>OY856410.1:724432605-729887605 GCA_963693085.1 Alisma plantago-aquatica | reverse complement strand
GATGATTGGGTCCATGATGACTCGACTGTTATGACATGGATTCTCAACAACACAGTTGAGAAGATCAGTGTCACTCTACTTCGGCTGCCTACGGCGAAGCAGATGTGGGATCAGCTCGCCGGTACCTACTCTCATAGTCAGAATCCCAAGAAGGTCTTTGATATCACCAAGCAACTGGGGCGACTACAGTTTACGGGATTTGACATATCAGACTACTTCTCCACCTTCACTGGCCTGTGGGGTGAGTTGGAGACTTATCACCCGCTGTCTACTGATTTAGCGACTATGCAAAAACAGCGGGCAGAACTTCAGCTGATACAGTTTCTGAGTGGTTTACCTGAATCCTATACTGGTGTGGTAGATCAGATCTTGGCGAGTGATCCACTTCCTACCTTGCAGACTGCCTACCAGCGTCTCCTGCGCCTTCCGTCATCGACACCGTCTCCGCTTACTGAGACTGGAGACTCTACTGCTTTGGCTGCTTGGGGTGGGCGTGGTTGTGGTCGTGGCCGTGGTCGCTCCAATGATGGCCGTCCTCCCCTGGGTGCAGGCCGGGGACGTGGCCCTGGTGCTGGACGTGGAGCTCCTCCTGCTGCACCACCTTCTGCTGCTGCGCGTCCTCAGCAAGGACAGCGCGTGTGTACTTTCTGTGGCCGGTCTAACCGTATTGAAGAAAAATGCTGGTAAAGTATGGTAAGCCGGTTTGGGCCAATGCTGCTGCAGATTCCTCCTCTACTGCGTCTGAGGGTGGTACTCAGACACCTGCGCTTGAGCCTGCGGGGGCTACCGCAGACTGCATTCGTGCTGAGGTGGAACGTCTTCTTCTTGAGCGTGCTGGGTCTTCTCCTGCTGCATCTACTAGTGGAGCACATGCTGCTTTTTCTGGTTATGATACTCCATTCCTGAGTTCCTCCTCACCTTCTACTTCTGGTAATACCAAATGGGTGATAGGTTCTGGTGCATCTGCACATATATCTGGAAATAGATCTTTGTTTAAAAATATATCTGCACCTGCCCGTCATTCTTCTGTTATGCTTGCTGATGGCTCCAAGTCTTCGGTCCTTGGAGTCGGTGATATTGTTTCTCACTTTGATCTCAAATCTGCCTTATATGTGCCTCGCTTTCCTCTGAACTTATTATCTGTCAGCAAATTTTACGAAGTTTAAAATGTAGCCTGACATTTGTTCCTGGTTCATGCGCTTTTCAGGACCTTCGCACGAGGACGAAGATTGGTGGGGGGTATGAAGGTGCTGATGGACTCTATTACTTGGACCAGTTACCTCGATCAGAGAAAGCTGCTGTGATATCTGCATTATCGGCTTCTGTTTCTGGTCTACAGTGGCACTACAGGCTGGGCCATCCCTCGTCAGAGAAGCTACGTAGTTTAGTTTCTGATATTGGCAGTTGTCATTTTCAGTGTGAATCCTGTCAGCTAGGAAAACAAACTCGTACTGTGTATCCTAGACGTAGTACTGTGAGCAGTAAAAACATTTTTGATTTAGTCCACTCTGATGTATTGGGTCCATGCCATGTACCAAGTTTGTCTGGTTACAAGTATTTCATTCTTTTTATTGATGATTTTTCTAGGACTACTTGGTTGTTTTTTTTAAAAAGTAGGTCCGAAGTGCTGTCTACTATCAAATACTTCTTTGCTGAAATAAAAACGCAGTTTGGCTTGCCTATTAAAGTTTTCCGTACTGATAATGCTTTAGAGTTTGTTAAGCACGATGTGGTTGTTTTCTGTAAATCTGTGGGTACAATTCACCAGACTTCCTGTGCCTATACCCCACAACAAAATGGTGTCGCTGAGCGAAAAAATAGACACTTATTAAAAGTTACCAGGACGATAATGATGCATTCTCCTGTGCCCCGCTCCTATTGGCCTGAGGCTATCTTGACTGCGTGTTTTCTGATTAATAGGATGCCATCGTCTGTTATTGGAAATAAGATTCCCATACAGGTTTTGCAACCTGACACTTCTTTGTTTACTGTGCCTCCTAGAATTTTTGGGTGTACTTGCTTTGTCAGATTGCTTGGACCCACTTCTGATAAGTTGTCTCCTCGAGCTGCTAAATGCATTTTTCTAGGATATTCTCGAACTCAGAAGGGTTACAGATGTTATAATCCCAGCACCAGGAAATGGTTTACTAGTAGTGATGTTGTCTTTTTTGAAGATACACCGTATTATTCTTCAGCAGGAGATAGTTTGCAGACGGACATTCTGGCTCCTTTACCTGTTATTTCTGACTGTATGCCTGACAGTACTGATACTGCGACTACTGAAAAACAAGATCCTCCTCTTATTGTTTATCAACGCAGGAATAAAGCACCTTCTATACATGTACCCCCCCAAGACAACCAATCTTCTCCTCCAGAAGGTTCTGCTGCACCTGAGGTACACTCTGATCTTGACATACCTATTGCACTTAGAAAGGGTACTCGCTCTTGCACTTCTCATAGCATTGCTCAGTGTGTGTCTACTGCTCATCTGCATACTAATTCTAGCAATTTTGTATCTGCTTTATCTGCTGTGGCTGTACCTAAGAATATTCAGGATGCATTGAAAAGTACTGTTTGGACATTTGCTATGAATGAAGAGATGGTTGCTCTTACTGACCGAGACACGTGGGTGCTGGTGGATCCACCTCCTCAGTGTAAGCCGGTAGGCTGCAGGTGGGTATATGCCGTAAAATATCAACCTGATGGTACGGTTGAAAGGTTGAAGGCACAATTAGTTGCAAAGGGCTATACTCAGACATATGGCATTGATTACTTTGAGACTTTTTCTCCTGTTGCTCGCCTTAACTCTGTCTGGATTCTTCTATCTGTTGCTGTGAATCTGAACTGGCCTCTCCTGCAGCTTGATGTGAAAAATGCTTTTCTGTATGGTGACTTACAGGAAGAGGTGTATATGGAGCAACCTCCTGGGTTTGTTGCTCAGGGGGAGTCTCACAAAGTCTGTAGACTTAAGAAGTCTATCTATGGGCTCAAACAGAGTCCTCGTGCCTGGTTTGATAAGTTGAGCAGGATCATGATTGATTTTGGCTTTCTGAGGTCACAGGTTGACCATTCTGTGTTCACAAAAAAGACTTCAGCAGGTATTACTGTTCTGATTGTATATGTTGATGACATTATTATTTCTGGCAACGAATCTCTTGGTATTCAGGCTACCAAAGATCATCTGGGCAAGCACTTTGCTACCAAAGATTTAGGCAGACTGCAGTACTTTCTTGGCATAGAGGTCTCTAGAAACTCTAATGCCTTGGTGCTTTTGCAGAGAAAGTATGTTCTTGATATTCTACAGGAGACTGGTATGCTTGGAGCAAGACCTGCGGATACTCCTCTTGATCCCAATGTCAATTGGGATGATGACTGCTCTGCTGTGTTTGCCGATCATAAAAAATTCAGGAGGTTGATTGGTAAATTGATCTATATGACAGTTACTCGTCCTGATATTGCTACTGCAGTAGGTCTTCTTAGCAGGTACCTCGACAAACCCAAACAATGTCACTGGGATGCTGCATGTCAAGTTTTGAGATACTTAAAAAAGTCGCCTGGCAAGGGACTTCATTATAAAAAGAATGGACACTGTGTTCTTGAAGGGTATTCTGATTCTGATTATGCAGGCAACAAAGTTGATAGAAAATCTACTTCTGGTTACTGTACCTTTGTAGGAGGCAATCTTGTCACCTGGAGAAGCAAGAAACAGAATGTCGTGGCCAGATCTAGTGCTGAAGCTGAGTACAGGGCCATGGCCCATACTGCTTGTGAGTTGCTGTGGGTGCGTTCTCTTCTGAAAGAGTTTGGGATTGAGTCTTCGTCGACCATTCCTATGCATTGTGATAACAGAGCTGCCATATTCATTGCAAATAATCCTGTCTATCATGAGCGCACCAAACACATTGAAGTTGATTGCCACTTCATCAGAGAATCTATTCTTGCTGGCAAGATATGCACTCCATTCACAAGATCTGAAGATCAAGTTACTGATATCTTCACCAAGCTCTTGGCGAAGAAATAGTTCTGCACGCTGTTGGACAAGTTGGGCATGATTGACATCTATGCTCCAACTTGAGGGGGAGTGTTACATTATATATTTCCTGTTTTACATAGCCTGTTATTTGTTTTGTTATTTTCCTTTATATATGGACCTCTCTGTAATTCTCTCAGTATTATATATATGAGGGTGCACACATTGTGCACCCCTGAGCTTTCTGAAAACACTGACTCTGTCACATCCTGCTTCGCCACTTTCGGCGTCTGCCCACGCACCTTACCGGCACGAGCGAGAGAACCGTGAACCTTACCCATTGCGCGGATCGCCGGTCGAACTGGAGCGAGAGATCTATACTGTTTGCATAAGATAAACCAATTTGGTTTCATGCTGTGGTGATCGATTACGGATGTTCCACATAAGAAGGCTTACGAAGAAGTAAAAGTAAGTATCATAATATGCTTTTTTTTTGGATTCAAAAAGGCATAAAAGCTGGGTACCGAGGAAAGTGCTTAGGTGGGTTTCGCAAAGAAAAAATGTCCAATCGTTTATGTTTGCATAATCAAAGACAATATCCTATTATTACTGGGACACATCAAGGATCAACTTTGAGTCCATATTTATATAATTTAATCATGGATGAGGTGACAAAGCATATTAGTAGTGATATCTCTTAGTATATGCTTTATGTTGTTGACATTGTGCTCCATGGAATAAAAGATGGAATTGATCTAAAGCTACATTTGTGATGAGCTGCCTTGCAATCATAGTCAATGTAGAATTTTAGAAGGAGGTGGAGCAATATCCCCAATGTGACCAGTTCTGGTACTTGGGGTCCAATTATATGGAGTGAATGTGAGCTATGAACTATGAGGAAACAAGGCCTTCGGATGATGAATGTGGCACAATTGAGGATGTTAAGGTGGATGTGGAAAGACGATTACACATGCAAGAATGAGCGAGTTGAAAGTATTGGGGACAGACCACAAGAGGGGACCACATTCAATGGACGGCCACCGTTGATTGTTTGGACATGTGTAAAGAAGATAGGCACATGCACCAGTTCAGTGTATTATGATTGAATCAGAAAAGTCAAAAGCGGTAGATTTAGACCCAAATAAACTTTGGGAGAACTGATCAGGAGAGATATAGATTCATTACACTTCAGAGTATGGCCCAAAATAAAGTGGATTTGAAAAGGGGGATCCATGTGGCCTATTACACATGGTTGGGACTGAGGCTTATGATAATGACGGGGAAAGGAAATGTGCTGGAAAAATAAGTTAGGAAGAGGAGAAAATAAGAAGCTTTTGCTTTTGCGTTGAGGTGGTTTAATATTTATGATCCATTCCTTGCCACATCGGCAATTATATGAGGTTGATAAAAGACTTTTTTAGTCGCTAAATTTTATGGTGGGTAGAGCCTATAAACGGGCTGAACTATCTGTTTTTCTTTTTGCTGAAAACAGATCATCACCACTGATATAATATATCTAAACACTTTTAGCTAAAAGAATTATCATCATAATAACATTTGTTGTTTTCCTTTATTATTCTATATTTAATATTTAATGCCGTGTCGATGTTTATTAGGCTGTCGGAAAAATCTACAAAGATGAAGAGGATCTTGAAGCGTATATACGGTCTGATGATTATGGTATTTCAGATAAATCCAGGTAAAATTACTTTAGTTTCTAAAAGCTTGGAACTGTATTATTACTTCTCTTGAGAAATGCATTCTGTATCCTCTTCAAAACTCTCTTCAGATCTTATATACGAGAAGCTAAAGTTTCATTGCTGATAGGTTGCTAAACCTTTTACAGCTTATAAGCTTTTAGAATAACATATCTTGGTTTGGTATACTGGTCAAGCTAGTAAAGCGGAGAGACCCAATTTATTTCTCAAAATACTCGTCTTCTGAAATCTGTAGTGCACCTCGTATTTCAGTCTATATACATTCAGCCATAAATGAATAGATGAAGCAAGAGTGTTAAACCCTGGATGTTTGTGCTACTAAATGCAAAATTTATATGACATATTTAAGGGTTTTAGGTTCATTTATTAATTTTCGGAGTTTTTGACGCTAACTCCATCTGTGGCAGGAACTTGTCGAATCCCTTAATTAGAGGGGCCATTGTGTTTCATGAACAAGGTCCCCAAGTTTTTGACTACAGCATACGCTTAAATCACACATGGGCTTTCTCAGGATTTCCTGATGTAAAAACTATAATGGATGTAAATGGACCTTATCTCAATGACTTGGCATTGGGTGTTGATATAGTCCCAACCCTTCAATATAGCTACAGTGGCTTTCTTACTGTAAGTAACTTTTTTCCAGGTCTTGTTATTTTATTCCAGTACCTTATGCCTCAATGATGGTTTATCTTCAGCTATTGGTTTCCCACAGAACATGGCAAT
The DNA here is from genome assembly GCA_963693085.1 of Alisma plantago-aquatica. Lineage (NCBI taxonomy): Eukaryota > Viridiplantae > Streptophyta > Magnoliopsida > Alismatales > Alismataceae > Alisma > Alisma plantago-aquatica. The sequence continues at coordinate 729,881,194 of OY856410.1, read as the reverse complement.
TTAACTAGAGGATTGAATTGCTCCCTTCCCATTCATGAATCAACCTTTCATTTTTTTATATTTGTTTGATTTTGATGGTTGATGACTACAAAAGATTCTTGACATTAGCTCATCTAGAACCTCTTAAACTATATCAGGAAATCATACTTTTGCTATAGCTGAATGTCATGTGCAAAGCATATAAATCTTACACCTCATTAGAGAGTTTGGTTAATTTAGTTAATTAAATTACTTGAGTCTATTTGTGTATGGCCCAAAGTGTGCCTTGGCCCTTTAGGGTTTAGTTTAAAGTCTGTACACTTCCCCATTATCCTATAGGAGGGGGATTCCTCTTATCAAACATATCACAGAGCCTTATTTTACTTTACAACTCATCTTATTCACATTGTATACCAGGAAATAGAAAACACTGATAGAAGTGGTTTCTAGGGCTGTTTGATGTGCTGGGTTGCTGGGACATGGATGCATGTGATGTCCATTTCCTCCCCACATATTATTCCAATGCTTGCGCGTGTGTGCTGCTGATTCTATTGATTCACCCAAATGCTTGTTCCCGACTTCTGTGTCTCAAACAGGAAAATTAAATGCAGAGTCCAAAAATCTGCTAATGACACCACCTGTTAACAACCAGCCCAGTAGTGGCTGCAATGCTAATGGCAAGATGACCTGCACACATTTTTATCTTCAAGTGCATCTTTATGATTTCTTGTGATGCCTCATCACGACCTTTTCTTTTGTTACTGTTATTTAGTAGAAATGTAGAATGACATGCGATTTTAATATCCCATCTTCTTTGCTTAAAACGAAACTCCAATCTTTGTATTAGTTTTTGGTCCCATTACAGGATGAATAAGGATTCCTTGCTTAAAAAGAAAGAATATTAAGCAAGAGTAGGAAGAGCACAAAGGCAGATAGTTAAGAATAGCACACACGTCCCCTGTGTCTATTCATATGGTAGTTAGATTATAGAAGTGGCGAGTGAAATTTGTTTACAGTTATAGAGGAGTATTCTAGTAAGCAGGAATTGCAGTGATATTTATGGTTTTAGACATGCAAAGAAAACTGTGACAGCTTGTGATTCTGAGAAGAAAATTCAATGAAGATAGAGTAGGATAGGAGAGTGATCTAGTTTCGTCGCGAACTATAATTTTCAACTGTCATATCATCCACTTGGTCCTGGGCGAAACAAAAAAAGTAAAAGAAGCCCTTACAGAATACTCAAATTTCGAATAGAGACCCCTAGTTGTAATGGGCTCCTTAGTTGTAAAATACTACATTGTCTTACATTACATATTAAAGAAGGTTCTGTGAACAAAAAATTATATTCTACTAAATAAAGCAACATGGTTTATTTCACAACACCCAACTGCAATCCACTCACAACCACAGGGCAGCATGAATAAACCAAAATCACTAGAATTGCACTTGAATAATTGCCAGAATAAGTAATGCATCTATAGGAATAATAGTGAAAATTTTATTCCACAGGAGTAAGAATCCTAATACAAACCCTAAACATCATGGTCTAAACTTGAAAGAGAACCTAATTATAAGATCTAAAACTGGCTCCAAGGATCGTAGAAATCTAACTACTCATAGCTAATGATCACATGCATTATGCACAGCTGGCATCCCACTAGTGCACGACTCCTAACTTCTCAAATTTGTATCCCTCCTAGCTGTCTTCGTGCTCCTTACCTATCTCCCTCCCATACATAGCCATGCACATTAATGATGAGCTGAAAGTCCGTAAGTGGCATTTGGCATTATATAGAACAAAGTGTAAGCGTAGGAAAAAATCATGGAAATTCAAGAAAAATAAGCATGATTTTTCACTGTTATCCTTCATTATCACCTTGGCTGCATAAGTGTCCTCAACATGATTACATAATTATGTTCCATAATTCACTCCAAGGTGAGGAGAATGTATCGAAGGGCCATGATTGCTAGGAAAACTCGTGAAACACATGGTGGCATGAACATGCTGCTAGGAAAGCGCTTACTCAGGCAATTATAGAATACAAATTCTTAAGCCTTAAAGTTCTTGAGAGTTACTCCTACATAATCATAAGCATAATCATGAAACTAGAAACTTGAAGATAAACTACTGATAATATATTCAAGACTTGAATTTTTAATCAAAAGAATTAGACTACACACATAAGCATGACCTTAAAAGTGATACATTTAATTATATTCTTCAACAATATCATCAGTCAAGACCATATGCTCAATATGCTAACTATTAGTATATATACTTTATGCTTTATATTTTTTGTGTGCTTTAGACCTGTCTTGTCTTTAGCTTTTCTTTTATCCTATATTGCCTAATTTGTTTCCCTCTTACTCTCTTATCCTATAAAAGAAAGTGCCTTGTATTTGTTTGACATATCAAATAAAACTTTTCTCATTCTATATGGGATCAAACCAGTACGTTCCCCCTTAAATCCCTCCAACCCGAATGCTTCCCAAACCCTTTCTCTAAGCCGCCCCCTGCTCTACCTGCTGGCCCTAGCCTGCCCTTGCCCTCCCCGTCGCCAACCTCTCCTTCCTTACCCCTACCTGCCGCCGTCATTCCCCTCCCCTCCTCTCCTTCCCTGTTCTTGCCCTCCCCGCCGCCATCCCCTCCTCCCTCCCTGTATTGTCCCCATCCCTACTCGCTGCTAGCACCAACGCCCCCCTAACATCCCAATCTCCTGCCATCAACCCTCCACCTGCTCCCAACAACCCTCCATCTCCCTCCTCTCCTCCATAAACCATCCACTACTCATCCCACAATTCAGCAGTCTTTTACAACCCCATATCCCCTTCCTTCTTCATCTCTCTCGCTTAATCCTCTCCACCTCTTTCGTCTCCCAACACTATCTATGATAGTTCGTTGAAAAGACGTAAAGAAGCCACCTTTTTCTTTTTGCCTATGCCACATGGTGGAAATCTCCCACCGTGGTGGCGTAGATCCTTTTCTTCTCTCTACTGTCCCTATGCGGGTTCTCTGATATGCTAATACGGATGTGCTACTTCTGTTGTTGCTTACTATTCTATCTCTGTGCACGTCATCATTCCGTCTCTAATGGCAACAACGGATCCTCCTCAGTCTCTTTCTGTTATAACTGTGAAACTTGATGGATCAATGTATCACCTTTGGTCGACTTCATTTGAACTCTTATGTTAAAATTAAAGCCTAATGACGCTACTCCCATATCTCTTTTGCTACTCTGGCCCAACTTGATGCTTCGGCCTATGGAAAAGCTAAGCAAGCCTACACTCAATGGACCAAAGATGATTCTGGTGTCATGACGTAGATAGTGAACAACGCCAAACCAAAGATCAACCAGTCTCTCCTCTACCTTCAGAATGCCATAGCCAGGTGGGATCAACTGTCCCATGTGTACTCTCACCAACAAAATCCAAAGAAGGTCTTCGAGATCTTCAAGAATCTGGCATATAGATTAGAATAAGATTCCAGTAATTGTGTGCCCAATGCAACCATAGGCACCCTCCTTATATAGGATAGGAAGCCCTCATTACAGAGTTCACCAATATGGGATAAAAGACAAGAAAATAAAGATTGCACAAAATAAAGGAATAAATATAAATAAATATATTTATAGAGATATGTGTTGTCTTGAGCGTCATGTGCTTAGCATGTGCTCTACTTATGTTTTTCTTATGTTGTTTAGTCCCATATGGGCTGCTTCTTAACTAGTCTCTGTTTCTGTTTGTTATATAAGAGACTACAATGTATACTGTTTGATTCATCCAATAAACAAAAGTTCTCCACTTTACATGGTATCAAGAGCAGGTCCTCATTTTTTCCCACCCATGACCTAATCCTCCTACCCCCCCTGCCGCCGCCGCCCCCCCTGCCGCCGCCGCCCACCCTCCCCCCCTCTCCCGCCGGGCAACAGCCCTCTCCTCCTCCTCCCCTCACCTCCCCAGCCGCCGCCTACCCCCTTTCCCCCCCCTCCCCCCAACCCCCCCCCCCCCCCCCCCCCCCCACCACAGCAGCCACCCGCCGCCCCTACCCCCTGCCGCCGCTGCTTGCAGCAACAGTTCCCCTTCAAACCACCACCACCACCGACCTCCACCACCATCCAGTGACCACTCCGTCTCTCCCTATCTATTCTATCTACCTATTCCTACCTTCTTCCGCCATTTTCTCCACCTACACTCATTTCTCCACTCCTACGTAAGACCTGAACACTTTCTAATTTTTTTACGTCTACGTCCGGGCTTCCGTCAGTTTCTGCTCGGGTGTCTGCTGGCTATCTAAGTTGAGAGTCCTCTTTGTTCTTGGGGATTTCTGCCTGCGCCTCATGGGAGAACATTGAGTTTTTCTCATGCAGGCGTAGGTTTCTATGATTTTTCTGCCCGTGTTCGGGTTCTTCTGATCTGCTGCGTCAGATCCCTTCTTTTTCTGCCCGGATCGGGTTCTTCTGTTCTGCCCATTAAGGGTCTCTACTGCTTCTACGGCGTCGTCGTTCTCAGCTATGGCTTATTCTGAACCCCCCAGATCTCTGTGTGTCACTACGGTGAAACTCGACGGCGGGTCCAATTACCACCTATGGTCGGCGTCGTTTGTTCTTTATGTCAAGGCGCAGGGTCGATATCACCATCTTACGGCCGATCCTCCTGATGCTCCTACGGCGGATTCCGATGACAAAACTAAACAAAGCTACATCCAGTGGTCCAAGGATGATTCAGGCGTCATGTCTTGGCTCCTCAACAGCTCTGAGCCCCGGATCAGTCAATCTCTTCTCTGCCACCATGATGCCAAAGCGATGTGGGATCATTTGGCACATGTGTACTCTCATCAGGAGAATCCAAAGCGGGTCTTCGAAATCTTCAAACAGCTTGCTAAAAAGGAGTTCTCCACTGACACATCTATTGATGATTTTTATAATCAATGTTCTGCTTTGTGGAATGAATATGAATTGTATCATCCTCTTACTGCTGATATCAAGATTGCCCAGAAACAACGAAATGAACTTCAACTTGTGCATTTTCTAGCTGCCCTTCCTGCCTCCTTCTCGGGGGTTGTTGATCAAATTCTATCAAGTGATCCGCTGCCCACTGTTCGTGATGTCCTCAAAAGAGTTCAGAGACTGCCTTCTCTGACTCCCACACCTGCTACTGAGCATCCTGCGCTCGTTGCGCGCTCTTCTGACTCTACTCGTGGTCGTGGCCGTGGACGCGGTCGCGGTGGCCGACTTCCTCCTTCCGGTGGCCGAGGCCCTACTACTCCAGGTCGAGGTCTGTCTCAAGGCCCACGTCACTGCAACTGGTGTGGCCACGACAATCACACTGAGGACCGCTGCTGGATAAAGCACGGTAAACCTGCTTGGGCGAACCAAACAGCTGATGATGCTGCCGTGGCTGACTCTTCTACCGACACATCACCTGCGCCACCCAACACTGATTGGCTCCGCTCAGAGTTCGAGAAGATGTTTCAAGAACGCCTTGCACAACTACCTTCTGCATCCAGCCCGTCTGCCATGCTCACCTCTTCGTCTTCTGGTAACAAACAGTGGTGCATCGACTCCGGTGCTTCCACTCATATGACTGGTGCACTTCATTTATTTTCAAAACTTAGTACAACATCTCCGATATCTTCTGTTACTGTTGCAAATGGCTCTAAAACTGCTGTTCAGGGCACTGGCACAGTTCCTTTGTCACAAAAGATGCATCTCAATTCAGTTTTATACATTCCGAAATTTCCTGTTAATTTGCTTTCAGTCAGCAAAATGATTAAACAACTACATTGCTCTGTCAAATTTGATCCCTCTGGTTGTATTGTGAAGGATATCCGCACGAAGACGAAGATTGGTTCGGGCCGTGAAGGACCGGATGGGCTGTACTACCTGGATGGACCACCGACTTCAAAGGCGATGCTCTCTACCTCTGTGTCAGGTCTACAGTTGCATGTTAGGCTTGGACATCCATCTGCTGCGAAACTGAAACTTCTTTTTCCACATATATCTGAAAATAAATTTTCCTGTGAAACCTGTGTTATGGGCAAACATTCTCGTTCTGTTTTTCCTGCAAAAAAAGTTATTTCTTCTAAAGCACCGTTTGAATTAGTACATGCGGATATTTGGGGACCATGTTCTGTGCCTAGTATCTCTGGTGTGAAATATTTTTTGACTTTCATTGATGATCATTCTCGTACCACTTGGCTGTTTCTTCTTAAAGGCAGAAATACTGTGCTTGATTGCATTCGTACTTTCTTTGCTGAAATTAAAACACAATTTGGTCAATCTATTAAATTTCTTCGCACTGACAATGCTCTTGAATTTATGCAACAAGCTGTTACTTCTTTTTGTGTGTCCCAAGGGACTCTCCACCAGACCACTTGCCCTTATACACCACAACAAAATGGTGTAGCAGAACGAAAGAACCGCCACCTTCTTGAGGTTGCTCGCACCCTCCTCTTTCATTATAAAGTACCTCACTGTTTTTGGCCTGATGCTGTGTCCACGACTTGCTATCTTATCAATCGCATGCCGTCCTCTGTTTTGAAAAATAAGGTTCCGTACGCCCTCTTATTTCCTGATAAACCTGTGTTCTCTGTGCCACCTCGTATCTTTGGGTGTACTTGTTTTGTGAAAAATCTTCGCCCCGGTCTCACCAAGTTAGATGCTCGGTCGGTGAAGTGTGTGTTTTTAGGGTACTCTCGCACTCAGAAAGGCTACCGCTGTTTTGATCCTATTACAAAACATTGGTATGTTAGTGCGGATGTGATATTCTTTGAACATATGCCCTATTACTCTGCTCCGGGGAAACAAGTAACTCCTGATATTTTGGTTCCCACTCCTTTACCATTGGTAGACGATCCACCTCCTGCTGCTGTACCTCTTGAACGCCCTCTACAGGTCTACAAGCGCCGATCGAAGCCTGCCACTGCCCCGGCCGAACCAATCCCTTCGTCTGCGGATGATCCACCATCGACTGAGGTACGTTCTGACCTGGATATTTCTATCAGTTTACGGAAGGGTGTTCGTTCTTGCACTCAGCATCCTATTAGTCGCTTCTGCTCATCTGCCAATCTCAGTGATGACTTTGCCTGTTTCACGTCTGCTATATCTGCTGTGACTATTCCTAAAAATGCTAAGGAGGCGCTCTGTCATCCTGCCTGGAAACATGCTATGGAACAGGAAATGCAAGCTCTGACTGACCAACATACCTGGGATCTGGTTGATCAACCGTCTTCTTGCCATCCTGTGGGATGTCGCTGGATCTTCACTATTAAATATCAGCCCGATGGTACCATTGAGCGTCTGAAAGCTCGGCTCGTGGCAAAAGGATATACACAGACTTACGGTGTAGATTATTTTGAAACCTTTTCTCCAGTAGCTCGTCTCAATTCTGTTCGGATTCTGATTTCTGTTGCTATCAATAAAGACTGGCCTCTTTTCCAGCTGGATGTGAAAAATGCCTTTTTATATGGCGATCTACAGGAGGATGTCTACATGGAGCAACCCCCCGGATTTGTTGCTCAGGGGGAGTCTGCTTCAAAAATCTGTAAACTTCGCAAGGCAATTTATGGCTTAAAGCAAAGCCCACGAGCTTGGTTTGACAAACTAAGTAAAATCTTACTATCTTTTGGCTTTCGCCGATCACAGGCTGATCACTCGGTTTTCATCCGAAAAACCACATCAGGGCTTGTTATTCTCATTGTGTATGTCGATGACATCATCTTATCTGGAAGTGATAGTGCAGGGATTCAAGCAACAAAAAACTATCTAGCACAACATTTTATCACGAAGGATCTTGGTAAATTATGATATTTTCTGGGTATTGAGGTTGCTAGATCTTCTGCAGGATTGTGCTTATCACAGCGGAAATATGTTCTGGATTTGCTGAATGAAACAGGTATGTTAGGCTGCAAGCCAGCTAACACACCTCTGGATCCCAATATGGATTGGGACAGTGACTCTTCTCCCCCATATGCTGATCGACACCAGTTCAGGAGATTAGTAGGCAAGCTTATCTACCTGACTGTCACTCGAGCTGATTTAGCTGCTGCTGTTGGGTTTGTTAGTCGGTATCTTGACAAACCCCGACAATGTCACTGGGATGCTATCTGTCATATTCTTCGATATCTCAAAAGTGCTCCTGGGAAAGGACTTTTATACAAGAAGCATGGTCATTGTAACCTATCTGGTTTTTCGGACTCTGATTATGCAGGCAGTAGATCTGATAGAAAATCCACTTCTGGATATTGTACATTTGTAGGGGGCAATCTGGTTACATGGCGCAGTAAGAAGCAAACAGTTGTTGCACGATCCAGTGCTGAAGCAGAGTACAGAGCGATGGCTCATACTACATGTGAGCTTCTGTGGGTCCGCAGTCTTCTGAAGGAACTTGACATCTCTCCGACTAGCCCCATTCCTATATTCTGTGACAATAAGGCATCAATTTTTATTGCGAGCAACCCTACTTTCCATGAAAGAACGAAGCATATAGAAGTCGACTGCCACTTTGTACGGGAAAAAGTTATGTCCGGACAGATTCACACTCCATATATCAGCACGGAGAAACAACTTGCAGATATCTTCACAAAGGTGCTACCCAAAAATCGCTTCCAGACGTTGACTGACAAGCTGGGCCTCTTTGATATCTACGCTCCAGCTTGAGGGGGAGTATAGAGATATGTGTTGTCTTGAGCGTCATGTGCTTAGCATGTGCTCTACTTATGTTTTTCTTATGTTGTTTAGTCCCATATGGGCTGCTTCTTAACTAGTCTCTGTTTCTGTTTGTTATATAAGAGACTACAATGTATACTGTTTGATTCATCCAATAAACAAAAGTTCTCCACTTTACAATATTAATACCCCCTCAAGTTGGAGCATGGATATCATGCATGCCTAGCTTGTCCACCATAGATTGAAATCTTGTCTTTGGTAGTGATTGTGTAAAGATGTCAACAAGCTGATCCCCAATCTTGACATATGGAGTGGCTATGTGCTTGGAAAAAATGGAATCTTTAACAAAGTGACAGTCTACCTCAATATGTTTGGTGTGCTTATGAAAAGTTAGATTACTTGCAATAAAGGTAGCTGTTGCTTTATTGTCACAATACATAGGAATAGCGGCAGAATCAGAGACGTCGAATTCTTTGAGAAGTCCTTGAACCCACATCAGCTCACACATGGTATGTGCCATGACACGATACTCAGCTTCAGCTGGATCTGCCACAACAACCTGCTTTTTACTTCTCCAAGTGACAAGGTTACCACCTATAAAGGTGCAATAACCCGAAGTACATTTACGACCAGCCTGGATGCCAACATAGTCCGAGTCGAAAGAACCAGAAATTTTACAGTACCCATGGTTCCTATATAGAAGACCCTTCCCAAGTGAGTTTTTTAAGTATTTAAGAATGTGGCACACATCATCCCAATGACATTATTGGGGTTTATCAAGATGCATGCTGATAAGTCCAACTGCGGAAGTGATGTCTGCTCGTGTAACTGTCAGATAGATAAGTTTGTCCACAAGTCTTTTATATTGTTTGCTTTTAGGGTAAGAAGGAGAAGAATCATCATCTCAATTGGTATTGGGTTCTAGGGGAGTACTGTCTGGCTTGGCACCCAACATACCAGACTCTTGCAGAAGATCAAGTACATACTTGCGCTGACATAAACAGACTCCAAAAGCAGAATGAGATACTTCAATTCCCAGAAAATAGCGTAATTTTCCGAGATCTTTAGTAATGGAGTGTTTTTGTAAATATTCATTGGTCTCCTTGATACCCTGATGGTCAATTCCAGAAAACATGATATCATCCACATACACAATTAGAATAATAAAGCCTTTAGATTTTTTTAACAAAGACAAATTAATCAAAATGTGAATGTCTGATGTCAAATTTGGCAAGAATTTGACTTAATTTATCAAAGCATTCTCTTGGACTCTGTTTCAGTCCATAAATAGCTTTTTAAGATGACATATTTTAGTACACTCCCCCTGAGCAACAAATCCGGGAGGTTGCTCCATATATACATCCTCATGTTGGTCACCATATAAAAAGTATTTTTATCATCCAACTGGAACAAGGGCCATCTCTTATTGACAACAACAGAAATAAGAATCCAAACTGAAACAAGCGAGAAAGTTGCAAAGTATAACGTTGAATTGCCATCCGATCACAATGAATTGTGAGTTGGAGTTTGCTTGGACGTTTGCTTGACTGCGTGTAGAAGCAGGTTGCTTGGGGCTCACTTCTTTCCTTAGTGGCTCCCTCAGAGGGGAGTGTGGCTCATTATCTCCAAAGTGTTGCTTGAGGTCATTTTTAGATAGTTCAGGTACTTGGGGAACTTGGGCCGGTTCATGGATTTGGAGGTTCTTTGTCGATTTCCTCTCATGCCATATCATTGTCTGCTCAGTAACAGGCGTTTACTTCTGAATACAAATTGTTGCAGTCCTGTCTCCAGGGGTTCTTTAGGTCTAGGTTCCCTTGGTGTGTTCTCTTGTTCCTCTGTTGGTTGGGTGATAGGTGTGGTAGTTGTCGGCTCCTCTGTTGGTCTTTTTAATGACTGCTACTGAGATCATAGTAGTTAAGGCGGCTAGGTGCTATGCTTTTCTTAGGGGACACCTATACGCCTAGGCGGGTGTCCATGCGTTTCTAGGAGTTCTGCATTTTTATAAACAACACCAATTTTTTGATATTTACATTCATAATTTCAGATATGTAGATACAAAATGATGACATTTTTACAAAATATTACATAGAATCTATGCTAAACCACACAAACTTGACCTAAACTAGAACTGATTGGCTCTAATTTGAACTCATTTGAAAAAAATTGATCTAATTTGATCTAGTTTGCGTCGATAGGGCCTAAATCAGACCTAATTTTTATAACATGACTTATTAGACCCAATTTCCCTGTAATGACCTAAATGAGACCAAATTTGGCCAAATCAAACCTATTCTTCCCAAGTTAGAACTATTTCCCTCAAATCATGCTTGTTTTCCCTAAACAAGACCAAAGTGCCAAATTTGACATGATTTGGCAACCTAATTTTGCACATCATGACGAAATCAGACCTAATCTCCCCAAATTTTCTCTATGTCAAACTAAACAAGACCTAATTTGAAAAACAAGACCTAATCTCTCAAAATTAGACCCATTTCCTCCAAGTCGAATTGGCTTTCGCCAAATCAAACTGGTTCTCCTGAAATCACTTTATCTGCTTGAATGTGACATAATTTGGCCTAAACCAAACCTAATTTTGCTGAACATGACATAATCAGATCGAACTCCCCTAATTTGCCCTATATTGATCCAAATGAGGCCTAACATAGCCAAATCAGAACTAATTCCCTCAAATTAGACCTATTTCCCTCAAATTAGGCATTAACTGTCCAAATCAGACCTAATATACCCTAATTTGGGATAAATCAGACCCATTTCAACCATAAAATGACTCAACTTGATCTTATCCAGACCTAACTTATGCTAAATTAGCCTTTAAGTGGCTTAATTTGGACATAGAAGGCCTTAGGCACATAGTCACAATATACTCCAAATTTTTGAAACACAAATTTTTCCTTGGACGTATTGAACCCCCAAATGAATCCCAATTCTCGAATATCACGTTTATTCCCGTATTATTCACGAATAATTCACGTTTATACATTCTTTTCCCGTATTATATTGATTAAGACTCTAACTTAGTTTGAGTGCATATATGTGTGTGTACATGCACATATGTGTATGTCTGTATGTAATATATGTATATAGATATGCAATATATATGTACATATATATGTGCAAAACATATATATACATATCTGAATGCAATATATGTATATGTCCTATTTTTTCTCGACTTTTTCGCGAATAGTTGACCGTACTTTTACGTACGTTGACCGCCTTTTACCCGCATTTCCCGCCGAATTCCAAAATTTTCAACTGAAGCGAACGTATCCAGAATACCAAACTTGTGACTATGCTTAGGCGGCCACTTGGGTCACCTTAGCGGTTGGGCGCCCAGTTTGAGACAAACTGCCAAGAGCCTAGGGTACGTAGGCGAGCGCCTTGATAACTAAGGTTGAGATGAGGGGACTTTTTCTCTTCTTGGTCCCGCTGTAGTCTTCTTGGGCAGTTTGATCAAAATCCTACCCTTCTTGGCAGACTGAGGGTTGTCCTTCTTTAACTGCGACCATTTCCTCTGTTCTGGCTTTGCTGGATTGGGGTAGTGGAATTGATCTTGACTTCATTTTAAGGATTTCACTCATACGAGAAGTTGAGTTTATCATTGTTGTAGTGGTTCATTTCTGTCAACATGAGTAGGTTGTTTGTTTTCTTAAGCCGGTAGAACAATTTGTTTTTCTTCCTTGCCAAAACTTCTATTAATGTTAGATATTTTACATTCACAAACCGCCCCTAGCTTCAATGAAGTTGTTCAAAATCATGGGCTGACAAAGTCTGTGTGCAATATATGTTATGAGCCCCCCATGCAGAGCTCCTTAAATCCCTTGGGACTACTTGCCACTGCGGCTTGTCGATAAGTAGTCTCTCTATATTCACCGACTTCTTTTCTAGTATGCTCTACATGATTTGGAGGTCAGCTCTAGTCTTGTTGCCAATATCAGCCCTTGTGAAGATTTCACATGTCACAATCTTGTGAATGACACACATCATCCTAGAGTGCTTCTAGGAGCCTTGGATTAATTGGGATAGTGGGTCACTTCACCTGTCAGCCGCTCGTAGGTCTTTTCAGTGCTGAATCTCCTATGTCAGACCTGAACTTGTTTGTAAAGGCAACTTCCTCCTCTAATCTGCAGAAGATGGAGTTCAACATCCTTTTGTCCAGCATAACGTCCTTTTTTAATTGTTTGACCGTCTGTTCGTAAGAACCCCACATTGTCCGACTTCATCATTTTCGACAAGTAGCTTCTTCAAGGATGACATGAATTCTAGCATAAGCTCTTCGTATGATCTTTGGTCGTTCAAATAGATATGGTAGAGGTTTGAGACATGTAGAAGCTTCTTCATCCCCCTCGTTGATCCCAAGTTCTATCAGAGTACACATCCATACCTTGTTGCCTTAAACGTCATGTTCTGTCTATAGCTTCCCAGCTTCTCTGGTGTTTTGCATCCCTTGGCTCAAAGTAGTTGTTGGATTGTTAAGAGGATGCAATTGCTTGTAGCTCAAGAATTTTGGTCCCAACCCCAAATGGTTATGCTTCAGGATTGGCATTTTTGGCGGCACACTGCTCATCTCCTGTTTCTTGTTTTGCCTTCTTTGTTGCCCTAGTCTTCTTTCCTTACTGGCTACTAGGAGCGGATTTGACCGCTTTTCTCTTCTTAGGTTGCTCGACCTCATCTGAGGGTACGTACTCAGGGATGTAGTGGCTTCAAAATCACCTAATGGAGATGATTCATGTGGGTTAGGTGCCTGCAGGAGTTTAAGACGATCTTTTTCATACATGCCTACCTGCTCTCTGGAGTAGGGTCTCCATGTTCCTCTATGTATTGTGCAGCTCCAACCTTCAACCTCTCTCTCTCATTGAGATGCTCTTAGAACTGCTACTTTCTTTGTCCTTTCTGCCAAACCTTGTGGTAAATTTGACCTAGGGAGCCTTGAGTTTCTTGCCATTCTAATGATGGACAATGTAGGTATATATCTTGTGAAAATGATTAACATTTAACAACAATTATCTCATTAGCTTAATCAACTATGCAACTAGGCTAATTTCAACAACCTATGAAAATCCATGCATGTTAACTGATGAAAATGGAGAATAACCAAAGACGGGGATGGGCAAGAAGCTGTCAACCAATGAAAGCTACAAGGGTCAAGGATCGATGGAAATTAGGAAGGATTGTCAAAAAATGACGGAAATGAGGTTCCCCAATCGAAAAAAAATTGGTGTCGCCTACCAAACAGAGGAGTCGTTGTGTACCGATGAAATTACACAGACTTAGATCGACGAAGATGTTCTACTGATGCCAACACTTCCTGACATAGACCAATCAAAGCGTCTATTGATGGAAGAGAACAAAGGAGGAACGAAAAGTGATCAAAGTCCAATGAAAACAACCACCGATAAAAAGCGTCTCCAGCTGGAGACTGATGAATAACAGTCTTCGAGTATCGATGGAAACATGGTTTAATGAAGATCAAAGTCCGACAAAATCAAAGGCCAAAGAAACTGAAGAGTCGATGAAAATCAACGTCTTACAAAAAATCAGTTGTCGTCAGAGACTTGACTAAGGTAAGAAGAAAGATGAGATGTCCTTACTCAATAAGGGCAAAGACGGTTAGCTGTCCTTCAGCGAGTTGTGATGATCGGTGACGAACCCTCCCTCCTCGATATTTCTTACAGTTTGTGTTCTTGCGAAGGTGGCAACGACGATTGCAAGTCACGATCTCAGTGTTAGCATCAGGGAAGTCAAGATGACGAACTTCTTCGTCAAGCTTCGGCTTGGCGAAGACTGGGTTCCCTGATAACAATGCCAAAAGTTGATCGTCTTCAATGCATGTGGCCAAAATACAAGATAATGGATAAGGGTCTTAAGGATCATATATTAAATTTATAATTCAATAACTTAGGATGCCCGCAACGATATATGAGGTTTGAAGTAGTAAGCGGGGTCCAACACAGGGACAAGGGGTGACAAACTGTTTAGAAGTTTAGATCTCAACTTACTAAGTCAGATAAAAAGTAAGTTTTGTGTTCCCTACGTAACAGAGTAACTAGTCAAGAACAAAAGAGAGCCAAGTGTAATGAAAATGAAGTAAATAAGGAAAAACAAGCAGTAGATCTTTTTGGTAGATTTCAATATATTTGGATAGAACTTGGATCGGGTTTGACCAACCAAGCGTACTCACCAACATGCAAGCCCTCATACTTATAATATACCCTTAATATAGTTTAGAAGCAATCATCATGAGTGTCTATTCCCTCCTCTCTCAAAATCGAATTAGATCTAGATTATAAGCACGTCTCTCTCTCAAAATGACAAACAAACAATTGAAACATACAACCATATGACCGTTACCTTCAGTCATCCAATACTTTCATGCAGTCACACTACTCCTTACTCCAGATCTGCTCTAATACTACTCTCACGAGGCATTAGAAAAAAAAATCACAAGATAGTATCTAAGCATACAAGTATTCATTCGTGAACAAGAGTAATGAGATAAACATTGCTAACATCATATACATTCAATGGAATATGAATATTTACATGTTGGGAAGCCTAGGTGGCTACTCCTAGCCTAAGTTAATGAGTTTAGCCACGCAAGTTAACATGAGACTTGTCTGAGTTACATGTAACGAAAGCCATAGCTAAACAAAAACAAAAGATGGATATGAAATAGAGTGGAGGAATGAGGCAAAAAATATAGAGCAGTAGCCATGAGGTACCAAGTCGATACCTCCACTTTAGCGTGGATGGCATTGGAGATGGTGGGGAAGACTTCTCCAACCTTGCTTCTTTTGTAGACAAGCTGTAGATGCCTCCAAGCGATCTGCACCGATGAGACGAGACTCTCGTCCTCGTCTACCGACAAAGATCGATGGAGAGTGAACATTTTGGCAACACTTTGTGCTCGTGGAAGAAGACATGCCTTCTTTCAAAGGCTTGGGGTCCCTATTGATATAGGTCGGTGGTGTGCTTGAGGCAGTGTGGGGACTTTACTTATGCCCCAAGCCTTAGAGCATGTGCCTTGTGGTGCGTGCTTAAGTAACGTGGCAACGGTGGATATCGCAGAAAGTCCATTGGTAGCTGACTGTGTTGCAACGTCATGGTTTGATGGAAGTAGATTTTCCATTGGAGGACGTGGGGACCAAAATCCCAATGGTTCTACCACGCCATCGGTAGATGGCTCTGGAGTTTCACCAATAGATGGCTCTACCGTGGCATTGGTTGATGAAAGCATATGAATGATCGATTGATAGCTTATTAGTCCATTGTCGGTTGCCAACCAATGAATCGCAGTCATCATTGACAGGCTTAGCCTTTTTCATTAGTTTTTGTTGGTGAGGATGGACTGAGGGTCTCCATCAGTTGATGAACCAATGGGCTTCTAGGCTCGGTGAAGAAGTGCTTTCCAATCGGCAGAGCGATTATTGGTTGTGGAATCCTCCCAACCGATGAGATCGTTATTTGGTCTAAAACTTGGTGATTTCCTACAAAAAGATGGAAAGTTATTGCTAAAAGAGGGAATATTAATTTATGCAAGTAATTAAAAGATTTATCGCATTAAAACCTAGAATATTAGAGGAAATGGAGGGTAAGATAGGCACATAACTTCCTCAACATCGGATTTTATCATGGTTTCTATGTCCGATTGGTGTTATTTGGCAATTTATCATTTTCATATGGAGTCTGTAGGCCAATTAGGGTTTGTTCAAGTCTGTTATTTGTGTCTCCGTATATAAAGGAAGCGCCTTCCTAAGCACTGTATAGTCTTGTCCCTAGTTATATACAACAATGTACAACATCCTAAATGAGTTTGCCATGCAATGATGCATCCACACAATTTACCGATGTTACACAACCAATCAAGGTGGTTTTGCTATGAGAAAAGATATGAGGCAAATCATGAAATGTGAATTTTCTATGAGAAAGATAATTATGGAAATGATATATTAAATAAACTTTATATAACACACTATCATTTATGATGTTTATGTTGTTCCAATGAGTTTCTGATTAGTATAAGTTAGTATATTATGTCACATATCTAGTATTATCAAGTTCGATTAATTAATATAATGCTAGAACTAAACATTATAGCGATGCATGTTTATACCTTTGACAAAACATCCTTGCTTTACCGACTGTCGCTCAACTTGGGGTCTGTGCGGTCATTCGGACAGCATGGGGATCCACCTCCTAATGTTGTACTAAAAACAATAATAAAATTTTAACTTTCAAGTATACCTAAATACATGGTTATCAAGGTGCCCATGAATGAAGCAAAAAGTGTTGGATCTAGGATGGGCAATATGCTCTAGAGGGGGGGGGGGTGAATAGAGCTAAAATGCACTTAAACAAAATTCATTAGACCTTCAAGTATATCGCAAGATAAGTTGCGAATTAGGAATTTGTAGTGCAACTAAACATGCATAGCAAGGATGAGAGAGATTGAACAAACATAAGAACACAAGCTGTTTAGAGTGGTTCCATACTCCAAACTAGGAGTAAGTCAGTCCACTACCTAGAGAGGTCAATCCCTAAGATTTTGCAACCGTTGCATACTTATATTTCATTATAAGACATACAACATATGACCTTTCTTTTCCGGGACAAGGATACCCAACCTTCCCTTTAAGGAGAAGAGAGCCAACAACCTACCAAAGGACTTACCTATCCAACCAAGAGTCTTTCTACCTCACCAAGGACTTACCCACTTTGCATTGAGTCTTCCGCCTTCACCAAGGACTTACCCACTCTTGCACAAGTCTTCCGCCTTTGAGGAATTACCCACTCTTCTTGGATCTTCCGCCTTTGACTTCACCTTCGCCAAGGAGAAGCTTTCACCAAGGGACGCCTTCCCTTCTTCTTCACCTCTCTTAGCCAAGAGAGAGAATCTTCATCTTCATCTTCATGATAGAAATGAGAGATTGGGAGGTGGTGGAAGTGAGTGCCTCACAAGATATACAGTCAGCTGTCTTTCAAATCTCCTACTCACTCTAATGGATGTAACAAGTGATTAAGCTTAGAGAGAGAGAGGAGGCTGTAGGATGCACTCAACTATAGAATAGGGACCTTCATAGTGCTTGGCTAACCATGGGATGAAGCCCAAGGGGTCCTATTTATAGTTGGGGATGCCTCCTAGCTAGTGGGAACACTTAAGGACGAATTCTAGCTGTTTGGGGTGTTGCAACAGATACTTTTTTTGAGTTTTGCGGCACTCCAACAACTAGAAGCACTTTTCTGCATTTCTCGGTACAATGCGATCGATCGAGTTCTGTGTGTCGGAAACTCGACCAATTGCACTATTCGACAAAGCATGTTTGAAGAGTCGGTCGAGTTTATCTTGGATGAAACTCGATCGATCACTTAAATCAGTTTTGTCCACTACATCAATAAGTCGAGTTTGTAACTCGACCGAATGGATCGGTCGAGTTTGTAACTCGACCGAACTTGGGCATTTTCAAAATCCATCAAGGGATCGGTCGAGTTTGTAACTCGACCGAAAAACAACCTGTAATGAATTTTGGAAAATGTTATTAAAGTGCTTAAATATTCGATTTAAGTGCTCTTGATTTTTTATAAGCTTAATTACAAGTCATACAGTCATTACAAATGATTTACAACATGATTCTAATGGTTTTACATCATATTCCACAAGAGTGCACTTGCATTGATTTTGACTTGTCTTTTCTACAAGTTAGGATGTGCAAGATAGGGCATTTCGAGTGTGTCTACCTAATATGAAATCACTTAAGTAGAAACATTAGACACAAATAAGTGGAATGATTAGTCATCATCAAAGCAACGGTTTAGTCAATTTAGACCTTAAGTCAACATTGACCTTGACTCAACAAAAAGAACACCAAGGCCGATATAAAGCAAAGGAGGAATGCAAGAGTCAATTGATATATTCTTATTATCTCGCAAAAGTCAAATCAATAGGAAAGCCAATCCTCTAGATCAATTGCTAGACTAGCTGATTGATCATAGTCCTTAGGTCTCACATTCGATTGATAGGTCTCAACGGATCTCCTCGAGAAAATTGATGGCACTTTTTCCAACATAGGGATAGTCCCAAGGGAGAAAGGAAGTTTAGTTAGAACCGGGACTCTGCAGCTCACTCGACGAAGGAAGTCGCATCTGGGGGGGGACAAGGCCCCTATTGACATAGAGGTTGAATATACAACATGGAATGTGTATGAGCGAACCCTTATTAAGACGATGATTTTGACCTGTAAGGCTGTAACGACCCCGCTTCCCGGTAACCTCCAATTAAGGGAGACCAAGAAGTTAGAGCCGCTATCCCAAAACAGGATCAATGATTTTGTAAATAATAAAAAATAATTAATAAATTCTATAAATTCTACCAAAGACTAAACTTAAAACAGGATAAAAAATTACTTTTCACATACATTTCAAAAGAGGAATCTGGAACTTTACCCACTGTGGAGTTCTATCTAACTAAATCCTCCTTTAATAGGTTAATATTATTCTTCACAAATGCCACCTTACTGTTTGTCCACTTTCAGATATTCCTAAAACGCCGACAAACAAAACGTCGGTCAATATAAATGAATATATCAGTATGTGGTGACAACCAAAATATTGCACATATATTCTAACAACCTAATCACATCAAATCGTTGTTAACAATGCAAGATTACGTTTTTTAATATGACTTCCCAAATGCTTTTACTCATACTCTGGGATACCCTCTCTTAGGGTTTAGTCCTTACAAGGGACTTAAGGCTACCTTCTCCATCCTGAGCTTGGTATCTGAGTCACCACTCTGGGTGCCCGATGGTCTTTCCTCCGGGGCTTGACCACCTCTGACCTTCCCTCCGAGGCTTGGTCTCTCATCTTACATCCAGAGATGGTATGTAGGTTCGGGCAAGTCATATATATACTTAAATTGTGATAATCATATTCACTTTAAAGATTGCAGAAATAAAATCATCCAAACAGTTTATTTCCACACAATCGATAAAACGTCGAAAAACGCCGGGAAACTAAAGCGTGTATTCATAATTAACCACATACCTGATTTGAAGCCTCAAATATAAACAAGATATCCAATCCAATCAAGATGCCCAATCAAGCAAGTTAAGCAACTAATCAACGGATTTCCTAAAAACATGTATAGTGCGTAACTGTTACCATCATATCCCCAAACAACTCATTGATTTGGGACTCCTTTCTAAGGTTTCTAAGTCTCATTAGGATTCATTAGGGTTTCTTAGATTAGTTTCTCAACCTTTACCTTTTTAGGTCAACAAACCCTAAAACAGATTCTACATCATAAAACCCTAATTAATCAAGTTGTCCATATTGAGGATTCCTTATTCTCACTTTTGGCTTAGGATCATTATATCTCTATTTTGTACATGGACTTTCGAAATAAAATCATTAAAAGTCATAATTGCCTAAATTAGGGTTTTTAATCTCATTAATGCACATCATATACAAGAAACCCTAAATTAAGCCAAATACACCAAGGTCGTCCTTTTAGATCTAATTCTTCTTTTTATTAACAATATGTTAATATTGGCTTAGATTATCCAAAGAATATCATTAAATTCAAAAATCATCAAATCTTAGGGTTTTTTCATAAATTAAACCATTAAGGATGACAACTTTAGCTACTTTTCAAATTGCAAGCATAATCAGGCCTTAATTCTAATTTTATTGAACTCCTTGAGTTCTCCTGATCAAAATTCATATATAATTCATCTTAATATGAGTTACCAATTTATTTCTAGAATATTTGCCAAATAAAGATTTAAGGACCAATCGAATAGTGCTACGTGTACCTTTTCTTTTCCTTCTTTTTTTCTTTGCTTTTCCTCTCTTTTTGGCTCACGGATCCCCCTTCTGACCCGCCTAACCCGAGACCCGGGTCCGACTCCTCCATCGTCTCGCAAGCGCGCGCGGATAGGGAGCTCCGCTCCCCTGTTTCCGTGGAAAAACAGAGCAACGCCGCGGTGTGCAACTCCGGTGAGCCCTCGCTATCGACTGGATCCCCCGAAACCTCCTCCAACGGCCTCCTCTCGTTCGTGGAGCACCGATACTTCAGAACGTCACCTTGGTTCGTGACCGCGAGATCCAGAAACTCAAATCCTCCCTTGCGCCGCCGACTCGAGCCTAGGGAGACGGGGAACATGCCCGCCCTCAAGCGCTTGAGCGTGAGGGGAAACAAGACGTTCCCAACATTGTGTACCAGTTTCAATGCATCGTAGGTGTTCTTATATAGACAAGATTGTCAGGACATCCGCCTTTCCCGATTTTTGGTCTCCCGAACGGACTGGGATTTGGGGAAATCCCAATCCCACACGGAAGTAGGGGAAAGCAGGGGTCATCGAGTTCAGTTTCTTCTACCGAAACTAATGGAGAAATTCCCAGATCCGCACATGGCTTGTGTGTCGAGAGAATCGATTGGGAAATCTCCCTTTACTGTTCCCTTTTCTGATCTCAAACGAAAAGTAGATATAGTTGGATCCTGGAGAAATTCCCAGATCCGAACATGGTTTGTGTGCCGAGAGAATTGATTGGGAAATCTCCCTTTACTGTTCCCTTTTCTGATCTCAAACAAAAAGCAAACACCGTTGGATCAAGGATCCAATGGCTATCAGGCCACGTATTAGAACATAAGTCAGAAATGAATTGTGACATTTAATGTTATCCTTCTCACTTTAGGAAAACTTACAAAATTCATATCTCCCAACCCGTTTATCCTTTTAATCCCAAATTTTAGAGGAAAGTCCATGGTGACTTAAACTACTTGTATGCCAAGTTTGGGACGCGAATTCGAAAGTGTGGGAGGCTTTTCTTCATATGTAAGTTATCACTTAAAAAGGCATATTTTATACATGTTTTCTCTCTCTTACTCTTTTATTCTCTTTATTTGGATTCCTTTTACCATTAGAAACCTTGTGGATTCAAAATCTCATCCATGATGATTCAATCATACATCTTTCCACATTTTTCTCATATTCTCATTATTATCTCAATTTCTTTTCTTATTTATGCATTATTTGATTTTCTTCAATTTTCTTTCTCTTTTCATCATCTTGGACCCACTAACTTAACAGGGTCCGCGAAATCATACATTTAAAGGAAATATTATCAAAGAAATCCACATAAATCATACAATTTCATAATCATACATAGTATTGGAGAAATTGCATCTCAAACCAAATGAACCCAAAAATTGGGGTTGTAAGTTGTAACATCCTTCCCCTCTTATAGGAATTTTGTCCTCAAAATTCCACCAATCATACAAATAATCGGGAGAAGATTTTCCCATGTCCATCATTAGCTCCCATGTGACTTCATCCTCTCCATGGTGCTTCCAAAGAACCTTTATCATCTTATATTCTTACATCTGAGTTTTTTCACCTTGGTATCTAGAATCCTCACAGGTGACTCAGGATATGTCAGCCTCCCTTGAAGCTCAATTGGTTCAATGCTCAACACATGGCTCGGGTACATCACATAGTGCTCTAGATCGGACACATGGAACACATCATACATCATATTATCCTGAGGGGTAAGGCTAAACATAAGCAACTCCACCAATCCATCTCAAATGGACTCATGTATCGGGGACTCAGCTTCCTTAGCTATAGCTCGGAGGGGTCGGATTTTCAAAACACATGCTCGCTTACAGTGAACTGCATGTTAGTCTGCTTCGCATCAGCATGCGACTCCTGTCGATCCTGGGCTTTCTCAACCATTGCTCGATCAAAGCGACTTCATCTGCATATACTGTGGTTTCTCTAACCTTCACAAGGTCCTCTCACCGACATCATCCTAGTGAAGCGGTGATCGACATGACCTCTCTTACAGAGCTTCATACATCCCGTACTGGCTATGGTGGCTATCTTAACATGCAAACTCTGCTAGGGGCAGGAACTGCTCCCACAAATCACCCTGAATGAGCACATATGCTCTCATCAGATCTTCTAGAGTCTGGCTCATACTCTCTTGACTGCCTATCAGTCAGGGGGTGATGTGTTGCATGCAACTTTAATCTAGTATTGAGTTCATGTACCTACTTCCACAACATGGAAGTAAACTGGAGGTCATGCTCAAGATATTGAACTCGGATCACTGTGTAGTTGAACTATCTCTCTCTCATATATATATATGTATATATATGTGTGTGTGTGTATATATATATATATATATATATATATATAGTTCAACCAGATCTGTCACACTGGTAGTGCTCTCTCTTAGGCAAGGGACTAGGTCAACTTGGTAAGGCGATCTGCCGTAACCCATATTGCATCATGACCTCTCTTCCTCCAGGGGAGACCCACCACAATGTCTATGGTGATCTGCTCCCATTTCCTCTCGGGGATTCCTCATTATCTGTAGCAATCCACTGGGTTACCGGTGTTCGACCTTCACCCTCTGGCATGTATGGCAACTGGCCACATGCAACTCTATATCCTTCTTCATCCTAGGTTTTCAAGGTACCACTGCAAACCTTAACCATCTTGGTAATACCACAGCATACTTAAATCATGAGCTTCTTGCATGACATGATTCCTCATGGGTGACTCCTCAGAAACCCTAAAACACTCTAGTAGTGGGTTTCACCACCTTCTTTTCTTGAGAGGTGTATCTGAGGTTCTTATAACAATCCTTTTATGTCATCAAGCTCTGGGCTAGCTAACTGAGTAACCAATAACTCGACCAACAGGTCTGGTTGTATCTAGAAGTTAGCCATATAGGTCTCATCTTCTAACAATCGTAGGTTCACCTAGCATTTTCTTCTAGCCTCTCTACTGGCTAAACAACACAGCTGTATACCACATAAATCTCCTTATGTGCTAGGTGATGGTGAAAACGTAAACCTTCATATATTCCACTCATCATCCTTGTCTCGGGTTTAGGTCTATCTGAGTCAAGAAACTTTGAGTTCTTGCTTCCATCATCTCGGTTATCAAACCCAAATTGTAACTCATAAATCCAACTACTCTTAGACAATCCTGCCCTTATATGATGATTACCTTAGTTCATCTATGCTTTCATACCATTTACCCAATATACTTCCAAAAGGATGTGGTACTTCCTCCATCCTCAAACATTGTAGAAATGTTTCAACTCATATCACCTTTATCCTTAGTATATGGCATGCGTTTTGCCTCTCTCTCACACCTATAACGAGAGGAAATAAGCATCTGGCTGCAGTCCAAATACAAAGTTCATCTCGTTCCAAGAGTAGAGATGGTGCATCACACATTGCCATTACACTTTCCAGTCTAAGTTGAAACTTTCCTCTCCTGACTCCATACCATGAATATTTTGATTCTATGTTTACATCCATGGAAAGGCTGTTCCCAACACTCTAGGGTCTTCATATTACTCATATATACATAATCCTTAGTCATTCCCTCAAGGTCTCTAGGGTGCCGGTAATTTTGGGGTGATCTTTCCCTTATGCATCTAGGGAGTGCCTTTCACATTTACCCCTTAGGCCCCATGAACTCATGAAGGTGGACAACCTCCTAACCCATGGTCCTCATGCAAAGGTTGCTGTTACCTCCCGACCCTATGGTCTTGTGCATCCAGGGAACAAATAACTCCTACTTCCATCGGTCTTATCCCTCCTCGATCTTAGTATTGACTTAGGATTTCATCATAGCTCGTAGCTCCTTTGTTGATACTCAAGCACATCTCATCCTTAAATCCTCACCTGGAACTCTCTATTTGGGCACTCATAGTTAACCTTGCATCCCTTCATAGGAATCATGGCGACCTACCTATCTCAGTCTGGCCCAATACATGCTACCTCCATGGCAACATATCCTCATGCCCTTTAGAGATGGTCACACGTGGGTCTATAGATTCATGCTCATATTATGTGCTCTTACACCCAGCTCATTGAGCTCTTCTAAGTGACCTCTTAAGGTTACCTCAAACCTAAGCACGAGTTGGTGCTCACTCCTACATATAGGGTCCTTTCCCAAGACAGGATAAAACAAAGGTCACAAAACGTTCTTGCATCCAAGGTTTATACCACCATGTATGCGCCTAGCTCCTATCATGCTACCTATGCATGTGGCTAGCAAGTAGACAACTTATTAAACCATTTTTACATTCCCTGGCATGTCATACTTGTTCATCATTCCTCAAGGTTGGACCAATATCATACATACATATGTCATCAACTTATATGAGTGGTTCATCAAACATATATCTTTGTTCGAGTGAGGTTTCCTTTTGCTCTAATACATGGGAAGGGGTGCCATGCTTAATTCCTATGAACTCAATCAACCTCGTGAGCATCATGTGCCCCAGGTACTACTACTTCCCCTCTTTGGTCTAGGAACCCCAGGTTCACCCCTTACACATTGGGTGTCTGAACTGCATACTCAGTTGTTCAACCATGAACCAAACCTATACAAGATATGACACATACTCCCTAACACTCTTCCACGTGAACAACCCGTGGAGTCCTACACAAGGACAATGCGAGACCTCACAACTTGTTACCATACCTCTTTAAGGTCTATGGAACTCTCTTTCCTACACCTCGAAGGTAGGCACTCATATCATCTGTGCGAGACCTCACAACTTGTTACCATACCTCTTCAAGGTCTATGGAACTCTCTTTCCTACACCTCGAAGGTAGGCACTCATATCATCTGTACGTTCGTTCATGAAGCCTCTTTTTCTTTTCTAGGATTTCGGTTCCTCTAAAGGCATCCAAGGTACGACAAGCCTCCAAGGATCATGCATGAGGTAACGACATACATCCACTCAGGGTCGTCTATACCAGGCCATATTATACCCAACTTCTCATGATTCCTTATGTTTCGGAGTCTAGGTCTCCAACCTTCTTCATCGGGTCTCGCTCTCTCTCTAGAGCTAACCCTACAACTGGTCCTACCACCGAAGGTTCTCTCTTAGAAGATGGGTCAAGCTCTTAAGGATACACATCTATCCCTATTTGGGTGAAACATACTATTATAACTTATGTCTGGCCAAGATCATCCAAGGCTCTGCATGCCTATCTAACAAACTATCAGGCATAACCCCTCTGGCTCAGGTCTAAAATCTGCTGCCCGCCCTGTTGCCACACACTTTGACATAGGTGCATGCCTCTTTTCTATTCATATATGCCCGTGAGGGTTCCTATACGGTCACCGTCAATCTTCTTGTGAAAAACAATGAGATTTGGAGAGCTTAGGGTTGCACAATGTGTGCACCCTTCTATTTATAGAAAAGTAACAATTACAGAAAGGTCTAGATATAATGGAAAATTACATAACATAAATAAAGCAACACATATTAACACTCCCCCTCAAGTTGGAGCATAGATGTCAATCATGCCCAACTTGTCCATCAAAGCGCTGAAATGCTTCTTAGGCAGCAGTTTGGTGAAGATATCAGCAACCTGGTCTTCAGATCGAGTAAAAGGTGTGCAGATCTTGCCAGTAAGAATAGATTCCCGAATAAAATGACAGTCGACCTCGATATGCTTGGTGCGCTCATGATAGACATGATTGTTGGCAATAAAGATAGCAGCTTTATTATCACAGTGCATGGGTATAGCAGAAGAAGACTCAACACCGAAGTCTTTAAGAAGAGAGCGTACCCAAAGCAGCTCACAAGCAGTATGGGCCATAGCCCTATATTCAGCTTCAGCACTAGATCTGGCAACCACATTTTGTTTCTTGGATCTCCATGTGACTAGATTGCCTCCAACATAGGTACAATAGCCATAAGTGGATTTCCTGTCAATCCGACTCCTTGCATAATCAGAATCAGAATACCCTTCTAGAGAGCAGTGCCCATTTTTCCTGTAATGAAGTCCCTTGCCAGGAGACTTTTTTAGATATCGCAGAATATGACATAGTGCATCCCAGTGGCACTGTCTGGGTTTATCTAGGTACTTGCTAAGAAGTCCCACAGAAGTAGATATGTCAGCTCTAGTCACAGTTAAGTATATCATTTTACCAATCAATCTCCTGTACTTTTTATTATCAGCAAAAGATGGAGACGAATCATCATCCCAATTGACATTGGGATCTAGAGGAGTGTCAGCAGGTCTAGCTCCAAGCATACCAGTTTCCTGTAAAAGATCTAGAACATATTTCCTCTGAGACAACACTAGTGCATTAGAGGTTCTGGATACCTCTATGCCCAGAAAATACCACAGTTTACCCAAGTCTTTAGTAGCAAAGTGCTTGCAGAGATGGGCTTTAGTATCCTGAATAGCAATAGAGTCACTGCCAGAAAGAACAATATCATCCACATAGACAATAAGAATTACAATGCCAGTAGAGGTCTTCTTAGTAAAAACAGAATGATCCACTTGAGATCTTAGAAAACTAAAAGCAATCAGAATTTTGCTTAATTTATCGAACCAGGCACGAGGGCTCTGTTTGAGCCCATAAATAGACTTCTTCAACCTGCAGACTTTGTGTGACTCCCCCTGAGCAACAAATCCAGGGAGTTGCTCCATATACACTTCCTCTTGCAGATCACCATACACGAAAGCATTCTTAACATCTAATTGCAGCAGAGGCCAGTCTAGATTAATAGCAACAGAAAGAAGAATTCTGACTGAATTAAGGCGGGCAACAGGAGAAAAAGTTTCAAAGTAATCAATACCATAAGTCTGTGTATACCCTTTTGCAACCAAGCGTGCCTTCAGCCGTTCTATAGTACCATCAGGTTGATATTTAACAGCATATACCCATCTGCAACCTACAAGCTTACATTGAGGAGGTGGATCCACCAACTCCCAAGTTTGTCTGTCAGTAAGAGCACACATCTCTTCTTGCATAGCAGAAGTCCACGCTGTACTTTGCAAGGCATCATGAGTATTTTTTGGAATAGTGGCAGCAGATAAAGCAGAGACAAAATTGCTAGCATGAATACTCAGATGTGCAGTAGATACATGGTTAACAATGTTATGAGAAGTGCAGGAACGAGTTCCCTTTCTAAGAGCAATAGGTATATCCAGGTCAGAAATTACCTCAGGTGTGACAGGACCTTCTTGAGGAGGAGATTGGTGTTGAGTGGGGGGTACTTGTTCAGGTGGAGGTCTGTTCCTGCGCTGATAAACAATAAGAGGTGGTGTCGTATTCTTAGGTGGCATTTGATCAGAATTCTCAGACACACATTCAGTAGTAATAGGCAGAGGGGAAGCAATAATATCAGGCTCCAGACTATCTCCGCTAGACGAGTAGTATGGGGTATACTCAAAGAAGACATCACTGATGATAAACCATTTCTTTGCAGTAGGACTATAACATCTATATCCTTTTTGTGTATGAGAATACCCTAAGAAAATACATTTCTCAGCACGGGGAGATAATTTATCATGAGTAGGACCAAGCAATCTCACAAAACACGTACAGCCAAAAATTCGAGGAGGTACAGTAAATAAGGGTGCATTAGGTTGTAGAATTTGGACAGGTACTTTATTTCCAATCACAGAGGAAGGCATCCGATTAATTAAGAAACAGGCAATCAATATTGCTTCAGGCCAGAACAATCTGGGTACATGATAGTGCATCATAATAGTTCTAGCAACTTCTAACAAATGTCTATTTTTCCTCTCAGCTACTCCATTTTGCTGTGGTGTATATGCACAAGAAGTTTGATGTAAAGTGCCAACAGAACGACAAAACATTGCAACATCTTTTTGGACAAACTCAAGTGCATTATCAGTACGAAAAACTTTAACAGGCAGAACATATTGTGTTTTCACCTCAGCAAAAACAAATTTAATAGTAGACAACACTTCAGACCTACTTTTCAACAGAAACAACCAAGCGGTCCGAGAGAAATCATCAATAAATAGTAAAAAGTATTTGTAGCCAGACAAATTAGGCACATTACAAGGACCCCATACATCAACATGAACAAGATAAAAAAAGTTTTTGCTACTACTCCGAGGACGTTTAGGGTAAACAACCCTAGTCTGTTTCCCTAACTGACATGATTCACACTGAAACTTATGAGTGCCAACACTAGAAATGACATGTCTTAGTTTTTCAGAAGAAGGGTGTCCAAGACGGTAGTGCCATTGTAATGCAGAGACTGATGCAGATAATGCCGATAAAGTAGAAGCCAATGCAACCTTGTCCAGTCTTGGCAGATCATCTAGATAAAAGAGGCCATCAAATCCTTCATGCCCCCCACCAATCTTTGTCCTCGTGCGAAGGTCCTGAAAAACACACGAACCAGGTATAAAGGTCAGGCTACATTGCAGGCTGCGTAAGATTTTGCTAACAGATAATAAATTCAGCGGAAAACGAGGCACATATAAAGCCAACTTCAGAAGAAACTTAGATACAATGTCTCCAACTTCAGAAACTGCAGACTTAGAACCATCAACAAGAATGACAGAAGAAACAGTAGCTGGTCTAGATAAATTTCTAAATAAAGCTCGATTTCCAGAAATGTGAGACGATGCGCCCGAATCGATAACCTATTTTGTATTACCAGCACTAGAAGATGGAGTACTGAGGAAGGCAGTATCACAACCCGAGTAGGTCGCAGCATGGGCTCCACTTGTAGTGGCAGTAGAAGAGGAGCCAGTACGCTCACGTAGTAGGCGCTCCACCTCAGCACGAATGTAATCCGCAATGGCAGTACCCGAGTCATCAGACAGAACATGCTGGGTAGGTGTCTCTGAAGTAGCAGTAGTGTCACTGGCCGCATTGGCCCATGCATGTTTACCATACTTTTCCCAGCACTTGTCTTCAACATGATTAGACCGGCCACAGAAGTTGCAGAAGCGTTGGCCAGTCTGAGGACGAGCAACAGCAGTAGTAGATCCAGAGGATGCTCCACGACCCGCATAATTCCTCCCCCTACCAGTACCAAGAGGAGGACGAGCATCATATGAACGACCGCGTCCATGGCCATGACCACGACCAGACATCGCAGCAAAAGCAGTCGAATCCCCAGTATCAGTAGGAGTCTCAGATGACGATGCATGCAAGCGATGTAGTCTCTGCAAGGCAGTCTGAAGAGTAGGCAGCGGATCACTGGCGAGAATCTGATCCACCACCCCGGCATAGGAATCAGGTAAGCCACAGAGGAACTTGACTACTTGCAAATCCTGTCGCTGTCGTTGCATAGTAGCCAGATCAGTAGACAAGGGATGGTAGGCTTCCAACTCCCCCCACAATCCCTTGAAAGTAGAGAAATAATCCGTCAGATCAGAACCAGAGAAACGCAGCCGGCTGAGTTGCTTGTTGATATCAAACACCTTCTTGGGATTTTGACTGTGTGAATATGTGCTGGCAAGTTGATCCCACATTTGCTTTGCCGTCTGCAGGTACAATAGTGTGACACTAATCTTGGTCTCACTACTATTCAGAATCCATCTCATGACTGTGGAGTCGTCCTTCACCCAATCATCATAGGTTTTCACATCCTTCGAATCGGCTGTTGCAGGAGGCACGGGTGGTGGATCTCGCGTCAGGTGCGACATTTTTCCTTGTGATTTAATATATATCTGCATAGAGCACACCCAGTGCTGGTAGTTTCGCCCATCCAGCTTCACAATTGTCAGCTGACGTCACAGATCTTCATGAGTAGACACCATCAAGAAGAAACAGATGTAGACGTAGAGTTACAGGCAGGCAACATCAGTCAGACACAGGCAGTAGAAGTCAGCAGTCAGGGGCAGAAGTCCAACACATGGACTAGTAGTAGAAGGTAGAAGATCCACGCATGGATCGTAAAAAAAAACCCACGTAGGGGCAGCAGAGAAGAGAAAAAACCTACGCCAACATGGAGGATCAGTCACTCCACCATGAGGCGCAGGCAGACAGAGAGGATGAAGCCCGTTATGTCGTCAACATGCCAGAACTGGAAAGTTACCGAGGCTGTCCGGAGATTTCGGAAAGAGAAACGGAGCTAGACGGAGGGGCCTGTTGGCGGATTAGGCCACAAGGATGGAGGTTATTAGGGGATTAGAGGTGGATGGAGGGCTGCGGAGGGGTGGACGACGTTACTGTAGCAGCGGCGGCGATACTGTAGCAGTACTGTAGCGGCGGAAAAAAGGAGATTTCGGAGTGTGGCGGCGGCTAGGGTTGGTGGAGAGAGAGAGGGATTAGGTTTAAGGTGGATCGGCCCGCTCTGATACCATGTGAAAGACAATGAGATTTGGAGAGCTTAGGGTTGCACAATGTGTGCACCCTTTTATTTATAGAAAAGTAACAATTACAGAAAGGTCCAGATATAATGGAAAATAACATAACATAAATAAAGCAACACATATATTAACACTTCTTAATGAGGGATCCATCCCTCACCCTTAACAAGCACGACCCACCCAAGGTCGGGTCACCACAAGGCATTAGGGCCAAACAACCACACATAGTCTATGTTTCTCATGGGTACTCAAAACCTCTATGTACAACATGCATGTCTAACCCACGTACGTGCATGCATGGTCAACTATGATATCCAACTCATTGCGTCTTCTCTTCTCTATATCCACTGCTTAAGGTTTTGGGTTGAGGATCGTCCTCAGAGGATGCATCAGGTCTCTTCCTGGAGCCTTCTTCCTCCAAGGCTATCCCTCTCCTCATCCTACTAGAAGGTCTAACCTCAGAGCTCTCCTGAGGGCACGGCAACACAGGCCATGCAACCTAAGCATGTAACTAAACTCAGTGTGAGTTTCTAATTATCAAAACTTTATGTCCATGACATCTTTCTTACATGCTTTTTATTATTTGGTGGAGGATTCCTTAACCCTTATTATACTTACCCTGAACTTAGGAGGGTGGTGGAGAGAGAGAAACCCTAATCCCTTAAAGTTATTCAAAGAGCGGGGTAGAGAAGGGACGAAAACAGATGAGAGAAGACCTAGAGGTATCTTATTTTGAGTCAAATCCTTCGATTTTGGCCAGACAGTCACACAGAATCCGAGAGTCCTCGTAGACCGACTAGCGGGGCGGAGGAAAATATTTTCAGTCTCCGGATTGTGATCCTTTTCTAGACACCTCCATCATCGGAAGATCCTCTAATAACTCCCTTGGGTTCTAAAGAGTTTGTAAAATTTAATAATTATTAGAGATTAAATGGACAACCATGCTCTGATACCAATGGTAACGACCATGCTTCCCGGTAACCCCCAATTAAGGGAGACCAAGAAGTCAGAGCCGCTATCCCAAAAGAGGATCAACAGTTTTGCAGATAATAAAAAATAATTAATAAATTCTACCAAAGACTAAGCTTAAAACAGGATAAAAAATTACTTTTCACATACCTTTCAAAATAGGAATCTGGAACTTTACCCACTGTAGAGTTCGATCAAACTAAATCCTCCTTTAATAGGTTAACTTTATTCTTCACAAATGCCACCTTACTGTTTGTCCACTTTCAGATATCCCTAAAAAGCCGACAAACAAAACTTCGGTCAGTATAAATGAATATATACCGGTATGTGGTGACAACCAAAATATTGCACATATATTCTAACAACCTAATCACATCAAATAGTTGTTAACGATGCAAGATTACGTTTTTCAATATGACTTCCCAACCGCTTTTACTCATACTCTGGGATACCCTCTCTTAGGGTTTAGTCCTTGCAAGGGACTTAAGGCTACCTTCTCCATCCTGAGCTTGGTACCTGGGGTCACCTCTCTGGGTGCCCGGTGGTCTTCCCTTTGGGGACTTGACCACCTCTGACCTTCCCTCCGGGGCTTAGTCTCTCATCTTACATCCAGAGATGGTATGTAGGTTCAGGCAAGTCATATATATACTTAAATTGTGATAATCATATTCACTTTAAAGATTGCAGAAATAAAATCATCCAAGCAGTTTATTTCCATACAATCGATAAAACGTCGGAAAATGCCGGGAAACTAAAGCTTGTATTCATAATTAACCACATACCTGATTTGAAGCTTCAAATATAAACAAGATATCCAATCCTATCAAAATGTCCAATCAAGCAAGTTGAGCAACCAATCAAGCAGATCCTGAAAACATGTATAGTGCCTAACTGTTGCCATCATATCCCCAAACAACTCCTTATTGATTTGGGACACCTTTCTAAGGTTTCTAACTCTCATTAGGATTCATTAGCGTTTCTTAGATTAGTTTCTCAACCCTTACCTTTTTAGGTCAACAAACCCTAAAACAAATTCGACATCATAAAACCCAAATTAATCAAGTTGTCCATATTAAGGATTCCTTATTCTCACTTTTGGCTTAGGATCATTATATCTCTGTTTTGTACATGGACTTTCGAAATAAAATCATTAAAAGTTATGATCGCCTAAATTAGGGTTTTTAATCTCATTAATGCACATCATATACAAGAAACCCTAAATTAAGCCAATTATATACTAAGGTCGTCCTTTTAGATCTAATTCTTCTTTTTATTAATAACATGTTAATATTAGCTTAGATTATCCAAAGAATATCATTAAATTCAATAATCATCAAATCTTAGGGTTTTTCGTAAATGAAACCATTAAGGATGACAACTTTAGCTACTTTTCAAATTGCAAGCATAATCAGGCCTTAATTCTAATTTTATTTAACTCCTTGAGCTCTCCTGATCAAAATTCATATATAATTCATCTTAATCCGAGTTACCAATTTATTTCTAGAATATTTGCCAAATAAAGATTTAAGGACCAATTGAATAGTTTTACATGTACCTTTTCTTTTCCTTCTTTTTTCCTTTGCTTTTCCTCTCTTTTTGGCTCGCGGATCCCCCTTCTGACCCACCTAACCCGAGACCCGGGTCTGGCTCCTCCATCGTCTCGCAGGCGCACGCGGACAGGGAGCTCCGCTCCCCTGTTTCCGCGGAAAAACAGAGCAACCCCGCGGTGTGCAACTCCGGCGAGCCCTCGCTATCGGCTGGGTCCCCCGAAACCTCCTCCAACGGCCTCCTCTCATTCGTGGAGCACCGATACTCCAGAACGTCACCTTGGTTTGTGACCGCGAGATCCAAAAACCCAAATCCTCCCTTGCGCCGCCGACTCGAGCCCAGAAAGACGGGGAACAAGCCCGCCCTCAAGCGCTTGAGCGTGAGGGGAAACAGGACGTTCCCAACATTGTGTACTGGTCTCAATGCATCGTAGGTGATCTTATATAGACAAGACTGTGAGGACATCCACCTTTCCCGATTTCCGGTCTCCCGAACGGACTGGGATTTGGGGAAATCCCAATCCCACACGAAAGTAGGGGAAAGCAGGGGTCATCGAGTTTGGTTTCTTCTTCCGAAACTAATGGAGAAATTCCCAGATTCGCACATGGCTTGTGTGCCGAGAGAATCGATTGGGAAATCTCCCTTTACTGTTCCCTTTTCTGATCTCAAACAAAAAGCAGACACCGTTGGATCAAGGATCCAACGACTATCGGGCCACGTATTAGAACATAAGTCAGAAACGAATTGTGACATTTAATGTTATCCTTCTCACTTTAGGAAAACTTACAAATTTCATATCTCCTAATCCGTTTATCCTTTTAATCCCAAACTTTAGAGGAAAGTCCATGATGACTTAAACTACTTGTGTGCCAAGTTTGGGACGCGAATTCGAAAGTATGAGAGGCTTTTCTTCGTATGCAAGTTATCACTTAAAAATGCATATTTTATACATGTTTTCTCTCTCTTACTCTTTTATTCTCTTTATTTGGATTCCTTTTACCATTAGAAACCTTGTGGATTCGAAATCTCATCCATGATGATTCAATCATACATCTTTCCACATATTTCTCATATTCTCATTATTATCTCAATTTCTTTTCTTATTTAAGCATTATTTGATTTCCTTCAATTTTCTCTCTTTTTATCATCTTGGACTCAGTAACTTAACGGGGTCCACGAAATCATATATTTAAAGGAAATATTATCAAAGAAATCCACATAAATCGTACAATTTCATAATCATACATATTATTGGAGAAATTGTATCTCAAACCATATGAACCCAAAAATTGGGGTTGTCACACGACCCTTTTGATTTATACTAATTCCGCAAAAAGAAAATACATAGGCGCCTCCTAGACTTGCCTAGGCGGGCTATGCATTAGTGGTGTCTAGTCTGGGTGCCTATGCCCCTAGTGGAATGAGCGTATGCCTATGGATTTTTAGGTCCAATATTGGTCATTTTTGCACCAAATTGGGTCAAAATCAAGTCGAATTTTGTCAAACTAGGTCTTGTAAGGTCATTTTAGGGCTAAATTAGGTTAGTCTATGTTTGATTCAGATGAATTGAGGGTTGTTAATTAAGTCTGATTTATGTTAAATTAGAATAAGTAGATCTAATTCATTTCACATTAACTGTCAATCACATTAACTGTCAATCTAGATAAATCTAGGATTGATTGGCTTAGGAAACCTATATAATATACTTCATAAAATATAGATAAAAGCTTTTCTGATTGAAAAGAAATAATTATAAAAATAAAGCTTATAGAAGGCCTGGGCTGCCTAGGCGCTGTTTCCTAGCCGCCTATGCGACTAGGCTTCCAAGTCGTGGAGGTCGCCGCCTGGCCATCTAGACGTGCATGCCAAAATGTAATAACAATTGATCATTAAGCATGACAAATAGTTCCATTCTATGGGGTTATGGTTTCCATGTGTGTTTATTGTTATTTGGGTTGTTAGTCATCATCTTTGTTGTCATTATCCAAGCTTCAAGAGTTGGATACATGAATCCTTATTTTCCATTTAGCTCAAATTTTGGTCTCATTTTTCTGGGAATGTGATGCATATTATCCTCTTTTAATTTTCTCGCTCAAAAACAATCTTTTGCGCTGTTATACAATAATGACAATTTTATTAAAAAAATAGAAATCTTGGAAAATGATCAATGCACAAAAGCATGTATATTATAAAAAAAGCATTTTCTGCTTGTCCGTTAGCAATTTACAAGTTCAACTCAATGTTGGTATTCATTAATTTGTTCATTGACCCACTGAAAAATTGAGTGAACAGTTAGGATCTTGATGTGCTTCTATACAAATTCTGTGCTGCATTCTTTGAATATACTTAGACTTGTACATGTGTTGGACTAGCCACACATGTGAAAGACTTGCCAGAACTTTGAATTTTGAAAATTTAAGGGAGTTACTTAGGTAACAGAAAACCGTCATGCAAAATTATGTTTAGGAGTATATGTAGTAGTCATTTTCAATCAAATAAATAAACAAATTTGAGACAATATATGCCTCTGTCGAATCCCTCTTTCGGCAGAGCATGTACAAGCTCTACAAAATCCTCAACCTCATAAAATTTTTCGACACTGACAAGGAAGAAAATGTGAATGGATAAGACAGTGTAATCAACATTTGGGTTGATATTTAGTCGGCATGGAGAATGTGCAAGTTGAGCCATTTTAACATTAATAGACGTGAATGCTGAAAACAAAGCCGGTGGACTCCTATTTTTAACCATTTTACTAACATGTTTGTCAGTGCAAGCATTGTTTTATTTTCATTCTTGTTGTTCCAAGTGAATATACAGAAAGTGTAAGTTCAAAGAAGGTTATATAATTATTTAGGTGGGAGCTTTGTTTGATAGTTGCTAACAAAGTGTTACACCTTCCTTATATATTTACTAGTGCCAATAGAATGGATGTTTGGGTGTATGTGTTGAATCTCTGTCGAATTGTTGGTTGAGTACTTAGTCTCACTTCTTTTTAATTTATTTTTTCATTGCAGTTGCAGCAGGTGATGGATTCTTTTCTTATATTCGCTGCACAGCAACGAAAGTTTAAGGGTTTCTCATCAGATGCCAATGAAGCAATTCCATCTGTTGATTTTGGAAAAGTATCTCCTCTTCCATGGACATTATATAGCCCAAAAAATGTGAACATTGTTCCTTTTCCTACTCGCGCATACACAGACGACGAGTTTCAGACTATTATAAAGAAAGTTATGGGAGTACTGTACGTACCATTTGCGTGCTACCTGCTTTCTTTTTTCTATCTGGGTTTTTTTCCACTTCAAATGCTTTTCATGATTGAGGGATTCGGTTCTGCCTCAGTAACAAGTTATTTGCTCTGAATAACATTAGTATTGTGATATTTTACCGTTCTCCTGTACAACATAATATGCAGTAACTTATATAAGATAGTACTACTAATTCTAATTATCAAAGAGAGACGGTCTGTTTTCTTCTTAATGCCATAGGTGGTACTCAAGTTAGACCAATGCACTGGCAGTGTTTGAATTACATATACTCCATTCAGCTCAAATTCAGTCACATTCTTATGTAGTATTGCTGTATTAGAAACCAGTCATAGGTTTCAGTCTAACCACAAGA
Organism: Alisma plantago-aquatica; assembly: GCA_963693085.1. Classification (NCBI taxonomy): domain Eukaryota; kingdom Viridiplantae; phylum Streptophyta; class Magnoliopsida; order Alismatales; family Alismataceae; genus Alisma; species Alisma plantago-aquatica. The sequence continues at coordinate 729,844,258 of OY856410.1, read as the reverse complement.
CTGGATGCTGGAGAGTGGATTGTGAATTTGTGATACCAGTACTAGGCTAAGAGTTCTAAGGATGGACTTTGCTTTATAAGAACTGTGGTTCGCTAACAAAAGCAAATGTTCCTAATAGCATGCTCTTAATAATTGTTTTGGGCTTAAGATGGAAGGTTCTGCATTTATTATGAAATTTTTTTCTTTTGGCATACTGCTAACGTCTTAGCAACAAGATAAGTGTAACTCTTTTATGTACTTGTTAGTCTTGTTTTACCTGCTTCGTTGTCTTCTTATGTTTATATATTGGGATGAGTTACAGGTATTTGCTTGGTTTTCTCTTTCCAGTTTCTCGGTTGGTCAGCTATGCCGTGTATGAAAAGGTTTTATTGATGCTTAATTTTGTACACTTTAAAGGGGTTTCCTACTTGGATTGATACTTAGAAATATTCTATTGTATGCTTTGTTCAGGAGCTTAAGATTAAAGAAGGCTTATTCATGATGGGTCTCAAGGATGAAATCTTTTACCTTTCCTGGTTTATCACATATATCCTCCAGGTTGGCCTGTGGTTAGTTTGATCCTTTATTGCCTTTCATTCGTTATTCTTTACACTATTAAAACCTGAAAATTTATATAATAAACTAATAAATGAGTACTTTTTAGTATAATAGAATTTGAATTTTGTAGGAAAGTGAGTAAGCGAGTATCAACACATAAATAAATTACTTAAAAACAGGAGGAGAGGATCACTTTAGATAATTTGTTTATAAAGTATAGATTGGACACTCTGATTTGCTTTATAACATCTTAACAAATTTTCTAACCTTAATTACAAGCACTGTTAAGCCCACCTATATAAATTTGAAGAGCTTCGTTTTTTATGGCCACATAATGAACACCTTCATAAATATATCCTTATCTGCTCCTTGTACTTACTCTCTGGTCTTATAACGTAACATCCTGAGATTAATTAGGCATGTAGAATATTTAGCTTGCCATGCTTTGCCAATCCTATCTAATTTGCGACCAATCAGTTCATGGTGATGAGATTTACATGGACATTTATGAAAACAAGCTCTTCAAACTCATCTTATAATATGAATTGATATTCATATAATTTTAGGCGGGCTATGGTTGTATCTTCTAGAAAAACTTCCACTATTGCTTTCTGACTGCAAGTTAAAATCATATCTCTGTTGGCGATGCCATTGTGTACATTTTGTTGTTATGTATTAGGGATAATGACTTGTTGATGACTCCTGATTGGTTTCACTTCTGAAATATTTCTCCATCTCTGGTTAGAGAAAAGGTTATACTGCTCTAGTCAAATTTCATATAGACGAATACAAAATGATCATCATATAGGCTAAGTGAGTTTATACTTATTAGTAGTCAAATCTCCAACGTCAAGGATAAAAGATGCATATTTCCTCCAAGGATCACTCTGTGTGTTCGCTTAGTAGCAACTTAATGCACTTTCTCCCATCCGAAAAATTAGGGTTTTGAAATGTTACAACCTCCAGACTGCGGGCTAGTAGAGGCACCACGGTCAATTGTCTTGCCCTTTTACTAGGTCCCCTCCTCTTCCTCATAGAGCTAGGACTCCGATTGTAACTTCTAGAAAAACTTCCACTATTGCTTTTTAATGGTGTTACTATATAGGAACCTACTTGTTATAGTGTGTAAAGGTCAGTATCTATGTGTAAACTCTGTAAAGTCTCTTGTCTTTTAAATACACACATGCTCTGATTGTAAAAGGTTAAGTTGAGGGTTTTTCTCAAACAACATGGTATATACATACTCATTAAGGCGGCAAGGCGAACATAAAATATATGTACATTTACAAATATATATTCATGTTTATTGATTTTCATAACATTTCCACTTTCATATATGTTATATTTTACATATATCTATACACATGTATTTAATAAAATTTCCCCCTTCATATACATAATAAAATTCCCCCCTGCATTTCAAATTAGTTTCGCGTGTCGATTTTGTTGTCCTTCGATGAGTGACTAAAATCATGGAATAAAATTTCGATCAAAATTGCTAAATTTCGCTCGAAATTTCGTTTTTTTCTTTCAATCGGACATCGAAACCTATGATCGGACACGAAATGCAGGGAATGGGACGTAATTTAGCAAAAATTTCGACCCTAGGTGTGAAATTTCGCAAAATAGGGTGAAATTTAGCAGCAAAAAGGCCAGTTTGGGCCGTAATTTTGCAAAATGGTACAGAAACACAACTTAAATTTCGAGAAATTTGTTCCTAAGGCTGCTAATACTACATCTTGGATATTTTGGCAATTGTTTTTGAATCTCTTGCATCTAAAGCCTATTTTCCTTAATTCTAAGGCATGCTTCCGCTATCTCTAGACCATCTATACATTACCTTCATCAATTTCTACATTTCTATAGAGATATGGAGAAATACTTCCAAAATAACAAAGTTCTTTTCTGGATCTATGTATAAATGTCCCATGTAACCTAGTTAAATGCAAACACTAGACTTATACAGCTTGTAGTTCGTAACTTTGTAACTTGTAATTGTTCTAAGCTGTAACTTGAAGTTTTTAACTGTCTAATTGTCTAGTAGACTTGCCATTTCTGATCATTTGTGCACTCACTCATCAAGACATGGATCCCACCCTAACCTCTGAACATATAACTTTAATATATAATCTAGTGTATCTTTGTCTAAACATTGTGTATGCAAAATTTCATAATCTAATTCCTTCATTTTGTCATCGAAATTGCCATCGAAATTCTGTTGAAATTGTTCAGATTCCTTCACTTACAAATGTGGGAGACCCCTCACCCCACCTATCCAATATGAAATATTGTTGCATATTTGAGTAGATCTTGGCGTTTAGATCATCCTGGTAATTTTTCATAATTTAATTCGCTTATTTTGGTCGTCGAAATTGTTAGGGCCGTAAATATCAAAATTTCGTGTGAAATTTTAAAAAATTTCTGTTTCTGGGCCATCAGACACGACATCGAAATCAGAAATTTAATTCTATGACTAAAACTCATCCAAATGGGCTCAAAATTTGTATGTAGACTAGTTATAGTATGACAATGAAGATCAATGGTTTACATTTTGCAAAAAATAGTCTTGATATGCAAACACACTTGAGTGTATTAGTGCGATCTGTACACTCGAGTTTATTCTAGCCTGACTCTCTCTCTCTCTCTCTCTCTCTCTCTCTCTATATATATATATATATATATATATATATATATATATATATATATATATATATATATGAGTAGGTAAATCCATACATTTATGGTTATCCACTGTGATATACTTGTGCTTTATGGCAAAAGAATATAGTCAATTAGATACCAAAAAGAGAGAACATAACCAATTTCGTTTCTAATAATATATATTAATATTGCCAAAACTAGAAGAGTAATACTAAACAATATAAGAGATAGTGAATCAATAAAGAAATAAAGATTTGTATATAGTGACTATCCAGATAACATAACCCCTAAATTAGAAATTGAATTGAAGACGACAAGGTGCAAAACATGAAAAATCGGTAAATGTGTATAAAGAGAAATGATTGTAAAAGAAAATTATATTTGGCACAGACATAGACAACAAAGTATATTTTGAACATCAAGACAAGAAAATAGACCATGAAGGATCAACAAAAAAATATAAGGGGGGAAATTAGGCAAGGCGCGTGGCAGGACATACCCCCTAGGGCGTCTTTCTGCCTAGGTGTACCCCCTGGGGTGCCTTGCCGCCTAGGCGTGCACCTTGACAAGCACACTATCAGAGTGAGGGGTATTGAAACGCTAACCTGCCCATGATTTTTCTTTCTTTCCCCAATTGCTTCTATTATTGTATTGCTACAGTACAACATGCCCATGATTTTTCTTTCTTTCCCCAATTGCTTCTATTATTGTATTGCTACAGTACACGAATGTAAGCCAGGAGCAAGTTCAACTTCATTAGGATTGGTCCAAGGTGTCTTTTGGGTTGGACCTTTCCCAACCCTAGCGGCCTTGAGGATGTGTTCTCCAACCCCTATTCTTTTTGTGGGCCTGTCCTTTGACACCGCCGTTCTCCAATGCGTACTACAAGAGTTGCTCCTCTTGGGCTGGATTAGGAGGGAGATGGGGGGATTCTTGCCTCCAAAAGGGGTCCTAGAGGGACGCTGAAGACCATACTACTACTCCTTACGGTTGTGCACCCCATCCGCAACAAGCTTGGAGGCCAATGATTTCTTCCTCAACCTCTTCTTTGCTGGTTACTGTAGCACTAACAACTTTTGCAGCTCGAGAGTCTGTTTGAGAGAGGTATTCATAGTGTCTTTGTCAGGTTATTATTTTCTCTTGCCCAAGAGACTCCAAACGTCCTCTTCGTCTTGTCTTCTCTGTACACTATTGTGGTAATGGTTTAGGAAACCATACTCCCACAATACTATTCATAATTTAATTATCACCACCCAAAAACTTAATGAGAGTGAGTATAGTCAATGACCCCACACCTGTACCATTAATATCTTGTTTAAAGGTCAAGGACGCATAACTCATTTGACTTCTGAGTCACCAAAGAATCCTAATGTTTCAAATCAACAGGAACGACCTGATGAGAATCTACTGAATTTGTTGTGGAATAACATGGAGCTGCGTGTAGCAGATTTAACAAACCACTTACGACATGCAAGGCTATGTGGGATCATATGTATTCCAACATGTCTCTCGCATGTACATATGACTATAGAGCTATGTGGGCTGCAGTAGGGAGATAAGTCGTTGACGTAGTACTTTGGCAAACTGACTCGTGTGGCTGACGATATGCACAATCCGCTTCCTCTCTCTACATTTATAATATGCAATAACAATAGGGTCATATGACCTAGATTTGAAAGGAGCGTGCACATAGGATGTAAATCAATCCATTAAATTTCACAAATGTTACACATCCAAAGTATGTTTCAAAGAGCACTACACAAGAAGGCGAGGCCATAGTATTCCAATCATGGAATCAGAAAAACCACAAAAGAAAGAATATGTTGAAAAAACTTTGACACACCATGTACTTGCAGTGACACATCATGTACTTGCAGTGACACATCATGTACTTTGACATCATGCAGTGTCTAGTCACCGTTTAGTAACAAAGGTCAAAGTAGAGAGAATACAACACACTATATCGGAGATGACACACGCCATGTCAAAGATAATTTGTCGTGCTTGGAATGACACACGCCGCATTGAAGGTCAATGCACTTGGGGCAACAGCAGTAGAGGGACACATAGTGTCTCTGAGATGACATGACATGTCATGGGATGACATGCCGTGTGCCTATCGAGACACGCCATGTGTCCATGAGGTAGTAATCCGTGTGGAGCAGATCGAGGCGGCACATCGTGTCAAATGTTGACACGCTGTGTCTAGCGGCGAAGCAATAGAAAGAGGTAAAAAAAAAGAAAAAATGACCCTGAACAATGAGAAAAGTATGAGGATCACTTGGATCTCCAAGAGGGTAAAGAAAATGTCAGAAATGTCCGATCATATCAAGCAATATAGGTAGAGCCTCATGGATGACCACGAGAAGATGTCATACGGCTTCTAGAAAAGCAGTCGTCAAGGCATTAGATTGTCAGAAAGACCGTAGGCTATACCACTAGATCCTCTTGTTATAAAAGAGGACTAGATTAGAAGGAAGGGAGACTCCCTCTAGGCGTAATCAGCATCGGCGGTGGTGGTAGGAGGAGATGACGATGACGGTGGTGGAGAGCAGCGGCAATGACTTTGCATGGAGATGGCGAAAGCTATATGTCCCGCTTAGATACCATGTCAAAAGTTGTCTACTTGTTAAATTGATCTAGGTCAAACCCCTCTCTATATATAGGCCACGGAGAAACGAACAAAGCCCTAGTGGGCCTAATACACCTAGGTCGATAATACATGATACTAAAAAATTAAGAAAAGAGTAAACAAATACATTAAGACGAATAATAGACACATATAATTCAATAGTTCTTATTTGCAATATTAGAGTCAGGGTTGATAGAAAGCTACAGAGAAACAATTATTCGGGAAATAGAATGAATCACAGTAAAATCATGGTAATTTCTAGGGCTGGAAATAGTTTGTAGGTTCTGCTGCTCTCGATATTCATGATAGACCTGTTATTTTTACGTTTTTATAGATGTCACTACATATAAAAACAGCGCACCAACTAAAATATCACAACTTAGGTTGACCACGTGGCCCCTCTCTTTGTCACTGCAAGAAGGAAAAATCACTTTCTAACGAAATAAGCGTTTTATGCTTGGCTTTTTGACTATTTGTCTAGCGATCCATATTCTTATCTGACCATCAATTTATACATTTTCTTTGTCCAGTTTGCGGTATCCTCTGCAATTATCACCGCATGCACAATGAGCAGTCTCTTCTTGTACAGTGACAAGTCGCTGGTGTTTACTTACTTCTTTGTGTTTGGCGTAAGCGCTGTCATGCTGTCCTTTTTGATTTCTACATTCTTCTCTCGAGCAAAAACAGCTGTTGCAGTTGGCACTCTTTCTTTCCTTGGAGCATTCTTTCCTTATTATACAGTCAATGATCCTGCTGTTTCTCTGTGAGTATACTACTGCAAGTTTAAAATAATAGGTTTCTCTGTGTGCCATGTTCTGCATACAAACTTTTGACAATTGTGTGACATGATTTACTAGGTTTCTTAAAACCTTGGCTTCAGTGCTCTCTCCTACTGCCTTTGCACTTGGAACTGTCAACTTTGCAGATTATGAACGTGCTCATGTTGGGCTGCGCTGGAGCAATATCTGGCAGGTAGTTTTTTGTCTTCCAAAATAGAAGTAATATATTATCTAATATGTTTAATGCTTTGGTCTCTGTTTATTGGGATGGAAGATATCTGAGGCTAGAGAAATCATAAAATTATACAGGAATCTTCTGGTGTCAACTTTTTAGTCTGCCTTTTGATGATGATATTTGACTCAGTACTGTACTGTGCTATTGGTCTGTACTTGGACAAGGTAATTCTGATTAAACATTTTTCTTAATAACGCAGACCTATTTTCTAATTATATTAATTACCTATATTATTTTCTTATATAAATCATCTTTTTTTTATTCTAATAAAATGGAAGGCTTATCACTTTGTTTTAGTGCTTGGAGGTTGAAGTTAATTTGGTAGTTCACTTATTAAACATGTTAGTTTTTCAACTGTCAAATTCAGGTTATTCCTCGTGAAAATGGGCTCCGATATTCATGGGATTTTTTATTCAAAAAATCATCTGCAAATGACAAGGATTTATTTGGCATTCATAATGAGATTCCAGAACTTAGAGGTGAAGAGAAACAGTTAAAATTAAAACGTCATCGCTCAAGTAAAGGCAATTTTCAACCAGTACTTGAACCAACATCCTTAGAAATGAAACAACTTGAAGCTGAAGGCCGGTAAGACTATCATATGAATAGGGAAATTTTGAGTCAGAATGACATGCTCCCTGATTTTTTTTTTTTTTTTTTTTTTCAGATGTATATTGATCAGAAATCTTCATAAAGTATTCATGAGTAGAAAGGGGAAATGCTGTGCTATAAATTCATTAAATCTGACACTATACGAAAACCAGATACTTGCCCTTTTAGGTGAGAGGAGCGTGTGCTTAGTTAATCCTCTATATCAGTGTGATAGCTTAGTTAATCCTCTTTATCAGTGTGATAGTTTGACGTCATTACGTTTTCACTTATTATTTGTTAGAACATATAATTGTGCATATATGTATGCAGGAGCCTGAGCCGCATGCTTGTAAATATGTAACACGGGAGAAATGGAAGGGGTGAGCCCCTGCTGTCCCGCAAACTGCACAAACCCTGAGAATGTGTAGTGGGGAGTTAATTCAGGGATGGTTTTCAAAGTTCGAACCTGGGCAGCTTCATTGGAGGCCCTTCAGTTGAACCAATAATCTAACCCCAGTTTGATTGTAATATACAACATCAATTTATGTGGATATAACACATGGCATTAGGAAGCCACGTTAACCCAGCTCTTCGTAGTTGGATGGTTTTTGTCTGACTGATCAAAAGACCTTTTAAGCTCCACATATACTATATTTTATTTTGTAATGAGTATAATTAATTATTTAAATTATGTTTTTGCATAATTATTGGTACAAATTATTTTGATTTTTTCATTTTTTATGAAATTCGGGCTATGAAGGGATGGCTCCCTCTTTGTATCCAACCTTAGGCTTTGTACATGCAACTACATTTTAGGAATTGTTTTATAAACTGCATTTGAAAATTGTTCCCTTGCCTAGACATCTTTTTCCTTTTCTTCCTTACCAATTTCCATCAATTTTGCATCGGCTTGATCCAAACTTACATCCATTCCACTTATCATGTTACTAATCCTCCCTTCCTTCTAATTATTCTCCTTACCTGATGTATTCTTCTGACTTCTCCCTAACATCCTCCTCTCATGGACATCCTTCAATTATTGGTGTCCATTCATCGTCATGCACTTATTATGTGTTCCTTCCATTGGACCCACACTTACATGTTTGGCAACTATAGAAATGCTGTGTTATTTTCTGTTTCTGCTGTGTTATTTCTTACACTGCTCTATTGTATTAGTCCCATATTGCCTGCTTGTATGTGTGTCTCAACTCTCTGTAGCTATATAAGAGAGTACCCTGTACACCTTTTTACTCACTGAATAAACAACTCTTTTCCTAACTATATGGTATCGAGAGTAGGTTACCCTTTTCCCCATCCATCAGCCCACCAATGACGTAAGTCCGCCGCCAATCCCCCCCCCACCCGCCGCCAGGCGCCCCCCCCTCAACTGCCGGCCGCCGCCACCTTCCCTCCCCCCCACCCGGCGCCGCCCTGCCCTCCCACTCTCCCCTGCCGCCACCCTCCTCTTCCTCTCCACCCGCCGCTGCCCCCCCCCCCCCCCCCCCCCCCCCCGCGCCGCCGCCTACCCCCTGCCTCTCGCCGCCGCCCCTTCCTCCTCCTATCCACACGCCGCCACCCTCCTCCGCTCACCCTCCCTCCCCGTCACTACCTCCCGTCACCGCCTCCTCTCCTCCACAAACCACCACCCCACAACCTTCTCCCTTCTTTGGGCTTCTACTCTTCCGGCCGGCTGTCACTGGTTTTTACCTCTCCTCTCGCTCTACGTTCGGACACCCACTGGCCGGCTAAGTTAAGAGTCTTTCCGTCTCACCGTCCTCTCTGCCTGCGCCTCATGTTGGAACGTTGAGTTTTCCTCATGACGGCGTAGGTTTCTCTATGCATAGTTTGCCCGATACGGGTTTTCTGATCTGACACGTCAGATCTCTGCTGCTGTTATCTGCCCTCTGTGGGTTTCTACTCTGATCTGCTTCTGCGCCGACTACTTCTGCCATGGCTTTACCTGAGCCTCCCCGATCTCTTTGTGTCACCCCGGTGAATCTCAACGGTGGCTCCAACTACCATCTCTGGTCGGCGTCCTTTGTGCTATATGTCAAAGCACAAGGCCGGTATCACCATCTTACGGCTGAGCCTCCTGCTGCTCCTACTGCTGATTCAGATGACAAAATCAGACAAAGTTATGCGTGTGAAACAGAAAACAGTTTTGGGAAGCGTAGGGTTGCACAATGTGTGCACCCTCATATATATAACATTGAAACATTTACAGAGAGGTCCACATATAATATGGAAATAACAAAACAACTAACAAAATATATAAAACAGGAATATATGTTAACACTCCCCCTCAAGTTGGAGCATAGATATCAATCATGCCCAACTTGTCCGTCAATGTGCAGAATTGCTTCTTCGCCAGCAACTTGGTGAAGATGTCAGCAACTTGGTATTCAGAACGAGTGAAGGGAGTGCAGATCTTGCCAGTCAGAATGGATTCCCGAATAAAATGACAATCTACTTCAATATGTTTAGTGCGCTCATGATAAACTGGATTATTCGCAATGAAGATAGCAACTTTATTATCACAGTGCATAGGTATAGCAGAAGAAGAGTCAACCCCGAACTCTTTTAACAGAGAGCGCACCCACAACAATTCACAGGCAGTATGGGCCATGGCCCTATATTCAGCTTCAACACTTGACTTGGCCACAACATTTTGTTTTTTACTCCTCCAGGTAACAAGATTGCCTCCAACATACGTACAATACCCAGAAGTAGCTGTCAACTCTGCTACCTGCATAATCAGAATCAGAGTACCTTGCAAGAGAACAGTGTCCATGCTTCCTGTAGTGAAGTCCCTTGCCAGGAGACTTCTTCAAATATCGTAGAATCTGACAAAGAGCATCCCAGTGACACTGTTTGGGTTTATCAAGGTATCTGCTAAGAAGACCCACTGCAGTAGAAATGTCAGCTCTGGTGACAGTCAAATAAATGAGTTTACCAATCAGCCTCCTGTACTTTTTATGATCAGCAAACAGAGGAGAAGAATCATCATCCCAATTTACATTAGGATCTAGAGGAATATCAGCAGGTCTCGCCCCCAGCATACCAGTCTCCTGCAGTATGTCTAGGACATTTTCTCTGAGACAACACGAGAGCATTAGAATTTCTAGAAACTTCTATGCCCAGAAAATATCTAAGTTTGCCCAAATCTTTGGTAGCAAAGTGCTTGCCCAGATGAGATTTAGTAGCCTGAATACCAAGAGAATCACTGCCAGATATGATAATATCATCAACATAGACAATCAGAATAATAATACCAGTTGAAGTCTTCTTGATAAAAACAGAATGATCCACCTGAGATCGCAGAAACCCAAAATCAATCATAATTTTGCTCAATTTATCAAACCAAGCCCGGGGACTCTGCTTAAGCCCATAAATAGACTTCTTTAACCTGCAAACTTTGTGAGACTCCCCCTGAGCAACAAACCCAGGAGGTTGCTCCATATAGACCTCTTCTTGTAAATCACCATACAAGAAGGCATTTTTCACATCTAGTTGCAACAGTGGCCAGTCAAGATTAACAGCAACAGACAGAAGAATTCTGACAGAATTAAGACGAGCAACAGGAGAGAAAGTCTCAAAATAGTCAATACCATACGTCTGGGTGTAGCCTTTAGCAACTAACCGTGCCTTCAGCCTTTCAACAGTGCCGTCAGGTTGATATTTGACCGCATACACCCATCTGCAACCTACAGGTTTACACTGAGGAGGTGGATCCACCAGCTCCCAAGTATCTCGTTCAGCAAGAGCTAACATCTCCTCCTTCATAGCAGACAACCATCCAGTACTCTGTAGAGCATCCTGGATATTCTTTGGAACAACAACAGCAGATAAGGCATATACAAAATTGCTAGAATTAACATTCAGATGATCAGTAGAAACAAACTGAGCAATACTGTGTGATGTGCAGGAACGAGTACCCTTTCTAAGAGCAATGGGTAAATCAAGATCAGAATGTACCTCAGGTGTAGTAGAACCTTCTGGAGGTGAAAATTGGTTTTCATGGGGGGTTTCTTGAGTAGGTGCTCTGTTCCTGCGTTGATAAACTATAAGAGGAGGCTTATCAGCCTCAGTAGTGACTTTGTCAGTAGTATCAGGCACACAATCAGAAGTAACAGGTAGAGGTGAGGCAATAAGATCAGACTGTAAACTGTCACCACGAGTCGAATAGTAAGGAGTATCCTCAAAGAAAACTACATCACTGCTAGTATACCATTTTCTTGCAGTAGGACTGTAACACCGATATCCCTTCTGGGTACGAGAATATCCCAAAAAAATGCACTTCTCAGCACGAGGAGACAGTTTATCAGAAGTAGGTCCAACTAACCGTACAAAACAGGTACATCTAAAGATCCGAGGAGGCACAATAAATAGATGAATATCGGGTTGAAGAACTTGAATAGGTATTTTGTTTCCAATCACAGAAGATGGCATTCGATTTATCAGAAAACAAGTAGTCAATATAGCCTCAGCCAAAACGAGCGAGGAACATGTGCATGCATCATAATAGTTCTAGCAACCTCTAACACATGTCGATTTTTACGCTCAACCACACCATTTTGCTGGGGTGTATAAGCACAGGAGGTCTGATGTATTGTACCCACAGATTTACAAAAAACATCCACATCTTTTTTAACAAATTCCAGTGCATTATCAGTACGAAAAATTTTGACAGGCATACCATATTGAGTTTTTATTTCAGCAAAAAAGAACTTGATAACAGACAAAACTTCGGACCTACTTTTCATCATAAACAACCAAGTGGTCCGTCAAAAGTCATCAATAAACAAAATAAAATATTTATGACCAGATAAACTCGGCACATGACAGGGTCCCCATACATCAGAGTGCACTATATCAAACATATTTTTACTGCTAATCTGGCTGCGTCTAGGATAAACAGCTCTAGTTTGTTTTCCAAGTTGACATGACTCGCATTGAAAACTACAAATGCCAAGATCAGACACTAAATGTCGAAGCTTTTCAGATGATGGATGGCCCAGCCGGTAGTGCCACTGTAATGCAGAAACTGAGGTAGATAATGCAGGAGTCACAGATGCTTTAGCTGCTTTTGGCAAATGATTCAGATAGAAGAGTCCATCAGCACCTTCATACCCCCACCAATCTTCATCCTCGTGCGAAGGTCCTGAAAAACACATGAACCAGGAATAAAAGTCAGACTACACTGTAGGCTCCGCAATATCTTGCTAACAGATAACAGATTCAAAGGAAATCTCGGCACATATAAGGCAGATTTCAGCAGAAAGTCAGAAACAATATCCCCCACTCCAGACACCGCAGACTTGGAGCCATCAGCCAACATAACAGATGATGGTCTAGCAGGTTTAAATAATTTGTGAAACAGTGATCTATTTCCAGAAATATGTGAAGAGGCACCGGAGTCGATGACCCACTTAGTATTACCAGGAGTAGAAGAAGAGCTCAGGAAGGCAGTGTCATAACCAGAATAAGTGGCGGCATGAGCTCCACTAGTCGAAGCTTGAGACGACGCACCAACTCGCTCAAGAAGAAGACGCTCCACCTCAGCACGGATGTAGTCAGCAGTCGCACCCGAGGAGGCAGAGTCAGTAGGCTGAGTCGTTCCCTCTGATGCAGTAGTAGTGGAGTCAGCAGCTGCATTGGCCCACGCCGGCTTACCATATTTCTCCCAGCATTTTTCTTCAATATGGTTGGACCGGCCACAGAAGGTACAAAGGCGCTGTCCTGACTGAGGACGCGCACCAGCAGTAGGGGCAGTAGAAGAGGCTCCACGACCAGGAGCAGCCCGTCCTCGTCCTCCACCCAGGGGAGGACGGCTCTCAGTAAAGCGACCACGACCCCGACCCCGACCACGACCAGAAGCTGCAGCAAGGGCCGAAGAGTCTCCAACATCAGTAGTCAGAGACGAGGAAGACGAAGGCAAACGCTGAAGGCGTTTGTAGGCACTCTGTAGTGACGGCAGAGGGTCACTGGCTAAGATCTGGTCCACAACTCCAGCATATGACTCAGGAAATCCACAGAGAAACTGGACCAACTGAAGCTCTTAGCACTGACGCTGCATAGTAGCCAGGTTCGTGGAGAGAGGGTGATAGGATTCCAGTTCACCCCATAATCCAGTGAAGTCAGAGAAGTAATCTGCAATGTCCGTCCCCGTGAACTGTAGACGTCCCAGCTGCTTGGTGATGTCAAACACCTTCTTGGGGTTCTGACTATGCGAGTAAGTACCGGCGAGCTGATCCCACATCTGCTTCGCCGTAGGTAGGTGAAGAAGTGTGACGCTAATCTTCTCAATGCTGCTATTGAGAATCCAGGTCATCACAGTGGAGTCATCACGAACCCAGTCGTCATACGCCTTTACATCTTTAGCATCAGCGTCCTCTGCGGGTGCTGCCGGACCCGCACGGATAAGATGTGAGTACTTGCCCTAGGATCTGGCATAGATCGTCATGGAGCAGACCCAGTGCGGATAGTTGTGCCCATCAAGCTTCACAGTGGTAACCTGACGGCGGAAGTCATCATGCGAGGACGCCATGGGAGCAGTAGGCACAGCAGGAACAGACACGATCAGGCAGGAGACGGGCTACGCCGTCAGACAGGCACAACAGGCACAAGGAACACGGAGAAGACCTCTCACATACGGTCTACGCCGAAGCGCAGAACAGAACCCGACGACACAAAGGCCTACTCGGGCAGGCAGGCACAGGACCGAAAAACGGTCTACGTCAGTTCAAGCCACCGGACCTTCACGGAGCCAACTGCCCGGTGGCAAACGGCCGCGGAGGCGCACGAGCCCCCTGCGGCGGAGAGGAGGACCAACCTTGGCGGCTGGCCCGGCGCCTGAAAGCCGGCAGCGGTTGCTGCTGCTGCGGGCCAGCGGCGGCTCGGCTGCGGCTGGCCGGCGGCGGCTTGCTGCTGGGCCGTGGGGGGGGGGGCGGAGAGAGAGAGGAGGGAAGGGAGGGTGACGGCCGACTGGATCTACTGCTCTGATACCATGTGAAACAGAAAACAATTTTGGGAAGCGTAGGGTTGCACAATGTGTGCACCCTCATATATATAACATTGAAACATTTACAGAGAGGTCCACATATAATATGGAAATAACAAAACAACTAACAGAATATATAAAACAAGAATATATGTTAACAATGCGCAATGGTCCAAGGATGATTCCGGCTTCATGTCTTGGATCCTCAACAGTACCGAGCCTCAGATTAGCCAATCTCTTCTCTGCCTTCATGATGCTAAGGCTATGTGGGATCAACTGTCCCATGTTTATTCCCATCAGGAGAATCCAAAGCGCGTTTTTGAAATTTTCGAATCCTTGGCAAAAAAGTTCTCCACTGACACTTCTATTGATGACTTCTACAATCAATGCTCGGCACTGTGGAATGAGTTTGAACTCTACCACCCTTTGACGGCGGACATCAAAATTGCTCAAAAGCAACGCAACGAACTGCAACTAGTGCAGTTCTTGGCTGCACTTCCTGCCTCCTTTTCTGGTGTGGTTGACCAGATCCTGTCAAGCGATCCGCTGCCGACTCTTCGGGATGTTCTTAAAAGAGTCCAACGTCTGCCGTCCATGACTCCTACTTCTGCTGTTGAGCATCCTGCGCTTATTGCTCGCTCCGCTGATTCTGGCCGTGGCCGTGGTCGCGGTCGCGGTCGTGGCCGTGGCGGTTGCCCCCTCCCTCAGGAGGCTGAGGCTTTTCTAATCCTGGACGTCGTGCTCCTCCCGGCCCTCGCTACTGCAACTGGTGTGGCCGGGACAATCATACTGAAGATCGCTGTTGGATTAAGCACGACAAACCGGCTTGGGCTAACCAGGCGGCTACAGAAACTGCTGCCGACTCTACCGCTGACACACCTACTGCTCCAGCTAACACCGAATGGTTACGTTCGGAGTTCGAGAAGATGTTCCAGGAACGTCTTGCACAGATGCCATCCTCGTCTACTTCAGGACCCTTTGCCATGCTTGCCTCTCCATCATCTGGTAACAAACAATGGTGCATTGACTCAGGTGCATCCACTCATATGGCTGGTGATCTTCACCTTTTTTCGAGTCTCAATAAAACTGCTCCTATATCTTCTGTTACTGTTGCGAATGGATCCAAAACTGCTGTTCATGGCACTGGCACGGTTCCGCTTTCACCAAAATTGCACTTGAATTCTGTTTTATATATTCCAAAGTTTCCTGTTAATTTATTGTCTGTCAGTAAGATGATTAAACAACTCAAGTGCTCTATTAAATTTGATCCTTCTGGCTGTATTTTGAAGGATCTCCGCACGAAGACGAGGATTGGTTCGGGCCGTGAAGGACCAGATGGGCTGTATATTTTGGATGGACCTCCTACTGCTGCGGCTATGCTATCTACTTCAGTGACAGGATTACAGTGGCACTTTCGCCTGGGTCATCCATTTGCTGCCAAATTAAAGCATTTATTTCCTACTTTATCTGAGAATAATTTTTCCTGTGAAACTTGTGTTTTGGGCAAACAAACTCGGTCTGTTTTTCCTGCTAAGAAAGTTATTGCCTCGAAAGAAATCTTTGACTTGGTTCATGCTGATATTTGGGGACCATGCTCTGTATCCAGTCACTCCGATGTGAAATATTTTATGACCTTTATTGATGATTATTCTCGCACCACATGGTTGTTTTTGCTTAAAGGTCGGGATACTGTGTTAGATACTATTCACACCTTCTTTGCTGAAATTCACACTCAATTTAATCGACCTATTAAAATTTTTCGTACTGATAATGCTCTGGAATTCATGCAACATTCTGTTACATCTTTTTGTGCTGCTTGTGGAACCATACATCACACCTCTTGCCCTTACACTCCTCAACAAAATGGCGTTGCTGAAAGAAAAAACGGCCACCTTCTTGAGGTTGCTCGCACCCTTTTTCTACACTATAAAGTACCCCAACACTTCTGGCCTGAAGCTGTCTCTACAGCATGCTATCTTATCAATCGCATGCCGTCTTCTGTTTTGAAAAATCAGGTCCCGTACACCATTTTGTTTCCTGATAAATCCTTATTTTCTCTGCCTCGTCACATTTTTGGGAGTACTTGTTTTGTGAAAATTCTTCGTCCTGGCCTCACTAAACTTGATGGTCGCTCGGTCAAATGTGTGTTTTTGGGATACTCCCGTACTCAGAAAGGCTACCGCTGTTTTGATCCTATTAAAAAACAGTGGTTGGTTAGTGCGGATGTGACTTTTTTGAGCATATGCCTTTTCTACTGATGGTGCAAAATTGTCGGATGACATTATGGCTACCACATCGTTACCTTTAGTTATTGAAGAACTTCCTGCTCATGATATGCCTCAAGAACGTCCATTGCAAGTCTATCGGCGCTAGGTCAAAGAACATCAATGCTTCTGAAGCCCCGGCCGAATCAAATCCTGCGTCTACGGTTGATCCACCATCCATTGAGGTATTTTCTGACCTGGATCTTCTTATCAGTTTAAGGAAAGGTGTTCGCTCCTGTACTCAACATCCTATCAGTAATTTCTGTTCATCTGACAATCTCTGTGGTAGCTTTGCTTGTTTTACTTCTGCTTTGTCTGCTGTGACAATTCCTAAATCCGCTGAAGAGGCACTTTGCTATCCTGCCTGGAAACATGCTATGGAGCAAGAAATGCATGCACTTTGTGATCAACAGACTTGGGATCTGGTTGATCGTCCCTCTTCGTGCCAAACTGTTGGATGCCGCTGGATTTTTACTATTAAATATCAACCGGATGGTACCATTGAACGCCTGAAAGCCAGATTAGTTGCAAAAGGATATACTCAAACATATGGAGTTGATTATTTTGAAACATTTTCTCCAGTCGCCCGCTTAAATTCTGTCCGTATTCTGATATCTGTTGCTGTGAATAAAGACTGGCCTCTGTTTCAACTTGATGTCAAAAATGCTTTTCTATATGGAGATCTACACGAGGAGGTCTACATGGAGCAACCTCCGGGTTTTGTTGCTCAGGGGGAGTCTGCTTCTAAAATCTGCAAACTCAGAAAGGCGATATATGGTCTGAAACAAAGTCCACGAGCATGGTTTGACAAGCTTAGTCAGATCTTGATTACCTTTGGCTTTTGGCGTTCACAATCTGATCATTATGTATATATTCATAAAACTGCAGCAGGAATTGTCATTCTTATTGTATATGTTGATGATATTGTCTTATCTGGCAGTGACGGTGCAGGGATACAGGCAACCAAAAAGTATTTAGCACAACACTTCATCACCAAAGACCTAGGGAAACTACGATATTTTCTAGGTATTGAGGTTGCTAGATCTTCTGCAGGACTATGCTTGTTACAGAGGAAATATGTTCTTGATCTCTTGCAAGAGACCAGTATGCTGGGCTGCAAGTCAGCCAACACTCCTCTGGATCCCAATATGGATTGGGATAATGATACTTCTCCTCCTTATGCTGATCGTCACCAGTTCAGGAGACTGGTTGGCAAGCTTATCTATTTGACTGTCACTAGAGCTGACCTGGCTGCTGTAGGATTCATAAGCCGGTATCTTGATAAACCCCGACAATGCCACTGGGATGCTATCTGTCACATCTTACGATATCTCAAAAGCTCTCCAGGGAAAGGTCTTCTGTACAAAAAGCATGGCCATTACAATTTATCTGGCTTTTCTGATTCTGACTATGCAGAAAGTCGATCTGACAAAAAATCTACATCTGGATATTGCACTTTTGTGGGAGGAAATCTGGTTACTTGGCGCAGCAAAAAGCAGACAGTTGTTGCCCGGTCGAGTGCAGAGGCAGAATATAGAGCCATGGCTCATACTGCATGTGAGCTCCTGTGGGTCCGTGGCCTTCTGAACGAATTTGATATCACATCTTCTAGCCCTATTCCTATGTTCTGCGACAATAAGGCCTCCATTTTCATTGCGAGCAACCCCACCTTCCATGAAAGAACAAAGCATATTGAGGTTGACTGCCATTTTGTTCGGGAGAAAGTCCTATCTGGACACATCTGCACTCCATATCTCAGCAATGAGAAGCAGCTTGCAGACATCTTCACTAAAGTTCTACCTAAAGCTCGCTTCCAGACTTTGATTGACAAGTTGGGCTTATTCGACATCTACGCTCCAGCTTGAGGGGGAGTATAGAAATACTGTGTTATTTTCTGTTTCTGCTGTGTTATTTCTTACACTGCTCTATTGTATTAGTCCCATATTGCCTGCTTGTATGTGTGTCTCAACTCTCTGTAGCTATATAAGAGAGTACCTTGTACACCTTTTTACTCACTGAATAAACAACTCTTTTCCTAACTATAGCAACCTTGTTTTTTTTTACAAAAACACTCATCGTCCTTCCTTACGATACCCAAATACCTACAACAATTACTGTCTCTTGTTTATCCTATTATAACTATTGATATATGCTCTTGAAAATATTCCCTTTATGCTTTAGTCTTGCTTTTTTTATCTCCTTTTCCTCTAAATCATGCCTCTTATTTTTGCTTAATACCTCCTCTCTTATCCTATAGAAGAGAGTGTTTTGTATTTATTTTGAACACATCAATTCCATATTACAACATCCACATGTTATCAGATGTTTACGATCCCCCTAACCCCCGTAGCATCCCCACCCTCCCACCCAAACCTACTGTTGTTCGCCTCCACCCCCTCCTTACCCGCTGTCACGTCTCCCCTGTCGTGCCGTGATGCCACCCTAACCGCCGCCTTCAGGTACTCATCTCTGTTGCTGTCAATCATGACTAGCCTCTCTTTCAATTTGATGTGAAGAATGCATTCTTATATGGAGACCTGCACAAAGAAGTATATATGGAGCAACCTCCTAGCTTTGTTGCTCAAGAGGAGTGTTCTAAAGTTAGCATGGTTTACAAGGCTATCTATGGTCGGAAGCAAAGCCCGAGAGCATAAGGGGGAGAGTTTTCATCATCCCAATCCATATTTGGGTCAATAGGGGTGTTGGTTGGTTTACAACCAAGCATACCAGTTTCCTGCAAAAGATCAAGGACATATTTCCACTGGAAAAAGACACAATCCTGCAGACGATATGGATACCTCAATGCCTAAAAAATATCTCAGCTTTCCGAGATCTTTGGTGACAAAGTCTTTTTTCAAGTAAGTTTTAGTAGCTTGAATGCCCAAGGTATCACTGCCAGATAAGATAATATCATCAACAAAGACAATAAGAATGACTAGCCTTGCCACAATTTTGCGGATAAACACAGAATGATCTGAATGGGAACGACGAAAGCCAAAAGTTACTAAGATCTGACTAAGCTTGTCGAACCAAGCACGAGGGCTCTGTTTTAGGCCGTGGATGACCTTTCTCAATTTACAAACTTGCGAGGACTCCCCCTGAGCAACAAATCCCGGTGGTTGCTCCATGTAAACTTCTTCCTGCAAGTCTCCATAAAGAAACACATTTTTGACATTTAGCTGAAATATGGGCCATTCTTTGTTAACAACAACACAAATCAGAATTCGAACAATATTTAGACTTGCTATAGGAGAAAAGGTTTCAAAGTAGTCCACACCATACGAGCTTTCAGTCGCTCAATTGTACTGTCTGGTTGATATTTAACAGTGAAGATCCAACAACATCCAACAGTAGGGCAAGAAGGACTATCCACAAGCTCCCACGTCTTGCGATCAGAGAGTGCCTATATTTCATGTTCCATCGCCTGTTTCCATGTAGGCATAAGAAGAGCTTCTGTAGCAGTCTTGGGAATAGAGACAACAGAGATAGTAGAAGTGAAGCACACAAAACTATCATTTAGATTGGAAGATGAGCAGAAATGACTAATAGGATGTTTCGTGCAGGAACGAACACCTTTGCGCTGACCGATAGGCAGGTGTAAGTCTGAATTTACCTCAGTGGTTGTATGATCATCCGTAGGAGGAGGAATTGGTTGTGGAGGGGCCATGGAGGGAGTACTTGTCTTGTTTCTTTGCTTGTACACTTGCAGAGGTCGGGCTTCAGGCAGTTCAAAAGATGGCAAAATCTCAACAACATCAGGCAATGGCGTGGGTGCCAACATATCACTGGAGAGTGATGCTCCATCATCAGAGTAATTTGGCATATGCTAAAAAATACTACATCAACACTCACAAACCATTGCTTCAGAATAGGATCAAAACAACGATAACCTTTCTAGGTTCTAGAATATCCCAAAAAGATACACTTGGTGGAGCGAGGATCAAGTTTTTTTAACCCCGGGCGTAGGTTTTTGACAAAGCAAGGACACCCAAAAATATGGGGAGGGCCAGAGAAAAGTTGAGCTTCAGGAAAGAGAATGTTGTAAGGAATTTTATTGTGCAAAATAGAAGATGGCATGCGATTGATAAGATAACATGCCGTAGAAACAACCTCAGGCTAAAAATGGTGAGGAACTTTATAATGAAGAAGTAAAGTGCGAGCAACTTCTAACAAGTGGTAGTTTTTTTCTTTCAGCAACTCCATTTTGTTGTGGAGTGTAGGGGCAGGTAGTTTGGTGTAGAGTGCCACGGACAGAACAAAAAGATGTCACCTTTTTTTTGCATAAATTCAAGGGCATTATCGGTGCGGAAAATTTTAATGGCTTTGCTGAATTGTGTCTGTATTTAAAAAAAAAAGACACTAATATTATCCAAAATCGTGCTGCGATCTTTTAGTAAAAACAACCGAGTAATCATCAATAAAGGTCAGAAAATATTTACCTCTAGAATGGCTAGAAATAGAACATGGACCCCAAATATACGCATGAACAATATAAAAAATTGCTTTAGAACCAATATCTTTCTTAGCGGGAAACACAGAACATGTTTGTTTACCCAACTGACAAGATTCACAAGAAAAGATTTTTTCAGATTAAGCAGGAAATAAATATTTCAACTTTACTGCAGAGGGGTGACCAAGCCGGTAGTGCCACCGGAGTCCCGTTACTGAAGTTGACTGAAGAGCAGATGCCGCTGGTGGTCCATCCAGATAGTAGAGTCCGTCTGGTCCCTCATGGCCCAAACCAATCCTCATCTTTGTGCGGAGATCCTTCAGAACACAACCAGAAGGATCAAATTTAATGAAGCACTGAAGATTTTTTACAGTTTTACTGACAGAAAGCAAGTTGACAGGAAATTTCGGGATATATAAAACAGAGTTCAGATGCAACTTTCGAGACAAGGGAACGATGCCTATGCCGTGAACAGAAGTTTTAGAACCATCAACGATAGTAATATGTGGAATCTCTGTGGTTTTAGTAAGGGAAGAAAATAAGTTGGTCACTGGCCATATGAACTGATGCACCAGAGTCAATGCACCATTTATTGTTACCAGCAGAAGGAGAGGCTAGCTAGGCAGAAGATCCAACGACACACATAGAGGGAAGCTGAGTCATGCGTTCTTGAAAAAAATTCTCAAACTCGGAGCGAAGCCACTTAGTTGAAGGTGTAGCAGATGGCTGTTCAAGTGTAGTATCATTCGAAATCTCTGCAGATGCTTGGTTTGCCCAAGTAGGTTTACTGTGCTTGATCCAACATCAATCTTCATTGTGATTGTCGCAGCTACAGAAGTTGGAAAAGCGAGGACCAACAGATTGTCCGCGACCAGTAGCAGGAGTAGTAGAAGATGTGCGTCCACCGTTAGGAGGAAGACTTTCTCTACGACCACGGTCGCGACCTCGTCCACGACCGGACTCAGTGGTGCGAACAACTAGAACAGGGTGTTCGATTGCAGGAGTGGAGGTTATAGATGGTAGTCTTTGAACCCGCTTGAGGACGTCTCGAAGAGTTGGCAGTGGTTCACTGGATAGGATCTGGTCGACCACCCCAGAGATGGAAGTAGGAAGGGCAGCCAGAAATTGGACTAGTTGTAGTTCATGGCGCTGCTTTTGGGCTTCTTTGATGTTGGCTGCCAAGGTGTGATAAATTTCGTATTCATTCCAGAGGGCAGAGCATTGATTGTAGAAGTCTTCAACATGAGTGTCAGAGAAAAATTCTTTCTTGGCCAGAGTTTTGAAAATTTCAAAAACTCTCTTCGGATTCTGCTGATGAGAATATACGTGAGATAGTTGATCCCACATTGCCTCAGCATCATGAAGACAAAGTAATGACTGGATGATCCGTGGCTTGGTGCTATTAAGAATCCAAGACATAACACCAGAGTCGTCTTTGGACATAACACTGGGGGGGAGGCGGCGGGGGGGGGGGGCTTAGGTCATGAGGGAAAAGGGTTAGGGTGGGACTTTGCACGGGGGGAAAGAACCTGCTCTCGATACCATATAGAATGTTGAAGAGAAATGTATTGGATGAGTAAAAAGGTTTACAATGCATTCTCTTATATAGGATAAAAGAGGAGATACAAAAACAAAGATGAGCAATATGGGACTAAATCACACAAGTAAAATCATAAGTGAGGCACATGCTAGGCACATGACACTCAGTGAAACATTAACATATCTCTATAATGCTTATGATACATATGTGTGAAAAGTGTGAGGGAAACTCACTTGTGTTAATATTAGACGACACACCCCTACACTATGTATAGGAGAAAGGAGGGAAACATTACAGACTTGGGACTCAAGTGAAGCTATTTGGGTCGAGACACTTAAGCCCATACACAAAGTTACCTTTTAACTAAATATGCTAAATATACTTTCTATCACTCCGCCTCAAGCTGGATCACGGATGAAACACATGTCCTAGCTTGGAATTAAAGGATTCTATTAGATGATAAAAATGTCACTACCCCTTAAAATGGTACTTCTCAACTAAAAACAAATGATGACGCCTATTTTGAGTAGTGTTCTGCAGGCTGGAAATACCTGAGCTTTGGAGAAGGTCTTTTGTAGTCTACTTGGAATTAAGAGCATCAGATAAATGAAATCCAAATGCCACAACAAAAACTCGCCACAATCAATCTAGGATAGACAATAAAAAACACCATGATTATGCCATCTTCACTGGAGAGGAATGTGCAAGTGGTATAAGTGCAGTCAACACATCCCACATGCATACGCAGTACAAATGCGGATGCACAATGTTGATGTAGTAGTAGAGGTATCTTCAAATATGAGAAGTGTAGCCAACTAGAATTAGTGTAGAAGACCACAAACATGCATATGTGGCATTAACATGAACTGTGTGAGTTGCTGATGACTGCCATATTGGTTCATAAATCTGGCACATGAATCTTGGGGGCTTGATAGGATTAAAGGCACCATCAAGGGAAACCCAAGTAAATCAGCAGAAGGGCTATCTGAACACTTATAAACAACAGATAAAACTCGGTGAAGACATAACTAAAGTAGCTCGATAAAGATAATGAATCATAAATCTTGCAGATACAAAATTTGCAAGCTAGAAATTGACGATCTTTTGAGAAGTCTGATGTGAAGAAGCAACCATCTGTCTCATGAGAATGTAGCGAGAATGATCAACTAAAACATCATTAATACCAGAGAGAACTAGAGGCTGATATTAAGCGCAACAAACTCTTGCTTGACATATATAATGTCGTACGAGCACTAAAAGCTTGGTATCAATGCTGTAAGTGAGACCCTTCAACGTCGTATGGATGCGGTGACCAACTGGAATTCACGCAGATAGCCTACCCACACGTAAAGTGATGCTTATTGAGAATGACGCGCCATAAAGACATCGGAAGCACATATCTAGTGAAGAATGAGAAGCTCCATGAAGATAATAGTCCAAAATTATATATATCATCTCTCTTATATTCTCCTCATAATCTCTCCTCTATATCCCCCCGCACGCCAACTATGAAGAGAATGAGTAGGTGACGCGGAAAAGAGTCACATGACCCTCCCACACGTGGAAAGAGATGCACACATTAGGGGTGGCAGGGCGGAAAATGAAAATTTAAAGTGAGAGGTTCAGTATGTAGAGAAGAGAAACTGATAACTTGAGTAAAAGTGCAACACGAACCAATTATAGAGATCTAGATAAAAAAGTTAATTGGATCTTTTTGTGACCCGAACTAGGATCAGATTAGCATTAGGTATAGGAAAGAAAGAACTTTGGAGGTCATCATAACTTGAACTAAAATGGAACTAGACAAACTTCTTTGAACACGCCGAGTGGAGTTCTAAACTTTTGGTCCGAGATAACAAGTTCCTAGCAGCACGAGTGTGGAGATCGGAAAGGCCTTCTAGGATGTCGAAGACGTCAAACAGATTTCCGTCAACACGCTATGTAAGATGTGGGAATGCATGAAACAAACTTTTGTCAACATGCCGTGTTGAGATCTGACGCGCTGTGTAACTTTTGATATGAACGAAACCCTACGACGCCGAACAAATCATGAATTGTGACACACCGTGTTGGTCGAATAACATGCAATGTTGGATGCTGCTGATGCACGATCTGGATGAGAATTAGTGCCTTCAAGGAAAAAACAATCTTGGGAAGGCGCACCGTGGGTGACAAGATTTAGCACCGTCACTTGTGTCAATGGATCATGCGAATCTAAGCCAACAACATCCCCTTGCTAGATCACGAACCGATCTAGACGAGAATTTGTGCTGTCTAGGGAAAGACGTCCAAGGGAAATAGGGGAGGCTTCTGGTATGACAATAACCATAGGGGACGCTTGCTAGACCACTAACCAAGAGGATCGAGGGGGGACTAGGCAGCTCCCTTACTGTTATGTCTTTCTTTGCTGCTGCAACAGTGGAGGAGATTTCTTGGATTGGCACCCAAACCTTGATAGGATGGAGGCGGCAATGTTTTGGGATTCAATAGACGTTGGAGATTGGCTGGGGCAAATGACGATTGATGATAAGGTTGAACAACGCTTGCACATGATCGACATGACAACCTTGGGAAGAGACGACGAAACTCGAGGGTAATGACTACTAGGGAGACTCATTGGCTGCCTTTGACTATGAATCGGGGTAGTGTAGATGAATATCTTTATGAAAGAAGAACATAAACAACCATGGAGATCAGGAGAATGCTTGGCGGCTAGCCGACCTAAGCCGTGAAAAGACGGCGGCCGCCCACAGGCGCAAACCCTCTCCTTTTCTCTCTAGGGTGAAGCTTTGTATTTGAATCTATCTCAAATTTTAGGGTCCAAATATGTAGTACGAATTAAATATGCAATTGTGTGATTAATATATATATTTTAGTATATATGCTTTATGCTTTATGCTTTATTGTGCTGTAGACTTGTCTTGTCCTTAGCTTTTCCTTTATCTCATATTGCCTAATTTTATATCTCGCTTACTCTCTTATCCTATAAAAGAGAGTCCATTTTATTAGTTTTTAACACATCAAATTAAAGGTTTTCTGTTTTATATGGTATCAGATGGTTACGATCCACCATAATCTTTCCCCTCCCCAACCCTAATGTAAAAATCCAGCGACAGCCAACTGGTGAACAATCAGCAGGTGCATCAACCAACTCCCAAGTATGTCAAGCAGTATGAGCCTGCATTTCAGATTCCATGGCTTGACGCCATGCTGGATGCTTAAGGACCTATGTAGCATTTTTAGGAATAGAAATAGCAGATAGAGTGAAGTTCACAAAATTAGTTCCCAAGTTAGCAGTTATACAAAAATCCCCAATGGGATGTTGAGTGCAAGACCGAGTTCCTTTACGTAAACTGATAGGAATATCCAAGTCAGAAAATACCTGAGGTGAAGTTGGATCTGTCGACGAGGATGGAGGACTTGGAGGGGCCATGGAGGGAGTTGGAGCTTTCGGTCTACTTTGATAAACCTTTAGAGGAGCAGCAGGTGCAACAGAAGTATCCGGTAGAGCAGTATCATCAATCAGAGGTAAAGGAGTATCCACTAGTAAATCATATGTCTGTGTTATGCTGATAGAAGAATAGAACGACATGTGCTCAAACAAAACTACATCAGCAGAAACCATCCACTTCTTTGTAATCAGATCATAACACCGGTACCCTTTTTGTGTCCTAGAGTACCCTAAGGAAACACACTTGGTAACATGTGGATCCAGTTTGGTTAGGCCAGGACACAAATTTTTCATAAAATAGGTACTTCCAAAAATTCGAGGAGGCACAGTAAATAGAGGTGCATTAGGATATAGAATTTGATATGACACTTGATTGCCAAGAACAGATGAAGACATGCAATTAATGAGATAACTTGCAGTGGAAACGGCTTCCGACCAAAAACATTGGGGGACATGGTAGTGAAAAAGGAGTGTGGGAAACCTCAAGAAGATGCCAATTCTTGAGTTCGGCAACCCCATTCTGTTGAGGTGTGTATGCACAAGATGTTTGGTGAATAGTAGCCATTTTCCGACAAAAATGACTGACTCCAACTTGCATGAATTCCAGGGCATTATCAGTGCAAAAGATTTTTACAGTTTTATCAAACTGGGTACGGATCTCAGCAAAAAAGGATGTGATAGTATCAAGTATATGAGATCTCTCTTTTAACAAAAATAACCAGGAAATCATCAATGAAACTCATAAAGTATCGAAAACCAGAAATGCTGGAAATAGAACACGGGCCCAAATGTCAGCTATATATCAAATGGTTGTTTTGAGCCGATGCAAGTTTTTCTGGTAAAAGTAGATTTAGTCTTTTTTCCCAACTGGCATGTTTCACAGTGAAAAACTGAATCAGAAATATCAGGTAGTAAGTGCTTCAACTTAGGCATGTGGGAAGACAAGAAAAGATCGCTTGAGAAATGACTATATCAGGAATAAAGTGTGGGTGGCGAGCATTGAGGACAAGTTGCGCGAGGACCGACTCAGATGGTACGGACATGTGCAACGTAGACCTACTAGTGCGCCTATACGAAGCAATGCTATTGAGCCAACCACTATAAATAGAAGAAGAGGAAGGCCTAAATTAACATGGGATGAGCTTATAAAGAGAGATTTTGAATCTCTACATCTCAATCAGAATATGGCCCATGATAGAGCTGAATGGAAACAAAGGATCCATGTAGCCGACCCCAACATAGTTGGGATTGAGGCTTAGATGATGATGATGATGATGATGAAGTGCTTCAACTTAGGCAGTGAATGGTGTCCCAAGCGATAGTGCCACTGGATGCCAGACACAGAAGTAGTCAGCAGTGCAACAGTCTTCAGTGTGTCCGAGTAGTATAATCCGTCTGGTCCCTTATGGCGCGAACCAATCGTCATCCTCGTGCGCAGATCCTGAAAGATAACACCATCTGGGTCAAAAGTTATGGAGCCCCGTAGACTCTTAATAGTTCTACTCACTATTAACAGATTTATTGGGAATTTGGAAACATATAGTGCTGAACGTAATAAAAGACGACCAGGAGTATAGACAATCCCGATTCCAGAAACGAGTGTTTGAGAACCGTCGGCAAGAGTAACAACCGGAATATCATAAGTTTTATGCAGTTTTGAAAACAAAGAATGATTGCCAATAATATGGGAGGTTACATCGGAGTCGATTACCCATGCATTTTTACCAGACTGTGCAAGAAGAGCAGAACTACCATCAACAGAGGTCCCAACAGAGGTAGCCAGTCGTGCTTGGAGTAACTTTTCAAATTCATATGGCATCCATTTGGCAGAAGGTTGGACGATGAAGATGCAGCGGTGTCGGGATGGTCTGACGTAACTGGATTTGCCCAAGCAGGTTCGTCATGCTTGATCTAGCAACGGTCTTCAGTATGATTGGTTCGCTTGTAGAAGTTCCAGTAGCGCTGTTCAGTAGACGAAGAGTCAAAACCAGACGACTGCGATCCACAACCAGGGCCTGTAGTAGAGCGCCCTCGACCACGACCACCACAGACATAATCACTAGACCGAACAGCAAGGGCTGCTCCATCAGAAGAATCAGGAGACACTTGAGAGATAGAAGGTAACCGTTGTATGCGTTTCAGAACGTCTCGCAAGGTAGGTAGAGGATCAATGGATAGAATCTGATCAACAACACCAACAAAGGAACCCAGCTAGAACTGAACGAGTTGGACCTCACTGCGCTATCGTTGGATCTCCTTAATATCAACCGTGAGCGGGTGGTAGATCTGGAATGCATCCCAGAGTGCGTAGCACTAATTGTAGTAGTCTTCTAATGGATTCGTATTAGTAACTTCTTGGCCAAGTGTTTGAAGATTTTAAGCACTTTCTTCGGATTTTGGTAATGAGAGTACACGTGGGAAAATTGATCCCACATGTCCTTAGCCGTCCGCAGTCGTAGAAGATATTGGCTGATTTTAGGTTTAGCACTGTTGACCTTCCAGGTCATAACAGCAGAATCTTCTTTTATCTACATATCATATGCCTTCTTTGTCTTGTCATCAGCAGTTGCAACAAGAGTAGCCGGGGCTTCAGTAGAAAGATGGGAGTAGCGTCCTTTAGCCTTAACAGAAAGCTTGAATGAAGCCGCCCAGGTGTGATAGTTGGAGCCATCCAACTTGACAATAGTGACCGCACAAATTGTGGAGGGGATCAATGGACACCATGAGTCACGTAGTATGCAAGATGCCAAAGCAGGCAGGAGCAGTAGGCAGGAGTAGCAAGCAGGGACAGTAGGCACGAGGTAAATGTAGCAGTCAACAGAAAAAAGTAGCAGCAGAAACCCAACACATGGGTAGAGCTAGTAACACCCACAGGGGGTAGAAGATAGTAGCAGGAGATCTGGGACATCGGATCTCAAAAACCCACATATGGGTAGAAGAAGATACAAAGAAACCTATGCCAATATGGAGGAAGAATTACTCTACTATGAGGCGTAGGCAGGCAAAGAGCGAGAATTGTTCAACCTGTCAACGTGCTATAACTGGAAAGTTATCGAAGACGTCCAGAGAGTAGCGGGGAAGAGAGGGATTGATTTGGATGGCTAGCCGGAGGGAGATATGGTTGGTGAGTGGGAGATGGGTGGTGTGGAAGAGAGGAGGGAGGGAGGAGGCGGTAGCGGGGCTGTATGGAGGGAGGGGTGGCGGCGGGCAGGTTGGATGGAGGTGGTGGTGGTGGTGGGTAGATGGTTGTGGGGGGTGGTGGCGGGGGCTAGGGGATGTGGTGGGTGTGGTAGATGGGTAGGGAGTGGGCAACGGTGGTGGAGAGAGGAAGAGGTGGGTAGAGGGAGGCGACGACAACAAGGGAAACCTGACGGCGCCACCAGGGGGCAGCAAAGGGGAAGAAAAGAGGAGAGGGGTGGTGGCAACGAGGGTTAGGTGGGCATGGGTAGGGTGGGAGGGGCTTACGGAGGATCAGGTGGCTCTGAAACCATCTAAAATACTAAAAGGCTTCTTATTAGATGAGTAAAATAATTACAGAGGTTCTTCTTTTATAGTGCAAGAGAGTAAAGCATAAAGTAGAGGCAAGCAATATGGGATAAAAGAAAGAGGCTAATAGACAAGACAAGTCTAAAGCCCATAACACAATAATAAAAAATAACCCAGTAAAATATATATACTAATATACTAATAGATCATAATATCAATTAGGATGATGAATCTTCACCTCCCTATCCTGATAATCACAAATACAAAAGATTAGTTGGTAAACTTATCTATCTTACTGTGACTATCACAAATACAAAAGATTAGTTGGTGAACTTACCTATCTTACCATGACTAAAGTTGATATTACTAGTGCTGTTGGACTTGTCAGTAGGTATCTGGATAAACCTTGGCAATGTCCCTGGGATGATGTCTGTCATATTCTTAAATACCTGAAAAATTCTGTAAGAAAAGGACTACTATATTTCCGAAATGGGAACTGCAAACTCATTAGATATTCTGACTCTGATTATGCCGATAGCAGATGTGACATGAAATCTATCTTTGGCTACTGTACTTTTGTTGGAGGTAATCTATGGCGCTATAAGAAACAGACCGTAGTTGCACGGTCTAGTGCTGAAGCGGAATACAATGCTATGGCTCATATTGCTTGTAAGTTAATGTGGGTCCAAGGACTCCTCAAGGAATTTGATATCACTAATTCTGCTCCTATTCCGATGCACCGTAGCAATGAAGCCTCCAATTCTATTGCCAACAATCCCACTTTTCATGAGCGCACCAAGCATACCAAAGTGGATTGCCATTTTATTCGAGAATCTGTTCTTTCTGATCGTATTTGCACTCCTTATCTCCGGACAGAAGATCAGGTTGCTGACATCTTCACCAAGATACCTCCCAAAACTCGCTTTGCTACACTGCTGGACGAGTTGGGCATGATTGACATTTATGCTTCAGCTTGAGGGGGAGTATTAGTATATATGCTTTATGCTTTTTTGTGTGCTTTAGATTTATCTTGTCTTTAGCTTTTCCTTTATCTCATATTGCCTAATTCTATTTCTCACTTACTCTCTTATCCTATAAAAGAGAGTCCAATGTATTAGTTTTTAACATATCAAATAAAGGTTTTCTATTTTTATAAGGTGATCTCTCCGCACGCATAACACTTTTGCTATTAAAATAATGTATAGGCTAATAATACTATGTAACAATATGCACCGACATAAGGAAAAGTATTAGAATCAAGGAAACACACATTTCTAGGCATGGACACAGACACAAACATTGACAGTGACACATGACATGGTAATTTTCTGAAATATAAGACATGGATGCAACAGTTGATGAGGGGAAAATAAAATCTTACTATATACATATGTGTGTATACTATATGTGTGAGAAATAATATTGATTGTATATTGAATTGATTATAAAAGACGTACACCCCTGTTCTATATATAGGAGCAAGAGAGAAACCTTGAGACTTGGGACCGGTGTATTAAAAGACGGCCCAGGCGGCCGCTTAATCGGCCAAGACCCTCAACCGCCTAATTTAGCCCTTAAGTGCCCGTTAAGCGTTTTGAACATAATCACCTGCTTTTTTTCTGCCTCACCCGTTTTTTCCCACTTTTTTTTTCCGCTTTTTGTCCGCTTTTGTTAAAAATGCTACTGTAAGCATGTAACATTAATTAATTACATAGTCCAAGTAGTGTCAACGATAATATATGAAACTTGTATACATTAAATGTTCTATGATATAGCTAGTCCTAATTTAGAATGCATACTTTGTGTGTAAGCTGTAATAATAGGTTACTGCTGTAATTTATCTAAGTAAATATCATATTTTTTACTTCTAATGCATGATTAGTTTTACTGATTTCCTTGCTGCTTTTAGTGATTAATGATTGGTACTACTGGTTAGTACTACTTTAGTGATTACTTTAAATCAATAATTCATAGTTTGTTATATACAATTACTGATCTGCTTGCTGATTTTAGTGATTAGAGATACTGATTAGTAGTAAAATATTGATGGATACTTAGTTAATTACTGATTTGCTGATTAGATATGTATAAATGTTCCTTAGAAATATATTTTTTTATATACACATACATGCAATTTTGTATACAAATATATAAAATTTAGCCACCCGCTTTTTCAAAAATCGCCCGCTTAATCGCCCGCCTACCCCTTAATCGGTTACAGGGTGCTGTCCACACGCCTCCCGCTTCCCGCTTTCCGCTTTCTAATACACTGCTTGGGACGCAAGCGAACTTAACTGGCTGCGACACAAAAGCCTACTAACTAATCAACCTATTAACTAAATAGGCTGATATACTGTCAACACTCCCCCTCAAGCTGGATCATGGGTGAAACACATGTCCAAGCTTGGAGTTACATGACTCGATTAAATGATAAAAGAAAGGATAAATGAAGGATAGAATTATAAATGATAAATGTCACTCCCCATACAAAAGATTGATACTCCCCCTTAAACAATGCTCCCCTGAAATCATATGATGACGACGCCTCTTTTCAGTTGTGTTCTACAGGCTGGAGATCCTCGAGCTTTGAAGAAAGTCTTTTGGAGTGCATTTGGAATGAAGAACATTTGCACCACTTTGAAGCAAACTATCATCAATACCATGACTACGCTATCTTCACTGGAATACGTACTTAACGCGGCAAGAACACAGATACACAATGTTGATGTAGCAGTAGTGGAATCTTCAAATCGTCTGACAAACACGCATAACGTGGCACAAACACAAATTGGACGAGGTGCTGATGATAGATGCAGGCACCATAACTCTGGCGCATGAACCTCAAGGGCTTGATAGGAAAGGAGCTCATCCATCAAGGAAAGTCCCAAGTAGATCAATGGAAGGTGATGCCGAAACACCATATGCATCTCTGAGAAGACGTGATGAAAGTAGCTTGGTGAAGATATAACTTGATTGAACTATCAACCTTGTAGATGTAGACTTGGCAGGCTTGAAATTGCTGATCTTCTGAACCACTATTAACACTGGAGGAAGAGGAAACATGAGGGCTGAAATATGTGTAGCAAACTCTTGTCATGACGTACATAATACAGTACGAACGCGACAAGCTCGGTGTCAACGCTGCAATGAAGATCCTTTAAGGCTGCCTAGAAGTGGAGAACAAATATGCAGAAGAACGAAGCTCCGTATAGATAACTTGGAATGTGTATATCATATCTTGATCTCTCCTCATACTCTCTCTCTCATACTCTCTCTCATGCTCTCTCTTCTCATACTCTTCTCTCCTCTCTATCCCCCCGCACACCAATACGATGAGAGTGAGTATATGGTGTGGAGAAAGGGTTAGATGACTCCCCACATGTGGAAAGGAGATACACACATGATGGGTGGGAACAACGTTCAAAATTTCGACAAAACTGTCGAAATTTCTGCCGAAATTTCTGTTTCTTGGGCAATCAGACATTGAAATTGATTGACGAAACTCTCGAAACAGGCAAATCATCAATTTGTTTTCTACGTTTTCATATACTATGTACTACCTAGAGCATATTTGTTTGCACAGTTTTGTGTTTTTAAGTCTAGATATTGTGCTTGCAAACTATATTGACTTAATTCATTGATTTCACCATTGAAAATTAACATCAAAAATCCCCATCGAAATACCCATTGAAACAGTTCAGGGTCATTCACTAAAAAATGATGAGGCCCCACCCCCCACATATCCAATATGAAATATTATTACATATTTGAGTAGATCTACACTAGTAGATAATTCTGGTAAAATTTCATAAATTAATTCGTTTAATTTGCCGTCGAAATGCCAGGAACATATTTATCGAAATTTCTGTCAAAATTTGTCGAAATTTCTATTTCTGTGGCCACCGAAACGACATCGAAATCGAACATTTTCTTCCTTGGGTGGGAAAGAAATTTGTGAAAAAGAGAGGAATATATGAAACTGAGATGTATAGTATGTATTAGTATATAGACTTTCCTGTAGTAGAGAATGAAAATTGATAACTGGAGAGATCCTAAATGGGTCAAGACGTCATTCCCTGGGAGAAGACAGAAGACTTGGGGGAAGACAAAACACAAGCTCAATGAGTAGAGATCAAGACGCCATTAACTGGGAAAAGGCAAAACACTTGGGGGAAGACAACACACAAGCTCAATGAGTAGAGACAATGGGCGATAGCGAGGGCCAACCGTGGCTACAACTGTGGGATGAAGAGCATTAGATGGCTGGATTATGTCGCTTGACTACCTTAGGACTTGGCCATAAGAGAGGAGATGATAATGGGGTCCTGCACAGCTTCGGAGATGTTGCAGCCCATGAGGCTGCAGGCGGAGTCAAGTGCGGAGCCTTCTCCGTAAGTTGTGGTGAAGGCTGGTGCTGAGGACGTCTAGGCATTGTGATTGTTGGGTGGCAACAACAAGGATGACGACCAAGGGAGACAACGACATTGAGGCAGTAGCAACGCAGCGGAGGCGAAGTCGGCTGTGCGGATAAGGTGCGGCAACAAGTTGCGATGGGCTGGATAGCGATAAGAAACTAGCGGCAACAACAATTAATGCTCTTGTCAATGCTCAAAACTTCGACAAAATTGTCGAAATTTCTGTTTCTGTGGCAATCAGACATCGAAATTGACTGACGAAACTCTCAAAACAGGCAGATCATTGATTTTTTTTTTCTACGTTTTCATGTACTATGTACTACCTAGAGCATATTTTTTTGCACAGTTTTGTGTTTTTAAGTCTAGATATTGTGCTTGCAAACTATAATGACTTAATTCATTGATTTCACCATTGAAAATTAACATCAAAAATCCCCATCAAAATGCCCATCAAAACAGTTCAGGGTCATTCACTAAAAAATGATGAGACCCCACCCCCCAACATATCCAATATGAAATATTATTACATATTTGAGTAGATCTGCACTAGTAGATCATTCTGGTAAAATTTCACAAATTAATTCGTTTAATTTGCTGTCGAAATGCCAGAAACGCATTTATCGAAATTTCTGTCAAAATTTGTCTAAATTTCTGTTTCTGTGGCCACCAAAACAACATCGAAATCGGACATTTTCTTCCTTGGCTCCTGTAGGCGACAACGGTGGCGTTAATTGCTGTGGCTGGCGACGACGATGTTGCTGCTGGTCAGTGATCAATAGTTATCTGCGGCTGCTATGGTTGTTGCTGTTGGGGACTAGGGGCATTGACGATGTAGGGCGTAGGGCTGGCAGGCATGGGTGGCGCAGGGGCAGGCAACAACAGTTGCTGTCCTGGCCGGTGGCGGCGAAGGCTAGTGACGGCTGTTGCTGGCCGACGATGGCTTGATGATGGCGGCTGATAGATTGGTCGCTGGGAAGGACATCGACGACATATGGAATTGAAGATAGTCGGAAAGGATGGCGTCAACATACAGAAAGAAGATTGGATCTTTTAAAAAAGAATCCATGGAGGCCGGGATGTGCCTGGTAGCCGGTCGGCCTAAGCCATGGAGATGGCGGCAGCCGCTCGTAGGTAGGGGTGAGCATAATTCGGTTAATGACCGATTAACCAAATGGTTAATTCCGAATGGTGAATTTGTTTTAGACAATTTGGTTAATTCGGTAAATTTGGTTAATTTGTTTTGGTTAATTGGTTAAACGGTCAATTTGTCGGTTAAAAATACCGTGTTTGGTTAACCGAATTAACTGAATAGTCACAACTTATTCAAAAAGAAACATCTTGCTCATATATATACCTATATAATTTTACTTTTATTTCAAAAAACCGTCCCGTTTGTGACAGAGTCAGGAATTGCAGAAAGCTCAGGGTTGCATAACGTGTGCACCCTCATATATATATTACTGAGACAATTACAGAGAGGTCCATATATAAAGGAAAATAACAAAACAAATAACATGCTATGTAAAACAGGAAATATATAATGTAACACTCCCCCTCAAGTTGGAGCATAGATGTCAATCATGCCCAACTTGTCCAGCAGCGTGCAGAACTGTTTCTTCGCCAAGAGCTTGGTGAAGATATCAGCAACTTGGTCTTCAGATCTTGTGAATGGAGTGCATATCTTGCCAACAAGAATAGATTCTCTGATGAAGTGGCAGTCAACTTCAATATGTTTGGTGCGCTCATGATAGACAGGATTATTTGCAATGAAGATGGCAGCTCTGTTATCACAATACATAGGAATGGCCGATGCAGACTCAATCCCAAATCCTTTCCGAAGAGAACGCACCCACAGCAACTCACAAGCAGTATGAGCCATGGCCCTGTACTCAGCCTCAGCACTAGATCTGGCCACTACATTCTGTTTCTTGCTTCTCCAAGTGACAAGATTGCCCCCTACAAAGGTACAGTAGCCAGAAGTAGATTTTCTATCAACTTTGCTGCCTGCATAATCAGAATCAGAATACCCTTCCAGAACACAGTGCCCATTCTTTTTATAATGAAGTCCCTTGCCAGGCGATTTTTTTTTAAGTATCTCAAGACTTGGCATGCAGCATCCCAGTGGCACTGTCTGGGTTTGTCGAGGTATCTGCTAAGAACACCCACTGCAGTAGCAATATCATGACGAATAACAGTTAAATAGATAAATTTACCAATCAACCTCCTGAATTTTTTATGATCAGTAAACATAGCAGAGGAATCATCATCCCAATTGACATTGGGATCAAGAGGAGTATCTGCAGGTCTTGCTCCAAGCATACCAGTCTCCTGCAGAATATCAAGAACATATTTTCTCTGTGAAAGAACCAAGGCATTAGAGTTTCTAGAGACCTCTATGTCAAGAAAGTACCGAAGTCTGCCTAGATCTTTGGTAGCAAAATGCTTGCCCAAATGATCTTTGGTAGCCTGAATACCAAGAGTATCGCTGCCAGAAATAATAATGTCATCAACATACACAATCAGAACAGTAATCCCTGCTGAAGTCTTTTTTGTGAAAACAGAATGGTCAACTTGTGACCTCAGAAAGCCAAAATCAATCATAATCCTGCTTAACTTATCAAACCAGGCACGAGGACTCTGTTTGAGTCCATAGATAAACTTCTTAAGTCGGCATACTTTATGAGACTCCCCCTGAGCAACAAACCCAGGAGGTTGCTCCATATACACCTTTTCCTGTAAATCACCATACAGAAAAGCATTTTTCACATCAAGCTGCAGGAGAGGCCAGTTTAGATTCACAGCAACAGATAGAAGAATTCTGACAGAGTTAAGACGAGCAACAGGAGAAAAAGTTTCAAAATAATCAATGCCATATGTCTGAGTATAGCCCTTGGCAACAAGCCTTGCCTTCAACCTTTCAACCGTACCATCAGGTTGATATTTGACAGCATATACCCACCTA
The DNA here is from genome assembly GCA_963693085.1 of Alisma plantago-aquatica. Classification (NCBI taxonomy): domain Eukaryota; kingdom Viridiplantae; phylum Streptophyta; class Magnoliopsida; order Alismatales; family Alismataceae; genus Alisma; species Alisma plantago-aquatica. Next base: position 729,807,255 of record OY856410.1, on the reverse strand, counting down.
CAGCCTACAAGCTTACACTGAGGAGGTGGATCCACCAGCTCCCAAGTGTCTCTGTCAGTGTGAGCAATCATCTCTTCATGCATAGCAGATGTCCAAGCTGTACTTTTCAAGGCATCCTGAACATTCTTAGGGACAGCCACAACAGATAAAGCAGATACAAAATTACTTGAATGAGTATGAAGATGAGCAGTAGACACACACTGAGCAATGCTATGAGAAGTGCAAGAACAAGTACCCTTACGGAGTGCAATAGGTATGTCAAGATCAGAATGTACCTCAGGTGCAGCAGAACCTTCTGGAGGAGAAGATTGGTTGTCTTGGGGGGGTACTTGTGTGGAAGGTGCTTTAATCCTGCGTTGATAAACAATAAGAGGAGGGTCTTGCTTTGCAGTAATCTCAGTATCAGTGCGGTCAGGCATACAATCAGAAATAACAGGTAAAGGAGGAGCCAGAATGTCTGTCTGCAAATTATCTCCTGCTGAAGAATAATACGGTGTATCTTCAAAAAAGACAACATCACTACTGGTAAACCACTTCCGAGTGCTGGGATTATAACATCTGTAACCCTTCTGAGTTCGAGAATAGCCCAAAAAAATGCATTTAGCAGCTCGAGGAGATAGCTTATCAGAAGTGGGTCCAAGTAATCGAACAAAGCAGGTACACCCATATATTCTAGGAGGCATAGGAAACAAGGAGATGTCAGGGTGCAAAACCTGGATGGGAATCTTATTTCCAATAACAGACGATGGCATCCTATTAATTAGAAAACACGCAGTCAAGATAGCTTCAGGCCAATAAAAGCGGGGCACATGAGAATGCATCATTATCGTCCTGGTAACTTCTAATAAGTGTGTATTCTTTCGCTCAGCAACACCATTTTGTTGTGGGGTATATGCACACGAAGTTTGGTGAATTGTACCCACAGATTTACAAAAAACAGCCACATCTTGCTTAACAAACTCTAAAGCATTATTAGTGCGAAAATTTTTAATAGGCAAGCCAAACTGCGTCCTTATTTCAGCAAAAAAATATTTAATAGTAGACAGCACTTCGGACCTACTTTTTAACAGAAACAACCATGTAGTCCTCGAAAAATCATCAATAAAAAGAATGAAATACTTGTAACCAGACAAGCTTGGTACATGGCATGGACCCCATACATCAGAGTGGACTAAATCAAAAATGTTTTTACTGCTCACAGTACTATGTCTAGGGTACACAGTACGAGTTTGTTTCGCTAGCTGACACGAATCACACTGAAAATGACAACTGCCAATATCAGGAACTAAACTCCGCAGCTTCTCTGACGAGGGATGGCCCAGCCTGTAGTGCCACTAGAGAGCAGAAACAGAAGCAGATAATGCAGATATCACAACAGCTTTCTCTGATCTAGGTAACTGGTCCAAGTAAAATAGTCCATCAGCACCTTCATACCCCCCACCAATCTTCGTCCTCGTGCGAAGGTCCTGAAAAACGCATGAACCAGGAACAAATGTCAGGCTATAATTTAAACTCCATAAAATTTTGCTGACAGATAATAAGTTAAGAGGAAATCTGGGCACATATAAGGCAGATTTTAGGCCAAAATGAGAAACAATATCACCAACTCCAAGGACCGACGACTTAGAGCTATCAGCAAGCATAACAGAAGAATGCCGGGCAGGTGCAGATATATGTTTAAACAAAGATCTATTTCCAGAAATATGTGCAGATGCACCAGAATCTATCACCCATTTGGTATTACCAGAAGTAGAAGGTGAGGAGGAGCTCAGGAATGTAGTATCATAACCAGAAAAGGCAACATGTGCTCCACTAGTAGATGCAGCAGTAGAAGATCCAGCACGCTCAAGAAGAAGACGCTCCACCTCGGCACAAATGTAGTCTGTGGTAGCCCCCGCAGGCTCTGGTGCAGGTGTCTGAGTACCACCCTCAGACGCAGTAGATAAGGAATCTGCCGCAGCATTGGCCCACGCCGGCTTACCATACTTTTCCCAGCATTTTTCTTCAATTTGGTTAGACCGGCCACATAAAGTACACAGGCACTGTCCTTGCTGAGGACGCGCAGCAGCAGAAGGCGGGGCAGCAGGAGGAGCTCCTCGTCCAGCACCAGGTCGACGCCCCCAGCCTGCACCCAGGGGAGGACGACCATCATTGGAGCGGCCACGGCCACGACCACAGCCACGACCACGACCACTCCCGCCCCAAGCAACCAAAGCTGTAGAGTCTCCAGTGTCAGGAGGCGGAGACGGTGTCGATGACTGAAGGCGCTGGAGACGCTTGTAGGCAGTCTGCAAGGTAGGGAGTGGATCACTCGCCAAGATCTGATCTACCACTCCAGTATAGGACTCAGGTAAACCACTGAGAAACTGAATCAGCTGAAGCTCCGCCCGCTGTTTTTGCATAGTAGCTAAATCAGTGGACAACGGGTGATACATCTCCAACTCACCCCACAGACCAGTGAAGGTGGAGAAGTAGTCTGAGATGTCAGATCCAGTAAACTGTAGGCGCCCCAGTTGCTTGGTGATATCAAAGACTTTCTTGGGATTTTCACTATGCGAGTAGGTACTGGCGAGCTGATCCCACATCTGCTTCGCCGTAGGCAGCTGAAGAAGAGTGACACTGATCTTCTCAACGGAGCTGTTGAGAATCCACGTCATAACTGTCGAGTCATCACGAACCCAGTCATCAAACGCTTTGATGTCCTTTGCATCCGCCTCCTCTGCAGGCTGAGGCGGACCCGTCCGAATCAAGTGAGAGTACTTCCCTTGTGATTTGGCAAAGATCACAAAGGAGCATACCCAAAGCTGGTAGTTGCGCCCGTCAAGTTTAACAGTAGTGACTTGACGGTGCGAGTCTCTCCAGATGTCATCCCCAAAAGACGCCATGAGGATAGGTAGGAAGGTAGGCACAGGCACAGGTAGGCACAGACAGAAGACGGACTACGCCGTCAGGCAGGCAGAAGCAGGCAAAAGCAAGTCACCGTGGACCTCTCACATACACACTACGCCAAAGTGTAGTAGAGAACCCGGAGGCCGAAGCCTACACGGGCAGGCAGGCACAAACAAACACGAACCGAAGGTAACCCCTTAGACGAACAATGCGCCGATCTCCCCCGGAAGACTGATCTAGTCCAGATCTACCAGTGGCTCAGTGGTCCCGTAGAAAACGACCACCCGACAGCCAGTGTTGTGAAGGCGCCCGCCTAGGCGTCCTAGGCGCTAGGCAAGGCTGCCCAAACTAGGCGCCCAACCCAGTATGTACATTATATGGGTGTCTAAGGCCTTTTAAGCCTAAATGAAGTCATTTTAAGGGTAAATTAGCATGAATCAAGTCTGGATTTGGTCGAATTAGATTAGCTTGAGTCAATTTATGGCTGAAATAGGTCTGATTTAGGCAAAATCAGGCCAAATTTTGGAAAATTAGGGAAAACATGTTTGATTTGGGCCAAATTGGTAAGTCATAAAATCACTTCCTCATATGTTTGTTGTTCTTGCTTCTTTTTCTTTTCTTTTTTTATCCTTTCTCCTGCATTTTAGTCCTTAATCCTACTGCTGCTGCGTTTGTTTGTTAGTTATTCCTCCTATATCCCCTCCTACTCCGAAATCCTACTACTGCTGTGTTTTTTTTTATTCTGTTTTCTTCAAATCCTCTTTTACATCACCTATGCTTTGTAATGTTGATGATGTTGTACTTTCTACTTTCCTCTTTTACATCACCCTTTTTCCCTGCTTTCTTTTCTAAGTCTCCTGCTCCAATTGTTGTTGCAGGCTTGTTGATATTACTTCCCCTTTTTCTTCCTATTCCCATCTCCTGCTACTGTTGTCATAACCTCATTCTGCCCTCTTTTTATGTTTCCTATATGGTATTATATGTAGTATATATGTATAATAAGAATCAAATTAACATACTGAAAAAGATACAAAATATAAAAAACGCCTAGAACAGCGTAGGCGCCCGCCTAGGCGGGCTAGGCGCCCCTTGGAAAATGCTGACCGCCTAGCCGCCTTGACAACCATGCCGGCAACGCACCTGCTGTGCGAACAACAACTACGGTTGCTCAAGCACTAGCGGTGCACCACGCCAGGAGGCAAGATGGAACCACGGAGACCCACAGAGAGACCTGCGGCCCGCTGGAGGCGGCCTGCTGCCGGAGGCGGGCGGCCTGCTGCTGCCGGCGGCGGACGGCCTGCTGTCGGGCGGCGGTGGGGGGGGGAGGAGGGTGGCGGAGGAGAGAGAAGGGAGGGAGGGAGACAAACACGGTTAGGGTAGAGTCAGGAATTGCAGAAAGCTCAGGGTTGCACAACGTGTGCACCCTCATATATATATTACTGAGACAATTACAGAGAGGTCCATATATAAAGGAAAATAACAAAACAAATAACATGCTATGTAAAACAGGAAATATATAATGTAATACCGTTTATAAACTAATCAAGCTTTTATGAACTATATATCACTATTTTTATATGCAATATTACTATAATATAATAATTGTTCAAAATTTTATAATTATTTTCATACAATATTAGCATAAGAGCTCCCCCTTCTCTCTAGGGCGTCCGCTCCCCCTTCTCGGTAAACCTCTCCCGGCGGCCGCCGTTGGGGGGAGGGAGCGTTTCTTTGGCGCTTTCCTCCCCCGGGCATCCACGCAGCCTCGACGAGGTCCGATTGAAGCTTGGTGCAGATTCCATAGAGTTAAGGTGCGGTTGGGGCTTCTTCTCGGCTGATCTGGAGGAAGGGGCGTTTTGCTGGTTCTCTCCCCCGGTCGGGTGGGTTGTAAGGCGACGTGACGCGCGACTTGGTGACAGATCCGGCTCCGTGGTTCGCATCCGACGCCGTCGGCTCCTCTCTGTTCAAGAGTGATGAAGGGAGTAGGCGTTCCCATCAGGTTCTGTAACTGGCCGCTGCTCCGTCATCGCAGGTGAAGGGGGGGTTACTCCTTCACATGCAACTCCTCCTCTCCCTTCGAGGCTGAGGTTGATCCCCTTTCCTTCTTCTAGCTGGGTCGGGTCTTCTCCAATCTGCTTGGCGGGGCTTCACCAACGTTTTCATATGTGGTTGGCCCCTGGCCATGGTTGTGTCTTCAGAGTTCAGACCCTCCTTTGGAGGATTTGGTGGAGGCGGGTTCTTCTCTAGGAGGCTGGGGTTCTTTCCCTGATCTGCCCGACGACGATCCTGTATGGTTGCAGAGTTTGGTGGCGGCGCAGTCGCTTTGATGGCTGGTGGCAGACGGTGGCACCGCTCGTGATGGGGTGCTCCTCGTCCTCTGCCCGGCTCAGGGTGGTGGAGGTCGGGTTGCTCGCAACCATTCCTGCTCTGCCGGCGGATGACAATTGTATGAAAGCAACCTCAGGTGGGGTTGGGATGGGGGGGTCTGCTTCTTCCCTTCTCTGTCCTCCTGATGCTGCGAGCACCATGTTTTCGATGGAATGCTCTGTTTTATCAGAAGTGTTCGTAGAACATCTTCATGGTGTTCGATGAAGTCAGGCAGGAAGAAACTGTTTGGGTGCTTATTGTGCTCATCAGGACTTGCAAAGCCTGAGTCGCATGTTTCCTGGAAGGTCGCAGATTGCTGTCAAATGGTTCATAAGATGGCTGATGAAGATGTTTGAAAGCGCTCTTGAAATCCATTCTTTCAGATAAATGAGCAGAATGCATATGGAGGACAGGGGAGCTTCCTTTCCATGGACATAAGTCGTTTTGTCATGACCATTGGATGTGCTATTTGGTACTGTCTCCTCTTTTCAGTTGCACGCCTGGTAGTCTCAGGGTCCTAGATCAGGTGACTGTCGTTTGATGAAGAGGGGCTGGATACCCACCTGGATCCCACACTTTTAGGGTTTGATGCAAACGCCAATGGTGGAAAGGTTGGTGTCTAGATCAAGGACATCATTTGAAGGTCAGCTAACGGATGGGCCCTGCATTACAAATAGATTTCCCTGCTTTAGCGTGGTTTGGAACACCTTCAAGGTGTTTGATGGAATGCCTTGCTGCATTCAGGTGTATCATGCGGCTGATGATGATTCTCCTCATCAGTGTTTGTTAGTCTGATCTCAGGTGGATCTCACCATAGGTGCACAAATATTGATTTTAGTTGGTAGTCATCTGTCTGTCGGTAGAGTCTGCACTTTTTGTGGGTGTGCATATTGACAGTGGAGTTCCTCTATTGTGCATGGTGATGTTCCTACCAGTTTTGTTTGTATGAATGCGCCTGTGTTGTCTTCTGTATCTGGGTTTTCTGGCTTTGTTTCGGTCTTCTGCGTAAGACTTTAGTTTTTCCTTTTGTTTTTGTCTTGGTAATCCTCTTCAGAGGGTTAATGGGTGCGCATATGATGTACATAAAGTTTTGGAATCACAATAGCAATAGAGTTTTTTGCCGAAAAAAAAAATATTATTATAAGAGTGTTGTTTGGTTAGCCAAATTAACTGATGGAATTAACCATTAACCGATTAACCATAATCGAACTAATCGACACTAATTTGGTTTGGTAACGTTAAAATCTTAAACCACAAATTAACCATTTAACCGAACCAAATTAATCGTAACTGACCGAATTAACCGAATGATCACCCCTACTTGTAGGTAGAGACACTCCCTCTCGGTTTCTCTCTAGGAGAGATGGGTGGCGGCTAGGGCTGTCGCTTGCGCGGAGTGGGAAGTAGGGCGGCGGCTTGGGTTCTCCCACTCTCTCTCCCGCTCTAATACCATGTGAGAAAAAATATTGATTGTATATTGAATTGATTATAAAAGACGTACACCCCTGGCCTATATATAGGAGCAGGGGAGAGACTCTGAAACTTAGGACGCAAGTAAACTAAATAGGGTAATATACTCTCTAACAGAAGCTCCGTGAAGATAACCTAGAACATGTATATCATCTCTTGATCTCTCCTCATACTCTCTCTCTCTCTCTTAGATTGACTCTCATGCTCCCTCTCTTCTCATACTCTTCCTCTCCTTTCTATAATTGGTATTCTTTCAAAACTCAACCGGGATTATGTATATATGTATGTATAATATTCTATGAATATGTGTGTGTTTGTGAGTGTAGCAGAAACATAATGAAAAATATAAACATGGCACATTTGCATTTGTTCCCCATAAATATAGTAGATTTTCAGAGTATCTAATTCTCATTACTACAACAAATCTATTGGAATATAGTGTGATTCACGATATACAATTCAGCTTAGATCTTGTTACATTTCCTCAGTGATGACATAAACTGTGACTGCCATAGAAAAAAAGACATAAATAGTGGTTGTATATGAATAATCTTTATACTGAAATAGGGATATTGGAGCAGCATCTCCTGCACTATTATGTCCATGGAGTGTCTGAGCTGTGTTCAACTATGTCCGAGCTATAAAAAATGACCAAGATGAATCGGTTACGCCATGGCCATGTCCAAAACGTTTTGGGCCGTGTCTGGAAAGTGTCTGTTAAAACATATTCGATACGGATACGGGGGCTTCCTAGAATTGTCTGTGCTTCCTAGGTTAGAGTATATGTAAGTATCTATTACTTGTTTCTTAATTTCTCTATACATAGGTCTAGTCCCATTCTGTGTAATGGGTTGTTGGCCGCCACCCAAGTCCACAAAAATAGTTGTGCACTGTACATAGTAAACACAAGTTGCTCTGCCTTAATAATCTCTGAGTTAATATATTCAAAACATATTTGACACACAGGTTGATCTTTTGACATGCAACCCAATTTACCGAGGTAAATGATTGTTTTATTTGGAGCGATGCACCTTTTATCTGTCCATGAAAACTTCGAGCATTAATGTATATAAATTAAAATAATGAGAAGAATTGTATTCCGTGAGTCAAAGAGTTTACAATGCATTCTCTTTTATAGGACAAGAGAATAAAACAAGTAAAACTGGGCAATATGCGATAAAACACAAGTAGAGTAAAACATAGAAATAACGTATCTCTTTATATCTCTTTACTCCCCCTCTAGCTGGAGCATAGATGTCGAACATGCCCAGCTTGTCCACTGGAGTCTTAAAGCAAGCTTTAGGTAAAAGTTTGGTGAAGATGTCTGCCACTTGATTTTCAATGCTGAGGTATGGGGTACAAATGCGGCCAGAAAGAACAGACTTCCGAACAAAGTGACAGTCAACTTCTATGTGCTTTGTTCGTTCATGAAGGTCGGGTTTCTCGCAACAAAAATAGATGCCTTGTTATCACAGAACATTAGAATAGGTCTAGAATCAATGATATCAAACTCTTTAAGAAGACTTTGAACCCAGAGAAGTTCACAGGCAGTGTGAGCCATGGCTCGATATTCTTCTTCTGCACTTGACCTAGCTACCACTGTTTGCTTTTTGCTACACCAGGTAACTAGGTTGCCACCAACAAAGGTGCAGTATCCAAAAGTGGATTTGGCACAAGACCCTATTGCACCCTTTAGGTGGCGCTATCAAGGTCCTACCTTGTTAGCTTACATGGACTTCAAAAACGGCCTTGAGCCATTACTCAGATTATGGTTCTCAATAGCTTCTAGTTGATTAGTTGGCTCATCTTGTCATGACCAACTTGTCTGACTCGTTGGATTCTCTATCCTCAATCTCAGACATGTTCTACTAGAACTACTTTATTCTGTGACATATGATGAACTTGAGATTCTACAACAATTTTTGATTCTCTTAGTTCTTATTGTACCTCTTTGTTGACCTCGAACATTTCGAGTTCTACTTTACTCCCACTGCTTTTTTTGGAACTCAGTTATCCTCTCAACAAAACAATTTTGTTATTGGATTGGGATTAATAGTAATATTCAACAATCATGGTTTATGGATAAACCTTTTCAAGAAACTACTTTCTCAATATAGGTTTTAATCATTTTAGACATATTTAGACATTCCCATATCATATCATATCATATCATATCATATCATATCATATCATATCATATCATATCATATCATATCATATATGATGTCTAATAAACCATTCATATGGTACATGATTTATTGGTATGTATATATTTATGAGGATATAAGAAGATTAGATTAACTGATAATTGTATCATGACTAATCATGGTATAATTCCTTCATTCTGACACATCATCATGTTCAGATGGATTTGACTTGTGATACATTATCACTGTTCTTTCCTGAAGGTTCTCAAGGTATTGATGCAAAGTATTTCAACATTTGATATCATCAAAGTTTCTTAATACTCTCATCAAGGTTATACTTCATTTATAATCCCCTTGAACACTTCAAGATATTTATGTTTCTATTTTGCTGAGTACATATCATCATATTACCAGTAAATGGAATGAAGTATAAGCGATTATCTATAGCATTCATTCCATAAGATCTTCATGCATCATATGTATGAAGTCTGATGGAAGGCTTATCCTCCCACTATATATAGTGAAGGATGTCATGTCATATTGTGCGTAAATGAGGCTTTGCATGTTTCCTTAGTTCGATCATCATCATCATCATCATCATCATCTAAGCCTCAATCCCAACTATGTTGGGGTCGGCTACATGGATCCTTCGTTTCCATTCAGCTCTATCATGGGTCATATTCTGATTGAGATGTAGAGATTCAAAATCTCTCTTTATAAGCTCATCCCATGTTAATTTAGGCCTTCCTCTTCTTCTATTTATAGTGTTTGGCTCAATAGCATTGCTTCGTATAGGCGCACTAGTAGGTCTGCGTTGCACATGTCCGTACCATCTGAGTCGGCCCTCACGCAACTTGTCCTCAATGCTCGCCACCCCCACTTTATTCCTGATATAGTCATTTCTCAAACGATCTTTTCTTGTCTTCCCACACATCCATCTCAGCATACGCATTTCGGCCACGTTCATCTTGTTGAGACCTTGTTTCTTCACCGCCCAACATTCACTCCCATAGAGCATGGATGGTCGTATAGCTGTTCTATAAAACTTACTTTTTAACCTGAGAGGGATCTTCTGATCGCATAAAACTCCAGTTGCACTCCTCCATTTCAACCATCCTGCAGTGATCCGGTGACAAACATCATTTTGGACATCCCCGTCTATTTGAATAATAGAACCTAAGTAACGAAATTTGTCACATTTTGGTATATCTACTCCGTCCAACTTGGCTCCATCATTCACACTGCGAGATTGGCTGAAATTGCAATGCATATACTCAGTTTTGCTCCTGCTAATCATCAATCCATTTGATTCCAATGCCTTTCTCCAACATTCAACTTTATCATTCAATCCATCTTTTGTTTCGTCAATCAAAACAATATCATCAGCAAATAACATACACCAAGGAATATCATCCTGAACATTCTTTGTTAACTCATCCATAACCAGAACTAATAGATATGGGCTGAGTGTGGATCCTTGGTGTACCCCAACTGTAATAGGAAAAGTTGGTGTCTCTCCTCCAGGAGTCTTGACACTTGCAGTAGAGCTATCATACATGTCTTTGATCAAGTCAATGTATTGGATAGGCACACCCTTTTTCTCCAAAACCATCCATAACACTTCTCTGGGTACTCGATCATAAGCCTTCTCTAGATCGATAAACACCATATGAAGATCTCTTTTGCTTTGTCTATACTTCTCCATAAGCCTCCTTATCAGAAAAATAGCCTCTGTTGTTGATCTTCCAGGCATGAAACCAAATTGGTTGTTTGATACCTGTGTTATAGATCTTAACCTTTGCTCAATAATCCTCTCCCAAAGCTTCATCGTGTGACTCATCAGCTTGATACCTCTATAGTTTGTACAACTCTGAATGTCACCTTTGTTCTTGTAGATTGGGACTATAATACTATTTCTCCACTCATCCGGCATCTTCTTGGTCTTCATAATCTTGTTAAAGAAATTTGTTAACCATGTAACTCCCTCATCTCCCATACTCTTCCATACATCAATGGGAATATTGTCTGGTCCGCATGCCTTTCTCATTTTCATCTTTTTCAAAGCATGCTTGACCTCAAATGGTGAAACTCGTCGTGTGTAAATGATATCTCTCGTATTCATGTCACACGAGTCACTAAACTTTATCATTCAATCCATCTTTTGTTTCCTTAGTTCGATAATCAAGGAAATCTAGATTAACATCAATGTGTATTCTAGACATGCATTTCTTATCTATACGTCCAAGGTGACTATTGCTAATAATGATAGTTTTGAGATGTCAATTACAATCTTTTGATATTAACGTTGAAAAATTTATCCAAGATTCTTTCAAAGCAAAGATCATTAGATATTTGGGCATTGCCACGCAAGATTATATCTTTTGAAACAGAAACATTAATACCTCACTTTATTGATTCATCATTCTTGTCATGCAAGATGCTTAAAGTAAATGTTTTTATTTTCTTGGAATAATTAAATAGTAGTTCAACTAACTCTATTACATGCCTATTTGGCTAAGATAAATTTAAATGTATACTAAAGCTTCCGCAACTCTTGCTCCACCTTGTCCATCTTAGTCCTCCATGAGGGATTTTACTTCTTGTCGGATCCTGCACAACAAGTATGTCAGATCTCTATTTGGTATCATATACCAAGAAGAAGTAATCAAATTTATCTTATAACGTTTATACCTGAAGTGGAGGCCTCAGTGCCTTCCTTCTTCTTCTTTAGTTCCTCTAACCAGAGTGGGCAATTTCTTTTCCAATGTCCAGGCTAGTGACAATGGTGACAATTGCCTCTTTTATTCACTCCTCCCTTTGTCTTTAGTCGAACATGCTTTTCACGTATGTTGCTGATGGAAAGCATCTTAGACTTAATATGTTGGATTGAGGGATTTATATATATAATACATATATATACATATACTGTATCCAATCACCACATATATAGTACGTATCATATACATGCTATATCCCACAACGTAAACATGCAACATAAAACAAAAAGTGATAGCAGTAATTCCTTGGAGCGACAAGGAGTTGCTACCACCCAGGTCAATCATCACATCATATGTATGAACCTATTGTTGGTGTAGATCTGTGCTTGTCAAACTGGGTAGATCGGTTCAACCCTTCAATCGGTTATCTTGCCTCTTGGCCGGTCGGTTGGTCCTTAGGGACGGTCGTCTGGCCTCCTGTCCAACAGATGTCTAGACACCTTCTAGACGATCAGTTGAGCCCTCTGGGACGGTTGTCTGGCCTCCTATCCCACCAATCTCGGGACACCTTCCGGACGGTCGGTTGGGTCTACTAGGCGGTCGTCTAGCTCCTTCGCTCTGTCTTCCATGGTCCTATGGATGGTCATCTTGTCTGGCAATGATCGTTTTCGTCGTTGTTGCAAGAAAGGAAGCAATCTTATTGCTACTTTATTACATTGTAAAGAGAAACCTCGAGTTACATTTGAGGGGAGCAAAGGTAGGAAAGAATTAAGTTTACATTGGGAAGTGGGAGGTAGAGGTGCGGTGCGCAGACCGAGATAAACAAAAACTAAACCATCCAACCACACAGATATTGGGTTATTAGCCATAACCATGCTACACATCCACCATCAAAACCGCTTTTAGGGCGGCGCAAACTGTATCACTGCAGGATGGTTGAAATGGAGGAGTGCAACTGGAGTATTATGCGATCAGAAGATCCCTCTCAGGTTAAAAAGTAATTTTATAGAACAGCTATACGACCAGCCATGCTTTATGGGAGTGAATGTTGGGCGGTGAAGAAACAAGGTCTCAACAAGATGAACGTGGCTGAAATACATATGCTGAGATGGATGTGTGGGAAGACAAGAAAAGATCGCTTGAGAAATGACTATCAGGAATAAAGTGGGGGTGGCGAGCATTGAGGACAAGTTGCGCGAGGGCCGACTCAGATGGTACAGACATGTGCAACGCAGACCTACTAGTGCGCCTATACGAAGCAATGCTATTGAGCCAAACACTATAAATAGAAGAAGAGGAAGGCCTAAATTAACATGGGATGAGCTTATAAAGAGAGATTTTGAATCTCTACATCTCAATCAGAATATGGCCCATGATAGAGCTGAATGGAAACGAAGGATCCATGTAGCTGACCCCAACATAGTTGGGATTGAGGCTTAGATGATGATGATGATATATATATATTAGTTTGGGATTATGTGATCTTTGATCAGATACGCATATGAGACACTTTAGATATTTACATCGTACGAAATAAATAAATGATAAAACAAAAAATCCGATTCTGAAACCACTATTGGGAAATACAGGCACAAATTAAGGCAGCGGAAACAAATTTTTTATCTATCTGTATTCCCATAACAGCAAGATCGCGTCAACTACTATGAAATAGGAGGATGGTTTAACGAGTTTATACCTGGTCCTAGAGCAAGTCCAGCGTCAAGAACTCGCTGCAATGCAACTGTCTTCTAGTTGCTCTTGGACGGTGTCTGTACAGCCTGGTCTTCTCCACGGATGGCAGACTGGACAACTTCTACAACGACTCTTGCGGTCACGCTACGGGCTGTAGTTTGACTTTGTCCTCCTAGTAGCAGACAAAGGACTCCTGCCTCTAGAGTAGCCCACACGGACCAACTAGAACTCCTGCCGTTCAACTTGAACAAACATGAAGGAGTTGTCTCTCCCGTTGGCGTACTAGTTACCAACTTGCTCTCCCACAACAATGATCCTCAGTTGTTCTCTCCCGTTGGCGTACTAGTTACCAACTTGCTCTCCCACAACAATGATCCTCAGTTGTTCTCTCCCGTCACTATCTCTCCCTAGTCGGGTAGGACTTGCTTGAGCTCTCTTGGTTAGCACTACCAGAGAGGACAACAATTGTTAGAACAACTGATTCTCAATTGTTTGTGCTGTGTTATGCGAAGCCTCAGTACCCCTCTATTTATAGGCGGGGTTAGGGTCAGGGTTCCCAGTCGGTTCAGGATCTGTGTGGGAGTGGAAGGGACGGGAAGATATTGAATTTTCACAACCCGCGAGACACGAAACGGTCGTTTCCCATGCGAAACGGTCGTCTTACATGTGAGACGGTCGTCTGGTACAACCAGACGGTTGTTTCACCATGTTTCCAGATTGCACATGAATTTGCCAATTCGAATCCAATTAATGCATGACATGACGCCAACACTAATCCTTGATGCAATGGAATTTCCCCACTAACTGAGCGATCTCGCATCTCGCTCACCCAGATGGTCGTCTGGTGAGCCCAGCCGAGCCGGTCAGTTCAATAGAATGAACCCGTCGGTTCACACCTCCGTTTGGGCAGAAATCAACCAATTCAATTTCTGACTGCCTGACAACCCAAACGACCGTTTCAACATTGGAGCCAATCGTTTGGCACTCCAAACGGCTGTCTCACCCTGTGAGACAATCGGCTGGCAGTGCAGTCAATTGTTCCTATTGCGTGAACTGAGTACCTAAAATTTTAGTAATCAATCCAATCATCATTCAAGATTAAACTCCTCTTCTAGATGAGTTCCTTTGTGTGCGAGCCTATAGGTTCCATATCACGTTAGCAGTGAGTGTCCATATATAACTTGTGACAACACAAGCAGAGAGCGGTGCCTAGTCACACATCAGTACTACCCAAGTGAATAGAAAGTTGGAGAACAACTTCAACTTACAATTTGTGTAAGGTGTTACAGTGATTGTATAATTCCTTTGTCTTTGATATCCAGAGTAACTCGAGACATGAAATCATCATCCTCTCGACATTCAACTCATATTTTTGAACTAAGAGCAGACTGTCTAAGATAATGTGACTTCAATATCATATATTGATTCACATGTGCATGCACATGCATTTCTCAATCTCGCTTATCTAGTGTTCATGATATCAATCTCTTGTAGGAGGGACAAATTCCATCTCTATCACTCAGTCACTCCTCATGTGTCAAAGCTACCAATCATCACCTTTATGGCAACCCATATTTTAGGATTATGTTTGATGATGTCAAAGTATACCCAACAACATGTGATGAGTGCAGTGATTTTCGGTCTAAGAACCACAATCACCACCTTCACTATGAGAGATGACTATGACCACCAATGATGGTTTCCATGTGTCATTCTCAAGATGAGTCTGTCCGATACACTATTTCCTAACATGTATCTGTGTGCTTGGTTTGATATTGTCATATCATTACTAATGAGATTCTATCATCAATCAACTCACACTCCAGTCTTATGTATTACTGGTGTCTACCTACCTTCCACGGTAACAACCGACCAGGGACAAAATAAGAATGTACATACTCTTAGCATTCATATGGTCTCATTCTCCAAGTCACGTACTTGAAGACATACGTCATTGAGTATTGTCATTTTTTAGACATTCATACTGTTTCCTCATTATCTCATAACTAAATAAAATAAAATTAATTGGAAGCTTTCCTTTATGAGTATTAATCAAATCCTTTACGGTATATGCCATGTCAATCATCACATGATTGACTCTATGGGCATACCTTACCAACATGTAGGTGGGTTGGTGAATAGGAGAAAGGAGGTGGAAGGGTGGTGGGGAGGTGGTGGTTGGCGGTAGCAGCAAAGCTGCTTGGAGCCGCAACAACGACGGGGAAGGGGCGGGGTGGGGGGATTGGTGCCGGTGGAGAAGGGGGTTGGGGTGGTGGAGAGAGGATCAGGGTGGCTGGGTGGTGAAGGAGGAAAGGTGGGGTGGCTGGGCGGGGAGGGAAGAAGGGGCAGGGGGCGGCGGGGGGGGGGGTTAGAGAGAGAGGGGTTAGGGTTGGGGGGGGGCTAGGGCATGGGGAGATTAGGGCGGGAACTTACAGGGGAACCAAACCGCTCTTGATACCATATAGAATAATGCGAAGAATTGTATTCCATGAATCAAAGAGTTTACAATGCATTCTCTTTTATAGGACGAGAATAAAACAAGTAAAACTGAGCAATATGGGATGAAACACAAGTAGAGTAAAACACAGAAATATCACAGAAATAACATATCTCTTTATATATTATATGAAAATTTAGCTAGGGAGAAGGTGGTGGCTGATTACTTCAGTGATTAAATGAAGGGACTTTGTGAACTTGGTTTATTTACATATCTTATCATCTATAACCGAAGAGTGGTTTGTGAAAATTTAGTTCTGGTAGTGGAGGCTCATACTTGTATGAAATCTTAGGTTAGAAGCTGAATTCTTAAGATGTTCATCTATATCAAAATCCATGCTATCACTGATAAGTCTTGTTAGTTCGTGTCCTAATAACTTACAACTGATTCATGTTTTTGATAAATGAGTTATATTTCTTTTGACGTAAGTTTTATTATTGTTATCACTTACCATTTTACAGGCCATAATGGAGCTGGTAAGAGCACAACGATTTCTATTCTGGTTGGGCTCCTTCATCCTACATCTGGAGATGCTCTTGTTTTGGGGAAAAATATTAGAACAGAAATGGTATGTCATAGTGTCTACTAATGCTTTATTGATTATACTTCGGCATCTCAGCCTCAACCCCAACAATGTTGGGGCTGACTACATGGATCTCTTTATATAATTTTGCTTTAGTTTGGGCTGTATTGTCATTCTAACATAATGACGCCAGATCTCTCTGTTAACTCTTCCCATGTTGTTTTGGTTCTGTTTGCCCCTCTTCGAATTTATTGGGCTCAATGACACTACTCTAAACTTAAATAGTGCACTTAACAACCTGCACAGTGTTCATGTCCAAGCCATCTAAGAAGGCCATCTCACAGTTTGTCAGTAAAAGATGACACCCCAATTTTATTCCATATATAGTCAGTTCTATTTCAATCTTGTCTTCCCACACAGATCTTAGCATTCTACTCCAGAACATTGATGTTGTGGACACCTTGTTTTGTCGCGACCATTCACAACCTTGTAACATGGTTAAATGTGAAACCATATGAAAGGTCCGTCGTGTAGCTTATGCCCTGTTTAATAGCAAGGACATGATAAATATAAAACTGATGTTAAGTAGGATAGATATACATAGGAGCCGAACTTAATAAAGCTTACTTCCACTCTTAATATATCTCAAGGGAAGGTTCAAGATGTGTATGACACAATGACAACTCCTATACTTCTCAATACAGGTCCTCAGTTAGAGCACACATACCAATAATGCTCAATGGTAACAACATATACATATCTTTTCTCAAGGATGAGCCTAGACAAAATTTGAGCAAGTTCTCTTAGGAAGATGTATGTCAGATGAGACGACAATCTCAACTATATCTGGCACATCTCTAGAAAGCAGGATTGCTGGCAAGGAACTGTGAGAATCTGTATAAGTTTTCTAGAAGTGTAGCCATTGATGATACCTAAATTCAACAGGAACTTCCGAAAGATTCTTTCATACCCCAACTAGGTGAAGTTACCTGACCCCCACAAAGTCTTGAACCACTATGCAAGAAGTCGGTGATGTAAACTGGGCGGGTTAATGTGGTTCAAGCTGAGTCAAACAGCTTTGACTATTTCCATTTGCAGGCCAGGGCGTAGGAGGGCTGCATTTATGCAAGTTTTTGATAGTTAACTTGCTTTTTTACTTTAACAAGCAAAAAATACACGCTAAGCACATATCTTTTAAATACTGTAATCTAGTACACACAATATTAATTTGGGATAAAGTATCTCAATGAAACTACACATTTAACAATTAACACTGCTATTCTAAAATAAAAGTTAGCGGACAAAAGCTAGTTGAGTAGTTTCTAAAAAAATTGATAACACCTGGAGCAACTATTCAAATTAGCAAACAACCACTATGACTGCTTAAAAAAAGTAAGTGAACTAAAGTTGCTCGAATAATGCTGACACTAAAATTAGAAAAAAGGTAAAGACTACCCAAATAGACATTTGGAATAAAAATATCACGCTCATCTGAATAGAGTAACACGTAAAAAAATCACCCAAACAACCAGTTAGAATAAAGAACAACAAAAACATGTGTGTTTGGAGTAGCAGGTAGGACGACCAAACTTTTGCTATTTTTTCTCTCAGACTCATATTAGTATTACTATACACAATAATTCATATGCATCCCACTAAGAGAGAGAGCGCATCATAACTAATAGCATTCTGACCCCATTAACTTATAAGCACACAGACATGCAGATAGGTTGCAGGAACACAAACACTAACTGTAGTGATAAGCACACAAACAACCTGCTGGAACACACGCGTTTGGTTAACAGCCAGATGACTCCCTCTAATATGTACCATGCCATTATTAAAAGTAAAAGTGCTAAAATCTAAACTCAAAATTGATTTTGTTCATTGGTTGCATGATTAAACTATATTAAATACAATAATTTATATATAGCTCAGTAAGAGAGAGCAGCTCGGTCAACAATCATGTAATTCCCTTTAATTTAAAAGTACATAGACAGGCTGGTCCAATTAATAAACATATTATATACTCGAATACATAGACACACAGGACCAACACACCATGGTTGTCAAGGCGGCTAGGCGGTCAGCATTTCCCAAGGGGCGCCTAGGCTGTTCTGGGCGTTTTTTATATTTTGTATCTTTTTCAGTATGTTAATTTGATTCTTATTATACATATATACTACATATAATACCATATAGGAAACATAAAAAGAGGGCAGAATGAGGTTATGACAGCAGTAGCAGGAGATGGGAATAGGAAGAAAAAGGGGAAGTAATATCAACAAGCCTGCAACAACAATTGGAGCAGGAGACTTAGAAAAGAAAGTAGGGAAAAAGGGTGATGTAAAAGAGGAAAGTAGAAAGTACAACATCATCAACATTACGAAGCATAGGTGATGTAAAAGAGGATTTGAAGAAAACAGAATAAAAAAAAACACAGCAGTAGTAGAATTTCGGAGTAGGAGGGGATATAGGAGGAATAACTAAAAAAAAACGCAGCAGCAGTAGGATTAAGGACTAAAATGCAGGAGAAAGGATAAAAAAAGAAAAGAAAAAGAAGCAAGAACAACAAACATATGAGGAAGTGATTTTATGACTTACCAATTTGGCCCAAATCAAACATGTTTTCCCTAATTTTCCAAATTTTGGCCTGATTTTGCCTAAATCAGACCTATTTCAGCCATAAATTGACTCAAGCTAATCTAATTCGACCAAATCCAGACTTGATTCATGCTAATTTATCTTTTAAATGACTTAATTTAGGCTTAAAAGGCCTTAGACACCCATATAATGCACATACTGGGCTGGGCGCCTAGTTTGAGCAGCCTTGGCTAGCGCCTAGGACGCCTAGGCGCCGCCTAGGCGGGCGCCTTGACAACACTGCAACACACACTCAAATATGTTGGAGTCCTATTTTTCTGTCAGGCTCGTGACTAATTGGAACATCAGCCAGCTGTAGAAGCGAACCATACAACTAAGAACTTGACTTTGCTGTAGAAGTAATTATTATTATTATTATCATCATTATTATTATTATATAGTTTGAAGCTTATCTATTGATGAACCTACCACATACACATCTAGAATATCGCTAAATGTCCCTTGCCAAAGCGTGGCACTTGTAGGATAGACATTTCCTAATGGATAAAGCAACCGGGTGAATAGCAGCGGGGTGAAAAAGCTAACAGCCAAAGAGGTGGGAATAGTAGACACCACACTTGCTCTTTTTTATAGGGTTATATATTATAGATATTATGCAGGTCATGGGGTGGGGTAGGTTGTTAGCAGATTAGAGTGATGTCAAATTTAAGAAAGATGTCATGTCTTAAGCAAATGCATATTGATAAATGAAAGTATTGATACAGCTGGATTTTGCATCTATCTTACTTAATCATAATAGGATGGAGATGAGGAGACTGCTGGTGGCCTGGTGCAACATCAAGTGATTCTCCCGTTGACCAGGTTTGTCATAGTAATGGGAGGAATACTTTCCTGGCTTGATCCATGGTTGAGGATCTTAACCAGACTGATGGATCATGACTCTTCCACTTCCTTTGCCTTGGGCAAAGGGACCTTTTGCAAGCTAGTTGTTCTTATTGACAATAATGGGTGGGCTGCTCGAGTAGAAGATTTACGTGCTTCTGTCATTTGTTTGAAGAATCAGAACCCCCTCCTTGAGGTTGGGGGGGGGTTCCTCATTGTTCGTCCAAGCATTTCCCTAAAAGAAGCCTGAAACCCACGCAGAGAATGCCATCTAGCTGAAGACTGGGCTCGGTGGCTTTTGAAGTACACCATTCCAAGGCATGGTCAACATTATTTGTGGATGATGCTTCTTGAAACGCTCTACATGTGGGTCCGCATTGAAGAAGTATGATCTTTATACTGTGGGTGTCCCCTTTGCCCGTAGGATGCTGTATGTTTCAATACATCTTCTTTGATTGTCTCTTTGCTAACTTGATTTAGGAAGCTGCAAAATATTATATCACCATTCTTTCAAACCCTAATGATAACCTTGTGCATAAGGGGACAAAGGAGTATCTCTTGTGGGCCTTGATTTTGTTTCACATATGGTCAAAGCGTAATAAGAGAATCTGTGATGAGAAGACCCCCCCCCCCCCCCCCCCCCCCCCCCTTCATGTGTGGTCATAGCATAACAGGAGAATCTGTAATTTGTTGCCTTTGTGCTTAAAAATTTAAATTTATTGGCATGCTTGGCTAAATTTAGTTCTTATTTTTAAAAGGTCCTTCATTTTTATCAATTTATTGAGGCCAATCAGAATTCTTATCCTTGTTTGTATATTTCTTTTGCAGGATGAGATACGGAAGGGCTTGGGTGTGTGCCCACAGTATGACATACTATTTTCTGAGCTTACAGTAAGTTTTGATGTATTTTTGTCGTAGAATGAAAATTCTATTCTCTCTTGTTTCCTTCAGAATACACAACAATGCAAATATCTAGATATGTGCTGCATTTTACTTGATAGCCCATGATATTTCTTCTTGAATCAAACCTATGCTAGTTTCAGCATCTACGGTGGCAAAAGAATACATCCTAAACTTTAGGTATTAAATACTTTATATGCCAATAGCATTTCCTTCATGATCACCAACCATGCAAAAATTGGTTCTAAAAAGCCATATATCTACTCATATTGAATTCTATAATATGAGAAAGGGGTGAACAAGTCATGGTGGGAGATGCCATCAATGTCACTAATGAGGATTTGAACAAGATGAAGCTCAATGCGGTGGCATTGTATCTTAGTAATATTGATAGTAAGAGAGTGATACAGTTCAAAGTCATCCCATAGGGCTTTACATTGGTTTTAGTAGTCTTCCACAAATTTGTTAGAAGAGAATTCCTTCTTGTCCAGAGTCGTAAAAATGTCAAAAACCTTCACATTTTGTTGGCGGGAGTAGATTGAGAGAGATTATCCCACACATCTATAGTAGTTTTAAGGTAGAGAAGTTACCGACTGATCTTCAAGTCAGCACTACTGACCATTCGGGTCATAACGTCGAGCCATCCTTAACCTTGAGGTCATAGGCTTGCTTGGCTTTGGATCAACAATTGTTACAGGGGACTGCAGAGCCGGAGTAATAAGATGGGGATACTTCCCATGTGCCTTCATGTACAGTTCAAATCGGGTCAATAAGATGATGTAGTTTGATCTGTCTATTTGACAATAATGACAAAAAAGGACCTAAAGGTACTAATAGAGGTAGCCAGACTGACATGCAACATTTGTAGAAGTAGAGACGGTAAAAAACCAGAACGTGTTATCACACACTCGACAATGGTGGATGTAGGAACCAATGACATCAATAACTGAAGAAGACTACATCATGTCATCATGTTGTCAAATCATATGACCATGTGACGTAGTAGGGCGGAGGAAAATCCCCAGGTAGCAAAAAGGAAGCCCTGGGCCGCTAGGGTTGGGAATTAAAAAAAAAGTTATGTATGTCCAACCAGGAATATGGTTTAAGCAGAGGGATGTAAGAGATTATCAATGGTGGATTAGACGGAGGGAGAATGAGGACAAAAAGTAGGGTGGAAGGTGGATGAGGTGCAATTGGGGGGGCATATTTGATAGGATCTAGGTCGAGTGACTAGGT
This sequence comes from Alisma plantago-aquatica, assembly GCA_963693085.1. Lineage (NCBI taxonomy): Eukaryota > Viridiplantae > Streptophyta > Magnoliopsida > Alismatales > Alismataceae > Alisma > Alisma plantago-aquatica. Next base: position 729,785,331 of record OY856410.1, on the reverse strand, counting down.
TTGCGGTGGGTGACATGGGGCTGATTTTGCGGGGAATGACATGTGATTGGGTTTGCAGTGGGTGATAGGGGGTTGGGTTGGTGGTGGCTGGATTTGTGAGTTTGACATTGTTGAGAGAGTGTCTTAAACTCTCTAAAAAAGCTTCCTTGATGAACTGAACGTCTACACCAAGCCTCGACATCTTCGAGATGTGTTTTAGGCACCTACAGGTGTATTTACGGTCATTACTCCAGACCATATATGGTCTGCCTGGAGGCCCTGGACTGTATTTGTATTTACGGTCCAGTCGGACCACATATAGTCCAGCGCTAGACTGTAAATGTCGCTGATTTGGAAATACAGTCCGTGTTACAGACCGCATACAGTCCCTGCTAGACCGTAAATGCAGACGAAAACAGCCTAATCACTTCGTGACTTTGGATATGGGTTCTATTCTTATAAATAGACTCTCCCAACTCGTTCCAAACATGAAGAATAGACATCAAGAGACATTGTTTTTCGAAGACCTACAGTCACAGACGGACCTAGGGCTTTCCTTAGGGTTTCACGCCTCCAAAAGCTCTGTTAGAATTGTCTCATACCGCTGAGCTCTGGGAAAGGTCATGGGCTTATAAGGTGTGTGGTCCCTTCACCCATTGCCAATTGGTTTTGGGTTGAATACCACACATTCTAATATGGTATCAGAGCGGACCCCACGAGACAAGTGTGAGGACCACACCCTACCTAAAAAAGAACAAGTGCAAGCACACAAAAGTGGCTGCACTTGAGGGGGGATGTTAGAATTGTCCCGCACCGCTGAGCTCTGGGAAAGGTCCTGGGCTTATAAGGTGTGTGGTCCCTTCACCCATTGCCAATTGGTTTTGGGTTGAATACCACACATTCTAATATGGTATCAGAGCGGACCCCATGAGACAAGTGTGAGGACCACACCCTACCTAAAAAATAACAAGTGCAAGCACACAAAAGTGGCTGCACTTGAGGGGGGATGTTAGAATTGTCTCATACCGCTGAGCTCTGGGAAAGGTCATGGGCTTATAAGGTGTGTGGTCCCTTCACCCATTGCCAATTGGTTTTGGGTTGAATACCACACATTCTAATAAGCTCCTTTCCAAGCAATCATCTTCTTCCACAATTGGCTTTCGGGTGTAAAAGGGGATTGGGTACTTCTTTCTTCTATAATCATCACCTCTGTAATCTCTCTATCAATAATATCATCTCCGCCAGTGGATGTAGGCTCCCACATTGGAGATTTGCCGAACCACTATAAATCTCGTCTTTGTGGTTGCTTGCTTGATCGTTATTGATCTTCGTCATACGTATTCGGTTTGAATTGCTTGATCTCACGCTTCCGCATCTCCGCAACAAGTTCGTTTGGCCTTGTTGTTCGGGTCTCCCATCACCACCATATCCCAACTTACATGGTGTTGGTCGTGAGGTAGGGTAATAGGGGATTGCATATTGGGCATGTGGTGACACGTCTTACGACAACTGGAGTGGGGGTTGGAGGGCTTGTGGCGACTGGAGGACTAGAGTGGTGGCGGCGAACTGGTGCGGCTTGCACTGGAGAATGATTATGCAGGGTAGGGGATGTGGCGCAATAGGAAGGGAGAGAGAGGGTAGGTGGAGGCTACATCAAGGATTGAAGTACGAGAAGGTTGGCGACACATGGTTTGGTCAACGCATGGGTTAAAGAAGAGATAACTGGCAACATCGCAATGACATGGAGAAGATTGACGTCGCACCCTTGCCTGGGGAAGATTTATGGCGGCAATACCAATCTTGATACCAGTTAATAAGTAATGTTGCTTAATTGTATGATTGAACAAGAGTACAATGCCTTACTAATATAAGGCGGGAACAAAACACAGAGGTGATGCTCACCAACTTGGGATTAAAAGTAGAGAGAAATTAACAAAGATACAATACAACAATAAAACATTTTAACAGATGCGTCATGGAATCTGGAGGATACTGTTTACTTGCTCAAGATCTTCAGACATTTTACTACACTTTAAGCTATCGTGAGTATTGATGTGGGATGAGTGTTCTTTTTGTTGAGAAAAACAGTTAGATTACGAACTAGCATATGTCTCATAAATATTTAGGTACAATAGTCGAAGCTTCCTATTTCCCCAGCTGGGTGTTATCTAGGATTCAGTTTGAGACAAGGCACAGTTTGTTGCTTTCAAAGGAAGCTTAGTATCTCTACATAGAAATATCTACTCCCCTTATCAAGTGCACACTTAACTGGATTGAAATTTAGCTTCATTAAATTATCCTCTGTTCTACCTGTTAAGAGTTGATTGGAGTCAATCAGCTGTTTAGATTTACAGCCCCAGGTTGTCCCTACCTTATCTGAATTGTACTATATAACTTTCCTTCACATATTCTTTGTATTTTGGTTGTTGGCGGCATAAGTGGTGATTTTACTTACGTTTCAGCTTATTAATATATCTTTTAATTATATCTTTTAATTATCTTATTTCTTCCTTGTTATAGGTTAAAGAACACTTGCAGATATTTGCAATTTTGAAAGGGGTTGAAGAAGAATTGCTTGAGGCGAAAGTTAATGACATGGTTAATGAGGTATTTGGTGCCTTGCTTCTTTTTCTTTGTCTAAATCATATTTCAGTAATGAATTACATGTATGATTCTTTGTTTTTTCAAGTTTTAGTGAGTTCATAATCCAGTAAGAATTTAGTTATTTGTTTACTTGCTATCTCACAAATACACCTGACATTAGTGCATATATCTAGCAAATGCACATACAAATGAGAAACAATGATGTTAGTGAGATCTACTCCCATTTGTAAGTGTAGGATATTCCAACATGTACGTTGAATCTACAACTTGAATACTAAAACAAACATAAGTTGTTGCATAAGAAATGTCTTATTGGTTTTGGCCACTATTTTTGCAAATCGAAGGTAAATTAACTTTTTTATGGCATTATGCGTGTAGCATCACTTTATTAGAAGTTTGGTGTAATGATGGATATGTTGATACCATCATACTAAATATCCCAGTGCACTGTAATTAATTTTGTTCTATATGTAAATAAAGTAATATGGATGATGTGTCTAAAACAACTACAAAGCACTCTCTTTTATAATATAAGAGAGGAGGTGAAAAATAAACAAAAATATTGGATAAAAGGAAAAATAAAAAACAAAGACGAGATTAAATCATAAATAACATAAAGCCAGTGTTATTAAAATCCGGTTGCACCTTTCGGTCCGATCGATCGGACCTTGATCCGGCACCCCTACTGGTTCGGTTATTGTACAAACCCGGTAATACCGATCCAACCAGTCAGATGGTCGGTCCAACCTGTCAGACCTGACCGGTCCACCGGTTAACCGAATACACCGGTTTGATTAACCAAAACTTCTATCTCTGCCAATGAGTGGGTGACTATAATTTCCTCCCCACCTCTCAACATGTGACCCATTCTTGGGCATTGTTAGAGTGTCTATATTAGCCTATTTAGTTAATAGGTTAATTAGTTAGTGGGCCTTTAGTGTCTCGGTTCATTTAGATTACTTGGGACACAAGTCTCATGGTTTCTCCCTTGCTCCTATATATAGGACAGTGGTGTCTAGTCTTGCATTCATCTAATCCCATTGCATTCAATATAATCTTATTCTTTCACATGGTATCAGAGCGGTGAACAAAAACGGCGGCGCAAATAGTAATTCCAGCGGTGAACAGTAACTCCGGCGGTGAACATTGCAAGGCGTGAACAGTAACTCTGCGCGTGAACAATTCATCGGAGTAAACAGTAATTCCTCCATAAACAGAGCGCGCTCGCTCCTGAGGGAAACCTAGCCGCCACCCCTCCTCCCTCTCCTTTTCGGCGCGCACGCAGCCCTAGCCGCAGCTCGTCTTTTCCAGAGAGCAACCGAGGGGAAGAACCTCCGCCTGCGGGCGGCCGCCGCTGTTGCCATGGCTTATGCCGGCTACCCGCTAGGCATTTCCGGCCTCCATGGCTCTCCTTTTACTTTCACATAGATCAGTACGTCGGCGCTAATTCCCGACCTGCAATCTATGTTTTCCAAATCCAAACCTTACCGCCGGTGATCTTTCCGGCCATCACATATCCACTTCCATCGCTGCATCATTACCTACCGCCTTCCACCTCTGCTGCCCGTATTCCAAGAACATCAACGGTGCCACTATATTCCCAGCACCCCCGATATGCATCCGTCTAGCTGCAATCTTGCCGCCGGCCAACAGCCATAACCGCCGGCCTCCAAACAGCCATCTTCGCGCCTTCGCCGCATATCGACGCCACTATCACCATCTAGCAGCAGCATCATAAGCGCCCCAACCACAGAAGCAACAACCATCATCGCTATCAAGCAGCAATCAGCCGCCGCCAACCTGCTACCCGCCGTCCAAAAAGATCTCAATACTATCGACATCAACTCGGTAGTACCGAGTTCTGCACAGGCCATCTCTTGACGCCCTCAACATCAACCTTCATTGTCGCTCGTGGAGAGGCTCCGCCCTTGGCTCCGCATGCATCCTCTTGACATGTAATATCTCCGGAGCCGTGCAGGAGACCCTTTGTCATCTCCTCTGTTACGACCAAGTGCTACATCAACTGAGTGACAGAATCCGGCCATTTTTTTTGCTACATCTCGCAAGCTGCTGCTCTTCATCACTCCACCATTACCTCCCATATATGTCTACTCCCAGTTATTAATTCCCCCCATATTCATTATGCCTATTCAGATCCTTAATCGGTCATATTTTTGCTATGGATCCATTTAATTTTTCTACCCGAATCTTACATTGACCCATTCAACATATTCTCTCTGGTTATCGGTTTCATTCTCCACATATTACAGATCTCCATATACACAAATTTCTCTCAAATCCACCAATTCCTTTCCCACCCACCCATATCATGTGTGTATCCTTTTCCACAGTGCAGGGGGGTCATATGTCTATTTATCCACACCAAACACTCACTCTCGTCGTATTTGGTGTGCAGGGGGGATAGAGAGGAGAGGAAGAGATGAGAAGAGAGAGAGAGAGAGTGAGAGAATATGCATGAGAGAGAAAATGAGAAGAGATGATATATGTATTAATGCTATTATCTTCATGGTGCTTCACATTGTTCAACACATTCATTCTCTACTTCCAGACAACAATGAAGGATCTTCATTCAGCGTCAACACCGAGCTATCCGCGTTCGTACCCCGTTATGTACGTCAGGTGTTGATGGTGTACTTCAACTGCATTCACATGAGACCGAGGGTGCTTTCTTCAGATTTTTAGAAACTCAGTAAGCCTGACAATCTACTTCTGCAAGATTGATTCATCCTGTTTATCTTCACCGAGCTGCTTCATCATGTCTTCTCCGAGCCGCATCTGCTATTTCGACATCACCTGTTGCTGATCTACTTGGGACTCTCCTTGATGGATGATATCTCCTTTCCTGTCAAGCCCTCAAGATTCATGCGTCAGAGTTTTATGGTACCTGCATTGTATCACCAGCACATTGTTCGTTCGTGTTCGTGCCACGTTATGCACGTCTTCTCAGACAATTCGAAGACTCTGCTACTGCTACATCTACATTGGTCATCCACGTTTGTGCCACGTTAAGTACGTAATCCAATGAAGATGACGTAGTGATGGTGTTGAAGATCCTCTGCTCCAAGTGGCGAATTACTGCTATAGTATCAGGTTCCATTTCAGATGCTCTTCATTCCAGATGCACTCCAAAGACCTTCAATGCTCGAGGATCTCCATCCTGCAGAATACAATTTCAAAGAAGAAAGGCATTGTCACCACATCGTTCAGGGGGAGTATTAATTAAGGGGGAGTATCAATTTTTGTATGGGGAGTGATATTTATCTTTTATTTTTCATTTCTTTTATCGTTTTATCGAGTCTTGTAACCTCCAAGCTTTGGACACGAGTTTCACCCATGTTCTAGCTTGAGGGGCAGTGTTAGAGAATCTATATTAGCCTATTTAGTTAATAGGTTAATTAGTTAGTGGGCCTTTAGTGTCTCGGCCCATTTAGATTCTTGGGACACAAGTCTCAGGGTTTCTCCCTTACTCCTATATATAGGACAGGGGTGTCCAGTCTTGTATTCATCTAATCCCATTGCATTCAATATAATCTTATTCTTTCACAGGCATAAACACAAACAAAAACCCACAATCCTAGTTTTTCCAACCCAACTCTCATGAAAACTTTTGCTCTACCTGATGTAAAGGAGTCTAATTAAGTTTAGGATCATATTATGTTAATGAACTTTGGAATTCGAAGTATCAATTTGTATGAAACATTAGTATGTTGTGATGTTTGAGGTTATGACTTTATTGTGGGATCTAAAAATTGTACTTATACCTTCATCATAGTTGAACTATCTCACATTTTGCCTATATTTTCTATATTTTTAGCATGTTAACGTTATGTTTTATATGTTGCCCATGTTAGCGGTTGAACCAGTTCAACCACAGGTCGAACCGGTTAACCGGGAACTAATAGCCTCACCGGTTTGATGACCGGTCTGGTTCTGATAACATTGCATAAAGCATATATATCGATACTCCCCCTAAAGCTGGAGCATGGATGTCTTGCATGCCCTGCTTGTCCACCAGAGTAGAAAATTTAGATTTCAGAAGCAGTTTTATGAAGATATCAATGATCTGATCTTCTATCCGGATATAAGGAGTGGTGATGTGACCCGACATAACAAATTACTAGACAAAGTGACAATACACCTCTGTGCTTGGTGTGCTCATGAAAGGTCGGATTGCTAGCAACAAAGGTGGAGGCTTTGTTGTCGCAAAACATAGGAAAGGTTCTAGATCACATATGTCAAATTATTTGAGAAGTTCATGAACCCACACCAGTTCACATGTAATATGAGCCATAGCTCTATACTCAACTTCAACACTAGAACGAGCAACCACTGTCTATTTTTTACGATGCCATGTGACCAGATTTCCTCCAATGAATATGCAGTAGCCAGAGGTGGACTTTCTATCACTTCTATCACCAACATAGTCTGAATCAGAGTAACAACTGGGTTTACAATGTCCATGTCTCGGGTATAATAATCCTTTCACTGAAGAGTTCTTCAAATATTTAAGAATGTGACAAACAATATCGCAGTGACATTGTTGAGGTTTATCTAGATCCCCACTGACAAGTCCTACAACATAAGTACTGCCAGCTCGAGTGATAGTGAGATAAATCACTTACCAACCAATCTTCTGTATTGGTGGTTATCAGGATAGGGAGGAGACAACTCATCATCCCAATTTATTGGGATCAAGAGGGGTACTTGTGGGCTTAGTACCAAGCATGCCTGTTTCTTTTAAGAGGTCGAAGAATACTTGTGCTATGAGAGACAGATGTTAGAGTGGTAAACCTCTATTCTAAGAAAATACCAGAGTTTGCCTAGATCCTTAGTAACAAAGTGTTCTAGATATTCTTTAGTTGCTTAAATACCCTCATTGTCGCTTCCTGATAGAATAATAGCATCCACAAACACAATCAAGATGACAAGGCTAGAAGTAGTATTTTGTATGAAAACAACTAAAGAGAGAGCGCAAAATTCTCAGAATTTTTGGCAATTTGGCATGTCCATTTCGAAGTCTGGTACCGATCTGTTAACTAGTGTTTTATTTAAGTTCTTTATATTCTCTTGTTATTTTCCTATTCTACAAGGACCTCTATGGAATTGTTCTCTTTATAAATATACGGCGTTCACACATTGTGTACCCTAACCCTTACAATCCATCCAAGATGGCACCAGAGAACGTTCGATAGCCGCCACCCTCCCTAGCCGCCGCCCTTTCTCTCCCCCTGTTGACCCCCTCCCCCCCTCCCCCCCCTCCCCCCCCGCGCCGCCTGTAGCTGTTGGGCTGCTAGCCCGCCATCGGTGGCCATACGCCCCTGGTGCGCCGTCGGGTGGTCCTCCGTGTGAGGAGCTGGCCTGCTAGTGCAGCCCGACCGCCCATTGTTCATCTCCGACTGATCGGTTGAAGGTCCTCGGAGATCTACTCCTTCTGTCTGCCCGGTCGGCTCTTGAGCCGCCGGGTTCTCTGCTGCGCCTCGGCGAAGTCTACATATAGGCTGGTCCTTCCAGTTGTTCTCTCTGCCTGTTGCCGCCTAGCCGGAGGATCTAGACGGTTCTAACCTCTGCTGCTGTTTTCTGTTATTTGTGGACTCGGTCTCCCTCATGGCTTCCTCCCATGAAGACTTTCGTCGTCAGGTGACCACTGTGAAGCTAGACGGGCGCAACTACCAACATTGGGTTTGCTCCATGGAGATCTTTGCAAAGTCACAAGGCAAGCATTCCCATCTGATTGAGGCTCCGTCTCCTGCTCCGCCTACTACTGCCGAGTTCAAGGATAAAAAGATCTATGATGAATGGGTCAAGGATGACTCGACTGTGATGACGTAGATTCTGAACAGTAGCGAAACTCGCATCAGCGTTACTCTACTTTGTCTCCCGACTGCCAAGGAGATGTGGGATCAACTGGTTAGCACCTACTCTCATAGAAAAAATCCTAAGAAGTTGTTTGATCTGAACAAACATCTGTCCCGTCTGCACTTTACTAGACCTGATATTGCTAACTACTTTTCCACCTTTAAGGGTGTCTGGGCTGAGCTAGAGAATCTTCATCCCTTATCTACTAACTTGGTCACGATGCAACGACAACGATAGGAACTCCAGGTTGTCTAGTTCCTCAGTGGCTTTCCTGACTCATATGCTAGGGTGGTTGACCAGATCCTCGCCAGCGATCCGTTACCTACATTGGAGAGTGCCTTTCAACGTCTCCAACGCCTGCTGGCTTCCTCTTCAGATCTGCCTTCTGACATGGCTGACCCTACTACTATTGCTTTTATGCCTGGCCGTGGTCGTGGTCGACCTCCGGACAATCGTTCTACTGCTCCTGGACGGGGACGTGGATCATCTGGCTGTGGCTCCCTTGGTCGTGGCTCATCTGCTGATGCTTCTGGAGGTGTCGCTGCTCAGCGGTACTGTGACTTCTGTGGCCGCACCAACTATACTGAAGGCAAATGTTTGAAGAAACATGACACACCTGTGTGGGCCGATGCTGCGTATGAAGGTGCTTCTCAGACGACCACTGCTGCTCCCTCGACTGCGTCCACTGCTGAGTTCATCCGCTCCGAGGTGGAACGTCTTCTGCTTGAGGGGACTGGTGCTTCCTCCTCATCTGCTGCTGAATCTGGAGCTCACGCGGCCACTTATTCTGGTTGTGATTCTGCCTTCTTGAGTGCTCCTTCTAGTGCTGGTAATACCAAATGGGTGATTGACTCTGGAGCCGCTTCTCATATATTTGGCAACCGTTCTCTGTTTTATAAAATGTCTAAACCTTGTTCCAAATCTACCGTTACGCTTGCTGATGGTTCTAAATTTGCTGTATCTGGGATTGGCGATATCTTTTCTCAAGTCCTTTTACATTCTGCTTTATATATGCCAAATTTTCCACTGAACCTACTAACTGTCAGTAAAATTGTCCACAATCTTAACTGCAATCTGACATTTGCACCGGGTAACTTGTGTTTTTTAGGACCTTTGCACGGGGATGAAGATTGGTAGGAGGCATGAAGGACCTAATGGACTCTACTACCTAGATGAGTTGAAACGGATTGACACTACAACTCTGGCTTCAGCTCTATCACCTTCTGTTTCTGCATTGTAGTGGCATTTCAGACTGGGGCATCCGTCATTTGAGAAATTAAAACATGTTATTTCTGGTGTAGGCTCACATAGTTTTCAGTGTGAGGCATGTCAATTAGGCAAACAGTCTAGAACTGTATTTCCCAAAAAAACTCAGATTGGTAGCAAAGTATTTTTGATTTGGTGCATACTGATGTATGGGGTCCCTGTCATATTCCAAGTTTATCTGGCAATAAATATTTTATTTTGTTCATTGATGATTACTCCCGTGCTACCTGGTTATTTATGTTGAAAGATAGATCCCAAGTTCTGCCCACTATTAAATTCTCCTTTATTGAAATTAAAACTCAGAAATCTATGCCTATTAAGATTCTGCGTACTGATAATGCAGTGGAACTCGTTCAAAAAATGTGGAGTTGTTTTGCCGTTCTGTGGGGACAATTCATCAGACGTCTTGTGCTTATACACCCCAACAGAATGGTGTAGCTGAGAGGAAAAATAGGCATTTACTTGAAGTTACTAGAACTATAATGCTGCATTTTAATGTTCCCAAACATTTTTGGCCAGAAGCCGTTCTTATTGCCTGTTTTCTGATAAATCGTATGCCTTCCCTTGTTATTGGGAATAAGATTCCTGTACAAGTACTACAACCAAATCTTTCTCTATTTTCTGTTCCTCCGAGATTTTTTGGGTCGACTTGTTTTGTTCGCCTACTTGGTCTTACTCAAGACAAGTTGTCTCCTTGAGTTGAAAAATGTATTTTTCTGGGATACTCGAGAACTCAGAAAGGATACTACTGCTATAGCCCTGTTAATAAAAAGTGGTTCATGAGTAGTGATTTTTTTTTTTAGGATACTCCGTACTACTCTACTAAAGGGACTATGTTGAGTTCAGATTTGATTGCAACACCTCTGCCTATTATTGGTGATTCTGCCTTTGTTGTGCAACCTGATGAGACTACATCTCCTCTCATTGTTTATCAACGCAGAAATCGGCCGCCGCAGCCTACTCCTACTCAAGACCCCCCCACTGACAACCAATCTTCTCCTTCAGATGGTCCTGCCCCTACTGAGGTAACTTCTGATCTAGATTTACCTATTGCTCTCAGGAAAGGTACTAGATCATGTGCATCTCATAATATTGCTAACTATGTCTCCACTGCTCATCTGAGTGTTCATGTTAGTAATTTTGTTGCTGCTCTATCTGTAGTTTCGGTACCCAAAAATGTGCATGACGCATTACATAGTAAGGCCTGGACACAAGCTATGACTGAGGAGATGGCTGCTCTCACTGACACAGGTACCTGGGATCTAGTTGATCCTCCTTTTGATTGCAAACCTGTTGGATGTTGTTGGGTTTACACTATTAAGTATCATCCTGATGGCATAGTTGAACGTCTGAAGGCTCGCCTCGTGGCGAAAGGGTACACTCAAACTTATGGTATTGATTATTTTGAAACTTTTTCTCCTGTTGCCAGGCTAAATTCTGTGCATGTTCTGCTCTCTGTGGCAATCAATCTGGATTGGCATCTTATCCAGCTAGACGTGAAAAATGCCTTTCTTTATGGTGATCTCCAGGAGGAGGTCTATATGGAGCAACCACCTGGGTTTGTTGCTCAGGGAGAGTCACACAAAGTCTGTCGCCTCAAAAAGTCTATTTATGGACTCAAACAAAGTCTGTGTGCCTGGTTCGACAAACCGAGCAAGATTTTTTCTACTTATGGCTTTCTTTGATCTCATGTTGATCATTCTGTCTTTATTAAAAAGACGTCCACTGGTATTGTAGTTCTTATTGTGTACGTCGACGACATTATTTTATCTGGCACTGATCTCTCTGAAATGAATGCTACTATAGCCTATTTATGTAAACATTTTGTCACTAAAGATCTGGGCAAATTGAGATATTTTCTGGGGATTGAAGTTTCTAGGACTGCTAATGCTCTTGTTCTATCACAACGTAAGTATGTTCTTGATCTTCTACAGGAGACTGGCATGCTCGGAGCTCGGCCTACTGATACACCTCTAGATCCTAATGTGAATTGGGATGATGATGAATCTCCTCTGTATCCTGACAGTAAAAGATATAGAAGACTAGTTGGCAAACTGATCTATTTGACTGTCACTAAAGTTGATAGTTCTACTGCTGTTGGTCTTGTTAGCAGGTATCTTGACAAACCTAGACAGTGTCATTGGGAAGCTCTATGTCATATCTTGAGATATCTGAAGAAATCTCCTGGTAAAGGCCTATTTTACAGAAAACATGGTCATTGCACTCTTGAAAGCTATTTTGATTCTGACTATGCTGGAAGCAAGATAGATAGAAAATCTACCTCTGGTTATTGCACCTTTGTTGATGGAAATCTGGTTACCTGGAGGAGCAAAAAGCAAAATGTTGTTGCCAGCTCTAGTGCTGAGGCTGAGTATCATGCTATGGCTCATACTGCATGCGAGCTTCTGTGGGTGAAATCTCTTCTAAAAGAAAGTACATTTTGGACGATTGCCTCCAGCACCTCGTCCTCCGTCAGCACCTCGTCCCATTCCTTTAGTAACAACAGTAAGAGACGCTTGAGTCTCAGTGTGGTGGTCTACTGGAGCGGAGGAGAAGTATTCAAAAGATGATTGTTGAATTCGTACAAAGGCTTCTTCAAGACTTGGTAATTATTCTGTAGCTAGAATAACACTCCTAGCTGAGACATACACTAGATTTAAGCCGGATAGAAACCTTGTTGTCACTAGATCATCTCGGTCCTTCATCTGTTCATCAGTCTTTAGTGGCTGGTAAAAGTTGAGTTCTTGAGAAATAGACTGGATAGTACCAATATAATCCTCAAGAGCGACTATTTTGTTTCTCTGCAAAGAGGCGGTCATAAACTGTATACAGACGAAGAGCATTCTTCTCATGAGAAAAATGTTTCTTTGCAGCTTCCCAGATTTGTTTGGCTGTAGAATAGAACATGAATCTAGATGCAATATGAGTCTCCATGCTATTCCATAGCTATGACTTCACCAGCCCGTTGTTTTTCCGCCAAGTAGGGTAGTCTTTGTTGCCTTCATCAGGTCGCTCCGACTCAATAATGTCCACCTTCTCACGAGATTCAAGCACACTGTAGATAACATTCATCCAAAGAAGATAGTTCTGTGAGTTAAGCTTCACAAAAGTGATCTGAGACTAGTCGTTGTAGACGACTGTAGTGGAAGCAGTAGGCTTGGCATTTGCCATATTGAAGAATCAAGAAGACAATAGCAGACAGAGTGAATGACACGTCGTGTCGAGGACGGAACACACCGTGCTGAGTAGTGCATGACGTGTCTGTATTTCCACACGTCGTGTGGGCTGACAACAGAAAACTCCAGGTGCTCAACATGGCGTATCTGATTTTTCACATGCCATGTGAGTTGCCAGAGACCTCTGACAGAGTTTTCACATGTTGTGTTGCTAGGGGACACGTCGTGTCCAAATTCGGAGGCGTAACTTTCACCAGCTAAGACACCCCGTGTCAGGGATGAGACACGTCGTGTCTTCTGTAGTCTGTGCTGGCAGATAGAAGTCTGCGACGCCAAACACGCCGTGTTTGGCGGCGACAGACGTATATGTTGACGGGAATGGGCTCCGTCAAACGATGAGGAACAACTCCGGAAGACGCGCCGGAGAGAGGATGGCCCCGGAAGAGGCGCCAGGGAGATGTGACGGGAATTATTGCCGTCACAAATCACTTGATGATGCAAAACTGACGCATCAGCAACCCCGAGAGATGTGGACACTCATCCACGTACGGGGACTACATAGAGAGGAAAGAGGGTGAGAAGAAAGGTGCTCCTCCTTCCTTCTTTGGGATAGAACGAGGGGTTCTCCTCTCCTTCAAGCAGCCACTGTGTCTTGACGGATCGGAGGAGGACTGCCCGCCCGGTGAGGAGAGCCTCCGCCGGTAGTTCTGCTTTATCGGCAACAACGGATGCAACTGGAGAAGAAGGAAGAAGAAGGAGACGGACAGAGGGAGGGGAAAGAGGCGACATCTAGGGTTGCAGCAGTCGGATACGCTCTGATACCATGTGAGAGGATTTGGGTCAAAGCAATATCCGCTTAGGTGTGTTCTCCTTTATTATATAGACAAAGACTATTTACATAGTAGGCCCAATAGGAATAGGAAATAGCCAAGAGATACATAAAATAGGAAAACTATTTTCTAACATCTATAATACCAACATGTTAAATGTACTAATATTTTGGCCTTTTTAAAGCAGCCTAAGCGACGCTTAGTCGCGCCTAATCGCGACTAGTCACAAGGCTCTCTACTTGAACGTCGTGTCACCTTGCCGCTTTGACAAGCATGTTTGGAGGAAATCTTAGAACATATAAAACAAATTTGAAAGGCAAATTGTTCGGTGTATAAATATTTCCAATGTCATGCAAAGGAGTTTGAGTTCCATCAACCACTGTAATTGGTGGAACCGTTTTAGTCAGGTCAGGGAATAAGTCAAAGTTTCTAAAATATGTGAAGATGCAGTAGAGTCAGTAACCCATTTCTTTTTACCATAAGTAGTAGAAGATCCAAGTAAGGTAGAAGAACCTCTGTCTTAATGAGTAGTAGTTTGAGAAGGCAGACGTGCTTGAAGAAGTATCTCAAATATAGACCAGATTCAGTCAATAGTGGGCAGTGTAGAACTGGAGTTAACAATCGAGGTAGCTTCAATATTGTCAATGGTGACTTGGTTTGCCCATGTGGTTTCCCCATGTTTGTCCCTAACAACGATCTTCAATGTGGTTGGTACGACCACAAAAGTTACAGATGCTTTGTCTTAGAGGGGAGTGTTGATCACCCACAGTCGCGTGTCCAAACGGGGACAGATCGGGGTAATTAGACTTTAAATTAATATCAATATCTTAGACGCCCGCAACGATAATACCGGGTCCTGTGTAGTAAACATGGTTGAACACATGGACAAGGATGGCAAGTTGTTTAGAATTTGAAGCCTTATCTTAACTAAGTCGAATCGAAGGGTAGATATGGTGTCCCTTAACAAAACAAAACATGATATAGATCTTTTTAATGGATTTTGATGTTTGGATTGAATTTGAATTGGATTTCACCAACTAAGTGCACCTACCAACATGCAAATGCTCCTACACATTTGTCTACCCTTAGCATTGTTTACGAGTAATCATCATTAGCATCTATTCCCTCCTCTCTCGGGATCGGGTTAGATATAAATTATAAGCGTGTCTCTCTCGAGAGATGACAACAAACAATCAAACATAAAAACGTATGATCATTAGTTTTAGTGATCTAACACTTCTTGCATTCACACCACTTTTTAACTCTAGATCTGATCTAATGCTACTCTTTTGAGGCATAAAAAATCAAACATCACAAGGTGGGAAATCGTGCAAGTGATTCATTCATGAACAAGAGTAACAAGATAAACATTACTAAGAGAATTCGATTTGAAATATGCATATCTACATGTTGGGAGAGCCTTAGTGGCTACTTTCCACCCAAGTTGGATGGTATAGCCTTTCACGTTTGCAAGTGACAATACATATTTACAAGTAGCAAAGGCAATAGCCGAACAGAGACAAGGGATGGGAATGGACAGGATGAAGGAGGCGATTGAACAAAATAGTAGCCGTAATGGCACTGGATGTTGATGAAGACCTCCTCTGCGAAGCTAACGACAGTGAGATGATGAAGAAGGCAGTCTCGATCTCTCTCTTCTCTTAAAGACATATGACAAACACCTTCGAAGGACGCAAACCGATGGACATTGGACTCTTGTCCTCCGTCGATTGATGGAAATGGGGGGTGAGAACAAAGCTCGACAACATTTTGTGTAGAAGAAGACGTGCCTTTTCATTAGACTTAGGTCCCTATTTATAGGTATTAGAGAGTCTATTTATAAGTGGTTTAGTCTATTTACTTAAGTTGTTTAGTCTATGTGTAATATGGGCCCAAGTGTGTCTTGGCCCATTAGGGTTTGTCATGTGCCTGTATGCTTCCCCCTTGTCCTATTTATAGGAAAGGGTGGTTGCCTCCTATCAATTAGAAAAGGGGATTTCCCCACTCATATCGTAAAAGGGGTTTTCCCCTCTCATATCGTATTTCACATGGTATCACAGCAGTCGGTCCTGCGCTGCCCCTAACCCTAAGAGAGAGAGAGAGTGTGCAAAGGAGAGAAGCCTCCCCCTGTGGGCGTCCCCCGTCGCTAGGCGTTGCTTGGCTTCCTGCATGGATCCTCTACTCCTACATCTTTTAGGAGTGTCTCCATGGAGTCGTCTCCATCTTCAACAACAACAACAAAAACAAAAATCATCTTGAAGTTGCTACTTGCTATGGTACTTCTGTCATTGATGTTGTTGCCGCCGCCTTCCGCCTTCCATGTTTTCGTTGCCATTATTGCTCGCTTGGAGGAGCTGTCACTGCCTCCCTATATGTTGCGACATCTATCGTAATAGCCACCGTTTTGACATGTGTTACTACTTCACTGACATTTTTTGCCGCACAACCTACACGGCGTGTCAGTATACAACACGACATGTTGCTGCCTTTGGCCCCGAGCTGTGTCAACTAACACGTCGTGTCGCTCAACGACACGACGTGTCGCCTACTTCTTGCCGATGCTAATCATGTCACGGCGTGTCGACTTCTACTGTTGCTTATCATGTCAACTGACACGGGCGTGTCACTGCACGACATGATGTGTCGCCTGCTTCTTGCCGACGTTGAATACTGCTGATGCATCTATTGATTTGCAACATGGCGTGTCCCTTTAACGACACGACGTGTTCGTTGCTTGATGTTGTTACATCTTGGCGTGTTGCATCATCTACTCAAGGCAGAAGGTTCTATATATGGCGTGCTTCTATATTTTTCTTATCAACAATTATCTTCCCTTTTCAGCAATTTTATATTTTGCTTTAAAATCCTCGGGTCTTTCCCACCCTTCTTACCTTTTGCCTACCTCTTCAATTGTTCCACCGCCATATACATATTGTACCTGTTGATCCTACGATTTTTTGACCTTGTCCGAATTTTTTTGCGGACTCAACCCCAGATTTGTCGGCCTAAGGACCGGACAAATCTCTTTTTAGGTCGTAAAAGGATCCATTTATTTTTCCATTTGGGTCTATATAATCGGATCATATTGCACCTTGACTCACATTTCCGGTTACCTCCTCCACATACTTACCTACATATCCCTTGCCCCTACCCTTGTATTTGACTCTCCACTCCAACACTCTTCATTCTTTTCGTGGTTAGCGTGAGGGGGAGAATATAGGATATTGTATAGAGGCAAGGAGATAAATGAGATGGAAAAGAGATGAAGAAAGAGAAGATATACATGTTGCTATCTATATGGATCTTCTTGCTATTCTATGGATCTTCATACTACAAATACTATATGGATCCTTTTGCTACTACATGGTGTTCCTTTTCTTCTATGTGGATCCTTCTATTGTTATGTGGACTGTTCATGAAGTTTTGCTGCCATGTGGAGCTTTCTGCTGCTATTATTGCTTGATCATCATCTACATCGACTGCTGCTATAAAGTTACTTACTGGGACGTCATGCTTTCTACTTGTGCAATGATTATCACATTTTATTTACTGCTTTGTGTTTTGCACTAATGCTGTCCGTGCTCTGTTTGCACTTTGACTTTCTACTGTGAACCAACACTCTCTAGACTTTGACATTTTCCACTGTGGTGGATACTTTATGAAGAGGGAAGATGATGAAGACTTTTGTCGTTGACTTTACATGGAGCTTCGCTATATTGAATATTGGAGTTATTTATTTGCTATTTTGCACACTGGTCTTCTATCCGCCTACATCGTCGACTTTTGCTTTTGTGTGCTTATACTCTCTGGCTTGTCTGTGCTTTGTGCATGTTGACTCTATTTGTCCATGCTTTGTGCACTCTGGTTCGTCTGTGCTTTGTTTGCACATTGACCATTGCTGCTTCTTCTGACCCAGCATTCTCTAGGACTTGTGAATTAGCACTCTGACTACTACGACGACGACTGTGATGAAGATCTTGGTACCTATCCGCTAATTTTTCTTTTGCTCCAGATGGCATTGTGATGATCAAGAAGCCTCTATGCATGCATATTTATCTGTTGATTTGGAGTATCTACTTTTTGAGTATTTGAGTGCTTGAGTAACTTATTGTAACATTGAGGGGGAGAAATTATTGTATGGGCTAGGTTATCTTTTTATTCTGTTTAGTTTGTCTATCTGTTTGCAAGCTGACTTGAGATTCTCTCAAGCTCCAACTTGAGGGGGAGTGTTAGAGAGTCTATTTACATAAGTGGTTTTGTTTATTTACTTAAGTTGTTTAGCCTATTTGTAGTATGGGCACAAGTGTGTCTGGCCCATTACGGTTTGTCCTGTGTCTGTATGCTTCCCCCTTATCCTATTTATACGAAAGGGTGGCTGCCTCCTATCAATAAGAAAAACCTACACGAAAGGGGATCCCCCACTCATCTTATTTCACAATAGGGATTAGTGGCAGACTCGAGGCACCTGAAGGACGTGGGCTTTACTTGCGCTTCAAGCTTCAGGTAATGTGCCTTAGGGTGTATGGCTTAAAGGGATATGCTTCTATTTACTATTTACATGTGCTCCTTTCTACACCTTGTGTTATTTGTCTCATATTGCTTAGTTGTGTTTACAATTTTATTCTCTTGTCATATAAAAGAGAAGGCATTGTACTTAGTTTTATTCACTTATTAGAATTCCACTTATTCTTCTATATGGTATCAGAGAGTTTCAATCCCCTTAGCCCTCCCTCCTCTCAACCCTAAGGCTTCCCCAATCTTAACCTAGCCGCCACGCCACCCTCCCTCTCCCTCTTGCCCCCTTTCCTGCCCGCCGCCACCTTCTCCTCCCCCCTCCCTCTTTCCCTACTTGCCCCGCCCCTCTCTCCCTCCCTCCTTGCCGCCGCTGCCACCCTCCCTCCCTCCTTGCCGCCGCTGCCACCCTCCCCTCCCTCCTTTCTTCCTTGTTGTCGCTGCCCAACCCCTGTACCCTGTCGCTGCCGCCCTCCACCCACTAGCCACTGCCACCCTCCCACCACCCTGCTGCCCCCCCCAGCTACACCCCTTTGCCGCCACAAATACCATCCTAAAACCCTTCTCTAATGTTGTCCCCTCCCCCCACGCCCCAATCTTCATCATCTAGCCTACACAATCCTCCCTTCCCTTATTGCTAGCCTTACGTTTGCTCCAGACACATCAAAACTAGCATGTTGACGTTCTAAAAGAGTCTCCGGTTGTTATTTTCCTGCGCCTCATGGTGGAGTATTGATTCCCTCCATGATGATGTAGGTTTTTCTTCTATATACTCTGCCTGTCTGCGGGTTTCTATGATCTGATGCGTCAGATCCCCTGCTGCCATCTCCTTCCCTATAGTGGGTTTCTTCGGATTATTGATCCTGACTTTATTCTGTCTATGCCAATGGTTTGTTTGGCGATCTTCTGACCGTTGTGTTGCTTTCTGCCTTTTGCTTTCTTCTGCTTCTACTCTACCTCGGCTACAGATCTGTGCGTCATGGCATCTACTGAGCCTCTACATTCTCTGTGCGTCACCACGGTGAAACTTGATGGCTCCAATTACCACCTCTAGTCAGCTTCCTTTATTTTGTATGTGAATGCACAAGGTCGCTACTCACATATTACCACCGACCCTGAACTTCCTCCTGATGCATCGGTGGATGACAAGACGCAACAAGCCTACGCATAGTGGAGTAAGGATGATTTGGGCGTTATGTCCTAGATCGTCAACAACACCGAGCTGAGGATTAGTCAGTCCATCCTGTGCCTATATGATGCTAAGGCCATGTGGGATTTGCTTTTCCACGTCTACTCCCATCAGCAGAACCCCAAAAAGGTGTTCAAGATCTTGAAGAACCTGGCAAAGAAGGAATTCTCGAATGATGTGTCTATTGAAGACTACTACAACCCGTGCTCTGCTCTATTGAATGAATTATGAAATCTATCATCCTTTATGATATCAAGGAAACTCAAAGACAACGCAATGAACTACAACTTGTCCAGTTTCTTCCCGAACTCCCTTCCTCATTTTATGGAGTTGACCAAATTCTCTCTTAGCGATCCTCTGCCTACTCTTCGAGATGTGCTTAAACGTGTTCAATGTTTATCATCAGTGACATCTGTTCCTTCTATTGAACACCCTGCTCTTGTTGTACGCTCTGCTAATAATAGTCACGACAGTGGCTGTGGTCGTGGATGTGGCCGTGGTGGACGTCCCCCTCCTACCTCGGGTCACTTCTTCTACTACACCAGGTTGCGGTCAATCTGTTGGCCCTCACTTCTACAATTTCTTTGGATGCGAGAATCATAATGAAGATCGGTGCTGGATCAAACATTGAAAGCCCACTCGGGCTAACCAGGTCACCTCTAATGCAGTTGAGGATTCTTCTGCTAATGATCACACATCAGCTCAACTTTCTTCTGCCTAGATCCGGTCCGAGTTCAAGAAACTCTTCCAAGAGTGCATGTCCAATCTACCATCTACTTCAGAGCCTAGCTCGGCTGCATTGCTTGTTGATTCATCTACTGGTAAAAATAAATGGTGTATTGACTCTGGTGCTTCGGTCCACATGTCTAGTAACTCTAATTTATTCTTTACTCTAACAAGATCGACTCGTCTGCCTCCATTAACAGTGGTTGATGGTTCACAGACAAAAGTGAATGGCATTGGGACGATTCCTTTATTTTAAAATTTGCATCTGAAATCTCTCTTATAAGTTCTGAGATTTTCTGTTAATCTACTTTCTGTTAGTAAAACTGTGAAAAGCCTCCACTACCATATTACGTTTGACCCTTCGGGTTGTGTTTTTTAGGATCTCCACTCAAAGACGAGGATCGGTTCAGGCAATGCGGGACCAGATGGGCTCTACTACTGATGGGGCTCTGAATTTCGCACCAATAAAAACCCTAAGGGAAATACCCTTAGGTTTAATCAAAAGTTGTGCACTAATTCCACACTCTAACGAATGCAAGCCTTATTGCAGTATACTTAAGGATCGAACCCAAGGGGCAACCTTTTTAAGTAGTTATGTATATATTCAGAAGTATTAGGAGTAATATTTATCACTGAGAAAATTGGTTGATTGATTAAACTAAATTGTGGCCGATAAACAACAAAAATTAAAGAAGTAATTTAAAGGATAATAAAAGAACCAGGGCATGGGGTTTCGTTCGCCAAAGCCTACGTAATTATTCTAGCAAGATCAACTCTAAATAAGAGTTTACTAAATGGAGGCTTAGCTACCACACCCTCACATGATACATATTATTGCATGTATCAAACTCCCTTGGAACCGACCAATTTCGGTACCCAAGTTCCTAGTTCATCTTATCGGACTCCCTAACTACAGCTGACCAGTCTCTTCACGTTAGTAGATCGTAACCCAATCACCTCACTATCCCTTAGTGACACTTCAAGGGGATAACAAGACGTTCCGAAGTTCTAGTCACGATTACAACAACCTGCATATCCACAATTCTAACACACATGCTAAGCAAGTGATCAATTCGCAAGGCAAGGAGATAAGCAGAACGAGACTTCATTTAACAATAGCATTGTTGAGTTTGGATACAGGCTAGAATAAAATATAGGGCTATTGGGGCTAGTCCCCATGACCCAGCACAAACGTCTACTCGCTCATGGCAAGAGACAACAACAGATAAATAGAAAGAATGATGGAGGGGGCCATGGCGCCTGGTATAGGAAGACCAGTCTCTCCACTGTGGCCGCCCCCTCCCTGCTCCTCGCTAGGGTTTGCACTGCGCCGTATGTGGCTTCTAATAATCGATTAGAGACCCTTGGAATGGACGACAAGGGTTCCCTTTTATAGATGCATTCCTTACTGCCGAAACCCTAATGTTAGATACTTGTGGTCGAAGGCAGCTGATTGCATTGCCCGTATTCGGTCCACTAGGTGACTCACATGGGTTGCTCAATCTGGACCTCGCATGCGGTTCTCTGGCAGACCAACGTGGGTTGAATCGGGGTAGGCTGGATGCGGAGAGCGTGCGTCAGATATGAAGAATCTGGGAGACTTCGGGTAGAGAGCGGATGGCGAGGCCTATCGCCTGACTAGGTGATTGGAAGGTGGGCGCTGGATAGCTTCTGGGGCCTTCCTTCCCTTAAGATATGACATCTTGAGGGTTTGATCATCATTCTAGGCACTGGTTTTAAAACCGGTCTATGTAGCCTTATAAGCGGCCTTAAGCGGTGCGGCCATAGGACTGACTCACATATAGTGAAGCGGTCCAGAAAGCGGACCTAGGCCGAATGATTGGTCAAGCGGGCACATGTGCGACATGTTATACGCTGGTTTTTTAATAGAATTTTTTTGACTTAAACCCATAACCCTCCCTCGACAGAACCCGACTCTCCTAACTCCCCTCGACACCTCGCGACAGAAGCCCTCCCCTCTCCAATTCGACCCAGCTAGGGAATTAGGCAACCCTCGTCTCCGACCATCTCTGCCCCAGACGTAACACACATTGATGGTGGTGGTGGCCTCACCTCACTCTGGCGGCGGCCTCACCTCACTTCGGCAGCGGCAACATCAACCTCTCCTCGCTCCAGCTGTAGCGGCAACAACTACTTCTCCCAACTACAGTGACACTTCTCTCTCAAACGGCTGCCGGTAGCGGTAGATGTCTGGCGGCTAGTCCTCTTCTAAAGTCGTATATACTTCTGCGTTCCTCTCATCTTCCTTCTCCTTGTCACCTACTTGCTATTGCATTTTTCGCTTGCTTTTTTTCTTCTTGATTCCATTTCCTTATTGATGTTTTTGTGATTTTATCTTCCTCCTATTTCTATTCGATCCTCTTGATCCTTTCTCTTGTTTTTTTTCCTTTTTTTTTCCTTTTCTTGTTGTCCTCAACGATTACAATACCTCTTGTTTTTCTTTTCCCACCCTTGTTCTTCTCCATTTCCTTTTAGCTTTTCCCTCCAGTACGCTTCTATTTCCTCCTACTATAGTACCTCTGCTTTGCCATCTTATTCCAATTACTGTCTCCTCCCTCTTCCTCTTCTATTCTTTTTCATCCCTTCATGCCTATCCCCTTCTAATCTTCCTATTTCCTTTACTTACGATTCTCTTGCTGCCCATCTTTTTCATCCAATTCCTCTTCTATGTCTCCAGACACGCCTATCCCTCTTCTTGTTTCGTACAATACTTATTGCATGTTTTCCTCATTACATTATTAATTGGTAATATTTTGTATGTTGTTGGTTTGCTTTTGTTCGTTGTTACTAGTACCTAATTCTTTTTGTTCATTATTGTTGGTTTTTTTAATTCATTATTGTTGGCAGTTTTCTTTGTTCATTGTTAGTGATTGATATGTACAAATTGAATATGGAATTGTAAAATTAATGTATATATATATATTTAATTAAGTTATAAAAAAATCCAAAATCGTATATACTTTTGTATATACTCCCGCATACGCATATACTCTATAAGGTGACCTCTCTGAACGCATAACGCATACCGCTTTTTAGAACACTGCTTCTAGGCAATGAAGTGTGTATTTGGCTGTTTCTGCATAAAAAGTATATAAAATGCATTAAGGTCTAGAAAAGGGAAGGTAATTGCATTTAAGTAAATCTAAGGCTAAAACTAAGGAATAAAAACCCAATAGCCCCTAAAAAGCATAAAATTAATGTGTATATATATTTAATTAAGTTATAAAAAAACCAAAATCGTATATACTTTTGCATATACTCCCGCATACCGCATATACTCTATAAGGTGACCTCTCTGAACGCATAACGCATACCGCTTTTTAGAACACTGCTTCTAGGCAATGAAGTGTGTATTTGGCTGTTTCTGAATAAAAAGTATATAAAATGCATTAAGGTCTAGAAAAGGGAAGATAATTGCATTTAAGTAAATCTAAGACTAAAACTAAGGAATAAAAACACAATAGCCCCTAAAAAGCAAATAAAATTGCATGCAAAGATGGGTATAAATATACTCATCAACTACCTGGATGGACCGAGATCAGTGACTTGGTTCAGTGGCATTATCGTCTTGGCTACCCGTCTGCTTCTAAGTTGAAACATTTATTTCTTGCTTTAGTTGATAAGAGTTTTTCCTGTGAATCTTGCCAATATGGCAAACAAACTCGGTCTTTGTTTCCTGTAAAGAAAGAAATTGGTTCTAAATCCATTTTTGATATTGTTCATGCGGATATTTGGGGTCCCTATTCTATTACGAGTCATTCTGGTATTAGATACTTTATGACATTCATTGATGACTTTTCTCGAGCTACATGATTATTTTTACTTAAAGATCGTAACACTGTTATGGATACCATCACCGCCTTTTTTAATTCTAAAATTCAGACTCAATTAGTAAACCCATTAAAATCTTTTGCACCGACAATGCTCTTGAATTCATGCAAAAATTTGTCACTTTTGCTCATCCCTTGGGACGACCCATCAGACTTCATGCCCCTATACCCCACAACAAAATGGGATTGTTGAACTCAAAATTATATATCTCCTAGAGGTTGCTTGCACCATACTTCTTTATTATCATGTTCCTCAACGTTTTTGGCCTGACACTGTTTCTACGGATTGCTACCTTATCAATCGCATGCATTCCTCTGTTTTGCAAAATCAAATTCCATATAGCATTCTTTTTTCCGATGTGCAACTTTTTTCTGTTTCGCCATGCATCTTTAGGTGCACTTGTTTTGTTGAAAACCTTCGTTCGGGGATGGTGAAATTTGACCCTCGCTCCACCAAATGCATCTTTTTGGGTTATTCCAGAACCCAAAAAGGTTATCGCTATTATGATCCTATCATGAGACAATGGTATGTTAGTGCGGATGTAGTGTTCTTTGAACATCTGCCATACTATTCTGAAAAAGGGGCTTCCTTATCCTGTGAACTTTTGGCACCCACTCTGTTACCTGACATTGTGGATATTGATCCATCCTCTGAGCTGGCACCTGAAGAACGACCATTGCAACTCTACAAGAGAAGACCAAAGCCTACTATCCCCTCCATGGCCCCTCAACAACCGTCCTTTGACGGAAGATCATAGCACAACTTAGGTACACTCTGACTTACACCTTCCTATTAGCCTTAGGAAAGGTGTCCACTCCTGTACTCAACATCCGATTACTCATTTTTGTACCTCTACTAATCTGGGTGCTAGCTTTGCTTGCTTTACAGCTGCAATCTTTGTGTCTATTCTGAAAAATGCTACTAAGACACTTCAAATCCCTGCTTGTTGACTAGCGATGGAAGCTGAAATGCAGGCGCTCTCTGACCACACGACATGGAATCTTGTGAATCGCCCTTCTACCTGTCCTATGGTTGGATGTCAATGGATCTCCACTATAAAAGATCATCCTGATGGCACGATTGAGCGCTTGAAAGCACGCCTGGTGGCAAAAGGATATAGCCATACAGTCAAACTTATGGTGTGGACGATTTTGAGACTCTCCAATAGCTCGAGTCAATTCTGTTCGTGTCCTCATCTTTGTCGTTGTGAACAAAGATTGACCTTTATTCCAGCTGGATATCAAAAACACATTTCTTTGTGGAGACTTGCAGGAAGAGGTTTACATGGAGCAACCGCCTGGCTTTGTTGCTCAGGAGATTGAGGAAAGCTATTTATGGCCTAAGACAAAGTCCTCGCACCTGGTTTGACAAGCTCAATCAGATTCTCATAAAATTTGGCTTTCTTCGTTCTCGTTCAGATCACTTTGTGTTTATCAGAAAAACTGCGGCTTCTCAATGTGGAACGGTGTAGCAGAAGGAATGAACAAAATGTTATCGGAAAAGGCCCGATGCATGCTTCTCAGTGCGGAATTGGATAGATCTTTCTGGGCTGAAGCTATATCAACGTCTTGTTATTTAGTGAACTGTTATCCAATGTCTTCTAATAATTTTAAGACTCCTGAAGAAACTTGGTCTAATAAACCTTTTGATTATTCGAATATGTGAATATTCGGTTGTCGTACTTATGCATGTTTTGATACTGGAAAATCAGAACCTAGAGCTATCAAATGATATTCCTTAGTTATGCTTCTGGGGTGAAAGGATACCGTCTTTGGTGCAAGGATCCTTCTTCACCACGTTTCTTGGTAGAGCGCAACGTTACTTTTAACGAATCTGCCATGGAGTCTATTATGCAAGACACGAATAGCTCTTCTACATGTTCTCTACAAGGTGTCTCACAACATATGGAGCCCAAAGAAGATGTTGGCTCACAGGTTAATGAACAAGATCCTTCTTCTACGCCAGATGATTCGGTGCCTACTGAAGACAAAGAGGAGATTCCTAAGAGTTCTCACAGTGTAGCCAAAGGCAAAGGCAAACAGAACATCAAACCACTCCAACGCTATGGCTTTGGTGGCTCCATGATAGCCTATGCCCTCTCCAACATCGTTTATGTGGATATTAGTGACGAGCCCACCAATTTACCGTGATGCAGTCGTAGGTCATGATGCTCCGCAATGGATTGTTGCAATGAAGGAAGAGATGAAATCTGTTTACAAGAATCAAACTTGGGAGTTGGTGGTACCTCCCTAAGGCAAGAAAGTAGTGGGTTGCAAGTTGGTCTATAAGAAGAAAGAAGGTGTTAATACAAGGCACACCTTGTTACAAAAGGCTACAATCAAATTGAAGGCATTGATTATAATGAAGGTTTCTCACCCGTCGTCAAGCATAACTCTATATGGATGCTTCTTTCTTTGGTAGCCATTGAAGACCTAGAGTTGCAACAATTAGATGTAAAGACAACTTTTCTGCACGATGAACTAGAAGAAAAGATCTACATGCAACAACCAGAGGGTTTTGAAGATAGAGAACCATGCGTGTTTGCTCAAGAGGTGACTCTATGGGCTGAAGCAATCTTCTAGACAATGGTATAGGAGATTTGACTCTTTCATGACGCACAATGGATTTTCCAGGAGTAGCTATGATGCTTGTGTATACTACAAAGAGTTGGATGACAATTCCTTTATTTACCTACTGCTATGTATTGATGACATGTGGATCGCTTCTAGACACATATGAGATCGCCAAGGTAAAATCTCTTCTAGGTGGAGAATTTGATATGAAAGGCCTAGGTGAAGCTATGAAGATTCTTGGCATGGAGATTCAAAGGGACCGAAAAGATTGAAAGCTTATCCTGACACAGGAGAAGTACATCAAGAAGGTTCTTCACAGATTCCACATGTTAGATGCAAAGCCTGTTTCAACTGCAATGGCTGCTCAGGTTATCGGTTTTATAGTCTCCACAGTCTGATGAAGAAGAGAAAGAGATGGCGCATGTACCTTACTCCAGTGCCATTGGTAGCATCATGTATGCTATGGTTTGCACTAGACCAGACATCACTTATGCAGTTTATGTGGTTAGTTGTTACATGGCACATCCTGGCAATGCACATTGGCAAGCAGTTAAGTGGATTATGAGGTATTTGAAGGGCACTTCAAATACTTCTTTAGTCTTTCTTGGAGCTCAAGTCATCACGATAGGGTATGTGGACTCAGATTATGCAGGCGACCTTGACAAGAGGATATCTCTCACAAGTTACATGTTCACAGTGAGATCTACAACTGTTAGTTGGAAAACCACTCTACAAAGTAATATTGCTTTATCTAATATGGAAGCAGAGTACGTGGCGGCAACGGAAGCCGTTAAGGAGGTTTTATGGCTCAAGGGCTTGATGAATCAGTTGGGCATGGTTCAATAACAAGTTATTGTTCATTG
This sequence comes from Alisma plantago-aquatica, assembly GCA_963693085.1. Classification (NCBI taxonomy): domain Eukaryota; kingdom Viridiplantae; phylum Streptophyta; class Magnoliopsida; order Alismatales; family Alismataceae; genus Alisma; species Alisma plantago-aquatica. The sequence goes on along the minus strand of OY856410.1, from coordinate 729,757,884 downwards.
TGATAGTCAAAAGTGCTATACATCTTAGCAAAAATCAAATGTTCCACGAGAGAACGAAGCACATTGATGTCAAGTATCACTTCATAGAGAAGTCGCAATTGAAGGCAAGATTCAAATAAAGAAGACTGGTACGTCTGAAAATCCAGCTGACATGATGACGAAGACTCTTCTGTAGCTAAGTTTGAGCTTTTCTCAAAATTAGCTGGTCTTCTTTGTACCAGAGCTTTGCCCATGCAGGGCATGTGGAGGAGATAGTATTTTTAATCAGTTTCTGATATTGGAGAAGGTTGCAAGTGCTTTTCTACTTCCATCGTTTTTGAATTGAAGACAAGGCTGAGTTTGTTTAGCAGAGTGTCTTAAACTCTCTAGAAAAGCTTCCTTGATGAACCAAACGTCTGCAGCAAGCCTCGACATCTTCGGGATGTGTTTTGGGCACCTACTAGTGTATTTACGGTCATTACTTCAGACCATATATGGTCTACCTGGACTGTATTTGTATTTACGGTCCAATCCGGACTGTATACAGTCCGACATTGGACTGTAAATGTTGCTGAAATGGAAATACAATCCGTGTTACTGATCGTATACAGTCCCGTTGGATCGTAAACGCGGCCAGAAAACAGCCTAATCAGTTCGAGACTTTATATATGGGTCCTATTCTTATAAACAGACCCTCAACTCGTCCCAAACATGAAGAACAACGAAGAGACATCGTTTTTCTAAGACCTAAAGCGACAGACAAACCTAGGGCTTTCCTTAGGGTTTCACGCCTCCAAGAGCTCCTCTCCAAGCAACTGTTTTCTTCCATGGTTGGCTTTCGGGTGTAAAAGGGGATTGGGTTCTTCTTCTCTCTTCTGTAATCATCATCTCTATAATCTCTCTATCAGTAAAATCATCTCCGCCAGTGGATGTAGGCTCCCACATTGGGAATTTGCCGAACCACTATAAATCTCGTCTGTGGTTGCTTGCTTGTTCATTGTTGATCTTCGTCGTATGTATTCGGTTCGGATTGCTCTATCTCACGCTTCCATAGCTCCGCAACTAGCTCGTTGGGCCTTGTTGTTCGGGTCTCTCATCACCCCCATATCCCAACATATAATCTACTATATAAATGGTTGTTTTCTTGACAAGTCTCCTTGGGTGCTTCTCCGCCGAACCCTAGTATAGATAGGGATAGAAATGAGCTCGCATTACCAAACTCATTCCTGTTACGCCTTGCACCTAGAGATAGTTCCATTCTTACCAGCTTTCTCCTGTTGAAAGAAATTGTGCACAACTCAGTTTGATGGAGCATGAATATTCATTATTAATGGGGTGCAATTGTGTCACATCCCCTAGAGCTAAGCACATGCCTTGGTCAAATATGCCTAATACCCTCACACTCTTTAATGTAGTTGGATGGGGCAATGCCTTATAAGTGGCATAATGGGCCACTTTATGTCATCCCTTGTGAATTGTCAATCTCTTGCAGGCCGGATGTCCTGCCCTTGTCTTTCCTATTGGCGGATGTCCTTCCCTTGTCTTTTCTATTGTCGAGTCTTTGAAAATAGTCTCCAAATGCCATTCCCTCCTACAATGCAATGTCTCTCCATGTATCCTAGACCATATCTATTAACTTTATTGTAATCTCATAATCATTTACGCAACATATATTATTTAACCTGTTCCATTTACAAATATTGAGGCCTATCTTTTTGCAATTTATAGTTGTATAGCACAGGCATTTTTTGTATTGCTGACTATCTAAGGACATTATGTCAGGTTGGCTTAGTAGACAAGCTTAATGTAAAAGTTGGTGCATTGTCTGGTGGGATGAAAAGGAAATTGTCTCTTGGAATAGCTCTAATTGGAAATAGTAAGGTACAATTTACCATCTGTCTATTTTTTTCTTCTTCTTTGAAGTGGAACATCTCTAAATATTTGACTCTATTTGTTTGTGATTGCAGGTAATTATTCTTGATGAGCCTACAAGTGGAATGGACCCTTATTCAATGCGTTCAACATGGCAACTGATAAAAAGGATAAAAAAGGGTAGAATAGTGTTATTGACAACACACTCCATGGATGAGGCTGACATTCTTGGTGACCGGATAGCTATAATGGCAAACGGCTCACTGAAATGTTGTGGAAGGTAGATACTGTTGTATTTGCATTTTCTCACTTCAGGAACATATCCACTGTAGTTCATCTTATTCTCATTTGCTTGGGATATTGTGCTTTATTGTAAAAGTTTACTCTGAAAACCTGCAAAAAAAGTCTATGATGCAGGACGGTCAGCATACATACACATGCACCACCGTTCTGATGCACTTGAATTTAAGTTCAAAATTGTTTGTTTACATTGTTGAAAATTTTGACAAGTCATGTGGTTTAGTCCCACATTGGCATCCAGCCAATGTAGTCAGTCGTGGATGCCTATTGTGAAGAAGTGTGTACGATAATGTTGTGTTGTTCTATTGATATGCACACCCCTGTCCTTATATAGGAGAGGAGGCTATTACAAGGAAGTACAAAGAAAGCGACTCAACCCTAATTGGCCATGGGCAACAGGCCCATGTAGACAATAGACTAATAAACTATTAACTAAATAGGCTATGTTCTAACACCTATATATAGGCAGGCTCATTAGAAGGCACACTTGATGACTGAATCTGTTTGAAGTTATATTATTTGCACTAGTTAGTAAAGTTTGCAAAATGCCTGTGACGTTATCCATTGACTTCTACTAGTTAGTAGAGTTTCAATTTAGTTAGATTTTAATCATTAGGCGCCCCATTAGCTATTTATGGAATGAAATTGTTTTTAATACTGGCTGGTTCTTCTTGGGAAGCTGGTACAGGTTAGGTGGCAATAATGCTTCAACGTATATTTTCCTGTTTCCACAGAAAGTTTGCTTTCTCAACGATTTTTTTCCTTACGATACATATCATTTTGTATTTGTTTAATTTGGTGAAAAACTGAAGGACATTAAATTTGCAGTTTTAATTGTCTGTTTACTTTCTAGTTCTGATATGCACTTGATTTCTCGAACGGGCACACGATGAAAAATGTATATTAGGCTATTAGCAATTCAAATCTAAAGACTTGCGAGAATTGCTAAAATTTTGAATACAGTGAAATTGTGTGAAAAAGGTTGTTAATATTAAACTGCATAAACATCTTGATATCTTTTAGTACTCTTTACAAAAGAAGACTGGAGGCCTTATCCAACATTGAAATTAAATCTTTTTAAAACCCTAAATCTATGGCGTATCTATATATGCTAGCTGGAATATGGCATGCTCCTGAGTTCTTCACTGTGTCATGATATGGATTTATGCTGTTAATAGTTCGTTAATCCATTGATTACATTCTTTGATGGTGTTTCTTGTGTCAGTCCAGAAAGGAATAAAAGAACGTTGCCTATTTAAGTGCCTCTTCTGTATATTTTCGATCTTGAACTTGTACAGTTATGTTCCTACATTTCACGCTTATATAACTTATGGCCATCCTTAAGACATATCTCATGATAATTGTTTTTTACTGTCATATTTTTAGCTCAATTTTCTTAAAGCATCAATTTGGTGTTGGATACACACTGACAATAGCTAAGGTTTGCAGTTGATCCATTTCTTTCTTTCATCTGATACTATATTTTGAAAATATCTTCTGCAATCATATATTTTCTCTTTCCTGATGATCGGTTATATTCTCTTTTCAGAGTGCTCCAACTGCTTCTGTTGCTGCAGATATAGTTCGGCGTCACATTCCATCTGCCACTTGTTTATCTGATGTATATTTCTTATTTTCCATTTTCCTTTATTCGTTGGTATTAGTAATAGCTAATACCCATCTCAGATATATGCTACAAAGAGAATGGCGTTATAAAGAAAATGACAATGATAATGACCTTAAATCATAATAATATGTGATAATTCATTGATGCTTTCCTAGATGAAGAAGTGAACAAATTTTGATCTCAGTTATCTGACTATAGAAGCATCTATTATGAACTGACTGAGACTTAATCTATTTCATAGCATTCAATTTTCATGTAGCTGTCTTTGTCAACCTTTCGCATCGTGGACAGGAATGAGCCAGGCTTATTAGATCTGCTTTAGTATAATAGTTATCTGATATATATACCTTTAAATTTGTTGTTATATCATGTTGGTTTAACAGTCCTTTTGTCTGATCCAAAATGATTGTTAGATGCTGAATTCCTATGCTATAACAAACAAGGCCAAGAGGCTATCGCCACTCCCCCCTCCTCCTTCCTGCAAGCCATCATATGCCGTAAAGCGGCAAGAGGACTCCATCATTATAAGAGCCTGACAACTAGCTGAACCAAGGCATTCATTAATCCATCCTAACTAATAGGAAGAAAACTCACATGCTGCAATGCAGAAAACAAAGAATCCATTTTACGGTGTCACAGGCTTTAGTGATGTCAACCTTGACACACATACACATCTTCCCGCTGCTCTTTCTTAAGTTTGCTGGGATTCCATTTTCTAAAAGATCCTTGATTCATACTGATCTAGGTAGGAAGAATACGCTAAAGTTTGTTGTCCATGATTCAACCCAGGTATATATCCTGTCATTATCGTCATCCTCATCTTCTCAACCATGTTGGGGTCGGGCCACATGGATCTTTCCTTTTGTTAATCTTTCCTTAGAAGTTCTTCCCAAGTTAATTCAAACTTGCCTCTTTGTCTTCAATCAATAAAACTGCTTAAAATATACACGTTTATCGGCTGCATTGCACATGTTCATACCGTCTCAGGCAACCCTCATCCAACTTGTCCTCAATACTCGTCTGCCTCACTTTGTTCCCGAGATAATCATTTCTCAAATGATCTTTCCTTGTCTTCCCACACATCCATATCAACATACACATTTTGGTTGCATTCATCTTGTTGAGACATTGTTTCTTCAACGCCCTACATTCACTCCCATGTAGCGCGAATGGTCGTATTGTTGTTCTATAAAACCTACTTTTTCATTGGGATCTTCCATTCACATACTACTGCAGTTGCCCTCAATATTAACCATCCAGATGTGATCCCGCACAAGCATCATATTGAACATTATCATGATAGAACCCAAGTCGCTTGCCACATTTTGGTCCATCCAACTTGGCTCCACCATTCACAAATCTAGAATGGCTGAAATTAAAATGCATATACTCTATTTTAATTCTACCAATCTCAAATCCATTATATCCCAGTGCATTTCTCCAAAGTTCAACTTTATCATTCAATCTTTCTTTTGTTTTGTGAATCAACATGATATCACCATCAAATAACATGCACCAAGGAACATTCTGAACATGCTTTGTCAACTCATCCATAACTAGAACAAATATATATGGGCTCCATATTGATCCTTGATGTACCCTGCCTGTTCTAGGAACTTGGCGTCTCTCCTCCATGAATCCTAACACTTGCAGTAGAGCTATCATACATGTCTTATTCAAGTCAATTTATTGGATTGGCATACCCTTTTTTATCCAAAACTCTCCACAACACTTCCCTAAGTACTCAATTATAAGCCTTCTCTAAACCAATAAAAACGTGGAGATTTCTTTTGTTTTCTCATTACTTGTCCATAACCGTCCTTATCATATAAATAACATTGGTTATGGATCTTCCAGGAATGAAACAAACTGCTTGTCTAATATATGTGTTATAGATCTCAGTCTTTGCTCAATAATCCTTTCCTATAGCTTCTTAGCAATGTTCAAAATTTTGACGAAATTGTCGAAATTTTTGGCGAAATTTCTGTTTCTGTGGCAATCGGACATCGAAATTGACTGAAAAAACTCTCAAAACAGGCAGATCATTGATTTTTTTTATTACTTTTTTATATACTATGTACTAGCTAGAGCATATTTTTTTGCATAGTTTTTGTCTTTAAGTCTATATATTGTGTTTGTAAACTATAGTGAAGTTCATTAATTTTGCCATTGAAAATTGACATAAAAAATCCCCATCGAAATGCCCATCGAACAGTTCAGGGTCATTCACTAAAAAATAACGAGACCCCACCCCCACATATCCAATAGGAAATATTATTACATATTTGAGTAGATCTACACTAGTAGGTCATTCTGGTAAAATTTCATATATTAATTTGTTTATTTTGCCGTCAAAATGCCAGGAACGCATTTATCGAAATTTTTGTCGAAACTTGTCAAAATTTCTGTTTTTGTGGCCACCGAAACGACATCGAAATCGGACATTTTCTTCCTTGCTTCTTAGTTTGACTGGTCAACTTGGTACATCTTCTTTGTTCTTGTAGAGGGGGACTATGGCATTGTTCTCTACTCATCCAACATTTTCCTTGTCTTCATATTCTTATTGAGGAAATTCGTTAACCACATAGCTCCATCAGACACCATACTCTTCTATACATCAACATGAATACCATTTGGTCCACATGCCTTTCCTATTTTCATCCTTTTCAAAGCATTCTCGGCCCTGGGTACTGAAAGTCGTTGTGTGTAATGCTATCTCTAGTAATTAGATCATACAAGTCTTTTACATTATTCTAAGTATCTTTGTTGGTATACTGAAGATTACATATCTCGGTACTATCGATCTGTATGTCAGTGGTACCGACACATCAACAATATCGAAGACTACATATCTCGGTACTACCGACCTGTCTGTCGGTAGTACGGTTCTGAAGTTTTATTTTCTCTTGTTTTATTATTCTACATGTATTTGTTCTTTCTATAAATATATGCTAGGGCACATACTGTACCCTAAGCACTTGTAACACAACTTTTCACATGGTATCAGAGTGGGTTTGCTCCTAGGGAACCCTAGGCCACCCGCCACCGCCCCCTCTCTTCCCCTTCTTCTCTGACGCCCCTCCCCTCTCCTACCCTTTCTCTCTAGCTGCAGTAGTCATCGCCGCCGCCTGCCTAATTCCTAATCACATCTCCACGTGTGATTAGGAAATCTCAGTTAGGGGTTGTGAATGCATCAATTAGGCATCTAATCCTTTGTCGTGATGTGTATCTCTCCGTCACTTCGTTTATTGTGACGTGTATTCCTCCGTCACCCCTTTCTATTGTGACGTGTATCATCCCGTCACTTTATTTTTTGCTTGAAACATGGAGGACACTTAGGCATCCGTAGTCTACAATGAGATGCCACCTATTCCCTCCATCAAGCTAAGCGGGAAAAATTATCTCTTATGGATGAATGATGTCCATACAGTATTGGAGTCCAAAGACAAAGCAAAACATGTTGATTCTGATCCTCCTGCTTCTACTGCCGAAGGCTATGCTCAATGGAAGCGTCATGACAGTGTGGTGAAGACATGACTGTGGGGGAGCATGGAACCTGGGATCACTGCTAGGTTCATGTTCTACACTACCGTCAAAGAAATATGGAATGCAGTAAAGAAACACTATTCTCAAGAAAAGAATGCTCTTCGTCAGTTTATGATCTATGACCGTCGGTTCGCAGAACGACAAGGAGACAAGACTTTGGAAGAATATTTTGGAGTGATCCAAGCTATTGCTCAAGAGTTGAGCTTTTATCATCTGGTGATTGTCAAAGAACAAATCAAGGACTGAGACGAGTTGATCACATCGAAGTTCTTATCAGGTCTGAGTTTTTCATGCAGTTCAGCCCGCAATGTCATCCTAGCCTCTGACAAACTTCCTAGCTTGGAAGAAGTCGTCTCGTGGATTATGTAGTCCAACTTTGAACCGGTTGATTCTACAACCGTCCCATCTCCTGGAGATTCTCATGTCGTTGTTGCTGCTACAGTATGAGGACGACGTCCAGGTACAGGCTGAGGACGTGGCACACGTGGATTATGGCTTATATCGGGGTTTATCAAGATACCGGCTGATGAATCCGACAACAGCAGTGATGTCAGCTCTTGTGACGGTCAGATAGATAAGCTTGCCTACCAGCATCCTGAACTGGTTATGATCTGCATAGGGAGGAGAGTTTTCATCATCCCAATCCATATTTGGGTCAAGTGGAGTGTTGGCTGGTTTGCAGCCCAGCATACCAGTTTCCTGCAAGAGATCAAGTACATATTTTCTTTGAGAGAGACACAACCCTGCAGATGATCTGGAAACTTCAATGCCTAAGAAATACCTCAGCTTTCCGAGATCTTTAGTGACAAAATGTTTTTCTAAGTAGGTTTTAGTTGCCTTTATACCCACAATATTACTGCCAGATAAGATAATATCATCAACATAAACAATAAGAATGACAAGCCCAACCACGATTTTGCGGATAAAGACTGAATGATCAAAGTGAGAGCGACGAAAGCCAAAAGTGACTAAGATCTGACTGAGCTTGTCAAACCAAGCACGTGGGCTCTGTTTGAGACTGTAGATGGCCTTTTTCAGCTTACAGACTTTAAAGGCAGACTCCCCCTGAGCAACAAACCCGGGTGGTTGCTCCATGTTTACTTCCTCCTATAGATCTCCATAAAGAAATGCATTTTTAACATCTAACTGAAAGAGAGACCAGTCTTTATTAAGAGTAACAGAAATCAGAATTCTAACAGAGTTTAATCGTGTAACAGGAGAGAAGGTCTCAAAATAATCAACACCATATGTCTATGTGTAGCCTTTTGCAACAAGGCGAGCTTTCAGGCGTTCAACAGTCCCATATGGTTGATAATTAATGGTAAAGACCCAACAGAAGCCAACAGTAGGGCAAGAAGAAGGGCGATCCACAAGTTCCCATGTCTTGCGAACACAGAGTACCTGCATTTCCTGATGTAGGAATAACAAGAGCCTCTGCAGCAGTCTTTGGAATGGTGATAGCAAAAATTGCTGAAGTAAAGCAGGCAACGCTGTTATGCAGATTGGCAGAAGTGCAGTTATTACGATAGGATGTTTAGTATAGGAGCGAACACCTTTGCGCAAACTGATAGGAAGGGGCAAGTCAGAAGTTACCTCAATGTTTATTTGATCATCTGCAGACGGTGTAATTGGTTGGGGAGGGGCCATGAAATGAGTGCTTGTCTTCGGCCGGCGCTTGTACACTTGCAACGGACGTTCTGCAGGCTGGTTAGAAGAAGGCAAGTCTTCAACAATATCTGGTAGAGGTGTGGGTGCCAACATATCATTGGTTAGTGTTGCACCATCATAAAAAAAATAGGGCATATGTTTAAAACAGATCACATCCGCACTGACAAACCATTGTTTGAGTACCGGATCAAAGCAGCGATAACCTTTTTGGGTTCTAGAATAACCCAAAATAATGCATTTAGTGGATCGAGGATCAAGCTTCGTCATTCCTGGGCGTAAATTTTTAACAAAGCAAGTACACCCAAAAATGCGAGGAGGAACAAAGAACAGGGGTGCATCAAGAAACAAAATGGAGTAAGGTATTTGTTTTTGTAAAATAGAAAATGGCATACAGTTTATAAGATAGCATGCTGTAGTGACTGTCTCAGGCCAAACACGGTGAGGAACTTTATAATGAATAAGAAGGGTGCGAGCAACCTCTAATAAGTGGCGATTTTTCCATTCAGCAACACCATTTTGTTGTGGAGTATAAGGACAAGTGGTTTTGATGGATAGTGCCACGATCAGAACAAAAAGATGTGACATATTTTTGCATAAATTCTAGGGCATTATCGGTACGGAAAATTTTAATGGATTTATTGAACTGGGTCTGTATTTCAGAAAAGAAAATACGGATATTGTCCAAAATAGTGCCACAATCTTTGAGCAAAAAGAGCCAGGTAGTTCGGGAATAATCATCAATAAATTTCAGAAAATATTTAACACCAGTTTGACTCGGAACAGAGCATGGACCCCAGATGTCCGCATGAATATTATCAAAAATTGATTTAGATACAAGTTCCTTTTTAGCAAGAAAAACATACCTCGTTTGTTTTCCCAAAACACAAGATGCACAAGAAAAATTGTTTTCAGATAATGCAGGAAATAAATGCTTCAACTTTGCAGCAGACGGATGTCCCAGCCGGAAGTGCCACTGAAGTCCTGCGACTGATGTAGACAGAAGAGGATAAGCTGCAGGCGGTCCATCCAAATAGTATAGTCCATCTGGTCCTTCATGGCCCGAACCAATCCTCGTCTTCGTGCGGAGATCCTTCAAAACACAACCGGAGGGATCAAATTTAATGGAGCACTGAAGTTGTTTTATAGTTTTACTGACAGATAATAAATTAACAGGAAATTGTGGTATGTATAAAACAGATTGAAGATTCATCTTGCGAGATAGAGGAACAATGCCAATTCCGTGAACTGGAGTCTTAGAGCCATTTGCAACAGTGACAGATGAAATATTAGGGGTTTTAGACAGAGCTGAAAAATAATTGGATGTCGCCTGCCATATGGACAGACGCACCAGAATCAATGCACCACTTATTGTTACCAGCAGAAGAAGCAAGCATGGCAGAAGAACCAGCAGCAAATGTCGAAGGTAGCTGAGTCATGCGCTCCTGAAAAAACTTCTTAAATTCAAAGCGAAGCCATTCAGTAGTCGGAGGGGCAGCTGGTGGGTTGGATGCAGCATCAATAGTAGTTTCTGTAGAGGCCCAGTTCGCCCAGGATGGCTTGTTGCCGTGCTTGATCCAACACCTATCTTTAGTGTGATTATTACGACCACACCAGTTGCAGTAGCGAGGACTAGGAGCTTGACCTCGTCTAGGGGCAGTAGAGGAGCCTCGTCCACTAGTTGGAGGCATACGTCCGCCACGACCACGTCTTCGACCGGGACCACGTCCACAATCAGTGGTACGAGCAACTAGAGCAGGATGCTCAATAACAGGAGTGGAGGTTACAGATGGTAGCCGTTGAACTCTCTTGAGGACGTCGTGAAGAGTAGGCAGAGGGTCACTTGATAGAATTTGATCGACACCAGAAAAGGAGGCAGGTAGGGCAACCAGAAATTGAACCAGTTGTAATTCATTGCGCTGCTTATGGGCTTCTTTGATATCAGCAGTCAACGGATGGTAGATTTCATACTCATTCCAGAGAGCAGAGCACTGGTTGTAGAAGTCTTTGATGGAAGTATCAGGAAAAAACTCCTTGGCCAGGTTTTTGAAAATTTCAAAAACATGTTTAGGATTTTGCTGATGGGAGTAGACACGAGAAAGCTGGTCCCACATTGCTTTAGCATCATGAAGACATAACAAGGATTGAATGATTCGCGGCTTGGTGCTATTGAGCAGCCAGGACATAACACAAGAGTCGTCTTTGGACCATTGGGCATAAACTTGTTTGCTTTTTTCATCAGCAGTAGCAACAGGGGCAGCAGGAGGATCAATGGTAAGATGTGAATACCGGCCTTGGGCCTTGACATAGAGGATAAAGGACGCCGACCACAGATGATAGTTTGAACCATCGAGCTTGACGGTTGTAACACACAGAGAGCGAAGAGGCTCAACCGAGGCCATGATGAGCAGAGGCGGGCAGTAGTGAAGTGGCGGCGCAACAGCAACATGCAGTGAATAAATAACCCACTTTGGGGCGGTAGCAGTAGTAGTGAAGTGGCGGCACAGCAACAACATGCAGTGAATAAATAACCCACTATGGGGCAGTAGCAGCAGCATGGATCTGACACATCAGATCAGAAGAAACATGTATCGGGCAGATAGACTGATAAATGAACCTACGCCGTCATGAGGAAGATCAGTATCCAACATGAGTCGCAGGCAGAAAAATAACCGGAGAGTTAGGAGACTCTCAACGTGGGATGGTTATGGCTGTCTGGAAGGTTGCACGTGCAAAAAAGTAGGAGGAAACCCGAGAGGAGGGCAGCAATGGGGTGGTGAAGGGAGGATGGATGGCAGTTGGTGTAGAGAGGAGGGACGACGACTTTGGTGGAGTAAGGAGGAGGGAAGGGGCAGCGCCGGGTGGAGGAGGTGCGACGGCAGGGGGGGGGTGGAGGGGAGGCAGCGGGTGGTGGAAGAGGGAGGGGGTGGCGGCGGGTGGGGGGGAGGCAGAGCGGGTGGCGGCGGGCGGTGGAGGGGGTTAGGCTGCAGGGGCGGCGACGGGGGAGGGGGGGTGAAGGCTTAGGTCATAGGGGTAGGGTGGGAAAGAAAAATTTGGGGAACCCGACCTGCTCTTGATACCATATAGAGAAACTGAAAATTGCTTATTGAATGAATAAACCAGTGTACAATACAATCTCTTATATTGAAGTGGACTGTCACTTTGTTCGTGAGGCGGTTCTATCTGGTCAGATTTCTACCCCTTACATTCATACTGATGAGCAGATTGCTGATATCTTCACAAAGATTCTTCCGAAGAAGCGCTTTACTGATATGACATCCAAGCTGGGCATGATTGACATCTATGCTCCAGCTTGAGGGGGAGTATTAGTAGATAGACTTTGTTGTGTTTTTCTCTTTTACACTTAGTCTATTTTCTATTATTCTTTTCCTTTACACTTATGTTTTATCCCACATGGGTTATCTCTAGACCCTGTGGTTCTTTTGTGTATTATATAGAGACTCTTGTATATTCTTTTATCATCGAATAATACAAGACCTTTTTCCGCATTATCCAGAGTGTGCAAAGCACAGACAAAAAGTAGAAGGTAGAGTCGACGTAGCCGGATAGAAGACCATCAGCTTGAAAAAGCAAGCAGTAGACATGAATCTTTATATAGTCAGTTCTCCAAGAAGCATATACTCAACAAAAGATTTTTCAGATGCAAATATCAATAGTAGAAGTCAACAAACTCCTCAAAAAGTGCATATAGATCTAGGTTTTGGAAAGCGGGAAGCGTGCAGATTGTCCCCCTTGAAGCGGGAAGCGGATTTTAAAGCGGAGACTTTTTGAAAAAAACTGACTGCATTGTTTTTAAAAATGGTGAAAAATTTAGTGACCGCCATACTACTAACATAAAGAAATATTACTCAACAATCAAGCATTCTAAATGATATTTTATTCCATCAGAATCACTTTCATAGATTAAATAGGGTCCTAATTGTAAAAATAAATTGTTACATGCTAAAAAAAACACTCAAACATCAAAGAAATCCATATCCCTTGCTCCTAGAACGAGTAAAAACAAAATCATCATGTATAGATGCATCGAGTAGGAATGAATCATATTATCTTCAATTATTTATTAGTTTTAATTACCAATCTACATTATATCTTCGATTATTTATTAGTTTTATTTATTCATTGAGTGGCCCCATCTAAAACGTCAAAAACAGATGCCTGCGACGTTTGTGGAATTAGGTTTAGATATGGACATTAACAGTTTTAAGTTCGCATCGTAGGCAACTACTTAAAATAGTATACAACGATTCGATCATATCGAAACAAATCCAAATACGCCGTAGATCGACGCTGCTCTGATATCACTGTTGGGTTTTGTGGAGGAAATATGCGCGGCGGAAGCAACAAAAAAATTATATTTCCACGCAACCCACAACATGATATCGTCGACAACAGCGTATTCGGAAAGAGTGTTCGCGGGATATACCTTGTCGCAGAGCAAGTTTGGCGATGTCCCGCTACACGATGGTGTGCAATGCTCTTGGCTTACATGGACGATACTTCTCTCCAGTCCTCCGAACACGTCGCAGGAAGATCTGGCGGCGCTCCTTTCGTGCGGTGATGTACGCCACTCCTAGCGCGTATGGACGGTTGTTGACGTCCTCCGAACGCAGGCGTCTCAGCTTCTGCATCTCTACTTCGTCCACGCGGATGGACTGGAACCCCACGACGTGCTTCCTAAGCCGACAGGAAGGAGTAGCCTCTGTGCGATGACGTGCTAGCATCGCGATGCTCTCCTTTCTCTCCTTACGATGGTGACGGCTAGGGTTTACGTACGTGATCGTAAACTGAAAGGCCTCTCTCAATATCTTGTAAAGACATCGACAGTCAAGTCCCTTTAAATAAGAGACGAAAGGAAGCAGGGTTTCCTAAACCCTTCGGTAAACAGAAAGACTGTGTTAATTAAAGCGCTCGTGGATTAATTAAAATATTCTGGAATTAATTATTTAACCAATTAATCGTATTAATTGATTAATTAATATCCGACTCCATGCAATCGCTCGGGATAGCTCTATGGGCATACATACCAACAGTTGTTGCCTCAGATCTCCATTGTGACAACTGATGGTGATAATTCACGTCAACTCCCAATGCGTCTTCCCAGGGTGTGTTCTCCTTGACGATGCTAATTTCTTTCCATATCATGCATCAGTCGCCGCTGACATGATGTGTTGTACAACCAACATGGTGTGTCGCAGTTCAGAAATCGCCGTGATGGTGCAGGGTTTTGCTCAGATCAAGTTACACAGCGTGTCAGATCTTAACACGTCGTGTTGATGGAAGCATGTTTTACGCCTACACGACGTGTCATATTTCCAACACGACGTGTTGAATAAATTCGTTTCACGCCTCCAAAATCCTACACAGCGTGTCAAAATCTCCACACCATTTTGATGGGAGCCTATCATCTTCGACCAACAAAGTTACACGGCGTGTCAGAACTTCACATAGTGTGTCGAAAGCAATTTGTCTACTTCCAGTTCAAGTTGTGACGTCTCCAAAGGTCTTTCTCTCTTCCAATACCTAATGGTAGTCAAATCCTAAGGGCCGGACAATCTCCTTTTTGAGTCAAGAAAAAATCTATTTAATTTCTCTATCTGGATCTTATAATCGTGTAGTTTTGCATATTGATTCAAGTTATCGATTTCTCTTCTCTACATACTACACCTCGCATTTTACATTGTCCTTTCCCGCCCTGCCACCCATCATGTGTGTGTTTGTTTCCACGTGCGGGGGGTTATATGTCTTTTTGCCACACCTACTCATTCTCTCCGTATTTGGTGTGCGGGGATATAGAGGATATAGAGAGTATGAGGTGGGTATGATAAGAGAGCATGAGAGAGAGCATATGAGGAGAGATGATATATTGCATGCTATCGTCATGGAGAAGAACGTGAGAAGAACAGAGAAGCTGTTTGTAACTTAAATGATGTGAACGTGACTGATAGACACTATGCACTACTTGAGCAACATCAGGATAGCGAGATCCTCTTCCACGACCAAAGGGGTAATTGGTCTTTTGGTAGCACCAATTTTCGGTATGTCCACTCAATTGCGGAAGGTGCACTTGGGACGTTGTCACCCTCACTCTCAAACTACATCAGCCATAGTTATATGAGAATTTGTAGGAGCAAGAGACACTAGAGGAAATGAGAAGGATATCTGATTGTTATAACCTGGCATATGCTTCATCAAGAGAGGGGAAGTGATGAAGGACTCGGATAGCAATTTGAATAGGAGCCAATCTCAAATGCATGCAGTTAAGGAACTTGGCTGTAACAGACCTTCACATTTCTTAGTCTGAGCATCAATGGTGACCAGCTGAAAGAAATCAAGCTGCTAGGCCAATCCGAAAATGAAGTCATCATAGTCATCGAGAGACTCCTCGCTTTAATGTTTACCAAATAACTTATCCTAGATGTGACTGTAGATGCTCATATCATTTTTATCCTAGGTATAGTGACGCTTGACCGTCATCCACAACTCTTTAGCCAATACTCTAAATTGCTTTAGTGCTAGGTAGAGGATTGATGCTTTCCAGCACTCCTAATCTATTAAAGACCCAACTGCTAAATTGACACTGGGTGGAGTCCCTTCGGTGCAGATAAATTAGAGATAAGGTATAGTGTAGTTGTTATGCATTCTTTGTCTCCCAAATCAAGATCCCAAAAAGATGAACTTGCACGGGAGGTGTGAGAGAGACAAGTCGTGGATGAACCAACTTCTTGAACAAGAGATGATACTTAGTAGGAGGCTTGCTGAGACACCCTAAGCTATAGAACCTTGTTCTATTCTCCATCTATCATAGGTGTATGATGTGTTCCTCCCGAGATTCTGCAATGAGTTGTAGTAGAGTTGACCGGAAAACAGTGAATGTGAGACCCTTTATTCTGCAGTGGTACATTTTGGTCTCTGCAGCCTGCAGGTACACCGACCTCTAGCACTTGAACATCCTCTATCTCTGCATCTTCCATAACTGCGGCCTCAGGTGGAAGAATCAAACTGAGTGACCATGGTAGATCAGTCTGTAGTAGGAGGATTCAAACTATAAGTAACCTGCTTGTGAAAGGCACACGCTACCGATAGAAATCCGTTTGTAAGAGATGGGAGTTATACCCCTGTTGCAAACCCCTCATTCTTGACAAAGACCTGCCAAGAACTTAATGGCCGTCCTCTGTTTCTCTAATTCTGAAGTTGTTTAGCATCTTACAGTTTGTGAAGATGGTCTACGAGTCAAGTGACCTCGCTTAAGTACTAAGGCAAGGGATTGTGTCCCCTTGTTGGAGACCATACATGTTCATAGTCATGTCGTACATGCGAAAGATGTTGCCATGCATCCTGAGATGGTCACAAGCATCCTTACACGTTTCAAAGTGATTCGCCATCTCACATATATGTGGTTCCATAGAGTTCCACATTAGGGATTGCTTGGCTTGCATTGTAGTGAGGTTGAAGACTAATTTCAAACCACAGAGTCAGGGACTTGTCCTCATGTCAGTGACCTTATGCTTTTTAGAGTCATGCTTTACATGCGAGAGATGTTGGAATACATCAGGATTAGATGATCTCAAACATCCTGAAAAATCTAAAGTGATTTTCTGTATCAGGTATATATGGTTCCATAGAGTTTCACATCAGGCATTGAAAGTCGGTACCCTGTTCCTACTATTCTGCAGGTTCGCCAATGGGGGGACCATCAGCCATGTGCATGTATTTTGCCTATCCTTTAAGGAAGATCTTGATGGTGCGGCTCTGTTGACTCTACTTCTCTCATTGAGTTTCTAGTTGGTGATGAACTGGCTGTGGGTGTTGAGGATTGGCTGCTGAAAGGTAGCAATAGGCACCTTTCTATCTTTCATAACTATAATCATAGAGAATCACCCAAGAGTGACACAATTTGATGGATTGAGAAGCCTGTTTAGTGATACCGGCAAACTTTTACTAAGGCTTAATATATGGTTATGGCTCACACAATTTGGGATCGGCTATGGATAAAGTCTCTTCTCGCTGGTCTGGCTTTCTGAAATCAACAATTATTCCGCCACTGTATCATATTGGTACTTTTTATGCTAGCAATCTACTCTATCGTGAAAGTACAACAAACTTTTAGTTTCGGATTCGTGTGTGACAAGCTAGGCATTTATTTTTTGAGTGTTGTGCTTAATGAAGATGAATTACTTTTCATTTGTCAAACCAACCTCCAAGAATCAGCTTTCATAGTAGATTTTTTTTTTTTGCATCAAGTCTCTCTCTCTCTCTGCACACACACACACACACACATGGTTTGTATTAACCAAGCTTTACATATTGCTCAAAAAGAAAGTGTGCGAAGAATGTTCATGACCACAAATTGGGTCCAGGTGGCTACGCAATGCAGAGGCAAAAGAGTCTGGAATCGTCTTCTTCTGAGCAGCCTACTCTTATATTTGCCGAGTCTTCTACTACTCTTGCACCTTTACTTCGCCACGAGGAGTGGATATCTGTGAGGACAAACCGATCTGGAGAAATACCCAACCCTGCGCACGCACACACACACACGCGCGCGCGTGCGCACACGCACGCACACACTGTGCTGAGACTAACTGTACGCACACGCACACATGCACACACACGCACACACACACACACACGCACACACACACGCGCGCACACACACACTGTGCTGAGACTAACTGTAAGGTTGTGTCTCACACTTTCCGAATCATATGGGTCAAATTGCTTGATGTATTTGGTTTTCAGAGATGAAAAATTATGCCAACGTTCTGTGATAGTATTACTACCTTTTCTTTTTGCTGGAAGTCCTTTCTCAAATGAAAATCCAAACAAGCTTGAAGAAGAGTGTTATCAGTGGGGTTTCCCTATACCTGTTTACTAATATATAGTCTGATTTCTATTGTAGTTGCAATAAGTTTTATACTTTTTCCTTTCATGACCTAAATTCAACGTATAAATCCATCAAAAACTAAGATGTATTTACAAATTACCGATTTTTTTTATAAAACCTGGCACTTTGACTTTAGAATTTGGTGCCAGATCTTTCTTTTAACGTGTTTCTTATAGATAGCAGAGCATTTTGATGTAATGGCAGACTCTCATCTTCAAGCTTGATATAACTTTTCAGGTTGGATCAGAAATATCCTTTAGACTGCCTCTTGCTGCTGCTTCATCTTTCCACCACATGTTTCAGGAAATTGAATGTTCCATCCATAGTAATGTGGTCCCATCTCAGTCTGGCAGCCATGAGATATCTCATGGCATTGAGAGTTATGGTGTTTCTGTTACAACACTGGAAGAAGTATTCTTGAAAGTTTCCGATCAGGCTTTTGAAAGTGAACACAATCAGTATAACAGTAATGAACCTGTTGTTACAGTTTCCGAGCCTCCTGTTAATTCACAGAAAGAAGTTCCAACAGCTAAGACCAATATACCTGGCTATATGAAAGTTGTTCTGGTGATATGCTCAACTGCGGGGGGATTCTTCTGTGGGCTCCTTTCTGTGGTTTTTGGTTTGATGGCATCTTTGATCCAAAAAGCATGCCTATGTGGTTTTTGCACAAATACTACATTTTGGAGGCACTGTAAAGCTCTGATCATCAAAAGAGCTCTCTCTGCCAGGAGAGACCGAAGAACTGTCCTGTTTCAGCTGTTCCTTCCTTCTGTGTTTCTATTCTTTGGTTTACTACTCTTGAGGCTAAAACCACATCCTGACCAGTCTTCAATAACATTAACAACATCACTTTTTAATCCATTATTACGTGGTGGGGGTGGTGGAGGTCCTATTCCATTCAATCTGTCGTTACCTATCTCAAATAAGGTATCCACAGTAATTTTTTGAAAATCTTCTATGTGCTTCTATATCAATCTACAATTTGAATGTTTTCTATTTTTAATTTGTAGGTTTCTTGTCATGTTAAAGGGGGGTGGATTCAGAAAGAAGAACCTAGATCATTCAAGTTTCCTGACCCAAACAAGACTCTTGCTGATGCTGTTTATATAGCTGGGCCCGTCCTTGGGCCTGCACTTGTATCCATGAGTGAATACTTAATAACAAGCTTAAACGAATCCTACCAATCACGGTAAGATAGATGGAAAATTGAACTGTATTGCTATTAGTTGACTTCTAGCAACTTTGAAACATGAGGAGTATTATAAAATAAAAAAAGGCTAATCGATATATTTGATAAGAGGAATCCCCCTCCTTTATATAGGAGAGGGGGGAAGCATACCGACTTTATATAGAAGGGGGAAGCATACAAACTTTAGACTAAATCCTATTGGGACAAGACACACTTGGGCCCATATACAATTAGACTCAAATTACTTAATGAATTAAATTAACTACACTCTCTCATACCCCCCCCCCCCCTCAAGCTAAAGCTTGGGATAATCCCAAGTCAGCTTGCAACAGACAGATAGACTAAAAAGAAAGAGACAAAATAGAAAGATAAATTAAGCTCTTACAAGAATTTCCCCCCTCAAGATTACAATAGAACACTCATCCCTCAAATACTCCCCCTCCAGTAGATAACACAAAGTAGGTATGCAAGCAGGTCAAATTTGAAGCATGTCGCAAGTTGCATGTGCAAGTCGCAAACAGGTAGCAAATGCTTCTTGATAAAAAAGATGTGGCATCTGCAATAGTAGTAAAAAAAATCAAGAAGGCGTCAGAGTCTTCATCACAATCACTATCGTCATTATCCAGAGAGTGCTAGTTCAGAGTAGAAAAGGCTAGAGAGTGTTGGTTCACAAAGTCCAGAGAAAGCTGGTTCAAAGTCATAGTAGTAGTTAACGTGCAAAGAAAGCATGGACAAGTAAAGAGTCAACATCCACAAGGCAAGGACAAGCCAGAGAGTGTTGGCACTCAGAAATAGAAAGTCAATGTGCGCAAGGCACGGCCAAGCCAAAGAGTGCTGACACACAGAAGTAGAAAGTCAATGTGCGTAAGGCACAGACAAGCCAGAGAGTGTTGGAACACAGAAGTAGAAAGTCAACATACGCAAGGCACATACAATGTCAGCGTGCAAATAAAGTACGGACAACAAAATAGAAAGTAGATTCGATGTAGCCGAATAGAAGACCATTAGCTTGAAAACGCAAGCAATAGACATAAAGCTCCAGATAGTAAGTTCTTAAAGAAGTATATAATCGGAAAAGATTTTTCAGATGCAAATATCAATAGTAGAAGTCTATAAACTCTTCAACAAGCGCATAAAGATCCACAAATATATATGTAGAAGCAACAAGATTCTCATAGATAGAACCAGAAATTTTCCATCTTGATCTCATCTCACCTCTATTTCTCCCCCTTACACCAACCACAGAAAGAACGGAGAGTAATTGGGGTGGACACTCATAAACATTGGTATATGAAATAGTTGCATAGAAATAAAGCACGACTGGTATAAATGCACGGTAGGAAGTAAAATTAATGCATTGCCCCCTTTTTTTACTGCTTTATAAACTAGCAGGGGGTCTTTTTGTTTTCCAAAAAAATAAAAAGATCTAGTCTTTGTTGGTCAGAGGTTGGTCAAAGTCTTTTTGGATTTCTTTTCTGTGGCAGTCGTAAGGTCAGGAAGTGCTTTATCAGGCAGCGTTTTTATTAGATTGGTCAAAGACATCTTTTTATTTTCCAAATAAATAAGCACCACTGGAAAAGACATGGTAGGAAAGTAATAATTCGCGGCCCCTTTTTCCTTTTCACTTTATGAACCATAATTTTCTTGGAAAAGATGATGGTATGGTGTTGGACTTGGTGAAAAACCACTAGAGGGGGGTGAATATGGTTTTTATGAAGATAAAAAATAATAATTGAAGCAATCAACCACAAAAGATTAGACAAGGGGACACAAGGTTTAGAGTGGTTCCACCCTTAGCAAATACTAAGGGAGTCAGTCCACTACCCGGTTGCTCCCAACCGGGATTTTGAAAGCACATGTATTTTATTACCTCGCAAGGATGTTACATAAAATACAACTACCTTCCCAAACCCTTTGGACAGCCTTCACCCCGAAGTCGTCTCACCAACTTTGAAGCAGCCTTCACTCGAAGTAACTTCAAGCTCCCCCTTGAAGTAGCCTTCCTCCTTGAAGTAGCTTCCCGTTGAGACCTTCTAGAAGTAGTCCAAAGTCCACCTTCTCCTCCGAGAAGACCCTTCTTCACCTGAGAAGATAGCACCCTCTCCAATTCGCAGCCTCCAACCCGTTGTAGCACAAGTCTTGATTTCCTATATCAAGCGTTTTGATCTCCTAACCAATATGTGTGAAAGTGTAAGTATGGTGGAAAGGAGATACTAGCCTATAGGACACGAGCTTGTAGCAATGGGAAAGATTAGCAAGTGTAGAAGTTGCTCAATTGCTCACAAGAAAGGATTGTCAATTGCAAGTATGTATGTTCAAGTATTGCAAAGTGTGTTTTGGGTGTCCTAAGGCATGTCCTATTTATAGGAATGACCTATGAATGCTTAAGGACGTTCTAGACACTTTCTAAGGGGTTCTGAGTGCTCAACTAGCCGTTAGGTATCCACTAATTGCTTTAGCAACAACTAGTTTATTAATTCTGAAAAGTACAGACAGAGACAATCTCGGTCGAGAAATTTGTCGATCAAGAGTCCGTCGGTCGAAGTTTTTGTCGACCGAAGGACGGTCTGGAGCAAGTGTATATAACGTTCGATTCCAACTCCCAACTACCTTGTCTGCTGTGTCTAACGACTATAGAACCTATTAGAAGAATTAACCTGAGAGACTCTCGGTCGAGAAGTTGTTTGACCGAGCTTGTCTCGGTCGACAAAGAGTTCGACCGAGAGTGTCTCTGTTTTGGTGGTTCTAGATGAATACTAAGTGTGTGTATGTGTGTGCAGCTGTGACACTATTATAGGGGATGACCTATCTAAGTGTTGTGAATGGCTAGGGAAGATCTAAACGCTTGATTTACATGATATCTAAGTACTTGTACATTATATACTTGTACAAGTTTTTACATTTGATTACAATCATGGAATTAACACATTGTAATCATTTAGATCTTCCAAAGTTGTGTCATCCACCTAGTTCCTGCAACACTCAAATAGCACGTTAGATCCACAAGAATGAAATGTTTGTTATTTTCAAAACAAAGGGATTTTGATGATGTGCATTTAGCCAACAATCTCCCCCTTTTTGAAGATGACAAACATTTCTAAATATAAATCAAATAATATTAAAATGAGTTGAGTTTCATACTTGAGATTTACCTTGTGTATTCCTTCTCTTGTTTATGGAATGTGTGCTTATTATTCCCAAAGAAGTGTGGAACATAAAGTCCAACTCTTAGGGAATGTAGCAACTTTTAATGTAAAGCCAAGAGATTATGAAACTCATTGATTGAGTATTTAAGATGTATATTATTTCTCCCCCTTTGTCATTTCAAAAAGATAGCCATTAAAATCATGTGTTAAAACTCCCCCTTAATTTGTTCTCCCCTTTCAAAAAGATAACCAAGATAATCATTAAGTATGACTTTTATTATTCCCCTTTAATTTTATTGCTATGCTCTCCCTTAAGAAGATATTCAGTGTTAAAAGCAAGAGATTAATATGAATGCAAACTACGTGTTGTCAAATTTATCCACAATTTATTTCTCAATCATTTGCAAAGGATGTTAAGCCTTGAAATGATATGAGATCGTTTTAGATTCATGGCGTATGTGTTTTGATTTCTCATCCATTTTTCAAGGGATGTAAAGCCTTGAAGATGACATGAGGATCCTTTAAGCTTATAGTAGAGTACACGAATGTATCTCTAACCAAATATACGGGATGTTAAGCCCAAATTTGTTTAGAGAACTCTATTAAGAACAAGATATATATCACATTCATGAATATTGTAGGCTCCTTTATTTTCATAGCCAAGATTACCTTAAAATACTAAGGTCATAACTTGTTTCAAATTTTCTTTAAGATGTTTACAAAGTTTTTGTGAACTCCCCCTTAATCTTATAATCAAGATAATATAAGGATTCTAAGGTCATAATAAGCATTAGATCATAATAAGTTAACCTTTTATGAGAGTTATGCACTAAAATCTTGTTTTCAATATACGAAGATTGAGTGCAAGGAAATGATTTACAATTAAGCATTTTGTCAAGCTTATTTTAGGTCGACCTTGACTTCGACCTGGGCGCCCCTTGGTCAAACTTGATTTCGACCGAGAGGCAATTTCTACAGATTTCCACTTTAACCATTCACAATGATCTACTTAATTGAATACAAAGTATCATACAAAAAGTATTCATGTATAACAAGGATGATATCATTTTCCATTAGCTAAGCACAAGATACTCATTTAACTAATATGTCAAGATGCATTTGTGCCATAGAGATTTATCTTAATGTAAAAATTGTATTTTCAATGATAACATCATCTTTATGAGCTAAATCACTATGATCACTTTTAAAACAATATCCATTCATGGTTTATATACATATAGATCAAGGATTATTTAAGAAAACCAAGTAAAAGATGAAACACAATGATCATGGTGAACCAGTAAAGGCATATCCATAATTACAATGATTTCTTTATAGATAAACCAAGGAATACTTAGGACAAGCCATGTGGATTAAAACAGTAATTTCCTTGATTAAATCAACATGGTTCATAATTTTCAGTTTTAAGCCAAACCATGTAGGAGATTATAGCAATTGAACTTGCAATCTATGCTATATTTGTATTGATTCATTTTTGCAAGAAGGCATGTCAAATTTTAGTGTGCGAAAAGTATACAGGTTTTTAATCAACATGTTTTGTAACAAGTTTAATAAGAGTGTTATAATCAAAGTATATTAATAAGTCATAATGCAAGCTTATCAAAATGTTTAAAGAATTGTCTCCAAGATTCATTCTTGATTTGCAGATTAAATCAATCATTAATAGCAAATTGATAGCAAACTGGATCAATTAAACAGGATTCGGTCGAACTTTTCTTCGATCGAATTTATCTCGGTCGAAGATTTTCTCGACCGAGTATTCTGCTGTTTGTACAGGTTTTATCAAATTTTTGCAAGCTTAAAAATAGTAACCTACTCGGTCGACTAATTCTCGACCGATAGTGTCTCGGTCGAATATTTTCTCGACCCAGTATGTTTCTGTATAGTTATTCAGTAATTATTTGCAAGCAAAAGGTAATACAATTTTGCAAGAATATAAAAGTTGAAGCTCAGTTTTATTGAGATAAGACATTTGAATATCAAAGAAACA
This sequence comes from Alisma plantago-aquatica, assembly GCA_963693085.1. Lineage (NCBI taxonomy): Eukaryota > Viridiplantae > Streptophyta > Magnoliopsida > Alismatales > Alismataceae > Alisma > Alisma plantago-aquatica. The sequence goes on along the minus strand of OY856410.1, from coordinate 729,733,641 downwards.
TTTTAGGTCAAACCTCAACTAATCAAATTCAAATCTCTAAGTTTTAGGAACCCAAACTAGATCATCATTCCTTTTCTTGTATGGGCATGAAAAACTGTAGTGTCCAAGACGCAAGCAATAGTGACAACTAATAAAGTCAATCTCATTTCTCTTTCTAGGAGTTGAGTTGTTCTTGGGTACATACATAATCTTGGCCTTGGGTGCTTGTGTTCTTCTAGGTTTAGTTTGATAGGATTTCCCTTTTGAAACATATCCTAAACCTCTCCTTCCATTATAACTAGAAGAATTATTCAGAATTTTATCAAGAACATCATTGTTTCTCAAGCTATTAATTTCTCTTTGTAACTTGGTAATCTCATCCATTTTCTTTTTGATATCTAACTTTGCTTGATCTAGATTAGATGATAAAGCTTCTTTTTCCTTAACAATAGCATCATAATCTAGACGATTACATAGGATAGGTTGAGTCTGAACATTATGCAGTTTTGCAAGCAAATCAACCTTTTCTTGAGAAAGAAGATCATGATTTGTTTCTAAAGTAAGCAACTTCATATTGCAATCATTTAAAGATGATTTCAACGTAAGATTTTCAGAAACAATACTGTCCTTTTCAAAAGAAAGATTATTTAATTTAGCATACAAGTCCTCATTAGTTTTAGTAGCTTTCTTTAGTTTCTTTTTGCAATCAACATATTTCTCATGTGTATCTTGAAGACTAGTAATTAGATCTTCTTTTGGTAGATAAAAAAGGCTTACCTCTTCTTCTTCATTTGTTGTAGCAATAAGACACTCTACTTCTTTTTCTCCATCTTCACTATCATCACTTGAATCATCCCATGCAGCTTTATATGCTCTTTCTTTCTTCTTGTGAGATGATTTCTTCCCCTTCTTAAGTTTTGGACAATCACCTTTTAAATGTCCCTTTTTGCCACATTCAAAGCACCTGGAAGAAGAAACACTAGAAGTTTTGTTAGTTTTAAAATTTTTATATTGCTTACCGTTTACAATGAGAGTTTCTTCTTCACTATCATCTTCACTTGTGTCATGACTAATCTTGGTTGATGCTTTGAATGCAATGCCCTTCTTTCTCCCTTGTTGAAGTTCACACTCTCGTCTTTCTTCCTCCTCCAAAGTTTCCTCATGTGCTTCTAAGTTTCCAATGAGTTGTTCCATTCTTAGCCGGGTGAGGTCATTGGCTTCTTCAATTGTCGTCACCTTTGGTTTGTACTTTGAAGGCAAGCACCTAAGAATTTTTGACACTTGATCTTCTTCACTAATGGCTTTACCTAATGCATTCAAACCATTAACAATAGAAGAAAATTTTGCATACATTTCACTAATAGACTCATTTTGATCCATACGGAACTGTTCAAACTTTTGTTTAAGCATTCCGATTTTGGAATTCTTAACTTGAACAGTTCCTTCATAGGTTATAGAGAGTCTATGCCATATCTCATATGTCGTTTCACAATTTGATATTCTATTGAACTCACCTACGGAAATTGAACAACAGAGTATACTTACAACTTTTGCATTCATTTGGGCTGATCTTACCGTATTAGCATCCCAAGTTGCATACTCTTTTTGAGGAAGATCATATGGATTTGAAAACATCCTCCATAGATCCCAACTAATTCCCTGGAAGTAGAACTGCATCCTCCTCTTCCAGTAGGTGTAGTTTGTGCCATCAAACGGTGGAGGCCTAGCCACGAGTGTTCCTTCTAGATTGAGGTTGTTTAGCACCCCGTCACCCATTCTTCTTCAAGACTTTGTTAGAGTTCCTTGAAGCCTGCTTTGATACCAATTGAAAAACCACTAGAGGGGGGGGGTGAATAGGGTTTTTATGAAGATTAAAAATAATAATTGAAACAATCAACCACAAAAGATTAGACAAGGGGATACTGGGTTTAGAGTGGTTCTACCCTTAGCAAATACTAAGGGAGTCTGTCCACTACCCGGTTGCTCCCAACCGGGATTTTGAAAGCACCTGTATTTTATTACCTTGCAAGGATGTTACATAAAATACAACTACCTTCCCAAACCCTTTGGACAGCCTTCACCCCGAAGTTGTTTAACCAACTTTGAAGCAGCCTTCACTCGAAGTAACTTCAAGCTCCCCCTTGAAGTAGCCTTCCTCCTTGAAGTAGCTTCCCGTTGAGACCTTCTAGAAGTAGTCCAAAGTCCACCTTCTCCTCCGAGAAGACCCTTCTCCACATGAGAAGATAGCACCCTCTTAAATCCGCAGCCTCCAACCCGTTGTAGCACAAGGCTTGATTTCCTATATCAAGCGTTTTGATCTCCTAACCAATGTATGTGAAAGTGTAAGTATGGTGGAAAGGATATTCTAGCCTATAGGACACGAGCTTGTAGCAATGGGAAAGATTAGCAAGTGTAGAAGTTGCTCAATTGCTCACAAGAAAGGATTGCCAATTGCAAGTATGTATGCTCAAGTATTGCACAAGTGTGTTTTGGGTGTCCTAAGGCATGTCCTATTTATAGGAATGGCCTATGAATGCTTAAGGACGTTCTAGACACTTTCTAGGGGGTTCTGAGTGCTCAACTAGCCGTTAGGTATCCACTAATTGCTTTAGCAACAGCTAGTTTATTAATTCTGAAAAGTGCAGACAGAGAAAATCTCGGTCGAGAAATTTGTCGACCGAGAGTCCGTCGGTCGAAGTTTTTGTCGACCGGGGGACGGTCTGGAGCAAGTGTATATAACGTTCGATTCCAACTCCCAACTACCTTGTCTGCTGTGTCTAACGGCTATAGAACCTATTAGAAGAATTAACCTGGGAGACTCTCGGTCGAGAAGTTGTTCGACAGAGCTTGTCTCGGTCGACAAAGAGTTCGACCGAGAGTGTCTCTGTTTTGGTGGTTCTAGATGAATACTAAGTGTGTGTATGCATGTGCAGTTGTGACACTATTATAGGGGATGACCTATCTAAGTGTTGTGAATGGCTAGGGAAGATCTAAACACTTGATTTACATGATATCTAAGTACTTGTACAAGTTTTTATATATGATTACAATCATGAAATTAACACATTGTGAGCATTTAGATCTTCCAAAGTTGTGTCATCCACCTAGTTCCTGCAACACTCAAATAACACGTTAGATCCACATGAATGAAATGTTTGTTATTTTCAAAACAAAGGGATTTTGATGATGTCCATTTAGCCAACACTTGGTTGATGACAACAACGTTTCTATTGAATGGCGAGGCCAAATATTTCTCACCAAAAATTAAAAAGGGAAAGGGCATAGCGGCTACAAGGCATGGGCAATGCAACACAGATTTGATGCCATGATAAGAAGGTTTTAAAAAAGTAAATGAGAATGACAAATGGTTGGTAGAGGGTGAAGGCTGGGTACAGCTTGACCGCAATCCAAATTGTAAAGAAATTATTTGAACGGTTGCCAATCTGGGGGGAAAGTTGGCTGGAATTTAATACCGCTAATCATCTGCCATGATGATAATACGACGACGACTAGTAAAGCTTGGAAGTTGGTTGCCCGTATCTTGTTTGTCAAGTTATGACTGTTCTTCTAGAACACTGTGACAGAGTCAGGAATTCCAGAAAGCTCAGGGTTGCACAATGTGTGCACCCTCATATATATAATAATGAGAGATTTACAGAGAGGTCCATATATAAAGGAAAATAACAAAACAAATAACATGCTATGTAAAACAGGAAATATATAATGTAACACTCCCCCTCAAGTTGGAGCATAGATGTCAATCATGCCCAACTTGTCCAATAGCGCGCAAAACTGTTTCTTCGCCAAGAGCTTGGTGAAGATATCAGCAACTTGATCTTCAGATCTTGTGAATGGAGTGCATATCTTGCCAGCAAGAATAGATTCTCTGATGAAGTGGCAGTCAACTTCAATATGTTTGGTGCGCTCATGATAGACAGGATTATTTGCAATGAAGATGGCAGCTCTGTTATCACAATGCATAGGAATGGCCGATGAAGACTCAATCCCAAACTCTTTCAGAAGAGAACGCACCCACAGCAACTCACAAGCAGTATGGGCCATGGCCCTGTACTCAGCCTCAGCATTAGATCTGGCCACTACATTCTGTTTCTTTCTTCTCCAGGTGACAAGATTGCCTCCTACAAAGGTACAGTAACCAGAAGTAGATTTTCTATCAACTTTGCTGCCTGCATAATCAGAATCAGAATACCCTTCAAGAACACAGTGCCCATTCTTTTTATAATGAAGTCCCTTGCCAGGCGACTTTTTTAAGTATCTCAAGACTTGACATGCAGCATCCCAGTGGCACTGTTTGGGTTTGTCGAGGTACCTGCTAAGAAGACCCACTGCAGTAGCAATATCAGGACGAGTAACAGTCAAATAGATCAATTTACCAATCAACCTCCTGAATTTTTTGTGATCAGCAAACATAGCAGAGGAATCATCATCCCAATTGACATTGGGATCAAGAGGAGTATCTGCAGGTCTTGCTCCAAGCATACCAGTCTCTTGCAGAATATCAAGAACATATTTTCTTTGCGAAAGAACCAAGGCATTAGAGTTTCTAGAGACCTCTATGCCAAGAAAGTACCGAAGTCTGCCTAGATCTTTGGTAGCGAAGTGCTTGCCCAAATGATCTTTGGTAGCCTGAATACCAAGAGTGTCGCTGCCAGAAATAATAATGTCATCAACATACACAATCAGAACAGTAATACCTGCTGAAGTCTTTTTTGTGAAAACAGAATGGTCAACTTGTGACCTCAGAAAGCCAAAATCAATCATGATCCTACTCAACTTATCAAACCAGGCACGAGGACTCTGTTTGAGTCCATAGATAGACTTCTTAAGTCTGCAGACTTTGTGAGACTCCCCCTGAGCAAAAAACCCAGGAGGTTGCTCCATATACACCTCTTCCTGTAAATCACCATATAGAAAAGCATTTTTCACATCAAGCTGCAGGAGAGGCCAGTTTAGATTCACAGCAACAGATAAAAGAATTCTAACAGAGTTAAGACGAGCAACATGAGAAAAAGTCTCAAAATAATCAATGCCATATGTCTGAGTATAGCCCTTGGCAACGAGCCTTGCCTTCAACCTTTCAACCGTACCATCAGGTTGATATTTGACAGCATATACCCACCTGCAGCCTACAGGCTTACATTGAGGAGGTGGATCCACCAGCTCCCAAGTGTCTGTGTCAGTAAGAGCAATCATCTCGTCCTGCATAGCAGATGTCCAAGCCGTACTTTTCAAGGCATCCTGAACATTCTTAGGCACAGCCACAGTAGATAAAGCAGATACAAAATTGCTGGAATGAGTATGCAGATGAGCAGTAGACACACAGTGAGCAATGCTATGAGAAGTGCAAGAACGAGTACCCTTACGGAGTGCAATAGGTATGTCAAGATCAGAATGTACCTCAGGTGCAGCAGAACCTTCTGGAGGAGAAGATTAGTTGTCTTGGGGGGGTACTTGTGTAGAAGGTGCTTTATTCCTGCGTTGATAAACAATAAGAGGAGGATCTTGCTTTGCAGTAATCTCAGTATCAGTGCGGTCAGGCATACAGTCAAAAATAACAGGTAAAGGAGGAGCCAGAATGTCTGTCTGCAAACTATCTCCTGCTGAAGAATAATACGGTGTATCTTCAAAAAAGACAGCATCAATACTGGTAAACCACTTCCGAGTGCTGGGATTATAACATCTGTAACCCTTCTGAGTTCGAGAATAGCCCAAAAAAATACATTTAGCAGCTCGAGGAGATAGCTTATCAGAAGTGGGTCCAAGCAATCGAACAAAGCAAGTACACCCAAAAATTCTAGGAGGCACAGTAAACAAGGAGGTGTCAGGGTGCAAAACCTTGATGGGAATCTTATTTCCAATAACAGACGGTGGCATCCTATTAATCAGAAAACAAGCAGTCAAGATAGCCTCAGGCCAATAAGAGCGGGGCACATGAGAATGCATCATTATCGTCCTGGTAACTTCTAATAAGTGTCTATTCTTCCGCTCAGCAACACCGTTTTGTTGTGGGGTATATACACACGAAGTCTGGTGAATAGTACCCACAAATTTACAAAAAACAGCCACATCTTGCTTAACAAACTCTAAAGCATTATCAGTGCGAAGAACTTTAATAGGCAAGTCAAACTGCGTTTTTATTTCAGCAAAGAAGTATTTGATAGTAGACAGCACTTTAGACCTACTTTTTAACAGAAACAACCAAGTAGTCCGCGAAAAATCATCAATAAATAGAATGAAATACTTGTAACCAGACAAGCTTGGTACATGGCATGGACCCCATACATCAGAGTGGACTAAATCAAAAATGTTTTTACTTCTCACAGTACTACGTCTAGGATACACAGTACGAGTTTGTTTTCCTAGCTGACACGATTCACACTGAAAATGACAACTACCAATATCAGGAGCTAAACTACGCAGCTTCTCTGACGAGGGATGTCCCAGCCTGTAGTGCCACTGTAGAGCAGAAACAGAAGCAGATAATGCAGATATCACAACAGCTTTCTCTGATCGAGGTAACTGGTCCAAGTAAAAGAGCCCATCAACACCTTCATACCCCCCCACCAATCTTCGTCCTCGTGCGAAGGTCCTAAAAGACGCATGAACCAGGAACAAATGTCAGGCTACATTTTAAATTCCGTAAAATTTTGCTGACAGATATTAAGTTAAGAGGAAATTTGGGCACATATAAGGCAGATTTGAGGCCAAAGTGAGAAACAATATCACCGACTCCACGAACCGAAGACTTGGAGCCATCAGCAAGCATAACCGAAGAATGTCGAGCAGGTGCAGATATATGTTTAAACAAAGATCTATTTCCAGAAATATGTGCAGATGCACCAGAATCTATCACCCATTTGGTATTACCAGAAATAGAAGGTGAGGAGGAGCTCAGGAAAGCAGTATCATAACCAGAAAAGGCAGCATGTGCGCGGCTAGTAGATGCAGCAGAAGAAGATCCAGCACGCTCAAGAAGAAGACGCTCCACCTCGGCACGAATGTAGTCTGCGGTAGCCCCCGCAGGCTCTGGTATAGGTGTCTGAGTACCACCCTCAGACGCAGTCAGTGTTTTAAAAATCGGTGTATGCGGCCTCTTATGCGGCCGTATACAAGGTGCGGACCTCCAAAAAAAACGCATAATCAAAATCGGTCCAAAAAGCGGTCCAAGCCGCATAATCGGTTGTATGGCCGCATACAAGGCCGATTATACCCCGATTTTTAGTTAGAGATATTCTGATTTCTTCTTTTATACATTTACATTCATTTATGTTTGTTTAAATTTAGATTATAGTGCATGTTTGTATTTATTTAAGTTGTGATGATTGCATATTTGCATAATTGCATCCATTATTCTTGTAATTGTACTATTTAGATACACAATTGCACAAATTAAATATGTAAATCATGATTAATATATATATATATATATAATAATTAATTAAAAAAATCTAAAACCGCATATACTTCCGCATATACTCCCGCATACCGCATATACTCTACAAGGTGACCTCTCCGAACGCATAACGCATACCGCTTTTTGAAACACTGGACGCAGTAGATGAGGAATCTGCAGCAGCATTGGCCCACGTCGGCTTACCATACTTTTCCCAGCATTTTTCTTCAATATAGTTAGACCGGCCACAGAAGGTACATATGCGCTATCCTTGCTGAGGACGCGTAGCAGCAGAAGGTGGGGCGGTAGGAGGAGCTCCACGTCCAGCACCAGGTCCACGTCCCCGGCCTGCACCCAGGGGAGGACGGCCATCAATGGAGCGGCCACGGCCACGACCACGACCACGCCCGCCCCAAGCAGCCAAAGCAGTAGAGTCTCCAGTCTCAGGAGGCGGAGACGGTGTAGATGACGGAAGGCGCTGGAGACACTTGTAGGCAGTCTGCAAGGTAGGAAGTGGATCACTCGCCAAGATCTGATCTACCACTCCAGTATAGGACTCAGGTAAACCACTGAGAAACTGAATCAGCTGAAGCTTCGCCCGCTGTTTTTGCATAGTAGCTAAATCGGTGGACAACAGGTGATACATCTCCAACTCACCCCACAGACCAGTGAAGGTGGAGAAGTAGTCTGAGATATCAGATCTCGTAAACTGTAGGCGCCCCAGTTGCTTGGTGATATCAAAGACCTTCTTGGGATTTTCACTATGAGAGTAGGTACTGGCGAGTTGATCCCACATCTGCTTCGCCGTAGGCAGCTGAAGAAGAGTGACGCTGATCTTCTCAACGGAGCTGTTGAGAATCCATGTCATAACGGTCGAGTCATCACGAACCCAGTCATCAAAGGCTTTGATGTCCTTTGCATCCGCCTCCTCTGCAGGCTGAGGCGGACCCATCCGAATCAAGTGAGAATACTTCCCTTTTGATTTGGCAAAGATCACAAAGGAGCATACCCAAAGCTGGTAGTTGCGCCCGTCAAGCTTAATAGTAGTGACTTGACGTCGCGAGTCTCTCCAGATGTCCTCCCCAGAAGACGCCATGAAGACAGGCAGGAAGGCAGGCACAGGCACAGGTAGGCACAGACAGAAGACAGACTACGCCGTCAGGCAGGCAGAAGCAAGTCACCGTGGACCTCTCACATACAAACTACGCCAAAGCGTAGCAGAAAACCCGGAGACCGAAGCCTACACGGGCAGGCAGGCACAAACAAACACGAACCGAAGGTTGTCCCTTAGACGAACAATGCGCCGATCTCCCCCGGAAGACGGAACTAGTCCAGATCTACCAGTGGCTCAGTGGTCCCGTAGAAAACGACCACCCGGCAGCGCACCTGCTGTGCGAACAACAACCAAGGTTGCTCAAGCACTAGCGGTGCACCAAGCCAAGAGGCAGGACGGAACCACGGAGACCCCCGCGGAGGGACCTGCGGCCCACTGGAGGCGGCCTGCCGGCGCCGCGACTGCCCTGGCTAAGCCAGCGGCGGCGGCTGCTGCAGCCGGCCGGCGAACAGACCGGAGATGGCGGCGGGCGGTCGGGGGGGGGGGGGGAAGGCGGCGGAGGAGAGAGAAGGGAGGGAGGCTCTAACGGCTAGGGTTGAGCTTGCTCTGATGCCATGTGACAAAGTCAGGAATTCCAGAAAGCTCAGGGTTGCACAATGTGTGCACCCTCATATATATAATAATGAGAGATTTACAGAGTGGCCCATATATAAAGGAAAATAACAAAACAAATAACATGCTATGTAAAACAGGAAATATATAATGTAACAAACACGAGCATCAGGAAGGTGGAGAAGAACACATGTACGGAGAAGCGTGGAGAGTAGCGCAGACGGAGAAGAAATGTCCATCATAAATTTATTGTGGGAGAGTCAGATCCGAGGGACTGATAATAGAGATCGACCAGTACGCAGAGAAGATGCGAGAACTGACGATATGTGACTCAGAAGAGAAAGATGACGGTGATGATGGTCGGGACCAGATAGCAATGGAGGTCGAAATGGTGCCTGGCGGGCGGCCAAGCCAAAAAGAGACGGCGGCCACCCGCAGCTGGAGACTCTATTTTGTCTCCCTAGGTTAGGATCATTGCTCTAATACCATATTATAAAATAAAAGAAGGCTAATCGATATATTTGATAAGAGGAGTCCCCCTCCATATAGGAGAAGGGGGAAGCGTACAAACTTTAGACTAAACCCTAATGGGCCATGGGCCCATATATAATTAGACTCAAGTTACTTAATTAACTAAATTAACTATACTCACTAATACGGACAATTAATTCAATCAGTAGACACAGAAAATGATAGTAGTAGGCAATCTTTTTTATCTGTATAGCTTTCATGAGATTGATAACAAGATTTTAATCATTTTTAAATGATGTCTGCCATAATAATTAGAGTAAGCGTATTAATAATCAAACATAAAAAGACTCAAATTTCATGGCTAGGCGTTCTTGTGATGTACATTTTTTGTTTTCGTGTTCAGATGTAGTTACCCTTGACATTAGAGCCAGGAATAAGGTTCTTTGAAATTTTCCTATATCATTTCTACTTTGCTAACAAAAGGAAAGAGGGAGAATGGAATTGGAAGGGCATGGAAGGAGAAGATGATGATGCTGGAGGTATGGCATCCCATGAGGGCATGCATCATGTGGTAGTAGGTTATGGCTGACTAACAACATGCATTGGTTGATGCCGTGCTACAAGAAGTTATTTGTAACAAGATGTGGTCTTACTCTTACGTGTGGCCGTGTCAACCCCATTGACACTCGACTTTCAACAGACACTCAATAGGGCACCACTTCAGCTGGGGGGGTTGATAGTATGATGATAAATAAGACGCCTCCTGGAGGTCGGAGGAGTAGGTAAGAAATGGGAGGGGTTATTTATGATTGTGTGGTGTAACACTGAGGAATTAAATGTTTATAGGTGAATAACTTGAAAATATAAGCATCCTTTTAGTTAGACTACAATGAATTCTGATTAATAACCTGTACCACATAGAATCTTAGTTTCCATTATATTTATTGCTAATTGTTAAGTTATCCAACATGTTTATGGGCTGGGGAGGTGGCCCATTTACCTTTTATTTATGTTTCCTTGTTTGTGGTAGATGGATCTTGGAGGTGGATCCATTTAACACATCTATTATATGTTGTAACACCCCTCCCTCCATTTTGTGTGAGGCAAAAGAAGAAAAAACCTTAGTCGTCTAAGGCTTAGGGTTCACTCCGCGCGGTTTTCCCTTCCTCTTTAAGGGTTTTACGTGTAAACCCTATTTTGTATGATATTTGATCTTATGGTTCTCTTTATCATGGGTATTAGAGCCTTAAGATCCATCATTCTGCTGCCTTTGTCGAGTTGCTACACTACCATACCGTAGCAAGTAGCAACGTCGACTTTGTGGAGGCATCTACAACTTCTTCTACAAGGTTTGCTCCATCCAACCTCTTCCTTCCCTTTCTCTTAGCCCTAGCAACATTAAGAATACCTTGTATGGAGATCTAGAGGAGGCTACTTTTATGGAGAAACCTCCCATATTCATTGTTTAAGGGGAGTCTCACAACGAAGTTATTTATGGTCTCAAATGTAGTCCTCATGTTTGGTTTGACAAGCTGAGCCAAATCTTTTTGAAGATCGAAATTTGTCAGTTCCACTCTGATCACTCAATCTTTGTTATATAAAGTGAATCTAGAATTATTATTTTAACTTAATATTGATGACATCATCTTGTTTGGGAACCATGTCGAAGGCATTCACGCAACAAGAAGTATTTGTGCAAACATTTTGTTACTAAAGACCTTGGAAAACTACATTATTTCCTAGTTATAGAAGTCACTCATATTGCATTTGTTATCGTCTTATCTTAGTGGAAACATGTTGTTGGTCTTCTTAGTGGTATTGACACACTTGGAGTCAATCATGTAATAACACCTCTCGGTAACAACATTCCATGGGATGATCATTTGTCATTGGCCTTCTCAGATAATCAGAATTACAGGAAGACAATAAGTAAACTGACATATTTGAGGTGCTTTGTCCTGACATTACTTCAGCTGCGTGACTAGTGGTTCGTTATCTTAACAAACCTAGGCAGTGTCATTTGAATGTAATGTCACATTTCTCGATATCTCAAGAGAATTCCATGGAAAGGTCTGTGCTATAACAAGAATGGCTATGCTGAGTCAAACTATGTTGGAAGATGGATTGATTTTGTGAACAAGTGTATTCGTTGTGTATTATGTTGTACACCCCTGCCCTATATATATAGGAGAGGATTCGATTACAAGGAAGCACAAGGAAGTGGACTAAACCCTAATGCGCCTTGGGCAACAGGCCCATGTACAAAATAGACTAATTAACCTATTAACTAAATAGGCTAATATTCTAACAGATTGGAAATTGACATTTGGATTATGAACTTTAATGGAGGCAATGTGGTTATATGGGGCAACCAGAACCAAGATTTCATTTCTTGATCTACTACAGAGGTTGAATATAGGACAATGGCTAAGTGCATGCGAAACAATATGGGATAAAATTTCCCTTGTAATCTCGGCTTAAATCCATCTACTGCTATGCCTATATACTACGACAATGCTGCAAGTGTATTCATTGGTTGTTTTCCATGAAAGAATCCTGCAGATCGAAGTGGGTTGCCACTTTGTGTGAGAAACTATAATGGCTAAGATGATATGCATCCCATTTTTTTTTAGGGATCAGATTGGTAATAATGAGAGCGCACTTGTTTGTCGTAACAGGCGTGGAGCGGGCGCTCCTCTCGCACGCTATCCCGAAGGAGGCGAGATTATGCATCTCGTTGACAAAATCAAAAGAGAAAATAGCTGGCCAGTTTACTAGACCCTTGAGTATAAAGGTGTTTTTACTTGACAAGTTAGGCATGATTGATATTTATGCCCTGCTTGAGGGGAGTGTTCAAGAGTCTATATGTTCTTGTAATGTATTTAATCCCTTATTGGGTAGTATAAAAGAGAAAAGTGTTTTTTTATGTGTCTAAAACAAGTACAATGCTCTCTCTTTTATAGGGTAAGAGAGTAAGTAAGAAACTGAACTAGGAAATATGGGATAAAGGAAAAGCTTAAGACAGGACAAGTCTAAAGCATATAACAAAATACAAAACATAGCATAACGCAATAAAGCATATATACTAATACTCCCCCTCAAGCTGGAGCATAGATATCAATCATGCCCGGCTTGTCCACCATGGTAATGAATCTGGCTGTGGGAAGAAGCTTTGTGAAGATATCTGCTTCTTGATCAGAAGTATGAGTATATGGAGTAGAGATATTGCCAGATAAGACAACTTCTCAAACAAAATGGCAATCCACCTCAGTATGTTTTATGCGCTCATGAAATGTTGGATTGTTGGCACAGAACATCGCAGTAGCACTGTGTGGGTTGATTTAGGTATCTACTGACTAAGCCAACTGTAGAAGATATATCAGCCCTTGTAACAGTCGAATATATAAGTTTACCAACTAATTTACGATATTGTTGGTTATCTGGCTATGGAAGAGAAGATCATCATCCCAGTTGGTATTAGGATCTAAGGGAGTAGCAGTAGGTTTTTCTCCAAGCATGCCTGTTTATGAAAAAAGATCCAAAACATATTTCCTTTGCAATAACAATACCTGAAGCAGAGCATGAAACTTCAATACCTAGAAATATCTCAATTTTCCCAGGTCTTTAGTGATAAAATGTTTTTCCATGTATTCTTTAGTATCTTGAATGCCTGCTTGATCACTCCCAGATAATATGATATCATCAAAATAAACAACCAGAATTATAAGTCTAATGGAAGTTTTCTTAACAAAAAGAGAATGATCAGCGTGAGAGTGGTGGAAGCTAAATTTCCGAAGAATATTACTCAATTTGTCAAACTAGGCCTGTGGACTTTGTTTCAATCCATAGATAGTTTTGTATAACCTACATACTTTAGAACACTCCCCCTGAGCAACTAACCCAAGTGGTTGCTCCATGTATACCTGCTCGTGCAGGCCACCCTATAAAAAAGAGATTATTAACATCCAATTGAAAAAGGGGCCAATGACAGTTTACTGCCATAGAGATAAGAACACGAACAAAATTCACATAGAAAGTCTTAATGAACTCCTTACATTTGAGTATAGCCTTTGGCGACAACACGCGCCTCTTTCGGCTGATACTTTACAGTAAAGATCCAGTGACAACCTACAGGACATCAATCGGCAGTAGCATCAACCAAGTCCCGCGTATGTCGATCAGTAAGGGCATGTATTTCAGTCCCCATAGCCTGGCGTCATGCTAGATGTTGTAATGCCTGAGCAACATTCTTAGGAATAGAGAGAGAAGATAAAGCAGAGGTAAAATTGGCAAAGTTCATGTCCAGGTTAGCAGTAGAACAAAAAATTCCAAGAGGGTGTAAAGTGCAAGGCGTGGTCCCTTTACATAGACTAATCAAAACATCCAAGTTAGAAAATACCTTGAGGTTGAGGATGATTTGCCGACAAAGATGGAGGAATTGGTGGAGGGGCCATGGAGGGAGTTATAGCTTTCGGTCTTTGTTGATACAATTTCAGAGGAGGAGATGATGCAACACAGTAGACCGCAAGTCAGTTTCAACTGACACAGATAGAGGTGTATCACTCAACATATTAGATGACAAATGAGATCCTACTGCAGATGTCGTCAGTTTCAACTGACACGGGTAGAGGTGTATCACTTAACAGATCAAATGCCAAATGAGATCATGCTACAGAGTAGAATGGCATATGCTCAAAGAAAACCACATCGGCACTGACAAACCATTTCTTTCTAGAGGGATCATAGAACTTGTACCCTTTCTGAGTCCGAGAGTAGCCCAAGAAAATACATTTTATAGACCGTGGGTCAAGCTTAGTTAAACCAGGACGTATGTTTTTGACAAAGCAAGTGCTTCAAAAAATTTGAGGAGGCACAACAAAAAGAGGGGCATTAGGGTATAAGATTTGATAATGCACCTCATTGCCAAGGACAGAGGAGGGCTTGCAGTTGATAAGATAACAGGTCGTGGAGATAACATCAAACCAGAAAGTTTTGGATACATTATAGTGAAAAAGAAGAGTGCGGGCAACTTCTAGCAGACGTTGATTCTTGCGCTCAGCAACCCATTTTGTTGGGGGTTGTACGAACAGGAAGCATGATGAATAGTACCCATTTTGTGACAGGGCATTATCAGTGCGAAAAATCTTAATGGGTGTGTCAAACTGTGTACGGATTTCAGCAAAAAAGGAGGTGATAGTATCTAGCATGTGAGTTTAATCTATTAATAAAAACAACCATGTAGTTCTAGAAAAGTCATCAATAAAGATCAAAGTACCGAAATCTAGATGTACTCGGAACGAAACATGAACCCTCTAAAATAATTAGACGACAACTACTTGTTTTATTGATAAGAGGAATCCCCCTCCTTATATAGGAGAAGGGGGAAGCATACAGACTCAAGACTAAACCCTAATGGGCCACGACACACTTGGGCCCATATACAAAATAGACTAAAATAACTTTAATTAAACAAACTCTCTAATACTCCCCCTCAAGCTGAAGTTGGGAGAAACCCAAATCAGATTGGAAATAGACATACATACTAAAAAAAATGGATAAGCCAAGCCCATACAAATAATTTATCCCCCTTAGTATTACAGTTAAGCACTCAAACCTCTCAAGTAGATACTCCATAGCAGGTAAGCAAGTCGCAGAAGTTTCTCAATCATCTGGAGTAGAAGTTTCTCGATCATCTGGAGCAGAAGTAAGCAGCAGCAGAACATCATGGCCTTTATAACAGTCGCTAACGTCGCAGCCCAGAGAGTGTTGGTTCACAGAGTTCAGAGAGTGTTGGATCACAGCAATAATGGTCAACGTAAAAGTACGGACTGATCAACGTACAATTAGAACATGAACTAGCCAGAGAGTGCTGGCTCACGGTAGCAGAAAGTCAACATGCACACAAAGCATGGACAAGTACAAAGTCAACATGCGCAAAGCACGGACAAGCCAGAGGGTGCTGGCACACAACAGTAGAAAGTCGACATGCATAAACCATTGACAAAGTCTACGTGCAAATAAAGCACAAACATATAGCAGGATGTAAAGACGACGTAGCCGGATAGAAGACCATTAGCTTTAAGCAAGAAGTAGAGATAAAGCTCCAGATTTTAAGCTCTCCAAGAAGCATATAGTAGTCAAAGACTTTTCAGATGCAAATATCTATTGTAGAAGTACACAAGCTCTTTAAAGTGCATAGAGATCCACAAATGTATCAAGCATCATAATATAATTTTCCTCTCCATCTCATCTCTCCTCTATTTCTCCCCCTCACACCAATCATTGAAGAATCAAGAGTGGTTGGGGTGGACAATGACAACGAAACGCCCTCAAAAATATAAGTCGTAGCACTGCCGGGGGGTTTAAGGGGTGTGATCCCCCAATTAGGGGACCTTTTTATTTTTATATTATTGTAATTCTGATAGATGTGGAAATGTGGAGCCAGAGAAAAATAATCACGATCAAACGCTGGTCCAATCCATCTATCTCCTTGGAAAGATGATCTTTTTGTACAGTAAGGATGTGTCGCTTACATGATCGTGGGGAGGGTTGGCATTAAAAGCTTCATATATCAACCGCATACTCCATCTTTATGATGTCATCAAGGTAGGTTAATCGATTGCCAAATTATTGATATAATGATACATGCACTGTTGGGAGACGATACCACCAATACATGCAAACGAAGTCGAAGAGATGGAAGTTTCTTGCTAATTTTATCAAATAATCTGGTCTTGATGTGATCATTGCCGGTGGTGCCCATGTGTGTCGGATCAACACTAGCGGGGGAAAACAAACATGTTTCTTGCTGATAGGAATTGTAGTGCACAGATCTCTGCTGCTTCATGGATAGAAACAACCGCTTGCAGACTGCAATTTGGAACTGACTGGGGGGTGACCTCACGGTGGAGACCAGTTGATTAATTAATTATTATCGGATAGGACAAAGCGATTAATGGGTGCATAATCCGGTTCTTGGTTGCGGGGTTTGCATTCTTGTGTCCGTGCTGACGGCACATGGATAACACAAAGCGGATGGAGGAAGGGCACACACAAGTGTCTGCAATCAGACCTTATTTCAATCAGACATATGAAAGGGCACAAAAAGAGTTGTCTGGGACAGTTCCGTGGCTGATTCACAATGTGTTGCAGGTGGGAGAAACTCGACGGAGAGGGATTTTACGACGACGATGGGTAGGGGTAGAGACAGGTGTTAAGGGGGAGAAATATATTAGGGGCAAAAAAGGGGGATTGCTGGCGGTGGCTGTGACGGGCGGTGTAGGTAGGCAACGACAGGTTACGGTTGGGTTGGATCGGAAGGGATGAACTGAGGACGGAAGATGAAGGTGGAATATATGCCCGACGGGCGGCCAAGCCAAGAAGGACGGCTGCCGCCCGCAGGCGGAAGAAAGAGCTTTTGTCTCCTCTTGGTTTAGGGTTGGATCACTGCTCTGATACCATCTAAAATAATAAGAAGACGACTACTTGTTTTATTGATAACAGGAATCCCCCTCCTTATATAGGAGAAGGGGGAAGCATACAGACTCAAGACTAAACCCTAATGGGCCAAGACACTTGTGCCCATATACAAAATAAACTAAAATAACTTAATTAAACAAACTCTCCAATAAATAAGAAGACAACTACTTGTTTTATTGATAAGAGGAATCCCCCTCCTTATATAAGAGAAGGGGGAAGCACAGACTCAAGACTAATCCCCCTCCTTAATGGGCCAAGACACACTTGGGCCCATATACAAAATAGACTAAAATAACTATATAAACAAACTCTCTAATAGACCCCAAACATCAGCATGTACAATATCAAAAGGTTTTGTTGAACTTGAACCACAATAAAGGGTTTTTTTTGGAAAATTGGAAGAGTTTGTTTGCCCAGTTGGCAAGTTTAAGAATGAAAAACTGAATCAGAAATTGCAAGAATTAAATGCTTCAGTTTAGTAATAGATGGATGCCCAGTCGATAATGCCATTGAAGGCCTGTCACCGACACAGTCAGCAGAGCAGTAGGCTTCGACCTATCCAAGTAGTATAATCTGTTTGGTCTTTCATGACCCAAACCAATCCTCATCCTCATGTGGAGATCCTTAAAAACAACACCATCCGGGTCAAAGGTAATAGAGCACATAAGGCTCTTCACAGTTCAATTGATTGATAGCAAATTCAACAAAAATTTTGGAGCATAAAGGGTTGAGCGCAATAAGAGTTTTTGAGGAGTACAAATATTTCCTATGCCAGAAACAGGAGTCTGAGAGCCATCATCAAGAGTAACATATGGAACAACAATAGTTCTATGGAGTTCAGAAAATAATGCAGAATTTACAGAATTATGGGATGTGGCGCCACAATCAATCTCCCATTTATTTTTACCATAAGGTGCAGAGGAGGCAAGTAGAGCATAACCTCCTTCAGTAGATGCATCAGTAGTAGAGGAATGGAAACGGGCCTGAAGCAACCTTTCAAACTCATAGCGAACTTAATCCGCAGATGGCTGGGACGATGAGGATGATGTAGAATCAGATTGATCTGTAGTGACCTAATTGGCCCATGCAAGCTTACCTGCTTAATCCAACAATGATCTTCAGTATGGTTTGGGTGTTTATAGAAATGACAAAAGCGTTGTTCAGAAGCAGATAGGTCTGGACCAGATGATGAGCAACCACGGCCAGACCCAACATTAGAGCGGTCACAACCATGAGAGGAGTTTCCGGAATGGACAGCTATAGTAGCAACAAATGTGTGATTGGGCAATAAAGGTGAGATAGGCAGGAGCCGTTAGACCCGTTTCAGGACATCTCGTAGAGTAGGCAATGGGTTGCTAGATAGAATCTGATCTACGACGCCAGAGAATGAGTGCGGTAAGCCGGCAAGAAATTGCAGTAGTTGAAGTTCATTGCGCTCGAACTGTAGTTCTGTGATATCAACAGAGAGGGGATGATAGACTTCAAACTCGTCCTAGAGAGCTTACCATTCATTATAGTAATCCTCCACAGATTTAGTGGTAGAATACTCCTTTTTAGCCAGGTGTTTGGAAATTTCAAACACTTCAGGTTTTGCTGATGAGGGTAAACGTGAGAACTGGTCCCACATGGCTTTGGCAATCTGGAGGCGATGAAGCAACTGGCTTATTTTGGGCTCAACATTGTTAACCATCCAGGTCATGACGTCGAAGTCCTCCTTAGTACACAGATTGTAGGCTTGTTTAGTTTTATCATCGACATTATCAGCAGGTATGGGCGGGGCATCAAAAGTGAGATGCGAGTGACAACCTTGAGCTTTGACATAGAGCTCGAAGGTCGCAGAACAAGTGTGATAGTTGGAGCCATCCAACTTCACATTAGTGATGCACAATGTCCGAAGCGACTCAGTAGATGTCATTAGATAGATATGTAGGATAGATACGTCAACAAGAAGCAGTAGTAGAGAGAAGGACCCAATTCAGGCGCAACAACAATAGTTAATAAGCAATAGCAGTAACCCAACTCATGGGAAGCAATCGATATGGACCCAAAGAAACCCGCAATGGGGCAGTAGGCAGCAACAACAGATCTGGATCATTAGATCCAAGAGACTCGCATAGGGGCAGAAGAGAAGTGAAGACCTACGCCACAATGGGGAGAGAGTTACTCCACCATGAGGCGCATGCAGGAAACAAGTATAGTCAAGTTAGATCGTCAACATGCTATATTTAGAAAATTTCGGAAGCCACGTAAGAGCAAGGAAGAGGATAGATGGGAGGCTAGACAGGTGAGGCAAGGGAGGTGGGTGGTGGAAGAAAGGGGAGGAGGAAAAGAGGGAAGAGGACGGGTGACAACAAGGGAAAGAGGGAAGAGGAGGGACGGGCAAGGCGGCTGGCAGCGACTACTGGGGGGAAGGACGACGGTGGTAGGTGGGGGTGGGGGTGGTGGCGGCGGGCTAGTGGGTGGAAGGGCAGGGGGATAGCGGCGGTAGGTTGGTGGCTGGAGAGGAGAGGGGGCGACAGTAGTTGGGGGGGCAGCAGCCAGCAGGTAGGGTAGTTGTAGGGGGCGGCGGCGGGTATGAGAGGGGATGGAGAAGGGTGGCGGCTAGAGGAGGGCTAGGGAAGAATTAGGGTTGGAGGGGAGGGGCGGTTATGGAGGATCGTAGCCGTCTGATACCATATAGAAGAGAAAAGAGTTTTTTTGTGTCTAAAACAAGTACAATGCTCTCTAATTTATAGGATAAGAGAGTAAGTAAGCAACATAACTAGGAAATATGGGATAAAGGAAAAGCTTAAGACATGCAAGTCTAAAGCATACAACACAACACATAATATAGCATAACGCAATAAAACATATACACTAATAGGTAGTATAGGAACATCACCCTATCTCGAATCCTATTTATACAAGCCTTGTAACCACTTGTTAATTATCTTAATCTAATCCTAGTTACCATTTCACAACTCCCATAAACATGGTTGGCCGCATAGCTACCATATAAAACTTACTTTTCAATCTAAGAGAGATCTTTTCGGGGCAAAGTTATTCAAGTTGCATCTCTCCATTTCATCCATCATGTTGTAATTGTGTGGCATAGATCATCTAAAACATTGCCATCCATAAGTATAATAGAACCCAAGTAGACTTATTGAACTTGCAATGCAAAAAGTCAGTGTTGCTTCTATAGATCTTAAATCCATTATATTCCATACATATCTTCAATATAGTTGATGTATTGTATTTGTGCACTTAAGTGAGGATTCATTTACCCACTTAACTGTACCCATGTATCCTTGTGCTCCTATATATAGGAGGTTGTATCTCTTTACTGATTAATCAAATACACTTTTACCTCCACGTAGTATCAGGGCAGTGCTCTAACCTAAACCTAATCTCCCTCCTCTAAACCAGAAGCAACTGCCATAGAGGGAAGCCGTTGCTGACGGTAGCGAACAATAGGTCGACACAACGACAACCGCTACCAACAACCAAAGTTTGTTGATTTCCTCCGATGGTTTGTAACTTTTGCCTTTTGGTTTTATATTTTAGGATTGGCAAAATTTGATGATGATTGGTGGAAGAGTGCACTCTGGTGATCGCTATTACTTCTCTGCCCCTCAGTAGTGTCCACCTAGTGCTCTTGTTGCAACAATTTCACTTCAATCACATTTCCGATTTGGCCAACCTTCGCTAGACAAACTTAAGATTTTAGATAGTTCTGCTTCATCTTGTTCTTCAATTTTATGTGATGCATGTCAGTTGGGTAACCACCATCGTGTTTTTTCTGGCTCATTCTCTAAACAATCTTCTAGTGTGCTTGATTTGATAAGTATTGATATTTGTGGTCCATTCAGGATGAGATATGATTGTTTAACATATTTTCTTACCTTTTTGGATGATTTTTCATGCATAACTTCTCTATATCTTCTTAAAACTCATGATGAGGTCTTTCCCCTTATCTATGTGTTTTATAAAATGATCTAGATTCAATTTTTCACTTGCATTAAAATTCTCTATACTGGCAATGCCCTAAAGTACACTCAATAGGCCATTTCATTGTTTTGTTACGATATAGGGATGATTCATCAACATTCTTGTGCTTATTCTCCTCAGCAAAATGGTATTGTTGAGCGTAAAAGATTGCCAACTTCTTGACATTACACACTCACTATTCATGCCAATCTTCCCAAAAACTTTTGGTTTGACGTTGTCCTCACCGCTTGATCAATCATCAACCGTCCTCATTTTTTGAAAAGAAAGTCCTTTTTCAATTCTCTATCCGAATAAAAAATTGTTTCCTTTAACCCTTGGGGTTTTAGTTGTGTTGTTTGTAGTTTTGATCCAAGGCAGACAAACTTTCTACACTAGCAATCAAAAGGGTTTTTCTTGGATACCCTTACACTCAGAAGGAGCTGATGTCAGCTTTTGCGAGTATGAGTCTTTCTTCTCCTTTAATATCTTCCTCCAACCATATCTCAATGAGATCGTGTCACTTTTGGACCCCTATCATCCACCTTCACCACCACCACCATCCTCTACACTATTTCACTTCTGCTCCCAGGTCTATCACCTGCTTTGTAAGTTGATTACCAAGCAGCTGCTCCTCTGTCATTGTTGGTTTTAGTCCAATCTGACTTAGCACTTGCACTTCGCAATGGTATACGCTCTAGTACCATCTAAAATCCCATCTTTTAACACATGTTGCCACGACTTTGGATACAACCTACATTCCCAAACATCCGGCAGATGCTCTCTGACATCCTAGATAAAAAGCTGCTATGATGGATGAGATGTAAAATCTACGCAACAAAAAGTTGATCTTTTACCTTGCATATTATTCCTAGTGGGTATTCTTGGTCAAACACCATTGTGACGGCATTGTCGAGCGAATGAAGGCACAAAGGGTTGTCAAAGGTTTTACTCAAACCTTTAACGTGGACTATTCTGAGATCTCTCTAGCGACGAGGATTGCTTCTGTCCGCGTCATGGTCTCTTTAATAACACATTTTGATTGGCCTCTACAAATTGATATCAAGAATGCTTTTCTGCATGGTCATCTTCTGGAGGAAGTATATATTCAACAACCTCTAGTCTTTGTTACTGAAGGGAAGTCATCTCCTAAGGTTTGCCATCTTTGTCATTCTTTATACAGCCTTAAGCAATCTCCGAGAGCCTGGTTCAATGAACTGAGCACGATCCTTGAAAAGGTTGGTTTTCAGAGATCTAGGATGGATCGCTCATTATTTTCTTCTCGGATATATGTACAGATTGCATTTCAAAATCCTTATCAAAACAGTTATCATTTCAAAAGTAGACCGAAAAACACTCTGATTTGAAGCAATGCTATTGCGTCAAGCACATTAAAAGAAGAGGTGCCTAAATAAATTTGGGAAGAGTTTATAAGTAGAGATTTTGAATCTCTGATTCTTGATCAGAAATTCTGAATAACAGAGCTGATTGTTGGAAAAGAAGGATCTATGTCGCCGACCACAACATGGTTGGAATTGCGGCTTAGGGCCTGTTTGGTTGGGCGAAATTCAAACTCATAGAGCTCTAACCCATTAAGGTTTTCAATTCCTTGCGTTTGGTTGAGTGTAAGGGGAATACGCACTGTGAAATGGAACCCACTGTAGCGGCCAAGTAATACAGCCTGGCTGGGAAAAGGAACAACATGCAGTTGCATGCACCGTTTGCAATTTTTACAGCTTCAGCAACCCGGTTTACTACCAACCGAACATATATAAGCTGTTGTACATAGTTGAAACAACATCCAACCAAACGCAAGACCACGTAGTTGCATTTTGTGTTTTCTTTTTCCTGTTTTGCTTCTGATCCACTAGGTTGCAAGTATGCAGAACCAAACAAGCCCTTAGATGACGATGATGATCCTATAGGATGCCTGAAAAAGACAGGTCGCCGTCACATGCCAAAGAAGTTGGCTTGCATCTTATGAGAGTCATATTTGATGTGTCATCGATACACATTTTGCACGAGCTGGAGTATCATATCAGTTTATCTTTTTCCTATCATAAAGCCTTAGGGTTGGCTATTTATCATTTATATTCCTAATAGACACTAATTAAGACACATGAAAGGAATCTGATCTCTAATTTGATTTGACTTTGTAATAAAATGAAAGCAACCAAGTAAATATAACTACTTAGCTTCAATATGTAAATGCTTATTTATATTAAATTATATATCTTGCTAATAAATGGGTCTTTCTAGATTGCTTTCAAGTGATCAGACGGATGAGCAAATCCTGGAAACTCGATATATCGCTTTGTATTCTCAGGGTTGTCTTTTCATATGCATCCTACAATTCTGAGATAACTATAAAATACCACATCCAGTAGTGTCTTCTTGCCCCTATCTTTTATTACCTTTCCATTCGGATGGCATGAAAAAGCTAGCATTTTCAAAAGCAGAAAGTAATGGTAATTTTCTGTTCGATCAACTGCAGAGATAAATATCACAATTGCATGCCATACATATTAGCAGTATTCATACGAAAATATCTGATGTCTCAGGGTCTTCATCTGGTTCATTGTCGAACCTAACAGAGATCGTTCTGTGCTATGACTGTTTACTTATTGCACTGCTTTATCACATTGAAGTCCATTGTAGGGGCCTTATTTGGTTTTCTTCTCTGTGATTATCTCTGATGTTAACTGTCAGTATTTTCTTGTCAAGGTATGGTGCAATTGTAATGGATGAACAATATGATGATGGTAGCTTAGGGTACACAGTGCTTCATAACAGCTCCTGTCAGCATGGTGCTCCAACATTTATTAACGAGATGAATGCTGCAATATTGAGGCTTGCAGTTGATGATGAGAATATGACAATCCAAACCCGTAATCATCCTCTGCCGCAAACAAAGTCCCAGCACTTGCAACATCATGTACGTTGTGGTCAGCTTCTACTTTGTCGTTAACATTGAGTGGTTTTTAATGCTGCTCTTGCTGTCTATGGCAACGGAAAATATTTCCTGTAATGGTACTCGAATTTACATTTAACCTCCTCAAATGTGGGATGACAGGCTTGTGACGGAATTGTCTATCGTGTTATATTTTGGCCTGTCCTTGTAACATCTCTGTATTTAATCTGTATAGAGTATCAAAATATGTGAATTGGCACAAAGATACACATATGTTTGAGGTTTTTATAAGTTTAAACGTTTTGCAGAAAGAACAAAAGAAGAGCATAGAAAACAGTTCTTTCATAAGAGAAAAACACCGGTTTCAGTCGCTTTTTCTAGATGGATTGCATTACCAAGGTAGACTAGTACGGAACTCAAATATTGGGCTGAACCTGTGAAGTAGTCTTTTTTATGAAGATAGAATGATTAGAGTGGGTGTTCCGTGTTCGTAGCACTAATGGAGTCAATGAAAATAGTATGTATCAAAGCATATTGGCGAGGAGTGTCAACAAAGTGATATTGTCGTTAGATCTAGAACCACACTCAGTCATCATTAGATTCCCCAAGAATCTTGCATCACTGCCTCAGTGGTGCTAAAAGACATAGCAATTTTAAGAAAATACTAGCTTAGAAACTAACATAAGGTTAAACGGAAAGTCAAGAGTGTAATTGATAGACTTTAAATTATATAAAGAAGAAAGTAGAATGGTTCCACATGTTTCCATGGTTTTAAATGGATTTGTCTTCTAAGGTAATTGAGGTATGTGGGTAGAAGTGGTAAGAATGTGTCGCATAACCATCTTATACTGAATGCAATGTTCCAACAATGTTATTAAAATCCGGTTGAACCATCCGGTCCGACCGGTCGGACCGTGAAATGGCACCCCTACCGGTTCGGTTATTGTATAAACCTGATAATACCGGTTCAACCAGTCAGATAGCTGGTCTGAATGGTCAAAACTGACCGGTCTACCGGTTGCACCGGTTTGATTAACCGAACTTTTGTCTCAGCCAATTAGTGGATGACTAGAATTTCCTCCCGGCCTCTCAACATGTGACCCATTTTTTGGCATAGACACAAAAATCCACACCCCTAATTTTCCCATCCCTAACGCTCAATGGAGCTTTCTTTCTACCTAATGTAAAGGGGTCTAATTATTTTTAGGATCGTATTGTGTTAATGCACTTTGGATTTTGAAGTATAAGTTTGTATGAAACATTAGTATTTTGTGATGTATGAGGTTATGACTTTATTGTGGGTTCTAATAATTGTACTTATACCTTCCTCATAGTTGAACTAGTTCGTATTTTTCCTATATTGTCTATATTTTAGTATATTAATATTATTCTTTATACATTGTTGATGTTACCAGTTGAACCGGTTCAACCACAGGTCAAACCGGTTAACCGGGAACCAGTAGCCTCACCAATTCGATGACCGGTCTGGTCCTGAGAACATTGGTTCCAAGAATCACCCTTATGTTGTTTTGAAGACAAGTCGCGCGAGGGCCGACGCAGATGGTATGGACAACGTGCAACACAGACTGACTAATGCGCCTATACGAAGTAATGCTATTGAGTCAAGCACAGTTAATAGAAGAGGAATGCCTAAATTAACATGGGAAGAGCTTATAATGAGAGATTTTGATTCTCTACATCTCGACTAGAATATGAGCCATGATAGAGTTGAATGGAAACGAAAGATTCATGCAGCCGACCCCAACATAGTTGGGACTGAGGCTTAGATGATGATGATGATGTACGTTTTTAATCAACGTAAGCTATTGAATTGTATTTTATAATATATATATATAATAATCAAGCTGGAATACACTCGAGTGTACCGGAGACGCTATATACCTCAATGGTTTTTCCATCATGGAACAATTACTTTGGGAATCTAAACTGTTGATCTTCTTAAACATCTTATGAATAGCTTATATATGAATTTTGAGCTCATTCGGACACTTATAGGTCATGCATATAAAGAGAGAAAAAATGTTGCATTTCAAATTACTTATGTGCGTTGATTTTGTTGTCCTTAGATGAGTGACTTACACTCATCCAAATGGGCTCAAATTTTGCATGTGGCTTATTATTATTATTACAATGAAGTTCAACGAATTAGATTTTGCAAAGAAATGGGCTAGATAGACAAACACAGTTGGGGTGTATAGTGTGATTTGTACACTCATCTGTATTCTAGCCTGACTATATATACATGTGTGTGTGTGTGTGTGTATATATATATAATAAGAATTGTGTACCTGAGTACATGTAGCTTACATGTACCCATCTTCATTTATGATAATCGTGAAATTCTATTCAATAATCTAACCTTATGGATGTGATTCATACCCTTTAGATAAGATGTGTATCAAAAATTGCCGCAATCCGATATCCATACATCATCCTATGAAAGAATGTGTAGATAGTAATCAACGATAAGTTGAATAAACTACGGAAACTGTTGGATGATATATTGTTATATCTCATGATCCATATGAGATATGGTGATGGTTTTTTAAACACATCTAATCTATATAGTGTTCAATCAATCCATATAGTTGGATTTTGCGAGCATATTCCACATGTGCCATTTTAATGGCAGGTCAACATAAGTTACATGTACCGGCTGGTACACACTTCCTAACCTCTCTCTCTCTATATATATATATATGTATATATATATATATATATATATATATATATGTATATATATATATATATATATAGAGAGAGAGAGAGTATAGAGTCAAGCTAGGATACACTCGAGTGTATAGATCACGCTGTACACCCCAATGTTGTTTGCATATCTAGACCATTTTTTTCAAAATCTAATCCATTGATCTTCATGTTTACAATAATAATAGACCACATACAAAATTTGAGCTCATTTGGATGAGTGTAAGTCACTCATCCAAGGACAAAAGAATCGACGCACAAAACTAATTTGAAATGTATGATTTTTGCCTCCTTTAAATGCACGACCTATAACTGTCCAAATGAGCTGATATTTATTATATAGTATGTTCCTAAGGTATTTAAGATCAACGGTTTAGATTTTTCAAAAAGTTACTGCATCTTCAAAAACGACTGAGATGTACGGTGCCTCCGGTACACTCGAGTGTATACTAGCCTATGAGTCAGGCTAGTGTACACTCGCATGTATTCGAAGCAGAATACACTCAAGTAGTTTTTCATGTTGCAATATTTTTTTCAAAAATCTAATCCGTTGATCTTCTTAAACATCTTGTGAATAGCACATACACAAAATTTGAGCACATTTGGGCATTTATAGGTCAGGTTATAAAGACCGCAAAAATTATGCATTTCAAATTAGTTTCGCGCATCGATTTTGTTGCCCTTGGATGAGTGACTTACACTCATCCAAATGGGCTCAAAATTTGTATGTAGCCTAGTTATAGTATGACAGTGAAGATCAATGGTTTACATTTTGCAAAAAATAGTCTTGATATGCAAACACACTTGAGTGTATTCGTGCGATCTGTACACTCGAGTGTATTCTATCCTGACACTCTCTATATATATAGACACGTCTTCACATCAAAGCTTGTGAAGTTATATCTATGCATTTTAGTATATGTATACATGTATATATATAATGTGTGTACATATACATACATAAATAGTTACAAAATAAACACGCACATTCAAAATCTTTAGACACACACCTTAGCACATCTTACTTGTTTATTTATGTGGTTACATTTAAATATACATCATTGTAACTAAAAGGTATATATTTTAGTTGCTAAATATTTAATTAATGCTATATATAAATAATTAAAAAAAGTCTAAAGCTACATATAATCCCACATATACTCCTGCATTTCACATATACTCAAAGCAATATCCTCTTTGCTCTTACACCATATACCGCTTTTCAAACCATGGCATACTGGCTCTAGAATTGAGTATCTAGTTGGTAAGGATGTTAAACGTTGAAGTACCAACATTACCTAGATTGGAGACCAGATTTACCAAAGAAATGACTGGCTAAAGATCCATAGAATCACTCAAGGAAGAGTGGAAGGCATGGAGAAGTTTCTCGTATTCTTCAGTTGACAGGGAGACCTGAGAATATCCTTTAGTGCCTTGAGTTTGGATAAGATGTTTCAAACCGTGGCCTTGTCCTCTACCATGTGGATGTCTATTTTTTAAACAAATCTTCAATGTGTCCTAGATTATTGTAGAAAATACATTTGGGCCATTGTCTGACAAAACTACCTCGTTATTGTTGCACAACAAACATAGCTCCCGTTGGGGTTTCTAGGATATTCGTGGATATTATATTAATATCAGATAGTTGGAGATGAGCATAGGCTTCATCCTATGATAGAAATTGATCCTTTTCATGGGAGCAAACTTGGGATGAAGACCATTGAGAAACTTCGTGGTACCAATCGTTCGTTTTTAATGTCTAGCAATTAGAGCAACATACTAGAAAGAAGGAGATGTTAAGTATAGATAGGAAAAGAGTTGTTTATTCAGTGAGTAAAAAGGTGTACATGGTACTCTCTTATATAGCTATAGAGAGTTAAGACATACATACAAGCAGGCAATATGGGACTAATACAAAAGAACATAACACAGTAGAAACAGAAAATAACACAGTATTTCTATACTCCCCCTCAAGCTGGATCCTAGATGTCGAATAAGCCCAGCTTGTCAATCAGAGTCTGGAAGCGAGCTTTAGGTAGAACTTTAGTGAAGATGTCTGCAAGCTGCTTCTCAGTACTGAGATATGGAGTGCAGATGTGTCCAGATAGAACTTTCTCCCGAACAAAATGGCAGTCAACCTCAATATGCTTGGTTCTTTCATGGAAGGTGGGGTTGCTCGCAATGAAAATGGACGCCTTATTGTCGCAGAACATAGGAATAGGGCTAGAAGATGTGATATCAAATTCGTTCAGAAGGCCACGAACCCATAGGAGCTCACATGCAGTATGAGCCATAGCTCTATATTCTGCCTCTGCACTTGACCGGGCAACAACTGTCTGCTTTTTGCTGCGCCAAGTAACCAGATTTCCTCCCACAAAAGTGCAATATCCAGATGTAGATTTTCTGTCAGATCGACTTCCTGCATAGTCAGAATCAGAAAAACCAGATAAATTGTAGTGGCCATGTTTTTTGTACAGAAGACCTTTCCCTGGAGAGCTTTTGAGATATCGTAAGATGTGACAGATAGCATCCCAGTGGCATTGCCGGGGTTTATCAAGATATCGGCTTATGAAACCTACAGCAGCTGCCAGATCAGCTCTAGTGATAGTCAAATAGATAAGTTTGCCAACCAGTCTCCTGAACTGGTGGCGATCAACATAAGGAGGGGAAGTATCATCATCCCAATTCATATTGGGATCCAGAGGAGTGTTGGCTGGCTTGCAGCCCAGCATACCGGTCTCTTGTAAGAGATCAAGAACATATTTTCTCTGTGACAAGCATAGTCCTGCAGAAGATCTAGCAACCTCAATACCTAGAAAATATCGTAGTTTCCATAGGTCTTTGGTGATGAAGTGTTGTGCTAAATGCTGTTTGGTTGCTTGTATCCCTGCACTGTCACTGCCAGATAAGACAATATCATCAACATATACAATAAGTATGACAAGTCCTGCTGCAGTTTTACGAATAAACACAGAATGATCAGATTGTGAACGCCGAAAGCCAAAAGTAATCAAGATCTGACTGAGCTTGTCAAACCATGCTCGTGGACTTTGTTTCAGACCATATATCGCCTTTCTGAGTTTGCAGATTTTAGAAGCAGACTCCCCCTGAGCAACAAAACCCGGAGGTTGCTCCATGTAGCCCTCCTCCTGTAGATCTCCATAGAGAAAGGCGTTTTTGACATCAAGTTGATACAAAGGCCAGTCTTTATTCACAGCAACATATATCAGAATACAGACAGAATTTAAGCGGGCGACTGGAGAAAATGTTTCAAAATAATCAACCCCATATGTTTGAGTATATCCTTTTGCAACTAATCTGGCTTTCAGGCGTTCAATGGTACCGTCCGGTTGGTATTTAATAGTAAAAATCCAGCGGCATCCAACAGTGTGGCACGAAGAAGGACGATCAACCAGATCTCAAGTCTGTTGATCACAAAGTGCATGCATTTCTTGCTCCATAGCATGTTTCCAGGCAGGCAAAGTGCCTCTTTAGCTGATTTAGGAATTGTCACAGCAGACAAAGCAGAAGTAAAACAAGCAAAGCTACCACAGAGATTGTCAGACGAACAGAAATTACTGATAGGATGCTGAGTACAGGAGCGAACGCCTTTCCGTAAACTGATAGGAAGATCCAGGTCAGAAAATACCTCAGTAGACGGTGGATCATCCGCAGACGCAGGATTTGGTTCGGTCGGGGCTTCAGAAGCATTAATGTTCTTTGACCTGCGCCGATAGACTTGCAATGGGCGTTCTTGAGGCACATCATGAGCATGAGGTTCTTAAACAACTAAAGGTAATGGAGTGGGAGCCATAATGTCATTCGACAATTTTGCACCAGCAGTAGAAAAATAAGGCATATGCTCAAAAAAGGTCACATACGCACTAACCAACCATTGTTTTTTGATAGGATCAAAACAGCGGTAACCTTTCTGAGTACGGGAGTATCCCAAAAACACACATTTGACCGAGCGAGCATCAAGTTTAGTGAGGCCAGGACGAAGAATTTTCACAAAACAAGTACTCCCAAAAATTCGAGGAGGCAGAGAAAATAAGGGTTTATCTGGGAACAAAATAGTATATGGGACCTGATTTTTCAGAACAGAGGAAGACATGTGATTGATAAGATAGCATGCAGTAAAGACAGCTTCAGGCCAGAAGTGTTGGGGTACTTTATAGTGTAGAAGAAGGGTGCGAGCAACCTCAAGAAGATGGCGGTTTTTTCGTTCAGCAACGCCATTTTGTTGAGGGGTGTAAGGGCAAGAAGTCTGATGTATGGTTCCACGGTCAGCACAAAAAGATGTAACAGATTGTTGTATGAATTCCAGAGCATTATCAGTACGAAAAATTTTAATGGGTCGATTAAATTGTGTGTGAATTTCAGCAAAGAAGGTGCGAATGGTATCTAACACAGTATCCCGACCATTAAGCAAAAACAACCATGTGGTGCGAGAATAATCATCAATAAAGGTCATAAAATACTTCACACCAGAGTGACTGGATACAGAGCATGGTCCCCAAATATCAGCATGAACCAAGTCAAAGATTTCTTTAGAGGCAATAATTTTCTTAGCTGGAAAAACAGATCGAGTTTGTTTGCCCAAAACATAAGTTTCACATGAAAAATTATTCTCATATAAAGTAGGAAATAAATGTCTTAATTTGGCAGCAGATGGATGACCCAGGCGAAAGTGCCACTGTAATCCTGTCACTGAAGTAGAAAGCAGAGCCGCAGCAGTAGGAGGTCCATCCAAGTAATACAGCCCATCTGGTCCTTCACGGCCCGAACCAATCCTCGTCTTCGTGCGGAGATCCTTCAAAACACAGCCAGAAGGATCAAATTTAATAGAGCACTTGAGTTGTTTAATCATCTTACTGACTGACAATAAATTAACAGGAAACTTTGGAATATATAACACAGAATTCAAGTGCAATTTTGGTGATAGCGGAACCGTGCCAGTTCCATGAACAGCAGTTTTGGATCCATTTGCAACAGTAACAGAAGTTATAGGAGCAGTTTTATGGAGACTCGAAAAAAAGTGAAGATCACCAACCATATGAGTGGATGCACCTGAGTCAATGCACCACTGTTTGTTACCAGATAATGGAGAAGCAAGCATGGCAGAAGGTCCGGAAGTAGACGAGGATGGCATCTGCGCAAGACGTTCCTGGAACATCTTTTCGAACTCTGAACGTAACCAGTTGGTGTTTGTTGGAGCAGTAGCAGTGTCAGTAGTAGAGTCGGCAGCAGGTTTTGTAGCAGCCTGGTTAGCCCAAGCCTGGTTAGCCCAGCCTGGACCCAAATACGGGAGAAGGTTGTGGGGTGGTGGTTTGTGGAGGAGAGGAGGCGACGGCGTGAAAGGATAGGAGGGGGAAGGGCCGGCGGCGGCGCTGGGGGGGGGGGCAGCGGCGGGTGGAGGAGGGGAGAAGGAGGAGGCAGGGGAGGGCGGCGTCTGGGGAAGGTGGCGGTGGGCAGCGGTGGAAGAGGGGGGGGGGGTTGGCGGCGGGCGGGTGGGGGGGAGGGGGCGACGGGCTTACGTCATGGGTGGGCTTATGGGTGGGGAAAAGGGTAACCTGCTCTTGATACCATATAGATAGGAAAAGAGTTGTTTATTCAGTGAGTAAAAAGGTGTACATGGTTCTCTCTTATATAGCTATAGAGAGTTAAGACATACATACAAGCAGGCAATATGAGACTAATACAAAAGAACATAACACAGTAGAAACAGAAAATAACACAATATTTCTATATTAAGAAAGAGCTTGTACATAACCAAAGCATTCATTAGCTGAGAGCTCAACTATATTTAATATAGCTTATCCCACATGTTATAGATTTGAAAGGCATTTTTCTTATGAGAGTAATGGTGTTTTGCAGTGTCACACAACCCCTTGGAAGTTCGATGGAACTTGTATCTTTCGTAGTGTGAGGTCCTATTCTATTCCAGAACCAACCTTTAACTTTGGTATTAGCATGTCAATATTCATGACGGTCTTGAAGATGTTGCTCCACGAATCTTAATTTCTTGGCATTCAAGAGTCATGGACACCTCATTCATCCAAAGAAAATGATTGATCTCATTGATCTTGATCGTTGAAATGCATTGTAGATGATAATCTAAACGTTGTCTTCAATCATCTACTAGATGGGACGTAGGAGAGAGAATTTATCAGAAAAATAATGCTAGATTGAAGAGGCTATCACGTGATAGAAACATTGTGCTATAAGTAAATTCAAGGTTCCCTAAGAGAAGAAAAAACACTCATACATGCACGAATTGGAGCTGTATGGAAGATAAGAGAAGAAACGAAGTCTCATCAAATTTGTTCGGTTGCTATTATGCAGATGGGCCTTTAGTTCTACCACGTACCTCTAGTTCCAGGTTGACAAGATTGAAGAAGGCTTTTCGGACCTACTGAAGGCAGTTGGCAGCGGATTCTCTATTTTTTCTTCACAGCGACTGTTAGGGTGTAATTGTCTGCCGCGACAGCCAACGTCCTACCGTTGGTAGCTAAGGGTGCAAGGTTGTTGCTTGCTGTTGGAGGCCTAGCAACGACTGGCCAATGATAGTTGATGCATTGTTGTCCACCAACTTCTGCTTTGCTACGGTTATGGTTTGTCCTTCCTAGTCATGACCTTGTTTCTAGTGCAAAGGCATGTGGTGATCCTTCAATCCTTGTTGTTCTTCATGGAAGAACATAGGAAGGGGAAGAACAATGTAAGAGAAGGAAACAGGAAGGCAAAAGAGAGAGAGAGGAGGGGGAACTAACCCTAAATAAAGAAAAATAAAAACTAGGGGTGTCGGCCCTAACCCTACTGTTGTATACCATGTGAGTAGATTAGGTTAATAAGTAATAACCCTTTAAGTTGCATGTGATATATGGGGTCTCCTTATATAGGAAAGTAAGTGGTACGACATATCATAGGTAAAATATCATCATCATCATCATAGGTAAAATATAAAGAGGAAAAAACAATTAAAGTAGTAGATTAGGTCCACTATGTGCATATAACCGAGTTAACTCTTAACACTATTTCTGAATTAGTTACTCAAAGGTTGGTGGGTACC
This sequence comes from Alisma plantago-aquatica, assembly GCA_963693085.1. Lineage (NCBI taxonomy): Eukaryota > Viridiplantae > Streptophyta > Magnoliopsida > Alismatales > Alismataceae > Alisma > Alisma plantago-aquatica. The sequence goes on along the minus strand of OY856410.1, from coordinate 729,699,959 downwards.
AAAACACAATAAAAACTTTGTGTAATAAAAGGCTAGTAAGTTCTAGACATACTCTGTGTGTGTGAGTGTGCATCTCTCTCACACACAGAGACAAAGTTAGGACCTTATATGTAAGAGTATGGGAGTGTGGACCGATGAGTTGACTAGTAGTGTTGATATTTCATTAGTTTTCGTTTTACATTTTATGATATATGCATTTGTTTCAATTGTGAATTTGTATATTCATATAACATCACGATGATAGTGTTAAATAGCTCCAACTTTAACCATTTTTAAACACAACCTATTTGAATGACAAACTTCACATTTATGATGTTGGATCATGAGAAACATGTTTAAGTCTTTAAGATAATGAAAAGATACTAGACATCAGAAATTTCCTATACCTAGGCTATATGTGTGTATGCACATGCACGCCCACACACAGTTACACACCCACCGACATGCACACGCACAAATGTCTTTTTTCGTAATCCAACTATATGAATGAAAAGCATACCATTACGTCTACTTTTCCTACTTATGGAATTTCATTAAATAGTGGCCATACCCTGAATGCAAGGATTCTTTTCCAGTTAACAGCATTACTGTGAGTATATATATTGAGATTTCTTGGAAGTTTGATACTTTGATATGCACCTTTTCGATGCCTACCTAAAAGCCAACCTGTTAAAATTGATTGGACGGTATTTGTTGCTGAGGGGCAATATTTTCTATACTTAGTGTCTGGAATCTGGATTGACTACTAGCAACCAGTATATTTATTCTGGAGCATGGTGCGGGACTTCCACTTCATGTCGATTTCGCCAGGTGTGGAAGTGGAAGTCCGTGGAAATTTCAAGGAAGTTTGATACTTTGATATGCACCTTTTTGATGTCTACCTAAAAAGCCAACCTGTTAAAATCGATTGGACGGTATGTGTTGCTGAGGGGCAATATTTTCTATACTTAGTGTCTAGAATCTGGATTGACTACTGGCAACCAGTATATTTATTCTGGAGCATGGTGCAGGACTTCCACTTCATGTCGATTTCGCCAGGTGTGGAAGTGGAAGTTCGTGGAAATTTCAAGGAAGTTTCAAGGAAGATCAGACACAAACTTTGATAAACTTCGATGCCGGTTTTTGAAGAAAACGATGTGAATTTGACGGAAACTTTGAAAACTTCTAATTATGTTATATCTCTATCTGATAGATGTTAATTTAACATGAAAACACGTTTCACGACTCTCTAGCCCTAGGTAGGTTGATAATACAATGTGTTGCTTGCAAGGAGTTAAATGTGCAATACACATACAAATACAGTTCATTATATGTATTATATGCAATATACAGCCAAATAGTAGTTACAACACCTTCTCTAGGAAAGAGTGGCAACAACAAACATAGGAGTTGATATTAGAAATTGTGAAGATGGTTCGAGGTGACACTTATCCTTATATTTAGGGCACATTTAGGATTAATGTTCCAAGTTGTCTCAACTTCTCCCAACTTCACCAACTTCGAGGAAACTTTGACAACTCTGGAGAACTTGGGACGAAGATACACTCAAAAAAGTCAACTTTGATGAATACATTGAAACTCCGTCACAAAGTTGACCCGATCACGAAGTATCTGGTATCCGACTTTGCCTGTGGTCGAATTTTGAAATTTCGGCAAAACTTCCCCTAACCTCGTCAAAGTTATGTTCCATGTTTTGGAGTATAGATTTCCTACGATGTCACTACATAGCTGCTTACTATCTAATTTAAACATTAATTACTCAATTGTTACCTTGCAGGATCTGGATGCATTTTCAGCATCAATAGTAGTTGCTATTGCATTCTCTTTCATTCCTGCCTCCTTTGCAGTAGCTATAGTGAAGGTAATCTATTTGCTCTCTTTTCATTTCAAGTTCAATGTTTCTAATCAGATAAAAAGCTGCAAGAAGACTTGTATGCAGTCCTTATGATATTTTTTACCTCATTACTGCCATGAAATATATATATCTTACTAATGAGCCAATTTCAGCACCTATCAACTATAATTTTCGGTTTATCCAGCCTTATTTTATTGTATAATATTAGAAAAAGGTTTTCATATCATGCATTACTTATCCATGCAGGAGCGTGAAGTCAGGGCAAAGCACCAACAGCTGATTAGCGGAGTAAATAATTTCTTTTATACTATATGTTCTCCCAGTGTCATGATTTCCTAAGACATGTGATCCATTTTCAGGTGTCTACACTTGCTTACTGGGTATCTGCTTACTTGTGGGATTTCGTCAGCTTTCTGTTTCCCACTGCATTTGCAGTTGTTCTTTTCTTCATCTTTGGTATGCACAAAGTTTGGAAATGGAGTAGATGTATAACTTGATTTGGTATAACGATGTGAAATTGTATACTTTTCTCAAGGTTACATAAAAAATTGTATACTTTTTTCTCAAGTATGTGAAATTGTAAAACATATTCATGTGCATAACGATGCATCCTCCCATAATTTCTTTCATTTGATCATGAACTATTATCATTGTTAATGATTGTTTGGCTATTTCTTTTGAGTTATAAACTGACTTTCATTGGATTTATCTTATTTATAGTATTCTAAAGTCAAGACTTTTTTTTTGTAGATCTAAACCAATTCATTGGATATGGTTGCTTATTGCCAACAATATCCATTTTCCTTGAGTTTGGCTTGGCTGTGGCTTCGTCCACCTATTGTCTGAGTTTCTTCTTTTCTGACCATTCCGTAGCACAGGTACTTCTTGTTACTGCTGTTTACAAAAGTGTGATATCCAATTTATTATTATTTATTTTGCTTTGATGGTATTTTCCCAGAATACGGTTCTTCTGGTGCATTTCTTCTTAGGACTGATTCTGATGGTCGTTTCTTTCATTATGGGGCTTCTAACTGCCACGAAATCTATTAATTCTTTCCTTAAGGTTTGTATAGATGCTTACTTCTTTAGTTGTGATTTTTCTCCACTAAATCTATTAATTCTTTCCTTAAGTTTTGTATAGATGCTTACTTCTTTAGTTGTGATTTTTTCTTCTTTTAAGAAAATAATTACTTATTATTTTGTCCGTTGGTAGTGTTTGAATTTGCAACATCATGAGCTTTAACTCACTTCAGCCTCATACTTTGAGCCTTTTATCAATAGCTACCACCAGATATTGTAATGGTTCTCCATGTATGGTAATGTAAGGATACCCATTGGTAGTTGGGGACCATTCACAATCAATTTTTTAATCTCTGAGTCATTTGTTCCTTTCTCTCTAGGGTGATTGATCACATTGTCAAGTTCCAATTGGCTTTGCTTTCTATGTTAGTGTCCTCAGCTTACATTCTTTGTTCCTCTAGATTTCCTATTAATTTAGATCTAGATTGCATGGACAACAAAGTCTAGTGTCTAATGTTTTCAATTTAACAACATATTCGTTGGCTTCATTCTCTGTGTAACCATTTACCTTCCTGATATGGTATGATTGGTAGGTAAGAAAACTTGGTCTCCTCACCTCTCACATGCCTCGTTAAATAGAGCTTTGTTGTGTTAGTTACAAAAGGTTTTAAAGTGCATGAGGCGTAACGAGGCGTTTTTGTCTCAAAAGGTGAGGCATGAGCCTGAAGGAGTTTGACACACACACACTTAAAGCCGGCGAGTGGTAGCTCAACTGGTCGTAGCACGGGGCCCCTCACGAAGGGTCCCGGGTTTGAATCCCGCTGGGTGCGCTGCTCGGAAATGATTTAGCCCGTCGCGTCGGCCGGCCAACGATGCGACTTACTGGGCCACTGTCCTTGTGGGCGGGGTAGTGTCTCCCGGGTTTTACCTTGCCAGGACTTGTCACAAATGTGGCGAGCCCTGAGGAGGGGTTCCCCGGTCACCAAAAAAAAAAGTTTGACACTTAAGCCTCGCAATATAAATGGGGCAGTCATAAAATAGATATATGCTTATCTGGACATATTTACATGCATATACAGAATATATGTATTGCATACATTTATATGTGTGTGGATATTACAGATCTGTATGTGTAATCAAAATTAAAACCAAATCAATTTTGTTTTACCCAACTTAACAAAGGTAAAATAGGGATTAGGAGAAAGGTAATAAAGACGCCGACATAATAAATTAGATATGTATCTAATAATGAGATTTTTTTTGTACTATTGAATCCAAATTTACAATGGGACCGAGAAAATTTCCTAACCATAACTTGGAATTAGTAGGAAAAGCAAGCAAAATAGACAAAATGAGATTTGAAAATCACTAGCATAGTAAAGAAAAAGACACGATAAATTTAGGAATGAAGATGTCTAAATAATTTTGAGTGTTTGAACAAATCAAAGCTATATATATTCATTAATGAGAGGATGCTAATCAATTAAATGAAAGTTCAATACATTTTTTATGAAGAAGGTCTATTTAATAATCTCTACAGGAAAACAGACTTTATGGCTAAAATAAGATATCTCATCCAGAATTGAGGCTTGCACTTTACCTACGCCTCTGAGCTCAGCCCTTGAGGTGAGCCTCTAGCATTGAGGCATAAGACAACCTAGGACATCGAGGCGTGAGCCTCAAGGCACAAATTAGATAGCCTCGAGAGCCTCATAGTGGGAGTTGATTTGCTGACGATGTTCAATTCAAGGCCTTTTTTGTCCAATGAAGAGCATCTTTAGTCCTTATTGTAAATTCATATTTTTTTATGGCTTCAAAAATAGTTTTCCTTACACTGGCCGTTGTGATCAAGTTGTTTGAATTGAAGTTGTCCAATATCCAAAATGTATCCAGTTTATCTGAGTTAAGAGGTTGTTAACTTCTATGATAGTCTATTTGTTGGATTAGGCTATTACAGTTTTTGGTCCTATATGAGCCTGATAGGATTAAATTCGCTTAGCTTGTATTTATGGTGTATCATACCCCATGTTCTAAAAAACATGAAGTGGGAAGTGAGCAGACATGACCTTGTAGCTGCTTAAGCACTGGGTAGGCTTTTATTAAATAGTGGATGCTTAATTTTCAATTTTTAACATCTTATACACATGCATACATATTACATAAGATTGTACCTTATGAATGTTTTACATAGTTAAACTTATGTATTGCTTTAAAATTAATACTAAGTAACAACAAGAAAGAGTTAAAGAATTTAGCAGTTCAACATAAATATGTGTATAAATTATTGTGAACCGGTTTGACACATCAAGAAAAATATATATTGAATTTCATTCCTTACCTTTACATGGAACATGAGAAGCGTCATATGAATATAACCAGTTGGATAAGGAGAGTAAATTGCCCACGTGAAAATGCATGAAATAAGAAGAATTAGTACAATATTCATGTGATATTGACAATGTCACATGATTATGTTGTTGGAATATTTCTTTTGTTGATAAGGTAAAATTACTATCTCAAAAGCAGTATAGGGGAAACAACAAAAAACCCATATACTATACAGACCGGTCTATTTGAGATCCCACATCCTAAGAACTCTTGGTTCCATACCACCAAAACCCTTCAGATGGCATAATAAACCCAAAGTAACATATTCACAATCATATCAAAAAGACGAAGGCTATCAAAGTGTTTTAAAAATCGTGCTAGGTGGCTGCTTAAGCGGCACAAGGTCCTGGCCGATTAAATTGTGCCTCAGGCAAATGTTGAGCGGATTTGGGTTAAGCACTTTTAGCCTGCTTTGGCCGCTTTTTTCCCCGCTTCCCCCCTGCTTTTTTCCACTTTTTCCCATGTCAGAGTTTATATACTCAGTAACATTGATGTCAGTAGTGTGATTGATATTTATATGAGTAGATATTTATACGTTAATATTAAATGAATATGAATGTATAGTTAGCTGCTGATTTAATATATTAGTTAGCTGTTGATTTGATATATTCTTAGCTACTGATTTAATATAGCTAGTTAGCTATTCATTGATTATGTGATTTGTTGTAGATGGCTGAATTTATTAACTCTTTAATGTTGTTACTTAGTATTAATTTTACAGGAATACATAGATTTGATTAAGTAAAGCATCCAAAAATCATAATATTATTTATGTATGTATGTATATAAATTGTTAGAAATATTTGAAAAATCAAATATCCGCTTTTTAAAAAAGTGCCAGCTTAATCGCCCGTTTGGCGATTAATCGGCTACAAGGTCTTGTTTTGTCTGCTCGCTTCCTGCTTTGCGCTTTTTAAAACATTGGGTATCACAAACCCTTTTACCATGAACTCTACTATTCCTCTCCCCTAAAATATGGAAAACCAGGGTGGTAAGAACCTCACCACCCCAACTTCCTCGTAAGGAATTACATCTGGACTTGTAAAACATCCACTGTAGGAGATCCTTGAGAGAGTGTGGCGGCTGTCCATTCAAAGCAGTTCTCACATAAAGATACTTGGAGAGATCACACTCAGAAAAACAGATAGTTATGTGTTTCCGACTCCTTATTGCACAACACACAAATAGGATTAATGCTAAAACCTCACTTGATCATCATGTCTCGTGTAAGAAGTCTACTCATAAAAGATCTATAAGAACAGAAGTTCCACTTTGGAATATAGACCTTGTTCCAGAAGAGTGGGTGATCGGCCCTCAAACGTCGGTCAAAAGTGGCAAAACAGTTGCCTAGTTATAAAGGATCAAAATTTATTTTTATACCTTACTTCACGAAACGTCCACAACTAAATATGGAGTCTATTGTAATAGACGGGTTAGAACACATGGATGTGGGGACGTCTAATCGCCCAAAGATTTGATTATTACCTAGTTAAGCAAAATGAATGGTAGATATATGCATAGAACTAAAATGAGACAAACAAAACTAAACAAAGCGAAATAAAGAAAACAGATTTCATCAAATTTTACTAATTGATAAGGAGTTACGCACTATGTAACCACAAATAAGGCAGTCTATGCACCTCGTGTTCAGGCGTAGACAACCCTCGAGCACCCTAGCAAGCAACTGACCTCTTAACCCAACATGTACCATGGTAGCTACTCCTATGGGGCTCACCGCACTCGCTCTCGCTCTCGTGACCACCCAATCAACAGCCCAATACCTCTTTTGAGGAGCATGGAAAAACATTCCTAAGTATCTATAAGTACCTCTAGGGTCCAAAACAGCTAGGAGCATTAGGAGTACAGAAGATCGGCCAAGAATCCAGACACTGTGAACCCGACCCGGTTTGGATGAACCTGATCCGTTTTCGCTTTGTGGGGTTAGATATCTCAGACCTTAGGTTTTGGGCAGATCCTCCCTTGGGCCTCGTCTTCTCAGATGGCGGTCCAAACTACCTTCTCTACCGATCTTACCACTAATCTTTTGAGGTTAGTAAAAATGAGAGTTCAAGTAAGAAAGAGATCAACCAATTGAACAATGACAACCAAAAAGAGAAGGTAGAACAGAAACATGCTTGATCTAAATATTAACTACTTGCTTAGATTCAAAGTAGATAAACACACCCAAAACAGGATACATAGGCTAGAAAGAGCTTAACTAGCCATAGACAAGCATAGTTGGCACTGAACAAAGATGGAAATACATCGTGTGTACATAAACAAAGGAGAATAGTGTAAGAAAAGAGCAAGAGGAAGAGATTAGCACGTGGAGGAGAGGTGGCTCCTGCTCTTTAGCCTTCGAATGGATTGGATCTCGTCTTTTGCGTCGTCATCTTTGATTTGTTGGACTCCTCGGCTTCCTTTCTCCTCGATTCCGTCCCAAACAAAATCTTGTATGGATGGATGGAGGTAGTAACCAATGGAACCTGAGTGGCAAGGTGGAGATGATTGATGTAAGGGTGTGTAAAACGCACACGAATCGATGGCAGTGGACAGCGTGAGATCCTTAGCCCTTTTGGGCCTGGAGCTCTAAGGCGGAGGTCTGGAGACCAAAAAATCCAGAACCCTTGACCTGTTGGACAAGGAGGGGCATTCACAGTGATAGGTTGTATATCTATAAGTGGAGAAGAACTCTGCCCGGTTTAGGAAAATTGGGTCGGTTTTGTATGATGGCAGGAAAAGAAGAGGAGATGAAATGAAACTAGATCGGTTTGGATAAACCTGAGTTGATTTCTTACCATCGGTGTGGCAAAATTTGGCTTCCATCAATTTCGACCATCAGTAGACGTTGTTGGAGCTCGCCAGCAGAGTGGGTCGTCGGGGTTGGTTGTCGGTTGTGGCCATTAGAGACGACCATCGAGGGGACCTTCGGATGTTTACCCACGATTGGTGGGGGATGGAACCAAACTTGGGCCAGTTTTATTGAACCTGACCCGGTTTTGCACCATCAGTAGGTGGTCGATGGCATAGTTACAAATTCGGTATTCGGCATACGTTTGGTTGAGTTGAGAAGTTCGAAATTCTGCAATTATGCGGGAATATCGGGTAAAAAGCTGTCAACGTACGGTAAAAGTACGGTCAACTATTTGGGAAAAAGTCAGCAAAAAATCGGAGGATATATACATATATTGCATACAGATGTATGTATATATATGTTTTGTACATATATGTACATATATATTGCATACATATATCTATAACTATTACTTACATATACATATATTACATACATACACACACATATATCGCATGTACATATACACAATCACATATATAAACTCAAACTAAGTTAACAGACTTAATGAGTACGATACGGGAAAAGAACGTATAAAATGGGAAAAAAGATTAGACGTGATTAATTCGTAAAAAATACGGGAATAATATGTAATATTCGGGAATTCAAATTTATTCGGGAAATTCATACATTTAGGGAAAAATTTGTGTTTTAAACGCAACTTTTTCAAAAAGTCAGAGTATATTGTGACTATGGTCGATGGCGTGCTCTATCGAAAGGAGTGTTGGCATTAGAGGTGACCATCTTTTGATGGTTTACTGGACGACTTTATCGGCAGTCTTTCGACGAAAAAGGTCAATGGAGAGTTGAGGCATGTTGTTGTGTGTAGGGTCGAACCCGGCCTGGTTTTGTCAGGTTGAGCCGGTCGATGAAGATGGATTTTTCTAGTCTTCGTCTTGGAAATTGGAGAAATCTATGTTTCTTCAGTTCGGTGACTGCAAGTCTCAAAAACTGCTAGTTTGAGCAATTGTATCTTCAAATAGAGTTGTTGTTAGAGAATAGAAGTTGTTCATGTAGTCTTTTCTTATTTGCTTTCTTTATTGGGTCTATTGTGTAAATGGCCTCTTCTAGCCCGCTACAATAGGGGCCCAACCCTTTCACATGGTATCAAAGAAAGCCCTTGGATTGTAACCCTAGCCATCGGCCACCCCCCTTCTCTCTCTCTCTCTTCCCATCTCTTCGCTTTGTTGTCGTCACCACCACCATTCGGTGTCGCTGCCGCCGCCTGCGGTTCTTACTGAACGCTGCCCACCGACCCCCCTCCGCCAATTTCCCTCTGTCTCCAGATTCTTGAAGATTTTGAAGACCTTCTTCGGGTTCTGTTGGTGAGAATACACATGGGATAGTTGATCCCACATAGCTTTAGCGCTCTGAAGATGAAGTAGAGACTAACTGATCTTCGGTTCGACACTATCACCATCCACGTCATGACTCTGAAATCATCTTTAGACCACTGCGCGTAGGCTTGCTTGGCTTTTCAATCAAATTATCCAGATCAAATCACAACTACAATTTTCTACTCTTGGTATATGTTACTAGTAGTGTAGGAGAAGGAGACAACATGAAAGCTTACGGACTGTCTCACATATCGTATATATAAGAAGAATACATTACACATTTACAAATAGATCCCTGACCTTAGCATGTAAGACCATGTCATTTACATACAAGCCCCTATGCATAACACTCCCCCTCAAGCTGGAGCATACATATCATATATGCCTAGCTTGGTACATAAGAATCAAACCCGACAACCATTTAGGGACTTTGTGAATAGATCAGCTAATTGGCCTTCAGACCTGGAAGATGACAATTGAATCAATCTCTTGTGGATTTTCTCTCTCAAAAAATGGCAATCAACCTCAATGTGTTTAGTTCTTTCATGAAAAATTGGATTTTGAGCAATGTGGACAGCAGCTTGGTTATCACATTTCAAATCCATAGGAGCATCTTGGGCAAATCCAAGTTCCTCTAACAAACGTCGAATCCATAGCAACTCACATGTTGCTAAGGCCATAGCTTTATATTCAGACTCTACACTTGATCTGGCTACAACTGTCTGCTTCTTGCTCCTCCATGATACTAGATTTCCTCCCACAAACACATAATAGCCAGAAATAGATCTTCTATCAGTGCTACATCCTTCCCAATCAGCATCAGAAAACCCTTGTCCTTTCAGGTGACCATGATTTTGATATAAGATTCCCCTTCCAGGGGACTTTTTCAAATACCTCAAGATGTGCATCACAACCTCTAAGTGACATGTACATGGCTTCTCCATAAACTGACTCACAACACTAGTAGCAAATGCAATGTCAGGCCTAGTGACTGTCAAATAATTCAACTATCCTACAGTCGTTTCATCTCCAAGGATCATCTGCAACTCCCCCTACTCGATGGACAATTTCACTTTAGGGTCCATTGGAGTGTCACTAGGTCTAGTCCCAAGCATCCCTGTCTCTGTGAGCAAGTCAAGCACATACTTCCGTTGTGAAATTACTGTGCCAGATTTTGACTTGGCAACTTCAATTCCCATAAAATATTTAAGATTTCCTAGGTCCTTTGCATGAAATTGTCCATGCAGAAAAGCCTTCCATTGTGCAATTCCCTGACTGTCATCACCAGTAACCACAATGTCGTCAACATATTCCACAAGAAATATACATCCTGAACTTTGTCGCCTGTAGAAAACAAAATGATCCATAGTACATCTCTGGAGCCCAAACTCAGTAAGATAACTACTAAGTCTACCAAACCAAGCACAAGGTGATTGTTTCAGACCATACAGAGACTTGTGGAGACGACACACTAGATCACACTCTCCCTGAGCAACAAACCCTGTTGGTTTCTCCATATAAATTCCCTCATCTAAGTCATCGTGTAAGAATACATTCTTGATATCAAGCTGATGTAGAGTCCATGAATGTATGGCAGCAAGAGACAAGAAGATACAAACGGATGCCATCTTTGCAATAGGGGAGAAGGTCTCTAAATAACCCTCACCATAGACTTGAGTGTATCCCTTGGCTACTAACTGTGCCTTAAGCCGATCAACTAATCCATTCGCACCAACTTTTACAGTGAGAACCCAACGACATCCAACTACACACTTACTCGATGGGCACTGAACAAGAGACCATGTATGGTTCCGGATTAGTGCTTCCATCTTTTCTTCCATTGCATGACGCCAGCCTGGGTGATCCAAGGCAACTACATGAGAAGAGGGTATGGAGACAGAGGACATGGAGGATAAAAAGGCATGAAATGAGGGCGATACATTGCTATATGAAACAAAATTAGAAATGGGATGAAGAGTGGAAGATTGAGTGCCTTTCCTCAAAGCAATAGGACGGTTATCAATACTTGTATCTACTTGACTTTCAGACAAGGGAGCAACTGGAGGAGCAGAACTGGCAGGAGTTTTTGTAACACCTGTACTTGTACTTGGACGACGAGTATACACCTGTGTGATAGGAGGTCTAGTAGAAATGGATAGTACACTATCATGAGGACCATCATTACCCGGTCAAGTGGAAATAGACTCAACAACAATTGGAAGAGGCAAGAGCTCTTCCACAACTACCGGTGTCATTGACAAACTGTCGTCAAAGAATGATGGTGTCTTCAAAAAAGGTGACATCGGATGAGCCAAAAAAGCAATGTAAGGTAGGACTATAGCACTTGTACCCCTTCTGAACTCGAGAATAACCTAAGAAAAGACACTTGGTCGACATTGGACTCAACTTGTCCTTGCCAGGACCTAGGCAATGAACAAAACGGACACATCCAAACACCTTTGGTGGGACATGGTACAATGGCTTTATAGGATGAAGAATCTGAACATGTATACGATTTTGGATTACAGATGATGGCATACGACTTATGATGTAAGTGGCAGTGGGAACTGCATCACCCCAGAATTATCTTGGGAAACGCATGTGAAGAAGAAGAATATGTGCGGTCTCCACGATGTGTGGAATCTTTCTTTCAGCCACTCTGTTCTGCTGCGGTGTGTGTGGGCAAGATGATTGGTGGATGATGCCATGGGTGGAGGTGAAATGGGTGAAATCATGGCTGAAGTATTCTTTGGCATTATCAGAACGGAGAATACATGCTTTCTTCTTAAATTGAGTTTCCACTTCCGCACATTAAGATTTAAAAATGGACAAAAGTTCAAATCTTTCTTTCATCAAATAAAGCCATGTAGCACATGAATAATCATCAAACAAAGATAACAAAATACTTGTAACCAAGCTTAAAGGTTACACAACTCGGACCCCATACATCTGAAGGAACTAACTCAAACAAAAACTCTGCTCTTTGACTCTCTTTAGACCTGAAAATAGACTTTGTATGCTTCCCTAACTGACACGACTCACATTGCAACCCATCTAGGTAGGACAGACTTGGGACCAAAACTTTGAGCTTATCCTATGATGCATGACCAAGACGACTGTGTACCACCAATGGGGAAGATGTGATACAAGTTGTAAGAGACCTACTCAAGTAGTAAAGTCCAGCTAGTTCATACTCTTTGCCAATTGTCTTCCTCGTCTTCAAGTCTTGTATAACACAAGTATCAATTAAGAAAGTAATTGAGGCTTGAAGACAACGAGTTAATTTGTTGATAGATAATAAATTAAAAGGGAATTGTGGATGAACAAGGTGGAACGAAGGGGCATATGTGGAGTTGGTGACACTACCCCAGTTCCCATGACCGATACAGTAGAACCATCTACACGGGTAACACCAGGTAGGTTAGGCTTACTAGTATAGGTGGTAAACATCTTAGGTTCCCCCGTGATATGATCAGTTGCACCTGAATCAAGAACCCAATCTGACTTGGACATTGATTCATTGGAAGCCTGAGAGATACATGTTGAAGGGTTGGCGCTTTGTGCAACGGTGACAACTGAAGATGTGGCTTGATGTGAAGCTCGGAGACTCATCAAATGAACATATTCTTCTTCAGACAATGAAACAAGATATGAAGCCTCCTCTTGAGTATTTCTCTTATCATCCATGTTGACTAGCATATATTAAATCAGCACAATAGGGACTTGATATCAGACCAAATCAATTGTAAAGGACCTTGAAATCAGAGTTAGCAACTTGAAATCAAACTTTGCTGACTTAATTTCAAACTTTGTACACTTGAATCAGACTTTGTAGCAGTACTATTTTAGTTTGGACTTAGAGAAACTCGAGGAGAAAGATCTCCTTGTTGGTTGTATATGCTCCCATCCCCCCCCCCCCCAAAGAAGACCATTAGGGTCTAGGGGAACAAGGGATGGTAAGTGGCAAGGGCTGATCACTGTCCAAGAAGAGACAAGGAAGCCTGCAATGTTCCCACCGCCACAGTAATCACTGTAGCAGTGCGAAAACTGAAAGGAAAGTGAGGGAGGAAGACTGTCTCCCATGCAGCTCTCTCTCTCTCTTGTAGAAGAGTTTGACTGCTCTCCTGAACCTGGCTCTGATTCCGTGTTACTAGCAATGTGGGAGAAGGAGACGCCCTGAAAGCTTACTATCTGTCTCATGTATCATATATATAAGAAGAATACATTACACATTTACAAATAGATCCCTGACCTTAACATGTAAGACCATGCCATTTACATACAAGTCCCTATACATTAACAGTATCTGATAGAGTACTGATTGTTGTATGTCTTTGTTGAGTTATTAAGAGACTGATAAAGCAATCAACTTATCTAACTTATCTATGCTAGGGATCATCTCGATTCTTTTTGTGTACAGTTCCAGAGCGATGTGTCTTGGCCGTGCTGCATTTTGCACATATTTCCTACATCATTGACAACTCAACTTTGCATCTTTCACTAAAAGTTATAGTTTATCCCAGTGGCATTACTCTTGTCTTAGATAGCATTACAGTTTTCTAGAGTTACTGACATTATGATCAGTGTTTAAATATGGTTATGTGAGAGTGACTTATTTCACCTGATCTGTTGGCATTATATTTTGTCTTAAAGGATCATATACAATTTTGGCTGGTTGCGGTTGTCTAATATCCTCCAGCTTGTTTGAATCCTTAAGGATTTAATATACCTTAGTGTCTTGTGCTTGTCCTAGATCTTCACTTGTCAAATTTAGAATCATGTACAAATCCCACACCCTTTGTATAGTATGCATGAATTACGATCTCTGTCCCTCCCTCCCTCCCTTTATTTTCTTTTAACTCAATGTCATAGGGTAGCGTCTTAGAGGGAAGATTTCTTACATTATTATTCATTGGTTTTCTTTCTCTGATTAGGTCCTGTTTGAATCTTAATCTGTTGGTAGCAAGTTTTATTTATCTAGAATATTGCCTTGAACTAGTAATGTTGAGCAGCAACTTAGCTGAAAAAAAAAATATGCAGTGATTATTTTAGCCTTTGTTGACATATCTAATATAAAGGTTATATATGTCAATATATATGCTACAGAATTTCTTCAGACTATCACCAGCATTTTGCTTTGCTGATGGACTTGCATCTCTTGCACTTCGCCGACAAGGCATGAAACTTGGATATGGAAGTGGGACAGAAATTCTTGATTGGAACGTCACTGGTGCTTCTATATGCTACTTAGGCATTGAGGTATCACATCTTTACCATTATATATTTTAATTTCAACTGATATATTTGTGGAAATTTGTTTGTTTAATCAGCTACATCTACCATAAAAGAACTTGATGCACTTTATAAGTTGACTTTGATATCATTGTCTTACTAATAGTGAAATTGCTGCACCGGTATATGTTTCACCTGAGGAGTGGGACTGGGCACATAACCCCTATGGAAACAATCAACTGCAATACAGCCTCACTGAAGATGTAACTATCATAATTCACCATTACACAAAAGCACTTTTGTATCTTGAATGGTACTATCTAGGTTCAACATTTTCATCCCAAGGTTTGGATCTCATTAGAAGCTAATGTTTTGCTTTTCATTAGATATGTCCTTAAACTTGTGATCGTTAATTCAGAACAAAAAAGAAGTGTTCATGAACACACATGCTCGCACATCCAAGACTGTGAAGGCACCCCCAGCCGCACCCTAATATCCAGCACATCTGAAACCTGAATACAGGAAAATAAAATAGCTCCGCACAAGGGTGCGGTGCAGAGGTGAATGGACCAGTCTGCAAGGAGGTCTCGCGGTTGATTCCTCTAGGGTAACATTGACAGTTGACACAAATGGTCGCATGTTAGGACTACTTTGGTTGGGAGTAAAATGAACCCAAATCTGCAACTGCAAAACAGGAAATTCAAAGACATGATTCGAACTCTTACCTTTGTTGTTTGGTTTGATGGGGTTCTAGTGTATCCTGTTGTTTTGTTTTTGTTTGGTATAGACATATAATGCAGTTATTCTGTAGAAGCGACGATTATTCAACATACACTGCAGATGTTTCATGGTCGGTGACCGTGGAAAACCAACTGTGCCCCCATTTGTGCGTGGCTGGTTTTACAGAGTTGAACAGGAGCAATGGACAAATTGCACTTGGATTTCCACCTCTGTTTTAGAACTGGAAAGAACCAAACTGAAAGAAAATGAAAAGGCAAGGAATTGAAACTGCACGGCTTTGAATTCTGCCCAACCAAATTAGCCATTAATCACATCCAAAGTTCCTCATGCTTTCAAACTTTCAGAATCTACATCAGAGAATAAGAATTTTGTAAGTGCACATAGCATACTGGAGGTAGGGGTGGTGACTGGCGAGATGGGGGGCCCAGGCTGAAAGCTCTAAAGTTGAGGTAATTGGCGTGCTCCAAGTGCTGTAACTACCCTATCGCTGTAAGTTGTAACTACCCTTGATTTGCCCTCCCAACCTGTGTCGGGCCTATGCAGTTCTGTTGTCCTAGGGTGGGTGGGTGGGTGGGTGTGCGTTGTGCGGAGGGTGGGGTGGAGGGGGCGATCCTTCCTCTTGACTTATGCAGGAAAACAATATAGAACAGGCACTTACACCCACATGCATCTGATATAGCTTACACCAGAGAAGTCATAGTTTCTTATACTGCATGTGCATGCCCATGAGTGTATACATGTACCAGTCAAATTAAAGTAAATCAAAAGCAATACTCATAGAACTTCCTAGTTTATGGGAGTAGGAATTGTGCTATTCTGCACTATTAGTATAAATTGCTTGTTTCTTTTTTCATCCAGACTTAAGATGGAAAGCCGCAAGTGCAAAAACTTATGTTTTGTTAGTCAAACTATCAACCTTGCATAATTGAGCTTAGCAACATCACCATCGTATTTGATTAGTTATTTTGAATGTGTGTTATTTCAGAATAATAAAATCTGTTGTTTTATTTCCACTACCTTGAAGGACAGATTATTAACTTTACTAGCTTCTACATCATGGCCTGCCAGGTTGTTTCTGGCAATGATCTGGAATGTGACTAAATTGCTTCTCTATTAATCATGGGATCTGATGCCACCAAGTTTGATAGTTCTGGGTCCACATTACCCGATAATGATTGTTCTACTTGGAAAAATTAAAATTTGTGTTGCTAGATTAATTTACTTTTTAATAGTCCAGGAGCTTCAGTAATCATATATACTGCTGACTATAGAGAAATTGGGAATTGCTTATTGAATGAATAAACAAGTGTACAATATAGTCTCTTATATAACAGAAGGGATTAGAGACTAAACTAGAGATGAGCAATATGGGACTAAACTACAGAAGTAAAAAAACATAAGTGAGGCACATGCTATGCACATGACACTCAACAAAACACAACATCTCTCTATACTCCCCCTCAAGCTGGAGCGTAGATGTCAAACATGCCCAGCTTGTCCACTAGAGTCTGAAAACGAGCTTTAGGAAGTATCTTGGTGAAGATGTCCGCAACTTGCTTTTCAGTGCTGAGATATGGAGTGCAGATCCGGCCAGAAAGGACAGTTTCTCGAATGAAGTGACAGTCAACTTCAATATGTTTAGTCCGCTCATGAAAAGTTGGGTTGCTCGCAATAAAAATGGAGGCCTTGTTAACACAGAACATCGGTATAGGGCTGGAATAGGAGATATCGAACTCCTGAAAGAGACTCTGGACCCAGAGAAGTTCACATGCAGTATGAGCCATAGCTCAGTATTCTGCCTCTGCACTAGATCTGGCTACAACAGTCTGCTTTTTGCTTTTCCAGGTAACAAGATTTCCGCCCACAAATGTACAATATCCTGAGGTTAACTTCCGATCGGAATGACTTCCTGCCAATGTTCAAAATTTCGTCGAAATTGGCGAAATTTCGCCAATTATTTCGATGCTGATGGCAATGGGACATAGAAACAGCAGTACCTCTAGTTACGTACGTAATTTCGCCGGCAAAAAAAATTCGACGGCTTTTTCAAATTTCGCTGAAACAGGGGGGGGGGGGTCGCTGCAAATTGGCCACTTAAGGCTATTATTTCGCCAGCACGGCTCGGGATGCTGCGTTGTGCCGCCGAAAAAGTAGACGATTGCTGCAGTTTTGTTGCTTTGGCAATTTTGAAGGTTCCAAAGGCTATTTTGAGGGATTTTGAGGTATGTTTTCTCTAATCCACTTCTTCTCCCCCCAATCTAATGTTCTACCTATTCTCTCTCTCTAATCTCTCCTCCTACCATATTTCTCTCTCTATTCTCTTAGATCTAAGGTACTAGATCTACCAAAAATGGTGGATCTATGCATTAAATCCTTAAATGGTGTAGATCTAAACATAAATCCTACTAAATATCACTAAATCCATAACCTAAACCCGTATTACTACTTAAATCTAATCTTTTTTGCTTAAAAAATCATTTTTAACATGGAATTGCCTAGATTCATGCTTATATGAACAATATATACTAATATTAACTTAGATTAAGGTCAAAAATGCATTTTGGGGGTCAAAAATTATGTACTTTTTATTATTTTCAAAAAATCAGACTTAAAATTTTATTTTTTTCTATTTTAGTTAAATAAAATGATTTCCAAATAATAGAAATTGCATAAATAATACTATAATAACCTAATATTAGTATGATAAAATACTTAAAATATGTTAAATGTATTTAGAATAAAGTTCAAGTCTTTTTATATGATTAAAAATTATTTTCAGTAATTAAAAAAAGAAAAAAATACATTTATTAAAAAAATAATTCAATAAAATGTCTTAGCATGATTATACATTTATACTCTACTTATTTAGTATCATAAATTATTTTTTTTTTTTTTGACGCAAACATATTATAAAATTGAGTTTACTCTATTAGTCTATTTAATATCATTAAAAGATAATTTTAGAACTTAAAATGATAAAATAAATTATATTCTA
The DNA here is from genome assembly GCA_963693085.1 of Alisma plantago-aquatica. NCBI lineage: Eukaryota > Viridiplantae > Streptophyta > Magnoliopsida > Alismatales > Alismataceae > Alisma > Alisma plantago-aquatica. The sequence goes on along the minus strand of OY856410.1, from coordinate 729,681,537 downwards.
AAAAATTAAGAGACACTCAAATGATGCAATTGTCTTCTAGTTCTATTCTACTTGTACATGTTTGTAAATATGTTACATAATTCATGATTTAAATGTAATGACATGACTCATGAGTGTTTTTCTTTAATCTTTATATTTTGCAAGTGATGGTGAATTCTTCTAGCAATGGTTCATCTGAATCTGATGGTGACAGAGATGTGGGTGTTGGGAGGGGTAAGAACCAAGCTGGTAAAAAGGGTCCAAATCCTGATTTTGCATGGGGGCATTGCCAACCTATGGGTGACAATAGACAACAAGTGGTTTGCAACTACTGCGACAAAAAGATTGGAGGTGGAGGAATTACTAGGTTCAAGGCACACATTGTTGGTGGGGATAAGAATGTGGCCAAGTGCAAGAAATGCCCTCAAGGAGTGAGGGATGACTTTAATGAAATGATGAAAGCTAAGAAAGAAACACGTCAGCAACAGAAACAATTAGACCAGCTGTATGTGGATACCTTGTTTGGTTATAGGGGAGGACATGGTTCATCTGCTGAGGACTCTAATGTGGAATATCCCCCTGATTATGACACCCCCCAAGCCCGACGCATGTTTAGGAGGGCCCTGAAAGATTCTAAGAGGTCTGCATGGGAAAAACAACAACATGATGAGTATAGAAGGGGAATTGGACCGTCTGCTTATGAAGTTGGTGGTGGTAGTCGGGGTTCAGGGAGAACTGTAGTTGAATTAACTGAGAATGACATGCCATCTGGTCAGGTGAAAAGAAAGGAGGCATTCATTCATTGTTCAGATCTGCTATTATTGCAAGAGGAAGGTTGGGCTTAGATGTTGAAGAGCCAGGTATTAGAAAATCTCAACCAGCTCAACAAAGGTTGAAGGATATGTTCTCTGGAGCAAAGAATAAAGGTGGAAAAGGTGTGGGAAAGTTTTTCTTTGCACATGGGATCCCAGCACATGTGGCTTCTAAGCCATACTTGCAACACCTCTTGAGGACTGTGGGGGCAGCTGACCCGGGTGTGAAAGCCCCAACTGCATATGAGTTGATGAATGTTTACCTTCCTCAACAGAAAGAAGAAATTCAGAAGTGGATTGATGAAAAAAAGGAGAGGTATGAATGATATATTTTGTGGTATTTTTTATTATATGAAAATTAGTGTTGAGAATTTGCGATGCATTTATTTATTGCATTACAAATTGTAGGTGGCCTGAATATGGAGTTACGTTGATGTGTGATGGGTGGACATCGGATAACAGAAAGCAAATAATCAACTTTTTAGCATACTGCAATGGTTCCACAATTTTCCTTGGTTCCGTTGATGCATCTGATCAAGTTCGGGATAGTAAGTACATCAAGAAGCAGATGAAGAGATTTCTGAAAAATGTTGGGGTGGAATTTGTTGTCCAAATAGTGACAGATAATGGGCCAAACTTCAAGAAAGTTGGGAAAGAGTTAATGAAGCAATATCCAATATATTGGACACCTTGTGCAGCCCATTGCATCGACCTGATACTGAAAGATATAGGTAATTCAAAATTTCAAATTCTATTACTTATACCTTCAAGATATATCTATGACTCTATTAATATAATCACTTAAGATTTAACCATCATTTCCATGTTTGAATTATTGTAGGGGGGCTGAGTCATGTGAAAGCAGTGGTTACTGAAGCTAGAACCATTACAGGTTTTATCTACAACCACTCATTCTTATTGGCAGCAATGAGGAAGGAATATTGTGGTGGTGACTTGATTAGGCCTGGAGTCACAAGATTTGCTACTCATTTTTTAGCACTTCAGAGCCTTAAGGCCAAGAGAGATGGATTGAATAAGTTATTTGCTGGTGTTGAGTGGAGTTCAATGAAGGAAAGTAGAACAACTTTGGGAGCAAAGATAGAAGAACTTGTAAATAATAGGAGTTTTTGGGGTAAGATAACTGTGAAAAACAATGAGATTTGGAGAGCTTAGGGTTGCACAATGTGTGCACCCTCATATATATAATACTGAAAGAATTACAGAGAGGTCCATATATAAAAGAGAAATAACAAAACAAATAGCAGGCTATGTAAAATAGGAAATATATAATATAACACTCCCCCTCAAGTTGGAGCATAGATGTCAATCATGCCCAACTTGTCCATCAGTGTGCAGAACTGTTTCTTCGCCAACAGCTTGGTGAAGATATCAGCAACTTGATCTTCTGATCTCGTGAATGGAGTGCATATCTTGCCAGGAAGAATAGATTCTCTGATGAAGTGGCAGTCAACTTCAATGTGTTTGGTGCGCTCATGATAGACAGGATTATTTGTAATGAAGATGGCAGCTCTGTTATCACAGTGCATAGGAATGGCCGAAGAAGACTCAATCCCAAACTCTTTCAGGAGAGAACGTACCCACAATAACTCACAGGCAGTATGGGCCATGGCCCTATACTCAGCTTCAGCACTAGATCTGGCAACGACATTCTGTTTCTTGCTCCTCCAAGTAACAAGATTGCCTCCTACAAAAGTACAATAACCGGAGGTAGATTTTCTATCAACTTTGTTGCCTGCATAATCAGAATCAGAATACCCTTCAAGAACACAGTGCCCATTCTTTTTATAATGAAGTCTCTTGCCAGGCGACTTTTTTAAGTATCTCAGGACTTGACATACAGCATCCCAATGACACTGTTTGGGTTTGTCAAGGTACCTGCTAAGAAGACCCACTGCAGTAGCAATATCAGGACGAGTAACAATTAAATAAATCAATTTACCAATCAACCTCCTAAATTTTTTATGATCAGCAAACACAGAAGAGGAATCATCATCCCAATTCACATTGGGATCAAGAGGAGTATCCGCAGGTCTTGCTCCAAGCATACCAGTCTCCTGCAGAATATCAAGAACATACTTTCTCTGAGAAAGCACCAGGGCATTAGAGGTTCTAGAGACCTCTATGCCAAGAAAATACCGAAGTCTGCCCAAATCTTTTGTAGCAAAGTGCTTGCCCAGATGATCTTTGGTAGCCTGAATACCAAGAGTCGCTGCCAGAAATAATAATGTCATCAACATATACAATCAGAACAGTAATACCTGCTGAAGTCTTTTTTGTGAACACAGAGTGGTCAACCTGTGACCTCAGAAAACCAAAATCAATCATGATCCTGCTCAACTTATCAAACCAGGCACGAGGACTCTGCTTAAGCCCATAGATAGACTTCTTAAGCCTACATACTTTGTGAGACTCCCCCTGAGCAACAAACCCAGGAGGTTGCTCCATATACACTTCTTCCTGCAAGTCACCATAAAGAAAAGCATTTTTCACATCAAGCTGCAGAAGAGGCCAGTTCAGATTCACAGCAACAGATAGGAGAATCCTGACAGAGTTAAGGCGAGCAACAGGAGAAAAAGTCTCAAAGTGATCAATGCCATATGTCTGAGTATAGCCCTTTGCAACTAACCGTGCTTTCAACCTCTCAACCGTACGATCAGGTTGATATTTTACGGCATATACCCACCTGCAGCCCACAGGCTTACACTGAGGAGGTGGATCCACCAGCTCCCAAGTGTCTCTGGCAGTAAGAGCAATCATTTCTTCTTTCATAGCAGATGTCCAAGCAGTACTTATCAATGCATCCTGAACATTCTTAGGTACAGCCACAGCAGATAAAACATATACAAAATTGCTAGAATGAGTATTCAGATGAGCAGTAGATACAAACTGAGCAATGCTATGAGAAGTGCAGGAACGAGTACCCTTTCTGAGTGCAATAGGTATGTCAAGGTCAGAGTGTACCTCAGGTGCAGCAGAACCTTCTGGAGGAGAAGATTGGTTGCCTTGGGGGGGTACTTGCGTAGAAGGTGCTCTATTCTTGCGCTGATAAACAATAAGAGGAGGATCTTGAGTTTCAGTAGTCATAGTGTCAGTACTGTCAGGCACACAGTCAGAAATAACAGGCAAAGGAGAGGCAAGAATGTCTGTCTGCAAACTATCTCCTGCTGAAGAATAATACGGTGTATCTTCAAAAAAGACAACATCACTACTAGTAAACCATTTCCTTATACTGGGATTATAACACTTGTAACCCTTCTGAGTTCTAGAATAGCCCAGAAAAATGCATTTAGCAGCTCGAGGAGACAATTTATCAGAAGCAGGTCCAAGTAATCTAACAAAGCAGGTACACCCAAAAATTCTAGGAGGCACAACAAACAAAGAAGTCTCAGGTTGCAGAACCTGTATAGGAATCTTATTTCCAATAACAGACGATGGCATCCTATTAATCAGAAAACACGCAATCAAAATAGCCTCAGGCCAATAGGAGCGGGGTACATGAGAATGCATCATGATAGTCCTGGTAACTTCTAATAAGTGTCTATTTTTCCGCTCAGCGACACCATTTTGTTGTGGGGTATAGGCACATGAAGTCTGGTGGAGCGTACCAACAGATTTACAGAAAATCGCCACTTCTTGCTTAACAAACTCTAAAGCATTATCGGTGCGGAAAACTTTAACAGGCAAACCAAACTGCGTTTTTATTTCAGCAAAAAAGTATTTGATAGTAGACAGCACTTTGGACCTACTTTTTAACATAAACAACCAAGTAGTTCTAGAAAAGTCATCAATAAATAGAATGAAATATTTGTAACCAGACAAACTCGGTACATGGCATGGACCCCATACATCAGAGTGAACTAAATCAAAAATGTTGTTACTGCTCACAGTACTACGTCTAGGATACACAGTACGAGTCTGTTTTCCCAGCTGACAAGATTCACACTGAAAATTACAACTGCCAATATCAGAAACTAAATGACGCAGCTTCTCTGACAATGGATGTCTCAGCCTGTAGTGCCACTGCAGTGCAGAAACAGAAGCCGATAAAGCAGATACCATAGCAGCTTTCTCTGATCGCGGTAACTGGTCCAAGTAGTAGAGTCCATCAGCACCTTCATACTCTCACAAAGTATGCAGGCTTAAGAAGTCTATCTATGGGCTCAAGCAGAGTCCTCGTGCGAAGGTCCTGAAAAACACATGAACCAGGAACAAAAGTCAGGCTACAGTTCAAACTTCGTAAAATTTTACTGACTGATAATAAGTTCAGAGGAAATCTAGGCACATATAAGGTAGACTTGAGCCAAAACTGAGAAACAATATCACCGACTCCAAAGACCGAAGACTTTGAGCCATCAGCTAGCATAACAGAAGAGTTACGGACAGGTTTAGATAGAGTTTTAAACAGAGATCTATTGCCAGATATATGTGCAGAGGCACCAGAATCTATCACCCATTTGGTATTACCAGAAGTAGAAGGTGAGGAGGAACTCAGGAATGCAGTATCATAATCAGAGTATGCAGCATGTGCTCCACTAGTAGAAGCAGCAGTCGAAGAGCCAGCACGCTCAAGGAGGCGTTCCACCTCAGCACGAATGTAGTCTGCGGTCGCTCCCGCAGTCGCTGGCTCAGGAGTCGGAGTAACAGCCTCAGAAGCAGTAGACGATGAATCTGCAGCAGCATTGGCCCAAGCCGGTTTACCGTATTTTTCCCAGCACTTTTCTTCAATATGGTTAGACCGGCCACAGAAGGTACACATACGATGTCTTTGCTGAGGACGCGCAGCAGCAGTAGCGGTTCCTCGTCCAGCACCAGGTCCATGTCCCCGTCCTGCACCCAGGGGAGGACGGCCATCAGTGGAACGGCCACGACCACGGCCACGCCCGGCCCAAGCAGCCAGGGTAGTAGAATCTCCAGTCTCAGGAGACGGTGTCGATGAAGAAAGGCGCTGGAGACGCTGGTAGGCACTTTGCAAAGTAGGGAGCGGATCACTCGCCAAGATCTGATCCACAACGCCAGCATAGGATTTTGGCAAGCCACTCAGAAACTGTATCAGCTGTAGTTCTGCCCGCTGTTTCTGCATAGTCGTCAGATCAGTAGACAGCGGGTGGTAAGTCTCCAACTCACCCCACAGGCCGGTGAAGGTGGAGAAGTATCGGAGATGTCAGATCCCGTGAATTGGAGTCGCCCCAGTTGCTTGGTTATGTCGAAGACCTTCTTAGGATTGTGACTGTGAGAGTAGGTACTGGCGAGTTGATCCCACATCTGCTTCGCCGTAGGTAGCCTAAGTAAAGTAACACTGATCTTCTCAACGGCACTGTTGAGAATCCATGTTATTACAGTCGAGTCTTCACGGACCCAATCATCAAAAGTTTTGACGTCTTTTTCATCTGTGTTCACTGCAGGCTGAGGCGGACCAGTACGAATCAGATGAGAGTACTTCCCTTGTGATTTGGCATATATCACAAAGGAGCACACCCAAAGCTGGTAATTGCGCCCGTCAAGTTTAACAGTGGTAACTGGACGGTGCGAGTCTCTCCAGAAATCATCTCCAGAAGACGCCATGAGAACAGGCAGGAAGGCAGGCACAGGCAGGAGTAGTCAGCAGTCAGAGGCAGAAGTCCAACACATGGACCAGTAGTAGAAGGTAGAAGATCCACGCATGGATCTTAAAAAAAACCCCACGTAGGGGCAGCAGATGAAGAGAAAAAATCTACGCCAACATGGAGGATCAATCACTCCACCATGAGGCGCAGGCAGACAGAGAGGATGAAGCCCGTTACGCCGTCAACGTGCCAGAACTGGAAAGTTACCGAGGCTGTCCGGAGATTTCGGAAAGAGAAACAGAGCTAGACGGAGCGTCATGTGGTGGATTAGGCCACAAGGATGGAGTTTATTAGGGGATTAGAGGTGGATGGAGGGTTGCGGAGGGGTGGACGGTGATCGGTAGCGGCGGTGGCACTGTAGCAGCGGGCGGCGGCACTGTAGCAGTACTGTAGCGACGAAAAAAAAAAGGAGATTTCGGAGTGTGGTGGCGGCTAGGGTTGGTGGAGATAGGGATTAGGTTTAAGGTGGATCGTCCCGCTCTGATACCACGTGAAAAACAATGAGATTTGGAGAGCTTAGGGTTGCACAATGTGTGCACCCTCATATATATAATACTGAAAGAATTACAGAGAGGTCCATATATAAAAGAGAAATAACAAAACAAATAGCAGGCTATGTAAAACAGGAAATATATAATGTAACAATAACAAATTTGTTGAAAACAATGGAGCCAATTGTCAAAGTGTTGAGGTTAGTAGATGGAGATAAGTCACCCACCATTCCATGGTTTTATGAGGCCATGGTAAAATTAAAAGAGACCATAAAATTAGTGGCTCCCCGATCTCATGCACAATATTAGTATATTATTAAAGAAAGATGGGACAACATGTTAATGCATCCTTTGCACAAAGCTGGTGAGTTACTTGTGACTTATAACTTGTTATTCATTATATTGAAATAATTATGTTGCTCTCTCTCTAAATGCATGCTTATGCATCTTTACATCACATTATTTGAATCCACGATTCCAGTATAAATACAAATTGGGTTCAAATAGTGTCTTCATTTCAGAAATAAAGGATGTGACAAATAGACTTGTTACAACATCTGAGGAGAGACTGACTATAATGAATCAGGTTTAATTCAGACCTTACATCATTTTATTATGTAATACATAATTTTATTATGTAATTAGAATTGCATCCTAAAATTCAGCTTATTTTCCTTATATGCAGCTAAGACAATTCAGAGAAGGGTTGGGCTGTTTTGCGCATCCAAATGTTGTTCAAGATAGGGATAAAAGCATTCCTTGTGAGTGGTGGTTGTGGCATGGCACAGGTTGTCTCGAGCTACGAAGAATGGCTTTGAGAATTCTATCACAAACAGTTGTTGCTGGTGGATGTGAGAGGAATTGGGCCACGTTCAACCTTATTCACAATAAAAGAAGGAATAGACTTGGGGTTGCTCGTTTAAACGACTTGGTCTTCGTCCACTACAATATGATTGAGGGCAAAAGATCTTGGAGAACCAGAGTTCAGAGAAGTCGATCTCTCAGTTTTGCATGATCCTATTGATATTGCGTACACCTTTGTCGGCGCCGATAATAATGATGAAGAAGATCCATTGCAAGAATGGATGAATGAGATTGGCGGTGCCCCGGTTTTAGATGGAGCTACGGGTATGCCAGATGCAATAGTTGAAGAAACTTTTGAACCTGCTTGTGCTGAAGATCAACAAGAAGCACACGATGACCGCAGCCCTGTTCAAAGACTAGAGGAAGAGGATGCACATTTAAATGATGGCATGGACATTGAAAGTGTTGTGAATGTTGAACTTGGTGATGTTGCTACCAGATCTGGTTCCAAAAGCAAATCTTCACCATCAAAGTCTCCTTCTGCTAGTGATGATGACAACAATGACGACGACAATGACGATGGTCAAGGAGGTGGAGGTGGTGGTGGTGGTGGTGGTGGTGGTGGTGGTGGTGGTGGTGTCATTGAAGGATGGGAAGGATATACAAATGAAGATGATGACCTCCCTTATCTCACTGGCCCAAGGGCTGAATTTGCACCACCTGACCCTACTCAAACTCAATACCCAACAGCTCAAAAGACATATAACAGAAGGAAAACTCGAGGTCAAAAAGAGTATAGTGGTGCACTAGTACCAACACAACCTCCTCCTGGACCAGCACCAGCTCCTCAATACCAAAGTGATTATTTTTTTGACTTAAATGAATCAATATCGAGTTTGAGTATTTCTGATAAGGAACCGTCCTCTGCTCTTGCTGATAGTATTTTTGGATTTGGACCTTCACTACCACAACCCCTACCACCACAACAACCTCCTTATGGTTCTTATGGCTATGGAGAATCTGGTGTTGCTTATACTCCTTCTGGATATGATGCTAGTGGTGGTTATGTTTTCCCAGCCTATGGCTATGTTTTACTTACTGAAGGTGCTAGTGGTTATTATGTTTTCCCAGCCTATGGCTATGTCTATGGTGGCGAATCTGGTGCATCATCATCATTGCCTCCTACAGTTCCTAGTATTGGCGATCAGGAGAAAGATCTTATGGAATTTTTTCCAAAACATGGGATGCTGAAGAATGTGTATGGTCAAATATATTTAGACCATGTTGAGATATACAATCGCGTTTATAGGCATCATTTGAGCTGGAAGGATTATGTAGATCGGATTAATGAAGTTATGTATGGACAACCACAACCACAACAACAACCACCAAGACACTTAAGCTTCAACTAGTGCAGGTATGGAGTGCAGTGTACTACAATAATGTATGCAAAATTGGGAATACTACTATTATTGCATGTTTTTAAGTTTCTACTTCATAAACTTGGATTGTAGACTTGTAGTAACTACTAACTAGTAAGTTTTAATTGAAGTTGTAAGTTGTGAGTTCCTTAATACTTACTCACAATCAGATGATCAGATCAACATTGCTTTTGTACAGCTTGTCATCCCACCTAGATGTCCTACCATACTAGACCATATTTTCTTTGCATATGTTTGTGTCTTTAAGTCTATTTATCGTGCTTGCAAACTATAATGACTTACTAATTCATTTCACTATCAAAATTGACATCGAAATCCCCATCGAAATAGTTTAGCTTTCTTCACTCACTCATGAGGAGACCCCCCCCCCTAACATATCCAATATAAAATATTATTGCATATTTGAGTAGATCTAGACTAGTAGATGCTTCTGGTAAAATTTAATCAAATAATTTGTTAATTTGGTCGTCAAAACGCCAGGAACGCATCCTCTTTCTGTGGCCACCGAAACGGTGTCAAAATCGGACATTTTCTTCCTTGCTTCCTGCATAGTCAGAGTCTGAGAAGCCAAATAGATTATAGTGGCCATGCTTCTTATATAACAAGCCTTTTCCTGGAGAGCTTGTAAGATACCTCAGAATGTGACATATAGCATCCCAGTGACATTGTTAGGGTTTATCAAGGTACCTGCTGATGAATCCCACGGCAACAGTGAGGTCAGCTCTTGTGACCATCAGAGAATTTTCATCGTCCCAATCCATATTTGGATCAAGGGGAGTATTGGTTGGTTTTCAGCCCAGCTAGGGATGGCAATTGACGGATATCCACATCCGTTAACCAATATCCAAACCGCTCCGTTTAAAACTAAAAATCTGGATAACCGCACCACTTGCTGATGGTTGTTCGGGTGGTTCTCGAGTGGACAACCATGGATTTATGGATAATATCCATAACCAATATGTATTTAACTTTTACAGTTTCATCCCTGAGAAAGACAATTTTAGGCAAAACTCCAGATCTTTTTTTTAACCATTATGTACTGAACTTTTGCAGTTGTGTCCCTGAAGAAGATTATTTTATGTAAAACTCCAGATCCTTTTTTTTAACCAATACATACTGAACTTTAACAATTTCGTACCTAGAAAAGATGATTTATGGATATATTTTTTTGCAGTTTCTGGACGACACTTTTTATATTCATTTCTGGACAACAAGCTGCTGGACAACACAACAATAATATTGCTGTAAACTGAAAAAAAATAGAATTCAACTAGATGTTTTTATGTATTTCTGGACAAAACACCACACACCAGCCACCATATCCAACCAACATCACACAGTATATAATCCGAATGCCCAACATCAGCCAAATACCATGGTTTTTATCTACAATGACACATTTTCCTTTTATCCATACAAGACGACAGTTAAAAGAAAGTTGAGATCAATAATAGATCGTTGAGTCCCTCTTGCAACAGCGAAGTCTTTACCAACAGCAACATCAAAGTCTTTAGCAACAGCAACAGCAACAGAAACAGCAACGGTCCCTCCTGCAACTGCAACAGCAGCAACAACAGTCCCTCCTGCAACAGTGAAGTCTTTAGCAACAGCAACACAACAGCAACATCGAAGTCTTTACCGTCCCCTCAAGCAGCAGCAACATCTAAACCATCCATCCTGCAGTAGTATAACCATCCAAACTTTGAAAGGAAAACATGAATAGAAATATTGTAGAAATACAGAATAATATTCTAGAAATGCATATATGTGGTGGAGTTAATAAAGTTGCAAAAACCCAGCATAACTCTTGATTGTAACAAGACTCATTTGGATAATACAAGTTAAAGCTTACAAGCAAAGGTTAGAAGATAATCCAGTAAAAGCATCATGTACTAGAACAAGTTTTCTCTTAGCAACCGAGGAAGTAGTAGTACCACGTTTCAAGAAATCGTAGCTGATTGTTTCACTAACCAACGAACTAGCATCATCTTGTCTGACATGAAGATAGAGTCCCTGGAAATTAGATCGTTATCAGCCTATTTAATTGACACTTGAAAGAATCAATGTACTTGTTTCACATAATAACGGTATCAACCTTCAACTTCCACATCTGCGTCTTCGAGTACAGTAACATAGTTACTTGATTCAGATGCTTCATCTACAATGTAATATATTTGTTACTTTAAAGAAGAACAAATAACCAAAAAATATACAAGCCAATGAATTCAAATGATACCTTGTTTTTTACTATCCTTTAACCAACTTTGGGTACACATCAATGCTTCTATCGTAATATGGTGCAATCTACTACGATGTGGATCTATGATCCTCCCAGCTGTACTGAACGCAGACTCTGAAGCCACCGTAGAAATAGGAATAGCTAGCAAGTCTTTACTGATTAATTTAAGTGTAGGATAAGAATCACCATTCAGCTTCCACCATAATAAGACATCCAGATCAAGAGTCCGTGGAAGTGTCTCAACCTCCAAGTATTTGTCCAGTTCAGTTTTGTGATTGTTAGAATTCCTTTTTTGTCTCTTTAGATAGTCATCAAACCTCTTATCATCGTCTTCATCATCATCATCAAAGAATTCTTGTGAGGAAACTAAAGGGCTATACAAGACATTTGATTCCTCATTGACAACATGTATTTGTGCCTTAGACTTGTATTCAATAAGCAACTCTGAACAAACATCACGGATCTCTTTTATATAACCTGCAGATTCATTTCCATATATGATCTTGAAATAAAATTCAACCACCTTCATTTTATACCTCGGATCAAACACAGCAGCCACTCCCATAGAAACATAGATGTCATTCCAATACTTTAAAATCTTTTCCATCATGCTATCAGCCATATTTGCAATGATTGGATTTGAAGATTTCTTCCATTTGCTCACAGCCACTCTAATTTTGCATATGTTACGAAAACCTAGACTACAAGTTGGATATTGTGTCCCAGAAAATAAATCAGTCGCTTTGTAGAAAAGTTTCAACTTATCACATACTTCACCACAGAATTGCCAATCAGATTCACTCGGCAACATCTTATAAGTTCTATCTCGTTGGCGTACTACATAGAAAACATCTTTATAAATGAAAGCAGTTTGAAGCATTAAATATGTGGAATTCCATCTCGTTTGGCAGTCGAGGGATAACTTCTTAAGAATAGGTATCTTCAACTGCTTTGCAGTATCCTCAAACCTCTCAACTCGTTTTGCAGTTGCAGTCCAATGAGACACGCTGTCCCGAACCTTTTCAATTGCATCCTTAAGCACAACCAATCCATCTTTCACAACAAGGTTAAGTATGTGAGCAAGACATCTCATGTGAAGAAATTTACCCGATAAAATCAGGGAATCTGAGTGCATCTTGTCCTTCACCAAGTCAATCATCAAGTCATTTGTTGAGCAATTATCAACAGTAATACATGAAAGTCTGGTGTCAATTTTACACTCAACCAATGAATTCATCAAGACTTCACAAAGAACTTCAGCAGTATGAGGACAGGGAACGTAAACAAACCCCAAAATATGACTTCTCAATGACCAAGAGGAATCAACAAAGTGTGTAGTAATAGCCATGTAACCCCTCATTTGGTGATCTGCGGTCCACATGTCAGTTGTAATAGCAATCCTAGAATCACAGTTTCGCAAAGAACTTATCATCTTTCTCTTCTCATCACCATAAATCAGCAAAATGTCTTTCTTAATGGTATTTCTAGTTGGACATTTAAACTTAGGTTGGAGTACGTTGAGCAACTGCCTAAACCCAACATGTTCTACCATATTCAAGGGATATTCATGTAGAACTATCATATCAACGACTTCCTTTCTACCATCTTCTTGTTTGAATGGAACTTCCACTGCCTCTCTAGAGGAGATTCCTCTTCTAGAACAACCAACATTCAACACTGGACATCTTTTACTTATATGATCACGTAAAGTTGATGTCCCATTCTTAGGATTTCCTCCTAATAATTTGTGGCAGTGTATACACTCTGCCTTCCGTTTCCCATCAACCTTCACCTTGACAAAGTGGTCCCATGCATCACTCCTACACCTAGGTCCATTCCTAGATGTTGAAGTGAGAGCAATGTCTTCATCTAGCATGGATTCTATTTCAATTGGGTTTGAACGGGTGTTAAGTGACATAGATTCTTCAGACTGAGTATCCATGTCTAGAAATTAATAAATAAGATAAATAAATACAGGGTCCGTACTAGATATATGTCAAAACAACTTGTAGAAGATATCAACGTCTACATACAGACATTGCTGAAATACTGAAACAAAGAAAGGGAGATCGTAATCTGGAGTCAGGGTCTTCCTGAACCAGGTGATTGGAACTACCAGATCAACCAGACACCTATAGAGCTAAATATTATATACATCAAAACCTGTCAGAGAGTATATAACCTAGAAGAGAAGCTACGGACTAACAGATAACCCAACCTGGTCTAGCAGATGTTGGTCGGAGAAGGTCGCTTAGGCAGGGGCGGCACAGGGCACCAGAGAAGAAATAGATGACTGAGGAGGACCTCCTGAGGTCCTTCGAAGCCCCAGGGACTCTTTTTGTCACTGCAGCGGCCAAGACCATTGTCTGTAGTTGGCACCGGTGAAGATGGAGGGATGAAATTTGGGCGTTCCACAGAGAGAGATAGTTAAGGTTTAGATCTAGGTATAAATAGATTTGGGACACAGAGAGAGATAGTTGGTACTGTTGTGGTACTGAGTATTGACGAAGCCATCTGTACCTCGTGCAGGTGATCTCCACAATGATGATTGGGCATCTCAGTGAGGTCGCCCTTGCCCTTGACAATCTTAGAAGAGAAGCTACGGACTCACAGACAACCCACACACCGACACAATGAGCCGGTGAGGTATGCGGGTTACCTGTCGGGCGGATGGTGTCGCCGCGCGTGGCTGGGAGATTAGGGATTGGGTTGGAAATCGGGAAGAGAGACTGGAGGAGCTCTCTGGAAATCGGCAATAACTACCAATACCTCTCCTAATCACTCAAACAATATCCCGAACACTTACGGAGGACAACAGCGTGACTAACAAGTCAAAACCAGAACCGGAAAACAAAACAGAGATGCACATCTATCCTGAACAGGCTAAACAAAAAGGGGAAAGCTTACTCGGTTTGTGGTGACGAACTGACGAAGGCCGTCTTCAGCTTGCGCGGTTTGTGGTGGTGTCTCGGGGCGAGATTCTAGCTTCCTCGGATGCACGATGACCCCAATCCATCACGGATACATGAAGTCGACGACGGCGGGACTGTGGGAGGACGCTAGTCCATCAGCGGAAGCACGAAGTCGACACTGCGACAGAAGATGCGGTTGTGTGACGATGCCGGTACATCATCGCCTCATCGGAAGCACAAAGTCGACGCCGGGGTAGCAGATCTCCTTGGCAGAGGCATGGAATCGATGTATTGGAAGGCTGGACGGAGAACGCGACGATTAGGGTTTTCGTCGTGGCATCGCGTAGCGGCGGATGGGCGGAGAGCCTAAGCGAGGGAGGGGGGGATTCGGTGAATCGGTGGAATGGGGACGGTTAGGTCACCCGAAGGGTTTTATTGGATACGGTCCCAACCTGGTCTCCAGGCATCCGCTATCCGACGGATAACCTATAAATAGCGGTTCGGTCCGGTTTAAGTGGATCGGATATGGTTAAAATGGTTTTTTTTGCCATTCCTGAGCCCAGCATACCAGTTTCCTGCAAGAGATCAAGTACATATTTTTGTTGAGAGAGACACAGCCCTGCAGATGATCTGGAAACCTCAATACCTAAGAAATATCTTAGCTTTCTGAGATCTTTAGTAACAAAATATTTTTCTAAGTAGGTTTTAGCTGCATGTATGCCTACTGTATCACTGCCTGATAAAATAATATCATCAGCATAAACAATAAGAATGACAAGTCCAGCCACTATTTTGCGGATAAAAGTTGAATGATCAGAGTGAGAGAGACGGAAGCCAAAGTTGACTAAGATCCAAGCACGTAGGCTCCGTTTGAGACCGTAGATGGCCTTTTTCAGTTTACAGACTTTAAGGGCAGACTCCCCCTGAGCAACAAAACCGGGTGGTTGCTCCATGTATACCTCCTCCTGTAAATCTCCATAGAGAAATGTATTTTTGACATCTAACTGAAAAAGAGACCAGTCTTTATTAACAACAACAGAAATCAAAATTCGAACAGAATTTAATCGTGCAATAGGAGAGAGTCTCAAAATAGTCAACACCATATGGACAGACGCACCAGAATCAATGCATCATTTATGGTTACCAACGGAAGGAGAGGCAAGCATGGCGGAGGAACCAGTAGCAGATGTCGAAGGTAGCTGAGTCATGCGCTCCTGGAAAAACTTCTCGAATATAAAGTGAAGTCATTCAGTAGTCGGCGGAGCAGCTGGTTGATCGGATGCAGCATCAGTAGTAGTTTCTGTAGAGGCCTGGTTAGCCCAGGCTGGCTTGTCGTGCTTGATTCAGCACCTATCTTCGGTGTGATTATGACGACCACACCAGTTGCAGTAGCGAGGACCAGTAGCTTGACCTCGTCCAAGGGCAGTAGAGGAGCCTCGTCCACCAGTGGGAGGTAGACGCCCGCCACGACTGCGTCCTCAATCGCGGCCACGTCCAGAATCAACAGTGTGAGCAATTAGAGCAGGAAGCTCAATAACAGGATTGGAGGTCACGGATGGTAGTCTTTGAACTCGCTTGAGGATGTCTCAAAGAGTAGGCAGAGAGTCACTTGACAGAATTTGATCGACCACGTCGGAGAAGGAAGTATGGAGGGCAGCCAGAAATTGAACCAGTTGTAGTTCATTGCGTTGCTTCTGGGCTTTTTTGATGTCAGCTGTCAACGGATGGTAGATTTCATACTCATTCCAGAGAGCAGAGCACTGTTTGTAGAAGTTCTTGATGGAAGCATCAGAAGAAAACTCCTTCTTGGCCAGGTTTTTGAAAATTTCAAAACACATTTAGGATTTTGCTGATGGGAGTAGACAGGTGAAAGCTGGTCCCAGATTGCCTTAGCATCATGAAGGCATAACAAGGACTGACTGATCCGCGGCTCAGTGTTGTTAAGAAGCCAGGACATAACACCAGAGTCGTATTTGGACCATAGGGCATAAGTTTGCTTTTTTTCATCGGGGGGGGGGGGGGGGGGGGTTGAAGGCTTAGGGCATAGGGGCAGGGTGGGAAAAAGGAATTGGACCTGCTCTTGATACCATATAGAGAAACTGGGAATTGCTTATTGAATGAATAAACCAGTGTACAATACAGTCTCTTATATAACAGAAGGGATTAGAGACTAAACTAGAGATGAGTAATATGGGACTAAACTACAGAAGTAAAAAAAACATAAGTGAGGCACATGCTATGCTTATGACACTCAACAAAACACATCTCTATACTGACCTATCTCATTAAGCACCACTTCTGTCTCCTGTTTTTCTATAAGGTCAAGACACTTAACAAACTTACATAACTATGTGTTGTTTCCACTGATTTCTTTCAGAGCATCGTGTATTTCCTCCTCGTGATTGCAATTGAGAATAGTCCACAAAACCTGAGCACAATGACAATCAAGAGTTGGTGGAACAGTGCTACTTCAAGACAATCTCATAAAGTATCAGAAAGCTCCTCGGAACCTCTTCTGGGTTCAATAGAATCTCATTGCTGTCTCGCAGATGAAGATGTGGATGTCCAGGCTGAAAGAAACAGAGTAATATCTGGTGCTGCTGATAATGCAATAATATACTTACGCAACCTTAGGAAGGTATAAAAAATAATTACGCTTTCTCAATTTATCGTATGTTGGTCTTGACAAGCAATGGTGTCCAAATCCAGGTGTATCCAGGTGGGATAAATCAAAGTGCAAAAGTGGCTGTGCACTCGTTAACTTTCTCTGTTCAAGCTGGAGAATGCTTTGGATTTCTGGGAACAAATGGAGCAGGAAAAACCACGACTTTATCAATGTTATCTGGTATATCAAGACATTAAAGAGTGAATACATGTCAATACCCTTATATCCGCAGCTTTAATTATTTATACACTATTGTCCCAATATAACAATAACTACTAAAAAATGCTCTTTGATGTGCTTTCAAGTCTGATAATTTGACTATATTACTCTTAACTGCCATACAGGTGAAGAACGTCCAACAAATGGAACTGCGTATATATTTGGAAATGATATAAGTTTACGGCCAAAGGCTGCTCGTAGGCATGTATGGCTGTATGGTACTACCAGGCATATTGCAATGATCATTCTCATAAGATTTATCTTACCTGATATGTATTCTCGAATGCAGGTTGGTTATTGTCCTCAATTTGATGCTCTTTTGGAATTTCTTACTGTCCGAGAGCATCTGGAGCTGTATGCCAGAATAAAAGAAGTGCCTGATTCAAGGATAGCAAAAGTGAGGAAGCTAGACTGATATTTCACATTTGCATATAAATCTTTTTTGTCACGTCTATTTTTTTTCGTAGGTTGTTGATGAGAAATTGGTGGAGTTTGATTTATGCAAGCATGAAAATAAACCTTCTTTTTCTCTAAGCGGAGGAAACAAAAGGAAATTATCTGTTGCTATTGCTATGATTGGTGATCCTCCAATTGTTATCCTTGATGAACCATCCACAGGTCTTAATATCATGCACTTCTTTGCTCCTTCGTATAATTTCAATTTGGTTCTGAATGACGATCTGGGTTTGCTTAATGATAATATGGTTGAGACTCATATTCATAGTAAAAAAAACCACCCTTAATGTTCCCTAAATGATGTAACTTCTCTTATCTCTTCTGATTTTTCTTAAAGATATCTGCTACAGAATTAGGCTTAGGTTTTTTTGGTATTTCTTATTGATTGATATTTTCTGAATACCTTGCTCCAATTTTAGGAATGGATCCCATTGCCAAACGGTTTATGTGGGATGTTATATCCCGCTTATCTACTAGACAAGGAAAAACAGCTGTCATTTTGACGACCCACAGCATGAACGAAGCTCAAGCACTTTGCACAAGGATAGGAATCATGGTACCATTCTGTTAGCAATTTCCATTCTCATGTTCCATAAGCATTCAAAGTAGATGCAGCATTATGCAAAATATTATGTTATATTGGTCTATTTATAGGTTTCTGGCAAACTGAAATGCATCGGTAGCCCTCAGCATTTGAAAACAAGATATGGAAATCATCTAGAGCTCGAGGTATCTTTATGGCTATAAAGTTATACTTTGTAAAATGTCACATCTTATTAGTTTTTCACATCCAGGTGAAGGCCACTGAAGTTCATCTCTCGGAGCTGGATGAACTCTCTGCAAAGATACAAGAATTAGTTCTTGATTTCCCCTGTCATAGTAGGAGCATTCTAGCTGAATTGGAAGTTTGCATAGGAAGAAGTGACACAATTTCAGAAGAAAATACTTCTGAAATTAGCTTGACTCGAGATATGATTTTACCGGTTGCTCACTGGCTAGGGAATAAAGATAGAGTGTGCACTCTTGTATCTTCCTCACCTGGATCCTATGATGCATATGGAGAGCAATTGTCTGAGCAGCTAACTCGTGATGGTAATAAAGGATTTAAGCATTATGGATAGCATTTTGTTTAGGCATTTCATTTAGCTGTTTGTCATAGCATATGTCACTTATATACCAAACTGGTTTAATCAGTGTTTATTTGATTGATATTCAGGTAATATTTACACCCTAGATTATTAAGGAAAAATACAATCTTTTTACTTTTGACACAGATTTGAATTAATGATACTAGCATTGATATACAGATTTATGCCCTCCTCTTTGACCAATTTTTATAAACATAGGCATTCACTTTTAAAGTCATCTCTCTCAGTTAAAAGCACCTTCTTTGGTATTGTCAGAATGAAAACACTCATATAGGTGAATCATCTTATAGTTTCCATCATGCTTATAATACATTTAAATGGAATATTTTAATAAAACAACCATGAAAAGTGAAGTGCTTAATTTTTTGTAACCAGGTATGTCATCTGCACAAACTATCTGCCTTTTTCCTAATCTAGGTGTTCCATTAGATCCCTTCATTTCAATAGGCAGAATATAAAGCAGATTGCACTTGTCATATTTTTTCTTATCCAGGAGTGCATGAGAAACCGAGCTGTACATTATTCTATGAAAAATTAAAGAATATTGGAAGAAAGTGCAGACTTTAAAACTCCTCATAAGCTCGCCTATTGAAAAGGAGGTGCCTGGGAGACAGATTGACTAGTCACTTTGAACTTGAATGTATTAGATGTCAATATGTGTTACAGTAAGGTTTCCTAGAGCTTACAGACTTTTAAGGAGCCTTGATATTTCCAAATGCCTCTATTCACTTTTGGGTTAACTGACTCGGGAAAAACTGGTTGTTAATAATCTTGAGCTCTCTCAGGATCTCAGTCAGGAAAGATGGTCACATACTATAAAATGCAATAATCTTTGTTTGATGTATCTAAAACAATATAAGGCACTCTCTTTTATAGGACAAGAGAGTAAGTGAAAAACATAATTAGTAGATATGGGATAAAAGCACGTCTAAAGCACAATTTAAATATAAAGCATAAAGCATATATACTAATACTCCCCCTCAAGCTGCAACATAGATGTCAAACATGCCCAACTTTTCCACCAGTGTAGTAAAGTGAGTCTTGGGAAGTGTCGATAACTTGATCTTCTGTCTGAAGATGAGGAGTGCAAATGCGACCACGTAGAACAGATTCCCAAACAAAGTGCCAATCCACCTCTGTATGCTTGGTGCGCTCATGAAATGTAGAATTGTTGGCAATAAAAATGGAGATTTTGTTGTCGCATTACTTAGGAATAGGATCTGGATCATATATATCAAATTCCTTGAGGAGTCCTTGGACCCACATTAGTTCACAAGCAATATGAGCCATGGCTCTATCTTTGCTTCAGCACTAGATTAAGCAACAACACGATGCTTCTTACTGCGCCATGTAACCAGATTGCCTCTAAGAAAAGTACAATAGCTTGAGGTAGAATTTTTGTCACATCCACTACCAGCATAATCAGATTCAGAATAACCAAATGGTGGCTTGCAATGTCCATGTTGTTAATACAATAATCCTTTCCCTGGAGAATTCTTCAGATGTTTAAGGATGTGATAGACAACATCCCAGTGACATTGTCGAGGTTTATCCATATGCCACTAACAACTCCAACAGAGAAGTAATGTCATCTCTAGTGACAGTGAGATAGATCAACTTACCAACCAATCTTCTGTATTGGTGGTTGTCGGGATAAGGAGGCAAAGACTCATCATCCTAATTGGTATTGGGATCTAGAGGGATGCTAGAAGGTTTAGTACCAATCATGCATGTTTCTTTGAGGAGAACTGGAACATATTTACGTTGTGAAAGACAGATGGTAGAAGATCGGGAAACTTCAATCCCCAAGAAGTATCCGAGTTTCCCTATGTCTTTTGTAACAAAATATTGTTCCAGATATCGTTTTGTAGCCTAAATACCTTTTGTACTCTACCAGATAGAATTATGCCATCCACATATATAATAAGAATAACAAGCCCATAAGTGGTTTTTGTTATGAATACAGTGATCAGATAGTGAGTGTTGAAAGTTAAATTTAAGGAGACTCTGGCTCAATTTGTCAAACCACGTACGGGGGTTTTGTTTTAGGCCATAAATTTTTTTCCTAAGTTTGCAGACTTTGGAACACTCCCTCTTAGCAACAAACCCAGGTGGTTGCTCAATATAGACTCCCTCATGTAAATCGCCATATAGAAAAGTGTATTTAACAAGTTGAAACAGAGGCCAATCATTATTCACAGCAAGAGATATAAGAACCCACATAGTGTTAAGTCTAGCAACAGGAGAAAAGGTTTACAAATAGTCAACCCCATAGGTCTGTGTATAACCTTTCGCAACTAGGCGTGCTTTTAGCCGTTCAATCGAACGATCGAGCTGA
Organism: Alisma plantago-aquatica; assembly: GCA_963693085.1. NCBI lineage: Eukaryota > Viridiplantae > Streptophyta > Magnoliopsida > Alismatales > Alismataceae > Alisma > Alisma plantago-aquatica. The sequence continues at coordinate 729,660,408 of OY856410.1, read as the reverse complement.
CATTTAATAGTGAATATCCATCGACATCCAACTGTAGAGCAATCTTGAGGACGATCAACAAGAACCCAAGTTTGTCAATCATGAGGAGCAGTCATTTCAGTTTCTATAGCTCGATGCCAGACAGGATGTTTGAGTGGTTGCCTAGCAGTCTTTGGAATAGAAACATCAGAGATAGCAGTAGTATAGCAGGCAAAATTGGCACCAAGATTAGTAGTAGAGCAGAAATTACTAATCAGATGTTGAGTACAGGAACAAACACCTTTCCTTTGACTTTTGGGGAGGTGTAGGTCAAAAGTTACCTAAAAGTTTTGTGATTTTCCGATGAAGGAGAATTTGGTTGTTGAGGAGCCATGGAATAGACTTTAACTTCAGTTACTTCATTGGGTACACCTTCCCCAACCTGAGAGAGTGGAGTAGGATCCAGTAGATCACTAGATAAAGCAGACCCCTTTTTAACGTAGTAAGGCATGTGTTCATAAATGACCACATCAGCACTAACGAACAACTGTTTATTGGCAGGATCATGACACCAATACCCTTTTTGAGTTCTAGAATATCTCAAAACAAAAACTTAGTGGAGTGGGGGTCAAGTTTTTTTATCCCAAAGAGATTAACAAAACAGGTGATGCCAAAGATGCGTGGGAGTACAAGAAAACGAGACGCATCTGGATATAGTATAGCAAAAGGTAACTTGATTTTTCAGGACAGATGACGACATGCAGTTAATCAAGTAGCACGAAGTAGAGACTGCTTCATGCCAAAAACTTTTGAGGACATAATAGTCAACACGGCGTGTAGGAGCATGAGTTTTGATGGATAGTACCACGAGTAGTACAAAACAGGATGATTGATTTTTGCATGAACTCTTAAGGCATTATCAGTTCGAAAAATTTTGATAGTTCTATTGAACTGAGTTTGGATTTCATTAAAGAAGGTGGTAATAGTGTCCAAAATGTTACTTTGATCTTTCAAAAGAAATAGTTAAGTCGCTCGAGAATAGTCATCAATAAAAGTAATAAAGTAGCGAAATTCAGAGGCTAGTAACAAAGCATGGCCCCCATATATTAGCATGAACAATATCAAACATATTTTCAGAACTAATGTCTCTTTTCTTATGAAGCACAGCCTGAGTTTGTTTTCCAAATTGACAAGATTCACAAAGAAACGTTTTATTAGGTATCTCAGGAAAAAAGCATTGCAGTTAGCAACTGATGTTCCAAATTGACAAGATTCACAAAGAGACGTTTTATTAGGTATCTCAGGAAAAAAGCATTAAAGTTAGCAGCTGATGGATGTCCCAGACGATAGTGCCATTGTAGTTCCGTTACTAAGGATGATAGCAGAGTAGTAGTAGATTGTGGCATGTCCAGTATTACAGTCCATCCGGTCCTTCATGGCCTGAACCAAACCTAATCTGCATGCGGAGATCCTAAAACACAACCCTTGGGATCACAGTCTTATTTATAGATATGACCCACAGTTTGAGACAAAATCCAAATTGTATTCATTATCTAGCTGGATTTTCATGTTTAACAGTGAACTGCTTAGGGTTTACTCTTTTATGGTATTTTCCAAAGCTGATTGGTTTAAATTAGATTTCAATAATTTTAAAGGCAATTGCTGAATTTTGTTTTATTCTTCGGCCTGCAACTAGCTGATTATTTATATATTTCCGCCCCATCAGTCTGGTGACACTTCCTTTTATTCTTTTTGCTTGTGCTTATTATGTTATACATACAAAACTTACATCATATATTTCTCCCATTGAAAAGATATTTTCAGGGTCCACTTTCCTCCTACTTTGAATGTGTGGGATTTGTTTCAGTTGACTGCTTATATCTCTTATACTAAAAAATTTAAACCATTTGGTACAGTGATTTATGGTGTTCTGCTTGTTTGCATGCAGGTGGCATTCCTCTCAGAATATTTTCTGAATGGTGGTTGACTAAAGAAAAATTATCAAATATTGATAGATTCATCTTATCTTCATTTCCTGGAGCAACTCTTCACGGATGTAATAGCTTAAGCTTTAAATATCAGGTAGTCTTGTTCGTCTGTAATGGTGGTTCCTAAGCACAACAAAGAAATCATTTAGAGATTTTGAATGGCAGTAATAAGATGTGGATTTGTCATTTGATAGTCCCTCCGGACATAGATCTCTCATGTATAATCTGTCATTTATCGTTGTAGCTGTTACTTATGTTTTTGTTGTTCTTTTTCTCATTGCAGTTGCCCTATGGAGAAGGCTGCTCATTAGCTGATATATTTGGTCATCTAGAGTATTACAGGTATAATATGTACTATAACTACGTTAATTGTATCTTTGGCAAGGTCCAAAATAAGAAGATACAGACAAAAAAAGGTTTCTAACGAAGAAAGTGTCTTTTTCCAGGAAAGAAATTGGGATACAGGAATACAGTGTCAGTCAGTCAACATTGGAGACCATTTTCAATCACTTTGCTACCCTTCACAGTACCCCAGCATAATGGTAACAGCTACACATTGTTACTTTAACGGGTACCAAATCCCACATACTTGGTGAAGTTCACACACTGACGAGACGATACAAGATTGCAATTGTCAGGGTGATCCTTGAAGCCATGATGGTGATACCCAATTTTTTACTCAAGTTTTGTTGATTTATATTTTGAGCATAATGTAATCAACATCTGGCTGAGTTCCCATGTCCAGATAAATATGATGTTTTTCAGGAGTTGGATGTTTATATGTGTAACCATTATATAGATGCTGAGAGAGGTTGGTACACAAAATTATATGAAACCTCAATTTGGGACACAGGTTGCAGAACTTCAGAATTTTTTATGCCACTTCTGTTATGTAGTTTCTCGAAGACTAGAAATTGATAACATGTTGCTTTCTATCCATATATGGATGGTAAGATTGGTGCCGTCAGCTTGCATTCGTAAAAGATGGGACTTGGGAGGCCACTAAAGATATGGGCGTATTGGAATAATCTGTTTGACAATGTGCTGTAAAAACTCAAGAGAATCCATTTTTAGGCATTTGTTGTGGTAGAAACTTGAATTATGCTACGGATTAAGGCTTAAATGTGTGTTTTGTCATTCTTCTCTACCAGCAGCTGGTATAGGTAACAGAAAAATATATGGCAAAATGGATGGAAACCTCAGTCTACTGTCCAATTTTTGGCTTGCACTAATTCATAGTACTAAGAATGTGTCCATAAAGGAGTCATAAGGCTTGTTTGGCTTGTAATATTTGATAATTGAGGTCGGCTCCAACATGACTCTCCCTCTCCGTCTTCTTTGCTATTTCTAGGATTGGTGTCCACCATGTTGTCCGCATCCCCTCCCCACTCCCACTAGGGATGGCAATTGACGGATATCCACATCCGTTAACCAATATCCAAACCGCTCCGTTTAAAACTAAAAATCTGGATAACCGCACCACTTGCTGATGGTTGTTCGGGTGGTTCTCGAGTGGACAACCATGGATTTATGGATAATATCCATAACCAATATGTATTTAACTTTTACAGTTTCATCCCTGAGAAAGACAATTTTAGGCAAAACTCCAGATCTTTTTTTTAACCATTATGTACTGAACTTTTGCAGTTTTGTCCCTGAAGAAGATTATTTTATGTAAAACTCCAGATCCTTTTTTTAACCAATACATACTGAACTTTAACAGTTTCGTACCTAGAAAAGATGATTTATGGATATATTTTTTTGCAGTTTCTGGACGACACTTTTTATATACATTTCTGGACAACACAACAATAATATTGCTGTAAACTGAAAAAAAATAGAATTCAACTAGATGTTTTTATGTATTTCTGGACAAAACACCACACACCAGCCACCATATCCAACCAACATCACACAGTATATAATCCGAATGCCCAACATCAGCCAAATACCATGGTTTTTATCTACAATGACACATTTTCCTTTTATCCATACAAGACGACAGTTAAAAGAAAGTTGAGATCAATAATAGATCGTTGAGTCCCTCTTGCAACAGCGAAGTCTTTACCAACAGCAACATCAAAGTCTTTAGCAACAGCAACGGTCCCTCCTGCAACTGCAACAGCAGCAACAACAGTCTACTTAAACAAAACCTTTGTGGGTTATTAGCCTTTCCTTAGGTGATATAATCTACTTGATCCTTATTTAGCTTGGCATATGTGAGCTTATCATGCATGGATCACTGAGTTTATCTAATGGGTGTCTTTTCTATCAAAAATAACCACTTCTTTACCTTTTGATGGATGGTTTCCGATTAACTGGAATCTAGTGTTCATGATGAAACATGTAACATTTTTCAATCCCCCTTATATATTTGATGCTTTGAGTCTTGCACCAAATCCTCTTAACGAGAAACATACCCGAGGAGGTCCATAATGTGATGATGAACATGTTTTCATCCTCTTTGAATATGGCAGTTCAAACTACCCTAGAGTCCCCCATAAGAATGTAGGCGGCTCTCCAGAAATGCCATTGCTTTCGTCATCATCATTCTCTAGTTTTAACCACAACCATCGTGAAATTGACATACAATCATTACCAAACATGCAAAATCATTACAAACTTGAGTACCACTTCTCCTTGAAAGAAAAATAAACATTTTGAATTTTTCAAAAATCATTATTGTTGGATATGTTATTCATGGTCGAAATCATTTGGTTGCCAAAGATGTTTCTTTTTTTTTAGATGTAAAGCATGCAAACACTTCCCTTGTAGCCAAATAGAAAAACATACACTAGGACCTTAACAACAACGGAATTTTTTCACTCATCCTTGCCAGTCTCTATGTATATCCTCACCTCCAAAAGTCCTTGACCTTATCTGATATTCAAACCATTAAAACAAGGCAAAATATAATTGATTATCATCACGGTCTATTTCACAGTCTGCCTTGGCTTTCCACTCGTGCCTATTTGACCTTTGACTTGACCACACTAGATATGACTTAGATGTGATAATAATGTCACATCCATATTCCATTCCGGTGTGCCCTCAATGCACCGTCTCACCAACAAATACCTATGAACGTAGTGCCTTTTTGGACTAAACTTTTTTGTACAACCATCAAACCCCAATTAATGCACCATGCCCTCACGATTAGATGTAGCAAATTGTTGAATTCTTATCAAAAATGAGCTGGGTTTGGCGGCGTAGGATCAGGGTTGGGGTGGGTGGTTTGTGGGATGAGGTGTCACGGGGTAGGTAAGTGAGACAAGTGGACTGATTTGATAGGTGTGTGGAGAGAGATTAAGACAGAAACAGAAGGAAAAAATTATTTTGTGTATGATTTTTTATCCACAATGAATTTTTTGACAAAATAAAAATTATTGGATAAAAAATACATTCCAACTAGACCAATATTAACATGTTTTTGAAAAAATAATACACATGTATTTTAGGAGGAAATAGAAATGAAAATTTACCATCCCTAGAATGGATCACATAACATATGCATGAATAAAACCACAAACAAGAATAAGATAAGAGATAATATGGCATAAAAGGAACTAAACTACTACCTGACGAGATCTTAGTCCCATATATGAACCCATATGAATTCGATTTGCATGAATTAGATATCATCAGAGTAAGAGCCATAGATTATAACCATAGAGTAGAATCAGTGATCATGGCAGGAGTAATAGTGTACATGATACCTAAAATCATAAAAAGGGTACACATCAACATAATTGTGTTGAGTACGCTATAAAATATACAAACTCACGGGTTTAAGAAACATATATGCTTGGAAAAACTCAATATGATAGCAAGAAATAAATAAACAACATCAAAGACTTTCTTATTAACACGGAATCGTATTTTAGGCACATTTCCATTATAGTTAAGCAACAATATATGGTCATTAACCAACTTCATCAAATGAAGGGTTTGTAAGGGTGATCAAGATTAGCTAACCCTTTTATACATGAGGGACCTCAAGACCTAAGTCAATGGGATAACCCCGTTTCAATATGCCTTCTGCCCTTAACCTGAGAATACATGTTGGTATACAAGGTTTGTATAATGGAAAAGTTCAATTACATTCAATATTTGTCCAATATGTCTCAAGTAAAATAAACATACTAATCACAAGGAACAAGCAGCTCAAACATATATATATATAAAGCCAAGAAGTTTAAGCATACAAGCAAGTTCAATACCATTAGTCTGGCCAATAGGAGGATAAAGTGTACCTTGAGTAGAGCACAAGATTAACAACTTGATTTAGAAAACCCTTAAATAGCAAGATTGACTAGATCATGTCAGATATCCTAACATTACAAATGAGTATATTTGGATTAGTATCAACAAGATTAGGTGTCATTGATCATAATCATGGTGGTTGGATGTGTCCCCTAGATCTAGGTATCATATCATTCATCATTGATATCAATATTTCAACTAGGTCATGCATAGGCATTATCAAGACACTTAGTATGTCATGGGTTCATCTAGAACCTAGGTTGACACAACACAACTAAGACAGGGATAATAATATTAGGTTTTCATGATCTTAGATGTAGCAATCATAATATTTGAGCAAGCTTAGTCAACATAAGCATCAACATTGGCATAACTAGTCATGTTGAGTTATAATCATGCAAGATTGTCATCTTTGGAGTATAGATGGGGTATTCTTGAGTTATGTTTCATAAACATCATCAAGATACTAATTTGAATTCATAAAGTAGTATAGATCATAATTAGAGCAAGATTCATACAAGGTTAGGTATTTTGCTTTCAAAATGCATACTAGATCACATTTAAACTCAAGATTCGGGCATTTAGTCACATAAGGGCAGAAGAACGAACATGCAACATGGCATTTTGGGTTATAAATCATGTAAGATTACTTATTTTGAGTCCACTTGATCATCTTGGACATCAAATACCCACATAGGAGCAAGGGTTGAGATGCAACAACAAAGTGCCTATAAAAGGCATGTTTCAAGGTTCAAAGTACTTCATCAAGTCAAATTAGGATGATAGCATGGACAAGTTCGAATATTAGTTAAACATGCATCAAAACATTACCTATTTAGATCAAGCATGAGGATTATAAGCATATTCAATTAGGGTTAAGCATTAAAGAATTTATCTTTGTCATATAGGTCCATTTTAGGTCATTTCATCAACATAAGACCATTTTAGCGTGCAAGAATGAATAAAGTTTGTATCATCATTCATAAAGGTGTTCAAGAGATTGATATTAGGCTAACACTAGGATTTGAGACATAGAATATCAAGATCATACTATCAAATGGGATAAATATCTGAAAAGGACTTCAAATGAATGCATTTTAGGATATTAGTAGAGGAACAAGCAAAACTAGGGTCTGGAAGAATTTTTATTGAATAGAACATGTTTTTCTTACCAAAATGCATGTATTATATATTGCATTTGACCAAAGGACTCATGAGATACACATTCTACAAGTTTTACCTAATTCCAGACGATGTGGACCCTTGGGTCAAGATCCAAGGGCCAGCAAGGGGCGATGTGTCATTGCTTTAGGGCACAAGGGCCCAAACGCTCATGATCTGGTCCATGATCTATGGCTCATCCAGCCTCTTGGACCAGCGCCCCCGGGTCTCACACTCGTTGCCCACCGCTTCGCCAGGTGACATAGCGATTGGAGGTTGTCGCTCATCGCTACGTGGACCAACTCAAGTAGATGCCCAAGTCGACGGAGCGACTTTCCGGAGAGGGAGCAATGATTATCTCCAGACCTTAGGAGGAGTTGTGGATGGGTTGTCCAGGCCTGATACAGGATGGCTCGAAGGTGTTATTGGCCTCTAGTAGTGCCAGGGTTGCTTGATGCAAAGAAAATGGTGGTCGGCCATGGTGGCAGCACCACTGGTTCACCAAATTGAAGGAGGGCAAAAGATGGGGGAGTTAGGGTACGAAGAGGTAAGGAAAGAGAGGGGAAATGAAGGAAAAGGAGAAAGGAACCCAGTGGTGGTATTAATTGAAGAAAAGGATGAGAAATGGGGTGTATTGGTGGGTGCCATGAGGTGGTTAGGTGGTAGCAACGCCATTGGTGTCGAGCTACCCACGTAGGTAGAGGATGGTGTTCATACCATTGAATTGGGCTCGAATATGAGGCAAAATGATCAAACGGTCACAAACTTGTGACCCACTACTACTTCGCTCGTCATTGGCTGGAGACACGTGAGTCGGGTTGCTAAGAGATAGAAGAGAGGAGTATGTTGGTCGTGCATGCATGGGGCCCATAATTGGGCCCAAGATGGTTGGCCCAAAGGTAAAACAAGAGATTAAAGATTGTAAAATAGGTCTTTAAATTAAGGATTTTCTAATGTGCATATATTTCCCTCCCAAACTCAGAATTGCACAAAACTTGGTGCACTAGAAACCTTATAGTGTCCTCTATCCAAATAAAATAGGTTTAGGGAAAGAAAATACATATAGAATGTTACAACCCATTCTTAGTTTTGCTGGTAATCCTAGATGTTTAAGATAATCTTAATACTTGTCATGTTTTATTAGTAATATTTTATCTTGTGCTTTATATTAACTTTGGTAACCTTAAATATTTTTTTGGGAAACTCATAATCACAACTTAAGTATACTATAAAGATCCTAGTTGGAGTAATATAGTATTAACACATACATGTATGCAAGAAGAGAGTTAATGACATTGTAGAAAATAGTTAATAAGTAATTTTTTATTTGAGAATATTATTAAAATAATATTATAGAATTTTATAAAATTTTATTATGAATCCAACAAAAAAAGAATAAATTAAATCGGAGTTAAAATGAGAGAGTTATGCCTTTTTTAGTAAACATGTACAGAGTATTGCGACCACGACGCTGTGTCGTGTGCCGTGACCATGACGTTGCGTCGTGTGTCGTGACCGTGACCGTGATGCTGTGTCATAACCGTGACGGATGCTGCCCAGGACAGCCAATCGTAAAATAATCATATCTTGGGCTATACTTATCCGTTTTCAACGAAATGAAGTGTGTTGGAACCACGTTTCAATCCTCTATCATCTCATACTCCTTGCTTAATGAGGGGGTGACCTGGAAGGCAGATTCTGGGGTGATTTTTGGGGAAGAACATGAAAATAGAGGAAATCTGAAAGGTTTGTCATAGATTCGACTTGGTAAGTAGTTCTAAACCATTAATTCTTCCGTCTCCTCATTTCCCCTTGCTCAGAATCCCTAATCCAGCAAATCTAAGGTCTGGGTTAACCTTCGATCTTTATCTTCTACCTATAGTAGACCCTCTTTAGGATTGGGAAACACATTAAAAGGTTGTTTTGAATGAGATCTTGAGATTTAAAGCTTGATCCTGACTCGTGTGAGCTAAGATCTGAGATTAGTTGGTGAAAAGGTTAAGATCAGTGATCTTGGGCGAAGTCTGTGAGTAAATAATCATCTTTTAACCCTGATTTAAAGCATACAAATTCAAATAATAGTTTCTAGTGTTTGATTCTTGCTCTATGATATTTGTGATGGTTTTAAATAAATGTTTGTGGTGAATATGAGTAGTTAAAATGCTTTATTAATCATATTATTAGTGATGTATTACCATGTTGAAAGTTTTCATGTGAATTGTCGTGATTCGACAGGTGGTGAATGTGTAAATTGAGGCAGTCGAAAGATAGGTTGCCCTAGTTCATGTTTTAAGAGTTGGAGTATGCTTTTGAGATATATGAAAAGTATTAAGTGATTGATTATTAAATGTGAGATGCTTAATTGTCAGAAATAGGGTAATCATTAGCTACGATGATGAAACATGTTATATTAACTAAACATCACTAGATATTAGATGCCATGGACACTGTAGAATCCTCATAGGATGAGGCTTGTGTTGTGGGAAGGAAACGGTTTTCCGACTGGAGGTAGTCCAGATTGAGGTAAGTTGGAGTGTACCAGTTGGGTGCGGGGGTTTTAACTAGTATGGCAAACTCCTTACAGTTGTGTGGTACCCAACACCAACCGAGGATGTCAGTGGTACATGTGCTACATGTTGTAGTGATCAATGGTCGGTACCCACTGATGCACTTTAATCCTGAAGGCTTTGACTCACCACCTGAGTACCCAGGTTGAGAGGTAGAATCTGATATATCTGGATGCTCTCATTAGCCTCCCAGAGGCAGATCTGCTGATGCCAGCTGTAGATGTGGTATTGAGATTAAAGACTTGGGAACCCGGGCATGCTTCTAAGTCTTATACAGTAAGATCGTAGCTTGTTGTGATACTTCCACATGTTTTGGTCCACCTCAAGTGGGTCCAGAGGCATAATAAATGGATTTAAAATAATGTAAATGGTTAGGTTATCCTTTTATTACATTCAATATTTGTACTACTCCCATGCTGAGTGAAGTACAGTTTTTAAACTACCATGCTTACATGATTGCATTTAAGTTCTATTACTTGTAAACATCATAAATATCTTGGTTACCTGTTGATTCTCTACTCACTGAGCCAGTAGCTCACCAACCTACTAAACAATTTTTTTAGGTAAAGGATTAGCTCATCTTGAGAGACGGAAGCCAACTTTTATCAAGAGTAGCACAGAGGTCTTGAAAGAAGAGTAGTTATGATAGTTAGAGGGTCTCTTATCCTTCCTCTGATCATGGGATTGAGAGAGTGAGAAAAGAGAGAAGTTTGAAATATAATGTACATGATGTATATTAAGTGTGAAACTCTTGCTTCTATGTAATAGTCAAGTTTTGTTGTATCTCGTTGTTATTTCTAATCGAGACTTGTCATTTAGTAAGTGATATTATATTTATATTTTAAAGAAAGAAGAGAAAAAAATATATGGTAGATTTTTTTCCTCAAAATTATGCCCTAATCTCATGATTAGTGGTAATCGTGGGATGTGGGTGTAACAACTTGGTATCATAGCATAGGTTGAACCTAAAATGAGTTTAGGTTTTGGGACAGGGGTGATAAGAGACCGATAGGATTAGGATGTTTTCCTTTTTGAACTGTAATTTTCTAAGAGATGTGTTATGTTATGGATATGCAGATGGAAGTAAGAGGACGTGGACATGGTGAGGAACAAGTTGAGAGCCATTACGGCCCTGACCCTTGAGCAATGGTTTAAGGTGGATAGGATAATGAAGCAACAAGGATGTATCATATTTTTCTAGAGACAAAAGAAAAATACAAGATGTATAGGAAGTCTTCATCTCCTAGTAAGGATCTGATGAGATCATATGAGTTGGTGAAGAAGCTTGGTGGAACTGAATTTTCTAGAACAACAGATCCATCCGTGGTGGAGGTGTGGCTTCGACAACTAGAAAATGTATCTTGCCTAATGGAGTTATCAAAAGATAAGCAAATCTATCATGCAGTCTATTTACTCAAGGGAGATGCTGAGTTGTGGTGGCGGGGAGTGGAAGATAAAAGGAGAAATGCAGAGATGACCTGGAAGGACTTTGTGGATGAGTTTCACCTTAAGTATCTTCCTCATACCTTCCTAAATGATAAGATTAAACAGTTGGAGAATATTAGACAATGAAGTATGAAAATTGGTGAATACGAGGCACATTTCACTAGGTTGGCAAATTTTTATCTGCAACTTGTGCCTGATGATGTAGAAAAGTGTAGAAGATTTCAACAAGGATTAAGATCAGAGATTAGACACACTGTGTCAGCCATTGGTCGAAGAGACATAGAAAACTTTGGGGAATTTGTGGAAGCGGCGAGACATGTAGAAGAGTCTGTTAATGTTGATAAGCAGTCTGAGAGTAAGAAAATATATGGAGACTTTAACAGAGGGGGAAAAAGTAGTGGTGGATATAGAGGAGGTGGTGGTTTCTTTTCTAAGATAGTATGAGGACTTGGTTGTTTTGGGAGATAAGGATCTAGTTTTTCACCAAGTGGATAAAGCCCATTTCTGATAGATGGAATACACAGTCTACATGGACACCTCCAACTAGGTCTTCTGAAGATCTTCAGTGTCAGTGATAGGACCGCAGAGACATGATGCATCCATATGTGACAATTGTGGCAGGGCACTATCTGGTCAGTGTTGGGGAACTAACACTCCAATATTTTTTCATTGTGGATAGATGGGATATATAAAAAGGGATTACCCAAAGCTTCCATATGTTTCAGAACAAGGTTCACAATTACAGTTTCATACTCCACAAAGGCAGGCTCCTGTTAGAGGGGAAAGTTCTTCAGTGGCTTCAGGTTCTAGAGGGGGAGCACCTAGTGTCAGTAGTGGACAACGAGGACAATGTGGCAGAGGGAGAGCTACTGGACGCTTCTTCTCAATGACACCATCTAAAGGTGTAGTTTCACCTAGAGTTGTGACAGGTGAGATGCTTCTCTTTAACAACATTTATGTTATAGTATTAATAGATCCTGGTGTAACACATTCTTTCATTCAAAGATTGATAGTTAGTGGACTAAATCTTCTAACCCAGGATTTATCTTATGAGTTGTTGTTAAAAGTTCCACTAGGTAAATCCTCAGTTTTGACATAAGTATGTTTTGGATATCTGTTGAGTTTTAGTGGGTATACAATAGAAGTTAATCTCATACCCTTAGATATTAATTCTTTTCAAATAATTTTGGGTATGGACTGCCTTGAGACATATCATGTCCAGTTAGATTGTTGGAAGAAAGAAGCTATCTTTCAACAATGTGGTTTTTCATGTGTCTTTACCGAGAAAAGTCTTGCCCACATGTATAGTATCAGCTATTGTAGCTGATAAGATGATGAGAAAGGGGTGTGAGGCCTTTTTAGCACATGTGGAGGATGCTAGGGTAGAGGAAAGAGCAGTCAATCTAGTAGATATTCCAGTAGTATGTGAGTTTTCAGATGTCTTTCCTGATGAGTTACCAGGTTTACCACCTGAAAGAGATATTGACTTTGAGATACAGACTTTACCTGGTAGCCATCCAGTAGCATTACCTACCTATAGAATGGCACATGGGGAGTTAAAGGAATTCAAAACCCATTTATAGGAGTTTCTGAATAAATGATTAATTCAACCCAGTACATCACCATAGGGAGCTCCAGTATTGTTCGTGAAAAAGAAGGATGGAACCATGCAGTTATGTATTATAGACTACAGACAATTGAATAAGATAATAATTAAGAATAAATATCCTTTTTTATGATTGAAGACCTATTTATCAACTCTGTGAGGCAACGATCTTTTCAAAGATAGATCTCAGGTCAGGTTATCATCAGCTAAGGATAAAGGCATCTGATGTACCTAAGTCAGCATTCAGAATGAGGTATGGGCACTATGAGTTTGTAGTTATGTCTTTTGGATTAACAAATGCCCCTATAGCCTTTATGGACATGATGAATAGGGTTTTCAAACCATAATTAGATCAATTCATAGTAGTATTTATAGACGACATCCTTATATATTCTAAAGATGCAGAATAACATGATCAGTGAATAAAAAAGTGGGTGAAGCGCCTGCTTAAGCGGCCGCTTAAGCGCCCAAGCATATACTCCGTTGTAATTTTCAGTGAAGCGGGCCTTGAAGCGTTTTGCACTGAAGCGGCCGCTTTTGTCCACTTTTTTCTGCTTTAGGCCGCTTTTTTGGGTCCGCTTAAGCGGCCGCTTCAGGGCGCTTCACAATAATTATTCTCAAAACTTGCCCAATCACCTACTGAATTAAAAAAATGAAAATGATGTATTGTATAGGTGTAATAACCAGTTTGATAAATATATCTAACTATTTACGTCTGTTTGTACACTATATACATCTATATAAGAGCTATGTATTGTCATCTTGTCATTTGTAGAGTTTGTGATATAATATTAGTAATAGTTGCATGAATTTATTGATGTTTCACTTTGTTGTTGTGATGTTTTAATTTTTCATGATATAATATTAGCAATACATTATGTTCCAGCTGTGTTTGAATTTGCATGACTTTTTTTATGTTCCACAATCTCATCATGTAACTACCTATATGAAAGCACATCATCCTACCACATGTATATATAATTATTTTTGCTATTGGTTGTTGCACAATTTTATCATTTTAGATGAATGGATGCATACCATTATGGCACTTCTATATGATTGCATGATTTCACAATGAATATAATATGTTGTTGTCACATAATTAATTACTACAACTAGTGATATTTCGAAAAATCTATCTACTGTAAATTCAGTAGTCACTACTGCCATGTATCATAAATCGACACTTACCCTACCTTGTTTTAAAATTTTAACTATACGGATTATGATTCTATGACAATATGACTCTAAAATGTACTTACTCTAATCGGAAATTAATCTATTGATTATTTAATTTCTATCATAACTAGTGTGGACGGGGGTGATTAAAGTTTGTCTATGTCAAAATAATCCCAAGTGGAAGTATAACACTCATTCAAATCCAGCCCGAAGGGAGAAAATGATATGCAAGTTATTCTATGTTTTTCTATTTTTTTCAAAAATAATGTGGACCACTTTTTTAAAAAGTGTCTTCTCTAGTCCACTTTAAAACCCGCTTCCCGCTTCACGCTTCAAGCAGAGCAATCCGCACGCTTCCCGCTTCGCGCTTTCCAAAACCCAGAACATGATCAACATCTGAGGATAGCCCTATAGTTGTTAAGGCAACATCAGCTTTATGCTAAGTTCAACAAATGTGAGTTTTGGTTAGATGATGTATCTTTTCTTTGATATGTCGTATCGGGAGGAGTTAGTGTTGACCCTAAGAAGGTAGAATCTATTCTTCAGTGGGAGCAACCTACGACCCCTACTGAGATCAGAAGTTTCCTAGGGTTAGTAGGATATTACAGGAGGTTTATAAGGAACATCAGTGCGATAGCAGTGCCTCTTACACACTTAACAAAGAAGGATGTACCTTTTGTTTGGTCTGAGTCATGTGAGAAAAGTTTCCAAAATTTAAAGAAGAAGTTAACTACAACACCAATCTTGATATTACCAGAGGCAGATAAGGGCTATGTGGTTTTCTGTGATGCATCCAGGAGAGGTTTGGGATGTGTTCTTATGCAAGAAGGGAAAGTGGTGGCCTATGCTTCTAGACAACTTAAGAAGAATGAAGAGAACTATCCCACACATGATCTAGAGTTGGCAGCAGTAGTGCATTCTCTAAAGACATGGCGTCATTATCTCTATGGTGAATTGTGTCAGGTCTTTACTAATCATAAGAGTCTGAAGTATATTTTCACACAGAGGGATCTCAATCTGAGACAACATAGATGGTTGGAGCTTATAAAGGATTATGATGTCACCGTTGATTATCATCCTAGAAAGGCCAATGTAGTAGAAGATGCTCTGAGTAGAAAGTCAACATCATCTACAGAAATGTTTTCAATGGCATGTGTAAAAAGAGATATGTTAGTTAAGATGAGAGAGATGAATTTGGATCTGAATGTGTCTGATCAAGGTGGACCAATTGCACAGATCACCACTACAGAAATGGCTTATAAAGTCACTTTTCAAGGTGTCGGTTGTATACAAAAACCGACACATAAACCCTACTGTGTCGGTTTGGAACAGAAACCGACATCCAATCCGTGAAGGTCGACCAGACACGGGTACCGCTTTTATTAAGTGTCGGTTAATTAATAAAAAACCGACACCTAAAATCAACCGCCAAACCCAAAATTCCAGCGAAAAAATTGGCTCCAATATTTTACATATTGCGTCGGTTCGTAACTAAATAACCGACGACTAAAGGGTATTCGTGAGATAGGAATAGTTGTCGGTTGTTGTTTAATCAAAAACCGATGACTATAATCTAGTATAGTTGTCGGTTTGTGGCAAAGAACCGACACTGTTGGTTTAGTTGTCGGTTTTTTAAAGAACCGACACGTATTTTCAACTTAATAACTCACCCTGCCCAAACGATTCTTCCCATTTCCCTGTTTCGTTCCTGATTTCCCTAGCTTCGGCGATTTCCCTTGCTTCCTACCGCCGCCGCCGCTCCTTCCTCCGTGCTTTCCGCTCATTTCCATCGAGCGAGAAGCAGTCGGCCTCCCTCTCCGCCCGCCCGCCGGCCTCCCTCTTCGCCTGTCGGCCTCTCCTCTACTGTCGGCCTCTTCTCCGCCCGCCGACCTCTTCTCCGCCGTCGCCGGTAGAAGCTAGGTCTACTAGCCTCTCTGCCCTCTCCGCCGCTCCTCTCTTCGCCGCCGGAAGCTGCTAGGACTTTGCCTCGGCCGCTTCTCCTCTTCCTTTAAGGTGCCCGCCCTGCCTTCTTCTTCTTCCTCTGCTCGTCTTCCCTCAAGGTGTCGCCCTGCTGCTGGGCATTTTTTTTTAAATTTATTTACTTCTTATGAGAATCAGTTTTAATTAGGGCTCATACACATATTGATGTCTAACACCTAAATGAATATCTAGTTAGTGTATTTTCCTAGTATCGTGAAAGATTCTCAATTGTGTGTATCAAATGGGATTCTTATATATATTCAGATCTTAATGTTATAAATGGAAGACTCGAATGTTATAAAATCCCATCAAAGTAGGTAGAAACAACTTATATATATTCAGATCTTAATAATTCCATGAAGTGCACATTATCTTACTCAGGAAAAGTATGTGTATAATGTAGGATTAGTTCCATATAATGGTTCTATTTTAGTAAGCAACTAGAAACCCGTCCAAGATTTACTCATTAGGAGCATTTCCTCGTTTGTTCTCTAAGTACATTTGTAGACTTCTTTTCAAGCTATCATGTCTACCACAATAAAGTTGGTTATGACAAGCAATAAAAGGTTAACTGATGTTATACAACTTTTTCTGAAAATATATAACATCGTTATATGTACTTACACTTTGTTAATACTAATATTGTGCAGTCTTTGTCCACCCATAACAGTCACTATGAACTGGGCCTCTATGTCAATGTTAACGTTCCCTATTGAAGAACAATTGGACATCATCCTAGATGATCGTTCCTTAAACCAATTGGTCATACACAAACATTGGCATTTTCTAAAAGGAAGACACTACATGCCTGGTAAAGTGACCCTAACTTTTGGTAATTATTCACATGTTATCGAGGTTGAGTATGATTTGGCGGGAAATCTTGTATCAAAATCCAGTTGGCGTGATTGGATTGGAGAGCTGCATGTGGTCCGTTGGAACAGGCTTTTTCTCCGTCCAGTTGGCGATAATTCCATCAAAGTTTGGATAACCAACAGCAACTGTGAGACCCCCAATCATCTTCTGCGGTATGAGCGCACGGCGTCGCATATCAGCTCGGACAAATCTGAATCTGAGGCCCCTGTCAGTTCAGATTCATCTAAATACAGTGAGGAGCTTCGTGACACAGCTTCATCATCAAAAAGAAGTTACTGATGCATGCGAGACCATGTTGGTGTAGTATTTAGTTGTCTATCTATCTAGACTTGTATGTAGTAATAGTTTTTTTAATTATGCACATGTTTAGGGGTACACCAACCCCTTTGTTTAGTTATTGTTATAACTGAAGTGTGTGTTCCCATGAATGGAACTGAAAGTTGCTACATGAATGCTTATAACTGAAGTGTGTGTTCCCATGAATGTTCCCATTTGCATGATTACACTACTATTTTCTCATATTGTTTAGTCTATTTTAATATGACATACTTGCTTATATCTTGCTTAATGATGAACTGTAATGCACACATGTGACATGCTTGGAATGTAAATGATGAACTTTTCCCTAAATTGCCAATCATGCTTTTAAAGACATCAATAATCACCCTAAATTGAAGAACTAGGATTTTAGGTATAAGAATGACAATACATTATTTGTTGGCCTAGAAACCCGTCCAAGATTTACTCATTAGGAGTAAATCTTGGATAGTCCCCGGTTTGGGACTGTTCTTGAATACCTAATCTCGCTTAGGATGTAAGTGTATAATGTGTATTGGGTTTTCAAGAAAATTTTGGCAGCATTTCCCCGTTTGTTCTCTAAGTACATATGTACTTGGAAAATAGCGGGGAAATGCTGCTGAAATTTTCTTGAAAACCCAATACACATTATACACTTACTAGTGAGATTAGGTGTTCAAGAATGGATAGGTGGTACACATTTATTATATATAATAATGACATCACATGTATTTGTTAACCCTACACCCTAATCGTGTCCTAATATATACTTGTTTTCTCTTTGATCATAGAATGGATAGATCATGGATGTCCATTCGCAATCGTTGCACCCCAGAGTTTATTTCTGGTCTTCACCAGTTCATTAAATTTTCCGAGGAACATAGGAAACAACCTGGAGATAGGTTCTACTGTCCATGTAGACATTGCGGTAACAACTTGAAAGTCAACACTGGTGACGAAATCATGACTCATGTCATGTGCAACGGGATTATACAAGGCTATACAGAATGGCACTGGCATGGAGATATTTCAAACCTGAAACCAGTAGATGTCGATAGCAGTGCTTGTATGGAAGAAGAAATTGCCTATGATGACGTAGATGTGAATGAACCAGTTCCAGTAGACATCGCTGATGTGATGCTGGATAGTTGTGGGGTAGAGCACACCGATCCACCTCCCATTTTTAGAAACATTGTGCATGATGCTGAGATGCCGTTATACACAGGTTGTACTAAGTTTACGAAACTTAACACTGTGTTGAGATTGTATAAGTTGGAAGCTAACAATAGATGGAGCGACAAAAGCTTCACGTCATTGTTGTCTTTGTTGAAAGAAATGCTTCCTGAAGGAAACGAGCTGCCAATCTCAACATACCAGGTAAAGAAATTGTTGTGCCCAATGGGAATGGATGCCAAGAAGATACACGCATGCCCTAATGATTGTGTATTATTTCAAAAGGACTATGCAGATTTGAAAGATTGTCCAAAATGTGGTGCGTCACGGTATAAATTGACGACTTCGGGGGAGTCCAAAACTGGTTCTCCTGCCAAGGTGATGTGGTATCTACCTATAATATCACGGTTTCAACGCTTGTTTGCCAATCCGATAGATGCGAAGAATTTGAGGTGGCATGCAGATGTTAAGAAAATTAATGATGGGATCCTACGACATGCGTCTGATTCCCCACAGTGGAAGAAGATTGATGTATTGTACCCTGAATTTGGTGAAGAAGTCAGGAATCTAAGACTTGGGCTTTGTACAGACGGGATGAATCCGTACGGGACATTGACCAGCCAACATAGCACTTGGCCAGTCATGCTTGTTATATACAATCTTCCTCCCTGGCTGTGTATGAAAAATAAGTACGTAATGTTGTCGTTGTTGATATCGGGCCCTAAACAACCTAGAAATGACATTGATGTTTATCTTGAACCTCTGATTGATGACTTAAAGAAACTCTGGGGTGAAGGTGTGATGACCTATGATGCTTCACGAAGAGAGACATTTTGTTTGCATGCTATGTTGTTTTGCACTATTAATGACTTTCCAGCATATGGGAATTTGTCTGGATATAGTGTCAAAGGAGCTAAAGCGTGTCCTATATGTGAAGAGAACACTGATTCAACAAGACTAAAACATGGCGGTAAGAATGTATATCTCGGTCATCGAAGGTTTCTTCCAAAATTCCATCTGTATCGTAGGAAGCGCAAAGCATTCAATGGATTGAATGAGGAACGTAGTGCACCTAAACCTATACCAGGGGAGGTTGTTTATGAAAGAATAAAAGACTTTGTTAATGAATTTGGTAAGAGATCACAAGGTACTACACGGAGTGACAATTCTTCATTCAAGAAGAAGTCAATATTTTGGGATCTTCCTTATTGGAGTTCTTTGACAGTCAGACATTGTATCGATGTAATGCACGTTGAGAAAAATGTCTGCGATAGCATCATTGGTACTCTGTTAAATATACCAGGTAAGACTAAAGATGGGATAAAATCCAGACTGGACCTATGTGAAATGGGAATAAGGTCAGAATTAACAGAAATACGTGAAATGGGTAGTAAAAGAACATACTTACCTCCCGCATGTTACACGTTGTCTAGAAAAGAGAAGAAAGCTTTTTGTGAATGCTTGATAAATGTTAAGGTGCCAAATGGTTACTCATCCAAAATCTGTAGATTGGTATCAATGAAAGATCTGAAGTTGATAGGACTTAAATCTCATGATTGTCACACTCTAATGCAACAAATATTTCCCGTGGCAATTCGATCTATATTGCCGAAGCATGTAAGGTTTGCAATCACCAGACTTTGTTTCTTTTTCAACAGTCTCTGCAGCAAAGTTATTGACCCTGAGACTCTCGATAATTTGCAAAGAGAAGTGGTTGTTACCCTATGTCAGCTTGAGATGTATTTCCCTCCTTCGTTCTTTGATATTATGGTACATCTTGTTGTCCACTTGACTAGGGAAGTGAAAATCTTGGGCCCGGTTTTCTTGCATTGGATGTATCCCTTTGAACGATACATGAGCGTTTTTAAAGGTGATGTTTGAAACCGTTATCGGCCTGAAGGGAGTATTATTGAAGGTTATGTGGCGAGAGAGGTTATGGATTTCTGCAATGACTTTCTCAGTGGTAATGACACTCCTGATAATGACAAGAATATTGACGAGCTATTTGGCAAAGGAATTTTGGGATCACGTGTGAAAGTAATCAGCTGTGAGCAGTTGGAACAAGGTCATTTGTATATTTTACACAACATGGACGAAGTGAACGTTTATATCGAGGAACATACCAATTTCATCAAAAGACAATATCCTTGAGCCAATACAATGTGGCTTGCTAGAGAGCATAACAAGACTTTTATTAAGTGGTTTGAAGATAAAGTCTTACATCAACTATCTCAAACACCAGATGATATTACTGAAACTATCAAATGCCTCGCCTTTAAACCAAAGTTGACTGTTATGTCTTATGAAGGGTATGACATTAATGGATTCACATATTACACAAAGCGCCAAGATGATAAGAGTGTCGTCCAAAACAGTGGGGTCACCCTTCAAGCATCGACTATGTTTTTTGCAAGTGCAAAGGATAAGAGTCCACGTGAAGCTAAAATGTCATATTACGGTGTCATTGAAGAGATATGGGAATTTGACTACATAAATTTCAGAATTCCGCTCTTCAAATGTAATTGGGTTGATAACACCAAAGGAGTTATAGTGGATGAATTGAGTTTCACTTTAGTGAACTTTGAAAAGATTGGCGAGAAGGCTGAACCATTCATATTGGCATCACAGGAGAAACAAGTATTTTATATCGATGATCCTGCAATTGATAAATGGTCAGTTGTTCTTCATGGTAAAAGACAGTTCATTGAAGATCCTATAGATGAAGAAGAGTACTATGATAAATATGATGACTCCAGTCCATTCTCAGTTGGGTTGCCAACTCCAGAAAATATTGAAGCTAATGATGACTTATATGTGCGCGGAGATCACAATGAAGGATTGTTAATTGATAAAAGATCACAATTTTAGAGGCATGCATGTTTATATTTTTTTATTGAAGCTAAATGTTTACTTTTTTAATATCAATATCATTTTCTGATTTGATGTTTCATTATCTTCTAGTTAATACAAATGCTAAACATTGTGGGAGGGTGCTAAAGAACTATAGGACCAATCTCACCTGAGATTACATACGCGATGCTGAGAGTAGGTTCTTGATCTATTCCAATTCTAGACATTGATCAGTATTTCACTAACTCTACACTAATAATTTTGTTTGTATTCTCTTTGAAAAATAAATATAGGAAGAAGGCTATGCAGGACGGACATGACATAGCTATGCAGGATATGCAGGAAGAAGCCCCAATGAAGAGAAGCAGGATACAGATACAATACATAAAGTGCAGCACACACAAGTGGTTCAGATTCATATTCATATAACAACATGACAGACTAACACATATATAGTGCATAACAACAGCAGCTCTGAATTTACATACAACACTAACTTAGTACATATATAGTGGACTAAGGTGACGATACCACCTGCTAAAACAGGTTACCGACTACATGTTACGACTGGGAGGTCGTGATTCAGCAACGTATGCATTAGCAGGAGGACAAAGAGATCACCATATGAGGACAAACATATGGTGATCTATTTGTTCTCCTGCTAATGCATACTATTGTTGAATCACGACATCCCAGTTGTAACATGTAGTTGTCGGTAACCTATTTTACCAGGTGGGATCGTCACCTTATAAGTCCCACTATATATGTACTAAGCTAGTGTTGTATGTAAATTCGACGATGCTCTTGTTATGTACTATATATGTGTTAGTCTGTCATGTTGTATGGACATCGATTGTATTGCTCAGGTATTATATATTCTCATTAGATAATATGAAATATATCAATCTTATTTATAGCTCATTAATTATATATATACATCATTCTCTTTACAGGTGTTTAAAGCTGACCCCACTACAGGAACGGACTTACCAGATGTACATGCTCCCTATACGATGGGAGAATTAAATGAAGTAATAGAAGAATGGGCAACAACCATACAAATAGTGGGGATTTTGTAAATGAATTTCTGAATTATAATATGTGTGAATGTTTCTACATGTCTAGATGTTTCTACATGTGTCTGAGTGAAAATGAATGAAAGTGTTGGTTACTATATGAATGTTTCTACATGTGTGAATGTGAATGAATGGAACTACAGATTGCTAGCTACATGAATGTTTCAAAATGTGTGAAAATAAAATGGAACTGCAGGTTGTATTGCTAAATGCATGTGTGAATATTTTTGTTGTTAAATTTGCAGGTTTGTGGCCTGTTGTTGGCTGATATCAATGGATGTCTTTCTCATCCTGCGACCAGCCATAGCAGGTCTGCAGGTCTGTAAAAAAAAAACCAATAGGCGTCGGTTATTTAGATATAACCGGTGCCTATTTCCTGTGGCGCGAACATATATGGTGTCGGTTTCTTAATACAAACCGACACTGATAGTGCCCAAGCTGGCACCAATAACAGGCGTCGATAATTGTAAACAACTGACACATAACTTTACAGTGTCGGTTATTTAAATGTAACCGACACATATTCTTTTTGCGCGAAGACATATTTCGTCAGTTGTTGGCTTATAACCGACACTGATAGCGCCCAAGATGGCGCCCTTTCTGTGGCGCGAAGGGTTTGGGCGTCGGTTTCTTATCTAATAACCGACGCCTATAGTCCCCTGATGGCGTGTTTTCGGTCACGCGCGAAGAGTTTGGGTGTCGGTTCTGGAACCGACGCGTAATGGGTGACCTTTTAGTGTCGCCCACATAGGCATCGCTCGGAAACCGACACTAAAGGCCATAAATAACCGACACTAAAGGTAGGTTCTGTAGTAGTGGATGTAGGTTAGACCTACATTTTATGATCAGATTCAGGAGCTTCAGCATAGTGATAGAGAATTTTTTTTTTGGTGCAATAGTGATAGAGAATTGTAATAGATCATTCATGATATGACAAAAGGAAAGAGATCGGAGTTCAGATTTTTAGATGATGGGTTGTTGTATCTACATGACAGATTGTGTGTGCCAAATGACACTGAGTTAAAGAAGCAGATTCTTGAGGAAGCTCATTCTACTATGTATGCAATGCATCTAGGTAACACAAAGATGTATAGAAACCTGAAGGAGTTGTATTGGTGGTCAGGTATGAATAAGGATGTGGCTGAGTATGTGGCTAAGTGTGATGTATATATGTCAACAAGTCAAGGTTGAACACTAGAAGCCGACAGGTACTCTGCAATCACTTCCTATCCCTAAATGGAAGTGGGAGCATATCACCATGGATTTTGTGGTAGGATTACCTAGGACGCCACATGGTTTTGACTTCGTATGAGTAATAGTAGATAGGCTAACAAAGTCTTCTCACTTTCTACCAATTAAGACAACATGGGATACACCAAAGTTAGCCAAAGTCTATATAGATGAGGTAGTCAGATTGTATGGAATACTTGTTTCTATAATATCAGATAGAGATCTTAAATTTACATCTAGGTTTTGGAGTCAGTTGCAATGTTCCTTGGGAACAAAGTTGAAATTTAGCACAACCTTTCATCCTTAGACAGATGGATAGTCACATAGGACAATTCAGACCCTAAAGGATATGCTAAAAGCATGTGTTTTATAGTTCAGTTGTAGTTGGGATGATCATCTCAGTCTTATGGAGTTTTCCTATAACAACAGTCACCATTCTAGCTTAGGCATGGCCCCTTATGAAGCTTTGTATGGGAGAAAATATAGATCTCCGTTTTTTTGGTATGAAGTTGGAGAAAGGCAAATTTTAGGTCTAGAGTTGGTGGAAGAAACCACATAAAAGATATATGTGATCAGACAACAGTTGAAGGCAGCTCAGGACAGACAGAAAAGCTATGTAGACAAAAGGCGTAGACCACTTCAATTTGAGGTTGGGGATGAGTTTTATTTAAAAGTTTTACCATGGAAAGGTGTGACAAGGTTTGGAAAGTGAGGCAGACTAACTCCTAGATACATGGGTCCCTATCAATCATTCAAAGAATTAGACCAGTTGCATATAAATTGGAGTTACCATTGGAGTTAGCCAATTTACATAATGTGTTTCATGTATCGATGTTGAAAAAGTGTCATCCTGGCATAGAGAAGATTGTAGACCCAGATCCTATACAGTTGAGAGAGGATATCTCTTATATTGAAGGACAAATTCAAATTCTAGACCTTAGAATTTGAAAGCTTAAAAAGAGAGAGATACCCCTAGTAAAGGTTCTTTGGAGGAATCATGGTGTAGAGAAGCTACCTTGGAAGTGGAGACGGATATGTTTAACAAGTATCCTTTTCCTCTTTTAGAAATTTTGAGACAAAATATTTAATAGAGGGGGAGAATTATTACAACCCATTCCTAGTTTTGCTGGTAATCCTAGAGGTTTAAGATAATCTTAATGTTTGTCATGTTTTTGTTAGTAATATTTTATCTTGTGTTTTATCTTAACTTTGGCAATCTTAAATACTTATTTGAGAAACTCATAATCACAAATTAAGCATACTATAAAGATATGAGTTGGAGTAATATAGCATTAACCCATACATGTATGCAAGAAGAGAGTTAATGACATTGGAAGAAATAATTAATAAATAATTTTTCATTTGAGAATATTGTTAAAATAATATTATATGATTTTAGAGAATTCAATTATGAATCCAAAAAAAGAATGAATCAAATCGGAGTTAAAATGAGAGAGTTATGCCCTTTTTAGTAAACATGTACTGTGTGTCGCGAGCGCGACGCTGCGTCTTGTGCAATGAATGCAACGTTGTGTCGCGACCGCGACACGCGACAGATGCCGCCCAAGATAGCCAATCGTAAAATGATCATATCTCGGGCTATACTTATCCATTTTATATGAAACAAAGTGCCTTTGAACCAAGATTCGATCCTCTATCATCTTATACTCCTTTCTCAATGAGAGGGTGACCTGGAAGGCAATTTCTAGGGCAATTTTTGGGGAAGAATGTGAAGAATGATGGAAATCCAAAAGGGTTGTCATAGATTTGACCTGGTAAGTAGTTTTAATCATTGATTATTCCTGCTTCTCATTTCCCCTTGCTCGGAATCCCTAATCCATCAAATTTGAAGTCTAGGTTAACCTTCGATCTTTGTCTTCTACATACAGCAGACCCTCTTTAGGACCAGGAAACACATTAAAAGGTTGTTTTGAACGAGATCTTGAGGTTTAAAGCTTGATCATGACTCGTGTGAGCTAAGATACAAGATTAGTTGGTGAAAAGGCTAAGATCAGTGATCTTGGGTGAAGTATGTGAGTAGATAATCATCTTTTAACCCTGATTTAAAGCATACAAATTCAAATAATAGTTTATAGTGTTTGATTCTTGCTCTATGATATTTGTGATGGTTTAAATAAATGTATGTGATTAATTTCAGTAGTTAAAATGCTTTATTAGTCATATAATTAGTGATGTATTACTATGTTGAAAGTTGTCATGTGAATTGTCATTATTCGACAGGTGATGAATGTGTAAATTGAGGCACTAGAAAGACATGTTGCCCTAGTTCATGTTTTAAGAGTTGGAGTATGGTTTGTGAGATATATGAAAATTATTAAGTGATTTATTATCAAAATGTGAGATGCTTAATTGTCAGAAATAGGGTAACCATTATCTACGATGATGAAACCTGTTATATCAACTAAACATCACTAGACATTAAATACCATGGAGACTGTAGAATCCTTACAGGATGAGGCCTACGTTGTAGGGAGGAAATGGTTTCCCGACTGGAGGTAGTCCAGATCGAGGTAAGCTGGAGTGTACCAGTAGAGTGTGGGGTTTTGACCAGTAGGGAAAACTCCTTACAATTGTGTGGTACCCAACACCAACCGAGGATGCATGTGGTACATGTGCTACATGTTGTAGTGATCATTAGTCGGTAGGTCAACTGATGCACTTTAAGCCTGAGGGCTTTAAATCACTGCCTGAGTACCCAAGTTGAGAGGTGGAGTCTGAGATATCCGACCGCTCCCATTAGCTGCCAAGAGGCAGACGTGCCGATGCCAACTGCATATGTGGTGTTGAGATTAAAGACTTAGGAACCCGAGCATGCTTCTAAGTCTTGTACATTGAGATCATAGCTTGTTGTGATACTTCCACATGTTATGGTACATCTCATGTGGGTCTAGAGGCATAATAAATGGATTTAAAAATAATGTAAATGGTTAGGTTATCCTTTTATTGCATTCAATATTTGTACTACTACCATGCTGAGTGAATTACAATTTTTAAACGGCCATGCTTACATGATTGCATTTAAGTTCTATTACTTGTAAACATCATAAATATCTTGGTTACTTGTTGATTCTCTACTCACTGAGCCAGTAGCTCACCAACCTACTGAACAATTTTTTAGGTAAAGGATTAGCTCTTCCTGAGGAGACGAAAGCCAACTTTTATTAAGAGTAGCACAGAGGTCTTGAAAGAAGAGTAGTTAGAATAGTTAGAATAGTTAGAGGGTCTCTTATCCTTCCTATGGATCCTAGGATTGAGAGAGTGAGAAAAGTGAGAAGTTTGAAATGTAATTTACATGATGTATATTAAGGGTGAAACTCTTGCTTCTATGTAGTAGTCAAGTTTTGTTGTATCTTGTTGTTATGTCTAGTCAAGACTTGTCGTTCAGTAAGTCAAATTACAATATATTTTATAGAAAGAAGAAAAAAATATGGTGGATTTTTTTCATCAAAATTATGCTCTAATCTCATGATTAGTGGTAATCGTGGGATGTGGGTGTAACAAGTATTAAAAGGGGGTGAGAGAGGATGATATTTACATCATATGAAAACAAGATATTAAATTAGATTATGTGTCTCTACAAGATACAAGTACATAAGATAGTCCAAACAAGCATCAAAATGCATTGAATCTATAATTAAAGTCAAGTTTGAGGAAAAGATCAAAGATAAAATGCAAATTACATATATGAGGAGAGAGAAAGGTCCAGGTTATCACATCCTCCCCACCTTAAAAGTAATTTTGTCCCCATAATTACATCAAGTCATCAATCAAGATTGTGTTTTCCTATTCAATGTCAAAATTTTCATTGTATTCTCATAAGGTATCATCATCACTTACAATATCCACCTCATTCTAAAATCAAGTAATAGAGCATCATGGTCAACACAGTCACATAGATCATCAATTTCAAAGTATTATCACATGAGTCACAACTTTTGGAGAGATTATCCTATATATTACAATATTTGGAGAGATCACATTTCAAGTTAATCAAATAGAGTTCAAGAGTAAGGCATGACTTCATTTCCTATCATTTAAGGTTCTAGCATTTACATTGGCCTAGGTAAATTCATATTTCAATCATCGTGATTCCATGCTCAAAATTGATGGAAGGGCTGACCCTAGTCCACATGGAGCTTACCCCTAAGTCAATCGAGTGAATTAACAAAATCATCATTTTACATTTTTGATATTTGGGAACATGGAAGTCATTAATGACATATCGAGGGTGACCTCAAGATCCAAATAGGGTGATCATAGGAGTCAAATCAAGATCAATATTCATGAGTCAAAATTTCATAAATCAATGTCGAGAGTCAAGTTTGGACATCAAATTCATAGGTCCAAACACATTTTGAAGCTAGGGTTTAGGCTCCTATTTATACCTTTGGGGTTATCCCTCATCCATATACATTAATCGGGCAACATTTGAGCATTATTCAAGCAACTTTTTAATATATCAATATCAATTTCATTACCAGGTATTCGAAGTTGATGAATAATCTAGTCCTAGGTATTTCTAGGAAGTCATCCACAATATATAGTCAGCATCATCATATTTCAATATCATCATCCAATCGAGATTCAAGATTGAGTATCAATATCATCATAAGTCCGACCTATTAGAGACTTAGGTCAAGAAATCACAATCGAGTGGAAGGGGTTACCTTTCCAAACTCGAAATAATCAACAAGATGAAAATTTAAAGGCAATCATAAAGGCATGTAGCCTATGTTAGGGGAGTTATAAGTCAACTACCACACTGATCTAGCATAATAGTCTACATTAGTCATGATCCATAAATCATATTTAAATAGGGTGAGTATCACTCATCAAATGATTTTCCATAGAGTCACAATATAGAAAATCAAGATCATAATAGGGCAACCATATTTCAATATTTTGCAAGATCAAGGTCGTAATAGGGAAACCATACTTCAATATTTTGCAATATCGTGGTCATTATCATGTTCCCTTCCTTTCATGGTCAATATAAGTGTATATTTTAGAAATGGGGTAGTCAAATTGAGCAGTCCAATAATTTGAGAATAATTGGGAAAGAGTGATATCCATGTCAATCATATTGTTCAAAATAGAAATTACCAAAAGGCATAGGAATCAATAGGGAAGACGCCCCTTGTATCAAAGTCCTTCATCATGATTTTGAGAGTCCCAAGAGCTTAGTCATTCCACGGCATGATCATGGTACATATCAAATTGGGGAATTTTGCTTAATCATGTTTGAGGTTTGGTAAAGAATAGAGCAACATGGATTCAATCAAATAGGGATCTCATAAACTATGAGGTATAATGTACAAATCCTCCTTATCTCATCATATCAAGATCATTATCATTTTACCTCAAAAATATAAAGTGTGTACTATAAATTTGGTAAAGTTGAGTTAGCATGATCAGAGAGGATCATAAATGAGTACTTAACTACAATAGTACTTTCATTATTCATAATCAAGTTTTCAATTTAAGATCAGATCATGGCATCATCATCATTTTACTCAATTTTACCACTTCATTCACATTTTAATTTTCTCCATACATAAGCTACCCATAATCAAGCAATCATGTGATCAATAGTCGTGAGTTGAAGGATCGCATGAGGAGATGAGAAGATAACTAATCATATAATGGGTGGCTTAGGGTTGTCCTTAAAGAATAGATGAGATTCTAGAAGAATCTCTAAGGTATGTGGAATTGTGTTATTAAACATGCATAGAGGATGTGTTATTGCTCTGATACCATTTGTCACAAAACCATTTGTTACTCTAAGTCCACACTCCTAATGGATACATAGACAAAGGAGAGTGGACCTAGGCATCCTTCCCTAGAATGGATCACATAACATATGCATGAATAAAACCACAAACAATAACAAGATAAGAGATAACATGCCTAAAAAGGAACTAAACTAGTACTTGATGAGATCTTAGTCCCATATATGAACCCATATTAATTCCATTTGCATGACATTGGATATCATCATAGTAAGAAACATAGATTATAACCATAGACTAAAAGAGTGATCATGGAAAGAGTAATAGTGTACTTGTTACCTAAAATCATAAAAAGGGTACACATCAGCACAAGTGTGATGAGTACTCTATAAAAACACACAAACTCACATGTTTAAGAAACATATATTCTTAGCAAAACTCAATATGATAGTAAGTTAAATAAAAAACATTAAAGACTTTCTTATTAGCATGCAATCGTATTTTTGGAACATTTCTACTATACTTGAGCAACAGTACATGGTCATTAACCAACTTCCTCAAAGGAAGGGTATGTAAGGGTGCTCAAGATTAGCTAACCCTTTTATACATGAGGAACCTCAAGACCTAAGCCAATGAGCTAACCCTGTTTCAACATGCTTTGTGTGATTACCTCAAGAACACAAGTAGTGTGATGCCCCGTACCACACAAAGCGAGATTACTCAGAACATAACCGCGGAAGATAGATTAACGAACAAATTACTGGAAAACACTAAAAATTAAAACCATTTTCATAAAAGTGTCAAATAGCAAGAACCTTCATATATAAGTCTTTTTATTCCTCAAAGCATATACAAGGCATGTTGTCAACCTGTAACCGAAGAACTGTTCCATAACATATATACATGATTCCACCACATTTGGTATACAAAAGGGATCATAAGGAAAGCACGTTTGTGAAACATCTACAAAACATTCCCGAAGTCCCGAGTGTACAAGGATGACTCTAGGACTCTATCAACAAAAGACATCTAGCAACACTGCCAACCTCGTCATCTACTGGTCCTCCTACTGCTCCTCAACCTCCACTGCACGATCTCTACTTCTTTGTGCTCGACCACCTCAAAAGGGTGTGGGAAACCCATGGGGTGAGATTCCAAATCTCAGTGGGAGATATAACTCACCACCAACTCTATTATTATCACATATAAGATAAACAGAGCAGTAGTATAATTATAATTATGTGAAGTAGGTAACGATTATTAATAGGAAAAATAATCATTGTCTAGTTTATGTAACATCTTAATAATTTAAAAGGAATATGAATAACACATATATTTTTTATCAACAACATTGTACAAAGATCAAGCAAGGCCTCATCCAATGTTTTCGTATTATACAAGTATACTACACTATTGATTATGTATTTCATTATGCCCTGAGGATTTAAGTCATACCACTCAAATCCAACTGACCATTTGATAAGTTGAATGCATACAAGGTCTAATAGAAGAGCCAAAATACATGACCTCACCTTCCTCAGTCAGTACGAGTGAATATGTAGTGACATCATGGGTCAATTGCTTCCATCAACGTATAGTCTGTTTGTGCAGATTTAGCCCACCTTGGTATAGGTCACAACACTAGTGAGTTACGATTGTAGCCACACTCTTCCAGGATATGGCTTATGACCAATCCCCTGATATAGATTATGGAGCTACAGTCTAGATTTGCACTCTTCTAGGTATGGCTCATAGCTAATCATGTGATATAGATTATGGAGATGCAGTCTAAAGATGCACTCTTCTAGGTATGGCTCATAGCCAATCCTATGATATAGATTATGGAGCTGCAATCTAAAGTTGTACTCTTCTAGGTATGGCACGCATCCAATCCCATGGTAGATATATAGTCAGGACACAAGAAGTTATTTCAACTTGCACCCCACATATTCAACAATATGTGTTCTGAGTTAAACTAGTTTCACCATTCAACAAATGCTGACACTGAATGGATCTATGGCCTAGGGAAAACTACACTATTAGATTTCACTTGATTAATTATACCAATTTAAACATATTTAAGCATCAATCAAGTTACAACGTACAACTTCTAAACAAATTCTACAAGATTAGGGTTTGAGGCATCACTAACACATACTGAAACATATAAGGATCACATCATTACTTTATGCATGTTATTCACCATATGTCCATCACAAGGACCAATGTCCATCACAAGTATCAATGTCCATCACAAGGATCAATGTCCATCACAAGGACCAATGTCCATCACATCATAACCACCATAGCTCATACCTATCAATGTAAATCAATCAGGACCGCATGCTTGGGGTAGCAATACCTCATCTCATCATTGAGGAATTCATCATATCATATAAGATATTAGACCATCATCAGGTCATAAGACCACTTTCCTCATCTTTTTTGAGTCATCATCTAACATGTGCCTCACAAGGCTTATTCAATCATATCAATATCACCATAGATCATACATGTCTATGTGCATCAACTAATATTACTTGCATGTTTAGAAACATATAACAAGGGGAGCAATACATTAACACTATCATATCATTGGACTCATGTCATACATTTCATATTATTACAATTAGGGTTTCACTTTACCCGATTAGGGTTTGTAAGGTTGGATCAACAACTACCCTTAGATCATCACTTCCTTATTATCATCATGAGTTGTGTTATGAGGTATAGAAACATAGCTTTCAACATCATTTGTACAACTACTCCATAGAGTATCACATCACACCATGTGACCCTAACATCAACACGGTGTATCTCAAACACCACCACAAGGTACCGACTATTGTTCCAACATAGGGTATTGGTTACCCTAAGTGTGTCGGGCAACCACTCCAAGGGGGTTATCAGTCAAGCATATAATTAAGAGAGCAACCAAAGTATAAACCTACCACTTGGGATGGTGTATCAGTTTTAGAATCACTATGGGTGTGTTGGGCACAACACCTCAAAGAGAGGGTGTTCGCCAGCCCCCCTCTATCGGGCAACACCATTACAGGGTGATGGGCATTGAGGGGATAACTGGCATCATTGGTATATTGGGCAATGCACAAGATGTCGTCGTGATTAGGGTTGGAGCAACATATCGGGCTCTCCACATGTCGGGCAACGCATCACATATCGGAAATGTTTCTCAAGGATGTGTCGATTACAAGGAGTATCAGGCTACAATGCCTCCAAGCAAAGGGCTAGCAACACATCAAGCAATGGACATCAACTCTAACACCAAGATGTATTATGGCCCAACCATAATGGCTAGCACACTAGGTATCCTTATCAAACTCCATATCTCCCAACCAACTAACACCCTCGACTCATACCAGCCTAAACCCACCTAAGGAATGACAATCTAGGCAGGATCTGACCGTGTTGACCTAGACCTAACCAAGGTCGTGATGACCTATCACAAGGGTATCAGACAGGGGCGTCACAGGCTGTGACATCTACCCAAAGTCTAACAGTCTAACCTATGTGTCGGCCTCCACATACATATCTACCTATACAAGCATGTCGACCACAAAGGCATATCGGTCGCTTCATCTTCAACATCATGACGATGTTACTATCAAGGCAAAAGAAAAGTGCAACATAAAGGCAACAACTATCAAGGTTCCTCTTCTTTAAAACAACATTCAAAACTAACAAGAAGAACTACTACCATGCAAGATACAACAAGCCAAAGATAAAGAGCAAAGATAGCAAGTAAAGAGGTGATGATAATAAAGAGGGTTTAGAGTTATATAACCCGCCTCAAGGATCACCACCAAGCTCTAAGCTCCAAGATCATGAACTCAATGTAGAAGAAGATCCTCCAAGCTCAATCACCACAACACCTCTAAGAGAGAAGATGGAACCATGGTTAAGAGAGCATGAGAGGGAAAAAGAAGATACCAAGGTCCATGGTCAAGAAGAAGAAATAAGGAGAGAAAGATGAGCTAAATATCATGGCTTACCAAGGCAGGAGATGAAAAGAGAACACCACAAGCTTAGGCTCATCCACCAAGATCCAAAGGAGAGCACTCCTTAAGCTCAAGATCGGTCACCAAGGAGAGAATGCAAGGATATCCAAAAGGGTTCTCTTGCATGGGAAGAAATATATATATATATATATATATATAAGGGAGATGAAAGAGAGAGAAAGGGGAAGGTTTCACCACCTTAGAACTCTAGGTGACACATGTCCACGAAGAAAGGTCACATGTAACACCATAAAACAAGGTGATAAGAACCATGCCTCACCCACTAAGTCACCTTCTGAGGTCATGGCATATACACACACCCACTCCCTTTACAAACCGATAGGGATGAAACCCTAGAGCCACAAATCGATATGGTGCATCACTAGTCACCACAAAATGATAATAGGTATCCTCAAGACATCCACAAACTGATGCATGGCCCCCTCAAGGCTCTCAAGCCCTGAGACAACACTCCTAGGTGCAAGATACACCCCAAACATGAGTGCAAAACATCACCAAGGATGTCACCACTCAACCAAGGTTCCCATCTCTCTCTGACTCTTCTAGATGATTCCAAGAGAGAGAAGGAACACACTAGAGGTGGAAAACTTGCACATTAACCCCTTCTCCTTGGTAAATTGCAATTTGCACCAAGCCTCTCCACAAAACACAAGAATGAAGCTCAAACAAGGAACTCAAGCTTCCAACATGCCCTAATTTCATCTTAGATGATTAGAGAAAGGAGATAAGCAGCATACTTAAGTAGAACAAGTAGGGTAACCCAAAACGTGGGTCAGGGTCCTTACAAGCCATAAACCCCCAACAGGGATATCACCCCCAAAATCCTAAGAGAAAAGGGAAGGGTACTTCCTCCTCATCTCTTCCTAGAGCTCCCATGTGGCTTCCTCAACACCACAGTGATTCCAAAGAACCTTCACAAGCACAAGGTCCTTGCTCTTTAGCTTCTTCACTCTCTGGTCGAGGATCAACACTGGACCTTCTACATAGGTCACATCGTCATCAAGCTCCACCTCCACAAGTTGTAACACTAACTCAATATCTGGTTGACACTTCCTCAACATACTGACATGGAACATTGGATGCAACTTGTGCAACTCATGTGGCAACTCCAACTGGTAAGCCACCTTCCCAACATGTTCCATCACTGGGTAAGGTCACATATACCTGGGGGCCAACTTACCCTTCTTACCAAACCTCAGAACACCCTTCCAGGGAGAGACCTTCAGATATACCATGTATCCCACTTGGAACTCCAAGGGTCTAATACGATTATCTGTATACAACTTTTGTCTATCCTATGCTGCTTTCAGCTATTTTTGTATCACTTTAATCTTCTCTTTTGTCTACTGCACAAGCTCAGGACCAAGAATTTGATACTCACCTATCTCATACCAACACAATGGAGATCTACAACGTCTCTCGTACAATGCCTCATATGGTGCCTTGTCAATACTACTCTGACAGTTGTTATTGTAGGTGAACTCTATCAAACTGAGGTGTACATCCCAACTTCCTAAAAATTGAAGGACACATGCCCTCAAAAAATCCACTAAGGTCTGGATAGTCCTTTTAGATTGGGCCATATGTCTGCGGGTGGAAAGCAACACTAAATTTCAATTGTGTACCCAAAGTTGTGTGTCGTCGCTCCCAAAAGAAACTCGTGAATTGAGGGCCTCTATTAGACATGATAGTAGTTGTAACACTGTGCAAACACACTATCTCATTGGCATAGACTTGGGAAAGCTTCTCTACTGTGAACATTGTCTTCACAGGGAGGAAATGCGCTGACTTGGTCAACCTATCAGTGATCACCCAAATGAAATCAAACCCTTTGTCTATCCTAGGAAGACCATCCACAAAGTCCATATTTACATGATCCCACTTCCACTGAGGTATAGGAAGCAGTTGCAACGTTCATGCATGCTTCTGATATTCAGCTTTAACCTACTGACACACATCACATCTTGCAACGAACTCAGCTACATCTTTCTTCAAGCCTGGCCGCCAATACATATCCTTCAAATTATGGTACATCTTGGTACTACCTGGGTGCATAGCATACATAGATGAATGCAGCTTTAACCTATTGACACACATCACATCTTGCAACGAACTCAGCTACATCTTTCTTCAAGCCTGGCCACCAATACATATCCTTCAAATTGTGGTACATCTTGGTACTACCTGGGTGCATAGCATACATAGATGAATGAGCCTATTCCAACATAATCTTCCTTAGGTTATCAACATCAGGAACCACTTTCATGTTATGGTAACAAATTGTCCTATCATATATCTCATAAAAACCATCACGCTTCTTACTGTCAAACTCTAATCTAATCTAATGTATCCCAAAATCTGTCTATTGTGCCTCTCTGATCTACTATCTTAGTGTAGGCTTCACTTGTAACTGTGCCAACAAACTTGCTAACAAGGAGACTTCCATCTTGACATTCATATGATGCAAGGAGACCAACATATCTCACTCGAGGCACATCAAAGAACTCAACTGGCCTTTATCCATGGATGTCTCATATTCAACTCCTACTGTGAAAAGATGTACTTCAGTTCTTGTGATCTGTGAAGATCTGACACTTCTCCCCATTCAAGTAGTGCCTCCAAATCTTTAAGGCATGAACCACTGCATCTAACTCCAAATCATGGGTTGGGTAATTCTCCTCGTGTTTCTTAAGCTGTCAAGAAGCAAAAGAAACCACTTACTTATCTTGCATCAACACACAACCCAGACCAGTCTTGGATGTATCACAAAAGATGATGTATCCCTTTTCTTGCTCAGACAAGACCAGAATTGGTGCACTTATCATCTTCTCCTTTAATGTTTGAAAATCAAGTTGACATCTATCGTCCCAAAGAACAACACATCCTTCCTTATCAACTTTGTTAGAGGGAGGGAAATAGCACTGAAGTCCTTGATGAACCTCCTGTAGTATCCTATCAAACCTAGAAAACTATGTACTTCTGTTGGCGTATTCAGTTTCTCCCACTCTGTCATATACTCCACCTTATTAGGATCTATGCGTACTCCTTTAGCATATATAACATGCCCCAAGAAAGCTACATCCCTCAACCAGAACTCGCACTTGCTAAACTTAGCATAAAGTTGGTGATGTCTCAACACCATCAATGCCTGATGAAGATGTTGTTCATGTTGTTGACTATCACGACTATATATCAAGATGTCATCTATAAAGACCACCACAAACTGATCAAGGAACACTCGGAACACCTTGTTCATCAAATCCATGAACATTGTTGGTGCATTGGTCAGCCCAAACGGCATAACCACAAACTCGTTGTGACCATACCTCATCCTAAAAGTTGACTTTGGTATGTCATCCTCCTTGATCCTTAACTAGTGATATCCTGACCTCAAATCTATCTTTGAGAACACTGTCACACCATGCAAGTAGTCAAACACATCATCTATCCTTGAAAAAGGATACTTATTTTTTATCGTGACCTTGTTCAACTGCCTATAATCTATGCACAAACTCATAGATCCATCCTTCTTATTCACAAACAACACTAGATCACCCCAAGGTGATGTACTTGGTCTGATGAAACCTTTGTCAAACAGTTCTTGCAAGTGTCTCTTCAACTCTTCCATCTCTGTTGGTTCCATCCTATACGATGTCTGAGCTATTGGTTGCATTCTAGGGACCAGATTGATCTCAAAATAAATCTCTCGGGGTGGGGGAACATCTGAAAACCCATCAGGAAACACATCCTCAAACTATCTAACCACTAGAACCTCCTAGAGACTAGGACTCCTTGCCTCAGTATCCATCACATGTGCCAAAAATGCCTCACAACCCTGTCTCAGAATCTTCCTTGCTACCATAGCTGATACAAGACATATTGGAAGAATCTTCCTATATCCTTGGAAGATCCACATCTCACTACCATCCACAAACGTCGCTTGCTTGGAACTACAATCCAAGACCACTCTATACTTCTCCAGTGTATCCATTCCAAGGATCACATCAATCCATGCATGTCAAGTGGTATGAGATCCACTTGAATGTTGTGCCCCAAAAAAGAGAGAACACATGAAGGACACACATCCTGCAACACTGTAGAACCAACCAACATGGTCTCCAAAAACAAACTATTCTTCTTATGACTAACATGTAAAGAACAACTACTAAGCACTTCACGTGAGATAAAAGAGTGTGTACCACCCAGGTCAACCAAAACAGATATAAAGCAAGAAGAAGACAAATCAGAATGAAATAACTCCATCTGACCTGTCACTATTCACGGGTTGACCACCGCCTCTGGTTGACTCATAGTATAGAATCTAGTTGTTGCATGTTATCACCCCGTCCTCTTCTTCCCTGAGTAGACAATCTAGCTTGGGATGCTTGAACACATCCCCGTCCTCCTGTACCACTGTTTTGTTGTCTCTGCGAGTCCTGCCGACTCTGCCTCGGTTGGTGGGTCACTTCTTCGCCCCTCTTTAGACAGTCTCACCTCAGATGGTCCAAGCTATCCACACTTTTGGAAAGCCTAGTTCCCATACTATGGCCTAGATGGCTCTATCACCGATGATGATGCAACACTCTGGGCTCCCGCATGTGGAAAACTACGACCTCTGCCCTTACTCGGTGACCACTGTGTCAAGTCACTAAACCTCTACGAATCTGGCAGTGTAGAAAACCTTGACTTCTTAAAGCCTCTTGATGACTACCCCTGAGACTGTACAAACTGCTTCTTGGTACTTGTCTCTCTCTTCTCCTTCACAAACAATTCTATCTGTTGAACAAACTCCACAAACACAACAAACTTCTCTCGATTCTCCAAAGTAGCAGTTGGGGTACACAAGTCAACATTCAACCCCTTCTCAAAATGATGAATCCTCGCATCCTCTGTTGTATCCATGTGAGGAAAGAACCTCAACAACTCCATAAACCTTTACTCATACTCATTGATCATCATGGATCCCTGTCAAATCCTCTCAAACTAACTGATCTTCTCATCATTATACGTATGAGGAAAGTACTGACTAATGAACTCTTGTCGGAACTCCTCTCAATCGACCAAAACACATGGTCTCTTCTACTCCTCTATGGCCCACCAATGGCAAACACTCCCTTTTAGAAGGTACACATCATTCTTCACCTTATCCTCTTCAAGGATATCCAGTATCTTAAAGGCCTTCTCAAGCTCGATCAGCCACAGATCCGCATCCGTCGGGACAACTGTCCCCGCATACTCAACTGCTTCAACGGGAGATATAACTTACCACCAACTCTATTATTAACACAAATAAGATAAATAAAGCAGCTATATAATTACAATTATGTAAAGCATGTAATGATTATTAATAGAAAAAACAATCATTGTCTGGTTTATGTAACATCTTAATAATTTAAAAGGAATATGAAGAACATGTATATTTCTTATCAAAAAAATTGTACAAAGATCAAGCAAGGCCTCATCCAATGTTTTCCTATTTTGATCTTATACAAGTATACTACACAGCTGATTACAAATTTCACTATGCCCCAAGGATTTGAGTCATACCACCCAAATCCAACTGACCACTTGATTAGTTTAAATTGGTGTCATACAAGGTCTAATGGAAGAGTTGGAATCCATGACCTTACCTTCCTCGGTCAGTACGAGTGAATATGCAGTGACATCATGGGTCAACTACTTCCAATGATGTATCGTCTGGATGTGCATATTTAGCCCACGTTGGTACAGGTCTCGATGCTAGTGAGTTATGACCGTTGTTGCACTCTTCTAGGATATGTCTTACAACTAATCTTGAGATATAGATTATGGAGTTGCAGTCTAAAGTTGCACTCTCTGGGTATGCCTCATATCCAATCCTATGATATAGATTATGGAGTTGCAGTCTAAAGCTGTACTCTTCCAGGTATGGCTCATAGTCAATCCTGTGATATAGATTATGGAGTTGTAGTCTAAATATGCACTCTTCCATGTATGGCATGCAGCCCATCCCGTGCTAGATATATAGTCAGAACACAAGAAGTTATTTCAACTTGCACCCCACATATTCAACAATATGTGTTCCGAGTTAAACTCATTTCACCATTCAGCAAATGCTGACACTAGATGGATCTATGGCACATGGCAAACTACATAATTAGATTTCATTTGATTAATCAGACCAATTTAAACATCTTTAACCATCAATCAAGTTATAACGTACAACTTCTAAACAAATTCTACAAGATCAGGGTTTGAGGCATCACTAACACATACTGAAACATATAAGGATCACATCATTACTTTATGCATGTTATTCACCATATGTCCATCACAAGGACCAATGTCCATCACAAGGACCAATGTCCATCACAAGGATCGATGTCCATCATAAGGACCAATGTCCATTACATAGACCAATGTCCATAACAAGGACAAAATGCTTGGGGTAGAAACCCCTCATCTCATCATTAAGGAATTCATCATCTCATATAAGATATTAGGCCATCATCAGGTCATAAGACCACTTTCCTCCTCTTTTTTGAGTCATCATCTCACATGTGTCTCACAAAGCTTATTCAATCATATCAATATCACCATAGTTCATACATGGCTATGTGCATCAACTAATATTGCATGCATGGTTAGAAACATATAACAAGGGAAGCAATACATCATTAACACTATCATCTCATAGGACTCATGTCATACATTTCACATTATTACAATTAGGGTTTCACTCTACCCAATTAGGGTTTACAAGGTTGGATCAACAACTACCCTTAGATCATCACTTCCTTATTATCATCATGAGTTGTGTTATGAGGTATAGAAACATGGCTTTCAACATCATTTGTACAACTATTCCATAGAGTATCACATCACATCATGTGACCCTAACATCAACATGGTGTATCTCAAACACCACCACAAGGTACCGACTAGTGTTCCAACATAGGGTATCAATTACCCTAAGTGTGTCGGGCAACCACTCTAAGGGGGTTATCGGTTAAGCATATACTTAAGAGAGCAACCAAGGTATTAGCCTACCACTTGGGATGGTGTATCAGTTTTAGCATCACTATGGGTGTGTCAGACACAGCACCTCAAAGCAAGGGTGTCGTCCAACCCACTTCTATCTGGTAACACCATCACAATGTGACAGACATCGAGGGGATAACAGGCATCGTTGGTATATCGGGCAATGCACAAGATGTCAGGGTGCTTAGGGTTTGAGAAGCATATCAGGCTCTCTACATGCTGATGACACATCACATATCGGAAGTGTTTCTGAAGGATGTGTCGAATGCAAGAGTGTCGGGATGCAACTCCTCCAAGCAAAGGGCTAGCAACACATCAAGCCATGATGAGCATCAATGCTATCACCAAGATGCATCGGCCTCTATCCCAGTGATATGTCATAAAATGTGACAGCCCAACCATAACAGCCAGCACACTAGGTATCCTGATCAACTCCATATCTCCCAACCAATAACACCCTCGACTCGTACCAGCCTAAACCTACCCAAGGCATGATGATCTAGGAAACATATGATTGTGTCGACCTAGGCCTAACCAAGATCGTGACGACCTACCACAAGGGTATCGGCCAAGGGTGACACAGGTCGTGACAGCTACCCAAAGCCTAATGGTCTAACCTATGTGTCGGCATCTACATACATATCAGCCTACACAAGCATGTCGGCCACAAAGGCATATCAGCCACTTCATCTTCAACCTCAAGATGGTGTTACTAGCAAGGCAAAAGAAAAGTGTAACAAAAAGGCAACAACTATCAAGGTTCCTCTTCTTTAAAACAACATTCAGAACTAACAAGAAAAATTGCTACCATGCAAGATACAATAAGCCAAAGATAAAGAGCAAAGATACAAAGTAAAGAGGTGTTGATAATAAAGACGGTTTAGAGTTACAGAACCCACCTCAAGGATCACCACCAAGCTCTAAGCTCCAATCTCACTAACTCAAGGTAGAAGAAGATCCTCCAAGCTTGATCACCACAACACCTCCAAGAGAGAAGATGGGACCATGGTTAAGAGAGCATGAGAGGGAAAAAGAAGATACCAAGGTCCATGGCCGAGAAGAAGAAAGAAGGAGAGAGAGAAGAGCTAAAGATCATGGCTTACCAAGGAAGGAGATGAAAAGAGAACACACAAGCTTAGGTTCGTCCACCAAGCTCCAAAGGAGAGCACTCCTCAAGCTCAAGATTGGCCACTAAGGAGAGAATGCAAAGATAGCCAAAAGGAATCTCTTACATGGGAAGAAAGAGATATATATACAAGGGAGATGAAAGAGAGATCAAGGGGAAGGTATCACCACCTTATAACTCTAGGTGACACATGTCCACGAATAAAGGCCACATGCATCACCATGAAACAATGTGATAAGATCCATGCCTCACCCACCAGGTCACCTTCCTAGGTCATGGCCGATACACACACCCAATCCCTTCACAAATCGACAGGGATGAAACCCTAGAGACACAAAATGATATGGTGCACCACTTGTCATTACAAAATGATAGGAGGTCTCCTCAAGACGTCTACAAACTAATGCAAGGCCCCCTCAAGGCTCTCAAGCCCGAGACAACACTCCTAGGTGCAAGATACACCCCAAACACGAGTGCAAAACATCACCAAGGATGTCACCACTCAACCAAGGCTCAACCAAGGTTCCCATCTCTCTCACTCTTCTAGATGATGCTAAGAGAAAGAAGGAACACACTACAATTGGAAAACTTTCACATCAACCCCTTTTCCTGGGTGAATTGCAATTAGCACCAAACCTCTCCACAAAACACAAGCATGAAGCTCAAACAAGGAACTCAAGCTCCCAACATGCCCTAATTACATCTCAGATGATTAGATCAAGGAGCTAAGCAACATACATAAGAAAAACAAATAGGGTTATCCCAAAACGTGGGTCAGGGTCCTTAAATGTAGGTACACAAGGTTTGCATAAAATACAAATTCAATTATGTTCAAGATTTGTCCAAGATATTTCAAGAAAAATGAATGTACTAATCATAGGGAACAACTAGCTCAAACAAGTGTATAAATCCAAGTAGTTTAATCATACAAGAATGTTCGATACCACTAGTCTGGCTAATAGGAGAATAAAGTGTACCTCGAGTAGAGCAATAGATTAACAACTTG
This sequence comes from Alisma plantago-aquatica, assembly GCA_963693085.1. NCBI lineage: Eukaryota > Viridiplantae > Streptophyta > Magnoliopsida > Alismatales > Alismataceae > Alisma > Alisma plantago-aquatica. Next base: position 729,617,819 of record OY856410.1, on the reverse strand, counting down.
ATTTACAAAACCCTTAAATAGCAAGCTTGACTAGATCATGGCAATAGAGTCATAATGCATATCCTAACATTACAAATGAGTATATTTGGATTAATATCAGCAAGATTAGGTGTCATTAATCATAATCATGATGGTTGAATGCGTCCCCTAGATCTAGGTATCATATCATTCATCATTGATTTCAACATCTCAACTAGGTCTTACATAGGCATTATCAAGCAACTTAGCACATCATGGGTTCATCTAGAACCTAGGGTGACACATCAAAACTAAGATAGGGATCATAATATTAGGGTTTCATGATCTTATATGGAGCAATCATAAGATTTGAGCAACCTTAGTCAACATAAGCTTCAACATTGGCATAACTAGTCATGTTGAGTTATAATCAAGCAAGATTGTCATCATTAGAGTATAGATGGGCCCTACTTGAGTTATGTTTCACAAAAATAATTAAGATACTGATTTGAATTCATAAAGTATCATAGATCATCATTATATCAATATTCATATAAGGTTAGGGATTTAGTTAGCAACATGCGTACTGATCACATTTCAACTCAAGATTCGAACATTTAGTCGCATAAGGGCACAAGAACGAACATGCAACATGGAATTTTGGGTTATAAAGCATGTAATATTACTGATTTTGAGTACACATGATCATCTTAGACATCAAAAACCCACATAGGAGCAAGGGATGAGATTCAACATCAATGTACCTATAAAAGGCATGTTTCAAGGTTCAAAGTACATCATCAAGTCAAATTAGGATGATAGCATGGACAAGTTCGAATCTTAGTTAAACATGCATAAAAAATTTACCTATTTAGGTCAAGCATGAGAATTATAAGTACATTTAATTAGGGTTAGGCATTAAAGAAGTGATCTTTGTCATATAGGTCCATTTTAGGTCATTTCATCAACATATGACCATTTTAGTGTGCTAGAATGAATAAAGTCCAAATCATGATGCATAAAGGTGTTCAAGAGACTGATATTAGTATAACACTAGGATTTGGGACATAAATCATTAAGATCATGCATTCAAATGGGATAAATATATCAAAAGGACTACAAAAGAATGCATTTTAGGATATTAGTGGTGGAACAAGAAAAACTAGGGTCTGCAAGTATTTTTATTGAATAGAACACGTTATTTTGATATAAAAAAAACTTATATTATAAGTTGCATTTGACCAAAGGAATCATGAGATACACATTTTAGAAGTTTTACCTAATTTTAGGTGGTGTGGACCCTTGGATCAAAATCCAAGGGCCAGGGAGGGACGACACAACATTGCTTTTGGGAACAAGGGCCCAAACGCTCATGATCTGGCCCATGATTTGTAGCTCATCCAGCCTCTTGGACAGGAGGCCCCTGCGTCTCGCACCTGGGGCTCCCCGCTCCGTGAGGTGCCGCAGTGGTTGGAGGTGGTTTTCTCATCACCATGCAGACCAAATCAAGTCACTGCCTAAGTTGACAGAGTGACTCACTAGAGAGGGAAAATAATGATCTCCAGACCCCGAGAGGAGTTTTGGATGGGCTATCCAGGCCTGACATAGGCTGGCAAAGGTGTTTCTAGCCTCTAGTAGTGCTAAGGTGGCATGATGCAAAGAAAATGGTGGTCGGCCATGGTGGCGCCACCGCCGGCGCACCATATTGAAGGAGGGAAGAAGATGGTGGATTTAGGGCACGAAGAGGTAGGGAAAGAGAGGGGAAACAAGAGAAAAAGAGAAAGGAATCTGGTGGGGGTATTAATTGAAAAAAAGGGTGAGAAATGGGGCGTATTGGTGGGTGCCATGGGGTGGTTAGGTGGGAGAAGTGCCATTGGCGCTGAGCTATGTATGGTGTTAGAGGATGTGGTTCAAACTGTTTGGTTGGGATTGAATCTGAGGCAAAATGATCACACGGCTACAAACTTCTGACCCACTATCACTTCGCTCATCATTGGCTGGCGACACATGATCCCGATCACTAGGAGACAAAAGATAAGAGTATGTGGGCTGCACGTGTGTGGTGCCCACAATTAGGCCAAAGATGGCCGATCCAAAGGTAAAACAAGAGAGTCAATATTGTAAAATAGGTCTTTAAATCAAAGATTTATAAGCAGGCATATCTTTCTCTCCCAATATTAGAATTGCACAAAACTAATTGGTGCGTTGGAAACTATCCAAATAATATAAGTTTAGGGAAAGAAAATACATACAAAAGGTATCAAGAGGGGATGAGAGAGGATGATATGTAAATCATATGAAAACAAGATTTTACACAAGATTATGTGTCTCCACAAGACACAAGTGCATAAGATGTTGGTATGTATTCCCAGAGAGCCAATCATGTTATGATTGTAATGGCATAACTTGTAAAATGATTTGATTATTAATAAAAGGAAAGCTTTCAATTTGTTTTGTTTAATTCAATTATGAGATAATGATGTAATATTATAAATGTCTAGAGAATAATATTACTCGATGACGTATGTCTTCAAGTATTAGACTTGGAAGAAATGAGTTCATACATATGTTAAGTGTGCATATAATATTCTCATTGTATCCCTGATTGATTGTCATTGTGGAAGGTTGATAGACAACAATGACACATAAGATTAGAGTGTGAGTTGGTTGATGACTAAATCTCACTAGTCAGGATATGGCAATATCAAACCAATCACGTAGATACATGTTAGAGAACATTGTATCAGACAGACCCACAGTGAGTCTGACACATGGAATCCATCATCATAGAAGTCATAGTTATGTCTCACATAGATGGTGGTGGTTGTGGTTCTTATACCTAAAATCACTACACTCGTGACATGTCGTTGGGTACACTTTGACATCATCAAACACAATCATGAAACATGGGTTGTTATAAAGGTGATGATTGGGTGGCTTTGATACATGGGTATAGACTGTGAGTATAAATATGGGACTTGTCCCTCCTACATGAGTTTGATGCGTTAGACCTCTTAATTAGCGAGTGTAATGCATATCCATGCACATGTGATTCAATATGTGATATTGAGCTTACATATATCTCATATAGTCTGCTCTGGTTCAAGAAACAATATTGAATGATGAAAAGGGTGATTTCTCCATACCTCAAGTTCAATCTAGACATCAATGACAAAGGAACTATACAAATACCGTAACACCATACACAGATTGTAGGTTGAAGTTGTTCTCCAACTTTCCATTTACTTGGGTAGCATTGATGTGTGACTAGTCATTGCTGATTTAGCCCTATTTTAGGGCTTCATCTTGTGTCATTGTGCACTTTAATCACATCTATACCTGTTAGATTACATGTTATTTCCCTCAATATGCATATTTCTATCAAATGCACTTATGGAGGATTTTTGCATGTTTTATAGGTACTTTGGACACTACTTGATGGATTGGAAAGAAGATGGTTGAATCTAGGGTTTCCCTAGGCTTGGAGGAGCCCAAAATGAGGCCAAAACCACTCCAAACCTACCCCAAGTGGTCAAAGGATGTATTGAAGCAATAACCTTCATGGATGGCCAAGGTCAACACTCAAATGTAGGGGAAGGACCCCAGAACGGTCGTGCTACCATGGAATGGTCGTTCTGGGAATGCTCTAATCAGTAGAATCTTCAAAAATTGACCCAGTTGGCTAGAACGGTCATGCTACCAAGGATGGCCATTTTGGGAGTTCCCAGAATGGCCGTTCTGGCCAGCACGGCCGTGCTACCAGTCCCGGAAACCCAAAATTCCCCTATCCATTCCATTTTTTCACCATGGCCGTTCCCATCCACCACGGTCGTGCTACCCGTTGCCCAGCACGACCGTGCAGCCCAACACGGCCGTGCTACACACAATTTAACCCGATTTTCTACAATGTTCTACCCACTTTGCCCCCACTTAACCTAATGCTTCCCACACACCTATATATACCTAGGTGGTGGCTGAGGCATGAGGTTAGCTACCCTATAGCCACTATATCCTCCCCATTTTTGTCCTCCATCCATTCCCACCTCATTCCACCTCCATTTCACCATTTCCACCACCAAAACCCTAGTTTTCCATTATTTTCACCCATTTCCACCATACATCCATGCCATTCACCTACCTTGGAGGAGGGAGGTCGAGCTACAACTGCTAGGAGGTGGAGAAGGAGGAGTATTCACTGAGCTCATCATGGCTTTTCACTCCTCTACTCATTCTATCTCCTTTCTCTTTGTATTTTTCTTTGTTATGAGTTATACACAATTGTATATTAAAAGGGGCAAGGTAAAATGTCCTCCCTTTATAATTTGTATTTGATTGTAAATACATAAGATTCATACTTTTAAAAATGTGAGTTCAAATAAATTGGCTTTTATTTAAATTTTTTGGCAATGAACTGAAAATTGAATGACTAAAAACCATAAAAATGTAATCATACGCATCTAGTAAATCACTAGTAGCTATTTTATACACCATTACACTCAATTAGAACAATTTCATACAACATCCTAATACAAAATAGTGGCATTTGTGTAAATGCCAATTGATGGATAGTGGCATTTTTGTAAAAGTCAAATGATGTTTTAGTGGCATTTATTTGGAATTTATTGAAGGCCATTAAAGCCAAATGTTTAGTGACATTTACATCTTATGCCACTATCTCTCTAGTGGCATTGGTACTAGAGGCATTTTTTAAGTGTCAATAAATGCCACTAAACATGTTTAGTGGCATTTAAATTTTTTCAATGGCATTTCTAAAATGCCACTAATGTGTATGTTTGCTATAGTGAAACCTCCTGTAGAACATGGCATGTCCTAAGAATGCTCAAACGTCTTTGATAGTGGTTGGAGGAGGTAGATTTTCTATTACTTAAATCTTCGCTTTATCAACTTCACTACCTCTAGAGCTGACCCGATGCCCTAGAATAATGCCTACTTCACCATGAAGTGGCATTTTTTTCAATTAAGCACCAGATGTTCTTCTTCATAACTCTCTAAGACCAGGAAAAGGTTGTGTAGACCTTTCTCAAAATAACCTCCTAGATTGAAAAGTCATGCATGAAGATATCCAGTATGTTTTTAATGAAGTCGGAGAAGATGCAAGACATGCAACGCTGAAAAGTGGCCAGTGCATTGCATAAACCGAAAGGCATATGGCAGAAAGCATATGTTCCCAAGGGACACGTGAATTTCATCTTCTCTTTATCACTAGGATGGATGGGTATCTAATAGAAACTGGAATATTCATCTAAGTAGCAGAAGAAATCATGGTGTGCAAGCCTTTCGAGGACTTGATCAAGAAAAGGAAGTAGAAAGTGGTCCTTCCTGGTTGCTTTGTTGAGCTTGCAGTAGTCTATGCACATGTGCCACCCGGTTACAGTGTATGTACGAATAAGGTCATTATTTTCATTCAAAACAACTGTAGTACTAGCTTCCTTGGGCACCACCTGCACAGGACTCACACAAGGTGAATCGGAGATGGGATAGATTATCCCAGACAGTAGCAATTTTATCACCTCCTTGGAAACCACCTCCTTTAGGATTGGATTTAGCTTATGTCGAGGCTCTATGGATGGCATATAATTGTTGACCATGTTGATTCTATGCATACCAAGGGCTTGTCTCGTACTATTAGATCGGTCATCTTGTAACCTAGTGCCTTCTGTATTTTTTTCAGGTCAGTCAATAACTTGTTTTCCTAGGTTGTTGTGAGATCTACATTTATTATTACTGCATAGACCTTCTTCTCATCTAGGAAAACATACTTGAGCCCCTTGTGTAGAGGCATCATTTCTGGCACAGTAGGTTCTTCTTCAATGTTGGAGGTAGATTTGAGATCTTTGAACTCGGCCTTAGGGTCTTCTATAGAAGAGTTTAGGAGAAAGAGAAATTTCTCCACATGTTCATCATCTAATTCATGAGTGTTGGCATTGACAAGTGTGGTCTCTAGACGGTCTTCATAAGTATAATCCTCCTGTCGTAGTTGTGTCATTTTGTTGACACAATCAATCAAATAGAATTGTGCTTGAAAGGAAGGACCCTTGAGACTCTCAAAGACTCTAAAGTCACTAGTATATGTCCCAAGCCTTAATGTCAGGACTCCCTCTTCAACATCAATGAGTGCACAAGCCATTGTAAGGAAGGGATGCCCAAATATAAGAGGATAATGGTGGTCTTTCTTAATGTCCATGATGACAAAATCACATGGCAAATATGACTTGGGGCCTACATGAACATGGATATCTTCTATAGTACCCATGGGGGTAGTCATTGTTGAGTCAGCAACTTGAATCACAATGTTGGTAGGAAGGATGTCTGTTGTGACTTGTGAAGCCTAGTCATTTGCACAAGCTATAGGGCATGATAGAAATACTTGCCCTAAGATTGGCTAGACCCTTCGTACACGTAGTATCCCCAACAAAATAAGAAATGTCAAAAAATCTAAGATCTTTTTATTTCTTTGGCATCTTGATTAGGATGATATTTGTTGTCATCCATTCTATCTTCACAGTCTCAATCTCCTCTATTAAGTACTTGCACGTGAGGAGGGTCTTTAAGAAATTTATCCAATATGGCATTTTTACAAGAGCGTCAACAAGTGGAATATCAACATGTAGCTTCTTCATTGCTTCCTTTAACTTCATGAATCTTGAGTCTAGTCGTGTCTGTGCTAGATGACTCTAGTAGGGAAATCAAGGTTTGTAGACAGGCACCACAGGCATAGAAGGAGAGGTTGGTATAGCCTCTGGTGTTATCTCAAGATTTGGCATGTTGTCTGCCGCTTGAGTTTCAACGATTGGTTCTGCTGGAAAGGCTATTGGTATAGCTTTTCGAGTGGCTTCTTCATCTTCTTCGTCTTCAAGAATCAACCTATTATTGTTGATGATTGGGGTGGACTTTCTAGTAAGACACGACCAAAATGTATGCTTACTGTCTTTAGCTATTCTTCTTGGTGCTTGGGGTTGCCTTCTGGTTGGCCTATAAATGAGCCAGTTGGAGGACGGATTGTGGCAACAATTTGAGTAAGATGAGCATCCATGGATTTGTTGTAGTCCTTTTGATTTTCCAACATCTTCTCGATAGTGTCTACGGGGGCTTTATTCATTGGGGACATGTGTATTGTTGTCTACCTTGCCCCCAAGAGAAGCTTCCCTTGTTAGTTGTATTGTTATTTCCCTTGATTGTAGTTGTTTCCTGGTTGAGATTGTTGTGATATTAACAAGGGTTGTAGTTATTCTAGCAGTAGTTTTGCTATTGTTGGAAACCAGGAGGACCCCAAACTTGGTTCTGACTAGGTCCATGTTGGAATTATTGGGCATTACTTTCTCCATATGGGATTTCCATATTGAAACCTTGGATGGTTCCTTCGCCTATTGGGGTTGTAATACCCATGTCCTGGAATGGAGTTGACAACATTAACTTCTTCAATAACCGAAGCATTTTTGAATTGAGGTTGGATCATGTTCATAGTGGTCTGGTAGAGATGGTTACGCTACAAACTTATGTGGCCTTCTGCACTACAGACTTGGCAGACTTTTGAGGCTACCTTAGGTTGGGAATATTGGCCGCTTTGTCCAATACTCATAAGGGTGTACTCAAGTTTGTCTGTATTTAGGGCAAGCATCTTTAGAGATTCAACAATTGCCTTCATTTCATATTTATCTTTTGCCATTTCCACCTTAAGGATGCCTCCCTTGAGGTATGAACCCCAATTGGCTTGGTTCTCAGCTTCCCTACTTACAACCTTCCAAGTGTTATCTAAGCTTCACTGCATGAGATCTCCACTAGAGGTGGCATGAAGGAATCACTTGATATCATCATCAACTCCCCTATAGAAATGGTCTAGAAGTTGTGAAAGAGATATGCCATGATGAGGGCATTTTTACAACAACTCCTTGAATCGCTCCCAGAATTCAACTAGAGTCTCGAATGAATCTTACTTGAAGCCAGTGATATCCCCTCTGAGCTGATAAGTGAGTGAGGGTGGAAAGGACTTCTCAAGGAATTGTCTCTGAAGTTCCTCCCAAGTTGTGATGTTGTGGTCATCTAGGAAATTGTACCATACCCTAGTTGTGTCGGTGAGGGAATAGTAGAATAATCTCATCTTCATCACCTCTTCTGGGATGCCAGCTTGCTTACTTAGTCCATAGAGGTCTATGAATTTTTGTAAATGTTCATGAAGTTCTTCCCGATGCATCCTCAAAACCTATTATTTTGCATCATCGCCACCCAACTGTCTTGATCTTGAAGTTTTGATCTTGGATGGTAGGTTAGACAATGGGGTTGTGTATATCTGCAGCCTTTGGGATAGATAAATCTTGTAGCTCTCTCTCTCTCTCACTCTACTTTTGTGGCTACTTATTACTCAGCCAATACAGCGGCCCTAGCTCATCCATGAGCCTTTCTCTTTGTGCAGTCAGGGCTGCTTGCACCCAGTAGTTGACCTCCTTGTCATTCATCTTGGCTCTTTGTTTACGAAGGAGCCTATGATATGTCCTTTCAATCTTGGGGTCCATGGGATTCAATGAATTGACACTAGCGGAGCGTCGCATGTACAAGAATTATCACCTAAAAAGTAAGAGAAGCTAATTTCAAATGGTTTATAAAATGGTTAATTCAAGATGATATGCAATAGTATCAATTGAAAAAAAAACCATAACTAATCCAAGTAAGTTGCAAAGATCAAAAAGTCATATTGTCCCTAGAAGCGATGCCAAAATTTGATGTGGTTATATTATCACACTACAAATTCACCAGAAATGTAATTTTTAGAGTTTACCAAAACTAATGTGCAATAATGCCACCTGAAAGTAGATGGGTCTTATCACAGTACAATTGAGGATCAAATCCCAAGGTACAATGTTTTTTAAGAATTATCTAATCAAAGTAACTTAGCAAGAATTATATTTATCACAAAAGTTGAGAGTTGGGTTGATTAACTAAGGTTGCAAAGGAATAAAAGAGCTATATTAAGGTTCTAGTTATCAATGAATGGAAACACTAGGGTGGAACTATGTTTCACCGCCACTACACAAATCTACACAATCATTCAAATCGAAACAAGTATGAAGATATAATTGGAGTTATGCAAGTTTCCCCTTTCAGTGTTAGAAACATGCATGAGTAGATATCCTTGTAAGCTTGTTGTATCATTACTTACAGATCCTCTATCCACTACTCCAGAGTCTTTCCATTAGAGTCTCTCATCATGGCGTAAACAAAAGCTAATTGATATTCAAATCTCAAACGTTGACATTCTTGCAGTAAAAGATTATAATAAATCATGTAAAGTGGGTGATCAATCCACAAAACATGTAATGAACAGTTAGCTATGAATTAAATGAGTTCATACAAGAGTTGGAACATGAATGAAATTGGAAGAAACGAGTAGTGTGGCTAGTCCCCACACCCTAGTGAAAAGACTACTCCCTCGACATGGCGAGATTAATATCACTAGAAGAGGAATAGGACGGAATCACAGTCGTGATGGTTGAAGAAGTAGCTCAACATGGTGTGTGACAACGAACTTCTTTCTTTCTTTCTTTATCCTTTAGGTATTAACATTGACTTGCAGTAGAAGCAAGTGGATGAACAACAACTCAAAGAGGAGATCGATCACCCAAGGATGGAGGTTGATGGCTTGGAGTTGTTGTAGGTTGATTGGAGTCACCAAACTAGGTTGATAGCACTATTTTGGTCGATAGGTCTTGTCCTTGCTCTGATCTCAGCGGCAACCTTTTTGTGTTTTCTTCTCCCAAAAATATGATATGATTTGTACGGCTACACTGGGGGCCTATTTATAGGGTTGAGGTTTTCAACCTCTTTCCATCAATGTCGACCACTTGTTGTCAATTGATGGGTATGTGGGTCAATGGCTTTTGAACTTCCAATCGATGGGACTATTGACCTTGAGGGTCGACAAAGGTGTTGGGCAGTTGTGGTCATTGACAAGCGTGCTAACATAGTAGATCGATGGCTGATTTCTTGTCAGCTGCTGGTCGATGATGATGTAAAGTTCTTGGATGTCGATCAAGCTGTCGACCTTGCTTATCAATGAATTGTATGTCAACCTTCTAAATGTTGATCTAGTGGATCGATGGAGCTATCAAACATTGAGTAATGACCAAAGTATCAATGAGTCTGTCGAGAGATTTTGTGTCAAACATGGAGGTCAATAGATCTATCGAGCATCAATGTCGATGAGATCTATTGTCGATGCTTGATATTTGCCAAAAATTGAAGTTCAATTGGCATGTCGACCGATGGGTGGATTTTGGCCTTGGACACAAATGTGTATCGACTGCCTTCTGAAAGTGCTTAAAATCCATTTCGGTCTGGGGCGCTACCCCACACCCTCTGAGAGGCGTCTTCCTCTCGACTCCCGTCTCTTGAAGGATAGTGGGACCCTGTAGGCAAACTTGCTACATAGTGATAAAATTCAAACCATCAATGGGAGTCAAGAAAAGTATCAAATTCCTAAAAATTATCATAAAACTCTAAGTAGATCAAAACAAAGATACTCTAGTGAAAACTAATCTATATGAATGCTAAACTAGGCTAATAATGTAGCTAAAAGTGGGATGAATATACATTCATCACAATGCTAACTCTTGCTCCAGGGAGATGTCAGTCGAAGAAGTAGTTGTGGGGATAACAACACCCTGAGTCACAGGGGTGACATGTGAGCTCGAGTTGTCTCTTGAAGGTGGATCCACTAGCATTTGAAAACAAGGGTTTATCGACATAATGAACCCGTCAGAAACACCAAACTAAGGGGTAACAGTGATGTTGTCAAATAGGTTGGTTCTCCTGAAATGTAGGTATAAATTATAAGGGAAAATGTTCGAAGGATGAATTATGAGATAGACATATTACTAATCACAAAAGTTCTCTTATACCATATAGTAGGGAGTGGGATCCAAGAGAAAATCTACTCCTTACTTAATTTAACAAAATAATGCACAAACCCTATTCGTACTCAACTACATAAAAATTACCTTCAAATAAAAGGGGTGCAGAATATTTTCTTAGCCAATTGGTAAAAGAAACATAATTTTGTAGCAGAAAAAAAATAAATCTAACTACTACAAAAGTATTGTCTAAGTTTGATATTGGGGCCACAATGGGAAACTAGCGAGACATAAAATCTAAATTAGTAGGATTGATTTGTAGTGAGAAACTTGCCCATATCAGAAGACACCATGAAGCTAGTCTCGAGTGATGCCTCCTACTTCTTGGATATCAGACTACGCAACCTCCGGGTGGGTTGGAAACAACACCCTTTAAAGTAAAACAAACAAGAGAAAGGACATCTACAAATTTTGCATGTGTAATTATAACAACTAGGCCTTACTTAGAATGATGTAAGATTAATGTTAAGTACTTTAATAAAGGGATGTTCTAAAGATGAAGTACAAAAATAGATAACAGGTCAAAAGATGAGGCATTTGTCAATTGGATATGATTGTTAGAAAAGATTCTTGTCACATAACGACATTATCAAATCATAATCAGTGCATGTAAAACAATCATAGTGATTTTAAATAAGTAGGATCATTATGCATAAAATCTCAAATCTAAGTCGGATGGAAAGGCACACCCAATATATGTCATATGAGTGGAAAGGCACACTCAATGTGAAATGGCACATTCAAATATTATGGTGGTACATATGCATATGTTGCCATAAATGAACTTAATTTACTTGTGCACGCACAAAATATAAAGACAAGAAATAAGTTTAGTCAACATCAATGTGATTCAAGTTAAGAGTAGAAAATCCTCCAAATAATAGGTACAAATAGGTTAGATGTCCTTCATTCATAAGATCTTTTGCAGCTAATATAAAATCTGGAAAAACATCAAAGAAATAGGATTTCAAAATGGAATCAATATTTCTCAATGATTGATCAAGGTATGCCTCATGTGGGAACAATTATTAGTCAATTAGTAGAAGAGCATGCCTCATATCCTTGTCTAATAGTCCAAAGTCAAACCCCTCTGTCCAATCCAAGGTTTGAAACACCACTAGTTGAAAAAAGATCACAATATGAATTGTCTCATGAGATTACAAGGCTTTGACATATCTTCAAATGAACTTGAATAGGAAGTGTGTGTTTGAATAATTGAGAAGGTTATAAGTCATGTCCTATTGTATATTTGGAGGAAGTTATACATAAACGAGTCACAAAGGTGCACGACGAGAAAAGTCTACATGGAACATGTAATGATTTCTATGTATGTGAAGGCCATGGAGAGAGGTCTCTCTCTCTCTCTCTCTCTCTCTCTCTCTCTCTCTCTCTCTATATATATATATATATATATATATATATATATATATATATATATATATATATATATATATATATACAGTCTTTATAACATGACCTATAAATGTCCAAATGTGCTCAAATTTTGCGTATAAGCTATTCACAATATGTTTAAGAATATCAATGGATTAGATTTTTGAAGAAAAAAAATATTGCATCGTGAAAAACTACTTGAGTGTATTCTACTCCGAATACACTCGAGTGTATTCTAGCCTGACTCTCTCTCTCTCTGTATATATATATATATATATATATATATATATATATATATATATATATATATATATATATATATATATATATATATATATATATATATATATATATGTGTGTGTGTGAGTGTGTGTGTGTGTATGGTATGTGTCTATATGTATATGTATATGTATATGTATATATATGGAACTGTTATGCTTGGGTAGCATGAAACTTATTTACTTATCTTTACTAAATAAAATATGTAATGTATATTGTGAAGGAGTAAGACCAATTGAAAAAAGGTATAACACTAACACTTAAACAAATTATGGAAAATAAAAGGAAAAGATTATGAATCAATGAAGGAAACACAAATAACAAGGTGGAAGAGAAACCTTATTATAATAACCATTAAATCTTTAAAAGAAAATTAGAAAAGTGGAGAAGTGAAGCACATGGTCAAAAAATTGAGAATATATATATATATATAAGAATTTTGTGGAGGAAGATGTTTTTCCTACATTCATTCCTTAATGGAGAACCAGTAATGGTAGAATCACAATATGAGGGGAAATTGTTGAGAGAAAATTTATTGGAATAAATATTATGTAATTGTAAGAAGACGAGTTAAACAGTCAGCAACACATATTAGGAAGGAATATATATATATATATATATATATATATATATATATATATATATATATATATATATATTCATTTCCCTTATAATTCTATATTCCTACGTTGTTTCACTATTTTATTCTTTTTTCCCAACAACTTGGTCATAGAAATAGTGACGACGACATCTACAATAAAGAGAATTTTAAATATCTTATTGTGATATTACTTACTCAATGTAAATGTGCAAAATAAGTCAATGTACAATTGTGTAGGATATACTTATTAAGTTCCTTGTCTACAATTCCATTTATCAACCTCTTATATACACACATTCATCACTTTACAAAATAACATTCTCACAATGTTTCTCTTCTAATATTATAGTCATTGAAAACATGTATAACAATTTTTTTAATAAAAGGTATCTATACCACTAAAATATTAATTTAGATCCAAAATTCCAAATTCTAGGCAACCATATGTATTTCTAATATATTTTATATTAATTATTTGCAAAGGAGATAGGTGCTAATAAATTTATATATCCCAAACTAATTATTATAGACACATGAATTCTAAAACAAAAGTGTGAAAATATTATCTATCAGACCATTTTCCTTTTTCCTTGTTATTAATGATTTATGGAGGTAAGAGGGAGGTTTACTAAGGAAATTATATAGTCAATATGATAATCATTTCGTATCTGGGTTAAGTGATTGATTATAAAATTTTTGGAATGTTTATTTGTTTCAAAACAAATATATAATCAAGTTAAAGTATGTGTTTCCTTGATGATGCTAGCATGGTTGTTTTCATTTATTAATTGATTTCTAACACTAAAGGAGAGAGAGAACCAGTTCTTTAAAGTTTGTTAAAATTTATTAAAATATCTCATGTATTCCACATTGTTGCACTTATCTTGATTTATATTTGTGTAATTGACATTGTATTTGCAAAGTAAATCCATTTTAAGATTTTCTACCATGATACATTTTTCATAGATGTATCATGCATGTGCAACATTGTCTCCCTTTATGTTATACCAAAATTTTATTTATTAAAGCCTCACCTAAACTATATGTGTTTAAGGCATACATGTTAGATTTATACTACTTATCTAATATATTATATTTTTTAATGAGAAACAAATATTAATGGATATTATTGATATCAATCCCTTATATATCATAGCATATTATTGCAATTTAGTGCATATTAGGATAACATATTTCTAAAAGAAAATTATCTATCAAAATGATTTTCATCCCAACCATGCCTCCATTGTTTGAAGGATAGGTACATCTAGATTTTAGTATGTTATAGAAAGCCTCCACATGGTTATCAACCTTAAGCTAGGACCAAAAGGCCATGACCATGAAACCATTGTGGTTTTTGATGATGCCTTCTCTCCATATCCTAGGTATATATTTCTGTGATGGTCCACTCATGTCACAAGGTTAAGTTTTAATATTTGAGTGTTTGGCAGAACCTAGCTAATTGGATAAATATGTTTGAACTTTGAGGAGGGTGGGATAAAAGCTAAGTCAACAAGTTTGTCCAAGATAATTGAGTCATCTAATTTATTGAATGTTTTTTATGGTTTCATTATCCATGTTGTGTAAAGAACCTCCTTTCATAGGGAGTCTCTATTCATCTCCTTATTATCGTATCTTCCTCTACATAGGCATATCCATAATGTCCAAACAATGACTGCAAGATGTAACCTCTAAACCATGACTTCAATGAGGTGTGTGAATATTGATCCCAACAAAAAGAGAGGATGTCCCCCAGTGAATCCACAACTATGTCATTGACAATAACAAGAAAATCAAACAAATTGTTCCATAGGTGTTGTTCCATCTCACTATGAGCAAAAAGGTGAATTATCATTTCATATTCGGCCAAATTAGAGCAACAGAATTTGGATGCCATTTGTATCTAGAACTTATGTTGTCATCACTGGGTAGCACTCCATCTAGATCTTTCAAAACTATTGTGTCATCTCTTGGGAGGGATTCTGGGCTCCAAAGCCACAGGGGGGTAGAGCAGGGATTGTGGCAGTGCTCTGAGCAAACATTTAGCATAGTTGAGGGAGTAGTACTTATTATAACTTATTGTTCATAGGGGTAGATCCATATATTAATTTACATATTGGCATGAGTTCATGATAATAAGAATACCTTCTTCATTGTGAACAACTTCAAGTAATAGCAAACCCTAAAAACCTTTGTCAAGCCACATTTCTTCATAAAAATGTAAGTGCATCCTAAATATGTCTAGAAAAATCGGCCAATTTGCTTCCCATCCAATAATCATACCGAAAACATACTTCACCACTTCCTATATCCTACCTTACAAGATTAAGCACAATTGGGAAAGTTTTCATAAGTTTCCTCCACAGGGTTGAACACCAGGTCTAAGTTTCAAGGAGATGGGGAGACCAGATTCAAAACCCACATGAGTTCTCATGTACTTCTTTCTACCAAAGGTTGCCCAAAGAGAAGATCCATAGAGTACTTTCCATCCAATAATAACTAAGGATGACTCATTAGTGAGGTAGATATGAGTGATATCCAATCCACCATTTGTTTTATTTGTGCTAAGAGTTGATATGAAACCTAAGGCTTGCTTATGGATTCATCCCTTTCTTTCCAAACAAAGATTTCTGGAATGAATTGGTCTTCTTGGTAACTAAAATTAAAACAAGAGATGTCACGAGAAGGTACATTGGGATGGAATATACCGTGGAGTTGATCATGATAATTTTCCCAACAAAGAAAGGAGCTGACAATTTCTCCCTGCCATCTTATTGTGCACTTTCTCAATCAACAATAGGGAGTGTTGAAGCCTCCCTTTTACTATAGGCACAACTAGGAAATCCATCATCTTTCCATTGGGTCGGAAGAGAGTTAGACTGTCATGGAAACAATATAGTTGGGGTCCTCATTCACTATCATGAATCAAGATTCAACCATACTCACCTTTTGCCTGATATGCTTCCATGTGCCTCCAGGGTGTTCATCATGTTCGACAGAGAAGGGGGACGAGTTGAGGTAAAAATGATCAAATCATCCACATACATCATAATAGCAGTAGTTGTAGAGATTTTTCTAGTCTTGTATCTATACACATATCTAGTTTGGATATCCATATCTATTTCGGATCATTATTACATATGAAATGAACATCACCATTAAGTTAAACCTTATTATAGGTAGTTTCTAAAGATGATTGACACCTATGCTTGGTCCATATTTTTATGGAATTGCATTTGGTGATAAAATGAATCATCGTTATTTGATAGACAACATGTGTGTTAAATATGGACGATAATAAATGTAATAGTGACAATCATCTTTTGTAGTATATTGATGCATAGTGTTTGGTAAAGGGGACTTCTAATTGTAAAATTCCTTCTTCCATATTAATGTTGATTATGGATATGGATAGAGAAGAGGAAACTTCATATACAAATAAAATCATTTATCTATATTATCCCTCTTTCCATTCCATAGAAAATGACTATTGTCAAAAAGATATGTCTTGTTCCAAAATATCGTGAAAATTATATTCTAAATGCATACTTGAATATATTAACTTATCAACATGCATATTATATTTTTTGGTCATGAATCACAATTTGGGTTTCTACATATCCAGAATTAAAGTGATAAGTGAAAGAAATTTTATGCAGGAGATGAGTATACAAAAAAGCAAAAGATTATCAAAACTAAAATCTATTCATCCATTAATACATATATATCTATGTGTGTATGTATATAGGGGTCATTTTAGGTAAATAAATTATCTTATGTTTTTGAATGATCTTTCAAAGATTCTTGATGAGAAATACTTGCCTTTAAATTTTTTTTCTATTATCTAGTCATATTGAGTATATAATGAGGGGATTTGATAGTTGTTCATTTATTCTCATATATATTATAATGTCAATGATAGCATAGGCATGGGGTGATTACTAAGTGTGCATTTAAACTTCTCTATCAACAAAATAGTTTGTAAGGATGTGACAAGGATAATTTCTATACTGGTCAAAGAGTATAAAGTAGAATAAAATTGGATTTCCTCTTCTCCTTATAGTAGTAGAGGTGAGAAGTTCAAGAAGGATTTATATGCAAATAAAATGACTCTTTCAGGAATAGAATCTATGGAGCCAAGAAGCTAGTTACTGAAAAAGATTCATTATCCAATGTAAAATTCACACATGCTTCAAGATTATGAAGGATGATTGTTCAATAGGAAAGTATTAGTATTCCATTCACTAGTAAAGGAATTGGACGTAAGGACATTATTGACATTCCATATCCATACATAATCAACAACAATTAATTCCACACTCTTAATAATAACGCCAAACTCATACTTTGTACCCATACAAGTCAAATAATAGCACATGGAGGAAGACCATTCACTATCCTTTTATCTCATTTCAGACAAGGATCATGCTAAACAAAAATGTCAAATTTTTGACAATGCAGAGATTGAAATGGTAATATAGAGGTATGATCCTTTAGTAGCCACTTCAGTAGCATATTGATCTTGGTATCATAGTTGTGTGCCCATAAATATGATGTAAAACATATTTCCAAAGACCACTTTATCCAATTTGCAATATCTAAAGCCTAAAGATTTTGTATGCATCTAGCACCAATTGTGATATGTACTGCTCAAATGCCCAAACCCCTTTCTTTTTGGGACTAAAGATATCTTCCCACAAGTCAATATGCAATCTTCTTGGCCTTCATACCATCGTAGAAAAAACTTTTCAAAGTTTAGAAATTTCATTGATTCCATGCACGGGAACGAGAAAATAAGCATTACATAATAGCTAAAAGATATCCATGGTTTAGAATGATGCTCTAGTCTCTTCTATCCTTGGACATAGTTTTAGATTTCCATGATTCTAAGTTTCATTTGTTTTTATCCACCAATAGGGCACAAATAGTTTTGGTGATTCTAGAAATAAGAACAAAGGTACATATGTATATATTTATATAGAGTTAGCATTGATATCATTAACTTTTGTGAAAGGAATGATAATTTTGTCAAAATGATATCAGAAATCCTATGAATTTAATTACTTCATTTCCTATAATGTTCCCTTTTTTGTTAGGTAAATGGCTATTAAATCGTTGTATACTTGAAGTATTGTCTCATTGTATCCCTGATTGATTGTCATTGTGGAAGGTTGATAGACAACAATGACACATAAGATTAGAGTGTGAGTTGGTTGATGACTAAATCTCACTAGTCAGGATATGGCAATATCAAACCAATCACGTAGATACATGTTAGAGAACATTGTATCAGACAGACCCACAGTGAGTCTTACACATGGAATCCATCATCATAGAAGTCATAGTTATGTCTCACATAGATGGTGGTGGTTGTGGTTCTTATACCTAAAATCACTACACTTGTGACATGTCGTTGGGTACACTTTGACATCATCAAACACAATCATGAAACATGGGTTGTTATAAAGGTGATGATTGGGTGGCTTTGATACATGGGTATAGACTGTGAGTATAAATATGGGACTTGTCCCTCCTACATGAGTTTGATGCGTTAGACCTCTTAATTAGCGAGTGTAATGCATATCCATGCACATGTGATTCAATATGTGATATTGAGCTTACATATATCTCATATAGTCTGCTCTGGTTCAAGAAACAATATTGAATGATGAAAAGGGTGATTTCTCCATACCTCAAGTTCAATCTAGACATCAATGACAAAGGAACTATACAAATACCGTAACACCATACACAGATTGTAGGTTGAAGTTGTTCTCCAACTTTCCATTTACTTGGGTAGCATTGATGTGTGACTAGTCATTTCTGATTTAGCCCTATTTTAGGGCTTCATCTTGTGTCATTGTGCACTTTAATCACATCTATACCTGTTAGATTACATGTTATTTCCCTCAATATGCATATTTCTATCAAATGCACTTATGGAGGATTTTGCATGTTTTATAGGTACTTTGGACACTACTTGATGGATTGGAAAGAAGATGGTTGAATCTAGGGTTTCCCTAGGCTTGGAGGAGCCCAAAATGAGGCCAAAACCACTCCAAACCTACCCCAAGTGGTCAAAGGATGTATTGAAGCAATAACCTTCATGGATGGCCAAGGTCAACACTCAAATGCAGGGGAAGGACCCCAGAACGGTCGTGCTACCATGGAATGGTCGTTCTGGGAATGCCCTAATCAGTAGAATCTTCAAAAATTGACCCAGTTGGCTAGAACGGTCATGCTACCAAGGATGGCCATTTTGGGAGTTCCCAGAATGGCCGTTCTGGCCAGCACGGCCGTGCTACCAGTCCCGGAAACCCAAAATTCCCCTATCCATTCCATTTTTTCACCATGGCCGTTCCCATCCACCACGGTCGTGCTACCCGTTGCCCAGCACGACCGTGCAGCCCAGCACGGCCGTGCTACACACAATTTAACCCGATTTTCTACAATGTTCTACCCACTTTGCCCCCACTTAACCTAATGCTTCCCACACACCTATATATACCTAGGTGGTGGCTGAGGCATGAGGTTAGCTACCCTATAGCCACTATATCCTCCCCATTTTTGTCCTCCATCCATTCCCACCTCATTCCACCTCCATTTCACCATTTCCACCACCAAAACCCTAGTTTTCCATTATTTTCACCCATTTCCACCATACATCCATGCCATTCACCTACCTTGGAGGAGGGAGGTCGAGCTACAACTGCTAGGAGGTGGAGAAGGAGGAGTATTCACTGAGCTCATTATGGCTTTTCACTCCTCTACTCATTCTATCTCCTTTCTCTTTGTATTTTTCTTTGTTATGAGTTCTACACAATTGTATATTAAAAGGGGCAAGGTAAAATGTCCTCCCTTTATAATTTGTATTTGATTGTAAATACATAAGATTCATACTTTTAAAAATGTGAGTTCAAATAAATTGGCTTTTATTTAAATTTTTTGGCAATGAACTGAAAATTGAATGACTAAAAACCATAAAAATGTAATCATACGCATCTAGTAAATCACTAGTAGCTTTTTTATACACCATTACACTCAATTAGAACAATTTCATACAACATCCTAATACAAAATAGTGGCATTTGTGTAAATGCCAATTGATGGATAGTGGCATTTTTGTAAAAGTCAAATGATGTTTTAGTGGCATTTATTTGGAATTTATTGAAGGCCATTAAAGCCAAATGTTTAGTGAAATTTAAATCTTATGCCACTATCTCTCTAGTGGCATTGGTACTAGAGGCATTTTTTAAGTGTCAATAAATGCCACTAAACATGTTTAGTGGCATTTAATTTTTTTCAATGGCATTTCTAAAATGCCACTAATGTGTATGTTTGCTATAGTGAAACCTCCTGTAGAACATGGCATGTCCTAAGAATGCTCAAACGTCTTTGATAGTGGTTGGAGGAGGTAGATTTTCTATTACTTAAATCTTCGCTTTATCAACTTCACTACCTCTAGAGCTGACCCGATGCCCTAGAATAATGCCTACTTCACCATGAAGTGGCATTTTTTTCAATTAAGCACCAGATGTTCTTCTTCATAACTCTCTAAGACCAGGAAAAGGTTGTGTAGACCTTTCTCAAAATAACCTCCTAGATTGAAAAGTCATGCATGAAGATATCCAGTATGTTTTTAATGAAGTCGGAGAAGATGCAAGACATGCAACGCTGAAAAGTGGCCAGTGCATTGCATAAACCGAAAGGCATATGGCAGAAAGCATATGTTCCCAAGGGACACGTGAATTTCATCTTCTCTTTATCACTAGGATGGATGGGTATCTAATAGAAACTGGAATATTCATCTAAGTAGCAGAAGAAATCATGGTGTGCAAGCCTTTCGAGGACTTGATCAAGAAAAGGAAGTAGAAAGTGGTCCTTCCTGGTTGCTTTGTTGAGCTTGCAGTAGTCTATGCACATGTGCCACCCGGTTACAGTGTGTGTACGAATAAGGTCATTATTTTCATTCAAAACAACTGTAGTACTGGCTTCCTTGGGCACCACCTGCACAGGACTCACACAAGGTGAATCGGAGATGGGATAGATTATCCCAGACAGTAGCAATTTTATCACCTCCTTGGAAACCACCTCCTTTAGGATTGGATTTAGCTTATGTCGAGGCTCTATGGATGGCATATAATTGTTGACCATGTTGATTCTATGCATACCAAGGGCTTGTCTCGTACTATTAGATCGGTCATCTTGTAACCTAGTGCCTTCTGTATTTTTTTCAGGTCAGTCAATAACTTGTCTTCCTAGGTTGTTGTGAGATCTACATTTATTATTACTGCATAGACCTTCTTCTCATCTAGGAAAACATACTTGAGCCCCTTGTGTAGAGGCATCATTTCTGGCACAGTAGGTTCTTCTTCAATGTTGGAGGTAGATTTGAGATCTTTGAACTCGGCCTTAGGGTCTTCTATAGAAGAGTTTAGGAGAAAGAGAAATTTCTCCACATGTTCATCATCTAATTCATGAGTGTTGGCATTGACAAGTGTGGTCTCTAGACGGTCTTCATAAGTATAATCCTCCTGTCGTAGTTGTGTCATTTTGTTGACACAATCAATCAAATAGAATTGTGCTTGAAAGGAAGGACCCTTGAGACTCTCAAAGACTCTAAAGTCACTAGTATATGTCCCAAGCCTTAATGTCAGGACTCCCTCTTCAACATCAATGAGTGCACAAGCCATTGTAAGGAAGGGATGCCCAAATATAAGAGGATAATGGTGGTCTTTCTTGATGTCCATGATGACAAAATCACATGGCAAATATGACTTGGGGCCTACATGAACATGGATATCTTCTATAGTACCCATGGGGGTAGTCATTGTTGAGTCAGCAACTTGAATCACAATGTTGGTAGGAAGGATGTCTGTTGTGACTTGTGAAGCCTAGTCATTTGCACAAGCTATAGGGCATGATAGAAATACTTGCCCTAAGATTGGCTAGACCCTTCGTACACGTAGTATCCCCAACAAAATAAGAAATGTCAAAAAATCTAAGATCTTTTTATTTCTTTGGCATCTTGATTAGGATGATATTTGTTGTCATCCATTCTATCTTCACAGTCTCAATCTCCTCTATTAAGTACTTGCACGTGAGGAGGGTCTTTAAGAAATTTATCCAATATGGCATTTTTACAAGAGCGTCAACAAGTGGAATATCAACATGTAGCTTCTTCATTGCTTCCTTTAACTTCATGAATCTTGAGTCTAGTCGTGTCTGTGCTAGATGACTCTAGTAGGGAAATCAAGGTTTGTAGACAGGCACCACAGGCATAGAAGGAGAGGTTGGTATAGCCTCTGGTGTTATCTCAAGATTTGGCATGTTGTCTGCCGCTTGAGTTTCAACGATTGGTTCTGCTGGAAAGGCTATTGGTATAGCTTTTCGAGTGGCTTCTTCATCTTCTTCGTCTTCAAGAATCAACCTATTATTGTTGATGATTGGGGTGGACTTTCTAGTAAGACACGACCAAAATGTATGCTTACTGTCTTTAGCTATTCTTCTTGGTGCTTGGGGTTGCCTTCTGGTTGGCCTATAAATGAGCCAGTTGGAGGACGGATTGTGGCAACAATTTGAGTAAGATGAGCATCCATGGATTTGTTGTAGTCCTTTTGATTTTCCAACATCTTCTCGATAGTGTCTACGGGGGCTTTATTCATTGGGGACATGTGTATTGTTGTCTACCTTGCCCCCAAGAGAAGCTTCCCTTGTTAGTTGTATTGTTATTTCCCTTGATTGTAGTTGTTTCCTGGTTGAGATTGTTGTGATATTAACAAGGGTTGTAGTTATTCTAGCAGTAGTTTTGCTATTGTTGGAAACCAGGAGGACCCCAAACTTGGTTCTGACTAGGTCCATGTTGGAATTATTGGGCATTACTTTCTCCATATGGGATTTCCATATTGAAACCTTGGATGGTTCCTTCGCCTATTGGGGTTGTAATACCCATGTCCTGGAATGGAGTTGACAACATTAACTTCTTCAATAACCGAAGCATTTTTGAATTGAGGTTGGATCATGTTCATAGTGGTCTGGTAGAGATGGTTACGCTACAAACTTATGTGGCCTTCTGCACTACAGACTTGGCAGACTTTTGAGGCTACCTTAGGTTGGGAATATTGGCCGCTTTGTCCAATATTCATAAGGGTGTACTCAAGTTTGTCTGTATTTAGGGCAAGCATCTTTAGAGATTCAACAATTGCCTTCATTTCATATTTATCTTTTGCCATTTCCACCTTAAGGATGCCTCCCTTGAGGTATGAACCCCAATTGGCTTGGTTCTCAGCTTCCCTACTTACAACCTTCCAAGTGTTATCTAAGCTTCACTGCATGAGATCTCCACTAGAGGTGGCATGAAGGAATCACTTGATATCATCATCAACTCCCCTATAGAAATGGTCTAGAAGTTGTGAAAGAGATATGCCATGATGAGGGCATTTTTACAACAACTCCTTGAATCGCTCCCAGAATTCAACTAGAGTCTCGAATGAATCTTACTTGAAGCCAGTGATATCCCCTCTGAGCTGATAAGTGAGTGAGGGTGGAAAGGACTTCTCAAGGAATTGTCTCTGAAGTTCCTCCCAAGTTGTGATGTTGTGGTCATCTAGGAAATTGTACCATACCCTAGTTGTGTCGGTGAGGGAATAGTAGAATAATCTCATCTTCATCACCTCTTCTGGGATGCCAGCTTGCTTACTTAGTCCATAGAGGTCTATGAATTTTTGTAAATGTTCATGAAGTTCTTCCCGATGCATCCTCAAAACCTATTATTTTGCATCATCGCCACCCAACTGTCTTGATCTTGAAGTTTTGATCTTGGATGGTAGGTTAGACAATGGGGTTGTGTATATCTGCAGCCTTTGGGATAGATAAATCTTGTAGCTCTCTCTCTCTCTCACTCTACTTTTGTGGCTACTTATTACTCAGCCAATACAGCGGCCCTAGCTCATCCATGAGCCTTTCTCTTTGTGCAGTCAGGGCTGCTTGCACCCAGTAGTTGACCTCCTTGTCATTCATCTTGGCTCTTTGTTTACGAAGGAGCCTATGATATGTCCTTTCAATCTTGGGGTCCATGGGATTCAATGAATTGACACTAGCGGAGCGTCGCATGTACAAGAATTATCACCTAAAAAGTAAGAGAAGCTAATTTCAAATGGTTTATAAAATGGTTAATTCAAGATGATATGCAATAGTATCAATTGAAAAAAAAACCATAACTAATCCAAGTAAGTTGCAAAGATCAAAAAGTCATATTGTCCCTAGAAGCGATGCCAAAATTTGATGTGGTTATATTATCACACTACAAATTCACCAGAAATGTAATTTTTAGAGTTTACCAAAACTAATGTGCAATAATGCCACCTGAAAGTAGATGGGTCTTATCACAGTACAATTGAGGATCAAATCCCAAGGTACAATGTTTTTTAAGAATTATCTAATCAAAGTAACTTAGCAAGAATTATATTTATCACAAAAGTTGAGAGTTGGGTTGATTAACTAAGGTTGCAAAGGAATAAAAGAGCTATATTAAGGTTCTAGTTATCAATGAATGGAAACACTAGGGTGGAACTATGTTTCACCGCCACTACACAAATCTACACAATCATTCAAATCGAAACAAGTATGAAGATATAATTGGAGTTATGCAAGTTTCCCCTTTCAGTGTTAGAAACATGCATGAGTAGATATCCTTGTAAGCTTGATGTATCATTACTTACAGATCCTCTATCCACTACTCCGGAGTCTTTCCATTAGAGTCTCTCATCATGGCGTAAACAAAAGCTAATTGATATTCAAATCTCAAACGTTGACATTCTTGCAGTAAAAGATTATAATAAATCATGTAAAGTGGGTGATCAATCCACAAAACATGTAATGAACAGTTAGCTATGAATTAAATGAGTTCATACAAGAGTTGGAACATGAATGAAATTGGAAGAAACGAGTAGTGTGGCTAGTCCCCACACCCTAGTGAAAAGACTACTCCCTCGACATGGCGAGATTAATATCACTAGAAGAGGAATAGGACGGAATCACAGTCGTGATGGTTGAAGAAGTAGCTCAACATGGTGTGTGACAACGAACTTCTTTCTTTCTTTCTTTATCCTTTAGGTATTAACATTGACTTGCAGTAGAAGCAAGTGGATGAACAACAACTCAAAGAGGAGATCGATCACCCAAGGATGGAGGTTGATGGCTTGGAGTTGTTGTAGGTTGATTGGAGTCACCAAACTAGGTTGATAGCACTATTTTGGTCGATAGGTCTTGTCCTTGCTCTGATCTCAGCGGCAACCTTTTTGTGTTTTCTTCTCCCAAAAATATGATATGATTTGTACGGCTACACTGGGGGCCTATTTATAGGGTTGAGGTTTTCAACCTCTTTCCATCAATGTCGACCACTTGTTGTCAATTGATGGGTATGTGGGTCAATGGCTTTTGAACTTCCAATCGATGGGACTATTGACCTTGAGGGTCGACAAAGGTGTTGGGCAGTTGTGGTCATTGACAAGCGTGCTAACATAGTAGATCGATGGCTGATTTCTTGTCGGCTGCTGGTCGATGATGATGTAAAGTTCTTGGATGTCGATCAAGCTGTCGACCTTGCTTATCAATGAATTGTATGTCAACCTTCTAAATGTTGATCTAGTGGATCGATGGAGCTATCAAACATTGAGTAATGACCAAAGTATCAATGAGTCTGTCGAGAGATTTTGTGTCAAACATGGAGGTCAATAGATCTATCGAGCATCAATGTCGATGAGATCTATTGTCGATGCTTGATATTTGCCAAAAATTGAAGTTCAATTGGCATGTCGACCGATGGGTGGATTTTGGCCTTGGACACAAATGTGTATCGACTGCCTTCTGAAAGTGCTTAAAATCCATTTCGGTCTGGGGCGCTACCCCACACCCTCTGAGAGGTGTCTTCCTCTCGACTCCCGTCTCTTGAAGGATAGTGGGACCCTGTAGGCAAACTTGCTACATAGTGATAAAATTCAAACCATCAATGGGAGTCAAGAAAAGTATCAAATTCCTAAAAATTATCATAAAACTCTAAGTAGATCAAAACAAAGATACTCTAGTGAAAACTAATCTATATGAATGCTAAACTAGGCTAATAATGTAGCTAAAAGTGGGATGAATATACATTCATCACAATGCTAACTCTTGCTCCAGGGAGATGTCAGTCGAAGAAGTAGTTGTGGGGATAACAACACCCTGAGTCACAGGGGTGACATGTGAGCTCGAGTTGTCTCTTGAAGGTGGATCCACTAGCATTTGAAAACAAGGGTTTATCGACATAATGAACCCGTCAGAAACACCAAACTAAGGGGTAACAGTGATGTTGTCAAATAGGTTGGTTCTCCTGAAATGTAGGTATAAATTATAAGGGAAAATGTTCTAAGGATGAATTATGAGATAGACATATTACTAATCACAAAAGTTCTCTTATACCATATAGTAGGGAGTGGGATCCAAGAGAAAATCTACTCCTTACTTAATTTAACAAAATAATGCACAAACCCTATTCGTACTCAACTACATAAAAATTACCTTCAAATAAAAGGGGTGCAGAATATTTTCTTAGCCAATTGGTAAAAGAAACATAATTTTGTAGCAGAAAAAAAATAAATCTAACTACTACAAAAGTATTGTCTAAGTTTGATATTGGGGCCACAATGGGAAACTAGCGAGACATAAAATCTAAATTAGTAGGATTGATTTGTAGTGAGAAACTTGCCCATATCAGAAGACACCATGAAGCTAGTCTCGAGTGATGCCTCCTACTTCTTGGATATCAGACTACGCAACCTCCGGGTGGGTTGGAAACAACACCCTTTAAAGTAAAACAAACAAGAGAAAGGACATCTACAAATTTTGCATGTGTAATTATAACAACTAGGCCTTACTTAGGATGATGTAAGATTAATGTTAAGTACTTTAATAAAGGGATGTTCTAAAGATGAAGTACAAAAATAGATAACAGGTCAAAAGATGAGGCATTTGTCAATTGGATATGATTGTTAGAAAAGATTCTTGTCACATAACGACATTATCAAATCATAATCAGTGCATGTAAAACAATCATAGTGATTTTAAATAAGTAGGATCATTATGCATAAAATCTCAAATCTAAGTCGGATGGAAAGGCACACCCAATATATGTCATATGAGTGGAAAGGCACACTCAATGTGAAATGGCACATTCAAATATTATGGTGGTACATATGCATATGTTGCCATAAATGAACTTAATTTACTTGTGCACGCACAAAATATAAAGACAAGAAATAAGTTTAGTCAACATCAATGTGATTCAAGTTAAGAGTAGAAAATCCTCCAAATAATAGGTACAAATAGGTTAGATGTCCTTCATTCATAAGATCTTTTGCAGCTAATATAAAATCTGGAAAAACATCAAAGAAATAGGATTTCAAAATGGAATCAATATTTCTCAATGATTGATCAAGGTATGCCTCATGTGGGAACAATTATTAGTCAATTAGTAGAAGAGCATGCCTCATATCCTTGTCTAATAGTCCAAAGTCAAACCCCTCTGTCCAATCCAAGGTTTGAAACACCACTAGTTGAAAAAAGATCACAATATGAATTGTCTCATGAGATTACAAGGCTTTGACATATCTTCAAATGAACTTGAATAGGAAGTGTGTGTTTGAATAATTGAGAAGGTTATAAGTCATGTCCTATTGTATATTTGGAGGAAGTTATACATAAACGAGTCACAAAGGTGCACGACGAGAAAAGTCTACATGGAACATGTAATGATTTCTATGTATGTGAAGGCCATGGAGAGAGGTCTCTCTCTCTCTCTCTCTCTCTCTCTCTCTCTCTCTCTATATATATATATATATATATATATATATATATATATATATATATATATATATATATATATATATATATATATATACAGTCTTTATAACATGACCTATAAATGTCCAAATGTGCTCAAATTTTGCGTATAAGCTATTCACAATATCTTTAAGAATATCAATGGATTAGATTTTTGAAGAAAAAAAATTTTGCATCGTGAAAAACTACTTGAGTGTATTCTACTCCGAATACACTCGAGTGTATTCTAGCCTGACTCTCTCTCTCTCTCTCTCTGTATATATATATGTATATATATATATATATATATATATATATTTATATTTATATATATATATATATTTATATATATATATATATATATGTGTGTGTGTGTGTGTGTATGGTATGTGTCTATATGTATATGTATATGTATATGTATATATATGGAACTGTTATGCTTGGGTAGCATGAAACTTATTTACTTATCTTTACTAAATAAAATATGTAATGTATATTGTGAAGGAGTAAGACCATTTGAAAAAAGGTATAACACTAACACTTAAACAAATTATGGAAAATAAAAGGAAAAGATTATGAATCAATGAAGGAAACACAAATAACAAGGTGGAAGAGAAACCTTATTATAATAACCATTAAATCTTTAAAAGAAAATTAGAAATGTGGAGAAGTGTAGCACATGGTCAAAAATTTGAGAATATATATATATATATATATATATATATATATCTAAGAATTTTGTGGAGGAAGATGTTTTTCCTACATTCATTCCTTAATGGAGAACCAGTAATGGTAGAATCACAATATGAGGGGAAATTGTTGAGAGAAAATTTATTGGAATAAATATTATGTAATTGTAAGAAGACGAGTTAAACAGTCAGAAACACGTATTAGGAAGGAATATATATATATATATATATATATATATATATATATATATATATATATATATATATATATATATATATATATTCATTTCCCTTATAATTCTATATTCCTACGTTGTTTCACTATTTTATTCTTTTTTCCCAACAACTTGGTCATAGAAATAGTGACGACGACATCTACAATAAAGAGAATTTTAAATATCTTATTGTGATATTACTTACTCAATGTAAATGTGCAAAATAAGTCAATGTACAATTGTGTAGGATATACTTATTAAGTTCCTTGTCTACAATTCCATTTATCAACCTCTTATATACACACATTCATCACTTTACAAAATAACATTCTCACAATGTTTCTCTTCTAATATTATAGTCATTGAAAACATGTATAACAATTTTTTTAATAAAAGGTATCTATACCACTAAAATATTAATTTAGATCCAAAATTCCAAATTCTAGGCAACCATATGTATTTCTAATATATTTTATATTAATTGTTTGCAAAGGAGATAGGTGCTAATAAATTTATATATCCCAAACTAATTATTATAGACACATGAATTCTAAAACAAAAGTGTGAAAATATTATCTATCAGACCATTTTCCTTTTTCCTTGTTATTAATGATTTATGGAGGTAAGAGGGAGGTTTACTAAGGAAATTATATAGTCAATATGATAATCATTTCGTATCTGGGTTAAGTGATTGATTATAAAATTTTTGGAATGTTTATTTGTTTCAAAACAAATATATAATCAAGTTAAAGTATGTGTTTCCTTGATGATGCTAGCATGGTTGTTTTCATTTATTAATTGATTTCTAACACTAAAGGAGAGAGAGAACCAGTTCTTTAAAGTTTGTTAAAATTTATTAAAATATCTCATGTATTCCACATTGTTGCACTTATCTTGATTTATATTTGTGTAATTGACATTGTATTTGCAAAGTAAATCCATTTTAAGATTTTCTACCATGATACATTTTTCATAGATGTATCATGCATGTGCAACATTGTCTCCCTTTATGTTATACCAAAATTTTATTTATTAAAGCCTCACCTAAACTATATGTGTTTAAGGCATACATGTTAGATTTATACTACTTATCT
This sequence comes from Alisma plantago-aquatica, assembly GCA_963693085.1. Taxonomy (NCBI): domain Eukaryota; kingdom Viridiplantae; phylum Streptophyta; class Magnoliopsida; order Alismatales; family Alismataceae; genus Alisma; species Alisma plantago-aquatica. The sequence continues at coordinate 729,587,810 of OY856410.1, read as the reverse complement.
AATATATTATATTTTTTAATGAGAAACAAATATTAATGGATATTATTGATATCAATCCCTTATATATCATAGCATATTATTGCAATTTAGTGCATATTAGGATAACATATTTCTAAAAGAAAATTATCTATCAAAATGATTTTCATCCCAACCATGCCTCCATTGTTTGAAGGATAGGTACATCTAGATTTTAGTATGTTATAGAAAGCCTCCACATGGTTATCAACCTTAAGCTAGGACCAAAAGGCCATGACCATGAAACCATTGTGGTTTTTGATGATGCCTTCTCTCCATATCCTAGGTATATATTTCTGTGATGGTCCACTCATGTCACAAGGTTAAGTTTTAATATTTGAGTGTTTGGCAGAACCTAGCTAATTGGATAAATATGTTTGAACTTTGAGGAGGGTGGGATAAAAGCTAAGTCAACAAGTTTGTCCAAGATAATTGAGTCATCTAATTTATTGAATGTTTTTTATGGTTTCATTATCCATGTTGTGTAAAGAACCTCCTTTCATAGGGAGTCTCTATTCATCTCCTTATTATCGTATCTTCCTCTACATAGGCATATCCATAATGTCCAAACAATGACTGCAAGATGTAACCTCTAAACCATGACTTCAATGAGGTGTGTGAATATTGATCCCAACAAAAAGAGAGGATGTCCCCCAGTGAATCCACAACTATGTCATTGACAATAACAAGAAAATCAAACAAATTGTTCCATAGGTGTTGTTCCATCTCACTATGAGCAAAAAGGTGAATTATCATTTCATATTCGGCCAAATTAGAGCAACAGAATTTGGATGCCATTTGTATCTAGAACTTATGTTGTCATCACTGGGTAGCACTCCATCTAGATCTTTCAAAACTATTGTGTCATCTCTTGGGAGGGATTCTGGGCTCCAAAGCCACAGGGGGGTAGAGCAGGGATTGTGGCAGTGCTCTGAGCAAACATTTAGCATAGTTGAGGGAGTAGTACTTATTATAACTTATTGTTCATAGGGGTAGATCCATATATTAATTTACATATTGGCATGAGTTCATGATAATAAGAATACCTTCTTCATTGTGAACAACTTCAAGTAATAGCAAACCCTAAAAACCTTTGTCAAGCCACATTTCTTCATAAAAATGTAAGTGCATCCTAAATATGTCTAGAAAAATCGGCCAATTTGCTTCCCATCCAATAATCATACCGAAAACATACTTCACCACTTCCTATATCCTACCTTACAAGATTAAGCACAATTGGGAAAGTTTTCATAAGTTTCCTCCACAGGGTTGAACACCAGGTCTAAGTTTCAAGGAGATGGGGAGACCAGATTCAAAACCCACATGAGTTCTCATGTACTTCTTTCTACCAAAGGTTGCCCAAAGAGAAGATCCATAGAGTACTTTCCATCCAATAATAACTAAGGATGACTCATTAGTGAGGTAGATATGAGTGATATCCAATCCACCATTTGTTTTATTTGTGCTAAGAGTTGATATGAAACCTAAGGCTTGCTTATGGATTCATCCCTTTCTTTCCAAACAAAGATTTCTGGAATGAATTGGTCTTCTTGGTAACTAAAATTAAAACAAGAGATGTCACGAGAAGGTACATTGGGATGGAATATACCGTGGAGTTGATCATGATAATTTTCCCAACAAAGAAAGGAGCTGACAATTTCTCCCTGCCATCTTATTGTGCACTTTCTCAATCAACAATAGGGAGTGTTGAAGCCTCCCTTTTACTATAGGCACAACTAGGAAATCCATCATCTTTCCATTGGGTCGGAAGAGAGTTAGACTGTCATGGAAACAATATAGTTGGGGTCCTCATTCACTATCATGAATCAAGATTCAACCATACTCACCTTTTGCCTGATATGCTTCCATGTGCCTCCAGGGTGTTCATCATGTTCGACAGAGAAGGGGGACGAGTTGAGGTAAAAATGATCAAATCATCCACATACATCATAATAGCAGTAGTTGTAGAGATTTTTCTAGTCTTGTATCTATACACATATCTAGTTTGGATATCCATATCTATTTCGGATCATTATTACATATGAAATGAACATCACCATTAAGTTAAACCTTATTATAGGTAGTTTCTAAAGATGATTGACACCTATGCTTGGTCCATATTTTTATGGAATTGCATTTGGTGATAAAATGAATCATCGTTATTTGATAGACAACATGTGTGTTAAATATGGACGATAATAAATGTAATAGTGACAATCATCTTTTGTAGTATATTGATGCATAGTGTTTGGTAAAGGGGACTTCTAATTGTAAAATTCCTTCTTCCATATTAATGTTGATTATGGATATGGATAGAGAAGAGGAAACTTCATATACAAATAAAATCATTTATCTATATTATCCCTCTTTCCATTCCATAGAAAATGACTATTGTCAAAAAGATATGTCTTGTTCCAAAATATCGTGAAAATTATATTCTAAATGCATACTTGAATATATTAACTTATCAACATGCATATTATATTTTTTGGTCATGAATCACAATTTGGGTTTCTACATATCCAGAATTAAAGTGATAAGTGAAAGAAATTTTATGCAGGAGATGAGTATACAAAAAAGCAAAAGATTATCAAAACTAAAATCTATTCATCCATTAATACATATATATCTATGTGTGTATGTATATAGGGGTCATTTTAGGTAAATAAATTATCTTATGTTTTTGAATGATCTTTCAAAGATTCTTGATGAGAAATACTTGCCTTTAAATTTGTTTTCTATTATCTAGTCATATTGAGTATATAATGAGGGGATTTGATAGTTGTTCATTTATTCTCATATATATTATAATGTCAATGATAGCATAGGCATGGGGTGATTACTAAGTGTGCATTTAAACTTCTCTATCAACAAAATAGTTTGTAAGGATGTGACAAGGATAATTTCTATACTGGTCAAAGAGTATAAAGTAGAATAAAATTGGATTTCCTCTTCTCCTTATAGTAGTAGAGGTGAGAAGTTCAAGAAGGATTTATATGCAAATAAAATGACTCTTTCAGGAATAGAATCTATGGAGCCAAGAAGCTAGTTACTGAAAAAGATTCATTATCCAATGTAAAATTCACACATGCTTCAAGATTATGAAGGATGATTGTTCAATAGGAAAGTATTAGTATTCCATTCACTAGTAAAGGAATTGGACGTAAGGACATTATTGACATTCCATATCCATACATAATCAACAACAATTAATTCCACACTCTTAATAATAACGCCAAACTCATACTTTGTACCCATACAAGTCAAATAATAGCACATGGAGGAAGACCATTCACTATCCTTTTATCTCATTTCAGACAAGGATCATGCTAAACAAAAATGTCAAATTTTTGACAATGCAGAGATTGAAATGGTAATATAGAGGTATGATCCTTTAGTAGCCACTTCAGTAGCATATTGATCTTGGTATCATAGTTGTGTGCCCATAAATATGATGTAAAACATATTTCCAAAGACCACTTTATCCAATTTGCAATATCTAAAGCCTAAAGATTTTGTATGCATCTAGCACCAATTGTGATATGTACTGCTCAAATGCCCAAACCCCTTTCTTTTTGGGACTAAAGATATCTTCCCACAAGTCAATATGCAATCTTCTTGGCCTTCATACCATCGTAGAAAAAACTTTTCAAAGTTTAGAAATTTCATTGATTCCATGCACGGGAACGAGAAAATAAGCATTACATAATAGCTAAAAGATATCCATGGTTTAGAATGATGCTCTAGTCTCTTCTATCCTTGGACATAGTTTTAGATTTCCATGATTCTAAGTTTCATTTGTTTTTATCCACCAATAGGGCACAAATAGTTTTGGTGATTCTAGAAATAAGAACAAAGGTACATATGTATATATTTATATAGAGTTAGCATTGATATCATTAACTTTTGTGAAAGGAATGATAATTTTGTCAAAATGATATCAGAAATCCTATGAATTTAATTACTTCATTTCCTATAATGTTCCCTTTTTTGTTAGGTAAATGGCTATTAAATCGTTGTATACTTGAAGTATTGTCTTATTTTTTATCATAATATCAACTTTTTGCATGTCACAACAATAGTAGCAGATTCTATTATATATGAGAACATATGGTAGAGTGTCCATTCATCCCACCTTTCACATAATAAAGTTCTATGAATTAAGTAACCCAAAGCAGAGCTCTTTAAAATGTGATGTCATGTCCATGGGGTCTTGTTCTTGTACACTAACAATGAGAATGAGTTAATATTGTTTGTGCACAAGATACAACTAATAGTAGATGAGAAATATTTTGTATTTATTTTATATATATAAGTATATGTGTGTATGTTTTTTATAATTTTTACAAATTAGTTTATTTGTATTATATGTTGCATGGGTGCATGCCTTTCAGTATAGCCATTTTTCTGTAACACAATCTAGATTAAGTTATAATAATCATCTCATTGTAGTCTAATGGGATCCTTCTACTTGTTCTACATATATTTAAAGCAAATCTCAACCTTGATCGGTTTACATTTAGTAGTAGACACATGGTTTAATTTTAGTTTTACAAGTGTAGAATATCATTTAACATTACCAAACAAACATATAGGATGATTTGTTCACATAAAAACATCTTTTCCATGTTTTACTAGATTAGGATTGAAATCTCTTTTTTTGGTTTCCAGACCATAATCTAACAACAGGACAAAAATGATCAATGAATGTAGTTCTTTGAAGGGATGTAACAAACTATTGTTCATCTATAAGTAAAAAAACAACACATGAAATAATGTCAATCTTTTTCATGTAATCTGGTTACACTCTAGTTGATTATCCCATGTGAAGAATGACCCTTTAGTAGGTAATTGATGTGTTTAAAAGTCTATGGTTTTGCAATTTAAAATAGCCAATTTTAATTTTATATTTCCTATCTCTATCTCATTTTACTCCATATCTAGGTTTGCATATTTTTAGACTTGACTTGAATTATTTTGTGAAATATAGGTCAAATATAGGTTACCAATCCAAAAAAAAAACATCCACCACAACCTCCTAAGGTTCCTAGACACTACAATATAGATGGTTGAGGGTTTTAACCATGTCCCACATTTTGCTTCACCAAAACCCACAAAACAAAAGGCATAAAATCACTTTGTTTGACCACTCAATCGGATGGACATTTGGTTGATTGACTGGTTATTAATATCCATGCATGAAGAAAAATGGATACAACTTAGATGATAAATCTAGGCATAACTAAACCTTATAATGATAATACCCCCACCTCCGACATAGATCCCTTCACCCAAGTTGTTGATCATCAGTCAAATGGATGAGGAGGGGCTTTGTGAGCACCAATAAACTCCATGAGGAGGTGTTGTACCTGACCCAAAAAATCAACATGGATGATACTATAGTTGCTTGAATACAACAGAGAAGCCAAAGAGAAGTATGACGTGGTAAAACTCTTAGAGTCACCACCCGTTTCTATTTGTAAAACAAGATAAAACAGATTAAATGTTTGAATTAGCTAGAAAACATGAAAGATCTGGTTTCAGGCATGAGTGGTGGCTCATGAGAAGAGACCACAATTGGACAACCTTTCACAATTAATCCAGTTGGACTATATTTGAAAAGGTTGTCCAAATTTAAAAAGAACTTTTATTTTCGTTGAGTTTTGTAAATACTTTTCAACTATTTTTTTTTTAAGTGGTTCAACATTGTTGAGAATGAAAGTATATTTTAACTTTTTTTATTTTAAAGAGGTTCTTCAATTCTGTTGAGTTCTAAAAGACGGTTCAACTCCTGCTGAGCTTTCTTGAAAAGGTTGTTCTTTTTTAAAAGAAATTGTTCACTTTTGAAAAGATTTTTCTTTTGTGAAAACTTTTCTCTGTAAATAGATTTCTATTTTTGGAAAAGATTTTTCTCTTTTTCTTTGATTTTTTTTAAAGAATTATTGCTAAAACATTGTTCATTTTGAAAAATATGTGTTCACTTTTAAAAAATAATCGTTCTTTTTTCAAATTATATTTTTGTTTCTGAAAACATTTTTCTTTTTTTTGTTTTAAGATGATTTTTTGTTGAAAATAATTTTCCTTTTTTCTAAATGTTTTCTTTTAAATATTTTTTATTTTTGTTTTGAAAAACTTTTTTAATGATTATTTACATTTTTAATGAGTTTTCCTTTTTTTATTTTGGAAAAATATTTCTTTTGGAAAATAATTTTTTTAATGGTTGATCTTTTTTTAAAAAAAGATTGTTTACTTTCTTAGAAAGGTTTTTGTTTTTTTGGAAAAGGTATAATATATTCTTCCTTTTTTTGAAAGACTGTTCAATTAAGATTAGCAAATGATGATTTTGGGCGAGAGAAATCATTTTGAAATCATTTGGGATCTTTTTAGATCACGTGAGATCATTGGAAGTTGTTAGTTTGAGATAAATTGAGAGCATCAAATCATTTTGCATGCTAAAATTATTGAATTGCCATTTTTATTAAGATTGTTTTAAAGATGAGGATGTTAGCAAATCATAAACAATTTGGGCATGGTGATTATAATCTTAAAGCATAAATCTTTGACAACCTTATAAATGGAAAAGCATACAACAATCTTGAAAATTTTAAAACAAGAAGCCACAAGATGCATAGGTAGATGATAAAGTCTCCATTTTAGCCAATGAGTTTAGATGTAATTTATGTCTTCACTCTAAAATTACCAATATATGTTGGGGTTGGTCCTTGCCTTCTCTATGGCATTATGGTACTCACTATGGGGGTAACTTAAGTTCTCCTATTATGGGTACTATTCTCAATACAACTCATAACCATTGAGATTGCAATCATTGTAAGTGTTAAGAGAGGGGTGTCCTTCAAGACTTTAGACATCCAACTTAACTTTGCACTGGCACCTATTACAATACCCCCACACAACTTTCAGGGATTTAACATGAATGTTAGCACCTATTTCATTACACATGGGTTCGTATGTGTGGATAGTGCAAGTATAAGTTTTTTCATATCTTCCAAAAAGAACAAAATTATAAATCCTGAAAAATAAATGATAACAATATATGAAAACAATCATGCAATAATTTAAGAAAGATAAGATCTTGATCGTCTTGAAAACTTCTCTGGTCCTTTTTTCTTTTCCTTTATTTATTTATTATTATATTTGTTTAGAAAAAAGTGTAGGGAATATGGTGGTAGAGCATGCAGCGGAAACAAAAACTTTACTAGCCATTTTCCCCTTAAATAATAGATCGCATCAATAACTATGTAATGGGAAGGATGGTTAGTGAGGTGATACGTGGTCAGGGAGCAAGTCCAACAAAAATCCCTCTACGTGGTGTGTGCCTTTATTCAAGTTGCACTCAAACAACGTCAGAAGCATCTTTTAGTTGATCACCACAGACTACAGTTGGCCTTGTCCTCCTAGAGAAAGGCTACGGCCTCCTCCCCCCTATAGTAGTCCACACAGACTACCGGGAACTCTTGTTATTTGAGAAAAATAGACAAGAAGGAGTTGTCGCCTTTTGTTGATGTACTAGAACCAACTTGCTCTCCCAAAATTGTCTCGCTTGTTGTCCCTGCCTTTATTGGGTAGGACTAGAGTGGGTTCTCTTAGTTACCAAAACCAGAGAAGACAACAACTTTCAGAGCAACTAATGTTGTTATATCTTAGGAAGCCCCTACTACCCCTCTAGTTATAGGAGGAGTTAGGGTCTGGAATTTCCATGAATTTCACATCCTGTGAGTGGTGTAACAAATGGTTCATAAGTGAACTGATGGGATTGAATGGTGAGTTGATGGGTTCACCCATTGACCGGTCGTTTCATTATGTTTCCCGGTCACAATTGAATTGACAATTCACTTCCAATTAATGTCCAACATTAATCCTTAAATCAATCAAATTGATCAAGTGAATGGGCAACTATTATCGTGAACTAGGCAAGTCACCAATTGCTCTGTTTGCAGGACCATGAGAAGATCAGTTCATAAATGAATCAATTGTTTGGCTCATCATCAGCCAATTGGATCACCCAGTGAATCGGTCAATTGGTGCCCTAAATTCAGCTGATTCGGTTTCAATCAACTTGTCACTCTAACCGGTCGTTCAACACTTGAACTGGGCACGTCTGAATCTAGTCAGTCAATTGTTGTTTAATTGAATACCTAAACACTTTTAGTAATTTATCTAAACATCATTCATGAACAAAACTCCTATTCCAAGTGTATCCTATGTGTGTGACCCTATATGTCACATATTCCATTGGTGGTAAATGTTCATAACCAACTTATGACATCACAAGAAAAAAGGGGCATCTAGTAACACATCATTGCTACCCAAGTAATTGGAAAGTTGGAGAACAAATTCAGCCTACAATCTGTGATTGGTGTTATAATGTTTGTATAGTTCCTTTGTTACTGGTATCTAGATTGAACTCGAGGCATGGAATCATCATCCTTTTCAACATTCAATCTATGTTCTTTGAACCATAGCAAATTTTCTAAGATATATGTAAGCTCAATATCACATATTGACTCACATGAGCATGGCCATGCATTTCTTAGTCTCACTTTTCAAGTTGTCGGGATATCATACTCCTATAGTGGGGACAAATCCCTTCTACATCACCTGTATTCATTCCCATGTGTCACAGTTACTCGAGTACCACCATTATGGTAACCCTTATTCAAGGTTAAGATGGATAATGTCAAAGTACATCAAATGACATGTGATGAATGTAGTGACTTCAGGTCTAAGAACCCAATCACCACCAACACTATAAGAAATGATCCTGACTGCCAGTTATGGTTTCCATGCACCACTCTTCCGATGGGTTTGTTCGATACACTATTCTCTAACAAGTATTTATTTGTTTGGATTTATATCACATATCATGAGTGATCAGATTCTGTCATCAATGAACACACACTCTAGTCTTATGTATTATTGATGTCTATGGATATTTTGACAATAATAACTGACTAGGGACAAAACAAGAATGTATATACTCTTAACATACATATGATCTCACTATTAAGGTCTTAAACCTTAAGGCATATGTCATTGAGTATTAACATTCTCTAGACATATAAAATGTTATATCATTATCTCATTACATAACAAACATATAGATGAAAATTGCCTTTATTAATAATCAAATCAATTACAAAGTATGGCATTACAATCATCATATTATTGGCTCTACGGGCTTACATACTAAGAGACTCCCACTTGCACTTTAAGCCAATCATTCATTAATCGTATTACAAGTGATCTAACATGACCATCATGCTTCTGCTATGAATGTACCTTTGTTAGTGGGTCATCTACATTATTTTCTATTTGTACTTTGCAAATATTCACATGTCATAGTTGTACAATCTCTCATATGAGATGGAATTGCCTCTTTATGTTCTTAGAATGTTGATCCTATCTAGGTTCCTTAGCTTGTGCAATAGCTCCATTGTTGTCAAAATATAGCTCAATTGCATCACTGATGCTTGGAACCACCACAAGTTTAGATATGAACTTCTTGATCCATACAACCTCCTTTACTACAGTAGATGTAGTAATATCCTTGGCCTCTATTGTAGAATACACAAGTGTCTCTTGCTTGGAACTCTTCTACCTCACATCTCTGTTGTCGAGGAAAAAATTCTGATTACGGTCTATAATCATATATGTCAGTTTGGAAGCTTGCATTAGTGTAACCTTTTACTACTAACTCTTCCTCACCATCGTAGACAAGGAACTGATCCGTAGTTCTTCTCAAGTATTTAAGGATGTTCTTCATGGCTGTCTAGTGAGCATCACCTAGATCTGACTAATATCTATTCGTCATGCTTAAAGCATAAGTTGAGTACGTACATTAGAAGATTAACTAGGGCATTAAAAAGTAAAGTAAGATGTTCCCATAAATAAGATACCATTACAGCTAGGTAAGTTTCAATGAGAAGTAACAAAATAAGGAATTGACAAAAGAATGAGGCAGTATAATTAAACAATTGAAATTACAACTCTTTCCAAATCAACCATTCAATCACATAAATATTTACACGCCGATATATTTGACTAAAGTAACTATAGCAGGGCCATGACACCACGAGTCATTGACCTAAGTAAAAATGGGTGGAAGTACTACACCCTAGGTAGAAGTAGAATGCCTCTGTATATATCAAGGTGGAAGTAGCACACCCCTGGAAGAAGTAGCGTGCCCTAATGGTTATGCATAAGCATCTATGATAGTTAAATCAATCGAATTATCTAGCATGCATAAATAGAGTGGCAAGACAGTTTACATTCACCATTTGCTTTTCCAAGAATAACAACCAAGCAAGTGGGGTCATTGACCCAATTCAACAAGATAATAATAATTTTAGAAGAATAACAATGACATGGGAGAATCAACATGTGGTACAACAAGAGTAAGTATTCAAAGACCTGCCTCATTATGGGAAATTTAGTCATATAAATGCCCAGTTTAAAATAGGGAGGAGTACATACATGATATTCATAACTACCTCCATTTCTAGATGTGAATTTCATAGCTCATTATTCTCAGCCTAAAAGTGTATTACACACCTAATTAGTCTATAAATACCAAATCTATACAAAGTATACCTAAACCTAGTTTCAGTTTTCTAGTCTTGAGTTAGGGATTAGGGATACCATATGTGTATACCTTTATTACGGAAGATAGTATATATTGGTGGTTCAAGTTATTATTTATCAATATTTATAGTAAAGGTTCATTTCTCAATGACAATTTATATACCAATCAATCTTATTCTCTTTCCCACATTTGAATTACATTAGTTTAAGTACTTCAGAGTGATTTATATTACATTTCCAAATACCATCAAATATATATATATATATATATATACTTACCTAATGTGTTCATTTCATAACAAGAATGTTAATGTAATGTGGGATATGCTTAATAGAATATTTGGAGGTGTTAGTTATAAATGTTAATATGCTATCATGTATATTTATAGGAAGAAGCAAGGCAATTGATTGATTTCGTATATTATCATCATAACCACATTGTTTATAAAGCATAGTCTGATTATTACCTAATTTCATGCCTATTATGTCCTACTATTATTTATTGAAATCGCTAGTTTCAGACTTACTACATTATTAATCCTAATGTACATATGTGCTAGCATGGAATTACTTGATCAACTAATGTAGATAATGGTTATGATATGATTTAATATTTGGTCAATATTCTTAAGCAAACAGATAGATTAATCTAAAATGAAAATATTAAGGAAGAGGTAGAAACCTACTTGTCTGCATTTAGGCTGAAGAACCTCATCATTTCTCTAATCCCCAATTTTCGTCCCTAGTGTAGTGGTGGTGAGGGCTATGGTGGCTAGAGACAAGACTTTTGTCTATCCTCAAGGTAGGATCGTCGATCAGATTCTGATGGAGTCTTGACTTTTATAATGATGAGGATGGTGATTACGATGGTCACCAGTGAGCTTTTGTGTTGGACAATGCCACATGTACCAATGAGGAAGAGATGATGATGGAGAGGGGGTGGTGGATAGCTGAGAGTGAAGAAGAGGGTTGAGGAAGGCGGAGACAGAGCTGTGGCCCATGATGATTTTTGCATGCCTTCTTTGGTGATCATTTGTGGTGGGAATGGGTTTGATGGGGGCCTTGATGTCTACAGGTTACCAGACAAGATGACAATAGAATATCACAATGTGAGGCATGAAGAGGAGAGGAGACTGGGATCTGTAGGTGATGAGATCATCAGAGTCCAAATGGCTCTATGTTGTCTTGATAGCCTAGAAGAAGTTGCCTTGATCATCATTTACAGTGGCCTTGGTGAGCGATTGGTAAAATGAAGTGTTTTGATGATGAGCCCAATTGGCGGCGAGGGTTTTGGGGTCCAAGAAGAGGGATAAGGAATGCAGTTGGTGGTGATCATTCACTGGCTCATCGGTGCATCATGTGATGGCTATCGTAGATGGGCCAGGAATAGGGAAGGGAGACCACTTGGGTCTGATGGTTGATGGTCCAAAGCACTGGTGGTGGTGGTATAATCTTAGATGGCTCTCACTCCTATTGTGAGTGTTTGCGTCGTAAAGAAACCAAAAAGGGAAACCAATACTCATGGTAGTAGTAGGAGAAGAGGTGAAGAACAGAGGCACAACGACTAGGGTTGATGGTGTGTCTTATGGTGGGAAGAGGGAAAGGTGAGAGAAATAGAAGAAGGTAAGTGAACAGGGAAAATAGTAGGAGGAGATGGGAAGACGCCCACCATTTCTAGTCATTGCAACTAGCACACCCATCTGGGCATCAAGTTGGTGAAAGGTCGTGTGAAGGGAAGGATCGGTTACATGGGAATTAATTAGGAAGGGAATTGATTGCATCAAATATACAAATAGGTGTTTGATTTACATGAATTCAATAAATTAAAATAATAGTGAGATGAAGTATGAATGCCATGCAAATTGACATGTTAGTTAACCAAGGTGTGACCCTCAATTTTGAAATTGTTTTCATTTTTTTGGAAATGTTTAGTAATCTATTTTATTACTTCCATGTTAAGTATTGAACTACTGCATTTAATGACTATCAATATAATACATCATTTTGTTTTATCAAAATTTCTTTATCAAGATTTCCAATTTAGGTTCAAAATTTATTAAATGGATGAATTGGTGTAATTAACTCATAATTTCATAATTAATTAATCTTATACAAAAAGTGATTTGGAAAATATTATATTTTCTTTGATTCAAATACTCTTAGTTTGTCTACTTTAAGGCAAAAGAATTTACTGCTCATATAATTAAAGGTGATGCTAAGAAAAGGGAAAATTAAGGTGTACATCAAATTCGAGTATGTTACACATCTTTATGCTTCTACGTACTTAATCTCATTAAGATCACCTAGTTAAGCCTGATCCAAAAGCAAACATGATAGAATATGTACACTAATTTGTAGATCTACATATCTATCATCATACTTCCATGAGATAGACGACGCACCACGCTTAGGCATAGCCTATGGTTCGTCGATCAAGATTTTCATGTGTGCTTCTTATGGAAAGCATCTTAGGCTGAATATTGATTGAGAGATTTGTCTTTGCAAATATGTATACATATCCAATCACCACATATATATCATAAAAATCATGTACATGTTATATCTGAAAACAAAAACTTGCAAAAAAAACATAAGAGAAGGTTATGGACATATTATGGTAATTTCTTAGAGCCACAAGGAATTACAACCACCTAAGGTCTGCATCACATGCAGAACCTGATGTCAATGAAGATCTGTGCTTGAACCAATTTGGGCTGATCGGCTCAACCCTGGATCCAATAGGCTCACCTCTTGGTCGATCTATTGGTCATTTTGAACAGTCAGTTAATTTTCTGGTTCGAAATATTCTAGACACATCCATACGACCACTTGCACCGCCAACTGTTCTATTTGTATCCACCTCTCGTCAGTCCTCCTTGGTCCTCTAGCCGGTCGCTCATATGGTGTTGAACGTCTTCTTTGATAAACAGGAAGTAAATCTATCCTAATTCTATTTACATACTACATGGTAATTGGAAACCTTGAGTTACATTCGAGGAGAGTTAGGAAGAAGATAATTAACTTACATTTGGATAAAGAAGATAGAGGCCCAGTACTCAGACTGAGATATAAACAGGAATAAACAACCACACAAGCATGTACAGATATTGGGTTATTGGCCATAACATGCTTCACATCCGCCATGAAAACCAAATTTAGGGTGACGTGTGTAAGTATATATATATATATATATATATATATATATATATATATATATATATATATATGTGTGTGTGTGTGTGTGTGTGTGTGTGTGTGTGTGTGTGTGTTAGTTGGGATCGTATGTAGTATTTAATCAGATATTCATATTTATCAATTAAAGTATTCACATCGTATGCAATAATTACATAATGAAAACTAAAATCCGATCGCATAGATTAAATCCCAAAGCATAGTAAATTGATGTGGCTATGATACCACTTTATGGAAATATGATGGAAGAGTAGGTAGCAAAAAAAGAAATTACTTGTCATATTCCCCTTAAATAGTAGATCGTGTCAACAACTATGTAATTGGATAGATGGATATTGAGGTTATACCCGGTCCTAGAGCAATTCCAGTGAAAATCCCTCATGTCAGATAGTTAAAAGAATCAGGAGGGAAAGGAAAGAAACATATTGAGAAGGTGATGAAGTGTGTCACTTGCTAAAGAAGGTGGACACGGTATTGATAACTATGTTTACACCCAACCCGAAGAGTCAAGTGAAAGTGAATCTGAAGAAGAGGGAGCTGAGAACGTTTCTTTTGTCAACTTCAAAAGACCGGACCATCCTAGTTTTAGTTATGGAAACAAAGATGCTGCATAAAACTCGCATCAGTTGAATAATCCAACCAAGAAACCGTAAGGTTTTGAGAAAAGAGGCGGACAAGGTTAGTACACCAGAACAACCAATTTTCAATCAAACAAGGCAAACTTTTAAGGGCAAGGGAAGTACCAAAACCGCCAAGCTGCTAACCCTAGCCAAGGCCAGGGACAAGCTAAAGATCAGAGTCAGGAAAAGAACTTTGGTCAACCGAACTTAGTGGGCCAATTGTTCGACTTTGTCAAGAGACAAGATATTATAAACAATCAGCTGGCGCAAAGCGCACTGTCCAACTTAGGCGTTCTGAATACGATGCAGGTCCAAATGGTAGATATGCAAACGCATCAACGCCAGATAGACCAGCAGCTAGCTCAAATGGCCGAGTTAATGAAGAATCCTTCTGGTAAGATACCATCTAACACAGAGTCTGCCAAAATGGCGGTACTCAGGTCATGAAGGACAATAGAACGCCCTGAATCTTCCAGGCCTGAAGAACCTGAATCGGGGGTTGCAGCAGAGAACTCAACTGAAGGAGAGAACCAACGAGCTCATGTAAGGGAGCCAGAATCAGAACCTGTGGAGGACCTGTTCGGTAAAAGAAGTCATTACTCTCAAAGATTGTCTTTCCCATACAAACTCATAAAGGCACATCTTAAAAAGAGATATGAAAGGTTTATGGAGTCGGTGAAAAAGCTTCACCTCAAAGTGCCATTTCTGGATGCTTTGGAAGAAATGCCGACCTACGCCAAGTTTTTCAAAGATTTGATCACCAAAAAAAGAAGAGGAGGAAGGATTGAGACGGTACACCTAGCCAGTATGTCATCTGCCTTTGTGTAGGCAGATTTACCTACCAAGAAGAAGATCCTGGAGCCTTTACTATTCCTTTTGCTATTGGAGATAACGTCAAGTGGAAGGGTCTTGCTAATTTAGGGGCTAGTATAAGCCTTATGCCCTTAAGCCTCGCGCAACGATTGGGTTTAACTGATATGGTCAGGACCAACATGAGGATGTTCTGATTCGTGTAGGAAGATCCTTCATTCCTTGTGACATTGTTGTCATTGACACTATTGAAGACCCTAAATGCCCTATCATCTTTGGACGTCCTTTCTTAGCAACTGGTAGGGCACTGATTGATGTTGTTGAAGGCATCATAACTCTGAGGGTCGGAAATGATCACATAGATATCAAGGTGAAAGACGCTATGAAGGGACTGTCCTTGCTAGAATCTGCTTACTTTGTGGATAGCTACAACCAATATTGTGAAGAAGTAGAAGAAGATATCGCAATGGTAGAACCTCTTATGAGAGCATTGAACAATCATGACTCTGATTCCGAAGATCCTAAGGTTGTCGAAATCCTCGATTATCTAAATCAAAATGATGAAGATCTAAGCGATGAGGAGGAAGTTATAGAGACAATCAAGTTTGCTTCTCTGGAAATGATACTAAAAGAAGAAAAGGCACCTAAGACCAAGCCAAAGATGAAACAGCTGCCGGAAGGTTTAAAGTATGAGTTTCTAGATCAAGAAGGAAGAAATCCAGTCATAGTTAATGCCAGTCTGATGAAATAACAATTAGAAAGACTTCTCGAGGAGTTGAGGCTCCATAAGCAAGCTATAGGCTATTCGGTAGAGGATATCAAGGGGCTTAGCCCTACTCTATGCATGCACCACATAAATTTAGAAGAATTCGCTAAACCCCTGGTCCAACCCCAGAGAAAGCTGAACTAGATGTTAAAAGAGGTTGTGAAGAAGGAAGTGATCAAGCTGAGAGATGCAGGAATTATCTACCCAATCAGCGATAGCAACTGGGTAAGTCCCATCCATGTTGTACCAAAGAAAGGAGGCATGACAATTGTGAAAGGTGACAAAGGTGGTGAAGTAGCGGTCCAGACTGTCACCGGATGGAGAATTTGCATAGATTATCGGAAGCTGAATCAAGCCATGAAGAAATATCATTACTCGCTTCCCTTCATCGACCAAGTTCTAGAGAGATTAGTGCATCATGATTATTTCTACTTTTTAGATGGTTATTTCAGGTTTTATCAAGTCCCTATTTTACCAGACGACCAGGAAAAAACCACTTTCACTTGTCTCTATGGTACTTATGCTTTCTGAAGAATGTTGTTTGGGTTGTGCAATGCTCCTGCAACATTCCAGCGTTGCATGATCTCGATGTTTTCAGATTTTTTGGAAGACATCGTAGAAGTTTTTATGGATGATTTTTCTATCTATGGGAAAGACTTCGATACTTGTCTGAAAAACCTATATTTAGTCCTGCAATGCTATGAAGAAAAGAATTTGGTCCTCAACTGGGAGAAGTGCCACTTCATGGTACAAGAGGGCATAGTGCTAGGTCATAAAGTCTCAAAAAGAGGTATTGAGGTAGATGTGAGTAAGGTTGAAGCTATATCTAGACTACCTCCACCTAAGTTTGTAACTGGAGTGCAAAGTTTTCTCAGACACACTGGTTATTATCGAAGATTCATAAAAGACTTTTCAAAGATCTCAAAACCTTTATCAAATCTTCTGGTTAAGGATGCTAAATTTGATTTCACTAATGATTGCCTAAATGTTTTTCAGGCTTTAAAAGATGCACTTGTTTCTCCACCTATCCTTCAAGCTCCGGATTGGGGCTACCTTTTGAGCTAATGTGCGATAACAGTGACTATGTCGTAGGGGCAGTCCTGGGACAGAAGAAGAACAAGAGGCACTATGTCATTTTCTATGCCAGCCGTACTCTTGACGAAGCACAGGTAAATTACATGACAATTGAGAAGGAAATGCTTGGGATTGTTTTCGCCTTCGAAAAGTTCAGATCTTATCTGATTGGAACAAAGGTAAAGGTCTACACTGACCATGGGGCGATACGATACCTTATGCATAAAAAGGACACTAAGCCCAGGCTTCTAAGGTGGGCTTTACTACTCCAGGAGTTCGATCATGAGATCATTGATAAGAAAGGTGCGGAAAACGTAGTCGCCGACCACTTGTCAAGGATTACAGTCGAAGACAAGAAGGAGCCACCTATCAATGATAACTATGCAGATGAGGCCTTGCTAATGGTAGAAGCCAGAGATCAGAGTTTGCCATGGTTTGCGGATATTTGTAATTACCTTAATTGTGGGGAGTTACCTCCGAAAATAACATACAATCAAAAGAAGAAACTATTTTCTGATATAAAGAATTACTATTGGGATGACCCCCTTCTCTTTAAAAAATGCACGGATAATCTGTATAGAAGGTGTATTCCTGAGGAAGAAGTGCCAAACATTCTGAGGAAATTCCATGCTTCACCCTATGGAGGACATTTGGAGAGTGAAAGGACTGCTGCTAAGGTGCTACAATCAGGATTTTATTGGTCTTCGTTGTTCAAGGATGCTGCTGATTATGTAAAAGTTTGTAAATAATGCCAATCAACTGGAAATATTGGAAGAAGGAACGAGATGCCTATGGCCAACTGGGTTGAATTCGAGATCTTTGACGTCTGGGAATAGACTACATAGATCCATTTCCTACATCAAAAGGATATCAATACATTTTAGCCATGGTGGACTACGTGTCTAAATGGGTAGAAGTTGTTGCCACCCAAACTTGCGACTCCAAGTCTGTTATCAAGCTGTGATAAGCGATGGTGGATTGCATTTCAAGGAGAAACCATTTGAAGCACTTCTGAGGAAGTATGGGGTCAAGCACAAAGTCGCTACACCCTATCACCCTCAAACCTCTGGGCAGGTGGAGGTTTCAAATAGACAGATTAAGCAAATTTTAGAAAAGATTGTCAGCCGCACGCGGAAAGACTGGTCGATGAAGCTCGACGATGCTCTTTGGGCCTATAGAACTGCATACAAGGCACCCATTGGCATCACCCCTTACAAATTGATTTATGGGAAATCCTGTCATCTACCCTTAGAGCTTGAACACAAGGCTCTTTGGGCAATTAAGTTTCTAAATATGGACCTGGAGAAGGTGGGGGAAAAGAGATATCTACAACTACAGGAGCTCGAAGAGCTGAGAGTACATGCATACAAAAATGCAAGGATTTACAAGTAGAGGACCAGGGTGTGGCATGATGCCCACCTGAAGAAAAAGGATGTGAGTGAAGGTGATAAAGATTTGTTATTTAAATCCTCTATCTATCTTTTTCCAGGTAAGCTGCAAATGAGGTGGTCTGGACCCTTCACTGTGGCAAAGATATATCCATCAGGAATGATGGAGCTGTATGATAAAGACAATCCAACAAAGGTTCTCCCAGTGAATGGGAACAGAGTGAAAAGGTACTATGAAGATGAAGCATTCGTGAGAAGATCAGAAATAAGCTTGCAGGATACTGAAACAACCAAAGGCCCAAAGTGAAGGGATCTAAAGCTGTCAAGCTGATGACACTAACTACAGCGCTCCTCAGGAGGCAACCCGAGTCTTTCCTTTTCTTAGAATAGGACGTTATTTCCCTTCATGCAAGAAAAACATTATGAACGTTATGATTGTAATAAGGCCCGAGTCAGTGCATGCACCACATGCTCAGACTCCCCTATTTTATGGGCCACCGCTTGGTTTTATAAGCATTGATGAGTAATACTATCTGAGGCTGGGAGTTTCACTTTAGGCCAATGATGTTTTACCCATCAGTTTCTTTTTTCTTTTCTTTAGTTTTAGTTTTTCATCTCTTACCTTGTTTTATTATTCTTTGAAGCTTGGTATCGGGTCAAGATGCCTTGACCGATACCAAGCTCTCTGGCCCTATCAGGCAAGGTCCCGGGAGCCGCGTGACATGCCCTTATCGGTCTTTGAATATCGGGCATCCGACTTTAGCGATGAGCCGTGTCGCGCGATACACAAAGCTACGTGCATTGCAACATGTCGGGCAGTGCTACTCGTATCACGTGACGGACTCCTATCGTATCGGGCAGCATAGCTAAATGACCCTTGATTAGATGGATTGGACTGATTTTACTACTCGTCTCAGGAATTATTTGTCTCCTCTGGTGACACGTGCCCCAGTTTTACCCGTTTTACCCCCGCCCTCGATTGCTATATATAGTAACTTTGGTTTAACCGTGTCGGGCACTGGTATTTACTTTCTCACCTACTCCTGTATCGCGCATTCAACTCTCGCTTTGCTCTCGTGTCAGCCAACCTTGCTTCTTCTCCCGTATCGCGCGGCTTCCTTCAGAAGATAAAGGTATAACGCGATATGCGTATTGCGTGGCTTACCCGACAAGCCTCCCGTGTCGTGGATCTCGTATCGGGCACAAGGCTTTAGTTCTTTTGTGTTGCCCGACATGCGCTTGTGTCGGGTATCCTACCTGTTGACCGCATCGCACGACACACTTCAATCGTGCGCCTGCCCGATACCTTATATCGGGCGATACCCATGTCGCCCAGTTTTGTTCCTAACAAAATTTTATCTTGTGTCACCTCGCATCTTGCAAGTGTCGGGCGACACCCTTTTTTAGAGAAACTGTATCGGGCAGGATAGCTATTCGTGATGATGCCCGGTGTTGCACAAGAGCCTTGTGGCAGTATCGGGCCAAACTTCATGTCGCCTGACACAGGCATATCAGGCAAAGTACTGTATCGTCCAATTTTCTCGCCCGATATGATTGTATCGGGCAGCACTAATATCGGGCCGGTCTTTTGTTTTGACTTATCGCGCAACAAACTTTGCATTTTACCTATTTGAGACCGTGTCGGGCTATCTCAATTTTGTTTACTATGACCAATATCAACTTAACTCTATCGGGTTTCGTTAGTCAATTTTCAAAATATATCACCTATCCAATATCAGGTGACACACCCCGCCGCCCGATATCAGGCAAGGTGAATCATTTAGTAAAATTGATGCTTACTAAACTTTTGTTTTATGGTAACAGAAATGGCCCGCACCAAGCAAACCATCGTCCAAGTAGACGAACAAGGTCGGAGGATCAATACTGAGGCCACAACAGAAGCTACCACAGTCGAGTAGGAATGCCCGAATCCCGATGTAGTTGGGCCATCCACGGCCGATAAGAGACCAAGGATGGAAGAAGCAATGGCCCCAACAACTGTTTCAACCACGACAGCCGAACATGAACCTCTAGATCACTCACCAAGAAGGTTCATGCCCAGAGACGATGAGCACAGGCGGCGGTACATAGAACTGGCAGCCAAGGTCTACAGACCAAGCAGGTTCTGCCATCAGTCGTCCTTCCACCAGATAGGCATTTTCGACATGCAAGAAAATGTCCTAGCGGCAGCCGGGCTGAGGAAGATCTGCTTCAGCCACTCCATGTCTTACACAGAACTCACAAGGGAGTTCATGTCATCTCTCTGCCGGGTACAAAATAGACTAGAGGAAGTCGAAAGATTTGGCGGAGCAGACAGACTACAAGGACGGATGTATAATGCTGAGCACGACATATCAGAGAAGCTGCTCAATGAAATCTTCTCTTCCAGTGAAGCAGAAAAAGAACTGCTCAACAACGGTGTTAGAATCACCGAAGGCGACGGGTTCAACCCGGTCGAGCTCTGGAGAAAGCTAATCGATGAGTCAGCATTCAAGCCGGGAAGCAAGGTGGAGGCAGTGCACTCCTGTTTCTGGAGGATAGTGCACAAAATCGTCATATGCCTACTCTTCAGCAAGTATGAATCAAGCAATCTTTACACTGAAGAGCTACACCTCATATGGCATATGATGGAAGGTCACACGATCAATTTGGGGCAGTTCCTCCTCAACTGCCTTCATCCAATAAAGGACGCCACTAAAGACTACAACATGGACAGACTGGTCAATCTGATTATGGTAGGGTTAGGATATCCAAGGGAACCGTGTAGCCTTTCAAGGATAAGGGGTGACGACAAGATCGACCTCAAGTTCCTAATGAGAGTCAGCATCATCAAGAAGGAGGGGTGATGCTACTTCTACAAATTCACAAGAACAAACACCCTCCTTCCGCTTCCACATTGTGCCAGCTATGACAAAGAAAAGTTGGTCTTCACCACAGCAGAGATTGAAGCTGTGGTAGTCGAAGCCGCCTATGCCGCCACCACGAGGATACAAGAAAGGGCAGCCGTGACAGGAAGACTTGCCCCTCTCGACGCTCGGCAGGACAAATCTTCCACAGTTCTTGTTGAGCCACCCACCACTCCAGAGCAACCGGCGACAGCCATTGATAGAGTTTTCATCGCTTCTCCCATACCAGCCGCGGTCGTCACAACAACATCTTCCGCAGCTGTAGAAGTGACGGCGATCGTGGTGGTTGCCAAGACAACCGGGGCTGAGACAATGATGATAGCCCCGAGGGAAGCTGTCGCGGGAGAGACAGCCGCAACTCCCGAGACTTCTATTGTGCCTTCAGTGGCAGAGGAAATGGTGCAGCCGAACGCCAGCAATGGGGCGTT
The DNA here is from genome assembly GCA_963693085.1 of Alisma plantago-aquatica. Classification (NCBI taxonomy): domain Eukaryota; kingdom Viridiplantae; phylum Streptophyta; class Magnoliopsida; order Alismatales; family Alismataceae; genus Alisma; species Alisma plantago-aquatica. Next base: position 729,566,009 of record OY856410.1, on the reverse strand, counting down.
CGCTGAGATCCTCGAGATGGAGCTCAGGGTTGTGCAGCCCACGCCGACACCACCATCGGTGTCTCCAATGGTACCTGCAGAGGTGGTCACCGACAATAAAGAGGTGGAGCAACAGCCACCCACACCGCGCCCTTCTCCACCACCACAAACAGGCAAGGCAGAGACATCCGCGAAGGTGCCGACGCCTCACCCTGAAGCGACGCCCTCACAAACAATCCAAATGGATACAACCCCAAGTGAGGCGGCACACTCGTCGAGTCGAACTTCACGCGTGGGAGATCTGATGTAGCCCCTCCGTCACTGGGACAGATGTTGTGTCAATAATTTGACAACTTGCGGGAGGTAACAGGCAGTCACTCAGCTACTTTTGCTTCACTTACCCACAAGTTTTCTATTTTCCAGCAGAGGCTAAACAACCAGGACGGCAACTGCTGACTCTAGTTGGCCTTCCCGGCCAACTAAAGGCACTCAACAAGACACTGCAGTAGGCCCTCCAACACTTTGACGTGATCGAGGAGAGGCTGAATAGGAGGGATGACCATCCGCGTTCAAGGCAGCCAAGGAGGTCTCATCACCTCCTAGCTCAGGCTCCGAACCTTCCTCGTCAGCATCCTCACCCAGGACGTCGTCCACTTCCTCCTCCAGCGGGCCATCCACAACGCCCGAGGAAGGGACAACTCACAAGTCAGCAGACGGAGCTCCATAAGGACAAGCGAGCTCCCGCGACATGGAAGAAGCTGCTCCCTCAGTCCCCCTGGACAAAGTTGAAGACAATGATGAATCAATCAGCGTCGAGGATGACTCTTCTGATGAATCAGAGGGAGAGGGGGGGGGACATCTATGCCACTAACAAAAGACACCTCCCCCTAGAGGAAGAAGCTCGATGGCAGACACGTTTTCTACTCCGTCAGAGATACCTTCCTTTGAGATGGCCGACTTTGACAGAAGGGTCAACGGATACCTGACGATCAGGGACCAAAAACTACTAAATAAGGTCCTCAGGTCACAGGCTGATGAAGAAGACATCGTTTGGAGTGACGACTACTTCTCCGTACGATGGGGAGCGCTAAAAAGCATGTTCCGCTCACCAGCCATCGTCAGAAAAAAGCTATTTAGGGTCCTGGAGGGTGCAATAGTCGAGAATATCAGCACCAGGACAGGCCGGCAGACAATATACAACACCACCCCAAGCTTGGCAAGAAGGTTGATGATGGGAGTATCTGACTCCGTTGCGGTGGCCAACATGCTGCGGCAGATTGAAGAACACGACACAAACCTCGTGTTGGCCCCATACAAGCACCGCAATAATTGGTTCATGTGTATGGCATATCTCCGGAACCATGACGTCCAGCTCTTCAGCTGCTGCAACGAGGAGGTCCCACGCTCAGGACACATCTTCACTTGCCTGGAGGACAAATGTCTCAGGCTTCTCCCGCTGCATCTTCTCTGAGTTATCAAGCAAGGATTCCAACGTCATAGCGGTATTTGGAACTTCTTCTCTATCAAAAACTTCTCTGTCCAAGCATAATCAGGAAGTGGGAATAGCACCTTGTCATCTTGCGCGCCATGGAGCTACTCAACATCTTTGGAAACATACGACATCTCCAGGGCCAAGACTTCTTCCATCTCAGGAGCACTTACTATTTGCTACTGATCAAAGACAAGCGCTATTTCCAAGACGCGGGGATACCAGAAAAGCTACTGGATAGTGACCAAGAAGACGAATCCTCGCAACCAGGTAGCACTCTGGAAAAAGAAGCTGAGATGGACGCAGACATTTATGGGGTAGGAAAGTGCTTAGAAATCCTGGGGGAAGTATGCGGAAATGAAGACCCCGCTTCACTTGAAACCTCAGAGGAAATGATCAACAACTTCGACCATTTCTCATGTTCTACACTCACACAGGAGCAGTTCAATGAAGTTCTCCTGAAGTTAGCTGAATCTACCCCCGCAGACGTCATCTATGAGGCAGGTAGTGTCATAGTCCCAGTTGACAACTTAAGGGACATGGTGAAAGAAGGAGGATGTTTGGCGATATCAGTGGCGGCCGCCTACATCCAGATACTACAAAGAAAGTTTGAACACACATACATAGGCCATCCAAAGCTGTTCAACGACATCTGCCTTGCCGATGAGTCAGGACGAAACAATCTTTTCTGGCAGAGTTATAGAGCAGGATGCCACGTATCATCTTCCTACCTATCCTGCACTACAACCACTGGACGCTCCTGATGATGTACACTCGCCCACGAGCAGGAATCTTCTACAACAACTCAGACAGCAACAAAGATCATCCAGTACAGTGTACATCGACATCGTTAACACCCCTCAAGCACTTAGTACAAAAATACTATAATGAGGTAGCGACGTTGATCCAACCGTTCCTGGAGACAGCAGTGAGCAAATGGCATGAGCTCTAGTTCTGCCACCGCAGTCCACAACAAATTCCACTATCCAATGACTGTGGCATCTTCGTGCTGGAATGGATATCTAACCAGGAAACGCTTGACCAGCTCCACCACATCGACTATCACAGCAAACACGGAGAATATGTGTGGGAGCTTCTATCTAGCAAAGGCACGCTCACCAGTTAACCCTCATTGAGTTAACATTACCCTACCTTATCTATCTCACAACTCTGGGACAGAGTGTGGGGTAAGTTTGGGGGGGTACTATGTATCAGTGAGGGAGGTACCAAAATCTCTCCAAATTTTACCTTTTGTTCTTTTTCCTATAAAATAACTTGTGTACATATACATATACATGCTTGATACAAAAATTTTGCATATACAAAATTTTGCCTCTATGCAAATGTACAAGGACACTCCATAGTAAAAACCTGATATGACTTCATTCCAGCTTGTTTTCTCTGTGTCTAAGGTGGTGCATGTTTTTGTTATGCTCTTTCTGAAAATACAGTCTCAAAATGACAAAAGACTATGACTTTCCACGCCAAAAATTCAAAAAATAATCTCACAACATCTAAGAGATGTGTATGCGAAGGAAAAAGCTTCCCAAACAGTGAATCTTCTCTTCATTCCTTTACCCAACAAAATCCCAAAAAGAGAGAAAAGCCTTATGAGAGTGAATAAAAGCATGAGAGTTGTGCCAAAAAAATACACACTTTTCTTTCCAAAAGTACCCATCTTTAGGCATGGTAGATCCGGGGCAGTGGTACGTAGGATGTGAAATCACGGCTCTAAAGCCAACTTGATTGGACTGTAGGGACCACTTGCTCGTTAATGGAGCCGTACCTGGATGGACTGATGGGAAACAAGAAAAACCCAAAAAGCTTTAAACCTACCCAAAAACACAACTTTCTATTCCCAAAAGCTATTTGGTGTGAAAGCTAACTTTGAAATCATGCACCCAAGTCTCGCCGAAGCTGAAGAGAAAATTTTGCTTAAATAAGGCAGGAAAAATGAAGTATGTTGTTCGTGGTCGAGCAATATTCTCTTTAAGACATATCAATACTCACTTAAACCCCTTGTCTGAAAACTATACTGAATTAAGAAGACACAAAACAAAGTTTTAAAATTGATTGAGGACAATCAAAATGCTAAGTTTGGGGAAGTTGATAACACCCATTTTTGTGGTATTTATGGCCCATATTTCGTTGTCAAAACTACCCTTTTAAACTATTTTCCTCTCCATTTTGTCATGTTTTTGAATAAATAAGTCACACTATGCTCTTAACTCATTTTTATCATCTTTTACAGAGTTTACCTCACTTTTCCACTCAAAATCAGCAAAACGCCCGTCTCGGCCCACTTACAAAGAATCGGCCTTTTACTAGCCGCACGACAAATCCACTACCCGCCGCGGACGTTGGCCGATAGGGGCTCAACCCAACACGGGTGTGTCACGCAGTGCGGTCATTGACGGGTGATACACCATTTACTCGACAGAGAGCTCTGCCCGCCACGACTAATCAGCTCGTTACGGCATGTCGTGGGATACGAGCCACACACCGAAAGCAACCGCTTGTCACGCCCGATACCTTCGTAACCCGGCACGCGATAGCCAAGCTATGTCGGACGACACGAACGTGTCAATCATCCTCGAAGCCACGTATGCGGAGCCGATGAAGGGTATGTGGCGCCTGGAGATCTGCAACTTCTTCCAACTGTTGCCTATAAATAGCAGCTATAGGACCCCGATAGGACGGGTCGGAACCTTGTGAAGGCTAACTTTGGAAAGCATCTGTAGCTAGTTTTTCATGTTCCCGAGGTGTGTCGGACGATACTAGGTGAGCACTTCCCCAACCCGAGAGGGGCGGGAGTGGTTCACTTAGAATCCGTCCTGGTAGCCGCAGCAGCCCGATATCGACCAAGGAGGCCACCCGATGTGTCGGGTTCCTAGATGGGCCCCTGTCCAAGATGGATCACCTCTACACCCGATACGAGGAACCCGATACCCTAAGTTGTCTCTTACCCGACACGATATCGGCCCCAATACGGAACACCCGTCATGGTGTGTTGCCCGATAGGGTGGTATCCTGACCACGACCGTATCAGTGAGGGTGCCTTGACCGATATGCTTGTCTGTCACGGCATACCACCCGACAGGGCTGGCCGCCCGACACGAGCATGTCGGCCAGAGCTCCCGACTGATATCGGGTTAGAGGCACCTTTGGGGGTCCGCTGTTGTATGTCGCCCTCCTAAATCAAGGAGGTGATACCTATCTTCCCTTTTTCTGTCATTTACTTTCGTTATTTATGAAATGTAACTAAGCCCTTTTTATACAATGCTTATGCTAATGGAATTAGTGGAGTTTAATACCTATTGCTCTTAGTTTGGTCTCCTTTTGTTGGATGATTGCTTTTTAGCATCTGGACTCTAGCTTGTAGGCTTGGATCATGTTTTGACTAGCTATCAAATCATGTTTCCCATTTCAGCTCCCTCGAGAGAGGTGTTGTAACTCTAGCGTTTGGTCTGATCAGGGAGTATGAGAGTACCTAGGGTCGGAGTTGCTTCAGTTATCTTTCCACTCCAACCCGAGTCCACTACCTTTGAGAGAGGGTGTTGCTGCTTAGTTGGAGGTACCCTCTTTGAGAGAAGGGGTACTGGATGTTTTCTGCTGCCGCTTGTTATGCCTAAGCTTTCCTCCTTCGTTCCTTACCGAGGCAATAGTGTTATTTCCTCTGGTTCTGTTACACAAAACCCCTAAAAATTGATAAATGCCAAAACCTTAATCTTCCTTGTAACTCCAGTTGGAGATAGATTTTCTTTATAGCTCTCTCGTGTGACATTTTCTTTTACCGATCTTGATCCACCATTCCCTTGGGAACATTTTTTTACCCTTCTTTTACCGGAGTGTAGAGTGTTGATTCCGCGTTCTTAGTACTGCCACCCTTGTCCCTGTGGTTCGACCCCGATCGCTACTTCAGACCCCGTCATCATTGTGGGGGCCTAAGAGTTGGGTCATTTAAGAGTGTGACTACTTCAAATCCGCTCCTTTTGGATGCGCGATTTAGGCTAGTCAAAGTCCCACCTCCAAATGAGGGGGTTGTTGTACTCAATATCAACATTATCAACATTATCAATATCATCATCATTATCAATATACGGAAAGTCATAATTGGTATGCAATTTATGTTTTCATATTTTTCAAAATATAGTATAGAAAAATAGAAGTCTAATTATATGGAATAGTAGCTCATCCAAGTCAATAGTCAAGTATACAGTCAATATATACATAAAAGTATTTTCAATACAATCAAGGAGGTGTTATATAATAGCGTACCTTTCTAAATGAGTATTTGGAGTATAGATTCCAAGATAGAGTAGATCAACCCCATGAGTCAGATCCTATATCAAAATGTTATATCAAGGGTCAAGATCATAGTTTGTTGGGAATCATGCTTCACTATTCGAGATTAGGGTTACATTTTCCTATCTCTAACGTAGGGTTAGGTCACCAACAATATTCTAAATGTCTAACATTTATTGAAGAATCAAGCATGTTTCAAGAATGGATGACCTACCTAGGTATGTTTAGGAACACATGTCAACCCTAATTATTATCACCATTATTCAAATCTCTAGATCATTTTCAAGATCAAATAGTATCATTAGAACTCATGTTTAAATCAGGTAGAGTCATGGGTCCGGCATATGATTAGGGGTTTGCAAGATTAAGATTAATCATCAACATATCAAGAGTAATCCTTATTTCAATGTATATGATTCACATTCTAGGAGAGATGAGTTACAGGATCAGATATAAACTCATATTTAGTCAAGTTTGGTTTAAAGATGATCATTATAGTCAAATATCAGTATTTTGAGGGATTAATCACTAAAATAGAGTCATTTGACAAATTAAATAAGCAAGAGATCATGATTAAGGTACCTCGGTGAGCATAGTTCGGAATCAGATTTCAAAAGCATTTGTGATAGATTCTTTGGGTTTTTCTTATCAAAATGGACTACTTGTTCATAATTTTTGGAGTTAAGAATCAAAAGATATGATTTTTGTAAGATATGATCATTTATTTGAATTTTGAGCAGAGAGAAGTAGAAATACCTTAAATATGAAATACGAGGGTTGTTGGATCCAAAATTGGATGGACAGGCTCGCGCCATGTGGCTCTCTGGTCCATAATATTAAAGGACTCAGTTCAGTGGCTAAAATGGCTGGTTCACACTTGATTTCTTGGTTCAGACCTCGGTTCAACTAAGTATTAGACCGAGGCTTCCCTTCCCAGACCGGTCGGTCTAGGACTCTTTCTTCCTCACATGACAATCCCTCACGAGCCAGGGAACCAGACGGAGGGAGGCTCACCGGTGTGTGGGTTCTTGGGGAAGGAAGCATCTACACAACCTAGAAAGGTGTCATCCATGCTTATTTCTCCCTCACGAAGCATAAGGGGGTGGTGTTGTGGGGAGAATGGTCGAGGAGGGAGGACGCCCAACTAAGCTGCTTGGGGGCACTGCACCATATCAGAGGGAAAATGTGAGGGGAAAATGGCTTCCTGAGGCCGAAATAGAGAGATAGAACAAGGCGCGTTGCTTGGTGAGGTGTAGATGAGTTTTAGGAGGCATTTATATAGGGTCGAGGGTTGGGTTTTAGGGCAAACCGAGTTTGGGGCAGTAGCCATGGCCACCGGAAAGAGAGAGGAAAGAAAGGAACTTGTTTTGGTGGCACCACAATGCACAAAAGCTGATCAAAATAGGGCTTGCCGAGTTTGAAATTGTGAGAGGGTTGTTTTGGCTCGCTTAGAATTTCAAACAGTGGTCAAGGGCGGGATATCGATCATCAACGTCGCATTCATACCTCCCCGCAATCAGTAGGAGGTTGAAGATAACCTCATAGTTGCTAGATCAGACCCTGATCTGCGGGTCTCTGATCTGAGGGTTGGGGTTTGTCCCCTCCCTTTGCGATGGATTGATGACTGGAAAAAGACAATTAAAAAGGCAAAAAGAAGGATTTTCAACACATTAACTTCAGGAAATCATAGTAAATAGTAGGAATGTCCAATTAAGATGATTTTTGGACAATAACTTCAAAAATATGTTGATAATATTTAGAAAAAGGTTTAGAACCATATGATGAAGTTTGATGGATCTATTAGACTATTTGAACAAAGTGATGATTGAATCTAATTTGAGGTGTTATAATGTGTATAAAAACTACATTGATCACCGTATTTTGGATTTGAGTCTCAAAATAGATTATGAAGCCAAGAAAAATGATATTGGGTTCCAAAGTGAATATAAAGAGGGTAGAATTGGAATTACTTCATATTAATGCTAAATTCACTTTGTCACATCCTTCCCACCTTAAAAAGGAATTTTGTCCCCAAAATTCAAAAATATCCTCAAAAATTGGGATTATTCAACCTAAGTCATTTCCTCAAATACTGGGGTATCCTCGAGTATAAAATCAAAATCATGTCCTCAAATTTCAAGTAATCATATAATCATAATTGGGATTCCATGTTCCATACCATAATCAACTTGGTATTATCACCATTTCATCATCAAGCAATTGAGTATCAAGATCAAAACATATATTTTCCAAAGTCATCATATGAGTCAAAAATATGGAGAGCATCCTATTGTTCATAAATTTGGACATATCATATTTTAGGTCAAACAAATAGGGTCCTTGAATCATGTGTACAAGGTGACTTTCAATCCGAATATCTCAAGGTTCTAGCCTCTACATTGGCCTAGGTGGGGTTATATATACATTATTTGAGATTTCATATTTCAACATATTGAGACAACATCATACTTTCAGTGTCATGATTTTGAACTCAAAATCAATGGGAGGTCCCACCCTAGTCCTAATGAGAGCTAAACCCTAAGTCATAAATCGAGACAGTAAAAAAAAGTCATCATTTTAAAAATTTCAAGATTTGGGATTTTGAAGTTATTAGTCATATATCTAGTATGGTATGTAGATCCAAATAATGTGAACATAGGATTTGTTTCATTATTGAGATTGATAATCCTGAGTCACAATTCCATTAATCAATATCAAGAGTTGAGATTTTAGGTATCAAAAGTTATAAGTCCAGAATTTTGAAGCTAGGGTTAATTTGGATTCCTATTTAGACCTTAGGGGATATCACTCATCTATATTCAATTTCTAGCAAAAATATTCAAGCAATATTCGAGCAACATATCAAGATCTCATTATCATTATATCCAAGGTTGATGAATGATCTACACCTAGGTCTATCTAGGAAATCAATCATAAGATATAGTCAATATTGTCATATGTCAAGGTCATTATTAAATCAATATTCAAGATTGAGTATCAACATTGGGTTTAACCTATTTAGGCTTAGGTCAACCAATTGAAATCGGGTGAAAGGGGATACCTTTCCAAACTCTAAATAATCAATAGGATGAAAACTTAGAGGTAGTCGTAATAAGGATGTGACTGAGGTTAGGGGAGTCAAGAGTGATCAACTACCACCCTAATCTGGCACATTACCAACATTAGTCATTATCCATCTGGCTTATTCAAATAGGGAGAGTATCAATGATCAAAGCATGTTTTACAAGGTCATAACATCAAAATTCAAGGTCATAATAGGGCAAAAATGTCATAATGTTACAAAGTCAAGGTAATAGTTGCATTCCTTTCCTTTTATGATCAAGGTAATGATATAATTTGGAAATCAAGGATTTGAATTTGGAATTCAAGGAATTAGAGCATAATAGTGCAAAATCTAGGCCCATAATCATCCTATCAAAATAGATATTGCGAAATGCATCAATAGTCAATAGGAAAACTTTTTTTGTGTCATAGTCTTACATCATGATTTTGTGAGTCTTAGGCTTAGTCATTTGATAGCATGGTCAAGATGTGTATAAAATAGGATACGAGTTTGCTTAACTATGTTTGAGGTTTAATCAATAATAGGGCAACATGGGCTTAATCAAATAGAGACCTTATCAACAATGAGGTATAAGGTATAAGTCATCCTTATTTCACCAAATCAAGATTTACCTCAACATAGGACGCATATAGTCAAGTTTTAGCTAATTTGAGTGTCCATGATATTAGGGATCATACATGAGTATTTGGTTTCAAAATTAATTGATCAAAATTGAGTTTTCAAACTAAGGTCAGATCATGGTATCGACTTTCAAAATTTAGTGATATTCATTTTTCCCATGCGTAAAGGTCACAAGAAAGGACCACATGAGGAGATGAGAAGACTACCTAATCTTCATCTACATGGGTGGCTTAGGATAGTCCTTAAAGAAGAGATGAGATGCCAGAAGACTCTCTAGTGTTTACAAGAAAATCCTTTAGGTCCAGTTCTGGATCAATTGAGGCCAGGTTGAGTGGGGGATCTCAGCCACTGTGAAGACAGATAGGATAAATTATGCCAGGACCCCAAACCTAGACACCTCAATTTTCACCATTATGGACTTTAGGGTTTCTTGTGTGTAGGAGACTTGAGAAATTATTTACTTAAAGTATATGGGAGTGTGTGAGATTTGATACCAACTGTCACAGAACCATTCTTACCCCAATCCCAATTCTACTGCCTAGATAGTAGTAAGAGGATTGAAGCTCCCGTCCCTGAGTGGCTCAAGAGGATCTATCACACTGGCATATACAATAAGAAATATTAACTCGAAAACTAGATATTTAAAGAACAACTAACCCAATATGGAGATATATCTATATTATCTTTGTCATCAGAGTATGTAGAGTGTGAAAGCGATCTAAATCAGTGTTCCAATTGTATTGCCTAAAATCAAGAAAATCAAGACACAATCATGCAATTGCACGATACACTATCAAAATCAAGTAAAATGATTTATAAGAAAATATGTACACTTGGTAGGACTTATATTTCGAAAGTATAACAAGCAATTTGCAAGAACCGAAAGTTATTCGACAAGTTTTTCAAATGATTCAATTTTTATTATGATTTCCCATTATGTTGTAATTTGAGAAGCATGCTTATATAATTTATGTGACTCTATTATCCCAACGCGATGGGGAAGGTCACTAGGCTCCTTATCACCATAGGAACATAGGAGGCCAATCTACAAGTCCCACCTCCAAATGAGGGGGTTGTTGTACTCAATATCAACATTATCAACATTATCAATCTCATCATCATTATCAATATACAGGCAATTATAATGGGTATGCAATTTATGTTTTCATATTTTTCAAAATATAGTATAGAAAAATAGAAGACTAATCATAGGGAATAGTAGATCATCCAAGTAAATAGCCAAGTATACAGTCAAGAGATACATAAAAGTATTTTCAATACCATCAAGGTGGACTTATATAATAGAGTACCTTTCTAAGTGAGTATTTGGAGTATAGATTCCAAGATAGAGTAGATCAACCCCTTGAATCAAATCCTAGATCAAAATGTTAGATCAAGGGTCAAGATCATAGTTTGTAGAGAATCATGCTTCACTATTCGAGATTAGGGTTACATTTTCCTATCTCTACCTTAGGGTTAGGTCATCAACAGTCTTTCCAAATGTCTAACATTTATTCAACTATGAAGCATGTTTCAAGAATAGATGACCTACCTAGGTATGTTTAGCAACACACGTCAACCCTAATTATTATCATCATCATTCAAATATCTAGATCATTTTCAAGATCAAATAGTATCATTAGAACTCAAGTTTAGATCAGGTAGAGTCATGGGTTGGTCATATGATTAGGGGTTTGCAAGATTAAGATTAATCATCAACATATCAAGAGTAATCCTTATTTCAATGTATATGATTCACATTCTAGGAGAGATGAGTTACAGGATCAGATATAAACGCATATTTAGTCAAGTTTGGTTTTAATATGATCATTATAGTCAAATAACAGTATTTCGAGGGATTAATCACTAAAATAGAGTCATTTGACAAATTAAATAAGCAAGAGATCAAGATTTAGGTACATCAGTGAGCATAGTTCGGAATCATATATCAAAAGTATTTTTAATAGATTCTTTGGATTTTTCTAATCAAAATGGACTACTTGTTCATAGTTTTTGGAGTTAGGAATCAACAAATATGATTTTTGTAAGATCTGATCATTTATTTGAATTTTGAGCAGAGAGAAGCAGAAATACCTTAAATACGAAATATGATGGTTGTTGGATCCAAAATTGGATGGCCAGGATCGCGCCACATGGCTCTCTGGTCTAGAATATTAAATGACTCAGTTCAGTGGCTAAAATGGCTGGTTCACACTTGATTTCTTGGTTCAGACCTCGGTTCAACTAAGTATTGGATCGGGGCTTCCCTTCCTGGACCGGCCGGTCTGGGACCCTTTCTTCCTTATGCGACAATCCCTCACGAGCCAGGAAACCAGGCGGAGGGAGGCTCATCGGTGTGTGGGTTCCTGGGGAAGGAAGCATCTGGATGGCCTAGAAAGGTGTCATCCATGCTTGTTTCTCCCTTACAAAGAAGAAGGGGGTGGTGTTGTGGGGAGAATGGTCGAGGAGGGAGGACGCCCAACTAGGCTGCTTGGTGGTGCTGCACCAAATCAGAGGAAAAAGGTGAGGGGAAAATGGCTACCTGAAGCCGAAATAGAGAGAGAGAACAAGGCTCGTTGCTTGGTGAGGTGTAGACGAGTCTTAGGAGGCCTTTATATAGGGTCGAGGGTTGGGTTTTAGGGCAAACCGAGTTTGGGGCAGCAACCATGGCTGCCGGAAAGAGAGCGGAAAGCAAGGAACTTGTTTTGGCAGCACCACAATGCACAAAAGTTGATCAAAATAGGGCTTGCCGAGTTCAAAATTGTGAGAGGTTATTTTGGCTCGCTTAGAATTTCAAATAGCGGTCAAGGGCGGGAGATCGATCATCAAGGTCGCATTCATACCTCCCCGCAATCAGCGGGAGGTTGAAGATAACCTCATAGTCGCTGGATCAGACCCTAATCCACTGGTCTCTAATCTGAGGGCTGGGGTTTTTCCCCTCCCTTTGTGATGGATCGATGACTGGAAAAATACAATTAAAAAGGCAAAAAGAAGGATTTTCAACACATTAACTTCAAGAAATCATAGTAAATAGTAGGAATGTCCAATTAAGATGATTTTTGGAACATAACTTAAAAAATATGTTGAGAATATTAAGAAAAAGTTTGAGAACCATATGATGAAGTTTGATGGATCGATTTGACTATTTGAACAAAGTGATGATTGAATCTAATTTGAGGTGTTATAATATGTATAAAAACTACATTGATCACCATATTTTGGATTTGAGTCTAAAAATAGATTATGAAGCCTAGAAAAATGATATTGCGTTCCAAATTGAAAATAAAGAGTGCAAAATTGGAATTACTTCATATTAATGCTAAATTTCACTTTGTCACAATTTTGCCCCCTGAAATCCAGCAAATTATATTCTAGTGTTTCGAGTCATATACTAAGCAGAAAGTAACTCTATCAATACTAAGTATTATGTAATCATTATTTCTCTCACAATAAAATTAGATCTAAGAGAGTTACATCACACACTAGTTTCTCTAAAAGAAATATTATACTTACTCAAATGACCTAAACTGTGATGGTATTTTTGCTGTCATTGTTTTATCAACTTTATTTCCATAATACTTTCTAAAGTATGACAATTACATACTTGTGGTCACTAGGTTTTACAATAGCCTCTTATCTTCCATCACATTATCATGATATAACCATAATCTATAACTAGGATCCCATGTGGATTTTTTTTGCTAAGGGTTGGGTACACACACGTACTAGAAGAGTTTGAAAATCTAAAATTTAGGTCTAGTCTTCACTATTAGGGTTATCTCATTTATTATTTTTATATGTTACCATAGTGAACTAACTTCAGGTCTCCATTGACCAAATTGTATATATATTATATTGGGCAGACCACAGTTATGGTGCAAAATTTGAGTTAGCTACAAAACACATTTATCTTGTCATAATTGAGTATTATAGTGTATTTTATGCATACTATTAGATGAATTATCCATGAACTTAGTGCACAAATTAAACACACATATAATGATAAGAGTGTACTTAAATTTCTTTTCAATTAAAATTGTCATTATTCCTTAATGCATGGATGTTTACATATTATGTTAGACATTACCAATTCTTTTTCATTTGATTGACAAAGTAGAGATATGTACCATTAATATTTACAACAAGTTGGGGTAAAGGGGCATCAAGTTAAAAAAACTTTTCTACTTTTCCCTTTTATTTTACCAAATTAAAAACTTACCTTGCATATGTTTGCCATTTTACTCATGTGTAAAATAAATATTCAAAAAAATTTATAATGATTCGATTAATCATTCATGGTAGTCCACTCAACATCATATGCTCATTCTCATTAGTTTGTTGGTAGTTTTATATATTTAACATTATTAGAGGGAATTAATGAATTCTTTATTAAGTCCAAGTATTTTTGAATTTGAATTATTATCTTAGAGAATACATGTTATCGTACTCCACCCCTTAAAAAGAACAATCTAAAACCTAATTGATATTAAAGAAATAATGGAGGGTAAGCCAATTGAAACAAACACTTCCAAAACTTTTTTTTCACCATTGTACCACTCTAGATCTAGGGCCTCAGGGTTGATCTAACTAGTCTGGATGAATTTGACACATACAACTAGACATATTTTTGCAAGGGTTTGTATCTAAACATGTCTATTCTAATAGAAATCCTAGTGTGGATCATGATTGAAAAACTCTCTCATGAGGGTTGTTCATCTTTCCACCATTGTTGTAGTGAGAAACTATCGTAGCAATGTGACGTGGTTATATTATCGCACTAAAAATTCACTAGGAATGTAATTCCTAGAGTTTATGAAAACTAACATGCAATAATGCCACCCACAAACAGACGGGTCTTATCGCAGTATAGTTGAGGATTGCAAGGGACAACATTTTTAAGAATTATCTAATCAAAGTAACTTAGAAATAATTACATTTATCACAAAATTTGAGAGTTGGGTTGATTAACTAAGGTTGCAAGAAAGAAAAGAGCTATGATAAGGTTCTAGTTATCAATAAATGGAAAACTAGAGTGGAACTGAGTTTCACCGCCACTACTCAAATTTGTACAATCATTCAAATCCAAACAAGCATGAAGATATAATTTCATCTATGCAAGTTTCCTCTTTTGGCGTTAGAAACATACATGAGTAGATATCCTTGTAAGCTCGATGTCTCATTACTTAAGGATCCTCTATCCACTACTCTGGAGACTTCCCGTTTAGGATGTGCAAAATTTGGTTAATAATCGATTGGTTAATTTCGAATAGTTAATTGTTTTTGGAAAATTTGGTTAATTTGGTTAATTTAGTTCTATTAATCAGTTAAATGGTTAATTTTTCAAATAAAGGTATTTTATTTTTGTTTAATCAAATTAAAGAATAGTCAACAATTTGTTCAAAAATTTTAACCTACACATATATATTGCTATATAGTTGTACTTTTGGGGTCCGGGAGGGTGGTAAATCAAGACAGAAGTTGGGATATATAGTTGTATTTTTATTTTAAAAACCTCCATATTTATATACTAATCTAATTTATATACTGATCTTTTTTTATGAATTCTATAGTGGTATATTTATATACCACTACAATATTATTATAACATTATTCTTCGGTTAATCAAATTAACTGATGGAATTAACCATTGACTGATTAATCGTAATCGAATTAACCGACACTAATTTAGTTAAGTTAATGGTTAAAATCTCAAACTACAAATTAACCATTAACCAAGCCAAATTAACTGTAACCAAATGAATTAACCAAATGCTCACCCCTACTTCCCGTCAGAATTTCTCGTTAGGTCGTCAACCAAAACTAATCGGTATTCAAATATTAAATGTTGAAGTTCTCATAGTAAAAGATTATAATAAATCATGTAAAGTTAGTGATCAATCCACAAAACATGCAATGAACAATTAGCTATGAATTAAATGAGTTCATATAAGAGTTGGAACATGAATGAAATTACAAGAAACGGGTAGTGAGACTAGTCCCCACACCCTAGTGAAAAGACTACTCCTCAACATTGAGAGATTAATATTACTAGAAGAGAAAGAGGACACCATCACAGTCGTGAGAGTTGAAGAAGTGGCTCGGTGTTCTGTGAGGGGCAGACTTCTTTCTTTCTCCTTCAGGTATTAATCCTAACCTAGTAGAAGAAGGTGGATGAATAACAACTCAAAGAAGAGATTAATCGCCCAAGGAGAGAGGTTTACAACTTGGAGTTGTTGTAGGTCGATTGGAGTCACCAAACTATATCGATAAAACTAGTTTGGTTGATATGTTTCATCCTTGCTCTGATCTAAGCAGAAGCCTTTTGGCATTTTTTTCTTTCAAAAATCTGAGATTATTTATACGGATGTGTTGGGGGTCTATTTATAGGGTCAAGGTTGTCTACCTCTTTCCATTGATGTCGATCACTTTTTGTCGGTCGATGGGTCTATCATTCGATGGCTTTTGAACTTCCTGTCAATAGGACTATCGACCTTGAGGTTTGACAAAGGTGTTGGGTAGTTGTGGTCGTTGGCAAGTGTGTCGACACAGTAGATCGATGGTTGATTTCTTATTGGCTGTTGGTTGATGATGATGTCTAGTTTTGGATGTCGATCAAGTTGTCGACCTTTCTTATCGATGAATTGTATGTTGACCTTATAAATGTCTATTTGATGGATCTATGGAGCTATTGAGCATTGAGTATCGACCAAAGTGTCGATGAGACTGTCGAGAGATTGTGTGTCAACCAGGGAGGTCGATAGATATGTCAAGCATCAATGTCAATGAGATCTATTATCGATGCTTGATATTTGTTGAAAATCAAAGTTCGGTTGACATGTCGACTGATGGAAGGATTTTGGCCTTGTACACAAAATTTGTGTATTGATCTGCCTTCTGAAAGTGCTCAAAATCCATTTTGGTCTGGGGTGCTTCCCCACACCCTACGAGAGGTGTCCTCCTCTCGACTCTTTCCTACTGAAGAGAAGTGGGACCCCCTAGGCAAACTTGTTGCAGAGTGATAAAATTCAAAACCTACAAAGGGAGTCAAGAAAAGTATCAAATTCCTACAAATTGTTATAAAAACCTATGTAGATTAAAACAATAGTACTATAGAGAAAACTAATCCATATGAATGCTAAACTAGACTAATGATGTAGCTAAAAGTGGGATGAATATGCATTCATCAAATACCCCAAACTTAAACGGTGCTCATCCTCGAGTAACACAAAATCTAAAACATTCACCAAATTTATACTTTCAGGCCATGTGATTGCCTCATCCTCCCATTGTGTTGTTATCCTTACCACCTAATATTGTCAAGATGCCCTAACTTCCTGGGATCACATAACATGCCTTTCTATATCTCTGGTCCTAATTTCATTTCTCAACAACACTTCCTCACCATTGTCCCACCATCAAGCATGTCAACGAGTTTCATGAGAGTTTAGAGAGACCCGCAGAACAACAAGTATGCACTTAATCCAATACTGGTGTCGTCAAGAGAATGGTAAAACTTGAGGCATTCATTTTGCCCATACATAGAAGAAGGAAGTTAATGGAGGTATGGAGGGAAGCAATCTCTCCTCTATTCGAATCGAGATCTTTTTGTTTCTTTGTTTGCAGTTACATTGACCGCATGTTTTGGTGTGCTTCTTTGACATCTTTTCTTGGTGGCATGCCCATTTTAAATTTTTGAGTGGTATGGAAGAAATGATAGAGGGGGAGTGGATGTGTCAATCCAAACTAAGAGTTTGGCACATTTTTGTGCCTTTTTATTTTCTTTTTGGTGGAATGGAAGGTAAGAAGATGGAGGAAGAAGTGTAGAAGAGAGTTCAGATCAAAATACAACTTGATTTACAATTCAGTGCATTGGGTTGTTCTCCATATCACACTACACTTAAATAGTGACAAGATGGGAGATTAAATGGAAATTCCAAGAAATTGTGCCACTAATTAGTAGGAAGCATGATGTGTTTGATTCCTCTCAGTTCCTTCATAGCTTACCATCCTTTCCAAGGAAACATGATTTTTGGATTCATAAGCCACAAAGGATAATTTCTAGCCATTGGTTATTTTCAAAAATTGGTCCTTTTGAGGCGTTGCTTCGAGTAAGGGGAAATATTTATACAAATTGAGCTAAAAGTGATGCATGATGAATGCAATGACAAGATCATAAGTTATAAGTGAAAGGTGTGGGTAGAAAGTAGAATATGTACCACCCACCCTCCACCTCAAACTTGAATATTTGCTCATACTAGAGAAAAAAACTCAATTCAAGTTGGAGGAGAAAGACTTTACTGGTTGGTCCACATGTTGTGGTTGCTCTCCCTTCAGCAAGAGTCATTTACCTAAAATAAAAATTGTTAGAACAACTGATCTTGTCATGAGATACACTATCTTAACTAAATGCAATATGAACTAAGATGTAAAACAACTAAAATTGAAAATGATGCTTGGATTGCCTCCTGAGAAGCGGCTTTGTTTGATGTTGATGGCTTGACACCTGATATGTTAGTCATGATATGTTGGAGGGGAAGGGGGAGATGTTGGTTGGCCTACATATCATTCATTGTGAAATAGAATTTGAGACGGTGGCCATTAACTTTGAATTCTCCCATTTTCTCACTCCATATCAACACAGCTCCATGAGGGAAGATATGCTTGATGATGAATGGACCCAGCCATCAGGACCTTAGCTTTCTTAGAAAAAGTCAGAGGTAAGAATTGTGCAGTAATATTTGATCTCTGACTTGCAGGTCCTTCCTCTTCAGGTGACCATCATGCCACATCTTTGTACGCTCCTTATAGATGTGTGCATTTTTAAATGCAGTCAGGCACAACTCTTTGAGCTCTCAAAGTTGAAGTAGTCAGTTCTCTTTATTTGCACAAAGGTCAAAATTGAGTTGCTTGAGGGCCCATTGATCTTTGTGTTTGAGCTCTACCGGTAGATGACATGACTTCCCATAGATGAAGCAGAAAGGTGTGGTTTCGAGAGGAGTCTTGTAGGTAGTTCTATATGCCCAGAGAGCGTCATTCAACTTGTGCGCCCAATCCTACCTTGTCTTGTCGAATGTCTTCTCTAGGATAGCCTTGATTTGTCGATTGGAAACATCCACTTGGCCACTCATTTGAGTATGATAAGCAGTGGCAATTTGGTGGGAAACATCATTTCTATGAAGGAGAGTCTCGAAACTATGCTCGAGGGTGTCAGATCCTCTATCAAAAATAATAGTGAGCGGGATTCCAAAGTGAGGGAAGATGATGTCGTTGAACATCTTTTTGACTGGCTTGGAATCACAAGAAATGGTGGAGATGGCTTCAACCCACTTAGAAGCGTAATCGACTGTGACGAGTATGTAGGAGAATCCATAAGAATAGGGGAATGGGCCCATGTTGTCCACACCCCATACATCGAATGTCTCTACTTCTTGTCAAACATTGTGGGGCATTTCTTCCCTGTTGGAAATATTGCCAGACCTTTGGCATTGATCTCATGATATGACATATCAATGAGAATCCATGAACATAGAGGGCCTGAAGAATGCACATTGAAGGACTTTGGATATAGCCATCTTACATCTCATGTGGCCGCCAGTTGGGCTAGAGTGGAATTGATCCAAAATGAGAGGGGCTTCTTCTTCAGATTTACAACAGAGGTAGATACCATTAGAAAATAAACGAAATAGATAGGGCTGGTCCCAATAGTAGTGATGAACGTCTGAGATCAATTTCCTTTTATCATTGTCTGTGCAATCTGGATGAAGGATTCTTGTGGCTAGGTAGTTGAAAAAATCTGCATACCCCGATGTGAATGTAGATATATGTCACAAGTGGTCATCAGGTAAAGAGTCATTGATAGGGACTTTGTCATAATCTTGAATATGCAATCTACTGAGGTGATTAAAAACCACATTTTCAGTCCCATTCTTGTCTTTGATCTCAAGATCAAAGTCTTGTAGCAATAAGATCCATCTGATCAACATGGGCTCCATATCTTTCTTCAATATTAAATACCTTATAGCAACATGATCGGTGTAGACTATCACCTGTGAGCCTATTAGGTAGAAGCAAAATTTGTCAAGGTCGAAGGAAATGGAAAGAATCTCCTTCTCTATCGTAGCATAATTCTATTGTGCGTCATCTAGTGTCTTTCTTGAATTATAGATGACATTATGTTTTTTATCGACATGTTACTCCAGTATTGTGCCTACAATGTAATCACTAGCATCGCACATGATCTCAAAAGGGAGAGACCAATCAGGGGCACAAAGGACAGGAGTTGATATGAGAGCTTCCTTCAAGGTGTTGAAGCTCTTCATGCAATTTGTGTTGAAGTTGAAGTCCACATCTTTCTGAAGAAGGTTCGTCAAGGGCTTTGTGATCTTACTAAAATCATGAATAAACCTCACGTAGAACTCAGCATGTCCTAATGCTCAAATGTCTTTGACAGTGGTTGGAGGAGGTAGCTTTGCTATTACTTCAATCTTTGATTTATCAACTTCACTATATCTAGAGTTGACCCGATGCCCTAGAATAATGCCCACTTCACCATGAAGTGGAATTTTTTCCAATTAAGCACTAGATGTGCTTCTTCACATCTCTCTTCAAGGGCTTTGTGATCTTATAGAAATCATGAATAAACACTACATCAAAAATACCCATTAATGGCATTTAAATTATTGTCATTTGTAAAAAAAATACCACTATACATTAGGTTCAATTGGCATTTTATATTCAAATGCCACAAAAATACGTTATATCAGTACTGAAAAAAAGATTCCACTTATACAAGCATTTTTATTTTAATAGTGGCAATCTTTAATTTGTTCAAAGCAAAGTCAGTTGGACCTACGTACGCACCCATTTGGATTCTAATCTGAAGTTTCCACCCTAAACATATTTCTTAGTCCCGTACTGGATTTAAAATGATTTATGAAACACTGATTTTGTAGATTAGTCACTCTAATATGAAAAGCCTTCAAGTCGTATGGTGTGATATCCATATTCCATATTCCCACTTCATCTTCCCTAAAAATGAAAACCCTTCTCGCCTGGTCGTGCGGAAAATATCTACCCAACTTCTCCTTTGGGTTCTTCGTGCCATCTTCCATTGTTCCCTAAGGAAGTGTTTTACCCCACTCAATCAGTCAATCATGCCCCATGGGTGCTTATCCAACTCACATCCATGATCCTCTCCTATCACTGGATGGATGGGTTCATACTTTGACCGGATCTTGATTCTTGGCGGCAAGACAATGGACAACTATATGAATCCACCATCCCTGCTACGAAATCTCAGTAGCCTCATCCCAAATCTCTAGGTGCTTCCTTCATTCCAGATCAACAGAATATAGTGAATAATAAGTTTCTTGATGGACTCATTAGATTCCATTCTCTGCCCTTTCCGAGGAGGTGGAGCATATACGTGTGTCAGTCGATATGGAAAAGTCATCACTGGTTGTATAGAATGGTCAAGGTAAGATCTTACTCTCTCTTAAAAATTGACCTTTATGCATATTGCATTGAGATGATTATACTATTCAAGGAATGCCGCACGACTAGTTTTTATTTATATGATTGGCATGTCAAACAGATATGACAAAATTCATTTTTAGGTCTTGTTCACAAGTTGATAACATGATAGGAAAAAATATGTTAGTCATCCTTCAGCTCGCAATCATCATTCACTATAAAATGCATAATTGCTACTTGGGCTTTATCAATATTGAGATAGAACAAAATATACATAATAGAACCTACTTTCTTATTTGCTTCCTTTTTAATTACATATTGCATGTTTAGCATTAGATTTTGCACGACTACCACAAGATATTAGTCAACAAAGTTAAGCTAGTGATTTATGTTTGCTTCGTGTTTAATTAGAATGAAATCTTTAGCAGATTTTGGTGATGTAGAATTTTCATACATAGAAGATGCACAAAATATGGCACTTTTAGGGGTTGTTCTATTTCATGAAAATTTCTAGGATTTTTTTCTTAGAATTACTAGATTTCTTTAGTTCATACATGAACATAATTTTTCACAATATGAGCTTCTTCTTGCCTCATACACTAGGTGATGGGCATCTTTTGTACTTTTTTATTCACATATGATGTTATTTGACAATTTGTCTCAAGATTGCCTACATGTAAATCATTTGATTCTTTGGATTTCACATGTTTTTCTATATTAATGTTTATGAAATCCTAATGATATTATTACTAAATTATTGATTTTGTGTGCCCACATGGATCTTGTATTTTATTATGCTTTAATGAGTAACTATTGAATGAATTTATTTGACTCGCCATTGGTTTTGTCCTTATTCCTTGTCATAATAGGTTGTGATTTCCTGGTTGTCTTAGTAGTTTTACAAAACCAGAATACATTTTAAGACCTTATTTAATTTTATGTAGAAACACATATATTATGTTTTCCTTCTATAGTTGTTTTTCTTATTTGTCCAATCTCATTATAGTACAAAAAGGATCTATTTCCAAAACGGATTTAGCACTAAGAAAATGTTAAGGATGTTCGACAAAGGTTTGACAATGAACTAGGAATATAACTTGGTAACTGTAATTTCTTTTGTCATCATTTTGTTCTTAGTTCTCATAGTAAGATTGTAATTCTTTATTGGTGCTAAACAATTTCGTTATTCTTTATAGGAGTGTTTCATGGATATTAGGATGATGTTCCATATTTAAATAATCTTTTTTGTGCAATGCTACTTCTGCACATGCTTAAAAATTAGGCTCCTTATCATATATGTATAACAAGTCTTAATGATTTTAGTTTTCTTAGAACCAAAGATCTTATTACATTTTTATGGCATTGCAATCACGTGATTTTTTAGCAAGATTTCTTATGCCCAAGTAGTGTTTCACCAGTTTTATAACATCACAATAACTCTTACTTCAATTTATAGATTTTGACTTGTGGTGAAGACTAAACTAGAGAATGGTGGTGGGGTTTTATTGGTGATAAAGTGGTAGTAGGCATAGTGGAATGAGTTGAAGGCTTGACTGAGATAGAGGGGTGTGTGAGGAACTTGGAATTAGGAGTTGTGGATGTTGCATCGATATGTCAACATTTACTATGATTGAATTAGATATTACAAATATGTAACGAAGGTGACAATAAAAAAATTTATCATTATCTCAAATTGACAAAATGCAAGTTTTTCAAATAATACTAGATATCTTGACATTGAGAATGGATTATTGAGAATGTTTTTGGTACTCAAAGGCCAATAAGGGTGGACCTTATTTTTGTTACACTCTAATATATTCACATGTGAGAGTCTTTATTTTATCCTTCTACTAGAAATGCAGCTCAGAACCAATCTCATAAATAGGGTTAATGACGTTGATGTATAATGTTTTTTGCAACAACATGGTGTCATCGATAGGTTTCTCAATTGGCATACAACATGGTAAGCCTCCAAAAAAATAACAACAATTGCAACAATAATATGGGGTTCTTGAAAGGGATGAGATTGTACATACAACCCCTCATTTTATCAAAATAAATTAGTATCACTCTTGAACAACTAAATAACATGTTCACAAACTATAAAGGGGTGTTTTCTTGAAGATGCACGTTGTTGTTCTAATAAACTTCTATTATGTCATTCTGAAATAGCAAAATCTTTAAGATGAAGTGGGAGGAAGGAATGGCCCAAGAGCTTGCTCGAGGAAGAGGTGGGTACTTAATTGTGTTATCAGTTGTGGCAACTTGTAAGGATATGGTTTGCATCTTTGAAATCTTAACTGCATCTTACTCATGTGTATCTAATTCGTTTATATTTTCATATATGTTTCGACAATGGCTTTTAGGTTTTCCATCCCCTATAAAATCATAAGTCTAAACATGTACTAGTGAGCTTCCTTTTACGTTTCTCTTATGATAAAGTTTATGAACTATTCTCTACAAGTGGGCCTCCTTATAGAATCCTCTAGTTCTCTTTAGAGTGTGAGATTTTACTTTGTTGTTTATCTTATATTTACTATGTGAGGGTTGAGTATCTTTGATGTTAGTTCCTTGACTTGGAAACAATTCTAAGTTGTAATAGTATTCTTTGCTTGTGTATTTTCTGATACTATAACGACCCCGCCTCCCGGTAACCCCCAATTAAGGGAAACCCGAAGGTCAGAGTTGTTAATCAATTAACAGGATCAAAGGTTTGACAAATAATCAATAATAATTATGAAATTCTACTAACTAATTGGAATTTGGTATAAAATTAAAACTTTACTTACCTTTGAAAACTTTGGAAATCTATCTATCCATAGCTTGAATTATTCTATCTAATCCTCCTTGTACTTTATTTCTTATTTACACAATGTGTCACTTTACTATTTGTTCTTTCAATTGTTGTTCCTAAAATGCCGATAAACAAAACGTCGGTCAGTATATCGAAATATACTGGTATGTGGGAACAACCAAAATCTTGCAAATATGGCTAACAATTTAATAATAACAATCAAATTATTTAACAAGCCACTTTACATTTTCAATGTGTCATTCTCCACCGTTTTTGCCCTAACCCAGGCATACCCCTCTAGGGTTTCTCATTTTCCATTGACTTAAGGCCACCTTCTCAATCCCGAGCTTGGTGCCTGGAAGTCACCTATCACGGTGCCTTATAGTCATGCATCATTGACCACCTTCTCATTCCCGAGCGTGGTGTCTGGGTCACCTCTTATGGTGCCCATGGGTCTACCCTTTTGGGCCTGACCTTAATGGCATCTTCCATCAGAGTGGCATGTAGGTGCAAGAATACACATTTCTTTATAATTGTGATAACCATAGTGACTTTATAATTTTGCAAGTATGAACATCCAACTATTTAGATTGTGTTCAATATGAGGAAACATTCAGAAAATCCTCGAGAAACTAAGGCGGTTATTCATAATTAACCACATACCTGATCTGACGATTTGAACAGAAGTATCCATGCAAATAAGAATCCAAGCAAGCAAGCATTTTCAACAAGATCCTAAAATAATCATGTAATTCCATTTTTATTATTCATGGCATCAAGATCCATTAAACCTAGCTCGCTTCCTAGGGTTTCTAATTCACTTTTAGGGTTTCTATTGCAATTAGGGCTTCCCTTCATCTTTTACTATTTTAAACCCTAATTATTTCCACATCTAATCCTCAGTTTTGGATTAAAAGCATAATTAACCATTAATTAAGTTCATTAAGCCTCTTTTACATTAAAGCTACTATTTTTATCCCTTTAATCCATGACAAGATCATTATACACATTTATCATCAATTCATAGTTCATTATGGTCCAAATCACATATGAACTCGATTTGCTATTAATTCCATCTTTTATTCATGAGAAAACCCTAATTACTACATTTAGGGTATTTATCCACAAATTAGGAACTGTAATGCTCGAAATATCTTAGATTCAGCATATTCCAACTTTAATCATGAAATTAATCAATTAAAGCCATTAATTGTCAAATTAGTCAGCATTAGGGTTTCAAGGCCCACTATGTATATTCATGCATATGAAAATCTAAATTAACTAATTATATGCAAAGTTCCTCCTTTTTCTTCTTAGTGCTCCTTTTTATCATTAACAGGCTAATATCAACTTTAATCATCTATTAAACCCTACTAAATATATTAATCAACTCAAAATAGGGTTCTTTAAACATTAAAGTATTAAAGTTGCTATCTTCCATTACTTTTCGAATTACAAGAGGAATTAGCTTCTAATTATATTTTTATTAGATTCCCCTCATTTTTCTGAGCAATTTCCATATTTTATACGCATCCATCCGAGCTACGGTTAATGAGATATGATTTTTACAAAATCTACTTACTTTGGCCAATCAGGAGCTGCCACGTCACCTTTTCCCATGCAAAGAGCTCGCTGGTTTGGAAACATAACCGAAAGTCGAAATTGCCCTTGGTTAAATTTCCGGCTCTTCCATGCCCGGGGGGCATAACCGTCCAATGGCTCATCTTCTTCTTCCCGCGCGCGCCCTAGCGTAGGCCGCGGCAATAGGGAGCAGGTGCGGCTGCGCCGCCCCTCTCCGGACCTCATCGACCGCCGGGGATGGCTCCCCTACCTCCGTCGGCCCCTTCCGAGTCTGCAGATGTTCCCATCTAGGGTCAAGGCGGCCAAGATTGGGTTGGGCAAACCTGCAACTCGCAGCTTCCATTACAGTCGTGCTGCTGTTGCCGCATGCAGCTAGGGTGAGAGATCGATCGCCCAAGCACCCCTCGATGACTTGGGAGTGGAAAACTTCCATCGCAACTCCTCCACAGACCCGTTGCTCCAAGGGATAGATGTTCTCTCCTTGATTAGGGTTTTTTTATGAAAAACAATATGTAGAGGAGAGGGTGGAATACGTGAGATCTTACTCCAACTCGGGCCAGAGATCAACCCTTTATATAGGGGTGGTTTTTCACACCCTAAGACTCTTGCCCATGAAGAAACAAAGTTCTTTTCTAATAGGAATCCAATTCCTTCATGGAGAAGCAAGAGTCTCTCTCCTTCTTACCTCTTTCATATCCTTTATTACTTGGGTATTTAGGAATATGAAAATTCCTTCTCATCATTATCTTTATTCATGCCTTTTAATATATTGGCCACGAAAATATAGTTTCTTAAGTAGAAAATACTTTCTTTTTAGCAAAGCCACCAAAATTCATTAATAATGTATTACATTATTCTCTTATTTTCTTTTATAGGTATTTTCTCTTTCCTCTTTCTTTATTGGGACTCCTTGGATCCCAAGAAACTCTAATAATTCGAAATTCCTTTTTAAGGAATACTCATTATCCTTAAATGCATCAATATGCATTATTTCACATTATCTTGTTTATTTCTGATTAAAATATCTCCTTTTGAGAATTTCTCTTTATTTCTCTTTTATTTTCCTCATTGGTATTCCTTTAAACATTAGGAATCCTTGGGATATGAAATTCCTCCAAGGATTACTCAATTATACCTCTTTTCACTTATTTTCCACATTTCACCGATGTTTTTAATTTCTTTATTAACAAGGAAATACTTTATTGGTCTTTTCTTTTCTTATTGCTTTATCTTTGCAACTTTGGACTCATTGGAACCCAAGGAACCCAAGAGGCATTAAATTCATTCTTGGATTACATTCCTTTGCCTTCTAGAGGTTTCTACCTCATCTCTCTTTTCTCAACAACTCAATTATTCATTAATTAATTGAATTTCCTTGTTATTGGGCCCAATAGGCAATAAAGCCCAAAAATCAAACAACAAGGCTATTTTAAACGAAATCCATTTATTCACAACAAATTATATCATTATTTGTCCAAATATCTTTAATATGAGAAATTACATTTCTCACCAAAGAAACCCAAAATTTGGGGTTGTAACATCCTTCCCCTCTTGTGAGAATGTTGCCCTCAAAATTCCATCAAGCAAGCAAACAAACAGGATAAGTCTTCTTATCTCCATCAGGGCTCCCATGTGGCTTCACCCTTTCCATGGTGTTTCCCAAGAACCTTCATTATCTCATTTTCTTCCATCTGAGTTCTTTCTTACCTTGGTATATCGTACCCTCATAGGTGACTCAGGACTTTTCAGCCTTTCAAAAGTTGAATAGGTTCAGGGCACAACACCTGGCTTGGGTACCTCACATAGTGCTCTAGATCGGACTCATGCAACACATCATTTTATCCTGAGGGGTAAGGTTAAACACAACCATCTCCACCAATCCATCTCAAATGGACCCATATATCGGAGACTCAGCTTTCTTAGCTGTAGCTTAGAGGGGTCGGATTTTCACATCACATATTCTCCCACAGTGAACTGCATGTCAGTCTGCTTTGCATCAGCTTGTGACTCATGTCACCACTGGGCTCTCTCTCGGCCATTGCACAATCAAAGCGACTTCATCTACACACACTATGGTTCTTTTCTGACCTTTGTGAGGCCTCCTTCACCAACATCATCTTAATGAAGTGGTGACTGACACAACCTCTCTATAAGACTTCTTGCATCCCGATAAAGGCTATGGTGGTTAACATCACATCTCAAGAACTATCTCTTTGTATCACCCTGAACAAGCACACTTGCTCTCATCAGACCCTCTAGTCTGGATCATACTAACCATTAGTTAGGGGTGATAAACCATACTATCATCGAGTTTTTCATGTATATACTTCCACCTCATGGAAGTGAACCTTTAGGTCATATGTAAGAACTTTTGAACTTGTATCATGGTGTAGTTGAACCATCTCTCTCTCTTATGTAGTTCAACAGAATCTATCTCTTGACAATACTCCTTTCTTTCTCATGTTATCTAGGTAAGGCGATCTACCATAACCCATATTGCATCTTGACCTTCTGGGTCAAAGGGAGACTTACCACAACATTCATAGTGATGTACTCCTATTCCCTCTCAAGAACTCTTTTATCCTCTATATTGATACACTGGGCTACTGGTGTTCGTCCTTCACCTCCTGGCTTGCATGGACACATGCTACATGCAACTTTGTTTTAAGCATCCAGAGTGCTACCATTACTTACTATCTTTGTGGTACCAAGGTATATCATAACCTCCTATATTGTTATGATTCCTCAAGCTTGATACCTCGGAAACCCTAAACCACTCTCAAAAGGGTTTTATTACCTTCCTATCCAAAGAAGTGCATCTGAGGTTCTATCACCATCCTTTTACTACATCAAGGACTAAACTGGCTAGCCAAACAACCATTAACTTGCTCAACATATCTTGTTACATCTGTGTGTTAGCCAAAACACATCCTCTTTCCAAACATAGGGTTAGTGGAACAACCTCAACTTCTTCTAGCTTCCAGCTAACTAGGCACCTATATCTCAACCAGAGCATTCATTACCACTTTTTATCCTTAGGTGTTAGGTAATGTTGAAGACATACACCTCCACATATTCTACTTATCATCCCATCTCAAACTCTAAGTTTGTCTTCATCAAGAAACTCTGAGCTCATCCTAATGGTGATCAAACTCAACCTTGTATCACTTGCAAATTCCACATAGCTCATACTAAAAATATCCTTTTAAGATGACTACCTTATTTCTCTTAGTGTTTGTAAACCATCCATGTATTATTCCTTCCACAAAGGTATGTTATCATCTCTATCCTCATACCTTGTAGCAACGTTCCAACTTACATCATCTTTATCCTTAGTGTAAGGCATGTGTACTGTCCTATCTCTCACTCCCATAACAAGAAGAAATAAGCATTTGGCGGCTGTCCAAATACAAAGTTCTTCCCATTCCAGGAGCAGAGATGGTACATCCCACCTTGCCAGTACACCCTTCAAATCTAAGTTGAAACATGCAACTCATGTCTCCACATCACAAACATCATGATATCAAAAATTACTTCCATGGAAAACTGGTCTCAAACCTACTTGGGTTTACACACAATCCTTGGTCATCTCCTCTGGGTCTATAGGGTGTCAGCACTTTTGGGGTCATCCCTCTTCCCTCATGCATCCAGAGAGTGCCCTACTCATCTGCGCCCTTTGGGTCCCATGAGTTCATGAAGGTGATCAATCTCCTAACCCATGGCCCTCAGACAATGATAGTTGTTACCTCCCGACCCTATGGTCATGTGCAACTAGGGAATTAGGCAACTCCTTCTTCCATCGGTCTTATCCCTACCTGGCCCTTGGATAGACTTAGGATTATAACATAGTACATGTTCAACTTAGAACCTTACCCAATCCTTCATCATCTCTCTCGGCATTCATGACAGACTTTCATCCCTTCATAGGGGTCATGGCAACCTGCCTACCTTAGTCAGGCCCCATACCGGTTACCCCCATGGTAACACATCTACATGCACTTAGAGATGGTTATCTATGGGTCTATAGGTTCATTCTCATACCATGTACTTTTCACTTAGCTTCTCAAGATCCTATGAGACCTCTTTAGGTCTCCACAAACCCACAAACTGGTACACGCCTTACCAAAGGGTCCCTCTCCCAGGATGGGAGGAAACTACAACTCTTGACAACAAGGTCACAAACATCCTTAGGGTTTATATTCACATGAGCATGCTTAACCCAGCAGCTACTAGGGCACAAGTAGACCACCTATTAAACCATGCTAGGTCATACTTGTTCTCTTTCCTCAACATTAGATCAACTTAGGCGTGAAGGGTTCATCAAACATACCCTTAAGTTAAGGGGTTTCCTTTACCTCTACACATGAGGAGTACCATGCTCGAAACTATAGAGTCTCAAATCTCATCATGAGCATCGGATACACTGCTTCCCCTCTTAGGCCTAGGAACCCTAGGTTCTCCTTTGGATATCCAACTGCATGCTCAAACTCTTAACCACGAATCAAGCATGTCCAAGGTATTTCATGCACTCCCTGTCATCCTTCTACTCGAGCAACACATCAGGGTCGAGTCCTCTTCCAGGACAACCAACTAGGTATAAAACCTCACAACAGGTTACTTAAACCTCCTCAGGGTCTAAGGCACTCTTTATCTCATCCAGTAGGTAGTCACTTATATACCATAGGTACCAAAAGCATCATCCTCTCTCCAGGGTTCGGTTCCTCTAAAGGCCACTAAGATATCATCAGCCTCCAAGGATCAAGCATAAGGCAACCACTATCGTCCACTTAGGTCGCATAATCCTCAACTCCCCAATGTTCCTCCTATCTCAGGGTTTTAGGTTTCCAACCTCCTTGTTGGGTTCTTGCTTTCTCTCTCTAGAGCTAACTCCACATCTAGACCTACTACTAGAGGTCCTCTCTCCATGAAGGCTCATGCTCACAAGCATACCCCTATGTGGGTGAAGCCTATGCTCAACTCATGTTTGGTTCTAGATTATCCATATGCTTATCTCATAAGCCATCCATCGTGCCCTTTTTGTCCAGGTTTCAACCTACTACCGTACCACTGACGTACTCTGGGTGCATGTTATCCCCTACTTGCATAAGCCATAGGGTTTCTATAGGTTCCTCTCTAACTTCATCCATGAAGGAGCTATCCTTCGCTCTAACATGCATGACCCTCTCTAGGGTTGGGTCGCCAGAGGTACCAGGTTATCTAACCTCTCATGGCTCGTATGGCATCCAAGGCATGTTTATCCAAATACCTGGTCAACCATGACATCTAACTCATCATGTCATATCTTTCTCTAACCTTCACTTAGGGTTAGGGTTAACATCATCCTCAAAGGATGTGCTAGGTCTCTACTTTAATGGAGATCTCTACCTCCAAGACTCACTTTCTCTACTCATCCTCCTGACAAGAAGGTCTAGCCTCAGGTTTCTCCTGAGGGAAATGACAACTTATTTCATACGACCTAAGCATGTATCTATTCTTTAGTTTGCACTTAATCTATTAAGCTTATGTCCATGACATCTTATTTACATGCTTTTCATTAATTTGATGGAGGATCTCTTAATCCTTATCAACCTTACCCATACCTCAAGAGGGAGAGGAGAAGAGAGGAAACCCTAATCCTTTAGGTCCTTAACAGAATTTGAGTCGAGAAGGGATGAACAAGATGAGAGGGTCCTAAAGGTATCTTATTTCGATTCATACCCGAAGACTTTGGCCAGGTAGTCACACAGATCTGGGAGTCCTCGTATTCCGACTAGCGGTGCAGAGGAAAATATTTCCATCCCCCAGTCGTGATCCTTTTCTAGACACCTCTTTCTTTCAGATAATCCTCTAATAACTCTCTTGGGTTCTACAGAATTTGTAAAATTTAATAATTATTAAAGATTAAGTGAGGAACCTACGCTCTGATACCAATTGTAACGACCCCGCCTCCCGGTAACCCCCAATTAAGGGAGACTCGAAGGTCAGAGCCGTTATTCAATTAACACGATCAAAGGTTCGACAAATAATCAATAATAATTATGAAATTCTACTAACTAACTGGAATTTGGTATAAAATTAAAACTTTACTTACCTTTGAAAACTTTGGAAATCTATCTATCCCGAGCTTGAATTATTCTATCTAATCCTCCTTGCACTTTATTTCTTATTTCCACAATGTGTCACTTTACTATTTGTTCTTTCAATTGTTGTTCCTAAAATGCCGACAAACAAAATGTCGGTCAGTATATCGAAATATACTGGTATGTGGGAACAACCAAAATCTTGCAAATATGGCTAACAATTTAATAATAACAATCAAATTATTTAACAAGCCACTTTACATTTTCAATGTGTCATTCTCCACCACTTTTGCCCTAACCCTGGCATACCCCTCTAGGGTTTCTCATTTGCCATTGACTTAAGGCCACCTTCTCAATCCCGAGCTTGGTGCCTGGCAGTCACCTCTCACGGTGCTTCATAGTCATGCATCATTGACCACCTTCTCATTCCCGAGCTTGGCGTTTGGGGTCACCTCTCATGGTGCCCATGGGTCTACCCTCTTGGGCCTGACCTTAATGGCATCTTCCATCAGGGTGGCATGTAGGCGTGAGAATACACATTTCTTTATAATTGTGATAACCATAGTGACTTTATAATTTTCCAAGTATGAACATCCAACTGTTTAGATTGCGTTCAATATGAGGAAACATTCGGAAAATCCTCGAGAAACTAAGGAGGTTATTCATAATTAACCACATACCTGATCTGACGATTTGAACAGAAATATCCATGCAAATAAGAATCCAAGCAAGCAAGCATTTTCAACAAGATCCTGAAATAATCATGTAATTCCCTTTTTATTATTCATGGCATCAAGATCCATTAAACCTAGCTCGCTTCCTAGGGTTTCTAATTCACTTTTAGGGTTTCTATTGCAATTAGGGCTTCCCTTCATCTTTTACTATTTTAAACCCTAATTATTTCCACATCTAATCCTCGGTTTTGGATTAAAAGCATAATTAACCATTAATTAAGTTCATTAAGCCTCTTTTACATTAAAGCTACTATTTGTATCCCTTTAATCCATGACAAGATCATTATATGCATTTATCATCAATTCATAGTTCATTATGGTCCAAATCACATTTGAACTCGATTTGCTATTAATTCCACATTTTATTCATGAGAAAACCCTATTTGCTACATTTAGGGTATTTATCTATAAATTAGGAACTTTAATGCTCGAAATAGCTTAGATTCAGCATATTCCAACTTTAATCGTGAAATTAATCAATTAAAGCCATTAATAGTCGAATTAGTCAGCATTAGGGTTTCAAGGCCCATTAAGTATATTCATGCATATGAAACTCTAAATTAACTAATTATATGCAAATTTCATCCTTTTTCTTATTAATTCTCCTTTTTATCATTAACAGACTAATATCAACTTTAATCATCTATTAAACCCTACTAAATATATTAATCAATTCAAAATAGGGTTCTTTAAACATTAAAGTATTAAAGTTGCTATCTTCCATTAATTTTCGAATTAAAAGAGGAATTAGCT
This sequence comes from Alisma plantago-aquatica, assembly GCA_963693085.1. Lineage (NCBI taxonomy): Eukaryota > Viridiplantae > Streptophyta > Magnoliopsida > Alismatales > Alismataceae > Alisma > Alisma plantago-aquatica. Next base: position 729,533,116 of record OY856410.1, on the reverse strand, counting down.
TCTAATTATATTTTTATTAGATTCCCCTCGTTTTTCTGAGCAATTTCCATATGTTATACGCATCCATCCGAGCTACGGTTAATGAGATATGATTTTTACAAAATCTAATTACTTTGGCCAATCAGGAGCCGCCACGTCGCCTTTTCCCATGCAAAGAGCTCGCTGGTTTGGAAACATAACCGAAAGTTGGAATTACCCTTGGTTAAATTTCCGGCTCTTCCATGCCTGGGGGGCATAACCGTCCAATGGCCCATCTTCTTCCTCCTGTGCGCGCCCTAGCGCAGGCCGCAGTAATAGGGAGCAGGTGCGGCTGCGCCACCCCTCTCCGGACCTCATCGACCACCGGGGATGGCTCCCCTACTTCTGTCGCCCCCTTCCGAGTCTGCAGATGTCCCCAGCTAGGGTCGAGGCGGCCTAGATTGGGTTGGGCAAACCTGCAACTCGCAACTGCCATTGCAGCCGTGATGTTGTTGCCGCATGCAGCTAGGGTGACAGATCGATCGCCCAAGCACCCCTCGATGACTTGGGAGTGGAAAACTTCCATCGCAACTCCTCCACAGACCAATTGCTCCAAGGGATAGACGTTCTCTCCTTGATTAGGGTTTTTTTAATGAAAAAGAATATGGATAGGAGAGGGTGGAATATGTGAGATCTTACTCCAACTCGGGCCTGAGATCAACCCTTTATATAGGGGTGGTTTTTCACACCCTAAGACTCTTGCCCATGAAGAAACAAAGTTCTTTTCTAATAGGAATCCAATTACTTCATGGAGAAGTAAGATTCTCTCTCCTTCTTACCTCTTTGATATCCTTTATTACTTGGGTATTTAGGAATACAAAAATTCCTTCTCATAATTATCTTTATTCATGCCTTTTAATATATTGGCCACGAAAATATATTTTCTTAAGTAGAAAATACTTTCTTTTTAGCAAAGCCACCAAAATTCATTAATAATGTATTACATTATTCTCTTATTTTCTTTTATAGGTATTTTGTCTTTCCTTTTTCTTTATTGGGACTCCTTGGATCCCAAGAAACTCTAATAATTCGAAATTCCTTTTTAAGGAATACTCATTATCCTTAAATGCATCAATATGCATTATTTCACATTATGTTGTTTATTTCTTATTAAAATATCTCCTTTCGAGAATTTCTCTTTATTTCTCTTTTATTTTCCTCATTGGTATTCCTTTAAACATTAGGAATCCTTGGGATATGAAATTCCTCCAAGGATTATTCAATTATACCTCTTTTCACTTATTTTCCACATTTCACCGATGTTTTTAATTTCTTTATTAACAAGGAAATACTTTATTGGTCTTTTCTTTTCTTGTTGCTTTGTCTTTGCAACTTTGGACTCCTTGGAACCCAAGAGGCACGAAATTCATTCTTGGATTACATTCCTTTTTCCTTCTAGAGGTTTCTACCTCATCTCTCTTTTCTCAACAACTCAATTATTCATTAATTAATTGAATTTCCTTGTTATTGGGCCCAATAGGCAATAAAGCCCACAAATCAAACAACAAGGCTATTTTAAATGAAATCCATTTATTCACAAAAAATTATAACATTATTTGTCCAAATATCTTTAATATGAGAAATTACATTTCTCACCAAAGAAACCCAAAATTTGGGGTTGTAACAGATACCCTCAACTTATTCTTTTAATACAATCTTCACTTGCTTAGCTATCATAGAACAAGGAGGAATGGAGGCACTAAGTCCATCCTTCAGTGTATGTACTTGACATGGGCATCTACATACATGGAGGCACGAATGAGTTTCATAAAAGGTTACCAAGAGGGCATACAACAAGTTATGGAAAGTGAGGAATGTGTGAAGCCTACACAAGAATGATGCTTGTTGAATTCATTTTAGAAGGATGTAGGTATTATTATGCTATATCACTTGTAAAGTCAATCTCATGTTGGTTGTAGACACATTGATATTATGTTACAAGAGTTAATATTCGAAATCTACATGAATTAGTTTTAATTGAAATTTGGGGTTTGAAGGCTGGTGATTTTTGTCATTGGTGGAACTCAAAGGAAAATTTGGATGCAGACAGATAAGTTTTTTAATTTATGGGACTCAAATGAAATTTTGGATGCAGGCTTTTAGTAAAGTTCCTCAATGTAACAGTTCATGGATGAATGACTTCACACACCAGTATGTTACAATATATACTATCTATGATACATGTGTTTGACCTTCATCAATACTTTTTGCCATTTTATACTTAGCTTAATCCTTTCTTTCCTACTTAGTCTTGATCTACTCTAGGGTTAACTTAGGTTTCATTCTTGCCTTTAATTGTTTGTTTGTTCATAATAGTTTAACAATCAAAACAACCTTCAAACCCTTAACCCTAGTCTCCACAGTAGGAACCTAGCGAAACTAAACCTAGCTCTAGTGCTCCCTCTTTTTCCTGTAGATCGACCCTATACTTGCCACCTTCCTATACTACGACACGACCCCGTGCGCTTGCGGGTGTAGTTGTTTTTAGTGTGAGTAGGTGTTAAGTTAGGTTTTATAAATATCGAAAGTGAATCCACTATGTGTGTCTGTCCGTGAGGTTGCATCTATTCAAACTCCAATTGAGTAGTGTGTAACACCATTGGCAGAAACACACCAAGATTTTTGGTGTCGTTGTCGGGGATTAGAGGTGCTCGACCTAGCTAATTAGTTTTTCTTTGAATTTTCCTATTTCCCTCATAATTGCTATTATTTATTCATTATTCTTTGCATTCTTTGTGTATATTGGTTTACTAACTTGTTCTCTTTTGTTTAGTTGTGCTTTGTGCATGTGACAAGCCATTCGGGGGAAGATAAGATGGAAGGCCAAAATGCACTTCACATGCCACTTCAAGACTACTTCATGCCTAGCAACTACGAATCACCAATTGCTAGCAGGGTTGATCAGATGCCAAGGGAGCAATTATTCATCCCTCCAGGTCTTCTTAGGCTCATGCCTATCTTCTACAACTCAGAGAGTGAGAACCACTACAAGCACTTGGATGCCTTTCTTGAAGTATGCTCCACCTTCAGGACGCCGACAACAAGTGATGATACAATCAGGCTGACTTCGTTCTCCTTCTCCCTCAAAGGCAAAGCCAAAGAGTGGTATGATTTAGGGAGGGACATCATGAGTTGAGGAGAGATGAAAAATGCTTTCTTGAGGAAATTCTACTCTATAGCAAAGTTGACCCAAATGCGGCGTGCCATAGCAAGTTTTAGTTAAATAGATAATGAGCAATTCTACGAGGCTTGGGAGAGATTTCAAAAGATGTTGAGAGAATGTCCACATCATGAGATCCCTTTGTGGCAGCTAGTTTAGTCCTTCTACTCTGGTCAATCTCATGCAAGTCAAACTACAATGGACTCTTCTTGTAGAGGATTTTTTATGGCAAAACCACCTGAGGAGACATGGTCGTTGTTTGAGAGTTTGGTAGAAAGTTCAAGGATAAAAGCTTCTAGTATGGTTAGTGGTAGTGGCCTATCTTTTGGTGTGACATCTCCAACTCACGATGATTCAAGCCCACAATTGATGAAAATGTTTGGTGAAATGGTGAGCTTCATGAGAAACCAAGTGACCAAACCTCCTTGTCATTCTATTAATGCTATTGAGTTCTATGGGGAAGAAAAGAAGAAACCTCACTCCTATAGCTATCAAGATCCACAAAGTCCAACATATACATATAGCTCAAGGTTTGAGGAAGAGGTTCTCTCTAGGTTGAAAGTTTTTGATGATGTTCAAAGAGATGTTGCAAGGTTAGAAGAGAGAATAGAGCAGCTATCTTCCATAATCGCTCTCCAAGAAGAAAAATTGTCTTCAAAACCCATCACGAGCCACCATGAAGCAAGTGGACCTATGCCTTCTTCCCACGTTTTCTATAGTCCACCCCCCATGCAAGTACATCCCATTCACTCCTTCCAAATCTATTCCAAGCCTTACACTCCTCCACCACCTCCCTCACCTCAAATTTTCCAAAACTTCACTTTCCAACCCCAATTCTCTCCTCTCCCTCAATTCTCTTCTCCACCTCAATTTCAACCCCAAGTGTCACCTCCACCTCCTCCGTAGCCACAACATACTCCCCCTCTCCATCATGAGAAAGGTAGTGATGTGATAGTTATAAGGAGTGGGAAAACTCTTGAGAAGCCCGCAAGTCAAAGAAAGGTTGATAAAGCAAAGAAAAGGCAGCCAAGTGGTGATATTGTGATTGATATTACTGAAGATGACGTTGTGATACCGCATGTTGAGTTTGGGATTCCATGTGATCCACCACATATCCCCTTTGCTGGGTCCTACCATCCCTAGTGTTCTACCTCATGTTCATGCAAGTACGACAAAACTAGTGATCCTCCATTCATAGAAGCACTAGATGAGCCACCATAATTGTAAAGGAGGCAAAAGCACAATGTTGATATTCTTGAGGTGTTTTGCCAAGTGAAGGTGAACATTCCACTTTTGGATGCTATTAAGAAAATCCCATCTTATGCCAAGTTCATCAAGAACCTATGCACTGTGAAAAGAAGGTCAATGGGGAGGATTCCAAAGAAGGTGAGATTAACTGAACAAGTGAGCTCCATCATACAACACTCACTTCCCGTGAAGAGAAAGGATCCAAGAGCCCCACTCATACCTAGTTACATAGGGGGACATCACATAGACAAATCCTTACTTGATTTGGGATCTAGTGTGAATTTGATGCCATACAATGTCTATGTCGAGCTGGGCTTAGGAAAGTTGAAGATGACACATTGCACTCTCCAGTTGGCAGATAGATCCATAAAAGTGCCTAAGGGTAGAGTGGATGATGTCTTGGTGATGATAGATAAAGAAAAAGGAGCGGTGTTCCTGACGGATTTCATTGTACTTGATATGGAGCTGGAGGATAGGAAGATTCCCATCATCTTGGGAAGGTCGTTCTTATCTAAAGTTGATGCTGACATTCATGTGCGCAGTGGCACTATGGCAGTCTCATTCATGGACATGATGATCAACATCAACATGTATAAGACCCCAAACCGGTGAGTCCGAGATAGGGATATTGGACATGATCACTTCACAAGTCCAAATGGGAATTTGAGAGAAGGATACCAAGGTGAAGAAATTGGGGATGATTGTTGTGATAAAAGGGATGAGGAACCTAGACTGAGTGCAAAGGAGGGATGCATGTTTTGCAAGAATGGACACATGAGAATTCCAAACGGATGAATGAATGAAGAATCACCAAGAAGCCTAGCTGAAGGCAAAAAACTCAGCGCTTGTGGGAGGCAACCCACCTAGGTTTGGGAATTTTTGACCTAACCTTACATTTTTGATACTTTTGCTTTGTTTTTACATTTTTCCAAGAAAACACACAGTCACACACACTTTATACTTGATGGTTCTATCTGTTTGTGAATCATGCTAGGATAGGTGCATTGGAAGGAGGAGGATGCATCACCGAGTAGGAGATCAAAATTGAAAAGAAAATTACAAATCAATAGAAAAGCTACAGGAAGAAGACCAGCACGACCGTTCTACAGAACACGACCGTGTTGCTGGTAAGCTAGAATGGCCATTTTGTGCAGCACAGCCATGGTGGCTCGGTCATGCACGGGAACCTTGAGATCATCCTAGACTTATAATTCATGTTTAGGACAACATGGTTTAAAATTTTGGGGTGGTACGGCGGTAAGCCCTTTCTCTACCTCACTTTTTTCTATGTTCCTTGTTCTAAATTTTTTCTCAAGATGATCAAATAGTATAACCATATCTTATACTTGTGTATCCATATTTTGTGTGCTTGCTTTGCATACTTGCATATCATGTAGTTTACTTTCTTGCAATATTTGCGTAATTTTCAAAAATTTGTCCTTTTTGCCATGGATTGCATATCATGTAGATTTTTGATAACTTTTGCATGTTTTAGCTAGGAGTTGCTTGTTTTCTACTTTAAGTTCAATAATATAGGATTAGATGTGATTGAAGGCAACTTGGCACCATTTTGGCCAATTTTGCCCAAATTTGAGATTTCTTTCCTAAAAGTGTGTTTCAACCCAATCTCTACTTTTTGGATTAAAAATGATGACCTTTGACATATGCAAGTGAGTTATCATTGTTTGTTGCTAAATGGTATCAATTCTTGACTTTTTACATGTGCATCACCTCTCTTGTGTTTGTGGATGATTTGGTTGAATTATGATTTGAGCAAGCTATGAGCGCTTAGTGCCTATGAAATCACTTGATTGAGATATCAATTTCAGGTTGTTCAGTCATGTGGTGTGGCATTGTTGGATGAAGTATTTGATTAATTTTCATGCAGGATACCTTATGTTGAGAATCATGCCAATGACCCCTCTTTGACCTGACTCTTCACTCACTATCTTCTTACCCCTTCGTCTCATGAAAGGATGCCAAAGTGCACATATCAATCGTGGCCACCTCCCAAAGTTTGGGGTGGCCACATCTACATCTCACCACTTTACTCTCTTCACCATATGCCCTATCTACTCCAAGGGCAAAGAAAAAGAAAAGAAAAAAATGCAAAAAGAAAATAAAAGGATGCTCCTATTTAAGAGTATTCAAATAAAGAAAAGATGAGTGCTCTATGTAATAGCACTCTAAAATCTTACCGCAACCCTTTCTTCCACCTTTATACCCATTGAGCTAGGAAACATCAAACCTGGATCATTTTGCCCTTTTCCGCAGCCACGTGGGTCATTTGGTGTGATTTGAAACATATGGTTGAATGCATGAAGGTGAAACAACACTCCTAGTCATCTTGATTAATGCCATTATGAAATGGTCTACCCAGAACTACATAAAATAAATATGGATAGCGAGAGTGTTTTATGCACTATATTTGAAGTTCATATGCTTTGTGCTCTTTTTTATTGGTTTGTGAAAGTAGGAGAGGAGAGAGGTGGAATGCATGCACTTAGTCATTTTTTATCCCATTCAACAATAATCATCCTTTGCATTGCATTTGTCATTTCTTGATGAGAAACAATTTTAGAGAGATTGAGTTGGAACATACTTGAGGACAAGTATGTTTTAAGTTTGAGGTGGTGATTCAGTCCTATTTTAGGGATTCATCTTGTGTCATTGTGCACTTTAATCACATCTATACCTTTTAGATTACATGTTATTTCCCTTAATATGCATATTTCTATCAAATGCACTTATGGAGGCTTTTTGCATGTTTTATAGGTACTTTGGCCACTACTTGATGGATTGGAAAGAAGATGGTTGAATCTAGGATTTCCCTAGGCTTGGAGGAGCCCAAAATGAGGCCAAAACCACTCCAAACCTACCCCAAGTGGTCAAAGGATGTATTGAAGCAATAACCTTCATGGATGGCCAAGTTCAACACTCAAATGCAGGGGAAGGCCCCCATAACGGTCGTGCTACCATGGAATGGCCGTTCTGGGACATGCCCCAATCAGTAGAATCTTTAAAAATTGACCCACTTGGCCAGAATGGTCGTGCTATCAAGAATGGCCATTTTGGGAGTTCCCAGAACGACCATTCTGGCCAGCACGGCCATGCTACCAGTCCCAGAAACCCAAAATTCCCCTGTTCATTCCATTTTTTCACCACGCCCATTCCCATCCACCATGACCGTGCTACCCATTGCCCACCACGGCCGTGCAGCCCAGCACGGCCGTGCTACACACAACTTTACCCGATTTTCTACACTGTTCTACCCACTTTTCCCCCACTTAACCTAATGCTTCCCCCACACCTATATATACCTAGATGGCGGCTGAGTCATGAGGTTAGCTACCCTACAGCCACTCTAGCCTCCCCATTTTCATGCTCTGTCCATTCCTACCTCATTCCACCTCCATTTCACCATTTCCACCACCAAACCCCTAGTTTTCCATTGTTTTTACCCATTTCCACCGTACATCCATGCCATTCACCTTCCTTGGAGGAGGGAGGTCGAGCTACAGCTGCTAGGAGGTGGAGAAGGAGGAGTCTTCATCGATCTCATCATGGTTTTTCACTCCTCTACTCATTCTATCTCCTTTCTCTTTGTATTTTGCTTTGTTATGAGTAGCTAGGCCCCTTAGGTGGGCTGTTTGGGGGAAATTATGTTACTTTGATACCATGTTGGGGGAAAATGACATGTAAACTTTGTAATTCCATTTGTTAATGATTATATTCTATTTGTATCTCATTCCCCATGATTTGCTTGTTGGATTGTGTGTGAAATCACCTAGAAAATTAGGCAAATTGCTTATATGTCTGAAATTTGGGATTTGCCCCTAGGTCCAATTCTTGGATCCCTAGGTTACCTCCCATCTTCCTACATCCTAATCAATATCCCTAAACCTAAGTAAGAGATATAAGTAGCTAGATTAGATAATTCTAGTGCAATTAGCATGGAGCCTTCTCAAGGCTAGAATCTGGGGGAATTGGGGTCCAAAGCCCTAATTTCACCTCCCCATTACTACCCTTGGCCCCTAATTAACCTAGGAATGCCTAATCTAGAAACCTAGACTTGATTAGACTCTAATTGAATTGAACCTAATCTCTAACCCAATTGAGCCTCGTAAGGGTAGTAGGGGGTGTTGGGGACTAGTTCCCCTATACACAACCTAGTGTATCCATGGCCAGTTAGTAGCTTAGGTTAATTCATTAGACTCTAACTTGTTGTTTGGTTTGGATAATCTAAATGGAATCATAATGTTCATATGCCACCCCCCAACTTAAGTGATAAGTTCATACCCCTAAATAGCCCATACCCCTCTTTATTGCTTAACACCCTATTTTTGTGCTTGCTTAGCTTAGTTAGATCTGTCCTTGCTTAGTTAGCTTCTTGCTTTGTTCTTGCCTTGTTCATGTTAGTTTAGCTCTTTAATATAGCTTTTTCTTCTCTCTTGCTTGCTGATGCGATGATTTTGAGTCACATTTATAGACATATTTTACTTGTGTTTTATGCATTTATTAGTCATTTTGGTGGTTAATATTGCATGATTCATTTACTTTGGTCTATGATCTTTCTCTATGTCAAATCTCCCTTATTTTAGTGTTTTGAGCATAAATGAGTACAATACTATGTTTTATTTCGGCTTATGTATTTTTGTGTTGCAATTTTAGGAAAAACGAATATTTGTTGCTGTCGATACCATCGACAGTGGTCGATACCATCGACACGACCACAGGTTGCCAGCCGAAAGGAGCATCGCAGAGTCGATACTATCGACATAGAAGTCGATGGTATCGAGATACCATCAGGTTGCTGGCGAGAAGACAGTCGGTACTATCGACCCTAAAGTCGATAGTATCGACACGAGGAGCTTTAGCGACAGAAAAAGACAAAAGCGATGCCTAAGAGAGTCGATACCATCGACCCTCGTCGATGGTATCGAATTAGCATCAGTCGCGATAAAGAAAAGAAAAGAAGACCAGCTGATACCGTGCAAGGTCAATACTATCGACTCGCGTCGATGGTATCGACACCGTCAGATACAAGTTTGCTTCAGATCGATCTAAATCCGACGACAGTGATAATTTGGCGACCTAACTCGGTGATTATACCTAATGACGGTGGCCAAGAGCAATCTATCATGTCATTAGCCAATGCACACGTCCCGAGAGGTGTGGAGAGAAAAATGGAGCCCAGAAGCACGCCCCAGCCGTTCCGGACACCGAAGAAGACGTTTTCCACCGCCGAAAGGTTGGAGATCATGCATTCTATGCCAAGGAGCGCTTGGATCTTCTCCGTTCAGGGGTTTCTTTACTTATTCACGTTTTTCTCTATGTTTCCCCTTTTCTCTACCATGTTTTGCTCTGAGATGAACATGTAGGGCTAATCCCCTTTATCTTTAGGACCGAGAGTAGCCCGGGGAATCATTGTATGACAATTTTATCATAGTAATTCATCTTTTATCTCTTAAATCCATGGTATGATTTCATTTTCTCAATTATATTGTTATGATTGATCACCATAATAATAATCTAATGCCCTTAATTACTTTGAAAGAAGAATTAACGGTTGAAAAGAGACAGAATTCACATTAATTGACAAATCCCTTGAACAAGGTGATGTAAGGTTAATGGTGGAAACCCAGAGGTCGTTTCTAATGCACTTAGTTTAGGGTATAGGTTACTACAACGGTGGAACCGACCTAAACATAGGTAGTAAATTGTACCACGAAAGTGGGCAATTCTGATTACAGGCCACTACCCGGATAGAGAGATGAATATGAGTAACTATATAGAAATTCATGCAATGATAACCCGCGGTGAAATTGCAATCCTAAAGATCTCCACTTGAATTAATTAAACTAAACCTTTAATCGATTGTTTTGTTTTGTTTTGTTTTGTTTTGTTTCATTTTCTTTTAATTTTACAACAACTTTCAACTTGTTAACCGGTCTAGCTGATTGCAAGTAGTTAGTATTAGTCTCCGATAAATTCAGTGTCCCTGAGTTCGACTCGGGCCTCACAAAGGCCTTTACTACATTGACGCGTACACTTGCGTTTGACGCACGGTAAAATCGTGTCAAGTTTTTAGCACCGTTGCTGGGGACACAGCAATTGTCGGCACTACGAGTGCTGTAAGCGGCCACTCTAGGCCACTTTTTATTTTTATTATTTTGAAATCATTTCTAAAATTCATAGTCTATCTTTCCAATTTTTGTAATCGTCTAGCACGGTACTGAACTCAAACTTCCATTTTTGTAGGTAATGTGCATGGTGCAGACGCGTAGCACCGACTACACGCAACAGGCACTAGAGGTTCCACTGTCGGAACCGAACGACGAGGAGTATTACAATCAAGACCACTTGGAAGAAAAAGATTCCGAATCCGAACAAGAAGAAATGGTAGAGGAGCAGACGATATGGGAGAAGATCAAGGCGTCTTCCTCATCTACTTCAAAAGGGCCAATCAAGAAGCAGGCGATGAACATTCTGACGTACAAGATTGATCCTGCATTAATTAATTTGGTCAAGTCAAATGCATTCCATGGGCTAAAGAACGAAGACCCAGTCACTCATATAAGCTAATTTGTAGAGAACTGCGACATGATTAAAAGTGACAAATTTCCACAGGAGACGCTCTACCTGAAGCTGTTCCCGAGTTCTCTGGCAGGAAACCAACGAGAATGGCTGCACAATCTGGATGATGAATATGTGGAATCATGGAACCACATGGTGGAGGTATTCTTTGAAAGGTTCTTCCCGCCTGAGAAGACCAATGACATGATCAGGAAAATCCAAAATTTCACCCAGAAGGAAGGAGAGACCTACTCTGAGACCTAGGAAAGGTTTCAGATCATGCTTAGGAGGTGCCTGCATCACAGGCTTGATAAGGAGACACAGGTCAAAATCTTCTATTTTGCTCTTTCCGAGCATGATAGAAGTAACCTAGATTCTGCGGGCTCAGGATTCTTTTTGAACAACACGGACACGAGGTGTTGGGAAATTCTAAAAAACATGGCCAAGAAGAAATCCTGGGGCGACAGGGATGCCGTAGAGCACGTTCGAGTTGCGGGGGAATCAAAGGAAATAAAAGATCTGAATGAGAAGATGGACCTTCTAGCAAAGAAACTGCTTGCAAAAGAAGATATTGAATCCGAGGATGAAGCTCAAGTCAAATTCATGCGGCAGCAGCAGGGTTACAGAAATAATGATTACTCATGGAGGAAGGACAAGAAATTCTCCTGGAAGGATCCGAATAACTTTTTGCAGGACCCTGGTGCAAAACCCCAGCCAGTGGCGGAGGATAAGAGCACGGAGTTTCTCAACCAAGTGATAAAGCAAAACTAAGAACTTATGAACACTTTTGGCCAGCAGATCAAGCAACAGGGGGAATTTATGAATCAGTTTGGACAGACATTGCAGAGCCATGGGGCTCAGATGAGGACAATAGAGACGTCAATGGCGCAAATGGCAGCTGAAATAGCCAATCTGAAGAAGCCAGTGCAGCAAGGTTTCCCGGGTAACACAAACATTCCAGGAGGAAACCAACAGGCGAAGGCAATCCTGCTAAGGAGTGGCAAGAAGCTTTTAAACCCCAGGGCCGATGAACCAAGCAAACCCCAGTCTGAAACCGAAGGTGAGGCCACTGAGGAAGTGCCAATTTCAGCCACTAAGCCAGTTGAGGAAATAGCAGAGGAGGTCACTGTATATCCCGTTGTTGTTGAAGAGGAGACATAGAAAAGGACATCATATGTGCCGCCGCATCAAAGGGCACAGGCTATCCCGATCCCATATCCGAATAGTGTGAAAGCAAAGAAGATGGACGCCCAGTTCAAGAAGTTTTTGGATAGTTTCAGAAAGATCTCAGTCAACATCCCATTATTAGAGGCAATAGAGCAAATTCCCTCTTACGGAAATTTTTTGAAAGACATCATTACTAAGAAGAGGAAGATCCCTGACACGGAGGTTGTAGTTCTCAAGGAGCAGGTGAGTGCCTTCATCATGGGCACATTGCCACCTAAGAGGTAGGATCTGGGCTGCTTCAATATTTCATGTTACATTGGTAAGGTGAAATTCGGAGAAGCACTGTGTGATTCCGGGGCAGCATAAACTTGATGCCTCTTTCTACATTCAATAAATTGGGATTAAAAGAATCAAGGCCGAGCAATATGACAATTCAGTTGGCGGACAATTCTGTGGTGAAGCCTTATGGTATTTGTGAAGATGTGTTGGTGAAAGTAGATCGATTTGTATTTCCAGTGGACTTTGTCATAATGGAGATGCAAGATGAACAAGGAAATGAGTTACTACTTGGATGACCCTTCCAAGCTACAGTGGACATGATACTTGAGATGGGGAGAGGTCATTTGACCTTAGGTAACGCCGATGATCGGTTCGAGATGGTCATGCCTTCCAGCACCACGTCATCTAAAGCTAAGGAGCAGTGCCGCATGGCGAAGCATTTTGATCACAATATCTCACTTTGTCTAGGGAAGCCATTTTTAGATATGGCTCATGTAATGATTAAGGTGGAGAAAGGGACATTGGCTATTGACATCATGGAGCAGACCAAGGTTGTGTCCCTTAGCAAAGCTGTGGGTTTTCCTAATGATGAAGAGGAGGACATTTCCCCCCTACTGAGGATGAGGCAATAGCAAGTTCTGTTTTTGACGCATATCCAGAATTACCATTAGAAGCCTGCTTGGTCAATATAGCACATGATTGGATGAGAAGCAAGTCACTACAGGAGTGTGCCAAGATGCTTCAGGTGCTTCCATGCTTTTATGCTAGGTACTATGAAGACCTTGGCAAACTCCCACCACCGCTTTAGTCATCCTTAATCAGCCCACCAGATTTAGAATTGAAGCCATTGCCACTGCACTTGAAGTACGCATTTCTAGCTGAGGAAGAGAAGTTGTCTGTGATTATATCGGCATATCTGAGTGCCGAGGAGGAGGACCAGCTGCTGATTGTGTTGAAGAACTACCGAGGTGCATTCGGTTGGTCGGTCGCAAACATCCAGGGGATCTCCCCTACATTGTGCCAGTACAAGATTCGGCTCGAGGAGGGAGCCAAGCCGGTGATTCAGCCACAGTGTCGACTAAATCCTAGCATGATGGAGGTAGTAAAGAAGGAGGTGATCAAGCTCCTTTCTGCAGGTATCATCTATGCTATATCCGACTCGACGTGGGTGAGTCCTACACAGGTAGTCCCTAAGAAGGGGGAATTACTGTTACACATAATCTCTTAAATGAACCTGTCATGACCCGCTTGGTAACCGGGTGGCGTGTATATATAGACTACCGTCGATTGAATGCTTCTACGCTTAAGGATCATTTCCCTCTTCCATTCATTGATCAAATTTTAGAGCGTTTAACCGGTCAATCGCATTTTTGTTTTCTTGATGGTTATTCGGGGTACAATCAGATTTCCATTGATCCTAAGGACCAAGAGAAGTCCACCTTCACTTGTCTGTATGGAACATTTGCATACTGCCGTATGTCGTTGGGTCTGTGTAATGCACCGGCGACCTTTCAGCGTTGCATGCTTGCCATATTTTCCGATATGGTTGAACGTTGTTTGGAGGTTTTTATGGATGATTTCTCCATCTATGGTGTTTCCTTTAACGAGTGCTTATATAATTTGGATAAGGTTTTGCAACGTTGTGAGGACACACATTTGGTCCTCAATTGGGAAAAATGCCACATGATGGTAAGTGAAGGGATTGTGCTTGGACATAAAGTGTCTAGTAAAGGGTTGGAGGTAGACCCGGTAAAGATCGAAGTTATTTCCAAATTGCCCCCACCGAATTCGGTTAAAGGGGTTCGGAGTTTTCTAGGTCACGCCGGTTTTTATCGCCGCTTTATAAAAGATTTCTCTAAAATCGCCAAACCATTATCTGAGTTGTTGGAAAAGGATGTTGTTTTTTATTTTAATGACAAGTGTTTACATGCATTCAATGTGCTTAAAGAAAAACTGATTTCTGCACCGGTTGTGCAAACACCGGACTGGGCTAAGCCGTTTGAATTAATGTGTGACGCGTCTGATTTCGCAGTTGGGGCTGTTTTGGGACAACGTGTGGACAATAAACCCTCTGTGATTTTCTATGCATCCAAAACCTTAAATGACACTCAACTAAATTACACGACAACCAAAAAAGAACTTCTCGCCGTTGTTTTTGCTTTCGAAAAATTTCGGCAATACCTTGTTGGATCAAAAGTCATGGTATGGACGGACCACGTCGCCATTAAGTATTTGATGGAGAAAAAGGATGACAAACCTAGATTGATTAGGTGGATCTTGAATTTACAAGAATTTGATATTGAAATCAAAGATAAGGCGGGCATTGAAAATGTGGTCGCGGACCATTTGTCTAGGTTGGAAAGGATAGATGAAAAGGATTTGCATATACCCATTACCGAGACATTTCCTGATGAACAACTTTTAAAAGTGAAATCGAAAGACCCTAGGTTTTCCTATATTGTTAACTATCTTGCCTGTAAAATTATCTCAGATGATTGGACATACCAAGAGAAGAAGAAATTTTTCCATTCTCTGCGTTATTATTTCTGGGATGATCCTATATTGTTGAAGCAGTGCAGGGATGGTGTCTTACGCAGGTGTGTACTGGAGGTGGAATACGAAAGTGTTCTTCGTCATTGCCATACACTACTGATGGGTGGCCACCACGCTAGTTCTCGCACTGCAGCCAAAGTACTTGAAAGTGGCCTATACTGGCCTACTTTGTTTAGGGATGCTTATGATTTTGTGTGGCAATGTGATTCCTGCCAAAGGGCAGGTAACATTTCAAAAAGACAAGAGATGCCCCTCAATGTATTTCAAGAGGTTGAGGTGTTCGACTTGTGGGGTATTGATTTTATGGGACCCTTTGTGTCCTCAAATTCTAACTTGTACATTCTTTTAGCTGTTGATTATGTGTCGAAGTGGGTAGAGGCAATACCCACTAGGACTAATGATGTCGTTGTAGTGTGCAGGTTTGTCAAAGAATATATTTTCTACAGATTTGGTGTACCAAGAATGATCATTAGTGATGGAGGTACGCACTTCCGGAATCAAAAGTTCGTGACACTGTTGAGGAAGTATGGGGTAAAGCACAACATTGGTACCCCGTACCACCCACAAACTCAAGGGCAAGTGGAGGTCTCCAATCGGGAGATTAAAAAGATCTTAGAGCGTATTGTGGCTTCCACGAGAAAGAATTGGAGTACCCTGCTACCGGATGCTTTGTGGGCGTACAGGACGGCGTTCAAGACACCTATAGGCACTACGCCTTTTAGCTTGGCTTATGGTTGGGCCTGCCACTTGCCGGTGGAATTAGAGCATAAAGCGCATTGGGCGCTGAGGAAGCTAAATTTGAGCTATGATGAAGCGGGAAAGAAAAGGTTGCTTGATCTCAATGAACTAGCCGAGCTGAGGATGAATGCATATGAAAGCTCGCAGATCTACAAGGAGCGAACAAAGTTGATTCATGATCGCCATATTCAAATGCGTGTTTTCAAGAAAGGAGATCGTGTACTTTTGTTCAAATCTAGGTTGAAGATGCATCCTGGGAAATTGAAATCCTAGTGGAGTGGATCGTTCACTGTAGAGGAGGTCAGGCCACATGGCGCAATCATGGTGCGTGATGGTGATACAACATTCCTGGTCAATGGACAATGATTGAAATTGTACTTCGGTGAAGATTACACAAGGAAAGTGAATGAGGTCAAACTCATTGCACTTCCGGATGCATGAGGAGCTTCAAGTCATCTAGCCTAAGACGTTAAATAAGGGCGCTTGTTGGGAGGCAACCCAGCCATCGCTAGTGTAGTTAGTTTCTTTCACATTTTTTATTTTGATTTGATTTGACTTTGATTTTAGTGTAAAAAAGGTACCGTGATCATTTTCTCAATGTGCAGGACTGAGGCAGAGTCAATACCATCGACCCTTGTGTCGATGGTATCAAGCTGGGTACATGTTGGTAGCTGCGAGAATCGCACTACGTCGATACTATCGATGGCCTCGTCGATGGTATCGACACACCAACAGGTTGATCGCAAAGTCGATGTCGATAGTATCGACATGCATGTCGATACTATCGAGATCTCTGGAGATATTCAGACGTAAATTGTGTCAGTGAAGTCCATACCATTGACAGGCCTATCGATGGTATCGACCAAGTTATAGGTAGAAAGCGGCGGCCGGGCCTCACGAGGGTGTTGCCCTAACCAGAAGTCGATACTATCGACATGCGTCGATAGTATCAACGTGACACGTAACCGATCCGTGAGAGGAAATCAACGACGATCGCTACATCGAGAGAGTCGATCCGTGGGATGGGTCGATACCATCGACACCTATCGATAGTATCGACATGTCATCGATCTGGGTCCCCCACATCAAGTCATCGATGACCGTCGATACCAGCGGTAGACGGATTGTGCTACAGGAGTCGATACCATTGACTCGCGTCGATGGTATCAACGGGCATACAGCAGCGCCAGCCACGGTTATATAAGGGATGGATTGTCGTCATATGACATCACAACTTTAGAGCAATCCTTCTCCACTTGTGCCGTGCGTCTTTGTGAGCAATCAGAGCCCGGATACGAGCATCCACGGCGCGCGTTCTTCACCGAGCCTTCATTGAGCGGAGATAATCTTCTCTGACCTTCTCCGAGCTCCATCTTCCAATCTTTCTTCTTCTACGACAATGGTCCATACTGCCAGTGCTTCTTCTTCACGTGCGACACCGATGGAGATATCGGTGTTTGTTCCTCCACCGAATGCATCCATTCCACGTCCGCGGATTGTCCATCCTTCCGCGGAAGTCAAGAAGGTCTACGAGGAACTGATGAAGCACAAGATTGAGCCGACCCGCTACGTCGATCGGGGCATGATCAGCAATCTGGGGTTCAACGCTAATCTGGCCTACATGCTCAAGGGCCAAGTGAGGCATACGGGCAGGAGGCCCGATGAGATGGAACTCCATGCCGATGGCCAGCCATTCTTCAATGAATGGCTGACATACAAGGAGCTAGTCACAGAATTCATGGCGTCACTGGATATATGTGTCGTGCCAAATGACATCATTGCCACTGACCACGAATGGATAAAAGGTCGTGTTTCTTTCCGGCTGTACAATAATGATTACACTCTCACCCTCCAGCAGTTCAACTCTATCTATAACTGGAATCATGGGCGAGAGCACTACCGGCGGCCAGACAACCGGACTGATTATGATGCTATCTTCGACGAGCTAGTGATTGTGCCTCCGGGCAAATCTGTGAGCTACCACAACGCGGCGGTAGTAGATTTCGAGCATCCATTCGTGCGGATTCTTCACCACATGCTCTGCACCACCTTGTTCTCCCGTGGTGATCTGTCTCTCAGCAAGTTCCGGGAGACAGACCTATTTTTCCTGCACAATCTACTGAAGTGACAAGAGTGTAACTGGGGAGCGTTTTTCTTGCAGCGCGTGTTGGCTGTAAAGAGGAGCACGCGGAAGGCTCCAATTCACTTTGGAGGGCTCATCACACCATTGGCCCACTGTCTTGGGTTGAATTTCTCTCAGTTGACTCCTCTCTCCAACAGAAGCAAGGTCAATTTGCAGCATCTTCACCGTTACAACCTCATCCTGCTGCGTGATGGATTGGCGTATGCACACTGCCACATTAATCACGCTTATCAGGAGTGTTCGCTCCCCGACACCGTCTTCCACATTGAGGGCGCGCAGCATTTTCGATGGCCTGTCATTGCCATCGAGAGTTCAGATGAAGACGGCGGCAACGATGACAACAACAATGATGGCGACGAGGCTGAAGAGGAAGAGGAGGCCTACACTCCTCTTCGTGCATGAGTGGCACCTAGGAAGCGTCCTCGCATGCATCCAGGTGCATCTTCATCTTCGCAGCCTCCGCCACGACCACCTCCCTCACAGCAAAGTGAGGATGTCTACTCAATGCAAGGAATGTATGCAATGCTGCAGGATATCCATCATACGCAGCAGCAGCATACAGTGACATACGCCGGTATTCATGATACAACGAACCGGCTGCTTGACAATCAAAGGGCTATTTTTGAAAATGAGCACCTCCTCCTCGACAACCAACAACATATTCACGACAGGTTGCATAGGATGGAGATGCAGCAGCAGCCCTTCTATGATCATTACGGGAGCCAGAATTACTTTGGGGGTATCCACAACCTCCGCCCATGCCCCAGTATGATCTGAGCTTTCAGGGGCAGTACCCATCTTGGGACCCCACAGCCCCGCAGTACCCACCTCCGCCGGAAGAGTGATCGGTATCTCTGTTCCACCCTTTAAGGTTGTTTTTTACTATGAGGCCATAGTCGAATTCAAGCTTAGGGGGGAGTTGGAACAGCTCTATCCTTTAGTTTTCTCAGTTTTTAGTTTTATTATTTTGTCTCTTGTCATTTGTTTTTCTTAGTTCTCAGTTTGCTTGTAGGATCCACATTCTATCTATTGTAATTGTGGATGTCTTAAGTCATGTGTCATCTCATTTGCTTGTACATGGGAATCAAGGGAAAATTTAAAAAAAAAATTAGTGTTTGCAAGCTTGTGTTGTTAAACTTTGAGCACATAACTTAAGAAAATGATTGGGTTTGTCAACTTTAAAACAAAAAATCACAACTGTACATTCCTAAGGATTCATGAAAAGTGGACGGAATTGGTTGTTTGAGCCTAAACTGACCAAATGATAATAAGACCTTAATTTGAAGTAACAGAGAGGAACCTCTTAATTACTACACAGGTCAATAAGGAGGGACACATAATAATTTACAAAGGTTCAGTCAATTAGTCTTGTGATCTATCCACTCCATTATTTTCATACTCCACCATAAGAATTGGAAGTACTTTACAATTTTAACCTCGTTGATTGCATTTCATGTAGATAGGACTTGTACTGCAATTATTTTCACATGTTTTGCATGAAAATAAAAAAAAATTATATGATTAGTTATACATGCACAGTCTCTGTAGGTGCATGTCATTCAGATGCATGACTATCATTTTGTAGCTGTATTTACATTTTTATGCATATAGATCACATCGTGCATCTTATTTTTTCTAAAACATTAAAGGTGATAAACTTGTTCCATACCTTCTGAATGCTTCAAGTATGCAGTTATGCAATAAGAAGTGAGCCCGACAAATAATTCATTGTCATCTATGAAAATAGGGGCTTAAAAAAAATTTTGAGAAATAAATAGGAATGAGAGGGAGAAAGGAACATGTTTTCACTGCATATTAAGAAGGATAAGTACATGATGTAGTTCTCTTAGATATTCCATCTCACCTTGAGACGGAATTATAGTGCATGCATCATTACACCCAAATGTAGGCATTAGGGCATTTACACTTGCATATGCATCATTTAGGTCATTTTTGTTTTGTGCATGTTGAAACCGTATAATGCTTCCATTTCTTCTATGAGCCACCCATTCCATCCACATGTTTCTCGAATTGGTAGGCCACCGTGATTTTCTCCTCACTTGTGAATATCAGGAGAGCTGCTTCCATGTAGATGGTAGTTAGGGCGAGCAACGTAGCATAGGAGATCACAAGATGCACCGAGTCTGAACCAGTGAATTTTATTATGTTAACTGCCTTATATGATAGTGTTCATCAATTTTGAGGTAGATATCTTTTATGGATGATTATTATCGTCTTTAGGGTAATTATCATTCCGTGGTTAGTAAGGGCTGGAATGTGAATGTCCGGTGGGGATCATATGGTGATGTTTGTTGTGATGATCTGTTCTTTAGTTGACCCTCACAATTCTATTCTAAAGTTTAGTTGCTCAAGGGCGAGCAATGTTCAAGCTTAGGGGAGTTTGATGCGATGATTTTGAGTCGCATTTATAGACATATTTTACTTGTGTTTTATGCATTTATTGGTCATTTTGGTGGTTAATATTGCATGATTTATTTACTTTGGTCTATGATCCTTATCTATGTCAAATCTCCCTTATTTTAGTGTTTTGAGCATAAATGAGTACAATAATATGTTTTATTTCGGCTTATGTGGTTTTGTGTTGCAATTTCAGGAAAAATGAATATCTACTGTTGTCGATACCATCGACAGTGGTCGATACCATCGACACGACCACATGTTGCCAGCCGAAAGGAGCATCGCAGAGTCGATACTATCGACATAGAAGTCGATGGTATCGAGATACCATCAGGTTGCTGGCGAGAATACAGTCGATACTATTGACCCTAAAGTCGATACTATCGACACGAGGAGCTTCAGCAACGGAAAAAGACAAAAGCGACACCTAAGAGAGTCGATACCATCGACCCTCATCGATGGTATCGAGTTAGCATCAGTCGCGATAAAGAAAAGAAAAGAAGACCAGCCAATAACGTGCAAGGTCGATACTATCGACTCGCATCGATGATATCGACGCCGTCAGATACAAGTTTGCTTCAGATCGATCTAAATCTGATGGATGTGATAATTTGGTGACCTAACTCGGTGATTATACCTAATGACGATAGCCAAGAGCAATCTATCACGTCATTAGCCGTTGCACACGTCCTGAGAGCTGTGGAGAGAAGAACGGAGCCCAGAAGCATGCCCCAACCGTTTTAAACGCCAAAGAAGACGTTTTCCACCAACGAAAGGCTGGAGATCGTGCATTCTACGCCAAGGAGCGCTTGGATCTTCTTCGTTCAGGGGTTTCTTTACTTATTCATGTTTTTCTCCATGTTTCCCCTTTTCTCTACCATGTTTTGCTCTGAGATGAACATGCGGGGCTAGTCCCCTTTATCTTTAGGACCGGGAGTAGCCCGAGGAATCATTGTATGCCAATTTTATCATAGTAATTCATCTTTTATCTCTTAAATCCGTGGTATGATTTCGTTTTCTCAATTATATTGTTATGCTTGATCACCATAATAATAATCTAATGCCCTTAATTACTTTGAAAGAAGAATTAACGGTTGAAAAGAGACGGAATTCACATAAATGACAAATCCCTTGAACAAGGTGATGTAAGGTTAATGGTGAAACCCAGAGGTCATTTCTAATGCACTTAGTTTAGGGTATAGGTTACTACGATGGTGGAACCGACCTAAACATAGGTAGTGAATTGTACCACGACAGTGGGCAATTCTGATTATAGGCCACTACCCGGATAGAGAGATGAATATGAGTAACTATATAGAAATTCATGCAATGATAACCCGCGGTGAAACCGCAATCCTAAAGATATCCACTTGAATTGATTAAACTAAATCTTTAATCGATTGTTTTGTTTTGTTTTGTTTCATTTTCTTTTAATTTTACAACAACTTTCAACTTGTTAACTGGTCTAGCTGATTGCAAGTAGTTAGTAGTAGTCTCTGATAAATTTAGTGTCCTTGAGTTCGACTCGGGTCTCACAAAGGCCTTTACTACATTGATGCGTACACTTGCGTTTGACGCACGGTAAAATGGTGTCACTTTCCTTAGTGTAATTTGTCTTTTTATACTTAGCTTAATCCTTTCTCACCTTCTTAGTTTTAATCTACTCTAGGGTTAACTTATGTTTCGTTCTTGCCTTTAAATGTTTTCTTGTCCATATTAGTTTAACGATCAAAACAATCTTCAAACCTTTAACCCTAGTCTTCACAGTAGGAACCTAGTGAAAATAAACATAGCTCTAGTGCCCCCTCTTTTCCTTGTGGATCGACCCTATACTTGCCACCTTCCTATACTACGACATGGCCCAGTGCGCTTGTGGGTGTAGTTGTTTTAAGTGTGAGTAGGTGTTAAGTTAGGTTTTATAAATATCGAAAGTGAATCCACCGTGAGTGTCTGTCCACAGGGTTGCATCTGTTCAAACTCCAATTGAGTAGTGTGTAACACCATTGGTAGAAACGCACCAAGCTTTCTGCTCATTTCTTGTGATGTCATAAGTGTTATGGACATTCACTTCTAATGTAATATGGGACCTATAGGGTCACACACATAGGTCTCAACCTAGAAGAAGAGTCTAGATCTTGAATGACAGTTGAATTAAGTACTAAAGTGTTTAGGTATTTGATTCACACAACAAATAGGCTGACAACACTGCCAAACACCCAACTTAAGTGTTGAGACGGCCGTAAGGAATTGCCAAACGGTCATTTCAAGTGTTGAGATGAGCGTCTGGGGAGTTAGGCATGTTTGAGTTGAAATTGGCTAAGAAGCGAACCGACCCAACCAGATGGCTCGACTTGGATCACTAGACGACCGTCTGGGTGACCGTATAGAACCTTCCCTCGACCGAACCAGAAATCAAAGTCCAACATTGATGGGATTTGAGTTGTCAATTTCATGTACAATTAAGAAATAACCAAATGACTGTATGGGTTGTGCCAAACGACCGTCTGGTCTGTTGCATGTTGTGAGATTTCCATAATTGTTGCAAAAATTCGATATCTTCCGGTCATTTCCACTCCCGCATCGATTGGGAACCTAGACACAAACCCCGCCTATAAATAAAGGGGGTACTAGGGCTTCCGAGAGTATAACACAAACAATTGAGAAATAGTTGCTCTGATAAAAAATTTCCTCTCTCGTTATGGTAAACACAAGAGACCAAGCAAGTTCTACTCGACTAGGGAGGAACAAAAAGGGAGAGAGCAATTGAGATCCTTGTTGTGGGAGAGCAAGTTGGCGACTAGTACACCAATAGGAGAGACGACTCCTTCCTGATTGTTCCGATAGGATGACAGGACTTCTAGGCGGTCAGCGTGGACTTCCCTAGAGGTGGGATACCATTGTCTTTTGCTAGGATAGCATCGCCAACCAATATTATGTGATAAGAGGAACTGTTGTAGAAGATGACATACGAGTCTAGTGTCCTTGGAGGAGCAGTCAGACGAGTCTCAATGCAACTAGGAATCAGAGTTGCAGAATGACAATGACAAGGAGATGTCTCTGGACTTGATCTAGGACCAGGTATATCCTTGAAACCATCCTTCATGTCTTATAGTAATTGACACGATCTACTGATTATGGCAATATGGTACATAAAATTCTATTTCCGCTGCCTGTTCTATAGTCATATTTCCCTACATTGGTATCAAAGCCAACGTCAATTTACTATATTATGGGATAATCGATATGATCAAATTTTGGTTTTTTCGTTCTATTATTACATGTGAGGTGAATAATATCTTTTCAAATCCAAACACCATGATAATCCCAAACTAATATATATGATATATATATGTAATTTACATGTGACACCCTAAAAGTAGTTTTTATGGTGGATGTGTAGCATTGTTTATCGCCAATAACCCCTAATATCTGTACAAGTTTTTATGGTTGGTAGATACTCTTATCTTGGCCTGTGTACCAAGCCTCTATCTTTTCTTCCCCATGTAAAGCTAATTCTTTCCTACCCTTGTTGTCCTCTATTTAACTCGAGGTTTCGAAATAATCATGTAAAAGTAGGATAGTTTACTTTCTATTATGATGAAGAAGAAGATGTCCCGAAGACAAGCAGACCAACTAAAGGGCCATGGAGGACCAGGAGGATGATCTAGACCGATCTCTTGGCAGACCCGACCGATCTTCTAGAGGAGCCAACAGATAGTGGGAAGAAGGACTAGGCGACTGGTGAGATGATCAAACAACCACCCAAGAGGCAACCCGACCAGTTCAAAGGTTGAACTAGTCAACCCAGATTGGCAAGCACAAATCTTCATCAAAAATAAGTTTTTGTATGTAATGCATACCTAGATGACCATAATTCCTTGTGGCTCCAAGGGATTGCATATGGTTGTCCACAACCGTCGTGTTTGTTTATTGCATGTTTTTGTTGTGGGATATAACATGTATATGGTACGTACTATATATGTGGTGATTGGATAAAGTATATGTATTTATGTGAACTCCCTCAACTAAAATATTAAGTCCTAGACACTTTTCAAAAGTGGCACACATGAAAAGCTTGATTGACTAAGCGTAGGATACGCGAAAGCGTAAGTTATCGTATATCTCGTAGAAGTGTGATGGTAGTGATGTAGGATCCACAAAAGCGGGATGCATTATTATCGTGTTGGATTTTGGGCCAGGCTTAATAGGTGATGCCTTAGTGAGACTAAGCACTAGAAGCATACAAATGATCATGGCAAGGAGTTGTGCATATCATCTGTCCAAGAGTTGCATATGATGCAATTGACATGATGACCTACCTAAATAGTCAGGTTGTAGGCGATCATCAAAAGCTGACTCATTACTTGATGAAAATGGATCTTGCCCCACTAGAATATTGTATGCTACAATATTCAGAATTGATATTGAGGGCTATAAATTCAAATAAAATAGTGGGAGCGATAATAATTAAAGACCTAATTGATATCGTCAAAATTTCCAAATCAAAAATGGTTTTTAAAAAATGCAAATTTTCTCTTGTAGAATCAAATGACGAACAAATCTGGTGTGCAATTGGTCTTGAAGAAAGACAAATTTGATGGGAGAAATTTCCAAGACTAGTTTTGGACTTTGAGAAGGGTTCTCAATGAAGAGTGCAAGCTCTACTTCCTTGAAAAACTAGTGCCTGAAATACCTCCTCCTGAAGATCCTAGGGCACATATGGATGCTTACTGGAAGCATGCCAATGATACCTTGGAGATAAAGTACCTTATGCTTAGCTACATGAAATATGAGTTGCATGAACAGTGTGAAGAAATGAGTGTTCTTGAGATGGCAACACATCTTAAGAAAGTGACACTTGGTCTTAAAAAGCAAGAAAGGGACACTATCTTAAAGTTGATACTTGAGTCAAAGCCGATAGAGGGAACCTCAGTAGAAGAACATGTGATCAATATGATTGGACATGTGTATCATCTTAAAGAATTGGGATTCACTTTGAGCTAAGAGTTGGCAACTAATATGATTCTAAGGACTATGATTGAATCATATAGCCGCTTATTGCATGTCATCATGTAAATAATATGGTTGGATAAATGTCAGACTTGCTTGCCATGTTTATTTTTGTTGAAGCAAAATTGTAGAAGGACTAGTCTGTGATGGTGACCAGCGGAGCTGAGTCCAAGTATCAAAGCAAGACCAAGAAGAGTTATGTGGTCAAGACTAAGTCCAATTCTTCAACACTCGGGATAAGGAGAAATAAAAGTACACAAGGAACTCAACCTTTGTACTTGAAGGCTTTTAGGAAGCAGAAGATGGGGATGGTGATCTCCACTTTAGGTATATACATTATGGAGATAAATCTATCTACTTCATTATCATGAGTATTGGATACTAAATGTGGATCTCACATATG
This sequence comes from Alisma plantago-aquatica, assembly GCA_963693085.1. Classification (NCBI taxonomy): domain Eukaryota; kingdom Viridiplantae; phylum Streptophyta; class Magnoliopsida; order Alismatales; family Alismataceae; genus Alisma; species Alisma plantago-aquatica. The sequence goes on along the minus strand of OY856410.1, from coordinate 729,507,403 downwards.
TTCGCATATGCAAGATCCGAAAGGAAGTAGGACTTTGAGAAAAGGTGAGGTGTAACAATGAGTTTCTAATGGCACAAGGGTTGCGGCCAGCATAGTTGGAACCTATAGTATATCTCTACCTATGGGGCTTGAGTTAAAGAATTGCTATTATGTATTAACTATAAATAGAAACATCATATATGTATCTTGTTCAGACAAGGATGCATTTTAATACCATATTAAAAATGGTCGATATTATATTTCAAAAGATGGGATCTTTTATGGAAGTACCCAATGTCTTATGATCTTTATTTGTTAGATATAAAGACATGTGTATATAAAGTTAATACTAAAACACCACCCGACTAGGGAGGAATAGCAAGGGAGAGAGAAATTGAGATCATTGTTGTGGGAAAGCAAGTTGGTGATTAGTACACCAACAGAAGGGATGACTCCTTCCTAATCATTCCAGTAGGATGACAGGAGTTCTAGGTGGTCCTTGTGGACTTCTCTAGTGGTGGGAGGTTTTTGTCTTCCACTAGGATAGCATCATCAACCATCAGTCTGTGACGAGAAGAACTGCTGCAAAAGATGACATGCGAGTCTAGTGTCCTTGGAGGAGCAGTCACACAAATACTAGTGCCAATAGGAGTTAAAGTTTTGTAAAAAAATGACAAGGAGATGTTATTGGACTTGGTCCAGGACTAGGTATATCCTCAAAACCATCCTTCATGTTTTATAGTAATGACGTAATCTACTAATTATGGGAATATGGTACAATTTTTTTTGTTTCTACTTTCCGCTCTACAACCATATTTCCTTACATAAGATAATCCAAACAAGCATCCAAATACATTGAATTTTAAAATTGAATTCAAGTTTGAGGAAAAGATTAAATGCAAGTTACATATATGAGGAGAGATAAAGGTCCTGGTTATCACACTTTCTCTACATCAATAGTTGTACTAGGCCTCATCAACTAACAAGTATCACAGGTACCACTGGCATCTTCGATTGATATTTGGTACCACACTATAATAAGGAGTATACCCTCACTGGCCTAGACCCCCAAGCCCTTATCCATTACAATTTGGCTTCCTTGATCTGGACTTATCCTTTAATCAAGAAGCACATTTCCTCCTCACACTGCAATCCTCATGTTAAGGATTCTACAGTGTTTAGGGCATCTATTGTATAATGATGTTTAATTTATCCAAATAACATCTCTACCATTCCTAATATTACCTCAACTTAAAAATAGAGCACTTGGAAAATTTCATCATAATCATCAGGCTAAAAGCAACTATCAAAAATATCTAAATTTCACAACTTAGTCCTTTAGATCCAGAATTAGGGCTAAACCAAAATTTATGGTGCCTCTAAATCCACTATTGTGTTTACCATATCTCATAGTTGTTCACATAAAATGATTACTCATATCAACATCATAGCACGCAGTCTACTAAAAATTTTACTTTTTCTAGTGAAAATCACTATTATAACATAATAATTTCATAATATCAATCACTAAGTAAGAATTAACACAAAAATAAGATTATTTCAGGTTTATTTACTATAAATCAAGGTGAGAAGGTGATTTTCCACTCACCTTAATCTGACCCTTGGTCATTGATATCAGATTTAAACTTTGTATGTTCGGACTCGTGGTCTATTGAGTTTGGGTTCGAGCTTATAACTTCAAAATCTACTACTTAACCACTCGATTTAGATGTGTAGCTCCAAATAGGGTCTCCTAGAGGAAGAATATGAAGAAAGTAGGTAGAAGAAATCTCTTAATGATCCATAGAGAAGATCTCAACCAAGAAAAGGTTCAAATGATAAGGGTTCTACTATCTAAAACTACTTACCATGATTGCTTCGTGGCTAGGTCATTAGTTTCTCATGTTCTTAGCCTTCCTCCCAAAAATCTCTCTATAAATCATTTATCAATAAACCTATTGATTTTTAGGGATCTACTTATATGTACAATTGAAATACAAATCCAAAGAGATAAATTTCATAATATTTGGATATATATAGTAAAAGTTATGGTCATTTTACTAATCAGTTGTCTTAGGAAGCTGCACAGTTCATTTTTGTTAGTTTGTGTGACCTCTGTGGTCATCAATCTACATGGCTGTCAGCCTGTGTGATCTTCAATTTGCATGGCTCATCATCCTATATGGCCATCAACCTACGTGGTCATCAACCTACATGGCCATCGGCCTGACAAAAAAAGAAGCGAACTAAAGCTAGTTTTGCACATGTTTACTAAAATTGCCATAACTCTTTCCTTTTAACTTTTCTTTGGTTCATTATTTTTGAGTTGGATTTGTAATTGAATTATATGCAATCCTACATTATTAGTTTGATAAAATTATTAGTCATTTTTTTTAATTATTTCATCAAGTATCTTAATTCTCTTCCCGCATACACGTGTGTACTACTACTATATTAATACAACTATATTAACTAAAGATTAGATGTCATGGTATCCTCAACTCATTGTATTCATTACAAAACATAAACTAAAGATAACTAAAGCTGGTATAAATAATAAAGTAAATTATAATACTAACAAAAGTATAATTAACATTCAGGTTATCTTTAACCTAAAATTACCAACCAAGAGAGTTATAGGTTGTAACGATCTCCCCCTTTAAAATACAATTTTGTCTCAAAATTCCTAGAAGAGGAATTAATACTTGATACACATCTCTGGCTCCACTTCCCATGTGGCTTCTTCTACACCATGATTCCTCCAAAGGGCCTTCAGTAGAGGTATCTCCCTCTTTTTAAGCTTCTGAATTCTACGATACAAAATTTGTATAGGACCTTCAACATAGGAGATATCCTCTCTTAATTGTACAATCTCTAGATCTATAACTTTTTCTAGTACATGTATGACATTTCTTTAGAATAGATACATAAATTACATCATGTAAATTGTCTAACCTAGGAAGAAACTCAATCTTGTATGTCATTGGGCTAATTCTTCAAATGATCAGATATGGAACCATAAATATAGGAGTTAGCTTGCCTCATTTTTAAAACCTTAGTACACCTTTCCATGGTGACACTTTCAAGTAAAATTCATCTCCGAACTCCAAACAATAGCGGTCTACGTCTTTCCTTTGCATAGCTTTTCTGTTTGTCCTGTGCAACTTTCAACTATTGTCTGATCATTGATATTTTCTCTATTGTTTCCTCCACCAATTCTGGACCTATAATTTGCCTCTCACCAACTTCATACTAGAAAATTGGATATATAAACTTTCTCCCATGAAAAGCTTTATAAGGGGCTACGCCTAAATTGCAATGGTAACTGTTGTTATAGGAAAATTTCATGAGACTGTCATTAACTTGCAGAACACAAACTCTCAACATGTCCTATAATGTTTGAATTGTCCATTTTGACTGTCCATCTGTCTGAGGGTGAAACATTGTGCTAAACTTCAAAAACCAACCCCAAGGCATAATGTAGTTTATTCTAGAATCTTTGTGTGAGCTTAGGATCTCTATTAGATATAATAGTGACTAGTATTCAATGTAATCTAACTATTTCATCTATTTATATCTTGGCTAGTTTAGGTGCATCCCATGTTGACTTAATTAAAAAAATGGTTGATATAGTTAATCAATCCACAATCACTCATATTGAGTCAAAACATGCAATTTTATAAATAACCCTATTTAAAAGTCCAGAGTAATATGTTCCCATTTTGACATAGGTATAGGGAGTGGTTACACGATACCTACTGTATTTTAGTGTTTAACCTTAACTTGTTGACACACATCGCACCTAGATCCATACTCAACCACATATCTCTTCATATGCGGCCATTAATATAGTTCCCTGATGTTTCTATACATCTTACAACTGCCTGGGTGCATTGCATACATAGAAGAGTGAACTTCCTCACAAATGTGCTTCTTTAACTCAGTGTCTTATGGTACACAATATATCATCCTGATACAACAACCCATCATCTAAATATCTAAACTTCGTTCTGTCTCCTTTTGTCATATTGCATGATCTATTTCAAATCATTGTTACTTTATTGAAGCTCATTGATTTGATCATAGAATGTAGGTCTAACCTGCATTAGCACAATCAGTCCACCTTGTTCATACACACCCAAATATAAATTCCTCTCTCTCATCTTAACTAGTAAGCATTTTTACACATGCTATATGAAATATATAGAGGGGGTGAATAGAGATTTTTCTACTTTAAAATTTAATTAAAAACTTAAGGCAAAGAAGGAGGAGGAAACAAGGAAGACACTTGTGTTTAGAGTGGTTCCAACCTTTGAATATAAAGGTTATCAGTCCACTACCCAATTGTCTCTAATTGGGATTTTGAAAGTGATTAATTTTATTACCTTGCAAGGATATTACATAAAATACAATCACCTCCCTTGAAGTAGTCTTCACTTAGAAGTAGCCTTCTTTGAAGTAACTCAAAGCCCTTAGAGCATCCTTCTCCTCCTAGAAGTAGCTCCACCGCCTTGAGATAGCCTTCCCTTGGAAGTTGCTCCAACTTCCCTTGAAGCAACCTTACTTGAAGTAATCTCAAGATCCTCTTAAAACAACCTTCTCCACTAAGAAGTAGCTTCAAATGAGCTCCCTCAAGCAGCCTCCATGATCTTGGAGTAGCCAAGGAGCAAAAGTAGCTTGTACATGTGAAGGTGAATTGGAAGAAGGAAATAAAACAATTGAGTACAACACTTTGATCCAATATCAAGTGTTTGGATCTCCTATCCACTTAATATGGACGTGGCTATATGTGGTGGCTAGGAGATTATATATATAGGACAACTCTAGAGCACAATGAAGAAGATTACAATTGAATTCTAGCTATGTTGCTCTCAATAGTGAATACTCAAGTGTAGCTTAGGTGCTTTAGGTGTCCTAAGGCCTATCCTATTTATAGGAATGGTTTGTAAGTGTCTAGGGACATTCTAGGGAGTGTCTAGAGTGTTCTTAGTGTTTAACTAGCCGTTAGGTGTACATTAGTTGCCTAGGAATTGCTAATTTGTTCGTTCTTAAAAAGAACAATCCAAAACCCTACTCAGTCGATAAGTTTGTCGACCGAACTGTGTCATGGTTGAGAATTTCTTCGACTGAGCCTGGGTTTAAGAAAAAAGTGTTGCAATGTTTATTTCCAACTCCCAACTACAAACTACTTAGTCTAAAAATCACAAGCTTTAGACTGAAGCTTACTCGGTCGAGATTATTTTTGACAGAAGACTATTTTAGAGCACAATTGTGTAAGTTGTTGAACACTGCTCAAAATTTTGAGTGAGGTGGTTCTCAGTCGACAAAAACTTTGACCAAGTGTGTCTCGGTCGACAAGTTTTTCAACCGAGGGTGTCCCTATTTTGGACTTTAGAATCACCTACTAAGTGTGTGTTTCAATGAGTGATGGTGACTCTAACTTTGGGGGGAAACCTATCTAAGGGTTATAAGTGGGTAGGGAAGATCTAACGCTTGATTTACATAATGTCTAAGTACTTTTACATTATATTTTTGTACAAGTGTTTACATTTGAGTACAACCATGAACATTTATACAATTAACCACATTTGATCTTCAATTTGCATTGATCTTCATCTTCCCTCTTAGTAGGATTTCCTTATTCCTTTGAACCCTAAAATACTCAAATAACATGTTAGCTCCACAAGTGTGAAATGTTTGTCATCATCAAAACAAAGGGCATGCTAATGTCCAATTTAGCCAACACCATAGAGAAAATTTGGTAGACGATGTTGACTTCCTACTAAAAGTTTTTGCTACCAAATTATCCTTCCCAAGGTGATAATCAATGGAAACATCATAATCCTTTCTAATCTATAACCACCTACACTATTTTAGGTTAAGATTTCTTTGTGTGAAAATGTAATTTAGACTCTTATGGTCAGTAAGGCTTGACATGACTCACCATAGAGATAATGCTGCCATGCATTCAAGACATATACAACTACTACAAGCTCAAAATCATGTATTGGATAATTATCTTTATTCTTCTTGAGATGACTGGAAGCATAAGACACCACCTTCCCTTCCTACATAGAACACATTCTAAACTTCTCTTGGATGCATCACGAAAAACCACATATCCCTTGTCTTCTTCTGATAAAATTAAAATGGGTGATGTAGTTAACTTCTTCTTTAATGTTTGAAATTTTTTATCACATTTTTCAAACCAAATAAAAGGCACATCATTCCTTGTTAAGTGTGTAAGAGGTGATACTAATACAATAAAGTTCCTTATAAACCTTCAATGATAACTAGACAACCCTAGAAAACATTTGATCTCAGTAGGAGTAGTGGGTTTCTCCCGCTGAAGAATACATGCCACCTTCTTAGGGTCTACACTTACTTTGTTTCCTGAAATGACATGTCCAAGGAAACAAACTTCAAACTACTAGAACTCACATTTACTTAATCTAGCATAAACCTAATTTTACCTCAACAACTGTAGGAATATCCTGATATGTTGCTCATGGTGTTCCACATCTTTGAAATATATTAGAATATCATCTACGAACACTACTATAAACTGATCTAAGTAGGGATATAAATTCTATTCATCATGTCCACAGAGGTTGTTGGGTCTTTTATCATCCCAAAAGACATGACTACAAACTCATAATGTTGATATCTTGTTCTGAATGCCGACTTAGGTACATCAGATGCCTTTATCCTTAATTGATGATAACCTGACTTGAGATCCATCTTTGAAAGGAATGTTGTTTCATGTATCTAATAAAACCAATCATCAATCCTAGACAGAGGATATTTGTTCTTACTGGTTATCTTATTCAATTGTCAATGGTCTATGTTAATGACATAGTTCCATACTTCTTCTTCACAAATAATATTGGAGCTCCCCATGGTGATGTACTAAGTTGAATAAAACCCTTGTCGAGTAACTCTTGTAATTGAGATTTTAATTCTTTTAACTCAACAAATGTCATTCTCTAGATAGGTAATGCTATTGGGTGACTAGCAGGAAGAATTTTTATCTCAAAATCAACATCCTTCTTAAGAGGAAAACCTGGTACCTCTTCAGGATAAATATATGGAAACTCATCTTTTCTATACTATAGCATCTAACACATGTGCTAGAAAGGCATCACACCCCTTTCTCACCATATTATCAGCTATAATAGTTGATACTAGTACACGTGGGTAAGACTTTTCTATCTCCAGTAAGACACATAGACACTTTGCTGAAAGATATATGCTTTCTTCCAATAATCTAGTTGAACATGGTATGTTTTAAAGCAGTCCATACCCAAAATGGTATGAGATTCACTGCTACGGTATACCCATTAAGACTCAACATACATCCACGACAAACTTTTGTTAAAATTGTTGATTCACCTAACAACATTTTTAATAGGAACTCAAAAGATAAATCCCGAGTTAATAGAATTAATTCACTAAATAATGACCTCTATATAAAAGAACATATTACACCAGATATATCAATATTGTAACTAAATGCTTTGAAAGAGAATCATCTCACCTGTAATAACTTTAGGCGAGACTACTCCTTCAATGGTATCATAGAAAAGAAATGTCTTGTAGCACTCCCTCTGCCACATGGTGTTTGTTGTCCAAGACTGGTACTAGGTGCTCCCCCTCTAGAGCATGAGACTATTGAAGAACTTGCCCCTCTAAGTGGATCTTATCTCTGAGGAGTCTGAAACTGTGATTGTGAACTTTATTTAGGAATATACTGAAGCTTTGGGCAATCCCTCTCAATATGTCCCATCTTTTTTCCGCAATGACATGCTAGAGTATAAAATCCCCTACACTGACCAAAATGTGTCCTACCACAGTTTTAACATGCATATGTATCATGTCTCTACAGACCTACCACTAATGTCGATGACCCTAAAGGTCTTAATGAAGATGCTTACTAGGTAGTGTACTCGATCTACTAGAACTAGACCTTCCCCCACTTTGTGAATAACTAGATCAAATGAGAATTATTAACTATTTAGAATAGAAGCAAGTTATACAAGTAAGTAAAACTATCATGCACTTTTAAAAAAGCATGAGTATAACTAACTAGGATAAAACTATTAAATACCCATTCCGTTCTTTAGTCCATTTATTATATGCCCTAGACCCACATGAGGTGTACCACAACATGTGTAAGCATCAAAGCAAGTTACAATCTCATTGCACAAGACTATAAGAATGCATGAGATTCTAAGTATGAATCTATAGCTACCATATTTTGAATGGGCCTCACCACATCTAGCCTCAACGGATAATGGAAGAGGACAAATATCTAGACTCCACCTCAAACCCTGGGTACTTAGGCAGAGAGTCAGATTACATGGATTTCTTTACATAGGTGGCTCCAATAGGACTCACCAACTACTCAATATCACATGTACCATTGGCATCTCTAGTTGATATTGGGTACCACACTATAATAAGGAGTTTGTCCTCACTGGCCTAGATCCCTACACCCTTATCTAGTACAATTCATCATATTTGAAGCTCTTTCTTTGGAGGCCTTCTGTCTTGAGTAGATAGAATAGAGGATGGAGATCCATGCTATAATGGATGAAGAATAATTGGGGAGAAGGTGGTTCTCTCTCGAGTGACCGTGCTCTTCTATCCAAAATTTCCCTCCTTTCTCCTTGGATCTGCTCTGGTGATGAATGCATATTCATCAGGAAATTCAATTACCATTTTGGGTCAAATTTGACTCAATGCTTTTAATTTCACTTACTAAATAACAAAATGTGCAAAATTACTTAATTGGTCCTATTATCATGATTTTAATTGAATTTATGTTGATTTGATGCAGGTCTTGATTAAGTTGAACAATCAGCTGGGGCCCACCTTCACTCACTTTTGATCTTGACCAATCGGTCTTAACCAAACGGTTTTCTCTAATGGTCCTGACCTCTCGGTTTTGAGATATTCACCTATACGATCTCAAGACCGTTTAAGCCCATTCAGTTTCAAGACCGCATGAGCCTAAACGATCTCAAGACTGTTTGAGTCCATACAGTTTCAAGACCGCATGAGCCTAAACGATCTCAAGACCGTTTGAGTCCATATGGTTTCAAGACCGAACGAACCCAAATGGTCTCAAGGTCGGATGATGTCTAACTATTTCAAAACCGTTTGGACCGAAACCATTTGGACAACGAAACCGTTTGGACAACGAGACCGTTTGACAACGGGAACGAATGAATTTCCAAAACCGAATGTAAGACCAAATGAGCACATGCACGTAGACCGTTTGCTCTAACAATGAGACCATTTGTGATTGATTAAGTACAGCAGCAAAACCGTTTGATGAGCAAACGGTTTACAAACCATTTGTTGTACACATGAAGAATGTGTGAGCTGAATACATGAAATACAAATCGTTTTCCAAGGCAGAAAAGCAGCAGACCGTAAGCTATTAGAAAACCGAATGGAAAAGTCAAAGCGCGAAGACCGTTTGCTTCTATAGCATATGAAGACTGAATGGAACTTGCATGAGGACCGTTTGCTGGTTTTTGGGTGAGCTGAAGATTGTATGAGGCTGGTCGCATGATCTTTTGGAAAGTTAAAGCCAAACCGTTTGAACAAGCAGCAGTAGATCATTTTCTGAAGCCAAGACTGAATGGCCACATGAAATAGTTGCTGCGGGGGCATGCACTCATGCAAACCGCATGGAGTAATCACGTGCATGGGATCAAATACTAGCAAACCGTTTAGGAGGAGCGGCCAGTAGCAAAAGTCACGAGACAGTTTGGATAAAGGCTAATACAAGACCGGAAGGAGTGAAAACCACATGCATGCAAACTGAAATGTTGAAACCGTTTGCCAGCTTGAAGACCGAATGGGCAGTCAAACCTGCAGGACCATTTGAATTGGATAACTGAAGACCATTTGAGTAGGATATTTATGAAGACCGAATGCTGAAACCAAACTGAATGATAAAGCAAAATGCAAGACCGTTTGCCCTTCTATTCTCAAGACTGTTTGGTCAAAATTTGACAAGACCGTTTGAGCAAAAATATATGCAAAACCGTTTGACTGGAAACGTGCCAAAAGCATGAAGACATGTCCCGTGCCTATAAATAGGACCACTAGGGTCCTAATTTGGGGCATCGGTTCTGGGACATCGACAGACTGCCTGTACACAGGTCCGATCCAAATCCAGTGCCGTCCACGCCAGTTTCATTCCTCCTACCGCCCGTGTTGCAACCAAGGAGGATGAGGAGAGAAGAAAGACGGAGTGAGGGAGACTGTCTGGTCTATCTTGGAATCTCTCATTCACGTCCAGATCTTCTCCGACACGACGTAGAAGGTTGTATCTTCTTCACCGAGCTGTGACTACCTTCTACACCGAGTTCATGGTGGATTTCTCTTTCTTTCTTATTCTTCTTGTTCCTCGCATCATGAGCGAGTAGTACCTTTTCACTGGGGTGTGGGGATTAGCCCCGCTGCCCATGCAAATCATGTTCTTTTGTTAAACTCTCTATGGCAATGTATATAACTTTTCATTTCGTTGTTAGTTGGTACATTTGTAGTTGATTATCTACTTACTTTCATCTTGTTCTGTCCTTTGTTACGAAATCTTCTATATATGGGATGGAATGGCGGTTTACAAGTTCGACTCCTTGACGAGAACTTCTGATAGGATTCCTTGAGGTCATAAGTGTATGATTTGTGAGGAGATGAGACATCTAGCCTATGGTGACGCTTCTATGGTCTAAACATCCCTCAGGGAGGACCACAGCCGTAGTTGGATTTTATATCGTCTTGTTTATCATCGATGTTAGTTTGTAGATCTATCACATGTTTGCTTATCAATTAATGCGGTTGACTACCACACTAGAAATAGAATGGGATTTCTTCGAGTTCGTAAGTGTATGATCCATGAGGGGATGAGCCATATAGCCTTCGGTGACACTTCTGTATGCCTAACACCTGTATAGGGGGCTCACAACCTTCTTTGTATTTATGTATCTTCAGAGCCGTGAGTAAGTGATCCGGTTGGTGATGAGACATTTGATGCCTAAGGTGATGCTCACGCAAACCTAACGCCCGTATGGGGGGTTTTGCAGCAGCTCTATTTGGATTTTTATATCTTGCCTGGATTGTTTGTGATTGAATGTGTTTGCACGTGTAGCGGAGGTGAAACCTGATACCATCCCAGTGATTCCATATCATTGATCTAAATCCAACTTTAATTCAGCTTTTTGCAATTAGTTTAATTAACCTCAAATCAACCAATTGTTCTAAATATTAGTCTTAACTCGAACTAGATTAGACTGACAAGGATTCTTAAAAATGTTGTCCTTTGGGTTCGATCCTTAACTATACTGCAATAAGACTCGTCCGCTTATGGGTGGTATTATTTGCACTTTGGTTTTAGTAAAAGCTCAGGGATTTCAACCCCGAGTGAGTTTGTTAGTGCGATAAAATCCCACGTCAAATTCTGGCACTGTTACCGGGGATAACAGAATTAGTTAGTCAAAACTAGTTCTTTTAAGACTAATTTAGGATTTTGCTTTTTCTTTTGACACAATCGATCATCTACTTGAAATTTGACTCTACTCTGTGGTTCTCACTTTCAAAATATTTCTATCTCAGGTACAATCCAAGGTGTAGTGCATGCACCGCTCGGACAGCCCCTGACTCACAATGAGCTTTGATCCCGAGATAGACAGAACTTTTCATCGTCAAATCTGAGAAAATCAAGCAAGGATAGCTCAGGAAGAGGAAGTAGCCCGAAGAGTGGCTTAAGCCATCAATGCACAGAGAGAGAGGCTCATGCAAGAAGCCAGAGCCACAGTTCAGCAGGAAATCCTAGCAGCACAAGCAGCCAAACTACAAAAGGATCTTAGAGAGTTCTCAATCCTGAAAGCTATGATTGTTCATCATCCAGTTCAACCTCCTCCCATCAATGTTGCAAGTTTTGAGATTAGGGCACATTGGATCACATTGCTTCAAAACAACCCTTTCTACGGCAAACAAGGAAAGGACACCCAAGAACATCTTCTGAGATTCATCGATCCATGTGCTATGACAAAGCAAAATGGAGTATCTGTTGATGCCATTCGACTCCGTCTCTTCAAGTATTCCCTTGCTGATAGAGCCATAAGTTGGTACAATTCATTACAAAGTGAAATACCCATCACCACCTGGGAACAACTCCAAAATGTGTTTTTGGAAAATTTCTATCCTCCATCTCTCACATATGAAATTAGGGGCCAAATAAAAAATTTCACTCAAGTCCCTGGAGAAACTCTTGCTGAAGCATGGGATAGGCACAAAGAACTTCTACGCAAGTGTCCACACCATGGAATTCCTAAGAATCAACTCATCGAAATTTTCTATATGGGTGTGGATGATGATATTAAGAGGTTTCTAGATTCCTCATCTGGAGGAAACTTCATGCGACAAAGTTATGACAGCGCATGGAGGGTCGTCACCCTTGGAGCAGAAAATCAAGCTAATTGGGGTAGATCTGTAGGTAAAGGAGTCTTCAAAGTAGCTATGACTGAAGCTACTCCCGAGTACAAGTCTATCTGAAACCCTAAAACTCTTAGTTGCCAATCAAGACCATATTGATTCATCTCTTGCTGCTATTGGAATAGGACGTTCGCCCACTCGACAACAAGAACAGATCAAATCAGCTACATTGTTCTATGAAGCTTCCACTTTATCATGCAATGTACTCTATGATGTTGTTCTAAGCAACGTATGTGGATAGATAATGGTCAAATGGAAAATCTTAATGCTATCAACACCATTCCTGGTCAAAGTTATTACAATCCGAATCAGAATAGGAACCATCCAGTCTTTCAATATGGAAACCCCTATGGAGCAGTAAACTCGCATCAATTTGGTTCAAACAATCAACCAAGAGGCCCACCAGGATTCCAGTACAATCAACAACAAAATTTTGGAAATCAAGGAAATTTCAAGGGAAACTTTCAGAATAGGAACTTCAATAATTATCAAAATAACTCCCAGTACCAAAGTCTCAACCAAGTTCATTATCAACAACAAGGACAACAAGTAGGTCTAGCTTCTCCTGATGATAAGCTATCAGCCATTGAAAAGATGTTGCAAACTCAGCAAACTATGATAGCTAACCAGCAAGCTCAGCAGAAGGCTTGAATCTCAACTAGCTCAACTTGCAGCTAGCATTAAGCCACCAACTGGGGTTTTTGCTGTCCAGCCTGAGAATAATCCTAAGCATCCAGAACAACTAAAGGCGGTCACCACCAGGTTAGGAAAATACTATTCCGATCCTCCTATCAAGCCACCGATGGTTGTTACAGATGAGGACGAACATGTGATTATACAAGATTCAACAACTCCTGAATCACAACCAAAGGGACCAGTAATTAATGATAAGTCAGAAAAAGGAAACTTTGAGAAGCCTGCTCAAGAAGACGAAGAAACTGAGACTCCAGAACCTGATATCCTTGTGTACAAACCTCGTATACCTTTTCCAGATCGTCTAAGGCAAACAAAACTTGATACCATATTCAATAAGTTTAAAGAAGCTATGAAGAAACTTCATGTTGATATACCCTTTTTGGATGCTCTGGCCGAGATACCAGCATGGAAAAAGTACTTAAAGTCGCTACTCACCAGGAAATATATAACTAAAGAATATGAGACATTCAAGTTAGCTAAAACCACTTCAAATATCATCCAGAGTAAGATGCCAAAGAAACAAAAAGACCCAGGATCTTTTGGGATTTCCTGCCATATTGGTGATTCTTCATGCAAGAAAGGACTAGCAGATCTTGGTGCCAGCATCTCCATCATGCCACTTAGCCTTTGCAAAAGGCTAGGGTTTGCTAAACTACTTCCAACTGGTATGACCATACAACTCGCAGACAATTCGATAAAACGCCTGTTAGGAATTATTGAGGATGTACCTGTCAAGGTAGGGAAAGATTCTTATGTTCCGTGTGACTTTGTCATCATGGACATAAAAGAGGATGCCAGATATCCTCTCATCTTTGGACGTTCGTTCCTCACCACTGCAAGAGTTTAATTGATGTTGAAGCAGGAACTTTGCTTCTCAGACTTGGCAAAGAAACTCTCGAATTCAAGGTTTTTGAAAGTATGAGAAGACCAAGTATGCAAGAAGAAGTCTGTCTGATTGACTGCATTGAGAAAATGTCACTTCTGACCCAAGAGCATCATGAATCAGATGATCCTTTAGAAATCTCTCTAACAAACCCATAAGTTGATGAACCGATTGACAAATAAGTAAAGGATTGCATCGAATCCCTCGACTCTGCTAAAGAAGATGTTGAAGCCACTAGTGAAGAACTCAAAGCTATGGAAACTACAGAAGAAATATGTGAAAACCCAGAGGCTCCCGAAATGAAGCCCTTGCCCGAGGGACTGAAGTACATGTTTTTAGACGACCTAAAAGTTTGCCCAGTTATTATAAATTCCGATCTAACAACTGATCAAGAAGATAAACTCCTGAAGGAATTAAGGAAAAGAAAGAAAGCCATCGGTTATAAAATGAGTGACCTAACTGGGGTTAGTCAAGCGTTGTGTATGCACAAGATCCCTATGATGGAAGATCATAAGCCTATTATTGAACATCAACGAAAATTGAATCCAAATATGAAGGAAGTGGTCCGTCGTGAGGTCATTAAACAGCTCACAATTGGAATAATCTATCCAATATCAGATTCGCCATGGGTGAGCCCAGTGCATGTAGTCCCGAAGAACGGTGGAACAACTGTTATACGAAATGAAAACAATGAACTCATCCCCACTCAAACAGTCATAGGGTGGAGGATGTGCATAGATTATAGAAAATTAAACAAGGCAACTCGAAAAGATAATTTTCTAATGCCTTTCCTTGATCAAGTCCTAGAAAGGTTGGCTCACCAAGAATATTTCTATTATCTTGGCGGTTACTCTGGATTCTATTAAATACCCATACATCTAGATGACCAAGAGAAAACAACTTTTACCTGCCCATTCAGAACATATGCATTTAAAAGAATGTCGTTTGGTCTCTGTAATGCACCCGCAACTTTTCAACGTCGCATGGCTGCCATATTCGTTGGTCTTACTGAAACAATTATGGAGGTTTTCATGGATGATTTTTCTGTATATAGAGATTCATTCGATTCATGTCTAAAGCACCTCTCCCTAGTCCTCAAACATTGTGAAGAAGCACATCTTGTGTTGAATTGGGAAAAGTGCCACTTTATGGTAAAGGAAGGCATTGTCCTCGGCCATAGGGTCAGCAATAGAGGAATTGAAGTAGATAAATCCAAGATTGAAGTGATTTCTAAACTGGCTATCCCAACAAATGTAAAAGAAGTTTGTGTTTTCCTAGGTCATGCAGGATTTTACAGAAGATTCATAAAGGACTTTTCAAAGATAACCAAGCCAATGACAAATTTGTTACTAAAGGACACTGATTTCAATTTCAACGAAGAATGTGTCAAAAGCTTCAACACACTAAAGCAGGCTCTCACAAAAACACCCATCATTAGAGCTCCTGACTGATACCATCCTTTTGAAATTATGTGTGATGCCAGTGACTATGTTGTGGGTGTTGTTTTAGGGCAATGTATAGAGAAGAAATATTATGTGATCTATTATGCATTGAAAACTTTCGATGAAGCCCAGAAAAATTATGCAACTACTGAGAAAGAACTCATAGCAGTTGTGTATGCCTTTGACAAATTCAGATCCTACCTAATTGGTTCGAAGGTCATTGTCTACACAGACCACACTGCCATTTGTTACCTTCTGGCAAAGAAAAATGCAAAACCCAGGTTGATTAGATGGATCCTCCTATTATAAGAATTTGATTTAGAGATAAGAGATAAAAAGGGTACATATAATGTTGTAGAAAATCACCTCAGTCGCATCCACACTCTGGATAATGAGAAGATTCCGATCAATGATTCCATGTCGGATGATCAACTAATGAAGGTCTCAGAAGCTGTACCGTGGTACTCAGATTTTGTGAACTACCTTGCTTCTAGGGTTATCCATCCTCAATGCACCAGAAATGCACTGAAGAAATTTATGCATGATGTGAAACAATATTACTGGGATGAGCTGTACATTTTCAAACTATGTGTTGATGGTATGTATAGACAATGTATCGCCGAAGAAGAATCTCAACTTATTTTGGAACAATGTCACTCAGGACCAGTGGGAGGACATATGAGCTCTAAAAAGACTGCCTTGAAGGTTTTGCAATGTGGATTCTTCTGGCCAACCATATCCAAAGATTCCTACGACTTTGTTCTATCATGTGACAAATGTTAAAGATCAGGCAATATAACAAATAGAGATGAGATGTCGCTAAATATATGGCAAGAAGTAGAGATATTCTATGTTTGGGGGTGGACTACATGGGTCCTTTCCCATCTTCTCATGGATTTTCATACATCCTAGTGGCAGTGGACTACGTCTCAAAATGGGTTGAAGCCATACCAACTGTCACTAGTAATTCCAAACCAGTCATCAAATTATTCAAGGATATTATTTTCGCCATTTTGGTGTCCCACGCACGGTGATATTCGACGGAGGTTCCCATTTTCTTGAAAGAGGCTTTGAAGTGTTGCTAAGAAAGTATGGTGTTACTCATCAGGTAGCCTCACCTTACCACCCACAGACAAGTGGACAGGTGGAGGTTTCTAATCGTCAACTCAAGAGTATCTTAGAAAAGATAGTAGGCCGCAATCGGAAAGATTGGTCGGTGAAAATCAATGACGCATTATGGGCCTATCAAACTTCTTATAAAACACCCCTCGGGACTACACCTTTTTTATTAATATATGGAAAGGCTTACCACCTACCAGTCGAACTGGAATACAAGGCATGGTGGGAAATTAAACAACTGAACTTTGATATGAAAGAAGCAGGCCAAGCCAGGATTCTGCAACTCCAAGAGCTGGATGAACTCAGGATGACAGCTTATGAGAATGCACGAATCTACAAAGAACGCACAAAACTTTGGCATGATGGACATTTGAAAAGAAAAGACATACAAGTGGGAGACCAAGTTTTTCTATTCAACTCAAGGTTGAAGTTATGCCCAGGAAAACTCTGCTCACGCTGGTCTGGACCATACATCGTCAAGAGAATCTCCCCACATGGTACCTTCTCATTATAGAGTGAAAATTCGGGTGAATTTGTAACAAATGGTCACCGCTTAAAGAGATATTTCACCTCAACTGACATAGGCACTGAAGCAACGCTGGAACTCACCAATCCAAAGGATCCACCGTGAAGCTGAAGGATTCAGTCGAGCCATCGACATAAAACAAAGGCGTTTGTCGGGAGGCAACCCGATCAATAAATTTGTTTTACTTTTCTTTTCAAATTAGAATGTTTTCTTTGATTTTGCCTTTACCTTCTATTTAATTTTTCATTAAATAAAATTCGCATCGCGAGATGCTAGTTTAAGATCTAATTGCTCCTTACCCTTGAGATTTTCAGATAAGAGGATGCACACTGACTGGAACGCAACCACATCTGGTGGTCAATCTGGCATGAACTTCCCCTCCATCTTGGATTTAGGGTTTGCTCGGGACGAGCAAATATCTAAGTTCGGGGTGGAGGGCGGGTGGTACGTACCTCACTTTCCACCTACACCCATCATTTTCATACTTAAGTTTTCTCTGTCACATTCTTGATAAAATTTTCAAATTTTCAAAATTTTCAAAAATTTTATTGAACAGATACTTGATGAATTTTTGACACTTCATGTTTCATTAAATGTCACCAACTTACCTGCTATGCATTTTGAATCATTATACTCTCCTTATTCGAAGTAGATCCTCAAAAGGACCACTTTTTGAAACAAGTCATTTGATTGAAATCATCTTGTGAAGCTTATGATTCCTAACATCATGATACTTATGCAAAAATGATAAGTATCTGTCAAACTGATAGGGATCAAACACGTCGTGCTTCCTAACTGACTAGTGGAACAATAACATGGAATCTCCATCGGATCCTCATCAAGTCATTATTTGAGCAGAGTACGATAAAGAGAACAACCTGGTGCACTGAATTGTAAATCAAGTTGCAGTCTGATCTGAACTCTCTTCTACACTTCTTCTACCATCTTTGTATCCCTCCATCCATAAAAAAGAAACCAAATAGCCAAAATAGTGCAAAACCCTAAGTTCGGGGTGGCACGCCACTTCCCTCTATATATCCTCTTCTTCCATACCCCTCGCAAATAAATAGGAGCGTACCACTAAAAATGCAATCTCGAGTCGATAGAGGACAGATTTGCAAACAAAAAGATGCCAAAGCGCACACAAAAAGAAATACAATCTCGATTCGAATAGAGGAGAGATTCGCACAAAAATGCAATAAATGAAATTGCAAATAAAATAATAAAAATATCAAGTCAAATAGAGGAGAGATTTATTTCTTCCTTCCATACCACCATTCACTCCATTTTCTACCTAATGGCACAATGAATGCCTACCCTATCCTGAAAAAACACCAGTGTCAGGTCAAATGCACACTTGTTGTTCTACGGGTGTCTCTAGACTCTTACAAAACTCTTTGACATGCTTGTTGTTGGAAAAAGTGAGGAGGAAGTAATATTGGAAAGTGAACTCAGGAACGAAGATATGGTAAGATTTGTTTAGTGGTCTCAGGAGGTTGGGATATTGAGTCATTTTGAGCAGAAAGAAAATATTCGTGATGTGAAGATGAAGAAATCACACAAATTGAAAGTATTCATTTGACGACTGTTTCAAAATTTGTCTTACTCGAGGATGAGCAACGTTTAAGTTCGGGGTGTTTTGATTAATGCATATTCATCAGGAAATTCAATTACCATTTTGGGTCAAATTTGACTCAATGCTTTTAATTTCACTTACTAAATAACAAAATGTGCAAAATTACTTAATTGCACTTATTATCATGATTTTAATTGAATGTATGTTGATTTGATGCAGGTCTTGATTAAGTTGAACAATCAGCTGGGGCCCACCTTCACTCACTTTTGATATTGACCGATCGGTCTTAACCAAACGGTTTGCTCTAACGGTCCTGACCTCTCGGTTTTGAGATATCCACCTATACGGTCTCAAGACCGTTTAAGCCCATTCGGTTTCAAGACCGCATGAGCCTAAATGATCTCAAGACCGTTTGAGTCCATACGGTTTCAAGACCGCATGAGCCTAAACGATCTCAAGACTGTTTGAGTCCATACGGTTTCAAGACCGAACGAACCCAAATGGTCTCAAGGCCGGATGATGTCTAACAGTTTTGAAACCATTAGGACTGAAACCGTTTGGACCAAAACCGTTTGGACAACGAAACCATTTGGACAACGAGACCGTTTGACAATGTGACCGAATGAATTTCTAAAACCGAATGCAAGACCGAATGAGCACATGCACGTAGACCGTTTGTTCTAACAACGAGACCATTTGTGATTGATTAAGTACAGCAGCAAACCGTTTGATGAGAAAACGGTTTACAAACCGTTTGATGTACACATGAAGAACGTGTGAGCTGAATACATGAAATACAAACCGTTTGCCAAGGCAGCAAAGCAGCAGACCGTAAGCTATTAGCAAACTGAATGGAAAAGTCAAAGTGCGAAGACCGTTTGCTTCTATAGCATATGAAGACCGAATGGAACTTGCATGAGGACCGTTTGCTGGTTGTTGGATGAGCTGAAGATCGTATGAGGCTGGCCACGTGATCTTTTGGAAAGTTAAAGCCAAACTGTTTGAACAAGCAGCAGCAGATCATTTGTTGAAGCCAAGACCGAATGGCCACATGAAATAGTTGTCGCGGGGGCATGCACTCATGCAAACGGCATGGAGTAATCATGTGCATGGGATCAAATACTAGCAAACCATTTGGGAGGAGCGGCCAGCAGCAAAAGTCACGAGACACTTTGGATAAAGGCTAATACCAAGACCGGAAGGAGTGAAAACCACATGCATACAAACCAAAATGCAGAAACCGTTTGCCTGCTTGAAGATGGAATGGGCAGTCAAACCTGTAGGACCATTTGAATTGGATAACTTAAGATCGTTTGAGTAGGATATTTATGAAGACCGAATGCTGAAACCAAACCGAATGATAAAGAAAAATGCAAGACCGTTTGCCCTTCTATTCTCAAGGCCATTTGGTCAAAATTTGACAAGACCGTTTGAGCCAAAATATTTGTAAAACCGTTTGATTGGAAACGTGCCAAAAGCATGAAGACATGTCCCGTGCCTATAAATAGGACCACTAGGGTCCTCATTTGGGGTATCAGTTCTGGGACGCCGACAAGCTGTCTATACACAGGTCTGATCCAAATCCAGTGTCGTCCACGCCAGTTTCATTCCTCCTACCGCCCGCGTTGCAACCAAGGAGGCTGAGGAGAGAAGAAAGACGGAGCGAGGGAGACTGTCCGGTCTGTCTTGGCATCTCCCGTTCGCGTCTAGATCTGCTCCGACACGATGTAGAAGGTCTATCTTTTTCACTGAGCAGCGACTACCTTCTGCACCGAGTTCATGGTGGATTTCTCTCTCTTTATTATTCTTCTTGTTCCTCGCATCATGAGCGAGTAGTACCTTTTCGTTGGGGTGTGGGGATTAGCCCTGCTGCCCATGCAAATCATGTTCTTTTGTTAAACTCTCTATGGAAATGTATATAACTTTTCATTTCATTGTTAGTTGGTACGTTTGTAGTTGATTATCCACTTGCTTTCATCTTGTTCTGTCCTTTATTGTGAAATCTTCTATATATGGGATGGAATGGTGGTTTAAAAGTTTGACTCATTGATGAGAAATTCTGATATGATTCCTTGAGGTAGTAAGTGTATGATACGTGAGGGGACGAGACATCTAGCCTACGGTGATGCTTCTGTGGTCTAAACATCCCTCAGAGAGGACCACATCCTTAGTTGGATTTTGTATCGTCTTGTTTATCATCAATGTTAGATTGTAGATCTATCACATGTTTGCTTATCAATTAATGTGGTTGACTCCCATACTAGAAATAGAATGAGATTTCTTCGAGGTCGTAAGTGTATGATCCGTGAGGGGACGAGCCATATAGCCTTCGGTGACACTTATGTGTGCCTAACGCCTGTATAGGGGGCTCACAACCTTCGTTGGATTTCTGTATCTTTAGAGTCGTGAGTAAGTGATCCAGTTGGTGACGAGACATCTAATGCCTAAGGTGATGCTCACGCAAACCTAACGCCCATATGGGGGTTTTGCAGCAGCTCTATTTGGATTGTTATATCTTGCCTGGATTGTTTGCGATTGAATGTGTTTGCACGTGTAGCGGTGGTGAAACCTGATACCATCCCAGTGATTCCATATCATTGATCTAAATCCAACTTTAATTCAGCTTTTTGCAATTAGTTTAATTAACCTCAAATCAACCAATCGTTCTAAATATTAGTCTTAACTCAAACTAGATTAGACTGACAAGGATTCTTAAAAATGTTTTCCTTTGGGTTCGATCCTTAACTATATTGCGATAAGACTCATCTGCTTGCGGGTGGTATTATTTGCACTTTGGTTTTGGTAAAAGCTCGGGGATTTCAACCCCGAGTGAGTTTGTTAGTGTGATAAAATCCCACATCATCTGGACTTCTCTTTGTACAT
This sequence comes from Alisma plantago-aquatica, assembly GCA_963693085.1. Lineage (NCBI taxonomy): Eukaryota > Viridiplantae > Streptophyta > Magnoliopsida > Alismatales > Alismataceae > Alisma > Alisma plantago-aquatica. Next base: position 729,485,789 of record OY856410.1, on the reverse strand, counting down.
AAAATCAAGGGACAATTCTCTTTTATTTTTGAATCAAAATTACAAGTAACACGGCATGTTGGTTGAATAAAATGGTATGTTAGTTGTGATAATGAAGCCAAACTGCTCTGATCAAAGATGACACGACGTGTCAGATAAACAACATGTCGTGTTTCTGGAAGTCAGGAAAATCTAGGTAGTTATTGTGCAAGTGAACACGATCTGTATACGTGCTGACTCACCATGTTGTTCCTTTACGACAATATTTGACATGTTTGGGATTGAGGAGACATAGTGTGTTGGTTAGCCAAGACAGTGTATTGCTGCAAGTCAAGGAACTTGGTGATTTGTTGGAATGAAGGGACACATCATGTGGGATGGCCAACATGTTTTGTTTCTACACGCTAGTGAGAATGTTCTTTTGCCTTATATTGACACGTCATGTTATTTAAACCACATGACACTTTTGTGTCAAAATCTTTAGGAATATCTTCAATGTTGGTAGAATCTCTTGCGAATATGAGTAAGGTTTGTTGGTATGTATGCCCAGAGAGCCAATAATATGATGATTGTAATGGTATAACTTTTAATTTATTTGATTAATAAATAAAGACAAGCTTCCAATTTATTTTATTTCATTCAATTATGATATAATGATGTAACTTTATAAATGTCTAGAGAATATTATTACTTAATGATGTATGTCTTCAAGTACGTGACTTGAGGAAATGAGATCATACATATGTTAAGAGTACATATGTATTCTCATTATGTCCCTGATCAGTTGTTATTGTGTAAGGTTGATAGACAACAATGACACATAAGATCAGAGTGTGAGTCGGTTGATGATAGAGTCTCATTAGTCATGATATGGAAATATCAAACCAAGTACACAAATACATGTCAGAGAATAGTGTATCAGACAGACCCACCATGAGATTGACACATGGAATCCATTACTATGGTAGTCATAGTCACCTAATCATAGTGATGGTGGTTGTTGTGGTTCTTAGACCTGAAATCACTACACTCATCACATGTCATTCGGTATGCTTTGACATCATCAAACACAATCCTGAAATATGGGTTGTTATAAAGGTGATGATTGGGTGACTGTAACTCATGGGGACTAATTGTGAGTGATAGAAATGGGATTTTCCCTCATACGGGAGTATGATATCGTAGGCCTCTTGATTAGGAAGATTGAGAAATGCATGAACATGCACATGTGACTCAATATGTGATATTGAGCTTACATATATCTCAAACAGTCTATTTTGGTTCAAGAAACAAGATTAAATGTTAAAGAGGGTGATTAATTCATGCCTTGAGTTCAATCTGGATATCATATATAAAGGAATTGTAAAAACGCTGTAACACCAAGCATAGATTGTAGGTTGAAATTGTTCCCCAACTTTCCATTTACTTGGGTAGCATTGATGTGCAACTAGGCACCGCTCATTGCTTGTGATGTCAAAAGTTGTTATAGACATTCACTGCCAATGTAATATGGGACCTATAGGGTCACACACATAGTTCTTGACCTAGAAGAGGAGTTTAATGTTGAATGATATTGAGTTGATTACTAAAGTATTTAGATATTCAACTCATGCAACAGGTCAGCTGACTGCACTACCAAAGGACCGACTCTTTGAGTGAGACGAATGTTTGGAGTGCCAGACGATTGGCTCAAATGTTGAAACGAATGTTTGGATTTTCAGACTAATCAAAAATTAAATTGGCTAAATTCTACACAAAGTGATGTGCAAATCAATCGGTTCATTCTGTTGAACTGATAGGATCAGCTCGGGTCACCAGATGACCGTCTGGGTGAGTGAGACGAATATATTACATGTGTGAGATCACTCAATACATTGAAAACTTGATTACATAAAGGAGTTGGTGTTGACCTCATGTTGTGCATTAATTGGATTCAATTGCCAATTTTGTATGCGATTGGAAAACTAAAAAACAACCGTCTCGTGTGCCATATGATCGTTTTCTGGTCACATGTTGTGAAATTTAAGATCTTTCGATCCCTTCCACTCCTACACCTACTGGGAACCCTGACCCAAACCCCTCCTATAAATAGAGGGGTACTGGGGGCTTCTCAGAGCTTAACATAGACAATTCAGAATCAATTTCTTTGACAATTTTTGTCCTCTCTAGTTGTGGTAACCAAGAGAGTCCAAGAAAGTCTTACCTGACTAGGGAGAGATAGTAAGGGAAGGAACAGCTGAGGATCATTGTTGTGAGAGAGAAAATTGGTGACTAGTACGCCAACGGGAGGGACAAATCCTTCCTGTCCATTCTAACAAGACGATAAGAGTTCTAGGTGGTCCTATAGACTTCTCTAGAGGTGAGGTGGCCTTTTCCCATCATAAAGGAGGACAACATTAACCAGTAGTCCATAGTGAGAGGAGCTACTGCAGATGAAGACGTTTGTGGTTGCAGTCAGTGGTGCAGTCCAGGAGGCACAATAGTCAAATGAGTCACAGTGCATATAGAAGACATTTGTGCATCTACAATGACGAGGAGATGTCGTTGGACTTGCTCCAGGACCAGGTATATCCTCAAAACCATCCTTCCCATATTATAGGTATTGACATGATCCGGTGATTTGTGGGGAATATGGTAGATAGTTTTTTTTTATTTTTGCTTCCTATTCTATAGCCATATTTCCCTACAGTGGTTTCATAGCCATGTCAATCTACTATATTTTGAGATAATCGATATGATCCTAGTTTTTGTTTTATCATTTATTTATTACATGTGATGCAAATAAATTTTTCCAATCAAATACCATGTATAAATCCCAAACTAATATATATGATATATATATGCAATTTACATGTGTCGCCCTAAAGAGGTTTTTTTGGTGGATGTGTAGCATGGTTATGGCCAATAAATCTTATTATTTGTGCATGGTTGAATGGTTGGTTTATCTTTTCATCTCGATCTGCATACTGAGCCTCTATCTTATCTTCCTAATGTAAAGTTAATTCTTTCCTACCCTTGCTACCCTAAAATGTAACTCGAGGTTTCTCTATAATCATGTAAAAGTAGGATAGTTTACTTTCCTATTATAATGAAGAAGAAGGATGTTCTAATGATGTGAACTGGCCATCTTGAAGTCAAACTGACCGCTGGTGTACCCAACTGATTGGCTGGAGGAGCCAGCATATGGTGGATAAAAGAACCATACGACCGGTGAGACGACCAAACATCTGGATAGGAGGCGAGTCGGCCTATTCAAGGGTTGAACCATTCAACCTAGATGTGCAAGCACAAATATTCATCAATAACATATTTTTGCACATGATCTATACCTAGGGTGTGATAATTCCTTATGGCTCCAAGGAATTACATTAGGATGGACATAACCATCACTTTTATTTATTGCATGTTTTCATTGTGGGATATAGCATATATATGAGACATACTATATATGTGTTGATTGGGTAAAGTGTATGTATTTACAAATACAACTCCCTTAATTAAATATTACATCTTAGATGCTTTTCAATAGCAGCACACATGAAAAGCTTGATTGACCAAGCATAGGATACACAAAATCATAATAAGCCATCTATCTCATTGAAGTGTGATGGTAGTAATGTAGGATCCGCAAAAGCGGTATGCATTATTATCGTGTTGGATTTAGGGTCAGGTTTAACTAGTGATTCATAAAGAGTTTAAGGCCAGAGGCATGTAGATGATCATGATAGAGTTGTGCATATCACCTATCCAAGGGTTGCATATAGATGCAATTAGCAAAAGTTTCCTACTAAAAATAGTCAAGTTGTGGACAATCAACAAAAGGTGACTCATGATTTGATGAAATATGGATCTTGGTCCACTAGAATATTATATGTTGCATTACAGAATTTATATGTGATGGTTATCAATTTGAATAACATAGTGAAAGTGATAATAATTAAAGACCTAATTAATATCGTCAATTTTTTGAAATCAAATCAAAATTTTTTGACATATGCAAATTTTCTCTTGTAGAATCAAATGATGAACAAATTTGCATTGCGATCAGTCCTTAAGAAGGACAAACTTGACTGGACAAATTTTCATGACTAGCTTTGGAATTTGAGAAGGGTTCTCAATGAAGAGTGCAAGCTCTATGTCCTTGACAAATGAGTTCCAGAAATACCTATTCCTGATGCGCCTAGGGCACAAGTGGATGCTTAATGCAAGCATGCTAATGATGCCTTATAGATAAAGTACCTTATGCTTAGTTGCATGAACTATGAGTTGCATGAGCAGTGTGAGGACATGACTGTTCTTGAGATGGTAACACATCTTAAGAAAGTAACACTTGGTCTTACAGAGCAAGAAAGGGACAATATCATAAAGGTGCTACTTGAGTCAAAGCTAACAGAAGGAACCTCATTAGAAGAATATGTTCTCAATATGATTGGACATGTGTGTCATCTTCAAGAATTGGGATTCACCTTGAGCCAAGAGTTGGCCATGGATATGATTTTAAAATCAATGCCAGAATAATATAGTTGCTTTATTGCATGTTATCATGTGAATAATGTGTATGATCAAATGTCAAATTTGCTTGCCATGTTGATTCATGTTGAAGAAAAATTGAAGAAGGAAAATTCCATGATGGTGATCAATGGAGCTGAGTCCAAGGATCAAAACAAGGATGAGAAGAGTTCTGAGGTCAAGCCCAAATTGTAATCTTCAACACTCAAGATAAGGAGAAAGAAAAGTACAAGAGGAACTTATCCTTTGTGCTTGAAGGCGTTAAGGAAGAAGATTATGGGGATGGTGATCTCCACTTTAGGTATATATGTTATTGAGATAAACCTATCTACTTATTCATCATGGGTACTAGATACCAGATTTGGATCTCACATATGTTCTCATATCCATGATCTAAAAGGAAGTAGGCCTTTGGGAAAAGGCGAGGTGAAACTACAAGTTGCTAATGGTGCAAGAGTTGCGGCCAACACAGTTGGAACTTATAGTTTATCTCTACCCACATGGCTTGAAATAGAGTTAAGCAACTACTATTATGTACCTGATATAAAAAGAGACATCATTTCTATATCTTGTACGGACAAGTATGCATTTGAATTCCATATTAAAAATGATCCATGTTCTATTTCAAAAGATGGGATCTTTTATGGCATTGCCCCAATGTCTTGTGGTCCTTATTTGTTAGATCTAAAGACATATGCTTATAATGTAAATACCAAAAGACTAAAACTCAACAACTCAAACAAGACATACCTTTTGCATTCTTGTCTAGGGCACATAAACGAGAATCACATATCAATAACTCCAACAAGGCATACCTTTCAAAACCCTACATTAAGTAGGCAATATCTCCTTGAGAAATCCATATTAACACATAGGCACCTTGATTAAATCCATGTGTATAGTATTCATCACATGCAAAAACTACCTTGCACATGCACTCATGATTATAAGCCATACCTTAAATAAGCATCTCATTATTTTACATCCCTATCATGGATAGGCATATTTTTCCAAGTCTTATATTTAATAGGTACAATGCTTCAAACCCTACATTGAGTAGGAACCTCATTTCCAAACCCTTCAAGAAGAACGCACCATGTTTTGAAATCCCTACCTTGAGCAAGAAACTAATTTATCATTCTACATTAAAAACTTACAGTTTCATCCAATGTTTTTCAATCTACAAGTAAAGCTATGTACTGAGTAGAAAAATCTCTCATTTCATTCATCATGTTTCTTTTATGAATTGAAGCCCTACACAAAGTATGAAGCCTTATATTTTCACTTATTACATTTCTTCTTGCATTGAAACCTTGTGTAAAATAGGAAATGTTTATAGTGTAAAAGCATTATTCTCTAAGGGCAAAAAATCTTGCATTAAAATCAAGTGATAACTATAAAGTCAGAGTAATGATATCCAAAGTCCTAAAAAGCAACCTCGATACTATGAATAGTTCTTTGACAGTCTAGGGGACTAATGATTAACCAATACAATCACTAGCCATGAAGGCTATATTATCATTGGAAAGAAGTTTAGTGCATGATCTTATGTTTATATCACTCTTACCATGAACTTACTCATATATAACTAGAAATGCTCTAAGTAATAGATGATTAACTAGCTACAGTCATTGGAAGTGGAGGCTACCTTAACTCTAAGAAATCACCCAATGCCCAATCTTATCTATCTTGAGCGACTAAAGCCCTACCTTATGCAGGCAAACTCACCACATTTACCTCCTTAGTTGTAACATATTGAAATATAGGACCTTAATCTAGGGATAAGGTAGATACCTTAGTTCTTTAGACTTGGATAAACAAGGATAACATTATAAACCTAACTAAGACGTGATTAGGCTTGCAAAAAATATGATATAATACCCTCATATCAATCATAAGATCAATAAAAGATACATAAATTATGTCACATGAGATAAATGATAAATATATATAGAATATCTTGCACAATAATGATATATAACCCTTTTATTGTAATGTGAATATATGGGACACATTTGGATGAAAATAGTAATAATGATGAAATAATATGTTAACTAAAATAATGATGGGCCACAAATATTAATTGGGTATAACTCATGAAAGGAAATCTTAAAAGTGAAATCTTGTGTGAAAATAGTGTTCCTTGGGTCCCAATTATCTTGGGAGTCAAGTTTCACCTTATTTGCATAATAATAATGATCCTAATCTCTTTTAGAAAAGAAATATGAGTTTTCTTCAAAATAGCAAATAAATTATTAAATGTCTTCAAAAGGGAAACTAACCTCAAATTCGTAATCTAAATGATAAAATTTGCCTATGGGTAAATTTTCATCTTATTTGGATAATATTTAATGTTCTAATAGGTTTAGGAGAAGGATAGTATAAATAAAGACCAAAATAATAAATGATGTGTTAAATAATTCTAAGAGAGGAAATTAATGGCATGTTCATGTTTCACAAGTTTAAGTTTGCTAGAGGGTGAAGTTTTCACATTGATTGATGGTTTCTAGATGTCTCCAATGTATTAGGAAAGAGAAAATATGATTTACCTTAAAATAATTAAATAAAGTAGTAAAAGTCTCCAAAAGGGAAAATGAATTCCAAAATCGGGTTCTAGATGCCATAACTGGTCTAAGTGTAAAATTTTGTATTAATTAGACTTTGTTTGGACCTTCAATTTGATTTGGAAAGAAAGAAGACATTTATTTAATCACGCTTTATTCAAAATCATATTTGGCTAATGTTTTCCACAAATATCTTTGTCATGCTGGTTTTTCCAACATAACAAACCCAGATTCATTTCTATCCATCATATTTCTATCTAGAGGTTACCCCAATTTCCTCTACCTTCCGCACACAGACTGGTTTTACGATTTGTTTTCTCCGCGTGTGTTGGTTTATTACACTAACGAGTTTCAATCATATACTGATCTTTTACTCAACTAGCTATTTCCCACAAGTATACGAGAGTAGTTGTAGTCGAGGTCGAACACAAAGAGCGTTGGTTAGCTAGGCACAAGAGTTATGATTTTCAATAATCTAGATCATTATACACAAGATGATTTGATTAGAACAACTAAATTATATATTTAAAACAAAGCAGTAAATTATCACTTAAGAAGGGTTAAGATTCAGATTTAGGAAAATCCTAGACTTAGGATTTCACTATCACATCATAGCTTATATTAAAATATGAATTTAAACATGTTAATTGACTTGCAAAGGAGGTTTCTAGTCATCACTCACCTCCCGGTGAAGTGATGACGATTCTAACTCCATACATCACTCTCGTGTATGTATTTTATTTTTAAAATCACAAGCCTTGCTCCTCAACTTAATCCCAGCCACTCTCGCGGTCAAGGACAATTTTCCAAAAGAGTAACTCCATACTCTCAAACACATCTTCTCATATTATGAAAGAAAGCATAAAACATGCAAGTATGATGGCCAATCACACAAACAAGCATTTTAGATCTAAAAAAACTCTTGAAACATGCAAGAAACTAACATTTAGTACAAAATTCATATGTTCATACAAGTTATGACATGGGAGTTACTCTCCCATGCCCAAGAAAAAGAGTCTACTCGTCCATAATGATGTACAGCAGAAAATGTGCAGAAATTTCAGAGTTTAACATGGTTTAGAGAAGGAAAAACTAAGAGAACCAAAAGTGTAACCCAAGAAGAGTAGAATTCTAGATTGGGGATGAAATTCTACTCCTACAGCTGCTCCAAACTAGACAAACTTCCCTCCCAAGAAGCTTTGTGGAGTGAAGAAGCTCTATTGCACCTCCGGAGAAGAAAATGGAGAAGAAGAGAAGAAGAATGGGGGTTCTTTGGCAAGAAACCACCTTCTTCCACCCAAAATCATCCTCCCTTGCTCTAGACCTACTCTGGGACGAAAGACCTTTAAATTATGACAAGTGATAACTGCTCCATAGAGTGGTTTTGTCTTTTAAAATGAAAGGAGTCATATTTGAAAAATTGTTGAAACTGACAGGTGCACGACGTGTTTTTTATAAGACATGGCGTGTCTTATGCAATAACTGAAGCTTCGGTTGAGTTCAGAAAATTTACACGGTGTGTATTTAATTAAATACATGTGTGTGGCTGCAAATCTAGAGTTCTACATTCAATTTCTAGACTAAGATACGGCGTGTCTTTTTTAGACACGGCGTGTCAATGGCTGTTCTGGGCTGTTGTGTATTCTGATCATAACTTTCGACGTGTAGGTCAAATTTACATGTTGTAAAAAGTGGTATTTGTGCAATTTAGAACCCCAAAATATGTAGATACTTGAGGAGTGATCCAATAAGATATAATATGTTATATTCCTCATCATTTCATTATAAAATATAGTACCTACAATCCAAACCATGAGACAAGTAAGAATAGCTAAAAATATAAAATCTAGCATGAATGAGAGTGATAATTGAGTCAAAACAACATGGATATGCAACCAAACATGATTCAAAAGATGATATGATTTGTTCACATCAAATCCCCCTAAGCTTAAACTGTTTCTTGTCCTCAATCAAAAAGAGCATAGAAACACAAATGAAGGAATTGTCAAGTTCATGCATAGATCAAATGAAATGAAAGATGTGTATAAGACCAAACCAACCATGATCAACATGTTTACCCTCATAGCCATCAATTCAACTTAAACACCCAAGAAAGATATTTTTAGTTTAGTAGGGGTGGTCACAATTAAATGAATCAATCAATTAAATAACACTAATTAGAATTTGGATGACCAAGCCAAGCAATTAGTGGATGTGCAACTCAAACTCTCAACTATTAAGGATACAAAAGATGAAATCTTAGTTAAAATTGACGATTTTAGATGTACTCTCCTTCTTTCCCAAAAAAGATATGATAATGGATTATGGGTTCTGACACTCGGCTGCTAATGTAGGCACACGTGGAGTGTCGGTTGGGGTATTTTACCCTCTTTTAAGACATACCACCTAACCATCATGGCCAGATCGGACTTACACTAGGCTAGCATGATATGTGGTTGGTTTAGACATCTTTTATGGGGTATGAAGATGAAATAAGACAAAAGAAATTTTAATTTTTTTTCCAAAACATAGGAGAGTCAACTAAATTGCAACATTAGCTATATTTCATTCATTTGTTTTGAATTTTTTTATTGAAAGAGTGGTTGAAAATGCACTAAGAGCTTGGAAAGGGAATCCCATATTCGAAATGATGTTGTAAAGTTGATTTACTCACAAAAATTGAAACCATTACATGTTTTAAGGAATCAAGGATGTGATAGATGAATTTTTAGGCTAGAAGCATAAACGAGAGTTAAGCAGATGGCCAAAAGGTTTCATTTGATTAATGCATGCCTTTTATAATTACTCCAAATGATATTTTGCATTAAAAGAGGACAATCAGTTAAGCATAGGAGTTCTATACACTTATAAAAGATAAGCCTCATATCATACTAGATTTGCCACCAGAAGAGCATAACTAAAAACAACAACTAAGAAAAGATGATAAAAGGGAAATAAAATTATACTACCGGCCAGTTGCTCTCCCATTAAGCTTGAAATTTGCAGTGTCCTCACTGCATATAACAAACTCAAGAGGATTGCAACCAGATACCTATCATGGTGAATGATGAAGATGGAGGTCCATTGCTTTGATTCGATGCTGGAAATTGTTGTGCTAAAGATTGATGCCTCCTTGCAAATATGTCCTTGATTTGGGGCAAGTAAAAGCACCTATGAGCTGTAGTAAGAATAGTCTTTTGTACGCCAATACTATTTGTCTTTTCATTCTCCTTTGAGCATCATCAAAATATGAGTTGGGAAGAGTGTTCTCATTATAAAGCAATGTGTCATCTAGAGTGTAAGGAGGAAGGACATGTGGCTTGCTTAAAGAATCTAAAAGTAGATCATGTGTTGTAGCATTCTCCCTATGATTTACAGCTTCATAATCATCATGGATGTCAACATCATAATAATTTCAAGGATATACCTCTATAACAACTCCATTCTTCAATGTCACCGGCCTGAAATATGTAGGATTCATCTCCAGTGGACTAGGCAAGAAAGGTGGAAATGCTTCTTTGCTAAAAATAGCTTGATGGGCAATTTGTTTCTCTAATATGTGTACATGAGTGGCTATAGCCTCCACCTTAGAAGAGAGTTGGCCAATAGAATCCATCATAGATTGTCTTTATTGATGGAACTCCTCATTTTGCTGCATTTGAGTTAAAATAAATGTTGCAATAATAGACTCTAAGTTGGAAGATACTTGTGGTTGTTGTGGCTGAATGAAATTTAGGTTGGCATTGCTATAGAAGTCTGGTGGAGTGTAGCCCATTAGAGAATAAATAGAAGAAGCATAACATGTAGAAGATGAGTGTCCAAGCAACCCACATGCATCACAAATATTGTTTACTATTTGAATTAGTTGTGTGCTTAGATTCTCAAACCTTTTTGACAAAGTGTCTAGCCTTGCTGCAATCAAGTCTATAGTACCAACTGTGTGATCTTCCACTTGCATTCCGGAAGTAGTATGTGGAAAGGATGGGTGGTAGCTTGTACCAGGACTCCATTGGCAATGATTTGCTGCCATATCTTCAATAATAACATAAGCTTCTCCATAAGATTTGTTCATTAGAGTTCCGTTTGCAGTTGCGTCAATAGATAATCTTGTATTGTAGCACAAACCATTATAGAAAGATTGCAATAGAAGCCAATTGCTTAGGCCGTGATGTGGGAAAATATGTTGAAGATCTTTGAACCTCTCCCATGTATCATACAAGGTCTCTCCATCCCTTTGAGAATAATTGATGAGTTGACTCCTCAATTGTGCGGTCTTGCTTGGTGCAAAGTATTTGACTAAGAAAACATTGAGGAGTTCATTCCAGCTGTTGATGGAGTTTCCTGGCAATGAATAGAGCCACACCTTGGCTCTATCTCTCAAAGAGAAGGGGAAAAGAAGAAGACAAACTGCATCAGTAGGAACACCGTCTATCTTGAAAGTGCTAAGCAAATGCAGAAATTCAACAATGTGGAGGTTTGGATCCTCCATTGGCGTCCCTCCAAACTGGTTATGTTGTATGATCCGTATAATTATGGGGCTGATAGAAAAATCATTTTCCTCGATCAGTGAGATATTGATAGCCCTATTGATTTTTGTATCAGCTGGAACAATGAAGTCTTTAAGGGGACGGTTATCTTCCATGATTGGACTTTCTTGTTGAGATGGATGCTTGGGTGAAGATGGTGGTGTGGATTAAGGATGCTTGGATGAGGGTGGTGCATATGAAGGTGATGTGGATGAAGGTGGAATGGGTGAATGTTGTTTGGATGATGGAGACATGGATGATGGTTGTATGGGTTGTGATTCCTCCATACATGTTTGGGTTTCACTCCTTCTTCCTCCATGAGGGCTGCAAATGATATGTTCATTTTCTGAATGTAGAGATATGCATGGTTCAAGGATCTTTTTATGAACACCCCATATGCTCCTACAAATAAACAAGGCAAGTGAGATACAAAAACAAACATGGACGATACAAAAAATTATGATGATCATGATGAATTATGATTTATGGATATGATGGTGGATATGAAGGTTGTGATCTAGTCTCATTTACTTATCAACAACTCTTACTCTAATAGGAATACTGATGCTCCCGGACAACGGCACCAAAAACTTTTTGGTTTATTACATTAACGAGTTTCGATCATATAATGATCTTTTACGAAACTAGCTATTTCCCACAAGTATATGAGAGTAGTTGTAGTCGAGGTCGAATACAAGGAGTGTTGGTTAGTTAGCCGCAAGAGTTATGATTTTCAATAATCTAGATTGTTGTACACAAGTTGATTTAATTAGAACAACTAAATTATAGATTTAAAACAAAGCAGTAAATTATCACTTAAGAAAGGTTAATATTCAAATTTAGGAGAATCCTAGACTTGGGATTTCACTATCACATCATAGCTTATATTAAAATATGAATTTAAACATGTTAATTGACTTGCAAAGGAGGTTTTTAGTGATCACTCACCTCCTGGTGAAGTGATGACAATTCTAACTACATACATCACTCTCGTGTATGTATTTTATTTTTTAATCATAAACCTTGCTCCTCAACTTAATCCCAACCACTCTCGCAGTCAAGGACAAGTTGCCAAAAGAGTAACTCCATACTCTCAAGCACATATTCTTAGATTATGAATGAAAGCATAAAACATGCAAGTATGATGGCCAATCACACAAACAAGCATTTTAAATCTGAAACAACTCTTGAAACATGCAAGCATCTAACATTTAGTACGAAATTCATATGTTCATATAAGCTATGACATGGGAGTTACTCTCCCATGCCCAAGAAAAAGAGTCTACTCATCCATAATGATGTACAACAAAAAAATGTGTAGAAATTTCAGAGTTTAACATAGTTTAGAGAAGGAAAAACTAAGAGAACTAAAACTGTAACCCAAGAAGAGTAGAATTCCGGCTTGGGATGAAATTCCACTCCTACAGTTGCTCCAAACCAGACAAACTTTCCTCCCGAGAAGCTTTGTGGAGTGAAGAAGCTCTGTTGCACCTCCGGAGAAGAAAATGGAGAAGAAGAGAAGAAGAATGGGGGTTCTTTGGCAAGAAACCACATTCTTCCACCCAAAACCGTCCTCCTTTGTTCTAGACCAACTCTGGAATGAAAGACCTTCGAATTGTGACAAGTGATAACCGCTCCATAGAGTGGTTTCGTCTTTTGAAATGAAAAGAGTCGTATTTGAAAATTTGTTGAAACTGACAGGTGCACGGTGTGTCTTTTATAAGACACGGCGTGTCTTATGCAACAACTGAAGCTTTGGTTGAGTTTTGGAAAGTTACACGGTGTGTCTTTAATAAGACACGGAGTGTGGCTACAAATATGGAGTTCTACATTCAATTTGTTGACTGAGACACGGCGTGTCTTTTTTAGACGGCGTGTCAATGGCTGTTCTGGGTTGTTGTGTATTCTACTCATAACTTTCGACGTGTAGGTCAGATTTACATGCCGTAAAAAGTGGTATTTGTGTAATTTCGAAACCCAAAACATTTAGATACTTGAGGAGTGATCCAATAAGAGATAATATGATATATTCCTCATCATTTCATTGCAAAATATAGTACCTACAATCCAAACCATGAGACAAGTAAGAATAGCTAAAAATATAGAATCTAGCATGAATGAGAGTGATAATTGAGTCAAAACAACATGTATATGCAACCAAACATGATTCAAAAGATGATATGATTTGTGCACATCAGTGTGTATCAGGCAACTTGATCCTTTATCTCCCTCTAAATCTTCCACCTCCCTTTCTCCTTTTCCTCTATTCTTGCTCAAGGTAGATGTATACAATTCCTACCCACTCCACATTTAGAGTGGATGTATACAGTTCCCGCTCACCCCACATTTTTGGTAGATGTGTTATTTCCTACCTACATGTTTATATTGTCTAGTATTGTCACAAGTGAAACACATGGATGCCTTGTTCTTATACTTTACTCTTCTTTATCTCTTTTATTGAGGTTCTTTTCTCTTGTGCCCATTTGGGTAGTCTTTTTCTTTTCTATGGGAAGCCTTTTATTTTGACGTCCTTTATTTCATGATATTGCTCAATTCCAATTTAGTATGCACATATCGTCTTTTGCTGATGTTATCTATTTTTCTTCTCTTGTTGGGGTATGCTTCCAACCCCAATAATGTAGGACATGGAAAACATGGCATGCTGACCTCGACCTATCTTAAGGATGTTGAAGCTTAGAGACAATCTTGATATGATTTAGATTTCCCTCTATATAGATCCTTAAGTTGTATCATACATGTAAACCCTATGTGGGATATTATGATGTACTTTTGTAATCTTTTGTAAAGTTGAATATAGTCATTACTTTTATTCCATTATAACACTTTTGTTCTTTTGTATATCATTATTTGAAATTTGAAAATTTTACACATGTTCCAACATACCTTTTGAGTGTGTTTGGAATGGATGTTTAATTCTTCATATTTTTAGTAGGGAGTGGATCCCCTCTGGGTCCCACTATTTACAATGTGGTATTAGAGCCCATGGTAGTTAGAATCTGACTATTTTAATTTTGTCTCCCTAGTTAGAACCTTGGCCATTTATAGTCACCCTTCAGATGAGATGATATCACTAGAATTTGTCTAAGTTGTTTATGATATGATGAAAGGTTGATTTAGGATCATATGAGTTTCACATTAGAACTATGTTTAGCAAACCCTAATGTGAAAGGGTTTTAGGTGATCTCACCCTACTATATCGGTTAATGGTGACAAGTATCCTTGGATATTATGAGGTATTGGCTTGAGGATGGAAATAATATATGAGGATGAGATACTGGTAGGAAAAGGATATCATAGTATGGAATAATTGTGACTTGGTTCTAGTATTGATTTTTGACCCGCATGTTTGTTTTATATCGCAATGTTTTTCATCATCAATAAATATTTTCATTATACTATTGTATGTACAAAGGAATTTTCTCTAGATTTTATCAAACTTTTCTTGAACTAAGTCACAATAAAATGGTTATGAAGCTTTATTAAATAAACCCTAGAATTATATATCCTAAACCCTAGTTATAATGATGGAGTGGTGACTAGGAAGATATGTCTTGTAATAGAGATTTAGTCAGCCTACCCTTTTGTGCTCTATGATATTTGGTTGTTGAAGTGTATCTTAGGGTTGTTAGGTTGGAGACACAAGGACCTATAACTCAACCCTAGTTGGATATGACTTCTTAGTTGGATGCATGAATAACATAAGTCCCTAAAAAATCATAGTTAAAAAGATGCAAAGTGACCATAGTACCTTGATGATGTTTAAATTTAACTTATCACGATGAATATTTTAAGGGGTGGTGTTGTTTGTTTATGTGTGGGTGTTTATATTTCACAGACAAAATCCCTTTAAGGGGTGGTGTGTTGTAACATACTGAAATCTAAGACCTTAATCCGGGGATAAGAGGTAGATACCTTAGTTCTTTAGACTTGGCCAAACAAGGTAACATTAGAGACCTAACTAAGACATGATTAGGCTTGCAAACAAATATGATATAATACCCTCATATCAATCATAAGATCAATAAAATATACATAAAATATGTCACATGAGATAAATGATATATATATATAGAATTTCTTGCACATATAACCCATTTTTATTGTAATGTGAAGATATGGGACACAATTGGATGAAAATAGTAATAATGATGTAATAATATGTTAACTAAATCATGATGGTCCACAAATATTAATCGGGTATAACTCATGAAAGGAAATCTTAAAAGTGAAATCTAGTGTGAAAATAGTGTCTCTTGGGTCCCAATTAGCTTGGGAGTCAAGTTTCACCTTATTTGCATAATAATGATGATCCTTATATCTTTTAGAAAAGAAATATGAGTTTTTCTCCAAAATAGAAAATACATTATTAAATGGCTTCAAAAGTGGAAACAAACCTCAAATTCATAATCTAAATATTAAAATTTTCCTATGCGTAAATTTTCATCTAATTTGGATAATCTTTAATGTTCTAATATGTTTAGGAGAGAGAAAGTATAAATAAAGATCAAAATATTAAATTATGTGTTAAATAACTCTTGGAGAGGAAATTAATGGCAAATGTGTGTTTCACAAGTTTAAGTTTGCTTGAGGGTGAAGTTTTCACATTGATTTATGGTTCTAGATGTCTCTAATGTGTTAGGAAAGAGAAAATATGATTTACCTTACAAGAATTAAATAAAGTAGTAAACATCTCCAAAAGGGAAAAATAATGCTAAAATCGGGTTCTACATGCCATAATTAGTCTAGTTGCAAAATTTCGTATTACTTGGACTTTGTTTGGACTTTCAATTTAATTTTTATATAAAGAAGACATTTATTTTATCATACTTTATTCAAAATCATATTTGGATAATGTTTTCTGCAAATATCTTTGTCATGTTGTTTTTTTCAACTTAACAAACCTGGATTCATTGATATACATCAGATTTCTATATAGTGGCTACCCCGTTCTCCTCTACCTTCATCTCACAGACTGGTTTCCTGATTTGTTTTCTCTACATTGTATCCAGAAACTCGATCCTTTCTCTCCCTCTTGATCTTTCCCCTCCCTTTCTCCTTTTCCTCTATTTTACTGCTCAAGGCGGATGTATACAATTACTGCCCAGTTCATATTTAGAGCATATGTATACAGTTCATGCTCACGCCACATTTTTGGTAGATGTGTTATTTCCTACCTACATTTTTATATTGTCTAGTATTGTATAGGTGAAACACATGGATGCCTCGTTCTTATACTTTGCACTTCTTTATTGAAATTATTTTCTCTTACGCCCATTTGGGTAGTCCTTTTATTTTCTAATAAGCCTTTAATTTTGACGTCCTTTTTTTCATTATATTTCTCAATTCCAAGCACATACCAACTTTTTCTGAGGTTATCTATTTTTCTTCTCTTGCCGGGGTATGCTTCCTACCCCAAATGTAGGACATGGCATGTTGACCTCGACTTAGCTTAAGGATGTTGAAGCTTGGAGACAATCTTGATATGGTTTAGATTTCCCTCTATCTAGATCCTTAAGTTGTATCATACATGTAAACCCTATGTTAGAGATTATGATGTACTTTTGTAATCTTTTGTAAAATTGAATATAGTCATTACTTTTATTTTGCTACTACACTTTGGTTCTTTTGTATACCATTATTTGAAATTTGAAAATTTTACACATGTTCGACATAACTTTTGAGTGTGTTTGGAATGGATGTTTTATTCTTCAATTTTATAGTAGGGAGTGGATCCCCTATGGGTCCTATTCCTTACATTAGGGTTGTGATCTTGATCTTAAGTTGGTTCATCCTCTAGGTCTTGAAATTGACCTATCTCACTCGGATATCAAATCAAAGACTGGAATAATAACTTTGAAAGATCTTTTAAAAATCAAACACTTTCAATGATCACAAACTCTTGATTAAGTATAATACATCCTTATGAACCTCAATCATATTAAACCCACTTTTACACTGACCATTCGTCATTAAGGATATGATCTAGTGAGAGAATTAGACATGCATTGAATAGGGACTAGAGTAACAGAAAAGGCACTTTTGAAGCCAAGAGGCATGAAGCCCTTTGATAGCTCACCGACACTGTAGGGGTTAAATGATTAGTTGGGTTCAATCACTTGTCATGGAGGCTTCACTTATCACTAGATGATGATCTGCACCTAACCTTATTCCTTTTATGAATGGTTATCTTCATAGTTCATCCTGAGAAGAAAAGGACACCACTTACACTTTTCATATCAACCTTTTATAGTTTATTATTACTTCAACACATTTTCTTACTATGACATGAAGTAGTGAGAGAATTATATGCAGCTTGAATAAGAACTAGATATACAAAGGAGATGCTTTCATATGCAGGAGGAAAGGATCCCTTTAATATCTTCTTGATACTCTAGGGGTATATTTAAGTGCTCAGGTGTAGTGATTAACATTGGACACTACACTTATCGTTGGATATTGTCTACACCTATCATTCTTATTTATTAATGGTTATCTTCCTAGTTCATCCCTATAAGTAAAAGAGACCACATATGCCTTTTACCCCAATGTCACTTTCACTTTCACTTTAGCCTTACTAGAACATGACGTGGTAAGAGAATCAAACACATATCAAATTAGAAATAGAATGAAAGAGGGGATGATTTCAAACCTAGGGAAGATTGAAGGTCTACATCAACTCTTTGACACTCTAGGGGGATAGATGAGTTGTCAGGTACAATCATTGGCCATGGATGATACACTTATCACTGAATGATCATGTGTAGCCAATCTTACACTCTATATGAATGGTTATCACATGTATCCATATCCTTAGAAGGAAAAGAAATCACCTAAACCTTCCACCCTCCATGAGGTTCACCAGAACAGCCTTGATGAATCTCTCCTTTTCAGCCTTCGTGACCAAAATGAGGGCCAAACTTAACCCTAGCATGCAGTTGTCACTCATATAGCACACTTTGTTTTGAGAGGGAAAACTGTTGAGACCCTATTTTTTGCACTCATTTTAAAATTGTTATTATGCTTTATATGTTGCCAATAATTAAGTTCATTCCATCTATTCCACATTTTCCCATAATTATCCACCCATTTCATCCATTTACCATACATCAGGGTTCAATAAAAGGAAAATCATTTTTAGAACTTAAAGCATAATTTACCCTATATTCTTGATATTTTTGAAAGCCTTTTCCAATAATTTACTGATTCAATTCCATTTATTATAATGTTCAAACTTTGTGACAAATTGAATTGCCTTTTACCGTTATCCTAATGAAAAGGACAATCTTTTTTAGTTCATATCTTTTTTAGGATGCAAGAGAAAAACAGCAAACTTGGCCATGAAGCCTCCATCCATACTCTTACCTCGATTTTTAGATATGAGTTTCACTTGTATGACAATTTTACAAAATGCAATCTAAAATATCATCAAAACATTCCAAGATATCCAAAGTTTTTATTTAAAAGCACCATTTTTTTTTACCTGAGGAACCCCTAGAGTAATTTGGTATTTAACTAGGTGCTACATGGTGGAATCCTATATTCTACCATGGGTATGTATGGAAGATTTCTACAATTTTCCATTGATTGTTCCCCAAGTAATAAGGTTCCTTATTTTGTTACTTTCTTTACTCTTTCTTGATGTGAGGGACACAATATCAAAGCTTCGATTCAAAACCCTAATACATGACCCTCGAGTACAAATAGACACCCATAAACATTGTATCATGGGTGCCTTTTATTCTCCCAAAGATAGAAAATCAACTACCTAGCCCTTTATTTTCATTGCTTGAGTGTCAAGAGGATCCTTCCTCTAGCGTGAATTGCCTTTTGAGCATTGTTACTCTGTCCAACAATAATATCATAGTGATATGGTAATAACTTCTTTGATCCAATTATAACATATTTGATCTTCATATCTTTTAATATTCACTCTGATATGCATATCTATTCATAACATGCTCAGTTTGTTACTCAAAACTGCTCATTATATCCATTCCATGATCTATACTTTCTCTGATGTGATCTGAATCCCATATTCCGCGTGATCAATTACTCAAATGAGATTGGATTTTTCTCACATTTAACCTTGCCTTTTATTGAATCATCTCTTTTTATGTACCCATTCATCCTAACCATCCAAGATGGGCCTCTATTGTGGGAGATCTTGAGGCAATTAGAACTTGATACCTAAAAAAGCAAGAATCTTTAGGGCAATGTCAGAAAAGCCATGACCCTCTTTAGCCCTAAAGATCCATCAATTAAAAAGGTATTTTCTACATGTTTTGTCATTTTGGTTTTGCTAATTAAAATAAACTATTATTTTTATTGTGATTTTATGAAGAACAAAAATACAAATTTTAGGAGACACAAGGTTGCAACCCCTTCCCTGACCATAGCAAGATCGTTGAATTTTGACCCGGCCTTCACTTTTTACTTCTTCTCTTCCTTCAAGTGAGAGTCATTTAGTGTTTTTGACAATTTCTCACTAATATAAACGCTCTCTCTCTCTCTTTCCTATTTTTATGCATAAAACATGGTGGCCAGTTTTGAGTTTTTTTATTTCTAGATATTTTATGCGACATTCAGATAGCGAGTAAAATAGGA
Source organism: Alisma plantago-aquatica (assembly GCA_963693085.1). Lineage (NCBI taxonomy): Eukaryota > Viridiplantae > Streptophyta > Magnoliopsida > Alismatales > Alismataceae > Alisma > Alisma plantago-aquatica. The sequence continues at coordinate 729,465,586 of OY856410.1, read as the reverse complement.
GAGCAAAGTTTAAGTAATATATTCACTTTTAGTGTTCCGCAACTATCCGTATGTGGTACTAAGAGCTATTTATCATCCCTCCTTGTGAATGCTTCATCTTCATAATATCCTTTCAATCTGGTTTTGTTCACTGGGAAGGTTCCAGACTTCTCACTAAACAATTCCATCTTTACAAATGCATAGAGCATGTGAAAGGGCATGACCATCTAGATCTCAGATTTCGTGGGAACAATTCTAGTTGACAAGTTGAATAGTATAATATTGTATCCTTCCTTAACATCTTATTTTTAGGTGTGCATCATTCTACACCTTGGTTCTTTTATTATAAATCATGGAATTTTCATAGGCATGAAGCCTCAATTCTTATTAATCGGAAGTTGTACAATATATTTTACCTACTACTTTTAGGTCCATGTTTAAGGACTTTATGTCCCAAAATTCCTAATGTTCAAGCTCTATAGGGACGTCATCTTCGTTTCCATAGATTATCCAATAGGGGGTGGTATCTATTGGTATCTTGAAAGCTATTCTTTATGCCCATAGGGAATCTTTTATCTTGATGGCCCAACTCTTTCCTGCATTTCCCAACCGTCTTCTATAGGGTTTGCATTATATGCATGTTAGATACTCATACTTGTCTTGATGTTTTGAGTATGATAAGGTGTTTCAACCTTACGTTTCACCCCATACGTCCTTATAAGAGCTTTAAACTATCTTTTTGCAAAGTGAGAACCCTTGTCAACTTATGACGGTCTTGGGGACTCCATATATTGGGAAGATGATTTTGTTCAATATCTTCACAACCTTTAACACAAGTGGGAGTTGGTATGGATTCACATACTTTGACATGTAATAAACTATAAACACAATATATTGATAGCCACAAGATGGGGGAAAGGGACCATGTGATTGGTTCCCCATACAAAAAAGATCACAACTTTTGTTCAGTCATAAATAGACATTTTGTTGTGCCTAGAGATATTTTATTATCTTTGAAATTTGTTGCATGCTCTCACATAAGCTTGTGTCTCCCTAAATAGAGTGATCCATTAAAATCTTGGTCTGCAATAACTTTTATGTTGTTTGGTTTGAACCTAAGTGATCAATATATGGTGAAGGATGACATTCCTAGAGTACTATTGGTGATTCCTCTTTAGGTATGCATCTTTTGTAGATATTGTTTGCAGACTTTCAAAATAGAAGATGATTGTGTCATTAGTAATTCTTTAGGTTATAAAAGAGTTTCCTTTTCTCATTTTTTGTTATATTAGGAGGTTATATTTGGAAGGCTAGGTAGATATTAGCATTGCATGGGGTCACTGGATCAATGTCTTTGTCTAGCATTAGGGATTCATCGGGATAATTTCATTGATAGGCTTGGAGTTGTCTTTTTTTAGATGTATCCTTGATTGTCAATGACTTACTACATTTTACTATCCATTTTTATCAATGATCATATTATAAAATTCCTATAGAAGGTGTGACCATTTCAAAATTCATCTCCTTCATGGTCATTATATACTTTATGGTTTGTGCACCCTAGCACTTTAGCCCAAGTTAGGTAAGATCCAAACTTATTGAAGCATAGATGTTGGACAATTTCCTTTTAGGTGGTTATGTAATTATCCTAGGATTCATCAAGCATTTCATGGGCATACTAGATGACATTATGCTTCTAATCTTTCTTCTTCCCTAAAACTACTCAAATAGCATAATCACATGCATCACACAACAATTGAAATGGTAAGTTCAAGTTTGAATCTTGGATTATATTTTCTATTTTGAGTGCATGTTTATGAATGTTGAAGCCTTTAAGCATCTATCATCAAATTTGACGGTAGCAACTTTCACAACTGAACTTGACGAGGGTTTAGAAATCTTGAGAAATCCATAATGAATCGAAGATAGTATCCCCTATTCCCTAAGAATCTCCCCACATCTTTCACTCACTTAAGAGTCAAAATCTAAGTATGGCTTCCACCTTGATCAAGTGTACTTATATACTCCTTTCTGACACCTTATGTCTCGAAACAGTCCCCTCTTGCACTATGAAATGGTGCTTCACCCATTAAGCATAAGGTATTTCTCCTCGCATCCTTACAGTACCAAGGAAAGGTTTCATAAGAAATTGTCTCGAGAGTCATCTATGGAGGACAACTATACGCAAAGAAGTCATCTGTGGAGAACTCCATAATGTCTTTGAGAAAATCAGCATGAACGAGTACCATATACCTCTAAAACATAGCAGGTGCATTACATAAACTGAATGGCAATCTACAAAAAGCATATGTACCCTAAAATATCTACATTTAGTCTTTTTTATCCTTATCGTGAATTAGAACTTGATAGAATCTAGAATATCTATCAAGACAAAAAAAAATAAGAGTTGCGAGTGATATGCTCTAGCACTTGATCAACAAATATGATAAGAAAATGATCCTTTCTTGCAATCAAGTTTCCCTTATGTAATTGATGCATCCTCTAAACAAATATTTTCTGGTTACAAGCTCCTTATTGTTCTCATCTTTTGTGACAGTCATGCCTCCCTTATTTGGTACAATTTGAATAGGACCGACCCACTGGCTGTCACTGATGGCATATATGATTCATGTATAACAAATTGTTATCACCTCTTTTGTTAATGACTTCACATAGATTTTGTTATAGTCTTCTCTATCTATGAGATAGCGGTATAGCATATTCTTCTAGATGGATTATATTTATGCCATCCATAGGGTTTAAGCCTTTTATATCATCTACTAAATATCTAATGTCTTTCCTTCTCAATTTCCATTATGAAAGTGATCATTCTTTTTGCTATTAAATAGAAATAAATTGAATACGATTAGGTGTCTTCCTTATTCATCTAAGAACTCATACTAAAGTCTTTGAGGTTGTTGTTTCATCTCAGGTAGAGATTTAGGAGCGTCCTCATAATATGGTGTTTTGTTCAAAAAAACATAATTGGTTGTCTTGAGTTCAAGGTCTTTAGAATCTTTTATGATGATAACATCATCTTCTTTAGTGTATAGGTATTATGATAAATCTTCAACCTCAAAATTGTCAAAATCAAAGTTTTGATCATGTCGTCCCTCATCATAGTGTACGTAATGGCATTCTATTCTTGAATTTTGACTCAACTAGTTGTATCTATCGATGAAATAGGCATATTCAAAAAAAGGAGGGACCTCTTGGTAACATCTTGAACTCTGAAGTCAATGTGTTCATTATCCATTTGGATCATTAAGATATCTACTTTCACACCAATAAGGGCTATTCCTGGTGGATAGGAAGGGCCTTCCAAAAATCATGGGTCAAGACATGTCTTTAAATGTGTCAAGGACTATGATAGCGTAAGGAGTCAAGAATCGTCCTACCCTTATTAACACATATTCAACAATCCCTATTGGCCTTGTAAAAGTGTGATCATCTAGTTGGATTCTCATTCACATTTTCACCATGTTTGTTAGACCAAGTTTCTTAGATATCATTAGTGGCATGAGACTAATAGTTGCACCCAGATCAGATAACACTTTCCTTTCAGTTGTATCTCATACATTAAGTGGAATTGTGAAAGCTTCAAGGTTTTTTTGGTTGGTAGGGATTTTCTCTTGAACAAAAGTGCTTGACATCTTAGTAATCTTAATGATTTCATCCTCTTCTCCATGTCTCCTATTTGTAACCAAGTTTTGTACAATTTAGCATAGGTCAAAATTTCCTCAAGAACATCCAAAAATATGATATCCATATAACTTTATAATAGACCAATTGGACTTTTCATATCTATTCTTGAGATGAAACATGATCATTTTCTAAGGGAAATAATTATGTGTGCATGTGGAACCTATTCTCAAGGACTTTCTGGGTTGATTCTGGTTCCTTATCCTTTACGGACTTCTTCCTTTTACACGTCTCCTTAGTTATTGGTTTCTTAAAAATATGTGTGGGGGTCTTCTCTTTTTTCAATGTCTACACTTTCCTAAAAAAGGATAGGTGTAGTTTTAATAATCATTTCCTATTAATCACTAGAAGTGGATGAGTTGAGGGTTGTTCCAGACCTAATAGTAGCCATCATGGCATATTGGTGCCTACATGGATTTTTCACATGTTGGATAGAATTTTCCTTGTAGGGTTCTTTATCATGTTTGTCAAATGTTTAGATGTTAGTCATTCATTTTGATATAATGTTGCAGATCATATATCTGACCCATTGGATTCCCAATTTGAGATTGCTTAATGCTTGACATGTTGTCATATATTGTTCTCTAGTATAACTTATCATTTATCTTGGTCTGCCTTTTGGAAAAGGTGAACATTTTAGTTACCATTATCATACTTGTACTAAAATGGAAGTTTTTTCTATTCAATTGTAAGTTAGAGGTGTTTTGAAACCTTGTTTTTCTATTATCTCTTCCAAACCTAGGTGATTTTGGAGGCTGGTTTGGAGTCTTATTAAGAGGTGAAATTTTTCGGTGGCAAATGTGTTTCCATAGGAGAATCTAGTATTATCTAGCCTCTTGTACCCAACCAAAGACACGTTCTCTACTCCTCCCTCTCTATTACATCCTTCTTTATGTGTGTAGATGTAGTGGTCTGAGCTATCTCCACCTTTTTTGCAAGTAAAAAAATCATTATTATTTATGCATAGCCATTGCCCCTTACATTTTGTTCTTTTAGGGAGTGAACGTCAATATAAATTTTGTCCAACTTTGCAGTTAGGGTTTCCATATACTTCTAGTCAGTGGAAGTTCCCTTAGAGGAGACTTTTCCAACATGTCCCCATAGTACCATCCAAACCGAAGGGCATCCATGTTTTCTATAGTTTCTTTGGATCATTGAAGTATGTCCCACAAAATTACTTCCAATGGTTGTGTTTATATATTTCCTTTCACTGTGAGTTAAGCCATTATAGAAGGTAGTAACAAGGCATCCCTCATCAATCCTATGGTGTATACACTCTCTTTAATAGCTCTCATATCTCTCCCAAGTGTCACAAAGGCCTTCTATAGGATTTTGGGGGAACCATTGATCTTGTTTCTTCATTTGGTTGTCTTCTCAACAAGAAATAATTTGTTCAAAAATTCATTGCTATGCCTTCCCAATTAGTTATGCTCTGATTCTTTAAGGTGTAATACATATCAAGAGCCTTGTCTCATAGAGATAATGATATAACCTTTAAGTAGATCACTTCTTGAGAAACTCTTTTAATATTTAGGATGTCAAAGACTGCAACATCCAATTATTTGATGCCTCTACACAAATGATCTTAAAAAGAATGATATAACTACTCATATCACAAAGGTGCATCTCCTTTTCAGTTATCCCTTCAATAGGTACTCTATAGTTAAGCATGATTGGCCCAGAGTAGTACTAGGATGGGTGTCTTCATCGGAATTTGAACCCTATATGTGCATGAGTGAGGACAAAGAGCACAACTCGGTCTAGTGGTGGTCTGTGGGGCCAGTTGTCATTCCTTCAACACTATTGGAGCCTTGAAAAATAAGCTGAGGCATTACACAAACATTCTTAAAGAATTGATATGATGATAGGGGCTATATTCAATAGAATCCCCCTCAAAATTCTTTTTTTAGAAGGTAGCAATGAGTGCATGTTTCAATTCAATGTTGACCATGTTCATCCTTTAAGCTATACCAGGTTGACTAATCTTGTTAGCTTTTACTATGGTAAGGGAACAAAGATAAAGACAAACAAATTATTGTAATAGTCTAGCTCCTTCTCCATTTCCTTATTCATCCATAGTTTCATCTTCTTGATGAAAAGTAGTTCACACTTACACTTGAGTATTGGAAGAGTCAGGGTGAAACATTGGATCTGGAATCAAATTTTCTTGGTTATTATGCATATATTTTTCAAGTTGTCTGTAATTGAATCTTATCACTAAAAATAAGAGCAATGATGAAGTCTAAGTAGAGACATGGTCCTTAATAGTTGTCAATTGCTTTTTACACATCGATGATGCTAAAATTTGATCACCTTTTGAGTTGTGTCCAATATACAAAGATAAAGGAGAGAGATCTTAAGGATTACACTGTAAATCTATAGCATGATAACTTTAGAACCTGCAATTATAGTATGGGGTTTGAAGTGGTAAGTGGGGTCAAACACAAGGAAGGGATGTGAAGTTGTTAGGTCCTTTGATCTTGTCTTAGCAAAGTTGACACAAAAGTAAACAAAGTGTTCCTTGCACAACAAGGTAGAAAATTAGAATACAAATAAATAAAGTAAATAAAAATGAAGTTAACCAAGACAAAATAAGAGATAGTTTCTTCTAATAAATGTTGATACTTGGATAGATTTTAGACCGAGTTTCACCAACTAAGTGCATTCACCAACCTAGAAACACTCAAGCCCGTTGTATACTCTTAGCATAGTCTATGTGCAATTGCCATTTTTGTCTATTACCTCCTCTCTTGAGATTGGACAAGCTCTATTTATAAGTGTGTCTTCCTCTCAATATGACAGACAAACAATCAAAGCATTCAAACATATGATCACCATCTCTTGCAATCCAACACTTTCATGCATTCATACTACAACTTAACTACAAATCTAATCTAGTACTACTCTCTTGAGTCATTAGAGATCAAGCATCACAAGATGGTAGCTAAGAATGCACGTGATCAATAAGAGTAAGGAGATAAACATTACATTCTATGGAATATTAATACTTACATGGTTTGGAGGACTTTGTGGCCTAACCTGTGTTAATGAGTTTAGCATTCATATTAACAAGTGACATTGTGGATTTATATGAAACAATGACTATGATTCAAAAGAAATAAGAAATGAATGTGAAATAGAGTGTGGGGTTTGATTATGAAAAAATAGAAGAGTAATATGTCGGTTGCTAAATGTCGATGTAGACCTTCTCTTTAGTAGGTCGGTGGAGATGATGATGGTGAGAGAGGACTTCTTATACCTTCTTCTCTCAAAGTTGGGAAGTGGATGCATGGCACCAAGTGATGCAAACCAATGAGACTAGAACATTCTCTTTGTCTACGGATGAAGTTAAATGGTGAGTTTCCAATTGGGCATAGCTTTGTGGTTGAATCCTTTGTCATGAGGTTGAGGGTACCTATTTATATGGACTAATAAATTAATCGAAGGACCTAAGAGAATGGGTCTCTACTTGCACACCCAAGACTCAAGGAACGTGGATAAAGGTGAACACTTCACTAATCTTGTGGAGGTGGGTCTTATCAGATTCCATCAGTTGATGGTGGTGTATAAATTTATCAGCCATGGAGACATTACTTATATCGGATGTAAGTTCCATGATTCCGTTGGTTGTTATATTTTTGGGTCATAGGTTGATTTTTTCATCAATTGATAGACATAGGGAAGCCATCGGTTGATGACCTACTATAATACCATCATTTGGTGACTGATAAACTATAGGATCATCAGTTGGTGATGATGGACGCGTCATCTATTTTTGGTGATATGCCCTCATAGGTTGATGATCCACTATCCCATCATCAATCTAGGGGAGGGTGTAGGTTCATCGTGTGATATGGCCATCAACTATATGGATTCAATGTCTAATCAGTTTCCAACCGATGAGCCTCTAGGTTGATTAATGTCATTGACCTTCCTGATTAGTAGCCATCAATTTCCAACCCATGGAATGCATCTTAAGGCACCAATATTTGGGGATTCTCTCACATAAGCAAATAAAACTTGGTAAAAATAGGTAATGTAAGTAAAATTGGCATTTAACATGATGAAACTAAAAATAGTGGAGGATAAAAAACACATATAACATCTAAAAATTTTGAATGTTACCAATAAAGGATAGTGTTCAAGTGGTGGAGATGAATATACACATCTATGTCATTTAGGAAAAAGCTACCTTATTTGTAGATGTTTTGGGTCTCATTAGGATTGAGCTTACCTATGGAATTAATGTTCAAAATAGCATGGATTACTAGATCTACCTTACAAAAATGTAGGGACATGCCCTCTTGTTGAATGCTCAAGATAATGTGGTTTGATACCATTGTGCATGACGTAGAGTTCTAATTCATTAAAAATTGTAATAGACCCTCTTTCTAAATGATCAATATGGTTGGATACCACTATGAATGATCCAGAGTTCTCATTCATTGTTCTTCAAGTGTGTTAAGGAAATAAATATAGTCTTGAACCTATTCTATCTCAGGATTCTCTACTTCTTGTAGTATTTTGAGAGAGAAATCTTGACCTCCATTAGTGTGGTTGCCTCCATACCATATACAAGTGAGTAAAGTGTGGATTATGTGGATTCTTTTCTTGACATTTTATATGCCAACAAAATCTATTGAAAGGTGCTCATGCTAGATGTCATTTAATATGATTGTCTTTTCTAAATATCTTTATAAGATTCTTATTGGTTGCATCTATAGCTCCATTCATATAGGGTCATAATGGCAATGTTCATTGATGTTTGATTCTCGAGCTCAATTATACTCCTTGATGGAATCAGAGATAAAGTTTGTACCATTTTTTGATATTATTTTATGTTGTATTAATATTGTCTTATAGTGTTATATTTTAGGAACTTGCTTATTTATTGTGCTGACACGTTGGTGATTAATACATCTTCCATCCATTTGGTGAAGTAGTCAGTGGAAACCAGGTTGAAGCAGCTTCCTTTGATGCTTTAGGATGTTTCAATCATGTTTATTCCATATAAAGGCCAAGGCATGATCGTGTTGTATATCTAGTTAACTGGTGCATATATGTAGTCACTATGGATCTTACAGACTCTACATTTACAAAATTGTTGGAAACAATCTGTCCCCATGGTGTTCTATGTTATCGTAGAATATTCATCTTCTCTGTGAGTAAGACTCCACTCATGTGTGTTCCACATGATCCTATATGGACCTACTTCTTAAGTTCTTCTACCTCTATCTTGACGTACCTGAAGGGGGTTTGATTATATGATCAATAAGAAAAATGTCTTGCTACTAGTACATATTGCATGGTTTGTTGTTTAAGCGCTTATCATTCTCTTTGGGAGACATTTTTTGGGATGACTTGGTTCTTAATACATGATTTGATTTCATGGAACCATGTCTTTTCCAAATTTTTAGTTGTATTGTCAATGACATTGATTAAGCCAGATATTATCTTTATACACCTCAAAGGAGAAACTTTGGTCACCTTTGATGTTATCCATGAGGATAGTGTGGTCAAATCATCACCATCGGCATGGTTCTCTTATTTCATGAAGTTGAAGTCTGGTTTTTTTCCTAAATCTCATGTAAGAGAGCACATATAATCTTGATAAGGGGTTAGATTCCAATGTTGGTTTCTTTCATTGTGCTTGCAGTTCATAAGTGGAAGGAGATTTGCTTAAAATTTTGTGTGAGAGAGCAAAAATACTCTTCATAGGGAATTATATTATGGTGGTGGATTCTTCTATAGTTCTTGACTTGTGAGATCACTAGGAAATAATCATCATAGACTTGAAGATGATGGATTCCTTGCTGGATAGAAAGTTTGAGTACAAGGTTGCATGATTTTTACACAACCACATTGTTTGTAGATGTGAACTCTAAGTGTTGGCCTTTGGAAGTTATTTGTCATGTGATTCTTCGAGGGGTATTTTGTTCCTAAACCCTCTACAATTGATAATTATGTCAAATAAGACCATCCATAGGTCTGGTTATGAGGTGGACAATGATGTCAAACGAGTCAATCATTTTGATGTCTTCATCAAGGTGTTTGTTCTTCAAGCAATGGGAAGTTTTCTAGATGAATTGTTAAGCTATCTACCTTGACGGTCATCATGGTTAGATAAGTGATTCGAATTCATACAAGAACACTTGCATTTTGCACATAATCGATGACAATTCATTTATAAAAGTAGTGGAGTGAATCATGTCTTGCAATGAGATAAGTGGGTATGACATGAGGTAATGGTGTAGCTCCATTGTTGCATACACCAGGGTCAATTAATACTTTCTTAAGGTAGTGTATTGTTCCTCCATGTTGTTAAAATTATTGAAAATATAATAAATGGCATGTTTGATGTTGGATGTTGATCAGCTCAGGATACCTCACATCTATGTTTCACAAATGAATAATTGAAGTATGATAGTGTTTCCTAGAGCTATCGATTTTAGAATTGGTGGTTCAGTGAGATAGTATATAAGTTTCTATAGTGCCTCTTCACATTGTTGATTCCATCCTAAATTAAAGCAATTTTTTAGTAACTTGAAAATGGGCTCAAATATAGGCGTGAGCTTGGTGATGAAGTTGGATGACTTATTGGAGAATATTGAGCAAGCCTCAAGTTTCCTTTTGTATCTTTGGTGAAGGCATTTCCCTGATGACATGGATCTTTTTGGGGTCGACTTGAATTCCTCTTTGACTGACAATGTCGGCCAAGAGGTTACCAGGTGTAACTCTAAAAGTACATTTCAGTGGATTTAAGTGTAGTGAGAATCTCCTTAGTCATTCAAAAAGATTCTCCAAATGCATTATGTGATTTTATGGTTTTTTTATTTGGATATCAATCATCCACATATGAATCCACCTCTTTGTGCATCATGTCATGAAAGAAGGCGACCATCACCCTTTGATAGGTGGCTCCAACATATTTGAGGGTGAAAGGAAGATTCTACATCATAATACTCCCTATTCATTGATGAAGGCGGTCTTATCCTTGTCTTCCTTATCCATCTTGATCTGGATGTATCCAACAAATTCATATGTGAAGCTTAGGAGGGTGTGACCAATAGCGTTATTGACGATTACGTCAATGTGCTGTAATGTGAAGTCATCCTTGGGAGATACCTTGTTGAGGTTTCTAGTCCAAGAACTTTCTTACTTTTCCATCTTAATTTGGTATAGGTACAATGTTGGGATCAGATACCGTCTATAACAAACCAACATTTTATTGTGTTTGGCCTCTTCTCATATATTGAGGCTCCATTATTGTCATGGCTGTCTAGCTTTTATCTTGAGTGGGCATATTCCAAGGATGATCGACATGCGATGCACCATGATCTACTCATCTAATATTGTAACATCTAATTAATCCCATATAAATATGTTGATTTACTTGTGTAGGATTTAATCAACTGGTCTTTGATAAGTTGAGGTAGACGTACCGCAATTTGACTTTTTTTATTTAGGGCCATACATGAGATTTATCATCTCTATCTAATATTCAATGTGAAAGGATAGGTTCTCCTTCAAAATATAGTCTGGGATTTGGATTTCATTGAACTATCTATCATCGTTGTCATAGAATTGTACAGTTTCTAACAACTCATGTCTGGAAAGAGATTTTTGGGTTCTTTTTTGTTTTTCATTTTGTGATAATTTTTTATATTTTTTGTGGAAGGTGGACGTGTTGTGGATCATGGAAAAATTTCCAGTCTTGAATATCCTCAACACATGAGTGTCATTTCTAATGACTATCTTTTTGGCAATGGTGGTGTCTTCATACTTAGGTCCTCCAGTTCCTTCTAATGTTAGTTGTACAACACATCCCCGTTCTGGATAAGATGGATGAGTTTTTGTGAATTTTTTATGATTATTGGCTTCAAGTATAGTCTTGATTACTTTTCCTTTAAACAATCCATATGCACCATCACATTCATCATATAGGTTTACATAGTATTTGTCACATCCCAATTTTCATGGTTAATTTAAACTTAGTATGAGGTTTTTCCTAAATAATAATGATTGAGGGATTTTAATGCAGAATGCCTATATGATTTTCTTTATACAAAATAGGATGAGAAAACTTAAGATAATAGCCATATATTTCATTTTCAAATATGAATTATGTATATCAATTAACTCATATTAATCCATTGCATTTTCTCTCCCTACAAAATGGCCATAAATCATAGAGAAAGGTTATAAGGTGACAAATGTGACTAGTTAATAGTAATCTCAGATTTATGACTCAAGAATTCAATAATAGGAGCCCTTTCAAATTATATTGCTTTTAAATGCATTTTAATTAAGATATGGGAGTTATGGACCATAATTTGTACAAAAATGAAATCTAATTTTTTTGGAATATTCTGGACTTTATAATCTGCCTATGGTTCAAATTTGAACTCATTTGACCAATGTTTGACCCGCCAATTGATTTAAGAGCGGTTTGAGTATAGTTTGACTAAAGTTTTGAATTTGATTTCATTAATTTCATTCATTTCCTAAAGTATCGCTCTTTAATTATTGTCACCCATTTCATTGATTTCATTTACCTCTCTTGTGCACCATCTAATGGCTATGGTCTGACACACTAGATCTAAGATTTGATCCAACGGCTAGATCATTATCTTCAACCTCCGTGAATCTCATGCACAACAGGCGTTTCACATTGTTTCAACCCATGACTTCTTTCTTCCTCTCCACGCACCCATATTGCAAGATGTCTCCTCCAATGGCCTCGCCTCAGTCCCCCGAACCCAACGAGCCATTGCTCACCTCCTATGTTGATCGGAAGAGAAAATGCCCAAGTTGGTTTCAAAACCCTCTTCGCCATGATTTGGGAAGGGGCTAGCCTTGTACCCTTCACCTCTATTTAAGGGACCCAAAAGGTCCTCCGACCCTCAAAGCCTTCTCCTCCTCCTTCAATTTCACCGTTCTCACCCCTGCAAGCCCAGACCTACTCATCCTTCCTTCTCTGGAGACCCAAGCTCCGCTCTGCCCTCAGATGAGCCTCCATCCAAATTGGATCTCCGGTGAGCATTTACGGTACCTTGTACTTATTTTTCAACCATCAGTTTGCCCTAGTTTTTCTCCAGCCACTGTACCCTGTAATCATGCCTTTATCCATCATTGACGTTCACTGCTAGATCGAACTAGCGTTCCTCTAACCTTGGTCTTGCTTGGCTTGACTCCGAGAAGCTCGTGCGGTGCTTCACCTACTGTTGACTCATGGTCTTTATGCATGAATTCATCGCCTTAGCCTCCAACCTCTCCACCCTGTCTTGGCCATACAGAACTAAGTTCTAGGCTAATGTGGGTGGTGTTTTTACAGTCGATGTCTTCGTATCGAGAAGAGGGACTCGTTTTTGTCCTTGGTTTTGAGTAGGAAGTAGAGATCATGACTCTGGATCGGAGCCAAGATGCTTTTGTGAGCTGCTTGATCCATGGCTCATGATGGAGCAGGTAGGGAACAAACCAAGTCTCGCAATGACCATGGTACCCTCCTCATTTCAATCAGACAATTTAGTTTGCAAGGGTAACCTTAAAATTTTGATTTTCAATTTATCTTCTTGTGTGCGATTGATGATTAGGGGTTAGATGACCAATTTGTCTGTGCCATTTTAATCGCTTGTAACACGCACCTATGGTTTTACTGGTATTTCATATTTTATTAACATCGCATTATTAATGATTTTAAATTGATGTCAGTGATATAGTTTCATGCCTTCTGATTGGTCGGAATTGCAAAATCCATAACTTTTGCATATGACCTTAGAAAAATACAAATAAATAATCATCGTAAAGGGCTTTTTAAGAGGAGTATGATTGTATGGTTTTCAAGTCCTAATTTTCCTTTACACTCTGATGTTTTATTAGAAACCCTAATTAAAATAATGAAGCCCTAATTATGCAATTATTATGATCTAAGTCAGTCTAGTATTCTGATCTATGAGCCTAACCCTAATGCATTCAAACCCTAATTCACCCTAAATCAATCTAGGATCAATACAATGTATTGAAATATGATGTTCAATAAACATGTACAGGTGTATAGAGCCTAATCAAGACTAGAGGAAGATTTGACCTAGATTTGATTCAAGGATCAGGAAGACAATCTTAGGATCTTCATTGCTCCAAGGTAAACGGGCCATGCTACTAAGAACTACTATTTATGGTTGATTTCATGTTAATTACAAGTAGGCATTATCATTGCAAGTTTAATGTTTTTAATCATGATCACTTTATGTTATTACTTGATGAATGCTATATGTTATGTCTTATGATTAAAATGTTCATTATGATTAAAGTTATGATTAAGGACTCATGAAATTCATTAATGATCAAGAGGGATCAATCCCATCATGCTAAGTCATCATGTTAAGAGAGAGAAATCCCATCATGTTAAGTTCAAGAATCATGATTATGTTAATGTTAATGTTATGTTAATGATGAAGTTAATCAGAATTGAACTAGTTTTTATATGCTCCTGAATCATGGACCTCAAGGGGTCGTTAATGGCATTCCTAGCATCAAGGGCTTTCCTAGCAATCAAGGGATTTCCTAGCAATCATGTGCTCCTAATGGGGCATTATAGAGGGATGCATACAATTATTATTCAATTCCTCATGTTAATAATGATTCAAGAATACTATTCAAGAATGCTTATAGTCAATTCATGCCAACTTTTTCTTACATGTCAAATATACTTTATTTTTCTTATGTTATAATGTGCCAGTACCATTTACTGATATGTTATTTCCCCCTTTGCATGGTTGGGGATGCGATGTCCCCAGGAATTGGAGCAACTAAGGACTCAGAAGAAGCAAGAAAGGATTAGAAGACCTTCTGGAGCTATCTGGTGGGGTTCCATCCATACTAAGCGATCCAATTATGTTTACCTTTATAAATAGTTTTCATGTTCAGTAATTTTTATACATGTTATAGAACTCAATTGTAGTTTCTTATTCAAGAGAACAATGTATGAATCTTAATGTTGAATTATGTGTTTATTTGCTATGATTTCAGAATTGCAACTTCCCCCAAAAAGATGAAAGCTTACGCTGAGTTATGTTGAAAATCATAAGGAGGGGTGTTACATTAATGGTACCAGAGCCAATAAATGGATGGCCACCAAAGATACAATTTGATTCATATGTTCTAACCCTAGGTTTGTATGACCCTTTTTTATGGCCCCTAAGAGAGCAGACAAGGGAAAGGGTAAGGATGGTGGTGCTAGCTCTTCTAGTGGGGAAAGTGGACCAAGAGGGAACAATAAGACAACCCTAGAAGATTTGGTCCAAGCCCTCACCAATGTCTTAACCTAAGGACAGCACCAACCTAGACATCATGAGCTAACTCTAGTGTATTTCCTAAAGATAAGGACTGGCTCTTTCTCAGGTTAAGGAGAGATTGATGTAGTCACCAAAGTTGAGGATTGGATTAGAGGCATGGAACATTGCTTCCGAGACATGGACTGTCCTTAACACTCTAGGGTTTGCTTTACAACCCACATGCTCAAAGGGGAGGCCTACATATGGTGGGATAACTACCTCAACTCAAGAGCAACTGAAGCACCTCCACTCACATGGGAAGGATTCGTTGAATCCTTCCAGGAGCATTATGTGTCTGAAGATATGATTGAGAAGAAGGAGCTAGAGTTTGCCGACCTAGATCAAGTGGGTGACATGACTGTTACCCAATATGCCATGAAGTTCGGGGTCCTCCAAAAGTATGGGTATGATTATGATGAATGTCGTAGGATGAAGAAGTTCATCCAAGGACTCAAGCCCAACCTAAGCTTTGCCTTGTCAGGAAGAGGCCACAGGACCCTCCATACTGCCTTGGATGCAACCTTAGAGCTTGAAGATCACCCTGGAAGATCCTATAAGAAATAAGTTCCTCAGAAGAACAACCAATACTAGCCTCCCAACAACCCTAAGAGGAAGGTACCTGAACCTATAGTAGAAGATGAGAAGCCCCAATGTATGATGTGCAAGAAGAACCATGCAAGCCCATGCAGGTATGGTTCAGGTGCATGCTACTACTGTGGAGAATTTGGACACCTCAAGTCAAACTGCCCTAATCTCAAAAAGAAGGACCATGACCAGAACAAGGGCCACCCTCCACCTACCAAAAGACAAGCTAGAATTTTTATGCTGGAAGCAGAGAAGGAAGATGAAGAGTGATGTAATAATTATCTTATGTTCATTTGAACCTTTTTATTAAATAAATTCACTTTCTGTGCAAATTTTATTAATGTTTTAATTATATGAAGAAGTAACAAAAATCCTAAGGTGGGTAGTACCCTAGGAAATTTTGAGGATGAAATTTATTTTAAGGTGGGGAGAATTGTCACATCCCAATTTTCATGGTTAATTTAAACTTAGTATGAGGTTTTTCCTAAATAATAATGATTTAGGGAATTTAATACAGAATGCCTATATGATTGTCTTTATACAAAATAGGATGAGAAAACTTAAGATAATAGCCAAAGTTATATTTCATTTTCAAATATGAATTATGTATATCATTTAACTCATATTAATCCCTTTCATTTTCTCTCCCCTACAAAATGGCCATAAAGCATAGAGAAAGGTTATAAGGTGACAAATGTGACTAGTTAATAGTAATCTCATATTTAGGAGTCAAGAATTCAATAATAGGAGCCCTTTCAAATTATATTGCTTTTAAATGCATTTTAATTAAGATATGGGAGTTATGGCCCATATTGTGTACAAAAACGAAATCTAATTTCGTAGGAATGTTCTGGACTTTATAATTTTCCTATGGTTCAAATTTGAACTCATTTGACCAATGTTTGACCCTCCAATTGATTTAAGAGAGGTTTGAGTATAGTTTGGCTAAAGTTTTGAATTCGATTTCATTAATTTCATTCATTTCCTAAAGTATCACTCTTAAATTATTGTCACCCATTTCATTGATTTCATTTACCTCTCATGTGCACCATCTAATGGCTATGGTCTGACATGCCAGATCTAAGATTCGATGCAATAGTTGGATCATTATCTTGAACCTTCATGAATCTCGTGCACAACAGGCATTTCATAGTGTTTTGACCCATGGCTTCTTTCTTCCTCTCCACGTGCCCATATTGCAAGATGTCTCCCCCAATGGCCTCACCTCAACCCCTGAACCCAACGAGCCATTACTCACCTCCTATGTTGATCGGAAGAGAAAATACCCAAGTTGGTTTCAAAACCCACTCTGCCATGATTTGGGCAGGGGCTAGCCATGTACCCTTTGCCTCTATTTAAGGGACCCAAAAGGTCCTCCGACCCTCAAAGCCTTCTCCTCCTCCTTCAATTTCACCGTTCGCACCCCTGAAAGCCCAGACCTACTCATCCTTCCTTCTCTGACGACCCAAGCTCTGCTCTACCCTCAGATGAGACTCCCTCCAAATTGGATCTTCAGTGAGCATTTACGATACCTTGTACTTATTTTTCAACCATCAGTTTACCCTAGTTTTTCTCCAGCCACCATACCCTATAGCCATGCCTTTAGTCGTCGGCGGCGTTCACTGTTAGATCGAACTAGCATTCCTCTAACCTTGGTCTCACTTGGTTTGACTCTGAGAAGCTTGATCAGTGCTTCACCTACTATTGACTCATGGTCTTTGTTCCTGAATTCATCGTCTTAGCCTCCGACCTCTCCAACCTATCTTGGCCATACGGAACTAAGTTCTAGGATACTGTGGGTGGTGTTTTTACAGCCGTCGTCTTTGTATCGAGAAGGGGGGCTCGTTTCTGTCCTTGGTTTTGAGTAGGAAGTAGAGATCACAACTCTAGATCGGAGCCAAGATGCTCTTGTGAGCTGCTTAATCTATGGCTCATGATGGAGTAGGTAGGGAACAAACCAGGTCTCGCAATGACCATGGTGCCCTCATTTCAATCAAACAATTTAGTTTACAAGGGTAATCTTGGGATTTTGATTTTTGATTTATCTTCTTGCGTGCGATTGATGATTAGGGGTTAGATGACCAATTTGCCCCTACCATTTTAATCGCTTGTAACACGCACCTATGGTTTTACTGGTATTTCATATTTTATTAACATCACATTATTAATTATTTAAATCAATGTCACGCATATAGTTTCCTGGCTTCTAATTGGTCGAAATTGCAAAATCCATAACTTTTGCATATGACCTTATAAAAATACAAATAAATAGTCGTTGGAAAGGGTTTTTTGAGAGGAGTCTGATTGTATGGTTTTCAATGCCTTATTTTCCTTTACACTCTGATGTTTTATTAGAAACCCTAATTATGTAATTATTATGATCTAAGTCAATCTAGTATTTTGATCTATGAGCCTAACCCTGATGCATTCAAACCCTAATTCACCCTAAATCAATCTAGGATCAATACAATGTATTGAAATATGATGCTCAATAAACATGTACAGGTGCATAGAGCCTAATCAAGACAAGAGGAAGATTTGACCTAGATTTGATTCAAGGATTAGGAAGACAATCTTAGGATCTTCATTTCTCTAAGGTAAATGGGTCATGCTACTAAGCACTAGTAATTATGGTTGATTGCATGTTAAGTACAAGTAGGCATTATCATTGCAAGTTTAATGTTTTAATCATGATCACTTTATGTTATTGCTTGATGACTGCTATATTTTATGTCTTATGATTAAAATGTTCATTATGATTAAAGTTATGATTAAGGACTCATGAAATTCATGTTAATGATCAAGAGGGAGCAATCCCATCATGCTAAGACATCATGTTAAGAGGGAGAAATCCCATCATGTTAAGTTCAAGAATCATGATTTTGTTAATGTTAATGTTATGTTGATGATCAAGTTAATCAGAATTGAACTATTTTTTATATGCTCCCGAATCATGGACCTCAAGGGATCATTAAGGGCTTTCCTAGAATCAAGGGCTTTCCTAGTAATCATCTACTCCTAATGGGGCATTATAGAGGGATGCATACAATTACTATTCAATTCTTTATGTTAATAATGATTCAAGAATACTATTCAAGAATGCTTATAGTCAATTCATGCCAACTTTTTCTTACATGTCAAATATACTTTATTTTTCCTATGTTATAATGTGTCAGTACCGTTTATTTATATGTTGTTTTCCCCCTTCGCATGGATGGGGACGTAATGTCCCCAGGAATTGGAGTAACTAAGGACTCAAAAGAAGCAAGCAAGGATTAGAAGACCTTCAAGAGCTATCTAGTGGGGGTGCCATCCATACTAGGCGATCCAATTATGTTTACCTTTATAAATAGTTTTCATGCTTAGTAATGTTTAGACATGTTATAGAACTCAATTGTAATTTCTTATTCAAGAGAACAATGTATGAATCTTAATGGTGAATTATGTGTTTATTTGATTTGATTTCATAAATGTGACATCCCCCTAAAAGATGAAGGCTTCTGTTGAGTTATGATGAAAATCATAAGGAGGGGTGTTACAATATTCCTCATGCACTCGTTGCTCCATTTGTAAAAGTGTAGGGAGATCGATGAGTCAATAATGGAAGCATATGTTCTGAAGTTGGCTGGATTGATTGATCACCACATTTCTTTTGGGATTCGATCAATGTCTTCCTCCATATAATCAATGTCATTCCCTTCTAATGAGATTCTATTCTCCTTGTAATGTAGATTTTTTTGGGCAGTTAGGATGCCCTGAAAAGATTCAATGATGATTATCATTACTCCAATATTGGTTGCAATTATAGGGAATCCATCATGGTCTTTGTCGTCCACCTCCTAAATAAGGTATAGTATCATCATGGTATGATGGATTTGGTTGTGTCAGGATCATCATCAGTGGTGGTGGTGGTTCATAGGAACTAGGGATGAGGACCCTTATTCTTAGGGCCTAGGTCCCACCTATGCAACACTTTGAGTCAAAGATCTTCTTCATCTCATATTTGTTGAGCATCTCTACTTTGGTCTCCATGGAGAGGCTTGTAGATGAGGTATCCATGGCTTGTCAAATACGTTGGAGTATGCTAGACTAAAGTTGGTTTTCAATATGGAATCCATGATGTGAATCATGGATGACATTAAGGCAACCCTTTAAACATAGTGCCCATCTACCCTATGCCTTTAGGAATGTTTATGATATTTGTACACCCTTGTCTTCTTGATCCCAGACCATGATCAATGTGGAGGTCAATACATGTCCCCTTTATTTTTGGTAAACTACACTAGATCGTATGGTAAGTGGCACGGTGTACGTCATTGGGGGAACATAGTTGATAGTTGTAATGTGAGACACATGGAATCTATGCATAGGGTCATCTTCTTCTATGCATTCTATGGTTCCTTTTGGAATATTTGTGTGGATGGTGACTATTATTTTACCCATCTAATATTTGAGTTTCTAGTGTAATTAGGTTGGAACTACTTTTGTAGATGAATTCACAACCTTCCCTAGAGAAGATTGAAATCTAGGCTCATCTCAATGACTACAAATATTACTTAAAAGCTTGAGTATGATGTCTCATGCAACATATTTGAGTGTACCATCAAAGGAGGTGGATTTCTTTGCAATAAGATGAATATCAGTTGGATATCTTCCCAGGCTAATAAGTGTCTTGAGGGGACATACTTTGAGGCATGCCCCATTGTGGCACACAGTTATAGTGTGGAAAGAAAATGAAATTTTCCATTCTTAGGAAAGTAAAAAAGATATGCCTCATTTGACTGGATAGCTCCATAAAAAGAGTTTTAATGGTATGTGATGAGTAAAAGATACCTTCCCCTAGTTTGGGTGAGAGAGAATAATTTTTCAAACTTGACATGATATGTAACCGATAGAGGCATGGGGAAGTGGGTGGATTATGACATGTTGATATACGGGTGAGGTTAATATCCAGTTTCAATATATTCTATTTTAGACTAGGGACTATGTCGAGTTAACCATCTTATCCTTGGGTCATATGTTGCTTCTCTTTCTTCTAGGGAGGGTCCAAGTGAGAACTACTCAATGAAAGGGAAATATTAGGTGTAAAGTGATATTTAGGTTCATTGTCGCCTATTCAACAATCAGTGATTGTGCATGGTTAACCAAATTTCCCTAGGGTGTCATTGGGAAATCGAGGGAAGTGTGGTACCTCTAACCTCAAAATAGCCAGATGCTACTCTAGTTCTTTCTCAATCCAATCATCTATCTCTTGCACAAATCCTAGTTAGGGAAAGGTGGAAAAAGCATGAGATATGAAAATAGAAATCCTCTTTTAAGATCCTAGGCCAAGATCAGAGAGTCAATTTAAGGTCTTACTCTAAGACCTTATAGATATGAAAGTGAAGGTGGGTGATCATAAACTTTTAGTTCATCATTTGGGACCCCTGGGTGGGGGTAGATGAAGATGGGTGAGCCATTGTGATTGGGTGTAATGTTAGTCGAGTTAGAGATATTTGGATCAGAAAGAGTTGATATGAACAGATCATGAGTTGGGTAGTTGTTTTTTATTTGGAATTTATGTAAAATATTGATGATTGAGACTTGTGACGTAATCAAGAAATGTCATTTTGAAAGGATCAAGCAGAGTTGGAATGACCTTTATGTAGGTAGCCAATGATCAAAATTGCATGTATGATTAGATGTGGGATGAAGAATGTGTTTTTATCGTACGAAGATGGATGTGTTTTGTTCATGAAAACATACAATTGTGAGTGTAGTCGATAAAATAGTCAACATTTCAGCATGAGGTGGAAGGTTTGAAATATAGCTTTTAGAAGGTTAAGGCTTCTTGGATTGGGTAGCCTCTCACACATAATGGTAAGATTGAAAGGTGTCAAAAAAATACTCAATATTATGGATGTGTTTTGGAAGCCTATTGTAGGATACAAAGGCTTTATAGGTGTGTGGTGAGATCATGAGGAGAGATCAAAATCAAGAAACCTTTTGGTATGGATCATGTCATAAGAACTTGTAAAGGTTGCCAAAGTATGAGATACCTTGAGAGTTAATTTCATCAACCTTCCAAGACAAAGTAAGCAACCAAAAATATGTAAACTAGCAACTTTAGGAGAGTTTTTAAGCAAGGTTAAACTTTATCAAACTAACTATGAGTAAAAGTTGTGAAAATTTTGGTAAGGATAGAATCTTGGTCTCTTACCCTTGTAGGGTAGTTTGTGAGACTATTTGGGTAAGATTGTTGAGTTTTGGGGAAGATGGTTGATGTATGGAGATTGTTGGAATGAGGATATTGTTTGGTGATATTATTGTTTTAAACATGAACATTTTAGTAAGCAATGAACAATCGATGCAAGGTGATTAGGGTCAAACAACAACCTTAAAATTTGTAAAGCAATGTTTTAATTTAAGATGTTTTAGCCCATGAGTTTAGATGTAATTTGCATCCCCACTCAAGCATGACATGTATACGAAGGTTGGTGCTTAACTTCTCTATTGCATGATGGTACTTGTGTGTGGGGGTGATGAATGCATACTCATCCTAGTTTTAGTAGCATATTACATCTAGTTTTTTGCATTGATGTACTTTTTTTTAATTTAGAATTATCTTACACTTAGTTTTCATTAGTTTTATTATTAGGGTTTTGATGTAATTCATGAATTTTCATAGTAGGTCTGAGCTTTATTCCAAACACACCATTTAAGACCACTGACCTATTTTTATGTTCAAACATGCTTGTTTGATTTAAATTGGTGCTTATTTTCATAATAAAACCCTAGATTATGTTTTAATATTAGTTGAATAAGATATGTTTCAAATTTGGTCCAAATTGGACTTTGTTTGCCTAAGTTTTTCAAAATTTTGTACTTGTGTGGACCTATATGCATTTTCCCCTTTTCTAGGGAGCTAACTACAATTTTAACAAATGTATATTTTACTTCATGGTATTCTTCTGATAAATTTTATCTTATTTGAATGCTTTGGAACATTTTTGCATAAAGTTATCAACCCTTGATGTTCGTTTTGCGTGGAAGTGAAGGTATTTGCATCTTCCGATGCTTGTTTGGGTTTAACAACTAATGGTTTTCCTTGAGTGCAACCAGTGGTTTTCCTTGAGGGATGTCAACCGATGGTTGCACTGGGTTTGCAAACCAATGGTTTTCGTTGAGGTATGCCAACTGATTGTTCTAGTGGGTGTGCAAACCAATAGTTTTCCTTGAGGGGTGTCAACTGATGGTTGCATTGGGCAAACCAATAGTTTTCCTTGAGGTATGTCAATCAATGGTTGCATTGGGTGTGCAAATCAATAGTTTTCCTTAGGGAATGCAAACTGATGGTTGCACTAAGTGTGCAAACTAATGGTTTTCCTTGAGGGATGTAAACCGATGGAGGTTTCTGATGATGATATAAGTTGTTAATCCTTCCTTAGATACTGGGAATGTTTCTTCTTCTGTGAATGATCTTTTCATTGAACATGCAAGGCATGAAATCCAAAATATTGATGTTATGACTTCTAAAAATGTCATATATGTGTTCTTTTGGTACCCAACGTACATAAGTCTGACCCACACTTTAAACCTTAATATATAGTGATTAACCAAATATGGTCATAATGATTTTATTTACCTTTTTGGTGCTGAAATGATAATTGGACAAAAACATAATATTGAAAGTAGCTCATCATACTAGGTTTTGGACACATACATGTCTAGTTCTTGGAAATATCATAACTTTTATGTACGACGTACTCTTATGATGCAATTTTGGGTGATACCTTATATATGACTAGTTGGCATCTCTGTAAAATTTTAGAGGATAATGATGTTCCTACATGAAGTTATTATTATTTTTCCTAAATTACATTTTGGGCCGTTATGCACCCTAGTTTGAGATCTAGTCCTTCTTATGGATTGGAATGGGGGAATGTACCATGATGGAGTAACATGGAACATGTTTCACATATTTTATATCTTATTAAGTAGTAACCTACAATTTTAAATTTTGTTTACCTAAACTATTTAGAAGCATGTATGTAACTTGGTTGATGATGTAAAAATACTTAAACGACCTAATTAATCATGTATAACCTGAATCATGTAGCACCCTGACACCGTGAAACTATCCCTGTATCAAAACTTGTGGGATAGTGAAATGAGTAATCCTAAAAGGAGCTCAGAGTCGTATATTATTGAGTACATATGGGTGCAGGGAGGGTATACCTCTTCCATCTAGATCCCAAGGTTTTAGAGAGTGGTTGAGGCTGTGTCTGGGGGTTGATATGTGTTGAGAGTGACTATGGTTGTAACTCATATTTTAGAGAGCACGCTCTGGTTTCTAGTATCATGGCTTGTGTACCTAGGGTGGACTATGCTATTTTAGTAGTTGGTCCAATGGACCTCTACTATTGTTACATGTACTGACTGAGGGGAAAGATCTTAAGATTCCAGTCATCCCAAATCTTATACAAGACTGATTGCAACTTTGTAATGATCAACAAGTAGTTTCATTGGTACGCCTCAAACTACCCAAGGCTTCATAAAATATGTAAATCATTCGTGTAGCATATCTGTTAGGGTCGGTTGGCGACTCATATTAGATGGTGAACCTTGCTTTTTTCTTTTATTTTATAAGTGTATTATAATGTGGTAAGAGAAATCAACTGTACTTATAATTTTAGATATGCCTAATCTTTTGTGCAAATTATATAATCCTTCCCATCTGTAATATTATATGCTTTAATTGATTAAAATATATAATCTTTCACTGCTACACAAACAGTGTTCAACGTCACTTTTTGAGGTGTCAGTTATTTAACGAAACCGACGCTGATAAACATTACATGTCATCTATTCAGGAAAACCGACGTCCATATTTGAAGACCAGCCAGACACGGGTATCGCTTTTTATTCAGCGTCGGCTGAAGAAATGAAACCGACGCCTAAAATAGCCCGCGAAATCCAATTTTTTCGAGCGAAAAAAAAAATTGCCCCCAAAGTGTAACATACAGCGTCATTGTTTTACCTAATAACTGACGCCTAAAGAAGATAAAAATTACGCATGAATTTTACCATATGGGCGTCAGTTGTCGTGGGATAACTGACACTGATAAGGGTTCGTGCGCCCTCCCCGCCAAAAATGTTAGGGTAAATTGACGTCGGTTTTATTGAGATAACTGATGCTTAATAATAAAGGTGTTGGTTGTTATAGATAACCGACGCTTTTTAGTAACTTAATAGCCCCCGTGCACAGCAGAGTACTCGTGATCTTCTCCTTTCTGTTTCATCGATCGAATTTTGCTACTCCCGACCCCTATTGCGTCACCGCCGCCGGCCCCTGCCTCCGCACCGCCTGTTGTTGCTCACCACCGCCACCACCTGCTGCTGCTTCTCTTCTCGCCATCGACGCCTTTCCTTCTTTAATCAGCTCCCTTCTCCTATCGTTGGTGTGCTTGGTGCCCTTCTCCTGCCGCTGGTGTACTTCCCTTCTCCTCACACTGCCGCCTCCGTCTCCACGGTGCTACCAATAGTAGGCCCTCCTCTTCTTGTTCCAGTAGCCTTCTCTTCTTCTTTCTTCTCCCTCCTTACCAACAGCAAGCGTTTGTAATGAAATCAATTATGTTCAAATTAATTATGTTCAATTATACGATGAAATCAATTAATATGTTCAAATCAATTATGTTCAATTATATGATGAAATCAATTATGTTTAAATCTTGTGATGAAATCAATTGTGATGAAACCCTAACATCTACATGAATCCCTATTGCATGATGAAACCCTAACATCGACATACTCTATATGATACCTAAAATTGTGATGAAACCCTAACATCAATTGTGATGAAACTAGGAGTGCATGTATTAGAATGACAACATACATGTATTTGTTGGCCTAGAAACCTGTCCAAGATTTACTCATTAAGAGTAAATCTTGGATAGTCCCCGGTTTGGGACTATTCTTGAACACCTAATATCACTTAGGATGTAAGTTTATAATGTGTATTGGGTTTTCAAGAAAATTTTGGCAGCATTTCCCCGTTTGTTCTCTAAGTACATATGTACTTGGAGAACAGCGGGGAAATGTTGCCGAAATTTTCTTGAAAATCCAATACACATTATACACTTACTAGTGAGATTAGGTGTTCAAGGATGGGATAGGTGGTACACATTTATTATATATAAGATGAAACTAGGATTGTAGGTATTGGAATGACAACATACATGTATTTGTTGGCCTATAAACTCATCCAAGATTTACTTATTAGGAGTAAATCTTGGATAGTCCCCAATTTGGGACTGTTCTTGAACACTTAATCTCACTTAGGATGTAAGTGTATAATGTGTATTGGGTTTTTAAGAAAATTTTGGTATCATTTCTCTGTTTGTTAATGTTGCCGAAATTTTCTTGAAAATCCAATACACATTATACACTTACTAGTGAGATTAGGTGTTCAAGGATGGGATAGGTGGTACATGTATATTTATTATATATAAGAATGACATCACATGTATTTGTTAACCCTAGACCCTAATCTTGTCCTAATATATACTTGTTTTCTCTTTGATCATAGAATGGATAGATCATGGATGTCCATTCACAATCGTTGCACCCCAGAGTTTATATCTGGTCTTGATCAGTTTATTAGATTTGCCAAGGAACATAGGAAACAACCTGGAGATAGGTTCTACTATCCATGTAGGCATTGTGGTAACAACTTGAAAGTCAGCACTGGTGACAAAATCAAAAGTCATGTCATGTGCAACGGGATTGTACAAGGCTATATAGAATGGCACTGGCATGGAGAGGTTTCAAACCCAAAACCAGTAGATGTCGATAGCAGTTCTTGGGTGGAAGAAGAAATTGTCTCTGATGACGTAGATGTGAACGAACCAGTTCTAGTAGACATCATTGATGCGATGCTGGATAGTTGTAGGATAGAGCACACTGATCCACCTCCCATCTTTAGAAATATTGTGCATGATGTTGAGATATCATGATACACATGTTGTACTAAGTTTACAAAGCTTAGTGTTGTGTTGAGATTGTATAAGTTGAAAGCTAACAATAGATGGAGCGACAAAAGCTTCACTTCATTGTTTTTTGTTGAAAGAAATGCTTCCTGAAGGAAACGAGCTGCCAATTTCAACATACCGGGTAAAGAAATTGTTGTGCCCAATGGAAATGGAGGCTAAGAAGATACGCACATGCCCAAATGATTGTGTATTATTTCAAAAGGACTATGTGGATTTGAAAGATTGTCCAAAATGTGGTGTATCACGGTATAAATTGACGACTTCGGGGGAGTCCAAAATGGGTTCTCCTGCCAAGGTGATGTGGTATCTACCTATAATATCACGGTTTCAACGCTTGTTTGCAAATCCGATCACAATTTTAGAGGCATGCATGTTTATATTTTGTATATGTTTCATTTTTCAATGTTTCATTTTTATATGTGAACTATATAAATGTTTGCCTTTTTAATGACATTTTCATATGGCTGACCATGGGCATGATGATTGTGATGTCCATGATGAGCATGATGTCCATGATGAGGATGATGTCCATGATGAGCATGGCGAGGATACCAATGTAAGTTTTAAAAACATATCCTATATTTCTATAGAAATTCATTATCTTCTAGTTATGTCATATATCCTATATTTCTATATTGGACTAATTCAGTGTATTTATTTTGTCAAGTTTTAGGTTGATGATGCACATGTACCCTCTGAAGCACTGGAGGCACTTGATGCGCATCACCAAAAAGTTAATAAGAAAAGGAGCATCACTCTGCTGAAGAAGTTAACAGCGCTAAGGGGAAGTGGATCCAGATTGGCTGTGGAGTTTGATAATGCATGAAATGCAATTGGAGTGAACCGCAATAATTTTGTAAACTATCTTGGATTTGTCACTCGAAGCCATTGTGGTGTTAAGTATGATAATTGGCATAAAGCTCCTTGGGCGAAGAAAGACTTAATATGGAAGGATTTATGTGTGAATTATTATTATTTGCAATTCTATTTTGTAGATTACAAATTATATTATTTGCAATTCTATTTTTGGATACTAGTTAATAGCAATTCTATTTTACAGAATCTATTTGCATTGGATGATAAGATGCATTGTAAAAGTGTGATGCACCGCGCTGGAAATATGCTAAGGAACTATAGGACAAATCTCAACAGAGAATACATAAAAGATGGTGATAAGAAGAAGAAGTCATCCCTTGAAAAGTGAAACTTCCTGGACAAAGAAGGTTGGGACACATTTGTTGCTTCAAGACAAACTGAAGAATTCAAGGTATTAAGCGTCACTCCCAATTTAATTAATATACATTGTATTCACCTATTTAAGATTAACCTTTAGTGTTACTAACCAAATCAATGTGCATACTAACTAGGCGTTCAGTGAGGCACAAAGAGCAAGGCGTGCATTGAATGTGCATGACCACACAATGGGTCCAAAGGGCTATACAGGCGTTCACCAAAGACTACATGCGGAGTCTGCTGCTACTCAGGAGTCATCTACTACATGTACCACACCCATGCCTCGCCATGATGTCTGGATATCTGGGAGGCAAAACAAGAAGGGTGAAATAAAGAAGCATGTAACTGTTGAGGCGGTTGCGAAAATGGTAAAATACAACTCAACAATGTATGTTGTTCGAATATTGATTATTTGTGGTGTTTACTTACCAATTTATGTTGATGGTGATTAGCGGGAGCTGCACGAGCAGAGGAAATAGGGCACATTCATCCCTCAGGGCACAAGGAATGAATTGACGGTTGCTCTGGGTAACCCAGAGCATCCTGTATGTGTTAGGGGTGCAAGTGCTGGTGTGGGCATCAAAGCGTTCTTTGGGCCATCCCAGTGCAAACCTGTCGCAAGAGCGGGACTTTCATAAGAAGAGGTAACCTATTCTTTTTTTAGAATATTACTACAAAAGGGAATTCAATAATAAGAAGTTAATGTTTCTTTTATCCATGTATAGGAGAATAAGAGAGTCGAGGATATAGTTTCTAAGAAGGTCAAGGAAGAAATGTTGCGGTGACAGGCATCTCAGGCTTCCAATCAGTCTATGGCGACCCACTCTTCTCCTGATGCACATGCTGAGAGTAATCATGTAGACCCACCACCTAGCACGTCTGTTGTAAGTATTGTTTATGACATAGTAGCTAGTATTTTCAAGATGATATATTTTCAAGATGATATGTATATATGTATAACATTCTTTACGTAAATTTGTAGGCGTTGAAGCCATGCCGCTTAAAAATTGAAGATTATGTTGTTGTAGAGGCGCAGGGTTACCCGTCCCTTCCTAGGGCAACGATTCACGAGACTCCAATACCACAGGGTTACATTTGTGTGAGCTCGATACGTGTAATCCCTGATTGGAGGGAAGCTACATTGCCATATGACCACCCGGATATTGATACACTTGGTGAGGCAGAAGGCAGGGTGATATTGTGGCCCAAAGTGGATGTTGTCTATACTACTGAAATTGTAAGATAAATTTACGTTACATTAAATTACTAATGTGTATATATGAGATCAATTGATCTGAAATTATATATACAGGTTAAAAAGAAGACACATGGAGCATCTAGGCCTCCACCTCCACTTCCTGCATTACCAAGTTGGGTTCCAACTGACCTAAAATTCCCATTAGGTCCTGCTTGTAAGGGAATGGCAGTATGGCTACGCGCACATAATATACATTTCCCTATAGTTGTTTCTTTAGAAGCGGATTATGCAGGTCAATCATACAAAAGCTCTCTATTTATACAAGATATTATTAAGTTGTTTAACTATGATTGGCTGAATACATCAATGATAGAGGCATAGATAAGGTGATATCTTGTTTATACATCCATATACCTTGTGTAGGATCTGGTGATCTGGTTTCTTATATATTAATGCATACGCAATACATGTTTTGCAGCTACTTAGTCAAAATTCAATGTAAACAATTTGGATTTGAACATGTGGGGTTTTTTATTCCATCATTGATTAGTCTGGTAGCTAAAGACCCTGATAGCGTTCAACAATACTATTGTGAATCTTTTATAATTTTCAGTCAAAAAAAGAAGACGGTAATAATAGCTCCATTCAATGCGAAGTAAGTTTACTTTGCTTATAATTTGGACTTAAGAAAATTACATTTTTATTGTGGATTTTGAGTTATTAATTTTTAACTTTTTTACCTCTAGCGCTAAGCATTGGGAGTTACTAGTTATTCTCCCCGGGATGTTCACTGTCTATTATCTAGATCCTGTGGGGAGTACATTGAATCCAAAAATTGGACACATAATGAGAATGGCATTATTCTGGTGAGAAATATTTCATTTTATATATGTTAAAATCTGTTATTATATTACTATTTAATTATGCAATTTACTATGTTACATTAACATGTAGGGGTTTAGATGCGTTCAAAAAGGCTGGAGGAAAGGTCCTCGGTAAAAAGAACCAGCCAATAATTTGGGAGAACGTGAAAGTAAGTTCCCGACTCCAATGTATATGTTATTTATTGAACTGTGCTTATTTTATATTTTTTAATATTTTGTATCCATTTTATAGTGTGTTATACAAGACAACGGTTGGGCATGTGCATACTATGTTATACAATTTATGGACATGATTATCAAACATGTAGATGAAATCAATGCCATACCTAAGGTATTATATATAGTCTCATAAGATAGTATGAAATATATCAATCTTATTTATATATTATTACTTATATATATACATCATTCTCTTTGTAGGTGTTTAAAACCGACCCCACTATAGGTAAAGTCTTAAAAGATGTACATGCTCCATATACGATGTAAGTATTAAATGACGTAAGAGAAGAATGGGCAAGAGCCATACAAGCAGTGGGGACTGTAAGATATAATTGGGATGCTGATAGTGATGATGAATGATATTTTGTAAATGAATATTTATACATGTGTTTCTACATGTCTGAATATTTCTACATGTATTTGAATATTTCTACATGTGTGAATGTGAAAATTGAATTGATGTCTGAATGTATCTACCTATGTGTGAATGTGTGAAAAGAATATTTATTGATTTTGCATGTTTGTGGCATGTTTGTTGGCTGATATCAATAGATGTCGTAAACCTATAGTTCAGTTCTACTAAACTGCAGGTTCTCATCTTGTGACCAGCCACAGCAGGCCTACAAACTGATAAGAAAAAAAAATCAAACCATAGGCGTCGGTTATTTGTCTAAAACCGACAACAAAGTTTTACAGCGTCGGTTAATACCATAAAACCGCCGCCTAATGTTGCCATACAGCCTGGCCAGCACAGTCGTGCTGGACAACACGGACATGGTGGCAGGTGATATGGCATCGGTTATTAGTAGCAAACTGACGCCATTCTGGCCAGCACGGCCGTGCTAGACAGCACAGCCGTGGCGGCAGATGAGATGGCGTCGGTTATTAGTAGAAAAATGATGTCGATAGAGTCCTAGATGGCACCCTTTTTGTGGCGCGGATGATTATAGTGTCGGTTTTGTTACTTATAACCGACGATGATGGGGCCTTGCTAGCGCGTTTTCAGTGGCGTGAAGCATTTTGGCGTTGGTTGGAAAATCGACGCCAAAAGGGTTCGACTTTTAGCGGCGCCCACATCGGCGTCGCTTGAAAACCGTCGTGAAAAGGGATTAAATAACTGACGCCAAAGGCCGGATCTGTAGTAGTGTTTATGTAAGCAAGATGCTTTAGAAGTTATGTCTCTCACTGGGACATGGGTCTCACCTCTAAAGTCACCACATCTTTTAAGTGATCATCAGCAGCACCGTCTGACCTGTACTAGTGAGGAGGGGAAGTCTGAAGATCTATAGAGGAAGAAGGTTGGTGGGTTGTTTAGTGAGTCCTAGAGTCATCCCTATACTCTTCGGTCCAGGTGGGGAAGTTTTGTAGATGATGTACATCGACTCAAGATTTTAGTGGTGTACTTGTGCTTTGTACATGTTGTGAATATGTGGACACTATCTTTACATCGACCACGGAATAGATGTAAAGATATCTGGTATGGTTGTATATTTATATATACATACATATATGTGCATGATGTTGGACCTCTGTGTAAATGTTCGCTGACATGTTTAGAAAGTTTAATTTGATTTTGATTTTGTACCTTTTTGGTAATACGACTGATTAGTGTTTGATCGACATTTTGGTTTTGAGTAATCTTGTTTAGCATGACTCTGCCACACACCAACAGAGTACAGTGGTCTCTCAAAGAAATTTTTGATCATGGTTAGAGTTTTTTTCAATTCGGTGTCCCATAGACATACTACCCAACATGCTCGGTCTCGGCATTTCGTCAATTTGGTGTCCCATAGACCCCTAGTAAATTTCTATCATGGTTAGAGATTTTGTCAATTCAAACATAGATAACAATAGTGAAACACATCCACCCTAGTGTTTCCATCATCTAATATCCATAAATTTTATCTAACATTTTTATAATTACAAACTTAGTTCAATTTAAACAAGCCAACATTTTGTTAGATATAGTAGTCTCGCATGGTTACATTAATCAAACTAATTTAAATATATTATCATTTAGAACGATCTTTAACTGGATTGCCTTATGTTTTTCCACTGGTGAGTGATCTTTTGCATTGTTAGTTTAGGAGAAAATTCAATTTAGGTTATGCAAAATATCACATCAGAGAGTAACCTAGTTTCTTCAAATTTTGGTACTATTCCCAACACATCTCGTGAATTTAATGGTCATAATCAATCATTAGTGATAGGATAGGTGGTGTCCTCAAGGCCTTTGGGTGACTAGCATTATATTACATCAATACCTTTACTAACACCCAAGCACCTCATTCTAAGATCCTTCATGAATATTGGCACATGTTCTATAGACATATAGTTTTGTAGGTGTGTAAAGTGCAAGTGTGTAAATTTTACACTTTTGACTACAATCACATGATATCAAGATAAGGATAGTATAGAGCAAGCGGGACCCCAAGAAGACATGCAATATTCCCCACCTTCCCAAAATCAATCTGAACAAGTAAGAAAGCAATCATGACAATATTAGGAAAGTAACATATTTCTCATGATGGATGCCTTCTCTTTTCACTCTCCTTTTTTGTTTTGTTATGTTTTGAAAAAAAATAGGAAAGAGAAAGAAACAAAAAAATGGAATAGAAAAGGAAATAGGAAAATGAAGAAAGATGAGAGGAAAGCAAATAGGAATTCCTAAGAGGGAAGAAAAAAGGGAAAACATATAGGAAACCCTAAATGAAACCAAACAAAAAAAAACTCAGGAAATTGAAAGAAGCAATTTGGATTGTCTAGATCCCTAATAGAGTTGACAAATTGTTTTCACACTAGAAAAATCTTGCTAAAATCTAATCTCATTGGTTGTAAAACTCAAAACAAAATGTGAAAGACAAATATTTGGAGTTACAACCTTATTTTATATGAAAAATAGAGAAAATTGTGGATAAGAGTTTCACATCAATAGAAAATTCAAAAAACTAGAAATTGCTTCCTCCACACTACAGATAAGATGTGAAAAACATGGCTACAAAATCGGCATCAAAAATCCTATTATGATTGAGAATGGTGTTAGGTACCTTATATTGTCTGAAATTTTTAATTTTTCTATTTGTATTCTCAAGTTCATCAACATTCAATTTAGGTTTGGTTAAAAATAAAATAAAGAAAATAAATACAAAACATGAATGAGGGTGTGCATGTCTTTAGGCACTTAACATGATTGCGACTTTTCTTACTCATCTCAAATGAATTTTGTTTTTAATTAAGAGATCTCTATCGTCTCAGGATCTCCCATGATAGATACACATCCTAAGTGATTCAGGTGAGATGTGGAAAGATAGAGAACTATGATAAGAAATCGATATGAAGAAGGTGTACCTTTATTTAAGCAATCAAACAAGCTATGCAGAATTAACTAGATTTACATGGCATGTGATATAGTTATGCAATTATCGTTGAAAAGTAACTAGACTAGCAGTGCGACATCTACTTTAGTTAATTATGGCAATCATTATTAGATGAGAAGTTACTGAACAAGCAGCTTAAAAAGGCAGCTATAATAGATAGATGAGCAATTCAAACATGTGGACATGTTCCTCTTTACCGTATCTGCATCCTTTCGGAATACGAGAATCAATTTTGTTAGAAAAAAGAATTTTTAGCCACTAGGTAATTAAGTATATGGGAAGAGAGATAGTTTACACTATCTTCAGGATAGTCAAAAGGGGAAAAGGCTGACGGTGTATGTGGTATTTTATAGTTGAGGGTAAGGGTCAAGGGTAAATGAGAAAGCAGTTTCACCAATGGACTCCTATCACAGCGGCAATAGGAAACAGAGTCTATAAAAATTGCCCTAAGGAAACCATGTCGATTGTCTTGTTTCGCGGTGGTGATCAATGTTGGAATGTAGCGTTCTTCCACGAGGCTCCCTCAAGCGATCCATAGGGGTGTTCCCGTGTAGGAAACAGGAAAATTTTCATTTCCGAATTTTGACTTTTTGGTAGTTTTTGATTGTATAGTGCATTGCAGACTCATGTTTTGACCGAGTGACATAAAAGAATAGAATTAAAATTCATAAAGAAAGAAATAGGAAAAATGAAAACTTGAGGACAAGTCTTCCTTGTTCTCCGTTCTTGTCAAAAAGGGACATGGAGTTAATTTTTGAAGAGAAACAAAGAGAACTATGGAATTTTCAATCGGACCGAGGAACGGTGTATTTCATTCAAGTAATTCAGTTGAGTAATTGATAGAAAAAAAAGCTTCTAAAAATCTCATTTAATAAGTGAATTACACTTAAATCCAGATAAAGATACTACATGTACATGAACCCTCAACGTGTGAAAATGGATGAAATGAGTGGAATAAATAGACAAAAAAATGAGAAATTTGAAATAAATCAGATGTTTGGGCTGAACGCAATAATAGACTGCATAATGGTGGCGCCTCAGACTTCGTTGTCATCTTCAATCACCTTGCTTTAGAAATCAAGAGAATGTACTTTTCTTTTAAATCAAGTCTTGATGCATCACCTTTAATTGCTAGGAATTGGGATCTGTTGTAACCAATTCCTAGGAGCTCGTAGTCACATGTTAGGGTGTGGTTTGTAACTTTGTCCCCCTTTTGGGGGGTTTTCGAATATACTTACCCAATTTTCTAAAAAAAAAATAACAAAAAATGACACATCAACATATTGGAAAAGGTTACACTGGAACCGTTCGTTCATTCAGTCTTGTGAGGGATCCTATTGATTGTGGCACACCATCGGCAAGGAAAAGGATAAACTGTGTACCGTGTCTCTCTTTATAATCCACGGGGATTGATGTTAGTCATGTAGCCATTGTGCACATACTAATGGTGTGTGCATGCAATTAATGACCCGATAGAAAATAAAAAATTACATATACGAAGCAATACTATTGAGGCAAGCAAAATTAATAGAATAAGCGGAAGGCCCAAATTAACATGGGAAGAACTTATAAAGAGAGATTTTAAATCTCTACATCTCAATCAAAATATGACCCATGATAGAGATTAATGGAAAAGAAAGATCCATGTAGCCGACCCCAATATAGTTGGGATTGAGGCTTAGTTGATGATGATGATGAAGTATCATTAGAAGTATTATACATGCCAATAGAAGTACCTAAAATCTGCATTTACATTATATCATTGGTTACTTTATATAATTCTTGATACACCAAATAGAAGTATAAACAAGAGAGGGTGTAGGAAATGTAAAGACATAGGTACATTAGTCGGTCTGCGTTGCACGTGTCCATGCCATTTGAGTCGGCCCTCGCACAACTTGTCCCCAATGCTCGCCACCCCCACTTTATTCCTGATATAGTCATTTCCCAAGCAATCTTTTCTTGTCTTCCCACACATCCATCTCAACATACACATTTCAACCACGTTCATCTTGTTGAATCTTTGTTTCTTCACCGCCCAACATTCACTCCCATAGAGCATGGTTGGCTGTATAGCAGTTTTATAAAACTTACTTTTTAATCTGAGAGGGATCTTTCAATCACATAATACTCTAGTTGCACTCTTCCATTTCAACCATCTTGCAGTGATCCTATGACAAACGTAATTTTGGACATTGTCATCTGTTTGAATGATAAAGCTCATGTAACAAAATTTATCACATTTTAGTATATCTACTCTGTCCAACTTGGTTCCACCATTCACAATGCAAGATTGGCTGAAATTGCAATGCATATACTCAGTTTTTCTCCTACTAATCAGCAATCTATTTGATTCCAGTGCCTTTCTCCAAAGTTCAACTTTATCATTCAAACCATCTTTAGTTTCGTCAATCAATACAATGTCATCAGCAAATACCATACACCAAGGATCATCATCCTGAACAGTGGTGAAGCCAGGAATTTTTTATAGGGGGGCACCGTATAAATATGAATTTAGAACATATGCTGATTATCTATTGGCAGTTTCAAAGAAACAAAGAGTTATATCTATTAGCAGTTTGAGAGGAACAAGGAGTTAGAGGGAAACGGGGAGTCTTTGTTGGGACTTGGGAGTTGGCGTACATGGGAAGCCGAATGGACGCAGAGACGGCTGGGATCACACATATGAGAACGTTTCTTGTAGATCTGGAACGGGTAGGGCACTCCTATTGACGTTTCTCTGGCGGTTGCTAAAATCAGAAATTTTACCTGTAGATTCCTTTTTTTAACTTGGCAACGGGTAGGGCATGTGCCCTTCCGTGCCCACATGTGGCTACGCCACTGATCCTGAACATTCTTTGTCAACTCATTCATAACAAGAACGAACAGATGTGGGTTGAGTGTGGATCCTTGGTGTACCCCAACTTTGATGGGAAATGTTGGTGTCTCACCTCCAAGAGTCTTCACACTTACATTAGAGATGCCATACATGTCTTTAATCAAGTCAATGTATTAGATTGGCACACTCTTTTTCTTCAAAACCATCCACAACACTTCTCTGGGTACTCGATCATAAGCCTTTTCTAAATCGATAAAAACCATGTGAAGATCTCTTTTTCTTTCCCTATACTTCTCCATAAGCCTCCTTAGAAAAATAGCATCTGTTGTTGATCTACCAGGCATGAAACCAAATTGGTTGTTTGATATATGTGTTATAGATCTTAACCTCTGCTCAATAATCCTCTCCCAAAGCTTCATTGTGTGACTCATCAACTTGATACCTCTATAGTTTGTGTAGCTCTAAATATCACCTTTGTTCTTATATATGGGGACTATAGTACTCTTTCTTCATTTATTCGGCATCTTCCTTGTCTTCATGATCTTGTTAAATAAATTTTTAACCACATAACTCCTTCATCCCCCATACTCTTCCATACATCAATGGGAATATTGTCTGGTCCGCATGCCTTTCTCATTTTCATCTTTTTCAAAGCATTATTGACCTCAAAATGTGAAACTCGTCATGTGTAAATAATATCTCTTGTATCCCTGTCACACGAGTCTCTAACATTATTTACAGTATCTCCATTGAAAATCTTATGGAAGTAATTTCTCCATTGGTTCTTGATATCTTCATCCTTTACCAACACTCTACCATCTTCATTCTTGATGCATTTTACTTGACTCAAGTCTCTTCCTTTCCTTTCTCTTATAAGAGCCATTTTATGTATATATCTTTCCCCTTCTCTAGTGTCTAGCTTCTTATAAATATCATCAAAGTATCTAGAACATGCCTCCTGAAAAATCTTTTTTGCTTCTTTCTTTGCTTGCTTGTATCTCATGAACGTTGCATCATCTTCATATTTGGGCAAGCTCCTATAGATCTAACTTTTCAGTTAAATAGCCTTCTGTACTTCATCATTCCACCACTAAGTCTCTTTTTGTAGAGGCCCACAACCTTTGGACTCCCCCAAAACATCTCCGACAATTTTTGTTATACAAGAGCTT
Organism: Alisma plantago-aquatica; assembly: GCA_963693085.1. NCBI lineage: Eukaryota > Viridiplantae > Streptophyta > Magnoliopsida > Alismatales > Alismataceae > Alisma > Alisma plantago-aquatica. Next base: position 729,428,038 of record OY856410.1, on the reverse strand, counting down.
ATGTTATGACAAATAGTGTTGACATCAGATTCTAAGTTCCAAGTTCCCTCCTTGATGAGTTTATCATGAAAGGTCAATTTCTTTTCTACTTTAAGACTCCACCACTTTGAATGATACTTGAGGTCTTTTTTTTTTGGAAAATGTGCCTTACTAACACACACAAGATATTCGTATACATAAGAGACAGTAACAAAAGTGATGTGATGTTGTTTCTCTTTTCTTTATTTCTATTATGAAGTACGTAGAAATATCGTTGAAGACCTAGAATAAGGACAAAAATACCCAAATCACACCGCAAGTACCTTAAATGAAGACAGTAATACCTCACACCCCTATATAGTGTCTAAATACTTGAACTTCCAAACGGATTATCGTTGCTAATCCACCATATATATATATATATATATATATATATATATATATATATATATATATATATATATATATATAGAGAGAGAGAGAGAGAGAGAGAGAGAGAGAGACTCCATAATTGTTGAATTTAGATTTATATGGATATATATATATGGGATTATCTTTAATACCCGCGCGGGTAGCTTCCCGCACACCCTTCCCATCACTTTTTTTTAATTTGTAATTGTAGAGGAGCATTTTATCTAGCTCCCCAAAAAATTTGATCCAAAAATAATATCATTTGCCCCACCAAAATCAAAAAACTCGTCCATATATTTACTGACTGTATATTTTCTGCGCAGTTACTTTTTTAGTCACATAGTTACTCTTTTCATTAGAAGAGTTACTCTTTTGATCAGAAGAGTTACTCTTGTGTACCATATAGTTACTCTTTTGGATGTGTGAGTAGCCAGCGGGTAGCGAAAATCTGGCTACCCGCACGGGTAACGAATGAACGACTTATATATATATATATATATATATATATATATATATATATATATATATATATATATATATATATATATATATCTTGGTGAGAGTATGAGAGGCATTTGAGTAATTATCCACAGAGACTAATTTTTCATAATGTATCCGTATAGATTGAAAGTATATTTTAATACATGTCTTCCTACAAAATTTCGTCATCATCCGATTTGTATAGCATTCTCAAAAAGAGAAAACTTTTTAACCCTCTATATTGAATTTCAAGTTGACCGTTGGATGTAAAAAGTGTATATTGTACATATGGCATGTAATCAATATTTGATTGCAATGGTTTTTTGTGGTAAGGTAAATGAATTAATGCTTTTTCTATCTATATGGTTGGATTTTAAAAAGCAATTGTAAATTTTAAGTTATTCAAATGCATCCCATTCTCTCCTTGTAGGATGTTTCTCATTGGATCGCTAGTCTATATATAAGTGTGTGTGTGTGCGCGCGTGTGCGTGTTTATTCTTGAGTGTGTGTGTGTGTGTGTGTGTGTGTGTGCATGTTTATTCTTGAGTGTGTGTGTGTGTGTTTATTCTTGTGTGTGTGCGCACGCATCCGCGCACGTGTGTGTGTGTGCGTCCGCGTGTGTGTGTGCACGCATGTGTTTATTCTTATGTGTGTGTGTGTGTGCACACGTGTGTTTATTCTTGTGTTACCTCATTCGCGGTGAGTCTACCTATATGGGTCTGGAAGCTGAAGGTATGCCAATAACAAAGTTTACTATTATTTCAGACATGCATGGAGTGGCATGCAAGCTTGGTAGATCCCAGGACTAGGCTAGATGAGAGGCAACTATTTTCTTTGCATATGATGAAGGTATAGGCTACTGACCATTAAGAGCACTCTATAGGATGTAGACAACATCAACAAACAACATATCACTGCAATAAAATAAATTCTAAAAGAAATAGATGAAAATTAGGAGTTTTATGTTTTTATATCATCCCAATGTGGGATATGTACTTTAGAAACGGATGAAAATTAGGAGATTTATGTTTTTATATCATCCCAATGTGGGATATGTACTTTAGGGATCCCCAATCAGAACCAGATAATATGTTTTCATTATGTTCTACTTCCATCTAGCTATGTTGGTATGACACCTCTGATGATCACAACCAACACGTATGGACCATATCTATGTAATTTTCACCTCTGTATGGTTGCATATGGAGTTATCTATGTTATAAATCCAGAACGACTATAAAAAAAAGTGTTCTATTCGTAGTAATAGTCTAAACGATTATATCGTATCCCATCATATCCCAGTTTATCTGTTTTATCCAGGCCCTCTTAATTAACCCCCCGGGGGGGGGGGGGGGGGGAGTAGCTAAATTGTAAAGATAAGAGTAAAGACAACCACTAGGTGGGAATTATCCTTACCCTTATATGATACCTTGAGTGGGTAACGGTTTTATCCACTCCACTGAGGGTCCTAATTAAACATCCTTTGGTATCCCTTTGGTTGGTGTTGATGGTGGGTTGAAAGGCAAGTTTTGGTAGAATAGCCTTCTTCTTTACACTTATTGGTACAAACTTTCGGGTGTACTCGTGTGCCCCATTCTGTTGTGTCCCGTGCTAATGAGTTGTTTTTCCGATCCCTGTATCTAAGTCCTGAGTGTATTTTCATTTTCGAATCCCCGTATCCAAGTCCTGAGTGTAGTAATCTTGTTCGTTAGTGAACGAGCATATTTGAGGCACAATGTCAATTTGTTACAGATGCTACTTCAATTGAGAAAACCTACTCTCCTGTATAATAAAGATGAAAAGATTGAGGTGATAACTCTTCATGTCTAGGGATTATAATTGATGTATTTGACTTGTTGGGCGTGCCAATTTAAGATTAGGAGGGGATGTCAGTTAGTTTGGAACATTTTTCAAAATCCATACATACGTATTCACGCCAGATGATAATAAAAATGTGCAGATATGTAAATACAATAATATATTTGTGATATATAATTAGAGAATAAAATTGAGCACTGAGAAGATATTTCTTCTTACGGATATGCCTCATGCACTCACTAAGATCTGCCTCTCATTGAATTGTTGTCCCGGTATATGGATGGATAAGTAAATGGATAAACATATGGGCGGGAGGATGGACAGGATGGGATGGAGTAGAGAGACAGACGGACGTGCATTCTGTCAGCATATTCCAATTATTTATGAATCTGAATCATAGTCTAAGCTAGCTCTCCTCATCCAAAATCAAGTCCCGTATAACATGGGTTCCTTTTCAAATCAGTTTCGCAATAAAACATGTGCTTTGGCAGTGGAGATGAAAAAGTTCTTTTCTTTTGTAATATTGAAAAAATATCGGATCACATTATTCAGATTCATCCAACATATAGGGTTGATTTTACTGCTACCTGTTCAGTGTACCAGGACACCAGTCCCAGCGGAGGTAGCGCTTTTCCCAGTGGGCGGCAGGTAATTCTCTGACATCTACAGCTCAGAATTTTCTTTTACAATGTCCTTGGGACTCAATTCCTGCTTGCCCTTAATTTGTGAAATAGTGTAATTCTCTTTGACACGTAGCATAAATCTTTCAGCTTGTATCATCTCCAAGTCCAGTCCATCAGCAATTAATACTTTCCAAGCCGCTTAGCAATCGTGTCGACAGGAATTGAACCAAAAGGGATAGTAGATTCCAACTCCTCAAAGTTGTCACTGGCGTAATCCTCTTCATCAAAATCCTCTTCACAAGGATCCGAGTAGCTGTTTACCTCATCAGCCTCATTGTTGCTTTCTGTGTCTGATGCACCATGACCTGCTGAAGCCAGTATAAGCGCGGGGTAGGAGTGTTCTGCTGCTTGAGACAAGCTGCTAAACTCTTCCACCTTCTCAAGAAGAGCATCTGGGCTAAGCTGGACATCTTCGAGCAAAAGTGCTCTGTTAGATTCAATAGCACGGTTCCAAAGACTCAGCATGCGGGGACTACATCTTTGCGTGTGGAGCCTGAGATTGCCATTGTCAGGGTCTGTTTGGCCTGCTACACGCACAACAAAAGCTTTAGGGCCGAAAGTTTTATACGTATTTAGGTACTTCAAAGGGTTCATTTTGACGGATGGCATTTCAAAGCGATAAGAAAGTTACATTGATGAATGCGTACTACTTTCACGATTGCGTAATGAAGTTACATTGGTGAATACTTTTTACTTTCAGGAGTGTCAAAGTATAGGTCGACATTATAAAAATGACCGAAGATCTCTCTTTCCCTTAAAATTACGCAATATTAGACACAAGCCATGCATATGGAATTGAAATAAATCACCTTGCTACAGACGTTGATTTTTTACCACTTGATAAAAAAATGAAAACTCTACAAAATATTATAATATAGTCATTTGCAAAATACACACTAGAAAATAGCATAAGAATTTCTAACCTAAGAACCAACCTGCACTCACAGGAAGTGCTGCAAACAAACATAAGTCTAAAAAAGCAGGTGGTTCAGATTGTCAACATTTACATTTTGTGATCATCTAGTGAATCATAGTAAAATAATCACAGTAAACATACACGAATAGTATACAAACCTGCTGTATCTAAGACAGACGACTTGGTGATGTTTTCCGTTTGCTCACTGCTAGAAACCTCGGGGGTCACGTCAAGATATTTAGATTTCCAGTCTGTGCCTCTCCACATCAGTATCTGCTCCTCATCAAATGAAAGTAGTACACAGGGAACCAATTCCTATATAAATAAGAAAATGTTACAAAAGAGCACACTTCAAAGCCTTGCATCATTGGCCACTAACAATGCAATTCTTTCTGCATGGAAGAATATCTAACCAGAAGGCAATATATTTCTTAAAGATTTTCGGACAAAGAATCATGTTCCCTTTTAGCCTTCCGGTTAGATATGCTTTGAGGGCTATATCATGTTCTCAAATTCATTCCAATGATAATACCTTAAGCTTTGCACCAATTTTTTTGTAGTCACTTGGCTCTAATCCCTTGCAATCAATTTTCACCAATGGAGTTTCTTCAAAAGCATCCCTTACGTCCTTAACAAGATTTACATATATACCATTCTTGGCTGCATGGTAAGAACACCAAAGATTGGCTTATAAAAAAAACTAGGAAACAGGGATAGATGAAAAAAAAAAAGGAGTTTACAACTTGAAGCTTCTGAAACATGACGACTGGTACATAGCCAATTTATGCATGTAAAAATGCCATATGAGATCAGTGATGCCTCACAGCCACAGGGACTTAAAAAAAACACAATTATCATCATCATCATCATCATCACAAGTAAAAACACAAGCACGTGTAATAACATTTAACACTTATACGGCAGAATGAAAGAAAGTGCAAACTGGTAACCTGCATAGAAGAACAAAGTTCTGGAGAGATGCCCTTTTGTCTGGGCGAAATGCCAAATTATCATTAACTTTACTCAAAAATTGTGCCTCTATGTATATAATTATGTTCCATAGAATCATGAACTATAAGATATTGATCATTCGCGGGTGATGCCAGATAAAAAGAAAAGGGATAGAGAACAGGAGATAACAATATCCATATGCGGCAGAATGTTTATGTAAAATGTTGACCATCACACCTGCAGTTACTTATAAGTAATAATTGGCATGCTATAAATCTAAGGACAATTTACCATAAACTCTAATGAAACCTTTTCAGTTCAGTCTATCAAAGTTCGGATGAAAGAAGTTACAATTGTACCTTTTCTTTTGAGGCAACAGATTGAAGATTACTACTATGTACTGACAAAATCAATCAATTAATTCCTCTTTCTATTGCTCTTCAAAGTGTGAAACTAGTCTTTATGGCTAAACTAAGTGGTCATATATCCTTGATATACAGTCATGTTTGCTACAAACCGACAACTAGTCAATCTATTAAGGTTAGTGTCCTTTTTTTCTAAGTTAGTGTATCAGTTGCAGCCAAGATATTTATTTAGGATGGTGCCCATAGATTAAGTGTTAAAAAGAGAGCAGAGAACGATTTCCAATTACTGATAAACGACATACATGAATATGCTTTAATGGGCCTTGAAACCCTAATTTTGGTAATTATGACTCTTAATGGTGTTAATTGTTCAAAACCATGAATAAAGCTGAGATATGATGATTCTAAGCTATTCTGAGTATAAAAGTTTCTAATTGTGGATAAATACCCTTAATTTGGTAATTGGGGTTTTCTAGTGAATAAATGTGGAATTAGTGATAAATAGAGTTCATATGTGAATTAGACTATATGAAAGATAAGTTGTTAATTCGAAAGAAATCCAAGATGATAATTGGGCTTGATAATCTTGACATGAATTAAAAAGATAAAGGCAGTAGTTTTAATACAAAAGGGGCATATTAGATTTAATTGACTTTCAAATATGCCTATGATGTTAAAATTAGGGTTTGTGAACTAAAAGAGCATTAAAAGTGATAAATGCATTATGGAGGCTAAAACCCTAATAAAACCCTAAAGTTGTCCTAGAAATCCCAAGGTGGAATCCAAGTCGATCTTGAGAGTGTTTTGGATAAAATAATGACACTTGGATGTTATGCATTAATTTCAAGATATGGTTGATTGCTTGATTGATTGTTCTTGATTATTCTTGCTTGGACATCAAGTTGCTCCGGATTAGGTATGTGGTTATTTATGATTAACCGCTTTAGTTTCACAGGGTTTTCTCGGATGATTGATCGAATTGAATGCAACCTAACTGTTGGATGTTCATATATACAAATTCATAAAGTCACTATGATTATCACAGTTAATTTATAAGTGTGTATTCTCGCACCTACATGCCACCCTGATATATGATGCAATGAGGTCAAGCCCAAGAGGGAAGACCAATGGGCACCATGAGAGGTGACCCCAAGCACCAAGCTCAGGATAGAGAAGGTGGCCTTATGATATTGCATGACTAATGGGCACCATGAGAGATGACCCCAGGCACCAAACTCGGGATGGAGAAGGTGGCCTTAAGTCATTAGCAAAAGAGAAACCCTAAGGAAGGTATTCCAGGGATAGGGCAAAAGCGGTAGAGAATGTCACATTGAAAGCGTAAATTGGCTTGTTAATTAACTTGATTGTGATATTTAGATTGTTAGCCATATATGTGAAATTTTGGTTGTCCCCACATATCGGCATATTCATTTATGCTGACCGACGTTTTGATTGTCGGCGTTTTAGGTACAACATTGAAAAGGACAAACAGTAAAGTGGCATATTGTGAAAATAAGAAATAAAGTGCAATGAGGACTAGTTAGAATAGATTCCATATGTGGATAGAAGTTAGATATCCAAGTTTTGAAAATGTATGCAAAATTTTATTTTATTACAGCTTTTCAGTATAGTCTTGGAAGAATTTAATAATTATTATTGATTATTTGTCGAACCATTGATCCAGAAAATTGGGATAACGGCTCTGACCTCTTGGTCTCCCTTAATTGGGGGTTACCGGGTGGCGGGGTCGTTACATTTGGTATCAGAGCCTTGGTTCCTCATTTAATCCTTAGTAATTATTAAATTTTACAAACTGTAGAACCCGAGGGAGTTATTAGAGGATTTTTCGATGACGGAGGTGTCTAGAAAAGGATCACGGTCCGGGGGCTGGCAAGATTTTCCTCCGCCCCGCTAGTCGGTCACGAGGACTCCCGGATGCAGTGTGACTGTCTGGCCAATGTCTGAGGATTTGACTGGAAATAAGATACCTTTAGGACTCTCTCATCTATTTTTGTCCCTTTTCAACCCTAATTCAATTAAGATTCTAAGGTTTAGGGTTTTCTCTCTCTTCCTCACCCTCTTGAAGTAAGGGTATGTATGATAAGATTAAGGAATCCTTCACCAAATTAATGAAAAGCATGTAAACAAGATGTCATGGACATAAGCTTAATAGTTTAAGCATAGACTAAAAATTAGTTGCATGCTTAGGTCGTATGACATGTGTTGTCATGCCCTCAGGAGAGACCTGAGGTTAGACCTTCTTGCTAGGAGGATGAGTAGAGAGAGTTAGTCTTGGAGGTAGAGACCTTCATTATAGGTAGAGACCTGGCACATCCTCTGAGGATGATGCTAACCCTAACCCTAAGTGGTGGTTAGAGAGAGAGATGGCATGATGAGATGGAAGTTTTGAATCCCTATGATAGTTTGAGCCATGTGAGGTTGGCTGGCCTAGTACCTTTGGCGACCCAACCCTGGGAAGGGTCGTGCATGTTAGGGTGAAGGATAACTCCTTCATTGATGAGGTTAGTGATGACCATATAGAAACCCTATGGGCTTATATGAGCATGGCAGAGTATGCACCTAGAGTACGTGAGTAGTACGGGTAGTAGGTTAAAACCCTGGCCAGAAAGGCAGGTTGGATAGCTTATGAGATAAGCATAAAGAGCTATGGATAATCTCGAGCGAACATAGGTTTGATCATACGTTTCACCCATGTAGGTGTATGCATATGAGCTTGATCCACCTTAGAGAGAGAACCTCTAGTAGTAAGGTTGTTTGTAGGGTTAGCTCTAGAGAGAGAGAGCAAGACCCGAGTAAGAAGGTTGGAAGCTTAGACTTCGAGACACGACGAACCATTAGAAGTTGGATATGTTTTGACCTGGATGGTTGTGGTTGCCTTTAGAGGAACCAAACCCTAGAAAGGGAAAGAGACTTCTTGAACCGAGCTATGGATGTTGTGGGCTCCTACCTTACCTTCTAGGGATAGGAAGAAGAGTTCCTTAGACCCTGAGGAGGTTTAGTAACAAGTTGTGAGGCCTTATATCTAGTTGTTTGTCCTTAAGGAGGGCTCAACTCTAAGGTGTCGTTCAAGTGGAAGGATAGTAGGACGTGCATGATGTACCTCGTACATGCTTGGTTCGTGGTTTGAATGTTGAGCATGCAGTTGGATATCTCTTGCAGAAAAGTGAACTTAGGGTTCCTAGACCTAAGAGGGGAAGTAGTAATACCTGGTGCACCTGATGCTCATGACGAGATTTGAGTTTTTATAGATTCGAGCATGGCACTTCTCATGTTTAGAGGAAAGGGAAACCCCTCGGATTAAGGTGTATGTTTGATGAACCCTGTTAAAGTGTCTATATTAGTCTATTAGTTAAATAGGCTAATTAGCTTAGTGGGCCTTTATATTCCGGCCCGTCTAGTTTAGATTACTTGGGACACAAGTCTCAGGGTTTCTCCCTTGCTCCTATATATAGGACAGGGGTGTCCAGTCTTTGTATCTATCAATCTATTCATATTCAAGCAATCTTATATTCTAACATGGTATCAGAGCGGGTTAGCTCTTGAGAGAACCCTAGCGCCGCCCGGTTCCCTCTCTCCTCTTCGGCACACGCAACTACCCTACCCGCCGGCCGCCGCCTCTTCGAGAGAGCAGCCAAGGGTGAGCGCACGCCTGCGGGCGGCCGCAGCCGCGCCATCTCCATGGCTTGGCCGGCTGCCCGCTAGGCATATCCCGGCCTTCATGGTCATCTCTATTCTCTATTCTTTCATTCTTTCCATACAACACCTCCGCTGCCTATCATAGCAGCCGTCCTCCATCATCATCCGCAACAATCGCCGCCGTAGGCATCCGCCGTGGTAATCTCCATCCGCCATCCGAAAACAGCAGCACCAGCCGCCGCCTCCATCAGCAGCAGCACCAGCCGGCGCCACCGCCGTAGCCAACAGGAGCAGCACCGCCCCTAGCAGCCGCCATCTCCAGCAAACGACCATCATCCAAGCCGCCATCCCAAAGGAACAGTCGCCGACCATCCGTTACGCAACCTGCATCGCCGGCGTCGATACTATCGACAGGAGGTCGATAGTATCGACTTTATCACAGCGACGGAAGAGTATCGGCGTCGATACTATCGACAGGAGGTCGATACTATCGACTTTATCACAGCAACAAGAAGAGCGTCTGTCGATACCATCGACAGTCCTGTCGATGGTATCGACAGTTGATCAGTGACGATGTAAAACTGTATCGACCGTCCGCTCCATCTCATGAAGTCTTCAAATCAGCCTTCCTCGCCGCTTTGGAGAGGGTCCGCCTTAGCTCCGCATGCAACCTCTTGGCATGCAATATCTCCGGAGTTACACAGGAGACTCTTTGTCATCTCCTATGTTGCGACAAAGTGCTTCATCAGCCGAGCGTCATATCCAGCCATCATCCGCAAGCTGTTGCTCCTCCACTTCATCATCATCCCAACGATCTTCATCCGCAAGTTGTTGCTGCGTTGTGCGTCATCATGCTACTGCTGCCATCTACAGTAGGCGATCACTCTCCACCGCTACCAAACAACCATGTTTACTGCCCCCATATGCATTATCCCTGTCTCTATTCGGATCCTTAATCAGTTCTATCTTTTGCTAATCGGATCTTATTTTGACCCTAATCGGACCAACAAACCCCCTTTTCGGGTCGGGACTAGATCCATTTATTTTTCTACCCGGATCTCAAGTTGACCCATTTAGTATACTCTCTTTGGCTATCGGTTTCATTCTCCACATATTATCCATCTCCATTTCACATATTCCTCTCTTTTTCTACCATTTTCTTTCCCACCCACCCATATTATGTGAGCATCCCTTTTCCACATTACGGGGGGGTCATATATCCATTTCTCCACACCAAACACTCGCCTTCGTCGTATTTGGTGTGCGGGGGGGGGGATAGAGAGGAGAGAAAGAGATGAGAAGAGAGAGAGGAGAGAAAGAGATGAGAAGAGAGAGAGGAGAGAAAGAGATGAGAAGAGAGCGAGGAGAGAAAGAGATGAGAAGAGAGAGCGAGCATGAGAATATATGAGAGAAGGTATGAGAGAGAGTATGAGATGAGATGAGATGATGATATATGTATTCAGATTATATATATTCCAGGATATCTTCATGAAGCTTCACATTGTTCAGCACACCGGTTCTCTACTTGAGCCAGCAGTGAAGATCCAGCGTCGACACCATATCTTCAGCTGCATTCACGTGAAACAGATGGGTGCTTCTTCAGAAGCTCAGAGTTTTATCTTCACCGAGCTGCTTCATCATGTCTTCTCTGAGCCGCATCTGCTGTATCGACATCGCCGGTAGCTGATCCTCTTGGGACTTTCCTTGATGGATGATATCTACTTTCCTGTCAAGCCCCAATGGTTCCTGCATCGTATCAAGCAGCAGATCGTCCGTCCGCGTTCGTGCCGCGTTAAGCACGTATTCCAGTGGCGACTTGCTGTAGTATCAGGTCCATTCGTCCACACTATATCCGCGTTCGTGCCGCGTTCAGCACGTATTCCAGTGGCGCATTCTTCAGCCTACAGAGTATCTTCAGATGTCTTCATTTCAGATGCACTTCAAGGAAAACCTTCTTCAAAGCTCGAGTATCTTCAGCCTGCAAAGTCATCATCACTATTTGATTCAGGGGGAGTATTGATTAAGGGGGAGTAACATATTTTGTATGGGAGTGATATTTATCTTCATCTTTCATTTATCATTTCTTTTTATCGAGTCTTGTAACTCTCCAAGCTTGGACATGTGTTTCACCCATGCTCCAGCTTGAGGGGGAGTGTTAAAGTGTCTATATTAGTCTATTAGTTAAATAGGCTAATTAGCTTAGTGGGCCTTTATATTCCGGCCCGTCTAGTTTAGATTACTTGGGACACAAGTCTCAGGGTTTCTCCCTTGCTCCTATATATAGGACAGGGGTGTCCGGTCTTTGTATCTATCAATCTATTCATATTCAAGCAATCTTATATTCTAATAAACCCCTATATATAGATTGGGACATAGACATGTATGTATGATGATGGTCCAATGTGAAGGAATAGAAACAAGTATGACATATCTGTTGGATCCTAGATGGGTGATTAGATACTCTAGAGGGGGGGTGAATAGAGCTGAAAGCAATTAAACAAAATTCATTAAACCTTCAAGATATATGACAAGATAAGGTTGCTAAATAGGTAATTTGAGGGCAACTAAAACATGCATAGCAAGGATGAGAGAGATTGAGCAAACACAAGTAGACAAGCTATTTAGAGTGGTTCCTCACTTCAAACTAGAAGTGAGTCAGTTCACTTACCTAGAGAGGTCAGCCTCTAGGATTTCTTAACCATTGCACTCTTATATTCATTCATAAGACTTACAATACATGACCAACCAAAGGACTTACCTATCCAATACAAAGAGTCTTCAACCTTACCAAGGACTTACCCACTTTGCAATGAGTCTTCGGCCTTCACCAAGGACTTACCCACTCTTGCACAAGTCTTCAGCCTTGCAGGGATTACCCACTCTTCTTGGATCTTCAGCCTTTGACTTCACCTTCACTCGGAGAAGCTTCCACCAAGGACTTACCCACTTGAGCAAGGAGTCTTCTGCCTTCACCAAGGGCTTACCCACTCTTGCTCCAAGTCTTCAGCTTTTATCTTCACCAAGGGACGTCTTCCCTTGTTCTTCTTCACCTCTCTTAGCCAAGAGAGAGAACCTTCATCTTCATGGTTGAAATGAGAGATAGGGAGGTGGTGGAAGTGAGAGCCTCACAAGATATACATGTAGGACGAGCTCTCTTACAAATCCCCTACTCACTCTAATGGATGTAGTATGTGATTAAGCTTAGAGAGAGAGAGAAGGTTGTAGGATCACTCAACTATAGAATAGGGACCTTCATAGTGCTTGGCTCAACCTTGGAATGAAGCCCAAGGGGTCCTATTTATAGTTGAGGATGCCTAGAAGCCTTTGGAAACACTTGAGAACGAAAACTAACCGTTTTGTGGCTTGCAACGGATATATTTTCACTTGTTGCAACTCCACAACGGCTAGAAGCACTTTTCTGCACTTTAATGTACAGTGCAATCAGTCGAGTTTCTATAAAGGTAACTCGACCGATAGAGTAAAAGACAAAGTCGATATTCATACCATCGGTCGAGTTTGTCCTGGGGAAACTCGACCGACCAATGAAAATCGAATTGGTCAGGTACTCCATCGGTCGAGTTCTGTGAAATGTAAACTCAACCGATCAAAAGTCATTTTCAAGATCCAATCAGGATCGGTCGAGTTTGCAACTCACAGAACTCGACCGATGAACAGCCTGATGTGAATTTTAGAAAATAGCTTTTGAGTGCTTAAAATATTCGATCTAAGTGCTCCTGATTTTTTCTAAGCTTAATTACAAGTCATACAATCATTACAAGTGATTTACAACATGATTCTAATGGATTTACATCATATTACAAAAACGTGCACTTGTATTGACTTTGACTTGTCTTTTCTCCAATTTGAGATGCGCAAGTTAGGGCATTTGGAGTGTGTCTATACCTAATCTGAAATCACTCAAGTAGAGACATTAGACACAAATATGTGGAATGGTTAGTCATCATCAAAACACGGATTTAGTCAATTTAGACGTGAGTCAACATTGACCTAATTGACCTTGAGTCAACACTATCATGGATACCTAGCATGGTTTAGTAGGTGGTCTGCTTGTTAGCTACGTGCCTTAGTAGCTTGCTAGGGCTAAGCATGCTCATGTGGGTGTAAACCCTAGACGTAGAGACGTTTGTGATCTTGGTTGCTATCAAGAGATAGTTTCCTCCCATCCTGGGAAGGGACCCTTCTGTAGGGTATGGATCAGCTTTTGTTGGGTTTGAGGTAACCTAAAGAGGTCTCATAGGATCTTGAGAAGCTAAGTGGAGAGTACATAGTATGAGAATAAACTTGTAGACCCAGAGATAATCATCTTTAAGTGCATGTGGATGTGTTACCATGGAGGTAACCGGTATGGGGTCTGACCAAGGTAGGTAGGTCGCCATGACCCCTATTAAAGGATGTAAGTCAGACCATGAATGCAGAGAGAGATGATGGAGACTTGGGTAAGGTTTTAAGTTGGACATGTACTATGTTAAGAATCATAAGTCTATCCTAGGGTCAGGTAGGGATAAGACCGATGGGAGTAGCAGTTGCCTAATTCCCTAGTTGCACATGACCATAGGGTCAGGAGGTAACAGCTATCATGGTCTGAGGGTCATGGGTTAGGAGATTGATCACCTTCATGAACTCATGGGACCCAAAGGGCAGATGAGGAGGGCACTCTCTAGATGCATAAGGGAAGAGGGATGACCCCAAAAGTGTCGGCACCCTACAGACCTAGAGGAGATGACCAAGGATTGTGTGGTGACCCAAGTGGGTTCGAGACCAGTTTTCCATGGATGTAACCTTGATATCTATAGAGAAAAATGGAATTGCTTATTCAGTGAGTAAAAAGGTTTACAGGGTACTCTCTTATATAGCTACATAGAGTTGAGACATATATACAAGCGAGCAATATGGGACTAATACAATAAAGCAGTAGGAGAAAAAAACACAGCAGAATAAGTAAATAACACAGTATTTCTATACTCCCCCTCAAGTTGGAGCGTAGATGTCGAATAAGCCCAGCTTGTCAATCAGAGTCTGGAAGCGAGCTTTAGGTAGAACTTTGGTGAAGATGTCTGCAAGCTGCTTCTCAGTGCTGAGATATGGAGTGCAGATATGTCCAGACAGAACTTTCTCCCTAACGAAGTGGCAATCAACCTCAATATGTTTTGTTCTTTCATGAAAGGTGGGGTTGCTCGCAATGAAAATGGAAGCCTTATTGTCGCAGAACATAGGAATGGGGCTAGAAGAGGTGATATCAAACTCATTCAGAAGACCACGGACCCACAGGAGCTCACATGTAGTATGAGCCATGGCTCTATATTCTGCCTCTGCACTAGATCGGGCAACAACTGTTTGCTTTTTGCTGCGCCATGTAACCAGATTTCCTCCCACAAAGGTGCAATATCCAGATGTAGATTTCTTGTCAGATCGACTTCCTGCATAGTCAGAATCAGAAAATCCAGATAAATTGCAATGGCCATGCTTTTTGTACAGAAGACCTTTCCCTGGAGAGCTTTTGAGATATCGTAAGATGTGACAAATAGCATTACAGTGGCATTTCCGGGGTTTATCAAGATACCGGCTTATGAATCCTACAGCAACAGTCAAGTCAGCTCTAGTGACAGTCAAATAGATAAGTTTGCCAACCAGTCTCCTGAACTGTTGATGATCAGCATAAGGAGAAGTATCATTATCCCAATCCATATTGGGATCCAGAGGAGTGTTGGCTGGCTTGAACCCAGCATGCCTGTCTCCTGCAAAAGATCAAGAACATATTTCCTCTGTGACAGGCATAGTCCTGTAGAAGATCTAGCAACTTCAATGCCTAGAAAATATCGTAGTTTCCCTAGGTCTTTGGTGATGAAGTGTTGCGCTAAATACTTTTTGGTTGCATGTATCCCTGCATTGTCACTGCCAGTGCCAGATAAGACAATATCATCAACATACACAATAAGGATGACCAGCCCTGTTGTAGTTTTACGAATAAATACATTATGATCAGATTGTGAACGCCGAATGCCAAAGGTAATTAAGATCTGACTGAGCTTGTCAAACCATGCACGTGGGGTTTGTTTCAGACCATAGATTGCCTTTCTTAGTTTATAGATTTTAGAAGCAGACTCCCCCTGAGCAACAAATCCCGGAGGTTGCTCCATGTAGACCTCCTCCTGTAGATCTCCATATAGAAAGAAATTTTTGACATCAAGTTGAAACAGAGGCCAGTCTTTATTCACAGCAATAGATATCAGAATACGAACAGAATTTAAGCGTGCGACTGGAGAAAATGTTTCAAAATAATCAACTCCATATGTTTGAGTATATCCTTTCGCAACCAATCGGGCTTTCAGGCGTTCAATGGTACCATCCGGTTGATATTTAATAGTAAAAATCCAGCGGCATCCAACAGTATGGCATGAAGAGGGGCGATCAACCAGATCCCATGTCTGTTGATCACAAAGTGCATGCATTTCCTTCTCCATAGCATGTTTCCAGGCAGGATGGCGAAGTGCCTCTTCGGCAGATTTAGGAATTGTCACAGCAGACAAAACAGAAGTGAAACAAGCAAAGCTACCACAAAGATTGTCAGATGAACAGAAATTACTGATAGGATGCTGAGTACATGAGCGAACACCTTTCCTTAAACTGATAGGAAGATCCAGGTCAGAAAATACCTCAGTGGATGGTGGATCAACCGCAGACGCAGGATTTGGTTCGGCCGGGGCTTCAGAAGTCTTTGACCGGCGCCGATAGACTTGCAATGGGCGTTCTTGAGGCACATCAGGAGCTGGTAATTCCTCAACAACTAATGGTAACGGTGTGGTAGCCATAATATCAGCTGACAATTTTTCACCATCAGTAGAATAGTAAGGCATATGCTCAAAAAAGGTCACATCCGCACTAACAAACCACTGTTTTTTAATAGGATCAAAACAGCGGTAGCCTTTCTGAGTACGGGAATATCCCAGAAACACACATTTGATTGAGCGAGCATCAAGTTTGGTGAGGCCGGGACGAAGACTTTTTACAAAACAAGTACTCCCAAAAATGCGAGGAGGCAGAGAAAATAAGGGTTTATCAGGAAACAAAATGGCGTACGGGATCTGATTTTTCAAAACAGAAGAAGGCATGCGATTGATAAGATAGCATGTCGTAGAGACAGCTTTAGGCCAGAAGTGATGGGGTACTTTGTAGTGTATGAGAAGGGTGCGAGCAACCTCAAGTAGGTGACGGTTTTTTCTTTCAGCGACGCCATTTTGTTGAGGGCTGTAAGGGCAAGTGGTCTGATGTATGGTTCCTCGGTCAGCACAAAAAGATGTAACAGATTGTTGCATGAACTCCAGTGCATTTTCAGTAAGAAAAATTTTAATAGGTCGATTAAATTGAGTGTGAATTTCAGCAAAGAAGGTGCGAATAGTATCTAACACAGTATCCCGACCTTTAAGCAAAAACAACCATGTGGTGCGAGAATAATCATCAATAAAGGTCATTAAATATTTCACACCCAAGTGACTGGATACAGAGCACGGTCCCCAAATATCAGCATGAACCATGTCAAAAATTTCTTTAGAAGCAATAACTTTCTTAGCAGGAAAAACAGATCGAGTTTGTTTGCCCAAAACACAAGTTTCACAGGAAAAATTATTCTCAAATAAAGTAGGAAATAAATGTTTTAATTTGGCAGCAGATGGATGGCCCAGGCAAAAGTGTCACTGTAATCCCGTCACTAAAGTAGATAGCATAGCCGCAGCAGTAGGAGGTCCATCCAGATAATACAACCCATCTGGTCCTTCACGGCCCGAACCAATCCTCGTCTTCGTGCGGAGATCCTTCAAAATACAGCCACTTCTCAATGTTGTACTTCGACGTCATGGTAGAGATCTGGAGGTAGAAATTGCCCTAATACCACTTGTTGGGTTATGGTGGTGATGAGAGACCCGAACAAGGCTCAACGAGCTGAATACGTACGACGAAGATCAACAACGAACAAGCAACCACAAAGATGATATTTATAGTGGTTCGGCAAATTTCCAATTTGGGAGGCTACATCCACCGGTGGAGACAATATTTTTATAGAAGATTATAGAGATGATGATTACATAAGAGAGAAGAAGAACCCAATCCCCTTGTACACCCGAAAGCCAATTGTGGAAGAAAATGGTTGCTTGGAGAGGAGTTCTTGGAGGCGCGAAAACTTAAGGAAAGCCCTAGGTCCGTTTGTGGCTTTAGATCTTCAAAAAACGATATCTCTTGATGTCTCTCCTTTGCTCTTTAGGTTTGGGACGATTTGGGGGTCTATTTATAAGAATATGACTCATATCTAAAGTCCCAAAGTGATTAGGTTGTTTTTCGACCGCGTCTACGGTCCGACAGGACTATATACGGTCAGTAACACAGACTGTGTTTCCATTGCAGCAACATTTACAATCCAGCGATGGACTATATACAGTCCGGCTGGACTGTATATACAAATACAGTCCAGGCAGACCATGTATGGTCTAGAGTAATGACCGTAAATACACCTCTAGGCGCCCAAAACGCATCCTGAAGATGTCGAGGCTTGGTGTAGACGTTTGGTTCATCAATGAAGCTTTTCTAGAAAGTTTAAGACACTCTCTCGACACCAACCATGTTGTTGAAGGGCCTCATGGTATTATTTTCTGATTTTTATGGAATGTAGGTGCTTGGCAATTTGGCAGTATTAGAAAGTTTGGAAAGTATGATAAATGGGATGACGAAGGGTGCAAGTATGTATACCTTTCTTGAATTCCACACAACATGTCAAATCTTCAAAAATGGATGATTGTGTATGGTCTTATAGCTGGGGATTGGGCTTCGGGCGTTAGTGATACTTGGGAAAATCAACCACCATAGGAGATGCAGCCATGCAGGAGGAATAGGAGTGGTGGGATTATTTTTTATAGGCAAATATACCATAGAATCAAAGAGATCTAACTCAACAAACTCGTGTTGAGGTGAGGAAGAAGATGAAGATGAGGCAAAGTGGAAATTAGATCCATGGAAGGTAACGTCCATACAGGCATGCATCTAGCGATGGCCTGGACTATGACATATGTAACATGTATGAAGGTAAAATAGCCAAGGAATACCATTACAATGGAGTTGGGATCAAGTTTGTCCACCTTTAAATCAAAGTTATGAACAACTACAGTGCACCTAAAAATCCAAAAAGGAAGATGAAAAAGCTTGTTGTCAGGATAAACAAGCGAGAACGTAATCTTTGGTGGATGATTTCATTGAACTCATCGAGAAGAATCATCAAGGAACCACCTTCTTCCATGCGAGCATTAAAAAGCGCTTCTTTAATGCAAGCTCGTTAGGGATAACTTTTCATGTAGAGTTCTTTAAGTTTATCCCAAACTTCTTTGGCGATCTTCAAAGAAAGATGTTTGTACGAGTTTTTTGATCAATCTCCTCCCATCGTTCATCTATCATGGATTCCGACTTCAGGAGAAGAGCTTTGTGGACTTGCCACAGAGAGCTCTTCAAACGATCCAACTTCGATGTTGTACTTCGACGTCATGATAGAAATCTAATGGTAGAAATCACTCTGACACCACTTGTTGGGATAGGTAGTAATGGGAGACCCAGACAACAAGGCCCAACGAGCTTGTTGCTGAAATGTAGAAGTGTGAGATCGAGCAATCCAAATCGAATACGTACAACTAAGATCAATGGTGGACTAGGAAGCACGAACACTTCGTGGAGCCTGTCGTGCCCGTGTCCACCATGGACACACCTTGGACGCGCCTGGACATGTAGCGGACTGCCTCCAAAGTAACTGCCTCCAAAGTGTTCACTTTGAATTTTTTTGTCGCAGTTTCGAACACGACTTGCAAAGAAAACCAAGCCCTCCAAAATCCCCATCTCATGTTCTCCACTATTACTAGCCCTACTAACATCAGGTAGTTACACTTCAACTGCTACAAGTGAGCCGTCAACGCCCTTCTCTAGCAACTATAGTAGCCCTCATCGGTGTATCATATCCACCAATTGTTGCAGCATTCAGGGACCGTCGCATCAACAATGAGGAGGAAAGTAATTGGATTCACCACCTTCTCTTCCACTTCTATGTAACTCTTTCTCCTTCGCTTCTCCCCCCTCCCCTCTTCCTGCTTCTTGTCTCCCTCTTCTTTTCCTACTCTAAAGCTGCAATAGATGCAAACATGTTCCTTCACGTCCTTTTCCTACTCCTCTGTCTGCTTCTCCCTCATTTACTTTTCCTTCTCCCCCCCTCTTGTTCATCTCCTAATTTATGCCCCTGTACTTTTTCACTTTGAATGTGACAACAGACGCAAAACATTGCTCCTTGTTCCCCTCCTCCTATTTCACACTAGTCCCCCTTCTCTTGCCACTTCTCTCCCTACTCTTCTCCTTGCTCCTCTAGGCAAAAGTACCAGAATATTCTCCTCCCTACGACTACTGTTTTTCTTACTTTTCTGCATCTCCTCTCTTCTCTTGTCCCTCCATCTCAAGCAGCTCTACAATGCATTCTCCTTCCTTTTCTTCTCTCTCAACCTCCAAGACACCTTCATTTTTCTCCTCCACCACCACAACAACAACATATTTCCTCACTCCTTCCCTTCTTCCTCTTGATAATACATGTTATTCACAATTACTTCCATCAACAATTGTTGTAAAGTAAAAGAAGGCTTTGTGATATATTTGACAAGAGGAATCCCCCTCCTTTATATAGGAGAAGGAGGAAGCGTACAAACTATAGACTAAACCCTAATGGGCTAAGACATACTTGGGCCCATATACAAATAGAATCAAATAATTTAATTAACTAAATTAACCAAACTCTCTAACACTCCCCTCAAGTTGAAGCTTAGGAGAATCCCATGTCCGCTTACAAATAGACATGTAGACTAAAGACAAAGAACCTAAATAAAAAGATAGGTCAAGCACATAGAATATTTCTCCCTCTTAAGATTACAATAAGGCACTCATCACTCGAATACTCCCCCTCAAGTAGATAACCCAAAGAAGGTATGCAAGCAGGTCAAATCTGATACAAGTCGCAAGTGCAGGTCCCAAACAGGTAGCAAAAATTTTTTGATCAAAAAGGATGTGGCATCTGGAGTAGTAGTAAACAACAGCAAGAAGGCTCAGAGTCTTTACCACAGTATTTTTTATTCAATGTATTAAACTAATGCAATGCATGCTTTACATTTTTTTATTTTCTTCAATGTAGAAGAATGGTTGTTTTCGACCAAGAGCAGTTTGTTGTGTTAACTCTAAACCAAGGAGAGGAAAAGGATTTCAAGATCTAGTATTAACCTAGTGGGAAGATGGCTATTTGGGATAGGGGTAGCGGCTGGAGAATTATGTGGTAGGAATGGTGGCTGGATCTAAAGGGCAGGAAAGTCGGCATGATCTAGAGGATGGATGTGCGAGCAGCGGGACGACTGGTGGATCTGTTGGTGAAGCCGGCGGGGGGGGGGGGGGGGGGGGGCTAGCGGCGGGTAGCTAGGCTGAACGACAAGATTGGCGAGTGGAGGAAGGAGTGGCAGCGGATTGTAGAGGGTTGGCGGGTGGATGGCGGCTGCGATGAAGGGTAGAAGAAGGAAGAAGATGGCGGGTGGAAAGCTTTTGTGGGATGGGTGGGGGTGGGCGGCTTCGAAGGAGTAGACGACAGGGACTGGATGGTTGTGGGCGGCTGTTGTGGGATTGTGTGGGTTGGCAAGTGGATGGCGGGGGAAAGAGAGGAATCAACGGGTGGCTAGGAGGGAATCAGGGATAAAAGATGAGAGGCTACGGTGAAAGGGAAGAGATAGTGAGCAACAGAGGAATAAGTGGCGGTGGGATCTAGTAAAGAGAAGGGGTGTTGGCGCCTGGAGGTGGAGGTAGAGATTGAGGGAGAAGGGTGGCGGCTAGGGTGGATGGGAGGGATAAGAGGACTAGGGCAGATCAAAAGGCTGCTCTAATACCATGTGATTAGAATAGGTTTGTATTATTGAGATAACAAATACAAGCATAGACACCCTCCTTATATAGGATAGGAGTCAGTATACACAGAGTTCACCAATATGAGACAAAAAACAAAGTACTAAAGACAGTAGAAAATAAACAAATAAAATAAATATATTAACATGGTTCTTTGGGTTGTACCTTGTGGGTGTTGCAGGTGTAGATTTTGTAAATGATTTCCTCCTGTATATATGCCAAAACTTGATAAGTATCTTATCATGGAAATTTGGTATATGACTTATGTGAAATCTCATTGAACTTGTTCTATGACGAATGTTGATCTTGAATATAAGTGTTAATCTTCATCACCTTATTATGACAAATCTTTCGATTTGCTTGTGGTTTGTTGCTTGCGATTAAGGTTTTTGGCTTAGTATTGTAGTAAACCTTAGCACCACCTCTAATAATCATGGTATGTTTGATTATTATGAGTGACGCCCGACAAAAATGATTGGTACCTTGTCATGTTGTTCGCCCCACTTTCACTGTCCAAGGGGGAGAGCTTCATCAGGGTCATTGGGAGAGCTTCATCGGGGTCATTGCTCCTACTATCAGGAACACGTGTCGTGGACCGCTATGAGGTCTTTCAGGTGCATTTCGTCGAACAGAAGGCATGCACGCCTCCTCAAAGAGCACTTCATGGCTAAAAGTTCCACATCTGCTGCATCTGTAAAGAAGCCATTCAGATTCCATTCGAACAGAATGTGGTTGTCCACCATCTGACCTCATCTTTATGATCTCATTTTAAGTGGATGATGCCTCCATTAACACATAATTTAGCATATTCTAGTCTTCTCTTGGAGCAAGTGAGTGTATCTAGCCCCCGCATCTTACCAAGAAGAAGCCAACAACACGATCATCTGGGAGACTAGGAGTGGCATAGTTTAAGGGAAGGTTATGTAGCTTTATCCAAATGGAATTCTAGTCAATCCTTCATTTTCAAAGGGTTCCCCTTTCTCCCAGCGCCGGAGGATCAAGGGCTTTCCCTAACAAACCACGGGCCGAGCTTTAGTGCCATGTTCAAATCATCAAATTTGAAAACGAGATAATGACATAATGACTGCTTCGCATTGACCTTGTTTCCTCCATTAGGCTCCCAGATTCTCTTAGAGTGCTCCACAAACATGAGGTGTATGGACAAAGGGCAATGATGTACCTGGAGAGGGTATCTGCCCAGGCTACCGCATCCTCGTCACTTCTTGCTACGAGATGGTGAGGGGGTCTCCATCAATTTGGATGACAACTTCACCTAATCTTGTACCAGTATTGAGACACATTTTAAGAGATCAGACCATGCTCTCAATGAAGAAGAGAATGTGATTTCACTACTTTATACATTTGTGGACCTTTTACATCCATTAGGGTTGAGCGGTCTCTATGGCGGTCGCCTCGTTGCGGCCACTCCTCTTTCACAACCCAAACCCACAAATCGGAAACAGGTGAGGCAAAAGTTGGAAATTCTAATAGAATTCCATTTATAGCCCACTATATCTTGTCAAACACATTCTAGGACAACTTAAGGTATCATCTGCATGAGTTTATATATGAGACATGATGCTAATCCAAAAAACATTACATATAGTGATGTTGCATGGGCAGGCTATCCCTAAGTAGACATAGAACAGTTAGATTTTGTGCCTCTAATGAAACCATGTGTATCATGGAGCTCCAATGAGAAACAACATGATGTAGGACAGGCCCCACCTTTACGCACTTATGAGCGTAGGCGTCGTCGTGTCATTAGTTAGGCTTTATTGGCATGTTTTATTTTATTATGTTTTTTCTCTTCTTATGGGTTTTTGTAAAGTCATGTGGTTTTAGTCGTCGTGTCATTAGTTAGGCTTTATTGGCATGTTTTATTTTATTATGTTTTTTCTCTTCTTATGGGTTTTTGTAAAGTCATGTGGTTTTAGTCCCACATTGGCTATCGTGTGTTTAGTCTTTCTTTTAGAAGCCTATATAAAGGCTCTATGGGCATCCATGTAGAGACACAATTTATGAATGAGAATTATCATTTTAGTCATTGTCTAGATTATTTTTAAATAGTTGTAGTTTTACATTAAGTGGTATCAGAGCCTAACCCTAAAAGCATTAGGGTTAGGTCCTGCCCAGCCGTCACCCTCCATCCTCCGGCCGTCATCCTCTACCTTCACCAAACCCACCGCCACCGCCGCTGCTACCAAACCCTGCCCGCTACCCTCTCCGCCTGCTGCCGCCGCCCCCCGTTGTCGTCATCCCTTTCTGTCTGTTGCCGCCGTCCGTTGCTGCTACGGCCGCCGCCCGCAATTGCCGTCGCCGCTGTCCGCCGTTGCTACAGCCGCCACCCCTTGTTGCTGCCGCCGCCACTGTCCACTGTTGTTGTTGCCGCCACCGTCCTCCCCCACCGCCACTACTGTTGCCGCCCCATGTTGCTGCTACCGCCGACCGCTAGTAAGCAACCCCCCAAAAAAATTTTGGGGCCTCCCGTCCCCGAACCCTCGAGCACGGGGCCGCTGGCCCCCTGCAACCCCCAGCCAACTCACCGCCGAGTTGGATCGGCGTAGGGTCAGGGCATACCGGATCATCCTTCCTTCTACATCGACTTTAAGGAAGCTTTCTTCAACATCTTCTACAGAAAGTAAAGGGTATTCGATATCTACAATTCGAGTAAGGTTTTTCCATTGTTATTGTACCTTGTTCTTCTTCTACATTTCTAGTACATTCGCAAAAGGGTCCATAGGGAGTTTTGATTCCCCCACCGTAAAATTGCCAAGTCCTATTTTGTGAGAGGTTTTTCTTTGATCGGCGCACTATTTACTTTCATATATCTGTCCGCATTTTTTTCTTGAAGTTTTTCGCGTTGTTCATTTCAGAAACTAAGTTTTCCTTCGGCACAATAATTTTTGGTTGTTTCGCTGCAATTCATTATGTCAAATCATAGGTCTAATAGCCCTGTGTTGGAACCCACTCTAGAAGAAGCCCTTGCCTCTTCCCGAACCCCCTTTAATATGGATGCTCTTGGTCAAACACTCAATTCCATCATGACTGAGCTTCGCACAATCCGCCAAACACATACTCTCCAGGCCGGTCAGAATTCCGCACCTTATTTGGGATATGACATGCCACCAAATATAGGGAATGCACCTCGATCCCCATTAGCTCTTACTCCCCTGCAAATCTGTGCACCACAACCCCAAGAGATCCCCGACTACCAAAACTTAGGGGCCACTGACCCTTTCACTGAACATGACCCTTACTCCCTACAGGCCTATGAGAAAAACCACCACTACTACCCACCGTATTATCAGCCTCCCAATTATACGCCTCAACCCGCTGCTCCACACACAAACCTTGCACGGCGATACCCCCCCCCCTCAACGCAATGCCCCTGACCCCCAATTCATTCCTGCAAATCATTATCCACATCCTCAACGACCAATGGCTCCGCCGTATCATCCCATCCAACCTCCTACGCCACGTCCTCGTCCCCCTGGACATGATGCTTTTCACGCCCCCCCATGTGGCCCAGGCTTTCCCCAAAATCCTTACGGTCAATACCACCCAGGGCATCCACCTCAGGATGATCACCCGACGAGTTAAAGTAGATGCCCCTACTTTTGATGAAAAACTTGACCCTAAGGCTTTTCTCGATTGGATTGCCAGTTTGGATGATTATTTCGACTGGTATAACATGACAGATGGCCAACGGATTAGGTTTGCGAAAATGAAACTCGAAGGGTCTGCCAAGAGGTATTGGCAAGGCGTCCAATATGACATGGAGCGTAGTGGTCAGCCTCCTGTTCTATTTTGGGATGAGATGAAAACCAAACTACGTGAACGCTATACCCTCCCAATACCAAAGAAAACTTCTTTCCGACTGCATGGCCCTTAGCCAAGGGACATCTTCTGTTCAGGAGTACATGGAACGATTTGAAGAGGCTAAAAACCGTTGTTCTCAATATGACTGGATGGCAATTAGCCGCTCGCTTTGTGCACCGTCTACACCCCAATATCAAGCGAGAAATGCAATTGCAACAATATGACTCCTTAGACGATGTTTTTCACCGCGCCCAAAAGGTCGAGAGTTACCTACAACCTGCTTCTCATGGGCCTTCCTTTTCTCGTTTCGGCCAACGTACTAGATCAACCAGTAATCCTGTCACCACCTCATCTCGTTCGGCCTATCCTCTGCCACAACCATCTCCACAGGGTTCTTCAACCCCCTTCAGCTAGTAAAGGTAAGGAGATAATGTCCACCCCAATCCGACCTCCTCCAAGAGGTCGTGAATGCTTTCATTGTCATAGCACAACTCACTTAGCTGCCCAATCCCCTCGCCGTGCTCTTTTTGTGTCCTCTGATTCTCCCGATACCACCCCAGAGGATGACATTGAGTATGAAGATGTTCTTCCAGCCTCTGAACCCTCAGATGATGACGCCGATTATGAGGATGATCCTTCTTATCTTCAAGTCATGCGTGTTCTTGCTGCTCCTTCAGAAGGGGATGAATGGAAACGTACCACCCCCTTCCAAACCTTTTTCAAACATGCTGGTAAAAGTTGTAAACTCCTCATTGATGGGGGTAGTTCTCAAAATATCATTTCACACCATGGATTGAAGCGCATGGAGTTGCGCCCTGAACCACATCCACAACCACACAAAGTCCATTGGGTGAACCAGATTAGCTTGTCCATCACCCAACGTTGTCTGGTACCCATCACTCTAGGTGTTTATTCGGACCACATTTGGTGCGACGTGTTGCCCATGGATGTTGTCCATGTCATTTTGGGACGTCCTTGGATATATGACTTAGATGCCCACAACGAGGGACGCTCCAACGTTTATATTTTTAAGCACAAAGGCAAACACATCTGATTAGCACCTACTCGTTTCATTTCCCCTATCAAAAAGAGTCCACCGCCCGATCCCCAATCCTCCAAATCTCAACACTCTCTACACCTTGTCACTCGACGAGAGCTTGAGGAAGCCAGTCGAGAATCTGGATGCATGTATGTGCTATACATCAAAGAATCTACTCCCATGTCCGATTGTCTGCCCCCACCGTAACTTGCCTCCCTTCTCGACGAGTTCAAGGACATGACACCCACCGACCTTCCGGATGAGCTCCCTCCTATGCGTGATATTCAGCATGAGATTGATTTGATTCCCGGGTCTTCGCTCCCTAACCGAACTCATTACCGTGTGAACCCGACCGAGCATGCTTAATTGAAACGTCAAGTTGATGCCCTCCTTCTCAAAGGATTCATTCGTGAGAGCAAGAGTCCTTGTGTGGTTCCAGCACTACTTGCTCCCAAGAAGGATGGCAGTTGGTGTATGTGCTTAGATTGTCGACCCATCAATAAGATTACTGTCAAATATCGATTTCCTATTCCACGTCTTGACGACATGCTTGATCTATTGACGGGATCCCGCTATTTCTCCAAGATTGACCTTCGTAGCGGTTACCACCAGATCCGTGTTAAGGAGTCTCCTGAATGGAAGACTGCCTTCAAAACCCCAGACGGTTTATATGAGTGGCTAGTCATGCCTTTGGCCTTTCGAACGCACCCAGTACCTTCATGCGCGTCATGAACCATGTGTTACGGCCATTCATTGGAAAAAATTTAGTGGTATACTTTGATGATATTCTGATTTTTAATAAGACCAAGGACGAACATCTAACTCATCTCCGACTCATCTTTGACACACTTCGTACTGAGAAATTGTACATCAATCTAAAGAAGTGTTCGCTCCTTCAAGATAAAATCATATTCCTTGGCTATTTTGTTTCCTCTACCGGCATTGCGGCTGACCCAGCCAAAGTCAAGGCCATCACTGATTGGCCTCAACCCACTTCGATTTCTGAGCTTCGCAGCTTTCACGGGCTGGCTACTTTTTATCGCCGTTTTGTTCGAGGATTTAGCACCATTATGGCTCCTCTCACTGAGTTAATGAAGTGTGACAAATTAGAGTGGACACCATCAGCCAAACGTGATTTTGAGGCAGTCAAAACTAAGTTGACCGAAGCTCCAGTTCTTCGCCTTCCCGATTTTTCACTTCCTTTTGAAGTATCTTGTGATGCTTCCGATGTTGGCATTGGAGGCGTTCTGAGTCAAGAAGGGCACCCTGTAGCCTTTTTCAGTGAGAAACTCAATGAGGCAAAGCGTAAATATTCCACATATGATAAAGAATTCTACGATGTTGTGCAATCACTGCGTCATTGGAGGCACTACCTTCTCCATCAAGAGTTCATTCTTTGGTCTGACCATCAAGCCCTTCGCTTTCTGAACTCCCAAAAGAACTTAAATGTGCGTGACGCCAAGTGGTGTGAATTTCTTCAATAGTACACTTTTGTCCTCAAGCATCGTTCAGGTGTTGAGAACAAGGCTGCAGATGCTCTCAGTCGTTGCTTGACCACCCTACAATCTATGAGCATTGAAGTTGTGGGCTTCGACCGACTGAAAGAACAATATCCCACCTGTCCTGATTTCGCGACTACTCATTCTGAACTTCTCAGTAGCACACACGGCCATGCTTCTGATTTTAGCCTACGTGATGGATTTCTTTTTCGTGGCACGCAGTTGTGTATCCCTTCTACTTCAGTTCGAGATTTTCTCGTTTGTGAATTACATGTTGGTGGCCTCGCTGGCCATTTCGGTAGGAATAAGACCACCACTTTAGTGACAGACAGATTTTATTGACCTTCCTTACGTCGTGATGTGGCTCGCATCGTGTCTCAGTGTCGTACTTGTCAATTGGCCAAAACCAAAAGACAAAATACGGGTCTTTACACTCCTCTCCCTATTCCGCATGAGCCTTGGAAGGACCTAAGTATAGATTTTATTTTAGGTCTTCCTCGCACTTCCTGTGGCCATGACTCTGTGTTCGTCGTTGTTGATCGTTTTTCAGAAAGAATAAAGACCATTTGCAACAGTAGCTGCAGAGTTAACTTGGGTTTTTTTCTCTCTAGGACTGCGGCATATTTCAACTTACTTTCTCTCTACTGTCTTTTGTGACAACATCAGTGCATGCCTGCTTAATGATCATGCCTAGGTTTATACTGTATGTATATCTCATAAGCATCGGGCTATGTTGGACCAGCCAAACCCAGTTGTTTTTAGGTGACTTAAATACGAAAAACACATCTGGGCTCTGTTTTTCATTGCTCGACTCTCCCTCTCTCCTGAAATCCATATGGGATCTAGTAACACTGTGACTAAGTTTGGTCTCCTGAAGCACTAGATAAAGCTACAGAAACATCAGGAATTTTGTACTAAATGCAAAAAGTTTATTAAGTTTTTATTGAAAAAGAATAAATTATAAAGAGTTGGAGCTTGATAAGTTTGCAGCCACAGAAATAGCAAGTAATGATAAAAGGTAGGGATGAACTTAAACTGACTCAATAATAATTAGCAGAAGAATGAGATGGAAGCAATGTATTGAAAGAGAAAGAGTTCTACGGAGATTATTGTCCGTCTAAATATAAATTGAAAAACAATACGTCAACCGCAATTAAACGTGTTCGAGATAACAGCTGAGTCTGGCCTTACCTTACCTAGTTTACAAATAGGAAGCAGCTTTCTTCCTTTTTCCCTAAAATCCTCCGCTTCTTTCCTAGTTAATCCTTCGGGAACTTCTTGGATAAGCTTCGGGTACACAGGGGCAGCTGGCTTCCACAGCATCACTGGGTACCTCGGCCGGGTATTAGGATTATAATGTCTACCACGGAAAAGATAGACAACGCCGCCAATGCGATATATGATCTTGCCCCCACTTTTCTCCTGATAGTATACTAAAACATTTAGAGGATACAAAACCGCCAGACGGATGAAAAAACAACTCATGAACGTTTTGAAACTGTGGGACGTGAGACAAACCTCTAGGCAACGACAGACATTGTCCATATCTACAGTCGGAACACCCCTGCAACGGACCTTGCAGATCTCCTGGCGCCTCCAATGGCAATGAATCAATTCCAGCATATTATGAGTCAGACCATCCCTACCTAAGTAGTAAAGTTATTCCCTATCACAACTCGTATAATCACATCCATATGCGAAGAAAATGATTTTTTTCCTAATTGTTAGATGCTATACAGCATTATCAATTAATAAAAACAGAAAAGCATGGCATGTTTCTCACCGAGATTAACTTGTTTGTTTACAGAAAGATACGGTTTGACAAGCGCCCTGATCTCGGCTCTAGCTAACGGCTTCCCCAAAATCTCCTTCCTGGTCCTTCCATCCTCGTGATAAATTCCTAGCTGAGGAACCGGCCTCGACATCTCGAGCACCTTTGCTCCAGAAGTCACTTCGTCATCCATACCTTCCTCCTCGGAACCATCATCAGCAAACGGATCCACAAGCCGAACCTTCCTCTGCTTTTTAAGCAGTTTCTCCTTCTTGGATTTAAGCGGGGCCTTTCCGGTCCACGGCCTGTTCATGGTGGGCGGGGCGAAGGGTAGGAACGCGGGCTCCCGGATAGCCAGGGGTTTGACCTTGGGGGTCTCGGAGTAGCTGTACTGGAATTCGAATGGGGCGCCGGGGAGGAGGTAGGACACGCCGGACTCCCCGACGACGACGGCGCGGCCGGCCGCGTCGCTTGATACGACGCCCCGGGAGACCGGCTTGTAGTACTTGGTGCGGGAGTGGGAGGATTTGAGGGCAGGGTTGGGTTTGGGCGAGGAGGAAGGAGCCCGCGATGACGGTGGCGGTCTTGGGCGGACCTTGCGGGGGATGTCGGGGAGCGGAGGGGGTTTCGGGGCGCGAGGATCATTGATTCCCGGGTTTGGCGGTGGGGAAGAGAAGAGATTTGTACCTGCGGGACCGGTCCCCGGCCTCCAGGCAAGGATGGTTGCAGGCATGGCGACGATGAAGAGGAGGAAAGCACGACTACGCGAGTGGCTCACTCACTGTGGAGCGGATGGATATTGCGCTTTGGCGGGTGTTGTCTTTGACTGAGGCCTACAAAAATATAGATATTCAAGGGTCTATATGGTGCAGGATTTTTTTAGATAAACGTTTGGGGTTGGATGTAATTTTTTTTATTATTTTTTAAAATTACGTATAGATCGCTATGTATGTACACTACAATTTAGTCTTTAATTTTTTAAATTTATATATTATATAAGAAGACACATCTATACTATATAGGAAAGCTTGTAGAGGGGGTTGGATGTAATTTTCTCTATTATTTTTTAAAATTACGTATTGCTCCCTGATAGTGTACATCACACTTTTATCTTTAATTTTTAAATTATATATTATATTAGGAGACACATCTATACTATATAGGAAAGCACGTGAGGAGTTGGATGTAATTTTCTCTATTCGTTTTTGAAATTATGTATTGGTCCATGTGTGTGTACACCACACTTTTATCTTTAATTTTTCCTGTGGAGGGGGCTGGATGCAATTTTTTCCATTATTTTTTAAAATTACGTATTGGTCCATGTGTGTACACCACAATTTTGTCTTTAATTTTTTAAATTTATATATTATATAAGGAGACACATCTATACTATATAGGAAAGCTTGTGGAGGGGGCTCGATGTAATTTTCTCCATTATTTTTTGAAATTATGGATTGCTCCCTGTTAGTGTACATCACACTTTTATCTTTAATTTTTAAATTATATATTATATTAGGAGACACATCTACACTATATAGGAAAGTGTGTGGGGGATGGATGCAATTTTCTCGATTATTATTTGAAATTACGTATTGGTCCTTGTGTCTGTACACCACACTTTTGTCTTTAATTTTTTAAACTATGTATTATATTAGAGACACACCTATATCTATACTATATAGGAAAGCTCATGGAGGGGGTTGGATGCAATTTTTCTATTATTTTTTGAAATTGTGTATTGGTCTCTGTGTGTACACCACAATTTGGTCTTTAATTTTTTAAATTTATATATTATATTAGGAGACACGTATAGGAAAGCTTGTGGAGCTCCATTATTTTTTAAAATTACATATTGCTCCATATTAGTGTACGCTACACGTTTATCTTTAATTTTTAAATTATAAATTATATTAGGAGACACATATATACTATGTAGGAAAGTACGTGGAGGGGGTCAGATGCAATTTTCTCCATTATTTTTAAAATTATATATTGGTCCATGTGTGTGTACACCACACTTTTGTCTTTAATTTTTTTAATTATGTATTATATTAGGAGACACATCTATATGTATTGGAAAGCTCGTAGAGGGGGCTGGATGCAATTTTTTCCATTATTTTTTGAATTTAAGTATTGGTCCTTGTGTGTACATCACACTTTTGTCAGTGATTTTTTTAATTATATATTATATTAGGAGACACATCTATACTATATAGGAAAGCCCGTTGAGGGGGTTGAATATAATTTTCTCTATTATTTTTTGAAATTATTTATTGGTCCATGTGTGTATGAGAAGTCATATTAATATATGTATTGTACATATATCTTTTTATGTTTATAAGTTAAATCAATAAAAAAATTATTATAGTCTACTAAGGTACTCGTGCATAGTATGGGTTTATGTCTAGTATTTAAATAAAACGACTCATGCAATCGCGATGAGTCATCTAACATAGTTGTTACAAGGTAAGATGTAAGCGCAGAGAACAAGACATCAGCATAGAATGTCCCGTGATCTATCAGAGTGGAATGGTTTAAATGGGCGGGGGACCCATGATAACAAAGCAGTCCCATGATGATTTCTAAAAGATTTATGGTAGACCATCAAGCTTTTAATCTTCCCCACCACCTTCCAAAGATGGATGATAGGGTGTTTCGTCTGTGTACTGGGATCACTGGGTTCCGGCTGCCTAATTGAATTGCTCCTTGAGTGGTCTCTCCCCTATATATCTTGCAAAGAGAGAATTCGTAATAAAGTCTGTCGATTTGTTGTAATAGATGCGATAATGAAATGTTGCAACTATCGAAGATGATTTTGTTACGAGAATTCCATTACCCACATAGTAGCAGCAACCAATGTATTGTGTTTCCCATATCTTCTATGTTTGTTGTAGGTTTTTTGGAGTCTGTGAAATATGTTTAGTGTGGGGCTAGCAAGAGTGGTAGTAGCCATGGTGAAGTGAATCCAGATTTGTTTGGATGTGTGACATCCGAAAAAGGTGTTAAGTGGATTCCTCATTGTTGTTATAAAGGGGGCACACGAATGGACCCTATATACCTCTAGATCTCATCGTAATATTAGTGGGTGTTTTATCGTGACAAATGAGCCATAAAAGAATATGGATTTTTTATGGGCATGCGGTATGCCATGTAATATTGTAGTCCCTGGTGTTACCTCTAAAGGTGAAGAAGGAGTAAGCTAGTTTAGTATTATAGTGGTTACCCCATGTCCATGTTATGTTCCTGGATGTATTGTGTTCAAGTTGATGTATGATATCCTTGTATGTGTTTGGGTTTGATTCGCTGAGGCATGCTTAGAGAACGTTGTTCCTCGTGGACCCAAGCTTCATTAGAGTTTGGCTATTATTGTAGTTATATAAGGAATGTGGAATGGTCATAGATAGCAATTGGAGGTTTATTAGTTTCTATCCATTCCCCTAAGGGTCATGCCAAAATTTTGTGTTAGTCTAGTGATGTGGAGGTATCCAGTTGGTACTACAGATGATGTGGAGCATGTTGGATAGGAATTTCCAAAGGTGAGATGTCGTTCGTGGAGCCGAGAAGGCCCATGTTGGTTGATTTTGAAGGTGCTTGTCCTTGAATAAGTTCATCCATATCTTTTCATCTCTGTTGCAGATGCAACATGTATTTTGTGGATAAGGCATAGGCTGTGGAGTTTGATGTTGATGATGTCCCAACACCCTTCTTTTTTGGGACTACTATGGTGTCCCGGTTCACTAGGTGTAGTTTCCTACCATGGTGTTCCCACATAATTTTTTTGCGAATTTGTCAATGGCTATGAGAACAGTGGATGGTAGGGGAATTCAGGTGAGATGATATGTAATGATGGGTGTGAGAGCAACATTAAGCAAGGAGATCCTCCCCGCAATGAAGAGGAAGTTATTTTGTCAAGATAGCCCATGATTTTCAAATCTATGAGTAATTGGGTTCCATGCCGCACATGGAAGGTGTGTGGGAATAAGAGGAAGACCAAGGTAAGATAAGGAGAATGATTTTTGTTGGCATCCCAACAAATCTATGAAATGGTTTGTGTCTGTGGGGTCCAGGAGAGTACTAATGAGGGTTGGTTTGTTGAATTTGATCTTGAGTACATATAATTTGGAAAAGACCGCCAGAATCCTGATTAAGTTGATGAACTCTCCTCATTGGCTTTTAAGAAGATGATAGTGTCATCAACATATTGAATAACATTGTGTGTACACCCTCTAGGCAAGCTGAGGAGTGTCTAGTCAGTAGCATTGCGTATAAGAGAGTTGAGGACAAATGTTTCAATGATGAACATGTATGGGGATAGGGGGTCGCCTTGTCTAAGACCATTTTTGTTTTTGAAGAATCCAAATGTAGAACCATTAATAAGTGTGAATAAGGAGCACGTGTTGATACATGAATGTATCCATGAGCACCATTAGTCTGCAGAATTCAATCCTTGCATGCAATGCATGAGGAATTTTAGGTTGCCATTGTCAAAAGACCTTTCATAGTCCAGTTTGAGGGTGAGAATCGACTCTTTGAGGGATAGGCAAGTGTGTAGAGTCTTCAGGATTGTGATGAAGGCATCTTGAATGTTCTTGTTGGGAAGGAACACACCTTGTCATTGGTCAATGACTGTCTGGAGAAATGGTTTCATACACCTACTAAGGAGCTTAGAAATGATCTTATAGGATGAGTTGATGAAACTGATGGGCCTGTAATCTTTGATAGATGTGGGAGCCTCTTTTTTGGGGATGAGGGCTATGTGTGTATGGTTGATATGCTTGATGAGGTGGGATATGTCATGGTGTAGGTTTATCTGATAACAAAGGTTGAAAACGTCCTCCTTGATGGTGTTCCGTGAGGCGTGATAGAAAGACATGGTGAAGTCGTCTAGTCCAGGCGATTTGTCTATCCCGAGGTATAGTATTGCCTCATGGGTGTCAGTTTCCTGGAACGGTAGGAGAAGGTTGTTGATGGGTGGGATTTTATGTGGGAAAATTTAGTCTGGATTGAGAGACATCCATACAAAAAGTTTGTGCTCATTGTTGTAAATTTGTTTGAAGTAATTTACAATGTGTGTAGTCAAGATCCATCTAGGTTGGGTTGTCGCATCTAGTTTGTTAAGATTGGTGATATGAAGGCGACTATGTTTGTTGGTACAAGTGGCATGGAAAAATTGAGTATTTTTGTCTCCTTATCTGAGCCACTTGACCTTGGCTCTTTGTTTTTACATGGTTTCCTCATGGTTCTTGAGCTGGTCGATTTCCTCAAGATTATTCTATTTATCCTCAGTTGACATATTACTTTATAGAGATGAAAGGATGATCTCTTCCTTAGCTCTGATGGTGTTAGTGATGGAGTCAAAGTGTTGTTTTTCCATACTTTTAGAGTTGGTATGAGCCGTTTCAGTTTGGAATAGATATCATATCCAGCATTGCCTGAGGAGGGATGTCTATTCCATATGTTGGAGATAAAAGGGATGAAGCTATTGTGTTGTCTCCAAAATCTTTCAAAACGAAATGGTTTAAGCCCCCAAGAAATGGTTTGAATGTGAAGAATGATGGGAAAGTGATCAGAGAGAGTGGATGTGAGGATGGAAGTGAAGGTTGTGGGGTGTAAATCATTCCATCAGTTGTTACAAAGAAAGCGATCTCACATGGCCTTCTGTTGTCCTCTATGCCATGTCCAGCATCCATTGCCGGTGTAGAGGTCATGTAGGTGGCGTGATGTGATGAAGTTGTTCAAGAGAGATGCATGTCGTAGAATGGTGGTAAAAACTTGGAGGTTGTTGTGAATTACTCCTATGGGCTTTTAATAAGGTTGAAATCCCCTCCTATGACCAAGGGGATTGGCATAAGTTGGTTGGCCAAAATTTCAAATTCCTCAAGAAAAGGTTCTGTGTGTACACCAGGTGGACCGTATACCCCAGTGAAGTGCCAGAGGGTGTTACTCCTGGGATCGCAGAACTGGATAGTGTAGTTGTATTGAAGATGAAAGAAGTGAATGACATGGAATATTTTGTCGTTCCATCCTAGTACAATATCACCACTAAAGCCAGTAGGGGGGGTTGGACCCATTTGTTAATATGTCGACCCCCTATTTGTTGAAGTTAGAATTGAGATAGATTAGTTTTTTTTATTTTATATTGATGATGTTGATACGTTGTTTGTATATAATGTTCTGATGACACACCTTATGTTGGATGTCGCCACCCCACAAACATTCCAAGTTGAAAAGGACATGTGTAACAGTATGCTATATGAATCAGGTCGGCAAAGCTAACAGATTGTGTCAATGGGAATTTATAGTGATGTCACAAAGATCTCTCCTATCAACCCATTTGTTTTGGGTGAGGAGATTCTATAAGAAAAGTGTCTGCATCCTCATAATGAGGGAAGATGACTCCAATGTCATGGAAAATATAGAGAAACCCATTGTGCTATCCCAAGATGCATTGGAAGCAATATCCATTTTATGATGATTGTTGTAATACCCGAGTGAGGTAGTAGGAACCATGTTGGCATCATGAACATCAACAATATCAGTCAAAGGAGGGGACGTACCTGTGTCATCAAGAGTGAAGAAATACTAGCATTTATGTGATTCTGATGTGCTGAGCAGAGTAAAAAAGGACTGTACAACTTTATGGTTTTTCATAGGAACACCTGAGTTTTGGATTAGAGGGTTTTTGATGTCCTTAGGTCTTCAATAATAGTGTTCTTCAGTTTTTTGAATGTATTCGGGTTAAGTTCAGTGTTGGAGGAGACTTGTGGGATGGACGGATTGATCTGGGTAGTGGTCCAACGTGATGTTGTGGAGGTAGATTACGTTGGCTGGTTTGCTGGGTGTGAGCCTTTTTGTTGTGGGGCCGTAGGATAGAAACAGACTGAAAGTTATTGTTGTTGCCCTACGAAACTTTGGTGTGTATCAAAGGTGGCGGGTTTATGTTAAGAGGATAGTTTTTTGGCTCGAACCAGGTGGTTGGATGTTTGGCATGATCCTTGAAGGAGGTGGAGAAGGTAGATGGGTGTTCAACGCATAACTTGACGTTATAGATCATGTCACCACAACAAATGTTGATATCACCAGGTATAGTAGTGTCTTTCATCACCGAAAAGACACAAAAGGCCTTAGTGGAGTTAACGATTCGGGGTTGATAAACTGTAGGGTGACGCCAACCAAATGTAATATATGATACTCAAAGGGTAGAAATAGGAAATACCAAAAGCATTGTGAGTTTCGAATCATCCAAGTAAGCCACGATTTTATTCCAAAACTATCATATTATATGGGCTAGGTATGTGGATTACAAATAAATTTATGTTAAATATTATATAAGGAAATAAAGTTAGTATTTATATTGCATGTATATATTTGATAAATATGTCATATTAATACAAATAAAGTGATCTCTTCCAAAATTTATATTTCATTTAGTGGTTCAAACATTGTATTGTGTGCACTATACGAATATAGGTGGGGGAAGATATGTTGATAGGAAATTATCTAAGCATCTTCTTTGGAAGTAATGACCTCTCGACTTGGATAAGATTAATATACAGTTTCATGATTACTTGAGAGCACTTATGGAGATTCAGAAAGTTACATGTCTTTGGAAACATTTTGAGACGAAAGAACACCATATCTAATCCAGACAAAATGATATTGTTACTGGCTTCTGTTTGGGAAAGAAATGATAATAATGTGAGAGTGAAGAGAACCAATGTGTAGAAAAGAATTAATGATGGGTACATCGAATTGAACCCATATGTATCTTTGAAGAAGAAGATTATCGCAAAATTTGTAGTAGTAAAAGATGAAAATGATAGATCAATTAGTAGAACTGGCTAACCTTTCATTCTAAAAATGCTCTTGAGACTGAATTGAACAATATTGATATGGGTTTGAAGTTCACAAAGGACCAAAATTACAATAACGTTATCATAAAAATTGATAGACATTCTTAATCTCTCATTCACTCATGTTATACCGTCAGCTCTCTACTTTGATTCCTAACATGATCTCAAAAAAGCCTGTGACAATATCAACTAAAATTCATCACATATTGTCTCGAAGGTTTATAATTCCTTTCTAGATGGATTTAGTGTATCTATGTTGATTTATTTGGCTTTCTCCATTTCATTAATGATTATGTTTTTTATTACTTCAACATTCCTAATGAGATCATACAAAGGGACCCTTATCCACTTATCTTTTCATCGTCAATACATCAATTCTGACCAAAATGTTTGATATTGGTATCGAGAAGGGTCTTATTGATTCGGTGACTCATTTCCAAAATAACATCATTCAATACACGGACGATACTATCCTTTTCCTAAAACCAAAAAGTTCACAATGTCATTAGTACTATTCATATTCTTGGTTTATTCTCATATTTCACGGGACTTATGACCAATTTAACATATCAACTGTAAGTGGTATTCACATATACCCATTGGATCTTAACATATTCAAAACCTTGTTAATTGCAAAGAGGAAAATTTCCCAATCCCTTACCATGAACTCTTCTTTGCATGTTCACTTCATATAGTTTAGTATGGCAACTTATCATTAAACAAGCATCCAACAAGTTGTCTCAGTGGAAATCTAGAATCCTTATCCTAGTTGTTTGTCTCACCCTCTTGAACTCCTCTTTCTCACTTCTATCATTAGTTTTTTTAATAATTGTATCCCTCTACCTACTATAATCATTTCCCAATTCAAAAAGATCAGACATCGCTTTTTGGGGTGATTATGAGGCCAAATTGAAGCCACACTTAGTTATTTGGACATATGTCGCACCACGCCCAAAAATGTGTATGTGAATCCTATCCTTTTGGTAGTAAAACTTCATTCGAATGTCACATAAGAATTAAAGACGTGTTCTTATTATCACCACATTTTATATGGGAAAATGGGGTAAAATCATAATAAATCATTGAAGCCACGATGGAAAATTGAGTCATCATCTGAGTTGCATAAATAAGGAAATAAAACTAGAACAAATCCAAAGAAATCATGTTTGACAATCTTATTGCGGGTGGGGAAGGATTAGAACCCTAATCTTGCCTGTTAAAGCGACATCAAGCTGTCTTGATGTGATTCGTAGATAGAGCATTTTCAAGTTGAATAAAAAAAAGAAAGTGATAAGCAACATGTTTTGATTATGGATGGGATTTTAGGGATGGATGTGTCCATGTCCTTCCTATCATCATCCTAAAAGTCCCATTTTTAGGTAAATTGGGGGTCCTTATCAGCTCAGGACCTCCCACGACAGAGATCCCTCCTCACGAGTGATTCAGACTAATGTGTAGGATTTAGAGGATGATTAGCAGATGTAGGCTAATCATAAGATTTGATTTAATAATAGAATAACAAAGTAGTTATAATAGGTGGAAGATCAAGAGTAATGCGGAAATTTAGAGATAGTTTGTATGATCATTTGGCTTTAGGAGATTCAAAGGGTCCTAGAATATAGTGGATAAGAGAGTATTTATAGGTGAATTTCATGATTTGGTGTTCTAGACAAAACTTTCTAGAAGTTATGGTGTGTAACATAATGAATCTTATATGTAATCTCCATGTAAACCTTTTTCCCAAGTTTTCCTTTCATTTATATCTTTTATTCATTTATGTTTAATTCGTGGAATTTATAGTGGTTTAGTGAACATTTATTCACTAATTGTACCAATATAAGGGTTTATGCACAAATACCTTAGTGAAAGCTTACTTACTATATTTAAGTGCTATAAACCTTAATATAACTTTTTTATATGATTTGAAAACATAAAATGAGTGTAAGTTTCAAATTTGGTTCGATGTGGATGTTGTTTGTGTAAGTTATGCAATTTTAGGTACATTCAGGACTTTTATGCAATTTATCCAGTTGGGAGGTTTTCTTTGCAAATTATCACCTGGATTTTAATCCTAAGATATTCCATTACCATTCTCAAGATTTTTAACCATGGGGCACCTGGTTGCACCTTGGTTTGAAGGTGTTTCTCTCCAAGGGCATTATAGGGATTACCCTCTTTATAAATGTGCTTATCTTTAAAAGCTATCGACCAATGGGGTTATTTCTTTGATTGGAGGACGTTGGGGATGGCCTAGAAGCCTCCATGGGCCTTTAGGACCGACCTTGTACATTCAATAAGTCTCTATGAGCTGTCCTCTTGCATGGCCATGAAGCCTTAGCCTAAGGACACATGGAAAGTCACATAGACACCTCATGCTTACCCCCTTCTTTATAAAGCCATGCCTACCCCTCCCCACCTCCCAATCCAAGAATCAAATCCTCTCCTTCTCTTTACCACAGATTATAGAATCATCCCTTCTATGTTTGTCCACGAAGTTGCTGTCCCAAGGTAAAAGAAGGTGCCTACCATGGTGAAGAAGGCTCCTAGGGTTCCAAATTTCTCTATTTATGATTTCTTAAGCTCCTCCTTGGTGATTTTGACCAAACTAGTAAGAATCCTCCTTTCCTTCCCTATTTTCATATTGTTAGTATTCCTCCCACCTTCTTCCAGGTCGGAACTATGACCTTCCATGGTAAAATTCCACCTAGAACCCTAAAACATCTCATCTTCATACTCTTTTGCTAGGGTTTGCACCTCTAAAGTGGACAAGGTGATCTTTGCTTAAGAAAGGAGCTTGACTGGGATCAACCAGACCTTCTAATATTAGGATCCTTTCTGTTTAGACCTTCTTACCTTCCTATAGGCAAGTTTTGTTAACCCCCTTCTCATATATTGCTTAAGTACATGCTTAAAACTCATGAGTCTATGTTTAAAATCGATGATTTCCATCTCTTTTTACCATGTTCTTCTAGGGTTTTGGTTTCTTGCTATTTTACCTTATCTAGAAGCTCTAGTTTGGTTACCTATGCAACTTAAAACCTGATCTTGGATCAAATGGTGTTTTCTCCCTCTCCCTCTCTCTTCAATTATCTCGATCGGTTTGATGATGTGGCAATTTCCTATTGGTCAGTATTGAAAAGTTCATATCTTCTAAATCGCTTATCCAAATTTGACAAATAAATATGTTTTGGAATTGGAAAATTAA
This sequence comes from Alisma plantago-aquatica, assembly GCA_963693085.1. Taxonomy (NCBI): domain Eukaryota; kingdom Viridiplantae; phylum Streptophyta; class Magnoliopsida; order Alismatales; family Alismataceae; genus Alisma; species Alisma plantago-aquatica. Next base: position 729,387,619 of record OY856410.1, on the reverse strand, counting down.
TATCTATCTAAAAAAAATATTTTCAAGGTCTGATTTCATGATTTGACGCAGGGTGATTTTTGTAAAACGAATTTAATGCATAAAATCCATAAAAATTACATCTTAATCATCATAACTCCAAAATTAATATAAAAATATATTTTCTTGATCAAGAGAACTTATTAAGTTTATTGGTGATATTTTAAGAGTCTAAATCCGAGTTTTTATAAAAAGGTCTAAAATTAGGGTTTCTATACATTAATGTGCAATATGTACTCTAATACATGTTAATACATTGAAAATAGGCAAAGTGGGACTTGGACTCAATTAAAGTGGTGAAAGTTAGTAATTGATATCAGTAAGAGAGGTATGTGCACTCCTTACACCCTATGTTGGGATAATTGCAGCCAAATCCTATATTTCCCTAATGAGGCTTAAATGAACCCTAAATCTTCTATTCTTGAATCCTAATGTTGTTCATGCCTCAAATTAGATTATAATTTCTTCTTGTTTGGTCTTATACCCCACTGCCATGCTTATTGAATATTATGACTACTCTTTCCATGAATACTTTTTTAGCATGTGGATTTATGTTCTATTTAATTTAAAGTAGTGGTATTTATGTACAACCACCCACAGAGGGCATGCAAATAATCACCCTGGGGAATGTCTTATTTTCCCCATAATATTGTAGGTGATTGGGAATGTCTTATTCTCCCCCCACCTAAGGTTAGAGGTCTGGTAAGTGCCTCAACTCTACTTATTTAGGTAGACATAATTATCTTACATGAAAATCCTTTTTTATTATATTTTTTAATGGCAAGCTTCTTTGATATATAACCTCATACTCTTGTTATCTTCATATATGATGAACCCTAGCCTATTTTTATTTGCTTTACTTATCTTGTTATCCTAGACTAGTTTTGTGACACATACCTTATTTTCTTTCCCCTTTTGCTAGGTGCTTTCTCAACCACCCAGGTGCTGGTGCTGAGCAAGGAGAAGGACAAGTTTGAAGGAATTCATCTCAGGAGTAGATCTCAAGCTTTCTGAAAGGATGTCTAGGTTGCTATAGCTAGATCCTTTTCTCTTATCTTTTTCTTTTGGGAACAATCATGTAATGAACAATGAAAGCCATGTAATAGGCTTAGTACTTTTATTTCCGCTGCTATTGACATTTTGTAATGTATCTGGTGCATGCTTATTTACTTGGAATATTATACATGCATCCAATCAATATCTTTTGTCTTTCTAAAAAGATGGATGTTTTGTACTTCCTTTAAATTTTAGTAAGGAGGTGATCTCACCTCTTTACATGGTGGATCACCACAAATCATTGATTGGGCATGCAGATCAAGGCACTCGTCATGTTGCACATGATAGAGGGCTTGAATCCTCAAGGTGTCTTGGTTGGATAAAAGTTGGTTTCTACATTTTCCAGTAATTTCAGGAATAATTTGGATAAAAAACAAAATAAAATTATGGAAAGAGATAATTTGGCATTATCCCTCAAATTTATCATAAAAAAAGTAATGGAATATACATGGCGAACAAGGGATATTTCTTTAGAATAATTTAAATGGGTAAGTTATGAAAAGGAGCATATAAAAAATAGAATTGAAGGGAAAAATGCACTTTGGTTTGAAAAGGATGCTTCTTTACAGAACGCCCCAAACTGGGTAAAAGTGGATGATAATGAGTGAATTAAATATGTAGAAAAATGTTGGAAAATGTGAGAAAAATGATAGATTTGAAAAATATGCGGAATGACATCATTATTATTTAGAGAACTAGCATTAGTCTTAAACTCTAAGTGAGAAAAAATGGGGTGTCAACAACACCATATGTAGACCCAAATCAGAAGGCGATTGGAGCATCGTCAAGATCAAAATTCACTCACATTGTCTCCTCAGTAAAATCATTACCTTGAATTGTGTAAATAAAAATTCCATGCGGAGAGATCACATTTGAACATATACTATAACACTGTCAATCCTTGGCACCAGACTGAAAAAACCAAAATCTTACTACTTTGCATATAACCAATAAAACATTTACTTCATGCAATATAGTATTTTTATTAACTTCCATCACTCACTGAATATTAAGTTTTTGATGAATCTCATCTTGAATTTGGATCTACACACAATATGAAACTTAGTACATATGTTGTTGACCACATCAAGAGCATTACTACAGACAAATATTCAGTTGAACTTTTTTCCAATTGTATTAACTCCCTCATAAATGCATCTCCTCCAATTGTTCCCCCCAAACAACCTTTCCCTCATCTGACATCATCATAATTCCATGGAATGTACTCCTTGTTGAATCCTACAAAATAATTACTACATTTATAAATTGTATCAATTATTCATTAATCTTGACATTCATACTCTCTTTGACAAATTAGAAAACATGTTGTCCACTTAAATTCCATACCGACTGTAACATCCCAGGATTTGAGGCCTCGGATAAAATGATCTTATAAGTAATGATTGGACTACCCATATCACCAAGGTGCATCTCCTTTTTTGAGATCCCATCACTAAAGAACTACATAGTTAAGCGTTATCAACTTGGAGTAGTACTAGGATGGATGACCGGTCAGGAAGTTGACCCCGGCTTGCGCATGAGTGAGGACAACACGTGTAGTTAAGGCTAGTGGTAGTCTGTGGGGCTAGTCATCATTCCTGAAACCTTGTTAGAGCCTTGGGCAGTGGGCCCAGGTGTTACAAATGGTATCAGGGCCAAAACCTCTCCAGTAGGTGGGGCCCAAATGGGCATGGCATGCCAGTCTTTGAGACATGCGGTCTAGGCATGTTGGAAAGGGCTATCCATGGTGATATAGCCACCCTTACGCTAGTATTCCATGATCGGGAGCTGGGTATCCATGAGCTATTCTGGGTCTGCACTGAAATGGTGCGATATTGTGAGGCCATGTAGTTGAGCCTTGATGAGGATGTCAAGAGTCTAAGTGGGGGAGATTGTAACATCCCAAGATTTGAGGCCTCAGATAAAATGATCTTATAAGGAATGATTGGACTACCCATATCACCAAGGTGAATCTCCTTTTACAAGATCCTATCACTAAAGAACTCCATAGTTAAGCTTGCTCGGCTTGGAGTAGTACTAGGATGTGAAAGATCTATAGGGGTGAATAGAGCTTTTTGGAGTTTTTATAGTTAATTAAAAATAATTAAACACTTGGACAAGAAATAGGAGGGAAAAAGGAAGACACAAGGATGTAGAGTGGTTCCTACCTTAGAAATCTAAGGTAGTCAGTCTACTACCTGATTGTTTCCAATCGGGATTTTGAAAGTGATAAATTTTATTACCTCTCAAGGATGTTACATAAAATACAATCACCTTCCTACACCCTTGAAGTAGCCTTCACCCGAAGTATCCTCAAACCCCTTAGAAGCAACCTTCTAAAGTAACTCCAAGCTCACCCTTGAAGTAGCCTTCACCTGAAGTAGCTTCACCTTGAGGTAGCCTTCTGAAGTAACTCCAAGTCACCGAGAGAATCCTTCACCACATGAAGTAGCTCCACGAACCTCCTTTCAATAGCCTCCAACCTAGGAGTAGTCAAGGAGAACAAAATACAATAAAAGGAACAAGATTGGAAGAAAGAAACAATGTTACCAATGAGTACATCGCTTTGATCCTATATCAAGCGTATTGATCTTCTATCCACTATAGATGAACGTGGTGGTATGGTGGCTAGGAGATACTAGGTTATAATACACTAATGAAGAGCTCAAAGAAAATAGATTGCAAGTGCAGCTCATCTTGTTGCTCGCAAGGAATGATTCTTAACTGTAATTATATGTATAAGTGGTGCTTTGGGTGTCCTAAGGCCTCTCCTATTTATAGGAATGGATTATAGGGGCTTAGGTGTTGGTGTGTATGCCCATAGAGCAAGTCATGTGATGATTGTAATGGGATACTTTATAAATGATTTTAATAATAATAAAGGCAATTTCCAATCTATCTGTTTTAACTATTTCTGAGATGATAGTGTAACATGATAGATGTCTAAAGAATTGTTTTACTCAATGACATATGCTTTTAGGTTGAGGACCTAAATGATGAGATCATACGGATGTTAAGAGTATACATTCTTGTTTAGTCCCTAGTTAGTTGTTATTGTGGAATTAACCATAGACATCAATAACACTAAAGACTAGATTGTGTGTTGGTTGATGACAGAATCTCATTAGTCATGATATAGTGATATCAAACCAAGGACATAGACACTTTTTAGAGAACAAGTGTATCAGATAGACCCACTGTGAGAGTGACCCATGGAACTATGATTTGGTAGTCACAATCAGCTTTCACAGTGATGGTGGTGAATGTGATTCTTTGACCTAAAATCACTACACTCAACACATGTCATTGGGTACACTTTGACATCATCAAACCCAGTCCTGAAATATACACTGTTTTAAAGGTGATGATAAGGTGATGATTAGGTGATTTTGACACATGGGGCTTTTGAGGGGTGAATGATAGATATGGGATTTGTCCCTCCTGAGGGAGTTTGATGTCCATGGCCACTTTATGAGTAGGACTGAGAAAGGCATGTACATGCATGTGTGAATCAATATGTGATATTGATGTCACACATATCTCATCCAGTCTGCTCTGGGATCAAGGAAGTGAATGAACATTGAAAGGATGATTGTTCCATGCCTTGAGTTCATTCGGGATATTAGTGAAAAAGGAAGTATACATTCACTACAACACCATTCACAGATTGTAGGATTCAAAGTTGTTCTCCAACTTTCTATTTCACTTGGGTAGCATTGATGTGTGACTAGGCACCGCTCTTTGCTTGTGAAGTCATAAGTGTTATGGACTTTCACTGCCAACGTGAAATGGACCTGCAGGGTCACACACACTAGGACATGTTCCTGGAAGAGGAGTTTCTCCACAAACCTTGTTTAGATTGATTAATAAATGAGTTTAGTAGTTCAATTAAACACTCAATTGATTGATAGCTCAAGATCATAATGTTCAAGGTGTTGGACCAGATGATTAGAGTATCAGATTGATTAGAACTGCAATTGACTGATCTGATGCCCCAACTGATCGGCTCATAGAGATGAACCGATCGGCTCAGGCTGGTGATCTGACCGGCTCAGGTCAATGAACTGATTGGTTCAATCTATTGAACTGGTCAGGTGACCAACCAAGCTTGTTTGAAAAGTCAGAGACCTATTTGCAAATACCTAATTGTTTTGCTTGTACAAATTGGATTTAGACAATGACTAATAGTTGATTAGTTGGAAACGAATATAAAAGTCAATTTGAGTTGGACAAGGACTGTGGCAAAGCGTTCAAAACATACATCATGAATTAAGCAGAAGCAATTACTAACAGCGGATTACTGAAAATCACTAAAAATTAAAACCTTTTTCAAATAGATTCATTCATAGAAAAACTCTTTCAATAAGAACCAATATATTACATTTACATCCTGGTTCATAAGTACATATCTTGTACTATCTCTTCTCGAGGGTTACAATATCAACTGCCTTGTTAAAAGCTAAATACAGACAACATAAGAACCTCGAGGCATCAAGCCAAAATCTAAAAAATGATTCATTAAAAAAAACTAACTATTAACTCTGAGGACCTGAGAGTACAGATACGACACATAGGACTTCTATCTACAAGACACGACAAATAGTACACTCAACCTGAGCTGTCACTATTGTCCCTGCTGCTGTTGATGTTCTTCCTCTGCAAGATATTCTCAGTCTCCTCCATGCTTGTCCACCTAAAAATGTTGGATCCCACGGGGGTGAGACAATTGTAATTGCCCCAACGAGAGATATAACTCTCTGCCAAAAACATTATTATTACAGTTTAAAGATATAAAACTGGGCAGAGGATAAGCAGTTTAAAGCATTCTCAACTTTCAAAGCATTGCAATTATTTATTATAGAACCGAAGATCATCTATTCTCTTAATAAGGAATGGGAAGAACATGTATATCATTTATTCATCATATCATACCATCATGTCAAACATCTCTTGTGACACTCATTATCTTGATATGTCACCCATGAGACATTCTTGTTTCAACTTATTGGCCTTAGCCAATCTGCTAAATAGATAAGGGATTACATCTACCATGTACTCATATATCATTAAAATAGACATTGGGTTATTACCAATCCTATGTTATCAATACAGGCACTGGACTATTACCAATCCTATGTCATCATTATAGGCATTGAGCCTCTACCAGGTATTGGACTCTTCCAAACCTGATTACACCTCCAAGCATTGGACACTACCAATCCTGATTTCACAGCCAGGCATTGGACTTTAACCAACCCTGATTACAGACATTATACCTCTACCAGGTATTGGACTTATCCAAACCTGATTACACTGCCAGGCATTGGACTTTAACCAATCCTAATTTCACAGCCAGGCATTGGACTTTAACCAACCCTGATTATAGGCATTACACCTCTGCCAGGTATTGGACTTCTCCAAACCTGATTACACCGCCAGGCATTGGACTTTAACCAATCCTGATTTCACAGCCAGGCATTGGACTTTAACCAACCCTGATTACAGGCATTACACCTCTTCCATGTATTGGACTTCTCCAAACCTGATTACACCGCCAAGCATTGGACTCTAACCAATCCTAATTTCACAGCCAGACATTGGACTTTAACCAACCCTGATTACAGGCATTACACCTCTGCCAGGTATTGGACTTCTCCAAACCTGATTACACCGCCAGGCATTGGACTCTAACCAATCCTGATTTTACAGCCAGACATTGGACTTTAACCAACCCTGATTGCACCCCATGTCTATATACACAACACTGGGCACCTTATTCTTTTACTAGAATTAAACTTTGGCCATGCCAATCATGCTCAACACATTCTTTATGTGTTATAAGTATTCTTCTTATCTCCACACATGTATGATCCAGGTTCCATTATTATAATTGTATCCTTTTGTTATTATTATTATATTACTAAAATTCCATTCCTTGGTTTATTATGAGCATTATCATCCCTTAGAAAAGACTTTTATAATCATCTTGATACCTTTCACTAGGTATCAACTTACTCATCTGATTCTCAAAGCTTATTAAAACATCTTGATTCCTCTCACTAGGCAACAACCATTCTCATGGCTCATAAGGACCATAAACACTTTGTCATCTCTCTCTAGGCAACATCTAACCATATGGCTCACAAGGCCATTACACATCTTAAGTATTCAATCAGGTTTATTACTCTTAACATTTATCATTAAATGATTATCAGTACAAGGTATGAGTTCATTTCTCATCCTTATCATGGTATGATTACATCATACTCATTAGTTTGGCTTAACCTTATTTTCAAGGTATATTAGCATGTGTTTATCAAGGTATATTACATTTCATTGTAACAATTCACATAACACTCTTCATGTTTTTCTTTTCCAAGTATTATTGGATTTGAGGTGCATCAAGGTATATCAACACTGGAATGCTAAAAGTGATATCTTTCATATCTTGATGTATCACTTTCCTCATCACTTCCAACTTTCTTGAGTTATCAGCTTATCTTGGATTAAGGTATTTCCCATCTTAATCCTTTCATCCACTAACCTATCACTCTTACCATGAAGTGCATAGGTCCCACATAAGAATGGTCCAACTATCTTTAATGATATGGACTCATCTCAGGTTAAGGCATTGCTTACAATAAGGTTGCCTATAATCAACCATTTAAGATATTTCACCTTTATAAGGTTTTACCCACTGTTTTATTATTAGGGTTATGGTTTTTCACCATATTGCCCAAGATTAGGGCTTCATGTATTATAACTCCAATTAGAGTTTCACATACCTTTACCCTTTATTAGGGCTTTGGGATTTCACATACTATCATACTTCATTAGAGTTAGGATTGCATATAGCATCACCCTTCAGTAGGCTTTCAAATCACATTGCATGTACTTAGGGTTTACTATTCATCCCAACTAGGGGTTTTCATGGCATCACCCTCAATTAGGGTCTCTCATGGAATCAAACTCAATTAGGGTTTCACATGGAATCAACCTCAATTAGGGTTTCTCATGGAATCAACCTCAATTAGGGTTTCTCATGGAATCAACCTCAATTAGGGTTTCTCATGGAATCAACCTCAACTAGGGTTTCTCATTTCATATCAATTGGAGATACTCATCCCAATTAGGGTTTCACTCTCCATTCCCATAATTGGGGTTTTACATTATGTTATCATGAATTAGGTTAGGGTTCATTAACCTTCTGGATTAGGGTTTCATGATCTCTTTACTAAGGATCATAACCTAATCACCACATGATCAATACTCATGTATGAATTCCTTTCTATCATCCTTTCAACTTTATTAGGTTACATCAACCCTCCAATCAAGTACATACATCTATGATTGACATAGTGTACATAGACATTGCTTTCATAGGCTTGTAGGGTTAGCCATTTTAAAGGTATTGATTATCTAGGTACCATACAATTTCAACCTTTGTACCTATCATTGATAATCATTAGGTTACATCAACCATTGGATAAATGGATCAATCATCACCTTAAGTTATCAATTGATTTGATCACATTGAGTCACCAAATGATCTTGACCCCTTTGGTCTCTAAACAGTTTGAAACTGTTTAGGCAAGAAGTGTGTTGAAACCGATTGGACTTGGGTCTCCAAATAGTTTGAGACCGTTTGGTCTCAAATAGTCTTGAGACTATTTGGACCCAAACGGTCTTGAGACCATTTGGGCTCAAACGGTCTTAAGACCGTTTGGTGCAAACCATCTCAAAATCAAATGGACCAAAAAGTCCTTTCAACACTTACACGATTCATGATTTCAATGGATGAACCAATTATCAATTGAGTCCTTGATTTCTTTATCACTTGAACTATTGAATCAACCTTCAATTAGACCATCAATTAGGGTTTTGAACCCAATTGATCTAGGATTTCAACTCGAGGAACCTTCAATTAGGGCTTTGAATCTAGTAGCCATCAATGATCAACATTGTGGAATTGGTTCAATTGAAACCAATGAACCATCATCAAACTTTTGACATGACCTGACCCCAAACGGTCTTGAGGTCGTTTGGATGACCTTCAAACAGTCTTGAGACCATTTTCCCCATCCTATCCTTGGAATTTGTGAAATTTCATTAGGGTTTAGATCATTGGGTTGATCATCACATCAACAATTAATTATATTTCAATTTGGTATCTCTGGACCTTCAATTACTCAACCATACTCAACCCTAGACCTCCAAACGGTCTTGGTTGGCCTCCAAACGGTCTTGAGACTGTTTGGGTGACCTCCAAACGGTCTTGAGACCATTTGGTCTAATCAACCCAAAAATCTAAATCAACTAATTTGAATTTCAGCACTTAACCCAATTAGGGTTTGCTAATTGATTAACCTTCAACTGATGAACCCTTTGGAATTATTCAATCAAATTTGGTGGGTCATAAAACGTCATCATTAGCATCAAAATTTCCAAATGGTCAACCATGGTCAACTCTCCCAAACGGTTTGAAACCATTTAGCTTCTAACGGTTTGATGAAATTGTTTGCTTTCAAACGGTTTTGTTGAACCGAATGAGCAAGTTTGTTGAAACCGAATGAAATACAATTTCTTTGGGAAAAGTGTCTAAGATGATGTCATCATCATCTACCTTCATCCCTGTAGTTCTTAGTACTTTTGATTTCATGGATTTACCAATTTCAACCAACAATTAATCAAGATGATGAAGGAATCAACGAAATTGCAAGATTAATAGTTGAATAACAATGTAAAGGGGTTCAAGTTATATAACCCGCCTCCAATTGAGCTTCAAATATCCAAGATCCACGTCTTTAATGGTGGAAGAATATTTCTCAACTATACCAATCTCGTCCTCAAGCTTTTGAGTGAAAAGAAATGGCTAGGATAGAAGATTGCATGGAGAAAAGAAGAAATCCATCATTTATTTTTGATTTCCACCATGAAATCATGGTGAAAGAAGGTCAAGAAGCTTACCAAAAGGTTGGGGGTGGTCCTCCTGTTGCTCAAAGCTCACTTGCTCGTTTTTGCAAGCAAGAAGTGAAAGTGGATTCGAAATTCCCTTTCAACTCATGGATAAAGGAGCATATATATGAATTTTATTGAAAATTCATTTAAGAGAGAGAAAGTAGGAGTTATCTCCTCCATTTCCTTTCCATTTTCCCCCTTCCCTTCTTTGGTTACGAGGCTATCTTCCTTGCCTCTTATTACTCTCAATTATCCATGTTTTAAAGAAAAGAAAATTAAGCACCTTAACCCTTATAATAATAATATCCTAAAGTGAGTGGATAATTCTTTTTCTTTTAATAATGTGAGTGAGTTATCCATTTCCTTTAGATATATTTTCATGCCTTTTCAAGGCACAAGGTCGTCCAAATATATGTATTTCAACCCACATAATTTTTGTTGAAGTGCACTTCAATTAATATATTTATTTTTGCATTAAATTGAAGTAAAGTTCCATTTATGCTTAAATCTTGATTATTTTAATATCAAGGTTCTCTCTCCTCCAAAGAGATACAAATGAGATTCCCCTCTCATTTTCTTTGCTCTATATGATGCCAAGAAACATTAGGGACTATTTTGAAGTGGTAACTTGCATATTGAACCCTGGATTTTGGGTAAATTGCACATTACACCAAAGTTAGGTTTTAATGCACAAACATTGCTTTATCAGCTCTTTCTTGGTACTCAGGCTACCACAAGCCATACCTTTGCATCATCTTCATTATTACGATTCTTCAACACATGAGGAACATCTTATCATGTAACATTTGCAATTTAACCCCTCAAATTGGGTAATTTGCACTTTAGTCCAAAACAAGCAAAACAATGTTTCAACATTATTTGAAAAGGACTACAATTAAAACATAAGTTCCTCTTGAACCTTAATTACTTTTCAAGAAATAAGAGCAAGCATATAATTAACTTTATTAAGCAAAACACCTAGGGTTAAGGCATAACCTAGGTTAGGGATGTTACAAATCATAAACCCCTAACAAGGATTTCATCCCCGAAATCCCAGATAAAAGGAGACATATATTATTCATTCGTTATATCATCAAGTCTCCACATAACATCTCATTATTATGGAGACACCATATAACTTTGACCAATACAAAGTTCTTTCATATAAAATTCTCATAGAATCAAACACATAGGACACATACTCCTCTGTCCTTTCATTATCGATTGTGGAGTTAATTCTGTGTCAGGTAACACTTTTCTTATTTAGATAGAGGTGATTTGTTAATTTAATTTGGTAAACTTTTATGGTAATAATTTTACAATTATTCCTTCAAATAGATCATTATCATCAATGTTATGTTTATGCAAAGCACAAACCCCTAACATATGATGTCCATACTACATTAGGTAACTAGACTGATTCCACAGTTAACCATTCCATGTAACTATCATAAGATAGCCTGATATTTCTCAGATACCAGAATCCCTTACCTTGGTATCTAACACATGTGTTAATAACACATCACATCCTCATCTTCATTTTTGTTTATAAGTTGATTTATAATTAAATCAAATTCCTCCGTATATCAATTAGAATGTGGTAGAAATATCCATGCCACATCTCCTTCCTGATTAGGTTTCTTTGGATTGTTTTAGAATGATTACTTGATCAGAGTAATCAGAAAGATAACAATCTAGGTATGTCATAATTACCTTACCTTCAATAAATGAATACCTGGCCAGGGTATTTAAGAACTGAAATTAGGTAGTATGCATTTATTTTATTTTATGTTTTCATCTCTTTAAATTTGATATACTTAATATCTCAGATTTCCTTTGAGTTCCTTTTTCATCTCTTCCCTTCCTTAATGAATAAAGAGGAATTTCAAAACATATAAAAGAATATTAAATTGAACACAAGGTTTCATTCTACTTATCTCTTCCTCATATCCTAAAAGGATTATATAGATAAACTAAAAAACAACTACCTTCCTGATAGTAGGGAACAAAAGATAATTCAAAATAGAAAGTTTTATCTTGACAAGTCTACCTTTTACAAGTTATCTAGTGTCTTATATGTTGGGTCACCCCATAACTTTCTACTTGGACATTTCCACCTCAGATGTCCTCTTTGTCCACATCTATAGCAGGCTCTGAGCCTTTTAGGTGACTGTTGCTTGGGTGCACTACATTGTGGTTGAGTCGGTACTACTGAAATATTTGATTGTTTAGTACCACCAATTCCTTGTTCATGTGACTGTTTAGAATTCCTTTTTAGGTCTGTCTCATGTTTCTTTGTCATAGACCCTTCTATCCTTTGAATTGACTCCACAAATGTGGCAAACCTCTCTCTACTTTCTAGGGCAGATGCCAGAATAGACATCTCAGCATTCAAACCTTTCTCAAAACGTCGAATCTTTTCCTCCTCAGTAGTAGCCATCTGAGGACAAAATCGTAAAAGTTCCATGAACTTAACCTCATATTCACTTATTGACATGGCTACCTGTCGAATCTTCTCAAACTGTGAGATCTTTTCATCTAAATAAGTCCTTGGAAAATACTTATTGACAAATTCTCGATGAAATTCCTCCCATCCAACCTCTTCATCATTCCTTTTTATTTCTTCTATAGCCCACCAATGTCCAGCACTACCCTTCAAAAGGTACACAACATGTTTAACTTTGTCAGCATCCGAGATACTAAGTGTGACGTCCGAATTGCAAAAACAGGATTAACTAATGCGGAAGCGAATGATTTGCAGCGTAATTATTGAAAATCACTGAAAATTTAGAACTTTTTGTAAAGAGATCTACAAACGGTAAAACTCTTTCATAAAGAAACATGATAAGTTATTTACAAACTGATCCATCATTACATCTATGTAATAGTCACATCTCGAGGTTTACAAACATCAACTGCCCTGTTAAACTGTACAAGGCAAGATACAAAATCTCGAGGCATTAAGCCAAAAATCTCAGATCTACATTAAACATCTACCGACTCCTAGGACCTGAGAGTACAGAGACGACACATAGAACATTCTATATACTAGACTTGACAGACAATGTCTCCACCTGAGGATCACTGCTGTCCCTGATATTGTTGTTGCTGCTATTGTTGCTCACCCACTGATGGATTCCTTCATCCACGACGTCTACCTAAAAAGTTGAATCCCACGGGGGTGAGACAATTGAATAATTGTCCCAGCGAGAGTTATAACTCTCCGCTAGAAGCATTGTTATTGCAATAATGGAATAACATTGAGTAGTAGAACTATAAATATACAACAACAGATATAACATCGAATAAGTTAAGTATAATAATATTTCTTAAGCAATCATTTCAATTATAACTTGATTGAATGACAAGACATATATCACTAAGGAATATGAAGAACATGTATACTAGTTATTCAACTAGAACACTATAAACAATGTATCATCAACCATTATTTCTTGTAGTTCAACCTAAGCAGTTATGCTACACGGCTGATTACATTTTTCAAACATATTTATGCCCTGAGGGGATGAGTTACACCTCTCATACTCCAACCGACCATTACTAAATCGCAATCGGTACCATACATAGGTCATCAGAAGAGTCAGATTCCTATGACCTCATCTTCCTCAGTCAGTGTGAGGATCATCATGCAGGACATCTTGTGTCTCTGCCATAATAACTTTCCATGGTATTCTGGCAACTTCGCTATTAGAGTTACAGTGGCATGTTGTACTCTCTTCGCCATCGAGGGATTTCTTGTTTATCTCTCATCGATGCGGCATTAACAACATCATCGGGAGATTAGTGATACATCATCCTGACATAAACATATAATGAAGGATTGCGAGATTAAAAGTATATCTCATATAAATTCCTACTTTAGGACGTAAGGATATTCACGTCCATAACCCCCACATACTCAAAAGTATGCTCTCTAGGAGTTCCCATAGGAAAACCTGTTTCACCATCATTTAACTTCTGACAATGATGGATCTATGGTCAGGGCTCTACATGATATCATTATACTTGATTATTTAAGTACATTATAGCATTCTTTTAGCATCAGGCATGTTTTCAACCATAAATTAATAAGACAATTGCTATAAAGAAAGAGTACTAAATGTATAAAGTTCATATCACATATTGCTAACATTGGGATATCAATCCCTAACCATCTCATCATTGCGATTCATGAATATGGGTGTTCAAACCCTTAGATCACTAAAACACTTGTTACCAAGTAACATATTGTCATCACGTCATTTAACAGTATGACCTTGATTGTAACAATGCAGATATTTCACATGGCTATCACAACCTATCAATCTCATATGTTACCTCTTGCTAGGCAACATATCATATCATTATTTTCAAAGCTTATAACATGCTTTCAATAGATATGGCATCATAACCCTTACCTTGCTATGCTCACTTCTTTATAAAGACCTGCATGATTAGCACAATTGATAACATGCACATTATATCTATTTTAGCACAATACAAATTATTTTCAATCAAATATAGAACACCACGGCTGTGTTATCTTTCACGGTCGTGCAAAGGAAAGCCACCACGGTCGTGCTACCTTGCACGGTCGTACTACATAGAATTACCACGACCGTGTTACATCACCACGGCTGGTTCCTAGGGTTAGGGTTTCCTTTGCAATTCAATTAGGGTTATTCAACCCCTTTAACTTACAAAGGCATAAATATTACTCATTTCATAGTTCAAGTACATAGTTTCATGTTTAAAAGCATAACTCAAAATTAGGGTTTACTATTCACATCACATCATATTACTCTAGATTAGGGTTTAACTATTCACATTCCAATGAATTAGGATCATACTATCAATATGTATGAAGATTACTCCCATTAATGTCCTCAAATTAGGTTAAGGTTCATTAACCATCATAATTAGGGTTTCCATGATCTCACTATGAAAGATCATACCCTAATTAGGTATATTCATACATATTGGAAGTTTATTACTTAATTCTCATTCATATAAGGAGTCTTCTCTCTCCTATTTCTATAAGATGATGTTTATATCTTCCTTGATTGGATTAAGTCCAATCAACATTGACATCATGGGTTATGTCATTATTATTGTGATCATTAAGGCTCACTTGTTCAAAGGGTATTAGTCACTCTATCCCATCAAGGGTACTTTTGTAATGATCACTACTGATAACAAAATGCATTAATACACTAATTACTTAGTCTCTTAATCACTTTAGACATCTATAAGGTTTAGGTTAATCAACCACTAAACCATCTTGACCACTAAGGCATCAAACGTTCTTGACCTTTTTAGACCTCAAACGGTCTTGCATACTCAACCCCCAACCGGTCTTGGATAGACCTTGAAACCATTTGGTGTTGTTGACCATTTGGTCTTGTTGACTTTTGAAACCGTTTCGTAAAGTGTACACTCAAGACCGTTTGGCCAAGTTTTACTTTGAAACTGCATGGACACAACCATTCTTGAAACCGCATGAGATCAAATGGTTTGGGATCGTTTGGTCCCAAACAGTCTTGAGAACATTTGGTCCCAAACCGTCATGAGACCGTTTGGACTCAAATGGTCTTGAGACCATTTGGTCCAAACCATCTCAAAACCGCATGGACCAAAAAGTGTCTCAACCACTTCAATTGAATTAGGGTTTCCAGTGTTGAACCCCTCAATCAACCATGCACTTGGTAGCCACTCATCAATTGAGTCAATTAGGTCAACCCTCAACTAATTTGACACTCAATTGACCCTCAATTGATCATTAATTAGGGCTTGGATCAATTGGATTAGGGTTTGGAATCGATCACCCTTCAACATGTCTCAACATGAGTCTAATTGATTTGAAACCATTGAACCATCATTCAATTTGGTCATGACCTGACCCCAAACGGTCTTGGGATCGTTTGGATGACCTCCAAACGGTCTTGAGATTGTTTTCTTAAGTCCACACCAAAAACTAACTCAACCATTTAAGGTTTAGCTCATTAGATTGATCACTAGGTCAACAATTAATTGTACTTCAACTTATTGCCTTTGAATCTTCAACCACTTAACCATAGTCAACCCTAGACCTCCAAATGGTCTTGGATGACCCCCAAACGGTCTTGGGATCGTTTGGACATCCTCCAAACAGTCTTGAGACTGTTTTCCCATTATTTCATCATAAACCAAGTCATTCACTTAAGGTTTGAACCCTAGGTTTGGTCACCAAATCAGCACTTAATTGCTCATCAACTTGATATCATTGGACCCTCAATTGGTCAACCCTACTTAACCCTAGACCTCCAAACGGTCTTGGGTGATCACCAAACGGTCTTGAGACCGTTTGGGTGATCCCCAAATGGGTTTGAAACTGTTTGGGTCACTCAACCCAAACTTCAACTTAATTAAATTGTTGAAATCAGCAAATAACCCGATTAGGGTTTAGATGGTTGATGTGCTTTCAATTGGTGATTTACTTGGAATTACTTGATGATTTTTGGTAGGTGATTAGTCCACATCATTTACAACAGACCTCCAAATAGTCAATGCCTAGTCAACGCATCCAAACGGTCTTAGACCGTTTGCTTCTATGCGGTCTAGTGAAACCGTTTGCATTCAAACAGTTTGAAACCGTTTGCTCCCAAATGGTTTGGGAAACCGTTTGAGCAAGGTTAGAGACCGTTTGCTAAAGTTACTTTTTGGATAAACATTAGTTTTAGTGTCATCATCTTCTACCTCAAGAACAGGGGCTGTTCTTCACGGAAACACTTGCAAGAACACACAAAGGTGTCTAAAGAAGAAGAATACGCAACGTTTCTAAGAAAGAAAGATGCAATAGCAAAGCTTAAGGGTTAGAGTTATAAAACCCGCCTTTAGATCTGTTATAGAAATCCAAGCTTTGTATATTTAATGGTGGATGAAGCTCCAGTGGTTGTCCAAGGTCCGCTCTTCAAGTTTTGGCTGGAGAAGAAGGCTAGAAAGAAGAATTGTGTGAAAAACACCAATAAACCAACCTTGTATTAGGGTTCCCACCATGAATTCGAGATATATGATGGTCCTTACTTACCAAACCAGCTTGGTCGTCCTTCCTCTGCTACAGGTCTCCTTCTTGGTCGGCCAAAGCAAGAAGATGAGAAAAGAAACTAAGGGAAACGATCCCTTGCTTTGTTGTTAAGGATGCTTATATACTTTTGGATATTTTCAAGGAAAAGAAAAAGATTGTTATTTCTTTTATTTCTTAAACATATCCACCAAGGCTTGAATCATACTTGGTCACATATCTTCCTCCTAATCACATGCAAAACTCCTCCCTTATCCAAGGTTAAAAGGAAAACATCATATAAGTTGTATATATATACAAGGCCATGTGCTTCAATCTTGATTATTTAAATATCAAGATTATCTTTCTTACTTGATCATTCAAATGAGGCGCCCCTCTCATTTTCTTTGCTCTACTTGATGCCAAGAAACATGAGAGATACTCTAGAGGGTATATTTTACATGTTGCACCCTAGGTTTTGGGTAAAGTGCACTTTACACCAAAACTAGGTTTTAAAGCACAAGGATTGCTCTACAAGCTATATCTTGGTGCTCAAGCTTGTGGAATCCATACCACTACATCATATTCATTCTTATGATGTCTCAACATCATAGGAACATCTCAACATGTGCAATTTGCAAGTTAACCCCTCTAATTGGGTAATTTGCACTTTAGTCCAAAATTAACAAAACAAGTTTGCAACATTGTTCAAAAAGGACTGAAATGGAAATATAAGTTCCTCAAAAGCCTTAATTACATTTCATAAAATAATCACAAGCATATAATCACATATTTAAGCAAAACACCTAGGGTTAGTTCATAACCCAGGTCAGGGATGTTAGAAATTATCCACCCCTTACAAGGATTTCATCCCCGAAATCAACAAAACATATTAAGAGAAAAGAGCAGGGTATTTCCTTCTCATCTCTTCCTCTAGTTCCCACGTGGCTTCTTCAATACCACGGTGATTCCAGAGGACTTTCACAAGACTTATATCTTTCCTTTTCAGCTTTTTAATTCTCTTATCAAGGATTGACACAGGTCCTTCCTCATAATATACATCATCATTCAATTCTACTTCCATAGGTTGCAGAACGGATTCTGTATTAGGGTGACATTTCCTAAGCATGGACACGTGGAACACAGGGTGTAAATTTTGTAGCTCTGGGGGTAACTCTAGCTTATAAGCTACTTTTCCAATCCGTTCAATGATTGGATAAGGCCCCAAAAACCCAGGAGCTAACTTTCCTTTCCTTCCAAATCTCAGAACTCCTTTCCAAGGTGAGACTTTGAGATACACTCTGTCTTCAACCTGGAATTCTAAAGGTCTACGACGCTTATCAGCGTAAGATTTCTACCTATCCTGTGCAGTCTTTATCTGTTGTTGTATTTCTTTAATCTTCTTGGTGGTTTACTGCACAAGATCAGGACCTAAAAGTTGATATTCACCGGTTTCATACCAACATAGGGGTGATCTACAATGCCTAATATACAAAGCTTCATAAGGTGCCATGTCAATTCTATGTTGATAGATGTTGTTATAGGCAAACTCTATCAAGCTTAGTTGCAGATCCCAACTCCCTGTAAACTGAAGAACACATGCTCTAAGTAAGTCCTCCAAGGTCTGTATAGTCCTTTCTGACTGTCCATCTGTCTAAGGATGAAAGGTTGTACTAAACCTTAACTGTGTGCCTAAAGCTTTATGAAGTCTCTCCCAAAAATGACTCGTAAACGGGGGACCTCTATCAGAAATAATGGTAACTAGAACCCCATGCAGCTGCACTATCTCATCGACATAAAACTGTGCCAGCTTCTCAGCAGAATAGGTTGTTTTGACAGGTAAGAAATGTGCTGTCTTTGTCAACCTATCAACTATTACCCAAATGGAATCATGTCCTTTGGCTGTCCTGGGTAGACCAACCACAAAGTCCATGGTTACATGGTCCCACTTCCACTGTGGTATGGGAAAAGGTTGCATTGTTCCTGCAGGTTTCTGGTGTTCAGCTTTAATTTGCTGACACATAGGACACCGCATAATGAACTCAGCAACATCTTTCTTTATTCCAGGCCACCAATACATATCTTTCAAGTTTTGATACATCTTGGTGCTTCCTGGATGCATATCATACATTGAAGAATGAGCTTCTTCCAGAACTAACTTTCTCAAGTTATCCACATCAGGCACTATCATCCTACCATGATAACAAGCTACTTGATCATCTGAGTCATGGAAACCATCTCGTTTCTCACTACCATACTCCGATCTAATCAGCTAAACTACAACATCAACTTGCTGTGCCTCCTTGATCTGCTGTCTCAGAGTAGGTTTTATGTGCATCTCAGCTAACAACCCGGCTAACAATGATACTTTCAACTGTACATTGTTCTGCCTTAAGGAGATAAGCATATCCCTCCTTGAGCACACTAAGGAATTTAGATGTTCTCTATCTAGGGCTGGTGTTGTTGATTTCCTACTCAAAGCATCAACAACTACATTGGCCTTCCCTGGATGGTAATCAATTGTACAATCGTAGTCCTTGATTAATTCCATCTAGCGGCGTTGCCTCATGTTAAGCTCATGCTGAGAAAAGATATACTTAAGGTTCTTATGATCTGTGAAAATCTGGAATGTCTCTCCATAAAGATAATGTCTCCAGATTTTCAAGGCATGAACTACACCAGCTAGTTCTAGATCATATGTCAAATAATTCTCCTCGTGTTTCTTAAGTTGTCGAGAAGCAAAAGAAATCACTTGTTTATCCCGCATTAACACACATCCAAGTCCATTCTTAGAATCATCACAGAAAACTATATATCTTTTCCCTTGTTCAGGTAACACAAGCACAGGTGCACTTGTCAATCTTTCCTTTAACAGCTGAAACGATTGTTGACACTTATCACTCCAAATTAAAGGAACATCCTTCCTGGTCAACTTAGTCAAGGGTAAAGCTATAGAACTGAAGTTCTTAATGAACCTCCGATAATAGCCTACCAATCCTAAGAAACTTCGAATCTCCGTCGGTGTCTTCGGTTGTTCCCATAATAGAATGGATTCTACCTTTCTAGGGTCAACACGAATACCTGAAGCAGATATTACGTGTCCAAGGAAAGACACTTCCGGTAACCAAAACTCACACTTGCTAAACTTAGCATATAACTTGTATTCTCTTAGCAAAGTTAGAATCTGACGAAGATGCTGCTCATGCTGCTGAGCATCTCTACTGTAGATCAGAATGTCATCTATGATGACAACAACACACTGATCAAGAAAAGGTCAAAAGATTCTATTCACGAGTTCCATAAATGCAGCTGGTGCATTAGTTAGTCCAAATGACATAACTGTGAACTCATAGTGACCATACCTTGTCCTAAAAGCAGACTTAGGTATGTCACCTTCCTTAATACGCAACTGATGATATCCTGACCTCAAATCTATTTTTGAGAAGACAGTTGCACCACGCAACTGATCAAAGAGATCATCAATCCTAGGAAAAGGATACTTATTCTTTATTGTTATTTTATTTAGCTGTCTATAATCAATGCACAACCACATCGACCCGTCTTTCTTTTTAACAAAAAGGACCAGAGCACCCCAGGGTGAAGTACTTGGTCGGATGAAACCCTTCTCAAGTAACTCTTGCAGCTATTTCTTGAGTTCTACCATCTCAGCAGGCACCATCCTATATGGTGTTTGTGCTATAGGTTGTGTGTCTGGGACCAGATTAATTTCAAAATCTTTTTCCCGTGGCGGTGGTACACCTGGAAGTTCTTCAGGAAATACGTATTCAAATTCCCTGACTATAGGAACTTCGGCAGGGTTAGGACTATCCATGGTAGTATCTACCACATGGGCCAAGAATGCATAACATCCTTGCCTCATCAACTTTTTAGCAACCATAGCTGACACAAGATAGGTGGGTAGAATCTTTCTTTCTCCTTGAAAGATCCATGTGTCACTGTCATCTGCAAACACAGCTTTCTTGGACTCACAATCCAAGACAACCTTATACCTTTCTAAGGTATCCATCCCAAGGATTACGTCAAATCCTTGCATCTCAAGTGGTATAAGATCCACTTGAATGTGATGTTCTGAAAAGAAGAGAATGTAGGGAGAACATATCTCCTGCAACACAGCAGATCCCATCAACGGGGTTTCTAGCAACAGACTATCTGCTCTATGACTTATAGTCAAGTTGCAGTCAAGAATCACTCTTCGAGTGATAAAGTAGTGTGTAGCACCCGGATCAATTAAAATAGATACAACGCAAGATGTAGTCATATCAGAACATAATAATTCCATCCGACCTGCCACAACCCGAGTGTTGATCACTACATCAGGTGGATTCATTGCATAGAATCTTTCTGTCGTCTGTGGTTGATTTGGTGCTCGATGACTAGGTGTCGATGATCTAGCTTGGTACGCTTGTCCACGTCCTCTAGCGTTACCTGGAAACTGTCATCTTTGAGATCCTTGCTGACTCTGCCTTTGAGGTTGAGTTACACTCACTTCTCGGGCTCTACAATCTTTCATCAGATGTCCCATCTTCCCACATATGTAACAACTTTTGTTCAGTTGTTGTGGTCTGGGTGGTCCTGTAACCGACATAGATACTGATCTATGAGCTCCTTCTAAAGGTAAGCTTCGTCCTCTACCCCTATTTGACGTCCACTGTGTCTGGGTACTGAATCTAGGTGGTGGTGTAGGTACAGAAAACCTAGGTTTCTTGAAACCTTTAGATGAAGATCCTTGGAACTGGGGATACATCCTCTTGTTCTTGGTCTGTCTCTTCTCTAATACATACCTCTCTAACCTTCTGATAGACTCCACAAAGGTAGCAAACCTTTCCCTGTTTTCCAGAGCAGACACAGGGGTAGTCAACTCAGCGTTGAGTCCTTTCTCAAAATGCCTAATCCTTTCTTCATCTGTGGTTGCCATGTGCGGACAGAACCACAAAAGATCCATGAACTTAGCCTCGTATTCTCTAATGTTCATAGGTCCCTGCCTTAACTTCTAAAACTGAGAGATTTTCTCATCCAGAAACGTCTTAGGGAAATATTTGTTGATAAATTCCTATCGGAAAACTTCCCATGCAATCTCCACACCTGGCCTCTTTTGTTCTTCTATGGTCCACCAATGACCAGCACTCCCCTTGAGAAGATACACAACATGTCTAACCTTCTCAGCTTCTGGGATGTTCAGGATTCTAAAGGCATTCTCTAGTTCAGTTAACCACAAGTCAGCATCTGTTGGGTCAGCTGTTCCAGCATACTCTGTAGCTCCAACCCGGTGAAGTCGTTCAAACGTCTTGCCGGCTCCTTATCCTTCAGGATGGGTAGGTGCCCTAGGTGCAGGTATAGGCATCCTATCAGTCATATGTGTCATGGCAGTCATAAACTACCCAAACATGGCTTGGACGGCTGGGTTCCCCATGTCAGTTGGATTGAACTGGGGTGGTTCAGGCATAGGTTCTTCTATTTCTGGGTTTCTTGCACCTTCTCTGGGTGCAGCGACACTACTTTTGGCAACGTGTTCTTCGTGTGGTCCAGACATCCTTAGTCTTATCTTCTCCTCCTGATGAGCAGAAGACACTATCAGATATTCTGGAAGACACTAGAACAGACTCAACAACCTAAGTCCTATGTCTTTGTAGACGCAGCGAACCTAGAGCTCTGATACCACTAAATTGTGACCTTTGAATCCCGAAAATAGGATTAACTAATGCGAAAGTGAATGATTTGCAACGGAATTATTGAAAATCACTGAAAATTTAAAACTTTTTGTAAAGAGATCTACAAACGGTAAAACTCTTTCATAAAGAAATAGGATAAGTTATTTATAAACGGATCCATCATTACATCTCTGTAATAGTCACATCTCGAGGTTTACAAACATCAACTACCCTATTAAACTGTACAAGGCAAGATACAAAATCTCGAGGCATTAAGCCAAAAATCTCAGATCTACTTTAAACATCTACTGACTCCTAGGACCTGAGAGTACAAAGACGACACATAGAACATTCTATCTACTATACTTGACAGACAATGTCTCCACCTGAGGATCACTGTTGTCCCTGATGTTGCTGCTGCTGCTGTTTTTGCTCACCCACTGATGGATTCCTTCATCCACGACGTCTACCTAAAAAGTCAAATCCCACGGGGGTGAGACAATGGAATAATTGTCCCAGCGAGAGTTATAACTCTCCGCCAGAAGCATTGTTATTGCAATAATGGAATAACATTGAGTAGTAGAACTATAAATATATAACAACAGATATAACATCGAATAAGTTAAGTAGAACAATATTTCTTAAGCAATCATTTCAATTATAACTTGATTGAATGACAAGATATATATCACTAAGGAATATGAAGAACATGTATACTAGTTATTCAACTAGAACACTATAAACAATGTATCATCAACCATTATTTCTCGTAGTTCAACCTAAGCAGTTATGCTACACGACTGATTACATTTTTCAAACATATTTATGCCCTGAGGAGATGAGTTACACCTCTCATACTCCAACTGACCATTACTAAATTGCAATCGGTACCATACATAGGTCATCAGAAGAGCCGGATTCCTATGACCTCATCTTCCTCAGTCAGTGTGAGGATCATCATGCAGGACATCTTGTGTCTCTGCCATAATAGCTTTCTAGGGTATTCTGGCAACTTCACTATTAGAGTTACAGTGGCATGCTGTACTCTCTTCGCCATCGAGGGATTTCTTGTTTATCTCTCATCAATGCGGCATTAACAACATCATCGGGAGATTAGTGATACATCATCCCGACATAAACATATAATGAAGTATTGAGAGATTAAACGTATATCTCATATCAATTCCTACATTAGGACGTAAAGATATTCACGTCCATAACCCCCACATACTCAAAAGTATGCTCTCCAGGAGTTCCCTTAGGAAAACATGTTTCACCATCATTTAACATCTGACAATGATGGATCTATGGTCATGGATCTACATGATATCATTGTACTTGATTATTTAAGTACATTATAGCATTCTTTTAGCATCAGGCATGTTTTCAACCATAAACTAATAAGACAATTTCTATAAAGAAAGAGTACTAAATGTATCAAGTTCATATCACATATTGCTAACATTGGGATATCAATCCCTAACCATCTCATCATTGTGATTTAGGAATATGGGTGTTCAAACCCTTAGATCACTAAAACACTTATTACCAAGTAACATATTGTCATCAAGTCATTTAACAGTATGACCTTGATTGTAACAATGCAGATATTTCACATGGCTATCATAGCCTATCAATCTCATATGTTACCTCTTGCTAGGCAACATATCATATCATTATTTTCAAAGATTATAACATGCTTTCAATAGATATGGCATCATAACCCTTACCTGGCTATGCTCACTTCTTTATAAAGACCTGCATGATTATTCAACCCCTTTAACTTACAAAGGCATAAATATTACTCATTTCATAGTTCAAGTACATAGTTTCATGTTTAAAAGCATAACTCAAAATTAGGGTTTACTATTCACATCACATCATATTACTCTAGATTAGGGTTTAACTATTCACATTGCAATGGATTAGGATCATACTATCAATATGTATGAATATTACTCCCATTAATGTCCTCAAATTAGGTTAAGGTTCATTAACCATCATAATTAGGGTTTCCATGATCTCACTATGAAAGATCATACCCTAATTAGGTATATTCATACATATTGGAAGTTTATTACTTAATTCTCATTCATATAAGGAGTCTTCTCTCTCCTCTTTCTATAAGATGATGTTTGCATCACCCTTGATTGGATTAAGTCCAATCAACAGTGACAACATGGGTTATGTCATTATTATTGTGATCATTAAGGCTCACTTGTTCAAAGGGTATTAGTCACTCTATCCCATCAAGGGTACTTTTGTAATGATCACTACTGATAACAACATGCATTAATCCACTAATTACTTAGTCTCTTAATCACTTTAGACATCTATAAGGTTTAGGTTAATCAACCACTAAACCATCTTGACAAGGCATCAAATGCTCTTGACCTTTTTAGACCTCAAATGGTCTTGCATACTCAACCCCCAAACGTTCTTGGATAGACCTTGAAACCGTTTGGTGTTGTTGACCGTTTGGTCTTGTTGACTTTTGAAACTGCTTGGTAAAGTGCACACTCAAGACCGTTTGGTCATGAAGATCGTTTGGTCTTGAAGACCGTTTGGTCATGAAGACCGTTTGGCCAAGTTTGACTTTAAAACAGCATGGACACATCTTGAAACCGCATGAGATCAAATGGTTTGGGATCGTTTGGTCCCAAACGGTCTTGAGACCGTTTGGACCCAAACGGTATTGAGACTGTTTGGACTCAAATGGTCTTGAGACCGTTTGGTCCAAACCACCTCAAAACCGCATGGACCAAAAAGTGTCTCAACCACTTCAATTGAATTAGGGTTTCCAGTGTTGAACCCCTCAATCAACCACGCACTTGGTATCCACTCATCAATTGAGTCAATTATGTCAACCCTCAACTGATTTTACACTCAATTGACCCTCAATTGATCATCAATTATGGCTTGGATAAATTGGATTAGGGTTTGGAATCAATCACCCTTCAACATGTCTCAACATGAGTCTAATTGATTTGGAACCATCATTCAATTTGGTCATGACCTGACCCCAAACGGTCTTGGGATCATTTAGATGACCTCCAAACGGTCTTGAAACCGTTTTCTTAAGTCCACACCAAAAACTAACTCAACCATTTAAGGTTTATCTCATTAGATTGATCACTAGGTCAACAATTAATTGTACTTCAACTTATTGCCTTTGAATATTCAACCACTTAACCATAGTCAACCCTAGACCTCCAAACGGTCTTGGATGACCCCCAAACGGTCTTGGGATCATTTGGACATCCTGCAAACGGTCTTGAGACCGTTTTCCCATTATTTCATCATAAACCAAGTCATTCACTTAAGGTTTAAACCCTAGATTTGGTCACCAAATCAGCACTTAATTGCTCATCAACTTGATATCATTGGACCCTCAATTGCTCAACCCTACTTAACCCTAGACCTCCAAACGGTCTTGGGTGATCACCAAACGGTCTTGAGACCGTTTGGGTGATCCCCAAACGGTTTTGAAACCGTTTGGGGCACTCAACCCAAACTTCAACTTAATTAAATTGTTGAAATCAACAAATAACCCGATTAGGGTTTAGATGGTTGATGTGCTTTCAATTGGTGATTTACTTGGAATTACTTGATGATTTTTGGTAGGTGATTAGTCCACATTATTTACAACAGACCTCCAAATGGTCAACGCCTAGTCAATGCATCCAAACGGTCTTAGACTGTTTGCTTCTATGCGGTCTAGTGAAACCGTTTGCATTCAAACAGTTTGAAACTGTTTGCTCCCAAACGGTTTGGGAAATCGTTTGAGAAAGGTTAGAGACCGTTTGCTAAAGTTACTTTTTGGATAAACATTGGTTTTAACGTCATCATCTTCTACCTCAAGAACAGGGGCTGTTCTTCACGGAAACACTTGCAAGAACACACAAAGGTGTCTAAAGAAGAAGAATAAGCAACGTTTCTAAGAAAGAAGGATGCAATAGCAAAGCTTAAGGGTTAGAGTTATAAAACCCAACTTTAGATCTGTTATAGAGATCCAAGATTTGTAGCTTTAATGGTGGATGAAGCTCCTGTGGTTGTCCAAGGTCCGTTCTTCAAGTTTTGGATGGAGAAGAAGGCTAGAAAGAAGAATTGTGTGAAAAACACCAATAAACCAACCTTGTATTAGGGTTCCCACCATGAATTCGAGATAGATGATGGTCCTTACTTACCAAACCAGCTTCTTCATCCTTCCTCTGCTCCAAGGCTCCTTCTTGGTCAGCCAAAGCAAGAAGATGAGAAAAGAAACTAAGGGAAACAATCCCTTGCTTTGTTGTTAAGGATGCTTATATACTTTTGGATATTTTCAAGGAAAAGAAAAAGATTGTTATTTCTTTTATTTCTTAAACATATTCACCAAGGATTGCATCATACTTGGACACGTATCTTCCTCCTAATCACATGCAAAACTCCTCCCTTATCCAAGTCAAAAGGAAAACATCATATAAGTTGTATATATATACAAGGCCATGTGCTTCAATCTTGATTATTTAAATATCAAGATTATCTTTCTTACTTGATCATTCAAATGAGGCGCCCCTCTCATTTTATTTGCTCTACTTGATGACAAGAAACATGAGAGATACTCTAGAGGGTATATTTTACATGTTGCACCCTAGGTTTTGGGTAAATTGCACTTTACACCAAAACTAGGTTTTAAAGCACAAGGATTGCTCTACAAGCTATATCTTGGTGCTCAAGCTTGTGGAATCCATACCACTACATCATATTCATTCTTATGATGTCTCAACATCAGAGGAACATCTCAAAATGTGAAATTTGCAAGTTAACCCCTCTACTTGGGCAATTTGCACTTTAGTCCAAAATTAACAAAACAAGTTTGCAACATTGTTCAAAAAGGATTGAAATGGAAATATAAGTTCATAAAAAGCCTTAATTACATTTCATAAGATAATCACAAGCACCTAATCACATATTTAAGCAAAACACCTAGGGTTAGTTCATAACCCAGGTCAGGGATGTTACACTAAGGATCTTAAAAGCCTTTTCTAACTCAATGTGCCAGAGATCAACATCTGCTGGGTCAGATGTCCCAGCATATTCTATGGCTCCTACATGACGTAGTCGTTCAAAGGTCTTACCAGACCCATATCCCTCATTGGAAACTGGCACCCTAGGTGCTGGTGCTGGCTTACGGTCTGTCATATACCTTAGAGTGGTCATGAGTTGCCTAAAAATATTATGAACATCTGGGTTTCCTCCCATGACTTCATCAACATGGGGATTTTCAGGCACTGGTTCCTCCCTTGCCTGATCCCTTACACCTCCAACTAGTGTAGCAACTTTGCTCTCAGCAACGTGTTCCTCGTGTTCTCCAGACATCTTGGAGTTATATATCTTCTTCTGCATAAGCAGAAGGCACTATAAGATACACTGAGGTACACTTAGAACAGACTCGTTACCTTAGTCCTATGTCTCTGTAGACTTAGCGAACCTAGAGCTCTAATACAACTAAATTGTGGTGAAGCGTTCAAAACATACATCATTAATTAAGCGGAAGCAATTACTAACAACAGATTACTGAAAATCACTAAAAATTAAAACCTTTTTCAAAGATATCCATTCATAGGAAAACTCTTTCAATAAGAACAAATGTATTACATGTACATCCTGGTTCATAAGTACATATCTTGTACTATCTCTTTTCGAGGGTTACAATATCAACTGCCTTGTTAAAAGCTAAACACAGACAACATAAGAACCTCGAGGCATCAAGCTAAAATCTCAAAAATGATTCATTAAAAAAAACTAACTATTAACACTGAGGACCTGAGAGTACAGAGACGACACATATGACTTCTATCTACAAGACACGACAGACAGTACACTCAACTTGAGTTGTCACTGCTGTCCCTGCTACTGTTGATGTTCTTCCTCTGCAAGATATTCTCAGTCTCCTCCATGCTTGTCCACCTAAAAATGTTCGATCCCACAGGGGTGAGACAATTGTAATTGCCCCAATGAGAGATATAACTCTCCGCCAAAAACATTATTATTGCAGTTTAAAGATATAAAACTGGGCAGAGGATAAGTAGTTTAAAGCATTCTCAACTTTCAAAGCATTGCAATTTATTATGATAGAACAGAAGATCATCTATTCTCTTAATAAGGAATGGGAAGAACATGTATATCATTTATTCATCATATCATACCATCATGTCAAACTTCTCTTGTGACACTCATTATCTTGATATGTCACCCATGAGACATTCTTATTTCAACTTATTAGCCTTAGCCAATCTACTAAACAGATAAGGGATTACATCTACCATGTACTCATATATCATTAATACAGACATTGGGTTATTACCAATCCCGTGTTATCAATACAGGCATTGGACTATTACCAATCCTGTGTCATCATTACAGGCATTGAGCCTCTTCCAGGTATTGGAATCTTCCAAACCTGATCACACTGCCAGGCATTGGACACGACCAATCCTAATTTCACAGCCAGGCATTGGACTTTAACCAACCCTGATTATAAGCATTATACCTCTGCCAGGTATTGGACTTCTCCAAACCTGATTACACTGCCAGGCATTGGACTTTAACCAATCCTGATTTCATAGCCAAGCATTGGACGTTAACCAACCCTGATTACAGGCATTACACCTCTGCCACGTATTGGACTTCTCCAAACCTGATTACACTACCAGGCATTGGACTTTAACCAATCCTGATTTCACAGCCAGGCATTGAACTTTAACCAACCCTGATTACAGGCATTACACCTCTACCAGGTATTAGAATTCTCCAAACCTAATTACACCGCCAGACATTGGACTCTAACCAATCCTGATTTCACAACCAGACATTGGACTTTAACCAACCCTGATTACAGACATTACACCTCTGCCAGGTATTGGACTTCTCCAAACCTGATTACACCGCCAGGCATTGGACTCTAACCAATCCTGATTTCACAGTCAGGCATTAGACTTTAACCAACCCTGATTGCACCCCATGTCTATTTACACAGCACTGGGCACCTTATTATTTTACTAGCATTAAACTTTGGCCATGCCAATCATGCTCAACACATTCTTTATGTGTTATAAGTATTCTTCTTATCTCCACACATGTATGATCCAGGTTCCATTATTATAATTGTATCCTTTTGTTATTATTATATTACTAAATTTCCATTCCTTGGTTTATTATGAGCATTATCATCCCTTACAAAAGACTTTTATAATCATCTTGATACCTTTCACTAGGTATCAACTTACTCATGTGATTCTCAAAGCTCATTAAAACATCTTGATTCCTCTCACTAGGCAACAACCATTCTCATGGCTCATAAGGACCATAAAACACTTTGTCACCCCTCTCTAGGCAACATATAACCATATGGCTCACAAGGACATTACACATCTTAAGTATTCAATCAGGTTTATTACTCTTAACATTTATCATTAAATGATTATCCGTACAAGGTATGAGTTCATTTCTCATCCTTATCATGGTATGATTACATCATACTCATTAGTTTGGCTTAACCTTATTTTCAAGGTATATTAGCCTATGTTTATCAAGGTATATTACATTTCATTATAACAATTCACATAACACTCTTCATGTTTTTCTTGTCCAAGTATTATTGGATTTGAGGTGCATCAAGGTATATCAACCCTGGAATGCTAAAAGTGATATCTTTCATATCTTGATGTATCACTTTTCTCATCACTTCCAACTTTCTTGAGTTATCAGCTTATCTTGGATTAAGGTATTTCCCATCTTAATCCTTTCATCCACTAACCTATCACTCTTACCATGAAGTGCATAGGTCACACATAAGAATGGTCCAACTATCTTTAATGATATGGACTCATCTCAGGTTAAGGCATTGCTTACAATAAGGTTGCCTATAATTAACCATTTAAGATATTTCACCTTTATAAGGTTTTACCCACTGTTTTATTATTAGGGTTCTGGTTTGTCATCATATTTCCCAAGATTATGGCTTCATGTATTATAACTCCAATTAGAGTTTCACATACCTTTACCCATTATTAGGGCTCTGGGATTTCACATACTATCATACTTCATTAGAGTTAGGATTGCATATAACATCACCCTTCATTAGGCTTTCAAATCACATTGCCTATACTTAGGGTTTACTATTCATCCCAACTAGGGTTTCTCATGGCATCACCCTCAATTAAGGTCTCTCATGGAATCAACCTTAATTAGGGTTTCACATGGAATCAACCTCAATTAGGGTTTCTAATGGAATCAACCTCAATTAGGGTTTCTCATGGAATCAACCTCAATTAGGGTTTCTCTTAGAATCAACCTCAACTAGGGTTTCTCATTTCATATCAATTGGAGATACTCATCCCAATTAGGGTTTCACTCTCCATTCCCATAATTGGGGTTTTACATTATGTTATCCTGAATTAGGTTAGGGTTCATTAACCTTCTGGATTAGGGTTTCATGATCTCTTTACTAAGGATCATAACCTAATCACCACATGATCAATACTCATGTATGAATTCCTTTCTATCATCCTTTCAACTTGATTAGGTTACATCAACCCTCCAATCAAGTACATACATCTATGATTGACATAGTGTACAGAGACATTGCTTTCATAGGCTTGTAGGGTTAGCCATTTTAAAGGTACTGATTATCTAGGTACCTTAGGATTTCAACCTTTGTACCTATCATTGATAATCATTAGGTTACATCAACCATTGGATCAATGGATCAATCATCACCTTAAGTTATCAATTGATTTGATCACATTGAGTCACCAAACAATCTTGACCCCTTTGGTCTCTAAACAGTTTGAAATCGTTTAGGCAAGAAGTGTGTTGAAACCGATTGGACTTGGGTCTCCAAACGGTTTGAGACCGTTTGGACCCAAACGGTCTTGATACCGTTTGGGCTCAAACGTTCTTAAGACTGTTTGGTTCAAACCATCTCAAAACCGAATGGACCAAAAAGTCCTTTCAACACTTACACGATTCATGATTTCAATGAATGAACCAATTATCAATTGAGTCCTTGATTTCTTTATCACTTGAACTATTGAATCAACCTTCAATTAGACCATTAATTAGGGTTTTGAACCCAATTGATCTAGGATTTCAACTTGAGGAACCTACAATTAGGGCTTTGAATCTAGTAGCCATCAATGATCAACATTGTGGAATTGGTTCAATTGAAACCAATGAACCATCATCAAACTTTTGACATGACCTGACCCAAAACGGTCTTGAGATCATTTGGATGACCTTCAAACGGTCTTGAGATCATTTTCCCCATCCTATCCTTGGAATTGGTGAAATTTCATTAGGGTTTAAATCATTGGGTTGATCATTAAATCATCAATTAATTATATTTCAATTTGGTATCTCTGGACCTTCAATTACTCAACCATACTCAACCCTAGACCTACAAACGGTCTTGGTTGACCTCCAAATGGTCTTGAGACCATTGGGGTGACCTCCAAACAGTCTTGAGACCGTTTGGGCTAATCAACCCAAAAATCTAAATCAACTAATTTGAATTTCAACACTTAACCCAATTAGGGTTTGCTAATTGATTAACCTTCAACTGATGAACCATTTGGAATTATTCAATCAAATTTGGTGGGTCATAAACCATCATCATTAGAATCAAAATTTCCAAACGGTCAACCATGGTCAACTCTCCCAAACGGTTTGAAACTATTTATCTTCTAACGGTTTGATGAAACTGTTTGCTTTCAAACGGTTTTGTTGAAACCGAATGAGCAAGTTTGTTGAAACTGAATGAAATACAATTTCTTTGGGAAAAGTGTCTAAGATGATGTCATAATCATATAACTTCGTCCCTGTAGTTCTTAGTACTTTTGATTTCATGGTTTAACAATTTCAACCAACAATTAATCAAGATGATGAAGGAATCAACAAAATTGCAAGATTAATAGTTGAATAACAATGTAAAGGGGTTCAAGTTATATAACCCTCCTACAATTGAGCTTCAAAGCTCCAAGATCCACGTCTTTAATGGTGGAATAATCTTTCTCAACTATCCCAAGGTCGTCCTCAAGCTTTTGAGTGAAAAGAAATGGCTAGGATAGAAGATTGCATGGAGAAAAGAAGAAATCCATCATTTATTTTCGATTTCCACCATGAAATCATGGTGAAAGCAGGTCAAGAAGCTTACCAACAGGTTGGGGGTTGTCCTCCTGTTGATCCAAGCTCCCTTGTTCGTTTTTGCAAGCAAGAAGTGAAAGTGGATTCGAAATTCCCTTTCAACTCATGGATAAAGGAGAATATATATGCATTTTATTGAAAATTCATTTAAGAGAGAGAAAGTAGGAGTTATCTCCTCCATTTCCTTGCCATTTTCCCCCTTCCATTCCTTTGTTACGATTCTATATTCCTTGCCTCTTATTCCTCACAATTATCCACGTTTTAAAGAAAAGCAAATTAAGCACTTAACCCTTATAATAATAATATCCTAAAGTGAGTTGATAATTCTTTTTCTTTTAATAATGTGAGTGAGTTATCCACTTCCTTTAGATATTTTCGTGCCTTTTCAAGGCAGAAGGTCGTCCACATATATGGATTTCAACCCACATAATTTTGGTTGAATAGCACTTCAATTAATATATTTATTTTTGCATTAAATTGAAGTAAAGTTCCATTTATGCTTAAATCTTGATTAATTTAATATCAAGAGTCTCTCTCCTCCAAAGAGATACAAATGAGACACCCCTCTCATTTTCTTTGCTCTATATGATGCAAAAAAACATTAGGTACTATTTTGAAGTGATAATTTTCATATTGAACCCTGGGTTTTGGGTAAATTGCACATTACACCAAAGTTAGGTTTTAATGCACAAACATTGCTTTATCAACTCTTTCTTGGTACTCAGGCTACCACAAGCCATACCTATGCATCATATTAATTCTCATGATGCTTAAACACATGAGAAACATCTTATCATGTAACATTTGCAATTTAACCCCTCAACTTGGGTAATTTGCACTTTAGTCCAAAACAAGCAAAACAATGTTTCAACATTATTTGAAAAGGACTAAAATTGAAACATAAGTTCCTCTTGAACCTTAATTACTTTTCAAGAAATAAGAGCAAGCATATAATTAACTTTATTAAGAAAAACACCTTGGGTTAAGGCATAACCCAGGTCAGGGATGTTATAAGGACCACGAACCGATCGGGTCAAGGGCCCAGACGATCGGTTTAGGGCTGAACCGATCGGTTCAACTGACACAGTGTGTCAGATGTTGTGGAAAATCTTAAACCCTTCTACTCCTGCTTTAATCCTGCATTGCTCGGGGTAGAGAACCCTGTCCAAGAACCCTACTATATACAGAGGGGTATTGGGAGCTTCTCAGAAAATATAGAGAGTACATCAGTACAACTCAGAACATCAGTTTCTTTGTAAAAGTTATTTATCTCTGGTTGTGGTAATCAAGAGAGCTCGAGGAAGTTCTACCTATACAGGGAGGAACAATAAGGAAAAGACAACTGCAGAATAGCGATTGGTTGTAGGAGAGTGTGTTGGTGACTAGTAAACCGACAGGAGGGTACGACTCCTTCCGATACCTTATGGGACAAGGTGATCGGAGTTCCAAGAAGTCTATGTGGATGACTGCATAGGTGGGAGACTTCTGCCGCTCGGAGGACAGCTGTCAATCCTGACAGTCCCAGTGAGACTAGGAGATGTACAGACACCATCCAAGATTGGAGGTGAAGATCGCACAAGCCACGAGGTAACGTCGCCAAGCAATCCTCAGGACAAGGTATGCCTCTACAAACCATCCTTCCTATTATATAGATGTTGACGTGATTCCTTCGTATTGGGTTTTGGGAGAAGAAATTTGTTGTTTCCGCTGCCTTCTCCGCTTCCCCTAAAACCTAACATTAGGGAAATTCTAGACACTTTCTAGGATGTTCTTAGTTCTCAACTAGCCATTATGTGTCCACTAATTACATTGTAATGGCTAGTTGTTTATTGCTGAAAAGTGCAGTCCAGAACTTCTCTCGGTCAAGAAGTTTGTCGACCGAGATTTTCTCGGTCGAGCTTTTTGTCAACCGAATGGGAGACTGTTGTAACGTTCGATTCCAACTCCCAAATACTTTTCTAACTCAGTCTAATGTCTAGGAGGGACTATTCTTAGTCGAGATGTTTGTCGACCGAGAGTGTCTCAGTCGAGGAATTTGTCGACTGAGAAAATCCCTGATTCAATGTGTTGTGTTGTGTTATCTACTAAGTGTGTGTATCAATGTGTAATTGTGCTTATATCTTAGGGGAGGATCTATCTAAGTGTTGTGAGTGGATAGGGAAGATCTAACGCTTGATTTACATGATGTCTAAGTACTTGTACATTATATACTTGTATAAGTTTTTATATTGAGTACAACCATGAAAATAAAAGCAATCTAAGCGTGTTGATCTTCCAATTTGTATAGATCTTCAACTATCCACTTCCTTATTTGTTTATCCCTGAAATACTCAAATAACAAGTTAGATCCACAAGAATAAAATGTTTGTCATCATCAAAACAAAGGGTATAATAATGTCCAATTCAGCCAACAATCTCCCCCCTTTTGAAGATGACAAACATTCCTAAAATATAAATCAATGGAATTAAAAATCATGAATTTCATACCTAAGATTTACCTTTTGTAGATATTTTCTTGCTTATTCAAGGAGTGTATGCTAGTTATTCCCAAAGAGGTATAGAACATAATATCCAACTCTTAGGGAATATAGCAACAATTTATGTAAATCCAAGAGATTTTGTTTTTGATTTATATTGTACTTCTGCCCCTTTGTCATTTCAAAAAGATAACCATATAGCCAATTTGCTCCCCCTGAATGGGATACTCCCCTTTAATTGTATACTATAAAAAGAATGTCAAATTTAGCCATAGTTCAAAAATCATGATTTATTTCTCAATCATTTTCAAGGGATGTTAAGCCCTGAAATGACATGAGAATCCTTTAGTCTCATGAATATATTTAATAGTTTCTCAATTATTTACAAGGGATGTTAAGCCCTGAAATGACATAAGAATCCTTTTAAGCTCATAGAGGAATCAAGGGATGTATCTCTAAGGGATGTTAAGCCCTAATTTTTTTAGAGAATTCTCTTAAGAGCAAGATATACACCATATTCAAGAATGTTGTAAGATTCCTTATTTTCATAACCAAGATAACTAGCTTTGAAGTTCAATTTAATAAGTAATTAATCAATTTGTTTTTAACATGTTGAGAAAATATACTAAGGTTAAGTGTAGTTGAATGATTTTTAAATAAGCAATTTGTCAGGCTTATTTTAGGTCGACCTTGACTTCGACCATGGCACCCCTCGGTCGAACTCTTTTTCAACCGAGAGGCAGTTCTTTAGATATCCAATATACATAGGATGGGTGACTAGTCAGGAAGTTGACCATGGCTTGCGTGTGAGTGAGGACAATGCGCGCAGTTAAGGATAGTGGTCTGTGGGGCTAGTCGTCATTCCTAAAACCTTGCTAGAGCCTTGGGCAGTGGGCCCAGGTGTTACACCGACATTTGTCTTATTAGTCATAAAGGGGATTTATTCTGATCACATTGGCACTCTAGGATTTTAAGTTACTCATCGATGTTTTTTTAATGTAAAACAAACTCAAAAGATAGTACTCACTTGTTCTTCTTATGTCCACCTCGCATATTTGGACACATTTCTTCTTACCTAACAAGCTATGTCCCGATCTATTAGTATGGATCTAGATTAATTTTTTATGGGAATGGAGTGTACAAAGAAGATTTGGATATAATTACATAGATGTATTTTGTAACATAAACAATATTATTGTAATAGAAACTTGCACTTTGAAAGACAAACAACATTTTTTTAACATAGACAAACATTTTGTAATATGAATTCAATTTATGTACTAGAAATGACGATTCTGTAACACAAACATAAAAATTGTAATGGATACAATGTTTCCCTAGTAAAAGCTCATAGTTTGTAATCGAAACAAAGCTTATGTAATGCAAAACAAGCATTTTGTAATAGAGAAAAATTAATACTACAAATATATAATGTAACAAAGACAACAATTCTATAATATGAAATGTATTTTGTAAGAAAAACACAAACTTAGTAATAAAAACATACATCTTGTAATGGAAACAACTTTTCCATAATATAGACTTTTACCTCATCTTTTTATTTGAATGACAGTTCTTTTCTCCTGTTCATTGAAGCTTCTCATTTATTAATCCTGGCTTTGCATTCTTGTGTTTGAGTTCTGCAATGTTTGTCATCTCC
Source organism: Alisma plantago-aquatica (assembly GCA_963693085.1). Taxonomy (NCBI): domain Eukaryota; kingdom Viridiplantae; phylum Streptophyta; class Magnoliopsida; order Alismatales; family Alismataceae; genus Alisma; species Alisma plantago-aquatica. The sequence continues at coordinate 729,350,557 of OY856410.1, read as the reverse complement.
AGTGCCTAAGTCTACATTCATTCTTTTTTTTAAAAGTTAATACATTTTCAATTTGCTATCTTACTTAAGAAGGAAAAACAAAAAGTAAAATTAGTTTTTGTACTTACATATAAGCACATCATACAACTATCAGTATAAGGGTATGCTTCTTCATTATTTATCCTGATCTCCTTATCTTAATTTGTCCTTTCATGAACTCCATCTGCTGAAAATTTACTTGTGTATCAGCTTTGCCCAGTTTAGGGATGGAGTTGTTGTCACACCATTGAGATAATGCAAGATATTCAATGGTGCATTGTGCCATGTGTCTAGTACAAGGAATTTCACCTGTAACATACCAGATCTCACACCATGTTCTAGATGTTTGACCTTTTGGGATTAGCCAAACAAGGTTGAGGTTCGACCTAAGTGATGTTTAATACGATCCTAATGAGTTAATGCATGTATAAATCATCCTAATGTAACCTAATGTCCTCACATTAGTATTAGAATGATAATGGACATATAAAATATGTCATAAGAGATAAATAATAGAACACATAAGAATTCATGCAAATAATCATACCCAACTCTTTTGGTGATAATATAAAGTTATGGAACATAATTGGATGAGCAGTAGTAATAGTAATGAGATAATGTAATAATAATGAGCCACAAATAATAATTATGACAAAACTCATGAAAAGGAATCCCAAAAGGGGAATCTAAGTTAATAATCATGTTCCTTGGGTCCCAATTGCCTTGGGAGTCAAGTTTCACAATATTCACATAATAATAATAATAATTAATTTAGTTCATTTTGGAAAGAGAAGATCTAAGTTTTCCCCAAAATATCCAATAAAATAATAAATAACTCCAAAATATAAAAAACAATCTTGGATTCATAATCTACATAATAAATATATCCTTTGGGTGAATTTTCACCCAATTTGGAAGATGTTTGAATAAAAGGTGAAATCCAGAGAGAGAAAGTGTGTAGAACCTTCAAAATATTAAATAATTATACAAACGACTCCAACATGTAAAATTGATGGTAGATTCGTATCCAACACATTAAATATGACTTGTGGCTGAAGTTTCATAAAATTTGGAGAATATTAAAGTCATTAATGCGTGAGGAAAGAAAAAACAGGATTTGGTTTATTTAACACATAACAAGTTCTCAAAAGGAAAATCTAATTTCATATTCAGATTCCTCATGTCTAATTAGGCGGGGAGTTAAATTTCACCAAATTTGGGTTTCATTTGCACCCTCAATCAAGGAGAGAGAAAAAGAGATATTAATATACACACACTTTATTCCAATTTGATTAGGAATGTTATTTACCTTGTCACGCAATTTTTTTCCCGGTTTATTTCATACATGGTTCAATTTCTAGTTTTCCTCCTTTCCCAGTCAGACGATTTTCTTCGCACAATCTGGACCGTTGATATTTCCATCCAACGGCTGTGGGGTCATCTCCTACCTTGGGTAGGAGTCCAACCAGCCATGTACAGTACCAACGACCTTCCTGTGAACCGTCCTCCCTCCTCACTCCATTGTTTCACTTGATTTTTTGTGCGTTTTGTTTGTTAGCAAAATCTGAATCTCCCAACCCCTACTTTCCCTATTTGATTCTTTCCAAATCAAAAAACCCAAACCGTGTTTCCCTACCCTTGCTTCCCTTTCTCACTACACATCCCCCCATCTATAAATACTTTGCTCCGATACATCTTCGACGCATCCATAAAGCTCTACCTCCTTCAATTTGCTCGCACATACCGCCTTATTGCCTGACCTACTCCTTCTTCCTTGGATCATTCCAAAGTTAGAGGCTGGGTGTTGGGTTATCCTCGGTCCAATTTCTTCCTTGTACACCGTCCTCGGCTATGTATCTATCTTCTGGAGGTGTTTTTGGGGACTACAATGACTCTTTCCTCTTCCCCATATCTGGACCTCTTCTGCTTCCCATCGGACCTTGGTGGTAGGTCTCTGGCTAGCCTTTGTGCTCGAGATCTGGCACAGTGAGTTCGGGGTGGCACTCCGATGAGTCGAGCGCTAGCAGCCGCTGAGTTCTAGGGTAATGGCCCATTTCCCCCTTTCTTCTTCTTCTTCTTCTTGTTCTTCTTCTTCTTCTTCTTCTTCTTCTTCTTCCGCAAGCTGCATCTGTTCTCGTCAGTTTTTTCATGGATTTATGTGAAGTTTGGTTTCCCTATCTTCGTGTTGCTGAGACAAACTCGTCTATGACACTGGTTTCTCGCATGGATGGGTGTTTTGGTTTCTATTGGGAATGGATCACCCCTGGTGTCATGCTGTTCATCTGTGTAGGATGAAGGAGATAATTTGGGTGTGTGCTTTCCCCTGTTTGCCCTTCTCGTCCTTATGTTTTCAATTTTTGTGTTAAGGGTGTTTTGGTCATCCATGACCCCTTGCTTTTGATTTCAGCACTTTGGTTAGGTGCCAGGTTTGGCTGTGGGGCCGATGAGTTAGCTGCTCGTGATTGTGCCAACTCTGATTGGTCAATATTTGAACAATCATAACTATTTATTTCTTTGTCTAAAAATAAAAATAAAATACATTCTGAAATAAAAAAAGATGTTCTTTCTAATAAAAATAATTTCGTGGGTTGTTTTCAAGTTTTGTCGAAGGTGATTTTCTAGAAAATAATTTAAATACTTAAAAATCACCAAAAATACACTTTAATCATCATAACCCCAAAATAAACAAAATTATATGTTTTATTAATTAGGAGAACCTAACTAGATCAATGGTGATGTTTTCATAGTCTAAATCAGAGTTTTGTGTGAAAAATCCAAAACTAGAATTTTCTTTACATTAATGCATATGACAAACCCTAATACATGTGAATAATTTATAATTAGGCAAAGTTGATCTTGGCAACAACTAGATTGGTGAAGAGTTTTTCTAGGACACATGTTTAAGGTATGTTTGCATCTCCTATTATTCTATGTTGAGAAATTCACCTATATTTTCTTTCTCTTGGTCCTATGGACATTAGCCTATACATAATGTCTTTTCTTTTGAAATTCATGGTTCATGTGAACTACCTTATTTGATATTGATCTTGTGATCATGGATATTATTTTGGACTCTTTTCATATTATTTGTACATGATGGAACTCTATATGATGACATGTGATGTCTTTTGCCCACTTATGAGGTGGACGTATATGTTGGTCACTTTTGTGGTGACTACTTTATGTAATTTGACTATACTTTCTACTTCTCTCTACATTAAACATGCTATGTGAATCAGTAGCACTAGAGTAGTGTAATTGCATTGGTTTTTGGGATTTGTTCCCATGTTATTATTTGGGATGGAGGTCATGTCACACCCGCATCCCTCGATTACCACTAATCATGAGATTAGGGCATAAGTTTGAGGATTATACTTAATACAAAGTTCACTCCTGATTTTTTTCCTTTATTTCAAACTCTTTGTTTTCTCACATACAAACACATAAAAAAACTTTACAAAAGAATTAAACTTTGATTACTCTAATATTATATCAACAGTAATGATACACATCCATACATTCATTCTATTTCTCACACTTCCATGTACATACAACATGACAATCAGATATTGTAAGGCCCCTGAACTTGCTTAATGAGTTGAATAATCTTAATTACAATAATTGAATGATTAGAAACCTAATATAACGTTTTTATATGTTTTAAAATCATAATAAAATGTTAAGTTTCAAATTTGATCCAATTTGGACACTATTTGAGCAAGTTATGCAATTTTATGTACATTTTGGACATTTCTGCAATTTACCCAATTGAGGGGTTTTCTCTGCAATTTGTCACATACATTATGTTCCTTATATGTTATATTATTGTTCTTGAGTGTTTTTATCCATGGGGCTCCTAGTTGAGCCATGGTTTCAAGGTATTTTCCTCAAGGGTATTTTAGGATTTACCCCTTCATGGATGAGCTACCTTTAGTAGCTACCAACTAATGAATTATGTGATTGGCTGGGAAATTCAACAAAGTAAAGCTAATAAGGTCAATAGGGATGGTGGGGGAGCTTCTTGTGTGTGTTCTTGTATATTCTTAATAATTTAAGGCCATAGACACATGGGGAAGCTACTTTTACACCTCATGCTTGTTTCTATCCTTATCCATGGGCTATATTTACATCTTCTTTGCCCAAATTCGAAACTATGCTTGATTTCTCTTTCCTCTAACCTGAAGCAACGAATCCACTCTGTCTTTCTGCAGAACCAAGTGCTCTAAGGTAGAATACAACCTCTTTTTGGAGAAGAAGGTCTCCTAGGGCTCCATCTAGCCCTATCTAGGGTTTCCAAGGCCATCTTCTAGGGAATTCGACCAAGGCAAGTTGTTTTCTTCCTTCCTTCTCCATTTCTCTTGATATTATTCTTCCTTAGACCTTCCTCCAGGTCAGAACCCTTCTGTTCCATGGTTAAATTGGCTCTACAACTCAAAAATATATCCTTCTTGTTTCTTTTTCTAGGATTTTACTTCTTTGTGGAGAGAAGTACCTATTTGGCCAAGTTCAGATCTGAATCCATGGTTTTCTTGCCCTATTTGCTCCAGATTATTTCTGTTTAAGATGTTACCTACTCTATAGAGGCGAGTTATATATCATTCTTCACTCATATTGCTTACTAGAAGCTTGTTATTTCATGTTTATACCTTAATGTGTTGATTTAAGCATAGAGAAATTATGCTTGTTTAGAATTTCGAATTTTTGTGGTGTTCCCTATTTTTTTCCAGTTCTATATGAACTTGTAAACATGTGTACAACCTTTATAAGGTGTAACATGATTTTGGACAAGTTTATAACATCAACCTATGGTGTTATGTATGAAATAATTGATAGTTCAAATTAGGGATTTCAAGCTATTTCCTTCCTTATCACACAACTGATTGTCATACCATTCAACAACCAATGGTGTTGCTATCTTGGCAACTGATGTTCGTGATCAAGGGTGTCAAATTTATGGTCAAAACCTATGGTCACCCCCTTAGGTCAGGTTTTGACTCAATTATACATTTAATTATCATCCATTGAGTATTCTGAGGATGTTATCAATCAATGATGATATTGGCTTAATATTTAATGGTGTTATCTGAATGTATTACTGATCTAGAAACCAATGGTGACCTAATGATCACAATTAATGGTGGATCAGGTCATCACCATATATGATGAATTAGGAATGTAATTGTAGATTTGACTAAACCTTGAACTAATGGTTCCTTGGTTCAATAGATCTAATGGTTAGACCTATACTTCAATTGATAACCTTGAACAATGAACTTGATCCAATGAATAATATTGGATGCTTCAACATCCAATGGATTATAATAAATCACATGGTATTATTTGTGGGTCCTAGTGATGATATTTTGGTGGTTCAATACCATTAATTTGTAGTCTTACCTTTGCCATCATATAGTTATATTTGATAAATCACTATATAAGTGGACGTGTAACTCCCATGTGATCTAGCTTGTTATACCTAACCTTAGTGTAACTATATGATGTTGATTGGTTATAATCAAACCTCTTGAATGATTAATGTGATAATGAATTACACTTTTCTTATGTTGAAACTACATTGTAGTACTATTTGAATATCATAGTGCCTTGCCATGTTAATATCTATGGACATATATGTGCTAATGATCTTTTGAGCCTTGTTTAAGGCATGGAATGATGATGATAACCTTACTATGAATAATGTGGTGGTCTTAACGACCTTTGGGCATGTTTGAAGACATGATTGAGGTGAAATCCTCTTTATGTCCCAATAAGGGTTAAAACCCTAAAACTTGTGATAAGATATTGGTATCTTGTAAAAGTATGATGATAAGTGTGGTCCATTAATTTGCAATGAATGATAGCATGTGGTAATGTGATTAAGATTTATATATCAAATGTTTTATATCTTTTGAAGTTGTTATACATATACTCTTGTTAGAAAAGAATTCGGATTTGAATGTCCATTTGTACGATTTAGCCTTAATTCACCCAATTGGCATAACTAATTAAGTGAAACTCTAATCATGTAGTGTCATGTTCCATAGATCTATCTGAGTGTCAGAAATTTCCAGATAGTGAAATGAGTTTTCCTAAGGGATACTCAAAGTGCATTTTGATGAGTATGCAGGGTGCTTATCATCCTGAACTCAAGTGTTAGGGAGGATGACAGTGGTCATACCTAGCCCTCAGTTTGAGAACGGCTGCGGTCGTATCTCAGTGATTATATATATATGATGAGATTGGAGGACAACTGTGGTTGTACCTCATATGGTAGGGTATGCGTACCCACCTCCTTTTACTAGTGCCGTGACCTATACCAAGGATAGACTAGGTTGTTAGTAGCTTGACCTTATGTGTCGTTGTGGCGGAACCATACTGACCGGGGGCGGAGAAGATCTTAGGAGTCTGGCTCTTCCTAGATCTTGTATGGCACTGATTTTGACTTAGTAGTGGTCAGTTGGGATTTGAGTGGTATTTCTCAAATCCCTCAGGGCAATGTAATAAAAGAAGTGATACCAGCCGTGTAGTATATCCGCTAGGGTTTAATACATATCACATTGGTTGATTAAACCTTGTCTTGTCTTTACACTACACAGTTCTTACATGATGCAGATGATGTAGACTTATGAAAATTGTGCAATTCTACTTGATGTTACAACTTATTTTCTTAACTACTTAGTATGCTTAAACTACTCAATCTATTCATATTACTTATTCAATACCCTAACTGCTCAATGTATTTACTATTAATTAATATGTTATAATCAATATATGTTGGAGAGAGTTATATCTCTCACTGGGAGTGGGTCTCACTCGTGGGTCGGCACATTTTTTTAGGTGGTCACGGGAAACGAGGTCGAGGTCATAATGTGGAAGAGAACCAACATGGTGATCAATAGATTCAGAAGGTTGGTTAGTTGTAGATGTTAGTAGTAGAGTCCTTGTGTCATCCCTGTACTCTCAGGTCCAGGTATGGGATGTGTTTTCTAGATGATATACTCGCATCGACATGAGATTTTGGTAGTATGCCAATGTTTATAAATATATGGCATGTACATGTGAAATATCTTTTGTATGCAGGATGTGACTGAGGTCTTTGGACCCATATATAAATACTTGTTACAGTATATGAGAATGGAATGATGGACCTTTTGTAAATGTTCTAGAGTTTATTTACATTGTTGGAATCCGTTTTAATTATTCTACATTTTTTACAATGTGATAAATTAGTTGTTGATCGTGTTTTTTGTTTTGAGTAATCTCGTTTAGCGTGATGAGGTGTCACAGATACATTCTCTCTTATCAAGGAAATAAATATACAAAACATCATTTACAACTCTCACATATCTATACAAGGACCTAGAGTGACATGGACCGAATGAACTTAGCTAATCATATACTTAACTCATGTGGTATATCTACTCTGATGCTTTGACCTTCTTCAAGTCCATGTTTTTCCTAAAAAATGTGAGTAGAGGGGTGAACCTACTCTCTTAGTGAATGAGTACTTTAAAGAAATAGTCTAAAGCACTGATATAATTACAAATATACTTTTGAGCAATTGATATCAATTATAACAGCAATAATCTTTAAAGTGACTAATTTTTCACTTACTTTAGACATCTACAAGAGTGAATCAATATATGTACATTCTTGATTGATTATAAAAATAACAAATAACTCAAAAACATACAAAGAATAATTGAATAACTATGCACACTTGTTTAATCTCTCATTCGTCTTATTATGCCTTGTACCCACATGAGGTGTACCACAACATGTGAAAGAATCACAGCAAGCTACGATCTCACTGTACAAGGCTTAGAAGCATGCCCAAGTTCCTAAGCCTATCTCTTGAGTAAGAATGCGTCTGCAGAGGGCCTCGAAAAGTCTGCCTCTCAACGGCTAATGGGAGTGGCCAGATATCTAAGACTCCACCTCTCAACCTGGGTACTCAGGCAGTGAGTGAAAGCCCTCAGGCTTATTGTGCATCAGTGGACCTACTGACCACTGATCACTCAACATGTAACACAGGTACCACTGGCATCCTCGGTTGGTGTTGGGTACCACACAACTGTAAGGAGTCTGGCTTACTGGTCAAGACCCCCACACCCTACTGGTGCACTCCGGCTTACCTCGATCTGGACTACCTCCAGTCAAGAAACCATTTCCTCCCCACATCACATGCCTCATCCTACGAGGATTCTATAATGTTCAGGGCATCTACATGTCTAATTCACTCTTTAAATTCACAATTCAATCATTACATCAACATATCTTTGTTCAGCTTTGTAAACCGTTCATTTCATAAACAATCTGATAATATTTACCACAACTGAACTGTTAAGCATCACCACATCTCAAACCGAGAAACATTGATATAACAATACTTGTTTCACTAAACACCCTATCATTAGGGTTTCATTTACCTCATTCACTTATCACATAACTCACATAAGGATTGAATACATCATAACATCATGAATAACATTGAATCAAGATGTCTAATTGCAAACCTCCAACTTTCCATTCATTTAGGGTTTCACCCTCCTTACTAAAATATCAAGCAAACATTGATATCATCGAATGAAATCCAAAATATTAACTAACATATATGTTATATGCATACAAATAAAACAATCATTTGTAACCAAGGAGATTCAACTAGGCAAACTTCTTTATTCAATTATGCAACAATTTCAGTTGTAGCCAAAAATCTTAGATTTCAGTATATTCATGTAACCTTTACAATTACTTTAAGAATTCTCATTTAGATGGATTGCAATCATTTCTTATGTGATTTCATAATCTAAAATTCATCACAACAGAGAAATAATCCATTTCATATCATCTAGCAAAAGCTAGATCAAAATGACAACTTAGTGTTTGTGCCCACATACCAAGCAATTGAAGATTATTAATCATTTAACTCATTTTCATTCTTATTGTTTAAAGGAAGTACTCACTCACCCTAAGGTGTGAAAACACCTTAAAAACATAGCCCATCTCTGAAAATCTCAAATCCATAGCAAGATCCTAATAAAATCCGCGATTTCTTCTTCCTTTCAACCCTAAATGATGTCTGCTGTAGGTAGAAGATGAAGATCAGAGGTTAACCCAAACCTCAAATTCATTGGACCAGATTTTAAGAAAGGTGAAATGAGGAGAAGGAAGAATCGATAGATAAAACTACTTACCAATTCGAATCTATAGCAACCCTTTTGGGTTTCCGCCGTTATTCATGTTCTTCCCTAAAAATCACCCCAGAAATCACCTTCCAGATCACTCTCTCATTGAGCAAGATGCCTGGGATGATAAGGATTGAATCGCGGTTCCAACACACTTTGTTTAGTTGAAAACAGATAAGTATAACTCGAGATAAGATCATTTTACTATTTGCTATCCTGGGCGGAGGCGGTCGCGGTCGCGGTGTCGATGCAGCATCGACTACGGTCGCGGTGTCAAAGTAGCATCGTGGGTCGCGGTTTCGATGCAACGTCGGTCACGGTGTTCTGCATATGTTTACTAAAAAGGGAATAACTCTCTCATTTTAACTCTGAGTTGGCTCATTCTTTTTTGTTGGATTCATAATTGAATTCTCTACAATCCTATAATATTATTTTGATAAAATTCTCAGAGAAAAAATTATTTATTAATTATTTCCTCCAATGTCATTAACTCTCTTTTTGCATAAATGTATGGGTTAATTATAGGCTTAAGTCATGATTATGAGTTGCCCAAACAAGTATTTAAGGTTACCAAAGTTAAGGCAAAGCACAACATAGAATAATACTAAAAAAGTATGTCAAGCATTAAGATTATCTTAAAACTCTAGGATTACCAACAAAGCTAGGAACGGGTTGTAACAGGTCATGTGCCCCATACCCGAGTTTAAAAATTATGAGGTTTGATGCACATTATATATATTGGGAGTTTGATTATGTGCCATTATCTATCAAGTTTCAAGTTTATGAGGCTTGGCCACCTTTGTCTTTATATTGTTTTAGGGCTATGTTTATCTCACATGCATGCATGATATTGATGATGGTTGTGGGGTGTGCCCTACTTGCACTTCATTTCCCACCATGGTAGTGGGTGTATATATGGCACACTCTTTTTATGTTGATTTATGGCAAGTATCATTCTTATTGTGGTACTTTTCTTTTCTATGGGAAGTCTTTTTATATTTGTTATCATTTATTTCATATATTTCTCAATTTCCTATTTAGTATGCACATACCAGCCTTTGCTGATGTCATCTATTTTCTCTTCTTACTGGGGTATTCTTCCAACCCTAGGTGAAGGACTTGGAGGACATGGCTTAAAGATGTGGACTTAGATTGAGAAGTTAAAGCTTGGAGACAATCTTGATGTGGTTTAGATATCCCTCTACCTGGATCCTTATGACGTACTCTACATGTAAGTTTAATATGTTCCTTTGTAACCTTATGTGAAATTGAATATAGTCATTATTTTCTTCCGTTGGTACACTTTGGTTATTTTGAATACCATACATAAGATTTGAAAATTTTACAACCACTTCAAGATACCTTAAGGGTGTGTTTGGACTGGAGGTTTGATTCTTCAAATATTTAGTAGGGAGTGGTTCGCCTCTGGGACCCCACTCTTTACAACATGGTATCAGAGCCCATGGTAGTCAGAATCCAACTATTTCAAATTTATCTCCCTTATTAGAACCCTTGACTTTGCTAAGTTACCTCTAGGTGAGATGTTCACCCTGTATTGATCTTTGGACGCAATGAGGTTGTTTTGAGCATAAGATTAGATTATGATGAAGTGGATGAAGAGGTCTTGTTTTGCATAAATTGTGACTTGGTTTATCGCATTGATTTTTGTACTATATTTATTTTATCTCCAATGTTTCTTATCGACAAAAAATATTTTCATTATACTACTATATGTACAAAAAAATTCTTTGATTTGTCGATGATTTCTTAAATAAGTCACAATGAAGTGAAACCCTAGAATTAGTTGGAATAGAATCGTAACCCTAGTTTTTATGAAGTGACTAGGATGGAAATAAAGGTTTAGTGGACCTACCCTTTGTACCCTATGACTTTTGGATCTTAGGGTTGTTAATAAAAGGTGAAATTAGGAGAGAGAAAGTTTAGAACCTTCAAAATATTAAATAATTATACAAACAACTCCAACATATAAAATTGATGGCAGATTCGTATCCAACACATTAAATATGACTTGTGGCTGAAGTTTCATTAAATTTGGAGAATCTTAAAGTCATTAATACATGAGGAAAGAGAAAATAGTATTTGGTTTATTTAACATATTACAAGTTCTCCAAAGGAAAATATAATTTCATATTTAGATTCCTCATGTCCTAAATAGACGGGGAGTCAAATTTCACCTAATTTGGGTTTTGTTTACCCCTCAAACAAGGAGAGAGAAAAAGAGATATTAATATACACACACTTTATTCCAATTTGATTAGGAATGTTATTTACCCTGTTAGGTGGTTTGTTTCCAGTTTATTATTGATTTATTTGATATGCGGTTCAATTTTTTATTTTCCTCCATTCCCAGTTGGATGGTTTTCTTCACGCAATCTGGACCATTGAGATTTCCATCCAGCGGATGTGAGGTCATCTCCTACCTTGGGTAGGAGTTTGACCAGCCATGTACAGTACCGACGACCTTCCCACAAACCGTCCTCCCTCCTCACTCTGACGTTTGACTCAATTTTTCATGTGTTTTGTTCATGAGCAAAATATGAATCTCCCAACCCCTATTGTCCCTATCTGATTCTTTTCAAATCCAAAAACCTCAAACCATGTTTCCCTACCCATGCTTCCCTTTATCGCTACACATCCCACCATCTATAAATACCTTGCTCTGAAGCATCTTTGATGCATCCATAAAGCTTTACCTCCTTCAAAATGCTCGCTCATACCTCCTTATCGCATGACCTACTCCTTCTTCCTTGGATCGTTCCAAAGTCAGAGGCTAGATGTCGGGTTATCCTCGGTCCAATTCCTTCCTTATACATCGTCCCTGGGTATGTATCTTGCTTCTGGAGGTGTTTTTGGGGACTCCAATGACTCTTTCTTCTTCCCCGACTCCAGACCTCTTCTTCTTGCCATTAGACCTTGGTGGTAGGCCTCTGGCTAGCCTCTATGCTTGATATTTGGCATGGTGAGTTCAGGGTGGCCCTCCGGCATCAAATGCTAGCAGCCGTCGAGTTCCAGGGTAATGGCCCATTTTCCCCTTTCTTCTTCTTCTTCCTCAAGCTGCATTTGTTCTCTCATTTTTTCATGGATTTATGCGAAGTTTGGTTTCCCTATCTTCGTGTTGCTGAGACGAACTCGTCTATGACACTGGTTTCTCGCATGGATGGGTGTTTTGGTTTATTTTGGGCATGAATTACCCCTGGTGTCCTACTATTCATTTGTGCGGGCTGAAGGAGATGATTTGGGGTTGTGCTTTCCCCCGTTTGCCCTTTTGGTCCTTGTGTTTTTTATTTTCGCGCTAAGGGTGTTTTGGTCATCCATGACCCCTTACTTTTTATTTCAGTGCTTTGGCGGGGTGCCAGGTTTGGCTGTGGGGCTGGATGAGTTGGCTACCCATGATTGGTCCAACTTAGTACATGTGGCCCTCTCCCTCTCTCTCTCTTTGCCTCTCTCGAATAGGTTTGCTGAGGTGTCAACCTCTGATTGGTCGATATTTGAAAAATCATAACTATTTATTCATTTGTCCAAAAATAAAAATAAAACATGTTCTGAACTTTGAAAAAGATTCTCTTTCTAATAAAATAATTCTGTGGGTTGGTTTTGAGTTTTATCAAAGGTGATTTTCTAGAAAATAATTTAAATACTTATAAAATCACCAAAAATACACTTTAATCCTCATAACCCCAAAAATAGACAAAATTATATGTTTTCTTAATTAGGAGAACCTAACTAGATCAATGGTGATGTTTTTATATTCTAAATTGGAGTTTTTTGTGAAAAATTCAAAACTAGGATTTTCTTTACATTAATGCATATGACAAACCCTAATACATGTGAATAATTTGTAATTAGGCAAAGTTGATCTTGAAAACAACTAGATTAGTGAAGAGTGTTTATAGGACACATGTTTAAGGTAAGTTTGCATCTCCTATTATTCTATGTTGAGAAATTCACCTATATTTTCTTTCTTTTGGTCCTACCGACATTAACCTACACACAATGTCTTTTCTTTTAAAATTCATGGTTCATGTGAACTACCTTATTTGATATTGATATTGATATTGATATTGTGATCATGGATATTCTTTTGGACTCTTTTCATATGTTTTGTACATGATGGAAATCCATATTATGACATGTGATATCTTTTACCCATTTATGAGGTGGATGTATATGTTGGTCACTTTTGTGGTGACTACTTTATGTAATTTGACTATACTTTCTACTTGCCTCTACATTAAACATGCTATGTGAATCAGTAGTACTAGAATAGTGTAATTGCATTGGTTTTTGGGTTATGTGCCCATATTATTATTTTAGGATGGAGGTTATGTGCCCCATACCCGGGTTTCAAATTTATGAGGTTTGGCCCACATTATATATATTGGGAGTTTGGTTATGTGCCATTCTCTATCAGGTTTCAAGTTTATGAGGCTTGGTCTCCTTTGTCTTTATATTGTTCTAGGGTTATCTTTATCTCACATGCATGCAGGATATTGATGATGTTTATGGGGTGTGTGCTCTACTTCTGCTTCATTTCCCACCATGGTAGTGGATGTATATATGGAACAATTTTTTATGTTCTTTTATGGCGAGTATCATTCTTATTGTGATATTTTCTCTTGATACCCACTTGGGTGGTACTTTTCTTTTCTATGGGAAGCCTTTTATATTTGTTATCTTTTATTCTGTATATTACTCAATTTCCTATTTAGTATGCACATACCAGCCTTTGTTGATGTCATCTATTTTCTCTTCTTTCTAGGGTATGCTTCCAACCCTAGATAAAGGACTTGGAGGGCATGGCTTAAAGATGTGAACTTAGATTGAGAAGTTAAAGATTGGATGCAATCTTAATGTGGTTTAGATATCCCTCTACCTGGATCCTTATGACGAACTCTACATGTAAGTTTAATATGTTCCTTTGTAACCTTATGTGAAATTGAATATAGTCATTATTTTCTTCCGCTGCTACACTTTGGTTGTTTTAAATACTATAAATAAGATTTGAAAATTTTACACCCACTCTAAGATACCTTAAGGGTGTGTTTGGACTGGAGGTTTGATTCTTCAAATTTTTAGTAGGGAGTGGTTCCCCTCTGGGATCCCACTCAATACAGTGACCATGGGTAAAACATTACAATATCTCCACATGTTTTGACAATCAACCTTAGTATCACCAATCATCTTTCTTTGCCATGTCTTGGTAAGGTTTTCCTTGTGCATCAGCTCTAGTTTATTCATCCTTTTCTCATGAAATGCATGCTTCCTCTCTACCATATTTGTCATTTTGAAAAGTATTTCCTCTCCAAACATCTCCTTCCCAACCTTCCCAACTACCTTTGAGTTATTGATTGTCACTATATCAATGCCTACTCAAGGTATTCCTAAAATGACACCAACATCTTTTATTGTTGTTCTCACTCTTAAACCCTTCCCCATTTCAAATTCTTCACCACCAACAAACTTTTCTCAATAATGTCGTCTAAAACTCTAGTCTCCAATTTTAGTTGTGGCATATTGATTAGGTCAGAAAATGTTGTACTCTTCATCATTTTAAGTTATCTCTCACTAAAAATCAGTCAATTCCTAATTTGGATATATCCATTGATGTAACATCGATGATTTAAAAATTGGATATCTACATTTGTATAGAGAACTTGACATAAGTGCAACATTCTAAGAATATAACCACACATACTATGATAATTTTAAATTAAACATAGACAAAATATGTAAAATTGTTGGAGTGTGCCTTTTTGAGCCATCAAATTTTAACATTACATGTTTCTTGGACTGAATACAATTTACCACTTTGTATTATATGGGATTAAGAGAGAAAGATTCCCCCCTCTCCCATGCCTGTGACGGAGGACGAATGCCCGAGAGGGTGGTAAATCAAGGCAGAAACTAGGATTCGAACCCGAATCCCTTCATGAGGAGACACTGTGCTTGACTACTTGAGTCACTCATTGTCGACATTATTAAAAAAAATTATTTGGGGCTCACTATTTCCATACATGGTGCACTATTATAAAAAATTCATTTGGGGTAGAAATATATACTTCACTTACATTTACTCTTCTCGTATTACAATGTATTAACTCTCTTTGCATGTATGACATAAAATCTATCTTAACATTTAAAGTTCAAACATCATCCTCTTTTAAAAT
Source organism: Alisma plantago-aquatica (assembly GCA_963693085.1). NCBI lineage: Eukaryota > Viridiplantae > Streptophyta > Magnoliopsida > Alismatales > Alismataceae > Alisma > Alisma plantago-aquatica. The sequence continues at coordinate 729,335,163 of OY856410.1, read as the reverse complement.
GTATTAAGTCCCCCACCCACAAATACACATTCTTCTTTTCCAGACGACATTTTCTTATTTAAAATAGTTCCTTAAGTTTGTCTCTCCTATTAATCTGTCCTCTTCATTTAAGCATGTAAATTATGCTTTTCCTCTATATATGTATTTCTATCCAACGGATTTGTTGTTCCTAGGGCTATCAATTTTTGTCCAAACCCGTGAACACGACCTCGTCCGACCTGAAAATAATCAATTTTAGTTTTGGATTTTATCAATCCAGGTTGGTTTCGAGTTTGGATATTGATGTCTGAATTTAAACTGGGTCGGTTGTGGGTGATGAATTATTCAATCTGGATTAAATCCAAGTTGAAAAAAATGAGAAATATAAGTTCTAACCAGGTACAAATTACTACATATCATGTGTAATTAATAGAAATTTATGATTCGGGTTCGGTTTCGATTTCCACATTGTGAAATCGCGTCTGGTTCCGGACATACCCCCTTATAAAAAGTTAGTTCTGGGTTGGTTCTGCGTTAAGCTATTTTACATCAACCCAATTTTTGTCTGACCTGGAACTGACCCAAAACCATTTTTTGACATCCCTAGTTGTTCCCTATTTTGCAGGGACCAGAGTACTCTTAACTCCAAAAGTTGTCGTGTGTCAACTTGATTAAATCAAGGCCATCAACATCTATCGACTATTACACATGTAAACAAATGAAGAAAAGAGTGGCATGCACCCTCTTAAACAGGGTGTAGCAAATCCATGCTCATATTTTTAATGAGAGAAAATAAAACAATGTCTAGAATTAAGTGTAATATATATTCTAAGAGAGATGAAAAGTTAAGACTATTGGTGTGGGAGGGTGATACAATATCCGAATAAATTATAGAGAAAGATGACACTAATAATGTATGTTATTATCTGTTCTTGACTTTATCATTCTCTCTTTTATGTCTTCTATTTTCTTATCACCTTTTTTATTTCTATTAATTTGATTTTATCTCTACTAATAAGTAATAACTACATATATTAGTAAAGGAATAATAGTTTACCCATTTTTTAATTTTTACACGTTATTATTCAAGATTGGCATGAAACAAGTCAATAGTATCTACACATAACACATCAAATGATTCCATAAATGACAATAACTATCTACCATCATTATACATATGATTTTATAAATTTGAAAAAATACACATATATATGAAGTGCAATATATATGACATAAAATATGAATGATAATATTTTCATGCGCTAGGGGCACATGAATGTTTAGTAGCCATAGAAAGAGGGAAATCTGGACACACATTATTTAAAAAAATGTGCAAGTTGCTACTTCTCTATACACTAAATGCTATCAAAAGTAGAGATCTAGTAATTTGTATGAGAATACCAATAGATAATATGATTAGAACAATATTCTACATATATTTACATACATTTAAAATAAATAAATTGTGGTGAAATTTTTATTCATGGTTATTTTATATAAAACCATAACAACAGGATACCCAACAATTTTTATAATTTAAAACCATATCCGCACCATAATCATATGTGTAGTTCTGTAGTGTAAAATTCAGTATGGTTATCCAGCGATATGGGTTTTCTCCAACACTATTTCCATCCCTAGGTGCGTGTGTAGGAGGGCACAACTAATTAAAATAGAGCTTCCTATATGGCTAGTAAATATACACTCATATATATATATATATATATATATATATATATATATATATATATATATATATATATATAGAGAGAGAGAGAGAGAGAGAGAGAGAGAGAGAGAGATGTATATATGCATGTATATGTAGATATAGATATGTATATGGATATATATATGTATGTATGTGTATGCATATATGTGTGTGTCTATGTATAATATATATATATATATATATATATATGTATATATGCATATATATATATATAATATATATGTATATTTATAGGATTATGCTGTATGGACCAAAAATGACACCCATATTGAGACCATTTTTGTCCTCATGTATGCATGAGAAAAAAACTAAGGAGAGAAGAAAGTTACTTCAATCCTTAATTTTATTCTCATGCATACATGAGGACAAAAAGGTTCCCAATGTGGGTGCCATTTCTGGTCCTCATATCATATTTCATATTTATGTATATATGTATGTACATATATATACACATATGCACACAAGAATACACACACAGTGATAGACATGCACAAACATGCGTACGCATATATATATATATATATATATATATATATATATATATATATATATATATATATATATGTCAGGCTGGAATACACTCAAGTGTATCAGGAGCAGAATACACTCAAGTAGTTTTCATGATGTAATATTTTTTTAAATATAATTTATTGATCTTTTTAAACATCATGTGAATTGCTCACATATAAAATTTGAGCTCATTTGGACATTTATAGGTCATGTTTTAAAGACCACAAAAATTATACATTTCAAATTAGTTTTGTGCGTCGATTTTGTTGCCCTCAGATGAGTGACTTATACTCATCCAAATGAGCTCAAAATTTGCATGCAGCCTAAAAATTTGTATGTAGCATAATTATAGTATAATAATAAAGATCAATGGTTTAAATTTTGCAAAAAAATAATCTTGATATGCAAACACCACTTGAGTGTAGCGTGTGATCTGTACACTCGAGTGTATTCTAGCCTGATTCTCTCTCTCTCTCTCTCTCTCTCTCTCTATATATATATATATATATATATATATATATATATATATATATATATATATATATGTGTGTGTGTGTGTGTGTGTGTGTGTGTGTGTGTGTGTACACAAATATGGATATGTATGTACGCATGTATGTGTGTGTGTCTATATATATATATATATATATATATATATATATATATATATATATCAAAATCAGGTAAATATATTCTGACTCCCTCCTAACATTATATATATGTATGCATGTATGTATTTACATGTGTATATATATGTATTTACATGTGTGGGATTAAGAGAGAAAGATCCCCGCTCTCCCATGCCCGTGGTGGAAGACGAACGCCCGGGAGGGCGGTAAATCAAGAAGGCAACTGATATTTGAACCCGGGTCCGTTTGTTAAGGGACACGGTGCTTGACCACTTGAGCCACTCCTTGTTGGCTATTTACATGTGTATGTATCGAAATCAGGTAAATATATTCTGACTACCCCCTACAATTGTAGGAGGTCAAGAGTTACATATAGCCCCTTGCTCGCTATACAACACGCACGTGAACAACTCACACATCTAACTAATTTGTAGTTTCTTTTTTACACTTTTACAAATTTTCACAGCAATAGTACTCACACTCTTAGCTATGCCTCCATGTTTGCGTGCATTTCTTTCAGTCCAGATATGAGAACACAAGGCAGCCAATAAGAGCATCTTATTCTCCCCATTGCCGTAGTGCTTGACCATCTTCTTAGTATCTTCAATCATCTCAATCCGCATTTGGAACTGCTTGCAAACTTTTTCCCACACATCCTTAGTGAAATTGCAGCCACCAAATAGGTGGTTATGGGACTCCTCCTTCTCATTACACAGAAAACAAATAGGAGATATATTGATGTTCCATTTTTGCACTTTGTCCAAGGTCACTAAGGCACCGCGTAAGATCTTGAAGACGCACATGGACCATTTAGGAACATGTTTTCGAGCCCATATCTACTCCATTGTCCCATCTTTTTCAGCTCTCATCCTTGTGATTTCCCATAGATCAACCTTTGGATTTATCATTTGCCACTCACCCATATGGTTCATAGTAAAGAGATGCTTCACCTACGACCATAAGCTCCTCATCGTCACCCATGTGTATGTATGTATGTATGTATGTATATGTGTGTGTGTCTATATACACACACACACACACACACACACATATATATATATTTATATATTTGTCTATATATATTTATATATGTTTTGGCTAAAAGAATTGTGAACCAGAGTACATGCAACTTACATGTACCCGATTTTATTTATGACTATTGTAAAATTGTATTAAACAATCCAACCTTATGGATGTGTTTTAATAGAGGTAATTTTCATCTATATGTTTGTTCTGTTATGAGATGATCATATAACATGGTATATGTCTAGAGAATAGTATTACACAATGACACATGTCATCAAATTTAGGACTTGAATAATGTGATCATATGTATGTTAAGAGTAAATGCATTCTTATTCTTTTCCTAGTCAGTTATCATTGTGGAAATATCCATAGACATCAATAATACATAAGACAAGAGTGTGTGTTGGTTGATGAAAGAATATCATCAGTCATGATATGTGATATAAAACCAAAGGCATAGATATTTGTTAGAGAACAGTGTATCGGGTTGACCCATCGTAAGAGTGATGCATGGAAACCATAATCGGTAGTCATGATCATTTCTTATAGTGTTGGTGGTGATTGTGGTTCTTAGACTTGAAGTCACTATATTCATCACATGTCATTCTGTGTACTTTGACATCATCCACCGTAACCTTGAATAAGGGTTGTCATAAAGGTGGTTCTCAGGTGTAATGTGGCACATGAGGATGTTTGTGAGTGATGTAGAAGGGATTTGTCCCTCCTAGAAGAGTACGATATCCTAAACACTTGACAAGCGAGTCTGGGAAATGCATGGCCATGCTAATGTGAGTCAATATTTGATATTGAGCTTACATATATCTCAGACAGTCTAGTCTAGTACAAGGAACATAGATTGAATGTTCAAAAGGATGACGATTCCATGCCTCAAGTTCAATCTGGATATCATTGTCAAAGGAACTATACAAACTATATAACACCAATCACAAATTGTAAGTTGAAGTTGTTCTCCAACTTTCCAATTACTTGGGTGGCAATGATGTGTTACTAGATGCCTCTCTTTGCTTATGATGTTATAAGTTGGTTATGGTCATTGACTACCAATGTAAACTGGGACCTATAGGGTCACACACATAGAATACACTTGGAATAGGAGTTTTGTCCATGAATGGTGTTTAGATTGATTACTAAAAGTGTTTAAGTATTCAATTAAACAACAATTGACTGACTGGACTCAGAACCGCCCAGTTCAAGTGCTGAATGGAATGGTTAGAGTGATAGGTTGATTGAAACTGAATCAACTAAATTTAGGGCATCAACTGACAAAGTCACTGGCTGAGCCGATCGGCTAATGATGAGCAAAATGACCAGTTCATTTGATGAAGTGATCGACTCATGGTCTGGCCAACTGAGAAATTGGTGACTTGCCCAATTCATGAGAATAGTTTCCTATTTCACTTGATTAATTCAATTGATTTAAGGATTAATGTTGGAAATTAATTGGAAACAAATTTTCAATTCAATTGTGATTGGGAGATATGATGAAACAACCCATTCAATGGGTGAACGATCAGATCACAATGCCAACTGATCGGTTCACCTATTAACCAATCATTTCACCACTTGAAGGATGCAAACTTCTTGGAAATTTTGGAGACTTCTACTCCTGCTTAGACTAGGAATCCAAACCCTAACCCCTCCTATAAATAAAGGGGTATTGGGGATTCCCAAGATATAACAACATCAGTTGCTTTGAAAATTGTTGTCATGTATGGTTTTGGTAACTAAGAGAACCCGAGCAAGTCTTACCTGATTTGGGGGGAGAACAATAAGGGAGAACAATTATAAGAGATCAAGTTGGTGTTAGTACACCAACATCCGGGGACAAATCCTTCTTGTATGTTCTTTTAGAATGACAAGAGTTTTTAGTAGTTTGTGTGGACTACTATAGAGGCAAGGAGGCTGCAACCTACCATTAAATATGGTCCGTGGTGATCAACTAGGAGCTACTGGTGATGTTGTTCGAGTGCAAATTGAAGAAAGGAGCACACCACCATAAGGGATTTTTACTTGAATCAGTTGGCACCCTGCGTTGGTACACGTTAGGAAAAAACTGAGGTGGTGGTGGAGGTGGAGGCAGAGGTGGAGGTGGAGGTGGAGGTGGTGGTGGTGGTGCAGATGAAGTATCTAAAACCGGAGGTGAAGCCAAGTGATAATCTAGCGGTAAAGAAACAAACTCTGATGGTGGAGTAAATTCAGTAATGTCCGAGGAGGTAAAAAATAATTGATCTTCATGGAAAGTAACATTAGCAAAGACATACATTCGTTGGGTTTTTGGATCAAGGCATTTGTACCCTTTTTGGACTTGAGAGTATCCTAAGAAAATAGTCCTAATGGATCGAGGAGATAGTTTATCAGCTTTCGGATCGAAGTTGTGTACAAACGTGACACATCCAAAAATCTTTGTTGGGAGGATAAAAGGTTGCTTGTGAGGGTGGAGGATAGAAAAAGGTGTTTTACCATTGAGGACTGAAGATGGTTGTTGATTAATTATATAACATGATATTAAAACGGATTTAGACCAAAAGAGTTTGGGAAAATTAGCATGGATTTTCAATGATCGAGTAACATCAAGTAAGTGTTAGTTTTTACTTTCAGCAATACTATTTTGATGGGGAGTATGAGCACACGATCGTTGATGTATCATACCAACTTCACAACAAAAAGAAGAGACTGTAATTTGGACATATTCAAGTGCATTATCGGTTCGGAGAGTTTTGATAGTTTTTTGAAATTGGACAAGAATCATTTATGAAAAAACTTAATTAGAGGGAAAACTTCTTCCCGATTCTTAATTAGGAAAAGCCAGGTCATTCTAGAAAAATCATCAAAAAAGGTAAGAAAATATCTATATCTATTATAACAAGTTGCACAAAATGGTCCACAAACGTCATTGTGAATAAGATCAAAAGGTTTCACGGATTGTTTTTGACTTCGGGCAGGAAAAGACACCCTATGGTGTTTGCCCAATTGGCATGCATCACATCATAATGAAGAAATAGAAGATACACTGAGATTTAAAATCTTTAATTTTTCAAGCGATGGGTGACCAAAATGAAGATGTTGATGCAGTGGCGAACTTGGAATGAAGGAGGAAGATGTCAAGTGAGACAAAAAATAGTGCAAATCACCAGAGCCTACTCCCCATCCAATCATCATCATACTTCGCAAATCCTATAGAGCAACAACAGTAGGACCAAAAGTTATGTTGCATTTCAAAGAATCAACAAGTTTTGCAATGGAAAATAAATTATATGGAAAATGTGGAACATAATGAACAAAGTGTAATTTAATGAAGTGGGACATAGCCACATTTGGTGACAGTTTTGATAGATCCATCTGACAGAGTGGCATATGAATGGGGAATATGAGAGTCAATGGTTTGAAGGAGGTGTGGCAAACTTGTCATGTGCTGGGTTGCACCTGAATCAACTATCTAGTCTGGATATGAAGCAATCATGTCTGTCCCATTACCTTGATGTGTAGTTGAGAGGTGAGAAGATGGGGCATGTGGAGGATACATAGGAGAGTCACCAATCTACCAGTCGGTATGTGCAGTATATGATGTTGTTGTTCTAGGTTGAGAATGTAATGGAGAATCGCCAACACACTTTGAGGCATGTAGGAGTTGTGCATACTCCTCGTTCGTCAGAGAGACATGAGAGGAGTTTCTAGTGGAGTTTTTGGAAGCAACTTTTGTCATGGCTAAACCTTGGACGATATGAGTTGGTGGACCCTGGGCAACATGTGCAGTGCCCCTACCACGTCCTCTACTGTAGTGAGCAAGGTATCCATGTTTATAATGACAAACGTCTTCAATGTGGCCCATCTTTCCACAATATGTGCACTTCAGGCATAGTCCACGTCCGCATCCACGACCACGACTGCGAGCCATGGTGACGACCGCAACTTGGGCATCGAAGGCGTTGGTGTGAGAAATGCAAGAAGATTCCATCTCAGATTGGGACAAGCGAGCATAGGCTTGATCCATGGTTGGAAGCGTTTTGCCGACTAGCAATAGTTGACAAACTACGGCATACCGAGGATGGAGGCCATTCAGGAAGCACCAGGTGATGAGAGTGGATCTCTCCTTTGTGACGTCAGCCGAAGTGGTAGGCGAGAAAAAATCCAGTTGGTTGGTGAGCACCTTCATCGCATCATAATATTTGGACAATGGGTAATCACCTTGCTGCTCAGAAAAAATCATATCCATCACGTTGTACATACGAAGACAATTATCCTCTTGTGTGAAATTGTTTCATCTCATCCCACATTTGCTTGGCATTATGATGGCACAAATAGTTGACAACGATATCTGGTTCCATGCAACCCCCGATCCAGGATCGGACGTGGCTGTTTCCGGTGACCCAGGTGTCACCAGGTGTTGTCGGTGAAGCATCCTTGATATACTTCAGTTTTCCACGTGACTCTAAAAAGGTTTGAACTGCATTCATCCATGGCAAAAAATTATCCCCATTTAATTCAATGACATAGAGGTTAGGCATATCATTATAGATGATAGTAGCCGAAGTTTTCTTGTCACCCATAATAGAGGAAAGGCCGTACCGGTTTGAAAGTTTGGCACAGAAAGCAAAAAAACACTACCGGTATAAATGTACGGTAGGAGTACAAAAAATAAAGGGCACTTCCAGAATGTAAGCACGGTAGGAATATAGAAAATATAGGGCACTACCGGAATGTAAGCACGGTAGGAATATAAAAAATAAAGGACACTACCGGAATGTAGCACGGTAGGAGGGAAAATCGCAGGAATAATGGGCTGTGATTTGAATGCATAGAACCCCCTAATTATAGAAAAAAGTGCTCAACCAAGAAGTTCAGGGGAACCACATGGAGAGGAAAAATAATAATAGTGCTTTGCCCCTTTGTTTTCTTTAATATAAATTTGGGGTCTTTTCTTGCTATCTTCGGCTTCTCTCTCTCTTTTTGTTTTATCTAACAATGATCCAAACAGGAAGTTCTTAACGCATAAACAAAGAGGACACGCTCAACTATAGACGGCTAGAAGAAGGCCTCTCTACATAGGCTGTCCAACGTCATCTGCTCCTTGTGGCGAGCCGGACGATCAGCAAGAAGGGAGCACGCTTGTTGCGGCAATGGGGGCGGCCTTTGCTATAGACCGAGCCGGCAGCCCGTGGACAGTCCGCAATCCCCTGCGGCCAGAGCCGTCAGTAGGAGAACCGGGAAAGAGAGAAGGACGGGGAAGAGAGGAGGGGAGGGAAGGGGATGGGTCAAAGCGGCACCGGGAGCGCTTTGTTTCTTGTGCACGGATGTTTACGCACCTAACAATTAGTAATTTATTTTGTGAAACACATATATGAAATGTATTTTTGAAAAAGATAACAACAAACCTTCCCATGAAGTCAGCTACAATTATTCTTTATCAACAATAGTTCCTTAAAGAAGTCATACATATACCGTGACACTTGGAAAAAAAACAACAACATTACAAATTTCTACGACATAACAAACTTTTTTTTCTCTACTCTATTAGTCACCTCAAATAATGGTTAAAAGATAATGAAAACAACAACGATTCTACATGGAATTAGTTCTTTAGTGTCATTTCGTTTTATTATCACTTACTGATAAGGATCATTTTATTTGAAACATAATTTTGACAATAAGATATTAAGACGGCTTAAGGAATTTTTATAAAACTATATTAGATTCATAACATAGAACACGAAATGAAATATATAGTACCCTAAAAGAAGTAGCTTACTGTTACAGTGAGACAAAGAGAACTCTTATATCGGTAAAAATAAAAATTGGCCCAGATGAATAGAAGATGTGTATGAATATAAATCATTATATATTGTCTTTTCTTTCTTTGTACGTAGAATTGCTATCTTTTTATTTTGAAAAATAAAAAATGTATTCATCATTAATTTGAAGCTCAGTTCAAAAACTTCCTTTCTAAATCAAATGAACCTGGAGGCATAAGTATAAAGATAAAGTGACATCGAGTTCAGCCAGTGAATTAAAAAACGGCCCAGGCTGCCGCTTAATCGGCCATGACCCTTATCCGCCTAATTTATCCCCTAAGCACCCGCTTAATCATTTTAAACATAATCACCCACTTTTTGCCCGCCTCACCCGCTTTTTGTAGATTTTTTCCCGCTTTTGTTTAAAAATCCTAATGTAAGCATCTAACATTAATTAATACATAGTCCAAGTAGTGTTAACTATAATATATGAAACTTGTATACATTAAATGTTCTATGATATAGCTAGTCCTAATTTAGAATGCATACTTTGTGTGTAAGCTGTAATAATTGAGTACTTCTGTAATGCATCTAAGTAAATATCATATTGCTCTATTATACTTCTAATGCACAATTAGTTTACTGATATTATTGTTGCTTTCAGTGATTAATGATTGGTACTACTGGTTAGTATTACTTTAGTGATTATTTTAATTCAATAATTCATAGTTTGTTATTTACAATTACTGATCTGCTCGCTGATTTTAGTGATTAGAGATATATATTAATAGTAAAGTATTGATGAATACTTAGTAAAATACTGATTTGCTGATTAGATATGTATAGAAGTTCCTTATAAATATATTTTTCATATACACATACATGTAATTTTGTATAAAAATATATAAATTTAGACACCCGCTTTTTCAAAAATTGCTCGCTTAATGGCCCACCTACCGCTTAATTGGTTACAGAGTGTTGTATGCACGCCTCCCGCTTCCCTCTTTCTGATACCTTGAGTTCAGCTTAGTAGGACTGTGACAACCACACTAACAAATGATCAAAATAGAATAAAATGTTTATATAAGAAGTCATTTGCATAGATATATTCTCCAGTTTGCATGAAAGCAATTTGTTTACAAAACATAGTTGAAGCAGTTGCTTGGGTAATTTTTTTGCAAAATGCAATAAATGTAAGAATATCCTATCCAGAATTGCCTAGTCAAACAATGATGTCTTCCATGGGATGTTTCAACTTTATTTCCTTGCTGAAAGTCACAAATTCAAGTGTAACTAGCACAAGGTGTAACAAATACTTGATTTACAACCTTAATGTGATTCCATCCTTTCCATAATAATAAAAAATAATATAATTTTATTTTCTAATGAGGGGGTTCCCTAAATTTATGTGAATAATGAAAGAAAATATGTTCCCACAAATTGTTGATAAGCACAATGCATAGCAACTGCAATGAAGTAGGTATGACAGAACTACAAAATATTCACTGTAAGCATCAATATGTAGCACATAGATCTTCACTAGATAAAAAATAAAAACATAAATAGCATATTGTAACAAAATGAAATATCATGGCTACTTTTTTTATATATAAAATTATCACAGAAGAGATTCAACTCGATTCAGTAAAGATACTATATAACTTTATATTATAGGATGTGAAGAGCATAATGGAGTTTATATTTATGTAACTTTATACTGACAACTTATATTTGAGTCATTCATATGAGCAGAGAGCATTCATCCACCATAATATTTGAAGCACGAGCATGACTGTCTATAGTATGAGAAAAGGAAAAAGAAGAGAGGCAGCAACTTCAAATGTGCATGCATACCTATGGACTAGATCAGAGCTTTAGTGATCACATAATGTAAACCCTATGAAGGCGTGAGATGTCATCCTTCTCTAGAACCTTTCCTTAAGATTGGGGCAATGGCATTTTCCAAGGACTGCAAGCAGATTAATCAGATGGGTAGTCCTACATCTTAGTGCAAACCTATGTTTCCAAGTACTACAATAAGGTTAGATGATTCAAATTTGGCAAATCATTGCAAAACTATTACATATTTCAGAACTATTACATATTTCTAAGTACAATAGTGATGTAGCATGATGCAATCCTTGAAAAGCCTTCAGCTCAGGGCAACACTAACATTCTAAGAATTAAAAAGAGGCAATAGGATTCAGATCTACCTCTAATGACAAGCATTGAGCTTGTTAGAGGTTGTTTGTATTCAATTCCTCAAAACTTCCTTGGGAAGTTTCCACAAACTTCCAATTCCACACCTGGCAAAGTCAACATGAAGTAGAAGTCTTGAACCATGCTACAGAGTATGTTAAATTCAAGGATTTTCAGACACTTAGGTAAACTGATGATGTTTAGCAATGCCACTGGAGAAGCCAGAAGATGATGACAATAAATACCAGTTCCAAGTTTGGCAGAATTCATTATTTTCGGATTCGAGGAGGAAAGGGTTTTAATATAATATGGCCACAATTTGAGATTAGCAAATTCTTTAGGGAATTTAGCATGTGGAAAATGGCAACAAGTTGGCTCGAGTAATGAATCGCCATTTTTTTGTAAAGAAGGTCGTGTTCTTGTAGACGACATTGCATTATATTTCAACAATGAAATATTTTTCCAGGATTCTTAACAAGGTCAGGCTATAGTCATCAACAAAGAGAAAGGGGACACCTCATCAATGATGTAAATATGCAAATCACCATACCTACCGCCAAACAAGATATACATTGGACCATCGAAAACTCCCTTCAATAACATATTTTTCTCCACAAATTCTTAGCATCAAGATTTTTACTGCAAAGCATTTTACCTGGGACATGACCAAAGTGATAATTGATCAAGTTGGTATTCACCCTAGATATTGATACTTCAATAGTCATGGCTTTTTCTGTTAGGATTCTCTAAACTTTAAGATGGTTGGTTTGGGATATAGAGTTGGTGATATGTATTATTTTGGTAATGTTGCACCTCACTCTATCCTAATTTCTTGCTTGCCCCTTTAGTTTTATCAATGCTACGATTACCTATCCTTAGACAAGCTCAATCATATGGATCCATATTTATCTAGTTTAATAACTTTCCATGTGATGTTTGTCAATTAGGCAATCATCATACAATTTTTTTCCCCACAATACTTTTTGATGTTCAAAAGTTGTCTTTGATTTGGTTCATAGTAACATTTTTGGTATGTTTTAAACCAGTAGTTGTAATGAATTTTGCCATTTTGTTACTTTTTTTGATGATTTCTCATGAATGACTTGGATAAATATGTTGGAATTCCACATGATGATATGTTTGATATATTCAAAACCTTTTGTAAAATGATTTCAACATAATTTGATAAAATCCATTAAAATGTTAAGAATCGACAATGCTTTAGAATATGTCGCTAGCTCCATGACATCTTTTTGCTCTGAGAATGGGGTTGTCGACCAAATATCTTGTACTCACACCACAATAAAATGGGGTTGTTGAGCACCATTATAGACAATTCTTGGATATTACCCGAGCTCTTCTTTTTCAAGCTAAGTTAGCCAAACCTAATTGGTATGAAGATATTCTCACTGTCTGGTACCTGGTCAACTGGAAACCTTACTTTTTTCTCGAAAACAAGATTCCTTATTCTCTATGTTTTTCAAGAATATAAGTTTTTTCATCTTCGTTTATGTGATTTTGGATGTACTGCCTTTGTTCATAGCTTTGATATAAAGGTAGAGAAACTTTATCCTCGTTCAATCAAACTATCTATTCCACCTTCCAAAAAGGTTGTAAGTGTTATATTTCAAGTCACCATCACATGTATCATGTATGTCTTAGCCGATGTCACCTTCCATGAATTGGATATTTTCTTTGGCACACCTTCATCTACGTCACCATTGAGTCCAAATGAATTTGTTGAGTTAGATCTATCTGATCTAGTGGAGTTTATATTAGTGGAGTCCCCTCCCATAGATCCTCTGGTTGATCATCTCATTGATCCCAAAGAGCCTAATGTTCCTCCTAAAACAAATTCAGTTCATGAGTTTGCCAATGGCTATTGTCGAGGCCTAAAGCATTATTCCCAATTCCAAGTTCCGCCTAAATCATCCAATTTTGAGGATTCAAAATGCTTTGTGGCACTCCAAAAAGGTACACATTTTTGCACTCCACACCCTATTTCTCGTACATTTTGTCTTGCAAATCTTTCTCATAATGCTAAAACCATTACCCAACATTTAAACTCCATCCAAATCCTGAAAATATACAAAGAGGCTCTTCGACACCTTGGTTGGAAGGTTGCAATACATGAAGAAATGACAACATTGCTCGAGAATGGAATCTAGGATCTTGTTTTGCCGCCCCAAAACATGAACATGGTCGACTACCATTCGATCTTCTCTGCCAAGATTGATTTTGACGTGATTGATTGGAGATCTTAATGTGGCAACACATCCCACTATCACACAGACAGCGAGGTGTTACGCGAAAATGTGCGGAAATCACCATAACTACAGAGCATAAGAAACACGGGTTAATTAAAACCAATTTTGAAAAACTGATAAACAGAAAAACTATTACATTCCAGTCCATATCCTGCAAGAAAACATGTTAGATACATATATACAAGCCTTGATACATGTCCACAACTTAGCACAACAGTTGTCCTGTCATATCATGAGTTAATCACCTGTTCATACATACATAAAGGCCCACATCCGGCCAACAGCAGGATATACAAAATATCTATAGTTTTACATCGTGAAACAACGTCAAAACACCGCCAAAGACCTAAGAGTACATGGATGACTCTAGACTCTACTACAAAACATCCAAAACAGCATCACGTCCAACACTTGCCTCTACTGTTCTTCTTGCTGCTCAGCCGCAACTCCGCGACCACCACCACATCTAGCTTGACCACCTAAAAAGGGTGTAAACCAGAGGGGTGAGACAATCGAACATTGTCCCAGTGGGAAACATAACTCCCCGCCCAAACTACAAAACCCCATATATGTATAAAGCAGCTTATCTGATAAAAGGTATAAAAGAGAAGTTATGAAATAAAGCTATCTAGGCTTACCAGGTGTAGTCAAGTATTACATGTGAAACATGATTAACAAGACAAGGTATATATAAGTTCTACTACATATGAAGAACATATAAGTAATTGCAAGATATAATGAGAGTAACTACACAAACAAGGCCTCAACCAATGTTTCGTGTTTGTCTTAAGCAGTAGTACTATTCGGCTAAATTATGTATTATTATGCCCTGAGGAAGTGAATCGTACCGTTCAAATCCAACCTTTGGCTACGAAGCCCATAGACGGTGCCATACAAGGTCAATGGAAGAGCCAGAATCCACGACCTCACCCCTCGTGGTCAGTACATGTGAAACAAAGCAGGACCGCAGTCTCATGCTCAAGTGGTCTTAGCCATAGGGTCAGCTCCTCAGGCTACCCTTCCTCTAGCCCTCCTTGGTACAGGTCAAGGCGCTAGTAAAACTGAGCCACCGGCCTGATCACCGTGCTCTGAGCCATGAACACATTCATGCTCATCGTATCACATATCCGGAGCCATGGTCCTGTTCACCATGCTCATCACATATCCGAGTCTGCAACCACAAATGCACTCGTTTCCCTCTCTTTTTGAGGCTAGGAGAAACCTCGCATATTCAAAAATATGCACTCCGAGTTAACCCGCAGGAGAACCCATTTCACCATCACCAACTCCTGACTATGATGGATCTATGTCCAGGGAAACTACATGATAGATTTCACTGTGATTAATTAGTATCGTTTAGATGGATTGCAAGATTCAACCAAGGTGTATAACATGCAATTATAACAAGAAATAAAAAGCATAAACTCATCATTATACTTATATTACAATTCACATCATACTGATCCATCACAAGGATCTCACATCACATGTTATCACTTGGCCTCTTGCCAATCATCCAGATTCATCACACATCGTGGGATCTCAATCCCAAATCACATAGTGTCACTACCTCTCAAGGCTTATATCATCATCATCATCATGGAACAACATTCATAATGTACCTGTCATCTCATTGTTCTCATATAATCATTCCTCATAGCCTTTTCAATTGTCTATACATTACCTGCATGGTTAGCACTATTCTATAATCAACATAAATAACTTAGAAACTCATATTATCAACACAGGATGACATTTTAGGATTAAGTGCTTTATCAACTCAAAGTGACATTAGTGGTTATATCACATATCGTCAAGCAAACCCTAATGCATGCTCATGATTGCTCTTGGCATTATAAGACAATCAAGGTGATCACATCCGTTTGTATAACCATATTAAGTTTTGATGAAAAACTTTATCATAATAAATACTTAACATGCAACGAGTCACCATGGATTAGCAAGAGTAAAGACAACTTATCGGCTATTCATGACAATCGGGGCCCTCACAAGAAGTACTCACAACCCTCACTAAAAACTATATCGGGCAGGGCTCACTCTCACCAAAGGTTATATCGGGAAATCAACTCACTATGGCCCGCGTGCAGCGCGCAATGCTGCGTTACCAAAGGTAACGGCTCTCAAGTGTGCAGCGCGCAACACTAGGTCAAGGGCATACCGGGCAACGACCAAGGATCAACCGTGCAGCCGTGCCGGGCAAGGTGTATCGGGCAACGCACAACGAGCATCATGGCGTGCAGGCTATCGGGCAACAGGGTGTCAGCTGCGTGACGTGCACTGGGTGTGCAGCTCATGTCAGGTGACACGGTGCCGGCCAGGGTGACGCGCACCCCGGGTAGCACTGTCGGGTGACGCGGTGTCGAGCTCACTTACAATGTGCACGGGTAGCGGGTAACCTGTTCTAGCGTGCAACCTGTGTCGGGCGTGCATCCTGTGTCAGGTGTGCAACCTATGTTGGGTGTGCAGCCTGTGTCCGACGTACATGGGTAGTGTGTTCGCCCGCCACAGCACTACGACGCGCACCTCAGGCATCATTTGTGCAGGGCAGGGTGTCACGCACAACACCAAAAGGAACCAAAGAAGATATCACCCACCCATGTGCCATGCAAGGAGACTAGGTCAAGAGGGATGTCGGGCAGCACCTCCCCATGTTCATGTCATCCAAGGCACATCATACAAAGGTCATCTACCACCTCACACATGGATACCCGAAACCCTAGTGGGTCAAGAAGGGGGCTCACCTCAAACAACTAAGAAAGAGGGGTGTTGCTCACCTACAAACCCTAGATCACAAGGTTCGGCCAACATGGATACGAAGCAAGAAACTAAGCTACTAGCATGCATATAAACAAGATTATAGCAAGAAATAATGTAATTAGGGTTAGAAGTTATGCAACCCGCCTTAAGAAACTCGAAGCTCCAAGAACCACCATGCAAGGAAGGAGAGACTCCAAGGGATATTGGCCACTAGCTTGCTTCTCCAAGGTGTGTCGACCGACAAGCTTGCTCCTTCAAGGGGGTATCGGCCACCACTAGCAAGGAAGAGGGTTGTGTCATGCAATAAGGTGGAGAGGAACCAAAGGACCAAAGGAACCCCTAGCTAAGGAAAGGAACCACCTATATAGAAGGAAAGGGAGGAGAAAACAAGGTTGGTCCAAGAAAGGTGTCACTTGCCTAGGGACACTTGTCCTAGTGCATGAGTCACCACTCTAGCAAGCTCCATACACATGTCAAAGATATGCACCAAGTGTCCACTAAACAAGGTCAAGGCTAGGTCAAGCATCATGGGCGACACAACAACTTGCTCCTTGGGCGACACACCTCTTGCCATGGGCGACACACTCCCATGGCCGATACACTGCCCACTTGGCCAATATAAGGCTTCAACCAAAGCAAAGCAAGGCACCTAAAGGCCCAACAAGCTCAACAAGGCCCAAAAGAACTCAAGCAACGAGCCCAAGCCTTCCTCTCTACACAAGAGGAAGCAAAGAGAGGGATAAACACTTCACAAGGTGGCAAACTTGCCCACAAACACTAGACTTGGTTTATTTGCAAGTAGCACCTCCAACACTCAACAAAGCACAACCAAAACCCTAATCACCACCAAAGGTGATTAGCAAGCATCAAAGTACTAGGGTTAAGCAAAGAAAATAGGGTAAACCCTAAACGAAGGTCAGGGTCCTTATAATCTAACCCTCTTTAAGGGATTTCGTCCCCAAAATCTGAAGAGAAAAGTGAAGGATACTTCCTCCTCATCTCTTCCTCAAGCTCCCACGTGGCTTCCTCAATGCCACGATGATGCCAAAGAACCTTCACAAGAACCAGGTCATTCCTCTTCAGCTTCTTAACTCTTATGTCAAGGATCACCACAGGACCTTCCTCATAGGTCACATCTTCATCAAGCTCAACCTCTACTAGTTGTATCACTATTCCTGAATCCGAATGACTTTTCTTCATCATACTGACATGGAACACTAGATGTAACCTGTGCAACTCTGGAGGCAACTCTATCTCATAAGCTACCTTACCAACTCATGCTATGACTGGGTAAGGCCCCATATACCTAGGTGCCAACTTACCCTTCCGACCAAACCTCAGCACACCTTTACACGACGAGACTTTAAGATACACTTTGTCTCCTACCTGGAACTCCAAAGGTCATCGACGATTGTCCACGTAAGACTTTTGTCTGTCTTGTGCCACTTTCAACTATTGTTGTATCACCTTGATCTTTTCTGTTGCCTGCTGCACTAACTCAGGACCCAACAACTGATGCTCACCAGACTCATACCAACACAAAGGAGGTCTACACTTGCTTCCATACAAAGCCTCATAAGGAGCCATGTCAATGCTTTGCTGATAACTTTTGTTGTAGGCAAACTCTATCAAACTAAGATGTACATCCCAACTTCCTAGGAACAGCAAAACACAAGCTCGAAGGAGATCCTCCAAAATCCGAATAGTCCTCTCAGATTGTCCGTCTGTCTGTAGATGAAAAGCGGTACTAAACCTCAACTGTGTTCCCAATGCTTTGTGCAACTGTTCCCAAAAATGACTTGTAAACTGTGGTCCTCTGTCAGAAACTATCGTTGTTGGCACACCATGCAAACGTACTATCTCATCCACATAAACTCAAGTGATTTTCTCAGCATTATATGTCATCTTCACATGTATGAAATGGGAAGACTTCATCACTCCGTCCACTACCACCCAAATGGAATCATGATTCCTAGTTGTCTTGGGTAGACCAACTACGAAATCCATGGTTATATGATCCCATTTCCACTACAGTATTGGCAAAGGTTGCAACATACCTGTCGGCTTCTGATGTTCAGCCTTGACTTGTTGACACACTACGCACCTATCCACGAACTCAGCTACCTCTTTCTTCAAGTCGGGCAACCAATACAAGTCCTTCAGACTATGATACATCTTGGTGACACCTAGATGCATAGCATACATCGATGTGTGTTCTTCCTTGAGCACCAACTTTCTCAGATCATCAACATTAGGAACCACCATCCTATTACGATAGCAGACTATCCCATCCTCAGACTCATGAAACCCATCACGCTTTTCGCTGCCAAACTCTACTCTGATCAACTGTACTGCATCACCTGTCTGCTGTGCATCCTTGATCTACTTTCTTAACGTAGGCTTGACTTGCATCTGTGCTAAAAGTCCAGCTAACGAGGAAAGCGCCATCTGCACGTTCATATTTCGTAAGGAGACAAGCATATCTCGCTTATGGCATACCAGAGAACTCAGTTGTGCCTTCTTAGAAGAAAAAGAAGACTTACGACTAAACGCATCAGCTACCACATTTGCCTTACCGAGATGATACTCGATAGTCCATTCGTAGTCATCGATCAACTCCATCCATTGACGTTGTCGCATGTTTAACTCGTGCTGCGAAAAGATGTACTTCAAGTTCTTATGATCCGTAAAGATCTGACACACTTCCCCGTAAAGATATTGTCTCCAAATCTTTAACATATGAACTACTGCTGCCAGCTCCAAATCACGAGTCAGATAGTTCTCCTTGTGCTTTTGAAGCTGTCGCGAAGCAAAAGAAACCACATGATCCTCCTACATCAGCACACAACCTAAGCCTTTCTTGGAAGCATCACAGAAAACCACATAACCCTTCCCAGGCTCTGGCAGGATCAACATTGGAGCACTGACCAACTTTTCCTTCAAACTATGGAAAGCTTGCTGACATCGATCATCCCAGACAAAAGGTACATCCTTTCTCGTCAACTTTGTCATTGGCAAAGCAATCACACTGAAGTCCTTGATAAACCTCCGGTAGTATCCTGCTAAACTCAGAAAACTGCAAACTTCTATCAGTGTCTTCGGCTATTCCCAATCTGCAACGGATTCCACCTTCTTCGGATCTACTTTGACTACTTCAGCAGATATCACATGACCCAAGCAAGTCACCTCTTCCAACTAGAACTCACACTTACTGAACTTGGCATACAACTGATGTTGGCAAAGAAGAGTCAATGCTCGATGAAGATGTTGCTCATGCTCGAGCCTGTCCCGACTATAGATCAGTATGTCGTCTATAAAGACTACAACAAATTGATCTAAGAATGGACGGAACACTCTATTCATCAGGTCCATGAAAGCAGTAGGTGCATTGGTTAACCAGAACGGCATAACCACGAACTCATGGTAACCATACCTCATCCTGAAAGTTGTCTTTGGTATGTCATCCTCCTTGATCCTCAGCTGATGATATCTGGACTGTAGATCAATCTTTGAAAACATTTTAGCACCACGTAACTGATCAAACTGATCATCTATCCTCGGAAATAGGTACTTGTTCTTGATCGTGACCTTATTCAACTACCGGTAATATATACACAACCGCATCGAACAATCCTTATTTTTGACGAACAACACGGGAGCACCCCAAGGCGACGTGCTCGGTCGGATGAAACCTTTGTCCATCAACTCTTGCAACTGCTCCTTAAGTTCTGCCATCTCCACTGGAGCCATCCTATACGGTGTATGTGCAACTGGCTGCGTACCTGGGACCAGATTGATCTCAAAGTCAATCTCTCAGGGTGGGGGAACACCAGAGAACTCCTTTGGAAACACATTTGCAAACTCTCAAACAATGATCACCTCCTCGAGACTAGGACCTTTCACCTTGGTAGCCACAACGGTATCCACTACATGAGCTAAGAACGCCTCACATCCTTGTCGTAACAGCTTATCTGCCACCATAGCTGATACCAGACACATCGGAAGAATCTTCCTATCTCCTTGGAAGATCCACTTCTCTCCGGCATCGTCAAACTCCTCCTGCTTGGTACCACAGTCTAAAACAACCTTATACTTCTCTAAGGTATCCATCCCAAAGATAACATCGAACCCATGCAGATCAAGTGGTATAAGGTCCACTTGAATGCGATGTCCCGAGAAAGTCAAAACACAAGATGGACACTCTTCTCGGAGCAACGTGGAACCATCCAGAGGGTTTTCTAACAACAAGCTATCCTTCTTACGACTAACAGGTAAATGACAGTTCTCAAGCATGCTATAGGCGATAAAAGAGTGCATAGCACCCGCGTCAACCAAAACATATATAAAGCAAGAAGAAGACATATCAGAATGAAATAACTCCATCTGACCTATCACCACTCGCGGGTTAACCATCGCCTCCAGCTGACTCATGGCATAGAATCGAGTCGTTGCTTGCTGTCCACGTCCCCTGCTTCCTTGAGCAGACGATCCAGCCTAAGACACTTGACCGCATCCTCATCCTCTGCTACCACTGGGCTGTTGTCGATCCGATCCTTGAAGATTCTTTCTCGGCTGCTATGTCACCTCATCATCTCTGTAGGGACAACTCGACTTGACATGCCCTATCTGACCGCAGGCATAGCATGTCCTAACATCAACCCCTCTACTTGGAGACCACTGGGATGGTCCACTAGAACCTCTCATCACAGACGGTGCTGAAAACCTGGGCTTCTTGAAGCTGCCAAACCTCTGCCCCTGGAACTGAGCATGTCTCTTCTTAGCCATAGACTCTCTCTTCTCCCTAACAGATCATTCGATCCTTCAGACGGATTCCACAAACATAGCAAACTGCTCTCGGTTCTCTAATGCAGAAACCGGTGTCGTCAGCTCAGCACTCAGACCCTTCTCGAAATGTCTGATCCTCTCCTCATCTGTTGCTGCCATGTGAGGACAAAACCTCAACAGATCCATGAACTTGGCTTCATACTCGGTGATGTTCATCGTTCCTTGTCGCAGGCTCTCAAACTGACTGATCTTCTCATCCAGATACGTCTTCGGGAAGTATCTGGTGATGAACACGTGCCGGAAAACCTCCCAACAGATCACCTCACCGGGCCGCTTCTCTTCCTTGATGGTCCACCAATGACCAGCACTACCTTTCAGAAGGTAGACAGCGTGCTTTACTTTGTCTTCTTTGGGGATGTCGAGGATCCGAAAAGCCTTCTCAAGACTTGTCAGCCATAGATCCGCATCCGCTGAATCAGCCGTTCTAGCATAATCCGAAGCTCCGACTCGGTGAAGCCGCTACAATGTCTTCCCAATACCCGATGTTTCACCATGGGGAGCCTGTGCTCTCGGAGGAGGCACTGGAAATCGTTCAACCATGAGATTCATCGTAGCCATCATCTCTATCATCAGCTATTGATAGGCAGGGTGTTCAAATATGGCTGGGTTAAGTTGGGGGACCTCAGGCACCCGATCTTCATGTGCCTGGCCTACTGCTCCATCAACGGATGCAGCATCGCTGTGCTCAGCAGCGTGTTCTTCATGGTTTCCAGACATCTTAGCTTTTCTTCCGCTGAGGGCAGAAGATGATAGTGAGAAAATCTAGAAAACTTAGAAGAACAGTCACAACCTAGTCCTAGATCCCTGTAGACTCAATGAACCTAAAGCTCTGATACCAAAAACTTGTGGCAACACATCCCACTATCACACAGACAGCGAGGTGTTATGCGAAAATGTGTGGAAATCACCATAACCATAGAGTATAAAAAACACGGGTTAATTAAAACCGATTTCGAAAAACTGATAAATAGAAAAACTATTACATTCCAGTCCATATTTTGTAATAAAATAGGTTACATACATATATACAAGCCTTGATACACGTCCACAACTTAGAACAACAACTGTCGTGTCATATCATGAGTTCATCACTTGTTCATACATACATAAAGGCCCACATCCGGCCAATAATTGGATATATAAAACATCTACAACTATACATCGTGAAACAACGTCAAAACACTGCCAAGGACATGAGAGTACAAGGATGACTCTAGACTCTACTACAAAACATCCAAAACAACAGCACGTCCAACGCTTGCCTCTACTGTTCTTCTTGCTGCTCGGCCGCAACTCTGCGACCACCACCACGTCTAGCTCGACCACCTAAAAAGGGTGTAAACCAGCGGGGTGAGACAATCGAACATTGTTCCAGTGGGAAACATAACTCCCCGCCCAAACTACAAAACCTCAGATATGTACAAAGCAGCTTATCTGATAAAAGGTATAAAAGAGCAGTTATGAAATAAAGCTATCTAGGCTTACCAGGTGTAGTCAAGTATTACATGTGAAACATGATTCACAAGACAAGGTATATATAAGTTCTACTACATATGAAGAGCATATAAGTAAGTGCAAGATATAATGAGAGTAACTACACAAACAAGGCCTCAACCAATGTTTCGTGTTTGTCTTAAGCAGTAGTACTATTCAGATGAATTACGTATTATTATGCCTTGAGGAAGTGAACCGTACCGTTCAAATCCAACCTTTGGCTGCGAAGCCCATAGCCGGTGACATACAAGGTCAATGGAAGAGTCGGAATCCACGACCTCACCCCTCGTGGTCAGTCAACGAGAAACAAAGCAGGACCGCATTCTCATGCTCAAGTGGTCTTAGCCACAGGGTCAGCTCCTTAGGCTACCCTTCCTCTAGCCCGCCTTGGTACAGGTCACGGTGCTAGTAAAACTGAGCCACGGGCCTGATCACCGTGCTCTGAGCCATGAACGCATTCATGATCATCGTATCACATTTCCGGAGCCATGGGCCTATTCACCATGCTCATCACATATCCGAGTCTACAACTGCAGCTGCACTCATTTCCCTCTCTATTTGAGGCTAGGATAAACCTCACATATTAAAAAATATGCGCTCTGGGTTAACCCGCAGGAGAACCCATTTCACAATCATGAACTCCTGACGATGATGGATCGATGGCCAGGGCAACTACATGATAGATTTCATTGTGATTAATTAGTATCTTTTAGATGGATTGCAAGATTCAACCAAGGTGTATAACATGCAATTATAACAAGAAATAAACAACATAAACTCATCATTATACTTTTATTACAATTCACATCATACTGATCCATCACAAGGATCCCACATCACATGTTATTACTTGGCCTCTTACCAATTATCCAGATTCATCACACATCATGGGATCTCAATCCCAAATCACATAGTGCCACTGCCTCTAAAGGCTTACATCATCATCATCATCATCATCATCATGGAACAACATTCATAATGTACATGTCATCTCATTGTTCTCATATAATCATTCCTCATAGCCTTTTCAATTGGCTATACATTACATGCATGGTTAGCACTATTCAATAATCAACATAAATAACTTAGAAACTTATATTATCAACACATGGTGACATTTTAGGATTAAGTTCTTTATCAACACAAAGTGACATTAGTGGTTATATCACATATCATCAAGCAAACCCTAATGCATGCTCATTATTGCTCTTGGCATTATAAGACAATCAAGGTGATCACATCCGTGTGTATAACCATATTAAGTTTATATGAAAAGCTTTATCATAACAAATACTTAAAATGCAATGAGTCACCATGGATTAGAAAGAGTAAAGACAACTTATCGGCTATTCATGACAATCGGGGCCCTCACAAGAAGTACTCACAACCCTCACTAAAAGCTATATCGGGCAGGGCTCACTCTCACCACATGTTATATCGGGCAACCAACTCACTATGGCCCGCGTGCAGCGCGCAACGCTGCGTTACCAAAGGTAACGACTCTCAAGCGTGCAACACGCAACGCTGGGTTGAGGGCATACCAGGCAATGACCAAGGATCAACCGTGCAGCCATGTCAGGCAAGGTGTATCGGGCAACGCGCAACGAGCATCATGGCGTGTAGGCTATCGGGCAACAGGGTGTCAGCTGCATGACGCGCACTGGGCGTGCAGCCTATGTCGGGCGACACAGTGTCGGGCAGGGTGACGCACACCCCAGGCGAGCACTTCCGGGCGACGCGGTGTCGAGCTCACTTACAACGTGCACGGGTAGCGGGTAACCTGTTCTAGCGTGCAACCTGTATTGGGCGTGCAGCCTGTGTCGGGCGTGCAGCCTGTGTCGAGCATGCAACCTGTGTCGGGCGTGTAGGGCTAGTGTGCTCACCCACCACAGCACAACGATGCACACCTCAGGCATCATCCGTGCAGGGCAAGGTGTGACGCACAACACCAAAAGGAACCAAAGAAGATATTGCCCACCCATGTGCCGTGCAAGGAGACTAGGTCAAGAGGGCTGTCGGGCAGCACCTCCCCATGTTCATGTCGTCCAAGGCACATCATACAAAGGTCATCTACGACCTCACACATGGATACCCGAAACCCTAGTTGGTCAAGAAGGGGGCTCACCTCAAACAACTAAGAAAGAGGGGTTTTTCTCACCTACAAACCCTAGATCACAAGGTTCGGCCAACATGGATACTAAGCAAGAAACTAAGCTATTAGCATGCATACAAACAAGATTATAGCAAGAGATAATGTAGTTAGGGTTAGAAGTTATGCAACCCGCCTTAAGAAACTCCAAGCTCCAAGCACCACCACACAAGGAAGGAGAGACTCCAAGGGATATCTGCCACTAGCTTGCTTCTCCAAGGTGTGTCGGCCGACAAGCTTGATCCTTCAAGGGGGTATCGGCCACCACTAGCAAGGAAGAGGGTTGTGTCATGCAA
Organism: Alisma plantago-aquatica; assembly: GCA_963693085.1. Classification (NCBI taxonomy): domain Eukaryota; kingdom Viridiplantae; phylum Streptophyta; class Magnoliopsida; order Alismatales; family Alismataceae; genus Alisma; species Alisma plantago-aquatica. The sequence continues at coordinate 729,309,515 of OY856410.1, read as the reverse complement.
CAAGGTGGAGAGGAACCAAAGGACCAAAGGAACCCCTAGCTAAGGAAAGGAACCGCCTATATAGAAGGAAAGGGAGGAGAAAACAAGGTTGGTCCAAGAAAGGTGTCACTTGCCTAGGGACACTTGTCCTAGTGCACGAGTCACCACTCTAGCAAGCTCCATACACATGTCCAAGATATGCACCAAGTGTCCACTAAACAAGGTCAAGGCTAGGTCAAGCATCATGGGCAACACAACAACTTGCTCCTTGGGCGACACACCTCTTGCCATGGGCGACACACTCCCTTGGCTGATACACTCCCCACTTGGCCGATACAAGGCTTCAACCAAAGCAAAGCAAGGCCCCTCAAGGCCCAACAAGCTCAAAAAGGCCCAAAAGAACTCAAGCTACGAGCCCAAGCCTTCCTCTCTACACAAGAGGAAGCAAAGAGAGGGACAAACACCTCACAAGGTGGCAAACTTGCCCACAAACCCTAGACTCACTTTATTTGCAAGTAGCACCTCCAACTTTCAACAAAGCACAACCAAAACCCTAATCACCACCAAAGGTGATTAGCAAGCATCAAAGCACCAGGGTTAAGCAAAGCAAACATGGTAAACCCTAAACGAAGGTCAGGGTCCTTACACTTAAGGCCAATCTGGTTGCGAAAGGCTTAACCCAAACATATGGTGAGGAATTCTTTCAGACCTTTTCGGCAGTCACTTGTATTATCTCTATTTGACTTTTTTTCTCCTTAAGAACTAATAACATTGGCCCTTATATCATCTTGACATAAAAATGACTTCCTTCATGATTAGCTATAGAAGCAGGTATACATGCAACAGCCATTAAGATTCACCATTCGTAGGAGTCTTCTCATGTCTGCCATTTTAGATGGTCCCTCTATGGCTTCAAGCAATCGCCTCGAGCGTGGTTCAACAAGCTTAGTGGTGTCCTTTCCACTCTAGGGTTTTCCAGATATTCCAATGACCACAATCCTTCTTCTCCAAAACACCATTAGAATCATCATTTTAGTTGTCTATGTGGATGGAATACCATCACTGGTAGTGGCACTATCGAAATTTCAATTTTGAACAAATCTCTGACATCACATTTCCATACAAAGGACATGGGCTATCTTAGCAACTTCTTGAGTATTGAAGTCTTATGTTCTAAGAGTGGCATCTACCTCTCATAGCAAAGAAATGTCCTAGATCTTCTTTTTGACTCTGGTATGCTTGAATCCAAGCATGTCTCCTCTCCAATGAACTACCACACCAAAGTCGCATGTGGGGCGGTCATTTCATGATCCTAAACAATATTGATGCATGGTTGGGTAGTTGATTTACCTAACTATCACTCGTCCAAACATTGCCTTTGTAGTCAGCGTGGTTAGTCAATACATGGCTAAGCTTCTCATCAGTCAATGGAGCCTAGTACAGAGGATTCTACGATATCTGAAAAGTGCCCCAGGAAGGGGTCTTCCTTCAAAAATCCTCCTCCAGGAAATTCCTTAACCTATCATTCTCATGTCGATTGGGTTGGGGATGTCAATGATAGAAGATCCACCTATGATCCGGCCAGAGTAGCCTGGCTAGTTATGGCTCAGTAAGTCCAGATGAAGGACCCAGGTTCGAATCACGTTGAAGGCACTATGCAAAAAGTAACACGGAGCTAATTGGGCGCGGGAGAGGGGTGATCGGACCACTCACCCTCTCAAACTCTAAGAGTTTACGTTGTCTAGGGGGGTCATGATTGTGGCGCTTCTACAAGGGTGGTTCTCTCATTAAAAAAAATCCACCTATGGTTATTGTGTTCTCCTGGGAAAATATGCCATCAAATGGGAAAGTAAGAAGCATTCTATCGTTACCCGTTCCAACACTAAAGTAGAATATATAGCTATGACTCATACTTATTGTGAGATCCAATAGGGGACATCAATTCTCCATGTTATTGGCATTCCTATATCATCTCCAATCGTACTTAAATGTGACAATCAAGATGGAACATATATAGCAAACAACCATGTGTCTCATGAGCACAACAAACACATAGAGGTTGGCAACCACTTTGTACGCAATGTGATTCGTGCCAATAATATTTTCACTTCATATTGAAATACTAGAGAACATCTTCACCAAGCCACTTCCACCTTCCTCCAACTATATGTGTAGCAAGGTCGGAATACATATGTATACTCTCCATCTTGAGGGGGAATGTTAGTGCAATTAGTAATTCTATCTTATTTACTTAATTAGGACTAATGTGATATTCCTGCTTAAGTCGATTAGTGTTAGTATGTTTTAGCAAATCAAGTTCCATATGCACATCGTACCCTGAGTCAAGTCTATCTATAGGAGTCAATGTACTCCTTTATAGTTAATAAGATTGCTCTCTAAGTTTTTAATACTACATGTTTCCCTCCTCTTTACAATGGGCTTGGGACCGGCAGTGGTTACTCCAGGCAGAGTTACAACTTTGGGTAACCATTAGTAATTCCTTTTGTTTAAATGTATGAAATATATTTTAAAAGATATATAACAACAAACCTACAAACAAAGTCAGCTACATTATCTTTTGTCAGCAACATTTTCTAGAAGAAGACCTGTATATACCATGATATTTGGACAAAAACGGATAACAACAATACATGTTTCTATTGCAAAACCAACATACTTGTATGGATGAATATATTCTTTACTTTATTGATTTGGTCTTCATTATTTAAACAAAATAAGCCTCATTAAAGCAGTAAAGTTTGGCACAACTAGTAAGAACAATGATGATTCTATCTATTAAATGATTGTTTATGTACCAATTACCCTTTTGCAAGACTTACCAATTGATGATCTAGGAAGCATGAACGCACATGTTTGTACACAAGACTCACCTAGACACATGGTCGAGATGACTCAGACATGTTCATCTAAAAAAAATATTCACAGGTCTAGAAACATCATAGACACCTAAGACACTATTGAATCAAACCACTTAGCCTAACCAAGATAATAGAGAAAACATCATGGACATGCCATGCCCTTAACTTCCCTATCACACATCTGATTACATTGTAGTAACTAGCATCCTTCTTCAAGAATCATCTTTGTCTTCTCTCCTAGTTAGAGAACATAGAACTAGCATCTCAACCTCTATCACCTCTAGTCTTTTAGAATAGAGGACAGGAGAAACACAATGGTGACTGCCACCTTCACTTCAAGTATCTCTTCCTCCTCTTACTCTCTTCCCCTTCATTTTCCGCTTCTTCCCACCTCCCTCTCCCCCTTTTAATGTAGGCGTCCTCCTCCCTCCTCCTCTTATTTCTCCTACCAACAAGTCTCCTCCCCCTCATCCTCATCTTCTAACTCCATGTATGTGTTTGTTCTTGTGTTATTTCCTATGTTTGTGCTTCCTAGTTGATGATCATTTAAAGTCTACAGGTACGAGATTATGAACATTCTCTAATTGATGCAGCCATTTTTCTAGGAAAATTCACCTCTTTTAGTGTCTGGAAATCCATATCAAAATCTCCCATTGACCTTCTAGACATGTGCTTCCAATGCACAGACTTGAAAGAAGCATTTCCATATGTAGAGTATATATATATATATATATATATATATATATATATATATATATATATATATATATGAAATAACATAGAGCCACTTATTAATACCCTTCCACCCTCTGTCTACAACTTTAAAAAACTCTCTTTCTTTTCTCCATTTCATCTTCCCAACCCCATCTATGCCCATTCTCTACTAATGTAGTTTTCATAGATTGGCCCCATCTTCCATCTACCCACTCCCCCCCCCCCTGAGTTTGTTGTCGAATAAGATCATATTACCAACCTCTACACCAGAATTAATAGAGCCACCTTCAATCCACATGATATCATGTTTAACGTCAATAAAGGAGTCATTTTCACCCTAATCCTAAATTACATCATGGCCCATGGTAGATGTGACACCCCGCCATCACGCAGACAACAAGGTGACACGTGAAAACGTGCAGAACCATATAGTACTGAAAACACAGGTTAATTAAAACCAATAGCAGAAAGCAGATAAATAAAGAAACTGTTACATCCAACATCTGCAAGGAAACATTTAATATAAATATTACAAGCCTGAAATATATCCACAGCTTAGAGAAACCAGCTGTCCTACCAGCACATGAGTTCATCACCTATTTATACATAACGGGCCACATCAGGCCAGCAGTAGGATATACAAAGCTACATCAGGTAAACATCATAAAACATCATCAAAACACCTCTGAGGACCTAAGAGTATAGGGATGACACTAGGACTCTACTATAAAACCACCAAAACAACAATGTGTCCATCTCGTGCCTTCTACTACTCTTCTTCTTACTGCTTGGCCGCAAGCTCGCGACCACCACCACATCTAGTGTGACCACCTAAAAAGGTTATAAACCAACGGGGTGAGACACACAATCCCAATGAGAAACATAACTCCCCGCTGAAACTATAAAACCTCAGAAGGTTTAAAGCAGATAACTAATAAAGACATATGATATGAGCAACATATTGAGCAAGACTAGTATTACCATCAATCTTATCAAGATATCTAGGAGGAATATAACCTGATTCTCTTTATGGAAAATGATTGACAAGATAAGATTTATAAGACCTTACCACATAACATAAGGAACGTATAAGAAACTGCAAGGTATAACAAGATCATCTACACAAGCAAGGCCTCAACCAATGTTCCATGTTTTGCCTTAAGCAATAAATACTATTCGGCTGGATTACGTATTATTATGCACTGAGGAAGTGAGTCGTACTTCTCAAATCCAACCTTCAGTTGTGAAATTCAAGCCGGTGCCATAAAAGGCCAATGGAAGAGTCGGACTCCACGACCTCACCACCTCGTAGTCAGCGCACGAGTGCAAAACAAGCAGGACCACAGTCTCATGCTTAAGTGGCTCAGCCACAGGGTCAGGCTACTGTTACACACCAATCACATAAACATAATTTACTTAAGCAAAAGCGTTCCTTAGTAGCAGATTACTAAAAATCACTAAAAATTAAAACCTTTTTCAAAGAGATCCACAAAGGACATCTCTTTTAAAAAGAAACAAAGTAATTTGATTTCATTCTATTTCACTAGTACATATCGTGTATCATCTCATCTCAAGGATTACAACATCAACTATTCTATTGAACTGTATACATATAGCATAAGAACATTGAGGCATCAAGCCAAAATCTCAGATCGATTCATTAAAACTAACTACGGACTCTGAGGACCTGAGAGTACAAAGACGACACATAAGACTCTATGTACACCTATACAAGACATATCAACTAGTGTCTCCACCTGAGAATTCATTGTTGTCCCTGTTGTTGTTGTTGTTGTTGTTGTTGTTGTTGTTGTCCTTCACCTATTGAAGGACTCCTGCCTCCTCGTCCGCGTCCACCTAAAAATGTGGTTCCCACGGGGGTGAGACAATTGTAAATTACCCCAGCGAGAGATATAACTCTCCGCCAGAAACATTATTATTGCAGTTTAATTGAATAAAACTGTGCAGAGGAATTATATATTCAACAGCTGGTAGATCAGTGTCTAAATAGACTAGGCAGTATACTCATTCAAAGTATTTCAGTTATAACTTGATAACGCAACATGATTCTTATTCAATGAGGAATTAAAGTACATGTATAACATTTATCCTTCTGGGATATGTTAAATAGAGTAATATCAACCTTCTCAGTCGGTACGAGATTATATGGCAAAGACATCATGTGTCAAACTACACTTAGCTTGCCGGAGTATATTTACATTTTCACTGTAGAGTTAAAGTCGTAGTATATACTCTCTTCAGGCTTAGATCACACAGTTAATGCTTGGTATTGTTTTGTGGAGTCATGGCCTGTAGCCATACTATTTTTAGGGTTACGACACACAACCGATCATGTACATGGATGATAACACACAGTCATCCCTACGAGGCATAAAGATATAATTACTCAATTACCCTCACATATTCAGAAATATACATTCTGAGTTTATCTTGTTTCACCATCAAGATTGTGGAACATGGGTATTCAAACCCTCAATTCATCATAGAATACTTGTTACCACTTATCAGGTAACCTAATACCTTCAGTTCATATGACCAAGGTAATCATGATTCTGGCTACACAAGCATTCCACATAGCACACATAGCTTATTTCACCTCTTGTTATCTCTAGTAGGCAACAAGGCATATTATGGCTCGTTATCAATTTTTAATAAAAGAAACATCATAGCTCATACCAGGCTATATTCATCTTCTCAAGATACCAGCGTGGTTAGTACTTCATGATAACAGTTATAATGCCTACATGTCAGCACCATGCAACACAAGGTAATACCACTATTCCCTTTTTAGGGTTCAGGGTTCCTCTTACATATCATCACCCTCCATTAGGGTTTTCCATAAATAACCACTTAGGTTCTTAAGATCACATTATTGATGATCGAGCCCTTTTTCATTGCTTCACACAGCTAGGAGACAACATTCATAACATAAGCATTTAATTATGCTTAATTACTCACATTACTAATCATTGAATGAATTATCAACACAAGATATAAGTTCCTCTTTCAACTTTACCAAAATATGATTGTGTCATACTTTATTGATTTGGATTAACCTTTTCATAAGGCATGTTAACCTACACTTATCAAAGTGCATTACATCTCAATGTAACAACTGACATGACACACTTCATGTGTTAATCATCTAAGTATATTTGGATTTAAAATACATCAAGGTGTATCAATCTTAAGGTGCTGGATGTGATATCTATCATATCTTGATGTATCACTTCCCTCATCACCTTTATCTTACTTGAATTCATCTACTTAGCTTGTATTAGGGTATTTCCCATCATAATACTTTATGCATCATCTCATCATATTTATTATGTAATGTAATGGTCATAAGTCACTTATTTAGGATATACAACCATTTCCAATGATATGGACTCATCTTTGAGTTAGGAATTATTGATATAAAGATATCCATTATCAACCACTTTAGGTGTTTCACTTGTCAATATATTAATCACTAATCCATTATTAGGAATAGGGTTTTCCATTTTAATAAATTAAGATTCACATAACATCTCCCCATATATGGGTTTCACATAGCTTTACCCATAATTAGGGCTTCACATGACATCACCCTTAATTAGGGTTTCACATAACATCCTTTTATATCAGGGTTTCACATAGATCACCTAAAATTAGGGTTTCACATCACATCACCTAGTGTTAGGGCTTCACATAACATTACCCTAAATTAGGGTTGGGGTTCATCAACCTTCTCAATTAGGGTTTCATGATCTCTTTATGAAGGATCATACCCTAATCACATACCCTATTCATGTTGAAAGTGTTGAGGTTTAACCATTACATGGTTGTCATTCATGTAGGAATTCCTCTCTATTTCATCCTCTTTAGAATGTCAATTACTACAATTTTAATTATATTAGGTCCAATCAACTTGAATAAAGGGTTGTCACAACATATTTAGTCATTGCTTTCATAAGCATCATGAGTTAACCACTCAAAAAGGCACTAATTACCCTAGTACCTCAAAGGTACAACCATTATAATCACCTTTGTTTTACATCATTAATAATCAAGTAGTTGATTGACCTTTAATCATATTAGGTGTCCAAATGGTTTAAACAATTGAACCTCAAATGGTCTTATTCACTTAGACTCCAAACGGTCTTGGTCACACAGACCTAGAATGGTTTGAAACCATTTAGGCAAAACAATAATGAAACCGTATGGACAATTCACACTTGAAGCCACTTGGGTCTCCAAACGGTTTGAGACCGATTGGTCTCAAATGGTCTTGAGACGGTTTGATCCCGAATTGTCTTGAGACCGTTTGAGTCAGTCTTGGTCACACAGACCTAGAATGGTTTGAAACCATTTAGGCAAAACAATAATGAAACCGTATGGACAATTCACACTTGAAGCCACTTGGGTCTCCAAACGGTTTGAGACCGATTGGTCTCAAATGGTCTTGAGACGGTTTGATCCCGAATTGTCTTGAGACCGTTTGGACTCAAACGGTCTTAAGACTGTTTGGACTAAACTCTCTCAAAACTGAATGGACCAAAAAGATCTTCCATCACTTAATCAATTGAGGGTTTTAATCATTGAACCATATATCAATTAAACCATTGATTTATTATTCAATTGAACCATTGAATCACCCTTCAGTCGAACCTTCAATTAGGGTTTAGAACCCAATTGCACTAGGGTTTATAATCAGGAGACCATAAATTAGGGTTTTGAAATCGAGGTACCATCAATGGTTGACATTGTGAAACCAATTCAATTGAAATCATTAGATCATCATCAAACCATGACATGACCTGATCTCAAATGGTCTTGAGGTCATTTGGATGACCTCCAAACGGTCTTGAGACCGTTTGACTCATCCTATCATTAAAATTTGTAAAATTCAGTTAGGGTTTGCATCATTGAATCAATCATCAATTGAGCTATCGATTGTATTTCAATTTGAAATCAGTATATCTTCAACCATCCAATCATACTCAACTATAAGCTTCCAAACGGTCTTGAGACCATTTGGGTGACTTCCAAATGGTCTTGAGACCGTTTGGGTTAGTGAACCCAAAAATTAAATCAATCAATTGAGAATTCCAGCACTCAACCCGATTAGGGTTTGATACTTGATGGACCTTTAACTGATGAACCCTTTGAAACCAATCAATTGGATTTAATGGGTCATCAACCATAAAAATCAGCATATTTCCTCAAACGATCAACCATTGCAAATGGTCAACCATTCCAAATGGTTTGAAACCGTTTGGTTTCAAACGGTTTAGTGATACCGTTTGGCCAATTTTATTGAAACCGATTGGTCCAATATTTTGAAACTGTTTGCCTAGAATAATAATTGAGGTGTATGCTTGTAATGACATCATTATCTTCAAGCTACAAACCCATGAAACTTTCTGTAATTTCCATGGTGATTTCATCAATCACTCAAATAGAATTTCGGGAATAAAGAAGGAATCAACAATTGATAAAGATATGGAATCAATAACAAAGTTCAAGGGTTCAAGTTATATAACCCGCTTTCAATTGATCTTAAAAGCTCCAAGCTTCACGTAAACAATGGTGTATGAAGATTCTTCAACTATCCCACGGATTATCCTCAAGCTTTTGAGTGAAAAGATTGGCTAGAGTTGAAGATTGAGTGAAGGAAAGAAGAAATCAAGCATTGATTTGTGATTTCCACCATGAAATCAAGGTGAAAGAAGGTCAAGAAGCTTACCAACATGTTGAGGGTCGTCCTCCTGTTGCTAAAAGCTCCCTTGGTCGTTTTTTCAAGCAATAAGTGAAAGTGGTTTTGAAATTACCCTTTCAACTCATGGATAAAGAGCATATATATGAATTTTAGGGAAAATTCATTTAAGAGAGAGAAAGTAGGGATTATCTCCTCCATTTCCTTGTCACTTGCTCCCTTCCCTTCCTTGGTTACAAATTATAAACCCCTAACATGGATTTCGTCCCCGAAATCCCAAGAAAGATGAGACAGATTTTTTTTATATCATACCATCAAGTCTCCACATAACATCTTAATGTCATGGAGATACCATAGATGTTTAATCTCCACAAAGTTCTTCCACACAAGGTTATTCTAAGGAAATATTTTTTTTTAGCTTTATAAACTTTTCCACCAATTACAATTGTTCCTTCCATTAGTTCAACCTTATCAATGTTTATGTTTATGCAGAGCATAAACCCCTAACATATGATGTCCATATTATTTTATATAACTATATTGATTTCACAGTTGGCCAGTATAGGTAACCAACATAAATCATCTATTATTTCTCAGGTACCATAATCCTTAGTTTGGTATTCATCATATATGTTGAGAACACATCTCATTTTTATCATATTAATTTCTCTGTTGTTACCACCGAAGGTATACATGCACAGGGTATTTCTTTTATTTTAGGATATTGCTTGTTCCATACATCATTATCTTGGAACCAAAGTCCAAAGCAAACTGATACTTTTCTAAGTATCCATCAACGGATTATTTCTAATCCATGTACATCAAACATTATAATACTTACTTGATTGTCATGTTAATGAAAGGAAGAAACATAAGGGAACATACTCCTATCATTACCCAAGGTTGCTTATCAAAGGGAAAACATATATATTTAACTGAGGTAATCCGCTCAGCAATCCTTTATTTGTTTGGGAAAGTTCACTTAGTAAACCCTATGTGGCTGGGAAAGTTCACTTAGCAATCCCTATGTAATTGGGAAAATTCACTTAGCAATCACTATGTAATTGGGAAAGTTTCACTTAGAAAATCCTATGTGGCTGGGAAAGTTCACTTAGCAATCCCTATGTAATTGGGAAAGTTCACTCAACAATCCCTATGTTATTGGGAAAGTTCACTCAGCAATCCCTATGTAATTGGAAAAGTTCACTCATCAATCACTATGTAATTGGGAAAGTTCACTTAGCAAACCCTATGTGGCTGGGAAAGTTCACTTAGCAATCCCTATGTAATTGGGAAAGTTCACTCAGCAATCCCTATGTTATTGGGAAAGTTCACTCAGCAATCCCTATGTAATTGGGAAAGTTCACTCAGCAATCCCTATGTTATTGGGAAAGTTCACTCAGCAATCCATATGTAATTGGGAAAGTTCACTCAGCAATCCCTATGTAATTGGGAAAGTTCACACAACAATCCCTATGTAATTAGGAAAGTTCACTCAGCAATCCCTATGTTATTGGGAAAGTTCACTTAGCAATCCCTATATTATTAATAAAGTTCACTCAGCAATCACTATGTAATTAAGAAAGTTCACTCAACAATCCCTATGTAATTGGGAAAGTTCACTTAGCAATCCCTATGTTATTGGGAAAGTTCACTTAGCAATCCCTATGTTATTGGGAAAGTTCACTCAGCAATCCCTATGTAATTGGGAAAGTTCACTCAACAATCCCTATGTGGTTTCATTATACTCACTAGATTGTTTTCGAATGACTATTTGATCAGAGTAATTAGAAAGATAACAATCTAAGAGTTCCATACTTGCCCTATCTCCAATAATCATATACCTGGCCAGGGTATACAAGTATTGAGATTAGGTAGTATGCACTTTATTTACTGTCATGTTCCTCACTTTTCATATCATTATACACACAAGATTTTTCATTCCTAGTTTTTCTTCAGGCGTCACTTCTATATCTCATCTTTTATCACACAGATAAGAGAGATTATAAAACATTTTAGGGAATACTGAGTAAAATGTAAATTCTCATCTTCCTTGTGTCCTTATAGGACTAGTCAAAGGAAGTTCAAAAACAACTACTTTCTTATTTTTAACACATAGAATCATGAAATGAAATATCAGAATGAATCTATTTCATCTGACCTGTCACAACCAGGGGGTTGACTATTGCATCAGATTGATTCATTGCATAGAACCTCGCAGTTGCTGGTTGTTGACCCTGTGCTTGATTGGTAGGTGTTGATGAACCACCTCGGGACGCTTGTCCACATCCTCCAATGTTACTAGAAAATTGCCTCCTTTGTGAGCCTTGCTGACTCTGCCTTGGAGGTAGAGTCACCATTGAATTCCCATTTGGACAATCCTTTGCTAGATGTCCCAGTTATCTACATTGGTAACAGACCCTGGTCGCAAAATAGGGTATGTGAGATCCAGTCACCGATGTTGATGCTATGTCGGGGGCTCTACTTGGAGCAATACTACAATCCCTACCCCTGCTTGACGTCCATTGCACCTGGGTGTTGAATCTTGATGATGCTGCTGGTGCAGAGAATCTCAACTTCTTAAAACTTTCGGATCTTTGTCCTTGAAACTGAGTGTATACCTTCTTACCACTGGTCTGCCATTTCTCGATTTTAGACCTTTCTATCCTCCTTACCGACTCCAAAAAAGTGGCAAACCTCTCCCTATTCTCTAAAGCAAACACAGGAGTGGTCAGTTCAGCGTTCAACCCCTTCTCAAAATGATGAATTCTTTCCTCATCATTAACTGCCATATGTGGACAAAACTACAACAGCTCCATGAACTTAGCTAAATACTCGCTAACGTTCATCTGTCCTTATCTGATCCTCTTAAATTGAGAGATCTTCTCATCTAGATACATTTTAGGGAAGTATCTACTGACGAATTCTCGTCGGAATACCTCCCATCCAACTTCTTCACCTGGCCTCTTGTCTTCTTCTATAATCCACCAGTGACCAACACTCCCTTTTAGGAGGTACACTGCATGTCTTACCTTCTCGGCTTTAGGAATATCAAGGATCCTGACAACCTTCTCCAACACTGTCAGTCACAAATCAGCATCTGTTGGATCAGCTGTGCCAGCATAATCTATTGCTTCAACCCAGCGAAGTCTCTCAAAAGTCTTGTCGGCTCCATATCCCTCATTGTGGGTTGGTGCCCTAGGTTCATGTGGTGGCATCCTATCATCCATGTGTGTCATAGTTGCCATAAACTGGCCGAACAGGGTATGGAAGGCTGGATTTTCTATCATAGATGGGTCAAATTGGGGATGTTCAGGTACTAGCTCCTCCCTAGCTTGATCCCTTGCACCTCTTCCTGGTGTAGCAATGTTGCTCTCAACAACATGTTCTTCATGTGATCTAGACATCTTCAAGTTCTTCTTCTCCTATGTGATTATAAGATATTATCAGATAAACTAGAAGACACTTAGAACAAACTCAACAACCTTAATCCTATGTCTCTGTAGACTCAGTGAACCTAGAGCTCTGATACCACTAATTTGTTACACACCGATCACAAAAACATAATTTACTTAAGAAAAAGTGTTCGTTAGCAACGTATTACTAAAAATCACTAAAAATTAAAACCCTTTTCGAAGAGATCCACAAAGGACAACTCTTTCGAAAAGAACCAAAGTAATTTGATTTCATTCTGTTTCACTAGTACATATCATGTATCATCTCATCTCAAAGATTACAACATCAACTGTTCTATTGAACTGTATACAGATAGCATAAGAACATTGAGGCATCAAGCCAAAATCTCAGATCGATTCATTAAAACCAACTACAGACTCTGAAGACCTGAGAGTACAAAGACGACACATAAGACTCTATGTACGCATATACAAGACATATCAGCCAGTGTCTCCACCTGAGAATTCACTGTTGTCCCTACTGTTGTTGTTGTTGTCCGTCACCTATTCAAGGACTCCAGCCTCCTCGTCCGTGTCCACCTAAAAATGTGGTTCCCACGGGGGTGAGACAATTGTAAATTGCCCCAGTGAGAGATATAACTCTCTACCAGAAACATTATTATTGTAGTTTAATTGAATAAAACTGTGCAGATGAATTATATATTCAACAATAGGTAGATCAGTGTCTAAATAGATTAGGCAGTATACTCATTCAAAGTATTTCAGTTATAACTTGATAACGCAACATGATTCTTATTCAATGAGGAATTAAAGTACATGTATAACATTTATCCTTCTTGGATATGTTAAACAGAGTAATATCAACCTTCTCGGTCGGCACGAGATTATATGGAAAAGACACACTTAGCTTGCCGGATTATATTAACATTTTCATTGTAGAGTTAAAGTCGTAGTATATACTCTCTTCAGGCTTAGATCACACAGCTAATGCTTGGTATTGTTTTGTGGAGTCATGGCATGTAGCCATACTCTTTTTAAGGTTATGGCACACAACCTGTCATGTACATGGATGATAACACACAGTCATCCCAACAGGGCATAAAGATATAATTACTCAATTACCCTCACATATTCAGAAATATACATTCCGAGTTTAACTTGTTTCACCATCAAGATTATGGAACATGGGTATTAAAACCCTCAATTCATCATATAATACTTGTCACCACTTATCAGGTAGCTTCATACCTTCATGTCATATGACCAAGGTAATCATGATTCTTGCTACACAAGAATTCCACATAGCACACAAAGCTTAATTCACCTCTTGTTACCTCTTAGTAGGCAACAAGGCATATTATGGCTCATTATCAAATTTTAATAAAAGAAACATCATATCTCATACTCGGCTATATTCATCTTCTCATGATATCGGCGTGGTTAGTACTTCATGATAACAGTTATAATGCCTACATGTCAGCACCATGCAACACAAGGTAATACCACTATTCTCTTTTTAGGGTTCAGGGTTCATCTTACATATCATCACCCTCCATTAGGGTTTTCCATAAATAACCACTTAGGTTCTTAAGATCATATTATTAATGATCGAGCCCTTTTTCATTGCTTCACACAGCTAGGAGCCAACATTGATAACATAAGCATTTAATTATGCTTAATTACTCTCATTACTCATCATTGAATGAATTATCAACAGAAGATATAAGTTCCTCTTTCAACTTTACCAAAATATGATTGCATCATACTTTATTGATTTGGATTAACCTTTTCATAAGGCATTTTAACCTACACTTATCAAAGTGCATTATATCTCAATTAACAATTGACATGACACACTTCATGTGTTACTCATCCAAGTATATTTGGATTTAAAATACATCAAGGTGCATTAATATTAAGGTTCTAGATGTGATATCTATCATATCTTGATGTATCACTTCCCTCATCACCTTTATCTTACTTGAATTCATCCACTTTGCTTATATTAGGGTGTTTCCCATCCTAATAATTTATGCATCTGCTCATCATATTTATTATGTAATGTAATGGTCATAAGTCACTTATTTAGGATATACAACCATTGCCAATGATATGGACTCATATTTGAGTTAGGAATTATTGATATAAAGATATCCATTATCAACCTCTTTAGGTGTTTCATTTGTCAATATATTAATCACTAATCCATTATTTGGAATAGGGATTTCCATCTTAATAAATTAAGATTCACAAAACATCTCCCCATATATGGGTTTCACATAGCTTTACCCATAATTAGGGTTTCACATGACATCACCCTTAATTAGGGTTTCACATAACATCCTTTTATATCAGGGTTTCACATAGATCACCTAAAATTAGGGTTTCACATCACATCACCCAGTGTTAGGGCTTCACATAGCATTACCCTAAATTAGGGTTGGGGTTCATCAACCTTCTCAATTAGGGTTCTCTTTACCAAGGATCATACCCTAATTACATACCCTATTCATGTTGAAAGTGTTGAGGTTTAACCACTACATGATTGTCATTCATGTAGGAATTCCTCTCTCTTTCATCATCTTTAGAATTTCAATTACTACAATCTTAATTATATTAGGTCCAATCAACTCGAATAAAGGGTTGTCACATCATATTTAGTCATTACTTTCATAATTATCAAGAGTTAACTACTCAAAAAGGAACTAATTACCCTAGTACCTCAAAGGTACAACCATTGTAATCACCTTTGTTGTACATAATTAATAATCAAGAAGTTGATTGACCTTTAATCATATTAGGTGTCCAAATGGTTTGACCAATTGAACCTCAAATGGTCTTAGTCACTTAGACCCCGAACGGTCTTGGTCACACAGACGTAGAATGGTTAGAAACCGTTAAGGAAAAATAATATTGGTTGTATGGACAATTCACACTTGAAACAACTTGGGTCTCCAAATGGTTTGATATTGTTTGGTCACAAAAGTTCTTGAGACTATTTTGGACAAACGTTCTTAAGACTCTTTGGCCCAAACTCTCTCAAAACTGAATGGACCAAAAAGGTCTTCCATCACTTAATCAATTCAGGGTTTCAATAATTGAACCATCTATCAATTGAACCACTGATTTATTATTCAATTGAACCATTGAATCACCCTTCAATTGGTCCTTCAATTATGGTTTGGAACCCAATTGCACTAGGGTTTATAATCAGGAGACCATAAATTAGGGTTTTGAAATTGAGGAACCATCAATGGTTGACATTGTGAAACCAATTCAATTGAAATCATTGGCTCATCATCAAACCATGACATGACCTAACCTCAAACGGTCTTGAGGTCGTTTGGATGACCTCCAAGCGGTATTGAGACCGTTTGACTCATCCCATAATTGAAATTTGTGAAATTCAATTAGGGTTTGCATCATTGAATCAATCATCAATTGAGCTATCGATTATATTTCAATTTCAAATCACTGGATCTTCAACCATCCAATCATACTCAACTATAAGCTTCCAAACGGTCTTGGTTGACCTAAAAATGGTCTTGAGACCGTTTGTGTGACCTCAAAATGGTCTTGAGACCGTTTGGGTTAGTGAACCCAAAAATTAAATCAATCAATTGAGAAATTCAGCACTCAACCCGATTAGGGTTTGATACTTGATGGACCTTTAACTGATGAACCCTTTGAAACCAATCAATTGAATTTAATGGGTCATCAACCATAAACATCATAATATTTCCTCAAATGGTCAACCATTCCAAATGGTTTGAAACTGTTTGGTTTCTAACGGTTTGATGAAACCATTTGGCCAATTTCAATGAAACTGATTGGTCCAAAATTTTGAAACTATTTGCCAAAGATATTAATTGAGGTGTGTGCTTGTGATGACATCATTATCTTCAAGCTAAAAACCCACGAAACTTCTTGTAATTTTTATGGTGATTTCATCAATCATTCAAATAGAATTTCGAGAATAAATAAGGAATCAACAATTGATAAAGATATGAGATCAATAACAAAGTTCAAGGGTTCAAGTTATAGAACCCACCTTCAATTGAGATTCAAAGCTCCAAGATTCACATCAAAAATGGTGGATGAAGCTTCTTCAACTATCCCACGGCTTATCCTCAAGCTTTTGAGTGAAAAGATTGGCTAGAGTTGAAGATTGAGTGAAGGAAAGAAGAAATCAAGCATTGATTTGTGATTTCCACCATGAAATCAAGGTGAAAGAAGGTCAAGAAGCTTACCAACAGTTTGGGGGTCGTCCTCATGTTTCTACAAGATCCCTTGGTCGTTTTTGCAAGCAAGAAGTGAAAGTGGTTTCGAAATTACCCTTTCAACTCATGGATAAAGGAGCATATATATGAATTTTATGGAAAATTCATTTAAGAGAGAGAAAGTAGGGATTATCTCCTCCATTTCCTTGCCACTTGCTCCCTTCCCTTCCTTGGTTACGAGGATATCTTCTTTGCCTCTTATTCCTCTCAATTATCCATGATTTAAAGAAAAGCAAATTAAGCACCTTAACCCTTATAATAATAATATCCATAAGTTAGTGGATATTTCTTTTTATTTTCTTAATGTGAGTGGGTTCTCCACTCACGTAGATATTTCCATTGCCTTTGCAAGGCACATGCTCGTCAATATATGTGGATTTCAACCTATACAATTTTGGTTGAAGGGAATTCCAATTAACATATTTATTTTTGCATTAATTTGAAGTAAAGTTCCAATTATGCTTAAATCTTGATTATTTTAATATCAAGATTCTCTTTCTTCCAAAGTGATTCAAATGAGGCACCCCTCTCAAATTATTTTCTCTACATGATGACAATAATTATGAAGGACCCTCTTGAAGTGGTATTTTGCATATTGAACCCTAGATTTTGGGCAAATTGTACATTACACCAGAACTAGGTTTTAATGCGCAAACATTGCTCAACAAGCTCTTTCTTATTATTCAGGCCCCTACAGGCCATACCTCTACATCATTCTCATTCTTATGATGCTTCAATACTATAGGACCATTTCACCATGTAACATTTGCAATTTAACCCCTCAACTTGGGTAATTTGCACTTTATCCCAAAACAAGTAAACCATTATTTCAACATTATTCAAAAAGGACTGAAATTGAAATATAAGTTCCTCTTGAGCCTTAATTACTTTTCAAGAGATAAGAGAAAGCATATAATCAACTTTATTAAGAAAAACATCTAGGTCTAAGCATAACCCAAGTCAGGGATGTTACAACTACCCTTTTCCTAGCCTACCTTGGTATAGGTACCAGCGCTAGTGAAACTGAGCCACGGGCATGATCACCGTGCTCTGAGCCATGAATGCTTTCATGCTCTCTTATCACACATCCTGATCCATGGGTCTGTTCACCATGCTCCAACATATTGAGCCACGGGCCCAACACTATGCTCTGGAGTCTACAACCGAAGTTGCATTCTGATCCTCCTCATTTTCGGCTAGGAGAAACCACACATAGTCAACAATATGCGCTTCCAGGTTAACCCGCAGGAGAACCTGTTTCACCATCACCATCTACTGACGATGATGGATCTATGGCTAGGGCAAGCTACAAGATATGTTCCACTATAATTAATTAGTATATTTTAATTAGATTGTTGAGGCAACCAAGTTGTAAAACATTTATAGCATTATATTACATTATCACTGTCACCATCACATTATCATGGGATCTCAATCCCTCATCACAGGAAGCCACTTCCTCTCAAGGCATCATCATCTTACATCATCACCTGGGATAACAATCCCTTATCTCATCATCAAGAGGATAACACCTCACTAGGCACTCAACCCTCATTAGGTCCTCAGACCTATCTCATCATACTGGGGATGCATGTTATCTCATCAACAAGAATTATCATCATACAGTGTTATTCAAACACATATTACTCATAGCTCTTACCTGGCTATGAATTGACCTGATACACCTACATAGTTAGTATGCACATCAAGAGAGATAACTCAAAATCATTAGACATAGATCTTACTGAGTATTATGTCATTAGGTTGCAGATGTGCATGTCAAGATTATAATCATATGAGGCATATAGAAATATCAACTAAATCATGGTTATCGAATCATAAGCATCCACTTATGCCATTTATCTTATAAACATAAACAAGTATCTTGTTATCTGATCTAGCATTATCTTTAAGCATCAAGCATAGTATTGGTTCACAACCCATCATCAATATAATATCAACAACATAGGTGTGATTACAAGACAACACATCACTAGCTAGGGTTTCCAGGTTAAGCATAACCCTCACTAAATGTACCAGCTAACCTCGCTAAAAGTGTGAAGAGTAGCGCGCCCCTTACCATAGGTGGTATCGGGTAGGGTAAAAACCCTCACTAAAGGCCCGTCGGCCAAGGCACTTAGCCACATCTATCGGCCAACTCAAACACAAGAGCACATTGGGCAGCCAGGTTTTGGGTGTGTCGTGCAACCAAGATCAAGGAGTATAACGTGCAATTGGGTCAAGAGGACATATCATGCACCCAAGCTAGATGTGTATCGGGCATCTAACTGTATCGGCTAAAACCCTATCGGCTAGCTATGGTTAGGGTTGTATCGGGCAACCATCTCACCACTGCAACGGTCAAGATCGTGGCACCCAAGCCAACACTATAACACCCACCATGTACACATCACCAAACGATACAAGGGCACCACAAGGAAGCCTATCGTCCAACAAGATCAGGCACTCCATATCGACCACCACTAAGGCAAGCACTAGGGTTTAACCACTCAACACCTATCGAGCTGCTCAAGACCAACCCAACTTGTGTCACCCAAGGTACCAAACAGAGATAATAACTAAGCACCATATCGGCCAAGGGGATAACACCTACTAGGAGAAAGGGTCATCCCGGTCAAGGCATATCGCCCAAGGTCACCAACAAGATCAAGATGGTCATATCAGGAACAAAGCCAACCAAACTCAACATGACCATATCGGCCAGAGCTAAACTCAAGGAGAGGGGTGTCGGGCAACATCACCACATTGGTGTATCGTGTACGGCACAAAGGTTCATCTCGGCTTGGTCATCACTAACCTCAAGATCACCATGATCAACAACCCTAATAGATCAAGAGAGTTGGCTCACCTCTCAACAAACAAGAGAGAGGAGTTTTGCACAACCTCCATCACATATCTCGGGCAATATGATAGATCATCTAGATATCGGCTAGGATCCCAAACACTACTAACTCAACATCCGACCAAGGCTCACGTCTCTAATCCATGGTGAGAGAAGAGTGTTTCCCAAGCAACTAGAGTATAGACTCACCTCTCAACAACCAAGTGAGAGGAGTGTTGCCTATACCACTAGAGCCGAACTCACTTCTCAAAACCAATTGGAGAGAAAAGAGTTTTTCCCAAGAAACTCTATACATATGGTTCGGCCACCAAGGTCAAGAACACATCTACAACATGAACATATATCCACAAGATCAAAGATACCAACTAGAGCAAGAAACATATCTAACAAGAAGCATATCCAACAAGATACATGGCCGATCAAGGTGAAACATAACTTGCAACAAGAAAAGGAAGTAGTATATCTAAGGTTAGGAGTTATGTAACCCACCTTAAGCAAACTCCACACTCCTAGCACCAAGCTTCCAAGCTCAAGCACCACCTTCGGCCACCACAAGAAGAAGAATAAGGCACCCTAGGGCTCAGCCACTACTAGAGGAAGAAGAAGACTCCAAGGAGAAGGAGGAGGATCGACCACCAACTTGCAAAGGAGATGTGTCACCCACCAAAGAAGGAAAGGAAGCAACTGTTGGTATGTATGCCCTGAGAGCCAATCATGGGATGATTGGTGGGATACATTAAGATTGATTTGATAAACATCAAAGCAAGCTTCTGATTCATTCTAGTTCAGTCATATGAGATAGTGATAGAATAGATTGGATGTCTAGAGAATGACAGTACTCACTGACGTATGCCTTTAGGTTCATGACCTGAACGATGAGATCATACGGATGCTAAGAGTTTGTACATTCTTGTTATGTCCCTAGTCGGATGTCATAGTGGAAGGTAGATAGACAACTATGACACATAAGACTAGACTGTGGTGTTGGTTGATGACAGAATCTCATTAGTCATGATATAGAGATATCAAACCAAACACATAGGTACTTGTTAGAGAACAAGTGTACCGGACAGACCCACCGCGAGTTTGACACATGGAACCATGATATGGTAGTCACAGTCAGTACTCATAGTGATGGTGGTGAGTGTGATTCTTTGACCTGAAATCACTACACTCAACACATGTCGTTGGGCACACTTTGACATCATCAAACGCAGTCCTGAAACATGGGTTGTTATAAAGGTGATGATTGGATGGCTTTGACACATGGGGCTTTTGAGGGGTGAGTGATAGATATGGGATTTGTCCCTCCTAAGGGAGTTTGATATCCAAGGCCACTTGATGAGTAGGATTGAGATAGGCATGCGCACGCATGTGTGAATCAGTATGTGATATTGATGTCATACATATCTCATTTAATCTACTCTGAGATCAAGAAAGGGAATGAATGTTGACAGGATGACTGTTCCATGCCTCGAGTTCAGTCGGGATATCAGTGACAAAGGAATTATGCATTCACTGTAACACCATTCACAGATTGTAGGATGAAAGTTGTTCTCCAACTTTCTACTTTCACTTGGGTAGCACTGATGTGTGACTAGGCACCGCTCTTTGCTTGTGAAGTCATAAGTGTTATGGACTTTCACTGCCAACGTGAAATGGACCTGCAGGGTCACACACATAGGATTTAACCCGGAAGAGGAGTTTTGTCCACAAAGCAATGTTTAGATTGATTACTAAAGGAGTTTAGTAGTTCAATTAAACACTCAACCAGTCGATGGATCAATATCATATGGTTCAATGTGTTGGACGCATTGATTGGAGTATCAGCTTGACCGAAATCACAATTGACTGATTTTGCCCAACATGTGCTCCCAACCGATCGGCTCATGTGATGAACCGGTCAGCTGAGGTTGCTGAACCGGTCGGCTAGAGTGTCCAGGCCGATCGGCTCATGCCCAGGATGAAACGACCGGTTCAAGGGTTGAACCGATCGGCTCAACTGGTGCAACCGACCAGTTGGGAAAGTCATGTCGGAAAGAATTTTCCTTTGGTTTCAAATTGCCCAATTCGATTGGGAATAACATTGGTATTCGATACCAATTGGGAACGAAACAAGGAAAGTCTTTTTGAGCCAGATTAGGACCATGAACCGATTGGTTCAGGGCACCAACCGATCGGTTGGAGTGCCCCAAACGATCGGCTCAGGTCCAACCGATCGGCTCAATGGCCGAACCGATCGGTTCAGTTGTGAACCGATCATTTCAGGTTGTGAATCGGTTGCTTTTTGTGGAGAACCTCGAACCCTTCTACTCCTGCGTTTAGTCCCGTATTGCCCGGGATGGAGAACCCTATCCCATGACCCTCCTATATATATAGGGCTATTGCGGGCTTCTCATGGTACACTTCAGTGCAACCAGTTGCTCTGTAAAGTTGTCCATCTCTCTGGTTTTGGTAACCGAGAGAGAGCCCGAGCAAGTGCTTCCCGCAAAAGGGAGGTGCAGTAAGGGAAAGACAACTGCAGTTGCAACTGGAGGTAGGAGAGTGTGTTGGCGACTAGTACGTCAACAGGAGGGTGCGACTCCTTCCACTTCCTTGTGGGACAAGGAGTGTGGAGTTCCAGGTGGTCCGTGTGGACTACTTCAGAGGCATGAGGACACTGCCGATTAGGAGGACAACTGTCATCCGACAGTCCGGTAGGAGGAGGAGGAGTCAGTCCCGGTGTGACCAGGAGCTGCACAGACGCCGTCCAAGATCGGAGTTGAAGACCGCACATTGCGCGAGGTATTGTCGCTGAGCAAGCCTCGGGACAAGGTATGATTTCACAAACCATCCTTTCCTATTATATAGACGTTGACGCATTTCCTCGGTATGGGTTGGGGGAGAATTTTTTTATTTCCGCTGCCTTCTCTGTCTCCCCTAAAACCCAAGAGTGGTATCAGAGCCACGTCAACTGCTCTATGTTTTAGGAATATCGATATGATAGATTTTGGTTTGTCGCCTTTATTTATTTCATGCGATGCGAATAATATTGGCTTTATGCATGTCCAATCCTAAATCCACAAATCCCAATTACATATATGATATGTATTATTAATGCACTCGATACGCATCACCCTTAAATGAGTTTTGTGGTGGATGTGTGTAGCGTGATTATGTCCTATAAACCCCTATCTGTCTGTGGTTTCTTGTGGTTGCTTGCATCTCGGTCTGTGCACCGATCTTCCTTCTCTTATTCCTGATGTAACTCGAAATAATTTGAGATTCTTTCCTACCTTTGCTCCCCCCGAATGTAACTCGGGGTTTCACTTTTAAAGCAATGTATCAAATTAGGATAGATTTTATTTCCTGTTATGTCGAAGACCGGAGGACATCAAGACGACAGCCAAAACGATCGGTTCAAGGCGTGAACTGATCGGTGGACGTTCCAGACGGCCGGTTCAAGGAGTGAACCGATCGATTGATGACCAGTTGGAGGAGCAAGACGAGCGGGTGGAAGACATGATGAGATGCACGACGACCGGGCGAACCGATCGGTTAGAGGAGCCAACCGATCGGCTGGTGGCACCCAGACGACCGACTGGAGAGTACAGATCATTCATGTGATGAGTTGATCAACTCGGATGGCAAGGCACAGATGTTCATCTTGTACAGGTTGCATGTGATGTTGACCTAGATGACCGTCATTCCTCTTGGCTCGAGGAATCACATTAGGATGGCCATAATCATCACTTTTATCATTTTGTGCATGTTTTCGGTGGGATATAGCATGTATATGATACGTACTATGTATTGTGGTTATTATATATGTATATGTATATAAAACCAAATCCCTCATTAAAATATTAAGTTTTAGATACCTTCTAAATGCGACACACGTGAAAAGCTTGATCAACCAAGTGTGGGCACACCCTAGCGTGGTGCACTGTCTATCTCGTGGAAGCGTGAAGGATGAATGTGTGGGTCTGCCCTAACAGGGTGTATATTCATCGTGTTTGCTTTGGGTCGGACTTAACAAGGTGACCTAGATAGGATCTAGCGCCTTGAGGCATGGAGATGATCATTGCAAGGAGTTGTATATGACATCTTATCAAGAGTTGCATATGATGCAATTGGCAAAAGTTGCCTACCTGAGAGATCTAAGTTGTGGGCGATCGGCCCTAGCTGACTCATGACTTAGAGGATTTCAGGATCTTGCCCACTAGAAGGTTGTACGCTGCAATCTTCCGAATTGATGGTGAGGGCTATCAATTTGAAGTAAAATAGTGGGAGCGATAACTAATTAAAGGCCTAATTATATCGTCAAATTTTCAAATCAATTAAATAAGTCAAAATGAGTTTTGGACTAAAATTTCATATTTCCTTTTTGTAGTTCAAATGGCAACAAACAACAACAACTTTTCTTTGTGATCGGTCCTTGACAAGGACAAATTAAATGGGAATAATTCCACGACTGGTTAGGATGATGAGAAATGTTCTCAATCAAAGAGCGAAAGCTCTAAGTCCTAGTTATACCAGAACTAGATGAACTCGATCCCACCACATCAATGGCTGAAAGTATGCTTATGGAAGCATACTGAGGATGACATTGATGAGGAGTGTTTGATGTTGTGTTCTCTAAACTATGAGTTGTAGAGACAACTTGAGACATATGATGTCTCCAAGACACTGTCCTAGTATGTAGTATGTCATGATAGAAGGAGATCCAATAAGGTATTCACACACTCAATGTGATCGGGTATGTGGAAAACCTAACTAAGAAGGATTCCCTCTGAGCCAAGAGTTGGCTATTGGTATGATACTGCATATGTTGCGAGAATCATACAATTCATGATAAGCTACAACATGAACAACTTTGACAAGCGTTGACAGAGTTGTTGGACATGTTGAGGATAGTAGAGGCAAAGATGAAGAAAGACAAACCATGATCTTTGATGTGATCAAAGAGAAAGGAAATTCTTAAGGGCAAGGATAAGGGCAAAGAAAAGAAGTGTTCTGATGCTAGCCAGCAATCCAAGCCATATTCAACCTCAAGGCACATGGGGAAAGGGTGTATGAGGGATTGCCCTCTATATCTGGAAGAACAAAAGAAGATGAAGGAGGGGATGGAGATCTCCACCTAAGGTATCATGAAATAAATCGCTTCTTATTCTGAGGTATATGATACCAAGATATGGATCTATCATATATGATATGCAAGATCCACAAAGAAGTGATGGCCTTTGTGAAAGGACCAGGAAAGAAGTACCCATCATTGGAGCAAGTGTTGCTGCCATGGAAAAGGAGTACCTTTCAGTTTATTTCAGCCTAAAGGGCACGAAATAGAGTTGAGAACTGCTATTTCATATATTGCCAATATATAGAAACACTTTATTTTTGCATATTGTATGACAATGATGGCAATTAATAAAGTTGATGTTTCAATCTTAAAGATATGATCTTTGTGGCAATGCCTTGCTTATCTTGTGATACATGGTATGCATAAGATAAAGTGATATCTAAAGTTATTGATAACTCAAACAATCAAATTAGAATCAATCATGAGAAATTCATTTCTAGTTTCCATATGATGGATAAATCTAGACTCTTTTGGTTAGAGAACCAGTAAGAGACATGAATCTCTTGTACATGATTAATCAATCTTCACTAATAGTAGTGGGATAATGATTGTCCTATTAGGTATAATACATGTGATGTATTTACATACCTATTGGAGTAAATGCTAATACTTTAAAAGGTGTTTAGAGAAATACCAATATGAATATTTTGAAGTGTTCAAGATTATCATAGTTGAAGTGCAAATTTAGTAAAGTGTTAATTCTTGATGAGATCAATGAATGAAATGCTTGGACCAAATGTTTGAGATCCTTTTGAGTGATTATGATAATGTATCATAGTGAACTCATGATTAAGGCATGGTGATGTCTAAATCAAGAAGGAATCATACTCTAAGGAGCTAGAGAATGATTATCAAATAACTAAATTCTTCTTAATAAAGAATATCCCACACTAATAAAGGACATTGAGAATCACAAGGAGTTGTGAGTTCTTATATCCTTAACAGATACACCTCAATTATCTTTATGATGAGTTGTTCATATGATGAATCAACTATCTAGATGAACATGAGGAACCGAATTTTGAGTTATGGTTTATAGCCATTACATCCTAAATGACTTCCATGTGGACCATAAGGTATGACCTTGATGGTAGCACCCATTGGATGAAAATCCATGAGTGCAAATAAGTCTTAAGCGTTAAGACACATGGATAACATTTTGAGAAGGATGATACTTGTTGATTGCAACTTAATGACTAGAACATTTGGCATATGGATACTAAACCACATTCATATAAGGAATAAAAGAAGGATGTGTACGTGACACAACCTATAAGGTTTATGAATCCATTAATGCAAATGAAGTCTATAAGTTACAATGGACTAATCACTATGATTGATTAAGTACAAGCAACTCAGAATTGGATCTTTACTTTGATGATATAGTCAAAGGGTTTGACTGATATGTCAAAGATAAAGAAGGGATCTGTGTTTTAGTGGGAGCATATTCACATTCCACATGTTGATGTGAAATAGAAATGTTCAAGAATGGAAATCCAAAAGTGGAAATTATCTTTAAGGAAGATAGAGATGTTTCCTATATGATAGGAATAGAGATCTATAGAGATAGTTCTCAAAAAACCTCTTGACCTAAAAGGAGAAAGCATACATTGGCAATCTGTTGTGAAGTGTTCAGTATACACAGATTCAGTGGGAGAAAACTTGTCCATGTTACATGGAGTTAGTATCCCAAGGACAAAGTGTGTCCAATTCTTATGAAGAATGGGAACACTAAGAATAGATATGGATCTATCATGTATGTAATCATCCCATTGTCTTGCATGTATGACATGGCAAGAATAAGATGCATTTATCATCTTGTATGTGGGACATAGCAATATGATGTGCTCATACTGATAACTCGTATGTGGGACATGACGAATGGATGTCTGTCTACTTCCAGTAAGGGTTACTGGAAACCATAAGAACTTGATGAGTACTTGTGAAGTACTAGTTCTATGGAAATAAGGAAGAGTTCGATGTAAGGAGTTACATTGATGCGAACTTCCAAAAAAGAAAGAAAATAAATCGCAAAATATACATAGGATGTATAAAAGTAAAAGTTTGTTGATAATTGGAAACGTTCCAATAAAGCCATTTAAAAGTAAAAGTCGAGTATCCGTGTGTTAGAGAACATCAGTGGATACTATATGGATCTGGAAGTTCATGAGATGAACCTATAGATATTATGCTCATTGATGATAAGTCTGGAATCCTTGATCATGCAATGTGGCTAAAAGTTAGCAAAGGAATACTAGATCACATATTACAGCAACTCCATCTCATATGTGTGACGTACAACGAAGAGATGTGAGACATGCATTTTAAAAACTGACTTTGGCAAGGTGTTGCCATTACTCACTAAGTTGGCACTAGAGCACAGTAACATGTGGGACATGTTTGAAGATCACTATGAATATGATTCAAGAGTGATTGGCTCGCAGTGCAAGTGGGACTCTGTTGGTATGTATTCCCTGAGAGCCAATCATGGGATGATTGGTGGGATACATCAAGATTGATTTGATAAACATCAAAGGCAAGCTTCCAAATCATTCTAGTTTAGTCATATGAGATAGTGATAGAACAGATTGAATGTCTAGAGAATGACATTACTCAATGACGTATGCCTTCAGGTTCATGACCTGAACGATGAGATCATACAGATGCTAAGAGTTTGTACATTCTTGTTATGTCCCCAGTCGGAGTCATAGTGGAAGGTAAATAGACATCTATGACACATAAGACTAGATTGTGGTGTTGGTTGATGATAGAATCTCATTAGTCATGATATAGAGATATCAAACCAAACACACAGGTACTTGTTAGAGAACAAGTGTACCAGATAGACCCACCGTGAGTTTGACACATGGAACCATGATATGGTAGTCACAGTCAGTACTCACAGTGATGGTGGTGAGTGTGATTCTTTGACCTGAAATCACTACACTCAACACATGTCGTTGGGCACACTTTGACATCATCAAATGCAGTCCTGAAACATGGGTTGTTATAAAAGTGATGATTGGGTGGCTTTGACACATGGGGCTTTTGAGGGGTGAGTGATAGATATGGGATTTGTCCCTCCTGAGGGAGTTTGATATCCAAGGCCACTTGATGAGTAGGATTGAGATAGGCATGCGCACGCATGTGTGAATCAGTATGTGATATTGATGTCATACATATCTCGTTCAATCTACTCTGAGATCAATAAAGTGAATGAACGTTGACAGGATGACTGTTCCATGCCTCGAGTTCATTCAGGATATCAGTGACAAAGGAATTATACATTCACTGTAACACCATTCACGGATTGTAGGATGAAAGTTGTTCTCCAACTTTCTACTTTCACTCGGGTAGCACTGATGTGTGACTAGGCACCGCTCTTTGCTTGTGAAGTCATAAGTGTTATGGAATTTCACTACCAACGTGAAATGGACCTGCAGGGTCACACACATAGGATTTAACCTAGAAGAGGAGTTTTGTGCACAAAGCAATGTTTAGATTGATTACTAAAGGAGTTTAGTAGTTCAATTAAACGCTCAATCAGTCGGTGGCTCAATATCATATGGTTCAATGTGTTGGACGCATTGATTGGAGTATCAGATTGATTGAAATCTCAATTGACTAATTTTGCCCAACCTGTGCTCCCAACCGATCAGCTCATGTGATGAATCAGTCGGCTGAGGTTGTTGAACCGGTCGGCTGGAGTATCCAGGCCGATCGGCTCATGCCCAAGATGAAATGACCGGTTAAAGGGTTGAACCGATCGGCTGAACTGGTGCAACTGACCAGTTGGGAAAGTCATGTCGGCAAGAATTTTCCTTTGGTTTCAAATTGCCCAATTCGATTAGGAATAACATTGGTATTCGATACCAATTGGGAACGAAATAAGGAAAGTCTTTTTGAGCCGGATTAGGACCATGAACTGATCGGTTTAGGGCACCAACCGATCGGTTGGAGTGCCCCAAACGATCGGCTCAGGTCCAACCGATCGACTCAATGTCTGAATCGATCGGTTCAGTTGTGAATCGATCGTTTCAGGTTGCGAACCGGTTGCTTTTTGTGGAGAATCTCGAACCCTTCTACTCCTGCATTTAGTCTCGTATTTCTCACGATGGAGAACCCTATCCCATGACCCTCCTATATATAGGGGTATTGGGGGCTTCTCATGGTACACTTCAGTGCAACCAGTTGCTCTCTAAAGTTGTCCATCTCTTTGGTTTTGGTAACCGAGAGAGAGCCTGAGCAAGTGCTTCCCGCAAAAGGGAGGTGCAGCAAGGGAAAGACAACTGCAGTTGCAACTGGAGGCAGGAGAGTGTGTTGGCGACTAGTACGTCAACAGGAGGGTGTGACTCCTTCCACTTCCTTGTGGGACAAGGAGTGTGGAGTTCTAGGTGGTCCGTGTGGACTACTTCAGAGGCGGGAGGACACTGTCGTTTAGGACGACAACTGTCATCCAACAGTCTGGTAGGAGGAGTCGTCAGTCCCGGTGTGACCAGGAGCTGCACAGACGCCGTCCAAGACCGGAGTTGAAGACCGCGCATTGCGCGAGGTATTGTCGCCGAGCAAGCCTCGGGACAAGGTATGATTCCACAAACCATCCTTTCCTATTATATAGATGTTGACGCGTTTCCTCGGTAAGGGTTGGGGGAGAATTGTTTTGTTTCCGCTGCCTTCTCTGTCTCCCCTAAAACCCAACAGCAACACCAACTAACGGGATCCTAAGAAAGAGAAAGGAGAGGCATTTATAGAAGAGGGCGGAGGAAAAAATAAGGCAAGGTGTCACCCACCTAGGGACACTTGTCCATGGGCAATGCCACTTCCTTATCTCGCCCCATACACATGTACAAGGCAATTTCCACATGCAAGCATCATGCACCAAGTGTCCACAAGGGTGGCGACACAAACGAAGACAAATGTCAAGGATGGTCAAAGGCTGACACACCTCATGGGCGATACACTCTCTTGTCTGACACAGCCTCATGACCGACACAAGAATGGCCGACATAAGGCTCCCAACCACACCCTTGTCCGATACAAGGTCCATCAAGTCAAGCCAAGGCCCAACAAGGTTCAACCAAGTCCAAGGCAACTCTAGCAATGAGCCCAACCCTTCCTCTTAACTCTAGAGGAAGTAAGGAGAGAGAGAAACGTCTCTCAAGGTGACAAACTTCCTCATCAACCCTAGACTTGGGTTATTTTCAAGTGGCACCTCCAACTCTCAACAAAGCACAAGCAACCTTAATCACCACTAGAGGTGATTAGCAAGCAACTAAACACATGATTTAGGCAAAGTAAATAGGATAAGCCCAAAATGAAGGTCAGGGTCCTGACAAGCCATAAACCTCTACAAAGGGATTTTTCCCTTGAAATCCGAAGAGAAAAGCGAGAGGTACTTCCTCCTCATCTCTTCCTCAAGCTCCCACATGGCTTCCTCAACACCACGATGATGCCAAAGAACTTTCACAAGAACCAGATCCTTCCTCTTCAACTTCTTTACTCTTCTGTCAAGGATCATCACTGGACCTTCCTTGTAGGTCACATCTTCATCGAGCTCAACCTCAACTGGATGTATCATTGTCCCTTTGTCTGGATGACTTTTCTTTAGCATGCTGACATGGAACACCAGACGTAACCTACGCAACTCTGGCGGTAGCTCTAACTTATAAGCTACCTTGCCAACACGTGCTATTACCAGGCATGTCCCCATATACCTGGGTGTCAGTTTGCCTTTTCGGACAAACCTCAGCACGCCTTTCCAAGGTGAGACCTTAAGATACACTCTGTCTCGCACCTGGAACTCTAAAGGTCGTCGGCGATTATCTCCATACGACTTATGTATGTCATGTGCCTTTTTCAACTTTTGTTGTATCACTCTAATCTTCTCTGTTGTCTGCTGCACTAACTCAAGTCCCAAAAGCTGATAATCACCAAACTCATACCAATATAGAGGAGATTTGCACTTTCTGCCATATAGAGCCTCATAAGGAGCAATGTCGATGCTCCGCTATTAACTATTGTTGTAGGCAAACTCTATCAAACTGAGATGCATGTCTCAACTGCCTACGAACTGCAAAATACAAGCTCGGAGAAGATCCTCTAAAGTCTGAATAGTTCTTTCATACTGTCCATCTGTCTATGGGTAGAATGCGGTACTGAACCTCAACTGCGTTCACAACACTCTGTGCAACTGTTCCTAAAAAAGACTTGTGAATCGGGGTCCTCTGTCAGAGACTATCGTTGCGGGTACACCATGCAAATACACTATCTTAGCCACATACACATGAGCAAGATTCTCTACTGTATACATTGTCTTTACAGGTATGAAATGGGCAGACTTCATCAATCTGTCCACTATCACCCAAATGGAATCATGAATATTAGTTGTCCTTGGTAGACCAACTATGAAATCCACGGTTATATGATCTCATTTCCACTGCG
The DNA here is from genome assembly GCA_963693085.1 of Alisma plantago-aquatica. Lineage (NCBI taxonomy): Eukaryota > Viridiplantae > Streptophyta > Magnoliopsida > Alismatales > Alismataceae > Alisma > Alisma plantago-aquatica. The sequence continues at coordinate 729,278,105 of OY856410.1, read as the reverse complement.
ATATCGGCAGGGTTGTAACGTATCTGCCAGCTTCTGATGTTCAACCTTAACCTACTGGCATACCACACACCTAGCCACAAACTTGGCTACATTTCTCTTCAAGCCAAGCCACCAATACAGGTCCTTCATATTGTGACACATTTTGGTGACTCCTGGATGCATAACGTACATCAATGTGTGTGCTTCCTCGAGCACTAGATTTCTTAGATCATCAACATCAGGGACAACCATCCTACCATGATAACAAATTAGTCCATACTTAGATTCATGGAACCCATCACACTTTTCTCTACCAAACTCTAATTTGGTCAACTGAACTGAAGCATTTGTCTGCTGCGCGTCTTTGATCTGTTGTCTCAACACAGGCTTTACTTGCATCTGTGCCAACAATCCTGCCAACAAGGAGACTTCCATCTGTACATTCATCTGCCGCAAAGAGACAAGTATATCCTGCCTATGGCATACCAAGGATCTCAATTGTGCCTTCTTCATAGACTGAGAAGAAGAAGACTTTCTGTCAAGCACATCAGCTACCACATTTGCCTTACCAGGATGATACTCAATGGAACAATCATAATCATTGATCAGCTCCATCCAGCGATGTTGTCGCATGTTCAGCTCACTCCGCGAGAAGATGTACTTCAATTTCTTATGATCTGTAAAGATTTGACACACTTCCCCATAAAGATAGTGTCTCCAAATCTTTAACACATGGACCACCGCTACCAGCTCTAGATCATGTGTCAGATAGTTCTCCTCATGTTTCTTAAGTTGTCGCGAAGCAAAAGAAACCACATGATCGTCCTGCATTAGCACACATCCTAAGCCTTTCTTGGAAGCATCGCAGAAAACAACATAGCCTTTCCCAGGCTCTGGCAGCACCAACACCGGAGCACTAGTCAGCTTCTCCTTCAAGATTTGGAAAGCTTGCTGGAAATGATCATCCCAAACAAAGGGTACACCCTTCCTGGTCAACTTTGTTAATGGTAACGTGATTATACTGAAGTTCCTTATAAACTTCCGGTAGTATCCTGCTAAACCCAGAAAACTACAAACTTCTGTCAGCATCTTTGGTTGCTCCCGATCTGTAACTGAATCCACCTTCTTAGGGTCCACTCTAACTCCTTATGCAGATATCACATGACTCAAGAAAGTCACTTCTTTCAACCAGAACCTGCACTTACTAAACTTCACATACAACTAATGTTGGCGAAGAAGAGTCAATGCTCATCGAAGATGATGTTCATGCTCTTGATTGTCCTGACTATAGATCAAGATGACATCCATAAAAACTACAATAAACTGATCTAGAAATGGACGGAACACCCTGTTCATAAGATCCATGAAAGCAACATGCACATTGGTTAGCCCAAACGGCATAACCACAAACTCAAAGTAACCATACCTCATGCTAAATGTTGACTTTAGTATGTCCTCATCCTTAATTCTCAATTGATGATATCCAGACCGTAGATCTATCCTTGAGAACACTGTAGCACCATAAAAGTGATCAAAAAGATCATCTATCCTTAGTAACAGGTACTTGTTCTTGATCGTGACTTTGTTCAACTATCGATAATCTATACACAGCCGCATCGACCCGTCCTTCTTCTTTACAAACAGGATCGGAGCACCCCACGGTGATGTGCTCGGTTTGATGAAACCCTTATCCAACAACTCCTGTAACTGCTTCTTCAACTCTGCCATCTCAGCTGGAGCCATCCTATACGGTGTCTAAGAAACTAGTTGTGTTCTTGGCACTAGATTAATCTCAAAGTTAATCTCTCAAGGTGGGGGAACACCGGGGAACTCATCTAGAAACACATCTACAAACTCTCAGACAACATGTACCTCCAAAAGGCTAGGACCCTTTGCCTTGGTATCCACAACGTGAGCTAAGAACATCTTACAACTTAGCCGTAACATCTTCTCTACCACCATAGCTGACACCAAATATGACAGAAGAATCTTCCTATCTTCTAGGAAGATCCACTTCTCTCCACCGTCATCAAACACTGCCCGCTTGGAACTACAATCCAATACAACCTTATACTTCTCTAAGGTATCCATCCAAAGGATCACATCGAATCTATGCATATCAAGTGGTATAAGATCCACTTGTATATTGTGTCTTGAAAAAGATTGAACACATGATGGACACTCCTCTCAAAGCATCGAGGAACCGTCAAGAGGGGTTTCTAACAACAAGCTATCCTTCTTACAGCTAACAGGTAAAAGACAATTTTCAAGCATAGTACGTGCGACAAAAGAGTGCGTAGCACCCGGGTCAACCAGAACATATATACAGCAAGAAGATGACAAATTAGAATGAAATAACTTCATCTGACTTGCCACAACTCACGGGTTGACGTTCACCTCCGGTTGACTCATAGCGTAGAATCGAGCCATTGCTTGCTATCCACGTCCTCTGCTTCCTTGGGCAGAGAATCCCGCTTGCAACGCTTGACCGCGTCCTTACCCTCTTCTACCACTGGGTTGTTGTCTATCTGACCCTTGTTGATTCTGCCTCAGCTGTTGGGTCACTTCAACATCTTTCCTTGAGCTGTTTGACCTCCAATGCCCAATTTGACCTCAAAGATAACATGACTGGTCTCACTGTTGTGGCCTAGACGGCCAGGTCACTACCACTGAAGCTATACTATGTGCCTTTGATGGCGAAAAACCATATCCTCTTTCCTTATTTGGGGACCACTGTGACGGTGCACTGGAACCTCTCAACCCAGAAGGTGCTGGAAACCTTGGCTTCTTAAAGCCACCAGACCTCTGCCCTAGAAACTGAGCAAACCTCTTCTTGGTCATGGACTCTCTCTTCTCCTTAACAGACTGTTCTATCCTTCGGACAGACTCCACAAATGTGGCAAACCACTCCCAGTTCTCCAAAGCAGCAGTAGGTGTTGTCAACTCAGCACTCAAACCCTTCTCAAACCGTCTAATCCGCTCATCATCTATCACTGCCATGTGAGGACAAAATCTTAGCATGTCTATAAACTTGGCTTCATACTCGGTGATGCTCAATGATCCTTGGCACAGACACTCAAACTAGTTGATCTTCTCATCCAATACATCTTTGGGAAGTATCTGCTGACGAACTCTCACCGGAAAACCTCCCAACCGATCACCTCACCGAGTCACTTCTCCTCCTCGATGGCCCACCAATGGCCAGGACTATGTTTCAGAAGGTAGACAATATTCTTGACTTTGTCTGCTTCGGGGATGTCGAGGATTTGGAAGGCCTTCTCGAGACTTGTCACCCACATATCTGCATCCTCTAGATCAACCATTCCAGCATAATCTGAAGCTCCGACTCAACAAAGCCGCTCAAAGGTCTTCCTAATGCCTGATGATTCACCATGGGGAGTCTGTGCCCTTGGCAGAGGCACTGGAAATCTTTCCACCATGTGATTCATCGTAGCCATCAACTGCCCCATAAGGTGTTGATAGGTAGGATTTTTGAGAATGGTTGGGTCAATTTGGGGGACCTCATGCACCCGATCTTCATGTGCCACACTCTTGCTCCATCAACTGATGTAGCCTCGCTACTCTCAGTAGCATGTTCTTCATGGTTTCTAGACATCTTTAAGCTTTTTCTTCCGCTGAGGGAAGAAGATTATTGTAAGAAAATCTGTAAAACTCACAAGAATAGACACAAACCTAATCCTAGATCCCTATAGACTAACCAAACCTAGAGATATGATACCAAACTAACTGTGACACCCCGCCATCACACAGACATCAAGGTGACACGCGAAAATGTGCGGAACCACATAGTAATGAAAACACAGGTTAATTAAAACTGATTGTGAAAAGTAGATAAACAAAGAAACTATTACATCCAGATCCTACAAGGAAACATGTTATATAAATATTACAAGCCTGATATATGTCCATAACTTAGGGAAACCAGCTATCCTACCAGTACATGAGTTCATCACCTGTTTATACATAACGGGCCACAACAGGCCAGTAGCAGGATAGACAAAGCTACATCAGGTAAACATCATAAAACATCGTCAAAACACCTCTGAGGACCTGAGAGTACATGGATGATACTAGGACTCTACTATAAAACCACCAAAATAGCAGCATGTCCATCTCTTGCCTTCTACTGCTCTTCTTCTTGTTGCTCGGCCGCAAGCTCACGAACACCACCACGTCTAGCGTGACGACCTAAAAAGGTTATAAACCAATGGGGTGAGACACACAGTCCCATCGAGAAACATAACTTCCCACTGAAATTATAAAACCTCAGAAGGTTTAAAGCATATAAAACATATAATTGATAAAGACATATAATAAGAGCAGCATACTGAGCAAGACTAGTATTACCATCAATCTTACCAAGATATTCGGGAGGCATATAACATGATTCTCTTTATGGAACATGATTGACAAGATAATATTTATAAGACCTTACCACATAACATAAGGAACGTATAAGTAACTGTAAGGTATAATAAGATCATCTACACAAGCAAGGCCTCAACCAATGATCTGTGTTTTGCCTTAATCAATAAATACTATTCGGCTGGATTACATATTATTATGCCCTGAAGAAGTGAGTTGTACCACTCAAATCCAACCTTCGGTTACGAAACCCAAGTCGGTGCCATAAAAGGTCAATGGAAGAGTCAGACTCCACGACCTCACCACCTCGTGGTCAGTGCACGAGTAAAAAACAAGAAAGACCGTAGTCTCATGCTTAAGTGGCCTTAGCCATAGGGTCAGGCTACCCTCTGCCTAGCCCACCTTGGTACATGTATCAACACTAGTGAAACTGAGCCACATGCATGATCATCGATCTCTGAGCCATGAATGCATTCATGCTCTCTTATCACATATCCTGAGCCATGGGCCTATTCACCATGCTCCAACATATTGAGCCACAGGCTCGAAACCGTGCTCTGGAGTCTACAACCGAAGTTGCACTCTAATCCTCCTCATTTTTGTCTAGGAGAAACCACACATATTCAACAATATGTGCTTCCAGGTTAACCCATAGGAGAACCTATTTCACCATCACCAGCTACTGATGATTATGCATCTATGTCCAGGGCAAGCTACATGATATGTTCCACTATAATTAATTAGTATGTTTTAATTGGATTGTTGAGGCAACCAAATTATAAAACATACATAGCATTACATTACATTATCACTGTCACCATCACATTATGCTGGGATCTCAATGCCTCATCACAGGAAGCCACTTCCTCTCAAGGCATCATCATCTTACATCATCACCTAGGCTAACAATACCTTATCTCATCATCAAGAGGATAACACCTCACTAGGCACTCAACCCTCATCAAGTCCTCAGACCTATCTCATCATACTGGGGATGCATGTTGTCTCATCAATAAGAATTATCATTGTAACATCCCTGACCTAGGTTATAAGTTAACCCTAGGAGTTTTTCTTAAATATGTAATTAAATACTTGTGATTACCCCCTGGCATGTAATTAAGTTCCTGAGGAACATACTTTCACTTTTCTGTCCTTTTCAAACAAGTTTTAGTATTGTTTTACAATGCATGGACTTATGTGCAAATTACCCAATCAGAGGGGTTAACTTGCAATTTTCACATGTTGAGATGTTCCTCAGGTGATGAGACATCATATGGATGAATATGATGAGGCATGATGGTTTCTCAAAGCTTGGGCATCGAGATGCAGCATGTGGAGCAATCTTTGTGCTTGAAACCCTAATTTTGGTGTAAAGCACAATTTACCCAAAATGTGGGGTGCAACTTGTAAAATACATATTATAGAGTATATTGTGTGACTCTTGACATCATTTAGAGTAGAAATGATGAAAAATGGCACTTCATTAATTAATCAGATAAGATAAATAACCCTTGTAATAGAATCGCCAAGTTTTAAGTAAGAAACCCTAAGTATGTGTACCCTAATGATAAGATGACATTTTCCTTGCCTTTGGGTCCTTGTTTTAATAAGTTTCTCACCTAGAGAAGGAGGAGGGACGTACAAGAAATAAAGGAGGGACTTAGATGAGAAATGGGGAAAACTAGAGGTTCTTATGATGAAACTTGTCCTAACTATATAAACCACCTCCCTTGCAAACAAGTAAACGTTCCCTTCATTCTTTCCTTTCCCACCTCGTTTGGTCCGTCCAACACAGAGCTTGGGAGCTAGAGGAGACGACCAACTTCTTCCAAGGTAAGAAGAGACCATCTTCTAACTCAGTTTCTTGGAGGAAAGTGGTTCTTAAGGTTGGTTTTGTGGTCATCTTACTTAGGTTTCTTGTTCTAGCTGATCTTCCCCAACCTTTCTTTGGAGAAAAGTCTTTGGCTGACCACTGGAGCTCAAGGTGCCATTAAAGACTTGAGATCTTGGAATCTTGGGGCTCTAGGAACATCCATAAGGCGGGTTTTATATCTCTAAACCTCTTGCTTTCTCAATGCATATACTTGTTCATGTTAGTAGTAGCTAGTTCTTCTTCTTCACCAAACTTCCTTTCCTTCTTGCAAACAAATCCATGGAGAAACCAACATGTCTTGAGGTTGAAGACAATGGGCATGAATACCTAGGTTACTTTACCAAACGACCTTGGACCACTTGGTCCAAACGGTTTGCAAATCGTTTGAAATCAAACGGTCTCACTACCGTTTGATTTCATGCGGTCTTGCAAGACCGTTTGGTAAGGTTGACCAAGGGAAGACCATTTGGAGGTCTGTTGTACACATATTGAATTAAATAACTCCAAAGAATTGAAGCCCAATTGCAAACAAATCTCAAGTTGAAGGCACTTCAACCCTCTAAACCCTCATCGATTGAAATTGCTGATTTCAAGGATATATTTTGGTGAACCTTGGGTTGAAGGGCCCAAACGTTCTCAAGACCATTTGGGGGTTCATCCAAACAGTCTCAAGACCATTTGGTGATAACCCAAGACTGTTTCGAGGTCTAGGGTTAAGGCAATATGAGGAATTGATGGTCCAATCACAGTAGATTGAGTAATTGAATAAAAGTGCTGATTTTAGACCTAATTAGGGTTCAACCCGCATCAACTTGACCTAGATTTTGGTGCAACTTTGGGCAAACGGTCTCAAGACCGTTTGGAGGGTGTCCAAACAGTCTCACGACCGTTTGGGGCAAGTTGGCACCCAATTGAGTGCCTATTGATAGGTTCAACATCAATTGAACTCCAAATTATCAATCTTGATGGTTAATTGTCGATAAACCCTAATTCAATCAGTTTCAACCCCAATTGGTTAGCAATTGAGGGCCAATTGGATGCCTAATTAGTTAAGGGTAACCCTAATTAACTCAATTGACAAGTGATTAGCAAGGATGTGGCCAATTGGAGGCTTCAACATGGAAAACCCTAATCAATTACAACCTTAGAGACACTTTGGAGGTCCATGCGGTTTTGAGCCCATTTGGACCAAACGGTCTCAAGACCGTTTGACGATCTCAAGACCGTTTGACGATCTCAAGATCGTTTCATTTCAAGACCGTTGCCGTTTGGGGCCAAACGGTCTCAAGACCGTGTGGGGCCAAACGGTCTCAAGACTGTTTGGGCTCAAACGATCTCAAGGTCGTTTGGATCCAAATGATCTCAAGGTCGTTTCATTTCAAACGGTTTCAAAGTCAACACATCCAAACGGTCAATCCATGCGGTCTTGGTGACCATGCGGTCTTGGTGCCCAAACAGTTTTGAGGTCAACCATGTCCAAATGGTCAACGCCCCCAAACAGTCTCAGGATCGTTTCGAGGTTGAAGTGTGAAACCATTTGGAGATCTTTAGGGCTGTAATTGCTTAATGATTTGAAGGTTCAATTGGTTTAATGGTGGTCTAATACAAACCCTAATGGTACCCTAAGACATTAAGGAGCTAAGTAATTAATAGATTGAACAATGATGAGAGATAATGGTGTATTTACCAATGTACCCTTGAAGGGTTCAAGTAGATGACACCTTGTTTAATCAAAACCCTAATGACATGATGATGATGACTTGGCTCAAGATAATCCATGGATACTTGTTCTAACCTAATCTAGAGTAATATAATCACCATCTTCTAGTAAAGAAGAGAGAGAATGTTCCTCATATGGTTGAAACTCAAATAAAGTGCCTTCAATGTACATGAATGTGCATGATTAGGGTATGATCCACTTATGTGAGATCATGACAACCCTAATTATGATAATGGATGAATCTTAATCTAATTTAAGGGCATCAAGGATGATAATTTCATACAAGGTGATGCCATGAGCTCAATTCACTAAGAAGCAAACAACAAACCCTAATTTTGAAGTATGTTGATAAGTTGCACGACCGTGCTAAGGAGCACGGCCGTGGTAGCTGTCTTCTGCACGATCGTGCTAAGGAGCACGACCGTGGTAACTGTCTCTTGCACTGCCGTGCAAGGGAGCACGGTCGTGGTGTTGTATAAATAAATGAAATATGTTTTGGATATTGTGTTATACTACTATCTATGCATGTCCCCATTTATTTTAAGCCATGCAGGTCCATGAAAAAAAGGTGATCATAGCCAGGTAAGGGTTATGATGTTCTACTTATTGAGGACACTTATATTATGTGATGGATACATTGCTTCATTTGAAGGCATGATGACTAGATGACTTGATGACTATGTGCTATTTGATAGTAAGTGCTATGATAACCTAAAGGTTGATTATCTGTATTCCTAAATCATAGTGAGAAGATGATTGAGAACATATACCCATCTGATAATTGATGAGAAATGAGTTGGTTACATTTAGTATTCTCCTGTTATAGCCATGTTTTGTGTTTGAATGCTTGGAAACATGCTTGTTGATAAAAGAATACTGAAATGTACCTAACTAATCAAGTATAACCATACCATGTAGAGCCCTGATCATAGATCCATCATTGTCAGGTGTAAAATGATGGTGAAATAGGTTTTCCTAAGGGAACTCCTATAGCGCATTCTTTTGAGTATGTGGGGGAGATGGACGCGTATATCCTTATGTCCTAGTGTAGGGGTTGATGTAGATGTATCATAATCCATCAACACTACAATATGTGTTTATGCCGGGTTGATGTATCACTAATCACCCTAGGAATCTGTTATTCCACATCGATGAAGATAAACATGAGATCTTTCAATGGTGAAGATAGCACAGAATGCCACTGTGACTCTAATAGCGAAGGACCAGAGTACCCTGGTGAGCTATAGTGGCAGAGACACTAGATGTCCTGCATGTTGAACCTCAACCTGACTGAGGAAGTTGAAGGTCATGAGAATCCGACTGTTTCAATGACCTAGTATGATACCGAGGTGACTTAACAGTGGTTGGTTGGAGCATGAGCGGTACACCTCATCTCCACAGGGCATAATGTTGTATGTAAAACGTAATCAGCCGAGTAGTATAATTTTCTTAGATTGAACAACAAGAAGCAATGCTTGATACTACCTTGAAAATAATGTTTCAGTTGCATACTTAGCATACATGTCTTTCATATTGCTACTTAGAAGTGATTGCTGCTTTATCTACTCTTAAGTCTGCTTTCGCATGATAAACTACCTTGCTTATGTTGTTTCCTTTTTCTAGCAAGCTTCTGGCGAAGAGTTATAACTCTCGCTGGGACAATTATTTGTAATTGTCTCACCCCGTAGGCTTCAACCTTTTAGGTGGTCGTCGTGGTAGAAGGAACCAGTCCGTAGGAGAGTAGCAATAGCACCAGGGGCAGCAGTGAGCCTCAGGTGGATACCTTGGCTGTCCAGTTGATAGTTAGAAGTCTTATGTCATCTCTGTACACTCAGGTCCCGGGAGTTAGATGATCTGATATTTTGAATTTTGGAGTCTTAAGATTTTCTACATGGTTGTATATGTTCACTCAAGAAGTGACTTAACAGAGATGTAAACTGTTTATCGTACTTTTATGAATGGAGTGTCATGCTTTCAAGATCTTTTCTCAAAATGTTTTAATTTCTCGTGATTTTTCTCTTTCCGATGTTAACCGAATCATTTCCGCTATGTTTATCTTATGTTTTGGAGATCAGAGCCAACAATTAAGTGGTATCAGAGCTCTAGGTTCACTGAGTCTACAGAGATATAGGACTTAGGATGTCGAGTCTGTCCTTAGTGTTCCTTCTTATCTAATAGAGTCTTCTGCTCCTCAGGAGAAGGAGATATATAAGGATGTCTGAGCCACGTGAAGAGTCTGAGGGCGAAAGTAGCGTGGCTGCATCTCGAGACGGTGCAAGAAACCCTGAGATAGAACAACCCTTGCCTGAGTTACCTATACATCCACCCCCGTTTGACCCAGCCGATATGGTGAACCCAGCTATGCAAGCTATGTTCGGGCAGTTCCTGGCTGCCATGACGCGTATCACTGACAGGATGCCCATGCCTGCACCTAGGGCACCTGCTCAGCAGGAAGGACAAAGTATCGGGAAGACGTTCAAGTGGCTTTGCAGAGTCGGGGCAACCAAATACTTTGGCACAGCTGACCCCGCAGATGCAGATCTATGGTTGACTGAGCTGGAGAAGGCTTTCAAAATCCTAACCATCACCGAGGCAGAGAAGGTGAGACATGCAATCTATCTTCTCAAAGGAAGTGCTGGTCACTGGTGGAACATGGAAGAGGCAAAGAGGCCTGGAGTAGAGGTTTCATGGGAAGACTTTTGCTGGGAGTTTGTTAACCAGTACTTCCCGAAGACCTTTCTGGACAAGAAAATCTCACAGTTTGAGAGGTTGAGACAAGGTATGATGAACGTTAGCGAGTACGGCTAAGTTCATGGAGCTATTGCGGTTCTGTCTGCACATGGCTGCCACGGAAGAGGAAAGGATCAAGAGGTTTGAGAAGGGTTTGAATGTTGACTTATTTGTTCCCGTGTCTGCTCTAGAGAGCCGAGAGAGATTTTCTACCTTCGTTGAGTCAGTCTGAAGGATAGAAAGGTCGGTAGTTGAGAAGAGACAAACCCACAAGAGGTATCTGCAGTTCCAGGCATCTTCATCTAGAGACTTTAAGAAGCCTAGATCATCTACACCTAACCCTCCACCACCCAGATCGAGTTGTCAGACACAGTGGTCCCCAAGTAGAGGTTGAGGACGGAGTCTACTGCCTCAATAGACTCACAGTTCAGCATCGATATCGGTCACGGGACCACCTAGACCACAACAAGATAGAAGTTGCTACAACTGTGGGAAGGTGGGACACCTGATGAAGGACTGCAGGTCTAAGCCTGTCAGTGTGACACAGCCTCAGAGGCAGAGTCAGCAGGGGTCCCAGAGGAGGCAGTTCCAGGGAGCAGCTAGGGGACGTGGACAAGCATCCCAAGCCAGATCGTCAGCACCAACTCAACCTCAGGTGACAGCGAGGCTCTATGCTATGAATCCTCCAGATGCAGTGGTCGATACGCGGGTTGTGACAGGTCGGATGGAACTTTTATATTCTGATATGTCTAAATCCTACATAGTATCTATTTTGATTGACCCGTGTGATACACACTCCTTTATCACTCGGAGAGTGGTTTGTGACTGCAATATGATAGTTAATCATAGGGCAGATAGTCTGTTGCTTGAGACTCCATTGAGAGGGTCTGTTGTCTTGAGGGAAGTATGCTCTCCTTGTATCCTCTTCTTTTCTGATCATCGCATTCAAGTGGATCTTATACCCCTTGAGATGCAAGGCTTTGACATAATCCTTGGTATGGATACCTTGGAGAGGTATAGGGTTGTCTTGGATTGTGAATCCAAGCAGGCTGTGTTTGCAGATGATAGTGATACCTGGATCTTTCAAGGAGAGAGAAAGATTCTACCCACCTGTTTAGTGTCTGCTTTGGTTGCTGAGAAGCTGATGAGGCAAGGATGTTATGCATTCTTGGCCCATGTGGTAGATACTACCATGGAGAGCCCCACCCTTGCTGAAGTTCTTGTTGTCAGGGAATTCAAAGACGTATTCCCTGAAAAACTTCCTGGTGTACCACCGCCTCGGGAAATTGATTTTGAAATCAATTTGATCCCAGGTACACAACCCATAGCCCAAACACCGTATAGGATGGCACCCGCCGAGATGGCAGAACTCAAGAAATAGCTTCAGGAGTTGGTTGAGAAGGGTTTCATCCGACCGAGCACTTCACCTTGGGGTGCTCCGGTCTTGTTTGTTAAAAAGAAAGACGGGTCGATGCGGTTATGCATTGATTACAAATAACTTAATAAAGTAAAAATAAAGAATAAGTACCCTCTGCCGAGAATTGATGATCTCTTTGACCAGTTGCGTGGAGCATCTGTCTTCTCGAAGATAGACTTGAGGTCTGGATATCATCAACTTTGTATTAAGGACAGTGACATACCCAAGTCCGCCTTTAGGACAAGGTATGGTCACTATGAGTTCACAGTTATGTCGTTTGGACTAACTAATGCACCAGCTGCATTCATGGAACTCATGAATAGAATCTTTCGACCCTTTCTCGATCAGTGCGTTGTGGTCTTTATAGATGACATCTTGATCTATAGTAGGGATGCCCAGCAGCATGAACAACACCTTCGCCAAGCTTTGACCTTGCTAAGAGAACATAAGCTATATGCTATGTTCAGCAAGTGCGAGTTTTGGTTTTCGGAGGTATCCTTTCTCGGGCATGTGATATCTGCCTTGGGAATTCCTATTGACCCTAAAAAGGTAGAATTTGTTCTACAGTGGGAACAACTGAAGACACCGACGGAAGTTCGTAGTTCCTAGGGTTAGCCGGCTATTACCGGAGGTTCATTAAGAACTTTAGTTCCATAGCCCTTCCCTTGACGAAGCTGACCCGGAAGGATGTTCCCTTTATCTGGAGTGATAAGTGTCAGCAGTCCTTTCAGCCGTTGAAGGAGAGGTTGACAAGTGCACCCGTACATGTGCTACCTGAGCAAGGCAAGGGATATTTAGTTTTCTATGATGCCTCTAAGAATGGACTCGGATGTGTGCTGATGCAGGATAAGCAGGTGATTTCTTTTGCTTCCCGACAGCTTAAGAAACACGAGGAGAACTATCTGACACACGATCTGGAGTTAGCAGCTGTAGTTCATGCTTTGAAGATCTAGAGACACTACCTTTATGGGGAGACGTTCCAGATTTTCACATACCACAAGAATCTTAAGTACATCTTCTCTCAGCATGAACTGAACATGAGGCAACGTCGCTAGATAGAGTTGATCAAGGACTACGATTGTACAATAGATTACCATCCGGGGAAGGCCAATGTAGTTGCAGATGCCTGAAGTAGGAAATCAGCAACACCATCCTCTGATAGAGCTCATCTGAACTCTTTGGTATGCCCTAGAAGAGATATACTCATCTCCTTAAGACAAGATAATGTACAGTTGAAAGTATCATGGTTAGCCGGGTTGTTGGCTGAGATGAATATCAAACCCACCCTAAGAGAGAAGATTAGAGAGGCACAGCTAGTTGATAGTGTGGTTCTGCAGATTAGGTCAGAGTATGGTGACAGGAAAGGAGATGGTTTCCATGACTCAGATGATCAGGTGGCATGCTATCATGCGAGGATGATAGTACCAGATGTGGACAACTTGAGTAAGTTAGTCCTGGAAGAAGCTCATTCTTTGATGTATGTTATGCATCCAGGGAGTACCAAGATGTATCGAAACCTAAAAGATATGTATTGGTGGCCAGGGATGAAGAAGGATGTTGCAGAGTTTGTTCTGAGGTGTCCTATGTGTCAGCAGGTTAAAGTTGAACACCAGAAGCATGCGGGAACAATGCAGCCTTTACCCATACCACAGTGGAAGTAGGACCATGTGACCATGGATTTTGTAGTTGGCCTACCCAAGACAAGCAAAGGACATGATTCCATCTGGGTAATTGTTGATAGGTTGACAAAGACAGCGCACTTCTTACCTGTCAAGACAACCTATTCTTCTAAGAAGTTAGCACAGTTGTATGTTGAGGAGGTAGTACGTCTGCACAGAGTTCCACTTACCATAGTATCGGATAGAGGTCCCCAGTTTATGAGTCATTTTTGGGAACGACTGCATAGGGCCTTAGGCACCCAGTTAAGGTTTAGTACAACCTTTCACCCCCATACTGATGGACAGTCGGAAAGGACTATACAAACCTTGGAGGACCTGTTGAGAGCATGTGTTCTCCAGTTTACTGGGATTTGGGACCTACACCTAAGCTTGATAGAGTTTGCCTATAACAATAGCTATCAGCATAGCATTGATATGGCACCTTATGAAGCCTTGTATGGTAGACGTTGCAGATCACCAGTATGTTGGTATGAAATTGGTGAATATTAGTTGTTGGGCCCTGAACTTGTGCAGCAGACTACAGAAAAGATCAAAGTAATCCAGAAACAGCTTAAGACTGCCCAAGATAGACAGAAGTCGTATGCTGATAAACGACATAGACCTTTAGAGTTCCAGGTTGGAGACAGGGTGTATCTCAAAGTCTCGCCTTGGAAAGGAGTTCTGAGGTTCGGAAGGAAAGGGAAGTTATCTCCTAGGTTTATGGGGCCTTATCCAATCATTGAACGAGTTGGAAAGGTAGCCTATAGACTAGAGTTACCCCCAGAGTTGCAGAAGTTACACCCTGTGTTTCACATTTCGATGTTGAGGAAATGTCACCCAGAAACCGAGTCAGTTCTACAACCTACGGAGGTAGAATTGAATGATGATGTAACATATGAGGAAGGATAAGTATCGATCCTTGATAACAGAATTAAAAAGTTAAAGAAGAAAGATATAAGTCTTGTGAAAGTCCTCTGGAATCATCGTGGTGTTGAAGAAGCCACTTGGGAACTAGAGGAAGAAATGAGGAGGAAATACCCTGCTCTTTTCTCTTAATATGTCTTATCGATTTCGGGGACGAAATCCTTGTAAGGGGTAGATGATTTGTAACATCCCTGACCTGTGTTATAAGTTAACCCTAGGAGTTTTGCTTAAATATGTAATTAAACGCTTGTGATTACCCCCAGGCATGTAATTAAGTTCCTGAGGAACATACTTTCACTTTTCTGTCCTTTTCAAACAAGTTTTAGTATTGTTTTACAATGCAGGGACCTATGTGCAAATTACCCAATCAGAGGGATTAACTTGCAATTTCACATGTTGAGATGTTCCTTAGGTGATGAGACATCATATGGATGAATATGATGAGGCATGATGGTTTCTCCAAGCTTGGGAATCGAGATGCAGCTTGTGGAGCAATCTTTGTGCTTAAAACCCTAATTTTGGTGTAAAGCGCAATTTACCCAAAATGTGGGGTGCAACTTGTAAAATACATCTTATAGAGTATCTTGTGTGAATCTTGACATCATTTAGAGTAGAAATGATGAAAAATGGCACTTCATTAATTAATCAGATAAGATGAATAACCCTTGTAATAGAATCACCAAGTTTTAAGCAAGAAACCCTAAGTATGTGTACCCTAATGATAAGATGACCTTTTCCTTGCCTTTGGGCCCTTGTTTTAATAAGTATCTCACCTAGAGAAGGAGGAGGGACGTACAAGAAAGAAAGGAGGGACATAGATGAGTAATGGGGAAAACTAGAGGTTCTTATGATGAAACTTGTCCTAACTATATAAACCACCTCCCTTGCAAACAAGTGAACGTTCCCTTCATTCTTTCCTTTCCCACCTCGTTTGGTCCATCCAAGGCAGAGATTGGGAGCTAGAGGATACGACCAACTTGTTCCAAGGTAATAAGAGACCATCTTCTAACTAGGTTTCATGGAGGAAAGTGGTTCTTAAGGTTGGTTTTGTGGTCATCTTACTTAGGTTTCTTGTTCTAGCTGATCTTCCCCAACCTTTCTTTGGAGAAAAGTCTTTGGCCGACCAATGGAGCTCAAGGTGCCATTAAAGACTTGAGAGCTTGGAATCTTGGAGCTCTAGGAACATCCATAAGGTGGGTTTTATATCTCTAAACCTCTTGCTTTCTTAATGCATATACTTGTTCATGTTAGTAGTAGCTAGTTCTTCTTCTTCCCCAAACTTCCTTACCTTCTTGCAAAAAAATCCATGGAGAAACCGATCTGTCTTGAGGTTGAAGACAATGGGCGTGAATACCTAGTTTACTTTACCAAACTACCTTGGACCACTTGGTCCAAATGGTTTGCAAACCGTTTGAAATCAAACGGTCTCACAACCGTTTGATTTCATGCGGTCTTGCAAGACCGTTTGGAATCAAACGGTCTCAAGACCGTTTGGTAGGATTGACCAAGGGAAGACCATTTGGAGGTCTGTTGTACACATATTGAATTGAATAACTCCAAAGAATTGAAGCCCAATTGCAAACCAATCTCAAGTTGAAGGCACTTCAACCCTCTAAACCCTAATCGATTGAAATTGCTGATTTCAAGGATAGATTTTGGTGAACCTTGGGTTGAAGGGCCCAAATGGTCTCAAGACCATTTGGGGGTTCATCCAAACGGTCTCAAGACCGTTTGGTGACAACCCAAGACCATTTGGAGGTCTAGGGTTAAGGCAATTTGATGAATTGATGGTCCAATCACAATAGATTGAGTAATTGAATAAAAGTGCTGATTTTAGACCTAATTAGGGTTCAACCCGCATCAACTTGACCTAGATTTTGGTGCAACTTTGGGCAAACGGTCTCAAGACCGTTTGGAGGGTGTCCAAACGGTTTCAAGACTGTTTGGAACAATTTGGGGGCCAATTGAGTGCCAATTGATAGGTTCAACTTCAATTGAACTCCAAATTATCAATGTTGATGGTTAATTGTTGATAAACCCTAATTCAATCAGTTTCAACCCCAATTGTTTAGAAATTGAGGGTCAATTGGATGCCCAATTAGTTAAGGGTAACCCTAATTAACTCAATTGACAAGTGATTAGCAAGGATGTGGCCAATTGGAGGCTTCAACATGGAAAACCCTAATTAACTCAATTCACTTTCCGCTGTTAACCAAATCGTTTCAGCTATGTTTATCTCATGTTTTGGAGATCAGAGCCAACAATCATCATGCAGCGTTATTCAAACACATATACCTCATAGCTCTTACCTGGCTATGAATTCACCTGATACACCTGCATAGTTAGTATGCACATCAAGAGAGATAACTCAAAATCATTAGACATAGATCTTACTGACTATTATGTCATTAGGGTTGCAGATGTGTATGTCATGATTATAATCATATGAGGCATACAGTTGTATCAGCGACATCATGGTTATCGAATCATAAGCATCCACTTATGTCATTTATCTTATAAACATAAACAAGTATCTTGTTATTTGATCTAGCATTATCTTTAAGCATCAAGCATAGCACTGGTTCACAACCCATCATCCATATAATATCAACAACATAGGTGTGATTACAATACAACACATCACTAGCTAGGGTTTCCAGGTTAAGCATAACCCTCACTAAAGGTACCAGCTACCCTCACTAAATGTGTGACGGGTAGCGCGCCCCTTACCACAGGTGGTATTGGGTAGGGTAACAACCCTCACTAAAGGCATGTCGGCCAAGGCACTTAGCCACATCTGTCGGACAACTCAAACACAAGAGAACATCGAGAAACCAGGTTTAGGGTGTGTCGTGCAACCAAGATCAAGGAGTGTAACGTGCAGCTGGGTCTAGAGGACATATCATGCACCCAATTTAGACGTGCATCGGGCATCTAACTATATCGCCTAAAACCCTATCAGCTAGCTAGGGTTAGGGTGGTATCGGGAAACCATCTCACCACTACAACTGTCAAGATCGTGGCACCCAAGCCAACACTATGACACCCACCATGTACACATCAACAAACGATACAAGGGAACCAAAAGGAAGCCTATCGTCCAACTAGATCAGGCACACCATATCGACCACCACTAAGGCAAGCACTAGGGTTTCACCACTCAACACATATCGGGCTGCTCAAGACCAACCCAACTTGTGTCACCCAAGGCACCAAATAGTGATAACAACTAAGCACCATATCGGCCAAGGGGATAACCCCTACTAGGAGAAAGGGTCATCCCGGTCAAGGCATATCGCCCAGGGTCACCAATAAGATCAAGATGGTCATATCGGGCACAAAGCCAACCAAACTCAACATGGCCATATCGGCCAGAGCTAAACTCAAGGTGAGGGTTTTCGGGTAACATCACCACATAGGTGTATCGTGCAAGGCAAAAAGGTTCCTCCTGTCTTGGTCATCACTAACCTCAAGATCACCATCATCAACAACCCTAATAGATCAAGAGAGTTGGCTCACCTCTCAACAAACAAGAGAGAGGGGTTTTGCACAACCTCCATCACATATCTCGGGCAACATGATAGATCATTTCCATATCATCTAGGCTCCCAACCTCTACTAGGTCAACATCCAACCAAGGCTCACCTATCTAATCCATGGTGAGAGAAGAGTGTTTCCCAAGCAACTAGAGTATAGACTCACCTCTCAACAACCAAGTGAGATGAGTGTTTCCTATACCACTAGAAACTCACTTCTCAAGAACAAATGGAGAGAAAGGAGTTTTGCCCAAGAAACTCTATACATATGGTTCGGCCACCAAGGTCAAGAACACATCTAAAACATGAACATATATCCACAAGATCAAAGATACCAACTAGAGAAAGAAACATATCTAACAAGAAGCATATCCAACAAGATACATGGTCGATCAAGGTGAAACATAACATGCAATAAGAAAAGGAAGTAGTATATCTAAGGTTAGGAGTTATGTAACCCTCGTTAAGCAAATTCCAAGCTCCTAGCACCAAGCTCCCATGCTCAAGTACCACCTTCAGCCACCACAAGAAGAAGAACAAGGCACCCTAGGGATCGGCTACCACTAGAGGAAGAAGAAGACTCCAAGGAGAAGGAGGAGGATCGGCCACCAACTTGCAAAGGAGATGTGTCACCCACCAAGGAAGGAAAGGAAGCAACACCAACTAAAGGTATCCTAAGTAAGAGAAAGGAGAGGCATATATAGAAGAGGGTGGAGGAGAAAATAAGGCAAGGTGTCGCCCACCTAGGGACACTTGTCCATGGGAAATGCCACTTCCTTATCTCACCCCATGCAACCCTCAAGGCAAGGCAAGGCCCAAACAAGGAAAAACAAGGCCCAACGAGGCTCAACCAAGCCCAAGGCAACTCAAGCAATGAGCCCAACCCTTCCTCTCAACTCTAGAGGAAGCAAGGAGAGAGAGAAATGCCTTTCAAGGTGACAAACTTTCTCATCAACCCTAGACTTGGGTTATTTGCAAGTGGCACCTCCAACTCTTAACAAAGAACAAGCAACATTAATCACCACTAGAGGTGATTAGCATGCAACTAAACACAAGGTTTAGGCAAAGCAAACATGATAAGCCCAAAACAAAGGTCAGGGTCCTTACAGTAGAGGAGTCTCCTAAGGCCTCAAACTGAACCCCATATAACATGTGAAATCACGTATTCTATATCATCTTACATATATACACCGAAGCGTATCACATTCAACTCCCTACATGTTTGTAGTATATACAGAAAAAGTTTCCTCCCACATCAATTATTCCCTACAAACTCGCAGCATAAGAATCATTACATAAAGATCCATCTCATATGATAAGATGTAGTACCATTAGTAAAAAATAAAGATGATAGAGATTTTGGGCAGCATCATATTGATATGCTTTCATCTGTATTAACATAAGGTACAAGATGTTTCTCAGAGACAACTTTTGATAAGAATTAACTTATATCATTGTTACGAGACTCATAAATTATAGGATAAATGAAACACTTACAACGATAATTAACATAAGTGGGTTGGTTGTAGGTGGATAGGTAAGTAGTTCCTAAAAAAACTCTCGCATAACTGAATGTAACATGTAACATGACAAAACATCACTTGATATTTGCTTCTACTGTTGATAGAATATTTTGTCAATTTGTAATACAAAATGTAGTGATCCTCCTCTTAGAAGCTTAGACACCTACTTCTGCTGGACTAGAACTCACTTGTAAATTTAAAAGTTCCTAGAGGCATAAAATATTGGCATCAAGATGAATTTATCCAGTTAGGAACAAATACAGTAAAGAAATGTAAAGCTACTGAAAAATAGCAATTGTATTAATATTGTTTCACAACTAAATCGAAAACAGTTTCTACATTCTATAGTGGGCACATTACAGTTGTAAAGAAACATACTATAATAAAGGAGAGGAAGATATCTTTATCAACTAAAAAATGTACATGAAGGGTCCAGTTATCATTTTTTAGGTGTTGAGGTAAGCTATGGAAGTTGCATTGACTTATGAAAATCTATCAAGTGTGTCGCTTGTAGAAAAAGATAATATAATAAGAGATACGACCCATCTAGAATTAGAAGCTCAATATTGGAACGCTAAAACATGCATAAAGATTGATGATTCACATCTCCAGTTAAATACAAATCTTTCATTTTACTCTCCAAGTGTCCTCTTACAATGTTCCTTACATAGAATGCCATGCCACTTTAAAGATTTAAATATTCCTTATATAAATATTATTATATGAAAATGTAATTTCAAAAATGACTTGATTGCATACATTTTTTCTCAAACTGTAATAAAACATAGCACAAAGAATGAAATAAAAAAGACAATACCCTACACGAAATAGCTTATTGTGAAAGAGAGAGAACTCTTATATTGGACAAAAATAAATGATATTCAGAATCCTACCAATTCCTTGATTGAAATATTTAGATGAAGTTATATCACATTATTTTTGTCCCTTACTCTAAAAAGACATAGCATCACATGGTATGTATAGGCTTCTACTTACTCTAAAAACCACAGGCTGATCTTATCCTTTTTGTAATTGGTAAAATCAGAGAATATATATTCCCCAAAATTGTTAGTTAAAAATAAGCACATTGGATAAAGATGTCAATTAACAAGGTATTCCATAGCTACATAATATCTACTGTAACCATTAAAATTTAAACATGTAGTGTAAAAGCGTACACAATGTTTTTATTCACAAGCAGCATAGTCTGCACCCTTTAAATTGATATCATATGTTCAATTAAAGATATGTAGGAGACACAAATGTGATACTTTCACTATCAAGAGTGAAGGAAAAGAATGCATATGCAATATTTCTGTGATAAAAAGTTAGACTGTCGTTGAATCCAAGGTGAGTTGCAGACATTTTGTAACAATTTAAATTCGTTTATGTTCTTTATCTATGAGACTCCTTTGAAATATGAAGGCATGCATATGTAAACTGCAAAGGAAACTAATATAGGGAAACTAGTGGCGTGTTACAACAAACATGACATTTAAGTTGCTTTACAATATAATATCCTAGTGGGAAAACATGAAGCCAACCAAATAATTGTGACAGACTGCTTATGAATGTTGTGGGTTGATAGCATCAGATTTGAAGCAAGCACGAAGCATGTACAAGGAGGGGATAGAGCATCCACTATAGTTTAGAAGCATTATTGTTTATATTATGAGAAAAATGAAAAGAACAGAGGTCGTACCTCAAGATACTAATAGATGCTTGTGAAAATATGCTCATGAAACTGATGGAAGATCTAATCACCAGTCAGACCAAGATAAACTTCAGGAATGTGTGAGATGTCATTCCGGTAAGGATTGATATTATTTCCTCTACCATCTACTCTCTAGCTGTACATTTTAGTGAGCTTGAGGCAGTGTGCTATGGTCAAGTCTTTCAAGGAAGTAAGATTATTTACGCCTGGCAAATCCTTTAGTTTAGGGCAATCACAAATTTTCAAAGACCACAAAGAGGTAAGAAGACCCAGATCTGACAACGAGGAAAAAGACAAGATAATAAGAAATACGACCCATTTATAATTATAGACTAAATCTTAGAACGCTAAAACATGCATAAAGATTGATAATTTCTATCTTCAATTAAATGCAAATCTTTCAGTTAACATGAGAAGGATGTTAAGGAGTCATCAATTTATTCTTACCAGGATCACATTCACCAGTCACAAATGAGCAACTAACACAATGACAAAAAACTACAAAATTAAGGCATTTGAAATGGATACATACAAGAAGGTAATAGTAGTTTGCACGGTAGCAGCTCATTAACAAAACACATTTGAAGAAGTATCGTGAAGACTTTTTTTACACAGTGGAATGTGATGTAAGGAAATCTATCTAGAATGACCTACTTTATCAATAATGACTTACATGTGATGCTATGTCTCTTAATCGTTTAGTCAAAACTAAAACAAACTGTGGGCTATGAGGAAATGGTATGTATAGGCTTCTACTTACTCTGATCTTATCCTTTCTGTTATTGGTAAAATCAGAGAATATCTGTTTGCCAAAATTGTTAGTTAATAATAACCACAGTGGATAGAGATAGCAGTTAACAAGGTATTCCACAACTACAGAATATCCACTGTAACTAATAAACTTTAAACGTGTAGTGTAAAAACATAAACAATGTTTTTATTCACAAGCAACATAGTTTGCACCCTTTAAATTGATATCATATGTCCAATTAAAGATGTGCAGGAGACACAAATGTGCTACTTTCACTATCAAGAGTGAAGAAAAAGAATGCATATGCATTTTTGGGATAAAAAGTTAGACTGTCGTTGAATTCGAGGTGAGTTGCAGACATTTTGTAACAATTTAAATTCGTTTATGTTCTTTATCTATGAGACTCCTTTGAAATATGAAGGCATGCATATGTAAACTGCAAAGGAAACTAATATAGGGAAACTAGTGGCGTGTTACAACAAACATGACATTTAAGTTGGTTTACAATATAATATCCTAGTGGGAAAGCATGAAGCCAACCAAAAAATTGTGACTGACTGCTTATGAAGGTTGTGGGCTGATAGCATCAGATTTGAAGCAAGCACGAAGCAGAGAGAGCATCCAGTATACTTTAGAAGCATTATTATTTATATTACGAGAAAAATGAAAAGAACAGAGGTCGTACCTCGAGATACGAATAGATGCTTGTGAAAATATGGTCATGAAACTGATGGCAGATCTAATCATCAGTCGGACCAAGATAAACTTCAGGAATCTGGGAGATGTCGTTCCAGATACGAATAGAGGTCTGCTAAAATATGCTCATGGAACTAATGGCAGCTTTAATGATCACACAAAGATAACCTTAGGAATGTGTGAGATGTTGTTCCGGTGAAGGCGGATATTGTTTCCCATGCCATTCACTGTCTTGCTGTTCTTTTTCGGGAGCTCAGGGCAGTTGTTCCATGTTGAAGGAGTGGAAGGAGGTAAGACGATCAACGCCTGGTTAGGGCAAGTCTCAATACACAAAGACGGCAAAGAGGTACAATGACCCAGATCCGGCAGCGAGGAAAGCAAAGGGCAATACTTAAGTTGAATGCACGTCCATTTCTGTGATGAAAAGTTAAGGCAGTGGTATGAATCCGAGGTGAGTTAGATACATTGGTAACAATTTAAATTCATCTTTGTTGTTTCTCTATAAGACTTCTCTGAAACATGACGGCATGTAAACTGTACACGAAACAGATATAGCAAAACAAGTAGCGTGTTATAGCAAACATGGACAAAGAGAAGAGAGAACATCTACTGTATATCATAAGCATGCATGTTTATAATATGAGAAAAATAAAAAAGAACAGAGGTCGTACCTTGAGATACGAACAGAAGCCTGTATATGATCAGCATAATTTAACGTTACGAATGTGTGAGATGTCGTTCCAGTGAGGATTGATATTGTTTCCTTTGTCATCTACTATCTTGTTGTACTTTTTAGTGAGCTCGGGGCAGTCACGTATTTCCAAGGATTCCAAGGAGGTAAGACGATGTACTCCTGGCAAATCCTTTAGTTCAGGGCATCTCCGAATACGCAAAGACTGCAGAGAGGTAAGAAGACCCAGATCCGGCAAAGATAAGAGTCGTGGAAGATTCACAATATACAAATCGACCAAAGAAGTTAGTTGGAGCAATGCCGTGGATAGTCCACCATGCTTTCCGTCGTAGTCCTCGTCATGACGCTCCATGTCGTTACAATTCACGATTAGCAATTCCTCGAGGTTGACGCCGTCAAATCCGCGCAATAACCTGAGCAACTGCTTGCTGTGACATTCGTAGATCATCAGACTTGTAGGGCGAATCGATATTGGCAACGAAGAAGTAGTGTGCGGAGCCATGCCAAGTTGAGGGCAATTTGTTATCCATAGATATTCGATAGAGAGGACATGGGAGGAAGGCAACGCAGACGATATTTCTGATCCCTTCGGGGCCACCGGAGAAGGCTCTTGATGGTTGGCAGTACTTCCAATGAAGACCAGCTCGGGACAGCTTTTAACATACATGTTCTTGATAGAGAGAACAGGGGAGGAGAGCAAGATGGACGAAATCCTGGCACACTTGGATATTTTCAAACTCTCCAGGGCCACCGGAGCCGGTGGCAAAAGGCAAGAGGTTAGGTTTGGGCAAGAATCAATTTTCAAGTATTGCAGAGAAAGAACTGTTGCCGTTATATTTAACGATGTCAGATCTGGTATTTTTTTTAACCACAAGGACTTCAAATGTAGCAGGATGTTGCCCATCTGACTTTGACGATGATGCGTGTTGACGCTTGGTGTCTCTAAACTAGAAACCACTTGGACATCTACTAATAATGACACCGGAACATCGTAGAGGTCTAGTTTTTCAAGCGCCGGTGCTCGTACCGCAAAACACGTTGCCTTGGGACATCTCAGAATTTCTAATATCTTAAGCCGGGATAAAGTACTTGTTCTTTTCTGGTATTCTTCCTCCTCATTTTCCGCCTCCGCCCACCACCCTACCCATTCCGGAAGATCAATCAAACATAATTCCTCTAGCGCTGGAAACGGGGAATCCCTATCGGGGAGATGCGGATGCTGTGGTTGCCACTTCAGACACGAAATCCGTTGGCAATCTATAATTTCCAAACTCTTCAGGGCCGGAGCCGGTGGCAAAAGGCAGGAGGTTAGGTTTGGACAATAAGAAATATCCAATATTTCCAAAGAAGGAATTGTTGCCGGTAGTTGTAACGATGTTAGGTTTGGGAAAGAACAAAATTTCAACTCTTTCAGGGAAGGTATTGTTGCCGATAGACGTAACGATGTCAGATCTGGTATTTTTTTTAACCACAAGGACTTCAAATGTAGCAGGATGTTGCCCATCTGACTTTGACGATGATGCATGTTGACGCTTGGTGTCTCTAAACTAGAAACCACTTGGACATCTACTAATAATGACACCGGAACATCTTGGAGCATTAGTTCTTCAACCATTGGTGTTCGTACCGCAAAACGCGTTGCCTTGGGACAGTTCATAATTCTTAATTCTTTAAGCCGAGATAAAGTTATTGTTCTTTTCTGGTATTCTTCCTCCTCATTTTCCGCCTCGGCCCACCACCCTACCCATTCCGGCAGATCATTCAAATATAATTCCTCCAGCGCTGGAAACGGGGAATCCCTATCGGGGAGATGCGGATGCTGTGGTTGCCACTTCAGACACGAAATCCGTTGGCAATCTATAATTTTCAAACTCTTCAGGGCCGGAGCCGGTGGCAAAAGGCAGGAGGTTAGGTTTGGGCAAGAATCAATATATAATGTTTCCAAACTTTCCAGAGCATGAAGTTTTTCCGGTAGATGTAATGATGTCAAATCTGGTATCCCCACTATAATCAAGTACCGCAAATGTGGCAGACTATCGTCACCAAGCAACTCATCGTGAGCGGATGATGGCACATGACTGAGTTCAAGCATTTCAAGCATCGGGGCACGTGCAGCAAAACGTGTTGCCTTGGGACACGACTTAAGTGTCACATTTTTAAGCCGAGGTAAAACGCTTGTTTCTCGTCTGTGATTTCTGTATTCCAATTGTTCCCCTTCCTCCTCGTCTTCTGTCTCAATCCACCATCCTACCCATTCTGGCAGATTTTCCAGATACACCTCCTCCAACGATGGGAACAGGGAACCTTCGTCCCCTTGCCACTTCATATATTTCAAAAACGGCATATTTTTTACATTAAGTTTTTTGAGAAGCCTTAATTTACCGATGCTGACAGGCAGTGATTTCACTTCCGGACAATCCCGGAGTGTAATACTCTCTAACGATGATAGGCAAGAAGCCGTCATCCAGCTAGGAAGCCTCCCACCCACATAATTAAGGATGGATATTCTTTTCAACTCACTGCATGGCTTCAGACCCTCCAGCACCTCCTCTGGAATTGCTTTTTCTCTATCATCTTTAGTATCATCTTCATTATGATATATTGACCAATCCATTTTTAACTCTCTAAGCTGGACTTTCTTATTAAGGAAAGCTTGTTCGGCCTCTTCTTTGCTATTCACTAAGCATAGGTTCCTGATTTCAAGTTTTCCGTGAAGCATGTTCATGTCTTTTAGTTGGCTGATGTGAAATCCTTCTTTCTTTTTGACACAAAATAATGGTAAATTTTGAAGCAGCGAAAGCATCCCAATCCCGTGGACATGAAATATATTTTCTGGTTTACATCTTAAATGTCTCAAATTAACTAGTCTTGTAACGGTTTGAGGTAGGCGATCAAGAAAATCTAGTCTTAGGGTTCCACGTAGGTGATGTGACTCTGTAACCAATACTTGTATATTTTGAAGTCGTCCTAACGACTCTGGAAAACCAATTGTTTCCTTTTTCATAACATAAAGTACTCGAAGGTGCTTTAAATTACATATGCATTCTAATAACTCTTGTGGACATCTTCGTTTTATGTGTAAGAACCTTAAACAACTCATACTACGGATATTCATGAGCTCAGCCAAATCTACGCAATCAGTGTCGATAAATAAAGTTCGTAACTTTTGGTAGTTGGGGAAATGAGAGACACTAGAATCAAAGATTGCGTGCCGCATACTTGAAGGTATTTTTATTTCACGCTCATTTCTGTTGTTGTATTGCCAATAACAATCATACTTTGAAACTGACTGGATGAGATCATGAATCAAATCATGCATTGAATATTCATTTTTTCCTTCTTCATGATTTGATTCTACAAAAGATCTTTCAACAAGAAAGTCAAAATACTCATTTCCGACATCTTCAACATCTCTATTTGCAATGTCGCGGATACAATTGTTGGCCATCCACATGTGAACTATTAACGTCTTTGAGATTTTTGTATCTTTAGGAAACAAAGAGAAGTATATAAGACATTGTTTTAGGTATCCAGGCAAATGTTGATAGCTTAATCTCAAAATTGGAATGATGTCATCTTCGTCTTGTTCTAATGTGTGTAGATCACTTTTGACTATTTTTGTCCAATGCTCAATGGTGTGCTTAGAAGCTAGAAGTCGACCAATGGTTTTGGCAGCAAGGGGTGAACCTTTTAACCTCTTGACAATGTCTTTGGCGATTGTTTCTAACATGTGTCGTGTGTTATCATCCACAGTGTTACAATTGTGGAAGGCATGAAACATTAAAAGTTGCCGCATATCTTCTTCTTTTAATCCTTGCAAAACAAAAGGCTCCATGCATTCTGGAATGACCTTTGCAATCTTGGTAAGACGAGTTGTTATTAATATATTGATGCCTCTAGCATCGGTGCATGCTGCTTTCAAAGGATTCAAAAATGATTCCCATAAACCTATATAATCACACCAGATATCATCTAGAACCAAGAAAAGATGTTTTCCTTGCACAAGCTTCGCAAGCTCTTGTTCCAAAGCTTGCAAAGAGGTTATTGTATTTGATGGATTAATAGAATCTATAATCTTTTTAAGGATGATCTTTTTATCAAAATTTTCAGAAACACAAATCCAAACTCTCAGATCATAGTTTTCCTTAATTTGCTTGTCATTGAATATCATTCTTGCTAGAGTTGTTTTTCCTAATCCACCAATCCCTACAATGGGTAGAATGGACAACGTTAGTGGTCGGTTGTCATTTTTGTTGTCATTCGATCGTAGGCTTTCTAGAATATTTTCCCTTGCTGACTCCGTTCCTATAGATAATAATCTTGAGACGGTTGGCTTTTCTTGGATGGTGGAGGAGGATGATCCGTCTATTCCTTCAACTAAATAAGGATTCATGGCATTTTTAACGCTACTTTTATCATCTTCTCTACCCACCACTGGAAAATAACAGTCTGGTGTAGGAGTGGTTTCCCTCCATTCTTGATTGATTGCATTTCCGTTGGGCTTAATTTCTAGACCAAGGCCAGCCCGTGTTTCCTTTAGATCATCTAGCTTAGATATGATGTCTTTGACTTTTTTTGAGAAATCATATATGTGAGTGTTGTTCTTCGTACATGTAAATAAAGAGCGAAATTTTCCACACACCTTTGCCTTCAGACCTCGTTTGACCCTCTCGGTTGGAACAGCAGCAGCATCATCAACCCGTTCCTCCACACCTCCCTCCTCTTTAGCAATATCGGTAGCAGCTCCCTTCTCCATTTCTTGGATAGCAATATCAGTAGCATACTCATCGAGTAGATCTTCAGCATCATAGAGGGCTTCTTTTAACTGTTGAAGCCAACTTTGTACAGGTTGAACCTGATCGGACTTGTCAGCAGCACACAGCATAATGCCTCCATAGAGGCTGACTTTAGAAGAGAGGCGCTCGAGATCCTTCTCCAACTCCTGCTTTATTTTTTCACTCTCTTTTTGGTCCACGACTTCATCGGACTGTTTCCTCTCTTTATACTTCTCGATGATCTTCTTGCAAAGCCCCTTGATGGCATCAACGGCAACCGGAACCAAAATCCCCGCAGCCAACTCGGCAGCCATTTGGTGGATTACGGTGATGGAAACACAGTGATGCTCGGTGGAGTTTCTGAATGAATGTGACGGTGGAAAACAAGCAAGGCCTTCAAATTTAAAGAGAGGGGAAGCACGGAAGAGATAAGACACGGTGCGTTTTCTTGATATCCTGTGAAGCTGATTGGTTGCAGCGTGGAAGCATGTGCCTACAGCATTATCCAGACAGCGTGGCTATTAGCGATTAGCGAAGTCTGGCTTTCCCATTGCATACACTGTGACGATATAACAGGAAAACATAAACACCGTAGATATATTCGGCCACTATCAACAGCTGCTTAGCTTTCGTCCACACGATCACGTAGCGCATAGCTAGATCTGGATCTGGATCTTGTCGAAGAACTACCGACGACTACCGGGGACGACTTGGTCGGGTATATCTCAATATAAGTATGAGCCACTTAATTCTTCGTAACAGCAGCCTAAAATATAGGTCGCTGTAGTTGTTGGGCTGACTGGGTCGCCACTTACAGCTGGAAGTTAGACAGGAAGTTTTGTTTTGCGGTCCTGATCTCACAGTTAGCAGTTCAGGGGGGATCCACTCCCATTCGAGTTTGTGTCGAGTGTATGGGCTAGATAGCCCAGGTCAGCCGAAGTAATATTCAGCTATATTCAGATAAGCAGTTTTTAATACAGATGACGACTTCTTATTACTTGAAATCTGGAGGGGATGAGGTTTGTTGTCTTTCAAACAGGAAGTTTTGTTTTACGGTCCTAATCTTGCAGTTAGCAGTTCAGGGGGGGATCCACTCCCATTCGAGTTTGTGTCGAGGGTCGGCCGAAGTAATATGCCCACGAACTGAAGGGAGCAGAGTAGAGGATTCAATCTCATCCAACAAGGTCACCAAATTTTCAGTATCCCCATGAGTCTCGCTCTGAATGAGAGTAAATCCTAATATCGCAACTGTTGCGTGAATAGCTTGTCTAATGTCATCTTGACACTATTACGAGGTCTTCGAGGGAGGCCCTTTTTCAGATTCTTGAGCAGGCCGGCTCAAGAAACAAATCATCCTTGTTTAAGAAACAAATCTGTCAATAGCTTGTTGCTCTAAAGGAAGCTCAACACGAGCTTGGGAAATGCGAACGTGTTACACTCTATACGGAGCTCGAACCATCTCTTGGATCTCGAACGGTAGTTAGGCCTGGTTTGGTTGGGCTACAAATAAACCAAACCAGTTCCAACTACACGTGTCTCGAAACTACTTTCGTTTGGTTTTGAACTTGTCCTCGATGCTTTAAAAAAATGCAGAACTGCTTGTCTAAACATAATTACTTGCTGCAGCTGACGTAATGACACCAAAGATATGACGATTTGTACATGAAACTGTGTGGTACCAAATAAAAATAATACAACTGAACTAGTTCCATCTTCCAGCACCCACCACTTAAGTTTGATTTCCTGTTTTCCAACTATATGTGTGGGTTGGTATTACATCCAACCAAGTTGAAATTAAAGTATGTTGTCGGTCAATTCCCAGATTTGTACGCCGCTACGAAAGCGTTGTAACGGGTTATTGGTGGTACACCGTGAAGGATACGTGCCACGCTTGGGAATGTGAACGGGTTACACTTTATACGAAGCTCGAACCATCTCTGCACACTCTGGCTCCCCTGGGTTTTCTTTTCGCCCTATCCTCTTTTCGATTCTTCTCCCGACAGTTGCGGAAGGAGTGAAAAAAAAGTCTATATTTTAATAAAAATGGTCAAACAGTCAGACATGTGCTCAAACGAGAAATTCAAAAACTCAAAGATGAAGATGGTAGATTAAGGGAATAGGAAAAATGTAACCGATATTATCACTATACACCATAAGAATCTTTTTACCTCACATTTTGTGCTTTGTAATGATGATATGTTAAGAGACATGGAGAGAAAAGGTGACTCATCAAACAAATATGTTTGGATTAAATGCTATGATAATATTTTTGTTGCTTGAAACTCATCAAACAAATATGTTTGGATTATCCTATCATGGGTTCTTGTTGAGTTTCCATGCACTGAACATGTAGATTACACTGAAATAGAACAATTTTTTACATACGTGTGCAATTTAATAGTGTTTCTGTTATAGAATACCTAGGTCTGTAAAAAATGGAATCAGTTTCGACTAGGAAGAGATAATCTATAAAATAAATTATTATTGTTTTGGATTCTACAGGATGATTGAATTACATTGAGTCTATTTGATCACCATAATTTATTTCTGACATTTGATTTGTATTAGAAAGACAAATCTGTTGTTGATGATTTTCTTGCATAAGCATAGGTTCACGAGTGCACTAAAAAAGCCTAGTTCATGTGATGTCTAGTTTGATTATTATAGCTAGTAATAGTTTTTAGTGATCCAACTTCCTCTATTTCAACAACTTGCAGTTCAAATCTCTTTACATTTGTGATATTAATATAAAATCATACTCTTTCTACCTACACTTTAATTTAACTTTTAAATGCTATGATAATATTTCTTTTGTTTGAAACTCATCAAACAAATATGTTTGGATTGTCATGTCTGGGTTCTTATTGAGTTTCCATGCACTGAACCTGTAGATTACACTGAAATAGAACAACTTTTTTAGATACTTGTGTAATTTAGCAGTGTTTCTATTACATAATAACTAGCTCTGTCAAAAATTGAATCAATTTAATCTACTGATTAGTATTCCAGTATTATAGGTCAAAATGAGTACTAATAACTACCTTTATTTATACATTACTTGTAGTATTCTTGGTATACCTACCATGTGTCATGATTTATAACATTGAAATGATATCATAATATTTCTTTTGCTTAAAAGTCATCAAACAAATATGCTTGGATTATCCTATCATGGCTTGTTGTTGACTTCCCATGCATTGAACATGTACATTACACTGAAATAGAATAATTTTATACATACATGTGCAATTTAGCAGTGTTTCTGTTATAGAATACCTAGGTCTGTACAAAATGGAATCAGTTTCGACTAGGAAGAGATAATATTTAAAATAAATGATTATTGTTTTCGATTCTACCCAATGATTGAAATACATTGTGTCTATTTGATCACCATAATTTATTTCTGACATATGACTTGTATTTGAAAGACAAATCTTGTGATGATTTTCTTGCATAAGCATAGGTTCACGAGTGCACTAAAAAAGCCTAGTTCATGTGATGTCTACTTTGATTGAACTAGATAAGTTTGTGAAAGTAGGAATTTTCTTATGTAGATACAATGTTGTGGTTCAGAATGGCATTTTACTAAATTACACGAATAATCAATCTATTAATATGATACAACATTAGACAGTTCCTCAGTTTAAGCATCATTTAACTTAAATCCAAATTAAACATTTTGTCGACCTACTTGATTATTATAGCTAGTAATAGTTTTCAGTGACCCAACTTCCTCTTTTCAACAGCTTGCATTTAAAATCTCTTTACATTTGTGATATTAATATATAATCATACTCTTTCTACCTGTAGATTAATATAACTTTTAAATGCTATGATAATATTTCTTTTGCTTGAAACTCATCAAACAAATATGTTTGGATTGTCCTGTCTGGGTTCTGGTTGAGTTTCCATGCACTGAACCTATAGATTATACTGAAATAGAACAACTTTTTTAGATACATGTGCAATGTAACAGTGTTTCTGTTACATAATAACTAGCTCTGTAAAAAATTGAATCAATTTAATCTATTGATGAGTATTGTAGTATTATAGGTCGAAAATGAGTACTAATAACTACCTTTATTTATACATTGCTAGTAGTATTCTTGGTATACCTACCATGTGTCATGATTTATAACATTGAAATGATATGATAATATTTCTTTTGCTTGAAAGTCATCAAACAAATATGCTTGGATTATCCTATCATGGCTTGTTGTTGACTTTCCATGCACTAAACCTGTACATTACACTCAAATAGAACAATTTTATACAGACATGTGAAATTTAGCAATGATTCTGTGATAGAATACCTAGGTCTATAAAAATGGAATCAATTTTGGTGTATAGAGTAAGTTTAGTTACAGAATACTTCCAGGACACACCAACAGAGTAGTAGTTGGTGTATAGAGTAATTTTGGTGTAATTGCAGCTCAGCCATCACCATTCAAGTACATGCTTTCGTTGGCATAGCAAGTAATGCAAGATAGAGATCTTATCAGCAAACAAAACACATTTTTAAATATACCTAACATGTACAATTTGAGATAAATCAGATGGCATGAATCAAATTCCACTGTAGTAAATATACTGAGTGGGAACTCGTCTGTTTATTGTAAAATGTACCACATGTGCTGAAAATAGTGTGTTGTCACTACTTTTCTATTGTTTCTACTATACTTCTATTCACATGCATACATTGATTTTACTATATACAGAGAAAATATAAGCAACTGATGCACAAGGTTATTTTATAGTGTAACTACAGCTTAGATGCCACTATCTAAGTAAATACTTTCTCTGAAAAGATAAAAGATATAATGCAAGGTTGAGATAAGCAAAAAAACTCACCATGGTGTAATTATATATATATATATATATATATATATATATATATGAAATTTACCACATGCACATTTGTTCATCAAGACCTAGCTCTGTTAGTGTTATATGAACTTCACCATATATATATCAACCTAGTATCTACAGTATGATGGTTGCTTATTATCTGTACTACAATACCGTATTTTCTTATTAGCATAATGATTTGTGTATCATAATATATTGCAGCACTTGCGGGGGTATGTCTTCTGTTGACCCCAAGTTTTGTATTGTTTGGGCAAGAGAGTCTGATGTCACTCTAGTATCAGCATTGCACAGAAAATATGACCTAGACAGGTGTGTTGATGGTCATTTCATTAGGGAGGCTTGGAGGGAGGCAACTGTGGAAATGCAAGATAAGATGGGGAAGACGACCTGCAATATAGACCAGCTCAAAACTCGGTGGAAGAACTTGAGGAGGGACTATGCCGCTTTGAAGATTGTGACGGATAAGAGTGGCGTTGAATGGGATGACACTAGGCATAAGCCCACGCTTCCCGACAATCCTGAATGAAGGGAGAGCCTTGCGGTATATCCAATAACCAGTCCCTTAATCAAAAAATGTAATGTCCTATATTTACACTTAAATTTCCTAATACACATTTTTCGTATACTTAGGCAAACAAGGACCTTTCTAGGTTACTTAACAAGTCGTTTCCCCACTACTATGACATCGAGATGATGGCGAGAAGGAACATTGCTAGAGGACATCATGTAATGTCTTCAATGGATACACAAATCCCTTCTGACGTTGCCTCCGAGGATGATGTCAATGTCGACTTAGATGGGTCAGAGACACCCATGAACACTGGAAGCCAATCAGGGGAACTGAATATGGCCGCACATGGGATGCAAAGTGAGGGAGACACCGGGGGTGGTGGAACAGATACACCGAGTGTTGGTGGGAGGCCTCCTGTCGTTAGGCGCAAGAAACGGCCATCAATGGCTCAACACCGATGCAGGCTTTCAAATGAAGTGTTATCTGAATTCACACAGGTTTATGGAAAGGTTCACGAGTTAGGAAGTGGTGTGGAAACTAGAGCCTTTGAAAAGAAAGAGTTTACAACCATCTTACAACATTTCCATGACACTTACCCAGATGCCCCCACTACTGTGTTTACAACACTTGTGAACCCCATCAAGGACTCAACAAACCGCAACATCTACTTCAGCCTTATAGACACACCTGAAAAGATAACCATATGGTTGCAAGACCTTTGGGAAAGGTCCCAAGCTGCCAATGCAACACCAATACTGTGACGACCCCAATTTCTATATACTTTCTTTAATGACATACACAGATATGCGTGCACTCATATCTATAAATGTCAAAAGGGGAAAATATAAGAAATGAGGATTATCAACTAAAATCAGAGATAAGCCAAGACCATGTTCACATCATCAATAGATAGCCACACGACACTTCATTCAAAGATAAAAGATAAAGTCATACACACTAATTATCGAGAAGAAAGAAGAATAAGTCTACGAGAAGAAAATATGATTATTACATAGGATCTATAACATCTTATTAAATCATCTAGAAGAATAAACTATCTAACTGAAATGAATAAGTTGAGGAGTGGAGATCTATCTAATGTCCTCCAAGCTCATTATTTAGTGGCTCCTGGTACTTTGAAGTGCTTCATTATTTGCTTGTACCTAGAAAATATGAGAAATAAATACATAAACAAAGTTGGTACGTGGAATTAAAAGCTATACTATGCTGGCATATAAAATACTCAAAAATTGAAGAAAGAGAAAGAAAACGTTATTTAAGGGTGGAAAAATCAGGTAATCCCAAGTTATTAGCCTCATTTAGAAAGAATATGCATTACTATGGTGGACTTAGCACAAACATGAATGGTGGGCCCTTCCCCGTGTACCTTGTACTCTAGGGATCTCCCCGTATACCGTGTACTCTAGGGAGGTGCAAACCAACATTAAAGCTTTCCCTCTCTAACAGGGAGTTTAATGGCACCACTAGTAACTACATTTCATTTATCCTCATTTATGTTCTTTCATGTTCAAGGCAGGAAATTGATAATTACTTATATATATATATATATATATCTACATCCATCCATGTATTTCAATTTCATGCAAGCAAGTACATATATTGAGAAACCAGCAAAAACTAGTCATATAAATTATATCCACATACCTTTAATTCTCAGATCTGGATTCCACAAGTCCTAGATAATGAGAAATATAGTAGATCACCCTGAAATATAAACAAAACCAAAAGTTACCATGGGTTCTCATTATTCCACATTAGGGTTTCTTATTAGGGTTTAGGTCATTTGGGATATCATTGTTAGGATACATGTGATTCGAGAGGTCAGAGTTGGATTATAAGGTCAGGGTCATTCAAAGTCATTCAAGGACAATTAACTTTTTGACATAAAGTTGTATAGGGTATACATTATGAAGAGAGGAAATTGGAAATTAAGGTTTTTCACAATTATTGAATCAACTATCCTTCTTAGATAGGATTTCGAGTAACATGATGATCAGGGATGCCAATCTAAGTTTAAGATGCCTATAAGCCATATCTCATCATGAGGTGACTTTTATTACACAAAGAAAAGGTATTAAAAGGTCATTAGTGATCGTAGGCCATACTTTTTGAAAAGGTCTGAGATCTATGTCATGATTATCTTTTACATAGATAGATCTCATTTTTTTGATGAAAATAACATATAGGTTCGATACATTCCAATATTCCTAGCATTTTCTAGAATTTTCTTAAGGTCTGAACAATCAGGAAATTTTAAGGAATTAAACGAAAAATAAAAAAAGATATGCGAGCTCTGCCTCACAGATCATGCAAGGGATCCGACCAAGCTGACCCTCTCACTGACCCACAAGCAGACGCTCGTCCGAAGAGGGTCATGCTGATCGAAGGTGAGGAATACCCCTGACTCCATTTGTTGGACCAGTGTATGGGTAAGGGTGAGAAGGGAATATCATTCATCTGAATGTTCTTGCTCGCGCCATGGCTGTAGTGAGGGATCAGGGGAAAGTTGGTTCGATCGGAGGTGGTTCCTAGGAAGAGCTGATTCATGCTGGCGATTGGATTGAGTTCGCGGGCTGACGGCGGTTGTGAGGAGGTCGAACTCACCAGTAATGGTAGTTAGGGCATCGTTTTTCGATCAAAACAGGCTGAGAACAGGTCAAGGAGTGAAGTTGAGGTTTACCTACCCTCGGGTTGAATTGAGGGAGTCAAAGGCTCCGCGGAGGTTTACTGATGGACTTGCGAGCTTCCCGCATCTCTGAGGTGGCTCCAACCTTGCCGGCGTGAAGCTTCTGGAGCTTAACTGCGGCGGCTAGTCGACCCGAGGCTCTGGGCCTCCGCGACACCAACTGAAGGTGCTCCTTGACTCGCCGAGATCCCAGGATGGTGTAGTCATGGTGAATTGGAAGCAAGATGCTCCTGGAGTGAAGGAGGAGACTGGGGTCAGACGAGGTGAGGTGCTTGAGGTCAGGGAGGTAGAGGTGATCTTTGTTGCAATTGAGAGGTCCTTGTGAATAAAAGGAAGGCGATGGAGCGACTGGGCTCCTTAAATAGGTGTGGGGGGCGCTAGAAGGGGAAGCCCTAAAATTGGTCGCCGCCGCCAGTGAGAGGTGCGAGGGCTCGGGAGGTTGTTCTCCCGATCCAGGGGAGATAAGTGACGTGGTGATAATCGTTGAGCTCGGTTTGAGGAGAGGAGTTAATCCTCCAAAAATATATCGTGTGGGTGTTATGGGAGTCGGGCGTGCGAGGTATCTGCTGGGTCGACGTTCTGCTGGGGTCGAGGCCCGGGTCCTGCGGGAGGTAGGCGATGAAGTCTTCCCCCATTGGATTGTCGATCGACGGCCAAAATGGCTTGGCCTAAACAAGACGCGCATCCAAGCCTTCAAAGACTGCGTGACACATAAGGTCACACATTTGATTCAATTAATTCCCAAACTTAGATGCTAGGGTTCGAAATGAGTGGAATATGCACCAAATTAATTTGGTCATATCTCCCAATTGGCTGACCCAATCATAATAAAATTTTAGGGGTAGTTTAATGGTGTTATGATGTAGCTAGGGTGCAAGATTGGAGTTAAAATTCGATTCTTGACTAAGTCAATTGACTAAATTTCATAATGCTTGTATTATTGACTTTATGCAATATTATGGATGGTCTTAAGTGAAATTGATAATCCATTTGATCAATTTAGAGAAAGAGATGATTGAGGGCATAATTGGAATGATTAAAATTTTAGGAAAGAGAAATTAAATAATTTATATATAAAAACTCACTCTGTCACAAACACCTTCAATCCTCGTTTATGCCATCTCACCATGCATTTTTTCCGCAATCCCCAACACCCAACTTCAGCAACAGACCAAGTATGTCATCGTCATTTATGTCATCTCACCGTGCATTTTGTCCTTCCTCCAATGATGCTGGCCCTTTCGGATCATAACGGGGAACATTAGTTTGATTAACGTCCAGACATTTAACTCAGCAAATCAATACAAAGTTCTTTCACTGCTGTAATAATCTATTTCCCATCCAAACATTTTCTTTCGGCATAATCTAATTTGCTGAATTGTTGTAATATTTTTATTCCCGTCCAGACATTATTTTACCGTACAAACTAAATTGATTAACTGTCGTAATATTTTATTTCACTTCCATGCTTTCATTTTGTGTTCAATCTAATTCACTATGTATCCTACAAACCATTATTTTACATGTCCACGGTTACATATGATTGTTGAGTAGTTATTTTTTCCCTTGTCATTGCTAGGACAACCTTGCTATGATTCCACTTGTTGGCATCATGTCAACCACTGACCAAACAGAAACACCTGACCTCCTCATGCACATTCTACATACATTGTCTGGTCGAGCTAATCACATTGTTGATACAATAGCTGAGTCCATAGCAAACTCCATCATCGACGACATTTCTGACATACCACCTACAATACCTAGGTCCGTTAGCATTAGGAGTGGCCACCAAAAGGACTTAGAAATTTTAAACGGTCATGAATAAAGGGATTATGACCTATACCGAATGAGACCACATTCTATATTGGCCCTTGTGGACAATCTTGAGAGTCGGGCCTTGTTACAAAGTACTAGAGGCGTCACTTCAGCTGAGGCTGTATGCTACTTCCTACAAATGGTTGGCCATGGACATACAAATTGTGCTTTGGTTGAGGACTACATTCACTCTGGTGAGACTATCAGTAGAAAGTTCAACGAAGTCTTGGATGTTGTATGTAGGGTTTTGTGGAGAAAACATGTGCGGCGGAAGCAACTAAATCCATGCAACCCATAACAGGATCTCGTCGATAACAGCGTATTTGGAAATAGGTTTGCGGGATATACCTTATCGCGGAGCAAGTCCGGCGATGTCCCGCTGCACGACGGTGCAACGCTGCTTGTCAAACACGAACGGATCTTCTCTCCCGTTTGCTGTCGCAGGTTGATCCTACGATGCTCCTTTGCGGCAGTGACGTACGTTGCTCACAGCACGTACAGGTGGTCGTCGACGTCCTCCGAACGTAGGCGTCAAGGCGTCTGCGTCTCTACTTCGTCCACGCGGATGGACGAAACTCCACGTCGCGCTTCTCAAGCCGGCGGGAAGGAGCGTGTCTCTGCGGCGGCGTGCTAGCGGCGCGTTTCTCTCCTTTCTCTCCTAAGGACGGCGACGGCTAGGTTTACGTACGTGAGCATAACCTAAAAGCGTCTCTCTATATCTTATATAGATATCGGCCGTCTATCCTCCTTTAAATAGGATAAGAAGAGAAGTAGGGTTTCCTAAACCCATCGGTAAACAGAAACGTTGCGTTAATTAAAACGCGCATGGATTAATTAGAATATTTCGGAATTCATTTATTAACCAAATAATCACATTAATTGATTAATTAATATCCGACTCCATGCAATCGCTTGGGATGGCTCTACGGGCATACATATACCAACAGACTCCCACTTGCACTTAGAGCCAGTCACTCCAATATTATTCTAATCGATTACATAAACATTTTAGTAATCAATGTGATTCGAAGCAATTTCAATCAAATCCACAATTATACTCCTATTCCAACACATCCTGTGTGCGTGACCCGGTAGGCTCCAAATTACGTTGGCAGTGATATCCATAATCATATTATGATTTCACAAGCAATGATTGGTATCTAGCAAGACTTCATTGCTACCCAAGTAATTGGAGAAGTTGGAGAACATCTTAACCTATCATACATGACTGGTGTTACAGTGATTGTACAGTTCATTTGTCGCTGATATCCGGATTGAACGCAAGTC
The DNA here is from genome assembly GCA_963693085.1 of Alisma plantago-aquatica. NCBI lineage: Eukaryota > Viridiplantae > Streptophyta > Magnoliopsida > Alismatales > Alismataceae > Alisma > Alisma plantago-aquatica. The sequence continues at coordinate 729,238,540 of OY856410.1, read as the reverse complement.
ATGGAATTGTTATCCTCTTCAATGTTCCTTGAACTAGAGCAGACTGTCTGAGATATATGTAAGCTCAATATCACATATTGACTCACATCAGCATGGCCATGCATTTCTCAATCTCGCTTATCAAGTGGCTGAAATATCAGACTCCCGTAGGAAGGACAAATTCCATCTACATCACTCACAGTCATCCCCATGTGTCACAGTGCACCCAAGCACCATCTTTATAGCAATGCTTATTCCGGACCACGGTGGATGATGTCAAAGTACACCGAACGACATGTGATAAGTGTAGTGACTTCAGGTCTAAGAACCACAATCACCACCATCATTATGACATGTGACTCTAACTACCAATCATGGTGTCCATGTGTCACTCTCAAGGTGGGTCTATCCGATACACTGTTCTCTAACAAGTATCTATGTATTTGGTTTGATATCTCCATATCATGGATAATGAGATTCTTCCATCAACCAACATACATTCTAATCTGATGTGTCATTGATGTCTATGGATATTTCCACAATAACAACTGATTAGGGACAAAACAAGAATACATACTCTTAGCATACATATGATCTCACTGTTCAGGTCATCAACCCGAAGACAAATGTCATTGAGTATATTATTCTATAGACATCTATAAGTTTTATGGTCATCTCACAATATAAAACACAAACATATAGATTGGAACCTTGCCTTTATTGATATGATCAATATAGTATTACAAATTGTTTACATAGTATCCCATTACAATCATCGAATGATAGTCTCTACGGGCATACATACCAACAGATTCCCACTTGTACTTATACCCAATCACCCATGAATCTCAATCCAAGTGATCGAACATGCCCGTCATGTTTCTGCTGTGAAAGTGCTTTTGTGAGCGGGTCAGCCACATTGCTTTCTGTAGGTACTCTGCAAATCTTCACATCTCCTCATTGTAAGATCTCTCGTATGAGATGGAACCGTCATAGAATATGTTTGGAACGTTGGTGCGATCTTGGTTCTTTAGCTTGTGCAATTGCTCCATTGTTGTCGCAAAACAACTCAATTGCATCACCAGCGCTTGGAACCACTCCAAGTTCAGAAATGAACTTCTTGATCCACACAGCTTCCTTTGCAGCATTAGATGCGGCAATATATTCGGCCTCTGTTGTAGAATCCTCAACCGTCTCTTGCTTGGAACTCTTCCAGCTCAAAGCTCCGTTGTTCAGGCAAAACACAAATCCAGATTGCGATCTGTAGTCATCTTTGTCAGTTTGGAAGCTAGCATCGGTGTAACCCTTTACCATGAGCTCTTCCTCACCACCGTATACCAAGAATTGATCCTTAGTCCTTCTCAAGTACTTTAGGATGTTCTTTACGGCTATCCAGTGACATTCACCTGGATCTGACTGATACCGGCTCGTCATGCTCAAAGCATACGATACATCAGGATGAGTACATAACATCGTGTACATGATAGATCCAATTGCTGATGCATATGGAATCTTACTCATGCGTGCCCATTCATCACAAGAACTAGGACATTGGGATTTAGAGATCGTAACCCCATGGTACATGGGCAAGTTACCTCTCTTAGAACCCTCCATGATAAACCTCTTTAGCACCTTGTCAATGTATGTGCTCTGGCTTAGGCCTAGAAGCCTTCTACATCTATCTCTATAGATCTTGATCCCTAGTATATAGGATGCCTCACCTAAATCCTTCATAGAGAAAGTCTTCCCTAGCCAACCTTTTACTGTCTGAAGAGTAGGGATGTCATTTCCCATCAATAGTATGTCATCCACATACAATATGAGAAATACGACTGTGCTCCCACTAACCCTTTTGTAAACACAAGGTTCATCTTCATTTTGACTAAAGCCAAACTTTTTGACTACTTCATCAAAACGTAGATTCCAGCTTCGAGATGCTTGCTTCAATCCATAGATTGACCTTTGTATCTTACAGACTTTATTGGCTTCCTTTGGATCGATAAAACCCTCAGGTTGTGTCATGTACACATCCTCAAGTAAATTCCCATTAAGGAATGCTGTTTTAACATCCATCTGCCAAATCTCATAGTCATGATAAGCTGTAATGGCAAGCATGATCCTGATGGATTTAACCATGGCAAGTAGTGAGAAGGTCTCGTCATAATCAACACCTTGAATTTGACGGAATCCTTTCGCAACCAATCTACCTTTATAGGTTTGAACATTTCCATCCATGTCAGTCTTCTTCTTGAAGACCCACTTGCACCCTATGGGTCTTATCCCTTCGGGTGGATCCACCAAGGTCCATACCTTGTTGGTGTACATGGATTCCATCTGAGATCTCATGGCTTCGAGCCATTTCTCAGATTCTGGTCCCTTAGTAGCTTCTAGATAGGAAGTTGGCTCATCTGCTATGCCCAATTCGTCACTGTCTTGAGTCACGATAAATCCAAATCTCTCAGGCTCAATTCGTGTCCTACTAGACCTACGAGGTTCCTGTGTTACATTTGGAACTTGAAATTCCACAACAACTTCTGAGTCCTCATGTTCCTTATGTACCTGCTCAGGTTCTCTGCTTTCTTGTTGGTCTCGAACTTCTTTGAACTCTACATTCCTCCCACTAATTCCTTTGGAAATAAATTCCTTTTCAAGAAATACAGCAGTCCTAGCAACAAACACTTTGTTGTCAGTTGGTGTGTAGAAGTAGTATCCCCGAGTTTCCTTGGGGTATCCAACAAAATAGCATTTTTCCGATTTGGGTCCAAGCTTTTCAGGAAATTGTTTCCTAACATAAGCTTCACATCCCCAAATCTTTAACATAGACAAATTGGGACGATTCCCATTCCATATCTCATATGGTGTCTTTTGAACCGATTTGGAAGGTACACGGTTAAGTCTAATTTCAAGAGCATATCCCCAGAACGATATTGGAAGTTCGGCTGAACTCATCATTGATCGTACCATGTCTAATAATGTACGATTCCTTCCATCTGACACACCATTATGTTGTGGTGTACCAGGTGGAGTCCATTGTGATACAATACCACGGTCTCTCAGAAGGTCCTCAAACTCCTGGCTTAAGTATTCACCACCTCGATCTGAACGGAGTGCTTTAATACTCTTACCAAGTTGCTTCTCCACTTCATTCATGAAACTCTTGAACATTTCAAGAGTTTTCGACTTGTGTTTCATAAGATATACATAGCCATACCTACTAAGGTCATCAGTAAAGGTAATGAAGTATTGATAGCCTCCTCTAGCATTTGATCTAAAAGGTCCACATACATCAGTATGTATGAGCCCTAGCAGATCACTAGCTCTCTCACTGTGTCCAGTGAAAGGAGTCTTGGTCATCTTCCCTAATAAACATGCCTCGCATGTCTCTAATGATTCAAAATTAAAAGAGTCTAGATAACCAACCTTATGGAGTCTAGATATGCGCTTCTCGTTTATGTGCCCAAGACGACAATGCCATAAGAATGTTTTGTTTGAGTTGTCAAGTTTTAGCCTTTTAGTATTTACGTTATATATGCTAGTCTCAAGTTCTAACAAGTAGATGCCATAAGACATAGGGGCATTGCCATAAAAGATCTCATATTTAGAAATAGAAATAATTTCATTCTTAATGTGAAATTCAAATCCACTCTTGTCCATACAAGATACAAAAATAATATTTCTATTAATGGCAGGTACATAATAGCAATTCTCTAATTCTATTACAATGCCCGTAGGCAAAGATAAACTAATAACTCCAACTGCGGTGGCAGGAACTCTTGCTCCATTAGTGACCCGCAGCTCGACTTGGCCCTTTCGTAAAGGCTTACTTCTTATCAGATCCTGTATATTAGAACATATGTGAGATCCACATCCGGTATCCAATACCCATGATGAAGAAGTATTTAAGTTTATCTCAATAACGTATAAACCTGAAGTGGAGATCTCTATCCCCTGCTTCTTCTTCCTCAATTCCTCCAGGTAGAGAGGACAATTTCTTTTCCAATGTCCAGGCTGGTGACAACTGCCTTCTTTGGAGATCCCACCTTTAGCTTTGAGCGTGGATGACTTTGGCTTCTTTCCGGCTTTAGAACTTTTCTTAGCCTTGACTTTGCCTTTTGACTTTCCCTTTGTCTTGTTGATCATCATCACAAAGTTGGGATTGTCTTTCTTCATCTGTGCTTCAGCTATCCTCAACATGCCCAACAATTCTGACAACGACTTGTCAAAATTGTTCATGTTGTAGTTCATGACAAAATGATTATATGATTCAGGCAATGATTGTAGAATCACATCAGTGGCCAACTCTTGACCTAGGGGAAATCCCAGCTTGGATAGGCTTTTCACGTACCCAATCAAGGTGAGTATATGGGTGCCAACTGAGTCTCCCTCTTTCATCTTGCTTTTGAACAACTCCTTTGAGACATCATATCTCTCCTGTCTTGCTTGATGTTGATACATGTTCTTGAGATGTGTTACCATCTCCATGACATTCACGTTCTCATGTTGCTCTTGCAACTCATAGTTCATTGAGCACAACATTAGGCACTTGACATCCACGACATCATCAAGGTGCTTCTTGTAAGCATCCTTTTCAGCCTTGGGCGCATTTACGGCAGGCTCCACTGGCTCTGGTGTTTCAAGGACATAGAGCTTACGCTCATGTGTGAGAACAATTTTCAATGTCCTAAACTAGTTTTGAAAGTTGGTTCCGGTAAGTTTGTCCTTCTCAAGGACCGATCGCAACGAGAACATGTGAGTGTTGTTTGCCATTTGATTGCTACAAAAGAAAAAAAATTTCATTTAGTCTAAAACATTTTGACTTGTAAAGATTTGATAAACGAGATTAATTAGGCCTTTAATTAATTACGCTCCCACTATTTTATTCAAATTGATAGCCCTCACTATCAACTCGGAAGATTGCAACGCACAACCTTCTAGTGAGGCAAGACCCAAAATAATTGGATCAATGCCCAGCCAACGCTGGCGTCAAAGACCAAATACAAAGGTAGGCAACTTTTGCAAATTGCATCATATGCAACTCTTGGATAGATGATCATACACAACTCCTTTCCATGATGCATCTGTGTGCCTCTAGGTACTTGATCCTATCAAGGTTCCCTAGTTAAGTCCAACCCATAAGCCAACACGATGAGTGTGCACCCTGCGGAGGCAGACCCACACACCCACCATCACACTTCCACGAGATAGACAATGTACCACGGGGAGGCGTGCCCACACATAGTCGATCAAGATTTTCATGTGTGTTGCTTTATGGAAGGCAACTAAAACTTAATATTATTAATTGAGGGATTTTTTTAATATATATCTATATATATATATATATATATATATATATATATATATATCCAAACAACACCTACTTATAGTACGTATCATATACTATTATATCCACAACCACAAACGATAGACATGCAATCACAAATACATCGATTATGGCCATACTATTATAATCCTTTGGAGCAACAAATGATTACGGTCCACCTATGGTCTTATGCATCTCATGCAACACCTGTGAAAACAACATGTAAGCCTATAATGATCAACATTACAATGAACAACTTCATGGATGCTTCGTGAGGTTGGAATGTCAAGTTGCTTCTTGGAATGGGATCTTCTTGTTGCTTCTCCATGGACGCTCCTTGGAGTGGGATCTTCAGGTTGCTTCTTGGAATTAGATCTTCATGGTGCTTCTCCATGGACACTCCTTGGAGTTGGATCTTCAAGTGGCCTCCTTACATCAAGATTACAAAGACTAAAACTAATCCTATCTTTATTACATCATATGATTACAAATATAAAGAGAAAGAATTAATTACACTTTGAAATAAGAGATGAGGCTCGGCATGCAAGCCGAATACATTATACAAAGGATCCATATGCAACGATTGTACATCCATAACATTCACAAACAACCATATCCACAAGATCAACATCCACATCCATTCACAACATTCACAAAAGGGGATACTAGGCCATAACCGTGCATGCACTCACCACATAAAACAGATTTTAAAGGCGACGTGTATGCTATCATAGGTATATCTACATATACGTATATACATATTAAAAATGCAGTACTTTTAATGCGGGACATTCCTCATTAAATGAATTTTGACTCCCACGCAGACAATGCGGGGTACACAGGGGCAGCGCCCTTGTCTATGGAATTTTACTTCCGTGCACTTAGGAAAATTACTATTTTCCATAGTCGACCTCGTCCAAAACGTCAAAAATAATAGCCTGCGGCGTATGTGGAATTAGGTTTAGATTTGCACATTAACAGGTTTAATTCGCATCGTATGCAACATAAAACAATATACAGCGATTCGATCATATCGAAACGAATCCAAATACGCCGTAGATCGACGCTGCTCTGTCCACTGTAGGGTTTTGTGGAGAAAACATGCGCGGCGGAAGCAACTAAATCCACGCAACCCGTAACAGGATCTCGTCGATAACAGTGTATTTGGAAATAGGTTTGCGGGATATACCTTATCGCGGAGCAAGTCCGGCGATGTCCCGCTACACGACGGTGCAACGCTGCTTGTCAAACACAGACGGATCTTCTCTCCCGTTTGCTGTCGCAGGTTGATCCGGCGATGCTCCTTTGCGGTAGAGACGTACGTTGCTCGTAGCACGTACAGGTGGTCGTCGACGTCCTCTGAACGCAGGCGTCAAGGCGTCTGCGTCTCTAATTCGTCCACACGAATGGATGGAACTCCACGTCGTGCTTCTTAAGCCGGCGGGAAGGAGCGTGTCTCTGCGGAGGCGTGCTAGCGGCGCGTTTCTCTCCTTTATCTCCTAAGGACGGCGACGGATAGGTTTACGTACGTGAGCGTAACCTAAAAGCGTATCTCTATATCTTATATAGATATCGGCCGTCTATCCTCCTTTAAATAGGATAAGAAGAGAAGTAGGGTTTCCTAAACCCATCGGTAAACAGAAACGTTGCGTTAATTAAATCGCTCGTGGATTAATTAGAATATTTCAGAATTCATTAATTAACCAAATAATCGCATTAATTGATTAATTAATATATGACTCCATGCAATCGCTTGGGATGGCTCTACGGGCATACATATACCAACATTATGTGTTCGTTGTCCAATGACTACATTATCATGCAAACTACAGCGACATGCACGACAACACATTCTCGTGTATTGGAGACCCCAAGGTTCTACCCGTACTTCAAGGTAATAGTTAGACCCTACAATCTTTAATCATTTGGAAATATTAAGTATGTTTAGAAACCTATTTTGGGTTTATAGAATACCATCAAGGCAATTGATGGAACACACATCCCAATCTTGGTTAAACGAGACAAGTAAAATCGCTACTGAGACAAAAAGGGAATGTCTCTCTTAATGTCTTGGTTGTAGTTGACTTCTCCATGGAGTTTACATATGTCCTAACTGGGTGGGAGGGATCGACTATTGACCAACGGGTCCTACAGTCAGCGACGACCACTGGCGGGTTTAAAGTTCCGCCAAAAAAGTTTTACCTAGTTGATGTAGGGTATGCCAACACTCGGCAATTCCTTGCACCGTATCACAACACAACTTTCCATATTTCTGAGTACCGAGGAAACAGACATGCCTACACCAGAAAAAAGGAGATGTTCAACCGCCGCCACACACAATTATGTAATGTTGTAGAAAGAGCATTTGGGGTGTTGAAGCGACGGTTTGCCTACCTTAAAAAGGAGGCGACATATCCCATACATTCGCAATGTCGCCTCATAATGGCTTGTTGTATCCTCCACAATTTCATATGTTGCCAACATGATGGAGATAGTCTCATGGATGAACTCCCAGATGACATTTCAACATCTGTCGTTCCCCCTTCTGGGGTTAACCTGAGTTCACTCCAACAAACAAGTCAGGCCGATTCAAGGGAGGGTGATCATTTAAGTGAATCCATTTCTAATTGCTATGGGATGCCCGTTGACCTACGGTTGTATTTGTAATAGTCTTTGACATTATTTGATAAATCATTCACCACATAACTTTGTAGCCTTTAGTTGTTTATTTTACGAACATTTTACTAGATCCTAATAATATACATGACATAATGATTCGGTAGGTTGTCTTGAAATAGAGAATGGAATGCCTTGTTGTACATGCGGCCTTCAATGCACTGTACATGCGTATATGGATGCCGCAGATGCGGTAAATGGACGTTTTGAAAATAACAACCCCCACAGACTGTATTTTACATGTGGTTGTCACTACTTTTCTATTATTTCTACTATACTTATATTCACATGCATACATTGATTTTACTATATATAGAGAAAATATACGCAACTAATGCACAAGGTTATTTCATAGTGTAATTGCAGCTTAGACGCCACTATCTAAGTAAATACTTTCTCTGAAAAGATAAAAGATATAATGCAAGGCTGAGATATGCAAAAAAACTCACCATAGTATATATATATATATATATATATATATATATATATATATATATATATATATATATATATATATATATATATATATATATATATATATATATATATATATATGAAATTTACCACATGCACATTTGTTCATCAAGACCTAGATCTATTAGTGTTATATCAACTTCACCATATATATATCAACCTAGTATCTACAGTATGATGGCTACTTATTGTCTGTACTACAATACAATATTTACTTGTTAGCATAATGATTTGTCTATCATAATATATTGCAGCACCTGCGGAGGTATGTCTTCCGCTGACCCCAAGTTTTGTATTGTTTGGGCAAGAGAGTCTGATGTCGCTCTAGTATCACCATTGCGCAAAAAATATGACCTAGGCAGGTGTGTCGATGGTCATTTCACTAGGGAGGCTTGGAGGGAGGCAACTGTGGAAATGCAAAATAAGATGGGGAATACGGCCTGCAATATAGACCAACTCAAAACTTAGTGGAAGAACTTGAGGAGGGACTATGCCGCTTTGAATCTTGTGACGGATAAGAGTGGTGTTGGATGGGATGACACTAGGCATAAGCCCACGCTGCCCGACATCCCTAAATGGAGGGAGAGCCTTATGGTATATCCAATAACCAGTCCCTTAATCGAAAAAAGTAATGTCCAAATATTACACTTAAATTTCCTAATACAAAATTTTCTTATACTTGGGCAAACAAGGACCTTGCTAGGTTGCTTAACAAGCCGTTTCCCCACTACTATGACATCAAGATGATGGCGGAGAGGAACATTGCTAGAGGACATCATGTAATGTCTTCAACGGATACACAAATCCCTTCTGACGTTGCCTCCGAGGATGATGTCACTGTCGACTTAGATGGGTCAGAGACACCCATGAACAATGGAAGCCAATCAGGGGAACCGAATATGGCCGCACATGGGATGCAAAGTGAGGGAGACACCGGGAGAGGTGGAATAGATACATCGAGTGTTGGCGGGAGGCCTCATGTCGTTAGGCACAAGAAGCAGCCATCAATGGCTCAACACCAATGTGCGCTTTCAAATGAAGTGTTATCTGAATTCACATAGGTTTAGGCAAAGGTTCACGAGTTAGGCAGTGGTGTGGCAACTAGAGCCTTTGAAAAGAAAGAGTTTACAACCATCTTACAACATTTCCATGACACTTACCCAGATGCCCCCACTGCTGTGTTTACAACACTTGTGAACGCCATCAAGGACTCAACAAACCACAACATCTACCTCAGCCTTATAGACACACCTCAAAAGATAACCATATGGTGGCAAGACCTTTGGGAAAGGTCCCAAGCTGCCAATGCAACACCAACACTGTGACGACCCCAATTTCTATATACTTTCCTTAATGACATACATAGATATGTGTGCACTCATATCTATAAATGTCAAAAGGGAAAATAAAAGAAATGAGGATTATCAAATAAAATCAGAGATAAGCCAAGACCATGTTCACATCATCAATAGATAGCCACACAACACTTCATTCAAAGATAAAAGATAAAGTCATACACACTAATTATCGAGAAGAAAGAAGAATAAGTCTACGAGAAGAAAATATGATTATTACATAGGATCTATAACATCCTATTACATCATCTAGAAGAATAAACTATCTAACTGAAATGAATAAGGTGAGGAGTGGAGATCTATCTAATATCCTCCAAGCTCATTATTTAGTGGCTCCGAGTACTTTGAAGTTCTTCATTATTTGCTTGTACCTAGAAAATATGAGAAACAAATACATCAACAAAGTTGGTACGTGGAATTAAAAGCTATACTATACTGGCATATAAAATACTCAAAATTGAAGAAAGAGAAAGAAAACTTTATTTAAGGGTGGAAAAATCAGGTAATCCCAAGTTATTAGCCTCATTTAGAATGAATATGCATTACTATGGTGGACTTAGCACAAACATAAATGGTGGGCCCTTCCCCGTGTACCTTGTACTCTAGGGATCTTCCCGTATACCATGTACTCTTGGGAGGTGCAAGCCAACATGAAAGCTTTCCCTCTCTAACAGGGAGTTTAATGACACCACTAGTAACTACATTTCATTTATCCTCATTTATGTTCTTTCATGTTCAAGGCCGGAAATTGACAATTACTTATATATATATATATATATATATATATATATATAAATATATATATATATCTACATCCATCCATGTATTTCAATTTCATGCAAGCAAGTACATATATTTAGCAACCATAAAAAACTATTCATATAATTATATCCACATACCTTTAATTCTCATATATGGATTCCACAAGTCCTAGATTATGAGAAAGATAGTAGATCACCCTGAAATATAAACAAAACCTACAATTACCATGGGTTCTCATTATTCCACATTAGGGTTTCTTATTAGGGTTTAGGTCATTTGGGATATCATTTTTAGGATACATGTGATTCGAGAGGTCAGAGTTGGATTCTAAGGTCAGGGTCATTCAAAGTCATTCAAGGACAATTAATTGTTTGACATAAAGTTGTATAGGGTATACATTATGAAGAGAGGACATTGGAAATTAAGGTTTTTCAAAATTATTGAATCAACTATCCTTCTTAGATAGGATTTCGAGTAACATGATGAAAAGGGATCCCAATCTAAGTTTAATTTGCCTATAAGCCATATCTCATCATGAGGTGACTTTTATTACACAAAGAAAAGGCATTAAAAGGTCATTAGTGATCGTAGGCCATACTTTTCGAAAAGGTCTCAGATCTAAGTCCTGATTATATTTTACTTAGATAGATCTCATTTTTTGATGAAAATAATATATAGGTTTGATACATTCCGATATTCCTAGCATTTTCTAGGATTTTCATAATTTCTGACCAATCAGGATATTTTAAGGAACTAAACGAAAAGTTTTAAAAAAGATATGTGAGATCTGCCTCGCGGATCATGCAAGGGATCCGACCAACCAGACCCTCTCACTGACCCGCAAACAGGTGCTCGTCCAAAGAGGGTCATGCTGATCGAAGGTCAGGAATACCCCTGACTCCATTTGTTGGACCAGTGGACGGGTAAAGGTGAGAAGGGAATATCATTCATCTGAACGTTCTTGCTCGCGCCATGGCTGCAGCGAGGGATCAAGGGGACGTTGGTTCGATCAGACGTGGTTCCTAGGAAGAGCTGAGTCATGCTGGCGATTGGGTTGAGTTCGCGGGCTTACGACGGTTGTGAGGAGGTCGAACTCACAAGCAATGGTGGTCAGGGCATCACTTTTTGATCAAAATAGGATGAGAACAGGTCAAGGAGTAAAGTTGAGGTTTACCTACCCTCGAGTTGAATTGAGGGAGTCAAAGGCTCCGCGGAGGTCTACTGATGGACTTGCAGCTTCCCGCATCTCTGAGGTGGCTCCAACCTGGCCGACGTGAAGCTTATGGAGCTCAACTGTGGCGACTAGTCGACCCGAGGCTCTGGGCCTCCGCGACACCAACTGAAGGTGCTCCTTGACTCGCCTAGATCCCAGGTTGGTGTAGACGTGGTGAATTGGAAGCAATATGCTCCTGGAGTGAAGGAGGAGACTGGGGTCAGACGAGGTGAGGTGCTTGAGGTCAGGGAGGTAGAGGTGATCTTCATTGCAATTGAGAGGTCCTTGTGACTAAAAGGAAGGTGGAGGAGCTACTGAGCTCCTTAAATAGATGTGGGGGGCGCTAGAAGGGGAAGCCCTAAAATTGGTCGCCGCCGCCAGTGAGAGGTGCGAGGGCTCGGGAGGTTGTTCTCCCCGATCCGGGGGAGATAGGTGACGTGGTGATAATCGTTGAGCTCAGTTTGAGGAGAGGAGTTAGTCCTCCAAAAATATATGGTGCGGGCGTTATGGGAGTCGGGCGTGCGAGGTCTCTGCTGGGTCGACGTTCTGCTGGGGTTGAGGCCCGGGTCCTGCGAGAGATAGGCGACGTAGTCCCCCCCATTGGATTGCTGATCGATAGCCAGAAAGGCTTGGCCTAAACAAGACCCACGTCCAATCCTTCAAAGGTTGTGTGACACATAATGTCACACATTTGATTCAATTAATTCCCAAACTTAGATCCTAGGGTTCGAAATGAGTGGAATATGCACCAAATTAATTTGGTCATATATCCCAATTGGATGACCCAATTGTAATAAAATTTTAGGGGTAGTTTAATGGTGTTATGATGTAGCTAGGGTACAAGATTGGAGTCAAAATTCGATTATTGACTAAGTCAATTGACTATATGTCATAATGCTTGTATTATTGACTTTATGCAATATTATGGATGGTCATAAGTGAAATTGATAATCCATTTAATCAATTTAGAGAAAGAGATGGTTGAGGGCATAATTGGAATAATTAAAATTTTAGGAGAGAGAAACTAAATAATTTATGTATAAAAACTCACTCTGTCACAAACACCTTCAATCCTCATTTATGCCATCTCACCATGCATTTTTCCTGCAATCCCCAACACCCAACTTCAGCAACAGACCAAGTATGCCATCGTCGTTTATGTCATCTCACCGTGCATTTTTTCCTTCGTCCAATGATGCTGGCCCTTCCAGATCATAAGGGGGAACATCAGTTTGATTAACGTCTAGACATTTAACTCAGCAAATCAGTAGAAAGTTCTTTCATTGTTGTAATAATCTATTTCCCACACAAACATTTTCTTTTGTCAGAATCTAATTTGCTGAATTGTTGTAATATTTTTATTCCCATCGAGACATTATTTTACCACACAAACTATATTGATTAACTATTGTAATATTTTATTTTACTTCCATGCTTTTATTTTGCGTTCAATCTAATTTGCTATGTATCCTGCAAGACATGATTTTACATGTCCACGGTTACATATGATTGTAGAGTAGTTATTTTTTCCTTGTCATTGCCATGACAAACTTTCTATGGTTCCTCTTGTAGGCATCATGTCAACCACAGACCAAACAGAAACACCTGACCTCCTCACGCACATTCTACATACATTGTGTGGTCCAGCTAATCACATTGCTGATACAATAGCTGAGTCCATAGCAAACTCCATCATCGATGACATTTCTAACATACCACCTACAATATGTAGATCAGTTAGCATTAGGAGTGGCCACCAGAAGGTCTTAGAAATTTTAAACGGTCATGAACAAAGGGCTTATGACCTATACCGAATGAGACCACATTCTATATTGGCCCTTGTGGACAAGCTTGAGAGTCGGGCCTTGTTATGAAGTACTAGAGGCGTCACTTCAGCTGAGGCTGTATGCTACTTCATACAAATGGTTGGCCATGGATATACAATTTGTGCTTTGGCTGAGGACTACATTCACTCTGGTTAGACCATCAGTAGAAAGTTCAACAAAGTCTTGGATGTTGTGTGTTCATTGTCCAATGACTACATTGTCATGCAAACTGCAACGACATACAACACATTCTCGTATATTGGAGACCCCAAGGTTCTACCCTTACGTCAAGGTAATAGTTAGCCCCTACAATCTTTAATCATTTGGAAATATTTAGTATGTTTACAACCTATTTTGGTGTTATAGAATACCATCGCAATTGATGGTACACACATCCCAGTCTTGGTTAAACGAGACAGGCAAAGTCACTACCGAGACAGAAAAGGGAATGTCTCTCTTAATGTCTTGGCTGTAGTTGACTTCTCCATGAAGTTTACATATTTCCTAACTGGGTGGGAGGGATCGGCTATTGACCAACGGGTCCTACAGTCAGTGACGACCAAGGGCGGGTTTAAAGTTCCATCGGAAAAGTTTTACCTAGTTGATGCAGGGTATGCCAACACCCGACAATTCCTTGCATTGTATCGCAACACAACTTACCATATTTCTGAGTACCGAGGAAACAGACATGCCTACACCAACAAGAAGGAGATGTTCAACCATTGCCACACACAATTACGTAATGTCGTAGAAAGAGCATTCGGGGTGCTGAAGCGGCGGTTTGCCTACCTTAAAAAGGGGGCGACATATCCCATACATTCACAGTGTCACCTCGTAATGGCTTGTTGTATCCTCCACAATTTCATACGCCGCCAACATGATGGCGACAGTCTCATGGAGGAACTCCCAGATGAAATTTCAACATCTATCGTTCCCCTTTTTGGGATTGACCTGAGTTCCCTCCAATAAACAAGTCAGGCCGATTCAAGGGAGGGCGATTGTTTACGTGAATCCATTTCTAATTGCTATGGGATGCCCGTTGACCTACAGTTGAATTTGTAATAGTCTTTGACATTATTTGATAAATCATCCACCACATAACTTTGTAGCCTTTAGTTGTTTATTTTACAAACTTTTTACTGGATCCTATTAATATACATGACATAATGATTTGGTAGGTTGTCTTGAAATGGAGAATGGAATGCCTTGCTGTACATGCGGCCTTCAATGCACTCTACATGCGTATATGGATGTCGCGGACACGACAAATGGACGTTTTGAAAATAACAACCCCCACAGACTGTATTTTACATGTGGTAGGGGTCTTGTTTCGAACAGATGTCAGATGAGATTTCCACACTTACTGCAGTTAGGGATGCTATGCTAACACAACTTGCATATGCACGCAACGAACACAGGCTATGGTCTGAACAATGTGACTTTGTCAGTTCGACAAGAGCAGATACCGATAGGCTACAATAAGATATTTCCACTCTATGGGAGAGGTGCCAATATCTTTGCCAATGACTTCACATCACGAGCAATAACGACTCTTCAAACGAGGACGGATACAATACATCATAGATGTAGAACAACCTTTCGTACTGAATTTGCTTTTATGTTTGAACAAGCAGTTAGGCCTACTTTATGTTCAGAAATTTTTATTTGAAATGTATGTTCCGAACCCGAAATTATTTGAGTAATCACAAATCATGTTTTAGATGTCGATGAATCCATATGAAGTTCCAAGGTGTGATTGTGGGTTAGATGCAGCCTTGCGGCTTAACACAGAGGATGTAGGGTTGTATGATTTTGGCATTCTGAGTGAAAGGCCAGGCAAAATGTATTATATATGTCCTTCTCGTGAGGTGCACTAGTAAATACATACATAATATGTTGCCCTTATGTACGCTGCACATTCTTTGTCATTCACTTAAACTTGATAATATATTTTAGGGAAAAGATCGGTGCAGATACTTATGTTGAGAAGTCGATCTCCCCCACTAATAATTGATTCTTTGAAAGCTGAGATTATGTTACTAACTATCAAATGCAAGTCATTGTGGGACCATGCAATGAATATGAAAGACTTTCTTGAAATTCATCACAACTACGATGATATATACACCCAAAAAAAGTATGAGCATGAGGTTCTCGAACGCTATGTTGCCGGTCTGGAGGAAGATTTTAGTCTTCTTTTGGACATTCATTCACCCATGGTGACGCCATAACGTTGAATGGCAGAGCTACATTTAGTTTGTCTTCTCGATTTACATTGTCTACCATTTGATGTTTTTAACATTAAATCTTTCTTAATTCATCAGTTGTACTACATTAACAGGCTTTTGTTATTTATCGTAATTATGGTGTATGTTTTATGGAGGGTGTATATTTTTTCATTGTGATGTTTCTGAATGTTAGTTAGCACCGAATATGCATATTATATTTACTTAATTGTGCCATACACCCTTACGTCTAAAATATATTACTTACAGAATCTGTAATATGGTTGAGCCTCCAATGATGCCTTATTTTATGTGGTGTACGGAGCTTGATATGGTTCTCAGAGGTATGATGAGAAACCAATATGAGTTGGGGAGATGTGTTACTGGAGTATATACTACACAAGCTTGGATGGAGGCATGGCGTGACTTCCGAAACATAATTAAAGGGCCTTACATATCTTTGACTGAGTTGCAGATGAGATGGCAACACAAGGAGAGAGTTCATAAGAGACAATCTTTTTATTTTGGGAGATTTATTGCTTCCCCCGCCATTGGCCGTGCAGCGCAACTTCGTGACGACTCGTCATATTTACCCACCTAGGGTTGATGAATACCTTATTAACACCGATGAGTGAATCAAACAACCACATTAGACGGCAAAAGTAACACATGAACTTGTAATATATTTCCACGACATTGTAGTTGTTTGTGTTTACTTCGCAACATTTAGTTGCAAAACTTATGTGTTGCATTGTTTTGTTTGGACCATCACTTAAAAAACTTCTACTTTATTGTTATTTATTGAAGACATACATCACATTCTTACTTATTTGTAGCTAATTAAGTTTGTTTGAAGCATTTATTTGTATTCAATATTGTCACAATTATCTTACAGTTATTTATATTTGCGAATACTTATATTTATTTATTAACTATAGATGTTGTCATCGCGGTCACGATCAAAGGCAAGGACAAAGTTTGAAAAATTATTGATGTCTCCGTCAAAGATTCAAAAATATGTAGAAGAAAACCTTATTTGCAAGAAACAATGTTGCGAGCCTACACGCGATGAGGGCACAAATGGGAGCCATGAACAAGCCAAGGGTGTTACTCTTCCTATTCACCATCTGCCGTTGTTGTTCGAGTGGCCAAAAGACGCCACCAAATAGGAAACCAATCAGTTGTTGAACGAAGCATGTCCTGTGTCATGGGACGAGTACGACGAGGCCATGAAGTTGGCTAACTAGGACGTTCCTAACTGGGATCAAAGCATGTCCCCCACAGTGGCTGCTTGCTCACCATCTTAGATTGTGTGGCGGTGTCTATGTCTAGGTCCAGGGCAGACCTCTCATTTGTCCCTCAGTTTGTGTGTTATTATTTGTCCGGGAACCAATAAATTATTATATTTTTTTTATGTGGTATTATGTTCTGCTACAGACATGCTACACACGTTTGCTACCATTGAATTAAAATGCATAAATTTTACATTTTATATATTATTTATTTGTTATTTATTATATAATATATTCTTTATGCAATTATCTTTGAATGTTATCTTTCATTGAAACAACAACAATATCAAGGTGTTACATACATTACTTGACATATCACAAATTTCTTTACATTCGTATTAATATTCACGTTAATTTAATGTACAATTAAAAGAGAATGAACTGATTAAAATTAAAAGAATAAGAGTATGTCCATAAATATGTAAAATACTACCTATTTTACAACATACATAACAATCGAATACAACAATACAGTTGGTTTATTTTAAATCATCACGTACTTATGACCATATTCATATATTATGTTTAGTTTTCTTAAGTACAAAAATGATATTCACAAAACTCACAAAATCTACATTGATCATTTAAAAAAAATTGTCCTTCTGCTTAAGCGGTAGCACAACTACACATTTCTTACTCTTGTTAAAACAGTTCTACAACATCAGTACAAAATCAACAGATACTGATACTGACTACGTTGCCAAACAAAAGCAGACTGAATCGAGCTTAGTAGCCAAACAGAATGAGACTGCAATCAGACTCCAATCAGACCAGCTAAACAGAATCCGACTAGGATGTCAAATAGAATCAGACCGGGTTGTCAAATAGAATCAGACTGAATCTTGACTAACCCCGTCTAATCCATTCCAGACTATGAAATTCCAATCTGTTCCCAAAAAGGAGCTAGAAGAGAGGCCCTCCATATCCTTCTCCACGGCTTTTGCGTCCACGGCTTGATTGGACTCTTTTGCGTCCACGGCTTGATTGGATTCTTTCTTGTTGTTATGCTTGTTTATGATCGCCTTGCACAGTTCCTTGACGGCTAAAACGGCAAAAGGAACCACTACCGCAGCAGTCAACTCAGCCATTGTGGTGGATTCTGTGTGGATTACGACGACGGGAACACACTGATGCTCGGTGGAGTTTCTGGATGAATGTGACGGTGGAACGCAAGCAAAGCCTTGGAATTTATAGCGACACTGGAGCACGGAAGAGATAAGACACTGGTGCGTTTTCTTGATATCGTGTGAAGCTAATTGGTTGCAGCGTGGAAGCATGTGCCTAGAGCATTAAAAATACCGCTTCACATCTTTTATACCCGTGTTTGGGAACGAACTGAGATTTTGTAGTCTGGACTGGATTAGACGTGGTTAGTCAGGATTCAGTCTGATTCTTGTTTGACAACCCAGTCTGATTCTGTTTGGCAACCTAGTCTGATTCTTGTCAGCTGGTCTGATTTGAGTCTGATTGCAGTCTGATTCTGTTTGGCTACTAGACTGGATTCAGTCTGATTTTATTTGACAACATAGTCAGTATCTGCTGATTCTGTCCTGCTGTTGTAGAACTGTTTTAGCAAGAATAAAGAATGTGTAGTTGTGCTGTCGCTTAAGCAGAAGTTGGCCGAAGTGTATTATATACTAAATAACAAATACATAATATAATTTATGTATTTAAATTAAACAGTAGAAAACGTGTGTAGCATGTCTGTAGCACAACGTAATACCATATAAATAAAAAGATAATATTTTATTGGTTCCCAGGCAAATACATATGTAACATACAAACTGAAACGAGAGGTCAGCCCTGGACCTAGACAACGACAAAGCTACACAATCTAAGTTGGTGAGCAAGCAACCAACTTCATGCCTCGTCGTACTCGTTGGCCAACTTCATGGCCTCATCGTACTCGTCCCACGACACAGGACAGACTTCGTCCAACACCTGATTTGTTTCATGTTTCCTGGCGTCTTTTGGCCACTCGAACAACAACGACAGATGGTGAATAGGATGAGTAACACCCTTGTCTTGTTCGTCTCTCTCATTTGGGCCCTCATCGCGTGTAGGCTCGCAACATGGTTTCTTACAAACAAGGTTTTCTTCTACATATTTTTTAATCTTCGATGGAAACATCAATAGTTTTTCAAATTTTGTCCTTACCTTTGACCGTGACCGCGATGATGACATCTATAGTTAATAAATAAATATAAGTATTAGAAAATATCAATAATAGTAAGATAACTGTGACAATATTGAATACAAATAAATGCTCCAAACAAACTTAGCTACAAACAAGTAAGAACTTGATGTATGCATTCAATACATAACAATAAAGCTCCAAACAAACTTAGGTACATACAAATAAATGTTGCAAGGTAAACACAAACAACTACAAAGTCGTGGAAATATATTACATGTTAATGTGTTATTTTCGTCGTCTAACGTGGTTGTATGATTCACTCATCGGTGTTAATAAGGTATTCAACAACCAGGTGGGTAAATGCGACGAGACGTCATGAAGTTGCGTTGTACGGACAATGGCGGGGGAGGCAATAAATCTCCCAAAATAAAAAGATTGTCTCTTATGAACTCTCTCCTTATGTGTTACCATCTCATCTGCAACTCAGTCAAAGATATGTAAGGCCCCCCAGTTATGTTTCGGAAGTCATGCCATGCCTCCATCCAAGCATGTGTAGTATATACTCTATTAATACATCTCCCCAACTCATATTGGTTTCTCATCATACCTTTGAGAACCATATCAAGCTCCGTACACCACATAAAAGAAGGCGTCCTTGGAGGCCCAGCCATATTACAGATTCTGTAAGTAATATGTTTTACACGTAAGTGTGTATTGCACAATTAAGGGAATATAAAATTCATATTCAGTGCTAACTAACATTTATCAACATCACGATGAAAAACATACACCCTCCATAAACATACACCAACATTATGATAAATAACAAAAGCATGTTCATGTCGGATGAATTCAGAAAGATTTAATGTTAAAAATATCGAATGGTGGACAATGTAAACCGACACACCAAACTAAATGTAGCTCTTTGCCATTAGACGTTATGGCGTCACCGTGGGTGAAGGAATGTCTAAAAGAAGACTACATTCTTCCTCCAGACTGGCAACGTAGCGTTCTAGACCCTCATGCTCATACTTTTTTGGGTGTATATATCATCGTAGTTGTGATGAATTTCAACAAAGTCCTTCATGTTCATTGCCTGGCCCCACATTGACTTGCACTCGAAAGTTAGTAACATAATTTCAACTTTCAAAGAATCAATTATTGGGGGGTATCGACTGCCCAACGGAAGTATCTGCACCGATCTTTTCCCTACAATGTATTATCAAGTTTAATGAATGACAAAGAATGTGCAACATACACAACAACAACTTATTATGTATGTATTTACTAGTGCACCTCACGAGAAGGACATATGTAATACATTTCGCCCGACCTTTCACTCAGAATGCCAAAATCATACAACCCTGCATCCTCTGTGTTAAACCGCAAGGCTGCATCTAACCCACAATTACACCTCGGAACTTCAGATGGATCCATTGACATCTAAAACATAATTGAGGATCAGTAAAAATAATGTCAGATTCTGAACATAGATTTCAAATACAACTTTCCGAACACAAAATAGGCCTAACTGTTTGTTCTACATCTATGATGTATTGTATCTGTCCTCATTTGAAGAGTCGCTACTGCTCGTGATGTGAAGTCGTTGTCGAAGATATTGGCACCTCTCACATAGAGTGGAAATATCTTGTTTGAGCCTATCGGTGTCTGCTCTTGTCGAACTGACAAAGTCACATTGTTCAGACCATAGCTTGCGTTCGTTGCGTGCATATGCAAGTTGTGTTAGCATAGCATCCCTAACTACAGTAAGTGTGGCAACTGTGGGTGGTACACACTGTGCGAGCAATCTCATCTGACATCTGTTCGAAACAAGCCCCCTACCACATGTAAAATATGGTCTGTGGGGGTTGTTATTTTCAAAACGTCCATTTGCCGCGTCCACGTCATCCATATACACACATACAGTGCATTGAAGGCCGCATGTACAACAAGGCATTCCATTCTCCATTTCAAGACAACCTACCGATTCATTATGTCATGTATATTGTTAGGATCCAATAAAAAGTTTATAAAAAAAAGTAAAGGCTACAAAGTAATGTCGTGGACAATTTTTCAAATAATGTCAAATACTATTATAGATACAATTGTACGTCAACGGGCATCCCATAGCAAATTCAAAATGGATTCACGTAAACGATCGCCCTCCCTTGAATCGGCCTGAGTTGTTTGTTGGAGGGATCTCAGGTCAACCCCAGTAGGGGGAACGACAGATGTTGAAATATCATCTGGGAGTTCGTCCATGATACTGTCGCCATCATGTTGGCGGCGTATGAAATTGTGGAGGATACAACAAGCCATTACGAGGTGACACTGCGAATGTATGGGATATGTCGCCCCCTTTTTAAGGTAGACAAACCGCCGTTTCAGCACCCCAAAAGCTCTTTTTACAACATTACGTAATTATGCGTGGCGGTGGTTGGACATCTCCTTCTTGCTGGTGTAGGCATGTCTGTTTCCTCGATACTCAGAAATATGGTAAGCTGTGTTGCGATACGGTGTAAGGAATTGCCGAGTGTTGGCATACCCTGCATCAACTAGGTAAAACTTTTCCGGCAGAATTTTAAACCCGCCCGTGGTCGTCGCTAATTGTAGGACCCATTGGTCAGCAGCCGATCCCTCCCACCCAGTTAGGACATATATAAACTCCATGGAGAACTCAACTACAACCAAGACATTAAGAGAGACATTCCATTTTCTATCTCGGTAGCGATTTTGCTTGTCTCGTTTAACCAAGACGGGGATGTGTGTTCCGTCAATTGCCCCGATGGCATTCTATAACACCAAAATAAGTTGTAAACATACAAAATATTTCCAAATGATTAAAGATTGTAGGGGCTAACTATTACCTTGAAGTACGGGTAGAACCTTGGGGTCTCCAATATACGAGAATGTGTTGTCGTGCATGTCGTTGTAGTTTGCATGACAATGTACTCATTGGACAACGAACACACAGCGTCTAAGACTTCGTTGAACTTTCTACTTATGGTCTCACCAGAATGAATGTAGTCCTCAGCCAAAGCACAATTTGTATGTCCATGGCCAACCATTTGTAGGAAGTAGCACAAAGCCTCAACCGAACTGACGTCTCTAGTGCTTCATAACAAGGCCCGACTCTCAAGCTTGTCCACAAGGGCCAATATAGAATGTGGTCTCATTCTATATAGGTCATAAGCCCTTTTTTCATGACCGTTTAAAATTTCTAAGACCTTCTGGTGGCCACTCCTAATGCTAACTGACCTAGGTATTGTAGGTGGTATGTCGGAAATGTCATCAATGATGGAGTTTGCTATAGACTCAACTATTGTATCAGCAATGTGATTAGCTAGACCAGACAATGTATGTATAATGTGCGTGAGGAGGTCAGGTGTTTCTGTTTGGTTAGTGGTTGACATTATGCCTACAAGTGGAAGCATAGCAAGGTTGTCATGGAAACGACAAGGCAATCATATGTAACTGTGGACATGACAAATAATGGCTTGCAGGATACATAGAAAATTAGATTGAATGCAAAATAAAAGCATGGTGCTAAATTAAAATATTACAATAGTAAATCAATTTATTTTGTGTGGTAAAATAATGTCCAGACGGGAATAAAAATATTACAACAATTAAGCAAACTAGATTATGCCCAAAGATAATGTTTGGATGGGAAATAGATTATTACAACAATGAAAGAACTTTCTACTGATTTGCTGAGTTAAATGTCTGGTTGTTAATGCTTGGTGATCCGGAAGGGCCGACATCATTGGACGAAGAAAAAAATGCACGGTGAGATGACACAAACGACAATGGCATACTTGGTCTGTTGCTGAAGTTGGGTGTTGGGGATTGCGGGAAAAATGCATGGTGAGATGGCATAAATGAGGATGGCATTGAAGGTGTTGTTGTTGCATTGGTAGCTTGGGACCTTTCCCAAAGGTCTTGCAGCCATATGGTTATCTTTTGAGGTGTTACGACCCCACTCCCGATATCGCCCAATTAAGGGAGACCGAAAGGTCGAAGCTGCACCCGTGACTTCTGGATCAAAGGTTCGGCAATTAACCAAGAATAATTATCAAATTTTAACATACTATACTGAAAGCTGTAAGAAAATAAATTTTTGCATACCTTGGATCTCTAAACTTCTATCCACTTAAGGATTCTACTCTAACTAATCCTCCTTATAATTTACTTCATGTATTACACAGTATGACGATTTAATGTTTGTACTTTTGGCTTGTACCTAAAACACCGACAAACAAAACGTCGGTAAGCCGAAGCTGGTATGTGGGGGAAACAATAAACGTGCAACTATGATAACAACATCATCATTCAATTAATCATTTAACAATCAAGGTTACATTTTAAATATACCTCCGCGATCCAAGGGTACCCTATCCTATGTGTTGTCCCCATTAAACCCCTCATGATCCACCTATAAGTGAACCAATTTCTAGGGTTGAGTCGCATGGCACTACTCGTAAGTAGCCCACTCCTTAACTCATGACATGCTAATGAGTATCATGGCACTACACGTAGGTAGCCCAGTTTCTAACTCTCGGTAACCTAGACCTTGTTCTAGGATTACCCCTTTTTCTTAGCCTTTTCAAAGCAATAGAGGTGGACCCGGATATAGTCAGTTATATACGCACATTTATAGTGATAATCATAGTCACTTTATAGTTGCATGAAATAAATAAACATCCAACAGTTATTTTCAATCAACCGATTAAAACTTCAGGAATCGCCGAGAAACTACAACGATTATTCATAATCGTAACCACATACCTGATTTGGTGAGTCATGCAGATTATTCAACATATACTTCATGTGTATACAATCAAGTCAATCAACAGATCCAAGCAAGTAATTCAATCATCACATAGTTCCTGAAATAAATATGTACTCTATATATTACACACTTTATCAAGAATCTACTTTATTAACTTGGATTCACTTTCTAGGATTTCTAATCTGCATTAATGTTTCATTAATATCCATTAGGATTTCTTACCTCAAACTTCATCCATTTTAGGTCAACAAACCCTAAAAACTCTTTTCCATTTATATGAACCTTAATTGCACAACTATTCATTTTAATAATCTTTTATACCCAAATTGACTTAGGATCATCACATCCCTATTTATTCATGGATTTGAACATTTAAACAATTAAAAGACATATTCATCTAAATTAGGGTTTTCAAGCTCATTAGCGCATAATCATGCACGAAACCCTAAATTAAACCAAATATATAAAAAGATCATCTTTTTAGATCCTATCCTCACTTTTATTAACAACAGATTAATTTCAACTTGAATTATCTAAATAATGTCATTAAGACTAATTACCATCAGATCTAAGGGTTTTCCCTTAATTAAAACACTAAAGATGATAAATTTATGTACTTTTCCAATTTTAAGCATATAAGCTCTAAATAAGACTAATCATATGAAAAGTTCTTCATAATGTACCTTTTTACATTTAACAGGTTAACATCAGTTCTAATTATCCATTAAACCCTATTAAATATATAATTATATCAAAATAGTGTTTCTTAATCTTTAATTCATTAGAGATGATGATTTACACTAATTTTCTCATAGCAAGAGGAACTAGCTTATAAACATATTTTTATTGAATTCTCCTCATTCGGAGGATCAATTTTCATATAAGATTTGTCTCAATACGAGCTACGGTTCATTAGTTACGAATTTTGTAAAAATACTTACTTTTGGACCAATCAGATTACGCCACGTAGGCCTTTCCATGCAACGAACTCAGTTGCTTGAAAAACATAATGACAAAACACAATCGCCCTTGGTTAAGTCACACACTCTTCTAGCCTACGGAGGGCAGAACCGTCCAACGCCGGGTCTTCATCTTCTACCTCACGAACGACCGCCGCAGTAGCCCTAGCCGAGGCTGTGTTCCTTTTCCTCCCTCTCCTGGACCTCGTCGGCCTCTGGGATTGGGTCCCTGACCTCCTCCGGACCTTCCCGCACATCAGGGTGTCTTCGTCTTGAGTCCACGGGAAGAAGACCGCGTTGGTCGTGTCTGCGACCGTATGCAGGTTTTGCAGCCAAGCTGCTATAGCTATGCCTTGGTTTGGGCATGGTGACGTCGGTGGAGCTTCTCCCTTGTACCACAGACCGTCAAGCTATCCTTGCAACCCCCTTTATCCGCCTCGTGAACGCCTCTTCTCACTGTTTTCTCTTAGTTATGGTTTTGACGAAGAATATGAAGTAGAAGAAGGAGAAGAGATGGATGGCTGCATGAAAAACCCTCTGAACTCGACCCTGAACTCTACCCCCTTATATAGGGAAGAGAAACGAAGCCATATGAGGTCTTATAAACGACTCAAAGAGTCCCTTTCTAAAAAGGATTAATTTTCCTTCAAGGTGAAGCAATCCTTCTCTCTCTCTTTGTTCTTTGGATTTCCTCAATTATTTTTATAAGTAGGAATTCGAAAATCCTTGTCATTATTCTCTTTATTTCTTGCTTTTCAATCCTTAGGCACGAAATTCTATTTCCTTTAATCGAAATTACTTTATTTTTACCAATACCTCAATATTCATTAATAATGCAACACATTATCCTCTTATTTTGCCTTTTTAGTATTTTCTCTTTCTTTCCTCTTTATTGGGACTCCTTGGTTTCCAATAAACTTTATGATTTCGAAATTTCTTTCCAAGGATATTTAGTATCCTTCTAGATGCATCTAAATGCATTATTTCGCATTATCATGTTTATTTCTCATTAAAATATCTCTTTTTGAGGATTTCTCTTTATTTCCCTTTTATTTTCCTCATGGGTATTCCTTTTATCATTAGGAATCCTTGCAACACGAAATTTCACAAAGGATATCCTAATTACACCTTCTCCCACTTATTTCTAACATTTTAACATTATTTTTAATCTCTTTCTTATTAAAGGAATACTTAATTAAACTTTTCTTTTCGTATTTCCTTCTTTTTGCAACTTTGGACTCCTTGGAACCCAAGGAACCCAAAAGGCATGAAATCCATCCTTGGATTACATCTCTTTGCCTTCTAGAGGTTTCTACCTCTTTCTATTCTTCAAATATTCATTTTTCATTTACTATTTTATTAATTGAATTTTCCTTTCTTCATTTCCTTGTTATTGGGCCCAATAGCCAATAAAGCCCACAACAAAATCATCAAGGCTATTTTAAATGAAACTTATTCAAAACAAATCATATCTTTATTTTTTCAATTATCTCTAATACGAGAAATTACATCTCTCACCAATGAACCCAAAAATTGGGGTTGTAACATCCTTCCCCTCTTATAGGAATTTTATCCTCAAAATTCTATCGATCAAACAAACAAACAAACAAACAAACAATTTAGGATAAGATTTTTCCGTGTCTATTATTGGCCCCTATGTGGCTTTACCGTACTCATGGTGCTTCCAAAGAACAGTTATTATCACATATTCCTTCCTCTGAGTTCTTTCACCCTGGCGTCTATAAACTGCACAGGTGTACTCAGGCCATTTCAGCCTCCCTTGGGGCTCACTAGGTTCATTGCCCAGCACATGGTCGGGGTACCTCACATAGTGCTCTAAATTTGACACATGGAACTCTTCACACATTACTTTATCCTGAGGGGTAAGGTCAAACTTAACCTTCTCCACCAAACCATGTCTCAGGGACTCGACTCTCTTAGTTATAAGTTAGAGCGGTCGGATTTTCACATATTTCTCCACAATAACTTGTATGTCAGTCTACTTTGTATCTGCTCACGACTCTCATCGTCTCTAGGCTCCTTCCAGACCTGGCACAATCAAAGTGACTTCATCTACACGCAATGTGGTCCCTTTTCTAACCATCTTGTGGTCCTTTTCTAACCATCATGTGGCCCTTTTCTAACCATCATGTGGTCCCTTTTCTAACCATCATGTGGTCCTTTCACCAACATCACCTTACTGAAGTCGTGACCGACACAACCTCCCTTATAGAGCTTCTTATAAACCCGATACTGGCTATGGTGGTCATTGTCACATCTTTCATAGAACAAGAACTGTCTCTAGATATCACCCTGAACGAGCACACATGCCCTCATCAGACCATTTAGTCTGGATCATACTAACCATAGATAGGGGTGATAAACTATACTAACATTGAGTTCTTCATCCACCTACTTCCATCTTTTGGAAGGAAACCTTTAGGTCAAACTCAAGAACCTTTGAACTCGCTTCATGGTGTAGTTGAACCATCTCTCTCATGGGTAGTTCAACTAGATCTGTCCCTTAACAGAACTCTTTCTTTCTCATGTTATCTAGGTAAGGCGGCCTACCATAACCCATATTGCATCTCGACCTTCCTTGGCCCAGGGAAGACCTATCACAACATCCATAGTGTTGAGCTCCCGTTCCCTCTCAAGGACTCTTTTGTCCTCTATATCGATACACTGAGTTACTGGGGTTCGTCCTTTACCTCCTGGCTTGCATGGTCACAAACTACATGTAACTTCATCTTAAGCATCCAAAGTGCTACTGTTACTTATTATCTTTGTAGTACGGTGTATGGTGACCTTGAAATCATGATCTCATGTATGTCCTGATTCCTCAAGATCAATTCCTACGAAACCATAAACCACTCTAGTCGGAGTTTCATCACCTTCTTTTCCAAAGAAGTACATATGCGGTTCGAACACTATCCTTTCATTGCATCAAGGACTAGACTGGCTAACCAAACAACCCTTAACTTTTCAATGTATCTTGTTACATCTGAGTGTTATCCAAACACCTCTCCTTTTCAAACTTAGGGTTAGCCAAACAACCTCTTCTAACTTCTAGTCAAACAAGTTAGATGTATCTCAACCAGAGCATCCATTACCACTTCACATCCTTAGGTATTAGGTAACATTGAAGACATACACTTCCATGTATTTCACTTATCATTTCACCTCAAATTCTATGTCTATTTTCATTAAGAACACTCTCTGGTTTCATCATCATGGTGATCAAACTCAACCTGGTATAACTTGTAAGTTCCACATAGCTCATGACAAAAACATCCTCATAAGGTGACTACCTCATTCCTCTTAGTGCTTGCAAACCATCCATGTATCATTCACTTTACTAGGGTAGGTTATCTTCTCTATCCCCATTTCTCATGGCAACGTTCCAACCTACATCATCTCTTATCCTTGGTGTATGGCATGCGTAATGTCCTATCTCTCACCCCCATAACAAGAGGAAATAAGCATTTGGTTGTAGTCCAAATACAAAGTTCTTCCTGTTCTAAGAGTAGAGATGGTACATCCCACCTTACCAATACACTTTTACATCTAAGTTATAACGTGCCACATATGTATCTACCTCACAAACATAATGATATCAAACTAGTCTTGAACCTACTAAGGTGTATATCCTTGGTCATCTCCTCTAGGTCTATAGGGTATCGACTCTTTTGGGGTCATCCCTCTTCCCTCATGCATCAAGGGAGTGCCTACTCATCTGCCCTTTGGGTCCCATGAGTTCATGAAGGTGATCGATCTCCTAACCCATGACCCTCAGACAATGATAGCTGTTACCTCCCAACCCTATGGTCATGTGCAACTGGGGAATTAAGCAACTCCTACTTTCATCGGTCTTATCCCTACCTGACCCTAGGATAGACTTAGGATTCTCCATTATAGTACATGTTCACTTAGAACCTTACCCAAGTCTTCATCATCTCTCTTTCTGCATTCATGGGCTGGCTTTCATCCTTTCATAGGGATCATGGCAACCTGCCTACCTTGGTCAAGCCCCATGCCAGTTACCTCCATGGTAACACATTCATATGCAATTAGAGATGGATATCTATGGGTGTACAGGCTCATTCTCATACCATGTACTTTTCGCTTAGCTTCTCAAGATCCTATGAGACCTCTTTAGGTTACCTTAAACCATCAAAACTGATATACACCCTACCAAAGGGGTCCCTCTCCCAGGATAGGAGGAAAACTATCTCTTGACAACAAGGTCATAAAAGCTCTTAGGTCCAGGGTTTACAACCACATGAGCCTACTTAACCCTAGCAAGCTATTAACGCACAAGTAGATCACCTACTGTACCATTCTAGGTCATGCTTATCCTCTTTCTTCGATGTTGGATCAAGATCATACTTTCCTTTATCATCAACCTAGTTGTGAGGGCTCATCAAACATACCTTAAACTTAAGGGGCATCCCATTTCCTTTATAAATGAGGCGTACCATGCTCGAAACTATGGCCACTTAATTATCATTATGAGCATTAGGTATACCACTTACCCTCCTAGGTCAGGAACCCTAGGTTCGCTTTGGGTGTCCAACTGCATGCTCTCTCTCTTAACTACAAACCAAGCATGTAAAAGGCATGACATGCACTCCTTGTCATCCTTCAACTCGAGCAACACTTAGAGTTGGGTCCTCCTTAAGGACAACCAACAAGGTACAAGGCCTCATAACCTGTTACTAAACATTTCCAGGGTTTATGGAGCTCTTCTTCTCATCTATACCATAGGTACAAAGGTATAAGCAGACTCATCCTCTCTCTAGGTTTTGGTTCCTCTACGACAACCAAGATATCATCAGCTTCCATGAATTTTGCATGAGGCAACTATTATCATTCACTTAGGTCTTGACTCCCCACTGTTCCTCATATCTCGGGGTCTAGGTTTACGACCTTCTTGCTTGGTGTCCTTCTCTCTCTAACCCTACAACCAACCTCACCATTAGAGGTCCTCTCTTCATGAAGGGTCAACCCCAAAAGCATGCCCCTAGCCGAAAGAAGCCTATGGTCAACTTATATTCGCTCAAGGTTATCCATAACCCCTTATACTTATCACATAAGATATCCATCAAACTCCCTCGGACAGGGTTTAACCTATTGCTCGCACTACTGATACATACAGGGTGCCTATTATGCCATGCTCATATTAGCTCATGGGGTTCCATAGGTTCTTCTCTTACCTCAACAATGAAGGAGCTATCCTTCACTCTAACATGCACGGCCCTTCCCAGGGTTGGGTTGCCAAAGGTGCTAGGTCACTCATGGATCATATGGAATCCAAGGCATATGTATCCAAACACCTGGTCTACCATGACATCTAACTCATCATGTCATCTCTATCTAACCTTCACTTAGGGTTAGGGTTAGCATCATCCTCAGAGGATGTGCCAGGTCTCTACTTGCAATGGAGATATCTATCTCCAAGATTAACTTATCCTCCTGACAAGAAGGTCTAGCCTCAGGTCTCTTCTGAGGACATGAAAACTTATGTCATACGACCTAAACATGTATCTATTCTTTATTTTGCGCTTAATCTATTAAGCTTATGTCCATGACATCTTATTTACATGCCTTTCGTTAATTGGATGGAGGATTCCTTAGACCTTATTAATCTTACCCATACCTTAAGAGGGTGAGGAGAAGAGGGAAAACCCTAATCCTTAAGGTCCTTAACAGAATTTGTGATGAGAAGGGATGAATAAGATGAGAAAGTCCTAAAGGTATCTTATTACGATTCATATCCTAAGACTTTGTCCAGGCAGTCACATGCATCCAGGAGTCCTCGTATTCCGACTAGCACTGTGGAGGAAGACCCCGGTCGTGATCCTTTTCTAGACACCTCTGTCTTTCAGATAATCCTCTAATAACTCCCTTGGGTTCTATGGAGTTTGTAAAATTTAATAATTATTAATGGTTAACTGAGGAACCTAAGCTGTGATACAAAATGTTACGACCCCACCTCCCGATATCCCCCAATTAAGGGAGATCGAGAGGTCGAAGCCGCACCCATGACTTCTGGATCAAAGGTTCGACAATTAACCAAGAATAATTATCAAATTTTAACATACTATACTGAAAGTTGTAAGAAAATAAATTTTTGCATACCTTAGATCTCTAAACTTCTATCCACTTAAGGATTCTACTCTAACTAATCCTCCTTGTAATTTACTTCATGTATTACACAGTATGACGATTTACTGTTTGTCCTTTTGGCTTGTACCTAAAATGCCGACAAACAAAACGTCGGTCAGCCGAAGCTGGTATGTGGGGGAAACAATAAACGTGCAACTATGATAACAACATCATCATTCAATTAATCATTTAACAATCAAGGTTACATTTTAAATATAACTCCGTGATCCAAGGGTACCCTATCCTCTGTGTTGTCCCCATTAAACCCCTCATGATCCAACTATAAGTGAACCAATTTCTAGGGTTGAGTCACATGGCACTACTCATAAGTAGCCCACTCCTTAACTCATGGAAGGCTAATGAGTCTCATAGCACTACACATAGGTAGCCCAGTTTCAAACTCTCGGTACCCTAGACCTTGCTCTAGGATTACCCCTTTTTCTTAGCCTTTTCAAAGCAATAGAGGTGGACCCAGATCTAGTCAGTTATATACGCACATTTATAGTGATAATCATAGTCACTTTATAGTTGCATGAAATAAATAAACATCCAACAGTAATTTTCAATCAACCGATTAAAACTTCGGGAATCGCCGAGAAACTAAAGTGATTATTCATAATCGTAACCACATACCTGATTTGGTGAGTCATGCAGATTATTCAACATATACTTCATGTGTATACAATCAAGTCAATCAACAGATCCAAGCAAGTAATTCAATCATCACATAGTTCCTGAAATAAATATGTACTCTATATATTACACACTTTATCAAGAATCTACTTTATTAACTTGGATTCACTTTCTAGGGTTTCTAATCCGCATTAAGGTTTCATTAACATCCATTAGGGTTTCTTACATCAAACTTTATCCATTTTAGGTCAAAAAACCCTAAAATACTCTATTCCATTTATATGAACCTTAATTGCTCAACTATTCATTTTAATAATCTTTTATACCCAAACTGACTTAGGATCATCACATCCCTATTTATTCATGGATTTGAACATTTAAACAATTAAAAGACATATTCATCTAAATTAGGGTTTCCAAGCTCATTAGTGCATAATCATGCAAGAAACCCTAAATTAAACCAAATATATAAAAAGATCATCTTTTTAGATCCTATCCTCACTTTTATTAACAACATGTTAATTTAAACTTGAATTATCTAAATAATGTCATTGAGACTATTTACCATCAAATCTAAGGGTTTTCCCTTAATAAAAACACTAAAGATGATAGCTTTATGTACTATTCCAATTTCAAGCATATAAAATCTAAATTAGACTAATTATATGCAAAGTTCTTCATAATGTACCTTTTTACATTTAACAGGTTAACATCAACTCTAATTATCCATTAAACCCTATTAAACACATTAATTATATCAAAATAGTGTTTCTTAATCTTTAATACATTAGAGATGATGATTTACACTAATTTTCTCATAGAAAGAGGAACTAGCTTCTAAACATATTTTTATTGAATTCTCCTCGTTCTGAGGATCAATTTTCATATAAGATTTGTCTCAATCCGAGCTACGGTTCATTAGTTACGAATTTTGTAAAAATACTTACTTTTGGACCAATTAGATTGCGCCACGTAGGCCTTTCCATGCAACGAACTCAGTTGCTTGCAAAACATAACGAAAAGACACAATTGCCCTTGGTTAAGTCGCACACTCTTCTAGCCCACGGAGGGCAGAATCGTCCAATGCCAGGTCTTCATCTTCTACCTCGCGAACGGCCGCCGCAACAGCCCTAGCCGCGGCTGCGTTCCTCTTCCTCCCTCTCCTGGACCTTGTCGGCCTCCGAGATTGGGTCCATGACCTCCGCCAGACCTCCCCACACATCAGGGTGCCGTCGGCTTGAGTCCATGGGAAGTAGACTGCGCTGGCTATGTCTGCGACCGTGTGCAGGTTTTACAGCCAAGCTGCGATAGCTACGCCTTGGTTTGGGCATGGTGACGTCGGTGGAGCTTCTCCCTTGTACCACAGACCGTCGAGTTATCCTTGCAACCCCCTTTAGCCGCCTCATGAACGCCTCTTCTCATTTTTTACTCTTAGTTAGGGTTTTGACGAAGAATATGAAGTATAAGAAGGAGAAGGGATGGATGGCTGCGTAAAAAACCCTCTGAACTTGACCCTGAACTCTACCCCCTTATATAGGGAAGAGAAATGAAGCCATATGAGGTCTTATACATGACTCAAAGAGTCCCTTTCTAAAAAGGATTAATTTTCCTTCAAGGTGAAGCAATCCTTCTCTCTCTCTTTGTTCTTTGGATTTCCTTAATTATTTTGATAAGTAGGAATTCGAAAATCCTTGCCATTATTCTCTTTATTTCTTGCTTTTCAATCCTTAGGCACCAAATTCTATTTCCTTTAATCGAAATTACTTTATTTTTACCAATACCTCATAATTCATTAATAATGCATCACATTATCCTCTTATTTTTCCTTTTTAGTATTTTTTCTTTCTTTCCTCTTTATTGGGACTCCTTGGTTCCCAAGAAACTTTATGATTTCGAAATTCTTTTCCAAGGATATTTATTATCCTTCTAGATGCATCTAAATGCATTATTTCACATTATCATGTTTATTTCTCATTAAAATATCTCTTTTTGCGGATTTCTCTTTATTTTCCTCATGTGTATTCCTTTTATCATTAGGAATCCTTGGAACACGAAATTCCACAAAGGATCTCCTAATTACACCTTCTCCCACTTATTTCTAATATTTTAACATTATTTTCAATCTCTTTCTTATTAAAGGAATACTTAATTAAACTTTTCTTTTCATTACCTTCTTTTTGCAACTTTGGACTCCTTGGAACCCAAGGAACCCAAAAGGCACAAAATCCAACCTTGAATTACATCTCTTTGCCTTCTAGAGGTTTCTACCTCTTTCTATTCTTCAAATATTCAATTTTCATTTACTATTTTATTAATTGAATTTTCCTTTCTTCATTTCCTTGTTATGGGGCCCAATAGCCAATAAAGCCCACAACACAATCATCAAGGCTATTGTAAATGAATTCCTATTATTCAAAACAAATCACATCTTTATTTATTCAATTATTATTAATGTGAAAAAATACATTTCTCACCAATGAACCCAAAAATTGGGGTTGTAACATGAGGTGTGTCTATAAGGCTGAGGTAGATGGTGCGGTTTGTTGAGTCCTTGATGGCGTTCACAAGTGTTGCAAAAACAGTAGTGGGGGCATCTGGGTAAGTGTCATGGAAATGTTGTAAGATGGTTGTAAACTCTTTCTTTTCAAAGTCTCTAGTTGCCACACCACTACCTAACTCATGAACCTTTGCATAAACCTGTGTGAATTCAGATAACACTTTATTTGAAAACCCACATCGGTCTTGATCCATTGATGGCTGCTTCTTGCGCCTAACGACAGGAGGCCTCCCGCCAACACTCGGTGTATCTGTTTCGCCTCCCCCAGTGTCTCCCTCACTTTGCATCCCATATGCGCCCATATTAGCTTCCCCTGATTGGCTTCCAGTGTTCATGGGTGTGTCTGGGCCATCTAAGTCAACAGTGACATCATCCTCGGAGGCAACGTCAGAAGGGATTTGTGTGTCCGTTTAAGACATTGCATGATGTCCTCTAGCAATGTTCCTCCCCGCCATCATCTTGATGTCATAGTAGTGGGGAAACGGCTTGTTAAGCATCCTAGCAAGGTCCTTGTTTGCCTAAGTATAAAAAAAAATTGTATCAGGAAATTAAAGTGTAAATATATGACATTATTTTTTTAATTAAGGAACTGGTTATTGGATACACCGCAAGGCTCTCCCTCCATTTAGGGCTGTCGGGCAGTGTGGGCTTATGCCTAGTGTCATCCCATCCAACGCCGCTCTTATTCGTCACAAGCTTCAAAGCGGCATAGTCCCTCCTCAAGTTCTTCCACTGAGTTTTCAGCTGGTCTATATTGCAGGCTGTCTTCCCCATCCTATTTTGCATTTCCACAGTTGCCTCCCTCCAAGCCTCCCTAGTGAAATGACCATTGATACACCTGCCTAGATCATATTGTCTGCGCAATGCAGATACTAGAGCGGCATCAGAATCTCTTGCCCAAACAATACGAAACTTGGGGTCTGCGGAAGACATACCCCCGTAGGTGCTGCATTATATTATGATACACAAATTGTTATATCTTGTATCTTTTCAGAGAAAGTATTTACTTAGATAGTGGCGTCTAAGCTGCAATTACACTATGAAATTACCTTGTGCTTCAGTTGCATTTATTTTCTCTATATTAGTTCCAATAAAATAAAAAAGGATCTCAAGCCGTGGATGGAATATGCATGTTCTAGTATCTGGTGGTACAATGTTACCTCTACGTTAGTCTAACATACATGCACAAAAGAGAGGCAAGATTATTATTTAGACATGTATAGTTTATTTAATATTATAATGATATGAGAACAATTGTGTTATATAAAATTGAGGTGAAACATCCATAAAAAATAATTCAAAAAATATAAGAAACAAATGAAGAACCTGCCTCTTCTTTTATAAGGTCTTCAGATTTAATATTGGCACTCCAGCATCAGATGATAGAAGGTATTGTCCATTTAGTAGCTAAAGCAAGCTGGAACAGTGTACTAAAACTTTAATGAGAGCATTATACGAATTGCCATCTTATTCAATAATCCCATGAGCTCAGAAGAGGTATAAGAGAAGTGGATTAGGATAGAAGAAAAGCGAGTAGAATAGCACACAAGAAGGCCATCAGGATAAAATAGACATGTACAATCTCAGTGAATATTGATTAAGAAATTTCAGCAAGCCAATGTTCTATTTCATGCCCCTATGAAGCAATACAAAGAAACCAAAAGATAGTTTCAAGTTGGATTTCTAGCAAGGATGTATGGAATATACTTTATGTTTGCCTCAAACATGTCAAGATGTAGTTACTGAGCACTCAGGTGACATATAAAAGTTTGACAATAGATACACTCACACAACGGATAGAAAGTAACATGTAACATATGGGTAAAATGGTGATATATTGTAGTATGTTTTTTCTAGGATGGGGGAATTTTTATGAATACCACATATAGGAAAACACAAAAAATACATATTGTAGTATGTTTGACAATAGATACACTCACACAACTGATAGAAAGTAACATGTAACATATGGGTAAAATGGTGATATATTGTAGTATGTTTTTTCTAATATGGGTAAAAGACCAATATGCAGAACATTTGGATCAAAGAAAACTTGAGGAAGTATATGAACCTATTTATATATATTTTATACATTGTACATGCAATGACATGCTTGCTAGTATCTACCCAGCAAACTTGCTCTATATTTTATAAAATTGGACATCAATGTGTTCACCTCCCCATACACAGATTGCAACCATAATGACAAAATTGTTGTTCATCAAAGTACACTGCAACAATGAAAGATCAATAAGATATGTCATATTGATGACCAAAATAAAGATATGTCATACGTAGTACAAAAAATTATTTATATTGCAAGATTTCGAACTGATTTGTATATAGATATGTCGTTAACATAAAAAAGAACCAAAAGATGGGTCAAGTGAAACAAGATCCAAAAATCAGTACCCACACACACCATGAGGATGAAAACCAAAATTCTCATCATTTTGGTGGATTTACTTGTTTTAGGAATAGCAATTTTCAAGTAAGAATTACCTTTGGGTGCTAGACAAAATTCTCTAGATGAAAAGTAAGAATTGTAGGAAGTTCATGGTGTTCAATTCATTGAGTAGATTCAGCATGCTAACCACAATGCCACATGATTCATAAAAGTGATTTCCATATACATTTTCTAACCTAACATAGTGCATGATAGTCACTAAATAAATTAAGCAAATCGTACTTGTATAAGTGAAGCTCACATTGGTAAGAGCCTTGAATAAACCATAGCATTGATCAATAGGTCAGAGCATGCCAGTGTAAAAAGAGAAAAAACTCAATGATTATAGATCTTGGGTGGTGTGTATCGCATC
Organism: Alisma plantago-aquatica; assembly: GCA_963693085.1. Lineage (NCBI taxonomy): Eukaryota > Viridiplantae > Streptophyta > Magnoliopsida > Alismatales > Alismataceae > Alisma > Alisma plantago-aquatica. Next base: position 729,201,353 of record OY856410.1, on the reverse strand, counting down.
ACAACTGAGGTCACGAATGAAGTTGTTTCTGCAACTTTAACTTTATATAAGAAGGAAAATAGAGGTCAAGAATGAAGTAGCCATCAATACTGTATCTGAGCAAGAAATTGTAACAACCCTTCCTCATTGAAAAAGTAGGATCCAACTGAACTAGACAATAGCTTTGCAAAATGGTGATATATTGTAGTATGTTTTTTCTAGTATGGGTAAAAGACCAATATGCAGAACATTTGGATCAAAGAAAACTTGAGGAAGTATATGAACCTATTTATATATGTTATACATTGTACATGTGATGACATCCTTGCTAGTATCTACCCAACAAACTTGCTCTATATTTTATAAAATTGGACATCAATGTGTTCACTTCCCCATACACAGATTGCAACCATAATGACAAAATTGTTGCTCATCAAAGTAAACTGCAACAATGAAAGATCAATAAGATATGTCATATTGATGACCAAAATAAAGATACGTCATACATAGTACAAAAAATTATTTATATTGCAAGATTTCGAACTGATTTGTATATAGATATGTCGTTAACACAAAAAACAACCAAAAGATGGGTTAAGTGAAACAAGATCCAAAAATCAGTACCCACACACACCATGAGGATGAATACCAAAATTCTCAACATTTTGGTGGATTTACTTGTTTTTGGAATAGCAATTTTCAAGTAAGAATTACCTTTGGGTGCTAGACAGAATTCTCCAGCTGAAAAGTAAGAATTGTAGGAAGTTCATGGTGCTCAATGCATTGAGTAGATTCAACATGCTAACCACAATGCCACATCATTCATAAAAGTGATTTCCATATAGATTTTCTAACCTAACATAGTGCATGATAGTCACTAATAAATTAAGCAAATCGTATTTGTATAAGTGAAGCTCACAGTGGTAAGAGCCTTGAATAAACCATAGCATTGATCAATAGGTCAGAGTATGCCAGTGTAAAAATAGCAAAAACTCAATGGTTATAGAGCTTGGGTGGTGTGTATCACATCACAACTGAGGTCATGAATGAAGTTGTTTATGCAACTTTGACTTTATATAAGAACGAAAATAGAGGTCAAGAATGAAGTAGCCGTCAATACTGTATCTGAGCAAGAAATTGTAACAACCCTTCCTCATTGAAAAACTAGGATACAACTGAACTAGACAATAGCTTGGCAAAATACCACGAACCGCCACTTTAAAGATAAATGCAACAACTTTGCAAAATGCTAGGAAGCACTTATCAATAGAAGACAGCTAGCCATCTAAATAGATTCCAAATGGCTTAGCCTTCACATTTCATACAGAAAAGGAAAGGATCCACGAATGAAAAATAGTATGGAGCATTGAGATAAACATCATTTTATCAATGTAAAACACACACACGGGATCCAACACACACCATGGAACACGGGGAACCCCTTTGCATAATGATTCAGTACAAACAATAGGCCTAACTATTCATCATCACCAACCTATTCAGAAGTGGTCGACAATGAGCAACAACTGCGGAATCGACGGGATGAGCAGCACCGCCGGAGAACCAGGGATGAAGAAGTGGTCAACAACGAGTAGCAACTGCGGAATCGATGGGATGAGCAGCACAGCTGGAGAACCAGGGACGAACACCAGCTTCCTCCAAGATGTGTAGGTGGATGTGAAGAACCTCGACGCACAAGACGATCAATATGAAGGAACACATACACTGCTTGCCCTTGCTAGGGTTTGTCATGTGCGTCGACAAGATGGGACGATGACTACTCAACTTGAGTCAGGTGGACGGTGCAGATAATCGATGGTCAGAAGGACATGACAGGGCACTGGTACCTTACCTTTGCAGGATGTAGCCGCCCTAGTAGACCAGCGGTTGCAGATGGCCGCATTGAATCACCAGGCGGCGGACGCTTCGTCCGACGACTGATGCCCTCCATCCGTGAGCTTCTCAAGGTAGCAGACCTCGCTTTAACTCACGGAGCAACAGTGAGCCGGTAGCAGGTACAGGGAGAGGGGAAACCAACTGCAGCGAAGGAGAGGGGTGAGAGGAAGAGGGCCGAGAGGAAGAGGGAGGCGCACGAGTGATAGGGAGGGGAGCGAGGGAGTCACGGTCGAGGGGTGTCGGGGGGCGCTAAACCGGACTGGGATTTGCAATCCCGCCTATACCGGGACTGGGTTAGTCCGGGTTATGGGATTCTGTTATCCCAAAATGGAGGTCGAATGTGGTTGCGAACCAAACAACATTTTGGCCCGAACCGGACCGGGTTACGCTGACCTGGCGCTAGACGACAACTCTTAATCCAGATCCAGTCTGTTCCCAAACAGGGGCTTATAGTATATGCACCACCACCTGTCGTACGACCCTGATAAATTGGGACAGAGGCAGAGATGATTTGAGGGATAGAGATTTGAGCTCATTGAATACACTGTGACGATATAACAAGAAAATATAAACACCGTAGATATATTCGGGCACATAAAATGACTGAGAGTATATATTATTAACTTACTTCTCCAATCATTTTGACCTTCTTAAAATCATTTACTTTCGTCCACACGATCACGTAGTGCTTAACAAGCTCTGGATAAACGACGAATGCGGACCAGGTCAAAGAACTACCGAAGACTACCGTGGACGTCTTCGTCGGGTATTTCTCAATACTAGCAACACACGTGTAAATGTGTCCCATTGAACATGTTTGTTTTAAATATTTAAAAAAATAATTTTTTTCAAAATGATAATGTTAATTGTGCCTCATTGAACATGCTTATCTTACATTAAACATTTGAAAAATAGAACATCCTAAATAGATAAGGATAATCTACATAACTACCCAAAAGGATAATGATAATCCTCATAAGTGGTTTTTAGAAAATTAAAAAACATGTTGTTTACTGACTCCTCAACGCACGCTTGAAGGGACATTACAACTGATTTTAACATGAAATAGAAAATATAAAATTTAAAAATATAAAAAAGTTGAAAAAAAATTGTGAGAAGAAAGAGAATCAAAGAGAGTGCACTGTGAAAAATTGTGAGAAGAGAGAGAATCAATTTCTCACTCATTGTAATCGTTGCATTGCTAATAACAATCATACTTTGAAACTGACTGCACAAGGTCATGAATCAAATCATGCATTGAATATACTTCATCATCGTATATATAGGCACATCATCATCCGTAATTTCTTCTTCTTCTTCAATTAGTTCTATGAAAGAACTTTCAACTAGAGAGTCAAAATACTCTTTTCCTACATCTTCAACATCTCTATTTGCACTGTGGCGGCGGATACAGTTGTTGGCCATCCACATGTGAACTATAACATCCTTTGAGAATTCTTCATCTTTGGGAAACAAAGAGAAGTATATAAGACATTATTTTAGGTATCCAGGCAAATGTTGATAGCTTAATCTCAAAATTGGAATGATGTTATTAACTTACTTCTCCAATCATTTGACCTTCTTAAAATCATTGCGCTCCCCGTTCCTTCCCCACCAACCGCTGGTTAGCTTTCGTTCACACGATCACGTGGCGCTTTGCAAGCTTCGGACCAGCTGCTTCAGGCCAGGTCAAAAAACTACCGACGACTACCGACCTGCTCTGCGGACGACTTCGTCCGGTATTTTTCCATAAGTATGAGCTACTTCATTCTTCGGGCACGTTTGGTTAGTTGGATTATACCGTATTGGATTGTATTTTAGACTCCAGTTCTGTAAATTTTATGTTGGTTTGCGAGATTGGAAAAATAGGGATAATTCCGAGATTTTCAGACAGAATAGGAATTTCACATTTTAGTCTCCATTAAAATTCTCCCAGACGTCAAAATCCATTATGGACAAGACAACAAACACAAAAAATAAATAAATCACATATAATCCAACAAACCAAACATAAAAATTTATTTTGCGGGATTTAAAAAATGCAGCATTTCAACAATACAAGATTTCAATAACCTTTTTCAGATTCTTAATACAAGTCTCCCATAGATCATTAAGCATCCTCACTCAAGAAACAAATCATGTCACTCAAGAAACAAATCTTGGCAATAGCTTGTTGCTGTAAAGGAAGCTCAACACGAGCTTCAGGAATGGGAACCGGTTACACTTTATACGAAGCTCGAACCATCTCTGCACACTCTGGCTCCCTCGGCTTTTCTTTTCACCCTTTCCTCTTTTAGATTCTTCTCCACACAGTTGCGGAAGGAGTGAAAAAAAGTTTATATTTTAACAAAAATGGTCAAACAGTCGGACAGGTGCTCAAAACGAGAAATTCAAAAACTCAAAGATGAAGATGGTAGAATAAGGGAAGGGGGGAAAATGTAACTGATATTACGGACCAGCTCGAACAACTACGGCCGACTTCGTCAGATATTTTTTGGCAACCAGCTGGAAGCATTTTTCTTAACTCAATCAGATAAGTAACTATTATGTATGGGTCACTTCATTCTTCAAAATGTCAGCACAAAAATCAAATCATGAGGAATTGTTGTTGAATGCAGATAATAGTCTCGCGGCCACCCCGTGGAAAATGAATAAGAAATAGGGTTGGAAAAAAACTCGATCCGACTCTACCCCAATAGGTCTGGTTTGACTCGTTTGAAAATTCAGGTCTTTTTGAGTCTGTTCAGTTACGGATTGGGTAGTTGGATCCATTTTGTTGTAATTTTTTGTTCCAAAAAGTAGTTTTTTCCTATCAGTTTTGTCCCGTATTTTCTTTCATGAAAAAATATTTTATTTGTTTAATTTTTTGAAAGACTTTTAGTTTCTATTTTAGCCTCGTATGGAGTCCGTTGACATAAGACCGCAGCAACTACCATCTTTTTAACTACCAATGAATCTGTCAATAAACCTTGACAATTAAAACGTACGTTGGGAAGACTAACAATTACAAGTTTAAGGCAACATCAATTACTCTCTTTTTGACTACCATTAGAGTTGTCAATTAACCTTGACAATGAAGACACACATTATGATCATTGGGGGGGTGGTCCCTTCCTCTTTAGTAGAAAGGTTAGACTTTTTGCTGACTTATCTTCTGATTGGTACCTGGATGCCGATGCTACTTGCCATTTTACTTTGACCAATCTTGATTTTCCTTCTACCATGGCCAAATACGACAGAGTGATAAAATGGGAAGATCATTCATCCACCATCCCGATTGTAGCTATGGGCGTGCTGATATAAAGCTTACATCAGGAAACACTCTTAGACTTCATGATGTCCAACATGTTTTCTCTTTTTGTAGAAATCTGATTAGTCATGTTGTTTTACAACATTCTAGTTATACCTTGTTGTGTCAAGACAGACGTATTATAATTTCTAAAAAATAGTTTCTATGTTGGTCTTGGTTATATCTGTGGTGGTCTTATTAAACTATCTTTTGTTTTATGTAATGCATCTTCTTTTAATAATATATTGTTGGATCTTAGATGGGTGATTAAATGCTCTAGAGGGGGGTGAATAGAGCTGAATGCGCTTATATAAAATTTATTAGACCTTCAAGATATATCACAATATAAGGTTGCTAAATAGAAAATTTGAGTGCAACTAAAACATGCATAGCAAGGGAGAGAGAGATTGAACATACACCAATTGACAAGCTGTTTAGAGTGGTTCCACACTTCAAACTAGATGTGAGTCAGTCCACTACCTAGAGAGGTCAACCTATAGGATTTCTTAACCTTGCACTTCATTATATTCATTATGAGAGATACAATACATGAACAACCAAAGGATTTAACTATCCAATACAAAAAGTCTTCAACCTTACCAAGGACTTACCCACTTTGCAAGAGTCTTCCGCCTTCTTCCAAGGACTTACATATTCTTGCACAAGTCTTCATCCTTCAAGAAATTACCCACTCTTCTTTGATCTTCCGCCTTTGACTTCACCTTCACTCGGAGAAGCTTCCACCAAGGGCTTACCCACTTGAGCAAGGAATCTTCTTCCTTCACCAAGGGCTTACCCACTCTTGCTCCAAGTCTTCAGCCTTGATGTTCACCAAAGGACACATTCCCTTGTTCTTCTTCACCTCTCTTAGACAAGAGAGAGAACCTTCATCTTCATGATTGAAATGAGTGATAGGCAGGTGGTGGAAGTGAGAGCCTCACAAGATATATATGTAGGACTAGCTCTCTTATAGATTTCCTACACACTCTAACGAATGTAGCAAGTGATTAAGCTTAGAGAGAGAGAGAGGAGGATGTAGGAAGCACTCAACTATAGAATAGGAACCTCACATAGAGTTTTGCATTGAATGCTAAACCTTGGAATGAATCCCAAGGGGTCCTATTTATAGTTGAGGATGCCTAGAAGCCTTTGGGAACACTTGGGGCTGAAAACTAGCCGTTTTGTGGCTTGTAACAGATATATTTTCACTTGTTGCAACTCCACAATGGTTAGAAGTACTTTTCTGCACTTTTACGTATAGTGCAATCGGTCGAGTTTCTATAAAGGTAACTCGACCGATAGAGTAAAAGACAAAGTTGATATTCAGACCATCGGTCGAGTTTGTCTTGGGGAAACTTAACTGACCAATGAAAATCGAATTGCTTGGGTACTCCATCTGTCGAGTTCTGTGAAGTGTAAACTCGACCGATCAAAAGTCATTTTCAAGATCCAATCAGGATCAGTCGAGTTTGCAACTCAACTGATGAACAACCTGATGTGAATTTTGGAAAATGGCTTTTGAGTACTTAAACATTCGATCTAAGTGCTCCTGATTTTTTCTAAGCTTAATTACAAGTCATACTATCATTAAAAGTGATTTACAACATGATTGTAATGGATTTACATCATATTACAAAAATGTGCACTTGTATTGACTGACTTATTTTTTCTCCAAGTTGAGATGCGTAAGTTAGGGCATTTGGAGTGTGTCTATACCTAATATGAAAACACTCAAGTAGAAGCATTAGACACCAATATGTGGAATGGTTAGTCATCATAAAAATATGAGTTTAGTCAATTTAGATGTGAGTCGACATTGACCTAATTGACCCTGAGTTAACATTCTCCCCCTTTTTGAAGATGACTAACTATTCCATAAATGTATTGAAAGCTTTTAAGTAAAATTATACATTTGCAGAAACCTAGGGTTTCAATAGGATTGAGCTCATATGCTCCCCCTCAATTGATGTGCATGGAGTTCTCATACTCGCCCTCAATTGATGCTATTTCTCCTGCATGGTTAGCTTTCATAACATTTATAGAAACTATGTCTTCTACTCATATATATTCTACACATATATGTCTTCTCCCCTTTACCTTCTCCCTTTACATGAACTGTGGCATCCAACTTACAAATTACAAGTTTAACTAAGTGGAAGCGAATCGTTTGCAGCAGATTACTGAAAATTACTAAAAATTAAACTTTTTGCAAAGAGATCCAATCATGGGAAATCTTTTACAACAAGATACACAATATAATATTTACATTCTGGAACATAAGTACACAACCTATACTATTTCTTTTCAAGGATTACAACATTAGCTATCCTATTCAACATTATGTACAGACAACATAAAACGTCGAGGCATCAAGCCAAAATCTCAGATCGATTCATTAAAAACATTGACTACTGACTCTGAGGACCTGAGAGTACAGAGACGACACATAGGACTACTATAAATACAAAACTTGGAAGCCAGTGCCTCCACCTGAGTCATCACTACTGTTTCTGATACTACTATAGCCTTTCCCTTGCTATAGGGTTCCTGCTTCTTCTTCTGCGTTTACCTAAAAACATTGGATCCCACAGGGGTGAGACAACTGTAAATTGCCCCATTGGGAGATATAACTCTCTGCCAAAACATTGTTATAGCAGTTTATTATAATTAAAATTGAACAGGAGTTCTTGTGTACTAACGACAATTTTAATCACTGAATAAGCAGAGTAAAGTAATCTCCTTCCCTGAGGAGAGCATTGTATATACTTATGGTAGATTCATAATTCACACCTCTACTTGCATTGAATGTAAAGAAATATAAATAACATTTATCAACTAAAAATGCATAAAAGAAATGTAACATCAGCTAATAAATTTCCATATTCAATCCTTAAGCAAACATGCTATACGGCTGATTTATGTTTTACAATCACATTTATGCCCTGAGGAGGTGAGGTATACCGCTCATACTCCAACTAACCATTGCGAAGTCGAAATTGGTACCATACAAGATCAATGGTAGAGCCGGCTACCAAGACCTCCCATATCTCGGTCAGTGCGAGATTACATGCTGGACAACTTGTGTCTCTGCTATATAGCTTTCCAGGGTATACTGGCAACTTTGCTATTAGAGTTATAGTGGCGTGTTGTACTCTCTTCGCGATCGTGAGATTTCATATTTATCTCTATCGATCCGATATTACCATTATTGGGTGATGTGTACGACATCTAGCACAATCATCGGCGGATTCGTGATACATCCATCCAGGTACAAGTAATGAAGGATTGAGAGATTTAATGTTTATCTCATATCAATTCCTCCATTAGGGCATAAGGATATTCACGCACATAACCCCCACATACTCAAAAGTATGCCCTTTGAGTTTTTGCCGCGGAGCAACCCGTTTCACTATCACCAATTTGCTGACGATGATGGATCTATGGTCAGGGCTCTACATGATATGATTTCACTTGATTAATTAAGTACATTAGCATATTCTTTTAGCATCAGTCAAGTTCTCAAACATAACTTATTCAGACAAGTGCTATAAAGAAATATGTACTATATACATCAATCACTTTTCAATCTTTATAAGACATTGGAATCTCAGTCCCTTATTTCATTTCTTTGAAAGTTCACATCATCCTTATCATACTTATCAAGTCTGGGTATTCATACCCTCAATTCATCACTATCATTGTTACCACTTATTAGGTAACTATTATCCCCAGGTTCTCAAACTGAGGTATACATATTACTTGTTATACAAGTATATCACATGGCTCATAAGGCCTATTAAGTGTTTTGTCATCTTTCTATGGACAACAACTTACTCATAGAACTCATAAGGTCCATACACATTTTGTTACTTTTTCTAAGTAACACAACATTAGGCACATAAGGCCGTTCAACATGCTTATTATATGAAAGTCATAGCTCATATCTGGCTATGTTCATCATCTCATGATGTCTACATGATTAATAGACATGATAACAGTCATATAAATCATTTATCACCTCATATGAAGCAATAGTAACACCTCCATCCTTTATCAGGATTAGGGTTATCTATCAAATAGGGTTTTTCATTCCCTCTACTTAAAATTAGGGTTAGGGTTTCCCATCTTACATTATCTAGGGTTTCATACTCACATTATTAATTATACCCTAATATATTTCTCCACACCTCTGGGAGCATTCAAAGATTTCATAAGCATTTGCTTATGATCACCATTCTCATCATATATCATTAATGATCATCAATTCAAGGTATAAGTTCATTTCTCATCCTTGTCATGGTATGATTACATCATACTCATTGATTTGGCTTACCCCATTCTCAAGGTTTATTAATCAACATTTATCAAAGTACATTGAGTTCATTACAACTTTATTGTAACAATTACATGTCACACACTCCATATGTTTCTTATCCAGGGATATTGGATTAGAGGTCCATCAAGGTATGTCTATACTGAAATGTTGAATGTGATATCTATCATGTCATGATGTATCACTTTCTTCTCATTTACATCTTGCTTGAATTAAACTAACCTTGTATTAAGGTATTTCCCTCTTAATACTTTATCCTCTAACTTGTCATTTTCTTCATATGTTGCATATATTACACATTGTAATTGTCCAACTATCTTTAGTGATGTGGACTTATCCATTGGTTAGGCCTTGTTGATATAGAATAAATCATTATCAACCACTTTAGGTATTTCAACCCATAGGATGTTATTCACTCCATTATATGATATTGCATACATCACTGCTAAGAGTTTCATACCCTCATCATTGTAATATGTATAGGGTTGTTACACATACATGAAATTAGATATATAATGATCTAGGCATCATCTTGTCCCTTAGACCTTTATTCACTAGGGTATCAACATTACCATTCATATGGTTCATCAACCTTACGCTACATGGTTATAATAGTATCATCTTATTTGATTATATTAGTCACACCCTACTTTAGTATAATGGCTATTATACTATCACTAGGGTTTCTCATGTCATGATATCATTACATGGCATCATTTTGGACTGAGTCTTACATCACATCATTCCATCAGGGATTTCATATAACATAATTCTAATTTAGGGTTTCATATAGCATCGCTCTAGATCAGGGTTACTCATTCCATAACCCACAATTAGGGTTTACTATTCACATCACATCACCCTAGATTAGGGTTTACATTCATCATGGATTAGGATTTCTCCTATCAATACCCTCAGTTAGGGTTATGATTCATTAACCTTCATAATTAGAGTTTCATGATCTCACTATTAAGGATCATACCCTAATTAGACATTCATTCATATTGAAAGTCCACTACATGATTATTATTCATGTGGGAAGTCTTCTCTCTCATCTTCTAAAAGATGATACTTATCTGAGCCTTGATTAGGCTAAATCAACTCAACTTGAAAGAAGAGTTGACACCATGAGTTATATCATTATCACCATGATCATTAAATCTTAATTATTCAAAGGGTACTAATCACCCTATCTCATTAAAGTTGACATTATTATAATCACCCTTGGTTTACATCATGTAATTGTCCACTTAAACAATTAACTTTTATCCACTTTGAGTGTTCATACAATTTGGTTGATTACCTTCCAAATGATCTTGGTCTCTTAGACCTCAAACGGTCTTGACCAATCTAACCTCAAACGGTCTTGACCAAACCATTGACACCGTTTGGTAAAGGTGAACCCTTGATACCGTTTGCTAAAGGTAACCCTTGAAACCATTTGCTAAAGGTGACCCTTGAAACTGTTTGCTAAAGGTAACCCTTGAAACTGTTTGCTAAAGGTAACCCTTGAGATTGTTTGCTAAAGTGAAATTTGGAAACCGCATGAGACTCAACCGGTTTGGGATCGTTTGGTCCCAAATGGTCTTGAGATCGTTTGCTCCAAACCTCCTCAAAACCGCATGGACCAAAAATGGTCTCAACCACTCAAATTGATTTAGGGTTCTCAATGTTGATTCCTTCAACCATTGAATTCATATAATCATTCATCAATTAGACCTAACACCATACTTAAAGTGAGATTAATAGGTCATCTTTCAACTAATTTAACCCTCATTTGATCACCAATTAGGGTTTGAATCAATTGGATTAGGGTTTGAGATCGATGATCCTTCAATGTTGATCAATATGTTATCAATTACTTTGAAACTATTAGACCATCATTCAAATTAAACATGACCTGACCTCAAACGGTCTCGAGGTCATTTGGATGACCTCCACACGGTCTTGAGACCGTTTTCCCATCATATCATCAAAATCCATATCATCCAATTAGGGTTTGGACCATTGGATTGATCATCAAATCAACACTTAATTGCATTTCAATTTGGTATCTTTATACCTTCAAATACTCAACCATAATTAACCCTAGACCACCAAACGGTCTTGGGTGACCTCCAAACGGTCTTGAGACCGTTTGGGTGATCCTCAAATGGTTTTGAAATCGTTTGGGCTAATCAACCCAAAGTTCCAAGTCAATTGATTATAAAATCAGCACTTAACCCGATTAGGGTTTGGTGATTGATGGACCTTCAACTCATGAACCAATTGGAACTAATCAATTATAATTAGTGGTTCATTAACCAACATCATTATCAACAAACCTCCAAATGATCCACCCTGGTCAACACCTCCAAACGGTTTGAAACCATTTGCCCTTAAATGGTTTGTGAAATCGTGTGCTCCCAAATGGTTTGTAAAACTGTTTGCTCCCAAACGGTTTGTAAAACCGTTTGAACATTTCAATTGAAACTGTTTGGCCTATATATTTGGGGAGGCGTGTGCTTATGATGATTTCATCATCATCAAGCTATAAACTCACGAAACCTTCAATGATTTTCATGGTAGTTGCATCAATCAACCAAATCAATTATCGTGAATGTAGGAATGATCATTATTTGATAAGGAATTGAATGAAATAACAAAATCAAGGGTTCAAGTTATAAAACCCCCTCCAATTGAGCTCCAAAGCTCCAAGATCACGGAAACAATGGTGGATGAAGCTTTTGCAACTCCTCCTTGGATCGTCCTCAAGCTTTTGGTTGAAAAATTTGGCTAGGATTGAAGAGGAGATCGGATTAAGAAGAAATCCATGATTTATTTTCGATTTCCACCATTGAATCAAGGTGAAAAGGGTCAAGAACCTTACCAACAAGTTGGAGGGTCGTCCTCCAGGTACTCCTTAGCTCCCTTGGTCGGTTTCTAAGCGAAGAGAAGAAGTGGAAACATAAAAGCCTTTTTTGGCTTGGAAAGTGTCTTTTTATAAGAAATTCCATGAGAGAGAAAATGTTTTATAAAAGTCTTTTAATTCCAAAATTGTAGCCACCTTCTCCCCCTTGGTTTATTGTATACAAAGGCATCTCTATCCACACCGAGCTCCCTTCCATTATCCAATAATAAAGAGAAAAGAAATTAAGCACCTTAACCCTTATAATAAGAATATCCATATTTGAGTGGAAATTCTTTTTCTTATAATAATAGTGAGTGGAATTTCACCTCCTTAGGATATGCTCGTGTCTTATAATAATGGTGAGTGGAATTTCACCTCCTTAGGATATGCTCGTGCCTTTGCAAGGCTTAAGATCGTCCACACACATATGAATCCAAACATATTAATTTTAGTTGAAGGTCCTTCAAATTATTTTATTTATTTTTGCATTAAATTGAATTAGGGTTTCAATTAGGCTTAAATCTTGATTATTTTAATATCAAGATTCTCTCTCCTCCAACTTGATTCAAATGAGGCACCCCTCTCATTTTATTTGCTCTACTTGATGCCAAGAAACATGAGGGACCCTCTAAAGGTGGTATTTTGCATATTGAACCCTAAGTTTTGGGTAAATTGCACTTTACACCAAAACTAGGTTTTACTGCACAAACATTGCTCTACAAGCTTTATCTTGGTGCCCAAGCTTGTGGAAACCATACCAATACATCATATTCATTATTATGATGTCTCAACATCAGAGGAACATATTTTTATGTAACATTTGCAAGTTAACCCCTCAACATGGGTAATTTGTACTTTGGTCCAAAATAAGCAAACATTGCTTCAAGATTATTCAAACAGGACCAAAATTGAAACATAAGTTCCTATTGAGCCTTAATTACTTTTCACAAGATAAAATTAAGGATCGAATTAAATTTCTTAAGCAAAACTCCTAGGGTTAAGGCATAACCCAGGTCAGGGATGTTACATGAACATACTTCTCCTCTTCATGTAAGACATGCCTTCTCCCTATTTTGTCAAAAGAAGACATACCTTTCTCCCCCTTTGTAATTTCAAGAAGTGCGGGTATGAAGAAATAAGAAACACCACTTGTTACGAGAAAGGATATAACAAAAGATTATATAATGAGAGTAGAAGAGCACAGCTAGGGGCTTGTCCAAGCATAGAAAAAAAAGCAAGTTAAAGAATGCACTTGAACAACCCACAATGCAAGATGAAGTGTTGAAGAAAAATAATAAAATGCAATTTTGACCCTCATGATGACAGAATTTGCCCAAAAAGTGTCAGGGCTCATGGCAAAGCGATGAGCCTTTCTCAGAAGGTTGTTTCTGCATAAAAAAGACTACTCTTGCGGCAAAAACTGAAACTGGAGCAAAATCTGCATAGTGCACCCTGCATCACAATGTTATGCAAGCAACTCAAGATAGTAGATATGCAATTCAAGGAACAAGCTTGAACATGTATGAGACAAGATACAAGCATAGCATATAGTGAAATACCACTAGATGAGCAATTAAATAAGGTTAGAACTACATGTATTTGAACTACTAGTAGATGTTATCACAAGTTAGGAATACTAGTAGGATCGAGATCATAGCAAGAGATACCAAAAGATACACAAGATAAAGCAAGCTATGAGTAGATGTAGAGATCTATCCGAACAAAGAGATAAACAATTTTAGAAGCATGAAAGGATATAACTCACATACAAATATGCATCATTACCAAAAGATGATTACCACTAAGAACCTCAAGGTTGTATCAACACAAGATATACACCAAGATAGATGTAGCAAGTTAGAGTACAACAGAAGAAATTTTAGACACAACCAAGAGATCCAAATAGATCATCATCAAAACCTGCAAAACAACTCAAAGCAAGTAATTGTAAGATATATATATATATATATATATATATATATATATATATATATATATATATATATATATATACCAATTTAGAGCAATTAGAGAGATAGATTTGTATGAAAGATAGGAAATTTAGAACATGGAAATGACCATATATAAAGGCACCAAGGGATTGTCAAAGAATAAGGCTATTTGGTTGAGAAAATCTAGTTGAGAGGGAAATTCTCATCTAATAATCCAACTGTGTATTCTGTGCACGGTGTTGTCGGTCGAGTTCTGTGTATTGACAACTCGACCGATGACAGTTGTTGGCAACACCCATTGGTGCCTATCGGTCAAGTTTCAAACAGGACAAACTCGACCGACAGAGCAGCTGTCAAAAAGCACATATATTTCATAAAAACATATTTAGAGGCATGCTAAAGATATAAGCCATATCCAAACATGTGTAAGCAAGTTAGTAATGCACTATGAAAGCATTAGAAATAATTTTTGAGCAAGAGTGTGAAGAGAATCCCAAAATACCACTTTTGACTCAAAAACCACATGCATAGTGCACACTAACTTGACAAAAACAAGTTAGAAATGGTTATAAGCAAGAAAACATTTAGCTTTGTTCTTACCATTCCTTTTTCTATTTGTTGTCACCCTCTGCACATCTCACATTTCTTCTTTCATGTGGACTGACAAGTCAATTTGCAATTCAATAGCTCAAGTCAATCCATTTGCAAGTACCTATAAGAAGAAAGATGAAATGGTCCCCAATCATGTTTCACTACTCAAATAATGGTCTATAGCGTCGATTTTTTAAGCCGGTAGCATCACTTTTTAACCGATGCCTAAGTGGTCGTTGCTATAGAATTTGCTCTATAGGGTCGCTTTTTTTGACCAAAGAAAACCGACCTTATAGAGTAAAAACCGACCCAAGAGGCTGTAAAAAACCTAACCCAATAGAGAAAGAAGAGGTTGTAAGGTCGATTATTCCTAAAATATTGACCCTAGAAATGTCTTGTAAGGTCGGTTATTGCTAGAAAATAGACCCTATAAAGAAACAGAGGTTTTCTTGGTCGAGAAAATTATCGACCGAGAATGTACTAGCTTAAGATTCTTCAAGGTCTTCTAAGGTCGGTTATTTCTAAAAAAAACGACCCTAGAAGTTAAAAAACTGACCCTATAAAGAAACAAAGTTCCTATAAGGTCAATCTTGCTTGGTCAAAAAACTTGTTGACCAAGTGGCTTTCAGTCGAGAAAATTATCGACCAAGAAAGAACTATCTTAAGCTTCCCATAGGTCTTGTAAGGTCGGTTATTTCTAAAAAAACGACCTTATAAAGCAACAGAGGTTTGCTCAGTCGAGAAATACATTGATCGAGAGATCTCTAAGGTCAGTTATATTTGAAAACCGACCCTAGAGATCTTTAAGGTCGGTTATTTGAAGAAAACTGACCCAACGGGGAAGCAAGTACCTAATAAGTTTGCATTGAAGCTACTAGATCGGTTATTTAAAAAAAACCGACGCAGTAGGTCTCTAAGGTCAGTTTTTTTAATAACCGACCCTAAAAGTCACATTTTTTCAAAGAATTTTTTTGCTGAATAGAAATCTTCAGAACATAAATCTGCTTTACACAGTTCAAAACCTGCAATAGAAATAGATTTGCAAATGCAATGATGCAAGATAGAAAATGCATTCCAAAGCCATTTGCTAGCTTTTATGTCCAATCCTTTTTGAATTGATGTATCAATCTCCAAACCACACACATTCATAACAACAATAATTCAAAATATTTAGTTGAGGCATACTCATACACATATCACATACTAACATTCATGCAAGTCTAAGATAGATTCATTCAGTTGAGACATAGCACATACTAACATTCATACACATAACACATACTAACAACAATGATAGATTGCAAGTCTAAGATGATATTAAAATTTATGGCAGATACAAAAGTAAATTTGATAGAGTTTCAAAATTACATACACAAATGAAGCTATGCATTCAATCCAATGCTATAGTCACTTCATTAAGAAAATCCTTTGAACACTCTTGTCAGAATTCATTTAACACATCAAGTGTGTAAGGATGAGTTTTAAAGATCTGCAATAGAAAATGCACATGCTAATATTTTATAAAATGAGTACATCTCACTTGTAAATTAATGATGTTATTCTTTATTACCTGATCCATAGTCTGAATGTCATTTGATGCTCCTTTGACAATAGTTTGCACATATTTCATTATATAGTAGCAACAAGCCCAATCATTATTGTGACGACCGAATCGCCAAAACGAGATCAACGAATGCGGAAGCGGTTAACTAGCAGTGGAATTATGAAAACCACTAAATTTTTAAAAATTTTTGGAAAGAGATCTTTAAACCATAAACTCTTTTATAAGAAATCTAGATAATTGTTTACAACATAGTTTTTTCATTAAATCTCTGTGAAATCACCTCTCGAGTGATTACATACATCTATTACCCTGTTATCTGTACAAGGCAAGATACAAAATCTCGAGGCACTTAAGCCAAAAACCTCAGACCTACTGACTCCTAGGACCTAAGAGTACAAAGACGACATAAGACATACTATCTACAAGACTTGGAAGTTAGTATCTCCACCTGAGATTCACTGCTACCCCTGGTGTTGCTGCTGCTGATACTGCTCACCCTCGGATGTGTTCCTTTGTCCTCGGCGTCCACCTAAAAAGTCGAATCCCACGGGGGTGAGAAAATTTGAATAATTGTCCCAGCGAGAGTTATAACTCTCTACCAGAAGCTTTGTTATAGCAATAAAGGAATAACATAAGCAAATTAACTTAAAAAATTCAACAAAAGGCTTAGCATTAAGTAAGACAACATGTACCTAAGCAATCATTTCAATAAGTAATATGAAGAACATCTATACTAGTTGATTGATCAGAACATTGTAAACTATGTAACATCAATCATTGTTTCTCGTAGTTCAACCTAAGAAGTTATGCTAAACGACTGATTATGTTTTTCAAGCATTATTATGCCCTGCAGAGATGAGGTATACCACTCATACTCCAACCGACCATTATGAAATCACATCGGTATCAGACATAGGTCATCAAAAGAGTCGGATTCTTATGACCTCATCTTCCTCAGTCATTGTGAGGATCAACATACAGGACATCTCGTGTCTCTGCTACAATAGCTTTCCAGGGTATTCTGGCAACTTCGCTATTAGAATCACTGTGGCATTCTGTACTCTCTTCGCCATCGAGGGATTTTTTATCCATCTCACATTGATGCGGCAATAAAGGTTCCCTCGGGAGATTAGTGAAACATCACCCCGGCATAAACATATAATGAAGGATTGATGGATTAAAGGTACATCCTACATCAATTCCTACATCAGGACGTAAGGATATTCACGTCCATAACCCCAACATACTCAAAAGTATGTTCTCCAGGAGTTCCCTTAGGAAAACCTATTTCACCATCATTAAACTACTAACAATGAAGGATCTATGATCAGGGCTCTACATGGTATGGTTATACTTGATTATTAAAGTACATTTTAGCATCCTTTTAGCATCAAGCATGTTTTCATTCATAAACAATTAAAACAACCTCTATGAAAGAAGAATACTAAATGTATCAAGTTTAACTCACATCAGTTATCATATGGATATCATTTCTCAACCATTTCATCATAAGTCATCTAATCAGCATGACCTTGATTATTGTAGTGATGTTTCTCATGGCTCCTACAACCCATCAATCTCATATGTTGCCACTTAAACTAGGCATCATAGTATGTCACTATTCATAAAGCTCATAGCATGCTTTCAATGAATATGATATCATAACCCTTACCTGGCTATGATCACTTCTTTATAAGAACCTGCATGGTTAATACATTTGATAATAACAAGCAATTCATCTCTATATCAGCAATTTATAAAATAGAGATAGCCTTTCAATTCAAGGGTTGTACCATTATACCTTCGCTAAGGCTAGGTTTCCCTATTCAATTCAACTAGGGTTATTCAACCCCTTTATATTAATTAGGAATAGTGATTCCTTATTTCATACTTAAATCATGAAGATTCATGCTTAAAAGCATGACTTGGAATTAGGGTTTATTGTTCATTTCATCATATCACCCTCAATTAGGGTTTACTATTCACATTACATGTTATTGCCCTAGAATTAGGGTTTACTGTTTACTTCATAGTGAGTTGAGCTCATTCCATCATCATGTATGAAGATTACTATCATTAATGCCTTCAAATTAGGTTAATATTCATTAATCACCATAATTAGGGTTTCCATGATCTCACTATGAAGGATCATACCTAGGGATGTAAATGGATACGGGTAGACCCACGGACCCGCAAATCCGGGCCCTTAAAAAACTCGTCACGGGTCTAATTTTTTTATACTCGCTTACCCTTGGACCCGTATACCCTTGGATCCACATATAAGCGGGTCCAATAATGGGTATGCTTGGACCCAGACCCGCTAGACCCGTGTACCCGCTATACATAAGTAACTACTAAAATAATATGTTATATATATCATACTTTACTAGTCTAATTAATATAATTATTGAGATTATATCCTACTCTAAGGTTGAGACTAGTCATATAACTAAAAATTAACTATTCTAGTTAAAATAACGAATATCATCTGTAAACTTAAAACCAAAATGTCTACTAATCCACATTACTTTCTACATAAATTAAATGTTATAATCATGGCTACAAATATGTAAACAATTACTCAATTAATTTTATTGTATAGACTATAGCATTGTCAAATATAACTATTACATGTTAATATACTATATGATAACAATATCTTGTTGTGTTAAATATATATAACATAATCATTTCTCTTACATAAACAATCAATGTTTTATAGAACCGCTGACCCGCATACACGCACTGCATACCCGCTATTATTGCATGTACGAGTATGGTGCGGGTCCTGGTTTTGTATTATGCGGGTCTAGAACCGGAACTAGACCCGCTAAATTAGATGGGTATGGGTATGTGTATGGCCAGACCCGCACCGTACCCGCACCGTTTATACCCCTAATCATACCCCAATCATGTGTATTCATGCATATTGAAGGTATTTTACTTGATTCCCATCCATATCAGGAGTCTTCTCTTTCCTCTTACTATTAGATGATGTTCAAATCACTCTAGATTAGGTTAAGTCAAATCAACTTTGTTAAAATAAGTCAAGTCATCACCATTATGGTCATTAGGGTTTTCTTGATCAAGGGGTGTTGACTACTTAAATCCTTCAAGGGTACTTTAGTAATATACACCATTAACCATAACATGTGTTCATCTACTAATTACTTACCCCTTTAATGACTTTAGGTATCATTAGGGTTTAGGTTAATCAACCATTGAACCATCTAAGCCTTTAGAGCATTAAGCATTCTTGACCTTAAAAGCCCCCAAACGGTTTTGCACTTTCAATCTCCAAACGGTTTTGAAACCGCATGGAATGGTTGACCGTTTGGTACCTTTGACTTTCAAGACCGCATGGACAAATACACCATCAAGACCATTTTCCCAAAAGTGAGGTGAAGACCATTTGGCCAAGTTTGACTTTGAAACCGTTTGGGCAAATCAATCTTGAAACTGCATGGTCACCAATCGGTTTTGAAACCGCATGAATCCAAACGGTCTTGAGACCGTTTGCCCCCAAACACTCTTGAGACCGTTTGGCCCCAAACAGTCTTGAGACTGTTTGGACTCAAACGGTCTTGAGACCATTTGGTCCAAACACCTCAAAACCACATGGACCAAAAAGTGTATCAACACTTGCAATTTGAATTAGGGTTTTTAATGTTGAAGCCCCCAAACGTTCATGTATTTGTTAACCAATTATCAATTAAGTCAATTAGGTTAATCCTTAACCAATTTGACGCTCAATTGACCCTCAATTGATAACCAATTAGGGTTGGGACCAATTGAATTACGGCTTGAAAACGATCAACCTTAAACATATATCAACATGAGTCTAATTGATGTTGAACCCTTTGAACCATCACTCAATTGGGTCCTGACCTGACCCCAAACGGTCCTGGGATCATTTGGTCCCAAATGGTCTTGAGACCATTTGCCCAAAAACTCATCAAAAACTAAGTCAATCACTTAAAGGTTGAACCCTAATTAGGTCACAAAATCAACATTTGATAATTTATCAACTTAATGTGATTGGACCTTCAATTGAGCAACCCTACTTGACCCTAGACATCCAAATGGTCTTGGGTGATCACCAAACGGTCTTGAGACCGTTTGGGTGATTCCTAAATGGTTTTGAAACCGTTTGGGTCACTAAACCTAAAATTCAACATGATTGGTCCATTGAAATCAGTAATGAACTTGATTAGGGTTTAGGTGATTACAATGCCTTCAACTTGAGATTTACTTGAAATTAGTTAATGATTCTTGGTGGGTAATTAGTTAAGAATATGTACAGAAGACCCCCAAACATTCAACGCTTGGTCAACCCAACCAAACGGTCTTGGAGACCGTTTGCTCCAATCGGTCTTGTGAAACTGTTTGCCCTCCAAACGGTTTTGAAACCATTTGGTTCCAAATGGTTTTGCAAACTGTTTGTCCAAGGGGGCAAGACCGTTTGCTAAAGTAATATTGGTATTAACGCCCACCTTCTTCTACCTCAAGATCGTGGTCTGTTCTTCACGGTTTTATTTGCAAGAATGGATAGAAGTATGAGGGGAAGAAGAACAAGCAACATTTGCAAGAAAAGAAGATGCATAATCAAAGCTTTAAGGTTTTAGAGTTATAAAACCCACCTTAGAACCAGATATAGAGCTCCAAGATTTGAAGCTTTAATGGTGGCTTGAGCTCCATAGGTCTTCCAAGGTTTCTTCTTCAAGAATTGGTTGGAAAGGATGGCTAGAAAGAAGAACTAAATAAGAAAAACTAGCTAACCAACCTTGTATCATGATTTTCCCCATGAATCCGAGCTAGAAGATAACCAAAGCTTACCCAAATATACTTGGTCGTTATCCTATCCTCCTGAGCTCCTTCCTTAGTCGGTCCAAGCAAGATATAAGTGAACGGGATGAAGGGAACGATCCCTTGGTTTGTAAAGAGAGGAGCCTATATACTTTGGGTGAAATTTCAAGATAAGGACAACTATATTTTCTTCTATTTCTCATATGGGTACTTATCTCCTTCTTGGCCACGCCCCTCCAAACTATACTTAAGCAAAACTCCTTTCTTAACCAAAGTCTAGAGGAAAGGAAGCCAAAACATCCTACTAAGTTGCACACATAAAGGGTCATTTTGCTTACAACTTGGTTGTTTAATTACAAGGGTTATCCTTTTTATTTGATTATTGAAACGAAGCACCCTCTTCATCATTTTTACTCTAATTGAAGTCAAGAGTCATAAATGATATTCTAGAAGGTATATTTTACATGTTGCACTCCATGTTTTGGGTAAATTGCACTTTACACCAAAACTAGGGTTTTAAAGCACAAGGATTGCTCCACAAGCTGCATCTTGGTGCCCAAGCTTGGAGAATCCATAACACTTCATCATATTCATTATTATGATATCTCATCATCAGAGAAACATCCAAACATGTGAAATTTGCAAGTTAACCCCTCTAATTGGGTAATTTGCACATAGGTCCACTTTTAATAAAACAATATTATAACATTGTTTAATAAGGGTAGAAATGGAAATATATGTTCCTCAAAAGCTTCAATTACATACGAAAAGATAACCACAAGTTTCTAATTACATAATTAAGCAAAACACCTAGGGTTAGTTCATAACCCAGGCCAGGGATGTTACAAATTATCCACCCCTTACAAGGATTTCGTCCCCGAAATCAACAAAAAATATTAAGAGAAAAGAGCAGGGTATTTCCTTCTCATCTCTTCCTCTAGTTCCCATGTGGCTTCTTCAACACCACGGTGATTCCAGAGGACTTTCACAAGACTTATGTCTTTCTTTTTCAACTTTTTAATTCTGTTATCAAGGATTGACACTGGTCCTTCCTCGTAAGATATGTCATCATTCAATTCTACCTCCATGGGTTGTAGAACTGACTATGTATCAGGGTGACATTTCCTCAGCATAGAAATGTGAAACACAGGGTATAACCTCTATAACTCTGGTGGAAACTCTAGTTTATAGGCTACCTTCCCAATCCGTTCAATAATTGGATAAGGCCCCATAAATCTAGGAGCTAACTTTCCTTTCCTTCCAAACCTCAGAACTCCCTTCCAAGGTGAGACCTTGAGATACACTATGTCTCTAACCTAGAACTCCAAGGGTCTACGACGCTTGTCAGCATAAGATTTCTGCCTATCATGTGTAGTCTTAATCTATTGTTGTATTACTTTAATCTTCTCTGTGGTCTGCTGCACAAGATCAGGACCTAACAGTTGATATTCACCAGTTTCATACCAACATAGGGGTGATCTACAACGTCTACCATACAAAGCTTCATAAGGTTCCATGTCAATGCTATGTTGATAGCTATTATTGTAGGCAAACTCTATCAAGCTTAGGTGCAGATCCCAACTCCCTATAAATTAAAGAACACAATCCCTCAACAAGTCTTCCAAGGTCTGTATAGTCCTTTCTGACTGTCCATCAGTCTGAGGATGAAAGGCTGTACTAAACCTTAACTGGGTGCCTAAAGCTTTATGAAGTCGTTCCCAAAAATGACTCATAAACTGGGGACCCCTGTCTGAAACTAGAGTGACTGGAACTCCGTGCAATCGTACTATCTCCTGAACATACAACTATGCTAGCCTCTCAGCAGAATAGGTTGTTTTGACAGGCAATAAATGTGCTGTCTTTGTCAACCTATCAACTATTACCCAAATGGAATCATGCCATTTGCTTGTCCTAGGTAGGCCAACAACAAAGTCCATGGTTACATGATCCCACTTCCACTATGGTATGGGTAAAGATTGCATTGTTCCTGTAGGTTTCTGGTGTTCAGCTTTAACCTGCTGACACATAGGACACCACATAACAAATTGAGCAACATCCTTCTTCATCCCAGGCCACCAATACATATCTTTTAAATATCGATACATCTTGGTGCTTCCTGAATGCATAGCATACATCAAAGAATGAGCTTCTTCCTGGACTAACTTCCTCAAGTTATCCACATTTGGCACTATCATCCTCCCATGATAACAGGCTACTTGGTCCTCTGAATCATGGAAACCATCTCGTTTCTCATCACCATACTCCGATCTAATCTGTTGAACTACATCATCAACTTGTTGTGCCTCCTTGATCTGCTCTCTCAGAGTAGGTTCTATATGCATCTCAGCCAACAACCCAGCTAACAATGACACCTTCAACTGTACATTATCTTGCCTTAAGGAGATAAGCATATCTCTCCTAGAGCATACTAAGGAATTTAGTTGTGCCCTATCTGAGACTGGTGTTGTTGATTTCCTACTCAAAGCATCTGCAACCACATTGGCTTTCCCTGGATGGTAATCAATTGTACAATCGTAGTATTTGATTAACTCCATCCAGCGACGTTGCCTCATGTTAAGTTCGTGCTGAGAGAAGATATACTTAAGGTTCTTATGATCAGTGAAAATCCGGAATGTCTCTCTGTAGAGATAGTGTCTCCAGATCTTCAAGGCATGAACCACAACAGCTAGCTCCAGATCATGTGTCAGATAATTCTCCTCGTGTTTCTTAAGTTGTCGAGAAGCAAAATAAATCACTTGTTTATCCTGCATCAACACACATCTGAGTCCATTCTTGGAGGCATCACAGAAAACTATGTATCCTTTACCTTGCTCAGGTAACACAAGTACATGTGCACTTGTCAACCTCTCCTTCAGCAACTGGAAAGATTGCTGACACTTATCACTCCGAACAAAAGGAACATCCTTCCGGGTCAACTTAGTCAAAGGTAGAGCTATAGAACTGAAGTTGTTAATGAACCTTCGGTAATAACCAGCCAACCCTAAGAAACTACGGATTTCCGTCGGTGTCTTCGGCTGTTCCCATTGTAGGACAGATTCTATCTTTCTAGGGTCAACACGAATACCCGAGGCAGATATCACGTATCCAAAGAAAGATACTTCTGGTAGCCAGAACTCACACTTGCTAAACTTAGCATATAGCTTGTGTTCTCTTAGCAAAGTTAGAGACTGACAAAGATGTTGTTCATGCTGCTGAGCATCTCTACTATAGATCAGAATGTCATCTATAAAGACAACAACACACTGATCAAGGGAAGGTCGGAAGATTCTATTCATGAGTTCCATAAATGCAGCTGGTGCATTAGTTAGTCCAAACGACATAACTTTGAACTCATAGTGACCATACCTTGCCCTAAAGGCAGACTTGGGTATGTCACTGTCCTTAATACGGAGTTGATGATATCCTAATCTCAAATCTATTTTTGAGAATACGGTTACACCACGCAACTGGTCAAAAAGGTCATCAATCCTCGGCAGAGTATACTTGTTCTTTATTGTTACTTTATTTAATTATCTGTAATCAATGCACAACCACATCGATCCGTCTTTCTTTTTAACAAAAAGGATCGGAGCACCCCAAGGTGAAGTACTCGGTCGGATGAAACCCTTCTCAAGTAACTCTTGTAGCTGTTTCTTGAGTTCTGCCATCTCAGCAGGCGCCATCCTATATGGTGTTTGTGCTATAGGTTGCGTATCTGGAATCAAATTGACTTCAAAATCAATTTCCTGATGAGGTGGCACACCTGGAAGTTCTTCAGGAAATACATCTTCGAATTCCCTGACTACAGGAAGTTCAGCAGGGTTAGGACTATCCATGGTAGTATCTACCACATGGGCCAAGAATGCATGACATCCTTGCCTCATCAGCTTCTCAGCAACTATAGCTGACACAAGACAGGTGGGTAGAATCTTTCTCTCACCTTGAAAGATCCATGTGTCACTATCATCAGCAAACACAACTTGCTTGGATTCACAATCCAAAACAACCTTATACCTTTCCAAGGTATCCATCTCAAGGATTATGTCAAATCCTTGCATCTCAAGTGGTATAAGATCCACTTGAATGCGGTGTTAAGAAAAGAAGAGGATGCAGGGAGAGCATACCTCCTGCAACACATCATACCCTCTCAATGGAGTCTCTAGCAACAAGCTATCTGCTCTATGACTAGCTGTCATATTGAAGTTACGAATCACTCGAAGGGTGATAAAGGAGTGCGTAGCACCCAAATCAATCAAAATAGATACCATACAAAATGTAGACATATTAAAATATAATAATTCCATCTGACCTGCCACAACCCGAGGGTTGATCACTGCATCAGGTGGATTCATTTCATAAAAAACCTTGCTGTTGCCTGTGGTTGATTCGGTGCTGACAATCCAGCTTGGGATGCTTTTCCACGTCCTCTAGATCCTCCTGGAATCTGTCTCCTCTGTGATCCTTGCTGACTCTGCCTCTGTGATTGTGTTACACTTGCTGGTCTAGCTCTGCAGTCTTTCATCAGATGTCCCATCTTCCCACATATATAACAACTTCTGTCTTGTTGTTGTGGTCTTGGTGGTCCTGTAACCGACATAGATGTTGAACTGCGAGCCCCTTGTAGAGGTAGGCTTCGTCCTCTACCTCTACTCGGTGTCCACTGTGTCTGAGCACTGGGTCTAGGTGGTGGTGGTGTAGGTGCAGAAAATCTAGGCTTCTTGAAGTTTCTGGATGAAGATCCCTGGAACTGAGGATGCATCCTCTTATTATGGGTTTGCCTCTTCTCTGCTATCGCTATCCTTCTGACAGACTCTACAAAGGTAGCAAACCTTTCCCTATTCTCTAGGGCAGACACGGGAGTAGTCAACTCAACGTTCAGCCCCTTCTCAAACTGCCTAATCCTTTCTTCCTCTGTGGCAGCCATATGCGGACAAAACCACAACAACTCCATGAACTTAGCTTTGTATTTTGCTAATGTTCATCAGACCTTGCCTTAACCTCTCGAACTGAGAGATTTTCTCATCCAGGAACGTCTTAGGGAAATATCTATTGATAAATCCTCGTCGGAAGACTTCCCATGCAACCTCCACACCATGCCTCTTCTGCTCTTCCATGGTCCACCAATGCCTGACACTCCCTTTGAGAAGATAGACATCATGTCTAACCTTCTCAACTTTTGGGATGTTTAGGATTCTAAAGGCCTTCTCTAGTTTGGTCAACCACAGGTCGGCATCTGCGGGATCAGCTATTCCAAAGTACTCGGTTGCTCCAACTTGGCGAAGTCGTTCAAACGTCTTGCTGATTCCTTGTCCTTCAGGTTGGGTAGGTGCCCTAGGTGCAGGCATGGGCATCCTATCTATTATGTGTGTCATGGCAGTCATGAACTGCCCAAACATGGTCAGGACGGCTGGGTATCCCATGTCAACTGGATTGAAATGGGGTGGCTCAGGTACAGGTTGCTCTATCTTCGGGTTTCTTGCACCTTCTTGGGGTGCATCAACGCTACTCTATGCCACATATTCCTCGTGTGGTCCAGTCATCCTTAACTTATCTTCTTCTCCTGAGGAGAAGAAGACACTATTAGATATACTGGAAAACACTAAGAATAGACTCAACATCCTAAGTCCTACGTCTCTATAGACTCAGCGAACCTAGAGCTCTGATACCACTAAATTGTGGCGACCGAATTGCCAAAACGAGATCAACGAATGCGGAAGCGGTTAACTAGCAGTGGAATTATGAAAATCACTAAATTTTTAAAACTTTTTGGAAAGAGATCTTTAAACCATAATCTCTTTTATGAGAAAGTAAGATAATTGTTTACAACATAGTTCGTCATTACATCTCTGTGAAATCACCTCTAAAGTGATTACATACATCGACCCTGTTATCTGTACAAGGCAAGATACAAAATCTTGAGGCACTTAAGAAAAAAACCTCAGACCTACTGACTCCTAGGACCTGAGAGTACAGAAACGACATAAGACATACTATCTACAAGACTTGACAGTCAGTATCTCCACCTGAGATTCACTCCTGCCCCTGGTGTTACTGCTGCTGATGCTGCTCACCCTCAGATGTGTTCCTTCATCCTCGGCGTCCACCTAAAAAGTCGAATCCCACGGGGGTGAGACAATTTGAATAATTGTCCCAACGAGAGTTATAACTCTTCACCAGAAGCTTTGTTATAGCAATAAAGGAATAACATAAGCAAATTAACTTAAAACATTCAACAGCAGGCTTAGGATTAAGTAAGACAACATTTACCTAAGCAATCATTTCAATAAGTAATATGAAGAACATGTATACTAGTTGATTGATTAGAACATTATAAACTAAGTAACATCAATCATTGTTTCTCATAGTTCAACCTAAGCAGTTATGCTACACGACTGATTATGTTTTTCAAGCATTATTATGCCCTGCGGAGATGAGGTATACCGCTCATACTCCAACCGACCATTACGAAATCACATCGGTATCATACATAGGTCATCAAAAGAGTCGGATTCTTATGACCTCATCTTCCTCATTCAGTGTGAGGATCAACATGCAGGACATCTAGTGTCTCTGCTACAATAGCTTTCCAGGGTTTTCTGGCAACTTTGCTATCAGAGTCACAGTGGCATTCTGTACTCTCTTCGCCATCGAGGGATTTCTTGTCTATCTCACATCGATGTGACATTAAATGTTACCTCGGGAGATTAGTGAAACATCACCCTAGCATAAACATATAATGAAGAATTGATGGACTAAAGGTACATCCTACATCAATTCCTACATCAGGTACAAATATTATCAAAACTCTCCACCATGGCACCAAATCCATCTGAAAATAGCCTCCCTGCTTTGGAAATTCATCAATAAAAACATCCAAACGATTACACAAATCACAAACACTCCTCCTCATTCACACAAAAATATCTCCTTTTGGTTTGACCCATGGTATGAAAACAACTCTGTCTTCAATCTCAGACCCTCAACATAAGGATTGATAAAGCTCTCTCGCTAATCACTAGTAATAGATCTAATTCTTTTTAAAAGATGTATCCTATCCCAGGTAAGTCAAAATGAATCCAGACATCTAACTCTCTCCATGGAAAACAACACCTCAAATACCATCACTTGGAAATGAGGGAAAAATATTCGGTAAAGCTAGCTTACAACTTCCTATCCTACAGAGGTATCTCCCCTTCATCATCAAGGATTTCAAAATAGAAATGGCCACAAAAATACAAAACTTTCCTTTGGCTTCTATTTCACAACAAACTTCTTTCAGGTGAAAACATCACAAAAAAATGTTTCATAGGCCCATTTAGATGTGCTCTTTGTGAAAAAAAATGCAGACTCGGCTGACCACATCTTATTTAAATGCTTTTTTTTCCCAAAATATCCTTTCACACTACATGAGAAACTGCCTTCCTAATCTCCAGGAAGCCACTTTCCCCATCCAAAAACACCATTAAGACTTTATAAGAAATTCAAGAGCAGTGATCTTTTCACCACAATCTGCTGGAATCTTTGGAAAGAAAGAAACAATAAAATTTTCAGCAACAAGAGAAATTTGGCCAAAAATATTATAACTCAAATAGATGTCGATCTTCACATCCTTACAAAATGCAAGTAAACTAGCAGATGGGAGGCAGGAAGACTCTGAGGAAGGAGAATCAGAAGCTTTTTTTCCTTGTGATCTCAAAGCTATGGTTGACGAGGAGACCAGTGTTAGCTTGGTGCAGCAACAACTATGATTCTTCTTTCTGGATTAGGGGATGCTTCAACAACAAAATTTACTAGGAAGCTTCAATTTTTAAAACACCAAGGGGCTTATTAAGGGGTGCCTCCCCCTCGTTATCAAAACACTACTCTCATCAGCTTATATTTTCCTTTTAGTTTTTGTTTATGTGGCTTTATCAAACATTCTGTAAGTGTTTCACATAAGCAGGTTTTGCTTGCTTGATGTGCTTTTAATATATAGCTTTATCTTTCCTAAAAAAATCAATTCCTACATCAGGACGTAAGGATATTCGCATCCATAACCCCAACATACTCAAAAGTATGTTCTCCAGGAGTTCCCTTAGGAAAACCTATTTCACCATCATTAAACTACTGACAATGATGGATCTATGATCAGGGCTCTACATGGTATGGTTATACTTGATTATTAAAGTACATTTTAGCATCCTTTTAGCATCAAGCATGTTTTCAATCATAAATCATTAAAACAACTGCTATGAAAGAAGAATACTAAATGTATCAAGTTTAACTCACATCAGTTATCATATGGATATCATTTCTTAACCATTTCATCATAAGTCGTCTAATCAGCATGACCTTGATTATAGTAGTGATGTTGCTCATGGCTCCTACAACCCATCAATCTCATATGTTGCCACTTAAACTAGGCATTATAATATATCACTATTAATAAAGCTCATAGCATTCTTTCAATGAATACGATTTCATAACCCTTACCTGGCTATGATCACTTCTTTATAAGAACCTGCATGGTTAATACATTTGATAATAACAAGCAATTCATCTCTATATCATCAATTTATAAAATAGAGATAACCTTTCAATTCAAGGGTTGTACCATTATACCTTCGCTAAGGCTAGGTTTCCCTATTCAATTCAACTAGGGTTATTGTAACATCCCTGACCTGGGTTATAACCTAACCCTCGAAGTTTTGCCTAAATATGTAATTATATACTTGTGAATACTCCCTGGCATGTAATTAAGTTCCTCAGGAACATATATTTTCAATTTTTGCTCCTTTTTAAACAAAGTTGTATCATTGTATTGTATGCAGGGACCTATGTGCAAATTACCCAGTTTAAGGGGTTAACATGCAAAAATCACAAGGTTAAGATGTTCCTATGATGTTGAAACATCATGAGGATGTCTATGATGAAGTTTGAAGGATTTCCCAAGCTTGAGCACCAAAGTGCAGCTGTGGAAGCAATCCTTATGCTTAGAAACCCTAATTTGGAGTAAAATGCAATTTACCCAAATTTAGGGGTGCAACTTGTAATTCTCACCATCTAGAGTATCTTTTATAACTCTTGTCATCATTTAGAGTAGAAATGATGAAAGGGACACATCAATGAGTAATCAGATGAGGAAAGTGATCTTTGTGGTGAAAGTCACCTAATATGGGTATGGAGATCTTTCATGTATGTACCCTAGTTGAAGGTTGGCTTCCTTTACCCTTAGATCTTGAGATTTCATGAGATTTGCATAAGGATAGATGGGTTTGGACGTGCCCTTGAGCAAGGAGGGACCTAGATGTGATTTCCAATCTTGAGAGGTCCTTGTGGTGTAGAAAGGGCTAAAGTATATATGCCTTTTTCCTTGCAAATAAGTGAACGATCTTTCTTTCCCTTCACTTCTCTTCTCTTCTTGCTCAAACGACCAAGGATAGCTCTAGAGCTCAGGGGGACGACCAACCTGTTCTAGGTAAGAGGACACCACCTTCTAGCTCGAATTCATGGAGGAATTCACCTTTTAAGGTTGGTTTTGTGGATAGCTTACTCAGTCTTCTTGTTCTAGCTGACCAAACCTACGTTTCCTTGGAGAATTCACCTCTGACCAAGTTGTGGAGCTCAAGGACGCCATTAAATCTTGGAGCTTGAAGGCTTGGAGCTCTAGGATCAACCTTTAGGCGGGTTTTATAACTCTAAACTCTTGCTTTATATGCATACTTTGTTCTTGCAAAATTAGCTTGCTAGTTCTTCTTCTACCTCCCTTCTTCCTTCCTCTTTTGCAAGAAAAACGGTGGAGGAACCGACCTTGACAGAGGTTGAAGATGAGGGGCGTGAATCCCTATGTTACTTTTTCAAACGACCTTGGACCCTTTTGGTCCAAACGGTTGCAAACCATTTGGGGTCAAACGGTTTCAAACCGTTTGCCCTCAAACGGTCTTGCAAGACCGTTTGGATTGAAACGGTCTCAAGACCGTTTGATAAAGTTGACCAAGGGATGACCGTTTGAGGGTCTGTTGGTTATATATTGAATTTCAGTCCTGCAAAGAATCAAAGCTTAATTCTTAACCAATTGAGAGTTGAAGGCACTTCAACATCTAAACCCTAATCCGGTCAAAATTGCTGATTTAGAACATAGATCTTGTTGAGTTTTGGGTTGAAGGACCCAAACGGTCTCAAGACCGTTTGGGGGTTCCTCCAAACGGTCTCAAGACCGTTTGGGCACAACCCAAGACCGTTTGAAGGTCTAGGGTTGAGTTAATCTAA
Organism: Alisma plantago-aquatica; assembly: GCA_963693085.1. Classification (NCBI taxonomy): domain Eukaryota; kingdom Viridiplantae; phylum Streptophyta; class Magnoliopsida; order Alismatales; family Alismataceae; genus Alisma; species Alisma plantago-aquatica. The sequence continues at coordinate 729,169,805 of OY856410.1, read as the reverse complement.
TGGTTTGAAGGTCCAATTACAAGAAGTTGATGAATTGATAAAATTGCTGATTTTTGACCTAATTGGAATTCAACCCCAGTCAAACCGAGTTAGTTTTTGGTCAAACTTTGGGAAAACGGTCCCAAGACCGTTTGGATGATGTCCAAACGACCTAAAGACCGTTTGGGCCAAGTTTGAGCCCAATTAGAGGTCAATTGATAGGTTCAACCTTGAATTGATTCACATTGTTGAACATTGATGACCATCCGATTTGCAACCCTAATTGAATTTGTTGTAACCCTAATTGGATTTCAATTAAGGGTCAATTTGATGTCCAATTGACTAAGGATAACCCTAATTGACTCAATTATAGGTGGTTAATATGGCTTGGGCCAATTGAGGGCTTCAACATACATATTCATGAACAATTGTAACCTTTGAACCACATTGGAGGCCCAAATGGTTTGAGCCCATTTGGACCAAACGGTCTCAAGACCGTTTCGATCCAAACGGTCTCAAGACCATTTGACGCCAAACGGTCTCAAGACCATTTTGGCCCAAACGGTCTCAAGACCGTTTTGGCTCAAACGATCTCAGGGTCGTTTGGTCCAATCGATCTCAAGTGGTCTTGATCAAACAGTTTCAAACCGATTGAGCTCCAAACGGTTTGGAAAGTCAACCCTTCCAAACGGTCTTCACATCCAAACGGTCTCAAGACCGTTTGGAGCAAACGGTCTCAAGACCGTTTGCGACCAAACAGTCTCAAGACTGTTTGGAGGTTGAAACCATTTGAAGGTTGAAACCGTTTGGAGGTGTACATGGTGGTTTGTACTTAATCAATTGATGGTGTAATAGGTTCAATGGTGATCTAATCTAAACCCTAATGGTAACCTAGGTCATTAAGGGACTAAGTGATTAGTGAGTTAACCCATGATGGTGATCATGAGGCAAATTACCAAAATACCCTTGAAGGGTTTAAAAGGTTGAAAACTTGTTCTAATCAAACCCTAATCACATGATAGTGATGTCTTGGCTTATGTTAGTCAATGAGGACTTAACCCAACCTGATCTAGAGTAGTGTTATTACCATCTACTAGTGAGAGGAGAGAGAAATTATCCTAAGAGAGAGAAAGTACCCTTTTAAGGTGGAAACTCAAGTAAGATACTTCTAATACACATGAATGTGCATGATTAGGGAATGATCCACCTATGTGAGGTCATGGAAACCCTAATTATGATGTCTGATGAATCTTAATCTTATTTAAGAGCTTTAATGATGATGTTTCTCTTACATGATGATGTAATGAGTATAATTCACCATGGAGTGAATAGTAAACCCTAATTTTAGGGTGATGATATGAAAGATGAATAGTAAACCCTAATTGTTGAATTGTTTACTGTTATCAGTTGAATTAACCATGCAGGTTGTCATGAGATGATGGTCATATCCAGGTATGGAATACCAAATTATATTCATTGAAAGCATGCCTTAAGCTTTATGAATAAGTGAATTATCTTGATGCACTGCTAGTGGCATCTATTGAGATTTATGGGCTGTAAGAGCCATAAAAATCATCAAGGTCATGCTTGACAGATGACTTGTGATGAGATAACTGAGAACTGATGATTGAAATGAGTTAGGCCTGTTTCATTTTAGTATTCTCATATAGTTGTTATGCTAAATGTTATTGTTTTAAAGAACAATGTATGATGTTAAGAATACTGAATGTACCTAACTAATCAAGTGAAATGTAGATCCCTGATCATAGATCCATCATTGTCAGAGTCTAAATGATGGTGAAATAGGTTTTCCCCAGGGAACTCCTGGATCACATACTCTTGAGTATGTGGGGTACATGGATGTGTAGAACCTTACATCCTAGTGTAGGAATTGATGTAGATTTTTATAGTCCGTCATACCTTCACTAAAAAATATCCAAGGTGACAGGATTTGATGTAGATTCTTGTAGTCCATCAAACCCCACCACAAGTCCAAAAGGTGAGATGTATCACTACTCTCCCTTAAAGACACAACCACCGCATCGATGAAAGATAAACAAGAAATCTTCCGATGGCGAAGAGAGTACAGAACGGCACTGTAACTCTAAAAATAGCAAAGGACCAGTTTACCCTGGTGAGCTATTATAAAAGACGTCCCGCCAGATGTCTAACAAACAATCCTGTAACTGACTGAGGAAGATGAGGTCATAAGAATCCGACTCTTTTAATGACCTATGTATGATAATGATGTGACTTCTTAGCGATCAGTTGGAGTATGAGTGGTATGCCTCATCTCCACAGGGCATAATAATGTTTGAAAAACATAATCAACAGCGTAGTATATCTGTTAGAGTTATCTACGAGTTATTTGATTGATGTTACAGTGAATAGTGTAGATGTTCTTCATGTTTCATAAATGATTGAACTCTTGCTTATCATCAAAACTGCTTATGAATACCTTGAAGGCTTTTACTGCTTAAGTTATTCTTTGTTTGGATTATAAAGCTTCTAGTGGAGAGTTATAACTCTCACTGGGGCAATTATGTATAATTGTCTCACCCCGTAGACTTCAACTTTTTAGGTGGTCGTCGAAGACGGAGGAACAAGAACACAGCTGATCAATCCCTGCAACAGTAGCACCAGGAGCAGTAAATCTCAGGTGGAGATTCAGCCTGCTTTATGGTGTAGTTAGAGTCAGTCCTATGTGTCCTCTGTACTCTCAGGTCTTGGAGTGTTTTGGTTATGAGTTCTTGAGAATTTTGTATCATGATGTATATAATTACTCAAGAAGTAATTTGACAAAGTTTTATACAGTTTAAATCCTTTTTCTATGGAAAAGGTTTGTGGTTTCAAGCTCTTGTCTCGAAGGCTGTGTCACACTGACAGGCTTAGATCAGCAGTCCTTCATCAAATGTCCCACCTTACCACAGTTGTAGCAGCTTCTCTCTTGTGGTCTTGGTGGTCCAGTGGCGGACATCGATGCAGAACCCTGAGTCTCCCGAGGTGGTTGTCCTCGTACTCTACCTCTACTTGGAGACCACTGAGTCTGAGAACTAGATCTAGATGGTGGAGGGTTAGGTGCAGAGGATCTAGACTTCTTAAAGTCCGTAGATGAAGAACCCTGGAACTGTGGATATCATTTCTGGATTTTCCTCTTATCAACCACAGATCTCTCTATCCTTCAGACTGACTCAACAAAGGTAGAGAATCTCTCTCGGTTTTCTAAGGCAGACACTGGGTAGACATGTCAGCATTCAACCCCCTCTCGAATCTCCTGATTCTCTCTTCTTCTGTAGCAGCCATGTGCGGACAAAACCGCAACAACTCCATGAACTTAGCTTCATACTCGCTAATGTTCATGACTCCCTACCTTAGTCTCTCAAACTGAGAGATCTTCTCATCTAGGAAGGTCTTTGGAAAATATCTTTGGACAAATTCCCGCCAAAAGTCTTCCCACGAGATCTCTATTCCAGGTCTCTTCTACTCTTCCATTGTCCACCAATGACCAGCACTTCCTTTGAGAAGATAGACAGCATGTGTGACCTTCTCAGCTTCAGGGATATTGAGAATCCTGAAAGCCTTCTCCAGCTCTGTCAACCACAGATCAACATCTGCGGGATCAACAGTCCCAAGGTACTCGGTAGATCCGACACGACATAGTCGCTCGAACGTTTTCCCGATACCTTGACCTTTTGGTTGGACAGGTGCCCTGGGTACATGCATATGCATCTTGTCGGTTATGTGTGTCATGGCAGTCATGAACTGCCCAAACATTGTCTGAACTGCTGGGTTACCCATGTCGGTTGGGTCGAACTGGGGTGGCTCTCTGGGTTGCTCAGGTGCAGGTTGTTCTATCTCTGGTACTCCTGCACCGCCTTGAGGTGCACTAGCACTACTTTCTACCACGTTCTCATCATGTGGCTCTGACATTCTTATGTATCTTCTTCTCCTGAGGAGCAGAAGATTCTATTAGATAAGGAAGGAATACTAAAGATAGACTCGACTTCCTAAGTCCTATGCCTCTGTAGACTCGGCGAACCTGGAGCTCTGATACCACTTAATTGTGAGCTCCGATCTCCAAACCATGAAATAATCCCGATTTAAACATGTGCGGAAGCAATCGATAAACAACGGAAGACAAAAATCACGGGAAATTAAAACTTTTCGAGACAAGAGCTTGAAACCACAAACCTTTTCCATAGAAAAAGGATTTAAACTGTATACAACTTTGTCAAATTACTTCTTGAGTAATTATATACATCATGATACAAAATTCTCAAGAACTCATAACCAAAACACTCCAAGACCTGAGAGTACAGAGGACACATAGGACTGACTACCCTCCTCATATGTTATATCTTCTTTCAATTCTACTTCCATAGGTTGTAGAACTGACTCGGTAACAGAACTAAAAAGTTAAAGAAGAAGGATATAAGCCTTGTGAAAGTCCTCTGGAACCATCGTGGTGTTGAAGAAGCCACTTGGGAACTAGAGGATGAGATGAGGAGGAAATATCCTACTCTTTTCTTATAATACGCTTTATCGATTTCGGGGACGAAATCCTTGTGAAGAATTTGTAACATCCCTGACCTGGGTTATATCCTAACCCTGGAAGTTTTGCCTAAATATGTAATTATATACTTGTGAATACTCCCTAGCATGTAATTAAGTTCCTCAGGAACATATATTTTCAATTTTTGCTCCTTTTTAAACAAAGTTGTATTATTGTATTGTATGCAGGGACCTATGTGCAAATTACCCAGTTTAAGGGGTTAACTTGCAAAAATCACAAGGGTAAGATGTTCCTCTGATGTTGGAACATCATGAGGATGTCTATGATGAAGTTTGAAGGATTTCCCAAGCTTGAGCACCAAAGTGCAGCTGTGGAAGCAATCCTTATGCTTAGAAACCCTAATTTGGAGTAAAATGCAATTTACCCAAATTTAGGGGTGCAACTTGTAATTCTCACCATCTAGAGTATCTTTTATAACTCTTGTCATCATTTAGTGTAGAAATGATGAAAGGGACACATCAATGAGTAATCAGACGAGGAAAGTGATCTTTGTGGTGAAAGTCACCTAATATGGGTATGGAGATCTTTCATGTATGTACCCTAGTTGAAGGTTGGCTTCCTTTACCCTTAGATCTTGAGATTTCATGAGATTTGCATAAGGATAGATGGGTTTGGACGTGCCCTTGAGCAAGGAGGGACCTAGATGTGATTTCCAATCTTGAGAGGTCCTTGTGGTGTAAAAAGGGCTAAAGTATATATGCCTTTTTCGTTGCAAATAAGTGAACGATCTTTCTTTCCCTTCACTTCTCTTCTCTTCTTGCTCAAACGACCAAGGATAGCTCTGGAGCTCAGGGGGATGACCAACCTGTTCTAGGTAAGAGGACACCACCTTCTAGCTCGAATTCATGGAGGAATTCACCTTTTAAGGTTGGTTTTGTGGATAGCTTACTCAGTCTTCTTGTTCTAGCCGACCAAACCTACGTTTCCTTGGAGAATTCACCTCTGACCAAGTTGTGGAGCTCAAGGACGCCATTAAAGCTTGGAGCTTGAAGGCTTGGAGCTCTAGGATCAACCTTTAGGCGGGTTTTATAACTCTAAACTCTTGCTTTATATGCATACTTTGTTCTTGCAAAATTAGCTTGCTAGTTCTTCTTCTACCTCCCTTCTTCCTTGCTCTTTTTCAAGCAAAACGGTGGAGGAACCGACCTTGACAGAGGTTTAAGATGAGGGGCGTGAATCCCTATGTTACTTTTTCAAATGACCTTGGACCCTTTTGGTCCAAACGGTTTCAAACCGTTTGCCCTCAAACGGTCTTGCAAGACCGTTTGGATTGAAACGGTCTCAAGACCGTTTGATAAAGTTGACCAAGGGAAGGCCGTTTGAGGGTCTGTTGGTTATATATTGAATTTCATTCCTGCAAAGAATCAAAGCTTAATTCTTAACCAATTGAGAGTTGAAGGCACTTCAACATCTAAACCCTAATCCGGTCAAAATTGCTGATTTAGAACATAGATCTTGTTGAGTTTTGGGTTGAAGGACCCAAACGGTCTCAAGACCGTTTGGGGGTTCCTCCAAACGGTATCAAGACCGTTTGGGCACAACCCAAGACCGTTTGAAGGTCTAGGGTTGAGTTAATCTAATGGTTTGAAGGTTCAATTACAAGAAGTTGATGAATTGATAAAATTGCTGATTTTTGACCTAATTGGAATTCAACCCCAGTCAAACCGACTTAGTTTTTGGTCAAACTTTGGGCAAACGGTCCCAAGACCGTTTGGATGATGTCCAAACGACCTCAAGACCGTTTGGGCCAAGTTTGAGCCCAATTGGAGGTCAATTGATAGGTTCAACCTTGAATTGATTCACATTGTTGAACATTGATGACCATTCAATTTGCAACCCTAATTGAATTTGTTGTAACCCTAATTGGATTTCAATTAAGGGTCAATTTGATGTCCAATTGACTAAGGCTAACCCTAATTGACTCAATTTATAGGTGGTTAATATGGTTTGGGCCAATTGAGGGCTTCAACATACATATTCATGAACAATTGTAACCTTTGAACCACTTTGGAGGCCCAAACGGTTTGAGCCCATTTGGACCAAACAGTCTCAAGACCGTTTGGATCCAAACGGTCTCAAAACCGTTTGAGGCCAAACGGTCTCAAGACCATTTGGGACCAAACGGTCTCAAGACCTTTAGGGCTCAAACGATCTCATGGTCGTTTGGTCCAATCGATCTCAAGTGGTCTTGATCAAACAGTTTCAAACCGATTGAGCTCCAAACGGTTTGGAAAGTCAACCCTTCCAAACGGTCTTCACATCCAAACGATCTCAAGACCGTTTGAGACTAAACGGTCTCAAGACCGTGTGGAGGTTGAAACCATTTGAAGGTTGAAACCGTTTGGAGGTGTACATGGTGGTTTGTACTTAATCAATTGATGGTGTAATAGGTTCAATGGTGATCTAATCTAAACCCTAATGGTAACCTAGGTCATTAAGGGACTAAGTGATTAGTGAGTTAACTCATGATGGTGATCATGAGGCAAATTACCAAAATACCCTTGAAGGGTTTAAAAGGTTGAAAACTTGTTCTAATCAAACCCTAATCACATGATAGTGATGTCTTGGCTTATGTTAGTCAATGAGGACTTAACCCAACCTGATCTAGAGTAGTGTTATCACCATCTACTAGTGAGAGGAGAGAGAAAGTATCCTAAGAGAGAGAAAGTACCCTTTTAAGGTGGAAACTCAAGTAAGATACTTCTAATACGCATGAATGTGCATAATTAGGGAATGATCCACCTATGTGAGGTCATGGAAACCCTAATTATGATGTCTGATGAATCTTAATCTTATTTAAGAGTTTTAATGATGATGTTTCTCTTACATGATGATGTAATGAGTATAATTCACCATGGAGTGAATAGTAAACCCTAATTTTAGGGTGATGATATGAAAGATGAATAGTAAACCCTAATTGTTGAATTGTTTACTGTTATCAGTTAAATTAACCATGCAGGTTGTCATGAGATGATGGTCATATCCAGGTATGGAATACCATATTATATTCATTGAAAGCATGCCTTAAGCTTTATGAATAAGTGAATTATCTTGATGCACTTCTAGTGGCATCTATTGAGATTTATGGGCTATAAGAGCCATAAAAATCATCAAGGTCATGCTTGACAGATGACTTGTGATGAGATAACTGAGAACTGATGATTGAAATGAGTTAGGCCTGTTACATTTTAGTATTCTCATATATAGCTGTTATGCTAAATGTTATTGTTTTAAAAAACAATGTATGATGTTAAGAATACTGAATGTACCTAACTAATCAAGTGAAATGTAGAGCCCTGATCATAGATCCATCATTGTCAGAGTCTAAATGATGGTGAAATAGGCTTTCCCCAGGGAACTCCTGGATCACATACTCTTGAGTATGTGGGGTACATGGATGTGTAGAACCTTACATCCTAGTGTAGGAATTGATGTAGATTTTTATAGTCCGTCATATCTTCACTAAAAGATATCCAAGGTGAGAGGATTTGATGTAGATTCTTGTAGTCCATCAAACCCAGCCACAAGTCCAAAAGGTGAGATGTATCACTACTCTCCCTTAAAGACACAACCACCGCATCGATGAAAGATAAACAAGAAATCTTCCGATGGCGAAGAGAGTAAAGAACGCCACTGTAACTCTAAAAATAGCAAAGGACCAGTTTACCCTGGTGAGCTATTATAAAAGACGTCCCGCCAGATGTCTAACAAACAATCCTCTAACTGATTGAGGAAGATGAGGTCATAAGAATCTGGCCCTTTTAATGACCTATGTATGATACTGATGCGACTTCTTAGCGATCAGTTGGAGTATGAGTGGTATGCCTCATCTCCACAGGGCATAATCATGATTGAAAAACATAATCAACATCGTAGTATATCTGTTAGAGTAATTGATGTTATAGTGAATAGTGTAGATGTTCTTCATGTTTCATAAATGATTGAACTCTTGCTTATCATCAAAACTGCTAATGAATACCTTGAAGGCTTTTACTACTTAAGTTATTCTTTGTTTGGCTTAAAGCTTCTAGTGGAGAGTTATAACTCTCGTTGGGGCAATTATGTATAATTGTCTCACCCCGTAGACTTCAACTTTTTAGGTGGTCATCGAAGACGGAGGAACAAGAACACAGGTGATCAATCCCTGCAACAGCAACACCAGGAGCAGTAAATCTCAGGTGGAGATTCAGCCTGCTTTATGGTGTAGTTAGAGTCAATCCTATGTGTCCTCTGTAATCTCAGGTCTTGGAGTGTTTTGGTTATGAGTTCTTGAGAATTTTGAATCATGATGTATATAATTACTCAAGAAGTAATTTGACAAAGTTGTATACAGTTTAAATCCTTTTTCTATGGAAAAGGTTTGTGGTTTCAAGCTCTTGTCTCGAAAAGTTTTAATTTCCCGTGATTTTTGTCTTCCGCTGTTTATCGATTGCTTTCGCACATGTTTAAATCGAGATTATTTCGTGGTTTGGAGATCGGAGCCCACAGTTATTCAACCCCTTTATATTAATTAGGAATAGTGATTCCTTATTTCATACTTCAATCATGAAGATTCATGCTTAAAAGAATGACTTGGAATTAGGGTTTATTGTTCATTTCATCATATCACCCTCAATTAGGGTTTACTATTCACATTACATGTTATTGCCCTAGAATTAGGGTTTACTATTTACTTCATAGTGAATTGAGCTCATTCCATCATCATGTATGAAGATTATCATTAATGCCTTCAAATTATGTTAAGATTCATTAATCACCATAATTAGGGTTTCCATGATCTCACTATGAAGGATCATACCCCAATCATGTGTATTCATGCATATTGAAGGTATTTTACTTGATTCCCATCCATATCATGAGTCTTATCTTTCCTCTTACTATTAGATGATGTTCACATCACTCTAGATTATGTTAAGTCAAATCAACTTTGATTAACATAAGTCAAGTCATCACCATTATGGTCATTAGGGTTTGCTTGATCAAAGGGTGTTGACTGCTTAAACCCTTCAAGGGTACTTTAGTAATATACTGTAAAGAAGTGAAACCACTTCTCTACTAAAAATTTGAACAATAGAACCTCCAATCTAAACACAATCAAAAGGTGTGATGGAGTTGGTGTAAAATTTTGAAATCTTTATATAATGGTAATCAAAAGACCAATGTATAGTAGCGGAAGAAACTATTTGACTATTCAATTATAAAACAAAGGGTTACAAACTTACATCATAAGGATCCATGTAGAGGAAATCTAAACCACCTCAAGATTGTCTCCAAGCTTCATCATCACAAACTAAGTCCAGGTCAACATGCCATGCATCCAAGTCTTCCACCTAGGGTTGGAAGCATACCTCAGCAAAAGAGAAACAAAAAGAGACATCAGCAAAGGCTGGTATGTGCATACTAAAAGCAATTTGAGCAATATAAGGATATAGGGACATCAAAATATACAAGGCTTCCCATGCAAGAAATAAGTACCACCCAAACGGGTATCAAGAGAAAGATCACAACAAAAAGGGATACTTGCATAAACAATAAAATAAAAAGAATGTGCTATCAATATAAACATCCACTACCATGGTGGAAAACAAAGCACATATCATCATCAACCTGCATGCATGTGAGATAAGCATAGCCCTAGAACAATATAAAGATAATGGCGGCCAACCCCCAAAAAGCTGAAGTCTGATAGAGAATGGAACATAACCAAGCTCCCAATATATATGAAATTGGGCCAACCCCCATAAAGCTGAAACCCGGGTATGGGGCACATAACCTCCATCCCAAAAGCATAAAGGGCACATAACCCCAAAACCAATGCAATTACACTACTCTAGTGCTACTGAATCACATTGCATGTATAATGTAGAGGCAAGTAGACAAGTATGGTCAGAATAATATGATGTTGCCATCACACAATGGAGAACTCAAACATATAACAAATCCACTTCAAAGTGGGCATATATCAATAAGAAAAATCCACATTATAGTGGTCATATAATATCAAAGGTTCCACATGCACCAAGGCATAGGAAAACAGATTCAAAAGATTATCCATGATCATAAGATCAATAACAAAGTAAAGTAGTTCGCATGAACCATGATATCAAACGATTAGACAAGAGTGTATGTTAAAGTCAAGAGATTGATAAGATATGCTATTGCTCAATATAGAAATAATATGGGATGCAAGCATACCTCAACTTCAGAGTCAAACGATCCATGGTCACATCTAGGTCCAAGCCTAGGCTTCCAAAACACCTATTAAGCATATATGTGGAATTAGGGTTAGGTTTCCATTATTATACAAAACCCTAAAAAAATCACCTTTTTATCATTATGTGAATTAGGTTTCCAAAACGATTCCATATTTTAGATTATATTTTCCTAAGCTCAAAACATATTTTATTATATTTTTCTGACTTATAAATTATTAGTTATGATTTATACAAGATAATTCATTATTACTTAGATCCATTAAAAACACCTATTTAAAACATTAGATTCAGGCGATAAAACCAATTCAATTAGAAAGTCGTTATTTTTCTGAATCCAACGACTATTTATTTATATTTTTCTGATCAGTAAATAATTAGTTATTTATTTTAAAGCATCGACAAATCAGATAATTACACGTCAGATTATCACATACAAGAAGCAAAGGAGGGAGCCAAGTTGTGACTTGGACCAAAGAAAGGTGGCCAAGTTACGCCATGTCAGCGACGCGCGGACCCGCTACAAGGCAAAGAGAACATGGTCTAAAAGACCAAAACACCCTCGCTAAAAAAAACAAAACTGGAGAAGGCGGGAGGGTAGATAGGTAAAATGCTCCTGGCCCATCTTCTTGCTCGCGCGCGCTCACGCAGCGGTAGCAGGTCGATGACCAGGTTGGGCGATTTCGCAATACATGAACAAACTTTGATATGAGGGTACCAGATGAAAGCCCAAGCGAAAACGAAGCGAACCATACCTTCAATTCACGCGGAGGTGGTGAGGGAACAGAGAGCGACCTGCCGCAAAAGCCAGGTCCTCTGGTTGATCTCCAGCGACACACACATGCTCTGGCTCAATTGGGTTTATAGAATCACTACAAAGACCCCCAGAGAGCTGAGGATAGAACTATTTATAGATAAGGATGGGCAGGGAGGCGAGTACCCAATGGCCCGAACTTGCCTGTTGTGTAAGATTTGGGATTCCGCAAACCGAGACAAAAAGGTATGGAAAGTCGGGATCAAAACATGCGGAATCGAACTAGGAATCCAAAGGCGAAGAAATCTCGAAGAAAGACCGACTGTAGAGAGAAAAATTGTTGACCGAATATATGATAGATGGCGGTTTACTGTAGCAATCTGAGTCGAGGTTGAAGATAAGCTGAGAGTCGTCCGATCAGAAATCAACAGCTAGATAACGCGTGGCATTATGTAAATCGAAATCATGAAATTGATTAAAGCTGTAAATTAATTATCTTCCTATTTCTCTCTCCTCTTTTGAGGGTGCAAACGAACTCCAAATTAGGTAAAATTTTACACAGAGGCTAATAAAGGCATGTAGAATCTGATTATGCACTTAGTTTTGCCTTTTGGAAACTTTTAATGTGTCAAATAAATCAAAACATATTTTCTCTTTCCTCTTTCATTTATGGTATTAGGATTATCCAATATTTATGAAACTTGACACACAAGTCATATTTAATGTGTTGGATACAAATTTGCCATCAATTTTACATATTGGATATATTTGCATATTTATATAATATCTTGAAGGTTTTATCCACTTTCTCTCTCCTGATTTCACCCTTTAAGCAAACTTTCCCCAAATTGGATGAAAATTCACCCAAAGGCTATATTTATTATGTAGATCACGAATCTAAGATTATTTTCCTCTTTTGGAGTCAATTATTATATTTATTTATTAATTACACCTTTTAGGAAATTTCTCTCTCTTAATATTACCATGTTATTTCAAGGTTGTCCAAATTAAATGAAAATTGACATGAAGGCTTATTTTGATGTGTAGATTACGAATTTGAAGTCTATTATTTAATTTGAGATTTTTTACATAGATTATGCCATTAGGCCCATTAGAGGCCCATTAACAACATTATGTATCGAATTAAGTTATTTATAATCTTATTATCACCAAATGAATTATATGACATATTAGATTACATTATTCGCACATTAGACTATTAGGATCACTCTAACCTTAACCTTGTTTGGTCAAACTAAAAAGGATCAAAGTTCTAAGGTAGGGTTCCAGATCTGGTATGTTACAACACTCCACCCCTTAAAAAGAATTTCATCCTCAAAATCGAAAGATCCAAACATCAACTATCAACTATTCTCCACCCCTTAAAGGGTTCAACTTAACAAGTCAAACTAAACAACTTTTTAGAGCTACCCACATCACTTAGTTGTGAAAGTTCTAGATACTTTTATTATTTATGTATCCAACTATAGTCATGCCATCTAGGGTTGAGATTTTAGGTCCTTGTGTCTCTAACCTATCAACCCTACATGAACATCCAAAAAGTCATAGGGTAGGTCAACTACACCATTATATCAAACCTAGTCACAAACTAGGGTTAGATTCTACTCAACTATAGTTTCTCTTCATTGTGACTTAGTTCAAGAAAACATCGATACATCTGAGAAAACTTTTGTACATATAGTAGTATAATTGAAAATAATTTTTGGCGATGAAAATCTTTTCGAGATGAAACAAAATGTGGATCCAAAATCAATTGCAGAAACCAAGTCACAATATTTCCATATTGAGATCTCCTAACAGATTCTCATCCTCAAAACCAACCTTATTGCATGTAAAGATCATCATTGATCAATTCTAAGGTCAACATCTCTCTTATAGCTATCTAGAAAAGTCAAGGGTTCTAATGGGGAGACAAAATTGAAATAGTCGATTCCGACTACCATGGGCTCTGATACCATGCTGTAAAGAAGTGAAACCACTTCTCTACTAAAAATTTGAAAAAAAGAACCTCCAATCCAAACACACTCAAAAGGTGTGATGGAGTGGGTGTAAAATTTTCAAATCTTTATATAATGGTAATCAAAAGACCAATGTATAGTAGCGGAAGAATATATTTGACTATTCAATTATAAAACAAAGGGTTACAAGCTTACATAATAAGGATCCATGTAGAGGAAATCTAAACCACCTCAAGATTGTCTCCAAGCTTCATCATCACAAACTAAGTCCAGGTCAACATGCCATGCATCCAAGTCTTTTCCACCTAGGGTTGGAAGCATACCCCAGCAAAAGAGAAACAAAAAGAGACATTGGCAAAGGCTGGTATGTGCATACTAAAAGCAATTTGAGCAATATAAGGATATAGGGACATCAAAATATACAAGGCTTCCCATGCAAGAAATAAGTACCACCCAAACAGGTATCAAGAGAAAGATCACAACAAAAAGGGATACTTGCCATAAATAATAAAATAAAAAGAATGTGCTATCAATATAAACATCCACTACCATGGTGGGAAACAAAGCACATATCATCATCAACCTGCATGCATGTGAGATAAGCATAGCCCTAGAACAATATAAAGACAATGGCGGCCAACCCCCAAAAAGTTGAAGCCTGATAGAGAATGGCACATAACCAAACTCCCAATATATATGAAATTGGACTAACCCCCATAATGCTGAAACCCAGGTATGGGGCACATAACCTCCATCCCAAAAGCATAAAGGGCACATAACCCAAAACCATTGCAATTACACTACTCTAGTGCTACTGAATCACATTGCATGTATAATGTAGAGGCAAGTAGACAAGTATGGTCAGAATAATATGATGTTGCCATCACACAATGGACAACTCAAACATATAACAAATCCACTTCAAAGTGGGCATATATCAACAAGTAAAATCCACATCATAGTGGTCATATAATATCAAAGGTCCCACATGCACCAAGGCATAGGAAAACAGATTCAAAAGATTATCCATGATCATAAGATCAACAACAAAGTAAAGTAGTTCGCATGAACCATGATATCAAAAGATTAGACAATAGTGTATGTTAAAGTCAAGAGATTGATAAGATAGGCTATCGCTCAATATAGAAATAATATGGGATGCAAGCATACCTCAACTTCAGAGTCAAACGATCCATGGTCACATCTAGGTCCAAGCCTAGGCTTCCAAAACACATATTAAGCATATATGTGGAATTAGGGTTAGGTTTCCATTATTATACAAAACCCTAAAAAAATCACCTTTTTATCATTATGTGAATTAGGTTTCCAAAACGATTCCATATTTTAGATTATATTTTCCTGAGCTCAAAACATATTTTATTATATTTTTCTGACTTATAAATTATTAATGATGATTTATACAAGTTAATTCATTATTACTTAGATCCATTAAAAACACCTGTTTAAAACATTAGATTCAGGCGATAAAACCAATTCCATTAGAAAGCCCTTATTTTTCTGAATCCAACGACTATTTAATTATATTTTTCTGATCAATAAATAATTAGTTATTGATTTTTAAGCATCGACAAATCAGATAATTACACGTCAGATTATCACATACAAGAATCAAAGGAGGGAGCCAAGCTATGACTTGGACCAAAGAAAGGTGGCCAAGTCACGCCATGTCAGCGATGCGCAGACCCGCTACAAGGCAAAGAGATTATGGTCTAAAAGACCAAAACACCCTCGCTAAAAAAACAAAACTGGAGAAGGCGGGAGGGTAGATAGGTAAAATGCTCCTGGCCCATCTTCTTCCACACGCGCGCTCACGCAGCGGTAGCAGGTCGATGGCCAGGTTGGGCGATTTCACAATACATGAACAAACTCTGAGATGAGGGTACCGGATGAAAGCCCAAGCGAAAACGAAGCGAACCGTACCTTCAATTCATGCGGAGGTGGTGAGGGAAGAGCGAGCGACCTCCCGCAAAAGCCAGGTCCTCCGTTTGATCTCCAACGACACACAGACAGGCTCTGGCTCAATTGGGTTTATAGAATCGCTACAAAGACCCCCAAAGAGCTGAGGATAGAACTATTTATAGATAAGGATGGGTAGGGAGGCGAGTACCCAGTGGCCCGAACTTGCCTGTTGTGTAAGATTTGGGATTCCGCAAACCGAGACAAAAAGGTATGGAAAGTCGGGATCAAAACATGCGGAATCGAACTAGGAATCCAAAGGCGAAGAATCTCGAAGAAAGACCAACTGTAGAGAGAAAAATCGTCGACTGAATATATGACAGATGGCGGTTCACTGTAGCAATCCGAGTCGAGGTTGAAGATAAGCTGAGAGTCGTCCGATCAGAAATCAATAACTAGATAACGCGTGACATTATGTAAATCGAAATCATGAAATTGATTAAAGTTGTAAATTAATTATCTTCCTATTTCTCTCTCCTCTTTTGAGGGTGCAAACGAACTCCAAATTAGGTAAAATTTTGCAAAGAGGCTAATAAAGGCATGTAGATTCTGATTATGCACTTAGTTTTTCCTTTTGGAAACTTTTAATGTGTCAAATAAATCAAAACATATTTTCTCTTTCCTCTTTCATTTATGGTATTAGGATTATCCAATATTTATGAAACTTGACACACAAGTCATATTTAATGTGTTGGATACGAATTTGCCATCAATTTTATATATTGGATATATTTGCATATTTATTTAATATCTTGAAGGTTTTATCCACTTTCTCTCTCCTGATTTCACCCTTTAAGCAAACTTTCTCCAAATTGGATGAAAATTCACCCAAAGGCTATATTTATTATGTAGATCACGAATCTAAGATTATTTTCCTCTTTTGGATTCAATTATTATATTTATTTATTAATTACACCTTTTAGGAAATTTCTCTCTCTTAATATTACCATATTATTTCAAGGTTGTCCAAATTAAATAAAAATTGACATGTAGGCTTATTTTGATGTGTAGATTACGAATTTGAAGTATATTATTTAGATTGAGATTTTATTACATAGATTATGCCATTAGGCCCATTAGAGGCCCATTGACAACATTATGCATCCAATTAAGTTATTTATCATCTTATTATCACCAAATGAATTATATGACATATTAGATTACATTATTCGCACATTAGACTATTAGGATCACTCTAACCTTAACCTTGTGTGGTCAAACCAAAAAGGATCAAAGTTCTAGGGTAGGGTTCTAGATCTGGTATGTTACAACACTCCACCCCTTAAAAAGGATTTCGTCCTCGAAATCTAAAGATCCAAACATCAACTATCAACTATTCTCCACCCCTTATAGGGTTCAACTTAACAAGTCAAACTAAACAACTTTTTAGAGCTACCCACATCACTTAGTTGTGAAAGTTCTAGATACTTTTATTATTTATGTATCCAACTATAGTGGTTGAGATTTTAGGTCCTTGTGTCTCTAACCTATCAACCCTACATGAACATCCAAAAAGTCATAGGGTAGGTCAACTACACCATTATATCAAACCTAGTCACAAACTAGGGTTAGATTCTACTCAACTATAGTTTCTCTTCATTGTGACTTAGTTCAAGAAAACATCGATACATCTGAGAAAACTTTTGTACATATAGTAGTATAATTGAAAAAAAAATTTGGCAATGAAAATCTTTTTGAGATGAAACAAAATGTGGATCCAAAATCAATTACGGAAACCAAGTCACAATATTTCCATATTTAGATCTCTTAACATATTCTCATCCTCAAAACCAACCTTATTGCATGTAAAGATCATCATTGATCAATTATAAGGTCAACATCTCTCTTAGAGCTATCTAGAAAAGTCAAGGGTTCTAATGGGGAGACAAAATTGAAATAGTCGATTCCGACTACCATGGGCTCTGATACCATGCTGTAAAGAATTGAAACCACTTCTCTACTAAAAATTTGAACAATAGAACCTCCAATCCAAACACACTCAAAAGGTGTGATGGAGTGGGTGTAAAATTTTCAAATCTTTATATAATGGTAATCAAAAGACCAATGTATAGCAGCGGAAGAAAATATTTGACTATTCAATTATAAAACAAAGGGTTACAAACTTACATCATAAGGATCCATGTAGAGGAAATCTAAACCACCTCAAGATTGTCTCCAAGCTTCATCATCACAAACTAAGTCCGGGTCAACATGCCATGCATCCAAGTCTTCCAACTAGGGTTGGAAGCATACCCCAGCAAAAGAGAAACAAAAAGAGACATCAGCAAAGGCTGGTATGTGCATACTAAAAGCAATTTGAGCAATATAAGGATATAGGGACATCAAAATATACAAGGCTTCCCATGCAAGAAATAAGTACCACCCAAACGAGTATCAAGAGAAAGATCACAACAAAAAGGGATACTTGCCATAAACAATAAAATAAAAAGAATGTGCTATCAATATAAACATCCACTACCATGGTGGGAAACAAAGCACATATCATCATCAACCTGCATGCATGTAAGATAAGCATAGCCCTAGAACAATATAAAGACAATGGCGGCCAACCCCCAAAAAGCTGAAGCCTGATAGAGAATGGCACATAACCAAACTCCCAATATATATGAAATTGGGCCAACCCCCATAAAGTTGAAACCTGGGTATGGGGCACATAACCTCCATCCCAAAAGCATAAAGGGCACATAACCCCAAAACCAATGCAATTACACTACTCTAGTGCTACTGAATCACATTGCATGTATAATGTAGAGGCAAGTAGACAAGTATGGTCAGAATAATATGATGTTGCCATCACACAATGGACAACTCAAACATATAACAAATCCACTTCAAAGTGGGCATATATCAACAAGTAAAATCCACATCATAGTGGTCATATAATATAAAAGGTCCCACATGCACCAAGGCATAGGAAAACAGATTCAAAAGATTATCCATGATCATAAGATCAACAACAAAGTAAAGTAGTTCGCATGAACCATGATATCAAAAGATTAGACAATAGTGTATGTTAAAGTCAAGAGATTGATAAGATAGGCTATTGCTCAATATAGAAATAATATGGGATGCAAGCATACCTCAACTTCAGAGTCAAACGATCCATGGTCACATCTAGGTCCAAGCCTAGGCTTCCAAAACACCTATTAAGCATATATGTGGAATTAGGGTTAGGTTTCCATTATTATACAAAACCCTAAAAAAATCACCTTTTTATCATTATGTTAATTAGGTTTCCAAAATGATTCCATATTTTAGATTATATTTTCCTGAGCTCAAAACATATTTTATTATATTTTTCTGACTTATAAATTATTAGTTATGATTTATACAAGTTAATTCATTATTACTTAGATCCATTAAAAACACCTGTTTAAAACATTAGATTCAAGCGATAAAACCAATTCCATTAGAAATCCCTTATTTTTCTGAATCCAACGACTATTTATTTATATTTTTCTGATCAGTAAATAATTAGTTATTGATTTTTAAGCATCGACAAATCAGATAATTACATGTCAGATTATCACATACAAGAAGCAAAGGAGGGAGCCAAGCTGTGACTTGGATTAAACAAAGGTGGCCAAGTCACGCCATGTCAGTGACGCGCGGACCCGCTACAAGGCAAAGAGAACATGGTCTAAAAGACCAAAACACCCTCGCTAAAAAAACAAAACTGGAGAAGGAGAGAGGGTAGATAGGTAAAATGCTCCTGGCCCATCTTCTTCCTCGCGCATGCTCACGCAGCTGTAGCAGGTCGATGGCCAGGTTGTGCGATTTCGCAATACATGAAAAAACTCTGAGATGAGGGTACCGGATGAAAGCCCAAGCGAAAACGAAGCGAACCATACCTTCAATTCACGCGGAGGTGGTGAGGGAAGAGAGAGCGACCTGCCGCAAAAGCCAGGTCCTCCGGTTGATCTCCAGCGACACACACACATGCTCTGGCTGAATTGGGTTTATAGAATCGCTACAAAGACCCCCAGTGAGCTGAGGATAGAACTATTTATAGATAAGGATGGGCAGGGAGGCGAGTACCCAATGGCCCGAACTTACCTGTTGTGCAAGATTTGGGATTCCGCAAACTGAGACAAAAAGGTATGGAAAGTCGGGATCAAAACATGCGGAATCGAACTAGGAATCCAAAGGCGAAGAAATCTCGAAGAAAGACCAACTGTAGAGAGAAAAATCGTCGACCGAATATATGATAGATGGCAGTTTATTGTAGCAATCCGAGTTGAGGTTGAAGATAAGCTGAGAGTCGTCCGATCAGAAATCAACAGCTAGATAACGCGTGACATTATGTAAATCGAAATCATGAAATTGATTAAAGTTGTAAATTAATTATCTTCCTATTTCTCTCTCCTCTTTTGAGGGTGCAAACGAACTCCAAATTAGGTAAAATTTTGCACAGAGGCTAATAAAGGCATGTAGATTCTGATTATGCACTTAGTTTTGCCTTTTGGAAACTTTTAGTGTGTCAAATAAATCAAAACATATTTTCTCTTTCCTCTTTCATTTATGGTATTAGGATTATCCAATATTTATGAAATTTGACACACAAGTCATATTTAATGTGTTGGATACGAATTTGCCATCAATTTTACATATTGGATATATTTGCATATTTATTTAATATCTTGAAGGTTTTATCCACTTTCTCTCTCCTGATTTCACCCTTTAAGCAAACTTTCTCCAAATTGGATGAAAATTCACCCAAAGGCTATATTTATTATGTAGATCACGAATCTAAGATTATTTTCCTCTTTTGGATTCAATTATTATATTTATTTATTAATTACACCTTTTAGGAAATTTCTCTCTCTTAATATTACCATATTATTTCAAGGTTGTCCAAATTAAATGAAAATTGACATGTAGGCTTATTTTGATGTGTAGATTACGAATTTGAAGTCTATTATTTAATTTGAGATTTTATTACATAGATTATGCCATTAGGCCCATTAGAGGCCCATTAACAACATTATGCATCCAATTAAGTTATTTATCATCTTATTATCACCAAATGAATTATATGACACATTAGATTACATTATTCGCACATTAGACTATTAGGATCACTCTAACCTTAACCTTGTTTGGTCAAACCAAAAAGGATCAAAGTTCTAGGGTAGGGTTCTAGATCCGGTATGTTACATATACACCATTAACCATAACGTGTGTTAATCTACTAATTACTTAACCCCTTAATGACTTTAGGTATCATTAGGGGTTAGGTTAATCAACCATTGAACCATCTAAGCCTTTAGAGCATTAAGCATTCTTGACCTTAAAAGCCCCCAAATGGTTTTGCACTTTCAACCTCCAAACGGTTTTGAAACCGCATGGAATGGTTGACCATTTGGTACCTTTGACTTTCAAGACCGCATGGACAAATACACCATCAAGACCATTTTCCCAAAAGTGAGGTGAAGACTGTTTGGTCACATTGACCATTTGGCCAAGTTTGACTTTGAAACCGTTTGGGCAAATCGATCTTGAAACCGCATGGTCACCAATCGGTTTTAAAACCGCATGAATCCAAACGGTTTTGAAACCGTTTGGTCCCAAACGGTCTTGAGACCATTTTCCCCCAAACGGTCTTGAGACCGCTTGGACCCAAACAGTCTTGAGACCATTTGGTCCAAACACCTCAAAACTGCATGGACCAAAAAGTGTATCAACACTTGCAATTGAATTAGGGTTTTTAATGTTGAATCCCTCAAACGTTCATGTATTTTTTAACCACTTATCAATTAAGTCAATAAGGTTAATCCTTAACCAATTTGACACTCAATTGACCCTCAATTGATAACCAATTAGGGTTGGGACCAATTGAATTAGGGTTTGAAAACGATCAACCTTCAACATATATCCACATGAGTCTAATTGATGTTGAACCCTTTGAACCATCACTCAATTGGGTCCTGACCTGACCCCAAATGATCCCAAGATCATTTGGTCTCAAACGATCTTGAGACTGTTTGCACAAAAACTCATCAAAAACTAAGTCAATCACTTAAGGGTTGAACCCTAATTAGATCACAAAATCAGCATTTGATTATTTAACAACTTAATGTGATTGGACCTTCAATTGAGCAACCCTACTTGACCCTAGACCTCCAAACGGTCTTGGGTGATCACCAAACGGTCTTGAGACCGTTTGAGTGATCCTCAAATGGTTTTGAAACCGTTTGGGTCACTCAACCCAAACTTCAACATGATTGGTTCATTGAAATCATCAATGAACCCGATTAGGGTTTAGGTGATTAAAGTGCCTTCAACTTGAGATTTACTTGGAATTAGTTAATGATTCTTGGTGGGTAATTAGTTCACAATATGTACAGCAGACCCCCAAACGGTCAATGTTTGGTCAACCCAACCAAGCGGTCTTGGAGACCGTTTGCTCCAATCGGTCTTGTGAAACCGTTTGCCCTCCAAACGGTTTTGCAAACCATTTTGCCAAGGGGGCAAGACCGTTTGCTAAATTAGCATTGGTAATAATGCCCACCTTATTCTACCTCAAGATCATGGTCTGTTATTCACGGTTTTAGTTGCAAGAATGGATAGAAGTATGAGGGGAAGAAGAACAAGCAACGTTTGCAAGAAAAGAAGATGCATAATCAAAGCTTTAAGGTTTAGAGTTATAAAACCCACCTTAGAACCAGATCTAGATCTCCAAGCTTCGAAGATTTAATGGTGTCTTGAGCTTCACAGGTCGTCCAAGGTTTCTTCTTCAAGAATTGGTTAGAAAGGATGGCTAGAAAGAAGAACAAAGTAAGAAAAACTAGCAAACCAACATTGTATCCTGATTTTCCCCATGAATCCGAGCTAGAAGATAACCAAAGCTTACCCAAATCTACTTGGTAGTTATCCTCTACTCATGAGATCCTTCCTTAGTCAGTCCAAGCAAGAGATAAGTGAAAGGGACGAAGGGAACGATCCCTTGGTTTGTAAAGATAGGAGCCTATATACTTTGGGTGAAATTTCAAGATAAGGACAACTATATTTTCTTCTATTTCTCATATGGGTCCTTATCTCCTTCTTGGCCACGCCCCTCCAAACTATACTTAAGCAAAACTCCTTTCTTAACCAAAGTCTAGAGGAAAGGAAGCCAAAACATCCTACTAAGTTGCACACATAAAAGGGTCATTTTGCTTACAACTTGGTTGTTTAATTACAAGGGTTATCCTTTTTATTTGATTATTCAAATGAAGCACCCTCTTCATCATTTTTACTCTAATTGAAATCAAGAGTCATAAAATATATTCTAGAAGGTATAGTTTACATGTTGCACTCCATGTTTTGGGTAAATTTCACTTTACACCAAAACTAGGGTTTTAAAGCACAAGGATTGCTCCACGAGATGCATCTTGGTGCCCAACCTTGGAGAATCCATAACACTTCATCATATTCATTATTATGATGTCTAATCACCATAGGAACATCCAAACATGTGAAATTTGCAAGTTAACCCCTCTAATTGGGTAATTTTCTCATAGGTCCACTTTTAATAAAACAATATTATAACATTGTTTAAAAAGGGTAGAAATGGAAATATATGTTGCTCAAAACCTTCAATTACATACCAAAAGATAACCACAAGTTTCTAATTACATAATTAAGCAAAAAACCTAGGGTTAGTTCATAACCCAGGTCAGGGATGTTACAATTTATTTTGTATATGACACTACAAATAAAGAATTATACTTAATGTCAGTAAACTACTATAAATAGAGTTGAGATAAGACTATAAGGGTTGACATATAAGAGTTGACATATACATTACTATAAGAGTTGTACATTTTTAAGACTAAGTCGTCAAAGTAGTTACCTTGATATTTTTCATATTCAATGTCTTTAAATTGGTGGGTATTATTCCTCCATTTTCACGAAATGCCTTTATACCCCTATCAATTAATTGATTATGATAGTTGTCAAAATAGAAATTCTAAGTAGAAATATCATGTTGAAGCATAACAATTGATGTGGTAGAAACTAAATTTATGCTTACTCCATAGTTGGCAATTTTAGTTTGTGACTCCTTGTTTTTATTCCCATTGGGTCAAGATAATAGAAAGTCATCAATTTTGGGACAACCACCACTAGTTCCCAATGTCTAGATCTGAGTAAAATGCATATTGAAAACAAATATTAGAATTATAAATTTAGTCAAAATTAGAATTATATTGAATAATAATACTTACTTGATGTTAAAAGGAATTATGATAATTTCCTTTACCACACTAGCAAAATATTTGAATACAGTATAGAAGTACTCATTCACATCCTCAATGTGTGTCTCCACTTGACTAGTGATTGAAGGAACTAAGAATCCAACATTCCTTATATCAAACTTTGTCATCTAGGTCTATAAATGATGTAAAACATTTGTAATCATTTCATATATTAGAAATAAGCTAAAAATCTATATTGGATTTTTCTATTGATGAATCCTTACCTGATCCATACTTCTAATATCAAAGTATTTAGCCAATCATATCGGAACAAATCTTTAATATCATCAAGAATTTTTTTTATAAAAGTCCCTCCCAGCTGCATCTTCTGTTAAATTGACCGACATATGTGATCCCGAGCTTTGGTTGGCTAAGTATCGACACAAACATTTACATTTGCTTCCTAATTCCTCAAATGTAGCTTCGAGAATGAAAGATGGATTGGGAATAGGAGGACGACTAGTAGAATTTTTACTTTTTGGTTTACGAACCTGTTAATTAAATTACATATTTATATTACACGAGTTCATATATGTAGTCAAATATGAAAAACATGGTAGATTTTAGATATATACCTTTTCCTTGATAACCAAGTGTTTAGGCCAACCCACCATAGCACCCTTTGCATTTTCAACTATACTACTATATTCAAGATTATATATGGGTAGTGGTTTGTCCCCCATTCCGTCATACACAAGGTGGATGGACACACAAAAAATGTCATCATAAACTGGTTGGTAATGCAATGTACCATCGAGGTTGTATACCTTACCCGCTACCACAATATTATACTCTGGAACCCCCACTGCAAGTTTACAGTTCATACCAACCCAGAATTGAAATAATATAAGTTATATACAAAGCGGTAAACCAGATACCTACTACAACTATATATATATATATATATATATATATATATATATATAATCATATATATATATCATACTAATAACACAACATATAGAACAAAAACTTACTGCAGATTGTTGTGGTGGGTCATTGGGAGTGCTCCAATGACCTTCTATAGTTGGAGCATGGGCTTGTACCTCATCATATGAGAGACACACAGTTTGAATAGGTTGAGAAGGTTGAGTAGGCTGAAATGAAGACATTATTTCTTTTACTTTTTGTGCTACTAATGCTTCAACTTCCTCTTGTAAGACCTCATGTACAACCTGTTTTAGATTGCGAAGGGACAAAATAAGACTTGAATCCTATACCATCTTCTAATCCCCTAACACGGTCAGGATGCTCCTTCATACCAAGAGCAACTGATAGTTCATCCATGCAGCCAATTGGGATGAACTTTCCTTCCTTTGCTCATAGAGATCAATCTATTCATATTTAATACAAATATTAAATCCCAATATCAATTAGATATAAATAAATCTAAGTTTGTGGGAGTTACTCTTTACTTAGTTGGGATAAACCTACCATCTTTTATTCCACCTCCTTAGTTGCAAGGTTGACAATTTCACCTTCTCGATTCTTTCTAGCATCAATCCACTACAAGTGTCGGGGTGGATGCTCAACTTGAGTTGTACTAGACTCTTCTCCAGAAGAGAGTTGCTTCTCTCATAGTTGGCGGTGGAAGGCATAACCACCGGGCCCCAAGCGATGGTCATGCACATTTTTAGCCCATCTTTCCTTTTGGGCCTCGTGAATAGCCTGATCATTTAAAATGAGTTATTGCAATTCAGACTTGGCAAACATATATAAAAAGATTCACCTCCTTAATTGTATAAAATTAAAGATTCATACAATACATCACAATATTTAGTACCTGAAATTCTTCTGTGTTCCTATCTGTAACAAATCTTTCCCACACCTTAGGATCTATAAAAACATACATATTTGTTGCTTTCTTCTTTTATTTAGGATTATCTATAAATTTCCTTTTGAGGTATGTCTTAAAAGCCCTCCATCGTACACCACAACCTTGTAGCACTTTTTTCTTGTGATCTTTTTTATTTAGATGAAAAACGCCCTATACATGCAAAAGCAGCAATAATGTTGTCTTAAAACATATTAGAATCAATAAACAAAAACATATTAAAATAATATAACTCATAGATATATCTTTCCATAGGAGGTCTTTTAAGGCATTAGCAACATCATGTCAATTTTCTATATCTATTGCCACCTTACTGCGCACGGTCAACCCTACGTAATGCTTGAAAGCACTAGCATGTTCCCCAATAGGTGCTCCTGTGACATCAAATTGGACTGCCAATTTCTCCCCTTTGGCCCTGAGCTCCTGCAGCCTACTCATCAGTGTAGGACCTCTACTTTTCTTAGAATCACCACTACCACCCTCATGGTGCTCATGCTCAAAATGTTCATCTTCACTTGCCATTTTAGAACCTACAAGTACACATGATAAAAGAAACATAAGTGATAATAAAAGCACATGTGGTTGAATGATATATGATGTATATTTAAAAGATTACGTGCTTGAATGATAATAAAATAAATAATTCAAAGAATACATGCCTCTAGTATTGGTTGAGTTGTTAGTCAAGTAAAATTCCTTCATCATGGTCTTGACATTTATAGTATTCATCGGTGTTATCTTCAACATTTACACTTGGCAAACCAACTGAGAATGGGCTGGAATCATCATACTTTTCGTAGTATTCTTCTTCATTTATAGGATCTATAGTAAACTGTCTTTTTCCATGAAGAACGACAGATCAATTTTTATTTGTCAGGTCATCAATATAGAATACTTGTTTTGCTTGGTCTGCCATGATGAATGGATCATCTTTCTCACCAATATTTTCAAAATTCACCAATTTGAAACCCAACTCATCCACTAAAATTCCTTTGTTGTTGTCAACCCAATTACACCTAAAGATAGGAATGCTGAAATTTGTATAGTCCAATTCCCATATGTCCTCAATGACGCCGTAATATGACATCTCAACTTTTTGTGGTATTTTATCTTTGGCACTAACAAAATAAAATGAACAAGCTTGAATAATGACCCCACTATTTTGGACTATACTACTTTCATCTTGACACTTTGTGTAGTATGAAAATCCGTTTATGTCATAACCTTCATATGACATGACATCCATTTTTGGCTTAAAGGCGAGCCATTTTATGTTCTCAGTGACATTATTCGGTGACTTAGATAGTTGATTAAAGGCTTTCTCTTCAAACCACCTAATAAATGTTCGATTATGCTCTCTTGTAAGCCACATTGAACTAGATCATAGATGATTTCTCTTGCTAAGATCATTGTGTTCTATGATGTAACTACTAACTTCATCGATGTTGTGTAAAATATACAAATGTGCTTGTTCCCACAACTCACAACTGATTCCTTTCACTCATCCTCCCAGAGTTCCTTTTCCCAGAAGTTTCATTGCAATTCAAAAAAATCATTGCAAAAGTCCATCACCTCCCTAGACACATAAGTCTCAATAATACTCCCTTCAGGATGATAACGATTTCGAACATCACCTTTAAAAACACTCATGTAGCATTCAAATGGATACATCCAGTGTAAGAAAATTGGACCCAACATCTTCACCTCCCTTGTAATATGTACTACAAGATGAACCATGATTGAAAAAAATGAAGGAGGAAAGTACATTTCAAGCTGACACATGGTAACAATTACATCTTTCTGTAATTTATCGAGAGTATCAGGATGTATCACTTTGTTGCATATTTCATTGAAGAAGAAACAGAGTCTTGTGATTGCAAACCTTACATGCTTCGGCAATATAGATCAAATAGCCACGGATAAAATTTGTTGCATTAATGTGTGACAATCGTGAGATTTGAGACCTATCAACTTCAGATCCTTCTTTGATACCAATCTACGAATATTGGAAGATTATCTTTGTAGAACCTTAATATTATACAAGAACTCACAGAAAGTCTTTTTCTCCTACTTTGACAAAGTGTAACAAGTTGGTGGTAAATATGTGTGGCGACCCCTGATCTCCACTGATAATTCTTTTCTTATACCCATTAATTCTAAATCTTTTCTAGATTTGATGTCGTCTTTAGTCTTTCCTTGTATGTTCAATAGCGTACCAATGATGCTATCACAAACATTTTTTTCAACATGCATGAGGTCAATGCAGTGTCTAATTGCCAAAGATCTCCAATAAGGAAGATCCCATAATATTAACCTCTTCTTGTATAGAGATTTGTCACATGCGAGAGTACGTCTACTTGAACTCTTTTCAAATTCATTAACAATATGTTTCACCCTATCATATACAACATTTCCTGGTATAGGTTTAAGAGCACTTCGTTCCTTAGTTGACCCATTAAAGGTTTTGTGTTGCCTTCGATAAGGATGCACTGGTGGGAGAAATCTCTGATGACCAAGATATATGATTTTACCACCATGTTTCAGTCGGATTGAATCCGTATTTTCCTCACAAACATGACATGATTTATATCATTTTATGCTATATCCAGACAAATTTCTATAACCTGGAAAGTCATTAATTGTGTAAAACAACATAGCACGCAAACTAAAGATCTCTTTGCGTGAAGCATTATACGATAACACCTTCTTCCCATTGTTTCATTAGGTCATCAATTAGAGGTTAAAGGTAAACATCAATATCATTTCCAGGTTGCTTGGGCCCTGATATCAATATTGACAACATGACATACTTATTTTTCATATACAACCAAGGAGGAAGATTGTATATAGCAATCATAACAGGCCACATGCTATGTTGGCTTCTTAATGTACCATAGAGATTCATTCCATCTGTACAGGGTCCAAGTCTTAAGTTTCTTGGTTCTTTACCAAATTGAGGATATAATAAATCAATTTTCTTCCATTGTGGTGAATCAGATGCATGTCGTAGGACGCCATCATCATTGGCCTTTAACTCCCCATGCCAAGACAAATTTTGTGCATCTTCTGTATTAGCAAATAAGTGTTGAAATTGTAGTATTATTGGTAGATACCACATCACTTTGGCAGGAGGGCCATTTTTAGCCTTTGCTGAATTTGTGGTCTTATAACTTGACGCGCCACATTTTGGACAATTTATCAAATTACTATAGTCCTTCTAAAATAACACACAATCATTTGAACATGCATGAATCTTCTTAGCTTCCATTCCCATTGGGCACATTATTTTCTTTGCTTGATATGTTGAAATTGGAAGCTCATTGCCTTCAGGAAGAATTTCCTTTACAAAGACAACAGTGAAGTGAAACTCTTATCACTCCACCAGTTTTGAGATTTAAGAGTATATAATCGCATCACAACACTCAACCTTGTGAACTTAGTACAACCCTTATATAATGGGTTTTCAGCATCATGGACAATGTTGCAAATAAAGAAGGTGGATCAATGACATTGTCTCAACAACTACATAGCATCTCATCAACCATATCATCCTGAATCGATTCATCATTGACATTATCATCATTATCTATATCTTCTATGCCACAACTATTAGTGTCGACATTTTTTGATCTATAATTAAATTTCTCTCCATGCCAATACCATTCATTATAACCTTGTATGATCCCATTGCATATGACATGATTCTTAATTTCCTCACCTGTATCAACTTTCAAATTGTTACCACAATTTCTACATGGATAATATAGCCTATCTGTAGGTAGTTTCCTATGTTCCTCAGCAAATCTGATAAATTCATCAAGACCTTTGGAGAACTCTGGACTGTAACAATTCTTGATAAACATCCAACTTCGATCCATTTTCTATATCACATTACAATTAATTATAAAACTAAGCATTTAATATTGATACTATAAGCTGTAAGTTTTTATTGATAGGAAGTTAATTACTTTTATACTAAAGTGTACCACCTATCCCATTTTTGAATATTTAATCTCACTAGTAACTGTATAATGTATGTTTAGTCTTGAAAAAAATTTCAGCAAAATTTCCCCTAAGTTCTTCAAGTACATCAATGTAAATGGTAAATAACCACTCACATATGTACCCAGAGAACAAATGAGGAAATCCTACTAAAATTTTCTTCAAAACATACATTATACAGTTACATCCAAAGTGATATTAAATATCCAAAAATAGGCCCAGACCGGGGACTATCCAAAATTTGCTCCTAAGGAGTAAATTTTCATTGAGTTTCTAAGTTGATACATGCATAAATGTATTATTTTCATATTTATATATTAAGTTAAACATCATGCATCGATGATATCATCTATAAACCCTAAAGTGTCAATCTGGGACTACACAATTCCTATACTCATATTTCTAGAATGTATACAATGATTACATATATGATTGATAATAAAATGTAGATATGAAAGAATACATATTTTTATTATTGGTTGAGTTGAATCAAAATGAAGCCTAATAGCACATTGCAAGAGTGATTCTAAGAGAAAAAATATTGGAGTGAATCGAAGAGAGGGAACTCACAAACTGACTTGGGCTCAGAATTTCCTTGCTGGTCATGCCTACAAGTCAAGGGAGCCGCCGCTAGGTCAGAAGGAAGCTCGAGCAATAGCACGACAGCTCAGTAGCAGTAGCACGACCTCTAGGTCAAGCTCGAGCAACAACACGTCGACTCGATAGTAGTAGCACGGTCGTCAGAAGGGACACAGTGTCGGGGATGCTCGTCCGAAAGGACACAGTGTCGGGGATGGCTCGTGGGAAGGGCACGACGGCTCGGTAGTAGCAGCATGGCCGTCGGAAGGGACACATCGTCGGGGATGCTAATCAGAAGGGACACGACGTCAGGGATGACTCATGGGAAGGGCACGGTAGCAACAACATGGCGTCAGGCAACACGACACGGGAGCAGCAGCACGACGCAAGAGCGAGGCACGACACGGGAGCGAGGCACGACACCGGAGATGGTAGTTGGGGAGGTGACCCTTGCAGCACCGGAGGCATTGTCGTCGTCCAAGGAAAAAGTGGCGGCTGGGCGTCGTCGTTATGTAAGGAAAGCGTCGTCGCTTGAAACCCTCACAAGATGTAGGTAAGAAAAGATGCAAAGAAGAATAACGGGAATAGTGGCAAAGAAGAATAACGTGAATAACCTATAGCTTGTGGGGCGTCCTATAGAGACTGTTAACAGGGGAAAACCGACACTACAGGTGAAGTGGTGCCTGCATTTTTGTTTCGGTCGAGAATTTTATTGACTGAGATTCCCTACAAGGTCACTTATAAGAAAAAAAACTAACCCTAGAGGTACTTGTACACGTGCGAAGGCAAAATGGAGCCAAATTTTGTCTCGGTTGAGAATTTTGTCGATCAAGATTCCCTACAAGGTTGATTATAAGCAAAAAACCGATCCTAGAGGTACTTATACACGCGTGAAGGTAAAATGGAGCCAATTTTTGTCTCGGTCGAGAATTTTGTCAACCGAGATGCCCTACAAGGTCGGTTATAAG
The DNA here is from genome assembly GCA_963693085.1 of Alisma plantago-aquatica. Lineage (NCBI taxonomy): Eukaryota > Viridiplantae > Streptophyta > Magnoliopsida > Alismatales > Alismataceae > Alisma > Alisma plantago-aquatica. The sequence continues at coordinate 729,138,690 of OY856410.1, read as the reverse complement.
GAAAACAACTGGCCCTAGAGGTACTTATACACGCGCGAAGGCAAAATGGAGCCAATTCTTGCCTCGGTTAAGAATTTTGTCGACGGTGATGCCCTACAAGGTCGGTTATAAGAAAAAAAACCGACCCTAGAGGTACTTATACACGCACGAAGGCAAAATGGAGCCAATTTTTGTCCCGATCGAGAATTTTGTCGACCGAGATGCCCTACAAAGTAGATTATAAGGAAAAAACTGACCCTAGAGGTACTTATACATGCGCGAAGGCAAATTGGAGCTAATTTTTGTCTCGGTCGAGAATTTTGTTGACCGAGATGCCCTACAAGGTCGATTATAAGGAAAAAACTGACCCTAGAGGTACTTATACACACGCGAAGGCAAAATGGAACCAATTTTTGTCTCGATCGAGAATTTTTTTCGACCGAGATGCCCTATAAGGTCAGTTATAAGGAAAAAACCCGACCCTAGAGGTACTCATACACGCGCGAAGGCAAAATGGAGCCAATTTTTTCTCGATCGAGAATTTTTTCGACCGAGATGCCCTACAAAGTCAATTATAAGTAAAAAATCGACCCTAAAAGTACTTATACATGCGTGAAAACAAAATGGAGCCAATTTTTATCTACAGAGGTCTTCTAAGGTCTTTTAAGGTCGGTACTTTAAAAAAACCGACCCAAGAGGTCTTAAATGGTGCACACGTTTTTTGTAGACATATAAGGTCGGTTATTTGGAAAAACCAACCCTATAGATAGAGGCGCGAAGCCAAAATTGAGCAAATTTTAGCTGTGAGAAATTTATGGGTCGACTTTCTGATCCCATTGCCTATAAGGTTGGTTATTTTATGAAAATTGACCCTATAGAGATACACTACAAGGTCGGTTATTTTAAGAAAACTGAACCAAGTGGTCTTAAGTGGTGCCCACATTTTTATAGACATATAAGGTTGGTTATTTGGAAAACCGACCCTATAGAGATACATTACAAGGTCGGTTATTTTAAGAAAACCGACCGAAGTGGTCTTAAGTGGTGCCCACATTTTTATAGACATATAAGGTCGATTATTTGGAAAACCGACCCTATAGAGATACACTACAAGGTCGATTATATTAAGAAAACCAACCGAAGAGGTCTTAAGTGGTGCTCGTGTATTTTGTAGACATATAAGGTCATTTATTTGGAAAAACTGACCCTACAGGTAGTGACGTTATTGGCCAAAAATGTAGTAGTGTTTTTGGGTCCAAAGGGGTTAGCTTAGAAACCCAAGTCCTATTGCTCTTGGGTTCTTTCCTAAAAGGACAACAAGTATAATAATGGCCAATATCATAGCAATAGTTGCATGTGCCCATAGTCTTGGAACTAGAGGATTCTCAATGGAAGATTGGAGGCCCTTTACCTTTGTTGTTCCTTTGACTACTATCATATACAAAACCATGTCTACCAATTTTTTTAGTAGTATGATGTAGGATATCATTAAGATTCCTTTTACCAACTAAGAATCTCTATCAATATGAAGAGCAACAACATTATTCTCTCTACTAGTAGAACTAGAACAAGATTCAAGAACATTGATTTTAGCAAGCAAAGAAGCATTCTCATTTTCAAGCACAACAATCTTAGAAAGATGAACACCATTTTTAGATTCTAATCCTTGAAAAACGAAATTTGTGTCCTTTTTTTCAAATTTAAAAACACCAATATCATGCATGAGAGAATCAACAATTAAGGTATGCTCTTCATTAGAATTTGGCATAAGAGGTTGAGCTTTTAGAAACCTAATTATGTCAAGCAAACTAGCATTTTCAAATTTAAGAGAGTCTACTTGGCTAAGACAAACTTTTTGTCATCAAGCAAGCAAGAATTAGCATGTTCAAGATCATCTAGTTCCACATGTAAATTATCAACAATTCTAGCAAGCTTTTTCTTTTTCCTTTTATAAGACTGAAGAGAGGCACAAGTATAATGAATAATAGCAATCAAAGATTCTTTATATAAAGAGTTTAGATTTACCTCACTTGAGTCCTTACTTGTTGATGCCATGAGAGCAAAATGACGTTCTCCTTCTTCACTAGAGCTTGATCTTACACTTGACTCTTTACTTGATTCTTCACTTGAGCTTGAGTTGGAGGAGCCACTTGAGCTTGAGTTGGAGGAGTCATTTGATCTTGAGTGCCATTTTTCCTTCTTCGTGTACTTCTCTTCTCTTGTGAAGATGGGTCTTTTTTCCTTGTGGGAAATCTTCCTGGTTGTGACCCTTCTTTCCACACTTGATGCACCAGATGGAGGAGGAATTCTTGCCTTTGTAGAATCTACCCTTAGAGTACATGGCATTTTCTTCAGATTGAGAGGATGGAGAAGTTTGACCAACAATAGCCTTGATTTGAGCTTTGATTTCAGTCTTCTTCATTCTCTTGAGTTCTTTCACTTCTTGTCTTTATACTTCCTCCCTCTTGTCAAGTGTGGCTTCATGTGTTTGTAGATTTCCAATGATCTCTTCAATAGAGACATCCTTAAGAGACCTTGTTTCTTCAATGGAAGTCACCTTGGGTTCCCACCTCTTGGGGAGAGTTCTAAGGATCTTAGAGTTGATCTCTCCTCTACTAACAGGATGTCCTAGAACAGAAAGACCATTCACAATGGTGTTGAGCCTTGAGTACATGTTGGCTATCTTCTCCTCATTTCTCATCTTGAAGTTCTCAAGCAGCCCTTTGAGAATGTAGACTTTGCTTTCCTTCACTTGATCTGTCCCCTCATAGGTGATGTATAGCTTTATCCATACCTCATAGGCCATATCACAAGAAGAAATACGGTTGAACTCGGTGGAGGTCATGGAGGCATAGAGGATGTTCATGGCTCTAGCATTCAAGGTTGCTTTCTTTAAGGTAGCATCATCCCATTCTTCAATCTTTGTCTTTGGCAGCTTGTATGGGCTGTCCACCATTTGCCACATCTCAAGACTTGATCCTTGGATGTAGAATTGAAGCCTTCATCTCCAATAGAGGAAATTCCTCCCATCAAAGATTGGAAGGTCGATCAAGTATATCCCTCCTTAGTAGTCACCCATCTTCTCCTACTTGTGGAAGTATGCTTGAAGAAGACTCGCTCTGATACCAATTGTTAGATCCTAGATGGGTGATTAGATGCTCTAGAGGGAGGGGTGAATAGAGCTGAATGCATTTAAACCAAATTCATTAGACTTTCAAGATATATCACAAGATAAGGTTGTTAAATAGGAAATTTGAGTGCAACTAAAACATGCATATCAAGGGAGATAGAGTTTGAACATACACCAATTGATAAGTTGTTTAGAGTGGTTCCACACTTCAAACTAAAAGTGAGTCGGTCCACTACCTAGAGAGGTCAACCTCTAGGATTTCTTAACCTTGCACCTTCATTATATTCATTATGAGAGATACAATACATGATCAACCAGAGGACTTACCTATCCAATACAAAGAGTCTTCAACCTTACTAAGGACTTACCCACTTTGCAAGAGTCTTCTTCCTTCTTCCAAGGACTTACCTACTCTTGCACAAGTCTTCAGCCTTCAAGGAATTACCCACTCTTCTTGGATTTTCTGCCTTTGACTTCACCTTCACTCGGAGAAGCTTCCACCAAGGACTTACCCACTTGATCAAGGAGTCTTCTGCCTTCACCAAGGGCTTACCCACTCTTGCTCCAAGTCTTCAGCCTTGATCTTCTCCAAGGGACGCCTTCCCTTGGTCTTCTTCACCTCTCTTAGACAAGACAACGAACATTCATCTTCATGGTTGAAATGAGAGATAGGCAGGTGGTGGAAGTGAGAGCCTCACAATATATACATGTAGGACTAGCTCTCTTACAAATTTCCTACTCACTCTAATGAATGTAGCAAGTGATTAAGCTTAGAGAGAGAGGAGGCTGTAGAAAGCACTCAACTATAGAATAGAAACCTCACATAGAGTTTTGCATTGAATGCTCAACCTTGGAATGAAGCCCAAGGGGTCCTATTTATAGTTGAGGATGCCTAGAAGCCTTTGGGAACACTTGGGGCCAAAAATTAGCCGTTTGTGGCTTGCAACGGATATATTTTCACTTGTTGCAACTCCACAATGGCTAGAAGCACTTTTTTGTACAGTGCAATTGGTCGAGTTTCTATAAAGGTAAGTCCAGCAATAGAGTAAAATACAAAGCCGATATTCAGACCATCGGTCGAGTTTGTCCTGGGAAACCCGACCGACCAATAAATATCAAATTGGTCAGGTACTCCATCGGTCGATTTCTGTGAAGTGCAAACTCGATCGATCAAAATTCATTTTCAAGATCCAATCAGGATCGGTCGAGTTTGCAACTCGACCGATGAACAACCTGATGTGAATTTTGGAAAATGGCTTTTGAGTGCTTAAACATTCGATCTAAGTGCTCCTGATTTTTTCTAGGCTTAATTACAAGTCATACAATCATTACAAGTGATCTACAACATGATTCTAATGGAATTATCATATTACAAAAACGTGCACTTATATTGACTTTGACTTGTCTTTTCTCCAAGTTGAGATGTGCAAGTTAGGGCATTTGGAGTGTGTCTATACCTAATATGAAAACACTCAAGTAGAAGCATTAGACACCAATATGTGCAATAGTTAGTCATAATCAAAAATAGGTTTAGTCAATTTATACGTGAGTCACATTGACCTAATTGACCTTGAGTCAACATATATCTCCTACTATTTGAGTTTCTTAAACTAGTGATGTTTGACATGCATGTCTTGGTCATGTGAATAAATATATTATGAAACACATGGTTCATTTAGATATGATTCCGAAGACTCATATTGATGTTTCTAATAGATGTCAGATTTTTGTACAAGCTAAGCTCCACGAGAAGCCATTTATATCAGTATATTGTAGCACATCTTTATTTGAACTAAAAAGACAGTCAAATTTTTGTTCTTTACACAAAATTAGCAGGCACATTAGCCTATGGAAGATGTGTGTTTTATGCAAAAATATGCATGTAATTACTATGAAGTGGCACATTACATGTAAATAATGTGAGAAATAACCAAAAATGGGTGTCACGTCTCCAAGAGGATCTGCACACCATAGCCAAAATATGATACACATGTAGAAAATAGGGTGTGATCACCAAAAAGAGGCGTCAAATATCTAGCTATTACACAAAAACAATAGGTATATGAGCTTAAGAAGTCACATTTAATGTAAAAACATGCACATAATCACCAAAAGTAGGCACACTACATGTAAAGCATGCACAAAATCACTCAAACATGCCCAAATCTCCAAATAAATGCACACGTGTTAGCCAAAATATGATGCTCATATAGAAAAATATTAGAAGCATTAAACAAAAAAGGCTTATTTCATGCAAAAAAACAATACTAGTAGGCACATGAGCTCAAGTAAAAGGTGTGTTTAATGCAAAAACATATGTGTAATTATAAAAAGGAGGCATATTACATGTAAAGAATGCACACAATAAGCAAAAGTAAAATCAATTCTTTAACTATTATATAAAAATAGTATGCACATGAGCGCAAGTAAGAGGCATATTCATGCAAAAATATACGTATATGATGTACCCTATGAATAAGAGCGGGTGACATGCCTGCTCTTCCTTCATATGTGTGTGCACACTTTCACCTATGTGTGTGTGTATTTTTTTTAGTTTTTTTCCATTATTTTGTGTGTGCATGCTCTCTGTTCCTATGTGTGTGTGTTTTTTATTTTTTTTTCATTATTTTTATTATTACAAATTGCTCACTGTGAGTGCATGTTGCACTTTTATCTTTTATTTTTTAAATGATACATTATGTGAGGAGATTCATCGATACTATACAAGAAAGTCTGTGTAGGGGTCTGGTTGTAATTTTCTTATTATTTTTTATAATTAAGAATTGGTCCCTATGAGTGCTCACTGTACTTTTATCTTTTGTTTTTAAATGATATAAGAGGTTGCAATTTTCTCCATTATTTTTTGTAATTACGAAGTGGTCCCTGTGAGTGCACACTACACTTCTATCTTTTATTTTTAAATGATATATTATGTGTGGAGACTCATGAATACTGTATAAAAATGTCAATAGAGGGGGTTGGTTGCAATTTTTTGATCTTTTTTATTATTACAAATTGGTCCCTGTGAGTGCACACTGCACTTCTATCTTTTATTTTTAAATGATATGTTATGCCAGGAGACTCATCAATATTGTATAAGAGTGTCCGTAGAGGGGGTTGGTTGCAATTTTCTCCATTTTTTATTATGAATTGGTCCATGTGAGTGCACACTGCACTTTTATGTTTTACTTTTTAAATGCTATATTATGTGAGGAGGCTCACTGATACTGTATAAGAAAGCCAATAGAGGGGCCCAATTTCAATTTTCTCCATTATTTTTTCGTTACTACAAATTGGTCCCTGTGAGTGCACCCTACACTTTTGTCTTTTATTTTTTGAAATGATATATTATGTGAGGAGACTTATTGGTACTACACAAAAAAGCCTGTAGAGGGGGTTGGTTGCAATTTTCTCCATAATTTTTTGTAATTACAATTGGTCCCTATGAGTGCACAATGCACTTTTGTCTTTTGTTTTTTAAATGATATATTATGGGAGGACAGTCATATATATATATATATATATATATATATATATATATATATATATATATATATATATATATATATATATATATATATATATATATATATATATATATATATATATATATATATATATATATATATATATATACAGAGAGAGAGAGAGAGAGAGAGACAGGCTAGAATACACTCGAGTGTACAGATCGTACAAATACACTCAAGTGTGTTTGCATGTCAAGACTATTTTTTGCAAAATGTAAACTGTTGATCTTCACCGTCATACTATAACTAGGCTACATACAAATTTTGAGCCCATTTGGATGAGTGTAAGTCACTCATCCAAGGACAAAAAAATCGACGCGCGAAACTAATTTGAAATGCATATTTTTTGCCGTCTTCATAACAGGGAGCTATACGTATCCAAATGTGCTAAAATTTTGCGTATGAGTTGTTCACGAGATGTTTAAGATGATCAATAGATTAGATTTTCAAAAAAAATATTGCATCATGAAAAACTACTTGAGTGTATTACACTCCGAATACACTCGAGTGTATTCTAGCTTGACTCTGCATATATATATATATATATATATATATATATATATATATATATATATATATATATATATATATATGTATGTATATAGGGCATTCATTCGTTGCCCGCGCGGGTAGCCTGGATTTCGCTACCCGGCAGCCAAAAAAGTAACTATTCTGGCCAGAAAAGTAACCCTTCTATAAAAAAAAGTAACTATATTGATCAAAAAGTAACTATGCGACTAAAAAAGTAATCCCATACAAAATACACAGCAGATATGTATGTACCCGTGTTTTAAAATCTGATGTTGCAAACGTAACTATCTATGTACGAAACTTAGCAGTTTTCAAGGTAAAGTAACCCTCTACATGTCAAAAGTAACCAACTTGAAAAAAGTAACCGAAATGGGGGGCGGGTAGCTACCCGCGCGGGCAATAAAGATGGGCCCATATATATATATATATATATATATATATATATATATATATATATATATATAAAAGAAAGCTCATATAGGGGTGGGCTGCAATTTTCTGCATAATTTTTGTAATGACAAATTGGTCCTCGTGAGTGCACACTGCATTTCTATCTTTAATTTTTTAAATGATATATTATGTGAGGAGACTCATCCATAATTTGTCATTACAAAAATTATGGAGAAAATTGTAGCCCACCCCTATATGAACTTTCTTTATATATATATATGTATATGTATATATATATATATGTATATATATATATATATATATATATATATATATATATATATATATATATATATATATATATATATATATATATATATATATATATATATATATATATATATATATATATATATAAAAGAAAGCTCATATAGGGGTGGGCTGCAATTTTATCCATAATTTTTGTAATGACAAATTGGTCCTCGTGAGTGCACACTGCATTTCTGTCTTTAATTTTTTAAATGATATATTATGTGAGGAGACTCATCCATACAGTATAAGAATGGCCATAGAGTGGGTTGGTCACAGTTTTCAAAATTATTTTTTATAATTACGAATTGGTCCCTATGAGTGCACTCTCCGTCTCTTTCTTTGATATTTTAAATGACATAATATGTGAGGAGATTCATCCATAATGTGTAAGAAAGCCAATAGTGCGGGATGATTGCAATTTTCTCCATTACTTTTTGTAATTACAAATTGGTCCCAGTGAGTGCACACTGCACTTTTTGTCTTTTATTTTTAAATGATATATTATGTGAGGAGATTCATTGATATTATAATAGAATGCACGTAGAGGGGGGTTAGTTATCTATCTATGATTTTTTAAATAATATAATATGTGAGGAGACTCATCCATAATGTATAAGAATGCCCATGGAGGGGGCTGGTTGTAGATTTTTCCATTACTTTTTGTAATTACGAATTGGTTTCTGTGAGTGCACACTGCACTTTTGTCTTTTATTTTTAAATAATATATTATGTGACGAGACTCATTGATATTATATAAGAATGCCCATAGAGGGGCTGGCTGTAGTTTTCTCCATTATTTTTTGTAATTACGAATTGGTCCTCGTGAGTGCACACTGCATTTCTATCTTTTATTTTTTAAATTATATAATATGTGAAGAGACTCATCAATACTAAGAATGTCCGTAGAGGGGCTAGCTGTAATTTTCTCCATTATTTTTTATAATTACAAACTGGTCCTTGTGAGTGCACACTACATCTCTATCTTTTATTTTTTAAATGATATAATATGTGAGGAGACTCATCAATACTAAGAATGTCCATAGAGGGGTTGGTTGCAATTTTCTCCATCAATTTTTTAATTACGAATTGGTCCTCGTGAGTGCACACTGTACTTTTGTCTTTGATTTTTAAATGATATATTATGTGAGGAGACTCATCCATAATGTATAAGAAAGCCCATAGAGGGGGTTGGTTGCAATTTTCTTCATTACTTATTGTAATTACGAATTGATCCTCATGAGCGCACACTGTGCTTTTGTATTTTATTTTTAAATGATATATTATGTGAGAAGACTCATCGATATTATATAAGAAAGCCCGTAGAGGGGCTGGTTGCAAATTTATCCATTATTATATTGTAATTACTAATTAGTCCCTGTGAGTGCACACTATATTTCTGTCCTCTATTTTTTAAATGATATAATATGTGAAGAAACTCATCAATATTGTATAAGAATGTCTGTAGAGGGGGCTACTTATAAACTACTTTTTGTAATTACGAATTGGTCCTCGTGAGTGCACATTGCACTTTTGTCTTTGATTTTTAAAATGATATATTCTATGAGGAGACTCATCCATAATGTATAAGAAAGCCCATAGAGGGGATGGTTGCAATTTTGTCCATTATTTTTTGTCATTACGAATTGGTCCTCGTGAGTGGACACTACACTTTTGTCTTTTATTTTTATTTGATATATTATGTGAGGAGACTTATCGACATAATGTAAGAAAGCACGTTGAGGGGGTTGGTTGCAATTTTCTCCATTACTTTTTGTAGTCCCCGTTAGTGCACACTACACTTTTGTCTTTTATTTTTTAAAATAATATATTATGTGAGGAGTCATCCATAATGTATATGAAAACCCATAGAGCGGTGGTTGCAATTTTATCCATAATTTTTTTAATTACAAATTGGTCCCTATGAATGCACACTGCACTTTTATCTTTTATTTTTAAATGATATATGATATGTGAGGAGACTCATCAATATTATATAAGAAAGCCCATACAAGGGGTTGGTTGTAATTTTTCTCATTACTAATGTTCAAACATTCTATCTGAGTATTATTAATTGGTTCTATCTATCAATATTTTTATAAGTCAGAGGGAGTCAGTTGGGTTTTCTTTCTCTTCGTATGTTTTATACAGATTATCAATTGTTAATGCATCGGTCATCATGAGTCGACTAGAAAAAAGAATTTTGTTTTAAACTTTAGTAGTGACACAGTACAAGTCAGAGGGAGTCACTGGTCAACTAACATAATGATTGTATGTGCTCTACTAGCTTGACTATGTGCTCAATGGTCTATTCGTTGTCTGTGTTCTAGCAACATGTGTGTGTTAACCAATCCATCATGTCTATATGCTAACTAATTCCTCATGTTTGTGTGCTTATATACTAGAATGAGTCAACTGAATGTTAATCGAGCTACTCCCTCTTAATGGGTTGGCCGTTTTCTTTTGTAATTCATAATTTTTTGCATTTTAATTTTTAATTTGTGTTCTACATACTAGAGGGAGTCAAACTTGAATAATTAGTGAATTATTCTTTTTAGCAAGTTATGTATAATTATTCTTACTACTAAGATGAATCCAAAAATTATCAATTTAATCATCAAGCATTTTATCATGTGTAACAATATATATTATACATTTTATTGTGCTAATTCAACTGCTATTCACGTGCTTTTAACTAGTAATCATAAAAAGGAAGCATCAAAACTCCAAAAGGATGCATAGACTTGCACTTATACTCCTACTATTTTTCTATACATGCGTCATATTTTCCTATGGTATGTGCATTTCTTTTAAAACTTTAGCGCATAATTTTGGTGTTATGTATGCACCTCTACGTAACATTCATGTGCCTAATATATTTCTATGTTCATCACTTTATTTATTCCCTTATTACTTCACTCCTCTCTCAATGTTAATTCCCTTTTTGTCCCTTGACTTCCCTCCTCAATACCCTTATCTCCCATTTCACTTCTCTCTTTACTTCCCTCCTCACCTCCAATTGCTTCCCTCCTCTTTTAATTTCTCTCATCTCTCCTGCTACTTCCCTCATCACTTCTCTCCTCTCTCCTATTAATTTGTTCATCACTTTTTTTCTCAATCCTCTTCATATGTTTGTCACTTCTCCCCTCTTTCTTAAAAAATCATCTGTCACTTCCCTCATTTATTTTTCCCTTCCATGACTTTCCTTCCCTCCCTACTTATTTCCCTCATCTTTTTATTTATTTCTATCATCTTGCTCGTTACTTCACGCATCATTTTCCCCTGTCTTACATTAATTTGTTCATGCTTCTCTCCTCTTTTCTCTAATTTCTTAACTACTTCCCTCCTCTTTCATAAACCCCCTATTCACTTTCTTTCTCGTTTGCCTCATCTAGAAAAGAGCAAAAAAAATACCAAGTTAATGAAGGGAGATGAGACGGATGTTAGGAGTTGCAGAGGGGTGACAAAAAGATTAATAAGATAGGGTGGCAGAGTTGGCTGCATGTTGGTTTTTCCTAGTGCTTCATATGCATGTAGGCTTGACAATGGGTGGTTTTTTTATGATCCGAGCATAATACGACCCAATTCACAAATATATAGCTCGCATCTAATTCACATCTAAAAGATCATCAAAAAATCATCTCAACTCGATAGCAAAAATCCAATTTGATCTGCAAACCAAAACATTACCTTAAATTTAAATGAAAAATGCGGACTCTCCCAAAACTACGACCCCTAATTATTCACATCTAAAAGACCATCAAAAAATCATCTCAACTCGATCAACAAAAATCCAATCTGATTCGTAAACCAAAACATTACCTTAAATTTAGATGAAAAATGTGGACTCTCCCAAAACTGCGACCCCTCGTGATTCACATCTAAAAGATCATAAAAAAATCATCTTGACTAGATCAACAAAAATCCTATCTGATCCGTAAACCAAAACATTTCCTTAAATTTAGATGAAAAATGCAAACTCACCCAAAAATGCGGCCCCTCGTGATCCATACTTCCACCTAGTGCTCCTTCAGCTTAGTCCACACCTACTACTCCCTCGTTTAGACCAATTGTTTCAATGATGGCCATAGGATCATCCAGACCTTCTGCCCCTACCCTACTTGTGATGGTGTACATACAACTCGAGCATGTCCTTCTTGCATCAAGCATCAGGATGCCCATCCTAGTTGTTGGCACTAGGCTTCAAAAGGACGAGCAATGCCTTCTCTTTTTCATACAGTATCATTGTCTAGCACTTGTCGTCCTGCTCCTTTTCATCTCTCTACTAAGTTTTTGGCTCGTGCGGGTGTTCCCAGAGATTCGACGAACTTGCATCCACATCACAAAAGTGTCATCACCTACAACTCTGACAATGAAAGAAATGACCAAATACGGTGTCTAGTGTCTACAGCTCGTGGCCGTATCCAATTCCCTCTTAATCTCATGACTGAAGCTTGGTTAGTTCACTCTCCATGTACATTATCCAGGTGATAGGGATGTGTGATGCTGTGGTAGTCCAAGACTGGTGCATGACCCTGATCCATTATCAATTCTAGGTGGTTAATACATCATCTTTCAAGTTAGGGTATGTTTGGTAGAATGTAATACTTTTGTTAAATGTTTGAACCCATTATTTTTGGGAATTTTTTTTTGTTTGGTTGGGTGTAGCAGGATGCAGTTTGATTTTATAACCTCACCTAACTACACAGTTCAACCAAAAATCAAGAAAAATGTACAACACATTATTTGGGACTGGTCGGGTGTAGTTTCTTCATGTGCACGTTACAAGTGGCAGATGTCCACACATATTAAAAAGCTTTTCTTACGTACCCACTCCTCTACTCTTCGTCACCCTCTCCGTAATGGCCCATTTTCAAATTAATCATCTAATTAGGGTTTACTTAGATGATTGTATGCTTAACTAAGTTGATCATTGTTTAAAGCTTTATTAATGACGGAAATTAGTCATCTAATTAGGGTTTACTTAGATGATTGTATGCTTAACTAAGTTGATCATTGTTTAAAGCTTTATTAATGACAGTAGTTAAGTTTTTATGTTTTAAATATAATGGGAAGTTTTAATCATACTTTGATTCACATAATTAGGGTTAACATTTGGAAACCCTAATCGATCCAAATTAGGGTTTTGATGACATATTAATTCATAATTTGATAAGTATAGTGTCTCACTAAATGATTTTTAGTATTTTATGTGTAACTTGGATTTAATTCAAATTTGGATACGATTTGTATATATCAAGTATGAGCACAACTGAAAAATATAAGATTTTATGAAGAATTTTTTGACCTATTTGTCCATCGAGTTTCAAACTGGACCGACCATATTTTTAGATTGATATAGTAGTGTGGTAATTGAATTTTATCTTTTTATTGGTATATCCAATTAACTTCAAATTTTAACTGTAGTTGAAACTTCATTATAAACATAATATTAAATTGACATAATTTTTGTATGATGTTTGATCTCTACAGAGAGGGGTGTCGGTTGAGTTCTATGAAGGACAAACTCGACCGACCATGTTGTAGACTGCAATATAGTAGTGTAGTATTTGATTTTAAGTTATTTACTGGTAACTCCAAATGATCTAAATTTTTTACTTTCACTTATAAACTCAATTTAAGACATTTTGTTAATGTTTGTTAATTTTTGGATGATTTTAGAGTTCTAAAAAGTGTGGTGTTGGTCGAGTTTATAACTCAACCGACTAACCCATCTGAGAAAAATAAAAATACCTTGAAGGGCTTGTTTGCAATTGTTCTAAGCACCTCAATTCATCTATATGACTAATCTAACAAACAAGGAGCTATCATAACTCATCATTCCTGTCAAAGAAATGAAATTCTATAGAGAGAGGAGAGCTAGGGTTTTGAGAAGAGAAAGTGGTGGAGATGTTGATCTGGGGTTTCTCTATCCAAGATATGATGAAATCAAGTAAGTTTAGCTTCTTTGCATATCATTTCATGGTGAATATTCTCTAATTTGATTCAAAATCACATAAAATCTCCCCCTTTTCTCACTCTTTCTCTTCTAATCCCCATTTCTAGGGTTAATGAGTTGAGAGGAAAAAGAATTGGATTCATTTGCTAGAGTTTGATTGGGTTTCCAAAAATTTCGAGGTTGATCTATGCTTTTAAGGTGCTTGGCACCTGAGGTGAGTGTTTTTCTCCCTCCTAAGCTTTGTATTCATGTTGGAAGCCTAATTCTATCCGGTTAAAACGATCAGAAACATTGCTTGTATATGTATGTGATTGGATCTGATTTGCGAAAGATATTAGGGTCTCAACTTCTACTAATTTTGATTATTTCTCATTGATTAGAACTTGATTAGTCCCTGATATATTGATTGAGGATCCATGTAGAATCCTACTGATAGATGAATATTCTATTTCATGCAAATTTTGCCTAAAAGTCAGCCTAATGGATGATATGCTTGGAATTGAATTAACATTAATAGATTCATATTTGTATTGTACTAGATTGTATTATACAAGTGTATTGTTGAATGTTAATGGAATTCAATATAATATACATATGAGGATCAGTATGAGGTGACCACATATCTGATTAGGACTTGTTTTGAGGAATTGAATCAAATGAGTCAATTAATCAATGTATACTTATGATTGATGAATGGAATATGTGAAAATGGAAACGAGGGTTTCCATGTGTGTGAATAGCCCAAATGAACTTCTATGCATCATTATGCAATTAGTTAGTCATACGGATCTTATGATGTGTCGAACTAAGGATGAATTCTTGAAAACACTAGATGTTTAGTATTAAGCCGATTATGAGTGATGAAGCTAGAATTTGTATATGATGTTAATGTTGAATGTAAGTATTAATACTTCAATTAAAGATGATGAGTCTTACTAATATGATCTAATCCTAATGCATCTATTTAGTATAATAAAGAGTGATCATTGTTGATTATGGGAATGACATTAGTAGTCAATGACATGGTACACTTATCTAACTATAAGAGACAATATGAACAAGATGTACTTAATGGTGATTGCAAGATTAAGATGAAACTAGTGAAGATAGTATGATTTTATCTTTTATTTTAATTACATGTGGCTTAACCCAAGTTAAATGAAATATACTAAGAACTGTACTTTGATAAATGTTAAGTACAAGAGAAGCATTGTATGTAGTGAATTAAAAATGATTGGTCCAGATAATGTAATGAACATGAAATGAAAGAAGTTGAGACTACTGAATATAAAATGATGGAAAAAGATTGGAATTAGTATATGATTCTAAGAATGTAACTCTTACCATAAAATGATGAGTTTGATGATGCTAGTGAATGACAATCTTTAATGAGGGATTAAGGGATTCACATAACTGTAGTTGAATTCAACTAAAAGATGAAATTCAAGTATTTGAATTGATTTACAAGAATATGTTCTTGAATTGTGATTTGTACTTTGAGAATGGACTAATAGTACAAACTTCAAATGATAGTCAACATGTGTTGATTAGTAACCCCATCTGAAGAATGTGAAATAAAAGAAGAAAAGAACTAATTCTGTTATGCATGTATATGTATGAAATTTATTTTCATATATTGAGATTGGACAAAACAAGCATATGTTGTATGATAAATCTATTTTGAGTGTGATCAATGATACATGATATGTTGCTAGTTCTAATGCCTCTACTAATATTTGTTAAGAACTGTGATGTAAAATGAACTGATAAGAAATATGTTGAAATTGAATTGATATGCACTCTTTACATTTGAGAAACCCTGACAAGGGTAAATGTTGTGTAATGAGATTATCTCTAGGGCTGAAAGCCCACTGATGATGATAAAACCCTGATGGAGTAAATGCCGGACAATAAGATTATGTCTCAGGATGAAAGCCCACGGTAGATGATTGCTATGAGATGATGTAGAAGATACAAATAATCATTTGTGTTGCAACCTATAGATTTATTGTGCTTCTTGCTTTGATCATTGTCCTTATTGATAAACTTAATACGTTTCATGTTATTCTAGTTACACGAGAATATACATATATGATATATGATGTTTTGAATTCCTTAAAGATGAGTAAAAGAGATGAATAACAAGTGAAATGTTGGAACATCTAGTTAGGTGCCCTGAACACCGTGAGTTTCCCTCGAGGACCACACCTGGGAAACAAAACGGATCACCTTGTAGTAATCAATGAATTACTAGAAGGATTTCCAGAGTGTGGATCGAGACCTTGAAGGTTAGACCACCAGGATTTAGGAGTGAGTCATCTAGAATGCTCTGGCCCTAAATCCTTACTGTGAAAGTCTATGTCCAGATGGAATAGACTTCATTGAAACGAAATATGTGAAATGTGAAAATATGTGAAATGCTGTGATATGTGATATAATATTTTGTTGGTTCCTATATCGTGTACCCAAGATGAGGATGTGAGCCTCTTTAGGTAACCCTGAGGTGGCCAAGGTCTGTTGTTGATATCTTAGGGTGGCTGGCTAAACCATAAATTAGTGACGGTGAGTCATTGACATGAGAATCAGGTGTGGCAACTTCTACTCTGTGAGGTACAAACCACACAATTTCAGGGCAAATGAATAAATGATGATAAGCCTTGTAGAACATGATTTGAATGGTTGTGACATTCCTTGTACTGCTACTTGAAGATTTGTCATTTTTGATTATGCTTGTTTTTATGGAAAGTAATCATGTTGTTATGGACATTTTCATACTATGATATGTCATGTTGACAAGTTATAAATGATGGGATTTATATCCATTCTAAATATGAGTTGGATTTCTTGCTATTTGATAGTATTGTTTGGTAGATATGTATTATGTGTACTTCAACATTGGGACTATAGGATGTGTTCTTGGTCCGGCTGGTGGTCAGTCACAAAGATAATGTTATTGTTATGTATTGATTCAAAATGCTTAGAACTTGACTTATTTCTCATGCAGTGGGGTTTTTAATTTGAACTAAGAAGTATCTACTGATTTGTTTGTACACATGCTCTAAAATATGTTTCAAAGTTATAATTAGTTTAAGTGATTACCTTATCTATTGGATTAGATTACCATTGTAAGTTAGATATGACTTATAATAGAACTATCCACTATACTTTTCAATATCTACATGTTTCTTTTAAGTTTTTATACTTAATCTGATGTTGATGCATGTACCTAGCTTGAGTGGGAGGTATCTACTCACTGGGGCTCTATATGAGTCTCATGAGGTTGTTTCAAATGTTTTTAGGTATAATGCTATCCAACAGAGAGGTTGTGTGAAAGAAGATATAAATATCATAATCTAGATATATAGAATGTCCTTGTACTCTCTCTTTCTCAGGATGGGTTGTAGTCTATGTTTGTTCATCAATGTACATATATCTGATGTAAACTGAACCACATATGAGAACAAATTTGATTTTGGTTTTGATAAATTTAATAATATTTGTGATATCTAAATGTGATGTACTTGATGTGACATCGATTTATGAATTTGTGAATAAATAAAAAGGAAAATTTTATCTGTGTTTTTCATGTATTATTTAATTGCCTTTGTCGAGAACTCATTATTGAATTTCATAATCTGGGTTTAGGTTTTGGGATTATCTCTAATGGTTGGTATTTATATTGATCAAAAGAGTGGGTCATGACACTCCCTTTCACTATCTAACTACCTACTCCCCACCACTCTGGCTTTCCTCTCTTTCTATCTCTAACTCACACTCCCGCTACTCTCGCTGCCCTCCCTATCTCTCTCTTTTCAACTCCTCACTTTTCTACTCTCACTACCTTATCTTTTTCTCCCATCTCTTGCTCCCTCTCTAATTGGATGCAGAACTACAACAACATGAAAGTATAACTTACTCATTTTGTTAATTATGATCAGAAAAATTAGTAGTTATATAATATCAATAATATTAATATATGCTTTTAAAAATGTTTGCATATAATTAATTATAGATACTACATCATATCAAACATAGGAAATTAAATCTATAAAATTTAATTACACCGTATCAAATGACACATTATTAGTTCAAATTTTACACTTTTAACCTTTCTACTTTTCAATTCACATTTTGTAAACTACACCCTACCAAATAGACCTTCAATGAGAAAGAAAGTGCCCCACTAAGATGTAGAAAAAGTGGAATGGAATTATGCCTTTGTATAGGATCAAACAGATCAGCATATCGACCCACTGTCAGTGCGCACTAGTGTTCCATCCTTTAGTTGGCACCCACACTAACTTCTAAATCTATAAAATTCATAATTTATGGTTTGGGTCGGGCCAGATTGGTTAGATCGGTTTAAATTATTTTGTCATGCCTAAATTCATGTGAGACCCCCCTAACGTTATGACAATTAAATCCTTATAGCTCGACATCCCCACAATGTTTGACTTGCTATGAAGTAAGCTCAACAAAAGCGTCCAGTTTGATTTCTAGATTTGTACACCTCAATGGAAGTAGAATATCCCAACAAAGGTGGTCAATTTAATTTGAAAAAACCTCATGACGCAAGGAAGTAGAATTAAGAACAAAGTACCACATTAGGTAATTATGAACAGAGTACCACATAAGGCTCCCCATCGGCTTCCATTTCCTCCTTTGTGTGCCGCTCCGACTTTGTGGCACTTTTAAGAAGAATGCACATGTTCCGCATCAAAGCCGCCAGCTCAAGCCGAGCAAGGTTGCATGTTGATGTCCTGAATCCACCCTAGTTTCCCTTCAATCAACCTAGTGGTAGAGGGGGGCAAAAGGGGGCCATGCCCACCCCCAAATATTTTGATATTTAACAGATTTGTAGTCGATAATGTAATATACATACATTTAATAATATAATATATATTGCATTTCATGTATATGAAACATAAAAAGTCCAGTAGCGCAATGGAGTAGGCTCTCTACGTGCACTCTAGGGATGTGGGTTCCAGCTATTACAACCCCAATTTTTGCGTTCATATGATCGAAAATGCAATTTCCCCAATAAATGTATGATTAGGAATTGTATGAATTATATTTATTGAATGGATTTCATTTACAATATTTCCTTTGTGCGTGTGATTTTGTGGATCATAATATGTTAAAAAATCCAATATGGCTAAAAGAAAAAGAAGAAATCAAATATTGCTTTATTAAGAAGTAAATATGAGATAATGATGAAATTATAAGAAATATGTGAAAGTATGGATAATAGAATCATCATGAATGAGATTTCGAGTCCACATGGCTTCTAAGGGTAAAAGGAATCCAAATAAAAGAATAGGAGAGAGAAAATATGCACAAAATATAACTTAATATGTGATAACTTGCATATAAATAAAAGTATCTCATACTTTTGATTTTGAGTCCCAAACTTGGTATACAAGTAGATTAAGTCATCATGGACTTTACTCTAAAATTTGGGGTTAAAAGGATATATGGTTTGGGAGATATGAATTTGTAAGTTTCCTAAAGTGTAAAGGATAACTTTAAATGTCACAATTTAATTTCGATTTGTGTTCTAATACGAGGCTCGGTGGCCATTGGATCTGAATCCAACGATGGCTGCACTTTGTCTAAAATTAGGAAATTGTTGGAACTAGGAGACTTTCCTCTCTCGATATCTCAAGAATCCTAGCCTGTTCGAACTTGGGATGGAGGCCATTGGCTCCGAGAAGTCCTAGCGGTCCCGATCATAGTGGGATTGGCCGCCTTTCATGGTCGGTGTATGACTTCCCCAAATCTGGGAAAACACAGGTAGCTATCCCTATATAAGGGGGGGGCACAAATCGTGTGCATTATCACTGGATACATCATTGAGTTCACGAGGAGGAACCACCCTGTTCTGTGCAACCAATTGTGGGAAAAGCTTCCGTCAGGTACCCTGACTAGGCTGCACTCCCCACCAAAGGAGAGCTCCTTTGACTCGATGACTCAAGCGAGCACCAATGGAATTAGGAGCAAGGGCACATTTTCCGACACCTGGGAAAGGTAAAAAACATGTTGCTTGATGGTCTGAGGGACAAGGGTGCAAAGTCAACACCAGTGTTGACCTCATGATGACCCTATACTACACGAGAGAAAGATTGCGAGGTAGAAGAAGACTCTGTGAGATTTGACTCTCTTATCCCCGATGCTTGTAAAGGAAAAGAGGGGTGAAGTTGCCCTTTGATCCTGATCTCTGACCCCGTCTCGTTGGAGAGAGATGATGATTTGGCCGCAGACCATTGGCGGTGTAATACACATGTGGAAAAGGATGAGGAGCCAGATTAACTAACATGACACTCTTGTATTGGCCCAAAAGGTAACTATCTCACAAAATTCATAACTAATAATCAACAACTCAGATTAAGATGTGTTATATATGAAAGTTCATCAAAAAAACCAATAAAAATAGTTTTAGAGCTTGAATCTGATCACAGTTCTAAAAGTACCTAAAGTTGCCATCTTTAATGCTTTCATGAGTAAGAAACCCTAATTTGATGATTAATGAAATTGGGAAAAGATTAATATGGATGATCTATGAGAAAATTAACCTGTTGTTAATAAAAATACGTTTTAATGTCTAAGTAGATGATCCATATGCTTAATAGCTTAATTTAGGGTTTTGATATGTTAATGTACTTTAGTGGGCTTAGAAACCCTAATCTAAGTGTTAATGGTTTCTGATGTGGTATATTTCGAAATTCATCATAGGGAAGTGATACTAAGTGGACCCTAAGCCTATTAGGAAGATGTAAATGAGTAATTAGGGTTTTGAACCTAGAACTACTGTTTTAGGATTTTATGGATGTAAAGGAGGAAAGTTGTAAATAGATCTTAAGGAACCCTAATGAAACCCTAATTTGTATTAGAAACCCTAGAAAGTGAATCCAAGTCAATAAAGTAGATTCTTGATAAGTATGTAGTAATTGGGTTACACATGATTTACATGATTTTGTGATAGTGTGGTTGAATTGCTTTCTTGGATTGGATTTCTGGATTTGAATTGCTTATTGCTTGTGAAATCTACTGAACAAGTATGTGGTTAATTATGAGTACACACTTTATGTTTCCCGATGTTTTCCCAATAATTTATCGATCGCAATGAAATTAAGCTGCTTGGATGTTTCATTACTGTAATCTTAAAAGTGAATAAGATTATCACAATTTATATATGTGTGTGACTTGCATGAACCTACAAACCCCTCTGGATTTAAGATAAGAGACCAAGCCCTGGAGGGAAACTCAAGGTGGTCAAGCCCCAGAGGGAAGACCACAGGGCACCTAGAGAGGTGATCCCAGGTATCGAGCTCAGGATGGAGAAGGTAGCCTTAAAGTCACTTGCAAGGACTTAACCCTACAGAGGGTATCCCAGAGGTGGTAAAACCGATTGAGGAGTCATACTGAAAATGTAATGTTGCATTGTTAACAACTATTTGATGTGATTATGTTGTTAGAACTTATGTGCAATGTTTTGGTTGTCACCAATACCGATATATTCATTTATACTGATCGTCGTTTTAGGATTATATGAAATTGGACAAATAGTATAGTGGAACTTGTGAAGATTAAAGTTTATTAATAAAGGAGGATTTAGATAGATAGAATTATATTGAGGGTAGAAGTTCCAATTTCCTATTTTTGAAAGGTATGTGAAAAGTAATTTTTATTCCAATTTTCAGTTTAGTCTTTCGTAGAATTTATTAATTATTTTTTATTATTTGCAAAATCATTGATCCTATTTTTTGGATAACGCCTCTGACTTCTTGGTCTTCCTTAATTAGGGATTACCGGGAAGCAGGGTCGTTACAATTGGTATTAGAGAAATGATTTTCCATTTAACCTCTAATAATTATTAAATTTTACAAACTCTATAGAACCCAAGGGGGTTATTAGAGGATTTCCGATGATGGTGGTGTCTAAAAAAGGATCACAATCCGTGGTCTGACAAAGTTTTCCTCCGCCCCGCTAGTTGGTCTACGAGGACTCTCAGATATTGTGTAACTTCCTAGACGAAATCAGAGGTTTTGACTCGAAGTAAGATACCTCTAGGACTCTGTAATTTGTCTTCTTCCCTTCTCAACTATAATTCATATAGGATTCTAATTTCTTAGGTTTTCTCTGTATCCACACTGCTCATGTGTTTGGGATAAGAGTAATAAGGATTAGGGAATCCTCTACCAAATAATGAAAAGAATGTAAACAAGATGTCATGGACATAAGTTAAATAGTTTAAGCATAAACTAAAGATTAGTTACATGCTTAGGTTTCATGGTGTGTGTTGTCGTGCTTTCAGGAGAGCTTTGAGGTTAACCTTCTTGTAGGTGGGTGAGGAGAGAGTTAGCCTTTTAGGCAGAGGCCTCTAGGAAGAGGAGGAGACCTGATGCATCCTCTAAGGATGATGCTAACCCTAACCCTAAGTGGAAGTTAGAGATGACAAGATGAATCAGATACCTTAATATTCTATACCTTCAAGTATGTGGGTCAGACATACATGCTTTACGTAAAGGTTTTGAGTACCCATGAGAAGCATGAGCTATGTGAGGTTGTTCGACCTAGTACCTTTTTGGCGACCCAACCTTGGGAGGGTTGCTCCTGTTAGGGTGAAGGATAGATCCTTCATTGAAGAGGTTAGTAGTGAGTCTTATTGCAAAGGTAGATTCTTGATAAGTATGTAGTAAATGGGTTACATATGCTTTTCAGGATTTTGTGATATTGTGGTTGAATTGCTTGCTTGGATTGGATTGCTTGATTGGAATTGGTTATTGCTTGAGAAATCTACTAAACAAGTATGTGGTTAATTATGAGTACACACTTTATTTGTCCCGACGTTTTCCCAATGATTTATCGATTGCAATGAAACTAAACTGCTTGGATGTTTCATTACTATAATCTTTAAAGTGAATAAGATTATCACAATTTATGTATGTGTGTGACTCACTCGAACCTACATACCCCTCTAGATGTAAGATAAGAGATCAAGCCCTGGAGGGAAGGTCAAGGTGGTCAAGCCCAGGAGGGAAGACCACATGCTCCCAGAGAGGTGACCCCATGTACCAAGCTCAGGATGGAGAAGGTAGCCTTAAAGTCACTTGTAAGGACTTAACCCTAGAGAGGGTATCCCAGAGGTGGTAAAAGCGGTTGAGGAGTCATGCTAAAAATGCAATTTTGCATTGTTAACAACTATTTGCTGTGATTATGTTGTTAGAACTTATGTGCAATGTTTTGGTTGTCACCACATATCGGTATATTCATTTATACTGACTAACATTTTGTTTGTCGGCATTTTAGGATCGTCTGAAATTGGACAAACAGTAAAGTGGAACTTGTTAAGATTAAAGTTAATTCATAAAGGAGGATTTAGATAGATATAATTCTACTTAGGGTAGAAGTTCCAATTTCCTAATTCTAAAAGGTATGTGAAAAGTCATTTTTATTCCAATTTTTAGTTTAGTGTTTTATAGAATTTATTAATTATTTTTTATTATTTGCAAAACCATTGATCCTATTTTTGGGATAACGCCTCTGACTTCTTGGTCTTCCTTAATTGGGGGTTACCGGGAAGTAGGGTCGTTACACCAACCCAATTGGTACATTTTTGAGACACATTATTTGATTTCCAAAGATAAGTATGGAATTTTGCTACATTTCATACAACTTCTTTTGTGATATGTAAACAAGTCCTTGTAAATTTGCACAATTTTTTTCCTATGTAATAAAAATGTGAATGAGTCTAATAATTTGGTACAATTTTCACAAATACCATTTTTAGCACATAAGTCATTTTTAAGGATAATAATAAAAGTTTGTCATATTTATTGTACAAGTCCCAACAACTTGGCACTTCTCATGTAATATATGAATAAGTCCTTACAACTTGACATTGTACTAAATAAAAAATATGAATGAGTCCTAATAATTTGGATTAGGTATAAAATGTGAACTAGTCCTAACAACATAGCTCATCTCCATATATTTTCCAATTTTTTGTTAGGGTCTCTTACTTTTATAATTATTCCAAATCAAGCTTGAAGCGGAATATTGATACAAATTATATAAACATATTAGATGACCTATATCTTTTGTTGTTTATCAAAAATTTTATTTTATTGTTATTCATAAATTTGGAGCAATCTATTATGTTGATAACAAAAGTATACTCCCTACACTGACCTTTTATGTTCGTTGATTCTTTGAACAAGTCTAACTTTGTATAATATTGATCTAAATAACGCCTAAGCCAAACACAAGGTATTGAAAATAAAATTAAAAGAGAGACAAGTAGTACCTTCTACTTTATTAGACCATTGAGTGTCACCTTTTAATCTATATGATTAGTACTCAACTTTGTGAGTATCTAACTTCTTGATATACCATGTTTATTTTTAGTCCAACATGAAATTGTTGCAACAAGCTAATTTTAGATATACATTCAAAACTCATAAAGAAAATCTAAATGAATTAACAAATTATTTGGAGACTTGTTAGAGTATTTAATTATTTTTATCAACTAAAATATTTCATAATTGAAATGTGATATTGAACATTGTTTTAAAATATCTAGCAATATTTTTTAGCTTATCAAACACATCATTTATAGTAAAAATATTTAAACTATACACTATAAATAAGTTCTTGTATTTCTAAATAATCAAAATAAATTAGGATTATTTTGTGTTAAAATATTGTGTGTTAGTTAAAATGTGTATTTATCTACAAATTAGAGAACTTTTTGTTTGATCTACTCAATATACAACATGATACCCTTGTTGTTCTCTATCATTACATATGACTTTATAGTTAAATATATTAGGTGTTTTGTTTTCTTTTATGAAAAAATCAAGAGATATATGTGATTTGATCATAATCTAGAAATACAAAGAGTTATTATAACATTTTACTTTTATAACATCAATTTCGTTCTTTTTGAGAAGGTTCATTAAAAATACCCCCACCAAAATATTGGATTCCCGGCTCCGCCTCTAGATCAAGTGATCACCACATCCTTATGGGCCTTAGCCGCTAGTAGTGACGCTGGAGGGTTGGAAGAGAAAGAATCGGCGGTCCGCACAATCAGTGTTCGTCACGTAGGAGTATTGCGACATTTTCATACCTTAAAAAAATGCCCACTTTTATGGTGACTGTGGACTAACATCTGACGTCTAATATGTGACACTCACTCCTAATATTTAACATAGCTCCTCTTTCCAACGACCAGTAGTTTGTCCTCCCAAAGGCAATTACTACTCCCAATATTGCGGCAACAGCTTTATCAAAGCCGTATTAGGCCAGAGGGGCCTTTTCAAATACTTCCCCCCATAAATCATGAAAAGTTCTACCTACAGTCACTTGTTCACCCGCTGGTCTACCTAGAAGTTGAAAAAATATGATATTTAATGTGTGGCGTAATGTTCCACCTGCAACAGACTGTTTATATTATTACTCATGCAGCAACCATGCAAATCTCATACAAAGTGTAGATAATCTATCTATTTCTCAAGAAATTGCACTTGTTATATCCTAGTCCACCATAGATTACGAAAATCTTAGATTTTTTTTGTTCATTTTTATTTCCCTCTAATTTTTTCTTAAAATATCTATTGCCTCCAAATTTCTCCTGTTCCATATTTTTTCTCAAATATGCATGTACCGTACGTACATTTGTTGATACTTTTTATTTGTAATTTATTTCACATTGTACAAAATTACATACAAGAAGTATAGTACTAACAATATCATTGTGCAAAAATGTAATACTAACCGATACATTTTGTACAAAAATTTTGATTCCATTTTGAGTATAGTACATGAGGTACAATACATGTCATAGTACAAGAAGTACATGACGTAGTACGAGACATAAAGTACTAGACGTACAGTACGAGACACATAGTATGAGAATGTATAGTACGAGCACTAGTACATGAATGGTCTGTAGCGTCGGTTTTTTAAAGCCTACAACGTCACTTTTTAACCGACGCCTAGGTAGCCGTCGCTATAGAATTCAGTCTATAGCGTCAGATTATTTAACCAAATAAAATCGACCTTACAGAGTAAACACCGACGCAAAAAGTTGTAAAAATTCTGACCTAGGCTAGAAAAAAGGAGCCTGTAAGGTCGTTTATTTCATAAAAACCGACCATGTAAACGTTCTCGGTCGAGAAAATTGTCGACCGAGAATGTTTATAGGGTCGATTTTTATAAAATAACCGACCCTAAAGATTGAATAACATTTCAGTGTAACACTCGGTCGAGAAAATTGTCGACCAAAAATATTTCGGTCTCGATCGAGAACTCTCTATAAGTCGGTTTTTTGAAATAACCGACCCTAAAGATTGAATAAAATATTTCTGTGTAACAGTCGGTCGACGAGTTTTTCGACCGATAGTATTTCGATCGACAAGTTTGTCGACCGAGTCTTACACTGAAATGTTTTATTCAATCTTTAGGGTCGGTTATTTTAAAAAACCGGCCTTATAGAGGACATTTAGACTCGATTTTTTATAAAAACCGACGCTAGAAGTTATATTTCGGTCGAAAATTTTCTCGACCGAAGAGTGTACACTGAATTCAATCTTTAGGGTCGTTTGTTTAAAAAACCGAAGTTAAAAGTTACGATTTTTTTAAAAAGAATTCTGTAGAAATTGATATAGAACAGAAGAATAAGAAGATTCATATATTCTGGGAGAGGGGAGCATTGATGCTCAACCGTAACCATTCAAAACCACACATTCATAACAAAAATGATAATCAATATCATAATTTACAAAATGATAGAGTGCTAGAGTGCAAGTCTGAGATGACATATACAAAAGTAAAAATATGAAAGAGTACGTACTCAAACCACATACATAAATGGAGCCGACATATTTAATCCAATGTTATTTCGACTTCACTTATAAAACACTCTGACCACTCTTCTCGGAATTCATCCAGGTCCACATGTGTGTAAGGATGAGTTGTAAAGATCTGTAACAGAAAATGCACATGTTAATATTTTATAAAATGACTACAATCACTTGTAAATTTATGATGTTATTTTTTATTACCTGACTTATAGTCTGAATGTCATGTGATGCTTGTTTGACAATAGTTTGCATATATTTCATTACATAGTAGCCACAAACCCCGTCATTATTTTTCATATGACACTACAAATAACAAATTATACGTAATGTTAGTAAACTACTATAAACAACAATTGAGATAAGAGTATAACAGTTGACATATTACAGTTGAAAATTAATACATAAAGAGTAAGCAGTTGTCAAAGTAGCTACCTTGATATTTTTCAAAGTCAATATCTTTAATTTTGTAGGCATTTGTCCTCCAGCTTCACGAAAAGCCTTTATACCCCTATCAATTAAACGATAGTTAGTAAAATAGAAATTCTAAATAGAAATAGCATGTTGAAAAAATTCATTAAATTTATGCTTACTCCATAGCTGACAATTTAAGCTTGTGACTCCTTGTTGTTTTACCCATTGGGTCAACATAATAAAGAGTCATCAATTTTGGGACAATCACCGGTAATTCCTGATGAATCCTCCAGATTCATCATTATAGTCGCCAATTCTAGGGATTTTGTTCCTCATTTGGAGTAATTTACCCTCTCTTTGGTTCACTTTGAGTGTTTCATTAATTCCTTGCAAATATTGCCTAAATAGTTCTAATTACTAGTTTATTCGATGATATTATCTCTTACACATTCTCCTTTCCCTCTGCAGATCACTCGCAACCATCCGACCGAGATCCAACGGTTCCTTTTCATCCAATCACTCAGTCTTGATCCATTTGGTTTCGCCCATGCGGTCTCAAGACCGTATGAGCCCATGTGGTCTCCAGACCGTATGAGCCAATGCGGTCTCAAGACCGTATAAGCCCATGCGGTCTCCAGACCGTATGAGCCCATGCGGTCTCAAGACCGCATGAGCCAATGCGGTCTCCAAACCGTATGGGCAGAGAAACCAAAAAGCAAACTGAATGCTGGAGACCGTTTGCCGAGATCAAATGCTCCAAGCCGTGAAACCGTGTGGACACAGACCGTATGAACTCAAAACCGAATGGCCAAGCAGACCGCATGCACAGACCGCATGAGCAATTGAAAGCAAGACCGTATAAGCAAATCGTATGAAAAAGATATTTTACCAAATTGATCGAAGACCGTTTAAAGGTCTGCCCTGTTCCTATAAATAGGACCCGAAGGTCTCTCACCCAGGGGGGCGGTTCCCATCTCACTACGGCCCAAGGCTGCCGGACTGGGACCAGTTCTAGAAGGCTGTTCCATCACCATCTCACCATTGCTCACACCATAGCTCCACCTCATCCTAATCTTGTAATTCCGGAGGATGACCCAAGGATCAAGGCGGAGAGACAGGCGTCATCGACTAAACGGAGCAGTCCCAGAGACTGCGACAATCTACACAGGGCTGTAGCAGATCTACTCTTCTGCTCCGACGATGCTTTCTTTCTCTCTCTTCTCTTTCTTTGTTGCTCCCTCTATGAGGAGCGAGTAGTTTCATTCACTAGGGTGCGGGGACTAGCCCCGCTGCCCGTGTTTTGTAACTTGTACTAAAAAGATGTTATCATTCCGTTTCAATACTAAATCGTTTCATACATGCTTGAATGTTGGTCGCGTTCTTGTATCTATCTATTGTATTTCGTTGTGGTTTGTCTACGACCGCTCCTGAGACTCGAATACCGATTTAGTTTTGGTTTCTGGTGCGTGTATCCACGGCGCATCCATTTCGGTATCTAGGAACGCTTTCTAAGGAGTGGAGTAAACTCACCTCCATCGTTGTACTTTTGTACTATGAAATGGAATCAGATGACGTACAAAAGTGCAACCTTGACAGGTCGAGGAACACACTCTGAGGAGAGAGTGGTGCAAAGTACTTGACCATTCATTCGGGAATGGCTGACGTTGCAACACTCTCACGTTTCTCGTAGCTATATCCTAGAAAGAGGGATAGTCTATAAGGATACTAATCGATTTGGTAATTATCGCTGGCTTGTTAGTTTTCCGATGCACGTTTCACGAGGTTGAGTAAGATTTTCTCTTCAGAGACTACATATCTTCATTGACACGTAGATACGTACCGAATGAGAGTTACTCAACCTGTGAAGGATGTGTGCATCACTCTTGTCCTATAAGACATCGGTGTTGTACAACATCCATGTATCTTGCTTACAAGTCTTGCTATGTTTGGTACAAGTGCAATTCATGTGTAGTGGTGGCAAATACCCGCATCACCCCAGTGATCCATCATCATTTGCTAATCTTAGTTTTTAATCCTTAAACTAGTTTTTATTCTTGCCTTTACTTTTGCTTGTTTTAGGTTAAATAACTCAAATCAAACTTCTGGTCTTAGATGATTAACTTAGATTGATACGAAAGAAGAAAAAGACACTCAGATTCTTAACGTTGTCCTTTGGGTTCGATCCTAAACTTGTACTATGATAAGGCTTCCACACTCTTGTGGGGTTGGAGCATTTATCTAGCACCAGTTGTAGGTAAACCTAGAGAGAACATCAACTCCCTAGGGTTTTTGGTGCATCTTTGGGACTACCATTGGAAGAGTGATCTTTTAGTGTAAGTCCCAACTTCATCAAAAAATGGCACCGTTGCCGGGGACAACGGTATAAGAATCGTCTTTTTCAAATTTCATGTCGATTTAGGTTTCGCTAGGGTTTTCTTTTTCTTTTCAAAAACCTAAAAAGTAAAGGACTTAATCTTTCATATCATCTTGGATTTGAAGTGGTTGGTCAAACTTGATAAACTCTTTCTTTGATTTCAGGTACCAATTCTCTTCAAGATGAAGCAGTCAGTTCCACCAACCAATAGTTGTCAATTCTGTGGCGACTATTCTCATGCATCGATCCACTGTTTCAACGTTCATCCTCTCTACGTGATGGCCTTGCGTCAAGTAATCATGAATCGGATAGCTGGGAAACTCAAAGCAGCATCTTCATACAACTATGGATATAATGCATGTTATAGTTCATATCACCCTGGAGGCTACTATGAAAAACCTAACTATGGTGGTTTTCAAGGTGTGGACTGCAATGTAGGAAGGATCCTGGAAAACAACGCAAATCAATCCTATGATGAGGAAGGCTATTATCGTGATCAACTCAACAGGTGCGGTGAAGAGCCTTTTCATGAAGATCCACACATATCGATGGAAGAACTACGAGCTTTACAGTTATCAGTGGATCAACAACTAGATGATCAGACAGCCGCGACCAAGAAGTTGATAGCCTACCTTAATCAACATACACAACTTGTCAACGCTCCTGAGCAACATGTAGAACAGCCACAAAATTCAACTAAGCTCATCCCTGGTCCATATGTAGATTAAGATGATGATTACGATATCATGTGGGAGGTGCCTTCCAATGATCAGCATGAATCGCTGCAAAATGGGGAATCACCCTCTGAGTTAATGACTGAATTCAAGGATGACACCTTCGCAACATCGCAAGAAAAAGAATCATTTTCTGAGCCAAGGTCTGACTCGGATAATGAAAAATGCACTATGCTCTTAGATGAAAGAATGAGCACTCAATCTGAAGATTTTCTACAATTGGAAGACAAACTGGGGATAAATTTCGATGTCTGCCCATCTTCTCCCATAGACCCTGATCCAACTATACAGATTGAGGGGCAATCAGCAATGATTGACTCCTTATACGACAAATATTCCTCAATTGCAACCATCTTGTCATTGAATTCCAATGAAGAAAAGTCTACACTACAAGAACCCTATACTCCTTCACAGTCAGACATAGATGAACATGAGACTGATTCAGATGAGGAGACGTCTTTTACGTAAGAGACTCAAATGACTCCATTGTTGGAGTTGGATCTGATTTGGCCTTATGAAGAAATCTCTGACCATTCGGTATACCTAGAAACAAACCTCGAGGATGGGACTGATCAAGATCCTGATTCAGGGACGAACCACATTACTCTCACTGACCCCGATGATGAAGAAGAAAAATCATGGGGAGATGTTGAATCTCATGATGACGAATCTACGACCAATCCTTTTCATGAGATGATGTTACCAGAGTTACCGCCACTACAAGAAGTCCAGACGAAGTCAGTCCTTGAACAAAAGCGTGATCTTTCTATTGAATCTCCTTCTAGTCACTTGAATGAGACAATATTGCACTATGAAGAGGAACATGAGCCATATCTTGACTTTAGAACGGACTACAGTTTTACTGTGAACTCTTGTAATGTCCCTTGGGAAGACAACAAGTCGCAAACCTATCCCTCTATAGTCACACACCCCTCTGAAGAAGCCCCTCCTGATATTCAAGAAACTGAGATGTGTCCATTACCTGAGCTAGATTCCATTCCTCCTATAGAAACTCCTCCCGAGCACTCAATAGAATTGGAGGAGTGTTGTGAAGAAGAACTGGAACAACAACATAACTCAGAAATGGTATACACCAGTCCCAATATTGAAGAAATGGGTTCATCAGGGAATTTTAACCCTCAAACCGACATGTCATGGACTAATCCCTCCCATGAAGAGAAATCATTGGAACTTCTATCTCAGGATCCCATGAATCCCTTACACGAGCAAGAATTCATTTCACCAATCAAATCCTCTTTTAGTTACTTGGATGAGCTAAGGATGTTCTATGAGGAAAATCCTAAACAAAACTTTGAAAAGAGGAACGACGCTCTTACCAAATTCAACATTGATAAAGATGATGATACTTTTCAAAATAACTCCTCTGTAGAAGAAACGTCACTCTGGCCACCATATCCCACACAAGAAAAGCCAGGTGACAAAATGAAGCCGGAACCAGATCCACCACCTGTTCTTAGACAGGAGGAAGTTCAAGCGGCCGACCCTCAATCAACTGCCCTAGATTTTGAAGAAAGTAGTTTTGCTTTGAACTTCGAGGGCGAGCCACAACTGGAGGGCACAAGTGGGCATAACCTTGATTTCTCGCATAGTCCTCCAGTTTCGACTGCCTATGTTCCACCTCCCTCGCTGATGAGGGAAGGTCTCTGGATTCTTCTGGATGGACAACGAGGTGAAAGTGATGTGCATCCAAGTCATCCACAAGACTCGTTCAAGTTGCCACAACTTCCCAGCCAACAAGTTGTTCAGACCACTTCCTCATTCTCAGCACCAGTCATTACGAGATATCTTTGTCAGACCTTCTCCCAACTACGAGGACCGCCTGGTTAACACTGCTCAATCCTTCCCCTCCATCTTGAACCTAGTATTTTCTCAGAAATGTGCAAATTCATAAGTTCGAGGTGGAGGGCGGGTGGTATGACTTTCACTCCACCCTCTATCTTTATTGCTTCCTGCTTTTCCATTCTAGTTTCTTTTTTGTAATTTTTCCGCCTTTTTGTAGTTTTCTAAAAATAAAGCCTTTATCTAGTCGGCTTTTGTTTTGTGAATCTGTGATCATCACCTCTTTTGCGTTGCAAATTTCCTGGAAAAGAAAGCTTAAAACTAGCCAATGCGTGTTTTTCATTTTGATTTGTCTATGAATCCTAATGTTATATCTCAAACAGGAAAAGATGATACACTTCAATAAGGCTGAGATAGATCAAATACATCACACCTTTATCTGATTAATGGATCTGTTGTATGGATTTCTCATTTGATGTTTCATCATGTCTCTTTTGGGGAAGCGTGTGATGGAGAATAGAGACCCGTCGCATGGAATCACTAAGAAAACTGCATCATGATCCAAACTCTCTTCTACACTTCTTCTTTCATTTTCATACCCCTCTGTTCATTAACCATGCCAAAGTTTTAAGTTCGGTGTGGCACGCCACACTCCTTTCTAGTGAAAACTAGAACATTGCCGAACTTTAAGTTCGGTGTGGTAAACCACACCTCTGCAAAACTCTGAGTTTGGTGTGGTACACCACACCTCTTTTTCCACTACCGCTTCTTCCATACCCCTCAATACATAACAGGGGCATACCACCTTCTCATTTTGCTTCAAAGAGTCTACAATGATGATTGTGCACATACCGAGGTTGGTGAAAAATCTACCCCGATTCCAAAAAGAGGCCTGGTAGCCCAAATATGCAAAAATCCAAAAATACCCTTTCTCCTAAGCCAAGTGAGAATGAATAAAAGCTAGAGTGTGAATAAAAACATGAGAGTTGTACCCTGAATAAGGATAACCGATAAAGGTCTCACCTGGCCGGTACATTAGCTTCCCTCATTAAGGTAGATGTGTCGCGACCGGTAGTGAGATCCTAAGGATCCAAAAATAACCCCTTACCTCCCCTCAAAGAGGTAAAATAGCCAAAAGCCTTAAGCCAACCTATACACACTTCTGAGTTACCTTTAGAAAAATCGGGTGTAAGGCTAAGTCAACCAGAGTTGTGCACAAATCATTCAAAGTACCTCGATGAATCAACAAATGACAAGAGTCTTGATTCAATCAGAGGAGAGACTCTTATCTCTTGATCATACCCCCATTCTCTCCCTTTTCAACACCAGTGACAGATCATATGCATTTTGTTGATTCCGTGGGTCTGTTCAAAGTCTCATACAACTCTTTACCATGACCGATACAACAGAGAGTGAGAAGGAAGTACTTCAGCAAAATGAACTCAGAAATGAGGATATCATAAGATGTATTTCGTGATCTAAGGAAGCTCTAATGTTGTATCGATCTGAGCCATGAACAAAATTTTAATATGACATAAGGATGAGGCAAACACGAGATGAACAATTTCATTGGCGGCTATTTTAGGTTTTTCGTTCCTCAGGACGAGCAACGCTTAAGTTAGGTGTGGCAAGAATCCTCCAGATCCACCTTCAGT
Organism: Alisma plantago-aquatica; assembly: GCA_963693085.1. Classification (NCBI taxonomy): domain Eukaryota; kingdom Viridiplantae; phylum Streptophyta; class Magnoliopsida; order Alismatales; family Alismataceae; genus Alisma; species Alisma plantago-aquatica. The sequence continues at coordinate 729,105,025 of OY856410.1, read as the reverse complement.
CACCAATTCAAAGGGTTTTCAATGTTTTTACCCTAATTTTTGTTCCGCCTCATTTTATTTTTTTCTTTTTTGTGAAAATTCTGACACTTGCACGAAGGTGAGGTAATTACGAGACCAACTGCATGCGTTTTGGCGACTGTCTTGGGATTTTTCATTCCTCGAGACGAGCAACACTTAAGTTTGGTGTGGTGATGAATCCTCCAGATTCATCAATATAGTCGCCAATTCTAGGGATTTTATTCCTCATTTCGAGTGATTTACCCTCTCTTTGGTTCACTTTGAGTGTTTCATTAATTCCTTGCAAATATTGCCTAAATAGTTCTAATTACTAGTTTATTCGATTATATTATCTCTTACACATTCTCCTTCCCCTCCGCAGATCACTCGCAACCATCTGATCGAGATCCAACGGTTCCTTTTCATCCAATCACTCGGTCTTGATCCATTTAGTTTCACCCATGCGGTCTCAAGACCGTATGAGCCCATGCGGTCTCAAGACCGTATGAGCCCATGCGGTCTCCAGACCGTATGAGCTCATACGGTGTCCAGACCGTATGAGCCCATGCGGTCTCAAGACCGTATGAGCCCATGCGGTCTCCAGACCGTATGAGCCCATGCAGTCTCCAGACCGTATGAGCCCATGCGGTCTCCAAACCGTATGGGCAGAGAAACTGAAAAGCAAACCGAATGTCGGAGACCGTTTGCCGAGACCGAATGCTCCAAGCCGTGAAACCGTGTGGACACAGACCATATGAACTCAAAACCGAATGGCCAAGCAGACCGCATGCACAGACCGCATGAGCAATTGAAAGCAAGACCGTATAAGCAAACCGTATGAAAAAGATATTTTACCAAACTGATCGAAGACCGTTTAAAGGTCTGCCCTGTTCCTATAAATAGGACCCGAAGGTCTCTCACCCATGGGGGCGGATCCCATCTCACTACGGCCCAAGGCTGCCAGACTGGGACCAGTTCTAGAAGGTTGTTCCATCACCATCTCACCATTGCTCACACCATAGCTCCACCTCATCTACTCTTGCAATTTCGGAGGTTGACCCGAGGATCAAGGCAGAGAGACAGGCGTCATCGAATACAACGGAGCATTCCCGGAGACTGTGACGATCTACACCGGGCTGTCACAGATCGACTCTTCTGCTCCGACGATGCTTTCTTTCTCCCTCTTCTCTTTCTTTGTTGCTCCCTCTATGAAGAGCGAGTAGTTTCATTCACTGGGGTGCGGGGACTAGCCCCACTGCCCGTGTTTTGTAACTTGTACTAAAAAGATGTTATCATTCCGTTTCAATACTAACTCGTTTCATACATGCTTGCATGTTGGCCACATTCTTGTATGCATCTATTGTCTTTCGTTGTGGTTTGTCTACGACCGCTCTTGAGACTTGAATACCGATTTAGTTTTGGTTTTTGGTGTGTGTATCCACCGCGCATCCGTTTCGGTAACTAGGAACGCTTTCTAAGGAGTGGAGTAAACTCACCTCCATCGTTGTACTTTTGTACTATGAAATAGAATCAGTTGACGTACAAAAGTGCAACCTTGATAGGTCGAGGAACACACTCTGAGGAGAGAGTGGTGCAAAGTACTTGACCATTCGTTCGGGAATGGCTGACATTGCAACACTCTCACATTTCTCGTAGCTATATCCTCGAAAGAGGGATAGTCTATAAGGATACTAATCGATTTGGTAATTATCGCTGGCTTGTTAGTTTTCCGATGCACGTTTCATGAGGTTGAGTAAGATTTTCTCTTTAGAGACTACATATCTTCATTGACACGTAGATACATACCGAATGAGAGTTACTCAACCCGTGAAGGATGTGTGCATCACTCTTGTCCTATAAGACATCGGTGTTGTACAACATCCATGTATCTTGGTTACAAGTCTTGCTATGTTTGGTACAAGTGCAATTCATGTGTAGTGGTGGCGAATACCTGCATCACCCTAGTGATCCATCATCATTTGCAAATCTTAGTTTTTAGGCCCTTAAACTAGTTTTTATTCTTGCCTTTACTTTTGCTTGTTTTAGGTTAAATAACTCAAATCAAACTTCTCGTCTTAGATGATTAACTTAGATTGATACGAAACAAGAAAAAGACACTCAGATTCTTAACGTTGTCCTTTGGGTTCGATCCTAAACCTGTACTATGATAAGGCTTCTACACTCTTGTGGGGTTGGAGCATTTATCTAGCACCAGTTGTAGGTAAACCTAGAGAGAACATCAACTCCCTAGGGTTTTTGGTGCATCTTTGGGACTACCATTGGAAGAGTGATCTTTTAGTGTAAGTCCCAGCTTCATCAATTCCCAATGTCTAGCTCTGAGTATTAATAAAACAAACATTAAAATAAATAGTTTTATTCATTATAAATATTATATTGAATAATAATACTTACTGGACGTTAAAACGAATTACGATAATTTCCTTCCCCTCACTAGAAAAATATTTGAATGCATCAGAGAAGTACTCATTCACATCCTCAATATTTGTCTCCACCTGACTAGTGACCGAAGGAACTAAGTATGCAATATTCTTTATATCAAAGTTGGTAACCTTGGTATATAAATGGTTGTTAAACATTTGTAATTATTTTCATATGTAGAAACAAGCTAAAAATGTGTATTGGAATTTTCTATATATATTGATAGATCCTTACCTTATCCATACTTCTATTATCGAAGTGTTCAGCCAATCATATCGGAACAACTCTATAATATCATCAAGAAAAATAAAATTCTCAAAGTCCCTCCCAATTGCATCTTCTGATAACTTGACCAACATATGTGATCTTGATCTTTGGTTGGCTAAGTATCGACACAAACATTTAGATTTGCTTCCCAATTCGTCGAATGTAGTTTCAGGAATGAAAGATGGCTTGGGCATAGGAGGACGACTAGTAGAAGTTTTACTTTTTGGTTTACAAACCTATTATATAAATTACATACTTATATTACATGAGTTCATATATGCAGTCAAATTTGAAAAATATGGTAGAAATAAGGTATACCTTGTCATTGATAACCAAGTGTCTAGGTCAACCCACCATAGCACCCTCAGCTTCTTCAACTGTACTATATTCAGGATTAGGTATGGGTAGTGGTTTGTCCCCCATTCCGTCATACACAAGATGGATGGACACACGAAAAATGTCATCAGTAATTTGTTGGCAATGCAATGTACCACCAAGGTTGTACACCTTACCCGCTGCCACAACATTATATTCTGGAACCTCCACTGCAAGTTTATAGTTCATACCAACCTAGATTGAAATAATATAAGTTATATAAGAAACAATAGAACAAATACATGTTACAACTATATATATTATCATATATTTATCATACTAATAATACAACATATAGAACAAAAACTTACTACAGATTGTTGTGGTGGGTCATCGGGAGTGCTCCCATGACCTTCTACAAATGTAGCATGGGCTTGTACCTCATCACTTGAGAGACGTGCAGTATGAATAGGTTGAGAAGGTTGAGTAGGATGAAATGAAGACATTATTTCTTTTACTTTTTGCGCTACTAATGCTTCAAGATCCTCTTGTGTAAGACCTCCTACACTACTACAGAAGTGCCTTTTAGTGTCGGCTGTTTAACCCCCTTTGGCGTCGGTTTCTGGACGACGCCTGTGTGGGCGCCGCTAAAAGGTTGGACACTTCAACGTCGGTTAAAAAACCGACGCCTATTTAACATCAAGGCGTCGGTTTTTTATAAAACACCGACTCCAATAGGGTTCGCGCCACAGAAAACGGCGTCATCTGCGTCGGTTATATACTAAAGGACCGACGCAGAAAAGCGTCCTAGTTGACTCCCATTTCATGTGGCGCGATCACTTTTGGCGTCGGTGTTTAAAAAAACACCGACGCTGTAAGTCTGTGCTGACGGTTATCTGTAAATAACCGACGCCTATATCTTTTTTTTTTATAAATCTGTTTGCAGGCCTGCTGTGGCTGGTCAGCAGGATGAGAACCTGCAGTTCAGTTTTCTGAACTGCAGGTTTACGACATCCATTGATATCAGCCTACAAACAGGCCACAAACCTGCAAAATTAACATAAAAAGATTCACACAAGTAGATACATTCAGACATCAATTCAATTGTCACGTTCACACATATAGAATCATTCAAATACATGTTTTAACATTCAGATTTACAAAGTATCATTCATCATCACTATCAACATCCCAATTATATCTTATAGTTTATGACCCCACATGCCTTCCTCCCCATTTCCTGCCGCTAGACAACCACACAATGGATCCAAGAGGATATGCAGGTGTTCGTTAAAGACTATAGGCTGAGTTAACTATTGAGTTAACTTAGCCTATAGTCTTTGGCGAACGCCTGCAATCCTCTTGGATGCATTGTGTGGTCGTCTAGCGGCAGGAACTGGGAGGAAGGCATGTGGGGTGATAAACTGTCAGGACTATCACAACAAGTTGCGATGGAGGTGGAGACGACGACGACGGTGCTGCTTCAGGCGACGCCTGCTTGGCCGGGTAGGGCTCGGCGAAAGGGTTCCTCTGCTCGTGCAGCTCCCGCTAATCACCATAAACAGAAATTGGTAAGTTAACACCACAAATAATCAATATTCAAACGATTGCTCTAAGAGTTGTATTTTACCATTTTTGCAGCCGCCTCTGCGCATCAAGTTGCTCAATTGCTTCAGTGGGTACCTGTGCATCATCAACCTAAAATTTGACAAAAATAAACACACTCAATTAGGCCAATATAGAAATATAGGATATATGACATAACTAGAAGATAATGAATTTTATAGAAATACAGGATATGTTATTAGAACTTACATTGGTATCCTCGCCATGCTCGTCATGGACAACATGCTCATCATGGACTTCATGCTCATCATGAACATCATTCTCATCATGGTCAGCCATCTGAAAATGTTAAAATGGCAAACATTTAGCATTTGTATCAACTAGAAAAAGGAAAACATTTAGCATTTGTATAAATTAGAAAAAGGAAAACATTTACCATTTGTATAAACATACATGTCTCTAAAATTGTGATCTTTTATCAATTAACAATCCTTCATTGTGATCTCCGCGCACATATAAGTCATCATTAGCTTCAATATTTTGTAGAGTTGTCAACCCAACTGAGAATGGACTGGAGTCATCATACTTATCATAGTACTCTTCAATGAACTGTCTTTTACCATGAAGAACAACCGACCATTTATCATTTGCAGGATCATCGATGTAGAATATTTGTTTTGCCTGTGATGCCAATATGAATGGTTCAGCCTTCTCGCCAATCATTTCAAAGTTCACCAAAGTGAAACCCAATTCATCCACTATAACTCCTTTGGTGTTATCAACCCAATTATATTTAAAGAGCGGAATATTGAAATCTATGTAGTCAAACTCCCAAATGTCTTCAATGACACCGTAATATGACATTTTAGCTTCACGTGGACTCTTATCCTTTGCACTTGCAAAGTACATAGTTGACGTTTGAAGAGTGACCCCACTATTTTGGACGACACTCTTATCATCTTGGCGCTTTGTGTAATATGTGAATCCATTAATGTCAAACCCTTCATAAGACATAACATTCAGTTTTGGTTTAAAGGCGAGACATTTGATAGTTTCTGTAATATCATTTGGTGTTTGAGATAGTTGATGTAAGACTTTATCTTCAAACCACTTAGTAAAAGTCTTATTATGCTCTCTAGCAAGCCACATTGAACTTGCTCGAGGATGTTGTCTCTTTATCAAATTGGTATGTTCCTCGATATAAACACTCACTTCGTCCATATTATGTAAAATATACAAGTGAGCTTGTTCCAACTCCTCACGGATGATTACTTTCACCCGTGATCCCAAAATTCCTTTGCCCTCCTCAATATTCTTGTCATTATCAGGAGTGTCATTACCACTGAGAAAGTCATTGCAGAAATCCATAACCTCTCTCGCCACATAACCTTTAAAAACGCTCATGTATCGTTCAAAGGGATACATCCAATGCAAGAAAACCGGTCCCAACATTTTCACTTCCCTAGTCAAGTGGACAACAAGATGTACCATGATATCAAAGAACGAAGGAGGGAAATACATCTCAAGCTGACATAGGGTAACAACCACTTCTCTTTGCAAATTATCGAGAGTATCAGGGTCAATAACTTTGCTGCATAGACTGTTGAAAAAGAAACAAAGTCTGGTAATTGCAAACCTTACATGCTTCAGAAATATAGATCGAATTGCCACGGGCAATATTTGTTGCATTAGAGTGTGACAATCATGAGATTTAAGACCTATCAACTTCAGATCTTTCATTGATACCAATCTACGGATGTTGGATGAGTAACCATGTGGCACCTTAACATTTACCAAGCATTCACAAAAAGTTTTCTTCTCCTTTCTAGACAACGTGTAACAAGCGGGAGGTAAGTATGTTCTTTTATTACCCATTTCACGTAATTCTGTTAATTCTGACCTTATTCCCATTTCACGTAGGTCTAGTCTGGATTTTATCCCATCTTTAGTCTTACCTGGTATATTTAATAGAGTACCAATGATGCTATCACAGACATTTTTCTCAACGTGCATTACATCGATACAATGCCTGACTGACAAAGAACTCCAATAAGGAAGATCCCAAAATATTGACTTCTTTTTGAATGAAGAATTGACACTCCGTGTGGCCATACTACATTGTGATTTTTTACCAAATTCATTGACAATGTCTTTTACTCTTTCATAAACAACATCCCCTGGTATAGGTTTAGGTGCACTCCGTTCATCATTCCATCCATTGAATGCTTTGCGCTTCCTACGATACGGATGGAATTTTGAAAGAAACCTTTGATGACCAAGATATACAGTCTTGCCGCCATATTTTAGTCTTATTGAATCAGTGTTTTCTTCACATATAGGACACGCTTTAGCTCCTTTGACACTATATCCAGACAAATTCCCATATACCAGAAAGTTTTTAATAGTGCAAAACAACATATCATGCAAACGAAATGTCTCTCTTGCTGAAGCATCATAGGTCATCACACCTTCAGCCCAAAGTTTCTTTAAGTCATCAATCAAAGGTTCAAGATAAACATCGATATCATTTCCGGGTTGTTTAGGGCCCGATATCAACAATGACAACATAACGTACTTATTTTTCATACACAGCCAGGGAGGGAGATTGTATATAACAAGCATGACTGGCAAAGTGCTATGTTGGCTGCTCAATGTCCCGTACGGATTCATCCCGTCTGTACAAAGCCCAAGTCTTAGATTCCTGACTTCTTCACCAAATTCAGGGAACAATACATCAATCTTCTTCCACTGTGGGGAATCAGACGCATGTCGTAGGATCCCATCATTATTTTTCTTAACATCTGCATGCCACCTCAAATTCTTCGCATCTTTCGGATTTGCAAACAAGCGTTGAAACCGTGATGTTATAGGTAGATACCACAACACCTTGGCAGGAGAACCAGTTTTGGACTCCCCCGAAGTCGTCAATTTATATCGTGACGCACCACATTTTGGACAATCTTTCAAATCTACATAGTCCTTTTGAAATAATACACAATCATTCGGGCATGCGTGTATCTTTTTGGCCTCCATTCCCATTGGGCACAACATTTTCTTTACCTGGTATGTTGAGATTGGCAGCTCGTTTCCTTCAGGAAGAATTTCTTTCAACAAAGTCAACAATTCAGTGAAGCTTTTGTCGCTCCATCTATTGTTAGCTTTCAACTTATACAATCTCAGCACAGCGCTAAGCTTCGTAAACTTAGCACAGCCTGTGTATAACGGTATCTCAGCATCATGCACAATGTTTGTAAAGATAGGAGGTGGATCGGTGTGCTCTACCCTACAACTATCCAGCATCGCATCAACAATGTCTGCTGCAACTGGTTCGTTCACATTTACGTCATCGTAGGCAATTTCTTCTTCCACCCAAGCACTGCTATTGACATCTACTGGTTTCGATTTTGAAATCTCTCCATGCCAGTGCCATTCTGTATAGCCTTGTACAATCCCGTTGCACATGACATGACTTTTGATTTCCTCACCAGTGTTGACTTTCAAGTTGTTACCGCAATGCCTACATGGACAGTAGAACCTATATGTAGGTTTTTTCCGATGTTCCTCGGAAAATCTAATAAACTGATCAAGACCAGATATAAACTCTGGGGTGCAACGATTACGAATGGACATCCATGATCTATCCATTCTATGATCAGAGAAAGCAAGTATATATTAGGAAACAAGTATATAAGCAAGTATGTCGTATTACAGTTCATCATTAAGAAAGATATAAGCAATTATGTCGTATTAAAATAGACTAAACAATAAAAGAATTTTTTTTTTAGGCAAGACAATATGAGAAAATAGTAGTGTAATCATGTAAATGGGAACATTCATGGGAACACACACTTCAGTTATAAGCATTCATGTAGCAACTTACAGTTCCATTCATGGGAACACACACTTTAGTTATAACAATAACTAAACAAAGGGGTTGGTGTACCCCTAAACATGCGCATAATTAAAAAAACTATTAATACAGACAAGTCTAGATAGATAGACAACTAAATACTACACCAACATGGTCCCGCATGCATCAGTAACTTGTTTTTGATGATGAAGCTGTGTCACGAAGCTCTCCAATCCAATCACGCCTCAGATTCAGATTCCTCATAGATGATATCCGACGCCGTGCGCTCATACCGTAGAAGATGATCGGGGGTCTCGCAGTTGTTGTTGGTTATCCAAACTTTGATGGAATTATCGCCAACTGGACGGAGAAAAAGCCTATTCCAACGGACCAGATACAGCTCTCCAATCCAATCACGCCAACCGGATTTTGATACAATATTTCCCGCCATATCATACTCAACCTCGATTACATGTGAATAATTTCCAAAAGTTAGGGTCACTTTACCAGGCATGTAGTGTCTTCCTTTTAGAAAACGCCAATGTTTGGGTATGACCAATTGGTTTAAGGAACGATCATCTAGGATGATGTCCAATTGTTCTTCAATAGGGAATGTTAACATTGACATAGAGGCCCAATTCATAGTCATTGTTATGGGAAGACAAAGACTGCACAATATTAGTATTAACAAAGTGTAAGTACATATAACGATGTTATATATTTTCAGAAAAAGTTGTATAACATCAGTTAACCTTTTAAACAAGTATATATTAGGAAACAAGTATATATTAGTCAATCTTGGACGGGTTTCTAGGCCAACAAACACATTTGATGTCAATCTTATATATAATAAATGTGTACCACCTATCCCATCCTTGAACACCTAATCTCACTAGTAAGTGTATAATGTGTATTTGATTTTCAAGAAAATTTCGGCAGCATTTCCCCGTTGTTCTCTAAGTACATATGTACTTAGAGAACAAACGGGGAAATGCTACCGAAATTTTCTCGAAAACCCAATACACATTATACACTTACATCCTAAGTGAGATTAGGTGTTCAAGAACAGTCCCAAACCGGGGACTATCCAAGATTTACTCCTACTGAGTAAATTTTGGACGGGTTTCTAGGCCAACATATACATGTGTTGTCATTCTTATATATAATAATTGTCTATAAACTACAGGCAACATGGTTAATCCTAGTCAACAGAGCATTATTAAATAATAAATTAAGAAATCAATAGTTTCAAACAAAAGGTCTAGGAATCTTTACTCTCTCGTAGGCGGAAGAAGAGGAGGAAAAGGGTACCTGTGACGAGCGGCAGCAACGGCGGCGAGAAGTGAGCAGGTGTCAATCGGCGGCTGCGAGCAGCAGGTGTCCAACGGCGGCAGGAGCGGCGGCGAGCAGCAGAAGGTGTCCAGCGGTGGCGAGCAGCAGGTGTCCAGTGGTTGCGGCGGTGCGAGCAGGAGCAGGGCGGCAGGAGCGGCGGCGAACAGGAGCAGGCGACGGCAGGAGCGGCGGCGAGCAGGAGCAGGGCGGCGGCGAGCAGGAGCAGGGCGGCGGCAGGAGCAGGAGCGGCAGCGGCAGGAACGGCGGCAGGAGAAGGGCGCTGGAGAAGGGGCGCCGGAGAAAAATAGCTGGAGCAGGAGCAGGGCGCGAGCAGGAGCAGGGCGGCAGAAGCGGCAGGAGCGGCGGCGAGCAGGAGCAGGCAGCGGCAGAGCGGCGGCGAGCAGGAGCAGGGTGGCGGCGAGCAGGAGCAGGGCGGCGGCAGGAGCAGGAGCGGCGGCGGCAGGAACGGCAGCAGGAGAAGGGGCGCTGGAGAAGGGGCGCCGGAGAAGAAATAGCTGGAGAAGAGGGCGCTGGAGAAGAAATCGCCGGAGAGGAAATCGGTGGCAGAGAGAAATCGGCTCGCAATGGAAGAGAAGAAAGGGGAAGAGTCGGGCGATCGAGGGTTATGAAGTTCCCAAATAGCGTCGGTTGTTTCGACCAACCGACGCCTAAACATCTTTTGCGTCGGTCGTTCACAACATCCGACGTCCATTTGGAAGATATTTTCGTGAAAATGTTTGGCGGGAACCCCCTTCAGCGTCGGTTATTCACAGACGACCGACGCGGAAAAGGACACTTTTCGCGCAAATTTCCATCGCACATAAGCGTCGGTGTTTTAACTACAAATCCGACGCCGAAAGTGACATTATTTTTTCGCTCGAAAATTGGATTCCGCGGGCGACTTTAAGCGTCGGTTTGTTTATAAACAACCGACGCAGTATGAAAAGCGGTACCCATGTTTGGCTGGTCTTCGAATATAGACGTCGGTTTGTCTAAATAACCGATGCCTATAATATAAGGCGTCTGTTTTCCTTAATAACCGACGCCCAGAAAAGTGACATTGAATGCTATTTCTGTAGTAGTGCTACATGACCTCTTTTAGATTGCAAAGGGCCAAAATAAGACTTGAATCCTATGCCAGCTCCTAATCCCCTAACACGGCCAGGATGCTCCTTCGTACCAAGAGCAACTGCTAGTTCATCCATGTAGCCAGTTGGGATGAACTTTCCTTCCTTCCTTTGCTCATGGAGATCAATCTATTCATAGTTAATAAAAATATTAAATCACAATATCAATTAGATATAAAAACATCTAAGTTTGTGAGAGTTACTCTTTACTTAGTTGGGATAAACCTACCATCTTTTATGCCACCTCCTTAGTTGCAGGGTTGATAATTTCACCGCCTCAATTCTTTCTAGCATCAATCCATGTCATGTGTCGGGGTGATCGCTCAACTTGAGTTGTACTAGATTCTTCTCCAGAAGATGATTGCTTCTCTTGTAGTTGGCGGCGGAAGGCATAACCACCGAGCCCCAATCGTTGGTCATGCACATTTTTAGCACGTCTTTCCTTTTGTTCCTGGTGAATAGCCAGATCATTTAAAACGAGGCATTGCAATTTAGACTTGGCAAACATGTATAAAAAGATTCACCTCCTTAATTATATAAAATTAAATATTCATACAATACATCACAATCTTTATTACCTGAAACTCTTCCAATCTCCTAGCTGCAACAAATCTTTCCCACACCACAAGATCTATAAAAATATATACATTTGTAGCTTTCTTCTTTTGTTTAGGATTATTTATAAATTCCCTTACAAGATATGTCTTAATACCCCTCCATCGTACACCACAACGTTGTAGCACTCTTTTCTTGTGATCTTTTTCGTTTAGATGAAAAACACCCTATACATACAAAAGAAGTAATTAATAATGTTGTTTTGAAAAGGAATTAATTCCAAGCAAACTAAATTAGAATCAATAGATAAAAACATATTAAAATGATATCACTTCCACTCACAGATCTATCTTTCCATATGAGGTCTTTTTTGGCATTAGGAACATCTTGCCAATTTCTATATCTATTGATACCTTAGTGCGCGTGGTCACCCCTACGTAATGCTTGAAAGCACTAGCATGTTCCCCAACAGGTGCTCCTATCATATCAAACTGGACTGGCAATTTATCCATTTTAGCCCTAAGCTCCTGCATCCTACGCATCAATGTTCTTAGCATCACCACTACCATCCTCATGGTGCTCATGCTCAGAATGTTCATCTTCATGGTGCTCATGCTCAAAATGTTCATCTTCACTCGCCATTTTAGAACCTGAAAGTATACATGATAAAAAAATAAGTTATAATAAAAGAACAAGTGATAAGGTATACATGATAATAAAATAAATAATTCAAAGAATACATGCCTTTAGTATTGGTTGAGTTGTTAGTCAAGGAAAATTCCTTCAGCATGGTCTTGACGTTTATAATATTCATCGGTGTTATCTTCAACATTTACACTTGGAAAACCAACTGAGAATGGACTGGAATCATCATACTTTTTGTAGTATTCTTCTTCATTTATAGGATCTACAATAAACTGCCTTTTCCCTTAAAAACGACAGACCAATTTTTATTTGCCGGGTCATCAATATATAATACTTATTTTGCTTGGTTTGCCACGATGAATGCCTCATCTTTGAAACCAATCTTTTCAAAATTCACCAATTTGAAACCCAACTCATCCACTAAAACTCCTTTATTGTTGTCAACCCAATTACACCTAAATATAGGAACTCAAAAATTTGTATAGTCCATTTCCCATATGTCCTCAATGACGCCGTAATATGACATCTCATCTTTGCGTGGTCTTTTATCTTTGGCACTAGCAAAATACAATAAACAAGCTTTAACAGTGACCCCACTATTTTGAACTACACTACTTTCATCTTGACGTTTTGTGTAGTATGAAAATCCGTTAATGTCATAACCTTCATATGACATGACATCCATTTTTGGCTTAAAGGTGAGCCATTTTATGTTCTCAGCAACATTATTTGGTGATTCAGATAGTTGATTAAATACTTTCTCTTCAAACCACCTAATAAATGTTTGATTATGCTCTCTTGCAAGCCACATTGAACTGGATCGCGGATGATTTCTCTTGATAAGATCATTGTGTTCTGTGATGTAGCTACTAGCTTCATCGATGTTGTGTAAAATATTCCCACAACTCACGACTGATTCCTTTCACTCGTCCTCCCAGAGTTCCTTTGCCACAATAAGATCTAGTGTGATGGGATTTTTTTTATCGCTACAAGTTTCATTGCAATTCAAAAAATCATTACAAAAGTCCATCACCTCCCTAGCCACGTAACCCTCAATAATACTCCCTTCAGGACGATAACGATTCCGAACATCACCTTTAAAAACACTCATGTAGCGTTCAAATGGATACATCCAGTGTAAGAAAATTAGACCCAACATCTTCACCTCCCTTGTAATATGTACTACAAGATGAACCATGATATCAAAAAATGAAGGAGGAAAGTACATTTCAGGCTGACACATGGTAACAATTACATCTTATTGTAATTTATCGAGAGTATCAGGATGTATCACTTTGTTGCATATTTCATTGAAGAAGAAACAGAGTCTTGTGATTGCAAACCTTACATGCTTCGGCAATATAGATCGAATAGCCACAGGTAAAATTTGATACATTAAGGTGTGACAATCGTGAGATTTGAGACTTATCAGTTTCAGATCCTTCATTAATACCAATCTACGAATTTTAGAAGAGTATCCTTGTGGAACCTTAATATTATACAAGCACTCACAGAAAGTCTTTTTCTCTTTCTTTGACAAAGTGTAACAAGTCGGTGGCAAATATGTGCGACGACCCCTGATCTCCACTGATAATTCTTTTCTAATACCCGTTAATTCTAAATCTTTTCTAGATTTGATGCCATCTTTAGACTTTCCTGGTATGTTCAATAGCGTACCGATGATGCTATCACAAATAATTTTTTCAACATGCATGACGTCAATGTAGTGTCTAATTGCCAAAGATCTCCAATAAGGAAGATCCCAGAATTGACCTCTTCTTGTATAGAGATTTGTCACATGCGAGTGTATGACTACTTGAACTCTTTCGAAATTCATTAACAATATGTTTCACCCTATCATATACAACATGTCCTGGTATAGGTTTAGGAGCACTTCGTTCCTCAGTTGACCCATTAAAGGTTTTGCGTTGCCTTCGATAAGGATGCACTGGTGGGAGAAATCACCGATGACCAAGATATACGATTTTACCACCATGTTTCAGTCTGATTGAATCAGTATTTTCCTCACAAACAGGACATGCTTTTTAACCTTTTATGCTATATCTAGACAAATTTCCATAAGTTAGAAAGTCATTAATCGTGCAAAATAACATAGCACGCAAACTGAAGATCTCTTTACGTGAAGCATCATATGTCATAATACCTTCTTCCCATAGTTTCATTAGGTCATCAATTAGAGGTTGAAGGTAAACATCAATATCATTTCCAGGTTGCTTGGGCCCTGATATCAATGTTGACAACATCACATACTTATTTTTCATACACAACCAAGGAGGAAGATTGTATATAACAATCATAACAGGCCACGTGCTATGTTGGCTGCTTAATGTACCATAGGGATTCATTCCATCTGTACAAAGTCCAAGTTTAGGTTTCTTAGTTCTTTACCAAATTGAGGGTATAATAAATCAATTTTCTTCCATTGTGGTGAATCAGATGCGTGTCGTAGGATGCCATCATCATTGACCTTTAACTCCCCATTCCAAGACAAATTTTGCGCATCTTCTGTATTAGCAAATAAGTGTTGAAATCGTGGTATTATTGGTAGATACCACATCACCTTGGCAGGAGAGCCATTTTTAGCCTTAGCTGAATTTGTAGTCTTATACCTTGACGCACCACATTTTGGACAACTTATCAAATTACTATAGTCCTTCTGAAATAACACACAATCATTTGGACATGCATGAATATTCTTAGCCTCCATTCCCATTGGGCACATTATTTTTTTTGCTTGATATGTTGAAATTGGAAGCTCGTTGCCTTCAGGAAGAATTTCCTTTAACAAAGACAACAGTGAAGTGAAACTCTTATCGCTCCACTGGTTTTGAGCTTTAAGAGTGTATAATCGCATCACAACACTCAACCTCGTGAACTTAGTACAACCCTTATATAATGGTTTTTCAGCATCATGGACAATGTTTGCAAATAAAGAAGGTAGATCAATGACATTGTCCCGACAACTACGTAGCATCTCATCAACCATATCATCCTGAATCTGGTCATCTTGAATCGGTTCATCATTAACATTATCATCATTATCTATATCTTCTATGCCACAACTATTAGTATCGATATTTTCTGCTCCATAATTCAATTTCTCTCTATGCCAATACCATTCATTATAACCTTGTATGATCCCATTGCATATGACATGATTCTTAATTTCCTCACCAGTATCAACTTTCAAATTGTTACAACAATTTCTACATGGAAAATATAGCCTATCTGTAGGTAGTTTCCTATGTTCCTCAGTAAATCTAATAAATTCATCAAGACCTTGGGCAAACTCTGGACTGCAACGGTTCTTGATAGACATCCAACTTTGATCTATTTTCTATATCACATTAAAATTAATTATAAAACTAACAGTTTAATATTTATACTATAATAATCTATAAGTTTTTATTGATAGAAAGTTAATTTTATATACTAAAGTGTACCACCTATCCCATTTTTGAATATTTAATCTCACGAGTAACTGTATAATGTATGTTTAGTTTTGAAGAAAATTTCAGCAGCATTTCCCCTAAGTTCTCCAAGTACACCGATGTAAATGGCAAATAACCACTCACATATGTACCCAGAGAACAAATGGAGAAATCCTACTGAAATAATCTACAAAACTAAACATATATTATATAGGTACATCCTAAGTGAGATTAAAATATCCAAAAATAGTCCCAAACTGGGGACTATCCAAAGTTTACTCCTAATGAGTAAATTTTGAACGAGTTTCTAAGTTAATATATAAATGCATTATTTTCATATTTATATATTAAGTTAAACATCATGCATCAACCCTAAAGTGTCAATCTAGGAGTACACATGTCTAATCTAGTATTAATTTCTAAAATTTATATAATGATTACATATGAAAAAAGACATGCATCTTTTTATTATTGGGTTATCAAATCATATATAATGGAAAATACTTGTACAAATTAGCAAAGTAAGGTCGTTTCCAACAGTCCAAAGATTGAAATCATTATAATATTCAGAACTATTTGTGAACATTACAACAAATATGATTAAAACATTTATAGCTCCCACATTAATAAGTTCCATGTCCATCTCGGTCGACAATTAGTCGACCGAGAGCCCACCTGCACGCAGCGTCCAGGTCCACTCTCGGTCGACGAATTGTCGACCGAGAGTGGACCTGGACGTTACGCGCAGGTGGGCTCTCGGTCGACTAATTGTCGACCGAGATGGAACTGGAAGCAGCAATGGCGGCGGGCGGAAATGAAGGTAAGGGAACAAAGGAACGAAGGAAGCGGCGAACTTACTTGGAAATGGCAGCGACCTTCGTGGAGGAAGAGACGACCTTCACGGAGAGGCGGCGACCTTCGTGGAACATGTCCCTCATGAAACAAACCCTCATCACACTGCCTTACGCGGGGCCTCTCAATATAAAACTCGGAGCCCGTCAATTAAGGCGTGAAAGCATAGAACTCAGGCAGTGTAATGTAGATTTTTTTGACAATGAAGATAACATGACGTGAATATGATAAACTTAATAAAAAAATTCCCAACATAGTGTAAGTAATATAGTTGTGTCCAAATGTATGAGGGTAGCCAATCCATAACTGAACTTCTGGTTTGGCATGTGGACTTTCTTAATAATGATAGAAAACAATAGGGATGAAATGTCGGAAGTTTACTTCAGCGGTCTTCATATTGCAGCCGGCGGAAGAATCCAGTCCCATTTGTGTTTTTGTGGGCGCGTGTGGGCGGGATATAAATGGCCCAAGTCCAAGTCACCTGGCTTCTCTAGGATGGCACTGCCCAAGCTCGCAGCTGAACACTCCGGCTCTCCGGCTCGCAGCTGAACACTCCGGCTCTACCGTTTAGTTCGCCATTTCTATTTATATTTTGCTACACGAGCAGCAAATAATGGTTGCGTACTTGCGTGTTTTGATATATATATATATATATATATATATATATATATATATATATATATATATATATATATATATATATATATATATATATATATATATATATATATATGATTTAACCAAACTTTGATTACTTTTGATAACATAATGCTTGACGGCGGCAACTGGCTCTGGCCGTCCCTGTAAACAGATTATTCCCCTCTAGTTTTTGCTAACGGATCCAACACCCACCATGATACATCTGGTTTAGCCTTCTGCTCTTGACATTGTCCATCTTCTCATAATCATTCATGAGAACTCTACCCTTTAGGAGAATTTTCACAAGGATTAAACCACTTTAGAAAAGAGGAAGAAAAAGAGAGGACAACGGAAGTGATTGCAATCTAGGTCATTAAGCTTTCATCTCAAATATTATGCAACATAACACATGAAGTCAATAAAAACACATGACATTTCTATTTCTTTTGTACCCGATTATACAAATGTTACTCGAATGGACTACTTGACTTACCTCACTTTTTATACTAGTATTCTATATGTAACATAGATTTACTTAAACTAAATTAGGTATAGTTGTGATACTTACAAATCACCCCAAATTTTGGTGTATGTCAACTCATACAATTTGTGCCCGTCATATCATTTTATTGTTGTTCACCTTTATAGCTCAACCATACATACCGTATACACCATTTTCATTAATTAAGTTACGATATCATCCATATTTCTGATAATAACAAAAAGTATAGCAACCATGTATTTATTTGGATTACAATTAAATAAGGTGTTAGCGAGATGCCTAAGAGTCATGAGTGTGGAAAATTGTTGTATTAATATGGAAACTACAAAGAGAAAAAAACACCTATGAAAGGTAATTGGTCTCTCCTAAGTCATTACACCTATGAAAGGTAATTGGTCTCTCCTAAGTCATTCTCAGTGTGTATTATTGTCTATTTGCTTCTATTCCACACAATTGAAGACGAATTTTACAAGCACATATTTCTTAATACAAATGGTCAAACAGTCAAGGTCTAAATGGAAACCCTATTGAGGCACAAATGAACTCCATCACAGACGACCATCGATAGGCGACATTAGACTTCCATCGATAGAGAATTTTGTGGCATCGTTGGTTGACGACGCATAATTCTCATTAATTGATGGAAGGATAATTTCATCATTGACAACGTCGTGTCTCCATTGATATGTGAGCACATAATGTTTCCAATGATTGTTGGTTGATGATGCTTATTGTTGTCGACTCAAGGTCTAAATGGAAACCCTCATTTCAATTGACTAAACCCTTGTTTTTATGATGACTAACCCTTCTAATTTTTTTGTGTCTAATGCTTCTACTCGAGTGATATTAGATTAGGTACAAACACCTTCCAAATGCCTAAACTTGCACATCCTAACTTGGAGAAAAGACAAGTCTAAATAAATACAAGTGTACTTTTATAAAATATGATGTATCTCATTTAGAATCATATTGTAAATTACTTATAATGATTGTATGACTTATAATTAAGCTTAGAAAAAATCAAGAGCACTTAATTCAAATATTTAAACACTTTCATGACAATTTCCAAAATTCATTACAGGGACCCTTGTCGCTAAGTTTCATCTAGGATGAAATCGACCAACACCCTTGGTGGGTTTTAGAAAGTTTGAGGTTTGACTGAGCTTTTCCCATAACAAACTTGACTGACACCCTACACAGGCAAACCAAATTTAAGCCATTAACCGAGTTTCATCCAGGATAAACTCGACCAACAACTCAAATTTAATTTGTCTCATAGTGCTATGGGTCGGTTTCCCAAAAATAAAATCAACTGACCGCAATATACGAAATGTGCAAAAAAAGTTTCTAGCCATTGTAGTGTTGCAAAACTCAAAAATATATATGTTGCAACACATCAAATGGCTACAATTCAATTCTAAGTGTCTCTACTGGCTAGTAGGAAATCACAACCGTAAATAGGTGATGTAGGGATTTTGAGTCGCATTTATAGGCTAATTTTGTACTTGTTTTATGTGTTCATTCATCATTTTTGTGACTATAATGGCATGATTCATTTCCTTTATCTTATAATCATTGTATGCATCAAATTTATCTGATTTTATCCAATTTTGAATGAATGACTAAATCCCATAGATTGACTTGTGTCTTTCTCTGTTTTTCAGGTACCTTATGTTCTAAAACCTGTCGATACTATTGATAGGTCTGTCGATACTATCGACAGGTCCGTCGATATTATCGACATGGAAACAACAACCAAGCTAAAAGAGATCACACCCCATTGATACTATCGACACATCTGTCGATGGTATCAAGAAGTCAACAGGGGAACCCCATTTTGGAGCAAGAAGATGCCGCTACCATCGACCATCTGTCGATGGGATCGACCAGACACAGGATGTGCGAGTTCCCTAAGGTGTCGATACGATCAACACAACCGTCGATAGTATCGACGCCGTCAGATCAGAGGTGGATTGAGAATTGTCACAATCAAACGACGATGATCTTTTGGCGGCCGTAAGTCGTACCTATACCCAAAGGAAGACGGCCCGGATGAGGGTAGCACGTCACTTTCTGCCGCACGAGTCCCGAAGGAGAGGGGAGCAAAGAACAGATTCGAGAGCTAAGCCCCAGAGGATTTCATTGCCGTAGACAGGCGATTCTACCGTTGAAAGGCTGTAGAACGGACGTCACGCACCGAGGATCATCTGGATCTTCTCTGTTTCAGGGGTTACATCATATTCTCATTTGTTTCCCCATGTTTTCCTCTTTCTTCTCCATGTATATCGTTGAGATGAACATGCGGGGCTAATCCCCATTGTCTTTAGGACCGGGAGTAGCCCGGGAAAATCACTGTATGACAATTTTCCATTTATTATCATAATTTTTCTCATTTTTTCCTAGATATGTTATTGTGTTTCTATCACAATTTGCTATGCTTGATCACCATAGTTGATTTCTAATATTATGAATTGCTTTTGACGGAGAATTTGTGGTTGAAAAGGTACGATTAACACATTAGCTTATAAATTCCTTGGACAAGGTAATGTACGGTTAATGGTGGATACCTAGAGTATTAATTAATATACTTAGATCTAGGGTATAAGTTACTACTGGCATGAAACTGACCTAGAACTAGGTCGTGGATTTCATCGCAGAAGAGAGCAATTCTTACTACAAGTCTCTATCCAGGATGAGAGACGAGTTATGTTAGTTGAGTAGAATTGCGTGCAGTGAGACCTCGTGGTGAAACCGTAATCCTAAGGATTCCCACTCCATTTGATTAAACCAAACATTTAATTACCACTCTTTTATTTTCTCTTATTTTTTTCTCTTACAAAATCCAATCAACCTTTCCAATCGGTCTAGCTGATCGCGACCAGTTAGTAGTAGTCTACTGAAATTTATGTTTCCCTGAGTTTGACTTGGGCCTCACAAGGCCTATATTAGTTCGATATGTGTACTTGCGTTTAACGCACGGCTCAAGCGTGTCATGTTTTTGGCGCCGTTGTCAGGGAAATGACAAATTTCAGCACTACGAGTGCTGCAAGCGGCCATTCTAGGCCACTTTTTACTGCAATTTTAATTTTTGAACTTAAATTACCCATCTTTCAAACTTTCATTTATTCTAGCACTGTACTTACTTGATTCTTCATATTTCAAGTACTAGTGCATGGTGAGAACACGAGTACAGACTACACTGAATCATCTGAGATCGCCATCGGGTGAAGAAGACGAGCTGATAAATACACCTCCTGAGGACGTTGAATAAGAACTCGAGACTTTCACTATGGACGAGGAACAAACTATTTGGGAGACGACTAAAGCTTCTTCTTCCTATGCACAGAAGGGGCCAATTAAGAAATAAGCTATCAACATACCCAGTTACAAGATTGATCCAGGGCTTATTCAATTGGTCAAGTCACAGACATTCCATGAACTCAAAAATGAAGACCCGATAGCCCACATCAGCACCTTTGTGGAGAACTGTGATATGGTGAAGATAGATTGGTTCCCACAGGAGGCCATTTACCTGAAATTATTCCCATCCTCTTTAGCAGGCAACACAAGGGCGTGGCTTTATAATCTGGATGATGAATATGTCAAATCTTGGGATCTGATGATTGAGTTGTTCTTTGAAATGTATTTTCCACCCAAAAAGATAAATGATCTCGTGAGGAGGATCCACAACTTCAAACAATAGGCCGGAGAGACATACTCAGAGACATGGGAACGCTTCAATATCATGTTGCAAAAATGCCCACATCATGGGCTGGATTTAGAAACTCAAGCGAAGATCTTATATTTTGCTCTTAATGAACATGATAGGAGTAATCTTGACTCAACGGGAACAAGTTTCTTTCTAAATAATAAAGGCTCCAAGTGTCCAGAGATTTTAAAGAATATGGCTAGGAAGCAATCTTGGGGTGAAAGAGATGTACCAGAACATGTCAAAGTTGCAAGGGATCCCAAAGCCATTAAAAAATTAAATGAGAAGATGAATTTTATAGCGAAGAGACTTCTAGCAAAAGATGATCATGGGTCTGATGATGAGACACAAGCAAAGTTCATGCGCCAACAACAGGGCTACATGAATAATGACTATGCGTGGGGGAAAGACAAGAAATTCTCATGGAAGGATCCAAACAATTTTCTGTAGGATCCGGATCAGAAGCCACAACCTAGTGCGGAGGACAAAAGTAATGAGTTGCTCAGCCAAGTAATAAATCAAAACCAAGAGTTGATGAATACATTCAATAAGCAAATTCAGTCACATGGGGAATTTATGAACCAATTTGGTCAGACTCTACAGAGCTATGGGGCACAGATGAGGATGCTTGATACGTCCATTGCACAGATGGCAGTTGAAATTGCAAGTTTGAAGAAGCCGACACAATAGGGTTTTCTAGGGAACACTAATGTTCCAGGAGGGAACCATCAAGCCAAGGCTATTTTTCTAAGGAGTGGAAAGAAAATTTAAACTCTAAAGCTGATGAACCAAACACATCAAACTCAGGTGAGGCCGCTGAGGAAGACGAAGTCACAGAACTTGCTGAGGATAGTACATAGATTGCTGCAGAGCAGCCCATTACTAAGAAAGATGCAGAGAAGAGGACACCATATGTGCCGCCACATCAGAGAGCACAATTAGTCCCGGTTCCATATCCGAACAACCTGAAAGAAAAGAAGGTGGATCAACAATTCAAGAAGTTCTTGGACAACTTTAGGAAATTATTTGTCAATATTCCACTACTTGATGCAATTGAGAAGATACCTTCTTATGGTAAGTTTTTGAAGGACATTATCACTAAGAAGAGGAAGATTCTAGACACATAAGTGGTGGTGCTCAAAGAATAGGTGAGCACATTCATTCTAGGGACATTGCCACCAAAGAGACAGGATCCAGGGTGCTACAACGTTTCTTGCTACATCGGGAAGGTAAATTTTAGAGAGGCACTTTGTGACTCAGGAGCGAGTATCAATTTGATGCCTCTCACAACCTTCAAGAAGCTTGGTCTTAAAGAATCTCATAGGAGGAACATGACAATCCAATTTACAGATAATTCATTCGGAAGGCCTTATGGGATTTGCGAGGATGTTCTAGTCAAGGTGGACAAATTTGTTTTTTCGGCAGATTTTGTTGTGATGGAGATGCAAAATGAGCAAGGGAATGAGCTTCTACTAGGCAGACCCTTCCAGGATACAACTGACATGATTCTAGAAATGGGTAGAGGTCGGTTGACCATGGGCATATTTGATGACCGATGTAAAATAGTAATGCTGAATTGCCCAAAGTTGTCAAGGGAACACGAGCAGTGCAATAAAGTCAGCCACGTTGATCACAATGTTTCCATTTGTCTAGGGAAACCCTTTCTAGACATGGCGCATGTCATGACCAAGGTGGATAGGGGAACACTTGCCGTGGATATCATGGAGCAAACTAAGGTGGTCTTTCTTGCTAAAGCCATGGGATATCCAAATGATGATGATGAAGAAGTTTGTTTGTCTACTGAGGATGATGTTGTGGAGATCTCAATGCTAGAATATTATTCTCAACTGCCTCTAGAAGCTTGGTTGTTCAATATTATGGATGACTAGATGAGGAGCACATCACTACATGACTTCATGAAGATGCTTCAAGTTTTGCCTTGTTACTATTCTAGGCACTTTGAAGATCTGGGACCACTGCCACCCCCGTTGCAGCCTTCTTTGGTGAATCCGCCAGATTTGGAGCTAAAGTTGTAGCCCCCTCATTTGAAGTATGCATTCTTAGCAGTGGATGCAAAGCTACCGGTCATTATCTTGGCATATCTGAGTGCCGCTGAAGAAGAACAATTGATGGTTGTGTTGAAGAACCACCGTGGTTCTTTTGGGTGGTTAGTTTCCGACATCAAGGGGATCTCCCCTACTCTATGCCAACACAAGATTCAACTTGTTGAAGGAGATAAGCCTGTGATTTATCCCCAACGCCGCCTCAACCCTATCATGATGGAGGTCGTCAAGAAGGAGGTGATTAAGTTGCTTTCAATGGGAATTACCTACGCCATCTCAGACTCTACATGGGTAAGCCCAACACAGGTAGTCCCCAAAAAGGGGGGAATTACAATAACTACAAATTTGTTAAATGAGACAGTAACCACCCTGTTGGTTACCGGGTGGCGGGTTTGCATAGATTACCGTAGATTGAACACTACAATGCTAAATGATCATTTTCCTTTAACTTTCATTGATCAGATTTTAGAGCGACTAGCTGGTCACTCTCATTTTTGTTCTCTAGACGGATATTCCGGCTACAACCAAATTTCGATTGAACCTAAGGATCAAGAGAAATCTACTCTCACTTGTCCTTAAGGTACCTTTGCTTATCGCCATATGCCTTTTATATCGTGCAACGCGCCGACCACTTTTCAACGTTGTATGCTTGCCATTTTCTCTGACATGGTTGAACGTTGTTTAGAGGTGTTTATGGACGATTTCTCAGTCTACGGTGTGTCATTTGATGAATGCCTTTATAATCTCGATAAAGTTTTGTAGAGATGTGAGGACACTCACTTGGTCCTCAATTGGGAGAAATACCACATGATGGTTAGTGAGGGCATTGTGCTAGGACACAAGGTGTCGAGCAAAGGACTAGAGGTGGATTTAGTAAAAATCAAGGTTATTTCCAAATTTCTTCCACCGAACTTGATGAAGGGAGTTAGAAGTTTCCTTGGTCATGTGGGATTTTATCATCGGTTTATTAAGGATTTCTCAAAAATCGCTAAGCCATTATCTGAGTTGCTTGAGAAGGACACAATTTTTGATTTTAATGAAAAATGTATGAACGCTTTTGAGATCCTTAAGCAACGCTTGATTTCCGTGCCTATTGTGCAAACTCCAGATTGGAGTCAACCATTCGATCTTATGTGTGACACATCCGATTATGCCATGGGGGCCGTTCTTGGGCAACACCTTGAGAACTGACCCACAATCATTTATTATGCGTCGAAAACTTTAAACGATGCACAAATAAATTATACCACCACTAAAAAAGAATTACTTGCCATGATTTTTGCCTTTGAGAAATTTAGGCAATACTTAGTGGGATCTAAAGTGGTGGTATGGACGGATCATGTCGCAATAAAATATTTAATGGAAAAGAAAGACGTGAAACCTAGAATCATTAGGTGGATACTTCTTTTACAAGAATTTGACATTGAGGTTAAGGATAAAGAGGGTATTGCAAATGTGGTTGCGGACCATTTGTCTCACCTTGAGAGGATAGATGAGAAAGATACCAATATACCAATTACTGAGACTTTTCTGGATAAACAAATTCTTTCCATTAAATCTAAAGATCCATGGTTTTTGCACATAGTCAATTATCTTGCATGAAAAGAACTACCCAAGGATTGGAGTTATCAAGAAAAGAAGCGGTTTTTCCATTCATTGATATTTTGTTTTTGGGATGAACCCATTCTTTTGAGACAGTGCAGGGATGGTGTTCTATGCAGGTGTGTGCCCAAGTTTGAATATGACAGCATGCTCAGACATTATCATACATTTCCCACTGGTGGTCATCATGCTAGCTTGAGGACGACTACGAAGGTGTTGGAGAGTGACCTATATTGGCCCACACTTTTTATAGATGCCTATGATTATGTGAGGAGATGTGATGCATGTTAGCGGGAAGGTAACATCTCAAAAAGACAAGAAATGCCCCTAAATGTGTTTCAAGAGGTTGAAGTCTTTGACTTATGGGGTATAGATTTTATGGGACCGTTTGTGTCCTCAAATTCTAATTTGTATATTTTACTTGCGGTTGATTATGTTTCAAAGTGGGTAGAAGCAATACCCACTAGGACTAATGATGCTGCGGTAGTGTGAAGGTTTGTGAAAGAGTACATTTTCTGCAGGTTTGGAGGTGCCCCGCATGATCATCAGTGATGGAGGCACGCATTTCACAAACAGGAAGTTTGCTGCGATTTTGAGTAAGTATGGGGTAAAGCACAATGTGGGCACCCCATACCATCTGCAGACACATGGCCAAGTAGAAATTTCCAATAGGGAGATAAAGAAGATTTTGGAGTGTACTGTCACTGCATCTAGGAAGAACTGGAGCATGCTCCTACTGGATGCACTTCAGGCATATAGTACCGCCTTTAAGACTCCTATAGGCACTACACCTTTTAGGTTGGCTTATGGGCATGCGTGCCACTTGCCGGTGGAGCTGGAGCACAAGGCGCATTGGGTGCTAAGGAAGTTGAATGTGAACATTGATGATGCAGGGAGAAGAAGGTTGCTCGAGCTCAATGAGTTAGATGATTTGAGAATAAATGCTTATGGGAATTCCTAGATTTACAAGGAACAGACGAAACAAATACATGATCACCAAATACAAATGAGGGTCTTCTCAAAAGGTGAAAATGTCTTGCTATTCAATTCACAGTTAAAGCTACATCCTGGGAAGTTAAAGTCCCGATGGAGTGGGCCATTCGTGGTTGAGGAAGTGCGTCCACATGGAGCTGTGATGGTAAGAGATGGTGAAAGGACGTTCTTGGTGAATGGCCATCGTCTAAATCACTACTATGGAGAGGATTTTATGAAGAAGGTGCATGAGGTCAAACTCATCACACTTGATGAAGATTGAGCATAATTGCATCTATCCTAAGACATTAAAGAAGGGCGCTTGTTGGGAGGCAACCCAGCTTAGGTGTCATCATTCTTAATTTCTTTATTTTTCATTTTCATAGCTAGTTGTTGGGTAATTTTCTACTTAGTTTGTAAAAATGATACTCCTGATGCAAGCTTTGAGTGTGCAGGCCTAAAGAACTATCAATACTTTCGATAATATTGTCGATACTATCGAGTTGGGCTCAGTGAAATGGCTACAGAATTTTCATTTTGTCATTCGTATCGACGGAACCATCGATAGTATCGACAAGGGAATAGAGTCCCAAAGCAGAATATCGCTACTATCGACTCAATTGTCACGACTATCGAGATGTCTGGAGATTTTTATAAATTTTGTCTCAGTAATGTCGATACCATCAATACCCTCATGGATAGTATCAACATACCAACAGTATATAGCAGAGCCAACACCTCACGAAGATAAAAAAACATACATAGGTGTCGATACCATCGATAGACGTCGATAGTATCAATGAACCACGTCAACAATCTGCACATCTCCATCGAACGGTCTACAGTGACGATCCGTGGATGGTGTCGATACTATCGATGACCATCACTACTATCGACACGTCATCAATCGACATCTTTAGCAGTATCAATCGACAACCGTCGATACTAGTGACCCTCAGATTTCACTATTCAGTCGATACTATCGACGGCCTCGTCGATAGTATCAATGCACCAACAGCAGTGACGACCAACTTTTATAAAAGGAGATCTATTCTTCTACTCAAAACCCACCTTCAAGTTGCATATCTCCCACTTCCGAGCCCTAGCATCCTTGAGCACCCAGAAGCTATAGAGATCTTCACCAACAGTCATCTCTGAGCATCTCCATCGACTCTGAGGATCTCCATCTTCTCCGAGCTTCACCGACCATCTTCTACTAGCTCTTTTCTCCATCCCTTTACTCTTTCACCCGTTGCCTCTTACAAGAATGGTGAGATCTGGTGCTTCCTCGTCACGATCTGCTCTACCCATTCCTCCTACCCTAGCTGAAGGACTCATCCCTCGCCCAAGCATAGTCCACCCATTGGCGAAAATCAAGAAGGTTTATGAAGAGCTCTGGAAGCACACAATCGAGCCCACCCGGTATGGCAACCGACAGTTAATCAAAGATTTGGGGTTCGAGGAAAACATGGCGTACGTGCTTCAGGGGAAAATTAGAGAATCCCCAATGCTATGCCGTGACCACGCTGAAGGTCATCCATTTTTCAGCGGGTGGCCAACATACAAAGATATTGTCATTGAATTTATGGCATCTCTGGATATCTGTGTTGTCCCCAACGAGCTTCAACCGACATAGACTGAATGGAAAGAGGGGTGAGTTTCTTTCTGCCTCTACAATAGAGATTACACCATGTCCCTTCGTGAGTTCAATGGGATTTATGGGTGGTCTCATGGTGATAGGGATCTACGCCAGCCGTTGCATAGTCCAAACTATGACGCCATGTATGCGACATTGGTCACTGCACCTGAAGGTTATACGATCAGATGAGATCATGCATCAATAGCTGACTTTGAACATCCGTTCATCCAAATCCTGCACCATATTTTATCAAACACACTATTTGAAAGATCCCGACTTTCACAAAGCAAGTTTCAAGAAATGGATATTTTCTTCCTCTACAATCTTCTAGAGAGGGAGTGTTTAAATTTTGGAGCCTTCTTCCTCACACGAGTCATGGCGGTGAAGAGGAACACGTATCGCAAGGCCCCAATCTATTTTGGAGGTCTCATCACTCCTATTGTCATCCATCTTGGCCTAGATCTTTCCGGGTTACCAAAGTTGGAATGTAAGAATATGCCGAATCTGAGTCATTTTGTAAACAATGGCCTCCTCAATGTCCGCCACGACCGTCTTCACCACTTGCCACGTACAAAAAGTTTTTCAGGAGAGGCAATTGCCTGACCCCGCCTTTAACCTCAGGCCTGGCCATGACTACATGTGGCCAATTATTGATGTTGATCAAGATGAGAAGCAAGAAGAACAACAAGCCGAAAAAGTAGAAGTACAAGAAGGAGACGATGATGAAGAGGAGGAGGAAGTTGCCATTCCCCTCCGACGATGAGTTGCTCCACGGAAGCGACCCTGACATTTTGGAGCATCATCATCTTCTCAGCCATCCACACAACAACCCTCTCAAGGTGGAGAGGATGTCTACTCCATGCAGGACACGTACACCATGCTCCAAGATATTCAGCAGATGCAACATCAGCATATTGCGTCTTTTACAGGTATCCAAGATATTCAGAACAGGCTATACGATAACCAACAAGCCATCTATGAAAATGAGCGCCTCCTCTTCATGAACCAGGAGAACATACACAACTGGTTGTAGAGGATGGAGATGCAACCGTAGCCTTTCTATGATCATTATTAGAGCCATAACTATTTTGGAGGGTACCCGCAGCCACCGCCGATGCCACCCACTGACCTGACATTTCAGGGGCAGTATCCTACTTGGGACCCCAGCCAGTTCCCACTGTCATCGTCGCAGTAAAGGGTATTGCTGTTCCACTTCTTAAGTCTGGATTTTGACTTTGAGGCCATAGTCTAATTCAAGCTTGGGGGGGGGTGATGGAACAACATTTATCTAGCTTTTGTTTAATTTTTGTTTTAGCATTTGTTTTACTTTTGCAAATTTATTAGTTTTTTTTAGGATTTACTATTTTCTAGGATCCACTATCTATATAGTGTAATCAGTGGAGTTTAATGTAATTGCATGTCATCTCAATGTTTTCATTTGGGGGTTTGTGAGAGAATGATTTGAAATGATTTTTTTAAAGAAATTGTAATCTTGTCTAGTGAGAACTTGAGGACATCACTTGTGAATTTGATTGGGTAGGTCAACTTTAAAACATATGAAGATGATTGTGTATCCTTATGGTTCATGTTAAGAGGGTTGATATGGATGTTGAGCCTAAATCGACCAAACGTTAACATGACTTTAATTTGAAGTGAGAGAGAGAAATCCCTTGTTAACTAGTACACAATTCAGTAAGGAGGGACATATAACTCTTTCTGAATGTTCTGCCAATTAGTCTTGTGATCTTTCCACCACATTTTCATTCACACTCCACCATAAGAACTGAGAGCACATTACTATTTTTCACTCTTTGATTGCATCTCATGTAGATAGGTCTTGCATTACAGTTATTTTTGCATAGTTTTGCATTAAAAAGTAGATAGATTAGTCATCCATGCACTTTAACCTTAGGTGCATGTCATAGTGGTTGCATAACTGTCATTATGTAGTTGCATTAGCATCTTTAGAGCATATAGTACATCATGTGTCTTATGTTATTCTGAGCATTGAAGGTGGTGAACTTATTCCATACCCTCCAAATAGAATGCATCAAATGTACAAGTTATGTAAAAAGAAGGAATCCTGGCAAATAATCCATTGTCATTCATGGAAATGAGGCCTTGAAAAAAATGAAAAAAAAAGATTGAGAAGTAAGTAGGAATAAGAGGGAGAAAGGAACATGTTCTCACCCGCATATTAAGAAGAATAAGCACATTGTGTAGTTTTTTTAGATATTCCATCTCACTCTAACATGGAATGATAGTGCATGCATCATTTCACCAAAAGTGTTAGCCTTATGATCATTATCATATGCATTTTGCATCATCATAGGTTATCATTTTTGTATTGCATGATTGACTGTAGTATGCTTCCATTTCTTCCACAGCTGCATATTCCATCCACCCGTTTCTCTAAGCGGTAGGCCACCCATGATTTTCTCCTCATTCATGTAATCGGGAGATCTGCTTCCATTTAGATGGTAGTTAGGAAAATGAGCAGCGTAGATAGGAGATCACAAGAAGAACCAAGCCTGAACCGGAGGATTTTACTATATTAATTTCTTTATTTGATAATGTTCTGTAATCTTGGGGTGGGCATCTTTCATGAATAATTATTGTCGCCTAAAGGGTAGTTATCATTCCGTGGTTGGTAAGGGTTGGTATGTGATTTGCAGGCGGGAATCATACTGAGATATCATTTATGTGATTATGTTCTTAAGTTGACCCACTCAATCAAATTTTATAGTTTTGTTGCTCAAGGACGTGCAAGATTCAAGCTTAGGGGAATTTGATGTAGGGATTTTGTGTCACATTTATAGTCTAATTTTATACTTGTTTTATGTGTTCATTCATCATTTTTGTGACTACAATGGCATGATTCATTTCCTTTAGTTTATAATCATTGTATGCATCAAATTTATCTTATTTTATCCTATTTTGAAAGAATTACGAAATCCCATAGATTTAATTATGTCTTTCTCTATTTTTCAGGTACCTTATGTTCCAGAACCTGTTGATACTATCGACAGGTCCATCGATACTATCGACATGGCAACAACAACCAAGCTGAAAGAGATCACACCCGGTCGATACTATCGACACATCTGTCGATGGAATCGAGAAGTCAACAGGGGAACCCTATTTTGGAGCAAGCATATGTCGCTACCATCGACCATTTGTGGATAGTATCGACCAGACACAGGAAGCATGAGTGCCCTAAGGTGTCGATACCATCGACACAACCGTCAATAGTATCGATGCCATAGGATTAGAGCTAGATTCAGAATTGTAACGATTGAACAACTACAATCTTTTGGCAGTCGTAAGTCGTACCTATACCCAAAGGAAGACGGATCAGACAAGGGTATCACATCACTTTCTACCACACCAATCCCGAAGGAGAGGGGAGTAAAGAACGGAGCTGAGAGCTATGTACTAGAAGATTCTAGATCTGTAGACGGTTTGATTCTACTGCGGGAAGGCTGCAGAACAAACGTCACACACCGAGGATCATCATGATCTTCTCTATTTTAGGGGTTACATCATATTCTCATTCATTTGCCCAAGTTTTCCTCTTTCTTCTCTATGTATATCGTTGAGATGAACATGCAGGGCTAATCCCCATTATCTTTAGGACCGGGAGTAGCCTGGGGAAATCACTGTATGACAATTTTCCATTGATTATCATAATTCATATCATTTTTTCCTGGATATGTTATTGTGTTTCTATCGCAATTTGCTATGCTTGATCACCATAGTTTATTTCTAATACTTTTAATTGCTCTTGACGGAGAATTAGTGGTTGAAAAGGCATGATTAACACATTATCTTATAAATGCCTTGGATAAGATAATGTACAGTTAATGGTGGATATCCAAAGTATTGATTGATGCACTTAGATCTAGGGTTTAAGTTACTACTAGCATGGAACTGACCTAGAACTAGGTAGTGGATTGCATCGCCAAAGCGAGCAATTCTGACTACATGCCTCTATCCACTCCCCCTCCTCAAACAGGTGCCAGAGCCCGGATGACCCAAGGAGTTGGTAATTATAGTGCGCTCAGGAGGATTCGAACCTGGATCCCCCAGGGAGGACAAGCCAGACCAAACCACCTGAGCCACACTGGTTGGGTAGAGACGAGTTATGCTAGTTGAGCAGAATTGCGTGCAGTGAGACCTTGCGGTGAAACCGTAATCCTAAGGATTCCCATTCCATTTGATTAAACCAAACATTTAATTATCACTCTTATATTTTCTCTTATTTTATTTTCTCGTACAAAATCCAATCAACCTTTCCAATTGGTCTAGCATCTAGCTGATCGTGACCAGTTAGTACTAGTCTACTAAAATTTACATTTCCCTGAGTTTGACTTGGGCCTTACAAGGCCTATATTACTTCTATACGTGCACTTGCATTTAACGCACGACTCAAGTGTGTCAATAGGACCCCTTGGGCTTCATCCCTTGGTTAGCCAAGAACTATGAAGGTCCACATATTATTTTGAAGTGCCTCGAAGAGCCTCCTTTGACTCTTAAGCTTAATTACTTGCTACATCTATTAGAGTGAGTAGGAGATGGTATGAGATATAGCCCTACATGATATCTTGTGCGACTCTCACTTCCTCCACCCCCCAATCTCTCTTTCTATCATGAAGATGAAGGTTTTGTCTCTATTGTCTAAGAGAGGTGAATAAGAGAAAGAGAAGGATTCCCTTGGTGAAAGCTTCTATTGGTGAAGGAAAGTCAAAGGCGAAAGTTCCAAGAAGAATGGGTAACTCCTTTAAGGAGGAAGACTTGTTTCAAGAGTGAGTAATTCCTTGGTGAAGGCAGAAGACTTATTGCAAAAGTGGGTAAGTCATTGGTGAAGGTATAAGACTCATTGTAAAAGTGGGTAAGTCTTTGGTGAGTTTGAAGACACTTGGTCTTTGGTAGGTAGTACTTTGGTAGGCTTTTGTCTCCCTTCTCCTCAAAGGGAAGGATGGGTATCCTTGTCCCAAAAAAGGAAGGTCTTATGTTGAAGCTCTTGTAATGAAATATAAGGAGTGAAACATGTTGAAAAATTATAGAGGTTGACCTCTAAAGGGAGTGCATGTAAATCTCCTAGTTTGGAAGTTGGAACCACTATAAATACTTGTGTTATTTGATGCTCATTTGATATTTCTCTCCCTTTTTATGTATGTTTATTTGCACTTAAATTTATATTATAAACCTTATATTATGATATATTTTGAAGGTCTAATGAATTTGGTTTAAGTTTTTATATCTCTATTCACCCTCTTCTAAAGCCCATCATCTTAGACCCAACAAGCGGTATCAGAGCGGGTCTTCTCGAAGCATACCTTCACAAGTAGGAGAAGATGGACGATTATCAAGGTGGGAGATACCTCATCAACATCCCAATATTTGATGGGAGCAACTTCCTCTATTGGAAGAGAAGGCTACAATTCTATATCCATGGATCAAGTCTTGAGCTATGGAGAATGGTGGACCTTACATACAATCTACCGAAGAAAAATATAGAAGAATGGGATGAGGCTACTTTGAATAAAGCAACCTTGAATGCAAGAGCCATGAACATTCTCTATGTCTCCATTTCCCCCTCTGATTCAACCAGATTTGTTCATGTGAAATGGCCTATGATATATGGAGAAAGCTATGTGTCACTTATGATGGGACAAAGCAAGTGAAGGAAAGCAAAGTGGATATGCTCAAAGGGACACTTGAAAACTTCAAGATGAGAAAGGAATAAAGAGTGGCGTATATGTACTCAAGGCTCAACACCGTTGTAAATGGTCTTGTCATCCTAGGACATCCTATGGCTAGATGAGAGATCAACTCAAAGATTCTTAGAGTCTTCCCAAGAGGTGGCATTCCAAGGTGACTTCCATTGAAGAAAGCAAGAGCTTTGGTGAAATTCCCATTGAAGAGCTCATATGATATCTACAAGCCCATGAAGTTGCACTTGACAAGCAAAAGGAAGAAGAAACACAAGAAGAGAAAGAGCTCACGAGAAAGAACAAGGCTGAAATCAAAGACTAAGTTGAGGTGTAATGAACTGAAATTCATGTACGATATTAACTTAACTTTTTTCTTAAGATTTTTCCTTTCATTTTTTTCCTTGATGTTGAATTAGTGGAAATTATAAAGGTTTGGTATACATTTGTTCCCTATATTTGACATTATAAGGATTTATGGACAAATACCTCAATAAAAGTTTATACAAGGGTTTATTTTGCAAAATACCCGCTTAAGAGGCATAAGGATAAGATAACATCGATCTAGAAGGTTCTATGGCCTTTTTGTATGAGAAAAAGAAAAGAAAATCTTAAAACTAAGATAAAGTGACATTACATAAATTAATTTTCAAGTAATGAAAATAAGAGTAAATTTCCTAAAATCCATAAAAGAGGAACTCAAAGGATAATTTTAAATCCAACTTTGTTTTCTCTGAATACAATTTTTCTTGAGTAATAAGTTTCACAACTTTTGGAAAAGTAGTAAGAATGATTGTATTAATTGAATGGAAATATTGGAGATATTTCAAAAATATAAAGAAAAACAACTAATGACTCCAAAAGCAACAACTAATGTCAAACTGGTGATCTACACATTAAAATATTCCTTTGGGTGAATTTTCACTCAATTTGGAGAATATTTGATTAAAAGGTGAAATTAGGAGAGAGAAAGTGTGTAGAACCTTCAAAATATTAAATAAATGTAGAAATAACTTCAACATATAAAATTGATGGCAGATTCTTATCCTAGAAACTTAATGTGACTTGGGTGAAATTTCATCAAGTTTAGAGAATCTTATAACAACTAATGATGGAAGAAAGAGAAAATAATACTTGGTTTATTTAACAAAATGAAAAGTACTCAAAAGGCAAATCTAATTGCATATTCGGATTCCTCATATCAAAATTAAGCCATATGTCAATTTTCAACTAATTTGGAGGATGTTTGCAAGCTCAAACGAGGAGAGAGAAAAAGAAAAATTCATGTATATACACTATATTCCAATTTTATTCGGATTTGATTTAAGGTGTCACGTGGTTGATTTTTTAAATATTGTGACCCGCATGATCATTTTCGTGGGATCCACGATCCAATGACTCACAAGTCGTCTTCAAGGACTCATTATTTTGGCAACAGACGCAGAGAAAGGGTAAAATATATTTTTGAAATTTCTCGCTCGTTTCTCAACTGAATCACACGAAATTTCCTCCAGCCATTTCCAAAAAAGAAACCGCACTAGTTGATCCCCTATTTTTGTGATTTTGTCAGTATTCTAGAAAGCCCCAAACCTTCCTCTCCAAGCAAGTTTAGGCATAATCCTTCTTGCTTTGATTCTCAACCTCGCCTATTAATACCTATACCCGAGTCTTCCCTAGATCCTTTACAACTACTCTCTCCCTCAAATTGCTCATGAGATCGTTTCTTTGATTGCTGACGATCAAGTTTTTTCCACGATTTGTTGAGATAGGTTCTTCCTCCTCTCGTCGTCTCCATGCAAATTGAGAGCATAGGTAAATTCGTCTTGGTATCTTTTTTTTCTGCTATCTTGGTTTCTCAAATCAGATTGTCACGTGAAATCACCCAAAAATGAGCTTGAAGTAGCTACACTGCTTGTGCGCATGGTGCCGAGGGAGGGAATGAATCCCCTAGGTGATTTTTCACCTTTGCCCCCATTTCATCTTCCTTTTATTTCTTTTCTTATGTGAGGGTAATATCGTCTTTTCACCATCATGTTCTTTGCTTTGAGATAGTCAAAGACACACCTTTGACCCATGAAAAGTCCAGATCTGATTGGGCCAAGTCAACGGGTCAGGGCACACTCTTCTCTTTTTCTTGCAAATTATATCTTAAAAGTATTTTCCTAATTTTTGACCAGTCCATATTGGAAAAATCATATCTATTTATTTCTTTGTCCAAAGATTAAAAGTAAATATGTTTTAGAATCAAAAAAATATAAGATTTCTAATAAAAATACTTTCAAGGTTCGTTTTCATGTTTTGTTGAAAGGTGTTTTCTAAAAATGATTTTAATACATAAAATTGCCAAAAATACACTTTAATCATCATAACTCCAAAATTGATAAAATTATTTATTTTATTAAATAGGAGGACCTAATAAGATCATTGGTGGTGATTTATGAGTTTAAATCAAGGTTTTGATAAAAAGGTCCAAAAGTTAGGGTTTCTTTACCTTAATGCATATGTAAAACCCTAATACATGATTATACATTGAAAATAGGAAAAGTGGACCTAGACTCAATTAAAGTGGTGAAAGTGAGTAATTAAATTCCGTAAGAGAGGTATGTGCATACTTTCACCTTAGTTGGGTATATTTGCAACCCTAACCTAATTTCCCTAATGAGGCACTTATTAAACCCTAATCTCTCTATTATTATTTCCTTTTCTATACTTGCCTCGAAGTTGTTTATTCCTTAGGTCTGTACCCCACTGCCATGTTTTTATTATTTGATTCTTATACTTGCCATAGTTCTTTAGCATGGTGATTTTATTAGACTATTTAACTAGTGTAGTGGTACTTTTATACAACCACCCATAGATAGGGCATGTGTAAATTCGCCCAGGGGAATGTGTTACTCTAACCAATATAAAATATTTGATAGATGAGTGGAATGTGTTACTCTCCCTCACCTATTTGGTTGAGGTTCTGTAGGTGCCTCAACCCTACTTAGTTAAGGTAGTCAATATTAATCATGCATGCACACCTTTTGTTATTTTTCTTGTTATGGCATGCATCTATTTGATTATGCCTCATACTTTTAACCATATTCATCTTATGATGAAATCTTAGCCTTACCTTCCATGCTATATCTTATCTTTCTTCCTTATTCATTATGTCTTACACATACCTTGCTTCTTTCTTTTACTGGGTGCTTTTCCAATTACCCAGGGTTTGATCAAGGTGTTGAACAAGGCCAAGGAGATCAAGTTCAAGAGTAGAGACTAGTTTTTCTATCAAGGATGACTAGGTTTCTTATTGCTAGATCCCAATAGTTTCTTTTCAGTTTTCCCTTTTCAAGAAACTCATGTAGTGAAATGAGTTCAAAAATCAATGTAATAACTTAGTTTCCTTTCCATTTCTGTAGACATTTTACATTTATCTGAATCATGATTATTTACTTGTATTATTCTACATGCATTCCACAATGTCTATTATTTTTGGAAAAAGTGGATGTTTTGTATTTCCTTTTAATTTTAATAAGGAGGTGATCTGACCTCTTTAAATAATGGTATCAGAGCCTGTTGGGCAACTACCTAGGGCATAAGTTGAAAGCAAGGGTGTCTAGAACGGACCAGGGCCTGGGGACTGGAAATATTTACCTCCATGCCACTAGCTTAGTTTACTAAGACTCCCGTATCTGTATAATACCTGCCTAGCCTGCACTGATACTGAGTGTCCCAAATAGTATGCCCATAGGCAATAATAGCCTTAGATATCCTTGTTGTCCACTCATGGTTATCTTATGTTATACACTTATCTTTCAAGAAGGGAGATTTGTTTGGAAACATGAACAACTTCTCTTCAGGAGCCTCCTCTGACAACACTAACAAACGAGATATTCCAGTAACTCCCTCAAACAACAAAACAGTCCCTACTGCCCCTGAAGACACACCTCTTCTGGCCCTTGAACAAGAGTTGTCAATGTTGTGCTAGTTGCTCTCGACCATCTTGGTGGGGCAACTCTCCAATGTTGTGGCTGATGCAGCTCAGCCGAAAGAGTTCACCCTTATAGACTTCATCAAGATCCAACTACTGTAATTTAAAGGCAAGAGTGAGCCAAACATGGTGGATTAGGCTGACGACTGGTTGTTGGCTTTGGAAAGTACCTTAAGGGCATGGCGTGTCCTCCTCACCAGAAGGTTTGCTTTGCAGCATATGTCCTGGATGGGACAGAACGAGTCTGGTGGACGGGTATGGCTCATACCCACAATACTTCAAGCATGACCTGGAAGCAGTTCCATGAGAAGTACATCTATCCCACCTATATGAAGAGGAAAGAGGCAACATTCTATAGTTTGTGACAAGGAATAATGAGCATCTCTGAGTACGTGTAACATTTCCTCCTCCTGGAGTGCTATGTTGTGAATCTTGGAACTAAAATCAAACCTATTCCTAGAGGGCTTAAGCTACAATGTTGGCAGTAACCTTGTTCCCAAGCTATCTTTGACATTCCAACAAATGGTGGATAAGGCTTTAGTGATAGAGTCTTACCCCAGATGCCAGTCTTCTGGGCACAACAACAACAATAAAAGGAAGAACGCAGGTGGAAACCAAGGGTGTGACAAGTGCAACCGTTGCTCCCGTTCTCACCCACCAGGAAGATTCCCTATTGGCAACGGTCAACCCCATAGAGATGATCGACATGTACCCATCTTCCATGAGTGTGGCCAAGATGGACACATCTGACCTAACTGTCCTAAGCTTGGGCATAGTCAATGATCGACCTAAATCACATGTCTACAATGCAACAAATCTAGAGTAGTCAGACTTTTAAGATTATACCCGACACTCAAGCCCCCACAACTATTATACGGTGTTTGATGTAGTATTTAGGGTCAAACCATAGGGACAAGGTTGATAAGTTCTAAGTACGCAAAGCCTCACACTCTTACACTCCAAACGAACAAGTGGTTTAAAGAGGGTGTTCCCTAAGGAACGATGATGCTCTGACCAAAACAAAGAAAGGTAGAAGAAAGAAAACAAAAACAAGAGAAAAAAATTAAAGAGAGGTAAGAAACAAAGATATGGAAGGAAACTTGGATCGAGTTTCACCTACTAAGGTCTCTCACCAACATGCAAATGTCACTCCTCCTCGTATACTATTATCAGGATTACAAGCAATCATCAAAAGTCCATTCCCTCCTCTCTTGAGATTAGGAGAGATCTAGGTTCTAAGGTAGTATCTCTCTCGATATGATAGCACAACAACCACAAGGGAAACCATATGACTGTTAGCTTTAGAATTCCAAAACTTTCATGCATTCATACTACTCCATGACACTAGATAAGGATGGTACTATCCTTTTGAGGTACCAGCAATCAAACATTACAAGATGGTAGCTTAGCATACAAGTGAAGCATTAAAAATAGGTGCATGGAGCTATATTTATTCAAAGGGGAGAAAGAATATACATGTTGGGAGAGCCTTATTAGCTACTGCCAACCCAAGTTAGATGTTTAGCCACCCATGTTGACGGGAAGCATAATGGCATCACAAAATTATAGATACATCAATGAGCACGGAGAGGGAGAGTACAACATGAATGAGATAATAGATCTAGATAGAGAGAAAAGATGGTAATACACCACTTTACTTCTTCAAACCTAGATATGGAGTGGGTGCTACGACAAAAGATTCTTCCTTTGAAGAAGAGGGCAATCAATATTCTCTCTCCTCTGACTTCCATCTTTAGAGATCAAATACTTATGGTATGGATGTGTGTGACTCTGGACCTTGGCAGCACTTCATGGTCCTTGATGATATGATGATTTGACAAGTGAAGGTGGGGGTCTATTTATAGATGCTGCCCACTGACTTAATCATCTAGGCTGCAGTCGCGGTATGGCCTCGGTCGTGACCGTAATGATTGTATGTTGCGGTCAAGGGGGAGCCTTGGTCACAATATGGCCTCGATCACGGGTCGTTGCCCTGGTGGAGGGTCGCACTCCTGGTGTGAAGAAACGGTGATAGATGCATCAATCATGGTAGGGTCCTTAGTGGATTATACAGTTGCGGTCGTGGTGTTGACCACGGCCAAATCTTTGTAGGACCCTACAAAAGTGAAAGATGTGTGAAATTGAGATTATTGTCATTAAGGCACTAAAATAAGTAGGAAAATCCATAAAAGGTATGTCGGGGGAGCCATAAATCATATGTGAAAAGTACACAAAAATGAGATGTTATCAACTCCCCCAAACTTAGGATCGAGCTTGTCCTCAGGCTAAATGTAGGCTTGAAATCATAGAGATATGATATATTGGCCACAAAATTTTTAGAAAGCTTATCATTACAAAGTTACCTCATTCTTACCAAAAAAATCCAATGATATGTCTGTTTGAATCCTGAGATTCTATTTCCTCCCTTTCATATCTAGAGCTGCATGACTTTGAATTCTTACCAATGCCTTTTTGTAGTAAAGGGCTCTCTATCTGAATGACATACCCTTTTCTGTGCTAGGTTTCTATTCATACTTGTACAACATCCCCTTGAGGGGTAGCTTTCACACCCTTCCTTTATTTTAATTGATCCTATGCTAGCGTGCTCAGGTAGGCTGTAGGCTTTAAGTGTTTTTCCTACTCTCCTCAATTTCCCTCACCCACAAGTTGTCGTAAAGATAGTGTTACCCTAAGGGATCCTGACGTTAAGTCAGGTGGTTGCGTGAGGGTTTCTTGGGAGTGAAGGTGGATATATTTGGCTTCAGGACTCCACTAATGGGCATGATATATTTGCATTTGTGAGTGCAGCAATACACCGACCGTGTAAGATCCTTTGACATCTTTTGGGCACATCTCTCAATGTACTTTTTTTTCATTTTGTCTTTTAATCTCTCCTCCCAGGTTTGGGTGAGGCAATTTTACATGATTTTCTAGGCAGCCAAGTTTCTTTTCATCCCAAAGTGGGGATAATTAAACCTGAAAGGGGTAGTTGTTTCCTTCTCAAGGGAGGTGAGGATTTTCTAGCTAGAACCGTCAGGTTAGGGTGATCAGTTAGGATTATGGCTTGGTAAATTTCTCTAGTTCTTAGAGGTTCCATAGACTTAGGATTGTTCCACAGACAACATTTTTCCATAAGAATGAGACAAACTGTATTGCTATGCTTCTTGTTTTTACTATTATGTGCATTAGTCGCTCATTTGTGCCTCTCTAGAAATGATAGCACTACAACATTCAGTAGGGGGACTGACAAGTCTAAGAAGTGGCTAAGCAAAACTACGACTTCTAGCAAAATTTTTGAAAATAGTATTTTAGCAAAATTTGTTTCTCATATTTGATTGTGGCAAAAGTGAGAAAATGTACAAGTAATATTTTGAAAATTTCGGTGATTTGGTGAAGAAATTGTACCTCTCATGCTCGTTTATGACTCCTCCCCCAAACATATCATTCACCCTGACTTGGGATGTTAAAATATAAAGTTTATGTATAAATAGGCTTTCTTTATTGATACTAGTTGTTTGTGGTGACCCACTTTGACTCGAAGAGCATACTATAATATTTTCCACTGGGTGGTACTGTTCATGTTGCATGCCCTCCACCTTCATATTCATTGTAGCCATGGCGACCATCCATGCCAGAAAATAGAAGCCGCACTCATTTGACATAGATACTTGTTGAGGGCTTATATGGAAGAACTGTGTCTTCTTGAAGTCTTTGCCTTCTTTATGCTTGTACCCTTTTCCATGGTTTTTAAGCATCTCTACAACTGCCTCGACACATGTAACTACCTTTTCTTCTGTAGGTATCTTTGCAGTAGTCATGTTCATTCTTTTGTTGAGTGCAAAGGCTACATCTGAGCTGTTGTAGAGAAATGTAGTACAAGCTATAATATTGACTACTAATAAAGTCCAATGACTATCATGTAAAATGGGTAAGAATATATAATCTAGAAGAGAGGTCGCCAGGCATTGTAGTAGGTGGTCTTTTCACCTGACCTTTTATCCTTCAAGATGTCACCTACTAAGAGGAAGTAGGCCATATGCACGTTTGGCATGTTGTCATTCAACAGTGCTTGGTAAGCTGACATAGTGTTGAATGAAAGGTACCCATCTATTTTTAAAGTATCTCTGAGGTAATCCTTTAGCACACAAATACCATCCCTTTCAAAGATTACCTCTTCTGTGGTGTCACCTTCCCTTAATCATATCATTATTAGCTATAGGGATTCTAGTGACAATCTCTCATATCTCCACCTATCAAAATCCTTGAAGGTTGGCACTATTTCTCTTGCTGACCCATCTAGTTTGATCTCTAACATATCCTCTTC
Organism: Alisma plantago-aquatica; assembly: GCA_963693085.1. Lineage (NCBI taxonomy): Eukaryota > Viridiplantae > Streptophyta > Magnoliopsida > Alismatales > Alismataceae > Alisma > Alisma plantago-aquatica. The sequence goes on along the minus strand of OY856410.1, from coordinate 729,063,488 downwards.
CTGTATCTCCCCTTCTTTGGGCTCATGAGCTAGAGGTTGTTCTTTGTCTGTTTCTGCCATGGGAGCACGTTCATGATTACTCTCAGGTTGGTTCTCCACTTTGTCAGGAGTGTCATCTGCCCTAACATCCTTCCAAGTAGATGCTCTAGCAGGTTCTTCTAGATCGACCCACATGTATTTAAGTCTTTCCCTCCAGGCTTTCATTTTAGGTAGAGGTATTTCTTGGTGAAGTCGACGTGGTAATGCCTCTGAAGGCATCACCAGGGCATTGAAGAAGCAACAATCATAGATAACCTCCATTATGTAAACACACGTAACCCATGTAGAACTTTTGTAAAGAGGTCTTCCAGTGGGATTCCCTTATTGATTCCTTCCATCATTCTGAGTACTATGAAGGCACCATCCCTTGTTCTACACTTTTCTTGAGGGACCTTTTTACATATTGAAAATTGTTTCCATATCCCTTGGTGTTGGATGTCTATAGTCTGAATAGCCCACTGCAGATGTAGTGACACCTTTAGTATGTCCCTTGCCTCCTTTTTTTAGATCTGGGAGGTGCATCCCAATTCAGATGCACAGAAAATTGAACATCATAGTACATCACTCATATAGGTCGATGTAAATGAGTGCCCGATGCTTAACATTTCTTATAGGCATAACTACAAACTTAGCTTCCCCTCTTCTCACTGCCCATTGTAGTTCTTATAGCAGCAGAGTAGATCTACCACATGAGATAAGTATGAGATTCGTTAAGTTTAGTCGGTCCCTGTGACTCTAGGTCCTTGTATAGATGTGAGAGAGTTGTAAATGATGTTTTGTATCTTTGTTTCCTTGATAAGAGAGAATGTATTTGTTTGTCATGTCATATGTACATGGAAGTGTGAGAAACATAATGAATGTATGGATGTGTATCATTAATGTTGAGATCATATTAGAAAAATAAAAGTTTATTTCTCTTGTAAAGCTTGTTTATGTGATTGGATGTGAGAAAACAAAATATTTTGAAATAAAGGAAAAAAATAATAATCAGGAGTGAACTTTGTATTAAGTATACTCCTCAAACTCATGCCCACATCTCATGATTAGTGGTAATCATGGGTTGTTGGTGTGCAATCTTTTGGTATAAGAGCTTAGGTTGAGTTTTCAGGGACCATCAGGATAGAAAGTTAGAGTTATAAGTGTGGCAGATAGGAGGTGATGTGTCTATATCTCTGGGAAGTTTGGGTATTTGGATACCCTAGCCCAATATCTGGATACCTAGGCTGACCAGTATCAAGCTACTCTATCTATTTTTTCTAGATGCCCTGGCCAGGTATGCAGAGGAAGGATGGGCTACAAAAAAAACCCTAGAAATCTTACGGTTAGGATATCAGAAAGTAATGAAGGAGTAAGAGATTAAACAAAGAATGTGATACAACTCTTGCTTTATATTTCTTCTTTGATTGGAGATCAATAGAAATGCTCTTATATGTATGAATTCATATTATGAGTTTGTAGAATATATATGGTTCTTTTGATATTGTTGTGTATCATGAAGTGATTCAGTTATTGTTTATATTCTTTGTATCAAGTAGACCAGAAGTTATGTTTAGATGAGTTTTCCTTAAGTGGATATTCCCTAAGTGGATATTATTTACACATTTTTGAGATTAATAAGAGTTGGTTAATCTTGAGTAGCTCTTGGCTTCAGGACTGCAGATTTGGCCTGGTCTGACTGGAAGGATGCGTTACTGGGATCTAATGACTCCTATTAATAATATAATAAGAGTAGACTCTGGATAAATTAGACCCACATCATAGTGAGAATGTACATACACTAAGATGTTGAAACATATGGGAAAGATTAGAATAGCTAAGAATTAGTTGGAACTGATATCTGAGATCCAACTTTGGGGCCTCATATGAGAAACCCTTAATTGGAAATAAAAGAACACGACATAAGGTTCATATTAAGTTTAATGATTAGTATTATATGAACTCTAAATATGAAATATGAAAAACATATGCGAAAAGTATGTAAGGGCCAAGATAGTAAGAATTAATCATGAGGAATGGATCATATAATCAAGTACAATGCTTTTATGTACTCCAAAGCAAAGGGAAAACAGAAGCAAAGAGTTAAGTATACAATAAGTACATAGAAGTGAAGAGTCGTCAGAAGAGTTAAAGTAAAGAGAATTAGATGAACATGTAAATCATAAGACGGGGATAACAAACTTAGTTGAAACAAAGAGAAATGTTGGAAATTATGAGCTTCATTAGAGAACGAGGATGATGATATAATTAAGAGCATGGAATGTATACCTTTATTATGAAGTTTAATACATTCATCCTTACAACCTTTGGATTCCAAGACTCTATAAAACAACAAACTAGTTTCTAAAAGAAGAACAAAAGTGTAGCTTAACAAATGAATAAGTCATATAAAGGTAGACTATATTTAGGAAGGAGAAACTCGATTGAAAGATAAATTAAGTTTGATCCATGCATGAGCCATTTGATTTAAATTAAAGGATATGTAATGATTTAAAATATGTAATGTATTAAACATGAGGTGAAACTAGTAGAGAGACTATTGATTCAGAATTTCAACTTCACATTAGTTGAAGGATAAAAAGAAATATGTGCAACATGGTATACATGATCATACACATGAATAATCAACATGATCATAAGAGAAAAATTAGAAGTTAAAGATGACAGGTGGAATTGTAGTATATGGTAAGAGGATTATGGAAAGTAAAGAAGGGTTTGAAACATGATGGAGAAATATAGATTACAAAAGAAAGAGGTTAGGATATTCAAGCAAGTGCTAATTATTCAAGTATCCTTGTTGATAATAATTAAACCTACATACAAGAAATGTATTAAGGGAATGTTTGAAGATAAGAATTCTAAGTCTCAGAATCATCTTCTTTTTCATATATATCATAATGAGAGCAATGTGGAAATGAAGTGATAAGAAAATAGATCATATACGATGCATAACTACCATGGTAGAGACATCTATTGAATGAATAATGACACACAATATGATGATGAAACCCTAATAGTGTTAACTGAGAATGTAATCTATTTGAATGGCCAAGTAAGAGAAAGGAAATTCAATTGAGAAGATAAGGAAGACTTTAGTAAAACTTGTGAGATCCAAAGTTTGACTTTCAAATTAAGGGAGCAAAGTCACATCACAATAACGTCATGCTACTGATAAAGACCAAACCCTAGAATGTTTAGAGTTTTAGTAGTTCAAGGGATGTCACCAGTGATTTGACCTTGAATACTAGAATCTCTATAAAACAAGATCACGAGATTTGCACTATGAGAAGTAAACTAGCACTGCTAGTAATCCAAGGTTTAAAGGTAGCTAATCTGAAAGGTCAAATAAATAATATGGAAATGATTCAGAGAAAAGGATAAGAAATAGATTTCAAATATAAGAGGTGTAATTTGAACAAAAGGAGAAGTACAAAATGAGAAAAGTGTAATCTAAAACAAATTTTTGTAATGATATCAAGAATGATGAATAATCTATTCTTACCTTGTATGTTTCAATTTTAGGGATGTTTATTCTATCTGATCAAAATAAGAAGGATAAGTAACAAGAAGTAAGTAGTAATGAATGAGAATGAGGAAAGAAATATGAGAAAAAAATGGCTTTCAGTAATACACGAATTTGTTTTTAGAAGTATAATTTGTGAAGGTATATTAAGGGTTGTAAATTTGTTTTACATATGACTTCGTTTGTATATGTGCAAGAAATATGTTAATTAAAGGTGTCTGATAGTTGTAGTCATTCATACCAGTAATCCATCTTAGTATTGTACAATTCTGGTATGGTGATATGGGTTGAATGATGATGGAACAAATGGAGGGTTACACTTAATAAGGTAGTCTTACCTATTCACTCATATGAATAGAAGGGATGATAACCATATTGTATTGATATGTAACCCTAATGAGGTATAGCTTGTTATACGTAGCTCTAATATAACTAAGTGATTGTAATTGGGTATGAATAGTCCTTGAATGACTAATACAATCATGGAGTACTCTATTATTATTGTTGAAATCCTAGTATGCTATAACCCGATGGTTACACCTTGATTTATGTGTGGGTTCATACTTGATAATAATATGGAATGTGATGGTGATGCTTCACCTTATACATCCATGATCCAATGGGGATGTCATGAGTAAAGGTTTGGGTATAAGTGTTGATTAGTAACATTAATATAATTTATCTTATTGAACCTAACTCTAATACAAATAGATAAAGATGAGTATTCATGTTTAACATTTTTTATATGATGGAATGTTGGTAGAATAACCTCCTTAATATGATCATAACCTTAATATGTTAATTGGTGGTTATCATAACCACATGGTTGATACTTTCTTATACTAAACCTGTGCATTATGTATATGATGATGGTTAATCATATCTAAATTCCTTGCATGTTGATGTGATAAAGAAAGGTTCTTAATGTTAATATAACCCTGCTATGATTGTTTATGGATATCTCCTAGCTCATTAATACAATATTGTGTTGATCCGGTGTATTATATGTAAGTGATGTTGTTGAACCTTGTTATAAGGCATGAAAAGATAACGATGATCTTGCAAGCAATAACATGATGGTCTTAATGACCTTTGGGCATGGTTGAGCCCTGGATGAGGTGTAATCCTCATGTATTGATAAGGGTTGATACTCTATGATATTGTGAAAAAGATTTATATCTTGTGATAGTATGATGACTAGCGTGGTCTCATGAATGTTAAGTGAATAGAACCATGTGATGATGAGATGAGAAATTATGTTTCACATATTTTATATCTTATAAAAGTTGTGATTTCAAGAGAAACAAATGACTCAATGTTGAAAATAAAATTCTAGACAGTAGTATTTGAAAGCTTAAAAGGAGAGAGATACCCCTAGTAAAGGTTTTTTGGAGGAATCATGTATAGAAGAAGTTACTTGGAAAGTAAAATTGGAGATGTTTAACAAGTATATTTTCATCTTTTATAAATTTCGAGATGAAATTTTTATTATAGGGGAAGAATTGTTACAACTCGTTCCTAGCTTTGTTGGTAATCCTAGAGTTTTAAGATAGTCTTAATGCTTGGCATACTTTTATTAGTAATATTCTATGTTGTGCTTTATCTTAACTTTGGTAACCTTAAATACTTATTTGGGCAACTCATAATCATAACTTAAGCATACGATAAAGATCTGAGTTGGGGTTAAGACAACATTAACCCATACATGTGTGCAAGAAGAGAGTTAATGACATTGGAGGACATAATTAATAAATTATTTTTCATTTAAGAATATCACCAAAATAATATGGTAGAATTGTAGAGAATTCAATTATGAATCTAACAAAAAAAGAATGAACCAAATCATAGTTGAATGAGAGAGTTATGCCTTTTTAGTAAACATATACAGAGCACCGCGACCGCGGTCGACACTACGACTGACGCTGCATCGACACCGCAACCACTGTCTATACCGTGACTCATGACGCTGCATCGACACTGCGACCCGCAACACTATTTTGACACCATGACCATGGTCTACACTACGACCACGACACTGCGTCAACATCACGACCGTGGCCGACGCCGCCCAAGACAGTAAATTGTAAAATGATCATATCTCGAGCAATACTTATCCGTTTTCAACGAAATGAAGTGTGTTGGAATCATGATTCGATCCTCTATCTTCAAGCAAGTTTCTCTATCAAAGGGTGATGTAGAAGGCAATTTTTGGGGTGATTTTTGGGGAAGAGCATGAAGAACGGCGTAAACCCAAAGGGGTTTCTATATATTTGAAATGGTTAGTAGTTTTATCCATCGATTCCTCCTACTCCTCCTCATTTCCCCTTTCTCAAAATACCTGATCCAACAAATGTGAGGTTTGGATTAACCTCTTACCTCCGTCTTCTACCTTCAACAAACCCCATTTAGGGTTGAAAGGAAGAAGAAACCGTAGATTTTTCTAAAGTTCTGATATGGATTCGAGAGTTTCACAGTTGTGCTGCATTTTTAAGGCGTTTTTACACCTTAGGGTGAGTGGGTACTTCCTTTAAGCAATATATTGCACCAAAATGAGTTAAATCATCAAATATCTTCAATTTCTTAGTATGCAAGCACAAACCTTAAGTTGCCTTTTTGATCTAGCTTTTGCAAGATGATATGAAATGGATTATTTCTCTATTGTGATGAATTTCAGATTATGAAATTAAATTAGAAATGATTGGAATCCATCTAAATGAGAAATTTTAAAGTAATTGTAGAGGTTACATGAATATACTAAAATCTAAGATTTTCGGCTATGACTGAAATTGTTGTATAACCGAATAAAGAAGTTTCCTAGTTGAATCTCCTTGGTTATAAATGATTGTTTTATTTGTATGCGTATTACATATATGTCAGATAAGATCTTGCATTTCATTTGGCATGAAAACCCTAGTTCAGTTTATTATAGGGTTTCATATATATATTCGATTATATGTGAACTATTGAGAGAAATTCTTATGGAATGATATGATGTATTCAATCTTTATGCGAGTTATGTGTTAAGTGAATGAGGTAAACGAAACCCTAATGATAGGGTGTTTAGTAAACAAGTATTGTGATTTCAATGTTTCTCAACTTGAGATGTGGTGATGCTTAACAGTTCAGTTGGGGTATATGTTATCATATGGTTTATGAAATGAATAGTTTACAAAGCTAAACAAAGATACATTGATGTGATGATTGAATTGTGAACTTAAAAGTGAATTATACATATAGATGCCCTGAACACTATAGAATCCTCATAGGATGATGCCTGCACTGTGAGGAGGAAACAATTTCCCCATTGGAGGTCGTCCAGATCGAGGTAAGTCGGAGCACACCAGTAGGGTGTGGGGGTCTTATCCAGTAGGGCAGACTCCTTACAGTTGTGTGGTACCCAACACCAACCAGGGATGCTGGCGGCACATGTGTTACATGTTGTAGTGATCAGTGGTTCGTAGGTCAATTGATGCACAGTAAGCTTGAGGGATTGACTCACCGCCTGAGTACCCAGGTTGAGAGGTGGAGTCTGAGATATCCAACCGCTCCCATTTGCCGCTGAGAGGCAGACATGCTAAGGCCCACTACAGACATGGTCTTACTCAAGAGATAGGCTTAGGAACCCGGTCATGCTTCTAAGCCTTGTACAGTGAGATCATAGCTTGCTACGATTCTTTCACATGTTGTGGTACACCTCATGTGGGTTAATGGCATAATAAGATCAATGAGAGGTTAAACAAGTGTGCACAGTTATTCAATTATACATTTTATGTTTCTAAATTATTAGTTCTCTTTATGATCAATCAAGCATATTCATATATTGGTTCACTCTTGTAGATATCTAGAGTATCCTGCAATATCTATGATTGTCAATGATTAGACTCTTTAAAACTTACTATTGTTATAATCGATATCAGTTGTCGGCAATATATATGCAGTTATATAAGTGCTTTAAACTGTTTCTTTGAAGTACTCATTTACTGAGTGAGTAGGCTCACCCCTCTACTCACAATTTTTAGGGAAACCACGTGGACTTGAAGAAGATCAAAGCATCAGAGTAGATCTACCACATGAGTTAAGTATGAGACTAGTTAAGTTCAGTCGATCCCTGTCACTCTAGGTCCTTGTATAGACGTGAGAGAGTTGTAAATGATGTTTTGTATCTTTGTTTCCTTGATAAGAGAAAATGTATTTTTTTATCATGTCGTATGTACATGGAAGTGTGAAAAATAGAATGAATGTATGCATGTGTATCAATAATGTAGAGAGCATATTAGAAAAATAAAAGTTTAATTCTCTTTTAAAGTTTGTTTATGTGATTGGATGCGAGAAAACAAAGACTTTGAGACAAAGGGTAAATAGTAATAATAATCAGGAGTGAACTTTGTATTAAGTATAATCCTCAAACTCATGCCCACATCTCATGATTAGGTAATCGTGGGATGCAGGTGTGACAATCTTTTGGTATTAGAGCTTGGGTTGAGTCGTCAGGGACCATTAGGATAGAAAGTTAGAGTTATAAGTGTGGTAGATAGGAGGTGATGTGTCTATAGCTCTGGGAAGTCTGGGTATTTGGATACCCTGTCCTGGTATCACCTAGGTTGACCAGTATCAAGCTACTCTGTCTTATATGTATGAATTCATATTATCAGTTTGTAGAATATATATGTTGCTTTTATATTGTTGTGTATCATGAAGTGATTCAGTTATTGTTTATATTCTTTGTATCAAGTTGACCAGAATTTATGTTTAAATGAGTTTTCCCTAAGTGGATATTTTTTGCACATTTTTGAGATTAATAGGAGTTGGTTAATATTGAGTAGCTCTTGGCTTCAGGACTGCAGGTTCGGCTTGGTTCAGATGGCAGGATGCATTACTGGGATCTAATGACTCCTATTAACAATATAATAAGAGTAAACTCTGGATAAATTAGACCCACATAATAGTGAGAATGTACATACACTAAGATACTAAAACATATGGGAAAGATTAGAATAGCTAAGAATCAATTGGAACTGATATATGAGATCCAACTTTGGGGCCTCATATTAGAAACCCTTAACTGGGAATAAAGGAACACGACATAAGGTTTAGATTAAGTTTAATGATTAGTATTATATGAACTATAAATATGAAATATGGAAAAGATATGAGAAAGGTATGTAAGGGCCATGATAGTAAGAATTAATCATGAGGAATGGATCATATAATCGAGTACAATACTTTTATGTACTCCAAAGGAAAGGGAAAACAGAAGAAAAGAGTTAAGTATACAATAAGTACATAGAAGTGAAGAGTCATTGGAAGAGCTAAAGTGAAGAGAATTAGATGAACATGTAAATCATAAGACTAGGATAACAAACTTAGTTGAAACAAAGAGAAATGTTGGAAATTATGAGCTTGATTAAAGAATGAGGGTGATGATATAATTAAGAGCATGGAATGTATACCTTTATTAATAAGTTTAATACCTTCATCCTTACTACCTTTGGATTCCAAGTCTCTATAGAACACTAATGGAGTTTTTTGTTTATGCAACACCACTAAAAATCCTAGAGATGATAAGTCTCTAAGTTTAGCCTTGCTTATAGTATGGTAAGATCTCCACCCGCGTGTGCAAAGACACGCGGAAGTCTTATCGTAATATAGTTAAGGGTTGAATCCACAGGACAACGGTCTTGTTTAGGGTTAAACAAGATGGAAAACCTTTTAGCTTTACTTAACTACTTAAAGATTGATATTTAGACCGAAAGTTTGATTTGTTTGTTTTAAACTAAGTACAAAGAAAGTAAGGCAAGAAAGTAAATAAAGCAAGTAAATCTAAGAGTTAACAAATGATGATGAATCACTGGGGTTAAGCAGGTATTTACCACCGCTACACATGCATTGTATATGTACTAAGCAAGACTTATAAGCTAGATGCCTGGATGTTTCCACAAGACCGATGCCTTATAAGACAAGAGCGGTGCGTTGCACCCTTCGATGTAACACAAGACCAATGCCCATATAAGACCAGCAATGCATCTCATCCTTCAAGGATTAAGTAACTCTCATGCGGTACATCACTACGCGTCACTGAAGGATGTAGTCTCCGAAGAGAAAATCTTACTCAACCTCATGAAACGTGCATCTAAAACTAACAAGCGAGCGATAATTATCAAATCGAATAGCGTCTTTGTAGGCCTAGTCTCCTATTCGGATAACCTAGCTACGAGAAGTGCGGGAATGATGCAACGCCAGCCATTCCCGAACAAATGGTCACATGCTTTACATCATTCCCCTCGCAGAGTGTGTTCCTCGACTTACCAAGGGTCACTTCCATACAGATGGAAGTGTAACGGATGATAGTGAGTTTACTCCACTCTTTGAGATACACTCCTAGACACCGAAAGAGATGCGTGGTGGATACACACACCAGAAACCAACACTAAATCGGTATTCAAGTCTCGATAGCGGTCGTAGACAAACCACAACGAAAGACAATAAATGCATACAAGAACGTGGCCATCATTCAAGCATGTGTGAAACGATTTAGTATTAAAACGAAATGATAACATCTTTTTACAGTACAAAATACAAAACATGGGCAGCGGGGCTACTCCCCGCGCCCCAGTGGATGGAACTACTCGCTCCTCATAGAGGGAGCAACAATGAAGGAGGCAAGATGAGATAGAATGAACATCATCTCCGCTGAGGAGGGAAGGTTGAACCCTTGGTGGAGAGAGCAACGATCTCCACCCTTCGTGGCTTGCTTGACGTCGGATCTTCTCCTCTCACCTTCTTTGTTGATGAGAGAGAAGGTAGCTTGCAATGGACGTGAGTCTCAGACCGGCAGCCTCGAGTGATGGATGGAGTTGTTCTGGTAGTAGAGAGACAGCCTCTGGACATCTGGACTCTCCTTTCATGGATGGCCCTGGGGTCTTATTTATAGGCTTTGAGTAAGATCCAAATGGTTTGGAGACCGTTTGGGTTCAAACGGTCTTGGGACCGTTTGGCGTCAAACGGTCTTGGGACCGTTTGGCGTCAAACGGTCTTGGGATCGTTTGGCGTCAAATGGTCTTGGGACCGTTTGGCGTCAAGCGGTCTTGAGACCGTTTGAACTCTATGCGGTCTTGAGACCGTTTGGCTTCATGCGGTCTCGGGACCGTTTGAACTCCATGCGGTCTTGGGACCGTTTGGCTTCATGCGGTCTCGGGACCGTTTGAACTCCATGTGGTCTTGGGACCGTTTGGCTTCATGCGGTCTCGGGACCGTTTGAACTCCATGCGGTCTTGGGACCGTTTGGCTTCATGCGGTCTTGGGACCGTTTGAACTCCATGCGGTCTTGGGACCGTTTGGCTTCATACCATCTTGGGACCGTTTGAACTCCATGTGGTCTTGGGACCGTTTGGCTTCATGCGGTCTCGGGACCGTTTGAACTCCATGCGGTCTTGGGACCGTTTGGATCCACTCGACCCTTGGGCTGGTTTATTCTTTTGTGATTTTTTTGTGCTTTTTCTGCAATTATAAAAGGAAAAAGTTAGTTTGATGATGTATTTACAAAAAGGGATAAAATTAGGTTTAAGTGCAATCTAAATGTAAAAAGAGTATGGAAAACTAAAGAAAAAGACTAAGATAAACTACTAAAATAGGAGGTTATCACCCCCCCTAACTTAGAGTCTAGCTTGTCCTCAAGTTAGATAGAGCTGAGACATGAAATGGCGAGGCGAGCTTAATTAGGATTTCCATACTCTTGCTTCAATTCTTGACCTGAGTTCCCCAGGGGTCATATCGAGGCTTATTGCATGCCTTAATTCCTTTGGATTTCGAGAGTTGCTTGGATCTCAGGTTTTTCCGTATCTCAGAGTTTGCCTTGGGACCACATTTATTTTGTGCATGTTGTTGACTCTAATAAACCTTATACCTCTCTGGAAACCTATTGGAAGCTAGAGAGGGTATGATGGATGGCTAAAGGCTTTGAAGTGTAACTCCCCTTCGAGTGGGGGAGGGGCTATCTATGCTTTTTAGGATCTCACTACCGGGCACGACACATCTGCCTTTATGAGGGCAGCTGAATGTACCGGCCGGGCAAGTCCTTTATGAGCCTTTTCATATACTTGGAACTTTTAGGGTTTCACTACCGGACGCGACACATCTGCCTTTGTGAGGGCAGCGGAATGTGCCGGCCGGGTGAGCCCTTTATCAGTTCTTCATATAGGTCCTTATGCGTGGCACAACTCTCATAATTTTATTCGTCTCTCTGGCTTTTATTCAAAAACTCACAGGCTTGGGTTTTGGGATGAGGATTTATTTTGGGCGGCCAAGCCTCTTTTATTTTGAAGAGAGGAAAGTTGTTCTTAAAGTTTTTCAGCATGCACTTATTTGGTTTGTGGTTCACTTGCAGAGCTTTTTGACTTAGAAGTTGCTTGATTTCCCTCTCATCCTTGAGATCTCGGCTTATTTCTGCCCTGATTTTGACCTGTGGAGAGTCAGATAAAGAATTGGAGCAAAAGTATAGGATCCATAGTGGATGGGGGTTGATAAATCGCCATTTGATGTCTAAGTGCTATATACTTGTAGAGACTAACATGATTCTAGGGTTAGTTGAGGTGACTTATTTAAGGAATTGTAAAAAAAAGGGAAAGGGTGTATAGAGGTTGATACCTAGCCCTTGTCTGATGACCCCCTCCCCCCAACTTATCACACACTCTGTCCTCAGAGTGGGAAAGTGATAGGTTGAGAAGGCATTAGAACAAGGGCTGCTAGTTAAGGGCTGCCTCATGAGCTTTATTGAATGTCGCAGTGCATTCTTTTGCAATTTTGTCTTGATATTGCAGATAATATCAAGCAATGAATCTGCTAGACAATATCAAGACAAAATTGCAAAGGAGTGCACTGCGATATGTGCTGTTTGATTACACAAAAGTTCCAAACGGTTTGAGGACCGTTTGGTTCCAAACGGTTTGAGGACCGTTTGGTGCCAAACGGTTTGAGGACCGTTTGGTGCCAAACGGTTTGAGGACCGTTTGGAAAGCGAGGAGCTGCAGGTTGCCGGCGCGGGGTGGAGGTGGAACGGCGCGAAGGTGGGGGTGGAACGGCACGAAGGTGGGTGAGCGCGCCGGCGATGGTGGATGAGCGCGCCGGTGATGGTGGAGAAAAATACGTTGTATGATGGTGAAGGAATCGGCGACTGGCGCCATGATGGTGGCGACAGAACGGCACGGCAACGAAAGCGATAGAGGAATCGGAGAACATAATTTGACGACGACTGCGAAGGTGACGTGGAGTGAGCAGCGTGCTTGGAGTCGCCGGAACATCTTGCGGGAGGTGGAGGAAAGGACGGGTGAGAAGCTTGCGCGGATGCACAGAAGCAAGAGATGAAGTTCTGCGCACGAAAAAAAAACTGTAGAATTCGAAGATTCGAAGAGAGAAAGATGGAGGAGCAGGGTTGGTATTTATAGCAATTGGTTGGTGATCTTTCGTATTCCAAACGGTTTTGAAGACCGCTTGGTCCCAAGCGGTCTCGAGATCGTTTGGTCCCAAACGGTTTCAGGACCGTTTGGTCCCAAACGGTTTGAAGACCGTTTGGTCCCAAACGGTTTGAGGACCGTTTGGTCCCAAACGGTTTCAAGACCGTTTGGTCCCAAACGGTTTCAAGACCGTTTGGAGGGGTACCAGGGGGTTATATATTTTTGTTTTTGAGTATGTACATATTTATATATTTTTGTATTTTGGTTTAAAAGTTTTTTTTTTATTTTTATGTTGTTTGTTTTATGTATTGTTTTTGTAGTTTTTATTATGTAGATTTTTTGTATTTTTAGATTAATGATGAAAGAACTAAAAGAAAGCAAAACAAAATTTAGAGAGAATAAAACTAGAAATTAGAGAAATTGATACTCAGGTCTTGGGTTGCCTCCCAAGAAGCGCCTTGGTTTAACGTCACTGGCTCGACGAAACTGTGGGCGTAGCATCTCTGATATCGAGGGTTTGTTGATGTGTTTTGTCTTCCTGAGTGTAGTATCTTTTTAAACGGTGCCCGTTGACCATTCGTTCTCCTCCGTTGTTGTTGATGATAATGGCAGCTCCAGTTGGGTAGATATGTTTTATAGTAAAAGGTCCGGTCCATCTTGTTCGAAGCTTTCCGGGGAATAATTTGAGCTTGGAATTGAATAAGAGCATTTTGTCACCAACGGCGATATCTTTTCTCCTAATATGTCCATCGTGCCACATTTTCGTTTGCTCTTTATAGATTCTGGCACTGTGATATGCTGTCATGCAGAGTTCTTCTAGCTCCTGTAGCTGAAGTTGTCTGTTCTCCCCTGCACTTTTAAGGTCGAAGTTTAGTTGCTTGATGGCCCACCAGGCTTTATGTTCCAGTTCTACTGGAAGATGACATGATTTTCCGTACACCAAGCGGAACGGAGTTGTTCCGATTGGTGTTTTGTAAGCAGTACGATATGCCCAGAGGGCGTCAGGAAGTTTGGTGGACCAATCAGTGCGATTTTTGTTCACTGTTTTTTCAAGAATCACTTTTATCTGTCTATTGGATACTTCCACATGGCCACTAGTTTGTGGGTGGTAAGGTGTGGCAACTTTGTGATGGACTCCATATTTTCTCAGTAACGCTTCGAAACTTCGTTCCAGGAAATGGGTCCCGCCATCAGATATGACCGTTCTTGGGACTCCAAATCTCGGAAAGATGGTATCTTTGAACAATTTGACAACGGGTTTGGAGTCATTAGATGCAGTGGGTACAGCTTCGACCCACTTCGAGACGTAATCCACATCGATTAAAATGTACGAGAAACCATACGATGAGGGGAAAGGTCCCATGTAGTCTACCCCCCATACATCAAACAATTCGATTTCCTGCCACATGGTAAGAGGCATTTCATCCCTTTTTGATATGTTGCCCGAAAATTGGCATTTATCACAGGATTTGACAAAATCATGTGAATCTTTTGATATGGTATGCCAAAAGAAACCAGATTGTAGAACTTTTATGGCAGTTTTCTTGGCGCTCATGTGCCACCCCGTTGGTCCGGAGTGGCAGTGTTCCAAAACCGATGTTATTTCTTCTTTTGGAAGGCAACGACGGAAAAGTCCGTCGGCACAGAGGTAGAACAAGTATGGTTTGTCCTAATGATAACGTTTTACATCATGAAGGAATTTCCTTTTATCTTGATAAGAAGCAGACAGGTGAATGATCCCTGTGGCTAGATAATTGACGATATCCGCAAACCAAGGGAAACTATGAGTGGCCTTCATAAGCTGATCATCAGGAAGAGAATCCCTGATAGGAATTTTATCTTTTTCTTCAACCTCGATTCTGCTGAGGTGATCGGCGACAACGTTTTCTGTGCCACTTTTATCTTTGATTTCTAGGTCGAATTCTTGGAGCATTAATACCCAGCGAATGAGCCTGGGTTTGGCGTCCTGTTTCTGAATCAAATGTCGGATAGCAGAATGGTCAGTGTAGACAATGACTTTAGAGCCGATCAGGTAAGAGCGGAATTTTTCGAAGGCGTAGATAATAGCCAAAAACTCTTTTTCCGTGGTCGTGTAGTTTCTCTGTGCTTCGTCAAGCGTTTTTTATGCATAGTAGATGACATAGGGTTTCTTATCGATCCGTTGTCCTAAAACGGCTCCTATTGCATAGTCACTTGCGTCGCACATGATTTCGAAGGGTTGCAACCAGTTTGGAGCCCTTAGAATAGGTGCGGAAATTAGTGCTTCTTTAAGGGTAGAGAAACTTTGCATACATTCTTGGTCGAAAACGAACTCAGCATCTTTTGTCAGGAGTTGGGTCATAGGTTTGGCAATTTTTGAGAAATCTTTGATGAACCTTCTGTAAAACCCTGCATGACCTAGGAAAGCTCGAACTCCCCTTATGTCCTTCGGAGGTGGCAACTTCGAGATGACCTCAATCTTTGCTTTGTCGACCTCGATCCCCCTCTCACTTACTCTATGTCCGAGGACGATACCCTCTGTTACCATGAAATGGCATTTTTCCCAGTTCAGGATAAGGTTTGTTTCCTTGCAACGTTGCAAGACTCGTTCAAGATTGTTTAGACAGTTATCGAAAGAATCTCCATAGACAGAGAAATCATCCATAAAGACTTCCATAACAGATTCAGTTAATCCGGCGAAGATGGCAGACATGCAGCGTTGGAAAGTAGCAGGAGCGTTGCATAGCCCGAATGGCATTCTTCTAAAAGCATATGTCCCGAAGGGACAAGTGAAAGTGGTTTTTTTTGTCCTCTGGATGTATGGGTATTTGGTAGAACCCAAAATAACCATCAAGATAACAGAAATATTTTTGGTGGGCTAAGCGCTCCAGGACTTCATCTAGGAAGGGTAGAGGGTAGTGGTCTTTCCTTGTAGCTTTATTCAACTTCCTATAATCGATGCACATTCTCCACCCCGTTACAGTCCTAGTAGGTACGAGCTCATTTTTATCGTTGATTACTACAGTAGTGCCCCCTTTCTTTGGGACAACTTGAACTGGACTGACCCACTGAGAGTCAGAGATAGGGTAGATCATGCCAGCTTTGAGAAGTTTGAGGACTTCCAGACGGACTACCTCTTTCAAATTTGGGTTTAGTTTTCTTTGATGTTCTCAGGTAGGTTTAAATTCTTCAACCATATGAATCTTATGCATACACAGTGCCAGGTTTATGCCCGTGAGGTCGGTTATTTTATAACCGATGATCTTCTTGTGCTGTCTTAGTTTGTCTAGAAGTCTGGCTTCTTGGTCTTTAGTAAGGGTGGAGCTGATAATAACTAGACATAGCTCTTCCTTATCCAGGAAAATATATTTGAGCCCTGTGGGTAAAGTCTTCAATTCAGGAGTTTTTGGTGGTTCTGCTGCTTCAATGGTGGTGATAGCTTTAAGTTCTTCAAAAGTAGCCTTTGGTGCTTCTTCTACCTTTTCTATGTATTGGATGCATTGCTGGACTAGTTCATTAGCAGAGAACTCAACTTCTGAATTGATGAGAACATTTTCAAGTTCGTCGATTGGTTCAGAGATTTACAATTGTGACATTTGTTGAATTGCATCTAGAAGAAAGACTTCTTCTTGGATGTTGGGACCTTTCATACTGTCAAGGACGCGGAATTGAATTGCTTCTTTTCCGAGCCTAAGGATGATGGTTCCAGCTTCAACATCGATTAGCGCTCTGGCGGTAGCTAGGAAAGGCCTGCCGAAAATGATCGGATATCTCATGTCTTCTTTAATGTCCATGATGACAAAATCGCATGGGACGTAGGCATCCTTCCCTATCCTTACTGGAACATCTTCAATGATTCCCAAAGGTGCTGTTATGGTAGAGTCGGCCAGTTGAATAGTCATTGCTGTAGGCAGCAAGTCAGTGAAACCGAGGCGTTGGCACATTGAGAAGGGCATAATAGATATACTAGCCCCGAGGTCAGCTAATCCTTTCTTTGTGGATGCATTTCCGATGCAACATTGGATTCCGAAGGAACCTGGGTCCTTCTTCTTTTTGGGCAGTTTGTTCAAGATGATGTCAGAAGTGGTTTGAGCGAGCTTGATGGTTTCATGCTCTTTGCTGATATACTTGCGTGATAGCAAAGTTTTGAGGTACCTTGCCCATGCTGGTACTTCGGATAGAGCGTCAAGGAGTGGGATGTCGATATAAAGTTTCTTCATTGCTTCCTTGAATTTCTGAAACCTGGCGTCCATTTTCGTTTCTTGCAGTCTGCCTGGATACGGAATCCTTGGTTTGAATTGCGGGACCTCGGATTCTGTGGGTACATACTCTTTGTTTTTGTCCTCGGTGCCTTCGGGAGATTTCCCAATCTCTTGTTGCGAGGTCTCTTTTGTCATAAAAGTGGGCACATCATCATCATCTAAAGTGATCTTGATGGGTTTAGGCAGAATGCGTCCCGACCTTGTGGTGACGACGTTCAGCTGTTCGTGTTTAGAGTTTGGTTCAGACTGCCCATTAGAAGCGCCAGCTGAAGGCTTCAACTGTGCAACAATCTGAGCTAGCTGGGTTTCAACTGCCTTTTGTTGGGCTTGCTGGTTAGCTAGCATGGTTTGCTGAGACTGAAGCATTTGTTTTATCAAAGATAGTTCGTCTTCCGGTTGGGGAGGAGCATTATTCTGAGACTGTGGAACATGCAATTGTGGGTGAAGTGGGGGATGAGTGTACTGATGGTAGGCTGAATGACTTCTAGGGTAGTTAGCCCTAGGGAAATTGTTTCTTGGAGTCCCTTGATTTTGGTAAAAATTGCTAGGAAACCCAGGAGGAAGCCTACTATCGAATCCCCCTTGAGTCTGATGCTGCGGGTTGGCAGTCCCTGCAGGATTCCCGTATTGGAAACCAGGATGGTTCCTTGGTTTGTCTGGGTTGTAATACACTTGGCCAGGTATTGAATGTATGGAGTTGACTTGCTCTGGCATTTGCTCTTCGGGATGCTCGATGATGGATTCATATTGCGGCATAGGTGGTTGTAAATCCATCATGACATTGTACAACAATCCACATGATAATGTGGGATGATCGGATGCATGACAGGCTTCACAAGTTCCAGTAGATGCCTTAACTTGTTGAACCTGAGAGCTTTTCTTCTTATCATATTCCCCGAAAGAAGTTTCGAGGGCTTGTTGCTTGCTAGCAATAGTCTTCAAAGCCTCAGCAATGGCTTTGAGTTCCATGGATTCTTCCGCTTTGTAAACCTTGAGAACGCCTTTGGGTTGGTTAGATGACCTTCCCCAATTGGATTGGTTCTCGGCCCCCAACGTAACTATATTCTAGGCATCTTCATAATTCGTTCTCATAAAGTTTCCTCCAGATGAGGAATCTAGGAATTGCTTAATATCATCACTTACTCCTCTGTAAAATGTTTCTATTAGTTGATTTTGAGAAATGCCATGGTGAGGACACTTTCTCAGGAGTTCTTTGAATCTTTCTTAAGCTTCAGCAAGTGTTTCTCCAGGTAGTTGGGAAAAGTGATTAATCTGTCTCCTGATCTCATAGGTTAAGGAAGGTGGGAAGAATTTCTCAAGAAACTTCTCTTCTAAGGGAGTCCAGGTAGTGATGATGGGGTGTCTATCCAAAGCGTTGTACCAGCTTAGTGCTCTTCCAGATAAGGTAAAGTGGAAAAGGTGTAACATGATTGCTTCCATTGCAATGCTTGCTTGGGGTACAAGTCGGCAGAGTGACTTGAATCTCTTAAGGTGATCCATGCAATCATCTCCGGGTGCTCCGGAGAAAGAGATGCCTTGCATGATCTGGATCCATTGCGTCCGAATTTCAAAGTGTGGTATGTTAATAATTGGTGGTCAGACATGATGATCGTCTTCATAATTCTTTGGGACTGCGTAGTCCCGAAGTTGCTTGTTTCTTAGCACAAGTTGAGCAGCAGCATGCTCTGCTTGGATGCGGGCTTGTTCCTCAGCTCGAATCTCAACTTGCACCTGAGCATGAGTGTCGGCAATAAGTTGTGCTCGTTGTGCTGCTATGGTGGCGTTGACTCTTTCTACAACAAGGCGTTGCTCTTCGGCCATCTGTCTGGCTCTTTGGCGGTTAAGTCTATTCCTTCGGTGGAAACTTCTTTCTACCTCAGAATCGTATTCTGGTTCAGGGGAGAATCCGATGCTATGCGGGGGTTGCATACACGTTTTCTACCTGAGTAGAAAGAAAATCACACGTTAGGAAAATGAAAGGAAATGAAAAAGATCAAGAAGTATTGGATTGTTTATTAAAAAGAAAGTGTAAAATCCTAATCAACCAAGAAGTAGGTAAGTAAAAACTAAAAAGTTCCGTTGTCCCCGGCAATGGCGCCAATTTTTGATGGAGTTTTTTGTTTATGCAACACCACTAAAAATCCTAGAGATGATAATTCTCTAAGTTTAGCCTTGCTTATAGTATGGTAAGATCTGCATCCGCGTGTGCAAAGACACGCAGAAGTCTTATCGTAATATAGTTAAGGGTCGAATCCACAGGACAACGGTCTTGTTTAGGGTTAAACAAGATGGAAAACCTTTTAGCTTTACTTAACTACTTAAAGATTGATATTTAGACCGAAAGTTTGATTTGGTTGTTTTAAACTAAGTACAAAGAAAGTAAGGCAAGAAAGTAAATAAAGCAAGTAAATCTAAGAGTTAACAAATGATGATGAATCACTGGGGTTAAGCAGGTATTTACCACCGCTACACATGCATTGTATATGTACTAAGCAAGACTTATAAGCTAGATGCCTGGATGTTTCCACAAGACCGATGCCTTATAAGACAAGAGCGATGCGTTGCACCCTTCGATGTAACACAAGACCAATGCCCATATAAGACCAGCAATGCATCTCATCCTTCAAGGATTAAGTAACTCTCATGCGGTACATCACTACGCGTCACTGAAGGATGTAGTCTCCGAAGAGAAAATCTTACTCAACCTCATGAAACGTGCATCTAAAACTAACAAGCGAGCGATAATTATCAAATCGAATAGCGTCTTTGTAGGCCTAGTCTCCTATTTGGATAACCTAGCTACGAGAAGTGCGGGAATGACGCAACGCCAGCCATTCCCGAACAAATGGTCACATGCTTTACATCATTCCCCTCGCAGAGTGTGTTCCTCGACTTACCAAGGGTCACTTACATACATATGGAAGTGTAATGGATGATAGTGAGTTTACTCCACTCTTTGAGATACACTCCTAGACACCGAAACGGATGCGTGGTGGATACACACACCAGAAACCAACACTAAATCGGTATTCAAGTCTCGATAGCGGTCGTAGACAAACCACAATGAAAGACAATAAATGCATACAATAACGTGGCCATCATTCAAGCATGTGTGAAACGATTTAGTATTAAAATGAAATGATAACATCTTTTTACAGTGCAAAATACAAAACATGGGTAGCGGGGCTACTCCCCGCGCCCCATTGGATGGAACTACTCGCTCCTCATAGAGGGAGCAACAAAGAAGGAGGCAAGATGAGATAGAATGAACATCATCTCCACTGAGGAGGGAAGGTTGAACCCTTGGTGGAGAGAGCAACGATCTCCACCCTTCGTGGCTTGCTTGATGACGGATCTTCTCCTCTCACCTTCTTTGTTGATGAGAGAGAAGGTAGCTTGCAATGGACGTGAGTCTCAGACCGGCAGCCTCGAGTGATGGATGGAGTTGTTCTGGTAGTAGAGAGACAGCCTCTGGACGTCTGGACTCTCCTTTCATGGATGGCCGTGGGGTCTTATTTATAGGCTTTGAGTAAGATCCAAACGGTTTGGAGACCGTTTGGGTTCAAACGGTCTTGGGACCGTTTGGCGTCAAACGGTCTTGGGACCGTTTGGCGTCAAGCGGTCTTGAGACCGTTTGAACTCTATGCGGTCTTGAGACCGTTTGGCTTCATGCGGTCTCGGGACCGTTTGAACTCCATGCGATCTTGGGACCGTTTGGCTTCATGCGGTCTTGGGACCGTTTGAACTCCATGCGGTCTTGGGACCGTTTGGCTTCATGCGGTCTCGGGACCGTTTGAACTCCATGCGGTCTTGGGACCGTTTGGCTTCATGCGGTCTTGGGACCATTTGAACTCCATGCGGTCTTGGGACCGTTTGGCTTCATGCGGTCTTGGGACCCTTTGAACTCCATGCGGTCTTGGGACCATTTGGCTTCATGCGGTCTCGGGACTGTTTGAACTCCATGCGGTCTTGGGACCGTTTGGATCCACTCGACCCTTGGGCGGGTTTATTCTTTTGTGATTTTTTTGTGCTTTTTCTGCAATTATAAAAGAAAAAAGTTAGTTTGATGATGTATTTACAAAAAGGGATAAAATTAGGTTTAAGTGCAATCTAAATGTAAAAAGAGTATGGAAAACTAAAGAAAAAGACTAAGATAAACTACTAAAATAGGAGGTTATCAAACACCAAACTAGTTTCTAAAAGAAGAACAAAAGTGTAGCTTAACAAATGAACAAGTCATACAAAGGTAGACTATATTCAGGAAGGAGAAACTTGATTTAAAGAGAAGCTAAGTTTGACCCATGTATGAGCCATTTGATTTAAAATGAAGGATATGTAACGTATTAAACATGAGGTGAAACTAGTAGAGAGATTATTGGTTTAGAATTTCAACTTCACATTCGTTGAAGGATAAAAAGAAATATGTGCAACATGGTATACATGATCATGCACATGAATAAGCAACATGATCATAAGAGAAAAATTAGAAGTTAAAGATGACAGGTGGAAGAGTAGTATATGGTAAGAGGATTACAGAAAGTAAGGAATGGTTTGAAACATGATGGAGAAATATAGATTATACAAGAAAGAGGTTAGGAGATTCAAGCAAGTGCTAATTAGTTCAGTATCCTTATTGACAACTAATTAAACCTACATATGAGAAATGTATTAACGGAATGTTTGAGGATAAGAATTCTAAGTCTCAGAATCATCTTCTTTTTCATATATTACTTAATGAGAGCAATGTGGAAATGAAGTGATAAGAAAATAAATTATATACAATGCATAACCACCATGGTAGAGACATCTATTGAATGTAATAATGACACACAATATGATGATGAAACTCTAGTAGAATTAATTGAGAATGTAATCTATTTGAATGGCCAAGTAAGAGAAAGGATATTTGATTGATAAGATAAGGAAGACTTTAGTAAAACTTGTGAGATTTAAAGTTTGAATTTCAAATTAAGGGAGAAAAGTCACATCACTATAATGTCATGCTACTGATAAGGACTAAACCCAAGAATGTTTAGAGTTTTAGTAGTTCAAGGGATGTCACCAATGATTTTGACCTTGAATACTAACATCTCTATAAAACATGATCATGAGATTTTCACTATGAGAAGTAAACTAGCACAGATAGTAATCCACAATTTAAAGGTAGCTAACCTGAAAGGTTGATAAACAATATGGAAATGATTCAATGAAAAGGATAAGAAATAGATTTCAAATATAAGAGGTGTAATTTGAACAAAAGGAGAAGTGCACGATGATTAAAGTGTAATCTAAAACAATTTTTTGCAATGATATCAAGAACGATGAATAATCTATTCTTACCTTGAATGTTTTAATTTTAGGGATGTTATTCTATGTGATCAAAATGAGAAGGATAAGTAACGAGAAGTAAGTAGTAATGAATGAGAATGAGAAAAGAAATAAGAGAAAACAATGGCTTTCAGTAATACGTGAATGTGTTTTTTAGAAGTATAATTTGTTGATGGTATATTAAGGGGTGTAAATATGTTTTACATATGATTTCAGTTGTATATGTGCAAGCAATATGTTAATTAAAGGTTTCTGATAGTTGTAGTCATTCATACCAGTAATCCATGTTAGTATTATACAATTGTGGTAAGGTGATATGGGTTGAATGATGATGGAACAAATGGAGGGTTTCCCTTAATAAGGTAGTCTTACCTATTCACTCATATGAATAGAAGGGATGATAACCATATTGTATTGATACGTAACCCTAATGAGGTATAGCTTGTTATACCTAGCTCTAATATAACTAAGTGATGGTAATTGGGTATGAATAGTCTTTGAATGACTAATACAATCATCGAGTACTCTGTTATTGGTGTTGAAAACCTAGTATGCTATAACCCGATGGTTACACCTTGATTTATGTGTGAGTTTATACTTGAGAATAATATGGAACGTGATGGTGACACTTTACCTTATGCATCCATGATCCAACGGGGATGCCATGACTAAAGGTTTGGGTATAAGTTCTGATTAGTAACATTAATATAATTTATCTAATTGAACCTAACTCTAATACAAATAGATAAAGATGAGTATTCATGTTTAACATTTTTTATACGATGGAATGATGATAGAATAACCTCCTTAATATGATCATAACCTTAATATGTTAATTTGTCGTTATCATAGACACATGGTCGATACTTTCTTATACGAAACTTATGCATTATGTATATGATGAGGGCTAATCATATCTAAATTCCTTGCTTGTAGATGCGATAAAGAAATGTTCTTAATGTTAATATAACCCTTCTATGATTGTTTATGGATATCTCCTAGATCATTAATGCAATATTGTGTTGATCCGGTGTATTATATGTAAGTGATGTTGTTGAACCTTATTATAAGGCATGAAAAGATAATGATGATCTTGCAGGGAATAACATGCTGGTCTTAATGACCTTTGGGTATGGTTGAGCCCTGGATGAGGTGTAATCCTCCTGTGTTGATAAGGGTTGATACTCTGTGATATTGTGAAAAAAATTTATATCTTGTGATAGTATGATGACTCGTGTGGTCTCATGAATGGCAAGTGAATAGAACGATGTGACGATGAGATGAGAAATTATGTTTCACACATTTTATATCTTTTAAAAGTTGTGATTTGAAAAGAAACAAATGAGTCAATGTTGAAAATAAAAATCTAGATGGTAGTATTTGAAAGCTTAAAAGGAGAGAGATACCCAGTAATGGTTTTTTTGAGGAATCATGTATAGAAGAAGTTACTTGGAAAGTAAAATCGGAGATGTTTAACAAGTATATTTTCCTCTTTCAGAAATTTTGAGACAAAATTTTTATTAGAGGGGGAGAGTTGTTACAACCCGTTCCTAGCTTTACTCGTAATCCTAGAGTTTTAAGATAATCTTAATGCTTGGAATACTTTTGTTAGTAATCTTCTATGTTGTGAGGAGGATGCTAGGGCTAGGCTGCGGGAGCGGCGGCGATCGGGGTAGAGGCCATGGTGGCCGTGGATTCATGCAAGCATATCGTCCACCGGACTTCACTCCAACATCTGCGGAACAGGATGCTCCGGCCTCCCATGGAGACAACACCACTGATATGGAAACTACGCAGCCTGAAAGCAGTCAAGGAAACCCTTCCCAAAACGACGGCACCGTGAAAGCCTCATACAAGGACGCAATCACGGGCGGTGCCGGGGGCACGCTCACACTCTTGAACCCAATCTCACCGGACATGATCAAAGATTCTGATATCTCCATAGACGCCTCCAGCATTTTACCCTTTATTACTATTCGCCCGGAGGTTATTCCACCTCTCTTGGAACCTTGGAGATTTCTTGTTATCGTGAAGGCCATAGGGGTTAAAGTCGGCTTCCAGATTCTAGTTAACAGGATCTAGTCCCTCTGGCGGCCGAAGGAACCCTTTAGGTTCATCGAACTAGAACAGGGCTACTACATTATCCAACTCGCCAATGAGGACGACTACGTGACTGCCATGACTGGGGGCCCCTGGACCATCTTCAGCAACTATCTCTCTGTGCAATCTTGGTCCCCGACGTTCCGTCCTTCCAACCCTATCCCTAGGAAGATGAGCGTCTGGGTCCGAGTTACTGACCTGCCTGTCTTCGTGTACCAGAACCAGTTGCATTGGAGCATGGGCAACGTGATCGGAAAAACCATCAAGATTGACTCCACTACTACGCAGGGCAACCGAGGGAAGTTCGCCAGGATTGCTGTCGAGGTCGACACCTCGCAGTCGTTGCTCCCTGCGGTCTTCATCAACAATGAACACTTCAAGCTTCAATATGAGAACCTACCCTCTGTCTGCATGAGATGCCGGCGCATGGGGCACACAGATGCAGAGTGCAAATTTCTCCCACATGTGAATAGTGTGACCGGTGCTTCTACGTCGACCCCTGTCCCACTTCCAGGTGTGACGTATACTATGGCTATTCACGCCCAAAAACCATAACGACGCAAGGCACCACCCAAGCCGTCCCAGCCTGTGGCGAAGGACCCGAGGAACACAAAGTAGGGTGTTGACACCCCGATCCCAGTTATAGACAATGAGGACTCGGATGGGGAATGGGAGATAGCTATGAACAAGAAACAAAAGAAGAAAACTAAGAAAAAAGCTGCGACAACAACGGTGTCCAAACTGCCCGCAGCCGATAAGGTCAAACACAAGAAGGACACAGAGAAGAGAGACCTTGCGATCACCCGTGCTGAAGATGAAATAAGTGAAGGGCTCCCTTCATCCAGGGAGCAAGGACCTCCTTTCCACTTTCAGGCCGCTAAGGTAAGCACCAATACGCATCCCAAACACACCTTGCTCCGTCAGGGACAAGGCGGAAATGGGTTCGTGATGCTCCGTAATCGGAAGATCGTCTATGAGACTGTCCATATCCCAGACTGGGTGAGGAAGAAGGGGCGTAACCTAGATACCCCACCGAGCACTGAGCCCCCAACAGAAAAGGATGATGTGTCTCGCAGCCTTGATTTTCAAGAGGATGACGATCCTCCACCTCAGGTAGACACAACTATGGGTGAAGAAGAAGATATCTACTCTGATGCACAGGCCGTGGGCCAATGTACCGCCATTTCTTAATCCCTCCTTCCTCCACCGTTCCCCAATGAATTTCTGCTGCTGGAATATACAAGGGGCGTGTAAAAAGGGTAAATCCAGTACACTTAGATACCTTAAATGATCTCACAAGCTTCAAGTCCTTGCCGTCTTGGAACCATGTTGTAGTGGCCAAGACGCAACTGACATCATCAAAAAAGTGGGTTTCTCCTCGTCTCACCGTGTTGAGTCTGTCGGCTTCTCCGGCATGATTTGGCTTCTATGGGACAATGCCCGTGTCGACATTGATATTCTGTATAGTCACCAACAATTTATCCATTGCAAAGTGAATAACCATTGGTACTTAACTGTGGTTTATGCAAGTCCAAACCCCATTAAGCGCGAGTTCCTTTGGAAGCGCCTGGAGGAGCTAGCAACGTCGATTAGTTCTGTATGGATTGTCATGGGAGATTTGAACACAATGCTTTCTGTCTCCGAGAAGAAGGGAGGACCACATTTTGACAAATCTTATTCTAAGCATTTGAATGAGTGCCTCCTGGAGATCGGCCTCTTTGACGCAAAAAGCTAGGGTCAGTTCTTCACTTTCCATAGGGGCTGCGTGAAGGAACGCTTGGACCGAGCTCTCATCAACGACGACTGGTTGCAAGTGCATGCGAACGCCACCATCACTATCTTTCCCCGAGTTAACTCGGACCATAATCCTCTTCTCCTCACCTGTAGAGTCACTCCTTCTCGAGTGTCTCACGCTTTTAGAATAAAAGGAAGTTGGAGGCTCGACCCAACCTTCCATTCTGACATTCTTAAATCCTGGAGTAAGAATGTCCCTTTCAATGAGGCTTTGCAAGGCTTTAAACCTATTGTACAGAAATGGGATCGCCAACGTTCGGTTTCACACCACAAAGAAAAGCATCTACTGCTCAAACGCATTAACAGTATCCAGGTAACATCCCAACGCTCCAATGGTACTGTTTCTTCTGATGGGTCTATTCCTCTGCAAGAGCGATATACACAATTGCTTCTTGTAGAAGAAGCTGAGTGGCAGCAGAAGGCACATATTGACTGGCTCACCTTGGGGGATAATAACACCAAATTCTTCCAATCTTATGTCAAAGCTCGGCAGCACTTTAACAAAATCACTAAGCTCAAGGATACCACGGGCGTTCGGGTCTCCACACCACATGACATTCAATCCCTAATCCTAGAGTTTTTCTCTAACCTTCTCACATCTTCTTTCAGGCCTGATCCACAGAATATGGCCGAGTTTCCAGGTCATTTCTCTCTTCTATCTCAGGCATGCTGCAATGCCTTGGCTGCTACGACTTCAATTGAGGAAGTTAAACACACACTCTTTCTTATGTCCCCATCAAAAGTGCCTGGGCGTGATGGTGTTTATAATGAATTTTTACAAACTAACTGGACTGCTATAAGTGAATCTATCATGCTCACCTTCAGGAATATCTTCAACACGCAGATCATTGACGAGAAGTTGGCAGACTCTCATATGGTGTTAATTCCCAAAGTTAAATTACCTCAAAGCTGCAATGATCTTAGGCCCATATCCCTGACCAATGGATGCCTCAAGCTCCTTTCCAAAGTCTTGGTTGAACGAATAAAACCCTTCCTTCAGGAGTGGATTTCTCCATCTCAATCGGCTTTCATTCCTGGGCGTTCGATGAGCGATAATATTCTGCTTCTCCAAGAAATTATTCACTCCATGAGGACGCGTCCGACTAAGAAGAATTGGATGTGCATCAAGCTTGATCTTTCAAAGGCTTTGGATCACATTAACTGGGAGTTCATCAGCGATACACTGAGCCGGACCAGCATCCCAAGTAATATCTGCAACATTATCATGCATATCATTACAAATGGCTCTACCTCAGTTATTTGGGAAGGACAACCCTTACCCTCGTTTAAAGCTTCTCATGGGGTCCGATAGGGTGACCCGATCAGCCCCTAAATGTTTGTTCTTTGTATGGAGCGCCTGAGCCAAGAGATTAATATAGTTGTAGGGAACCAGTCGTGGAAACCCATGATCCTTACAAGAGGAGGCACACAAATCTCACATATTCTGTTCGCTGATGATATTCTTATTATGGGCGAGGCGTTTGTCACCCAGGCGAGCAAGATTATGGATATTCTCAAAAAGTTCTCCAATGTCTCTTTCCAGGTCATCTCACCTGATAAATCAAAGTGTTTCTTCAGCATCAACACACGTAGGCATGCCATCTGAGCTGTTAGTAGGAAGCTTAATATTCCCTGGATGAGGGACTTAGGCAAATACCTTGGAGTGCCGACGCTGCATCACCGGGTTAACAAGTCCACTCACACAGACCTCACAGCCTCCCTTTGCAACCGTATGAACAGCTGGTCTATGAAACATCTATCTCTGGCTGGGCGCATCACCCTGGCTCGTTCCACGCTTCAAGCTATATGGACGCACACGATGCAGACTGTGCAGCTCTCTCCATCTCTCTACGATGAGCTTAATAACCATGTCAGGAAATTCATATGGTCTGGTACTTGGGAGCAAAATAGGATGTCTCTTGTCTGTTAGAAAAAGATCACATCTAACAAAGATCTAGGTGGCCTAGGCATCAAGGATGCGCGTGACCAAAACCAAGCTCTTATGCTCAAGAATGATTGGTCCTTTCTCAATGAGCCCGATAAGCTTTGGGTTAGAATCATGAAGGAGAAGTACGCCCATCGTGGCAGCATCACTAAACAACATGGGTCGTCAGCATGGAGTTTTATCAGGAAAAATATCCCGTTGTTGCAAAACAATAGTTATAAAATAATTAACGATGGAAAGGACACAGATGTATGGAAGGATCGTTGGATCATGGGTAAATCAATCCATGACTTTCATCCTAACTTTCAAATCCCTATTGATCTAGAAGGCTTAAAAGTTAATATTATGCGCTTGCATTACGGTGAATGGGATTGTGACTTTATTCGCCAATATTTGCCCAATTCTACCTGGAACTACATTAAATCCATACCTGTCCCTCAACAACGGGTGTGACACTCATGGTTGGGATAAGGAATGGTCTGGTACGTTTACCTCCAGATCAGCCTATAGATGGCTACGCGAACACAAGGATTGCGCTGTCCCTGGAAGATGGAAAGATATTTGGGGTTCCTCCCTTCTGTCACGTTTGAAAACCTTCTTGTGGCTTCTTCAGCATAGAGCTTTGCTCACCAACATGGAGAAACAACGGCGGCACATTGATGTTAGCAATGTCTGCCAGCACTGTAATAATGCAGAAGAATCCATTCTTCACTGTCTTCACGACTGCCCCTTTAGTAAGCCTATCTGGATAGCAATGGAAAGGGAACCTCACTTCTTCTCACTGGGAGAAGATGCATGGATTTCATCTGTCTGTAAGGGCGCGCCAGAATCCACTAATGCAGCTCCGATTGTGCAGGTTGCTTGCTGGCATATTTGGCAATCCCGGAATGATCATGTGCATACACACCTCCTGAAGTCAACGTCTAGCATGGTAGACTTCATCTTTGCTCGTGCCTCCTCAATCCAACTGCACCGCCAGGCGCATCACAAACCCACAAAGCTGTCTAGAGTGGCTATTATGTCAGGCGAGCAAGCTGTGTGCTTCATGCATTATGTCCTGGTGGATGCCTCCTTTGCTTCACAGGCTGAAAGTAATGGCATTGGGATTCATATTGTCGATGATTCTGGGATCTGTTGTTATGGGAGTGGCTCCCACCTTCAAAGCTCTTGTGCTCTTGAGGCTGAGCTTCAGGCTATTATTCATGGCATTCAGGTCTATCTAGAGAAAAACTGGTGTAACTTTATCATTTTGTCAGATTCTGTCCAAGCTGTGGCCCTTGCAAACTCTACTAACGGTCCTATGAACAAGTACCAGCCTTACAGGAATAAGATCAAACTCCTTCTGGACAATTGTGATGCTGCCCAGATAAGGCACATTCCGAGGAAAGACAACAATGTCGCTGACACTATTTCTAAGCAAGCCCGCCACACTTTACATGATTTCAGTTTTTCTGTAAATAAGCCTGTTTGGCTTTCTTTGAACACTTCTGTTAACATTTCTTTTATCCTTTCCTGCAGTAGAGAGCAGGGTGAATAAATGATCTCTGCATACCCCAAAAAAAAAGAAGTAATATTCTATGTTGTGCTTTATCTTAACTTTGGTAACCTTAAATACTTATTTGGGCAACTCATAATCATAACTTAAGCACACTGTAAAGATCTAACTCGGGGTTAAGATAACATTAACCCATACATGTGTGTAAGAAGAGAGTTAATGACATTGGAGGAAATAATTAATAAATAATTTTTCATTTGATAATATTATCAAAATAATATTTTATAATTGTAGAGAATTCAATTATGAATAAAAAAAAGAATGAACCAAATCGGAGTTAGAATGAGCGAGTGATGCTTTTTCATTATTATCGAGAGAACCGCCCCCGTAGAAGTACCACTTTTATGACCCCCCAGATAGCGTAAAATCTCGGGCCCCGAGCGCCCCACATAGAATTATGCCTTTTTTTAAACATATACAGAGCACCGCGACCGATGTTGCGTCGACACTGCGACTGCGGTCTCTACCGTGACATGTGACGCTGCATCGACACGGCGACCCATGATGCTGTGTCGACATTGCGACCATGGTCTACACTGCGACCGCGACACTGCGTCAACACCACGACCGCGACCGACGCCGCCCTGAATAGCAAATCGTAAAATGATCATATCTCAAGCAATAATTATCCATTTTCAATGAAATGAAGTGTTTGGAACCGTGATTCGATCCTATATCTTCCTTCACAAGTTTCTCTTTGACAGGGCAATGTAGAAGGCAAATTTCGGGGTGATTTTTGGGGAAGAGTGTGAAGAACGACGAAACCCAAAAGGGTTGTTATACATTCAACTTGGTAAGTAGTTTTATCTATCAATTATTCCTCCTTCTCATTTCCCCTTTCTCAGAATCCCTGATCCAACAAATTTTATGTTTGGATTAACCTCTAACCTTCATCTTCTACCTTCAATAGACCCCGTTTAGGGTTGAAAGGAAGAAGAAACCGCATATTTTGCTAAAGTTCCGATATGGATTTGAGAGTTTCAGAGTTGTGCTGCATTTTTAAGGTGTTTTCACACCTTAGGGTGAGTGGGTACTTCCTTTAAACAATAGATTGCACGAAAATGAGTTAAATCATCAAATATGTTCAACTGCTTAGTCTGCGAGTACAAACCATAAGTTGCCTTTTTGATCTAGCTTTTGGAAGATGATATGAAATGGATTATTTCTCTATTGTGATGAATTTCAGATTATGAAATTACATTAGAAATGATTGGAATCCATCTAAATGAGAAATTTGAAAGTAATTGTAGAGGTTACATGAATATACTGAAATCTAAGATTATTGGCTATGACGAGAATTGTTGTATAATTGAATAAAGAATTTGCCTAGTTGAATCTCCTTGGTTATGAATGATTGTGTTATTTGTATGCGTATTGAATATATGTCAGATAAGATATTTCATTTCATTTGGCATGGAAACCCTAGTTCAGTTTATTATAGGGTTACATATATATATTTGATTATATGCGAACTGCTGAGAAGAATTCTTATT
Organism: Alisma plantago-aquatica; assembly: GCA_963693085.1. Taxonomy (NCBI): domain Eukaryota; kingdom Viridiplantae; phylum Streptophyta; class Magnoliopsida; order Alismatales; family Alismataceae; genus Alisma; species Alisma plantago-aquatica. The sequence goes on along the minus strand of OY856410.1, from coordinate 729,032,024 downwards.
GAATGATGTAATGATGTATTCAATCCTTATGTGAGTTATGTGATAAGTGAATGGGGTAAATGAAACCCTAATGATAGGGTGTTCAGTTAAACAAGTATTTTGATTCAATGTTTCTCACCTTGAGATGTGGTGATGCTTAACAGTTCAGTTGTGGTATATGTTATCAGATGGTTTATTAAATGAATAGTTTGCAAAGCTGAACAAAGATACATTTATGTGATGATTGAATTGTGAATTTAAAGAGTGAATTAGACATGTAGATGCCTTGAACACTGTAGAATCCTCACAAGATGAGGCCTTCGACTGGAGGTAGTCCAGATCGAGGTAAGTCAGAGCGCACCAGTAGGGTGTAGGGGTGTTGAGCAGTAGGGCAGACTCCTTATAGTTGTGTGGTACCCAACATCAACCGGGGATGCCGGTGGTACCTATGTTACATGTTGTAGTGATCAGTGGTCAGTAGGTCCACGAATGCATAGTAAGCCTGAGGGCTTGACTCACCGCCTGAGTACCCAAGTTGAGAGGTGGAGTCTGAGATATCCGACCGCTCCCATTAGCCGCTGAGAGTTAGACGTGTCGAGGCCCTCTGCAGATGAGGTATTACTTAAGAGATAGGCTTAAGAACCCGGGCATGCTTTTAAGCCTTGTATAGTGAGATAGTAGCTTGCTGCGATTCTTTCACAGGTTGTACAACACCTCATGTGGGTTCAAGGCATAATAAGATGAATGAGAGGTTAAACAAGTGTGCACAATTATTCAATTATTCATTTTATGCTTCTAAATTTTTAGTTCTCTTTATGATCAATCAAGCATATTCATATATTGGTTCACTCTTGTAAATATCTAGAGTGTCCTTCAATATCTATGATTGCCAATGATTAGACTCTTTAAAGCTTACTGTTATTATAATCGATATCAGTTGCTCGACAATATATCTATAATTATATAAGTGCTTTATAAACCGTTTCTTTGAAGTACTCATTCACTGAGCGAGAAGGCTCACCCCTCTACTCACGATTTTTAGGGAAACCTCGTGGACTTGAAGAAGGTCAAAGCATCAGAGTAGATCTACCACATGAGTTAAGTATGAGATTAGTTAAGTTCAGTTGGTCCCTGTCACTCTAGGTCCTTGTATAGATGTGAGAGAGTTGTTAGTGATGTTTTGTATCTTTGTTTCCTTGATAAGAGAGAATGCATTTGTTTGTCATGTCATATGTACATGGAAGTATGAGAAACAAAATGAATGTATGCATGCGTATCATTAATGTTGAGATCATATTAGAAAAAAAGTTTTATTCTCTTGTAAAGTTTGTTTATGTGATTGGATGTGAGAAAACAAAGACTTTGACATAAAGGGGAAAATAATAATAATCAGGAGTGAACTTTTTATTAAGCATAATCCTCAAACTCATGCCCACATCTCATGATTAGTGGTAATCGTGGGATGTGGGTGTGACACTCTTGTTCTCACCTTTCTCGGGAACAACCTGATACTTGAGTTGAACAAAAGAACTTTGTCTCCTTCATGGACATCCTTGCTCTTCAGGTGGGAGTCATGTCATACCTTAATTCTCTTCTTATATATCCTCACATTCTAGTAAGCATGCACTCTCAACTCTTCAAGTTCCAAGAGTTACAAATTTTATTTTTCCTCGCCTTATCAAGATCCATGTTAAAAAATTTGATATTCCATAGGCTTTGTGTTCGAATTTGACAAGAAGATGACAAGACTTCCCATAAATCAAATTGTAGGGTGTTGTGCCTATAGGTGTCTTATACGCTGTATGATAATCTCATAGCACATCATCGAGTTTCATAGACCAATCCTTCCATGTACGACTTACAATATTCTCTAGGATCTATTTGATCTTCCTGTTAGACACCTCGACTTGTCCAAACATTTGGGGATGGTACGGTGTTGCAACTTTGTGTTTTACTCCATACTTCCTCAATAGAGCTTCAAATTGCCTTTCTCCAAAGTGAGACCCCCCTTCTCTTATGATAATATGTGGTACCTCAAACTGTGGGAAGATAGTTTTCTCGAACAATTTGATTACTACCTTGGAGTCACAGGTTTGGGTGGCAACAACCTCTACCCAATTCTAGACATAGTTGACAACAATAAGTATATAATGTTTCCCTTTTGATGATGGAAAGGTCCCATATAATCAATCCCCCATACATCAAAAATTTCAACTTCCACCCAATCGGCCATCGACATCTCATTCCTTTGGCTAATGTTTCCTCTAAGTTGACACTCTTTATAGTTCTTGGCAAATGACACAACATCTTTAAAAAGAGTTGGCTAATTAAATCATGACTGTAGGAATTTTGTGGTTGTTCTTTCCCCTCTGTGGTGCCCCCCATAAGATGAGGAATGACATTCTTTGAGGACTAGGAGCACTTCGTATTTTGGTATGAAATGATGATATAAGTTGTCAGAGAATCTTTTGAACAATAGTGGATCATCTAAATATTTATTTTTTAGATTGAAGAATAATTTCTTCTGTTAATTATAAGTGATCTCTTATGGAATTTGCCTACAACTAGATAATTGCAAATGTCAACAAACAAAAGAAGGCTCCGCTCTTCTGACTGGGCCATCAAGAGAGCTTCATAAGCATATTGTCATCTACTATCAATTTATTTTCTTCATTCAAAACTATCCTTGAATGGTACACTCCTATTTTTAAAGTATTTATGAGGTCGTCCTTTAGTACACAAATGCCATACCTTTAGAAGATTACCTTTTCTGTGGTGTCACCTTCCCTTAAGCATTTCATTATTACCTGTAGGGATTCTAGTGACAAGCTCTCGTAGATCCATCTATCAAAATTCTTGAAGGTTGGAACTATTTCTCCTGCTGGCCCTTCTGGTTTAATCTCTAGCATATCCTCTTCCTCTATCTACCCTTCTTTGGGCTCGTGAGCTAGAGGTTGTTCTTTGTCTATTTCTGCTATGGGAGCATGTTCAGTCTTACTCTCAGATTGGTTCTCTGCTTTGTCAGGAGTGTCAGCTACCCATCCTTCCTTCCAAATAGATGCTCTAGCAGGTTCTTCTAGATTGGCCCACAAGGTTTTAAGTCTTTCCCTCTAGGTTTTCTTTTTAGGTAGAGGTATTTTTCTTGGTGAAGCTGACGTGGTAATGCTTCTGAAGGCATCACTGGGTCATTGAAGAAGTGGCGATCATAGATAGCCTCCATTGTGTAAACACCACGTAACCCATGTAAATCTTATGTGAAGAGGTCTTCCAGTGGGATTCCCTTATTAATTCCTTCCATCATTCTGAGTAATATGAAGGCGCAATCCCCTGTTCCATGCATTTCTTGAGGGACCTTTTTACATATTGAAAAATGTTTCCATATCTCTTAATGTCGGTTGTTTGCAGTATGAATAGCCCACTACATACACAGTGAAACCTTTAGTATGTCCCTTGCCTCCTTTTTTTTAGATCAAGGAGGTGCTTCCCAATTTGTATGCGTAGAAATTGAACAACGTAGTATGTCTCTCATATAGGTAAGACGTAAAAGAGGGCCCATTGCTTAACATTTCTTATAGGCATAACTACAAACTTAGTTTCCCCTCTTCTCATTGCTCGTTGCAGGTCTTTGACATCTGTAGATTCATAATTTTTAGCATAAAGTTGACCTTCTAGATGAGTTGTGCCATTAAAAAATAGGTTGTTTCTTATTAGGATGTAAAAATTCCTCCTGTAGAGTTGCACATAGTACTTTGAACATCTTTCTATTCACTCTTTCCTTCTTGAAGAAAACCCCTCTTAAAGTGGTCTCTGGATGGTAACCTCCCTTTGTTATGATAGAGAATACCAGTGCTTGGAAGGTTGTTGTTGAGTATGTCTGCTAAGATATGGACATCTCTTCATGTAATTCTGGATAATTAGGTCATGTCCATGTCTGTCAACTTGAAAAGTAGGGTGGGGCAACACCTAACAAGTGAGTATTAGCCAATATGTATTTCTTTGTAACTGGTTCGTTTGTGGAGAAGGTAGTGAGGCCCCCTTCCTCATCGTCAGATGTCCTATCACCTTCCGGTGGCATAATAGAGTGTTGTGCTGTTGGTGTATCCACCGATCTAGGGACTCACTTTTCATCGTCTATCCGCATATGATCCGCTGCCTTCTTTATATTGCTATCAATTATGCCTCTTGTAAATTCTTCTAGAAGCCTATTTTCTTATGATGGCTACTCTAGTTGTGTCGTTTGTAGTGCTACTAATGTGGCAGCCATTTTTCCATCGTATATGTTGTCATGAAGTTTGTTGTGTGCCGAATCTTGTAGGAAAAAATCACAGACATCTATACTGAAAGTCATCTCGTTAAGGAATTTGTTTAAATCTTTCATTTTTCTTGACATTAGCTCCTCTGTGGAAGTACTTTCCTCCTTGAGGTCGACATTTGGTTGAGGCTCCTTAGCTACAGCTTTGTCCTCTTCTAGACTGTTGTTCAAATCAAACATTCTTAATAAGGCATTTGTCTTCTTCGTCTTAGCATCTTGATGAGGTTTTGACTATTGTGGTGCTTCTTTTATAAGTGGTTCCACCTTTGGGGTGGTCTTCACATTGACACTCTTGTCCTTTGAAGTTATGGCCACTCATGTCCCTCCTATGTCATCATCATCTTTATCTGGGCTTGAGGAAGCTTGTGATGTGGAAGGGCTGGTTAGACTCTTCAACTTCTTTCTTTACCACCAACTATCGATCGCTTGGTGTCCTACATCAAGATGTCGGTGTTCCTCATCTAAGAACTGATGTTCCTACTTCAGGTTATCTAACACTTCTTCATACCCCCTATGTATCAGTTCTTTATCTGTTTTCATGGCATCTTGTTCCTTTATGAGGTTCTCCATTTCTTCAGTTAGTGTCTTCAAAGCCCCCATCATTATATTATGGGTGATGACGACTCCTTTCAAGAACTGGGGGAGTGCTTTAGTCCTCACATTTAAACTTTGTACATGCATAGTTAGTGTACATAGTCTAGAAGTAATACTAAAATTAATTTCAAAAATATGCAGCATGTGTAACCACATGTCATAAAATTTGTGTCCGAATACATCACCAAATGTTTGTGGGCATTGGTGTTGCTTCTCTACAGGCGTTGTTGATGGTGTCGTGGCATAACATGCTCCTTAGGTTGTGGAGCTGACTTGTTTTTCTTAGGATCAACATGGGTAGCTTGGGAAGAAGTCCTCAACTCCTGTATCTCTAGTACCTACACTACCACTTCTAGGATCACAGGGTTGGGTTCAACCTCGAGGTCTTTTCATCTTGGCGGGGTTCTTATTTGACCTCAAAATGTCATTCTCCTTTAGTGGCCTCGATATGTGCCTGGTTGCCTTCTTCATTTATTGCTACTTCAAGTTGGTCTTTTATCTCTATAAGCATGTGTGGTGGGGGTATATTTGGGGCTGTAGACTTGTATGAATTTTCTTCTTTTTCTTCCTTATTGCTAGTTTCTTTCTTTCCTCTGGGTTTTGCATCTCCAATTTTGGAGTCTTATCCTTCACGCTCTTTTCACCAACAGTTGATGATGGGTCTACAACTATATTGATAGAACCTGAGTACATCTTATCCACATCCTCCTGTGTGGGCCGCAACTTGTGGGCATCATAATTTGCCATCCCTGGCAAGGGTAGAAGTACTTAGGAGCAGCTTTGTCTTTAGAAAACGTTTCTACCTTTCTGTGTCAGAATGCCTATGGTTATGAGGGACTTAATGTCAATCTTTATATGTCCCTTGGTCTTCTTGTATTTCATAAACATGTCTGCATCTAGATAGTGATATACTATTCTAGTTACCTGGCTTCTCATGTAGAATTCTTTTATCTGCTTTGCTTTCCCTCCCACTGCAACTGACATCTTGTCAATTAGTAGTCTCCCGATGTTCACCGATTTCTTATTGAGAATGGACCATATTAGAAATTGGTACCCCTTAGTTGCTCCTTCGAATTTTGATCTCGTGAAGACTATGTTGGGGGTTATTTTCTATACCATTCGGATAAAGTAGGAGGTGATGAGAGTCACCTTTAAATTCTTCAAATTGTGCTCGTATTCTTCGGTCAGATTCTCTCACATATTGTGATTGCTGTATCTGATGAAATATTTTTTTCCTAGCATAGTTGAGCAGGCTTGTGCTTCTTCAGTTGTCTTCATGAATATGGTATTGAGCATGGACTCAGTAATCATATGATCCTTGCCTCCTATTCTTACTTGTAGTTTGAAATCACCACCACCCTTATTGTACTCGCCATCACTGACAAGAGGCTTTTCTAATGACGACATGAACTCTATCATCAACTGACTTAGTGATGGGGCTTCTAAGGTACACATGGTGCGTATATTTTCTCCTTCCAAGAAGTTGATAACCTTGTCATAGATTCCCATCTTCTTAAAGTCCTCAACATCCATATATCACGTCGTCTTGAACCCTTTGGTCTTTAGTACCCAATCAAACAATGACTTGTGTATTTGATCTCTTAGTATGAACATTGGAACCTACTAGTTGAGGGCCTTATGTTCTTCCTCATAGACCTCTTCAGGGGCTACTTCTATTTTATTGGCCCTTTGATTCCTCCAAGCCTGTCAATTTTCTTATTTTGTCGCTATTTGTGTCCTTGGCTTTAGATTTGCATTTCTCCAGCTTCTTTAGTTCAGTTTCAGAAGGATGGTTCCATGACCGTGGTAGGTGATTAATGAAACCCAAGGAACAATGCGACTGAGGCAATGAATCACTGTGACCACAGTGGGTGCCGCAACCGCGGTCCACTTAGATCGGATCAAGGTAAATTCATATAAGGAAGGATCATGATCGTGACCAAACCTACTATTGGTGCCGCAAATGCAGTTGGGAAGGTACCTACTCGACCACAACCACAACGATCACAGTGGGTATTCCCGCCCAATTTCTGACCGACCAACAACGATACAGTCGGAAGTACGTGAGTGAAACACCACAATCATTTCAATCACAGGTTGAAATGACAAGGACGACCATGAACAAAGGGAAAGTGTCGGTGAAATATATGGTTAAGAAGCAGAGTTAAGGCGGTCTCAACAATTATCATGGCAAGGAGGAAATCAAAACCTAGTGTTGTAAACCCAAGAGAGGTAAAGAAACCTCAAAAAGGCAAGAAATGGAAATGGAGGTGATCCAAAGGAACACATAATCGGTACCTCGACATGGTTAGGAATTCCAAACGGTGGCTAGGGAAGCAGCCGAGAGGGTATGACATCGTCAGAGGTGGGTTCACAGTGAACGTTCCTTGCTAAAATCTTTATAGGTGGGTTTCCTATCACCATCTTATTTTCTCACGTCTTGCAATTCTTTAGTTAATCTTCTTCTAAGGTTTAGTGGGAAGAGAGCAAGGAGAGAGAAAACCTTGCTGACGAGAGGGTTATGCTTATATACTTAGGAATAATTGCGACCACAGCCAGGTGGACCACTTTGACCGAGGTCAAACGTTCTCTCAAACATGTTGCAACCATGGTCCTAAGGTGAGTAAACATGTATCGTGACCACATCAGACACCGTGACCGTGGTCGATGCCACAACCACGGTGCATGCAAAAGCAAGTTGATAGAATCAAATAACTAAAATTAAAACACCTAACCTCTCAATAAAACTTTTATGAAAACAAAGTAATTTACAAAGTACTTTTATACTTTTTCTAGATGTGAAGCCCAAAATACATAGAAGGAGTGGTAAATAACTCATAGACTATTGCATGAGATAAAGGAATATGAATTGTAAAAGAAAGCAGTAAAATCTTAGGTTGCCTCTCAAGAAGCTAGTTTAAAGTCTTTTAGCTTGACTTTCTCTCTCATTCTAGCTTCATCCTCCTTCAGATGATGCTGATAGTTTCTCATTCATTTCATCAGCTAGAGGACTGGGTTCCACCAAACTCAGCTCAGTCCTTCTCAAAAAAGCTTTGTCTTCATAATACCTTTTTACCCTATGCCCATTCATCTTCAAAGTGTCTGTCTTGTCTCTAGTTATCTCCGTCATCCCTGATGGGTACATTTTTAAAAGAGAAAAGGGGCCATACCATCTTGTTCTTAGCTTTCCAGGGAACAAACTGATACTTTGAGTTGAGCAAAAGAATTGTCTCCTTCATGGACATCCTTGCTCTTCAGGTGGGAGTCATGCCATACCTTTGTTCTCTTCTTATAAATCCTCGAATTCTCATAAGCGTGCACTCTCAACTCTTCAAGTTCCCAGATTTAGAAAAGTCTTTTCTTCCCCACCTTATCAAGATCCATGTTTAGAAATTTGATAGCCCATTGGGCTTTGTGTTCTAATTTGATAGGCAGATGACAAGACTTCCCATAAATAAACTTGTAGGGTGTTGTTTCTATAGATGTCTTATACACAGTGTGCTAAGCTCATAGTGCATCGTCAAGTTTCGTATACCAATCCTTCCTTGTATGACTTAATAGTGTTATCTAGGATCTGTTTGATCTTCCTGTTAGACACCTCGACTTGTCCAGACATTTGGGAATGGTATGGTGTTGCAACTTTGTGTTTTACTCCATACTTCCTCAATAGAGCTTTGATTTGCCTTTCTCCGAAGTGAGCCCCCCCGCCGCTTATGACAGTACGTGGTACCCTGAACCGTGGGAAGACAGTTTTCTCAAATAGTTTGATTACTGCCTTAGAGTCATAGGTTTGGGTGGAAACAACCTCTACCCATTTTGAGACATAGATGAAAACAACAAGTATATACTGGTTCCCTTTTGATGATGGGAAAGCTGCTATATAATCAATCCCCCATACATAAAAAATTTCAACTTCCACCCAATCGACCATCGGCATCTCGTTCCTTCATTTGATGTTTCCTGGAAGTTGACACTCTTTGTAGGCCTTGGCAAATGACACAACATCTTTAAAAAGAGTTGGCCAATTAAATCATGACTGTAGGACTTTTGCAACTATTCTTTTCCCTACTGTGGTGGCCCCCATAAGGTGAGGAATGGCATTCTTTGAGGATTAGATGCACTACTCCTTCTGGTATGAAATGACGATATAAGTTGTCAGAGAATCTTTTGAACAACATTAGATCGTCCCAATAGTAGTTTTTTAGATTAGAGTATAATTTCTTCTTCTGATTATAAGTGATCTCTGGTGGAAGTTTCCTATAGGCTAGATAATTGCAAATGTTAGCAAACCAAGGCAGGCCTGCAACCACATTTTCTTTTCCTTTTTTATCAATGATCTCATAGTTGAAATCTTGCAATTATAGTGCCCATCGTATAAGTCTCAACTTTGTGTCCTTCTTCTTTATGAAGTACTTTATAGCTTAGTTATTAGTGTACACTTTCACTTTTGACCCTACAAAATATGATCTGAACTTATCAAAGGCAAATATGATTTCCAATATTTCTTTTTCAGTGGTGGTGTAGTTTACTTGGGCTTTGTCTAATGCTCAGCTTGTATAGAAAATCACATGATGCCTCTTATCCTTCTTCTATCCTAGGGCAATACCGATGGCATAATCACTGGCATTACACATAAGTTCAAAAGGTAACTCCCAATCTGGATCTAGTAGAATCAGAGTTGTTATTAACGCCTTTTTATGGATATGAAAGGCATCTAAAAATTCACTAGTGAATACGAATTCAATATCTTTAATCAAGAGATTCAAAAGGGGATTAGTAGTCTTAGAGAAGTCTTTTATAGACCGTCTATAATATCCCACATGCCCTAAGAAACTCCTTACTCCTGTAATAGATTTAGGTAGTGGAAGCTTGGATAAGGCTTCGATCTTGCTTCCATAAATTTCTCGTACCTCTTCTTTAAATGCACCTTGATCAGTTTGTAGGGAAAGGGAACTCTTGGTGCATAAGGATTTCTCTTCGTTAGAACTTTTCCTATAGGATATGAGTTCTTGACCTCTGCATCCTTCTTCTTTTCACCATTTCCTACTTCTCATCCATCTTCAACTGATTCTTGTCCCTTGGACTCTTCCGATGCAATCACCTTTTTATATTGTTGCTCACCACGAATTCCTTCTTCTTTAGTGTTGTTAGTGCTTGGGTCTTCCAACATCCTCCTTGATAAGAGAGTGGCCATATTTGCAGTCTCTGTATTTGATGGGATCTTCCCCAAAGGGTTTTTCATAAGTTCTGCTAGTTGTGCAAGTTGTTGATCAATCTACTATAGATGGGTTTGCATGTCTGCCATTTGAGTTTGCATTGTAGTTTGCCTTAGGTGCATGTCTTCTAGATGGTGATAGGGGTTCTCATTCCTAGAATTCCCCCTAAAAGGCTTATTATGGATCATTGAAATTATTGCAGGTTTTAGTACAAAATTTGTTGCGTCAAATCATAGTATAATGATCGAGCATCTTGATTCATTTTCTCTAGTTGTAGCAAACTCCCTAAGAGTTTTTTCTACTTCCTCATCTTCATCCTCACTATTTTGGTCATTATGCTCTCTTTCTCCATCATGTTCGCAGTCATGGTGATTCCTTATGTGCCTTCTTCGGTGAAGCTGGTGGTGTTCTCCTTCACGTCGGTCTTTTCGATCCTCCTTGTTAAGGCGATGACTGTGAGAGTGACGCTCATCTTGCTATTCTTTAGTTTCCGGAGGTGGATTTTGTTGTACCCTTGCATTTCAATCTTCCCATGGGAGGTTACTGTCTCTTCGGGGTGGCATCACGTCGTGCAAAGAGATGTTGTGTTGTCACTAGATCTTCTCCCCTTTGGTTTATCTAAATAGATCACACAGTCAAGTTAGAAATCTGGACGTGATAAAATGAACTATTATATGTAATAGTAAGGTAGAAGATTTAAAGTATTTGTGAAGTTAAGCTTATCTCTAAGCTTGAGGCATGGGAGTATATTGAGTGGACTCATGTTCTTAACAATATCATTTTGCCTTGTCTCCGACAACGATGCTAAAAAGTTGACCAGCCTAAATTGCACGTACCCAATGGAGCAGATCTATAGTAGTCAAACTTTTAAGATTATACCCGGCACTCAAGCCCCCACAACTATTATATGGGTTCCGATGTAGTATTCAGGGTCGAACCATAGGGACAAGGTTGGTAAGTTCCAAGTATGTAGAGCCTCACACTCTTACACTCCAAACGAACAAGTGGGTTAAAAAGGGTGTTCCCTAAGGAACAATGATGCTCCTACCAGAACAAAGAAAGGTAAAAGAAAGAAAATAGAAACAAGAGAAACATGTTAAAGAGCGGTGAGAAACATAGATATGGAAGGAAACTTGGATCTGGTTTCACCTACTAAGGTCTCTCACCAACATGAAAATCTCACACCCCCTCGTATACTCTTATCAAGATTATAGGCAATCATCAAAATGTCTATTCCCTCCTCTTTTGAGATTAGGATAGATCTAGGTTCTAAAGTAGTCTATCTCTTGAGATGATGACCCAACAACCACAAGCCAAACCATATGACTGTTAACTTTAGAATTCTAACACTTTCATGCATTCATACTACTCCACGACACTAGATAAGGATGGTACTATTCTTTCAAGGTACCAACAATTAAACATCACAAGATGGTAGCTAATCATACAAGTGAAGCATTAAAAATAGGTTCATGGAGATAATATTGATAAGACCATATATATAATCAAAGGGGAGAAAGAATATAGATGTTGGGACAACCTTAGTGGCTGCTCCCAACCCAAGTTAGATGTTTGGCCACACATCCTCATGAGCAGCATAACGACATCACAAGATGATAGATACATCAATGACCACGAAGAGGGAGAGCACTATGTGAATGAGATAATAGATCTAGATAGAGAGATAAGATGGTGATACACCACTTTACTTCTTCAAATCAAGATCTAGAGTGGGTGCTACTTCTTCTTTCAAAGAAGAGGGTGATCATTCTTCTCTCTCCTATGACTTCTATCTTCAAAGATCCAAGATTGATGGTATGAATGTGAGTGACTATGGAGTTTGGTAGCACTTCGTGGTCCTTGATGATCTTATAATTTGACAATTCAAGGGGGGGGGTCTATTTATAGATGTTGCCCACGAACTTAATCATCTGGGCCACAGTCGTGGTATGGCCTCAGTCGAGGCATGGCCTCGGTTGTGACCTCCATCACGGTCGTGTTGTGCTGGTTGTATGTCACGGTCGAGGGGAAGTCTTGGTCGCGGTATGGCCTTAATCGCGGGTCGTTGCCCTGGTGGAGGGTCGCGGTCGTGGTATGAAGAGATGGTGATAGAGGCATCGACTGTGGCAGGGTCCTTAGTGGACTATATAGTCACAATCATGGTGTTGACCATGGAAAAATCTTGGCAGGATCATACAAAAGTGAAAGATGTGTGAAATTGAAATTTTTGTCATTAAGGCACTAAATAAGTGGGAAATCCATAAAAGGTATGATAGGGGAGGCATAAATCATACACAAAAAGTACACAAAAATGATACGTTATCAGTCAAGCCCCACCTCAGTAGCCTGCTCAACAGCCTGGTCAACAGCCGCAACAACGATAGAATCTGCCTCCAAGAAACAACAACAATCAGAACTGACAAGGCCATCAACCACCTGTGGAAAGGTGAAATGGTAGGGTGTTTTATCTCAATGGTGAAGAAGTTGGAGAAGATAATGAAGTCATCAAAGGTACTTTACATATTAATATGCATCATGTTAACCACTCTTCGATTCTGGTTCATCAAATACATTCATATCAACTCAGCTTGCTGCCCTGTCAAAGATACAATCAAACAAAATGGATCATGTGCTAGATGTTAAAACTCCTAGTGGTAGGATCTTCTCCTCTTATATCAAACTCCCAACCTTAGATATCTGTATCTCTAGAAGGATGTTTCCCTCAGATTTCATCTTACTTGACATGACCGCTTTTGATGTTATCCTGGGGACGGACTGGTTGAAGAAGTATAAGGCAGTTTTATTCTATGAAGTATTGAAGGTTAGTTCATTACATTCTGATGAGGGAAGCATGTGTGTCAAGGGTAGGAAGCAAAAGGATCAATAGTTTATCATCTCCAATATCAAAGCCGAAAAGCTTGTCTCACAAGGGTGTAGAGCATTTTTAGCTTCTATCGTCCTCGCTGCCACACCTCTTTCTCTCAATCATATAGAATTTGTGAAGGACTTCCCTGATGTATTTCCTGAGAAGTTTCCTAGATTGCCCTCAACTCGCAAGGTGGAGTTTTCCATTAAGCTTACACCAGGAACTTTGCCTATCTCAAAGCCGCCTTATCTCTTGGCCCCTGTAGAATTCGACAAGCTTAAGAAGCAGCTTTAAGAGCTTCTCAACATGGGCTTTGTGTGCCCTAGTGTTTTTCCTTGAGGATCCACTATCTTGTTTGTGAAGAAGAAGGATAGTTTGTTGCGTATGTGCGTGGATTATCATATGCTTAATCAAGTGATGATAAATAACTGTTATTCTTTCCTCACATCGATGGCTTGTTAAACTAGTAAAAGTCTTCCATTGCGTTCTTATAGATGGGTCTACAAAGTGGCTACTACCAGATGTGTGTGAAGGATGAAGATGTCTCGAACATAGCTTTCAGAACATGTTATGGGCATTATGAGTTTCTGGTCATGAGTTTTGAATTGACTAATGCCCCTTCTACTTTCATGGACTTGATGAATCAAGTGTTTTATCCTTACCTCAATCGGTTTGTTGTGGTGTTCATCGAGATGTTTTAGTCTATTCCAAGTCTGAAGAACAACATTGTGAACATCTATGAATCATGTTGAACACACTGAGAGAAAATCAACTATACACTAAATTTACAAAGTGTGAATTCTGGATCAAGGAGGTGATATTTCTGGTTCATGTGATTTCTGTTGTATATATTGTTGTTGATCCTGCAAAGGTAGAAGGTGTGACCAAGTGGAAAGCTCTAAGAACTCCGTATGAGATCCTTATTTTCCCTAGTTTAGTAGGTTACTATCAGAGGTTTATCAAGAGTTTTTTGAGTTATCTTTATCTCTAAAAAAGTTGACAAAAAAAGAAATCAAGTTTGTGTGGACACCAGAATGTGAGGACAATTTTCAGAAGTTAAACGGATGTTAGACATCTACTCATGTTCTTGCATAACCTATTGAAGGAAAATACTACATCATTTTAAATGATGCTTCTAAGTAAGGATTATGGTGTGTCTTGATGCAAGAAGATTGAGTGATAACATATATTTCATTACAGTTGAAGCCTAATGAAGAGAGCTAGCTCACACATGATTTAGAGCTAGCTGCTAACATGCATGCTTTAAAAATCTGGCTACACTATCTGTATGGAGTGAAGTTTTAAGCCTTATCATATCATAAAATCTTTTTATATATTTTGATGTAGAAGGATTGAATCTAGGCAGCGAAGATGGATGGAGTATCTCAAGGACTATGATTTTACCATAACTTATCACCCCAATAAAGCAAACGTAGTTGCTGATGCTTTGAGTCAGAAGAAGGATGCAGTCTGTGCTGCTATGGATTTGGAGTATGTTTCCTATTGGCAACCATAGCCTGATGATAAAGAAGATGCTAAGAAGTTGTTTGTTCACATGGCTAGTTTGTCCAACACACCATCTTAGATCTCAAAAGTTTTGTTACACATCTAGGAAGTTCTGAGCTTGATGCGATGAAGGCCTTATCTAAGAAGTTACAATCTGACATTTCAGTTGGAGTGGATGGTATTATTCGTTTCTGACAAAGGTTGTAGATAGATGAAGTTGGGATCCTACAAAAGAAGGTTTTGAGTGAAGCCCCTGGGTCTAAGTACACTATACACCCTGGTACTACTAAGATGTACAAGGACCTGCAATGAAGTTTTTGGTGGAAGAACATGAAGAAAGATATCACTATGTTTGTTGCAAAGTGTTTGACTTGTCAGCAAGTCAAGATAGAGCATCAACGACTTGATGGTCTTCTCCAACTACTTGAAATTTCAAAATGAAAATGGGAGAAGATTACTATGGACTTCGCCACTCATTTCCCTAAGACCAAGAAAGGTCATGATGCATTGTGGGTAGTGATTGATTGACTTACCAAGTTTTCCCACTTTTTGGCTTTCAAGCCCACTTACAAGGTTGATGAGATGGCTCAATTGTATGTGAATTGGATTATTCAGCTGCATGGAGTCCCTAAAGTGATAGTATCAGACCGTGACCCAAAGTGTACCTCTCATTTGTGGAGTCAGTATCAAGAAGAGATGGGAACTAACTTACGTTTTAGTACGACTTATCATCCACAAACAGATGATCAATATGAAAGAATGGTGAAAATTTTGGAAGACTTACTTCATGCTTGTGTTATGTATTGGGGAGGTGCATGGGATAAGTATCTTCCATTAGATGAGTTTTCTTACAATAATAGCTACCAAGTTAGTATTTGTATGCCACCTTATGAAGCTTTTTATGGAAACCCTTGTCATTCTCTGTTACATTGGGATGATGTGGGAGAACATGCTCTAGTGAAGTATGATATATGAAAATGATGATAGAGAAGGTTCAGTTGATCAAGAACCATATGAAAGATACACAAGATCGACAGAAGATGTATGTAGGCAAGAAGAGGTCTGATGTGAGATTCCTAGTGGGTGATTATGCCTTCTTGAAGATCAAGCCTATACGTTCTATTGCAAGTTCTAAAGTTAAATGCAATCTTCATCCCTACTATGCTGCAACATTTGAGATCTTAGATAAGGTTGGATATTGTGCATACCATTTAGATCTTCCTCCTGCCTATGACAAGAACCATAAATCGTTCCATGTCTATGTGCTAAGAAAGTATGTGAAGGACCCTTCTCATGTACTCACAATCGAACCATTGGAGATTCAAGAAAATCTGACTTATGATGAGTTACTTGTGAAGATTCTTGACTCCTGAGTTAAGCAGTTTAAGAACAAGGAGATTGAGTTGGTGGAAGTCTTATGGCAATATCATGGTTTGGAAGAAACCACTTGGGAGCTTAGAGATGATAAGTCGCATACTCACCCTTCTCTTTTTGTATGAGATTTTGGGAATGAAATCTTTTTTTAATGGGTGGAGTGTTGTAACGAACTGAAATTCATGTACAATCTTAGTTTAACCTTTTGCTTAAGCCTTTCCTTTCATTTCTGCCTTGATGTTGAATTCGTTAAGTTATAAAGGTTGGGTGTACATTTGTTCCCTATATTTAACATTGTAAGGATTTATGCATAAATACCTCAATAAAAGTATATAAAATGGTTTATTTTGCAAAATATCCACATAAGAGGGATAAGGATAAAATAAAATCTATCTAGGAGTTTTTATGGCCTTTTTGTATGATAAAAAAAAAAGAAAATCTTAAAACTATGATAATGTGACATTAAATAATTTAATTTTTCAATTAAGTGAAAATAAGAGTATTTTGCCTAAAATCCATAAAAGGGGAACTCAAAGGATAATTCTGAATCCAAATTCGCTATCTTTGGGTATAATTTTGCTTGAGTGATAAGTTTCACATCTTTTGGAAAAGTAGTAAGAATAATTGCAGTAATTCAATGGGAATTTAGGAGATATCTCAAAAATATAAAATAAAATCATTAATGACTCCAAAAATAACAACCAAAAATTCGTGATCTACACATTAAAATATGTCTTTGGGTGATTTTTAACTGAATTTGGAATATTAAAAGGTGAAATCAGGAGAGAGAAAGTGTGTAGAACCTTAAAAAATTAAATAAAGGTGTAAATAACTTCAACATGTAAAATTGATGACAAATTCGTATCCAAGAAACTTAATGTGACTTGTGGGTGAAGTTCCATCAAATTTTTAGAATCTCATAACCATTAATGTTGGAAAAAAGAGAAAAAAATATTTGGTTTATTTACCAAAATAGAAGTCCTTAAAAGGCGAATCTAATTGCATATTTAGATTCCTCATATCAAAATTAAACCAGATGTAAGTTTTCAACTAATTTAGAGCATGTTTTCACCCTCAAACGAGGAGATAGAAAAGATTAATTAATGTATACACACTATATGCCAATTTGATTAGGATTTGATTTAATGTGTCACGTGGTTGACTTTTTTATTTTCTTTGACCTGTGCAATCATGATCGTTTATTATGCAATCCAACGGCTTGGGAGTCTTCTTCAAGAACTCGTTGTTTTGGCACCGAGAAAGGGTGATTTTCTTTTTTAAATTTCTTACTCATTTCTGAAATGAATCACACTAAATTTTCTCCAAATGTTTCCAAATAAGAAACCACACCAGTTGATCCCCTATTTTCATGATTTTGTGGAGTATTCTAGAAAGCCCCAAACCTTCCTCTCCAAGAAAGTTTGGGTATAATCCTTCTCGCTTTGATTCTCAACAATGCCTATAAATACCCATACCTGAGTCTTCCCTTGCCCCTTGCAACTACTCTCTCCCTTCAATTACTCATGAGACTGTGTCTTTGTTTGCTAACAATTGAGTTTTGTTCCATGGCTTGCGGTAGAAGGTTCTTCATCCTCTCATCGTCTTCGTGTGAATTGAGAGAATAGGTAAGTTTGTCTTCCTCTCTTCTTTCTTTCTGCTATCTTGTCTTCTCAAATTAGGTTGTCTCACGAAATTGCCCAAAAATGAGCTTGAAGCAGCTCTGCTTCTTGCATGTATGGTGCCCAGCGAGGGGGATGAATCCTCTAGATGATTTTACACCTTTGCACCCATTTATTTCTGTTCTTCTGTGAGGGTAATATCGTCTTTTCACCATCATCTTCTTTTCTTTGAGCGAGTCAAAGACATGCCTTTGACCAGTGACTTGGTTGGCTCTAATTGGGCCAAGTCAGCGGGTCGGTCTCGCTCTTCTCATTTTCTCATGAATTTATTGCTTTAAAGTATTTTGCTTTGATTGATAAGTATTTAAAAAATCATATATTTTTATTCCTTTGTTCAAAAATTAAAAGTAAATATGTTTTGGAATCAAATACAACCCTAGTCATCGAGCATGTTTGCTTCGCCAATGACCTGCTATTATTTTCTTACGCTTCTCTAGCTCAAATCAAGACAATCCTCAGATGTTTTAAGGAATTCAAAGAGGTCTCGGGCCAGACCATCGAAGCGGAGAAAACGAGAATCTTCACCTCAAGATATTTCACTAGGAGAATGAGAAGAAGAATCAATCAACTTTTTCAATTCCAGGAAACTGTAAATTTGGACAGATATCTGGGAGTACCTATAATACACTCTAGAGTGGAAAAAAACACATAATTTAATGTGGTGAAAAAGGTGGATAATAGAATCAATTTGTGGGCAACTAAATGCTTATACTTTGCTGGTCGCGTGTGCTTGGATAAGACTACATTGAATGTTATTACTTCATATGTGATGCAGACCGCTGTGCTACCTCTATCCTTATGCGATATAGTTGATGGATCCATTTGTAGATTCATTTGGTGAGGAAACCATAATGCCCATCCTTGTTCACTAGTGGCATGGAATAAGGTAACATGCAACAAAGAAAGTGGAGGCCTTGGGCTGAGGGTGATATGCGAGTGGAACATGACACTTCTTCTAAAGAATTCCTGGGATCTGCACACAAAGAGGGATACTCTCTGGTATTGCAGTATGGTGAGGAAATTTGATAATCACATTGAAGGGAAGAAAATTCAAGCATCCCAGTTGGGACGAACGATGCTCGATGGTAGAAAGCTCATCATAGAGAACACACATATGATTCCATTGAGTGGAAACTCAGTTAATGTCTGGAATGACAGATGGCTTGATAACATGATGATTCCGAAGGAGGTCACCCTCAAACCCATCTCTGATGACTTGCTAGATCTTAAAGTCAATAGTTTAATTGACTTTAGTGGGGAGTGAGGTATAGTGTTTCTTAAGGAATGGCTTCCTTTGTCAGTGGTAAATGTGATTGTAACTATGGGAAAACCTATTGAAAATATCACTAAGGATGTGTGGGCTTGGGAGCTTACAAAGGACGACAACTAATCTACCAAATCGACTTATATCTGGCTAAGAGAAAGCAAAGATAATCATACAGAAGGAAACTGGATGGCCATATGGAAGATGAAGATTTCATAACGTATAAAGTGCTTCACTTGGACAACCCTACATGACTCCATATTGACAAACAATAGGAGAGTCTTGTGACATATGTGTTCTGATAATACTTTTTGAAGGCACAACCAAGAGGTTGAGACAATGATGCACACACTTAGGGACTGCATCCATGCAAAGGAGGTATGGTAGAGGCTTATACCCACTACAGACCATCATACATTGTTTGGCTGGGCGAGTTTCTATGAATGGTTAACTAACAGCCTTAAAAAGGGTGTTAACACTAGCATTCAACTAATGGTGGGGTGTTGGCACATTTAGATATGCAGGAATAGGCAGGTGATGGACAATAGATATACTAATTTCGAGCATCAGGTTCAATACATCACAAGGGAGGTTGGTGCAACAATAATGGCATGGGCCCTAAGTTCACACAAAGAGGAATGTCAGAACATTAGTTGGAATGTCTCTGAGGAAGAGTGTATCAAAATCAATGCAGACGCCACCGTTGGGAAGGAGTTAAGTGTTGTTGTTGTGATTTCTAGAAACCATGAGGGCACATGGATTGGAGGATGGGGTGATCTAGTATATACTAGTGACCCAACTAAGGTGGAGCTAATGGCTATTGCACATGCATTTCAGTATGCTAAGAGAATGGGGCTCAATAAGGTTCTGGTGGAAATATATTGTAAGGTAGCAGTGGATATCATCAAGAAGGACTACCTAGAATTCCCTAAATATGCCTACTGGCTAGATCTGATCCAATGCTCTATTGATGACAACAGAAAGGTTATGTTTAGCAAAAGAGAAAGAAATATGGCAGCAGATACCCTAGCCAAATTTCACTCGAGGAATCCTAAACGGGAATTTAAATGCATAAGGCCTCCAAGTGAAGTTTTCAATTTAATAGATAAGGATATACGTTATGGTAGTAGTACTACTATGTTTAATATTAGTCATTCAATTAGTGGTTGTAATAGACTTCTAAATTTGCTTGCACGAGGAGGGAAATATGAATAAAAATTCCTCCTAACTTCTCCTAAAAAAATGCATATTTTCAAATAAAAATACTTCTGAGGTTTGGTTTCAAATTTTTTGAAAAGGTGTTTTCTAAAAATGATTTTCATACATATCACCAAAAATACACTTTAATCATCATAACTCCAAAATTGATAAAATTATTTGTTTTCTTAATCAAGAGGAACTAATAATATCAATGGTGATGATTTCAGAGTCTAAATCGAGGTTTTGATCAAAAAGTCCAAAAGTTAGGGTTTCTTTACCTTAATACGTATGTAAAAACCCTTATACGTGATTATACATTGAAAATAGGAAAAGTGGACCTTAGACTCAATTAAAGTGGTGAAAGTGAGTAATTAAATTACATAAGAGAGAGGTATGTGCATCCTTTCACCTTAGTTGGGAATATTTGCAATCCTAACCTAATTCACCTAAGGAGGAACTTATTAAACCCTATTATCTCTATTATTATTTCCTTTTCTATACTTGCCTCAAAATTAGTTTTGTTATTTATTCCTTGGGTCTTATACCCCACTTTCATGTTTTTATTATTTGCTTCTTATACTTTCCGTAGTTATTTAGCATGTTGATTTTATTAGACTATTTAACTAGTGTAGTGGTACTTTTGTACAACCACCCATAGATAGGGCATGCATAAATTTGCCCAGGGGAATGTGTTATTCTCGCCAATATAAAATATTTTTTTTGATCGTAATGTGTTACTATCCCTCACCTATTTGGTTGAGGTCTAGTAGGTGCCTAAATGCTACTTAGTTAAGGTAGTCAATATTAATCATGCCTTCACACCTTTTATTATTGTTCTTGTCATGGAAAGCATCTACTTGATTATGCCTCATACTTTTAGTCATCTTCATCCTATGATGAAATCTTAGCCTTACCTTGCATGCTATTTCTTATCTTTCATCCTTGTTCATTATCTATGATGCATATCTTACTTCTTTCTTTTACTGGGTACTTTCCCAACCACCCATGGCTTAATCAAGGTGTTGAACAAGGCCAAGGAGATCAAGTTGAGGAGTAGATACCAGTTTTTCTATCAAGGATGACTAGGTTTCTTATTTCTAGATCCTAATAGTCTCGTTTCTATTTTCCCTTTTTAAGAAACTCATGTAGTGAACCTAGTTCAAAAATCCATGTAATAACTTTGTTTCCTTTCTACTGCTATTGACATTTTACATGTATCTGAATCATGCTTATTTACTTGGATTATTATACATGCATCCCACAATGTCTATTATTTTTGGAGAAAGTTGATGTTTTGTATTTCCTTTAGATTTTAGTAAGGAGGTGATCTCGCCTCATTACATGAAGATTTTGTTAGTCAAGTTTCTCCATTCTATCAAGTTGAAGAAGATGTCATGTACTCTAAGGATAGATTCTACAAAGGCAATTCCTCCTCCTCAACTTAGTGCTTCAAATGTGCAAAGAAGGGTCATTTCTAGGAGGATTTCCCACAAGGCAAAGAGACCCATCATCAAAAGAGAAGAGAAGAGAAGTACCAGAAGAAGGAGAAATGGAAAAGAAGCTCTCGTGAATTCTCCAACTCAAGCTCAAGTGAATAATCTAGTGGAAGATCTAGCTCTAGCTCTAGCGAAGATGGAAAATGCCGTTTTGCTCTCATGGTAAGTGAAAATGAAGAATCAAATGAGGTAAATCTAAAATCATTAGATAAAGAATCGTTAATTACAATTATTTATGCTACTCATGCCTCTCTTAAATCTACTAAGCACAAAAAGAAAAAGCTTCGCAAGATTGTTGATCATTTGCATGTAGAAAAGGATGATCTTGAACATGATAACATTTGCTTGCAAGATGAAAACCATACTTTTCTTAGTCAAGTAGATGCTCTTAAACTTGAAAATTCTAGATTTCTTGATAAGGTTAGATTTCTAGAAGCTCAACCTCTTGTGACTACTTCTAATGAAGAGCATAGTAAAATTGTGAATTCTCTCATACTTTATATTGATGTTCTTAAAACTGAAAATGAAGACAAATACTTTATTTTGCAAGGGATAGAATGTGAAAATAGTGTCTATATTTCTAAGATCACTATGCTTAGGAATGAAAATGCTTCCTTGCTTGCTAAGACAATGTTCTTGAATCTTTTTCTAGTTTTAATATAGATAAAATATTGTTGCTGCTCTTTATATTGAGAAGGATTCTTATATGACTAAATATCTTTGCTTAGAAATCGATATTTTGCATGATGGAGATAATATGAATCAATTGTCTTTCACTATCACTCGCTTATGCATGGTAATAATAGTTTGAGATCCTCTATGCAAAGATTCTTACTTTTAAAAAAGAATCTTAATGAAATCCTATATTGAACAAATAGTTAGAGATGGTTTTGGACTTAATAGTAGCCAAAGGAGCAATAAATTCAAAGGACCTACAATTTTCAATGAAGAATACTCTAGTTCTAAGGCTATGGGCACTTGCAACTATTGCAATGTTTTTGGTCTACATTTTGTCCTTTTCGAAAAGAACCCTAGATTAATAGGACTTGGGCTTCTAAGCTAACCCCTTCAGACCCAAAAATATGATTGGGGACCATTTCATCTTTCTTGTTGTAGGTCACTTGCTAATGGATTGACTTGAGCTATTGATTTGGAGATTGGTTTCTCAATCCACATAAAAGAAGAAAGGTGAGATGTGTATGGGGTGGCAACTAGTGGAAAGATAATGGTAAGAGTAAGAGGTAATTTTATCCTTGATCATATCCAATCATTGTTTGTTTTTGCCAAGTTAGTATGCACTATACATATGGTTTTTAGATAAAACTAGTATATTGTGATTCTAATCACTTTCTTGCTCAAATATTGCCTTTGATGCTTTTATAGTGCATTACTAACTTTCTTATACATATTTGGATATGGTTTATAGTTTTGTCATGCCTCTAGATATGTTTTTTTTTGCTAAATGTATCTTTTTGATAGCAAATATTGTTGGCCAAGTTTATCCTGAGGAAACTCGACCTACAAGCACCAATGTGGTTTTGCCAACAATTGTTGTCAGCCGAGAAGTTTAAACCAGAAAGTCAACTGACAACACTATGCACAAAATATATAGATGGCATTTTGGATGAGAAGTC
Source organism: Alisma plantago-aquatica (assembly GCA_963693085.1). Taxonomy (NCBI): domain Eukaryota; kingdom Viridiplantae; phylum Streptophyta; class Magnoliopsida; order Alismatales; family Alismataceae; genus Alisma; species Alisma plantago-aquatica. The sequence goes on along the minus strand of OY856410.1, from coordinate 729,008,904 downwards.
CCCTCTCAACTAGACTTTCTCAACCAATAACCTTATTCTATGGAACTCCCTTTGGTACCTTTTATATGTGCTCATTGCCATGCTTTAAAATTTCCTATCTTGCATACAACTCTATCTCTCTAATTGCTCTAAATTGGTATATCTGTATCTTGCAATTACCTATCTTGAGTTGTTTGTAGGTTTTAATGATGATCTCTTTGGATCTCTTGGTTGTGTCTTAAATTGCTTCCTTTGTCCTTTATCTTGCTACATCTATCTAGTTGTATATCTTGTTCTGATACAAACCTGAGGTTCTTAGTGGGAATCATTGTTTGCAAATGATGCATATTTTCTAGTGATCTATATTCTCTCATGCTTATGAAATTGCATATTTTTTGAAATGGATATTTCTCTACATCTATTCATATTTTATTTATTTAATTTGTGAATCTTTTGCTATGATCTAGATCCTACTAGTAGTCCTAAGTTGTGATATCATCTATTAGTAGTTCATCTACGTGTAGTTCTAGTCTTATTTATCGATTGGTATCTAACCATATGCTATGCTTGCATCTTGTTCCATACACACTCAAGCTTGTTTCTTGATTTGCTTATCTACTATCTTGAGTTACTTGATTGCATAGAATTACCTTGATCATCTCTAGAACTTCTTTAAGGTTAGTTCAAGTGCATGTCTTGATCTAGTTTAAATACATTGCTTGGAAAAGCCTCTAGTTTTTGCTCTTCTGTTCTCCTTTCTTACTTTTGGTATATCCTTTAACAAACAAGTTGTGTTTTTCAACCCCTCACTTTTTGAAATGACAAAGAGGGACAAGGCATGTCTTATGTAAAGGGGATAAAGAAGGTGGGAAGACATATATGCAGAACATATATGAGTAGAAGACATTGTTTCTATAAATGTTATGAAAGCTAAACATGTAGGGAGAAATATCATTAATTGAGGGGGAGTACAAGAAATCCATTAGCATCAACTGAGGGGGATCATATGAACCCAATTCTATTGAAACCCTTAGGTTTCTTCAAAGGTATGATTTTACTTAACTACTTTCAATAAATTTATGGAATTGTTTCTCATCTTCATAAAGGGGGAGAATGTTGACTCAAGGTCTAAATGGAAACCCTTATTTAAATTGACTAAACCCTTGTTTTGAAGATGAATAACAATTCCACTTATTTGTGTCTAATTCTTCTGCTTGAGTGATTTCATATTAGGTACAGACACACTCCAAATGCCTAAACATGCACATCCTCACTTGGAGAAAGGATACGTAAAAATCAATGCAAGTGAACTTTTGTACAATATGATGTATATTTATTCAAATCATGTTGTAAATCACTTGTAATGATTGTATGACTTTTTATTAAGCTTAGAAAAAATCAAGATCACTTAATTTGAATATTAAAACACTTTTTATGGAAATTTCCAAAATTCATTACGCAAACCTTTTTTGGACATGTTTCATCTAGGATAAACTCGACTATCACCCTTAAGGTATTTTAATAATTGCCAGGTTCAACCGAGTTTTCCCCAAGACAAACTCGACTGATACCCTACTCAGGAAAATCAAATTTAAGCCATCGATCGAGTTTCGTCCATGATAAACTTGAATGAAAACTCGAATTTAATTTTTCGCATATTTTGGAATCTCGACTGACAACACTATATGGAATATGCATAAAAAGTGTTTCTAGTCGTTGGGGTGTTGCGAAACTTGAAAATATATCAGTTGCAACACCCAAAATGAATACAATTTGATTCTAAGTATCTCCACTGGCTAGTAGGAAACCTCAACTATAAATAGGACCCCTTGGGCTTCATCCCATGGTTATCCAAGCACTATGAAGGTCCCTATATTATAGATGAAGTGCCTGCAAGGTCCTCCTTCCACTGTTAATCTTAACCACTTGCTACATCCATTAGAGTGAGTAGGAGATATGTAAAAGAGCTAGTCCTACATGTATATCTTTTGAGGCTCTCACTTCCTCCACCTCCAAATATCTCTTTCTACCATGGAGAGGAAGGTTTTCTCTCTTGTCTAAGAGAGGTGAAGAAGAGAAAGGGAGGGAGTCCCTTGGTGAAAGCTTCTCCTTGGTGAACGTGAAGTCAAAGGTGGAATATGTAAGAAGAGAGGGAAATTCCTTCAATGCGGAAGACTTGTTTCAAGAGTGGATAACTCCTTGGTGAAGGTAGAAGACTTGTTGTAGAATTGGGTAAGTCCTTGGTGAGGTTGAAGACTCTTGGTCTTGGATATTTAAGTCCTTTGGTAGGTTATTGACTCCCTTATCCTCAAAGGGAAGGTTGGGCATCCTTGTCACGAAAAAGGAAGGTCTTATGTTGTAGCTCTTGTAATGGAATATAGGGAGTGAAATATGTTGAAAAATCCTAGATTTTAACCTCTATAGATAAACATATGCTAGTTTTGAGGTTGGAACCACTATATATACTTGTGCTACTTTGTGTTTGTTCAATCTCTTTCCCCCTTTCTATGTATGTTTAGTTGCACTAAAATTCATATTAGCAACCTTATATTGTGATTTATGTTGAAGGTCTAATAATTTTTTTTATAGATCTACTCACCCCCACTCTAGATCTCATCATCTTAGGTCGAACGATTGTTACTTGTTGAGAGGGACTTTCTATTGGCAGTTAACTAATAAAAGATAAGATTTCAAGCAAACTAACAAGACTTCAACACAAGGAGTACCCACCCCTAGGGGGTCTATTGGCATGCACCATAGTGTTTGCTCTGATAAAGCACCAACCAATAAAAATCATCAACTGATGAAGAGTCAAATGAACATAAATTTGGTCCATCATCCAAAATTTCTTGTGCTTGCTAGTCGATTGGAGACACCACATCTCATACGTTGGTGTGTATAGAATGAATCTGAAACCTATCATGGAAACCATAGAATTAGATCAAAACCTTACAAATTAATATAAACTAAGAAAAACTAAATGGAATCTCATCCTTAAGTAAAATGAATCATCTGAATATGAAATAATGGTTAAAAAGCAATTAAACTAGGTTTAATATGCATTCATCAGGAGGAGGGGGAATAAGAGAGTTTAGGGTTTTTAGGATGGAAGTGTTTAATGGATTATAAAACTTTCTTAAATAAAACCCTTGTCGTAGTTCTGTCATAGACATTTAATATTTATCATAAAGTGAAATAGAGATACATATTATACTATAGCCTACTCTATCTATCTAACAACAAGACACATCTATCTGGATGTCGATATCATACTTCCAAATCCAAATTTGAAGGTGTTGCACTAGATGAACAATCACATACTCAAGTGGAAATCTTATATAAATCCTCCTCCTTCAATGATGAAGCTTTTTCCCAACCCATGTACACTTTCCTCGACCTCTACGTCTTTCATACAAATGCATGGAACATTTATTATGCCACCTTAGTATTCAAGTAGAAGAAAATTTGGATTTTAGGCGAGCGAACATCTTTCTATCCTCCTAATATCACTGTGTGGATGTTATGGGTGACTTCCTCTCTCAAGGATAAACTCCTGGGCAACTTGTCTCAAATTGTGTATTAATTTCCTAGCATGACACCCCTAATATAGGGAAGGCATAGGTTAAGGTTTCCCACAACTGAAATTCATTTACTAATCACAACCTCCAATTAATCACCAAATCGGAAAATCTCAGGCATTCTTCCATTCAATTGACTAGATAGTGAATCTATCAAATGAGTAGTGTAGATATGTGAAATTTACACTTCAATTGATCATCTAACACCTCACTTCATAGTTTGGTGTTTTTAATTTATCATCTGACTATTCGGTCGATCGATAATACTTCTACACTCTTTACAAATCCATTCACTAGTTGATTGATTGACCTTCATTAGTTATTTGGTAGAAATCCAGGTTGACATTCAATACTTGGATTGAAATCCATTATATTGATTGATTTTCTAAACCACAAGATGAATGAAGGACCTATCAGTTGATTAGTTGGATCAGAGTATGCATATATGTAATCTAGAACCATTCTTGTTATGATGATGATTGCAAACTTCATCCTTATGTGTGTTACCCCATTGAATTATGATATGAATTCACCACAATGTCTTCTAGTGTGATGCATGTATTATTTAATATGATATATGTGATATTGCAACAATTTTTGGTTATGAATATGTTATTTTAGTATATATGTGATGTTACACCTGTATTGAGATTTCCTTGTGTTTAGGTGATATGACATATTCTCGTGCACCAATGCAGACTCACAATAGAAGCGTTGCACACCAGAGGGGCTATAGGGGATAGAAGGATGTGTGCCATGCTCCCATGGCACACACTCCATGGTCTAGAGACTTAACCTTGATTTGGTGCTGATACCACATTTTGTCAGGTGGTCTTGGATGGAATCTCAACCTCTAGGAGAATATCACCTATTTTCTCACACATCGATTTGTTTGGTATAAATGCATTTTATCTTAGTCTTTTGATATGTCCCTCAGCAGCGAATTTGCCACACTGGCCCATATCACACTATCATTTGTACTAGGAAAGCACATTCAATTTGAGTTTTGATGTTGCAATTAGACGACACCATGATCATCTTCCTATAATTGGATATTTAGAGATCAAGAATGATCTTTGCATGTCATTTACCTTTGTTGATCATCCTCATTTAATTAACTCTCTACCAACAAACCGTTCTCATTCACTTTCAAACCACAGTAAGATCAATAACAATATCCACAACCACAACTAACTCTCTTCTATTGACATAGCAACCATGAAAATCTCACTAGCAACAACCACCATGGATGGAGGAAATATGAAGCATTTAATCTCTCTATCAAGAGGCAATGAGAAGTCAAGTAAGATGTAGATTTATTGACAATTGAGGGAGGTCTCCTTAAAACCATGTTAGAGAGTTCCTCTCTTGAGCTCAGTAGGGAAGGAAGTCTAAGCCCTCCTTCATTGCCTCCACTAATGACGATAAGAAGCCTCATTAGACATAGGGGTGTTTATAATCGATGCCGCAGCTAGACAAGTGTTCAATGGAAACTCCAAATCATCAATTTGGATCCCTCCCAAGATCAACATTCATCCTAAGAGAAATCTCTCTTTTTATCTTTAGTGACAAGAAGGAAGAGCTTAACAAGATGCATATTGCATCAAAAATCTATATACTAGTCAGAGCAGTGTCATAAAAAACTCCCTCGCTAAAAATATAGGGTTACAACCTCATCACATAGTGTAGAAGAATTTTCTTTAGACCTCATTATTCAGAGACGAATCCCACTTCTCTCTCTCAATCCAACATGGTGCAGATAGGGGCTATCATGCACTTTTGTGGTTAGCTGGTGCACTGAATGTGGCGCCACAAATTAAAAAGTTCGAGTCATGCATCTTTGCTCTTATCTTTCTTTAATAGAGACCAAAAGAATTAATATTCATATTTTTTTCTTTTTTGTAGTTAATGTGTATTTTGTTAGTGGGAGAGCCATGGGGCAAGGAGGGGTCATGTATCCCCCATCTAACCAAGATATTTTACAAATATATATATGCATATGTATATGGATCTATATATTCAGTATGTTATCATTGTACTACATATTATTACATATTTTGTTACATCCAATGATTATACATCAGCCAAAAATATTTTCAAAAATCATACGTACATTATGAGAATATAAGTAAAATTAGAATAAGAAATTACAACCAGATATATGTTTAGTCAAATTAAAATATAAAAAGATGCAACAAACCTTGGATAAGCACCCTAATCATTTAATGCTTGTGTTGTAATGTTTCAAGGACATGTTAGTCTTTTCATAAAATTGGTTTACGTATAGTGGATAACACATCCTCTATGTTAATCACCATATCCTCATCATAAAAGTGTTATACATTTCCCTCATTTTCCATACGATCATAATTTTACTCACTTGGTATGCATATGTTTTTTGCTGGAGTATAAAATTAATTTTATGTTTAGGTTTTAAACTAATTCATAGTGGTTTTATCTCGGTTTCTAACTCCTCATATATATGACTATATAATTATCTTTATCATAAAAGAATAACTAATACTTATTTTCTTTTTTAGTAACATTCATGGATACAATATCACACTTGCTACAATCAATAATTCCCAAACTCAACTCCACTTATTTTCCCTCTCTACCCAGGCTCTCTTCCCTCTCTAGGGTTAGGACTTTACCATGGTAGGGCATGGACCAGCAACCTTTGACCCTGTTGAGAGTCAGAATGGACCTCTAGTTGAGGAGTCTAGGGATACTGCCATGAAGGAGATTGACCAACGGAGAAAACCTAGAGTGGATGTTACCATTTCCTAGGATTGGGCGAAGACCATCAAAGGCCTGAACATGCACTTACGAGGAAGCATCATTCAAGACCCAAAGAAACTATTATTTAGAGAAGGTGATAAGTGCCACCTGGTGAGATTCAGACAGCTTATTATAGGGGAATTGTGACTATAAAGGATCCTCTGTCATCGTCCATATTGTGGGTACTTCTGTGAATGTGGTCTAGTTGAAAGGTTGGGTCATAAGGACTTGACGGGGTAGAGGTGAGTTGGAAGTGTTCACCATCATAGAGGGGTTGATCCTTTCTCGATTCTCCAATGAACTTGACATCAAGGCTGCCCTCAATCACAACCCCTAATTTTTTGATGATTGGATGGTGTAGGTTAGAAGATGGACACCATAATCCAATATCTAGAGGCAACACTGAAGATGCCACCAGTGTGGGTTTCCTTACCTGATGTTGAGAATCATTGGTCCTTCAGGGCCATCAATGTAATTGCCCAAGCAATTGGGAAACCACGTACTATCGATCGATGGGTGGATGAAGCCATAATGGGATGTTCTTGCATCTATGTTGACATCTTAGATGAGGAGGATCCACCACAGAAGATCATGGTTGAGCTCCCAAATGGTGATGAGTGGGATGTAAAGCTAAGGTATGAAGTGCTACTAGATAGCTGTGACACTTACAAGATGTTTGGTCATAGTATTGTTTTTTTTCCATGTGAAAGGAATATTGTCCCTATGCTATCTCCAAGCATAGTGGTTCTTGAGATAAGAAACACATTGAAGAGGAGGCAACACTATTCTAAACCTCCTCGATAAGAACATACTTTGAAAAATTGTAGGCTCGCCATGCTGACATCTGCTGATAAGAACAAGACCATTGTCACCGAACAAAGAGGAATGATAGTCTTAGAAGATGAAAAAGTTCAAGTTGAATCTAGCGATACTAGTGTGGCTACCAAGGTAGAGAAGAGTAACATTGAGGTGACTAGGGACACGAATGATCAAGAAGGTCTTAACATCACCAACAAATTCTCAGTTTTGACAAGGTAAGTTCCATATTTACCCCTCAATGACATTGTCTATCTAACCTATATCAGGTAGATTTGGGGGAAAAATCGTCATCTTTTAGAATATGACAATATGGAAAATGGAACTGATAGAAGTGGGTGATCAAATAATCATCATTATCTAGTTCAACTAGAATGTATTCTCATGCATTCTCTCTTCCATCTTCAGAGAGAACCTTGAAGTAGATCGAGAAAGACTTTGTCATGTCCTAAAGGCTATTACCCATGATGAAGTCTAGTGGCTTGTTATGGGTGATTTCAACAACATTAGGAAGTCGCATGAGAAGCAAGGTGGAAGAAAAGTACCTAGAAGAGTCATGAATTGCTTCAACAACACCATGGATGATGTTGGGCTACATGAACTCAACACTATCGGCAAAATCACAAAATGTCCTAACAAGTGGAAACAAGGGGACCAAATAATGACCTTCTTTGAAAGGGGTTTAGTCAATGATGCTTGGTTGTCTGTGATGCCTAATGTGGTTGTTAGACTGGGTTCACACCATTTCAACATTCATGCCTAGATGATGGTTAATATCAACAACTCAACACTCTCCCAATCTTTTAGATATCTGAACGTCTGGTGCTAGTGGAGTGGGTTTAAGAAATTGGTTGAGCATTGCTAGAGAACTCATGTGGATGGTAATCCTGTATATTGTATTTTTCTAAGGCTACAATCAACTAAGACTGAGCTAAAGAAGTGGTTGAGAGAGTAGGTCCACATCCCTGGCATTTGTGTGGAAGCTAAAGATAACTATGAGGAGGCAACACATCTTATGAGGAACAACCCATTATCTTCATAGTTGATTGAGGTAGAGTAGAAATATGAGGATACAGTAAAAAATCTGTAGAAAGATGATGAGCAATGCTTGTGGTAGAGGCTATGTTAGAATGGACTGTGTATGGAGATCACAATTCCAAAATTTACCACACTCATACAAAGAAAAAGGAGATGAGGGACACAATATATTAACTCAGTGATGAACAAGGTATGGTGGTTGATAGTAGGGAGGAGATAGTTGGTCGGTCTATTAACTTATTCACTAAACTTTACATTTGCAACCATAACTATGATGGTAGAGATACTAACCTACCAACGAATAGGGTTACTAATGTCATGAATGTTGAGTTATGCAAGGATGCTACAGAGGTGGAAATCAGAGATGTTGTTTTCCCTATTCACCACCACTCCAAAGCACCGGTCCCAGATTGCTTCAATAGCAACTTCTCTTATGATATGTGGTCGATAATTAAGAAAGACATATGTATTGTTTTTAGGTGGTTCATCAAGGGGTTTCATGGTTAGAGTGGTAAACCACTTTTTTATTAAAATTATACCTAAATCCAATGTTGCTAGAGATATGAATACTTACATACTGATTGAATGTTGCTCAACTCTTTACAAAATCATCTCTAAACTTCTATCCAAGAGGATAAAGGATGTACTACTGCACATAATATCTGAGGAACATAATGCTTTCATTAAGGGCAGGAAGATGACGGACAGCTCACTCCTAGATGTTGTATTTCTCAATGAATTGAATTAAGGGAACACAAATGCTAAATAATTCATGAAGATCGATATCAACAAGGCATATGATCACATTAGTTGGCCATTCCTTGTGGATATCAGGAAGGATATCAAGTATGATCAATGATGGATTAATCTTATGAGGCAATGAATGGAAACTTGCTTATTGTCTATTCTTATTAATGGCACATCTATAGGGATGCTTAAGTCATTTAACGGGATTTGCCAAGGCAACCCATTTTCATCCCATCTTCTTACCCCAGCCATGGAGGGATCAACACAACTGATCAAAGTGGTTGAGGTTATATGTTTGATCAAATCATAAAAGGTAAAAGGGGTGAAATTCAGGTCCCACCTTATTTTTTTTGATGTTGTTCTCAACTTCTCAGTTGGGAATGCTAGGAGGTTGAATGAGGTCAAGAAAGTACTTAAATTATTTAGAAAGCTCTCTAGACTCTATGTTAGCTCCATCAAGTCATGAGTTTTCTTCTCAAAATCCTATGACAATTGGAGAGGAAGATTAAAAGTTGTTTCTGGTATGGGAAAAGAAGTACTACCAGCTAGATACATGTGTGTACCCCTCTTTGTCGGTAAAGTCACTACTAAAGACTTCATATAGTGCTTGGACAATATTAGATAGAAAGTTGAAGGACTATATAGATTAAAAATCTCTATGACTAGACTCCAGGTGCTAGTTAGCTCTAAGATTAAAGCCACAATACACTTCTAGGTTACTATGGGGAATATCCCTAATCCAATCATTCTTGCGATCCTATGTTTGTTTGCAAATTTCAGTTGGGTAGGTAGATGTCATCACCTAGGAGACCGTTGAAAAACCTTTTTAGCTTGGGCCCCTCCAAATCACTAATCCAACTGAGCTGCTATAGAGAGACACAAAAAAGAGATTTGATAGATTCCTCGATAGCATGAACAACATATGGGTGAACTGGATGAGAAGGTGGTACAAAAATCATCTTCTTCTTACCACTAGGATTCTAACGACCCCGCCTCCCGGTAACCACCAGTTAAGGGAGATTAAGAGGTCAGAGGCGTTATCCCAAAATAGGATCATTGGTTTTGCAAACAATGAACAATGATTAATACATTCTACTACAACTAAAATTTTAATGGAATAAAAATTTTCTATTCATACCTTGCAAAATATAGGAAGTGGAATTCTTTACTCAAGAAAGAACTTATCTAACTAAAATCCTCCAATTCTTTATTAAGCTTTATTCCATCAATGTCACTTTACAGGAATATCCATTTTCTTGATAACCTAAAATCCTGACAAACAAAACGGCGGTCAGTATAAGAAATTATACTGGTATGTGGGGGAACACTAATCTTGCATTTAATTGTAACAACATATTTCAAGAAATTATGGTTTAACAAGCAAACTTTACATTTTAAACATGACTACTCAATCCTTACATACCCTAGCCTCTGTGCTATCTCTATAGTGGACATGGATACTACCTCTCATATGGTAGATCTCAACTAACCCCCATGATCCTACCTTACATGTAGATCAATACATAGGGTCGTGGAGTCGTATGGTCCTACCGAAGGGTAGACCAACACATCGAATCATGATAACCTGATGAGCCTACCTCGTAGGTAGATCATGTACTAGGTCATCTATCTTATCCACATCAGAGCTACAGAGGAGGACCAAGATCTGAGCTAGTTATGCACATATATTTATGGTGATAGTCATAGTCACTTTATAATTGCATGAAATAAAAGACAATCAAGCAGTTATTCGAAGCAATCAATAAAACTTTGGGAATCACCGGGAAACTAAAGTGATTGAATCATAAGCGTAACCACATACCTGTTCTTGAGCAAAAGAATTCAAATTTAATAAGATATCCAAGCAAGCACCTTAATGCAGAAAATCCTTAATTCCTAAAACATATGGATTACCTAATGTCAAAACATCTTCCTAATGAAATGAGGATACTTTCTAAGGCTTCCAAGTCCCTTTGGATTCATTAGGGTTTCTTAGGTTTATTTATCCAATTTTTATCCCCTTTTTAGGCTAACAACCCTAAAACAAATTTCTTATTTCTCAAAAGCCCTAGTTATCCCAATTATCCACATTAAGGGTTCTTTAATTTTAAAACAATTTTTTTATCACCAAATCTTTGTTATATTATTACTTTTTCATATTTAAACCATTAAAACCCATATTTTCACAAATTAAGGTTTCTAAACATAATCATGAGAATAAAACCCTAAAACAAGCATACAATTATCTTTTTAAATTTAACTCTCCCTTTTATTCTCAGCAGGTTAATATTACTCAGAATAACCCAAAAGAGCCATTAAATCTGAGTTCCATATCAAACTAGGATCTTGCCATAATTTAATACATTAAAAGTGTAACTTTGTGTACTTTTTAAATTGTAAGCAATATCAGGCTCCAATTATATATTTTTTTGGATTCTTCATATTTTTCTGATGAACTTTCATATCTAGATCATCTTCATCCGATATTTCCACAATTATTTATGTATTTTATAAGATAATCCTTTTTCTACCAATCAGAAATAGCCACATGGATTTATTGGGTTTAAAAACAAGCTGGTGGGGTAGCACGCTCGCTAACAAGGGAGGGGCTCTGAAATTAATCTAAAGGCTAACCCTTTCAATAGGGACGTGAGGGTAGGGGAGTAATTTCCCTCTCGATCGTCTTCAACCTCAGGTCTTTTCCTCCCGCGAGTGGCTGGTCAATCCGAGGGTTGAATTCACTTGTCGTTGCTCATGTGTGAGATCTGGGATCATTTGAAGCTTTGCCACATTCTTTCAAACTCAAAGAACCTGCTAATCGCTCTGCCTCCTTCCTCTTGGCACCAAGACGATGTCGTCCTTCTTCGGCGGAACCAGCTCCTCGTCAGGGGTGTAGGGCAGGTCGATTCTTCCAATTGAAAATACCAAAACACTCGCCTAGTCATCCTGATCTCACGAGAAGCAATTTTGTGATTGCTGACATTCCCACTACAACAGGTACCCAATCCTGGTATGGTTCGAGTCCTTGTGGCCTCCTGAAGACAAAGGGCCCACTTCCAAATCCAATGATGCACTGGATCATGAGGAAAGTAGAGAGGAAATCTCTCCCAGGTTCATAGATTCCCAGTCAAACTCAAGGTAGAAGATGACACCTCTACCATTGGATCTCAGATCCACGGTTGTCATGCTACCCACATAAATAAAAAATTGGGAAAATAAGATAATTACTTTGGAAATTAAGGATAACCCTTTTACTTTGGAAAAACTATAACTCTCAAACCATGGGTCCTTTTAATCCCAAATTTTGAGGGAAACCTATAAATGACTTCATCTATTGGCGTGCCAAATTTGGGGTCATTATTCAAAAGAAAACGAACCTTTTCTTTATGTGCAAGATATTGCTTATATATATTTCCTTTATATTTCCTCTCTGTCACTTTATTATTTCCCTTTGTTTCAATTCCTTGTATCTCAAGAATCCGTGTGGTGTTTGAAACACCATCCATTATGATCAAACCCACACTTATTAATTTATTTCTTATATTTTCACCTTTATCCCAATTTTCGTTATTATTTATGAAATTCTTATTCCCTTTTGACTTGTCTTCCTCTTTTATTATCTTGGACCCATTATTACCAAAGGGTTCACAAAAAACCATGAACAAGGAAGAGTTGTAAAAAATCCATATATTTATCATAAATCATGTAATTTACAACCAAGTACATTTCTTTTGAAAAAATTGCAATTACAATCATATAAGCAAAAATTGAGGTTGTAACATCCTCCCCTCATATGCATTTTCCACCTAAAATTCAACCAATCAAACAAACAATTTAGGGTATGCCTTTTCCATGTCTGCCTTCAGCTCCCATGTGGCTTCATCCTCTCCATGGTGCTTCCAAAGAACCTTTACCATCTCTATTTCTTTATTTCTGAGTTCTTTCACCTTGGTATCCAATACTCTCATAGTTGACTCAGGATATGTCAGTCTCCCTTGGAGCTCAATAGGTTCAATGTTCAACACATGGCTCATGTCCTTCACATAGAGCTTTAGATTAGACACATGGAAAACATCATGCATCATACTATACTGAGGGGGTAAGGCCAAACAATAAGCAGCTTCACCAATCCGTTCTAAAATCTCAAATGAACCTACATATCAGGGACTCAACTTTACTATATTCTTAGCTATAGCTCGGAGGGGTCAGATTTTCAAAAACACATGCTCTCCCATGGTGAATTGCAAGTCAGTCCGCTTCGCATCCGTATACGACTTCTGTCGATCCTGGGCTCTCTTCAGCCTTTTCTTGATCAAAATGACTTTATATGCATACACTTGGATCTTATCTGAACTAAACAAGGTCCTCTCACCAACATCATCCCAGTGAAGTGGTGACCGACATGGCCTCCCATAGAGAGCTTCATACGGTGGCATCCCGATACTGGCTTGGTAACTGTTATTGTAAGGAAACTCAGTGAGGGGCATGTATTGCTCCCATGAACCAGCCCAATCGAGCACACAAGCTTTCAAAAAATCTCGTAAAGTTTGGATTGTCCTCTGTGACTGTCCATCAGTCTAGGGGTGATATGCTGCACTGAACTTCAGTCTAGTACCAAGTTCCTTTTGTACCTACTTCCATAGCTTGGAAGTGAACTTCAGATCACGGTCATAAATGATCGAACTCAGAACACCATGTAGTCGTACAATCTCTTAGATGTAAAGTTCAACTAAGTCTGTCACTTTTGTAGTGGTCTTTAGTTTGAGGAAATGTGCCGAATTGGTAGAGCGATCTACCACAACCCATATTGCGTCATGACCTCTCTTCGTCTTGGGGAGACCTACAACAAAGTCCATGGTGATCTGTTCCCATTTCCACTCAGGAATTTCAATCGACTGTAGCAATCCATTGGGTCGCTAGTGTTCAGCCTTCACCATCTGGCAAGTGAGACAACTAGCCACATATACCTCTATATCTCTTTTCATTCCGGGCCACCAAAAGTACCGCTACAGATCCTTAAACATTTTGGTAGTGCCAAGGTGTACTGTGTACTTCAAACCATGAGATTCCTGCAAGATACGATCCTTCAAAAGTGAGCTTCCAGGAACCCAAATATGACTCTTGTATCGAATGAGGTTTTTCCAGCAAACCTTTCATCTTATCAAGCTCTGGACTGGCTATCTGGGCAGCTAACACCTCAGTCAATAGGTCTAGTTTAATCTGTATATTAGCCAAACAGACTCGATCTTCTAACGGTTGTGGAGTCTACTCCACAAGATCTTCTAGCTTCCTCCACTGGCTAGACAAGACATATGCACACCTGAGCTATTTTTGGCTAAGAGCATCAACTATAATGTTTGCCTTTCCAAGGTGATAGGCAATGATGAAATTATAATCCTTCATGTATTCCATCCATCATCTTTGTCTCATATTTAGGTCCTTCTGAGTCAGGAGATACTTCATGCTCTTGTGGTTGGTGAAGATCTCGAAGGTGGCTCCATATAGATACTGTCACCAAATCTTATATCATGAATAATCACAGCCAACTCTAAATCATGTGTTGGATAATTTACTTCATTGGGTTTGAGTTGTTTGGAGGCATAGGCAACAACATGTCTATCTTGCTCTAGCACACATCCGAGTCCCATATTTAATGCATCAGTGAATATCATAAAACCCTCATTACCGGATGGTAGAGTCAACACTGGGGTTGTAGTCAACTTCTCCTTTAGCTCTTGGAATCGTGCTTCACATAGGTCCGACCACACAAACTTCTCATCTTTTCGAGTGAGCTTGGTAAGAGGCAAAGCAGTCTTTGAGAAATCCTTTATGAAGCACTGATAGTATCCAGCCAATCCCAAAAAGTTGTAGATCTCTGAAGGATTCTTCGGTGCTGGCCAATCTTGAACGACCGACACTTTAGTTGGATCCACCGAAATGGTCCCTCTGGATATGATGTGTCCAAGGAACATGACACGGTCTATCAAAAACTCGTACTTTGGGAATTTCCCATAAAATTTCTTCTTTCTCAAGATTTTAAGGACTCTACTCCTGGTGGTCTCAGTGTTTCTCTAGGTCATCAGAATAAACCAGGATGTCGTCTATGAACACTATGACAAAAGAGTCAAGGAAGGGTTGGAACACACTGTTCATGAGGTTCATGAACACACTTGGGGCATTGGACAACCCAAAAGGCATAACCACAAACTCGTTGTGGCCATAACATGTTCTAAAAGGGGTTTTTGGGATGTCCTCACTTTTGACTATCAACTGGTGGTACCCCAATCTCAGGTCAATCTTTGAAAATACTCGAGGTGACTTCAACTGGTCAAACATGTCATCTATCCAGGGTAAATGGTATTTGTTCTTAATGGTAGCCTGGTTGATCATCTGGTAGTCTATGCACATTTTGAGTGAACCATCCTTCTTCTTCACAAAGTGAACTGGTGCTCCCCATAGTGATGTGCTAGGGTAGATAAAACCCTTGTCTAGCAGTTCCTGTAGTTATTTCTTCAACTTGAGTAACTCAGCAGGGGCCATCCTATATGTTGCTTGTAAAATATGGTTCGTCCCGGGAGCTAGCTCTATCAAGAACTCTGCCTCTCTCTTAGGAGGGATCCCAGGAAAATCATCTATGAAAACATTTGCATAGTCCCTGACTACCTCTATTTCATCAAAGGGCTACACCTTGGGCTCTGGCTCAGTAAAAACTACTAGGAAAGCTTGACAACCTTTGGTTATCATAAGCTCTGTCTTGAAAGCTGACACATACAAGATGGTGGTAGCATCCTTCCTACCCCTAATGATGAACAATGGGTGACTTGGCTTCTTTATGATTACCTTCTTCTCCCTATAGTCAATATTGGCCCTATAGGTCTAAAGCCAATCCATACCAATGATCACATCAAAGTCATTCATGTCAAGGAGGATAACATCTATAGGGAACTCATGATCTCAATATTTAATAGGTATCACAGGAGTTTTCAAAAGGGACGTAAAGATTCAACCACTTGGGATTGTGCCATCCAAGATATACCCTAAATCCTTGATATCCAAACAAAGCATAGTTGCAAGATTTCTCAAAATGAAAGTATTAGTAGATCTAGAGTCAAATAAAGCTTTTACATTGTGTCCCATGACTTTAAGCATTCCTACATTGTTTTTCACCATACATTACCATTACATGCTTATCTTAAAAAATAAAAGAAAAATCTAAGGGTTATTACCCTCTATCAACCGATTAGCATTTGCTTGAGCCTCCTCATTGTTAATAGCAAAAAATCGAGCTTGTCTTCTTTCTCCAACAGGTGGGGCTGCATCTACGGTCTGGACTACTATAGGTGGGGTTGCTACTGAGCTTGGCTCTCTTAGGTATGGTAGAGGACATTGGCTTGAAGATGTCCCTCTTGCTGGAAACGGTAGCATGTCCTCTTCTTGTAGCGACACTCACCTGAATGCCATTTTCTACAGGTGTGACACATAGGTCAATTGTTCACATGACGAGGTTTTCATTTTCCTCCATGCTTCTTGGTATGGTTGCACCCTTTCCCTTTCTTGTGATCATTCTTCTGGCCTTGGATACCTTCAGTGAAACCCAAGTATCCTTTGGGTGGATTCTGAGTAGGCATCACCGTCCTCTCCATGTCCATGGCGGTGTTGTAGGCTTCAGTGAAGGTTTTTGATTTACTTGTCATCTCATGAGGCTTAATGGTAGGATGTAGAAACTCTACAAAATGGCCTACTCGTCTTTCCTCATCCATCATGTGCCCAAAATACTCCAGGATGTGAAACTTGTGGCCAAAATCTACGATTGATAAGTTACCTTGGATCAGGTTGGTGAACTCTCTTTCCTTCTCCTTCTTAGCTGAGGTGGGAATGAATCTGGCTGTGAAGATAGTCTTGAAGTCGGTCCATGCCATTGGGTCCACACTCAAATCTCGACCCATGATGTGGTTCTCCCACTAGATCTTGGCTGCTCCTTCCAAGAGATGTGCAACAAAAGGAACCTTCTTGTTCGGTTGCACCTCTAGCATGTGGAAACTATTCTTGATCGCTATCAACCAAGCATCTGCTTTGTCGACCACTTCGGTCTTATCCTCTCCCTAGAATTTCTCAATGTTCAGCTTGATGAAGTCCAGAATGGTGACTCCAAGTAGGGGACGGACAGAAAGTGGTTCACCATTCTCGTCTCTGGCTATATCTCTGAGGGCCAGGGCACTAATGGCCTCAGTTAGCTTCTTCTGTTATTCGATCCACATGACATCAGGGGTGTGAACTACCATTGTAGGTCCTGGACCACCAGTTAGATTCACCTCAAACTTGGCCTCATCTTTACACATGTGTTCCTCTTCCTGGTCCATCTCTGTGTTATCAAAGGGAATCGGCTTAGGGTCTGAGCCTTTTCTGAGGCTCTCTCGGGTCTCTTTTTCTTCTTGGAGGACTCAACACCATGGTTCCTATTCCTTTTCTCAGAAGATTCCCTCTTATTGCGGGGAGGAAAACCTCTAGCAGGGTTCTCAGTGGCCTCGGGGATAGCTACGGTCTTCACACAAGCCATGTTGTTACACACAAGTTAAAAATCTTCTTAAGCACACATTTATAACTTAGCAGATATAAGCTTTACTTATGTCCATGTCCTATTATTTACATGTATTTTATTGTTTGGTGGAGGATCCCTTAATCCTTCACACTTTGTATTCCCAAACATAGGAGGTGCTCGAGAGAGAGAAAACCCTAAGCTCTTAATATTTCTCTAGAAATAAGAGGTAAAGAAGGGATGAAGATAGAAGAGAAAACCTAGAGGTATCTTATTTCGAGTCAATTCTTTAGATTTTGGCCAGGCAGTCACACTGCATCCGGGAGTCCTCATGACTGACTAGTGGGGTGGAGGAAAATATTGCCAGCCCCCAGACCGTGATCCTTTTCTATATACCACTATCCTCAGACAATCCTCTAATAACTCCCTGGGGCTCTAAAGAGTTTGTAAAATTTAATAATTACGGAAGAATAAATGGAAAACCATGGCTCTGATACCAATTGTAACGACCACACCTCCCCGTTACCCCCAGTTAAGGGAGACCAAGAGGTTAGAGGCATTATCCCAAAATAGGATCAGTGGTTTTGCAAATAATCAAAAGTAATTAATAAATTCTAATACAACTAAACTTTTAATGGAATAAATTTTTTCTATTCATACCTTGCCAAATATAGGAAGTGGAATTCTTTACCCAAGAATGAACTTATCTAACTACAATCCTCCAATTCTTTATTAATCTTTATTCCATCAATATCACTTTAAAGGAATATCCATTTTCTTGATAACCTAAAACGTAAAAAAAACAAAACAACGGTCTGTATAATGAATTATACTGGTATGTGGGGGAAACAATAATCTTGCATTTAATTGTAACAACATATTGTAAACAATTATGGTTTAACAAGCAAACTTTACATTTTAAACATGAGTACTCAATCCTTACATACCCTAGCCTCTGTGTTGTCCCTGTAGTGGACATGGATACTAACTCTCATATGGTAGATCTCAACTAACCCCCATGATCATACCTTACAGGTAGATCAATGCATAGGGTCGTGGGGTCATACGGTCCGACCCAAGGGTAGACCAACACATCATCTCATGATAACCTAATGTGCCTACCTCGCGGGTAGACCATGTACTAGGTCATCTATCTTATCAACATCAGATCTACAGAGGAGGGCCATGATCTGAGCTAGTTATGCACATATATTTATGGTGATAGTCATAGTCACTTTATAATTGCATGAAATAAAGGACAATCAAGCATTTATTCTAAGAAATCAATAAAAATTTGGGAATCGACAGGAAACTAAAGTGATTTAATCATAAGCGTAACCACATACCTGTTCTTGAGCAAAAAAAATCCAAATTCAACAAGATATCCAAGCAAGCACGTTAATGCAGACAACCCTTAATTTCTAAAACATACAGATTACCTAATGTCAAAACACCTTCCTAATGACATGAGGATACTTTATAAAGCTTCCAAGTACCTTAGGATTCATTAGGGTTTCTTAGGTTTCTTTATCCAATTTTTATCCCCTTTTTGGGCTAACAACCCTAAAACAAATTTCTTATTTCTCAAAAACCCTAGTTATTCCAATTATCCTCATTAAGGGTTCTTTAATCTTAAAAATAGTTTGAGATCACCAAATCTTTGTTATATAATTATATTTTCAGATTTAAACCATTAAAACCCATATTTTACCAAATTAGGGTTTCTAAAAATAATCATGAGCATAAAACCCTAAAACAAACATAAAATTACATTTTTAAAATTTAACTCTCCCTTGTATTCTCAATAGGTTAATATTACTCAGAATAACCCAAAAGACCCATTAAATTTGAGTTCCATATTAAATTAGGGACTTACCATAATTTAATACATTAAAAGTGGTAACTTTGTGTACTTTTTAATTTGTAAGAATATCAGGATTCAAATATATTTTTATTGGATTATTCATGTTTTTTGATCAACTTTCATATATAGATCATCTTCATTTGATATTTCCATAGTTAGTTTTGTATTTTACAAGATAATCCTTTTTCGACCAATCAAAAACAGCCACATGGATTTATCGGGTTTCAAAACAAGCTGGCGGGGCAGCGCGCTCGCTATCAAGGGAGGGGCTGCAAAATTACCATAAAGGGATAACCCTCTCAACAAGGATGTGAGGGTAGGGGAGTAATTTCCCCCTCGATCGTCTTCAATCTCATGTCTTTTCCTCCCGCGAGTGGCTGGTCAATCTGAAAGTCGATTTTGCTCGTTGTTGCTCCTGCGCGAGATCTGAGATCACATGAAGCTTCACCACATTCTCTCGAGCTCAAAGAACCTGCTAATCACTCTGCCCCCTCCCCTAGCACCGAGATGATGCCGTCCTTCTCTGGAAGAACTAGCTCCTTGTCAGGGGTGTAGGGCAGGTCGATTCTTCCAATTAAAAATGCCAACACAATGGCCTAGTCGGTCCGATCTCATGAGAAGCAATTTCATTATTGCTAGCATTGCACAACACCCCCCTCTTTATATAGGGTAGGGTAACATGTTCAATGTTATTCGGGAAAATGTATTCCCACTACAACGGGTACCCAATCCTGGTATGGTTCGAGTCCTCGTGGCCTCCTGAAGACAAAGGGCCCTCTTCCACATCCAATGATGCACTACATCACGAGGAAAGTAGAGAGGAAATCTCTCCTAGGTTCAAAGATTCCCAGTCGGACTTGAGGTAGAGGATGACACCTCTACCGTTGGATTTCAGATCCACGGTTGTCATGCTACCCACATAAATAGAAAATTGGGAAAATAAGATAAATCCTTTGGAAATAAAGGATATCCCTTATACTTTGGAAAAATCATAACTATCAAACCATGGGTCCTTTTAATAACAAATTTTTAGGGAAACATAATAATGACTTCATCTATTAGAGTACCAAAGTTGAGGTAATTATTCAAAAGAAAACGAACCTTTTCTTTATGTGAAAGTTATTGTATATATATATATATATATATATATATATATATATATATATATATTTCCTCTCTCTCACTTTTTTATTTTCCTTTGTTTCAATTCCTTGTATCTCAAGAATCCTTGTGGGGTTTGAAACACCATCCATTATGATCAAACCCACACTTATCTATTTATTTCTGATATTTTCACCTCTATCCCAATTTTTGTTATTATTTATGAAATTCTTATTCCCTTTTAACTTGTCTTCCTCTTTTATTATCTTGGACGCATTATTACCAAATGGTCCACGAAAAACCATGCATAGGGAAGAGTTGTATAAGAAATCCATATATTTATCATAAATCTTGCAATTTACAACCATGTACATTTCTTTTGAAACAATTGCAATTACAGTCATATAATCAAAAAATGAGGTTGTAACAAGGATCAACCCTTCTAGGACATAGTGTAGCATGTGTAGGTTTTATGCATTGAGTCAACACTTGTACCATGTTGATGTGAATGTTAATTGGGCTTCCAGTATCTCATCACCACTAATCAACATCAATACAAGTATTAGCAACACTTACCCTTATTTATAGAGCTTTATTAAACATGATACCATCAAAATACAAACATAGGTGCTGGGGCTTATAGGTTGTAGAGAGATGAATTCTCAGTAAGGAGGAGTTAGAGACTTGTAAACACCTCTTCTTCGAATGCAAGATCTCTAAGCAAATATGGAGGATACTATGCATGAAAAATAGATGGGGTACTCAGGTATCCTCTGATCTACTTGATTCCTTCTCTTGGATAATCAAAACGTTCAAACACAATAATGATATGAGAGGGTTCAAAAACCTCATCACTGGTTTGAGTCACATTTTGTGGAATGAAAGGAACAAAACAGCCATGTCCATAAGGACATCAATGTCCTCAAACTGCTCGACTTTTTTTACCATTGATCTTAGATGTCATGTAAAGCACAGGCACGAGCTCATAGCTAACCTGAGCATGAAGACATGGTTTTAGTTAGACTGTCTCTAGATAGAACCCCTGTATATTTTGCCTTTATTTTGTTAGGGCCTAATTTCAGTTAGGTTCCCTTCTTTGGATGTATGTTTAACTATACCCCTTTTTGGAAATATATTATTACCTTATTCTAAGAAAATAATAATTTTTGACAATATTTTTAACATTATATTATTATGTTTTTGATCTCTCAAATTGTTTCTAACTAATATATATTAACTTATCATCAAGTACTACTTATTGGTATCATTTTATTTATGCCTATTGAATGTTTTATTATTGGAAAAAATAAATAATAATTGACAAAATCAATAATGAATGGAATTCATGTGGTAGTTGAGATGATCTACAACTACATTGAAAATGTAAAGGAGGAAATGATTTGTTTAATACAAATGGAATATTTTTACTTTGTTGATTGTTGTTCTAAGTAACCACAAATTTATGTAGAATTCTATAGGATACAAAAATCATGGAATAAATACCCACATATATAAGATAAGTATTCTAATTTGGTCTATATCAGAAAAACCATAATGTGGGAGATCCATCACAACCCTTTCTCAAGTCAATATAAGATCCATTTATTATTATATCTATAAATACATAAATGGGTCAAAAACATGTTTGTGAGACATGAACACATTCTAGTAGTACCTCATATAATGATTCATGTTCTATTTCTCTTTGATCTATACCAACAATATTAGTTTTCCATACAAAGTGCACTTTTATTTGTGCCTTCCCCTTAATGAGGGGTTGGATCGCCACTATTTTCTATAAGGATGATATGATAATATTATTCGGTACAAAATTGATGATGACAACCATGAAGAACATGTCCATGTCATGAACAAAAGGATTTCTAGTGTATGAATGGAGTGGTAAGGACTGTACACTTTCCATCCTTCTCAGTGTATGTGCATGTTATTTCACTTACTATTTTTTGATATGACTTTGTGTCACTATTTGTACAATCATGTGCTAGTACATATTTCTATATCCTGAAAGAAGTGTGCATGACCCATGACCTAGCTTGATCCCTAATACCCTTATCACCTTTTTAGATGCTTGCTTTTGCACATGCTCAGTGTGTGAGTGTTTCTCTTGTGGGAAGATGCGCAAATAACCCTTTGTTTAAGGGATCCTTGCAATTTGCACACAATATGGTGGTTGCTTTCTTATTTTCCTTGTTTAGATGTAGGTGGATGGACTAAGAGGTATAACCTAGCCTAGCTTGTGAATTGATGGAAGTGGACTAACCTTCCACTGATAGAGGGCCAATGGAAGGTTACTTCGTCTTTTTTTAATTGAAGACTCATGAAACACTTTTACATTTTTGTCAATGGTTTTTGTTAATTGAGGGCAAACAACATGGTTATCCTTTCCATCAATAGATGGCTGATCGAAGAGGCTGTCTATGTGACCTTCAATGTTTATGTTGGTTGTCTACTGAGGAAACAACTAGGTGGTGGAATTATGTCGACACGGTATCGATGGGAAGTCTGCACCATGGCTACTATTGGTTTTATGCAAGCTCTTTAATGTTGGTTCTTTATGGTGTATCTTTTGGTTGTTCCTCTAAAGAGCCTTTTTATAACTTTAACCAATGAGACCAACCAATGAGTTTTCTTCTTGTGCTTACTAATGGGATACTTGACAACGTGTATCATGGAAAGTTCAGGTCTGCCTATTGATGGCATGAATGACTGACAAGAGTATAGTGTCTGATCAACGATGTTAGAGGTTGACCATTTGTCTCTTTCATATGGGGCAATATACACATTCCTACCTCCCTTCTTGTATCACTTTTGAATTTGAGCGTTACGGTGCCGCAAAATAGTAAAATAATAGGAATAATTGAATGAAGCTAAAGGTAAATCAAATATAACAAGGAAGGGGTGATTTAACACAATACGAGCATCAACTTGGCATTCATACCAATATATTCACAATTTCATAAACTAAAAATTACACAACAATGTCCTAAAAATGCTAGTAGATGAACATGGATGCATGCAAAAATGGATGATAAAGATTGAAGAGATAGAAGGGTGTACTTTACTACTACCCTAAGCATATAATTTATCTCATCCTCAAGTAAATCCTAAACTAAGGATAATAGGGATGGTGTGTGTAATAATCGTGATTGGTCTCTATATGGCCCACTCCCCACTTCCGTTGAGGCAAAAGATAGATGCAAACATAGTTTTCCCATTGTGTACCTTAGAATTGGAAAAGATGCATTTGAGGCACCCCCATCTTGGGGTTGTCTATCCAAATCATGATGGAATGGCTTTTCACCTACATATACATCGAAAGATAAATTTAATATGATCGTGCAATATAAATGAGTCAAGACATATACTGCAACATGGTGAAAAAAATGTAATGTGGAAGGGAAACAATCATTAAAGAATCTATCATGATGTAACACAAAGTTTTTTATAAATGGAAACTAACAAAGTAAGAAAGAAATTATTTTCTTGTTTAAGAAAAAAATGTAAAGAAAAAACTTGGATAAGAGAATGTATTGGTATGTATGCCCAGAGAGCCAATCATATGACGATTGTAATAGCTTAACTTGTAAATGAGTTCATTACTAATAAAGGCAAGCTTCCAATTTATTCTATTTATTCAGTTTTGAGATAATGAAATGACATAATAAATGTATAGATAATGATAATACTCAATGAAGTACATCTTCAGGTTGAGGACCTGAACAATGATATCGTATGGATGCTAAGAGTATTGCATTCTTGTTTTGTCACTAATCGGTCATTATTGTGGAAGGTAAATAGACAACAATGACATATAAGATCAGAGTTTGAGTTGATTGATGACAATATCTCATTATTTATGATATGGTGATATCAAACAAAACACACATATACATGTTAGAGAACAATGTATAAGATAGACTCACCATAAACTAATACATAGAAACCATTACTATAGTAGTCATAGTTAGTTCTCATAGTTATGGTGGTGTTTGTGGTTCTTCGACCTGAAATCACTGCACTCATCACATGTTGTTGGGTATGCTTTGACATCATCAAACACAATCATGAAACATGGGTTGTTAGGTGAATCACTTGGCTAGATATCTCCAAGGTGATGATTGGGTGACTGTGACACATGGGGATTGACAGTGAGTGATAGAGATGGGATTTGTCTATCCTAAGGGAGTATGATATCCAAGACCTCTTAATTAGTGAGACTAAGAAATTCGTGGCCACACTCATGTGAGTCAATATGTGATATTGAGCTTACATATATCTCATTCAATCTACTCTGGTTTAAGAACCAAGATTGAATAATAATGAGGATGACTACTCCATGCCTCTAGTTCAATCTAGATATTAGTGACAAAGGAACAATACAAACACTGTGACACCATACATAGATTGTAGTTTGAAGTTGTTCTTCAACTTTCTATTTACTTGGGTACCAATGATCTGTGACTAGACACCTCTCATTGCTTATGATGTCATAAGTTGTGATGGACATTCATTATCAACGTAATATGGGACCTGTAGGGTCACACACATAGGAACTCATCTAGAAGAGGAGTTTGATCATGAATGATGATTGAATTGATTAATAAAGTGTTTAGGTACTCAATTCATACAACAAATCATCTAATTGGACTGCCAAATGACCAGTTCAAGTATTGAGACAGTCGTTTGGAATGTTAGGCTGATTGTATTGTACATTAGATGGAATTCAGCCTGACCCAAACTGTGAGATACCTGTCTCACTTGAGCTAGATGAGCATCTCAAGTGGGGAAAGACACCCATCTCTTCTGCACCAAACGACCGTTATGGGGGTGTGAGTCGATTTCATCAAGGATTAATATTGACGTCATGTTATGCATTAATTGGAAACGAATTGTCGATATATGTACAAAATTGGGAAACTATTAAATGACCGTCTCACACGCCAGGTGACTACCTAGGTTTCTAAATGGCCATTTAGTCTTCTAAAGGATGTGACGTTTCTAGAATTGTTGTGAAAATTCAAGATCTTCCAATCCCTTCCACTCTCGCACAGACTGGGAACCCTAGCTCAAACCCTACCTATAAATAGAGGGTTATCGGGGGCTTCCCAGAGCATAGCACAGACAACTGAGAATCATTTTCTCTGAAAATTGTTGTCTACTCTGGTTGTGGTAACCAAGAGATCCCAAGCAAGTCCTACCCGACTAGGGAGGGATAGCTATGGGAGACAAGCAACAGAGGATCACTGTTGTAGGAGAGTAGGTTTGTGACTAGTACACCAATGAGAGTGAGAACCCCTTCATATCCGTTCTAGTAGGATGAAAAGAGTTCTAGTTGGTCTGTGCATACTTCTCTAGATATGAGGTGGCATTTTCCCATCGCTAAGGAGGACGCCGTCAGCCAATAGTCCATGATGAGAGGAGCTGCTACAGACGACAAAATTTGAGTCTGTTGTCCATGGAGCAACACTCAGATGAGTTCCAGTGCAACTAGGAGCTGCACAGACATCGTCCAAGATAGAGTGCACATCTACATTGATGAGGATTGTCTCTGAACTTGCTCTAGGAATAGGTATACCTTTGTGTAGCCATCCTTTCCATTGCACAGTTATTGACACGATCTGCTGGTTAATGGGAAATATGTTAGTAAATTTGTTGTTTTCACTGCCTATCGGATGTCGTATTTCCCTGTAGTGGTGTCAGAGCCACATCAATTAATTAAGTTTTGAAATAATCGATATGATCAAATTTTTGGTTTTATCGAGTTTATTTATTAGAAGTGATGCAAATATTTAAATTGGTTGATGTGCATGTCCGACTAATTTATATATATATGTATGTATTATGAAATATATGCAATTTACACACGTCGTCCTAAAAGCGAGTTTTGATGGTGGATATGTAGCATGGTTATGGCCAGTAACCCCTATGATTTGTGCAAGGTTGTGTGTTTGATTTATCTTGTTTATCTCAGTCTATGAACTGAACCTCTCTCTTAACTTCCCAATGTAAAAGTATTACTCTCTTCGACCTATGCTCCCCTCGAATGTAACTTGAGGTTTCTTAATAATTATGTAAAAGTAGGATAGTTTATTTTTTTTGAAAAAGAAGAAATATGCCAACTGACAACATGGAGGAGTCAAGCCGACTCACTAGAGGGTCCGAGTCAACCGGTTGCCAGGGCCGAGACAGCCGTCTGGCAGGGCCAAGACGACCGGCTGGCAAGCCAACCAGGAGCCCAAAGGACCAGGCGTGATGACCATTTGGAGGATCCAAATGATTGGGTAAAAGACGACCAACTATATGCTTGGAGGAGCTAGACGACCAATTGGAGGTGAGAAACTAACCAATCAGGATGCGAGCCAACTCGTTCAACGGTTGAACTAGTTAACCCAGATTGTCAAGCACGGATCTCATCAGAAACATGTTTCTACATATGATGTAAACCTAAGTTCTACTAATTCATTATGGCCCCAAGGAATTACATTAGGCTACCCATAACCATCGCTTTTGTTTATTATATGTTTTCATTGTGGGCTACAACATGCATAAGATATGTACTATATATGTGGTGATTGGATAATGTTTATGTATTATATAAAATCCCTTAATATAATATTAAGTTTTAGATACCTTCCATAAGTAGCACACATGAAAATATTGATCGACCAAGTGTAGTTTATGCCAAATTATGGTACACTGTCTATCTCATAGAAGTGTGATGGTAGGTATGTAGATATGCCCAAGCAGGGTACATATCCTATCATGTTGGATTTTGGGTCGGACTTAACTAGTGATAACTTGGTGAGATCAGGTGTCATAGGCACAAAGGTGATTATGGGAAAGAGTTGTGCATATTTTACATCCAAGAGTTGCATGCAGATTCGATTGGCAAGTCTGGCCTACCTAAATAATCAAGCTATGCGTGATTAGCCAAAGCTGAGTCATGACTTGATCAAATATGGATCTTGGCCCACTAGAAGATTGTATGTTGTAATCTTCCTAATTTGTAGTGAGGTCTATCAATATGAATAAAATAGTTGGAACAAGAGTTAATTGAAGACCTAATTAATACCAACTTTTCAAATCAAATCAAATCAAAAATGATTTTTGACAGGTGCAATTTTTCTCTTGTAGAATCAAATGGAAAACACTCAATCATTGCAATCAGACAATTTAAATGAGATTTATTTCCATGACTAGTTTAGGACCTTGAGAAGTGTTCGGCATATTCTTGAAATACCAGTGCCACTATCCACTCCAAATTCACCTAAGACTGACATGGATGCTTATTTAAAGCATGCCAATGATGTTTTGAACATAAAGAACGTTATGCTAGGTTTTATGGACTATGAGTTGCATAAACATCATGACAAGGATGAAAGGTATAATGTCTCTAAGGTGCTACTTGAGTGCAAAATGATAAAGGGAGATCCAGTAGAACCTCATGTGCTCAATATGATTGGGCATATGAAGCATCTTGAGAGATTGGGAATTCCTTTAGGCTAAGAGTTGGCCATGGATATGATTTTGTAATCGTTGCCTAAATCATATAACCAGTTTTATCCACTGTTATCACTTAAGTAACATGGCTAGACCACTGATAGAGTTGATTGACATTTTGATAAGTGTCAAATCACAAATGAAGATGGAAAAATATGTGATTGTGATCAACGAAGTTGAATCCAAGCACAAAGGAAAAGCTAAGAAGCATTCTATGACTAAGCTAAAGTCCAGGTCTTCTACACTCAAAACAAGGAGAAGGATAAGGGAACCTAGGAAGATGAAGCAAGGGATTGAGATCACTACTTCTGGTATATACATTGTTGAGATTAATTTTACTACTTCCTCATCCTGGGTACTAGATATAGGAAGTGGATCACACATTTTTTCAAATATGACAGATTTGAATAGAAGTAGACCTTTACAGAAAGGTGAGGTAGGAACGTGAGTTGCAAAGTACACAAGAGTTGCGACCAATGTAGTTGGAACCTATAAGTTATATCTGCCAAGTGGGCTTGTAATGGAGTTAGAGAAATGATATCATGTAACATCATATTTGTATCTTGTTTGGACATGAATGAATTCCAATTTCTTATAAAGAATGGAGAAAGCACCAACCATGTAAGGAGTATAGAATTTTGCATCAGTCAATGTTCTATTAATAAAGATGGGATCTTTTATGGTAGTGCCCCAATGTCTTATGGTCTATACTTGATAGATCTAGAGACATATATATAACCTAAATACCAAAAAATAAAAACTCAACAACTCAAACCAAATATACCTTCGACATTGTTGTCTAGGGTACATAAAAGAGAAACATATATCCAAACTCCATAAAGATGGTTATCTAGACTCTCTGGATTTTGAATCAACAAAGACATGTGAACCTTAATTGTTGGGCAAGATGACCATGATTCCCTTCACTGGAAACAATGAGAGGGCTAGTGATCTATTAGGACTCATACATAATGATGTGTGTGGCCATTTTAGAACAACTTCTAGAGGTGGGTACCGATACTTCATTACCTTAACTGATGATTTTAGTAGGTATGGCTATGTTTACCTGATGAAACTTAAGTTAGAAGCTCTTGAAAAGTTTAGAGAGTTCATGAATGAAGTGTATAACAAACTTTGTAAAAGTATTAAGGCACTTAGTTCTAATTAAGGTGGATAATACTTGAACCAAGAGTTTGAGGACCTTCTGAGGCCTCTGGTATTGTATCACAATGGACTCCTCTTGGAACACCACATCATAATGGTGTGTCAAAATGAAGGAATTGCACATTAATAGATATGGTTATATCCATCATGAGTTTTGTTGATCTCTTGAATTTCTTCTGGGGGTATGCTCTTGAAATCGCATCATTTACACTTAATCGAGTCCGTCAAAATGGGTTCAAAATTCACCATATGATATACAGACTGGGAAGCATCCCAAAATATCTTTTATGAGGATTTGGGGCGTGAATATTATGTGTGTATAAAATGTTTCCTGAAATGCTTGGCCCTAGATCTGATAAATGTCACTTTGTTGGATATCCCAAAGAAACTAAGGGATACTACTTGTATAACCTAACTAAAAACAAAGTGTTTGTTTTTAGAGAGACTACATTCCTTAAAATTAATTCATTGCCAAAGGAATCAGTGGGAGGAAAGTAGACTCAGAGAGGTTCGAGATCAATACGAGATTATTGAACTGATAGATGTACAATAGTAACAAAGAGAATCACAAAATGTTGTGGCATCTCAAATTCCTCATGTGACACAAGATCCTCATAGATCTAGTAGGACACACCTTGAACCTGAGAGATTTAGATATCTTGTGAGTCAGGAAAGCAGTGAGTTGGTCATAGATGATGAGCCAAAAACATATATAGAAGCTATTGTGGAACCAAAATATGAGAAATGGCTTGACGCCATGAGATCTAATATGGAATCCATGTATGCCAACAAGGTATGGACCTTGGTAGACCACCTGAAGGGGAAAAACCCATAGGGTGCATGTGGGTCTTCAAGGAGAAGATCGAAATGGATGGTAAGGTACAAACCTATAAGGGCATATTGGTTTCTAGAGTTTCAGACAAGTTCAAGGTGTTGACAATGAAAAAAACTTTTCTTCAGTGGCCATGGTTAATTCCATTATGATCATGATTTCTATTGCAGCTTATCATGACTATGAGATTTGGAAAATGGATGTTAAAACTACATTCCTTAATAGGAATATTCTTGAGGATGTGTATATGACACAATCTGAGGGTTTTATAAATCCAAAGTTTGCAAATAAAGTTTGTAATTTATAGAGGTCAATCTATGAATTGAAACAAGCATCTCGGAGTTGAAATCTTCATTTTGATGAGACATTCAAAGAGTTTGGATTTTCTCAAAATGATTATTCAATGACATAACTTGTAAATGATTTGATTATTAATAAAGGCAAGCTTTCAATTTATTTTGTTATTCAGTTTTAAGATAATAAAATAACATAATAAATGTCTAGAGAATGATCTTACTCAATGACATATGTCTTTAGGTTGAGGACATGACCAATGAGATCATACAGATGTTAAGAGTATATGCATTCTTGTTTTGTCCTTAATCAGTTGTTACTGTGGAAGGTAAATAGACAACAATGACACAAAATATTTGAGTGTGAGTTGGTTGATGACAAAATCTCATTTGTCATGATATGGAGATATCAAGTCAAGCACATAGATACATAATAGAGAACAATGTATCAGACATACCCATAATGAGACTGACACATGGTAACCATTACTATGGTAGTCATCGTCAGTTCTCATAGTGATGGTAATGTTTGTGGTTATTCAACCTGAAATCACTAAACTCATCACATGTTGCTTGGTATTATTTGAAATCATCAAATGCAATCCTAAAATGTGGGTTGTTATAAAGGAGATAATTGAGTGAATGTGACACATGGGGACTGAATGTGATTGATAGAGATGGGATTTGTCCCTCCTAAGGGAGTATGCTATCCAAGGCCTCTTAACTAATGAGACTGAGAAATATGTGGCTGTACATGTGAGTCAATATGTGACACTGAGCTTACATATATGTCAGATAGTCTGCTCTTGATTCAAGAAGCATGATTGAATAATAATGAGGATGATTGCTCCATGCCTCTAGTTCAATCTGGATATTAGTGACAAACGAACTATAAAAACGATATAACACCATACACAGATTGTAGGTTGAAGTTATTCCCCAACTTTCTATTTACTTGGGTAGCAATGATTTCTTTTTAGACACTACTCATTGCTTGTGATGTCATAAGTTGTTATGGACATTCACTGCCAATGTAATATGGGACATATAGGGTCACACACATAGGAACTTATCTGGAAGAGGAGTTTGATCTTGAATGATGATTGAATTGATTACTAAAGTATTTAGGTATTCAATTAACATAAAAATCAGATGAATGGACTGCCAAATGATCGGTTCAATTGTTGAGACAGTCATTTGGAGTGTCAAGTCGATTGTATTGTTCATTGGTAAGAATTCAGCCTGACTTGGTTTGCAAGATGCCAGTCTCAAGTGATGTGATATGCCCATCTCTTTTGCACCAAATGGCCATTTTGGGGGTGCAATTCGATTGCATCAAGGATTGGGGATGGCGTCATGTTATGCATTGATTGGAATTGAATTGTCGACATATTTTTAAAATTGGGAAACTGTAAAATGATCGTCTCATGTGCCAGATGACTACCTGGGTTGCCAAGTTATCGTTTTGGCTGCCACAAACTGTGAATTTCTAGACTTTTTGTAAAAATTCAAGATCTTCTAGTCCCTTCCACTCCCACACAGACTATGAACCCTGGCCCAAACTCCACCTATAACTAGAGGGGTACTAGGGGTTTCTGGAGCACAACACAAACAATTGAGAATCAGTTGCTCGAACAATTGTTTTCCTCTCTGGTTGTGGTAAACAAGAGAGCCCAAGCAAGTCCTACCTGACTAGGGAGGGATAGCTATGGGAGAGAAACAACTGAGGATCATTATTGTGGGAGAGTAGGTTGGTGACTAGTACACCAACAGGAGGGATAACTCGTTCTTGTCAATTTTGGAATGATGACTGGAGTTCTAGTTGGTCTATATGGACTTCTATAGAGGAGAGGTGGCCTTTGGCCATCACTAAGGAGGACAACGTCATACTGTAGTCTGTGACGAGAGGAGCTACTGCAGATGATGACTTCGAGTCTGCTATTTGTGGTGGAGCAGTTAGATGAGTCCCAGTGTAACTAGGAGTTTCACAGACATCGTCCAAGATAGAGTGTGTATCTACATCAACAAAGATTATCACTACACCTTCTCTAGGACCAGGTATATTTTCATGAAACCATCCTTTCCATTGTATAGTTATGGATGTGGTCCGCTGGTAAATGGGAAATATGTCAGTAAAAATTTTATTTCCACTGAGGGGAGGTGGTATCCTACAGTTAGATACCAAATCCTAAGTTTTGGGACCAATGTCACATGTGTCTTGCTGATGGGATCTGCCATGTATGAGTAGAATTAAAGAGTGGTGGATCTTGCCAAGTTTGAAGTAAGA
The DNA here is from genome assembly GCA_963693085.1 of Alisma plantago-aquatica. Lineage (NCBI taxonomy): Eukaryota > Viridiplantae > Streptophyta > Magnoliopsida > Alismatales > Alismataceae > Alisma > Alisma plantago-aquatica. The sequence continues at coordinate 728,976,367 of OY856410.1, read as the reverse complement.
CAATAAAATTCAAGGACTTGTGAAATCATCTTTGGCTTGATGTCAAATGAAACTATGTCAAAATAAATTTCTCAGCATAACATCCCCAGGATACTCTTAAAGGTAAGGATCTACAATGTTGGACCAAACATGTTAACACATGAATTTATGGAGGGAAGATGCTTCAAGTCTAAGAAATAGTTATGTTATTCACCCTCCATATCTAATTATGAGATTGGGTTTTTTTGTACACAAAAGTTGAATATTGGCCATCCGATAACCCTCTATACATGGGGAAACTTTATGTGAATCTAGATGTGGATCCTTCAACCCAAGATTGTCACTAAGAAAGGGGGACAGGATGCCTTCATGTGTTGCAACCAAATTCTTGAAATCTGTCCAAACCACATCTCTCATATTGTCACCACCCTTCAATGGTGTGAAATAAAAGTAGAATCATATAGAGTCAGTTGTTGATGCAACTCTACCAATTTAAATGCACAATTCTCAAAGATCTACCAATAGTATGAACTATGGGAAAACTCGGGGGAGCAAGTGGACAAGATAATATGCCTTGTTGTGACATGATCTATGGTTGTAATCAAAATTAAGAAAAGAAAAAGGTAAAGAATAAAAGAAAGAAGAAGAAAAAATGTGTAATCAAGTTTATTGTTAAACTTAGTAACACTGATTAAATCTAGGTAGACTTTTAGTTCTTAGTGGTTGTTTTTTACCTTATCCCCGAAAACCATATTAAAAGTTTATCACCCTTTTTCATGGGTCAATAGTATTAAACAATTGCCAAGCTGAAGATATTGGACTTTAGTATTTATACCCAACTTTCAAGAGAGTATGTAACTTATTACAAAGTATATTGTAGTAGTGTGGGGTCAAACACAAGGATATAAAAACAACAAATTAAGAACATGAAAATCGTGGATTAGTTTAATCACATAGAAAAGGGTGATTAAGTATTCCAATTAATGAATTAAATAATATAATTAATATACTAATTTAAGTTAGAAAACTCTAAAGAGAACATGGATTGCGTTTCACAACCAGACCCTCAAATCATGCAAAAATTTCTACTCTAGATTAAGTATGTTCACAACATATTCTTCAAGAATTCATAGATGGTATCTAACTACTTCTTTCTCTCAAGATTAGGGTAGATATATATCAAAAGGGATCTCACTATCAAGATGATAACCAATAGAACAAGAAATAAAAGTATGACTTTTAGGCTATAGTGTCTCCTCACTCTCTTGTCTTTTCACTAATCCGTGCTTTATATCTTACTAGACTTATTATATCAAATTTATTTAGATCAAACATTACAAGAGGGTACCTAATCATACAAGCAACACATTAAAATAGGATCATAGAAACAAAACTATAACAACATATATATTAAATTTAAGATGGAAAGATCATAGTTTTACCTGCACATGGTACAAGGAAAAAATATATTATAACTTAAACAAATCATAGATCTTGATTAAAAATTCGGAGACAAAAAGAAAAGAGGGAAGAAATCAATATAAGAGTAGATCGAAAGGTCAATGCACCCACCTTCCTCTATGGATTTGACTAGGAGGTCGACAACCCAGAAGGGGGTGTTGATGGTCTCAATTTTTTGCCATTGACAAAGCTTGGTTAAGGAAGTCTTTTGAGATGTCGATGGAGGTGGCTAATGAAGAGTCTAGAGATCGATGGTCTCGCTAGTTCGATGACACTATCTAGATTGATGGTCTCTTGACTTGATCTTATCCTTTACGACATCCTTTTGGTTTCTCTATGCAAAAATGAGACTTCTCTAGTGATAAATGCTTAGTGTTTATAAGAATGACACTAAGTTCGGCTTGAGATTTAGAAAGCCTTAAAATAAATGATGCAAAAAGTTGTAAAGCCAAGACATTAATTCGGTGGACGCCTTCCAAGTGAAGCTATCGACTTGTATTGGAAAATTGCACGTTTGGTGACTTGTTTGATTTCTTTCCATCATGACTTGGTCAATACATTTCCTTGTTGAGTGTGGAGTTCGACTACTCATTGTTTGTGGGTGATTATGAGGTTGATGGACATGGGCTGGTCGATGTGCAATTGGCTGTTGACCTAAATCTATTCCATTTGACTATGGCTGCTTGATAGAACTTGAATTGGAGTCGATCGATAGTTGTAAGTCGACACTGATGGGTCAGTGGTTGCTGGACTTTCAACCTGCTTGCTCATTCATTGATCGATCATTGGCTTTGATTGCTTGTCCTTGTCGAGTGGCTTCACAAGAGGTCAATTGTGTGGTCTGTTGCTTGATCCTCATGGCTATCAATCCAGGTGCTCGATGCATGTTGGGTTTCATTGAAGAGGTTGGAGGTTGTCGAGTAGTTTTTGGAAGTCAAGCATGGTCACCAGGGAGAGGGTCAATATCCTGGCATATTATATTTGCCATGGTCAAAATAGTTCTTGCGAGCCTTCCTTATTTTTTATATAATCATTTCCATTATATTTATGATAAATGGTGGTAGACTCATGCAACCGCGATGAGCCTATAAGACTAAGAGTTATTACATGTTCTAAAGGTACAACAATGTATAATCAGAGGGCAACAAAGTAGTTGTCCCATAGGAACTAGGTAGTAGTGTCCAAAACGGGTAGGGCTCCCATGTAAAACATCCTCATATGTAAGCCCAAGTGATAAGCACAAATATCTATGGTGGTATTTAATTTTCCCCACCACCCTCCAAGGAGTGTATGATGGGGTGTTCATTCAGGTTGTTGGACATATTGGGATCAAAAGCCTAGCGGAACTACTTCTCTTTGGGAGCTCTCTCCTCATTGCTACCTACAAATCATGAATTCATGGTAATGTGTGTCTACCTATTGAAGTAAGTGTTTAAAGGAAAAAATTGGATTCCCAAAAGAAGATATTGCTGTGAGTAATCCATATGGTCCAGATAATGGTCGCCGATTAGCACGTTGCTATCACATTGTCTATTATGACAAGTGGCGGTGTGTAGTAATAGGTGGAATATGTTGTGTAGAGTTTGTACCAATTTGATTGTGGCAGAGGTGTAGTGTACCCATAGTTTCCTAGATGTGTGACATCCGAGGAAGAGGTGTTGTGTGGATTCTCCTTGTTCTTTGCACATGGGACATCTGGATGGTCCCATGAAGCCTATCACTTTCATAAAGGTATCTGTGGGAACTCTCTTGTGGCAGATGATCCATAGCTAAATATGCACTTTAGGTGAGTGTGGGGTCTGATCTCCAAACCATGACATAAACACGAATAAAACTTAGCGGAAGCGAATCGGTGATCAGCGGAAGACAAAAATCACGGGAAATTAAAACTTTTCGAGATAAGAACTTGTATCCATAAAAACTCCTTTCATAAAGAGAGGTAACTGTTTCCATCTCAGGATAATTACTTCTTGAGTAATTATATACATCAAGATACAAAATCTCAAGATCACATAACACAAGACTCCAAGACCTGAGAGTACAGAGGACACATAGGACTGACTCTAACTACACCACATGGCAGGACAAATCTCCACCTGAGATTACTGCTGCCCCTGGTGCTGCTGCTGAGACTGATCACCTGTAGGCTGGTTCCTTCGTCTCCGACGTCCACCTAAAAAGTTGAAGTCTACGGGGTGAGACAATTATACATAATTGTCCCAGCGAGAGTTATAACTCTTCGCCAGAAGCTTTATTATAACATCAAAGATTATTTTAAACAGTAAAGCCTTCAAAGCATTCTATAACAGTTGCAGATATAACAAGATCTCTACAAATTAGGAGATATGGAGAATATCAACATTATTGCAATGTAACATCAATCAACTAACTTGGAGTCATCTCTAACAAGTTATACTACATGGTTGATTATGTTTTACAAACAACATTATGCCCTGTGGAGATGAGGCTTACCACTCATACTCCAACTGATCGCTGAGAAGCCGCATCAGTATCATACATAGGTCATTAAGAGAGCCGGATTCTCATGACCTTCATCTTCCTCAGTCAGTAAGAGGATCACTTGTAGGACATCTTGTGTCTCTACTACTATAGCTCACCAGGGTAAACTGGTCCTTCGCTATTCTAGAGTCACAGTGGCGTTCTGTACTCTCTTCGTCATCAGGAGGTTTCATATTTACCTACCACTGATACGGATATCTGTGCTTTCTTCGTCATCAGGAGGTTTCATGTTTACCTACCACTGATACGGTATGGAACTATAGTGAAGGATGGATGGATTCCACATCTACATCACTTTCCTACACTAGGATGTAAGGTTTTACACATCCATGTACCCCACATACTCAAAAGTATGTGCTCCAGGAGTTCCCTATGGAAAACCTGTTTCACCATCACTTAATTTCTGACAATGATGGATCTATGATCAGGGCTCTACATTATACTTGATTAGTTAGGTACATTCAGTATTCTTTAATAACATACATTGTTCTTCAAACAATAACAGTAGCATAGCAGCTATAAACGAAGAATACTAAATGTAACAGGCCTAACTCATATCAATCATCATTTCTCATTATCCTCATCACAAGTCATCTCTAAAGCATGACCTTGATGGTATTCATGGCTCTCATAGCCCATTATCAGCATAGGATGCCACTAGCAAGGCATCAGATTACATTACTTATTCATAAGGCTACAACATGCCTTCAATGAATATAACATCAACATCCATACCTGGATATAATTGCCTTCATATCAGAACCTGCATGATTAATACATCTGATAAAGGTAATATAACAATAAGGAATGTACTTCCTACTCTTGTCATAAGAGTTAAATCTTTAATTTAAATCAAATAGAGTTTATTGCTCAAAAGCATGCCATTACCCTTGAATTAGGGTTTACTATTCACATCAAGGTGAATTAAACTCATAACATCATCATGTTTGAGTAACACCTTCATTGATGCTCTTGGATTAGTTAAAGATTCATCATTTATCATAATTAGGGTTTCTATGATCTCACACAGGTGGATCATACCCTAATTATGCTCCTTTCTGTGTATTGGGGATGCTTCAATTGAGTTTCCATTTAAAAGGGGTACTTTCTCTTTCTAGAAGTACTTTCTTTCTCATCATAAGGTTAGGTGATGTCAACATCACTCTAAAACAGGTTGGGTTGAGTCATCATAGGCTAACATAGCCAAAAGCATCACCATTAAGTGATTAGAGTTACTTTCTCTCTCTAGGGTACTTTCTCTCTCTAGAGTACTCTCTCTTTAATCATACTAATGGTTGATGATAACATTAGACTAGATCAGGTTATATAGAGTCATATGATTAATTCCAATCATTAATCATTAATTGAATTAAGATTGGTTGAAAGTGTTGACCGATTGCCCACTTTGACCCTTCAGGTCCGTGAGCCCCTTCCTAGCTCCAAGACCGTGAGCCTCCTCATGGGCTTGAGATCGTGAGCCTCCTCACGGTCTTGAGGTCGTGAGCCACCTCACGGTCTTGAGGTCGTGAGCCACCTCACGGTCTTGAGGTCGTGAGCTCCCTCACGGTCTTGAGGTCGTGAGCCACCTCACGGTCTTGAGGTCGTGAGCCCCCTCACGGTCTTGAGGTCGTGAGCCACCTCACGGTCTTGAGGTCGTGAGCCCCCTCACGGTCTTGAGGTCGTGAGCCACCTCACGGTCTTGAGGTCGTGAGCTCCCTCACGGTCTTGAGACCGTTTGCCCAAAAAGGCAAATTCAGACCGTTTGAAAATCAGCAATTAATTCATTTAAAGTTGTGACTTAAAAAGGTCATATCTCCCGATTCCTTTGGAGTTAGTCTCCCAAATTTTGAGGGTATTTAGCCTATATAACTAGGAACAGGTTTCTTATACGGTCCGCGCTCGGTCAGCAAGGCCAATCGGTCTTGAGACCGCGAGCCCTCTCACGGTCTCGAGACCGCGAGGCTCTCTCTCACGGTTTTAAGGTCGTGAGAGAAAACTGTTAGGACCGTTTAGGGAAAAGAAAAGCGGTGGGTTTTTCTTGGAAATCACGCCTTCATCTTCTAGCTCAAGAACAGTACAGATATCCCACGGGTTTGCTTGCAAAATAGTAGGGAAAAGTAGGGAAATACTAAGAGCTATCATTAAATCGCATATAAAGATGCACATAGTAAAGCATAGGTTTAGAGTTATAAAACCCGCCTAAAGCTTGCTCCTTGAGCTCCAAGCTTTCGAGGTCCAAGCTTTCAATGGTTTCCAAGAAGCTTTACTGGTCGGCCAAGGTGACTTCTCCAAGGAGGATTGAGGAAGGATGGCTAAAAAGATAGAGTTAAGTAAGCTAGCCATGAATTTGCCCTTGAATCCGAGTTCTAACCATAGAATTGGGCAAGAAGGGAAATCCAAACCTACCTTGCACCCTTGGTCGTTTCTCCTGAGCTCCAGAGCAAGGCTTGGCCGTTTGGGAAAGAAAGGAAGTGAATGGAACAGGGAAGGATCGTTTGCTCATATGCAAAGGAAAAGCCTTTTATAGTTTTAGGCTAATTTCTAACATAAGGACCTTTCAAAGCCAAAACTCACATCTAGGTCCCTCCTTGATCAAAGGCACGCCCAAGCCCATCAATTATTAAGCAATTCTTAAGAAAACTCAAGATCTAAGGGTATAGGAATCCAACCTTCAACTAGGGTACATTCATGTAAAGGTTTTGTGTCCATTTTAGGTGATTTCTATCACAAAGATCATTTTTCTCATTTAATTTATAAATAATGTATCCCTTTCATCATTTCTACTCTAAATGATGACAAGAGTCATAAAAGATGTTCTAGATGGTGAAAATTACAAGTTGGACCCCTCAATTTGGGTAAATTGCAATTTACCCCAAATTAGGGTTTTTGAGCTTGGGGATTGCTTCCACAGCTGCACCTTGGTGCCCAAGCTTGGAAAATCCCTCAAACTTCATCATAGACATCTCCATGATGTCTCAACATCAAAAGAACATCTTATCTTGTGAATTTGCAAGTTCAACCCTTAAACTGGGTAATTTGCACATAGGTCCCTGCATACAACATAATGCTACAACTTTATGCAAAAGGAGCAAATTATGAAAGTAAATGTCCCTGAGGGACATAATTACATACCAGGGAGTGTTTACAAGTGTATTATTACATATTTAGGCAAAACTTCTAGGGTTAGCTCATAACCCAGGTCAGGGGTGTTACAAATCATAAACCCCTAACAAGGATTTCGTCCCCGAAATCATAGAAAGAAAAGGGGAAAGCAGACATGTTTATTTTAATATTACTTACTTATTTTGTCAAAACTGTATATCTCTTTGGATTATATCAGATTATCTACTTGCTTTAGAATAATCAAAAGATAACATTTAGGAGTTTCCATATTTACCTTATCATCAGTAATTGTATACCTGGCCAGGGTATATGATTACTGCAGTAAGAAAATATGTACTTACATTTTTCTTATCCTTCTCTTTTATAAGTAAGCATGTCAAGGTAATAAACCTACTCATCAGAGTTTCCAACAACAGCTACCTGCCTTATGACTAAAAGCCATGATGCAGTTAGAAATCACTCTTCGAGTGATGAAAGAGCGCGTAGCACCCGGGTCAAACAAAATAGATACTATACAAATTTTGGACATATCAGAATATAAAAGTTCCATCTGACCTGTCTCCACTTGTGGATCTTCCACTACTTCAGGTGAGTTTATAGCATAGGACCTTGCTATAGGCTGTTGTTGAGGTGGTGATGATGATCCGGCTTGGGACGCTTGCCCGCGTCCTCGACCTGCCCCTTGAGATTGTCCTCTCTGTGATCCCTGATGTTCTTGTCTCGGAGGCTGTGTCACACTGACAGGCTTAGACCAGCAGTCCTTCATCAAATGTCCCACCTTACCACAATTGTAACATCTTCTTTCTTGTGGCCTTGGTGGTCCAGTAACGGACATTGATGCAGAGCTGTGAGTCTCCTGGGGTAGTTGTCCTTGCCCTCTACCTCCACTTGGAGGCCACTCAGCCTGAGGACTAGATCTAGATGGTGGAGGGTTAGGTGCAGAGGATCTAGGCTGCTTAGAGTCCCTAGATGAAGAACCCTGGAACTGTGGATATCGTTTTTGAGTCTGCCTCTTCTCAACCACAGATCTCTCTATCCTTCGTACCGACTCAACGAAGGTAGAGAATCTTTCGCGGTTCTCTAAGGTAGACACAGGGGTTGACATGTCAGCATTCAAACCTCCTTCGAATCTTCTGATCCTTTCCTCCTCTGTGGCAGCCATATGCGGACAAAATCGCAATAGCTCCATAAACTTAGCTTCATACTCACTGATGTTCATCATGCCTTGTCTTAATCTCTCAAACTGAGAGATTTTATCGTCTAGGAAGGTCTTTGGGAAATATCTATTAACAAATTCCCGCCGAAAATCTTCCCACGAGATCTCTATCCCAGGTCTCTTCTGCTCTTCCATGGTCCACCAGTGACCAGCACTTCCTTTGAGGAGATAGACAGCATGTCTAACCTTCTCCACTTCAGGGATATGGAGGATCCTGAAAGCTTTCTCTAACTCAGTCAACCACAGATCAGCATCTGCGGGGTCAGCAGTCCTGTGGTACTCGGTAGCTCCGACACGACGCAGTCGCTCGAAAGTCTTTCCGATACCTTGACCTTCTGGTTGGACAGGTGCCCTGGAAACAGGCATCGGCATTCTGTCGGTTATGTGGGTCATAGCGGCCATGAACTGCCCGAACATCGCCTGAACCACCGGGTTACCCAAGTCAGCTGGGTCAAACCGGGGTGGCTCTCTAGGTTGTTCTGGTACAGGCTGCTCTATCTCAGGTATTCCTGCACCGCCTTGAGGTGCATTAGAACTACCTTCAGCCATGTTCTCGTCATGTGGTTCGGACATCCTTAAATATCTTCTTCTCCTGAGGAGCAGGAGATTCTATTAGATAAGGAAGGAATACTAAAGACAGACTCAACTTCCTAAGTCCTATGCCTCTGTAGACTCGGCGAACCTAGAGCTCTGATACCACTAATTGTGGGGTCTGATCTCCAAACCATGACATAAACACGAATAAAACTTAGCGGAAGCGAATCGGTGATCAGCGGAAGACAAAAATCACGGGAAATTAAAACTTTTCGAGATAAGAACTTGTATCCATAAAAACTCCTTTCATAAAGAGAGGTAACTGTTTCCATCTCAGGATAATTACTTCTTGAGTAATTATATACATCAAGATACAAAATCTCAAGATCACATAACACAAGACTCCAAGACCTGAGAGTACAGAGGACACATAGGACTGACTCTAACTACACCACATGGCAGGACAAATCTCCACCTGAGATTACTGCTGCCCCTGGTGCTGCTGCTGAGACTGATCACCTGTAGGCTGGTTCCTTCGTCTCCGACGTCCACCTAAAAAGTTGAAGTCTACGGGGTGAGACAATTATACATAATTGTCCCAGCGAGAGTTATAACTCTTCGCCAGAAGCTTTATTATAACATCAAAGATTATTTTAAACAGTAAAGCCTTCAAAGCATTCTATAACAGTTGCAGATATAACAAGATCTCTACAAATTAGGAGATATGGAGAATATCAACATTATTGCAATGTAACATCAATCAACTAACTTGGAGTCATCTCTAACAAGTTATACTACATGGTTGATTATGTTTTACAAACAACATTATGCCCTGTGGAGATGAGGCTTACCACTCATACTCCAACTGATCGCTGAGAAGCCGCATCAGTATCATACATAGGTCATTAAGAGAGCCGGATTCTCATGACCTTCATCTTCCTCAGTCAGTAAGAGGATCACTTGTAGGACATCTTGTGTCTCTACTACTATAGCTCACCAGGGTAAACTGGTCCTTCGCTATTCTAGAGTCACAGTGGCGTTCTGTACTCTCTTCGTCATCAGGAGGTTTCATATTTACCTACCACTGATACGGATATCTGTGCTTTCTTCGTCATCAGGAGGTTTCATGTTTACCTACCACTGATACGGTATGGAACTATAGTGAAGGATGGATGGATTCCACATCTACATCACTTTCCTACACTAGGATGTAAGGTTTTACACATCCATGTACCCCACATACTCAAAAGTATGTGCTCCAGGAGTTCCCTATGGAAAACCTGTTTCACCATCACTTAATTTCTGACAATGATGGATCTATGATCAGGGCTCTACATTATACTTGATTAGTTAGGTACATTCAGTATTCTTTAATAACATACATTGTTCTTCAAACAATAACAGTAGCATAGCAGCTATAAACGAAGAATACTAAATGTAACAGGCCTAACTCATATCAATCATCATTTCTCATTATCCTCATCACAAGTCATCTCTAAAGCATGACCTTGATGGTATTCATGGCTCTCATAGCCCATTATCAGCATAGGATGCCACTAGCAAGGCATCAGATTACATTACTTATTCATAAGGCTACAACATGCCTTCAATGAATATAACATCAACATCCATACCTGGATATAATTGCCTTCATATCAGAACCTGCATGATTAATACATCTGATAAAGGTAATATAACAATAAGGAATGTACTTCCTACTCTTGTCATAAGAGTTAAATCTTTAATTTAAATCAAATAGAGTTTATTGCTCAAAAGCATGCCATTACCCTTGAATTAGGGTTTACTATTCACATCAAGGTGAATTAAACTCATAACATCATCATGTTTGAGTAACACCTTCATTGATGCTCTTGGATTAGTTAAAGATTCATCATTTATCATAATTAGGGTTTCTATGATCTCACACAGGTGGATCATACCCTAATTATGCTCTTTTCTGTGTATTGGGGATGCTTCAATTGAGTTTCCATTTAAAAGGGGTACTTTCTCTTTCTAGAAGTACTTTCTTTCTCATCATAAGGTTAGGTGATGTCAACATCACTCTAAAACAGGTTGGGTTGAGTCATCATAGGCTAACATAGCCAAAAGCATCACCATTAAGTGATTAGAGTTACTTTCTCTCTCTAGGGTACTTTCTCTCTCTAGAGTACTCTCTCTTTAATCATACTAATGGTTGATGATAACATTAGACTAGATCAGGTTATATAGAGTCATATGATTAATTCCAATCATTAATCATTAATTGAATTAAGATTGGTTGAAAGTGTTGACCGATTGCCCACTTTGACCCTTCAGGTCCGTGAGCCCCTTCCTAGCTCCAAGACCGTGAGCCTCCTCATGGGCTTGAGATCGTGAGCCTCCTCACGGTCTTGAGGTCGTGAGCCACCTCACGGTCTTGAGGTCGTGAGCCACCTCACGGTCTTGAGGTCGTGAGCTCCCTCACGGTCTTGAGGTCGTGAGCCACCTCACGGTCTTGAGGTCGTGAGCCCCCTCACGGTCTTGAGGTCGTGAGCCACCTCACGGTCTTGAGGTCATGAGCCCCCTCACGGTCTTGAGGTCGTGAGCCACCTCACGGTCTTGAGGTCGTGAGCTCCCTCACGGTCTTGAGACCGTTTGCCCAAAAAGGCAAATTCAGACCGTTTGAAAATCAGCAATTAATTCATTTAAAGTTGTGACTTAAAAAGGTCATATCTCCCGATTCCTTTGGAGTTAGTCTCCCAAATTTTGAGGGTATTTAGCCTATATAACTAGGAACAGGTTTCTTATACGGTCCGCGCTCGGTCAGCAAGGCCAATCGGTCTTGAGACCGCGAGCCCTCTCACGGTCTCGAGACCGCGAGGCTCTCTCTCACGGTTTTAAGGTCGTGAGAGCAAACTGTTAGGACCGTTTAGGGAAAAGAAAAGCGGTGGGTTTTTCTTGGAAATCACGCCTTCATCTTCTAGCTCAAGAACAGTACAGATATCCCACGGGTTTGCTTGCAAAATAGCAGGGAAAAGTAGGGAAATACTAAGAGCTATCATTAAATCGCATATAAAGATGCACATAGTAAAGCATAGGTTTAGAGTTATAAAACCCGCCTAAAGCTTGCTCCTTGAGCTCCAAGCTTTCGAGGTCCAAGCTTTCAATGGTTTCCAAGAAGCTTTACTGGTCGGCCAAGGTGACTTCTCCAAGGAGGATTGAGGAAGGATGGCTAAAAAGATAGAGTTAAGTAAGCTAGCCATGAATTTGCCCTTGAATCCGAGTTCTAACCATAGAATTGGGCAAGAAGGGAAATCCAAACCTACCTTGCACCCTTGGTCGTTTCTCCTGAGCTCCAGAGCAAGGCTTGGCCGTTTGGGAAAGAAAGGAAGTGAATGGAACAGGGAAGGATCGTTTGCTCATATGCAAAGGAAAAGCCTTTTATAGTTTTAGGCTAATTTCTAACATAAGGACCTTTCAAAGCCAAAACTCACATCTAGGTCCCTCCTTGATCAAAGGCACGCCCAAGCCCATCAATTCTTAAGCAATTCTTAAGAAAACTCAAGATCTAAGGGTATAGGAATCCAACCTTCAACTAGGGTACATTCATGTAAAGGTTTTGTGTCCATTTTAGGTGATTTCTATCACAAAGATCATTTTTCTCATTTAATTTATAAATAATGTATCCCTTTCATCATTTCTACTCTAAATGATGACAAGAGTCATAAAAGATGTTCTAGATGGTGAAAATTACAAGTTGGACCCCTCAATTTGGGTAAATTGCAATTTACCCCAAATTAGGGTTTTTGAGCTTGGGGATTGCTTCCACAGCTGCACCTTGGTGCCCAAGCTTGGAAAATCCCTCAAACTTCATCATAGACATCTCCATGATGTCTCAACATCAAAAGAACATCTTATCTTGTGAATTTGCAAGTTCAACCCTTAAACTGGGTAATTTGCACATAGGTCCCTGCATACAACATAATGCTACAACTTTATGCAAAAGGAGCAAATTATGAAAGTAAATGTCCCTGAGGGACATAATTACATACCAGGGAGTGTTTACAAGTGTATTATTACATATTTAGGCAAAACTTCTAGGGTTAGCTCATAACCCAGGTCAGGGGTGTTACAGTGAGTATCTAGTGTTCCATATGGCATTGAAATTCCTAGTGGATCCTCTAAATGCAAAAAATGTGTATGCATGTTTGGTGGTGTATCTTGCCCCCCATGCCCATGTAACATGAGTAGTGATCTTGTGTTCAAGTTGGTGTAAGATGTTCCTATACATGTCCAGGTTGGTCCAGGTCCTAAGAAAGTCCTTGAAAGTGTTATTCTTGTGTGATCCTAGTTTGGTGAGGGCTTGTATGGTGTCATAGTTGGAGATGGATGGTGGAATGTTGGCGTCCGATAAATGATGATTAATGAGTTTGAACACATTCCACCATGGGTCCCTCTAGAAGTTTGTGTTGGACCATAGATGTGGTGGTATGCAGATGGTACTATACATGACGTGGATCATTGTGATGACCCTGAATTTAGGAGCATGACCCATAGTATAGCATTTGAAGCTCATGAATGTTCTTCAGATGGTTTACCTCACCAAAATTTACTCTTTTGATCCATAAGATGAATGCTGAATACAAGATAATACATTTTATGGGGATTAGTTATAACTAAGGTGATGATTATTGTGAATTAATAATGAACCAATGGTACTTATAAAATTGAAATGAGTTTGAAGAGAAGATATTCTCCCCCCTCACCCATTACCCGTGGTGGAGGTCGGACGCATGGGAGGGTGGTAAACCAAGGCAGCAGTTGTACATCAAACTTGGGTCCCTTCGTGAGGGGATGCCGTGCTTGACCACTCGAACCACTCCTTTCTAGATGTACTTATGAAATTAAGTATTCAATCAATAGCATATATTAGTCAAACCAACCTAATGATGAAGCTTGAAGCATGACCTTGTTAAATAAAGTTAGCTCTAATTATTTGGCTAATACTAGAAGTCAATTGAGATGTATTGGAGTCAAATATACCTTTACATGAGCCTTCATAAGTGCTAATATCAAATTGGTTAAACTTTGGTTCTTGGTATAAGGTATCTTAAATGATGATAAACCTATGGCTAAACATTGATGAAGAGATCATGCTGCTACAACAACTTTTTAGGTTTTCATATTGAAAGTATGTGGCAAATTGATGCATTGAGGACTATAGTCATTGAGCATGTCTTTGGGGTCTATCATGCATGGATCAATGATACGAGGAACCATAATTTCCTAGCCCCTAAATACAAGGAGTAGGTGGCTAAGCAGGTGACAACTACCTAGACTCTCAATGAATAAGTCATCGCGAGGTTCCTAAATTTTCTACAGAATTTTTGGATCTTCTTACGTCTGTTAAGGGATTAGGGGCTTGATGAGGGATAGTGTACGTGGAGGTTCAGTATGAAGGGGAGGTCACCAGCTTGTCCTGACACCTGCAAAGACCTTTCCTTGATTCAGAATATTTTACAAATCTCCCTAAGGCCTCGTGAGATTGAGTGAAATGCTGAGGAAGAAACCTCTTCCAACACTACCGTCCTCAGTCATGGTGTCCAGTCAGTTGGTGGACATGGAGCATGCAAGACCACCAAACCAGACGAGGAAGATGTAGTGTTCTTACAATCTTCAGATGCATGCATCAATTTCGTGAAGGCCCCTTGATGACGCACGTTACCCTGAACGAGTATCTAAGCGTGTGGAAAGGAAAACCTCAGACCCCCTTACACTAGTACCACCATGATTCACCACCACTACCACCACCAGGGACATCCACAAGATCTAGCCCTGTGGGACTCAATGGTGCGACACCTAGGGACACATCAGATCGGTTATCCTAACCATAAAGTGTCTAGGAGGTGGAATGAAGGTGGTGCACCTTGTTTGAGGACTACACGACTCCTCCAAAACTTCATGTTGGTGCCACAAGGAGGAGGGGAAGGTTGGTGTGTCTACTTAATGCATGGAGGCACCTCAAGTACTTGTCTCACCTCCTTTCAATAGCCTCCAACCTAGTAGTAGTCAAGGAGAACAATATACAATATAAAAGAACAAGATTGGAAGAAAGAAAGAACTTAACCAACGAGTACAATGCTTTGATCCTATAGCAAGCGTATAGATCTCCTATCAACTATAGATGAACATGGTTATGTGGTGGCTAGGTGATACTAGCTATACGACACCAAATTGGAGCTCTAGGGAACAAGATTGCAAGTGTAGCTTTACTTGTTTCTCACTAAGATTAGTTCTCAAGTTGTAATTATGTGCTTTGGGTGTCCTAAGGCATGCCCTATTTATAGGAATGTCTTACAAATGCTTAGGGATGTTCTAGAGGGTTTCTCGAGTGTTCTTAGTGCTCAACTAGTTGTTAGGTATCCACTAATTGCATTGCAATTGCTAATTGTTTCATGCTGAAAAGTGCAATCCAGAAATTGTCTCGGTCGAGAAGTTAGTCGACCGAGGTGCGTCTCGGTTGAGAATTTCTTTGACCGAGGGAGGGATTCGATAGAATGTATTGCAATGTTCATTTCCAACTTCCAACTACCACCTACTCTTAGTCTAACGACTATGGAACCTGCTCGAAGGTCTACCTTGATTGAGAATGTTTCGACCGAGGGTTGTTCTTGGGTTACATGTGCAGGTCAATAATCAGTGCTCGTGAATTAGACTAAGGTGGCTCTCAGTCGAGAATTTTGTCTACTGAGGGTGTCTCTGTAATGACGCTGACCTAGGTTATGAGTTAAACCCTATTGGTTTTGGCTAAGTACGTTGCTTAGAACTTTAATATAATCCTCTAAGGTGTTTTGTTATCATGTGTCACACTTATGTTTCAAGTTTGGTCCTGATTGAATGTTGTTTGAGTAAAGTTCCTTTATTTTGGACCAAAGTGCAATTTACCCAAGATGAGGGGTTATATTGTAATATGTCACCTGTTTAGTGTACCTCATATGTTTTAGCATCATAATAGAGAGAATGATGCTAGATGGTGGCTTGTGGAAAAGCCTAAATTCCAAGTTTGAACTTGTTTGAATAATGCTAGTACCTTGTGCACCAATTTTGGTACAAATTGTAATTTACCCAAAATGTAGGGTTGATATGATATTTACCACCTCCAGAATGTTCCTACTTCCTATATGTATCATTTAGAGGAGAGATAAAGAAGGATGACCATGTTTTAATTATTTTTGAGTGGTAGTATTCTTGGTGATGGGCAGAGGATTCATTTACATTAATAAGCAAGATTTAATAACTATTTAAGATGAGTAGAGCAGTATCATCTTCTGAAGCATTGCAACTATATATGATAAAGCAATAAATCATCTATTCATTTTGTAAGGGATATGAAGAACATGTACAACATCTATCCATTTAAGATGTATAACAAAAATGTAACATCAACCAATGATTTTCGTATTCAATCCTTAAGCAGATATGTTACACGACTGGTTACATTTTACAATCACACTTATGCCCTGAGGAGATGAGGTACACCGCTCATGCTCCAACCAACCACGACTACGTAAAGCATCTAAACCATACAAGGACAATGTAAGAGCCGGATGCCATGACCTCACCTATCTCAGTCAGTGCGAGACCACTAGTAGGGCATCTCGTGTCAACTGCAAAATTGCTTACCCAAGGTATACTGGTAACTGCTATAGAGCTACAGTCACAACATGCACTCTCTTCAGGATCGAGATATTTCAGTTATCTCACATCAATCCCGACATTTATAATGAAGGGTTGAGAGATTCAGTTATCTAACATCAATCTTGAAATTAATAATGAAGGATCAAGAGATTTTAGTTTATCTCACGTCAATCCCTTATTAGGGCATAGGGATATACACGATCAATCTCCCCCACATATTCAAAAATATGCTCTCCAGGAGATCCCATGGGAAAACTTGTTTCACCATTCAACAACTACTGACGGTGATGGTTCTATGGTCAGGGCACTACATGATGAAATTTCACTTGATTTATTAGGTGTATTACAATATCTTTTAACATCAAACAAGTTTCAAACATGAATTATAACAGACTACAAAGAAAGGTGTAATACATTTAACAAGTACTTTTATAACTTTTGGGAAACTTTGAATGTATACAATTGTCCCTTATCACATTACATGGAATTCTCATCTCTTAATATTATCATCATCATGATTACTAGATCTAGGTATTCAAATCCTTAGTTCATTACTGAATATTGTCACCTCTTATCAGGTAACCATTACCTCTAGGTCCTCAGACCCAAGTATATATATCACACCTGTTGCAGAAGTATTTCACATGGCTCACAAGGCCCATTAAACATCTTGTCACCTCTCACTAGGAAACAACTATTCACATGGCTCACAAGGCCCATTAAACATCTTGTCAACTCTGACTAGGCAACAACTATTAACATGGCTCACAAGGCCCATTAAACATCTTGTCACCTCTCACTAGGCAACAACTATTCACATGGCACACAAGGCCCACTAAACATCTTGTCACCTCTCACTAGGAAAGAACTATTCACATGGCTCACAAGGACCATTAAATATCTTGTCACCTCTCACTAGGCAACAACTATTCACATGGCTCACAAGGACCTTGCACTAAGAGAAATACAACCTTCCCATTATTAGGGTTAGGGTTTCCTTTATAGCCAAATAGGGTTTTAAGTTCATATTCTCAATCCAAACCCTAATTCATTGCTCCACATATCTAGGAGCATACATTGATATCATAAGTATTCGGTCATACTTATTTATTCTCATCATTTATCATTAAATGATTATCAACACAAAGTATGAGTTTCTCTCTCATCCTCACTATGATATTGATTACATCATGCTTTATCAACTTGTCTTAACCCTTTCTCAAGTCATGTTAGCCTACACTTATCAAAGTGCATTAAACTCATTATATCTTAATATAACAATTGACATGACACACTTCATGTGTTACTCATCGAAGTATATTGGTTTTGAGGTGCACTAAGGTGTATCAAACTTGAGGTGCGAGATGAGATATTTATCATGCCTTGGTATATCACTTTCCTCATCACTTTTTAACTTACTTAAGTTTATCAACTTATCTTGTATTAGGGTATTTCCCATCCTAATACTTTACTAACTCATCACATTTTTCCTGTAGTATATTGACCATAAGTCACACATTTAAATTATCCAACTATCACAAGTGATATGGACACATCTCGGGTTAAGGCATTATTGATATAGGGTTGACCATTAACAACCACTATAGGTGTTTCACCTACCAAGGTATTAGCCACACCATTACTTGGTGTTATACTCAACACTGCTAAGAGTGTTCTGCCCTCACCTTTACAAGGTGTATCAGATTTAATCATGTATGTCAAGTTGAACACATGTATTGGGTTAGGTGTATATTGATCTAGACATCATCATATACTTCATACCCTTACCCATCCAGGTATCAACCTTACCAATCATATGGTGTATCACCTTCACCATACATGAGTGTAACGTCCTCCCCTCTGTTGAAGATATTGGCCACACCTTACTTTAGTGTATTGGCCATCACATGTTCTAGGGTATTAGCCACCTTAACAATTTTGTCATCTAGTGTATTGGGTTACCCACCATATCATTTTAGAGATATGTGCTCAACACAATATCGTCCAAGAGGTGTATGCTTAACCCAATATTGGTTTAGAGGTGTATGCTTGCTACCCATATCACTTTAGAGGTGTATGTGTGCTTACCATATTGGGCATGAGGTGTATGCTTGCTTACCATATCACTTTAGAGGTGTATGTGTGCTTATCATATCACTTTAGAGGTGTATGTGTGCTTTACACCATATCGGACAGAGAGGTGCGTGTGTGCTTCACACCATATCGGGCAGAGAGGTGTGTGTGTGCTTCACACCATATCAGACAGAGAGGTGTGTGTATTCTTCACACCATATCGGGAAAAGAGGTGTTTTCTTGACCTCATATCGTCCAAAAGGTGTATACTACCTTACCATATCGTACAAGGAAGTATAAACTCATATCCATATTGTTTTAGTGATGTAGGTGCATCACCATATCAGGTTAGATGTGCTTGCTTATGTGCTTGAACCCGATATCACTTTATAAGGTGATACCATCATCTTCAAGCTCTAAAACTTCGATATACTTGTTCTAGTACAAGGATAACAGGTCTAAGAAACTACTAGAACTCATAGATATATCAAATATTCAATAAAAGTTCGGAATTGAAAGTAGATGTTCAAACATAGCAAGAAAGATAGTGAGTAATAACATGTTTGGGTTCAAGTTATATAACATGCCTTAAGAACAACTTCAAAGCTCTAATATCCAAAGCTTCACATTCCTAAGGTTGAAGATGACTTATCAAAAGTCAAAGGCTTGTTCAAAACTCCTTCATCTACATGGAATCACCATAGTTAAGAACTTGGTGTAGAAGAAAAGAAAGGAAGATCATAACCCTAGATCCATGCTTCAATCCAAGGTTGAAGATGATCATGGCCTTACCTTAGGGTTAATATTTGAGCTCGTTCTTACTCCTTAACACCGTGCACGATACCTCACTACTCATGCACGATATTCCCTCACTTTTGGCCGATATCCCTTTCACTTGTGGCCAATATCACTTCACTTGGCCATTATCAACTTGTTATGGCCGATATCAACATGCTATGGCCGATACCACTTGCTATGGGCAATACCCAAGGCCCTATGCATGATAGCACTTCACCTATGCACGATAACAAGACTATATGCACGATATATAAGAGAAAGGAGGTGGTAGGATTCGAAAAATTCCACTAAGGGGTGAAAGGAAGGGTATATACTTGAGGTTCATGGGAGAGAGTGTAAGGGTGTCATCACCATACTACTAGTAGGTGACACATGGCCATGCATGGATTGACACATGTACTTGCATGCATTCCATCTTTATCTTTCCATGAAAAATAAAAACTTGATGATAATGCAAGGGACAAGGGTCGGCCCCCTTTTGGTTATCTTCTAGGACAAGCCACTTCCACTCACATTATTATATTCACAATTCAATGCAACCTTTCCCAAGGAAAGTTGCAAGCCAATATACATTGCTTTATTGAGGTGATTAGCTCGTTTTTGCAAAGTTTAAGAGTTAACAACGTGATATGGAGGTCTCCTCTTTGGCTCCTTGGCCGATAGGGACTCCCATTTAACACCACAACTCGATACACTCATTACAAGCTCAACTTATCGTTTCCATTCAACCACTTTTTTGGTCTTTCCATCACCGAGAATAATACCACTCATAAATGATTCAAACATGGTGTATCATCCATTATCTCTCATATAAATGATACACATAGGAAGTAGGAACACTCTAGAGGTGATAATTTGCATATCACCCCTACATTTTGGGTAAATTACAATTTGTAACAAAATTGGTGCACAAGGTACTAGCATTATTCAAACAAGTTCAAACATGGCATTTAGGCTTTCCACAAGCCACCACTTATCATCATTAACTTTATTATAATGCTAAATAAATTAGGGCACGTTCAACATGTGACATTTTGCAATATAAGCGCTCATCTTGGGTAAATTGCACTTTGGTCCAAAACAAAGGAACATTGCTCAAACAACATTCAACGAGGACCAAACTTGAAACATAAGTGTGTCACATGATAAAAAAACTCCTTAGAGGATTATATTAAATTTCTAAGCAACTTACTTAGACAAAAAAATAGGGTTACCTCATAACCCAGGTCAGGGTCATTACAGTAACCCCTCATCTTAGGTAATTTGCACTTTTCACTCAGATTTTCAATTAATGCAGACATAGTTTGCAATTAAGCTCAAATTTGACAATAAACTTCACAAGAAGCCTTAATTACTTTTGAAAAGATTAGAATCAGTTTGTAACTTACTTAAGCAAAACTCCTAGGGTTAAGTCATAACCCATGTCAGGGGTGTTACAAAGACCATGGTATGAGGACAAGACATGTTATAGATATGGACATGTTGAGAATACTAAACCGTGTTAACAAAGAATGGAGGAAATGACCCAACAACCGAGGCAGACTAGGTAGGGCTTACAAAAGTTACAACCCAATAGTGTGAAAAGGCAAAAGCAACAACGGGAAACATCTAGACTCTATGTTTTGAGTCAGCCTGAAGTGGTAGGTGACCGCAAGGGGTGATAGTCAGATAGAGCTTTTTCATTATGATATGTCCTCTTGATTTTATCTGATAATCATAAGAAGCATTGTTGTTGTTGATTTACCTTTGATTGTCCTATGGGAACATGGGGAAGAAATGATGAGGACTAGAATTTATATTTTATTCAGTATTCTTTAAAATGCTTTATAATTGCTTTTATCCATATAAAAGAGTAAGAAATGTCAATGAGATGCCTGGAGAAAACCAGGGATATTAAGTCGTGTGACTTGGATGATATGAAAAATAAAGTATATGATACAGACAAGGTGCATACTACCTAACCTTAGTACTTGTATACCCTGGCTAGGTATTCAACTATTGAAGGTAGGGTAAGTATGGAAATCTTAGATTGCCATCTTTCTGATTACTCTGATCATGTAATAATTTTGAGACAATCTAAAGATCATAATTAAATAAAAAATATGGCACGAATATTTCTATTACATCCTAAGTGAATAAAATGGAATCTAAGATTATCTCAAATCAATCTGAGAGTATGAGAAAGTACAAAGTACAGTTCTCATGATAAGTGAAATGGAACAAGGAATATGATCCATGTTCAAATAATGAATAGGTGAAGGATAATGATCTCTTCCATAATGTGAGAATCAGAAAAGTGATAAAATTATAAATGTTCATGAAGATGTTAGACAACAACAAAGAAAGGAGTGATGACATGTAATTATCCTTATAATTCCTATGTTGATGGCAAGGAACCTAGGATGAAACAAGAGCAAAAGACTCATGAACAGTTGAAAGTTCATGAAATAATTAGAGGAGATGACAATCTCTTCTCTTTGATAAACAACCCTGGGTGATGATGGGGGTGATAAGAAGAATATGTTTCTTTGTGTTCTTTCCTTTTAGGGACATGGCAATCAAGTGAGTCTTATGATACTTGATGTGTATGAGTTACAAGTATTCTATTGATGGATACTTAGAAAAGTATTAGTTCGTCTTGGACTTTGATTCTCAGATAAAGATATGTGTAATAAGTAATGTCCCAAGATGAAATAAAGATCCTTTTATATGTTTGGCTTTGGTAATAACAATAGAGAGACGGAAATGATGAGGATGTGATGTGTTTTTGACACATGTGATGGATACCAAGGTAAAGAATTCTAGTATCCAAGAAGTGTTAGGTGGTATGGGAAAGTGAGAACATGACTCCTGATAAGATGATTAATGTTTGGCTACTTAGAAGGGCCTACTTTGAGATCAGTCGAGTTGTAATGACCCTGACCTGGGTTATGAGTCAAACCCTATTTGTTTTGGCTAATAAAGTTTCTTAGAACTTTAATATAATCCTATAAGGAGTTTTTTTATCATATGACACACTTATGTTTCAAGTTTGGTCTTGATTGAATGTTGTTTGAGCAATGTTCCTTTGTTTTGGACCAAAGTGCAATTTACCCAAGATGAGGAGTTATATTGCAAAATTCCAAATTTGAATGTTCCCTAAGTGTTTTAGCATTATAATAAAGTGAATTATGCTAAGTGGTGGCTTGCGGAAAGCCTAAATGCCAAGTTTGAACTTGTTTGAATAATGCTAGTACCTTGTGCACCAATTTTGGTACAAATTGTAATTTACCCAAAATGTAGGGTTGATATGCAAATTAACACCTCTATAGTGTTCCTACTTCCTCTATGTATACTTTAGAGGATACATAATGAATGAGACACCATGTTTGAATCATTAATGAGTGGTAGTATTCTTGGTGATGAAAAGACCAAGAAAGTAGTAGAATGGAAACCATAATTTGAGCTTGTATTGAGTGTAACGAGTTGTAGTGTTAAATGGGAGTCCCTATCGGCCAAGGAGACAAATAGGAGACCCCCATATTGTTTTGTTAACTGTTTTCCTTTGCAAAAACGAACTAAGCATCTCAATAAAGCAATGGATATCGGCTTGCAACTTTCTTTGGGAAAGGTTGCATTGAATTGTGAGTATAATAATGTGAGTGGTAGTGGCTTGTCCTAGAAGATAACCAAAAGGGGGCCAGACCCTTATCCCTTGCATTATCCTCAAGTTTTTATTTTTCATGGAAAGATAAAGATGTAATGCATGAAAGTACATGTGTTAATCCATGCATGGCCATGTGGCACCTACTACTAGTAAGGTGATGACACCTCTTACACTCTCTCCCATGAACCTCAAGTATATATACCCTTTCTTTCACCCCCTCTGTGGAAGTTTTTGAATCCTACCACCTCCTTGATATTAGATATAATGCATAGAGTCTTGGTATCATGCATAGGTGAAGTGGTATCGTGCATAGGGCCTTGGGTATCGGCCATAACAAGTGGAATCATCCATAGCATGTTGATATTGGCCATAACAAGTTGATATCGGCCAAGTAAAGTGATATTGGCCACAAGTGAAAGGGATATCGGACAAAAGTGAGGGCATATTGTGCATGAGTAGTGAGGTATCGTGCAAGGTTCTAAGTATCAAGAAGGAGCTCAAGTATTAACTCTAAGGTGAGTCCATGATCATCTTCAACCTTGGATTGAAGCATGGATCTATGGTTATGATCTTCCATTCTTTTCTTCTTCACCAAGTTCTTAACTATGGTGATTCCTTGTATATGAAGGAGTTTTGAACAAGACTTGGAATTTAGATAAGTCATATTCAATGTTAGGAACGTGAAGCATTGGATCTTGGATCTTTGAAGTTGTTCTTGAGGCGGGTTATATAACTTGAACCCAAACATGTTATTACTCACCATCTTTCTTAATATATTTGATGATCTACTTTCAATTCCGAAATTTTCTTGAATACTTGATATATCTATGAGTTATAGTAGTTTCATAGACATGTTATCCTTGTACTTGAACAAGTAGGAGGAAGGTATAGAGCTTGAAGATGGTGGTATCACCTTATAAAGTGATATTGGGTTCAGGCACATAAGCAATCACCTCTAACCCAATATGGTGATGTACCTACACCACTAAAATGATATGGATATGAGTTTATACTTTCTTGGATGATATGGTGATGTAGTATACACCTTTTTCACGATATGAGGTCAAGAAAACACCTCTTTCACCGATATGGTGTGAAGCGCACACACAACTCTTTGCCCGATATGGTGTAAAACACACATACACCTTTAAAGTGATATGGTAAGCACACATACACCTCTAAAGTGATATGGTAAGCACACATACACCTCTAAAGTGATTTTGTAAGCAAGCATACACCTCTTTTCCCGATATGGTGTGAAGTAAACACACACCTCTTTGCCCGATATGGTGTGAAGTACACACACACCTCTTTGCCCGATATGGTGTAAATCTCACATACACCTATAAAGTTATATGGTAAGCAGATATACACCTCTAAAGTGATATGGTAATCAAGCATACACCTCTTGCCCGATATGGTATGCACACATACACCTCTAAAGTGATATGGTAAGCAAGCATACACCTCTTCCCTGATATGGTAAGAACACATACACCTCTAAAGTGATCTGGGTAGCAAGCATACACTTCTAAACCAATATTTGGTTAAGCATACACCTCTTTGACGATATGGTGTTGAGCACATCTCTAAAATAATATGCTGGGTAACCCAATACACTAGATGACAAAAGTGTTAAGGTGGCTAATACCCTAGAACATGTGATGACCAATACACTAAAGTATGGTGTGGCCAATATCTCCAAGAGAGGTTAGGATGTTATACTCATGTGTGGTGAAGGTGATACACCATATGATTGGTAAGGTTGATACCTTGATGGGTAAGGGTATGAGGGATGTGATGATGTCTACCCCAATATACACCTATCCCAATACATGTGTTCAACTTGACATACATGATTCAACCTGATACACCTTGTAAAGGTGAGGGTAAAACACTCTTAAGAGTGATGAGTGTAACACCAACTAATGGTGTAGTTAATACTTTTCTAGGTGAAACACCTAAAATGGTTGATAATTGTCAACCCTATATCAAAAATGCCTTAATTCGAGATGAGTCCATGTCACTTGATGATAGTTGGATAATTCAAATGTAGGGTAAATGTGATGAGTTAGTGCATAAGGTATTAGGATGGGAAATACCCTAATACAAGATAAGTTGATGAAATTAAGGAAGTTAAAAGTGATGAGGGAAGTGATAAACTAAGGCATAATAAATATCACATCCAGCACCTCAAGGATGATATACCTTGATATTTTTTGATGAGTAACACATGAAGTGTGTCATGTAAATTGTTACATTAAGATGTAATGAGTTTAATGCACTTTGATAAGTGTAGGCTAATATACCTTGAGAAAGGGTTAAGCCAACTTAATAAAGTATGATATAATCAACATCCTAGTGAGGATGAGAGAGAAACTCATACTTTGTGTTATTAATCATTTAATGATAAATTATGGTAATAAATAAGTATGATTGAATACTTATGATATCAATGTATGCTCCTAGATGTGTGGAGCAATGAATTATGGTTTTGATTGATAATATGAACTTGAAACCCTATTCGGATATAAAGGGAAACCCTAACCCTAATAATGGGAAGGTTGTATATCTCTTATTGAATAAGACTTGTGAAACATGTTAAATACTTGTATAACAAGTATAATTTGTATGTGGTATGATGACCTAAAAGATAATTGTTGCCTAGTTAGAGGTGATAAGATGTTGTGAGACATGTGAATAATTGTTGCCTAGTGAGAGGTGACAAGATGTTTAAATGGGCCTTGTTAGCCATGTGAATAGTTGTTTCCTAGTGAGAGGTGACAAGATGTTTAAATGGGATTTGTGATTCATGTGAAATACTTGTGCAACTAGTATGATGAATACCTTGGTCTGAGGACCTAGAGGTAATAGTTACCTGTTGCAGAGGTAACAATGCTTTGTGGTGATCTAAGAGTTTGAATACCCAGATCCAGTAATCATGATGATGATGATGTGAAAGGATGAGAATTCCCAGTAATGTAATAAGGGACTGAAATCCCGAGTGTTATGCATCTAAATGTGTTCTAAAGATTTGAAAATTACTCAATAGATGTATTACAACTTTCTTTGTAGCATTTGTTTATGATTGATGCTTATAACTTGTTTGATGCTAAAAGAATACTGTAATGCACTTAATATATCATTAGAAACCATAAAACATTGCCCTGACCATAGATTCATCAGTGTTAAGATTTTCTAAATGGTGAAACGGGTTTCCCTTGACATAACCTAGAGTGCATATTTTTGAATATGTGGTGGCATAAGTATGGACGACCTTGTGTGAGCCGATCCCCTTACAAACTTAAAATAAATGGGGATTTGGCTATATGTCATATCCTGGCTCGAGTGCGACTATGTTCATAGACTCAGTTGAGCATAGTGAACTAGCTCGTTTCTCAATGTATGGTTGTGTGCCATGACTCAGTAATTTCTTAACTGGGTACAGTTGTTAGTAGATATTCCCCTAAGAGAGTGCATGCTGACGCTGCAACTCTGAGCGAAGATGCCTTATACCTTATCACGCTTGATTTGCAGATTGAGATGAGATGTCACTGCCAGTGGTCTTGTACTGACCAAGACAAGTGAGGTCTTGGAAGTCGGCTCTTACAATGACAGTGTATGGTACCGATTTGTGAGAAGTTTGTGGTCAGTTGGAGCATGAACAAGGTATACTTCATCTCCTTAGGGCATAAGTGTGATTGTAAAATATGATTAGTCGTGTAGTATATTTGCATGAGGATCGAATACGGAAAACATTGATTGATGTGCAATTCAGTTATACATCTTAGTTGATAGATTTTATTTATGTTTCTTTACATTCCTTGTAAAGTAGATTGATGGTTTATTACTCTACCATGGGTAGATGCATCATTTTCTTAAGTAAAGATATTACTCTATCCTATTCATACAATGAATAATCCTACTAGTTAATATAAAAGAACCTTTTCTCAGTTTTATAATGCTTATCTATGATAATAATATAGTCGGAGAAGAGTTATATCTCTCACTAGGACAATTGTCTCACCCCATGGGATCCACAATTTTTAGGTGGACATGCACGAGGCGGTAGAGACCTTTCTGCAGAGGAGGAACAATAGTTGGGGCAACATAACAACTCAGGTTGAGTGTACTACTGTCTATCATGTCTTGTAGATAGAAGTCCTATGTGTCGTATCTGTACTCTCAGGTCCTTGGAGTCGGTTCGTAATGGTTTCATGAACGATCTGAGATTTTAGCTTGTAAGCCTCGAGGTTTTATGTTGATCCAGTATGTGTTTTTATAGAGTAAATGTTATATGATTGTCCTCGAGATGAAATGAAACAATGATGTACAATGTAAATCATGATATGTATGCTTTTTGGATCTTTCAGTAAGAGTTTTCTAGAAGAGGATCTCAATGCAAAATGGTTTTAAATTTTAGTGATTTTTTCTAATCCGTTGTATATGATGATTCTGCATAGTTAGTAACGATTTGGCAATCAGTTTGATGGTAGTCGTTACACTAGTTATGTACCTTTAGTATGGATGTCATATGTTAGGGGTTTATGCTCCACATAAAACTTGAAATCAACAAGGATATATGAGTTGAATAAATAGTTGTAACATCATTTTGGGAAAACCTTATCAAGCTAAAAATAATTCCTTAGAATATTCTTATCTAGATCTATTGAGGCAGCTTATATATAACATCTAGAGTTACCTTTGAGATAGTTTTTTTTTATAATTAGCCTCTCATTATGACATGAAATATGGAATAGTTGGTACAAGTCATAAGAAAGTTTAGTGTTGTGTCAGTAGATTAGATGGCACAAGATATGTATGCTAGGACTTGTAATCCCAAGTGGGTGATAGTACATATCCCTAGTCTTCTTTGGAAGAAACATGCTAATGTATGAGAGGGGTATGGTAAACTCTCTAGATCAAGAATCTTATCACATAAAGTTGCAAGTTGAGAAGGTGTAAAATTAGAGAGGTTTGACACCTGAGTTAAACAAGGTATGTATGATGCTCCTCTGACTAAGGCAAGTGTTACCTGACACAGAGTTGACTCTACAGTCAGTAATGGAAAGGATAGCTGAGCATGTGTCATGTGTGATAGATCTTATGATGATCTTTAATGGAAGGACTTTGTGCTGGTCAAAATTCTATGGCATCTCCATGACATCAAGATATTATGGGAGACTTGATTATATGATGCATGAATGATAATTGTCTTCCTTCATCTCAGATTTTGGGAACGAAATCCTTGTTAGGGGTTTATAACTTGTAATGACCTTGACCGGGGTTATGAGTTAAATCATGTTGGTTTTGGCTAAGTAAGTTTCTTATAACTGTAATATAATCCTCTGAGGTGTTTTGTTATCATGTGTCACACTTATGTTTCAAGTTTAGTCCTGATCGAATGTTGTTTGAGCAATGTTCCTTTGTTTTGGACCAAGTGCAATTTACCCAAGATGAGGGCTTATATTGCAATATGTCACATTTTGAGTGTACCTAATGTGTTCTAACATCATAAGAGAGAGAATGATGCTAGATGGTGGCTTTTGGAAAAGCCTAATTTCCAAGTTTGAACTTGTTTGAATAATGCTAGTACCTTGTGCACCAATTTTGGTACAAATTGTAATTTACCCAAAATGTAGGGTTGATATGAAAATTACTACCTATAGAGTGTTCCTACTTACTATATGTATCATTTAGAGAAAAGATAAATAAGGAGACACCATGTTTGAATCATTTTTTAGTGGTAGTATTCTTGGTGATCAAAAGACCAAGAAAGAGGTTGAATGTGAAACCCTAACTTGAGTTGTATCGAGTGGTAGACTTGATATGGGAGTGCCTATCGGCCAAGGAGCCATATAAGAGACCCCATATCGGTTTGTGAACTCTTGTAAAAGGCCATGACGGGCAAAGCACCTCAAGGAGGTGATCCATGATGAGTTCGATGCTCCTTGCAAAAGTTGTATCAATTTGCATAATTTGTGAGATAAAAATGAGATATCTTATCAAACAAGATAACTAATGGCCAAAATATCATCTCTAGATTATCCTCAAGTGTTTTTATGTCAAGATAAATGTGAGTGCATGCATGTACACATGTCAACCATGCATGTACACATGGCACCTAGTAGCTGAAAATGATGACACCTCATATACACACTTTTTCATGAACCTCAAGTATATATACCCTTCCTTTCACCTCTTAGTGAAAATTTTCGAATCCTACCACCTCCTTTCTCTTAGATATCATGCAGATAGTCTTGGTATAGTGCATAGGTGAAGTGGTATCATGCCTAGGGCCTTGGGAATCAGCCATAGCAAGTGGTATTGGCCATAGCAAGTGATATCGACCATATCATGTTGATATCGGCCAAGTGAAGTGATATAGGCCACAAGTGAAGGGGATATAGACCACAAGTGAGGGAATATCATGCATAAGTAGTGAGGTGTCGTGCATGGTGCTAAGGATCAAGAAGGAGCTCAAGTATTAACCCTAAGGTAAAGCTATGATCTTCTTCAACCTTGTATTGAAGCATGGATCTAGGGTTATGATCTTCCTTTCTTTTCTTCTTCACCAAGTTCTTAACTATGGTGATTCCTTGTGTATGAAGGAGTTTTGAACAAGCCTTGGACTTTTGATAAGTCATATTCAATCTTAGGAACGTGAATCTTTGGATCTTAGAGCTTTGAAGTTGTTCAAGAGGCGGGTTATATAACTTGAACCCAAGCATGTTATTACTCACCATCTTTCTTGCTATATTTGATGATCTACATTCAATTCCATTTTTTTTGAATACTTGATATATCTATGAGTTATGGTAGCTGCTTAGACCTGTTTTACTTTTACTTGATATATCTATGAGTTATGATGTAATCAATATCCTAGTGAGGATGAGAGAGAAACTCATACTTTGTGTTTGATAATCATTTAATGATAAATGATGAGAATAAATAATTATGATTGAATACTTATGATATCAATGTATGCTCCTAGATGTGTGGAGCAATAAATTAGGGTTTGGATTGATAATATTCATCTATAAAGGAAAACCCTAACCCTAATAACAGGAAGTTTGTATTTCTCTTACTTCATAAGCCTTGTGAAACATGTTAAATACTTGTATAACAAGTATAATGTTTATGTGGTCTGATGACCTAAAACA
The DNA here is from genome assembly GCA_963693085.1 of Alisma plantago-aquatica. NCBI lineage: Eukaryota > Viridiplantae > Streptophyta > Magnoliopsida > Alismatales > Alismataceae > Alisma > Alisma plantago-aquatica. Next base: position 728,946,177 of record OY856410.1, on the reverse strand, counting down.
TAATTGTTACCTAGTGAAAGGTGACAAGATGTTTAATGGGCCTTGTGAGCCATGTGAATAATTGTTGCCTAGTGAGAGGTGATAAAATGTTGATAAGTCTTGTGAGACATGTGAATAGTTGCTGCCTAGTGAGAGGTGAAAAGATGTTTAATGATACTTGTAATCTATGTGAAATACTTGTACAAAAAATATGATGAATAATTGGTATGAGGACCTAGAGGTAATAGTTACCTATTACATAGGTAACAATGCTCAGTGATGATCTAAGGGTTTGAATACCCAGATCCAGTAATCATGATAATGAGGGTGTGAAGGGATGAGAATTCCCAGTGATGTGATAAGGGAATGAGATCCCGAGTGATATACTTTCAAAATGTTCCAAAGATCTTAAAACTACTACCCTTTCTTTATATCATATGTTATAATTCATGTTTGAAACATGGTTGAGGCTAAAAGAATATTGTAATGTACCTAATTAATCAAGTGGAGTCTCATCATGTAGTGCCCTGGCCATAGACCCATCAACGTCAGTAGCTGTTGAATGGTGAAACGGGATTTCCCACGGGATTTCCTAGAGAGAATATTTTTGAATATGCACGAGTGATGGACGAGTTATATCCAGATGTCCCAATTAAGAATTGATGTCGCACCTTCCTTATTTATCACAGGATGATGTGAATCTCCCGACCAAATGAGGAATTGATGCATAGAACCCTTCTTCATTCTATGTGAATCAGGATTGAAATGTGATTCTCCCAAACAGTTGAGGAATTGATTTGTAATCTTCCTTATTCTTATAATTTGGGGATGGATAAACCGAGATCTCCCTGAAGAGAGTGCATGGTGCGGCTGTAACTCTATAGAGAAGATGTCGCTATACCCCGACATGCTATTTGCAGATGACACGAGATGTCCTGCCAGCAGATGACCTGAGATGTCCTACTAGTGGTCTCATACTGTCTGAGACAGATGAGGTCATACAAGTCAGCTTTGTCCTTGACCTTGTATGGTACCGATGCTTTACGTAGCCGTGGTCAGTTGGAGCATGAACGGTATACTTCATCTCCTCAGGGCATAAGTGTGATTGTAATATGTAATCAGTTGAGTAGCTTATTTGTTTAAGGAACAAATACGAAAAGATATTGGTTGATGTACACTTCAGTTATACATCTTAGTTGGTAGATGTTATCTATGTTTCTTTTCATTTCTTGTAAAGTGGATAGATGGTTTATTGCCCTACCTTGGATAAATGCATCATTTTTCTTCAGTAAAGAGATTACTCTGTCCTATTTATATAGTGATTAACCCTACTTGTTAATATAAAAGAACTGCTCAATTGTACATTGCTTATTTTTGATAATAATATGGTCGATGGAGAGTTATATCTCTCGCTGGGATGATTGTCTCACCCTGTGCGATCCAAAATTTTTAGGTGGATATGCATGAGACGGTAGAAATCTTTCTACAGGGGGAGAACAACAGTTGGGGCAGTAGTAACAGCTCAGGTTGAGTGTTTTGTCTGTCATGTCTGGATGTGATAGAGGCTATGGATTATGATGTTGATAATTCCCCATCCACCCTCTGATTTGGGGCTAGAACTGGTGTCCCAAAGGCAAGATGTTTTTTCTTGCAGTGTTATTCCCATAAAAAGGTTCATCAAATTTTGTCTATGGTTATGAGCACCACAGAGGGTAGAGGAATACAAGAGAGGTAGTATGTGATGACAGGGGTAAGAGTTGTTGTAATGTCCCTGACTAGGGTTTAGGGATAATCCTATTTGTTTAGCCTAAATAAGTTTCTTGGAGATTTAATATAATCCTTTAAAGTGTTTTGTTATCAGGTGACAAACTTATGTTTCAATTTTGGTCCTGTTTGAATAATGTTTGAGCAATGTTCTCTTGTTTTGGACCAAAATACAATTTACCCAAGATGAGGGGTAATATTGCAATACGTAACATGTTAAACATACCTCATGTGTTTTACCATTATAAAAGAGATAGAATGATGTAAGGTGGTGGCTTGTGGAAAGCCTAAATACCAAATTTGAACTTGTTTGAATAATGTTGGTACCTTGTGCATCAATTTTGGTACAAATTGTAATGTACCTAAAATGTAGGGTTGATATGCAAATTACCACCTTGAGAGTGTCCCTACTCCCTCATAGTATCTTTTAGAGGAGAAAGAAATAAGGATACACCATGTTTTAAGCATGTATAATGGATAGTATTCTTGGTGATAGAAAGACCAAGAAAGAGTTGAATATGAAACCCTAATTTGAGCTTGTATCGGGTCGTAGAGTTCAAATGAGAGTGCCTATCGGCCAAGGAGCCATAGGGGGAGTCTCATATCAGTTTTATGAACTCTTGTCTTTGTCCATGACAAGATAAGAACCTCAAGGAGGTGATGTGTATTGGTTTTCAACTTCCTTGGAAAAGTTGTGTTGGGTTGTGAATAAAGTGGTAATTGAGTTGAGATATCTTATCCAAAGAGATAAGTGATTGCCAAAATATCATCTCTAGATTATCCTCAAGTTAATTGTATGTCAAGATAAATAGGATTGCATACAAGGACAAGTGTAAACCATGCATGAACACGTGGCACCTAGTAGCTTAAAATGATGAATCCTCATATACACACTTTTTCATGAACCTCAAGTATATATACCCTTCATTTCACCTATAAGTGACAATTTTCGAATATTACCACCCCCTTTCTCTTAGATATCATGCATACAGTCTTGGTATCATGCATAGGTGAAGGAGTATCGTGCATAGGGCCCTGGTATCGGCCATAGCAAAGAGATATCACCCATAGCAAAGTGATATCAGCCAAGTGAGGTGATATCAGCCACAAGTGATGAAGTATCATGCATAGTACTAAGGATGTCAAGTCTTGAACCTTTGATAAGCTCATCTTCAACCTTGGGAACGTGAATCTTTGGAGCTTGGATATTTGAAGTTACTCTTGAGTTGGGTTATATAACTTGAACTCAATTATGTTATTATTTACCATCAATATTGCCTTAGTCAAATGATTTGCTTTCAAATAGAATTTTCTTGAATAATTGATGAACCCATAAGTTCTAGTAGTAACCTAGGACTATTTTATATGAAATAAAATAGTTAGAACAAGAGTCTAGAGGTTGATGATTATGACATCATCATGGTTCAACCCGTGTTGGATTGAAGAACCTCTAACCTGATATGGTGTGAAGTATACACACACCTATTTGCCCGATATGGTGTGAAGTATACACACACCTCTTTCCCTGATATTGTGTGAAGCATACACACACCTCTTTGCCCAATATGGTGTGAAGCACACACACACATCTTTGCCCGATATGGTGTGAAGCACACAGACACCTCTTTGCCCGATATGGTGTGAAGTACAAACACACCTCTTTGCCCTATTTGGTGTGGAGCACCCACACACCTCTTTGCCCGATATGGTGTGGAGCACACACACACATCTTTACCCGATATGAAAACAAGCACACACCTCTTTGCCCGATAGGGTGGAAGCACCTTCATTCAATATATTTGATTGAGTGACACATGTAGTGTGTTATGTCAAATGATACAATAAGACATAAAGAGTTTAATGCACTTTGTTAAGTGTAGACTAACATACCTTTGAGAAAGAGTTAAGCCAATTTAACAAAGTATGATGTAATCAATATTCTAGTGAGGATGAGAGAGAAACTCATACTTTGCATTGATAATCATTTAATGATAAATGATGTGAATAAATAAGTATGATTGTATACTTATGATATCAATGTATGCTCCTAGATGTGTGGAGAAATGAATTAGGTGGATTGATAATATGAACTTGAAGCCCTATTCGACTATAAAGGGAAACCCTATCCCTAATAATGGGAAGGTTGTATTTCTCTTATTGCATAAGCCTTGTAAGATATGTGAAATACTTGTAAAACAAGTATAATGTTTATATAGGCCTTATGAACTAGAGATAGTTGTTACCTAGTGAGAGGTGACAAGTTGTTTAGTGTCCTTATGAGCCATGTGAATAGTTGTTGCCTAGGGAGAGATGATAAGATGTTTAATGGCCTTGTGAGCCATGTGAATAGTTGTTTACTAGTGAGCGGTGACAAGATGTTTATTGGCCTTGTGAGCCATGTGAATAGTTGTTGCCTAGTGAAAGGTGACCAGATGTTTACTGGCCTTGTAAGCCATTTGAATAGTTGTTGCCTAGTGAGAGGTGACAAGATGTTTAATGGCCTTGTGAGCCATGTGAATAGTTGTTGCCTAGTGAGAGGTGACAAGATGTTTAATGGCTTTGTGAGCCATGTGAATAGTTGTTGCCTAGTGCGAGGTGACAAGATGTTTAATGGCCTTGTGATCCATGTGAATAATTGTTGCCTAGTGAGAGGTGACAAGATGTTGAATGGTGTTGTGAGCCATGTGAATAATTGTTTCCTAGTGAGAGGTGACAAGATGTTTAATGGCCTTGTAAGACATGTGAATAGTTGTTGCCTAGTGAGAGGTGACAAGATGTTTAATGGGCCTTGTGAGCCATGTGAATAGTTGTTGTCTAGTGATAGGTGACAAAATGTTTATAAAAGTCTAATGATCTAGAAATTAATGTAAGATATGGTAATGTTCAAAATAAACTAGATATATAGGAAACTCGTAACATAATAATAATAATAATCAATGGTTACAAATATAATAATGAAATCTTGGTCATACATGCATTATGGTTATAGCGAAATAAGGGATATAGTGTTTTTAATATGCTAAAATGAGATATGAGGAATACTTGTATCACATAAAGGATGTGAATGTGTATGATGGTTTGACCGAGGTAAAATGCCTAGTAAAGGTGATGTGGTATTCAGTATTGAGTTTAAGGGATTGATATCTTATAACAAAAGTGAAAGGGAAACATAAAGGCATTCCAACTCCTATGGAATCCTTAGAAATACGGCCATGATCTCACAAGATTGGTATAATTCAATACCTGGTTGTACTCTCAAAATGATCTCACATGATTGGCATAGTCCAATACCTGGCTGTAATCTCACAGGGTTAGTACAATCCAATACATGGATGTAATCTCACAGGATTGGTACAATCCAATACCTGGCTGAATTCTATCAGGATTGGTACATTCCAATACTTGGTTGTAATCTCACATGATTGGTACATTCCAATACCTGGTTGTAATATCACAGGATTGCTACAATCCAATACTAGGCTGTAATCTCATAGGATTGGTACAATCCAATACCTGGCTGTAATTTCAGAAGATTGGTACAATCCAATACTTGGCTGTAATATCACAGTATTGGTACAATCCAATACTTGGTTGTAATTTCACAAGATTGGTACAAACCAATACCTGGCTGTAATTTCATAGGATTTGTACAATCCAATACCTGATGGTACTCTTACAAGATTGGTATAAAGTTGGAACATAATAATGTATATTCACATGATTAGTACAATCCAATACCTGGCTGGCAGATTGGCTGAGGCCAATAGACAGAAATGAGAATGATTCATACCATGAAAATAGTATCACATGATCATCTTGAGATGTTGGTATAGTATGATGTGTAAAATATATACATGTCTTTTATATTCCTTATAAAGTGAATAGATGATTTACTGCTCTATCATAGACAGTTAAAATTCTTTAAAAAGATGAGGAATGTTCTAATCTGCTTATTCATAGAGATTCACCTTGCTTATTAATATAAAAGAACCTTTGCGCAGTTTTACATTGTTTACCTGTGATAATAACATTGTTGGAGGAGAGTAATATCTCTCGCTAGGACAATTGTCTCACCCCGTGGGATCCACATTTTTGTAGGTGGACGTGCATGAGGCAGTACAGACCATACTGTAGAGGGAGAACAATAGCAGCAAGGACAACAGTAATATCTCATGTTGAATGTACTGTATGTCGTGTCTTGTAGATAGAAGTCCTATGTGTCGTCTATGTACTCTCAGGTCCCCAGATTTAGTATGTGATGCTCTTATGAACAATCTGAGATTTTAGCTTGTATGCCTCAAGGTTTTATGTTGCTTTAGTATATGTTTTGACAAAGCAATTGTTATATGTTATCCTCAAGATGAGATGGTACAAAGTATGTACAATGTGAACCATGATGTATATAAAGTTGGGTTCTTTCTTTAAAGAGTTTTCTAGGAAATGGATCTCTTTGCAAAATGGTTTTAATTTTTAAGTGATTTTTGTTAATCCACTATTTATGATTATTCTGTATAATTAGTAATGATTTGGTTGTCGGTTTGGTGGTGGCCGTTAAAATTTTGGTATTAGAGCCTAAGGTTCGCTGAGTCTACAGAGACATAGGACTAAGGTGTTGTGTGATAGAGTGGACTTTTGGATCCCTATGTTCATGCCTTTTTGAGGTATTTTATTCATTGATCAAACAATATAATTTTGACCAATTCATGTACAAGGTAGCTTGAGTTGTGAGAAAGCTATGGTTAAATTTGGTGGTAATTGGATATTCCTAGAAGAAGTTATGTATGTTTGAATGTTATAAAATAATGTGTATATTTGATGATTTATAGACCAAAGTTTTATAGAATGAGCCTAAGTTAAGCTGTGTAACGCACCCCTTTGGTTGAGGACAGATTGCGTGAACAATCCTGACCATTCATGTCTAATCTAGTGGCGAAGGCCTTTTAAGAGTTTATGCCATGGATTAACTGGGTGAAGGGGACTTGTTTTGATCCTAGCTACGCCTACATCATCCCCTTCATAGCAGTTTTGCAAGGATAAGAGTCGTGAGCTCCCACGTTGCCAAGTTTGTCTAACGAGATGCAAGAGGTGGTTTTGAACCTGTGGGTGGCTTTGGCTTGATCGTGTCTACCCGATGACCCCTCAACCATATCTTTAGGAGACTAAAGGAACAGAACGAGACCCTCCAGAATACAAGTCTCTCCATTGCTAGTAGCAGAAGAACTTAGAGGTAGAAGAATGATAAATATGTGGTTTCAAAGGGAGAGACATCACTGATAAAATGTTCCTTCATGATGTTAAGCAACCAAGGAGGAGTCTTAGATCTGCTTGAGCCTCTAGACTTGATCTAGAAGTATTCGATGACGTTACCCCCTTTTCTACTACCACAACAGAGAACCATGGGCGGCAGGCTCCTAGTAGGTGAAGTTTTGAAGCTGTGTCCCTGTACCTGAGAAGCCGAGAAGGACCGCAAGGGTCTAGCAAACCCCTTGGCATCTCGATCAGTGGGCGATGAAGACCTAAAGGTTGACCAACTCCTCGCCGAAGTCGTTCCCATGGCAACGACATTCTCACATTGACCTAGAGATCTGGAGGGTGTCACAGGTTTCAAACAGGCTGGAACCTTAGGGATTGAATATGTGAGGGTTTTGGCACCGTCATTCATGCGCAAGGAGATAGGAAGTGGCTGCCATGCCTCACCAGAGCTAGGCCAAGCGGCATCACACACAACGGAAAGGGGAGTCACACAAGATAACTCGTGTGAGAAAGAACGTAGAACGGGGACCTGTTGTCTTAAGATCCTATTGTTTAGTCGTAGTACATGTATATGTATAAGTTTTATGTTCAATATGTAATACCAAATGTTGTAACAATTCATGTTGTAATTATATGTTGAATGGCGAACATGTGTTGTATGGTTTTATTATTGTTTATGTGCATGTGCTACTAATTGTTTCCTTCTAACTCCCTTGATTTTCTTCTTCTTAGCCTAGTGTGTGGTGTTTAAATTGGGTTTCTCGCTGAGGTGAGGGTTTCAATTTGGACGTCACACATCAGATTACATTTTAGAAAATCTGCGGACATCACAGGTGGTATCAGAGCATGAACAATATCAAAGTCTGACATTTCCTCACTATGCATCTCAAAACTAAAGAACCTTGCACTTAATGATCTTTTAGGGTTAGACTAGTCATCTTTTAGAGACCAGATCTGACCTAGCCTCTAGGTTAGCACCTATATGTTTGAGAACTAGGTCTAGACTGGTGCTTGTTGTATAACAAGTCCTTAGATGTTGTTCTTTCCTTGTAGTGTAGCGGTATGGGACGTTGCACTATTTGGAAATGACATACATCAAGGGAAGAGAAATCCTAGGCATATGGCGCTTGTTGTCTAGGGTAGCTACACTAGTATACACTTTATTCTCACCCTTTCACTAGTTTTCATGGCACTTTAGTCTCTACCTTGTGTGGGACACTCATTTTCTGGATTTGGTTTTTGATTCCAATCGGATCGAACCTTGATAGTTTTCTCTGACGCATGTTTTATCAGCGAAAAACTATATAATATTTTATTATGTATATGTATTGCAAAAATGTGTCCTCACACATGTATGAGTAGGATGTGATCATGCAACCTAAGTGAAAGTGAATTACATCAGTCTAGAAGAGATAGTAGTTCTAGATTAGATGTCTAGAGCCTTTTTGATATATATGATGGATGGAATAGATGAAATAAGTTTTGATGATATGATGTAAGTTTCAAATAGATGATATTATGATGATATATGTTTGTATTTGATGACTCAAGTATGGTTTTGAGGATTTGAGATAAGTTTTAATGATGCATGTAACTAGGCTTTAATGAGATGAGTTAAGATAAGCTATGACAAGGTTTTGAGTCAGCATGAGCATCAAGCTCTTTTACAAAGGAGGACCTCTAGTGTTAGGACTAGTTTTAGGGTTAACTCTAGAGAGAGTGAGACCCATCAGGAGAAGGTTAGAGAACCTAAACTCTATGATATGAGAATTCTGAGAAATATTTGTTGTGATATGTCCTAAACTAGACTACTCCTGAGTGAATGAGTTGAGTTGCTTTATGCATGATTCCTATAGTTATCTTGAACCCTAGATGTCCTTGGGAGGACCAAACCCTAGAGATAGAGAGAGGCTCATTATATGTGTGCAAGTTAAAATGAATATGAGTGTCATCCATCTAGGTGAGGGAGAGAGAGCCCAAGACCCTAGAGGAGGTAGCTATGTTAGTTTTTGTGAAAGCCTCATGCTCGGGTTGGTGGTTCCCCATGTAGGACTCTAGTGGTGTGTATATATAGAGAGTTTTGGGTAAGCATGTCTCATGGGTAGAGAACCTATGAAAAGAGTGTCATGTTGTTGTTTGGTTGGTGCCTATGTGGCTAGATCTTGGAAAGCTATCACTTGTGCCAATGAGGTATACCTGTGAACCCTAGACTAAGAGAGGAAAGACAAAGTATGTGCATATGAGACACTCATAGAGTTGAGTTAGCTCAGAGAGGTTGAGCATGATATTACCCTCATGATATGGGTCAAGAGAACCTCAATTAGACTATATAAAGTTTTGATATATGTTTGACAAGCCACTCATATAAGTTCCCTTAGCACAACCATGATATAATATATGTAAGGATGTGGATCTAATCTTGACATGTTACGATGGAAATCTAGAAAGCGTTTAATAGATATCAATGCATAAGTGCTTAGCCATATAAGCGAATAATGATGATAACATAATATAGTTGGTTAGTCTTGTGATGAAATCACGAGTAAACTTTGCAATTTATTATAAAAATGAAATAAGATCGTATAAATGAAAAACATGTTACATGAGATGTTAATCTTGGTGCTTAATAGAGATGAAAAATATTGTTATACAGTAGCAAAACATAATGATTATGTGACCTTGATATGATCTAGATCGATAAAGTGAGTTAACTATTATTAACTCTCTCTTAAAAGACATATGTTAACGTTGAACATGTTCTAAAAAAATCAGCTCAATAAAATGTTGATGACACCTTGATATAATGGGTTAACGTTAGTTAAGTCCTTTAGAACATGTTGATATGATGTGGGAACCCTAATGCATGGGTAAAGATAAAGATGCAACCCTAACATATGAGATATGTCATGACATAATCAGAGTTTCTAAACCCTTGTTTCAATCTTTAAGAAGGGGTGATTCACCTTAGATGTTTTAAAACCTCCTAACAGTGGTAGGATATAATCATGAGACTTCTGTTTGTGTATAGGTTTCACCTCGAGTGGTGCCCTACATATCGATGAATATCTCTTTGTTTGCACTGGAGTAAGAGTATGGCATAATTTCGAGGATGAAAATTCCTTTCAGATGTATATGATGTTATAAAATGGATTTTTGCTTTAATTTCGAGGACAAAATATCTTTTAATGTGTATAGGATGTCATGGAGTGGACTTTTGGATCCCAATGTTCATGCCTTTTTGAGGTATTTTATTCAGTGATAAAATAATATGATTTTGACCAATTCATGTACAAGGTAGATGGAGTTGTGAGAAAGCTATGGTTAAATTTAGTGGCAATTGGATATTCCTAGAAGAAGTTATGTATGTTTGAATGTTATAAAATAATATGTATATTTGATGATTTATAGACCAAAGTTTTATAACATGAGCCTAAGTTAAGTTGTGTAACATACCCCTTTGGTTGAGGGTATATTGCGTGGACAATCATGACCATTCATGTATAATCTAGTGGCGAAGGGCTTTTAAGAGTTTATGCCATGGATTAACTGGGTGAAGGGGACTTGTTTTGAACCTAACTATGCCTGGATTGTCCCCTTCACAGTAGTTTTGCAAGGACATGAGATGTGAGATCCCACGACGCCAAGTTTGTTTGACATGATGCAAGAGGCAGTTTTGACCCTTTGGGTGGCTTTGGCTTGATTGTGTCTACCCCATGACCCCTCAGCCATATCTTTAGGAGACTAAAGGAAGAGAACAAGACCCTCCAGAATACAAGTCTCTCCATTGCTAGTAGCAGAAGAACTAAGAGGTAGAAGAATGATGAATAGGAGGTATGGGAGGGAGAGACTTCACTACTAAAATGTTCCTTCATGACGTTAAGCAACCGAGGAGGCATCCTAGATGTGCATGAGCATCTGGACTTGGTCTGGCTGTAGTCGATGATGTTACCCCCTTTTTTACTACAGCAACAGAGAACCATGGGCGGCAGGCTCCTAGAAGGTGAAGTTTTGAAGCCATGTCCTTGTGCTTGAGAAGCCGAGAAGGACCACAAAGGTTTGGCAAACCCTTTGGCATCTTGATCAATGGGTGATGAAGACATAGAGCTTGACCAACTCCTCGCTCGAGTTGTTCCCATGGAAGAGACGTTCTCACCTTGACCTAGAGATCTGGAGGGCGCCGCATGTTTGAAAGAGGCTATAACCTTAAGGATTGAATCCATGAGGGTTTTGGCACCATCAATCGTGCGCAAAGAGCTAGGAAGTGGCTGCCAATGCTCACCGAAGCGGCGCCAAGTGGCGAAACACGTAGTGGAACAGGGAGTCACACAAGACAACTCACGCGAGAAAGAATGCAGGATGGGGAAAGAAATCAGAGAGCCTGATCTAGATGATTGCTAACTTACAAACCAGCTGGCTCAGTGCAGGCCAGGAGAAGAGTCATGCCCCTCTGGGCCACGTGGCAGTGTCACATTCGCCGAAATGGTAATAGTCTCATATAATCATCAAATCTTGCATAATTTGTAGAAAATCGCACTGTTATCACAAAAATACAAATAATATGTTGAAATGTTCAGAAAAATGAGTAGAATACAGTAGAATGATAATATCAAGCTTTTTATGCACTAATAATAGTGATGTCATGTAAGATGTGAAATGCTCATATGATGGATAATAAATAGCAAACGATTCCCTAAAATTATGAGAAAATACTAGTAAATCTATATTCATGTTTATAATACTTTTTAGGTCTGATATTATGATGTTGATGTAGAAAATTTTGTAATCTACTCAATATGGCTATTTAGGGCTAAGAACCCTAAACAAAATGCAATAAATACATACATGCTCAATAAATAATGAAATTCGCAGAAAACCCTCATATCTGTGAGTATAAGATAGTATGTAAATATGAGATCAGTTTTATACACAAAATTCATGTTACATGAAGATGACCCTTAATACATGGGATGAAACCCTACTTTGTATAATACATGTAACCTAGGTTTGATATGTATAAAGAATGATACATGACTTGATATTCAAATTATGTATCCTAATCTAGAATATGAGATTAATAAGATAATTTCCATGTCAGGTACATAACAAAAAGAGGATAAGACAAGTAATAAAGTACATATCCTAATGAGATAGGGTAAACCTTAAAATGGTGATAACTAGGGTTAAGATGAGAATCTAATGATAATACATGATCTTGTCTTAATCATGGTTGACCAGGATATAGATGACTCATGAATATGTGATGATTTGGATATCTTGATCTAAGGCATGCCATTACCTCTTACTTGGCTTATTATACAATATACTTGTGTTATATATATAGTAAAATACTTGGCATTTGATATTGGATGAAATGATTGTTCTTGTATGATATGTTGCATGATTTTCCATACTTATTTCTATGAAAGCATGAAACATAAGATATCTGATCCATTATATGATAGAACTAAATCTCTTTGGTAGGATAGTGCATTGATGAAAGTACTAAATCTCTTTGACAGAATAGTACATGTGAGCACTAAATCTCCTTGGTAGAATAGTGCATTTATGAAGTACTAAATCTCTTTAGCAGAATAGTACATGTGAGCACTAAATCTCTTTGGTAGAATAGTGCATGTGGTTGATCAAATTTACATATAATGGAATGTCATGGTAAAATATGTGTTCTCTTTTGTTAATGAACATCTTTCTGCAAGTATATGCTTTTTTGTATATTTCTTTATAACTGCCAAGTATTAGTTTTATCTTATTGCCAAGATATGATGATAGATATATAAAACACACATAGGAATACTCAGTACAATATTGTTGAATTTTGTGTTGACGTGTACCACATGTAATCTTTTGTTTAGGTTGTGGACATGTGATCTTAGTGATTCAGGATGGTTCAGAGTTGTATGGTGAGCTGATGTTCAGGTGGACCTGTTGTCTTAAGATCCCTATTGTTTCGTCGTAGTACATGTATATGTATAAGTTTGATGTTCAATATGTAATACCAAATGTTGTAACAATTCATGTTGTAATTATATGTTGAATGGTGAACATTTGTATGGTTTTATTATTGTTCATGTGCATGTGCTACTGATTGTTTCCTTCTAAATCCCTTGATTTTCTTCTTCTTATCCTAGTGTGTGGTGTTTGAATTGGGATTATCACTGAGGTGAGGGTTTAAATTTGGACGTCACACATCAGATTAAGTTTTTGAAAATCCAGGGACGTCACATGTTGAGTATGTTCTAGTGTCCTCTAGTATATCCTATAGTAACTTCTGCTTATGCAAAATAAAGGGTGAAGTTTAAAAATGACTAGAGAACACGAGGAACATGTTGCTAAGAGCAATGTTGTTGCACCAGGAGAAGGTGCAAGGGATCATGCAAGAGAAGAATGAGTGCCTGAGAATTCCCATTTTGACCCAATAAAGATAGAGAATCCTGCTTTTTATACTCTTATAGGGCAGGTTAGGTCAACAATGATGAATATTGTGGTCTGGATACTAGTTATACAACCATGGTTACTAGCCCTCAATGCAAAAACTTTGGTTTCTAAAAGGGTTCCTGATGGTGTCCAAGCGCGTGCTCAGAACTGCTTGCTGTTGCTGGACCTTGCGGACAATCTCAGGCAGAGGTTGAGTCTACGTAGAGATCTCAAGGACTTGCTTTTCCGTCGCTTCTTGTTGGCACTTCGCTCCAAGTACCAGTTCTGGCAAGTTGTTGTAGTGGCTGTTGATGTGCTCAACTTGCTTAGCCACCTCATCTTGTCATTGCTGATAGCCTTGGAGGATGTTGGGCAAGGCTCGGTTGTGTTCGTCGATCGTGGCCACCTATCTTGATAAACCCTGCACATAAGAAAAAATAGAATGTAAAATGTTAGAAGGATCGGTGAGGAGGTTTCGGACGGCGTCGAATTGACGGTCAAATTCCTTGGCAAAGGGGACCCCAGGAGCGGAAGGGTGGGATGGCTGGGGTCTGCGTGGGATGGTGGTAGTGTCTTGCGGAAGAGACATTGATGATGCCCCGAGCTGCGTGGTGACTATGGATGGAGTCACCAACGATGTCGGGGTGGTGGTGGATGTGAAAGGTGGTGGTATCTCAGGTGAAAATGGTGGTAGTGATAGTGATGGGGTGAAAACTGTGGACGTGAATGGGAAAGTGGCAAAGTCGGGCATAGGGGTGGAGAAGGGAGAGCCTGAAGGTAAAAGGGGTGAAGAAGAGGATGTGAATGGTTGCGTGGATGTGGTGGAGAAGGGACGAGTGTTGGATGTTGGAAAGGTGGAGGGTGGAGTGGTGGTGGCAGTTAGCTGATCATGTAGACTCTTAATGTAAGATTCGATTGATGAGGTGGTTATGTTCTCTTCTTGGAGGGTGTCAGCCTCTGGATTTGGCCTTGATGTTGGTGTCCCTGACAGCTGTTGTGCCTGCAACTGCCTTCTGGAAGGTCGTTTGATAGGTATTTTTGATGGTCGAGCTGTCGATGCTGTGATACTTAGCTCCGTCTGTCCCGCTTTTGCTTTCTTGTCCTCTCCTTTAACCGAAGCTAAAAGTTGTGTAAGCTCCTCGTCAGAGAATAGGAGCTTTTCTGTGTCATAGTTTGCAAGCTCTGGATGCGGGAGGAGCGTTCTTGATGACTTGATTGTAGGGCAGAAGACATAGTGCAGTTTCACATCCTTTTCATTAATAATGAAGGAGTTCTTCAAAGTTTGTTCATTAGTAAGGATGCCTCCCTTTATTTGCGTGCAGCGAGGTAGGGGTATGTCCATCTTGAGGTATTTTATGATGGATGTGACATGGCCCCCCATGCATATTTCCTTCCCCAGGGCGTAAGCTGATAATTTCTGCATCATTTGTCATCAATTGTTGACTAGCCTTTCATTTAGAATGGACCAGAGAACAAAGAGACCCGAGATTATCACGTTTCCTCCTTCAGTCCTGGGGAAGAGTGCGCCAGCCAGAATTTTGTGTAGGGTGCGCACAAATCCAGAATTTATATTTGATGCTTTGCATGTCTTAGCATCATAGGTGGGAATCCCAATTAGTGATTTCCAGAATTTGTACCTGTTGAACTCAGGATGCTCAGTTCCCACAACCTTGGCTTTATTTAGCTGCTCCTGGTTGTCGATAAAAACTACATTTAACATGTTTTCTGTTAAGACAACCTTGGTGCCGAAGATTTGGGTGACCAGCCTTCTGTCACCTCCATCCCGTGATCTATCCATGATATCTATGGGTTCTTTTGTTAGAAATGTGAAGAATTCAGTAGTGGGTTCGGAATAGGAGATCTCAGGTACTAAACATAGCCTTGCAAGGTTGTCTTTGTCTAGTGTGTTGAAGATTCGACCATGGATCCCCATCTTAAGTAGTATGCTGGAGCAGACGTACTTAGTGGGTTTTAGGATTTTGTCAGTGGAGGGGGTGGTATGTATGAAGAGGTTTTCTGGTGGTGGTGTTGTGGTGGTGACGGGAGGGAAGGTGGGGGTGGTAACAGGGATGGTGGTGGTAGGTGTTGCAAGGTGTTGGTCCATAGCAAAGGCAGGGCGAACTTGTTTTCTTGCCCGTTTCTTGAAGGGTTGTCCAGTTGCAGTTTCCTAGACCTTGCATTTGCCCGTTTGTTCTTCGGCTGGGGATTCCTCCTCAGAATTAGGCTTGTATTCCGAGCCTTCATCATCATAAGAAGAAATTGCAATTTCTTCTTCAGGTGCCTTAGCTAGGCACTTGTCGAGGCGATCAAGGTCGCACAAGACTTGAATCATTTTGACATTTGGAGGTGCCTTTCTAGTCCTGTTGAAGTCATCTTTCATCTTCTGAAGTTTAGCTTGTTCTGTCCTCAATTGCTCATTGGTCCATATTTGAGAGTCGTCAGATACGATGGCTTCCTTTGTTGGTGATACCATATCTGCAAAATGGGAAATCATGAGTTAGAACAATATGTTTAGAAACAATTTAGATTTTATTTATATTTATGTGGTTTTATATATATATTTTTTATTTTTAGAGATTATGAAAAGCCAAACGGTTTCAGGACCGTTTGGTCCCAAATGATTTGAAGACTATTTGGTCCCAAACAGTTTGGGGATCGTTTGGAAGGTGAAACGTCAGGTAACAGCCGACGAAGGCGAAGGCGAAACGGCGAAGGGGAGGCGGATGCGCCGGCGATGAAGGCGGCGATGGAAAAGGCCGCCGACGATTAAAACGAAGGTGACGACGGGAGGAGCCGACGGCGAAAAAGATGTAGATAAAGAGGATTGCGGCGAGTCCGACGGTAATGGAGATGAAGGTGGCGCCAGCGTTGGAGAAGGGGAAACGTCGCAGCGGCGACGAAGTCGTAAACATCGATACAGAGGGTTGTGGAAGTGAAAAAACCGGCTGAGTTTCCGTGGTTGCTGGACTACCTTGCAGCTGTTGGTAGCATCAATGATGAAGAAGAAAAGAGCGGTGGTACGGAGGTGGAGTTGCCGTGTAGAAGTACGGAAACCAGGTCGTCGGAGGCAGAGGAAGGAAGTAAGGAGAGCAGGGGAAATGGAATAGTTCTGCATAAAAGCTTGAGAAAACTCAAGAGTCGAAGAGAGAAGAAGGAGGGGGTAGTGTTTATATTTATAGGAAACAGTTTAACAACCGTTTGCATTCGAAACGATTTTGGGACCGTTTGGCTCCAAACGGTCTCAGGACCGTTTGGACTCCAACAGTTTCAGGACCGTCTGGCTCCAAACAGTTTCAGGACCATCTGACTCCAAACGGTTTCAGGACCTTCTGGATCCAAACGGTTTCAGGACCGTCTGGCTCCAAACGGTTTCAGGACCGTCTGGCTCCAAACGGTTTCGAGACCGTCTGGCTCCAAACGGTTTCGAGACCGTTTGGCTGCAAACGGTTTGAAGACCGTTTGGAAGGGTAAAGGTTGAAAGGATTTTTTATATTTTTATGTTTGTTTTGGTTTATATATATTTTTTTATGTTATTTGATTTTACTTAATTTTTTTGTTTTGGTTATATGATTTTTTTTATATTTTCATAAGATAAAGCTAGGGTAATTAAAAGAACGGAAAGTAAAGGAAGAAACTGAAATCTTGGGTTGCCTCCTAAGTAGTGCATGGGTTTTACGTTGTTGGCTCGACGAAGCTGTGACATTGTTATGCTGACTGCGTAGCATCTTTGATTTCAATGGTTTGTCTTGGCATTTTGTCTTCCGTAGTGTAGTATCTTTTTAAACGATGACCGTTGACCGTCCTTTCTCCTCCGTTATTATTGATAATAATGACAACTCCAATTGGATAAATATGTTTTATGGGGAAGGGCCCGGACCATTTTGTTCGAAGTTTTCCGGGAAACAACTTGATCTTGGAGTTAAAAAGGAGTACTTTGTCACCGACGACAATGTCTTTTCTCTTGAGATGACCGTCGTGCCACATTTTTGTCTGCTACTTATAGATTATGGCACTCTGATAGGCATTCATTTGGAGCTCTTCTAGCTCCTACAACTATAGTTGTCTATTATCTCCTGCACTTTTAAGATCAAAATTTAGTTGTTTGATGGCCCACCAGGCTTTGTGTTCCAGCTCTACTGGAAGATGACAAGACTTCCCGTACACCAAACAAAACGGGGTTGTCCCGATTGGTGTTTTATATGCCGTTCGGTATGCCCAAAGTGCATCAGGAAGTTTGGTGGACCAATCAGTGCGGTTTCTGTTCACCATTTTTTCAAGAATCGCCTTTAATTGTCTATTTGATACCTCCACCTGACCACTAGTCTGTGGATGGTAAGGCATTGTGACTTTGTGGTTGACTCCGTACTTTTTTAGTAAGGCTTCAAAACTTCGTTCCCAGAAATGGGTCCCGCCATCTGATATGACAGTTCTGGGGACTCCAAATCTTGGGAAAATTATATCTTTGAACAATTAAGTAACTGGCTTTGAATCGCTGGACACAGTGGGTACAGCTTCGACCTGCTTTGAGACGTAGTCCACTGCAACCAAGATGTAAGAGAAGCCATAGGAGGAAGGGAAAGGGCCCATCTAGTCTACCCCCCACACATCAAAAAGCTCAATTTCTTGCCACATTGTGAGGGGCATCTCGTCTCTTTTTGATATGTTGCCAGAAAATTGACATTTGTTACAGTCTTTCACGAAATCGTAGGAGTCCTTTGATATGGTGGGCCAGAAGAAACCAGATTGTAATACTTTTATAGCTATTTTCTTAGCACTCATGTGCCCCCCGTGGGTCCGGAATGGCAATGCTCTAGGACCGGGGTTATTTCTTCTTCTGGCAAGCAACGACGGAAAAGTCCGTCAGCACAAAGGTGAAACAAGTAGGGTTCCTCCCAATAATATTTTTTTATGTCATGAAGGAACTTCCTTTTGTTATGGTAGGAAGCAGAGGGGTGGATAATCCTTGTGGCTAGATAATTGACGATATCCGCATACTAAGGGATCCCATGGGTGGCCTTCATAAGCTGGTCGTCTAGAAGAGAATCCCTGATAGGGATTTTATCTTCTTCTTCAACCTCGATACGACTGAGATGATCAGCTACAATATTCTCCATGCCACTTTTATCTTTAATTTCTGAGTCGAATTCCTGAAGCATCAACACCCAGCGGATAAGCCTGGGTTTGGCGTCTTGCTTCTAGATCAGGTATCGAATGGCAGAGTGATCGGTATAAACGATGACCTTAGAACCAATCAAATACGAGCGGATTTTTTCAAACGCGTAGATGACAGCCAGAAACTCTTTCTATGTGATAGTATAGTTTTCTGTGCTTCATCTAGCGTTTTTTATGCGTAGTAGATAACGTAAGGTTTCTTATCAATCCACTGTCCTAAAACAGCCCCTATTGCATAATCACTTGCGTCGCACATGATTTCAAATGGTTGCGACCAATCTGGGGCTCTCAGAATAGGTGTGGAAATTAAAGCATTCTTGAGGGTGGAGAAGCTTTGCATACATTCTTGATTGAAGATGAACTGAGTATCTTTAGTCAAGAGTTGGGCCATGGGTTTTTCTATCTTCGAAAAATCTTCGACGAATCTTCTGTAGAACCCCGCATGACCCAAGAAAGCTCTTACTCCCTTTATATCTCTCAGTGGCGACAGTTTTGAGATAACATCAATTTTTGCTTTATCCACCTCGATCCCTCTGTCAATCACCCTGTGCCCGAGGACGACACCTTCCATTACCATGAAATGGCATTTCTCCCAATTCAGGATAAGGTTTGTTTCCTCGCAGCGTTGCAGAACTTGTCCAAGATTGATTAAACAGTTATTGAAGGAATCTTCGTAAACTGAGAAATCGTCCATAAACACTTCCATGATGGATTCAGTTAGTCCGGCAAAGATGGCGGACATACACCGTTGGAACGTAGTTGGTGCATTACACAACCCGAACGATATTCTTCTAAAGGCGCATGTCCCAAAAGGACAGGTGAAGGTAGTTTTTTCTTGGTCCTCTGGGTGTATGGGTATTTGGTAGAATCCAGAGTAACCATCATGATAGCAAAAATATTTCTGATGAGATAAATGCTCCAGGACTTCATCGAGGAAGGGTAGAGGGTAGTGATCTTTCCTCATAGCTTTGTTCAGCTTCCTATAGTCAATACACATCCTCCACCCTGTTATAGTCCTGGTGGGCACTAACTCATTTTTGTCGTTAAGCACGACAGTAGTGCCACCTTTTTTAGGAACAACCTGAATAGGGTTGACCCACTGGGAGTCAGAGATAGCGTAGATTATGCCAACTTTGAGTAATTTTAGGACCTCTAGGCGAACCACCTCTTTGAGGTTAGGATTCAGTTTTCTCTGATGTTCGCGAGATGGTTTAAATTCTTCAACCATTGGAAGTCTGTGCATACACATGGCTGAATTTATGCCCGTTAGGTCAGTTATCTTATATACAATGACCTTTTTGTGCTTCTTCAGCTCATCCAGGAGCCTTTCTTCCCGATCTTCTGTAAGGGTAGAGCTGATGATGACCAGGCATAATTTTTCCTCATCTAAGAAAACATGTTAAAGCCAGCCCTGTGGGTAAAGTCTTCATTTCAGGGGCTTTCGGTGGCTCAGCTACTTCTATAATGGTAACAACTTTAAGTTCTTCAAAAGTGGCTCTTGGTGCTTCTTCGGCCTTTTCTAAATGTTGCAGACAATGTTGAACTAGTTCATTTGTAGAGAATTCAACATCCGGATTGATTAGGACATTCTCTAGTTCGCCAGCTGGCTTGGATATTTCTAATTGTGTCATTTGTTGAATTGCGTCAATAAGGAAGACCTCCTCATGGATGATGGGGCCTTTCATACTATTAAGGACTCGGAATTGAATTGCTTCTTTTCCGATCCTAAGAATGATTGTACCAGCTTCAACATCGATAAGCGCCCTGGCAGTAGCAAGGAAAGGTCTACCAAATTAAAGCTTCAACATCGATAAGCGCCCTGGCAGTAGCGATTAAAGGTCTGCCAAAAATAAGTTGGTATCTCAGGTCTTCTTTAATATCCATGATAACGAAGTCACACGGAACGTAGGCATCCTTGCCTATCCTTACTGGAATATCTTCAATGATCCCTAGAGGTGCGGTTATAGTGGAGTCAGCTAATTGAATAGTCATTGATGTAGGCAGTAATTCGGTGAACCAGACGTTTGCACATTGAATAAGGCATAATGGATATGTTGGCCCCTAGGTCAGCTAATCCCTTTTTAGTAGATGCATTTCCAATGCAACATTGAATCCCGAAGGAACCTGGGTCCTTCTTTTTTGGCATTTTGTTTAAGATGATGTCAGAAGTAGTCTGGGCAAGCTTGACAGTTTCTTGCTCTTCGGTGATGTACTTTCTTAACAACAAGGTTTTGAGGTATTGTGCCCAGGCCGGCACCTCAGAGAGAGCATCAAGGAGTGGGATATCGATGTACAATTTCTTCATCGCCTCCTTGAACTTTTGAAACCTGGTGTCCATCTTCATTTCTCGCAGTCTACCCGGATATGGAATCCTTGGTTTAAATTGCAAGACTTCAGGCTCTGCGGACACTCGTTCTTTATCTTTACCCTTTGTGCCCTCTGTGGGCTTTTCCATTCCTTGTTGCGGGCTCTCATTCGTCATAAAAGTAGGTGTATCATCGTTGTCAAGTGTGATCTTGGTATTTTCATGAAGAGTGCACCCGGATCTTGTGGTGACGACATTCAACTGTTCATGCCTATTCTGTCCATGCTTGGGATTTGATTCGGGCTGCCCTATGAAAGTGCCCGCTGGAGGGTTCAGTTGTGCAGCAATCTGGGCAAGTTGAGCTTCAACTGCTTTCTACTGAGCCTGTTGGTTAGCAAGCATAGTTTGCTGGGATTGCAACATCTGCCTTATCAAGGATATTTCATGTTCCGGTTGAGAGGGAGTGGTTTTCTGAGGAATTTGTTGTTGGGCTTGTTGAGATTATTGTGGTGGTAGCACCAGCTGAGGTTGCTGAGTGTGTAGCTGTGGATGGAGCGGAGGATGAGTGTACTGATAGTAGGCTGATTGGTTCCTGGGGTAGTTAGCCCTAGGGAAGTTATTCCTAGAGTTCCCTTGATTTTTGTTGAAATTGTTTGGGAATCCAGGTGGTAACCTACTAGAGGATCCCCCCTGCGTCGGATGTTGTGGATTAGCGGTCCCAACAGGGTTTCCATACTGAAATCCTGGATGGTTCCTCGGTTGATTAGGATTGTAATAGAGTTGTCCAGGGATAGAGTGGATAGAGTTGACTTGCTCTGGTAGTTGTTCTTCAGACTGATCAGTAATAGGTTCATATTGTTGTGGTGGTGGATGCAGATCCATCATCAAACTATAAAGCATACCGCAAGAAAGGGTCGGATGGTCAGAAGCATGACAGGCCTCACAGGTTCCTGTGGCGGCCTTGACTTGTTGAACCAGAGGAGTTTTCTTCTTATCAAACTCTCCAAGAGAAGTCTCGAGAGCTTGTTGTTTGTGAACTATAGTTTTCAAAGCTTCAGCAATTGCCTTCATCTCTATTGATTCTTCAACATTGTAGACCTTGAGGACACCTTTTCCAGCTGATCATCCCCAGTTGGACTGATTTTCAGCTCCGAGTGTAACAATTTTCTAGGCGTCCTCAGAAATATTTCTCATAAAGTTTCCTCCAGATGAGGAATCCATAAACTATTTCATATCATCACTAACTCCCCGATAGAAACTTTCTATCAATTGGTTCTGGGAGATTCCATGATGAGGGCACTTTTGCAAAAGTTCTTTAAACCTTTCCCATGCTTCAACAAGGGATTCTCCGGGTAATTGAGAGAAGTGATTGATTTGCCCCCTGATCTCATAAGTCAGTGAAGGGGGAAAGAACTTCTCCAAGAACTTTTCCTCTAGGGGAGCCCAGGTGGTTATTATGGGTTCCCTATCAAGTGAGTTGTACCAACTGAGGGCTCTCCCAGACAGAGTGAAATGGAACAAATGAAGCATTATTGCATCAAAAGCGACTCCGGCTTGCGGAACCAGGCGGCATAGTGCCTTAAACCTTTTCAGATGATCCATGCAATCATCTCCAGAACCTTCGGAGAATGAGATGCCTTGCATGATCTGGATCCACTGGGTCTGAATCTCGAAGTTGGGAATACTGATAATTAGAGGTCAGACCGGATGGTTATCCTCATAGTTCTTTGGGACAACGTAATCCCTCAGTTGTTTGTTCCTTAATTCCAACTGAGCAACTTGGGTTGCTGCCTCATTCTCAGCTCTGATGCAGGCCTGTTCTTCCGCACGAATCTCTGCTTGCATCTGGGAACGAGTGTCAGCGATGAGCTGTGCCCATTGAGAGGTGATGGCGGTGTTGTCCCTCTCCATCACCAATGCAGCCTAGCGTTGATTGTCGGCCATTTTCCTGGCTCGTTGGCGATTGAGTCAAATGAGGGGTTGGAAACTTCTCTCTACCACGAAGTCGTACTCCGGATCAGGGGAGAATCTGCAGTTATGCGATGATCACATACACGTTTTCTACCTGAGTAGAGAAAAGAAAACACCTTTAGATAATGGTAAAGATATAATGGTTTCAAGAAGATATAGACTTATGATTAAAAAGGAACGTGTAAAACCCTAACCAACTAGGAAGGTACTAAATGAAATTAAAACTTTCCGTTGTCCCCGACAACGACGCCAATTTTTGATGGAGCTTCCACTTACTTGGAATTGCGTGCACCAACTGAAAATCCTAAAGATGATAAGTCTTTAAGTTTAGCCTTGCATATACTAGATAAAGAACTCCACCCACGTATGCTAAGATATGTGGAAGTCTTATCGTAGTATAGTTAAGGGTCGAATCCTCAGGCCAACGGTCTTGTTGCAAGCAACAAGATGGAAAACGTTAGAATTTCACTTAGTCACTTAATAGAAGGCACTTAGATCGAAAGTTTGGTTTTGTTGTTTTAAACTAAGAACATAAAATGTAAAGAAAGAAAGCAAATATAAGGAGTTAAACTATGATCAAAGTCATTAGGGTGTGATCGGTTTTCACTACCACTACACATGGATCAAAACATGCAAAGTAAAACATAACTTGCAAAAAGAGTTTAGTCAATTAGTATCTTTGTAGACTTAGTTTCCTTTCGGAGAACTAACTACGAGAAGTGCTGGAATGTTGCAACGCCAACCATTCCCAAACAAATGGTCACCTACTTTGCATCATTCCCTTCACAAATTGTGTTCCTCAACTTACCAAGGTTACACTTTCATACGTGAACTGATTCCATTTCATAGCATGAAAGTGCAACAAATGATAGTGAGTATACTCCACTTCTTGAGAGACACTTCTAGATACAGAAATAGATGCATACCCGGCCAGCGTAGCCCGGGCAGTCAAGCCAGTGCGCCCCTCACGAAGGGTCGCTGGTTCGAATCCGCCCGGGTCAGTTGTATTTACCAACCTCTTGGGTCATCTGGGCTCTGGAACCTGTTTGGAGAGGGGGTGGGCTTCGGCCCATGCAGATCCAAAAAAAAAAATGATGCATGGTGGATACATGCACCAAGAACCAACATACAAATGAATTTTGAATCTAATAGTACAAACGTAGACAATTCATACTAAAAGATAAAGGATAACACAAGTTGGAGATCAAGCAACATGCATTAATTAAACATTTGATGTTGAACTGAACAAATAACAACTCTATATTACAAATTATGGATTACATATACATGAAATGAAAACATGGGTAGCGGGGCTACTCCCCGCACCCTAGTGAAAGAGACTACTCGCTCATGACTAGGACAAAGAAGGAGGCAAAAAGAGGGAGAGAGAACATCATCCCCACGAAGGAGAGAGGAAAGTCAACCCATTGGAGAGAGAGAAACGATCCACCAGCTTCACAGGTTGCGCGATGACGAGATCTCCCTCTTCCCACCTTCTTTGGCGGAGAGAGAGAAAGCAACTTCAAGATGGAGAATAGGTCTCAGACCGGCGTCCCCATGGTGGAGGATGGAAGTCGCAAGTGCTCTGGAGTGATTGAGGCAGCCTTTAGATGTCTGAAACTTGATATCTGGTGGAGGACCCTTGGGGTCTTATTTATAGGCCTTAAGTGAAGTCCAAACAGTTTGGAGACCGTTTGGACCTCAAGACCGTTTGGGCCTCAAGACCGTTTGGACCTTGAGAATGTTTGGACCTCAAGACCATTTGGACCTTGAGACCGTTTGGACCTCAAGATCATTTGGCTTCATGCGGTCTCGAGACCGTGTGACTCCATGCGGTCTCGGGACCGGTTGTCTTCATGCGGTCTTGAGACCGTTTGACTCCATGCGGTCGCGGGACCGATTGGCTTCATGCGGTCTTGAGACCGTTTGACTCCGTGCGGTCTCGCGACCGATTGGCTTTATACGGTCTTGAGACCGTTTGACTCCATGCGGTCTCGGAACTGATTGGCTTCATGTGGTCTTGAGACAGTTTGACTCCATGCGGTCTCAGGACCGATTGGCTTCATGCGTTATTGGGACCGTTTGAGTCCATGCGGTCTTGAGGCTGAGTTAGTCTTTTATGATCTTTTATTGTGTTTTCCTGCATATATAAAAGGGAAAAGTTAGTCTGATGGTATATTTACAATAAAGGGAAAATTTAGGGAATATGTATAATCTTAATTTAGAAAGAGTATGGAAAACTAAAGAAAAAGACTAAGATAATCATACAAAATTGGAGGTTATCATCCATCCTTAACAATTCACATCATCTTCACATTCAACATATGCCACTTAATCAATACACATGATTGAAGTGTCTCTTATTATATTGGGTATCAAGATGGATGTACTATCATATTATACTTTAAACCACATTCTTTACTTCATGTCATATACCCATATTGGTCATATGGTATAACCTCATCACCATGTCAAAATTTAGGGTGTATCCCCTGATCAACATATCATGTACCCATACCAGATGATCTATCAGTTAGATTTTATCATTTCAAATTGGCATTGTATCGGGTATGAGCTAGGTGCTTGACCCAATATCATGTATAAGCTAGGTACTTGGTGTCATATCATGCACAAGATATGCCACATATTGAGCATAGAGAACATGCCTCATCATATATTCATTGAGTGGTATACACAAGATACCATATCGGTTTCCCTTCAAGAATGTCATATTGGTTATCCATATCGGGTATCATATCAGGTTACCATCTTAGGTAGACCCTGAAACTCATAACCCCTTCATTCCTTCAAGGATCATTCTTATTATATAATTAATTGACAAGCTAGTTGTCTTATTAATTTCTCATATGACAATCCATTACACAAAAGGGGTAGGGTATATCGGGTTTCAATACTTCATTTAGGGTTTCCATCAATCTGGGTAATATTGTGCAAGAAGTATAAATTGTTCCTTATATCTTCCACAGGGTATAAGTAAATGATATTCCAAGCACCCAAGGTATATCATTCATGTCATCCATGTGGTATCACTCACCACTTGTATCGGTTTACCCATCACCTAGAATTTCCAACTCTATTTTAGTTAGAGTGCTCATTATCTCTCTATCGTGCAAGAGGTGTGATCTTAGACTTGTATCATGCATAAAAGGTAAATGGGTATCTCCATATCATTAAAGGGCATGGCCCATATGGTGTATGAGCTATCATTTATCCTCATATCAGGTTAACCCCATCTTGGGTTTCATATCGAGTTGAAGTGTTTTAAGCATATCAGTTTACACTGTTCTTGAATCCATCCTGATATTATGCATAAGTGTTTTATTCCATTATTTATATCGTGCACAAGATGTACAATTCAGGGTATCATGTACTAGGGTATATTTCATAATCATATTAGGCCAGGAATACTTGCTACCCTCACTCATATCGGGTTACCCAAATCAGGGATTCAACATATCAAATTCTTTCAAGTGCCTACTTGACACTATATCGTGCATGGAGACCTTCTTGCCTCCCTATCATGCAAAGGGGTATGGTTCACACCATATCATTTTCCTAGGTGGGAGCTTCATATCCATATCATGCAAGGAGATGTAATCTCACAAACATATTGTGCAAGTGATGCAAGTATAATACCCATATCGGGTTGGAGCTACTTGTGTGTATGCTTGAACCTGATATCACTTTATAAAGTGATATCATCTTCTTCAAGATCTAGACCTCTATTCTAACTATTATAATTCACGTCAACATGTCTAAGACACTACTAGAACTTATAATTTCATAAACCATTTCAAAAAAAATTGGAATTTAAAGTATTTAATATAAGCATAGCAATTTAGGTGATGAATAATAACATGATAGGGTTCAAGTTATATAACCTGCCTTGTGAACAGCTTCAAAGCTCCAAGCTCCAAAGATTCACGTCCTAAGATTGAAGAATAACTTCTCCAAGGTCCATGGCTCGTTCACAACTCCTCCATGGGCAAGAGATCACCATAGTTAAGCGCTTGGTGAAAAAGAAAAGAAAAGAATATTCATAAACCGATATCCTACTTCAACCAAGGTTGAAGGTGACCAAATCCTTACCTAAAGCTTGGTGCTCGAGCTCTCCAAGCTCCTTGAGCTACTTTGCACGATACCTAAGGGTCTTTGCACGATATCTCCAAGGGGAGTGGTTATGAGGATCGTAAACTTTCATAAGTTGGTGAAAGGTGAAGTATATATACTTAATTTCATGATATAAAGCATATAAGAGGTGTCTTCACCTTAGGCTACTAGATGACACGTGTCCATGCATGCACACATGTGTATATTTCCATGCAAGAGTCTTGGGGATAACCTAGGGATAATATCTCATCCCTTACTTATCTTGTTGGGCAAGTTATCTCATCTTTATCTCATTAAATAAGCAACCAGATACACTTTTTGTAAGGAACTTTACAACTCATCATTGGATACCACCTTGAGGTTCTCTTCCCGTCATGGCCTTTTCCAAGGCTCAACAAACCAATAGGAGGCTCCTAATTTGGCTCATTGGCTGATAGAGCTCCATATATCAAGTCTACAACTCGATACAACACATATAAGGCTCTTACCTTCAACTCATTCATTACCAAGAGTATCACCACTCAAAGGTGATTAAAACATAGTGCCCCCTTCTTTATCTTTCCTCCAAAAGGTACATGGAGGGAGTAGGGTCACTCTATAGGTGGCGATTTGCATTTCAACCCTATACATTGGGTAAATTACAAATTGTACCAAAATTGGTGCACGAAGTACTAACATTGTGCAAACAAGTTATAACTTGAGATTTAGGCTTTCCACAATTCACCACTTAGCATCATTCTATTTCTTGTGATACTACAATACTTAGAACACATTCCACATGTGACATTTGCAATGTAACCCCTCAACTTGGGTAAATTTCACTTTTCACTCAGACTTTTATATAATGCACAAATAGTTTGCAATTAAGCTCAAACTTGAAAACAAACTTCACCAGAAGCCTTAATCACTTTTCAAAAGATTAGAATCAATTTATAAGTATCTTACTTAAGCAAAACTTCTAGGGTTATGCCATAACCCAGGTTAGGGGTTTTACAATTATTAACCCTTAATAAGGATTTTGTCCCCAAAATCCCAGATGAAGGAAGACAATTGTTGTCCCTACATCTCATCATAAAATCTCCACATAACATCTTGATGTCATGGAGATGTCAAAGAACTTTTTCTATCACACAACCCTTTCATAAAAGATCATCATAACATCTATCATAGATGATATATACTCAGGTGTTCTATCCATCATTGAATGTGAAGTCAACTTTGTGTCAAGTAACACTTTCTAAGTTAGAGAAGTACTATGTAAAATTTAGGTGTCAAACCTTATTGACTCACATCTTTATATGTGACAAGATTCTAGGGAGTTTTCCATACTCCTCACTCAGTTTAACATTTTTCTTTCAAGGAGAGATCAAAATTACGTTTTGTCACCCACTTGGGATTATAGGTATTATGATACACCTTTAGTGCCACTCCAATCTGTTATCTTTACACTAAACTTCCTTATGACTTCGTATCGACTATCCTCCTAATTATTCATTCTATTATCATAAGGAAAAGTCATTTACTAAAGAAGAACTAATCTCAGAGATTCCTCTAGATGTTATTAATAGATTGCCTCAATAGATCTAGATAGGGATACATTAAGGAATTATTCTCGATTTTGATAAGTTTCCTTTCAAAACAATTCTATAATTATTCCTTCAATTAATACATCTTTATCAAGGTTATGTTTATGCATAGCATAAACCCCTAAAATATGGTTTCCCTACTAGAGTTATCTCAAGGTTGGACCTTCTAGGCAACAAATCATTATTCATCTTATCAGGAGTCATATTCTCACTCTCCTATACCTTCTGGCACATCTTGGATACCAGAAATTCCTACCTTGGTATCCTTCACATGTGTCGAAAACACATCATATCCTTCATCATATCCATTTCTTTATTGATAATACCAGAGTCAAACATATAAAAGGATCTTTCTTTTATCTTGGGACATAATATGTTACACATATCTTTATCTTGGAACCAAAGTCCAAAACAAACTGATACTTCTCTGAGTATCCATCAACAGATCACCACTAACTCATGCAAATCAAGTGTCCTAGGACTCATTTGATTGCCATGTTCCTGAAAGGAAGGAACACAAAGAAACATATTCCCTTCCTTAACTCATCATTACCTAGGGTTGTTCAACAAAGAGGAGACATCATTATCTCCTAAGATTATTACAGCAACCTTCACTGTTCTTGAGTCATTTACACTTGTTGTATCTGAAGTTCCTTTCCATCAACATAGGAATTATATGGACAATTACATATCATCATTCCTATACATTGTTATTGCCTATCATGTTCATGAACATCTCGTAATTTTATCACATTCCCTATTTTCACATTAGGAAAAATATTTTTATTATTCACACAGACTGATATGAGATTATCTCAGATTCCACTTTGTTGCACTTAGGATGTGATACAAATGTCCATACCATATTTCCAATTTCATTATACTCACTAGATTGTCTTACAGTGACTACTTGATCAGAGTAATCAGAAAGATAACAATCTAAGAGTTCCATACTTACCTTATCTTCAATAATTGAATACCTAGCCAGGGTATACAAGTAATGAGATTAGATAGTATGTACGTTGTTTAATATCATATTCTTTACTTTTCATATCATCAAGAACAAAAAATTAGCATTTTTTTCAAGATTTTCTCCAGACATCATGTATATACCTTATCCTCTTTCACACAGATAAAAAAACTTGTAAAACATTTAAAAGACTATTGAACAAGATGTAAGTCCTCATCTTCCTTATATCCTCATAGTACTAGTTAAAGGAATCTTAATAACAACTACCTTCTTATATTTAACAGATAGAATCATGAAACGACATATCAGAATGATACTATTTCATCTGACCTGTCTCAACTCGTGGATTGTTTACTGCCTCAGGCTGATTCTTTTCATAGAATCTTGTCATTGTCAGATTCCAACGTCATGCTCTATTTCTCATTATGGATGGACCTGCTCGGGATGGCTGTCTACGTCATCAAATGCTACTACTAGACCACTGCATTTGAGAGTCCTGCTGACTCTGCCTTGGCGGTTGAGTCATTTCCTCCTTCCTTTTTGTACAAGAGGATCTAATATGCCCAAACTGTCTACACTTATAACACATCTTATAGGCATTCCCTAGCCTTGCCGGTCTTATAACTGATGTAGAAGCCAAACTAAGAGTTCTAACTGGTGGAACATCAGGTCCTTTTCCGTTTCTTGGTTACCATAGCCATGGTGCATTAGACATTGGTTGCACTGGTGGTACAAAAACTTCCCCTTTTTGGAACTATTAGACCTCTGTCCCCGAGTCTGGATAGGTATTTTCTTAATTCCTACCTCATTATCCTCTTCTGTATAGTCTTTTATGATATCTCCAGGCTACCTACACCTGTAGCAAACCCTGACTTTGGGTTGTAACCTATTTCTTTCATCATTTTCCATTGCTCCAACATGCCAATATTTATCAAGAATCATGTTGGAGTCTAAAACTTCATCATTGGGTGCTGGTAATCTAGGTTGTGATGCTAATACCCATTCCACTATACACATCATTGCTATCCTAACTTGCCCAACAGTGATATCAAAAGAAGGATCCCTTATCCTAGCTGGATCATCTTGGGGATTCTCAGGCAGTCATTCTTCTCTCGCATGCTCCCTTGCACCTTCTCCTGGTGCAACATCATTGCTTTCAACAATGTACTCCTCATGTTCTCCAGACATCTTTAAACTTTAATCTATCATCTGCATAAGTATAAGTCACTATAAGATATACTAGAGGACACTAAAACAGACTCAACACCTTAGTCCTATGTCTCTATAGACTCAGCGAACCTTAAGCTCTAATACCAAACTTGTAACGACCGTCATCAAACCGACAAACAAATCATTACTAATTTAGTAGATTAACAAAAATCCCAAAAAATTTAAACCATTTTGCAAGGAGATCCTTTTCCAGAAAACTCTTACTGAAATATCCAAAACTCATACATATCATGATATATGTTGTACAACATTGTTTCATCTCATCTCAAGGACAACATATGATAATTTCTCTATCAAAACATATACTGGAGAAACATAAAACCTTGAGGAATACAAGCTAAAATCTCAGATCATTCATGAAACTAGTACGAACCAACTCTAAGGACATGAGAGTACAGAGACAACACATAGGACTTCTATCGACAAAACATGATAGATAGTACACTCAACCTGAGTTGTCACTACTACCCCAGTTGTTGTTCCTCCTCTGTATAAAGGTCTCCACCGCCTCGTGAACGTCCACCTAAAAATTGTGCATCCCATAGGGTGAGACAATTGTCCCAACGAGAGATATAACTCTCCGTTGACCATATTATTATTGCGGATAAACATTATAAAAATTCAGCAGGGGTTCCTTTTATTTTAGCAGGCAGGATTAATCATTGTATGAATAGAATAATATAATATCCTTCCTCAAGAAGAAGTAGAGATATAAATCATCTATTTTCTTTGCAAGGAATGTAAAGAAACATAAATAACATATATCAACTAAGATGTACAACTGAATTGTGCATCAATCAATGTTTTCCGTATTTGATCCTTAAGCAGATATGCTACACGGCTGAACATATTTTAACAATCACACTTATGCCCTAAGGAGATGAAGCATACCTTGTTCATCTCCAACCGACCACAAACTTGTCACAAGTCAGTACCATACAAGGTCAATGGGAGAGCCGGTTGCCATGACCTCACTTGTCTCGGTCAGTACGAGACCACTTAGGCTTAGAAGGACATCTTGTGTAAGCTGCAAAATAGTTGTGCTAGGGTACATAGGCATCCTCACTTAGAGCTACAACGTCAATTGTACTATCTCAGGGGAACATCTACAACACCCACCCCCAGTTATTGAGTATGGTCACTTAGGCACCATACTTTGAGCCATGGTCAAATAGGCACATGCTATTGAGCCATGGTCACATAAGCACCATGCTCTGAGCCACGGGTCAGTTCATCGTGCTCTGTTAAGACATTCTTATGAAATTATTGAGTCATGGACACTTAGGCTCCATGCCCCCACATATTTGAAAATATGCATTCCGGGTTATGCCACGGGGAACCCATTTCACCATTCAGCAAATTCTGACGTTGATGGATCTATGGTCAAGGCAACATTTTATAGTTTCTAGTGATATATTAAGTGCATTACAACATTCTTTTAGCATCAACCAAGTTATCATTATTAATCACAACAAATGCTACATAGAAAAGTGTAATACATATATCATGTACTTGTCAAATATTTAAAACACATGATACTTGGGATCTCAGTCCCTTATTTCATTACAGGGAGTTCTCTTCCCTACACATCATCATTTTTATGATTATTGGATCTGGGTATTCAAACCCTTAAATCATCACATAACATTGTTACCTCTATCACAAGTAATCATTACCTCTAGGTCCTCAAAATAAGGTATTCATATCACTTTTTATACAAGTATTCCATGTGGCTCACATAGTTTAACTAAGTATCTTGTCACCTCTCACTAGGCAACAACTTATTCACATGGCTCACAAGGCCATTACACAGCTTGTCACCTCTCACTAGGCAACAACTTATTCACATGGCTCACAAGGCCATTACACATCTTGTCACCTCTCACTAGGCAACAACTTATTCATATGGCTCACAAAGCCATTAATCATTATACCTATTATACACGTATTTAACATGCCTCACAAGGCTTATGCAATAAGAAAAATGCAACCTTCCCATTATTAGGGTTAGGGGTTCCCTTTAAAACTGATTAGGGTTTCAGGCTCATATTATCAATTCAAACCATAATCCATTGCTCCACACATCTTGGAGCATATATTGATATTATAAGTACACAATCATACTTATCTATTCTCATCATTTATTTTTAAATGATTATCAACACAAGGTATGAGTTTCTCTTTCACCCTTTCTAGGAAATTGATTACATTATACTTTTGGTTCAATCCTCCTCTTGAGGAATATTAGTCCATCATTAACAATTCACATCATCTTCACATTCAACTTATGTCATTTAATCAGTACACATGATTGAAGTGTCTCTTGCTATATTGTGTATCAAGATGGATGTACTATCATATTATACTTTAAACCACATTTATTACTTCATGTCATGTACCCATATAAGGCATATGGTATAACCTCATCACCATGTCATAATTTAGGGTGTATATTCTAATGAGCATATCATGTATCCATATCAGATGATCTATCACTTAGATCTTATCATTTCAAATTGGCTTTGTATCGGGTATGAGCTAGGTGCTCGACCCCATATCAGGTATAATCTAGGTACTTGGGGTCATATTGTGCACAAGATATGCCCCATATCAGGCATAGAGCACATGCCTCATCATATATTCTTTGAGTGGTATACACAAGATACCATATCGGTTTCCCTTCAAGAATGTCATATCGGTTATCCATTATCGGGTATCATATTGGGTAACCATCTTAGGTAGATCCTGAAACTCATAACCCCTTCATTCCTTCAAGGATCATTCTTATTATATAATTACTTTACAAGCTAGTTGTCTTAGTAATTTCTCATACCAAAATCCATTACACAAAAGGGGTAGGGAATATCGGGTTTCAATACTTCATCTAGGGAATCCATCAATGTGGGTAATATTGTGCATGAAGTATAAATTGTTCCTTATATCGTCCACAAGGTAGAAGTAAATGCTATTCCCAGTATCCAAGGGATATCATTTATGTCATCCATGTGGTATCACTCACCACTTGTATCGGTTTACCCATCACCTATAATTTCCAACTCTATTTTAGTTAGAGTGCTCATTATCTCTCTACCGTGCAAGAGGTGTGATCTTAGACTTGTATCATGCATAAAAGGTAAATGGGTATATCCATATCGTGCAAAGGGAATGGCCCATATCTTCTATGATCTATCTTTTATCCTCATATCATGTTAATCGGGTTGAAGTGTTTTAAGCTTATCGATTTACACTTTGTTCCTGAATCCATCTTGATATTGTGCGTAAGTGTTTTATTCCATTATTCATATCATGCACAAGATGTGCACTTCAGGGTATAATGTACCAGGGTATATTTCATGATCATATTGGGCAAGGAATACCTGCTACCCTCACTCATATCGGGTTACCCAAATTAGAGTTTCAACATATCAAATTCTTTGAAGTGCCTACTTGACACTATATCGTGCATGGAGACCTTCTTGCCTCCCTATCAGGAAAAGGGGTATGGTTCACACCATATCATGTTCCAAGGTGGGAGCTTCATCTCCATATCGTGCAAGGAGATGTAATCTCACAAACATATCATGCAAGTGATGCAAGTATAATACCCATATTGGGTTGTAGCTACTTGTGTGTATGCTTGAACCCGATATCACTTTATAAAGTGATGCCATCTTCTTCAAGATCCAGAACTCCATTCTAACTGCTATAATTCATGGGAACAGGTCTAAGAAACTACTAGAACTTTCATCAACTATTTTAGAAAATGTCAGAATTTAAAGTAGTTCATTTAAGAATAGCAATTATGTGATGAATAATAACATGATAGCATTCAAGTTATATAACCCTCCTTGTGAACAACTTCAAAGTTCCAAGATCCAAAGTTTTACATTCTAAGGTTGAAGAAAAACTTCTCCAAGGTCTAGGGCTCGTTCACAACAACTCCATGGATAAGAGATCACCATAGTTAAGCACTTGGTGAAAAAGAAAAGAAAAGAATATTCATAACCCGATATCCTACTTCAACCAAAATTGAAGGTGACCAAAGCCTTACCTAAAGCTTGGTGCTCGAGCGCTCCTAGCTCCTTGAACCACTTTGCACGATACCTAAGGGTCTTTACATGATATCTCCAAGGGGAGTGGTTATGAGTATCATAAACTTTCATAAGTTAATGAAAGGTGAAGTATATATACTTGGTTTCATGATATAAGGCATATAAGAGTTATCTTCATCTTAAGATACTAGATGACACATGTCCATGCATACAAACATGTGTATCTTGCCATGCAAGGGTCTTGGGGATAACCTAAAGATAATATCTCGGCCCTTACATATCTTGTTGGGAAAGTTATCTCATCTTAATCTCATTGTATAAGCAACTCGATACACTTTTTGTAAGGAACTTTGAAACTCGTCATGGTCCACCTCCTTGAGGTGCTATGCCCATCATGGCCTTTTCCAAGGCTCAAAAAAACCGATAAGAGGCTCCTACTTTGGCTCCTTGTCCGATAGGGCTCCATATATCAAGTCTACAACTCGATACAACACATATAAGGCGCTTGCCTTCAACTCATTCATTACCAAGAGTATCACCACTCAAAGGTGATTAAAATATAGTGAACCCTTCTTTCTCTTTCCCCCAAAAGGTACATGGTGGGAGTAGGGTCACTCTAGAGGTGGTGATTTGCATTTCAACCCTATACATTGGGTAAATTACAAAGTGTAAATTGGTGCATGAAGTACTAACATTGTTCAAACAAGTTATAACTTGACATTTACGCTTTCCACAAGCCACCACTTAGAATCATTCTCTTTCTTGTGAATATACAATACTTAGAACACATTACACATGTGACATTTGCAATTTAACCCCTAAACTTGGGTAAATTGCACTTTTCTCTCATACTTTCATATAATGCACAAATAGTTTGCAATTAAGCTCAAACTTGAAAATAAACTTCACCAAAAGCCTTAATTACTTTTCAAAAGATTATAATAAATTTATAAGTATCTTACTCAAGAAAAACTTCTAGGGTTAAGCCATAACCTATGCCAAGTGTGTTATAATAGTCATGTTGGAACAGTGGAAAATGTGGGAAGGATTAACATATGGCTAGAAAATAGACTCTGCCATAAGTATATATAGATAGTACATCTGTGATGGTAATGCCCAAGGAGGGGCAATAAGCTGAGAATTAAGGAAAGGTCTCTCTAATTCTAGAGATATTTTCCTAGTTTTTCTAAAATTCCAACGTTGTTGGTACCACCAGTGCAATAAATGCCTAGTGCACCAGGACAATAGTCACTAAGTAAAGGAAAAAGTCCTAACTTTCCTCCTGTTAGAACTCCTGACTTAGCTTCTAAATCGGTAATAAGACCGATAATATTATGGTACGAGGACAAGACATGTTATAGATATGGACATGTTGAGCATACTAAAACCTTTTATTCAAAAAGAAGGGAGAAAATGACCCAACAACAGAGGCAGACTTGACAGTATTACGAAAGTTACATCCCAATAGTGTAAAAAGGCAAAAGCAACAACATGAAATAGCTAGACTCTATGTTTGAGTCAACCTAAAGTGGTAGATGACTATGAGGGGTGACAATCAGATAGAGATTTTTCAGTCTGATATGTATTCTCTTGATTTTATCTAATAATCATAAGAAGGTAGTTGTTGTTGAGCTTCCTTTAATTAGTCTTATGAGGACATGAGGAAGAGATAAGAAGGATGAGAACTTATATTCAGTCCAATATTCTCTTATATGTTCTGAAATTTCTCTCTTCATGTAGAAGGGGAAGAGATGAAAAATAAATACCCAGAGATAATTAGAAATACTAAGTACTAAAATTTAAAGAGATGTTAAAAGTAAGAAACATAATATAAAACAAATGCATGTTGACTCAAGGTCTAAATTGACTAAACCCTTGTTTTGATGTTGACTAAGCCATTCTAATTAATTGTGTCTAATGTCTCTATGTAATGACCCTAACTTGGGTTATGAGGTAACCCTATTTGTTTTTTCTAAGTTTTATTAGAACTTTAATATAATCCTCTAAGGTATTTTTTTATCATGTGACACACTTATGTTCTAAGTTTGGTCCTGATTGAATGTTGTTTGAGCAATGTTCCTTTATATTGGACCAAAATGCAATTTACCCAAGATGGGTGGTTATATTGCAATATGTCACATGTTGAACGTTTCTTAAGTGTTTTAGCATCATAAGAAAGAGAATGATGCTAATTGGTGACTTGTGGAAAGCTTAAATTCTGAGTTTGAACTTGTTTGAATAATGCAGTGCCTTGTGCAACAATTTTGGTACAAATTGTAATTTACCAAAAATGCAGGGTTGATAAGCAAATTACCAACTCTAGAGTGTCCCTACTTCCTCTATGTATCATTTAGAGGAGAGATAAATAATGAGACACCATTTTTGAATCATTTATGAGTGGTAGTATTCTTGGTGATGAAAATACCAAGAAAGGGGTTGAATGGAAACCCTAATTTGAGCTTGTATTGAGTATATCAGGTTGTAGTGTTAAATGGGAGTGCCTATCGGCCAAGGAGACAAAGATGAGACCCCCATATCGTGTTATTAACTCTTTTCCTTTGCAAAAACGAGCTAATCACCTCAATAAAGCAATGGATATTGGTTTACAACTTTCCTTGGGAAAGGTTGCATTGAATTATTAATATAATAATGTGAGTGGAAGTGGCTTGTCCTAGAAGATAACAAAAGGGGGACGACCCTTATCCCTTGCATTATCCTCAAGTTTTTATTTTGCATGGAAAGATAAATATGGAATTCATGCAATTACATGTGTCAATCCATGCATGGCCATGTGGCACCTACTAGTAGTAAGGTGATGGCACCTCTTACACTCTCTCCCATGAACCTCAAGTATATATACCCTTCCTTTCACCCCTTAGTGAAAAGTTTCGAATCCTACCACCTCCTTGCTCTTATATATCGTGCATAGAGTCTTGGTATCATGCATAGGTGAAGTAGTATCGTGCATAGGGCCTTGGGTATCGGCCATCGCAAGTGGTATCAGCCATAGCATGTTGATATCAGCCATAACAAGTTGATATCATCCAAGTGAAGTGATATTGGCCACAAGTGAAAGGGATATCCACCAAAAGTGAGGGCATATCATGCATGAGTAGTGAGGTATCGTGCAAGGTGCTAAGAATCAATAAGGAGCTCAAATATTAACCCTAAGGTAAGGCCATGATCATCTTCAACCTTCGATTGAAGCATGGATCTAGGGTTATGATCTTCCTTTCTTTTCTTTTTCACCAAGTTTTTAACTATGGTAATTCCTTGTATATGAAGGAGTTGTGAACAATCCATGGACTTTTTATAAGCCATATCCAACCTTAGTAACGTGGAGATTTGGAGCTTGGTGCTTTGAAGTTGTTCTTAAGGTGGGTTATATAACTTGAACCCAAACATGTTATTATTCACCATCTTTCTTGCTATATTGATGATCTTCTTTCAGTTCCGAAATTTCCTTCAATACTTGATATATCTATGAGTTCTAGTAGTTTCTTAGACCTGTTATCCTTGTACTAGAACAAGTATAATGAAAGTCTAGAGCTTGAAGATGACGATATCACCTTATAAAGTGATATCGGGTTCAAGCACATAAGCAAGCACCTCTAACTCGATATGGTGATGCACATACACCACTAAAATGATATGGATACGAGTTTATACTTCCTTGCACGATATGGTAATGTAGTATACACCTTTTTCACGATATGAGGTCAAGAATACACCTCTTTTCTCAATATGGTGTGAAGCACACACACACCTCTTTGCTCGATGTGGTGTAAAGCACACATACACATCTAAAGTGTTATGGTAAGCAAACATACACCTCTTTGCCCGATATGGCGTGAGGCGCGCACACACCTCTTTGCCATGTATGGTTTATAGGACACATACACCTCTATAGTGATATGGTAAGCACACATACACATCTAATGTGATATGGTAAGCAAGCATACACCTCTTGCCCGATATGGTAAGCACACATACTCCTCTAAAGTGATATTGTAAGAAAGCATACACCTCTTTCCCGATATGGTAAGCACACATACACCTCTAAAGTGATATGGGTAGCAAGCATACACCTCTACACCGATATTGGGTTAAGCATACACCTCTTGGACGATATGGTGTTGCGCACACATCTCTAAAACAATATGGTGGGTAACCCAATACACTAGATGACAAAAGTGTTAAGGTGGTTAATACCCTAGAACATGCGATGGCCAATTGTAACGCCTGATCCCACTGCTATAGGCTCTAGTAGAGTTTTAGGAATGACGACTGGCCCCACAGACCACCACTAGCCTTAACTGTGCATTTTTTCCTCACTTACGCGCAAGCTCGGGTCAACTTCCCGACTGGTCACCCATCCTAGTACTACTCCAAGCTAAGCACACTTAACTATAGAGTTCTTTTGTGATGGGCTCCCAGAAAAGGAGGTGCACCTTGGTGATATGGGTAGTCCAATCATTCCTTTTAAGATCATTATATCCGAGGCCTCAAATCTTGGGACATTACAATCTCCCCCACTTGGACTCTTGACGTCCTCGTCAAAGCTCAAATATAAGGCCTCATATCATTGCCCCATTTTAGTGCAGACCCAGAATGGCCCATGGACACCCAGCTCCCGATCATGGAATACCAGTGCAAGGGTGGCTACGTCAACTATGGGCATCCCTTTCCTACATGTCTGGACCTTACGACTCAAGACTGGCATGTAGCATGCCCATGTGGGCCCAACCTACTAGAGGGGTTATGGCTCTGATACCATTTTTAATGCCCGGTCCCACTTCCATAGGCTCTAGTAGAGCTTCAGGAATGACAAATGGCCCCACAGACCACCACTAGCCTTAATTGCGCGCTTTTTCCTCACTCACGCACAAGCCCATGTCAACTTCCTAATTGGTCACCCATCCTAGTACTACTCCAAGCTAAGCACGCTTAACTATGGAGTTCCTTAGTGATGGTCTCCTTGGTGATATGGGTAGTCCAATCATTCCTTATAAGATCATTATATCTGAGGCCTCAAATCCTGGGATGTTACACCAATACACTAAATTATGGTGTGGCCAATATCTTCAAGAGAGGTGAAGACGTTACACTCAAGTAT
Organism: Alisma plantago-aquatica; assembly: GCA_963693085.1. Taxonomy (NCBI): domain Eukaryota; kingdom Viridiplantae; phylum Streptophyta; class Magnoliopsida; order Alismatales; family Alismataceae; genus Alisma; species Alisma plantago-aquatica. Next base: position 728,906,216 of record OY856410.1, on the reverse strand, counting down.
GGTGAAGGTGATACACCATATGATTGGTAAGGTTGATACCTTGATTGGTAAGGGTATGAGGGATATAATGATGTCTAGCCCAATATACACATAACCCAATACATGTGTTCAACTTGACATACATGATTCAACCTGATACACCTTGTAAAGGTGAGGGTAAAACACTCTTAGGAGTGATGAGTGTAACACCAAGTAAAGGTGTGGTTAATACTTTGATACGTGAAACACCTAAAGTGGTTGATAATGGTCAACCCCATATCAACAACGCCTTCACTCGAGATGAGTCCATATCACTTGATGATAGTTGGATAATTCAAATACAAGATAAATGTGATGAGTTAGTGCATAAAGTATTAGGATGGTAAATACCCTAATACAAAATAAGTTGATGAACTTCAGGAAGTTAAAAGTGATGAGGGAAATGCTACACCAAGGCATGATAAATATCACAGCCAACACCTCAAGGTTGATATACCTTGATATTTTTGGATGAGTAACACATGAAGTGTGTCATGTCAATTGTTACATTAAGATGTAATGAGTTTAATACACTTTTATAAGTGTAGTCTAATATTCCTTGAGAAAGGGTTAAGCCAAGCTAATAAAGTATGATGTAATCAACATCCTAGTGAGGATGAGAGAGAAACTCATACTTTGTGTTAATAATCATTTAATGATAAATGATGAGAATAAATAAGTATGATTGAATACTTATGATATCAATGTATGCTCCTAGATGTGTGGAGCAATGAATTAGAGTTTGGATTGATAATATGAACTTGAAACCCTATTCGGCTATAACGGGATACCCTAACTCTAATAATGGGATGGTTGTATTTCTCTTATTAAATAAGCCTTGTAAAACATGTTAAATACTTGTATAACAAGTATAATGCTTATGTGGTATGATGACCAAAAAGATAATTGTTGCCTAGTGAGAGGTGACAAGATATTTAATGGGCCTTGTGAGCCATGTGAATAATTTTTGCCTAGTGAGAGGTGACAAGATGTTTGAATGGGTTTTGTGAACCATATGAATAATTGTTACCTAGTGAGAGGTGACATGATGTTTAAATGGGCTTTGTGAGCCATGTGAAATACTTGTACTACAAGTATGATGAATACCTTGGTCTGAGGACCTAGAGGTAATAATTACTTGTTACAGAGATAACACTGCTATGTGGTGATCTAAGGGTTTGAATACCTAGATCCAGTAATCATAATGATGATGATGTGAAGGGATGAGAATTCCCAGTAATGTGATAAAGGACTGAAATCCCAAGTGTTATGCATCAAAATGTGTTCTAAAGATTTGAAAAGTACTCAATAGATGTATTACGACTTTCTTTGTAGCATTTGTTTATTATTTATGCTTATAACGTGTTTGATTCTAAAAGAATACTATAATGCACTTAATATATCATTAGAAACCATAAAATGTTGCCCTGACCATAGATCCATCAACGTCAGGATTTTCTAAATGGTGAAACGAGTTTTCCGTGGCATAACTCAGAGTGCATATTTTTGAATATGTGGGGGCGTAAGTACAAACAACCATGTGTGAGATGATCCCCTTACAAACTCTAAATAAATGGGGATTTGGATATATGTCATATCCTGGCTCGAGTGTGACTATGGTCGTAGACTCAATTGAGCACGGTGAACTTGCCCGTGGCTTAGAGTATGGCTATGTGCCATGACTCAACAATTTCATAATTGGGGATGCTTGTTAGTAGATGTTACCCTAAGTGAGTGCATGATGATGTTGCATCTCTGAGTGAAGATGCCTTGTACCTTGGCACACTCTTTTTGCAGATTGACATGAGATGTCACTACTAGTAGTCTTGTACTGACCAAGACAAGTGAGGTCTTGGCAGCCGTCTCTTCCATTGACCTTTTATGGTACCAACTTGTGAGAAGTTTGTGGTTAGTTGTAGATGAACAAGGTATACTTCATCTCCTTAGGGAATAAGTGTGATTGTAAAATATGATCAATTGTGTAGTATATTTGCTTAAGGATCGAATATGAAAAATGTTGTTTGATGTGCAATTTAGTTATACATTTTAGTTGATAGATGTTATTTATGTTTCTTTACATTCCTTGTAAAGTAAATAGATGGTTTATTACTCTACCAGGAGTAGATGCATCATTTTCCTTAAGTAAAGAGATTACTTTGTTCTATTCATACAATGGTTAATCCTGCCTGTTAATATAAAAGAACCCCTGCTCAGTTTTATAATGTTTATCTGTAATGATAATATGGTTAGCGGAGAGTTATATCTCTCATTGGGACAATTGTCTCACCCCGTGGGATCCACAATTTTTTAGGTGGACATGCATGAGGTGGTGGAGACCTTTCTATAGAGGAGGAACAATAGTTGGGGCAGCAGTAATCACTCAGGTTGAGTGTACTATCTATCATGTCTTGTAGATAGAAGTCCTATGTGTCGTCTCTATACTCTCAGGTCCTTGGAGTCAGATCGTAATGGTTTTATGAACCATTTGAGATTTTGTCTTATATGCCTCGAGGTTTTATGTTGCTTCAGTACATGTTTTGATAGAGAAACTATTATATGTTGTCCTCTAGATGGGATAAAATGGTGATTGTTCTTGATATGTATAAGTCTTGGATCTTTTAGTAAGAGTTTTTGAGAAGGGGATTGCAAAAATGGTTTAAAATTTTAGTGATTTTTGTTAATCCGCTATTTATGTTTATTCCGCATAATTAGTAATGATTTGGCTATCTGTTTGGTGGCGGTTGTTACACTCTACTTAATTGATTTCAGATTAAGTATGGACACACTCCAAATGCCCTAACTTGCGCATCTCCAACTGGAGGAAAGACAAGTCAAAGTTAATACAAGTGCACATATTTGTAATATGATGTAAATCCATTAGAATCACGCTGTAAATGACTTGTAATGATTGTATGATTTGTAATTAAGCTTAGAAAAAATCAGGAGCACTTAGACCGAATGTTTAAGCACTCAAAAGCCATTTTCCAAAATTCACATCAGGCTGTTCATCGGTCGAGTTGCAAACTCGATCGATCCTGATTGGATCTTAAAAATGACTTTTTATCGGTCGAGTTTACACTTCACAGAACTTGACCGATCCCTCTACTGACCAAAACTGATTGAAGTGAATTGGTTGAGTTACCCCATGACAAACTCGGTCGATGGCCTAAATTGGTCTTGTCTTTTAGTGGGATTGGTCGAGTTAGCTTTATAGAAACCCGATCGATTGCACTGTAAAGAAAAGTGCAGAAAAGTGTTTCTAGCTGTTGTGGAGTTGCAACAAGTGAAAATATATCTGTTACAATCCACAAAATGGCTAGTTTTCATTCTTAAGTGTTCCCAAAGGCTAAGTGGAATTCCCAGCTATAAATAGGACCCCTTAGGCTTCATCCCAAGGTTGAGCATTCAATGCAAAACTCTATGTGAGGTTCCTATTCTATAGTTGAGTGTTTCCTACAGCCTCTCTCTCTAAGCTAATCACTTGCTACATTCATTAGAGTGAGTAGGAAATCTATAAGAGAGAAAGTCCTACATGTATATCTTGTGAGGCTCTCACTTCCACCACCTCCCTATCTCTCTTTTCAACCATGAAGATGAAGGTTCTCTCTCTTGGCTAAGAGAGGTGAAGAAGAACAAGGGAAGGCGTCCCTTGGGAAGATCAAGGATGAAGACTTGGAGAAAGAGTGGGTAAGACCTTGGTGAAGGCAGAAGACTTCTTGCTCAAGTGGGTAAGTCCTTGGTGGAAGCTTCTCTGAGTGAAGATGAAGTCCAAGGCTGTAGATCTAAGAAGAGTGGGTAATTCCTTGAAGGCTGAAGACTTGTGTAAGAGTAGGTAAGTCCTTGGAAGAAGGCAGAAGACTCCTTGCAAAGTGGGTAAGTCCTTGGTAAGGTTGAGAACTCTTTGTATTGGATAGGTATGTCCTTTAGTGGTCATGTATTGTAAGTCTTATGAATGAAAATAAGAGTACAATGGTTAAGAAATCCTAGAGGTTGACCTCTCTAGGTAGTGGACTGATAACACCCAATTTTACGTGTATTCACTAAGCATTTATTTGTGGTCTTGTGTCGTTATAGCCTTAGTATTCCCTATAATGCTTATGTTTTAGTACCTTTTATCTTGTCATAGGTAAAGTAGCTAAAATAGCCAATAAAGTAGCTAAGATAGCCAGTTTTGGGACTAGTAGGCACCGAACTTGTGATGGAAGCTTTTCTCTGTGCTTTATCTCCAACTGTGGCCCTGTGAAACTATGTTATTTGCTATGTCTTCTAATGATGAATGCCTATTCATCTGGGTTTTGTTCGCCATCTCAGGCTCGGTTTTACTTTGATTATTCACTTTCATTGGCTTTATCTTCTAATTTTTGAATTTACCTAGCTTAATTGATTTATCTTCATTTAATTGAGATTTGTGCACCTATGTGCAGGTCAAAATGGACACTTGGGCCCAACCCTCTCAGCACATCTATTAATTGGGCCCATGTTAATTTGGGTTGACAGCGATAAAGTTCAATCGCCCTACTCCAGCATCGCGGTTCTCTTCTCCCAGCTTGCTCTACACAGTGACACCCCTTCCCCTCTCAATAATCGCGGTCGCATTTTCTCACCACATGATGAAAAACACTAGAGGAGGGTGATTAGAGTTTTAAATATATTTTAAAAATTATTTCACTCAAACAATCAAACACAAGAATATTTGACAAGGGGACAAGGATTTAGAGTGGTTCCAACTTTAGCAAATACTAAAGTTGTCAGTCCACTACCCGGTTGCTTACGCAACCGGGATTTGGAAATAATTTAATTTTATTACCTCACAAGGACTTTACATAAAATTACAATTCTCTCTCTAAACCCTTCAAGCAGCCTTCACCTAGAAGTAATCGCACCAACCTTGAAGCAGCCTTCACCTAGAAGTAATTGCACCATCCTTGAAGCAACCTTCCTCCTAAAGTAGCTTCCCGTTGCAATAGCCATCTTGAAGTAGCTCCCCGTTGCGATAGCATTCTTGAAGTAGCTTGAAGTCCACCTTCTCCTCCGAGAAGAACCTTCTCCAATCCGCAGCCTCCAACCCTAGGAGTAGCAAGGAGAATACAAAGAATAAAAGAAACAAGAAGGAAAATGGAAATTACAACTTATCCTTTGAAGCACAAGGCTTGATTTGCCTATATCAAGCGTATTGATCTCCTAACCAATGAGTGTAGAAGTGTAAGTGTTGTGGAAAGGAGATGCTAGCCTATAGGACACGAAATTAGAGCAATGGGAATGGATAGCCAATGATGGAATTGCTCTATTCCTCAAAAATAGATTGCCAATGAGTATTCAAGCTCAAGTGTAGCATAAGTGTAGCTTAGGTGTATTTGAGGGTCCTAAGGCATGTCCTATTTATAGGAATGACCTACAAGTGCTCTAGACACTTTCTAGGGGGTTCTAAGTGCTTAACTAGCCGTTAGGTATAAGTTAGGTGCATTAGTAACGGTTAGTTACTTTATTCTGCAATTGTTGATAGAGTTCATCTCGGTCGAGAATTTGTCGACCGAGATACCTACTCGGTCGAAGTTTTGTCGACCGACAGTCTCTCTGGATCATGTGTTAGCAACGTTTATTTCCAACTACCAACTACCTTGTCAGCTGTGTCTAACGGCTACTTGGGTCTTTCTCGGTCGAGAAGTTTGTCGACCGAGCGTGTCTCGGTCGAGGAGTTTGTCGACCGAGATTGACCCTGTTTCAATCTTTCAATTAAGACACTAAGTGTGTGTGTGAGTGTACATATGTGACACTATTGAAGGGGATGACCTATCTAAGTGTGGTGATTGGCTAGGGAAGATCTAACGCTTGATTTACATGAAGTCTAAGTACTTGTACATTATAAATTTGTACAAGTTTACAATTGATTACATTTCATGACATTTATAATCATTCAAGCATATAGACACCCTAGACATTTGTCATCCACCTCATTCCTGCAACACTCAAGTAGCACATTAGATCAACAAGAATGAAATGTTTGTCATCATCGAAACAAAGGAATTTATCATAATGTCCAATTTATCCAACAATCTCCCCCTTTTTGAAGATGACAAACATTTCCTAAAAATGAAATAAGGAAATGTAAAGCATGTGAGTTTCATACCTGAAGATTACCTTTTGTAGCCATTCTTGTTTTGCAAGTTAAGTTTTGGCCATCAAGATGAAACTCGTTTATATTTCTGATTTTATATTATTTCTCCCCCTTTGTTATTTCAAAAAGATATCCATGTTGAATATTTTATATTTCTTCTCCCCCTTAATTTTATACGATGCTCCCCCTTAAATAGATATTCTATTAGGAGCATGGATTTAATATCATTTTTGTCAAATTTAGCCACACTTTGTTTCTCAATCATTTGCAAAGTATGTTAAACCTTGAAATGATGTGAGTTTCTTTTAAGATTATGGCTTATTTGTATTGATTTCTCACCCATTTTACAAGGGATGTTAAGCCCGAAAAATGAAATGAGAATCCTTTAATCTTAAAGTACATAAAAATGTCTCCAACCAAATGCAAAGGATGTTAAGCCCTAATTTGTTTAGAGAGTTCCTTTAATAAAAAGATATATCATTTTAATGAAAGTCATAGATTTCTTCATAACTAAGAGTAAAAATACTAAGGTCGTAACAAGCTTCAAATAATGTTTTTGTACGCTTCTTAATCAAATTTGTTTCTATGAGCTCCCCCTTAATCTTATAATTTAAAGCAATTTAAAGCTTCTAAATTTTAACCTTTATCAAAAGTATACTAAGATTAAGTACAATAAAATGATGTCCAAATAAGCATTTTGTCAAAGCTTATTTTAGGTCGACCTTGACTTCAACCATAGCGCCCCTTGGTCAAATTTCATTTCAACCAAGAGGCAGAAATTGCAGATTTCCAATTGAGCATTCATATGTAACTTAATTAGATATCAATTTTAAAGCATGTTAAGTGATACTCAATATGAAAACATCCTCTTAAAAATAGAATCATGATTAATATCTCAAGTCCTTTAAAGATACCAATTGAGAAATTTTTATAACATTGTGCTCTTTGCAAGCATTTCTAAGAGACATATCACCAATGAATCATTTTGCTTGCTTATGTATCGTCAAGGATCCATGCATACAATTTTCATTATCTATTCAGCATCATCATGAAAATGACAATTCCATGATTGTAATCACATGATTTCTATATGGGTAGACCATAAAATACTTTAAGAGAAATCATGTGAATAATTGATACAACAGAAATTTCCTTTTTTATTAAACTAAGCATAATTTCAGTTTTAAATCATTTAGAGAATAAACCAAATTAATCTTATATAAGTTTTCAGGGATGATTTCCAAAATATATATAGTCATTAATCACAATTAGATAACAATTTGATCAATTACAAAAAGATTTCAGCACTTTTGCAACAGACTGGAAATTAGTGACATGCTCAGTCGACAATTTCTCGACCGAGGTTCACTCGGTCGAAAAATTCTCGACCGACAAAGTTTCTGGAATATTTTCAAAACTGTTAATTTATTCTAAGCAAAATAAGATTATGCAAGTTGGAGCTCGATTGTGTTGAGATATGTCATTTGTATATCAAGAATCAGTTTAGGTTAAATCTCAACTAGTTAATTTTAAGCTACTAAGTTTTAGGAATCCAAGCTAAATCATCATTCTTTTTCTTATATGGGCATGAAAATGAATAATGTCCAAGACGCATGCAATAATGACAACTAATAGAGTCAACTTCATTTCTCTTTCTAGGAATCGTGTTCCTAGGTGCAAACATAATCTTAGTCTTGGATGCTTTAACTCTTTTGGGTTTATTTCTCCTTGGATCATATCCTAATCCTCTTCTTCCATTATAACTAGAGGAAATTTTCAGAATATTTTCAAGCATGTCATTTCCTCTTAACTCATTTACATTTCTTTGTAACTTAGCAATATCATCCATCTTCTTGTTTATATCTTTCTTTGCTTGATCTAAATCAGATACTAGAGAGTTTCTTTCTTTGACAACCTCATCATAATCTAAGTGTGAACATAGAACAAGTTGTTTGTGAAGATCATTCACTTGAGTTTGCAAGTTTAACTTTTCTAAGGAAAGAAGATTAGCTTCTACCGATTTTAATTTAAGATCATAATCTTCATTTTCCTTTTTGAGATCTTCATTTTTGGATACAAGAGCAAGAAGTTTAGCATTTAAATCATCATTCACTTTATTTGATTTCTTAAGTTTCTTCTTGCACTCAATATATTTCGTATGAGTTTCTTGAAGACTAGCAATTAAATCTTCTTTTGGTATATCAAAAAGACTTACTTCTTCTTCTTCATTTGTTGTAGCAATGAGGCACTCTACTTCTTCTTTTCCATCATCACTATCATCACTTGAATCATCCCATGCAGCTCTATATGCTCGTTCTTTCTTTTTATGAGATGATTTCTTCCCTTTCTTGAGTTTTGGACAATCACCTTTCATGTGTCCCTTTTTGCCACATTCAAAGCACCTGGAAGAAGAAACACTAGAAGTTTTATTAGTTTTATAACTTTTATATTGCTTACCATTTACAATGAGAGTTTCTTCTTCACTATCATCGTCACGTGTGTCATGATTGTCCTTGGTTGATGCTTTGAATGCAATGTCCTTCTTTTTCCCTTGTTCACGTTCTCTCCTTTCTTCCTCTTCTAAAGTTGCCTCATGAGCTTCTAGATTGCCAATGAGTTGCTCCATTATCAGTTTAGTGAGATCATTAGCTTCTTCAATGTCTGTCACCTTGGGCTTACATTTGGGAGGAAGTGATCGAAGTACCTTTGAGACCTGATCTTCTTCAAGAACAGTTTTTCCTAAGGCATTCAAATTATTAACAATAGAAGAGAATTTTGCAAACATTTCACTTATGGATTCATTCGGATCCATACGAAAGTGTTCAAACTTCTGTTTAAGCATACTAATCTTTGAATTCTTAACTTGAACCGTACCTTCATAGGTTATAGACAATCTATTCCATATTTCATAGGTTGTTTCATAATTTGATATTCTATTAAATTCTCCTACTGAAATTGAACAATAAAGAATACTTACAACCTTTGCATTCATTTGAGCCGATATTACTGTATTTGCATCCCACTCTGTATATTGCATTTGAGGAAGCTCGTATGGGGTTGACACCATCCTACATAAGTCCCAACTTATGCCTTGGAAGTAGAACTCCATCCTTCTCTTCTAATATGTATAGTTTGTTCCATCAAACACTGGAGGCCTAGCAACAAATGTCCCTTCAAGGTTAAGGTTGTTGAGCACTCTATCCCCCATTCTTCAAGACCTTGTTAGGGTTCCTTGAAGCCTTCTTTGATACCAATTGAAAAACACTAGAGGGGGGGTGAATAGAGTTTTAAATATATTTTAACAATTATTTCACTCAAACAATCAATCACAAGAATATTGGAGAAGGGGACAAGGATTTAGAGTGGTTCCAACTTTAGCAAATACCAAAGTTGTCAGTCCACTACCCGATTGCTTACCCAACCGGGATTTGGAAAGAATTTAATTTTATTACCTCGCAAGGAGTTTACATAAAATTACAATTCTCTCCCTAAACCCTTCAAGCAACCTTCACCTAGAAGTAATCACACCAACCTTGAAGCAGCCTTCACCTAGAAGTAATTGCACCACCCTTGAAGCAGCCTTCCTCCTGAAGTAGATTCTCGTTGCAATAGACTTCTTGAAGTAGCTTCCCGTTGCGATAGCCTTCTTGAAGGAGCTTGAAGTCCACCTTCTCCTCCGAGAAGAACCTTCTCCAATCCGCAGCCTCCAACCCTAGGAGTAGCAAGGAGAATACAAAGAATAAAAGGAACAAGAAGGAAAATGGAAATTACAACTTATCCTTTGAAGCACAAGGCTTGATTTGCCTATATCAAGTGTATTGATCTCCTAACCAATGAGTGTAGAAGTGTAAGTGCTGTGGAAAGGAGATGCTAGCCTATAGGACACGAAATTAGAGCAATGGGAATGAATAGTCAATGATGGAATTGCTCTATTGCTCAAAAACAGATTGCCAATGAGGATTCAAGCTCAAGTGTAGCACAAGTGTAGCTTAGGTGTATTTGAGTGTCCTAAGGCATGTCCTATTTATAGGAATGACCTACAAGTGCTCTAGACACTTTCTAGGGGGTTCTAAGTGCTTAACTAGCCGTTAGGTATAAGTTAGGTGCATTAGTAACGGCTAGTTACTTTATTCTGTTGCTGACAGAGTTCATCTCGGTCGACAATTTGTCGACCGAGATACCTACTCGGTCGAAGTTTTGTCGACCGACAGGCTCTATGGATCATGTGTTAGCAACGTTTATTTCCAACTACCAACTACCTTGTCAGCTGTGTCTAACAGCTACTTGGGTCTTTCTCGGTCGAGAAGTTTGTCGACCGAGAGTGTCTCGATCGAGGAGTTTGTCGACCGAGATTGACCCTGTTTCAATCTTTCAATTAAGGCACTAAGTGTGTGTGAGAGTGTGCATATGTGACACTATTGAAGGGGATGACCTATCTAAGTGTGGTGATTGGCTAGGGAAGATCTAACGCTTGATTTACATGAAGTCTAAGTACTTGTACATTATAAATTTGTACAAGTTTACAATTGATTACATTTCATGACATTTATAATCATTCAAGCATATAGACTCCCTAGAGATTTGTCATCCACCTCATTCCTGCAACACTCAAGTAGCACATTAGATCAACAAGAATGAAATGTTTGTCATCATCGAAATGAAGGGATTTATCATAATGTCCAATTTATCCAACACATAACAGCAGTCGCGATTTTGCCCTCCAACACCTCGAACAGAAGCTACTTCCCCGATCGTGACCTTTCCACTTGACATCTGCGACTTGCCTCATGCACACTGCGACCACCTATAGAACCTGCTCAAAATTGTGCCCGCAGTTCTGCTCCAACAACCACGACCTTACGGATCACAACCACAGTTTCCTTTCTCCCGCTCGCGGTCTTCTGCATGCCACCTGTCTGTGCTCCCCTTCACTTACACCGCGCCCGCAGTTTCTCCTCCTCCTCCGAACCACGACCTCCACACATCATCAACAACCGCGACCCTTCTTCTGTCCAACACAGCAGTCATAGTTTTTCTCACCACATGTGCATAGTTTCTCCTTCCCTGTCCGTGACGTTCACCCATCTACCCACGGTTCTGCTCTCCATGACCGCGACCCGCGGCAGGAGGCATCATGACCTCTTCTCCACCTGCTCGTGATTTTCATCAATGCCCTCGACTGCGGTTCTGCTCTCTTCACTGCACTTCAATGCCTCACGACATCAACCTTCCCTTCTCCTCAAATCGAGACCGTAGTTCCACCCCCCACGATCACGGTTCCTTCACCACAGACCGCGACACAGCTACTCAAAAGCACCCACGGTCTATGCACACCTCGACTGAGGTTTAAACATACCAGATACCCAATCTCCTCTATAAATACCCCCACTCTAGATCTATAGGGGAGGAGTCCAGACACATGAAGGCTGCGAGTTTGTGTCCAGACAAAGGGGGACCTAGACCTAGAGTCCCGCGAGAGAGCATGGAGGTCCGAGAAGACTGAGGTGCTCACTCCACACTGCCCTCTACAACATGTTTCTATTCTCTCTCCACCCCGACCTCTGGTTTGCAATCTCTAAAGGCAGAAGATAAGGAGAGAGAAGATCAGTGTCTACTACACCATCCACTCCGCCCTCCATATTTGTGGAGAGATCCGCAAATGTGGTCCATCCATCTGCCTATTTCCACCCAAATCTGTGGTGGAAACCCAGATCTGGACCATCTAGACATCATCCACATCGTTGTTCGGGGCAGATCTAGAGAAAGAGGACCAAGGAGTCTAGAAAGATCAAGGGGGAGAACCAAAGGATGAGATCCAACCTATACAGAGGCTAAGGAGCGAGAGCCACCTCTCCTCTACATGATAAATCTCTTCTTCCTCTTTCTTCTACTATTTTCCTTGGTTTCTCGTACAATGATGTTCTTCCATCTTTGTTCGGTGTCAACTATGCTTGTCCATGGCCAGTTGAGCACCTTCTTGGCTATGTAGCCCGTTTTGGGCATGTTTATGTAATTTTTCCTTAAGTAAGTAGATTTATTTCATATCTAGTATGTTTTCTTATTCTATCTTTTCTCTCTAGTTGTGATTGCTAGTTTGGTTGATCACTTCCTAGTTTGAACTGCTATTTCTGACTGTATCGAGAGATCAATGTAGGAATAAACGTGAGAAGATAGTTTGGATCAGAGCTCGAGAGGAGGACAATTCAATGGTTGTCTGTTCCTAACATTTGAGCACATTCTAGACCCGAGAGGACCCCTAGAATATGCTGAGATGTTGATGTGTCATCCTTGAAAGATGATCAATGCCACAATCATAGATGGGTTTTAGTCACACTTCGTGAGAGTGAGTGGGACGACCCACTGGAATAGACACGAAAGTATGTACTATGTTTGGATATAGATTGCTTTCTCAGGTGTTCGAGGGTTGTCTATGCCCAAGAACGGGTGCATAGACTGCCCATCTTGTGGTTAAATAGCCAAGAACTCCTTCTCTCTGGTTAGTAGAATCTCATAGACTCTGTTTTGTTTTGTTTTCTTTTATTTGTTTTGTTTTATTTTGTGACAACCCACTAGACTAGTTCAAGCACATATTTTCATCGACTATCATTTTGGCTTATCTAACTAAAGAATGTAATCTCTGGCGTCCTAAACGTCACCACATCCCTATGTTCAACCCCGTAATAATGTTGTGGGCGTCCTTGAAGGATTCATGTTATAAATTCAAAGTTTGACTCACTTTTGAGGTCGATCATGGACTGACTCACTTCTAGTTTAAAGTGTGGAACCACTCTAAATATCTTGTCAATTGGTGTATGTTCAATCTCTCTCTCCCTTTCTATGAATGTTTTAGTTTCACTCAAACTTTCTATGTAGCAACCTTATCTTTTAATATATCTTGAAGGTCTAATGAATTTTGTTTAAGTGCATTCAACTCTATTCACCCCCCTCTAGAGCATCTACTCACCCATCTAGGATCCAACAATTGGTATCAGAGCGGGTCTTCTGCAAGCATACTTCAACAAGTAGGAGAAGATGGGTGACTACCAAGGAGGGACATACTTGATCAGCCTTCCAATCTTTGATGGGAGAAATTTCCTCTATTGGAGAAGAAGACTTCAATTCTACATCCAAGGATCAAGTCTTGAGATGTGGCAAATGGTGAACATCCCATACAAGCTGCCTAAGGTAAAGATTGAAGAATGGTATGAAGATACCTTGAAGAAAGCAACCTTCAATGCTAGAGCCATGCATATCCTCTTTGCTTCCATCACCCCCACTGAGTTCTACCGGATTTCTTCATGTGAAAGAGCCTATGAGGTATGGAGAAAGATATGCATCACTTATGAGGGAACAACTCAAGTGAAGGAAAGCAAAGTCTACATGGTCAAAGGGTTGCTTGAGAAATTTAAGATGGCAAAGGAGGAGAAGATAGCCAACATGTACTCAAGGCTCAACACCATTGTGAATGGGCTTGTTGTTCTAGGACATCATATGAGTAGAGGAGAGATTAAATCTAAGATCCTTAGAACTCTCCCCAAGAGGTGGGAACCCAAGGTGACTTCCATTGAAGAAGCAAGGTCTCTTAAGGATATTCCTATTAAAGAGCTCATTGGAAATCTACAAGCACATGAAGCCACACTTGACAAGAGGGAGGAAGTAGAAAGACAAGAAGAGAAAGAACTCAAGAGAATGAAGAAGGCTGAAATCAAAACTAAAATCAAGGCTATTGTTGGTCAAGCTTCTCCATCCTCTCAAGTTAAAGAAGATGCCATGTAATCCAAGGGTAAACTCTACAAAGGCAAGCCCTCCTCCATTCAGTGCTTCACATGTAGAAAGAAGGGTCACTACAAGTAAGATTTCCCACAAGGAAAAAAGACCCATCTTCACAAGAGAAGAGAAGTAAAAGAAGAAGGAGAAATGGCACTCAAGCTCAAGTGACTCCTCCAACTCAAGATCAAGTGACTCCTCCAACTCAAGCTCAAGTGAAGAATAAAGTGAAGAGTCAAGTGGAAGATCAAGCTCTAGTGAAGAAGGAGAATGTCATTTTTCTCTCATGGAATCTACAATTAAAGACTCAAGTGAGGTAAATATAAACTCTTTAGACAAAGAATTTTTGATTTCTATTATTCATGATACTTGTGCCTCTCTTAAGTCTTATAAAAGGAAAAATAAAAAGCTTGCTAGAATTTTTGATAATATGCATGTAGAATTAGATGATCTCGAATATGCTAACACTTGCTTGCTTTATGATAAAAGTGCTTATCGTAGCCAAGTAGACTCTTTTAAACTTGAAAATGCTAGTTTTCTTGATAAGATTAGATTTCTAGAAGCTCCACCTCTTATGCCTAGTTTTAATGAAGATCATACTTTAATTGTTGATTCTCTCATGCGTAATATTGATATTCTAAAATCTGAAAACAAGGACAAACATTTTGTTTTTCAAGGATTAGAATCTGAAAATGGTGTTTATATTTCAAAGATTGCTTTGCTTGAAACAGAAAATGCCTCCTTGCTTGCTGAAATCAATGTTCTTGAATGTTGTTCTACTTCTACTAGTAGAGAGAATAATGTTTCTACTCTTCATATTGATAGAGATTCTTATTTGGCTAAATCTCTTTGCTTAGAAAATGATTTTTTGCATGCTAGAGATAATATCAATCTTTTTTCTTCTACTATTGCTTCTCTTATGCATGATAATGATAGTTTGAGATCTTCTTTGCAAAGATTCTTATTTGGTAAAAAGAGTCTTAATGACATCCTACACCATACTACTAAACAAATTGGTAGACATGGTTTAGGATATGATAGTTGTCAAAGGAACAACAAAGGTAAAGGACCTCCAATATTCTATGGAGAATCCTCTAGTTCTAAGACTATGGGAACATGCAACTAATGCAATGAAATTGGCCATTATTCTAATTGTTGTCCTTTTGGGAAAGCACCCAAGAGAAATAGGACTTGGGTTGCTAAGCTAACCCCTCCGGACCCAAAAACATGATTGGGGACCATTTCATCTTTCTTCTTGTAGGTACTTGCAGATGGATTGACTTGAGATATTGAATTGCAAATTGACTTCTCAATACACATTAAAGAAGAAAGGTGAGATGTGTAGATGGTGATAACAAGTGGAAAAAGGAATGGTAAGAACAAAGGTAAAGATTTTCTTGCTTATAACCATTTCTAACTTGTTTTTGTCAAGTTAGTGTGCACTATACATATGGTTTTTGAGTCAAAAGGGGTATTTTGTGTTTATCTTCACACTTTTGATCAAAAACCATTTATAATGCTTCTATAGTGCATTACTAACATTCTTGGACATGTTTTGGATATGGTTTGTATATTTAGCATGTCTTTAAATATATTTTATGAAATATATGTACTTTTTGACAGTAGCTTTGTCAGTCAAGTTTGTCCTATTTGAAACTCGACCGATAGGCACCAACGGGTGTTGCCAACAGCTATCATCGGTCGAGTTTTCAATACACATAACTCGACGATAACACTTTGTACAGAATATACAGTTGGCTTTTTGGATGAGAATTTCCCTCTCAACTAGATTTTCTCAACCAATAGCCTTATTCTTTGGCACTCTCATTTTGTACCTTTTTATATGCATATTTCCATGTTTTTCCTATCTTGATTACAACTCTATCTTGCTAATTGCTCTAAATTGGTATATATATATATATATATATATATATATATATATATATATATATATATATATATATATATATATATATATATATATATATATCTTGCAATTACTTGCTTGGAGTTGTTTTGTAGGTTTTGATGATGACCTCTTTGGATCTTTTGGTTGTGTCTTAAATTTCTTCCATTGTGCTCTAACTTGCTACATCTATCTAGGTATATATCTTGTTTTGATACAACCTTGAGGTTCTTAGTGGTAATCATCCTTTGGTAATTATGCATACTTTTTAGTGAGTTATATCTTTTCATGCTTCTAAAATTGCATATCTCTTTGTTTGGATATATCTCTACGTCTACTCATAGCTTGATCTGTCTTGTGTATCTTTTGGTATCTCTTTCTATGATCTAGATAATACTACTAGCAATAACTTGTAATATCATCTACTAGTAGTTCATATACATGTAGTTCTAACCTTGTTTATAATTGGTATCTTTGCTCATCTAGTGGTATTTCACTATATGCTATGCTTGTATCTTGTCTCATACATGCTCAAGCTTGTTCCTTAAATTGCAGATCTACTATCTTGAGTTTCTTGCATAACATTGTGATGCAGGGCACATAGAGCTACATTGTATGTAGAAATTGGAACATTTTTGGATTTCGTACAACTTTTTCTCCAATTTTAGTTTTTGGTGCAAGACTAGTGTTTTTTAATGCAGAAATGGCCTTCTGGGCAAGACTCATCGCTTCGCCATGAGCCCTAACACTTTTTGGGCAAATTTTGTTATCTTGAGGGTCAAAATTTCGTTTTATTTTTTTTGTATAGCACTTTATCTTGCATTTTGCGTTGTTCAAGTGTATGCTTTAACTAGCTTTTCTTTCTATGCTTGGACAAGCCCCTATCTGTGCTCTTCTACTCTCATTATATAACTTTTGTTATATCCTTTATTTTAACAAGTGGTGTTTCTTGTTTCTTCATACCCCCACTTTTTGAAATGACAAAGGTGGAGAAAGGTATGTCTTGTTTTGACAAAAGAGGAAGAAGGCATGTCTTACATGAAGAGAAGCATATTCATGTAAAGGGGAGAAGGTAAAGGGGAGAAGACATTTACGTGTAGAACATATATGAGTAGAGGACATAGTATTCTATAAATGTTATTAAAGCTAACCATGCAGGAGAAGTAGCATCAATTGAGGGGGAGTGTGAGAACTCCACTAACATCAATTGAGGGGGAGTATGAGAACTCCACTAGCATCAATTGAGGGGGAGCATATGTACTCAATTCTACTGAAAGCCCTTATAACACCCCTGACCTGGGTTATGATTTAACCCTAGGAGTTTTGCTTAAGTAAGTCACTTAAAAAATAATTCTAATCTTTTGAAAAGTAATTAAGGCTTCTTGTGAAGTTTTCTTTCAAGTTCGAGCTTAATTGCAAAATATTTGTGCATTGTATGAAAGTCTCAGTGAAAAGTGCAATTACCCAAGATGAGGGGTTATATTGCAAATATCACATATGGAATGTGTTCTAAGTGTTTTAGTATCATAAGGAAGTGAGTGATGGTAAGTGGTGGCTTGTGGAAAGCCTAAATCCCAAGTTATAACTTGTTTGAACAATGCTAGTACTTTATGCACCAATTTTGGTACAATTTGTAATATACCCAATAAATAGGGTTGCGATGCAAATTACCACCTCTAGAGTGTCTATACTCCCTCTATGTATATTTTAGAGGAAAGAGAAATAAGGAAACGTTATATTTGAATCATCTTTCTTGGTGATGAATTGGCCAAGAAACAATTAAAGATGAAGTCTTATAAGTGTTGTATCGAGTTGTGGACTTGATATAGGAGTCTTATTGACTAAGGAACCATAGTAGGAGCCTCCAATCAGTTTCTTGAGCCTTGTAAAAGGCCATGACGGGAATAGAACCTCAAGGAGGTGGTCCATGACGGGTTGCAAAGCCCCTTGCAAAAAGTGTATCGGGTTGCCTTGTTGATGAGATAAAGATGAGGAAACTTATCCAAGAAGATAAAGGATGGCTGAAATATCTTCCCTAGCTTATCCTCAAGACTCTTTCATGGAAAGATATAGATGTGTGCATGCATGGCCACATGTCAACCACGCATGGTCACGTCTCATTTAGTGGCATGAGGTAAAGACACCTCTTATACACTTTATCTCACAAAACCAAGTATATATACTTCACCTTTCACCAACTTATGAAAGTTTACGATCCTCAAAACCATATCCCTTGGAGATATCATGAAAAGAACCTTAGGTATCATGCAAAGTAGCTCAAGGATCAAGGAGAGCTCAAGCACAAAGCTTTAGGTAAGGCTTTGGTCCTCTTCATCCTTGGTTGAAGTAGGATATCGAGTTATGAATATTCCTTTCTTTCCTTCTTCACCAAGTGCTTAACTGTGATGGTTTCTTGTATATGAAGGAGTTGTGAACGAGCCCTGGATCTTGGAGAAGTTCATCTTCAACCTTAGGACATGAATCTTTGGATCTTGGATCTTTGAAGAGTTCATAAGACGGGTTATATAACTTGAACCCAATCATGTTATTATTTACCACTTAACTTATTACACTAGATGATTACTTTCAATTCTGAGTTTTTATTGAGTACTTGATGATTCCATGAGTTCTAAGAACTTCCTAGACCTGTTATTCATAAACTAGAATACATAGAATGAAGGTATAGAGCTTGAATAAGATGGTATCACTTTATAAATTGATATCGGGTTCAAGCATACAAATAAGTAGCTCATACCTGATATGGTAATATATATACATCACTTGCATGATATGTTGGTGATATTATATTTCCTTGCATGATATGGAGAAGTAGATCATACCTTGAAACATGATATGGTGTTAAACATATGCCTTTTGCATGATAGGAAGTCAAGTATAGACTCCATGCACGATATTGGAAGAAGTGTATACTTGTAAGTGGATATGAAACCCTAGTTTGGGTAACCCGATATGTATGAGAATAGCAAGTGCTCCTTGCACAATATGATTATGTAATATTCCTCTTGTACATGATATCATGAAGTACACATCTGGTGCACGATATGGTTGATTGAGTATACACTTATGCATAATAGAAGACATGAATCAAATACATGGTATAACTCAATATGGTTGAAATACCTTAAGTTGATATGAAACCCAAGATGGGGGTTAACCTGATATGGGGATAGATGATAGCTCATACACGATATGAGACATGCCCTTAGCACGATATGGGAGATACCTTATTACCCCTTATACACGATACAAGTCTAAGACTACACCTCTTTCATGATAGAGAGATAGTGAACACTCTAAACAATATAGAGTTGGATAATCCTAGGGGATGGGTAAGCTAATACAAGTGGTGAGTGATACCACATGGAAGATATGAATGATATCCCTTGAATTATAGGAATAGCTCCCACTCCTATCTTGTGAACGATATGAGGTTCAATTCATACTTCATGCATGATATGACATAATCTACCCAATTTGGTGGAAAACACTAGATGATGGATAGAAACCTGATATACATTACCCTTTGTGTAATAAATTGTGGTATAAGAATTTAATAAGACACTTATCTTGTCAAGTAACTATATTATAAGGTTGATCCTTGAAGGAATGAAGGGGTTATGAGTCAAAGGGTCTACCAAACATGCACTACAGAATAATTTCCCATTAGCAACATTTATTCTAGTGGCATTTATAAAAAAATCCACTATCGTTCTAATATACAAGCATTTTTAATTAAAATTCCGCAAAACCTCCTATTATAGAGTTTCTAAAAAGGACTAAACATTAAAGGCATTGGTATTTTTAATTAGTGGCAATCCTAAATTGCCATACCCAAATTTGCTAAAGCAATATTGACTTTCCCGCTTCAAATTTCACGACTCGCGCTCCAAATCGCTACTCTCTCCCTAATTCATCCTGACATCTGCCTCTCTCTCATTGCGACTTCCTCCCTCTCCAGATAGCTCTCTCCTTGCGATGATATCGTGCCCAAGCTTCGGTGGATCAGGTCTTACGTCTATGCGGCTCCAGAGTGCCAAGATGTCAGCCGTAGAGTTTTCGGCCACAGTTTGCAAGTTGTCGGAGCCCGCCGGCGAGTCCCAACCAAGAAACAGGATTTTGCGAGTGGAGGAGTGAAAGTTGCAAGTTGTGCACGTCAATCGGGAATCGGGAACCTTCATGCGCCGCCTATTTTGACCTAGCCAACCTGAAGCACTGCCATAGACTAACTCTGCCCCTCAGGCGCCGACGAGCTCGAGTGAGGGACTCCAATCATCCAATTCCTCTATGCTTTGGAACTTTTTGAAGAGGTCTGTTGTCATCATGATATTTCCCTGCTTCATCCATTGATGGGGATATGTCTCCAATTATGTAGCGTCTATCTTTTAGCCTCCCTCTTGTAACCAAGATTTCGGTGGCCACTCACCAGAGAAAATATGACATTTTGATAGCCACCCTAAAGTACAAATCAGTGTGGTTAATCTATTCAGGTTGCTCATCCTTTGTTCTTGATATTTCTCATGCCAATGACACCAAACCAATAGGCTGAGTGATCATTTAAGGATCTCAAGCGGTTTATCCGCCACATCTACATATTGTTTGTAAACGTGAGTTGGAAAGGAACCATGCTAATTGATTCAGCTTATTCCTTAGGTAGGAGTTGCAAGAATACATCCAGGTCCCATCCTATGTTGTTCTCAAGGATTATCTCACACACATTATTCATATGAGTGGTGATTCAAATAATCTAATACTTGGCTTTGAAGTCCTCTAAGATTTACTGATTGGGTACAAAATTCTTTCCTAAGGCAGACTATACAGGATTTCAATAGAGACTTTAACTTAAGATTTACTGATTTTTTCCCACGCTTAGCTTTAGTTGTGTTTTTTTATATGGATTGGATTGATATGATTTTTCCATGGATATGAACCACCACTTTGTTTCATGCCACATTTTCCTCAATTTGGGTCATATTATTCAGGCCAGACCACATTTTGTATGCTTAGTTCATTCTTAGCTAAGTTGTTTGCCAAATTCTGGCCATCAGTAGGATTTAGACCTACCTTTAATAGGGTTTGGTTTCCATTTGAGCCAATGTAGTTGAACATGGCTCTTTTTCATGTGTAAAACAAGTTGCACGACATACTTTGCACTCATTGATACATGTGTTAGCAGTCTGCAACTGGTTTGTAAATCATGATGAGGCTTTACTATGGTTGTTAATGTGTGTTGACCTTGTCTTAACCTATTTTTTAAACCAGTAGATGTCAATAATAATTTAATTAACTAATCCCTATGATTGATCCTAATTCAGTTCAGTATTGTTTTGCATTCATACATGATCGTGCTAAACTTTGTAGTGTGCATTTCTAGTTTTAGGTTTGACTTTTTTGATGTTACAACTTTATTGTGTGGGGCATGACATTTTTAGTATATCCAATGCAATTTATTCAGGGAAGACCACAATTTGTATGCCTACTTTAGGTTTAGCCAAACAATTTTCCAAATAGTGCTTGTGAGTCATATTTAGACCTATCCCTAACAGGGTTTGCTTTCTACTTGGGCCAATACAATTGAATATGTCTCTCTTTCATGTGCCAAGCAAGGTGCATGATAGACTTTGCAGTCATTGATATGTGCAATCATTCATACTTTCTGGCTATATATGTTCTAAAGGCTTATAGAAGGTGAGCTTGTAAAAGATGAGGTTGTAGGTTTGGAAACCATGTTGGTGGTTTGGAGGTTTACAAATTCTCCTTTGATACTGGAAGATAGGACCCAAGCTCCTGTTCATTTTTTGATTCACTTCAAAATGATTAGAATGTGTCTAGGTCCTTATTATAAGTATGTTCTTTTATCCTTTTAAAAATTATTTCAAACATAGTGTCATGTACTCATAAAACTAAAGTGGCAGGAATCTATCCCATTTACATATAGGTCAGAGAATAATAACCTCACATAACTCATTTAGAAAATTTACAATTTTTAGATGAATCCTTCTTGTCATAAAATTTGTGGTACTATCAAAATAATAAGATGATAAGATATCTTGTAGTAGTGTTTTGATAAACACAAAAGTACAAGACTATAGTAAAAATGTGCAAAGACAACACTAACCTCTTTAAATAAGTCTCACACCTTCTATAGTAGTGCATGTATACTCCAAATTAAATAGGTCTCACACCTATACAAAATAAGCCAGACACCATTAACCTCTTTGATAATATAAAATATGAGTGTTGATTAAACAAATATATAATAAGTGTCACCTCATTTTATGAAATACCAAGATACATCAAATTCTATCAAGACGAAATCCTATGATTCCTGGATCTGGAAAAAATTGCTTAGACACAGGGATGCTTTGCTTCTTCATGCTGATTTTAAGCTAGGCAATGGTTCCCGTTTTTTCCTTTGGAAGGATCTGTGGTGTGGTAATGGTACCTTCCTGTCCGATCATGTTGATGTGTAGTTCAGGCACAAATTGGGAAAAGATGATGATTGTTGGGTGGGTGCATGCTTGAGTAATGATAATTGGGCAATCCCTAGTAATATTCGTGGAGGAGATGATGTTCTCCGAATCCTTCAAAATCTGGTTGTTCCCAATGCAAATACTGAAGATTGTATTCTTGTTAATGGTAAGGTGTCCTTGTTGCTGAAAGAGTATTGGGACTTATACAGGTCCAAGGCTCAAGTTCTGAACTGGACTGCTAATGTGTGGGCGTCCTGGATTCCTAGGAATATCTCTGTTTTCTTATGGAAATGTTACCTTCATCACTTACCTTCTCTGGACACTTTAAAGAATTTTAACTTCCAGCTCCCTTGTGTTTGTTATCTATGTTGGAAGCATGAAGAAGATGGACAACACCTCTTCTTTGACTGTTTCTATTGCACTGAGCTTTGGTCCTTCTTCAAGATTAAGTACGGTTGTGCTCCTTCATGTCTGACAAAGATTTTATCACTCAATCAGAGAGCCAAATGCATAGCTTTCTTCCTCATCTCTAGTATTTGGAAGGAGAGGAATATAAGAATCTTTTCTCAAAAAGACTGTGATCCCAAAGGGGTTTGGACCATGTGTATACGTGATGTCAATAGCATATATAGATAGTTATAGTTTTCCTTTCTGTACATTTGTTAGCTTCTTAGCTTGTAAAGAGTTAAACTCTATTTTGGTGTTGTTTTTAATAAAGGAGGAGGCACGCATGGTTCAGCAAAAAAAAAGATAGATCAAATTATAGAAAATACTAGTTACTTCCTTGAAATTCTCAAAGAAGGATTAGTGAACATTGGACCGATTGCAAAGATATAGGACATGATCTCCTCTATTAGATTTATTTTCAAGCTATCATGTCTACCACAATAAAGTTGGTTAAGACAAGCAATAAAAGGTTAACAGATGTTGTACAACTTTTTCTAAAAATATATAACATCGTTATATGTACTTACACTTTGTTAATACTAATATTATGCAGTCTCTGTCCACCCACAATAGTCACTATGAACTGGGCCTCTATGGCAATGTTAACGTTCCCTATTGAAGAACAACTGGACATCATCCTAGATAATCGTTCCTTAAACCAATTGGCCATACCCAAACATTGGCGTTTTCTAAAATGAAGACACTACAGGCCTGGTGAAGTGACCATAAATTTTGGCAATTATTCACATGTTATCGAGGTTTAGTATGATTTGGCGGGAAATCTTGTATCAAAATCCAATTGGCGTGATTGGATTGGAAAGATGCATGTGAGCCATAGAGACATGCTTTTTCTCTATCTAGTTGGCCATAATACCATCAAAGTTTGGATAACCAACATCAACTGCGAGACCCCCGATCATCTAGTGTGGTATGAGCGCACGTCGAAGAATATCAGCTCAGAAAAATCTGATAATGAGGCCCCTGTCAGTTCAGATTTGTCTAAATACAGTGAGGAGCTCCATGACACAGCATGATCATAAAAAAGGCCACGGTAAGTCCAATTAACAAATATAATTGTCTAGACAAAAAATTTGTGTTTACACTTTTTGTCTGAAAGTAATCAATACTCATAGCTGCTTTCTTTTCTGAACTTCAGGAGAAGATCGCCACAATGATAAGTCCTCGAGTTAATTTAAGACGCCTTCAAACTAAAGGAGAACCGTTTGTAGTGACATCTCAAGTTGGACAAGTATTTTATGTAGAAGATGTCACTGCAAAAGGGTAGCATTTTGCTTTAAAGATTGCCCAACGGGATATGTTCAACATGGAAGAACAATCTTGTATTGAGAATGTTATAACCCCAAATTTTGGGTACATTTGACGAGAAATGTAATTTATCATGCTAAAGATATTTGAACAAATAATGAAATAATTTGTTTCAAATAAATAAATTTCTTTTACAATAGCCTTGATGATTGTATGGTGGGCTTTATTGGCTATTGGGCCCAAATAACAAGGAAATTCAATTACTAAATGGATAATGGAATTTTTAAGAAAAGGAATATGTAGAAATCTCTAGAAGGAAAATACAAAGAGGATTTCGTGCATCTTGGGTTCCTTGGGTACCAAGGAGTCCAAGGTTCCAAAAAGAAAGCAATAAGAAAAGAAAAGATTCATTAAGTATTTCTTTATGAAGAAAGAAATTAGAAAATAATGATAAAATGTGGAAAATGTGTGGAAAGAGGCATAAATGAGATTTCTTGTTGAAATTTCGTATCCATAAGGATTCCTAATGATAAAAAGAATATCAATGAGGAAAACAAAAGAGAAATAAAAGGAAATCCTCAAAAAGGAGATATTTTAATAAGAAATAAATACAATATGAGAAATTGACTTTTAAAAGAAGATAAAGGCAAACCAATGTGGGAATCTGTGCCTTGGGTTTTCTTGAGGTCCAAGGGACCCAAAATAATGAGATAATTGCAAAGTGGAAAGAGAAAATAGCAAATTTGCAAAATAAAAAAAAGATAATGAGATACATTATTAATGAATTTGTGATATTGATAAAAAGAAAGTATTTTTTTCTATTAGATGAAAATAGAATTCGTGCCTTTGGAATAAAGGGCAAGTAAATAAAAGGAATTTCGAATTCGTAAAGCATCCAAATAAGGAAGGATATTAGAAAAGTATAATGAAGAGAGAGAGAAGGGTAGTTGATTCACAAACCAACGAATATGTGTTTCCTTTCAAGTTTGGGACTTGAGTCCTCATAAGGCATGCCTTAGGGCTTCATACTCCACCCTATAAAAGGGGTAGACCCCTGGAGCGAGCTCTAGAGAATCCCAATGATTCTTCTCTCTCTTCCATCATTTTCTTTACGTGTAAACCCTAGCAAAGGGAAGCTTTGCGACCCTGGCACAGAGAGAAGCCCAGGAGGGGTTGCGTTGGAGGCTGGAGGTGCTCCGAGGTCAGAACTTGACCAATCCAACGTCGTCGTGGCCTAAACCGCCCACTAGAGCAGCCGCACGGTTGTTTTCGACATCTGCAACAGGAGGTTAGTGCAGCTATTCTCGATCACCTTGGCCCCACCTTAGACCTTCACTGGCTGCGCCAAGGAGCACCGAAGGTGGGGGAAGCTTTCCCGGAGGTCGACGGAGTCCAGGAGTGGAAGGAGGAGGGCCGCAAGCCGCGACTAGGGCGGTTGCGGCAGCCGTTCTGAAGGTTGAAGACGATCAGGTTTGTTTGGACAGAAACGCCCCTATGCGGGCTGAAGAAACAGCCCACTTACGCGGGGGCAAGATAGTAATTCCGTTATAATTTCAGTTTGGGCGTATGGAAGGAGACACATGGCGGCTTGCTATTAGCTGTGGTAAGCATTTTATTGCAAAAGTCATAACTCATGATTCGTAACTCGGATTAAAACAAGTTTTATATGAAAATTTATCCTCAGAATGAGAGGAACCCAAATAAATTATGTCTGAAGTCTGATTCTATTTGCAATCCGAAAATTTATGGAAGTAGTCATGTTTAATACTTTAAAGATTAAGGAACCCTAATCTAATATGATTAATGTGTTTAATAGGGTTTAATGGATCATGAGAGTTGATATTAACATGTTAAATTCAAAAAGGTGCATTAAGATTGAAAAGGGTGATATTTGTACGTAATTAGCTTAATTTGAAGATTATGTACATAAATATGCTGAAATATGAAAAGTACATAAATCTATCATCTTTAATGATTTAATTAATGAAAAACCCTTAGACTTGATGATAGATGGTTTTAATGTTGATCAATGGATAATTTAAACCTATTGTTCATAAAAGTGAAAATAAGATCTAAAAAGATAATCTTTTTATATAATTGACTTAATTTAGGGTTTTGTGCCTGAATATGCATTAACAAGCTTGAAAACCCTAATTTAGGTGAATATGAGTTTTAAATGTTTTAATTGTTCAAATATGTAAATAAATAAGGATATGATGATCCTAAGTTAATTTTGGGTATAAAAGACTATTAAATGAATAGTTTGAGCAATTAGGATTTATATAAATGGAAAAGAGTGCTATTAGGGTTTGTTAACCTAAAA
Source organism: Alisma plantago-aquatica (assembly GCA_963693085.1). Lineage (NCBI taxonomy): Eukaryota > Viridiplantae > Streptophyta > Magnoliopsida > Alismatales > Alismataceae > Alisma > Alisma plantago-aquatica. The sequence continues at coordinate 728,879,883 of OY856410.1, read as the reverse complement.
GAGGTAAAGTTTGAGAAATTGATCTAAGAAACCCTAATGAGTATTAATGAATACCTATTGCGGATTAGAAACCCTAGAAAGTGAATCCAAGTTAATAAAGTAGATTCTTGATAAAGTGTGTAATAAATAGAGTACATATTCTTTTCAGGAATTATGTGATGATTGAATTACTTGCTTGGATCTATTGATTGGCTTGATTGTATATACATGAAATATACGTTCTATAATCTGCATGACTCATCAAATCAGGTATGTGGTTACGATTATGAATAACCTCTTTAGTTTCCCGGTGGATTTCCGGGTGTTTAATTGTATTGAATGCAACTAAACTGTTGGATGTTTATTTATTTCATGCCACTATAAAGTGACTATGATTATCACTATAAATGAGTATATATAACTGGCTAGATCCGGGTCCACCTCTGTTACTTTGAAAAGGCAAAAAAGGGGTAATCCTAGAGCAAGGTCTAGGTTACCGAGAGTTAGAAATTGGGCTACCTACGTGTAGTGCCATGCGACTCGTTAGTCTGCCATGAGTTAAGGAGTGGGCTACTTACTAGTAGCATCATGTGACTCAACCCTAGAAACTGGTTCACCTATAGGTGGGACCATGAGGGGTTTAATGGGGATATACATAAGGAAGATAGGATCCAGGTCCACTGCAGGGATAGTACAGAGGATAGGGTACTCGTGGATCGAGGATGTTATATTTAAAACGTAACCTTGATTGATTAATGATTAATTGAATGATTACATGGTTATCATAGTTGCAAGATTATTGTTTCCCCCACATACCAGCTTCGGCTGATCGATGTTTTGTTTGTCGGCGTTTTAGGTACAAGCCAAAAGGACAAACAGTAAATCGTCACATTGTGAAAAACATGAAGAAAAATACAAGGAGGATTAGTTAGCGTAGAATCATTATGTGGATAGAAGTTAGAAATCCAAAATTTCAAAAGGTATGTAAAGAAAACTTTTATTACCATTTTCAGTATAGTCTGTTAGAATTTAATAATTGTTTATGGTTTTATGTCGAACCTTATGGGCTTGTGCAAGTACGGTATAGCTGGCACCTAGGGCACGTCATAGTGCTGACGGTAGGATGAAACCCGGGATAAGGAATCATGATGGAGGATAAAGGGTTATGGATGATCTTGAGCAAACATAAGTTCAAACTTAGGCTTCACCCATGTGGAGCATGCCTTTGAGGTTGAACCTTCATAAAGAGAGGACCTCTAATGGTGAGGTTGGATGTAGGGTTAGTTGTAGAGAGAGCAGGAAACCCAACAAGAAGGTTGGAAGCCTAAAAACCTGAACAATGGATGATAGTGGTAGCCTCATGATCGGTCCCTGAAAGTTGATGATACCTTGGTTGTCTTTAGAGGGACCAAACCCTTGAGAAAAGATGAAGCTTCTGGTACCTACGTGCCTATGGTAGAGATGTTTACCTTCCGAGGTAGGAAGAAGATGTTTTTTATACCCCTGAAGTGGATTAGTATGAGGCCTTGTACCTTATGGTTTGTCCTTGAGGAAAATCCAACTCTAAGTGTTGCTTGAGTTGAAGGATGACAAGGAGGGTGTGTCATGCCTTTTCATGCTTGGTTTGTAGTTAAGCGATAGAGCATACTGTTTGGGTTTCTAGACCTAAGAGGGGAAGTGGTATACCTAAAGCTCATGATGAGAAGTTGAGTTCCTATAGAAGTGAGCATGATAAGAGAAACCCCTGAAGTTTAAGGTGTGTTTGATGAACCCCTCATAACTAGGTTGGTGATAAAGGGAAAGTTTGATCCTGATCCAACATCGAGCATGACCTAGCATGGTACAGTAAGTGAGCTGCTCATGCCTTAATGGCTTTCTAGGGTTAAGTAGGCTCGTGTGGATGTAAACCCTAGACCTAAGAGCTTTTGTGACCTCAGAGATAGTTTTCCCCCCCATCCTGGGAGAGGGACCCCTTTGGAAGGGTGTATATCAGTTTTGGTTAGTTTAAGGTAGCCTAAAGAGGTCTCTTAGGATCTTGAAAAGCTAAGTGAAAAGTACATGGTATGAGAATTAACCTATAGACCCAAAGATATCCATCTCTAATTGCATATGGATGTGTTACCATGGAGGTAACCGGTATGGGGCTTGACCAAGGTAGGCAGGTTGCCATGATCCCTAAGAAAGGATGAGGGCCAGCCCAAGAATGCAGAAAGAGAGATGATGAAGACATGGATAAGGTTCTAAGTGAACATGAACTAAAATGGTGAAGCCTAAGTCGATCCTAGGGTCACGTAGGGATAAGACCGATGAAAGTAGGAGTTTCCTAATTCCCCAGTTGCACATGACCATAGGGTCGGGAGGTAACAACTATCATTGTCTGAGGGCCATGGGTTAGGATATTGATCACCTTCATGAACTCATGGGACCCAAAGGGCAGATGAGTAGGGCACTCTCTTGATGCATGAGGGAAGAGGGATGACCCCAAAAGAGTCAGTACCCTATAGACCTAGAGGAGATGACCAAGGATATAAACCTCAGTAGGTTCAAGACTAGTTTGATATCATGATGGTTGTGATGAAGAGACATATGTGGCACGTTGCAACTTAGATTTAAAGGTGTACTGGCAAGGTGGGATGTACCATCTCTACTCTTGGAACAGGAAGAACTCTGCATTTGGACTACAGCCAAATGCTTATTTCCTCTTGTTATGGGGGTGAGAGATAGGACATTATGCATGTCATACACCAAGGATAAGATATGATGTAGGTTGGAGTGTTGCCACGAGAAATGGGATAGAGAAGATATCTACCCTGGTAAAGTGAATGATTCATGGATGGTTTGTAAACCCTAAGAGGAATGAGGTAGTCACCTTATGAGGATGTTTCTAGAATGAGCTAAGTGGAGCTTACAAGTTATACCAGGTTGAGTTTGATCACCATGATGATGAAATCAGAGAGTGTTCTTATGAAGATAAAAATATAGTTTGAGGTATCATGATAAGTGAAATACATGGAAGTGTAATGTTACCTAATACCTAAGGATGTGAAGTGGTAATGGATGCTCTAGTTAAGACTTGTTTGACTAGGAGCTAGAAGAGTTTGTTTGGCTAACCCTAAGTTTGAAAAGGAGAGGTGTTTGGATAACGCTCAGATGTAACAAGATACATGGAAGGTATAAGAGGTTGTTTGGTTAGCCAGTCTAGTCCTCGATGCAATGAAGGGATGGTGGTAGAACCTCAGATGCACCTCTTTGGAAGAGAAGGTGACGAAACCCTGACTAGAGTGGTTTAGGGTTTCAGAGGATTTGATCTTGAAGGAATCATGACATACAGGAAATCATGGTGGAAGATCATCATACACCGTGGAGAATGACAATAGCACTATGGATGCTTAAGATGAGGTTGCATGTGGCCATGCAAGCCAGGAGGTAAAGGACGAGCCCCAATAACCCAGTGTATCGATATGGAGGACAAAAGAATCCCTGAGAGGGAATGAGAGCTCAACGCTATGGAAGTTGTGATAAGTCATCCCTGGATCAAGGAAGGTCGAGATGCAATATGGGTTATGGTTGGTCGCCTTACCTAGAAAACATGAGAAAGAAAGAGTTCTATTAGGGGACAAATCTAGTTGAACTACCCATGAGAGAGATGTTTCAACTATACCATGAAGCAAGTTCAAAAGTTCTTGAGTTTTACCTAAAAGTTCACTTCCATAAAATGGAAGTAGGTACATGAAGAACTCAATGTTAGAATAGTTTATCACCTCTATCTAATGGTTAATATGATTCAGACTAAAGGGTCTGATGAGAGCACGTGGGCTTGTTCAGGGTGATATCTAGAGACAATTCTTGGCCTATGTGACAATGACCACCATAGCCAGTATCGGGTTATAAAGAAGCTATGTAAGGGAGGTTGTGTCAGTCACCACTTCAGTAAGGTGATGTTGGTGAAAAGGGCCACGTGATGGTTAGAAAAGGACCATATGATAGTTAGAAAAGGGACCCCAGTGCGTGTAGATGAAGTCACTTTAATGATGCAATGGCTGAAAGGAGCCTAAAGATGACGAGGGTCGTGAGAAGATGCAAGTAGATTAACATGCAGTGCACTGTGGGAAAATATAATGTGAGAATCTGACCCCTCTGAGCTGCAGCTGAGAAAGCTGAGTCCCTGATACATGGGTCCATTAGAGATGGATGGGTGGAGATGGTTAGGTTTTGACCATACCCCTCAAGATAGATTTATGTGAGATATGTTCCATGTGTCCAATTTAGACCACTATGTGAGGTATCACGACCATGTGCTGAGCAATGAACCTAGTGAGCCCCAAGGGAGGCTGACATGGCCTGAGTCACCTGTGTAGTTTATAGACGCCAGGATGAAAGAACTCAGAGAAAAGAATATGTGATGGTAAAGGTTCTTTGGATGCATCATGGGTACGGTAAAGCCCCATAGAGGCCAATGATGGACATGGGAAAGTCTTAACCTGAGATGTTTGTTTGCTTGATAGAATTTTGAGGACAAAATTCCTATAAGAGGGGAAGGATGTTATAACCCCAAATTTTGGGTACATTTGACGGGAAATGTAATTTCTCATGCTAAAGATATTTGAAAAAATAATGAAATAATGTGTTTCAAATAAATAAATTTCTTTTACAATAGCCTTGATGATTGTATGGTGGGCTTTATTGGCTATTGGGCCCAAATAACAAGGAAATTCAATTACTAAATGGATAATGGAATTTTTAAGAAAAGGAATATGTAGAAATCTCTAGAAGGCAAATCCAAAGAGGATTTCGTGCCTCTTGGGTTCCTTGGGTACCAAGGAGTCCAAGGTTCCAAAAAGAAAGCAATAAGAAAAGAAAAGATTCATTAAGAATTTCTTTATGAAGAAAGAAATTAGAAAATAATGATAAAATGTGGAAAATGTGTGGAAAGAGGCATAAATGAGATTTCTTGGTGAAATTTCGTATCCATGAGGATTCCTAATGATAAAAAGAATATAAATGAGGAAAAAAAAAGAGAAATAAAAGGAAATCCTCAAAAAGGAGATATTTTAATAAGAAATAAATACAATATGAGAAATTGACTTTTAAAAGAAGATAAAGGCAAACCAATGTGGGTATCCGTGCCTTGGGTTTTCTTGAGGTCCAAGGGACCCAAAATAATGAGATAATTGCAAAGTGGAAAGAGAAAATAGCAAATTTGCAAAAAAAAAATAATGAGATACATTATTAATGAATTTGTGATATTAATAAAAAGAAAGTATTTTTTTCTATTAAATGAAAATAGAATTCGTGCCTTTGGAATAAAGGGCAAGTAAATAGAAGGAATTTCGAATTCCTAAAGCATCCAAATAAGAAAGGATATTAGAAAAGTATAATGAAGAGAGAGAGAAGGGTAGTTGCTTCACATACCAAGGAATATGTGTTTCCTTTCAAGTTTGGGACTTGAGTCCTCATAAGGCACGCCTTAGGGCTTCATACTCCACCCTATAAAAGGGGTAGACCCCTGGAGCAAGCTCTAGAGAATCCCAATGATTCTTCTCTCTCTTCCATCGTTTTCTTTATGTGTAAACCCTAGCAAAGGGAAGCTTTGTGACCCTGGCACAGAGAGAAGCCCAGGAAGGGTTGTGTTGGAGGCTGGAGGTGCTCTGAGGTCAGAACGTGACCAATCCAACGTCGTTGTGGCCTAAACCGCCCACTGGAGTAGCCACACGGCTGTTTTCGACATCTGCAACATGAGGTTAGCGCAGCTATTCTCGATCACCTTGGCCCCACCTTAGACCTTCACTGGCTGCGCCAAGGAGCGCCAAAGGTGGGGGAAGCTTTCCTGGAGGTCGACGGAGTCCAGGAGTGGAAGGAGGAGGGCCGCAAGCCGCAGCTAGGGCGGTTGTGGCAGCCGTTCTGAAGGTTGAAGATGATCAGGTTTGTTTGGACAGAAACGCCCCTCCGCGGGCTGAAGAAACAGCCCACTTACGCGGGGCAAGATAGTAATTCTGTTATAATTTTAGTATGGGCGCATGGAAGGAGACACGTGGTGGCTTGCTATTAGCTGTGGTAAGCATTTTATTGCAAAAATCATAACTCATGATTCGTAACTCGGATTAAAACAAGTTTTATATGAAAATTTTTCCTCAGAACGAGAGGAACCCAAATAAATTATGCTTGAAGTCTGATTCTATTTGCAATCCGAAAATTAATGGAAGTAATCATCTTGAATACTTTAAAGATTAAGGAACCCTAATCTAATATGATTAATGTGTTTAATAGGGTTTAATGGATCATGCGAGTTGATATTAACCTGTTAAATGCAAAAAGGTGCATTACGATTGAAAAGGGTGATCTTTGTACGTAATTAGCTTAATTTGAAGATTATGTACATAAATATGCTGAAATATGAAAAGTACATAAAGCTATCATCTTTAATGATTTAATTAATGAAAACCCCTTAGACTTGATGATAGATGGTTTTAATGTTGATCAATGGATAATTTAAACCTATTGTTCATAAAAGTGAAAATAAGATCTAAAAAGATAATCTTTTTATATAATTGACTTAATTTAGGGTTTTGTGCCTGAATATGCATTAACAAGCTTGAAAACCCTAATTTAGGTGAATATGAGTTTTAAATGTTTTTATTGTTCAAATCTGTAAATAAATAAGGATATGATGATCCTAAGTTAATTTTGGGTATAAAAGACTATTAAATGAATAGTTTGAGCAATTAGGATTTATATAAATGGAAAAGAGTGCTATTAGGGTTTGTTAACCTAAAAGAGGTAAAGTTCGAGAAATTGATCTAAGAAACCCTAATGAGTATTAATGAATACCTAATGCGGATTAGAAACCCTAGAAAGTGAATCCAAGTTAATAAAGTAGATTCTTGATAAAGTGTGTAAAAAATAGAGTACATATTCTTTTCAGGAATTATGTGATGATTGAATTACTTGCTTGGATCTGTTGATTGTCTTGATTGTATATACATGAAGTATACGTTCTATAATCTACATGACTCATCAAATCAGGTATGTGGTTACGATTATGAATAACCACTTTAGTTTCCCGATGGATTTCTGGGTGTTTAATCGTATTGAATGCCACTAAACTGTTGGATGTTTATTTATTTCATGCCACTATAAAGTGACTATGATTATCACTATAAATGAGTATATATAACTGGCTAGATCCGGGTCCACCTATGTTACTTTGCAAAGGCTAAAAAGGGGTAATCCTAGAGCAAGGTCTAGGTTACCGAGAGTTAGAAATTGGGCTACCTACGTGTAGTCCCATGCGATTCGTTAGTCTGCCATGAGTTAAGGAGTGGGCTACTTACGAGTAGCGCCATGTGACTCAACCCTAGAAACTGGTTCACCTATAGGTGGGACCATGAGGGGTTTAATGGGGATCTACATAAGGAAGGTAGGATCCAGGTCCACTGCAGGGATAGTACAGAGGATAGGGTACTCGTGGATCACGGATGTTATATTTAAAATGTAACCTTGATTGATTAATGATTAATTGAATGATTACATGGTTATCATAGTTGCAAGATTATTGTTTCCCCCACATACCAGCTTTGGCTGACTGACATTTTGTTTGTCGGCGTTTTAGGTACAAGCCAAAAGGACAAACAGTAAATCGTCACATTGTGAAATACATGAAGAAAAATACAAGGAGGATTAGTTAGCGTAGAATCATTATGTGGATAGAAGTTAGAAATCCAAAATTTCAAAAGGTATGTAAAGAAAAATTTTATTACCATTTTCAGTATAGTCTGTTAGAATTTAATAATTGTTTATGGTTTCATGTCGAACCTTTGATCCGGGATTAATGGATGCGGCTCAACCTCTTGGTCTCCCTTAATTGGGGGTTATCGGGAGGTGGGGTCGTAACAGAGAATGTCGAAGCTTATGTGTAAGTTGAAACTGGAGATGGGCCATCAATGACATCAGAGGATGGATATACTGATTGTGACATAGTTAGATTGGATATGGAAGGAATTACTGTTGCTAGTTCAACAACTAAAAAAGACCAATCCCGAATTCAACAGGATGATGAAAGTGTATCTCAAAGTGATGATGATGACTGTTTTGAATGAGAAGATTACAAAATAGCAGCCAATGTTTCTTTTGTTTGTCATTAATATTTGACTTAAATAAGCCTTTTTTTTGGCTCAAAGTATCTCTTTAATTTTCTGTCTCACATTGTGCTCTAGCTAGGTGTATCAATTTTGCATGTCTGACATTATTCTTATTCATATTTATCCTTGTCTCTACTGTTGTTTATAATTATATTTGCTTAAATATCTGAGTTTCATTTTTAAATATTACTTATAAAATTGTTATTATGTTGTTCAATAATTTTCTAAATGTGACCATTTTTATGTGACTTGATATACTCAGCATGAGAGAACAGTACAGTGACAACCTCCATAGCATGACAGCCGCAAGCAATGATAAGAACAACAATAATGACTCATGTACGGCGACTCATTTGCCTAGCATTACTTGACATGCTTGTTGGCAATCTTTGAACATGTCAATCTCAAATCGCTCCAAAAAAATTTTAGCTTCCCTTCAAACTGAAATTCGTAATGATAGAGCAAACAAATTCAATAAAATTGTTGCTAGCTCTACAAAAAATGCCCAATCAGCCACGTCTCCCTAAGACTATAATATAGTTGCTGGTTCAAAATCCTCTCAAACATGCACAACTCAAAAGGAGATGGGAACAAGGTTCCAAAATCAGAAAAATAAAGAAAGTGGTGATAAAGTTACAAGATCAAGAATTTCACAGCTACCCCGTGTGCCTAATGTCAATGCTTCTGTGTCTACTCATTCAAGAATTGTAGAGAATAGAGCTGCCAATAACCAAAATAGCAATGTATTTCCTGATAACATGGACCAAAGTAACATCTCTGATCACCATGTTGAGTCATTGAATGTTACAATAACACCTTCTGATGGGATAGGTAATCATTTCATTCATATCATTGTATTTATAGTGCTACATTTAATCATATATAATTATGCATATATATTTATCCTTTATGAATGAATGCTTAGGTCAAAAACATCGAGCAAACAAATTCAATAAAACTGTTGCTAGCTCTGCCAAAAATGCCCAATCGGCCACGTCTCCCCAAGACTCTAATACAGTTGGTGGTTCAAAATCCTCTCAAACATGCACAACTTAAAAGGAGATGGGTGTTGGTATATATGCCCTGAGAGCCAATCATGTGATGATTGATGGGATACATTAAGATTGATTTGATAAACATCAAAGGCAAGCTTCCAATTCATTCTGGTTCAGTCATATGAGATAGTGATAGAACAGATTGAATGTCTAGAGAATGACAGTACTCAATGGTGTATGCCTTCAGGTTCAGGACTTGAACGATGAGATCATACAGATGCTATGAGTTTGTACATTCTTGTTATGTCCCTAGTCGGATGTCATTGTGGAAGGTAGATAGACAACAATGACACACAAGACTGGATTGTGGTGTTGGTTGATGACAGAATCTCATTAGTCATGATATAGAGATATCAAACCAAACACATAGGTACTTGTTACAGAACAAGGTACCGGACAGACCCACCGTGAGTTTGACACATGGAACCATGAGATGGTAGTCACAGTCAGCACTCACAGTGATGGTGGTGAGTGTGATTCTTAGACCTGAAATCATTGCACTCAACACATGTCGTTGGGCACACTTTGACATCATCAAACGCAGTCCTGAAACATGGGTTGTTATAAAGGTGATGATTGGGTGGCTTTGACACATGGGGCTTTTGAGGGGCGAGTGATAGATATGGGATTTCTCCCTCCTGAGGGAGCTTGATATCCATGGCCACTTGATGAGTAGGATTGATAAAGGCGGCACACATGTGTGAGTCAGTATGTGATACTGATGTCATACATCTCTTCTAATCTACTCTGAGATCAAGAAAGTGAATGAACGTTGACAGGATGACGGATCCATGCCTCGAGTTCATTCGGGATATCAGTGACAAAGGAATTATACACTCGCTGTAACACCATTCACGGATTGTAGGATGAAAGTTGTTCTCCAACTTTCTACTTTCACTTGGGTAGCACTGATGTGTGACTAGGCACCGCTCTGTTCTTGTGAAGTCATAAGTGTTATGGACTTTCACTGCCAACGTGAAATGGACCTGCAGGGTCACACACATAGGATTTAACCTGGAAGAGGAGTTTTTCCAGAAGCAATGTTTAGATTGATTACTAAAGGAGTCTAGTAGTTCAATTAAACACATAATCAGTCGATGGCTCAAAATCATATGGTTCAAGGTGTTGGACGCATTGATTGGAGTATCAGATTGATTGAAATCGCAATTGACTGATTCGACACAATCTGCACTCCCAACCGATCGGTTCATGTGATGAACCGGTCGGCTGAGGTTCCTGAACCGGTCGGCTCAAGGGTTGAGTCGATCGGCTCATGCACAGGGTGAATCGATTGGTTCATGTTTTGAATTGATTGGTTCAACTGGTGCAATCGAACAACTTGGGAAAGTAGTATTGGTGTGAGTTTGCCTTTCATTTCGATTTCTAATTTGATTGGAAATAGGATTTCCAATTGGATTGGAAATAGTATTGGTATTTCGATGCCAATTGGGAAAGAAACAAGGAAAGTCAATTTGACCCGGATCAGGACAATGAACTGATCGGTTCAGGGCACCAACCGATCGGTTGGAGTGCCCCAACCGGTCGGCTCATGTCCAACCGATCGGCTCAGTGGGTGAACCGACCGGTTCAGCCATGAACCGATCAGTTCAGGTTGCCAGATGGTTGCTTTTTGTGGAAAATCCCGAACCCTTCTACTCCTGCTTTTAGTCTCGCATTGCCCGGGATGGAGAACCCTGTCCCATGACTCTCCTATATATATAGGGGTACTTGGGGGCTTCTCAGACAACAGCTCAGTGCAAGCAGTTGCTCTGTGAGTTGTCGTTCTCTCTGGTTTTGGTAACCGTGAGAGAGCCCGAGCAAGTGCTTCCTGCAAAAGGGAGGTGCAACAAGGGAAAGACAACTGCAGTTGTAACAGCAGGCAGGAGAGCAGGTAGGCGACTAGTACGTCTACAGGAGGGTGCGACTCCTTCCACTTCCTTGTGGGACAAGGAGTGTGGAGTTCCAGGTGGTCCGTGTGGACTACTACGGAGGCGGGAGCACACTGCCGCTTTGGAGGACAACTATCATTCGACAGTCCAGTTCGAGCAAGAGTTGTGAGTCCCGGTGCGACCAGGAGCTGCACAGACACCGTCGAAGTCCGGAGTTGAAGACCGCACATTGCGCGAGGTATTGTCGCCGAGCAAGCCTCAGGATAAGGTATGGTTCCGCAAACCATCCTTTCCTAATTCATAGACGTTGACGCGTTTCCTCGGTATGGGTTTGGGGAGAATTTTTTTTTGTTTCCGTTGCCTTCTCTGTCTCCCCTAAAAACCCAACAGTGGTATCAGAGCCAGGTCAACTGCTCTATGTTTTAGGAATATCAATGTGATCGATTTTGGTTTGTCGCCTTCATTCATTGCATGCGATGCGAATGATATCGGCTTTATGCATGTCCAATCTTAAATCCACAAATCCCTAATTACATATATGATATGTATTATTAATGCACTCGATACGCGTCTCCCTTAAACGAGTTTTGTGGTGGATGTATGTAGCGTGATTATGGCCTATAAACCCCTATCTGTGATTGGCTGTGTGTGGTTTCTTGCATCTCGGTCTGCGCACCGATCTTCCCTTCTTATTCCTGATGTAACTCGAAATAATTCGAGATTCTTTCCTACGTTTGCTCCCCCCGAATGTAAATCGGGGTTTCCCTTTTTAAGCAAATGTAATAAATAGAATAGGATTTTATTTCCTTTTATGTCAAAGACCGGAGGACATCAAGACGACTTCTCAGATGATCGGTTCAAGGAGTGAACCAATCGGTTGATGGCCGGTTCGAGGAGCGAGATGAGCGGGTGGTAGACATGACGAGATGCACGACGACCAGGCGAGCCAATCGGTTGAAGGAGTCAACCGATCGGTTGGTGGCACCCAGACGACCGGCTAGAGAGTACAGATCATTCATGTGATGAGTTGATCAACTCGGATAGCAAGGCACAGAGTTCATCTTGTACAGGTTGCATGAGATGTTGACCTAGATGACCGTGATTCCTCTTGGCTCGAGTAATCACATTAGGATGGCCATAATCATCGCTTTTTATCGTTTGTGCATGTTTTCTGTGGGATATAGCATGTATATGATACGTACTATGTATTGTGGTGATTGGATATGTATATGTATATAAAACCAAATCCCTCATTAAAATATTAAGTTTTAGATGCCTTCCAAATGCAACACACGTGAAAAACTTGTTAGACCAAGTGTGGGCACGCCCTAGCGTTGTGCACCGTCTACCTTGTGGAAGCGTGATGGATGAATGTGTGGGTCTGCCCTAGCAGGGTGCACATTCATCGTGTTTGCTTTGGGTCGGACTTAACAAGGTGATCTAGATGGGATCTAGTACCTTGAGGCATGGAGATGATCATTGCAAGGAGTTGTATATGACATCTTATCAAGAGTTGCATATGATGCAATTGGCAAAAGTTGCCTACCTGAGAGATCTATGTTGTGGGTGACAGCCTAGCTGGTCCATGACTTAGAGGATTTCAGGATCTTGCCCACTAGAAGGTTGTACGCTGCAATCTTCCGAATTGATGGTGAGGGCTATCAATTTGAAGTAAAATAGTGGGAGCGATAATTAATTAAAGGCCTAATTATATCGTCAAACTTTCAAATCAATCAAATAAGTCAAAAATGAGTTTTTGGACTAAAATTGCATATTTTCCTTTTGTAGTTCAAATGGCAACAAACAACAACAACTTTTCTTTGCGATCGGTCCTTGACAAGGACAAGCTGAATGGGACAAACTTCCACGACTGGTATCGGACATTGAGAATTGTTCTCACTCAAGAGCGTAAGCTCTATGTCCTAGATACTCCAATTCCAGAGGAACCCGCTCCAAATGCACCAAAGGCAAAAAGGGATGCTTACAAGAAGCATTCTGATGATGCCATTGATGCAAAGTGCTTGATGCTATGTTCAATGAACCATGAGTTGCAGAGGCAACATGAGAACATGGGTGTCATAGAGATGATTTTGCATCTCAGGAACATGTATGAAGATCAAGCACGGTAAGAGAGGCACAATGTTTCTAGGGCGCTGTTCAAGTGCATAATGACAGAAGGAGATCCAGTTGGTCCTCACACACTCAAGATGATTGGGTATGTGGAGAACCTGCAGAGACTGGGATTTCCACTGAGCCAAGAGTTGGCTACTGACGTGATACTGCAATCGTTCCCAGAATCTTACAGTCAGTTTGTGATGAACTACAACATGAACAACTTTGATAGGCCACTGTCAGAGTTGTTGGGCATGTTGAGGATAGCCGAGTTACAGATGAAGAAGGACAAGCCTAAGTCTGTGATGGTGATCACGAGCAAGAAGGGCAAGTCCTAGCGCAAGGGCAAGGGCAAAGCTAAGAAAGGTTCTTAAGCTAGCCAGGAGTCCAAGCCATCTTCAACTCTCAAAGCCAAGGGAGGCGTGACCAAGAAAGGAAATTGCCACCATTGTCAAAAGCCAGGACATTGGAAAAGGAATTGTCCTCTCTACCTGGAAGAACAAAAGAAGAAATAGGCGACTGAAGCTTCTACTTAAAGGTGTCATGAAAGTAAACTTGTAACACTTCTGAGATATATGATATCAAGATGTAAAGTGTAAAGCATTCTTACTTTGGGCAAGTGTTGCCTTTATAGATAGGAATACTTTAGTTTATTTTCAGCATACAAGGAATGTAATACAGTTATGAACCGCTATTTCATATTTGCCAATAAATAGAAACACTTTAATTTTTGCATATTGTATGACAATGATGGCAATTAATAAAGAGATGTTTCAATTTATAAAGATGTGATCTTTGTGGCAATGCCTTATTTATCTTGTGATATATGATATGCATAAGATAAGTTGATACCTAAAGTTATAGATAACTCAAACAATCTAATTAGCATTGATCATGAGAAATTCATTTCTATTTTCCATGTGATGGATAAAGATAGACTCTTTTGGTTAGAGAACCAGTAAGAGACATGAATATCTTGGACATGATTAATCAATCTTCACTAATGTAGTGGGAGAGTGATTATCCTATTAGGTGTAATACATGTGATGTATTTACATACCTATTGGAACAAATGCTAATACTTCAAATGGTGTTTTACCAATATGAATATCTTGAAGTGTTCAAGATTATCATAAAGTGAAGTACAAATTTGGTAAAGTATTAATTCTTGATGAGATCAATGAATAGAATACTTGGACCAAATGTTTGAGATCCTTGTGAGTAATTATGATAGTATATCATTGTGTACTCATGATTAAGGCATGGTGATGTCTAAATCAAGAAGGAATCATACTCTAAGGAGTTAGAGAATGATTATCAAATAACTGAATTCTTCTTAAATGAATACCCCACACTAATAAAAGAAGTTAAGAATCACAAGAGTTGTGAATTCTTATATCCTTAACAGATACACCTCAATTATCTATGTGATGAGTTGTTCATATGATGAGTCAACTATCTAGATGAATATGAGGAACCGAATCTTGAGTTATGGCTTATGACCATTACATCCTAAATGACTTCCATGTGAGCCATAAGGTATGACCTTCATGGTAGCACTCATTGGATCATATCCATAAGTGCAGATGAGTCTTAAGTGTTAAGACACATGGATAATATTTTGAGAAGGATGATGCTTGTTGATTGCAACTTAATGACTAAAGGCATTTGGCATATGGATACTAAAACCGCATTCCTATGAGGAATAAAACAAGGATGTGTACGTGACACAGCCTATAAGGTTTATGAATCCAATAATGCAAATGAAGTTTGTAAGTTACAATGGACTAATCAATGTAATTGATTGAGTACAAGCAACTCAAAATTGGATCTTTACTTTGATGATATAGTCAAAGGGTTTGACTGATATGTCAAAGATAATGAAGGGATCTGTGATTTAGTGAGAGCGTATTCACATTCCACATATTGATGTGAAATGAAATGTTCTAAATTGGAAATCCAAAAGTGGAAATTATCTTTAAGGAAGATAGAGACGGAATAGAGATCTATAGAGATAGTTATCGAAAACCTCTTGACCTGAGAAGAGAAAGCATACATTGGCAATATGTACTGAAATGTTCAGTATGCACAGATTCAGTGGGAGAAAACCTGTCCATGTTACATGGAGATTAGTATCCCAAGGCCAAGTGTCCAATTCTTATGAAGAATGGATACACTATGAATAGATATGGATCTATCATGTATGTAATCAACCCGTTGTCTTGCATGTATGACATGGCAAGAATAAAATGCATTCATCATCTTGTATGTATGACATGACAATATGATGAGATCATCATGATAACTCGTATGTAGGACATGACGAGTGGATGTCTGTCTACTTCCAGTAAGAGTTACTGGAATACCATTAGAACTTGATAAGTGCTTATGAAGTACTAGTTCTATGGATAAAAGGAAGAGTTCGATGTAAAGAGTTACATTGATGCGAACTTCCAAAAGGACAGAAAATTAATCGCAAAATATACATAAGATGTATAAAAGTAAATGTTTGTTGATAATTGGAAGTGTTCCAATAAAGCCATTCAAAAGGGAAAAGTCGAGTATCTGTGTGTTAGTGAACAACAGTAGATACTATATGGATCTGGAAGTTCATGAGATGAACTTGTAGATATTCCAGTCATTGATGACAAGTTCGGAATCCTTGATCATGCAATGTGGCTAAAAGTTACTATATGGAATACTAGATCGCATATTACGACAACTCCATCTCATACGCGTGACGTACAACGAAGAGATGTGAGACATGCAATTTGTACAGACTTTGGCAAGGTGTTGTCATTACTCACTATGTTGGCACTAGAGCATAGTAACATGTGGGACATGTTTGAAGATCAATGTGAATATGATTCATGGGTGATTGGCTCGCAGTGCAAGTGGGAGTCTGTTGGTATATATGCCCTGAGAGCCAATCATGTGATGATTGATGGGATACATTAAGATTGATTTGATAAACATCAAAGGCAAGCTTCCAATTCATTCTCGTTCAGTCATATGAGATAGTGATAGAACAGATTGAATGTCTAGAGAATGACAGTACTCAATGACGTATGCCTTCAGGTTCAGGACCTGAACGATGGGATCATACAGATGCTAAGAGTTTGTACATTCTTGTTATGTCCCTATTCAGATGTCATTGTGGAAGGTAGATAGACAGCAATGACACACAAGACTGGATTGTGGTGTTGGTTGATGACAGAATCTCATTAGTCATGATATAGAGATATCAAACCAAACACATAGGTACTTGTTAGAGAACAAGGTACTGGACAGACCCACTTTGAGTTTGACACATGGAACCATGAGGTGGTAGTCATAGTCAGCACTCACAGTGATGGTGGTGAGTGTGATTCTTAGACCTGAAATCATTGCACTCAACACATGTCGTTGGGCACACTTTGACATCATCAAACGCAATCCTGAAACATGGGTTGTTATAAAGGTGATGACTGGGTGGCTTTGACACATGGGGCTTTTGAGGGGCGATTGATAGATATGGGATTTGTCCCTCCTGAGGGAGCTTGATATCCATGGCCACTTGATGAGTAGGATTGAGAAAGGCGTGCACGCATGTGTGAGTCTGTATGTGATACTGATGTCATACATATCTCTTCCAATCTACTCTGAGATCAAGAAAGTGAATGAATGTTGACAGGATGACGGATCCATGCCTCGAGTTCATTCGGGATATCAGTGACAAAGGAATTATACACTCGCTGTAACACCATTCACGGATTGTAGGATGAAAGTTGTTCTCCAACTTTCTACTTTCACTTGGGTAGCACTGATGTGTGACTAGGCACCGCTATGTGCTTGTGAAGTCATAAGTGTTATGGACTTTCACTGCCAACGTGAAATGGACCTGCAGGGTCACACACATAGGATTTAACCTGGAAGAGGAGTTTTTCCAGAAGCAATGTTTAGATTGATTACTAAAGGAGTTTAGTAGTTCAATTAAACACTTAATCAGTAGATGGCTCAAAATCGTATGGTTCAAGGTGTTGGACGCATTGATTGGAGTATCAGATTGATTGAAATCGCAATTGACTGATTTGGCACAATCTGCACTCCCAACCGATCGGTTCATGTGATGAACCGGTCGGCTGAGGTTGCTGAACCGGTCGGCTCAAGGGTTGAGTCGACCGGCTCATGCACAGGGTGAATCGATTGGTTCAAGTGTTGAACCGATTGGTTCAACTGGTGCAATCGAACAGCTTGGGAAAGTAGGATTGGTGCGAGTTTGCCTTTCGTTTCGATTTCTAATTTGATTGGAAATAGGATTTCTAATTTGATTGGAAATAGTATTGGTATTTCGATGCCAATTGGGAAAGAAACAAGGAAAGTCAATTTGACCCGGATCAGGACAATGAACCGATCGGTTCAGGGCACCAACCGATCGGCTCAGTGGGTGAACCGACCGGTTCAGCCATGAACCGATCAGTTTAGGTTGCGAGATGGTTGCTTTTTGTGGAAAATCCTGAACCCTTCTACTCCTGCTTTTAGTCTCGCATTGCCTGGGATGGAGAACCCTGTCCCATGACTCTCCTATATATATAGGGGTACTTGGGGGCTTCTCATACAACAGCTCAGTGCAAGCAGTTGCTCTGTGAGTTGTCGTTCTCTCTGGTTTTGGTAACTGTGAGAGAGCCCGAGCAAGTGCTTCCCGCAAAAGGGAGGTGCAGCAAGGGAAAGACAACTGCAGTTGCAACAGCAGGCAGGAGAGCAGGTAGGCGACTAGTACGTCTACAGGAGGGTGCGACTCCTTCCACTTCCTTGTGGGACAAGGAGTGTGGAGTTCCAGGTGGTCCGTGTGGACTACTACGGAGGAGGGAGCACACTGCCGCTTTGGAGGACAACTGTCATCCGACAGTCCAGTTCGAGCAGGAGTTGTGAGTCCCGGTGCGACCAGGAGCTGCACAGACACCGTCGAAGTCCGGAGTTGAAGACCGCGCATTGCGCGAGGTATTGTCGCCGAGCAAGCCTCGGGACAAGGTATGATTCCGCAAACCATCCTTTCCTAATTCGTAGACGTTGACGCGTTTCCTCGGTATGGGTTTGGGGAGATTTTTTTTTGTTTCTGCTGCCTTCTCTGTCTCCCATAAAAACCCAACAATGGGAACACTGTTCCAAAATCAGAAAAATAAAGAAAATGGCGATAAAGTTACAGGATCAAGAATTTCACAGCTACCCCGTGTGCCTAATGTCAATGCTTCCATATCTATTCATTCAAGAATAGTAGAGAATAGATCTTCCAGTAACCAAAATAGCAATGTATTTCCTGATAACATGGACCCAAATAACATCTCTGATCACCATGTTGAGTCATTGAATGTTACAAAAACACCTTCTGATGGGCTAGGTAATCATTTCATTCATATCATTGTATTTATAGTGCTACACTTAATCATATATAATTATGCATATATATATTTTATCCTTTATGAATGAATGCTTAGGTCAAAAACATCGAGCACGTGGCCGAACACAATGTTTGAAAGTTTGGAAAAGAAAGCCCGACGATCTAATTCCCATAGAGAAAAATCAATTCGGACAACCAATAGGTGAAAACCAAAGTCACTTATCAAGTTTTCTGACAACCATTGCAAGAGATCCCAATCTTTGTCCACTAAACTAAGAGGACTGGAGACAATTTCTAGAAAATAAAAAAGATTCTATGTGTAATTTTGTGAAGGTATATTATTAAATTTTATTTTTAAATGGTTAAATGAAGCATCTAATTGATATCCTTTATGTTTGTAGAGTAAATTCACAATGGATTCAGATCTGAAGGAGTGGACAATGAAGAGACTAGGAAAGAAATGGAAGGACCACAAGTGTGAGTTAAGGAGACTATACTTCGTAGAAGATAGTCCATACGAACAACAGCTTGAACAAGTTGTTCCCCGTGTGGACAAGTCGCATTGGAAATTTCTTGTCGATTATTGGAGGAGTAATAAAGGAAAGGTAATATTATTTTTTCTATTCATTGATACTTACAGTACCACACAGATAATTACTATGCACAATACTGCAATGTTGTCTATAGAGGAAGTCTATAACTAACAAGTCCAGCAGAAAATTTCAAAAGGTTAGCCACACAACAGGAACCAAGTCGTTTGCATGTCTGAAATATGATGTAAGTTAGTATGTTTTGTGATACATTTAGATAATTTGATGGCATCCATTAATTTGATGTTTAAAATAACCTTGTTTGAATGATAATTATGGAGAAGGAAATAGGCGGAGAAGTGGATCCCATAATGTTTTTTGAGAAAACTCATCGTAAAAAAGATGGGAGCATAGTTGATGTTGAATCTGCCAAAAATTTTATGACGTCCCCAGATTTTCTAAAACTTAATCTGATGTGTGACGTCCAAATTGAAACCCTCACCTCAGCAAGAATCCCAATTTAAACGCCCCACACTAGGATAAGAAGAAAAAAATCAGAGGAAGTCAGAAGGAAACAATCAGTAGCACATGTACATGAACAATAAAAAAACCATACACACATGTTCACCATTCAACATATAATTACAACATGAATCATTACAACATTTGATATTACATATTGAACAACAAACTTCTACATATACATGTACTACAACTAAACTACAGGATATTAAGACAACATGTCCACCTGTACATCAGCTCGCCACACAACTCGCAACTATCTTGGATCTTCAAAAGCATAACCACAACCTAAACAAAAGATTACATGCGGTACACGTCAACACAATATTTCAAGAATATTGTACTGAGTACGCCTACGTGTCTTTTATATACCTCTCATCATATCTTGGCAATAAGATAAAGCTAATATACTTGGCAGTAACAAAAGAATATAAGAAACGCATATACTTGCACAAGGATATTTATTAACAAAAGAGAACACATGTTTTAAGCTCATTTTCCATTATATCATTCATGAATTTACTACCTGATAGTTGAATGCATTAAGGCCTTTATGATCTACTACCAAAGAGTTGGATCATTTCACAATGTGATCTACTACCAAAGAGTTGGATCATTTCCAAGTACTATACTACCAGAGAGTTGAAGTACTTATGTCCAACACTTTACTACCAAAGAGTTCAAGTGCTTAGATATAATGGAACATATATATTATGTTTCATGTGTTCATAGCAATAAGTATGGAAAATCATGCAACATATCATACCAGAACAATCATTTCAATCAATACCATATGCCAAGTATTTTACTACACATATAACACAAGCATATTGTATAATAAGTCGGGTAAGAGGTAATGGCGTACCTTCCAAAAAGATATCCTAATCACCACATATTCCTGATGTCAACTATAACTTGGTCAAACCTGATCAAGACAAGATCATATACTATCATCAGGTTCTCATCATCTTACATCTCATCTGAACCCTACTCGTGTTCATTAGGGTTTATCTTATCTCATTAGGATGTGTGCATCATTACTTGCATTCTTGTATTAGAATTATCATACTGATGTCATTTTTCAGATTATGGTTCATCATCATAATATTAGGTTCCATATCCTTTTTGTGCACATTAATTAACCGTAGGTTACACCATTAACCAAAATTAGGATTTATATCACATTAAGAAAAAACATCATTGTATAACATATAATATGTGTATCATATTGATCTCATATTTAATTCTGAAGTTCCAGATACTGATATGAGCTTACTCTGTAAATTTCATCATTTATTGAGCATGTATGCATTAATTACATATTATTTAGGATTATTAGCCCTAATTAGCAATATTAATCAAATTATATGCTTTTGTGCATCAACATGAACATATCTGAGATCATATGCATTCTATATGTAATTATGGACTTAGTGATATTTTTCCATGATTTTATGTCATCATTTGCTATTTATTATCCATTAAAAGAGCATTTCATAACGTATATGATATAACTAAGATTAGTGCATAAAATAACAGATATTATACTTCCCCTGCATTCTACACATTTTTCTAAGAATTTTGGTATATTGTTTGTATTTTTCTGACAACGGAGCTAATTACTAGGAATTTTGCAAGATCTGACAATTTTGAAGGAAATACCTTTTTCCGGCCAATTGGCCTCCGCCACGTGTCCAGTGGGGCCGACACTTCCCTTTGCTGGTTGTGGGCTGGTTCAAGCTGGTTCACAGGTGGTTTATGGTTGGTTCACTAGGTCTGGGCCTGGTTCAGGGCTGCGGACCCGGTCTGCTGGTTCGGTCGGTTCTGGTCCTATCTTCTCCTCTTTCCGTTTTCTTTCTCGCGCGATCTAGTTTGCTCGTTGCAGCCGATTCACGCCTCTCTTCTCCCACGACATAGCGCCGCCACCTTGGCTGGAGGAACGACAAGAAAGCTCACCGCCTCTAGGTCTTCTTGGGTCGTCGTCGCCCTAGTGCCTCAGCACAACACCTTTAGATCCTCTATTTGATTGTCGCTGCCTGTTCTCTTCTCACATAGTGAGATTTGGTAGCCGGGTTCCCCACTCCTCCACCTTCTTCTCTGGTTCCAACAGACAGACGCCGCTCATGTCGTTCCTTTCCTGACACTGCCTGGGATCTCTTCCGGCGTGCAAAGGCACTCCTATCCTCCTCGTCGGCCTCTGATGGCGCCAAAAACTCTTCTACTGTCTTCCATTGTTACTGGCCTCCAAGATCGCGTTCTAGCTTCATATCACAGCCTTCTCTCAGAGGCACAAACCTCTGGCTTCTCAAGCTTGCTTGCCTCTCCTTGCTGCTATCGCAGCTATGCCTCAAGCGCCGTCACGGCAAGGTGCTGCTGGGCTTCGTCTCCTAGGGATAAAACCGGATCTGGCAGAAGAGCTCCTTGTCCAGATCTGTCTAAGGTCATCTCCTTAACTCCAGAAGCTCCCTCGACGTTTCTATCCTCTGTGAGTGATGGTGATTGGTTCTCTCCTCCTCGGCACGTCAGTGAATCGTGCCTCCTGCACTTTGCGGTGGAGGGATAATGGAGAGCAGAAGCTCCACCTCGTTTCATCTAGTTTCGTATTACATGGATTGAAAGGAACTGCTCCGTCTCTTGCTCCCTGTATCACACGATCACTGATCGTGGGTGTGTGGTACGTGATGGTTTCCCCTCTCCATGATCTGAGAACGGTTCAAGATATGTGATGATCTTGCTATGGTACGATCACTCCCATCCAAGGACAGACACATGCCACACACCAAACCGACCTTTGGCTCACTGATGCTACTGTTAAACTACCTAATCAAAGTTGTGCATGACACATCATGTACCCTAGTTTATATTAAGCTTTGATCAATCAACCATCAATAATGCACATCGTTTCACAATTTTCAACCTAAATAGCTTCTTCTAGTATCCTCCAACCTTCATGAAACTTAGACCATAGCTCAATCACAATTTAACTTACATTCTACTCAAATTTAGTGACCAAATTCATCTATTAGACCATTCAATTAGATTCCTCAAAAGGCATTGAAAGAGATGTCTTAATCATTACGCCAACCTCACATCAACACACCTACTTTGTCAAAAGCTTGGAACTCTCAATATAACTCAACCATATGATTTCGCTTATGTCATTGGACATTTAGGATTCTAAAAGTCCACTCCATCACAATTTTGGTACAACACATAATATCCTATAGTATGATGTTACATTTACTAATTTAATAGAGGTATATATTTAGTATAAATTGCATCTTGTATGATTTGTTTTATGTAGGAAAAATTTTCTGAGGTAGGAGAAGAGTTGTGAAGAAAACAAGCTGAGAAATTTATAGGCATGTTATGGGAGAAGAGAGACCAGGATATGTTCGTGGTTATGGACTTGGACCATCACCTTCTGATATCTGGGGCAAGAACCATAAATCCTGAGAAGCTGAAGAAGCACAAAGGAAGCATTTCCAGGATAAGCCTAAAGAACAACAGTTGGAATTTGATGCAAAACTTCAACAACAAAAGGATGAATTCAACCAAAAATTAGAGGAGTTACTTGCCTTAAATAGAGCAGGAAACAGTCAAGCACAACATGTTGGCACTAGCCAAGTATGAATAAATTTTATACAAGATGTGTGGTATCAATTATTTTCCATGTTGACTTTTATTGACTTATCACAAAAATAAAATAATTGTGCAGAAAAACTTATCAATGCAAACTCCACTCCATGTAAGACATTCATCATTTAAGAAGGGACAAGTATGTTTGTATTACTGTGAATTGCACTTCATTTTACGTTTATATAAATTTGTTATGTAAACTGTATTTTTTTTGTAGGATGTGTATCTGCTGAGTTTTACAGATCCAGATGCTAGAATTGCATTCGGTCGAATCTCTCAGGTTGACCCCATGATAAGGGTGGGAGGTGCAATTTTAGGCTCATCATTTGTTGATGTTTTTGTAGTGGTTGCTTTGTTGGGCAACGATCCTCTAGTTAGACCTTATGATCAATATCAATCTGTTGATGGTGTTGTTGGAAATGTCATAGCATGGCCAAGAACACATATGTCTCTAAGGTGAGCATAAAGTATTGCTTATATTGTTACATAATTGAAAACAAAAGTAGTATCTAAAGTCATTTCCATTTGTTGCAGGACATGAAGTTTAAATTTAATTGCATTCTTGGATACTATCTAAAGAGAGGAGAGCTATAGTTGTTTTAATGTAATCCACTTTGTTATTTGTACATGCTGATCCAAAGTAATGGTGTTTCATGTCCATTGTCGTAGACAATGTTGCCAAATAACAATCCTATTTTGTTTTGTCCTACTTTTAATTTTTTATGGAGAATCTTAGTATTATGGATGATGCACGCATTATGATTGGTTTGTGGTTTTTAGTGGCAGTGTTTTAGCATCTTGTTTGTGGGTACGAATGCAAAATTTAGTTGAAAATGAGTTATAGTTATTTGATCCATTTCTTTCCATTTTTTAATTACCTAGCTAGTAAATGGATTATTATGGTTTGGATTTTCAAAATTTACAACTAATGTGGATGGGTGATGTGGACTGAATAATTCTTTTTTAATGTAAAAACTACTACAGTAAAAGGGTAATTGTCCCTTTGTATGGCAACCACACATCGTATACCATGATTTTCTGTTTCCCAACCTATGCAGGTTTGATTCTATTTGATAATATCTTGGAATGCAATTTCTTATATAAGCAGGAATGCATATTGAGGGTGCTTCATATTTGTGGGCTTCATATCCAACTTGCAACATGTCAGATCATGAGGTGTGTTACTTGTACAAGTGTTGTTCTTTTTTCTCACTACGTTGTTTTTCAATCTTTTGTTTTTGGTACTAAGTATCATATAGACTGGTGTTTTTGCATTTTGCAGAGGCACACTATGTCATTGTCAACATTTCAGAGGTCTGCTCTGGTTGAGAATTCTAGGCAGAAGCCTCAAGAAAGAATGGGTGTTCTTAGTAATGTGGGTTCCTCCTTGTTCCCTTAATTGTTAAAACATCATTTTTATATTTGTTTTTTTCATTTACCCCCTCCATCTAAAATAATACCCTTTCTGTAACATGTGGTTGTGATGCAGGCCCTAAAACCCAATAACTATGGTAATGATCCTCTGCTAACTGTAGCTCTGTACTTGGAGATTAATTAAAGGCCAATCTCAAGAGCTGACAACCTCTGTATTGATGGCTTGTCCAACTGCCCAGGGCTCCCATGGGACACATCCATTACTAATATAATAGTTGGCACTTGGGAGATCTTTGGCATGGATGGAGGATGGTTGTGGTGAACTTCTCTGTGCAATGTGACACCCGTAGGCATATTCAGGATCTCATTCACTGTGGAAACCTGAAGGGCATTGTAAGTAAAATCTTTTAATGTATTTTGTTTAAATTAGTTAAATGAAATAAATAAAAAAAATTACTGACAACATACTTCATGTTTCCAAAACCAATGAGATCCTGAATAATCCTGCAGAGAAGTTCACCACAGCTGAGCATCCTCCATCCATGCAAAAGATCTCCTAAGAGCCAACTATTATACTAGGAATGGATGTGTCCCATGGGAGCCCTAGGCAGTCGGACAAGCCATCAATAGCTGTTGTATGTTTTGAATTTTGACTCCTTAGCATATGTATGGGTTTTTTAATGCTTAAGAGATACAAGTTAACTAAAACCTAACCATAATTTAAGAGTTAGGTACATTTTTCACTTTTTCCTTTGTCATCCATGAATTTATTTTATTTTGGTGTCCTTCAGTGTCATTAAGCTAACACGAAATCATCATGCTATAGTATGCATTCTTGGATACTAGCTAAAGAGAGGAGAGCTATAGTTGTTTTTATGTAATCCACTTTGGAATTGGAGGCTGATCTTTACCCCTTTGTGTTACAGTTCTATCTTGATGCTGGAAAGGGACATGTATACATGTACATTTTTGTGAAGATCGAGTTGCATTGAATTTCAAAGACTCCTTTTGTTGAATGCATGTCTGAAGCCTTCCATGGGCATGACAAACATTCTATTGATGCTAAGTGTGCACAAAGATGGTATGCTACTAACTTATATAATGATACATATCATACAAGTGAACCAAAAGTTACCATCATTATTTCTACCCATGCTTTAGTGCTTCTATGCCCATCATTTGATTTTTAAAGATACCAAACTTATTTACATATCATTTCAGTTTCCACTGGAGAATCTTAGAGTGGAGAAAAATGTGTTGAGGGCTCAATTAGAAGATAAGGATGAGCTGAAGAGGGAAGGTTATTCAACATGTCACTTTGTAAGTGTAATTGTAATTTTTTATAAATTGCCTTCAAGTGACCACTCAAGCTGTTGTGATAGTTGAAAAATCACATGTGTTTTTGCATATGTTAGATTTTGTTGGAGGTCCATCTGTCTATGAAGCTTGCACCATTAGGAGTGACAAGGCTTCCTATGTATATAATATGAATTGTGCATGCTCTATTTTGCATCTACTTTAAGCCAAATACGACCAAAAGCCATATAGTTCTGCATTCCTATATCTGATCACTTTCCGATTAACACACAACTCCAAAGGTGCACCCAAAGTGGTGGATTGAGGAAAATACAAACTTTCCAGGCCTTTTTATGTATAGTTACTTTCATGTTCTTGAAATGGACATGATCAGGTTAGAAGTGGAGCCAACCAAGACCAAACTAGTTTTTAACTATAGGGAGGACTATAGTGGATGAATACAATCCAAGACAACCCAGTTGCAACCTTGTAAAATATGTGAGATAATGACTGGTTTATAGGTCAAATGGTGGAATTTCCTTCTGCATTGAGGGTAGTATTGCACTTTGTACAATGAGCTTTGGTAGCCACATCTTTGGCTAATAACTACATGCTTCTGAGGAGTATGCTCGACTTCCCTGTAGGACAAGTATGTTTGGTGCACATCTTTTCTAATCTCTGTTTAATAATTAACTCATGAACTTACCATTGCATATTCCACACATTTTTTGTAGAGCAGGAATCATTATTTACCTTGTTATTATGTCTCATTCTTCACATGCCTTCATACATATTGCCAAGGGAATTTCATCTATTGGGGAGTTTTTATATTGTTCTCTATTGAATAACCAAACATCACTCATAATTATTGAAGTTAGTTCACTTATTGCTTTGATAGAGATGGAATGTAAATTTCTTTTTAATTTGATGAATAAGCAAACATGAACATTGCTTTGATAGAGATGGAATGTATATTTCTTTTTAATTTGATGAACCAATGTACTTTCATGCTAACTGTAATCATGTACTAGTGAGATTTTTTGATGAACATCGCACTTCTATTGTTGCAACTTGCGAGAGGAATTAACAATTCCTGAAAGTTTTTTTTGGTAATGGTTTTTTTTTCTAATTTTAGAGCTAAAACCTGAGAAGAGCATGAAATTGCATTAGGTCCTTGGAGGAAGCTATCAAAGGAAAATGAAATTGCAAAGCAAGAAAGAAAGGTTTGCTTGGCCATTTGTTAGTTAGTCTGTTGGTGGATTCGACATGGATGTTGCAGCTGCTCTGTATTAGGCCACTTGGTGGATTCAACATGGATGTTGAGTACTACTGCATATATGTATTGACTATGGATATGTTTGGACCTATTGTTGATAATGAAGGTGGCATTGTTGAGATGAGTTAGCATGTAAATTATTTGCCCTTATTATTTGCTGCTTGACACCATTGTTGATAATGCAACAATCACACAATTGTTTACCAGGAGTTGGATGAAATAATAGAGTTTGTAAATGTCCTGGTGGATGCATAGAAAGATGACCTGCACATAAACAAGGATTCAGTCCAAATCTCTACAGTAAAGGAAACCAAGGAAGCCAATATGGATGTCACTCCAGAGAGATCAGTATGTATGAAAATTAAAGGAAGTGGCATAAAGATGAAGAGGCAAGGGTCTGCGAGAAAGATTGAGACTAACAGAAGAAGTCCAAGACTAGAGGATTTTCAGAATCTAGCAGTGACATCTGAAGTAGATCAAAGTTTAATCACACCAAATGCGATCTGTACAACCTGTGGAATGAATACAGACTTAATCAAGAGAATCATGTTGCAACATCTACAGTTTTTGGTTTATAAGCATCTATACAGATTGTTAATTCAGTTAATTCAGTCATTCATGCCTCCCTACTATTGTTCTTTTAAGTCAGTGAAGACTATATTGGCATGTGAAGCCATCCAAGTTCAATGGAGCTTGGTAAACATTGGTGTTGTATTCAATATAAGGGGCAAGGTAAAACATCATCCCCATGTAATTAAATATAAGGGGCAAGGTAAAATGTCCTCCCCATGTAATTCTCAATTGATTATAAATAAAAATTATTCATACTTTCAGAAAAGTGAGTTCGTCTGCAATTGACATTCATTTAGAAATGATGATAATGAATTGAAAACTGAATGACTAAAAGCCATGAACATGTAGTAATACAGAACTAGTAGTCATTAGTGGCATTTTTTATACGCCATTAAACTCAATAAGAACATTTTCATACACCAACAAAATACAAAATAGTGCCATTTCTATAAAAGCCAATTGATGGATAATGTTTTTTTTATAAATATCAAATGATGGTTTAGTGGCCTTTATGGGGAATTTATTCGAAGCCACTAAAGACAAACCTTTCTTGGCTTTTACAACTTAATCCACTATCTTCCTAGTGGCATTGGCGCTAGAGGCATTTTTCTAAATGTCAACAAATGTCGCAAAACATGTTTACTAGCTTTTTTTTGTAGTGGCATTTCTGAAAGGTCGCTAATGAGTATGTTTGCTGTAGTGATGGTAACCCGATATGTTACCCAAAATGGATACACAATATGATAATCCTGAATGGAAACCGATATGGTATCATGTATATATACCACTCAAATGTTACATGATGAGGCATATGCTCTATGACCGATATAGTGCACACTTTGTGCACGATATTGTATCAAGCACATAGCTTATACACGATATGATATCAAGCACATAGCCTATACACGATATGGTATCAAGCACATATATTATACACAATATGTTATCACACATATAGATTATACCCGATATGGGGTCAAGCACCTAGTTCATACCCGATATGAAGTTATCTTGAAATAATAAGAACTAAGTGATAGTCAATTTGATATGGGTAAATGATATGATGATTAGGGGATACACATTGAAACATGACATGGTGATGTGACTCTCTCACATGCTCGATTTGGATACACAACATGAAGTAAAGCACGTAGCTTAAAGCATGATATGATAATGTACACACAATTTGATACCAAATAGGGTAGAGACACTTCAATCATATGTGTTTGATTGAGTGACATATATTGCAAAATAAAAGATGATTAGAATTATTAATGATGAACTATATTCCTCAAAGAGGAGGATTGAACCAAGAGAATGATGTAATCAATATCCCAGTGAGGATGAGAGAGAAATTCATACTTTGTGTTGATAATCATTTAATGATAAATGATGAGAACAGATAAATATGAATGCATACTTATGATATCAATATATGCTCCTAGATAAGTGGAGAAATAAATTAGGGTTTGAATTGGTTATATGAACTTGAAACCCTATTTGTCTATAAAAAAAAATCCTAAACCTAATAATGGGAAGGTTGTACTTTTATTATTGAATAATGGCCTTGTGAGCCATGTGAATAGTTGTTGCCTAATGAGAGGTGACAAGATGTTTAATATCCTTGTGAGCCATGTGAATAGTTTTTGCCTAGTGAGAGGTGACAAGATGTTCAATAACCTGTGTGAATATTGTTGCCTAGTGAGAGGTGACAAGATGTTCAATAACGTGTGTGAATAATTGTTGCCCAGTGAGAGGTGACAAGATGATTAATCAAACTATGTGAGATATGTGAAATTCTTATACAATAAGTGAAATAAATACCTTGGTCTGAGGACCTGGAAGTAATAGTTACCTATTACATAGGTAGCAATGTTATGTGATGATCTGGGGGTTTGAATACCCAGATCCACGAATCATGATGAGAATGACATGAAGGGATGAGGATTCCCAAAAATGTGATAAGTGACTGAGATCCCAAGCACCAAGTATCTAAATGTGTTTTAAAGACTTGAAAAGTACGTGATAGATGTACTACACCTTTATTAGTAGAATTTGTTGTGATAAATGATGATAACTTGGTTGGTGCTAAAAGAATGATGTAATGCACGTAATATATCATTAGAAACCATAAAATGTTGCCCTGACCATAGATCCATCGGCGTCACAATTCGTTGGATGGTGAAACGGGTTTCCCTTGGCATAACCTGGAGTGCATATTTTTTAATATGTGGGGGCGTAAGTACGGACGAACAGATGTGAGCCGACCCCGTTACGAACTTGAAATAATTGTCTCAATTGAGCACGGTGAACTGGCTTGTGGTTCAGAGTATGGTGGATGTGTCACCATAACTTAGTAATTTTATAACTGGGTATGGTTGTTAGTAGATGTTCCCCTAAGAGAGTACATGCTGACGCAGAAACTCTGAGCAAAGATGTCTAGTAACCTGGCATGCTCGATTTGCAGCTGACATTAGATGTCCTGCCAACAGATGACACGAGAGGTCCTACTGAATCTTTGTAGTTTCGTACTGACTGAGACAGGTGAGGTCTTGGCAACCGACTCTTCCATTGACCTTGTATGGTACTGACTTGTGAGAAGTTTGAGGTCAGTTGGTGATGAACGGGGTATACTTCATCTCCTCAGGGCATAAGTGTGGTTGTAAAAGATGTTCAACCGTGTAGTATATTTGTTTAAGGATCGAATGTACAAAACATTGTTTGTGCACAATTTAGTTATACATCTTAGTTTGATAGATTTTATTTATGTTTCTTTACATTCCTTGTAAAGTAGATAGATGGTTTATAACTATACCATGGGTTGGTGCTTCATTTTCCTTAAGTAAAGAGATTACTTTGTTCTGTTCATACAATGATTAATCCTGCCTGTTAATATAAAAGAACCCCTGCTCAATTTTATAATGTTTATCTGCAATAATAATAATAATAATAATATGGTCGGCAGAGAGTTATATCTCTTGCTGGGACAATTATCTCACCTCATCGGATCCACAATTTTTAGGTGGATGAGCACGAAGTAGTGGAGACCTTTCTATAGAGGAGGAACAACAACAAAGGTAAAAGTAACAACTCAGGTTGAGTTTACTATCTGTCGTGTCTTGTAGATAGAAGTCATATGTGTTGTCGCTGTACGCTCAGGTCCTTGGAGTCGGTTCATATTGGTTTCATGAACGATCAAAGTTTTTGGCTTGTAAGCCTCAAGGTTTTATGTTGCTCCAATATGTGTTTTGATAGAGAAACTATTATATGTTGTCCTCGAGATGAGATGAAACAATGTTTTACAATGTAAATCATGATATGTATAAGTTCTGGATCTTTTAGTAAGTATTATCTGGAAAAAAAGATCTTCTTGCAAAATGGTTTTAAATTTTAGTGATTTTTGTTAATCCATTGTTTATGGTAATTCCACATCATTAGTAATGATTTAGTTGTTGGTTTGATGATGGTCGTTACAAGTTTGGTATCATAGCATAAGGGTTGTTGAGTCTATAGAGACATAGTACTAAGGTGTTAAGTCAGTTTAATTGTTCTCCAGTATATCTTATAGTGACTTCTTCTTTTGCAGAAGATAGAGTAAAGCTTAAAGATGTCTGGAGAGACCAAGGAGTATATTGTTGAAATCAATGTTGTTTCACCAAGGGAAGGTGCAAGGGACCAAGCGAGAGAAGAATGACTGCCTGAGAATCACCAAGATGACCCAATTATGATAAGGGATCCTTCCTTTGATACCATTGTTGGGAAGGTTAGTACAACATTAATGCATATAGTGGACTGGGTATTAGTAACACAACCCATATTACCATCCCCCAATGATGAAATTTTGGACTCTAGAAGGATTCTTGATCAACATCAATATGTTGGACTAATGGAAAATGATGAAAGAATTAGGTTATGACCTAAAATTAGGGTTTTCTATAAGTATAGGCAACCTGGAAATATCATAAAAGACTATCCAAAAGAAGATAATGAGGTAGGAATTAAGAAAAGACCTATCCAAACTCGGGAACAGAGGCCTAGTAGTTCCAAAAAGAGGAAGTTTTTGATACCACCAGTACAACCAATGTCTAATGCACCAGGGCAGTGGCTACCAAGGAAGGATAAGAGACATGATATTCTACCAGTTAGAACTCTTTATTTAGCCTCTACATCAGTTATAAGGCTGACAAGGCCAGGGGATGCTCATAAGATATACTATAAGTGTAAACAAATTGGGCATATTAGATCCTTTTGTCCAAAAAGGAAAGAAGAAATAAACCAACCACCGAGGTAGATTGGGCTCAAAGGAAATGGTCTAGTAGTGGCATACGAGGACGTACACAAACATCCTGAGTAGGTCCATCAGCACCGAACAATAGGGCACGATGTTGGAATTAGGAAATGACAAGATTCTATGAAAAGAATCAGCCTGAGGCAGTAAACAATCCACTAGTTGAGACAAGTCAGACGAAATAGTGTCATTCTGATATGTCATTTCATGTTTTTATAAGAAAAGTAGTTGTTATTGAGCTTCCTTTGACTAGTCCTATGAGGACATAAGGAAGATGGGGACTTACATTTTTGCTTAGTAATCTTTTAAATGATTTATAATTTCTTTTATATGTGTGAAAGAGGATAAGGTATAAAAGTAATGTCTGGAGAAAATCTAGGGATGCTAAGTTCTTTGTTCTTGATGATATAAAAAGTAAGGAATAGGATAGTAAACAAAGTGCATACTATCTCATCTCAGTACTTGTATACCCTGGCCAGGTATTCAACTATTGAAGATAAGGTAAGTACGAAACTCTTAGATTGTTATCTTTTTGATTACTCTGATCAAGTAGTCATTCTAAGACAATCTAGTGAGTATAATGAAACTGGAAATATGGCATGGATAATTTTATCACATCCCAAGTGCAATAAATCAAAATCTGAGATGATCTCAGATCAATCTGTGTGTATGGGGAAGTAAAGAGTATAATCCTCATGATAAGAGAAAGAAAATAAGGGAGATGACCCCTATTTGATAAAGTCCGTGTGAATAGTAAAGAATCTTTTTCATAATGTGGTAATAGGAAATGTGATAAAACCATGAAATTTTCATGAACATGTTAGCCAATAATAAAGAAAGGGATGATGATATGTAATCATTCATATAATTCCTATGCAGGTGGAAAGGAACCTGAGATGCAACAAGTGTAATTGACTCATGAACAATGAAAGTTCATGTAATAATCTTAGGAGATGATGATGTCTCCTCTTTGATGAAAAACCCTGGGTAATTATGGGGTGATGAAAGGAATATGTTTCTTTGTGTTCTTTCCTTTCAGGAACATGGAAATCAAGAGTGTCTGAGGAAATTTGATGTGCATGAGTTAGGAGTGATTTGTTGATGGATACTTAGAAAAGTATCAGTTTGTCTTGGAATTTGGTTCCAAGATAAAGATATGTGTAAAATATAATGTCCCAAGATAAAAGGAAGATCCTTTTGTATGTTTGACTTTGGTATTAACAATAGAGAAATAGATATGATGAGGATATGATGTGTTTTCAACACATGTAAAGGATACCAAGGTAAGGAATTATGGTATCCAAGATGTGCCAGAAGGCATGGGAGAGTGAGAATATGAGTTCTGATAAGATGAATAATATTTGGTTACCTAGAAGGGCCTACCTTGAGATAACTCTAGTATGGAGATCACATTTTAGGGGTTTATGCTCTGCATAAACATAACATCGATAAGGATGTACTAATTGTAGGAAAAATTGTAGAATCATTTTGGGAGGAAGCTTATCAAAGCTAAAAATAATTCCTTAATGTATCCATGTCTAGATCTGTTGAGGCAGTCTATTCATAACATCTAGAAATATCTCTGAGATAAGTTCTTCCTTAGTAAATGACTTTTCCTTATGAGAATAGAATGAATAATTAGGAAAAATAGTTGTTACAAGACATAAGAAAGTTTTGTGTTGTGATGATAGATTAGAGTAGCACTAAATATGTATGATAAGACCTGTAGTCCCAAGTGGGTGAAAAAATGTAACCATGATCTCTCCTGGAAAGTGAAATGCTAAACTAAGTGAGGAATATGGAAGACTCCCTAGAATCCTGTCACATAAAAAAATGTGAGTCAATAAGGTTAGACACATGAATAATTGATAGCACTTCTCTGACTTAGAAAATGTTACTTAACACAGAGTTGACTTCGCAGTCAGTGATGGATAGAACAACTAAGTATGTATCATGTATGATAGATCTTATGATGATCCTTTATGAATGGACTTTGTGCTGGTTAAAGTTCTTTGACATCTCCATGACATCAAGATGTTATGTGGAGACTTGATGATATGATGCATGAGCGACAACTATCTTCCTTCATCTGGGATTTCGGGGACAAAATTCTTGTTAGGGGTTTATAATTGTAACACCTCTGACCTGGGTTATGATTTAACCCTAGGAGTTTTTCTTAAGTAAATTACTTACAAACTAATTCTAATCTTTTGAAAAGTAATTAAGGCTTCTTGTAAAGTTTGTTTTCAAGTTCAAGCTTAATTGCAAACTATTTATGCATTATATGAAAGTCTGAGTGAGCGGATGGAAAATCCTAGCAGACACAGAGGCACTCGACAAGGTGACCAAGGATTCCTGGAAGATGACTGTGACGTGGGACCGCCGTGAAGATCCCACGCCATCCCGCTGGGCTCGACCGGTATCCACCTTCAATTCACAACATCTGGCTTCACGCAGACCACCTCCAGACATGCGAGTAGTTCCATGGACATCGATGTTTTTATGGCGCTTCAAAGCTTGATATTTCCGCCTCTGCATGGGCCGAACGTAGAAACCTCATGTCAACAACAAACCTATAGCGCGCAACAGAAGCCTCCGAGGATGTCATACAACGACTCAGTGGGGAAGAAAACAACGAATGCAAGTCATGGATTTATTAAGATCGATGCAGAGGACTGCAATGTCTCTTTGTCCCCCAATGACATTGCAGTCTCGGTAGATGATATATTCCTAGCCTTCACATTGCAGTAGGAAGCAAAAGATGAACTTCTAAAGCCATGGCAATTCGATGTGGTCGACAAGATCCTGTCGAAGGAAATAGGGTACCTAACTCTAAGGGACAGGATCAAGTTGTTGTGGAAGCCACACGGAGGATTCAACCTGATCGACCTAGCCAACGATTTCTTTATAGTCCACCTGCAGCACGAGGTTGACTACATCCGTCCCCTGACTAGGGGACCATGGCTCATCTTTCAGTCATACATGATGGTGCAAAGGTGGACTCTCGAATTCTCACCAGAATCAACAACCCCTCCCAAGTTTGTGGCTTGGGTTCAGATACCTAATCTGCCAATCCACCTGTACCAAGAGGCTCTCCTTACCAGTATTGGTGACCATATTGGCAATATAATCAAAGTGGACTTCAATACCTAGATGCAGTGCCGCGACAGGGCTCACAAGAATTGTAGTGGAGCTTGATCAATTGAAGCCTCTCACCCCACTGATCTTGATACAGGGGAATAGGTATCAGGTGGAATACGAGAACATCCCCTTCATCTTCCTTCATTGCAGATGCACATGCCATCTTGAGAAGGACTGCTCAAAGCGCATAGCTGAGGAGAATGTCGTATGTAGGACTAGCGTGGAAGTGAGTTATGTAATCCTGACCCCTCTCTAGTGCTTGCAGGGATTCACGGACCATATCCATGCCCAACCAACGTCGAGAAAGCAAAGGAAGCTACCTCCGCCCAACTAGAGGAACACCATAAAGTAAAGAAATTGCTACCAGTTCCTGGAGGATCAACCGAATCAAGACAGTGCCCATGAAGTCATTGATGTGGACTCACTGGCCGAACGTGTCACTCACGGGATAAACTGGAACCTCAAGAAGAAGACAAATCGATCCTCTAAGAAGTCAGATGCCTCATTCAAACGGCCCTCTCAGCAATGCATTGTGGCAGTGTCAAGCCTTCAGGGGGTAGTACCTGAACCCCCATCCCCGAGTCACACCTCGTTTGTCCCTTCAGGTTACGAAGTTTTGTAAGGAACCCAGAACCCCATCCCTCTGTCAACACTCCCTTCGTGGTGGGTACTCAAAGAACCTCTGTCAATCCCTTCTCTTCCTACCACAGCCCAAGAAGGAACTCAGAAGGCATCCATCTACGCAACTGCAAAGTCGTGCAACAGGGGGAAGGAGGCAGAGCCTCAAAATGGAAGAGGGGGGAAACCTCTCTCTACGAGACCTTGAGGAAGAAGCTCAGGCAATAGACAACTCCACCCTCAACTAGCCTGATCCATGAAATCCCTTATATGGAACACATAGTGTATCTGTGATCAAGATACCCTGATACATGTAAAGCATCTTGCTCCAAAGTATGGTATTCAAGTCGTCTGTTACCTGGAGCCCAGATGCAGAGGCAATAGTGACTTAGGCATCATCAAGAAGGTCAATTTTTCGCACTCCCATAGAGTGGACGTTGTGGGGTTCTCTGGAGGCATCTGGGTCCTCTGGAGGAAGGGGCCTATTTTCAACATTCTCCTCTCCCACAAACAATTCATACATTGCAGCATCAAGGGCGTGCTTTACACCTTTGTGTATGCGAGCACCACCAGGACAGGTAGGAAATTCTTATGGAGCAAGCTTCATGACATTGCGGCCACCGTCAATCTGCCCTAGATTGTCGTTGGAGATTTTAATGTTGTCATGTATCCGTCAGAGAAGTTCAGAAGCTCCATCTTTGACTACACCAACTGTAAAGACTTTATCAAAGTAGCCGAGGCATGCGCCATCTATGACCTCGGAGCGAGCGGGGCTCACACCACATTCAGTAAGGGGCTTCTGCATGAGTGGCTGGATTGAGCCCTGGGCAATCAACTTTGGATTGATCAAGCCAACCTATGCTCATTCCAGGTTCTGGAATGCATGCATTCTGATCACGCACCGCTTATGACAATGGACCCCATGCCCTTGCTACAAAGACACATCTCGAAGCACTGCACCTCGGTGCGCTGGGACTCTCTTCCATCTTTCAACTCTTCCCTCCGTCAGAACTGGCCTAGTGAAGCTCTGCTAGGAGAAGTTGTCTCTATTTTTCTAAACAAGGCATGTGATTGGGATCTCTTGAACAAGAAGACTGAACAAAGAGATAAGGGTCGCATCTCCAACAAGATACGATGGAATCAATTGCAGCTCACTCTCTCTGATGATCATGTGATTGCCCAAGATACCATTGACTAACAAACGCAGTTGGACCATATCCTACGCATGGAGGAGGCGGAGTGGCAACAAAACTCACATTGTGCCTGAATATGATTGGGGGATAATAACATGCGTTATTTCCACTCCATCACCAAAGCTAGAAGATTGAGGAACAAAATCACCATAATCAAAGACACCACTGGAGTGTGGATTGAAAATGACTAGGCAATGAAATCCTTAATTCTGTCCTTTTTCTCTAATGTCTACCAAGACCCTGATGCAGCGTCCAGGCTTGCCCATTGTCATGTCTTCCCTGGCGCCTTCATGCCCCCCATGGAGAGGCAACTTCGTGCAATGGAAAAGGCTCCGAATACCAAAGAAATATGGCACACACTGAATACCATGCCCCCGCTTAAGGCGCCGGGCCTGATGGTGTGGGCACATCCTTCTACCTAAGCAATGAGAGCATTATACATCATCATCTGTGCAAGTTCGTCAGAGGTCCGTTTGGAGGCGTCCCTCTTCCTGAAGTGGCAGCAAACTCACAACTTATTCTCATTCCCAAAGTTCCCCATCCAGAAACGTGCTCGCATCTTAGACCCATCTCACTTAACAATGTTTGTACCAAGATGCTCTCGAAGGTGATAACCCTCTGCCTCAAGCCCTACCTTCGGTATTGGATCTCGCCTTTGCAGTCAAGTTTCATCCCTGGGAAATGCATAGGTGATAATATTGCTCTTGTTAAAGAGATCATTCACTCCATGGAATCTCGTACTAGCCGCAAGTACTTCTTTGCCTTGAAGCTGTATTTGGTCAAGCCCTTTAATAAGCTCAGTTGGCCTTTTATTGAGGTGTTACGACCCCATCTGAGCTTAATTGGTAAACTAGGGTTTACCTAGACAATTGCAAAGATTAATTGGAATAATCATTCTTGAAATCTAATTAATAACGATAACACAATTAGGATGTTTTAACTATGATAAGATGTCTAAATGTTCTTTTGTCTTGAGAATTAGGGTTTGAGAAGCATAAACCCTAATCGGCCCAAAAATATGGTTTTCATGATGCATGAATACAGAATTTGATAAGTATAATGTCTCACTAAATGATTTTTAGTATTTTATGTGTAACTCTGATTTACTTCAAATTTAGATATGATTTAGATATTTAAAATGTGAACAACAGTGGAAAATATCAGAATTTTTGAAGAATTCTCTGACCTGTTTATGGGCCGAGTTTCAAACTCGACCGATCACAATTTCAGATTTATATAGCAGTGTGGTAATTTAATTTTATCTTTTTATTGGTATATCCAATTGATCTCAACTTTTAACAGTATTTGAAAAATACAATTTTAGACACACTGTTAAATTGGCGTAATTTTTGGATGACTTTTTAATCCCTACAGTAAGGGTGTCGGTCGAGTTTTGTGCAGGACAAACTCGGCCGAATATTCTGCAGACTGCAATATAGCAGTGTACTGTTCGATTTTTAATTATTTATTGGTAACTCTAAATGATCCCAAATTTTAACAGAAGCGCTATAGATAAATTATAAACAACTTTCTAAATTCCCATAATTGTTGGAGAAGGTTTGATCTCCGAAATAAACGAATTACAGTAACTTTTGTATAATTGAATATTCAGCTAATATAATTAAAGTTGAGTGTTGGGTCAACATGCAATTGACCCAAGCAGCTCAAATTAGCTTAAATGATCGACCACACACACACACAGCTCTCATTCTTCATCA
Organism: Alisma plantago-aquatica; assembly: GCA_963693085.1. Classification (NCBI taxonomy): domain Eukaryota; kingdom Viridiplantae; phylum Streptophyta; class Magnoliopsida; order Alismatales; family Alismataceae; genus Alisma; species Alisma plantago-aquatica. Next base: position 728,841,165 of record OY856410.1, on the reverse strand, counting down.
TCCATTCCAGAGAAACGAGCTCATAGAGAGAGAGGGAGAATTAGGGCTTGAGTGGAGAAAGTGGGGGAATAGCTGAATTAGGGTTTTGCGATTCCAGGAAGGGTGAAATCAAGTAAGTTTGGATCCTTTGCATAGATTTTTATGGTGTATCTTCTCTCTCATGTCAAGATTCCGTCCGTGCTCTGATTTGATCCAAGATGATGTTGAAATTCCCTCTTTTCTCACCCTTTCTTCATAATCCCTCATTTTCAAGGTTTCCTAGTTGAATGGAAGAAGAATTGGGAGATTTGCTAGGGATTTGATATGAGTTCGAGATCCCTTGAGTTGAGCAGTAGTTTTGAGGTGTTTTCACACCTTAGGGTGAGTGGGTTCTTCCTTCAAACATTCTAATGCACGAATTTGATTATAACACCCAAATCCCTAAATGCTTAGCATGTGAATTCTAAATCCTGAAATGTCCATTTGATTTAAGTTATTGTAAATTGATATGATATGGATTCCTTCTCTGTTTGAATGACTCCTAAATGGTAGATTCATATCAGATATATATACAAAACTTCCTAGTGAGGATGCTTTTATATTTATATCAAATGATGTAATTAGGGTTTGACCTAATTGAGATATCGTTAGAGTTTCAACCTTATTGAAAAGGACTAGTAATCCTATAAGTGGTTAGGATGTACCTCATGGGTTATCTTAATTGAATCTTATTCTGGAAACATGATATCGCAGTGATGATATGGAAAACCTAAATTTAGTTAAATTTCCTTGGTTTCATGTCTATATTGATTGCATACGATTGTAGGAAACAATCTTTATTTAGTGAATGCTTATATCCTATAAATCCTTATGAGAGCCATGTGACAAGTGAATGAGGTAAAAGAAAAGGTGAATGAGGCAAATGCAACCCTAAGAGTAGGGTGTTGGCATGTGATGAATGAATAAGGCAAATGAAACCCTAAGGATAGGGTGTTCAATGAATCATGTTATGGTGTTATGAAAGGTCTCAATATGAGATATGGTGATGCTTAATTATTGAATTGTATGTTTCTAGTGCATTTAACTTTATATGCTTGTTCTCTCTGAGTTGATATCTACATACTGCAGGGCTTCTTATTTTCAATACATATCTCGTAAATTGCAGGTGATGAGATATGACATGCCCTAGAAAGGGATGTTACTAAGTCATGTTTAAAGATGACAAATGATGTATATGTGTTTTCTAGTGATGTTCAGAATGTGAAATAAGTATGAAATGTGATATTCCTGTTTAAGTATTTATATGTAAATCAGTTAATAGACTTAGGTGCCCTAACACCGTAGAACCCCATTGTGCGGTTTGTACCTTTGGGGTGAAACGGTCAGTTCTGGGGATACACCCAGGCATTGGAGACTTGTGTCCAACAAATACTGATCGTCTCGGTGACACGTAGTCTGAGTGGTAGGATTCTGGTCAGTTCTGGGGATACGCCCAGGCATCGGAGATCCAAGAGAACGTTCCGGTCAGTTCTGGGGATACGCCCAGGCATCGGAGAAGTCCCGATCAGTTCTAGGGTTACACCCAGGCATCGAAGACTTAGAGACCCTCCACTGTGCACTACAGGTTGTCGAGGAGTCCAGAGCACTCAGAGTTAGTGCAGTGAGGCCTTGTGAGCCTGAGAGTCCTGTGCAGACCAGGATGAGAAGTCAGACTTAGCATTTCTCGGGTGTGTCGCTAAGTCTTGTACGGTGAGATCGTAGTTCGCTACCGATCTTCATATGCAGAGTGCACTGCATATGTTTGGGGCATAATCTAAAATATGATCATATAGGTTCACAGAGTTCCTTATAAATGAAAGAGTTAAGAAAGACTAGAGCATAGTTTTCTAGTAGTTATTCTTTGGATGTAATATTTACATTCTTTGTTATTTCAATTATATTGTTTTAGAACTGCTCAGTGTAGTATTTATTGTTGTTAAATTTCATATCGTTTACTCAAATTATATCTTTGATCATATTAGTGCATTAGTCTGTTTCCATGAAGTACTCATTCACTGAGAGAGTAGGCTCACCCCTCTACTCAAACATTTTAGGGTTAACCGCGTGGACTTGAAGATGGTCAGAGCATCAGTGTAGATCTGCCATAGGAGTCAAGTATGAGATTAGTTGAGTCAGTCAGTCCTTGTCACTCTAGGTCCTCAGTAAGAGATAAGAGAGAGAGTTGTAAATACAATGTGTAATGTTGTTCCTCTTTGATATGTATGCTAATTAACAAGTTTTATGTGCACAAGTTGTGAAAGACATCATGAATGTTTATATACGTATCTTTTCTATTAAAGTCTGATTAGTAAAAGAAATGTTCGGATTCCCTTGTTAAGATGTTTTATGTGGTTCAATGCGAAGAAACAAGAGTTTTTAAGGAAAGAAAAAGTTAAGGGTGTTCTTTGTGTTACATATAAATCCTATCTTATGCCCTAATCTCATGATTAGAGGAAATTGTGAGATCGGGGTGTAACAGCTTGGTATCAGAGCTTAGGGTGAGTGGTCAAGGACCATTAAGTTAGTAAGTTAGAGTCCTATGTGTGGCAGATAGGAGATGTTTGATGTTAGCTTTGGGGATTTAAGTATTTGGATATCCTGGCTCGATATTTGAGTACTTGGATCAGCCAGTACAAGCTACTCTGTCTATTCTCTCACGTATACCCTGGCCAGGTATACAGTGGAAGAATGGGCTAGAGAGGAACCCTAGAAATGTTAGGGTTAGAAAACGAGAAAAGTAACAAGAATTAAGAGCATAAATGTAAAAGGAGACATAAATTGCATTTCATAATGTTGTTTTTGTTGGAAATGTATAGAAATGCTCTTATACGTTTGAATTGAAATATTCAATACTTTGAAATATGGGTCTTTAATAGTTGTTGCACACTATGCAGTTGTTGCAATTATTGATTTCATTCTTTGTAACATGTAGATTAGAAATCATCTTGAAATGAGCTTTTGTTTCTATAGTTTTGCCCGCTGATTCGAGGGAAATTGACATCGGCATGTCTATTTAGGTTTTCAGTCTGTATGCGATTCGGTCGAGTTGTATGTGATTCGGCTGAGTTTCATTAATAGGCAATCGAACAGCAAGTTGATCGGCCAAGTTGTATGTAATTCGGTCGAGTTTCCTTTTTCAGGAAATCAAACGGCAAGTTGATCGGCCGAGTTTCAAGCGGATCGACCGAGTTGTGAAGCAATCGGCCGAGTTTCTGACCAATCGGCCGAGTTTCTGAGCGGTGAGTGGAAGTTCAGGAAGAATGTAATCCTTTGTAGTTCTTGGCTTTAGGACTTTAGGTTTGGCCTGGTCCGGTTGACAGGATGTGTTATTAGGATCTAATGAATCCTATCAATAGCATAATCAGAATATAATTGGAATAATTAGACCCACCTCAGAGTAAGAATGTACATATAGTAAGATGTTAAAACATATGGGCAAGATCAGAATAACTAAGAATTAGTTGAAACTGATATCTGAGGTTCAACTTTGGGGTCTCAAATGTGAAACCCTTAATTGGGAATAAAGGAACATGATATAAGGTTCATAATCAGTTTATTGATTAATATTATATGAACTATACATATGAAATATAGAAAAGATATGTGAAATATATGTATGGTTTAAGATAACAAGAATCAATCATGAAGAAGGAATCATATAATAGTGTATAATGCTTTTATGAACTCTAAAGCAAAGGCTAAGTAGAAGAATAGAGTGAGCTTTCAATAGGTCCATAAAAGTAAAAAGGATCGTATGAACATGTAATTCATAAGACTAGAACAACAAACTAGTTTCTAAGCAAAGAACATAGGTGTAGTTTAATGAATGAATAAGTCATACCAACGTGGACTGTATTCAGAAAAGAAAAACTTGAAATGATAAGAGAAAATGAATCATATATGATACATAACTACCTTGGTGGGGTCATCTAGTGAAGGTAATAGTGACATTCAATATGATGAAGTGCGATAAGAAATAAATTCTTGTGTGATAGCAAGAATGATGAATAATTTATTCCTATCTTAAATCCTTCAATGTTAATAATGTTTATTGTATATAATCATATGGAAAGGATAGGTTGCAAGAAGTAAAGAAGTAATGAATGAGCAAAGAGATATGGGAAAACACTAGCTTTGTGTAATATGAGAATTTGTTTTACATGTATGATTTGTTGAAGGTATATTAAGGTATGAAGTTGGTTCTACATATGATTTCAGTGTGTTTGTGCAAACTATATGTTAATTAAAGGTGTATGATAGTTGTAGTAATTCATACCAGATATGCATCCTAGTATTGTGTATTTGTGATATGGTGATACGGTTGGATGATGTCAGAACATATGGAGAGATACCCTGAACAAGGTAGTCATACTTATTCACTCATATTAATAGAAAAGGATGATAATCAGATTGTTGGACAAGTAACCCTAATGAGGTGTAGCTTGTTATACCTAACTCTAATATAACTGAGTGATGGTAATTGAGTATGATTAATGCTTAAATGACTGATACAATTGTGAATTACCTTATTACTGTTGTTGAAACCCTAAAATGATATAATGCGATGGATACACTTTGAATTGTGTGTAGGCCCATAACCCACAGATCCCAGGACCGAAACAGGATAGTATGGAATGAGGTGGTAATGCTTCACCTCATGTATCCATGACCCAATGGGGATGCCAAGAGTATTATTGTGCAATTGATTGTTGAATCTAGTCTTTTAATTCAAGACTGCATTGCTATTTGAATAGCACTTGATTAAAGTTTAAAACAGTATGGTGCACTTGCTTTTGTCACTTAAAGGTGATACAGAACAATAGAACTTTCTGAACCGCATAAGTTGAGATAGTTGTATCAATGTTGCGCAGCGAATGCGTGGTGGTTTATCCTTGCATTCTATGTTTGTTTGTGGCATAAAGAATTTGCTTGATATCATCGAGAACTATTTGAAACATGTTGTGATTTAGTAAAGAATTAAAAGATCTAATGTTGAAAACTACATTCAGGTATGAAATACAAGAGTATAATGACATGGAAGGCTTTAGAAGCTTAGAATAACCTTGAATGTATCTTTCTTGTAGGTTTATGTTTCGAGGATGAAACATTCTAAGGGGAAAAGAGTTGTTACGACCCCATCTGAGCTTAATTGGTAAACTAGGGTTTACCTAGACAATTGCAAAGATTAATTGGAATAATCATTCTTGAAATCTAATTAATAACGATAACACAATTAGGATGTTTTAACTATGATAAGATGTCTAAATGTTCTTTTGTCTTGAGAATTAGGGTTTGAGAAGCATAAACCCTAATCAGCCCAAAAATATGGTTTTCATGATGCATGAATACAGAATTTGATAAGTAAAATGTCTCACTAAATAATTTTTCGTATTTTATGTGTAACTCTGATTTACTTCAAATTTATATATGATTTAGATATATAAAATGTGAACAACATTGGAAAATATCAGAATTTTTGAAGAATGCTCTGACCTGTTTATGGGCCGAGTTTCAAACTCGACCGATCACAATTTCAGATTTATATAGCAGTGTGGTAATTTAATTTTATTATTTTATTGGTATGTCAAATTGATCCCAAATTTTAACAGTATTTGAAAAATACAATTATAGACACACTGTTAAATTGGCGGAATTTTTGGATGATTTTTGAATCCCTACAGTAAGGGTGTCGGTCGAGTTTTGTGCAGGACAAACTCGGCCGAATATTCTGCAGACTGCAATATAGCAGTGTACTGTTCGATTTTTAATTATTTATTGGTAATTCTAAATGATCCCAAATTTTAACAGAAGATCTATAGATAAATTATAAACAACTTTCTAAATTCCCATAATTGTTGGAGAAGGTTTGAACTCTGAAATAAACGAATTACAGTAACTTTTGTATAATTGAATATTCAGCTAATATAATTAAAGTTGAGTGTTGGGTCAACATGCAATTGACCCAAGCAGCTCAAATTAGCTTATATGATCGACCACACACACACACAGCTCTCATTCTTCGTCATCCATTCCAGAGAAACGAGCTCCTAGAGAGAGAGGGAGAATTAGGGCTTGAGTGGAGAAAGTGGGGGAATTGCTGAATTAGGGTTTTGCGATTCCAGGAAGGGTGAAATCAAGTAAGTTTGGATCCTTTGCATAGATTTTTATGGTGGATCTTCTCTCTCATGTCAAGATTCCATCCATGCTCTGATTTGATCCAAGATGATGTCGAAATTCCCTCTTTTCTCACACTTTCTTCATAATCCCTCATTTTCAAGGTTTCCTAGTTGAATGGAAGAAGAATTGGGAGATTTGCTAGGGATTTGATATAAGTTCGAGATCCCCTGAGTTGAGCTGCAGTTTTGAGGTGTTTTCACACCTTAGGGTGAGTGGGTTCTTCTTTCAAACATTCTAATACACGAATTTGATTATAACACCCAAATCCCTAAATGCTTAGCATGTGAATTCTAAATCCTGAAATGTCCATTTGATTTAAGTTATTGTAAATTGATATGATATGGATTCCTTCTCTATTTGAATGACTCCTAAATGGTAGATTCATATCAGATACGTATACAACACTTCCTAGTGAGGATGCTTTTATATTTATATCAAGTGATGTAATTAGGGTTTGACCTAATTGAGATATCGCTAGAGTTTCAACCTTATTGAAAAGGACTAGTAATCCTATAAGTGGTTAGGATGTACCTCGTGGGTTATCTTAATTGAATCTTATTCTGGAAACATGATATCGCAGTGATGATATGGAAAACCTAAATTTAGTTAAATTTCCTTGGTTTCATGTCTACATTGATTGCATACGATTGTTGGAAACAATCTTTATTTAGTGAATGCTTATATCCTATGAAATCCTTATGAGAGCCATGTGACAAGTGAATGAGGTAAAAGAAAAGGTGAATGAGGCAAATGCAACCCTAAGAGTAGGGTGTTGGCATGTGATGAATGAATAAGGCAAATGAAACCCTAAGGATAGGGTGTTCAATGAATCATGTTATGGTGTTATGAAAGGTCTCGATATGAGATATGGTGATGCTTAATTATTGAATTGTATGTTTCTAGTGCATTTAACTTTATATGCTTGTTCTCTCTGAGTTGATATCTACATACTGCAGGGCTTCTTATTTTCAATACATATCTCGTAGATTGAAGGTGATGAGATATGACATGCCCTAGAAAGGGATGTTACTAAGTCATGTTTAAAGATGACAAATGATGTATATGTGTTTTCTAGTGATGTTCAAAATGTGAAATAAGTATGAAATGTGATAGTCCTGTTTAAGTGTTTATATGTAAATCAATTAGTAGACTTAGGTGCCCTAACACCGTAGAACCCCATTGCGCGGTCTGTACCTTTGGGGTGAAACGGTCAGTTCTGGGGATACGCCTAGGCATCAGAGACTTGTGTCCAACAAATATTGATCGTCTCGGTGACACGTAGTCTGAGTGGTAGGATTCCGGTCAGTTCTGGGGATACGCCCAGGCATCGGAGATCCAAGAGAACGTTCCGGTCAGTTCTGGGGATACGCCCAGGCATCGGAGAAGTCCCGGTTAGTTCTGGGGTTACGCCCAGGCATCAGAGACTTTGAGACCCTCCACTGTGCACTACAGGTTGCGGAGGAGTCCAGAGCACTCAGAGTTAGTGCAGTGAGGCCTTGTGAGCCTGAGAGTCCTATGCAGACCAGGACGAGAAGTCAGACTTAGCATTTCCCGGGTGTGTCGCTAAGTCTTGTACGGTGAGATCGTAGTTCGCTACTAATCTTCATATGCAGAGTGCACTGCATATGTTTGGGGCATAATCTAAAATATGATCATATAGGTTCACAGAGTTCCTTATAAATGAAAGAGTTAAGAAAGACTAGAGCATAGTTTTCTAGTAGTTATTCTTTGGATGTAATATTTACATTCTTTGTTATTTCAATTATATTGTTTTAGAACTGCTCAGTGTAGTATTTATTGTTGTTATATTTCATATCGTTTGCTCAAATTATATCTTTGATCACATTAGTGCATTAGTCTGTTTCCATGAAGTACTCATTCACTGAGCGAGTAGGCTCACCCCTCTACTCAAACATTTTAGGGTTAACCGCGTGGACTTGAAGATGGTCAGAGCATCAGTGTAGATCTACCACAGGAGTCAAGTATGAGAGTAGTTGAGTCAGTCGGTCCTTGTCACTCTAGGTCCTCAGTAAGAGATAGGAGAGAGAGTTGTAAATACAATGTGTAATGTTGTTCCTCTTTGATATGTATGCTAATTAATAAGTTTTATGTGCACAAGTTGTGAAAGACATCATGAATGTTTATATATGTATCTTTTCTGTTAAAGTCTGATTAGTAAAAGAAATGTTCAGATTCCCTTGTTAAGATGTTTTATGTGGTTCAATGCGAAGAAATAAGAGTTTTTAAGGAAAGAAAAAGTTAAGGGTGTTCTTTGTGTTACATATAAATCCTATCTTATGCCCTAATCTCATGATTAGAGGAAATTGTGAGATCGGGGTGTAACATGAGGACACCCTCAACAAAACCTCTATACCCCACAACATCATACAAATTATACTCCAGATCATCAAAACTGGTACTACTAAGATCCAGTGGCATGGGGAATCGATTGGCATGTTCACCCCCTCTTGTAGAGTCAAGCAAGGTGATCCTCTCTCGCCTTATATCTTTGTTCTTTTATTAGAGTGCTTTAGTCAGATGATTGAAGCTGAAGTTCCGGCTGGCAATTGGAAGCTGGTCACCATCTCCAGAGACATGCTATCCTTCACTCATGCAAGCTTTGCCGATGAAATTATCCTTTTTGGACAAGCCTCGAAGAAGCAAGATGCTACTATAAAATGTTGCCTCCACAAATTTGGAGAAGCCTCGAGTCTCATTCTCTCCACTGACAAGTCCTCTATCTTATATTCATACAACACTCCATGAACTACAAGGAGTCGCATCTATATATGGCTTGCCATCAAGGAAACCAATGATTTAGGATGCCATCTTGGTGTACCCATTATCCATCGCCGGAAAGGGAAGGAACACTTCCAACACCTAGTCGGGAATTATCTTCAACAAATCAAATCATCGCAGAATAATTACCTCTCGATTGTTGGATGGGTAACACTAGTCAAATCGGTCCTTCTTTCTAAAGCATGCTACACAATGCAAGAAACCAAGCTGCCTATCTCAGTCTGTGATAAAATTGACCAAATTACCAAAAAATTCATCTGGCATGGCGGTACACAGGGGGGTCTCCATTTAGTTGCATCGAAAGAGCTAACGCTGCCCAAACACAGAAGCGGTTTGGGGATTAAAGAATCCATGACATTCAACACTGCTCTGCTTATGAAGATGGTGTGGACCTATATTTAGCACCCACTAAATCTTCCATGGGTGGCGCTGATGATGGCCAAGTACTCACGCAGTGGGAGTGTGAGGTCCAAGGGATCCCACATCTGGAGGAGTATCAAGACTCTCATCCCCCTGTTCATGAACAATGCCAGGAAAGTGAACATCTCTGGTGAAACAACCTCTTTCTGGCTTGATATGTGGATAGGAGAAGCCTTTTTACCCTCCCTAAAGACCCATCACCCCATTCCCGACGAGCTTCTGAACCTTAAAGTTTCTTGCCTCATCCTGGACAATGGCTTGTAGGATGAGGGTTTCCTCAACACCTGGCTTAGCAAGGAGATAGTAGACGCAATCAAAAGCATGGACATCCTTGATCATCGTCACATACACGATGCGCTGGTCTAGAATCACACTCATTATGGCAATTTCTCCACCAATTTGGCTTTCAAACTCTTAGTTGATGCACCCAAGGAGAACTACAAGTCCTTCGCAGCAATTTAGGGGCTATGGATCCCTCATCGGCTTAAGTTTCATCTTTGGCTCACCTACATAGACTGGCTACTTACTAATAATCTGAGGTTATAGAGGAAATTGACAGAGAACCCCTCTTGCTCATGTTGTCAAGTGCCTAGTGAGGGCTCCCTCCACGCTCTCCGTGACTGTGCAATGGCGAGAGCTACTTGGCTTGGTATTCTCCCATCCCTCCCTTCAGATTTCTTCTCTACCACTTCACCTGATGAATGGTTGGACTACAACCTCAAACAACTCGGTCATATAAGGGGATGGACAACCACCTTTCATGTTGCCTGCTGGTACCTTTGGAAGAATCACAACTCATACATCTTCGAGCACAAAGTGATTCCGCCCAACATTCTAGAAACGACGTGCCATGCTGAAGCCGCAACCATAGAAGAAGCTATGAGCCAAGACCTAGGGCTGGGTCTGAGGAGCACGAAACCAGTAGAGAAACCTCTACTACTTCAAGCAAACTTGACCATCGTACATGTAGACATTGCTGTAGCAGCACACACCTCCACCAAGGTGATTTGTGCTATTGCAAAAGAATGCACAATACCTGGACCACAGGCGCCTCCCACTTGACTAAGGGCTGCAATGCCCAAGATGGAGAGCTTCAGGAAATTCGAGTAGGCGTCTAGATCGCACTACAATCCCAGTTCAACAATGTCAAAGTTATCACTGATTCCAAGATGGCCACCCAATGGATCAACAATGTGCAACCAGTGCCGATGAAATTCATGCTTATGGTCCTAAAGATCCAAGGTTTGTTGCAGCTACAACAAGGGATCAAAATCGTCTATCGAACTAGGAACCAGAACAAGCTTTGCGATTAGCTGGCCAAGATGTTTCTCAAGCAACCTGACAGACAAAGGGTGTGGCACCTATGCCCAGACCCTGTGGTGGCAACATATCTTGTCGATATTACTACTTTCCCCTCCCTTTATCTAGTTTCTTGTGTTAGCTCTTTGGAATCAGTGTTAGCTGATATTTCTCCAAAAAAGGAAGTCTGAGTGAAAAGTGCAATTAACTGAGATGAGGGGTTATATTGCAAATATCACATGTGGAATGTGTTCTAAGTGTTTTAGTATCATAATAAAGAGAGTGATGCTAAGTGGTGGCTTGTGGAAAGCCTAAATACCAAGTTATAACTTGTTTGAACAATGCTAGTACTTTGTGCACCACTTTTGGTACAATTTGTAATTTACCAAATAAATTGGGTTGGGATACATGTTACCACCTCTACAGTGTTTCTACTCCCTCTATGTAACTTTTATAGGAAATAGAAAGAAGGAGATATTATGTTTGAATAATCTTTGGATGATGATGCTCTTGGTGATGAATTGGCCAAGAAAGAATTAAACATGGTCTTATAAGTGTTGTATCGAGTTGTGGACTTGATATAGGAGTCCTATCGACTAAGGAACCATAGTAGGAGCCTCCTATGTATTTGTTGAGCCTTGGAAAAGGCCATGACAGGTAGGGCACCTCAAGGAGGTGGTCCATGATGGGTTGCAAAGCTCCTTGCATAAAGTATATCGGGTTGCCTTGTTGATGAGATAAAGATGAGGAAACTAATCCAAGAAGATAAAGGATGGCCAAAATATCTTCCCTAGCTTATCCTCAAGACTCTTGCATGGCAATATATAGATGTGTGCATGCACGGCCACGTGTCAACCATGCATGGCCACGTGTCATTTAGTGGCATGAGGTAAAGACACGTCTTATACACTTTATCTCATGAAACCAAGTATATATACTTCACCTTTGACCAACTTATGAAAGTTTACGATCCTCATAAATATCTCCCTTGGAGATATCATGCAAAGCACCTTAGGTATCATGCAAAGTATCTCAAGGATCAAGGAGAGATCGAGTAACAAGCTTTAGGTAAGGCTTTGGTCGTCTTAAACATTGGTTGAAGTAGGATATCGAGTTATGAATATTCCTTTCGCACCTTCTTCACCTGGTGCTTAACTGTGGTGGTTTCTTGTCTATGGAGGAGTTATGAACGACCCCTAGACCTTGGAGAAGTTCATCTTCAACCTTAGGACATGAAGCTTTGGAGATTGGAGCTTTGAAGAATTCATAAGGTGGGTTATATAACTTGAACTCAATCATGTTATTATTTACCACTTAACTTGTTACCCTATATGATTACTTTCAATTCTGAGTTTTTGTTGAGTACTTGATGATTCCATGAGTTCTAAGAATTACCTAGACCTATTATTCATAAACTAGAACATATAGAACGAAGGTCTATTGCTTGAAGAAGATGGTATCACTTTATAAAGTGATATCGGGTTCAAGCATACAAACAAGTAGCTCATACCTGGTATGGTAATATACATGCATCACTTGCACGATATGTTGGTGAGATTATATTTCCTTACACGATATATAGAAGTAGCTCATACCTTGAAACACGATATGGTGTTAACCATATACCTTGTGCATGATAGGAAGTCAACTATAGACTCCATGCACGATATAGGAATACGTGTATACTTGTAAGTCGATAGACAACCCTAGTTTGGGTAACCCGATATGTATGAGAATAGAAAGTGCTCCTTGCATGATATGATTATGTAATATACCTCTTGTACACTATATCATGAAGTACACATCTGGTGCACAATATGGTTGATTGAGTATACACTTATGCATAATAGAAGACATGATTCAAATACATGGTATAACCTGATATGGTTGAAATACCTTAACCCAATATGAAACCCAAGATGGGGGTTAAATCGATATGGGGATAGAGGATAGCTCATACACAATATGATCCATGACCTTTGCATGATATGGGAGATACCCACTTACCCCTTATACACAATACAAGTCTAAGACTACACGTCTTGCATGATTGAGAGATAGTGAACACTCTAAACAATATAGAGTTGGATAACTCTAGGTGATGGGTAAGCTAATACAAGTGGTGAATGATACCACATGGACGATATGAATGATATCACATGAATGATAGGAATAGCACACACTCCTATCTTGTGAACAATATGAGGTTCAATTCATACTTCATGCACGATATGAAATAATCTACCCAATTTGGTGGAAAACCCTAGATGGATTGAAATCCGATATACCCTACCCTTTTTGTAATGGATTGTGGTATAAGAATTTAATAAGACACTTAGCTTTTCAAGTAACTATATGATAAGGTTTATCCAATAAGGAATGAAGGGGTTATGAGTCTAAGGGTCTACCAAACATGGTAACCTGATATGTTACCCAACATGGATACCCAATATGATAATCCTAATTGGAAACCGATATGGTATCTTGTATATATACCACTTAAATGATACATGATGAAGCATATGCTCTATGACCGATATGGTGCACACCTTGTGCACGATATGGTATCAAGCACATAGCTTATACACGATATGGTATCAAGCACATAGCCTATACACGATATGGTATCAAGCACATAGCTTATACACAATATGGTATCAAGCATATAGCTTATACTAGATATGGGGTCAAGCACCTAGTTCATAACTGATATGAAGTTATCTTGAAATGATAAGAACTAAGTGATAGTCAATTTGATATGGGTACATGATATGATGATTAGGGGATACACCCTAAAACATGACATGGTGATGTGACTATCTCACATGCTCGATTTGGATACACAACATGAAGTAAAGAATGTAGATTAAAGCACGATATGATAATGTACACACAATTTGATACCCAATAGGGTAGAGACACGTCAATCATATGTGATTGACTGAGTGACATATATTGCAAAATAAAAGATGATGTGACTTATTAATGATGAACTATATTCCTCAAAGAGGAGGATTGAACCAAGAGCATGATGTAATCAATATCCTAGTGAGGATGAGAGAGAAACTCATACTTTTTGTTGATAATCATTTAATGATAAATGATGAGAACAAATAAGTATGAATGCATACTTATGATATCAATATATGCTCCTAGAAGAGTGGAGCAATGAATTAGGGTTTGAATTGGTTATATGAACTTGAAACCCTATTTGGCTATAAAAAGAAATCCTAAAACTAATAATGGGAAGGTTGTAATTCTCTTATTGAATAATGGCCTTGTGAGCCATGTGAATAGTTGTTTCCTAATGAGAGATGACGAGATGTTTAATGGCCTTGTGAGCCATGTGAATAGCTGTTGCCTAGTGAGAGGTGATAAGATGTTCAATAACCTATGTGAATATTGTCTCTTAGTGAGAGGTGACAAGATATTCAATAACATGTTTGAATAATTGTTGCCCATTGAGAGGTGACATGATGATTAATCAAACTATGTGAGCTATGTGAAATTCTTTTACAACAAGTGAAATGAATACCTTGGTCTGAGGACCTGGAAGTAATAGTTACCTGTTACAAACGTAGCAATGCTATGTGGTGATCTAGGGGTTTGAATACCCAGATCCAGTACTCATGGTGATAATGATATGAAGGGATAAGGATTCCCAAAAATGTGAAAAGGGACTGAGATCCCAAGTTCCAAGTATCTAAATGCATTTTAAAGACTTGAAAAGTACATGATAGATGTATTACACCTTTCTTTGTAGCATTTGTTGTGATAAATAATGATAACTTATTTGATGCTAAAAGAATGTTGTAATGCACATAATATATCATTATAAACCATAAAATGTTGCCCTTACCATAGATCCATCAGTGTTAGAATTTGCTGAATGGTGAAATGGGTTTCCTACGGCATAACCCAGAGTGCATATTTTTGAATATGTGGGGGCATAAGTACGAATGACCAGATGTAATCCGATCCCCTTACAAACTTGAAATAAAAGTCTTAATTGAGCATGGTGAACTGACTCGTGGTTCAGAGTATGGTGGTTGTGTGACCATAACTCAGTAATTTCATAAATGGGGACAATTGTTGGTAGATGTTCCCCTAAGAGAGTACATGCAGATGCAATAACTCTGAGTGAAGATGCCTAGTACCCTAGCACACTCCATTTGTAGCTGACACGAGATGTCCAACCAGCAGATGAAACGAGATGTCCTAATGAATCTGTGTGCTCCCATACTGACCGAGACAGGTGAGGTCTTGGCAGCCGACTCTTCCATTGACCTTGTATGGTACTGACTTGTGAGAAGTTTTTGGTCGGTTGGAGATGAACGAGGTATACTTCATCTCCTTAGGGAATAAGTGTGATTGTAAAAGATGTTCAACCACGTAGCATATTGTTTAAGTATCGAATGCAGAAAACATTGTTTGATGCACAATTTAGTTATACATCTTAGTTTGATAGATGTTATTTATGTTTCTTTACATTCCTTGTAAAGTAGATAGATGGTTTATTACTCTATCATGAGTATATGCATCATTTTCCTTAAGCGAAAAGATTACTTTGTTCTATTCATACAATGATTAATACTTCCTGTTAATATAAAAGAACCCCTACTCAATTTTATAACGTTTATATGCAATAATAATAATAATAATATGGTCAGCGGGGAGTTATATCTCTCGTTGGGACAATTGTCTCACCCCGTTGGATCCACAATTTTTAGGTGGACGAGCACGAAGCGGTGGAGATCTTTCTGCAGAGGGCGAACAACAGCTGAGGCAGTAGTAACAGCTCAAGTTGAGTGTACTATCTATTGTGTCCTGTAGATAGAAGTCCTATGTGTTGTCTCTGTACTCTCAGGTCCTTGGAGTCAGTTCATACTGGTTTCATGAACGATCATAGTTTTTAGCTTGTAAGACTCACAGTTTTATGTTGCATTAGTATGTGTTTTGATAGAGAAACTATTATATGTTGTCCTCGAGATGAGATGAAGCAATGTAGTACAATGTAAATCATGATATGTATATGTTCTAGATCTTTCAGTAAGTGTTGTCTGGAAAAGGATCTTGTTGCAAAATGGTTTTAAATTTTAGTGATTTTTGTTAATTCGTTGTTTATGGTAATTCTGCATCATTAGTAACGATTTGGTTGTCAGTTTGATGACGATCATTACACCCCTAGGTTTCTCCAAGGGTATGACTTTACATAAATGCTTTCAATACATTTATGGAATGGTTTGTCATCTTCAAAATGGGGGGGATGTTGACTCAAGGTCTAAATTGACTAAACCCTTATTTTAATGATGACTAAACCATTCCAATTAATTGTGTCTAATGTCTCTACTTGAGTGATTTCAGATTAGGTATAGAGACACTCCAAATGCCCTAACTTGCGCATCTCAAATTGGAGAAAAGACAAGTCAAACTCAATACAAGTGCACGTTTATGTAATATGATGTAAATCCATTAGAATCATGTTGTAAATCACTTGTAATGATTGTATGACTTGTAATTAAGCTTAGAAAAAGTTAGAAGCTCTTAGATCGAATGTTTAAGCACTCAAAAGCCATTTTCCAAAATTCACATCAGGTTGTTCATCGGTGGAGTTGCAAACTCGACCGATCCTGATTGGATCTTGAAAATGACTTTTGATCGGTCGGGTTTACACTTCACAGAACTTGACCGATCCTTCTACTGACTAAAACTGATTTAAGTGAATCGGTCGAGTTACCCCCGGACAAAGTCGACCGATGGCCTAAATTGGTCTTGTCTATTAGTGGGATCGGTCAAGTTACCTTTATAGAAACTCGACCGATTGCATTGTATGGAAAAGTTTAGAAAAGTGTTTTTAGCCATTGTGGAGTTGCAACAAGTGAAAATATATCTGTTGCAAGCCATAAAATGGCTAGTTTTCATTCTTATGTGTTCCCAAAGTCTAAGAGGCATTCCCAGCTATTAATAGGACCCCTTGGGCTTCATTCCAAGGTTTAGCATTCAATGCAAAACTCTATGTGAGGTTCCTATTCTATAGTTGAGTGATTCCTATAGCCTCTCTCTCTCTCTCTCTAAGCTTAATCACTTGCTACATTTTTTAGAGTGAGTAGGAAATCTATAAGAGAGCTAGTGCTGCATGTATATCTTGTGAGACTCTCACTTCCACCACCTCCCTATCTATCCATTCAACCATGAATATGAAGGTTCTCTCTCTTGTCTAAGAGAGGTGAAGAAGAACAAGGGAAGGCATCCCTTGGTGAAGATCAAGGCTGAAGACTTGGAGTAAGAGTGGGTAAGACCTTAGTGAAGGAAGAAGACTCCTTGCTCAAGTGGGTAAGTCCTTGGTGGAAGCTTCTCTGAGTGAAGGTGAAGTCCAGGGCTGAAGATCCAAGAAGAGTGGGTAATTCCTTGAAGGATGAAGACTTGTGTAAGAGTAGGTATGTCTTTGGAAGAAGGAGGAAGACTCCTTGCAAAGTGGGTAAGTCTTTGGTAAGGTTCAACACTCTTTGTATTGGATAGGTAAGTCCTTTAGTGGTCATGCATTGTAAGTCTTATGAATGAATATAAGAGTGCAATGGTTAAGAAATCCTAGAGGTTGACCTCTCTAGGTAGTGGAATGACACACTTCTAATTTGAAGTGTGAAACCACTCTAAATAGCTTGCGAATTGGTGTATGTTCAATCTCTCTCTCCCTTTCTATGAATGTTTTAGTTGCACTCAAACTTCCTATTTAGCAACCTTATCTTTTGATATATCTTGAAGGTCTAATGAATTTTGTTTAAGTGCATTCATCTCTATTCACCCCCCTCTAGGGCATCCAATCACCCATATAGGATCCAATAATGTATACTACCTAATTTCAGTTCTTGAATACCCTAGCCAGGTATTCATCTATTGAAGGCAATGTAAGTATGACACTCTTTGATTGCTATCTTTCTTATTACTCTGATCAAGTAGTCATTTTGAGACAATCTAAAGAGAATAATGAAGTAGGAGATGTGGCACGAATATTTCTACCACATCTTAATTGTTATACAAAGGAATCTGAATCAATCACATATAAACTTATAAACAAAAGAAGATGTTTAGTATAATGTATAACTTGGTCTGAGGACCTAGAGGTGATTGTTACCTGATAAGATGTAACAGTGTTCACTGATGAACTAAGGGTTTGAATACCCATATCTAGTAATCATGATGATGATAATGCTAAGGGATGATGACATGTAATCATATTTATAATTCCTATGCTGATGACAAGGAACCTAAGATGAAATAAGAATTGAATGACACATGAACAGTTGAAAGCTCATGTAGTGATAATATATTTTCTTTGATAAAAAAACCTAGAAAATGATGGTTTTATATGAAGGAATGTGTTTCCTTGTGTTTTTTATTTTCAAGGACATGATAATCAACTAAGTCTTATGACACTTGATATGCATAGATTAGAAATAATCTATAACAGGATACTTTGAAAAGTATCAATTAGTTTGGGATTCTAATTCCAAGACAAAGCTATATGTGATAAGAAATGTCCTATTATATGTTTGTCTTTGGTAATAACAATAGAGGATAGAAATGATGAGGATGTGATGTGTTCATGGCACATATATTGGATACCAAGGTAAAGGATCCTAGTATTGAAGATCTTTCAATGGTTTGAGATAATGAGAACATGACTTCTGATAAGATGAATAATGTTTGGTTACTTAGAAGGACCAACTTTCAGATTAGTCTAGTTGCATACTATAGTATGGATACCATATGTTAGGGGTTTATGCTCCACAGAAACATGACATCAACAAGGATGTATGAGTTGAAGGAACAATTGTATAATCATTTTGGGAAAAAGCTTATCAAGCTAATAATAATTCCTTAGAATATCTCTATCTAGATCTATTGAGGCAGTTTATACATAAACATCTAGAGATCCCTCCTAGATAAGTTCTTCTTCGACAAGTATCCTCTCCTTATGATAAAAAAATAAATAGCTAACAGGATAGTTGGTATAAGTCATAAGAAAGCTTAGTGTTGTGTCAACAGATTAGAGTGGCACAACAGATGTAGGATAAGTCTTGTAGTTCCAAGTGGGTGACAGAACATGACTTTGGTCATTCCTTGAAGGTGAAATGCTAAAGTAAGTGAGGAGTATGGATGACTCCCAAGGTCATTAATCTTATCACATAAGTTGTAAGCTGAGAAGGTGAAAAATTAGTAAGGTTTGACACCTGAGTTAAATAAGGTATGTATAATGCTTCTCTGACTAAGCAAAGTGTTACCTAACATAGAATTGACTCTACATTCAATAATGGAAACGATAGTTGAGTATGTGTCATGTATAAAAAATTCTATGATAACCCTGTATGGAGGAATTTTATGCTGGTCAAAGTTTTATGGCATCTCCATGACATCAAGATGTTATGTGGAGGCTTGATGGTAAGATGCATGAGTAACAATTGTCTCCCTTCATCTGGGATTTCAGGGATGAAATCCTTGTTAGGGGTTTATAACTTGTAACATCCCTGACCTGGTTTTAGGGATAACCCTATTTGTTTAGCCTAAATAAGTTGGTTGGAGCTTTAATATAATCATGTTAGGTGTTTTGTTATCAGGTGACAAACTTATGTTTCAAGTTTGGTCCTGTTTGAATAATGTTTGAGCAATGTTCTCTATTTTGGACCAAAATACAATTTACCCAAGATGAGGGGTTATATTGTGATATGTCACATGTTAAACATACATCATGTGTCTTACCATCATAAGAGAGAGAATGATGTAAGGTGTTGGCTTGTGGAAAGCCTAAATACCAAATCTGCACTTGTTTGAATAATTCTAGTACCGTGTGTATCAATTTTGGTACACATTGTAATTTACCTAAAATGTAGGGTTGATAGGTAAATTATCACCTCTAGAGTGTCCCTAATCCCTCCTAGTATCTTTTAGAGGAGAGATAAAGAAGGATACACCATGTTTGAATCATGCATAAGTGATAGTATTCTTGGTGATACAAAGACCAAGAAAGAATTGAATATGAAACCCTAATTTGAGCTTGTATCGGGATGTAGAGTTCATATGAGAGTGCCTATCGGCCAAGGATCCATAGGGGGAGTGTCATATTGGCTTTTGGAACTCTTGGCTTTTTTCGTGATGAGTTAAGCACCTCAAGGAGGTGAAGTGTATCGGTTTTCAACTTCCTTGGAAAAGTTGTATCGGGTTGTGAATAAAGTGGTGATTGAGTTGAGATATCTTATCCAAAGAGAAAAGTGATGGCTGAAATATCATCTCTAGATTATCCTCAAGTTTTTTGCATGTAAAGATAAATAGGAGTGCATGCAAGGACAACTGTCAACCATGCATGGAAACGTGACACCTAGTAGCTTAAAATGATGACACCTCATATACACACTTTTTCATGAACGTCAAGTATATATACCCTTCCTTTCACCTATAAGTGAAAATTTTCGAATCTTACCACCCCTTTTATATTATATATCATGCATAGAGTCTTGGTATCGTGCATAGGTGAAGGAGTATCATGCATAGGGCCCTGCTATCGGCCATAACAAAGAGATATCACCCATAGAAAAGTGATATCGGCCAAGTGAGGTGATATCGGCAACAAGTGACGAAGTATCGTGCATAGTACTAAGGAGGTCAAGTCTTGGACCTTTGATAAGCTCATCTTCAACCCTAGGAACGTGAAGCTTTGGATCTTGGAGCTTTGAAGTTACTCTTGAGGTAGGTTATATAACTTGAACTCAATTATGTTATTATTTACCATCAATATTGCATTAGTTACATGATTTACTTTCAAATAGAATTTTATTGCATAATTGATGAACTAATGAGCTATAGTAGTAACCTAGGACTGTTTTCCATGAACTAGAATAGTAATAACAAGAGTCTAGAGGTTGATGATGATGACATCATCAAGGTTCAACCTGTGTTGGATGGAAGCACCTCTAACCCGATATGGTGTGAAGCATACACACACCTCTTTGCCTGATATGGTGTGAAGCATACACACACCTCTTTTCCTGATATGGTTGAAGCATACACACACCTCTTTGCCCGATATGGTGTGAAGAACACACACCACTTTTCCCGATATAGTGTGAAGCATACACCCAACTTTTATGCCCGAAATGGTGTGAAGCACGCATACCCTACTTTGCCCGATATGGTGTGAAGTACGCACACACCTCTTTGTTCGATATGGTGTGGAGCACACACACACCTCTTTTCCCGATATGGTGTGGAGCACACACACTCCTCTTTACCCGATACGGAAACAAGCACACACCTTTTTGCATGATAGGGTGGAAGCACCTTAATTCAATATACTTGATTGAGTGACACATGTAGTGTGTTATGTCAAACGATACATTAAGACATAAAGAGTTTAATGCACTTTGATAAGTGTAGGCTAACATACCTTTGAGAGAGGGTTAAGCCAAGTTGATAAAGTATGATGTAATGAATATCCTAGTGAGGATGATAGAGAAACTCATACTTTGCGTTGATAATCATTTAATATTAAATGATGAGAATAAATAAGTATGATTGAATACTTATGATATCAATATATGCTCATAGATGTGTGGAGCAATGAATTAGGTGGATTGATAATATTAACTTGAAACCCTATTCGGATATAAAGAGAAACCCTAACCCTAATAATGGGAGGGTTGTATTTCTCTTATTGCATAAGCCTTGTGAGATATGTGAAATACTTGTACAACAAGTATAATGTTTATATAGGCCTTATGACCTAGAGATAGTTGTTGCCTAGTGAGAGGTGACAAGATGTTTAATGGCCTTGTGACCCATGTGAATAGTTGTTGCCTAGTGAGAGGTGACAAGATGTTTAATGCCCTTGTGAGCCATGTGAATAGTTGTTGCCTAGTGAGAGGTGACAAGATGTTTAATGGCCTTGTGAGCCATGTGAATAGTTGTTTCCTAGTGATAGGTGACAAGATGTTTAATGGCCTTGTGAGCCATGTGAATAGTTGTTGCCTAGTGAGAGGTGAAAAGATGTTTAATGGCCTTGTGAGCCATGTGAATAGTTGTTGCCTAGTGAGAGGTGACAAGATGTTTAATGACCTTATGAGCCATGTGAATAGTTGTTGCCTAGTGAAAGGTGACAAGATGTTTAATGGCCTTGTGAGCCATGTGAATAGTTGTTGCCTAGTGAGAGGTGAAAAGATGTTTGTAAACGTCTCATGATCTAGAGATTAATGTAAGATACGGTAATGTTCAAAATAAACCAGGGAACTGGGAAACCCGTACCATAATAATAATAATAGATGGTTACAAAGATAATAATGAAATCTTGGTCATAGATGCATTATGGTTATAGCCAAATAAGGGTTATAGTGTTTTTAATATGCTAAAATGAGATATGAGGAATATTTGTATCACATAAAGGATGTGAATGTGTATGATGGTTCGACCGAGGTATAATGCCTAGTAAAGGTGATGTGGTATTCAGTGATGAGTTTAAGGGATTGATATCCCATAATGAAAGTGAAAGGGAAACATAAATGTATTCCAATTCCTATGGAATTCTTAGCAATATGGCCATGATCTCATAAGATTGGTATAATCCAATACCTGGTTGTACTCTCAAAATGATCTCACATGATTGGCATAGTCCAATACCTGGTTGTAATCTCACAGGATTGGTATAATCCAATACCTAGCTGTAATCTCACATGATTGGTACAATCCAATACCTGGCTGAACTCTATTAGGATTTGTACAATCCAATACCTAGAAGTAATCTCATAGAATTGGTACATTCCAATAACTGGGTATAATCTCACAGGATTGGTACAATCCAAAACCTGGTTGCAATCTCACTAGATTGGTACAATCCAATACCTGACTGTAATCTCACAGGATTGGTACAATCCAATACCTAGCTGTAATATCACATGTTTGGTACAATCCAATACCTGGTTGTAATTTTACAAGATTGTTACAATCCAATACCTGGCGGTACTTTTACAAGATTGGTATAAAGTTGGAACATAATGATGTATATTCACATGATTAGTAAAATCCAATACCTGGCTAGCAGATTGGTTGAGGCCAACAAATAGAAATGAGATGATGCATACCATAAAAATAGTATCACAGGATAAGTTTGAGATGTTGATATAGTATGATGTGTAAATGATATACATGTCTTTTATATTCCTTATAAAGTGAATAGATGATTTAAAGCTCTATCATAGACAGTTACAATGCTTTAAAAGATGAGAAATGCTCTAATCTACTTATCCACAGAGATTCACCATGCTTATTAATATACAAGAACCTCTACTCAGTTTTATATTGTTTACCTACGATAATAACATCGTTGGCGGAGAGTTATATCTCTTGCTGGGATAATTGTCTCACCCCATGGGATCCACATTTTTTTAGGTGGACGTGCACGAGGGGGTACAAACTGTACTGCAAAGGGATAACAACTACAGTAGGGACAGTAGTAATAGCTCAGGTTGAGTGTACTGTCTGTCGTGTCTTGTAGATAGAAGTCCTATGTGTCGTCTCTGTACTCTCAGGTCCTCAGATTTAGTACGTGGTGGTTTTATGAACAATATGAGATTTTGGCTTGTATGCCTCAAGGTTTTATGTTTCTTCAGTATATGTTTTGACAAAGCAATTGTTATATGATATCCTCGATATGAGATGGTACAAAGTATGTACAAGGTGGACAATGATGTATATAAAGTTGGGTTCTTTCTTTAAAGAGTTTTCAGGAAATGGATCTCTTTGCAAAATGGTTTTAATTTTTAAGTGATTTTTGTTAATCCACTACTTATGATTATTCCGCATAATTAGTAACGATTTGGTTGTTGGTTTGGTGCGGTCATTAAAGTTGCATTCTGTAATATAATCCTTCCATATGTGGATAGGAAATTGTTTTTCAAAGATAGGACACATTGTTTGAATTATTGAATAATCAAGTTCCATGCAACATATGGTAGACGAGATGGAGTGAGGGGTAGGCTGAGGTAGGAGAATGAAAAAGTCTCATGCTTACAACCTAGCAAGTCAATATATGTGTTCATGTCAGATGAATTAATCAAAGTGACAATAATAGTGGACTTGTTGAGGTTGATTTTAAGTCTCAAAAGTTTAAAGAAGATAGTCAAGATTCTGATGAGGTTAATGAGGTCAGGGTCAAGGAATTTAATGAAAATGATGGTATCATCAACATATTGGATGACATTGTGTGAGTATCCCTTAGGCAGGTGGAGGATGTTGTTTTTGGGGGCACTACAGATGTCGGAGTTGAGTATAGAGGTAATGATGATGAATATATAAGGGGATAAGGGGTCACCTTTTTTCAAACCTTTGGAGCTGTTGAAGTAGCCAAAATTAGAGTCGTCGATGAGGGTGGAGAAAGAGCATGAGTTGATGCATGATTTTATCCATGCACACCATTATGGTGGGAAGTCTAACCTAGCGTACAACTAATCAAGAAATCCCAATTGATGTTGTCAAAGGCCTTCTCAAAGCAGATCTTGAGTGTGAGGTCTGACTCTTTGGTAGATAAATAGGTATGTAGAGTCTATTGAATCATGATGAATGTGTCTTGTATGTTCCTATGTGGAAAAAAATGCACTATCTATGGTCAACAACCTTCTACAAAAATGGTTTCATGTGGGAACTGAAGAGTTTAGCAATGATTTAATAGGCGGAGTTGATGATGTTGATGGGCCAATAATCTTTGATGGATGTGGGGTGTTCTTTTTAGGTATAAGTACAATGTTTGTGTGGTTGATGTGTTTGATGAGAGTGAAATGTTATGCTCCTAGTGAATGTGTAGGCATAGACTGTGAATGTCTTCTTTGATAATGTTCCATTAGGTATGGTAGAAGGACATATCGAAATCGTCTGACACAGGTGACTTGTCCATACCAAGGGATATCATGGTCGCATAGATTTTTTGGTCAATAAAGGGATGGAGAAGGTTGTTAGTAGGTGGTATTTTGTCTAGGAAGATCATATCATGGTTGAGGAGCATCCTATCATAGAGTGGGTGGGTTTTATTATACAGTTTTTGCAAAATGTAACAATGTGTTCAGTGAGAACCCTTAGTGGTATGATGGATGTGTCTAACCTGTCCAGATTAATGATCTGCTTACGATTGTATTGATAGTTGCAGATGGCGTGAAAAATTTTAGTGTTCTTATCTCTTTCTGGTAGCCATTTTACATTGTCTCTTTGCTTCCATAGTATTTCTTCTTGGCTTTGGAGGAGTAGGATGTCATCCTTAATGATCTGTATGGGGACAAGGGATGTGTTATTTTGTATGGCAGTAAGAAGTAGATTCTCTTTTTTACTGATAGCATTTGGTATATATATGGTGTGTGTCTTACTCCATATCCTAAGAGTCGATCAAAGCATTTTGAGTTTGTGGTGGAGGTTTAGCCAAAATTGTTGGTGGATTCTTGTTGTGTCTAGAAATTGGAGATAGTTGGTATGAAGTTCGGTAGATGTGTCCATAATATTTTGAAGTGAAAAGACTTGGGACCCAATGAGAGGGGATTGGTGTTTATATGAATGGGTTAATGGTCAGAGAGGCTGGATGGTAGGATGGATATATAGGTCGTGGGTTGTGCATCAGCCCAGAGGTTATTGTAGAGAAATCGATTGAGTCAGGCTTTGTGCTAACCTCTATGCCATGTCCAACAACCATTACCACTTTCGTAATCCCTAAGGTGGTGTGTTGAGATGAAGTTGTGAAATAAGGTGGTATGTCGAGATGTGGTGGGGAACATATGTGGGTTCTCATGATACCTCTCATAGTAACCTTTGATTAGGTTGAAATCACAAACTGTAATCCCTAAGTTGGTGTGTAGAGATGAAGTTGTGAAATAAGGCGGTATGTCGAGATGTGGTGGGGCACATATGTGGGTTATCATGATACCTCTCTAGGTAGCCTTTGACAAGGTTTAAATCACTAATGATGATCCATGGGGATGAAATGAGTTGAACAACTAGGGATTGTAGTTCTTCCTTGAAGGGGTCCTTTTGGGCACTGGGTGGCCCGTAAATCCCTATGAAGTGCCATTGTGTGTTTTCAGAGGGTTCAAGAAATTAGATCGTGATACTGTGGTTGAGAGTGAAGGTGCGTGTATCTGTATAAATGTTGTCGTTCCATCCCACAAGGATGCCACTACTAAAACCTCTGGGTGAGAGTTGGATCCATGTGTTGATGGGTCATCCACCCATGTGTTGTATTTGTATGTCAAGGGGGATTTGGTTTCTTGTATGGTGATTAGGTTGATATCTTTCTGGTAGATGATCTGTCTAATGGTACAATGTCTATTTGGTGTGATAACACAACAACATTCCATTTTAACACATGAGATCAGAGAGGGGGTGTATATGGTCTGACCTGGGGAATAATCAGTGGGATGAACTAGAGTCTAAGTGTGTAGTCCTCCTAATGTTCCAATTATTGTGCATCAAGATGATTTTCATGAGATCATCCACATCCACTAGGTGTGGGAAGGTGATGCAAATATTGTTCCAAAATGTAGTGAATTTCATAGTATTGTGCCATGGTGCAATAGCGGTGATACCTACATATATGGTGTTAGACCCTTTAGGTGGGTAGTGTTGGACGTTAGAGGTAGGAGAACCTAGGTTAGCATCATGGATTCCTGTAGGTGTGGGAGAGAATGCACCTACATCATCCAGTTTGAAGAAGTTCTTGTGTTTCTATGATTCTGGCATACATATACTTCTTTTAATCACATATTCCTTTGGTTAGTCTCTCACTTTTTCCTTGGTCAATTAATATCAGTCAAAGCATGCAATTTTAGCTAAGAATGTGGAATCAATACTTTTGTGGATTAGATGAAACAAACAAATAATGGAAATAACTTTGTCTCATAGATTATATATCAATTAACTCATAATGAAATATTGAAACAAAACATCTTGTTTTCGTAGAAATGGTCAATTCCATCTCTTCATTTTATTGAAATAAGTTCTCAGTTTCTTGAATTATTTATTTTCCTTTTCTCCAATCCAAACTGAACCATGGCAACACTCGATAGTTTTGGAGGGAAAGTCTTTGACAAGATGATTGCATGGATCATGATGTCATTGATTCATGTAGATGGATTCCATGTGGTTAGATCATATTCCACTTACACTATTTTGCACTTTCCATTACAGTCAAATACATTAATGAATTTCTAAGTTTTTTGAACAATGTAAAATTGTTGACTTGTTTTCTTTAATCACATAGTCACATTGCATGAAATTGGGTGTTATTGGTGCTGTTGTAGAGTGAGACGCTATTGGATGATGACAACAAATGGGATTTATGTCTTCGCCGGTCCTTGCTTCTGAAGCGAACCACCCTTATTCTCTTCTTTGTTGATGCTATGCAAGCCATCTTTTGGATGTTGATCTGTAATCAAAACCAGTCAAACATTGATCACGTGTTCCCTGATGATCTTTTAGATTCTTATCATTTTTGGACGTTTTCTACGTGGTTTTAATCTAAGGTTTTGATCTAGAATCTTATGCTATTTTCCTCGTTTCTCTTACTTGTATAGTTGCCTTTGACCATGAAACAAAAATTATATAACACAGTTGGAGAGGAACTCATATATTGGAGTGCCTTTTTGGAATAGGATCCAATTAGTCCAAATGTTCACCCAGATGTGTTGTTTGGTAAAAAATGGACTAACATGGTCCATTCAGGATTTTATAGTCTGATTATCCAAACCAACTTAGTCTGAATGTTCACGCGATTACAAATCCTAGTTTGGATTTAGCTCTATCTTATATGCTAATTTTATATGCAACACTGAAAAATAAGACCATTCCCATTTGGGTGCCAATTAGGTTACCAAATACCACAAGATTAGAAACCAAAATAACCCAACTCTACTATCCCAAGCAAATATTTATCTAGATCAAATCCTAATCTTTCCAAAAAGGGGCAGCGAGTTTTCTTTCAATGCTGGAATTTATTGTGAAGCTAGGAGCTTCATTGTAGATTTTAGTGCATAGACTCATTTATGCCTTTGTTGTGTGAGTGATGTAACCTTGATTTATTTATTACTCACTATGTGATTACATGTTGTAGATATATTGTTATATACTCTTTAAATGCTACAAGATGGTATTTTTATGTACTTTGGATCTGAACCGATGATTTTTTGGCCTACATGTTAGAGAAATGTGCCACATGGACCCTTCTTCCATGTAACCAATAATTATTTTTTGTTCTTTATTAAGTAAGTAGATTCTGATGGTAAAAGAAAACTTAAGATTTCTTGATAAATGATGAAATGTGATTTGCATGCCTGAAAGGTGTTAGCTTGTAAGTTGATGACGACAGTTGTACATTTATACTTCATGCCTTGAGTTATTCTATTATTACCATGTTTCTAAAACATGAAAATGTGGCTCCTATAAATAAAAAGGGTGGTTCTATGTATATTTCCTCATATCGGTCACTATGACTAAGATGTGACAATCAATTAATTTTAGGAAACTTATTATCCTTATTTCGTTAAGGAAGAGTGACTTGTGAGCATTATTTTGAGAAGCTAGGTCTTGATGTTTGAAATTTTTAGATAGCTTCTTGAGTTAATTACTAGTTCATTATTTGTCTATCTGGTTATAAGATGCCTTATATTTTGGTTGATGTAATAATAGAGCAATGAACCTAACTATCAAGAGAAACCTAACTTGTAGAGCCATGCATTTGTAGATATATTCCCCTTAGTCTCTTACAAAGTATAGCAACATGAGTTGTTCTTGTAACAACCTATAGTTGTGACAAAATTCCCAGAGCCATAGATCATCAAATATATGAGGATGCTTAGGATCTAACCCTATCTTTTTTTAATAGTTCTGAAACTCTGTGAAGGTTGATGGCACAGTGGGAGTGCATGAGTAATGAGATGTGTTATATACAGTTTTTACCCATTTGTGTGGCATTGTGACATGTGCACTAAGGTTGGGCCTGAGTTTGGTGGATACACTTTTAGCATACATCCACGGTGGGCTAGTCAGTGTGCTTCCTACATTTTTTGATACATCTCTTTGACCTGAGGTTTAGAGGAGAGATATAGGGAATTCAAATATCCTTAGATCTTATACAAATGGCTAGGTGTTAACTATGTGCACACATATTAAATATATAACTCAAACACTACCCCACAAGTATACATGTGTGTGTAATATAATTGAGATTTTCCAACGACAAAGGTGTTGTCATACACAAAAGCTGGGAATTTCAATGATCTAGATCAGTTTATAAGGTGATTTGGTTTCTTATAAGTTAACTAAGTTAACTATAGATAAATCAACTAAAACATGGATCACTTTATTTATGATTACACTTATATTAAAAGATCTAGAGAGCATGGATTCATATTCAAATCACAACTTGCAGAGCAAAAAAATCAAACATTCTAGTAATAATACTAAAGGAGGTCTGTATTCTGAACCCACCTCTTGGTAGTGTAGAACAATGCTAATTTTGTACACCACTCTCATGGATATACTTAGATTCGGACTACAAACCTTTCTCCGAACACTTCGAGCCACTCCCATGATCAAGATAGTGCAACTAAGGTACATCTCTTTACTCCTTTTCATATCTTTTTAGATTATACAAAGAGCATACATCATACACACAAAGTGGCCAACCAAGCATGTAACAAGAAATAAACTCCGATGAACCTTAAAATAGTGAAATAATAGCATATAATACGAAATTCATGTTTAGGAATTTTATGACATGGTAGGTACTCCCTCATCCCCAAGAACAAGTGTTCTACTCGTCCATGGCTAAGGATTGCAAATACAAGCAGTGGAAAATTGTGTAGGACATAGTAAGAGAGAGGAAAGAACAAAAATCTCCAAATAGGTAATGCAATAAAGAATAACTTCAACTGTGAGTCACCATATCATCCTTGCTACAACACTTTCTCCAGCAACCTTCTCTCTCTAGTGACTGGAATGGAGAATGAAGATATTTGCTGCAATTTTTGAACAAGATTTAAGGAAGAAGATAGTTCTCTCTTGAGTAACCACTCCATCTTCTCTAAATCGCCTCTAACTCCTCTTAGATCTACTATGGTTGTGTTTTGCATCAAATGATTTTTTGTAACTGTGCCAAGTGAATTTTATTAGTATATGAAGAAGTGTGGCAATTTTCTTCTAATTTGAACTGAAACGACAGGTAACACGATGTGTTGAAAAGTCAAAACAACATGTTTCTTACAGTTTATTAATTAGAATTGCCTCAATCGAAGATGACATGGTATGTTGGTTGGCCAAGATAGCACTTTACTGTAAGTTAGGGAACTCGAAAAAAAATTAGAGTGAGGGAACACGACAGGTTGAGATACAAGATGCCTTCTTATTGGGATTTAGTGACTCTTGACTTTTCTGGATTGAAGGTGACACAACATGTTGGTTAGCCAACAAAATGTGTTGATTGCTTATTGAATGGGACAGTCTTCCTACTATGGACATGTCATGTTTGTTGATGAATGGTGTGTTGCTGTCAAATTTTGCTGAAATTATCTTTGATATATGGGAAATTCGTTGGAAATGTAATGTAGCTTGAATCATGGTCAAATAGTCCCCATTTTGGTTTCCAATCATGATGCCTACATTTTAAACCATGGAACGATTAAAGAACTAAAATGGTGAATAATCTAGCATGGTTAAGAATGATTTTTTGGTGAAATTGATTATGAAATACAACCAAAAGTGGTCCAAATGATGATATAAAATGTAAATCACTAGGATACTTAATAGAATTGTGTTATCTGATTAGGCAGTACACCTCATTCAGTCTAAGGTATCTAAAATGCACATCATCCATGTAATATATCTATTTAGGTTCGAATGATGCTAAACATAGTTGTGCTTTAGATGGTCATTCTTTTAATCATTAGTAAATGCATGTTATTTAATGGTCTTGCATGTTGTACTAGAGATGATGAATAAGAGTATGCCTTTGAGTATACAAATAATATATATGCTTATTTATTTAACTATTTTCCTTATAATATCCTCTCTGGTAAGTAACAGATGTTTCAGGCGTTATATCATATCATTGGGACTTGGAGTCTCACCCATGTGGTCTTCCATACTTTTTAGGTGAGCAGCCCAACTATCCTAATGATGGAAGGGAAGATAAACAAGGAGAAGCATGGCCATGCTGGGTAGAGGGTAGAATGGCCTTGGTGGAAAGTTGAAAATGTTACATTCAAAGGTGGTAAAATGAAGGTTGGTGGCACGACCGTTCTGGGCAGAATGGCCGTGGTGGGGGTTGGATACCAACATTCAATTAGGGGCAGAGAGGCTTCACAAACACTTTCCCTGTCGTTCCAAGCCACATGTTACACAAAAACATGCTCGATGTTGGTTGTTGATTGAAGAAGAAGATGTCGATGCACTAACTGAGACGGTGCCCTTAAACTTGGACACAAGTTTGGGGTCCCATGACTATGAAGAAGAAGAAGAAGAAGGAGGAGGTGACACCAAGACTAAAGAAGTGGAGGATGAGCCGGTTGATTTTCAATCAAAGTTGGAGGATAAACAGATTAAATGGGCTTGGAAACAACCCGAGGGAGCTACATATGACAAAGGAAATACAATGAAAGTGTTACTCAAGCCGCTCCACCCCAAACACACAACAAGAAGAGTGATTTCCACTAAATATGCATGCATGTCTACCATGCAAGCTATGGAGATCAACTTTACGTTCAAAAGTTATTTGGAATTTTGCGGTCTATACAAGATATTGATTGAGGTTGAAGAAACCTATCTTGATATAACCCATGAATTCTGTGGGTCACTGTGAAGGTTCAACATAGAGGAGAAGATATAACAAGATTTAGACTGCTTGATTACACACACGTGCTTAGGGCCTCTCAACTCAATGAAATCATTTCCCCCACTCAAGAAATGGTATGGAAATTTAATGAGGGAAGACTTGACAGGTCCAAACAAGAAAATTATTCAGCACTGTGGAAGTGGGCCAAAAAACTTCCATTGTAGGAAAATCTAAGACCAGAAAAATGTATAATCCTTTCATGAGATATTTGTAGAAGGTCCTAGCAGATACCCTTTTTTTCCTTTATGACAATAAATGATGTTGTTTGCAAAAGGATTTGTTTGTGATACCTACAATATCAAGTCATGCCTTACTCAATATAGGAAGTGTGGTGATCGACCACCTAAAGATAGTTCTCTCTAGAAAAAAATCCATTCATTATGGGGGAAATAATCACCAGAATTGCCAAACCAGTAGGGTACGACTTGGACGGACTCAATAAGGTAGAAGGTAAAAAAAACTCATTGATTTAAACTACCTAGAAAGATCCCAAAAGATATACCTCAGAAATAAAAAGATCATCTACATATCGATACATGGGTATCCTGGTATCACTTCATAACTCCCATATCATGCCAGCCCCTTGCTTATGGATGTGGGACCCCCGAATGATTTTTTGGGGTTGATATCAAAGTGGGAGGTGGACCATCCTTGAGAACGATAAAGGGCACCACCAATGGACTTACCCGAGGAAGGAGGAGAGACAAATATACTAGAGCAACAGTGTGTTCTTGAGAAAACCCAGCATACAAGACAAAGACACGAGGATTTTGACATGCAACCACCTCCAACAAATGCATATGACATGTCATCCATTCATGCATAGTTGGAGGTGATTCAGTAGACACATCATTACATATGGTAGGATCAGAAATAGATGCATTACCAGATCAACCACATGCATGAGTATCAACATGCACAGGTGCAGAGAAAACCCCAATATGGGGAGGTGATGCATCCCTATTTTAGGGCTTCATCTTGTGTCTTTTTGCATTATAATCACATATAAATAATGTAAATTGAAACTCATTTTCCCCCAATATGAAGTCTTATATCAAATGCACTTATGGATGCTTTTTGCATATTTTTTGGGCACTTGTGCATACATTGGATGCAAACGAGAGAGATGGGTCCAAATCTTCCACGAGCATGCCTTGGATGTACAAGAAATGATCTGGAGAAAAAAGAAGTCATTTGAAGAAGTGTGGAGCCAAGATCAGCAGTGTTGCCCCCTACCTCGATTGTGATATATCACCACGTTCGTGTTGAAATGTCCCAAAAAGTCATAGTAAAGTCACAAGTTTTGTACATGAATGCCCACAACTGTGCAGCCCCAAAATGGTTGTGGCCACTAAAGACAACATGGTTGTGGCCAACATAACTGTCGTGGACGTAGACCTCCATCACCCCTGTGGATCCACACCACGCCCGTGGTACAAGGACCCTAAAAGTCATAGAAACCCAATGCAAGATACACAGGAATAGCCATGGCCATGGTCGAAGGCCACCTCACCCATGGTGTCCACCACGACCGTGGCAAGCTGAAGACAAAATGAGCACAAGAATCAACACCTTCCTCCAACACAACCATTCCACCCAGCACAACCATGGTACCCTCTACCCAACACGACCATGACACCCACCAAGGTCGTGGCCACTCCATGTATCTACCTCTACATCACAACATACCTCCACCATGACCATATCACCCACCATGATCGTGACACCCAACCACCACAACATCCATGGCACCTCATCACAGTCGTGGTGACCACCTAACCTTATCCAACTTTTCCATTGCATTTCCATTTCTACCCTCATTTAACCTAGTACTTCCCCACCACTTATATATATATATATATATATATATATATATATATATATATATATATATATATAAATATATGTTGTGGGTGCATCATTAGGTTACGTACTCCGTAGCCACCACTAGCATTTACATTCACCCTTCCTTGCATTCAAGAGCTCCACCTACTTCCATTCCTCCATTTCCACCTCAAAATCCACCAAAACCCAAGTTTTCTAGATTTTTTCACCATAATCCCCTACTTTCTCATGCAATTTTCATCCTTGGAGGTAGGTGTTTTGTCCTACTATAGCAAGGAAGTGAAGGAGAAGGATCTTCTATGAGATTCATGGATTTCTACCTCTTTCTTCTCTTTTCTTTACTCTTTTGTTTAGTTATGAGTAGCTATTCCCCTAGTGGTGGGTTGTTTGGGCTAAAAATGATTCTTTGATACCATGTTGGGGGAATCTGTAAACTTTATAATTCCATTCCAAGATGATTGCTTGCTATTTATATCTCATTTCTAAGGTCTCTACTTGTGGTTTCCATCTAAAAATATAAATTGTTTATATTTGTGTGCTTGAATCCACCTAAGTCTATGAGAAGATAGCATATATGGGGCTATTTTGGGAGTTGCACCTAGGTCCAATTAGTGGATCCCTAGCTAGCACCCAACCTTCCCCTACATATATTATTCTCCTACTCTTAGGTGTGTGATCTAAGTAGCTAGTACAACATTGATTGGTGTAATTTCCTAGGAGTTTATTAAAAGCTAGGTGATGGGTAATGTGGGTTGAAATACCCTCACCTCTACTCCCCAATTCAACCTTTGGTTACCAATTACACAAAGCAATCCTATTCTAGAAACCTAGATTAGTCAAATCCTAGTGCAATCTCACCTATACCTTATGCTAACTAATAGTGTAGGGTGATTTCTTAGCATTTGACTAGTTGTTTGGTTTGACAATCTAGAATGAATGATTGAACTTGCTTGTTATATCTTCCCCCAAATGGAATCCTAGTATCATTCCCAAACGGCCCACCCATCTTTATCATTGCTAAAACACAACTTGTTAATTTAGCTTGTTAATGCTAGTATAGTTGCTTGTATTAATTGCCTCTTAGTCAATTGCTAGATTTGATTTGTTGATATTGTTAAGGTAGTTAGTTCCTCCTTTGTACTTTATTACTCTAGCTATTTGTAATTTAGGTCTCTGATTTCTCTAGATCCTTAATTTCTAGTGTAGTGTAGTCTCTTGCTCTTGTTTAGTTAATTGTCTTGTCTTGCTAGTTAGACTGAACTTGTTTAGGGTAACTTGAGGTTTTTGATAATCTAGTTCCTTTCTTTTCTTTGATTGCTCTCATTGGTTTAATCAACCAAATCATCAACAAACCCTAACAACCCTACACTCGGAATTAGGAACATAGCCACCCTACACTAGCTCTAGTGCCGCCACCCTAGACTAGATATAGTTCCCCCTCTCTCCCTATAGATTGAACCCTTTACTTACATCTCGCCTACACTACAATATGATATTGTGCACTTGTGGGTGATATAGTTTGGTTTATGTGATTCCGTAGTCTAGGGCCCACTTATAAATATCAAAAGATCCCAAGTGCATGAAAATGCACCAAACTTTCTGGCGCTATTGTCGGGGAGTAAAGGCACTCGACCCTTCTAGTTAGAGTAGCTTAGCCTTTCCTACTGCCCTTACCATTTCTATTCTTTATTCTTTATTGATTTTTTCACACTTGCCTTTTAACTTGGCTCTCGTTTTTGTTTGTGTATCGTGCAAGTGACAGTTTTGCATGCTTGGTAGATATTCAACTTCTACTACCTTGGTTCCCTTTGACCCTGAGACAGGTAGAAGAACACGTCAACACCGACGCAAGAAACAACAAGCAGCTGAAATGGAAGGTCTTGGTCCTCATGATGAAGCCCAAATTCAACCATCCAACTGCCTTCTCCATGACTACTTCACCCCGGGGAACTAAACCTCCTTGATTGCCACCCCTATTGACCAAATGTCAGGTCAACAATTTTCCATCCCACCAGCCCTTCTCAGACTCCTTCCCACTTACTATGGGATGGAGAACGAGAATCCCTACCATCACATTGATGCCTTCCTAGAGACGTGATAAAACTTCCGTACCCTAGCCAACATGTATGATTCTATAAGAAGGACTATTTTTTCATTCTCCCTAAAAGAAAAAGGAAGAGAATGATATATGCCCAAGCCCGAGTAGGTGACATGGGTGACAGTGAAGAATGAATTCCTGAAGGAGTTCTATCTGATATCAAATCTCACTCAGATGAGAAGGTGCAACACCTCCTTCACCTAGATGGAGAATGAACCCTTCCATGAAGCATGGGAAAGATTTTAGAAGCTCTTGTGTGACTTCCCTAATCATGAAGTACCTCTATGGCAGTTGGTGCAGTCGTTCTACACAATTGTTGATTTGAGTCAGACTATTGTTGATTCTTTCTGTGGAGGGACATTCATGGCTAAGCCCCCAGGGGAGTCTTGCCCCCTCTTTGAGAATCTAGCTCAGAACTCCCTCCACTGACCCTCAAGTAAAGGGGAGCATTGCGATCAGAACTACATTCTTCCTCCCTCTCATGCAGCTCTAGGCAGAACAGAAGCCAACCCCCAAATGATGAAGATGATGGTTGACATGATGAAGAGCCAAGCTGGGGGTTCTACTAGCTAGTCTACCATGGAAGTTGATATTGTTGATGAAGATGTGAATGTTTTGCATGCTTTTAGGAACTGGAACAATCAAGGTCATGTGTCCAACTTCTATACTCCCGAATGGAGGAACCATCCTAACTTCTCCTGGAAACAACAAGGTGAAGACGGGCAAGGACAGACAAAGAAACACCAAGGCCCTAGGTACTGTTCAAAGTTTGAAGATGAGGTGCTTGGGAGGCTAAGAAGCCTAGATGATGTGAAAAAAATATGTCTCTTCTCATGGGCATACAATCAGTCACCTTGAACAAAGACTTGATCAAATATCCCTCTCACTTTCCCATTGTGAGGAGGGAAGACTCCCTTCCCAACCCATGGCTAATTCTAATAATGACATTAGTTCCATGGTAACTCCTCAAGGTATATACCTCCCTCCACCTATCCAAGTTCCCTTGCTTCAATAGTACCAAGGACTGCCTAACCCATATGCTCCCCCGCCTCCACAACCTCCATTCAACTATCAATAAACAACACCTCCACCTCACTCATACCAACAAGCCCCTCCATAATATCACCCGCATCCACAATCACAACAATCTCAATCGTAATACATCCTCCAAAACCCAAATCTCCCACACCAAAGATTACCACCATCTCAACAGCCACTACAACCACCACAAGCTTCTTCTTCAACCACCCATGAGCATGTCAAGGCTGTCACAATGTTGGAGAGTGGGAGGACTTTGGAGTGGCCACAAGACACTTTAGTTGACAGAGCATCCAGTGACGATAGAGTTGATATTGTTATTAGAGGTTGTGATACTGATATATAGGTTGAGGATACTGTGATAGGCATCCGGGCTGATAGATAGATAGCCGCTCGAGCTGATATTGTGATCCAGAAGGATGATATCATAATTTTAGTGTTACTAATTGATGATTATGTTGATTTGAGCCAGTTGGGTGCACAACTCTCCCCTTCCTAGATTCACTTGAGGAACCATCCACTAAAAAAAGGAAGAAGAGGCACACTAAAGACGTCATGGAAACTTTTAAGTTGGTGAAGATCAATATTGCATTTCTTGATGCAATCAAGCAAATCTTGTCTTATTCCAAGTTCTTGAAGGATTTGTGCACATTCAAGAGGAGTTCAAGCTCACTGAGCAAGTGATCTCAATTCTACAACACACTATTCCAAGGAAAAGGAAAGATCCATGCACCCCTATTATTTGTTGCTACATTGGAGCACCCCACATAGACCAAGCTCTTCTTGACTTGGGTTCTAGTGTGAATCTAATGTTGTATGATGTGTATATTGAACTGCAAATGGGACAACTGGGTCCATGTGACGCCCTGATCCCCATGCCATCTCTAATGACCCCAAAGACCAGAGAGTCAATCTTGGTAAACCACCCTTAACTTTTTCTTTTCTTAATCACTTAAAATTAACCTAAAGGAAAATCTTATAACTTGGAATAAACTGAAATCTTACTAAATTGTAGAAGCAACTACTATTTACATTACTAGTTAGGTAAAGTAGATTAACACAACATATTACATTTTTCATACGGAATATAAAGCACAACAGATAACTTCAAACTAATCTACATGTTACATTACATTCTCTCTCTACCACACCACATGCCCAAGGACCGAGGGGAAAGGACTAAGAGACCTCTATTCTAACTATGAACTACCTTCTAAGAGCCTGGGTGATAAGATCCTTTAGCTTCCTCGTACTGACGTTGACCTGAAAAACATTTTCAATAGGTTGGTGAGCTATTGGCTCAGTGAATAGAATTTCACCCAACCATCACAGATAACTCATTTTATATTTATTAAACTGAAATAAAATACCGGAATTACTACATTGAGAAGATCTAAAGCAATACAGTTAAGTAACATAGAATGCCAAAATTACATTTAAAGAACAATTGCTGTGAAACTGTACTCGAATCTTTCTTAGCCTTTCTTGCTTATAAGAAACTCTTTAAAACTTATATTATTGTATTTTAGCTTATGCCCTAATCATATACAGTGTACTCTACATATGAAGAATCATATCGAAATACGGTCTCACCGTATAAGACTTAGCTGACACACCTGGGATGCTAAGCCTGACAACGTCGTTGGTCTACAATAGGAAAATGGCTATCTGGCCTCGACACACCTAAGGGCCATAAAACTAGACTCCTCCTCTGACCTAAGCACACAGGCAGAGAGTCAAGCCACCTATTGGATTTTCTGTACTCTAGTCCCACCAGGACCTCTGGTTGACGTTGGACACTACATGCTGTATTTTAAGGAGACTTCCACTAGGGCTTCATCCCCCATACCACCTGTTAGTAAGTTCTGACCCCCGTATACTGGACACTGCCAGGGTTAGGTCATTTCATCCCTACAGTGCAAACCTCTCATTGGGAATCTACAATATTCATGGCTCCTAAGTCTAATATTTTATTATTCTTGGAAGGCTCTTACTATATTATATATTTCTCTTACTTATACTTGTCTCTGGTATCTCTATGGTACCGCGAATATTTATTTGAAATTTATAATAAAACATGTATATCATTCTAGACTTGGCAGAGCAGTAAATTCAAAACACTGTGATTTTTTGAGTAATCATCATACTATACATATAGTTAGACTAAAATTCTTAAATAAACATAATATAAGTCAATTTCGTATTTTATTCACTATAATCAAGGAATTGAACTTCTTAATACACTGATAAGAGTTAATTACTTGACATATGAGTAATCATCATCTGCACCTATAAATTATTTGTGCTTTCTTAGAAATTGTGCACATCAA
The DNA here is from genome assembly GCA_963693085.1 of Alisma plantago-aquatica. Lineage (NCBI taxonomy): Eukaryota > Viridiplantae > Streptophyta > Magnoliopsida > Alismatales > Alismataceae > Alisma > Alisma plantago-aquatica. The sequence continues at coordinate 728,802,236 of OY856410.1, read as the reverse complement.
CCCTAATCCTGAGTTGGGCATCACATAACTTAATTAAGAGTTAATTACTTATCATGGCAAGAATTATTAATAATAATTTAGAATTTCTAATGATATCTTTGAGAAACGTGCCAATTCATGTTAATACTAAACTACACACAAAGTATGTCATGCCACTATCTTCAATCTCTTAAACTAAGTAAACTAGGATTTTATCAACCATGTAAATTCCAACAATCCAAATCATACAAATCAGGTTAATAAACTAGGATCATGCAAAGCGTGAAGAAGAGAAATGTGCAATAATAAGTCAGGTGATGCCAAGACTACCCGAAACTTTGGTAATAATTGTTACCCATGAAAAAAACACAGATCTATCCGAAATCATCCATTTCTTAGAGTTAATTCTTGCTTAGTGGGTGAGATTCTACTCACTGAGGATCAAGATGGTCGAATTCGACTGGAAACACACCCAAATCCTGCTTCCAGGCATCCGCGGGGTCGTCCTCAACCTTGGGCTCCCAGGATTTGAACCTTTGCAAGCAAGAAGCCTCTACGCATGCAAATGTTGAGGAGGAGAGAGCTAGCTGAGAGTTAGATCGTGGCTGGAGCTGTGGATTTGGGTCCTAGATTCACGGCCGAAGTCAAAGTTGTCGTTCTGAGGTGCTTGCTTGCACCCAACTACTCCTGGCCACTTCTACAGCTGTTGTGCGGCCGCTGATACTGGGGATGCCGTCCTAGCAGGCGGGGGCACGGGTAGAGGCAAGAAGAGGAAGGAGAATGGAAGAAGAGGGTGGAAATGACTCCTTGCTGGATCGAGGCTAAGGGGCTCAAAAATCACCCCTCCCTTTCCCCTACTGCTGGCCGATCAGGATAGCTGTGCGTTGCTACTTCAAGAGGTGCTCGATCGGGTGAAAGGGATAAGGGAATGGGGAATTAATAAATCTATTAATGGGTAAATTGCAGTATTGGTTCAAGTAACTTGAAAATGTCATAACGATTGCCTCGGAGGTCTGATTCAAGTGATTTATTTTGCAAACTTTCAAGCACGAGATCCACTACAACCAAAAAACATGAAAACATACTAAATAGCTGGTCTATACTTGATCAAAACACTAATCACACCATGAACACTTATCTTAACTTAATCAACATGGTGATGCACTAATCATTGTACTTACTAGTTAAACTCGGAGAGGGTCATAACAATCTCACTACCTTATAATATTTCGTCGAAATTCCTAAAAGAGAAAACAAAACTTGTTATGCATCTCGGACTCAAGCTCCCACGTGGCTTCCTCTAGGTTGTAGTTCCTCCATAGAACTTTCACTAATGGTATCTCTCGATTCTTGAGCTTCTTAATTCTCTGATCAACTATTTTTACTGGTCCTTCAACATAGGACATCTCTTTTATGAGCTATGCAGGTTCTAGGTTCACTATCTTCTCTATACCAGGGTAACACTTCTTCGACATCGATACATGAAACACATCATGTAAATTAGCTAACTCATATGGCAAATCCAACCTGTAGGCTACATGTCCAATCCTCTCAATGACAATATATGGGACCATAAACCTAGGAGTTAGTTTTCCTCTCTTGCCAAACCTCAACACTCCTTTACATGGTGAAACTTTCAAATACACTTCATCACCAACCTTTAACTTAAGAGGTCTATGCCTCTTCTCAGTGTAACTCTTCTGCCTGTCCGGTGCAGCTTTCAACTATTCTCTGATCACTGTAATCTTTTCTGTAGTCAAATCCACTATCTCTAGTCTAAGGATCTCTTTTTCACCCACCTCGTACCAACATACGGGTGATCTACACTTTCTGCCATATAGAGCTTCATACGGGGCCATACCAAGACTGGAATGGTGACTATTGTTGTATGCAAACACTATAAGACTCAAGTGTTCTTCCCAACTTCCTCTGAAATGTTGGACACATGCTCTCAGCATGTACTCTAGAGTCTGAATGGTCCTCTCTAACTGACCATCTATCTGCGGGTGAAAAGTTGTATTGAATCTCAACTTTGTGCCTAATGCATGATGCAACTGATTCCAAAACCTGGATGTGAACTAAGGATCTCTATCTGATATTTTTAAAACGGGGATACCATGCAAGCTGACTATCTCATCCACATATATCTTAGCCAACTTTGGGACATCAAAGGTTGACTTAATAGGAAGAAAGTGAGCAGACTTAGTTAGTCTATCCACAATCACCCATATCGAGTCACAACCTCTAGATGTCCTGGGCAACCCTACCATAAAATCCATTGTGATATGTTCCTACTTCCACTCTGGTATAGTGAGATATTGCATGGTACCTGCAAGTTTTTGATGCTCAGCCTTAACCTGCTGGCACACACTACACCTAGCCACGTACTCAGCTACATCCATCTTCATACCTGACCACCAATACAACTCCTTAAGATTCTTATACATCTAAGTGTTACCTGGATGCATAACGTACATCGATGCATGCACTTCCTCAAGCATCTGTTCTTTCAAATCACCGTCTCCAGGTACACACAACCTGTCATGCTGATACAACAAACCATCATCTGAAAACCTAAACTCTGGTCTTTTTCCCCTATCATGTCCTGCATGATCTACTGTAACTCACTATCACTCTGTTGTAGTTCCTTGATCTGATCATAAAAGGTAGGCTTCACTTGCATCTGTGCAATCAAACCACTCTATTCTATCACTCCTAAGTTTAAGTTCAACTTCCACATCTCTACTAGAAAGTCTCTCCTAAAACATGCCATAGAGAATACATCAACTGTTGAACTTGACTTCCTACTCAGGGCATCTGCTACCACATTCACCTTTCCAGGATTATAATCTATCGTCACTTCATAATCCTTGATCGATTCTAACCATCTCCGATGTCTAAGATTGTGATCCTTCTGGGTGAAGATATATTTCAAGCTCTTATGATCTATAAACATCTGGCAAGCCTTACCATAAAGATAGTGACGCCATGTCTTAAGAGCATGAACTATTACAGCTAACTTCAGATCATGTGTTGGGTAATTTTCCTCATTCTTCTTAAGCTTACTAGATGCATAAGATACTACTTTGCCTTCTTGCATCAACACACAACCTAAACCTCTCCTTGAAGCATCACAAAACACTGTGTAGCCTTTATCTGCCTCAGGAAGGATCAACACAGGTGCTCTAGTCAACCTCTTCTTCAAGATCTGAAAATTCTTCTCACAGTTGTCTGACCAGACAAACGGTGCATCCTTTCTCATTAAGCATGTCAGAGGTGACTCTACAACACTGAAGTTCTAGATGAACCTCCTGTAGTAACCAGCCAAACCTAAGAAGCTTTTGATCTCAGTAGGAGTTTTAGGCTGCTCCCACTGTAGAACAAACTCGACTTTCTTAGGGTCAACATTTACTCCATCTCCTGAGATGACATGTCCAAAAAAAGACACCTCAGTTAACCAGAACTCACACTTACTGAACTTAGCATATAAGTGGTTTTGTCTTAACAAATGTAATGCTATCCTCATATGCTTCTCATGTTGCTCATCATTTCTGGAATAAATCAGAATGTCATCTATGAAAACCACTATGAACCGATCCAACAACGGCTTGAAAATTCGATTCATCATATCCATGAAAGTTGTTGGGGCATTACTTAGTCTAAACGTCATGACCAGAAACTCATAATGCTTGTATCTTGTTTCGAAATCCGACTTAGGAATATCTGAAGCCTTTATCCTCAACTGATGATATCCAGATCTCAAGTCTATCTTAGAAAAGATCGTCAATCCGTGCAATTGATCAAACAAATTATCTATCCTTGGCAACATATACTTATTCTTGATGGTGATCTTATTCAACTATCTGTAGTCTATACATAACCTCATAGTACCATCTTTCTTTTTCACAAACAAGACTGGAGCTCCCCATGGAGAAGAACTAAGTCGAATGAAGCCTTTATCCATTAACTACTGCAACTGGATCTTCAGTTACTTCAACTCTATAAGTGCCATTTTGTAGGCTGGCAGCACTACATGGTGACTACCTGGCAACACCTGGATCTCAAAGTCTATCTCTCTTTTAGAAGGCAGACCTGGCAACTCATCTAGGAACTCACAGACCACTGGCACATCACATAGGCTGACTATGCTCTTCTCTACTCTGGTGTCTACTACATGTGCCAAGAATGCCTCACAACCTTTCTGCAACATCTTATCAGCTACAACGGCTGATATGATACACGTAGGAAAAACTTTCTTGTCTCCATAAAAGACACAAGAAAATCCACCCTGTTGAAAGACAACCTCCTTCTTCCAATAGTCGAGCTGAACTTGATACGTCTCTAGGCAATACATACCTAAGATAACTTGAAAAGAGTTAATATCTAGGGGTATAAGATTAACTACGATGGTGTAACCACCAAAGGTCAATAAACATCCGGGACAAAACTCTGTCAACACTATCAGTTCACCTAACAGAACCCTCAACAACAACTCAAACGGTAACTCCTGGATTAACAGGTTAAGCTCACAAGCTAAAGAACTCTGTATAAACGAGTGAGTAGCACCCAGATTTATCAAAAATGTAACTGAAATGCTATTAAAGAGAAGCATTTCTCATGTAACTACTCGGGAAGAAACAATACCTTATTGCTATATTAGAGAGAAGAAGCGTCCTAAAGCTCTTCCTCTCCCACGATGTCCTTGTTTTCCTTCCCTTCCACTGGGTGCTCCTCCTCCTCGGGAACCTGAGCTACTGAAGAACTTGCTTCTCTAGTTGGAGCCTATCGCAGAACATTCTGGTATTGTCACTGAGAACCCTGTGTTGCTACTTGCTGACATTTGGGACATTTCCTTCTAAAGTGTCCCACCTATCCACAGATGTGACAACCCTAAAAATCTACACCCCAACACTGATCGGAGTGCGGCTTTCCACAAATATCAAACATCAATATCTCTCTCTTTGGCGGACCTATCACTGACACTGAAGATCCCGAAGACCTAGTTGTAGGTGTCCATGTAGACTGTGTATTCCATCTTCCAGAAATGGGCCTTCCTCCACTTGATGAAAAACAAGATCCTTATCTACCAAAACATCCAAGTCTTCATCCTATCTTCAAAAAGAAACCACCACCTCCTCTGTGTCCACTACTAGCTTGTCCTCTTCCAAAGTCTTCAGATCTCTTTCTATTCTCATAGTGCTTATCAGCGTTCAAAGACTCCTCTATATGTCTTGCTGCCTCAAGAAACTCTCCGAAGTTCTCCCTTTCTTTTCGGCCAACTACATATATACTATGCCAGATTTTGGGCCTCAATCCATCCTGGAATCTTCTATACTTTTCCACATCATTAGGGACGAGCTGCGGGCAGAAATTTACCAACCTGGTGAAATATGCCTCGTACTCTCCCACTGACATATTCCCTTGTCTTATGTTTTGCAGTTGTCTGATCTTCTCATTCAAAAAGGTAGGTAGGTAGTACTTAAGATGGAATTCATCAACAAAATCCTTCCAAGTCAATACCGTGTTCCTCCTTTTATCTTCCACTCCATGCCACCAAAGCTCTGCATCACCTTTAAGCGAATAAACTGCATGATTGATTTGTCTTTCCTCAGATAGCTCCATCATACGTAACACTTTCTCCAATTGTATAAGCCATTCATCTGCAACTACATGGTCTGTAGTTCTGAGAAATCGGTATCTCCAAGCTTCTTAAGCAGCTCATAGGATCCCATAAGATCCTTGCTGCTCGAGATAGAAGCTCGCCTCTCCATCTTATACTTTTCCTTGGACTCAAGAAACATCATGTACATTCTTGATGCCTCATCCACATCATCTCCACCACCTAGACCCATCACCTGAGGATCAGGTCCAATGTGTCTCTTAGCTTGGTCCAATGCTATAACATAACACTTCCTATTAGAAAATTGTAGTTAGAAGGAAAACACCTAAGTCCTAATCCTATTGGTCTCTTATTGTCCCCTGACCTTGACTTAGAGTAACTACATATTCAACCTATGCTCACATGACCTTGCTCTAATATCAAATCTATGTGACGCCCGATCCCTGTGCCATCTCTAATGACCCCGAAGACCGGAGAGTCAATCTTGGTAAACCACCCTTAACTTTTTCTTTTCTTAATCACTTAAAATTAACCCAAAGGAAAATTTTATAACTTGGAATAAACTGAAATTCTACTAAACTGCAGAAGCAACTACTATTTACATTACTAGATAGGTATAGCAGATTTACACAACATATTACATTTTTCATGCGGGATATAAAGCACAACAGATAACTTAAAAATAATCTACATGTTACATTACATTCTCTCTCTACCACACCACATGCCCAAGGACCCAGGGTAAAGGACTAAGAGACCTCTATTCTAACTATGAACTACCTTCTAAGAGCCTGGGTGATAAGATCCTTCAGCTTCCTCGTGCTGACGTTGACCTAAAAAACATTTTCAATAGGTTGGAGAGCTACTGACTCAATTAATAGAATTTCACCCAACCATCACAGATAACTCATTTTATATTTATTAAACTGAAACAAAATACAGGAATTACTACACTAGGCAAATCTAAAACAATATAGTTAAGTAACATAGAATGCCAAAATTACATTTAAAGAACAACTGTTGTGAAACTGTACTCAAATCTTTCTTAGCCTTTATTACTTATAAGAAACTCTTTAAAACTTAATTATCATATTTTAGCTTATGCCTTGACCATATGTTGTGTACTCTACATATGAAGAATCATATCGAAATACGATCTCACTGTACAAGACTCAGCTGACACATGTGGGATGCTAAGCCTGACAACGTCACTGGTCTGCAATAGGAAAATGGTTCTTTGGCCTCAACACACCTATGGGCTGTAGAACTGGACTCCTCCTCTGACCTGAGCACACAGACGGAGAGTCAATCCACCTATTGGCTTTTCTGTACTCTAGTGCCACCAGGAGCTCTAGTTGATGTTGGACACTACAAGCTTTATTTTAAGGAGACTTCCACTAGGTCTTCGTCTCCCGTACCATCTGTTAGTACGTTCTGACCCCCGTATACTGGAAACTACTAGGGTTAGGTCGTTTTATCCCTATGGCGCAGACCTCTCATAGGGAATCTACAGTGTTCAGGGCTCCTAATTCTATTATTTTATTATTATTGGAAGGCTCTTACTATATTGTATCTTTCTCTTACTTATATTTGTCTCTGGTATATCTATGGTACCGCATATATTTATTTGAAGTTTATAATACAATATGTATATCATTCTAGACTTGGCAGAGCAGTATATTCAAAACACTGTGATTTTCTGAGTAATCATCATACTATACATACAGGCAGATCTTAAATAAACAGAATACATGTCAACTTGGTACTTTATGCACTAGAATCAAGCAATTGAACTTTTTAATACACTAATAAGAGTTAATTACTTGACATACGAGTAATCATCATTTGCACCTGTAAATTATTTGTGCTTTCTTAGAAAATGTGCACATCAACCCTAATCCTGAGTTGTGCATCACATAACTTAATTAAGAGTTAATTACTTATCATGGCAAGAATTATTAATAATAACTGAGAATTGCTAATGATATCTTTGAAAAATGTGAAAATTTGTGTTAATACTAAACTACACACAAAGTAAGTCGTGCCACTGTCTTCAATCTCTAAAATTGAGCAAACTAGGTTTTTATCAACCGTGTAAATTCTAATAATCCAAATCTTACAAATCATTTAATAAACCAGGATCATGCAAAGTGCGAAGAAGAGAAATGTGCAATAAAAAGTCAGGCGATTCCAAGACTACCTGACACTTTGGTAATCGTTGTTACCCATGAAAAAAACATAGATCTAACCAAAATCATCTATTTCTTAGAGTTAATGATTGTTGAGTGGGTGAGATTCTACTCACTGAGGATCAAGATGGCCGAATTTGACTTGAAACACACCCAAAGCCTGCTTCCAGGTATCTGTGGGGTCATCTTCAACCTAGGGCACGCTGGATTTGAACCTGCTATAAGCAAGAAGCCACTATGCATGCACAGGTTGAGGAAGAGAGATCTAGCTGAGTGTTAAATCAAGGTTGGAGATGCGGATTTGGGTCCTAGCTTTACGACCAAAGTCAAAGTTGTCATTCTGAGATGCTTGCTCACGCCCAACTACTCCTGGTTGTTTCTGCAGCTGTTGTGCGGCCGCTGTTGTTGGGGGTGCCATCCTAGTAGGTGTAGGCACGAGTAGAGGTGAGAAAGAGGAAGGAGAAAGGAAGAAGAGGGTGGAAGCAACGCCTTGTTGCGTCGAGGCTAAGGGGCTCGAAAATCGCCCCTCCCTTTCACCTACTATTGGTCTATTGGGCTAGTTGTGCACCGCTGCTGCAAGCGGTGCTTGATCGGGTGAAAGGGATAAGGGAAAGGGGAATTAATAGATCTATCAATGGGTAAATTGCAGTTTTGGTTCAAGAAACTTGAAAATGTCATAACGATTTCCTCAGAGGTCCGATTCAAGTGATTTCTTTTGCAAACTTTCAAGCACAAGATTCACTACAACCTCCAAACATGAAAACATACTAACTAGCTTGTCTCAACTTGATCAAAACACTAATCGCATCATGAAAACTTATCTTAACTTAATCAACATGGTGATGCACTAATCACTGTACTTACTAGTTAAACTCATAGTGGGTCATAAAAGTCCAGCTCACTGCACCTTGCAATTGGTCGACCATTATGTGTAAATGTCTAGTTGGCGAGTTGACAATGTATTAGTGAGACTTGATGATGAGACGTCTGCTTTCTTTCCTACTGACTTTATTGTGTTGGATATGGAAAAAGACTCTAGAAAGGTCTTATTATCTTGGGGAGACCCTTCTTGGCTACAGTTGATACAGTGATTAATGTGTGGACTGGTACCATGTATGTGACCTTCATGCACGGGAAGATCTGGTTGAATATTTTCAAGTCATTTTCTAAGGCCGAGGTGATAGGTGCTACAGAGGAAGATTGTTATCTTATTGAGTGTCTTGACAAGATTGTAGAGGAATGTCTACATATATAGATTCAAATTGCCACTCAAGGTAGATTTCTAGAGCATATTGTGGACTTTCTCAATGATGATGAGGATGAGGAAGATGAACTGGCCTTAGTGGATGCATGTGAGGACCTCGCATCTCTAAAAAACCTATGAAAAATTCCCTTGAAGAACCTCCAATCCTTGAGCTCAACTCTCTTCTTTAATGGCTGAAGTATGCTTTCCTAGGTTCAAATGGCATCCTCCCAATGATCATTTCCTCTACCCATTTCTGACATCCCTTGGGTGAGTGCCATCCAGGTTGTGCCCAAGAAGAGTGGGATCACAATAGCTGAGAATGAGGATGGAGATTTGACACCAGTGAGAGACCAATCAAAGTGAAGCATGTGTGTAGATTATAAAAATTTGAATGAAAGGACCAAGAAGGACCATTTTCCACTTTTGTTAATTGATGAGATCTTGGAAAGACTTTTAGGGAAGAGCTTCTACTATTTCCTTCATGGCTACTTAGGTTACTTCCAGTTCACAATTCATTCCGCAAATCAAGAGAAGACAACATTTACTTGTCCAAGTGGTACTTTTTCTTATAGGATAATGCCATTTGGGGTGTGCAATGCTCCTTTTACCTTTCAAGGATGTTCGACATCCATCTTTGCTGACATTCTTGATTCGTCTCTGGATGTCTTTATGGATGATTTTTTAGTGTTTGGAAAGATAGTTTATGATTGTTTGCTCCATCTAGTACCTGTGCTAAAAAGATGTGTCAAGGTTCATTTGGTGTTATCTTGGTAAAAGAGTCATTTCATGGTTCTTAAAGGTATTGTTTTGGGTCACCAAGTTTCTATGGCCGACATTGAGGTTGATAAGGCCAAAGTTGGCCTAATTTCCACTCCTACTAATCCTTCCACTATAAGACATGCTTGTTCTTTCTTGGAACATGCATGTTTCTACCACTAGTTCATCAAAGAATTTAACAAAATTTTGAGACCGCTTTTCCATTTTCTAGAAAGGATGTATGTAACATACCGGATCTTGGACCCTACCCTAGAACTTCAACCTTTTGGACTTAGCCAAGCAAGGTTGAGGTTAGACCGAAAAATGTTTAGTATAAACTAATGAACTAATGCATAAATAGATCACCCTAATGTAACCTAATGGCTTAAAATTAATATTAGGCCAATTATGAACATGTAAAATATGTCATAATATTTCCTTTAGTGCTAATATGAATCTAAGGAACATATTTGGATGGATAATTGCATTAATGATGAAATAATATTATAATGGGCCATAATAATATATGTGACATATCTCCTAAAAAGAAATCTTAAAAGTGGAATCTAATGTGAAAATCATGCTCCTTGGGTGCCAATTAGCTTGGGAGTCAAGTTTCACCTTATTTGCATAATAATAATAATCTTGTCATTTCTAGGAAAGGAAATAAGAGTTTTTATCCAAATAGAAAATAAAATATTAAATGACTCCAAAAGTGAAAAATAATCTTAGATTCGTAATTTAAACATTAAAGTATGCATTTTGGTGATTTTTCACTCAATTTGAAGAATATTTGATTAAAAGATGAAATCAGGAGAGAGAGTGTGTAGACCCTTCAAAATATTAAATAAATGTATAAACAACTTCAACATGTAAAATTGATAACAAATTCGTATCTAAGACACTTAAGATAACTATTGGATGAAGTTTCACTAATTTTGGATAATCCTAATGTCATTAATGCATGAGGAAAGAGAAATGGAGATTTAATTTATTTAATGCATCAAAAGTCCTCAAAACGAAAATCTAATTGCATAAATGGAATCTACATGTCTTAATTGGCCTTTGTGAAAAATTTCAATACAATTCGAGTTTATTTGCACCCTCAACTGAGGAAAGTGAAACTATTAAAGAATTGAATATTGCACTTTAATTAGATTTCCATTTGAATAATGTTTCCTTTAATTTATATTATCACATGGATTCTTTATTCTAAAATTCCTTTTCTCGACTTGGTTGGACGGCTCCCATTTTCTACTAAGAATCGTGGACTCTTTGGACGGCTTGGAAGTTCTCCCTTTCACCCAACTTTCAGTCAGAAGGGGGATACAGTTCACAAAATCCTCTCTACTTGCTATCTCTTGTGTCTTTTCTCCTCTCTCCCAGATTTCTTTCTCTCTGTGTTCATCGCACGAGATCAAATTGGGGAACCGCTAATTTGTTAGGGTTTCATGCCCTATAAATCTCTAACGACACCTCTTGCATCATGTCGCTTGTTTTGGCCTTCGCTCGGGTTACTAGTGATTCTTACCCTGCAACTACCTCTTCTATCTCTTCCACAATAATGCTCTAACCTCAAGTAACTTGAAGGAACTGAGTTTTTATCCTAGCTTCTATTGCTACCCCCTCTCCAGTATGGACCTTCTTTCTTTGGGTGGTCAGAGTTCGTCAGGACACTACTAACCACCGCATCCTAAGGAAATAAAGTGGAGTACACCCCTGAGCCTCAACAAAACTTCTTGGCTTCCCAATTTGGTTCCAAGGCAAGCATACCAAATTCGCCTCTTTTTGTTCTTCTTCTGGTAGTTGGGATAAAAGGGTCAATTGGAGGGTCTTCACTTCCAATTTCCCACATCTTACATGGTGTCCGACTCTATTTTGGGAGTTCAAGTAAGTTGATTTGTGCCTAATGTCCCTCAATTTCTGAGTTTCATGTATCCTCACCTAGTTCCATCCATGGTGGATGGTTAATTTGAGTTTTTGGTGGACATGCTACCCCATCTTGGGATCGTTGAGGTCGTAAGATGATGGAGGATTCCGTTGTTTTCTCGCCTCGATTGTGGTTATTATGTTATGTGGATGTGAAGATTCAAATCGCTAAAGAAGCACCATCCGATTTGTTGACGTTGAAGATGGGGGTTTCGTGTTCTCTCATTTCTCTTTGTTTTTTGTTTTTCTCCAGGGGCTTAAATGCCTTTCGGCCCAGAACTTCTCCTTTCAAAGTTGAGAGTTTGCACTAGTTTGAGCACTGAGTTGGTTGGGCGTGGTTGTCCCAACTCATCAATGTTAATCGCTGACCAGGTTTTAATTACTGACGAGGATTTTTTCGTATTATTTGATTGGTCAAATTTTTGAAAATTCATATCTAATTAATTATAGCTCATAAAAATAAAATAAAATATGATCTGAAATCACAAAAATATGAGATTTCTAGTGGTACTAGTTTTGTCACCCGAATCTAGTGTTATAATAAGGTCATTTTAATGGATTCTCCTAAATAAGTAATAACTTGCAAACTTCATAACTAAATATTTAAAAGTCAGAGTAATACAATAAAATATGTTTTGAACTCAGGAAAAGATAATCCAAAATATGGTGTGGTTTTGGTAATCTAATTTACTAATATTAAAAAGACAATTTTTAGGGTTTTAAATAATTAATAAAAACCTAACCTAATTCTACATATATGCATCATAGGTGCTTTGGAGACCTAGGTTTGGATCTAGGACTGTCTTTGGACTGTTTAGTTTCTTGAGTAAGGTATGTTTGCATCTCCTATTATTCGTTTTTATCAATTCACCAATTTTCTTCTTTCTCTTGGTCCTATGGACATTAGCCTACACAATATCTTATTCTTTTGAAAATTATGGCTCATGTGAACTGCAATATCTTATGATCATATTATCATGTTTGGACATTCTTTTGGTCTTTTCTTATTCTTTGTTCAGGATGGAACTCTATATGATGACATGTGATGTCTTTTGCCCACTTATCAGGTGCAATTATGTGTTGGTCACCTTTGTGGTGACTACTTCGTTTAATCTGACTATACTTTCTACTTGACTCTACATTAAACATTCTATGTCATTAAGAAGAACTATATTAGTGTAATGTCATTGGTATTGGGTAGATGTGTATTTCCTGCTCGGGGCAGTATGCTCTTGTTATTTTTGGGATGGAGGTAGCCCCATACCCGGTTTTCAAATTTATGTGGTTTGCCCACTTTATATATATTTGGGAGTTTGCTTATGTGCTATTCTCTATCAGGTTTCAAATTTTTGAGACTTGGCTGACTTTGTCTTCATATTTTCTAGGGCTATGTTTATCTCACATGCATGCAAATTGTTATGGGTTTTGTGACCAAAAATATTATGTGTGCTTTTGTGGCACCACTTTTATTATTGATTTTATGGCAAGTATTTATTTTATCATGTGATGACAAATCATTTATTTTATGCCCAGTTGGGTAGTACTTTTCTCTTTCATGGGAAGCCTTTATATATTTTGTCTTTATTCCACATATTGCTCAATTTTCTTTTTAGTATGCACATACCAGCCTTTGTTGATGTCTTCTATTTTTTTCTTCTTGCTGGGTTATGCTTCCAACCCTAGGTGAAGGATATGGAGTAAATGGCATGGACTTATCTTAAGGAGTTAAATCTTGGAGACAATTTTGATATGGTTAAAATTTCCCTCTACTTAGATCCATATGGTGTATATTACATGTAAACCCTATGTGGGATATTATGATGTACTTTTGTAATCTTTTGTGAAGAATTGAATATAGTCTTTATTTTTATTCCACTACTACACCTTGGTTGTTTTGATTGCCATTAAATAAGATTTGAAAATTTTACAACCACTCCAAGAAACCTTATGGGTGTGTTTGGACTGGAGGTTCAATTCTTCAAATTTTTAGTAGGGAGTGTATCCCCTCTTGGTCCCACTCCTTAAAACATGGTATCAGATCCCATGGTAGTTGGAATTTGACTATTTCAATTTTGTCTCCCTAACTAGAACCCTTGCCCTAGATAGTTACCCTCTAGGTGAGATGTTCACCCTAGAAATGATCTATGTTATTCCTGAGACATTGATGGCTTCATATGATATATATATTAGAATCTTGATGGGTAAGCCCTTATGTGAAGAGGTTTTAGGTAATCTTACCCTACCATATAGGACTACAGTGATATGTTTCTTTGGATGCAATAAGGTTTTACTTGAGGACGAAGTCATGTTTTGAGGATGAGGTACTAGTGGAATGAAGGGATCTTATTATGGAAATTTTGACTCGAATTATCACATTGATTTTGGTACCATCTTCATTTTTCCTCCAATGTTTCTTATCAACAAAAATTATTTTCATTGTAATACTATATGTACAAGAAATTTCTCTAATTTTTGTTGTTTTCTTGAACTAAGTTGCAATGAAGAGTTTCTAAAGAATGGATTGTGAAACCCTAGAATTAGTTGGAATAGAATCTTAACCCTAGTTTTCACTATGAAGAAATGACTCGCCTAATGTAGTGGACCTACCCTTTGTACCTGATGACTTTTTGGATGTTTGTGTAGGGTTAATAGGTTAGAGACACAAGGAACTAAAACTCAACCCTAGTTGGTTCTGACTTTTAGTTGGACACGTGGATAACATAAACATCTAAAATACTCACAACTAAAATATGCATAAGTGGCCATAGTAACTTATGATGTTTAGTTGACTTGTTAGGTTAAACCTTTTAAGTGGTGGAGATTTTTTGGTTTATGAGGTATGTATGATTCATTTTTGAGGACAAAATCCTTTTAAGGGGTGGAGTGTTGTAACATACTAGATCTTGAACCCTACCTAGGAACTTTGGCCTTTTGGACTTAGCCAGGAAAGGTTAAAGTTATACCTAAAATATGTTTAGTATCAACTAATGAACTAATGAAAGTATAAATCACCCTAATGTAACCTAATATCTTCACACTAGTCTTAGGCTAATAATGGACACATAAATATGTCTTAATAATTCCTTTAGTGCTAATATGAAAATAAGAAAAATATTCGGATGGATAATTGGGTTATTGATGAAGTAATATTATAATGGGCCATAATAATATATGTGACATATCTCCTAAAAAGAAATCTCAAAAGTGGAATCTAATGTGAAAGCCGTGCTCCTTGGGTCCCAATTGACTGGGGAGTCAAGTTTCACCTTATTTGCTTAATAATACTAATTCTTTTAACTTCTAGGAAAGGAAATAAGAGCTGTTATCCAAATAGAAAATAAATATTAAATGACTCCAAAATTGGAAATAATCTTAGATTCGTAATTTACACATTAAAGTATGTCTTTGGGTGATTTTTCACTCCATTTGAAGAATGTTTGATTAAAAGATGAAATTAGGAGAGAGAAATTGTGTAGAACATTCAAAATACATAATTAGTTTCAATCATCACGTGGCTAATCCTTACCACCCTCAATGTAGTGGGCAATTTGAGTTGGCAAATAGGGAGATAAAGCTTATTCTTGAGAGGACGGTGAGGTTGAACCGTAAGGATTAGTCTTTATATCTTAATGAAGCATTATGGGTGTATAGGACAACATTCAAGGCCCCGATTGGCACTACACCATTCAAACTAGTGTATGGAAAAAGTTGCCATCTACCCATGGAAATGCAACACAAGACACTATGACCATTGAAATCCATGGACATGGATGGGGACACTATCGGAGTGAGAAGAAAATTGTAGGTGCGTGAGTTAGAAGAAATGAAATGAAGCATATGTGATGTCAAAAGGCTACAAGGAAAGGACCAAGTTTTTATATTATAAGCTGATTAAGAAGAAGAACTTTGATCCCATACAACGGGTATGGTTGTACAATTCTAGGATGAAGTTCTTTCCTCAAAAACTTTGGTATAGATTGGAAGGACCTTACCTAGTCAAGCATGTATATCCATCTGGGGTTATTGTGATATGTGAAAAGGAAGGAGCAAAAGAGTTCACCGTCAATGGAAAAAGGTTGAAACATGTTGTTGATGTTGGTCTGAACAAAGCAAATCAAAGTTCTGATATCGCAATGTTAGTTGAAGAACACCCAATCGATGAAGAGATGTGCTTAAATGCACATGAAAGAGACTTATATTATGAAGATGCTTGGAAGGTTCTGTGAGGATGATTGAATCAAGAATCAGTAAGCCCAACTTATGGTGTAAAATTTATCACTAGTGGAAGGCAACCCACCTAGGTTTGGGAAATTTTTCACCCAACCTATACTATTTGATACTTTTGCTTTGTTTTTACATGATTCCAAGAAAACACACACACAATTGTGTTTAATAAAATTCATTTAGTTTCTAAACATATGGTAGGTGATAGGTTGAAGAGAGAGTAAAGATGAGTGCGATCATGGTTGTGTGAAGAAAATGTGGCATCCATGCAATAAAATTAATAAATATGAAGGTTTATGAAGTTTTCAATGACATAACACTTTTGAAGGACTCACTACGGCCTTGAGGATGAAAAATGGACATGGAGGAATTGATGAAAATGTTACAGAGAAGTGTGGAGTTTTGTGAACACTAGTAAATAACCGACCTTTAGTGTTGGTTATTTAAGGCCTTTAGTATCGGTTTCTAAGGGACACCTATGTGAGCGATGCTAAAAGCCCAACCGTTACGCGTCAGTTCAAACACCGACGCCAAAACCCTTCGCGCGCCACCGAAAATGCGCCAGCAGGGGACTATAGGCGTCGGTTATTAGATAAGAAACCGACGTCGTATAACTTCACGCCTCAGAAACGGTGCTATCTGGGGCACTATCAACGTCGATTTATTAGTAATAACCGACGCCATATCACTCCCAGCACGGCCGTGTTGTCTGGTCAGCTTCCACGGCCGTGTTGACCAGCACGGCCGTGGTGTTAAGGAAATAGACGCCGGTTATGAGTAGGGAAACCGACACTGTAACTACGTGTTGTCTGGTTAGCTGCCACGGCCGTGCTGGCCAGCACGGCCATGGTGTTAAGGAAATAGTCGTCGGTTACGAGTAGGGAAACCGACACTGTAACTATGTGTGTCGGTCTTATACAAATAACCGACGCCTATTGTTTTGTTTTTTTTTCTGTCAGTCTGCATACCTGCTGTGGCTGGTCGTAGGATGAGAAACATGTAGTTCAGTTATGAACTGCAGGTTTTACGACATCCATTGATATCAGCCAACAACAGGCCACAAACCTACAAAATTAACAACAAAAATATTCACACATTTATCAATGCAACCTACAGTTCCATTTGATTTTCACACATATAGAAACATTCATGTAGCTAGCAATTTTTAGTTCCATTCATTTTCACATTCACACATGTAGAAACATTCATATAGCAACCAACAATTTCATTCATTTTTACTCAGACACATGTAGAAACATCCAGACATGTAGAAACATTCACACATATATTATAATTCAGAAAATCATTTATAAAGTATCATTCTTTAGTCATTATTCACTATCAACATCCCAATTATATTTTAAAACCCCCAGTACTTGTATGATTGTTGCCCATTCTTCTCTTACTTCATTTAATTCTCCCATCGTATAGGGAGCATGTACATATGGTAAGGTCGTTCCTGTAGTGTGGTCAGTTTTAAACACCTGTAAAGAGAATGATGTATATATATAATGAATGAGCTATAAATAAGATTAATATATTTCATATTATCTAATGAGACTATATAATACCTCAACAATACAATCGATGTCCATTGCGGCATATTTGATAATCATGTGCATAAATCGCATCACATAGTATGCACATGCCCATCTGTTGTCTTGTGTAGCACACTATAAATTCAAACATACAAAATATTAAAAAATACAACTAATTAAGCATTGTTCACATAAATAATATATACATATATTGCAGTCGCGAACTTACTTTCACGTTCTTCCAAAATTATTGGCTGGTTCTTTTTCGTGGGGACCTTTCCTCCAGCCTTTTTGAACTCATCAAAACCCCTACATGTTAATGTAACACAAAACATTGCATAATTAAATAGTAATGTAATAACAAATGTTAACGGATATGAAAATGGAATATTTCTCATCGGAATAATGCCATTTTCATTATGTGTCCATATTTTGTATTCAAATTACTCCCCTTAGGATCTAGATAATAGACAGTGAATGTCTCGGGGACAATAACCAGTAACTCCCAATGCCTACCACTAGAGGTAAAAAAGTTAAAAATTAATAACTCAAAATTCACAATAAAAATGTAATTTTCTTAAGTCCAAATTATAATAAGCAAAGTAAACTTACTCTACATTGAACAGATCCATTATCACCGTCTTCTTATTTTGAGAAAAATTTGTAAAAGCCTAACAGTAGTATTGCTGAACTGACGTAGGGTCTTTAGCTACTAGACTAATCAAAGATGGAATAAAAAATCCTACATGTTTGAATGCAAAATTTGCACATATCTTGTCTAAGTAGCTGCAAAATATGTATTAATTATGCATGCATTAATAAATAAGAAGCCAGATCACCATCTACGCAAGGTATATGGATGTATAAAGAAGATCTCACCTTATCCATAGCTCTATCACAAATGTATTTAGCCAATCATATCGAAACAACTCCAAAATATCTTGTATGAATAGTTTGCTTTTGTATGATTGACTTGCAACATCTGAATCTATAGAAACAGTTATAGGGCAATTTATATCATGTTCGCCTAACCATATTGACATGCCCCTATAGTTAGGACCTAACGGGACAGGTAGGTCCTGTGGAACCCAACTGGGTAATGTTGGAGGTGGAAGTGGAGGCCTAGGTGATGTGGGTGTCTTCTTTTTAACTTATATATATATATATATATATATATATATATATATATATATATATATATAATTTTAGATCAACTGACATCATATACACACACTAACTATTTAACGTAATGTAAATTTACCATACAGATTTAGTAAAGAGGACATCCACTTTTAGCCACAATATCACTCCGCCTTCTGCCTCACCAAGTGTTTCACAATCTGGGTGGGCATATGGCAATGGAAGATCCACCCACTTGGGGAATATACGTAATGGGCTCACACGAATCCAACCTGTTGGTAATGGAGACCCGTGAAACATTTTCCCTAGTAGGGATGGGTAAGTTGATGCCTCTGCAAAGACATATTCATTACTTTTTAGATGGCATGGCTTCAACCCCTACAAATTTTTGTGTAAAGAATGTTATATACATATATACATATCATCTTTTTTTGAAACGACTACAATTTCATATATACATATCATCTTGAAAACATATCATCTTGAATTAAAAAACTAGTTACTATGTCATAAAAATACTTACAGCGGATGTGCTAGGTGGTGGGTCTACAGGATTACTCCCAACCTCTGTAGTAGGAGTAGAGCCTGTAGTAGGTACTGTCTGGTAAGTGGCAGTCTGAGATGCCTGCCACTTTTTTATATACTTCTTCGAGTTTCCTATCAAATAGCTTATCTACCTATACATGGATAAAAGAAATGTCAAATTCTAATTATTGAATTCTCTTTTACAGTAATATTATAAATAAATAATATGTTACCTATTCTTGTGAAAGTCTCGCTTTTGGTACATGTTTGCGTTGGGATGGCCCAAAAAAAGCTTTGATGCCCACACCAGCGCCTGCAACCCTAACACGTCAAGGATGCTCTGGGTTACCCACAGCAACTGTCAATTCATCCCTTGTGCCCTCAGGGATGAACTTGCCTTGTTTCCTCAGCTCGTGCATCTCCCGCTAATTGCCAAAACAAAAAATTTAATTAAGTAAACACCACAAATAATCAATATTCGAACGATTGTTGTAAGAGTTGTATTTTACCATTTTTGCAGCCGCCTCAGCAGTTGCGGGTTTCCTTATTTCTCCCTTCTTTTTTTGCCTCCCAGCTATCCAGAGATCATGGCAAGGCAGAGGTGTGCTTCCTATAGTAGAGGACTCCTGAGTAGCAGCAGACTGAGCAGTAGCCTCAGACTGTAGTCTTTGGCGAATGCCTGCATACCCCTTTGGACCCATTGTGTGGTCCTGCACATTCAGTGCACGCCTTGATTTTTGTGCCTCACTGAGGGCCTAGTTAGTATGCACATTAATGATTTGTTTAGTAACACTAAATGTTAATCTTGAATAGGTGAATACAACATGTATTAACGAGATTGGGACTGACGCCTAATACCTTGAATTCATTAGTTTGTCTTGAAGCAACAAATGCATCCCATTCTTCTTTGTCTAGGAAGTTCCACTGTTCAATGGCTGTCTTCTTCCTCTTGTCACCTTCTTGTATGTATTCTCGGGTGAGATTTTTCCTATAGTTAGGACTCTCCCACAGCGTTGCATCACGCATTTACGATGCATATTTTCATCCAATGCAAATATACTCTGCTATTAACTAGTATCCAAAAAATTAGTAATCTACAAAATAGAATTGCAAATTAATAATAACTCACACATAAATCCTTCCATATTACGTCTTTCTTCTCCTTAGAAACTTTATGCCAAGAATTTATCTTACAACTGCAATGGCTACGAGTAACATACCCAAGATATGAAACAAACGAATTGTGATTCAAACCAGATGCATTTCCTGCATTATCAAAATCCACAACAAGTTTGGGTCCATTGCCCTTTTGCGCTATTAACTTCTTCATCATAGTGATGCCCCTTCTCTTGTCAACTTTTTGGTGTTATTGATCAAGTGCCTCAAGTGCTTCATATGGTACATATGGATCATCAACCTAAAATTTGACAAAATAAATACATTTACAAGATATAACTATAAATGGACATATAGATATAAATATATGATATATTTTTAAAACTTACATTGTGAGGCGGCGTGTTGATGTCCTCACCCTCACGGTAATCATCAGCACGGTCATCAGGAGAATCCTCAGCCATCTGAAAATTCACATTCACATTGTAAAGTTCACATTGTAAAGTAATTCAAATTGTAAAGCTCACATTGTAAAGTTCACATTATAAAGTAATTCACATTGTAAAATTCACATTGTAAAGTTCACATTCACATTGTAAAGTTCACATATTTAGAAAAATAAAACATATAAAAAAATATAAACATGCCTCTAATATTGTGATTTTTTATCAATTAACAATCCTTCATTGTGATCTCCGCGCACATACAAGTCATCATTATCTTCAATATTTGCTGGTGCTGGAAACCCAACTGAGAATGGAATGGAGTCAACATACTTATCATAGTACTGTTCTTCATCTATAGGATCTTCAATGAACTGTATTTTACCATGAAGAACAACCGACCATTTATCATTTACAGGATCATCGATATAAAATACTTGTTTCACCTGTGATGCCAATATGAATGGTTCACCCTTCTCGCCAATCTTTTCAAAGTTCACTAAAGTGAAATTCAATTCATCCACTATAACTCCTTTGGTGTTATCAACCTAATTACATTTGAAGAGAGGAATTCTGAAATCTATGTAGTCAAACTCCCATATGTCTTTAATGACACTGTAATATGACATTTTAGCTTCATGTGGACTCTTACCCTTTGCACTTAAAAAAGCATAGTCGATGCTTGAAGGCTGACCCCACTGTTTTAGTCTTGTTGAATTAGTGTTCTCTTCACATTTAGGTCACGCTTTAGCTCCTTTGACACTATATCCAGACAAATTCACATATGTTGGAAAGTCATTAATAGTGCAAAACAACATAGCATGCAAACGAAATGTCTCTTTTCGTGAAGCATCATAGGCCATCACACCTTCACCCAGAGTTTCTTTAAGTCATCAATCAGAGGTTCAAGATAAACATCGATGTCATTTCCAGGTTGTTTAGGGCTCGATATCAACAACGACAACATTACGTACTTATTTTTCATACACAGCCAGGGAGGAATATTGTATATAACAAGCATGACTAGCCAAGTGCTATGTTGTCTGCTCAATGTCCCGTACGGGTTCATCCCGTATGTACAAATCCCAAGTCTTAGATTCCTAACTTCTTCACCAAATTTAGGGACAATAGATCAATCTTCTTCCACTATGGGGAATCAGACGCATGTCGTAGGATCCCATCATTATTTTTCTTAACATCTGCATGCCACCTCAAATTCTTCGCATCTATCGGATTGGCAAACAAGCATTGAAACTGTGCTATTATAGGTAGATACCGGATCACCTTGGCAGAAGAACCAGTTTTGAACTCCCCCGAAGTCGTCAATTTATACCGTGACGCACCACATTTTGGACAATCTTTCAAATCCACATAGTCCTTTTGAAATAATACACAATAATTCGGGCATGCATGTATCTTCTTGGCATCCATTCCCATTGGGCACAACAACTTATTTACCTGGTATGTTGAGATTGGAAGCTCGTTTCCTTCAGGAAGCATTTCTTTCAACAAAGACAACAATGACGTGAAGCTTTTGTCGCTCCATCTATTGTTAGCTTTCAACTTATACAATTTCAACACAGCGCTAAGCTTCATAAACTTAGTACAACTTGTGTATAACGATATCTCAGCGTCATGCACAATGTTTCTAAAAATGGGAGGTGGATCGGTGTGCTCTACCCCACAACTATCCAACATCGCATCAATGATGTGTACTGGAACTGGTTCATTCACATCTACATCATCGTAGGCAATTTCTTCTTCCACACAAGCACTGCTATCGACATCCACTGGTTTCAGGTTTGAAATCTCTCCATGCCAGTGCCATTCTGTTTAGCCTTGTATAATCTTGTTGCACATGACATGACTTTTGATTTCATCACCAGTGCTGACTTTCAAGTTGTTACCGCAATGCCTACATGGACAGTAGAACCTATCTCCAGGTTGTTTCCTATGTTCCTCGGAAAATCTAATAAACTGGTCAAGACCAGAAATAAACTCTAGGGTGCAGCGATTGCGAATGGACATCCATGATCTATCCATTCTATGATCAAAGAGAAAACAAGTATATATTACAACAAGATTAGGGTCTAGGGTTAACAAATTCATGTGATGTCATTATTATATATAATAAATGTGCACCACCTATCCCATTCTTGAACACCTAAACTCACTAGTAAGTGTATAATGTGTATTGGGTTTTCAAGAAAATTTCGGCAGCATTTCCCTGTTGTTCTCCAAGTACATATGTACTTGGAGAACAAACGGGGAAATGCTGGCAAAATTTTCTTGAAAACCCGATACTCGTTATACACTTACATCCTAAGCGAGATCAGGTGTTCAAGAACAGTCCCAAACTGGGGACTATCCAAGATTTACTCCTAATGAGTAAATCTTGGACGGGTGTCTATGCCAACAAATACATGTGTTGTCATTCTTATACCTAAAATCCTAGTTCTTCAAGTTAGGGTGATCATTGATGTCTTTAAAAGCATGATTGGCAATTTAGGGAAAAGTTCATCATTTACATTCCAAGCATGTCACATGTGTGCATTACAGTTCATCATTAAGCAAGAAGGGTGATTAGGATTCTCAATATACTCAACAATGAAACAAGTTACAAATTTCATAATTAAACTATTCATTAGTATGGAATGTCCAATTTTATCGTGAAAGGCATGCATAATCAACTTGACATTGAGAAAACATCAAAAACTTGCTGGCAAGCCCAACTACCCGATAACTTACTTGATCTGCATTATTGAAAGTTAATCTTAATCATGTGACTGATATGACTCAAATATCTAATATGAATGCTGCTAAATATCATCCATAGGAGTCATAGCCAAGGTTTTTTCTAACAAAGACATAATCATTTTTTTTATTAATATATTGTTGCTTCAGTGGTGTACCAAACATGAAACATGCATAGAGTAAGCACGGTCTAGGCAGGGATATTTTAATCTGAATGATATAGGGGAAAGTACCTATAGTGATAAATATAAGAAGTATAACTAGAGCTTTCAAAAAAATAAAGCAATTCACTCATTTGAGCTAAATTTTCACCATTGTGATGTACCCATTATACATGTTCCTACTCCCAGTTCTTCAGTTACTTATTATACATGTATTGATAAGTTACATTGCAGACAAATGTTACTTCCCCTAGTTGACCACAGTAAGAGGCAATGCCACCATGATGAATAGGATGAAGAACCAAAAGTCAAATGGATAATCAGATATCACTGTCAGCAAACTGGATTCCTAACTTACTTCAACATCAATGGATATGAGTTACTTATCAAGTTACCAATAAGTAAATAACTTAAAAAAATACAAAAACGCCCAGCAGGGCACCTGACATTGCTCGAGGGCACCTGTAGGGCTTGGGACCTAGCCTAGGCGGAGGAAGGAAGGAGGAAGAAGGCAGGGTACCTTGAGGGTAGAGGAAGAAGGCCCTGCCGGAGCAGAGACCTAGCAGTAGCTGGTAGCCGGCGCCAAAGGCGAGGAGAGGAAAGGATCGGCAGAGCGGCGGCGAGGGCGGCGAGGAGAGGAGAGCAGCCACTGGCGGGGGCAGCGGTGAGGAGACGTGCAGTGGTGAGGAGAGCAGCTTGGAGCGTCGACCAGGAGTGGTGGCTACGCGGGGGAGCAACGGCGGCCGGGGCAACGACGACGACGACGACGACGGGGAGTAGAATCGCCAGACCTAGTAGAGTCACAATGAAACAGAGACAATGGGGAAAAGTTCTGTTTCGCGGGGCTATTAACTGTACCATAGGTGTCAGTTATTCAAATAAACCGACACATAACATTAACGGTCTGTTCTCCAAAAAAACCGACACCTATTCTCAATTATAGTCGCCGGTTTTAACTACAAAACAACCGACATCTATATACATATGTTGATTAAAAAAATTGTTCTCGATTAATGACCATAGTCGTCGGTGTCTTCTGAAAATTGACGCTTAAAGGGTGTGAAAAATTCCCCGCGGACAACGCGGGAAAACTCATAAGCGTTGGTAATTGTAGTAAAACTGACGACCAAAATGTGCCCAATTTCTATCTCGCGAATAACCTTTAGTCGTCGGCTTGTTAACTATCAACCGACGCCATATGTTAAATTGTGGAGGTAATTTTTTTTGCTAGAAATTTTGGATTTGGCGGTTAATTTTAGGCATCGGTTTTTTATTAAGTAACCGACACTGAATAAAAGTGGTACCCATGTCTGGTCTCCCTTTATAGATTGGATGTCGGTTTATGTTATCAACCGACACTGTATAGTTTAAATGTCAGTGTATTTATACAACTGACACCTGTAAAAGTGACGTTATAAGCCATTTTTGTAGTAGTGGAAGGAACAACCACATCTGTGGATGCCCCCACAACCGAGGCATATGGAGGATAACACGACCATGGTGTTCACCACGGGCATGGCAAGAGAGATACAACACGACCGAGGTGGACCACCACGTCTGAGGATATTTGACGAAAAATGTTATAGAGAGGGGTGAAATTTTATGAAGGAATGACCACGACCGTGGCAGCCACCATGGCCGGGGAACACAACGGTCACCACAACCCTGTCGTCTACCACAAGTGTGGTGTGGGTCATCCAACAGTCATCATCACCGCCCACATGGTCGTGGCACCCACCACGGTCATGATACGTGTGTTCCACCTCTCCCGTGGCCCCCACCACGATCATGGCGGGGGCTGACCCCACCAAAAAAATTCACTTAATTTACCTATGCCACCACAACCCCCATTCTAACCTACACTTCTTGAACTCCCTCGCCTGTGGAGGAAGTCCAACAACCACTTGCAATCCAATCTCCCTCATCCATCCTCGATCCACCTCCCAATCACTTCCTACACCTCTGCTGACTCTTCTTCATTTCCATCACCCAATCTCCATCAAATCACCCCAAGCTCCATTTCTCCAACCACCAACTCCTCCACATATGCCACCCAGAAAACTCACAAAATACGACCTTTTCTCCCTCAAATCCACTTACCATCCATCCATGGCCACAAGTACACCTCAACAAGCTGATTCCACCCCACTCACGCCTCCATTTCACCCCTTTACCACCAAACCCAAAAATCATAACCCTCAACTCCACCACCACTTCCACACCATGAAGGGGATAGGAAAAGTTGTGATGAAAGGGGCTCAAACGAGACTTGAGGTGATTCCTAGAGACAAGGTGCACACCAAGAAGGCATCATCTAACATCTCCATCCACTCACACATCCCATCACCATTAAATTTGATCTCCGCCTCACTTGGTTGCTCAACATTCGTGAGTGCTTTCCACACCCAATCATTGAATAGTTACCACATCACCAATGCCACTTATGAAGAGGAGGAAGAGGATCCATAAAAAGAGAATATTGATGCCATGACAGATGAGGTGGAGCCAGAGATCCAAAATAATCCACAATAAGAAAAGGGGGAAGCAACCCCATCTTCATCAAGGATCCCTCCATGATCTACACTAGCTTGCCACTCCACATCTTCACTTGTGGAGAGACCACAACAGAAGCCGCAGAAAAGGCAACAATTGGTCTTTGAAGAAGAAGAGGGACATCATTTCCTTGCCCCAAGCACAAAGTACTACACAAACTAGATACAAGCTTGGGGTCATAGACATATCGTGTCAATAAAGAGGACGATGAAAGTGATGAGGAGGAGCTCATTTCAGAGACAGAGGACACGACGTCCTTTCTAGATGCGGACAAACTGAAGGGGATTGGTAAGGCTTGTGATGACCGCAATTTTAGGGTTTTAAAACCCAATATGCTATATGAGGACCATGAATGTTGTATAAGTGGTTGACCTAAATTGAGGAATTATTTATTCACTTATGGACTCATTTCACCAAAAATTGTAACAAAATGCAATTAATGATTATTAGACCTAATAGAGATCAATTATCATGAATATATTTGTATATTAATTGGTTTTGGCACTTATGAATCCAAGGGGCCTATTTAATAGTATCAGTTAATCCACATGTCAAATTGATGAAATGTAAGGTATATTAGGATCATAAAAGGAATTTTTGGACTTTCTTTATCACAAGTTGAGGAATAAGTGACTTAGTTCAAGGTTTATACAATTATTTATAATGCTATTGAGATCCAGGTTAGATGATGACCTATTGGAATTTTGGGTTCAGACTTGATAATGTGAGGATTTAGGTGATGAAGAACACATGGCTCAAATTTCATGGAATTTTGATTAACCATTTGAGAGATATTGAGGTTTAAATAAATGACACAATGATACAAGAATAATTGGATGATATTTAAATTAGGAGTATGATTTCAATTATTTTATAGGTTTATACCCCTATCACAGAGTTCTATTTAAGAGGAATCTGTGGCCAGCCTATTGAGTGAGAACCCCACTAGTGTGTGTGGCCTGGATCAGGATGTTGATCTAGGATATTGATGGATTAGGATCCATCATCAACCTTTGCTTTATCCAGAAGTTGAGAGGAAAACCTCCCCACCCATCAATTGGAGCTAGTCATGTGTGTTTTGAGAGGGCTTACATGCTAGTTAGATCTGCCTTATAAGCAACTTCTCAATGACCTATAAGTTGTGTCCAACAATGCAATGCAGAGGAAGATTGACCTCTTTGTATCCAAGTCCTCCCATTGTGAATCCCAAACTAGAGAGATCGACCACTCTTCTTATTTCCCTCTCCCCTTGTGTCTTAAAATGACCCAATAGAGATGAGAGATAGAAACCTTGAGAGGTCAAGCAGTACTTAGATGAAGAATCTCAGAGCGTCACCCCACCTATCCCTCCCTATCATTTCGATTGCTGGACATGCTCTACTTTCCCTATTCTAGCAGCATCAGGCCCTGTGTGAGGAGGACATGCAAGACCACATCCACTCCTACTACAAACTCTAGCCGTAAGAGATCCTTACGGCATCACGGAGCTTGCAACCTCCAAGAAGTGTGTTCCTTTGCTTAGATATTAGATGTGGAGGTTACGAAACTTCCCTACCATGGTGGGGTTTCCCCTTGCAGCAGCCACGGAGGAGTGTTGCAGCGAGCAGAGGAGAGAGACAAGTGTGGACCTACAAAAAATGAGAGAAGGTTCTTTGTGCCTTGCTGCACCAAGGTCATACTAGGATTGGAGCCTCATCAGAGATGTTATGCAGGCAACACCTGTTGGAGAATGGAGCGTCGAACTCCTGTGCATGACTCATATCATGTCAGAGATGTTATCCAGGCAACACCTGGTGGAATCCTAATGACGAAGGCTCGTCACCCGACCGGTTCATCCCCGGACCCGCCGGTCTAGCTGGCCCATTGTGAACCAGGAGCTGCGTCTGCCAACCCAACCCCAATCTAGCAGGTGGGCCATGGACTGCTGCCAACAGATGTGTCTTTCTCTCCACCACATGATCCTCAGTCTGGTCAAAAGAATTGATGTTCGAGAAAATCCCAGATAGGTAAATATTTCAAATTATTTATAGATCTTAGAAAAGTCATTAAAAATATCTCCCTTACCCATATAATTCCCAAAAAATATCAGTAGACTCATAAAAAAGCCTAATTTTTTATAAAACACCTAGATCAGACCATTGAAGTAGTAATAGTCATGGTTTTTAAATTACTAGATGATGCTTCTTTTAGGGTTTATTAAAATATAGTAAATGGTATCCAACCGAAATAGATTCTCAGAATATTCTTCTAGAAGCCTAATAATGATTGGAAATGATATATTGTATCTGATTTATTATTATAACAAAAGACTAGGTTGTTTTCTATTAATGACTAATTAAATTCCTTTTAATATTATTTTAATTCTAGAAAGTAGACCGGTCATCAGAAAAATACGAAAATTGAATCAGGCCTAAATAATGACCTCTAGATTAGTAAAAAAAATTCATAAATCAGTTAAGGCCAGTTTGAACCTAGGTTTGTCTAAACCCTAATTTGGACCTAAAATACCTATAATATGATGAACAACTAATGACGATGATTAATTGTTATTAATCATGTGATGAACAGAGTAGTAGATGCAAGAAGGTGATTAGTGACTTGGGCATCAAAGAAGTAGTGGAGGACAAGCTGCTTGATGCTGAGTTGTGGAAAGCACTATTCACAGCACAAACCATGTATGTGGAGTTGACATAGCAGTTCTTCACTACTCTTGTCAAGGTCAAAGTTAGAGGAGAAGAAGCTAAAAATTTGGAATGCTTAATAGAATCCACATGCTTATTGTTGTTCATTTTGAATTGCATCTTTCCCACAGATCATGAGGAGGCCAAGAAGCTGAATGAAAACTAGATTGAAAGGGAAGCTTACATTGACTATTGTAAATTATGGTTCAGCTTGGCCGGAACTCTAGGATACACAGCTGGAAAGTCAAAAACCATGGAAATTAGCAACCCTTTGTCCCGGTATGTACAAAAAGTCATAGCTAATACAATTGTGGGAAGATATGACAAATGGGGAGCACCTCACAGAAAGACCTCTTCATTTTACATTGGATTATGAAAAGAGAATGTCTCAACCTAGGGGCATTGTTGATAGATCATATGAGCTCAATTCCTTCTAAGAGAAAGACTCTATTTTTTGTGGGAGGAATTATAACCTTAATTGCAATAGCACTATGGTGAGATCTCTCAGGTCTCACAAAGGCTGAGGGAGCTCAATTTATTGATTTGGAATACCTCATTTGCTCCCAAATGATCACTATCAAAAGCCAAAAGTTGAGGTATAATGTGAAGACTTAGGTACTATCAACAACTCTTGAGCTTCCCTACCATGTTGTCCCACTACTCTCTTCTATGGGTGTCCCTAATATCCTAGATGTTGAAATAGTGGGAGAAGAACAGCCCCAGGGAGAACTACAACACCATTGTTTTACATGAAGGGGTAGGGGAATTAAATGCCCAGGGGCAGCAAGAAGAAGAAGAAGAAAAGCAGCAAATACACAACAAGATACACATCTCATCCAGCAACACATGTGGCATGACCAACAACATATGCACTACCGAGTCAACCACAATATCATTACCACCATGCAAAAGCATAAAGGAACCCTGAATTTGGTGAAGATTTTAGGAATGGTATATTGGGTTACCAAGAGACATTTCCACCCCCTCAGGATGACTATTGGGGTCATTACTACCAGTTCCCTCTAGACCACCCAAGTTCTACACCTCCTCTAGCAAAACCTCATCATCAGCATCCAGACCAGCCATAGTAGGGAAGCCTACCATCTGACTCTCACCAGCAGTAGTGATTCTTACCCTACCTTCCCTAAGCTTTAGCTTCAAGTTGAGGACAAGATGATTCAAAAGTTTGGGGTGGTAGGGCGGTATGCACCACCCTATCTCTCTCATTATTACTTGACATGTTCACCTGACTGATTGATTGTTTGATACCACCATATCTAGCACAAAGTTCCCTTTGCTAGCATCCATGCATACATTTAGTTTAATTCCATGCATTTTCGTGTAATTTTTCAAAATTTTTGTTCTCTTGACCATTCCATCTCATGCATTGCATTTCATGTAAATTTTGGTAATTTTTGTGTGCTTTAGCTAGGATTTTCTGCTTTATTCTTTAATATCCCTACAATAGGTTTAGATGTGATTAAAATGCAAATTGGCGCCATTTTTGCCAATTTTGCCCAAATTTGGAACTCCTTGTCCAAAATCATGTTTCACTTTGAATCTCCAATTTTTAACTAAAAGTTGCAGAACTTTGACAAATGCATGCCATATTCTTAGATCTTATTGTTAAATGGTCTTGATTATTGACTTTTTACATGTGTGTCACCTCTCTTATGTTTGTGACTATTTTGGTTAAATTGTTAATTGAGCAAGCTATGGGCGCTTAGGTCATATGGAATCACATGATAGAAATATGAATCTGATGTTATTGAATCATGTGGTGTGATATCATTTGATGAAGGGTTGGATTAGTTTTCATGCAAGAGACTTTTTGATGAGAACCACACTAGTGACCCCTCTTTGACCCGACTTTTCTTTCATCATCTTCATATCCCACCGCCCCATGAAAGGATGCCCAAGTGCACACATTTAGCCTTGGCCACCTCCAAAATTTTGGGGTGGCCATATCGACATCTCCCTGCTTCAGTCTCACCACCATATGCCCTATCTACACCAAGGGAAAAAGTAAAGAAAATGAAAAGAAGAAAAGAAAAAGCAAAAAGAAAATAAAAGATGCCCTTGTTTAAGAGAATCTAAATAAAAGATGAGTGTTAAAGCACTCCAATCTCTTACCACAATCCTTTCTTCCATTTTCATACCCATTGAGCTAGGAAACATCAAAGCTAGCTCACTTCACCTATCAAAAATCAAGGCATGTAGCACAACTTGGCATTTTGTTTGGGTCAAAAGTGACATGGGTTTAATTTCATCCCTACCCCTCCTTTCAATGGGTATGGTAGAAGGGGCAGGTACTTTTTGTACAACTACGTGGGTCACTTGGTGTAGTTTGAAGAATAAGATCAAATGCATGAAAGTGAAACAACACTTCTATTCATCATTGATTAACGCCATCATGAAATGGTTTACCCAGAATTACATGAAGGACATATGGAAAGCTTATGTGTTCTATGCTCTATATTCGAAGTTTGTATGCCTAGTGCTTTTTTTATGATTGGATTGTTAAAGTGAAGAGGAAAGAGGTGAAACACATGCACTTAGTCACTTTTGAGACCATTTAATCAATAATCATCTTTTGCAATGTATTTATCACTCTTGTTTGATTGAAAAAAGCTAAAAAGAGAGATTAAGTTGGAGCATACTTGAGGACAAGCATGTTTTAGGTTTGGGGTGGTGATGCAGCCCTATTTTAGGGCTTCATCTTGTGTCTTTTTGCATTATAATCACATATAAACAATGTAGATTGCAACTCATTTTCCTCCAATATGAACTATTATATCAAATGCACTTGTGGCTACTTTTTGCATATTTTTTCAAGGCACTTGAGCATGTATTGGATGAAAAGGAGAGAGATGGGTCTAAATCTTCCCCGAGCATGCCTTAGATGTACAAGAACTGATCTAGAGAAAAACGAAGTCATTTGAAGAAGTTTGGAGCCAAGATCAACAGGTTGGGCCCCTACCTCAATACATCACCACGATCATGGTGAAATGGTCCAAAATGTCACACTAGAATCACAAGTTTTGTACATGAACGTCCATGGTCGCGGAACCCCAAAACGGCCATGGCCATTGAAGACTACACAAATGTGGCCAGAAGAACAGTCGTGAATGTATCCCTTCATCACCCCCGTGGAGCATGCCACTCCCGTGGCACAAGGACTTCGAAAGTCATAGAAACCTAACGCAAATTACACATGATTGGCCACGGTCGTGGACATCAGCACGACCGTGTCTCATGAGGCCACATCGCACGTGGTGTCCACCATGATCATGGCAAGCTGAAGACAAGACAAGCACATGGTTCAACACCTTCCTCCAAGACGTCAGTGCCACCCAACACGATTGTGGTACCCTCTATGCAACACGACAGTGGAACCCGCCACAGCCATTGCCACTCCATGTATCTCCCTCTACCTCACAACATACCTCCACCACGACCATATCTTGTGCCCACGAACGTGACACCCAACCACCACCATGGCTGTGTCACCTCACCACGACCTTGGTGACCACCTAACCCTATCAAGTTTTTCCACTACATTTCCATTTCAACCCTCACTTAACATAGTGCTTCCCCACCACCAATATATACATAGGTGGCTGCCACATCATGAGGTTACCTACTCCTTGGCCACTTCTATCATTTACTTCCACCCTTCCTTACATTCAAGAGCTCCACCTACTTCTATTCCTCCTTTTCCACCTCATTTCCACCAAAAACCCTAGTTTTCTAAGGTTTTTCACCATAATCCCCTCATGCCATTTCCATCCTCAGACGGAGGTGATTCATCCTATATTAGATAGGAGGTGAAGGAGAAGGGTCTTACACAATATCCATGGTTTTCTACCTCGTTCTTCTCTTTTCTTTTCTCTTTTGTTTAGTTATGAGTAGATAAGCTCCTTGTGGTGGGATAATTGGGGTAAAAATGATACTTTGATACCCTTGTTCGGGGAAGATAATTTGTAAACTTTATAATTCCATTCTATGATGATTGCTTGCAATTTATATCTCATTTCCCATGTCTGTACATGTGGTTTGTATCTAAATATATGAATTGCTTATATTTATGTGCTTGAAGCCACCTAAGTCTAGGAGAATATAACATATGTGGGGCTATTTTGGGAGTTTCTCTTAGGTCCAATTAGTAGATCCCTAGCTAGAACCCCATATTCCCCTACATATAGTCCTTTTCCTATTCCTTGGAGTGTGATCTAAGTAGCTAGTATAGGATTGATTGGTGTAATTACCTAGAAGTTTGTTAAAAGCTATGTGGTGGGAAATGTGGAGTAAAATACCCTCACCTCTACACTCCAATTATACCTTTGTCTCCCAAATAAACTAAGCAATCCTATGCTACAAACATAGATTAGTCAAATTTAGTGAAATATCACATATACCTTAGGCTAACTAATAGTGTAGGGTGATTTCTTCACATTTGACTAGTTGTTTGGTTTAGAAATCTGGAATGAATAATTAAACTTTCTTGTTCTATCTTTCCCCCTATTGGAATCCTAGTATCATTCCCAAATGGCCCACCTATCTTTATCATTACTAAAACCCATGTTTTTAACTTATCTTTTTAATGCTAGTATAGTTCTTGTCTTAATTGCCTCTTAGTCAATTTCTATATTTGATAATTTGATCTTGTTAAGGTAGTTAGTTTCTCCTTTGCCCTTTCTTAATCTAGCTAGTTGTAACTTAGGTCTTTGATTGCTCTATATCCTTAATTTCTAGTGTAGTGTAGTTTATTTCTCTTGTTTAGTTAATTGTCTTGTCTTGCTAGTTAGACTTAACTTTTTTAGGCTAACTTGAGGTTTTTGATAATCTAGTCCATTTCCTGCCTTTAATTGCTTACATTAGTTTAATCAAACAAATCATCAACAAACCCTAAAAAAACTACACTTTGCATTAGGAACATAGCCACCTTAGACTAACTCTAGTGCCGCTTCTCTCCCTACAGATCGACCCCTTTACTTGCAACTCACCTACACTACAATATGATCATGTGCACTTATGGGTGATATAGTTTGGTTTATGTGATTGTATAGTCTAGGGCCCCTTTATAAATATCAAAAGATCCCAAGTGCAAGAAAACAGACCAAGCTTTCTGGCACTATTGTCAGGGAGTAGAGGCACTTGACCTAGCTAGTTCGAGTAGCTTAGCCTTTCTTACTTCCCTCACCATTGTATTCTTTATTATTTGTTGATTTTTTCATACTTGCCTTCTAACTTGGTTGTTGTTTTTGATTGTGTATTGTACAGGTGACAGTTGTGCATTCTTGGTAGACATTCAACTTCTACTACCTTGGTTTCCTTCAACCCTAAGATAGGTAGAAGAAGACATGAACACCGATGCAAGAAACATCAAGCTGTTGAAATGGAAGGCCCTCGTCTTCATGATGAAGCCCAAATTCCATCATCCAACTGCCCTCTCCATGACTACTTCACCCTGAGGAACTACACCTCCCTGATTGCCACCCTTGTAGACAAAATGTTGAGTCAACAGTTCTCCATCTTGCCAGTCCTTCTTACACTACTTCCCACTTACTATGGGATGGAAAACGAGAATCCCTACCACCACATTGATGCCTTCCTAGAGATCCCAAAAGTCATAGAAACCCAGTGAGAAATACATATGAATAGCCACAACCGTGACCATTAGCATGATTGTGGCCCATGAAGGCCATCTCACCAGTAGTGTCCACGACGAGTGTGTCAAGATGAAGACAACACGAGCACAAGGTTCAACACCTTCCTTCAACACAATCATTCCACCTAGCACGGTCGTGGTACCCTCTACCCAACATGACCATGGCACCCACCAAGGTTGTGGCCACTCTGTGTGTCTACCTCTACCTCACATCATACCTCCACCGTGACCATATCACCTCTCCATGACAGTGACACCCAACCACCACCACATTCGTAGAACCTCACCACAGTCATGGTGAGCACCTAACCCTACCCATCTTTTCCATTACATTTTCATTTTTACCCTCACTTAACCTAGTGCTTCCCCACCACCTATATATACATAGGTGGTGTACACATCATGAGGTTATGTACTCCTTAGCCACCTCTAGCATGTACTTTCACCCTTCCTTGCATTCAAGAGCTCCACCTACCTTCAATCCTCCATTTCCACCTCAATTCCACCAAAACTCTAGTTTTCTAGAGTTTTTCACCATAAACCCCTACTTTCTCATGCCATTTCCATCTTTGGAGGGAGGTGTTTTGTCCTATAGTAGATAGGAGGTGAAGGAGAAGTATCTTCCATGAGATCCACAGATTTCTACCTCTTTCTTCTTTTT
Organism: Alisma plantago-aquatica; assembly: GCA_963693085.1. Classification (NCBI taxonomy): domain Eukaryota; kingdom Viridiplantae; phylum Streptophyta; class Magnoliopsida; order Alismatales; family Alismataceae; genus Alisma; species Alisma plantago-aquatica. The sequence goes on along the minus strand of OY856410.1, from coordinate 728,767,050 downwards.
TCTTTACTCTTTTGTTTAGTTAGGAGTAGCTACGCCCTTTGTGGTGGCTGTTTGGGGTAAAAATGATACTTTGATACTATGTTGCGGGAATTTTTAAACTTTATAATTCCATTCTAGGATGATTTCTTGCTATTTATATCTCATTTCTCAGGTCTTGACTTGTGGTTTGCATCTAAAAATATAAATTTCTTGTATTTGTGTGCGTGAAGCCACCTAAGTCTAGGACAAGATAGCATATATGGGGCTATTTTGGGAGTTGCTCCTAGGTCCAATTAGTGTATCCCTAGCTAGCACCCCATATTCCCCTACATATAGTCTTATCCTACTACTACGTATGTGATCTAAGTATCTAGTATAGGATTGATTGGTTTAATTGCCTAGGAGTTTATTAAAAGCTAGGTGGTGGGTAATGTGGGGTGAAATACCCTCACCTCTACTCCCCAATTCTACCTTTGGGTCCCAATTACAAAAGGCAATCCTATGCTAAAAACCTAGTTTAGCCAAATCCTAGTGAAATCTCACATATACCTTAGGCTAACTAATAGTGTAGGGTGATTTCTTAGCGTTTGACTAGTTGTTTGGTTTGGCAATCTAGAATGAATGATTAAACTTGCTTGTTATATCTTTCCCGAATGGAATCCTAGTATCATTCCCAAATGGCCCACCTATCTTTATCATTTCTAAAACACAACTTGTTAACTTAGCTTGTTAATGCTAGTATAGTTGCTTGTCTTAATTGCCTCTTAGTCAATTGCTAGATTTGATTAGTTGATTTTGTTAAGGTAGTTAGTTCCTCCTTTGCACTTTCTTAGTCTAGATAGTTGTAAGTTAGGTCTCTAATTTCTAGATTCGTAATTTCTAGTGTAGTGTAGTCTCTTTCTCTTGTTTAGTTAATTGTCATGTCTTGCTAGTTAGACTTAACTTGTTTAGGGTAACTTGGGGTTTTTGATAATATAGTGTTTTCTTGTCTTTAATTTCTTTCCTCCTTAGTTAAATAAAAAAAACCATCAACAAAACTTAAAAACCTTACACTCCGCGTTAGGAACATAGCCACCCTAACCTAGCTATAGTGCCCCCCTTCTCCGTATGGATCGAACGCTTCACTTTCCTGTCACCTACTCTACAATACAATCTTGTGTGCTTGCGGGTGATATATTTTGGTTTATGTGATTTTGTTAGTCTCGGTCATCCTTATACATATCAAAAGATCCCAAATGTGTGAAAATGCACCAGGAGGATTTTTGGGAGCCCTTTCTGGATATCATGAGACATACCGGCCTCCACAGGTGGACTACTGGGGCCATTATTACCATCACCCTCCTTCACAGGTCGTCCCACCAACATCGGGAGACCCCACCATAGCATCCACCACCACCAAAGTAGTGACCCCTACCATATCATTTCTTAACTTTAGTTTCATACCAAGGACAACATGATTCAAAAGTTTGGGGTGCTAGGGCGGTATGCCCTCTTGTCTCAATTTATTTTGTTTATGCATGTTTCACCTATCCCACCCAATCGACTGATCGATTGATATCACCCTATCTAGTGTATATTTCCTGTTGATTGCATTTATGCATATCATGTAGTTCAGTTCCATGTTTGTTTGAGTAAATTTTCAAAAAATGCCCTTTTTGTCATTCCATCTCAAGCATCACATTTTCATGTAGATTTTGGTAATTCTTATGTGTTTTAGTTAAAATTTATTTCTTTATGCTTTAATTTCCGTAAAGTAGGTTTATACATGATTAAAAAGAAAATTGACACCATTTTGGTCAATTTTGCCCAAATTTGGAACTCATTGTCCAAAAGCATGTTTCAACTTAAATCTCCAATTTTTGAACTGAAAGTTGTGATCTATGAAAATGCATGATAAGTTTCTATTTTCTTGCTAAATAGTCTTGATTATTGGCTTTTACATGTAAATCACCTTTCTTATGATTGTGAAAGTTTTGGTTGAATTGTGAATTGAGCAATTCTTAGGGCCTAAGGGATCACATGATAAAGTACGAATCACACATGTTGTTCACTGATAACACTAATTTTTGTGATGTTTTTGATCTTTATTCCGTTATCAAAACTGCCCTTTTAACTGTTTTCCTCTCCTTTTATATGCACTTTTGCAATAATTGGCCAAACGAGTCTCTTAAGTCAATATTTCCATCTTTTGCAGAGTTTTCCTCCAATTTTGATACATTTTATCATCAATAAGGCCGTCTCGGCCCACAAACAAGTTCCACCTGCATCGGCCTTCCAGATGGCCGATACGCTCACTTCCCGACAAGGGTAGCGCGACACACCGACGCACGACATGGGGATGCAGCACAAGAAGGAACTGGCGGGTGATACGTCTTTTACCTGACAGGGAGCTGAGCTCGCCATGATAACTAAAGCTTGTCGCGCGACACTGTCCACCCACCGGCAGGCGCCGTTCGTCATGTGACCGAAAGCTGACATTCTTGTGTCGGGCGATACCAATATCGACCATCCACCGACTCTGCAGTGATAAGGACGACATGTGGCTCCCTGAGCACCATAACTTCCCCCAACCGCTGCATATAAATAGCAGCTACAGGAAGCCTAAAAGACAGGTCAGAACCCTGAGCAAATCTTCAGAGGAAAGCTGCAAGAGCGAGAGTATCGTTCCTCAATGTTCTTGTCGGGCAATTCTAGGTGAGCTCTTCCCCATCAAGAGAGGGAGGGAATGGTTCACTTAGGATCGTCTCAGGCGTCACTGCAGGACGATATCGGCCAACGAGGATAAATGACATAAGTGACTAATACTACATGTGTAGCTCTAGCCCAGCACGATACCGAACCCCGACACGCATCGCCCGTCACAGTGTGTCGCCCGAGAGGGTGCCGCCCGACATGAGTGTATCGGGTCAGGGTCCTCGCAGGATACAACCGGCCCGTCATGGTGTGTCTCCTGAGAGGGTGTGCCACCCGACACTGTGGTATCGGGTTAGGCTCCTACCCGGTATCGGGCTGGAGGGTCCGTAGTAGTCTATCATCCTTCTATATCAAGAAGGCGACCTTTATCTTTATTTCAGTCATTTAATTCTTCTTATGCATTGTAATCAAGACCTTTATTTTTTTATGGAAATAGAAGAGTTTAATTACCTACTGCTTTATGTTTGGTGCAATTGTTGGATGAATGCTATGTTTAATATCTGAACTCTAACTTGCATGTTTGGATCGCGTTTCGATTAGCTACTGAATCATGTTTTCCTGTTGCAACAACTTCGAGAGAGGTGTTGTGGCTCTAGTGTTTGGTCTGATTCTGGAGTACGAGAGTGCCCAGAATCGGAGCTGCTTTAGTAACCTTTCCACTCTAACTTAAGTCCAGAAACCTCGAGAGGGGTGTTGATGCTTGGTTAGAGGTACCCGCTCTGAGAGGAGGGGTACAGGATGTTCCTACTGCCGCTTTTTTTATCGAAGTTTTCTCCTTCGCACCTTGCTTTAGCTCTAGTATTATCTCTCAATTTCAGTTGCGTGAAAACCCTTAAAAACTGCTAAATGACGAAAACCTTAAATCTTTCTTGTAGCTCCAATTGGAGATAGTTTTCTTTATTTTATTAGTGTTATCTTGTTGTTTCCCTTTGGGGAATTTTGCTATCTTTTAATACCTGCCAGAGTGTAGCGTGTCAATTTAGAGTTCTCAACACTACCACCCTTGTCCCTGTATTCGAACCCATATATCTACTTTGAGCCCGTAAGCAAAGTTGTGGGGGCCTAGAAGGTTTTGGGTTATAAATGTAAAAGTCCGACTACTTCAAATCAGCCTCCATTTTTGGATGCGCGATTTAGGTCGGTCAACTTTTTGGCGCCGTTGCCGGGGACAAGACAAAACGGTACTGTTGACGAATCTGTAACCACTAACTACATTCCTGTGCCTCAAGCTTAGAAATGAGCTTAACAACACTCTTTTTATTCTTTTCCTTTTTACTGATTATTATCATTCTTTGCCTAAAATTAATAATTCCATTTTCTAAACTTGATTTTTCGTGCCATTTCAGGAACTTTGAAGAACGGTGACCTATTCCACCGAGCTCTGACACCGTTCAACTGTTCAACTAAGCACAAATTCCAGCCAACATGCCTCCGCGCGTGGACCCACAACATTCTGAAGGGGAACGCCAGGGGATGCCTAGGCTTGATTCACCTCGACCAGGAGGTGACGGCCGCTATGACGGTAATAATCGGCTTGATGATCCAGAATTGGAGCATTCCGAGGAAGACCATCCCCAAGTCAGGCGTCGCCACCATCAGTGACACAGGAGAAATCAAGACCAAGCACATCGCCGACAGGGCAGCGACAACGACGACTCAGATGAAGAAGATAAAACGTTGAGGGAGTTGGCATCGACGAAATCCAACAACTCCCGATGTCCCATCATTGTCCCGCGATTCAACGCGAAAATTTTTGAGCTCAAGCCGTTCGTTATCTCAATGATCCAAAATAAAAGCTTTAAGGGAAACACCAAGAACAACAACCCCTACCACCATCTGGATGCCTTTAAATATTGTGCGATCCATAAAGATGTGGGGGTCCCCCAAGAAGTGATTTACTACAAGGGCTTCAGTTTCTCCCTGGAAGACAAAGCTCTGTCATGGTATCTTGGGTTGCCCCACCAATCTCTAAACGGATGGGGAGCACTGGCTGACGCATTCGTGAACAAATTCTACCCCACTGAAAGGACTGTGAGAAACAGGCAGAAGATAACCTCTTTCATGCAGAAGCCCAATAAGAGTCTCCATGATGCCTAGGAAAGGTACCAGGAATATCAGAGGGATTTCCCTCACCATAATTATAAGAAGGGTTTCCTAGTCACCACCTTTTACAATGGTCTGACTCCCGATGAAAGGGTGTCACTTAATGCGGTAATAGGCAGTGACTTCCTTGGGAAAAAGCCAAGCAAGTCCGAAAGGATCATCAAAAACATGGCCGAGTTGCTGGCCGACGCTGATTATGATAGATTCGATAGAGGACATGTTAAAAAGGTCGGTGAAGGGCCCTCTCTTGAATCCAAGGCACTGAAGTCCATTACCTCGTAGATACAAAGAATATCTACAGATGTTAAGCAACTGAGGGAATCTGGCGGGAAAGGAAAGAAGCCAGTCGAAAAGGTGATGAAATGCATAACCTGCGGTGAAGGAGGACATGGGGTAGATCATTGCATCTACACCCGTCCGGATGCGACCAGTGATACTGACTCTAAAGAAGAAGGGACTGAAAATGTCTCTTTCGTGAGTTTCAAAAGGCCAGACCACCCCGGTTTCAATTACGGCAACAAGGATGTGGCTGAGAACTCACATCAGCTGCATAGCTCGTCCAAGCCGTCACAAGCCTTCGAGAAAAGAGGGGGTCCGAGTCAGTATGCCAAGAACACCCAGTTTCAGTCAGCCAAAGGGAATTTCTAGGTACAAGGTAAATATCAAGGATCAAATAAAGAACAGGACAAGGGCTCGAGCCACTCAGATGTGATTGGCCAATTATTTGACTTCGTGAAGAAATAGGACATCATCAACAATCAACTACTGCAAAGCGCGCTATCGAATTCCGGCATTTTGAACTCTTTGGAGGTACAATTTGCGGACATGCAAACACATCAATGCCAGATTGATCAGCAACTAGCTCAGTTGGCCGAGATTGTGAAGAACCTGTCATGGAAGATACCATCAAGACTGCTAAGAAGGCAGGACTATGAATGCAGGGGCAAAGATAAAGATGCAGGAAGAAGAAGCTGAAGATGAAAAATGCAGCGCTTTCGGGAGGCATCCCGAGCTGTCTCTCAATTCCTTGAATAGGATGTTTCTACTTTCTTGCAAAACAAACACTACAAACATTATGGACTGTAATAAGACTCGAGTCAGTGCATGTGTCACATGCACTCACTCTTTTATTTTTTGGGCCAGCGCCTCAGTTTTATTGACCGGGATGGGTAATAACATATGAGGTCGGGATCTTAGTCTTAGGCCAATGATTTTTTACTCATCAGCCGCTTTTAACCGCTCTATTTTGAAGTTTTTCTTCTCGGATTTTTGCTGAAGGTCGTATCGGGCAGCAACCCAACCGGCGCTATGAACACGCCCATATCGGGCAGTGGAATTCCAGGGATCGCAAAGGTCGTGACGGATAGCATGATTGGGCGGCATACACTCGTATCGAGCAGTTGGAGTAATTACTCTTGTGCCGACGGATGGACTGCCCGACTAAGGAATGAATTACCCCAACGGCCGACGCACGTCGCAGAATTACCAGTTTTACCCCCAGTTGAGATTGCTATATAAAGAGCTGAGATTTTACCGTGTCAGGCTACTGCCTTACTGTTTTCACTTACGCGTGTCGTGCTAAGACTTTGTGAGTTAGCTCCCGTGTCGTGCAAGGTTCCCCTTCTCTCGTGTTGCGTGGAAGTTTAAGAACACAGCAAGGTATAGCCCGACAGACCATATCGCCCGACACGACTTTCCTTTAATAAGTGACTTATCGGGCTCGTGCGTCACGAGCTTAGCAGCTTAGTATCGACTGATACGTATGTCGCGCAACGTACCTTTTATTCACGTTTGCCCGATACGACGTGTCAGGTGATAGCTGCGTCGCCCATCCTAGCACCGCCTCACATGTTTTGTTGTTGGGTGACACACTGCTTTCCTCTCAGGAAGCCATATCAGGTATCCTACCGTAACGCCCCACACACCCTTGTCAGGCGATAGACCTGACGCGTATATATCGCCGTATCACCTTGTTCGGATCGCTTGTATGATCTTTTGGCATGACGGGCGATACCCATATCTCATATCGGGCACGAGACTTCACCTATGGAAACCTCGTATCACCCGATACGGGTTGTGGGATCATTTTTTTGGGGCATACCTTATCGTGCATTCAATTTAACTTATTTAAAACATCGACACATATAATTGATAAAGGAATTTGTTTATTAATTAATAGAAGTGGCCCGCATCAAGAAAACTATTGTCCGTGTTGACGAGCAAGGCAGAAGGATCTACTCCGAGACAGCAGCCAAAGCACCAACTGTCAGGAAGAAACGTCTGAATCCAAAAGCAGTTGGAGTGTCAACAGTGGAGAAGAGGGCGATGGTTGGAGAAGTGGCGGATCCAACAACAACAGCAGTGACAACACCCCTGGAATACTCACCAGGAAGGTTCGTGCCAAGGGACGATGAGCACGCACGTCGTTATGCTGAGATAGCGACCAAGGTCTACAGACCAAGCAGGTTCTGCTATCGAGCTTCATTCACTGATCTGGTCATCTTTGAGAGGCTGAAGGGCATCCTCGCTGCGGCAGGGCTGAGGAAGATCTGCCTTAGTCGATCTTCTTCTTATACCAGACTCACGAGGGAGTTCATGTCATCTCTCCGCTGAGTGAAGAATTCTACTGCAGAAAGAGAAGAATACGGCAGAGCAAATAGACTCCAAGCCCGACTATACAACTTGGAGCATGCCATCTCCGAGAAGCTGTTGAACAAGATCTTCTCTTCCAGTGAGGAAGAGAAGAATCTAATGGACAGCGATGAGAGAATCACCGAAGGAGACGGGTTCAATCCTGTGGAGCTCTGGAATAGGCTGACCGGCGAATTTCATTTAAACTGGGAAGCAAGGTGGTAGAAGTGCACTCCTGCTTTTGGAGAATAGTGCACAAATTGGTGGCGTGCTTGCTATTTAGCAAGAACAAGTCCAACAATATCTACACAGAAGAAGTCCATGTCATGTGGCACATGATGGAGGGACGAGTGATCAATCTCGGGCGGTTCTTGCTAAACAGACTGCACCCGATGAAGGATGCCACCAAAGAATATTGTATGGATGGCATCGTCAACTTGATTGCAGCAGGGCTCGGGTACCCGAATGAGCCGCGCATCCTTTCAAGGACGCAGGGCGATGAGTTGATCGACATCAAATACCTGATGAGGACCAGCATCATTAAGAAGGAGGGAAGGGACTACTTCTACAAATTTTCAAGAACGAACATACTTCTCCCACTCCCTCGTTGTGCCTCCTATGACATAGAAAAGTTGGTTTTCATTGCCGCAGAAATTGAAGCTGTGGTGAAAGACACAACCTACACCACCGCCACCAGAGTCCAGGAAAGGGAAATTCTAGAGTTACCGTCGACAACTTCTAATAAAGCTGTCGTCCCTCCCACTATACCAGCAACTACCACAACAACGACTGTTGTGGCTGAAGAAGACCCGGTGATCGTCGAGGTCACTGAGACAACAACCATGGGAGCTGTCGCGGAAGAGACAGTCGCAGCCCCTGACATCCTACTAAGGCCTGTAGAGGCAGAAGAAGCACATCAGTCGGACGCCAGTAATGGGGTGTTCGACGAGATCCTGAGAATGGAGCTTGAAGGTGCCCAACTGACACCGACACCGCCGCCAGTGTCACCTTTTGTAGAGGATGAGGAGATCGATGACAGTGTAGAGGTGGAGCAGTGTTTGCCCACACCACGACCATCCCTGCCATGACAAGAAGGCAAGGCAGTCACGGCTGAAAGAGCGATGTCGCCTCACCCGGTGGCATCTGCATCGCGAACGATTCAGATAGACTCTACCTCGCTTGGTAGAGCCTCACGCGAGCAAGGTGTCGCAAGGACGGAAGGGAGACCCGTAGGAACCCCTCTGACACTCGAGAAGATGCTCGGGCATGATCTCGACTACTTGTAAGAGGTAACGGATAACAACTCAGCTATCTATATTTCGTTAACACGCAATCTTGCATCTTTCCAAGACAGGCTAAATAGCCAAGAACGAGAGCTGCTGACTCTAGCTCGCCTTCCTAGCAGACTAGAGGCTTTGACTGCGACGCTTCAGCAAGTTCTCCAACGCCTCGACAAGATTGAGGAGAGGATGGACAGGAGTGACGACCATCTGCGCCAAAGGCAGCCGAGAAGGTCCCCGCCACCCCCTAGTTGTGGCTCTCCTCCTTCTTCGTCAGCATCCCCCTCGTGAACAGCATCCTCCTCCTCCTCCAGCGGGCAATTCTCAACGCCCGAGGAAGGAAAACAACAAAGGTCAGCCGATGGAGCTCCAGTAGGACAGGAGAGCTCCCTAGGCTTGAAAGAAGAAAATCCCTCTGTCCCCCTGGATGAAACTGAAGATGATAACGGAGATATCAACATCGGGGGAGACTCTTCTGATGAATCTGAGGGAGAGAAGGGGGACGTTTACGCAGTCAATAAAAGACACCTCCCCCGAGGAAGACGCTCGATGGTGGATAGATTTTGTGAGCCATCCAAGATACCGTCCTTTGAGATGGCTGACTTCGACAGAAGGGCCATTGGATACCTGACGATCAGAGATCAGAATTTGCTGAACAAGTTCTTGAGATCACAGGCAGATGAAGAAGACGTCATCTTGAGTGACGACTACTTCTCCGTACGACGTGGAGATCTTCAGAGTATGTTCCGCACGCAGCCGTCATCGGTAAAAGACTGTTTAGGGTCCTTGAAAATGCGATAATAGAAAATATCAACAGCCGGACAGGTCAGAAGAAAATATACAATGCCACCCCGACCTTGGAAAGAAGACTAATGAAAGGAGATCCAGACTCCAGTGCGGTGGCCGACATGCTGCAATACATCGTAAAGCATAGACCAAACATCGTGTTGGCCCTGTATAAGCACCGCAATGTGTGGTTCCTCTGTGTGGCAGACCTCAGGAACCACGACGTCCAGCTGCTAAGTTGCAGCAATGACGAGGTGCCACACTCCAGGAATGTTTTCTGCCGCCCAGAGGACAAGAAATTGAGGCTCCTGCCGCTGCGTCTTCTCCGAGCTATAAAGCAAGGAAGCCAACGTCATAGAGGCGTTTGGAACTTCTTTTCTATCAGAGACCTCCCCATCCAGGCAGAAGGGGGAAGCGGAAACAGCGCCTTCGCCGTCTTGAGTGCCATTGAGGTGCTGAATACAATTGGAAAATTTGAGGCATTAGGGGCACATGCTTCTATCGCCGCAGGGGCATATACGCTATGCTACTGATAAAAGACAAGCACTATTTCTGAGACGCAGGGGTACTAGATCAGCTACTGGATAGTGACCTAGAAGAAGACTCTTCACAATCCAGCAGCTCCTCAGAGAAAGAAGCGGAGATGGCAATCGACACCTATGGGGAAAGCAAGCAGTTGGAGGTCCTGCGGAAAGTGCACGGGATTGAAGACACTGCTTCGCCTGAAACTATAGAAGGGATGATCAAAAATTTTGACCGCTTTTCATGCAAAACTCTCACGCAAGAGCAGGTCAATGAAATACATCTCAAGTTAGTTGATTCTACCATATCGGATGTCATCTATCAGGTAGGCAATGTCGTAGTCTCAGTCGATGAATTATGGGACATGGTAAAAGAAGGAGGATGCTTGGTTGTATTCGTGGCGGCCGCTTACATCCAAACTATACAGTCAAGGCTCGAACATGCATACGTAGCTCATCCTATGCTGTTCAACGACATTTTCCTCGCCGATGAAACAGGAGCAAAGCAAGCATTATGGAGGAGTTGGAGAGCGAGGTTACACTCACGATCTTCCTGCCCGTCCTCCATTATAGCCACTGGACGCTCCTGACAATGTACACTCGACAACGAGTGGGAATCTTCATCAACAGCTCGGACAACAACAAAAACCATCCAGTGTTGTGTACATCAGAAGCGTTGTCATCCGTCGAACGCTTAGTTCGAAAATATTACGACGAGGTGTTAAAGATGATCCAACCATTCCTGGACACGCAAGCAAGCAAATGGCACGAACTCTAGTTCTTCCACCGCAGTCCGCACCAACTTCCTCTATCCAACGACTGCGACATCTTTGTCCTGGAATGGATAGCAAATGAAACAACACCTGACCAACTCCACCACATCGATTATCATAGAAAAAGAGGAGAATATGTGTGGGAGCTTCTATCTGACGCAGGCGCGCTCACCGGCTAACCTCACTGGAAGAACATTACCTTACCTTTTCTACCTCACAACTCTGGGATAGAGTGTGGAGTAAGTTTTGGGGGGTACCATGTACCAGTGAGGGAGGTATTAAAATTTTGAAAATTTTTCTGAATTTCCTGACTCAATTTCTTCATTCTTTGTCTCAAATTCTTTATTCTTTTGTTCTTTGTGTACATATATATGTTCATACCAAAGTTTTGAATTTTTTTTTGTTTATATCATCTCCATACATATGTACAAAGACATTGTATAGTAAAAACCTGATGCAACTTCTTGTCAAGTTTGTTTTCTATATGTTTTATGAGATGCAAGTTTTGTTATATCTTTCTGATAATGATGCCTCAAACAACAAAAGACTACGTTTTTCTGTGCCAAAAATTTTCAAAAAAAGAATAATCTCGCAACAGCTAAGAGACGAGTATGGAGAAGGAAAAAGCTTCCCAAACAGCAAAAATCCCTTTTGTTTTTCCTCACCCAACGAAAATCCCAAAAACAGAAAGTAGCCTTATGAGAGTGAATAAAATCATGAGAGTTGTTCCCAATACAAGAAAAGAAAAAAAAATATACACACTTGTTTTCCAAAAGTACCCATCTTTAGGCATGGTAGATCCGGAGCAGTGGTATGTAGGATGTGAAATCACTGCTCTAAAGCCAACTGGCTTGGACTGCAGGGACCACTTGCCTGTTAACGGACCCTTACCTGGATGGACTGATGGAAAACAAGAAAAACCCCAAAAAGCCTTAGCCTACCATATACACAACTTTCTACCCCTAAAGTTGTTTGGTGTGAAAGCTAACTTCGGAATCATACACCAAAGTCTCGCTGAAGCTGTAGGTAAAAATTTTACTGAAATAATAAGGCACGAAACGCAAGGTATTTTGTTCATAGTGGGACAACATTATTTCTAAAGGCATCACGATTCTTGTTTTACTTCTTGAACTAAAAACTACACCAAGCAAGATGAAGCATCACAAAATAAAGTTTAAATATTGATTGAGGACAATCAAAATGCTAAGTTTGGGGGAGTTGATAACGTTAATTTTTGTGATGTTTTTGATCAATATTCCATTATCAAAACTTCCCTTTTAACTGTTTTCCTCTCCTTTTAAATGCACTTTTGCAATAATTGTCCAAACGACACTCTTAAGTCAATATTTCCATCTTTTGCAGAGTTTTCCTCCAATTTTGATACATTTTATCATCAATAAGGTCGTCCCGGCCCACAAACAAGTTCCACCTACATCGGCCTTCCAGATGGTCGATACGCTCATTGCCTGACAAGGGTAGAGTGACACACCGACGCGCGACATGGGGATGTCACGCTAGAAGGAACTAGCAGGCGATACATCTTTTACCCGACAGGGAGCCGAGCTCGCCACAACAACTAAAGCTTGTCGCGCGACACTGGCCACCCACCGACAGGCTCTGCTCGTCATGTGACCGACAGTCGACATCCTTGTGCCAGGCGATACTGATATCAGCCGTCTATCGACTCTGCGATGATAAGGAGGACACGTGGTGCCCTAAGCACCGTAACTTCCCCCAACCGCTGCCTATATATAGCAGCTACAGGAAGCCGAAAAGACAAGTCTGAACCCAGAGCAAATCTTCGGAGGAAAGCTGCAAGAGCGAGAGTAGCGTGCCTCAGTGTTCGTGTCGGGCAATTCTAGGTGAGCTCTTCCCCATCCCGAGAGGGAGGGGATGGTTCACTTAGGATCGTCCCGGACGTCACTACAGGATGATATCGGCCAACGAGGATAAACAACATAAGTGACTGACACTAGATGCGTAGCTCTAGCCCGGCACGATACCGAACCCCGATACACATCGCCCGTCACGATGTGTCGCTCGACATGATCATATCAGTCCAGGGTCCTCGTACGAAACAATCGGCCCATCACGGTGTGTCGCCAGAGAGGGTGTGTCGCCCGACACAGTTGTATCGGGATAGGCTCCTACCCGGTATCGGGCTGGAGGGTCCACAGTAGTCCGTCGTCCTTCTATATCAAGGAGGCGACCTTTATCTTTATTTCAGTCATTTAATTCTTATTTATGCGTTGTAATCAAGACCTTTATTTGATTATGGAAATAGAAGAGTTTAATTACCTGCTGCTTTATGTTTGGTGCAATTGTTGGATGACTGCTATGTTTAATATCTGAACTCTAGCTTGCATGTTTGGATCATGTTTCGATTAGCTACCGAATCGTGTTTTACCGTTGCAACAACTTCAAGAGAGGTGTTGTGGCTCTAGTGTTTGGTCCGATTATGGAGTACGAGAGTGCCCGCAATCGGAGCTTCTTTAGTAACCTTTCCACTCTAACTTAAGTCCAGCAACCTCAAGAGGTGTGTTGATGCTTGGTTAGAGGTACCCGCTCTAAGAGGAGGGGTACAGGATGTTTCGGCTGCCGCTTGTTTTACCGAAGTTTTCTCCTTCGCACCTTGCTTTAGCTCTAGTATTATCTCTCTGTTTCTATTGCATGAAAACCCTTAAAAACTGCTAAATGACTAAAACCTTAAATCTTTCTTGTAGCTCCATTTGGAGATAGTTTTGTTTGTTTTATTGGTGTTATCTTGCTATTTCCCTTCGGGGAATTTTGCTATCTCTTAATGCCTGTCGGAGTGTAGCGTGTTGATTCAGAGTTCTCAACACTACAACCTTGTCCCTGTGTTCGACCTCGTATATCTACTTCGACCCTGTAAGCAAAGTTGTGGGGGCCTAGAAGGTTTCGGGTTATAAATGTAAAAGTCCGACTACTTCAAATTCGCCTCCATTTTTGGACACGTGATTTAGGTCGGTCATTCACTCATGTGGTGTTATATTATTTGATGAAGTGTTTGAATAGCTTTCATGTAGGAGATTTTAGGTGGAGAACCATTATGTGATCCCTATTTGACTCAACTCTTCATTCATCATCTTATTACCCCTCCACCTCATGAAAGGCAGTCTAAGTGCACATATTTAGCCTAGGCCACCTCCAAAAGTTTGGGGTGTCCATATATACATATCCCTAATTCACTCTCACCATCGTATGCCCCATCTTCACAAAGGGCAAAGAAAAAGAAAAGAAAAGAAAACACAAAAAGGATTATAAAAGGTGCTCCTGTTTAAAGCATCTAAACAAAATATGAGTTTGTAAAAGCACTCCAATCTCTTACCACATTCCTCTCTTCCATTTTCATACCCATTGGGTTGGGAAACATGAAACCTGTCCCATTTCACCCTTTTTCCTCAACTAAGTTGGTCACTTTGTGTGGTTTGAAGGATAATATGGAATGCATGAAAGTGAATCATGTTTGGAGATATGGATGAAGAATAGGCAGTGATTTTTTTTTAATCTACAATTTTACTCATGAACCAGCAGATCATGTCAATAAATATAAGATAGGAAGGATGGTGTTGAGGATATACCTGGTCCTGGAGCAAGTGAAACAACATCTCCTCATCGCTGTAGATGCACAATTATCTTCTAGTTGCACAAGGACTCATGTGACTACTGAGCCTTTGTATCTGCACCACAGACTGTAGCCTCAAACATCGGCATTTGCAACAACTCCTCACTCAACAAAGTGTTGGTTTGCATTGTTCTCCTAGTGCCAGACAATGACCTCCCACCTCTAGAGAAGTCCACAGACTACCGAGAAGTCTTTTCATCCTACTAGAATGAACAGGAAGGAGTCGTCCCTTCTGTTGGTGTACCAGTCACCTGCTTGCTCTCCCACAACAATGATCTCAATTGTTCTCTTCCTTGCTATTGATGTGGCTTATATTATCGCACTAACAAACTCACTTAGGGTTGAAATCCCTAAGTTTTTAACCAAAACAACGTGCAATAATACCACCCGCAAGCAGTCAGGTCTTATCGCAGTATAGTTGAGGATCGAATCCCAAGGGACAACATTTTTAAGAATCTTTCTCTAGTCGAATCTAGTTGAATCAAGACTAATATTTAGAACAAGGTTGATTGATTTGAGTTTAATTAAACTAAATGCAAGAAAAGTAAAAGAGCAGGATTAAAGGTTGATTAAAGATTAATGATGGAAATCGCTGGGATGGTCTTGGGTTTCACCACCACTACACATGCAATCACATCCAAACATCAACATCCAGGCAAGATATAACCATTCAAATAGAGCTGTTGCAGAACCCCCAATACGGGCTTCATGTTCACATAAGCATAGCCTTAGGTATCAGATGTCTCATCACCATCCAGATCACGTACTTACGGCTCCGAAGATACAGAAATCCAAATGAAGTTGTGGGCCCCCTATACAGGCATCAGGCACACAGAAGCATCAACGTGGGCTAGATGGCTCGACACCACACAGAACATACACTTACGACCTCAAGGAATCCCATTCTCTTTCTAGTTTGGGAGTCAACCACATTAATCGACATTCAAAACCTACGCATTGAAGTTCTCGCAACATAGGAAATGAACAGGATAAATACAAGAAGGTGATCAATCCACAAGCACACATCGACGACTAACAACAAAATGAAAGATTATATACATGTCATGGAATGTTTAACAAAAAGATATGAAAGCATGGGTAGTGGGGCTAGTCCCCGCAGCCCAGCGAAAGTAAACTACTCGCCCATAGTGAGAGAAGAAAGATAACAACAGAGAGAGAGAGAGGTTTCCACCATGAGCATGGTGAAGAAGATGATCGCAGCTCTATCGAGAAATGGTCTTCTTCACAACGTCAGAGCAGATCTGGAAGAAGAGAGAAGAACACCACGACAGACGGGGAAGATCTCCTCTCTCCACCTTCTTCTTCTTCTCGTAGTCCTCACTCACAGTAGGAGGAGCAGCTCGTGGACTAGATGGTGGTGTGGAAGTGGCGTAGGCGCAGCAGATCTAGATCCATATCTAGATCTAGATCTGGACGAGGTGGTTTGTAGATCTGAGTCTTCACTCTAGATCTGGGTGAACATGCCGCAAAACCACCACGGGGGTAGGTTCTTGGCTATGGAGGTCGTCTCCTTAGGCCCAAGACAGTCATGCAGCCTAACGGCATATGGAGATGATTTAACTGACTGGAGTCGTGTTCTATTTATAGGAAGGTTGGCACCGACTTAGATTCGTGACCTTGGTAATTCTGCAGCAGGTCGCAACTTTTGGAATAATGCCATGGTCGTGGCTTTTTGCACGGTCACGGTATTGGAATGATGCTACGGTCGTGGCTCTTTTCACAGTCGTGGCTTTTTGAATGATGTCGCAGTCGCAGCTTTTTGCACAGTCGTGACTTTTTAATTGCTGTCGCGGTCGCGACTTTTTGCACGGTTGCGGCTTTTTGAATGTTGTGGTTGTCGGCTTTTTGATTGTCGCGGTCGTGGGTTTTTTTAATGTCGCAGTCGCGAGGTGGCTTGGAAGTGATCGTGGGCTGCTATTGGTGTCATTGGTGTCGCGGTTAGTTGTAGGACCTTATCGCGGGTCTGTGAAGAGGTTGTCGCGGTCGCGAATGTGGAATCACGGACAGGTGTCTGCGATGTCCTGCAGGTTGTGATTTTTGCTTTTAGTAGAGGCAGTGGAGTCGCGATCGCGATTCCTCAGCAGGAGAGCAGGTCGTGGTATTAGTGAGAAAGTAGCATGTCGTGATTAAGTTTTGCCACGGTCGCAGTATTTGGACACCGCGGTCCCGATTTCTTGGCTCGGTCATGCCTTAGCTGCAGGTCACGATTAGTTGGAGAGTTGTCACAACCACAATTATGGTGGGATGCAGCAGAGTTGTGACCTCGGAGGTAGGTCACGATGTTGAGGTTAAGGCACAGTAGCAAGGGTGAGGGAGCAAGGGTCCATTGACCAAGGTTGAGCGAGCCTAATCCAAGGGTTGAAATGGATATGGGCCTAGGAGATGAGGCCCAAAGCTCAAAACAACATGTACAAGGGTGCAGGAAATCAATAGAAATAGGAGTAAAATCAATTAAGCCAATATAAGTTGCATATAAGAAAATAAGGCCAATAAAATCTCATTAAAGCAATTAAGCCAAGTAAAAGCACATATTAGAAGATAAAGCCAATAAAAGCACGGATGCAACCGAAACTGGGCTAAATGAGACGATTGAACTATGATGAATAAGCATTCACCAAAATACCCCAAACTTAAATGTTGCTCGTCCTCGAGTAATACAAAATCTAAAACAATCGCCAAGTGCATACTTTCAGCTCATGTGATTGCCTCATCTTCACATCACGATTATTTCTTTTCTGCTTGGTATGACTAAGTGTGTCAACGTCCTGAGATCACATAACACATTTTACCATATCTTCGTTCCCAAATTCAATTCCCAATATCACTTCTTCTCTACTTTTTCCAAAATCCAGCATGTCAGAGAGTTTTGTAAGAGTACAGAGATACCCACAGAACAACAAGTGTGCACCTGATCTGACACTGGTGTTTTTAGGATGTTGGTGAGTGTAGGCATTCATTGTGCAAGTAAGTGTAAAAGGGAGTGAAGGGTGGTATGGAAGGGAAAAATAAATCTCTCCTCTATTCGACTCGAGATTTTTATTATATGATTTGCAATTTCATTGATTGCATTTTTTGTGCGAATCTCTCCTCTATTCGACTCGAGATTACATTTCTTTTTGTATACGCTTAGGCATCTTTTCTTGGTGATACACCCCAATTTCGTAGCGAGGGGTATGGAAGAAGCATAAAGAGAGAGAGTGTGTGTGTGCCACCCCAAACTTAGGGTTTGGCACTATATTGGCTATTTTTATTTCTTTTTTATGAACGAAGGGGTAAGAAGATGATGGAAGAAGTGTAGAAGAGAGTTCAGATCAGAGTGAAACTTGATTTACAATTCAGTGCACCAGGTCGTTCTCCTTATCATACTCTGCTCAAATAATGACTTGATGAGGATCTGGTGGAGATTCCATGTTATTGTTCCACTAGTCAGATAGGAAGCACAACATGTTTGATCCCTCTCAGTGCGAAAGATACTTGCCCTATCTACTAATCATAATGTTAGGATTCATAAGCTTCACAAAGTAATTTCTAATCATTGGCTAGTTTCAGAAATTGTTCTCCTTAAGGCTTCGCTTTGAATAAAGAGGGTATAATGATTCAAAACTGCGTGGGAAAATAGGATAGCCGGCTAGGTAAAGGCTTTGATTGAAACAAAAGCGTCACAACTTCATCAAGTTTCTAAACTAACTTCTATGAAAACTTTTGAAAATTTTGAAAATTTTTGAAAAAATTGCACAAAATTGCAACAAAATTTCAACGACGAAATCTTAAGTCTGAAACTGATAGGAGAGGGTGGAAATTAAAGTACGTACCACCCACCCTCCACCCCGAACTTAGAATTTTTCTCATCCCGAGCAAACTCTAAATCCTAGATGGAGGGGAAAACTCGTGCCGATTGGTCCACCAGATGTGGTTGCATTCCTTTCGGTGACGCGTCCTACATCTAAAATCTCAAAAATGGAAACTATCAGAACTTAAGACTGCATCTTGCGATGCATTGTCTACCAGGTACAGAATTTTCTAAAAACAAAACTAAAAGTAAAAGCTAAGTTAAAGATTGGGTTGCCTCCCGACAAGCGCCTTTATTTTACGTTGATGGCTTGACGTGGTTTCTTCAGTTTTTGGGTAGGTATGTCGGTTTTGATAGATTCATCAATTCATCAGTGCTAGTATCAGTTGTGGTGAAATATCTCTTCAAGAGTTGGCCATTTGCCACAAAATCACCTGACTTCTCACTCCATAAAGTAAATGCACCATGTGGATAGATGCTCTTGACAATGTATGGCCCAGACCATCGAGAACTGGGTTTTCCTGGGAATAACTTTAGTCTCGAGTTGAATAGCATAAATTGGTCTCCTACTTGAATGTCCTTCCTCTTCAGATGACCATCATGCCAAAGTTTCGTGCGTTCCATAAAGATTTGTGCATTCTCATAAGCCGTCATCCAGAGTTCTTCTAGCTCTTGAAGTTGTAGAGTCCTCGCTTCGCCTGCTTCCTTCATGTCAAAATTCAGCTGTTTGATTGCCCACCATGCTTTATGTTCTAGTTCACGGGCAAGTGACATGATTTTACATAGATAAGTATGAAGGGTGTTGTTCTAAGAGGATTTTTGAACGCAGTTCGGTAAGCCCAAAAGGCGTCATTGATTTTCACTGACCAATCCTTACGGTTGCGTCCTACTGTATTCTCCATGATAGCCTTGAGTTGACGGTTCGAAACCTCTACCTGTCCACTTGTTTGTGTGTGGTAGGGGGAAGCTACCTTGTGCGTTACACCATATGTTCTCAACAATGCTTCAAAGCTTCTTTCCAGAAAATGAGAACCTCCATCGGAGATCACAGTGCGTGGATCTCCAAAATGGGGAAAAATGATATCTTTGAACATTTTAATGACAGGTTTTGAATCGCTAGTAATCGTTGGTATTGCCTCTACCCATTTGGAGGCATAATCAACCGTGACTAGGATGTAGGAAAATCCATGTGAGGATGGGAATGGACACATGTAGTCCACTCCCCAAACATAAAAAGTCTCGACTTCTTTCCATAGCTTAAGTGGCATCTCATCTCTTTTCGTAGTGTTTCCCGTTCTCTGACACTTGTCACATGACAACACAAAGTTATAAGCATCTCAGGATATGGTTGGCCAAAAGAAACTACATTGTGAAACCTTCAAAGAAGTTTTCTTAGAACTCATATGGCCTCTGACTGGGCCTGAGTGGCATTGTTCTAAAATAAGTTGGGCTTCTTCCTCGGTGATACAACGTCTGTAGAGACCATCAGCACAGAGCTTGAAGAGGTACGGGTCATCCCAGTGATATTGCCTCACATCATGCATGAATTTCTTTAGGGCATTGCCAGTATACTCAGGGTGGATGACACCAGCGGCAAGGTAGTTCACATAGTCCAAGTACCAAGGAGTAGCTTCTCATACTTTCATAAGCTGGTCATCTGGAAGAGAGTCGTTAATTGGTATCTTCTCAGTTTCTAGAGTGTGGATATGAATTAAGTGGTCTGCTACAACATTTTATTTGCCTCTTTTATCTCTAATTTCAAGATCAAATCTTACAATAGGAGAATCCATCTTATTAGCCTTGGTTTTGCATCTTTCGTTTTTAGAAGATAACGAACAACACCATGATCGGTGTAGACAATCACCTTTGAACCAATGAGGTAGGATCTAAACTTATCAAAGGCATATACGACTGCTAGGAGTTCCTTCTCGGTAGTTGCATAGTTCCTCTGAGCTTCGTCAAGGGTCTTCGATGCATAGTAGATGACATGGTGTTTCTTCTCTATACATTGGCCCATAACGACACCAACAGCGTAGTCACTGGCATCACACATAATTTAAAATGGGTGTTCTCAATCTGGAGCTCGGATGATGGGTGTTGTTGTAAGGGCGTGCTTTAGGTTGTTGAAACTCTTGATACACTCTTCATCAAAATAGAAGTCAACGTCCTTCAGCAACAAGTTTGTCTTGGGCTTGGGTATCTTGGAGAAATCCTTGATAAACCTTCTGTAGAAGCCCGCATGACCAAGGAATGTGCGGACTTCTCTTACATTGGTAGGGATAGATAGTTTGGAGATCACTTCGATCTTGGCCTTGTCCACTGTTGGTATGTATGCCCTGAGAGCCAATCATGGGATGATTGGTGGGATACATTAAGATTGATTTGATAAACATCAAAGGCAAGCTTACAATTCTTTCTTGTTCAGTCATATGAGATAGTGATAGAACAGATTGAATGTCTAGAGAATGATAGTACTCAATGACGTAGGCCTTCAGGTTCATGACCTGGACGATGAGATCATAAGGATGCTAAGAGTTTGTACATTCTTGTTATGTCCCTAGTCGGATGTCATTGTGGAAGGTAGATAGACAGCAATGACACACAAGACTAGATTGTGCTGTTGGTTGATGACAGAATCTCATTAGTCGTGATATAGAGATATCAAACCAAACACATAGGTACTTTTTAGAGAACAAGTGTACCGGACAGACCCACCGTGAGTTTGACACATGGAACCATGATATGGTAGTCACAGTCAGTACTCATAGTGATGGTGGTGAGTGTGATTGTTATACCTGAAATCACTACACTCAACGCATGTCGTTTGGCACACTTTGACATCATCAAACGCAGTCCTGAAACATGGGTTGTTATAAAGGTGATGATTGGGTGGCTTTGACACATGGGGCTTTTGAGGGGTGAGTGATAGATATGGGATTTGTCCCTCCTGAGAGAGTTTGATATCCAAGGCCACTTGATGAGTAGGATTGAGATAGGCATGCACACGCATGTGTGAATCATTATGCGATATTGATGTCATACATATCTCCTTCAATCTACTCTGAGATCAAGAAAGTGAATGAACGTTGACAGGATGACTATTCCATGCCTTGAGTTCATTCGGGATATCAGTGACAAAGGAATTATACATTCACTGTAACAGCATTCATGGATTGTAGGATGAAAGTTGTTCTCCAACTTTCTACTTTCACTTGGGTAGCACTGATGTGTGACTAGGCACCGCTCTTTGCTTGTGAAGTCATAAGTGTTATGGACTTTCACTGCCAATGTGAAATGGACCTGCAGGGTCACACACATAGGATTTAACCTGGAGGAGAAGTTTTGTCCACAAGCAACGTTTAGATTGATTACTATAGAAGTTTAGTAGTTCAATTAAACACTCAATCATTCGATGGCTCAATATCGTATGGTTCAAGGTGTTGGACGCATTGATTGGAGCATCGGATTGATTGAAATCGCATTTGACTGATTCTGCACAACATGTACTCCCAACAGATCGGTTCAAGTGTTGAACCGGTCGGCTGAGGTTGCTGAACCGGTTGGCTCAAGTGTTGAGTCGATCGGCTCAAGCCCAGGGTGAAACGAGCAATTCAAGTGTTGAACCGATCGGTTCAACTGGTGCAACCGAGCAAGTTGGGAAAGTCAGGTCGGTGAGAATTTTCCTTGCGTTTCACTTGCCCAATTTGATTGGGAATAGGATTGGTATTCGATACCAATTAGAAATGAAAGAACGAAATTCAATCGGGAACCGACCAGGACCACGAACCGACCGGTTCAGAAGTGAACCGATCGGCTCATGGGTCCCAACCGATCGGTTGGTTCTCCAACCGACCGGTTCAGGTCCCCAACCGACCGGTTCATTTGTGAACCGATCGGTTCAGGTTGCGAGTTGGTTGCTTTTCGTGGAAAATCTCGAACCCTTCTACTCATGCTTTAGTCCCATATCTCCGGGCACAGAGAACCCTGTCCCATGACCCACCTATATATAGGGGTATTGGGGGCTTCTCTGAGTACAACTCAATGCAAGCCGGTTGCTTTGCGAAGTTGTCATTCTCTCTGGTTTTGGTAACCGTGAGAGATCTCGAGCAAGTGCTTCCCGCAAAAGGGAGGTGCAGCAAGGGAAGGACAACTGCAGTTGCAAGTGGTAGCAGGAGAGTGTGTTGGCGACTAGTACGTCAACAGGAGGGTGCAAATCCTTCCACTTCCTTGTGGGACAAGGAGAGTGGAGTTCCAGGTGGTCCGTGTGGACTACTACAGAGGCGGGAGGACACTGCCGCTCAGGAGGACAAAAGTCATCCGACAGTCCGATAGGAGGAGGAGGAGTCAGTCCCAGTGCGACCAGGAGCTGTACAGACACCGTCCAAGACTGGAGTTGAAGATCGCGCATTGCGCGAGGTATTGTCGCCGAGCAAGCCTCGGGACAAGGTATGATTCCACAAACCATCCTTTCCTATTATATAGATGTTGACGCATTTCCTCAGTATGGGTTGGGGGAGAAAATTTTTGTTTCCGCTGCCTTCTCCGTCTCCCCTAAAACCCAACAGTGGTATCAGAGCCAGGTCAACTGCTCTACATTTTAGGAATATCGATATGATCGATTTTGGATTGTTGCCTTTATTTATTGCATACGATGCGAATAATATCGGCTTTATGCATGTCCAATCCTAAATCCACAAATCCCTAATTACATATATGATATGTATTATTAATGCACTCGATACGCATCGCCCTTAAACGAGTTTTTTGGTGGATGTGTGTAGCATGATTATGGCCTATAAACCCCTATTTGTGATTGGTTGTGTGTGGTTGCTTGCATCTCGGTCTGTGCGCCGATCTTCCTTCTCTTATTCTTGATGTAACTCGAAATAATATGAGATTCTTTCCTACCTTTGCTCCCCCCGAATGTAACTCGGGGTTTCCCTTTTTAAAGCAATGTAATAAATAGGATAGATTTTTATTTCCTGTTATGTCGAAGACCGGTGGACATCAAGATGACAACTGAAACGATCGGTCAAGGCATGAATCGATCGGTTGACGTTCCAGACGGTCAGTTCAAGGAGTGAACCGATCGGTTGATGACCGGTTCGAGGAGCGAGACGAGCGGGTGGCGGATATGACGAGATGCACGATGACTAGGCGAACTGATCGGTTGGAGGAGCCAACCGATTGGCTGGTGGTACCCAGACGACCGGCTGGAGAGTACAGATCATTCATGAGATGAGTTGATCAACTCGGAAGGCAAGGCACAGAAGATTCATCTTGTAAAGGTTGCATGTGATGTAGACATAGATGACCGTGATTCCTCTTGGCTCGAGGAATCACATTAGGATGGCCATAATCATCGCTTTTTATCGTTTGTGCATGTTTTCTGTGGGATATAGCATGTATATGATACATACTATGTATTGTGGTGATTGGATATGTATATGTATATAAAAACCAAATCCCTCATTAAAATATTAAGTCTTACATGCCTTCCATTAGCGGCACACATGAAAAGCTCGATCGACCAAGCGTAGGTTACGCCAAAGCGTGGTGCGTCGTCTATCTTGTGGAAGTGTGAAGGGTAGACATGTAGGTTCTGCCAAAGTAGGGTGCATGTTTACCGTGTTGGCTTTTGGGTTAGACTTAACTGGTGATTCTTAGAGCGTCCAAGCCCAGAGGCAAGGAATGTTCATGGCAAGGAGTTGTGCATGTTCATTCAACAAGAGTTGCATATGATGCAATTGGAAAGAGTTGCCTACCTGAGAGATCTAAGTTGTGGGCGATCAGCCAAAGCTGACTCATGACTTAGAGGATTTCAGGATCTTGCCCACTACAAGGTTGTACGCTGCAATCTTCCAAATTGATGCTGAGGGCTATCAATTTGAACTAAAATAGTGGGAGCGATAATCAATTAAAGGCCTAATTATATCGTCAACTTTTCAAATCAATCAAACAAGTCAAAAGAGTTTTGGACTAAAATTGCATATATTTCCTTTTGTTAAAATAAATGGTTAATCAACAAATCACTTTATTTTCTATCAGTCTTTGAGATCAACAAATTAATGGGAGTAATTTCACGACTGGTTAGGACATTGAGAAGTGTTCTCAATAGTAGAGTGAAAACTCTAAGTCCTAGTTATACCAGAACCAGATGAACTCGATCCCACCACATCAATGGCTGAAAGTATGCTTATGGAAGCATACTGAGGATGACATTGATGAGGAGTGCTTGATGTTGTGTTCTCTAAACTATGAGTTGCAGAGACAACATGAGACATATGATGTCTCTAATACATTGTCCTAGTATGTCATGATAGAAGGAGATCCAGTAAGGGATTCACACACTCAATGTGATTGGGTATGTGGAAAACCTGACTGAGTAGGATTCCCTCTGAGCCAAGGGTTGGCTATTGGTATGATACTGCAAATGTTGCGAGAATCATACAATTCATGATAAGCTACAACATGAACAACTTTGACAAGCGTTGACAGAGTTGTTAGACATGTTGAGGATAGTAGAGGCAAAGATGAAGAAAGACAAACCATAATCTTTGATGTAGGTAAGTCTTAAGGGCAAGGACAAGGGCAAAGCAAAGAAGTGTTCTGATGCTAGCCAGCAATCCAAGCCGTCTTCAGCCTCAAAGCACATGGGGAAAGGGTGTATGAGGGATTGCCCTCTATATCTGGAAGAACAAAAGAAGATGAAGGAGGGGATGGAGATCTCCACCTAAGGTATCAGGAAATGAACCGCTTCTTTATCTGAGGTATATGATACCAAGATATGGATATGTCATATATGATATGCAATATCCACAAAGAAGTGATGGCCTTTGTGAAAGAACCAAGAAAGAAGTACCCATCATTAGAGCAAGTGTTGCTGCCATAGATAGGAGTATCTTTCAGTTTATTTCAGCCTAAAAGGGCACGAAATAGAGTTGAGAACTGCTATTTCATATATTGTCAATAGATAGAAACACTTTATTATTGCATATTGTATGACAATGATGGCAATTAATAAAGTTGATGTTTCGATCTTAAAGATATGATCTTTGTGGCAATGCCTTGCTTATCTTGTGGTATTTGATATGCATAAGATAAAATGATACCTAAAAGTTATAGATAACTCAAACAATGAAATTAGCATTAATCATGAGAAATTCATTTCTAGTTTCCATATGATGGATAAATCTAGACTCTTTTGGTTTGAGAACCAGTAAGAGACATGAATATCTTGGACATGATTAATCAATCTTCACTAATATAGTGGGAGAGTGATTATCCTATTAGGTATAATACATATGATGTATTTACATACCTATTGGAACAAATGCTAATACTTCAAATGGTGTTTAGAGAAATACCAATATGAATATCTTGAAGTGTTCAAGATTATCATAGATGTAGTACAAATTTGGTAAAGTATTAATTCTTGATGAGATCAATGAATGAAATACTTGGACCAAATGTTTGAGATCCTTATGAGTGATTATGATAGTGTATCATAGTGAACTCATGATTAAGGCATGGTGATGTCTAAATCAAGAAGGAATCATACTCTAAGGAGTTAGAGAATGATTATAAATTAACTGAATTCTTCTTAATAAAAGAATACCCCACACTAATAAAGGAAATTAAGAATCACAAGGGTTGTGAGTTCTTATATCCTTAACAGATACACCTCAATTATCTATGTGATGAGTTGTTCATGTGATGAGTCAACTATCTAGATGAATATGAGGAACCGAATTTTGAGTTATAATTTATGATTATTACATCCTAAATGATTTCCATGTGAACCATAAGGTATGACCTTGATGGTAGCACTCATTGGATGAAATCCATAAGTGCAAATAAGTCTTAAGTGTTAAGACACATGGATATCATTTTAAGAAGGATGATGCTTGTTGATTGCAACTTAATGACTGAGACATTTGGCATATGGATACTAAAACCGCATTCCTATAAGGAATAAAACAAGGATATGTATGTGACACAACCTATAAGGTTTATGAATCCACTAATGCAAATGAAGTCTATAAGTTACAATGGACTAATCAATGTGATTGATTGAGTACAAGCAACTCAAAATTGGATCTTTACTTTAATGATATAGTCAAAGGGTTTGACTGATATGTCAAAGATAAAGAAGGGATCTGTGATTTAGTGGGAGTGTATTCACATTCCACATATTGATGTGAAATGGAATTGTTCTAGAATGGAAATCCAAAAGTGGAAATTATCTTTAAGGAAGATAGAGATGTTTCCTATATGATAGGAATAGAGATCTATAGAGATAGTTCTCGACAAATCTATTGACCTGGAAAAGAGAGAGCATACATTGGCAATCTGTACTGAAGGGTTCAGTATGCACATATTCAGTAGGAGAAAACTTGTCCATGTTACATGGAGTTAGTATCCCAAAGCCAAGTGTCCAATTCTTATGAAGAATGGGAACACTAAGAATAGATATGGATCTATCTTGTATGTAATCATCCCATTATCTTGCATGTATTGACATGGAAAGAATAAGATGCATTCATCATCTTGTATGTAGGACATAGCAATATGATGTGCTCATCCTGATAACTCGTATGTAGGACATGACGAGTGGATGTATGTCTACTTCCAGTAAGGGTTACTGGAATACCATGAGAACTTGATAAGTACTTGTGAAGTACTAGTTCTATGGATATTAGGAAGAGTTCAATGTAAAGAGTTACATTGATGCGAACTTCTGAAAGGACATAAAATTAATCGCAAAATATACATAGGATGTATAAAAGTGAAAGTTTGTTGATAATTGGAAGTGTTCCAATAAAACCATTTAAAAAGAAATGTCGAGTATCTATGCGTTAGAGAACAGCAGTAGATACTATATGGATCTGGAAGTTCATGAGATGAACTTATAAGACATTCCG
This sequence comes from Alisma plantago-aquatica, assembly GCA_963693085.1. Lineage (NCBI taxonomy): Eukaryota > Viridiplantae > Streptophyta > Magnoliopsida > Alismatales > Alismataceae > Alisma > Alisma plantago-aquatica. Next base: position 728,739,902 of record OY856410.1, on the reverse strand, counting down.
CTCATTGATGACAAGTCTGGAATCCTTGATAATGCAATGTGGCTAAAGGTTAGCAAGGAATACTAGATCGCATATTACGGAAACTCCATCTCATACGTGTGACATACAACGAAGAGATGAGAGACATGCAATTACACTGACTTTGGCAAGGTGTTGCCATTACTTACTATGTTGGCACTGGAGTAGAATGACATGTGGGACATGTTTGAAGATCACTATGAATATGATTCAAGGGTGATTGGCTCGCAGTGCAAGTGGGAGTCTGTTGGTATGTATGCCCTGAAAGCCAATCATGGGATGATTGGTGGGATACATTAAGATTGATTTGATAAACATCAAAGGCAAGCTTCCAATTCTTTCTTGTTCAGTCATATGAGTTAGTGATAGAACAGATTGAATGTCTAGAGAATGACAATACTCAATGACGTATGCCTTCAGGTTCATGACCTGGACGATGAGATCATACGGATGCTAAGAGTTTGTACATTCTTGTTATGTCCCTAGTCAGATGTCATTGTGGAAGGTAGATAGACATCAATGACACACAAGACTAGATTGTGGTGTTGGTTGATGACAGAATCTCATTAGTCATGATATAGAGATATCAAACCAAACACATAGGTACTTGTTAGGGAACAAGTATACCGGACAGACCCACTGTGAGTTTGGCTCATGGAACCATGATATGGTAGTCATAGTCAGTACTCATAGTGATGGTGGTGAGTGTGATTCATAGACCTGAAATCACTACACTCAACACATGTCGTTGGGCACACTTTGACATCATCAAACGTAGTCCTGAAACATGGGTTGTTATAAAGGTGATGATTGGGTGGCTTTGACACATGGGGCTTTTGAGGGGTGAGTGATAGATATGGGATTTGTCCCTCCTGAGGGAGTTTGATATCCAAGGACACTTGATGAGTAGGATTGAGATAGGCGTGCGCACGCATGTGTGAATCAATATGCGATATTGATGTCATACATATCTCCTTCAATCTACTCTGAGATCAAGAAAGTGAATGAACGTTGACAGGATGACTATTCCATGCCTTGAGTTCATTTGGGATATCAGTGACAAAGGAATTATACATTCACTGTAATACCATTAACGGATTGTAGGATGAAAGTTGTTCTCCAACTTTCTACTTTCACTTGGGTAGCACTGATGTGTGACTAGGCACCGCTCTTTGCTTGTGAAGTCATAAGTGTTATGGACTTTCACTGCCAACGTGAAATGGACCTGCAGGGTCACACACATAGGATTTAACCTGGAAGAGGAGTTTTGTCCACAAGCAACACTTAGATTGATTACTAAAGAAGTTTAGTAGTTCAATTAAACACTCAATCAGTCGATGGCTCAATATCGTATGGTTCAAGGTGTTGGACGCATTGATTGGAGTATCGGATTGATTGAAATCGCATTTGAATGATTCTGCACAACCTGTACTCCCAACCGATCGGTTCAAGTGTTGAACTGATCGGCTAAGGTTATTGAACCGGTTGGCTCATGTGTTGAGTCGATCGGCTCAAGCCCAGGGTGAAATGAGCGGTTCAAGTGTTGAACCGATCGGTTCAATTGGTGCAACCGAGCAAGTTGGGAAAGTCAGGTCGGTGAGAATTTTCCTTGCATTTCACTTGCCCAATTTGATTGGGAATAGGATTGGTATTCGATGCCAATTAGAAATGAATGAAGGAAAGTCAATCGGGAACCGACCAGGACCATGAACCAACCGGTTCAGAAGTGAACCGAACGGCTCATGGGTCCCAACCGATCGGTTGGTTCTCCAACCGACCGGTTCAGGTCCCCAACCGACCGATTCATTTGTGAACCGATCGGTTCAGGTTGTGAGTTGGTTGCTTTTTGTGGAAAATCTCGAACCCTACTACTCCTGCTTTAGTCCCATATTGCTGGGCACAGAGAACCATGTCCCATGACCCACCTATATATATAGGGGTATTGGGGGCTTCTCTGAGTACAACTCAATGCAAGCCGGTTGCTTTGCGAAGTTGTCGTTCTCTCTGGTTTTGGTAACCGTGAGAGATCCCGAGCAAGTGCTTCCCACAAAAGGGAGGTGCAGCAAGGGAAGGACAACTGCAGTTGCAACTGATAGAAGGAGAGTGTGTTGGCGACTAGTACGTCAACAGGAGGGTGTGACTCCTTCCACTTCCTTGTGGGACAAGGAGAGTGGAGTTCCAGGTGGTCCGTGTGGACTACTACAGAGGCGGGAGGACACTGCCGCTCAGGAGGACAACAGTCATCCGATAGTCTGGTAGGAGGAGGAGTCATTAGTCCCGGTGCGACCAGGAGCTACACATACACCGTCCAAGACTGGAGTTGAAGACCGTGCATTGCGCAAGGTATTGTCGCCGAGAAAGCCTCGGGACAAGGTATGATTCCACAAACCATCCTTTCCTATTATATAGACGTTGACGGGTTTCCTCGGTATGGGTTGGGGGAGAAAATTTTTGTTTCCGTTGCCTTCTCCGTTTGCCCTAAAACCCAACATCCACTTCAATTCCTTGGTTACTGACCCTATGGCCAAGGACAACACCTTCTTTTACCATAAAGTGACATTTCTCCCAATTTCGCAAAAAATGTGCTTCTTCACATCGTTTGAGGACCAGGGAGAGGTTCTTCAGGCATGAGTCGTATGAATCCCCATATACAGAGAAATCATCCATAAAAACTTCCATAATTGTTTCGGTTAAACCAGCAAATATGGCTGCCATGCAGCGTTGGAAGGTTGCAGGCGCATTACAGAGCCCGAATGACATCCTTCTAAAGGTGTATGTTCCAAAGGGGCAAGTAAAAGTGGTTTTCTCTTGGTCATCTGGATGTATAGGAATTTGATAGAATCCAAAGTAACCATCAAGATAGTAGAAGTATTCTTGGTGAGCTAATCGCTCTAAGACTTGATCTAGGAAAGGCATCGGGAAGTGATCCTTGCGTGTGGCTTTGTTCAACCTCCTATAGTCGATGCCCATCCTCCACCCAGTAACTGTTTGAGTGGGGATGAGTTCATTATCTTCATTCCGTATCATAGTAGTGTCACCTTTCATTGGAACAACATGTACAGGACTCACCCAAGGGGAGTCAGATATCGGATAGATGATTCCGATAGTGAGCAACTTGATGACTTCGCGGAGGACTACTTCCTTCATATTAGGATTCAACTTTCATTGATGCTCAACAATCGGCTTGTGGTCTTCCACCATAGGGATTTTGTGCATGCAAAGCACTTCACTGACCCCGGTGAGATCTCTCATCTTATAGCTAATAGCTTTCTTTCCTTTAATTCTTTCAGGAGTTCATCTTCTTGTTCGATCGTTAGATCGGAATTTATAATAACTAGACAAACCTTGAGATCATCCAAAAACACATACTTAAGTCCCTCAGGCAGGGGCTTCATTTCAAGGGCTTCTGGCTTCTCACATGGCTCTTTAGTTGCATTCACAGCTTTGAGTTCCTCAAACCTAGCTTCAGGATCTTCCTCTATAGAGTCGAGGTGAAGGACAAAATCCTTAACTTGTTCGTTGATGAAATTTTCAGCAGATGGGTTTGTTAGAGCCACTTCTAAAGGATCGTCTTGTTCATATTCCTCTTGTGTGAGGAGAGACATTTGCTCAATGCAATCAATCAAATAGACTTCTTCATGCATGCTCGGTCTTCGCATGCTTTCAAAACTTTGAACTCGAGGGTTTCTTTCCCTAGTCTGAGCAGCAAGGTCCCTGCTTCAACATCAATCAATGTTCTTGCAGTGGCGAGAAACGGACGGCCAAAGATGAGGGGGTATCTGGCGTCTTCCTTTATGTCCATGATGACAAAGTCACATGGGACATAAGAGTCTTTTCCAAACTTGACAGGGACATCTTCAATGATTCCTAAGGGAAGATTCATAGAGTTATCTGCAAGTTGTATGGTTATTCCCATTGGGAGAAGTTCTGCAAACCCTAGCCTCTTACAAAGCTGAGTGGCATGACAGAGATGCTGGCATCGAGATCGGCCAATCCCTTCTTACATGAGGAGTCATCGATATGACATGTTAACTTCACTGTCTCATATTCTTCAGTTATGTACTTCCTTATAAGGAGAGACTTTAACTACTTAGTCCAGGCTGGTATCTCGGCCAACGCATCAAGGAAGGGAATATCAACATGAAGCTTCTTCATGGCTTCCTTGAACTTATTGAAACGGGTATCAAGCTTTTTATGCTTTAAATGAGCTGGGAAAGGAGGACGAGGCTTGTATATTGGCGCATCCGGCTCAGGTGTGTCTTCTTCCTCCACAGCAAATGGTTCCTCCATTCTTGCTTTGTCTGTCTTATCAATGGTTGGTTGTTCCTCCGGCTGAGACTCAGGTATTGTAGAGTCTTGGACATTCACAAAGTCATCATCGTTTGTTTCCACTATTGGTATCTTAGTAAGGTGTTCAGAATAGTCTTTTCGAGACCTGGTGGTGACAAGCTTCAATTGCTCATGATGTTTAGGATTGTTTTTGAATTGTCCAGCAAAGACTCCAACAGGTGGCTTCATGCTAGCTACAAGTTGATCTAGTTGAGATTAAATAACCTTCTGATGGGCTTACTGGTTAGCTATCATAGTCTGCTACGACTGAAGCATCTTCTCAATAGTTGACAATTTTCATCAGGAGAGATGGGACCGGCTTGTTGCCCTAGTTGTTTCTATTGATAGGGGACTTGGTTGGGATTCTAAAACTAAGAATTGTTATGATAATTGTTGTAGTTTCTATTCTGGTAGTTTCCTCTAAAGTTTCCTTGATTCCCAAAATTTGGTTGTTGGTTATACTGGAATCCTGGCGGGCCTTGTTGTTGAGTATTTGAACCAAGATGTCGTGAGTTTTCTTCTCCAGAAGGGTTTCCATATCGAAAACCCGGATGGTTCCTATTCTGATTCGGATTATAGTACCCTTGACCAGGGATGGTATTGATGGAGTTCAGACTTTCCATTTGACCATTATCTCCTTGGGCATATGTATTTCTCAAAACAACATCATAGAGAATGTTACAAGCTAGAGTAGAATAGTCAGTTCCTTTGCATGCTTCATAAAAGAGTGAAGCTAACGTAACTTGCTCTTGTTGTCGAGGGGGCGAATGTCTTCTTTCATATGCTATGAGAGATGATTCTAGATGGTCTTGCTTTGCAACTAGGAGTTTGAGAGATTCAGCGATAGACTTGTACTCAGGTGTTGCTTTGGCCATAGCTACCTTGAACACTCCTTTTCCAACAGGTCTACCCTAGTTGGCTTGGTTTTCAGCTCCAAGGGTGACCACCTTCCATGCGCTATCATAACTCTGACACATGAAATTTCCTCCATATGAGGAATCCAAAAACCTCTTGATATCATCGTCCACACCTCTATAAAAGATTTGAATGAGTTGATTCTTTGGAATGCCATGATGTGGGCACTTACGTAGAAGCTCTTTGTATCTTTCCCATGCTTCAGTTAGGGATTCTCGAGGGACCTGGGTGAATTGCGTTATTCGGCCCCTAATTTCATAGGTGAAAGAAGGTGGATAAAACTTTTCCAAAAAAAAACATTTTGAAGTTGTTCCCAAGTGGTGATGGGTTCTCATTTCAAGGAGTTATACCAACTCATGGATCTATTGGCAAGAGAGTATTCGAAGAGACGGAGTCTGATGGCATCATTTGTGACTCCATTTCACTTTGTCATGTCACATAGGTTTATAAACCTCAGAAGATGTTGTTGACTATCTTCTCCTTTCTTACCATAGAAAGGGCTATTTTGAAGCAACGTGATCCAATGTTCTCAGATCTCAAAGTGGGGAGCATTGATGGGAGGAGGTTGCTCTGGGTGATGAACGTCTGCAGCTTTAGGGATCGAGAATTCTCTAAGGTCTTTTTGTAGCTCAGCTTGTTGAGATGCTGCTTGTGTTGGTGCTTGAGCTGCTTGGATTTCTTCATGAACTGCGGCTCGGGCTTCTTGCATAAGCCTATCTCTTTGTGCATTAAGGGCTTGAGCTACCCTTCGAGCGATTTTCTCCTCTTGAGCCATTCTTCCTTAGTTCTCTCTGTACTGGCGGTGAAAGGTTCTGTCTCTCAGGGTCAAAGCTAGCAGAGAGTCTGATACTATCCGAGTGACACATACACTAGACTTTGTGGGTACCTAGGATGAAAAGATATTTTACTGGTGATATGGACGGAGTAGAACCGAATTCGAGTTTATATGATTGATAGTATCAAAAGTAAAAGGAAAACCTAAATTAGTCTCAAAAGAACTAGATTTAACTAGATGATTCTGTTGTCCCCGGCAACGGCCCCAGAATTTGTCGTGGCTTATATTATCACACTAACAAACTCACTTAGTGTTGAAATCCCTAAGTTCTTAAAAAAAAACGTGCAATAATACCACCCGCAAGAGGACGGGTCTTATCGCAGTATAGTTGAGGATCGAAACCCAAGGGACAACGTTTTTAAGAATCTTTCTCTAGTCGAATCTAGTTGAATCAAGACTAATATTTAGAACAAGGTTGATTGATTTGAGTTTAATTAAACTAAATGCAAGAAAAGTAAAAGAACAGGATTAAAGGTTGATTAAAGATTAATGATGGAAATTGTTGGGATGGTCCCAGGTTTCACCACCACTGCACATGCAATCGCATCCAAACATCAACATCCAGGCAAGATATAACCATTCAAATAGAGCTGTTGCAGAACCCCCCATACGGGCATCAGGTTCACGTAAGCATCACCTTAGGTATCAGATGTCTCGTCACCATCCAGATCACATACTTACGGCTTTGAAGATACAGAAATCCAAATGAAGTTGTGGGACCCCTATACAGGCGTCAGGCACACAGAAGCGTCATCGTGGGCTAGATGGCTTGTCACCACACGGATCATACACTTACGACCTCAAGGAATCCCATTCTATTTCTAGTTTGGGAGTCAACCACATTAATCGACATTCAAAACCTACGCATTGAAGTTCTCACAACATAGGAAACGAACAGGATAAATGCAAGCAGGTGATCAATCCACAAGCACACATCGACGATTAACAATGAAATGAAAGATTATATGCATGCCATGGAATGTTTAACAAAAAGATATGAAAGCATGGGTAGCGGGGCTAGTCCCCGCACCCCAACGAAAGTAAACTACTTGCTCATGGTGAGAGAAGCAAGAATAACAAGTGCAAGAGAGAGGTTTCCGCCATGAGCATGGTGAAGAAGATGATCGCAGCTCTGTCAAGAAACAGTCTTCTACACAACGTCAGAGCAGATCTGGAAGAAGAGAGAAGAACACCACGACAGACGGGGCCGATCTCCTCTCTCCACCTTCTTCTTCTTCTTGTAGTCCTCGCTCACAGCAGGAGGAGCATCTCGTGGACGAGATGGTGGTGCGGAAGTGGCTTAGACGCAGCAGATCTAGATCCAGATCTAGATCTAGATCTGGACGAGGTGGCTTGCAGATCTGAGTCTTCACTCCAGATCTAGGTGAACAGGCCGCAAAACCACCATGGGGGCAGGTTCTTGTCTATGGAGGTCGTCTCCTTAGGCCTAGGATAGTCCTTCAGCCTAACGGCGTCTGGAGATGATTTGACTGACTGGAGTGGTCTTCTATTTATAGGTAGGTTGGCACCAACTTAGATTCACGACCTTAGTAATTCTGCAGTAGGTCGCGACTTTTGGAATAATGTCGCAATCGCGGCTTTTTGCACAGTCACGGCTTTTTGAATGTCGCGGTCATGGCATTTTACACGGTCGCGGTATTGGAATGATACCGCGGTCGCGGCTCTTTTCGCGGTCGCGGCTTTTCAAATGATGTCGCGGTCGCGGCTTTTTACACGGTCACGACTTTTTGAATGCTGTCGTGATCGTGGCTTTTTGCATGGTCGTGGCATTTTGAATGTCGTTGTCTTGGCATTTTGAATGTAGCGGTGGTGGGTTTTTTGAATGCCGCAGTCGCGGGTTTTTTGAATGTTGCGGTCGCGGGGTGGCTTGGAAGTGATCCCGGGCTTACTGCTGGTGTTAGTGGTGTCACGGTTAGTTGTAGGACCCGATCGCGGGTCTGTGAAGAGGTTGCCGCGGTCACGAACGTGGAATCACAGACAGGTGTCCGCAGTGTCCTGCATGTCACAATTTTTGCTTGTAGTAGAGGCACTGGAGTTGTAATCTTGATTCCTCAGCAGGAGAGCAGGTCGCGATATTGGCGAGAAAGCAGAAAGTCGTGATTAAGTTTTGCCACGGTCGCGGTATTTGGACACCGCGGTCGCGATTTCTTAGCTCGGTCGTTCCTTAGTTGCAGGTCGCGATGAGTTGGTGGGAAGCAGGTCACGATGGTGAGGTTAAGGTAGAGCAGCAAGGGCGAGGGAGCAAGGGTCCGTTGACCATGGTTGACCGAGCCTAATCCAAGGGTTGAAATGGATATGGGCCTAGGAGATGAGGACCAAAGCTCAAAACGACATGTACAAGGGTGCATAAAATCAATAGAAATAGGAGTAAAATCAATTAAGCCAATATAAGTTGCATATAAGAAGATAAGGCCAATAAAAGCTCATTAAAGCAATTTAGCCAAGTAAAAGCACATATTAGAAGATAAAGCCAATAAAAGCACGGATGCAATCGAAACTGGGCTAAACGAGATGATTGAACTATGATGAATATGCATTCATAAGCTATCCCTCCCTTTTTATGTAGGACTTGCTTGGGCTTTCTTGGTTACCACAACCAGAGAGGACAACAATTGTTAGACAAACTGCTTCTCAATTGTCTGTGTTATGTTCAGGGAAGCCCTCAGTACCCATCTATTTATAGGTGGGATTTGGGTTAGGGTTCCTAGTATGTGTGGGAGTGGAAGAGACCAGATAATCTTGATTTTTGGCAACCTACAACAACTGAAACAGTCGTGTGGCATTCCAAATGATCATCTCATACTACAAGATGGTCATTATGTAGTTTCCCAATCGTATAAAAAATTGGCAATTTGTTTCCCATTAATGTTAAACATTAATTTCTTGCACTCCAAATAATGTGGAATCGAAATGAATCTGGGAAAGTATCTAGAACCTTCCCTCAACCCAACTGAGTATTCTCACACACACAAGATGATAGTCTCGGTCATCCATATGGTCGTCTATTGACCTGAGCGAAGTCAGTCAGTTCATCCGAATGAACCGGTTGGTTCAAAACTTAGCCAATTCATATTCTTATCAACCTAAAAATCCAAAAACCCAACTCGACTCTTGAGCCGATTGTTTGGCACTCCATACGATCATCTCACCCTATGAGACAATTGTCTGGTAATGTATCCAATTGATATGTTGTGTTAATTGAATACATGAATGCTTTAATAATCGATTCAATCATCATTCAAGATTAAACTCCTCTTCAAGGTTGATACCTATGTGTGTGACCCTATAGGTCCCATATTACGTTGGTAGTGAATTTTCATATCAACTTATCTGATCAAAAGCAATGAGTGATGCCTAGTAGCACATCAATTCTATCCAAGTAAATGAAATTTTGGGGAACAACTTCAACCTACAATATTTGTTTGGTGTTACAATGCTTGTATAGTTCCTTTGTCACTGATATCCAGATTGAACTTGAGGCATGAAGTAGTCACCCTCTTCAACATTCAATCTTGTTTCTTAAACCAAGTGAAGACTGTCTAAGATGTATGTAAGCTCAATATCACATATTGACTCACATGTTCAGGGCCATGCATTACTTGGTCTCATTAATCAAGAGTCCTAAGATATCATACTCCTGTAGGAGGGACAAATCTCATCTCTATCACTCACAATCAGTCCCCATGCGTCATAGCCACCCAATCATCACCTTTATAATAACCCATGTTTTAGGACTGCGTTTGATGATGTCAAACCATACAAAATGACATATGTGAGTGCAATGATTTTAGGTCTAAGAACCACAACCACCATCATCACTATGAGAGATAACTTGACTTCCTTGATAATGGCTTCCATGTGTTAGTCTCATGGTGGGTCTATCCGATACACTGTTCTCCAACATGTATTTGTGTGCTTGGTTTGATAAAGTCATATCATGACTAATTAGATTTTGTCATCAACCAACTCTCACTCTGATCTTGTACGTTATTGTTTTCTATCAACCATCCACAATAACAACTGATCAGGAACATAATGAGAATATATATATATATATATATATATATATATATATATATATATATATATATATATATATATATAGAGAGAGAGAGAGAGAGAGAGAGAGAGTCAGGCTAGAATACACTCGAGTGTATCCAGAGCGGAATACACTCAAGTAGTTTTTCGTGATGCAATATTTTTTTTTAAAATATAATCCTTTGATCTTCTTAAACATCTCGTGAACAACTCATGCGAAAAATTTGAGCACATTTGGATATGTATAGCTCATATTATGAAGACCGCAAAAATTATGCATTTTAAATTAGTTTCGTGCGTTGATTTTGTTACCCTTGGATGAGTGAGTTACACTCATCCAAATGGGCTCAAAATTTGTATGTAGACTAGTTATAGTATGACGGTGAAGATCAATGGTTTACATTTTGCAAAAACTAGTCTTGGTATGCAAACACACTTGAGTGTATTCGTGTGATTCATACACTCGAGTGTATTCTAGCTTGACTCTCTCTCTCTCTCTCTCTCTCTCTCTATATATATATATATATATATATATATATATATATATATATATATATATACATATATATATACATATATATATATATACATATATATATATAGGGCGTTCATTTGTTGCCCGCGTGGGTAGCCTAGATTTCGCTACCCGACAGCCAAAAAGAGTAAGTCTCCTGGCCAAAAAGTAACTCTGCTATCAAAAAAGTAACTATGGTGAATAGAAAGTAACTACACGAATAAAAAAGTAACTCTATACAAAATATATAGAAGATATATATAAGGACGGGTTTTTTTTATTTTGGAGGGGCAAATGATATTATTTTTTGCTAAAAAAATTTGGAGAGCTAGACAAAATAGTCCTCTACAATTGCAAATTTTTATTTGAAAAAAAGTGGTCGGAAGGGTGGGCGGGTAGCTACCCGCGCGGGCAATAAAGATGGATATATATATATATATATATATATCTACATATATATATATATATATATATATATATATATATATATATATAATATATACTCTAAACATTTGTATTATCTCATTTCCTCAAGTCACATACTTGAAGACATACATCATTTAGTAATATTATTCTTTAGACATTTATAATTTTATATCATTATCTCATAATGAATTAAAGAGAATAAATTGGAAGCTTGCCTTTCATTCATTGATCAAATCATTTACAACTAATGCCATCACAATCATCACATGATTGGCTCTCTGAACGTACATACCAACATACTCCCACTTGCACTTAGAGACAATCACCTAAAAATCATATTCCAAGTGATCTAACATGTCCTTACATCTTTTGCTGTGAAAGTCCCTTTGTCAAGGGGTTAGAAACATTGTTCTCATTTGGTACTTTGTAAATCTTTACATCTCCTCATTGCATGATCTCTTGTATGAGATGAAACCACCTTTGTATATGCTTTGAGTGTTGATGCATTTTGGGTTCCTTAGCTTGTGGAATATCTCCATTGTTGTTACAATATAGCTCAATTGTGTCACTAATGCTTGGAACAACCCCAAGTTCTATAATGAACTTCTTGATCCATACAGCCTCCATTGTTGCATTTGATGCAACAATATACTTGACCTCTATTGTAGAATCAAAAATTGTCTCTTTCTTGGAACTCTTCCATCTTACAACTCCATTTTTAGGCAAAACACAAATCTTGATTGTGATTTGTAATCATCATGATTAGTTTGGAAGATTGCATCGGTGTAACCATTTACCACCAACTCTTTCTCTCCATCATAGACTAAGAACTAATCATCAGTCCTTCTCAAGTACTTGAGGATGTTCTTTATGGATATCCAGTGAGCATCACCTAGATCTGAGTAATATCTGCTCTTCATACTCAAGGCATACGAGATGTTTGGATGGGTACACAGCATTACATACATGATTGATACAATTGTTGAGGAATATGGAATCAAACTCATGTGTTCCTTTTCTTCACAAGAAGTGGGAGATTGAGCTCTATAGATGGGGCCACCATGACGCACATGCAAGTTTCCTCTCTTTGAGTTCTCCATGCTAAATCGCTTCAACACTTTGTTAATGTAAGTGCTTTGACTTAGTCCAAGAAGACTCTTGGATCTATCTCTTTAGATCTGTATCCCCAAGATGTAGGATGCTTCTCCCAAGTCTTTCATAAATGTATTTCCAAGTCATGTCTTTACCTTTTGTAAAGTAGAGATGTCATTCCCCATCAATAGTATGTCATCTACATATAATATGAGAAATTTCACTATGCTCCCACTAACCTTCTTGTACACTCAAGGTTCATCTATTGGGTTTTAAAGGAGGCAGAGAAGCAGCGGAAACAAAAATTTTCTCCAAACCCAGACCAAAAGGAATCGCGTCAACGCCTATATAATAGGAAATATGGTTTGTGAATCATACCTTGTCCCGAGGCTTACTCGGCGATAGTACCTCGTGCCTTGCGCGGTCTTCACCTCCGGTCTTGGACGGTGTCTGTGCAGCTCCTGGTCGCACCGGGACTGACGACTCCTCCTCCTGCCGGACTGTCGGATGACAGTTGTCCTCTTGAGCGGCAGTGACCTCCCGCCTCTGAAGTTGTCCACACGGACCACCTGGAACTGCACTCTCCTTGTCCCACAAGGAAGTGGAAGGAGTTGCACCCTCCTGTTGACGTACTAGTCGCCAACACACTCTCCTGCTGTCAATTACAATTGCAGTTGTCCTTCCCTTGATGCACCTCCCTTTGCGGGAAGAACTTGCACGGGCTCTCTCTCGGTTACCAAAACCAGAGAGAACGACAACTTTGCAGAGCAATCAACTTGCACTGAGTTGTACTCTGAGAAGCCCTCAATACCCCTATATATAGGCGGGTCATGGGACAGGGTTCTCTGTTCCCGACAATATGGGACTAAAAGCAGGAGTAGAAGGGTTTGGAATTTTCCACAAAAATCAACCACCTCGCAACCTGAACCGATCGGTTCACAAGTGAACCGGTCGGTTGGGGACCTGAACCGATCGGTTCACCACTGAACCGATCGTTTGGGACCCTTGAACCAACCAGTTCACTCATGAACCGGTCGGTTGGGGTTCCAGGTTGGTTCCCGATTGACTTTCCTTCTTTTTGTTTCCAATCGGTATCGAATACCAATCCTATTTCCAATCAAATTGGATAATTGAAACGAAAGGAAAATTCTCACCAATCCTACTTTCCTAAGTTGCTCGATTGCACCAGTTGAACCGATCGGTTCTACACTTGAACTGGTCGTTTCACTCTGTGCATGAGCAGATCGGTTCAACAATTGAACCGACCGGTTCAGCAACCTCAGCCGACCGGTTCATCACATGAATCGATCGGTTGGGAGTGCAGGTTGTGCAGATTCAGCCAAATGAGATTTCAATCAATCTGATACTCCAATCAATGCGTCTGACACCTTGAACCTTATGATATTGAGCTATCAATTAATTGAGTGTTTAATTAAACTACTAAACTCCTTTAGTAATCAATCTAAACATTTCTTGTGGACAAAACTCCTCTTCCAGGTTAAATCCTATGTGTGTGACCCTGTAGGTCCATTTCACGTTGGCAGTGAAAGTCCATAACATTTATGACTTCACAAGCGAAGAGTGGTGCCTAGTCACACATCAGTGCTACCCAAGTGAAAGTAGAAAGTTGGAGAACAACTTTCATCCTACAATCCGTGAATGGTGTTACAGTGAATGTATAATTCCTTTTTCACTGATATCCAGAATGAACTCGAGGCATGGAACAGTCATCCTGTCAATGTTCATTCATTTCCTTAATCTCAGAGTAGACCGAGTGAGATGTGTATGACATCAATATCACATATTGATTCACATGTGCATGTGCATGCCTTTCTCAATCCTACTCATCAAGTGGCCAAGGATATCAAACTCCATTAGGAGGAACAAATCCCATATCTATCACTCACCCCTCAAAAGCCCCATGTGTCAAAGCCACCCAATCATCACCTTTATAACAACCCATGTTTTAGGACTCCGTTTGATGATGTCAAAGTGTGCCCAATGACATGTGTTGAGTGTAGTGATTTCAGGTCTAAGAATCACACTCACCACCATCACTGTGAGAGTTGACTGTGACTACCAAGTAATGGTTCCATGTGTCACTCTCCCGGTGGGTCTGTCTGGTACCTTGTTCTCTAACAAGTACCTATGTGCTTGGTTTGATATCACTATATCATGACTAATGAGATTTTGTCATCAACCAACACGCAATCTAGTCTTTAGTGTTATTGATGTCTATGATTATTTCCACAATAACAACCGACTAGGGACTGAACAAGAAAGAATACTCTTAGCATCTGTATGATCTCATCGTTTAGGTCCTCAACCCAAAAGCATACGTCATTGAGTAAAACAATCTTTGTACATCTATCATGTTACACCATCATATCAGAAACAGTTTAAACATATAGATTGGAAATTGCCTTTATCATTATTCAAATCATTTACAAAGTATCCCATTACAATAATCACATGACTTGCTCTATGGGCATACATACCAACAGACTCCCACTTGCACTTAGAGCCAGTCACCAAGGAATTGCAGTCCTTGTAACCTAGCATGACCATCATGCTTCTGTTGAGAAAGGTCCTTAGTCAGTGGATCAGCTATGTTGTCTTCAGTTGGTACTTTGCAAATCTGCACATCTCCTCACTGTACGATCTCTCATATGAGATGGAAGCGCCGCAATATGTTCTTGGACCGCTGATGTGATCTGGGCTCCTTAACTTGTGCAATAGCTCCATTATTGTCACAATAAAGCTCAATTGCATCACATCTACTGGGACTACACCAAGTTCAGAAATGAACTTCCTGATCCACACAGCCTCCTTTGCTGCATGCGAAGCAGCAATATACTCGTCCTCTGTAGTAGAATTGGCAATTGTTTCTTGCTTGGAACTCTTCCAGCTCACAGCTCCATTATTAAGGCAAAACACAAATCCTGACTGCGATCTGTAATCATATTTATCAGTTTGGAAGCTTGCATCGGTGTAACCCTTTACAACCATCTCTTCCTCGCCGCCGTACACAAGAAACTGATCCTTAGTCCTTCGCAAGTACTTGAGGATGTTCTTTACGGCTGTCCAATGAGCATCCCCGGCATCTGACTGGTACCTGCTCGTCATGCTGAGAGCATACGAGACATCTGGGCGTGTGCACAACATAGCGTACATGATGGATCCGAAGGCTGATGCATATGGGATCCCATTCATACGCTCCCTCTCTTCACAAGATTGGGGACATTGAGCTCTACAGACAGTGACTCCATGTAACATGGGGATGTTACCTCTCTTTGAGTTCTCCATGCTGAACCGCTTTAGCACCTTGTCAATGTACGTGCTCTGAC
The DNA here is from genome assembly GCA_963693085.1 of Alisma plantago-aquatica. NCBI lineage: Eukaryota > Viridiplantae > Streptophyta > Magnoliopsida > Alismatales > Alismataceae > Alisma > Alisma plantago-aquatica. The sequence goes on along the minus strand of OY856410.1, from coordinate 728,724,367 downwards.
TTAGTCTGAGAAGCCTTCTAGATCTATTTCTATAGATCTTAATTCCTAGAATATAGGATGCTTCTCCTACGTCCTTCATTGAGAAAGTTTTCCCAAGCCAAGTCTTTACCTTATCTAAGGCTAAGACATCATTCCCCATCAAAAGTATGTCATCCACATACAATATGAGGAATGTGGTCGAGCTCCCACTAACCTTCTTGTACACACAAGGTTCATCTTCATTTTGAATAAAGCCAAACACTTTGACTTCTTCATCAAATTGAAGATTCCAACTACGAGACGCTTGCTTCAATCCATAAATTGACCTTTGTAGCTTACAGACTTTATTGGCATTCTTTGGATCTACAAAACCTTCAGGTTGTGTCATGTACACATCCTCATGTATATTCCCATTAAGGAATGTGGTTTTAACATCCGTCTGCCAAATCTCATAGTCATAGTAAGCTGCAATAGCAAGCATGATCTTGATGGACTTAATCATGGCAACTGGAGAAAAGGTTTCGTCATAGTCAACACCTTGAACTTGTCGAAATCCCTTTGCAACCAATCTACCTTTATAAGTTTTCACATTGCCATCCATGTCGGTCTTTTTCTTGAAGACCCACTTGCACCCTATGGGTTTTACCCCTTCAGGTGTTTCCACCAAAGTCCATACTTTGTTGTAGTACATGAATTCCATCTCGGATCTCATGGAATCAAGCCATTTCTTAGAATCTGGTCCCTCCATAGCCTCTACGTAGGTAGTTGGATCATCATCTATGATCAACTCTCCACCTTCCTGAGTTACAAGGTATCCAAACCTCTCACGTTCAAGGTGAGTCCTACTACATCTATGAGGTCCTTGTGTTACATGAGGACACTGAGATTCCACAACACCTTGTGAATCTACATTTTCCTCTGGTACATCTATCAGTTCAATGTTTTCTTGTTGGGCTTGAACTTCTTCAAGCTCTATATTCCTCCCACTGCTTCCTTTGGAAATAAATTCCTTCTCTAGGAACATAGCATCCCTGGCAACAAACACTTTGTTGTCAGTAGGGTGGTATAGATAATATCCCTTGGTCTCCTTGGGATATCCAACAAAATAACATTTATCGGATTTGGGTCCAAGCTTATCAGGAAACATTTTCTTGACATAAGCCCCACAACCCCAAATATTCATAAAAGACAGATTGGGATGCTTCTCAGTCCATATCTCATATGTGTCTTTTGAACCGATTTAGATGGTACACGATTAAGTGTAAACGCGGCGGTTTCAAGAGCATAACCCGTGAAAGAAATTGGAAGATCAACAAAACTCATCATTGATCGCACCATATCTAACAATGTGTGATTCCTTCTTTCAGACACACCATTATGGTGTGGTGTTCCAGGCGGAGTCCATTGTGATACGATATCACGAGCTCGCAGAAGGTCCTCAAATTCCTGGCTCAAGTATTCTCCACCTCGATCGGAACGAGTGCCTTAATACTTTTACCAAGCTGGTTCTGTACTTCATTCATGAAATCCTTGAACCTTTCAAGGGTTTCTAACTTATGTTTCATCAGGTACACATAGCCATACCTACTGATGTCATCAGTGAAGGTAATGAAGTACTGGTACCCACCTCTGGCATTAGTTCTAAAAGGCCCACATACATCAGTATGTATGAGTCCTAATAGATCACTAGGTCTCTCACATTTACCTGAAAAGGGAGTCTTTGTCATCTTTCCCAACAAACAAGATTCACATGTCTCTATTGATTCATAATCAAAAGAGTCTAGATAACCATCTTTATGGAGTCTAGAAATGTGCCTCTCATTTATGTGCCCTAGACGACAATGCCAGAGATATGTTTTGTTTGAGTCGTTGAGTTTTTTCTTTTTCGTGTTTATGTTGTATACATTTGTCTCCAAGTCTATCAAGTATAGACCATAAGACATAGGGGCACTGCCGTAAAAGATCCCATCTTTAGAAATGGAACACTTTCCATTCTTAATAAGAAACTCAAATGCATCTTTGTCCAAACAAGAGACGGAAATGATATTCCTATTTATGGCAGGTACATAATAGCAGTTCTTCAACTCTATTTTTAGCCAACTAGGTAGAGTTAACTCATAGGTTCCTACGAAACTGGCGGCAACTCTTGCCCCATTGGAAACACGTAGTTCAACCTCACCTTTCCCTAAAGGCCTACTTCTCTTAAGATCCTTCACATTTCAAAAAATGTGAGATCCGCATCTGGTATCAAGTACCCATGACGAAGAAGTAGTGAAGTTAATCTCTATCATGTATACACCAGAAGTAGAGATCTCTATCTCTGACTTCTTCTTCCATTGTTCCTTCCATCCTCTCCATGTAGAAGAAATTGGTTTGGCGAGAGAACACTTCTCTCCCTTACCTACTTTCTTATTCACTAATGCATTAAGTGTACATAGAGTGGATTCTAAGGCTCATGGTATATCTGGATTGTGCAGAACACTTCCCACAATCCTCAACCAGTTATAGAATTTATTCTCAATTAATTTTCCCATTTTAAAAGATGATTCTTTTGCCATTCTACAAGAGAAAATTTGCATTTGTCAAAACCTTTTTGATTTGATTTGAATAAAATTTGACGATAGTTAATTGGGCCTTTAATTAATTACCGCTCCCACTATTTTGACTCAAATTGATAGCCCTCACCATCAATTCGGAAGATTGCAGCGTACAATCTTCTAGTGGGTCAAGATCTCGGAATCCTCTAAGCCATGGACCAGCTTTGGCTGTCACCCACAACTCAGATCTTCCGGGTAGGCAACTCTTGCCAATTGCATCATATGCAACTCTTGATGAATGAACATGCACAACACCTTGCCATGAACATTCCGTGCCTCTGGGCTTAGACGCTCTAAGAATCACCAGTTAAGTCTAACCCAAAAGCTGACACAGTAAACATGCACCCTGCTTTGGCATAACCTACATGTCGACCCTTCACACTTCCACAAGATAGATGGCGCACCACACTTTGGCGTAACCTACGCTTGGTCGATCAAGTTTGCCATGTGTGTCGCTAATGGAAGGCGTATAAGACTTAATATTTAATGAGGGATTTGGTTTTTATATACATATACATATCCAATCACCACAATATATAGTAAGTATCATATACATGCTATATCCCACATAAAACATGAAAAACGATAAAAAAGCAATGATTATGGCCATCCTATTTGTGATTCCTCGAGCCAAGAGGAATCACGGTCATCTAGGTCTACATCACATGCAACCTATACAAGATGAAATCTGTGCCTTCCTTTCTGGGTTTGATAAGCTCATCTCTATGACTGATCGGCTCGCCATCAGGTTGGTTGTTCGGGTGCCACCACCCGATCGACTGGCGCCTCTAGCCGATCGGTATGCCAGTCATCCTACATCTCCTCAGGTCGCCACTCGCTCGTCTCGTTCCTCGAACCGGTCGTCTGGATCACCAACCGATCAGTTCACTCCTTGAACCGATCGTCTTCAGGTTGTCCGTCGTTACTTGACATAATAGGAAATAAAATCTATCCTATTTACAATTGAATTGTGAAACCCCGAGTTACATTCGGGGGGAGCAAAGGTAGGAAAAGAATTCTCGAATTATTTCGGGTTACATCAGGAATAAGAGAAAGGGAATCGGTGCACAGACCGAGATGCAAGCAACCACACAAACAACCATACACAGATATAGGGGTTTATAGGCCATAATCATGCTACACATCCACCACAAAACTCGTTTAAGGGCGACGTGTATCGAGTGCATTAATATTACATATCATACATGTAAATTAGGGATTTGTGGATTGGACATGTATAAAGCTGATATTATTCGCATCACATGCAATAAATAAAGGAGACAAACCAAAATCGATCATATCGATAATCCTAAAATATAGAGCAGTTGACGTGGCTCTAATACCACTATTGGGTTTTAAAGGAGGCAGAGAAGCAGCGGAAACAAAAATTTTCTCCAAACCCAGACCAAAAGGAATCGCGTCAACGTCTATATAATAGGAAAGATGGTTTGTGAATCATACCTTGTCCTGAGTCTTACTCAAAGACAGTACCTCGCGCCTTGCGTGGTCTTCACCTCCGATCTTGGATGGTGTTTGTGCAGCTCCTGGTCGCACCAGGACTGACTCCTCCTCCTCCTACCGGACTGTCGGATGACAGTTGTCCTCCTGAGCGGCAGTGACCTCCGGCCTCTGAAGTAGTCTACACGGACCACCTGGAACTCCACTCTCCTTGTCCCACAAGGAAGTGGAAGGAGTCGCACCCTCCTGTTGACTTACTAGTCGCCAACACACTCTCTTTCTATCAATTACAACTGCAGTTGTCCTTCCCTTGTTGCACCTCCCTTTGCAGGAAGCACTTGCTCGGGCTCTCTCTCGGTTACCAAAACTAGAGAGAACGATAACTTTGTAGAGCAATCAACTTGCACTGAGTTTTACTCTGAGAAGCCCCCAATACCCCTATATATAGGCGGGTCAAGGGATAGGGTTCTCTGTGTCCGGCAATATGGGACTAAAAGTAGGAGTAGAAGGGTTCGGAATTTTCCACAAAAAGCAACCACCTCACAACCTGAACCGATCGGTTCACAAGTGAACCGGTCGGTTGGGGACCTGAACCGATCGGCTCACCACTGAACCGATCATTTGGGACCCTTGAACCGATCAGTTCACTCATGAACCGGTCAGTTGGGGTTCCAGGTTGGTTCCCGATTGACTTTCCTTCTTTTTGTTTCCAGTCGGTATCGAATACCAATCCTATTTCCAATCAAATTGGATAATTGAAACGAAAGGAAAATTCTCACCAATCCTACTTTCCCAAGTTGCTCGATTGCACCAGTTGAACCGATCGGTTCAACACTTGAACTGGTCGTTTCACTCTGTGCATGAGCCGATCGGTTCAACAATTGAACCGACCGGTTCAGCAACCTCATCCGACCGGTTCATCACATGAACTGATCGGTTGGGAGTGCAGGTTGTGCAGAATTAGTCAAATGCAATTTCAATCAATCTGATACTCCAATCAATGCATCCAACACCTTGAACCTTATGATATTGAGCTATCGATTAATTGACTGTTTAATTGAACTACTAAACTCCTTTAGTAATCAATCTAAACATTGCTTGTGGACAAAACTCCTCTTCTAGGTTAAATCATATGTGTGTGACCCTGCAGGTCCATTTCATGTTGGCAGTGAAAGTCCATAACATTTATGACTTCACAAGCAAAGAGTGGTGCCTAGTCACACATCAGTGCTACCCAATTGAAAGTAGAAAGTTGGAGAACAACTTTCATCCTACAATCCATGAATGGTGTTACAGTGAATGTATAATTCCTTTGTCACTGATATCCAGAATGAACTCGAGGCATGGAACAGTCGACCAGTCAATGTTCATTCATTTCCTTGATCTCAGAGTAGACCGAGTGAGGTGTGTAAGACATCAATATCACATATTGATTCACACGTGCATGCGCATGCCTTTCTCAATCCTACTCATCAAGTGGCCAAGGATATCAAACTCCCTTAGGAGGGACAAATCCCATATCTATCACTCACCCCTCAAAAGCCCCATGTGTCAAAGCCACCCAATCATCACCTTTATAACAACCCATGTGTCAGGACTGTGTTTGATGATGTCAAAGTGTGCCCAATGACATGTGTTGAGTGTAGTGATTTCAGGTCTAAGAATCACACTCACCACCATCACTGTGAGAGTTGACTGTGACTACCAAGTCATGGTTCCATGTGTCACTCTCACGGTGGGTCTGTCTGGTACCTTTTTCTCTAACAAGTACCTATGTACTTGGTTTGATATCACTATATCATGACTAATGAGATTCTGTCATCAACCAAAACACAATTTAGTCTTTAGTGTTATTGATGTCTATGATTATTTCCACAATAACAATCGACTAGGGACTGAACAAGAAAGAACACTCTTAGCATATGTATGATCTAATCGTTTAGGTCCTCAACCCAAAAGCATACGTCATTGAGTAAAACAATCTTTGGACATCTATCATGTTACACCATCATCTCAGAAATAGTTTAAACATATAGATCGGAAATTTCCTTCATTATTATTCAAATCTTTTACAAAGTATCCCACTACAATCATCACATGACTTGCTCTATGGGCATACATACCAACATCATCTTCATTTTGAATGAATTTAAACTCTTTGACTGACTTAGTAAAATGAAGATTCCAGCTCTTAGATGCTTGCTTCAATCATACATCGACCTTTGTAGATTATAGACTTTATTTGCAAACATTGGATTTATAAAACCCTCAAGTTGTATCATATACACATCCTCAACAGAATTCCCATTAAGGAATGCAGTTTTAACATCAATCTACAAAATCTCATAGTCATGATAAGCTGCAATAGCAAGCATGATCCTGATGGACTTAACCATGGACACTGGAGAAAATCTTTCGTCATAGTCAAAACCTTGAACTTGTATGAAACCCTTTGCAACCAATATTCCCTTATAGGTTTGAACTTTTCCATCCATTTTGGTCTTCTTCTTGAAGACCCATTTGCACCCTACGGGTTTTACCCCTTCAAGTGGATACACCAAAGTCCATGCTTTGTTGGTATACATGGATTCCATCTCAGATTCATGGCCTCAAAACATTTCTAAGACTTTGGTCCCTCAATAGCATCTTGGTAGGATATTGACTCATCATCTATGGCCAATTCACTTCCTTCCTACATTATAAGATATCCAAATCTTTCAAGATCATGGCATGTCCTATTAGATCTACGAGTTTCTTGTGTTGCTTGAAAATTTTGAGATTCCACAACACTTTGTGATTCTCTTTGTTCCTCTTGTACATTTCTTGGTTCAATGTTTTCTTGTTGATCTTGAACCTCTTCGAATTCCACTTTTCTCCCTCATCTTCCTTTGGAAATAAATTCTTTTTCTAGGAATACAACATCTCTAGCAACAAACACTTTACTGTTTGATATGGAACAAAAGTAATATCCATTAGTCTCCTTCGGATATCCAACAAAATAACATTTATCAGATTTAGCACCAAGCTTCTCAGAAAACATTATACTAACATAAGCTTCACATCCCCAAATCCTCATAAAAGACATATTGGGACGCTTCCCAGTCCACATCTCATATTGTGTCTTTTGAACTAATTTATATGGTACTTGGTTTAGTGTAAATTATAGGCGGTAGTTTCTAGAGCATACCCCCAGAAGGTAGTTGGAAGCTCAGATAAAATCATCATAGATCGCACCATATCCAACAATGTGTGATTCCTTCTTTTTGATACACCATTATGCTTAGGTGTTCTAGGTGGAGTCCATGGGGATACAATCCAATGGGATCTAAGAAGGTTCTCAAACTCTTTGTTTAAGTATTCTCTACCTCGATCAGAACAAAGTTCCTTAATACTTTTTCCAAGTTGGTTCTATACTTCATCGATGAACTCCTCAAAGTTTTCAAGAGTTTTTGACATATGTTTCATTAAATAAACATAGCCATACCTATAATAATTATTATTGATGGTAACAAAGTATTGATACCCACCTCTAGAGGTTGTTCTAAAAGGTCCACACACATCAGTATGTATGAGTCCTAATATATCACTAACCCTCTCATTGTTACTAGTTAAAGGGGTTTAGCCATCTTGCCTAACAAACAAGATTCACATGTCTCTAAAAATTCAAAATCAGAAGAGTCCAGATAACATCTTTATGGAGTCTGGATATAGGATTCTCATTTATGTTCCCTAGACGACAATGCCAAATGTATGTCTTATGAGTTGTTGAGTTTTAGTCTTTTGGTATTTATGTTATAAACATATGTCTTTAGATCCAATAAATAAAGACCATAAGACATTGGGGGACTGCTATAAAAGATCCCATCTTTTGAGGTAGAACATCGACCATTTTTAATATGGAATTCAAATGCATCTTGTCCATATAAGATACATAAATGATGTTTTTATTTATATAAGGTACATAATAGTAGTTCTTTAACTATATTACAGGCCATGTGGGTAGAGTTATACTACAGGTTCGAACTGCATTAGCCATAACTCTTGTGCCATTAGCAACTCAGTTCCACCTCGCCTTTTTCCAAAGGTCTACTTCCCTTCAGATCCTTCGCATGAGCAAATATGTGAGATCGACATCTAGTATCTAGTACCCATGATGAAGAAGTATATAGATTTATCTCAATAACTATATACCTGAAGTGGAGATCACCATCCCCAACTTCTACTTCTTGAATGCCTTCAAGTACAAGGGATGAGTTCCTCTTGTACTTTTCTTTCTCCTTATCTTGAGTGTTGAAGATTTGGATTTGGGCTTGACCTCAAAACTCTTCTTGGTCTTTCTTTGATCCTTAGACTCATCTCCATTGATCATCATTACTGGCTTGTCCTTCTTCAAATTTACTATAGAATGAATCAACATGGCAAGCAAGTCTGACATCTGTCCAACCATATTATTCACATGATAACATACAATAAAGCAACTATATGATTATGGCATTGTATTTATAATCATATCAATGGACGACTCTTCACTTAAAGTGAATCCCAATTATTCAATATGATACACATATCCAATCATATTGAGCACATGTTCTTCTACTAAGGTTCCCTCTATTAGCTTAGACTCAAGTAGCACCCTTAGGATATTGTCCCTTTCTTCCTTTGCAAGACCAAGTGTCACTTTCTTAAGAAGTGTTACCATCTTAAGAACACTCATTTCCTCACATTAGTCATGCAACTCATAGTTCATGTAGCTTAGCATAAGGTATTTTATCTCCAAGGCATCATTGGCATGCTTCCAGTAAGCATTCGCCTATGCCTAAGGTGCATCAAGAGTATGTATTTCAAGAACTTGTTTGTCAAGGACATAGAAATTGCACTCTTCATTGTGAAACCTTCTCCAAAACCAGTCATGGAAATTTGTCCCATCAAGTTTGTCCTTCTTAAGGACCAATCACAATTTAGATTTGTTCATCATTTGATTCTATAAGAGAAAATTTGCATTCATCAAAAACCTTTTGATTTGATTTGAAAATTTTGGTGATATTAATTACATATTTAATAACTACTGCTCCCACTATTTTATTCAAATTGATATCCCACACATATCAATTCAAAATGTTGTAGCGTACAATATTCTAGCGGGCCAACATCCATATTTCATCAAATCCTGAGTCAACTTTAGTTGATCGCCCATAACTTGACTATTTAGGTAGGCAACATTTGCCAATTGCTCCATATGAAACTCTTAGATAGAGGATATGTGCAACTCCTTACCATAATCACTTGCATGCTTCTGGGCTTAGACTCTCTAAAAATCACCAGTTGAGCCTGACTCAAAAGTTGTCACGATAATAATGCACCCCACTTTGGCAACACCTACATTATTACCATCACACTTCCACGAGATAGATGTTGCACCATGCTTTGGCATCACTTATGCTTAGTTGATCAAGTTTTTCATGTGTGTTCCTTTTGGAAAGCATCTAAGACTTAATATTTTAATTGAGGAAGTTTGTATTTGTAAATACATATACTTTTATCCAATCACCACATATATAGTATGTATGATATAAATGTTATGTCCCACAACAAAAACACGCAATAAACGAAGGGGATGGTTATGGCCAGCCTAATATAATTCCTTGGAGCCATAAGGAATTACGTCATCCTAGGTCCACATCAGATGTAGAAATCTATTTCTGATGAAGATTCATGCTTGCCAGTCTAGGTTTTTCGGTTCAACCCTTAAACCAACCATCTTGCCTCCTAGCCAGTCATTTGGTCATCTCACTGGTCGTCTTGTTCTATAGTCCAACATCTATAGGCTCCTCCAATTGATCGGTTGGGTCCACCAGCTGATCGATTCATCTCATCCATCTAGTCCTCCTTGGTCCTCCATCTTGTTAGGTCATCTTCGAGACATCATCATCTTCATCATTATAGGAATGTAAACTATCCTACTATTACATGATTATAGAAAAACCTTGAGTTACATTCGAGGGGAGCAAGGGTAGGAAAGAATTAAATTTACATTGGGAGGATAAGATAGAGTCTAGGTACACAGGCTGAGATAAAAGGATTAACCAACCACACAACTAGGCACACATAATAGGGGTTATTGGCCATAATCACGATCCACATCCACCATCAAAATTGCTTTTGGGTGACGCATGTAAATTGCATATATATATATATATATATATATATATATATATATATATATATATATATATATATATATATATAAGTTTGGGATTATCATGGTAATTGATTGGACATATATTATTCACACTGCATGCAATAATAGAATGATAAAACAAAAAATTGATCATACTGATTATCCCATAATATAGTAAATTGATGTTGGCTTTGATACCATTATTGGGAAATATGGCTACATAATAGGCAGAAGAATTTTTTATCTACCATATTCCCCATGAACCAGCAGATTGTGTCAATAACTATAAGATATGATGGATGGTTTTGAGAATATACCCAGTCCTAAAGCAAGTCTAGTGACATCTTCTCATTGTTGTGGATGTGCAATTGTCTTCTAGTTGCATTGGGACTTCATCTAATTGTTGTGCCTCCTGATCTGCACCACAGATTTCAGCCACAAACGTCATCATCTACAACAGCTCTTCTCTCAATGGACTGCTGGTTGATGTTGTTCTCCTAGCGACAGACAAAGACCTCCCGCCTCTAGATAAGTCAACATGGACCGCCTAGAACTCCTATTTTCCTACTAGAATGGACAGGAATGAGTCGTTCCATCTGTTGGCGTACTAGTCACCAACTTTCTCTCCCACAACAATGATCGTAGTTGTTCCCTGCCTTGCTATCCCTCCCTAGTCGGGTAGGACTTGCTTGGTCTCTCTTGGTTACCACAACCAGAGAGGACAACAATTGTCAAAGAAAATGATTCTCAATTGTTTGTGTTGTGATATGGGAATCCCCCAGTACACCTCTATTTATAGGAGGGGTTTGAGTTAGGGTTTCCAGTTTGTGCGGGACTGAAAGAGATCAGAAGATCTTGAATTTTTGCCACCTGCAAAAACAAAAATGATTTTCTGGCTACCCATCCGGTGGTATGGCATGTGAGATTATTGTATCATATTGTGAGACGATCATTTTGCAATTTCCCAATCACATTAGAAATTGGCAATTTATTTCCCATTAATGTTAAACATTAATTTCTTGCATTCCAAGTAATGTGCAATCGAAAGAATCTGGGAAACTATCTAGAACCTTCCCTCAACCCAACTGAGAATTCTCCCACATGTGAGATGATTGTTTTGGTCACCCAGATAGTCATCTGGTGACTTGAGTCGAGCCAGTCAATTCATCTGAATGAACTGAATAGTTTAGCACTTAGCCAATTCATATGTTGATCAGCCTGATAATCCAACCACCTGTCTTGACTCTTTAGCCAAACATTTCACACTCTAGACAACTGTCTCACCATGTGAGCTGATTGTCTGGTAGTGTACCATCTGACATGTTGTGTAAATTGAATACCTAAATTCTTTAGTAACCAATGCAGTCATCATTCATGATGAAACTCCTCTTCCAGGTCGAGACCTATGCGTGTGACCATATAGGTCCCATATTATGTTGGCAGTGAATATCCATAACAACTTATGACATCACAAGCAATGAGTGATACTTAGTCTCACGTAAATGCTACCCAAGTAAATGAAAAGTTGGGGAACAACTTCAACCTACAACAAGTGTATGGTGTTATAGTACTTGTATAGTTCCTTTTTCAGTGATATCCAGATTGAACTCGACGCATGGAGTAGTCACCCTCTTCAATAATAAATCTTAGTTCTTGAACCAAGACCAGACTGTCTGAGACATATATAAGCTTAATATCACATATTGACTCATGTGTGCATGGCCATGCATTTCTCAGTCTCGCTAATCAAGAGGCCTAGTTTATTTTTACTCTTGTAGGAGGGACAAATCCCATCTCTATCACTCACAGTCAGTCCCCATGTGTCAAAGTCACCCAATCATTACCGTTATAACAACCCATGTTTCAAGACTGTGTTTGATGATGTCAAAGTGTACCAAACGACATGTGATGGGTACAATGATTTCGTGTCTAAGAACCACAACCACCACCATCACTATGAGATCTGACTATGACTTCCATGATAATAGCTTCCATGTGTTAGCCTCATTGATGGGTTTGTCTTATACACTATTCTCCAACATGTATATGTGTTCTTGATTTGATTAGCCATATCATGACCAATGAGATTTTGACGTCAACCAACTCACACTATGATCTTGTGTGTTATTATTGGCTATCGACCTTTCACAATAACAATTGTTTAGGGACATAATGAGAATATATATATATATATATATATATATATATATATATATATATATATATATATATACTCTTAACATTTGTATAATCTCATTTCCTTAAGTCACATACTTGAAGTCATATGCCATTGAATAATATTATTCTCTGGACATTTATAATATTATATCATTATCTCATAACTTAATTAAATAGAATAAATTGGAAGCTTGCCTTTCATTTGTTAATCAAATCATTTACAAATTATGCCAATACAATCATCACATGATTGGCTCTCTGGGCATACATACCAACAAATTAAAACTTGTAATCATCTTTGATTAACACCATCATGAAACAGTCTACCTAGAACTACAGAAAGACATATGGATATCTTGCGTGTTCTATGCCCTATATTTGAAGTTTATATTCTCAATGCTCTTTTCATGATTGGATGGTGAAAGTGGAGAGGAGAGAGGTGGAATACATGCACTTAGTCACTTTTAAGCCCATATAGTCAATAATCATCTTTTGTAATGCATTTGTCACTCTTGTTTGATTTAAAAAAACTAAAGAGAAAGATTAAGTTGGAGCATACTTGAGGACAAGTATGTTTTAAGTTTGGGGTAGTGATGCAACCCTATTTTAGGTCTTCATATTGTGTCTTTTTACATCTTAATCACATATAAACAATGTTAGAATACAAGTGATTCCCTCAACATGTATTTTCCTATCAAATGCACTTATGGATGTCCTTTGTACGTTTTCAGGTACCCTGAACCACATTTGGATGGATGAGAGAGATAGAGGGGTCCAAAAAAGACCTTAAAGCTCCCCAACCTACCTCTTGTAGACAAGAATAAAGATCAAGCAAAGTCTTCCATGTTTCTCAAAGAATGGAGTGCTAAGTGCCAATGAAGACCTCAACATGACTGTGGTGCCAAGAAATGGTCGTGCAAACTCATGCAAGAATCACATAGATGATAAAAAATGCAACAAGATACAACAACATGCCCAAAAAGATCATGCTAGTGAGCATGACCATGCCAAGAAGCCACCAAAATGGCAATTCTAGCCAGTAGGATTGTGTTACAAAAGACTAGAATAACCATTCCGTGCAGAACAACATCCACTCCATCTCGCCCACCATGTTTTTACTATCCAGCATGTCCGTTCTACCTAGCCCCAACCAAAGTTGTGGCACCTAGCATGGCTATTCTACTAGCCTTCATTTCACCGCCTTCAAACTTGACATTGTCCACTTCCTAGCATGATTGTTTCCTTCCACCACAACTGTGCTACCCTGTACCCGCCACGATCGTGCTGCCACCTAAAATCCTAATTTTTCTGCATTGTTTTGCACATTTTACCCCCACTTCCTAGTGCTTACCCACCACCTATATATACCATAGTGGCATCCAAAGCACGATATTTGCTTCCTTTGGCATTCATTTCCATCCTCCTTTGCATTCAAGAGCTCCACCTACCTCCATCACTCCATATCCACCTCATTTCCACCTAAAAACCCTACTTTTCTAGGGTTTCCACCACTAAACCTTACCTTTCCATGTCATGTTCCATCTTGGATGGCGGTGCATGAGCTTCTACAGCAAGGGGATGAAGGAGGAATTTCCATGAGCTACCATGGCTTTTTACCTATTTATGCTTTCCTTTTTGCTATTTTCTTTGATTATGAGTAGTTAAGCCCTCTTGGTAGGCCATTTGGAGGATAAAATTTTACTTTGATACCATGTTGGGGGAAGTAACTTGTAATGAACATAGTTCCACTCTATGATGATTGTCTCTTACTTCTTTCTCTTCCCATTATTTTACTTGTGATTTATGTTTCTAAACATGGATTGCTTATTTTATGATGTTTGATAACACAGACTCTAGGGGTAAAAGAATTGTATGTGTCCATTTTAGGAATTTATCATAGGTTCAACTAGTGGATCCCTAGCTAACACCCTATTTTCCTACATACATACCTCTTCTCCTACAACTAAGTGTGAGATCTAAGTAGTTAGTGCAATAGTGATTAATACAATTGCCTAGAGTTTTCTAAGGGCTAGATGATGAGTAGCATGAGGTGCAACACCCTCATCTCTAGTCTCCCAACCCTTGGATCTCAATTTACCTAATTACCCTTACCCTATAAGCCTATATTAGTTGAATCCAATAGAAATCACACCTAGACCTTGGTCTAATTGATACTTGTTAGTCTAGATAGGGGGTCAAAGGGTGTAATTCCCCTCCCACACTCTATTCTATCCATGGCCCAACCAATAGCCTAGGGTTATTTCATTGCATTTGACTATATTGTTTGTTTTGGCAATCTAGAATAAAAATGTAGGAATTGCATGTTATATCAACCCTCAAATTTGATTCTTGTGAAATTCCCCCAAACGTCCCACTCTTCTCATAATTTTCTAAAATCCACCTTGCTTATTTAGCTTGCTTATGCTAGTGTAGTTACTTGCCTTAATTTATCTTTAATCAAATTGCTTGATTCTTGTTAGCCAATGTTTGGTAGGGTATTTAGTTCATCCTTGTGCTTACTTGCTCTAGATAGTGATAGTTTAGGTCCCTAATTGCTCTACTTCCTTAATTGCCAGTGTAGTCATTTGTTCCTTTTGAGTAGTTGCTCTCTTTGTTAGTTAGAATTTCTTGTTTAGGGCTAAATTAGGAATCTTGTAGTATACTTTCCTTTATTGATTTCAATTGGTTGCATCATTAGTATAATCAACTCAATTCAACATCAATCGCTAAAAAAACTACTCTCCAAAATAGGAACATATCCCTCACCTAATCTAGGTCTAGTGCCCCCTCTTTCCCTACAGATCGACCCCTTTGCTTGCCTCTTGCCTATACTACAATAGGATCTCATGCACTTGTGGGTGATATAGTCTAACAGATAAAGTTTGGGTGGTAGGGTGGTAAGCCCTTCCTTTACCTCATTTTTCTGTATGTACCTCGTTCTTAGCTTCTGTTGAGATGATCAAACAATCTAAATATATCAAGTATGCTGTGTGTGTATTTCTTGGAAAAACTAATGTGTAATAAAACAAGAAGGTTTTGAGATTCTCAAACCACGTCCAATGCCTCCCACTAGTGCTAAATTTAGATCCTTAATCTAGTCTTGGTGTTCTTTCATTCGATCAACGATTATCCAAAAGAATAATGGTTATGTCCTCGTCATAGGAAATCTTCTCACATTCCTTTACTACTTGATCTTCCTTCCAAGGGTCATGCAGGCTTCTCAAGTGTTTTCTTCATTTACCTCTCCTCTAGGGACACCATCAGAGATCTCAAAGTAAGAATCTTGATCAACAAAACTTTTCATCTCATTCAAGATGATGCTCTTAGGAAGCTTCTCTATTATCTTCTTCTTGAAGGTACACACACCCTTACGGAACTTCACATAAGTTGGGCCTTGCTTGATGATTTCAAGAAATGATGTGTTTACCTTAATCTGCCTTAAGACATTCAGAGTTTTCATTCCATAGATTTGCTTTTCTTTGAGGAATGGGTCCCTATAGACATCAAAGAGAGGGATCTCAATCATACTGTACATCAGAGAACCTTGAAATATAACATTGGGATGTCTTGGATCAGCGATTGGGCACTTGGTTGTGTAACCTCACACTACTACAGATAACATTTTTTACAACATTTTGTTTTTTCAATTTACAATGGGTGTTAACTATTATACTATATCACATGGTCTTATGGGGGGGGTTCTTTAGACAACATGTGATTGCATGTTGTAATAAATATATTTTATACAACAGTTGAAACATGTTGTGTTTTAATGAATGGCTCATTGTAATATGTGTGCTTTATACAATATGTGGTGCACCCATTGCAATATATATTATACAATAATTAAATTATGTCCTTCACTAAACACACCTATTGTAGTATGGTTGTTTTTATAACATGTGGTTCACCCGTTGTAATATATACACACCCTTTGTAATAGAGGTGTTTTTTACAATATGTGGTGCGCCTATTGTAATATATATGTTTATACAACAGTTGAAGCATGTTGTCTTTTGATAAGTACAACCATTATAATATGGCTTTTTATACAACAAGTGGTGCATGTTGTAGTTCACTAGACACACATATTGTGATAGGGGTTCGTTTTCCATACACACCCGTTGTAATAGGTGTGGATAACACAACATGTGTTGTTTGTTGTAGTATCACACCTTTTACAACATACAATTAATTGTTGTATTTTATTAGAGTTTAATATGTCATACTGAACCAATTTTATTGATCAAATTAACTATATTCAAAAAATATAATAAATATGAAATTATATTTTTTATTTCACAAACAAGCAAAATATTGAACAAAATTTTCATCAAACTTTGAAAAAAACTTGCACGATATTTAATAAATAATCAATCTTCCATAAAAAGATTCAATAATACAAAGTAGTGATTACGCACTCGAGAATGGAATTGACAATTAATACAAAGGTTTCACATATTGGTCTATGCTAAAGAACAAATGTCTCCCCGTCATATCATATAATTTGATTTGTGCTCAAGAACACACGTCTCCCACTTATGTTGGACCTCATCGATCTCCTATTGACTTAACCAACAACCAATATACTTCTAATAATAATGCAATCATATATCAAATATATCAACATATTGTCATTTATTCAATGTATTTATAAATTTGAACAAACTAAAAGATATTAATGATAAGTAGCTTACACATTCAAGAATATTTCTAATTCTTGCATCAATGATGTCTCTCATGTACTTCAGCACATAATACCTACAATATGTTTTGTTCGACTACTTTTAACATTGTATAAAATAAATATGCGATAATAAAAATAATATTTTGATGTGCTAATAGATCTATAATGTGACCAGTTCTATAACATAGTTAACAGTTACTATTTGTATCATACTAAACTACATGTCATAGTCAAGTAAGATAGGATTGTTAAAATACTAGATAGGACATAATTGAACACATATTTTCTCTATTTTGTAGGAGAGGATAGAGTAAGTATAATGTAAGTATCCAAATTTTCAAAAACAAGAAAGAAAATGGTGTCTTACCTTGATAATTTCCCATTTCAAATTCTTCCCATATTGCACATATCTCTTTTGATATAATTTTTGAGTCCTATTCAAATTCATATCAAGACCTCTATGCATTCGTTAAATTATATGGTAGTCTTGAAACATGTATTATGTAATAAAAAAATTGTACGAAGTACTTACAAATCCATGAGTTTTTCCATGTTCCTACGTAGTTTTCCTCACAGATAAAGATAGTAGCATCTACCCCACGTGGGTCAAAGACACAAAGTATCCAATATCCCCTATGTTTACAAAGTATTACATTTAAGACAATCGTTAAATTATATATCTACCCCACATTATAAGGAAAAAATAGTAATTCAAATCTTTTCTTATTCCCTCTAATGAACTGATCTACTATGTGCATGAGTGTTCTCTTATTCAATGTAAAATGGATCTATGAAATGTGGACATATAAATTCAAATATATTAAATAAATTTTCTAAGGCCACTTTGTTGAATAAATACCTACAACAAAGAAACACATATTTATTCTTTGAAAATAATGGTCTTCTAATCACTTCAATATAAACTTACTTTATGTACACTGATATATGCGAGGCTTCGAGTTGATCTCGATCATGGCATATCTTGACCAATTTAGAGGTGATAGATAGTTCATTACTACATCTTCAAATATTTACATAGAAATGATATGATTCTTATCATCTTCCACATACATCATCGACAATTTCAGCTTTGGTGGAGGCTTTTTGCAAGCTTTCTTTTGAAGAAGTGGTCTTGGCTTGGCGGGGCTTGAGAATTCATCACACTTTTGTCTAGTTTTTGAATTGCTTGTTTGTGTTCTTATTGATTCTCACTTTTCTTTAATACCTTGAGACTTGGGATTCCTTGCATATGATTAGAAAACATTAAACATAATTTATTAATACATGATAAATTTTAAGAATTTACAAAAAAATAAGACCATGCCGTCAAATGTACCTTCATATTTATTTTGATCAATTCTACAGGCCAAGGAATGTTGGTGTCTATGCCTTGAAAAACTTGATAAACTTCTACCATATCCAGCGGTATTATCACACTTTCATCTGGCTTCAACAAGGTATCAATAATCACTCTTTATGTGTTTTGGATTCAATGCCACATTGTGAAGGATAATTGCCTCATTTCATGAGATATGTACACCCTTCCATCAACTACTACACGTAACAGGTTATCCAACATCAAAATATAGTTGTGATAGCCCTAGACAAATCAGTTATGGATAGTGTCAATAACAAGCACAACATGAACAATCACTATATTAAAAAATTACTAAATAATTAACTTGTTGCTTACCTCGGGAAGATATGAGAATTGTGCATGTGGGCAACTGCATTCGGAAGTAGGGTCCTGGTTTGTATCCCCTGCATTGTCCAGATCCTTGCTCTTATTCTTTCCCTCAAGATACTTGATCTTCACGGCCAAAGCTTCAATAGTCTTTTGCATTTGTAACATCATATGGGATAAAATGATCATCTGTTGGAGCCACATGATTAGAATACTTTGTAATTGTTATCCCTGGTCCAATGGCTCTAGCATAACCTCGGTGGTCCTTTTTTCCCAATGCCGTAGTTAGAACATCATTGCATCCCTTCTCGCTAACTATTCTCTCAGAAACTTCTTAAGATAGAGCATCATTGCTAAATATAAAAACTATAACTATAAAAAACAATTAAAACTATTGTGATGGAAAAACCAATGAGAGAAAAAATCAAACGTACAATCGTGTACACCACTTCCTTGACCTTGTCACTAGTAACGTATCAGTTCTATCCATTCTAGATCTTTTCCATAGTTGTGCTCTAGATCTCATCCATCTGTTTACAACAAATTGAAAGAGTCATTATTTTATATCTCTATATGAAACTTACAAATCCCTTTAACATGAACTCAATCCTAAAAATTCTTATTCTAGGCCAATATATCCCTTATGAGAAATGTTTGGGTGATATTCATTCTTTGACAACAATTCTCTTCCGACCTTACTTCTTCTCTAGTTATTTTTACAAATAAAAAAAAGACTAAAATAGTTTTAAACTTCTTACAAGGAACACAATTAATGAGATTTTATACACAAAACCTTACTAGGGTTGTCGTCCTTCTTGTATCGTGGTTCTATACAAACTGGACAACGATCGAGAAAAGCATGACCATGTCGATACAAAATACAATATTGGAGCATGCATGTATCTTTTTGTAATCAAGACATATGGATGAAAGACAAGGAAGTACATTATCCTCAAGAAGCATATAATATTACCTTGTTCAAAGTCCAGCTGAGACAGACTTCACAAAACGGACGACACCCGAAGTCTTATATTTCACAAGTAGGAAGTCTCCTATGTGTGCAATAGCAAGATGTTGAGATGAGAAAGGTGTAAGAGGAAGGAAGTCTGGCACTGTCAATAAGGTGTGTAAAATATTACTGTGCATAAAGGCTGGATGATGGACTTCACCGTTAAGACGACTGGAAACGTCCGACGCAATGTTTCGTAGCTATATGGAGATAGCAGCCGAGTTGGAACCTAAGCCAACTTTTGGTACAAACTCTGTTTCAATGAAATAGATTACACGGTAAGAGGGCCTGTGATAACATTTTGGGGTTTGAGACTGTTGTAAATAGGTTGAGATGGCATGTTAAAGCCATGCCTAACTTGTTAGGGCTCAATACTCTTATAGCTCAGAGATGGAGATCTTGTATAGTATTTGGGATTTTGTGTTTCCCTTGTACGGTTTTTTGGTGTTTAATGATATTTTACCTTATCCAAAAAAAAGAAAAGCGATTGTTTACTCTATCACATACAAAGAAGTAGATGCTAAAAGAAACATAGTTATCTGGCTTAAACGAAATGGGCTCAAATCAAAGCTACATGCATATGATTATAATGAAAGAATTTTCATAACCAAAGTATAAGGTAGAACAAAGTAGACACCCTAAAATCATACTGACGACCAGATTTTCCAGATTTATAATGTAAGTTGTAATAAAGGCCATAATTTGCAAGACTTACGATGTAAGTTAGATTAATCAAGAGAAACTACCAACAAATAGCAGGACAAGTTGTACATGAATGAATCTTAAGTTTCCGTGTATCATTGTGTGTCTCGGTGCGAAGCACGACAAGTAATCGATGATCAAATCTGAAGTCTGACTGAAATAAACTGCCGCTACGAACAAGATGCAGAAGATGACAACTTGTGATTAGGGGTGGGGAGTCTTCTGATTATTTTATGCTAAAGAAATGGGGATTTGTTCCCTATTAAAAAGGGGAAGTGTGGTTCGGTTTTGAAACATATTAGTGGTTAGACATACTTAATAAATCATACAGTAATGTTAGCATTGACCAGTTACTTTTAATTTACTAAGATAGGCTTCACACGTCCAAACATGGATGAGAGTCATGCAAGTGGAAGTTTAGGTGTAAAATCAAAAGGCAGTAATCGGAATGGCAGGGAATATTTATCAAAAGGAAAGTTTTAAAAGTTTATAGGAGTAAAATCAAAGGCGGTAGCCGAATGTATTATGGTGATTGTGGCGGGAAATAAAGGAGAGAAGCTTGGATTTTGGAGGGAAATAAAGGAGGGATTTCATTAATCTTATTCTGAGGCTATTGAAATTTTTTATTTATTCATGAAGGAAAGAAAGTCACAAGAAATCTGATATTCTTTTAAGGACAAAGTTGATGGACAATGTCTTGTTGGTTAAGTCAAATCCCTCAATAATAGATGTTTATTTTGAAAACCACTCATTGTCCACAATTGCCCTTCACTAAAATACTTATCTTTTATAGTGATACATTAAATCAAGATAAGTAAGAAACAAAAGCCGCAAACACCAACGATATCATCATACTACCCACGATTTGAGTATGTATGACAAAGAAGGGGATTTGCTGAATAATAAGGACACATGTAATTATGAAACAAGTTCAGTTTTGTTGTGTAATATGGTATATAATATCAAGTCCGAGTCTATGATATGATCTTAGTATATAGCAACGGGTTACATCATGTTTTGTGATTTTGGTCTATTACAGAATGTAGTTATTACAACATGTGAACTCTTGTTGTGTGGTTATGGTATATTATATCGGGTTAGTTTACGTTGTGTAATGGTGGTCTATTACAACGGATTATCATGTGTGGTTATTATAATGGGTCATAAAATGTTGTGTAATTATAGTATATAACAACATGTTGGAGTCTGTTGTCAGATCTTGATATACAACAATGAGTTCCAACATGTTGTGTTATTGTGATATTTCAGAATATATACCTATTACAACAAGTGAATGCATGTTGTGTGATTATGACATATTACAATGGGTTAGTCTATGTTGTGTAATGATGGTCTATTACAATATGTTAGTATGTGTGACTATTATAATGGGTCACATCATGTTGTGTAATTAATGTCTTCTACATCAAGTTTGAGCATGTTGTGATACTATAGTCTATTACAACACATTAGCACCAGTTTTAGTATCATGTATACTACAACGGGTTTGGCTTGTTGTAAATAACTTGTGTTGTATAAAATATATAATATACAACACGTAAATAGACTTCTTGTGATAAGTATGCTAACTACAACACAACCAACAGAATTGTTGTGTTTCTCCTATTGTAAAAAGCATTTTCAGTAGTAGTGTCAAATAAAGGTGGACACTTGGTATCATTGCTTCAAAAGGATTTGGAACAATAGATTTGCTAGTTCCCTTGGCACTCTCAATAGAAGGTGGTCCAGAAAAATATGTAGTGCACTTGGCACTCTCATCAGCACTTTCTGGCAAGGGTTCTCCATCATGATCTCTATCAAACTACTTCCCTCCCATGTTGAGATTCTCAACAACCTTGTCACACCTCAAGACTAAAACCATATTCACTTGATCATGGGGAGGAGGGGGAACATGTGATGGTTGTGATGGTGGTGGTGGTCTCTGGTGTGGTGGGTTAGGATTGTGAAGGATGTAGGATGGTTGTTGTGGAGGTGGTTGGTATGGGGGTGGTTCTTGTGGTTGACATTGTGGTGGTTGTGAGGTGTATTAGAAGTTGTATGAAGGTTGACGAGGTTGTGGAGCATAACGGGTATGGGGAGTTTGATATTGTTGCAAGGTAGATAATTTCCCTTGTGGTGGAGTATAGATGTGTTGAGGAGCATCCATAGAACCATTTACATAGTTAAGGTTGGACATGGTTTGGGAAGGGAGTCTTCCCTCCTCAAGGTGGGCAAGTGACCTAAAAATTTTGTCTTGCCTTTTCTCAAGACAATTATATGTTTTTTCATGAAAGGACACCTCTCTCTATCTTCACTTCATCAAGACTTCTTAACCTTGAAGGAACTTCTTCTTTAAACATGGAGCTGTCTCTTGACTCATGATCCCCTTGTCGCTCCCATGAAACTTTGGATGATTTCTCCATTTTAAATTGTAAGAGATCGACATGGATCCTTGGTTTTTCTAGATGCCATATGACTATATACTTTCATATCATCACAAAGAGCCTCCATGTAGTTGGCAGAGTCATTAGAAGAACCTCCCACATGAATGTTCATGAGATTTACCACTTCTTCTAATATCTTCATCACATAGGGAGAGGATTGTGCATCTCAGTCTACCATCTTGACTTCAAAGGGTTGCTTGTCACATACACAAGGCACATTCAAATAAAAGAGGACAAGCTAGAAAACAAAGATGCAAAAGAAACACAAAGAATAAAGATTATAAAAGGGTTAGCGTAGTAGGAAAAACAAATCTACACTAACTAGCTAGGTCGAGCGTCTGTTTCCCTAACAACAGCCCCAGAAAGCTTGCTGCAAATTTCACACACTTGGATCTTTCAAATTTATAAAGCCCTAGACAAGTTTCATTCATAATACTAGAATACTCACATGTAAGCACATGGGTTCGTGTCATAGTATAGGTGAATGGAAAGTGAGGCGTTGATCCACAGGGAGAGAGGGGGCACTAGAGCTAAGTTAGGGTGAGATATGTTCCTAATACAGAGGGTAGGGTTTTTAGGTTTTGATGGTGATTTTATTTATTATACTAATGAAAAAATAAATTAAAAGCAAGGAATCAATACATGATGAGAAAACCCTAAGTTACCCTAAAAATATTACACCTAGTTAACAAAACAAGGCAACTAACTAAGAAAGAGCAAGAGACTACAACTAAGTTATACTAACAATGCAAGCTAACACTAAAGAGACAAGTTAAGCACTAGAGAACTTAATGACCTAGGTTATCACTAACTAACAATATTAATACTAGAAATCCCAAGAGAACACTAACTACTCAAGCAAGACCTAGCCATCCAAATCTAAGCAATTAAGTAACAGGCGTTGAAGGCAATGAACTAAACTAGCATAAGCAAGCTAAGCATACAAGACGAGTTTCAGAAAATTATGGGGAGAGTGGGCTGTTTGGGGAATTCCATAAGGATCCAAGTTAGGTGGTTGATATAACAAGCAAATCCCACATTTTCATTCTAGATTCCTAAACCAAACAATATATTCAAATGCAATGAAATAACCATAGAATATCGGTTGGCCATGGATGCAATAGAGTGTGGGAGGGGAACTAAACCCTTTCACCACCTATCTAGCCTTATGAGGCTCAATTGTACCAAGTGCTAGGTGGTATTTATATTGCATTCAACTAATTTAGGTTTCTAGGGTAAGGGTTATTAGGGAAATTGAGAGCAAAGGGTGGGATGAGAGAGTGGAGATGCATGTGTTTCACCTCATATTACTCACCATCTAGCCTTTAGAAAACTCTAGGCAATTGTGCTAATCACTCTTACCCTATTTACTTGGATCTCAGAAGAGATTTGTATGTAGGAACATAGGGTTCTAGCTAGCTATCCACTAGTTGGGACTAGGAGAAATTCCTACAATAGCCACGTACAAGTCGTTTTCCCCTAGAGTCTAAGTGTTATCAAGCATCATACAACAAGAAATTCATGTTTAGAAGAATAAAGCGTAAGTAAAATAATGGGAAATGAGATATAAGCAAGATACAATCATCCTAGAATGAAAATATGTTCAATACATGTTATATTCCCCCAACATGGTATCAAAGTAACATTTTATCCCCCAAACAACCCACCAAGGGGGCTTAGCTAGACATAATCAAGAAAAAAAAGGAAAGAAGAAAGAGGTAGAAGGCCATGTTAGCTTATGGAAGACCCTCCTTATTCACCTCCTTTCTATAGAAGATGAACCACGTCCCTCCTAGGTCAAAAATGGCATGAATGGGTGAGGTTTGGTGGAGAAAATCCTTGAAAACTAGGGTTTTTTGGTGGAAATGAGGTGGATATGGAGTAATGGAGTGAGGAAGGTAGGTGGAGATCTTAATGCAAAGAGGGATGGAAATGAATGCTATAGGCAGCTAATCTCAAGCTCCAGTTGCCACCCATGGAAGCACTAGGTCAAGTGGAGGGTAGAATGGGTAATGTAGTGCAAAAACTAGATAGATTTTCAAGTAGCATGATGTGTTGGGCATCATGATCGTGTTGGGTTGTGAGTAGAATGAACATGTTGGATAGGAATGACCGTGGTGGAAAATGGAATGAATAGGGGAATTCTTGGTTTTTGGGACCGGTAGAATGGTTGTTCTAAACAACACGGTCGTACTGGGAATTGCTAGCATGGCCGTTTTAGTTAGAATGGCCGTTGTAGTCAACTGGGTGATTTTTTGAAGGTATCGATGCTTGGGGCATGTCCCAGAGTGGACATTCCTTTATAGAACGACCGTTTTGAGGTTCTTCCCATGCATTTGTGACTTGACCTTTGTCATCCATGAAGGTTATTGCTTCAATACATTCTTTGACCACTTGGGGTAGGTTGGGAGTGGTTTGGCCTTGTTTTGGGCTCATTCAAGCCTGGGGAAACCCTAGATTCAACCATCATCTCTCTCTTCCATCAACTAGTGTTCAAAACATGCAAAAGTCATCCATAAGTGCATTTGATAGTACAACACATATTGAGGAAAATATATGTAATCTAACAGTTGTAGATGTGATTGAAGTGCAATATGACACAAGATGAAGCCCTAAAATAGGCATGCATCACCTACTACCTTCTTGTGGAGGACATAATTCATAACAAGAATTTAGGGAAAAAGAGCATTTGATACGTCTATAGAATTCTCTACCTGAGTTCATATTCTTGTGGATTTTGCCTAATGATTCTCTACCTAAGTTCATATTCTTGTGGATTTTGCATGACAATCATTGAACACTCTTGGTGGTTAATGTCAAAGCAAAGATCGTAGTCCTTTACAGCAACTCTAATTTTGATTTTGCACTAAGAAAGTACACAAACATGACAAAACCAAAATGTGTCATAGAAGAAAAGGAAAAGACTTATGTAGAAGAAATCATAAAGTTGATATGAAAATATGGCAAATGATACAAGTACATCCCCAATAAAGATTTCAAGAAGCCACAGTTCTGGAACAGAAGCCCCCAACAACTCAAGCAGTCCAAAGATTGTAGCTTCCATTGCTTAGACTGGATGACATCCCTAGATCTCAGGGGTTCTAAGATTGAGAGTATGCAACAAGAACTCTATTATGCACTCCGAGGAGGATATGTTGGCATGTTGTTGTAGTCTCGTTGGGTAGTCTAAGGATCATCATGTAACGATTAAACTCATTCATTTATATCCAACCTCTATCTTTGACACTCTGGGACAAAGTGTATGATAAGTTTGGGGGAGGGGGTATAAACGGCTGAGGGAGGCACTAATCTCATACCCTCTAATCACTTACTTGAATGCATAATTTTCTTTTTAAAAGTTTGTATTTTGCACATAAACCATTTTTTCCAAGCCATTTTGCCCTATTTCCTTTCCTAGAAAGCTCTGGAAAGAAACTAGAATCCTTTGTTAATCTCAGAAATATGTGTTTCAATAGGCACAAATTTAAAAAAAAAATTCATTTTTCTGGGTGTTATCACCACTCTTACCTTAGAAATTCTTGTCTTCAACTTATCTCGATTGAAGAGTAATACTTTGGAATGTAACTTCACCTATTAAAAATCTTGTGTATATCCATGCCTCTATCCATTCTTACTTTAAGACTTTATAGATAGAGGAAGAATACTACTGCCCCTACTGATTTCCATAAAATAAAGAGGACTTAAACTATTGCAACTCCAATTGATTACACTGACCTCCTAATACATGTTGGAAAACACATACCTCTCACAGATAGGGGAAACAACTACCCCCTATAGTGAAAACATCCCTACTTTGGTATCAAAAGAGGCTTGGTGGCCCAAACCATCCTTACAAACCCTATTACCCTAAACCTATGAGCAAGAATAAAAGCCGAGTGGGAATTAAATCATGAGAGTTGTCCCCAAGTCTTCAAAAGATGTTGAGGGACACTATCTCGAATGTAAAAATTCCTACATGTCTTTCAAAGGAATCCTTCCATAACCACTTAAAACTACATCAAGATCAAAAATTAGGTGACATTGTCAATACAACAGTACCCATGGTTAAGGAATCCTAAGAAAGATAGGAAAACACTATATCGTAAGCCTACTTCAACATAATAGCTAGGACCTTCTCAAAATAAAAATTGGGTGTGAAAGCTACCCCTACAAAGAACTATGTACTAGTACAGATAGGAAAAAGGGTTACATGTACATCATGAAGGGGGCTCACCTTTTAAAATATAGGAAGCATAGACAAAAGTCAGGCAACTCTGGATATAAGGAAATTAAGTGGGGAAAACATTAAGCAAACCAAGTAGTTAAACAAATCTCTAGACCTAAGGATGTCATATGGATATGGTTATGTAAAAAAGTTACTAAACAAATGAAGCCCACAATCTGTACTTAATTCTTTGATTCTATATGTTAGCTTGAGGGAAAGCTAGACTCTAAGTTTGTGGGGTTGATAACTTCCAATTTTTTGGATTTTAGAATGTTTGTTTCTTCATCTTTTTATCACCTCAATAATGCTTTACTCCAATTTACTCACTTGTTTTGGTATTTCTAGAGTAACTACCCCAATTCATCTTATTTATCTTTTCTTTGCATAGAATACCATGAAGGAAGCCTTAAGGGGTCCACTGATCGTTAGGTTTACACATTCAGTGATTGTTCACATTAAAATCCATCAATGGCAGCTAAGTTTGGAGAACCCAACGACCACTGGCTGCTGAATAGTATTCACAACAATTGATGGGTTTACTACTCCCTAGGCCACACCTATAAGTTGCTAACGGCCCCAATGTTGCATAGATTCACTAAATTTAGGGGGAAAAGTGTTGCCAAATTGCACCACCACCATCCACCAACCATCCCATTGGTCTGAGATCCCAGAGGATGAGAGCCCGTAGGAGATAGCACACCCTCGCCATCACCAACCACTGTCAGGCCTCTTCCTTGAGAGAAGGAGCGGCTATATTCAATGCCCACACCAGATTCATATATGAAGGTGAAGTGTATCTCTCTTGATCATCCATGGTCATTGTTGGTGTATCCTCCCTTCCCCTCTATCTATTCATCTATCTACATCTCTATAATCCATTTTTCCCTCCATATCAATGTTTCACTATACTTGTAATCCTGAAATGCTACTCACCATCATGAGTGGTTAATATCTGACTTGTGTTGGGAGTATCCACTAAGTGTCTGCCAACATGTAAATACTTTCTTCTAATGAATATTTACTCTTAGCAATGTTTAAATCCATACACTTGTTCATATTATTTCACTTGCATGATTAGATACCATCGTGTGTTGTTTGATTGTTAATGCCTTGAAAGCGTAGTTTTAACCTATGTGTAAGTGTTATGGAGTTGCATGAATTCATGAGAATGTTCTATTGCTTAACCTTTTGTTAATGAGGTTTTACTTTAATTGTTTGTTTGCTATCTCAAGAGAGAGAGGAACTTATAATCTAGATATATCCTAATCTCAAGAGGGGAAGGAATAGACATTGATGATGATTGCTTGTGAATCTTGCTAGGGTATACCATGGGAGTGAGTATTTCATGTTAGTGAGAGACCTTAGATGGTGAAACTCAATCCAAGTTTCACATACATATTTATTATCTTACCTCCTTTTTTCTTATTTTCTTTACCATACCTTTTAGTTGGTTTCACTTGTTATATCACACTTTGTGGACGTAACACCCACCTTTCATATCACATGAGCACAAGCATTTTTAATCAAGGGGGTGTCACAATATTCTTATCTTTGTGATTTGAATTAATGAAACACTTTGCATTGAACAAAATCATATTCAAACATAGTTATTCATCATCATCATCTAAGCCTCAATCCCAACTATGTTGGGGTCGGCTACATGGATCCTTCGTTTCCATTCAGCTCTATCATGGGCCATATTCTGATTGAGATGTAGAGATTCAAAATATCTACTTATAATCTCATCCCATGTTAATTTAGGCCTTCCTCTTCTTCTATTTATAGTGTTTGGCTCAAATTGACAAAAGAAAACTACATAATGTTCACATGTGAAATATTGTCTACTTGGTAATATGACTAAACATAATATAAATGATATCCTAATCTCTATATCGGATTGGTAAATGGCACCCACTAGGTGAAACCTAACAAGCTCCTAGTTTTTTATTGTCCTTTACACTTTTCACTAAGATGAGCATTCAGTTATTTCAGTCGGTTATCATCATTGGGTTTAGTTAAATGATTAAATTTGTGTTGTGAGATTTTAACCATTAACCTAACCATATTAGTGTTAATTAATTCAGTTATGGTCAATCGGTTAATGGTTAATTATGTTGGTTAATTTGGTTAACAAAATAACACTCTTGTATTAGTATTATATGAAATTACCCTGAAAACTTTGAAAAAAAATTATGCTACGGTAGTATTGCACATAGATTTATAGGTGCACATTTCATTAAAATATGATAAGTATCTAAATGTAGAGGTTTATTCAAATACAAGTACAAGTATGTAGGTATACATGTGTAGAATATGTTTTTTAATTAATAATTTTTTATTATTTAGTTAATTGGGTTACCAAATAAAAATAACTTTAACCTCAAATTAACCATATAACCAATTAACTGAAATAAACTAACCAAATTAACCAAAATTTCCAAAATTAATTAACCATTTGATTTTGACCATTTGGTTGATCAGTTATTAACCGTATTCTGCGAACCCCTATTCTTCACTTGCTCCAAGTACTGTGAACATCGCGTCCCCAACAATGCAAAGAAAACATCACATCAGTAAGCTATATTGGCACTTTATAAGACATAAAATATAATAACTTGACATGAAGTAACTTGACTTGAAATAGTTTGACATAAAATTGAACATGGATTATCTTAAGCAATCATGATTTGATAATAACATTAAGAATTGAATAGTAAATTTATGCATTTCTCTATGACACTCGCTTAAGAGCACATGCTTGATAGGAAATCCCTTGATGCTGGAAAGCCCTTGACAACCTCTTAAGGTCCATGATTTGAGAAGCATATAAAAAATAATTCAATTCATATCATCTAAACATTAACTTTATCATGATGTTTGAACTTTAACATGATGGGATTTATCCCCTTGAATCATAATGTGAGTTTTCCCTCTTAATGTCTTAATGGAATTTTTTTTATTCATAAACCATAATAGGGTTTTCACTTCTTTTGCATGATTCATTAATCTTAACCACAATCATAATTGTTAGTTTTACCATAGACTATAATTAAACAACCAATCAAATAGTGATAAATATACATTGTGTATTATTGGCAAAACATTCATAATTCATGAAATCAATTAATGTGCATATACATAAATAAACATGCATTAAACCAAAATTACTTGTGACAAATATGCATGGCCCACTTACCTAGAATAAGCATCCTTAGGTCAAGTCATGTGACTTTTTTGAGTCCTTAATCACCTGTAATTTTATTTTGTAACATGACATGTACATTAGTTCATAATAATTATACACTAATATTGGTATTTGAATTATTGAAGAGAATGAATGTATATAACATCATTTTAAAATAGGTTAGGTCGATAGAGAATCAAAAGAGCTTTTCAACGCATAGTTTTTCTCATTTTTTTGAGGTCATATGTAATTTCTATGAGTATTATCATATTGAGGAATCATTGATAAAGAAACCTTATGTGTGACGTCATTTAGATCATAAGATACATTTTATGTAAATAAAAGGTGGAAAGCCCGAGAAACCATAGGCGTGCTATGCACTGAATCAAAATCACGATGACAAACTTGTCATTCATTCATTTGAATACATCACACGGATGGAAAATAAAAATGTGCGTAAAGGCCTAAAATGCCCTTGCTTTAAAAATCTGTTGATTAAAAACACATGGGCAGAGGAGGGTTTACCACCCTTGGCGACTTCTACTTTGTGAGTCATGGCTTGAGCCATTTCCTGAAGCTTTTAGCTCTAGCTCTGGAGACTAGAGGGCAGCCACTCATGAAGAACAATTGTCTTATTTCACTTTTAAATGTGAAGTCGAAGTCGTTAAGATAAATATTAGGCTTCAACGCATAGAGGACTGCCCAAAACCTCATATCTTTCAAGGCGAGCTACTTTTGGGAGCCAGGGAAGTGACGATGAGGCCAAAGAAGAAAACTAAAAGGAAAGGAAATGAGTTTTCATAGTCTATTGAAGCCAACTAAGTAGGCGATGAGGGGGAAGGACCCCTGAGCCCATGAGGCTCACTAGAAAACCAAGAGAAATAGGAGAAAACAAGTTGGGATCCAAACCAATAAAGCCACAAATAAAAGCACAAACTAAGATCTCAAACACTCATCGAGTTGAGGCCAGTTCCACAAAGGAATTTCTTTGGTCAAAAGAGCCTTGAGGATCGATGGTGACTAGCACAGACGAGGACCGAAGCCATCCCTATAGCGCATGATGTCTAGGACTAAAGTAGGGAAAACAAGCGATTGGAAAAGCACAAGGGGTCATGGGGAAGCTTACAGAGAGGCCTTCACTGGAGGTGACAACGATGGATGAGGCAAGGGGGTGGTTGTAAGAAATCAAAACTGAGTAGGCCTAGACTATCAGGGTCATACAAAGTTCAATTGAAAGAGGAGGAGTAAGCAACGTCAAGTAGTGAAGCTTTTGTCATCCTTAAATAGATGTGGGGTTGTTTATAAGGGTAGCTGCAAGTAGGTGGAGGGGAGGCCAAGAAACCCAACATTAGGAGTTTTGTCTATATACCAAGAGGTGAGATGAGTGAGGGATTAATCAAAATGGTTGAGAGAGACAAGCACAAAGGAGAAAGAATCTTGTGAAACTGTGGACTAATGAGGAAGAGAGAGGTCAGCGAAGGAAAGCGCTTGAACCTAGTCTAGACATGTGAAAGCATCAGAGGTAGAGGACGAGGCTAGAGTTGTTCAATCTAATCCTGATAAAATGACATCCATCAGATGGTGCACATTAAAGGAAAGAAAAACCAAGGAGGCATGGTAATGAGATAAACTTGGGCCTTTGGTCTGATCAATGCACTGAATGTAATTGACATTAAATTCAAACTATATACAGACTTTCTTAATTCATTTGGGGGGTCAAACATCATCAACACTTGACCAAATTTGGACCACACACCCAATAAGAAGTCTACATTCTTCTTGTATACTTAATTTTCGTTTAGATCATGTTATGTCCTTCAATTTATTAAAAGTTGCTTATCTTGAATTATGTACATATAGGGTGAAATAAAGTGTAATATCATTTTATAATTGTTTATTTGAGTCTAAAAATGAGGTGAATAATTATTGTTCACTCATGGTTTATGTTTAATATCTTGGAGAAATTTTCTTTGAGAGAGAGAAAAAGAGAATCATTATACTCTCCTCTTGTATTAAAAGCTATAAGAGGAAAAAGGGAAATTTCTTGCCAAGGTATTTATTCCATATACACATTTTTGAATTCCAAGTCTTTTCTTTTTCTATTCTACTTCTTTTAAATATTTTCAAGATTACGAGAGAGGAAAAGGAGAGGGGAACAACTATTTACTTAATTGTAACACATAATGCATAGATGAAAGAGAAAATCTATTCAGAGTCTCATTTTAATTTTCTTACTTCACTATCCTTTGATAAATTTCATTTTATGGCCTTTTTGCATTGAGACTCTCAACAATTTTAATTTAAGAAAAACTACATTCTAAGGCTTAAATTATCACATTAGGATAGGAACATCTTCCACATTCCCTACCAGTCTTGTAAAAGAATGGTCTGCTAATTGAATCTGCATCCCTATCTTGACCATGTTAGTGAGTGCTAGCCTCTGAGCTAATGTACAGGGCATGAGAGTGATACTTGTTCCAAGATTTTCTAGATCTTGTCTTACTTCATTATCTCCCACATTGAATGAGATAGTGAAAGTGCCAAGGTCTTTTTGCTTGGTAAGCATCTTCGCTTGAACAAAAGCATTGGACATTTGAGATAGTTTGACAATTTTGATGTGGTATCCTTGCCTTATTTTTGTAATCTTATCATTGAAGAACTTCGTGTATGTTGGCATTTCTTCTATGGAATCTAGGAAAGGAATGCCTAGGTGCAGTTCTTAACAACCTACAAAAAAATTCATAGCTTTTCTTTAAATGTGGCTTGATTCTTTTTTGAAGGAAGGGGATCCTTGATGAAATGGATCCCTGCCTGCTAGAACCTCCTCATCTAGTTTAGACTTCTTCTCTTCATGTGGTTTCTTCCCCTTATCCTTTTCCTTCGATTCAACCATCTTGGTGAGTGGGTCTACCTTAGGTTCTTCTTCTATTAGGACAGATTCATATTGGGTCTCAGTGTTTAGATTGTTTTTATAAATATTCTTATTTGTTGTATCTTCTAGCTTCTCTCCTAGCCTAAGGGTGGCCATTTTTGCAATTTCTATGTTAGGAAGTATCTTACCCTGAGTATTCTTTATCATTTTGATAGTTCTATAAGTTGTTGATCGATTTTCTATTGGTGGATTTGCATATCAGTCATCTGAGCATCACGTCGACCAACTGAGTTTGCATTGCTTTCAAGACACCCATGTTGGTTATAGTGTTTTGAGTTAACAATTTGTTTATTGAAGCTTACCTTCTTGCAAAATCAAACATCTCATATATCAAATCTTGTTGATTAAAGTTTCTATTGTGGCCTTGACTTTGAACTGATCCGCATGAATTCCAATTCTACCTCTGGTCTTGTCCATGGTCTTTGGTAGTTGTTCTTGTTATGATGATAACTCATGCTTTTTGTGAATACCGGTCATCCACTTCCCCTACCGAAATCAGGTGGTAATTTAAGTGGTTCAGAATATAGATACGAATTTTCAATAACATCCTTATTTATATAAGAGAAACTAGGATGGTTTAGCCTCCTGAAGTTGACATAGGAGACATTTTTTGTGTCTTCTTCCTCATCTTCTTCTTCTGATTGTGTATATATGTATTTATCTATTCGATGAGCTCCTTCCCCGCGGGTGACACCTTTTCTACTTTAATCTTTCCCTTACCTCAAGAATCTTCAATTATTTCATATATGAGGCAATCATTTTCATCTGAATAGTTATAGATTCTAAATCCTTAGACTTGATAGACGTACCTTTAGACGATACCTTTTTAGTTTTCCCCCAATCATATTCCCAACAACCTTGCACAGTTTCCATATCGTTAATGATCTTCATGGTCTTATTTTGGTTCATAACTAGGAAATCACTTTTTGCAGTTGCATTCAATGAGATCCTTTCAGCATAGGTGAGCCCGTTGTAGAAGGTTGTGACTAAATACCCTTTATCATAGTTGTGGTGAGGGCAATCCCTTTGGTACTCTTAGAATCTTTCTCATGCTTCGTACAAGTTATCAACAAGCTTTTGCATGAAGTCGGTGATCTTGTGCATGTTTTTAGAGTTTTCTCTATCAGATAGAACTTGATGACAAAAGCTTCAGTCAGAGGTTCCCGTCCATTGATGGTCTTATCGAGCAGATCAAGGTACCATTATAGATCTTTATATCTTAGAGAAAAGTTGAATCCTTTACAGTAGATGACTTCTTGTGGCACCCTGTTTGTCTTGATGATATCATAGATGTCTTTGAAGGCATCTAGGTGATGATAATGATTTTTCTTCCCTAGAATTTCCACCAAAAGTCTTGTTCTAGATCATAGCACTGACTGGTGATTTTAAGTAAAAGTTTGGAGCATTGATGACTGAGCATATGGATTCATTAGCCCTGGTAGCAGCCAATTCATAAAGAGAAGGGCCTCCATCATCTTTAACATCATATTTATTGTTGTTTTTGTTTCTCCTATTTCTTCTCACTTTATCTTGACGCTCTTCCTCGTGATATTCCTCGTCATGATGCTCTTCTTCATCATGTTGTTTGATCTTCGTTGTGCTCTTCTTCCTCATTATGATCTTTTTCTTCTTTGTGATGCTCTTCATCTTGATACTCTTCATGTTCCTCGTGAAAACCTTCCACTTGTGGGTTGTTGTGAATAACCTTACGAGGATCCATGATCTTTGCAATTAGTATTGGTCATGATCCAGTTCACCCTAGATACCTGAATTAAGTTGCACAGTCGAGTTAGACACTTGATGTGTGATATAAGGTACTTAAGATAGCTAGAGTTATTAGGTTAAAAGTTGTGTAGTCAAGTCTATTACTAGACTCGAGGGACAGGTGTATGCTAAGTAGACTCAGGCTCTTAACAGTACTAGTGCCTTGTCCCTGACAATGATGCTAAAAAGTTTATCAGCTTAAATCATTCACTCAAAAGGAGCAAATCGAGAGTAATCAAACTTTTAAATTTATATCCGATACTTAGGCATGTGCAACAATAACATCGGGTATGTTGTAATAAATCAGGGTCAATCTACAACAACAAGGATGATATGTTTTAAACCATTGGCAAATGTAGGGTTTGCACCGCATCTCTGACGACTGTAGAGACGATTGGATCTAACCTCACAAAAGAGGGGAGTCCCTCCTCTCTCTACGACAGTCATGGACACGGCGGAGACGCCTACTGTCTCCCAACCTAGGCCCATCGCTAAGAAGGCTTGGAACCAGATCCTTGGCAGCACTGGAACCTTTGAGGAGAATTGCTATGATCCGCTAGAGAAGATTGTAGGGAAATGGTTCATTACCATCGATGATCCAACATATGAGGCCCTGGAGAAGTGTTGGGGGCATACTGCTATTCTGTATGTTATGGGGAAATGTCCATACTACTTCCAACTTCTAGCTTAGATCTGTCGGGTTTGGAAACCTAGGGGCGGGTTTGATCTCTACTCCAAGCCTGACAAGTTCTTCCTACTTAGTTTCAACTCTACCGATGATAAATAGAGTGTCATCAACAGTGGACCATGATGGTTTGATAACAGACTCGTTGTTGTCAAGGACTACAAGATGGGTGACAACCTTCACAAAGATTTCTTCAGTTCCATTCCTCTATGGATTAGTATTCCAAGCATGGGCATGAATTGGTCACCTAGGGTGGTCGGGATTGTGGCCAGTAGTGTGGGTAAACTCTTGAGAATTGATTACAAATTGATTGGCCTTGAGTCCCTCAGTGAGGCGCGAGAGCTGGTGATGGTGGAAGCCGATGAAGAACCCCAAAGGAGGTCTGGGTTAATATGCCACAAAGGGAGCATGTTCCTATCATGATTCACTATGAGTATATACACAAGAGATGCACGGAGTGTAAGGTCTTTAAGCATGATGAATGTGATTGCCCGATCAATCCTAAGGTTTTTGATGATGCACCTGCTCCTATGTCTTCCCAGGTGTGGGAGGTCACGGGACGGAAGGGCAAATTGGTTGCGGTTGAAGATGCGGCAATGAATAAGCAGGGCGACGAGGTTCATGTGGAGGCCGCTCGCTCAAGCAACAACTTTGCTGTGATTTCTAATTCTGGCAGTGATGCTTCCTCCTCGGACGGCGGTGCAACCTCTCTGGGCGGTGATGGGGCTTTTGTTTCAGACCAGGGTGGCAGTGGTGGGGCTTCTGTTGCTGGTGGTGGGGCTTCTGTTGCTGGTGATTCAGGCGGGTGTGGTGCTGCTTTTCCCTCAGGCGGTGGTGCTGCATCCCGGGTGGTTGTTGTTGGCATGGGTAGTGGTGATGCATGTGTTGCAGGTGCTGATGAGGATATTGGTGGGACGTTTGGCATTGGAGCTACCGGTGGTGATGATGCTTCTGGTAGGGTGTCTGGTGTTGGACCTTCAAGTGCTTCTATTTCTATCCATGCTCAGTGCAGAACTGAAGGTGGTGGGTTGAAGGAGGGTACTGATGTTTCTAGTTCGACTCCATCTAAATCTCATTTCTCTGGTGCTGCTACTTCCTTGTCCAAGAATTCAAAGTCATCCAATGGTGACGGATCTCGTAAGACCCGATCTACCTTCAGAGGTCTTTAATGACCTTTCTCATGACCAATGTTCGTGGCTCGGGGAAGCCACATAAAAAGAAGGAAGTAAGGAGAACCATCCTTGATAATAAAGCTACTATAGCCATTCTTGTTGAATCTAAAATCAAGTTGCATATGATTCACACTTCTGATCGCATGTTCCCTAAAGGATGGTTATGGGTCTCTAATCATCTGCATGATCCTAATGGTCATATTTATATTGGTTGGAACCCTAACTGTTGGGATACTATAACGACTGAGATGGATGATCAATAGGTCACTACGAAATGCATTAATAAAGGTGGCCTCACTTTCTATATTACATCTATCTATGCTAGGAACTCGGTGATTGATCGTTCTGTTCTGTGGAATACCTTGGAGAGAATTGCATCTTACATAGATGAAGCTTGGCTTATCACTGGTGATTTCAATAACATCAGGAAGCAAGAGGAGAAGGTGGGGGGTCGTGACGTTCCCTCAACCATCCTTAGCTCATTTAATGTTGCCATGGATAATGCTGGTCTTACTGAATCACCTATCATTGGTAAAGAGGTTTACACTTGGCATAACAAACAAGGAGTTGTAAAAGAGTTGCTTGCAAACTCGACATAGCCTTTGTCAATGATACCTGGCTGTCCAAATTTCCTGGTTCTAAAACCAAGTTCATCACTTGCAACTATTCTGATCATTATGCTTTAAACATCAACATGAGGCCTATTTCCTTCAAGAAGAAACCTTTTAGGTTTCTCAACTTCTGGATGGATTGGGAGGGTTGTCGAGACATCATTAAAGAAGCTTGGGCTACTGAAGTTAAAGGCAATCTGCTATTCCAATTCTGCCATAAACTCAAACTTGTTAAGGACGAGTTGAAGACATGGTCTAAACATCACGTTAATATCAAGAATCTTACTGCTAGAGAAATAATGGAGCTTGATGACACTTCAGTTGTGATTCAAAGATGCCCTCTTGACCCCGATCTCATTCATGCTGAAAAACAAACTCTTGAGAGATTGGATGTGCTTCTTAAGATGGAGGAGGTCTATTTCTAGAAACACAGTATGATGGTGTAGCTATCCAATGGAGATATGAACACTAAAGTTTATCATACCATTGTTAAGAGAAGGGATGATATAAATTCTATCACTGAGATTTTTGATTCACATGGTAATCTTTTGTAGGATAATGATGCCATTGTGGATGATACTGTATAGTTTTTTGAGAAGCTATACAATCAACCTCAGGTTGCATCAAGTTCTTGTATTCTTAACTGGACGCTTCTAGTTTCTAGGATTGGTAATGATATGATATGTTCTACTACGAGTTTGAATGAGCTTTGTGAAGCGGTGTGGAGCATAGGGCCTCACAAAAGCCCAGGTCCTGATGGCTTCAATGGTTATTTTTATAGGGAGAACTGGAACATAATCTGTGAGGATCTCCTAAAGGCTACCCAATGGATATTTGAAGGTGGTAGCATGGTGAGACAAGTCAATCATGTTTTCCTTGCTCTTATTCCCAAGAAGGACATTGTCTCTTCCCCAGCTGATTTTAGGCCTATTTCTTGCTGCTCGATGCTCTATAAAATCATTGCCAAAGTCATTTCAAGGAGACTAGCTACTCTACTGCCAAATATTATTTCCCCTTATCAAGGTGCTTTTGTTAAAGGTAGAAGTATTTAGGATTGCTCTCTCCTTGCGGCTGAGTTTACTCTTAAATTCAATCAGAAGACCATCCCTCCTACTACTTACATTAAGTTGGACATCACCAAGGCCTTTGACTCAGTCCATTGGTCCTACTTATGGAATTGTCTTGCTGGTCTTGGATTCAATGAGAAGTTTATCTCCATCCTTAAGCAATGCGTGGAAACTCCATCCTTTTCTCTCTTACTGAATGGCTCTTTGGTTGGATTCTTTAAAAGATCCAATGGACATAGGCAAGGTGATCCTTTATCACCCTTGTTATTCGCTCTGGCTGTGGAAGGATTCAGCAGATGTCTTGAGGGTTCCTATGATAGCAAACTCATTAGAAGCTATCCTATCAACAGGACCATATCTCTTAGCCACCTTATTTTTACGGAAGATATTCTTATTTTCTCAGAGGGGCGCTTGCGTAGTCTTACCAATCTCAAGAAGATTCTACATGAGTTTGGCTCTATCTCTGGTATGAAATGCAATCCTAATAAAACCCATACATACATGTCTTCTTCTTGTAGCAACAAGGATGCCTTGATCAGTTTCTTGGGTATTCAGCAAGGTACATGGCCCACGAAGTATCTTGGGTTTCCAATGGATGGTGGAAATATTAGGAGGCGTCATTTTCATGAATGCTTGGATAAGTTGAGAGACATGATTCAGAGATGGCCGGGTTCTGAAATCTCTATGGCTGGTCGTCTTGTTCTTATTAAGCATTGTGCCATGGGTTTGATTAGCTATTGGATGTGAATGGGTGAAATTCCTCTAGCTGTGCTACATAGGATGGAGTTGCAGCTTTCTTATTTCTTATGGGGCAGTTCTATACATCCCTCTTGTTGGGCTCGACTGGCCTACCCTTTATCTAATGGTGGACTTGGTCTTAAGAGACTTGACGAACTTGTTGATTACCATACTTTGCATCGTATTAAGAGGTTCACTTAAGCTCAAAGCATATGGATCTCATGGATGTCCTGTAGGTATGGTGATTCCTTGGATACTTATGCTAGGAGTGACTCTACTTGCCATAGGCATATGGTAGCTCTTTGGCCATCCTTCTCTATGTGGACAGATAGGGATCTTTGGGAGAATGTCAGGCAAAAGCGTCCCACCGACAAAGCTTATGGAAATCTTTGGTCCTCCAAACATTATCCTAGGTGGAGCCTCACTATATTTAGAGCTCTCATTAATGTCCTTCCTACACTGGAAAAGATTAGCTCCTGGTCGGGCTCTCTTGTGCCAACATGCTTATTGTGTGACCAACACAATGACTTGGTTGCTCATGTATTCGAAGGCTACAAATTTTGGAGATATATTTGGGGTTGAGCACAGCTTAAACTCAACATGAGGTCCTCCTATTCTCTATATGACTGCCTAGCTGACCTTGGTAAGAGGTCTAAACATTCCAAAATCATTGAACTCTGGGCTATTACTGGTGTTGTCCACCTTGTTTGGGCAAAACGCAATAAACTGCTGCATAATGGTGGTGCTTCTAATTTTGTTGTCATCTTTAACCATCTTTCTCTAGAAATCAAGAGAATGTACTTTACTTTTAAATCATGTCTTGATATACCTTCTATAATTGTTAGGAATTGGGATCTGCTATAACCAATTCCTAGGAGCTTGTAGTCACATGTGAGGGTGTGGCTTGTATTTTTGTCCCCTCCCTGGGGTTTTGGAATATACTTACCCAATTTTCCAAAAAAAAAGGATGATATGTGTTAAGAATGGAAAGACTTAGCTTAGTCACACCAAACAAAGGTCTAGATCAAGTTGTTTTTCTTATGGAACTGTAGTACTCTGACAAAGTGATTACAAACAAGTATAAACAAATCAAAAGAGTAAAGTAAAGGAAACAAGAAAGTCAAAAGGTAAGATAAAAAGTATGGATGGAAAACATGGTTTGAGTTTCACCATATAAGATCTCTCACCAACATGCAATACTCACTCCCATGGTACCCGCTTACCATGTTTACAAGCAATTATCATTAGTGTTTATTCCCTCCTCTATCGATCTTAGGATAGATCTAGATCATAAGGTTATCTATCTCCTGAGATAAAAAAACAAACAATCAAAGTAGAATAACATGATCATTATATTAAGCACTTTAACATTCGTATGCATTCATTCAACTCCACAACACTTAGATAAAAGTTGATACTACTCTTTCAAGGTATTAACAATTAAACAACACAAGATGACAGTTAATTATGCAAGTGATGCAATAAGAACAAGTGTATAGAGATAAATATTGCTAAGAGTATATATCATTAGTAGTGAGCATTTACATGTTGGGAAAGTCTTAGTGGCTACTCCCAAGTCAAGCTATGAGACGAGCCACTCATGGGAGTGAGTAGCATTATGAATTTACAAGTGTAATCAGACATCAAAGTGGATGGTGAAATAGTATGAATCAAATGAAGGAAGATGGACAAGATTTTGGGAAGAAGAAGAGGGAACACCAACAATGATTGTGGATGATCAAGGTCGATGGAAGGATCCTTCAATATGAAGATACTTCTATGGTAGGGATGGCTTCTCCTTCTACCTTCTCCTCTCGAAGCAGTTTGGATATCTCAGTGGAGGTGGATGGGTGTTGTTCCTTGGACTCTCATCCTTGGAAGACCACGAATTGATGGCAATCGTCTACAACTGATGGTTGATAGTGAGGTAGCTCTTTGAAAGCACCTTGTTGTCTCCTTCATGACTCTCTCGTCCATGGTTCCCTTCTATTTATAGGCCTTGGTCTAGTGCTCAAGGCGGTGTTAGTAATTCTTTACTTGCTCCACAAGTCCTTAGAACACATGCCCCGAGGCACACACCTAACCATCTCGAATGACCATTCTACCAGTGTTGTCATTGCTTTGAGAACCATAAGATTGTATCTAGTTAATTTGGCCTTTGGTTGGCACCATCTAGATGACCATCGTTAGAGTTCCAACCCACCATCTATAGAGTCATCACCTGTCATCAATTGGCAGGTGGTGCAGGTGCACCATTGGTTTTGACACCCAATCGTTGCCTTGGCTAGCCGCCCGACCAACCATCAGTTGTAGAGTGTTCAAGCATGCCATCGATTTAGGTCATCGTGCATGTCCATTGAGTTTTCTCCTTGATGTACCATCAGTTCTGACATCTAATGGTGGGTATAGTCTTCATCTAGACACCACCGGTTTGGGAACCAATGGATAGACAGTGCTAACGCACCTTTGGTTTTGGGGTTGTGGGAGGTCTCCATCAGTTCTGGAAGTCAATGGGTATTCTTCCCCATGTAGAAACCATTGCATGATGAGCTATCTACATAGAAATAAGTGATTATCTTCCAACCAAGGCATAATTGGTAATCATGTGTAAAATAGGAGAAAAAGAGGGTGACTCTACAAAAAGAATGAAAACAAAGAGTGAAATAAGGCATGAAATATCCACAAAATTAAATGGTATCATCCGCCCCGAGAGAGGGAGAGGGAAAGATGTCTAGGTTGGATTACATTAGGTCCCATATCATCATTACTCTAATACTTAATAGAAATCAATAATGCAACTTAAACTTAATTAGTGGGATCCCTCTTCTATATATTGGAGAGGGGATTTCATGGATGTGATACATGGATCCAACTTAATTGTTTTATGGATCACTTAAGTAAGAAATACTAAATGAGTCAAGCACATTAACACTATGAAAGTAATTATCTCAACAAATTCAATGTCTTTCAGGAAGAGTAGATAGCCGCCGATGGCACAAGGAACTATAGACATATATGATATCTAGCTCTTAAGATTTTCATGGTTGATTCCATGTAATAACTTGGTCAACTCTATGTTAGTCTTTCCACAATAGGATGCTAAGACAAATTAATGTTGCGTCGAGTGGCATCACTCTTGAAAAAATGATATTGAAATAGGATAAAAGCTTGTATATAGAAAATAAGACAATGAAAAAATACTTTCATGTAAAGTAAAAAGTAGTCTACTAGATACTTGTCATTTTGGCATTATAAGAATGGGTAGAACGGTGTATTACATGTGCAGACCACTCATTCAACTTGAATTCCTGAATTTCATTTTTATGCTAGTTAAAGACATATGCTTACCATCCTTCACCGCATCTAATACATCACTACCATTTACTAGAAAACCAAACGTCTAAGTAGAAATAAGATGGAACAAAAAAAACAAATAAGGACATTTCATTTCATTCCTTAAGCCCCTTACTTTGAAAATAGGACATATTAAATAGAAAAAGGAAGAACAAAGAAAAAATTGTAAGTAAAATAAAATTTAAACCAACGACGGATCTTGTTTAATACGTTAAATCTATCAATAAAAATGGAGGATGAATAGATATCATTCTTGTCATTTCGACCATTGGTCAGACGATTAATTTTAACTAGACAAGGAAAGCACGTTTTGGTCCACCATGAACCTAAAATGTAGATGGGTTTATATTACTTTTAGAATTTTACTTCATTACTCTTCTAGTTGTTAGCATCCAACATCCTTTTAGAAATGCATATCATTTTTGAACATGCTTAAAGGGATTTCAAACTGTTGTCAAGCTCTATTTTTCTATGATAAAATACACACATCTTAAA
Source organism: Alisma plantago-aquatica (assembly GCA_963693085.1). Taxonomy (NCBI): domain Eukaryota; kingdom Viridiplantae; phylum Streptophyta; class Magnoliopsida; order Alismatales; family Alismataceae; genus Alisma; species Alisma plantago-aquatica. The sequence goes on along the minus strand of OY856410.1, from coordinate 728,681,224 downwards.
AGTTAAATATTAAGGTGCATTACTCGCAGTAACTATTTTGACAGTGAGAAGTATCACCTCCCCACTAGGATATGTGATTGTTGCATAAAAGTTTGATGTTAGTTCTTGGTGTTTGTATAGAAGTGTGTTACGAACATATCAAAATCATAAAGGGTATTGACAGTAAATTCATGGATGAATCACATTTGCATCTCTACTACATAGACACCAACATCATTAAGACAAAGACATCTATGAAACCTAACACTTTCTGGTGTTGAATTATCTTAAACAATGAAATAGTTTTAAAGAGAAATGACACTTAAAATAACATGATTAAACTATAAGAAATAATTGGTTTTGAGATGTTGGTCGACTGTAACATCTACATTTTGATAAAAGAAGATCAACTTCACACCGAGTATAGTAGGATCGCAGCACAGGAGGTGGGGACAATCCCCTATTTGTATGATCAAGTCACCCACTGACCGTTTCATATGTTTATGTGTAATCACAAAAAGAGAAAATGACCAAACACTAGATTAGAAAAAGATGTTTTTCTATTTTCCAGCCTATTTTCCCCCTTCTCTAAGGCTAAGTTACATTGAGATGGAAAGTGCCAACATGGACTGTATGAGATCAAGCACTACCTCCTTACACCATCTGTTGTAACATTTTCAGTATCTAAATGCCCCTTGCTTCTGTACATCTCCATATTTGAAGACTCCCTAGGGGTTATTCTAATACAACACGATTACCCGTAGAGGAAAGGGAAATATACTAATTGTCCCTGGTTCCTGTCCACCTGGAGTAATTATATGTTAAGTGCACATTCCTTTTCCAATGATTTGAGGACATATTCCTATGTGCATAAAGGGACAATCTAGGATTTTTAACTATCTGGAAGGCAAGCGCCTCTGAATGGCACAATGTCTAAATGGAATGTGCTTCTATCAGCAATCATGCATCTCATGAATAAAATTGGTTGCAATTTATGGAGTATCTTACCACTGTAGAAAAGTATGCATTTTAGAAGCTCTATTTATACACAATCCCCTATTTAAAGTTAGAAGAGAACACTAGAAGAAGCTAACTAGATGCGTGTGCTACATAGTACTACAAATGTATTCAAAGGGCAATAGAAATACGTTAGAAATATGTTTCCCTTACACATGAATTGTCTTCCCCTCGAGTGGTGGTCATGCTTCTACCTTGTGTCCATGTGTTTGCAATAATCCATGATGAGGAATGTTGCATCTATGCCTATTGTTCTATATTGTGCTAGACTAATAGGTCAGCACTAAGGTGTAGCTTCACAAGCCCGTCATGCACCATGTTCTAGTTGATGGCATAATCAATGTGTATGCTAACCAAATGTATTGATGCTTCCATCAACGATGATCTCAACTAGAAGACAGAAGAGGCATGCCATTTGATAGACAAACCTTAAATCATATTATTTTCTACAGATGTTTGATGTATCAAAGGGAACAACATAGAAAGCAGACCTTCCACAGCCCAGTGTGATTGCGGATGACCTCCCACATCATATGGGATACTATTTATAGTATCTTTTGAACTTCATTTTATTCCTGAATTCATATATTGGAGCACTAGTGACATTTCTGGTTCTATGCAACTGAGTCGGGTGGTTGTCTTTCATCATATTTTGCATGTTGAAGATTTAGAAAGACACAAGCAATCCTCTTTTTTGCAAGAGGTTTGGGATCAATTGAAGTTGTGCTCCTAGAAAAGTTAACAACTTGAGGAGATGTTTGCAATTAACAATAATTGAAAAAGAAAAATGAGCATAAATTGTCTAAAATAGTTGTTATCTTTGTCAAAAACCTTCATACAATATTTCTCTTGTTCAAGATAACTTACTGACTAAACTCACTTTACAGTTATGTTTTGTTTGATAAAAAGTATTGTAATAAGGTTTTTATGGTTTTACTACAAATTCAAACTTTCCATTTTCAAGGGGGGCCTTTTATTGGATCAATAAAGAGGTATATCTAATTGGCAGCAGAACATTTAATTTCAGCTTGTACTACTTCATTGAAGTCCCATTTGAAGACGACGGGGATAATTTTATTTCAATCTTACATGTAGAGAATGTTGCTTATGGATGTGAGGGTATAGCCTCTACATTGCAACAGATCCGCCATGAGGAGTTTGAGGTGAAATAACTCCCAAGCTTGAACCTATAGTGCTTTGAGACTTTTTGATATGTTAGTGCACTCAAATAAAATCTGGGTTGGCCTCCTTGTGGTATTCCCATGAACATATGAGAGTACCGGTGTAAGTTAGATAAGAGCTTTTAGCTTTCCAAAAGCACTTCCTGATGGAAAATATCCATCATCCATCCTTACAAATAATAGCATTGAGATTTCTGTTTGTTGGTTGGAAGACCCAAATAAATTTAGGAGGGATCAAGGAATACACCAAACAGTGACCTTTCGGAAGCCAAGATTCATAACACATTATTAAAAATCAACTGAGTGCATTAGAATCATTTGGCCTTTTTTCTCTTCTTTTCTGATTACTTGATGATAATTTGAGTAGTAGACCCGCTAATGTGCCACAACTTTGCATTTCAACTAAACGTTGACAGTAAATAATACATCAATAATTTCATTTACTAAATGATTTGAATGCCCTTAAAAATGTTGCTTGAGGTATTCAAGGAATATGAATATGCCATAATTAAGCTACCATATCAACTAAAGGTTGACAGTTAACAGTACATCAATGATTTTATTTGCCAAATGATTTGAATGCCCTCAACAATGTTGTTTGTGGTATTCATGGAATATGAATATGTCACAACTAATGGTACTATGTTTTTGAGACCAATCTAGCTCATCCTATGCCTAGCTATCTGCATCCTCCTTAAATTTTTTGAAATATGCTTTCAACTAACAAAGTTAAAAGAACATGTGATTATGATAATGTAAGGTGCTACATTTTAAAAATAGAACAGAGTAGCACACATATTCTAGAACCTTACATAGTGTGAATCACTCTAAATAGAAGATACCAACATTCTATGTTTGATTTGTCCTAGCCTCCAGCTAGTGAAACAATTTGAAGGACATAGCTAAAGTTTTTACTCTCCTCATCCCCAACCTCCTCATGCCCAGAAATCAATCGCCTCAACAATCAAGCCTAAGATATACCTAAAACCTTATAACATGCAAGTCATATTTTCTACAGCCTCCTTGTTTGGACATAATAATCAATAGTTGAGGATATCGTAAAAGCTTGCACCACTTATTATATAAACCATCCTCACTTATATAATTCATGTGTTGGTAGGAATATAAGAATAATTAGATAAATAAGAATTAAATCATAGATATGTTAAAGAGATTTCTGGATCATTACATTAGATGAGCTTCCATATAAAATTGCCATAATTTATAATGTAAGGCTGCAAGCTAGTCATTATAACAATATAGAGACCGCTATTGTTTTGGAACTCAAAATTTGAAGGATCAATAGAGAATTTGCATGTGAACGAAATATGAGTGGATCCCAAAGGTAGTAGGAGCCTATAGGACTGTCACCAGAACCATTTAACTATGGCAGTATATATACTAATAATTCCAAGATGAGAAATGTCACATGTTCTTTCATTCCTTTTCATAGGTAGAATACTACCCATTATTTGTTGTCTTTTACAACTAAATGCAAAAATTAATGTTTATTTAGAAGTGCATCATCTTCTAGAAAGTCAGTCACGAGTGAATTAAAAGTTTTTAAGCCCATGGAAGCATAGATTCTGGGGCATCATGTTCACTACTTTGAGAACTAGAGAAATAAACAACTGAGTGGTAATGCCAAAATCTGCATATAATAGTCGTTTCAATCATAAATCTACATAGGAGAGAACATTTGTTTGACAACAAAATAGAACTATTCAAAGGTACCCATGTTATATATTTCCTTAAGCATGCAATATAATAAAGCATAGGAAGAGCATCAAAACTAGTTCAAAAAATTGCCTAAGTGTTATTTTACTTTCTAGGTGATGAGGTCAATTGCCTAAATGTAATTGACACACAATGTAATAATGTTATTTTGAAAATATTAGCTTGAACTTTTCTGTAGGTAGAGTACTACCCACCATTATTTGCTTTGTCCATTCCATGCAAAAGGTGATATTTCTCTAGAAGCTCTGTCATCTGTTAGAAGGGCACTGACATGTAAATCAAAATCTCTTAGAGACATGGAAGCATAAATTCATGGGCATCAAGTTATATTCACTTATAAACTAGAATACAAAAAATGGAACAGTAATGCCAAAAGAAGTTGCAACTATAAACCTGTAGAAAAGTAATAATTGGTTTACATGATAACTATTTAAATTATCTTGTATTTAAGAGTAGGAACATTACATTTTACCATAAGCACATGATTTGGTAATGCATATGAAGAATATCTCAATTAGTTAATAAATGTTGTACGCTCTGTTTTGTATATATTACTTTCTAGGTGATGAGGTTAATTTTCTAAGTGACATGGACACACAATGTAACAATTCATTTTTAAACATACAATGGAGGCTATATTCATTTAAACTTCAACACATGTTTGTAATACAACTTTCATGCAACTTTCTAGTGAGTCGACAATCAGGTGAGCTTGTAAAGAGATAGGTTTACTTCAAGCAATTGGTTCTTTTGTTTCATATTTATATTGTAGTTTGTGTTGAAATATACTATATCATTGGTTAACATATATATATTTTTTGTCCTCAAAATAAATTGCAAGTGTAAATGCAAAGCATCTTAAAAAAAGAGGTTAAACTAGATCTACAAGTTTGAATTGTTTCAATTCAAAAAAAAAAACTTTATATTATGTAGCATTGTCATCCTTTGAAATGATAATAGTGCCTTAATTTAAAATTTGCAAAGCAACATAACACACGCCAATTATAAGTAGGTGAAGCACTTGTGATTTTTATAAATCTTGATTACTTAATTGATCCCAATGTTTTTTGTTAGCCCACGACAATAGAACTCCTCTTAAGGTACAAGTTGCTTCAAAAAAATCTGTTAATAATGTCTAACATGTACAGAGAGATGTAAAAATGACTTCCTTATTATAGATGGAATGTTGTCATTACCTTTTAAATATTTACACAATTCCAATTAGCAGTGGAAATAGAATCAATAAATATGTATTTCCATTGTGGGCTTTTAGAAAATTATGTCAACGGATAACTACTTCCATTGTGGGCTCTTTCCACACTCAAAAAACTGAACTATGTGGTTCAACGGATAAGTACTTCCATTGTGGGATCTTTCTACATAAACAACCTGATTTCCATGTACCACAACAAAGTAAGATGATTATAATTTGTCAAATCTGTAAGATACAATCACACATAGTTAAGTCTTACAATGAGGTCAAATGATGAATCCCAAAAGATCAGTGAGCTGAGGGAAACACCATCCTTATAAGAATTAAAAAAGAGGTAGATTTGGCTCTGATGACAAGTATTGAGCTCAATACGTTCAAGAAGCAGTTCGTTAATGATCTTGGTGGAAATGTATTGATCCATTGAAAAGATGTAACAAAAAAAGATGTCAAGAAGGTGAGTTGGAGAAAGGTTGTTGATAATCCAAGTGTGTGTCATCATCGGAATATGACATTATGTTTTGGTTGGGTTACTATAAGACCAACAACTTTATGTTAAATTATCATATCATCACATTTGGGCGAACTCATCATGCTAATCAATGACACTAGAGGCACAAAAAAGACGATGATAAGAATAAGTGAAGGGATCAATTCCAAGTTTGAGCAATTTATGGTTGTTGGAATGAGGGATGAAATGGATTTTAATGTAATTGATCATAATTAGACACTAGCAATTTCTTCATTATAGTTAGTGGAAAACGATAATAGGTCTGGCATGGGTGTTAATGGATCTTCACTTTTTTATAAAAGGCCTTGTTTCTAGTAGGTGGCATGATAATATATTTTAGTACTATCGTATCTCCAAGCTCCTTGATGAGGTCAGGCCATCGCCACCTATAAAGAGAAAGTGATACACTATGAAGCACATATTCACATACATGTATGGATATGGGTACGAGTATAGTACCGTACAAGGATACAACAATTTTTTGAAAATATAGGATACGGGTACAAGGTGGATATGGTGCTTTTTTAGGGTAATTTTAAAATTCTATGGAAACACACCAAATTATTAAAAAAATTGATTAAAACAATGAAATATGATTCTCAAATCACAATATATCAGGGGGAGTCTAGAGTTGGGGAGTCACATGGATTTGGGATTTTGAGGGATCATGTGAGTGGGGTGGTCCCTTGGTTGCTAAATGGGTTGGTTCTATCCAGACTTCATTGAGGTTGTATCCTATTAATAAAAAATTAGATAAGGCTTAAGCAGTATCTAGTACATAGTAAAGAGTATCTAGGGAGTATATGTATCAGATATGTATTCAATACTGGTAGGACATCTATTTTTAGTAATGGTGCTTCATATGGGGAGACAAAAGGTTGGTGATCCAATGTTTATCTTTTAAGGAGATGAATTAGATATTGTCTAGATAGAAATCTAGAATAAACCACAATGGATTTAGTCACCAAAACAAGAGGTATGTTAACTAGCAATACCAAACTGAAGCCTTTTAGAGAATCTGGACCACATCAATGTACATAAAACGTGCACCTCAACAAGGGAAAGAATGCACAAGTACCATGTAAAGGTGAATGAACTGGTTTGCAATGAAAAATAGGTAAAAATCCATGATTTGACATGGAAATTCAATTAAAAGAGAAATCGCAAGAAACAGAAGATCTAAAAACAATAAAGAGAAGAAGGAAGATGGCATGTAGCAAGGGGAATGGTGACTAACCTCAAACTGATTATAAGGAAGCAAATGTGACATCCTTGTTTCTAGTTGTTACTTAATAGAAGGGTTGAGACAAGTTGGTGTCAGGTGTTAATTGAGCCTGGTAGTATCCAATTTTTTTTTTCAATTTTTACCAACTCAATATGTCCGAGATACAACCATGGTACAAGACTTTGACTTCGAACTGACTTCAACATGTTTGGACATGAAAGTTTGTGGAAATTTAGGATTTTTACAACCAAACTTCAACGCAACATCGACAAAAAGCTAAAAATAGTCATTTTGTGATGAAAATTAATAGATTTCATCAAAACTAGCTAAAAACACAATATATTCTTACATATAGCCATCCATATAGTATTGCATATGTAAAAAAATACACGATTACATATGCTCATCTCTGGACTATAGAGTTCTTCCATATATAAAGTTACGACAATAAACAAACCACATAAAAATGGTATAAATGTATGGTAGATCTAGCTACAGGGGGTCTATGTATTAATATTAGCTTAGAATTATAACAAATAACATCAAAATTGCCTTACCTCAAGGTTTAACACCTTTCCCCCTCACACAACACTCTCCATAAAATGTCAGAAGAATGTTGCCAACTTTGACGACTACGACTAATTTTGAGGACATTGTGGAATTTTTTAATGGAACTGAGTCAACTTTATCAACATATGGGGAAATGTCAACAACTTTGACTAAATGTTTAGGATATTGTCGAAAGGGGATGTTTACATGGATTTGACATTGCCAGCTGTCGACATCAACAAAATGAACAAAATTTTGCCCAATGTTGATGACATTTAGTACCATGTATATGACATGGATACAACTTAAGAGTATCTGATATGTATCCTACAATATCCATGGAGTATTGGTATCCAATACGTATCTGGTTTGGTTATGACATCTGTTTTGGAGTATTTGTGCTTTGTAGGTAATGCATCATTAATGATGTATGCAATCCCATTCACCCATCTCCAAACAAGAAATTGTTGGAGCATTCAAAACGCCCTCCATTGGCATACTTTGCACCATAAGTTCTTCAAGAATCAAGATTGGTACATTAAAACACTTTACCATAGCACGGCTAGTGTGCCAATTTCTTATGCCAGGTCAAATGGTGTTCATCTGAAAGAATAGGTAAATTGTAGTTCTTGTGTTCTTATGTAGGTTGTTAGATTTTCATTTTCCTCCTAGATCTTGAATAATTTTTAGGTTCTCCTTCATTTTATTTCATGTGCATGGAACTTTTTGATCGAGGTCCCAATGTAGAGGTCAACCCACCAAAGTTTTTGGTCTCAAGTTTGAGGTTCAATTCCTAGGTGACTCGGTTGATATGTGTATGCATGCAATATATATATATATATATATATATATATATATATATATATATATATATATATATATATATATATATATATATATATATATATATATATATATATTGTCTATGTGTAGACGTGTTAATAATGTTTAAGTATGTGTATATAGTCTATGACATAAAAGCATGATATAATGAACTATGAAACATTAAAAGTTCAACCAATTATTATAAACAAGTAAACCAATGATTTACAACATCAGAAGCTAGTTATACGTAACTCAATAAGTGAATATCTCAATATTTCAAACACTGGGCTTGGGGACAAGAGGATTAAAATTCCTCAAAAGATCACTTAGAGAAAATCAACAAAACTCAACCGAGTCTTTGACCCCATGATTGGGTCATTGAGTGAGTAGTTAAACTTGTTAGTTCACATGGTGAAAGCTAGGTCTTGACAAAAAAATGGCTTCAGCCACACTGGACCCACCCACTACACCTTTTGGTGGTGGGTCAACTGATAAATGTATATTAATCCCTTTATTTACATCTTTTAGATATCTTTCTAGGATTGTTTTGTTATTTATCTTCTTCATTTTGTTATTAATTGCATTAGTTTGGAATTTTCTATTTATTTAGAGTTTTAAATATATTTGTTTGTTTTTTTGTAGGAAAATAGCTCATGACTAAATTCCCCTAGAAGATATTTTTGCACTAATTCCTGCAGTGTTTGACTTCAGTATATACTTTTCACCACAATTAGTATAACTCCCACATCTCAAGGCGGACTTTAATGTGTAAGTACGCGTTAGAAAGAGAATTCAATTATCTATAGGAAAAATATATTTTCGGACCGCTTCCAAATTTATGACTGGCCCAAAAATATGCTTGAACTCACTGTTGCGGGAAATTACTGCAGAAAGAATGCAAAGCAATCAATTGTTTCCTCTATTGACTAGATCCAGAATGTTAGCAGCCGCCGCCAGCCATTTCTTTTTCCCTAAACCTAATGTATACCCCCACCCTCTCCTATAAAAGGAAGTGCACTTCCTCCTCGTTAGATCATCTGTGATTTCACTTTTGTACTAGCATTCTCGGAGCATCTCATTCATGTATTCTTCTTCTAGTTCTGCAAAAAAATATTTTTTCTTGAAGCATTGTTCATTCTTATGTTCCTCGACTCTTTTATTCCACTTTTAGATCTAGATCTCCTTTTCCCCTTTCTTTAGTTCTGGAGCAAGGGAATCAAGAACCTGGCCATTTCATTGTCTATATCATAAGGATTGATTTCCTATTTTTGGTTAGACTATTGCCAAGGTACTTACTTCCTCCGTCTCCCCCTTTTCCTGAACTATGAGTGAGTAGTTCCATATTGAGGTAAGGGGAATAACCCCTTTTCCATGGTTTGATCGAATTAGTTTTAATCAATTTCTTTTAGATGGTGATTGGTTTATTAAATTGATAATCTAGCAAAGTAATTACTCGTTAGATGTATATGTTAACCCGGATGGAAATGACCATGGAAATTCAGGTTTAGAATGATTAAACTAATTTTCATAGAGATTCTGATGTGATCATGGATTTATCTCTTTTCGGATGATGAACTAGGAAACATGAGCACCAGGACCAATGGGTTCATGTGGAGTTTATCTTTTGTGGGTTTTTGTGATTTACATGTCGTAGCCTATTTTTCGATTAATTGTTAATTTATTTTCTTGCCATGGCTAAGGAGGTGAATAACCTAAAGCCTCGGTTCTTTTCCTTTGATTTCAATCACCGACTGTGTCATTTGGGAGATTTGATCAACAAATATTTTTGGGATGTAACCAACAAAACCTTGGGGGTTATGAACATGTTTATGAAACCTAATATAATCCTCAACAAGAAGAGATATTTAGGGCCCTAGAGAAGATAGCAGAAAAAGGAGAAATAAAACTAAAAACCAGCTCAGCCTTCTTAACCGCCCTTCTAGAAGCCCAAACCCAAAATATAGATTGTTCAAATATATTTCCTCATGAATTGGTGACACCTTATAATATTAAATCTTCCTACCTAGACAGATGCAATGGAAGCTACAATCCACCATCTTCTAGAGACTATTATGAGGAGAAATGTCACCCAAAACAATATCAGGGGTACTATGGCCAAGGAAACTATGGGGAGTGTGGCGAGGATGGCCAAAATTTTGGGGTGTATAAATCCAATGGTGAAATATTTAAGGCCCTAGAAAAGATGACAGTAGAAGGATAGGCAAAACTTGAATCCAGTCAAGCCATGTTAGCTACCTTACTAGAGGATCAATCACAAACTCTCCCTATAGATATTGAGCAACCCAAGATGGTTCTTCCTAGCGATGACAAAGATGATGATCCTATTTTTGTGTCATATATGTCAGATCCTGAAGAAATAGCACAAAAAATGGAGCCATATTTTGCATGCGGTGAGGATGTGGGTATACCTATCTTTCCTTTACAGACTTTATTACTTGAATATGAAAATTCAAAGCAGTAGAGTCAATCTAAAAATCCAACTACTCCCTTCACCACTTACAACTATCCAATTTACATCAAAGACCAATACCCTTATTTTCAGTCTATTTTGGATAATAAGCATCCAACCCCCTTTGAAAAAATGATTCCACACGTTTTGTCGCAACCAATTCACATTCCATGCACAACTAATTTAGAAGAAGAGACACAACCCTTATGAGAAGTCTACATACACCCTTCCACTGACTGCAAGGAATATGTCCCCATTTTTATCCCTCATGACCCCTTGGGAACTCCTTGCATAGAGGAACTAGAGTTACATGCCATATCAACCATGAATCCCATCTATCCCAAGGTTGATTGCTTGATTTTGGAGCATAGCAAAAATACTTATCATGTTGATTTAAATTTTGTTTTCCCTTTCATATCACCACCAATTCTCCTATATGCAGGTCAATATGACAAAGGGAAACCAGAGCCAGATCCTCCGCCTAACTTTGCACATCTAGCACTGCATGTGTTACCAGTCAGGTACCCACCAACCTCCCCCAATCCACATCCATCTTCAACACTTCCTTCACTATTGATGGAAGATATGTAGATCCTTTTAGAGGGAATGCGAGGTGAAAGCAAATATGAGCACCCCATTGAGATTCTACAATTACCCTATCATAAGGTACACTATAAAGCTCCTTAGATAAAGGTCCCATCCCTCATACACATTCCCTTCAGTTGGATATATTTTGAGCTACCAGGGCCACCTAGAAATCCTTGCTCTTCTCTTCCCTCCATCTTGGGTTTCGATTTTGCTCGGGACGAGCAAAAATCTGAGTCCGAGGTGGAGGTGGGTGGTATGTTTCTATTCCACCCCCTTGTCTTTTTATTCTTGCATTATTTCTACCTTTTTTTGGTTTTGTATATAGTTGCTTTGTTTATGGCCATTATCTAGTTTGTCATACTTTTATTTCTTTTATTGCAAAATGGCCTTTATCTAGACGTCCAATATGAATAGATGGTTATCATGGTACCCGTTTAAACTTAGTAAACTTCTTGCAAAGACTATTACAAATTGCCATGTCTGAAACCACCATGTCACCTAGGACCCCTAATAACATCACTCCTCAGAATAGTTGGCAAGTCAAAGGAATCAATCAAAACTAAACATAATTTTCCCTATATTTAAGCAATGGATTATCTTGTTATAAAATTTTTATGATGTAATTTATAGGAATACTCTAACTAGAGAAATGACACTCTCTGACAATAATATATGAAAAAAATTGAAAGTTATAAGAACAAGAACATCTCTTCCTTCCCTCTATTTTTTTTCTAAAAAAGAGAAGCATAGAATTACCTCCAGAAAAAAATCAAGTTCGGGGTGGCATGCTTCCCAAAATGAAAAATCCATACCCCACAAAGGGGCGGACTGTCAAAAGATGCCGAAAGTGCACATGAAAAAAATTGTGACCAATGTAGCCACAACTCCATATATTCATATCCCGAGTTGAATAGAGGAGGGATCAATATATTTTTGTCACTTCTTTCTTTGTTTTCACACCCCCGTATTCGTCCTATTCTTGTGCAATAACTAAAACAAAAGAGTAATAAAAATTGAGAGTGTCAAAGTGAAAGTAAGACGATGCCTATTTTTCTACAAATTCTTATTATAGAAACTAGATTTGACAATTGTTTTGATAGGGAATATAGAATTTTATTCTATGTGGTTCTAGGAGACTGGGTCACTTGGCCAAAATTTGGAGGTGAGGAATGTAGTGATGTTATTAAGTTGAGGATGGAATATTGGGAGTATAAATTAGACTTTATTTGTGATTTTATTTTCTTGAGGACAAGCAAAGATTCAAGTCTGGGGTATTTTGATAAATGTATATATCTCCCTTTATTTACATATTTTAGATATCTTTCTAGGATTGTTTTGTTGTTTAACTTCTTCATTTTGTTATTAATTGTATTAGTTTGAAATTTTCTATTTACTTAGAGTTTTAAATATATTTATTTGTTTTTGTATGAAAATAACTCATGAGTAAATTCCCCTAGAAGATATTTTTGCACAAATTCCCGCAGTGTCTGACATCAGTATATACCTTTCACCAAAACTAGTATATCTCCCACATCCCAGGGCGGAATTTAATATGTAAGTATGAGTTGGAAAGAGAATTCTATTATCTAAAGGAAAAATATATTTTCGGACCGATTCCAAATATATGACTAGCCCAAAAATACGCTTGAAAATGGTATTGTGAGAAATTACTGCAAAAAGAATGTAAAGCAATCAATTGTTTCATCTATTGACACAATCCAGAATGTTAGCAGCCACCGCCGACCATTTCTTTTTCCATAAACCTAATGTATACTACCCCCTCCTTCCCCTATAAAAGGAGGGGCACTTCCTCCTCATTTGGTCATCTTGGATTTCACTTTTGTACTAGCATTCTCGGAGCATGTCATTCTTGTATTCTTCTTCTAGTTCTGCAATAAAGTATTTTTTCTTGAAGCGTTGTTCATTCATAGATTGTTCCTAGACTCTTTTATTCTACTTTTAAATCTAGATCTCCTTTTTCCCTTTCTTTAGTTATGGAGCAAGGAATTAAGAACCTGGCCATTTCATTGTCTCTAGTATAAGGATTGATTTCCTATTTTAGGCTAGACTATGGTCAAGGTACTTTCTTCCTCCGTCTCCCCCTTCTCCTCAACTATGAGTTATTAGTTCCATATCGAGGTAAAGGGAATATCCCCTTAGCCATGGTTTGATTGAATTAGTTTTAATCAATTTCTTTTAGACGGTGATTGGTTTATTAAATCGATAATCTAGCGAAGTAATTACTCGTTAGATGTATATGTTAATCCGGATGGAAATGACCATGGAAATCCGGGTTTAGAATGATTAAACCAATTTGCATAGAGATTCTGATGTGACCGCAGATTTATCTCTTTTCGGATGACAAACTAGGAAACATGAGCATCAGGACCAATGGGCTCATGTGGAGTTCATCTTTTGTGGGTTTTCGTGATTCACATGTTGTCACCTATTTGTCGATTAATTGTTAATTTATTTTCTTGCCATGGCTAAGGAGGTGAAAACCCCTAAAACCTCGATTCTCTTCCTTTGATTTCAATCATCGATTATCTCGTTTGTCTTAGTTTTTAGTCTTTTTTTTCATAATTTCTTTTTGTGCTAACAACAATCTTCTTTACCTTATGCAGGGCAAATAATATTTTGTTTAAGTACAATTTCATTTCGGCAATTTCCTTCCTTAGTGTAACAATTCATCACCCACATCAATTTTATTTTCTGTTCCAAATATGAAAATACCAAAAACAAATTAATAAGTTCTTCAAATAATTGGGTTAAGAAGAACCAATCTTAAAAAGTTGTCCTTTGGGATACGACCCTTTCTATACTAGCCTTAATCAGAAAGTTCAAAGGTTTAAACTCTAGGATTAACAATCTTAGTGATTGGTGTGTTAAGTGACGCATATCATCAACCAGTCCAGCAAATCAGATTACATTGGGTTTCAAACCCTATTATTGATTATATAAGTTGGCCTCCTCTCTACTTCAAGTTGAGCATACTGGGGTTGGTTACTCTAGATAGAGTTACAAATTTGAGAAATCGTTCATAATTCTTTTTTTAAAACACACACATGAAATGGGCCAAATAGAGATAGTTACACTAGGAAGAGTTACAAATTTAACAGTTCATTGGTAATTCATTTTTTAAAATACATGCATGAAATGGACCAAATATAGTCACTATAGGAAGAGTTACAAATTTGGGAGATAGTTGTTAATTTCTTTCTTAAAACACATACATGAAATACATTTTTAAAACAGGTAATAACAAATCTTCCTATAAAGTCTCTTCTATTATTGTTTATTAACAATAGTTCCTTGAAGTATATATATACCATGATATTTGGACAAAAAGGTAACATATATACATATATATATTTCTACTACAAAACAACCGTTTTTCCTATATTTTATTAGGTACCTAAAATCATGGTAAAAAAGTAATGAAAACAATGATGATTCAACATATAACTAGGTCTTTGGTGTCATGTTCTCTTTATTATCACTTACATATAAGTATCGTTATATTTGAACTGTAGTTTTGACAATAACATGGCTAAAGACATGTTTCTCAAACTATATTAAATAATATAGTATAAAACACAAAATAAAAAAGATTGTACCCTGAAACAAGTAGCTTAATGTTAAAGGGAGATGGAGAGAACTCTTACATTGGTGAAAAGAAAATTATGCCCAATTGAATAATGATGTGCATGAGACATGAAGATAAAAATTACTACATATTTATCTTTTCCTTCTTTGATAGTATAATTGTTACGTTTTTATTTTGAAATATGGAAAAAACATTCATTATTAATAGTGTTTCAAAAATTGGTCAGCGCGGATGCATATAAGACCCCAGACAAGGATTATACCACCTATCGAATCGCATATTGAAAAAGTGCTCTAAGTATCATCTAGGAGAATGTAGGTTTGGAACTAGAGTGTGATATGCATGTGGTGAAATAGGCCACATTATACCTAACTGCCCCAAGTTTCAAAAGAAAGAGCTCAAGGTCAATGAAGCATCTAGAGAGAAGATACATGCTAGAATCTTCACCATGGTGGATGGTGATGAAGATAATAAGAATGAACAAGGTATGGTTTAAGTTGTTAAATCTCTTTGAGGTTATAGTTGTGGTTATACTCATATTATGTATAAACATGTGTAGAATTATAAGTTAAACCTTTTCATGATAAGGATAAGGAAAACCCTAAGGTGGGTAGTACCCTAAAAATTTCAAGGATGAAATTTTTTATAAGGTGGGTAGATTTATAACACCCTAAAATTTTGAACCTTATAAAATGACCCCAATTTGAAACCCTAAGTTGTTTTGTTTCAAACTATAATATGATGATGATTCCCATATATGTTACATAAATCAAATTTGATAACTTTTGCACTAAATTGAAAATCAATATCATCAAGTTAGCCCTAATTATTAAATAAGTAACATTTAAAGTTTAACATGAAATTTACCTGATAAACGTTCTTTTTATGGCCTAATAATTTTACCATAACTTGGTGTTGATAATGTAATGATTTATCCAAATCTTTACCCTCAAAATAATATTTAGTAATCTTACATGATTAATTAAATGTTTATCCTAAAAGAGAGATATAACAACCTAACTTGGCCAAATCAGGAATCTAACCCTATTTTTGGATTCCTCGTGTCCCAATTAAGTAATGTATGAAATTTGAGGAGTGTTGGACTTTCCTAGCTACTCCAATTTGAACTAGAAAATAATTAACCCAAATTTACTATATAAACCTAATGTATATAATCCTATTTGATATGGACTTTGGTCCAACCGGCCACATTGTTTTTTTAGTGTCAGGCTCCCAAACGAGATCAGACTCCTGGTCCTGGAGCCGTTCGTGACCCCAGAGTTGTCTCTCTCGCCCAGGAGGACTCTTCCCCAGGTACAACAGTACTCAAGCTCCCTCTCCTGTGATCTATCCCGCTAGAGGATACCAGAAGCATCTGACAGCTTCCTCACCATCTCCTTGCTCTAGTGAGCCTATTGATCCCAACCTCAGTGGGACTCCATACCCTAGAACTTCCAGACGACAAGGACTTTCCCCTCTCGCCCCTATTTCCCACTTCGGCTTGGTTTGTAGCCATCTCAAGGCCACACCTATGTATTTTAGGTCTTGGAAATGATCTGGGCATCCCCGAGAATGCTCCCATTTTCCCTGGTTTGCTTGCGGTCATTGTTTTAGATTTTCCTGAGACCACTGTCGCCACTGGTCGACCTTGCAGTGTCGACTCGGTGCTTTAGACCATCAAGGCTTGGGTTGCTACTTTGAAGAATTTCCCCTGACCATCTAGAATCAACTCTAATCTTCAATTTAACTGAGTACAATAGGTATCTTGCTTTCCTAGTTTTCCCCTCTTTCCATTCATAGCTCGTAATGTTTGCAAATCCACGATCAGTTGCATTTTTATAACGATCCTGACCTGGGTTATGAGTTAACCCTATTTTTTTTAGCTAATAATGTTGCTTATAACTTTAATATAATCCTATAAGGTGTTTTGTTATCATGTGACACACTTATGTTTCAATTTTGGTCCCGATTGAATGTTGTTTGAGCAATTTTCCTTTGTTTTGGACCAAAGTACAATTTACCCAAATTGAGGGGATATAATGCAAAATTTCACATGTTAAATGTACCCCATGTGTTTTAGCATCATAAGAGATAGAATGATGCCAAGTGGTGGCTTCTGGAAAGCCCAAATTCCAAGTTTGAACTTGTTTGAACAAAGTGGTACCTTATGGACCAATTTTGGTACAAATTGTAATTTACCCAAAATGTGGGGTTGATATGCAAATTACTACCTCTAGAGTGTCCCTTCTCCATCCTAGTATCATATAGAGGAGATATAAACAAGGAGACACCATGTTTGATTTCATTATGAATGATGGTAATCTTGGTGAAGAAATGACCAAGAAAAAGGGTTGAATTTGAAAGCTTAACTTGACTTGTATCAAGTTGAAATGCTTATATATGAGTGCCTATCAGCCATGGAGCGAAAGGACGTGTCCCATATCGTTTTTTGGACTCTTGTCAAAGATCATATCTTGCAAAGAACTTCAAAGAGGTGAGGTGTGTCGAGTTACAACTTCCTTAGCAAAGTTGTGATGAGTTGTAAATAAAGTGGTGATTTTGTTGATATATCTTATTCAAAGAAATATGTAATGGACGAATCTTTATCCCTTAATAATCCTCAACCTTTTTGCAAGACAAGATAAATGTTGATGCGTGCATGTACACGTGTCACCCATGCATGACACGTGGCACCTACTAGCTCAAAATGTTGACACCTCATTTTTGCCTTCCTTCATGAACAACAAGTATATATACCCCTAGTTTCACCCCTTGGTGCAATTTTGCGGCCCTTACCACCCTCCTACCCTAAGGTATCGTGCATAGAGCTCCCATATCATGAAGGGATGTTGTGGTATCTTGCATAGGCCTTGGGATATTGCCCATGGTAAGAGAATATCGGCCAAGTAGGTAAAATTGGCCATATAAGGTGATATCAGGCAATAGGGTGAAGAGTTGAGTGGCATATCGTGCAAGTGAGTGCCATATCGTTCAAGAGGGGTGGCATATCATGCAAGGACACTAGTGTACCGTGGAAAGGTATTAAGGAGCTCAAATCTTAACTCTAAGGTGAGCCATAGTTGTCTTCAAGATTGAATTGAAGCATGGAACTAGGGTTATGATCTACCTTTCTTTTCTTCTTCACCAATTGCTTATCCATGGTGACTCCTTGTATATGAAGGAGTTTTGAACAAGACTTGGACATTTCATAAGTCATCTTCAACCTTAGGAACGTGGATCTTTGGATCTTGGAGCTTGTAGCTTTGAAGTGGTTCTTAAGGCAGGTTATATAACTTGAACTCAGTCATGTTATTATTCATCACCCTAATTTATATACATAGTGAAATACTCTTAATTCTGAAATTTCCTAAAATAGTTGATGAAATTATGAGTTTTAGTAACTTCTTATACCTGTTGCCATGAATTATATCAGTTAAAACAAAGGTCTAGAGCTGAAAGAAGATGGTGTCACTTTATAAAAGTGATATCGGGCTCAAGCATATATACATATAGCTCTAACCCGATATGATGATGTACCTACTTCACTAAAATGATATGGACATGATTGTATACCTTCTTGTATGATATGGAGGTGTATTATACACCTATTGCATGATAGGAAGTCTATTATAGACTCCATGCACGATACAAGGTTAATTGTATACTTGTAAGATGACAAGAAACCCTAATTTAGGTAACCCGATATAAGAAAAGAGTAACAAGTGCTAATGTTCGGTATGATCATATGATACGTCATTGCTACTTAGTACCATGAGGCCTACATGACCTTGCAATACATTTTTTCATGACACATGACCTTGCACGATACACAACCCTAGACAACATGGTAGCCCGACATGGTGATGAGTTGATACCTCTTATACATCATGGGCGACAAATATATGTACTGTGTGCTTGACATAATCAACCCTAACCCGACATGGATGGTCTTCATATACCTCTAGCCCTATATGGATAGTGTTCATGTACTTCTATCCCTATATGGTGAGGGCTTATACATCTCCAACCCGATATGCTGAATATATGCACATGATTCAACCATATACACCTTGTAAAGGTGAGAGAAAGACACTCTTATAAGTGATGAGTGTAAATCCAAGTAATGGTATGACTAACACCTTGATAGTTGAAATGCCTGGAGTGGTTGATAATGGTCAACCCTATATCAACAATGCCTTAACTCGAGATGAGTCCATATCGTTGGCAATGGTTGTATATTCTAAGTGAATGACTAATGCCCAATACACTACATGATAAATGTGATAAACTGGTGAATAAAGTATTAGGACGGGAATAACCTAATACTAGCTAAGTGGATGAACTCAAGTAAGATAAAGGTGTTGATGGAAGTGATACATCAAGATATGATAGATGTCACATCCAACACCCCAATAATGATATACCTTGATGTGTTATAAGTCCAATATAATTAGATGTGTGACATGTGAAATGTGTCATGTCAATTGCTACACTGAGATGTAATGCACTTTGATGAATATATTCTAGCATGCCTCATGAAAAGGTTAATCCAACCCTATAAACTATGATGTAATCATGTTCTGGAAAAGATGAGAGAGAAACTCATATTGTGTGTTGATAATTCATTTAAGGATGAATGATGAGAATAAATAAGTATGATTGAATACATATGTAATCCATATTGATTCTTTTCTATGTGAAACCCTAATATAAGTTAATGCTATGTCAACCCTATTATAGGGCAATGCTATGTGAACCCTATTACTGGGTAATGATATGTGAAACCCTAATACGGGGTAATGCTATGTGAAACCCTATTACATGGTAATGCTATGTGAACCCTATAGGGTAATGTTATGTGAAACCCTAATACAGGGTAATGCTATGTGAAACCCTAATACAGGGTAATGCTATGTGAAGTCTTAAAACAGAGTAATCCGATGTGAAGCTCTAATACATATTGATGAGTTATGAATGTAATAAGATAATCCTTGTTTTGTATGGTGCTGATATGAAAGAGAGACCATGAACCTTAAAGAGGGAGTAGTGGTATTACTTAGTGTTGCATGGTACTGATATATAATTGTTATCATGAGTACTAAACATGCAGGTATGTTGAGATGATGAGCATAGCCAGGTATGGGCTATAATGCAATGTATACTAAAAATGTTTCATAGGCCTTATAAGCCTTCATATGCTTTATTGCTTACTGAGAAGTAATCTGAAAACTTATGAGCCCTGTGTGCCATATGATGTTTTACTTATTAAAATTGGTTATGGCTTCATAAGACATAATGTGCCTTGTTGTCTATTAAGGGGTAACAAAAGGTGATATGAGCTTTTTGAACTATGTGTAATACTTTGTGTAGCAAGATTCATAATGTCCTTGGTCAGATGACCTGAAGGTATGAAGTTACCTAATAAGTGGTAATAAGTATCCTATGATGAGATATGGGTTCGAATACCCAGATTCTATAATCATGATGATGAACTTATTAAGAAGTGGAAATGTACTTGATAAGTTGAGGGATTAAGATCCCAATACTTTGTGAAAAGAGTATGGCTACTGGACATGACTCCACAATGCCAATACGAGGCATTAGATATATGATCTAAGCCTGAAGAGAGTTAATGTGGTGGTAATGATTCTGTAATGAATAAATGTTATACATGTTCTTCATATTCCTTAAAGGATAACTGGCATGTTGTTCTTCCAAGATATAGCTGCAATGTTTTAGATAAGAATGATATTCTAATCTATTAAACATTGATTTAATGGTTGTTAAACAAACATGATTCCTCTGCTCATACTTATCTTCTTAAGCTGCAATAATAATGTTACTGGCGGAGAGTTATATCTCTCGCTGGGGCAATTTACAATTGTCTCACCCCGTGGGATCCACCTTTTTTATAGATGGACGTGCTTGAGGGGGATTGAGATCGTACTACAGAGAAAGAACAACAGCAGCAAGGACAGCAGTGACAACTCAGGTTGAGTGTACTATCTGTCAAGTCTTGTAGATAGAAGTCCTATGTGTCGTCTCTGTACTCTCAGGTCCTTGGAGTTGGTTCTTACTGGTTTCATGAAAAATATGAGATTTTGGCTTGAATGCCTCGAGGTTTTATGTTGCTCTAGTATGTGTTTTGATAGAGCAATTGTTATATGTTGTCCTCAAGATGAGATGAAACAATGTTGAACAATGTAAATCGTGATATGTATGAGTTTTGGATCTTTCAGTAAAAGTTTTCTATACAAGGATCTCCTTGAAAAATGGTTTTAAACTTTAGTGATTTATGTTAATCTGTTGTTTATGTTTATTCCGCTTAATTTGTAATGATTTGTTTGTCAGTTTGGTGATTGTCGTTACAAGTTTGGTATCAGAGCTTAAGGTTCGTTGAGTCTACAGAGACATAGGACTAAGGTGTTGAGTCTGTTTTAGTGTCCTCCAGTATCCCTATAGTGACTTCCGCTTATGCAGAAGAAACGGTAAAGTTTATAAATGACTGGGGAACACGAGGAACACATTGCTGAGAGCAATGTTGTTGCACCAGGAGAGGGTGCAAGGGATTCGGCTATAGAAGAACGAGTGCCTAAGAATTCCCATCTTGACCCAATCAGGATAGAGAATCCTTCTTTTTATTCTCTTGTGAGGCAAGTTAGGACAATAGTAATGCATATAATAGACTGGATACTAGCATTACAACCGAGGTTACCAGTCCTCAATATAGAAACTTTGGGTTTTGAAAAGGTTCCTGAATGACATAGTCAAGTTGGAACAGTGGAACATGTGGGAAGGAATGACCTTTGGAAAGAAAGTAGACTCTTCCATAAGTATAGACAGATAGTACATTTGTAATGGCAGTACCCAAGGATGGGCACTAAGCTGAGAATGAAGGAAAGGTCTCTACAATTCTAGAGATATTTACCTAGTTAATCGAAAATCCAAAGTTTTTGGTGCTACCAGTGCAATAAATGCCTAGTGCACCATGGAAGTAGTCTTTATGTGAGGGAAAAGGTCCTAACTTTCCACCTGTAAGAACGCATGGCTTAGTCTCTACATCGTAATAAGATAAAAAAAACTATGGTACAAGGATAAGACATGTTATTGATATAGACATGTTGAGCATACTAAACCCTTTTGTTTAAAAAGAAGGGAAGAGACGAGTCAACAACCGAGGCAGACTCGGCAGGGCTTACGAAAGTTACATCTTAAAAAGTGTAAAGAGGCAAAAGTAACAATACAAAGCAGCTTGACTCTATGTTTGAGTCAACCTAAAGTGGTAGATAACCGTGAGAGGTAATAGTCAAATGAAATATAATCATTTTGATACTTCATTTCATGATTCTATGTGTTAAAAATAAGAAAGTAGTTGTTTTTTAGCTTCCTTTGACTAGTCCTATATGGACACAACGGAGATGAGAACTTACATCTTACTCACTGTTCCTTAAAATGCTTTATAATCTCCCTTATTTGTGTGTTAAAAGATGAGATATAGAAGTGATGCCTGAAGGAAAATTCAAGAATGAAAAAAAATCTTGTGTGTATAATGATATTAAAAGTGAAGAATATGATAGCAAATAGAGTGCATACTACCTAAACTCAATTCTTGTATACCCTGGCCAGGTATATGATTATTAGTAGATAAGGTAAGTGTGAAACTCTTAGATTGTTATCTTTTTTATTACTCTGATCAAGTAGTCATTCTGAAACAATCTAGAGAGTATAATGTAATTAAATGGGAAGATCTAAGTGAACATTCCCAATTAAATAGGAAGAGCTAAGGGAACATTCCTAAATGGGAAGAGATAAGTGAACATTCCCAATTAAAAGGGAAGAGCTAAGTGAACATTCCCAATTAAATAGGAAGAGCTAAGTGAACATTCCTAAATGGGAAGAGCTAAGTGAACATTCCCAATTAAATAGGAAGAGCTAAGTGAACATTCCTAAATGGGAAGAGCTAAGTGAACATTCCCAATTAAAGAGAAAATCTAAGTGAACATTCTCAATTAAATGGGAAGAGCTAACGAACATTCCCAATTAAATAGGAAGAGCTAAGTGAACATTCCTAAATGGGAAGAGCTAAGTGAACATTCCCAATTAAATAGGAAGAGCTAATTGAATATTCCTAAATGGGAAGATCTAAGTGAACATTCCCAATTAAAGAGAAAAGCTAAGTGAACATTCTCAATTAAATGGGAAGATCTAAGTGAACATTCCGAATTAAATAGGAAGAGCTAAGTGAACATTCCCAAATAAATAGGAAGAGCTAAGTGAACATTCCTAAATGGGAAGAGCTAAGTGAACATTCCCAATTAAAGAGAAAAGCTAAGTGACCATTCTCAATTGAATAGGAAGAGCTAAGTGAACATTCCTAAATGGGAAGAGCTTAGTGAACATTCCCAATTAAAGAGAAAAGCTAAGTGAATATTCTCAGTGAACTTTCTCAGTGAATTGCTTAGTGAACATTCTCAATGAATTGCTTAGTGAACATTCTCAGTGAACTTTCTCAGTGAATTGCTTAGTGAACTTTCTCAGTGAATTGCTTAGTGAACTTTCTCAGTGAATTGCTTAGTGAACATTCTCAGAAACTTTCCTAATTAAAGTGCTAAGTGAACTTTCTCAAATAAATAAAGGATTACTGAGTGAATTATCTCTGTTAGATATATAAGTTTTTCTTTTGGTAAATATTCTTGGGTGATGATAGAAGTATGTTCTTTTATGCTTCTTCCTTTCAATAATATGGACATCATATGTTAGGGGTTTATGCTCTACATAAATATAAACATTGATAAGGTTGAATTAGTGAAAGGAACTTTGTATGAACTATAGATCTATGGTATCTCCATAACATTAAGAATTTATGTGGAGACTTGAGGGCATGATTAATGAATAATATGTCCCTCCCTTTTCTTGGGATTTTGGGGATGAAATCCTTGTTAGGAGTTTATAACTTGTAACGACCCTGACCTGGGTTGAGGTAACCCTATTTGTTTTAGCTAATAAAGTTTCTTATAACTTTAATATAATCGTCTAAGGTGTTTTGTTGTCATGTGACACACTTAATGTTTCAAGTTTGGTCCCGATTAAATGTTGTTTGAGCAATTTTCCTTTGTTTTGGACAAAAGTGCAATTTACCAAAATTGAGGGTCTATAATGCAAAATGTCACATGTTAAATGTACCGCATGTGTTTTAGCATCATAAGAGAGAGAATGATGCTAAGTGGTGTCTTGTGGAAAGCCCAAATTCCAAGTTTGAACTTGTTTGAACAAAGTTGGTACCTTGTGCACCAATTTTGGTACAAATTGTAATTTACCCAAAATGTAGGGTTGATATGCAAATTACCACCTATAGAGTGTCCCTGATCCCTCCAAGTATCATATATAAGAGAGAGAAATAAGGAGACACCATGTTCGATTTCATTATGAATGATGGTAATCTTGGTGAAGAAATGACCAAGAAAAAGGGTTGAATTTGAAAGCTTAACTTGAGTTGTATCAAGTTGAAAAGCTTATATATGAGTGCCTATCGGCCATGGAGCCCAAGGAGGTGTCCCATATCGTTTTTTTACTCTTGGCAAAGTTCATATCGTGCAAAGCACTTCAAATAGGTGAGGTGTGTCGAGTTACAACTTCCTTAGCAAAGTTGTGATGAGTTGTGAATAAAGTGGTGATTTTGTTGATATATCTTATTCAAAGAGATATGTAATGGATGAATCTTTATCCCTAAATGATCCTCAACCTTTTTTCAAGACAAGATAAATGTTTATGGATGCATGTACACATGTCACCCATGCATGACACGTGGCACCTACTAGCTCAAACTGTTGACACCTCATTTTTGCCTTCCTTCATGAACAACAAGTATATATACCCCTAGTTTCACCCCTTGGTGCAATTTTGCGACCCTTACGACCCTCCTACCCTAAGGTATCGTGCAAAGAGCTCCCATGTAGTGAAGGGATGCTGCGGTATCATCCATAGGCCTTGGGATATCACCCATGGCAAGAGCATATCGGCCAAGTTGGTAAAATTGGCCATATAAGGTGATATCGGCCAATAGGGTGAAGAGTTGAGTGGAATAACGTGCAAGTGAGTGTCATATCGTTCAAGAGGGGTGTCATATCGTTCAAGGACACTATTGTATCGTTCAAAGGTGTTAAGGAGCTCAAATCTTAACTCTAAAGTGGGCCATAGTTGTCTTCAAGCTTGAATCGAAGCATGGAACTAGGGTTATGATCTACCTTTCTTTTCTTCTTCACCAATTTCTTATCCATGGTGATTCCTTGTATATGAAGGAGTTTTGAACGAGCCTTGGACTTTTCATAAGTCATCTTCAACCTTAGCAACGTGGATCTTTGGAGCATGGAGCTTTGAAGTGGTTCTTAAGGTGGGTTATATAACTTGAACTCAGTCATGTTATTATTCATCACCCTAATTGCTATACTTAGTGAAATACTTTTAATTCTAAAATTTCCTAAGATAGTTGATGAAATTATGAGTTCTAGTAACTTCTTAGACCTGTTGCCATGAATTATATCAGTTAAAACAAAGATCTAGAGCTTGAAGAATATGGTGTCACTTTGTAAAAGTGATATCGGGCTCAAGCATATATACAAATAGCTCTAACCCGATATGATGATGTACCTACTTCACTAAAATGATATGGACATGATTGTATACCTTCTTGCACGATATGTAGGTGTAGTATACACCTCTTGCACGATAGGAAGTCTATTATAGACTCCATGCAGGATACAAGGTCAATTGTATACTTGTAAGATGACAAGAAACCCTAATTTGGGTAACCTGATATAAGCGAAGAGTAACAAGTGCTAATGCTCGGTATGATAATATGATACATCATTGGTGCTTAGTATCATGAGGACTACATGACCTTACAAGACATGTTTGCATGATGCATGACCTTGCACGATACACAACCCTAGACAACATGGTAGACCGACATGCTGATGAGTTGATACCTCTTATACATCATGGGCGACACATATATGTACCATGTGCTCGGCATAATCAACCCTAACCCGACATGGATGGTGTTCATATACCTCTAGCCCGATATGAATTGTGTTCATGTACTTCTAGCCTGATATCATGAGGGCTTATACATCTCCAACCTGATATGGTGAATATATACACATGATTTAACCCTATACACCTCGTAAAGGTGAGAGCAAGACACTCTTAGAAGTGATGAGTGTAACTCCAAGTAATGGTATGACTTATACCTTGATAGGTGAAATGCCTAGAGTGGCAGACGAGTCTTATCACAGTATAGTTAAGGATCGAACCCAAAGGACAACGTTTTTAAGAATCCTTGTCAGTCGAATCTAGCTCAAGTAAAACTAATATTTAAATGATTGGTTGATTTGAGGTTAATTAAACTAATTGCAGGAAAGTAAAAGCTGAATTAAAGTTGGATTTAGATCAATGATATGGAATCACTGGGATGGCATCAGGTTTCACCACCACTACACATGCAAACACATTCAATCACGAACAATACAGGAAAGATATAACAATCTGAATAGAGCTGCTGCAAAACCCCCCATACGGGCGTTAGGTTCGTGTAAGCATCACCTTAGGCATCAGATGTCTTATCACCATCCGGATCACTTACTTACGACTCAGAAGATACAGAAATCCAACGAAGGTTGTGGGCCCCCTATGCATGCATTAGGCACACAGAAGCGTCACCGAAGGCTAGATGGCTCGTCCCCTCACGGATCATACACTTACGACCTCGATGAAATCCCATCGTATTTCTAGTTTGGGAGTCAGTCGCATTAACCAATAAGCAGGAAAGCGGTTAATATATGAGCAAACATCTATGATTAACAAGAAGATACAAAATCCAACCAAGGTTGTGAACCCCCTATACAAGAGTTAGGTACACAGAAGTGTCATTGAAGGCTAGATGGCTCGTCCCCTAACGGATCATACACTTACGACCTTAAGGAATCTCATTCTATTTCTAGTTTGGGAGTCATCTTGTTAAACGACATTCAATCCTACATATAGAATTTCTCACAACATAGGAAGAACAAAGATGAAAGCAAGCAATTAATCAAACTACGAACATAATAGTTAATGACAAAATAAAGAGTTATATACATTGCCATGGAAAGTTTAACAATATAACATGTTTGCATGGGCAGCGGGGCTAGTCCCCACACCCCAGCGAAAAGGTACTACTCGCTCATGATGCAAGAAACAAGAAGAATGATAAAGAGAGAGAAATCCTTCATGAACTCAGTGCAGAAGGTAGTCGCAGCTCGGTGGAGAAGATACGACCTCTTACGTCGTGTCAGAGAAGATCTGGATGCGAACGGGAGTTGCCTAGACAGACCGAAAAGTCTCCCTCGCTCCGTCTTCCTTCTCTCCTCAACCTCCTTGGTTGCAAAACGGGCAATAGGTGAAATGAAACTGGCACAGACTGGACTGGATCTGGATCGGACCTGTGTACAGGAAGCCTGTCGGTGTCCTAGAACCGATGTCCAAGTGAGGACCCTTGAGGTCCTATTTATAGGCATAGGACTGACCCCAAATGGTCTTGGATTAAAAGAAACCAAACAGTCTAGAGATATTTTTGCCCAAATGATTTCACTTAATTTAGCCCAAACGGTCTTGCATAACTTGGGAAAACGGTCTGAAAATTGTATAAGACCAAAAGGTCTTGAGCAGTAAACGGTTTGGAAACTGCACGAGACAAAACGGTCTCACAAACCGTTTTCTCTTCTCCAAACGATCTTGTGCAAATGGTCTGTAAACCGTATAATACCAACTGGTCTTGAGTAGCAAACGGTTTGGAAACCGCACGAGACCAAACGATCTCACAGACCATTTGCTCTTCTCCAAATGATCTTGTGCAAATGGTCTGTTAACCATATAAGACCAAACGGTCTTGAGCAGCAAATGGTTTGGAAACCGCACGAGACGAAATGGTCTCACAGACCATTTGCTCTTCTCCAAACGATCTTGTGCAAACGGTCTGTAAACCGTATAAGAACGAATGGTCTTTAGATCTGCTGCAAATGGTCATCGTGTAGCTGCTGCTCTACCGGTGGATGATGTTGAGAAGGAAGACAGAAGGTGAGGGCGGCGAGGTTGAAGGCAGCAGGTGCGATAGAGTCGGAGCTACTGCTTGGCGCGGTGGAGCTCTTAGGAGTGAGGCGCCACCGGAATCATTGAAAAGATGTGCTGCTTCGGAGGAGGTGCAGAGGTAGACGACGACGCACCACAATCGTGGCCTCATCACACGGTCGTGGTGATGACAGTGGACCATGGTCTTTTTGAGGCACCACAACCGTGTTCTAGGCTCTGCTTTGAGATCTTGAATTCATGCACTGTTCGATCCCTTACGGTTGAGTTGTGCCTCCAATCGGTCTCTGCTGGTCTATTCTTCTTGAGACTGAATGGGCTCAAACAGTCTTGAGACCGAATGGGCTCAGACGGTGTTGAGACCGAATGGGCTCAAACTGAATGGATGGATTCGCTTGGTTAGATCGATTGAGCAGATTCAAGGATGAGTGAGGATGGGCCCCAGTTGATTGTTCAGCTTTATCTAGACCTGCATTAAGTCAACATAAATTCGGTTAAGAACTTGATAATCGAATCAATTAAGTAGTTTTGCACATTATGATTCATATTGATATTTAATGAGTGAAATAGTATATATAGAGTTGAATTTTTTCCAAAGTGATAATTGAATTCCATGATGAATATGCATTCATCAAAATACCCCAAACTTAAACGTTGCTCGTCCTCGAGTAACACAAAATCTGAAACGGTCGCCAAATGAATACTTTCAATTTGTGTGATTGCTTCATCTTCACATCATGAATGTTTTCTTTCTGCTCAATATGACTCAGTATCTCAACCTCCTGAGACCACTAAACACATCTTACCATATCTTCGTTCCTGAGTTCGTTTTCCAAAATCACTTCCTCCTCATTTTTTCCAACAACAAGCACGTCAAAGAGTTGTGTAAGAGTTCAAAGACACCCACAAAACAACAAGTGTGCATTTTGTCTGACACTGGTGTTTTCCAGGATAGGGTAGGCAATCATTGTGCCATTAGGTAGAAAAGGGAGTGAAAGGTGGTATGAAAAAAGTAGTAAATCGCTCCTCTATTCGACTCAAGATTTTTATTTTTTGATGTGAAATTTCATTTATTGCAATTTTTGTGTGTGAATCTCTCCTATATTCGGCTCAAGATTGCATTTCTTTTTGTGTTCACTTTGGCATCTTTTTGTTTGCAAATCTCTCCTTTATTGGACTCGAGATTGCATTTTTGGTGGTACGCTCCTATTAGTTTGCGAGTGGTATGGAAGAAGCGGATATAGAGGGAAGTGGTGTGCCACCCTGAACTTAGGGTTTGACACTATTTTGGCTATTTTTGTTTATTTTTTATGGATGGAAGGATACGAAGATGGTAGAAGAAGTGTAGAAGAAAATTCAGATCAGAATGCAACTTGATTTACAATTCAGTGCACTGGGTCGTTCTCTTTATCATACTCTACTCAAATAATGACTTGATGTGGATATGGTGGAGATTCCATGTTATTGTTCCACTAGTCAGTTAGGAAGCACGATGTGTTTGATCCCTATCAGTTCGGTAGACACTTATCAATTTTGCAAAAGTATCATGATGTTAGGAATCATAAGCTTCACAAGATGGTTTCAATCAAAAGTCTTGTTTCAAAAAGTGGTCCTTTTGAGGATTTACTTTGAATAAGGAGGATATAATGATTCAAAATGCATAACAAGTTAGTTAGTGACTTTTAATGAAACCAGGAAGTGTCAAAAGTGTCAAAAGTTCATCAAGTATCTGTTCAACTTCTTTGAAAAAATTAAAGAATTTTGAAAATTTTGAATTTTTTTATCTAGAATGTGACAGTGAAAACTTAAGTATGAAAAGTATGGGTGTAGGTGGAATGTGATGTATGTACCACCCACCCTCCACCCCGAACATAGATATTTGCTCATCTCGAGCAAACCCTAAATCCAATATGGAGGGGAAACTTTATGCCAGAATGACCACCAGATGTGGTTGCGTTCCAATCAGCGTGCATCCTCTTATCTGAAAATCTCAAAGGTAAAGAGCAATTAGATCTTAAAATAGCATCTTGTGATGCAAATTTTATTAAATGAAAAATCAACTAGAAGGTAAAAACAAATTTGAAGAATCATTCTAATTTGAAAAGAAAAGTAAAACAAATTTCTTGATCGGGCTGCCTCTCGACAAGCGCGTTTGTTTTCTATCGATGGCTCACTGAATCCTTCAACTTCATGGTGGATCCTTTAGATTGGTGAGTTCCAACGTTGCTTCAGTTCCTATGTCTGTTGAGGTAAAATATCTCTTTAAGCGGTGACCATTTGTTACAAATTCACCTGACTTTTCACTCCATAATGAGAAGGCACCATGTGGGGAGATGCTCTTGACGATGTATGGTCCAGACCAGCGTGAGTGGAGTTTTCCTGGAAATAACTTCAACCTTGAGTTGAATAGCAGAACTTGGTCTCCCACTTGTATGTCTTTTCTTTTCATATGTCCATCATGCCAAAGTTTTGTGCATTCTTTGTAGATTTGTGCATTCTCATAAGCTGTCACCCTGAGTTCATCCATCTCTTGGGTTGCAAAATCCTGGCTTGGCCTACTTCTTTCATATCAAAGATCAGTTGTTTAATTTCCCACCATGCCTTGTGTTCCAGTTCAACCGGCAGGTGGCAAGCCTTTCCATATATTAATTGAAAAGGTGTAGTCCTGAGGGGAGTTTTATAAGCAGTTCGATAGGCCCATAATGCGTCGTTGATTTTCACTGACCAATCTGTCTGATTGCGGCCTATTGTCTTTTGTAAGATACTCTTGAGTTGACAATTAGAAACCTCCACCTGTCCACTTGTCTGTGGGTGGTAAGGTGAGACTACCTTGTGAGTAACACCATACTTTCTTAGCAATGCTTCAAAGCTTCTTTCAAGAAAATGGGAACCTCTGTCGGATATCACGTGCTGGGACACCAAATAATATCCTTGAATAATTTGATGACTCGTTTAGAATCACTAGTGATGGTTGGTATGGATTCAACCCATTTTGAGACGTATTCCACTGCCACTAGGATGTATGAAAATCCATTAGAAGATGGGAAAGGACCCATGTAGTCCACCCTCCTAACATCAAATATCTCTACTTCTTGCCATAGATTCAGTGGAATCTCATCTCTCTTTGTTATATTATCTGATATTTGAAATTTATCACATGATAGGACAAAGTTGTAGGATCGAATGATCCATTAAACCCTATTAAACACATTAATCATATCAAAATAGGGTTTCTTAATCTTTAATTCATTAAAGATGATGACTTACACTACTTTTCGCATAGCAAGAGGAATTAGCTTCTAAACATATTTTTATTGCATTCCCCTCGTTCTGAGGATCAATTTTCATATAAGATTTGTCTCGATCCGAGTTTCCAAGAATTAGTTATGATTTTTGCAAAATGTTACTTACTTGGTCAATCAGATTGCGCCACGTCATCCTTTCCATGCAACACGGTTTTCTTGGAAACATAACGGATTGATTGTTATGCCCCCACTTAAGTTCCTTCTTGAATAGCCCGCAGAGGGGCATTTCTGTCCAAATGTTACGACCCCACCTCCCGATAACCCCCAATTAAGGGAGACCGAGAGGTCGAAACCGCACCCATGACTTCCGGATCAAAGGTTCGGCAATTAACCAAGAATAATTATCAAATTTTAACATACTATACTGAAAGCTGTAAGAAAAGTAAAATTTTGCATACCTTTTTGAAAAATTGGATCTCTAAACTTCTATCTACTTAAGGATTCTACTCTAACTAATCCTCCTTCTATTTAACTTCATGTATTTCACAATATGACGTTTTACTGTTTGTCCTTTTGGCTTGTACCTAAAACGCCGAAAAACAAAACGTCGGTCAGTCGAAGCTGGTATGTGGGGGAAACAATAATCATGCAAGTATGTTAACAATGTAATCATTCAATTAGTCATTTAACAACCAAGATTACGTTTTAAGCCATACTACTCAATCCATACCTATCCACAAGTTTGTGTTGTCCCTGTAAGGGCTTATATAATACCTCTATAAAGGTAGAGTCGCATGGCATTACTCGAGGTATCCCAATATCTAACTCAATGTGACTTGATGGTCCTCCCTCAATGGTAGCCATGTACTAAGTCATCCATAGACCTGATGGACCTACCCAATAGGTAGCCATGTACTAGGTCTTCCATAGACCTGATGGACCTACCCAATAGGTAGCCATGTACTAGCTCTTCCTCTGACCTGATGGACCTACCCAATAGGTAGCCATGTACTAGGTCATCCATTAATACACAGAGGGGACCAGGATCTGATCTAGTAGGCAAATATATTATGTGATAGTCATATTCACATTATAGTTTGCATGAACTAAATTCATCCAACAGTTTATTTAAAGCAATCGGTAAAACATTCGGGGATCGTTGTGAAACTGGAACGGTTATTCATAAGTGTAACCACATACCTGATTTGTTGAGTCATGCAGATTATTTGACATATAGTTCATGTATATACAATCAAGCCAATCAACAGATCCAAGCAAGTAATTCAATCATCACATAATTTCTGAAAAGAATATGTACTCTATTTATTACACACTTTATCAAGAATCTACTTTATTGACTTGGATTCTCTTTCTAAGGTTTCTAATCTGCATTAAAGTTTCATTATTATTCATTAGGGTTTCTTAGATCAATTTCTCAAACTTTATCCCTTTTAGGTTAACAATCCCTAAAATACTCTTTTCCATTTATGTGAACCTTAATTGCTCAATTATCCATTTTAATAGTCTTTTATACCCAAAAAGACTTAGGATTATCACATCCCTATTTATTCATGGATTTGAACCATGAAAACAATTAAAAGACATATTCATCTAAATTAGGGTTTTCAAGTTCATTAGTGCATAATCATGCACGAAACCCTAAATTAAACCAATTATATAAAAAGATCATCTTTTTAGATCCTATTCTCACTTTTATTAACAACAGGTTAATATCAACTTGAATTATCCAAATAATGTCATTAAGACCAATTACCATCAAATCTAAGGATTTTCCCTTAATTAAAACACTAAAGATGATAACTTTATGTACTTTTCCAATTTCAAGCATATAAACTCGAAATTAGACTAATCATGTGCAAAGTTCTTACTTTTTGAACATAATATACCTTTTTACATTTATCAGGTTAACATCAACTCTAATGATCTATTAAACCCTATTAAACACATTAATCATATCAAAATAGGGTTTCTTAATCTTTAATTCATTAAAGATGATGATTTACACTACTTTTCGCATAGCAAGAGGAATAAACTTCTAAACATATTTTTATTGAATTCCCCTGGTTTTGAGGATCAATTTTCATATAAGATTTGTCTCAATCCGAGTTTGCTAGAATTCTTTATGATTTTTGCAAAATGTTACTTACTTGGCCAATCAGGTTACGCCACGTCATCCTTTCCATGCAACACGGTTTGCTTGGAAACATAACGAATTGACCGTTATGCCCCCCACTTAAGTTCCTTCTTGAATAGCCCACAAAGGGGCATTTCCATCCAAACATTAATTGGTTATCTTCTTCCTCCAGCAGGCGCGATGCAGACGCCCTAGCGGTCGTGTTTTGCAGCCTTGTGGAGGCTCTCCTTCCCTCCCTGGGCCGCCATCCTCGCTGGAGTCTGTTCCTTCAATTCCGCCTTGATCTGGCGCACCCAGGGCACCCCTTTTTCGTGGCTATGGCGGCGGTTTTGAGGATTCTCAGTCTACTCTTTGTGGCTGGACGGGCAGCCTATAGCAGGCCGTCTGCATGAGGGCCATGCTCGAAGAAGGTAACCAACCATCCCCTGGTTGCCGTAGGGCCATCACACTCCCGTCTCCGTTCCTCCCTGTCCCTCGTTGTTACAGAGTACGGCCTTACTACCACGGTTAGGGTTTTGATGAAGAAGAAGAAGAAGACGGAGTGGAGAGAGAGACGCAAGGAAACTACTTGGCTCATCCAAAGGGTCTACCCTTTTATAGATGAGGGTCCCTTCTGCCCCAGCATGCTTGCCCATGAAGGAATAAACCCTAATCCTAATAGGAATTATATTCTTTCACTAAAAGCAAGTTTCTCTCTCTCTTTCATATTGTTTTATTATTCCTTCCTCCTCCGATATTAGGATTTTGAAAATCCTTACTATTATCATCATTGTTCTTGCATTTTAATCCATTAACCACGAAATCCTATTTTCCTTTATAGAAAATATCATACTTTTAAACAATACCACATAATTCATTAATAATGCAACACATTATCCTCTTATTTTGCCTTTTTAGTATTTTCTCTTTCTTTCCTCTTTATTGGGACTCCTGGGATCCCAAGACAATCCATTATTTCGAAATTCTTTTTATTAGATACTTATTATCCTTCTAGATGCATCATTATGCATTATTTCACTTTATCTTGTTTATTTCTCATTTAAATACCTCCTTTTGCGGATTTCTTTTTATTTCTCTTTTATTTTCCTCGTTGGCATTCCTTTTCATATTAGCAACCTCATGGATACGAAATTTCCCCAAGAAATCTCATTTATGCCTCTTTCCACTCATTTTCCACATATTATCATTATTTTCAATTTATTTCTTAATAAAGAAATACTTAATTAATCTTTTCTTTTCTTATTGCTTTCTTTTTGCAACCTTGGACTCCTTGGTACCCAAGGAACCCAAGAGGCACGAAATCCTCTTTGGATTTGCCTTCTAGAGGCTTCCACGTCATTATTTTCTCAAAAATCCAATTATTCATTTATTAATTGAATTTTTTTGTTATTTGGGCCCAGTAGCCAATAAAGCCCACAAAATAATCATCAAGGATATTGTAAACGAAATCCATTTATTTGAAGTAAATTATATCAATATGTGTTCAAATATCTTTAATATGACAAATTGCATTTCTCACCAAATGAACCCAAAATTTGGGGTTGTAACAGTTGGCTACAAGAATCCACATTGCAAAACCTTCAAGGTAGTCTTTTTAGAGCTCATATGTCCTCCCACTGGTCCTGGGTGACATTGTTCCAAAATAAGTTGAGCTTCTTCTTCGGTGATACACCGTCTAAATAGACCATCAGTGCATAGTTTGAAAAGGTACGACGCATCCCAGTAGTATTGTTTCACACCATGCATAAATTTCTTCAGTGCATTTCCGGTACATTGAGGATGGATAACCCCAGTAGCAAGGTAGTTCACAAAATCTGACTACCATGGTATAGCTTCGGAGGCCTTCATTAGTTGATCATCCGACAGGGAATCATTGATCAGAATCTTCTCAGTATCCAGAGTGTGGATGTGACTGAGGTGGTCTGCTACAACATTCTCTGTACCCTTTTTATCTCTTATCTCTAAATCAAGTTCTTGTAATAGGAGGATCCATCTAATCAACCTGGGTTTTACATCTTTCTTTGCCACAAGGTAACGAATGGCAGCGTGGTCTGTGTAGACAATGACCTTTGAACCAATTAGGTAGGATCTGAACTTGTCAAAGGCATACACGACTTCTAGAAGTTCTTTATCAGTAGTTGCATAATTCCTCCGGGCTTCATCGAGAGTTTTTAATGCATAATAGATCACATAGTGTTTCTTCTCTATATATTGCCCTAAAACAGTGCCCACAACATAGTCACTGGCATCACACATAATTTCAAAAGGATGGTCCCAGTCAGGAGCTCTAATGATAGGGGTGGTTGTAAGGGCATGCTTCAGTGTGTTGAAGCTTTTGGCACATTCTTCGTTGAAATTGAAATCAATATCCTTTAGTAACAAATTCATCATTGGCTTGGTTATCTTTGAAAAGTCCTTTATGAATCTTCTGTAAAATCCTGCATGACCTAGGAAACTACAAACTTCTTTTACATTTGTTGGGATAGTCAGTTTAGAAATCACTTCAATCTTGGCTTTATCTACTTCAATTCCTCTATTGCTGACCCTATGACTGAGGACAATCCCTTCTTTTACCATAAAATCACATTTTTCCCAATTTAGCACAAGATGTGCTTCTTCACAGCATTTGAGGACCAGGGAGAGGTTCTTTAGACATGAATCGAATGAATCTCCGTAAATAGAAAAATCATCCATGAAAACCTCCATAATTGTTTCAGTAAGACCAACGAATATTGAAGCCATGCAACGTTGGAAAGTTGCGGCTGCATTACAGAGGCCAAGCGGCATTCTTTTAAATGTGTATGTTCTGAATGGGCAGGTAAAAGTTGTCTTCTCTTGGTCATTTGGATGTATGGGTATTTGATAGAATCCATAGTAACCATCAAGATAACAGAAATATTCTTGATGAGCCAACCTTTCTAGGACTTGATCAAGGAAGGGCATTGGAAAATGATCTTTTCGAGTTGCCTAGTTCAATTTTCTATAATCTATGCACATCCTCCACCCCGTGACTGTTCGAGTGGGGATGAATTCATTATTTTCATTCTGTATAATAGTTGTTCCACCTTTCTTCAGAACTACATGTATTGGGCTCACCCATGGCGAATCAGATATCGAATAGATTATTCCAGCTGTGAGCAGTTTAATGACCTCACGACAGACCACTTCCTTCATATTTGGATTCAACTTTCATTGATGCTCAATAGTAGTCTTGTGATCTTCCATCATAGGGATCTTGTGCATACACATCGCTTGACTGACCCCAGTGAGGTCACTCATTTTATAACTGATGGATTTCTTTCTTTCCCTCAATTCCTTCAGAAGTTTCTCTTCCGATTCAGCTGTTAGATCAGAATTTATAATAACTAGGCAAACCTTGAGATCTTCTAAAAACACGTACTTCAGACCTTCGGGCAGAGGCTTCAG
Organism: Alisma plantago-aquatica; assembly: GCA_963693085.1. Classification (NCBI taxonomy): domain Eukaryota; kingdom Viridiplantae; phylum Streptophyta; class Magnoliopsida; order Alismatales; family Alismataceae; genus Alisma; species Alisma plantago-aquatica. The sequence continues at coordinate 728,644,377 of OY856410.1, read as the reverse complement.
TTCGGGAGCCTCTAGTTTTTTGCATGTTTCTTCTATAGTTTCCATAGCTTTGAGTTCTTCACTAGTGGCTTCAATGTCTTCTTTAGCGGAGTCGAGGGATTCGATGCAATCTTTTACTTGTTCATCAATTGGTACATCAACCGATGGGTTCGTTAGAGCAACTTCTAAAGAATAATCTGATTCATGATACTCTTGAGTCAGAAGTGACATTTGCTCAATGCAGTCAATCATATATACTTCTTCTTGCATACTTGGTCTCCTCATACTTTCAAAAACCTTGAATTCGAGAATTTCTTTGCCTAATCCGAGCAGTAAGGTACCGCCTTCAACATCAATCAAGGATCTTGCAGTGGTAAGGAATGGATGACCCAAAATGAGAGGATATCTGGCATCTTATTTAATTTCCAAGATGACAAAGTCGCATGGAACATATGTGTCCTTGGCTACCTTGACTGGGACATCTTTGAGGATTCCTAACAGATGTTTTATCCAATTGTCTGCAAGATGTATAGTCATGCCAGTAGGAAGCAATTCTGCAAACCCTAGTCTTTTGCATAGGCTAAGCGGCATAATAGAGATGCTTGTACCTAGATCTGCCAATCCTTTCTTGCATGATGAGTCACCAATGTGACATGAAATTCCAAAAGATCCAGAGTCTTTTTTTTCTTGGGCATCTTGCTCAATATGATATGAGATTTAGTTGTCGCCAGTTATATTGTCTCATACTCTTCAGTTATATACTTCCTGGTGAGGAGTGACTTTAAGTACTTTTTCCATGCTGGTATCTTGTCTAGAGGATCGAGAAAGGGTATATCAACATGAAGTTTCTTCATGGCTTCTTTAAACTTATTGAATCTGGTATCGAGCTTTGTTTGCCTTAGATGAGCTGGAAAAGGTATACGAGGTTTGTAAACAGGTATATCAGGTTCTGGAGTCTCAGTTTCTTCATCTTCTTGAGCAGACTTCTCAAAAATTCCTTTTTCTGACTTATCATCTTTTGATTGAGTTTCTTGTGTTGTTGAGTCTTGGACAGTCACAGGTTCATCCTCATCTATAATAACTGCATGTGTCTTTTTAGGGGGATCTGAATAGTCTTTTCCTGACCTAGTGGTGACTGCCTTCAACTATTTAGGATTCTTAGGATTGTTCTCGGGTTGGCCAGCAAAGACTCCATCAGGTGGTTTTATGCTAGATGTGAGTTGAGCTAATTGAGATTCAATAGCCTTCTGCTGAGCTTGTTGGTTAGCTATCATGGTTTGCTGAGTTTGCAACATCTTTTTAATGGTTGATATCTTGTCATCAGAAGAGATGGTTCCTACTTGCTCTCCTTGTTGTTGATTAAGATTTTGATACTGAGAGTTGTTGTGATAATTATTGTAGTTCCTATTCTGAAAGTTCCCCTTGTAATTTCCTTGATTCCCAAAATTCTATTGTTGATTATACTGGAATCCTGGTGGGCCTCTTGGTTGATTGTTTGAACCAAATTGATGCGAGTTTACTGCTCCAGAGGGGTTTCCATATTGAAAACCTGGGTGATTCCTATTCTTATTCGGATTGTAATAATTCTGCCCATGAATAGTGTTGATAGCATTAACATTTTCCATCTGACCATTATCTCCTGGTCCACATACATTGCTCAGTACAACATCATAGAGAACATTGCATTATAAAGTGGAATGATCGGGACTTTTACATGCTTCACAGAATAATGAAGCCGATTTGATTTGTTCTTGTTGTCGAGTGGGCGAACGTCCTCTCCCAATAGCAGCAAGAGATGATTCAATATGGTCTTGCTTGGCAACTAGGAGTTTTAGAGTTTCAGCAATAGACTTGTACTCGGGAGTAGCTTCAACCATATCTACTTTCAAGACTCCTTTACCTACAGATCTACCCCAATTGGCTTGATTTTCTTCTCCCAAGGTGACGACTCTCCATGCGCTGTCATAACTTTGACGCATGAAGTTTCCTCCAGATGAGGAATCTAGGAATCTCTTAATATCATCATCCACACCCCTATAGAATATCTCAATGAGTTGATTCTTGGGAATCCCGTGATGTGGACACTTACGTAGAAGCTCTTTGTATTCTATCCCAAGCTTCAACAAGGGTTTCTCCAGGAACTTGAGTGAAATTTGTTATCCGCCCTCTAATTTGATAAGTAAGCGATGGAGAGTAGAACTTTTCTAGAAACACATTTTGGATTTGTTCCCAGGTGGTGATGGGTATTTCACTTTGCAATGAATTGTACCAACTTATGGCTCTATTAGCAAGGGAATACTTGAAGAGACAAAGTCAAATGGCATCATCAGTGACTCCATTTTGCTTTGTCATAGAACATAGATCGATGAATCTCAAAAGATGTTCTTGGTTGTCCTCTACTTGTTTGCCATAGAAAGGGTTGTTTTGAAGCAATGTGATCCAATGTGCCCTAATCCCAAAATTGGCAGCATTGATGGGAGGAGGCTGAACTGGATGATGAACATTTGCAGCTTTCGGGATTGAGACCTCTCTATGATCCTTTTGTAGTTCAGCTGCTTGTGCTGTTGCTTGTGCTACTAGGATTTCCTGTTGAACCGTAGCCATGGCTTCTTACATGAGCCTCTCTCTTTGTGCATTGATGGCATGAGCCACCCTTTGGGCTACCTCTTCTTCTTGAGCCATCCTTGCTTGATTTTCTCTGATCTGGTGATGAAAAGTTTTGTCAATCTCAGGATCAAAGCTTACTGTGAGTTCGGGGTTGTCCGAGCGGTGCATGCACTATGCCTTGGATTGTACCTGAAAAGATTTCAAAGGTGAGAACCAAGAAGTAAAGTCAAATTCAAGTAGATGATTGATTGTTTCAAAAGAAAAGGCAAAATCCTAGATTAGTCTTAAAAGAACTAGATTTGACTGACTGATTCCGTTGTCCCCGACAACGACGCTAGAATTTGATGTGGTATTTTGAACGCACTAACAAACTCACTCGGGGTTGAAATCCCTGAGCTTTTACCTAAACCAAAGTGCAATAATACCACCCGCAAGCGGATGAGTCTTATCACAGTATAGTTAAGGATCGAACCCAAATGACAACATTTTTAAGAATTCTTGTCAGTCGAATCTAGCTCAAGTAAAACTAATATTTAAAACGATTGGTTGATTTGAGGTTAATTAAACTAATTGCAGGAAAGTAAAAGCTGAATTAAAGTTGGATTTCGATCAATGATATGGAATCACTGGGATGGTATCGGGTTCACCACCACTACACATGCAAACACATTCAATCGTGAACAATCCGGGAAAGATATAAAAATCCAAATAGAGTTGTTGCAAAACCCCCCATACGGGCGTTGGGTTCGCATAAGCATCACCTTAGGCATCAGATGTCTCGTCACCATCCGAATCACTTACTTATGGCTCAGAAGATACAGAAATCCAACGAAGGTTGTGGGCCCCCTATACAAGCGTTAGGTACACAGAAGCGTCACCGAAGGCTAGATGGCTCGTCCCCTCACAGATCATACACTTACGACCTCGATGAAATCCCATCCTATTTCTAGTTTGGGAGTCAGCCACATTAACCGATAAGTAGGCAGGTGGTTAATGTACGAGCAAACATCAATAATTAATAAGAAGATACAAAATCCAACTAAGGCTGTGAACCCCCTATACAGGCGTAAGGTACACAGAAGTGTCACCGAAGGCTATATGGCTCGTCCCCTCGCGGATCATACACTTACGACCTCAAGGAATCCCATTCTATTTCTAGTTTGGGAGTCATCTTGTTAAATGACATTCAATCCTACATATAGAAGTTCTCACAACATAGGAAGAACAAATATGAAAGCAAGCAATTAATCAAACTACGAACATAATGGTTAATGACAAAATGAAGAGTTTTATACATTGCCATGGAAAGTTTTATAATATAACATGTTTTCATGGGCAGCGGGGCTAGTCCCCGCACCCCCAACGAAAAGATACCACTCGCTCATGATGCAAGAAACAAGAAGAATGAGAAAGAGAGAGAAATCCGCCATGAATTCGATGCATAAGGTAGTCGCAGCTTGGTGGAGAAGATACGAACTCCTACATCATTTCGGAGTAGATCTGGACACGAACAAGAGTTGCCAAGATAGACCGGACAGTCTCCCTCGCTCCGTCTTCCTTCTCTCCTCATCCTCCTTGGTTGCAACATGGGGAGTAGGTGAAATGAAATTGGTGCAGACTGGACTGGATCTGGACCAGACCTGTGTACACGAAGCCTGTCAGCATCCCAAAACTGATGTCCAAGTGAGGACCCTTGGGGTCCTATTTATAGGCACATGACTGACCCCAAACGGTCTTGGATTAAAAGAAACCAAACAGTCTGGAGATATTTTTGCCCAAACGGTTTCACTTAATTTAGCCCAAATGGTCTGCAGAATCTGACCAAACGGTCTTGCACAACATGGGTAAATGGTCTGAAAACCGTATAAGACCAAACGGTCTTGAGCAGCGAATGGTTTGGAAACTGCACGAGACCAAACGGTCTCACAGACCATTTTCTCTTCTCCAAACGATCTTGTGCAAAATGTATGTAAATCGTATAAGACCAACCGGTCTTGAGCAGTAAATGGTTTGAAAACCGCATGAGACCAAACGGTCTCACATACCGTTTGCTCTTCTCTAAACGATCTTGTGCAAATGGTCTGTAAATTGTATAAGACCAAACGGTCTTGAAAAGGAAACGGTTTGGAAACCGCACGAGACCAAACGGTCTCACAGACCATTTGCTCTTCTCCAAATGATCTTATGCAAACGGTCTGTAAACCGTATAAGACCAAATAGTCTTCAGATCTGCTACAAATGGTCTTTGTGTAGCTGCTGCTCCACCGGCGGATGATCTTGAGAAGGAATACAGAAGGTGAGGGCGGGTGTAACATCCCAGGATTTGAGGCCTCGGATAACATGATCTTAAAAAGAATGATTGGACTACCCATATCACCAAGGTGCACCTCCTTTTCCGGGAGCCCATCTCTAAAGAACTCCATAGTTAAGCGTGCTCAGCTTGGAGTAGTACTAGGATGGGTGACCAGTCGGGAAGTTGCTCCTGGCTTGTGCGTGAGTGGACAAAAAGCGTGCAGTTAAGGCTAGTGGTGGTCTGTGGGGCCAGTCGTCATTCCTGAAACTCTACTAGAACCTTGGGCAGTGGGCCCAGGCGTTACAAATGGTATCAGAGCCATAACCCCTCCAGTAGGTGGGGCCCACATGGGCATGTGGCATGCCAGTCTTGAGTCGTGCGGTCCAGGCAAGTTGGAAAGGGCTATCCGTAGAGACGAGATGGAGCCGCCCTTGCGTTGGTAGCCGTGGACGGGAGCTGGGTGTCCATGGGCCATTGTGGGTCTGCACTGAAATGGGATCAGATTATGAGGCCATATAGTTGAGCCTTGACGAGGACGTCAAGAGTCTAAGTGGAGATTGTAACATCCCAGGATTTGAGGCCTCGGATAACATGATCTTAAAAGGAATGATTGGACTACCCATATCACCAAGGTGCACCTCCTTTTTCGGGAGCCCATCTCTAAAGAACTCCATAGTTAAGCGTGCTCAGCTTGGAGTAGTACTAGGATGGGTGACCAGTCGGGAAGTTGCTCCTGGCTTGCGCGTGAGTGGACAAAAAGCATGCAGTTAAGGCTAGTGGTGGTCTGTGGGGCCAGTCGTCATTCCTGAAACTCTACTAGAACCTTGGGCAGTGGGCCCAGGCGTTACAGCGAGGAGGTTGAAGGAAGGAGGTGCGACAGAGTCAGAGTTGCTTCTTGGCGGGGTAGAGCTCTTAGGAGAGAGGAGCCACCGAAATCATTGAAAAGATGTGTTGCTTTGGCGGAGGTGTATAGGTAGACGACGACGCACCACGGTCGTGGCCTCATCACACGGTCGTGCTGATGACAGTGGACCACGGTCGTTTGAGCCACCACGGCCGTGGTCTAGGATCTGCTTCGAGATCTTAATTCATGCATTGCTCAATCCCTTACGGTTGAGTTGTGCCTCCAGTCGGTCTCTGTTGGTCTATCGGTCTAGAGACTGAATGGGCTCAAACAGTCTTGAGATCGAATGGGCTCAAACCGAATGGATGGATTCTCTTGGTTAGATCGATTGAGCAAAACCAAGGATGAGTGAGGATGGGCCCCAGCTGATTGTTCAACTTTATCAAGACCTGCATTAAGTCAACATAAATTCGGTTAAGACCTTGATAATTGAATCAATTAAGTAGTTTTGCACATTATGATTCATATTGATATATAATGAGTGAAATAGTATATATCGAGTTGAATTTGTTCCAAAGTGATAATCGAATTCCATGATGAATATGCATTCATCATATAGGTAGGGGTTGCAATGTCCCTATAGGCTTCTAGTGTTCTACTTTAACTTGTTAACACACTGGACACCGCATAACAAACTCAACCACATCCTTCTTCAAACTAGACCACCAATACATATCTTTTAAGTTATGCTACATTTTAGTGCTCCCTGGATGCATTGCATACATGGATGAGTGAGATTCCTCCATAATTAACTTTCTTAAGTTATTGGCATTAGGTACTACTATCCTACCATGGTAGCAAACTACCTCATACTCTGACTCATGGAAACTGTCCCATTCTCACTGCTCAACTCTGACCGGATATGCTGAATCACAATATCAACATGATGTGCCTCTTTGACATGTTCTCTCAAAGTAACATCCCAGGATTTGAGGCCTCGGATAACATGATCTTAAAATGAATGATTGGACTACCCATATCACCAAGGTGCACCTCCTTTTCCGGGAGCCCATCTCTAAAGAACTCCATAGTTAAGCATGCTCAGCTTGGAGTAGTACTAGGATGGGTGACCAGTCGGGAAGTTTCTCCTGGCTTGCGCGTGAGTGGACAAAAAGCGTGCAGTTAAGGCTAGTGGTGGTCTGTGGGGCCAGTCGTCATTCCTGAAACTCTACTAGAACCTTGGGCAGTGGGCCCAGGCATTACAGCGGGGAGGTTGAAGGAAGGAGGTGTGACAGAGTCAGAGTTGCTTCTTGGCGGGGTAGAGCTCTTAGGAGAGAGGAGCCACCAAAATCATTGAAAAGATGTGCTGCTTTGGCAGAGGTGTATAGGTAGACGACGACGCACCACGGTCGTGGCCTCATCACACGGTCGTGGTGATGACAGTGGACCACGGTCGTTTGAGCCACCACGGCCGTGGTCTAGGATCTGCTTCGAGATATTAATTCATGCATTGCTCAATCCCTTACGGTTGAGTTGTGCCTCCAGTCGGTCTCTGTTGGTCTATCGGTCTAGAGACTGAATGGGCTCAAACAGTCTTGAGATCGAATGGGCTCAAACCAAATGGATGGATTCTCTTGGTTAGATTGATTGAGCAGAACCAAGGATGAGTGAGGATGGGCCCCAGCTGATTGTTCAACTTTATCAAGACCTGCATTAAGTCAACATAAATTCGGTTAAGACCTTGATAATTGAATCAATTAAGTAGTTTTGCACATTATGATTCATATTGATATATAATGAGTGAAATAGTATATATCGAGTTGAATTTGTTCCAAAGTGATAATCGAATTCCATGATGAATATGCATTCATCATATAGGTAGGGGTTGCAATGTCCCTATAGGCTTCTAGTGTTCTACTTTAACTTGTTGACACACTGGACACCGCATAACAAACTCAACCACATCCTTCTTCAAACTAGACCACCAATACATATCTTTTAAGTTATGCTACATTTTAGTGCTCCCAGGATGCATTGCATACATGGATGAGTGAGATTCCTCCATAATTAACTTTCTTAAGTTATTGGCATTAGGTACTACTATCCTACCATGGTAGCAAACTACCTCATACTCTGACTCATGGAAACTATCCCATTCTCACTGCTCAACTCTGACCTGATATGCTGAATCACAATATCAACATGATGTGCCTCTTTGACATGTTCTCTCAAAGTAGGCTTCACATGCATCTCAGCCAGCAATCCGGCTAACAAAGATACTTCTAACTGCACATTGATTTGTCTCAAAGAGACAAACATATCCCGCTTAAAGCACACTAAAGAGTTCAATTGTGCTTTATCTGTAGGTGGAGATGAAGACTTCCTACCGAGTGCATCTACCACTACATTGGCATTTCCTAGATGATAATCAATTGTACAATCATAGTCCTTCATTAATTCCATCCAGCGATGTTGTCTCATGTTCAAATCATGTTGTGAGAAAATGTATTTTAAGTTCTTATGGTCTGTAAAGATCGGACACGTTTATCCATAAAGATAATGTCTCCAGGTCTTCAACGCGTGAACCACTTCAGCTAACTCCAGGTCATGTGTCAGATAATTCTCCTCATGTTTCTTACTATCAAGAAGCAAAAGAAACCACATGATCACTCTACATCAACACACATCCCAGACCATTCTTAGAGGCATCATAGAAAACAATGTATCCCTTTCCCTGCTCAAGTAAACCAACACAGGTGCACTAGTCAACTTATCTTTCAACAACTAGAACGAACGCTCACACTTGTCATTCCAAACAAAAGGAACTTCCTTCCTGGTCAATCTAGTTAGGGGTAATGCTACATAATTGGAGTTTTGAATAAACCTTCTGTAGTATCCTGTCAGACCTAAGAAACTCAGAATCTCAGTTGGTGTCTTGGGTTGTTCCCAATCTAGAACAGACTCTACTTTCTTAGGATCAGCACGAATACGTGAAGCAGATGTAATTTGTCCAAGAAAAGAAACTTCTGACCACCAAAATTGCACTTGCTAAATTTAGCATATAACTTGTGTTGTCTCAACAAAGTCAAGGCTTGACGAAGGTGTTGTTCATGTTGTTGACCATTTCTACTATAATCAGGATGTCAACTATGAAAACCATCACGAACAGATCAACAAATGGTTGGAAGATTCTATTCATCGTCTCCATGAATGTAGTTGGTGCATTAGTTAGTCCAAACGACATAAGTACAAACTCATAATGACCATACCTTATCCTAAAGGATGACTTAGGTATGTCATCCTCCTTGATATGTAAGTGTTGGTATCCTGACCATAGATCTATCTTAGAGAACACTGTTGCACCATGCAATTGGTCAAACAGATCATCTATCCTTGGAAGAGGATATTTGTTCTTCATAGTCACCTTATAAGCTGTCTATAGGTAATGCATAATCTCATAGAACCATCTTTCTTTTTAACAAAAAGAATTGGAGAACCTCATGGCAAAGTATTCGGTTGGTTGAAACCTTTCTCAAGCAACTCATGTAACTATTTCTTGAGTCCTTCCATCTCAATAGGCGCCAACCTATAAGATGTTTGAGCTATAGGTTGCTTACCCAGAATTAGATTAATCTCAAAATCAATCTCTTGGGGTGGAGGAATATCTAGAAATTCTTCAGGAAACACATCCTTGAATTCCCTGACAACATGAACTTTAGGAAGACTAGGACTCTTTGCTCTGGTGTCTACCACATGTGCCAAGAATGATTCACATACTTATCGCATCAACCTCTCAGCTAGCATTGTTGACACTAGACATGTTGGAAGAATCTTTCTATCCCCCGAAAGATCCATGTCTTATCATTGTTTGTGAACATAGCTTGTTTGGAACCACAATCCAAGACAACTTTATACTTTTCTATGGTATCCATGCCAAAAATTACATCAAATCCGTGCATCTCAGATGGTATAAGATACGCATGAATGTTGTGTTCTGAAAAAGAAAGAACACAGGGAGAGCATACCTCCCGAAACACTACAGATCTGACTAATGGAGTTTCTAATAATAGATTATCTACTCTATGACTGATAGTCATATTGCAGTCATGAGTCACTTCTCGAGTATAAGGGAATGTGTAGCACCCGAATCAATCAAAACATATACAAAGTAGGATGAAGACATATCAGAATGAAAAATTCCATCTGACCTGTCATGACTCGTGGATCAACCACTACCTCTGGATGATTCATAGCATAGAATCTCGTCTTTTCCTATTGCTGATTTCGTGCTCTGTTGGCTGGTGTAGATGATCCTTCTTGGGATGCTTATCACGTCCTTGTGTGTCACCACTGAACTGTTTTCTCTAAGAGCCTTGTTGACTCTGCCTTGGTGGTTGGGTTACTTCCCTATCTCTAAATGGGCAATCCTTTATCACATGTCATGTCTGCTTACACATATAGCAGACTCTATCCTCCCATTGCGGCCTAGATGGTCCTGTTACTGACATCGATGCGGGGCTATGGGCTCCACTTGGTAGAAAACTATGGCATCTACCCTTGTTGGATGTCCACTGCATCTGAGCACTGAACCTTTGTGGTTCTACTAGTGTAGTAAACCTTGGTTTCATAAAACTTCTAGACTTCTAACCCTGGAACTGTTCAGGCACTTTCCTACTATTGTCTTCATGTTTCTCAGTCACATACTGTCACGAAACCGGATTCCTGTCTCATGAACCAAATGTATACCAAAGGAGGAATGCGGAAGCGTAAAGCTTAGCACACATGAACAGATAACAAGATAAATGCACCAACATAAACTCAACAATCAACAAGATATATTAAGAAACATCATTATATTACATGATTTGAATCACATGTTCAAGAGTCACTTTGTACAAGTATGCTCATGTATACTATATCTGGATCTTACAACAAGTACACCTAGCATAGCTCACCAAGCCCATCAACCTTCTAGCCATCTCTGAACCTAAAAACAACATACGAAAAATGGGGTCAACACACAAGGTGTTGAGTATGGGGCTGAAAGATACACATATATATAAGCTTTGCATAATTTTGAAAATATTTAAAGACTAAACAAACAAGAATAAACGAGTTAATTGTTTAACAAATGTGAAACCATATTTTATGTCATTTCACTCCATTATACCAACAATATCAATATCAAACATGTTTAAGGCCTTTGACCATCTTCTCGTCGGAAGGGTCCGTAAGGGTGCTCAAGCTTAACTACCCTTTTATACGAGAGGGACCTCAAGGTCGTAACCAAGAGCCCTTTATCAAAAATATTATAATGGAGTTTCATATATATATGTGTTCAAGTTATAAAACTGACGAAGCAAACATCGAGTATGACATAGCAATACTACATGGCAATATTTGATAAAATAGACAAACAAGCATACAATATATGTCTTTTCAAGCAAGAAAGCGGTAGTCATATAACTAGATAAGGCCCATACCTGATTCAGAGATTCATAACCTAACAAAACCTCCATCATCTATCCATATGCCAAACCTGTTTAAGAACAAGATTACATATATGCATTAGATTCTAATCATTAACCCTAATTAGATGCATTTTAGGGTTTTGGCCAAGGTGGGTTCCAAGTTACTTATTAGTTCATTAGATGATCTCATAATGAACTAGGGTCCATCATAAGAGTGTGGATCAAGTTTCATATCATTTTGATGTTCCATGCATTTTCTATGATCATCTCAAAGTTTAATGCATTTACCTGTATTCTAGGGTCAAAAGACTCACACTAGGGTAATCAAGATCAAAGGTAAACAATGAATAAGATCCAAGCATAAGGGGTGGTTTAGATCAGCAAGAAAGGACATAAGAGGCATAAACAAGGTTGGGTAGATGTCCCTTAGGGTCTAGGTATCATTGTCCAAACTTGGTATCATCATCAACATTCATTTTAACATCAACATGGTTCATGTATGCCATCAATATTCAACATGAGACTAAAGTGGAACACCCACATACAATATATCACGAGGTATAAAACATGTCTAATTTAGGAGATTAAAGACAAGAGATTAAGATCCATATTAGGATTGGGGCACTATGAAGACAATCGAGTTATGCAAAAACACATAAGGTAGCCACTAGGATACTTAGGGATATATCCACTGACATAGGTCAAGAGGATATGAAACTTTGCATTAGGATCTCACAACATCACAAGCTTACTAATTTTCATAGTGAGGAGGGTATAGGTTTATCAAAAGTTTCAAGCTTTAAACATAATCAAGCATTCACCAGGTCAACAAGGTTAAACTTCGTATTTCAGAAAAATAGTAGAATTACGAGGAGATATAGGGTCTGAAAGTCAGTCCAACTTGTAGGTCTCGTCGAGAGGATCAAAATAGTATATATGTTCACTATATTTGGCCAAGGAAGTTAGGAGCTATGAATTTTATAGGGTATCAATCCAAACTATAGGAGTCCACATTGCGTGTTACCTTGATAATACATTGGCCGATCTGGGCCGTTGCTTGCTGGGCCATCAATCTGATGGTCGGCGGCTGCCTTGCCTGCCCTCGCTAACTTCCCCACGGAATTCCCCTATTCTAGCGTAGGAGCAGGGGACGAACAGAGGTCTTGCACCTCTCCAACTCCAGCGGCCTCGACGGCTGCATCAGCCCAGACGGAGTGGAGGTGAGGTAGCTGGAGCCTTGGTGGCACCTTCTTCAGCCGCCGTCGGTCTCGCAGTGCTTGCGTCGAGGTGTGAGGCTGTGAGTTGCAGTTAACTGCTGCCAAGACGGAAAGCAGGGTAGGCCGGCAGGTTGAATAAGATGGGAGAGAGGATCAGGAAACGGAACAAGGGTCTCAATCTCTATACAAAGGAAGAGCTCTAGCATGGGACATATGAATAAGAGTGACATGTTGATATGAGTTGATCGGGGAAGGTTATAGTACCTAAACTCCAAAATATTTGAAATGTTGAATAATATGAATGATGAAATACTTGATGATGAGTCCCTAGCTAGAATACTTCTAAGTATATGAGTTCAGTGACCTAGTGGACGATTTCCTTGAAAATGTTGAGCCCTAGATTTCCTATTAAATATCTAACCCTAGAGAAAGAGGCAATTGAAAATTTGATGCTTGATATATATGTAGGTGAGGGAGATGTCTCAAGACCCTTAGATGATGTATATGATGTGTGATATTCACGATGAGCCTCATACTCGGGTTAGTAGTTGTATATAAGGGAATCTAGAGGTTACCCTTGTTTTTCGAAAGATGGGTAGAAATTTTGTTACACGTATAAGGTTGTGGTTAACATGTCTTGTTGGAAACTTATGTATTAGCTTGAGTGACTTGAGCTTGTGGAGCTGCTTCTAGATATAAGTAAGAGAATTCAAAAATCTTGACATTGATGATAATGTTGTTCCTTGAATGATGCTTGATACATGAAATATCTCACTTAGGTTTAAAAACTTGAATATGCACAATAAGCCGCTCTCATAAGCTAGACCTAGTATGAAATCAAACCATACATGAAGATGTAGTTTTGAAATCATGAACTCGATACAATGATGCCTAGAGATCTTAGCTTGAATAGTTAGGTGTGACGCCCCTAATCTCATACCCTGAATGAAAACATAAACATGCATGAAATCTAGTATAATGATGGAATATATACGTTTAATGATGACCAAATTTGGAAGTCATGATTGAGGACGTGTTCGTTTGTGAATTGATAACCAAGATTTTGATGATACACCTTGTTCCCATATGAAGTTATGAATATAAACCCTAATTCAAGGATACTAGTGACATGTATATAATCGAGATGAGTACACCTTTAGTGATGATGACCTAAGTGTACACCCTATTGTGGGGAATGACTGGACAACTATGGTTGGATGCCTAGATTCCATATATTTTGACCTTGACTCTTAACTCTTAACTATGATCATGGATGAATTTCGGGGGTGAAATTCCTTGTAAGGAGGGAAGGATGTGACAACCTTGATTTTCTCTCTCCTCCATTATACTTTTTCTCTCTCTCAGATCACTCAACATGAGTTTAATCCCATGAGGACTCGACTTGTCGATGACTCATATTGATCACTATATGCATGGTTTTCACAATGTGTGACATCAATCGACACTTTGAGCTTAGTATTATCATTTAATACATCATCCTCTTGAATCCATTTTTTTGTGAACCCCATCAATATGATCATATTGCTCTCATTTGTATACTATGTTAAAGAGGATTCAATTACAATTGAATCCTCTTTAACATAGTATACAAATGAGAGCAATATGATCATATTGATGGGGTTCACAAAAAAAATGGATTCAAGAGGATGATGTATTAAATGATAATACTAAGCTCAAAGTGTCGATTGATGTCACACATTGTGAAAACCATGCATATAGTGATCAATATGGGTCATCGACAAGTCGAGTCCTCATGGGATTAAACTCATGTTGAGTGATCTGAGAGAGAGAAAAAGTATAATGGAGGAGAGAGAAAATCAAGGTTGTCACACATACCTTTCTATCCACCTAACTGACTCCACAAAGGTGGAAAATCTCTCCCTATTCTCTAGAGCAGCTACAACTATAGATAATTCAGCATTTAGACCCTTCTCGAAACACTGAATCCTCTCCTCCTCTGTAGTAGTCATATGTGGACAAAACCATAGAAGATCCATGAACTTATCTTCATACTCACTAATGTTCATTGGTCCCTACCTAATCCACTCAAATTGTGATATTTCTCATCTAAATAGGTCCTGAGAAAATATCTACTGATCAACTCACGTCAAAACTCTCCCCATTCGATCTCAACACCTAGTCATTTCTCTTCTTCAATGGCCCACCAGTGGCCAACACTTCCTTTTAACAAGTATACAACATGCCTAACTTTCTCAGTTTCTGGAATGTTGAGGATTCTATAGGCTTTCCCTAGCTCATTAAGCCATGAATTTGCATCTGTTGGGTCATTTGTACCAGCATATTTGGTAGCTCCTACCCAGCATAACCGCTCAAAGGTCTTATCAGATCCATGTCCCTCATCGGGAACTGGTATCCTAGGTGGTGGTGCTGGTATCTGATCAGCCATATGTGTCATTGTGGTCATGATCTACCCTAAAAGAGCATGAAAGGCAGGGTTTTCTAACATAGCTTGGTCAAGTTAGGGATTCTCAAGCACGGGTTCCTCTCTAGCATGTTCCCTTACACCTCCTCCTGGTGCAGCAACACTGCTCTCGACAGCCTATTCTTCGTATGCCCCAACCATCTTTCAACTTTACTTCTTCTCCTATAAGAGCAGAAGTCACTATAAGATAAACTGGAGAACACTAGAACAGACTCAACAAACTTAATCCTATGTCTCTATAAACTCAACGAACCTTATGCTCAAATACTAAAACTTTATGATGACCCAACATCGAATCAAGCCAACTCGCCACTAGTTTTAATTGAGGAATAATCATAAGCATCAAATTAACAAAACTAACTAAAAATTAAAACTATTTTTCAAAGAGATCCTCTTCCAAGAAACTCTTAATGATAGAACCAAAACTTAATATACATCATGGTTCATATTGTACGCATATTGTTTCTTATCATCTTGAGGATAACTGTAACATCCCTGACCTGGGTTTAGCGATAACCCTATTTGTTTAGCCTAAATAATTTTCTTAGAACTTTAATATAATCCTCTAAAGTGGTTTGTTATCAGGTGACAAACTTATGTTTTAAATTTGGTCATGTTTAAATAATGTTTGAGCAATGTTCTCTTATTTTGGACCACGATGCAATTTACCCAAGATGAGGGGTTATATTGCAATTTGTCACATGTTAAACGTCCCCTAAGTGTTTTAGCATCATAGGAAAGAGAATGATTCTAGGCGGTGTCTTGTGGAAAGCCTAAATTCCAAGTTTGAACTTGTTTGAATAATGCTAGTAACTTGTGTACCAATTTTGGTACAAGTTGTAATTTGCCCAAAATGTAGGGTTGATATGAAATTTACCACCTCTAGATCCGTACTCCCTCCTAGAATCATCTATAGGATAGTGAAAGAAGGATGCATCATGTTTGAATCATATTTGAATGATAGTATTCTTGGTGATGAAAGGACAAAGAAAGGGTTGAATGTGAAACCCTAATTTGAGCTTGTATCGGGTTGTAGAGTTCATATGAGAGTGCCTATCGGCCAAGGAGCCATAGGGGGAGTCTCATATAGGTTTTTGAACTTTTGGAGAAGTCCATGATGGGAAAATCACCTCAAGGAGGTGAAGTCTATCGGTTTACAACTTCCTTGGAAAAGTTGTATCATGTTGTGAATGAAGTGGTGATTGAGTTGAGATATCTTATCCAAAGAGATAAGTGATGGTTGAAATATCATCTCTAGATTATCCTCAAGTGTTTTGCATGCCAAGATAAATGTGAGTGCATGCTTGTACATGTTTCAACCATGCATGGACACGTAGAATTGCGTAGCTTAAATGATGACACCTCATATACACTCTTCTTCATGAACCTCAAGTATATATACCCTCCCTTTCACCTATAAGTGAAATTTTCGAAATTTATCACCCTCTTTCTCTTAGATATCATGCATAGAGTCTTAGTATCATGCATAGGTGAAGGAGTATCGTGCATAGAGCCTTGGTATTGCCCATATCAAGGTGATATCGGCCATAGAAAAGTGGTATCGACCAAGTGAAGTGATATCGGCCATAGCAAAGTGGTATCGACCAAGTGAAGTGATATCGGCCAAGTGAGAGATATCGGCCACAAAGTGATGATGCATCATGCATAGTACTGAGGAGCTCAAGTCTTGGACCTTTGATAAGCTCATATTCAACCTTGGTAACGTGAATCTTTGGATCTTAGAGCTTTGAAGTTACTCTTGCGGCAGGTTATATAACTTGAACTCAATTATGTTACTATTTACCGTCAATCTTGCCTTAGTTAAATGATTTACTTTCAAATAGAATTTTCTTGCATAATTGATGGATCTATGAGCTCTAGTAGTAACCAAGGACTGTTGTCAATGAACTATAACAGTAATAACAAGAGTCTAGAGGTTGATTATGATGACATCATCATGGTTCAACCCGATATTGGGTTGAAGAACCTCTAACCCGATATGGTGTTGAAGGATACACCTCTTACCCGATATGGTGTTGAACCCCTAGACATTGATGGTTATACACCTCTACAATGATATGGTGATGAGCATAAACCTTATGCATGATATGGTGACAAACACATACACCTCAAGGTCGATATGGTGAGCACACATAAACTTCTAACCCGATATGGTGTTGAAACCCTAGATGGTGATATGGAATCCGATATACCTTGGAACCCCACACCCCTATTGTTTTGTGCAATAGGTTAATTGCGAAGAGGTCAACAAGTTGTCTAGACTATCACTCAATACATGATAGGATTGATCCCATGAAGGTATGAAAGAGTATGAGCATAAGGGTTTAACCCAATATCACAAACCCTAGATGATGAGTAACCCGATATGGTGTGAAGCACACACACACCTCCTTGCCCGATATGGTGTGAAGCACACACACACCTCTTTTCCAATATGGTATGAATCATGCACACACCTCTTTTACTGATATGGTGTGAAGCATACACACACCTCTTTGATCGATATGGTGTGAAGCACACACACACCTCTTTTCCCGATATGGTGTGAAGCATACACACACCTCTTTGCCCGATATGGTGTGAAGCATACACACAACTCTTTGCCCAATATGGTGTGGAGCACACACACACCTCTTTACCGGATATGGAAGCAAGCACACACCTCTTTTCCCAATAGGGTGGAAGCACCTCAATTCAATATACTTGATTGAGTGACACATGAAGTGTGTCATGTCAAATGATAGATTAAGACATAAAGAGTTTAATGCATTTTGATGAGTATGGACCAATGTACCTTGAGAGAAGGATTGATCCAACCTAATGGAGTATGATGTAAATAGTATCCTAATGAGTATGAAAGAGAAACCTATACTTGTATAATAATCATGTAATGAGTATACATTGATACACCAAATATGTGTGTAGTATGAATTAGGATTTTGATTCTTGATTAATGTACTTAAAACCCTAATCATCTTAAAGGGGAACCTTAACCCTAATGAAGGGTAATGATACGATTTGAAACCACAATTAGTTAATAAAAAGAAACCCTAACCCTAATTATGTTGAAACCATGGTGGTAGTATGAGATAATGAGCATAGCTAAGCATGAGCTATGATGTTTCATATAATACTGATTATACAGGTCTTATGACCTAAAGATTGTAATGACCCTGACCTGGGTTATGAGTTAACCCTATTTGTTTTGGCTAAGAATGTTGCTTAGAATTTTAATATAATCCTCTAAGGTGTTTTGTTATCATGTGACACACTTATGTTTCAAGTTTGGTCCTGATTGAATGTTGTTTGAGCAATGTTCCTTTGTTTTGGAACCAAAATTCAAGACTAGCTAATACTTTTCAAAGTACCCATATATAGATTATTTCTAATCCATGCACATCAAGTGTCATAAGACTTACTTGATTGCCATTTCCCTAAAAGGAAAGAACAAAAAGAAACATATTCCTCTTATCACCCCATCATCACCCAGGGTTGTTTATCAAAGAGGAGATTATCATCTTCTCTGATTATTGCATGAACATTCAAATATTCATGAGTCATTTACTCTTGTTTCATCCTAGGTTCCTTGCCATCAACATAGGAATTATAAGGATGATTACATATCATCACTCCTTTCTTTGTTATTTTCTAACATGCTCATGAACATTTTATGATTTTATCACATTTCTCATTTTCACATTATGGAAGAGATCATTATTTCTCACATATTCTTTATTTGAACAAGGATCATATTCCTTACTCCCTTTCACTTATCATGAGAATTTTACTTTTTACTTTTTCATACTCACAGGTTGATCTGAGATAATTTCATATTCCATTTTATTGCACTTAGGACGGCATAGAAACAACTGTACCGTATTTTTAATTTCATTATGCTCTTTAGATTGCCTCAAAATGATTACTTGATTAGAGTAATCAGAAAGATAGCAATATAAGAGTTCCATACTTACCCTACCTTCAATAGTTGAATACCTGGCCAGGGTATAAAAGTATTGAGATTAGGTAGTATGCACCTTGTTTGTATTATATCCCTTGATTTTCATATCATCCAAGTCACATGACTTAATATCCCTGGATTTCTCCAGGTATCTCATTTACATCTCTACCTTTTTATATGGACAAATGCAATTATAAAGCATTTAAAATAATATTGGACATAATATAAATTCTAGTTCTCATCATTTCTTCCCCATGTTCCCATAGGACAACTAAAGGGAAGTCAACAACAAAAATTCTTCTTATGATTATCAGATAAAATCAAGAGAAGAAATATTAGAATGAAAAATCTCTATCTGAATGTCACCCCTCGTGGTCATATACCACTTTAGGTTGACTCAAAACATAGAGTCTAGTTGTTTCATGTTGTTGCTTTTGCTTTTTTACACTATTGGGTTGTAACTTTCGTAAGCCCTGTCAAGTCTGTCTCGGTTGTTGGGTCATTTCCTCCCTTCTTTTTGAACAAAAGGGTTTAGTATGCTCAACATGTCCATATCTATAACATGTCTTGTCCTTATACCATGGTCTTATCGGTCTTATTAACGATGTAGAAGCTAAGCCAAGAGTTCTTACAGTTGGAAAGTTAGGGCTTTTGCCTTTACTTAGTGACTACTGCCCTGGTGCACAAGGAATTTTCTTTTTATCTCAGCTTATTGCCCCTCCTTGGCCATTGCCATCACAGATGTACTATCTGTCTATACTTATGGAAGAGTCTATTTTCTTTCCATATGTTAATCCTTCCCACATTTTCCAACATGACTATGTCATTCAGGAACCCTTTCAGAACCCAAAGTTTCTGGATTGAGGACTGGTAACCTAGGTTGTAGTGCTAGTATCCAGTCTACTATATGCATCATTGTTGTCCTAACCTACCCAACAAGAGCATAAAAAGCAAGATTATCTATCCTAATTGGGTCAAGATGGGAATTCTTAGGCACTCATTCTTCTCTTGCCTGATCCCTTGCACCCTCTCCTGGTGTGATAACATTGCTCTTAGCATTGTGTTCCTCGCGTTCTCCAGTTATTTTTAAACTTCACCCTTTCTTCTGCATAAGCAAAAGTCACTATAGGGTATATTGGAGGATACTAGAACTGACTCAACACCTTAGTCCTATGTCTCTATAGACTCAGCAAACCTTAAGCTCTGATACCAAAACTTTGTGATGACCCAACATCAAATAAAGTCATCCATAGTAAATAATTGTGGAATAACCATAAGCAACATATTAACAAAATCACTAAAAATTAAAACCATTTTGAAAAGAGATCCTCTTCCAGGAAACTCTTAATGAAAGAACCAAAACTTTATATACATCAGGGTTCACATTTTACATACATTGTACCATCTCATCTTGAGAATAACATATAGCAGTTGCTTGTCAAAACATATACTGAAGCAACATAAAACCTCGAGGCATGCAAGTCAAAATCTCAAATTGTTCATAAAACCATCACGTTCTAACTCCAAGCACCTGAGAGAACAGAGACGACAATATGACTTCTATCTACAAGACATGAGAAATAGTATATTCAACCTGAGCTATTACTGTTGTCATTGATGTTGGTGTTCTCCTTCTACAGTACAATCTCTACCCCCCCCCCCCCCCCCCCCCGTGCACGTCCACCTAAAAAAATGTGGATCCCACGGGGTGAGACAATTGTCCCAGCGAGAGATATGACTCTCTGCCAACAATATTATTATCACAATTAAGCAGTATAAAATTGAGCAGAGGTTCTTTTATATTAACAAGTAAGACTAATCACTATTATAAGCGGAACAGAGTAATTCCTTCTCTTAAAATAATGTCGCTATCTATGATAGAGCAATAAATCATCTATTCACTTTACAAGGAATATAAAGAAACATTTATAACATCTATCCAATTAAGATGTATAAATGAAGTGTACATCAACCAATGTTTTCAGTATTCGACCATTAAGCAAATGTGATACATGGCTGATTATGTATTTACAATCACACTTATACCCTGAGGAGATGAGGTATACCGCTCATACTCCAACCGACCACTGTGAAGTCAAAGCCAGTACCATACAAGGTCAATGGAAGAGCCGAATTCAAAGACCTCACCTGTCTTGGTCAGTACGAGACCACTGGCAGTGACATTACGTGTCAAACTGCAATTAGCTTTCCAGGGTATAGTGGCATCTTCTCTATAAAGTTACAGCCGCAACATGCACTCTCTTCAGAGATACCACACAACAATCCCCGATATATTAATATTGAGTCATGGCATATAGACATACTCTTATGATGATGAGGGAGACCACACAACAATCCCTATTGTGATGGAAGGATATGTTCTTCCATTACCCCCACATATTAAAAAATATGCTCTCTGAGTTAAACTCGTTTCACCATTCATCAAATCCTAATACTGAATGGATCTATGGTTAAGGCATTTGTTACGACCCCACCTCCCGATAACCCCCATTTAAGGGAGACCAAGAGGTTGAAGCCGCACTCATTAATCCCGGATCAAAGGTTCGACATATAACCATAAACAATTATTAAATTCTAACAGACTAACTGAAAATGGTAACAAATTTTTTTCTTTACATACCTTGAAAAGTTGGAAACAAACTAACTTTTAACCTCTGTTGAACTATCCTATCTAATTCCTCCTTGTTCTTTAATTCTTGAATTCACAATATGTCGTTGTACTGTTTGTGCTTTTCAGGATTTTACCTAAAACATCGACAAACAGAAACAACGGTCAGCCGAAGCTGGAATGTGGGGAGAAGTAGATAATTGTTCAACTAAGTTAACAATATAATCATTCAATTAATGATTTAACAAAAAAGATTACATTTTAAACCATATAACTCAATCCATACATATTCACAAACTCTGGGTTGTCCCTGCAGTGGACATGGATATCACCTCTCTTTTAGGTATAGAGTCGCATGGCACTATCCGAGGATAGCCCAATATCTAACTCATTAGGACTTGATGGTCCTACCTTCGTGGTAGCCATGTACTAAGTCAACCATTGACTTGATGGACCTACCCAATGGGTAGCCATGTACTAGGTCATCCATAGACCTGATGGACCTACCCAATAGGTAGCCATGTACTAGGTCTTTCTCTAACCCGATGACCTACCCATAGGTAGCCATGTACTAGGTTAGCTATTTTGCCACAGAGAGAACCAGGATCTGAGTTTATAGGTATACACATTAAGTGATAGTCATAGCCACATTATATTTGCAATATGAACATTCCAAGCAGCTTAGTTGCATTCAAAGCGATGAAACGTTCGGGAAACATAAGCGGTTAACCATAAGTAACCACATACCTGATTTGAAGAGTCATGCAGATTATTCAACATATACTTCATGTGTATACAATCAAGTCAATCAACAGATCCAAGCAAGTAATTCAATCATCACATAGTTCCTGAAATAAATATGTACTCTATTTATTACACACTTTATCAAGAATCTACTTTATTGACTTGGATTCACTTTCTAGGGTTTCTAATCTGCATTAATTATTCATTAATACTCATTAGGGTTTCTTAGATCAATTTCTCAAACTTTACCCCTTTTAGATTAACAAACCCTAAAATACTCTTTTCCTTTTATGTAAACCCTAATTGCTCAAACTATTCATTTAATAGTCTTTTATACTTAGATTGACTTAGGATCATGATATCCCTACTTGTTTATGGATTTGAACAATTAAAACATTTAAAAGTCATATTCCCCTAAATTAGGGTTTTCAAGCTCATTAATGCATAACCATGCACAAAACCCTAACTTAAGCCATTTATTAAAAGATTATTTTTTTAGATTCCATCTTCACATTTATCAACAATAGGTTATTATCATCCATTGAACATCAAATCTAAGGGTCTTTTCTTAATTAAATCATTAAAAATGATAACTTTATGCCCCTTTTCATATTTCAAGCATATTTATGAACATAATCTCTAAATTAGATTAATCGCATATAAAGATCTTCCTTTTTGAACATAAGGTACCATTTTACATTTAGCAGGTTAACATCAACCCTAAAATCCATTACACCCCTTTTAATCACATTAATCATATCAAAATAGGATTCCTTAATCTTTAATTCATTAAGGATAATAAACTACACTATATTTCGAACTATGATCAGACTCAGGCTATGAAACTATTTTTATTGAATTCCTTGTGTTCTCCTGATCAAAATTCATATATAACTTGTTTTAATCCGAGCTATGATTATTTATCTATGAATTTTGCATTAAAACACTTACTTGACCAATCAGATGGCACCACGTCATCCAGCTCATGCAACGCGGGTCGTTTGAGAATTATAACCAAAAACTGTTTTTCCCTTGACTTAAAACTCGGTTCTTTTGTCCCGCGGAGGGCAATTCTGTCCAACGACCAAAGGGTCGTCTCCCACCTTCGGCCAGCCCTAGCGGCCGCCACCTGCAGACCTGCGCAGGTTGGTTCTTCCTCCCCCAGGCCGCATTCGATGCCGGAACTTGTTGCTCTCACTCCGCCCTGCTCTGGCGCACTCAGGACGCCCTTTTGACATGACTTACACGGCCAAACTCGACCGCAACACGGCCCGTAGTTGCTGCCGTGGTTGCTGCGGCTTGCAGGCATATGACGGGCGTTGTGCGGTGGCAGAGGTATCAAAAAGATAGACGATCCATTCAGGGTTGTCGTGGAAGTGTCCAGCCTTCAACCAGACCACTCCTCAGCCCTTACTTTGCTCCAGGGATAGGATTATACACTCGTTAGGGTTTTTTCACGGAAAGAAGAAGGAGAAAGGGATGTATCGCGTGGGATCTCTCGGGGTCTCGGCCAGGGTTTTACCCCCTTCTTATAGGGTGAGAGAAACGAAGTCATATGGCTGCTTGCCCACCAAGAAACGAAATCTCTTAACAAAAGGAATCATACCCCTTCAAGGAGAAGAAACCTTCCCTCTCCTATGTACTTCTTTGATGTTTCCTATTTCTTGGGCAATTAGGAATATGAAAAACCTTTTATTCTCTCTTATACTTTACTTTAACTTCATAAGCACGGAATATTACTTTCTTTTAGTAGAAAGTATTTCCCTTTTATCAATATCACAAAACCATTAATAATGCATTATAATATCCTCTTATTTTTCCTTTTTAGTATTTTCTCTTTCTTTCCTCTTCATTGGGACTCCTTGGATCCCAAGATACTCTATTATTTTGAAATTCTCTCGTTGGATACTTATTATCCTTCTAGATGCATCATTATGCATTATTTCACATTATCTTATTTATTTCTCATTTAATTATCTCTTTTTGAGGATTTCTTTTTATCTCTCTCCTATTTTCCTCATTGGCATCCCTTTTATCATAAGAAATCCTTGGGATACGAAATGCCACCAAGGATGACTCAATTATACTTATTTTCCACATTTTCTCATTATTTTCCAATTTCTCACTTCATAAAGAAAAACTTAATTAATATTTTCTTTTCTTATGGCTTTCTTTATGCAACTTTATACTCCTTGGAACCCAAAGAACCCAAGAGGCACGAAATCCTCTTTGGATTTGCCTTCTAGAGGTTTCCACACATTTCTTTTATCAATTATTCCATTATTCATTACTAATTGAATTTTCTTTGTTATTTCCTTGTTATTGGGCCCAATAGACAATAAAGCCAACAAATCAAACAACAAGGCTATTTTAAACGAAATCCATTTATTCAAAACAAATCACATCATTATTGTCAATTATTCTTAATATGAGAAATTTCATTTCTCACCAATTGAACCCAAAAATTGGGGTTATAACATCCTTCCCCTCTTATAGGAATTTTGTCCTCAAAATTCTATGAATCAATCAAACAAACAAACAATTCAGGATAAGACTTCCCATGTCCATCATTGGCCCCTATGTGGCTTTTCCGTACTCATGGTGTTTCCAAAGAACCTTTATCATCACATATTATTTTCTCTGAGTTCTTTCACTCTAGCGTCTATAAACTGCACAGGTGACTCAGGTCATTTCAGCCTCCCTTGGGGCTCACTAGGTTCATTGCTCAGCACATGGTCGGGGTACCTCACATAGTGCTCTAAATTGGACATATGGAAAACATCTCCCATTACTTTATCCCGAGGGGTAAAGTCAAACCTAACCTTCTCCACCCATCCATCTCTAATGGACCCATGTATCGGGGACTCAGCTCTCTTAATTAGAACTTAGAGGAGTCAGATATGCATGTCACATTTCCTCCCACAGTAACTTGTATGTCAGTCTACTTTGCATCTGCTCACGACTCTTATCGTCTCTAGGCTCCTTTCAGCCCTTTGCATAATCAAAGTGACTTCATCTACACACACTGTGGTCCTCATCATGTGGTCCCTTCACCAACATCACCTTACTGAAGTGGTGACCGACACAACCTCCCTTACAGAGCTTCATATAAGACCCGATACTGGCTATGGTGGTCATTGTCACATCTTTCATAGGACAATAACTCTCTAGATATCACACTAAACGAGCACACATGCCCTCATCAGACCCTTTAGTCTGGATCATACTAACCATAGTTAGGGGTGATAAACTATACTAACATTGGGTTCTTCATGTACCTACTTCCACTTTATGGAAATGAACCTTTAGGTCGAACTCAAGAACCATTGAACTCACTTCATGGTCTAGTTGAACCATCTCTCTCATGGGTAGTTCAACTAGATCTGTCCCTTGACAGAACTCTCCCTTCCTCGTATTATCTAGGTAAGGTGACCTACCGTAACCCATATTGTATCTCGACCATCTTTGGCCCAGGGAAGACCTATCACAACATCCATAGTGTTGAGCTCTCATTCCATCTCAGGGACTCTTTTGTCCTCTATAACGATACACTGGGTTACCGAGGTTCGTCCTTTACCTCCTGGCTTGCATGTCCATAAACCACATGCAACCCCATCTTAAGCACCTAACGTGCTATTGCCATTATCACGGTGTATGGTGATCTCTAATCATGGTTTCTTGTATGTCGTGATTCTTTCAAGATCAAAACCTCTGAAACCTTAAACCTCTGTAGTCGGGGTTTCATCACCTTCTCTTCCCAAGAAGTACATCTGAGGTTTTACCACCATCCTTTCATTGCATCCAGGACTAGACGATTTAACCAAACCACCATAACTTTTCAACGCATCTTGTTACATCTGAGTGTGATCCAAACACCTCTCCTTTTCAAACTTAGGGTTAGCCAAACAACCCCTTCTAACTTCTAGTCAAACAAGTCTTAACCAGAGCATTCATTACCATTTCACATCCTTAGGTATTAGGTAACATTGATGACATACACATCCATGTATTTCACTTATTATATCACCTCAAATTATATGTTTATCTTCATAAGAACACTCTTTGATTCCATCATCATGGTGATCAAACTCAACCAGGTATAACTTGTAAGTTCCACATAACTCATGATAAAAACATCCTCATATGGGGACTACCTCATTCCTCTTAGTGTTTACAAACCATCCATGTATCATTCACTTTACCAGGGTAGATATCTTCTCTCTCCCCATTTCTCGTGGCAACGTTCCAACCTACATCATCTCTTATCCTTGGTGTATGACATGCATAATGTCCTATCTCTCACCCCCATAACAAGAGGAAATAAGCATTTGGCTGCAGTCCAAATACAAAGTTCTTCATGTTCCAAGAGTAGAGATGGTACATCCCACCTTGCCAGTACACCTTTAAATTTAAGTTACAACATGCCACATATGTCTCTTCATCACACACATCATGATATCAAACTAGCCTTGTACCCACTGAGGTTTATATCCTTGGTCATCTCCTCTAGGTCTATAGGGTACCGACTCCTTTGGGGTCATCCTTCTTCCCTCGTGCATCAAGAGAGTGCCCTACTCATCTGCCATTTGGGTCCCATGAGTTCATGAAGATGATCAATCTCCTAACCCATGGCCCTCAGACAATGATAGTTGTTACCTCCCGACCCTATGGTCATGTGCAACTGGGGAATTAGGCAACTCCAACTTTCATCGGTCTTATCCCTACCTGACCCTAGGATAGACTTAGGATTCTCCATTATAGTACATGTTCACTTAGAACCTTACCCAAGTCTTCATCATCTCTCTTTCTGCATTCTTGGGCTGGCCCTCATCCTTTCTTAGGGATCATGGCAACCTGCCTACCTTGGTCAAGCCCCATACTGGTTACCTCCATGGTAACACATCCATATGCAATTAGAGATGGATATCTATGGGTCTATAGGTTCATTCTCATACCATGTACTTTTCACTTAGCTTTTCAAGATCCTAAGAGACCTCTTTAGGCTACCTTAAACTAACCAAAACTGATATACATCCTTCCAAAGGGGTCCCTCTCCCAGGATGGGAGGAAAACTATCTCTAAGGTCACAAAAGCTCTTTGGTTTTGGGTTTACATCCACACGAGCCTACTTAACCCTAGCAAGCCATCAAGGCCCAAGTAGGTCACTTACTGTACTATGCTAGGTCATACTTGTCCTCTTTCCTCAATGTTGGATCAAGATCATACCTTTCTTTATCATCAACTTAGCTGTGAGGGGTTCATCAAACACACATTTAACTTCAAGGGCTCCTCTTTTCCTCCATTCATGAGGATTACTATGCTTACTTCTATAGGAACTCAACTTCTCATCATGAGCCTTAGGTACACCACTTCCCCTCTTAGGCCTAGGAACCCTAGGTTCACTGCATGCTCTGTCTCTTAACTACAAAGCAAGCATGGAAAAGGCATGACATGCACTCCTTGTCATCCTTCAACTCAAACAACACTTAGGATTGGGTCCTCCTTAAGGACACCCAACAAGGTATAGGGCCTCATAACCTGCTACTAAACCTTTCTAGGTCTAAGGAACTCTTCTTCCTACCTCAGAAGGTAAACATCCCTACCATAGGCACCAGAAGCTTCATCTTTTTTTTTAAGGATTTGGTCCCTCTAAAGGCCACCAAGGTATCCTCAACTTTCAGGGATCGATCATGAGGCAACCACTATCATCCATTGTTCAGGGTTTTAGGCTTCCAACCTTCTTGTTGGGTTTCCTTCTCTCTCTAGAGCTAACCCTACATCCAACCTCACCATTAGAGGTCCTCTCTTCATGAAGGATCAACCTCCAAAGCATTCTCTTCATGGGTGACGCCTAGGTTCACACTTATGGTTGCTCAAGATCATCCATAACCCTCTATGCTCCATCATAATACCTTATCTAGGGCTTCATCCTACCGTCCGCACTATGACGTGCCCTAGGTGCCAGCTATGCCCTACCGGTACAAGCCCATAGGGTTTCCATGGTCCTTCACCAACCTCATCATCTAAGGAGATATCCTTTACCCTAACATGCACGACCCTTTCCAGGGTTGGGTTGCCAAAGGTGTTAGGTTACCCATGGATCATATGGCATCCCAAAGGCATGTTCTTTAAAACACCTGGTCTGACTCATCTCTCTCTAACCTTCCCCTAGGGTTAGGGTTAGCATCATCCTCCGAGGATATTCCAGGTCTCTACTTGAAATGGAGATCTTTATCTCCAAGACTAACTTATCCTCCTGACAAGAAAGTCTAGCCTCAGGTCTCTTCTGAGGACATGACATCTTATGTCATACGAGCTAAGCATGTATCCATTATTTATTTTGCGCTTAATCTATTAAGATTATGTCCATGACATCTTATTTGCATGCCTTTCATCAATTTAATGGGGGATTCCTTAAACCTTATTAACATTACCCATACCTCAAGAGGGTGAGGAGAAGAAAGAAAACCCTAATCCTTTAGGTCCTTATCAGAATTTTGTGATGAGGAGGGATGAATAAGATGAGAAGTCCTAAAGGTATCTTATTTCGAGTCATACCCTAAGACTTTGGCCAGGCGGTCACACGGGTCCGGGAGTCCTCGTATTCCGACTAGCGGTGCGGAGGAAAATCTTGCCAGCCCCCCGTCGTGATCCCTTTCTAGACACCTCCGCCTTTTGGATACTCCTCTAATAACTCCCTTGGGTTCTATGGAGTTTGTAAAATCTAATAATTATTAATGGTTAAATGAGGAACCTACGCTTTGATACCAAATGTTACGACCCCACCTCCCGATAACCCCCATTTAAGGGAGACCAAGAGGTTGAAGCCGCACTCATTAATCCCGGATCAAAGGTTCGACATATAACCATAAACAATTATTAAATTCTAACAGACTATACTGAAAATGGTAATAATTTTTTTTCTTTACATACCTTGAAAAGTTGGAAACAAACTAACTTCTAACCTCTGTTGAACTATCCTATCTAATTCCTCCTTGTTCTTTAATTCTTGAATTCACAATATGTCGCTTTAGTGTTTGTGCTTTTGAGGATTTTACCTAAAACGCCGACAAACAGAAACAACGGTCAGCCAAAGCTGGTATGTGGGGAGAAGCAGATAATTGTTCAACTAAGTTAACAATATAATCATTCAATTAATGATTTAACAAATAAGATTACGTTTTAAACCATATAACTCAATCCATACATATTCACAAACTCTGGGTTGTCCCTGCAGTGGACATGGATATCACCTCTCTTTTAGGTATAGAGTCGCATGGCACTATCTGAGGATAGCCCAATATCTAACTCATTCAGACTTGATGGTCCTACCTCTGTGGTAGCCATGTACTAAGTCAACCATTGACCTGATGGACCTACCCAATGGGTAGCCATGTACTAGGTCATCCATAGACCTGATGGACCTACCCAATAGATAGCCATGTACTAGGTCTTTCTCTAACCTGATGACCTACCCATAGGTAGCCATGTACTAGGTTAGCTATTTTGCCACAGAGAGAACCAGGATCTGAGTTTATAGGTATACACATTAAGTGATAGTCATAGCCACATTATATTTGCAATATGAACATCCAAGCAGCTTAGTTTCATTCAAAGCGATGAAACGTTCGGAAACATCGGGAAACATAAGCGGTTAACCATAAGTAACCACATACCTGATTTGAAGAGTCATGCAGATTATTCAACATATACTTCATGTGTATACAATCAAGTCAATCAACAGATCCAAGCAAGTAATTCAATCATCACATAGTTCCTGAAATAAATATGTACTCTATTTATTACACACTTTATCAAGAATCTACTTTATTGACTTGGATTCACTTTCTAGGTTTTCTAATCCGCATTAATTATTCTTTAATACTCATTAGGGTTTCTTAGATCAATTTCTCAAACTTTACCCCTTTTAGATTAACAAACCCTAAAATACTCTTTTCCTTTTATGTAAACCCTAATTGCTCAAACTATTCATTTAATAGTCTTTTATACTTAGATTGACTTAGGATCATGATATCCCTACTTGTTTATGGATTTGAACAATTAAAACATTTAAAAGTCATATTCCCCTAAATTAGGGTTTTCAAGCTCATTAATGCATAACCATGCACAAAACCCTAACTTAAGCCATTTATTAAAAGATAATTTTTTTAGATTCCATCTTCACATTTATCAACAATATGTTATTATCATCCATTGAACATCAAATCTAAGGGTCTTTTCTTAATTAAATCATTAAAAATGATAACTTTATGCCCCTTTTCATATTTCAAGCATATTTATGCACATAATCTCTAAATTAGATTAATCACGTATAAAGATCTTCCTTTTTGAACATAAGGTACCATTTTACATTTAACAGGTTAACATCAACCCTAAAATCCATTACACCCCTTTTAATCACATTAATCATATCAAAATAGGATTCCTTAATCTTTAATTCATTAAGGATAATAATCTACACTATATTTCGAACTATGATCAGATTCTGGCTATGAAACTATTTTTATTGAATTCCTTGTGTTCTACTGATCAAAATTCATATATAACTTGTTTTAATCCGAGCTACAATTATTTATCTATGAATTTTGCATTAAAACACTTACTTGACCAATCGGATGGCGCCACGTCATCCATCTCATGCAACGCGGATCGTTTGAGAATTATAACCAAATTACGGTTTTGCCCTTGACTTAAAACTCGGTTCTTTTGTCCCGCGGAGGGAAATTCTGTCCAATGACCAAAGGGTCGTCTCCCACCTTTGGCCAGCCCTAGCGGCCGCCACCTACAGACCTGCGCGGGTTGGTTCTTCCTCCCCCAGGCCGCATTCGATGCCGGAACTTGTTGCTCTCACTCCGCCCTACTCTGGCGCACTCAGGACGCCCTTTTGACATGACTTACACGGCCAAACTTGACCGCAACACGGCTCGTAGTTGCTTCCGTGGTTGCTGCGGATTGCAGGCCTATGACGGGCGTTGCGCGGTGGCAGAGGCATCATAAAGATAGACGATCCATTCAGGGTTGTCGTGGAAGTGTCCAGCCTTCAACCAGACCACTCCTCAGCCCTTACTTTGCTCCAGGGATAGGATTATACACTCGTTAGGTTTTTTTCACGGAAAGAAGAAGGAGAAAGGGTTGTATCGCGTGGGATCTCTCTGGGTCTCGGCCAGGGTTTTACCCCCTTCTTATAGGGTGAGAGTAACGAAGTCATATGGTTGCTTGCCCACCAAGAAACGAAATCTCTTAACAAAAGGAATCATACCCCTTCAAGGAGAAGAAACATTCCCTCTCCTATGTACTTCTTTGATGTTTCCTATTTCTTGGGAAATTAGGAATACGAAAAACCTTTTATTCTCTCTTATACTTTACTTTAACTTCATAAGCACGAAATATTACTTTCTTTTAGTAGAAAGTATTTCCCTTTTATCAATATCACAAAACCATTAATAATGTAGTATTTTCTCTTTCTTTCCTCTTCATTGGGACTCCTTGGATCCCAAGATACTCTATTATTTCGAAATTCTCTCGTTGGATACTTATTATCCTTCTAGATGCATCATTATGCATTATTTCACATTATCTTATTTATTTCTCATTTAATTATCTCTTTTTGAGGATTTCTTTTTATCTCTCTCCTATTTTCCTCATTGGCATCCCTTTTATCATAAGAAATCCTTGGGATACGAAATGCCACCAAGGATGACTCAATTATACTTATTTTCCACATTTTCTCATTATTTTCCAATTTCTCACTTCATAAAGAAAAACTTAATTAATATTTTCTTTTCTTATGGCTTTCTTTATGCAACTTTATACTCCTTGGAACCCAAGGAACCCAAGAGGCACGAAATCCTCTTTGGATTTGCCTTCTAGAGGTTTCCACACATTTCTTTTATCAATTATTCCATTATTCATTACTAATTGAATTTTCTTTGTTATTTCCTTGTTATTGGGCCCAATAGCCAATAAAGCCAACAAATCAAACAACAAGGCTATTTTAAACGAAATCCATTTATTCAAAACAAATCACATCATTATTGTCAATTATTCTTAATATGAGAAATTGCATTTCTCACCAATTGAACCCAAAAATTGGGGTTATAACAGCATTACATGATGATATTCCACTTGATTAATTAGGTGCATTACAGTATTCTTTTAGCATCAAACAAGTTATAAGAATCAATCATAAACAAATGCTACAAAGAAAGTTGTAATACATCTATCAAGTACTTTCCTAATCTTTGGAACACATTTAGATACATAACACTTGGGTTCTCAGCCCCTTATCATATGACTTGGGATTCTTATCCCTAAATTAATATCATCATCATGATTATATGATCTGGTTATTCAACCCTTAGTTCATCACTGAACAATGTCACCTCTTATCAGGTAACCATTACCTCTAGGTCCTCAGACCCATGTATATATATCACATTTGTTGCACAAGTATTTCACATGCCTCACAAGGCCCATTTAAACATCTTGTCACCTCTCTCTAGGCAAAAACTATTCACATGGATCACAAGGCCCATTAAACATCTTGTCACCTCTCACTAGGAAACAACTATTCACATGGATCACAAGGCCCATTAAACATATTATCACCTCTCACTAGGAAACAACTATTCACATGGCTCATAAGTCCCATTAAACATCTTGTCACCTCTAACTAGGCAACAACTATTCACATGGCTCACAAGGCCCATTAAACATCTTGTCACCTCTCACTAGGCAACAACTATTCACATGGCTCACAAGGCCCATTAAACATCTTGTCACATCTCACTAGACAACAACTATTAACATGGCTCATAAGGCCCATTAAACATCTTGTCACCTCTCACTAGGGAACAAATATTCACATTGCTCACAAGGCCCATTAAACATCTTGTCACCTCTTACTAGGAAACAACTATTCACATGGCTCACAAGGCTTATGAAATAAGAGAAATACAACCTTCCCACTATTAGGGTTAGGGGTTCCCTTTATAGACAAATAGGGTTTTAAGTTCATATTATCAATCCAAACCCTAATCCATTGTTGCACACATCTAGGAGCATACATTGATATCCTATTCAATCATACTTATTTATTCTCATCATTTATCATTAAATTATTATCAACACAAAGTACGAGTTTCTCTCTCATCCTCACTAGAGTATTGATTACATCATACTTTATTAACTTGTCTTAATCCTTTTCTCAAGGTATGTTAGCCTACACTTATCAAAGTGCATTAAACTCATTACATATTAATGTAACAATTGACATGACACACTTCATGCGTTACTCATTTAAGTATATTGGATTTGAGGTGCATAAAGGTGTATCAACCTTGAGGTGCTGGATGTGATATTATCATGCCTTGGTGTATCACTTCCCTCACTACTTTTAACTTAAGTTCATCGACTTATCTTGTATTAGGGTATTTCCCACCCTAATAATTTATGCACTAACTCATCACATTTATTCTATAGTGTATTGGCCATAAGTCATACATTTGAATTATCCATCTATCATCAGTGATATGGACTCCTCTCAGGTTAAGGCATTGTTGATATAGGGTTGACCATTATCAACCACTTTAGGTGTTCCACCTATCAAGGTATTAATGACACTATTACTTGGTGTTACACTCATCACTCCTAAGACTATTTTTCCCTCACCTTTACAAGGTGTATCAGGTTGAATCATGTATGTCAAGTTAAACACATGTATTGGATTAGGTGTATATCGGGCTAGACATCATCATATCTCTCATACCCTTACCCATCAAGGTATCAAGCTTACCAATCATATGGTGTATCACCTTCACCATACATGAGTGTAGCATCCTCACCTCACTTGAAGATATTGGCCACACCATACTTTAGTGTATTGACCATCACATGTTCTAGGGTATTAGCCACCTTACCACTTTTGTCATCTAGTGTATTGGTTTATCCACCATATCATTTTAGAGATGTGTTCTCAACATCATATCGTCCAAGAGGTGTATGATTAACCCAATATTGGTTTAGAGGTGTATTATTGTTACCCATATCATTTTAGAGGTGTATGTGTGCTTACCATCAAGAGGTGTATGCTTGCTTGCCATATCACTTTAGAGGTGTATGTGTGCTTACCATCTCAGGAAAGAGGTGTATGCTTGCTTGCCATATCCCTTTAGAGGTGTATATGTAATACCCCTGACTTGGGTTATGTCTTAACCCTAGAAGTTTTGCTTAAGATACATACAAATTGATTCCAATCTAATAATGAGAAATTAAGGCTTCTGGTGAAGTTTGTTTTCAAGTTTGAGCTTAATTGCAAACTATTTGTGTATTACATGAAAGTCTGAGTGAAAAGTGCAATTTATCCAAGATGAGGGGTTACATTGCAAAATACCACATGCGTGGAAAGCCTAAATCCCAAGTTACAACTCGTTTGAACAATGCTAGTACCTTGTACACCAATTTTGATACAATTTGTAATTTACCCAATATGTGAGGTTAAAATGTAAATTACCACCTCTAGAGTGACATCATTTACTCTATGTATCCTTTGGAGGAAAGAGACAGAAGGGGGCTCTATGTTTGAATCACCATTCAGTGATGATACTCTTGGTAATGAAGGACCAAGAATGAGTTGAAGGCAAGAACCTTATATGTGTTGTATCGAGTTGTAGAAGGAGCCCTATCGACCAAGGAGCCAAAATAGGGGCCTCCTATCGGTTTGTTGAGCCTTGGCAAAGGCCATGATGGGAAAAGCACCTCAAGGAGGTGGCCCATGACAGGTCACAAAGTCCCTTACAAAAAGTGTATCGGGTTTCTTATTTAATGAGATAAAGACGAGATAACTTGACCAACAAGATAAATAAGGGTCGAGATATTGTCTCTAGGTTATCCTCAAGACTCTTGCATGGCAATATATACATATGTGTGCATGCATGGCCACTTGTCAACCATGCATGGCCACGTGTCATCTAGTAGCTTAAGGTAAAGACACCTCATATATGCTTTATCTGATGAAATCAAGTATATATAGTTCACCTTTCACCAACTTATGAAAGTTTACGATCCTCATAACCATTCCCCTTGGAGATATCGTGCAAAGACCCTTAGGTATCATGCAAAGCAGCTCAAGGATCTAGGACATCTCGAGCACCAAACTTTAGGTAAGGCTTTGGCCACCTTCAACCTTGGTTGAAGTAGGATATTGGGTTATGGATATTATTTTCTTCCCTTCTTCACCAAGTGCTTAACTATGGTGATCTCTTGTCCATGGAGGAGTTGTGAATGAGCCCTAGACCTTAGAGAAGTTCTTCTTCAACCATAGGACGTGGATCTTGGAGCTTTGAATATGTTCACAAGGCAGGTTATATAACTTGAACCCTATCATGTTATTATTCATCACCTAAATTGTTATGCTTAAATGAACTACTTTTAATTCCAAAATCTTCTGAAATAATTGATGAAATTATGAGTTCTAGTAGTTGCCTAGACCTTTTGCCATGAACTTTAACTATTAGAATAGAAGTCTGGTGCTCAAAGAAGATGGTATCACTTTATAAAGTGATATCAAGTTCAAGCATACACATAAGTAGCTCTAACCCGATATGAGTATTATACTTGCATCACTTGCCCAATATGCTTGTGAGATTACATCCCCTTGCATGATATGGAGATGAAGATACTATCTTAAAACATGTTATGGTGTTAACCATAACCCTTTGCATGATAGGGAGGCAAGTAAGGTCTCCATGCACGATATAGTGTCAAGTAGGCACTTCAAGGAATTTGATATGTTGAAACCCTAATTTGAGTATCCCGATATGAGTGGAGGTAGCAAGTATTTCTTGCCTAACATGATCATGTAATTATATACTTGTGCATGATATCATGAAAACATTTGGTGCAAAATATGAATAAATGAATCAAATACTTATGCACGATATCAGGATGGATTCAAGAACAATGTGTAACCCGATATGGTTGGAATACATGTACCCGATATGAAACCCTAGATAAGGTTAGCCTGATATGAAGATGGATGCTAGCTAATACACGATATGATTCATCCTTGTGGAACGATATGAGAGATACTCCATTTACCCTTATGCACGATACAAGTCTAGACTACACCTCTTACACCATATAGAGGTAGTGAACACTCTAATCAACATAGAGTTGAAAACCCAAGATGATGGGTAAACCGAGATGAGTGGTTTATGAAGATATATGTATGATATGGGTGACATCCCTTGGATGCTAAGAATAACGCATACTCCTACCTTGTGAATAATATAAGGTTCAAATCATGCTTTATGCATGATATGGTATAATCTACCAAATGTGGTGTAGAATTCTAGAGAATGGTTTGAAACCTGATATACCCTAGCCCTAGTGTAATGGGTTGTGGTATGAGAATTCAATAAGAAATCTAGAATGTAATGAAACTATATGATGAGGTTGATCCTTGAAGGAATGAAGGAATCATGAGTTTATGGGTTTATCTAACATGGTAACCCGATATGCTACCTAAGATGGATGCCTAATATGATACCTGATATCGATGCCCGATATTATACCCGATATGGGGCATATGTTGTGCACGATATGGAACTAACCACAAATCTTATATCTAATATGGGGTTAAGAATCTAGATCATACCCAATATAAAATTAATCTGAAGTAGTAAGATTTAAGTGATAGTCCATCTGATGTGAGTATATAATATGCTGATTAGGGTTTACACCTCAAAACATGACATGGCTATGTGGTTATACCCCGTGCTGATATGAATATATGACATAAAGCAAAGGATGTGGTTTAACGTATCATATGATAAGACACACATCTTGATACCAATATGGAAGTGACACTTCAATCATGTGTGATTGATTGAGTGACATATCTTGAACGTGGTGTTAAATGAAAGATAATGTGAATTGTTAATGATGGACTAATATTCCTCCAAGAGAATGATTGAATCAAAAAGTATGATGTATTTGATATCCTAGTAAGGATGAGAGAGAAACACATGCTTGTGTTGTTAATCATTTAATGATAAATGATGAGAAAATATATAAGTATGATTGAATACTTATGATATCAATGTATGCTCCTAGATGTGTGGAGCAATGAATTAAGGTTTTGATTAATAAAATGAACATGAAACCCTATTCGGATATAAAGGGAAACCCTAACCCTAATGATGGGAAGGTTGTATTTCTCTTATTACATGAGCCTTGTGAGGCATGTTAAATACTTGTATAACAAGTATAATGATTAATGGCCTTGTGAGCCATATGAATAAGTTGTTGCCTAGTGAGAGGCGACAAGATGTGTAATGGCCTAGAGAGCCATAATAAGTTGTTGTCGAGTGTATGAATAAGTTGTTGCCTAATGAGAGGTGACAAGATGTGTAATGGCCTTGTGAGCCATATGAATAAGTTGTTGCCTAATGAGATGTGACAAGATGTGTAATGGCCTTGAGAGCCATAATAAGATGTTGCCGAGTGAGAGGTGACAAGATGTGTAATGTCCTTGAGAGCCATATGAATAAGTTGTTGCCTAATGAGAGGTGACAAGATGTGTAATGGCCTTGTGAGACATATGAATAAGTTGTTGCCTAATGAGAGGTGACAAGATGTGCAATGGCCTTGTGAGGCATGTGAATAAGTTGTTGTCTAGTGAGAGGTGACAACATGTGCAATGGCCTTGTGAGCCATGTAAATAAGTTGTTGCCTAATGGGAGGTGACAAAAGGTGTAATGGCCTTGTGAGCCATGTGAATACTTGTAATAGTTACCTTGGTCTGAGGACCAGGAGGTAATAGTTACCTATTACAAAGGTAATAATGCTATGTATACTCAGATCCAATAAGCATGATGATAATGATATGAAGTAATGAGAATTCCCAGTAGTGATAAGGGACTGAGATCCCAAGTATCATGTGTTTTAAAGATTTGAAAAATAAGTGATAGATGTATTACACCTTTCTCTGTAGCATTTGTTTTAATTTATAATGATAACTTGTTTTATGCTAAAAGAATGTTGTAATACATGTAATACATCATTAAAAACTATAAAATGTTGCCCTAACCATAGATCCATCAGTGTCAGAATTTGCTGAATGGTGAAATGGGTTCCACATGGCATAACCTAGAACACATATTTTTGAATATGTGGAGCATGGTGCCTAAGTGACCATGACTCAATAGTTTCATAAGAATTTTCAATAAGAGCACAGTGAACTGATCTGTGTCTCAGAGCATGGTGCCCCTGTGACCATGGCTCAAGAGCATGGTGCCTATGTGACCATGGCTCAGAATATGGTGCTTGTGTGACCATAACTCAATGACTGGGGACGGTTGTTGTAGATGTTCCCCTATGAGAGCACATTTGACACTATAGCTCTAAGCGAGGATGCCTATGTACCCTGGCACAACTATTTGCAGCCGATACAAGATGTCCTGCTAAGCCTAAGTGATCTCTTACTGACCAGGACAAGTGAGGTCATGCCAACCAACTCTCCCATTGACCTTGTATGGTACCAAATTTTGAGAAGTTTGTGGTCGGTTGGAGATGAATGGGGTATGCTTCATCTCCACATGGCATAAGTGTGATTGTAAAATATGTTCAACCATGTAGCATATCTACTTAAAGATCAAACATGGAAAACATTGATTGATGCGCAATACAGTTATACATCTTAGTTGATAGATGTTATTTATGTTTCTTTACATTCCTTACAAAGCAGATAGATGAATTATGACTCTACCATGAGTAGATGCAGTGTTCTCCATGAGAAAGGAGATTATCTTATTCTATTCATACAATGATTAATCATGCTTGTTAAATATAAAAGAACCCCTGCTCAATATTATAATGTTTATCTGCAATAATAATATGGTCAGTAGAGATTTATATCTCTCGCTGGGACAATTGTCTCATCCCGTGGGATACACAATTTTTAGGTGGAAGTGCACGAGATAGTGGAGACCTTTCTGTAGAGGAGGAACAACAACTGGGGCAGTAGTAACAACTCAGGTTGAGTGTACTGTCTGTCGTGACTTGTAGATAGAAGTCCTATGTGTCGTCTCTGTACTCTTAGGTCCTTAGAGTTTCTTCGTACTGGTTTCATGAATGATCTGAGATTTTGGCTTGAATGCCTTGAGATTTTATGTTGCTCTAGTATGTGTTTTGATAGAGCAACTATTATATGTTGTCCTCAAGATGAGATGAAACAGTGTTGTACAATATAAATCATGATATGTATGAGTTTTGGATCTTTCAGTAAAAGTTTTCTGGACAAGGATCTCCTTGCAAAATGGTTTAAATTTTAGTGATTTCTGTTAATTTGTTGTTTATGTTTATTCTGCTTAATTAGTAATGATTTGTTTGTCAGTTTGATGACTGTCATTACAAGTTTTGGAATCACATCTTAAGGTTCACTGAGTCTACAGAGACATAAGACAAATGTGTTGAGTTCGTGTTAATGTCCTCCAATATACCCTATAGTGACTTCCACTTATGCAGAAGGAAGGGTGAAGTTTAAAAATGACTGGAGAACACGAGGGACACATTGTTGAGGGCAATGTTGTTGCACCAGGAAAGGGTGCAAGGGAACATGTAAGAAAAGAATGAGTGCCTGAGCATTCCCCTCATGATCTGATAAGGATAGAGAATATGATTATGATGCTCTTGATAGACAGGTTAAGACAACAATGATACATATAGTAGACTGGATACTAGCATTACAACCTAGGTTACCAGTCCTTAATGCAGAAACTTTGGGCTTTGAAAGGGTTCCTGAATGACATAGTCATGTTGGAACAGTGGAAAATGTGGGAAAGATTAACAGATTGCGAGAAAGTAGACTCTTCCATAAGTTTAGATAGATAGTATATCTGTGATGGTAGTGCCCAAGAAGGGGAAATAAGCTAAGAATTAAGGAAATGTCACTACAATTCTAGAGACATTTGCCTTGTTGTTCTAAAAAGCCAAAGGTTTTGGTGCCACCAGTGCAATAAATAAAGGCAAAAATCCTAACTTTCCATCTGTAAGAACCTATGGCTTAGTTCTACATCGGTAATAAGATCGATAAGCCTATGGTATGAGGACAAGATATGTTATAGATATGGACATGTTGAGCACACTAAACTCTTTTCTTAAAAAAAGGGAGAAAATGACTCGAAAACTGAGGTAGACTCGGTAGGGCTTATGAAATTTATATCCCAATAGTATAAAAAGGCAAGAGCAACAACATGAAATAATTAGACTCTATGTGTTGAGTCAACCTAAAGCGGTTGATGACTGTGAGGGGTAACAATCAAACAGAGCTTTTTCATTTTGATATGACTTATCTTGATGTTATCTGATAACCATAAGAGGTTATGGATTTCCCTATTGATTTCCCTATGGGGACACAGGGAAGGAATGATGTGAACTAGAATTTATACTCTGTTCAGTATTCTTTTAAATTCTTTATAATTTCTTTTGTTTGTGTGAAAGAAGATGAGATATAGAAGTTATGCCTGGAAGAAATCCAGGGATGCTAAGTCCTATGTTTTGATGATATGAAAAGTAAGGAACATGATTGTAAACACAGTGCATACTACCTAATCTCAGTACTTGTATAGCCCAGTTAGGTATTCAACTATTGAAGATAAGGTGAGTATGGAACTCTGAGATTGTTATCTTTCTTATCACTCTGATCAGGTAATCATTCTGAGACAATCTAGTGAGTATAATGAAACTAGAAATATGGAATGGACATTTGTGTCACATTCTAAGTGTAATAAAGTGGAATCTGAGATGATCTTAGATCAATCTGTGCGTATGAGGAAGTAAGGAGTATAATCCTCATGAAATGAGAATGAGAACAAGGGAAATGATCCTTGTTTGATAAAGTCTGTGTGAATAAGTAAAGAACTCTTCCCATAATGTGGAAATGGGGAATGTGATAAAACCATGAAATGTTCATGAACATGTTAGACAATAATAAAGAAAGGGATGATGATATGTAATCATCCATATAATTCCTATGCAGACGGCAAGGAATCTGAGATGCAACAAGTATAAATGACTCATGAATGGTGAAAGTCCATGCAATAATCCTAGGAGATGGTGAGGTCTCCTCTTTGATGAATAACCCTGGGTAATGATGAGGTGATGAAAGGAATATGTTTCTTTGTAAAGTATCAGTTTGTCTTGGACTTTGGTTCCAAGATAAAGATATGTGTAACATATTATGTCCCAAGATAAAAGAAATATCCTTTTGTATATTTGACTTTGGTATAAACAATAGAGAAATGGATATGATGTGTTTTTGACACATGTAAAGGATACGAAGGTAAGAAATTCTGGTATCCAAGATGTGTCAAAAGGTATGGGGGAGTGAGAACATGACTCTTGATAAGATGAATAATGTTGGGTTACCTAGAAGGGGCAACCTTGAGACAACTCTAGTAGGGAAATCATATGTTAGGGGTTTATGCTATGCATAAACATAACTTTGATATAGATATACTAATTGAAGGAATAATTGTAGAATCATTTGAGAAAAATCTTATCAAAGCTAAAAATGTATGATAAGACCTGTAGTCCCAAGTGGGTGACAAAACGTAACCATAATCTCTCCATGAAAAAGAAATGTTAAAACTAAGTGGGGTTTGACACCTGAATCATTCAAAGTATGAATAACACTTCTTTGATATATAGGTGTTACCAGACACAATATATATACTGCAAGTCAATAATGAAAAGATAGTTGAATATATATATATATATATATATATATATATATATATATATATATATATATGACAGATTCAAATGATAACCCTGAGTGGAAGGACTTTGTACTGGTCAAAGTTCTATGGCATCTCGATCACATAAAGATGTTATGTGGAGAATTGATGACATGAGGCGTCAATGAAAATTGTCTTCCTTCATCTGGAATTTCGGGGACGAAATCCTTGTAGGGGTTTATAATTGTAATACCCCTGACCTAGGTTATGGATTAACCCTAGAAGTTTTTCTTAAGTAAGATACAAACTGATTCTAATCTTGTAAAAAGAAATTAAGGCTTCTAGTGAATTTTGTTTTCAAGTTTGAGCTTAATTGCAAACTATTTGTGCATTACATGAAAGTCTGAGTGAAAATTGCAATTTACCCAAGATGAGGGGTTACATTGCAAAATACCACATGTGTATAAATCCTAAATCCCATGTTACAACTTGTGTGAACAATTCTAGTACCTTGTACACCAATTTTGGTGCAATTCGTAATTTACCCAATAGGTGGGGTTAAAATGTAAATTATCACCTCTAGAGTGACCCCACTTCCTCTATGTATCCTTTGGAGAAAAGAGATAGAAGGGGGTGCTATGTTTGAATCACCATTGAGTGATGATACTCTTGGTAATGAAGGACTAAGAATGAGTTGAAGGCAAGAGCCTTATATGTGTTGTATCGAGTTGTAAAGGAGCCCTATCGGCCATGGAGCCAAAGTAGGATCCTCCTATTGGTTTGTTGAGCCTTGGCAAAAG
This sequence comes from Alisma plantago-aquatica, assembly GCA_963693085.1. Lineage (NCBI taxonomy): Eukaryota > Viridiplantae > Streptophyta > Magnoliopsida > Alismatales > Alismataceae > Alisma > Alisma plantago-aquatica. The sequence goes on along the minus strand of OY856410.1, from coordinate 728,601,590 downwards.
CCATGATGGGTAGAGCACCTCAAGTAGGTGGCCCATGACGGGTTGCAAAGTTCCTTACAAAAAGTGTATCGGGTTGCTTATTGAATGAGATGAAGACGAGATAACTTGCCCAACATGATAAGTAAGAGTCGAGATATTGTCTCTAGGTTATCCTCAAGACTCTTGCATGGAAATATATACATGTGTGCATGCATGGACACGTATCAACCATGCATGGCCACATGTCATCTAGTATCTTAAGGTAAAGACACCTCATATATGCTTTATCTCATGAAATCAAGTATATATACTTCACCTTTCACCAACTTATGAAAGTTTACGATCCTCATAACCATTCCCCTTGGAGATATCGTGCAAGGACCCTTAGGTATCATGCAAAGCATATCAAGGAGCAAGGAGAGCTAGAGCACCAAGCTTTAGGTAAGGCTTTGGTCACCTTCAACCTTGGTTGAAGTAGGATATCAGGTTATGGATATTCTTTTCTTTCCTTCTTCACCAAGTTCTTAACTATGGTGATCTCTTATCCATGGAGGAGTTGTGAATGAGAAATGGACTTTGGAGAAGTTCTTCTTCACCCTTAGGACGTGGATCTTGGAGCTTTGAATCTGTTCACAAGGCGTGTTATATAACTTGAACCCTATCCTATTATTATTCATCACCTAAATTGTTATGCTTAAATGAACTACTTTTAATTTCGAAATCTTCTGAAATAATTGATGAAATTATGAGTTATAGTAGTTGCCTACACCTGTTTCCATGAATTTTAAATGTTAGAACGGAGGTCTAGAGCTCGAAGAAGATGGTATCACTTTATAAAGTGATATCGGGTTCAAGCATACACATAAGTAGCTCTAACCCAATATGGGTATTATACTTGCATCACTTGCCCGATATGCTTGTGAGATTACATACCCTTGCTTGATATGGAGATGAAGATACTATCTTAAACCATTATATGGTGTTAACCATAACCCTTTGCACGATAGGAAGGCAAGTAAGGTCTCCATGCACGATATAGTGTCAAGTAGGCACTTCAAGGAATTTGATATGTTGAAACCCTAATTTGAGTAACCCGATATGAGTGGAGGTAGCAAGTATCTCTTGCCCGATATGATCATGTAATTATATACTTGTGCATGCTATCATGAAAACATTTGGTGCACGATATGAATAAATGAATAAAATACTTATGCACGATATCAGGATGGATTCAAGAACAATATGTAACCCGATATGGTTGGAATACATCTACTCGATATGAAACCCTAGATAAGGTTAACCTGATATGAAGATAGATCCTAGCTCATACACGATATGAGTCATGCTTGTGGCATGATATGAGAGATAATCCACTTACCCTTATGCATGATACAAGTCTAGACTACACCTCTTACACGATATAGAGGTAGTGAACACTCTAATCAACATAGAGTTGAAAACCCAAGATGATGGGTAAACCGAGATGAGTGGTGAATGATACTATATGTATTATATGGGTGACATCCCTTGTATGCTAATAATAACACCTACTCCTACCTTGTGAACAATATAAGGTTCAAATCATGCTTTATGCATGATATGGTATAATCTACCAAATGTGGTGTAGAATTCTAAAGAATGGTTTGAAACCCGATATACCCTAGCCCTAGTGTAATGGGTTGCGGCATGAGAATTCAATAATACATCTAGAATGTCATGCAACTATATGATGAGTTTGATCCTTGTAGGAATGAATGGGTCACAATTTTATGGGTTTAGCTAACATGGTAACCCGATATGCTACCTACGATGGATGCCCGATATGATACCCGATATGGATACCCGATATGGATGCCTGATATGGGGCATATCTTGTGCATGATATGGCACTAAACACAAATCTTATATCTGATATTGGGTTAAGCATCTACCTCATACCCCATACAAAATTAATCTGAAGTAATAAGATTTAAGTGATAGTCCATCTGATGTGAGTATATAATATGTTGATTAGGGTTTACACCTTCAATACATGACGTGGTGATGTGGTTATACCATATGCCGATATGAATATATGACATAAAGTAAAGGATGTGGTTTAAATTATAATATGATAAGACACACATCTTGATACCAATATGGAAGTGACACTTCAATCATGTGTGATTGATTGAGTGACATATGTTGAAAATGATGTTAAATGAAAGATAATGTGAATTGTCAATGATGGACTAATATTCCTAAAAGAGAAGGATTGAATCAAAAAGTATGATGTATTCAATATCCTTGTAAGGATGAGAGTGAAACACATGCTTGTGTTGTTAATCATTTAATGATAAACGATGAGAAAATATATAAGTACGATTGAATACTTATGATATCAATGTATGCTCCTGGATCTGTGGAGAAATGAATTAGGATTTGGATTAATAATATGAACATGAAACCCAATTCGGATATAAAGGGAAACCATAACCCTAATGATGGGAAGGTTGTATTTATCTTATTACATGAGCCTTGTGAGGCATGTTAAATACTTGTATAACAAGTATAATGATTAATGGCCTTGTGAGCCATATGAATAAGTTGTTGCCTATTGAGAGGTGACAAGATGTGTAATGGCCTTGAGAGACATATGAATAAGTTGTTGGCTAATGAGAGGTGACAAGATGCGTAATGTCTTTGAGAGCCATATGAATAAGTTGTTCCTTAGTGAGAGGTGACAAGATGTGTAATAGCCTTGTGAGCCATATGAATAAGTTGTTGCCTAATGAGAGGTGACAAGATGTGCAATGGCCTTGTGAGCCATGTGAATAAGTTGTTGCCTAGTGAGAGGTGACAACATGTGCAATGCCGTTGTGAATCATGTGAATAAGTTGTTGCCTAATGAGAGGTGACAAGAGGTGTAATGGCCTTGTGAGCCATGTGAATACTTGTACAACAAGTGAATGGAATACCTTGGTTTGAGGACCAGGAGGTAATGGTTACCTATTACAGAGGTAACAATGCTATGTATATTCAGATCCAGTAATAATGACGATAATGATATGAAGGGATGAGAATTCCCAGTAATGTAATAAGGGACTGAGATCCCAAGTATCATGTGTTTTATAGATTTGAAAAATAAGTGATAGATGTATTACACCTTTATTTATAGAATTTGTTGTTATTAGTATCGATAACTTGTTTTATGCTAAAAAACTGTTGTAATACATGTAATACATCATTAGGAACTATAAAATGTTGCCCTGACCATAGATCCATCAATGTCAGAATTTGCTGAATGGTGAAACGGGTTCCCCGCGGCATAACCCGAAACACATATTTTTGAATATGTGGAGCATGGTGCCTAAGTGACCCTGACTCAATAATTTTATAAGAATGTTTCAATAAGAGCACAGTGAACTGACCCGTGGCTCAGAGTGTGGCGTACAAACTGGTCTTAACCAATATAACAAGATTAACTAATGCGGAAGCGATCACTAACAGTGGAATTACCAAATATCACTAAAAATTAAAACCATTTACAAAGAGATCCATTCTCAGGTTAACTCTTTAAATAAGAACCACAATATTATATTTACATACTGGTTCACAAAGTACATTCACTATATTATCTCTTCTCAAGGAATATATATACATCATTGCTTTGCTAAATAGCACAAGTAACAAAATCCTCGAGGCATTCAAACCAAAATCGCATATCGATTATAAAAACACTATCCACTAACTCCTAGGAACCAAGAGTACAGAGACAACACATAGGACTTTATATATAAAGCTTGACAACCAGTATTTCCACCTGAAGGATTACTGTTGTCCCTGTTGTTGTTGCTGCTGCTCTTCCTCAGCTGTAGGGTTCCTACCTCTTTGTTGGCGTTTACCTAAAAAAAATTGGATCCCACGGGGGTGAGACAATTTGTAAATTGCCCCAGCGAGAGATATAAATCTCCGCTGAAAACATTATTATTGCAGTTTAATAGAAATAAATTGAACAGTGGAATCATATATTTCAATAGAAGATAAATCAATATTTATGCAGATTAGACCAACATTCCTATTCAAGTATTTCAGCGATAACTTGATAAGGCAACATGTCTCTTATTCAATACAGAATTAAAGAACATAAGTAACATTTATGTATCAAGGACATGCTAATTAAGATAATATCAACCAGTGGTTCTCGTATTTCAATCTTAAGCAAATACGCTACACGGCTGATTACATTTTTCGAACATACTTAAGCTCTGAGGAGATGAGGTATACCACTCATACTCCAACCAACCATTGTGAAGTTAAAATCAGTACCATACAAAGTCAATGGAAGAGCCAGCTTCCATGACCTCCCACATCTCGGCCAGTGTGAGATCACATGCAGGACATCTAGTGTCTTTGCTAAATATCTTGCAAGGGTATAGTGGCATCTTCTCTATAGAGTTACAGCGGTGACTATACTCTCTTCGCAATTGAGAGATTTCATGTTTATCTCCATCGATCCGGCATTAACATGATCGGGAGATTCGTGATACATCCATGTCGGCACATATAATGAAGGATTGAGAGGTTATAATGTTTACCTTCCATCAATTCCCCCATTTGGATGTACGAATATTTTTTCCCATTGACCCCCACATATTAAAAAATATGCGAACTCTAAGAGATCCCATAGGAAAACCAATTTCACCATCACCAGCTACTGACGATGATAGATCTATGGTCAGAGCACTACATGAAAAGATTTCATTTGATTAATTAAGTACATTATCATATTCTTTTAGCATCAGTCAAGTTTTCAAACATAACTTATTAGGAAAAATGCTACAAAGAAACATGTACTGTTTTCATCAGTTACTTCTTAATCTTTATAAGACATTGTGATCTCAGTCCCTCAGTTCAATACTGGGAATACTCTTCCCTTCACAAACTCAATGCCATAATCATATGGTTCTGGGTATTCAAACCCTTAACTCATCACTGAGCATTGTTATCACTTTTTCAGGTAACTATCACCTTCAGGTCATCTGACCAAGGTAAACATGATACTGGTTACATAAGCATCTCTCAAGCCACTTAAGGCCCATTAATTCTCTTATTACCTATTACTAGGCAACAAGGAATATTATGGCACATAAGGCCCAATAACAATTTTAATAAATGAAACATCATAGATCATACCTGGCTATGTTCATGATCTCATGATACTTGCATGGTTAGTAAAGATGATAACAGTTACAAGAATTTCATATCAGCACCGTGCAAAACAAATATAGCATCACTATTTAAGGGTAACACCAATATTCCCTCAGTAGGGTTAGGGTTTCCCATTTCAGGTCAATTGGGGATACTCATCCCATTACCTATATTAGGGTTATGGTTTATCACCATATTGCCTAAGATTAGGGTTTCATATAGCATTACTTACATTACCCTAGTTTAGAGTTTCAACTCACATCATTACATCAGGGCTTCACATCACATCACCTTAAATTAGGATTTATACTCAATAACCCACAATTAGGGTTTACTATTCAACCAAATTAGGTGGGGCTTGTTAACCTTCTCGATTAGGGTTTCATGATCTCTTCACTAAGGATCATACCCTAATCACATACCCTACATGATTAACAATCATTTATGAACTCTTCTCTCTCATCCTCTCAACTTGATTAGGTTACATCGACCTTTACATCAAGTACATAGAACTATGGTTGACATAATGAATTATTGCTTTCATAAACTTTTAGGGTTAATCATTTTAAAGGTACTAATCATCTAGGTACTTTAGGGTTTCAACCTTTATACCTAAAATTAATAATCATCATTGGATGATCAATTGTCATCTTAAATCTCCAAATAATTTGATCACATTGGACCTCCATTAGGTTTGATCATGAACTTCAAACGGTCTTGAGGTCACACCCTCAAACGGTCTTGGGGTTAGACCTTCAAATGGTCTTGGGTTCATACCTTCAAACGGTCTTGGTTCTCAACCCCTTAAATGGTTTTGAAATAGTTTCCTTTCAAACGGTCTTGTAGACCTTTTCCTTTTTAAATGGTTTGAAATCGTTTCATCTCAAATGGTCAACCTTCACCAAACGGTCAACCCTATCAAACGGTTTTGAAACCGTTTCCTAAAAACGGTCAACCGTTCTCAAACGGTCAACCCTTGATCCTCAAGCGGTTTGAAATTGTTTGAGAACCAAATTATTTGATGAAACTGTTTACTCAACCAACATTAAATTGAATCAAATCAATTAGGGTTTTAATGCTTCAATTCGATTAGGGTTTGCAATTGGTAGATTATCCAATCATGGAAACTTTAGAAACCAATTAATTAAATCTATTAGATCATTATTCAACACATCAGCAACCCTCCTCAAATGGTCAACCCCCTCCTTACGGTCAACCACTCCAAACGGTTTGGAACCCAAACCTCCAAACGGTTTGCAAACTGTTTGGTCACCAAACGGTTTGGTGAAACCGATTGGACCATATTGTTGAAAACATTTGCAACTAGATCTTATTGAGATGTATGTTTGAGATGATTTCATCAACATAAAGCTTCAACCACTCGAATTCTACTGGCATTTCCATGGTAGTTTCATCAATTAATCAAAGAAATTGCAAGAAGAACAATTGAACAAAATTGATTGAGGAATTGAATTCAATAACAATGAATAAGGGTTCAAGTTATATAACCTGCCTTCAATTGAGATTTAAAGCTTGGATCTTCACGTAAAAAATGGTGGAAGAATCTTTCTCAAACCACAAGGTTTGTTCCTCAAGCTTTTGAGTGAAAAGGATTGTCTAGAATTGAAGATTGAGTGAAGAAAAGAAGAAATCAAGCATTGATTTGTGATTTCCACCATAAAATCAAGGTGAAAGAAGGTCAAGAAGCTTACCAACAGGTTGGGGGTCTTCCTTCTATTTCTCCTAAGATCCGTTGGTCGTTTTGCAAGCAAGAAGTGAAAGTGGCTTCGAAATTACCCATTCAAGCTATGGATAAAGGAGCATATATATGAATTTTATTGAAAATTCATTTAAGAGAGAGAAAGTAGGGATTATCTCCTCCATTTCCTTGCCACTTGCCCCCTTACCTTCCTTGGTTAATAAGATATATCCTTTTCCTCTTATTACTCTCAATTATCCATAATTTAAATAAAAGCAAATTAAGCACCTAAATCCTTATAATAATAATATCCATAAGTTAGTGGATATTTCTTTATTTCTTAATGTGAGTGGATTATCCATTCACGTAGATATTTACATTTCCTTTGCAAGGAACAAGGACGTCCATATATGTGGATTTTCAACCAACACAATTTTGGTTGAAGGGAAATCCATTTAATATAATTATTTTTGCATTAAATTGAATTAGGGTTTCAATTATGCTTAAATCTTGATTATTTAATATCAAGATTCTCTCTCCTTCAAAGAGGTACAAATGAGATGCCCCTCTAATTTTCTTACCTGAACATGATGCCAAGAAACATTAGGGACTATTTTGAAGTGGTAATTTGCATATTGAACCCTGCATTTTGGGTAATTTGTACATTACACCAAAACTAGGTTTTAATGCACAAACATTGCATAATCAACTATTTCTTGGTATATAGGCTTTCACAAGCCATTCCTCTACATCATATTCATTCTCATGATGCTTCAACACATGAGGAACATATTATCATGCACAATTTTCAATTTAACCCCTCAACTTGGGTAATTTGCACTTTAGTCCAAAACAAGTAAAATATCATTTCAACATTATTCAGAAAGGACTAAATTTGACATATGAGTTCCTCTTGAGCCTTAATTACTTTTTAAAAGATAATAGAAAGCATATAATCCAATATATTAAGAAAAACATCTAGGGTTAAAGCATAACCCAGGTCAGGGATGTTACATAGAGCATGGTGCCCCTGTGACCATGGCTCAAGAGCATGGTGCTTATGTGACCATGTCTCAGAGTATGGTGCATGTGTGACCATAAATCAATAAGTGGGGATGGTTGTTGTAGATGTTCCCCTAAGAGAGCACAGTTGATGTTGTATCTCTAAGCGAGGATGCATACGTACCCTGGCACAACTATTTGCAGCCGACACAAGATGTCCCGCTAAGCCTAAGTGGTCTCGTACTGACTGAGATAAGTGAGGTCATGGAAACCGACTCTCCCATTGACCTTTTATGGTACCGACTTGTGAGAAGTTTGTGGTCGGTTGGAGATGAACTCATCTCCTCATGGCATAAGTGTAATTGGAAAATATGTTCAGTCATGTAGCATATCTGCTTAAGGATCGAATATAGAAAACATTGATTGATGTGCAATACAGTTATACATCTTAGTTGATAGATTTTATTTATGTTTCTTTACATTCCTTACAAATAAGAAAGATGAATTATGACTCTACGATTGGTAGATGCAGTGTTCTCCTTGAGAAAGGAGATTATCTTATTTTGTTCATATAATGATTAATCCTGCCTATTAAATATAAAAGAACCCATGCACAACTTTATAATGTTTATCTGCAATAATAATATGGTCAATGGAGAGTTATATCTCTCGCTAGGACAATTGTCTCATCTCGTGGGATCCACAATTTTTAGGTGGACATGCACGAGGCAGTGGAGACCTTTCTGCAGAGGAGGAACAACAACTGGGGCAGTAGTAACATCTCAGGTTGAGTGTACTCTCTGTCGTGACTTGTAGATAGAAGTCATATGTGTTTTCTTTGTACTCTCAGGTCCTTGGAGTTGCTTAGTACTAGTTTCATGAATGATCTGATATTTTGGCTTGAATGCCTCAAGGTTTTATATTGCTCCAGTATGTGTTTTGATAGAGAAACTGTTATATGTTGTCCTCGAGATGAGATGAAACAATGTTGTACAATGTAAATCATGATATGTATGAGTTTTGGATTTTTAAGTAAAAGTTTTATGGACAAGGATCTCCTTGCAAAATGGTTTAAATTTCAGTGATTTTTGTTAATCCACTTTTGATGTTTATTCTACTTAATTAGTAACGGTTTGTTTGTCGGTTTGATGACTGTCATTACAACATGTGTTCTTACCATATATGGCAAGATATGTATGCTTGCTTGCCATATCACTTTAGAGGTATATGTGTGCTTACCAAATCAGGCAAGAGGTGTGTGTGTGCTTCACACCATATCGGGAAAAGAGGTGTCTGTATGCTTCATGCCATATCGAGCAAAGACGTGTGTCTGTACTTCACACCATAACAGGAAAAGAGGTGTGTGTATGCTTCAAACCATATCGAGAAAAGAGGTGTGTGTGCTTCACACCATATTCAGCAAAGAGGTGTGCGTATGCTTCACACCATATCGGGAAAAGAGGTGTGTGTGTGCTTCACACCATATCGTGCAAAGAGGTGTGTGCTTTAACCCAATATCATGCATAAGGTATATTCTTGACCTCATATCGTGCAAGAGGTGTATACTACATCACCATATCATGCAAGGAAGTATAAACTCATATCCATATCATTTTAATGGTGTATGTGCATCACCATATCGGGTTAGAGGTGCTTGCTTGTGTGCTTGAACCCGATATCACTTTGTAAGGTGATAGCATCATTTTCAAGCTCTAGACCTTCGTTCTACTTGTTCTAGTACAAGGATAACATGTCTAGAAACTACTAGAACTCATAGATATATCAAGTTTTCAAGAAAATCTCAAAAATGAAAGTAGATCATCAAATATAGCAAGAAAGATGGTGAATAATAACATGTTTGGGTTCAAGTTATATAACCCACCTTAAGAACAACTTCAAAGCTCCAAGCTCAAAAACTCCACGTTCCTAAGGTTGAAGATGACTTATCAAAAGTCCAAGGCTCATTTAAAACTCGTTTATATACAAGGAATCACCATATTTAGGAACTTGGTGAAGAAGAAAAGAAAAGAAAGAATTGCAATCGAGTTCCATGCTTGAACTAAGGTTGAAGATGACCATAGCCTCACCTTAAGCTTGGTGTTTGAGCTCCCCTTGCTCCTTGATCTAATATGCATTATATCTAAGAGGGAGAGAGCTGTAGGGTTCATAAAATTTCACTAGTAGGTGAAAGGAGAGGTATATATAATTGGGGTTCATGAGAGAGAGTATAAGAGGTGTCATCACCATATACTACGGGTGCCACATGGACATGCATGGATTGACACATGTACTTGCATGCATCCCATCTTTATCTTTCCATGCAAATTAGAAACTTGAGGATAATGCAAGGGATAAAGGTCGGGCCCCTTTGGTTATCTTCTAGGTCAAGCCACATCCACTCACATTATTATTATATTCACAATTCAATACAACCTTTTTAAAGGAAAGTTGCATGCCGATATATATTGATTTATTGAGGTTCTTAGCTCGTCATGAATTTTCCAAGAGTCCAAAAACCGATATGAGACTCCTTCTATGGCTCCTTGGCCGATAGGCACTCTCATATGAACTCTACAACCCGATACAACTCATGTAAGGGCTTCAACTATACATCATATCTTGGTCTTTTCATCACCAAGAGTACCATCATTCGAAGATAATTCAAACATGGTGTCTCCTTATTTCTCTCTCCTCTAGATGATGCTAGGATAGAGTAGGAACACTCTAGAGTTGGTAAGTTTCACATCAGCCCCATAATTTTGGTAAATTGCACTTTGGTCAAAAACAAAGGAACACTGCTCAAACAACATTCAATCAGGACCAAACTTGAAACATAAGTGTGTCACATGATAAAAAAACACCTTAGAGGAGTATATTAAAGTTCTAAGCTACTTTCTTAGCCAAAAAAAGGGTTAACTCATAACCCAGGTCAGGGTCATTATAGAGATAATTGTTGCCTAGTGAGAGGTAACAAGATGCTTGATGGGCCTTGTGAGCCATGTGAATAGTTGTTGCCTAGTGAGAGGTAACAAGATGTTTAATGGGCCTTGTGATTCATGTGAATAGTTGTTTCCTAGTGAGAGGTAACAAGATGTTTAATGGGCCTTGTGATCCATATGAATAGATGTTGCCTAGTGAGAGGTGACAAGATGTTTTCATGGGCCTTGTGAGCCATGTGAATAGTTGTTTCCTAGTGAGAGGTGACAAGATGTTTATAAAAGTCTCATGTAAGAAATGCTAATGTTCAAAATAAGCTAGGAAAATGGAAACTCAGTAAAATAATAATAATAAATGGTTACAATAATAATAATAATAAAAACTTGACCATACATGCTTTATGATTATAGCCAAATAAGGGTTATAGTGTTTTGAATATGCTTAAATGAGATAAGAGGAATACTTGTATTACATAAAGGATGTGAATAAGTATCATGGATTGGCCAAGGTATAATGCCTAGTAAGGGTGATGTGGTATTCAATGATGAATTGATATCCCATAATGAAAGTGAAAGGGAAACATAAAAGTATCCCAACTACTATGGGATCCTTAGAAATATGGCCATGATCTCAGGATTGGTACAATCCAATACCTGGCTGAACTCTATCACGATTGGTACAATACAATACCTAGTTGTGATCTCAGGATTGGTACAATCCAATACCTGGATGAACTCTATCAGGATTGGTACACTCCAATACCTAGTTGTGATCTCAGGATTGGTACAATCCAATACCTGGCTGAACTCTATCTGGATTTGTACAATCCTATACCTGGCTGTGATCTCAAGATTGGTATAATCCAATACTTGGCTGAACTCTATCAGGATTGGTACAATCCAATACATGGCTATGATCTCAGGATTGGTACAATCCAATACCTAGTTGAACTCTATCAGGATTGGTACAATCTAATACATGGATGTGATCTCAAGATTGGTACAATCCAATACTTGACTGAACTCTATCAGGATTGGTACAATCCAATACCTGGTTGTGATCTCATGATTGGTACAATCCAATACCTGGCTGAACTCTATCAGGATTGGTAAAATCCAATACCTGGATGTGATCTCAAGATTGGTACAATCCAATACCTGGCTGAACTCTATCAGGATTGGTACAATCCAATACCTAGTTGTGATCTAAGGATTGATACAATCCAATATGTGGCTGAACTCTATCATGATTGGTACAACTCAATACCTGGCTCTAATATCAGGATTGGTTTAATCCAATACATGGCTGAACTCTATTAGGATTGGTACAATCCAATACCTAGCTGTGATCTCAGGATTGGTACAATCCAATACCTGGCTGAACTCTATTAGGATTGGTACAATCAAACACCTGGCTGTAATCCCGTGATTGGTACAATAAAATACCTGATTGTGATCTTAGGATTGGTAGAATCAAATACCTAGATGAACTCTATCAAGATTGTTATACTCCAATACCTATCTAAACTATATCAAGATCGTTATAATCCGATACTTGGCCAAACACTTACAAGATCATTATAATCCAATACATGGGTATGATCTCACAGGATTGTTATAAACCAATACCTGTACAGAACATAATGATGTATATTTACAAGATCGTTATAATCCAATACATGGTTAGCAAATTGGCTAAGGCCAACAGATAGAAATGAGAATGATTCATGGATATCATACCAGGAAAATAGTATCACAGGATAAGCTTGAGATGTTGGCATAATATGATGGGTAAATGATAAACATGTTCTTCTTATTCCTTATAAAGTGAATAGATGATTTACTGTGCTATCATAGACAGTTACAATGCTTTAAAAAATGAGAAATGGTCTAATCTACTTATCCACAGTGATTAACATTGCTTAGTAATATAAAAGAACCTCTTCTTAGTTTAATAATATTTACCTATGATAATAACATTGTTGACAGAGAGTTATATCTCTCGTTGGGACAATTTTCTCACCCCATGGGATCCATAATTTTTAGCTGGACATGCACGAGGAGGTAGAGACAATTCTGTAGAGGAAGGACAACTAGGGACATCAGTAATAGCTCAGGTTGAGTGTATTGTCTATCGTGTCTTGTAGATAGAAGTCCTATGTGTCATTTCTGTACTCTCAGGTCCTTGGAGTTAGTACGTGATGGTTTTATGAACAATCTGAGATTTTGGCTTGTAAGTCTCGAGGTTTTACGTTGCTTCAATATAGGTTTTGACAAAGCAACTTTTATATGTTATTCTCGAGATGAGATGGTACAGTGTATGTTCAATGTGAACCTTGATGTATATAAAGTTATGGTTCTTTCATTAAGAGTTTTCCAGGAAATGGATCTCTTTGCAAAAATGGTTTTAATTTTTTGTGATTTTGTTAATCCACTGCTTATGATTATTTTGCATAATTTGTAACAATTTGGCTGTCGGTTTGGTAGCGGTTGTTACAATAATAGATACTAGTTGCTTTACTCATATATATATAGCAATATAAAACCTCGAGGCATTCAAGCCAAAATCTCAGGTCATTCATAAAGCCACTATATACTATCTGCCAAGAACCTGAGAGTACAGTGACAACACATGTAACACCCCTGACCTGGGTCATGGCTTAACCCTAGAAGTTTTTCTTAAACAAGATAATTATAGACTTGTTCTAATCCTTTGAGAAGTAATTAAGAATCTTTGTGAAGTAAAATTTCAAATTTGAGCTTATATGCAAACTATGTGTGCATTATATGACAATCTAAGTGAAAAGTGCAATTTACCCAAGATGAGGGGTTACATTGCAAATGTAACATTTTGAATGTATTCTAAAGTGTTTTTACATCTTGAGAGAGAAAATGATGCTAAGTGGTGGCTTGAGGAAAGCCTAAATCTAAGTGGGAACTCATTTGAAAAATAATAAATGCTTTGTGCATTAATTATGGTACAAATTATAATTTACCCAAAATATAGGCTTGATATGAAAATTACCACCTCTAGTGTGTCCCTACTCCCTCTAGGTATCATTTAAAGGATAAAGAAAGAAGGGGGGTCCACAATTGAACCACCTTTGAAGGATGTTACTCTTAATAATAAAAAGACTAAGAAAATGTATGAGTTGAAGGTTATATATATGAGCATATTGAGTGGGAAACTTAGAATGGAAGTCCCTATCGGCCATAGAGCCATGAAGAGGGTCTCCTATCAGTTTATGGAGTTTTTTCTTTACCCATTATGGGCAAGATACTTCAAGGAAATGATAAGCATCGATTTACAACTTGTATTGGAAAAGATGGATTTAAATATAATAATATATATAGTAAGTGGAAGAAGATTTTCTTAGAACATAACTCAAGAGCTGACCTTTATCCTCTACATTATCCTTCAACTTTTATTTTTGCATGACAAGATAATAATGGAGTGCATGCAAAAGTATGTGTCGGCCATGCATGTCTAGGTGGTATATAGTAGCTTAAGCTAATGACACCTCTTACACTCTTTTCTATAAACCTCAAGTATAAATACCTTGACCTTCACTCATCAGTGAGATTTTCAGATCTTGGAAAGTGACCTTCCCTCTTGTATCATTCATACTCTCTCTTGTGTAGTGCATAGTGAGGAGAGTTGAGTGGTGAAGCCTGATATCGGCCAAGGATAAGAGATATCGGCCAAAAAGGTAATGGAAGGTGATATCGCCCAATAGGGTTGGACATATCGTGCAAAGGTTAGGAGCTCAAGTCTTGGATTGTTGAGAGTCTCATCTTCAACCTTGGAACATGAGGAGTTGAAGCTTGGAGCTTGGAAGTTGCTCATAAGGAGGGTTATATAACTTGAACCCATTAATATTATTATCTTTCTTCAATATTGTTCAATTGTTGATTATTTGCAAATTCAGATTTCCTTTGGCTAATTAATATAATCATGAATTCCAATAAGTAATTAGGACTGTTATCCATGGTTTTGAATAGCAAGACAAAGGTCTTGAGGTTGATGATGATGACATCATCATTGAACAACCTGATATGGGTTGAAGGATTTTAAAACCCGATATGGGTTGAAGGTTTTTGAAACCCGATATGGAACCCGATATAAAGCCTTACTCGATATGATGATAAAGTGCATATCCCATGCATGATATAAGATCAAGTCATGCACCCTGTGCACGATAGGGAACCAAGCATATACTCTAATACGATATAGTAAACCCTAGAGGATAAACAACCTTATATGATGATGTAAATCCATTACAAGTATGAAATAGTAAGAAGTATATGGACAAAATGAATAAGTACTTGTACACCCGCCTGAACACGATATAGGACCATATACTCTTCTTATGCATGATATCATGTCAGGTCTATGACCTATGCTCAATATGAGTTAAAAACCCTAGATGGTAATGAGAAATTCGATATGAAATTCAAAATGAAAAGTAATCTGATATGGTGGTGAGTTGTACTTTATACTTGATGAGAGACATGTCTTGTGAATGATATTGGAGTTACCTACTAGCTCCTTATACTCGATACAAGGTAAAGCAATAGATTTGCACGATATGGGCAAACCCTAGATGAAGATAGGGGAACCCAATATGCCTTAGACTGTATACTCCTTTGAAACTTGATATACCCCATTACTTTGTGTTGGGATGAAGATTAGTTTAGTATCCATACTTGTTAAGAAAAGAACTAAAGTTCATCATTCTTATCTATTATGGGAACACGATATGGAAACATGATACCACTTAAGGTGGGTACCCGATATGGTGAACCCATGAGATAACTCGATATGATGCCCAATATCGGATCACGATATGATGCCCAATATGGGGTCACGATATGTAACCCAAGATGAAAACCGATATAGTGTTATTTGTATATACTTAAACAATACTTGATGAGGCAACTCATGCTATGCCCGATATGGTACACCTTCGAAACTTGATGCTCGATATGGTTTACTCTTGTACATGATATGAGGATTCAATACACCCTATACCCATACATGATATGAGGTTGACTTAAATTGAGAAAAGTTAAAGTAATACTTAACTCAACATGACTACACGATATGGTGTTAAGGGATATGCCCTAAATCCAATATGATGGTGCGATTTCTCCACACAATGAAATGAAAATTTGTTATGATGGTATATGAATTCTTAAGAATAATAGAATCAGATTATCAATCATGCTACCCGATATGGTAGGCATGCTCCAATCCTCTAAAAATGTCTAAGAGATGCATGCTGTGTGATTAGTATTGAGACATAATGAGTTTAATATAATTTAATGATGTTAAGTTAATAGACCTTAAGAGGTGAATTAAGTAAGATGCAATCAATATCCTAATAAGGATAAAAGACAAAATATTTCAATATGGGTGATAAACATGTGGATAAGTATCTATTGATACTCCTATGATGAGTGGAGTATGAATTAGGGTTTGATTCTAGACATTATGATCTTGAATCCGTAATTGTTAATAAAAGGGAAATATAACCCTAATAAAGGGTGATGATATGCTTTTACAATTATAGTCAGTTAAATTGAGATGATCCTAACCCTATTAATGGGAAGGATGTAATTTTTTATATCACAGAATGATGATGTAGATAATCCTAACCCTAAGCATGGGAAAAATGTATTTCTCACTAAAATTGAATAATGATGTTATATGTTAATGAGAATCTTTCATCATAAATTACAAACTATACATGAATCATTAAATGATGAACATAGCAAAATATGAGCTATGATGTGCTATACTAATAGACTTAAATAAGTCTTGTAAGCTATGTGAAATACTTGTATAACAAGTAGTCTAATGTCTTAAAGGATAAGTTGTTGCCTAGTAAGAGGTGACAAGATATTTAATATGTGAGCTATGTGAAATACTTGTACAACAAGTAAGATGAATACCTGGGTCAGAGAACTTGGTTGTAATAGTTACCTGTTACAGAAGTGACAATGCTATGTGGGGATCTAGGGGTTCGAATACCCAGATCCAGTGATCATGATGATAATGAAATCTTGAAACCCTAATAGGTTGAATATAACCCTAATTCATTAGGGAGAATGTGTTGTTTAGTATTTCATGATTGAGACATGTGTTTGAAATTGTTGGTAGCATGAGATATTAACCATTTAGATATTATAAGGTAATGAGTATAGCTAAATAAGAGCCATGATGTTATATGATGTAGATTCAATGAGCTATGTAAACTATGTGAATAAATACCCTGGTCTGATAACCCACAGGTAATAATTATCTACTAAGTGGTGATAGTGCTCAGTGATAAATGAAGGGTTTGAATACCCAAGTAATGATGATAATAAGATTTTGAGATTCTAAGTGATCTATGTGAATATGAAAGTATCTGATAAAATGCAATTATGCTTTTCTTTGTAGTATTTGAGATAATTTTTGCTTGTAACTTGATTGATGCTAAAAGAATACTGTAAGGTACCTAAGTAATCAAGTTAAATCTTATCATGTAGTGCCCTGACCATAGATCCATTTAGTGTCATAATTTGCTGAATGGTGAAATGAGTTTTACTCGGAATGTATATTTTTGAATATGTGATATTTAAATAAGGGGGCTCAGTGGACTCCCAAAGGGTGCTCAGTGGACTCCCTAAAAACATAAGGATGCTCAATGGACATCCTAAAAATCCGGGAAAGCTAAGTGGACTTCTCCTGAAGATAGTACATGCTACGACAGTAACTCTATAGAGAAGATGTCACTATACCCCGACATAGCTAAAAATAGCAAACACAAGATGTCATGCTAATCCTAAGTGGTCTTGTACATACCAAGACAAGGTGAGGTCTTGACAGGCAGTTCTTCCATTGACCTTGTATGATACCGATTACGACTTACTAGTGGTCGGTTGGAGTATGAAAGGTATATTCTCATCTCCTCACGGCATAAGTGTGATTGTAATATATAATCAGTCGTGTAGTGTATTTACTTAAGGATCAAATACAGAAAGACATTGGTTGATGTACACTCCCTTTTACACATCCTAGTTGCATAGATGTTATTCATATTTCTTCATATACTCATGGATTGTGAATAGCAGATTTATTGCTCTACCATAGATAGATGCATTATTTTAAGAAGAATGATTACTCTGTTCTTCTTATAACAATGATTAACCCTGCTTATTGATATAAAAGAATCTTTGCTCAGTTTTTATACTGCTTAATCTTGATGATAATATAGTTGGCAGAGAGTTATATCTCTTGCTTGGATAATTGTCTCACCCCGTGGAATCCACAATTTTTAGGTGGACGTGCACGAGAAGGTAGAGACCTTACTGCAGAAGGAGAACAACAGTCGGGACAAGAGTGACAACTCAGGTTGAATATATTGTCTGTCATGTCTTATAGATAGAAGTCTTATGTGTCGTCTCTGTACTCTCAGGTTCTTGGAAGATAGTTCTTAGTATTTTATATGAACAACTTGAGATTTTGGTACTTTTTATCCTTGAGATGAGACAATACAATGTATGAACAATACGAATCACATGTATATAAAGGTTTTGGTTCTTTTGTAAGAAATTCCTCAAAGAGGATCTATGTGCAAAATGGTTTTAATTATTAGTTATTTTTGTTAACTATGTTGTTTATGGTAATTCCATGATTTTTACTAGGTGATGGCTTGATTTGTAATCGCGTCGTCACAACACATAAGACTACTATCTACAAAACATGATAGACAGTACACTCAACCTGAGCTATTACTATTATCCCTGCTGATATTGTCCTTCCTCGATAGTTCGGTTCCTACCTCCTCCTCCACGTCCACCTAAAAATTGTAGATCCCATGGGGTGATAATATTGTCCTAACGAGAGATATAACTCTCTTCCAACAATAATATTATCACTGGAAAACAATATAAATTTGAGAAGAGGATACTTTATACAAGTAAGAATGTTTATTTGTAGTGCAAGACAATAACATTGATAAGATAGTTCAATTATTCATATCAAAGTTATTAATCATCTATTTTCTTTATAAGGAATATGAAGAACATGTATAACATCTATCAACTAAAATGTATAAAAGTAATGAAGCATCAACCAATGTTTTCCATATTCAATCCTTAAGCAAATACGCTACACAGCTGATTACATGTTCACATTCACACTTATGCCCGGATGAGATGAAGTATATCGTTCATACTCCAACTAACCACTGACAAGTCGAAATCGGTACCATACAAGGTCAATGAAAGAGCCAGCTTCCAAGACCTCACCTGTCTCGGTCAGTACGAGACTACTGGCAGGACATCGCGTATCAACTGCAATTAGCTTACCGGGATATACATGTATCTTCACTATAGAGTTACAACCACAACATGCACTCTCTTAATGAAGACCACTGAGTGTTCCCGGATTATTTTTCATCAGGAAGACCACTGAGCATTCTTGGTTAGTTAGGGAGTTCACTGAGCAACCTCGGTATTAAGAAGATTACATATTCAACAATATGTATACCAAGTTAAACTCATTTCACCATTCAGCAAATCCTGACACTGAATGGATCTATGGTCTGGGAAACTACATGATAAGATTCCACTTGATTAATTAAGTGTATTACAATATCTTTTAGCATAAATCAAGTTACAAGCAAGAATTATATCAGATGCTGCAAAGAAAGGTGTAATATGTTTATCAATTTCTTTCATGATCTTTGGAACACATATAACACTTAGGGTCTCAATGTCTTATCACATTACTGGGAATTCTCATCCCTAACATTATCATGACCATGATTTCTAGATTTGGGTATTGAAACCCTTAGTTCATCACAAAATACTATTACCACTTATCAGGTAACCATTACCTCTAGGTCATTAGACCAAGGTATATATTATACTTGTTACACAAGTATTTCACATAACTCACAAAGTCCATTTAATCAGTATCATATAAAACATCATATCTCATTCCTAGCTATGCTCATCATCTCATGATACCTGCATGGTTAGTATTTTATGATAACAACAAAATCAAGTACATATCATCACCATGCCATACGAGAGAAATACAACCTTCCCATTATTAGGGTTAGGGTTTCCCTTTATTAACCGATTAGGGTTTCAAGATCATATCATAAAAGATCAAACCCTAATTCATACTCCAATCATACTAGGAGTATCGATATATGCTCGTTACATGATTATTAAACAAGTATAAGTTTCTCTTCATCCTTATTAAGATGTTGATTTCATCATACTTTATTAAATTGGTTCAATTCTTCTCTCAAGGTACATTGGCCTATAATTATCAAAATGCAATGAACTTTATACATCTTGATGTATCATTTTACATAACTCATTTCATGTGTTACTCAATCAAGTATATTGAATTGAGGTGCTTCACACCATATCGGACAAAGAGGTGTGTGTGCTAAACACCATATCGGGCAAAGAGGTGTGTGTATGCTTCACATCATATTGGGCAAAGAGGTGTGTGTGCTTCACACCATATCGGGCAAAGAGGTGTGTGTGTACTTCACACCATATTAGGAAAATAGGTTTGTGTGTGCTTCACACCATATCAGGCAAATAGGTGTGTGTGTGCTTCACACCATATCGGGCAAAGAGGTGTGTGTGGGTGCTTCACACCATATCAGGAAAAGAGGTGTGTGTATGCTTCACACCAGATCAGGCAAAGAGGTGTGTCTATGCTTCAAACCATATCAGGAAAAGAGGTGTGTGTGTGCTTTACACCATATTGGTCAAAGAGGTGTATGCTTGCTACGCATGTCACCCAAGAGGTGTATGTGTGTGTCATACATAGTGTCTTGTGTACTAGTTTTGGTGCAATTTGCAATTTACCCAAATTATTGGGTTGATGTGCAACTTACCGACTCTAGAGTGTCTATATTCTCTCCTAGAATCATATAGAGGAGAGATAAAGAAGGAGACACCTTGTTTGAATCATAATTGAGTGATAACAATCTTGGTGATGGAAAGAGCAAGAAATGTGTATAGTTGGAAACCCTAATTTGAGCTCGTATTGAGTGTATCGAGTTGTATTATTAAATGGGAGTCCCTATCGGCCAAGGAGCCAAAGAGGAGGCCCCCATATCGTTTTGTTAGCTATTTTACTTTGCAAAAAATGATATAAGCACTTCAATAAAGCAATAGATATTGACTTGCAACTTTCCTTTGGAAAGGTTTTATTGAATTGTGAATGGAAGTGGCTTTCCCTAGAAGATAACCAAAGGGGACGACCCTTATCCCTTGAATTATCCTCAAGTTTTTATTTTGCATGGAAAGATAAATATGTAATGCATTCAAGTACATGCGCCAATCCATGCATGGCCACATGTCACCTAGTAGTATATGGTGATGACACCTCTTATACACTCTCTCACATGAACCGCAATTATATATACCTCTCCTTTCACCTACTAGTGAAAGTTTACAAACCCTAAAACTGTCTTCCTCTTAGATATCATGCATAGTATCTCAAGGAGCAAGGGGAGATCGAGCACCAAGTTTAACATGAGGCCATGGTCATCTTCAACCTTGGTTGAAGCATGATTCTCAGGTTATAGTTATTCCTTTCTTTTCTTCTTCACCAAGTTCTTAACTATGGTGATTACTTCTATATGGAGGAGTTGTGAACAGGACTTGGACCTTTGATAAGTCATCTTCAACCTTAGGAACGTGGAGCTTTGGAGCTTGGAGCTTTGAAGTTGTTCTTAAGGCAGGTTATATAACTTGAAACCAAACATGTTATTACTCACCATCTTTCTTTCTATATTTGAGGATCTACTTTCAATTCTGAGTTTTCTTGAATAATTGATATATCTATGAGTTCTAATAGTTTCCTAGACCTGTTATACATTTACTAGAACAAGTAGAACGAAGGTCTAGAGCTTGAAGATGATGGTATCATCTTACAAAGTGATATCGGGTTCAAGCACACAAGCAAGCACCTCTAACCCGATATGGTGATGCACATACACCACTAAAATGATATGGATATGAGTTTATACTTCCTTGCATGATATGGTGATGTAGTATACACCTCTTGCATGATATGAGGTCAAGCATATACCTTATACACGATATTGGGTTAAAGAACACACCTCTTTGCTCGATGTGGTGTGAAGCATACACACACCTCTTTACCCGATATGGTGTGAAGCATGCACACACCTCATTGCCCGATATGGTGTGAAGCATACACACACCTCTTTGCTCAATATTGTGTGAAGCATACACACACCTATTTGTCCAATATAGTATGAAGCATACACACACCTCGTTTCCCGAGATGGTGTGAAGCATACACACACCTCTTTGCCTAATATGGTGTGGAGCACACACACACCTCTTTGCCCGATATGGTGTGGATCACACCCACACCTTTTGCCTGATATGGAAGCAAACATACACCTCTTTCCCGATATGGAGGAAAACATACACCTCTTGGGCGATATGGGTAGCAAGAATATACCTCTAAATCGGTATTGGGTTAAGCATACACCTCTTAGACGATATGGTGTTGAGCACACATCTCTAAAATGATATGGTGGGTAACCCAATACACTAGATGACAAGAATGGTAAGGTGGTTAATACCCTAGAACATGTAATGGCCAATACACTAAAGTATGGTGTGGCCAATATCTTCAAGTGAGGCAAGGATGTTACACCCATGTATGGTGAAGGTGATACACCATATGATTGGTAAGGTTGATACCTTGATATGTAAGGGTATGAGGGATATAATGATGCCTAACCCGATATACACCTAACCCAGTACATGTGTTCAACTTGACATACATGAATTGACCTGATACACCTTGTAAAGGTGAGGGTAAAACACTCTTAGGAGTGATGAGTATAACACCAAGTAATGGTGTTGCTAATACCTTATTAGGTGAAACTCCTAAAGTGGTTGATAATGGTCAACCTTATATCAACAATTCCTTAACCTGAGATGAGTCCATATCACTTGATGATAGTTGGGTAATTGAAGTGTGTGACTCATGGCCAATACACTACAGGATAAATGCGATGAGTTAGTGCATAAAGTATTAGGATGGGAAATACCCTAATACAAGATAAGTTGATTAACTTAAGTAAGTTAAAAGTGATGAGGGAAGTGATACACCAAGGCATGATAAATATCACATCCAACACCTCAAGGTTGATACACCTTTATGCACCTTAAATCCAATATACTTGGATGGGTAACACATGAAGTGTGTCATGTCAATTGTTACATTAATATGTAACGAGTTTAATGCACTTTGATAAGTGTAGGCTAACATACCTTGAGAAAGGGTTAAGACAAGTTTATAAAGTATGATGTAATCAATATCCTAGTGAGGATGAGAGAGAAACTCATACTTTGTGTCAATAATCATTTCATGATAAATGATGAGAATAAATAAGTATGATTGAATACTTATGATATCAATGTATGCTCCTAGAAGTGTGAAGAAATGGGTTTGGATTGATAATACGAATTAGAAACCCTATTTGGCTATAAATGGAAACCCTAACCCTAATAATGTGAAGGTTGTAAATCTCTTATTGCATGGGCCTTGTGAGCCATGTGAATAGTTATTTCCTAGTGAGAGGTGACAAGATGTTTAATGGGCCTTGTGAGCCATGTGAATAGTTGTTTCCTAGTGAGAGGTGACAAGATGTTTAATGGAACTCGTGAGGCATGTGAATAGTTGTTTCCTAGTTAGAGGTGACAATATGTTTAAATGGGCCTTGTGAGACATGTGAGATACTTGTGCAACAAGAGTGATATATACTTGGGTCTGAGGACCTAGAGGTAATGGTTACCTGATAAGAGGTGACATTGTTCAATGATGAACTAAGGGTTCATGTAACATCCCTGATCTGAGATTAGGTCTAACCATGTTTGATTAACCTAAATAAGTAGTTATAAGTTTAATATAGTTCTATAAAGTTTTTTTTATCAGGTAACAAACTTATGTTTCAAGTTTGATCTTGTTTGAATAATGTTTGAGCAATGTTATCATGTTTTTGACCAAAATGCAATTTTCCCCAAGATGAGGGGTTATATTGTAAGATGTCATATGTTGAACATACCTCATGTGTTTTAGCATCATAAGAGATATAATTGTGCAAGGTGGTGGATTGTGGAAAGTCTTAATTCCAAATTTGAATTTGTTTAAATAATGCTAGTGCCTTGTGTACCAATTTTGGTACAAGTTGTAATTTACCCAAAATGTAGGGTTGATATGCAAATTACCGCCTCTAGAGTGTCCATAATCCCTCCTAGTATAATATAGAGGATATATAAAGAAGGAGGCACCATGTCTAAATCATATTTGAATAATGGTATTCTTGGTGATGAAAAGACCAAGAAAGGGTTGAATGTGAAACCCTAATTTGAGCTTGTATCAGTTTGTAGAGTTCATATGAGAGTGTCTATCAGCCAAGGAGCCATAGGAGGATTATCATATCGGTTTGTGGACTCTTGGAAAAGTCCATGATGGGAAAAGCACCTTAAGGAGGTGAAGTGTATCAGTTTTCAACTTCCTTCGAAAAGTTGTATCAAGTTGTGAATAAAGTGGTGATTTAATTGAGATATCTTATCCAAAGAGATAAGTGATGACCGAAATATCATCTCGAGATCATCCTCAATTGTTTTGCATGTCAAGATAAATGTGAGTGCATGAAATTACACGTGTCAACCATGCATGGACACGTGGAACCTAGTAGCTTTAAATGATGACACCTCATATACACACTTTTTCATGACCCTCAAGTATATATACCCTTCCTTTCACCTATAAGTGAAATGTTCAAATTTATCACCCTCTTGCTCTTAGATATTGTGCATAGAGTCTTAGTATCGGGCATAGGAAGAGGGGTATTGTGCATAGAGATTTGATATCGTCCATAGCAAGGTGATATCAACCATAGCAAAGTGGTATCATCCAAGTGAGAGATATCGGCCACATAGTGGTAATGTAGCATGCATAGTGCTGAGAAACTCAAGTCTTGGAACTTTAATAAGCTCATCTTCAACCTTTGAAACATTAAGCTTTGGATCTTGTAGCTTTGAAGTTGCTCTTGAGGTGGGTTATATAACTTGAACTCAATTATGTTATTATTTACCATCAATCTTGCCTTAGTTAAATGATTTACTTTCAAATAGAATTTTCTTGCATAATTGATGAATCCTTGACCTCTAGTAAAAACGTAGGACTATTTTACATGAACAATAATAGTAAGAACAAGAGTCTAGAGGGTGATGATGATGACATCATTATGGTACAACCCGATACTGGGTTGAAGCACCTCTAACCTGATATGGTGTTGAAGGATACACCTTTTACCTAATATGATGTTGAAACCCTAGATAGTGATGGTTATACACATCTAGAATGATATGGTGATTAGAATAAACCTTATACATTATATGGTGACACACATATACACCTCAAGGTTGATATGGTGATACACACATACACCTCAAGATCGATATGGTGAGCACACATACACCTCTTACCCGATATGGTGTTGAAACCCTAGATGGTGATATGGAATTCGATATAACTTGGAACCTCGCACCCCTACCATTTTATGTAATGGGTTAATTGTGAAGGTTTCAACCAGTTGTCTATCGTATCACTCAACACATGATATAATTGATCACATGAAGGTATGAAAGAGTATGAGCATAAGGGTTAAACCTGATATGCTAACCCGATATGGCAACCCAATCTGGTAACTCGATATGGTAACCTGATATGATGATATGAATACAACCAATAGCATGATATATTGATGAATTTATACCTCATGGATGATATGAGTGACACATATACACACCTTGTGCATGATATGAGGTCAATCATAGACCTTATATGTGACAATTTGAGTTTTCCCTCTTTTCCTCCTATTTATTTTATCTTTCACCTTTATCATGATCATTTACAGTATCTTTTGACTCCTTGATCACTATAGATACTCAAAATCAAATTCTTTTGCATTTTATGAATTTTATGCACTCTTGGACACTTTAATTTAACTTAATACACCTCTTTAAGAAAATGCTTTAGTTTGACTATTTAACTTTATCCTTTGGTCTCCAAACTTTTACACTTTATTCTACACTTCATATTTAAGATATGGTCCAAATTTGAGAGCTTTCGGACATTCCTATGAATTTATACGATTTTTCCAAGTTCTTAGCCTTTTCCTAGATTTCTTGGCCTTTTTCCTTGATTGGGCCCGGCCCTTTTCCTAATTTAGGGCGCTGCTAGCCAAGGCGGGGTGACCCAGCAGCCTTGGATCATGATCCAACAGCGTTGGGGGTCATCCCCTACCTTGCGCTCTTTTTGGCAAGGTCTGCAGTGGACCAGCCAGCGATCGGCTCGACCCCGATCGAGCTGCTCGCAACGGTTGCACCTGTTTTCTCGACCTATGGATTTGTAGCTACTTCTCGAAGCTTCCGCAAGGGTCTGTGTTGTGAAATTGTGGCTTGAGGGTCAAGCATTGCATGACGACACATAGGGTGCGCCGCCCCCTATGGCAAACCTAACCCTAGCCCCAAAGATCTATATAAACCCTCCCTTTGGGTTCGTCGCGCCCCCACGATTCCGAACGGCAGCCCCTCTTCTCTCGTTGCGCCCTCCCTTGATCGCCCCTATTTTCTCTAGCCACCGCACCACCGCAGAGCTCCCCTGCTCGCGGGTGGGCGTGTGTTCTTGGGCGAGCAGCAGTTGCCCTTGGATCGTGCATCCACGCTGGTCCAGGGCGAGATTGACGGCCACAGATCCCCGCGCGAGCCTTCCTTCTACTCTTTCTCTGAGAAGCATGTTCCTGGGAGCACGGCTCATCCCCGTCGCCGTTTTGCCCATGAGTCCACGGTAGTCCGCCGATCAATGACCCCAAAAATTCGGTATTTCCCACCTCTCTGCCCTAAATTCCAGTAAATAGCCTTTTCTTGCAAAATCGATATCTTGAGATCCATAACTCCAAAAATAGTAAATTTATAGTCTATCTTGATCAGAAAAATCCAACTAATCTGTAAAAAATACTTGTGAAGCCTAATTCTCGATGTTTATTACTGATAACCCTAAATCTTGTCCCTTTAATGATTTAATTTGTTTAATGATTCAACCATGATGTTTAACCTTTGTGGAATCCCTATTTCGGATTATAATGGTCCATTTGAGACATCAAATCACTTTTGACAAGATTAAGGTTATATCTAATCTTCTTAACTCCTTGCCCTAAAATATGAATCTTATACCTTGAAATAAGGGTTGTTAATGATATGACGGTGATCTACCTTAATCTAGAAAGGCCTCTTGATCATATGATCCCCGATCTAACTTGATCCAAATAATAATATTTTGTTCCCATATTGGAAATGATCTAGAGTTTTGGATAATGATTTGGATAATGATATTGATAATTAGGGTTGACATGTATTCCTAAATAAACCTAGGAAGGTCATCCATTCATGAAACATGTTTGATACTTGAATATTTGTTGGACTTTTGGAAATATTGTTGATGACATAAACCTAAGGTAGAAATAGGAAAATGTAACCCTAATCTTGAATAACAAAACATGATCTTTTTAAACTATGATCTTGACCCTTGATCCAATATTTTGATCTAGGATCTGACTCAAAGGGTTGATCTTTTCTCTCTCTTGGGATCTATACTCCAAATACTTTTTAGAAAGGTACGCTATTATACTACTCCTCCTTGGTTGCTTGATGATAATTTCTTAGGTTTCTCTTGAATTATGCTTGGATAATTATTTGGATGAAATATTGTTCCCTATGAATAGTCTTCCGTTTTTCTTATATATTATATGTTGAGGAACATGAAATGTAAATCACTAGACCCATTATGACTGTCCGTATATTGATGTTGATAATGATGTTGGAAATATTGATAATGTTGATATTGGATATAAGCAAAACTCTTTCTTTGGAAGGAGGGATTTTGCACTTGGATCTCCTATCTCATATGGTGAGAAGGAGCTTGGTGACCCCCATCGTGTTGGGGTAATTGAGTCACCCAAATTAATATAAGCATGTCACCCAAATTAATATAAGCATGCTTCTTGAATTACAGCATAATGGGAAATTCGTAATAAAATTTGTTGTTTGAATAACATTTTGGTTTTTGGAAATCGTTCGATAATGATTTGAAACATAAGTCCTTCCAAGCATACTAGTTTTCATTATAAAAATGTTTTACTTGTTTTTATATAGTGTACCGTGCAATTGCATTGACTTTGTGTCTTGATTTTCTCGATTTTAGGTAATGCAAGGAACTAGTTCCATTCTACTCTTTCATCTACTGCAATAAAGACTGCTACATCTTATGGACTCTACATGGGAGCTAATTGTAAAAGGGATGTAGTTATAGGCTAGTCCTTATCTCTTTCTTTTCCTGTTGCCCATGGGCCTGATGTACTAAACTTTTGGTTCATTTTAATAAAGAAGGATGTTATTTCATTTTTGCATATTATCTGTGTGTGAAATTTCGGGCCACTCAGGGATGGGCGCTCTCATCCCTCTAACACTGCCCTTTTGGACAATGGGATTGGGATTAGGGTAAGAACGGATCTGTGACAGTTGGTATCAGAGCCATAACACACTTAATATGCATTAGTGAAATGATTTTTCTTAATCTCTGAACCAAGGAAGCCCTAAAATCCACTATGGTGAAAACTGAGGTGTCTAGAAAGAGCACAAGGGGGTTCTGGCATAATTCCTCCTATCCGTTTTCACGGTGGTTGAGGTTCCTCCTGCTCCACCTGGCCTTAATTGATCCAGAAATGGATGGAAGGACTTCCTATAACCCTAGAGAGTCTTCTAGCATCTTATCTCTTCTTTAAGGATTACCCAAGCCACCTATTAGAAGGAAATAGGATGACTCCTCATCTTCTCATTCTCCTTAAGGTGTCATGACTTGATCAACATACTCTCTCTATTTTGGGTAAATTAAGGACGGGTACAACTAAAATTCGAAAATAAATTGAGAAAACTTGTTGCAATATTTCCATGATCTATCATATTCTTGCTTTGAAAGTAATAAATAAGAAAACGTATATTAGTTGAACTCTTGCAGATGGCCCCAAAAACCAGGAACAATAGGGATGGTGAAGGGACCTCTGGTACTAAAGATAAGGGGAAGAAGCCCCGCATGGAGGATGATGAAGATGTCGGTTCTGCCAATAAGACCAACAATATGGGGGAATGGGAGTTAAAACAAAAAGGCATCATGGATGCCCTTCATGACCTAGTTGTTTGTACTGCATCTCTTGTACCAACCCAAAACCCAAAACCTACCACTATCCAGGATTTTCTGAAACTCAGCCCTGAAACCTTCTATGGGGAAGACAAAGATGATGTCCTAGACAAAGTTGATGCCTGGTTAGTGTCCATGGAAAACACCTTTAGGGTTTTGAGGTGCCCTGAACAAGACTAAGTTGGTTTTGCCACCTACCAGTTGAAGGGAGTAGCCAAATTATGGTGGGAGAATTACATCCGATCACAACAGGTCATCCCTGTCAACTGGGAAGCCTTCAAACCCATTTTTACCAACCGTTTCCAACCCACATCTGAGAGAAAGGAAAAACAAAAACAATTCCTCACCCTGACCCAAGGAACCAACACAGTGGCTGAATACAGCCGACAGTCCCGCTTGCTAGAGAGACATGTCACCAACCTCACTGAAGAACAAAAACTCGACCGTTACATTGATGGGCTTTTCATTACCCTAAAAGCTTTTGTATCCTCATCCAAACATGCCACTTTCCAATATGCCTATGACCATGCCTTGTCCAAGGAGAGAACCCTGGGGATGGGACACGGGAAACCTTTACCTACCCTTGCCTACCTAGGCCTGACTGAAGTTGCACCTGCAAAACCTGAACCAAAGGGAAAACCCTATGTTGGTAGCAATAAGAACAGAAACCGATAGAAGAACCAGAGGAATCCTCCCGCCCAAGGGCAGAACCAGAACGACAATCGTGGTCCTGCACCACACCAGAATCATGGCCAAAACAGGGGCCCAGGCCGGAATGCCAATATTCCTCGTTGTCGTAACTGTGGTAACTTCCACCTTGGCCAGTGCAAGTATCCGTCCCCGGTCTGCCATTACTGCAAACAGGAGGGTCACTTCAGAGATAGCTACCCCCACCCTCCTCCAGCATGGTCCAGGCAAGGTGAACATAGACAGGCTCGTGTCTTTGTTGTGAATACAGATGAGGCAAAGGCCAACGAAAACAAACTCATGGAAGGTACCTTTTAAATTCAAGATTATTTCCAGAACTTTATATCATGACTATCTTGTACATTTTCCTTACACCACATATATGTATACGTAGGTACGATGCAATTCTTCGATCATTTTGTTGTTACTCTTTTTGACTCTGGGTCAAAAAACACCTTCATGTCTAAGAATCTTGCTTGTATGTTGAATCTTGAAATAAGGGACTTAGGGTACGTACTTGATGTAACTACCCCAAGTGGGAAGATGAAAGTCTCCTACTATATTGTCAAGAAAGTCCCTCTATCTTATGTTGGACGTAGTTTTGAGTCAGATTTCATAATCTTAGACATGGAAGACTTTGACCTTATTTCAGGGATGGATTGGCTCCATAAGAATCATGCTCTAATCGACTGTCGTGCCAAAAAAGTCATTATTTCCAAACCCAATCTCCCTATTCTTATAATTCCTGGAAGGAAAGATCGAAATCAAAATGTTGTCATTTCTCTGATTAGAGCTCAAAACTTGATAGCTAAAGGGTGCAAAGCATACCTGGCAACTGTAACCATAGTCAATCCTGATACAAGTGCCCTAGAAAATATTGATATAGTGCGAGACTACCCGAGTGTCTTTCCTGAGGAGCTCCCTGGGCTACCACCTGATCGTGATGTTGAGTTTTCTATTGATTTAGCACCTGGTACCGCACCTATTTCTCGGGCACCCTATCGGATGGCTCCTGCTCAATTGACTGAGCTGAAAAAGCAGTTGCAGGAATTGCTTGATAAGGGTTTCATCTGCCCTAGTACCTCTCCTTGGGGAGCCCCCATTTTATTTGTCAAGAAAAAGGATGGTTCCCTTCGCATGTGTATTGACTATCACATAATCAATCAAGATACTGTGAAAAACAAGTATCCGCTGCCCAGAATTGATGACCTTTTCGATCAACTCCGTTCTGCCCATGTCTTTTCAAAAATTGATCTTCGTTCTGGTTACCACCAACTCAAAGTTAAGGATGAAGACATTCCTAAAACAGCCTTTCGAACCCGATACGGGCATTATGAATTCCTTGTCATGCCTTTTGGGTTAAATAATGCCCCTGGTGTGTTCATGAATTTGATGAATAGTGTCTTCCAACCCTTCCTTGATGAGTTTGTAGTGGTCTTCATTGATGATATATTGATATATTTGACTGATACTGAATCACACCGCATCCATCTTCGCAAAGTTCTTGACATCCTCCAATCCCAGAAATTGTATGCAAAATTGTCCAAATGTGAATTCTGGATTTCTGAAGTCATGTTCTTGGGCCACATAATTTCTGGTGGGAAAATTTCCGTCGACCCCGCCAAAGTCTCAGCTGTTCTTGAGTGGCAAGCCCCAAAGAATGTTTCGGAGATCCGCAGCTTTCTAGGTCTTGCGGTCTATTATCGACGTTTTATTCAGAACTTCATCAGGACTGCCTTGCCTCTCACTAAGCTCACCAGGAAAGGAGAACAGTTTATCTGGTCAAAGGAGTGTGAGTCTAGTTTTCAAGAGCTAAAGACAAAGTTGACAACTGCACTTGTCTCGACTCTTCCCTCGGGAAATGATGGGTTCGTCATCTTCACTGACGCATCAAGGTTTGGTCTGGGTTGTGTTCTCATGCAAGAAAGAAAAGTAGTTGCTTATGCCTCTCGACAATTGAACCCAAATGAGGTCAAGTATCCAACCCATGACCTCAAACTTGCCGCCATCATATATGCTTTGAAAATATGGCGACACTACTTGTACGGTGCCACCTTTGACATCCTCACCGACCACAAGAGTCTGAAATACATCTTGACACAGAAGGATCTAAATCTCAGACAGAGGTGTTGGCTCAAGTACCTTAAAGACTATGACTTCACCATTGCCTACCACCCCGGTAAGGCAAATGTGGTGGCCGATGCACTCAGAAGAAAGCAGGCTAAATGTGTTGTTGTCTTTACTACAGAATGGAAGAACATGGAAGTCATGTCACTTTGGGCCCCAAGGCATATGGGCAATGTTCTTAGATTGGCCAGTATCCATGTAAAACCGGGCCTCTTGTATGAAATCCTGGAATCTCAAAAGAATAGCAAGAGCCTTGATGATATGACTAAGCTTTTAGAGAAGCACCAAACTCATCTGACAGTCGGTATGGATGGTGGAATCCAATACAAACATTGCATATGGGTCCCAGAAGATTCAATCATGATAGATATGGTGTTACGAGAAGCTCACGGGTCGAAATATATTGTGCATCCTGGATCGAAAAAGATGTACAAGGATCTGCAAAGGCACTTTTGGTGGAGGAATATGAAGACCAACATTGCTAATTTCATCTCCAAGTGTTTGACCTGCCAACAGATCAAGGCTGAACATCAACGTCCAGGAGGTCTTCTACAACCCCTACCTATCCCCGAGTGGAAATGGGAAAACATCACCATGGATTTCGTGGTGGGACTACCCAGGACCAGGAAAGGGAGTGATGCCATTTGGGTTGTAGTGGATCGTCTGACTAAATCGGCCCATTTTATTCCAATCAAGACAACAACTAAGGTTCCTGAGTTAGCTGATCTTTACGTTCGGGAGATAGTCAGGTTGCATGGAATTCCTATTTCTATAGTGTCTGATCGTGATGCAAAGTTCACTTCTCACTTGTGGCGACAAGTACAGGAAGAACTGGGAACTCAACTGAACTTCAGCACTGCTTATCACCCCCAAACTGACGGACAATCTGAGAGGACAATCCAGGTTCTAGAAGACTTGCTGAGATCTTGCGTTCTCGATTGGGGTGGTTCTTGGGACCACTACCTTCCTCTCGTTGAGTTTTCCTACAACAATAGCTACCAATCCAGTATTGGCATGCCTCCCTATGTAGCTCTATATGGAAGACCATGTAGATCTCCTCTTTACTGGGATGAAGTAGGCGAAAGACGAATTCTGAAGTCTGAGGAACTACAACTCTATTCTGATAATGTCAACATAATCAAGCAAAGGTTAAAAAGGGCACAAGTTCGTCAGAAGTCTTATGCTGATGCACACATGACTGACACTCAATTCCTAGTAGGTGATCATGTTTTCCTGAAGATTCGACCCATTCGAGCCATTGCAAAGAACAAAGGAAAACTCAGTCCTAGATATGTGGGTCCTTTCGAAATTCTGGATTGTATTGGGGAATGTGCTTACAGGTTGGCTCTACCTCCACAATATAGCATGATGCACAACGTCTTTCATGTGTCGAACCTAAAGCGGTATGTCAAAGACCCTAGCCATGTCCTCAATCATGAACCAATTGAATTAAAGGACACCCTTGTATACCAAGAAAATCCAGTCAAGATACTTGATACTCGCACCAAGGAACTAAGAAATAAGAAAATCGATATGGTTAAGGTGTTGTGGAAGCACCATGGGAGTGATGATGCTACTTGGGAGTTGAAGTCAGACATGGAGGAATGCTTCCTTGACCTCTTCAAGGAAGTTTGAATTTTGGGGACAAAATTCCTTTTAAGGAGAGTAGGATGTGACAATGTGAGTTTTCCCTCTTTTCCCCCTATTTATTTTATCTTTCACCTTTATCATGATCATTTACAGTATCTTTTGACTCCTTGATCAATATAGATACTCAAAATCAAATTCTTTTGCATTTTATGAATTTTATGCACTCTTGGACACTTTAATTTAACTTAATACACCTCTTTGAGAAAATGCTTGCGTTTGACTAATTAACTTTATCCTTTGGTCTCCAAACTTTTACACTTTATTCTACACTTTATATTGAAGATATGATCCAAATTTGAGAGCTTCTGGACATTCCTATGAATTTATACGATTTTTCCAATTTCTTAGCCTTTTCCTAGATTTCTTGGCCTTTTTCCCACCTTTTTCCACCTTTTTCCTTGATTGGGCCCAGCCCTTTTCCTAATTTAAGGCGCTGCTAGCCAAGGCGGGGTGACCCAGTAGCCTTGGATCGTGATCCAATGGCGCTGGGGGTCATCCCCTACCTTGCGCTCTTTTTGGCAAGGTCTGCAGTGGACCAGCCAGCGATCGGCTCGACCCCGATCGAGCTGCTCGCAGCGGTTGCACCCGTTTTCTCGACCAATGGATCTGTAGCTACTTCTCGAAGCTTCCGCAAGGGTCTGTGTTGTGAAATTGTGGCTTGAGGGTCAAGCATTGCATGACGACACATGGGGTGCGCCGCCCCCTATGGCAAACCTAACCCTAGGCCCAAAGATCAATATAAACCCTCCCTTTGGGTTCGTCGCGCCCCCACGATTCCGAACGGCAGCACCTCTTCTCTCGTTGCGCCCTCCCTTGATCGCCCCTCTTTTCTCCGGCCATTGCACCGCCGCGGAGCTCCCCTACTCGCGGGCGGGCGTGTGTTCTTGGGCGAGCAGCAGCTGCCCTTGGATCGTGCATCCACGCTGGTCCAGGGCGAGATTGACGGGTACTGATCCCCGCGCGAGCCTTCCTTCTACTCTTTCTTTGAGAAGCACGTTCCTGGGAGAACGGCTCATCCCCGCCGCAGTTTTGCCCGTGATTCCACGGTAGTCCGCCGAACAATGACCCCGAAAATTCGGTATTTCCCACCTCTCTGCCCTAAATTCCAGTAAATAGCCTTTTCTTGCAAAATCGATATCTTGAGATCCGTAACTCCAAAAATAGTAAATTTATAGTCTATCTTGATCAGAAAAATCCAACTAATCTGTTAAAAATACTTGTGAAGCCTAACTCTCGATTTTTATTACTGTTAATCCTAAATATTGTCCCTTTAATGATTTAATTTGTTTAATGATTCAACTGTGATGTTTAACCTTTGTGGAATCCCTATTTCGGATTATAATGGTCCTTTTGAGACATCAAATCACTTTTGACAAGATTAAGGTTATATCTAATCTTCTTAACTCCTTGCCCTAAAATATGAATCTTATACCTTGAAATAAGGGTTGTTAATGATATGACGGTGATCTACCTTAATCTAGAAAGGCCTCTTGATCATATGATCCCTGATCTAACTTGATCCAAATAATAATATTTTGTTCCCATATTGGAAATGATCTAGAGTTTTGGATAATGATTTGGATAATGATATTGATAATTAGGGTTGACATGTATTCCTAAATAAACCTAGGAAGGTCATCCATTCATGAAACATGTTGGATACTTTAATATTTGTTGGACTTTTGGAAATATTGTTGATGACCTAAACCTAAGGTAGAAATAGGAAAATGTAACCCTAATCTTGAATAACAAAACATGATCTTTTTAAACTATGATCTTGACCCTTGATCCAATATTTTGATCTAGGATCTGACTCAAAGGGTTGATCTTTTCTCTCTCTTGGGATCTATACTCAAAATACTTTTTAGAAAGGTACGCTATTATACTACTCCTTCTTGGTTGCTTGATGATAATTTCTTAGTATCTCTTGAATTATTCTTGGCTAATTATTTGGATGAAATATTGTTCCCTATGAATAGTCTTTTGTTTTTCTTCTATATTATATGTTGAGGAACATGAAATCTAAATCACTAGACCCATTATTACTGCCCTTATATTGATGTTGATAATGATGTTGGAAATATTGATAATGTTGATATTGGATATAAGCAAAACTCTTTCTTTGGAAGGAGGGATTTTGCACTTGGATCTCCTATCTCATATGGTGAGAAGGAGCTTGGTGACCCCCATCGCGTTGGGGTAATTGAGTCACCCAAATTAATATAAGCATGCTTCTTGAATTACAGCATAATGGGAAATTCGTAATAAAATTTGTTGTTTGAATAACATTTTGGTTTTTGGAAATCGTTCGATAATGATTTGAAACATAAGTCCTGCCAAGCATACTAGTTTTCATTATAAATTGTTTTACTTGTTTTTATATAGCGTACCGTGCAATTGCATTGACTTTTTGTCTTGATTTTCTCGATTTTAGGTAATGCAAGGAACTAGTTCCATTCTACTCTTTCATCTACTGCAATAAAGACTGCTACATCTTATGGACTCTACATGGGAGCCAATTGTAAAAGGGATGTAGTTATAGGCTAGTCCTTATCTCTTTCTTTTCCTGTTGCCCACGGGCCTGATGTACTAAACTTTTGGTTCATTTTAATAAAGAAGGATGTTATTTCATTTTTGCATATTATCTGTGTGTGAATTTTCGGGCCACTCAGGGACGGGCGCTCTCATCCCTCTAACACTGCCCTTTTGGACAGTGGGATTGGGATTAGGGTAAGAACGGATCCGTGACATTATACCTGATATGGTGTTGAGTATATACCCTAATCTGATATGATGTTAAAACTCAACATGGTGTTGTGAAACCTGATATGCAAACCCCTAAGGTTGAGTAATCTGATATGGATGCATTATATGGTGATAAGGATAAACCTCTATATCGATATGGAAACATACCTACACCTCTATACCCGATATGGAGGAAGCACCTCAATCCAATACACTTGATTACGTGATACATGTAGTATGTTATGTCAAATAATACATTAAGACATGAAGAGTTTAATGCATTTTGATAAATATCACCAATGTACCTTGAGAGAAGGATTGATCCAACCTAATGGAGTATGATGTAATCAATATACTAGTGAGGATGAGAGAGAAACTTACACATATGTGATAATGATGTTAATGAACATACATTGATACTCCTAGTATGAATGGAGTATGAATTAGGGTTTGATTCTTGATAATATGATCTTGAATCCTTAATTCATTAATAAGGGGAAAACCCTAACCATAACGAAGGGTGATGATATGACTTAAAATCTTAATCAGTAAGAAAGGGAAACCCTAACCCTAATAATGGGGAGGTTGTATTTCTCTTAATGCAAGGGCCTTGTGAGCCATGTGAATAGTTGTTGCCTAGTGAGAGGTGACAAGATGTTTAATGGGCCTTGTGAGCCATGTGAATAGTTGTTGCCTAGTGAGAGGTGACAAGATGTTTAATGGGCCTTGTGAGCCATGTGAAATACTTGTATAAAAAGTATAATGTTGCATAGGTCTTATGACCTAGAGATGCATGTTGCCTAGTGAGAGGTGACAAGATGTTTATAAAAGTCTCATAATCTAGAAATTGATGTAAGAGATGGTAATGTTCAGAATAAACTAAGGAAATCGAAACCCTATAACATAATAATAATAATAAATGGTTATAAAGATAATAATGAAATCTTGGCTATACATGCATTATGGTTATAGCCAAATAAGGGCTATATTGTTTTGAATATGCTAAAATGAGATATGAGGAATACTTGTATCACGTAAAGGATATGAATGACTATGATGGCTTGACAAAAGTATAATGCCTAGTAAAGGTGATGTGGTATTCAGTGATGAGGGATTGATATCCCATAATGAAAGAGAAAGGGTAACATAAAGGTATTACAACTACTATGGAATCCTTAGCAATATCGCCATGGTTTCACATGATTGGTATAATCCAATACCTGGATATGGTTCCACATGATTGGTATAATCCAATACATGGATATAGTTTCAAAGGATTGGTATAATGCAATACCTGGATACAGTTTTATATGATTGCTATAATCCAATACCTGGATATAGTTTCACAGGA
The DNA here is from genome assembly GCA_963693085.1 of Alisma plantago-aquatica. NCBI lineage: Eukaryota > Viridiplantae > Streptophyta > Magnoliopsida > Alismatales > Alismataceae > Alisma > Alisma plantago-aquatica. The sequence continues at coordinate 728,563,893 of OY856410.1, read as the reverse complement.
TTGGTATAATCCAATACTTGGATATGGTTGCATAGGATTGGGATAACCCAATACCTGGATATAATTGCACAAGATTGGCATAATCCAATACCTTGATATAATTGCATAGGATTGGGATAACCCAATACCTAGACATGATCTCACAAGATTTCCATAATCTAATACATGGTTGAACTCTCACAGGATTGGTACATTCCAATACTTGGCTATGATCTTACAAGATTGGTACAATCCAATACCTGGTTGTGATCTTACATGATTGGTACAATCCAATACCTAACTGAACTCTTACAAGATTGGTACAATCCAATACCTGGCTGAACTGTTATAGGATTGGAACAATCCAATACCTGGCTGAACTCTTACATGATTGGTACAATCCAATACCTGGTTGTGATCTTACTGGATTGGTACTATCCAGTACCTGGCTGAACTCTTATAGGATTGGTACAATCCAATACCTGGCTGTGATCTTATATGACTGGTACAATCCAATACATGGCCGTAATTTCACAGGATTGGCATAGTCCAATACATGAATATGATTTTGTAGGATTGGTATAAACCAATACCTGGACAGAACATAACGATGTATATTCACATGATTGGTACAATCCAATACCTGACTAGCAGATTGGCTGAGGCCAACAGATAGAAATGAGAATGATTCATGGAAATTATACCATGATAATATTATCACATGATAAGCTTGAGATGTTGGTATAGTAAGATGGGTAAATGATACACATGTTCTTCATATTCCTTATAAAGTGAATAGATGATTTAATTCTCTATCATAGATAGTTACAATACTTTAAAAAGATGAGAATGTTCTAATATGGTTATCCATAGTGATTAACCTTGCTTATTAATATAAAAGAACCTCTGCTCAGTTTTATATTGTTTACCTGTAATAATAACATTGTTGACGGAGAGTTATATCTCTCACTGGGACAATTGTCTCACCCCATGGGATCCACATTTTTTTAGGTGGACGTGTATGAGGGGGTAGAGATTGTACTGCAGAGGAAGACAACAACAATAAGGACAACAGTGACAGCTCAGGTTGAGTATACTATCTGTCATGTCTTATAGATAGAAGTCCTATGTGTCGTCTCTGTATTCTCAGGTCCTTGGATTTAGTACATGATGGTTTTATGAATAATATGATATTTCTGGCTTGTAAGCTTGGAGATTTTATGTTGCTTCAGTATATGTTTTGGCAAAGCAACTATTATATGTTATCCTCGAGATGAGATGGTACAGTGTATGTACAATGTGAACCTTTATGTATATATAGTTTTGGTTCTTTCATAAACGGTTTTCCAGGAAATGGATCTCTTTGCAAAATGGTTTTATTTTTTAGTGATTTTTGTTAATTCGCTGCTTATGGTTATTGTTAGTGATGATTTGGTTGTCGGTTTGGTGGCGATCATTATAGTTGAATACCTAGATCATATAATCATGATGATGATAATGATTAAGGGATATGAATCCCAGTAATTTGATAAGGGACTGAGATCCTAAGTGTTATGTATCTAAATGTGTTCCAAAGATTAGAAAAGTACTTGATAGATATATTACATCTTTCTTTGTAGCATTTGTTTATGATTGATGCTTATAACTTTTTTGATGCTAAAAGAATATTGTAATGCACTTAATATATCATTGGAACCATAAAATGTGGTTGCACTGGCCATAGATCCATCAGCATCAGAATTTGCTGAAATGGTGAAATAGGTTTTTCCCATGGGATCACCTAGAGTGCATATTTTTGAATATGTAGGGGTGTGAGCTTGGACGGTCATATGTGAGTCGATCCCCTTATGTCCAAAATCTTGGGGATTGGCTATATGCCATATCTGGCTCAAGTGTGACTACGGCCGTAGACTCAGTAATGAGCACAGTGAATTGGCATGCGGCTCTGAGTATGGCTATATTCCATGACTCAATAATTTTATGTCGGGGAAGGTTATAGGTCTGTTTTTCCCTGAATAGAGTATATGTTGTGGCTGTAACTCTAAGCAAAGATGCCATTATAACCTAGCAAGCTTTTTTGCAGTTTGACACAGGATGTCACTACCAGTGGTCTCGTACTGACCGAGATGGGTGGGGTCCTGGCAGTTGGCTCTTCCATTAACCTTGTATGGTACCAACTTATGAGAAGTTTGTGGTCGGTTGGAGCATGAGCTGTATATCTCATCTCCTCAGGGCATAAGTGTGATTGTAAATATGTAATCAGCCATGTAGCATATTTTCATAAGGATCAAATACAGCAAACATTGGTTGATGTACACTTTGTTTATACATCTTAATTGGTTAGATGTTATACATGTTTCTTTATATTCCTTGTAAAGTGAATAGATGATTTATTGCTCTATCATAGATAGCTGCATTACTTTAAGAGAAGAGATTACTCTGTTCCGCATATAACAATAATTAATCTTGCCTATTAATATAAAATAACCTCTACTCAGTTTTATACTGCTTACCTGTGATACTAATATTGTTGTCGAAGAGTTATATCTCTCACTGGGACAATTGTCTCACCCCGTGGGATCTACATTTTTTAGGTGGATGTGCATGAGGGGGTAGAGATTGTACCATAGAGGGAGATCATCAACAACAGGGGCAACATTAACATCTCAGGTTCAGTGTACTATCTTTTGTGTCTTGTAGATACAAGTCCTATGTGTCGTCTCTATACTCTCAGGTCCTTGGAGTCAGTAGTAAATGCTTTATAAATAATATGAGATTTTATCTTGTATGCCTTGAAGTTTTATGATGCTTCAGTATATGTTTTGACAAAGCAACTATTATATGTTATCCTCGAGATGAGATGGTACAATGTATGTACAATGTGAACCCTGATGTACATAAAGTTTTGGTTCTTTCAGTAAGAGTTTCTTGAGAGAGGATCTCTTTGCAAAATGGTTAATTTTTAGTGATTTTGTTAATCCACTTCTTATGGTTATTCTGCAATTATTTACTGGTGATGACTTGATTTGATGTTGGGTCGTCACAAGTATCATGCATAGAGATTTGGTATTGGCCATAGCAAAGTGATATCAGCCATGGCAAGGTGATATCGGCCATAGCAAGGTGATATCGGCCAAGTGAAGTGATATTGGCCACAAGTGAAGGGATATCGGCCACAAGTGAGGGGATATCATGCATAAGTAGTGAGATATCATGCATGGTGCTAAGGAGCAAGAAGGAGTCCAAGTCTTAACCCTAAGGTGAGGCCATGATCATCTTCAACCTTGGATTAAAGCATGGATCTAGGGTTGAGATCTTCCTTTCTTTTCTTCTTCACCAAATGCTTATCCATGGTGATTCTTTTCCTATAGAGGAGTTATGAAGCTCATCTTCAACCTTAGGAATGTGAATCTTTGGATCTTGGAGCTTTGAAGTTGTTCTTGAGGTAGGTTATATAACTTGAACCCAATTATGTTATTATTCACCTTCAATTATGTTATACTTGTTGATCTACTTTCAATTTCGAATTCCCTTGAATAATTGATGATCCCTTGAGTTCTAAAATTTTTATATGATTGTCGTCCATGAACTAGAATAGTAAGATCAAGAGTCTATAGGTTGATGATGATGCAATCATCATGGCTCAACCCGATATTGGGTTGAAGCACCTCTAACCCGATATGCAAAACCCTACTCTTGTGTAACCGATTTGTATGTGGTCAACTTGACTAACACACACCTCTTGGATGATATGAAGGTAATCAAACACATAAAAAATGATATTAGGTTAAGCATACACCCCAAAAATTATATTGGGTTAAGCATACACCTCTAAACCGATATTGGGTTCAGCATACACCTCTAAACCGATATTGGGTTAAGCATACACCTCTAAACATATTAGGTTAAGCATACATCTCTTGGATGATATGGTGTGAATCACACACAAACCTCTTTGCCCGATATTGTGTGAAGCACACACACACCTCTTTTCCCGATATGGTGTGAAGCACACACATACCTCTTCGCCTGATATGGTGTGAAGCACACACACCTCTTTTCTCGATATGGTGGGAAGCACACACACACCTCTTGTCCGATATGGAAGCAAACATACACCTCTAAGGTGATATGATAAGCAAGCATACACCTCTTGCACGATATGGTGTTGAGCACACATCTCTAAAATGTTATGGTGGGTAACCCAATACACTAGATGACAAAAGTGGTAAGGTGGTTAATACCATAGAACATGTGATGGCCAATACACTAAAGTATGGTGTGGCCAATATCTTCAAGGTGAGGATGTTACATCCATGTAGGGTGAAGGTGATACACCATATGATTGGTAAGGTTGATACCTTGATGGGTAAATTTATGAGGGATATGAAGATGCCTATCTCGATATACACCTAACCCAATACATGTGTTCAACTTGAAATACATGATTCAACCTGATACACCTTGTAAAGGTGAGGGAAAAACACTCTTAGGAGTGATGAGTATAACACCAAGTAATGGTGGTTGATAATGTTCATCCCTATATCAACAATGCCTTAACCTGATATGAGTCCATATCACTTATGATAGTTGGGTAATTCAAATGTGTGACTTATGGAAAATACGCTACAAGATAAACGTGATGAGTTAGTGCATAAAGTATTAGGATGGGAAATACCCTAATACAAGATAAGTTGATGAACCTAAGTAAGTTAAAAGTGATGCGGGAAGTGATACACCAAGGCATGATAAATATCACATCCAGCACCTCAAGGTTGATACACCTTGATGCACCTCAAATCCAATATACTTGAATGAGTAACACATGAAGTGTGTCATGTCAATTGTTGCATTGAGATAGAATGAGTTTAATGCACTTTGATAAGTGTTGGCTAACATACCTTGAGAAAGGGTTAATCCAATTTAATAAAGTATGATGTAATCAATATGCTAGTGAGGATGAGACAAAAACTCATACTTTGTGTTGATAATCATTTAATGATAAATGATGAGAAGAAATAAGTATGATTGAATACTTATGATATCAATGTATGCTCCTAGATGTGTGGAGCAATGAAATAGGGTTTGGATTGATAATATGAACTTGAAACCTTATTCAGCTATAAAGGGAAACCCTTACCCTAATAATGGGAAGGTTGTATTTTTCTTATTGCATAGACCTTGTGAGACATGTTAAGTAATTGTATCACAAGTATAATGTTTATTCGGTCTGATGACCTAAAAGATATGTGTTTCCTAGTGAGAGGTGACAAGATGTTCATTGGTCCTTGTGATCCATGTGAATAGTTGTTGCCTAGTGAGAGGTGATAAGATGTTTAAATGGCCTTGTGAGCCATGTGAATAGTTGTTGCCTAGTGAGAGGTGACAAGATACTATGTGATATACTTGTACAACAACGGTAATGAATACCTTGGTCTGAGGACCTAGAGGTAATGCTTACCTGATAAGAGGTAACAATGTTCAGTGATGAACTAAGGGTATGAATACCTAGATCTATTAATCATGATGATGATAATGTTAAGGGGTGAGAATTTCCAATAATGTGATAAGGGACTAAGATCCCGAGTGTTATGTTTTCAATGTGTTCTAAAGTTTATAGAAGTACTTGATAAATGTATTACACCTTTCTTTTATAGCATCTGTTATAATTCATGTTTGAAACTTGGTTGATGCTAAAAGTTACTATAATGCACCTAATTAATCAAGCGGAATCTCATCATGTAGTGCCCTGACGATTGCTCTATTCAGCGTCATGATTTGCTAAATGGTGAAACGAGTTTAACTCAGAGAGCATATTTTTTAATATGCGGGGGTGATGGGTGCAAATATCCTTATGTCCTAATGAGGGATTGATGTGAAATCTCCTTCATTATAATCTAGGATGGATGTATAATCTCCTGATGAAAATGAATCCGGGGATGTATAACTGAAATCTCCTTGAAGAGAGTTTATGTTGCGGCTGTAGCTCTATAGTAAAGATACCAGTACGCCCTAGTAAGCTAATTGCAGTTGACACGAGATGTCCTTCCAGTAGTCTCATACTGGCTGACACGAATGACGTCTTGACAATCGTCTCTTCCATTGACCTTGTATGGTACCCATGCTTTACGTAGCTATGGTCGGTTGGATAAGGAGTGATATACCTCATCTCCTCAGGGCATAAGTGTGACTGTAAATATGTAATCAACTGTGTAGTGTATTTGCTTAAGGATCAAATACAGAAAACATTAGTTGATGTACACTTTGTTTATACATCTTAATTGGATAGATCTTATACAAGTTCATTATATTCCTTATAAAGTGAGTAGATGATTTATTGCTCTATCATATATAGTTGCATTACTTTAAGAGGAGATTACTCTATTCTACTTATAACAGTGATTAGTCTTACTTGTTAATATTAAAAAAACCTCTTCTTAGTTTTATACTGCTTATCTGTGATAATAATATTGTTGGCGGAGAGTTATATCTCTCACTGGGACAATTGTCTCACCCTGTGGGACCTACATTTTGTTTTAGGTGGACGTGCACGAGGGGGTAGAGACCGTACTATAGAGGGAGAACAACAATAGCATGGGCAACAGTGACAACTCAGGTTGAGTGTACTGTATGTCATGTCTTGTAGATAGAAATCCTATGTGTTGTCTCTTTACTCTCATGTCTTGGAATCAATACGTAAATGTTTTATAAACAATCTAAGATTTTGGCTTGTATGCCTCTAGGTTTTATGTTGCTTCAATATATGTTTGACAAAGCAACTGTTATATGAGATGGTACAATGTATGTACAATGTGTACCCTAAGGTATATAAAGTTTTGGTTCTTTCAGTAAGAGTTTCCTGGAAGAGGATCTCTGTGCAAATATAGTTTTAAATTTTTAGTGATTTTGTTAATCTGCTGCTTATGGTTATTCTACAATTATTTACTAGTGATGGCTTGATTTGATGTCGGGTCGTCACAAGTACGATGTCTCCTAACAAAGGGACCCGAGTTTGAATCCCAGTTTTTGTCTTGATTTATCACCCTCCCGGGTGTTCGGCCTCCGCCACAGGCATGGGAGAGAGGGGGAGAAACCTTTGTATTTCAATCACATACTCCCAGTTAATAATTGTTGTAATTTTCAGTTCCCAATTATGGAAATTTGTACAGTAGCCGGTAGGTAGCTGGTAAAGTAGAATGCATGTGATATTTATTGATACTTAATCACAATGACTTTTATACACAACTACTAAGTCCTTCAAAATTCTCATCTCAAAAGACTCCTAATTTTCTCTCCCTCTCTATGTATTTGGGCCCATGTTTTTAGTCCATGTATATTGTCTCAACCTTTTCTGCTGATGGTTGTACACTAATCATGTAATGACCCTGACCTGGGTTATGACTTAACTATATTTGTTTTGGATAAGTAATTAAGTTTCATATAACTTTAATATAATCCACTAAGGTGTTTGGTTATCATGTGACACACTTACATTCCAAGTTTGGTCCTGATTAAATGATGTTTGAGCAATGTTCCTTTCTTTTGGACCAAAGTGCAATTTACCCAAGTTGAGGGGTTATATTGCAATATATCACATGTTGAACGTTCCCTATATGTTTTAGAATCATAAGAGAGAGAATGATGCTAAGTGGTGGCTTGTGGAAATCCTAAATGCCAAGTTTGAACTTGTTTGAATAATGCTAGTACCTTGTGCACCAATTTTGGTACAAATTGTAATTTACCCAAAATGTGGGGTTGATACGCAAATTACCACCTATAGAGTGTCCCAACTTCCTCTATGTATCATTTAGGGGAGAGAAAAGGAAGTATACACCATGTTTGAATCAATTACGAGTGATGGTAATCTTGGTGATGAAATGACCAAGAAAAGGGTTGAATATGAAACCTTAACTTGAGTTGTATCAAGTTGAAAAGCTTATATATGAGTGCCTATCGGCCAAAGATCCATAGGAGGAGTCCCATATCGTTTTTTGGACTCCTAGAAAATCCCATGACGTGAAAAGAACCTCAAGGAGGTGAAGTGTATCGATTTACAACTTCCTTAGAAAAGTTGTATCAGGTTGTGAATAAAGTGGTGACTTAGTTGATATATTTTATTCAAAGGGATAAGTAAAGGACGAAAATTCATCCCTAGATTATCCTCAAGTGTTTTTCATGTCAATATAAATGTTAATGCATGGATATACACGTGTCAACCATGCATGGACACGTGGCACCGAGTAGCTCAAATTAATGACACCTAATTTTCGCACTTCTTCATGAACAACAAGTATATATACCCCTTCTTTCACCCATTTAGTGAAAATTTTCGAATCTTACCACCCTCCTTCCCTAAGGTATCGGGCATAAGGTCCTTTTATTGTGTAGGAGTGAAGTGGTATCATGCATAGGGTATTGGGTATCGTCCATAGCAAGTTCATATCAACCAAGTAGGGTGATATCGACATGGTCAGGTGATATCGGCCATAGTGGAATGTTTTGATCATAAGTGAGGGGGATATCATCCAAAAGTGATGGCATATCGTGCAAGGGTAGTGAGGTATCGTGAAAAGGTTCTAAGGATCAATAAGATGCTCATACTTAACTCTAAGGTGAGGCCATGATCATCTTCAACCTTGGATTGAAGCATGATTTTGGGGTTATGATCTTACTTTCTTTTCTTCTTCACCAATTGTTTATCCATGGTGATTCCTTATATATGAAGGAGTTGTGAATGAGACTTGGACTTTTGGTAAGTAATCTTCAACCTTAATAATGTGGAGCTTTAGATCTTGGAGCTTTGAAGTTGTTCTTAAGGCGGGTTATATAACTTGAACTCAACCATGTTATTATTCATCACCTAAATTTCTATGCTTAATGAACTACTTTTCATTCCAAATTTTTCTGAAATAGTTTATGACATTATGAGTTCTAGTAGTTTCTTTGACCTGTTTCCATGAACTATAATAGTTATAACTAAGGTCTAGAGCTTGAAGAAGATGGTATCACCTTATAAATGTGATATCGAGTGCATGCACACAAGCAAGCACCTCTAACCAGATATGGTGATGCACCTACTTCACTAAAACAATATGGATATGATTTAATACTTTTCTTGCATGATATGGTGGTGTAGTATACACCTCTTGCACGATATGAGGTCAAGAAAACACCTCAAAAATGATATTGGGTTAAGCACACACACCTCTTTGCCCGATATGGTGTGAAGCACACGCACACCTCTCTACCCAATATGGTGTGAAGCACACACACCTCTTTGCCCAATATGGTGTGAAGCACACACACACCTCTCTGCCCGATATGGTGTGAAGCACACACACACCTCTCTGCCCGATATGGTGTGAAGCACACACACATCTCTCTGCCCGATATGGTGTGAAGCACAGACACACCTCTCTGCCCGATATGGTGTAATGCAAGCGTACACCTCTTGCCCGATATGGTAAGCATACATACACCTCTACAGTGATATGGGTAGCAAGCATACACCTCTAAACTGATATTGGGTTAAGAATACACCTTTTGGACGATATGGTGTTGAGCACATATCTCTAAAATGATATGGTGGGTAACCCAATGCACTAGATGACAAAAGTGGTAAGGTGATTAATACCCTAGAACATGTGATGGCCAATACACTAAAGTATGGTGTGGCCAATATCTTCAAGAGAGGTGAGGATGTTACACTCATGTATGGTGAAGTTGATACACCATATGAATGATAAGGTTGATACCTTATTGGGTAAGGATATGAGGAATATGATGATGCCTAGATCGATATGCACCTAATCCAATACACGTATTCAATTTGTCATACATGATTCAATCTGATGCACCTTGTAAAGGTGAGGGTAAAACACTCTTAGGAGTGATGAGTGTAACACGAAGTAATGATGTGGTTTGGATAATACCTTCATAGGTAGAACACCCAAAGTGGTTGATAATGGTATATCAAAAATGCCTTAACTCGAGATGAGTCTATATCACTTGATGCTAGTTGGGTAATTCAAATGTGTGACTTATGGCCAATACGCTACATGATAAATGTGATGTGTTACTACATAAAGTATTAGGATGGGATATACCCTAATACAAGATAAGTTGATGAACTTAAGTAAGTTAAAAGCAATGAGGGAAGTAATACATCAAGGCATGATAAATACCACATCCAACACCTCAAGGTTGATGCACCTTAAATCCAATATACTTGGATGAGTAACACATGATGTGTGTCATGTCAATTGCTACATTGAGATGTAATGCACTTTGATAAGTATAGGATAACATACCTTGAGGAAGGGTCAAACCAAGATAATAAGTATTATGTGATCAATATCCTAGAGAGGATGAGAGAGAAACTCATACCTTGTGTTGATAAGCATTTAATAACAAATGATGAGAACAGATAAGTATGATTGCATACTTATGATATGAATATATGCTCCTAGATGTGTGGAGCGATGAATTAGGGTCTGGACGGATAATATTAATTTGAAACCATATTCAGTTATAAAAGGAAACCCTAACCCTAATAATGGGGAAGGATGTATTTCACTTATTGCACAAGCCCTATAAGGCATGTTAAATACTTGTGTAACAAGTATAATAATTAATGGCCTTGTGAGCCATGTGAATAAGTTGTTGCCTAATGAGAGGTGACAAGATGTGTAATGGCCTTGTGAGCCATGTGAATAAGTTGTTTCCTAGTGAGAGGTGACAAGATGTGTAATGTCCTTGTGAGCCATGTGAATAAGTTGTTGCCTAGTGAGAGGTGACAAGATGAGTAATGGCCTTGTGAGCCATGTGAATAAGTTGTTGCCTAGTGAGAGGTGACATGATGTGCAATTTCCTTGTGAGCCATGTGAGATGCTTTTGCAACAAGTATCATGTATACCTTGGTCTGAGGACCTATAGGTATTAGTTACCTGATAATTGGTAATAGTGTTCAGTGATTTACTAAGGCTTTGAATACCCAGATCTAATAATCATGATGATAATGTTAAGGGATGAGAATTCCTAGTAATGAGATAAGGGATTGAGATCCTAAATGTTATATGTGTTCTAAAGATTTGAAAAGTACTTGATAGATGCATTATACCTTTCTTTGTAGCATTTGTTATAACAATTCTTGTTTGAAACTTGACTGATGCTAAAAGATACGGTAATGCACTTAATTAATCAAGTGGAATCTTATCATGTAGTGCCCTGACCATAGATCCATCAGCGTCAGAATTTGCTGAATGGTGAAACGGGTTGCTCCGTGGCATAACCCGGAGGGAATATTTTTGAATATGTGGGGGTGGTTGGCGTGGATATCCTTACACCCTAATGTAGGATTGAAGTGAGATAAACATAAAATCTCTCAATCCTCCATTATATATGTCAGGATGGATGTATCATGAATCTCCCGATGATGATGAAGGATGGGGATGGATAATTGAGATCTCCCTGAAGAGAGTGCAGTTGATGTTGTAGATCTATAGAAAAGTTGCCAGTATACCCTAGAACGCTATTTAGCAAGGATACGAGATGTCCTGCTTGTGGTCTCGTACTGACAGAGACAAATGAGGTCATGGAGTCCGGCTCTTCCATTTACCTAAGTATGGAACCGGTGCTTTACGCCACTGTGGTCGGTTGGAGTATGAGCAGTATACCTCATCTCCTTAGTGCATAAGTGAGATTGAAAAATGTAATCATCCGTGTAGCATATCTGCTTAATGATCGAATATGAAAAACATTGATTGATGCACACTTCCGTTATACATCTTAGTTGATAGATGATATTTATGTTTCTTTACATTCCTTGCAAAGCAAATAGATGATTGATAACTCTACCATGGGTAGATGCAATGTTATCCTTAAGAGAGGAGATTACTTCATTCTGTTCATATAGTGAATTATCATGCCTATTAATATAAAAGAACCTTTGCTCAGTTTATAAATGCTTAATCTATGATAATAATATGATCAGTAGAGAGTTATATCTCTCGCTGGGACAATTGTCTCACCCCATGGGATCAAAAATTTTTAGGTGGACATGCACGAGGTGGCGAAGATCTTTCTGTAGAAGAGGAACAACAACTGAGGCAGCAGTGATAGCTCATGTTGAGTGTACTGTCTGTCATGTCTTGTAGATAGAAGTCCTATGTGTCGTCTCTGTACTCTCAGGTCCTTAGAGTTGGTTCGTACTGGTTTTATGAATGATCTGAGATTTTGGCTTGAATGCCTTGAGGTTTTATGTTGCTCCAATATGTGTTTTGATAAAGCAATTGTTATATGATGTCCTCAAGATGACATGGAACAATGTTGTACAATGTTGTACAATATAAATTATGATATGTATGAGTTTTGGATACTTTAGTAAAAGTTTTTTGGACAAGGATCTCCTTAAAAATGGTTTTAATTTTTAGTGATTTTTGTTAATCTGTTGTTTATATTTATTCTGCTTAATTGGTAATGATTTGTTTGTCGGTTTGATGACGGTCGTAGCAAGTTTTGCGATCAGAGCTTAAGGTTTGCTGAGTCTACAAATACATAGGACTAAGGTGTTGAGTCTGTTCTAGTGTCCTCCATTATCCTCTATCGTGACTTCTTCTTATGTAGAAGAAAGGGTGAAGTTTAAAAATGACTGGTGAACACGAGGAACACGTTGCTGAGAGCAATGTTGTTGCACCAAGAGAGAGTGCAAGGGATCAGGCAAGAGAAGAATGAGTGCCTAAGAATTCCCATCTTGACCTAATCAGGATAGAGAATCCTATTGTTATGCTCTTATTAGACTAGTTAGGACAACAATGATTCATATAGTAGATTGGATACTAGCATTACAACCTAGGTTACCGGTTCTTAATGCAAAAACGTTGGGCTCTATAAGGGGTCCTGAATGACATAGTCATGTTAGAATAGTGGAAAATGTGGGAAAGATTAACATATGGCAAGAAAATATATTTTTCCATAAGTATAGACAGATAGTACATCTGTGATGGTAATTCCCAAGAAGGGACAATAAGTTGAGAATTAAGGTAATAACTATAATTTTAAAAGACATTTGCCTAGTTGTTCTAAAAAGACAAAGTTTTTGGTGCCACCATTGCAATAAATGCCTAGTGTACCAGAGCAGTAGTCACTAAGTAAAGGAAAAGGTCCTAACTTTCCACCTGTAAGAACCCATGGCTTGGTTTTTACATCAGTAATAAGACCGATAAGACCATGGTTCGAGGGCAAGAAATGTTATAGATATGGACATGTTGAGCATATTAAACTCTTTTCTTTGAAAAGAAGGGAGGAAATGACTCAAAAACTGAGGTAGACTCGATAGTGCTTACAAAAGTCACAATCCAATAGTGTAAAAAGGCAAGAGAAACAACATGAAACATCTATACTCTATGTGTTAAGTCAACCTAAAGCGGTAGATGACCGCCTGGGGTAAGAGTCAAATAGAGCTTTTTCATTTTGATATGCCTTCTCTTGATGTTATCTAATAATCATAAAAAGGATTTCTGTTATGGACCTCCCTATTGATTGCCCTATGGGAACATAGGGAAGAAATGATGAGAACTAGAATTTATATTCCGTTTAGTATTCTTTTAAATGTTCTATAATTTCTCTTATCTGTGTGAAAGAGGATGAGATATAGAAGTGATGCCTAGAGAAAATCCAGGAATGTTAAATCATGTGTTTGTGATGATACGAAAGGTAAGGAATATGATAGTACACAAAGTACATACTACCTAATCTCAGTACTTGTATACCCTGGACATGTATTCAACTATTGAAGATAAGGTGAGTATGGAACTCTTAGATTGTTATCTTTCTGATTACTTTGATCAAGTAGTCATTTTGAGACAATCTAGTGAGTACAATGAAACTGGAAATATGGTATGGACATGTGTATCACATCCTACTGAGATGATCTCAGATCAATCTATGTGTATGAGGAAGTAAAAAGTATAATCCTCATGATAAAGAGAATGAGGAGATGATGATCTCTTCTCTTTGATAAACAACCATGGGTGATGATCGAGTGATAAGAGGAATATGTTTCTTTGTGTTCTCTTCTTTTAGGGACATGGCAATCAAGTGAGTATTATGACACTTGATGTGCATGGATTAGAAATAATCCATTAATAGATACTCAGAAAAGTATTAGTTCATCTTGGACTTTGGTTCCAAGATAAAGATATGTGTAACAAGTAATGTTCCAAGATGAAAGAAAGATCCTTTTATATGTGTGGCTTTGGTAATGACAACAGAGAGATGGAAATGATGAGGATGTGATGTGTTTTTGACACATGTGATAGATACCAAAGTAAGGAATTCTGGTATCTAAGAAATATCTGGTGGTATGGGAAAGTAAAAACATAACTCCTAATCAGATGATTTATGTCTGGGATGTCCAACTGTGAAATCAGTCTGGTTACATAAAATAGTATGGACATCATATGTTAGGGGTTTATGCTCTGCATAAACATAACATCGATAAGAATGTACTAATCAAAGGAACAATTGTAGAATCATTTTGGGAAAATCTTATCAAGCTAAAAATAATTCCTTAGAATACCCTTATCTAGATCTGTTAAGGCAACTTATACATAACATCTAAAGATACCTCTAACATAAGTTCTTAATTGATAAGTAACCTCCACTTATGAGAAGAGAATGTGCAACTAATGAGATAGTTGGTACAAGTAGTAAGAAAGTTTAGTGTTGTGTCTGCAGATTAGATGGCACAACAGATATATGATAAGACTTGTAGTCCCAAGTGGGTGACAGAACGTAACTCTAGTCTTTCCTTGGAAATGAAATACTAAAATGAATGTGGAGTATGGAAAACTCTCCAGAATCAAGAATCGTGTCACATAAAGTCGTAAGTTGAGAAATGTGACAAATCAGTGAGGTTTGACACCTGAGTTAAATAGGGTATGTGTACTGTTTATCTGACTAAGAAAAGTGTTACCTGACACAAAGTTGACTCTACAGTCAATAATAAAAAAGGACAATGGAGTATGTGTCTTGTATGACAGATTCTATGATAAACCTGTGTGGAAGAGATTTGAGTTGATCAAAGTTATATGGTATCTCCATGACATTAAGATGTTATGTGGAGACTTGATGATATGATGAATGAATAATATTTGTCTCCCTTTACCTGGGATTTTGGGGACAAAATCCTTGTTAGGGGTTTATAACTTGTAATGACCCTGACCTGGGATATGAGTTAACTCTGTTTGTTTTGGCTAAGTAAGTTGCTTAGAACTTTAATATAATCCACTAAGGTGTTCTTTTATCATGTGACACACTTATATTCCAAGTTTGGTCCTGATTAAATGATGTTTGAGCAATATTCCTTTATTTTGGACCAAAGTGCAATTTACCCAAGTTGAGTGTTCATGGATCCAACACTTGTAATCAACAACCATCCACTCTTGACGTTTTACATCCTTTCATAATCATTTGTGAGTCTATAAGCTTGGAGAGAAGGAGAATTTAATTTACCAGTGCACAACTAAAGAGTTTGTTGTGGGTATTTATGCCCAACGCAGAGTCCTAATTAGTATACAACTAGTAGTCGAAAACGGCTAAGAGAATATACATAGGCTGAAAACAAAGGCCAAAATACATAGATAGGGAGAGAAAATTAGGAGCCATTTCAGGTGAGAATATTACAGGACGCAGTAGTTGTGTATAAAATTCATTCTTAGGCAGTGTACGTGCTTCACAAGTCTTCTCAGCTATCATCTTCTACATAGCGATACCCTTGACTTTAGTTGCTAGCTGTTGTTTTTTACTTTCCCCGTGAGCTGTGATGTTGGAGGCTTAGAAGACAAAGAATGGATTGTTTGTTGTTTTGGGAAATTTGCTCATTCTGACTGCATAACTGAGTTACACTGCAATGAGTGTGTCGCATTGGAGTATCGTGTGATTGATAAATACTTACTAGGTCAAACATTGAGACTAGCTAATCACAAGTGTTACAAAAGTTTTTCCCCCTAGTTTCTTTTTTGGATCCAACACTTGTAATCAACAACCATACACTTTTGACATATTACATCACTTCATAATCATTCATGAGTCTTAAAGTTTGTAGAGAAGGAGAAATTTAAACGTCAAGAGCGGATGTTTGTTTGTCAATC
The DNA here is from genome assembly GCA_963693085.1 of Alisma plantago-aquatica. Lineage (NCBI taxonomy): Eukaryota > Viridiplantae > Streptophyta > Magnoliopsida > Alismatales > Alismataceae > Alisma > Alisma plantago-aquatica. Next base: position 728,547,763 of record OY856410.1, on the reverse strand, counting down.
ACTGGATACTCCTACGCGACACACTCATTGCAGTGTAACTCTGTTATCCAGTAAGAATGGGCAAATTTCCCAGAACAAAAAACAATCCATTCTTTCTCTTCCAAGCCTCCAACATCATAGCTCGCAGGGAAAGTAGAAAGCAACAACTAGCGGTTAAACTCAAGGGTGTGGCTATGCAGAAGATGATGTCTAAGAAAACCCGTAAAGTGCGCACAGTGCTTAAGAATGGATTTTATACACAACTACCACATCCTCTAAAATTCTCACCTCAAAAGCCTCCAAATATTCTCTCCCTCTATGTATTTAGGCCCTTGTTTTCAGCTTACATATATTCTCTCGACCTTCTTCATCTTCTAGTTGTATACTAACTAGTACTATGTGTTGGGCATAAATACCCGCAACAAACTCTTTAGCTTTGTGTTGTTTAATTAAATTTCTCCTTCTATTCAAACTTCAAGACTCATGAATGATTATGAAGCGATGTAAATGTCAAGAGTGGATGGTTGTTGATTACAGGTGTTGGATCCATAAACAGAAACTAGAGGGAATAGCTTTTGTAGCAACTTCGATTGGCTGGTCTCAATGTTTGACCTAGTTAATATTTATCAGTCACATGATACTCCTACACTTCGTACTTGTTGCAGTGTAACTCTGTTACCCAGTAAGAATGGGAAAATTTTCTAGAACAACAAACAATCCATTCTTTATCTTCCAAGCCTCCAACATCACAGCTCACGGGGAAAGTAGAAAGCAAAAGCTAGCGACTAAAGTCAAGGGTGTGTCTATGCAGAAGATGATGGTTGAGAAGACTCATGAAGCACGTACATTGTTTAAGAATGGATTTTATACACAACTACCATGTCCTCTAAAATTCTCACCTCAGGCTCCTAATTTTCTCTCCATATCTATGTTTTTGGGCCCTTGCTTTCAACCTATGTATATTCTCTTGACCTTTTTTGGCTGCTAGTTGTACACAAATCAGGACTCTACGTTGGGCATAAATACCCACAACAAACTCTTTCGTTGTGTACTGGTTAATTAAATTTCTCCTTCTCTCCAAACATCAAGACTCAACAATGATTATGAAATGATGTAAAATGTTAAGAGCTTATGGTTGTTGATTACATGGGTTGGATCCATGAACAGAAACTAGAGGGAAAAGCTTTTGTAACAACTTTGATCGGTTAGTCGCAATGTTTGACCTAGTTAATATGTATCAAATACACAATACTCCTACACGACACACTCATTGCAGTATAACTCTGTTATCCAGTAAGAATGGGAAAATTTCCCAGAACAACAAACAATCCATTGTTTGTCTTCCAAGCCTCCAACATCATTGTTCACGGGGAAAGTAGAAAGCAACTGCTAGTGGCTAAAGTCAAGGGTGTGGCTAAGCATAACATGATGGATGAGAAGTCCCATGAAGCACGCACACTACCTAAGGATAGATTTTATACACAACATCGCGTCCTATAAAGTTCTCACCTCAAACGACTTCTAATTTTCTCTCCCTCTCTATGTATTCATGCCCTTATTTTCAGTCTATGTATATTGTCTCAGACTTTTTTGGCTGCTAATTGTACACTAATCAGGACTCTGAGTTGGGCATAAATACCCATAACAAACTCTTTGGTTGTGCATTGGTTAATGAAATTTCTTCTTCCCTCCAAACTTCAAGACTCATGAATGATTATGAAGTGATGTAAAATGTCAAGAGTGTATGGTTGTTGATTACATGTGTTGGATCAATGAACATAAACTAGACGAAAAAGCTTTCATAATAGATTCTATCGGCTAGTCTCAATGTTTGACCTAATTAATATTTATCAATCATACGATACTCCTATACGACACACTCATTGTAGTGTGACTCTGTTATCCAGTCAGAATGGGCAAAGTTCCCTGAAAAACAATCCATTCTTTGTCTTCCAAGCCTCCAACATCACAGCTCGTGAGGAAAGTAGAAAGCAACAGCTAGCGGCTAAAGTCAAGGGTGAGACTATGCAGAAGATGATGGTTGGGAAGACCCGTGAAGCATGTACACCACCTAAGAATGAATTTTATAAACAGCAACCGCATCCTCTAAAATTTTCACCTCAAATGGCTCCTAATTTTCTCTCCCTCTCTATGTATTTGGGCCCTTGTTTTCAGCCTATGTATATTCTGTCAGCCTTTTTCAGCTGCTAGTTGTACACTAATAAGGAATCTACGTTGGGCATAAATACACGCAACAAACTCTTTAGATGTGTGCTGGTGAATTAAGTTCTCCTTCTCTCCAAACTTCAAGAATCTTGAATGATTATGAAACAAAGTAAAATCTCAAGGGAGTATGGTTGTGATTACATGTGTTGGATCCATGAACCGAAACTAGAGGGAAACGCTTTTGCATGTAACAATTTCGATCAACTAGTCTCAATGTTTGACCTAGTTCATATTTGTCAATCTCACAGTACTCCTACGTGACACACTCATTGCAGTGTAACTCTCTTATCCAGTCAGAATGTGCAAATTTTTGGGAACAAAAAACAATCCATTCTTTGTCTTCCAAGCCTCCAACATCACAGCTCGCGGGGAAAGTAGAAAGAAACAACTAGCAGCTAAAGTCAAGGGTGTGGCTATGTAGAATATGATGGCTAAGAAGACTCATGAACGTACAATACATAAGAATAAATTTTATATACAACTACCGCGTCCTCTAAAATTCTCACCTCAAATGGCTCCTAATTTTCTCTCCCTCTCTATGTATTTGGGCCCTTGTTTTCAGCCTACGTATATTCTCTCGGCCTTTTTTGACTGCTAATGGTACACTAATCAAGACTCTACGTTGGGCATAAATACCCACAACAAACTCTTTAGTTGTGCACTGGTGAATTAAATTATCCTTCTCTCCAAACTTCAAGACTCATGAATGATAATGAAACGATGTAAAATGTCAAGAGCGGACGGTTGTTGATTATTGGTGTTAGATCTATGAACAAAAACTAGAAGGAAAAGTTTTTGTAACAACTTTGATTGTCTAGTCTCAATGTTTGACCTAGTTAATATTTATCAATCACATGATACTCCTACACGACGCACTCATTGCAGTGTGACTCTGTTATCTAGTCAGAATAGGCAAATTTCCCTTAACAACAAACAATTTATTCTTTGTCTTCCCAGCCTCCAACATCACATCTCGGGGGGGGGGGGGGGGGGGGGGGGGAAGTAGAAAGCAACCTCTACCAGCTAAAGTCAAGGGTGTGGCTATGCAGAAGATGATGGCTGAGAATACTCATGAAGCACATACACTGTCGAAGAATGGATTTTATACACAAGTACTGCGTCCTCTAAAATTGTCATCTCAAATGGCTCCTAATTTTCTCTCCATCTCTATCTATTCGGGCCCTTGTTTTCAACCTATGTATATTCTCTTGGCCGTTTTTGGCTGCTAGTTGTAAACTGATCAGGATTCTACGTTGGGCATAAATACCCGCAACAAACTCTTTAGCTATGCGCTAGTGAATTAAATTCTCCTTCCCTCCAAACTTCAAGGCTCATGAATGATTATGAAACGATGCAAAATGTCAAGAGCGGATGGTTATCGATTACCGATTTTGGATCCATGAACATAAACTAGAGGGAAAGGCTTTTGTAACAGCTTCGATCAGCTAGTCTCAATGTTTGACCTATTTAATGTTTATCAGTCACACGATACTCCTACGCGACACACTCATTGCATTGTAACTCTGTTATCCAGTAAGAATGGGCAAATTTCCTGAACAACAAACAATCCATTCTTTGTCTTCCAAGCCTCCAACATCACAGCTCGTGGGAAAAGTAGAAAGCAACAGCTAGCAGCTGAAGTCAAGGGTGTGGCTATGCAGAAGATGATGGCTGAGAAGACTCGTGAAGCACGTACACCGCCTAAGAATGGATTTTATACACAACTACCGCGTCCTCTAAAATTCTCACCTCAAATGGCTCCTAACTTTCTCTCCCTCTCTATGTATTTGGGCCCTTGTTTTCAGCCTATGTATATTCTTTTGGCCTTTTTCGGCTGCTAGTTGTACACTAATCAGGACTCGACGTTGGGCATAAATACCCGCAACAAACTCTTTAGCTCTGCACTGGTGAATTAAATTCTCCTTCTCTCCAAACTTCAAGACTCATGAATAATTATGAAACAATGTAAAATGTCAAGAGCGAATGATTGTTGATTACAAGTGTTGGATCCATGAACAGGGAAGAGCTTTTGTAATAGATTCGATCGGCTAGTCTCAATATTTGACCTAGTTAATATTTATCAATCACACGATACTCCTACACGACACACTCGTTGCAATATAACTCTGTTATCCAGTCAGAATGGGTAAATTTCTCTAAACAACAAACAATCAATTCTTTATCTTCCAAGCCTCCAATATCACAGCTCGCAGTGTAAAGTAGAAAGCAACAGCAATCAATTCTTTATCTTCCAAGCCTCCAATATCACAGCTCGCAGTGTAAAGTAGAAAGCAACAGCTAGCTGCTAAAGTCAAGGATGTTGCTATGCAGAAGATGATGGCTGAGAAAACTCGTCAAGCACGTACACTGCCCAAGGGAGCCGAAGCTGCTCGGGCTGGTGTTTTCTTTTTTAATTAAAGCCGGGAGATGTGTACTCATCTCACCACAGCTATCAGGACTCAGGAGGAAGCATCGCTTGTATACTTTGTTGCAGTGTCAAGAAGCATGGCGTGTATACTTTGCTGCAGCTCCTCTCAGCTCCCGTCGGTGTGAAGTTGTGCAGATTCTGTAATGTGTCTTGAATCGCACATTCATGTCAAATGCAGCAATCACACGAAGATTGTCCAGCAGTCTAGGGCGCACCAATACAAGCGGAAACACTTTGATTTCTGGGATGGAACGAAGCGCCACCGTATCTGCGAGGTGTGAAGATATCAAGAGTACACCTCTGGACGGGTTAGATTAAAAATTGCACGTCATAAAATCTAGAGTTGCAATGACGTCTGCGGGTAAGAGAACTGAGCCACTGCTGTGCTGAGAAATAGCAATCTTGGAGCTTCTCTATTTTTTATTTTATGAGTTGACGGTGTCAGCGCTTCTTCCTCATGCTCCGATGGTGCACAAGACGGTGGAGTCGATGGAGGCGTACGTTATAAAATGTGTCTTAAATCCTGCATTCATGCCAAATCTGAGAACTGGCCGACTGTTCAGAACTAAACATTGATCTCAACAGACTATTGGAAAGAGTAGCGAGACTTGCTGGAACAAGATGGTGATAAATCTGGGGTATCAGATAGCAAGGAATTTGTCAACCCTTTGTGAGGCAGGGGATGGTGGCCTCCTTGAACAGCCCAGATCCATGAGTGCACCAAGCAGATGACCTCGAGTTGGGCCATTTCTATCCAGCCCATATGCGGCTACACAAACTAAAATGGAACAGAATCCTCCCAATAAAAGGCACTGTCTGGGCCCAACTCCCAGGAAAAAAGCATCCCGACGCTGAAATGCTAAGATACTTACTAACAAAACTACCTCCTTTTCATTTATCATTACGGGATTTTTTCAAATTGAATTTAAATCTCCACGACAATATTGTCTGCATCACACTGCTCGACTTTTTTTATTCAGACCATGAACACCTCTCCAAGTTACCGCATCTAGTTATTCTTCTAATAAATTGGGTTCCAATGACGTCTTGGAACCGAATAAACACTACAATTCGAAATCATTTGTAATGGAAGGAGGTTTCGCCGATGGAGACACGTATTATAATATTACCTGGCAAGGAACATAAAAAGGTGGCAACAGATTATCCGAAGGCATAAATTATAATGCACATGCACAGTGTGCTAAAGCTGCTTCTTACGGTTGCCATCCGTCTCTTCATAGAAACCCCTATTCAATCTTATTTAATGTATCATGTGAAATATAATTAAGAAAAGTGTGAGAACTCGTTAAGAGATTATTCAAAACATAAAACACGATCAATCACTAATTAATCGCATATCCAAAAATATGAATAAAGTAAAATCGATTTCAACGTCAGCACCTGTTCAGAAACATTTGTGTAAGATCCCAACATCTTTCTTTTATCCATACTAGGTCAAGAATTTCATACAAATGTTCTATTGCTTTAGCCACAACATATATACACGGGAGAATAATATTCATATATTTCACACAAACAAGCATTAACATGCTAAAAAGTTTAATTTGTTTGAAACACCATATACAAACTTTTCTTGCCCGGATCTGAGAGTACAAGGACGACTCTAGGACACACTAGACATCTAATCAACTTTCTCAAAGATTCATTACTATAGCTCCTCTTCGTTGTCATATATTTATTTTTGTCACTTCCGATTTACTTAAAAAATGTAGCGAACCACAAGGGTGAGACCCATGTCCCAGCAAGAGATATAACCTCCAACAATGTTTATTGATTACAACATTTTTAAGTAATTAAATAGTTAAACAGTTTAATCGGATATAACAAATAAGCTCAACAACACTGATGATTAACAAAATACATAATGGAGTAGATAATAACTATCATCAATAGTCAGACTATCATCATTTATCTTGTTGACAATATAAGCAATTCAGTAGCATATGCATATCTAGCATCACGAGCAAGTCTAGTAACATAGAATATCTATCATTATGAATAAGTCTAGCACATAAGCATAGCTAACAACATGAGCATGTATAATTGGTTGAACATATCAACATCATAAGAAGAGCTAATAACATAAGCACAACTATCTGGATAAGCATGATTAGTAGTATATGTATTTCTAGTTATAAGGCATGACTAGCCGTATTAAACATAGCTAGCAGCAACATCTTTACCATCAGTGTCAGTATATTTGACAACATAACCATATTTACAACATGAGCATAATTACAACATAAGCATATATACTATCTCTTATTGTACTATACATGATCTCAGTGAAAAGAAAGAAAATAAGGGTTATCATTCAATATGAAGTGTCGTGTATAATCCTAAACAGATATCCTATACGGTTGTATTATATATTTTATTATGTCCTGAAAAAATTGAGGATACCACTCAAAATCCAACTGACCAGTGCTAAGTCAAATCAGTTCCATACAAGATCTAGGAAGAGTCGAACTCCTAAGATCTTCTCCGCCCTCAGTCACTACAGGTCCGCCACAGCGACAGATAAGGTCAAGCTACTAACAACCTAGTCCGTCCTTGGTACAGGTCACGACACTAGTGAAAGGAGGTGGGTATGCATACCCTACCATCCGAGGTACAACCGTAGTTGTCCTCCAATCTCATCACATATATAATCACCGAGACACGTACACAACCGTTTTCAAACTAAGGACTAGGTATGACCACAGTCATCTTCCCTAAACACTTGAATTCAAGATGACACGCACCCCGCATACTCATCAGTATGCGCTCCGAATTTCCCTTAGGAATACTCATTTCACCATTTGGCAACTTCTAACACTCAGATGAATCTATGGCATATGGCACTACATGATTAGAGTTTCACTTGATTAGTTATGCCAATCGACTGAATTAAGACTGCATCAAACAAGTGGACATACAAATCCTAATTCACTTCTAGCAAACATATATATAAAAATCGGAACTTTAAAAAGATAGAAAACGTGTGAAAGATAATTTCTCATCTCATCATCATATGGTACTATTCACTCGCCATTCACGAGACCATACTAGTCATCATTCTATCACAAGATATAAATCCTTTTTATAATATCACATGGTATCAACCCTTATCAACATAAGAGGATTACACCTCATTCAGGGCTCAACCATGCCCAAAGGTCATTAAGACCATCATACTATTCCCTGTAAGATCATCATTATCTTTGCATGCCTTATAACAAGGCTCAAAAACATCACTTACATATAATACACCATATCAACACAATATTGCATTAATGCGCTAGGAGATATTCATAAACAATCATAGCAGGGATATATTAACATTAAGAACATTCTTTTATCACATCAACATGCCAGGAATCTAGATATGATTAACACTCATCATATGCATAATGCACATGTTTAGCATAAGAAAGTATCAACCATGTGTCTATAATAACCACCAATTAACACATTAAGGTTATGATCATATTAAGGAGGTTATTCCCCCATCATTCCATCATATACGAATGTTAAACATGAATATTTATCTTTATCTATTTGCATTAGAGTTAGGTTCAACATGATAAATTATATCAATGTTACTAATCGACACTTATACCCAAACCCAAACACACAATCCCGATTGGATGATGGATGCATAAGGTGAAGCATCGCCATCACATTCCATACTATTCTCAAGTATGAACCCACACATAAATCAAGGTGTAACCATCGAGTTATAACATACTAAGGTTTCAACAACAATAACAAAGTACTCCATGATTGTATTAGTCATTAAAGGACTATTCATATCCAATTACCATCATTTAGTTATATTAAAGCTAGGTATAACAAGCTATACCTCATTAGGGTTACATATCAACACAATATGGTTATCATCCTTTCCATTCATATGAGTGAATAGGTAAGACTACCTTATTAAGGGTAACCCTCCATTTGTTCCATCATCATTCAACCTGTATCACCATACCACAATGTCACCCAGAACCATTGGATGTTTAAAAGGTAAGACCTTTGATTGTTCACATAAGTATACACCTTGGATAAAACACCTATGAAGTTCTTGACTTGTTCTTTACAAAGATTCACCATCTAATCCTAGACATCCCTTGATTAATAACACAAAAAGTTCAATTGAAAGTAGGGTAAAACCCATAATCGACTGTTCATTTAGAACAAGCCATCCATTATCAACAAGTAAGATCCTTAAGTTGATCATATAAAGGAAACCATATAAATCACGTTATTAGGAACAATATATTAGATTAGCCATCATTTCACTTTATTGGAGAAATAAACATTAGATATTGACCATTGGGTCAAGTTCATATGTTAAAACCATCAATTACAGTATAGGTCCGACCGTTGCATCAAGTGACCCAAGAAACCATTAGTATAAGGCTTAATTGATGCTACTGTTATAATGCTTAACTCACCATAGGTTGTAGAGACCTGATCCACCATAATTATGGATCATTAAATCACCAAAGGTTGTTATATCAACACTATATTCATTAATCAACATCAAATATTAAGCTAATGTCATCATTGATTGATAATATCGGTAGGGTACTTAATGGTTGATCATTAAACTTATAATTGATCCAAAACATGACCTAAGGGGTGACCATAGGTTGTCACTATCATCTAAAACATTTGATCTCGACCATTAGTTGTCATGAAGACAACATCATAGGGTTGTTGCAATGGTACCATCATTGGATCATGGATTTATAGAAGAAAACAACTTTAAACCCTAAAATTGACCATTGGTTGATAGGTGCTTAGCACCATGGGTTGTCAAACCAACCTGATCCAAGTCATATTGTACCTTAGGAATAACGTACACATGATTACATGTTCATCTAAAACTGAAATCAGAACAGGAAACATTATAAAAATCAAAATCCAAGTCAAGCATAGGTTTTTTAGTGCATGAATCATCATTTTCAAGCAAGAACATGATCTAGAAAGCTTATGGTAAGCAATAAACGTGGAGCAAGTTATAAAACTTGCCTCTAATGAGAAGATGAAACCCCACACAAAAGAGATCTCGAGAATGTAGGGTATAAAATCCAAGAGTAAGCTATAAATTTGTCCATCTAACACCTTTCTTCATCAAATGAATAAACCCTAAGCATAAGGAGCAAGAAAGATAGGGTTTTAGAGCTTTAGAGCAATTTCTACCATGGACAACAAGGTTTCGACCTGGAGAAAGCTAGGAGGAAGGATAAAAAGAAATTGACAGAGGAAATAAGGGAATTCTTACAATTTTAGGTCAAGATCACTAGGAGGAAGCTTTTTCAACCCTAAAATGAAGTCAATTTCAATCTTAGAGCCTTTCTCCAAGAAAATCCCCACTTTCTTCGTCCTTGGGAAGAACAATTCACAGCTGAGCAGAGGGAGAAAGAGGTTGGGAGAAGGAGGGAGGTGGTGGAGAGAAAATGCCTCGTTTTTGTGCTTGGGGATAAGCGTATGACACTTTAAGATAAAGAAAAAGAAAAAGTTGAAGTTCTATTATCTATCCAAGTGTCCATGGCCTTAATTTATTAAGAATATACAAGAACACACACAAGTAGCTCCCCCATCATGTGTTTAGACCTTCTTAGCTTTCCTTTTTCGAATTTCCCAGCCAATCAAATAATTCATTAGTTGATAGCTACTAAAGGTAGCTCATCCGTGAAGGGGGAAAACCCTAAAATACCCTTGGAGCAAACACCTTCAAACCAAGGTTTAAATAGGTGCCCCATGGATCAAAAAGCTCAAGAATGATTATAGAATATCTAAGAAACATAATTCAAATGATAAATTTCAAAGAAAACCTCTCAATTGGTTAAATTGTATAAAAGTCCAAAATGTGCATAAAATTACATAACTTGCTCAAACAGTGTCCAAATTGGACCCAATTTGAAACTTAAGCTTGTATTATGATTTCAAAGCATATCACAAGATTATATTAGGGTTATAAACATTAAATTATGATAATTTAGCTTATTCAAATCATTAAGAAAGTTTAGGGGCCTTACAAAAAGCATGACATTGCTAGTACATAGTACTATCACTAGTAGAAAATACAACCAATTTATAGTATTAACTGTATAATTTTAACTAGAAAGTTCATACATCATTTCTTTTTCAGAAGTTCCTCATAAAAACTTGTATACACGTACCAGAATCATTAGGGATGTTCAAAAATAAAAATCTAAAATAGAGTGAGCATCCGAAAGATGTTGAAATATTACACAAATTGTATTAGACCGATATCAAGTTGGTTCACTAAAAATGAATATACGGATTTGTAGAAATATCATTTAGATAATTGGTTCACGTTGTGATGAAAAATTGATTTATTACACTTAATGAGCATTGTGCGTCAAGGGGTAGTGTACAAGGCCCATGAGGGGAGCTAGTGGATTATGCCAATGGAGACTTATACAAAACTAGTCAGAATACTAATTTCAACAAACACAACGCGCTAAAGCAATAGTGACAATACGACCCAAGGATTTATATTGCTTTCAACATGAAATGTGATTGTGCTGCTACTTAGTGGATTCTCCTACTAGAGATTCTTAAAAAGGGAAGTGCTAATGTTAGCAAACAAAAAACCTTATTCTAATTTCATTTTAATATCAAGGGGGCTTGTTTGATGAAGTGAGTTTTCTGTCTCTTCTTTGTATTTGTCACTTTACTCTTTTTGTGTATATTCATTTTTAAAGTTGTCTCTTCATATTTATCATGACTTATAATTACAATTTTGTTCAATGATAAAATTTTGATCGATAATGTGTTGATTAAACCCTTCTTGTATAAATAACTCTATATGCATAGAACACTCTCTAAAGAATTTAATTTTTTGACCTTTCTTTACATCATCATTTTGACGCCAATCTTTTTCTGCAAGGAGAGTGAATGTTTCTATATATATGATGGCATTTCATAATCTTTAAACATACGGTTTGAAAGTTCTAAATTTTCCAAATTTCATACATAATCTCTCTTCTTTTCCCTTTTTCTTTACTTTCTCTCTTGATCTGACTTTTTGTGAGCCATCATATATTGACCAAGCAGCTGATGGGAGGAAGCGGGTCTTGGATCCGTGCACCCATCCAGGTGAGGTTCCCAAAGTCTGATCAAACGGTCAATGATCACACATCGATAGAATGGTCGAGAGGTCATCTCTTACATCCCAACATCTAGTATTAACCATACAAATCCCAAATGTTCATAAATCATTTCTTTTCAAAAAATCTCATAGAAACTTGCATATGCATACCAAAAGTATTTAGCCTATTCATAAATTAAAATATGAAAAATTGTGAGCATTCAAAAGAGCTTGGAATATTTCAAAAATTATATTACGTTGGTACCCAGTTGTCACTATCAAATAAATATTAACTTTTAGAGATCTCATTATGAATGTTGTTTCATGTTGTGCTAAGAAATGGATTGACTTTACGTAGGGTGTAACGCTTATGAAGGGTGGGGGTAAATTCTGTAATAGAAACTAATACAAAACTAGGTATAACACTAAATTAAACAAAAATAGTTGAGCTAAACAATTTGTGAAAATAAGACCCAATGATTTATACTGGTTTAAACTTGATATGACATAGATCCTCTACTTAGTGGATTCTACAACTAGGGTTTCTTAACTAGAAAATCACATGTGTTAGAAACCAAAAAATCTTTAACTAAGTTCTTTTTCATCTCAAGGTTGTCTAATGTGATGCAGTGAGTTTTTTTGTTCTCTTCTTTGAATTCGTCTCTTTCTCTTTACATGTCCATTTTCACTTTTAAACCTATCTATTCATCTTTTGCGTAACTCATATATATATATATATATATATATATATATACATATATATATATATCTTTATATATATATATATATATATATATATATATATATATATATATAATTTCTTCAATAATCAAAATTTGATCAATAATGTGTTGATTGAACCCTTCTTTTACAATCCTAAATCCATAAACATAAACTAACCATTTTTAAATGTTTGACATATCTCTATATATTCATTTTGATGCTAATCATTTTTTACAAGGAGAACATTCTTTATATATCTATAATTAAAATTTAATATTTTTGACATACGAGTTGAAAGTTATATTTGTTCCAAATTTCATTCAATATTTCTCTTCTTTTCAGTTTTTCTTTTCTTATTGTCTTGATCTGACTTTTTGTGCCCCATTGGATATTGATTGTGTGGATAAGAGGAGAAAGTAGTTATTAAATCCATGCGCCCATCTGGGTACGCTCCTTACATCCTAAACAAGCGGCCACAAATCAAACACTTATCAAAAGAAAGAGTTCATCCCTTACCTCCCAATGCATTAGTATTGTGTTGGTATGTATGCCCAGAGAGCCAATCATACGATGGTTGTAATGGGGCATTAGATAATTGATTTGATAATAATAAAGGTAATTCCATCTATTGTCTTTGTCTCAATCATGAGGTGATGACACAAACATAGTAGATGTCTAAAGAATGATGTTACTCGATGAAGTATGTCTTTAGGTTGAGGACCAGAACAATGAGATCATATGTATGATAAGAGTGCATACATCCTTGTTATGTCCCTAGTTAGATATTAGTGGGGAAGAAAAATAGACAACAATGATACATAAGTCTACAGTGTGTGTTGGTTGATGAAATAATCTCATTAGTCATGATATGTGATATCAAACCAAGCACACATGCACATGTTAGAGAATGATGTATCAGACAAATTCACCTTGAAAGTGATACATAGAGACCATGGGATGGCAATCACAATCAACTTTCATAGTGATAATGGTGATTGTGGTTCTTAGACATGAAGTCACTGCACTCATCACATGTTGTTCAGTGAACTTAGACATCATCCAACGTGGCCTTGAATAAGGGTTTCCATAAAGGTGATGCTTGTATACGTTGTAACACATGGGGATTGAGTGTGAGCGATTAGATCAAACTTTTCCATCCTATAGTTGATTGGTATCTACGCCACTTGATAGGATAGATTGAGAAATGTATGGCCATACTCGTGTGACTCAATCTGTGATATGTGAGCTCACATGCATCTTAGGAAGTCTACTTTGTTTCAAGAAACATGGATTGACATTGAAAGGATGATGATTCCATGCCTCAAGTTCAATCTGGATATCAGAGATAAAGGAATTATATGATCACTATAACATTGATTACAGATTGTAGGTTGAAGTTGTTCTCCAACTTTCCATTTTACTTGGGTAGAAATGATGTGTTCTTTGATACCTCTCATTGCTTATGATGTCATAAATTAGTTATAGACATTCACTGCCAACGTAATTTGGGACCTATAGGGTCACATGCATAGGATGCACCTGGAATAAGATTTTATTCGTGAATAATTTTTAACTTGATTTGTCACTTGATTCTTCATGAATCTCACCATGTCACCAAGAATATTCATCACTTGCGGTCTTAAGTCATTATGAGTCGGAGATGTAACACCAAAGGCATGACCACTATCATTCATCATGTTAGAAGCTTGGATTCTTGAACCTTCTGCCAACTGCCTCAAATAATGACAATATCTCCTCAGGTGACCTAGTCATGAAAACTGCTCCATAAGAAGAATCTACTAAATATTGACTCTTTGGATATAGACTAGAGTAAAAGGATTGAACTAGATGCCACAAAGGTATCTCATGATGCAGGCATTCTCTCAACATCTTCTTAAATCTCTCCCAAGCATGGTAAAACTCCTCACTTCCCATCTGATTGAAACTCACTATGGCACGCTGCATTTTGTGTCAACCTTGCAATAAAGTATAATTACCTTAAGAATGCATTCTTTATCTCTTCCCAACTCATGATGTCTCTTCTTAAATCATACCAATCTTTGGATTTGTCTTTGAGGAAGAAAGGAAACAAGGTCAACCTGATTATGTCATCACTAGCCTTCGGCATCCTAAAGGTGGAGCATACCTTAAGAAATGAGTCCAATTGCTTTTAGAGGTTCTCATCTCTGAACCGTAGAAGGTCGAAAGGATCCCAAGAAGTCCTGGAGGGATGGAGAATTTCTCCCCTGGCATTTGATCAACTCTGCTAGCAATTAGCGATTTGTAGTTGCTAGGGATGAAGTAATATTGAAGTGGCTTGTGAATTTTAGCCTTCCATATTGTCCTCCCCAAGTGTCTTGTCACATGCACATAGCACAACCAAACAAAAGAGGACGACTTAGTAAACCAATATGCACAAAGAATGTAAAGAATAAAGAATAAATAATACAATGATGAGGGCAGTAGGAAAAGATTAAAGCAAAACTAACTAGCAAGGCCGACCACATTTCTCCCCAAAAATGGTGCCAAAAAGCTTGGTGCATCCCACTAGAGGTGCACACACTAATGAATTGATTTGACTAGATGTGCCCCACGATATCGGGACACATGGTGGGATCACTTTCAAAATTTATAAGGACCTAAATCTGCACACCTACTTCTATTAAAAACACTACACCTGCAAGCGCATGGGGTTGTTTCATAGTATAGGATGGTGACAAGTATAGCGTCAATCAACAAGAGAAATGGGGACACTAGAGCTAGGTTATTGTTGGGCTAGGTTCCCACTGCGGAGTCTAGGGTTGAAGGGTTTATAGGTAATTTTTTTATTATGCTAATGATGAACAAACAAGCAAATGAATGAAAACAAACAAGATCAAAACCTAAGTTAACCCTAGACAGTGAACTCTACTAAGAATTAAAGACAAGGTAAGAAAGGAAAAGAGAAATTTACACTAAAGTAGGCAAGAAGAAATCTAAACTACACTAAGCTAGAGAATAGGAAAAAAGAACAATTAAAGACCTAACTAGCAAGAACAAAGCAAGAATAAGGAAAGAAGCTAACTAAGAAAGTAAAGAGCTAACTAGGCTAACACTAGATATACAAGAAGGAAATTAGGGTTTTAATGCCATTAAGGGATGTGTAGGCTGTTTGGGGGATGCACTTATCAATTAGGTTGGGGTGACATGTGAACATTATGCTTTCATTTTGATTACCAAATAAACCAACAAGATAGGGTCTAGTGAATTTCCCTAGACTATTAACTACCCATGGATAGGATAGGTTGTGAATAGGGGAATTAGCCCCTAACACCTCCTACTACCCTTACGAGGCTCAATTGGGTTAGAGTTTAGGTACAATTCATTTAGAGTCTAAACAAGCCTAGGTTTGTAGCTTAGATGATGTTAGGGTGATTGGGGCTGAGGGTAGTAATGGGAGTGGAAGTGAGGTTTAAGACCTCACATCACCCACATTCTAGCCTTGAGAAAGCTCCATGCTAAGCGCACTAAATTCATCTAAACTAATTACTTAGATCCTAGGCTTAGGAGAATTGATTAGCATGTAGGAAGATGGAGAATTGATTAGCATGTAGGAAGATGGGTGGCTAGCTAGGGATCCATGAATTGGACCTATGAGAAAATCCCAAAATTAACAAATATAAGAAATTCCCCTATATTCCTAGGTGATTTCAAGCACAAACCAACAAACAATTCATGAAGAGTCAGATACAAATAGAACATAATCATTAGCAAATAAAATCACAATGTTTACATATCATTCCCCCCCCCCAAAAAAATGGTATCAAAGTAACACTTTTGGCCCCACATAGCCCACTTAAGGGGCCTAGCTACTCATGGAAATGCAAAATACAAAAAAAGGAGAAAGAGTTAGAAGAAGCCATGGAGTTTGGTGTATATGGAGCAATCCTCCTCTTCACCTGCTGTAAGACGTCCTCCTCCTTCCTCCAAGGTGCAAGGGACCATGGAATGATGGTGGAATAGGATCAAAACACTAGGAAACTAGAGTTTTAGAAGTATAAATGGTGAAATGGAGGTAGAAATGGAGTTGAATGGATGGAAATTGAAAATGGGGTGACAAAAGGTAGCTAGGAGTGGCTAACCTCATGCCCCAACTGCTACCTATGTATATATAGGCGTGGGGGAAGCAATAGGTCAAGTAGGAGTAAAGTGAGAAATGTAGTGGAAAAGTAGCTAGGTTTTTGTGAGTATACAATCGCGGTGGGGTACCACGACCATGGTGGGTGTAGGGGAACATGGTCGTGGTATGTGGAAATGACCGAGGTGAAAATGGTG
The DNA here is from genome assembly GCA_963693085.1 of Alisma plantago-aquatica. Lineage (NCBI taxonomy): Eukaryota > Viridiplantae > Streptophyta > Magnoliopsida > Alismatales > Alismataceae > Alisma > Alisma plantago-aquatica. The sequence continues at coordinate 728,530,964 of OY856410.1, read as the reverse complement.
AAAAATCATAGTAACTTGGGTGGTTTCAAACTAAAAGTGCCACGGACGTGGTGATCACCATGGTCGTGGTGGGGCAAGGGTGACACAACTGTGGTGATCACCATGGTCATGGCGGGGCAAGGGTGACATGACCGTGGTGTCTTGGATGAAGTTGTATGTTCTCTGACAATACGACCGTTCTCTCTCGGCAACTACACGACTATTCAAGGTGGTATGACCATTCTGGATCTAACTACTACGGCCATTCTGAGTGGCACAACAATGGTGATTCCTGTATTGTTTCAACGTTGACTTTGTCGATTTTGGAGTGAGCTAGCACAAATATTATGAGGTACCATGACCGTTTTGGTCTCTATATCAACACTTTGAGTTGAATCTTTGTGTTTCCTTGGACGTCTATGCTGTAATGAATCTTTAGACACTAGGGGTAGGTTGCGGGAGCCTTGAACTTCACTTTGGACCTCTTCAAGGGTAGAGAAACCCTAGGATCTCTCCTTCTCTATCTCTCTTCCATCCAAGCATGGTCCAAATGCCTGAAAAACATGCAAATAATGTCCATAAGGTCATTTTACACAAATATGCATATTAGGTAAAATAACATGTAATCAAACATGTATAGATGTGATTGAAGTGCAATATGACACACGATGAAGCCCTAAAATTGGGCTGCATCATAAACGTTATAAGATAAATTTGATTACTTCTTCATTTTGGTATATGATACCAAACAAAGATGTAACATATGCGATGTACAAGATCTGAAAAAAGTAAAAGCCCCATGAAAGGACAAAGATGGACAGGGCAGAGCAAGAGTTGCAGAAGCTTTAGTCTATATTTAAATTTATTATATCCCAATGGGCATGTAATAGAGTTAGTTGAATTGCTATTTCATTAAGACAATAAATACAGACATTTACTTAACAACATCTTGTATGACAAGGATGATAAATCAATAAAGTGAGTTTTACTGTTTCAATTTTGAAAGATATGATCTTACATGGCAATTCCCAAACATCTAAATGATCTTTGTATGAAAGATTTTGAGATGAGTATTTATAATGTTAATGCCAAAGGATTGTAATTGATAATTCAAGACTATCATTAGAAATAGTCACCCCAGCTGGGTATTGCAAGTGCAAAGTAGTTTTATCCCTGGTAGGCGAATCACAAACAATATTACTTTGGTCCAGGAGATTATAAACACGATGAAGAGCAAGAAAGGGACCAAGGCAATGCCCATTAAAATTGATCTAACCAAGGCTTACGACCAGATGGATTGGATTTTCATCTTGGATATCATTCGCAGAACCAGTATCCCCAGAAACATAATTGATTACATCATGATTTCGATCAAAAGGGGTAAAACAAGCATAAATTAGAATGGTAGAACATTAGGCTTCTTCACACTACTACAGAAATGGCTTATAAAGTCACTTTTCAAGGTGTCAGTTGTATAAATAAACCGACACCTAAACTCTACAGTGTCGGTTGATAACATAACTGAAATCCAATCTATGAAGGGCGAGCAGACACGGGTACCACTTTTATTAACTGTCGGTTACTTAATAAAAAACCGACACCTAAAATTAACCGCCAAATCTAAAATTTCCAGCGAAAAAAATTACCTCCAAAATTTGACATATGGCGTCGGTTGATAAAAAAAAAACGACGACTAAAGGTTATTCACGAGACAGAATTTAGGCACATTTTGGTCTTCGGTTTTACTACAACTACCAACACTTATGTGTTTTCCTGCACTGTCTGCGAGGAATTTTTCACACCCTTTAAGTGTCGGTATTTAGTAGAAACCGACGACTATGGTCATAAATCGAGAACGATTTTTTTAATCGGCACATGTATATAGTCGTCGGTTGTCTTTTAGTTAAAAATCGACGACTATAATCAAGTATAGGTGTCCGTTTTTGTTCAGAACCGACACTGTAAGTTTTAGTTGTCGGTTATTTAGAATAACCGACTCCTATGGCTCAGTTAATAGACTCGCAGACAGAACTTTTCCCCATTGTTCTCTGTTTCATTGCGACTCTAGCTGCTAGGTCTGGCAATTCTGCTCCCCCTCGTCGCCGCTGTCGTTGCCCCGGCCGCCGTTGCTCCCCCGCGCTGCCACCACTCACCACCGGCGCCCTCGATGCCGCTCCTACTACTCTCGCTTCTGCCGCTGCTCCTCGTCGGCGTTTCTCCTCTCCTTGTCGCCGCCCCCGTTGGTGGCTTTTGTGCTCTCCTCACCGCTGCTCGTCTTCTCTCCTCGCCGCCGGCACCGGCTGCCAGCTTCTGCTAGGTATTGCTCCGACCTCTGCTCTCCTATGCCCTCAAGGTATGCCTGCCCTGCCTTCTTCCTTCTTCCTCTGCTCCGGCGGCTGCTTGGGCGGTGCCAAGGCACGCCCAAGCAGCTGTTGGGCGTTTTTTTTATTTTTTTTAAAGTTATTTACTTATTTGTGTTTAGGGTTTAGGTACTAATTTTGTTATGATTTAATCATCTACTTAATGAAATTTATTTTCAAGGATTTAACTTTATTTTTTGGTTAGTTATATTATTTGGTTAGAACATTCTATTGCAAAATTGAAATGATTATTGATGATAATCTACAATGTAGTCAGATTACTATACTGAAAGGTAGTTACTAATGTTATAGCCTAGAGTTCTCCTGATTTCTTGAGAATTCTGCATCATGCCTTGTATTCACAATCACAAACTGGGTTTTCTTAGGATCCATTTGCAATGGTTTTGATCCAGCATTTTGGTAGATATATTGAAAATACTTTGGTTTTAACTTCCCATATGGACATTTTAAATTATGCTTATAGATGATATGAATGACCATTATTATCAACTCTTCCCTTTCACCCTATTTGTCTAGTGCAATACCCAATAACACATGAGAACTTTATTTCACTCATAGAGAAACTAAATATTGGCACACGATAGCATTCCCCATATATTCAACTCATTCATTCTATTTACAAAAATGTAAATCAACTGTTACCTGATCGGTCGAGTTCTGTGTACCACCTATCCCATCCTTTAATGTTTTCCTTTTTAATGTTTGCCTAAGATTTAAACTTGTCCATTCTAGCATCTTAATTTGATTTGATTAAACCCTAACATTGATGAAACCCTGACATCAATTGTGATGAAACCCTAACATGTATATATCTATTATTGTGTTTGTTAGCCTACAAACTCGTCCAATATTTACTCATTAGGAGTAAATCTTGGATAGTCCCCGGTTTGGGACTGTCTTTGAACAACTAATATCACTTAGGATGTAAGTGTATAATGTGTATTGGGTTTTCGAGAAAATTTCGGTAGCATTTCCTCATTTGTTCTCTAAGTACATATGTACTTAGAGAACAACGGGGAAATGTTGCCGAATTTTTTTTGAAAACCCAATACACATTATACACTTACTAGTGAGATTAGGTGTTCAAGGATGGGATAGGTGGTACACATTTATTATATATAAGAATGACATCACATGTGTTTGTTGGTCTAGAAAGTGAACAATCTTGGATAGGATGTAAGTGTATACCGTAATCTTATCCTAATATATTCTTGTTTTCTCTTTGATCATAGAATGGATAGATCATGTATGCCCATTCACAATCGCTGCACCCCAGAGTTTATTTCTAGTCTTGACCAGTTTATTAGATTTTCCGAGGAACATAGGAAACAACCTGGAGATAGGTTCTACTGTCCATGTAGGCATTGCGGTAACAACTTGAAAGTCAACACTGGTGACAAAATCAAAAGTCATGTCATGTGCAATGGGATTATACAAGGCTATACATAATGGCACTGGCATGGAGAGATTTCAAACCCAAAACCAGTGGATGTCAATAACAGTGCTTGTGTGGAAAAATAAATTGCCTACGATGACGTAGATGTGAATGAACCAGTTCCAGTAGACATCGTTGATGCGATGCTGGATAGTTGTGGGGTAGAGCACACTGATCCACCTCCCATTTTTAGAAACATTGTGCATGATGCTGAGATACTATCATACACAGGTTGTACTAAGTTTACGAAGCTTAGCACTGTGTTGAGATTGTATAAGCTGAAAGCTAACAATAGATGGAGCGACAAAAGCTTCACGTCATTATTGTCTTTGTTGAAAGAAATGCTTCCTGAAGGAAATGAGCTGCCAATCTCAACATACCAGGTAAAGAAATTGTTGTGCCCAATGGGAATGGATGCCAAGAAGATACACGCATGCCCGAATGATTGTGTATTATTTCAAAAGGACTATGCGGATTTGAAAGATTGTCCAAAATGTGGTGCGTCACGGTATAAATTGACAACTTCGGGGGAGTCCAAAACTGGTTCTCCTGCCAAGGTGATGTGGTATCTACCTATAATATCACAGTTTCAACGCTTGTTTGCCAATCTGATAGATGTGAAGAATTTGAGGTGGCATGCAGATATTAAGAAAAATAATGATGGGATCCTACGACATGCGTCTGATTCCCTACAGTGGAAGAAGATTGATCTATTATACCTTGGATTTGGTGAAGAAGTCAGGAATCTAAGACTTGGGCTTTGTACAGATGGGATGAATCTGTACGGGACATTGAGCATCCAACATAGCACTTGGCCAGTCATGCTTGTTATATACAATCTTCCTCCCTAGTTGTGTATGGAAAATAAGTACGTAATGTTGTCGTTGTTGATATCGGGCCCTAAACAACCTGGAAATGACATCGATGTTTATCTTGAACCTCTGATTGATGACTTAAAGAAACTCTGGGGTGAAGGTGTGATGACCTATGAAGCTTCACGAAGAGAGACATTTCGTTTGGATGCTATGTTGTTTTGCACTATTAATGACTTTCCAGCATATGGGAATTTGTCTGGATATAGTGTCAAAGGAGCTAAAGTGTGTCCTATATGTGAAGAAAACATTGACTCAACAAGACTAAAACATGGCGGTAAGACTGTATATCTCGGTCATTGAAGGTTTCTTCCAAAATTCCATCCGTATCGTAGGAAGTGCAAAGCATTCAATGGATTGAATGAGGAACGGAGTGCACCTAAACCTATACCAGGGGAGGTTGTTTATGAAAGATTAAAAGACTTTGTCAATGAATTTGGTAAGAGATCACAATGTACTATGGCCACACAGAGTGACAATTCTTCATTCAAGAAGAAGTCAATATTTTGGGATCTTCCTTATTGGAGTTCTTTGACAGTCAGGCATTGTATCGATGTAATGCACGTTGAGAAAAATGCTTGTGATAGCATCATTGGTACTCTATTAAATATACCAAATAAGACTAAAGATGGGATAAAATCTAGACTGGACCTACGTGAAATGGGAATAAGGTCAGAATTAACAGAATTACGTGAAATGGGCAATAAAAAAACATACTTACCTTCCGCTTGTTACACGTTGTCTAGAAAGGAGAAGAAAGCTTTTTGTGAATGTTTGGTAAATGTTAAGGTGCCACATGGTTACTCATCCAACATCCGTAGTTTGGTATTAATGAAAGATCTGAAGTTGATAGGTCTTAAATCTCATGATTGTAACACTCTAATGCAACAAATATTTCCCGTGGCTATTCGATCTATATTGCCGAAGCATGTAAGGTCTGCAATCACCAGACTTTGTTTATTTTTCAACAGTCTCTGCAGCAAATTTATTGACCCTGATACTCTCGATAATTTGCAAAGAGAAGTGGTTGTTACCCTATGTCAGCTTGAGATGTATTTCCCTCCTTCGTTCTTTGATATCATGGTACATCTTGTTGTCTACTTGACTAGGGAAGTGAAAATGTTGGGACCAATTTTCTTGCATTGGATGTATTCCTTTGAAGGATACATGAGCATTTTTAAAGGTGATGTTTGTAACCATTATCGGCCTGAAGGGAGTATTATTGAAGGTTATGTGGCGAGAGAGGTTATGGATTTTTTCAATGACTTTCTCAGTGGTAATGACACTCCTGATAATGAAAAGAATATTGACGAGCTATTTGGAAAAGGAATTTTGGGATCACGTGTGAAAGTAATCAGCCGTGAGCAGTTGGAAAAAGGTCACTTGTATATTTTACACAACATGGGCGAAGTGAACGTTTATATCAAGGAACATACCAATTTCATCAAAAGACAATATCCTTGAGCTAATACAATGTGGCTTGCTAGAGAGCATAACAAGACATTTATTAAGTGGTTTGAAGATAAAGTCTTACATCAACTATCTCAAACACCAGATGATATTTTTGAAACTATCAAATGCCTCGCCTTTAAACCAAAATTGACTGTTATGTCTTATGAAGGGTATGACATTAATGGATTCACATATTACACAAAGCGCCAAGATGATAAGAGTGTCGTCCAAAATAGTAGGATCACCCTTCAAGCATCGACTATGTTTTTTGCAAGTGCAAAGGATAAGAGTCCACGTGAAGCTAAAATGTCATATTACGGTGTCATTGAAGACATATGGGAATTTGACTACATAGATTTCAAAATTCCGCTCTTCAAATGTAATTGAGTTGATAAAACCAAAGGAGTTATAGTGGATGAATTGGGTTTCACTTTAGTGAACTTTGAAAAGATTGGCGAGAAGGGTGAACCATTCATATTGGCATCACAGGCGAAACAAGTATTTTATATCGATGATCCTGCAAATAATAAATGGTCGGTTGTTCTTCACAGTAAAAGTCAGTTCATTGAAGATCCTATAGATGAAGAACAATACTATGATAAGTATGATGACTCCAGTCCATTCTCAGTTGGGTTGCCAACACCAGCAAATATTGAAGCTAATGATGACTTGTATGTGCACGGAGATCACAATGAAGGATTGTTAATTGATAAAAATCACAATATTAGAGGTATGTTTTATTTTATACGTTTTTATTTTTCTGAATATGTGAACTTTACAATTTGAATTACTTTAACTATACAAAAATTCTGAAAATTTAATATGTTGTTCAAAACTGAGTATCAAACCATCACTTAAAATTTGAGCTTAATTTATAATGTGAATTACTTTACATTGTGAATGTGAACTTTACAATGTGAGCTTTACAATTTGAATTACTTTACAATGTGAACTTTACAATTTGAATGTGAATTTTTAGATGGCTGAGCATTCTCGTGATGACCGTGCTGATGATTACCGTGAGGGTGAGGACATCAATGCGCCACCTCACAATGTAAGTTTTAAAAATATATCATATATTTATATCTATATGTCCATTTATAGTTATATCTTGTAAATGTGTTTATTTTGTCAAATTTTAGGTTGATGATGCACAAGTACCATCTGAAGCACTTGAGGCACTTGATCAACAACACCAAAAAGTTGACAAGAGAATGGGCATCACTATGATGAAGAAGTTATTGCGCAAAAGGGCAATGGACCCAAACTTGTTGTGGATTTTGATAATGTAGGAAATGCATCTGGTGTGAATCACAATTCATTTGTTTCATATCTTGGGTATGTTACTTGTAGCCATTGCGGTTGTAAGACAGATTCTTGGAATAAAGTTTCTAAGGAGAAGAAAGACTTAATATGGAGGGATTTATGTGTGTGAGTTATTATTAATTTGCAATTCTATTTTGTAAATTACTAAATTTTTGGATACTAGTTAATAGCAATTCTATTTTGTAGAGTATATTTGAATTGGATGAAAAGTTGCATCGTAAATGCGTGATGCAACGCTGTGGGAGAGTCCTAAGGAACTATAGGACAAATCTCACCCGAGAATACATAAAAGAAGCTGACAAGAGGAAGAAGACAACCACTGAACAGTGGAACTTCCTAGACAAAGAAGAATGGGATGCGTTTGTCGCTTCAAGACAAACTGATGAATTCAAGGTATTAGGCGTCAGTCTCAATCTCATTAATTAATATATGTTGTATTCACCTATTCAAGATTAACATTTAGTGTTACTAACCAAATCATTAATGTGCATACTAACTAGGCCCTCAGTGAGGCACAAAAATCAAGGCATGCACTGAATGTGCATGGCCACACAATGGGTCTAAAGGGGTATGCAGGCATTCGCCAAAGACTACAGTCTGAGGCTACTGCTCAGTCTGCTGCTACTCAGGAGTCCTCTACCATAGGTATCACACCTCTTCCTCTCCATGATGTCTGGATAGCTGGGAAGAAAAATAAGAAGGGAGAAATAACAAAGGCCGCAACTACTGAGGCGGTTGCAAAAATGGTAAAATACAACTCCTACAACAATCATTCGAATATTGATTATTTGTGCTGTTTACTTAATTACAAAATTTTTGTTTTGGCGATTAGCGGGAGCTGCACGAGATGAGGAAACAAGGCAAGTTCATCCCTGAGGGAACAAGGGATGAATTGAAAGTTGCTCTGGGTAACCCAAAGCATCCTGGATGTGTTAGGGCTGCAGGCGCTGGTGTGGGCATCAAAGCTTTTTTTGGGCCATCCCAGCACAAACATGTCCCAAAAGCAGGACTTTCACAAGAAGAGGTAACATATTCTTTCTTTATAATGTTACTGTAAAAGAGAATTCAATAATTAGAATTTGACGTTTCTTTTATCCACGTATAGGTAGATAATCTATTTGATAGGAAACTCGAAGAAGCAATGAAAAAGTGGCAGGCATCTCAGACTGCCACCTACCAGAGAATACCTACTGCAGGCTCTACTCCTACTCCTACTACAGAGGTTGGGAGTAATCCTGTAGAACCACCAACTAGCACATCCGTTGTAAGTATATTTATGACATAGTAACTAGTTTTTTAATTCAAGATGATATGTATATATGAAATTGTAGTCGTTTCAAAAAAAGATGATATGTATATATGTATATAACATTCTTTACACAAAAATTTGTAGGGGTTGAAGCCATGCCGTCTAAAAAGTAATGAATATGTCGTTGCAGAGGCGTCGGCTTACCCATCCCTACCCGGGGAAATGTTTCATGGGTCTCCATTACCAGCTGGTCAGATTCGTGTGAGCCCGGTACATATATTCCAAGGATGGGTGGATCTTCCGTTGCCATATGCCCACCCAGATTGTGAAACGCTTGGTGAGGCAGAAGGCGGAATGATATTGTGGCGAAAAGCAGATGTCCTCTTTACTGAAAATGTATGATAAATTTACATTACGTTAAATTGTTAGTGTGTGTATATGATGTCAGTTGATCTGAAATTATATATATATACACGTTAAAAAGAAGACACCCACAACATCTAGGCCTCCACTTTCACCTCCTACATTACCCAGTTGGGTTCCACACGACCTACCTGTCCCATTAGGTCCTAAGTGTAGGGGTATGGCAATATGGTTGGGCGAACATGATATAAATTGCCCTATAACTGTTTCTTTAGATTCAGATTCTACAGGTTAGTCATACGAAAGCTAACTATTTATACTAGATATTTTGAAGTTGTTTGGATATGATTGGCTAAATACATCTGTGATAGAGCTATGGATAAGGTGAGATCTTCTTTATACATCCATATACCTTGTGTATGATCTGGTGATCCGGTTTATTATTTATTAATGCATGTGTAATTAATACATATTTTGCAGCTACTTAGACAAGATATGTGTAGATTTTGGATTCGAACATGTAGGGTTTTTGATTCCATCTTTGATTAGTCTAGTAGCTAAAGACCCTACGTCAGTTCAACAATACTACTGTGAGGCTTTTACAAATTTTTCTCAAAATAAGAAGACGGTGATAATGGCTCCATTCAATGTAGAGTAAGTTTACTTTGCTTATTATAATTTGGACTTAAGAAAATTACATTTTTATTGTGGATTTTGAGTTATTAATTTTAACTTTTTTACCTCTAGTGGTAGACATTGGGAGTTACTGGTTATTGTCCCCGAGACGTTCACTGTCTATTATCTAGATCCTAAGGGGAGTAAATTGAACACAAGATTTGGACACATAATGAAAATGACATTATTCCGGTGAGAAATATTTCATTTTCATATCCGTTAACATATGTTATTACATTACTATTTAATTGCAATGTTCTGTGTTACATTAACATGTAGGGGTTTTGATGAGTTCAAAAAGACTGGAGGAAAGGTCCCCATGAAAAAGAACTAGCCAATAATTTGTAAGAACGTGAAAGTAAGTTCCCGACTGCAATATATGTATATATTATTTATGTGAACAATGCTTAATTAGTTGTATTTTTAAATATTTTGTGTGTTTGAATTTATAGTGTGCTACACAAGACAATGGATGGGCATGTGGATACTATGTGATGCGATATATGCACATGATTATCAAACATGCCGCACTGGACATCGATTGTATTGCTCAGGTATTATATAGTCTCATTAGATAATATGATCGAAATATATCAATCTTATTTATAGATAATTAATTATATATATACATCATTCTCTTTACATGTGTTTAAAGCTGACCCCAGTACAGGAACGGACTTACCAGATGTACATGCTCCCTATGTGACGGGAGAATTAAATGAAGTAAGAGAAGAATGGGCAACAACCATACAAATAGTGGGGGTTTTAAAATATAATTGGGATGTTGATAGCGAACAATGACTAAAGAATGATATTTTGTAAATGAATTTCTAAATTATAATATATGCGTGAATGTTTCTACATGTCTGGATGTTTCTACATGTGTCTGAGTGAAAACGAATGAAAGTGTTGGTTGCTATATGAATGTTTCTACATGTGTGAATGTGAATGAATGGAACTACAGATTGCTAGCTACATGAATGTTTCTAAATGTATGAAAATAAAATGGAACTGCAGGTTGCATTGTTAAATGCATGTGTGAATATTTTTGTTGTTAATTTTGCAGGTTTGTGGCCTGTTGTTGGCTGATATCAATGGATGTTGTAAAACCTGCAGTTCATAACTGAACTGTAGGTTTCTCATCCTGCGACCAGCCACAGCAGGTCTGCAGACTGACAGGAGAAAAAAAACAATAGGCGTCGGTTATTTGTATAAGACCGACACACAAAGTTATATTGTTGGTTTTATATAAATAACCGGCGTCTATTTCTTGTGGCGTGAAGATATATGGCGTTAGTTTCTTATCTAATAACCGACACTGATAGTGCCCAAGATGGTGCCCTTTCTGTGGCGTGAAGGTGTATGGTGTCGGTTTCTTATCTAATAACTGACGCCTATAGTCCCCTGATGGCGCATTTTTGGTGGAGTGCAAAGAGTTTGGGCATCGGTTTTGGAACTGACGCATAGTGGTTGAGCTTTTAGTGTCGCCCACATAGGTTTGGCTTAGAAACCGACACTAAAGGCCTTAAATAACCGACACTAAAGGTAGGTTCTGTAGTAGTGTCATGGAGAGTAGGGGCCTCAGGCAGGAGGATCCCCTATCACCCTATTTATTTGTACTTTGCCTTGAAAGACTCATCCAGTTGATCAACCAGAACGTGGTAGAGGGGAGGTGGAAACCGGTAAAGCTGGAAGCAAGGGGTCTGGTTGTGTCTCATGTAGGCTTTGCTGACAACCTGATTGTGTTCACACGTGTAGGGACAGACCAGATGAGCATGATATTGGATTGTTTCTGTGCATTCGAATGAGCATCCGATCAGGTTGTGTCCATCCTCAAAGTGAAGGTGTTCTTTTCCAGGAGCATGGGGCGGAGCCTCCGGCAGTAGATCACCACCATGAGCGGATTCCAATAGACTTTAGACCTTGGCAGGTATCTCGGGGTGCCTATCATTCATGGTAGAGTTAACAAGAACACATACAGAGAGATGATCAACAAGGTGAACAATAGGATCTCCTCTTAGTCAGCGAGGTGCCTATCTCTTGTAGGTCGTGTTATGCTTGCTAAGTCGGTCCTACAAGTGATCCCCACATATGTCATGCAAATAGTGAAGTTACCTATGCAGATCTGTGACAGGATTGATGGCACCGTAAGGAGGTTCATTTGGAGAGGTAATCACAAGGCACACCTGATGGCATTGGTGGCCTGAGACAAGCTAACATGTAGCAAGAAGGAAGGAGGACTGGGATTGAGGAGCATGAGAGATTGGAACCATGCTCTCATCCTGAAGCACCTGTGGGAGACACGGAGTAATCCAGACACGTTTTGGACCTACCATATGAGGCAAAGAGTGTGACAGAGCGGAAGACGTTCTATCATATCCAGATTAGGGGCAGTCGAGTTGGAAGGGGATGAGTTTATATAGGAGAACTCTTACACCATTCAGATGAATGGTGAGTCCATCGGGGCTTGGTATGATAGGTGGCTAGGAAATATGCCAAGGCTGGAGGATGGTGTCATTAGACAGATACCCCACGAGCTGAGAGATCTCACGGTGGCCAACATGGTGGACATTCAAGGCAACTGGGATGTGGCCTTCTTGAAGTAATGGTTGACACCGATGATGGTGGAGGCCATTATGCGCTTGAAGCCCCCTCATCCCGATGATGGCGAGGACGTTCAGGTGTGGACCCTGATGAAAAGAGGCCAGTTCTTAACAAGATCGGCTTACTACAAGCTAAGAGAAGGGAAAGGAGTGCGAGTGGAGGGTAACTGGACCAAGCTGTGGAAGACTGATCTATCAAGCAACATTAAATTATTTGTCTGGCTTATGATGCACGTTACTCTATTGATCAATTGCCAAAGAGTCAAGTGGAGGCTCTCTAATTGTAGCATGTACCCGAGGTTCCAGGAGGAGGACAAGTCAATCGTTCATGCGGTGAGGGATTGCAGGGAGGCTAGGGAGGTTTTGTAACACCCCTGACCTGGGTTATAAACTAACCCTAGGTGTTTTGCCTAAATATGAAATTAAAAGTTTGTAATTATCCTTTGGCATGTAATTAAAGCTTTTATGGAACATAAGTTTCCCTTTCTGTCCCTTATAAACCAATGATGAAGTATTGGTTGCAATACAGGGACCTATGTGCAATTTGCCCAATCAGAGGGGTTAAACTGCAATTTCACATGTTTATATGTTCTTTTAATGTTTAGACAACATAAGAATGAATATGATGAGGTTTAAGGAATTTCCCAAGCTTGAGCACCAAGGTGCAGTTGTGGAAGCAACCCATGTACTTGAAAACCCTAAATTGGTGTAAAATGCAATTTACCCAATTTGAGGGGTGTAACTTGTAAAATACATCATCCAAAACATATTTTATGTCTCTTGGCATCATTTAGAAGAGAAATGATGAAAAGGTTACTTCATGTGAATAATCATATAGTAAAGAACACCTTTGTGATTGAATAATCAAGGTGTATGTATAATAGCCCTTTTATGTGTATGTTTAGTGATGGGTTGATCCTCTTTGCCTTCAATTCTTGACCTTATAAGGAGTTTGTCCTTAGAAATAATATTAGGGGAAGTGCAAGGAAGAAAGGAAGGACTTAGATGAGAAAGGAGGAAAACATATGTCCTTATGTTGAAAATTCACCCAAGTATATATATAACTTTCCTCACTTAGCAAAGGAACGATCCTCTTCCTTTCATTTCTTTTCCCTTGCTCAAACCAACTAAGGAGAGCTATGGATCTCAGGAGGACGACCAAGGGAGTGCAAGGTAGGTTTGGATCCTTCCTTTTTGCTTAATTCTTGGATGAAACTCGGATTCAAGGTCAAATTCATGGCTAGCTCACTTAGCTCCATCTTTCTAGCCATCTCTTCTCAACCTTCCTTGGAGGATTCACCTTGGCCGACCTGTGGAGCTTCTAGGACGCCATTAAAGGCTTGGAGCTCGAAAGCTTGGAGCTTAAGGAGCAAGCTTTAGGCTGGTTTTATAACTCTAAACTTTATGCTTGATTATACATCCTTTTCAATGCATATAATTGCTAGTCCTTCTTCTTCCCTATCTTTCATTGCATCCTTGCAAGCAAAATCGTGAAGAACTGCTACTTTTCTCAAGGTAGAAGATAAGGGCGTTAATTCCTATGCTTATCCACGGATTTTCACTTTATCAAACGACCTCAACCAATTGCTCCAAACGGTTTGAAACCGTTTGGTGGGCAAGGGAAAACGGTCTTCAAGACCATTTGGTCTCGTTGATCAAACGAAGACCGTATGGGAATCTTGTTCATAATTATTTAGGTTAATTACCCACAAAATTTGAGAGGTTAACTCCAAAGGAATCGTGAGATATGAGCAAATCAATTAGCAAAACCAAGTGAATTAATTTCTGATTTTCAATCTGTTTAGTTTGCCCTTTTTGGGCAAACGGTCTCAAAACCGTTTAAGATGGTTGACTAAACATTGACCGTTTGGTATTACTTCTCATAATGATGTTAGTTAACTACTCACCAAATTTGAGGGATTAATTCCAACCGAGTCATGAGTTGAAGGATGATTAATAGGGCAAACCCTAATTGAAATTAGTGCTGAATCTCCAATGAGTTAAGTTGAGATTTTGGGTTGATTAGCCCAAATGGTCTCAAGACCGTTTGGGAATCACCAAAACGGTCTCAAGACCGTTTGGGGGTCACCCCAAGACCGTTTGGAGGTCTGGGGTCAAGTATATTTGATCAATTTAAGGTCCAAAGGTACCAAATCATATTACAATTAAGTATTGATGTGATGATCAACTCAATAGATCAAATCTTGATGAATTTTCACTAGAGTCCAAAGGATGGATGGGCAAACGGTCTCAAGACCGTTTGGAACTCATCCAAATGGTCTCAAGACCGTTTGGTGTCAACCCAAGACCGTTTGTAGGTCTAGGGTTAAGGTAATTTGATCAATTGAGGGCCCAATTACAGTGGGTTATTGAAACAATCAAATTGCTGTTTTCTAAGTATAGATCTTGTTGAGTTTTGGGTTGAAGGACCCAAACGGTCTCAAGACCGTTTGGGGGTTCCTCCAAACGGTCTCAAGACCGTGGGCACAACCCAAGACCATTTGGAGGTCTAGGGTTGAGATAATCTAATGGTTTAAAGGTCTAATTGCAATAAGTTGATGAATTGACAAAAATGCTGATTTTAGACCTAATTGGGGTTCAACCCTAGTCCAAACGAGTTGGTTCTTGGTCAAACTTGGGCAAACGGTATCAAGACCGTTTGGAGGATATCCAAACGATCTCAAGACCGTTTGGTCTATGTTTGAGCCCAATTGGATGTCAATTGATGGGTTCAACCTTGAATTGATTCACATTGTTGAAAATTGATGACCATCCGATTGGAAAACCCTAATTGAATTAGAATCAACCCTAATTGGCTTCAATTGAGGGTCAATTTGATGTCCAATTGATTAAGGCTAATCTTGGTTAACTCAATTTATAAGTGGTTATCATGGATTTGGTTAATTGAGGGGTTCAACATACATATCCATGACCAATTGTATCTTTTGAACCACTTTGGAGGTCCAAACGGTTTGAGCCCATTTGGACCAAACGGTCTCAAGACCGTTTGGATCCAAATGGTCTCAAGACCGTTTGAGGCCAAACAGTCTCAAGACCATTTGGGGCCAAACGGTCTCAAGACCATTTGGGGCCAAACGGTCTCAAGACCGTTTGGGCTCAAACGATCTCAGGGTCGTTTGGTCCAATCGATCTCAAGTCGTTTTGATCAAACGGTTTCAAACCGATTGAGCTCCAAACAGTTTGGAAAGTCAACCCTTCCAAATGGTCAACACATCCAAACGGTCTCAAGACCGTTTGGAGCAAAAGGTCTCAAGACCGTTTGAGACCAAACGGTCTCAAGACCGTTTGGTGGTTGAAACTGTTTGAAGGTTGAAATCGTTTGAAGATGTACATAGTAGGTTGTACTTAATCAATTGATGATGTAATTAGTTCAATGGTGATCTAATCTAAACCCTAATGGTAACCTAGGTCATTAAGGGACTAAGTGATTAGTGAATTAACCCTTGATGGTGATCATGAGGCAAATTACCAAAATACCCTTGAGGGGTTTAAAGGAGTAAAACCTTGTTCTAATTAAACCCTAATCACATGATAATGATGTCTTGGCTTATGTTAGTCAATGAGGACTTAACCCAACCTGATCTAGAGTGGTGTTATCACCATCTACTAGTAAGAGGAGAGAGAAAGTATCCTAAGAGAGAGAAAGTACCCTTTTAAGGTGGAAACTCAAGTAAGATACTTTCAATACACATGAATGTGCATGATTAGGGTATGATCCACCTATGTGAGATCATGGAAACCCTAATTATGATGATTAGTGAATCTTAATATTATCTAAGAGCTTTAATGATGATGTTTCTCATACATGATGATGTTATGAGTTCAATTCACCATGAGGTGAATAGTAAACCCTAAATTTAGGGTAATGACATGTGATGTGATTAGTAAACCCGAATTTATGAAGATGTTTATAAGGTAATACCTTTAAACAAAGTATAGTCAAATCAATGAGAATGATGTGTTGACACCATGATAAGATTGAGAAGTGAATTCATACCTTGAATTGATAATCATTATGATGTTCAATAAATGTTGTATTTAAGGCAAATACTCACCATACCCTGGTATGCTTCCAAGGATGGCAGAGTTGTATACTAGAATTGGACTAATAATCCAAGAAGGAAATATTAACAATGAAGGATGGGGTATGCTAACCTTAGTCCGGTGTCATGCCTTTAGGTATGGAACTTTGAGAACAAGTTAACAAATATGATGTCATATAAGAAAAAGAGATTTCAATAACCTTATTTTGTATAGGGTGAAACCCTATTTCCAGTTGTACTTTTAAGCATGAATCCTCATGTTTGAAGTATGAGATGAGGAAACAATATTCCTAATCAAAAGTAAAGGAAATGAACAACCCTAATTGATGAAAATTGGGAAAAACGGATTCTTCTATGAGTTTGAAGGTATAACCTCTAGAATGAATTATTTACTGTTATCAGTTGAATTAACCATGCAGGTTGTCATGAGATGATGATCATATCCAGGTATGGATTATGAAACTACATTCATTGAAAGCATGCTTTAGCTTTATGAATAGTGATAAATCTTGTTGCCTTGTCAATGGAACCTATGAATTAAATGGGCTGTGAGAGCCATAAATACCATTAAGGTCATGCTTGACAGATGACTTATGATGGGATGATTGAGAACTGATGATTGAAAAGAGTTAGGCTTGCTACATTTTAGTATTCTCGTATATAGTTGTTATGCTAATGTTATTGTTTGAAGAACAATGTATGATGTTAAGAATACTGAATGTACCTAACTAATCAATTGAAATGTAGAGCCCTGATCATAGATCCATCATTGTTAGAGTCTAAATGATGGTGGAACAGGTTTTCCCCAGGGAACTCCTGGATCACATACTCTTGAGTATGTGGGGTACATGGATGTGTAGAACCTTACATCCTAGTGTAGGAATTGATGTAGATTTTTATAGTCCGTCAAACCTTCACTAAAAGATATCCAAGGTGAGAGGATTTGATGTAGATTCTTGTAGTCCATCAAACCCCACCACAAAGTCCAAAAGGTGAGATGTATCATTATTCTCCCTTAAAGACACAAACACTGCATCGATGATAGATAAACAAAAAATCTTCCGATGACGAAGAGAGTACAGAACGCCACTGTAACTCTAAAAATAGCGAAGGACCAGTTTACCCTGGTAAGATATTACAAAAGACATCCCGCCAGATGTCTAACAATCAATCCTCTAACTGACTGAGGAAGATGAGGTCATAAGAATCCGGCTCTTTTAATGACCTATGTATGATACTGATGTGACTTCTTAGCGATCAGTTGGAGTATGAGTGGTATGCCTCATCTCCACAGGGCATAATAATGTTTGTAAAACATAATCAACCGCGTAGTATATCTGCTTAGGTTTAACTACGAGGAACAATGTTTGGTGTTACATTGTTTACATTAATGATCTGTTCAGATATTTTGTATATATGTCCTTTATATGCTTTAAAGACATGGCTGCTTAAGTAGAAGTTGTTTCATTTGTTATTAAACCTGATGTTGTATGATTTATGTTATAATAAAGCTTCTAGTTGAGAGTTATAACTCTCGCTGGGACAATTTGTATATTGTCTCACTCCGTAGATTTTAACTATTTTTAGGTGGTCGTCGAAGACGAAGGAGACCTCTTAAGGATGAGCAACAACGACAACAACAGTATCAGGGGCAGCAATGAATCTCAGGTGGAGATACTGGGTTCTGAGTTATGTAGTTAGATAGTCCTATGCGTCTCTGTACTCTCAGGTTCTAGGAATCTGTGGTTTGAGTTTTTGGTGTGGCTCCTGAGGATTTTGAATCATGTTGTACATAACTACTCAAGAAGTGGTTTAATAGAGATGTAAACTGTTTACTTGGTTTCTTATAAAAAGGAATTTATAATATCCAGATCTTGTCTCAAAAATTTTAATTTCCAGTAATTTTTCATATTCTGCAACTAATCGAATGTTTCCACTAAGTTTATATTGTGGTTTTGGAGATCGGAGCCCACAGGTTTGGGCAGAGATCCAGGGAGACGACGATCCTCTCGACCTTCTGCTAACCATCAACGATGTGAAGGTTTGGGTCCAGGCAACCTTACAACTAGACAGGGAGATCTATACAACCATGTTCATTATCTACTGGTACATATGGAAAGCAAGGAACCAAAAAGTGTTTGAGAACACGGAAGTGTCGGCGATAGTGTTGGCCGGATCTATTAGACAGGAGATTGCTGCTCACAAAGAGGCTTTCCGCAGGCAACAACAGGCAGAGGTCATCTCCAAATCTTTCGTGTGGACACTGTCAGTGCAGGGGGAGATCAAACTCAACACGGACATGGCGGTGAAGAACAAACAAGCTTGTTGTGCGCTCGTCAGATGAGATGATAGGGGAAGATGGGTTGGAGGGGTGGTGACGCGCTTGCATACAACCGATGTAGTAGAAGCGGAATTGGAAGGAATCCTACACGCAGCGGAGATTGCATTGAAAAAAAACCTACCCAAGGTGATGATAGAGTCAGATTCTCTAGTCGCCGTCAAGATGATTAATGGAGATGATGATATCTACCCTAGATATGCCAAAATGGTAGGCCACATAAAATGGATGCAGAACCCAGAGTGGAATATAAACTATATTGGCAGACATAGTAATGCGGTCATTGACCAGTTGGCCAAGTCTAATATTCAAAATCAATTGGCATACACTATGTATGCCTCACCCCCTATGGGGTGGGTAATTTTTATTTCTAGTGATTGTAATGGTAGTAGTACTACCATGTTTACTGATTCATGCTTAATTAGTGATTGTAAGATTTCATTTGATGATGCTCACAAGAGGAGGGAGGGATGAATAAGATTGCCTCCTAACTTTTAAAAAAAAAAAAGAAATAGTCACCTTGGATGTACATATAAGAAATGCATGTCTAGAAAACATATTGATGTTAGTCTAGATTTCCTTGGTTATCGAACCTAAGGAAACATGTAAGTCTTATTCACGCATAATATGACATGACATCCTTCACTAGATGTAATGGGAGGATAAACTTTCCATCAGAACTCATACATATGATGCATGAAGATCTTGTGGAATGAATGTCGTAGATATTTACTTATACTTCATTACATTTAATGGTAATATGATGATATGTACTCAGTAAAATCTAAATATAAATCCGTTGAAATGTTCAAGGAGATTATAAATGAAGTATAACTTTGATGAAATTATTAAGAAAATTTGAAGAGATCAAATTTTGAAATACTTTACATTAATGCCTTGAGAACCTTCAAGAAAGAACTGTGAATCTGTGATAATGTATCACAAGTTAAATCCATATAAACATGATGATGTGTCAGAATGAAGGAATTATACAATGATGAGTCATAATATAATTATCAATTAATCTAATCTTCTTATATCGTCATAAATATATACCTATCACTAAATCATGTACCGTTTGAATGCTTTATTAAACATCACATATGATATGATATGGGAATGTCCTAATATGTCTAATGGATCAAAGCCTACATTGAGAAAGAAGTTTGTTGAAAAGTTTTATCCAAAAACCATAATTGTAGAATACTACTCTCATAATTGTAGAATACTACACTTAGTCCCAATTCAATAACAAAATTGCTTTGTTGATAGGATATAACCGAGTTACTAAGGAATCAATGGGAGTAAATGTAGAACTCGAAATGTTTGAGATAAACAAAGAGGTACTATGAGAACTAAGAGAATCACAAGTTGTTTTCGAATCTCAAGTTCATCATATAACACTAAACAAAGCAGTTCTAGTAGAACATGTCAGAGATTTAGGATTGAAAATCCAACAACTAAGACAGGTTGGTCATCACAGGATGAGCCAACTAATCAACTAGAAGCTATTAAGAACCATGATCTAAATAATGGCTCAAAGTTGTTTGAAGTTCATTTAAACTGGAAAAGGGGTAATACCTAAAAGGTACAGTAGGGTCTTGTAGCAAAGACCTTCATGAACAACATAAAAGGACAAATTGGTCAAAAAGTTGTAAAATCAATTCAAGTTGTTGAACATGATAGAAATTTCTTTACCAGTTGTCATGCTTGCTGTTGTATTTAAATTAGACTGAAGAATAAAGAAATATAAAAATGGAAACTAGATTTCTTAAAGGGAATACATCAAAGGATGTGTACATGACACAACCTAGAAGGTTTTATAACTTAAATGAATGCAAATAAAGTCTATAAACTATAAAGTTGGATCTAGGATTGAAACGAGCATCTCACAGTAGGGATCTTTTGACTTGACAAGATAGTCAAAGAGTTTGACTTGAGCGAAGATAAAAGATGAAACTCGAGATTACAAAAGATTCAGTGCAAGCATATATATTCCACATATGATGAGGAATAACATTCAACATTGTGAATATTGAGAGTCGGCATGGAAAACACTTTCAATAATGAAGTATTACGTGAAACATCTTATGAGATAAGAATCAAGACCTATTATGATGACCTAACATCAAATCAAGTCATCACTAGTAATAATTGCGGAATAACCATAAGCAGTAGATTAAAAAAAGCACAAAAAATTTAAAACCATTTTGTAAAGAGATCTTCTTCCAAGAAACTCTTACTGAAAGATCTATAACTTTATACATATCATGGTTCACATTATACATACAATGTACCTTTTCATCTCGAGGATAACATATAATAGTTGTTTGGTCAAAACATATAGTGAAGCAATATAAAACCTCGAGGCATACAAGACAAAATCTCAAATCATTCATATAACCATTACGTACTAAATCCAAGGACTTGAGAGTACAGAGATGACATATATGACTTCTATCTACAAGACACGACATACATTACACTCAATTTGAGCTGTTACTACTGTCCCAACTGTTGTTGTTCCCTCTCTGCAGAACAATCTCTACCTCCTTGTGCACGTCCTCCTAAAAATTGTGGATCCCATAGGGTGAGAAAAATGTCCCAGTGAGAGGTATAACTCTTTGCCGAAAATATTATTATCACAGATAAGTAGTATAAAACTGAATAGAGGTCTTTTTATATCAACAAGTAGGATTAATCACTGGTATAAGATGAACAGAGTAATCTCTTCTCTTAAAATAATGCATCTATCTATGATAGATCAATAAATCATTTATTCACTTTATAAGGAATATGAAGAGAATGTATAACATCTATCCAATTAATATGTATAAAATAAGTCTAAATCAACCAATGTATTCCATATTCGATCCTTAAGCAAATATGGTACACAGATGATTACATATTACAATCACACTTATGCCATGAGGAGGTGAAGTGTTCGACCCACATTGAGGTTAGTCAGTAAGTATCTCGTTTAGCATGAAGTACCTTGATTAGTGCTAAGTACCTTTTTAAACATCATGAAATAAGCTAAGATGAGAATCATTAGTCAAGATTTATTCATCAGATGTAATTAATGTTAACTGCAATGTTAATCGTTAAGTTAATTACCTAAGATGATTAACCTAGATAAGATGGTTTAATTATTATGTTTTTATTCCTTGAGGTTGTAGTGGATCTTGTGCTTGAAATTTTTCAAAATAAATAATTCGAATCAGACCTTCAAGGAAAACAATATGATGTTTTCAAGGTTTTTGGACTTGGCTGCAACTTTTCCATTAATCGCTTTAATATCTTTTCCCTTATCTTCTTCCCCTTTCACCTGATTGGGTAGAACACCGCTTAAAGCGCAGGGGGAGTGAAGCGCGGGGTGATTTTTCAAGCTCCATAGCTCTGTTTACAGTGGCGCCACCTTTCGTCCTACTTTCTTCTTCCTTTCTCCTTCCTCTCTTCCTCACCCTAGCGGCACCTCACCTACGCCCCGACCTGCTCGAGCAAGCACCGGCCAAGTAGAAACATCTAGGGCCGATGGGCGCAAAAACATACTAAAGAACACTGGCCTTAAGATCGGCTTGAGGTCCAAGCAAGAAAACACAGCGCCTCCACCTGCTAGGGCGGCGCCCCCCAGCAGCAGCGGCTACATAGCAGCCGCAATAGTGGTCGGGACTAGATGGGTGTGAGTAAACACCATGAAAATGTTGCCTTTGAGTCTAGCCTTGAGTCCCGAGCACGATTCTATTGCCACCAAGCCACGAGCAGCGACGCCTGTGTGCATGAGGAAGCTACTTGTTTGCAGCAGGCTGAAATCCAGAGCAGTTCCAAGGTTGAAGAACACCTGCTGACGCCTGGACACAAGACTCTGGATGTGTTTCCAGTTGAATTCGGTCATCTTGGACCACTGTGAGTAGAATCTCACTCACCAAGCATGATTTAACTCCAATAAGTGGGTGTTTTCAATTAGAACTGTATTATTCACAGGTAACAACGTTTACCCAAGTGTCAGGTAGTCTTAGCGTCGCCCGACTTCTCGTTCCACATTTTTCTTCTTTACGCTTTATATGATCCTAGTTTGCTCAGTTTAAGAAATTGAAGACAGTGGCACGATTTACTTTGTGCATGACCCTAGGGTTACAATAGTTGTACGATTTGGGTATAAACCTAGGCTATACGATTTTAGTAATTAACTAGTTGTACGAGTTAAAGAAATAGATGATGACTCACAATGTCTCAATATAAATCGGTTGCACACTCTCTGTTATAGTTAATGTGTGTGATTTATTATTAACATGATTCACACAAATCCTGAGGACATGATTAGAAACTCTCAGTTATTATAAATAAATCTTGCCATGTTAAGCAATTAAATCTTAATTATGTTATGTGATGCACAACTCAAGATTGGGTTGAGGTGCACATTTTCCAAGAAAGCACAAATAATTTACAGCTGCAAATGATGATTACTCTTATGTCAAGTAATTAACTCTTATCAGTATTTTAAGAAGTTCAATTGCATGATTCTAGTGTATAAGTGCCAAATGGATAGGTATTCTATTTATTTAAGTATTTCAGTCTCCATACATGTATATTATGTTGATTACTCAGTATATTATAGAGTTTTGAATATGCTGCTTTGCCAAGTTTAGAATGATATACATATTGTATTATAAACATAAAATAAATAGATGCATTACCATAGAGATACCAGAGTCAAGTATAAGTAAGAAAGAGATACAATATTGTAAGAGTTTTCCAGGAATATTAAAATAATAGACTTAGGAGCCCTGAACACCGTAGATTGCCTATGAGAGGTCTGCGTCGTAGGGATGAAATGAACTAACCCTGGCAGTGTACAGTATATGGGGGTGGGAACGTACTAATAGGTGGTACGGGGGACGAAGCCCTAGTGGAAGTCTCCTTAAAATACAACATGTAGTGTCCAACATCAACCAGAGGTCTTAGTGGAACTAGAGTACAGAAAAGCCAATAGGTGTCTTGACTCTTCACCTTTGTGCTTAGGTTAGAGGAGGAGTCCAGTTTTATACGGCATAATAGGTGTGCCGAGGCCAGAGAGCCATTTTCCTGTTGCGGACCAGCGACATAGTCAGGCTTAACATTCCTGGGTGTGTCAGCTAAGTCTTGTATAGTGAGATCGTAGTTCGCTATGAGTCTTCATGTGCAGAGTACACTGCATATGATCAGGGCATAAGCTAAAATATGTTCAAACATGTTTAAAGAGTTCATCATAAGTAAGAAAGGATAAGAAAGATTCAGGTACAATTTCATCGTAGTTGTTCTTTTATTATAATATTCACTTTTCCCTATTGTATTTAATTATAATAGTTAGATCTGCTCAGTGTAGTAATTCCTGCATTTTATTTCAGTTTAATAAACATAAATGAGTTATCTGTGATTGTTGGGTGAAGTTCTATTCACTGAGCTAGTAGCTCACCAACCTACTGAAACATTTTTTTTCAGGTAAACGTCAACACGAGGAAGCAGAAGGATATTATCATCCAAGCCCTTAGAAGGTAGTTCATAGTTAGATTAGAGGTCTCTTATTCCTTTCCCTTTGGTCCTTGGGACATGTGGTGTGGTAGAGAGAGAATGTAATGTAACATGTAATTTAGTTTTAAGTTATCTGTTGTTCTTTATATTCTGCATGAAAAATGTAATATATTGTATAAATCTGCTTTACCTATCTAGTAATGCAAATAGTAGTTGCTTCTGCAGTTTAGTAAGATTTTAGTTTATCGGAAGTTATAATATTTTACTTTAGGTTAATTTTAAGTGATTAAGAAAAGAAAAAAGTTAAGGGTGGTTTATCAAGGTTGACTCTTCGGTCATTAGAGGTGGCTCGGGGATTGGAACGTCAAAGTTTTTTGGTATCAGAGCAAGGTCATGAGAGCAAGGTTGAGTACGTAGTTACTCTAAGCCAAGGTCAGGGAACGATAAGAGACCAATAGGATTAGAACTTAGGTGTTTTCCTTCTAACTACAATTTTCTAATAGGAAGTGTT
Source organism: Alisma plantago-aquatica (assembly GCA_963693085.1). Taxonomy (NCBI): domain Eukaryota; kingdom Viridiplantae; phylum Streptophyta; class Magnoliopsida; order Alismatales; family Alismataceae; genus Alisma; species Alisma plantago-aquatica. The sequence continues at coordinate 728,506,205 of OY856410.1, read as the reverse complement.
CTGTTATGGACATGCAGATGGAAGGAAGATGACATGGTCATGAGGAACAAGCTGAGATCCATTACGGCCCTGACCCTAGAGCAATGGCTCAAGGTGAAGATGATAATGAGGCAACAAGGATGTATCGTATTTTTCTGGAGACAAAAGAAAAATACAAGATGGACAGGAAGTCTTCATCTTCTAGTAAGGATCTGATGAGATCCTATGAGCTGGTTAAGAAGAAGTTCATTGGGACTACACCCTGTAGTGGCAGATGAATGGCTGAGACAATTAGAGAAAGTGTTCCGTCTGATGGAGCTATCTGAGGAAAGACAAATCAATCATGCAGTTTATTTGCTTAAAGGTGATGTAGAGCTCTGGTGGCATGGAGTGGAAGATAAAAGGGGGGACACACTATTGACTTGGAAGGATTTCATTGCTGAATTCCATCTTAAGTACTACCCACCTACCATTCTGAGTGAGAAGATAAGACATCGAAGTATCACAATTGGTGAATACGAGGCACATTTCACAAGGTTGGCAAATTTCTATCCGCAACTTGTTCCTGATGATGTAGAAAAGTGTAGAAGATTTCAACACAGATTAAGATCAGAGATTAGACACACCGTGTCAGCCATTGGTCAAAGAGATAGAGAAAACATTGGGGAATTTGTGGAAGCAGCGAGACGTGTAGAAGAGTCAGTTAATATTGATAAGCACTATGAGAGTTAGAAAAGATCTGGAGACTTTATTAGAAGGGGACAAAGCAGTGGTGGATACAAAGGGGGTGGTGGTTTCTTTTCAAAGATAGGACAAGGACTTGGCTGTTTGGGTAGACAAGGATCTAGTTTTTCATCAAGTGGAGGAAAGCCCAATTCCAGTAGATGGAATACACAGTCTACATGGACACCTCCAACTAGGTCTTCAGGATCAGAATGTTCCGAGACAGGCTCCAACTAGTGGAGTGAGTTCTTCAGTAGCTTCAAGTTCCCGAGGAGGAGGAGCACCCAGTAGAAGGGAAGGACAACGAGGACATCATGGGAGAGGAAGAGCTTCAGGACGCTTCTTCTCTCTAACACAACAAGAAGGTATTGTTTCTTCCTGAGTAATTACAGGAGAAATGCTTTTCTTTAATAGTATTTCAGTTACAGTTTTGATAGATCCCGGTGCTACTCACTCGTTTATACAGAATTTTTTAGCTTTTGAGCTTAACTTGTTAACCTAGGAGTTACCGTTTGAGTTGTTGTTGAGGGTTTCGTTAGGTGAACCGATAGTGTTGATAGAGTTTTGTCCCGGATGTTTGTTGACCTTTGGTGGCTACACCATTGTGGTTAACCTTATACCCCTAGATTTTAACTCTTTTCAAGTGATCTTAGGCATGGATTTCATAGAGACATATCGATTTTAGATCGACTGTTGGAAGAAGGAGGGTGTCTTTCAACAAGGTGGATTTTCTTGTGTCTTTTCTGGAGACATGAAAGTTTTGCCTACGTGTATCATATCAGCCGTTGTAGCTGATAAGATGTTATAGAAAGGTTGTGAGGCATTCTTGGCACATGTAGTAGATACCAGATCAGAGAAGAACACAGTCAGTCTATGGGATGTGTCAGTGGTCTGTGAGTTCCCAGATGTTTTCCCAGATGAGTTTCCAAGTCTACCTCCAGAAAGAGAGATAGACTTTGAGATCCAGGTGTTGCCAGGTAGTCACCCTATAGCGATGCCAGTCTATAGAATGGCACCTACAGAGTTGAAGGAACTGAAGATCAAGTTACATGAGTTACTGGATAAGGGTTTCATTGGACCTAGTTCTTCTCCATGGGGAGCTCCATTCTTATTTGTGAAAAAGAAAGATGGTACTATGAGGTTATGTATAGACTACAAATAGTTGAATAAGATCACCATAAAAAATAAGTACCCATTACCAAGGATAGATGATCTATTTAATCAATGGCGTGGAGCGACGATCTCTTCTAAGATAGACTTGAGATCTGGATATCATCAGTTGATGATAAAGGCTTCAGATATTCCTAAGTCGGCTTTCAGAACAAGATACGAGCAGTATGAGTTTCTGGTCATGTCGTTTGGACTAACTAATGCCCCAACAACTTTCATGGATATGATGAACCAAATTTTAAAGCCGTTCTTGGATCAGTTCATAGTGGTTTTCATATATGACATTCTGATTTATTCCAAAGATGATGAGCAGCATGAGCAACATCTGAGGATAGTGTTACAGTTGTTGAGACAAGACCAGTTATATGCTAAGTTCAGTAAGTGTGAGTTCTGGTTAGCTAAGGTGTCTTTTCTTAGACATGTCATCTCAGGAGATGGAGTAAGTGTTGACCCTAAGAAAGTCGAGTCTATTCTACAGTGGGAGTAGCCTATAACTCCTACTGAAATCAGAACCTTCTTAGGATTGGCAGGTTACTACAGGAGGTTCATCCAGAACTTTAGTGTTGTAGCATCACCTCTGACACTCTTAACGATAAAGGATGCACTGTTTGTCTGGTCAGACAACTGTGAGAAGAGTTTTCAGATCATGAAGAAGAGATTGACTACATCACCAATGTTGATCCTGCCCAAGGTAGATAAAGGTTACATAATGTTTTGTGATGCTTCAAGGAGAGGTTTAGGCTGTGTATTGATGAAGGAAGGCAAAGTAGTAGCTTACGCATCTAGACAACTTAAGAAGAATGAGGAGAATTACCCGACACATGATTTGGAGTTAGATGCAATAGTTCATGCTCTTAAGACATGGTGCCACTATCTTTATGGTGAGGCATGCCAGGTGTTTACGGGTCATAAGAGCTTGAAATATATCTTCACCCAGAAGGGTCTAAATCTAAGACAATAGAGATAGTTAGAATTGATCAAGGATTATGAAGTGACGATTGATTATCAACCTAGAAAAGCGAATGTGGTAGCAGATGCCCTGAGCAGGAAGTCAAATTCAACAACTGATGTATTCTCTATGGCATGTTTCAAGAGAGACCTGCTAGTAGAGATGTGGAAGTTGAGCTTAGACTTAGGGGTTACAAAACAAAGTGGTTTGATTGCACAGATGCAAGTCAAGCCTACTTTTTATGATCAAATTAGGGAACTACAACAGAGTGACAGTGAGTTACAACAGATCATGTAGGACATGACAGGGGGAAAAAGACCAGAGTTCAAGTTTGCAGATGATGGTTTGTTGTATCAACATGATAGGTTTTGTGTATCTAGAGACAGTGATTTGAAAGAATAGATTCTTGAGGAAGCACATGCATCGATGTACGCTATGCATCCAGACAACACTAAGATGTACATGAATCTTAAGGAGTTGTACTGGTGGTCAAGTATGAAGAAGGATGTAGTTGAGTACATGGCTAGGTGTAGTGTGTGCTAGCAGGTTAAGGCTAAGCATCAGAAACCTACAAGTACCTTACAATCTCTTCCTATACCTGATTGGAAGTGGGAACATATCACAATGGATTTTGTGGTAGGGTTGCCTAGGACATATAGAGGTTATGACTCGATATGGGTGATTGTGGATAGATTGACTAAGTCTGCTCACTTTATTCCTGTTAAGTCAACCTTTGATATCACAAAATTGGCCAAGATATACGTGGATGAGATAGTCAAGTTGCATGGTATCCCAGTTTCAATAATATTAGATAAAGATCCTAAGTTCATATCCAGGTTTTGGAATCAGTTGCATCATGCTTAGGCACAAAGTTGAGATTCAGTACAACTTTTGTAACATCCTCACTTTTCAGGTATTTAATTTCAGTTTCCCTATTATCACATCCTTTATGGTCATATCTTGCAAAAAGGGGTCATTTTAAATAATATTGATTTCTATTTTGAACTAAATAATTTTCTGATAAATGATAACGTATAAATAAGAGGAAACTTAAAATTCCCGTATTTTATGATTTCGAAATAATTAGTTATGCATTATCAAATTTTTATCAACTATTAATTATATTTATTAATTTGATAACCCAACACTGAAACTAAGGGTTGGAGAATATTCTAGACGTTTTTGGAAATGCCTGGTCAAATTTTGGGACCCATCAGACTTTATTTGATAGGGGAAATAATTTGGGAAAGTAAGTGTTTTAAATGCATGCCAATCTCTCAATAAAGGCTATTTAAGCAACTGGTTGCTTTTTCCAGCCGTCAGATCTGGCCTGCTAGAACAAGGCTAAGAATAGCCGTCGGTTCACCTCCTTCAACCTTGGTCCAAAAAGGAAATAAGGCAGCCCGCTTGATTTGCGAATATCTCACGATTTAATTGCTCATTTTCAAAACCCAAAGATGCTCTGTCTTTGGGAGACCGATCCGCATCCAGCTATCTCTTGCAAGAACCCTAGAAACATCCCTATAAAAAACGCCCTTCTCGGCCGCCGCTTTCTTCCCGCTGCCAAGTTGCAACTCGCTTTCTAGTATTTCGTTCGTCTTCCTGGTCGTTCCAAAAGCTTCACAGAACTTCCCTGAATCTTTACCCACCGTCAATTTTGCCGCACTAGCTTTGGCCACCTGCAACCTACTCCATCTTCAACCTCCAGCCTCCCTGCCATCGTTCTCGGCCCTCACACCATCTCGTCGTGATTTCTTGCTCCGGAACCATCTACGACACCCCAGGAACGCACCCCCGACCTCCCCTTGGGCTGCGGGGTGCTGGTTCGGTGTATCCTATAGAGCCGTGGCTACGGCTTTTGGCTGCCCGCCACCAGAGGGACTCCAGCCCTACACGGCTGTGTTTCAGGCAACAAGGACGCACCCTCTCTTCCGCGGAGATCATTCTGCTGTTCCCAAGCCTCGGCCGCAGGTCTGTGCTCCTCCTCCTGTTCTCCCTTGTTCTCGCCTAGTTTGACGCGGAGGGGGGTCGACGCCGCTGCCCTGCTCCCCACGGACTACTTCACTGCATTTTCTTAGTCTCGGAGATCGGAACGGTTCGTTGTGTGTTGGGCGTGAGTCCATGTTTGCTCGTCGGCATTTCTTGCCCACCTGTCCCCTGTGCGTGCGACCGTAGCAAGGTAGCCTCGCTGCTCTGGCCTTTACTTGGCCAGTGCAAGGATCGCCGAGGGGGAGTGTCTCGACCCTCTGGTTCGTTAAGCACGGTCGTGGTGATCCGTTTGCACCGACTGTGATCGATCGGTGTTGTGCTATGTTTGTACCTGACTTCTACGCCATTCCGCATTGACATGGCTGCTTTGAGATTCGGATTGCACGCTCTGTTCTGTGTTGATATCATTTTGATTTTTCTAGTATGGTCTGAACAATCAAGAAGATATCAATATTGTTCTATTATTTTATTTGCTCCTGCATTGCTCTGTTCTATCACCTTGCCGCTAGGCTATTTTTTATTTCTGCATCGCGTGAACCAAGAAGAATCCTACGAGAACTGATACTGGAATACACATATATCACCTTGGTCCTGTGTAGCTTCAGCTATAGCAAAAATCCAACAGGAACATAATTGAACTGTAATCTGTATTATACACTAACCATGTAATAGACCTGGGATTAAGGGAATGATAAATTGGAATCTCATAGTATAAGCCACGGTATGCCACTATGACAAACTACCCATTCATATTATGTCGCTATGTTGTATACATGGAATATATGTAGTACGTATATATTATGACTATTGCAATGGTTCTAAGAAAGTGATTCAAATCCTAGCTTATATATGATAAAACGTTAGAATATGAATATTATATGTATAATCCTGATCTCTATGAATATTACGTATTAATGACAATAATAACGACTTGAATACATATAAACCATGGTATGAGTTGGTAGTGTATAAACAAGATATTTACACAATGAACCTAGACTATGTATTCTAATATTATTATGATTACTAAAGAAACATCTACGAAAACACATTAGTACCTTAACCTAGTATACCCTAATAATGGTATGCCTAAACATATGCATTGATGAAGAATGCATGACCCTAAAGATGTTGATAAAAAAGAAAGGATGTGAATCTGACATAGCTCTTGGATTTTCAGGAGAGAGTCAGGTCCAATATACCGAGAAACAGTGAAAGTAGGATTTTGGCTTACTACAGGTAAGTGGTTCATGCCCATGAGTATTTATATCTATCAAACTTAGCATATTTTTGTAAGACTTCATACTTTATGTGATGCAACATTATAAGATTTGTTGTTAAGATATAAAGTAAGATTTCATACATTCATGGGTGCATCCTTGCATGTGCCCCTAATGTCTCAAGAAGAGATATGTTATCAAGATTTACACGAATGACAGGGACTCACAAACTAGGTTCATGAGAAAACTAAAGGATCATGTTCCCATAAGAACTCTCCGTAATGATTCTTATTGATTAATAAGACTACAAGATAAGGTATGCAACCAAGATTGATGATGTGGGATAAGAATTTAGTAATATTTCAAGTAGGAACATGCCATTAAGATTTCATACATATGTATATATCTAAGACTAGAATGAGCAACATCGAGAACCAAAATATAAAGCAACAGTCAAATGTATTTAGAAATAATCTATTTTCAATAGAAGGGCTCGATTGGAGTGTATCATAATTTGAGTTTATAGTAATAGGTATAAGATTATGATGCTTCAAGTTATGATTAAGTTCAAAGTATGATGTTATAGGATTCCTCTTGTAAGTCATAAGATTTTATATATAAGTTCATATGAAGACATTAAGATTCAAGGCAAGGTCTATTATAATGAGTTCTTTTGGTAGAGATCGAATCATCCTATCAGACGGTATGTTTATATATATAGTTGTGTGCTAAGAATTCAAGTAGGAACATGTTATCAAAATTTCTATAGATGTAGGGATCTAATAACTAGGAATTTAATTGGATTCCTTAGGATGATTAATATCTAAAAATCTAGTCACAATGTGAGGATATGAGTTTTGAACATATTAGGACATGGTCTAGTTTTCAAGATGAAAGTACTATTAGGATCGGAAAATAGTGTAACTTGAATTGAGGGTGATATTATAAGATTATGATATTGTTATGATGAGATTCTATATGATCCATGTTTTAAGATTTTAAGATTTAAGCTCATATGATTGTATTAAGATTACACTCGATGATATTTTACAGGGAATGAGTTAATTTGATAGAAATTACATTTCTTTTGTTATTTGATACTTGAGAACTCTCATATACTTTGTATATCCATATTCAGATCAGATCCCTTCTCATAAGGCATTTGACTTATTTATGATATAGTTGGTATAATGAAGTAATCTTACCAAATTAGAGTTTTAGAATAAAGTTTTCCCAGATAATGAGATACATGTTCAAATCAAGTAATGGATTCAATTTAGAACTTAAAGATAAGAGATTTAGAGACAGACTTGGACTACTCATTACATGGGTAGACATATATATAATAAAGATACATGATAAGGGTTATAGACCCGTTCTCAATTATGTAGTAATTGAGGTACATGTTTTCATTCAGATGTATATGTAGTGCAAAATATAAGAGTAAAGATTCAGATTCAGATTTCAGATTCAAAACTAAGTACGTGTTGAGTACTCAGTTTCAGATAAGTTTAGATTCAGAGTTTATTAAAGATAGACTTAAGATAATTAATTCAAAACCTTCACATAATACATTATATAATAAGTCCTCATCCAGAGAGTCCCGGGACGATTCAGAGGCATCTGTTGCCAATTCAGAGAAGTGTTTACTCAATTTCAGAGGGCAAGTTGTGCCAACAGAGGGTGCTTTGCACCATAGAGGACACTTTGGTGTCAACAGAGGGCACGTTGTACCAACAGAGGGTGCTTTGCACCATAGAGGACACTTCGGTGTCACAGAGGAGGACTTATTGTATAATGGTGGCCACAAACAGATAAAAATCGTAAGTAAAAGATACTTAAGATTAGAGCATGTCTGTAATCTCATCCACGAGTGTGATGAGAGGAATCCATATAAGATAGTTATGATCCAGACACTTTGGCATAGGCCATGTTTCCCAGAGTATAGGTCTCCAAAAAAAAAGATAGAGTAGAAAGTAAGAGTAAGAAATGAGAGATAATATGTTTCTAGATTTAATCAGAGTTAAATGTTCGTTTCATTTTGATGATGTTCAATAATCTTTTGTAATATTTTAGTTCTTTAGTAATGTATATTTTAGAATACTCATGCCACTTACTCTAATGACTGTTTTTCCCAATGCATGGCTGGGGACGCGATGTCCGCAGGTTTTGGAGCAATTGAAGAATAAAGGGACTAACAAAGGCCTAAGAGACTTTAAAGCTTGCCTAGTGGGGTGCCATCTACTTAGACGATCCTGAGTATTGACATCTTTTTTTTATTATGAACTTATGCATGAACATGATGTAGTTTTATGTTGACAAAAAGCTATGTATGAATCAGTTTTACTAGTTTTGCAAAGTGTTTCATTTACTTTTATTGCAATAGTTATCATGTTTGTGACACTCCCAGAGAAAAAAAAATTGCTTCCGCTCATGTGATATAAAAATCTGGGTGTTACAACTTTTCACCCACAGACGGATGGTCAGTCAGAGAGGACCATTCAGACTTTTGAGTACATGCTGAGAGCATGTGTCCTACATTTCAGTGGAAGTTGGGAAGAACACTTGAGCCTTATAGAGTTTGCATACAATAATAGTCACCATTCCAGTCTTGGTATGGCCCTGTATGAAGCTCTGTATGGCAGAAAGTGATCACTTGTATGTTGGTACGAGGTGGGTGAAAAAGAGATTCTTGGACCAGAAATAGTGGATTTGACTATATAAAAGATTACAGTGACTAGAGAACAGTTGAAAGCTGCACGGGACAGGCAGAAGAGTTATGCTGAGAAGAGGCATAGACATCTTGAGTTTGAGGTTGGTGATGAAGTGTATTTGAAAGTTTCACCATGGAAAGGAGTGTTGAGGTTTGGAAAGAGAGGAAAACTAACTCCTAGGTTTATGGGCCCATATCTTGTCAATGAGAGGATTGGACATGTAGCCTAGAGGTTGGATTTGCCATCCAAGTTAGCTAATTTACATGATGTGTTTCATGTATCGATGCTGAAGAATTGTTACCTTGGTACAGAGAAGATAGTAGACCCAGAACCTGCACAGCTCAGAACAGATGTATCCTATGTTGAAGGACATGTACAAATAGTTGATCGGAGTATCACGAAACTCAAGAATTGTGAGATACCGTTAGTGAGAGTTTTGTGGAGAAACCAGAACTTAGAGAAAACCATGTGGGAGCTTGAATCCGAGATGCGTAACAAGTTTCCTTTTCTCTTTTAGGAATTTCGGGACGAACTTCTTTCAAGGAAGGGAGATTGTTACAACCCACATTGAGGTTAGTCAATAAGTAACTCGATTAGCGTGAAGTACCTTGATTAGTGCTAAGTACCTTGTTAAACATCATGGTTAATCAAAATAAGCTAAGATGAGAATCATTAATCGAGATTGATTCGTCTGATGCAATTAATGTTAACTGTAGTGTTAATCATTAAGTTAATTACCTAAGATGATTAACCTAGCTAAGATGGTTTAGTTATTATGTTTTTATGCCTTGGGGTTGTATTGGATCTTGTGCTTGAAATTTTGCAAAATAAATCATTCGAATCGGACCTTCGAGGCAAAAGATATGATGTTTTCAAGGTTTTTGGACTTAGTTGCAATTTTTCCATTAATAGCTTTAATATATATTTTCCCTTATCTTCTTCCCCTTTCACCCGATCAGGAAAAACACCACATGAAGCGGTGCCCAAGAAGTGCCCGATCCCAGTAGAGAGTATGAAGTGTAGGGTGATTTTTCGAGCTCCATAGCTCCGTTTCCAGCGGTGCCACCTTCTGTCCTCCTTTCTTCTTCCTTTCTCCTTCCTCTCTTCCTTGCCCTAGCGGCGCCTCACCTGCACCCTGACCTGCTTGAGAAAGTGCCAGCCAAGCAGCATCGGCCAGTGGCTAGGGCCGATGGGTGCAAGGAAATACCAAAGAACGTCGACCTTGAGCTTGGCTTGAGGTCCAAGCAAGAAAACGCAGCGCCTCCACCTGCTAGGGCGACGCCCCCCAGCAACAGCGGCCAGGAGCAGCTAGGCATGAGTAAACACCACGAAAACGCTGCCTTTGAGTCCAGTTTTGAGGCCCGAGCATGATTCCACCGCCACCAAGCCACGATCAGCGATGCCTGTGTGCGTGTGAGGAAGCTGCTTGTTTGCAACAGGCTGAAATCCAGATCAGTTCCAAGGTTGAAGACGACCTGCTGACGCCAGAAAATAGGACTCTGGACGCGTTTCTAGTTGAATTCGATCATATTGTACCACTGAGTAGAATCTCACTCACCAAGCATGATTTAACTCAAATAAATGAGTGTTTTCAATTAGAACTGTATTATTCGCGGGTAACAACGTTTACCCAAGTGTCGGGTAGTCTTGGCATCACCCAACTTCTCGTTGCACATTTTTCTTCTTTACGCTTTACATGATCCTAATTTTCTCAATTTAAGAAATTGAAGACAGTGGCACAATTTACTTTGTGCACGACCCCTGGGTTACAATAGTTGTACGGTTTGGGTATAAACTCAGGCTGTATGATTTTAGTAATTAACTAGTTGCACGATTTATAGAAATAAACGATGACTCACAGTTTCTCAATATAAATATGTTGCATGCTCTCTATTATATTTAATGTGTGTGATTTAGTATTAACACAATTGGTATGAATCCCGAGGACATGATTAGAAATTCTCAGTTATTATTAAAAAATCTTTCCATGTTAAGAAATTAACTCTTATTTATGTTCTGTGACGCACGACTCAAGATTGGGTGAGGTGTACGTTTTCCAAGAAAGCACAAATAATTTATAGGTACAAATGATGATTACTCGTATGTCAATTAATTAACTCTTATCAGCGTTTTAAGAAGTTCAATTGCATGATTCTAGTTTGTAAGTGCCAAATGGATAGGTATTCTATTTATTTAAGTATATCAGTTTGCATACATGTATAGTATGTTGATTACTCTGTATATTACAAAGTTTTGAATATACTGCTTGCCAAGTTTAGAATGATATACAAGTTGTATTATAAACTTCAAAGAAATAGATGCGGTACCATAGAGATACCAGAGTCAAGTATAAGTAAGAAAGAGATACAATATAGTAAGAGTTTTCCTAGAATAATAAAATAATAGACTTAGGAGCCCTAAACACCGTAGATTCCGTATGAGAGGTCTGTGTCGTAGGGATGAAATGACCTAACCCTGGCAGTGTCCAGTATACGGGGTTCAGAACGTACTAATAGGTGGTATGGGGGACGAAGCCCTAGTGGAAGTCTCCTTAAAATACAACATGTAGTGTCCAACATCAACTGGAGGTCCTGGTGGCACTAGAGTACATAAAATCCAATAGGTGGCTCGACTCTCCGCCGGTGTGCTCAGGTTAGGGGAGGAGTCTAGTTTTTTACGACATAATAGGTGTGCTAAGGCCAGAGACCCATTTTTCTGTTGCAGACCAGCGACGTAGTCAGGCTTAACATTCCCGGGTGTGTCAGCTAAGTCTTGTACGGTGAGATGGTAGTTCGCTATGAGTCTTCATATATAGAGTACACTGTATATGATCATGGCATAAGCTAAAATATGTTCATATAGGTTTAAAAAGTTTATCATAAGTAAGAAAGGATAATAAATATTCGGGTGCAGTTTCATAGTAGTTGTTATTTTATTATAATATTCACTTTTCCCTGTGGTATTTAATTATAATTGTTAGATCTGCTCAGTGTAGTAATTCTTGCATTTTATTTTAGTTTAATAAACATAAATGAGTTATCTGTGATGGTTGGGTGAAATTCTATTCACTGAGCCAGTAGCTCACCAACCTACTGAAACATTTTTTTTCAGGTAAATATCAACACGAGGAAGCTGAAGGATCTTATCATCCAAGCTCTTAGAAGGTAATTCATAGTTAGATTAGAGGCCTCTTAGTCCTTTCCCCTCGGTCCTTGGGACATGTGGTGTGGTAGATATAGAATGTAATGTAACATGTAGTTTAGTTTTAATTTATCTGTTCTGCTTTATATTCTGCATGATAAATGTAATATATTGTGTAAATCTACTTTACCTATCTAGTAATGTAAATAGTAGTTGCTTTCGCAGTTTAGTAAGATTTCAGTTTATTCGAAGTTACAAGATTTTCCTTTAGGTTAATTTTAAGTGATTAAGAAAAGAAAAAAGTTAAGGGTGGTTAGAAAGATTTGAGTTAGTTTCACAGCAGTTGTCCTTTAATGAAGTTTTAGTATTCTCTATTATTAAATCATATCTAAAGCTTTACAGCAGTTGTTATCTTGATGAAATGTTGACATCTTTTGTTGTTTAAATTATGTTGTTTATATCTGCTCAGTATAGTATTATCTAGTATTTGATTCCAATTAATAAACATAAATGAGTTATCTGCGACGGTTTGGTGAAATTCTATTCACTGAGCCAGTAGCTCACCAACATACTGAAACATTTTTCAAGTCAGCGTCAGCATGAGGAAGCTGAAGAATTGTATCACCCAAGTACATAGAAGGTAGTTTGTAGTTAGTTAAAGGTCTCTTAGTCCTTTCCCCTCAATCCTTGGGCATGTGGTATAGTAGAGAGAGATAATGAAATGTAATATTTAGTTTTTTTTCAATTAACTATTGCACTTTATATTCGGCAAGTAAGATGTAATATGTTGTTTAAACTCTGAGGTATCTTCCAAGAATTAGGAATAGTAAGTTTGCTTCTGCATGTTTAAGTAAGATTTGAGTATTGTCCAAATTATGAGATTATCCTTTAAGTAAATTTTAAAATGAATATGAAAAGAAAAAATTAAGAGTGGTTTACCGAGGCTGATTCCCCGGTCTCTGGGGTCATTAGAGATGGTAAGGGGATCGAGGCGTCACAATTAATTTTGGTATCAGAGAAAGGTTATGAGAGCCAAGGTTTGAGTACATAGTTACTCTAAGTCAAGTTCAGGGGACGACAAGAGACCAATAGGATTAGGACTTAGGTGTTTCCCTTCTAATGGTAATTTTCTAACAGGAAGTGTTCTGTTATACTATTGCAGATGGCAAGAAGAGGATGTGGTCATGAGGACCAAGATGAGAGCTTAGGCTGAGTTATCAGGGACCATTAAGTTAGTAAGTTAGAGTCATAAGTGTAATAGATAGGAGATGTTATGATGTTAGCTCTGGGGATTTGAGTATTTGGATATCCTGGCCTGGTATCTGAGTACTTGGATCAACCAATATCAAGCTACTTTGTCTATTCTTTCATGTATACCCCAGCCAGGTATACAGTGGAAGGATGGGCTAGAGAGAAACCCTAGAAATATTAGGGTTAATAGACCGAAAGGTAATGAAGGAGTAAGATCTTAAAGATATATTGTGCTACAACTCTTGCTTCATATTGCTTCTTTGATTGGAAGTCAATAGAAATGCTCTTATATATGAATTCAAATTATCAATTTGTAGAATATATACTGTTCTTTATTATTGTTGTGTATCGTGAAGTGATTCAGTTATTGTTTACATTCTTTGTATCAAGTAGACCAAAAGTTATGTTTAAATGAGTTTTCCCTAAGTGGATATTCTTTCCAAATATTTGAGATTAATAGGAGTTAGTTAATCTTGAGTAGCTCTTGGCTTCAGGACTGCAGGTTTGGCCTGGTCCATCTGGCAGGATGCGTTACTAGGATCTAATGACTCCTATTAACAATATAGTAAGAGTAGACTCTAGATAAATTAGACCCACATCATAGTGACAATGTACATACACTAAGATGTTGAAACATATGGGAAAGATTAGAATAGCTAAGAATCAGTTGGAACTGATACCTGAGACCCAACGTTGGCGCCTCATATGAGAAATCCTTAATTCGTAATAAGGGAACACGATGTAAGGTTCAGATTAAGTTTAATCATTAGTATTATATGAACTCTAAATATGAAATATGAAAAAGATATGAGAAAAGTATGTAAGGGCCAAGACAGTAAGAATCAATCATGAGGAATGGATTATATAATCGAGTATAATGTTTTTATGTACTCCAAAGCAAAGGTAAAATAGAAGAAAAGAGTTAAGTATTCAATAAGTACATAGAAGTGAAGAGTCTTCATAAGAGTTAAAGTAAAAAGAATTAGATGAACATGTAAATCATAAGACCTGGACAAGAAACTTAGTTGAATTAAAGAGAAATGTTAGAAATGATGATCTTGATTAAGGAATGAGGATTACATAATATAATTGAGAGCATGGAATGTATACCTTTATTATGAAGTTTAATACATTCATACATACTACCTTTGGATTCCAAGTCTCTATAGAACAACAAACTAGTTTCTAAAAGAAGAACAAGAGTGTATCTTAACCAATGAATAAGTCATACAAAGGTAGACTATATTCAAGAGGAAAAAATTTGATTAAAAGAGTAACTATGTTTCACCCATGCATGAGTCGTTTGATTTAAAATAAAGGATATATAATGTATTAAACATGCGATGAAGCTAGTAGAGAGAATACTGATTTAGAATTTCAACTTCATATTAGTAGGAGGATAAATAAAAATATGTGCAACATGGTATACATGATCATACACATAAAAGGAGCAACACGGTCATAAGAGAAAACTAGAAGTTAAAGATCACATGTCGAATAGTAGTATATGGTAAGGGGATTATGGAAAGTAAGGAAGGGTTCAAAATATAATGGAGTAACATAAATTATAAAAGAAAGAGGTTGTGAGATTCAAAAAAATGGTAATTAGTCAAGTATCCTTGTTTATATATAATGAAACCTACATATGAGAAATGTATTAATGAATGTTTGAAGATAAGAATTCTAAGCCTTAGAATCATATTCTCTTTCATATCTTTCTTAATGAGAGCAATGTGAGAATGAAGTGATGAGAAAATGAATCATATATGATGCATAACTACCATGGTAGAGACATCTCGTGAATGTAATAATGACACACAATATGATGATGAAACCCTAGAAGGGTAATTGAGAATGTAATATATCTGAATGGCCAAGTAAGAGAGGAAATTCAATCGATAAGATAAATAAGACTTTAGTAAAACTTTTGAGATCCAAAGTTTGAATTTCAAATTAAGAGAGTAAAGTCACATCACAATAATGTCATGCTACTGGTAAGGACCAAACCCTATAATGTTTAGAGTTATAGTAGTTCAAGGGATGTCACTAGTGATTTGACCTTGAATACTAGCATATCTATAAAACAAGATCATGCGATTTGCACTATGAGAAGTAAACTAGCACTGATAGTAATCCTAGCTAATCTGAAAGGTTGATGAACAATATGAAAATGATTCAGAGCAAAGAGTAAGATCTAAATTTGAAATGTAACAAGTGTGTTTTGAACAAAAGGAGAAATACAATATGAGTGAAGTGTGATATGAAATAAATTCTTACAGTGATAGCAAGAATAATGAATAATCTATTCATACCTTGTATGTTTTAATTTTAGGAATATTTAATCTACATGATTAAAATGAGAAGGATCAGTAGCAAAAAGTAAGTAGTAATGAATGAGGAGGGAGATAAGAGAAAACAATGGCTTTTAGTAATTGTGAATTTGTTTCTAGAAGTATAACTTGTTGAAAGTATATTAAGGGATGTAAATTGGTTCTACGTATGATTTTAGTGTACATGTGCAAGCAATATGTTAATTTTAGGTGTCTGATAGTTGTAGGCATTCATACCAGTAATCCATCTTAGTATTGTCAATTGTGGTATGGTGATATGGGTCAAATGATGATAAAACAAATGGAGTGTTACCCTGAATAAGGTAGTCTTACCTATTCACTCATATGAATAGAAGGGATGATAACCATATTGTATTGATATGTAACCCTAATGAGGTATAGCTTGTTATACCTAGCTTTAATATAATTAAATGATGGTAATTGGGTATGAATAGTCCTTGAATGACTAATACAATTATAAAGTACTCTGTTACTATTGTTGAAACCCTAGTATGCTATAACCCGACGGTTACACCTTGAATTGTGTGTGGGTTCATAATTGAGAATAGTATGGAATGTGATGGTAATGCTTAACCTTATGCATCCATGATCCAATGGGGATTTTGTGAGTAGTATTGTACAATTGTTGTTGAATCTAGTCCTTCAACTCAAGACTATTTTTCTATTTGAGTAGCATAATAGTGAAAATTCAAAACAACATGGTGAACTCTCTTTTGTGACTTAGAGGTAATACATAACAATAGTACATATTGAGTCGTATGAATTGAGATAGTTGGATCAAATTATCAATGTTGAGGTAACACCTAAAGAGTATTAAAATATTGAAATGGTTGTTTCTCTCTCTATCCTATGATTGATTGTGGTATAGAGAATTCATTTGTTATCATTGAGCAGTCATGATTTAAACATGTTGTGATTAGAAAAGAAATAAATGACTTAATGTGGAAGTCAGATTTCAAAGAAAAATACAAGAGTAATAAGTTTCATTGAGAGGTTTGGACCTGTAGCCCACAAGTTGTATTTACCATCCGAGTTGGCTCATTTACATGATGTATTTCATGTATCGATGATGAAGAAATGTTACCCTGGTACAGAGAAGATAGTAGACCCAGAACCTACACAGCTCAGATCAGATGTGTCCTTTGTTGAAGGACTTATTTAGATAGTTAATCAGAGGACCAAGAAGCTCAAGAATTGCAAAATACCTTAGTGAAAGTTTTGTGGATGAGCCACAACCTTGAGGAAGCCATGTGCGAGCTTGAGTCTGAAATGCGTAACAAGTTTCCTTTTCTCTTTTAGGAAATTCGGGATGAAATTCTTATAAGGGAGGGAGATTGTTATGACCCACACCAAAGTTATCTAGTAAGTATCATGGTAACAACATCATTAAGTTGATTGAGATAAGTTAAGTGCTCATGTGATGATTAGTGGATCATCAAGTTGATTAAGTCGAGTTAAGCTCTCATAAATGCAATTAGTGCTTCGATTAGGTGTTACACTCTAATAAGCATAATTGCGTGCCTTGGGAAGGTAGAGGACCTCGTGCTTGCAAATTTGCAAAAGGAATCACCTCAATCGGACACTCGCGGCAAGAGTTACAAGATTTTCTAGAACCTTGGGTTTAAGATACAATTTCTCCATTTATTGGCCTTTTTTTTCCTTTTCCCCCGCATCCCTTATCTTCTTCCCAATAGAACCAGACCACCGCTTGAGACGGTGCCTAGCAGTCCGATCAGGAGCAGCGAAGGGGGGGATTGTGGGCGATTTTTTGGCTTCCTAGCTCCGACCATTAGCACCATCTTCTTCTCCTTCCTCCGCCCTTCTTCTTCCTCCACTCTTTTCTCCTCCTTTGCTCCGCCCCAGTAGGCCCCCAACTTGTAGAACGACACCCCACCTAGAAGCATCTTGGGTAGATGTGTGGCGTCGGCTAGGGCCTCTTGGGCGCATGAAACTTCAAGATAAATCTAGCCTTGTGTTTGGCCAACAGTCTGGAGCACGAATCCATAGCTCCCAACTACATTTTGGAACCCAATCGTGGCACCCAAGAAGCTAGGGTGGCGCCCCATCCGGTCCGAGAAGCAGCAGTTGTGGCTTTGTGCCACTTTGGGCACTTGAAAGCACTCCAAAATGACGCCAATAGCTTCATCCTTGAGGTCTGTGCACAAATCCACAGCCGCGAGCAGCACCTAGCTGCGTTTATAGCTTGTTCCCTCCACCTGTGCATGAGAAAATTACTGTTTGATTGAAACAGGTAGAAATCCAGAGCAACCGAGGTTGAAGATGACCCCGTGAATGCCCGAAACCATTGTGAGTAGAATTTCACTCACCTAGCATGATTTAACTCTGATATTAGGAAATTTTTGGTTAAATGTGTATTTTCCACATATAACAGTAGTTATCAGGCATTGTGCAGTATTTGGCGTTGCTCGACTTTTTATTTCACAAATCGCTTCTTTAGGCTTTTGTATAACCTAGTTTATCATCAGATCAGTGTGGTTTGTACTAGTGGAATTACATGATTAATTGAAACCTAGTTTACTTGAATAAATGTCAAAAACAGTACCACAAAAACTAGAAAGTTTGGGTATAAACCCAGACTGCACAATTTTAATAAATTAAATGACGCATGATTACACAGAAATGACGATGATATACAAAAATATTCAATGAAAACCCTAGTTGCACGCTCTCTGCTATGTTTAATGTGAGTGATTTAATATTTACACGAGTTGGCATGATTCTCAGAACTATCATTAGAATTCCTCAGTGGTTATTAATAATATGTGTCATAATAAGTAATTAACTCTTAACTGAGTTATGTGATGCACAACTATGATCTGGGGTTGATGTGCACGTTTTTTGAGGAATTACAGATAATTTACAAGTGCTACTGATGACTACTTATATATTGAGTAATTAACTCTTGTTACTGCGTTATGATGTTCAATTGTATGATTCCAGTATATATGTGCCAAGTTGACATGAATTCTATTTATTTAAGAATTTTAGTTTATCTGCATGCATAATAATGTTGATTTCTTAGTAAATTACAAGTGGACATGTATTTAGTTTATTTAAGCACTTGAAATATGCCTGCATGCTTAATATGTTGAATCTCTCAGCATTTGCAATGCTTGAATAAACTGCTCTGTCAAATTTAGAATGATATTGATGTCATGTTGTAAAGTTCAAATAAATAGACTCGGTACCATAGAGATACCAAAACCAAGAATAAGTAAGAGGGAGATGCAGTGTAGTAAGAGATTTTCTAGAATAATAAAATATTAGATTAAGGTCACTGACACTGTAGAATCCCTATGAGAGGTATGCACCTTAGGGATGAAACGACCTACCCTGGCGGTGCGTCTTATATACGGGAGTCAGAACACACCCACAAAGAGTGTGGGGGAGATGAAGCCCTTAAGGAAGTCTCCTAAGAAAAAAATAGGTTACCCAACATGAATCGGACGTCCCGATGGTAACCCAGAGGTACTCACAGAGCGTACCAAGTTGAGGCCCACAGAGCATCTCAGACCCTCCGCCTGTGTACTCATCCTAGAGGAGGAGTCCATTTTATGGCACCATAGGAGTGTCGAGGCCAGAGAGCCAGTTTTCCTGTAGCAGACCAGGACATCAGTCAGACTTATCTATCACGGGGTGTCGGCTAAGTCTTGTACGGTGGGATCGTAGTTCGCTATGAGTCTTCATATGTATTGTACACTGCATATGATCAGGGCATAATATAAAATATGTTTATATAAGTTTACATAGTTTCTTATAAGTTAAAGAGATAAGAAAGATTTGAGTTAGTTTCACAGCAGTTGTCCTTTAAATGAAATTTTAGTATTTTCTTTTATTAAATCATATCTACAGCTTTGCAGTAGTTGTTATCTTGATGAAATGTTGACATCTTCCATTGTTTAAATTATATTATTTAGATCTACTAAGTATAGTATTATCTGGTATTTTATTCCAATTAATAAACATAAATGAGTTATCTGCGATGGTTGGGTGAAATTCTATTCACTGAGCCAGTAGCTCACCAACCTACTAAAACATTTTTTAGGTTAGCGTCAGCACAAGGAAGTTGAAGGATTGTATCACCCAAGTACTTAGAAGGTAGTTCATAGTTAGTTAGAGGTCTCTTAGTCCTTTCCCCTTGGTCCTTAGACATGTGGTATGGTAGAGAGAGAGAGAATGAAATGTAATATGTAGTTTTGTTTTCAATTAACTTTTGCACTTTATATTCCACAAGTAAGATGTAATATGTTGTTTAAACTTTGAGGTATTTTCTAAGATTTAGAAACAGTAAGTTTGCTTCTGCAAGTTTAAGTAAGATTTAAGTATTGTATAAATTATGAGATTCTCCTTTAAGTAAATTTTAAGTGAATATGAAAAAAAAAATTAAGGGTGGTTTACCGAGGGTGACTCCCCAGTCTCTGGGGTCATTAGAGATGGCACAGGGATTGGGGCGTCACAACTGTAGGTGGGTTTATGGGTCCAAGTACGTGAACAAACTCTTTGGTATGTAGAATAGAGGAAATTGGTTTTGATATGGATATCCTCAGGTCCTTAGAGAATAGAGTAGGTTTGTTGGTGAAAATAGATGATGCTAGAATATAAGGGATCCTTAATGGGTTATCCCTCCACCCTAGAGGCATGAAATGCAATTGGAATCTATGTCAGTATTTTGGGAGAATATGGTGGTGAATGAAAGTTTGTAAATAGGGAAGCAAACTTGTTATCTTCATTAGTACCTTTTTGAGCTCTGGCATCACACTTATAAACATCTAATTTTTAGTAAAAGATACACTAGAAAACTGTATCAGTTACTTAAACAGAAATGTTGCAATTAGTTAATTTTTTCTATTCAGGAAATAGCATAGCTACCACCTCATTTTTATGTTGGTTTTTAGGCCCGAAACCAATATCATAGACAACTTGTAAAAATTAAGTTCTTGAAAAATTCTGGGAAAGCAAGTACATCACCAATTTAAATGGAATGGAAGACATAAGACTTTCCAATTTGTCACCTGTGAATTAAATTTTACCTCCAAAAAACACATGTCATCGGTTTTGCTAAGAAAAACTGATGGCTTAAGTGTGCTGTTTCATCAACTCTGGTATGAGTACTCCTTGCCAACACTGACGTTATAGGTTTTCCATAGTGTGTCCTCATTAAAATATGTTCTCCAAAAATTGGATTATAACATCAATTTTGTTATATGAACCGACATGGTAGGTTTGAGGTTGTTGTAGAGGGGTACAAAAG
The DNA here is from genome assembly GCA_963693085.1 of Alisma plantago-aquatica. Classification (NCBI taxonomy): domain Eukaryota; kingdom Viridiplantae; phylum Streptophyta; class Magnoliopsida; order Alismatales; family Alismataceae; genus Alisma; species Alisma plantago-aquatica. The sequence continues at coordinate 728,485,446 of OY856410.1, read as the reverse complement.
TTTGACATTGGTTTCTTCAAGAATAACCAACAAGATAGTTCATTTTATTTTATCACTTCTACTATTGGAACTGACATCATAAGCCTCAATGGGGGTGAACAAGGGTACTAGTGTATGATTCCAATTCCATCAAGCTAGACCAATGATATAGATATAACAACATGGTTAGTTTTCATATAATAAACCAAAGACATAACCTATGTTGTCAATTTCTTATATGAACCGATGACATAGCCACATATAATAGAGTCCATGAAATTTTGTTTCCCCCATTCCGTGTATTCCATGACTACATGAGACCCATTTTTGGAAGATGGCGTTGCCACCGCTTCATCCCTTGCAACCATTATCATTGCCTCCATTCCAATCATCACAATCACCATTGTTTCTTCCATCCATTATTTCCGCCTCCATTCTAGCTCCTATTCTCCTCTCTTTGGTACTCATGCATGCCTCCTCCTTAATCTATTATTGTGCATCCTCCTTGGAGCATCACCATTTCTTATACTTGGATGCCCACTTCTATTACTACTTGGAGACGCTACTCTTGTTGTTGCTTGAACCAGCTGTTGCCACCACTATCATCACTATTTGAGTTTGGATCTTAGAGCCCTATCCACCTCAACACGCCCTTATCTATGTTGTTTCTTCTTCTTCTCCTCTCTCTATTTGTGCAACTCATGCTCCCACACTGCAAGGTCCATTTCTTTTTTCTATAACCTAAATATCATGAAGCATGTGATGAATGTTGAGGTCTAAGAGACTATCTACATGCCTTCAATTAGTATGAAAATCATGATGAGTGTTCCTTTAGTATTTATGCTAAGTGCATTCTTTGTCATTAGTAATTTGGATGTTGTGTGGTTAAATAATCAGTCTTAATAATTTATACACCAAAATCGATATATATATATATATATATATATATATATATATATATATATATATATATATATATTAACTTGATTTAGATTTAAATAGATACAGATTTACCTATATATCAAACCCTAAACTCTAAACCCTAATATCTAAACTCTAATCTCTATACTTTGTTGGCCTAGAAACCCATCCAGACTTACTCATTAGGATAGAATCAAATCTTGGATGGTCCTCAATTTGGGACTATTCTGAAATAATCTCACTTAGGATGTAAGTGTACATTGTATATGTGATTTTCAAGATGTTTCTCCAACACTTTCCCATTGGTTCTCTAAGTAAATATGTAAGTGGGTATTTACCCATCTACATCAACGTACTTGAAGAACTATCTGGGAAATACTACCAAAATATTCTTAAAACTAAATACACATTATACACATACTAGTGAGTTATGTGTTCAAGAATGCGATGGTGGTACGCGTCCATCCTTAAAACCTATACCGTAAACCTAATATATATATTCTAATCCTTATAGTCTATTGGCCTAGAAATCCCTCCAAGATTTACTCATTAGGATTAAATTTTAGATAGTATCAGATTACTATTCTTGAAAAATTAATCTAACTTTGTATTTAAGTGTATAATATGTATTATATTTTCAAGATATTCAACAAAACTTACCCATTTGTTCACTAAGTACATATGTAAGTGGGTATTTTCCATTTACATTAGTGTACTTGGAAACTATGGAGAAATATTACCGAAATATTCTAAAAAAACGAATACAAATTATACATTTACTAGTGAGATTGAGAGTTCAAGAATGGGATTGGCGGTACACATTCATTAATATGTAGCTAACACCTAATTTAATTCAAACATATTTTTGTTCTAAAATTGACGTAGCTAACACCTGATTCAATACTTATTTGCCCTATGATCATAGAGTGGGTTGATCATGGATGATCATTCTAAATCACTACACTCCATAGTTTATTACTAGTCTTAATCATTTATACAATTTAAGAAGCGACATAGGAAATGACCTGGAGATAGGTTCTATTGAACATGTAGGAATTGTAGTAACAACTTGAAAGTTGATATTGTTGATGGAATCTAAATTAATGTCATGTGCAATGAGATTGTACAAACCTATAAAAAATGGTATTGGTATGGAAAGAGATTCTACTATGAGATCAATAGATGTCGATGGTGGTGCTTGCATGGAAGAAATTTTTTTTGATGATGTTGATGTGAACGAACCAATTCTTTTATACATGGTTGATTAGATGCTAATTGTTGTGTGATAGATCTTACTGATCCAACTTCCTTATTTAGAAACATAATGCATGATTTTGAAAACATGTTATACTTAGGTCCTACTAAGTTTATGAAGCTGAGGAATGTGTTGATATTAGTATACTTTGAAGGATAACAATAGGTGGAGCAACAAAAGCTTCACTTATCTATTGTCTCTTTTAAAAGAAATTCTTCCTGAAGGCAACGAGCTTCCAATCTCAACATATGAAACAAAATAATATTGTGCCTAACGGGAATGGAGGCTAATAATATACATGCATGCCCAAATGACTATGTGCTATTTCAAAAGGATGATAGTGATTTGAAAGATTATCCAAAATGTGGGGTTTCAAAGTAAAAATTATGACATCGAGTAAGGACAAAACTGGCTATCATGCAAGCGTGATATGGTATCTGCCTATAATACCATATGTTCTATCATAGAACTATTTATTACCCTGAACCTCCCCACATTGACTGTAGATTCAATGGTAATATGACTCGAGCATCCATCCTAGCTTGGTATTAGTATAATTGTTTATTACCCTTTCCTACCCCCATTGACTATAGAGTCAGTGATTATAGGACTCGGGTGTCCGTCCCTAGAATGGCATTGATAAAGAATAAATGTGGAAGCGTAAAAGCTTAGTGTACAAACAAATAACAAGATCAAAGCATCAACATAATTCAATGTCAAAAAATATTGTTAAGCCACATTTTATATTACATAATTTTCCAATTAAAAGTCGACTATTAAATTTTTTATAGTTTTGAATATGTACACTAAACTTGGGTCTTACCTATACATGTAAACATATCTCACCAAGCCATCCACTCCCTAGCCGTCTCTTCACCTGAAACATATGTGAAACAAGTGGGTTAACACACAAGGTGGTGAGTATAGGGAAGAAACACACACACACATATATACACATATAGACATATATATATATATATATATATATATATATATATATATATATGTGTGTGTGTGTGTGTGTGTGTGTGTGTGTGTGTGTGTGTGTGTATGGGCCCATCTTTAATACCCACACGGGTAACTACCTGCCCCCCATTTCAGTTACTTTTTTTCAAGTTGGTTACTTTTGACATGTAGAGGGTTACTTTACCTTGCAAACTGTTGAGTTTCATACATAGATAGTTACGTTGGTAACAGCAGATTTCAAAACACTGTTACATATATACCTGCTGTGTATTTTGTACGAGATTACTTTTTTAGTTTTATAGTTACTTTTCGATCAACATAGTTACTTTTTTTTATATCAGAATTACTTTCCTGGCCAGAACAGTTACTTTTTTTGGCTGCCAAGTAGCAAAATCCAGGCTACCCGTTGGGGTATTACAAAATGGCCTATATATATATATATATATATATATATATATATATATATATATATATATATATATATATATATATATATATATATATAATTCAAAGATTGCAGAAGTAATCGAATGAGAATCAACAAGTACATGTCTCATAAGGACTTTGACTAACTTCCCGTGAAAAGGGTTCATAAGGGTTCTCAAGATTAGATAACCCTTTTATACATGAGGGACCTCAAGGACATTGTCAAGAGCTAACCCTTTCATTGACATGGTCTACCCTATCTTGACAACTCAAGTAAATGTCTATCCCTGTGTCCTTACTGATGCGGCCAGAATCGTGGATCTGAAAGGAGGAAGACTCAGAAGGATCAAACTTTAAATGTATAACCTGAAACCTTCAAGGACCCCTACAACTTTATTACAGGTTTGAAGTAGATATACGGGGTCAAACATAGGGACATGGGGATGTTTAGGACACTTAAGATCTCACTTTTAAGTCAGATAAGTCATTCTGATAGTCAATAAATGTATGGACCAAGAACTAGTCTAGCATATTGTCAAAAAGTAAAACAATACAAAGAATGAAAACAAAGAGTCTATCAGATTCTACTAATCAGAGAGAAGGATTTCCTAGCTATGTAACCAGAAGTTGGGCAGTCTATGCACTCGTTCTCAGGCATAGACAACCCTCGAACACCTCAACAAGCAACCTACATGAAACATAGTACGGACTGTGGTATCTGTTCCTGTGGGGGTCATTCCACTCATTTCGCACAATGTGACTAAACCCATCAATGATATGAAACCTCTCTCAAGAATGACAAATCAACAACCTAGAATATTCTAGATACCCTCTCGGGTCTAGAATATTCTGAGATGCTAGGAATAAGTGTGATCTGGGTAGAACCTAGTAGTGGACCCGAACGTGTTGGCCTGGTCCCAATCATGCTCAGGTCTATGGTTCTGCACAGATCACCTTGAACAATCCAACTTTCATATTTTGACCCAAAATACCTTCTCTTATCTATTTCTACAATGAATCTCTTGACATAGGTAGAAATAGAAGTTCAAGCAAGAAAGAGATCAACCAAACTAGCAATCATAACAAAAAAGTGAAGATAGAACATAAAACATACTAGATCTGAAATAAAATTGCTTGTTTAAGGGAAAAGTAAATAAGCATGCCCAAAACAACCACATAGCTAATAAGGAGCTCAACTAGCAATGGACAAGCATAATTGACACCAAACAAATATGGAAGAACATTATTTGTACAATAACAAAGGAGAACAATAAAAGAAAGGAGAAGAATAAGAGATTTATCCCATAGAGGAGAGGTGGATCTCACTCCTTAGCCTGTGTATAGAATGTATCTTGTCCTTGGGTCATCAACACCTGCCTCGGTCGCTACTTGGCCTCGAACCGACCTTTCCAGGCTGGGCACAGTCATGTTGGGGGTTGCAGTCGATGTAGACACCACGGTCAATGTAGATGTCGTGGTTGAGACTAATGTCACTTTCTATGCATATGTCATGGTCGAGGCAGGTGGCACGGTCGAGACTGATGTTGCGGTCAATGTAGATGTCGTGGTCAAGACAATTGTGTTCGTAGTCATGTGTCGCGGTTACGTTGGTGTGATGCAGTCAAGATGGTGTGTCGGTTGCGACACCTTGGCCTCAGCCTAGTCATGCTGAGCTGGGCCCGACCGTGCTAAGTGTTGGTCAACTTGACATCTTGGCCACGGTTGCAACATTGTCTTCTTGGTCATGGTCACAACATCATGGAACAAACCCACTCCTGCGGGACCACTATCTCCTAAGCTGGTGCACAAAGTGTGACATTTGTGGGGTAGGATCTGGAGAAATGAAGTCTTCTTGAGTTTGGTACCTGTAGGTTCCAAAATTGGATAGGTGAGAAATTCTATATACAAATTACTAAAATAAGGACCTAGGATTATTCTGGGCATATTAAGGTTATAATGACACACAACTATAAATAAATGCTTAGCATAAATGCCTGAATTTGGGTGTTATCACTTACCCATAGAATACAAGCATTTGCACAAGGTTTATATGGTGGAGTTTTATATTATTTTTTCTAGTTATAAAATCGATGAGACAAACATCAAGTGCAATGCTATAATACCATCATCATCATCATCAATCATCATAATCAACATCTGAGCATCAATCCCAACTATGTTGGGGTCGGCTACATAGATCCTTATTTTCCATTTAGCTCTATCATGGGTCATATTCTGGTTGAGATGTAGAGATTTAAAATCTCTCTTTATAAGATCTTCCCATGTTAATTTAGGCCTTCCTCTTCTTCTATTAATTTTGCTTGCCTCAATAGTATCACTTCATATAGGTGCCTTAGTCGGTTTGCGTTACACATGTCCATACCATCTGAGTCGACCCTCACACAACTTGTCATCAATGCCCGCCACCCCCACTTTATTCCTGATATTATCATTTCTCAAGCAATCTTTTGTTATCTTCCCACACATCAATCTCAACATACACATTTCAGCCATGTTCATCTTGTTAAGTCTTTGTTTCTTTACCGCCCAACATTCACTCCCATAGAGCATGGTTGGTCGTATGAAAGTTTTATAAAACTTGATTTCTATTTTGAAAGGGATCTTCTGATCACATAAAACTCTAGTTGCACTCCTCCATTTCAACCATCCTTCAGTGATCCTATGGCAAACATCATTTTTGACATCCCCATCTATTTGAAGGATAGAGACCAAGTTATAAAATTTATCACATATTGGTATATCTACTCCGTCCAGCTTAGCTCTACCATTCACACTACGAGATTGACTGAAATTGCAATGCATATACTCAATTTTTCTCCTACTCATCATCAATCCATTTGATTCCATTGCCTTTCTCCAAAGTTCAACTTTATCATTCAAACCATCTTTAGTTTCGTGAATCAATACAATATTATCAACAAATAACATACACAAATGAACATCATCATGAAAATTCTCTATCAACTCATCCATAACAAGAACGAATAGATATGAGCTGAGTGTGGATCCTTGATGTACCCCAACAGTGATGGGAAATGTTGGTGTCTCTCCTCCAGGAGTTTTCACACTTACAGTAGAGCTACCGTACATGTCTTTAATCAAGTCAATGTATTGGATTTGTACACCCTTTTTCCTCAAAACCATCTACAAAACTTCTCTGGGTACTCGATCATAAGTCTTTTCCAAATCTATAAAAATCATGTTAAGATCTATTTTTCTTTCCCTATACTTCTCCATAAGCCTCCTTATAAAAAAATGGCATCTGTCGTTGATCTACCAGGCATGAAACTGAATTGGTTGTTTGATATCTGTGTTATAGATCTTAGCCTCTGCTCAATAATCCTCTCCCTAAGCTTCATTGTGTGACTCATTAACTTGATACCTCTGTAGTTTGTGCAGATCTGAACATGACCTTTGTTCTTGTAGATGGGGACTATACTACTATTTATCCACTCATCTGGCATATTCTTTGCCTTCATGATCTTGTTAAATAAATTTGTTAACCACAAAACTCCTTCATCCCCCATACTCTTCCATACATCAATGGGAATACCATCTAGTTTGCATGCCTTTCTCATTTTCATCTTTTTTAAAGCATTCTTGACCTCAAAATGTGAAACTCTTCATGTATAAATGATATCTCTTGTATCCCTGTCACATGAGTCTCTAACATTATTTACAATATCTCCATTGAAAAGCTTATGGAAGTAATTTCTCCATTGGTTCTTGATATCACCATCCTTTACCAGCACTCTACCATCTTCATTATTGATGCATTTTACTTGACTCAAGTCTCTACCTTTCCTTTCTCTTATATGATCCATTTTATATGCATCTTTTTCCCTTTCTCTAGTGTCCAACTTCATATAAATATCATCAAAGTATCTAGATCTTGCCTCCTAAACAACCTTTTTTTCTTCTTTCTTTGCTTTCTTGTATCTCTAGAACATTGCATCATCTTGAAATTTTGGCAAGCTCCTATAGATCTCCCTTTTTAGTTTAATATCCTTCTATACTTCATAATTCCACCACCAAGTCTCTTTTTGTGGAGGCCCACAACCTTAGGACTCCCCCAAAACCTCTCCGGCAATTTATTTATGCAGGAGCTCATGTTATGCCACATAGTGTTGGCATCAGACTCTAATTTGCAAGTTCCCTCCTTGATGAGTTTATCATGAAAGGTCAAATTCTTTTCTCCTTTAAGATTCCACCACTTGATCATGCTATCTTGATTTTTTTATGCTTGCCTTTATAGATCTTCATGTTAATATCCAAAACCACTAACCCATGTTGGGTCACGATCTCTTCTCCATGAATAACCTTACATTCCTTGCATACTTTACGATCCTCCCACCTTGTAAGGAGGTAATCAATTTGGCTACAATTGTTCCCACTCTTGAAAGTAGTATGATGAGATTCTCTTTTCTTGAAATGTTTGTTTGCCAAAATCATATCATATGCAACTACAAAATCTAATATTCTTTCTCCTTCTCTGTTTCTTTTGCCGTGTCCAAAACTACCATGAACTCTCTCATATCCATCATTGCTACTCCCCACATGGTCATTGATATTTTTTATCCTCTATTGGTATTCGTTGCATCAATTCATCCATGTTATCCCAAAAATCCTTCTTAGCCTCCTTACTAAGGCCAACTTGGGTTCATAAGCTCTAATAATGTTAAAAATCTTTCCCCCAAGAATGATGTTGATAGATATTATTCTATCACCCATCCTAGTTACCTTGATGACATCTTATCAACAATAATACCTACACCATTTCTATGTTTATCAATGTCTGTATACTAGATTTTGTATCCTGTGTCTCTAATATCTCTACAACGTTCCGATGTCCACTTAGTTTCCTACAAGCAATCTATATTGACTTTTCTTCTCATCATGGAATATACTATCTCCAAAAAAATTCCTATCAAAGAGCCAATATTCCAAGATCCAACTCTAATCTTTTTTTTCTTGGACTTGCTTCTTTACCTTCCTTCTTTTCCAACAATAGTAAAATACCACATGACAATATTTGAGCAAGTAAACATACATACATATGTATTATAGTTCAACTAGGAAATCCATAATCATAAAATTATTAAAGCATGTAGATGATTCAGAGAGTCTTAACCTATCCTTGACCATCTACCTCACAAGCAACCACCTGGTCAAGAACAAGATTATATACATGTATTAATTCTCATCATTAACCTAATTATATCCATTTTAGTGTTTACGTAAAGTTAGGTTCAAAGTTCCTAATTAGTAAATTTGATGATCTTTTTACTAATTTTAAGGTCAACCTGAGGTGTAGATAAATTTTCAAGTTATTCAAAGGTTCCATCTATTTTACATGAATATTTCAAGGTTTGTGTTACTTAAGAACATTTTAGGGTCAAAAGACTCATAAATAGAGAAACCAAGTTCGAGAATCATTAAGACAAGAGGTTCAAGCATAAAGTATGCTTTGTATTAGTATGGTAGGTAAATTTGAAAAACATTCAACTATAGGTTGACGTCCTTTAGAGTCTAGGTATTTTAATATAATCATCTATGTCAACCTTTTAATTTACATTTCATAATTAAAATAGTTCATATTCCATTAGGGGTAAACATAAGACTTAGGTGGACATCCACATAAAGAAAATCATAAGGATTAGAGTACTCAATTTTGGAAGGAGAAAGGCATGGGATTAAGGTTCACAAAAAGCTTGGGGAAAAAGAGAGATAAAGAGGTAATATAAACCAAGGCAACCACTAGGGTATTCAAGGGTTATTCACACCATCATAGGTCCAGATGGGCCAACCTTAGGCATTTAAGACAAAAACTTCAAAATATTACTAACTTTAGAGATATAAGGTACTTGTTTGCATGATCGAGGTCAAACACATCAATGATTCAAGGTATAGTCATGAACCACCATAAATGTGTCACATTCATGCATTTAGCAGCATATTGAACAAACATAATCGAAATGGATCCATGAGGTGATATAGTGTCATGAAGGACATGAAATTACTTATTTTAGAGATAAGGATGAGTTTCATAGCATAAAAGGTAAGAAAATCATCAATAAATCCTATTGTATAAGTAATACTTGAGAATTTAGGCCAATAAAGGTACTTTGTAAGTTGTTAAGGCTTTTGTAGTGCTCAAAGTACTAAAATTGGTTGATTTGAGGATTGGGAGGGTATATCGAGCATCCATGTCAAAGCTTTGAACATAATCATATTAAACATAGTTAAAGTAATCAAAGGTCATATCTTTAGAAAAATAAGAATATAAGGACCAAAAACATTGTCTGAAGTCATGCCCAATGTGTATATCTTTTCAAGATGATATATTGACATATATTTTTGTATCATTTTACCAAGTGATGATTAATTTATGAATTTTTTAGGTCTTGAATTGAACAATATCGAACATGCACCAAGAACATAGGCTTGGGGGCACATTATCCTGATCATTTATACATGATCTAGGACCATGAATGGCACCTTGCATCGCCGTCATGGGGCCAATGCTTCCCAACACATGCCCTATGTTGATGGGCCTTGATGTCTGGTCGTCACATGGCTAGGTGGACAAGGGAGGAGATAAGATCACTAGATTGAGGACAACTAATCCTTGCTCCCCATGGACCATCCCAATCAAGTGTTCACATGGTTCTCCTCTTCTTAGGATCCCCTCCCACCCCTGCACACAATATGTCTACGTCGCAGTGTTGAACTGTGAGAACCTATTACACTAAATGAGATTACTCAAAACATAAAACAAAATCAATCACCAATTAACCACATACCCAAAAATATGGGTGAAAACCAATTTTAACATCAACACCCGCTCAAAAACATTTTCATAAGAGCCCAACATATTTCTTGTATCCATAATATGCAAAGAATTAGATACAAATTGTTCTATCACCTTAGCCACAACATATATATACCGGAGAACAATATTTGTATATGCCATAAAACAAACATTAATATGCTAACAAAATTTTGATTCATATGAAACACCATATATAAATTTTTCCTGCCTAGACCTGAGAGTATAGGGACGACTCTAGGACACACTGACATCTAATCAACTTTCTCATATATTCATTACTTTAACTCATCTTTGTTGTCACAGGTTTGTTTTCGTCACTTTCAATTGCCTAAAAAAAAGTGGCGAATCATAAGGGTGAGACCCATGTCCCAGTAAGAGATATAACCTCCAACAACGCTTACTGATTACAACATTTTAAATAATAGATAACTAATAAGTTGGACTATTTAATAATCAATTGAATAGATTGAACAGTTCAAGTATGCTAAACAGATTAAGCAATTAATCTTAGCAACAAGTATGATCATCAATGCATATACAGATAACAAATAAATCCAATTTTTTGGATAGATATCTACTCAAATATCATTGAATTGCATCTAATAAAAATCATTATCATTAATATGACTATCATCATATTCCTTGCTAACAACACTAGCAATGTAGTAGCATAAGCATCCCTGACATCATGAATATGTCTAGTAACATAACATGGCTATTAATATTGGCATCTTAAATAAAGGGAACATATCTATATCATAAGTAGAACTAACATCATAGCAGAATTAACTACATAGGCATGATTAGAAGTTTAAGCATTTCTAATTACATAGGCATGGCTAGAAATATTAAACATAGCTAGTAGAATCTTAACCATCAGTTTCAATATATTTGACAACATAAACATGTTTACAACATGAGCATAACTACAACATAAGCATATATATTATCTCTTATTGTATTAAATATAATCCCAATGAAAAGAAAGCAAACAAGGGTTATCATCCAATATGAAGTGTTGTGTATAACCCTAAACAGATATGCTACACGTCTTTCTGACATCTTTTATTATGCTCTGGGGAATTAGAATCACACCATCCAAAGTGCAACCGACCCCTATGAAGGGCTATTCAGTTATGTACAAGATCTAGGAGTGCTGGTATCCTAAGATCTCTTCCCCTCAGTCAGTACGAGTAAAAAGGTAGTGACATATCATTCAAAGCTACCACCACAGTGACATATAGTCAAGCTTCTAACCACTAGTCCTCCCTTGGTACAGTTCACAACACTAGAAACTAGGGTATACAAAACCCTCTCATCTGAGGTACAACCGCAGTTGTCCTCAATCACATCAGATGTATGAAGCATGACCATACCCAACCTCCACAACCTACATTGTGGATGACAAGGATATATCCTCAACTTGCCACCCCCACATACTCAACACTATGCACTCTAATTTTCCCTTAGGAATACATATTTCACCATCCAACAAATTCTAACACTGAAAATGGCTCTATGACACAGGGCACTACATGATTAGAGTTGAACTTGATTAGTTATGCTAATTGGGTGAATTAAGTTTGCATCAAACAAGTGGACATACAAACCCTAATTCACTTCTAGCAAACATATAAATATCACAACTTTCAAGAGATATAAAATGTGTGGAATATAATTTCTCATATCATTATCACATGGTACTATTCACTTGCCATTCATGAGACCACACTAATAATCATACTATTACAAGATATGAATCCTTTTCACAATATCACAGGGTATCAACCCTTATCAACACAATAGGATTACACCTCATTCAGGGCTCAACCATGCCCAAAGGTCATTAAGACCATCATACTATTCCCTACAAGATCATCATTATCTTTGTGTGCCTTATAACAAGGCTCAACAACACCACTTACATATAATACACCGGATCAACACAATGTTGCATTAATGAGCTAGGAGATATTCATAAACAATCATAGCAGGGTTATATTAACATTAAGAACATTCCTTTATTACATTAACATGCAAGGAATCTAGATATGATTAACCCTCATCATATTCATAATGCACATGTTTAGCATAAGAACATATCAACCATGTGGCTATGATAACCACAAATTAATATATTAAGGTTATGATCATATTAAGGAGGTTATTCCACCATCATTCCATCATATAAGAATGTTAAACATGAATACTCATCTTTATCTATTTGTGTTACAGTTAGGTTCAACAAGATAAATTATATTAATGTTACTAATCATCACTTATACGCAAACCCTAACTCATGACATCCTCATTGGATCATGGATGCATAAGGGGAAGCATCACCATCACATTCCATACTATTCTCAAGTATAAACCTACACATAAATCAAGGTGTAACCATCGGGTTATAGCATATTAGGGTTTCAACAAAAGTAACATAGTACTCCATGATTGTATTAGTCATTCAAGGACTATTCATACCCAATTAACATCATTTAGTTATATTAAAGCTAGGTATAACAAGCTATACCTCATTAGGGTTACATATCAACACAATGTCGTTAGCATCCCTTCTATCCATATGAGCTAATAGGTAAGAATACTGTATTAATGGTAACCCTCCATTTGTTTCATCATCATTCAACCCATATCACTATACGACAATGTCACCCAGAACCATTGGATGTTTAATAAGCAAGACCATTGGTTGTTTACATAGGTAAACACCTTAGATAGACCACCTATGAAGTACTTGATTTGTTCTCTAGAAAGAGTCACCATATAACCCTAGACATCCCTTGATTAACAACACAAAAAGTTCCATTGAGAGTAGGGCAAAATCCACAGTTGACTATTCATTTAAAACAAGCCATCCATTGTCAACAAGTAAGCTCCTTAAGTTGATCATATAAAGGAAACCATATAAATCACATTATTAGGACAAATATATTACATTATCCATAATTCCACTTTATTGGAGGAATAAACATTATATCTTGACAATTGGGTCAAGTTCATATGTAAAAACCATCAATTACAATATAGGTCCGACCATTGCATCCAGTGACCCAAGAAACCATTGGTCTAAGGCTTAATTGATGTTTCAACTATATGATTAACTCACCATAGGTTGTGGAGACCTGATCCAACATCATTAGTGACCTTTAATTCACCATAGGTTGTTAGATCAGCACTATATTCATTAATCAACATCAAATATTAAGCTAATGTCATCATTGATTGATAACATCGGTAGGGTACTTAATGGTTGATCATTAAACTTCTAATTGATGCAAAACCTGACCTTAAGGGGGTGACCATAAGTTGTCACCATCATGTCAAACCTTTGATCCTGACCATCAGTTGTGATGAAGACAACACCATAGGGTTGTTTCAATGGTACCATCAACGGGTCATGTGTTTATAGAAGAAATCAACTTTAAACCCTAAAATTGACCATTGGTTGATAGGTGTTTAGCACCATTGGTTGTCAAACCAACCTGATACAAGTCATATCATACCTTAGGAATAATGTACACATGATCATAAATTCATCTAGAACTGAAATCAGAATAGGGAACATTATAAAAATTGAAATCCAAGTCAAGCATATATATTTAGTGCATCGATCATCATTTTCAAGAAAGAACATGAGCTGGCAAGATTATGGCAAGCAATAAATGTGGAGAAAGTTATAAAACATGCCTCTAATTAGAAGATGAAACCCCAAATAGAAGAAAACTCGAGTAGGTAGGATAGAATATTCGAGTATAAGTTGTGAACTCGTCCATCTAGCACATTTCTTCATCAAATGAGCAAACCCTAAGCATAAGGAGAAATACAGGTGGGGTTTTAGATATTTAGATCAATTTCTACTATGAAACAGCAAGGTTCCGACCTGGAGAAAGGTAGGAGGAAGGATAAAAAAGAAATAAATGGAGGGAAGAAGGGGATTCTTACTCTTTTAGGTGAATATCACTAGAAGGAAGCTTTCCAAAACCTAAAAGGAAGTCAATTGCAACCCTAGATTCTTTTTCCAAGAAGATCCCCTCTTTCTTCTTCCTTGGATAGGAAATTCACAGTAGCAGAGAGGGAGGATGAGTGTTACAACCCCAATTTTGGTCTTATATGATTTGAAATACAATTTCTTCAATAAATGTATGATTTTGTAATTTGTATGTTTTAAGTTAATTTAGTGGTTTCTTTTGATAAATAGCCTTGTGTATTTGATTACGTGGACCTTGTTGTCTATTGGGCCCAATAAAAAAAGGAAATAAAAAGGAAAGGAAATTAATAATAAAAGAATAATTGAGATAATGATAAAAATATAAGAAATGTGTGGAAATATGGATAATGGAATCATTGTGAATGAGATTTCGACTCCATATGATTTTTAATGGTAAAAGGAATCAAAATAAAGATTAAGGAAGAGAAAATATCAATTAAATAAGCTTTATTAAGGATAATTTGCACATGAGGATAATACCTTTTTCCTTTTGAGTTTGGAACTTGAACTTGGTACACAAGTAGATAAAATCAAATAAATTTTATTAAGAAGAAAGTTTGAGATATAAGAAAGGTATGTTTGAATCACATTGATGGTATTTCGAATCTACATGGTATAATGGAAAGAACAGGATAAGTTTAGAAATTGGCAATAAAGTGTCATGAACTAATGAGTATATGCAGTGGCTACTGTGTTTCCAAATAAGGAACTATATCCCCATGACCAATGGATTAAAATCCAAGAACAAAGGGAATATAAGTGATGATTTTTAGATTTTCCATTATATAAATACTATAATATGAGATTCCTTGATATCCAAGGAATGTGGATTAATAAGGAAGTAATGAAAAGTATAATTATACCCTCATAAGGAAAGTATGTTTTCTATAGATGGAGGTATTTGTTTCCTCAAGGGTAAGTGTTCTAGGACGTTGATACCTATCCCTATAAAAGGATTGGACCCATAGCCTCGAGTCCAAGAGGATCTCAGGCATCTCACATCTTCTTCAATCTTGTATCCATCTTGAACCTAACAACGGGGAGTAGTGTGACCCCTGGAGAAACAAGGGGTTGTGGATGGAAGTATGATGGAAGCATGATGCTCCCATGTCACTAGAGAAAAGCTCGACCACCATCTCCTTGCCCTAGAACCTACGCGACGCTAGCAGGATGGCTGCAAGTCGTCCGCATTTTCAGACCTGGAGGGCGTGAAGCCCAGCCACCATAGCCACAACCTGAAGGCCTTACTGTGCACATACGAGCACGGTGGAGGAAAAGGGACCACCCTTGGTGGTCGTCGGGTCCTGGCGAGGGGTGGTAGTGTCGCGCCTGACCCCTGCTGCAACAGAAGAGGAGGGTTCCACAAGGTAAGGGACGATCAAGAGCATCTGGATGAAACTGCCCCTCTGAGATATGAAGAATCAAGTCATCGCATGGGAACATATTGGTATTTTGGTTATGTTTTAAGTTGGCTTGGTTGCGTAGAAGACAATGCATGTGATGGATGACGTGTTAGCCTCTCATTGGTCCAAGTAAGTAAATCTTGCAAAATTCATAGTTAATTAATGGTAGCTCGGATCGATACATGTACTATATGAAACTTTCTCATAATAACATAAGGAATCCAGTAAAAATATAATCAGACTCTTTTTCTTCATATAATTTGAAAAGTACATAAAGCTGACTTTAATGCTTTAAATAGACCAGAGCCCTAGATCTTGATTATGGGTGTATTTAATAGACTTAGTTGATGCTAGTAATCAAAGTTTGACTTAACTTCATAAATATGATGAAAGAGATCTAATTAAAGATAATTGTTCATAACTGGTGCAATTAGTGTTTAATAACCTAAGAAGATGTGAAAAATGGTAATTAGGGTTCATTTGTGAATTTGACTATAATCATTGATGAAATCAGAGTTGTCAATTCAAAAGAGCCTGAACATGCTAATTGACCTTAATGATTTTGATATGACCTAATAGGATAAGGTTGGTAGTTTAGTGTAAAAGTGTTATATTTGACTTAATTGGAATTCAATCATGCATAGGGTTTGTGGGACAAAACTGCATTAAAAGTGATAATTGGATGGTGGAAGCTAAAACCCTAATGAAACCCTAAAATGTTGCCTAGAAATCCTAATGTGGGACCTGGGTCAATCTTGAGGATGTTTAATGACACATGGGTGTTATGCATTAATTCCAGGATCATTGATCGAATGCTAGATTGATTATTCAAGCTTGGACATCAAGTTACTCTAGATCAGGTATGTGGTAACTTTATGAATACTCGCCTTTAGTTTCATGGAATTTCCCGAATTTTTCTCGATTATTTGCAACCTAAACAGTTGAATGTTCAATCATGTAAACCAATAAAGTCCCTATGAGTATCACAATTAAATATGAATGTATTTCTTGAACCTACATGCCACCCTGATGTATGTTGCAAGACCAAGCCCCTGAGGGAAGGTCTGATATGGTCAAGCCATGGAGGGAAGACCATTGGGCACCTCGAGAGGTGACCCCAGGAACCAAGATCAGGATGGAGAAGGTGGCCTTATGTCCCTTGCAAGAACAAAATCCTAAAAGAGGGTAATCCAGGGTTTAGGGAAAAAGCGGTTGAGAAGTCACATTGAAAGCATAATTTGGATTTTTAATAAATTATTTGTGATAAATAGGTTGTTAGAAACTACTTGTGAAATTGTGATTGTTCCCCACATACCAATATAGAAATATACTAACTGACATTTTGTTTGTCGGCATTCTAGGTAAAAATTCTAAAAATGGACAAATAGTTAATTGGAATTTGCGAAGACATAGTTAACTGTTCAATGAGGATTAGTTAGATAGAATTTTTCTATGGATAGAAGTCTAGAATCCAAATTTTATAAGGTATGCAAAAAGTTTTATTTTATTCCATCTTTTCAATTTGTATTATTAGAATTTGATAATTATTTTTGATTAAATGACAAACCATGGATTCGGAAATATTGGGACAGCGTCTCTGACCTCTCGGTCTCCCTTGATTGGGAGTTACCGAGAGGCGGGGTCATTACAGTTGGTATCAGAGCCGTGGTTTCTCATTTAATCCTTAGTAATTATTAAATTTTACAAACTATGTAGAACTAAGGGAGTTATTAGAGGATTTTCCAATGACGGATTTATCTAGAAAAGAATCATGGTCTGCGGGCTGGCAATATCTTCCTTTGCCCCGCTAGTCAGTCATGAGGACTCCCCGATGCAGCATGACTGCCTGGCCAAAGTCTGAGGTGTTGACTCAAAATAAGATACCTTTAGGACTCTCTCATCTATCTTCTTACCTTCTCAACCCTAATTCAAGTAAGGTTCTAAGGCTTAGGGTTTTTCTCTATCCTCCCCATCCTCTTGAGGTCAGGGTAAGTACGATAAGGATTAATGAATCCTCCACCACATAATGTAACAACATGTAAACAAGATGTCATGGACATAAGATTTAATAGTTTCAGCTAAACTAGAGATTAGTTACATGCTTAAGGTTGCATGTTGTGTGTTTCCGTGCCCTCAAGAGAGATCTGAGGATTGACCTTCTTAACAGGAGGTTGAGGAGAGAGTCAGCCTTGGAGGTAGAGGCCTCCAGGAAGAGGTAGAGACATGACGCCTCCTCTGAGGACAGTGCTAACCCTAACCCTAAGTGGTTGTTAGAAATAGGGATTATAAGATGAGTTGGATATCACACTTGACCATGCATGTATGTACGTGGGTTGACATGCATATTGGTTTTGAGTATCTATGAGAAGGATGATCTATGTGAGGTTGGTTGACCTAGTTCCTTTTGGTGACCCAACCTTGGAAGGGTCGTGCCTGTTAGGGTGAAGGATAGCTCCTTCATTGAAGGGGATAGTGGTGACTGTATATAAACCCTTATAGGCATATATGGGCATAGAAGAGCATGCACCTATGAAGGAGAGAACGTAAGCAGTGCTGGTAGTAGGATGATACTTAGGTCAGAAGGGCTATGTCTGACATGTTAGGAATGAACGTGAAGAACTTTGGATACTCTTGATTGAATACATGTTTAGATCATATGTTTGACCCATGTAGGTGTATGCATGTATCCTTAAGAACTTCGTACACCTTCTTAGATAGAGAACCTCTAGTGTTAAGGTTGGCTATAGGGCTATTTCTTGAGGGAGAGCGAGACCTGAGAAATAAGTTTGGAAGCTTAGACTCTGATACATGAGGAATCATGGGAAGTTGGGTATGATATGGCCTAGATGGACGAACCTAAGTAGATATATATGGTTTCATCATGCATGATCTTTGGAGGCCTATTGTATCATGGTTGCCTTAGAGGAACCAAACCCTAGAAAGAGGAAGAGGCTTCTGGAGTTGATGTATAGATGCTATAGGTGCCTACCTTTAGGTAGAAAAAGAAAGTTCCTTAGACCGAGGAGGTATGGTGACGAGTTGTGAGGCCTCACACCCAGTTAGTTGTTCTTGTGTAGGACTCTGAGGTGTTTTTCACATAGAAGAATGGTGGTAAGTGGATGTCCTACCTTGTGCATGTTCGGTTCGGGGATGGACAACTGATGTATAAGAAGTGAACCTAGGGTATGTATAACTGTATTGCACATCAAACAATGTTTTCTGTATTTGATCCTTAAGCAGATATGCTACACGGTAAAACATATTTTACAATCACACTTATGCCCTGAGGAGATGAAGCATACCCCGGTCATCTCCAACCAACCACAAAATTCTCACAAGTCGGTACCATACAAGGTCAATGGAAGAGCCAGCTGCCATGACCTCTTACCATCTCAGTCAGTGCGAGAAAACGAGCAGGACTATGTCAACTGCTAAATAGTTGTGCTAGGGTACGTAGGCAACCTCACTTAGAGCTACATCGTCAACTGCACTTTCTTAGGGAAAACATCTACTAAAAATCATCCCCAGTTATGAAATTAGTCATGGCGACACAAGCACCATACTCTGATCCATGGGCCAGTTCACCATGCTCAACATAGAGTCTATGACTGAAGTCGTACTCGAGCCAAGATATCACATATAGCCACATCCCCATTCATTTCGGGCTCGTAAGGGGATCGTCTCACACATGGTCATCCGTACTTACGCCCCCACATACTCAAAAGTATGCATTCCGAGTTATTCCACAGGGAACCCGCTTCACCATTTAGCAAAACTTGATGCTGATAAATATATGGTCAGGGAAATGTTTTATGGCTTCTAGTGATATATCACGTGCATTACATCATTCTTTTAGCATCAGACAAGTTTTCATTATTAATCACAACAAATGCTACAATGAAAGGTGTAATACATGTATCATGTACTTTTCAAATTTGTAAAACACATGATACTTGGGATCTCCGTCCCTTATCACATTAATGGGAATTCTCATACCTTAACATCATCATTATTATGATTACTGGATCTGGGTATTCAAACCCTTAGATCATTACATAACATTGTTACCTATATAACAGGAAACCATTTCCTCTAGGTCCTCAGACCAAGGTATTCATTTCACTTGTTGTACAAGTATTCACATGGCTCACAAGGCCATTACACATCTTGTCACCTCTCACTAGGCAACAACTTATTCACATGTCTCACAAGGCCATAACTCATTATACTTGTTATACAAGTATTTAACATGCCTCACAAGGCTTATGTAATAAGAGAAATTAAATTTTCCCATTGTTAGGGTTAGGGTTTCTCTTTATATCCAAATAGTGTTTCAAGTTCATATTATTAATACAAACCCTAATTCATTGCTCCACACATCTAGGAGCATACATTGACACCATAAGTATTCAATCATACTTATTTATTCTCATCAGTTATCATTAAATGATTATCAACACAAGGTATGGGTTTCTCTCTCATCCTTACCAGAATATGATTACATCATACTTTATTAACTTGGATTAACCCTTTCTCAAGGTATGTTAGCCTATACTTATCAAAGTGCATTAAACTCATTACACTTCAATGTAACAATTGACATAACACTCTTCATGTGTTACTCATCCAAGTATATTGGATTTGAGGTGCATCAAGGTGTATCAACCTTGAGGTGCTGGATGTGATATCTATCATGTCTAGATGTATTACTTCCCTCATCACTTTTAACTTACTTAAGTTCATCAACTTATCTTGTATTAGGGTATTTCTCATCCTAATACTTTATGCACTAGCCCATCACATTTATTCTGTAGTATATTGGTTATAAGTCATACATTTGAATTATTCAACCATCATCAATGATATAGACTCATCTCGGGTTAAGTCATTGTTGATATAAGGTTGTCCATTATCAACCACTTTAGGTGTTTCACCTATCAAGGTATTAGCCACACCATTACTTGGTGTTACACTCATCACTTCTAAGAGTGTCTTGTTCTCACCTTTACAAGGTATCTCAGGTTAAAGGTGTGCATATGTTCACCATATCGGGTTGTAGGTGTATAGACACCACCATATCAGGTTGGCGGTGTATGAATACTCACCATACTGGGCTAGAAGTATATGAACACCATTCATATCAGGCTAGAGGTGTTTGTGTGTATTACCCATGTCGTGCATGAGGTATTAAACCATCACCATGTTGGTCTAGAGGTGTATTCGATCACCATATTAGGTGGCTCACCATATAGAGTTGGTCCTAAAGGGTTAGGGTTTGCCATATTGGGCTTAACCCAAATATACAAGTCAATAGGAGTGAAGGGCACCAAGCCATGTTTGGCTACACCATCCAATGTTGGGTTGAAACACCCATGTCAGGTTAGGGTTGGTTGTGGCGGTCATGTGGTACATGTATGTATCGCCAATGGTGTTTAAGAGGAATCAACTCATCACCGTGTCAGTCTAGACATCAACTAGGGTTGTGTATCGGGCTACCATATCGTGCAAACATATCAGGCATGACATACCCATATCGAGTTAGAGCTACTTGTGTATATAATTGAACGTGATATCACTTTTACAAAGTGATACCATATTCTTCAAGCTCTAGACCTCCATTATATTAGTTATATTTCATGGCAACAGGTCTAAGAAACTACTAGAACTCATAATTTCATCAACTATTTCAAGAAATTTCAGAATTAAAAGTAATTCATTAAATATAGCAATTTAGGTGATGAATAATAACATGGTTGAGTTCAAGTTATATAAACCGCCTTAAGAACAACTTCAAAGCTCCAAGATCCAAATATCCACGTTCCCAAGGTTGAGTATGAACTTCTCAACTCCTCTAGATACAAGAAATCACCATGTATAAGCAATTGGTAAAGAAGAAAAGAAAGGAAGATCAAAACTCTAAAATCATGCTTCAATCCAAGGTTGAAGATGATCATTACCTTAGGGTTAAGTATTGAGCTCCTTCTTTATCCTTAACACCTTTCATGATACCTCACATGTTGTGCATGATATGCCATCACTCTTAGCCGATATCCCCCTCAGTTGAGGTCAAAACACTTCACTATGGCCAATATCACCTTACTAGGTCGATACCACCTTACTTGGCCGATATGAACTTGCTATAGATGATACCCAAAGCCCTATGCAAGATATACTTTCACTCCTACACGATACAATAACTCTATGCACGATACCTTAGGTAAGGATGGTGGTAAGAGTCTAAAAAATTCACTAAGGGGTGAAGCTAGGGGTATATATACTTGTTGTTCATGAAGGAGTGTCAAAATGAGGTGTCATCAATTTGAGATAGTAGGTGCCACGTGTCCATGCATGGGTGACACGTGTACATGAATGCATCATCATTTATCTTGACATGAAAAACAATTGATGATGATCTAGGGATGAAAATTCGTCCATTACGTATCCCTTTGAATAAGATATATCAATTAAATCCTCAGTTTATTCACAACCTGATACAACTTTACTAAGGAAGTTGTAACCTGACACACCTCACCTCCTTGAGGTGCTTTGCACGACATGGCCTTTTCCAAGAGTTGGAAAAACGATATGAGACTCCTCCTATGGTTCCTTGGCCGATAGGCACTCATATATAAGCATTTCAACTTGATACAACTCAAGTTAAGCTTTCATATTCAACCCTTTTCTTGGTCATTTCATCACCAAGATCACCATCACTCACAATAGATTCAAACATGGCGTATCCTTATTTATATCTCCTCTACATGATACTAGGAGGGAGTAGGGACACTCTAGAGGTGGTAATTTGCATATCAATCCTATATTTTGGGTAAATTACAATTTGTACCGAAATTGGTGCACAAGGTACCAACATTGTTCAAACAAGTTCAAACTTGGAATTTAGGCTTTCCACAAGCCACCACCTTGTATAATTATCTCTCTTATGATTCTAAAACATATAAGGAACGTTCAACATGTGACATATTGCAATATAACCCCTAAACTTGGGTAAATTTCACTTTGGTCCAAAATAAAGGAACATTGCTCAAACAACATTCAATCAGGATCAAACTTGGAACATAAGAGTGTCACATGATAACAAAACACCATAGAGGATTATATAAAAGTTCTAAGCAACTTACATAGCCAAAACAAATACGGTTACCTCATAACCCAGGTCAGGTTCATTACATAAGTCTCCTTAAAAATACAGTATGTAGTGTCCAACATCAACCAGAGATCATGGTGGAACTAGAGTACAGTAAAGACAATAGGTCGCTTGACTCTCTGCCTATGTGCTTAGGTCAGAGGAGGAGTCCAGTTTTTACGGAATAATAGGTGTGCCAGAGAGCCATATTCCTGTTGCATCAGCTAAGTCTTGTATGGCGAGATCGTAGTTCGCTATGATTCTTCATATGTAGAGTACACTGCATATGATTAGGGCATAATCTAGAATATGATAATATAAGTTTTAAAGAGTTTCTTATAAGTAAGAAAGGCTAAGAAAGATTTGAGTACAGTTTCGTAGTAGTTGTTCTTTAAATTTATATTGAATATGTGAGGATTATATTTCCATACTTGTTTATTTCTAATGATGTAGGATTCAATGTTACTAGTAAGTTTTGAATATCTAGTATTTTAATTTGAAATTACTATCTTGTTTATTTCAATTATCCAAGAGTGATAAATGTCTGATTCAGTACTATAGAATGCATTATTGTTTTACTCATTCTCTGAGTGAGTAGGCTCACCCTTCTACTCACATTTTTTAGGGAAACCACGTGGACTTGAAGAAGGTTAAAGCATCAAAGTAGATCAACCACATGAGTTAAGTATGAGATTAGTTAAGTTCAGTCGGTCCATGTCATTGTAGGTCCTTATTTAGATGTGATAGAGTTGTAAATTATGTTTGCATCTTTGTTTCCTTAATAAGAGAGATTGCATTTGATTATCATGTCGTATGTACATGGAAGTGTGAGAAACAAAATGAATGTATGGATGTGTATCATTAATATTGAGATCATATTAGAGTAATCAAGGTTTAGTTCTCTTGTAAAGTTTGTTTATGTGATTCAATGCGAGAAAACCAAGTGTTTGAAAAAAAAGGGAAAGAGCAAAAAGTTGGGAGAGAACTTTGTATTAAGTATAATCCTCAAACTCATGCCCTAATCTCATGATTGGGGGTAATCTTGGGATGTGGGTGTGACAAGATTTGGTATCAGAGCTTAGGCTGAGTTGTCAGGGACCATTAAGTTAGTAAGTTAGAGTCATAAGTGTGGTAGATAGGAGATGTTATGATGTTAGCTTTGGGGATTTGAGTATTTGGATATCCTGGCCCAGTATCTGAGTACTTGGATCAACCAGTATCAAGCTACTATGTATATTCTTTCATGTATACCCTAGCCAGGTATACAGTGG
The DNA here is from genome assembly GCA_963693085.1 of Alisma plantago-aquatica. Lineage (NCBI taxonomy): Eukaryota > Viridiplantae > Streptophyta > Magnoliopsida > Alismatales > Alismataceae > Alisma > Alisma plantago-aquatica. The sequence continues at coordinate 728,461,222 of OY856410.1, read as the reverse complement.
AAGGATGGTCTAGAGAGGAACCCTAGAAATATTAGGGTTAGAAACAAGATAAGTAACATTAATAAAGAGCATAAATATAAAATAAGATAGAACTTTCATTTCATATTGTTGTTTTATTGAAGATGAATAGAAAATCTCTTATATGTTTGAATTCCGATATTCAGTATTTGAAATATATATGGGTCTTTAAGATTTGTTGTACACTATGTAGTTTTAGAATTTATTGATTACATTCTTTGTATCAAGTAGACTAGAAATGATCTTTGAATGAGATTTCCTAACTGGATAAGTTTTCTTCCATACATTTGAGATGAATAGGAGTTGAGTAATCCTGAGTAGCTCTTGGCTTCAGGACTACAGGTTCGGCCTGGTCCGGCTGGAAGAATGCATTACTGGGATCTAATGACTCCTATTAGTAACATAACAAGAGTAAATTCTAGATAGATTATATCCAAATTCTAGTATGAATATATATACTCTAAGATTTGAAGTATAAGGGAAAGACTGGGATAACTAAGAATCAATTGGAACTGATATCTAAGATCCAACTTTGGGGCCTCATATGAGAAACCCTTAATTGTAATAAAGGAACATGACATAAGGTCAGATTAAGTTTAATTATTAGTATATGAACTCTAAATATGAAATATGGAAAAGATATGAGAAAAGTATGTAAAGGTCAAGATAATAAGAATCAATCATGAGGAATGGATCATATAATTGATTACAATGCTTTTATGTACTCCAAAGCAAAAGGAAAATAGAAGAAAAGAGTTAAATATACAATAAGTACATAGAAGTGAAGAGTCTTCAGAAGAGTTAAAGTAAAGTGAATTAGATGAATATGTAAATCATAAGACTAGGATAAGAAACTTAGTTGAAACAAAGAGAAATGTTAGAATAAATGAGCTTGATTAAGAAATGAGAGTTATGACATAATTGAGAGCATGGAATGTATACATTTATTAATAAGTTTCATACATTCATCCTTACTATCTTTGGATTCTAAGTCTCTATAGAACAACCAACTAGTTACTAAAAGAAGAGCAAAAGTGTAGCTAAATAAATCAATAAGTCATACAAAGGTAGACTATATTCAAGAGGGAAAATTTGATTAAAAGAGATACTAAGTTTCACCCCAAGCATGAGTTGTTTGATTTAAAATGAAGGATATGTAATGTATTAAACATGAGGTGATACTAGTAGAGAGAATATTGATTTAGAATTTCAACTTTGCATTAGTATAAGGATAAAAGAAAATATATGAAACATAGTATACATGATCATACACATAAAATAAGCAACATGATCATAAGAGAAAACTAGAAGTTAAAGATGACATGTGGAATAGTAGTATATGGTAAGGGGATTATGGAAAGTAAAGAAGGGTTTGAAACATAATGGAGTAATATAGATTATAAAAGAAAGAGATTGTGATATTCAAAAAATTGCTAATTAGTCAAGTATCCTTGTTGATAACTAATTAAACCTACATACGAAAAATGTATTAAGAGAGTGTTTGAAGATAATAATTCTAAGTCTCAAAATCATCTTCTCTTTCATATCTTCCTTAATGAGAGAAATGTGGGAATGAAGTGATAAGAAAATAAATCACATATGATGCATAACCACCGTGGTAGAGACATCTAGTGAATGTAATAATGACACAAATATGATGATGAAACCCTAGCAGGGTAATTGAGAATGTAATCTATATGAATGATCAAGTAAGAGAAAGGAAATTCAATTGATAAGATAAAGAAGACTTTAGTAAAACTTGTGAGATCCAAAGTTTGAATTTCAAATTAAGGGAGCAAAGTCACATCACAACAACGTCTTGCTACCAATAAGGACTAAACCCTAGAATGTTTAGAGTTGTAGTAGTTCAAGGGATGTCGCTAGTGATTTGACCTTGAACACTAGCATCTCTATAAAACAAGATCATGAGATTAGCACTATGAGAAGTAAACTAGCAGGGTGTAAACGGTGCGGGTACGGTGTGAGTTCGATCATATCTAGAACCATACCCATTTAGTTTAGCGGGTACGGGTACGGGTCTAGACCCGCATTACTAAAAAACCAGACCCGCACCATACCCAGACCTGCATATTTTATGTGTATATGATGTGGGTCTACGGGTCCACGGTTCTGCACTCATTTAATCACTAGTTGTCACATTACATGTTGAATCAGTACAACTAATGCCTCATTAACATTTGTATTTGATATGATACATGGAAACCGAAATTGTTTTATTCATATTCTAATGAAACAGATACAATGAAATTGTTTTATTCATATTTTAATGAAACAGAAACAAGAATGTTGTCCATGTTTTGTTTACTGCAAAACTGGATATCATCTTGTTTTGGATGTCATGAATCAACAATTACAGAAGAACAACACAACTGTGATACGGTGACAAATAAGGACCGTAGTGTATTATTAACAACAGCTAATAGGAATCTAAAGCGGGAGGATGATTTTACAGGTTTGACACCTAGGAATGAAATAAATGAGAGCGGAATGTGGAGGAGGTGACCGACCTGTGTAAGAGCAATATACGAAATAGAAAGTGGAGTTGTGGGAGTATGGGAAGCTCTATCACGCAGACGCTGACCAAATTTGAGTTTCTAGTCTGGAAGCAACTGAGCTAATAACTGGACGTCGCCACCAACAGATGAACTCCTAGATCTGGCAGCCATCGTGATTGATTGGGGCATCTGAAGACACCATGATCGGTTTGTATGGAAGCCACCATTACCAAGATTGAGAAGCCAACAGGGTTCGATGCCTTGACAACATTTGATTGGGGCATCTAGAGTTGGTGATGCTGGAGGCGGAGACCCTTAGAGTCGCCGGAGTGTGGAGTCGAAAGCACGAAAATCGTATGGCAGGTAGAGCGGCCGGTGTGGATCAGGAGTAGGTGTAGAATGCTTAGGTTGTCGGGTGCAGTGTCATTGACATGGGCATGAGCAATAGGGTTGGGAGGCAGAGATGAGGGTTTCCATGAGGAAGGAGTAGGAGTCACTGCAGCAATCACACACTGTTGGGAGTTTTGCACATAATATGTCTCGCTTTATTAGGTTTAGTTCATGATATTAGATATTGGCCATTAGATCATATGAAAGGCTTATAAGTCGTTGGATTCAAAAGGGGTATTTGTATCTAGAATATATGTATCTATATTTATTGATCATTAAAATAGTAATGCGGGTATACGGGTCCAACGGGTACGGGTATGGATATACCCATTGGTGCACCCGCTTAAATACGGGTCTACGAGTATGCGGGTCCACGGGTTTGCGGGTACAAAAAATTAGACCCGTGATGGGTTTTAAAGGGTCTGGATTTGCGGGTATGCGGGTATACCCAGACTCATTTACAACCCTACTGGTAGTAAACCACGGTTTAAAGCTAGCTAATTTGAACGGTAGATAAACAATATGGAAATAATTCAGAACAAAGGATAAGGAAAAGATTTGAAATATAAGAGGTGTACTTTGAACAAAAGGAGAAGTGCAAGATGAGCAAAGTGTAATCCAAAACAAATTCTTACAGTGATATTAAGAATGATGAGTAATTTATTCTTAACTTGTATGTTTCAATTTTAGGGACGTTTATTCTATAAGATCAAAATGAGAAGGATAAGTAACAAAAAGTAAGTAGTAATGATGAGAGGATAAGAGAAAATAATGTCTTTCAGTAATACGTGAATTTGTTTTCAAAAGTTTAATTTGTTGAAGGTATAATGAGGGATGTAAATTGGTTCTATGTATGATTTCAGTGTACTTGAGCAAGCAATATGTTAATTAAAGGTGTCTGATAGTTGTAGTCATTCATACCAGAAAACCATCTTAGTATTGTACAATTTTGGTATGGTGATATGGGTTGAATGATGATGGAACAAATGGAGGGTTACCCTGAATAAGGTAGTCTTACCTATTCACTCATATGAATAGAAGGGATGATAACCATAATGTATTGATATGTAACCCTAATGAGGTATAGCTTGTTATACCTAGCTTTAATATAATTAAGTGATGGTATTTGGGTATGAACAGTCCTTGAATGACTAATACAATTATGGAGTACTCTGTTACTGTTGTTGAAATCCTAGTATTCTATAACCCAATGGTTACATCTTGTTTTATGTGGGTTCATACTTGAGAATAATATGGAATGTGTTGGTGATGCTCACCTCACACATCCATGATCCAATGGGGATGCCATGAGTAAGGGTTTGGGTATAAGTGTTGATTAGTAACATCAATATAATTTATCTTGTTGAACCTAACTCTAATGCAAATAGATAAAGATGAGTATTCATGTTTAACATTCCTATATGATGGAATTATGGTGGAATAACCTCGTTAATATGTTAATTGATGGTTACATAGCCACATGGTTGATACTTTCTTATACTAAACAAGTGCATTATGAATATGATGAGGGTTAATCATATTTAAATTCCTTGCATGTTGATGTAATAAAGGAATTTTCTTAATGTAAATATAACCCTGCTATGATTGTTTATGAAGATCTCCTAGCTTATTAATGCAATATTGTGTTGATCCAGTGTATTATATGTAAGTGATGTTGTTTAGTATTTTTATAAGACATGCAAAAATAATGATGATCTTGCAGGGAATAGTACGATGGTCTTAATGACCTTTGGGCGTGGTTGAGTCCTGGATGAGGTGTAATCCTCTTGTGTTGATAAGGGTTTATACCCTGTGATATTGTGAAAAGGATTTATATATTATGATAGTATGATGACTAGTGTGGTCTCATGAATGGCAAGTGAATAGCACCATGTGATGATGAGATGAGAAATTGTGTTTTACATGTTTTATATCATTTAAAAGTTGTGATTTGAAGAAAAACAAATGACTCAATGTTGAAAATAAAATTCTAGACCGTAGTATTTGAAAGCTTAAAAGGAGAGAGATACCCCTAGTAAAGGTTTTTTTGAGGAATCATGTAAAGAAGAAGTTACTTGGAAACCAGAATCAGAGATGTTTAACAAGTATCTTTTCCTCTTTTAGAAATTTTGAGATGAAATTCTTATTAGAGGGGGAGAATTGTTACAACTCGTTCCTAGTTTTGCTTGTAATTCTAGAGATTTAAGATAATCTTAATGTTTGCCATATTTTTGTTAGTAATATTCTATGTTGTGCCTTATATTAACCTTAGTGACCTTAAATACTTATTTAGGCAACTCATAATCATGACTTAAGCATACTATAATGATCTGAGTTGGGGTTAACATAGCATTGACCCATACATGTGTGCAAGAAGAGAGTTAATGACATTGGAGGAAATAATTAATCAATGATTTATCATTTTATGGTATTATCAAAATAATACGGTAGGATTGTTGAGAATTCAATTATGAATCCAACAAAAAAAAGAATGAACCAATTCGGAGTTAAAATGAGTGATTTATGCCATTTTTAGTAAACATATATTGAGCACCGTGACCGATGTTGCGTCGACACCGCAACCGTGGTGTAAACCGCATCTGACGTTGTTTCGACACCATGACCGCGGTGTAAACTGTGACTGATGCTACGTCAACACCGCGACCTTGATCGACACCACTAAGATTAGTCAATCGTAAAATGACTATATCTCTAGCAATACTTATCCGTTTTCAACAAAACAAAGTGCGTTGGAACTGTGATTTGATCCTCTAACATCCCAAACATCTTTCTCTATGAGGGGGAGACCTAGAGTGCGATTTTTGGGGAAGAATGTGAAGAACATTAGAAATCATAAGGGGTTGTTATAGATTTGATTTGGTATGTGGTTTTAACTTTCGACTCCTACTTCTCTTCACTTCCCCTTGATTGAAACCCTTGATCCAATAATTTTGAGGTTTGGTTTAACCTTTGATCTCATCTTCTACCTTCAGCACACCCCATTTAGGGTTAAAAGGAACAAGAAATTGTGGATTTTTCTTGGGTCTTGCTATGGATTCGAGATCTTCAAATATGGGCTACATTTTTAGGGTGTTTTCACACCATAGGGTGAGTGGGTAAATGAATATTTCAGTCAATTGGACTCAATTAGATGGTTTTAATTCATATTGTCAATTTCTCCCTAGATGACAATAAATGAAAAGAACTGTTCTTGAATTTAGTTTATAGAATACTTCAGTTCATGTTCCAACTATGATCTGAAAACATTTATATGATGGCATGGATATAGATATGCATGTATCTTGAATATTATAAAATTAAGAAGTTTATTGAGAATCTTATGAAGATCTGGATTTTTAAGTTATTCAGGTGCTTGAACAACATTATAGCTAAAATTTGGATTTATGCTTATATGATCTTACTTATGTTCCTAGTGCATATAATTCTACATGTTTGATCTCTTGATTTGAAATAGATTTTCTACATTTTCACAATACATATCTTGTGAATAGCAAGTAATCAAGGATGGAAGCCCAATCTAGTATGCTTTCTTACAAGTACACATTTCTAATTTAGCAGTTAATGACTTATTTGAATGATTCATGTGATATTGTGGGATTTTATCTGAATATTATCTTATATGCATACATGATTTATTTATGAGATTTGGATTTTCTAACTCAAATACTTGTCATGAAATGCATATGTTGTTATGCTATTGCAAGTAGAGAGATATGACATGCCCTAGATAGGTATGTTATCGATGTCATGCATAAATGTGAGAAATGTTGAATGAGAATATTTATATTAGTAGACATGATATATGTTTGAATACATGAGAAGTGATATATGTGCATGAGTAAGGAGAAACCCTAAGAAAGGGGTAAACAATATGTTAAGCATTTAGTTCAGTATCATCAGTGATTTTAATTCAATAGTCTGAGTAGTCATTAGTATACATAGTTAAAAGAGATCAGTTTAAGAGAAATATATAATCAAAGTTACATTAATAATAGACTTAAGAGCCCTGAACATCATAGATTCCCTATGAGACGTTTGTGTAGTAGGGATGAAACGACCTAACCCTGGAAGTGTCCAGTATACGGGGGTCATATCGTACTAACAGGTGGTACGAGGGATGAAGCCCTAGTAGAAGTCTCCTTAAAAATATAGTATGTAGTGTCCAACATCAACCAGAGATCATGGTGGCACTAGAGTACAGTAAGTCCAATAGGTGTCTTGACTCTCTTCCTGGTTCTCACGTTAGAGGAGGATCCAGTTTTTACGGCATAATAGGTGTGCCAAGGCAGAGAGCCATTTTCTTGTTGCAGACCAGCGACGTAATCAGGCTTAGCATCTCGGGTGTGTCAGCTAAGTCTTGTACTGTGAGGTCGTAGTTCGCTATGATTCTTCATATGTAGAGTACACTGCATATGGTCGGGGCATAAGCTAAAATATGATAATATACATTTTAAAGAGTTTCTTATAAGTAAGAAAAGCTAAGAAACATTCGAGTACAATTTCACAACATTTGTTCTTTAAATGTAATATTGAATATAGTGACGATTATATTTTCATACTTGTTTATTTCTAATGATGTAGGCTTCAATGTTATTAGTAAGTTTTGAATATCTAGTCTTTTAATTTAGAATTACTATCTTGTTTATTTCAATTATCCAAGAATGATAATGTATGATTCAGTACTATAGACTGCATTATTATTTTACTCATTCTCTGAGCGAGTAGGCTCACCCCTCTACTCACAATTTTTTTAGGGAAACCACAAGGACTTGAAGAAGGTCAAAGCATCAAAGTAGATCTACCACATGAGTTAAGTATGAGATTATTTAAGTTCAGTTGGTCCCTGTCACTCTAGGTCCTTGTATAGATGTGAGAGTTGTAAATGATGTTTGAATATTTGTTTCCTTAATAAGAGAGATTGCATTTGATTATCATGTCGTGTGTACATGGAAGTGTGAGAAACAAAATGAATGTATGGATGTGTATCATTAATGTTGAGATCATATTAGAGTAATCAACGTTTAATTCTCTTGTAAAGTTTGTTTATGTGATTCAATGAGAGAAAACAAAGAGTTTGAAAAAAAGGAAAAGAACAAAAGGTTGGGAGTGAACTTTGTATTAAGTATAATCCTCAAACTCATGCCCTAATCTCATTATTAGTGGTAATCTTGGGATGCGGGCATGAATACATCTTCAGTACATTGGTTCAAGAAGCCTCTTCTCATTCTAGGGTTTGGTTCCTCTAAAGGCATCTAAGGTACAATGAGTCTGCGAGGATCATGTGCAAAGCAACCACAACCATCCTCTTAGGCCGTCCATTCTAGGTGAAGGCATACCCATCCTATATTGGTCCCTCATGTCTTGAAGTCTAAGCTTCCAACCTTCTTTCTCAGGTCTTGCTCTCTCTCTAGAGCTAACCCTACAACTAACCTACCACTGGAGGTCCTCTCTCTAAGAAGGTGGACCAAGCTCTTAAGGATACATGCATACACTTACATGGGTGAAACATATGATCCAAACCTATGTTAGATCAAGATTATCCAAATCTCTGCATGTTCATCTCCTAACCTGTTGAACATAACCCTTCTGACCTAAGTCTCATCCTACTTCCAGCACTATTGATGTTCTCTCCTACATGCATGCTCTTCTATACTCATATATGCCTATAAGGGCTTCTATATTGTCACCATTATCCTCTTCAATGAAGGAGTTATCCCTCACCCTAATAGGCACAACCCTTCCAAGGTTGGGTTGTGAAAAGGCATTGGGTCGACCAACCTCACATAGCTCATGATTCTCATGGGTACACAAAACCAATATGCATGTCAACCCATGTACATACATGCATGGCCAATTGTGATATCCAACTCATCTTGTCATCCCTCTTTCTAACAACCACTTAGGGTTAGGGTTAGCATCGTCCTCAGAGGATGTGTCGGGTCTCTACCTCTTCTTGGAGGTCTCTTCCCCTAAATCTAACTCTCTCCTCATCCTCCTACAGCAAGGTCTAACCTCAGATCTCTCCTAAGGGCACGACAACACATGCCATGCAACTGAAGCATGTAACTACTCTTTATTTTATGCTTAAAATATTAATCTTATATCCATGACATCTTATTTACATGATTTTCATTGATTTGGTGGAGGATTCCTTAGTCTTATCATCCATACACTGACCATAAGAGGGTGGGGAAGAGACAGAAAAAAAAACCCTAAATCCTTGAAGCCTTACTTGAATTAGGGTTGAGAAGGGATGAAAAAGATGACAGAGTCCTAAGGTATCTTATTTTGAGTCAAACCCTCAGACTTTGGCCAGGTAGTCACACCACATCCGGGAGTCCTCATGACCGATTAGTGGGGTAGAGGAAAATCTTGCCAGCCCCTGGACCATGATCCTTTTCTATACACCTCTATCATCATAAAATCCTCTAATAACTCCCTTGGGTTCTATAGAGTTTGTAAAATTTAATAATTATCAAGCATTAAATGAGAAACCATTAGCTTTGATACCAAATGTAACGACCTCGCTTCTCGGTAACCCCCAATCAAGGGAGACCAATGGTCAGAGGCATTATCCCAAAATTCAAGATCAATGGTTTAACAATTTAATCAAAAATAATTAAAAACATTCTACTAACACTAAACTGGAAATTGGTATTCAATAAAACTTTTACTTACCTTTTCAAAGTAGGATCTAAGACTTTTATCTATAGTAGAAATCTAAATATCTAATCCTCCTTTGGATTACTTAAATGCATCTTCACAAATTTCACTTTATTGTTTGTCCTTTTCAGATTTGTACCTAAAATGTCGACAAACAAAATGTCGGTCAGTATATTACTATATTGGTATGTGGGGACAAACAAAACTTTGCACATAGGCTTTAACAACATAATACATCAAATATTTGTTAACAATGCAAGATTACATTTCCAGTATGACTCCTCAATCACTTTTACCACCTAGGGGATACCCTCTCTAGATTTAAGTCCTTGCAAGTGACTTTAAGGCTACCTTCTCCATCATGATCTTGGTACCTGGAGTCACCTCTCTGGGTGCCATGTGGTCTTCCCTCTGGGGCTTGACTCACTTTGACCTTCCCTCTAGGGCTTGGTCCATTATCTTACATCCATAGGGGTATATAGGTTCAAGCGAGCCATACTTATACTTAAATTCTTATACTCATAATCACTTTAAATATTGTAGTAATGAAACATTCAAGCAGTTTAGTTCCAGTGCAATTGATAAAGCCTCGAGATTTGGACAACATGTGCAATCCAGTGAAACATCCAAGCAGTTTAGTTATACTCATGAGAAACTATAGTGTGTACTCATAAATAACTACATACCTAATTTGGAAGTCTCAAGGATTGTAACAGAATAATCAATCAAGCGGTCAGATAAGCCAAGCAACCAATCATCCCAATCACTCAAGCACAACAAGAAACTTGGAAAACATGTGCAATCCAATTACTACATTTTCATCATGCACTTACCTTATTGAATTGGGATTCCCTCCTAGGGTGTTACTAAGTTGAGTTAGGGTTTTCTTATAGTTCTTTATATTCATTTCTTAACCTTTACCTCTTTAGGTCAATTAAACCCTAAAACAATGTTTCTATATCCCAAAACCCTAATTACTCCATTATTCATATTTAAGCCTCTTTGTTACCAATTAAAATCAGTTCTAACTTCATCTTATACATAGGTTTTTTTGAAATATAACTCATCCCAAAAGTCATAAATACTTAGGTTAGGGTTTCTAGGTTTTCAAGTACATCTTTATTCATATGAAACCTTAAAACATCCCTTTTTACATTAGAACTCTATTTAATCAAGTTATCTACTTCAAAGCTCGTTTATTCTTAATTAGACTTAGAATTTTCATATCTCTGTCTCAAGTATGCATTTTCGAAGTAAGAGCCATTAAAGTCATATTCAACAGTATTAGGGCTTTTAGGCCCATTAATGCATTTTCTTAGTCATAGCACCCTAATTAAGCAAAGCATGGGTGGTTAAACTCAAATCTGATTCATATTATCCATTTTATGCCAACATGATAAATGTTGATCCATAATGCTAACTTAAGTAATTGAACTTATTCCTAAGAAACATCTAGGGTTTTGATTACACTTAGATCATAAAAGTTACTAACTTTATGCACTTTTCAAATTAGGAACATAAAAAGACACTGATTATATTTTTACTAGATTCCTCATGTTTTTTTAAGCAAGATTCACATATTACATGTATCAATCTGAGCTACCATTAATTAACTATGAATTTTGCAAGTTTTACTTACTTCGACCAATGGGATGTTGACACGTCAGCCATCTCATGCATCGCTCTCCAGCACAACTCGTCCAACTTAAAACATATTGAATTGATGATTCCCCCCCCCCACATGATGGTCTGGATCTTCAAGCCTCCAAAGGGCATTCTAGTCCAACGACCTGCTCATCTTCTTCCTCACGGAAGCCCTCTACTGCCGCTAGGTTAGGGGTTGGGAGAGGTGTTGTCTCTCCTCCCCTAGACCCAACAGCCACCATGGAGGGTTCCATCACCTCCGTTGTGCTCCAGCGCATAGGGAGATGCCCCTGGGTCATGGCCAAGGCAGCCTGTTCTAGCCTGCTCAGCCTAAACTACGGCCGGCCTACAACCCTCCTGCTGGTGTCGTGCAGGTACTAGGGCAAGGAGATGGTGGTCGATCTTCCCTCTAGTGACTTGGGAGCATCGTGCCTCCATCATACTTCATTCCATGGCCCCTCGTCTCTCTAGGGGTTGCACTACTCCCCGATGTTAGGGTCAGAGCGGATACAAGTTTGAAGAAGACGTGAGATGCCTGAGATCCTCTTGGACTCAGGGCTATGGGTACAATCCTTTTATAGGGATGGGTAGCAACGTTCTATCACACTTTCCCATTAGGAAACAAGTCCCTCTATCTACAGCAAACATATTTTCCCTAACCGGGTGCAATTATATTTTTTATTAGTTCCTTGTTAATCCACCTTCCTTGGTAATCAAGGAATCTCATATTAGAGCATTTATATAATGACAAATCCAAGAATCATCACTTATATTCCCTTTGTGCTTGGCTTTTAATCCATTTGTCATGAGGATATAATTTCTTATTTGACAACACAAATGCCACCGCATATACTCATTAGTTCATGACACTTTATCGCCAATTTCTAAAATTATCCTCTTCTTGCCATTATAACCATGTAGATTCGAAATACCATCAATGTAATTCAAACATACCTTTCTTATGTCTCAAATTTTCTTCTTAGAAATTCTTTATTTGATTTATTTACTCATGTACCAAATTCGAGTTCCAAACTCTAAAGTAAGGAGGCATTATCCTCATGTGCAAGTTATCCCTTATTTAATTGGTATTTTCTCTTTCTTAATCTCAATTTTGAATCCTTTTACCATTAGAAATCACAAGTAAATGAAATATAATCAATTGTGGCCGTCAATTCCAATTTAGAGGCTTCTATACATTTCTCATAAATACATTGCTTAATATCCATTATCTTGTATCTTTCTCTATTATTTGGACTTTTCTTCTTTTCTTCTCTTTTATATCCATTATTGGATTAACAAAACAGTAGAAATCACGAAATTCATATCAAAGGGGAGATTTTCATTGAAACCCATTCTTTGAAGCAAAGTATACAACCTTCTCAATTCAAGTTCATATTCATAAAATTATTACATTTCAATTATAAATACACATGTAAAATTGAGGTTGTAACAATAACCATCTCAATAGATTGATCTAAGCTAGAGATTGTGTCATCATTTATTTCTAGCTCTATAATAATTTCATCGATATTTAGATCTACCATAGTATGGACCTCAACAATTTCCTCCTCTTCACATTCTTTTCTTGATTTAGTGTCCCTTTTCCTGCTCCATTCTTGTCCATCAGTATCTTCTCTTTTCCTTGTCCTTCTGCATTATTTGTGATATCATTAAGTACTTCTTTTTTATCATTTATTGTCTTTGTCTCAATGTGATAGGTTTCTTTTTTTCCAGACTTTTTCTGTTCTTGTGTTCTCTGTGTGTGTTGAGGATGTTTTCTACCCCATTCTGTAAGGTGTCATTCTCTTCAGATAGATTTTCAAATCTATTGTTCTTTTCTTGTGGATCTAGAGGTTTGTTCACTTTGGGACTTCATTTTTCTCTACTTATATTCCCTATTCTACCTTTCTGGATTTGCCACTCTCTATTCTCCTTAGTCTTTCTATTAGTATCTCTAGCCCCGTGGCTTATCCCTTCCTCTTTAATATCATTTCTTTTCTATGTGAGACAACCCTTTTCTAAGTGTCCAATGAGTTCACATGATTTGTAGGTTTTTTGGAAGGCTTCATACATCATCTCGTATTCCTCATTGTCTATGATGATTGAGTTGAGTGGTTCCTTCTTTGTATCAACTTCTACTTCTAATTTGGAGAATCTTCTTCATGTTCTCTTCATTATATGCTCATCTATATTAAACATCCCTCCCAATGCTAAATGTGTGTACTCCAACATAGTATCGACATAGAGATGTAAAGGTAGATTCATAATTCTCACCAATGTAACTATGTTTGAATACATCTCCATCATAGATTTAAATTTACGGTACCAGTCCCACACAACAAGACAACAACCAAAGATTTTCCATGGCCCTCCAGTCATTACCATGTCGTAGTCCTTTTTGTAGGAAAACTAGACTACAAAGTGTCCAAGGTTAAGTTCAAACATGTTGAATCATCCTAATATGTTCCACATATTCTTTCTCTCATAGTCATGTATCCAATCTCTACTCCTATCAAAGATACAATGATCACATACTTCCATGGGCGTGTAAGGCTCTCTTCTACTTCACCATAAATGGTCAGAATAGGGGTGCATGCACAATGTTCGAGCTTGATATCTACTAGATCAAGTCTATTCTCTAACAATGACTCGAGCATGTAGTTTCAAGTGCCCATCTTCCAATGATTTTCCTAGACAACAACCTTTTGAATGAAGGTTTCGTCAATGGGTCTTCAGATCGACTTACATCTTTCCATTTTCAATTCGTATTCTCGCCCACATGGTTAGTCACTCTGTTCGATGGGATCATGTCAATAACCCTATGTCTCTTGTTTCCATTTGATGTGCTTTTCCTTGAATGAACGATGCCATCCACTCCCATATTTGGATTAGCTGGAAAACCTTGCATCCTGCTAAACTAGAATGTCAACCCTATCTTAGGGATTCTAACCCTGATGCCATATGCATTGTTAGCTTCCTCTCCATGTGAGTCCACATCTTCCTTTCTGATGTCATTTTTCCAGTCCATGACCTTCTCTCAATGGTGGCCATTTCCCCTCCCCTGACCTCCACCAATTCCCATTGATGTGCCTCCACCATCTCCTTGCCCCCTCGCCCCTCGTACTCCCCTACAACTTCCATTCTTTGATTAAATATGCAAAATATTTAACACCCCAAAATATACAAAACATAATTTTCAAATTGTAATCTATGCACCAAACAATCAAATATTGAATACTTAAGCTTTATATTAAAATTATTATCTCTATTTTGAGTTATGAGAAATCTAACAATTTTTTCCATAATTCTCTAAGTACAATCATCTGTGTAGAAAAATGCCCACCTACATTTGTAGTAGAGATTAGGGGAACACACATTCATAATTACCTTGAAAATGAAAGCAAAAAATATATATACACATCCTCAAGAGATATTTGTTCAAAAAATATCCCATAAAGATGATTATTTCTGATTATCATCCTAAAGTGTAAATCATCAATGAGCTTCTAGGTCAAAATTCTAAATAATTTATAGAAAAACATATATGAATATGTATATAAACAATTCTGATTTGAAATTAATTATTTAATTGAAGTACCACTGGGATTCCTCAGATGAGGTAAATGAAAAGTAAACTAAGAATATCTCAATTTATCAAAAATAATTGTATTAGAACACTCAACCTCATACCAATTTCTAATCTATCTTTGAACTTTTGATGATATTATAAAAACTTTTTGTCACAGATATCTAGTTACACCAACGTTGGTGGGTACATGCCATCTAAATGTGAAGCCCGAAAATAATCAAAATGCATTTTCAAGAAATCCATGGAAACTAAAATACACAACAAATACTCACATCATTCAAATTAGGTACCATCCAAGATCTATTATTAGCATGAATGTATCGATTGGATGGTTTCTTAGGGATAAATTTAAAACCCTTAGCCCTAAGATAAGAAATCGGTTGTTCTTTACTTCTAAAAGAAAGGGATTAGGGTTATTATAATAAAAAGGTTGGTTTGGGTAACTTGCATTAATTAGCATGATAATAATTGAAATAATAAGTTAGACATAAATCTACTTATCATCAACTAATATTAACTTATCAAAAAACTAATAACAACCCCACTTAGACTACATTAGCAGTCCATACACAATTATATAGAAAATTCAATAAACAATTATCACTAAGGAAATTCAATGAACACTTAAACGAAGGAAAGTTGGGGTTGCAATAAAAAAAATTGGTATGGGCGTTTAGGTAATTGGATTACATCAAAGCACACAATTAGTAATGAACATAATCATATACAACAAGGTAGTGATACTAAACTAGCCATTTAACATGGATTCAAATGTAATTCATTATCTACATAGTGGCCAATGAAGTCATGATTGGTATAAAAAGGATAAGATCTTACATCATCTCTGACTAAGTCTTATGAGGCTCAATTGATAAGGTAAAACACCATCCCAAACTACACATAAACCTAATATAAGAAGAACAACTCTTCTCACATAGTTGATGGCAATGGGTGGTATAAGGGAAAAATGAGTATTTCAATCCTTATTACCTCCCATCAAACTTTTGCATTCTCTTCTATAGAAGGGAGCAAAGGGATATTCACAAAAACCTAAATCTATGAGTTACGAATAGAGGAGTAGATAGATAGTAAGTTTGTATGGAATGAGAAATGTTCCTACAAGTACACATGGCTCTTTTACTCAACATTCACAATATATTTATTCTTTGTACAACCTATATGGACTAAAATATAGACACAAACCATGGAGACATAGTAGGAACATCAATCTGGCATGAAAATAGCAAGAAAGTACAATAAGAAATATTATGCACGGTCATTATGAATCAACATGGTGTGAAAAACTTGTCACCCTAAACAATGCACAAAAAGGTTTACTTGCTCATAATAATAATACAAATATGGAGAGACATAAAGTAGATAGAAGGACCCATGTAGAAAATGTGTTGCATAGATGTAGAAGCTACTCTTTCTTCTTTATTTCCCCTTGAGAATGTAGACGTTCTGCCCTTGATGGAAGGGAAGTGAAGATCGAATGGCTAGATTTAGTGTTTTGGAGGTGGATTCTAGATGGCATAGGTGATAGTAGAAGGGTAGGGTATTATTGTATAGGGTCAAGTGATTGAAACATCTTTCTGGACACCACTTCAATACATGTATACTATAGTTGGTCATGGTATTTCCAACTCAATAAGTGACATGTAGTTTGGGAAGTTATGTTGAAATTCTGGGTTGTACAGGGGATACCATGGTTGTTTTACCTCACCATGATGTGGAGAGACTTGGGTGAAATGGATGTTGGATAGAAATGTGTAAAATAAGGTGGGTGACGGTTCTAAGTGGTGATTTTTAGAGTTCGTACCATGACCGTGTGGTAGAACCACCATTGTTTAGACCTAAATGCACCACGAATGCTCTGTACCAACATGGAAATTGTCAAGAACCTTGGATATCATAAGATGAATTTGATTTTTTTCTATGGAAGTAGGAAATACAGCACTATCACTTTGTCTAGAGTGTTTTGGTCATCTTCCTGCAAAGAAATAGTCATGTTGTGGGCTTTTTTCAGTACCTTATCTTTGTCTTTAATTATTTTGCATTACTTTCTTCAAAAAGTCAAAAGTAATGTTTTAACTATCCAAAATTTTGACTTGAATCAACTCTAGACTCTATGAAGACTAGCTGAAGGTTTTCTATCATTCCTATGAACTCTGCATATACTTTTTTCATCAAATACAAAAAAGACATGCAAATAACGACACAAAGTACATTTCCTCATAATAAGATATTGGAATTTTAACATGCATTTTAAATCTCTTAGTATGATATTTTTTTGGTAAAATATGACACAGGACAAAATAGGACTCCATCAACTTTCAGGTCAAGGTGAAAGACTTGTTTTAGTATAGACACACAACAAATGTGATGTAAATAGTGTAGGAAATAGAGGTGGCATATATCCTAAGAGGAATTTTGAATTTCACTCTATATAATAAACCTTACCATAAATTGTCATGTTTCATTTCGTTCCATTCTATTCTAAACATGCAGTTTGCATTCCAAAAGAACTACATGCATAGGACACTCATATTTTCTATATTTTAGGGTTAGTACTCTAACTCTGAAATGAACCATCATTATCCCACACCATTCATTAGGTACATTGGATTTACCTAATGAACTCAAAATCAAATTGTAGGGTTTAGGGAGAATGGGACCAAACTAGGGTCCAAGGGATACTAACTTTATATAAATATTCATGATCATCTGATATCCCTTGTCAAGTCTCACCCTTTTTCCTTATTGATTAAAAAATGGGTCATATTTAGCTCAATCCCATTGTACCCACTCATACCTTGGGCCTTATCTTAAGAAGGAAAATTTGTTGAAACACTCACTCTTTCCTAGTGATGGAACTTATCCCCTTTTTTCCACATGTTTACACCAATTTCATTACCCATTTTCTGCATTTTAGGGTTTCAAATATAAAAATCATTCTTAAGCGAACTTAATATCATTTGAAGATTGATTGAGATTCTTACAAACCCCTTTTCAATAAGTTGGCAATACATTGACTAAGCTTTTCACAAGCCCTTGCTCAGTAAATTGCCAGTTTGAATTCTTAATGAATAAAAGATTCAATTCCACCCTAGTTAAAATTTAATTGGGTTTTATATATTTGAAAATAAACACTATTTTCCTAAATATTAACTCAATTCCATATCCTAATTGGAATTCCATTACCAAAGAAATTTATAACTTATTTTAATTACTAAAAAGGGGTGAAGGGGAAGAATTGGCCCTCAAGTATTCAACTCTTTCCTCCCTTATCTTTTCTAATTCAAATTATATTTCTTAAATAAACAATATTACAATAGAAATAAACATGCATATAGGATTAATAGAACACTTCCAGAACGTTAGAATATTAAAAAAGGAAGACAAGATTTTCTACTTGGTGACACTCCCAATCGTTCACAATTTTCCTCCATGAGTTCCATGTGGAGGAATATCACTTTCTTCAACTATTGTTATTGTAATCAATAAAGTGATGTGTAAGTCATACAATCCTATTTTTGCTTTCCAAAGAAGTCCAATAGGATTCACATTCCCTAAAATTCTCTTTTCTTGATATTAAACCCCTTAACTCTCCAAAACAACTATATTTATACTCTATATCCAAGATCAACCTTGTCCATTTGGAATTTCTTTAACCTAGAGATTGAAGTGCATTTCATCCCATATTCATTGAATGTTCCTCTTTATAATATCATTCTTTTAGATAACAACTTTGATACACTAGGAGGCTACATAAACAATAGGCATTGATGGATTATAGGTATACTTGTATTAAATAGTAATCATCCATAATCTAGCATTAGATTAAACTATTTTACTTAATGTACCTATTCTAACTAGTTCTTAAAGTCTTGTCCATGCAAGTAAATAATCTGTTCACAAATAATTTGTTCACAATCTGACAACTTCTAATGTTAGAACAATGATACCTCTCTTGCATGATACCATATTATGATAATTCAATTTCTTTAGCTATATATTTTTTCTAATATTCTTGTCTACTAAATATAGTTATTCTAATCTAGTTACACCATTTGTGTTAGTCGAAACTACTCATTAACTGCTCATCAATTACTACCAGATATTTGTTGCATGATAAGATCATGCAATGGACCATTCAGTTCAATCATACTTTTTTTTATTAAACTATTTATTCCTACTTTATTTATCCTTATTAAGAAAAATTATTTGAATCAAATTGTCTTAAGATTTCTATCTTGATTATAATATAATATATCTCCTTAAATAATTTATACTATATAATTCAAATATGAGATCATTGATGTTTCCAAAAAAATATTTATCTCACTTAATTCACTATGCGTTATCTAGTCAATGCACATGTATTATCCATGTAACACCCGGGATGACCGCCTAAGGCATTAGTAGAGTTTTAGGAAAGAGGACTGGCCCCAGAGACCACCATTGGCCTTAAATGTGCACTTTGTTCTCACTCACACACAAGTCGAGATCAACTTCTTGAATGATCACCCATCCTAGTACTACTTTGCGATGATCATACTTAACCAAAGAGTTCTTAGAGATAGTCTCCCTTAAAATAATGTTCACCTTGGTGATATGTATAGTCCAATCATTCCTTTTCATATCTTTTCATCAGAGGAATCAAATCATGGGATGTTAAAATCTCCCCCCCCACTTAGACTTTTAATGTTCTTGTCAAGGCTCAACTATACAACCACAAAATCTTTTCTATATTTTAGTGCAGATCCATAATGGCCCATGGATACCCAGCTCCCATCCGAGGCTACCACTACAAGGGTGGCTCCATCTAGTCTCAGCGGATAGCTTTTTCCAACATGTCGGGACCGTACTACTTAAGAATAGCATGCCACATTTCCATGTGGACTTCACCTACTAGAAGGTAACTGACACTGATACGATTTGTAACTCACAGGCCCACCAAAGCCTTTCATAGAGTTTTAGGATTGACAATTGGCCCCATAAAACCACCACTGTCCTTATCTACGTTTTTTGTCCTCACTCACTTACATGCTGGGATCAACTTCCTCACTGGTCACCCATGCTTGCACTACTCTAGGCTGAGCATGCTTAACCACATAGTTCTTACTAACAAGTTCCCTTAAAATAAGGTGAACCTTGGTGATATGGGTATACCAATCATTCCTTTTAAGATCATTTTATCAGAGGCCTCAAATCAATGGATGATACTATCCCTTTCACATGGGGCCGATTTTAATATTCGAGCTCTAGAGGGATTGAGATTATCAATCCATTAGATATTTAGGGATGAAGACATAACTTTTATGGTAATACTAAGTCCCCAAAACTTACTAAGTGAAATATTTTTTTTGCTATATTGTTTTTTTTCTTAATGAAAAATCCAAATTTGAACGAAACACCTTGTGCAAACCTAATATTATGCTTGTGATACTGACTTTTTGGATGATGATACTTTGGATTATAATACCTTACTTTATCATTATAGTATTTTTGTACTTGGTCTCACGACCACATTTTTTTATCAAACCTGCCCTTGGGTGAGGTTATTTTTGGTGCTTTTGTATTTTTTGTATGCCTTATATGCTCATCTATAGTTTTATTTGTTATCACTAAAATTGAGGTGGGGAAATTGTTTTTTAATCATTCCCATTATTTTTAGTTTTAAAATTTAAATCTTCAATATTTTTTGGTAATGTAAAACAATTATACTCAAACTAATGAACAATCTAGTCATATAGGAAAATTTTGGCATAGTTACAAGAACTACAACACATAACATAATGTGGTTGGTCATGTTGAGATTTTGTTTCTTCTAACATCTCCATGTGACAATTTATTCACTACTAAGTCCATATTTTTCAATTGTACATTAGCTCTTGATTTGTTCATTCAGATAGTGGGAACACTGTGTTAGGTAAGATATCAATTTGTGCATTAGAAAATCATCATACAGATAAAATCTATACAAGATGGAATTCATGAAAAATCCATCTAAGAATAATCTTAACAAAGCTAACAAGAATTTTCATGGAATGGCAAAAAGTATTTGCTGGAAAAAAATATATTCCCTTATAGAACTCATAAGAATATTGTTACAAACAATAGTTAGATAAGGGGATAGAAGCTGTGTCTGCTAGAGTATCTTGTAGATCATGTATAATTTCAATTTTTTTATGATGTATTAGAGAATTGTAGTGTTGGTAAAGGAGTATTTGTTAAGGTAGGGAAAGCTTCAAGTAGATTGAATGTAGAGATGTCAATATATTGAGAATATGAATCATTGTACATCCTAATAATGGTGAATATGTCCTCCTCCTAAAAAATGTGATAGTATTACCCATTTCAAGTGGTGTGAGTAAGAGGGGAGTTTTTGTTTTCCAATAAGAGATTAGTCTGGATTATCATGTTGACTTGGTTGACTGCCATATAATTTCTATGTATTATATCAACCATAATTTGGAATGTAAATAGATGAGTGACGTCAATGTCAACTATAAAGATGATTTCAACTAGACGGTTGAGCATGGGTGTGGATGCAAAAGGATTGGAGAAGTGCAACTTTGCATCAAATTTTAGTAAGTTGGATCCTCTTACATCAATGTATGAAGGTGTAGCTCACTTCTCATGAGGTCCTTCTTGACCAAGTGACTCAAAGAGAAAGTCATCTCTCTCTACTATCTGAATAAGTGACTAAAGCTTATATAGAGAGAAACTTGTGGTTCTTAGGAACTCAAGATAAATTAACAAAATGAAAACATTTTGGTAAATCACTCTAGAGGGAAAAGGATGCAAAAGAGTAGTGATGATAAGAATTTTTATGAGCATATTTATATAGAAGTTGAGGGTGCTTCAAAAAATTAGTTTAGCCACGATTCACAATAATCAAAATTTACTTTGTCAATCAAAGAATCCATTATTATCAAAACCTAAAACACACTTAGTCAAACTCTTTGCTCGAACGACGCTCTAACTAGATAAGTGTAACGACCCCACCTTCTGATAACCCCCATTTAAGGGAGACCAAAAGGTCGGTGCCGTTATCTATTTTTCTGGATCAAGGTTCAGCAATTAATTGGTAACAATTATTAAATTCTACTAGACTATACTGAAAAAGCTATAATAAATAAAATTTTGCATACCTTTGAAAATTTGGGATTTCTATATTGCTATCCAGAACTGGAACCAACTAACTAATCCTCCTTGGAGTTTAATTCGTGTATTTCACAATATAATGATTTATTGTTTGTCCTTTTTTTGTTTTGTGCCTAAAACGCCGACAAACAAAACGTCAGTCAGCCAAAGCTGGTATGTGGGGGATTCACTAATCATGTAATTATCCAGAACAATGTATTGCATTCAATTATCATTTAACAAACGATTTTACATTTTAAGTATAACTACGTGATCCATGTGTACCCTATCCCCTACGTTGTCCCTACAGTGGACCTGGATACTACCTCCCTTATGGTATATTCCCATTATACCCCTCATGACTTCACCTAATAGGTGAATCAATTTCTAGGGCTAAGTCACATTGCACTACCCATAGCTAGCCCACTCCTTAACTCATGGTATGTTAAGAGTCTCAAGGCACTACACATGTGTATCCCAGTTTCTAACTCATGATACCCTAGACCTTGTTCTAGGTTATCCTTAAGGGGTAGACTCGGATCTAGCCGGTTATACATGTATACTCATAGTGATAGTCATAGTCACTCTATAGTTGCATGAATTAAAACATCCAACAGTTATTTCAAGCCATGAGGGAAACGTCGATAAAGTCCTCGGAAAACTAATCGAGATAATCATAAGTGTAACCACATACCTGTATTGTAGATTCAAATACAGAATTAATTTGTAGAGAGAGAAAATCCAATCAATCAAGCAAATTGCACAGAAACCATGAAATAAAAGTACAAGTTTACTTTTATTAATATTTATCCAATTTCATCATATCCCTTAGGGTTTCTAACCCAATTTTAGGGTTTCTTAGAAACTAGGGCTTTACCTTCATTCGTAGTTATCATGAACCCTAATTCCTCAAAATCACTTAAAACCTTTAAATTCTCTCCGTTTAATATTCCTAACAGTCTTAGGACCATTATTTAGTAATTTACTTCCTTAATCCAAAATAACATTGTTTTACCTAAATTAGGGTTTCCATATACATCACTCTCCATTCATAGACATAAACCTTAATTTATCCATCTTTATATTCAAAACGAATGAAAACTTCATATTATTAATTATCAGGTTGATAATCCTCAATTTAACCCATTAAGTTATAAAGAATCATCCTTTATATGCAGTTAAGGTTTCTAATTACTTTTCCATACCCTTTTCTTTCAAATCAGAGTACTTTTGTAAAACAAAATATAATCAGGTTCTTAAATCATTTTTATGAGGTTCCTTGAATTTTTTCTACCCAACTTTCATATATAAAGTTCCTTTATATGAGATTCCTAGCTATTTCTATGATTTTAGCAAGGAAAAGCTATTTTCTAGATTATTTGATCAGAGAGGATATTTTACCGATTTTTTTGGGCCGTTCGAGCGGTGCGCCGATGGATCATGCCTTCATCTGACGCTCCATGTTAGAGGTCTCCACTAGTGCTGAGACATGCGTGGCTGCGGGCTGTCGTCCGTTGGATGGCGTTTGGGTCCACGATGGACTCTGATCCGAGGCGTCGTGTCAACTCGCTCCACTTAGCGAGTTATCTCAACGTGCGCCTCCTGAGGCCGTCAGATCCTAAGTTAGCCCATCGTACTCCCTGATCTAACAGCTCTAGCTCGTCACCCTCCCCTTCCTCTTGCTTTGCACTTGCGGCGGAACTGCGGTTGGGGCTCGTTAGAGCGAACCCAATCGAGAGAGGGTGAGAGCTTTGAGGGTTAGGAAGTAGCCGCCTGGGATCGTGAGGGTGAGAGCGATCAATAGGGGGTCCTATATATAGGCTATGGGAGACTCTCTTAGGGTTTCTGACCCCGCCGTAAAACCTTCTTTCATCCCAATTGGGCATTTTGGGTATACACGATGAAAGTCGGCAAAACCTGGGTCTAGACCCTTCGTAAAGGTCTCCCGAACCTAATGGGACAAAAATCCCAAGTGCACATGCACTGGAACGATCAAAATCAAAAGGGGAAAGTTCCCCTGTAACTCGTCCAAGTCTGCATCCCACTAGGATAATGGCGATGAGTGGTGTGCGTTGGATTAAAATCCAACGGCCCTCATCGCGCCTATTCTTACAAAAAGGAAAGTCGATTTCCTAAATTCCAAGGAAAATCCTTTTTTTGAAGATAATCTTGAAAAATCGATAACTCTCAACTGTTAATTCCTTTTTGCCTCAAATTTAAAGGGAAACTCTTTTATGTTTTTATCTTTCATCCTGCAAAAATTGGGATCATTATCTTTTATAACGGTTCCCTTTCTTTAGTTGCAAGAAAACACCCTTTTATTCATATTTTCCATATATTCTTTATGCTATTATATAATTATCCTAAGTTCCTTGAACCCCAAGGAACCTTTATAGCTCGAAATCTTATTTTAAGAAAATATCTTTTATCCTTTTAATCATCCTTTGTTCATTTTCTTATATTTCCCATTATCGTATTGAATTCCTTTTTCATTTCTTTTTCTTTTTCTTTCAATTGGGCTTAATGGCCAATAAGGCCCATCAAGAAAGCATGCAAGGCTATTATTCACGAAATTCATTCAAATCGAACCATGAAATCAAACATTGATCTTATTTATCTTTTAAAGGAGATTCACAAATCTCATTACATGTTTTGGAAAATGAGGTTATAACATCCTCCCCTCCTTATAGCAATTTTGCCCTCAAAATTCAACAATCAAACAAACAAATTAGGATATACTTTTCCATGTCCATCTACAGCTCCCATGTGGCCTCATCCTCTCCATGGTGCTTCCAAAGAACCTTTACCATCTCACTATTCTTATTTCTGAGCTCTTTTACCTTGGTATCTAGAATCCGCAAAGGCAACTCAGGATAAGACAACTTTCCTTGAAGCTCAATGGGTTCAATGCTCAGCACATGGTTCGGATTTGCACATATCACTTTAGATTGGACACGTGAAACACATCATGCATCATACTGTATTGAGGGGGTAATGCTAAACGATATGCGGCTTCACCAATCCATTCTAACACTTCAAAGGGACCCACGTATCAAGGACTCAACTTTCCTCTATTCTTAGCTATAGCTCGGAGCGGTCGGATTTTTAGAATAACATGTTCTCCCACAGCAAAATGCACATTAGACTGCTTCACATCAGCATACAACTTTTGTCAGTCCTGGGCTCTCTTTAAACTTTGCCTGATCAAAATGACTTTATCAGCATACACTTGGAGTTCATCTGACCTCAATATGGTCCTTTCACCAACATCATCCCAGTGAAGTGGTGACTGAGACGGTCTCCCATATAGAGCTTCATATGGAGGCATCGTGATACTGGCTTGGTAACTATTATTGTAGGCAAACTCAGCTAAAGGTAAGTAGTGCTCCCATGATCCACCCCAATTGAGCACACAAGCTCTCAGTAGATCTTCTAAGGTCTGCATTGTCCTTTCTGACTGACCATCTGTCTAGGGGTGATAAGTGGTACTAAACTTCAACCTTGTACCTAGTTCCTCTTGAACCTACTTCGACAACTTGGAAGTAAACTTTGGGTCTCTATCAAAGATGATGTAACTGGGTACACCATGCAAGCGTACTATCTCTCTGATATACAGCTCAGCGAAGTCTGACACTTTGGCAGTGGTTTTCAGGGCAAGGAAGTGTGCTGACTTGGTAAGGTGATCTACCACAACCCATATCGCATCATGACCTTTCTTGGTCCTGGATAGACCCACCAAGAAATCCATGGTGATCTACTCCCATTTCCACTCTGGGATCTCTATAGACTGTAAAAGTCTGCCCTGTCGTTGGTTTCAACCATCATCGTTTGGCACGTAAGACAACTGGCTACATAAGCTATAATGTCTCTCTTCATTCCTGGCCACCATAAAAACCTCTGCATATGCTTAAACATCTTGGTAGTTTCCGGGTGCACTGTGTATTTAGAGACATGAGCCTCTTGTAGGATACGTTCCTTCAACAGTGAATCTTCTGGTACCCATACGTGATTCTCAAAACAAATTCCTCCATCTATTCCCAAAGAAAGACGGGTCTGAGGCTTCCGAATCAAGCCTTTCATCTTGTCAAGTCCTCCACTAGCCAACTATGTTGTGACAATCTCACTCAACAATTCAGACTGTATTTGTATGTAGGCCAATCAAACTCGATCATCTAATGGTTGAGGTGACCATTCCACCAGCTCTTCTAAGCTCTTCCACTGTCTGGACAACATAGCTACACACCTTAGTTGTTTCCGACTCAAAGCATCATCTACGACATTTGCCTTCCCTGGATTATAGGCAATGGTGAAGTCATAATCCTTCATGTAATCCATCCATCGTCATTGTCGTAGGTTCAAGTCTTTTTTCGTCAGTAGATAGTTCTGGCTCTTATGGTCGGTGAAGATCTCAAAAGTGGCACCATATAGGTAGTGCCATCAAATCTTCAGGGCATGGATGATAGTAGCTAACTCCAGGTCGTGTGTCAGGTAATTCACCTCGTTGGGCTTGAGTTGTCGGGAGGCATATGCAACCAAATGTCGATTCTGTTCCAACACACAGCCAAGTCCCATCTTTGATGCATCAGTGAAAATCATGAAACCCTCACTGCCTGATGGTAGAGTCAAAACTGGCACAGTGGTCAGCTTCTCTTTCAGCTCCTGGAAATGAGCTTCACAAACATCAGACCACACAAACTTCACATCTTTCTGAGTCAACATGGTCAGAGGGAAGGCAGTCTTTAAGAAATCTGCGATGAAGTGTCGATAATATCCTGCTAACCCCAAGAAGCTTCAAATCTCAGAGGGGTTCTTTGGTGCTGGCCAATCTCGAACCACCGACACTTTAGATGGATCTACGACGATCGTTCCTCCTGAGATGATGTGTCCAAGGAACATGACTCAGTCTATCCAAAACTCGCATTTAGAGAAATTCCCATAGAACTTATGCTTTCTTAAGATATCAAGAACTTTACTTAGGTGGTCTCAGTGTTGATCTAAATCGTCTGAATAAACCAGTATGTCATCTATGAACACTATGATAAATGAGTTAAGGAAGGGTTGAAACACACTATTCATAAGGTTCAAGAACACACTAGGTGCATTGGACAACCCAAAAGGCATAACCACAAACTCATAGTGGCCATACTGGGTCCTAAAAACTATTTTCGAGATGTCCTCACCCTTGACTCTCAACTGGTGGTAACCCAATCTCAAGTCAATGTTGGAAAAGACTCGAGCCGACTTCAACTGGTCAAACAAGTCATCTATCCGGGGTAAAGGGTATTTGTTCTTAATGGTAGCTTGGTTATCATCCGACAATCTATGCACATTCAGAGCGAACCATCCTTTTTCTTTACAAAAAGAATCGGCGCTCCTCATTGTGAAGTTCTAGGGCAGATTAAACCCTTATCCAACACTTCCTGCAATTTCTAACTCAAGCAACTCAGTAGGGGCCATTCTATAAGGTGCTCGGGAAATAGGGTTTGTACCAGGAGCTAGCTCTATCGAAAAATCTACCTCTCTTTCGGGAGGAATCCCACGTAGATCATCTGGGAAAACATCTGCATAACCCCTAACTACCTCTATTTCTTCTAAGAGTTGCACCTTGGGTTCTGGATCGGTGACTACTGCTAGGAAAGCTTGACACCCTTTACTCATCATCCTCTCTGCTTTCACGGCTGACACATACGGGCTGGTAGTGGCATCCTTCCTACCCCTAATGACAAAAGGTGGTTGACCTAGTCTCTTAATGATCACTTTCTTCTCTCTACAGTCGATATTGGCCCTATACATGTAAAACCAATCCATGCCAATGATTACGTCAAAATCATTCATGTCAAGAAGGATAAAGTTTGTAGGAAAATCATGATCTCGATATTTCACAGATACCACCAGGGTTTTCAAAAGGGAAGTAAATATTTGACCACTCTAGGTTGTAACATCTAAGATATACCCTAAATCCTTGATATCCAAACATAGAGTAGTTTCAAGATTTCTCGAAATGAAAGTATTAGTAGATCCAGAGTCAAACAAAGCTTTCACATTATGTCACATAACTTCAAGCATGCCTACATTATTGTTCACCATGCATTAGACCATTACATGCTTAACTTTAAATCATAAAAGAAAAGTCTAAGGGTTATTACCCTCGATCAACCGATTGGCATTAATTTGAGCCTCCTCATTGTCAATGGCAAACACCTGAGCTTGTCTTCTCTCTCCAGTAGGTGGGGCTACAGCTATAGGTGGGGCTGCCACAGGTGGGGCTGCTACAGGTGGGGTTGCCGCTTGTCCTGGTCCTCTGGGATCTGGCATAGGACAAACTGATGGCAGTTGTCCTTCTTGGTGGCATCAAAAGCATGTCTTCTTCTTGTAGCGACATTCATCGGCGTGCCCCGTTCCGCATGTGTGGCAAGGAGGTCAGTTGTTCTCTTGACGAGGTTTCCCTTTTCCTCCATGTTTTCCTTTAGTTTGATGACGTCCTTGACTCTTCTTGTGGTTGTTTCTTAGGCCTTGGGCTCCTTCAGTGAAACCCAAGTACCCCTTGGGTGGAAACTGGACAACCATCATAGTCCTCTCTAAGTCTAAAGTAGTGTTGTAGGCTTCGGTGAAAGTTTTAGGCTTACTTGCCATCACATGGGGCCAGATGGTAGAGTGAAGACGCTCTATGAAGTGGTCCACTCTTCCTTCCTCATCCTCTTATACCCAAAGCACTCCAGGATTCGGAACTTGCGCCCAAAGTTCGCCACAGAAGAGTTCCCTTGGGTCATGTTGGTGAACTCCCTTTCCTTTTCCTTCTTAGCTGAGACTGGGATGAATTTGGTTGTGAAGATCGTCTTGAAATCAGCCCATGCCATGGGTTCCTCTGTCAAATCTCGACCAGTGATGTGGGTCTCCCACCATATCTTGGTTGCTCCTTCCAGGAGGTGAGCAACAAAGAGGACCTTCTTGCTCGGTTTTACCTCAAGCATGTGGAATCCATTCTCGACTACAAGAAGTCAAGCTTCCACTTTGTCGACTACCTCTGTCTTGTCCTCTCCCCAGAACTTCTCGATATTCAACTTGACGAAGTCCAGGATGGTTTCCCCCAGTCTAGGATGAACCAGAAGCATCTCACCATTCTCAGCTCTAGTTAGGTCTCGGAGGGCCAAGGCATTAATGGCCTCTGTCAGCTTCCTCTTCTGCTCCATCCACAAAGCTTCAGGGGTGTGGATCATCATGGTAAGTTTTGGACCTCCAGCTTGGTCTTCTTCCATCTGGTCTACTTCCTCGTATAGATGTTTCTCTTCATACCCTTGGTCTTTCTCTTGATCAAGGTTGCCAAAGGGTATCGGGTCAGGGTTAGGGACCTCATGAGTGGTCTCTTCAGGCTTCTTTCTCATCTTAGAGGATTCTGAAAACTACTAGAGGGGGGGTGAATAGAGTTTTATAATAATTTTAATAATTAATTAACTCAAACAACCACAAAGAAAATATTGGACAAGGAGACACAAGGGTTTAGAGTGGTTCCTACCTTAGCAAATACTAAGGTAGTCAGTCCACTACCCGGTTGCTTACCCAACCGGGATTTGAAAAGAAATTGATTTTATTACCTCGCAAGGACTTTACATAAAATACAATTTCTTTTCCCAAACCCTTCAAGCAGCCTTCACCTAGAAGTAATCACCCAACCTTGAAGCAGCCTTCCCTTGAAGTAGATGCACCAACTCCCGTTGCACCAGCCTTCTGAAGTAGCTTCCCGTGCGATAGCCTTCTTGAAGTAGCTTGAAGTCCCCTTCTCCACCTGAGAAGTCAACCCTCTCCAATCCGTAGCCTCCAACCCTAGGAGTAGCAAGGAGAGTACAAAAGATACAAAGGATCAAGAAAGAAAATAGAAATTACAACTTATCCTTTGAAGCACAAGGCTTGATTTGCCTATATCAAGCGTGTAGATCTCCTAACCAATGTGTATAGAAATGTGATTGTAGTGGATAGGAGATACTAGCCTATATGACACGAAATGTGAGCAATAGGAATGAATGGAAAGTGTAGGAATTTCTCTATTGCTCTAAAACAGATTGCAAGTGAGTATTGAGCTCAAGTATAGCACAAGTATATCTTAGGTGTGTTTTGATGTCCTAAGGCATGTACTATTTATAGGAATGGCTTATGGATACTTAAGGACGTTCTAGACAACTTCTAGGGGCTTCTAAGTGCTTAACTAGGTGTTAGGTATAAGTTAGGTGTGTTAGTAACGGCTAGTTCCTTTATTCTGCAGTTGCTGTCAGAGACCATCTCGGTCGACAATTTGTCGACTGAGATACCTGCTCGGTCGAAGTTTTGTCGACCGACAGGCTCTCTGGATTAACGTTTATTTGCAACTATCAACTATTGTGTCTAACGGCTACTTTTGGTCAATCTCGGTCGAGAAGTTTGTCGACCGAGAGTGTCTCGGTCGAGGAGTTTGTCGACCGAGATTGACTCTGTTTCAATCTATCAATTTAGGCACTAAGTGTGTGTATGAGTGTGCATTATGTGATCCTATTTAAATGGGATGACTTGTCTAACTATGGTGTTCGACTAGGGAAAATCTAACGCTTGATTTATATGCAATTCTAAGTACTTGTACATTATATATTTGTACAAGTTTTTACAACAGTGATTACATTGCATGGAAATAAAGATATGTAAGCTCTTGGATTTTCCTTAGTTGCTTTGTCATCCATCTTTATCCTGCACACTCAAGTAGCTTGTTAGAACAATAAGAATGAAATGTTTGTCATCATCAAAACAAAGGGATTTATTATAATGTCCAATTTATCCAACAATCTCCCCCTTTTTGAAGATGACAAACATTTCCTAAAATATGAAATAAGGAAATATAAAGCATGTGAGTTTCATACCTGAAAATTACCTTTTGTAGCCATTTCGTTTGTATTGCAAGTGAGTGCTGGCCATCAAGATGAAACTCATTTATATTTATATTTTTGATTTTATATTCTTTCTCCCCCTTTGTCATTTCAAAAAGATATCCATGTTAAACATTGTATTTCTTCTCCCCCTTAAATAGATATCCTATTAGGAACCTGGATTTTATATTATTTATGTCCAATTTAGCCACAATTTATTTCTTAATCATTTGCAAAGGATGTTAAGCCTTGAAATGATATGAGATCATGTTAGGTTCATGGCATATGTATATTAATTTCTCACTCATTTTACAAGGGATGTTAAGCCCCAATGAAATGAGAGTCCTTTAAGCTTAGAATATATGAAGACGTCTCTAACCAAATACAAGAAATGTTTAAATCCTGATTTGTCTAGAGAATTCCTTTAAGAGCAAAATATATCATTTTGATGAAATTCTTTTTCATACAAATTACTTTTAAGAATATGAAGGTCATAGCAAACTCCAAATTATGTTTACAATATTTTTGTAAACTTCTTAATCAAATAAACAAATTTGTTTTTATAAGCTCCCCCTTAATCTTACAATTTAAGCAATTTAAGGCTTTTAAGGTCACAAATAATTTTAAATTTTGATTTTGACCTTTATCAAAAGTATACTAAGATTAAGTTCAATAAATTTATGTCCAAATAAGCATTTTGTCAAAGCTTATTTTAGGTCACCCTTGACTACGACCGTAGCTGTAACATACTGAATCTCAAACCCTACCCTAGAACTTTATCCTTCTGTTGTTTTTCCAAACAAGGTTGAGGTTAGGATGATCCTAATAACCTAATGTGTGAATAATGTAATCTAATAAGTCATAAAATTCATTTGTTGAAAGAAGATGATAAATAACTTAATTGGATGTATAATATGGTTAATGGGCCTCTAATGGGCCATATGATGTAATCCATGTAATAAAGCCTCAAATTAAATAATAGACTCCAAATTCGTAATCTACACATCAAAATAAGCTTACATGTCAATTTTCATTTAATTTGGACAACCTTGAAATAATATGGTAATTTAGGAGAGAGAAATTGCCTAAAAGGTGTAATTAATAAATAAATATAATAATTGACTCCAAAAGAGGAAAATAATCTTAGATTCGTAATCTACATAATAAATATAGCCTTTGGGTGAATTTTCATCCAATTTGGAGAAAGTTTGCTTAAAAGGTAAAATCAGGAGAGAGAAAATATGTAGAACCTTCAAAATATTAATTAAATATTCAAACAACTCCAATATGCAAAATTGATGGCAAATTCGTATCCTACACATTAAATATGACTTGTATGTCAAGTTTCATAAAAATTGGATAATCCTAATACCATAAATGAAAGAGGAAAGAGAAAATAGTAATTTATTTATTTGACACCTTAAATGTTCTTAAAAGGCAAATCTAATTTTATATTCGGAATCTACATGCTTTAATTAACCTATGTGCAAAATTTGGGTTAATTTGGGACTCGTTTGCACCCTCAAATGATGAGAGAGAAATTCATTTAAAACTATGTGTAATTGATTTCGAATTTGAATAAGATTTCCTTATTTGTTTCGGATCGTGGATTGTGACCGTTGGATCTTGATCCAACGATCTGCGGATCATCTCCTACCCGCGGTCGGCCTGCTACAGTGCCGCCGGGTAGGTGGCTCGGAGAATTCCAATTTTCTCGGTGTATACATGTCCTTTTTCTTCGATTCTTTTTGCATTGAATTCGTCGAGATGTCCCGCACACAACGAACTCTTACACGAGTTCTATTTCTTCGGATCCAAGAAACGCCCAATATTGACCTCATAGCTCTCCCGCGGCTATGGAGGTTTCACCCCCAAAACTCTATGCTTTATAAAGGGGACTTCACCCTGGGTTCCGCGACACCATACCCTAATCTTCCCTAGTTTCAATTTCTTCGTTGCTCGCTCATATCGCTGTCGGTGGACGGAGTTGCGCTCGTTGCTTGCGGCGGCCTGTTCTTCCCCAACTCGGCATCACCGATCCAATTGTTTGCTCCGGTGAGTTCGGTTTTGCATCTCCTTTCTTTCGCATCTTTTCTTTTCGAGTTTTGTGGCGTGTTTTAGTTTTGCCCAATCCGCTGCTAGCAAGCAGCTTCACTGCTTTACGCCATGGCTGTTGCGAGAGGTTGAGGACAATGGTCCTTGACGTTTGACGATTATACCCCTCTTCTCGTTTCCTTCTGTGTTTCCTCGATCTTGGGCATTTCTGTCTTTTCCGTGGTTTTATTTTGTTTATCTGATCGGGGCCGTGCAAGCTTTGACCCATGACTTGGCCGCTCATGATTGGGCCAAGTCATGTGGGGTCGATCCACTTCCCCCTCTCTTTTCTGTTTGCAAACAATCTTCTGACATGTAATTTTCTTATTGGCTGACATATAAAAATTGATAACTAATTATCCGTTTGGCCAAAAATTACAAATAAATAGTCGTTGGATTCAGAAAAATGAGAGCTTTCTAATGGAATTGGTTTTATCGTCTAAATCTAATGTTTTAAACAGGTGTTTTTAATGGATCTAATTAATAATGAATTAACTTCTAAAATTCATATCTAATAATTTATAAGCCAGAAAAATATAATAAAATATGTTTTGAGCTCAGGAAAATATAATCTAAAATATGGAATCGTTTTGGAAACCTAATTCATATATTAATAAAAAGGTGATTTTTAGGGTTTGAATAATTAATGGAAACCTAACCCTAATTCCACATATATGTATAATAGGTGCTTTGGAAACCTAAGCTTGGACATAGATGTGACCCTGGATCGTTTGACTCTGAAATTGAGGTATGCTTGCATCCCACATTAATTCTATATTGAGCAATTTCTTATTCTTCTCTCTTATGTATGTTTGCATCTCCGATTATTCTTATTGAGCAATTCACCTATATTTTGTCTTTCTCTTGGTCCTATGGACAATAGCCTATACACATTGCTCTTTTCTTTTGATATCATGGTTCATGTGAACTATCTTATTTTGTTATTGATCTTATGATCACATATATTCTCTTGGAATCTTATCTTGTTGCCTTGGTGCAATATGGACTTTTGATATTATATGCCCACTGTGATGTGGATTCTTACTTGTCGTTATATGCCACTTTGAAATGGATTTGCTTATAAGTTTGTGTTGTCCATTGTGTGATGGCAACATTGTATAAATCTGACTACACTCTGCTACTTGCCTCTACATTAACATGCTATGTGATTCAGTACCACTAGAGTAGTGTAAGTACTTTGGTTTTGTTTGTAGCAGATGTGTTATTTCCTGCTCTTTTTGGGACGGAAAGGAACCTCGTACCCAGGGCAAGATGTGTGATTCTTGGCCCATGTTTTATATTTGGGAGATTGGCAGTATTCCTTTCTCTATCAGGCTTCAGCTTTATGGGGGTTGGCCGCCAACTGTGTTTATATTGTTCTAGTGATATGTTTATCTCACAATGCATGCAGGATATTGATGTGGGGTGTGTGCCCTACTTGTGCTTTGTTTACCACCGTGGTTGTGGATTTGTTTATGGCACAATCCTTATATGTTTTGTTTTATGGCAAGTATCCCTTTTTGTTATATCTTATCACTTGATACCCGTTTGGGTGATACTTATTTCTTGTATGGGAAGCCTTGTATATTTTGATGTCCCTTATTCCTTATATTGCTCAAGTTACTTTTTAGTATGCACATACCAGCCTTTGCTGATGTCTCTTTTGTTTCTCTTTTGCTGGGGTATGCTTACAACCCTAGGTGGAAGACAAGGATGGCTTGACATGATGACCTAAACTTAGCTTGAGATGATGAAGCTTGGAGACAAACTTGAGGTGGTTTAGATTTCCTCTACTTGGATCCTTGTAATGTAAGTTTAAATTTGTAACCCTTTGTTTTATAATTGAATATAGTCAAATATTTTCTTCCGCTGCTATACTTTGGTCTTTTGTTACCATTATATAAAGATTTGAAAATTTTACACCCACTCCATCTCACCTTTTGAGTGTGTTTGGATTGGAGGTTCTATTGTTCAAATTTTTAGTAAGGAGGTGTTTTCACTTCTTTACAGTAGCTCCCCTTGGCTAAGTTTGTTTTAACCAAGAGGCAAAAAAATTGCAGATTTCCAATTAAGCATTCATAGCAATTTTGATGCATGTTTAAGTGATACTAAACATGAAAGCATAATGAATATTTCAAATCCTTTAAAGATTTCAATTGAAAACATTGTACTCTTTGCAAGCATTTCTAAGATATAAATCACCAATAAGTCATTTTGCTTGCCTATGTAATGATAGAACAATAAAAGCATATAATGATTAAACAGAAATTTCTTTTAACCTAAGCATAATTTTAGTTTTTGACTTAAGTTATTTAGAGAATCAACCAAATTTATCTCATATAATCTTTCAATAATGATGTCTATGATTTATACTTTATTGTACAGTCATTAATCACAAATAGATAACAATTTTGAACAATTTCAAACGAATTCAGCAATTTTACAGCTTTCTGAAAAACAGTGACATGCTCGGTCGACAATTTCTCGACCGAGGTTCACTCGGTCAACAATTTTTTGACCGACCGAGTTTCTGGAAAGTGTTCAAAAATCTATTTCAATATAGACTGTATCTAATTCAAAGATCAGTTTGAGATAAACATATGAATATCAAAGTAATATTTAGATTAAATTTCAACTAATCATATTCAAATCTTTTAAGTTTTGATTAACCTTAATTGATATAAATTTGTTATCCCTATATGTTAAGTTGAGATAGACATAAAGATATGCAAATTAAAGTCTTTGATCATATCTCAACTTAGTCTAATCAATTCAATTTGGGGGTTTTGGAACCCATACCAACTCAACATTCTTTTTCTTGTATGGGCATGAAAAAGAATAATGTCCAAGACGTGAGCAATAATGACAACATATAGAATCAACCTCAAGTCTTTTTCTATGGTTTTGTTCTAGGTTGTTCTTTGGTACAAATGTAGCTTGATGTGCTCGTGTCTTTCTCCAACTAGGTTGTTGATGAGATTTCCCTTTGGGCTTATAACCTAGTCCTCTTCTCCCGATTTGATGATAGGGATTATCTAAGATTTGATCAAGGATGTCATTGTTATTTAAACTCCTAACTTTTTGCTGTAGCTTGACAATCTCATCCATTCTGTTCTTGATATCTAGTTTTGCTTGGTCTAGATTGGATGATAAAGAATTCCTTTCTTTCACTATATTGTCATAATCTACATGGGTACACAAAACAGGTTATTTTTGGAGATCATTTAACTTTGCAAGTAATTCAACCTTTTCTTGATATAGAAGATCATAATTTGTCTCTAGAGTAAAAATCTTCACTTCACTACTACTTAGAGATGATTTCAAAGTACGATTATCAGAAACAATGCTATCTTTTTAAAAACCAAGAGTATTCAATTTAGCAAATAAATCGTCATTTTCGGATGTAAGAGCAAGAAGTCTAGCATTTAACTCATCATTTGTTTTATCAGACTTCTTTAATTTATTCTTGCACTCAATATACTTATTGTGAGTTTCTTCAAGACTAGAAATTAGCTCTTCTTTTGATAAATCAAGAAGGCTTACCTCTTCTTCTCCTTCTTCATTGGTTGTAGCAATGAGACACTCTTTGTTTTCATCTTCCTTCTTTGTACTCCATGGACAGCTGGATGTTGTGTGACTTGTTCCTAAGCACCACTCGCATCTTGTTGAATATGTGTCCATTCTTTTCTTTTGCTCGCGGTTGTAGACACCTCCACCCTTCATTCTTCAAGACCTGGTTAGGGTTCCTTGAAGCCTGCTCTGATACCAATTGAAAACTACTAGAGGGGGTGAATGGAGTTTTATAATAATTTTAATAATTAATTAACTCAAACAACCACAAAGAAAATATTGGACAAGGAGACACAAGGGTTTAGAGTGGTTCCTACCTTAGCAAATACTAAGGTAGTCAGTCCACTACCTGGTTGCTTACCCAACCGGGATTTGAAAAGAAATTGATTTTATTACCTCGCAAGGACTTTACATAAAATACAATTTCTTTTCCCAAACCCTTCAAGCAGCCTTCACCTAGAAGTAATCGCCCAACCTTGAAGCAGCCTTCCCTTGAAGTAGATGCACCAACTCCCGTTGCACCAGCCTTCTGAAGTAGCTTCCCGTGCGATAGCCTTCTTGAAGTAGCTTGAAGTCCCCTTCTCCACCTGAGAAGTCAACCCTCTCCAATCCGCAGCCTCCAACCCTAGGAGTAGCAAGGAGAGTACAAAAGATACAAAGGAACAAGAAAGAAAATAGAAATTACAACTTATCCTTTGAAGCACAAGGCTTGATTTGCCTATATCAAGCGTGTAGATCTCCTAACCAATGTGTATAGCAATGTGATTGTAGTGGATAGGAGATACTAGCCTATAGGACACGAAATGTGAGCAATAGGAATGAATGGCAAGTGTAGGAATCGCTCTATTGCTCTAAAATAGATTGCAAGTGAGTATTGAGCTCAAGTATAGCACAAGTATATCTTAGGTGTGTTTTGGTGTCCTAAGGCATGTCCTATTTATAGGAATGGCCTATGGATACTTAAGGACGTTCTAGACAACTTCTAGGGGCTTCTAAGTGCTTAACTAGCCGTTAGGTATAAGTTAGGTGCGTTAGTAACGGCTAGTTGCTTTATTCTGCAGTTGTTGTCAGAGACCATCTCGGTCGACAATTTGTCGACCGAGATACCTGCTCGGTCGAAGTTTTGTCGACCGACAGGCTCTCTGGATTAACGTTTATTTGCAACTGTCAACTGCTGTGTCTAACGGCTACTTTTGGCCAATCTCGGTCGAGAAGTTTATCGACTGAGAGTGTCTCGGTCGAGGAGTTTGTCGACCGAGATTGACTCTGTTTCAATCTATCAATTTAGGCACTAAGTGTGTGTATGAGTGTGAATTATGTGATCCTATTTAAATGGGATGACTTGTCTAACTATGGTGTTCAGCTAGGGAAAATCTAACGCTTGATTTACATGCAATTCTAAGTGCTTGTACATTATATATTTGTACAAGTTTTTACAACAGTGATTACATTGCATGGAAATAAAGATATGTAAGCTCTTGGATTTTCCTTAGTTGCTTTGTCATCCATCTTTATCCTGCACACTCAAGTAGCTCGTTAGAACAATAAAAATGAAATGTTTGTCATCATCGAAACAAAGGGATTTATTATAATGTCCAATTTATCCAACAATCTCCCCCTTTTTGAAGATGACAAACATTTACTAAAATATGAAATAAGGAAATATAAAGCATGTGAGTTTCATACCTGAAAATTACCTTTTGTAGCCATTTCGTTTGTATTGCAAGTGAGTGTTGGCCATCAAGATGAAACTCATTTATATTTATATTTTTTATTTTATATTCTTTCTCCCCCTTTGTCATTTCAAAAAGATATCCATGTTAAACATTGTATTTCTTCTCCCCCTTAAATAGATATCCTATTAGGAACCTGGATTTTATATTATTTATGTCCAATTTAGCCACAATTTATTTCTCAATCATTTGCAAAGGATGTTAAGCCTTGAAATGATATGAGATCATGTTAGGTTCATGGCATATGTATATTCATTTCTCACTCACTTTACAAGGGATGTTAAGCCCCAATGAAATGAGAGTCCTTTAAGCTTAGAATATATGAAGATGTCTCTAACCAAATACAAGGAATGTTTAAATCCTGATTTGTCTAGAGAATTCCTTTAAGAGCAAAATATATCATTTTGATGAAATTCTTTTTCATACAAATTACTTTTAAGAATACGAAGGTCATAGCAAACTCCAAATTATGTTTACAATGTTTTTGTAAACTTCTTAATCAAATAAACAAATTTGTTTTTATAAGCTCCCCCTTAATCTTACAATTTAATCAATTTAATGCTTTTAAGGTCACAAATAATTTTAAATTTTGATTTTGACCTTTATCAAAAGTATACTAAGATTAAGTTCAATAAATTTATATCTAAATAAGCATTTTGTCAAAGCTTATTTTAGGTCTCCCTTGACTACGACCGTAGCGCCCCTTGTCTAAGTTTGTTTTAACCAAGAGGCAAAATAATTGCAGATTTCCAATTAAGCATTCATAGCAATTTTGATGCATGTTTAAGTGATACTAAACATGAAAGCATAATGAATATTTCAAATCCTTTAAAGATTTCAATTGAAAACATTGTACTCTTTGCAAGCATTTCTAAGATATAAATCACGAATAAGTCCTTTTGCTTGCCTATGTAATGATAAAACAATAAAAGCATATAATGATTAAACAGAAATTTCTTTTAACCTAAGCATAATTTTAGTTTTTGACTTAAGTTATTTAGAGAATCAACCAAATTTATCTCATATAATCTTTCAATAATGATGTTTATGATTTATACTTTATTGTACAGACATTAATCACAAATAGATAACAATTTTGAACAATTTCAAACGAATTCAGTAATTTTACAGCTTTCTGAAAAACAGTGACATGCTCGGTCGACAATTTCTCGACCGAGGTTCACTCGGTCGACAATTTTTCGACCGACCGAGTTTCTGGAAAGTGTTCAGAAATCTATTTCAATATAGATTGTATCTAATTCAAAGATCAGTTTGAGATAAACATATGAATATCAAAGTAATATTTAGATTAAATTTCAACTAATCATATTCAAATCTTTTAAGTTTTGATTAACCTTAATTGATATAAATTTGTTATCCCTATATGTTAAGTTGAGATAGACATAAAGATATGCAAATTAAAGTCTTTGATCATATCTCAACTTAGTCTAATCAATTCAATTTGGGGGTTTTGGAACCCATACCAACTCAACATTCTTTTTCTTGTATGGGCATGAAAAAGAATAATGTCCAAGATGTGAGCAATAATGACAACATATAGAATCAACCTCAAGTCTTTTTCTATGGTTTTGTTCTAGGTTGTTCTTTGGTACAAATGTAGCTTGATGTGCTCGTGTCTTTCTCCAACTATGTTGTTGATGAGATTTGCCTTTGGGCTTATAACCTAGTCCTCTTCTCCCGCTTTGATGATAGGGATTATCTAAGATTTGATCAAGGATGTCATTATTATTTAAACTCCTAACTTTTTGCTGTAGCTTGACAATCTCATCCATTCTCTTCTTGATATCTAGTTTTGCTTGGTCTAGATTGGATGATAAAGAATTCCTTTCTTTCACTATATTGACATAATCTACATGGGTACACAAAACAAGTTGTTTTTGGAGATCATTTAACTTTGCAAGTAATTCAACCTTTTCTTGATATAGAAGATCATAATTTGTCTCTAGAGTAAAAATCTTCACTTCACTACTACTTAGAGATGATTTCAAAGTACGATTATCAGAAACAATGCTATCTTTTTCAAAACCAAGAGTATTCAATTTAGCATATAAATCGTCATTTTTGGATGTAAGAGCAAGAAGTCTAGCATTTAACTCATCGTTTGTTTTATCAGACTTCTTTAATTTCTTCTTGCACTCAATATACTTATTGTGAGTTTCTTCAAGACTAGAAATTAGCTCTTCTTTTGATAAATCAAGAAGGCTTACCTCTTTTTCTCCTTCTTCATTGGTTGTAGCAATGATACACTCTTTGTTTTCATCTTCCTTCTTTGATCTCCATGGACAGCTGGATGTTGTGTGACTTGTTCCTAAGCACCACTCGCATCTTGTTGAAGATTTGTCCATTCTTTTCTTTTGCTCGCGGTTGTAGACACCTCCACCCTTCATTCTTCAAGACCTGGTTAGGGTTCCTTGAAGCCTGCTCTGATACCAATTGAAAACTACTAGAGGGGGGTGAATAGAGTTTTATAATAATTTTAATAATTAATTAACTCAAACAACCACAAAGAAAATATTGGACAAGGAGACACAAGGGTTTAGAGTGGTTCCTACCTTAGCAAATACTAAGGTAGTCAGTCCACTACCCGGTTGCTTACCCAACCGGGATTTGAAAAGAAATTGATTTTATTACCTCGCAAGGACTTTACATAAAATACAATTTCTTTTCCCAAACCCTTCAAGCAGCCTTCACCTAGAAGTAATCGCCCAACCTTGAAGCAGCCTTCCCTTGAAGTAGATGCACCAACTCCCGTTGCACCAGCCTTCTGAAGTATCTTCCCGTACGATAGCCTTCTTGAAGTAGCTTGAAGTCCCCTTCTCCACCTGAGAAGTCAACCCTCTCCAATCCACAGCCTCCAACCCTAGGAGTAGTAAGGAGAGTACAAAAGATACAAAGGAACAAGAAAGAAAATAGAAATTACAACTTATCCTTTGAAGCACAAGGCTTGATTTGCCTATATCAAGTGTGTAGATCTCCTAACCAATGTGTATAGCAATGTGATTGTAG
This sequence comes from Alisma plantago-aquatica, assembly GCA_963693085.1. NCBI lineage: Eukaryota > Viridiplantae > Streptophyta > Magnoliopsida > Alismatales > Alismataceae > Alisma > Alisma plantago-aquatica. The sequence continues at coordinate 728,419,917 of OY856410.1, read as the reverse complement.
TGGATAGGAGATACTAGCCTATAGGACACGAAATGTGAGCAATAGGAATGAATGGCAAGTGTAGGAATTGCTCTATTGCTCTAAAACAGATTGCAAGTGAGTATTGAGCTCAAGTATAGCACAAGTATATCTTAGGTGTGTTTTGGTGTCCTAAGGCATGTCCTATTTATAGGAATGGCCTATGGATACTTAAGGACGTTCTAGACAACTTCTAGGGGCTTCTAAGTGCTTAACTAGCCGTTAGGTATAAGTTAGGTGTGTTAGTAACGGCTAGTTGCTTTATTCTGCAGTTGCTGTCAGAGACCATCTCGGTCGATAATTTGTCGACCGAGATACCTGCTCGGTCGAATTTTTGTCGACGGACAGGCTCTCTGGATTAACGTTTATTTACAACTGTCAACTGCTGTGTCTAACGGCTACTTTTGGTCAATCTCGGTCGAGAAGTTTGTCGACCGAGAGTGTCTCGGTCGAGGATTTTGTCGACCGAGATTGACTCTATTTCAATCTATCAATTTAGGCACTAAGTGTGTGTATGAGTGTGCATTATGTGATCCTATTTAAATGGGATGACTTGTCTAACTATGGTGTTCGGATAGGGAAAATCTAACGCTTGATTTACATGCAATTCTAAGTACTTGTACATTATATATTTGTACAAGTTTTTACAACAGTGATTACATTGCATGGAAATAAAGATATGTAAGCTCTTGGATTTTCCTTAGTTGCTTTGTCATCCATCTTTATCCTGCACACTCAAGTAGCTCGTTAGAACAATAAGAATAAAATGTTTGTCATCATCGAAACAAAGGGATTTATTATAATGTCCAATTTATCCAACAGATTCACCATCATGGTTCTTCTTCCTCTTCTCTGAAGACTCCTTTCCTTTGCGGGGAGGCCAAGCACTCCTAGTTGGGTTCCCAGTACCCTCGGGGATAGAAATTGTCTTTTTATGAGCCATCTACATAAGCAAAACAAACAGACCTTTAGTTTATCATTAAACTAATTAAACTTATGTCAGTGACGTCTCATTACATATCTTTTATTAATTTGATGGAGGATTCCTTAATCCTTAACTTACTTTCCCATACCACATGAGGGTGAGGAAGAGAGAGAAAACCCTAACTCTTAACGTCCTTAATAGATTATGTGATGAGAAGGAATGAATAAGATGAGAAAGTCCCAAAGGTATCTTATTTCGATTCAATTCCTAGGACATCGGCTAGGAAGTCACACAATCTAGGAGTCCTCATATTCTGACTAGTGGTGCGGAGGAAAAATTTTCCAACCCCCAGAAGTGATCCTTATCTATACACCTCAGTCTTTCAGAAATCCTCTAATAACTCCCTTGGGTTCTACGGAGTTTGTAAATTTAATAATTACTAAAAATTAAGTGGAGAACCTTGGCTCTGAGACCAAATGTAACGACCCCACCTTCCGGTAACCCCCATTTAAGGGAGACTGAAAGGTCGATGCCGTTATTCATTTTTCCGGATCAAGGTTCAGCAATTACTTGGTAACAAATATTAAATTCTACTAGACTATACTAAAAAAGCTATAATAAATAAAATTTTGCATACCTTTGAAATTTCGGGATTTCTATATTGCTATCCAGAATTGGAACCAACTAACTAATCCTCCTTGGACTTTAATTTGTGTATTTCACAATATGACGATTTATTGTTTTTCCATTTTTTTGTACCTAAAACGCCGACAAACAAAATGTCGGTCAGCCAAATCCGGTATGTGGGGGATACACTAATCATGCAATTATCCATAACAATGTATTGCACTCAATTATCATTTAACTAACGTTTTACGTTTTAAGTATAACTACGTTGTCCATGTGTACCCTATTCCCTGCGTTGTCCCTGCAGTGGTCCTGGATACTACCTCCCTTATGGTAGATTCCCATTATACCCCTCATCACTTCACCTAATAGGTGAATCAATTTCTAGGGCTGAGTCACATGACACTACCCATAGATAGCCCACTCCTTAACTCATGGTATGCTAAGAGTCTCATGGCGCTACACATGTGTAGCCCAGTTTCTAACTCATGCTACCCTAGACCTTGATCTAGGTTATCCTTAGCCTTTGCATAGCCACAGGGGTAGATTCGGATCTAGCCAGTTATACATGTGTACTCATAGTGATAGTCATAGTCACTCTGTAGTTGCATGAATTAAAACATCCAACTATTATTTCAAGCCATGAGGGAAACGTCGATAAAATCCTCAGAAAACTAATCGGGATAATCATAAGCGTAACCACATACCTGTATTGTAGATTTAGATACAGAATTAATTTGTAGAGAGAGAAAATCCAATCATTCAAGCAAGTTGCACAAAAACCCTAAAATAAAAGTACAAGTTTACTTTTATTAATATTTATCCAATTTCATCATATCCCTTAGGGTTTCTATCCCAATTTTAGGGTTTCTTGGAAACTAGGTTTTTGCCTTCATTCTTAGTTATCATGAACCCTAATTCCTCAAAATCACTTAAAACCTTTAAATTCTCTCCTTTTAATATTCCTAACAGTCTTAGGACCATTATTTAGTAATTTACTTCCTTAATCTGAAATAACATTGTTTTACCCTAAATTAGGGTTTCCATATACATTAATCTCCATTCATAGACATAAACACTAATTTAGACATCTTTATATTCAAAACGAATGCAAAATTCATATTATTAATTAACAGGTTGATAATCCTCAATTTTACCCATGAAGTTATAAAGAATCATCCTTTATATGTAATTAAGGTTTCTAATTACTTTTCAATACCCTTTTCTTTCAAATTAGAGTACTTTTGTAAAATGAAATAGAATTAGGTTCTTAAATCATTTTTATCCGGTTCCTTGCATTTTTCTACCCAAATTTCATATATAAAGTTCCTTTATACGAGATTCCTAGCTATTTCTATGATTTTAGTAAGGAAAAGCTATTTTCTGGATTATTTGATCAGAGAGGATATTTTATCAAATTTCTTGGGTCGTTCGATCGGTGCTCTGATGGATCACACCTTGATCTGACACTCCATGTCAGAGGTCTCCACTAGCGCTGAGATGCGCGCGGCTATGGGTTGTCATCTGTTGGATGGCATTCGGGTCCACGATGGACTCTGATCTGAGGCATCGCGTCAACTCACTCCACTTAGTGAGTTATCTCAACGCACACCTCCTGAGGCCGTCAGATCCTAAGTCAGCCCACTGTACTCCCTAATCTAATGGCTCTATCTCGTCATCCTCCCCTTCCTCTTGCTTTGCACTTGCAACGACACCGCGGCTGGGACTCGTCAGAGCAAACACAATCGAGAGAGGGTGAGAGCTTTGAGGGTTAGGAAGTAGTCGCATGGGATCGTGAGGGTGAGAGTGATCAATAGGGGGTCCTATATATAGGCTATGGGAGACTCTCTTAGGGTTTTTGTCCCTGCCGTAAAACCTTCTTTCAGCCCAATTGGGCATTTTAGGTATATGTGATGAAAGTCGGCAAAACCTGGGTCTAGACCCTTCAGAAAGGTCTCCCGAATCTAATGGGACAAAAATCCCAAGTGCACATGCACTGGAACGATCAAAATCAAAAGGGGAAATTCCCCTGTAACTCGTTCAAGTCCACATCCCACTGGGATAATGGTGATGAGCGGCGTGCATTGGATTAAAATATAACGACCCTCATCGCGCCTGTTCTTGCAAAAAGGAAAGTTGATTTCCTAAATTCCAAGGAAAATCCTTTTTTTGAAGATAATCTTGAAAAATCAATAACTCTCAACTCTTAATTCCTTTTTACCTGAAATTTTAAGGGAAACTCTTTTATGTTTTTATCTTTCATCCTACAAAAATAGGGACCATTATCTTAATTAAACGGTTCCTTTTCTTTAGTTGTAAGAAAACGCCCTTTTAATCATATTTTCCATATATTCTTTATTTCCTTTGCTATTATATAATTATCCAGAGTTCCTTGAACCCTTAGGAACCTTTATAACTCGAAATCTTATTTTGGGAAAATATCTTTAAGCCTTTTAATTATCCTTTATTCATTTTCTTATATTTCCCATTATCCTATTGAATTCCTTTTTCATTTCTTTTTCTTTTTCTTTCAATTGGGCTTAATGGCCAATAAGGCCCATCAAGAAAGCATGCAAGGCTATTATTCACGAAATTCATTCAAATCAAACCATGAAATCAAACATTGATCTTATTTATCTTTTAAAGGAGATTCAAAAATCTCATTACATGTTTTGGAAAATGAGGTTATAACAATAAGCTATTGTTGTACCCGACCCAAAAAATCATTTAGATCATATGGTTGTGGAAACAATGAAAAGGCAGTAAGAAAATGATAAAACAAGGGGAAAAAACTGAATTTAAATCAGTAGGAAAACACAAAAAATCCTGATTTGACTTCACGCATGGGAGGGTAAGAAAGGTATGCATAAATTATGAGATGAGACCTGGCATTACGAGTTGGGAAGGATTTACACCCCCATATAACTTGTTGAATTGTATTGTAACATTTTTAGTCATCTCACTTAAAAAATAGCGGCGCTCAAAGTTATTCTTCAGAAAATGGCAGAAAACATGATAAAAACCCATTTTTATGTTGGAAGACTTTTGGGGCTGAAGATGAAAATGACTTTCTCATCATAGCCATAAAGGTCCTAGTTTTAGGTGTGTTGATGTCCCAATCGCCTCAGGACCTCCCCAGATAGAGATCCATCATTGGCTGTTACAACTGATGCATAGAGAGAGAGAGGTGAGAGAGATAGATTTAGTAGATAAAGATTAGATCATTTACAAAAAGTATGCATATATGAGCAATATTGAATAGATCAAAGTAAGTAGTAATTTTGATAAGGATATAATACAAAAAGAAACAATTATTCTTATGTATCGTACCTGCTAGTTTCATAGAACTTGTTGTAGTCCGCCCAAAAAATGCAAAGGTTCCTAAGGTCCTGGGAACAATGGGAAAGTAAGGAGAAAATTATAAATTGATAAAGCTCAGAGTCTCCACCTAGATTTATACACAAAATAAGGAAAAAATGGAGATAGGAGTTTAAATCATCTGAAAATCACATAAAAGCCTTATTTTGACTCCACATGGAAGGTGGATAAGAAAGATATGCATAATTAACATATTGGATTCCACGATCTTGTTATGAGTGGGAAAGAATTAGCGCCCCAACATCTCGCACGTTGAAAGGTATTGCAACCTCTTTAGTAATCTCAGATGAAACAACTGTGATCTCGGTTGTTTTTAGTGAAAATGACAGTAAAAAGATAAAAACATGATTTTTATTTTGGAGGACCTTTGGAGCTAGATATGTTCGTGGATTTCCCATCATATCCCTAAAGGTATATATGTTAGGTGTGTGATCCCAATCGCATCGGGACCTCCCATGCCAGAGATCCATCATTGGCAGTTAGGATCGATGCGTAGGAAGAGAGTGATGAGAAGCATAGATTTACTAGAGAAAGATCAGATATTTGAGAAAGAGTGTACAAATATCACTAGTCATGAACGAATCATAGACAAAAACAATTCATCACATGGATATAATATAAACGGCATCATTTACTGTTGTAAATCCTACTGGAGTTATAAGAGCAGTTGGTGTCAGAGGAAGGATCCTTCGATCACATGTAGAAAACAAAAGGGTGAAGTAATCATTTCTCTGACTTTAGGAGAGATCAGACACACCTAGAATATGTTTGGTATGGGTGTCTATTTATAGATAGATGTTAGGGTTCATGGTTACCAAGTGGAAGATTTTAGAGTGGAGGCAAATCACATTGATGCATGTGAGGTGTGGCCCTTGGATCAAGGCAGTCTACCACATATCACTGACACATTGTTGTGATCCGCCCTATCGTCCGGGAATGATAAAGTCAATTTTCAAAAATTATGGATATTTTAGGAATGTTATGGAGAAAATCATTGAAAACATGCATGGAAAGATAAGTCAGAGTTGTCTCTCAATTTTTTTGTAGGAAACGCAATTAAAAAAAGGAATTTTATTTTCAAATAATTCAATTAGGAAATTTGTGAATAATAGCCTATTTAAAGAAAAATTGAAGGACAATTGCACACAGAATGATAAGTCAGAGTTATCTCTCAAATTTTCCAAGATGTCCAGAAGGAAATATTTAATTTCAGAAAATTCAACTAGGCAATTTGTGAAAAATATCCTATTTAAGGTAGAATTGAAGAATAATTCCACTTCTAGTCTAAAAAGTTTCTTTGCAGAAAACCCCAACCTATTTAAAGTGGGTGAGAATGGATGGATTACATAGAAAAAAATGTGTAAAAATCTGGAATAAGGATAAAATTTGGGAAATGGTATGAACTCTGTCATTAGCTAAAGAATTATCATTTTAAGCATGATTTTCTACTGTTTGAACAAAAATGGGGTTTCAAAAGTTTTCCCCTCTAAAGGCAAGGTTTGAGATAAGAGTAAGAATTGTAAGATTGAGCAAAGTGTGACCCCCATTTTCTATCGTGAAAGGATAAAAAGGTTGGACTTGTCAAAGTTGTTCTGACAAACCTTGTGGAGGGTGGAAAGCGTGTGTGGTGTTTCTTCCTTCTAAAGGTGAATCAGTGGAAGCAGATTGGAAAAAATGATTTTTCTAGAGTTAGGGCAACCTATGTCTTACAAATTCTCCTATGTCTAACCAACCATTCAATCCCTTGAAGTATTGATGAGTGTCTCCGATCATAGCTTTAGTTCTTAAACCAGTGCATGTCTTATTCTTCCACTAACTCATTCCTGAGTGAGAAGAAGGTGGATGTGAAAACTAGATGAGATATGTGGTTTTTCAGAGATGTTAATATCAAGAGTACGTAATCATTGAGTACCGAGCCAAATGCTCTTGTATAAAAAGATCTTGCAAAGTAGGCATCGTCTCTCTTCTATTTCTACACATTTTTGTTTTGGTTTCATCTATTCTTTTTGTAGAGTGGTGCACCAAATTAGGGTTAAGGAACACAACACAAAATAGGTAAAATTAGGTGAGTTAACCTATGTGGAAATAGTGCTTTGATTTCTCAAGATTGGACATTGGGGGGTTAGACAAATTCCCATATAAGGTAACCTTTATCACCAATTTTTGTAATGGTTAATTGTTTTCTCCATAGAGCATATGTGATCTCTTAAGGGAGTGTTAAAACAAGTTGAGATTGGGTCTCAGGTGATCCTCCAACATTAAGGTAGCCTCCATTGGTCCATAATTTTTTCCCTAGATCATCGACAAATGATTGTCCCCAACTTTCTAGTTCTCACTTGATTTGATTCACCTTTTTTTGAACTTCATCACTACTACGAAAGGATCAGAAAATATGGAAATTATATCATATGCAATCATCTCATAGATACTAGCAGATGTAGGGATTGCAAATTATGATATGTTTAGGACATGATTTGTGTATTAGTTCATGATCTTGCATCTTGAAAGATTTGGAAATATGAGCACGTGATTGGTTCAATTTCAGTTCATGATCTTGGACCATGGATTGGATATCTGACAAATTTTCAAAAGTGCTCAAGATAGAGAAGGTTTATCATTAGAAAAATTTCTAGATCTAAGGTGGACTTTAGGGCCAGTGAATGTGTCTATTAGTTATCTAAAGCTTGGAGAATCATATAGCCATTCAAAGAGTTCCAGGTCACTCATTAGGATCTTTAAAATCATTTCCTTCGTTGCTTTACCAGAGTGCTCAATATGGATACGTTGGGTATCAAACAAGTTTCAAAATTTAAGGTGACCTTTATGGCCAATGATTGTATTGGTCATATGTTTAATCCTTAGAGTATCTTCTTGTATCATTGATATTCATATATTAATAAAGTTGATATGATTAATAAGATTAATCAGATGGGGCTCTAGACAAATTTCTTGATTTACGGTGGTCTCCATGGCTAGTGATTGTATCAGTCAATTGTCAATTATCATGAGCATTTCATTTTTTTCAAAAAGTGGTCAAGATAGATAGGGTTGGGCACCATACAAGTTTCCATATTTAAGGTGGCCTTTATGACTAGTGACTATATATGAGAGTTGTTTTCTCCCTAGATCATCTCTTGAATAAAAGATGGCCTATCATGACAAGAGTGGGATTTTCCTACTATATAGAAAGCTTTGATCAAGGTTCCTATCCATTTATAAGGCTCTCGTAAGGAATGATTGCTCAAATTTAGGGTTTGAGCGGGTGTGCCTACCTAAATCTAGTGTTTGATAGATGTGCCTACTTGAATGTAGGACTTATACTAAAAATTCTATTAGGTATAGGGCTTGAAGAGATGCCTACTTAAATTGAGGGCTTGAATTGGAGGGAATGCCTTTTCGGGATAGGTCTTGGAGAGATTTCTACCTTGGTGTAGGGATTTTAAAGGGTTGCCTACCATGTTATAGGTTTTTTTAGAGTGGCTATACAAAATAGGGTTCGAGGTGATGTCTACTTGAATGTATGACTTTAAGAAAGGGAGTTTCCTACACAATATAGGGCTTTCATAAGAAGAGATGCCTATTTAATATAGGTCTTAAAAGAATGGATGTGTCATGCTTAGCCCGAATCATTAGATTTTGAATTTGAGTACCGTGGGCCACAATCCAAGATTTAAGATCTAGATGATAGTTAGGTATCAAGGGAAATTAAGAAATAATTTGGGAGTGTTGACATGGTGTAGGACTTAGCTCATCTACATGCCTTCTTGAATGTAGGTCTTTGAGAAATGAAATGCCTATTTTGGATAAAGCTTGAGAGCAAGGGTGCCTACTCATAATAGGGCTTAAGTGTAGGTTCCTACTAGAGTGTAGGGATTTTTGGTTAAAAAGGTGTGTATTTAGGATAGGTATCTGACAGGGATCGCCTACTCATAGTACAAATTTAAAGATAAGTACAAGTTTAGGTTAGTGTTTTGAAAATGAGAAATCCCTACCCTTGTGAGGGATTTTCAAAGTTAGGTTTGTGATTGGTCCAATAATAGATCATGGTCTAGAACTGGAAAGAGATTGGAAGTTATGTGATTGGTCCAGTTTGAGGTCATCATTCAAGACCCAAAATAGATTTGGAAGTTAAATTTTGAGATTGGTTCAGTTTTAAGTCAAGGTCTAGGACATAAAAGAGATTGGAAGTTATGTGAATGGTCTAATTTAGGTCATGGACCAGGACCCAAAAGAGATTGAAAGTTGCCATCCACAAAAGTGATCATGATTGAGGTTTCTTAGAAGACTGTAGGACTTTTAAATTGAGGAAAAAGCTCAAGCATGAGTACTTCCACTAATCACATGACTAATGATTTTGGGTGAAGTCTAATGTAGGTTGTATTGACCTTTGATGTCATCGTGAAAGAGTTGATATTATGGAGCCAATGTCTATCCGATCATTTAGACTACTTTGGTGATGTCACATTTTTATAGGTCTCTTGTGAGTTTGTGAAAATTGATCAATGCCTCCTGCTTTGAAGATAGAGGCTTGAAGCTTCCCCTTTTCTATCATTAGTAGATAACCCTCATTCATGGGTTGCATATCTATCTTAGAATACACATGTGGTTTTTAGTATCTTTGGATATAATGTGCCTTATCGGACTCTTTCTTTAGAGTTGTACGCTAGTGTTGTTGGAGATAGATTTGAGTCAAACTTTTTCTATGTAGTGAATAGTTCATCATGCCTTTGATATCTACAATCTTCTATCAACAATTCCCCGATGGACTCTGCTGATGTGAGTATGTCATGCTTTTTAAAGGAGGCTTTTGTGATATTAAAAATGATTTGTGATGTTGACACGAAGTGAGCCACTATCATATGAGAGTACCCTTCTTCATCCATGTTTGTCGAGTCAAGCGGTTATCATGATTTGAATTACGGTGGTAGTGTTTTTGCCCTATTGTTTTGTTTCAAAGGTTTTGAATTTTTCTTTTGACATTAATGTGATCATTTTAGTCAGTAACAAGTTGTTTTGAATTTGATTCTTGATTCAATTTTTATTTCAGATACCATGGTTTGTGGTTTCTTAGGATGTTATTCACCATGAAAGATGTCAGGATATAAAGCTTAGTGGTTTTTTTTGTTTCTTTTGTGCTTAGGCCACTAGTCAATATATAAGTATTTTTGGATTAAGACCCCTTTGACAAGTTGGGGGTAACCCATGTTAGCCAAGAGGCCTATCATGGAATGTGTGGGATGGTCATGTAATCAATGTAGTTTATCTGATGGAAAATAACAACTACCCTACTCACCCTAATTTCCACCTTTTTGTACTCGATTTTAAAGTGGTTTGAAACCACAAGTATGTTTAATATTATCCAATATCTTCTATGAACAGGTTGGTTTCTGCCTTGGCATGATCATAGTCAAATTTACCATAGGAGAAGATTCATTTAAGGTGGATTTGATGCTCCCTAGGTCATGGTTTATGTTTGTATGACTCAAGTTGTGGCATGTAGTGAGCATTCAAGTGACACTTCCCTACCTAGTTGGGTTAAGGTGCCAGGTGTCATAGACACCCCTATGTTCTCTACTCTCGATACTTCTTGGTGTATGTAGTGTGTCAAAAGCATGTATCCACATTTTCAGGTGTCCTTTGGACTTTTTCTTTCATTTCATAATTTTGCATTTAAGTCCATGGGAATTGATGCTTAGAACCTTAGGATGTGAGCTTTAGACTCCACTGGTCCTAGATATCATGCTTAATAATCAATTCACCACAAGCATATGTCCAAGTTAAGGTTCCCTTTAGAATTCATAGTGGATGTATGTTCAAATAATTCTTTGAAGTGAATATTCATGCTCAGAGTCTTCGGATGGGAACTTGAATTATGTATTAATGGGAGTCTCCTAGAGAAGGATCCCCTTTTTTTGTAACCAAGATAGATCATCATGGAAAATGGTGAGACATGGACAATGCCACAAGGGGTCCAAATCTCCTTATCATATAATCCACATGTCTTTATCAGGCCCTTTGAGAAGGTTTGATATCATGTTTAAACATTACAATTCATGTAGGTAGTTACCCTTGAACTTGTTTTCAAGTTATCTTGACTTTGTGGGTTTGTTCCAACTAGCTTCTCAAGTGCCTAGCTTAAGAAGACCAAGAAGTAGAAATTTGTTAATTTTGAAATGTGGTGTCATCATGCAATTTTAGCTTTAGATAATTTCATTGATCTAGTGTTTTTATGGATGAGATTAGGTTTTTAACCATTCAGACCTCGAGAGAACAATCATTCTCCTTCGGTCCTTGACCGCATGGTTCTATTTGGCCCTTTCGCTTCAGGGTGCATGGGGGGATGCATCAAGCGACTATGTTTGATTAAGTGGACTTTTAATTTTTATTTTATTTTTAATTTCCAAAAGTTAAGTTCTTTCATTTTTCATTTTTTTTCATTTTGAAATTTTTACCCTTCTTCATTTTATTGATTTTATACCAAAAATAGTCAGATAGATCCCTCTTGATATGTAGATGATTTGGGGTTTGTGGTAGGTATGCCTATGTGTCTCTCTGGTAGAGCTCTGGATATGGTGGATGCTCAATCAACTTTGTGAATACACTGGTTGGAGTGCTCCCACTGTGCTCTAGCTCGAGTAGGGATTCAATCAATTATGCGGATACATCTGACTCTTTGACGATAGGCTCTGGAGTGACTACACCTATCAGGGTGTCTATTTGGACCAAACCTGAACAAATTAGGACTTAAATGGCATGCTTGAGTCCTAATACATTTTTCTATTCTTCGTTTCAAGATGCAATGATAATGATAGTACATGATGGGATTGTAACTCTTTCATAGAGGTTTATAAGGCTCCTTTATTGTTGGAAAGTACATAAGATGCTTGACCAATGGGATATTCCTACTAATAGAGACCCCTATGTTGGTATGTATGCCCAGAGAGCCAACCATATGATTATCGTAATGGCATATCATGCAAATAATTTGATTAATATCAAAAGGCAATATTGTTTATTCTATTTTATTTTGTTAAAAGATAATGATGTTATATAATAAATGTATAAAGAATGATATTACTCGGTGGCACATGTCTTTAGGTTGAGGACCTAAACAATTATATCATACATGATAAGAGTATATACATTTTTTATTTGTCCAGAGTCAGTTGCTAATGAGGAAATTGATGCACAATAATAACACTTAAGACTAAAGTGTGTGTTGGTTGATGACTTAATCTCCTCAGTCACAATATGTGATATCAAGCCAAACACATAGGTACTACTTAGATAATAGTGTAATGTGTACCAGATAAATACACTATGGAGTGACACATGGAACCATTTAACGGGATTAAAAATCACCTCTTATAGTGATGGTGGTGATTGTGGTTCTTATATCTAAAATCACTACACTCATCATATGTCATTCAATGTAATTTGACATCATCCAATGGACCTTGAATAATAGTTACCATAAAGGTGATGCTTGAATACATTGTGACACGTGGTGAATGACTATGAGTGACATAGATGGGATTTTTCCCTCCTAAGGGAGTTTGATATCATGGCCACTTGAAAGCAAAACTGATAAATGAATGTACATGCTCATGTGACTCAATATGTGATATTGAGTTCATATGTATCTCAGACAACCTGCTCTAGTTCAAGGAACATGGATTGAATGTTGAAGAGGATGACAATTTCATGCCTTGATTTTAATATGAATATCAAATGTGAAGGAACTATACAATTGCTATAACACCAATCACATATTGTAGGTTAAGGTTGTTCTCCAACTTTCCAATTACTTGGGTAGCAACGATGTCTTGCTAGATACCACTCTTTGCTTATGATGTCATAAGTTGGTTATGGACATTCATTGCCAATGTAGATTGGGGCATGTAGGGTAAGACACATAGGATACACCTGGAAAATTAGTTTACTCATGGATACAGTTTAAACTTGATTATTAAAGTGTTCGATATTAATTTTAAACAATATTGGAAATCAAAGCTCTCAAACGACCGATTCATATTGTGAACTGATTGGTTCATATGTTTGAACCGATCAGTTTAGGTTGTGAACCAACTGTTTGGTTGATCAATGAGATTGGATCAAGGATTGATGCATACATCATGTTTTGCATTAAAACAAATATCAAATGCAAATTCATTTGTGAATAGGACACCATATGAACTGATAGATCCAAGGGTTGAATTGATCATTGTACATGTGAATTGCTCGGTTCATGCTCAAACTGAGTGTGGATTCATATGTTCTAGAAAATTTGTGAATTTTGTCTCTTCAACTTCCGGTCTATCTAGAAATCTTGACCATGACCCTCCTATAAATCGAGTTGTAATCAAGTCTTTCAAAGAAACAACAGTAAGCCTTGACAATTGTTGTTTTATCATAGTTGTGGTAATGTGAGAACTCGAGCAAGTCCTACCCATAAAAAGGAGTGACAACAAGGGAGAGAAAATTGGGAAAGCAAGTCAACACTAGAATGTTGACTAGAAGGGACAAGCCCTTCTTGTCTATTCCAAAAGAAAGACAGACTTTCCTGGTGGTCTGCATGGACTAGGTAGAGGCGAGGAGGCTTTTTCCACCTGGTAGGAGGACATTGTCAACTGTCATATGTTGTTCTAGACTAGGAGGATGCAAACGATAGCCATCCATGTGTGACTTGAGAAAGAAGCACCTTACAACAAAAATAGTCATTGGACTTGCTCCAAAACCAGGTATATGCCTTGCAACCTTTCCTTCCCAGTTCATAGTTGTTGACATGATCTGCTATCTAGGTGAAATATGGTATTAAATTTTTGTTTCCACTACAATATCTGTCTCCATATTTCCTTATAGTAGAATTAGAGTCAGGTCAATTTACTATGCTTTGGGATTTAATTGATATGTTTGATTTTGGTTTTTATTTTTATTTATTATATTAGATGCAATTATTTAAATGATTAAATTACATATGTGATCAAATACCACAAGTGATCCATATATATACATATATATAGTTGCAATTTATACATGTCACCCTAAAACAAGTTTTGATGGTGAATGTAAGCATGGTTATGGCCAATAATGCCTAATGCTTTGTCCATGGTTAGATGTTTTTGTATTCCTATTTGTATATCAGTTTGCATATCGAGAGAAAGTTAATGCTTTTCTTCCTATGCTCCCCTCAAATTTAACTTGAGGTTTCCCTATTACAATGTAATATGTTAAATAGGATTAGGATATTTTCATTTTCTTTTTAAAAATATGGCATTCTACTTTGGACGAAATGCATGTTTCAGAAAGCTAACTGCTTGACTAGAAGAACGGTCAATGGTGAGACAATAGGGGGAGCCAAACTGATCAGATGGTAGCCGAATTGATCGGATGGTGAGCGAACTGATTGTTTGGAGGAGTCCAGACTATGCTTGCACCAAAGAGCAGTCGGCCAATCCAGAGACCAACTGACCAACCTGGAGATCAACCAAATAGTTCAAGTCTTGAAGTGATCGATCCACACTGGTTCCATCACAAATCTTCATCAATGACAGGTTGCTACATATGATTTGGACCATAGGTGGTAGTAGTTCCTTGTGGCTCTAATGAATTACAATATTATGGCCATAACCATTGCACATGTTTTATTATTGCATATTTTTGTTTGTAGATATAGTATGTATATGATAGATATGAGTATGTGGTGATTTGATATGTATATATATAAATAGTATATATATATATATATATATATATATATATATATATATATATATATATATATATATAATCCCTCAATCAAATATTAAGTATCATATGCTTTCCATAAGCAACAAACATCAAAAGAATGATTGACTAAGAGTGGGCACGCCAGGCGTGGTGCGTTGTCTATCTCACAGAAGTGTGATGGTAGTCATGTGGGCCTACCAAGTAGGGTGTGCATCAGTATCGTGTTGGCTTTTGGGTAACACATAACTAGGTGACCTTAATGATAATAAGTGCCTAGAAGCTTGTAGATGACTATGGCAAAGAGTTGTGAATACCATCTATCCAAGAATTGCATGAGATGCAATTAGCAAAAGTTGCCTACCTTAATGACTGGTTATGGATGGTGGTGTTAGCCGAGTAACAATCTAGTCGTTTTAGGTATTGGCTCATGAGAAGTTTGTATGCTGCAATCTTCTATATTAATACATGAGTGCTATCAATTTAAACAAAATCGTGGGAGTGATGATTAATTAAGGGCCTAATTAAACATCATCAAATTTTATTTGAATCAAATCAAAGAAAATGTGTTTTGACAAATTGCAAAATTTTCTTGTAGAATCAAATTGCAACCAATAATATTTTTCCCTTACTATTGGTTCTTGAGAAGGACAAGTTGAATGGAAATAACTTTTGTGACTGGTTCCAGACACTGAGAATTGTTCTCAGAAAAGAGACCAAGCTCTATATCCTGGGGACACCAGAGCCAGATGAACTTGCTTCCACTACACCTAAGGCTGAAAGGGATGCTTACAAGAAGCATATTGATGATGTTGTAGATGTCAAGTGCTTGATGATATGCTTTGCAAAGGTAACATGAGAACATGGATTTTCTTGAGATTGTAACACGTCTTAAGAATATTTACTAAAATCATGCAAGACAAGAGAGATATGATGTGTCCAAGGTATTGTTCAAGTGTAACATGGTCGAAGGAGATCCAGTAGGTCCCCACGTGCTCAAGCTTGTTGGAAATGCAGAGAACCTTGATAGATTGGGATTTCCATTGAGTCAACAGTTTCCCACAAATGTAATTCGAAAGTCATTTCTAGGGTCATACAACCAGTTTGTCATGAACTACAACATGAAGGATTTTGACAAGCCATTATTAGAATTACTTGGGATGTTGAGGGAAGTTGAAGCATAGATGAAGAAAGACAAGCCCAAGTTTGTGATGATGATATGTAGAGGCAAAAGGAAGTTAAAAGGAAAATAATAAACTAAGAAGAGTTCTAAAGATACCCAAAATCCCTATTCTTCTACACTCAAAGGAAAAGGAGGGGTGACTAAGGGAGGCAATCGTCATTACTATCACTAGCATAAACACCAAAAGAGGAATTGCCCTCTCTACCTGGATGAACTAAGGAAGAAGAAGGAGGGTATAGAGACCTCCACTTCAGGTATAAGTTGATAAATCTCTTCAACTTGGGTACTAGATACCATATGTGGATCTCACATATCTTCATATATGCAAGATCTAAAAAGTAGTAAGCCTTTGAAAAGGACGAGGCCAAAGTGTACGTTGCAAATGGAGCAAGAGTTGTTTTGTATCTACCATAAATGTACACATTCTTTTTGTATCTTGTATGGACAAGTATGGATATGAATTATATATAAAGAATGGTCAATGTACTATTTCAAAAGATGACATCTTTTATGACAGTTCCCCAATGTCTTATGGTCTTTATTTATTAAATTTAAAGATAAATGTTTAGAACGTAAATACCAAAAGGTTAAAACTTAATAACTCAAAAAAAAAACATATCGTTGGCATTTTCGTTTAGGGCACATCAATGAGAAACACAAATCTAGACTCCAAAAAGATGGATATCTAGACTCTTTTGGTTTTGAATAAATAGAGATATGTGAGTCTTGTTTGATGGGATAGATGACCAATAATCCCTTCACTGAAAACAATTAAAGTGCTAGAGATATGTAAGGACTCATACATATCGATGTATGTGTCTCTTTTAGAACAAACGCTAGAGTTGGATCCCTAATCTTAATTACCATTAGTGATAACTTCAATATGTATGGTTTTTTAATATGAAGAAACATAATTCATAAACATTTGAAAAGTTCAAGGATTTCATGAATGAAGTATAGAACTGTAACATACCATATCTTAAACCCTACCCTAGAACTTTGATCTTTTGGGTTTGACAAAACATGGTTTGAGGTTAGACTTATAAAAGGTTTAGAATGAACAATGTGAGCTAATGCATGTAAAGTCACCCTAATAAACCTAATTGAATGAGTAATTAAGATAATGGGCCATATGACATATCTCATAAAAAGAAATCCCAAAAGTGAAATCTAATTTTAAAATTGTGTTACTTGGGTCCCAATTGCCTTGGGAGTCAAGTTTCACTTCATTCACATAATAATAATTCATTTAATTCCAATTGGAAAAGGAGATGTGTGTTTTCCCCAAAATATCAAATAAAATAATAAATGACTCCAAAAGAGGAAAATAATCTTAGATGTAATGTACATAATAAATATAGCCTTTGGGTGAATTTTCATCCAATTTGGAGAGAGTTTGCTTAAAAGGTGAAATCAGGAGAGAAAAAGTGTGTGGAACCTTCATAATATTAAATAAATGCTCAAACAACTCCAACATGTAAAATTGATGGCAAATTCATATCCAACACATTAAATATGACTTATAGGTGAAGTTTCATAAAATTTGGAGAATCTTTAAGTCATTAATGCATGAAGAAAGAGAAAATAGTATATGATTTAATTAACACATTAAAAGTTCTTAAAAGGCAAATCTAATTGCATAATTGGAATTTGCATGTATTAATTATCCTCTGTGTAAAATTTACTTAATTTTGGGATTCGCTTGTGCCCTCCAAAAAAGAAAGAGAAAAGGAAATTATATACAATGTCACTTTATTAAACGAATCTTATTTTGTCACGACCACCCTATGGTTTCCTGATTTCCAAATTTCACTTATACGCATTTCTTTCTCTACCATCGGATTTCAATCTAATGGACGTCAGATGATCTCCTACCTTGAGTAGGAGACCAATTCTTTTGTGAACAGTGTCGCTGATTTTCCATCGCATATATCTTTTGCGATTCTTGATTGTTTTCCATAATTCCTTCATCGTTGACTTTGTCGCTTGATTTTAGTTGCTTTGATCCCAAGTTTTATGGGGTATAAATACTCGGTGTTCTCTAACCCCAAGTGCCAAAATGATCCTTTTTTGTGCCATGTTCCTCTTCGATACCCTTCCTCCTCACGAGTCCTGGTCATCAGACCCCTCAAGTATACTCTCTTTGGTTCCTCCGCAGTGCTTGGACTTGATTCCAAGTATTAGTTTGATCTCATCTACTCCCAGGTATGTTTTCCTACTCCATCCCTTGCCGACAGTTGTTCTGGGTCCATGTTGTTGCCCCCGACCATCGGGATCAATGTGGAAGACTCTGTATGCCTCCTTTTTCCCTCGTGAAGCCTCTTCTCTGTTTGATTGGTTCGTTGAGGCAGGTATGTCGTTTCCCCCTTTCTTTCACTTTTCCCTGTTGGGTTCTGGCATGGCTGAGATTTTTGTGTCGTCGTCTTGCATTTTGGTGAGCTATCTCATGTTTGACTTCAGCTAAGGCCATAGTAGCCTTTTGGGCATATTCTAGAGTGAGCCCTGGTGGGGAGTTCCTTCTCGAATCTTAGCATTATGCTACTCATCTCTATGGTTCTGGGTCGTGAAGGTGCTTTTTTTTTAATTTCAAGCCAGAGGGTTCTCTATTCATCCCACCCCTCTCTTGTGGGCGAAAACATCAACAAAGGTACATCTCCTGCTTATAATATCACAGGTATCTTCCCAAAAGACCACCACACAAAAAACCCAAAAAACCTACAAAGAAACACCAACAAGGCATCTTCAACACCTTCAAGATCAACCAAAAACATCAACCGTCGATCCTTCTCTTTCTAATATGGATATAAGGCATCCCTCTCTTCTCAAGAATTGCCATGCCTCTAATCTTTCTGGGCATTCTACTAACATCAGTGGAAACGATCACCTCTGAGTACCTACAACCCCACCGTCCCACAGCCATCGGAATCGCGTTAACCATCTTCTGAACCACAGACCCAGAGATCCCCTCTCTATGCATCTCGGCTCTCACTGCTCTAACTTGAGCTTTCATCTTCCAAGGTTCATGACTATTCATCCAAAGGATGTTGTAAGTATCATGGTCATCAAGCTCAATGCTTGAAATCTTAATCGATCTGTCTCTCGCAATCTTCAGACCAACCAAAACCGCTTGAATGTATGCCATACTAAAATCCCAAGCGTTCAACCAAGAGAAGAAGATCATGCATATCTCTGCGTTATGGTTCCTCACCAGGCCTGCAGTCCATCTCCTTATACTCCCGTCTTCACAAATGTCCCTCCCAATAGTCAAGTTCATCTTTAAATTAAAAAGGTCAGGTCTCGACCACCTGAGCAGCTTAATCTCCTTCATGCTTACCCCTGGTTGAACAATACCTGCACCTTCCATCTTATCATATAAATCACATCCACTGAGGTAGGGGAAGGACTTCTTCTTCATCTTATTGTTAACGACATTGATCACATGTTTCCATTCAACTGTGATCTCTCGTTTTTTATCATCAAAGTGAGCTGCGCATCGAATTCTCCAAATGCAAAGAGGAATTTGGATAGCCAGGTAACCTTCTAAACACAAATCCAATCTCTTCTTCAACCCCAAGATACACGTCTTGACAAGAGATCCTATATCTATCGGCGGCTGCAAACCAGTAATCTCGGTGAACTTAGACCAAAGGTCAGAAGCAATCTGGTTGTCAAAGAAAAGATGCTTCGAGTCTTCTTCTCGATGGATCTCACAGCAAACACAACGAAAGACTAACGGGATACAACACTACATTTTGATATTTTCATCAGTAGAGATAGCCTTTCTCGCAATCTTCCATACCAGAGCACACGCTCTAGGGAAATCAAGCTTCCATATTATCCCCAGCTCTTTCCATTCTTCTGTTCTCGTAGTTTGCAGAACTTTCTTAGCTGAACTCAAAGAAAAGAGACCTCTCTTATCCGGTCCCCACATCATGACGTCCTCTGTGTTATCAATCCAGATCCCCGTCTCTTGTATGAGCTTTATACCATTATCATTAACAATATGACTCAACGAATTCTAGTCCCAACCCTGTTCTTCCTCCCATAAATCATAAACCATAAACGGGTGTCTACGATCACTAGCATAAATGGCATGGCTAGCAAGCCTATCTTCACACCACTTCACATCCCAGAAGCTGATCTCTCCTCTACCAACTGACCATCTAATGTAAGGCATAACCTTTGGAAAGACATCCCACACCTTGTTCCAGAACGGTGATGGCGTACAACTAATCTTTAGATTCTGAGGATACATCTCGGATCTCCCTGTACGAGAATTAGCATACTTCTCTCTGCACAAAATCGCCCAAAGGGAATTACAACTGATCACCTCCCAACAAGCTTTGGCGAGGAACGCCTCATTCAACCTTCTCAGAGGTACAAAGCCCAGACCTCCTTCCTCCTTGGGTAACGCCACCTTATTCCAACTAATCCATACTCTACCATCATTGTTCTTTCTATCCGCCCATAAGAAACTAGAAAATTTTCTCTCTAATCTGTCCATAATCCCAGCAGGCATCCCAATAGCCGCAACAGTATACACAGTAATAGACGCCAGAACCTGATTAATAAGGAGCTTTCTGCCCGCAAAGGATAACAGGTTCGCCTTCCAGTTAGCTATCTTCGAGTTTACCTTGTTCATCAGGAAATCAAAATCAACCAATCTCGCTCTACCTTTCGAAATAGGGACCCCAAGATATACAAAATACTTCACCGAACCATCAATGTCTAAGGCTCTCGAGATATCATCAGCACCCTATGTATCCGATCCCCCTACCATACAACACGATTTCCTTCTATTGATCATTTGCCCAGTAGCTTTCTCATACGACGTAAACACCTCTTTCACAGCTAGAACCAAGCTAGTTGATGCATTGAAGAGCAGAACAACGTCATCAGCATAAAGGAGAGTCGGAGCATTGGCGAAACCACTAGTATGAAATATGTTAATCTGTCTTCTTGCCGTCATCTCAATCACTCTTCTGCTCAGCAACTCTTCAAAGATAATGAACATAAAAGGTGAAATCGCATTACCTTGCTTCAACCCTTTCTCAATCTTGAAGAAGCCTGCAGTTTCATCACCCACCGTGACCATAGTCCACGTATTTCTGAAGAAGCTCAAACAGATATCAATGGCATCACAAAGGAAACCGAAGGTAGAAAGGAACTTATCTAACACCTTCCAATCAACTCTATCATAGGCTCTCGACATATCGAACTTCACAATCGTATTAGGAGACCCCTGCCCTTGGTTAATGTCATGTGAGATCTCCTTCATAAGGCGTATATGGTGTGTAATGTCTGTACCTTTCATAAAAGGAAGATGGGTCTTGTTGTAATCCCTGGTCTACCCATCGTGGTGTCCCATGTTTTATTTTTAGAGCAAGGGTAGTAGTGTTTTTTCGCCCCCTTTGATTTTTTTCTCTGTGCTTTGGGCTGACTGGAGCCCAGGGCCAAATGGCCAAGAATCATTAGGACATTTTCGACCAGGGCCCCCCTCTCTCACCCTCTCGTGAGTTGGACACTTACATGACTTTTTCTCATTGGACGGTTTTATAAAATTAATAATTAATTCTACACTGATTAGAAAAATATAAATAAATAATCGTTGGATTCAGAAAAAGATTTCTTATCTATTGGTCTTGGTTTTGTGGCCTAAATGAAATGTTTCGTAATAAGTGATTTTAATGGACTTTCCTAATTAGTTATAACTTATAAAATGCATAACTAATAATTTCTAAGTCAGATATAATAAAATATGTTTGGACTCCTTATAACATAAACTAAAATGTGGAACAGTTTTCATAACCTAATTAACATAATGATAAAAAGGTGTTTTTAGGGTTTGGATAATGTACATGAAATTGATATAAAATGTATATGTGTTTAATAGGTTCTTTGGAATCCTAGACTTGGATCTAGAAGTACTTTGGACTTTGTACTCTGATTTGAGGTATGTTGTATCCCCTATTCCTCTATATTGAGAAATTCACCTATCTTATCACTTCTTTTGACTTTGTCCTACACATATGCCCATTCTTTTGATATCATAGTTTGTGTGAACTATCTTTCTTGTTATGGACTTGGATATTCTCGTGATATCTATCTTGTACATTGTTGCATGTTGGTCTTATATAATGATATGTGCCCACTTTAAGGTGGATGTTTATATGTTTGTGTTGTGCATTATCTGATGGCAACATTATATAATTCTGACTAAACTGTTCACTTGCTTCTATATCTTACATACTATGTGATTCAGTAGCACTAGAGTAATGTAATCGCATTGGTTTTGGGTGTGCTCCATTTATGATTTTTGGATGGTGGTAATGGTACCCCATACCTGAGTTTCAATGATGTGAAGCCCTGGCTCAACGTTTTATATATTGGGAGTTTGGTAGTGCATCATTCTCTATCAGGTTTCAAGGATGTGAAGCCTTGGCCGCCATTATTATTTATATTGTTCTAGGGCTATGCTTATCTCACATGCATGTAGGTTATTGATGTTGATTGTGGGGTGTATGCTCTGAAAGATCCAGAGGGGGTGAATAGAGATTTTTGGAGTTTTAAAACAATTAAAACACTTGAACAAGAAGTAGGAGGAAACAAGGAAGACACAAGGATGTAAAGTGGTTCCTACCTTAGAAATCTAAGGTAGTCAGTCCACTACTCGATTGTTTCCAACCGGGATTTTGAAAGCAATTAATTTTGTTACCTCGTAAGGATGTTACATAAAATACAATCATATTCCTTACACCCTTGAAGTATCCTTCACCTGAAGTAGCCTCAATCCTCCTAGAAGCAGCATTCTAAAGTAACTCCAAGTCCACCCTTGAAGTAGCCTTCACCTGAAGTAGCTTCTATACTTAAGGCAGACTTCAAAAGTAATTCCAAGTTATCGAGAGCAGCCTTCACCACCTTGAAGTAGCTCCACAAACCTCCTTTCAACAACCTCCAACCTAGGAGTAGTCAAGGAGAACAAAATACAATAAAAGGAACAAGATTGGAAGAAAGAAACAATATTACCAATGAGTACAACGATTTGATCCTATATCAAGTGTATTGATCTCCTATCCACTATAGATGAATGTGGTAGTGTGGTTTCTAGGAGATACTATTCTATAGGACACTAATGTAGATCTCAAAGAAACAAATTGCAAGTGTAGCTTTGCTTGTTGCTCACTAAGAATGAATCTCAAGTGTAATTGTGCGCACAAGTGATGCTTTAAGTGTCCTAAGGCCTCTCATATTTATAGGAATTGGTTGCAATTGCTTATGGTCATTCTAGACACTTTATAGGGTGTTCTTAGTGCTTAACTAGCCGTTAGGTGTCCTTAAATTATATTACAACGGCTAGTTGTTTAATGTTGAAAAGTGCAGTCCAGAACTTGTCTCAGTCGAGAAGTTTGTCGCCCGAGTGTGTCTCGGTCGAGATTTTCTGCGACTGAGAGGGAGTTGAGGTAAATGTGTTGAAACGTTCATTTCCAACTCCCAACTACTTTTCCAACTCAGTCTAACAGTTATAGAGCTTGTTGGAAGGTCTATTCTCAGTTGAGAGTCTTGTCAACCGAGGGTGTCTCGGTCGAGGACTTTGTCGACTGAGAAAGTCCCAGTTTCAATGTGTTGAGTCATCTACTAAGTGTAGGTATCAATGTGTAATTGTGCTTCTATATTAGGGGAGAGTCTATATAAGTGTGTGAGTGGATAGAGAAGATCTAACTCTTGATTTACATGATATCTATGTACTTGTACATTATATTCTTGTACAAGTTTTTACATTGAGTACAATCATGAAAATAAAAGTAATCTAAGCATGGTGATCTTCCAATTTGTATTGGTCTTCAACTATCCACTTCCTTATTTGTTTATTACTAAAACACTCAAATAACAAGTTAGATACACAAGAATGAAATGTTTGTCATCATCAAAACAAAAGATTTAATAATGTTTAATTGAGCCAACAATCTCCCCATTTTTGAAGATGACAAACATTTCTAAAATATAAATCAAGATAATTTAAATAACATGAGTTTCGTACTTGAGATTTACCTTATGTAGACATTCTCTTATTTATTCATGGAGTGTGTGCTAGTTATTCCCAAAGATGTATGAAACATAGCATCCAACTTTTTAAGGAATATAGCACCAATTGATGTGAATCCAAGAGATTATAAATCTCATTTATTTTAAGCCCTAAAATAAATGAATCTACATAGATTAGGGCTTAAAATTCAAACATAGCATCTCTACCTAAATACACGGGATGTTAAGCCCTAATCTATGTAGATTCAATTAAGAGCAAGATATTCATTGTATTCAAGAATGTTGTAAGATCCCTCAAGTTCATTACTTTAAGAATACTAAGGTCATAACTAGCTTTGAATTTTAATTGAATAAGTAAAGCAATGAATCAATTTTTTTATAACATCATGAACAAATATACTAAGGTTGAATATAAGTGAATGATTTGATTTAACAAATAAGAATTTTTCTAGGCTAATTTTAGGTCGACCATGAATTCGATGGGGGTGCCCCTCGGTCAAACTCTTTTTTGACCGAGAGGCATTTCTATGAATTTCCAATATAAGAATTTTCATAAGTTATTCAATGATCCACTTCTTCTTGAACATGACTGAATCGTGTTGTATATAATAATTTTTCATTTTAGTCATATGTGAATTGGGAAATGTTGAAAATTCTAAGATAAAGCCTTTTTGTGACCCAAGATTAAGTTTTCCTTCTTTTTCCATCTTAATTCATGTGACCAAGGTTTTGAAAAGATATTTTGTTTTAATTTCTTAGCATGCTCAAACTTTAATTTTTTCTCACAAAATGGTTATGATTATATTTTAACCACGTTCCTTGTATGATCAATTCTTATCTTTTTAATTTTGATTATGTTAATGTTTAACAAGATCTCTTATACCAATAGTTTTTCAATTAAGGCTTTCCTCCAATCTTGTCCTTATGTATGTGAAAATCTCTTTGTTTCAATTATAAGCATCTTAAGACAAATTAATCTTGCAATGTTTTGGTGCATATTTATAATTCTAAAAAACTTTCAAATATTTAGGCAATGTATCATGTAGAGTTTATTACTCAAGTGAAATACTTAATTTTATAAAACAGTTCTGTCAGAAATATCTTTGGTCAACATTTTGCTCGATCGAGAGAGGTTCGGTCAAAGTATTTGTCATCTGGATGTTTTTCCAAGAACTTTTATGCTTAAAACAGTAACTTACTCGGTTGACTATTTTCTCGACCGAAATGTTATCGGTCGACAACTCTCTCGACCGATAATTTTACTGTTTCTCCAAAAAATGTAGATTTCAGTCAGAAACATCATCGGTCAATAGTTTTCTCAATCGAAAATTGTCTCAGTCAAAGTTGTTGTCGACCAAGATTGTTTCTATTTTGTTTTAAGTAGTGATTTTCAAGTAAAAAATAGGTTACTTCCAATACAATTTTATAGAAATATGCAAATTAAAGCTCAGTTTAGTTGAGATAAGACATTTTGAATATCAAAGTAACATTTTAGGTCAAATCTCAACTAATCATATTCAAATATCCTAGGTTTGAAGTCTTGGAACCCACACTAAATTAACATCCTTTTTTGTATGTGCATGAGAAAGAATAATGTCCAAGATGCAAGAAATAATGACAACAAATGAAATCAATTTCATTTCTCCTTTGAGTTGAATTGTTCTTGGGTATAAATATGGCATTGGTCTTGGGTGCTTGTGTTCTTCTAGATTTAGGATGATATCTTCCTTTTGGAACATATCCTAAACCTTTTCTTCCAATTTTCCTAGAAGAATCCTATAGGATCTTATCAAGAATACCATTATTTTTCAAGCTACTAATTTTCTTTTATAACTTAGCAATTTCATCCATTCTCATTTTAATGTCTAACTTTTCTTTATCTAGATTAGATAACAAACTATCTCTTTCTTTGATAATAGCATCATAATCTAAATGAGTACACATGATAGGTTGAGTTTTAAGATTATTCAATTTTGCAAGTAGTTCAACCTTTTCTTGAGAAAAAAATCATAGTTTGTTCCTAGAGTAAGCAACTTCTTATTGCAATCATTAATTGATGATTTCAAGGTAGAATTTTTAGAAATGAAACTTTCCTTTTCTGAAGAAAGATCATTTAATTAAGCATATAATTCTTCATTAGTTTTTGTAACTCTTTTTAGTTTCTTTTTACAATTAATGTATTTATCATGTAATTCTTCAATGCTAGCAATTAACTCTTCTTTAGATAGATCAAATAAGCTTACCTTATCCTCTTCTTCATTTTTTGTAGCAAAGAGGCACTCCACTTCTTCTTCTCCATCCTCACTATCATCACTTAAGTCATCTCATGCTGCTTTGTAGGAATTTTCCTTCTTGTGAGAGGATTTCTTTCCCTTATGGAGTTTGGGACAATTACCTTTTAAATGTCCCTTTTTGACACATTCAAAACACCTAGGGGAAGAGGAAGAAGAAACACTAGAAATTTTGTTAGTTTTAAATCTTCGATACTGCTTACCATTTACAATGAGAGTTTCTTCTTCACTATCTTCTTCACTTGTATCATGACTAATTTTAGTTGTTTCCTTGAATGCAACATCCTTCCTTTTCTCCTTTTTGTGTTCAGTTGACAATCTTTCTTCTTCTTCAAGGGTGGCCTTGTTATGACCCCACCTCCCGATAACCCCCAATTAAGGGAGACAAAGAGGTTGAAACCGCACCCATTAATCCCGGATCAAAGGTTCGACATTAACCATAAACAATTTTTAAATCCTAACACACTATACTGAAAATGGTAATAAAATTTTTCTTTGCATACCTTGAAAAGTTGGGAACAAACTAACTTCTAACCTTAGCTGAACTATTCTATCTAATTCCTCCTTGTTCTTTAATTCTGGAATTCACAATGTGTCGCTTTACTGTTTGTACTTTTCGTTGTACCTAAAACGCTGACAAACAAAATGTCAGTCAGCTGAAGCTGGTATGTGGAGGAAACAGATAATGTTCAACTATATTAACAATATAATCATTCAATTAATCATTTAACAATCAAGATTACATTTTAAGCCATACAACTCAATCCATGCATATTCTCGAACTCTGGGATGTCCCTACAGTGGACAAGAATATCACCTCTCTTTTAGGTAATAGAGTCACATGGCACTATCCGAAGATAGCACAATATCTAACTCATTATGACTTGATGGACCTACCTCCATGGTAGCCATGTACTAAGTCAACCATAGACCTGATGGACCTACCGAATAGGTAGCCATGTACTAGGTCATCCATAGACATGATGGACCTACCCAATAGGTAGCCATGTACTAGGTCATCCATAGACCTGATAGACCTACCCAATAGGTAGCCATGTACTAGGTCTTTCTCTAACCTGATGGACCTACCCATAGGCAGCCATGTACTAGGTTAGCTATTAGGCCACAGAGAGAACCAGGATCTGAGTTTATAGACAAATACATTAAGTGATAATCATAGTCACTTTATAATTGCAATATGAACATCCAAGCAGTTTAGTTGCATTCAATACGATTAAACGTCCGAGAAACCATCGGAAAACTAAGCGGTTATTCATAAGTAACCACATACTTGTCTTGGAGATCTCAAGCAACAATTTATCCAAATACAACTAGATGTCCAATCAAGAAAGCCAATCAATCATTCAAGCAAACATTGATCCTGAAAACATGTATAATGTCTAATTGTCACAAGCATATCCCAAACAACTCCTTATTGACTTGGGACACTTTTCTAAAGTTTCTAAGTCTCATTAGGATGCATTAGGGTTTCTTAGATCAATTTCTCAAACTTTACCCTTTTTAGGTCAACAAACCCTAAAACAACTTTTCCACTCATAAAAACCCTAATTACTCAAATTATCTGCATTAAGGATCTTTTATGCTCAAATTGGCTTAGGATCATCACATCTCTATTTTATTCGTGGATTTACACAATTAAACCAATTAAAAGACATATTCATCAAAATTAGGCTTTTTAAGCTCATTAGTGCATAATCATGCACGAAACCCTAAATTAAACCAAATATATAAAAAGATCATATTTTTAAATATTATTTTCTCTTTCATTAACAACAGGTTAATATCAGCTTGAATTATCCATCTATCATCAAATCTAAGGGTTTTTCCTTAATTGAATCATTAAAGATGATAACTTTATGCCCTTTTCAAAGTTCATGCATATTTAAGCACATAAACCCTAAATTAGACTAATCACGTACAAAGTTCTTCCTTTTTGAACTCAATGTTCCTTTTTACATTTAACAGAATAATATCAACTCTAAAGATCCATTAAACCCTATTAAACATATTAATCATATCAAAATAGGGTTTCTTAATCTTTAATTCATTAAAGATGGTAATTTACACTATATTTCGAACTATGATCAGACTCAAGATATAAAACTATTTTTATTGGATTCCTTATATTCTTTTGATCAAAATTCATATATTACATGTCCTCATTGGAGTTACCAATCTTTATTTATGAATTTTGCAATAAAAACACTTACTTGGCCAATCCGGGAGCGCCACGTCAGCTCCGACTCATGCAATGTCGCTTCCTTTTGGAAACATAACCGAATTACCGGACTACCCTCCTTTAAGTCGGTCGTTGCTTCAGTCCGCGAAGGGAAAAAAGGTCCAACGTCCCGAGCTTCTTCTTCCTCCTCCCGACGGCGCACCCAACCACCCTAGCAGGGTCTTGCGCGGTCCTTCCTCCTCGCCTCCGACCCCGGCGACCCCAAAGGCACCTTCCCCTGCCTCCGTCGCTCCTCCGTGCTCAGGGGGGTACCCTTATGTCGTGGTTTGAGTGGCTGTCTCGAGCCCACTAAGCTCCACAACTCAGGCCGACCTGCAGCCCTACACAGGTTGCCACGCCAGTTCCAGAGCACGGAGGAGATGGCCATGATTCCCGTGGTGTCGTGGAAGCATCGCGGTTCTGTCCAACTCAACCCATGGATGCTCGTGACCCAGAGGTTGGTCTACCCTCTTGTTATGGTTTTGCCAAAGAAGATGAAGAAGAGGAAAGAAAGGATACGTGTAACTCTCTAGAACTCGCCTCTGAGCTCTACCCCTTTTATAGGGGAGGGTTTTCGCACCCTAAGGTGTGCATCTATCAAGCTGCAAGGTCTTGTCCCATTAGGAAACCAAATCCTTCTTTAGAAAGCAAGTTTTCTCTCTTTTCTTTATTATTCCTTTGATATCCTTTATCCTTGATATTTTAGAATTCGAATTCTTCTTACTTATTCCCTCTTTCCTTGCTTTTTAATCCATTGACACGAAATTCTATTTCCTTCAATCAAAATTACTTTCTTTTTAACATTACCTCCTAATTCATTAATAATGCAACACATTATCCTCTTATTTTACAATTTTGGTATTTTCTCTTTCTTTCCTCTTTATTGGGACTCCTTGGATCCCAAGAAACTCTATGATTTCGAAATTACTTTTTAAGGATACTTATTATCCTTCTAGATACATCTAAAAGCATTATTTCACATTATCTTGTTTATTTCTCATTAAATTTTTTCTTTTTGAGTATTTCTCTTTATTTCTCTTTTATTTTGCTTTTTTGTATTCCTATTATTATTAGAAACCTCATGGATACGAATTTTCACCAAGAAAACTCATTTATGCCTCTATCCACTTAGTTTCCACATTTTATCATCATTTCCAATTTCTTTCTTAATAAAGAAATACTTACTTAACCTTTTCTTTTCTAATTGCCTTATTTTGTAATCTTGTTCTCCTTGGTACCCAAGTAACCCAAGAGGCATGAAATCCTCTTTGGATTTGCCTTCTAGAGGTTTCTACATATTTCTTTTCTCAAATATTCAATTATTCAATTACTAATTGAATTTTCTTTGTTATTTCCTTGTTATTGGGCCCAATAGCCAATAAAGCCCACAATACAAACAACAAGGCTATTTTAAACGAAATCCATTTATTCACAACAAATTATATCATTATTTGTCCAAATATCTTTAATATGAGAAATTACATTTCTCACCAAAGGAATCCAAAAATTGGGGTTATAACAGACCTCGTGAGTCTCTAAGTTGCCAATGAGTTGTTCCATCCTCAATATCGTGAGATCATTGCCTTCTTCAATGGCTGTCACCTTTGGTTTGTACTTTGGAGGCAAACACTTAAGGATTTTGGATACTTGATCTTCTTCACTGATGAATTTTCCTAATGCACTCAAACCATTAATGATAGTAGAGAATCTTGCATACATTTCACTAATGGACTCATTTGGTTCCATACCAAATTGTTCAAACTTTTTTTAAGCATACTAATCTTATAATTTTTAACTTATATAGTTCCTTCATGTGTAATAGAAATTCTATGCCATATATCATATGCATTTTCACATGAGGAAATTCTACTAAATTCACTTACACAAATATAACAATATAAAATACTTACAGCATTAGCATTTAGTTGAGCTTGCTTTACCGTATTTATACCTCATGTAGCATACTTGGTTTCGAGAAGCTCATATGGAGTAGACACCATCGTCCAAAGCTCCCAACTAATGCCTTGAAAATAAAAATGCATCCTTCTCTTCCAATAGTTGTAATTACATCCATCGAACGGTGGTGGACGAACTATGTAGGTTCCCTCCAAGTTCAACTTGTTGAGCACGTCATCCCCCATCATGAAAGACTTATTAAAGCTCCTTGAAGACCTAATCTGATACCAATTGAAAGATCTAGAGGGGGGACAGAGCTTTTTGGAGTTTTAAAACAATTAAAACACTTGAACAAGAAGTAGGAGGAAATAAGGAAGACACAAGGATGTAGAGTGGTTCCTACCTTAGAAATCTAAGGTAGTCAGTCCACTACCTGATTGTTTCCAACTGGAATTTTGAAAGTGATTAATTTTATTACCTTTAAAGGATGTTACATAAAATACAATCACCTTCCTTACATCCTTGAAGTATCCCTCACCCGATGTACCCTTAGTCCTCTAAGAAATAGCTTTCTGAAGTAACTCCAAGTCCACCCTTGAAGTAGCCTTCACTTGAAGTAGCTTTAATCCTTGACTCTTCTAAAGTAACTCCAAGTCACCGAGAGCAGCCTTCACAACCTTCAAGTAGCTCCACGAACCTCCTTTCAACACCCTCCAACCTAGGAGTAGTTAAGGAGAACAAAATACAGTAAAAGGAACAAGATTGGAAGAAGGAAACAATGTTACCAATGAGTACAGCACTTTGATCCTATATCAAGTGTATTGATATCCTATCCAATATATATGAACATGGTAGTGTGATGTATACGAGATACTAGTCTATAGGACACTAATGTAGAACTCAAAGAAACAAATTGCAAGTGTATCTTTGCTTGTTGCTCACTAAGAATGAATCTCGAGTGTAATTGTGTACACAAGTGATGCTTTGAGTGTCCTAAGGCCTCTCCTATTTATAGGAATAGGTTACAAGTTCTTAGGGATGTTGTAGAAACTTTCTAGGGTGTTCTTAGAGCTCAACTAGCCGTTAGTTGTCATTAAATTATATTGCAACGACTATTTGTTTAGTGATGAAAAGTGCAATCTAGAACTTATCTCGGTCGAGAAGTTTGTCGACTGAATGTGTCTCGATCGAGATTTTCTTTGACTGAGAGGGAGGTTGAGGTAAATGTGTTGCAACATTCATTTCCAACTCCCAACTACTTTTCCAACTCAGTCTAACGGTTATAGAGATTGTTGGAAGGTCTATTCTCGATTGAGAATTTCGTCGACCGAGAGTGTCTCAGTCGAGGACTTTGTCAACCGAGAAAGCCCCTATTTCAATGTGTTGAGTCATCTACTAAGTGTGTGTATCAATGTGTAATTATGCTTCTATCTTAGGGGAGATTCTATCTAAGTGTTGTGAGTGGATAGAGAAGATCTAACACTTGATTTACAGATATATATGTACATGTACATTATATACTTGTACAAGTTTTTACATTGAGTACAATCATGAAAATAAAAGTAATCTATGCATGTTGATCTTCTAATTTGTATTGATCTTCAACTATCCACTTCCTTATTTGTTTATTCCTGAAACACTCAAATAACAAGTTAGATCCACAAGAATGAAATGTTTGTCATCATCAAAACAAAGGGTTTAATAATGTCCAATTTAGCCAACATTCTCCCCCTTATTGAAAATAATAAACATTTTTAAAATATAAATCAAGACAATTTAAATACAATGAGTTTCATACCTGAGATTTACCTTATGTAGACATTCTCTTATTTATTCATGGAGTGTGTGCTAGTTATTCCCAAAGATATATGGAACATAGCATCCAACTCTTTAAGGAATACAACAAGAATTGATGTGAAGCTAAGAGATTATAAAACTCATTTATTTTGATTTATATTATTTCTCCCCCTTTGTCATTTGAAAAAGATAGCCATATAATCAATTTTCTCCCCCTAAATGAGATACTCCCCCTTAATTATATACTATAACAAGAATGTCAAATTTAACCACAATTCAAAAAATCATGATTTATTTCTCAATCATTTGCAAGGGATGTTAAGCCCTGAAATGATATGAGAATCCTTTAGGCTCATCGATATATTTTATGAGTTTCTCAACCATTTATAAGGGATGTTATGCCCTGAAATGATGTGAGATTCTTTTAATCTTATAGTGGAATCAATGGATGTATCTCTACCTAAATACAAGGGATGTTAAGCCATAATCTGTGTAGAGAATTCAATTAAGAGCAAGATATACATTGTATTCAAGAATGTTGTAAGATCCCTAATGTTCATTACTTTAAGAATACTAAGGTCATAAATAGATTTGAAGTTTAATTGAATAAGTAAAGCAATGAATTGATTTGTTTATAGCATGATGAGAAAATATACTAAGGTTGAGTGTAAGTGAATGATTTGATTTCACAAATAAGCATTTTGTCAGGCTTATTTTAGGTCAACCATGACTTCGAACGGAGCACCCTTCGTTCGAACTCTTTTTTGACCGAGAGGCATTTCTATAAATTTCCAATATAAGAATTGTAATAAGTTATTCAATGATCCACTTCTTCTTGTGCATGATTGAATCTTGTTGTATATAATCATTTTTCATTTTACTCAAATGTGAACTGGTAAATGTTGAAAATTCCAAGATAAATCCTTTTTGTGACCTAATATTATGTTTGTCTTATTTTGCCATCTTAATTCATGTGAGCAAGGTTTTGAAAAGATATCTTGTTTTAATTTCCTAGCATGGTCAAACTTTAAAATTTTCTCACAAAATGGTTATGATTCTATTCTAACCACGTTCCTTGTATGATCAATTCTTATCTTTTTAATTTTGATTATGTTAATGTTGAATAAGATCTCTTATACCAATAGTTTTTCAATTAAGGCTTTCCTCCAATCTTGTTCTCATGTATGTGAAAATCTCTTTGTTTTCAATTTGTTGGGACAACTTAATCTTGCAATGTTTTGATGCA
Organism: Alisma plantago-aquatica; assembly: GCA_963693085.1. Classification (NCBI taxonomy): domain Eukaryota; kingdom Viridiplantae; phylum Streptophyta; class Magnoliopsida; order Alismatales; family Alismataceae; genus Alisma; species Alisma plantago-aquatica. Next base: position 728,386,548 of record OY856410.1, on the reverse strand, counting down.
TATTTATAATTTTTAAAAAATTTCAAATATTTAGGCAATGTATCATGTAGAGTTTATTGCTCAAGTGAAATACTTAATTTTATAAAACAATTCTGTCAGAAACATCCTCGATCGACAATTTTCTCGATCGAGAGAGGTTTTGTCAAAATATTTGTCAGCCAGATGTTTTTGTCAGAATATTCAAGCTTAAAATAGTAACTTACTCGGTCGACTATTTTGTCGACCGAATTGTTCTCAGTCGACAACTCTCTCATCTGATAATTTTATTGTTTCTCTAGAAAATGCAGGTTTGAGTCAGAAACATCCTCGATCGACAGTTTTCTCGACCGAAGAGTGTCTCAGTTGAAGTTGGTGTCGACTGAGATTGAATATGTTTTGTTTTCAGTAGTGATTTTCAAGTAAAAGATAGGCTACTTCCAATACAATTTTACAAAAATATGCAAATTTAAAGCTCAGTTTTGTTGAGATAAGACATTTTGAATATCAAAGTAACATTTTAGGTCAAATCTCAACTAATCATATTCAAATCTCCTAGGTTTGAAGTCTTGGAACCCACACTAAATCAACATCCTTTTTTGTATGGGAATGAGAAAGAATAATGTCCAAGATGCAAGAAATAGTGACAACAATTGAAATCAATTTCATTTCTCCTTTAAGTTGAGTTGTTCTTGGGTATAAATATTGTCTTGGTCTTGAATGCTTGTGTTCCTCTAGATTTAGGATGAGATTTTCCTTTTGAAACATATCCTAAACCTCGTCTTCCAATTTTCCTGGAAGAAACCTATAGGATCTTATCAAGAACACCATTATTTTTCAAGCTACTAATTTCCTTTGTAACTTAGCAATTTCATCCATTCTTGTTTTAATGTCTAACTTTGCTTGATCTAGATTAGATAACAAACTATCTCTTTCTTTGACAATAGCATCATAATCTAAATGAGTACACTGGATAGGTTGAGTTTGAAGATCATTCTATTTTTCAAGTAGTTCAACCTTTTCTTGAGAAAGAAAACCATAGTTTGTTTCTAGAGTAAGCAACTTCATATTGCAATCAAAAGATGATTTCAAGGTAGAATTTTCAAAAATAATACTTTCCTTTTCAGAAGCAATATCATTTAATTGAGCATATAATTCTTCATACTTTTTAGTTTCTTTTTACAATTAATTTATTTATCATGTAATTCTTCAATGCTAGCAATTAACTCTTCTTTAGATATATCAAATAAGCTTACCTCATTCTCTTCATTTGTTGTTGCAATCAGGCACTGCACTTCTTCTCCATCCTCACTATCACCACTTAAGTCATCCCATGCTGTTTTGTAGGAGTTTTCCTTCTTCTTGTGGGAGGATTTCTTTCCTTTCTTGAGTTTGGGACAATCACCTTTTAAATTTCCCTTTTTGCCACATTCAAAACACCTAGGGGAAGAGGAAGAAGAAACACTAGAAATTTTGTTAGTTTTAAATCTTTTATACTGTTTACCATTTACAATGAGAGTCTCTTATTCACTATCTTCTTCACTTGTAGCGTGACTAATTTTAGTTGTTGCCTTGAATGAAACATCCTTCCTTTTCTCCTTTTTTTGTTCAGTCGTCAATCTTTCTTCTTCTTCAAGGGTGACCTCATGAGTTTCTAAGTTGTGAGTTGTTCCATCCTCAATCTGGAGATCATAGGCTTCTTCAATGGCTGTCACCTTTGGTTTGTACTTTGGAGGGAAACACTTAAGGATTTTGGATACTTGATCTTCTTCACTGATGAATTTTACCAATGCACTCAAATCATTATTGATATTAGAGAATCTTGCATACATTTCACTAATGGACTCATTTGGTTCCATACCAAATTGTTCAAACTTTTATTTAAGCATACTAATCTTAGAATTTTTAACTTGTATAGTTCCTTCATGTGTAATAGAAAGCTATTCCATATATCATATGCAGTTTCACATGAGTAAATTCTATTAAATTCACTTACCGAAATAGAACAATATAAAATACTTACAGCCTTGGCATTTAGTTGAGCTTGCTTTACTGTATTGATATCCCATGGAGCATACTTGGTTTCTGGAAGCACATATGGCGTAGACACCATCCTCCAAAGATCCCAACTAATGCCTTGAAAATAAAATTGCATCCTTCTCTTCCAATAGTTGTAATTACTTCCATCGAATGGTGGTGGACAAGCTACGTAGGTTCCCTCCAAGTTCAAGTTGTTGAGCACATCATCCCCCATCCTTCAAGACTTATTAAATCTCATTGAAGACCTACTCTAATACCAATTGAAAGATATAGAGGGGGGTAGAGCTTTTTGGAGTTTTAAAACAATTAAAACACTTGAACAAGAAGTAGGAGGAAACAAGGAAGACACAAGGATGTAGAGTGGTTCCTACCTTAGAAATCTAAGATAGTCAGTCCACTACCTGATTGTTTCCAACCAGGATTTTGAAAGTGATTAATTTTATTATCTTGCAAGGATGTTACATAAAATACAATCACCTTCCTTACACCCTTGAAGAATCCTTCACCTGAAGTAGCCTTAGTCCTCCTAGAAGAAGCCTTCTGAAGTAACTCCAAGTCCACCCTTAAAGTAGCCTTCACCTGAAGTAGCTTCAATCCTTGAGGAAGCCTTATGAAGTAACTCCAAGTCACCGGGATCAGCCTTCACCACCTTGAAGTAGCTCCACGAACCTCCTTTCAACAGCCTCCAACCTAGGAGTAGTCAAGTAGAACAAAATACAATAAAAGGAACAAGATTGGAAGAAGGAAACAATGTTACCAATAACTACAATGCTTTGATCCTATATCAAGTGTATTGATCTCCTATCCACTATAGATGAACGTGGTAGTGTGATGTATAGGAGATACTAGTCTATAGGATACTAATGTAGAGCTCAAAGAAACAAATTGCAAGTGTAGCTTTGCTTGTTGCTCACTAAGAATAAATCTCAAGTGTAATTGTGTGCACAAGTGATGCTTTGAATGTCCTAAGGCCTCTTCTATTTATAGGAATACGTTACAAGGATTTAGGGATGTTCTAGACACTTTCTCGGGTGTTCTTAGTACTCAACTAGCATTAGGTGTCCTTAAATTATATTGCAATGGCTATTTGTTTAGTGCTAAAAAGTGGAATCTAGAACTTATCTCAGTCAAGAAGTTTGTCGACTGAGTGTGTCTCACTCGAGATTTTCTTTGACTGAGAGGGAGGTTGAGGTAAATGTGTTGGAACATTCATTTCCAACTCCCAACTACTTTTCCAACTTAGTCTAACAGTTATAGAGCTTGCTGGAAGGTCTAATCTCGGTTGAGAATTTTGTCGACCGAGAGTGTCTCGGTCGAGGACTTTGTCGACCGAGAAAGTCCCTATTTCAATGTGTTGAGTCATCTACTAAGTGGGTGTATCAATGTGTAATTGTGCTTCTATCTTAGGGGAGAGTCTATCTAAGTGTTGTGAGTGGATAGAGAAGATCTAACACTTGATTTACATGATATATATGTACTTGTACATTATATACTTGTACAAGTTTTTACATTGAGTACAATCATGAAAATAAAAGTAATCTGAGCATGTTGATCTTCGATTTGTATTGATCTTCAACTATCCACTTCCTTATTTGTTTATTCCTGAAACACTCAAATAACAAGTTAGATCCACAAGAATGAAATGTTTGTCATCATCAAAAAAAGGGTTTAATAATGTCCAATTTAGCCAACAATCTCCCCCTTATTGAAGATAATAAACATTTCTAAAATATAAATCAAGATAATTTAAATACAATGAGTTTCATACTTGAGAATTACCTTATGTAGACATTCTCTTGTTTATTCATGGAGTGTGTGCTAGTTATTCCCAAAGATGTATGGAAAATAGCATCCAACTCTTTAAGGAATACAGCAAGAATTTATGTGAAGATAAGATATTATAAAACTCATTTATTTTGATTTATATTATTTCTCCCCCTTTGTCATTTGAAAAGATATCCATATAATCAATTTGCTCCTCCTAAATGAGATACTCCCCTTAATTATATACTATAACAAGAATGTCAAATTTAACCACAATTCAAAAAATCAGGATTTATTTCTCAATCATTTGCAAGGGATGTTAAGCCCTGAAATGATATGAGATTCCTTTAGGATCATCAAATGTTTTATTAGTTTCTCAACCATTTATAAGGAATATTAAGCCCTGAAATGATATGAGATTCTTTTAATCTTATACTGGAATTAATGAATGTATCCCTAACCTAAATACAAGGGATGTTAAGCCCTAATATGTGTAGAGAATTCAATTAAGAGCAAGATATACATTGTATTCAAGAATGTTGTAAGATCTCTCATGTTCATTACTTTAAGAATACTAAGGTCATAACTAGATTTGAAGTTTAATTGAATAAGTAAAGCAATGAATCAATTTGTTTATAACATGATGAGAAAATATACTAAGGTTAAGTGTAAGAGAATGATTTGATTTCAAAATAAGCATTTTGTCAGGCTTATTTTAGGTCGACCATGACTTCGCTTGGGGCGCCCCTCGGTCGAACTCTTTTTTAATTGAGACGAATTTCTATAAATTTCCAATATAAGCATTTTTATAAGTTATTCAATGATCCACTTCTTCTTGAACATGATTGAATCTTCTTGTATATAATCATTTTTCATTTTACTCATATGTGAACTGGTAAATGTTGAAAATTCTAAGATAAAGCCTTTTTTTGACCTAAGATTAAGTTTTCCTTCTTTTGCCATCTTAATTCATGTGAGCAAGGTTTTGAAAAGATATCTTGTTTTAATTTCCTAGCATGCTCAAACTTTAAATTTTTCTCACAAAATGGTTAGGATTATATTCTAACCACATTCCTTGTATGATCAATTCTTATCTTTTTAATTTTGATTATGTTAATGTTGAACAAGATCTCTTATTCCAATAGTTTTGCAATTTAGGCTTTCCTCCAATCTTGTTCTCATGTTTGTGAAAATCTCTTTGTTTTCAATTATAAGCATGTTGGGACAAATTAATCTTGCAATGTTTTGATGCATATTTATAATTCTTAAAAACTTTCAAATATTTAGGCAATGTATCATGTAAAGTTTATTACTCAAGTGAAATACTTATTTTTATAAAACAATTCTCTCAGAAACATCCTCAGTCGACAATTTACTCGACCGAGAGAGGTTCGATCAAAGTACTTGTCAGCCGGATGTTTTTCTCAGAATTTTCAAGTTTAAAAAGTAACTTACTCGGTCGACTATTTTCTCGACCGAAATGTTCTCAGTCGACAACTCTCTCGACCGATAATTTTACTATTTCTCTAGAAAATGCAGGTTTGAGTCAAAAACATCCTCGGTCAACAGTTTTCTCAACCAAAGAGTGTCTCAGTTGAAGTTTTTGTCGACTGAGTTTGTTTCTGTTTTGTTTTCAGTAGTGATTTTCAAGTAAAACATAGGTTACTTCCAATACAATTTTACAAAAATATGCAAACTAAAGCTCAGTTTAGTTGAGATAAGACATTTTGAATATCAAAGTAACGTTTTAGGTCAAATCTCAACTAATCATATTCAAATCTCCTAGGTTTGAAGTCTTGGAACCCACACTAAATCAACATCTTTTTTCTTATATGGGCATGAGAAAGAATAATGTCCAAGACGCAAGCAATAGTGACAAAAAATGAAATCAATTTCATTTCTCATTTGAGTTGAGTTGTTATTGGGTATAAATATGGCCAAGGTCTTGGGTGCTTGTGTTCTTCTAGATTTAGGATGAGATTTTCCTTTTGGAACATATCCTAAACCTTTTCTTCCAATTTGGTCAGAAGAATCCTTTAGGATCTTATCAAGAATACCATTATTTTTCAAGCTAATAATTTCCTTTTGTAACTTAGCAATTTCATCCATTCTCCTTTTAATATTTAACTTTGCTTGATCTAGATTATATAACAAACTATCTCTTTCTTTGATAATAGCATCATAATCTAAATGAGTACACAAGATAGGTTGAGTTTGAATATTATTCAATTTTGCAAGTAGTTCAACATTTTCTTGAGAAAGAAAATCATAGTTTGTTCCTAGAGTAAGCAACTTCATATTACAATCATTAATTGATGATTTCAAGGAAGAATTTTCAGAAATAATACTTTCCTTTTTTGAAGCAAGATCATTTAATTGAGCATATAATTCTTCATTACTTTTTGTAACTCTATTTAGTTTATTTTTACAAATAATATATTTATCATGTAATTCTTCAATGCTAGCAGTTAACTCTTCTTTAGAAAGATCAAATAAGATTACCTCATTCTCATTTTCATTTGTTGTAGCAATGAGGCACTTCACTTCTTCTTCTCCATCCTCACTATCATCACTTGAGTCATCCAATGCTACTTTGTAGGATTTTTCCTTCTTGTGAGTGGATTTCTTTCCCTTCTTCAGTTTGGGACAATCATCTTTGAATTGTTCCTTTTTGCCACATTCAAAACACCTAGGGGAAGAGGAACAAGAAACACTAGAAATTTTGTTAGTTTTAAATCTTCTATACTGCTTACCATTTACAATGAGAGTCTCTTCTTCACTGTCTTCTTCACTTGTTTTATGACTAATTTTTGTTGTTGTCTTGAATGCAACATCCTTCCTTTTCTCCTTTTTGTGTTCAGCTGCCAATCTTTCTTCTTCTTCAAGGGTGACCTCATGAGTCTCTAAGTTGCCATTGTGTTGTTCCATCCTCAATCTGGTGAGATCATTGGCTTCTTCATTGGTTGTCACCTTTGGTTTGTACTTTAGAGGCAAACACCTGATCTTCTTCACTGATGAATTTTCCTAATGCACTCAAATTGTTAATGATAGTAGAGAATCTGTATACATTTCATTAATGGACTCATTTGGTTCCATACAAAATTGTTCAAACTTTTATTTAAGCATACTAATCTTAGAATTTTTAACTTGTATAGTTCCTTCATCTGTAATAGAAAGTCTATGCCATATATCATATGCAGTTTCACATGAGGAAATTCTATTGAATTCATTTACCGAAATAGAACAATATAAAGTACTTACAGCCTTGGCATTTAGTTGTGCTTGATTTACTTGATTGATATCCCATGTAGCATACTTGGTTTTGGAAGCTCATATGGAGTAGACACCATCCTCTAAATCTCCCAACTAATTCCTTGAAAATAAAATGGCATCCTTCTCTTCAAATAGTTGTAATTATGTCCATCAAATGGTGGTGGACGAGCTACGTAGGTTCCCTCCAAGTTCAAGTTGTTGAGCACACCATCCCACATCCTTCAAGACTTGTTAAAGCTCCTTGAAGACCTGCTTTAATAACAATTGAAAGATCTAGAGGGGGTGAGTAGAGATTTTTGGAGTTTTAAAACAATTAAAACACTTGAACAAGTAGTAGGAAGAAACAAGGAAGACACAAGGATGTAGAGTGGTTCCTACCTTAGAAATCTAAGGTAGTCAGTCCACTTCTTGATTGTTTCCAACTGGAATTTGGAAAGTGATTAATTTTATTACCTCACAAGGATGTTACATAAAATACGGTTTATTTTACTGACCACACCGAGGGACAGGCCCTGAAATCACCTTCCTTACACCCTCGAAGTAGCCTTCACCTTAAGTAACCTCAATCCTCCTATAAGCAACCTTCTAAAGTAACTCCAAGTCCACCCTTGAAGTAGCCTTCACCTGAAGTAGCTTCAATCCTTGAGGCAGCCTTTTGAAGTAACTCCAAGACACCAGGAGCAGCCTTCACCACCTTGAAGTAGCTCCACGAACCTCCTTTCAACAGCCTCCAACCTAGGAGTAGTCAACAATAATAGGAACAAGATTGGAAGACGGAAACAATTTTACCAATGAGTACATCGCTTTGATCCTATATCAAGTGTATTGATCTCCTATCCACTATAGATGAATGTGATAGTGTGGTGTCTAGGAGATACTAGGCTATAGGACATTAATGTAGAGCTCAAAGAAACAAATTATAAGTGTAGCTTTACTTGTTGCTCACTAAGAATGAATCTCAAGTGCAATTGTGTGCACAAGTGATGCTTTGAGTGTCCTAAGGCCTCTCCTATTTATAGGAATAGGTTAAAAGTGCTTAGGGACGTTCTAGACACTTTCTAGGGTGTTCTTAGTGCTCAACTAGCCGTTAGGTGTCCTTAAATTATATTGCAACGACTAGTTTTTTAGTGCTGAAAAGTGCAATCCAGATTTTGTCTCGGTCGAGAAGTTTGTCGACTAGGTGTCTCAGTCAAGATTTTCTTTGACTGAGAGGAAGGTTGAGGTAAATGTGTTGCAACGTTCGTTTCCAACTCCCAACTACTTTTCCAACTCAGTCTAACAGTTATAGAGCTTGATGGAAGGTCTATTCTCGGTCAAGAATTTTGTCGACCGAGGGTGTCTCGGTCAAGGACTTTGTTGACTGAGAAAGTCCTTGTTTCAATGTGTTGAGTCATCTACTAAGTGTGTGTATCAATGTGTAATTGTGCTTCTATCTTAGGGGAGAGTCTATCTAAGTGTTGTGAGTGGATAGAGAAGGTCTAATGCTTGATTTACATGATATCTATGTACTTGTACATTATATACTTGTACAAGTTTTTACATTGAGTACAATCATAAAAATAAAAGTAATCTAAGAATGTTGATCTTTCAATTTATATTGAACTTCAACTATCCACTTCCTTATTTGTTTATTCCTGAAACACTCAAATAACAAGCTACATCTACAAGAATGAAATGTTTTTCATCATCAAAACAAAGGGTTTAATAATGTCCAATTTAACCAACATGCCATACCTTCTTTATGTGCCACTATTGCACAAACTTTGTTGTTTCGTTTATGGCAAGTATCTTCGTTTATGATGGTGGTGTTTCTTATCTTTTGTGCCCTCTTTAGGTATTCCTTATCTCTTCTATGGGAAGCATTTATATTTTATGTCCTTTATTCTTTATACATTGCTCAATTTTCTTTTTAGTATGCATATAACAGCCTTTGCTGATGTCATCTATTTTTCTCTTCTTGTTGGGGTACGCTTCCAACCCTAGGTGAAGGATATGGTGGACATGGCATAAAGACATGGACTTAGGTTGAGAAGTTATAGCTTAGAGACAATCTTGATGTGGTTTGGATTTCCTCTACATGGATCCCTATGATGTACCCTACTTGTAAGTTTAAGGTGTTACCTTGTTTTATAAATTGATTATAGTCATATTTTTATTCCTCTGCTATACTTTTGTTATTTTGTATACCATTAATAAAGATTTGAAAATTTTACACCCACTCTAAGCATACTTTTGGTGTGTTTGGACTGGAGGTTCTATTGTTCAAATTTTTAGTAGAGAGGTGGTTTCACTTCTTTACAAGAACCAACTTGGTAAAAGTACTAAGGAGACTTTGATCCAATCAAGGTGGAGTACTCTTAAGCTAAGAGTTTGAGGGCCTTGTACGAGTCTATGGTATTATATCACAATGGACTTCACCTAGATACCACATCCTAATGCTGTTTCAGAAAGAAGGAATCACACATTTCTAGACGTGGCACGATCAATTATGAGTGTAGCTAATCTTTCTACTTCCTTCTGGGGTTATGCTATAGAAATCATTGTAGTCTACACTAAACAGTGTACCATCTAGATTGGTTCAAAAGGAACCATATGAGATATGGTATGTGAAGCATCCCAATGTGTCTTTTATGAAGATTTGGCAATGTAAAGCTTATGATAAGAAATTTCCTGAAAATCTTGGACCGAAATTGGATAAATGTTATTTTTTGGATATCCTAGAGAAACCAAAGAATGTTACTTCTATACTCCATCTGACAACAAAGTGTTTGTTTGCAGGGATGTTGTATTTCTAGAAAAGGAATCTATTTCCAAAGGAACTAGTGGGAGGAAAGTAGAACTAGAAGAGGTTTGAGACAAATATGAAAGCATTGAACCTATATAGGTACAAGAGGAACATAGAGAATCACAAGTCATTATAGAATCTCAAGTTCCTCATATAACATACGTACATTTTAGATCTAGTAGGATACTCCTTGAGATAGAAAGATTTGTCTATCTTATGACTCAAGAAGGCAATGAGTCGGTCATCGATGATGAGCCAACTACCGGCCTAGAAATTTTTAAAGGACCACAATATAAAAAAATGGCTAGAAGCCATGATATCTAACATGGAATTAATGTTCACCAATAAGGTATGGACCTTGGTGGATCCACCTGAAGGGGTAAAACCTATAGGGTGCAAGTAGGTCTTCAAGATGAAGACTGACATGGATGGTAATGTAAAAAATTACAAAGGTTTATTGGTTGCAAAGGGTTTCAAACAAGTTCAAGGTGTTGACTATGATGAAATTTTTCTCCAATTTCCATGGTTAAGTTCATCAGGATCATGCTTTCAATTGCAACTTATCATGACTATGAGATTTCACAGATGGATGTTAAAACCATATTCCTTAGTGGTAATTTTCTTGAGTATGTATACTTTAGAGAACCTGAGGATTTTATGAATCCAAAGGATGCAATTAAAGTATGTAAGATACAAAGGTCAATCTATGGATTGAAGCAAGCATCTCAGAGCTCGAATCTTTGATTCGTGGAAATAGTCAAAGATTTTGTCTATATACAAAATGAAGATGAACCACGTGTTTAAAAGAAGGTTAGTGAGAGAATGATTGTATCCCTCATATTGTATGTAGGTGACATACTATTGATTAGAAATGACATCCCTACATTACAAATGGAAAGACCTAGCTAGGAAATACATTGTCTATGAAGGACTTAAGTAAACCTTCCTATATCTTTGGAATTAAGATCTATGGAGATATATCTAGAAGGCTTCTTGGCCTAAGCCAGAGCACATACATTGACAATGTATTAAAATGGTTCAGAATGGAGAATGCAAAGATAGGAAACTTACCCATGTCTTATGGTTTTAGTATCTCTAGAGATCTATTTCCGAGTTCTTGTAATGAATAGGAGCGCATGAGTAAGATTCCATATGTATTAACAATTCGATCGATCATGTATGCAATATTATGTACTCATCGTGATCTCTCATATGGATTCAGTATGACTAGCAAGTATCACTCAGATCCCAGTGAACGTCACTGGACTACCATAAAGAACATCCTTAAGTACTTGAGAAGAACTAAGGATTAGTTCCTTGTGTATGGTGGTGAGGAAGAGTTTGTGGTAGAGGGTTAGATCGATGAAATCTTACAAACTGACAAAGATTACTATAGAACGCAGTTTGAATTTATGTTTTGTCTAAATAATGGAGTTGTAAGATGGAAGAGTTCCAAGTAAGAGACAATTGCATATTCTACAATAGAGGTCGAGTATATTGATGCATCTAGTGAAACAAAGGAGGCGATTTGGATCAAGAACTTCATTTCTGAACTTGGTGTGGTTCCAATCATCAACAATGCAGTACATCTATATTGTGGAAGCAATAAATCTATTTCATAAGCTAAGGAACTCAGGTCGCATCAAAGTTCCAATAACATACAAAGGAGGTTCCATCTCATATGAGAGATCATACAATAAGGAGATGTGAAAGAAATGTAGCTAACCCCTTGAAAAAAGTATTTTTTACAGCAGAAGCATCATGGTCATGTTAGATCATTTGGGATCAAGTTCATGGGTGATTGTCTCTAAGTGCAAGTGGGAGTTTGTTGGTTGTACACCCAAAGAGCCAATCATATGACGATTGTAATGGCATATCATGTAAATGATTTGATTAATAATGAAAGGTAATTCTATTTATTCTATTTTATTTAGTTATGAGATAATGATGTAACATAATAAATTTTTAAAGAATGATATTACTCGATGACGTATGTCTTTAGGTTGATGACCTGAATAATGAGATCATATGGATGATAAGAGTAAATACATTCTTGACTCAGTCTCTATTTAGTTGTTATTGTGGGAAATTGTAACATACTGAATCTTAAACCCTACCCTAGAACTTTGATCTTTTAGGTTTTTCCAAACAAGGTTGAGGTTAGGATGATCCTAATAATCTAATGCATGAATAATGTAAATAATATGTCACATAATTCAATTGGTGATAATAAGATGATAAATAACTTAATTGGATGCATAATATGGTTAATGGGCCTCTAATGGGCCATATGATGTAATCTATGTAATAAAGTCTCAAAATAAAGAATAGACTTCAAATTCGTAATCTACACATTAAAATAAGCTTACATGTCAATTTTCATTTAATTTGGACAACCTTGGAATAATATGGTAATTTAGGAGAGAGAAGTTGCCTAAAAAGTGTAATTAATAAATAAATATATTAACTGACTCCAAAAGTTGGATATAATGCCAAATTCGTGTTCAACAACTTAAGTTAACTTGTGGTTGAAGTTTCACCTATTTTTGATAATCCATGTGTCATTAATGCATCAGGAAAGAGAAACAAAGAATATATTAAATAGCATATCTAAAGTTGCCAAAAGTGAAATCTAATTGGATATTTGGAATCTACATGTTTAACTTAACTTGTGTGCAAAGTTTGGTTTAATTTGGATAAGAATAGGACCCCTAAATGAGGAAAGAGAAAATGCATGTATTATTGGTTTACACTTTGGATAATTCGAATTATTTTTCCTATTTTCGCAACTAAGTCGCTGTCACGCGCTCCTTATTGTTATTTGACAATTTTTGACCGTCGGATGCGTGATATGACGGTTGTGGGTCGTCTCCTACCTTGGGTAGGAGTCCGCTCGACCGTGAACAGTAACTATGAGTTTCCGCTTTCCCGTTCTTTTTCGATTCTCAGCGAAATCTTCAGATTCTTCTTCTAAAAGTTTCCTTATGTGATTCTGATTCCTTTGATCCATAACTTGACCCCTAAAAACCCTATAAATATGGAATCCCCAATTCCTTATTCTTGAGCTTTTTCTACAGCCGCCCTCTTGGTGCATATCCTACCCGTGCTAGCGCCCAGAGAGAACCCCCTACCGTCCTTCTCTTCACCTCTGACTTCAATTGGACCGCGAAACGCAAGTTGCTTCTGGGCCTACTCGGTTTCTTCTCCGGCGACCTCGACAATGCCTCGTCCAACTCTGTCACCCTTGATCCAATTGGTTCGCTGGTGAGCATCCCTGGACCTCCTTCGACCTTTTCCTTTTTTCACTTTGGTATGTGTTCACCCTATCTCTCTGTCGACAAGAGTGCCTGTAGCTTCACTTTTGTCATCTCCGGCGAGGTTCCCTGATCGCTTCCCTTCTATTTTTGGGCGAGCTTTTGCTTTTATAACTTTGATCAAGCGAGTTCTTCTTCTTCTTAGCCTTGTTTCACCGTTGTTGCTCCTATTTTCTCTTCCGCTGTTTCTGAGCTTTCAGGCTATGGCGGAACCTGGGTTCTGCCTCCTTCGGACGACATTTGTTCCTTGTCAGGGCTCGTTGGGATCGTCTTGGTCTCAAGAACTCAGCGACACTGCTGTTTACTCGGATCGATCTTCAGTGTTCAGGTTTTGATCGGAGGTTTTGTGCTTTGTTTGCTGGCTTCGGGCTATTCAATGAAGAACAATGTCAGCTATGTTTTGTCTAGGTTACCCCTCTGGTTTTCTCTTCTGCTTTGTTTCACGATAAAGGGTATTATCGTCTTTTCATCTTTTGTCTATTGTTTTGGATCGAGTCAAGCGAGACCTTGACCTGCTGACTTGGCCGACATTAATTGGGCCAAGTCATGCGGGCCCGGTCAATTTTTGAGGATTTTCTCGCCTATATGGCATTAAGTAATTACCTGATTGGTCGGATTTATAAAATCCATAACTAATAATCTGCTCATCAGAAAAATATGCAAAAATACTCGTTGGATTTAGAAAAATAATACCCATCTAATGGTACAGGTTTTGATAACTTAATCTGAAGATTAATAACCGGTGTTTTTAATATATCTAATTAAATAAGATAATAACTTGTATAATTCATAACTAATAATTTATAAGTCAGAAAGATATAATAAAATATGTTTTGAACTCAGGAAAATATAATCTAAAATATGGAATGGTTTTGGAAACCTAATTCACATAATAATAAAAAGGTAGTTTTTAGGGTTTTGTATATTAATGGAAACCTAACCCTAATTTCACATATATGCTAATAGGTGTTTTGGAAACCTAGGCTTGGACCTAGAAGTGACTTTGGATCTATTCGACTCTGAAGCTGAGATATGTTTGCATCCCATATTATTCTTGTTGAGCAATTAACCTATTTTATTCTTTCTCTTGGTCCTATGGAAATTAGCCTACACATTGTCTTGTTCTCTTGAAATCATGCTTCATGTGAAGTATCTTATTTTGTTATTGATCTTGTGATCATTGATATTCTATTGGAATCTTATCTTATTGCCTTGGTGTAAGTTGGACCTTTGATATTATATGCCCACTGTGATGTGGATTTTACTTGTTGATATATGCCCACTTTGAAGTGGATTTGCTTATATGTTTGAGTTGTCCATTGTGTGATGGCAACCTTGATAATTCTGACTATACTTTCTACTTGCCTCTACATTATACATGCAATGTGATTCAGTAGCACTAGAGTAGTGTAATTACATTGGTTTTGGGGTAGTATTCCCCTATTGTTTATTTGGAGGGTGGTAGTATACTATTCCTTTGTAAATCAAGTGTGGCAGTAATCCATGCTCAAAAATTTATATATATGGGAGATTGGCAGTATTCCTTTCTCTATCAGGTTCAAGTGTGTGCTTGGCCACCAATTGTGTTTATATTGTTCTAGTGTTATGTTTATCTCACATGCATGCAGGATATTGATTCTGGGGTGTGTGCCCTACTTGTGCTTTGTTTACCACCATGGTAGTGGATTCATTTATGGCACAATCCTTTTATATGTTGTTTTATGGCAAGTATCCCTTTTTGTTATGATCTTTTCTCTTGATACCCGTTTGGGTGATACTTATCTCTTGCATGGGAAGCCTTATACTTTGATGTCCCTATTTCCTTATATTTCTCAATTTGCTTTTTAGTATGCATATACCAGCCTTTGTTGATGTTTCCTTTTGTTTCTCTTTTGCTGGGGTATGCTTCCAACCCTAGGTGGAGGACTCAGATGACAAGGTTTGATGACCTGGACTTAGTTTGTGATGATGAAGCTTGGAGACAATCTTGAGGTGGTTTAGATTCCCTCTACATGGATCCTTGTAATGTAAGTTTAAGTTTGTAACCCTTTGTTTTATAATTGAATAGTCAAATATTTTCTTCCGCTGCTATACATTGGTCTTTTGATTACCATTATATAAAGATTTGAAAATTTTACACCCACTCCATCACACCTTTTGAGTGTGTTTGGATTGGAGGTTCTATTGTTCAAATTTTTAGTAGAGAAGTGGTTTCCCTTCTTTACATAAATGATAGACAACAATGACACATAAGACTAGAGTGTGTGTTGGTTGACGATAGAATCTCATTAGTCATGATATGTGAGATCAAAATAAAACACATAGGTACCGGTTAGAGAACATTGTACTAGACAAACAGGCCATGAGAGTAGTACATGGAACCATTGAATGGTAGTCAGAATCATCTCTCATAGTGATAGTAGTGATTGTGGTTCTTAGACATAAAATCATCACACTCATAACATGTCATTCGATGTATTTTTACATCATCCAACATGACCTCAAATAAGGATTAATATAAAGGTGATGCTCACATACATAGTGACACATGGGGAATGAGAGTGAGTGATGTAGATGGAATTTGTCCCTCCTACGGGAGTTTGATATCCTATCCACTTGATAAGCAAGACTGAGAAATGCATGGTCATGTTCATGTGAATTGATATGTGATATTGAGTTCATATGTGTCTCGGACAGTCTGCTCTAGTTCAAGGAACATGGATTCAATGTTGAGGAGGATGATGACTGCATGCCTCAGGTTCAATCTGGATATCAGAGATAAAGGAACTAGACAATCACTATAATACCAATCACAAATTGTAGGTTGAAGTTGTTTTCCAACATTCTAATTACTTGGGTAGCAATGATGTCTTGCTAGATACCACTTATTTCTTGTGGTGTCATAAGTTGGTTATGGGCATTCACTACCAATGTAACATGGGACACATAGGGTCACACACAAAGAATACACCTAGAAAAGGATTTCACTCAAAGATATATTTTAAACTTGATTAATAAAGTGTTAGGTATTCACTTTAAAAGAGATTGGCAATCAAAACTCTAAAACAATGAGTTCATTCCATGAACCAATTTTTTAGATGTTTGAATCAACCATAGTAGGTTGTAAACTGGACATTTAGTTGATTAACGAGATTGGGTCAAGCATTGATATTGATGTCATGTTGTGCATTAAATCAGATATTAAATGACAATTCATTTGCAAGTAAGAAACTATGTGAACCGATTGAATGAAGGGTTGAACTGATTGTTTCACATGTCAATCTATCGATTCAGGCTTGAATTGAGCAGATTATGAATTTGTATGCTCTAGAAAATTTGTAAATTTGTCTCTCTGACTCCCAATCTATCTAAAAATCATGACCTTGACTCTTCTATAAATAGAGGGGTAGTCAAGGCTTTCAGACAAATAACAATAAGCTCTGACAATTGTTTTCTTCTTACAGTTGTGACAATGTGAGAACTCGAGCAAGTCCTACTCGTAAAAAGGAGGGACAATAAGGGAGAGACAATTGGGAGAGAAATTCAATGCTAGAACGTTGACTAGAAGGGATAAATCCTTCTTGTCCGTTCTAAAAGATGACAGGAGTTCCTAGTGGTTCGTTTGGACTATGTAGAGGTAAGAGGCCTTTTTCACCCACTAGGAGGATGTTCACAATCGTCATCCATAGTGCCAAACTAGGAGGATGCAAATGAAAACTATCCAACTATGACTTGATAAAGAAGCATGCTACAACAAGGATATTCTCTGGACTTTCTCCAGGACTAGGTATATGCATTCCAACCTTTCCTTCCTCACTCATAGTTGTTGATGCAATATGTTATCAAAGGGGAATATGCCAATAAATCTTTTTCCCATAGCCATATTTGTCACCATATTTCCCTACATCCTAAGAAGGTGAACCTTCTCTTTGGTTTCTACATTTCCAACTCCTCTTTGACAACGATGGGAGTAATAGTTGCTTCTGAAAATGTACCCCCTTTCATCATGGATCGGTAATCAGGTGTTGTGATCTTTTGTTGGTGACATCTCAAGGTGTTGATTTCTGGTATCTTGACCTCTAGATCTCCCATTTTCTGCATTAATTTTTGTCACACTAAGATTAATAATTTGTCATATTTCTGAGAAGACTGTGACTGTCAATGTTGTGATAAAACTTGGATGAGTAGAATATTTGTATGGTTCAAGAACTAGAAGATAGTTCCTAGGTGAAGGTGGAGGGTACATTGTGTGATTGACTAAAATCTCTTCTTATGAGCCAAAATTGTAGTCTTATAACCTTATGTAGCTTTTCACTTTCTTACTTGATAAACAATCACTTTTGATTGGTCACTAGATTATTCCATCTGATCATCTGGTTGGATATTCTATGGAGTGATAACGGGTATCATAGTTGTATCCTGTTGTAGATGCTTAGATTAACATTCTTGTGTGGGTATACCCTTAGAGGGTGTCATCTAGGATGATGTAGTTGTTCGCCCTACAAGTTGTATGGTGATGATTTGCATGTCCTATAAAGGGGAACACATGTTTTTGTGGTTCTAGTTGACCCATGTTAATTTGGACTATCTTATTGTTAGTGAACTCAAGTTCCTCTATGTACCTTGGTTCATCTACCCATCATGACCATTGGATGGTTCTATGTTAAGCAGAGTCTCCAATTTATCATGAGAGTCTTCAACCAATGTCTTTGTCACCTCACCAATGTTGCTTTAGTTCTCTCCATCTCAAAAATCTCTTTCTGAAATTGTTAGTACATGTTCTATTGCTTGAGACTTTTGTGATGTCCTCCTATGTGTTGAAGGTAGAATGATTGGTTGTTAGTCTGGGAAAACCAATTGGGAATCTACCCTTATGTAGAAAAGAGTTGAAAAGGGAAGAAGCATGGTCATAAACAAACTAACCCTTGTGTTTGGTAAGAGGCTTCAACATACAACATTCATGTTTTTTGTATCCCTAACATTCCTAGTAAGAATAAATAGAAACTACCCCTTGCATAGATGGGGGTTCCAAAGACACGATAGAAAATAGTATCATGTCCTTTGCATGGGTAAGGGGACAAAGAGCATGTCAAAATATGGTACTTCACCTTGTACGTGGAAATCAATTTTTCTTGTATCACTGTATAGATTATTAGATCCAATGGTATGAAGAGCGAAGCATGCTCATAGATTGAGTGATATAGAAGGATATTTCCACTCTTGTCATGGGGTATGTCCTTAGAACCGTGATCAAGCATGTGGATCATGATTGTCAGTTAACAAGGCTAACTTAGGATGATATCCATGAACAAGGTGACACTCTTAGGGACAATGAGTGTGGTTGAGGATCGATGTGTGAGGTTTTTCTCTCCTCTTATAAGGTTTTACAAGATACATAGTCACAAAAGAATATATATATATATATATATATATATATATATATATATATATATATATATATATATATATATATATATGTGTGTGTGTGTGTGTGTGTGTGTGTGTGTATGTGTGTACAAGGTGACCCTCTATTATCTAGATACTATGGATGGATATTGGTGTGAAGGTGCGATGATGGTCCAATTTATGGTCATGGTGCATGACAACATAGATCTGAGCATGAAGATGGTCTAATTTTTTGTCATGGTCTAGGTCCGTATAGATTTCATTGTGGAAGCAAGTTGATGGGATAGTTTAAGGTCTTGGTCCAGGACCATGTGGATATGAGAATGGAAGAAAGGTGATGGCCCAGTTTAAGGTCTTGGTCTGGGACTGTGGTTTGTTTAGGCAAATATGGGCGGACCACATCCTACTAGCTGACATCTCCGTTGAGCTAGAAAATCATTTGGTACAAATGGAATTGGTATGCTTAGGACATGAGTAGTATTTAGTCAGATTTGGTAGTTATATCCATGAATTGAGAATCGAGTAGCCTTTCAATGGATGTCAAATGTTTGAGGCATGAGTGGTGGCTCATGAGAAGTGACCACAATTGGGTAATATTTTAGCACCGTAAAATTTGAAAGATTTTTCTAAAAAGTATGTCAACATTTGAAAAGATTTTCCATTCTCATCATTCCCTTTTTTCAACTTTGTTGAGGTTTTGAAAGATGTTTCAACTTTTGTTGATTTTTTTTTTTTTGAAAAAGAATGTCAATTTTTTTATTTTTGAAAACATATTTCAACTTTCTTGAGTTTTTGAAAGCATTTATAATTGTTCCTCTTTTTTAGAAAAAATATTTTTTTGGGGAAGGATTTATTCTCCTTTTCTTTTGAAAAAAACTATTCTTTTAAAAAAATGTTCTCTTTTTTATAAAAGATCTCACCTTTTGTTTTGATTTTTTTTTCTTTTTTCTTTTTTATGGAAGAGTTTTCTTTTTACTTTTTCAAATGATATTTCTTTTGAGAAGGATTTTTTTCTAAAAGAGTTCTCTTTCTTTTTTTCCATTTTAGAAACAATATTGATTTTCTTAGCAATTCATTCTTTTTTCAAAGCAAAAAGGAGTCTTTTTTGGAAGGAATGTTCAATAAAGATTGTTAAATTACAGAGACTATTTGAGATCATTTGAAAGTTTTTCAACTTTGAATAGATCATGGATCAAATAATATTGATGATTGAGATCATTGGAAGTCATTCGAGATCCTTTTAGATCATTGGAGATTGTTGGTTTGAAATTGTTGAGATCATGTGAGACCATGAGATTGTTGTTTGGAGATTTTTGTTTTGATATAATAGTTTCAAACATGAGGATGTTAGCAATTGTCAAACAATCTAGAATGATGATTAAAATCATAAAAATATAAATCTCTCAACAATATTAGAATTAGCAAAGCACACGATAATATTAAAGTTTGTAAAACAACCAACCAAAAGATTCATATGTAGAAGATAAAGTCCCCCTTTTTAGCCCATGAGTTTAGATGTATATTACATTCTCAATCATCATGGTCTATATAGGAGGGAATGGTCCTTATCTTCACTCAACATATATGTGTACTTCTCTTGATAAACCTCGTGACTACGACGGCTATAATCAATCATGAGTGCCAAGAGAGGGAGTGTTTTCAAGGCCTTTGGACATCCATTTTAGAGTTGCACCAGTACCTTTAGTTGCACCCCCACATCACTTTCAGTGATCCAATGTGAGTTTTGGCATCCCTTCCATGATGCATGGGTTGGTAGGTGTGCATTGTGCAGGTACAATATTTTAATATCTTCTAATGAAATTACATTACTAAAAAGAAAGAAAGATAATGATAGGAAAATAAGAAAGCAATCATGAAATTACTAAAAAGAGAAGATCTTGCTTATTTTGAAGACATCTCTTATCCCTTTCTCTCTTTCCTTATCATATTGTTCTAAAACTAAAAAAAAGAGGAAAAGAAAAAGAAAAAATGAAGGGAAGTAGAAGATAACCCTAAAAGGAAAGTGGAGGCTAACCCTAAAAATGACGATTTGATAGAAATCTTAGTAGTTGATATATTGCTAAAAATTGAAGCGATGAGAAAATTAAATGAATTTTTTCCATGTGGAACGAATGATTCCTCTGACTTTGTAAGGATCTAGAAATAAAAGAGGTAAGGAAAAAAATAAAAGACTTTCTTTTTGCTGGCGTAACAAAGTGTTCCAACATTTTTTGTAGGGTAAACATTTTTTTGGAACTTTTTATGGGTAGATTGTTCATATCTTTAGGTCAAAGAAATCAGTTTTCTTTACGGAAAAACTCTCGTTCTGGCAAAAAATATAAGTAATGAAAGAAAAATGAATGAATAAGTAGAAACTTGATTGATCAGTAAAACATGAGATGTCAAAAAGGAATACACAACTCAGATCGTGTGACAACTCCCCAGGGAGTTGCCAATCTATTGTACCCAACCCAAAAAATCCAGTGGATCCTACAACCATGGGAACAATGAAAAAGCAAGGAGAAAATGACAAATGGATTAATCTTGGAGAAACAACCCAGTTTTATACATAACACAAGGAAAAAATGGAGATATGTGCTTAAATCAACAGGACAACACATAAAAGCTCGATATTGACTCCACCACAAAGGCAAGTAAAAAAGGTATGTATAATTTAGAGTTTCGATTCAACAATCCTATTACAAGTGGGGAAGGTTAGCACCCCGCATAGTTTGTTGAATGATATTGAAACATTTTTGTTCATCTGGAATAAAATTGACTGTGATCAAGGTTGTTATCAGTGAAAATAGAGGTAAAAAAATCATAGAAACACGATTTTTATGTTGGCATGCCTTTAGGGCTGAAGATATTTGTGGTTTTCCTATAATAGCCCTAAAGGCCCAAATTTTAGGTGTGTTTCGGTAACAACCACCTTAGGACCTCTCACAAAGGAGATCTATGATTAGAAATTAGGATTGATGCATAAGAATAGAGAGAGGAGAGAGAGAGAATTAGTAGACAAAGTAAAATTTTTGAGAAAGAGTATGTGGATAGAAATAATTATGAACAAATCAGAGAGAGAAACAATTAGTAGTATGTATATAGTGGGAAAAAGTAGAAGTTATTGTTGTATAGCTTACCGACATTACTAGAGTAGTTGGTGTTAGAGGACGGATCCTCTAATTAGATGCATAAAAAAGGAGAGGTAGTCATTTATGTAGCTTCAGGAGAAACAAGAGGGGCCTCAAGTACATTGGGTATGGGTATCTATTTATAGGTAGATTTTAGGGTTTGGGGTTTCCAAGTGGAAGATTAGAGAGGCGACAGATCACATTGATATGTGTGAGGTGTGGCCCATGGATCTAGGCAATCCTCCATGTGTCATTGGTGGATTCATGTGATCCACTCGGTGGCCCAAGCGTAATAAATTTGATTCTCCCAATTTATGGATATTCAAGAATGTTCTGGAGAAAGTCATCAAAAACTTGCATGGAAAGATCAGTTCGAGTTATCTCTCAATTTTTTTTTCAAAAACACAGTTGAAGAAAGGAAATATTTATTTTCAGGTAATTTAACTGAGCAATTTGTGAAGAATAACCTATTTAAGGTAGAATTTGTGGACAATTGCTCAAAGAAAGATAAGCCAGAATTATCTCTCAGATTTTCCAAGAAAGATGGTTGTAAAGGTAATATTTAATTATGGGCAATTCTATTGGGAAATTTGTGAAAAAAGCCTATTTAAGGCATAATTGAAGAATAATTGCACTTTTGATCAAGAATAAGGTTTCCTTGCAGAAAACCCTAAGTGCGTTAAAGTGGGAGAACTCTATTATGTGTGAATTGTGGTAAAAGGGTAATAAATGTGGAAAATGGGGTGAACTCCAACATTAGCCAAAACTTTAACATTTTAACCATGATTTTTAGTTGAGTGAACAAAAATGGGGTGTCAAAAGAATAATTGATTCCCCAAATCTTAACTCCAAATTACTATAAAGTCAATGGCAATATGACATAGGTGTTTGTCCCTAGCATGGTATTATCAAAGCACAAATCCATAAGAATTAAAGCTTAGCATTTATGAATAGATAAAAAAGCAACAATCCTAATCTCAACATTCAAAAAGTATTATTAAGCAACATGTCCTAATACATGCTTTTAATTACATATTAAGGAGTACAATTTTATAAGTCTACTCATGTACACTAGGGATCTTACAATAAGTACACCTGACATAGATCACCAAGTCCATCAATTCCTAACCATCTTTGAACCCAAAAATTACGTTAAAAAAGCAGGTTAACACACCAAGTGTTGAGTATATGGTATAAAAATACATATATATAAGTTTTGCATACTTTAAAAAAAAAGTTTCAAAAGCGAACAAACAAGAATAAACAAGTTAAGTATTTAGCAACACGAGAGCTTGTGTATTCTATCATTTTACTCCAATTATACCAACAACATCATATATCATAAGCCCTTTTTTATTAAATTCCCATTGGAAGAGTTTGTAAGGGTGCTGAAGATTAGCTAACCCTTTTCCTATGTGAGGGACCTCAAGGGCATCACTAAGACTAACCCTTTTATCGAGATGGTTTGCCCTATCTTGACAAATCAAGTAGGATTTGTAGCCTGGTGTAATTCCCTAAGAATACAAGCATGTTCACAAGGTTTGTATGGGTGGAGTTTCTATATTATGTTCACAAGTTATAAAACAACAACAATGAGACAAACATCAACAATATTAGAATACTACATGGAAATATCTGAGAAAGTAAACAAGCATAAATATGTATCACATTTCAAGCTAGAAAGTCATATTCATATAATTATTAAAGCCCATACCTAATTTAGAGATTCAAATCTAATTTATCCTTGATCATATAGCCATAAACCACACCTGATTAACAACAAGATTGTAAATAGGTATTAGATTTTCATCATTAACCCTATATAGTTTCATTTTAAGGTGTTGTCCAAGTTAGGTTACAAGTTTCTTAATTAAGTGTTTGATGATCTTATATTGAATTAGGGTTCATTATGAAGGTTTTTTCAAGTTTCATGTCATTACATCCATTTTATTGGACATTACAAGATTTAGGTCACATATGCACATTTTGAGGTCAAAAGACTCATAATAGAGTAATAATGTCAAGATTCATTAAGACATGAGGACCAAGCATTAAATATGTTTTATATCAGTAAGGTAATACTAAAACTAAATTTAGAATCTTTAGGAATTTAGGGGAACAAACATTTGAAGTAGGGGATGTAATCATTTCCATTGTGTAGATCTCCTCGATCTGATCGGTTTGATGTACATATTTACATAATTTGGCCTTAGGAATTGGGAGATATATAATTTTGAACTTTTTCATTTAACTTTATATAATCAAAATGAGAACATGCGGATAATCATGTGATAGATACCTATTGTTGAAGAGGGATCCAAGGCTCTATGATGGGTTCCTCCCAGCCATATGGGTCTTCCAGTGGTCCATGATCAGCTGTCAACCACTAGCCTGCTAGAAGAGGTGGGGTGGGTGCCTAGAGTAGATGCTGACAACATGCAGTCGTTGGGTTGGGGCCTGGATACACTCTTGGTCTATATTAGGAACCGCTGGAATTATCCTTCATGGAGCACAATACACACACACAGCGGCACCGCCGCAGTGGACCTCCCTTGTTGGAGTTGAAAGAAGGATGGGGGGTCAAGACACCATAAGCAAGACATACACCACTAGGTTGGTCTTGTAGATCCATTCCTAACCTTAGTTTGGCGTGAGGGTGGTTGAGGGGAAAAGCCCTAACCAAGAACCTTGGTGGCACCACCATGGTTGGGTTGAAGAATGGAAGTAGAGAGATAAGTTCTCTAGGGCACAAGAGAGAAGGAAAAAGAGAGGAAAATGAACTAAAATGAAGAAATAGAGAGGCACCATGATTCAATTCCGTGCAAAGTGCTGAAGAGTGGGATGATTGGCGGAGGTTCAAGAAGGCACATTGTAGTAGTTGCATTGAACAGACTAGAGGTAGGATACAACCTCCAGCTGTTGGATGAAGATGAGAAAATTTGTGTGCCATGATCTAATGGCTGCATTTGATCAAAATAAGAATAAGGTTATTTCTTACTTGGCTAGTGGATTTTCCCCTTTGTTGGGCCATGCGCCTCAATTTGGTCCCAATAATCTCGACACATGTTAAATCCAAGTTAAAACAAATGTTAATATAGCAAAGCTCAAATGGACATGAACTATGATGATCTGTTTGAGGTG
Source organism: Alisma plantago-aquatica (assembly GCA_963693085.1). Classification (NCBI taxonomy): domain Eukaryota; kingdom Viridiplantae; phylum Streptophyta; class Magnoliopsida; order Alismatales; family Alismataceae; genus Alisma; species Alisma plantago-aquatica. Next base: position 728,361,718 of record OY856410.1, on the reverse strand, counting down.
ATTTTTTCCGTTGAAAGATAATTGATCCCTATACAACATGAAATTTATTATAGAGTAATTGGTATACAGATGTGAGATTCATTTTCACTTACAAGATAGATATATACTAAGGTGTGGAACTTAGCTCAATTATGCAAATCAACATCACACATTATGCAACACATTGCTATTGTGACCAAGTTAAAGTGTCAAAACAATCCAACTATGATATTGACATTAAGTTGAGTAAGACAACACTTGATGAGAGTGAAAGAGTACTATAGAGGATAGAGAAATTTATGTTATCACATCTTTCCCTCCTTAAAATAAATTTCTTCCTCAAAATTCATCCAATATCATAGACAAGGGTCAAAGTCAATATTTGTCATGTTTAGGCAACCAAACCTAGGTTTCAAACATATCCCATCATGGGGTGCACAAATAGGTTGCCATCAACATGGGTGTACCCATCCCCATTATATACATATTACTTGGATTACATTCATAACATCACATTATTTCAACTTTAAGGTTCTGGAACCCATATCCCAATATAATTAATTTATTGTTCATGTACTCGTATGAGCCCAAACCATGCTATCAAAATCTATGTAATCAATTTCCCAAACACACATGATCATCATCATGATTTTTTGTTTGGGTTATCATTTCCATATATTTTCATCAAGTTATAAATTTTATGGATGGGTCAATTTCACCCATGATTCCACCAACTATCCCCAATTATGTTCCTCATTACTTTTCATTTTGAGTGTGTAGTGGAACATTATATTCATGAGTATTCAGTCTAATATCTCCATGTATCATCATATCAAGATCATGTTTTCAATCTTACATCTTTCATGGATGACATGGTTTCATCTTAGGTCTAGCTTTTGAGAGAGACTTAATGTACATGTACCAAGTTGGAAATTATGTGAGATATTTCAAGTATCAAGCATCATTTGAGGGACAACATTATTTCCACTGTCGAGTTTTCATAATTATCTCACTTGTATATAAAGGAAATTTACATGCTTGAGCAAGTAAATCTAATACCTCTCTATGTCCAATAAGACTTGCTGACCACAAATATCTACTCACAAAAAAATCTTCTACCCAACTTTCAAGAAACAAGGGAAACCAATGTATTCCTTTACATACATCCACTAACCCAAGTATGAGGCTCATCATGGATATCAGACATCATGTACATTATTTTAGGGTTTTGGGACATCTCCCTCACCTATATAGAAAACATCATATATTCAATTGCCTCTTTCCCTAGGGTTATATATTTTTTATAAGAAACATAGGGTTTAACACTTTCAAGGGAACCACACACTAGGTGACTCAACTCATATACATGGAAATATTCTAGCTAGGGACTCGTGATCATTTATTTGATATTTCATATTTTTCAACATTTCATATTTTTTGGTTAGGTAATATAACCTTCTCTAATGTTAGTGTTGGTATATGTGTGTCGTGTAGACATCCCAAGTGATTGCAAGGAGTCTGATATTAATTAATCAATTAATGTGATTATTTGGTTAATTGATGAATTCTGAAATATTCTAATTAATCCACGAGTGTTTTAATTAACGCAACGTTTCTGTTTACCGATGGGTTTAGGAAACTCTATTTCCCTTCATATCCTGTTTAAAGGAGGTTTGACGGCCGATATCTATATAAGATAGGTAGAGACTTTTCATTTTATGCTCACGCACGTAAACCCTAGCCGTAATCGTCCTTAGGAGAGAAAGGAGAGAAACGCGCCACTAGCACGCCGCTGCAGAGACACACTCCTTCCCGACGGATTGAGAAGCGCGACGCAGAATTCCGTCCATCCGCGTGGACAAAGTAGAGATGCAGACGCCTTGACGCCTACGTTCGGAGGACGTCGATGACCACATGTACGCGCTACGAGCGGCGGACATCACTGCCGCAAAGGAACGCCACCGGATCAACCTACGACAGCGAACGGGAGAGAAGTTCTGTCTGTGTTGACAAGCAGTGTTGCACCGTCGTACAGTGGGATATCGCCGGACTTGCTCCGCGATAAGGTAAATACCGCAAACACTCTTTCCAAATACATTGTTGTCGACAAGATCATGTTTCAGGTTGTGTGGATTTTTATTGCTTCTGCCGCGCATGTTTCCCCCACAAAACCCAACAGTGATATCAGAGCAGCGTCGATCTACGATGTATTTGGATTTGTTTTGATATGATCGAATCATTGTATACTGTTTTGATGTTGCATACGATGCGAATTAAACCTACTAATGTGCAAATCTAAACCTAATTCCACATACGTCGCGGGCTTTTGGTTTTGACATTTTGGACGGGGTCGACTATGGAAAATATTGATTTTCCTAAGTGCATGGAAGTAAAATTCCATAGACCTAATTCCACATACCCCACACAGGGGCGTTGCCCCTGTGTACCCTACATAGTGTGCGTGGGAGTCAAAAAAATCATTTAATGGGGAATGTCCCGCATTAAAAGTACTGCAATTTTAATGTGTATATATGTATATGTAGATATACCTATGATAGCATACACGTCGCCTTTAAAATCTGTTTTATGTGGTGAATGCATTAACGGTTATGGCCTAGTATCCCCTTTTGTGAATGTTGTGAATGAATGTGGATGTCAATCTTGTGGATATGTTTGTTTGTGAATTATATGGATGTATAGTAGTTACATATGGATCCTTTGTATAAAGTATTCCGATTTCATGCTGAGCCTCATCTCTTATTTCAAAGTGTAATTAATTCTTTCCTTTTATATTTGTACTGATATGATGTAGTAGAGATAGGATTAGTTTTAGTTTTTGTAAACTTGATGTAAGGAGGCCACTTGAAGATCCAACTCCAAGGAGTGTCCATGGAGAAGCACCATGAAGATCCAATTCCAAGAAGCAACCTGAAGGTCCAACTACAAGGAGCGTCCAAGGAGAAGCAACAAGAAGATCCAATTCCAAGAAGCAACTTGAAGTTCCAACCTCACAAAGCATCCATGAACTTGTTCATTGTAATGTTGATCACTACATGCTTACAGGTTGATTCACATGTGTTGCATGAGATGCGTAAGACCATAGGTGGACCGTAGTCCTTTGTTGCTTCAAAGGATTACAATAGTATGGCCATAATTGATGTATTTGTGTTTGTGATTGCATGTCTATCATTTGTGGTTGTGGATATAGTAGTATATGATACGTACTATAAGTATGTGGTGTTTGGATATGTATATGTATTAATAAAACCCCTCAATTAATAATATTAAGTTTTAGTTGCCTTCCATAAAGAAACACACATGAAAAGCTTGATCGACTATGTGTGGGCACGCCTCCGCGTGGTACACTATCTATCTCGTGGAAGTGTGATGGTGGGTGTGTGGGTCTGCCTCCGTAGGGTGCACACTCATCGTGTTGGCTTATGGGTTGGACTTAACTAGGGAACCTTGATAGGATCAAGTACCTAGAGGCACACAGATGCATCATGGCAAGGAGTTGTTCATGATCATCTATCCAAGAGTTGCATATTATGTAATTGGCAAAAGTTTCCTACCTTAGTATTTGGTCTTTGACGCCGGCGTTGGCTGGGCATTGATCCAATTATTTTGGATCTTGTCTCACTAGAAGGTTGTGTGTTGCAATCTTCCTAGTTGATAGTGAGGGCTATCAATTTGAATAAAATAGTGGGAGCATAATTAATTAAAGGCCTAATTAATCTTATTTATCAAATCTTTACAAGTCAAAATGTTTTGGACTAAATGCAAATTTTTCTTTTGTAGCAATCAAATGGCAAACACCACTCACACGTTCTCATTGTGATCGGTCCTTGAGAAGGAAAAACTTACCAGAACCAACTTTCAAAATAGATTTAGGATGCTGAGAATTGTTCTCACACATGAGCATAAGCTCTATGTCCTTGAAACACCAGAGCCAGAGGAGCCCGCCGTAAATGCACCCAAGGCTGAAAATGATGCTTACAAGAAGCACCTTGATGATGCCGTGGATGTCAAGTGCCTGATGTTGTGCTCAATGAACTATGAGTTGCAAGAGCAGCATGAGAACATGAATTTCATGGAGATGGTAACACATCTCAAGAACATGTATCAACATCAAGCAAGACATGAGAGATATGATGTCTCAAAGGCTTTGTTCAAAAGTAAGATGAAAGAGGGAGACTCAGTTGGCACCCATATACTCACCTTGATTGGGTACGTGGAAAGCCTATCCAAGATGGGATTTCCCCTAGGTCAAGAGTTGGTCACGGATGTGATTCTACAATCGTTGTCTGAATCATATAATCATTTTGTCATGAACTACAACATGAACAATTTTGACAAGTCGTTGTTAGAATTGTTAGGCATGTTGAGGACAGCTGAAGCACAGATGAAGAAAGACAAGCCCAAGTCTGTGATGATGATCAGCAAGGCAAAAGGAAAGTCAAAAGGAAAAAGCAAGGCTAAGAAAGGTTCTAAAGCCGGACAGAAGCCAAAGTCATCCACACTCAAAGCTAAAGGTGGGATCTCCAAAGAAGGCAGTTGTCACCATTGTCACCAGCCTGGACATTGGAAAAGAAACTGTCCTCTCTACCTGGAGGAATTGAGGAAGAAGAAGCAGGGGATAGAGATCTCCACTTCAGGTATATACTTTATTGAGATAAACTTAAATACTTATTCATCATGGGTACTGGATACCGGATGTGGATCTCACATATGTTCTAATATGCAGGATCTGATAAGAAGTAAGCCTTTACGAAAGGGCCAAGTCAAGCTGCGGGTTGCTAATGGAGTAAGAGTTGCTTCCACCGTAGTTGGAGTTATTAGTTTATCTTTACCTACGGGCCTTGTAATAGAATTAGAGAATTTCTATTATGTACCTGCCATTAATAGAAATATTATTTCTGTATCTTGTATGGACAAGAGTGGATTTGAATTTCACATTAAGAATGGAATTATTTCTATATCTAAAGATGAGATCTTTTATGGCAATGCCACTATGTCTTATGGTATCTACTTGTTAGAACTTGAGACTAGCATATATAACGTAAATCCTAAAATGTTAAAACTTGACAACTCAAACAAAACATTCTTATGGCATTGTTGTCTTGGGCACATAAATGAGAAGTGCATATCTAGACTCCATAAGGATGGTTATCTAGACTCTTTTGATTTTGAATCATTAGAGACATGTGAGGCATGTTTATTAGGGAAGATGACCAAAACTCCTTTCACTGGACACAGTGAGAGAGCCAGTGATCTGTTGGGGATCTTACATACTGATGTATGTGGACCTTTTAGATCAAATGCTAGAGGAGGCTATCAATACTTCATTACCTTCACTGATGACCTCAGTAGGTATGGCAATGTACATCTTATGAACGCAAGTCATAAACTCTTGAAATGTTCAAGACTTTCATGAATGAAGTAGAGAAGCAACTTGGTAAGAGTATTAAAGCACTCCGTTCAGATCGAGGTGGCAAATACTTAAGCTAAGCGTTTGAGGACCTTCTGAGAGACCGTGGTATTGTATCACAATGGACTCCACCTGGTACACCACAACATAATGGTGTGTCAGAAAGAAGGAATCGTACATTATTAGACATGGTACGATCAATGATGAGTTCAGTCGAACTTCCAATATCGTTCTGAGGATATGCTCTTGAAACTACAGTGTTTACACTTAACCGTGTACCTTCCAAATCGGTTCAAAAGACACCATATGAGATATGGAATGGGAATCGTCCCAATTTGTCTATGTTAAAGATTTGGGGATGTGAATCTTATGTTAGGAAACAATTTCCTAAAAAGCTTGTACCCAAATCGGAAAAATGCTTTTTTTTTTGACACCCCAAGGAAACTCGGGGATACTACTTCTACACACCAACTGATAACAAAGTGTTTGTTGCTAGGACTGCTGTATTTCTTGAAAAGGAATTTATTACCAAAGGAATTAGTGGGAGGAATGTAGAGCTCGAAGAAGTTTGAGACCAACAAGAAAGTAGAGAACCTGAGGAGGTACATAAGGAACATGAACACTCACAACTTGTTGTGGAATTTCAAGTTCCAAATGTAACACAGGAACCTCGTAGGTCTAGTAGGACATGACTTGAGCCTGAGAGATTTGGATTTCTCATGACTTAAGACAGTGATGAATTGGGCATAGCAGATGAGCCAACTTCCTATCTAGAAGCTACTAAAGGACCAGAATCTCAGAAATGGCTCAAAGCCATGAGATCTGAGATGGAATCCATGTACACCAACAAGGTATGGACCTTGGTGGATCCATCCGAAGGGGTAAAATCCATAGGGTGCAAGTGGGTTTTTAAGAAGAAAACTGACATGGATGGAAATGTTCAAACCTATAAAGGTAGATTGGTTGCAAAAGGATTCCGTCAAATTCAAGGTGTTGATTATGATGAGACCTTCTCACCAGTTGCCATGGTTAAATCCATCAGGATCATGCTTGCCATTGCAGCTTATCATGACTATGAGATTTGGCATGTGAATGTTAAAACAACATTCCTTAATGGGAATTTACTCGAGGATGTGTACATGACACAACCTGAGGGTTTTATCGATCCAAAGGAAGCCAATAAAGATAGTAAAGTTACAAAGGTCAATCTATGGATTGAAGCAAGCATCTCGGAGCTGGAATCTATGTTTTGATGAAGTAGTCAAAAAGTTTGGCTTTAGTCAAAATGAAGATGAACCTTGTGTTTACAAAAGGGTTAGTGGGAGCACGGTCGTATTTCTCATATTGTATGTAGATGACATACTATTGATGGGAAATGACATCCCTACTCTTCAGAAAGTAAAAGGTTGGCTAGGGAAGACCCTCTCTATGAAGGATTTAGGCGAAGCATCATATATACTAGGGATCAAGATCTATAGAGATAGATCTAGAAGGCTTCTAGGCCTAAGCCAGATCACATACATTGACAAGGTGCTGAAGAGGTTTAGCATGGAGGGTTCTAAGAGAGGTAACTTGCCCATGTCCCATGGGGTTATAATCTCTAAATCCCAGTGTCCTAGCTCATGTGATGAATGGGCACGCATGAGTAAGATTCCATATGCATCAGCAATTGGATCTATCATGTATGCAATGTTATGTACCCGTCCTGATGTGTCGTATGCTTTGAGCATGACGAGCCGATATCAGTCAGATCCAGGTGAATGTCACTGGACAGCTGTAAAGAACATCCTAAAGTACTTGAGAAGGACAAAGGATCAATTCTTGGTATACGGTGGTGAGGAAGAGCTCGTTGTAAAGGGTTACACCGATGCTAGCGTCCAAACTGACAAAGATGACTAAAGATCACAATCTAGATTTGTGTTTTGCCTAAACAATGGAGTTGTGAGCTGGAAGAGTTCCAAGCAAGAGATGGTTGCAGATTCTACAACAAAGGCCAAATATATTGCCGCATCTAATGCTACGAAGGAAGTTGTGTGGATCAAGAAGTTTATTTCTGAACTTGGAGTGGTTCCAAGTGCTGGTGATGCAATTGAGTTGTTTTGCGACAACAATGGAGCAATTGCACAGGCTAAAGAACCAATCACACCAACGTTCCAAACATATTCTACGGTGGTTCCATCTCATACAAGAGATCATACAATGAGGAGATGTGAAGATTTGTAGAGTACCTACAGAAAGCAATGTGGCTAACCCGCTCACAAAAGCACTTTCACAGCAGAAACATTACGGGCATTTTCGATCACTTGGATTGAGATTCATGAATGATTGGGTATAAGTGTAAGTGGGAATCTATTGGTATGTATGCCCATAGAGACTATCATTCGATGATTGTAATGGGATACTATGTAAACAATTTGTAATACTACATTGATCATATCAATAAAGGCAAGTTTCCAATCTATATGTTTGTGTTTTATATTGTAAGATGACCATAAAACATATAGATGTCTATAGAATAATATACTCAATGACATATGTCTTCGGGTTGATGACTTGAATAGTGAGATCATATGTATGCTAAGAGTATGTATTCTTGTTTTGTCCCTAATTGATTGTTATTGTGGAAATATCCATAGACATCAATAAAACATAAGATTAGAATGTATGTTGGTTGATGGAAGAATCTCATTATCTGTGATATGGAGATATCAAACCAAATACATAGATACTTGTTAGAGAATAGTGTATCAGATAGACCCACCTTGAGAGTGACACATGGATACCATGATTGGTAGTTAGAGTCACATCTCAAAATGATGGTGGTGATTGTGGTTCTTAGACCTGAAGTCACTACATTTATCACACGTCGTTCAGTGTACTTTGACATCATCCACCATGGTCCTGAATAAGGATTGCCATAAAGATGGTGCTTGGGTGCACTGTGACACATGGGAATGACTGTGAGTGATGTAGATGGAATTTGTCCTTCCTACGGGAGTTTGATATTTCGGCCACTCGATAAGAGAGACTGAGAAATGCATGGCCATGCTGATGTGAGTCAATATGTGATATTGAGCTTACATATATCTCAGACAGTCTGCTCTAATTCAAGGAACATGGATTGAACGTTGAAAAGGATAACAATTCCATTACTCAAGTTCAATTTGGATATCAGCGACAAAAGAACTATACAATCATTGTAACACCAGTCATGAATGATAGGTCAAGTTGTTCTCCAACTTCTACAATTACTTGGGTGGCAATGAAGTCTTGCTAGATACCAATCATTGCTTGTGAAATCTTAATATGATTATGGATATCACTACCAACGTAATTTGGAGCCTACCGGGTCACACGCATAGGATGTGTTTGAATAGGAGTATAATTGTGGATTTGATTGGAATTGCTCTGGATCATATTGATTACTAAAATGTTTATGTAATGGATTAGAATGATATTGATGTGACTAGCTCTAAGTGCAAGTGGAAGTTTGTTGGTATATGTGTGACCGTAGAGCCATCCCAAGCGATTGCATGGAGTCAGATATTAATTAATCAATTAATGCGATTATTTGGTTAATTAATGAATTTAGGAATATTCTAATTAATCCACGAGTGTTTTCATTAATGCAATGCTTCTGTTTACCGATGGATTTAAGTAAACCCTATTTCCCTTCGTATCCTATTTAAAGGATGTTTGACAGCTGATATCTATATAAGATAGATAGAGGCTTTTTAGTTTACGCTCATGCACGTAAACCCTAGCTGTCATCGTTTTTAGGAGAGAAAGGAGAGAAACGCGCCTCTATCACACCGTCGTAGAGACACACTCCTTCTCGACGGCTTGAGAAGTGCGACGTGGAGTTCTATCCATCTGTGTAGATGAAGTAGAGACGCAGACGCCTTGATGCCTGCGTTCGGAGGACGTCGACGACCACATGTACGCGCTACGAGCGGCGGATATCACTGCCGCAAAGGAGCGCTCCGGATCAACCTGCGACAGCGAACGGGAGAGAAGTTCCATCCGTGTTGACAAGTAGCGTTGCACTGTCGTGCAGCGGGATATTGCCGGACTTGCTCCGTGATAAGGTATATTCTACAAACACTCTTTCCAAATATGTTGTTGTCGACGAGATCCTGTTTCGGGTTGCGTGGATTTTATTGCTTCCTCCGCGCATGTTTTCTCCACAAAACCCAACAGTTGGGTCAGCTCATATCAAGAGGTCACCCTTTTTGTATGTCCCATGCTAGAGGTATTCCTTTTTAATGAAATTTAGGCCCATGTTGGTCTCAAACCATATGTCATATATCATATCCCAGCATATACAAGACTAGGAACAAGCAAGCATGCCAACCCACTAGCTATGTTTAGCACGTCAACCAAATCATATACTCCATACATGATTATAGGTTTAGATACCGATCATGGCCAAATTGATCTCATATCATCAAACATACTTCAATCCTGTAACATCAAATGTAGGTCACCATGTAGAAAACTCATACCATTAACATCAACATTGAAATCAACATTATCATCATCATCATGATCATCACATCATCATCGTTGTCATCATCAGTCATCATCATCATTAATTATCTTAGGTCATCTAAACTACTTACTAGACTAACCTTTATAATGTCTCTCGAAAACTCTAGAGACTAAAACTAGAATCTAGAAACTCTCATCTAGACTTATGTTACATCTCTTTCTCTTAGGTTAGATGGATACTTGCTTCCTTTCTGCGTGTGGTAACATTTTTCATATGTAGATATATACTAATATTTGAGATAGGTTTTTTCCAAAGTTGAAATAGGTTATGGAAGCCACCATACTCCATTCTAAAATGAGTTACCACACTCATTAGGAAGTTCAGAACCATGACACCTAGAGAACTAGTAAGAAAATGGTGCACACTTATGTAGCTACCCTAAGAACATTCCACAAACATATGGCAAGGGTTGTAGTAAGATATCCATTTTGTCATTATTTTGAACCAACATCCCATACTATAGAACATAAGGAAAAGAAAAAAGGGGTTCTAGGGATTATACAAGTGTACACCTAGTTCAAGAACATCTTGGTTCTTACCTATAGGCTAAGTCAAATTAGCCCACAAAGGACATCGTATTAAGTTTCTAGGGTCGAGAAGTCATGTTGTATTTAATCCATGCTTCATGTGAGCAATGTTTGGTGTAGTTATTATTCATGCACTGATACCATCTATAATGGAACCATTTACTACCCAAATCCTAACTCCAAATGACTACAAAGTCAATGCCGATAGGACTTAGGCTTTTGTCCTTGCATGGTATTATTAAAGAGTAAATATGAAAGCGTAAAATCTAGTCATACATGTAGAGATAACAAGATAAAATCACAAATAATAATCTCAACATTCAAAAAGTATTATTAAGCAACTTTGTCTTATTACAATATTTTAGTTACATATTAGATATTACAATTTTACAAGTCTTCACATGTACACTAGGGGATTTACAACCAGTACACTTGACATAGCTCACCAAGCCCATCAACTCCTAGCCATCTTTGAACCTAAAAAATATGTGAAACAAGTAGGACAACACACGAGGTTTTGAGTACAAGGTCAAAAAGATACACACAACACACACGCACACACACACACACACACACACACACACACACACACACACACATATATATATATATATATATATATATATAAAACTTTGCATAAATTGAAAAGAGTTGTAGAAAAAGATGAAAAATAATAAACAAAGTTAATTATTTAACAAAATGAGATCCCAAGTTTTATATCATTTTACTCTAATTATAGCAATAACTGTATATATCATAAGGCATTTTTCACTAACTTCCCAATGGAAGAGTCTGAAATCGTACTCAAGATTAGCTAACCCTTTTCTACGTGAGGGACCTCAAGGCCATCGCCAAGAGATGACTCTTTTATCAACATGGTCCTCCCTATCTCAATAACTCAAGTAGGACATCTAGACTCATGTCTTTACCATGAGAATACAAGTAAGTGCACGAGGTTTGTATAATGGAGTTTCTATATTATGTCTACAAATTACTAAAAGTGACTCGAGAGAAACATTGAGTACAATACTAGAATACTACATTGCAATATTCGAGTAAGTAAACAAGCATACATATGTATCATATTTCAATCAAGAAAGCCAGATCATATAGCCATAAGCTACACTTGATTAACAATGATATTGCATACATGTATTAGTTTTAGTTTAGGGTTTTATCCAAGTTAGGTTCCAAGTTGCTTCATTACATGTTTGATGATCTTATACTAAAATAGGGGTCGTTATGAAGGTGTTGTTCAAGTTTCATGCCAAATTTATGTTACATTCATTTTATTTGGACATTAAAAGATTAAGGTCAGAAATGCATCTATATGGGTTACATATATTGTAACACACCGAATTCTAAAATTTTATATTTTGACCCACTTTCCCATATTTTCCTTTCATTTCTATCCTTATTGACCGATCTATTTAATTAGTGGAATTTATAGTGGTTTAGTGAACATTTATTCACTAACTGTACCAATATAAGGGTTTATGCATGAATACCTCAGTGAAATCTTAATTACGATAATTATGTGATCTAAAACTTAATATAACTTTTTGATATGATTTGAAAATATAAAATGAGGCTAAGTTTCAAATTTGGTTTGATTTGGATGTTGTTTATGCAAGTTATGCAATTTTAGGTATATTGTGGACTTTTATGCAATTTACCCAAATGGGAGGTTTTATTTGCAAATTATCTCCTGAATTTTAATCCTTAGATATTCCCTTACCATTAAGAAGAATTGAAACCATTTTAGAACCTAGTTTCACCTTGGTTTGATGGTATTTCTTTCCAAGGGCATTATAGGGATTACCCTCTTTATAAAGATGCTTATCCTTAAAAGCTATCAACCAATGAGGTTATTTCTTTCTTGAAAAATGGTGGGGATGGCCTAGAATAATCTATGGGCTCTTTTTATATGCATGAAGCCTCTATGATCTAGCGTTTTGCATGGCCATCAATCCCTAGGCTAAAGACACATGGAAAGTCCCTTAAGACTCCTCATGCTTCACCTCTTTCTATATATAGCCATGTATACCCCTTCCCAACTCACAATTTGAAAACTCTTTCTCTACTTTTCTTTCCTCTAGCTTATATAATATTTCCTTCTGTATTTGGCCATGAAGTTTCTGTCCCAAGGTAATAGAGGGAGCCTACCTTGGTGAAGAAGGCTCCTAGGGCTTCCAAATTGTTCTATTAGGGTTTCCAAACCTCCTCCTTGGTAAATTCGACCAAAACTAGTAAGTTGCCTCCCTTCCTTCCCTATTTTCATACTGTTAGTCTTCCTTACACCTTCTTATAGGTCATAACCATGACCATACATGGTAAAACTCCACCTAAAACCCTAAAACATCACATCTCCATGCTCTTTTGCTAGGGTTTATCACCTCTAAGGTGAGAAGATGATCTTTATCCAAGAAAGGAGCTAGGTTTGGAGCAACCAGACCTTCTAAGCTCGGATCCTTGTTGTTTGTACCTTATTTTCTTCCTTAGAGGCGAGTTTCATAACCCACTTCTCATATATTTCTTGCTACATGCTTAAAATTCATGCATCTATGTTTAAAATTGATGATTTCCATATCTATTTACCATGTTCATCTAGGGTTTTGGTTTCTTACCAGTTTACCTTCTCTAGAAGATCTAGTTTGGATAAATATTAATCTAAAACCATGATGTTAGGTCGAATGGTGTTTTCCATCCCTCTCTCTCTCTCTTTTCTTATCTCGTTTGGTTTGATGGTGTGTCGGTTTCTGATTGGTCGAATTTCAATAATTCATAACTTTTTATTCCTTTGTCCAAAAACTAAAGTAAAATACGTAATAAACTCAGAAAAACATTTTGTTTTCAATAATAATATTTCCAAGTATTGGTTTTGAGTTTTGTCGATAGTGGTTTTCTAGAAAATGATTTAATCACTTAAAAATCACCAAAAATACACTCTAATCATTGTAACTCCAAAATATACAAAATGATATGTTTTCTTAATATGAAGAACCTAACTAAGTCTATGGTAATGTTTTCATAGTCTAAATTGAGGTTTTGCTATAAAAATTAAAAATATGGTTTTCTCTACCTTAATGCATATATATCATTCTAATACATGTATACGAATTGAAAATAGAAAAAATTGATCATGGACTCAATCAAGTGATGAAAGTGGGTAATATGAATCATAATGAAAGGTATGTGTGATGTATACGCAATCCCTATTTATGTATGTGCTATGTATGTGCAATCCCTATTTATGTATGTGCATTTACACCTTAAGTTGGGAATAATTATGCCTTAACCTATTTTTCTATAATGAGGCTTTATTGAACCCTATTTCATATACTCTTGAATCTTTGGCTATACTTGCCTCATAAGTTAGTTTCAGAGATTATTCTTGGGTCTTGGAACCCCACCACCAAGTTGTAATTATATGATGATTTATCTTGCCACTTTACTATTTCTTGAGCATGATGGTTTATTTGGCTATTTAACTAGAGTAGTGGTACTTATGTACAACCACCCACAGAGGGTATGTAAATAATCACCCTGGGGAACATCTTATTCTCCCCCTGGGGAATGTGTTATTCCTCCCCTATAAAATTGGATAGGTGACTGTGAATGTATGAATTCTCCCCTCACCTATAGGTTGAGGTTTGGTAGGTGTCTCACCCCTACTTAGTTAATGTAGTCCAATTAATATCATGCATGCTACTTCTTATATGTTTTGTAATGGTAAGAATCTATTGTGTTATATGCCTCATTCTCTTGGCCCTCTCATCTTATGATTATTCAATATATTTATGTTTCGTATGATTTCCTTTTCTCTTGTACTTATTCATTATTTGACACACACCTTGTTTTCTTTCCCCTTTTGTTGGGTGCTTTCCCAACCACCCAGGTGATGAGCAAGGTGATGAACAAGACAAGGAGTATATAGCTTTTAGCTTGGACTCAGTTGATGGAGATGTTGCTTGGAGACAAGATTGTAGTAGTCTAGACTTCCCTCTATCTAGATCATGTTTATGTGTCTTGATGTAAACCCTAATGGGAGAATTTGATGTACTTGTGTAATCTTTTGTGAAAAGTGAATATACTCATGTGTTTAATTCCGCTGCAACACTTTGGTCTTTTGCATACCATTATTATACATTTGGAAAATTTATGCACATTCCATCATACCTCTGAGAGTGTTTGGAATAGATGTCAATTCTTCAAATTTTTAGTAAAGTGGTGATTTCACTCTTTATAGCATGGTATCAGAGCCCATGGTAGTCGGAATCTGACTATTTCAGTTTTGTCTCCCTAATTAGAATCCCTACGTTACATAGTTCCTTTAGGTGACATGGTTGCCCTACAGTTGATCTATAAATGATGGAAGGTTTATTTAGGACCCTATAGTTCCACATTAGTATCATGATGAATAAAACCCTAAAATACTCATTACTAAAATATTCATAACTTAATGTTGTTTAGGTTTGGCTTTAGGCAACTATTAGGGCATGAAGTTGAAGCAAAGGTGTCTAGAAAGGATCAGGTTCTGGGGGCTGGAAA
This sequence comes from Alisma plantago-aquatica, assembly GCA_963693085.1. NCBI lineage: Eukaryota > Viridiplantae > Streptophyta > Magnoliopsida > Alismatales > Alismataceae > Alisma > Alisma plantago-aquatica. Next base: position 728,346,681 of record OY856410.1, on the reverse strand, counting down.
TATTTTCCTCCATGCCACTTGTTTGGTTTACAAGGACTCCCAGATCCGTATGATATCGGCCTGGCCTAAGCTGAAATGGATTGTCTGAAATAGTTTGCCTTTAGGCAATAGTGACCTTAGGCATCTATGTTGTATATCTTTGGGAACCTAAAGTTTTAGGTGTACGATGACTTGTTTGAGGATGGATACCAAGATAGTCTCTTTATGTCCCTTGGGGTCACATGTTTGGATAGTTTATCCCTAGAACCCAGACTATAAAGTTTAGGGTTGAGTGAGCTATCAGAGTGCACAGTGGAAGTGTTACGGATCTTGTACATGGTTTAGTTAGACTCATCCTTTAACCCTAGTGTAGTTTGGCTTGATAGGTTGAACCCTTAAGGGGTGGAGTATAGTTAGTTTGATGATGTTGAGTGGTTAGATTTCAAGGACAAAATCCTCTTTAGGGGGATGGAGCCCTTTGTCATCTTGAAATCTATCTACACTATCTTTAGAAACCCTAACCCCATACTTATGAGGTTGTTGTGCTTGAAACCTTAGTGGGGTCCAAACAAGTTATAGTTATAGCCTAACGTGTTTGTTTATATATTAATGAACATATAATGATCATCTCAAGAATAATTTATATGTTCAAACCCTAATGAATATCTAATTCACATAATATGAGTTACTCACATATTAATCCTAATGGATATGCATGGTGTTTCCCATGTCATAAACCAATAAACCCTAATGAAATGACAAGAAAGATAATTGTAACCTAATCTTAGACTTAATACATGCTAAGTAAAATTTAGTGATCACATTAACCTAAACCCTAAGTTGTAATCATAACCTTAACATATACATCTTTATTGCCTTTCCTGATACATTAATGACATTAGGTTTCATAGTCAGGTAACATACTTTGATACACATAAATGATATATATAATCATCTAATCACATATTAATCAACTCATCAATATGAAAGGTATATTATGTTACCTTGTTATCTAATACACACACAATTAGCCACTTAATGTGAAACAATTTGTAATATGTCCCACCTTGATCACTAAAATACATATAATGATTTCAATATGGATAAGTAGTAATTGATTCACATAAAAGTACATAATCAATCATAAGAACTGAATAAATATGAAAAAAATGATTAATGATGACATTAATGTGAATAAGAAAGTTAATGTGACAATGTAAATATAGATATAAGTGATTAATGTGATATTATTTGGATTACTTGTAACATGCTGGATAAAATGTCTTAATTCATGCAAAACAATTTGTTATAATTCAATATGTTGATAATAGAGACTAAATCCAAGTATTAAGGATAATAATCAAGTATATTGATAATTGAGTAAACTCTAATTGTGTTAAAACTCATAATGAGGTAAATAAGAAATATATATGGTTTCGAGCATAATAATGAAATATAACTCTTTTGGAAACAAAGTAAATATGACATGAAACAATTAAAAGAATAATAATGATAATGTGATATAAATATAATGTTAATGAGTCAAAAACTTTAAATCTCCTAAAAAGAATATCGAAATAGTGGAACATATTCGATCCATGAGAACCTAACCTATGTCGAGATTCTTGTGGAGTATATGTTGATGAATAACCTGATGTTTTGTGATGAGATGTCGCACACTCACCCTTCCCTTCTTGTGATTTCGGGGACGAAATCCTCTTTAAGGGGTGGAGTGTTGTAACATACCGAATTATAAAATTTTATATTTTGACCCTCTTTCCCATCTTTTCCTTTCATTTATATCCTTATTGATCTTTCTATTTAATTAGTGGAATTTATAGTGGTTTAGTGAATATTTATTCACTAATTGTACTAATATAAGGGTTTATGCATAAATACCTCAATGAAAGCTTAATTACCATAATTAAGTGCTCTAAACCTTAATCTAACTTTTTGATATCATTTGAAAACATAAAATGAGGCTAAGTTTCAAATTTGGTTTGATTTGGATGTTGTGCAAGTTATGCAATTTTAGGTACATTCTGGACTTTTATGCAATTTACCCAATTGGGAGGTTTTCTTTGCAAATTATCTCCTGAATTTTAATCCTTAGATATTCCCCTACCATTAACGATAATTGAAACCATTGGAGAACCAAGTTTCACATTGGTTTGATGGTATTTCTTTCCAAGGGCATTATGGGAATTACCGTCTTTATAAAGATGTTAATCCTTAAAAGCTATCAACCAATGAGGTTATTTCTTTCTTGAAAAATGGTGGGGATGGCCTAAAATAATCTATGGGCTCGCATGGCCATCAATCCCTAGGCTAAAGACACATGGAAAGTCCCCTAAGACTCATGCTTCACCTCTTTCTATATATAGCCATATATACCCCTTCCCAACTCACAATTCAAAAACTCTTGCTCTCCTTTTCTTTCCTCTAGCTTAAATAATAGTTCCTTATGTATTTGGCCATGAAGTTGCTGTCCCAAGGTAATAGAGGGAGCCTACCTTGGTGAAGAAGGCTCCTAGGGCTTCCAAATTGCTCTATTAGGGTTTCTAAAGCTCCTCCTTGGTGAATTCGACCAAAACTAGTAAGTTGCCTCTCTTCCTTCCCTATTTTCATACTTTTAGTCTTCCTTACACATTCTTATAGGTCGGAACCATGACCATACATGGTAAAACTCCACCTAAAACCCGAAAACATCACATCTCCATGCTCTTTTGCTAGGGTTTATCACCTCTAAGGTGAGAAGATGACCTTTGTAACGACCCCGCCTCCCGGTAACCCCCAATTAAGGGAGACCGAAAGGTCGGTGCCATTATCCAATTAACAGGATCAAAGGTTCGACAAATAATCAGTAATAATTAATAAACTTTACCAACTAAACTGAAAACTGGTATAAAATAAAACTTTTCTTACCTTGGAAAAACTGGGATTTCTAAACTTCTATCCATGAAGATGTTACTCTAACTAATCCTCCGGTGTAGGTTACTTCTCATTTAATTCCACATATGCCACTTTATTGTTTGTTCTTTTCATTTGTACCTAAAATGCCGACAAACAAACATCGGTCAGCTAAAGCTGGTATGTGGGGGAAACAATAATTGTGCAACTATGTTAACGATGTAATCAACCAAATATCATTTAACAACAAAAATTACGTTTTAAGCAATACTAGTCAATCCTTGCCTATCCCCTTTCTCTATAATGTCCCTGCAGTGGACATGGATACCACCTCTCTCATATGGCAGATCCTTACCCCCATGACCCTACCACACAGGTAGCCAATACCTAGGGTTATGGAGTCGCATGGTCCTACCCAAAGGTAGACCAATCCCTGACTCATGATGACTTGATGGACCTACCGCATTGGTAGCCATTTACTAAGTCATTTAATGACCTGATGGACCTACCCTCATTGGTAGCCATTTACTAGGTCAATCTATAAAGCTACAGAGGGGACTAGGATCTGAGCTAGTAGGCATATTTCTTATGTGATAGTCATATTCACATTATACTTTGCACGAATTAAATACATCCAACAGTTTAATTCAAGCCACGATGGAAACATCGATAAAATCCCAGAAAACTAATTCGGGTAGTCATAAGCGTAACCACATACATGTACATGCAGATTTGAGACAGAATAGTCCAATCAACAATAGGCAAGCAAGCATTCAATAAGATCCTAAAACAAACATCCAATATTTCTTATCATGGATCATGGCATCCAAGTCTAATAGACCTATTTGAGCCCTAGGGTTACTATTTCATTTTTAGGGTTTCTTTTGCAATTAGGGTTTCCTTTCATCTTTCACTATTTTAAACCCTAATTATTCACAAAAGATATTAAGGTTATCCCTTAACAACATTTAACCTTATTTTCGAATTAAAGGCATCATTGTCCATCAATTAAACCCAATGAACTTATCTTACACTAAAACTATCATTTTTATCCTTTTAATCCATGACAAGATCATTATTCTTATTTATCATCAATTTGTAATTCATTATGCTCTATTACTCATATGAACGTTATTAATCATTAATTCTATCTTTTATTCATTAGAAAACCCTAATTACTACATTTAGGGTATTAATTCACATTTAGGAACTTAACCATCATTTAACACTTTTAATATCCAATAGGTTGCAATTACTCACTTTCATCAATTAAATACCATGAACTTAACCCTAATTCTTCATTATCTTCAATAAGGATTCTTTAATCGAACTTATGTTCAAGAATCATTATATTTCAGTTGTATACTAGAAATTTTCAAATTATAATCACTAAAATTCATGTTTTCCCCAAATTAGGGTTTTTATACCATTAAACCATGTACATGATCACAAAAACCCTAAAAGCAACATATTAATCACCCTTTTATGTTTTTACCTTTCCCTTTACTCTAAACAGATTTATTTTGATCAAAACCAAAATCAATATCCATCATGATTGCTTTTATCTCTTCCTAGGGTTTTTTCCATTATTTAATGTATTAAAACATGAAAAACCCTATACTTCTTGAAAATCATTCACAATCAGGCTCTAATATCATTTTTATCATGTTCTACGCATTTTTCTGGTTAAAAAGCACTACCTACTTGCATTTTTCAGCCAAAGGATCTATTTTTAACAATTTATACAAGTTTCAAACTTTTTCTTGAATATAGATCAGAGAGGTGACTAACCCTTTATTTTTCCGAAAAGTTTGGTTCGTTGGATCTGTGGTCACCTTTGACTGAGTGTGATCGGACGGACTGCGTGACTTGCGCCCACTGAGGGTCTGCTAGCACGCTGGACAATCTCGACCGTCGATCGCCCTCCTCCATCAACCGATGATCTCGATCCAACGGCATCTGCCGCTTGACCTCACTCGATCCAGGGACACATAGCGGCGGAAGCGCAGTTCGAAGCTCGCCGGAGCTTCTAGATCTTGTCGACCTGGGGCACCAGGGAACTAGGAAAGGGGTCGGTCAAGCTCGTGAGGGTCTGCTCGACTTGTAGGGTGGTTCAATTTATAGGTTATAGGGCTCTCTTTAGGGTTCCCAATATCACTGCCGCCCCTGGATCTTGGCTGTTTTGGGTAAAACTTCTAGAATGAACGAAACCACCCAAAACCTAGGTGGGTTGGGTGCGGAATCTCCTCACGAAGCCAACCAACATCTTTCCATGTTTGCATATGGTCATATTTCCGAGGAAAAATCGAGGGAAAAGCCCCTCTGCTCTTGCGGCAGTTTCCTTCTCGGAATCAAGGAAGGAGACGCACAGCTGACGTCGGATCTTGATCCGACGGCTGTTGTCATCCCAAGCAAAAACCTTTTTAATCTATATATATGTGACATTTGTTATAATTACAACACTTTAGGGAAATTTGTAAAAGTCATAACTCCCAAATCGAGTGTCCAATTAATCCCAAATTTTGAGGGAGAGTTTATGATAACTTTATCTACCTCTCTACCAAAATTGGGCTCATTATCTTAAGGAAAACGTGTATTTTTTTTAGGTGCAAGATATCACTTAACTATATATATATCTCACATATTTTCTCTTTCCCTTGCTATTAAATTATTATTTTGAGTTCCTTGAACCTCAAGGAACCTTAATGGCTCGAAATCTCATATTTGGGAATATAACTTAGCCTCTTTCTTTATCTTTCGTCGTTTTTCTCATTTTCTTGCTTTTTCTTAATAAAAAAAATGTCTCTTTTTGAGGATTCCTCTTTATCTCTCTTTTATTTCCTTATTTGGAGTTCTTTTTAATATTAGGAACCTTTTGGATACGAAAATCCACCAAGATAACTCAATTATACCTCTTTTCACTTATTTCCCACATTTTACCATTATTTTCAATTTCTTTCTTAATAAAGAAATATTTAATTGACCTTTTCTTTTCTTATTGCATTTTCTTTGCAACTTTGGACTCTTTGGGATCCAAGGAAACCATGTGACACGAAATCCACCTTTGGATTAAGTTCTTATTCCTTCTAGGGGTTTTCACACCTTTCTTTCCTCAAAACTCAAATATTCATTAATTAATTGAATATCCTTGTTATTGGGGCCAATAGCCAATAAAGCCCACAAATCAAACAACAAGGCTATTTTCAACGAAACTCATTTATTCAACACAAATTATATCATCATTTGTTCTAATTTCTTTAATATGAGAAATTACGTTTCTCAGCAAATGAATCCAAAATTGGGGTTGTAACATCCTTCCCCTCTTATAAGAATTTTGTCCTCAAAATTCCATCAAGCAAGCAAACAAACAGGATAAGCCTTTCACATGTCCATCATGGCTCCCATGTGGCTTCACCCTTTCCATGGTGCTTCCCAAGAACCCTCATCATCTCACTCTCTTCCATCTGAGTTCTTTCTTACCTTGGTATATCGTACCCTCATAGGTGACTCAGGACATTTCAGCCTCTCAAAAGTTGAATAGGTTCAGGGCTCAACACATGGCCTGGGTACCTCGCATAGTGCTCTAGATCGGACTCATGCAACACATCATTTTATCCTGAGGGGTAAGGTTAAACACAACCATCTCCACCAATCCATCTCAAATGGACCCATATATCGGGGACTCAGCTTTATCAGTTGTAGCTTAGAGGGGTCGGATTTTCACATCACATATTCTCCCACACTGAACTGCGTGTCAGTCTGCTTTGCATCAGCTCGTGACTCATGTCACCCTTGGGCTCTCTCTTTCAGCCATTGCACGATCAAGCGACTTCATCTGCACACACTGTGGTTCTTTTATGACCTTCACGAGGCCTCCTTCACCAACATCATCTTAATGAAGTGGTGACCGACACAACCTCCTTCTTACATCACGATAAAGGCTATGGTGGTTAACATCACATCTTAAGAACTATCTCTAGATATCACCCTAAATGAGCACACATGCTCTCATCAGACCTTCTAGTCTGGATCATACTGTCCATTGGTATGGGGTGATAACCTGTACAAACACTGAGCTCTTCATGTATCTACTTCCACCTCATGGAAGTGATCCTTGGTCATACTCAAGAACTTTTGAACTCACATCATGGTGTAGTTAAACTATCTCTTTTTATATGTAGTTCAACCATATATGTCCCTTGACAGAACTCTTCCTTTCTCATGTCACCTAGGTAAGGCGATCTACCATAACCCATATTGTATCTTGACCTTCTTTGGTTCAGGGGAGACTCACAACATCCATAGTGATGAACTCCCATTCCCCCTCAGGAACTCTTTATACTATATATCCATGTATTGGGTTACTGGTGTTTGTCTTTCACCTCCTGGCTTGCATGGACACATGCTACATGCAACTTGTTCTAAGCATCCAGAATGCTACCATCACGTACTATCTTTGTAGTACCAAGGTATATCATGTCCTCTTGTATGGTTATGGTTCCTCAAGCTTGATACCTCGGAAACCCTAAACCATTCTCAAAAGGGTTTTATTATCTTCCTATCCAAAGAAGTGTACCTGAGGTTCTATCACCATCCTTTTACTACATCAAGGACTAAACTGGCTACCCAAACATCCATTAACTTGTTCAACATATCCTATTACATCTGAGTGTTAGCCAAAACACATCTTCTTTCCAAACATAGGGTTAGTCAAACAACCTCAACTTCTTCTAGCTTCCAGCTAAACTAGGTAGCTATATCTCAACCAGAGCATTCATTACCACTCCTTATCCTTAGGTGTTAGTTAATGTTGAAGACATACTCCTCCATGCATTATACTTATCATCTCATCTTAAACTCTACATCTATCTTTATTAAGAAGCTATGAGCTCATCCCCACTGTGATCAAACTTGACCTTGGTTAATCTGCAAATTCCACATAATTCCTGATAAAACATCCTCATAAGCTGACTACACTACCTCTCTTAGTGTTCGTGAACCATCCATGTATACTTCACCAGGGTATGTTATCATCTCGATCCTCATACCTTGTAGCTACGTTCCAACTTACATCATCTTTATCCTTGGTGTAAGGCATGTGTATTGTCCTATCTCTCACTCCCATAACAAGAAGAAATAAGCATTTGGCTACAGTCCAAATACAGAGTTCTTCCTGTTCCAAGAGTAGAGATGGTACAGCCCACCTCGCCAGTACACTTCAAAACTTCGTTGAAACGTGCAACTCATGTCTCTATATCACAATCATCATTATATCAAAGTTACTTCCATGTAAAACTGGCCTCGAACTTACTCGGTCTGAGCACATTCCTGGGTCATCTCCTCTAGGTCTATAGGGAGCCGACACTTTTGGGGTCATCCCTCTTCCCATATGCACCAGAGAGTGCCCTACTCATTTTCCCTTTGGGTCACATGAGTTCATGAAGGTGATCAATCTCCCAACCCATGGCCCTCAGACAATGATAGTTGTTACCTCCCGACCCTATGGTCATGTGCAACTTGGGAAGTAGGAAACTCCTTCTTCCATCGGTCTTATCCCTTCCTGACCCTTGGATAGACTTAGGATTATATCATAGTACATGTTCAATTTAGAACCTTACCCAAGTCTTCATCATCTCTCTTTCTGCATTCATGACTGTCTTCCATCCCTTCATAGGGGTCATGGCAACCTGCCTACCTTGGTCAGGCCCCATACCGGTTACCTCCATGGTAACACATCCATATGCACTTTAGAGATGGCTATCTATGGGTCTATAGGTTCATTATCATACCATGTACTCTTCATTTAGCTTCTCAAGATCCTATGAGACCTCCTTAGGTCACCCTAGAACCCACCAAACTGGTATACACCCTACAAAAGGGTCCCTCTCCCAGGATGGGAGGAACTACAACTCTTGGCGATGAGGTCACAACCGTCCTTAGGGTTTACCTCCACATGAGCATGCTTAATCCAGCAACTACTAAGGCACATGCGTACCTACTAAACCATGCTAGGTCACCCTCGTTCTCTTCCTCAACATTAGACCAACTTCATGGTGAGGGGTTCCTTAAACATTCCCTTAGCTTAAGGGGTTTCCTTTACCTCTACTCCTTAAGAGTACCATGCTCAAACTATGGAGACTTAAATCTCACCCTGAGCATTGGATACACTACTTTCCCTCTTAGGCCTAGGAACCCTATGTTCACTTTTGGGTATCCAACTGCATGTTCAAACTCTTAACCATGAATCAAGCATGTTCAAGATATGTCATGTACTTCCCTGATCCTTCCACTCCAGCAACACCTCAGGGTCGAGTCCTCTTCCAGGACAACCAACTAGGTATAAAGCTTCACAACTGGTTACTTAAACCTCCTCAGGGTCTAAATCACTCTTTATCTCATCCAGTAGGTACTCACTTAAACCATAGGTACCATAAGAGTCATCCTCCCTCTAAGGTTTGGTTCCTCTAAAGGCAACCAAGACATCATCGGCCTTCAGGGGTCAAACATATGGCAACCACTATCATCCACTTAGGTCGCATCATCCTCGATTATCCATTGTTCCCTATGTCTCGGAACCTAAGCTTCCAAACCTCTTGTTTGAGTCCTTCTTTCTCTCTCTAAAGCTAACTCCACATCCATCCATACTGCTAGAGGTCCTTTATCCATGAAGGATCAAGCTTCACTAGCATACCTCCACATGGGGAAAACCTATGCTTCAAACTTATGTTTACTCCAGATCATCCAAAGCCCTTTATGCTTATTTCATAAGCCATCCATAAAGATCTCTTAACCAGGGTTACAACAAACTATACCCCAATTTCCTAAGCCCATAGGGTAACTATAGGTTCTCCTCTAACCTCATCCACGAAGGAGCTATCCTTTGCTATGGCATGCATGACCCTCTCCAGGGTTGGGTCGCCAAAGGTACTAGGTCATCTACCCTCTTATGGCATTCCAAAGGCATGTCCAACCAAACACTCGGTCAACCATGCCACCTAACTCACCATGTCATCTCTCCCTCTAACCTTCACTTAGTGTTAGGGTTAACATCATCCTCAAAGGATGTGCTAGGTTTCTACTTTTAATGGAGGTCTCTACCTCCAAGACTAACTCTCTCCACTCATCCTCCTGCCAAGGAGGTCTATCCTCAAGTCTCTCTTGAGGACAATGAAAACTCGTGTCATACGACCTAAGAATGTATCTAGTCCTTTACACTTACTCTATTAAGCTTATGTCCATGACATCTTATTTACATGCTTTTTATTAATTGGGTGGAGGATTCCTTAATCCTTATCAACCTTACCCATACCTCAAGAGAGTGAGGAGAAGAGAGAAAACCCTAATCCTTAAGGTCCTTAATAGAATTTGAGTTGAGAGGGGATGAACAAGATGAGAGAGTCCTAAAGGTATCTTATTTCGAGTCATATCCTAAGACTTTGGCCAGGCAGTCACACAGATCCGGGAGTCCTCGTATTCCGACTAGCGGTGCGGAGGAAAATATAGCCAGCCCCCGGACGTGATCCTTTTCTAGACACCTCAGTCCTTCAGACAATCCTCTAATAAATCCTTGGTTTCTACAGAATTTGTAAAATTTAATAATTAGTAAAGATTAATTGAGGAACATATGCTCTGATACCAATTGTAACGACCCCGCCTCCCGGTAACCCCCAATTAAGGGAGACTGAAAGGTCGGTGCCGTTATCCAATTAACAGGATCAAAGGTTTGACAAATAATCAGTAATAATTAATAAACTTTACCAACTAAACTGAAAACTGGTATAAAATAAAACTTTTCTTACCTTGGAAAAACTGGGATTTCTAAACTTCTATCCATGAAGATGTTACTCTAACTAATCCTCCGGTGTAGGTTACTTCTCATTTAATTCCACATATGCCACTTTACTGTTAGTTCTTTTCATTTGTACCTAAAACTCCGACAAACAAAACGTCGGTCAGCCAAAGCTGGTATGTGGGGGAAACAATAATTGTGCAACTATGTTAACGATGTAATCAACCAAATATCATTTAACAACCAAAATTACGTTTTAAGCAATACTACTCAATCCTTGCCTATCCCCTTTCTCTGTAACATCCCTGTTGTGGACATGGATACCACCTCTCTCATATGGCAGATCCTTACCCCCATGGCCCTACCACACAGGTAGCCAATACCTAGGGTTATGGAGTCGCATGGTCCTACCCAAAGGTAGACAAATCCCTGACTCATGATGACTTGATGGACCTACCCCATTGGTAGCCATTTACTAAGTCATTTAATGACCTGATGGACCTACCCTCATTGGTAGCCATTTACTAGGTCAATCTATAAAGCTACAGAGGGGACTAGGATCTGAGCTAGTAGGCATATTTCTTATGTGATAGTCATATTCACATTATACTTTGCATGAATTAAATACATCCAACAGTTTAATTCAAGCCACGATGGAAACATCAATAAAATCCCGATAAACTAATTCGGGTAGTCATAAGCGTAACCACATACCTGTACATGCATATTTGAGACAGATAGTCCAATCAATAATAGGCAAGCAAGCATTCAATAAGATCCTGAAACAAACATCCAATATTTCTTATCATGGATCATGGCATCCAAGTCTAATAGACCTATTTGAGCCCTAGGGTTACTATTTCATTTTTAGGGTTTCTTTTGCAATTAGGGTTTCCTTTCATCTTTCACTATTTTAAACCCTAATTATTCACAAAAGATATTAAGGTTGTCCCTTAACAACATTTAACCTTATTTTCGAATTAAAGGCATCATTGTCCATCAATTAAACCCATTGAACTTATCTTACACTAAAACTGTCATTTTTATCCTTTTAATCCATGACAAGATTATTATTCTTATTTATCATCAATTTGTAATTCATTATGCTCTATTACTCATATGAACGTTATTAATCATTAATTCTATCTTTTATTCATTAGAAAACCCTAATTACTACATTTAGGGTATTGATTCACATTTAGGAACTTAACCATCATTTAACACTTTTAATATCCAATAGGTTGCAATTACTCACTTTCATCAATTAAATACCATGAACTTAACCCTAATTCTTCATTATCTTCAATAAGGATTCTTTAATCCAACTTATGTTCAAGAATCATTATATTTCAGTTGTATACTAGAAATTTTCAAATTATAATCACTAAAATTCATGTTTTCCCTAAATTAGGGTTTTTATCCCCTTAAACCATGTACATGATCACAAAAACCCTAAAAGCAACATATTAATCACCCTTTTATGTTTTTACCTTTCCCTTTACTCTAAACAGGTTTATTTTGATCAAAACCAAAATCAATATCCATCATGATCGCTTTTATCTCTTCCTAGGGTTTTTCCATTATTTAATGTATTAAAACATGAAAAACCCTATACTTCATAAAATCATTCACAATCAGGCTCTAATATTATTTTTATCATGTTCTACGCATTTTTCTGGTTAAAAAGCACTACCTACTTGCATTTTTCGACCAAAGGATCTATTTTTAACAATTTATACAAGTTTCAAACTTTTTCTTGAATATAGATCAGAGAGGCGACTAACTCTTTATTTTTCCGAAAAGTTTGGTTTGTTGGATCTGTGGTCGCCTTTGACTGAGCGTGATCGGACGGACTATGTGACTTGCGCCCACTGAAGGTCTGCTAGCGCGCTGGACAATCTCGACCGTCGATCACCCTCCTCCATCAACCGATGATCTCGATCCAACGGCATCTACCGCTTGACCTCACTCAACCCAGGGACGCAGTACGGCGACGCCGCAGTTCGAAGCTCGCCGGAGCTTATATATCTTGTCGACCTGGGGCACCAGGGAACTAGGAAAGGGCCGGTCAAGCTCGCGAGGGTCTGCTTGACTTGAAGGGTGGTTCAATTTATAGGTTATAGGGCTCTCTTTAGGGTTCCCAATCTCACCGCCGCCCCTGGCTCTTGGCCGTTTTGGGTAAAACTTCTAGAATGAACGAAACCACCCAAAACCTAGGTGGGTTGGGTGCGGAATCTCCTCACGATGCCAACCAACATCTTTCCATGTTTGCATATGGTCATATTTCCGAGGAAAAATCGAGGGAAAAGCCCCTCTGCTCTTGCGGCAGTTTCCTTCTCGGAATCGAGGAAGGAGACGCACAGCTGACGTCGGATCTTGATCCGACGGCTGTTGTCATCCCAAGCAAAAACCTTTTAAATCGATATATATGTGACATTTGTTATAATTACAACACTTTAGGTAAATTTGTAAAAGTCATAACTCCCAAACCGAGTGTCCAATTAATCCCAAATTTTGAGGGAAAGTTTATGATAAATTTATCTACCTCTCTACCAAAATTGTGCTCATTATCTTAAGGAAAACGTGTCTTTGCTTTAGGTGCAAGATATCACTTCATTATATATATATCTCACATATTTTCTCTTTCCCTTGCTATTAAATTATTATTATGAGTTCCTTGAACCTCAAGGAACCTTAATGGCTCGAAATACCATATTTGGGAATATAACTTAGCCTCTTTCTTTATCTTTCATTGTTTTTCTCATTATCTTGCTTTTTCTTTATAAAACAATATCTCTTTTTGAGGATTCCTCTTCATATCTCTTTTATTTCCTTGATTGGAGTTCCTTTTAATATTAGGAACCTTTTGGATACGAAAATCCACCAAGATAACTCAATTATAGCTCTTTTCACTTATTTTCCACATTTTACCATTATTTTCAATTTCTTTCTTAATAAAGAAATATTTAATTGACCTTTTCTTTTCTTATTGCATTTTCTTTGCAACTTTGGACTCTTTGGAATCCAAGGAAACCATGTGACACGAAATCCACCTTTGGATTAAGTTCTTATGCCTTCTAGGGGTTTTCACACCTTTCTTTCCTCAAAACTCAAATATTCATTAATTAATTGAATATCCTTGTTATTGGGCCCAATAGCCAATAAAGCCCAAAAATCAAACAACAAGGCTATTTTCAATGAAACTCATTTATTCAACACAAATTATATCATCATTTGTTCCAATTTCTTTAATATGAGAAATTACGTTTCTCAGTAAATGAATCCAAAATTGGGGTTGTAACAATCTTTGTCCAAGAAAGGAGCTAGGCTTGGAGCAAGCTGACCTTCTAAGCTCGGACCCTTGTTGTTTGGACCTTATTTTCTTCCCTAGAGGCGAGTTTCATAACCCACTTCTCATATATTACTTTCTACATGCTTAAAATTCATGCATCTATGTTTCAAATCGATGATTTCCATCTCTATTTACCATGTTCATCTAGGGTTTTGGTTTCTTACCGGTTTACCTTCTCTAGAAGATTTAGTTTGGATAAATATTAATCTAAAACCATGATATTAGGTCGAATGGTGTTTTCCCTCCCTCTCTCTTTCTTTGCTTATCTCGTTTGGTTTGATGATGTGTCAGTTTCTGATTGGCCGAATTTCAATAATTCATAACTTTTGATTCCTTTGTCAAAAAACTAAAGTAAAATACGTCCTAAACTCAGAAAAACATTTTATTTTCAATAATAATATTTCCAAGTATTGGTTTTGAGTTTTTTCGATGGTGTTTTTCTAGAAAATGATCTAATCACTTAAAAATCACCAAAAATACACTAATCATTGTAACTCCAAAATATGCAAAATTATATGTTTTCTTAATCAGAAGAACCTAACTAAGTCTATGGTGATGTTTTCATATTCTAAATCGAGGTTTTTCTATAAAAAGTAAAAATATGGGTTTTCTCTACCTTAATGCATATATATCATTCTAATACATGTATACGAATTGAAAAAAGGAAAAATTGATCATGGACTCAATCAAGTGATGAAAGTGGGTAATATGAATCATAATGAAAGGTATGTGCTATGTATGTGCAATCCCTATTTATGTATGTGCTATGTATATGCAATCCCTATTTATGTATGTGCTATGTATGTGCAATCCCTATTTATGTATGTGCTATGTATGTACAATCCCTATTTATGTATGTGCATTTACACCTTAAGTTGGGAATAATTATGCCTTAACCTATTTTTCTATAATGAGGCTTTATTAAACCCTATTTCATATACTCTTGAATTTTTGGCTATACTTGCCTCATAAGTTAGTTTCTAAACATTATTCTTGGGTCTTGAAACCCCACCACCAAGTTGTAATTATATGATGATTTATCTTGCTACTTTACTATTTCTTGAGCATGATGGTTTATTTGGCCATTTAACTATAGTAGTGGTACTTATGTACAACCACCCATAGAGGGTATGTAAATAATCGCCCTGGGGAACGTCTTATTCTCCCCCTGGGGAATGTGTTATTCCTCCCCTATAAACTTTGATAGGTGACTGGGAATGTATGAATTCTCCCCTCACCTATAAGTTGAGGTTTGATAGGTACCTCACCCCTACTTAGTTAATGTAGTCCAATTAATATCATGCATGCTACTTCTTATATGTTTTGTAATGGTAAGAATCTATTTTTTTATGTGCCTCATTCTCTTGGCCCTCTCATCTTATGATGATTCAATATATTTATGTTTCATATGATTTCCTTTTCTCTTGTACTTATTCATTATTTGACACATACCTTGTTTTCTTTCCCCTTTTGTTGGGTCCTTTCCCAACCACCTAGGTGATGAGAAAGGTGATGAACAAGACAAGGAGTATATATCTTTTGGCTTGGACTCAGTTGATGGAGATGTTGCTTGGAGACAAGATTGTAGTAGTCTAGACTTCCCTCTATCTAGATCATGTTTATGTGTCTTGACGTAAACCCTAATGGGAGAATTTGATGTACTTGTGTAATCTTTTGTGAAAATTGAATATAGTCACTTGTTTAATTCCGTTGCGACACTTTGGTCTTTTGCATACCATTATTATAATTTTGGAAAAATTATGCCCATTCCATCATGTCTCTGAGAGTGTTTAGAATGGATGTCAATCCTTCAAATTTTTAGTAAAGGGGTGATTTCACTCTTTTACATGTACCATTAGGGTCTACATAGGACTTAGGTGGACATCCACATTAAAGGATCCACAAGGAAGACAAACATGACACTTCAAAATGCATTGGTCGTTATTGATGTATCTACTGTGACAAGTACCATCAAACTACAAAAAGGGTATACCTTAGGAATTTATGTCAAAATGCATCATAATATTAGTGACTTCAAAGATATAAGGTAATTGGGTACATAATTTTGGTAAAACACACCACTAATCCAAGGTATAACTAAACATTCACATAATAAGGTACACCAAACACACCATTGGTTGTTTCTGATAAGATCATTGAAGTGACTCTTTTTTCTCTGACATTATCTTTAAATATGAGAAGTATGGATGGTAGAAGCTACATGTACATAGGAGTTCAAGAACTAAGGATGGATATAAATATAAAGATCTTTGAAAGGAGAGATCACATGGCAATTTAGATATAGATGTGAAGATGCTTTACAATAGTTTGAAATAGTTTTATTTTCTTTATTTGCATCATACATAAACTCTTTTTTAGCTTTATAAGAAAAGTACAACACACATTGGAGTATAAAAAAATGGGGTACACCTATGCATTTAGGTGTCATATGACTCAAAACATAGTAAAAGGTTATTTAGGGACTAATATTCAAGTCATGGAGAGATGTCATATACTTATTTGGAGATTAGAAAGAGACTTGAGATCATACAAATGAAATGCAAAAACTTTGATCAAAGTCTAAGGATAAGTCACATAGTGCAAATGGGAGTCATTAATGAGAAAAAGGGGTTATTGTGACTCTCATTTAGTTCAAAGATACAAAAAACAATTTGATTTCATGATTAGGATGGCGGATGATCATTAAATGTTCAATATTTATCATAGTAATTTACTAAATGTGCTCAATATAACTAAAGTTAGCATATTTAGGGATACAATGGAACAAGAATTGAATTAGGGTCTATAATAATATCCATTGTGTAGATCTCATTGAGATGATAGATTTGATATATAGATTTATCTAATTTGGCCTTAGTAATTGGGATGTATGGATTGAAGTTTTGCATTAGAACTTTATTAAATCTAAATGAGAACTATAGGGGGTAGAAAGGCATTACATGTGGATTATTATGAGATATATCCCTATTGTTAAAGTAGGATCCAAGGCTCAAAGGTGGGTTCCTCTGAGCCTCCAGTGGGCCATGATCATCGATCAGCTACCACCTCACTAGAAAAGGTGGGGGAGTGCCCAAAGCAGATGTCAATGACTTGCAGTTGTTGGGTCAGGGCCTGGACACGTTCTTGGTCTATCTTAGTGGTCTCTGACTGGATCCTTCAAGGAGAACAACCCCCCACACATAAATATGACATCACAGTTGACCTCCCTTGTTGGAGCCATGAGAAGGAGAAGGGGGGGTTGTGAGTAGGTCGCCCCTCCACTGGGATGGTCCAGCATATCCATTCCGTCAGTGGTCGGGTGTGAGGATGATCGAGGGGAAAACCCTTAACCTGTAATCTTGGTGGAGACACCATGATTGGATTGAAGCAAGGAAGCAGATATGGAAGTACTCTAGGGCACGAGAGAGGAAAAATAGAGGTAAAATGAACCAGAATGAAGAAATAAGGAGGAAGCAAGCTTTAATTCCACACAATGGGGTGTGGAGTGGACTGATTGTTAGAGGTTTCAGATAGTACATTGTAGTAGATACAATGTATGCACTGTAGGTAGGAGACGGCCTCTTGTCGTTGGATCAAGGGGGAAAATCTATGTGCCATGATCTCATGAATACAATTGATCAAAAAACCAGTAAGGGGATTATTACTTTGTAAGTGGGGCACCCTATTTGTTGGGTTGTATGCCTCAATTTGGGCCCCATAATCTCAACACAAGTCATATCAAAGTTAAAACAAATATTAATATAGCAAAGTTAAATGGCCATATCTTGAGATATGATGATCCATTTGAGGTGATTTTGTTTCCATTGGAAAGATAATAGATCCCCCTACAATATGAAATTCCTTATAGAGTAGTTTCAATAAAAAATTGAGATATAATATCACTTTTAAGGTACATACATAAGGTGTGAACTTTATCTCAATTATGCAAATCCATGTCACACGTTTGGCAATTGATAATTAATGTAACCAGATTAGAGTGTCATAACATTCCATTTATGAAACTTACATTAAGTTGAGTACAAGGACACTTGAAGATAGAGAAAGAGTATAATAGAGAAGAGAGAGTCAAGTTATTACAGTTAGTAGAGCATTTGCTATGATAGGTAGGATCATGTAGTCACAAGCATAAAATAAAAGGAAGAGGTTGTCTTTTATCTTGCTTCACGAGAGACGAAAGGGACTAGAATATGTTGGGTGTGGGGGTTTATTTATACCTGAGGTTTAGGGTTTGGTTCTCTAAAAGAATTTTTAGGAAAGGTGGCGGCCAAAAATTGATGAACACGTCTAGCAGATTGGAGCATTCCGCCACGTTTCATGCCTAGAAGATCATGTAGTTCTGTCGGGCATTCCTAGGCAAGATAAGAGAAAATGCTATATTTCAGTTTATAGATTTTTCATGAATGTGTTGGTTTGAATTATGGAATTAATTTGGTCGCTTTTGAAAGAGAGAAGAAGAGATATAAGGAGGAGGGAAGTAAACTTGTTGACCAAGTTGTTTCCCTCTCCTTTTGTTTCCCTTTATCTATTGGAAATGAATTTAAAAGAGGACACTAGATGATAGAGAAATATTACAATAGAGTAGAGAGAGAAAGTTAGGTTATCACACTTAAAGGAGAAATTGGTGTGTAAGTAAGGATCCTCTAACCACAAGTATAAAATAAAAGGGTGAGGTAGTCATTTTTCTTGATTCAGGAGAGACCAAAGGGGTCTGGAATATGTTGGTTGTGGGGGTTTATTTGTACCAGAGGATCAAGGTTTGGTTCTCTAAAAGAATGTTCCATATAGGTGACGGATAAGACTCGAGGAACCTATTTGGTGGATTGGAGCATTCCATCACATGGCACACCTGGAAGATCGTGTGGTTCTGTCGTGCATTCCCAGGCAAGGTAAGAGAAAATGTTTTATTTGAATTTATGGATTTTTCATGAATGTGTTGGTGTGAATTATGGAATTAATATGTGGATTTTAAAGATAAAAGAGAAGAATAAAAATAGGAGGGAATTAAACTTGTTAACCAAGTTGTTTTCCTCTCCTTTTCTTTCCTTTTTCCTAAGTGGAAACAAATTCTAAAGATGATAGATAAAGTAAGGAGAAAAGAAAAAGAGCAGGAAATCCTCTCCCTTCTTTGAACCATTTTCCTCATGGAATTTAATTAAAAAAGGATAGAGAAAATAAGAAGAAGAGAAGAAAAAAAGGAGTAAATCATCATAGAATAGAATTAAAAGATGATAGAGTAATGGAGAATAAAAACAAAAAGGGGGAACCATCCCCTAATCTTTTCCAATCATATTTTCTCATGGAAATAAATTACATACAATGTTTTTTGGATTGATTTATTCCATGTTTTCTCTATGTTGGATAATGACATTGATTTTGAAAAGAGATTAAAACAAATTGAATTTCCACTAAGTAGTATCCAACTGGACAATTATCAGATTAGACCTATGAAAAGATGAATGAAAGAAAAAATTGCTACTAAGTCTGAATAAAAGATTTTCTTTACAACAAACCATCAGTGATTGGTAAAATGGGTGAAATAGATGTTTACATGGGAGAAAAAATATGGGAAAATGTGGAAAAGGTGAAAGAAGAATCAAACATGGAAAATGGGGTAAACTCCATCATTATCCAAAGAATTAACATTTAAGATTGAGTTTCTATTATGTGAGAAAAAATGTAGTATCAACAGTTTTCTCCTATGAGTGAGAAGCATAGGTTTGAGATAAGTCTAACCCTCATTTTTTGTCATGAAAGGCCAAAAATGTTGGACCCATCAAAGGTTTCCCAACAAACCTTGTGGAGGGTGAAATGAATAGGTGGTGTTCCTTTTCTTCTAAGGATGAATGAATGGGGAAATAATTGGTCATAATGACTTCTCCCTAGTAAGGGAAACCTAAGACCTAGGTAGCTTCCTCTATCTGACCAATAATTCAATCTCCTAAGGTTCTGATGAGTGTCTCCCATTATAGCTTTGGTTCTTAAACCAATGGAATGCGTGATTCTCCCACTAACTCACGCCTTAGTATGAAAAGGTGGATGTCAAAAAGTGGATGTGACTTTTGGTTTGTCGAAGATATTAAGACCATGAGTCTCTGATCATTGAGAGTTGTGGCAACTTCATGAATGTGAAAAGATATCCAAAAGTATTCATTGTCTCTCTTCTCTTTCTATGCATTTGTCTTTTTTGTAGAGTAGTGCATCAAATTAGGGTTAGCACCACGACGTCGAAGAGGTAAAATTAGGTGAGTTTTCTTTTGTGGAAATAGGGAATTAATCACTCGTGAATGGACATTGGGGTGTCAGACAAATTCCTAAATAAGGTGACCTCTATGGCTAGTGATTGTGTTGATTAATTGTTTTCTCCCTAGAATAAGTGTGATCTCATAGGATTAAGTTCATTGGAAGAGTGTTAAAAAAATTTCAGATTAACATCAGGTGACCCTCTAGTGTGAAGGTAGCCTTTACAATTTATTACTCCATTAGTCCATCATCCCCCCTAGATTGTCAATAAATGATTATCCTTGACTTCCTAGTTCTCACTTGATTTGATTCACGCTATTTTAAATTCCATCACTAATGAGATAGGATCATTAGATATGGAAAGGGTAGCATACGTGATTATATGAAAGCTCCTACCAGATGGGAATTGGAAAACTTGATATGTTCAAGACATGATAGTTGTAATTTGTTGGTATTTATGCCCAGAGAGCCATTCATATGATGATTGTAATGTGGCATAACGTAACTGATTTGATAATAATAAACACAATTCCATCTATTATGTTTTTTTGTTATGAGATAATGATGTAACATAATAGATATCTAAACAATGACGATACTCCATGATATATATCTTCAAGTTGAGTACATGAACAGAGAGAATATATATATTCTAACAGTACATACATTCTTGTTATGTCCTTAGTCGGATATTATTGCAGAATCCAAGTAGACAACAATAATACATAAGATGAGATTGTGTGTTGAATGAAGACAGAGTCTCATTAGTCATGATTTTGGATATCAAGTTAAACACATACGTACATGTTAGGGTACATTGTACCAGACAGACCCAACTTGAGAGTGATACATGTAAGAGTTATATGGTAGTCAAAATGAAATCTCAAAGTGATAGTGGTTCTTAGACCTGAAGTCACTACACTCGTCGCATACCATTGGATTAACTTTGACATAATCCAACATGACCCTAAATATGGGTTTCCATAAAGTTGGTGCTCAAGTATGTTGTGACACATGGGGATTGATTGTGAGTGATATAGACGGGATTTGTCCCTCCCACTTGAGTCGATATCCTAGCCACTTGATAAACAAGATAGAGAAATACATGGAGATACTCATGTGAGTCAATATGTGATATGTGAACTCACATGTATCTCAATAGTTTGCTATAGTTCAAGAAACATAGATTGAGTATTAAGAGGATGACTCTTCCATGGATCACATTTAGTCTGGATATTTAAGACAAATGAACTATACAATCACAGTAACACTAATCAAATATTGTAGGTTGAAGTTGTTCTTAAACTTTTCAATTACTTGGGTAGCAATGAAGTGTTTCTAGATACTTCTCATTATTTGTGGTGTCATAATATGCTAATAGATATTCACTACCAACGTAATTTGGGTCCTATAGGGACACACACATATAAAGCACTTGGAATAGGAGTTTACTCACTGATAAGGTTTAACTTCATTATTAAAAGTATTTAGGTAATCAAATTAAACAACACAGGTTGTGAGTCGTCCAACTGGGATATCCAGTCGACTGACTGGTGTACCATTCTTTTGATTAGAATATCCAGTGGACTGATGCGATGCGAAACAACCAGTTTTGCCTGGGTTAAAAGATTAATGATATGCCTTAATCAACACACTGAAAGCCAATGTCATTTTGTCACTGACCGCACGACGGTTGATCGGCTGGAGTATCTAGTAGATCGGATGAGCATGTGCAGCTACCCAAATCATGAGATTTGGCCATTTGTATCCCCTGGGTTTTGGAAACCCAAGCCAATCCACTCCTATAAAGGGGGTGGTCAAGGATTTAGATACACTTTTCTCAACATTGTGTTTACATGAGATCCTCAATTGTATCATCTAAGAAAGCGAGAGACAAAAGGGGAAAGAAAATTGACGCTAGCTGTAACATACTCGAATTGGGATATTTAGCTCAACCTTTTTCTTTCCTTGGGCTAATTATTAATTATGCTAGTGACATATCCCTTTTCCTTTGAATTTTATTTTTTTGGAATAATTAGAGCCAAGAAAGAATAATTTTTCAATAAATACAAAAGATTAACTATAAATTAATTGATCGAGGGTTAATAATACAAATTTATCATCCAATTACTAGTGACCCTAACTTAGAAATATAGAATTATTTTAATCTTATTTGATGAAAATATATGTAAAAATATGAGACAATGTATTAAATTGATTAAGAAAGACATTGAATACATTAATTGAGGGTTTAACTTACAAGTAATGCAATAAATGACTAAACGTTCCCAAAAGACTAAGTTAACATTAAAATTGAAGCTCCTTATACCTTAATTAGTATACCCATGAATTTTGGGTCAATCGGGTGTTTGTTACCCTTTTAATTAAGTCTCTGATTATACAAACTTATATATATATATATATATATATATATATATATATATATATACATATATATATATCAGGCTAGAATACACTCGAGTGTATAGATCACGTCGTACCAAGTGTTTGCATATCTAGACCGTGTTTTTCCAAAATCTAATCCATTGATCTTCATGGGTACAATAATAATAGGTCACATATAAAATTTGAACTTATTTGGATGAGTGTAATCACTCATCCAAGGACAACAAAATTGACGGACAAACTAATTTAAAATACATGATTTTTGCATCCTTTAGATGCACGACCTATAAGTATCCAAATGAGCTAAAATTTATTATATAGTACGTTCTTATGATAATTAAGAAGATCAACGGTTTAGATTTTTTTAAAAAATATTACATCTTCAAAAAGTGACTAAGGTGCCTCCGGTATACTCAAGTGTATATTCAAAACTTAATAAAACACTTGATGTCCCCACTATGCGTTTTCTATGGTCGCGCTCCACGCTGACCCAACATCTTCCATCGGCCGGGAACGTAGGGAAACGGTGTCGGAGCCTCTCCTTCCTCTTCTCTTGCGTTTCAACCTCCTCCCCCACTTCTCTTTCCGTCCTCTCTCTCCGCCTTCCAATATCTTTCCCCGCCTCCATCTCGTTGCCTAGAAGCGGCATCCCCATCTCATCTGCACCCGGCAGCGATGGCATCGCAGGAAGCGCCACCACAATTTGCGATGACTAGCGACTCTATGATGATGTCGACTCGCCTCCACCAGGACCTAATCCCTTTCCGCGCTGCAGAGCTTCTTCCCTCTGCCCAACTGCCGTTGCAGAGAAAGAAAGCTCCGCCTGCAACTGCTCTAGCCGGCTGAGAATCGAGAGCACCACCTGCCATCATGACCACCCAGTGGCGTAGCCACGTAACGGCACGGGTAGGCACAGGCCCTACCCGTCCCCAAACCCACATACATATTGGTTAATAGATAATCGAGAAAAGTTCAGATCATAAAATTTTATTACGTGTGGTGCCTTACCCACTTAACTCCGCGTATAATAAAGCATGATGTCCGAGTAGTCAAAGCCGTTTCTTGCAAATAAAGTTCTGATTATGTAGTTTCTCATATATATTACTGTACGCAATGGTCAATGTACCGTCCTTCCAGTTATTTTTAAGTTCTAACCAATTATATATTAGATCTAGTTAGAATAATAAATAAAGGCATCAAATTTAATAGTTATGTATAATCCTAGTCTTGCATCTATCTCAGCTCCTGTTTGGTTCGAAATTATATCTAGAGCGGGTTCTGCCTTTTTGTGCCACGTCCGACTCGATGCATATCTAGTCTTGTTTCGTTTGTAGAAATCGGGTTAATAAGGTCCGTTTCAGATTTCGTAATCCTCTATTCCGGACCAAGTCAATTATCCATTTAGCATGATTTTAAGATCCCAGTCTGTGTTATTTTATTTTATATACAACAAGTTACGAGGTCAACTCAATCTAATGAGTGCTTACAATGTGATTGAGTTGTCAAATAAAAAATAGACCAAATCCAAATAAACAAATATGGATCCATCAACTAACCTTAATCTAAATTTTATAATCTCTATCCCGAACCAAATATGGCTCAATGACTCACTCTTTAGAAAAATAATTATGCATTTTTACAATAGAGATTAAATAAATCACGCCCGGAACAATATATCGAAACTGTAAATTCCGACCCTTAATAAAAAAGGCAGATGCTTCTTGCACATATCGTGCTCAGTGCACTAATCTCTACTTGCATGTTGTTTTTTTCATTTACCTCTTCTCATGAGCGACTCGCAATATGCATTTACCAAGAAAAAGTCCTCACAATACCGTCTTGTATTCATATACGAACAAGGTAAAAGCGTTATTTAAGAATTTGATCTTTATATGTTAACAGTTGTGTAACATTTCTTTATATATGAAGTCATAAACTAATTTTATCGCCGTCTTATATAGGATCTGAACTAGTGATCGACCGGTTTGGCTGACGATTAGAAAAGGAGGGTTACAATTATTTATAAACATATATAAAGCGAGACATTATGTGTTAGATACAAATAACATCTATGATAAATTTATTATTTGTTTTCTTTTCTAATTTGAAAAATTTCTTGACTTCTGTATATCTTAACACATTCTTGGTACAGCATAGTGGATGATAATTTCTTATTGGTGAGGAGTTTAGACTTAGTAGAAGTTCAACATTATTTTATATGATGCCCTCTCTGGTTAAAATTTCTGACTTCGCCACTGTGACCACCTGCAGACCTCTGTCATCATCACCCCCTCCGATGGGCAACCTGCACCCTGAACCAACACCAACTTCTACCCCACTTCCTTGGAAGCAGCAGACGCCGCACCCTACTGTCATGGCCGCAATCTGCGCCCGCATGCAATACCACCACGGATCCATTATCCCCCACCGACCAACCTTTGACGGTGAAAAGCCCTTGCCGTCGACACTCAACCCTCCTTGCACTGCTGCAGTATGCGATCGACCACACCCGGACACGATGGCCATAATCGGGGACTCCAGCCCACAAGCATTGGGCGTCTTCTTCTTCTGCCCTTCTGACGGTGAGGAATTTTTAGATCAACCGCCATCACCATCGGGGAGTCTGGCTCCGCCGCCGTCTTCAGACTTCAACGCCGTCGACCTGCAACTCCGTCCCCGACCATTGAACACCCCCGATCAATCAGCTCAGCCACAAGCTCATAACTTGCTTACAATTCCAATTTGTGAAAGGCCAAAAAACTAAAATGGCATGGACATTTTAATTACTAGCATGATTTAAAATGTAATTTTTTAAAATAGTATGTTTCTGAGGCAATACGTCCCAAAAAGGAGTTATTGTTTCTAGTGGGGTCAATATGTCCTTTCGGGAGATGTATTGCTATTTTAAATAAGCAATACGTCCCCAGTGGAGACATGTTGCCTCCAGCAAAGTAATGTGTCCTCAATGAGGACGTATTATTTTTTTTACTTTTTAATTATGATACAATATATATATATATATGTTAAATTATTAAATAAAAATAATCTACATTAACGTATATATAATTAACCATATATTTTAAATAATACATCGACATAATAAATAATAATAGAATATTATATTTCATTAATATATAATATTTATAAATATAGATTGAAGTATTTAAAATTAATGGATACAATACTAAAATTATATAGTAACTTTTAAAATTATAGAAATAAAACAAATACATACATACATATATGTATATATTTATTTATAAACTTAGAGAAAAGAAAAAGAAAACTAATATAGCAACATATATTACACGTTGATATGCACTATATATATATATATATATATATATATATATATATATATATATATATATATATATATATATATATATATATATATATATATATATATATATATATATAATTATATATATAATTATATATATAATTATATATTTATATATATATATATACATGCATACATACATACATACTAAAGCCACGATATATAATATCAAAAAATATAAAATGCCAATTATGCAAAGTAATTATAGAACAATAACAATGAACAATTAAATTAAAATATATGATACATATGATTTTAAATTAAAAAATTATAATATATTTGATTTTATCATATTATATTTGTCTCTGAACAGGATAAAAAGTTACATATATTATTATTTATTATGTTTATGTTAATATATTATTGTTTAAACATAATAAAAAAGTTTGCTTCATAATATATTATGATTTTTATGTGTTGCGTTTATGATCATATGTTTCATATATTTTATTTTGATTATCTATTATTATTGTTCATGCATATTTACTTTATATAGTTGGCATGTTTATATTTTTTTGATATTATGTATCATGCCATATATATATATATATATATATATATATATATATATATATATATATATATATATATATATATATATATATATATTTGCGTGTGTGCATCATCGTGTCTTATATACTACTATATTAGTTTTTATTTTACTATTTTTTATTTTTATTTCTATATAAATTTTCATTTTTTAAGTTTACAAATATATATATATATATGTATATTCTTTATTTGTATAATTTTAAAATTTATTACATAATTTCAATATTATATCCATTAATTTTAAATACCTTTATCGATATTTAGAAATATTATGTATTAATAAAATATAATATTCTATTATTATTGTATTATCTTCAGGCATTATTTTAAGTATATAGCTAATTATATATGAGTTAATGTAGATTATGTTCATTTAGTAATTTAACATATATATGTATATAAGATACATGGTATTATAATTATAAAAGAAGTAAAAAAAATAGAAAAGCAATACGTCCTCACCCGGGATGCATTGCACTTTTTTAAGTAGCAATAAGTCTCCCGAGGGGATGTATTGGCCCACCAGAAGCAATGTGTCATTTTTGGGGACGTATTGCCTTAGAAACGTGCCATCTTAGGAATTAAGTTATGAATCATGCCATTTTGGTAATTAAAATGCCTAAACATGCCATTTTGGTTTTTTGGCCTTTGTGAAATACCCAAGACTTGTACAAATTTTGTGAGACACTACATCAACGTGATGCACCTGACATTGCAGATTCAATGTAGCAAGTCTCAACATAGTTGAAACTCACTCTGACTCTGCTTTCTCTTAATTTGCATCCATTAATCTCCTTCCTCCTGATTGAGACCATGTCAGGATAGGTTCAGGTATAATGGAGGGGTAATGGCCAGTGGCGGAGCCACATGCAGGTAAGGGTAGGCCTATGACCCTACCCATTTTTTTGAAACTAATATGAAATATACACTGAATGTGTTATACATTGGCATATATCCATGCTGAAAAATACCTTTGTGCCTCCCTCTATTTCTAATTCATATTATCTTTAAGTTGTTATTCTAAATGGTACCCACCCTTGCACCAAGATCTGGCTATGCCACTGGCTATGGCAAGGCAGTAAATGTTGGTCTAGCATCAGTATCGACATATTTACAGTTCATGACGGCATCCAAATATCCCCTACACTCCATGGATCATGTATCATAACAGCATCTATAGAATGTTGGTTCATCCCTGATTAAAACCCAATATTTGAACCGACACCATTACTACCATGTTTGCTTGAACGTAGAGCTATCCTCCCTCTCAGCCTGGCTTGACACATTGTTGGCAACCTTACAACAACAAGAGCCCTTAATATGATAGATGTTCATTACTTACAACCTAAGGTTTGTTCTAAGACATTATCTATATATGCAAAATTTTCATCTAAGATGCATGTACATCAAATCTATCAATCACGACATATATATGGGGATTTTTATCTTAAACCTAAAGAAGAAAATTATATTTAACACCTTGATATGTATCATACCATAGTTCATGTGCATACAAATAACCAGTAAGTCATATAAATCATGACTAGAATAATAATAATATTAATTGAGCTATTTACTTAGTATTTGCATATGTGTATGGGTAACATATATGAATTTGAGTTAATGAATGGTTAAGTTGGAGCTCAAACTTTTAGTGGTTGTTAATAATACAACTTAATATGATCTCATGTCTTTGTAGATTCCCTAGATACACACTTCAGTATATATAAGTATGAGATGAAATTAGAAATACATATCAATCTAGGGTGCACATCTATTTGTATTAGTCATTTCTTTACTAAAGAAAATATAACATATGTATAAGAATACATTATCATAAATACAAGTATGGGTGACATGTTGGTCACATTGGGTTCTACTACAAGTACTTATAAACTGCATATTTGTATTCATAGTGTATTCAAGAATTTGATAATAAATTACGCATATACACCAATATACATGCTCAGTATAATGTTATGTATGATATTGATTCACATTGTATGGGGAGACAAATACATTACAAACCCCAATTTGAAATAATGCATATTAAAAGTCACACATATATGTACCCTAGACATAGTTAGACCTATGTTACCAGAGATGAATATTAGACTTCCAACGATCATATCATCACTTAATATGTTCAAAACCCTAAGAATCATGGGGATTAGAATTGGGGTAAGATCCATATACATAACTATACTAGGTGTGTATAGATATGTATACTATGGTTTGACTAACATACAAAATGTGTTCCTAGGATGAATACTCAATTTTGGAGGACCAAGTGTAACATTGGATAAATCATTAGTTGTGAAGACCAGGTATGTACTCCTCCCTATTTATAATTGGGCATTATATGGCTAAATTTTCCCATAATGAGGAAGCTTTTGAAATACTTGCTCTTAGTAAATGTGTTGAACAAGTCATATAGTTTCAATTTGACTTATTGTTATTCTTCTAGAATTACTATTATCATGAATAATTGGGTCTATGACCCCACCTGCTTTTGTGCTTAAAACTTGACACATATGTTTGTGAATGGTGTATCTTGCCACTCTATCTATGCATGTTAAATAATTTGATTGGTTTAGCTATCATAGACACTTATCTGTAACCATTAGGGTGTGTGTTTCTGCCTAGGGTATGTGTTTCTACCCTTATATATACAAAGACATGTTTTTCTACCTAGGGTGTGTTTTTCCACCCATTTTACTTAGGCCAATGACCCAGTGGTGTCATGGCCCTACTATATTTACTTTAGTCAAATATATTGACATGCAAATGTTTATGTGATTGAATGGTTAATAATGGAAATATTTGTGATTTGTGGTTTTTGATAGTTTAATTATACTGCATCATTCTTGTGTAAATTCTTTCTCTTGTTACTTGTTATTGAAACTTACCTAGTTTTAATGGCCCCCTTTTGTTGGGAACATCTTAATTTAATTTTGAAATAATTAATTCCCCAGTTACTCTTATGATGTACATACTCATCTTATGTTGATACATACCTTGTTTTCCTATTATTCTGGGTGTTCCCTCCACCCAGGTGTAGGTGTTTTACAAGACAGAGACTCAAGATGATTGTGAGCTAATTGGTGGACATAAGGACAACTTGGGATAGCCTTGTTACCCTCTTTATATGGGCTTATGTGTATATAGAAGTAATCTTTTCATTTTGTGTACCATCCTTAGGGTGAGAAAGTTATGTACATGGAAATATTTGGTAACTTTGTAAATAGTTATGTTTTTTGCTTCTTAAATATTTCATAGCACATGTTTGTACCATTGGGGGTCCACTATAGGGTCCTACTCTTTATACTAAAACATTGATAATAAAAATAAAACTCCTTATTGGCAAGGGAAGCATGATGTGGAGTTTGTGATGGTTTGCATGGACCATGTAGAGGTGTGGAAGCCACTGCTGCCACTCTAGAATGACACCGTCAACTATTTTCTGTGGTTGTCACATCAAGAGGATGTCATTGAACATTGTACATTTGTTGCATGAGAAAGTAGCACAACTCTACAAGGAATCTTGCTGGACTTGCTCCATGGCCAAGTATATTCCTTACACCTTCCCTCTCAGTTCATGGTTATTGATTCAATCCACTGGTTGTGAGAATATGGTAAGAAATTTTTTGTTTTCACTGCCATCTTTGTCAGCATATTTCCCTGTAGTGGTATCAGAGCCACAACAACTTACAATGTTCTAGGATTTAATCGATATGAGCAATTTTGGTTTTATCATTTATTTTGCTGCATGCAATACGAATATTTAAATGATTAATGTGTATATCCAATTAAACCCATATATGTTAGGGAATGTCTCATAGATCCTATATACGATGTTATATGATATATATTCAGTTCGTACGCAGTGTCCTAAAATTGTTTTCATGGTCGATGTATGTGTGGTTATGGTCAAAACCCCTTGGACACTTGTGCATGGTTGAATGGAATATTTCCTGTCTTTTGAACTTAGTTTGCATGTCAAGCCTTCCTCTCTTTTTTTATCCATATGTAAATTAATTTTTTCCTCCCTATACTCCCCTCCAATGTAACTTGAGATATTCTCTTTTCACAATGTAATATATTGATAGGATTACCATTAGTTACGTTTTTTGCATAAAGAAGGCATTTTGACCAAGCGAATCAATCGACTGGAAGTAGAGTTGATTGATCAGAGGATAAAGTCAATTGACTAGCAGCCCAATCAGTCGACTGGAGGAGTCCAACCATGTGATTGAGCTGATAGACATCGGACTGATTGATGAAGAACCAGCTGACTGATAGGAGAATAACTGATCGATGAGATTATCTAGTCAATCGAGTGACCTGTTCCAGCATCGAATGTTTCCAATACATATTGTTAAATGTAATGGCTGACCTTAGGTGGATAGCAATTCTTTGTGGCTCCAAACAAATGCATTAGTATGTCTATAACCATCTCTAATGTATTTATAATTGCATGTTTTATTTGTCAATGTAGTATGCATATGATGCATATATAAGTATGTGATGTTTGGATATGTATATGTATTTATAAATAAAATCCCTCAATAAATATTAAGTCTTTGATGATCCATAAGAAGAACACTTGAAAATCTTGATCGACCAAACGTAGGCATGCCCTAGCATGGTGCGACATCTATCTCGTGGAAGTGTGATGGTATTTATGTGGATCTACAATAGAAGGATGCATTTGGTTTGGGTGAGGCTTAACTAGGTGAACTATATAGGATAAGTACCAAGAAGCATACATATGGTTATCACGAAGTATTATGCATACCATCTATCTAAGAATTGCATTGGATGAAATTGGTAAATGTTGAATGCCTTAATAATTGATTATGGATGATGGCGTTGGTTGGGTAATAACTTAATGCATTTTGGATCTTGGCCCAGTATAAAACTATATGTTGCGATGATTGAAAATCAATATAGATGGTTATTGATTTGAAAAAAAATCATGGGAGCGATAATCAATTTAAAGGCCTAATTAATATCGTCAATATTTCATATCAAATCAAAAAGTGTTTTGACATATGAAATTTGTTATTTGTGGAATTATATGGAAAATGGTAACACATTGTGATTGGTCCTTAGGAAGGACAAGCTGAATGGGACCAACTTCTATATCTATTTTAGAACTTTGCACATGGTTGTCACTCATGAGCATAAGCTCGATGTCCTCCATACCCTACTGATAGAGGAACCCACTTCCAATGCACCTAGGACTAAAGTGGATGCTTATTGGAAGCATGCCAACGATGCCTTAGACATTAAAAACCGTATACTATGCTATATGAACTATGAGTTGCATAAGCAACATGAAAACATGGATGTTCTCAAGATGGTAACAAATTTTATGAGAATGAACCAGAATCATGAAAAGCAAGAAAGGTACAATGTTTTTAAGGTTCTCTTTGACTAAGATGACATAAGGGGATCCATTAGTGCTCCATGTCAATATCATTGGGCATGTGGAACGTCTTAAGATTCTAGGATTTCCTTTAGCCAAAAGTTGGCCACGGATATGATTCTAAAAACATTGTTGAATGATATAGCCAGTTTATCAAGAGATATTACTTGAGTGAATTGGCTAAAATATTGTCTAAATTGTTTGGCATGGTAATAAATGTCGAAGAACAAATGAAGAGTGACAAACCCATGACGGTGATCAGCAAAGGGGAGTCCAAGGAAAAAGGCAAGGCCAATAAAAGTTCTAAGGCTAGCCTAAAGTCCAATTCTTCTGTACTCAAGATAAGGAGAAGATAAAAGTACAAAAGGAATTTGTCCTCTTCACTTAAAGGAAGAAAGGAAGATGAACTTCAAGGGATAGAGATATCTATTTTAGGTATATATGTTATTGAGATTAACTTTGCCACTTCTTCATCTTGAGTTTTGATATCGGATGTGGATCTCACATTTACCCAAATGTGCAAGATCTGAAGAGAAGAAGACCTTTAAAGAAAGGTCAGGTTGAATTGGGCATTGCTAACAGGGCAAACGTTTCTGCCAGTGTAATTGAAACATATGAGTTATCTCTACCAAGTAGGCTTGTAATAGAGTTAGAGAACTACTATTATGTACCAACCATTAAAAGAAACATCATATATATATCTTGTTTGGACAAGAATGGATTACAATTTTTTATAAAGAATGTTCAACATTCTGTTAGTAAATATGAGATCTTTTATGGAAGTGCATCAATGTCCTATGGTCTATATGTTTTATATCTAGAGACAATCGTATATAACATAAATACAAAAGGTTAAAACTCAATAACTCAAACAAAATGTACCATTGACATTGTCTTCTAGGGCACATAAGTAAGAAACACATGTCCAGACTCAATAAAGATGGTTATTTGGGCTCTTTTGGTTTTGAATCAATAGAGACATGTGAGTCTTGTTTGTTGGGTAAGATGACAAAAGCACTTTCATTGGTTACAGTGAGAGAGCGAGTGATCTATTAGAACTCATACATACTAATGTATGTGGCCCATTAGACCAACTTCTAGAGGCACTTACCAGTACTTTATTACCTTCAATGATGACCTCAGCAGGTTTAGCTATGTGTACTTGATGAAACACGAGTCAGAAACTTTTGAAAGGTTCAAGGATTTCATGAATGAAGTACAAAACTAGCTTGATAAAAGTACTAAAGCAATTTGATCCAATCAAGGTAGAGAATACTTAAGTCAAGAGTTTGAGGTCCTTCTCTAAGACCATGGTATCGTACCACAATGGACTCCAACTAGTAGACTATAACATTATAGAATATTACAAAGAAGGAATCATAGCCTATTGGAAATGGTCAATCAATGATGAGGTTTTTTGGTCTTTCAATTTCCTCTTAGGGACATGTTCTACAAACCATTGAGTTTACACTAAACCTTATTCCATCTGAATCCTTTCAAAAAACACCATATGAGATATGGCATCGGAAATGTCCCAATATGTCTTTTATGAGGATTTGTAGAAAGTTGTTTTGTTGAATATCCTAAAGAAACTGGAGGATAATATGTTTACAGTCCATCTGACAAGAAAGTGTTTGTTACTAGGACTGGTGTATTAATTGAAAAGGAATTTATTCCAAATGAAATAGTGGGAGGAAAGTAGAAATTGAAGACGTACAAGGTCAAAAAGAAAACATTAAACCTATAGAGATATAGAAGGAACAAGGAGAATCACAAACTGTTATGGAATCTCAAGTTCCTCAAGTGACACAAGAACCTCATAGATCTATCAGGGCACCCCTTGAGCTTGAAAGATTTGGATATTGTGTGACTCAAGAAGGTGATGAGATGGTCATAGATGATGAGACAACAACCTTAGAACCTATATAAGGATTAGAGTCTGAGAAATATCTTGAGGCCATGAGATCTAGGACGGATTCCATGTACACTAACAAGGTTTGGTGGATCCACCTGAAGGGTAAAACCCATAGGGTGTGAGTGGGTCTTCAAAAAGAAGACCGATATGGATAATAATGTACAAACCAATAAGTTAAGATTGGATGCAAAGGGTATCAGAAAAAATCAAGGCGTTGACTATGAAAAAACTTTTTCACCAATCCATTGTTAAATCCATCATGATCGTGTTTTCCATTGTAGCTTATCATGACTATGAAATTTGTAAGATTGATGTTAAAACTAATTTTGTTAAATATAATATACTTGAGGATGTATACATACCACAACATAATGGTTTTATAAATCCAAATAATGCAAATTAAGTCTGTAAGTTGCAATGGTCAGTCTATGGATTAATAAAAACATCTCACAACTAGAATCTTTTATTTGACAAGGAAGTCAAACTCCAATCAAAATAAATACGAACCTTGTATTTATAGGAATGTTAGTAGGATCATAGCGATATTCTTCATATTATATGTAGATGATATACTATTGATGTGGAATGATATCCCTACCCTACAAAATGGTAAAGAATTGGATGAGAAGCAACATATCTATGAATGATTTAGGTGAATCATTCTATACCTTAGGAATTAAGATCTATAGAGACAGAGCAAGAAGGATTCGTAACCTAATACAAAGTACATACATTGATAAGGTGTTGAAAAGATTCAACATGCAAGACTCAAAGAGAGGGGATTTGCCCATGTCCCATGGAATTAGTCTCTCTAGAGCCCATTTTCTTTTTTCATGTAAAGAACAGAAATGCATGAGTAAGATGCCATATGCATCCACAATTGGATCGATCATGTATGCAATGTTATGTACTCATCCCAATGGCTTGTATGCTTATGAAATGTTATGCACTCATCCCAATGGCTTGTATGCTTTGAGCATGACAAGCAATATCAGTCAGATCTCGATGAAGGTCACTAGACTACCGTAAAGAACATCCTTAATACTTGAGAAGAACTAAGGATTTGTTCCTTGTTTATGGTGGCGAGGAAGAGTTGGTTGTAAAGGGTTACACTAATGCAAGCTTCCAAACTTACAAAGAAGATTACCGATCACAATCAAGATTTATGTTTTTTCTTAACAACACATATGTGAATTGGAAAAGTTATAAGAAAGAAATAGTTGTTAGTTCTACAACATAAGCTGAGTACATTTCTACCTTTAGTGCAACAAAGGAAGCATTTTGGATCAAGAAGTTCCTCAGTGAACTTGGAGTGGTTCCAAGCATTAGCAATGTAGTACAGTTGTACTATGACAACAATTGATATGTTGCATAAGATAAGGAACCTAGATTGCATCAACATTCCAATCATATACTTCAGTGCTTCCATCTCATACGAGAGATTGTACACCAAGGAGATTTGATGATTTGAAAAGTACCGACATAAAACAATACTGTTGACCCACTAACAAAAGCACTTTCATGGTAGAAACACGATGGTCATGTTAAGTCATTTGGGATAAGATTCATGGGTGAATGGATCTAAGTGCAAGTAGGGGTCTATTGGTATGCATGCCCAAAGAGCCAATCATATGATGATTGTAATGTGGCATATGTAATTGATTTTATAATAATAAAGACAATTCCATCTATTATTTTTTGTTCATTTATGAGACTTGATATAACATGATATATGTCTAAGGAATGATGATACTCGATGACATACCTGAATAATGAGATCATATGTATGATA
Organism: Alisma plantago-aquatica; assembly: GCA_963693085.1. NCBI lineage: Eukaryota > Viridiplantae > Streptophyta > Magnoliopsida > Alismatales > Alismataceae > Alisma > Alisma plantago-aquatica. Next base: position 728,310,951 of record OY856410.1, on the reverse strand, counting down.
AGAGTACATACATTGTTCTTATGCCCCTAGTTAGATATTATTCTAGAAGAAAAATAGATGACAATAATACAAAATAGTAGATTACATGTTGATTGATTACAAAGTCTCATTAGTCATCATATTGGATATCAATTCAAACACATGGGTACCTATTAAAGAACATTGTATCAGACAGACCCAACTTTAGAGTGATACATTGAATCATTATATGGTAGTCAGAATCAACTCTCAAAGTGATAATAGTTCTTAGACCTAAAGTCACTACACTCATCACATGTCATTTGATGAACTTTGAAATGTTAAGACAATCATTAGCTCGAGTTCCTGGTAGAATTTGTCTAACATCTGACTTGTGGTCATCTACTACTAAAGAAGGATATTTATGTTTGACTGCTCATTTTGTTGATGAATCATAGACCTTGCAAAGTAAAATTTTGGACTTCTCTCACTTCATCCCACCACACACTAGAATTCGATTATCTGAAGCTATATTCGCAGTTCTAAAGGACTGGACCATTGATAAGAAAATATCTTCAATCACTTTAGATAATTCTACAATAATGATAACATATAAGATTTATTAAGAAAGAAGCTTTCATAGCATGATAACTTGTATGGTGGTGGGAATTACTTTCATAAACGGTGCTCTGCTCATATACTAAACTTGATAGTTAAAGTTGGGTTGAAAGTTCGCTCGGATTGTTTGGCTTAGGTTATAGATTGCATTAAATACATAAAGGGCTTTGAGTCTAGACTTATAAACTTTTCTCATTGTGCTAAATTTGAAGGAATAAGTACCCTTATGGGGCTTTGCATGGATTCTGATACCACATGGAAGTCTACATTCTTTATGCTTGAAAGTGCACTTCTGTATCGCCCAACATTCTATCGCTATAGTCCTTTAGATCTTAGATTTAATACATGCCCTACAAATGATGAATGGGACAAGATAGAGACATTTTGTAAGTTTTTAAGGCCGTTTGATACTGTTACAACTCTTTTCTTGGGGTCGGAGTATCCTACTACAAACTTGTATTTCTATAATGTGTGGAGGATACACATGATACGTATTGAGAGAAAATATGGGGATGATCCTGATTTAAAAAAGATAGCTACTGAAATGCAACCTAAGCTTGAAAAAATTAGAATTTTTACTCTGTTATCCTATCATTTGTTGTTGTTCGTGATCCTAGATATAAACTTGACTTTGTGGAGTATTGTTATTTCAAAACTGATCCCATAACAAGCAAGGTGAAAATAGCTTCTTTGAAAAGAGATCTTCTCAATCTTTATTGTAAATATGCCTCTAGACATTCCTCTCATGTTTCTAGTCAATCTTCAATCCTAAGTGATGGTCGTGGGAATGAAATGATTGATACTGAAGATTTCATTGTGGTGTGTAATTTTGTTTCCATTATCATTAACATGTATAGTGTGTTTGTGCTTCAAACTAAACTATTATGTCCATGTTGTTTGTATATGTAATACTTTGATGATTTTCAAGGAGATGCTTCATCTACTAATAAATCTAAGTTAGATTTATACTTGGATGAGAAGCGACATGATAGGAAGCGACATACTAACATGAATATACTAGAATTTTGGGAATCCACCTCAAGAAGGTGCCCCATTTTATCTATCATGGCAAGAGATATTTTATCAATATTGATCACTACGGTTTCTTCTGAATCCACATCTAGTATTGGAGAAAAGGTAAATAAGTATAGGACGTCTCTTAAGCCAGAAAGTGCTCATTCTACAATTTGCACTAGAAATTGGTTATGTGGGTATGAAGGGGGGGTGTCTTTCTTACAAGACATATTTATTTAAATTTTAGTGATTTATGATCACACTTGTATTTACTTTTCAAAGTGCTTAAACTTTGTTATATGTTTAGCTTGTAGATAATGGAGAGTATAAAGAAAAAGATCTTTTGATTAGTCTTGAGGAAAATACCTCACAACAAAATGAAAGATCAACTACTATTGGTGAAATTGTCAATTTGTAGTGTTATGAAATGAGAGGTATGTAATTTACTATATTTTTTTACTCATTAAGTAGTTTGTAAAAGTTATGCTTTTGTATTATGTTGTCTTATACTAACTATATGTATAATAGCCACTTTTCTAAACTACGGAGATGGGGTGATGTTACTCTAGGTGGTCAAGTTGAAGAAGAGGAGGAGGAACATGGAGAACTAACTCAAGGCGTACACAAAGTTGTGTCATCTTCATGCATCAGATTAAAAGGGCATGAAGTTGCTGTCCAGAAATGGGCACACTTTCAATTTTTGTTTTAGTTCTTCAAATTTGTACTTTGGCTCATTTGGATCCCCCTTTCATACTAGATGTTTTTGTATTGTAGTTTAGTTGTTTGATGTAGCTGGTACTCATTAGATAAGCCTAACATGTATGATCTTGACTTAAACATCTACAAAATATGTAGTACAATTGTTGGTTCAGCATATATATGATTCAAAAAGTTAATTCAGCGGCTGGCTACTCTTGTCAATAGACGTACATCCCTGTTCATATATCATTGTTGTTTGGTACTCTTATGTGACACGCATTTGGATACATAAATAAATATTATATTATAATGTACAATGTGATTGGTTTGTTCTGCCTCTTATGTAAACAAACACTAGAAACACTTTTTTTATTTTATATGGGCACCCGCGGGCAATCCGCAGCCCGTTGGGTCGGGTTTGGATTTGTCTTTGTTCCACCCGTTTAGAACTCGATATTTATGACCCGCACCCACAAGATTCAAACCCACAATGAACCAACCCAAACCTAACCCACCCACCCATTTGACAGGTCTATCATCTTGTTGTGTGGTCTTTCTTTCATTATTACCACATGATTTCTCAGTTATGGATAGCTTGTGCAAGGGGAAAACTAAAATTCATTAGAAATCATGAAAGTTTATTAAAATGATGATTCCATGATCTGACCTTAATTTGAAAATTAAATTTTGACTAATGAAACTAACACTGAAATCAAATACTCATGTACGACCCCTTCATATCATGTAAACTCAATTTCATAAGAACTAGACTACATGCTTCCTATGTTTGAGGTAAATGATAATAATCTTGATATGGTAAAATAAGGAGGATTTATACCTTATACCTCATGGTTGATGAGGTTCCTATTTGATTAAGTATGTGTTTCCCTATTATTGATTAAACCTCAAACATAGTTAAGCAAATTGTTCCCCTATTTGACACATATCATGATCATGCCATCAAATGACTATGCCTTAGGATCCTAACAATCATGATGTAAGATTGTGATGCAAAAGGCACCTTCCCTATTGACTATTGATGTCACTTTGTAGTCTTTATTTTGATATGGTGAATATGGATCTAAATCTTGTACTATTATGCTCGAATCTTTGAGTGCCCAATCCAACTTCTTGATTCCCAAATTATACCACTACCTTGATCATGAAAAGAAAGGAATGCAATTATGACCTTGACTGTGAAAAAATCTTGAGACATGGTTGACCTATTATAATCTTGAACATTGATCTTATGACCTTATGGGACAGGATTTGATCATTGATACTCTCCCTATTTAGATATTTTCATGTCTAACATATATTTATTTGCTAGATTAGGGTGGTAATTGACTCATGACTCCCATAACCTAGGTCACATCCCTATTATGACTACCTCTAAATTTTCACCTTGTTCGTTATTTAGAGTTTGGAAAGGTAACCCCCTTTCACCCAATTTTGATTTCTTGACCTAAGACTCCAATAGGTTAAATCCATGATACTCGATCTTGAATCTTGATTTAATCATGATCTTGAAATATGACCAGATTGACTATATCTTGTGGTTGACTTCCTAGAAAGACCAAGGTCTAGATCATCCAATAAACCTGAATACCACAATAATGAACTCGTTATTCTCAAAATTTTGCGTGAATATTACTTGATTGTTGTATATGGATAAATGATCACCCCTAAGGTCTAAAGTAGGAATCTGAACCCTAGCTTCATAATTTTGTACCTATGAATTTTGATGTCCAAAAATATTGACTCTTGATATAGATTAATAAAAAGTTGACTCATGATCAGCAATTTCAGTAATGATACAAATCATAAGATCACACCATTTAAATCTTGAAATTGCCCTTGATATATGACTAATGGCTTTCATAACTCCAAATTTTTTAAATTTTGAAATAATGACTATATTTATATCTTGATTTATGACTTATGGTTTAGCTCTTATGAGGACTAGGGTGGGACCTTCCATTGATTTTGAGTATGAAATTATGATATTAAAATTTTGAGGCTTGTCTCAAACTATTGAAATATAATACCTCAATCATTGATGTATAACCCCACCTAAGCCAAGGTGGAAGATAGGACCCTAAAGTATTGGGTTTTAGAGTCATGTCGATTCAAGAGTTGCATTGATTTGACTTAAAATGTGATCTCTCCAAATTTCTGATCTATAAGATGATATCTCTCAATTTGTGACTCATGTGATGACCAAATCTGATGTATAGATATGTGTGATTGACCAAAATTAAGCTTGGCAAGTATAATGTTGAGGATGGAATTATATTTTATGTATAATATGAAATCCCAATCAATTGTTTTAGAGGATTATTTGAATTTTGAGGACAAAATTCTTTTAAGGACGGAAGAATGTGGACTTTTCGCATTTAAGATCTAAATTACAATTACACCCTTATATTATCCAATATTTCTCAATTTACCTCACTTTATCACTCTAGTGATCATGGAATTATTTTGACACACAAATTGATATTGTGATGCCTTAATTTCATAATGTGTGCTTTGTGACATTAATTTTAGATCCATTAATGTTGTTATTCAAATGAATTTATTGATGGATCAAGCAATATCTTTATGACTTGAAAACATTTTTTGTATTAGAGGGAAGTTGTATGAATCACTGGTTAAAATTTCATGATTTTTGTATGTTGCAATTGGAAGATACAAATATTATTGGAAGAAAATGCTTTTATTATCCCAAAAACCCTTTTAGCTACCTGATGTAGCCCTATTTTAGGGCTCCATCTTGTGCCATTTTGTACTTAAGTTGCATCTAAACATGTTAGATTACAAGTCTTTTTCCCTAATATGGTTATCATTGTAAATATGCTTATGGATGTTCTTTGCACTATTTTTCAAGTACTTGACCCATGCTTAGATGGAAGAGAGAGAAATAAGGAGTTCTAGGGTTCCCCCACTCATGGAGGGACCCAAAGAAGGCCCCAAAGTCTCCCTCAACCTACCTCCAATGGTCAAGAATCGTCCCCAAGCAAAGACATCCGAGAATGACGAAGATTGAAGTGTAATAAAGTGATGCAAGCAACGCCACGGTCGTGCGTTTATTAGCAATGATGTGCCCTTTCCAACGGGGTTTTTCCACAGAATCCCACGGACGTGGCCACCTGCCACAACTGTGGCCACTGAAGACACCACGGCCATGGCCATCAGCACGGTCGTAGTACGAAGAAGAGAAAACAACCGTGGGCAACCACCACGGTCGTGGGAATTATTGCACCAATTTGGCCAGAGTTATAGGTTGTCACCCCAAGAACGCCACGACCGTGGCCACCTGCCATGACCATGGTCGAAGAAGCTCAAGACGACCGTGGTGATTCCCCATGGTCACCTCCTCCTCCTCCAAAATGGTCGTGTTACCCAGCACGGCTGTGGTGCCCCTAACCCACCACGACCGTGGCATCCCACCACGGTTGTGGCTACCACCATACTTGACCTTTTTCCAAATTCCTTCACACCACGACTGTTTCACCACTCCATGACCATTCTCCACCACCCTCACCAAGGTCGTTGCACACCACCACGGCTGTGGTGGTCCACCAACCCTACCCTACCTTTCACTGCTTTTCCTAAACTGCCCCTACTTACCCTAGTGCTTTCTCCACCACCTATATATACATGGGTGGCAACCATAGCACTAGGTTATACGCCCCTATAGCTGCTCCCAGCTCCATTCTTCTTCCTTGAGCTTTGAGTGCAAACCCTTTGCATTTTGGCTTACCATCTGCCATTTCCACCCTCATTCCACCATGGAATCCTAGTTTCCTAGGTTTTCATCCATAGTCCCCCACTATTTCATGCACCCCTACACCCTTGGAGGAGGGAGTACGTCTACAACAAGCTTAGAGGTGAAGAAGGAGGCTTCTACATCAAGCTTCATGGAGTCCCTACTTCTTCTACCTCTTTCTTTTCTTGTTTTCTTGAGCATGTCTAGCTAAGCCCCTTGTGGTGGGTTGTTTGGGGTTAAAATGTAACTTTGATACCATGTTGGGGGAAAATTACTTGTAATGAACTCAATTTATATCTATGATGATTGCCTCTTGCTTCTATCTAATTTCCTATTTTATTGCATGTGGTTTGTGCTTATAACATGGATTGCTTGCTTTGAGATGTTTGATGACACCTAGCTTCTAGGAGGAATTGGAGTGTATGTGGCAATCTTAGGATTGGATCCTAGGTCTAATTAGTGGATCCCTAGATAGCCCCCTTTGTTCCTACATATACATCTCTCCTTCTATAAGTGAGTGTGAGATTTAAGTAGCTAGTGTAAGTGAGAGTGATGCAATTGCCTAGAGCCTTCTAAAGGCTAGAGTGGCTAGTGGCATGAGGTCAAATGCCCTCATGTCTACTCCCATATCTACCCTCAACCCTCGATTTCTCACTACCACTTACCCTAGAAACCTAGATTTGGCTAATCTCATTAGAATTACACCTAACCCTAGTCTTCTACTAGTAGTATAGGGTATATTCTAATGGAATTGTCCTTGTTGTTTGGTTTGGTAATCTAGATATGAAATGAGAACCTTGCATGTTTAATGATATCCCCCAACTAATATCAAAGTTACATCCCCCAAACGGCCCACCTACCCTAATCAACTGCTTAAAACCCAACTTGCTTAGTTTGCTTGTTCATGCTAGTCTAGTTTAGTCACTTTTGCTTAATCTAGTTAATTGCTTAGTTTTGCTCTTTAGTGTTAATTTAGGCTCTTCTTCTTGCCTTTCTATAGTAGTGTAGAACTTCTTGCTCTTGCTGACTTAGATTGATAACTTAGTTTACTAATTTGCTTTCTCTTCCATAACTTAGTTTCCATCTTGCATTTCTTACGTGTTCAATTATCTTAATCAACAACCCAAACCTTTTAAAACCCTAAAACCTAAGCTCCACAAAAGGAACATAGCCCACTCTGTCTAACTCTAGTGCCCCCTCTATCTCTTTGGTTTGACCCCTTATCTTGCCAATCACCTATACTACAACAGTACCCCGTACGCTTGTGGGCGACCTATTTTAGTCTTAGTGATCGACTCGGTTAGGGATAACATAAATTTTGAAAGCATAGGATCACATATCCCGTGCGCTCTGACCTCGTGGGGTGTAAAAGCAGCACTAGCGGGGACGCACCAAGCTTTCTGGCACTGTTACCGGGGATAGAGGCGCTCGGCCTAGTTCGATAGTGTAGCTTAGCGCTTCCTTTTGCCCTCGCCATTGCTATTATTTATTATTTGTGTCACTTTTGCATCTTAGTTTGCTAACTTGCCCTCTTTTGTTTGGTTGTTCCTTGTGCATGTGACAAGCAACCCTTTGGAGTCAAGATGGTGGACCGAGATGCGCAAGCCCCTTCAATCTCTCAACCGCCCTACATGATGAAGATGTTGGAAGACATGGTGTATCTCATGCATATTCATGTGGGAGGTTCTTCTCATCATTTTGCTGACTCCATGGTGGCTCTTTGTGGAGACATGGTTCTACAATCCAATGGCATTCAGAACAACCAAAGCCCCATGTCAAACTCATGCACTTCGGAATGTAAAAATGGTCCAAACTTCTCATGGGAACCACAAGAAGACCGTGAGCCAAGATATAGCTCCATGTTTGAAGAAGAAGTTCTTGCAAGATTGAGAAGCCTTATTGAAGTGAAGAGAGAGGTGTCCTTTCAAGGACAAACCATTGATCGACTAGAGCAAAGGCTGGATGAGATTTCCCTTTCACTTTCCCTTTGTGAGGAGGGAAGATCCTTTTCCCAAACCATAGCCAACCCAAACAATGCAAATAGTTATATGGGCTCCCCTCAATTTATCTATGATCCACCACCTCCTCAACCTCCGTATAACTTCCGACACACCTCACAACCACCACTACAACATCAATCACAAGAACCACCCACCTCCACAACAACCATCCTACATCCTTCACAAACCTAATCTGCCACTACCACCAACACCACCACAACCATCACTTGCTCTTCTTCCTCCCCATGAGCAAGTGGATACAATTTCAATCTTGAGGTGTTACAATGTTATAGAGGAGCTCAAAAAAGGAGGGAAGCAATTAGGGGAAGATCATGATGGAGAACCCCTGCCGCAAAGTCCTTGTGAGAGTGTTGAGTGCACTAAAAATTTTGCAGTCATGGCATATTTTGAGAAGATAATATCTTGTATCCCATCTTCTTTTGATATGACACCACCAAGTTCTCCCCATTGCTAATCCAAGACATCCCAATGTGATATTTCTAGGATTGCAAGTGTCCAATAGGATGGAAACCCCTCTCATTGATGCCTATGAAGACCCATTCCTCAAGGGAAGGCAAAACTATGGCATGCAAAGTTTGAAGGTCTTAAGATTGACTAAGGCAGACAACTCATTGCTTGCCATCATCAAGCAAATACCAACTTATGTAAGGTTCCATAAGGGTGTTTTCCTCTTCAAGAAAAAGATGAGAGGGAAGATGCCTAAGGAGGTCATCTTAAATGAGCTAAAAGGTTTTGTTGATGAGGATTCTTCCATTGAGACCTATGATGATGACCCCAGAGGAGAGACAAATGAAGAAAGACACTTGAGAAACTCACATAACCCTTGGGAGACAAGGAAGGCATTTGAAAGGATTATGTATGATGAGGATGAAAATATTTTGTTTTTGGACAAAAGTTGATTGACGGAGGTACAACAGGCTTGGCTGAAGGCGTTAAATTTAGCGCTAGTGGGAGGCAACCCATGTGGTTTGAGATTCTCGAACCCTCCTTTTGATACTTTTTATTTATTTTACACAAAAACACACACACACTTGTGCTTTATAGTTTTATTGAGTTTTGGTGATGTGCAGGTGTTAGACAATAGAGAGAGGGGTTTTAGAAGTAAATCATGGCCATTAATTCAAATTTGTGGTCAAATAACAAATGAAGTTGAAGTTCAAGTTTTGAATTTGGAAAACTGAAGGAACAATAACACCACGGCCGTGGAGCTTGACCACGACCGTGGCTCATGTGGCCAAACACGACCGTGGCACATGGCCACGGCCGTGGTAATTATTGCATCTAATTGGCTGAAGTTATAGGTTGTTTACAAGAATCGTCACGACCGTGGTACGACACCACAACCGTGTTGAAGGAGATTGCCCTCAACCATGGTCCTCACCAGGGCCATGTTGAAGAAAGCGAGCCATGACTGTGGCAACCTGCCACGACCGTGGGAATTAATGCATCTAATTGGCCGAAGTTACAGGTTGTTTGCAAGAATCGCCACGACCGTGGGCAACAGCCACGACCGTGTTGAAGAGAAACAATCACGACCGTGGCACCCTTCCATGATCGTGGTGATGTTAGCTTGAGGAGTTCTTCATCAACAACACGACCGTGGCACCCACCACGGCCGTGCTACCCAACCCTATCTACGACCGTGGCCATCTGCGACGACCGTGGCCGATCCCGGTTCAGCCAAAAAACATAACTTTTAAATGTCTAAACCCGAACCCCTCCTCATTCTATCATCTCCCACCTCCAGAAAATGATCATGGCAGCAGAAGATGACCTCATGGTCCTCCAATCTCCACCTCCATCCCCCAAAAACACCTCCCTTCGGCCTCCAATCAATCCCAAATCGATCCTCAACCATCCCTCTACCATTTCCACCGCCTATTCTTCCCCAATCGCTCCTCCATTTCCACATCCATCTCCACATCCACCCAACGTCCACCTCCACCAAAACCCCACAAAAAACCCTTCACTTTTCGCCCAAATCCACCAAAAATCACATTTCCACCATCCATACATCACTATCCTTCCATTCCACCCACAAAACCACATCCATACCACTCTCCACATAAAAATACAAAAATCACCTCACCTCCCCCATGAAAAAGATTGGAAAGGCCATAACCAAGGGAACCAACATCCTCACTGGAGCGAGGCAGCGTTCCAAAAATGCCTCCTCTGATGTATCTGTGCCATCCCACACACCTTCACCTACCACCTCTGCCCACCATTCCCTCCGCCGTTCGCAATCAGTGAGCGGATCACACTCCCGCTCATCTGATAGCCACCACATCACTGATGCCACCTACGAGGGTGAAGATGATGAAGATGAGGAATCAATGGGGGTCGATTTGGACCACCTTATTGATGAGATCGAGCTGGAGGCCGCAAAAAGAATCCAGAGATCTAAAGTCGCACCGTCCTCATCCAGGCTCCCGCCGAAACCTACACCAGCCCACCACTCGACGTCTCAGGCGACGGTGAGGCGTGGTGTGAAGCCGCAACCCTCACAGAAACTACAACAAGATGAGGAGCAATCAGCCCATTGGTATAACTTGGATACTAGTTCGGGCTCTTAGTCCTACATGATGGAGGAAGATGATGAAGACAGCGAGGAGGAAGAGGTAGAGCTTGAGCCTAAAGGAGACGATGTTCTAGCACATCTGGAGGCAGATAGAGAAAAATCCTTAGGCAAAGCACCAATAGGAGTATCTTATGGCTGAGGACAGAGGCAAAGGAAAGTCGATCTCATCTACCCGGAGTGCATGACAAGGCGAGTCTTCGCCTCTAGGTACGGTAGTGAGAAGACCATTGAAGATCTTGGGATCAAAGAAATAGTGGAAATGGGCTTGAAAAGGATTGGGTCGTGGAATGTTCTTTTCACACCCCAACCTACATATCCTGCTTTGACCCGAGAGTTCTTTGCCACTCTCGAGAAGACTAAAGTGAGGGGTTGTGATGCACTCAAATTTTCCATGATGGGCAACATGAACACCCTCACTTCGACTGAGCTGAATGATGTCTTCGCCACTAGTCCTGAAGAAGCCGTGAAATTAGATGACGGCTTGTTAGAGAGAGAGGCTAGTTTGGACTATGCCCATTATTGGAAGAGCCTCACAGTAAATGAGGATTACTACGCAGGTAGATCAAAAACTGCTGCCATAAGCAACCTGCTGATATGCTACGTGCAGAAGGTCTTGGCAAACACGATTGTGGGTAGATACAACAACCAAGGCAACATTTCTCAAAAGGATATGATTGTCTTGATTGGTATGCACCACAAGAGGTATATTGACCTTGGAGTTCTTTTCATTGACCATCTAAAGGGCGTACCCTACAAGAGCTCGAAGCCATTTGTTATGGGAGGGTTCATCACTTCAATTGCACTGGCATTGGGATACGATCTCTCGGGGGTACAAGACGCAATTGAGGCAGAATTTGTTGACCTCAACTATCTGACGTGCTCACACACCATAAAGATGAAGGACAAAATAATGATTTATTTAACTACTAGTGTGCAGGGTTTTGAACTAAAGTTTCCATATCACGTGGAACCCCTACTATCCATGTTGGGACCTGGCAACAGGTTGAGGGAGAAACTAATGGCATGGTAGCAAGACCACCCGAGGGAGACATATACTAGGGGAGCCACTGCCGCACAAGAAGACGTAGCAGAATCAAATGTGCACAGACAGGAGCAAGAAGCAGAAGAAGAAAGGCAGCCCCGAAGAACAAGAAGGAGGGATGAGGAGACATCCTAGCTACAACAGCCCACACAAAATGCCTATGACATGGCCACAATCCAAGCACACCTTGAGAATATTCAGAAGACTCGAGGTGACATGCGGCTTTCCCAACAGCACATGTGGTATGATCAGCAGCATATGCACTATCAGATCAACCACTTGTATCAATATCACCACGCCCAGGAAGCAAGAAACCCCGAATGGGGTGCAGATTTTTGGGGTGGTTTAGCTAGGTATCCACATACTTACCCTCCACCCCAGGACGACTACTGGGGGCACTATTACCAACACCCTCCACAAGGCTCACCACCATTCTCAGCTCCTCCTCCAGACCCTCCTCAGATGCCAGAACAGCCACCACAGCCTTGACACTTCCCCTATCTACCCTAAGCTGTAGTTTCATGCTGAGGACATCATGATTATAAAGTTTGGGGTGGGTAGGGAAGTATACACCACCCTATCTCTCTCATTTTGTCATTTTGTTATCACCTCTGCCATCGAGTTTAGTTTTATTGTTATTGTCCTTTTCATTGCATCTTTGCATGGCATGTAGTTGACTTCTTGCATTTTTGTGTAGTTTTTCAAAAATTTTGTTCTTTTTCCTTTTCCATGCCATGCATAGCATCTTCATGTAGTTTTTGTAGTTTCTTGTGCTTTTTAAGTAGGATTTGCTGCTTTATGCTTTAAATTCTCCTAAAGTAGGTTTAGATGTGATTTAGTGCAAATTGGCACCATTTTGGCCAATTTTGCCCAAATTTGATATCTCTTATCTAAAAAGTATGTTTTAACCCAATCTCTACTATTTTGAGTAAAATTGACGACCTTTGACTAGTGCAAGTAAAATGTCATGCTTTATTGCTAAGTGGTATCAATGTTTGACTCTTTACATGTGCATCACCTCTCTTATGATTGTGATTGATTTGGTTGAATTGTGAACTTGAGCAAGCTTTGAACGCTTAGTGTTTGTGGAATTATGTGTTTGATATATCAAATTTCATCTTGTTCATTCATTTGGTGTGATATCTAGGATGAAGTATTGGATTAACTTTCATGCAGGATGTCTTATGTGGAAAATCATACCAATGACCCCTCTTTGACCTGAATCTTCTTCCACCATCTTCATACCCCTCCGCCTCATAAAAAGATGCCCTAGTGCACATAATCAACCTTGGCCACCTCCAAAAGTTTGGGGTGGCCATATCTTTCTCTCCCCGCTTCACTCTATCCACCATTTGCCCTATCTACACCAAGGGTAAGAAAGAAAAGAAAAGAAAAAGAAAGGCAAAAACAAAATAAAATGATGCTCCTGTTTAAGAGCATTCAAATAAAGAAAAGATGAGTGTGTAAAAACACTCCAAAAATCTTATTGCAACCCTTTCTTCCACTTTCATACCCATTGAGCTAAGAAGCATCAAACTTAGCTCATTTTGCCTTTTTCCGCAGCCACGTGGGTCATCTGGTATGATTTGAAATATAAGACTGAATGCATGAATGTGAAACAACACTCCTAGTCATCCTCGATTAACACTATCATGAAACGGTTTACCTGGAAGTTAATGAAAGAGATATGGATAACTTGTATATTCTATGTGCTATATTTGAAGTTCATGTGCTTTGTGCTCTTTTCATGATTGGATTGACAAAGTAGGAGAGGGGAGAGAGGTGAAATGCACACACTCAGTCATCTTTGATACCATTCAGCAATAATCATCTTTTACATTGCATTTGTCATTTCTTGTTTGTGGAAAATTTGTAGAGAGATTGAGTTAGAGCATACTTGAGGACAAGTATGTTTTAAGTTTGGGGTGGTGATGTAACCCTATGTTAGGGCTCCATCTTGTGCCATTTTGTACTTAAGTTGCATCTAAACTTGTTAGATTACAAGTCTTTTTCCCTAATATGGTTATCATTGCAATTATTCCTATGGATGCTCTTTGCATTGTTTTAGGTACTTGACCCATGCTTAGATGGAAGAGAGAGAAAAAAGGAGTTCTAGGGTTCCCCCACTCATGGAGGGACCCAAAGAAGGCCCCAAAGTCTCCCTCAACCTACATCCAATGTTCAAGAATTGTCCCCAAGCAAAGACATCCGAGAATGACAAAGATTGAAGTGTAATAAAGTGATGCAAGCAACGCCACAGTCGTGTGTTTATTAGCAATGATGTTCCCTTTCCAATAGGGTTTTTCCACAGAATCCCACGGCCGTGGCCACCTGCCACGATTGTGGCCACTGAAGACACCACGATCGTGGCCATTAGCACAGTCGTGGTACGAAGAAGAGAAAACGACTGTGGGCAACCACCACAGTCGTGGGAATTATTGCACCAATTTGGCCAGAGTTACAGGTTGTCACCCCAAGAACGCCACGACCATGGCCACCTGCCACAACCGTGACCGAAGAAGCTCAAGACGACCATGGTGATTCCCCACGGTCACCTCCTCCTCCTCCAAAATGGCTGTGTTACCCAACACGGTTGTGGTGCCCTAACCCACCACGACAGTGGCATCCCGCCACGGCCGTGGCTACCACCATACTTGAACTTTTTCCGAATTCCTTCACACCACGACCGTTTCACCACTCCACGACCGTTCTCCACCACCCTCACCATGATCGTGGCACACCACCACGGCCGTGGTGGTCCACCAACCCTACCCTACTTTTCACTACTTTTCCTACCTACTTACCCTAGTGCTTCCACCGCCACCTATATATACATGGGTGGCGGCCATAGCACTAGGTTAGATGCCCCTACAGCTGATCCCAGCTCCATTCTCCTTCCTTGAGCTTTGAGTGCAAACCCTTTGCATTTTGGCTCACCATCCACCATTTCCACCCTCATTCCACCATGGAATCCTAGTTTCCTAGGTTTTCATCCATAATCCCCCACCATTTCATGCACCCCTGCACCCTTGGAGGAGGGAGGATGTCTACAGCAAGCTTGGAGGTGAAGAAGGAGGCTTCTAGATCAAGCTTCATGGAGTCCCTACTTCTTCTACCTCTTTCTTTTCTTGTTTTCTTGAGCATGTCTAGCTAAGCCCCTTGTGGTGGGCTGTTTGGGGTTAAAATGTAACTTTGATACCATGTTGGGGGAAATTGCTTGTAATGAACTCAATTTCTATCTATGATGATTGCCTCCTGCTTCTATCTCATTTCCTATTTTATTGCATGTGGTTTGTTCTTATAACATGGATTGCTTGTTTGAGATGTTTGATGACACTTAGCTTCTAGGAGGAATTGGAGTGTGTGTGGCAATCTTAGGATTGGCTCCTAGGTCCAATTAGTGGATCCCTAGCTAGCCCCCTTTGTTCCTACATACACATCCCTCCTTCTACAAGTGAGTGTGAGATTTAAGTAGCTAGTGTAAGTGAGAGTGATGGAATTGCCTAGGGCCTTCTAAAGGCTAGAGTGGCTAGTAACATGAGGTCAAATGCCCTCATCTCTACTCCCATCTCTACCCTCAACCCTCAATTGCTCACTACCACTTACCCTAGAAACCTAGATTTGTCTAATCCTATTAGAATTACACCTAACCCTAGTCTTCTACTAGTAGTATAGGGTATATTCTAATGGAATTGTCCTTGTTGTTTGGTTTGGTAATCTAGATATGAAATGAGAACCTTGCATGTTTAATGATCTCCCCCAACTAATATCAAAGTTACATCACCCAAAATGCCCACCTACCCTAATCAACTGCTTAAAACCCATCTTGCTTAGTTTGCTCGTTCATGCTAGTCTAGTTTAGTCACTTTTTCTTAATCTAGTTAATTGCTTAGTTTTACTCTTTAGTGTTAACTTAGGCTCTTGCTTCTTGCCTTGCTAGAGTAGTGTAGATCTTCTTGCTCTTACTTAGTTAGTTTGATAACTTAGTTTGCTAATTTTCTTGCTCTTCCATAACTTAGTTTCCATCGTGCATTTCTTACGTGTTCAATTAGCTTAATCAACAACCCAAACCTTTTAAAACCCTTAAACCCTAAGCTCTGCAAAAGGAACATAGCCCACTTTGTCTAACTCTAGATCCCCCTCTATCTCTATGGTCTGACCCCTTATCTTGCCAATAACCTATACTACAACAGTACCACGTACACTATTGGGTGACCTATTTTAGTCTTAGTGATCGACTCAGTTAGGGATAACATAAATTTCGAAAGCATAAGATCACATATCCCGTGCACTCCGACCTCGTGGGGTGTAAAAGCACCACTAGTGGGGACGCACCACTACCCTAATTGGATCCCAGGAACCCAGATCTAGACCTAGGTGCATGAGAGGGAGTTGCCTCCCTTTCCCAGTTATTATGGATGAGACAACACATGAAGGTGCTAACATTTTAACAGTTGAATCTCCCTCCTCTCTTGGTCCTTACTTCGTCAAATATGTTGCACTAGATCTGGTTTTGGCTCCTCTTTCCAATGACACCTAAAAGTATCCCTAACGATTAGCATATGAAATCACCCAATTCTCATCAACCTAATCATGTTGCCACGAGAAACATCCCTATGCATCAAAGATCCTATTTAAACCCCTAAAAACCTTCTTTTCCCCCTAAAATCCCCAAAACCAGTGGCAATTGGACACCACTCCTCTCTTATTCTTGAACTGATCTCCTCTCCTCTGGTCTAAACTAGAGCGGTCTGCTCACACCTCAGAGCTAGCCCCGCCCTTCAAATCCTGACACCCACACCATCTATGGACCCTGATGAGGATTCCCTAACCTTGTGAGGGGTCACAAAGGTCCCCATCTCTCTCTCCACAAAGCGCCTTCTACACCATGGTTGGGGAGCCAGAGAGCTTCACATGGAGTCACCACTTTGGAGCTCTAGATATCAAACAACACTACTAAGACCCATGAATTCAACCTAACCCTCATCTCCCTCATATGCAAGGTATACCTCCTAACACTGCTCCTTTCTCAATGCTCTACTGCTTCTGATCAGCCCTCATATGGGCATGGATTCCAACCATCCTTGGCTTATTGACCTCGATAGAGTAATTTGAGGTCAAAATAGACCAGAACATGGATCACAATTTTCCCCAAGCAATCTTGTATTTCTCTTCTTCTTGATTCTTTCATGTACATCAATGGCGCATACCCTCATTTTAATCAAACAATCAACACCTAATATTTACGGATATGCCCTATTTTGAGTCATGCATGTATTTCAAGACCATGGGTATTTTTGCCATTTTGCAGCCCCCTTGAGCCAAGATATGGCTCACAGGTCAGCATGAGGATCCGCAAAGCCAAGCTGGCAAGTCCCTTTTTTATTCTCATTTTTATCTTCTAGCTATTTTCCTTGTTGGTTGGTTTTGTAAAATCAATTAAAATAGCTCAGTTATCCACAAAATGCCCACAATATATTGATCTTCTAAACAAATTCCTAGATTGATATGAAACTGTCATATTAACATGTTACAATATGCTTTCATGATGATAATAATAACTCTTTCATATATCTTAATTAGGGTTTTCTATTATCGTTTGAAATCCTAATCTTGCCAAAAATCTAATTTTCCTTAATAAATGTGTATATCACAATTATGTTAGACTTTGACATTATATTGAGTACTAGATCACATTACTATGATTATTAGATTAGTAACTAATCTAGTCTTGACATGGTTGTACATGTAAACGACTAAATGATTTATTATCATCAATCCTTAATATTTTGCACATAAGATCAGACCAAAATTGATATATCACACCCTAATATCAAACATTTGACTCTAGATCAGTACCCTTAATGACTTAAAGGGGAAAAATGTGTTGAGCATAATAAGACATGAATGAGTGCCCTAATAGGTCACTAGTGAAATGAACTATAAATATTGATACATGGTTGTTCTTATTTGTACTAGGATCTATTGTTGATTTGGATATTTCTAATAATCTGATTGACTTCATGATGTACGCTATTATACTTCCTCTTTGAACAAACTAATGGTATTGATGATACTTGTATGTACCTCTTGGAAATATACTTTGCTATGTATTTGTTTGAACTACATGTTCCCTACTGAGTTGTCTTCTAAATTGTTATATTATATCTTGCAAAAAATTTGAAACATAAATGATATTGCCAGTTATGACTGTCACTAATAATGATTGTTGATATTGGGTACAAGTGGCCTCCTCATTTAGAGTATGGAACTTGTAAAAATTTTTGACCTCCTCCCTTAAATGGAGAGATGGAGCCAGGTGATATCACCCATCTAGATGGGGCAATGGAATCACACACACACACACAGATACATACATTACATACTTACATACATACATACATACATACATACAGCCGACAAGGAGTGGCTCAAGTGGTCAAGGACGGTGTCTCCTCACAAAGGGACCCGGGTTTGAATCCCAGATGCCACCTTGGTTTATCACCCTCCCAGACGTTCGACCTCCTTCACGGATGTGGGAGAGGGGGAGAGAATGCCTCTCTTTATCCCATACAGCTTACATACATACATACATACATACAATCGACAAGGAGTGGCTCAAGTGGTCAATCATGGTGTCTCCTTATGAAGGGACCCGGGTTCGAATCCCAGTTGCCGCCTTGATTTACCACCCTCCCAAGCATTCGTCCTCTGCTACGGGCATGGGAGAGGGGGGAGAAATCTTTCTCTCTTAATCCCATACATACATACATACATACATACCTTATATAGTCCATGGCACTAATGTAATGACACATCTTATTTTTGCAGATGACATTCTGATTTTTGTAGAAGCCAAACAACGATATTTGGAAAATCTTAAAGGCCTTTTGGTAAATTTCAGAGAGAAAATGGGGTTGTGTGTTAATGCAAATAAAACACACATCTTCTTGTCCAAGAATTGCTATCAGTTGGAGGATAGACTCACGCAGGCTATGGGAGTGGAAAGGGTGAATTCCCAACCAAATATTTGAGATTTCCTCTTGCAGGTGGCAATATTCAAGTCAAGATTTCACAGAATGTATTGACAGAGTGAAGGAGATGATAAACAAATGGCCTACTCAAAAGACTTCCATGGCGAAGCGCAGAAATCTTATTAAAGTTGCCATAGAGGGACTTCTCATTTTCTGGTTACAACAAGGTAAAATTCTCATATCTATTTTGGATAGAATTGAAATGAAGATTGCTAACTTTCTTTTGGGGAGTGAGCATCATCCTATGAAATATGCTAGATTGGTTGTTCCTACAAATGAAGGTGGGTTGAACTTGAAGTCTCTGAGATACATTGCTAGATGGGGATCCATGAGAAGGCTTGTTGCATTCCAGGAAGGTACCTCTACATGGGGAAAGTGGATGAGAGACAGATATCATAGGGGGCTGGATTTCATCCCAAACACTAGAGAAGGATACTCAAGGTCTATCAATGTCATGAGGGAAATGTGGCCATAAGTCAAACATTTGTTCGTGGCTAATGACTCTGAAGGTTGGCAGCTCAAAGACAATAAGATATGCTTAAGGGAGGTGACCCAGACTAGAGGCGTAAAGGACCTAGTGGGTGAGAAAATATGGATGGATAGGTATGTGCCAAAATGGAGCATATGTGTTTATAAATTTATGTACCATATCCTTGCCACTCTCGATAGAATTAAGAGCTAGAATTATGATATATCTACTATATGCCTGCTATGTGAGGAAAAGTAAGAAAGCCACAACCACCTAGTGGGGTAATGCAAGTTCACAAAGGAGATCTGGGAGTATTTATGCAGAGAATTCAGACTTGAAATCAAACTTATTGCTGAATCGAGAAAGATGCTTACTAGATGCGGTATAGATGTAAAGAAAAATCTCTTATTTTCTGGTCTATTACCATATTTGGGAAGAGAGGAATGCTAGAAAACACCAAGGGAAGTCCATGAATGCCACAAGCATTGATGTAAAAATATGTAAATGCATTAGAAGTAGACTACGTATTAGTTAGATGCGTTGTAATGGTGTTATGGGTGTATGGCATCAGGCCTACATGTAAGCTTGACCTCCTAATATTTTTTAGGGGGAACATTGAAATATATTTACCTGATTCTGATACATACATACATACATACATACATACATACATACATACATACATGCATACATGCATACATATACATACAATACACGCGCCCTCTCCTTCTCTTAGGGTTCCCAGCGACTGCCTGAACGATCCTGAGGAGGATCGGCGGCCATGGCGGCGGCTGCTGCCTCCACCCCCACCAACCCCACCACCAATCCACCCACCGTCACGCCACCACCACCACCACCAAATAACCAAAACTTGGAAACAATGAAGGAGAGCGGCGTCGGAAATGGGAAGAAGAGATCTTGGACAGAGATCGTGAAACGAACACCGGCGCAGGAAAGGGAGTGTGTGGGATTGAAATTTCCTAAACCTACCAAGAAGGATGGCAAAGTGATGGTAGATCTAGATGCGGAGGAATATGGGCGTATGAAGGACGTCTAGGAATTCATAGTCTTGATCTACATCATGGTCAAACGTCCGTTTTACCCACATCTTATGGCCTGGATCAGGCGAGTATGGAAACCAAGAGGCGACTTCGATGTGATCTCGAAAGAGAAGGGATTCTTCATAATCTGGTTCTCCAATGTTGTAGACAAGAAGGCATGCCTCAATAGTGGGCCATGATGGTTTGATAGCCATCTGGTTGTAACAAAGCACTACACATATGGTGATACCCTAGAAAAGACAGACGTGTCGTCGTTCCCCATCTAGATCTGCATCCCCTCTAATGGCAAGATGTGGACGGAGAAGGCGGCAGGCACGGTGGCTTTAGGGGTAGGCAAGGTGTTGCACGTGGAGACGATGGCTACAGAGACGGAAGGGACCGATGAAGCCAGAGTCCTAGTCGAGATAGAAGCGGAGGAGACCAACCCTGACAAGGTGTGGGTCAATGTTTCGGGTAAGGAAGCAATCCCCTTCAATATCAAATACGAGTTTGTTCCCAAAAAATGCACAACCTGTTGCGTCTTTGGACATGGCGATGAAGAATGTCCATTGACAAAGGATATTGAACTTGCAAAAGGGGATGATGATGGCTTTCAAGTACCCAAGAAGACATGGAGAGTAAAACCGAACAACAATACTAGCCCTACCGAGAAAGCTAGCATATCGAATGATAAATAAGAAGGTGAAGTGGATGCCAATTCTTTTGGTGCTTTGAGAGAGACGGAGGAAGATATTGATAAAATCTTGGAGAATGAGAAGAACCCTAAGTCAGCTCAGAAGAATGCAAGACAGGATAAAGGGAAGGAAAAAGAGAATACCCTGGCAGAGGGGAAGGAGAAGGCGCTTGGTAGGCACACCAGGAACAAACGTTAAATATCCATGTCCATACTCACGTCGAATGTCAAGGGCATTTGTGACCCAGACAAGAGGCGTGAGGTGAGGAACTGGATCAAGTCTAGTGGTGTTTCAATGGTGGCTATCCTGGAGACGAAGATTAAGAGATTGAATATTAGGAGTGTTTCTTCTATTTTCCCGAATGGTTGGAAGCACATTACTAACCATGACTTTGTCGAGCTGGGCAGGATCTGCTTAGGTTGGAACCCGAACGCATGGGAGGTTGAGGCGGAGGTCAATGATGATCAGGTCATCTCGTCTATCTGCACAAACAAGGGTGGATTGAAGTTCTTCTTCTTGACTGTATATGCTTTCAACCCACATTCGCAGAGGCAGTCCCTCTGGAAGGAACTGATGGCACAAGCAAAGTGGACAGAACTCCCATGGTTGATCATGGGGGACTTTAACAATGTTAGACTTCAAGAGGATAAGAGGGGAGGAAGGTTGGTTCCTGAGGTTGTTCTAAAGTCCTTTAATCAACTAATTAACGAAGATGAGCTATGTGAATTGCCTATGCAAGGGGAGGACATTTTTACTTGGAACAATGAAGGTAAACCATGTAAAAGGATTGCTTCCAAGCTGGATCGTGCTCTAGTCAATACTAAATGGCTGGAGATGTTCGGAAACACCTACATTAGGGCCATTCCTGCTGACATTAGTAATCATGCGCCTCTACTAATGCAAATGAGAGAGAAATCCAAGAGCAATAGACCTTTTTGCTTCATCAATTTCTAGACAAAGTGGACGGGCTACAAGGAGTTGGTAACGCAGAGTTGGGCCGAACCTATGGAAGGGAATCGAATCTACATCTTCGCCAACAAGCTCAAACATCTGAAAGGAGCAATTAAGAGATGGTCTAAGGAACAAGTTAACATTCCCATTCTGATTGAAGCAAACAAGAAAGAGTTAAAGGAGGTCAGAAATCAGTTGTTGAGTGATCCGCTGAATGCAAACCTTATCAATTCTGAACTACAGCTCAGACGCATATTGGAAGATCTGAAAAAGGCAGAAGAAAGCTTCATGTGGTAGAGGAGTAGGAAGAAATGGATCCAAGATGGTGATCGCAACACCAAAATCTATCATAATGCAGTCAAGCACAGAGAAGCACTTAACACTATCGCAGAGATGATTGATGAAGAAGGAAACACCCTCAACAATCAAGAGGATTTGGGAAGGGAAGCGACTCAGTTCTATGAGAAACTCTATAATAAAATATATGAGGAGGCACTGAATATGGAGGAGGAGGATATCCAATGGAGGTACAAGCTCACAACCACTCACAATAATATTCTCTGTAGACAAACCTATGAAGAAGAAGTGAAGAAGGCGCTCTGGAGTATCGGTACTGACAAATCGCCAGGCCCGGATGGATTCAATTCACATTTCTATAGGGAGGCATGGGAGGTAATCAAAGACGATCTTTGTAAATCTGTTATATGTTTTATGGAGGGGGCTGCATGCTCCGACAGGTCAACCATGTTTTATTGGTTTTGATTCTGAAGAAGAAAACAACCTCTTCACTAGCTGACTTTAGACCAATAGCATGTTGTAATGTCCAATACAAGGTGATAGCGAAGCTGTTGGCTGAGAGGTTGAAGATGGTCCTTCCATTGATAGTCTCAAATAATCAAGGGGCCTTTATATCCAACAGGAACATCAGTGATTGTGCATTGCTTGTAGGGGAATTCCTTCTGGACTTTAATGTGATGAGGGGACACAAGAAGGCCTGCTTGAAGTTGGATGTCTCAAAGGCATACGACAGTGTCAACTGGAGCTCACTATGGTGGATTATGTTTAATATGGGGTTCCATGAGAGATGGATCAATCTGATGAAATAGTGTGTTACCATGACAAGTTTTTCAGTTCTTGTAAATGGATCCCCGTGTGGCATTTTCAAAGGGGGTAATGTGCTGAGACAGGGAGATCCCCTCTCACCATTACTATTCACCATAGTAATGGAGTACTTCACCAGGTTAATGGATAGAGAGGAAATATTGAAGAAGATAGCAACTTACATAGTGCACGGAACAAAAGTCCTAAGCCATCTCATATTTGCTGACGATGTCTTGGTGTTTCTGCAAGCAAAGGAAGCTTATATGATCCAGCTGAAGAAGCTACTGGAAAAGTTCGGGGAGGACACTGGCTTGAAGACAGACCTACAGAAGACTCAACTCTTCCTGTCTAAGAACTGTGACACGAGTTCAGTGGAAATAGAGGAGGCAATGGACATTGCTGTAAGCAAGCTACCCACTAAATACCTTGGATTCCCGCTGGCAGGAGGCAACCTGAAAGTTGTAGACTTTGTGGAGTGTTCAGACAAGCTAGATGAACTGATAAGCAGATGGCCCATCACGAGAACTTCCATTGCAGGAAGGATTACCCTGACAGAAGTTGTGATTGAAGGCTTGTTGATCTTTTGGGTTCAGCAGGGCGAAATACCGGGAGCGGTCTTAGACAGAATGGAAAATTCAATCTCGAACTTTGTCTGGGCTAACAAAGTCCACCCAATGAAGTACAGCAGGATGGCGAGATCAAAGGAAGAAGGAGGAGTTGGACTGAAATCCCCAAGATTCACAACAGATTGGGGTACAACTAGGCGTGTTTTCAAATACCTAATGGATGATTCTTTGTGGGCGAAATGGATGAGGACTCGTTATCCAAAAGGTTTGGATTTCAAACCAAGGACCAGAGAGGGTTACTCGAGGGTAATTAATAGGATGACAGAGATATGGCAGGATATCAAGAGCATAGACGATGAAAGGAGGGATTGGACCTTAAAGGAGAAGCAGGACAGGCTATGGGAGCTCGTTCGACCAAAGGTCAACCAACATATCTCAAGATTCATTTGGTATGACCACAGAATTCCAAAGTGGGACATGTGCATTTATAGGGTAGTACATAGTTCACTTGCTACCTTAGACAAGGTTGCAAAATGGTACCTAGGCGCATATGATACCTGCTTGCTATGTTAGGAGGATCACAAGACGAAGGAGCACATCTTTGAATCATGTAAATACACTAGAGAGGTCTGGAAGCTGTTGTAGAAGCAGAGAAAGCTCAAGTTGTTGCAACTAAGTAATGTGGAGAGGATGATCATCACTAAGGAATGGATAGAGAAGTTGTTTCTATCAGCTTTCTATTTTCATATCTGGAAAGAGAGGAACAATAGGAAGCACAAGGCGAAGAAGAAGGAGGTGGAAAGTCTAGCTAGCAAGATCAACAAGGTTCTATACAATAGCATCAAATGTATAGATAGGTAGAAACAAGTTACTTTGTTCTAAAGATGTGTAATGTAGTGGTAAGGACTACATTGTATTTTTGTCCCAAAGGCTATTTGCTTGAGGGTTTCGGAATAAAATTACCTAATTCTGATACATACATACATACATACATACATACATACATACATACATACATGCATGCATGCTGACAAGGAGTGGTTCAAGTGGTCAAGCACGGTGTCCTCTAACAAAGGGACACAAGTTTGAATCCCAGTTGTCGCCTTGATTTAACACCCTCTTGGGCATTCGGCCTCCCCCATGGGCATGGAAGAGGGGGGAGACATCTTTCTCTTTTAATCCCATATATACATACATACATGCACACATATGTCGACACACACATATGTACATGATGATACTACATACATACATAAACTTGTGTGTCGTCTCCTGGGTCGGCTTTGGGCGATTCTGTGATCACCGGCTGCCTAGGGCATGGCACCCACACCCCTTACCACCCAGCTCGTCGGTGTCCACCTTTAACACCCCTCCACCTAACCCGATCCATCCACAACTAAACCATCTTCAACTGGGAACCCCTCGCCCACTGCGACGATGCCAAACCCTAGCAGCGCGGTGATGGGTGAAGCGACGACTAGTGTGGTTCCAAAGACAACCGGAGTCGAGAAGGAGACTCTACGACGAGCTTTATCCCGGAATGAAGTTCTGAAGCAAACGATGAGTAAGATGAAGGATGACCTGGTGTTTCCACAACCCAGGGTCGACGGAGACAAGGTCCATGTGGAACTGGAGATTGATGAATTTGACGAGATGAAAAACATTTGGGAATTCACCATAATGATCTATATGCTAGGAAAGAGACCTTATTTCCCTCACCTACAAGCCTGGGTGAGAAGAACCTGGAGGCTGAAGGGTTCATTTGATCTGCTATCGCGGGAAAATGGGATCTTCCTGGTGAGGTACTCCATGGCAGTAGACAAGCAAGCGGCCCTGGCCATGGGGCCGAGGTGGTTCGATCAGCAGGTTGTAATAGCAAAGCACTATAATCATAGTGATGAATTGTGCAAGGAGGCCTTCACAACCATCCCTACTTGGACTTCGCTGAATTCGTTTGGGAGACATGGATAAGGAAGGCCGCATGTACTACAGTGGTTGGAGCTGGTCATGTTCTCCACATTGACAAGAAGTCCCTGGAGGGAGATGAAGCAAGGGTTCTAGTCGAGCGGA
Source organism: Alisma plantago-aquatica (assembly GCA_963693085.1). Lineage (NCBI taxonomy): Eukaryota > Viridiplantae > Streptophyta > Magnoliopsida > Alismatales > Alismataceae > Alisma > Alisma plantago-aquatica. The sequence goes on along the minus strand of OY856410.1, from coordinate 728,285,320 downwards.
AGGTGGATGGACCAAAGCCAAAGACGATCTGGCTAAACGTCAAAGGATGCGACCCCATCCCAGTATCCATCGAATACGACCATATCCCGGAAAGTTGCAGCAACTGTCGTGTGTTTGGTCATGCTACTGGACACTACGATGTGCATGCCGAGAAGATTGAGAAGAAGGCCTGGAAGAAGACCGATGAAGTGGCAAAGGCGAATGAGGATCCGACCTCATCTAGCACTGGGCCTAGCAAGGGGATGGGGAATGAAGAAGTGTCCCAAAGCACACAATGCACAGAGCAACAAGCAAAAGGTGGAGAAGAAAAGACTGAGGCTCCCAACCGGGATGGTGATGGGAACAAGGAACCAAATGCATCAAAGAAGACCCACTCGGAAGGAGCAGATGGTGACTTCACACATGCATCTAGTAGGTATGGGTTAGGAAGGATAGGTATCCCAAAATCTCAAGGAGTGGGGTCGATTCTTGACACTACTAATATTTTTGGGGCACTCTCAGACTCCGACAAAGAAGAGGGAGAGATCGTCAAAGAAAAAGGGGCAAAGAAGAAGGATAACCAGAAGGAGCCAAGCAGGCGAACTAGATCTACAAAAAATCCTTGATATGTCCATGCTTCTTTGGAATATTAAGGGAGGGTGTGACAGGAATAAGGAGAAGGAGATTCGTGAGTGGATTGGTGCTAGTGTCCACTCGTTAATTGCTTTGGTAGAAACAAAAATAAAGATCAAGAATAGCAATAGTATAAAATACATATTCCCACAAGTATGGAACCATGTGTCTAAGGTGGAGTGTGGTGAGGTTGCTAGAGTCTGTGTGGCGTGGAAGCCCAATACTTGGCAGGTGTTAGTGATACAGATGTCATATCAGCATGTCAAAGTTGATTGCAGAAATAATGGTGGACCGCAGATATGGATGATTGCTCGCTATGGTCATAATGATGGCAAATCAAGGCTTGATTTATGGAGAAATTTGGTTACACTTTCCAAATAGGTGAGGACTTACTGAAGTGGACACATTTAATCAGGCCATTGACAAAGTAGGTTTATATGAGCTACCTATGGTGGATGGTGAATTGTTCATGTGGAACAATGGAAGAGCTCCAGAGTATAGAATAGCAAGCAAACTTGATAGAGCTTTAGTGAATGATGATTGGTTGAAAATTCTTCCTAATGTCAAGGTAAAGGCTAGAGGGTCTGACATTAGTGACCATGCGACTATCTCAGTTCAGATTATGAAGAAAAAACAAAAAGGAGGCCTTTCAGATTTCTAAATTACTGGGCAGACTAGAAAGGTTTTGATGATGTCATAAAGCAAAGATGGAACATTCATGTGACTGATAATCCTATGTATGTGTTTGCTAAGAAGTTGATGAACACCAAGATGACTCTTAAAAGTGGGCAAAGGAGGAGGTGAATATCCCAAATCTGCTGAAGGAAACAAAAAGGGAGTGCAAAGACGTCAGAGAAAGAATGTTGGCTGATCCACTAAATCCTAATATGATAGAGAAAGGTAGAGAGCTGAAAATGATGCTTGAAGATCTAAAAAAGGTAGAGGAAAAATTCTACTGGCAAAGAAGCAAAGAAAAATGGATAGAGGATGGGGACTGGAACACAAAGCTCTATCATACTGCAGTTAGAAGAAGAGAGGCATGTAATATTATTTCTAAACTAATTAATGATGAAGGGATGGTGGTCAATAAATAGGAGGACCTTGAAGAACAAGCTATAAATTTCTACACGTCCTTGTATAACAAAAACTTTCCCAATGACATTGATGAAGAGGAGGAAGTTGAATGGAAGTACAGATTTATAATCACTCATAACAACATTCTCACAAGAAAAACCAATGAACAAGAGGTCAAGGAAGCGGTATGGAGCATTAGAAGCAATAAGTCACCGGGGTCTGACGGTTTCAATGCTTTCTTTTATAAGAAGACTTGAGAAATTATCAAAGATGATTTGATTGCTTATGTAAATTGGTTATTAGAAGGTGGGAACATGGTGAGATAGGTTAATCATTCTTTTCTTGTTCTTATTCCGAAGAAGAAAGTCACCTCCTCTCTTGTTGATTTTTGTCCTATTGCTTGCTGCTCGGTACAATATAAGATTATTGCAAAAATCTTGGCTGCCCGGTTGAAGATGGTCCTCCCTTATTTGATTTTTGCAAACCAAGGATCCTTTATAACAGGTAGAAGCATCAGTGACTGTGCTCGTCTGGCTAGAGAATTTCTTCTGGACTATAATGTCATGAGAGGAAGTAGGAAGGCCTGCCTAAAACTTGATGTTTCCAAATCTTATGACAGTGTGAGATGGGAGAAATTATGGTGGATCATGCAACAGATGGGATTCAATGAACAATGGATTGGCTAGATGAAGCAATGTGTTGGGACTACTATCTACTCCATTCTGGTTAATGGCACGTTTGTAGGTCTTTTTAGAGGGGGTAACGGGTTGCGCCAAGGCGACCCCTTGTCTCCTCTTCTTTTTGTGATTGTCATGGAGTATTTCACAAGGAAGATGCAACAAGATGAAGAACCAAAGGAAATAAAGCCTTACACAGTCCAGGGAATGAAGGTAATGATGCATTTGATTTTTGTGGATGACGTTCTGGTTTTTGTATAAGCCAAACAACAATATCTGGAAAATCTTAAAAGTCTTTTGAAGAAGTTTTGGAAGCAAACGGGGTTGTGTGTTAATGCAAGAAAAACTCATATCTTCTTTTCTAAGAACTTCTACCAGATGGAGGACAGACTTACTCAGGCTATGGGTGTGGAGAGGGGTGAATTCCCAACAAAATATCTGGGACTCCCTCTCATCGGTGACAACCTTCACGTCAAAGACTTTACCGAGTGCATTGATAAAGTGGAGTAAATGATTAATACATGGCCAACACAAAAGACATCCATGCGGGACGCAGGACTTTGATAAAAGCTGTCATAGAAGGACTTCTTATCTTCTAGGTACAACAAGGTGAAGTTCCCATATCCATTTTGGATAGAATTGAAATGAAGATGGCCAACTTTCTATGGGGAAGTGAACATCATCCTATGAAGTATTCTAGATTGGCTTTTCCTACAGATGAAGGAGGGATGAATTTAAAGACCCCTAGAGACATTGCTAGATGGGGTACCATGAGAAGGCTCATTGCTTTTCAAGAAGGCACGTCTACTTGGGGAAAGTGGATGAGAGACAAATATCCTAGAGGGGTGGATTTTATACCAAAGACTAGAGAAGGATATTCAAGAACCATAACTGTTATGATATCCCATGTCTTCTTGTAGAAAAAGCGTATGCAACCAAATCCTCCTTGATGATATCCCATGTCTTCTTGTAGAAAAAGCATTGAAACCATTTGACCCTGGAGACTTGTTTCTACTGATGCTCCATACTGCTTCCTTGACTTCTTGTTCATTGGTTCTTCTTGTAAGAATATTATTATGTGTGCTTGTAAGTCGGAACCTCCATTCCAACTCCTCCCCTATGTTATTTTTAAAACTATTGTTGTATAATGATGTATATAATTTTATGGACTGCTCCTATCCTCCTATTTGTTGACCACTCTCCCTTCAACATCAACTCACTCAGAAATAATATTATCAACCTCTCTTCTTTTAATAGTGGTATGGTAGAGTTTAGTATTTCTGTCTCCATTCTCCTTCCATTTCCCCTGCTCCTTTGCCAGTAGAATTTTTCCTCTACTTTCTTCTGATCCTCATGCATCCTTTTTAGTTCTTTATCCTTCTCTATCAGTTTAGGATTAATAGGTTCAGCCCTCAATTTTTCCATGACCTCCTTTCATTTTTCTTTTGTTTCCTTAATTAGATTTGGAATGTTCACTTCAGCCTTGACCCATCTCTTAAGTGCAATCTTGGTACTTGCCAGCTTTTTACAAAACACATACATCAGATTTCCTATCACCTGTGTGCTCTAGCCTTCTTTTATGACATCTTCAAAACCTTTCCATTCAGCCCAGTAATTTAGGAATATGAAAGATTTTCTCTTTTGTTTCTTTTCTATGATTTAAACTAATATAGGTGCATAATCACTTAGATTAGATCCGCCTGCCTTCACATGCACATTAGGAAGGATTCACAATCATTCATCATTCACTAAATCTATCTGGTTCACTTGCTATCATGTTCTCTGGCCCCCTCTCATTGTTCCATGTAAAGATATCATCGCCCACCATTGGTAGTTCAAAAATATCGGCTTTATCAATAGCCTGGTAAAAAGAATCTATCTATGCATTCAATGCTAATCTTTTTCCCTCTTTTCATCCTGCAAATGAACAGTATTAAAGTCCCCAACCACCAACCATGGTAGAGTTACCTATTTGGATAGAGAGACCAAATCCTTCCACAAATATAGTCTGACCTTGACATCAATATGATTGTATACAAATGTCACCCAAATGTGCAAGCCTCCATTATTGTTGCAATCAATTGTAACATGCTGGTCTAACATCTGTATCACTGACACTTTCCATGCACTTCGCTTCCATGCCTCACAGACTCTAACTTCCTCAACACAATCTATGTTAGATATCTACTCTCATCCCTATACAAATAAATATATGATACTATTTTTATTTTGCACCTTTATGTTTATTTCTACCAAATCAACCAATGAGTGCCCACCAACAACAATACACACTCAAATTTCCTTCTTCTTATTCCTGTCACACCCACCCTTAATATTCCACAAGAGCATGGACATATCAAAGGTTCTTGTGTGACATGGTATGTCTGACCGACTCCTTCTTGTTGTCCTTCCTTCTCACCTCCTGCTCTTTTTCTGCCACAACATCCCCCCCTCCTTATCTGAGTTAGAGTGAGCTTCAAAACTATTTGTGGTGCTTATCATGGTACTCATGCCCACACTCTTTGGTGTACCTATTGCCTTAGGCCCTTTCCTCCTAGTTTAGGAAACAAATTCTCCTTCTTCATGCCCAATGTCTTCAGGAGTCCCTTTGTCTTTGATTGATGTTTCTTTGCCTTCATCCCCTAATTGTGTAACGTAATGAATCTTAGATGTAATATCCATGTAAACCTTTTTCCCAAGTTTCCCTCTCATTTCTATCATTTATGTTTAATTATTGGAATTTATAGTGGTTTAGTGAACATTTACTCACTAATTGTACCAATATAAGGGTTTATGCACAAATACCTCTGTAAAAGCTTAATTACCATAATTAAGTGCTCTAAACTTTAATCTAACTTTTTATATATATTTAAAAACATAAAATGAGGCTAAGTTTCAATTTGGTTCGATTTGGATGTTGTTTGTGCAAGTTATGCAATTTTAGGTACATTCTAGACTTTTATGCAATTTACCCAATTGGGAGGTTTTCGTTGCAAATTATCAAGTGAATTTTAATCCTTAGATATTCCCTTACCATAAACGAGATTTTAAACCATTGGAGAACCTAATTTCACCTTGGTTTGATGGTATTTCTTTCCAAGGGCATTATAGGGATTACCCTCTTTATAAAAGGTGCTTATCTTTAAAAGCTATCAACCAATGAGGTTATTTCTTTCTTGAAAAACGGTGGGGATGGCCTAGAAGGATCTGTGGGCTCTTAGGACCGAATTTTGATATCCAATAAGAGTCCATGAGCTGTCCTCTTGCATGTCCATCAAGCCCTAGGCTAAAGACACATGGAAAGTCCCTTAAGACACCTCATGCTTCACCTCTCTCTTTATATAGCCATGTATACCCCTTCCCAACTCACAATTCAAAAAATCTTGCTCTCCTTTTCTTTATTATAGCTTATATAATAATTCCTTCTGTATTTGGCCACGAAGTTGTTGTCCCAAGGTAATAGAGGGAGCTTACCTTAGTGAAGAAGGCTCCTAGGGCTTCCAAACTGCTCTATTATGGTTTCAAAAGCTCCTCCTTGGTAATTTCGACCAAAACTAGTAAGTTTCCTACCTTCCTTCCCTATTTTCATACTGTTAGTATTCCTTAAACCTTCTTCTAGGTCGGAACCATGACCATACATGGTAAAACTCCACCTAAAACCCTAAAACATCTCATCTCCATGCTATTTTGCTAGGGTTTGCACCTCTAAAGTGGAGAAGGTGATCTTTGCTCAAGAATGGAGCTTAGCTTGGAGCAACCATACCTTATAATGTCGAGATAATTTCTGTTTGGACCTTATTACATTCCTATATGCAAGTTTTGTTAATCCCCTATTCATATGTTTCTTAGTACATGCTTAAAACTCATGCTTCTATGTTGAAAATCGATGACCTCCATCTCTTTTTACCATGTTCTTCTAAGGTTTTGGTTTCTTACTACTTTACCTTCTCTAGAAGATCTAGTTTGGTTACCTATGCAACTTCAAACCTAATATTGGGTCAAATGGTGTTTTCTCCCTCTCCCTCTCTCTTCATTTATCTCGATTGGTTTGATGATGTGGCAATTTCCTATTGGTCAGTATTGAAAATTTCGTATCTTCTAAACCGCTTATCCAAATTTGAAAAATAAATATGTTTTGGAATGGGAACATTAATCTCTATCTAATAAAAATATTTTCAAGGTCTGATTTCATGGTACGAAGGGCTATTTTTGTAAAACGAATTTAATGCGTAAAATCCATAAAAATTACATTTTAATCATCATAACTCCAAAATTAATATAAAATATGTTTTCTTGATCAGGAGAACTTATTAAGTTTATTAGTGATGTTTTAAGAGTATAAATCCGAGTTTTTCTAAAAAAAGGTCTAAAATTAGGGTTTCTATATATTAATGTGCACTATGTACTCTAATACATGTTAATACATTGAAAATAGGCAAAGTGGAACTTGGACTCAATTAAACTGGTGAAAGTTAGTAATTCATATCAGTAAGAGATGTATGTGCAATCTCTCTTCATTTATTTGCATTTATACCTTAATTTGGGAATCATTTTGCCTTAACCTATTTTTCTATAATGAGGCTTTATTAAACGCTATTTCATATATTCTTGAATCTTTTGCTATACTTGCCTCATAAATCAATTTTGGAACATTATTCTTGGGTCTTGGTCCCCCACTACCATAATTATTGATTCATATAAATATTCTTGCCATGAATACTTTTTCTAGCATGTGGATTTATGTTCTATTTAAAATAAAATAGCGGTACTTATGTACAACCACCCATAGAGGGCATGTAAATAATCACCTTGGGGAATGTCTTGTTCTCCCCATAATATTGAAGGTGACTGGGAATGTCTTATTCTCCCCTCACCTAAGGTTAGAGGTCTAGTAGGTGCCTCAACCCTACTTAGTTAGGTAGGCATAATTATCTTACATGCAAATCCTTTTTGATATAATTGTTAATGGCAAGTTTCTTTTGAATATAGCCTCATACTCTTGTTATCTTCATCATATGATGAACCCTAGCTTGTTTTTATTTGTTGTACTTATCCTGATATCCTAGATTAGTTTTGTGACACATACCATGTTTTCTTTCCCCTTTTGCTGGGTGCTTTCCCAACCACCCAGGTGCTGGTGTTGAGCAAGGATAAGGACAAGTTTGAAGGAATTCATCTCAGGAGTAGATCTCAAGCTATCTGAAATGATGTCTAGGTTGATTTAGCTAGATCCTTTTCTCTTATCTTTTTATTTTGGGAACAATCATTTAATGAACAATGAAAGCCATGTAATAGGCTTAGTACTTTTATTTCCGCTGCTATTGACATTTTGTAATGTATCTGGTGCATGCTTATTTACTTGGAATATTATCCCTCAGTATCTTTTGTCTTTCTAAAAAGGTGGATGTTTTTTACTTCCTTTAAATTTTAGTAAGGAGGTGAACTCGCCTCTTTACAGCATGATATCAGAGCCTTTAGACAACTATTAGGACATGAAGTTGAAGCAAAGGTGTCTAGAATGGATCAGGGTTTCGGAGGATGGCAATATTTTCCTACACACCACTAGCTTAGTTTACGAGGACTCCCGTACCCATATGATACCGTCCTGGCCTGAGCTAATATAGATTGCCCAAAATAGTATGCTTTTAGGCAATTACATTCTAGATTTTCTTTTCTCGTTTATGCTTCTATTATTTTTCATCTATGATTCAAATACTCATGGGAACTTAATATGTTAACCCTACCTTTTAGGATAGGTGACTTGTTTGACAGTATGAACAAGGGAAAGGAGTCAAACCCTAATGACTCCAATGTGGGAAACACTCATGTGACTCCTATCGACCATAGTATGGTCAATCCTACTACTCCGAGCACCCCCTCCTTCACACCAGATCAAGAGCTGGCAATGTTGCGCCAGGTGCTCTCCACCATGATGGGGCAGCTCCACATAGTGGCTGCCAATGCCAACAAGCCGAGGGAGTTCACCCTCATTGACTTTATAAAGATGCAGCCACCCTACTTTAAGGGTGAAAGTGAACACCACATGGTGGATAAAGCTGATGACTGGGTGTTGGCTTTAGATCGGACCTTCGAGGGTATGGCATGCCCTCCTCACCACAAAGTTCAGTTCACGATGTATGTGTTGGATGGATCGACGTGTGTCTGGTGGAATGGTGTCGCCCGCACTCAAAACACCTCTACCATGGAGTGGGACCAGTTCCTGAAGCTTTTCAGGGAGAAGTACATCTGTCCTACCTTCCTGGGGAAGAAGGAAGCTGAGTTCTACTACCTCAGACAGGGAAGCATGAGTGTGGTCGACTACATCCAATGATTCCTACTTCTGGAACGCTATGCCACTGACCTCGGAGCTGAAAGAAGGGCAACGTTGTTCTTGGAGGGCCTGACCTACCAAGTGGTCTGAAGTCTTGTTCAACAGCTTCCACTCACCTTCTAGCAGATGGTGGATAAGGCTCTGGCCATCGAGTCCTACCCATGATTCCAATCCTATGGACACAATAATGGTTATAGCAACAACAAGAGGAAGAATCCTACCCAAAATGAGAATCACGGACGTGATCGGTGCAATAGGTTCTCTCACCACCATCCTCCAAGGAGATGTCCTATCAACAATGCACCTGCTCATAGAGACTACCAGCCTCCTCCGACCTGCCATGAGTGTGGCCAAGTTGGGCATATCCGACCATGCTGCCCCCGTTTCCAGTAAGGACATAATAATGCCCAGCAACCACAGTAGCCAAGGCAGAATCTACCTCTACAGAATAATAACAACCACAACAATAACCAGAACTCGAGGCGACTGCTAGTGGAGAGGAGTAATGGGAGAGTGTTTGATCTCAATGCTGAGGAAGCAGGCAAAGATAATGAAGTTATTGAAGGTACCTTGCATCTTAATATGCATCCTATAAAGGCACTGTTTGGTTTTAGCTCATCCAATACCTTCATATCATGTCAGCTTGCTTCCATGTTAGAAATAGAATCTGAGTATATGGATCATATATTAGATGCAAAAACCCCTAGTGGTAAGATTTGCTCTTCATATCTCCAAACTCCGACCATGTACCTCTGTATATTTGGTAAAATGTTTCCCTCATATTTCATCTTGCTCGACATGATCGCCTTTGATGTCATCTTGGGAATGGATTGGTTGAAGAGGTACAAAGCTGCTTTGTTTTGTGAAGAATCAAAGGTTAGTTTATTACATCCTGTTGAGGGAAGATTGTGTGTCAATGGTAGGAAGCGAGAAGATCGGCAATTTGTTATCTCTGTCATCAAAGCTAAAAATCTAGTATCGTAAGGGTGTAGAGCTTTCTTAGCCTCTATAGTCCTCGAGACTACACTTACTTCTCTCGACCACATAGATGTGGTGAAGGACTTCTCGGACGTCTTTCCCGAAAAGTTACCTGGTTTTCCACCAACTCGATAGGTGGAGTTCTCCATCGAGCTTGTACCTGGAACTTCAACAATATTGAAGTCGCCTTACCGCTTGGCCCATGCTGAGCTTGTCAAACTGAAGAAGCAGCTAGAAGAGCTTCTCAACATGGGCTTCATCTGCCCCAGTGTTTCACCCTGGGGAGCCCCTGTCATGTTTGTGAAGAAGAAGAATGGTTCAATGCAGATGTGTATGGACTACTGCATGCTTAACCAAGTTACGGTGAAGAACCGTTATCCTTTGCCTCACATCGATGACTTGTTCGACCAACTAAAGTCAGCCACTATGTTCTCCAAGATGGATCTACGAAGTGGCTACTACCAGATATGTGTGAAAGATAATGATGTACCGAATATGGTGTTCAGAACTTGCTATGGGCATTACGAATTCATGGTCATGCCTTTCAGCTTAACAAATGCCCCTGCTACCTTCATGGACTTGATGAACCGAGTGTTCCGCCCATACCTTGACAAGTTTGTGGTGGTGTTTATCGATGACGTTTTGGTTTATTCTGAGACGTTAGAACAACATCCTGGGCATCTACGGATTGTACTCAACACACTACGAGAAAATCAACTTTATGAAAAATTCTTAAAGTGGGAGTTATAGATAAAGGAAGTGATGTTTCTGGGTCATGTGATTTTTATCGGACATATAGTTGTTGATCCTATAAAGGTAGAAGTTGTAACCAAGTGGAAAGCTCAAAAGAATCCCTCAGAGATCCGTAGTTTCTGTAACATACTGAAATCTTCCATGTACTTCTTTGTACTCTTTTCTATAAGTTTTGTCTTTCATCTTCGTTCCATATGTCTTTGGATTTGATTTAAAGGAATTATGATGGTGATTGGTTAAATGTTTCCCATATATTCTTAATACAAGGTTGCATGCACAAGTGCCTCAGTTAGTTGTAGATAATGGGTATAAAAATGCAAATCTCACATTAAGTAATAAAAAGAATAAAGTGTTTTGACCTGGAACTTTCTAGCTTTTTCTAGAATAAGAAAACTAAGAGAAAATCCGAACTTTATAAAAAGAAGAAGATAAATGCAATAATAAAAGGTAATATGGAATTTAATGAAAGATATTGCACCAAAAACATACTTGGAAACACATTAGGATAATTTGATAATTAAATTCGTTTTCCTAACCAAAAAGTAACTTAAGGGCCAAGTATCATTTAAAGTGGAACATAAATATAAATAATAATATCATTATCAAAAGAAAATAGGAAATAGGTCAATAAAGTAAAATAAAATACTTAAAGTTCTCAAATCAAGAAAATAACTCCAAATTCGTATTCTAAACATAAAAATAAGCCTCTGTGCAAATTTGCAATTAATTTGGAGAATGTGTGAATAATAATTAAAATAGGAGAGAGAAAGTGGGTTGGATATTCTATTTATTTAATAAATAATTAAATAAACTCAACTTGTAAAGATAATTGTAAAAACGTGTTCCAAACCTTCAAGGAGACTTATGGGTGAAGTTATACTAATTTTAGATAATGTTATCGCCTCTTTTGAAGGAGGAAAGAGAAAATGACATTTTAATTATTTCACCTATCAAACTTTCTCAAAAGGCAAAACTAACTCCATAATTGAATTCTAAGCGTTGAAATAAGTCAGGGTATAAAATTTGGTAATTTTTGGACGACGTTTGAGCCTCCAAACGAAGAGAGAGAAAAACATTTAAGAATTTAATGGATTTAATCGACTTTTGCTAAGGGTTGTTTTCCTAATCTAATGCGAGATCGGATAGCTCAGAGTCCTTGATGGACTCGGGTCCAACGATCGGATGACTCGCGGTCGTCTTCCACCTCTAGCCGTAAAAGGCAACAAGCCTTTTGTTTTCAATTTTTCAAATCGACATATCTCGAGTTCTACTCAACGATTTTTGCTCAAATAAGTTTCGTTGGATTCCTTGCACGATTCTGCTCCGATTTATCCCAAAAAGTTTGGGATTAGATGTGTTTTTGAGAAACACCTAAACCACCCGCCGACCTTCTCTCCTTGCTCCTACCTACATCCTAGTTTAGGGTTCCTTGCCTATATATATATATATTGCAACCCCAAGACCGCCATCACCTTACCAACCTGCTCGTGCCCCCAATTTGACGATTTGTGGACGAACTGACCACCAACAGGTCGCCGAGGACCCCTGGCTTGCGGCGCCTCTCGTGCTCTGCTCTGTTGATCTCGTTTCAAATTAGAGGTACGGTTTATTTCGTCTCTTGTTTGGCTTTCCAACGCATATCTTCGTGTCGAGTTTGGTTCTCTAGGGCAAAATTGCCCAAACCTCTGCGTGAAGTTGCTTGCTTCAGCCGTCGGGCGGGCTGGAGAAGACAACTTCGTCGTTTTCCCTTTTTGCCCTTGTTCGCTTATTTTTCCTGTGTTTCGCGCGAGGGTGTTATCATCTTTTCCTTCTGTTCGTCCGCCTGACCTGATTGCACGGCCGGTAGCGGGCGACAGCGAGGCGCGGGTCACCGCTGCCGAGCGCTCGCTAACACTCGGTCTGGTTGGCCTTGCCTATGTGGCAGTTTTTGATTGGTCGAGACAAATTATTTTCTAAAAATTAATTTTGTTGTCAAAAATTAAAAGTAGATAGTGTTTTGAAATCAAGAAGACGAGACCTATTCAATAAAAATAGTTTTGAGTCATGATTTTGATGTTTGCAAAAACGTAATTTTTAGAATGGATTAATTAATTTAAAAATCACTAAAATTAACCCTAAGAATCTATACTTCCAAAATATACAATATTATATGTTATTTTGATCAGGAAAACCTAACTAAGATGATAATGAGGTTTTTGGCGTCTAAATCGATGGTTTGCGCAAAACTTAGTGAATTTAGGGTTTTCAATCTTTAAAATGAATGCATGTAATTCTAATTTATAAATCTAATGATGTATTAGGAAAAGTGGGTTCTAGATTCATGTGAAGGGTTGAAAGGAGAAGTTCTAGAACACCTGAGGTTAAGGTATGTGTTTTGATTATGCATCTACCTTTTCAGTTGGGAAAAATATTAAGCCATTACCCATATTTTCTATGAGGTTTAACTTGATCTAAATTCTTGATTCTTGAAACCTAAATTTCTTATTGCCTCAAAAGTAGATGTAGTATTCTTTTGATTGGGTATTCATACCCCACTGCCATGTTATATATTCTTTTGCTTATCCTTGCCATAACTCTTTTGTTAGCATGAAATTAAATGATCTATGTAATGTTTATGTAGTGGTACTTATGTACAACCACCCATAGAGGGCATGTATATAATCGCCCTAGGGGAATGTTTATTATTCTCCCCAATAGAAATTGTAGGTGATTGGAAATGTTTTTATTCTTCCCTCACCTAAGGTTAGAGGTCCGGTAGATGCCTCAACCCTACTTAGTTAGGTAGACATTTACATGCTAAAACCCTTATTTATTTTGTTAATGGCAAGTTCCCTTGTAAAAACCTCATACTCTTTGATATCTCTTTTTACACCAAATATCTAACCTAATTACTTGTTACAACTTTCTTTGACATTGTTAGAACATTCTTGTAACACATAATTTTCCTTGTTTTCCTCTTGCTTGGTGATTTCCCAACCACCCAGGTGTTGGTGCTGAGCAAGGTGAAGGAAGGGCTTGAAGAAAAGTTCCCCTGCAGTTGATCGTTAGCTTGTCAAGAAGGATGGCTAGGTTGCTATAGCTAGATCCTCTTATCTTTTCTTTCCTTTTATAAATCATACATGTAATAAACAATGTAGCCATGAGAAGGCTTATTGTTTCTTTCTTTCCTCTGCTCCTGACTTTTTATGATGTATCTGGAATCATGCTTATTTATTTGGAATATTATGCAATCATCCTCAAAGTCTCAAATTTTTATTAAAATTGTGGATGTTTGTATTTCCTTTAAATTTTAGTAAGGAGGTGATCTCGCCTCTTTACAGCATGGTATCAAAGCCTTTAGGCAACTATTAGGGCATGCAGTTGAGGCAAGGGTGTCTAGAAAGGACCAGGGTATCGGGGGATGGCAATATTTTCCTCCGCACCACTAGCTTGGTATACAAGGACTCCCGTGCCCATATGATCCGGCCTGGCCTGCGCCAATACGAATTGCCCAAAATAGTATGCTTTTAGGCAATAGCATTCTAGTTATCCTTTTCTCATCCCTATTTCTATTCCCTTCTTATCTATGGTTATTTACTCCTGAAAATTTAATATGTTAACCCTAATTTCAGGAGAGGTGACTTGTTTGACAACACTAACTAGGAGTCAACCACTGACAACCCAGACACTCCTGTGACTCCTGCAGTTAACCAACCTGCTTCCGGTGCTCCTGCCTTCACACTGGAGCAAGAGCTGGCGATGTTGCGATAGTTGTTGTCCTCCACCATGATGGGACAACTCAACACCATTGTTGTCGTTGCTACCAAGCCAAAGGAGTTCACCCTCACCGACTTCATCAAGATGCAGTCACCCTACTTCAAGGATGAAAGTGAGCCTAGCATGGTGGAAAAAGACGACGACTGGGTGTTGGCTCTAGATCGGACCTTTGAGGGTATGGCATGCCCTCCTCATCAGAAGGTTCGGTTCGCGACGTACGTGCTAGATGGACTGGCGCGCGTCTGGTGGAACGGTGTCGCCCGCACTCAAGACACCTCTTCCATGGAGTGGACCCAGTTCCTGAAGTTGTTCAGAGAGAAGTACATCTGTCATGCATTCCCGAGGAAGAAGGAGGCCGAGTTTTACAGTCTCAAGCAAGGAAGCATGAGTGTGGCCGACTACGTTCAGAAATTTCTGCTGTTAGAACGTTACACCACCGACCTTGGAGATGACAGAAGAGCGACCTTGTTCTTGGAGGGCCTGAACTATCATGTTGGTCGAAGCCTCGTTCCACATCTACCACTCACGTTTCAACAAATGGTGGGCAAGGCTCTCGTCATTGAGTCATATCCAGGGTTTCAAGCCTCCAACAGCTTCAACAACAAAAGGAAGAATCTGAATCAGAATGAGAACTGTGGACGTGATCGTTGCAACAGATGTAATCGCTACCATCCTCCTGGCAGATGCCCCGCCAACAATGCACCTGCTCGTAATGGCAATCGTCCTCCACCAACCTGCCATGATTGCAGCCAGGTTGGACATATCCAACCTAACTGCCCCCGTTTCCAGCAAGGGTAGAATAATGCTCCGCAGCCACAACAGCCGAAGCAGAACCAGTCGCCGCAGAACAACAACAATAACAACAACAACCAGAACCCGAGGCGTCCGCCAGCTGAGAGGCGGAATGGTAGAGTGTTTGCTCTCAATGCTGAAGAAGAAGGTGAAGGCAATGAAGTGATTGAAGGTACATTGCACCTCTTTATGCATCCTTTAAAAGCCATGTTTGATTATGTTCCTCCAATACCTTCATATCTAGTCAGTTTGCCTCTATGCTTGAAATTGAATCTGAGTTGATGGATCATGTGTTAGATGTAAAAACTCCTAGTGGTAAAATCTGCTCCTCGTATCTCCAAACTCCTACCCTGAACCTATGTATATCCGGAATCATGTTTCCCACAATTTTTGTTATGCTTGATATGACCGTCTTTGACATCATCATGGGTATGGATAGGCTAAAGAAGTATAAAGCAGTTTTGTACTGTGAGGAATCCAAGGTTAGCCTGTTTCATCCTAATGAAGGAAGAGTGTGTGTCAAGGGCAAGAAGCGAGGAGAGCGACAGTTCATCATCTCTGCTATCAAAGCTGAAAAGCTAGTCTTGCATGGGTGTAGAGCCTTTCTAGCCTCCATAGTTCTCGATGCTACACCTCCTGCTTTAGAACATGTTGATCTGGTGAAAAACTTCCCAGATGTTTTTCCTAAAGAGTTACCCAGGTTGCCACCAACTCACGGGGTGGAATTCTCCAACGAGGTTATGCCTAGAACTTCCCCGATATCAAATCCGCCCTACCGCTTGGGCCCTGCCGAGTTGGCGGAGTTGAAGAAGTAGCTTGAAGAGCTTCTCGACATGGGCTTCATTCACCGTAGTGTTTCCCCTTGGGGAGCCCCTATCCTGTTCGTGAAGAAGAAGGATGGTTCTTTGTGGATGTGTATGGACTACTGTTATAACCCCAATTTTTGGGTTCAAGTGGTGAGAAATATAATTTCTCATATTAAAGATGTTTGAACAAATAATCATATAATGGGTTGAGAACATTGGTTTTCGTATAAAATAGCCTTGTTGTTTGATTTGTGGGCTTTATTGGCTATTAGGCCCAATAACATGGCAATAATAAAGAAAATTCAATTAGTAAATGGATAATTGAATATTCGAGAAAAGAAATAACGGAAACCTCTAGAAGGCAAATCCAAAGAGGATTTCGTGTCTATTTGGGTTCCTTGGATTCTAAGGAGTCCAGAGTAGCATAAAGAAAGCAATGAGGAAAAGAAAAGATTAAATAAATATTTCTTTTTAAGAAAGAAATTGATAATAATATAAATATGTTGAAAATAAGAAGAAAAAGATATAATTGTATAATCCTTTGTGGAAATTCGTGTCTCAAGAATTCCTAATGATAAAAGGAATTTTAATGAGGAGAATAAAAGAAGAACAAAGAGGGAATACCATAATTATGAAATAAGGAGATGATGGGAATACATGATCCCTCAATTATGATTTAAAGGAAGATTTTCCTATTCAAGAAGGGAATAGGATTTCGTGGTTGATGAATTAAAATGCAAGAACAATAATTCTAATCATTATAGAAAAGGTATATCACAAAGGGGGAGAGAGAGAGATAGAGAGTAAGAGAAAGTTCCTTCTCCTTGAAGGAATAAGTTTCCTTTAGAGGGTGGAACTCAATTTCCCTTAGATCAACGTCTCTGAACGTGGCTACACTCACCCTATAAAAAGGGGTAGAGCTCTTGACGAGATCCAGAAAGTCCCACACAGCCAACCTTCCCTTTTTACTTCTTCTTCATCTTCTCAGTTCAAACCCTAGTTGTTAAAGAGGGTACTTTCCCGGGAGAAACGGGGGCCTGATAAGTCGCCCCGTTGGAAGCTTGGTGGTTCCCCATGATTTGACGAAGCTCCGCCATCATCTTCCTGATCCATCTTGTGCGCTATACCTGCCGGAGGTCTGCAACCTCACTGCAGATCGCGTGCTCTGTACCCATGGCACAGGCCATCTCGGCCGTGGTATGGGGTCTGGTTGCGAGCGGCGGGGAGTGGCGGAGCCAGAGGAGAAGGTTCTGGTAGCGACCGTGGCCCCAGGAGGTGAGGATGACCCGCGCAAGGCCGTAGGTCGGCGGCCGCGCAGGGCGTTCCTAGGAGGAAGATGACCAGAGATCGTCTGGACGATAGTGCCCCTCTATTTTTCTAAAAGCCAGCGACTTACCCGAGGGTAATAAGGTAATTTGGTTATATTTGCAAAGCAAGGCGCGTGCATGAGATTGCCTACGTGGCACTTCGCTATTGGTTGATATGAGTTTATTTTGCAAAAATCATATCTACATATTGGTAGCTCCGTTTGGCACATATGATATATGAATTTTGATCAGAAAAATTCAAGGAACCCACTAAAAATAATTTTATAGCCTGAATCTGATCATAGTTCGAAAAGTAGTATAAATCATCATCTCTAACGAATTAAAGATTAAGAAACCCTAATTTGATATGATTCATGTGTCTAATGGGGTTTAATGGATAGAGTTGATATTGTTGGATAAATTGGACATTATGATAAATCCCCTTTGTTTCGATGATGACAAACAATTCATTCTTAGTATTCTAACGAGCTACTTGAGTGTGCAGGATTATGGTGGATGACAAAGCAACTAGGGAAATCACGAGCTTACATATTTATTTTCATGCAATGTAATCACTATTGTAAGAACTTGTACAGTTATATAATGTACAAGTACTTAGATTGCATGTAAATCAAGAGTTAGATCTTCCCTAGCTAAACACCATAGTTAGACAAGTCATCCCTTCCAATAGGATCACATTATGCACACTCATGCACACACTTAGTATCTTAATTGATAGATTGAAACAGAGTCAATCTCGGTCGACCACACTTCTCGACCGAGACACTCTCGGTCGACAAACTTCTCGACCGAGATTGACCCAAAGTAGCCGTTAGACACAGCAGTTGATAGTTGCAAATAAACATGTATCCAGAGAGCCTCTCGGTCGACAAAACTTCGACCGAGTAGGTATCTCGATCGACAAATTGTCGACCGAGATGGTCTCTGACAGCAACTGCAGAATAAAGCAACTAGCCGTTACTAACGCACCTAACTTCTACCTAACGGTTAGTTAAGCACTTAGAAGCCCCTAGAAGTTGTCTAGAACGTCCTTAAGCATCCATAGGCCATTCCTATAAATAGGACAAGCCTTAGGACACTTAGATACACTCATATACTCAATTGTGCAAATCCTTGAGCTTACACTACATTGGCAATCTGTTTAGAGCAATAGTGCAATTCCTACACTGGTTATACATTCCTATTGCTACCATCTCGTGTCCTATAGACTAGGATCTCCTACACACAATAATCACATTGTTATACACCTTGGTTAGGAGATCCAAACGCTTGATATAGGAGAATCAAGCCTTGTGCTTACAACGGTATTGTAATTTCTGTATTTCTTTCTTGTTCCTATTTATTCTTTGTACTCTCCTTGCTACTCCTAGGGTTGGAGGCTGCGGATTGGAGAGGGTGGACTTCTCGGAGGAGAAGGGGACTTCAAGCTACTTCAAGAAGGCTATCGCATGGGAAGCTACTTCAGAAGGCTGGTGCAACGGGTGTTGGTGCATCTACTTCAAGGGAAGGCTGCTTCGAGTTGGGCGATTACTTCTAGGTGAAGGCTGCTTGAAGGGTTTAGGGAAAAGAAATGTATTTTATGTAAAAGTCCTTGCGAGGTAATAAAATAATTTCTTTTCAAATCCCGGTTGGGTAAGCAACCGGGTAGTGGACTGACTACCTTAGTATTTGCTAAGGCTAGGAACCACTCTAAACCCTTGTGTCTCCTTGTCCAATCTTTCTTTGTGGTTGCTTGAGTTAATAATTGTTAAAATTACTATAAAACTCTATTCACCCCCCCCCCTCTAGAGGTTTTCAGATATTAACCTGTTAAATGTAAAATGATACATTATGTTCGAAAAGGAAGAACTTTGCACGTGATTAGTTTAATTTGGAGATTATGTACATAAATATGTTTGAAATATGAAAAGTACATAAAGCTATCATTGTTAATGATTTAATTAATGAAAAAACTCTTAGATTTGATGATAGATGGTTTTAATGTTGATCAATGGATAATTTAAGCCTATTGTTCATAAAAGTGAAAATAAGATCTAAAAAGATAATCTTTTTATATAATTGGCTTAATTTAGGGTTTTGTGCATGAATATGCATTAACGAGCTTGAAAACCCTAATTTAGGTGAATATGAGTTTTAAATGTTTTAATTGTTCAAATCTGTAAATAAATAGGGATACGATGATCCTAAGTCAATTTTGGGTATAAAAGACTATTAAATGAATAGTTTGAACAATTAGGGTTTATATAAATGGAAAAGAGTACTATTAGGGTTTGTTAACCTAAAAGAGGTAAAATTCGAGAATTTGATCTAAGAAACCCTAATGAGTATTAATAAATACTTAATGCAGATTAGAAACCCTAGAAAGTGAATCCAAGTCAATAAAGTAGATTCTTGATAAAGTGTGTAATAAATAGAGTACATATTTATTTCAGGAACTATGTGATGATTGAATTACTTGCTTGGATCTGTTGATTGACTTGATTGTATACACATGAAGTATATGTTGAATACTCTGCATGACTCGCCAAGTCAGGTATGTGGTTACGCTTATGACTATATCGATTAGTTTTCTGAGGTTTGTATCGACGTTTCCCTCAATGCATGAAATAATTGTTGGATGTTTTAATTCATGCAACTATAAAGTGAATATGGCTATCACTATGAGTATATATGTATAACTAGCTAGATCCGAGTCCACCCCTGTGGCTATGCAAAGGCTAAGGATAACCTAGAGCAAGGTCTAGGGTATCATGAGTTAGAAACTGGGCTACATATGAGTAGTGCCATGAGACTCTTAGCATACCATGAGTTAAGGAGTGGGCTACCTACGGGTAGTGCCATGTGACTCAGCCCTAGAAATTGATTCACTTGATAGGTGAAGTCATGAGGGGTAAAATGGGAATCTACCACATGGGAGGTGGTATCCAGGTCCACTGCAGGGACAGCACAGGGGATAGGGTACACATGGATCGCGTAGTTATACTTAAAACGTAAACTTGTTTGTTAAATGATAATTGAATGTGATACATTGTTATAGATAATTGAATGATTATTGTTTCCCCCACATACCAGCTATGGCTGACCGACGTTTTGTTTGTCGGCGTTTTAGGTACAATGAAATGAACAAACAGTAAAGTGGCACATGTGATACTAAAAGAGAATTAAAATACAAAGGAGGATTAGATAGATTAGTATCGGCATGGATAGAAGTTTAGAGATCCAAAAATTTCAAAAGGTATGCAAAGTTTATTTTCTTACAACTTTTCAATTTAGTATGTTAAAATTTGATAATTATTCTTGGTTAATTGCCGAACCTTTGATCTGAAAGTCATGGGTGTGGCTTCAACCTCTCAGTCTCCCTTAATTGGGGTTTATCGGGAGGTGGGGTCGTAACATTTGGTATCAGAGCTTGGGTTCCTCAATTAACCATTAATAATCATTAAATTTTACAAACTCCATAGAACCCAAGGGAGTTATTAGAGGATTATCTGAAAGACAGAGGTGTCTAGAAAAGGATCACGACCGGGGGCTGGCAATATTTTCCTCCGCACCGCTAGTCGGAATACGAGGACTCCCGGATCTGTGTGACTGCCTGGCCAAAGTCTTAGGGTATGAATCGAAATAAGATACCTTTAGGACTTCTCATCTTATTCATCCCTTATCATCACGAAATTCTGATAAGGATATAAAGGATTAGGATTTTCTTTCTTCTCCTCACCCTCTTGAAGTATGGGTAAGGTTATTAAGGTTTAAGGAATCCTCCACTAAATTAATGAAAGGCATGTAAATAAGATGTCATGGACATAAGCTTAATAGACTAAGCGCACAATAAATAATAGATACATGCTTAGGTCGTATGACATAAGATATCATGTCCTCAAGAGAGACCTGAGGCTAGGAGGATAAGTTAGTCTTGGAGATAAAGATCTCCATTTCAAGTAGAGACCTGGCACATCCTCTAAGGATGATGTTAACCCTAACCCTAAGTGAAAGTTAGAGAGAGATGAGTTGGACCAGGTGCTTCAAAGGACATGCCTTTGGGATGCCACATGATCCATGGGTGACCTAACATCTTTGGCAACCCAACCCTAGGAGTCGTGCATGTTAAGGTAAAGGATAGCTCCTTAGATGATGATACTAGTGAAGGACCTTAGAAACCCTATGGGCTTGTGCAAGTAGGGCATAGCTGGCACCTAGGGCACGTCAGAGTGTTGACAGTAGGGTGAAACCCTGGATAAGAATTATGATGGAGCATAGAGGGTTATAGATGATCTTGAGCAACCATAAGTTCGAACCTAGGGTTCACCCATGTAGAGCATGCTTTTGAGGATTGATCCTTCATGAAGAGAGGACCTCTAATGGTGAGGTTGGATGAGGGGTTAGCTCTAGAGGGAGAGCAAGAAACCCAACAAGAAGGTTGGAAGCCTCAAAACCCTGAATAATGGATGATGGTAGTTGCTTCATGATCAACCCCTAAAGGTTGTTGATATCTTGGTTGCCTTTAGAGGGACCAAACTCTAGAGATAGAAGATGAAGCATCTGGTTCCTATGTGCCTACAGTATAGGTGTTTACCTTTTGAGGTAGGAAGAAGAGTTCCTTAGACCTAGAAAGGTTTAGTAGAAGGTTATGAGGCCTTGTACCTTGTTAATTGTCCTTAAGGAGGACCCAACCCTAAGTGATAATCGAGAAGAAGGATGACAGGAAGTGCACGAGATGCCTTTTGCAAGCTTGATTCATGGTTAAGAGATAGGGCGTGCAGTTGGACACCTAAAAGTAAACCTAGGGTTCTTAGGCCTAAGAGGGGAAGTAGTATACCTAACGCTTATAATGAGAATTTAGTTTCTATAATTTCGAGCATGGTACGCCTCATGAATAAAGGAAAAGGGAAGTCCCTTAAGTTTAAGGTATGTGTAATGAACCCCTCATAGATAGGTTGATGATAAAGGAAGGAATGACCTTGATCCAGTATTGAGGAAAGAGGACAAGTAGGACCTAGTATGGTTCAATAAGTGATGTGCTTGTGCCTTAATGGTTTGCTAGGGTTAAGTAGGCTCGGGTGGATGTAAACCCTGGACCTAAGAGTTTTTGTGACCTTGCTGTCAAGAGATAGATTTCCTCCCATCATGGGAGAGAGACACCTTTGGTAGGGTGTATATCAGTTTTGGTTAGTTTAAGGTAACCTAAAGAGGTCTCTTAGGATCTTGAAAAGCTAAGTGAAAAGTACATGGTATGAGAATGAACCTGTAGACCCATAGATATCCATCTCTAATTG
The DNA here is from genome assembly GCA_963693085.1 of Alisma plantago-aquatica. Lineage (NCBI taxonomy): Eukaryota > Viridiplantae > Streptophyta > Magnoliopsida > Alismatales > Alismataceae > Alisma > Alisma plantago-aquatica. Next base: position 728,262,940 of record OY856410.1, on the reverse strand, counting down.
CATATGGATGTGTTACCATGGAGGTAATCGGTATGGGGCTTGACCAAGGTAGGCAGGTTGCCATGATCCCTAAGAAAGGATGAGGGCCAGCCCAGGAATGCAGAAAGAGAGATGATGAAGACATGGGTAAGGTTCTAAGTGAACATGCACTCAAATGGTGAAGCCTAAGTCGATCCTAGGGTCAGGTAGGGATAAGACCGATAAAGGTAGGAGTTGCCTAATTCCCCAGTTGCACGTGACCATAGGGTCGGGAGGTAACAACTATCATTATCTGAGGGCCATGGGTTAGGAGATTGATCACCTTCATGAACTCATGGGACCCAAAGGGCAGATGAGTAGGGCACTCTCTTGATGCATGAGGGAATAAGGAAGACTCCAAAAGAGTCGGTACCCTTTAGACCTGGAGGAAGATGACCAAGGATGGTGTGTAAACCCAAGTAGGTTCAAAACCAGTGTTCCATGGAAGTAACCTTGATATTAAGATGTTTGTGAAATAGAGACGTAGGTGTCACGTTTCAACCTAGATTTGAAGGTGTACTGGCGAGGTGGGATGTACCATCTCTACTCTTGGAACAGGAAGAACTCTGTATTTGGACTGCAGCCAAATGCTTATTTCTTCTTGTTATGGGGGTGAGAGATAGGACATTATGCATGTCATACACCAAGGATAAGAGATGATGTAGGTTGGAGCGTTGCCACGAGAAATGGGATAGAGAAGATATCTACCCTGGTAAAGTGAATGATACATGGATGGTTTGTAAACCCTAAGAGGAATGAGGTAGTCACCTTATGAGGATGTTTCTAGAATGAGCTAAATGGAGCTTACAAATTATACCATGTTGAGTTTGGTCACCATGATGACGAAATCAGAGAGTGTTCTTATGAAGATAAAAATCTAGTTTGAGGTGACATAATAAGTGAAATGCATGGGAATTAATGTTACCTAATACCTAAGGATGAGAGGTGGCAATGTATGCTCTGGTTAAGACTTGTTTGACTAGGAGCTAGAAGAGTTTGTTTGGCTAACCCTAAGTTTGAAAAGGAGAGGTGTTTGGATAACACTCAGATGTAACAAGATACGTGGAAAGGATAAGAGGTTGTTTGGTTAGTCAGTCTAGTCCTCGATGCAATGAAGGGATGGGGGTAGAACCTCAGATGCACCTCTTTGGAAGAGAAGGTGACAAAACCCTGACTAGAGTGGTTTAGGGTTTCAGAGGATTTGATCTTGAAGGAATCATGACATATAGAAAGTCATGATGGAAGATCACCATACACTATGGTAAATGGCAAAAGCACTTTGGATGCTTGGGCTGAAGTTTCATGGGGTTTATAACCATGCAATCCAGGAGGTGAAGGACGAACCCCAGTAACCCAGTGTATCGAAATAGAGGACAAAAGAAATCCTAAGAGGGAATGGGAGGTCATCACTATGGATGTTGTGAAAAGTCTCCCCTTGACCAAGAAAGGTCGATATGCAATATGGGTTATGATAGGTCGCCTTACCTAGATGACATGAGAAAGAAGGAGTTCTGTCAAGGGACAGATCTGGTTGAACTACCCATGAGGGAGAGATGGTTCAACTATGGAGCGAGTTCAAAGGTTTTTGAGTTTGACCTAAAGGTTCCCTTCCAAAAGATGGAAGTAGGTGCATGAAGGACTCGATGTTAGTATAGTTTATCACCCATAACTATGCTTAATATGATCCAGACTAAAGGGTTTAATGAGAGCATGTATGCTCGTTCAGGGTGATATCTAGAGACAGTTCTAGTCCTATGTGACAATGACCACCATAGCCAGTATCGGGTTATAAAGAAGCTCTGTAAGGGAGGTTGTGTCGATCACCACTTCAGTAAGGTGATGTTGGTGAAAAGGGCCACGTGATGGTTAGAAAAGGGCCACATGATGGTTAGAAAAGGGACCCCAGTGCGTGTAGATGAAGTCACTTTAATCATGCAATGGCTGAAAGGAGCCTAAAGACGACAAGGGTCGTGAGCAGATGCAAAGTAGATTAACATGCAGTGCACTGTGGGAAAATATAATGTGAGAATCCGACCCCTCTGAGTTGCAGCTGAGAAAGCTGATTCCCCGATACATGGGTCCATTAGAGATGGATGGGTGGAGATGGTTAGGTTTTGACCCTACCCCTCAGGATAGAGTTATGTGAGATATGTTCCATGTGTCCAATTTAGAGCACTATGTGAGGTATCCTGACCATGTGCTGAACAATGAACCTAGTGAGCCCCAAGGGAGGCTGACATGGCCTGAGTCACCTGTGTAGTTTATAGACGCCAGGATGAAAGAACTCATAGAAAAGAATATGTGATGGTAAAGGTTCTTTGGATGCGCCATGGGTACAGTAAAGCCACATAGGGGACAATGATGGACATGGGAAAGTCTTAACCTGAAATGTTTGTTTGCTTGATAGAATTTTGAGGACAAAATTCCTATAAGAGGGGAAGGATGTTATAACCCCAATTTTTGGGTTCAAGTGGTGAGAAATATAATTTCTCATATTAAAGATGTTTGAACAAATAATCATATAATGGGTTGAGAACATTGGTTTTCGTATAAAATAGCCTTGTTGTTTGATTTGTGGGCTTTATTGGCTATTGGGCCCAATAACATGGTAATAATAAAGAAAATTCAATTAGTAAATGGATAATTGAATATTCGAGAAAAGAAATAACGGAAACCTCTAGAAGGAAAATCCAAAGAGGATTTCGTGTCTATTTGGGTTCCTTGGATTCTAAGGAGTCCAGAGTAGCATAAAGAAAGCAATGAGGAAAAGAAAAGATTAAATAAATATTTCTTTTTAAGAAAGAAATTGATAATAATCGAAATATGTTGAAAATAAGAAGAAAAAGATATAATTGTATAATCCTTTGTGGAAATTCGTGTCTCAAGAATTCCTAATGATAAAAGGAATTTTAATGAGGAGAATAAAAGAAGAACAAAGAGGGAATACCATAATTATGAAATAAGGAGATGATGGGAATACATGATCCCTCAATTATGATTTAAAGGAAGATTTTCCTATTCAAGAAGGGAATAGGATTTCGTGGTTGATGAATTAAAATGCAAGAACAATAATTCTAATCATTATAGAAAAGGTATATCACAAAGGGGGAGAGAGAGAGATAGAGAGTAAGAGAAAGTTCCTTCTCCTTGAAGGAATAAGTTTCCTTTAGAGGGTGGAACTCAATTTCCCTTAGATCAACGTCTCTGAACGTGGCTACACTCACCCTATAAAAAGGGGTAGAGCTCTTGACGAGATCCAGAAAGTCCCACACAGCCAACCTTCCCTTTTTACTTCTTCTTCATCTTCTCTGTTCAAACCCTAGTTGTTAAAGAGGGTACTTTCCCGGGAGAAACGGGGGCCTGATAAGTCGCCCTGTTGGAAGCTTGGTGGTTCCCCATGATTTGACGAAGCTTCGCCGTCATCTTCCTGATCCATCTTGTGCGCTATACCTGCCGGAGGTCTGCAACCTCGCTGCAGATTGCGTGCTCTGTACCCATGGCACAAGCCATCTCGGTCGTGGTATGGGGTCTGGTTGCGAGCGGCGGGGAGTGGCGGAGCCAGAGGAGAAGGTTCTGGCAGCGACCGTGGCCCCAGGAGGTGAGGAAGATCCGCGCAAGGCCGTAGGTCGGCGGCCGCGCAGGGCGTTCCTAGGAGGAAGACGACCAGAGATCGTCTGGACGATAGTGCCCCTCCGTTTTTCTAAAAGCCAGCGACTTACCCGGGGGTAATAAGGTAATTTGGTTATATTTGCAAAGCAAGGCGCGTGCATGAGATTGCCTACGTGGCACTTCGCTATTGGTTGATATGAGTTTATTTTGCAAAAATCATATCTACATATTGGTAGCTCCGTTTGGCACATATGATATATGAATTTTGATCAGAAAAATTCAAGGAACCCATTAAAAATAATTTTATAGCCTGAATCTAATCATAGTTCGAAAAGTAGTATAAATCATCATCTCTAACGAATTTAAGATTAAGAAACCCTAATTTGATATGATTCATGTGTCTAATGGGGTTTAATGGATAGAGTTGATATTAACCTGTTAAATGTAAAATGATACATTATGTTCAAAAAGGAAGAACTTTGCACGTGATTAGTTTAATTTGGAGATTATGTACATAAATATGTTTGAAATATGAAAAGTACATAAAGCTATCATTGTTAATGATTTAATTAATGAAAAAACTCTTAGATTTGATGATAGATGGTTTTAATGTTGATCAATGGATAATTTAAGCCTATTGTTCATAAAAGTGAAAATAAGATCTAAAAAGATAATCTTTTTATATAATTGGCTGAATTTAGGGTTTTGTGCATGAATATGCATTAACGAGCTTGAAAACCCTAATTTAGGTGAATATGAGTTTTAAATGTTTTAATTGTTCAAATCTGTAAATAAATAGGGATACGATGATCCTAAGTCAATTTTGGGTATAAAAGACTATTAAATGAATAGTTTGAACAATTAGGGTTTATATAAATGGAAAAGAGTACTATTAGGGTTTGTTAACCTAAAAGAGGTAAAATTCGAGAATTTGATCTAAGAAACCCTAATGAGTATTAATAAATACTTAATGCAGATTAGAAACCCTAGAAAGTGAATCCAAATCAATAAAGTAGATTCTTGATAAAGTGTGTAATAAATAGAGTACATATTTATTTCAGGAACTATGTGATGATTGAATTACTTGCTTGGATCTGTTGATTGACTTGATTGTATACACATGAAGTATATGTTGAATACTCTGCATGACTCGCCAAGTCAGGTATGTGGTTACGCTTATGACTATACCGATTAGTTTTCCGAGGTTTGTATCGACGTTTCCCTCAATGCATGAAATAACTGTTGGATGTTTTAATTCATGCAACTATAAAGTGACTATGGCTATCACTATGAGTATATATGTATAACTAGCTAGATCCGAGTCCACCCCTGTGGCTATGCAAAGGCTAAGGATAACCTAGAGCAAGGTCTAGGGTATCATGAGTTATAAACTGGGCTACATATGAGTAGTGCCATGAGACTCTTAGCATACCATGAGTTAAGGAGTGGGCTGCCTACGGGTAGTGCCATGTGACTCAGCCCTAGAAATTGATTCACTTGATAGGTGAAGTAATGAGGGGTAAAATGGGAGGTAGTATCCAGGTCCACTGCAGGGACAGCGCAGGGGATAGGGTACACATGGATCGCGTAGTTATACTTAAAACGTAAACTTGTTTGTTAAATGATAATTGAATGTGATACATTGTTATAGATAATTGAATGATTATTGTTTCCCCCACATACCAGCTATGGCTGACCAACGTTTTGTTTGTCGGCGTTTTAGGTACAATGAAATGAAAAAACAGTAAAGTGGCACATGTGATACTAAAAGAGAATTAAAATACAAAGCAGGATTAGATAGATTAGTATCGGCATGGATAGAAGTTTAGAGATCCAAAAATTTCAAAAGGTATGCAAAGTTTATTTTCTTACAGCTTTTCAATTTCGTATGTTAAAATTTGATAATTATTCTTGGTTAATTTCCGAACCTTTGATCCGGAAGTCATGGGTGCGGCTTCGACCTCTCGGTCTCCCTTAATTGGGGGTTATCAGGAGGTGGGGTCGTAACAACTACTGCATGCTAAACCAGGTGACAGTGAAGAATCGTTATCCGTTGCCATGCATTGATGACCTATTCGATCAGCTGAAGTCAGCCACCGTGTTCTCCAAAATGGATCTGTGAAGTGGTTACTACCAGATGCGTGTAAAGGATGATGATGTTCCAAAGACAGTGTTCAGAACTCGTTATGGGCATAATGAATATTTGGTCATGCCTTTCGATTGACAAATGCCCCTGCTGCGTTCATGGACCTAATGAACCAAGTATTCCGCCCATATCTCGACAAGTTTGTAGTGGTGTTTATTGATGACGTTTTGGTTTATTCTGAGACGTTGGAACAACATCACGAGCACCTGCGGATTGTACTCAGCACATTGCGAGAAAATCAATTGTATGTGAAATTCTCAAAATGTGAGTTATGGATAAAGGAAGTTATGTTTCTTGGTCACGTGATTTCTGTCGGCCATATAGTTGTTGATCCTGCAAAGGTAGAAGTTGTGACAAAGTGGACTGCTCCAAAAAACCCATCTAAAATCCATAGTTTCCTTGGTCTAGCTGGTTACTATCGGAAGTTTATCAAAGGGTTCTCTGAGTTGTCTTTACCTTTGACCAAGCTGATTCGGAAAGAAGTCAAGTTCTCATGGACCCCTGGATGTGAGGACAGCTTTCAGAAGTTGAAGATGAGTCTGACTTCTTCTCCCGTGCTTGCTTTGCCTGTTGAGGGCATACCCTATGTCATTTACACTTATGCATCCCGACAAGGCTTTGGGTGTGTTTTGATGCAAGACGGAAAGGTGATCGCCTATGCTTCTCGATAGTTGAAACCTAATGAAGCTAACTGGCCTACGCATGATTTGGAGCTTGCTATCATAGTTCATGCTTTGAAGATCTGGCGACACTACCTCTATGGTGAAAAGTTTGAAGTCTTCTCTGATCACAAGAGTCTGAAATATATGCTGACTCAGAAGGATCTGAACTTGCGACAACGTAGGTGGATGGAATATCTTAAAGATTATAGCTTCACTATCACCTATCATCCTGGTAAAGCAAATGTTGTAGTTGATGCTTTAAGTCGCAAGAAGGATGTTGTTTGTGCTGCTTCGAGATGTTCTGTGTGGGAAAACCTTGAACATGTGGCAAGTTGGGGACCTCAACCTGATGATTCCGTGGATGAAGACAAGTTGTGTGTTCATATGGCCAGTTTGACTGTTACACCAACCTGGATCTCAGAAATCATGACAGCACAATTGGAGAGTTTTGAGCTTGAGGAGTTGAAAGCTTTAGCTGAGAAACCGCAATCTGACTTCTCTGTCGGAGTGGATGGTGCTATTTGCTTCAGACAAAGGTTGTGGATTCGCAATGTTGGAGGGTTGAGACAGAAGGTTCTGAGTGAAGCTCATGGGTCCAAGTACACTATTCACCCTGTCACAACTAAGATGTACAAGGACTTACAGCGGAGTTTCTGGTGGAAGAACATGAAGAATGATATAGCTCTGTTCGTAGCAAAGTGCTTTACATGTCAGCAAGTCAAGATTGAACATCAACGACCCGGTGGTCTTCTTCATCCTCTTGAGATTCCAGAATGGAAGTGGGAGAAGATCACAATGGACTTTGTTACCGGTTTCCCTAAGTCCAAGAAAGGTTATGATGTTGTTTGGGTGGTGATTGATCGGCTTACAAAATCTGCTCATTTCCTGCCTTTCAAAACCACATATAAAGTTGTTGAGATGGCCCAGTTGTATGTGGAGTGGATAATTCGTCTGCATGGTGTTCCTGCTGTGATAGTTTCTGATCGAGACCCGAAATTCACTTCTCGCTTATGGGGTCAGATTCAGGAAGAGATGGGCACTGATCTGCGTTTCAGCACTGCTTACCACCCGCAAACCGATGGTCAGTCCGAGAGAACAGTTCAGATTCTGGAAGACTTGCTACGTGCTTGTGTGATGGATTGGGGTGGTGCTTGGGATCGATATCTACCGTTAGCAGAGTTCACCTACAATAATAGCTACCAAGCCAGTATTGGTATGCCACCTTTTGAAGCTATCTATGGTAAACCTTGTCGTTCACCTCTACAGTGGGATGATGTGGGTGAACGTTCCCTGGTGAAGACTGATCACATGCATATGATGCTCGAGAAGGTACAACTGATATAGAAACAAATGAAATCTGTTCAAGATAGACAGAAGATGTATGCTGATAAAAAGAGGTCTGATGGAAGCTTCTTAGTGGGAGACTATGCTTTTCTGAAGATCAAACCTATACGTTCTATTGCAAGATCTAAAGTAAAAGGCAAGTTGAGTCCTCGATATGTTGGACCATTTGAGATCTTGGATAAAGTGGGGGATTGTGCATATCATCAGGCTTTGCCTCCTGCTTACGATAAGATTCACAATGTGTTCCATGTTTTTGTGTTGAGGAAGTACGTTAGGGATCCGTCACATGTACTCACTATTGAGCCTGTGGAGATTAATGAGAATCTGACTTATGAAGAACTACCTGTGAAGATCCTTGACTCCCAAGTAAAACAGCTGAAGAGTAAGGAGATAGAGTTAGTGAAGTTTTTGTGGAGATACCATGGTTTAGAAGAAACCACTTGGGAGTTGAGAGACGAGATGTTACGTACTCACCCTTCCCTCTTTATATGAGATTTCGGGGTCGAAATCCTTTTTAAGGGATGGAGTGTTGTAACATACTGAAATCCTCCATGTACTTATTTGTACTCTTTTCTATAAGTTTTATCTTTCATCTTTGTTCCATATGTCTTTGGATTTGATTTAAAGGAATTATGATGGTGATTGGTTAAATGTTTCCCATATATTCTTAATACAAGGTTGCATGCACAAGTGCCTCAGTTAGTTGTAGATAATGGGTATAAAAATGCAAATCTTACATTAAGTGATAAAAAGAATAAAGTGTTTTGACCTGGAACTTTCTAGCTTTTTCTAGAATAAGAAAACTAAGAGAAAATCCGAACTTTATATAAAGAAGAAGATAAATACAATAATAAAAGGTAATATGGAATTTAATGAAAGATATTGCACCAAAAACATACTTGGAAACACATTAGGATAATTTGATAATTAAATTTGTTTTCCTGACCAAAAAGTAACTTAAGGGCCAAGTATCATTTAAAGTGGAACATAAATATAAATAATAATATCATTATCAAAAGAAAATAGGAAATAGGTCAATAAAGTAAAATAAAATACTGAAAGTTCTCAAATCAAGAAAATAACTCCAAATTCGTATTCTAAACATAAAAATAAGCCTCTGTGAAAATTTGCAATTAACTTGGAGAATGTGTGAATAATAAGTAAAATAGGAGAGAGAAAGTGGGTTGGATATTCTATTTATTTAATAAATAATTAAATAAACTCAACTTGTAAAGATAATTGTAAAAACGTGTTCCAAACCTTTAAGGAGACTTATGGGTGAAGTTATACTAATTATAGATAATGTTATTGCCTCTTTTGAAGGAGGAAAGATAAAATGACATTTTAATTATTTCACCTATCAAACTTTCTCAAAAGGCAAAACTAACTCCATAATTGAATTCTACGCGTCAAAATAAGTCAGGGTATAAAATTTGGTAATTTTTGGACAACGTTTGAGCATCCAAACGAAGAGAGAGAAAAACATTTAAGAATTTAATGGATTTAATCGACTTTTGCTAAGGGTTGTTTTCCTAATCTAATGCGAGATCGGATGGCTCAGAGTCCTTGATAGACTCGGGTCCATCGATCGGACGACTCGCAGCCGTCTTCCACCTCTAGCCGTAAAAGGCAACATGCCTTTTATTTTTGATTTTTCAAATCGACATATCTCGAGTTTTACTCAACGATTTTTGCTCAAATAAGTTTCGTTGGATTCCTTGCGCGATTCTGCTCTGATTTATCTCAAAAAGTTTGGGATTAGACGTATTTTCGAGAAACACCTAAACCACCCGCCGACCTTCTCTCCTTGCTCCTACCTACATCCTAGTTTAGGGTTCCTTGCCTATATATATTGTAACCCCAAGGACCGTCATCACCTTACCAACCTGCTCGTGCCTCCAATTTGACGATACATGGACGAACTGACCACCAACAGGCCGCCGAGGACCCCTGGCTTGCGGCGCCTCTCGTGCTCTGCTCCGTTGATCTCGTTTCAAATTAGAGGTACGGTTTAGTTCATCTCTTGTTTGGCTTTCCAACGCATATCTTCGTGTCGAGTTTGGTGCTCTAGGGCAAAATCGCCCAAACCTCTGTGTGAAGCTGCTTGCTTCAGCCATCGGGCGGGCTGGAGAAGACGACTTCGTTGTTTTCCCTTTTTGCCCTTGTTCGCTTATTTTTCCTGTGTTTCGCGCGAGGGTGTTATCGTCTTTTCCTTCTGTTCGTCCGCCTGACCTGATCGCATGGCCAGTAGCAGGTGACAGTGAGGCGCGGGTCACCGTTGCCGAGCGCTCGCTACCGCTCGGTCTGGTTGGCCTTGCCTATGTGGCAGGCTGCGATTGGTCGAGACAAATTATATTCTAAAAATTAATTCTGTTGTCAAAAATTAAAAGTAGATAGTGTTTTGAAATCACGACGACGAGACCTATTCAATAAAAATAGTTTTGAGTCGTGATTTTGATGTTTGCAAAAACGTAATTTTTAGAATGGATTAATTAATTTAAAAATCACTAAAATTAACCCTAAGAATCTATATTTCCAAAATATACAATATTATATGTTATTTTGATCAGGAAAACCTAACTAAGATGATAATGAGGTTTTTGGAGTCTAAATCGGTGGTTTGCGCAAAACTTAGTGAATTTAGGGTTTTCAATCTTTAAAATGAATGCATGTAATTCTAATTTATAAATCTAATGATGTATTAAGAAAAGTGGGTTCTAGATTCGTGTGAAGGGTTGAAAGGAGAAGTTCTAGAACACCTGAGGTTAAGGTATGTGTTTTGATTGTGCATCTACCTTTTCAGTTGGGAAAAACATTAAGCCATTACCCATATTTTCTATGAGGTTTAACTTGATCTAAATTCTTGATTATTGAAACCTAAATTTCTTATTGCCTCAAAAGTAGATGTAGTATTCTTTTGATTGGGTATTCATACCCCACTGCCATGTTATATATTCTTTTGCTTATCCTTGCCATAACTCTTTTGTTAGCATGAAATTAAATGATCTATTTAATGTTTAAGTAGTGGTAATTATGTACAACCACCCATAGAGGGCATGTATATAATCACCCTAGGGGAATGTTTATTATTCTCCCCAATAGAAATTGTAGGTGATTGGAAATGTTTTTATTCTTCCCTCACCTAAGGTATGAGGTCCGGTAGGTGCCTCAACCCTACTTAGTTAGGTAGACATTTACATGCTAAAACCCTTATTTATTTTGTTAATGGCAAGTTCCCTTGTAAAAACCTCATACTCTTTGATATCTCTTTTTACACCAAATATCTAGCCTAATTACTTGTTACAACTTTCTTTGACATTGTTAGAACATTCTTGTAACACATACTTTTCCTTGTTTTCCTCTTGCTGGGTGATTTCCCAACCACCCAAGTGTTGGTGCTGAGCAAGGTGAAGGAAGGGCTTGAAGAAAAGTTCCCCTGCAGTTGATTGTTAGCTTGTCAAGAAGGATGGCTAGGTTGCTATAGCTAGATCCTCTTATCTTTTCTTTCCTTTTAGAAATCATACATGTAATAAAAAATGTAGCCATGAGAAGGCTTATTATTTCTTTCTTTCCGCTGCTATTGACTTTTTATGATGTATCAAGAATCATGCTTATTTATTTGGAATATTATGCAATCATCCTCAAAGTCTCAATATTTTATTTAAATTGTGGATGTTTGTATTTCCTTTAAATTTTAGTAAGGAGGTGATCTCGCCTCTTTACAGTTTCCTTGGATTAGCAGGTAACAATCAAAGGTTTATCAAAAACTTCTCTGAGTTGTCCTTGCCTTTGACCAAGCTGACACGAAAGGAGGTCAAGTTCTCTTGGACACCAGAATGTGAGAACAATTTTTTGAAGCTGAAGAAGAGCCTGACTTCTGCTCATGTGCTTGCTTTGCCTGTTGAGGGCATACCCTATGCCATCTACACCGATGCATCCAGGCAAGCCTTAGTGTGTTTTTTGATGCAAGGCGGAAAGGTGATCGCCTATGCTTCTCGACAGTTGAAACCTAATGAATCTAATTGGCCTACACATGATTTGGAGCTTGCTATCATAGTTCATGCTTTGAAGATTTGGCGACACTATCTCTATGGTGAAAAGTTTGAAGTCTTTTCTAATCAAAAGAGTCTGAGATTTCTATTGACTCAGAAGGATATGAACTTGCGAAAACATGGGTGGATGGAATATCTTAAAGATTACAACTTCACCATTACCTATCATCCTGGTAAAGCGAATGTCGTAGTTGATGCTTTAAGTTGCAAGAAGGATGTTGTTTGTGCTACTTTGAGATGTTCAGTATGGGAAAACCTTGAACATGTGGCTAGATAGAGACCTCAGCCTATTGAATCAGTGGATGAAGAGAAGTTGTGTGTTCATATGGCCTGCTTGACCGTTACACAAACCTGGAGCTCAGAAGTCGTGGCTGCATAGTTGGAGAGTTCTGAGCTTGAGGAGATGAAAGCTTTAACTGAGAAGCCACAATCTGACTTCTCTGTCGGAGTGGATGGTGTTGTCCGCTTCAAACAAAGTTTGTGGATTCCTAATGTTGGTGATATGAGATAGTATGTTCTGAGTGAAGCTCATGGGTCCAAGTACACTATTCATCCTGGCACAACAAACATGTATAAGGACTTACAACGAAGCTTCTGGTGGAAGAACATGAAGAATGATATAGCTCTATTCATCACGAAGTGCTTGACATGTCAACAAGTTAAGATCAACCATCAACGACCTAGTAGTCTTCTTCACCCTCTTGAAATTCCATAGTGAAAGTGGGAGAAAATCACAATGGACTTCATTAGTGGTTTCCCGAAGTCCAAGAAAGGTTATGATGTTGTTTGGGTGGTTATTGATCAGCTTACAAAATCTTCTCATTTCTTGCCTTTCAAAACCAATTACAAAGTTGCAGATATGGCTCAGTTGTACGTTGACTGGATCGTATTCCTGCATGGAGTACCTAAGGTAATAGTTTCTGATCGTGTCACAAAGTTTACTTCTCGTTTATGGGGTTAGATTCAGGAGGAGATGGGTACTGACTTGTGTTTCAGTACTGCTTACCACTCGCAGACTGATGGTCAATCTGAGAGAACAATTCAAATTTTGGAGGACTTGCTTCGTGCTTGTGTGATGGATTGGGGTGGTGCATGCAATCAGTATCTACCATTAGCTGAGTTTGCTTACAACGATAGCTACCAAGCTAGTATTGGTATGCCACCTTTTGAAGCTCTCTATGGTAGACCATGTCATTCACCTTTGCATTGGGATGATGTCAGTGAACGTTCTCTAGTGAAGACCGATGACATGCAAATGATGATAGAAAAGGTGCATTTGATAAAGGAATGCATGAAAGCTGCTCAAGACCGATAGAAGATGTATGATGATAAGAAGAGGTCCGATGTTAACTTCTGAGTGGGTGACTATGCATTTCTAAAGATCAAGCCTATTTGTTCTATTACTAGATCTAAGGTTAAAGGCAAGTTGAGTCCCCGCTATGTTGGACCATTTGAAATCTTAGATAAGGTTGGAGACTGTGCATACCACTTACCCCTTACCTCCTTCCTATGATAATATTCATAATGTGTTTCATGTCTCTGTACTGAAGAAGTATGTGAAGGACTCTTCTCATGTGTTTACTATTGAGCCTTTGGAGATACATGAGAATCTGACCTATGAAGAGCTACATGTGAAGATTCTTGACTCCCGAGTAAAGCAGTTAAAGAACAAAGAAATAGAGCTAGTAAAAGTTTTGTAGAAATATCATGGTCTAGAAGAAACCACTTAGGAGTTGAGAGATAACATGTTACGTACTCACCCTTCTCTTTTTGCTTGAGATTTCGAGGACGAAATCCTTTTAAAGTGGTGGACTGTTGTAACATAATGAATCTTAGATGTAATATCCATGTAAACCTTTTTTCCAAGTTTCCCTCTCATGTCTATCCTTTATGTCATGTATGTTTAATTAGTGGAATTTATAGTAGTTTAGTGAACATTTACGCACTAATTGTACCAATATAAGGGTTTATGCACAAATACCTCAGTAAAATCTTAATTACCATATTTAAATGCTCTAAACCTTAATCTAACTTTTTTATATGATTTGAAAACATACAATGAGGCTAAGTTTCAAATTTGGTTCGATTTGGATGTTGTTTGTGCAAGTTATGCAATTTTAGGTACTTTTTGGACTTTTATGCAATTTACCCAATTGGGAGGTTTTATTTGCAAATTATCAACTGATTTTTAATCCTTAGATATTACCTTACCATTAAAGAGATTTTAAACCATTGGAGAATCTAGTTTCACCTTGGTTTGATGGTATTTCTTTCCAAGGGCATTACGGGGATTACCCTCTTTATAAAGGTGTTTATCTTTAAAAGCTATCAACCAATGAGGTTATTTCTTTCTTGAAAAATGGTGGGGATGGACTAGAAGGATCTGTGGGCTCTTAGGACCAAATTTTGATATCCAAGAAGAGTCCATGACCTGTCCTCTTGCATGGCCATCAAGCCCTAGGCTAAAGACACATGGAAAGTCCCTTAAGACACCTCATGCTTCACCTCTCTCTTTATATAGCCATGTATACCCCTTCCGAACTCACAATTCAAAAATTCTTGCTCTCATTGTATTTCCTCTAGCTTAGATAATAATTCATTCTGTATTTGTCCACGAAGTTGTTGTCCCAAGGTAATAGAGGGAGCCTACCTTCGTGAAGAAGGCTCCTAGGGCTTCCAAATTACTCTATTAGGGTTTCTAAAGCTCCTCCTTGGTAGTTTCAACTAAAACTAGTAAGTTTCCTCCCTTCCTTCTCTATTTTCATACTGTTAGTCTTCCTTACACCTTATTCTAGGTCGGAACCATGACCATACATGGTAAAACTCCACCTAAAACCCTAAAACATCTCATCTCCATGCTCTTTTGCTAGGGTTTGTACCTCTAAAGTGGAGAAGGTGGTCTTTGCTCAAGAAAGGAGCTTAGCTTGGAGCAACCATACCTTATCATATCGGTATCATTTCTGTTTGGACCTTCTTACATTCCTAGAGGCTTTAATCCCCTTTTTATATATTGCTTAGTACATGCTTAAAACTCATGCTTCTATGTTGAAAATCGATGATTTCCATCTCTTTTTACCATGTTCTTCTAAGGTTTTGGTTTTTTGCTGTTTTACCTTCTTTAGAAGATCTAGTTTGGTTACCTACACAACTTCAAACCTGATCTTGGGTCAAATGGTGTTTTCTCCCTCTCCCTCTCTCTTCATTTATCTCGATCGGTTTGATGATGTGGCAATTTCCTATTGGTCGGTATTGAAAATTTCATATCTTCTAAACTGCTTATCCAAATTTGACAAATAAATATGTTTTAGAATGGAAAAATTAATCTATATCTAATAAAAATATTTTCAAGGTTTGATTTCATAGTTGACGAAGGGTAATGTTTGTAAAACGAATTTAATGCATAAAATCCATAAAAATTACATTTTAATCATCATAACTCCAAAATTAATATAAAAATATGTTTTCTTAATTAGGAGAATTTATTAAGTTTGTTGGTGATGTATTAAGAGTTTAAATCTGAGTTTTTCTAAAAAGGTCTAAAATTAGGATTTCTATATATTAATGTGCACTATGTACTCTAATACATGTTAATACATTGAAAATAGGCAAAGTGGAACTTGGACTCAATTAAACTGGTGAAAGTTAGTAATTGATATCAGTAAGAAAGGTATGTGAAATCCCACTTCATGTATGTGCATTTACACCTTAAGTTGGGAATAATTGTGCCTTAACCTATTTTTCTATATTGAGGCTTTATTAAACCCTATTTCATATACTCTTGAATCATTTGTTATACTTGCCTCATAAATCAATTTTAGAACATTATTCTTGGGTCTTGGTACCCCACTGCCATGATTATTGATTCATTTAATTATTCTTACCATGAATACTTTTTCTAGCATGTGGCTTTATGTTCTATTTAAAATAAAGTAGTGTTACTTATGTACAACCACCCACATAGGGCATGTAAATAATCGCCCTGGGGAATGTCTTATTCTACCCATAATATTGAAGGTGACTGGGAATGTCTTATTCTCCCCTCACCTAAGGTTAGAGGTCTGGTAGGTGCCTCAACCCTACTTAGTTAGGTAGGCATAATCTTACATGCAAATCCTTTTTGATATAATTGTTAATGGCAAGTTTCTTTTGAATATAGCATCATACTCTTGTTATCTTCATCATATGATGAAACCCTAGCCTATTTTTATTTTTTGTACTTATCTTGATATCCTAGATTAGTTTTGTGACACATACCATGTTTTTCCCCTTTTTTTAGGTGCTTTCCCAACCACCCAGGTGCTGGTGTTGAGCAAGGAGAAGGACAAGTTTGAAAGAATTCATCTCAGAAGTAGATCTCAAGCTATCTGAAAGGATGTCAAGGTTGCTATAGCTAGATCCTTTTCTCTTATCTTTTTCTTTTGGGAACAATCATGTAATGAACAATGAAAGCCATGTAATAGTCTTAGTACTTTTATTTCCAGTTATATTGACATTTTGTAATGTATCTGGTGCATTCTTATTTACTTAGAATATTATACATGCATCCCTCAGTATCTTTTGTCTTTCTAAAAAGATGGATGTTTTGTACTTCCTTTAAATTTTAGTAAGGAGGTGATCTCGCCTCTTTACAACTTGTGATCTTGAAGCCTTCTTTCCATACACTAGTTGCTTATGGTTTGTCATATCATTCGATGGCTTGTCCACAACTCGAGTCCCTTCATCTACCTTCTTCCAGATCTTCTTCACGGAAACCTCCTCATCCATTTTCTTTGCTTCCTGCTTCCCACAGTGAAGTGTGTCATGCTTGAAGGTGCGACATTTACGTAAGAAATAGGAATGTGATCATATTCGATCATCACCAAGATCGAGTCTCTTCCCTTCACATTGAGCCATACCACTTTTATCTTAGGTCCATTGACCTCCAGCTCCACCAGGACTCTTGGTTCAGCACCCTCCAAGGATCATTCATCAATATGTATCACTATCCCAACTCCCGCCGCAATGGTGCCGACAACTTTCCTAGTCCATGTCTGCCCAAAAGACTTCAATGTTGTCCAAGTTAGGATCGTAAGAAAAGCATCATTGTAAAGCTCACCACCATGTTGATAAAGTTTGGTGATCACCAACTGCTGGTCAAACCACCGAGGGCTCATGGCCAACACTTCTTCTTTGTCCTCTACTATAGAGAAGCAGACAAGAAAGATGCCATGATCTTGTGATACCATCTCAAACTCCCCTTTAGGCTTCCATGTCATCTTCGCCCAGGTTAGAAAGTGATAGTAGAATGGATGATTCCCCAAGGTGTACACCATGATGGTGATCTCCCATACATTCTTCATCCTATTGAACTCCTCATCCAATTCAACATGGACTTCTCCGTCTACAACCCTAGGTTTTGAGAATTCCAACTATTTTTTTCTTCTTATTCACAGGTTTCTTAAGAATTTGATTCCAAGAAACTCCTCATCGTCCCAAATTGGTGCCCTCTTATGACACACCATCATTGTCTACCATCTTCTGTGATGAGTCTACATCGACGCCCAACTTTTGGGACACATCGACATGGATGCACTGCTATGACGCATCATCTTTGACATTATGCTTCCACGACGTAGTATCAGCTCCCAACTATGTGCAGCGTCAACTCCTCTCTATGATGCATCAGTGTCGATGCACTGTTGTGACACATCGTCCTCAATGTCCTGCTGCTGCGACGTATTGTCGACTCCCCTATGTGAGGCATCAACATTGATGCACTATTGTGACGTGTCATCCTTGACGTCCTGCTCCCGTGATGTAGTGTCAGCTCCCCCCTGTGATGTAGTGTTGGCTCCCCACTGTGACGCAGTGTTGCTTCCCTTCTTCTGTGACATGTTGACGATGCTTACTTTCTTTGACGCGTCGTTAGCATTCTTTCAATATGACGTGTTAGTTTTAGCGTCTCTCCTTTGTGCCTCACAATTAGGGATCCTCTTAGATCTATTCTTCTCTTATCTCTCAAGGGTGGATGGGTTAGGGGAAGGGTAGGGTTGGACAGAGTTGGGTGGTTGTTGGTTGAGGTGGAAGTGGACATGAATTGAACAATGGGGGTTTGATGCCCCATCGTTGGCATTGTCTCCTATGTATCAGAATTAGGTATACGAATTCCACTTATGTATGTATGTATGGGATTAAGAGAGAAATATTTCTCCCCCTTCCCACACCTATGGCAGAGGCTGAATACCCAGGAGGGTGGTAAATCAAGGCAGCAACTAGGATTCAAACATGAGTCCCTTTGTTAGGGGACACCATGCTTGACCACTTGATCCACTCCTTGTTGGCATATGTATGGGATTAAGAGAGAGATTCCCCTCCTCTCCCATGCTCGTGGCAGAGGTCAAATGCATTGTCGACATATGTATGTATCGGAATCAGGTAAGTATATTCCGACATTCCCCCTAAAAATATAGGAGGTTGAGTTTACATGTAGGCCCAATGCCATACACCCAAAGCAAAGCTACAACTCACTCACCTAGCTAATACGTAATCTATGTTTAACACATTTACATATTTTTACATAAATATTTATAACATTTGTGGAATTTACTTGGTGTATTCTAGCATTCCTCTCTTCCCAAATATGGTAGCATAAGCCAACAAACAAGAGATTCTTCTTTTCATCACTACTGCACCTAGCAAGCATTCTTTTCGGATCAGTAGAAAGTTGAATTTATAATCTGAATTAACTGCATAGATATTCCCAAATCTCCTTTGTGAAGTTGCATTCTCCCAAAACATGGTTGTGGCTTTCTTTTTTATCCCCGCATAGTAAGCAAACAGTAGACATGTCATAATTCCAACTCTTTATTCTATCTAGAGTAGCAAGAACATTATGCAGAAATTTATAAACACACATGCTTCATTTTGGCACGTACCAAACCAACCCATATTTGATCGCCCAATAGGTCATTTGTGCCCCTTTCCCGAGTCACCTCCCATATGCATCTCTTCTTGTCTTAGAGATGCCATCTCCCTGAATCATTAACTGCAAACAAATATTTGATTTGTGGCCATGTTTCCCTCATAACGTAGATATCCTGGAGGGCTGGATTTTATACATCATTATACAACAATAGTTTTAAAAATAGCATAGAGGAGGAGTTGGAATGGAGGTTCAGACTTACAAGCAGACATAATAATATTCTTACAAGAAGAACCAATGAACAAGAAGTCAAGGAAGCAGTATGGATCATCAGTAGAAACAAGTCTCCAGGGTCAGATGGTTTCAATGCTTTTTCTACAAGAAGACATGGGATATCATCAAGGAGGATTTAGTTGCATATGTTAGCTGGTTCCTATAAGGAGGAAATATGATGAGACAAGTTAATCATTCTTTTCTGGTACTCATTCCTAAGAAGAAGGTTACTTCCTCTCTTGTTGATTTAAGACCTATTGCATGCTACTCTGTACAATACAAAATCATTGTTAAGATTATGGATGCTAGATTGAAGATGGTACTTCCCTATCTCATTTTTGCAAATCAAGGATCCTTTGTGTCAGGGATAAGTATTAGTGATTGTGCATTACTGGCACGAGAATTCCTATTGGACTATAATATCATGTGAGGAAGTAGGAAAGCCTGTTTAAAGCTGGATGTTTCCAAAGCCTACGATAGTGTCAGATGGGAGAAGTTGTGGCGGATTATGAAACAAATGAGTTCAATGATCAATGGATCTATTGGATGAAGCAATCTATTGACACTACAAGCTTTTCTATTCTAGTTAATTGCACATATGTAGGTATGTTTAGACGAGGTAATGGTTTGCGCTAAGGAGACCCCTTTCACCTCTTCTCTTTGAGATTTTTATGGAGTACTTTACACAAAAGATGCAACAACCTGAATTTAAAAAGGAGATCAAGCCCTACACAGTCCATGGCATGAAGTTCATGACCCATTTGATTTTTTTAGGTGATGTGTTAGTGTTTGATGAAGCCAAACATCATTCTCTAGAAAATCTTAAAAATCTGTTAAGGAAGTTCGGAGAGCAGACGAGGCTTTGTGTGAATCCAAACAAGACACACATTTTCTATCAAAAAACTACTACTAGATAGAATACAAGTTGGTAGATGCAATGGGCATGGAAAGGGGAAACTTCCCAACAAAATAGCTTGGTTTTCCTTTAGCTGGAGGCACCTACAAGTCAAAGACTTTACCGAATGTATGGACAGAATGGAGGAAATGATTTACAGATGGCCAACACAAAAGACATCCACGGCGGGAAGGGAAACACTAATAAAGGTTGTTATAGAAGGTCTTCTCATTTTCTAGGTGTTCCAAGGGGAGATCCTCAGGTCTGTTCTGGATAGAATGGAGATGAAGATGACAAATTTCCTATGGGCAAGTGAGCATCATCCTATGAGATATGTAAGAGTGACGCTACCAAAAGATGAAGGAGGGTTGAACTTAAAAGCTCCAAAAGACAAAGCAAAGTAAGGGACAATGCGGAGAATAATCATTTATTAAAAAGGCTCCTAACTTGGGGTAAATGCATGAGGGAGGGATATCCAAGTGGACTGGACTTTAAGTTGAAGAAAAGGGAAGGATACTCACTCACTATTAATGTTATGACAGAAGCATGGCAGCATGTTAGACACATGCTCATGGCCCTAGATACGGGGAGATGGAGTCTTAGAGATCCAAAGACATGCTTATGGGAGGTGACACACTCAAGGGAAGCAAAAGACATGCATGGAGAGTAGATCTAGACTGGTATGTATGTGCTGAAATGGAGCATGTACGTATACAAATTCTACATATTGTTTTTACTACTCTTGACAGAATAAAGGGGTGGAACTATGATGTATCTACTTTGTGCTTGCTATGAAAAGGTGTTGAAGAATCCCACAACCACCTTATGGGTGAATGCATATTCACAAGGGAGGTATGGGATATGTTTTACAAGGATTTCAAAGTACAACTCCAGCTAACGGTAATCCAAGAGGGTGCTGGCAAAGTGTGAGAATGATGATAGGAAGAAGTTGCTACTCTATGCTATCATATTTGGGAGGAACAGAATGCCAAAAAGCATTGAGATGTTGTTGTAAATGCAATGAGTGTTGCTGTAAAAATTTGTAAATATGTTAAACGTAAGTTTCACATTAGTTAAATTGCTCTGTTTTGTGGTGTATGGCGTTGGGCCTACATATAACTTTTGACCTCCTATATTTTTAGGAGGAAGTCAGAATATATTTACCTAATTCCGATACATACATACATAGATACATACATACACCGACAAAGAGTGACTCAAGTGGTCAAGCACGATGTCTCCTCATGAAGGGATCCAGGTTTGAATATCAGTTGTTGACTTGATTTACCACCCTCCCGGATATTCGGCCTCCGCCACGGGCATGGGTGAGGGGGGGGAAATTTGTCTCTCTTAATCCCATATATATTTATATATAAGCATGCTTATCGATATCAGCAGAGTGGGAAACTCATAATAAAATCATGTCGAATAAATAGAGTTTTACAATCATCTGTTGATTATTTTGAGTATAAGTCCTGGAAAGTATACTACTTGATTATAAAATTATTTTAATTGTTTTTATATAGTATACCATGCAATTGCATTGATTGTGCCCCGAGTTTGTTGATTTTTAGGCCATGCAAGGAATTGAAGTTAATGCACCTGCCAGTATGCTATCTCTTCCATTATTGCTGAAAGAAAGTTTTCTGCATCACATCTAAACATTACATGGGATATTATGTAAATGGGATGTAGGTTTAGTTTGTTAGATTTCTTTCTTTTTTATCTTATCTTTTTCAAGTTGTTGACAGGCCTTGATGTAATAAACTTATGGTTCTTATACAAAATGTTATTTCCTTTTTTATTATTGTGTGTGTGTGATCTTTGGGCCACTTAGGGATGTGCACTCTAATCCCTTTAACACTACCCATCCCGGCAATGGGATTGAGATTAGGGTAAGAATGGTTCTGTGACAGTGGCCAACTCTTGACCCATGGGAAAACCCAATCTAGCAAGGCTATCCGCATACCCAATCCACTTGAGTACAAAGGGGCCTACTGGATCTTCTTCTACCATGTTGCACTTGAACAACGCCTTTAAGATATCATATCTCTCTTTATCATGTCTGATCTTGATACATGTTCTTATGATGCATTACCATCTCAATAACATCCACGTTCTCATGTTGTCTCTGCAACTCATTGTTCATTGAGCACAACATCAGACACTTGACATCCACCACATCATCGGCGTGCTTCTTGTATGCATCCCTTTCAGCCTTAGGTGCAGTGGGAGTGGGTTCATATGGCTCTGGTGTCTCTAGGACATAGAGCTTATACTCTTGAGTGAGAATGTTTCTCAAGGTCTGAAACTTTTAACTTGTCCTTACCAAAGACCAATCACAACGAAAATGTGTTGTTGTTTGACATTTATTTTTACAAAAGAAAAAATTGCACTTTTTCAATATACTTTTGATTTGTTTTAAAAAATTGATTTGAGAATTTGACGATATTAATCAGGCCTTTCATTAATTGTGATCCTACTATTTTGTTCAAGTTGATAGCCCAAGAAGATTGCAGTGTACAACCTTCTAGTGAGCACAGATCCAAAACAATTGTGTTACTACCCTGTCAACGCCACTGTCTATAACCAGTTATTAAGGTAGAAAATAATTATCAATTGCATCATATGTAATTCTTCGATAGATGTCATGCACAACTCTTTGCCATGATTTATATTTATCATTCTAGGAGCTTAATCATATTAAGATCACCTATTTAAGTTCGACCCAAAAGCCAACACAATGGAATATGCACCATGTGGAGGTAGACCCACATATATATCATAACACTTCTACAATATAGACGATGCACCATGTTGAGACATGCCTACACTTAGTCAATCAATTTTTTGATGTGTATTTCTTATGGAAAGCATTTAAGACTTAGTATTTGATTGGGGTATTTATCTATAAATACATGTACATATCCAATCACCACATACTTATAATATATATCACATACATGCGATAACAAAAAAAATGCAATCACAACATACACGCAACAGTTATGGCCATTCTAATGCAATTCTTTTTGTCTCTGGCCATTCTAATGCAAATCTTTTTGTCTCTGGCCATTCTAATGCAATTCTTCAGAGACAAAAAGAATTGCTACCACCTAAGGTCCACATAACATGTAGCAACATGTTTTTTTATAAAATTTATGTTGGAATTGACACAATCGACCGACTGGACACTCCAGTCAACCGGTTGGACTTCGGTCGTTCGATTGGTTGGTGCTCAACTCAAGCATCTATTAGACTCTGCCAATCAATCAGTTGAGACTCCAGTCAGTCGGCTCACTCCTATGGTCGGCTGGATTCTTCGGTCCTCCATCCAATCATCTCATCACACCAGTTGATGAAATCATCTAGGAAGAACACTTTCTCTTTTGTTGAACATAAATCAAAATGTCCTATTAACATATTATATTGTTTAGGAGAAACCTCAAGTTACATCCAAAGGGAGAAAGAGGAGAAAACATTAGCTTACATTAAAAAAGAGAGACATAAATGTTCAGTATGCAAACTGAATAAATGACAAGAATGACACCATTCAACCACACACAGATATACAAGGGTTTTTGCCACAACCGCGCATACGTATACCATAAAAATGATTTTAAGGCGATGTGTATCAATTGCATGTATACACACATACAAATACACACACACAAACACACACACAGATATATATACATACACACACACACACACACACACACACATATATATATATATATATATATATATATATATATATATATATATATGGGTCATATCTGGTTTCCTTTTACGACGACGAGGAGGAGATTATGCGGCTCGAGCTTTGTCCAAAAGAAGATGTCAAACGATGTGGAGTCAGGCCCAAAAGAGCATGTTCTGGGGTTGCGTATATATATATATATATATATATATATATATATATATATATATATATATATATATATATATATATATATATATATATATATATATATATATGGGTCATATGTGGTTTCCTTTGACGACGAGGAGGAGATTATGCGGCTCGAGCTTTGTCCAAAAGAAGATGTCAAACGATGTGGAGTCAGGCCCAAAAGAGCATGTTCTGGGGTTGCGGCCCTGTTTGTCATGCAGAAAGCAAGCCCATGAGGCGGCATATCATGAGAATGAGATCGTGTCGTCAACTTGATCGGAAGGATCAAGGTGACGTTGCCTTCTTGAGGGGGAATATATATTGGGTCCCCCGTAAGTTAGGCTGCGTTTGGGTGCTGTAATTCAACGCGGCATTGTATTTCGGTACGGTATTCCAACTACTGCATTCTCAATATCACTGTTTGGGTAATGACTTGTGGTTTTATCAAAATTTGCGGTCTAAATGCGGTATTCGCCTCCCGTTCATTTGACAACCCTTGCAAAGGATGCCGAAATCAGCGAACATTTGGAATGCCAGAGACAGGCTTCCGTCCCCGACTCTCGCGATCCGCCCCCTGATCCCTCTCTTCTCCATCGGCGATCTAGCCATCCCGTGCCGTCGTTGTCACCTCCCTCGTTCTCCTTCCGCCGCCACGAGCTCCTTGCTAGGGTCCTGACCCCGATTCGCCCATACCTTCCAATCGCGCACTCACATCTCGTCCTCTTGTCCATCGTCTTTTCTCCACCTATCGAACTTTCTTATATAGCCAAAGCTCGTCGGGGTTCCTGAAGTTGCGGCTGGTGTTGCAGCTGATTTCATGCGTGAAGCCGCCGTCGCCGCCACTTATTGGAGATTTGGGTGGTTTGTTCGCTGTCCGAGATCCGTCGTGAGAGGTGCTTGAGCAGGTATTCCTTCTTCCCTATGTCACATCTATCCTTCATCCTTTTGATTCTCGGCTACGATGGCCATGGTTGGGCTTGTGTAGTAGTTAGGATGTTGGGTTGTCTGATCCAACCGTGCTTGATCTCAGTCTACAGTGTAGTCCCCCTCGTGCACGTCGATCACGCTGACATCGATCACTACGACTGGCCAGGTCGTCTAACCCACCTCCTCCCCCTCCTCCTCTATTTGCATATATATGGTCATCCAAACAGTGTGATTAAGAATTGCAGTATTCGTTAAGTAGGCAGTCAGAATCCCATTCTTTATTAACTACTGCAGTAATTAGAAATGGGCTACCCAAACGGCCCCTTAAAAACACTTTTCGGATGTATGATCCCACTGATCAGGCCGAAGAAACTACAAACCATTGGAACAACATCAGTTTGGCTCCTCTGGTGGGCTACATTCAGGGGCCATTTGGGTGAGGTAGTTCACAACAGTATTGTATTTAATTCTTGTATTTCAACTACCAGATAGGTAAATGCGTTGTTTAAATAGCTGTATGCATTGTTGTCAATTGTCGTAGTCCTTGTCAATTGTCGTAGTCCAAATGCGGTATTCTCTGCCTATTTATTTGACAGACCTCCAAAAGTTCGCCAAAATTGGTGAGATTCAGAATCCACCCGCCACTTTTCTGCCCCGACTCCCCCGATCGCTCTGAAGGAACCCTCTCTTCTCCTCTCCAGATCCCCTCTCTCTTGAACCCTCTGTTCTCCTCCCTCAGTCGTCTCCTCTTCCCCTCTGATAGTATCCTCTCCCATCCTCCTTCCTCCATGTCAATTCTCCTCCCCAAGAACCGTACCCAGATACCCCCTCAACCCTTCCGAACCTACCCCGATAACTCTTTTCTCCCCAAAAACCCTACCTCGAAACTCCTTTCTCTCTGCACGCCTCTCTGCCTCCCCACCTCGGTCTATCATCCTCTTCATCCAGATGTGGCGCCCCTTCTAGGAAGAAGAAGCACTGCTCCGGTGAAAGGTTTGAGAGGGTACGTCAAAGTTCGAGTTTTCCAGAAACCGCAGTAGTGGAAACGAAACGTCCATTATGATATGATCTACCATTTCACCTTCCTCAATTTTTTTCTCTCCGTCATTCTGGATTATGGGCTCCTGCCATGTCTTCGCCAGAGGATATGAGGAAGATGTAGTAGCTACCTTACTATCCTCTCCAGGTTGCTTTGTCGCTCCCTCTATTCCCGCAGTCCTCTTCCTCGCAACTCAATCTCACCAGGAAAGCGGTGTCTTTTACCTTTATGATATCACGCGTGTCTCGATTTCTTTTTCTATTGCAGGTTGTTGCAATTGCTATCCAAACATAGCGATTAGGAATTGCAGGATTCAATAGTTAGGTAGTCAAGACCCCATCACTCGTTAACTACTGCAGTAGTGACGATGAGGCCACCCAAACGACCCCTCAAATTTTTTTGGAGAATGGTTCAGATCACATCCCGTTTCTTTGTTGTGCTGCCTGCCAGCCAATGTTCTTTCGGTACGATGATGCGGTGGTGCATGCTGCCTTTGTTTGTGAATATTTCACAAGTAATGGATGAGAGTCGTTTAGCAAAGCACCAGACAGTTTTTACCATGGGCAGTCAAAAAGAAAAGCATTGTGGCGTTTAATTGCAATGGTTTTGATTCTATGTCTAGTTAGTGGAATTTGATTGGCAGTAGTAGGAAGATGAGGACAATGGCGGCTGTGTGATCGAACGTGAGTGGCATAGACTCTACTCCTACATGTGGAGATTAACTTAGTTCATACCGTCTTCATCATCACTTCAATACTACTTATTCTCATTAATATATTTTGAGTATACAAAGTTCAATATTGTTATTCAATAAGTTTAGAAACCCTATGTTACTTTGTTATACAATCAATTTACTAATTATAAACAAATGTCATTCAAAAGGGCTCATTCGAGTTGGATTTCAAATATTATAGTTCAAAATAAGATAGTTAATATAAAATTAGAGTTATTCTACATGGATCATGATTTTGAATTCCACAAGAAAATTGGTAATGATGTGAGTGCGCATTTTAATTGTATTTCTTAATTTCCATTCACATTACCCAATTGTGTTCCTGAGAAGTAGTGGTTCAAGTGGTCATGCATGGCATCTCCTCACGAAGGGACCCAGGTTCGATTCATAGCTTCCACCTTGAATTTACCACCCTCTCGGGTGTCTGACCTTTGTCACCAGTATGGGGAAGGGGGGAGAAAATCTTTTCTGCTAACCCCATAGTATAAGTATGAACCTAGATAGATTACTCATCATTTCTATTAGTTCATTTGCTTCACTGCAAATGATTTAAAAATAACAATTCATAAATATCTACATTAAAATCAGGCATCATTCACCCATTAACCCTACAATTTCCCCCAAAAATCAACCACAATAATAATTCTTGAATAACACATAACTAGAATTCAATTGATGTATTAAGCCCTAAAAGTGTTTAATTAAGCATTTAAACATAGATTTATTGGAAGGAGAAATATGATCTAAATAAAATCAATATCCAAACTTCACAAGTTCCATAATTCAACATTAAGTATCACTTGTATGGGTCCATTGTAGGTCATCCATGGAAGATACTAGGGGAAATCATGGACTTGGATTTTGGTGGAATGATATCAACATGGATTCTAATTTGAGATAAAATTGCATATGGTTTAAATTTTGATTACTAAATAAAATTCCCAATTCTATCCACTAAACATAATTTTTCACTAAAAGGGGAGATCCTATCCTCCTCTCAAATTCTAAATATATAGGGTGTAAAGGTGATTTTAGGTTCTTGATGTTGTGAGAAAAGCTCAAATGCATTTAAAAGAATGGACTAACTTTCAAAGGTAGTTCAATCTCTCTAATCTTGTGACAAGAATGGGCTTTTTAAATCTTAAATGTTTATCTAGATCAACGACCATTTGACTTATGGGAAGGTTGTCTAACTTTAGGCCTCATTCAAACCAAAGTCAGTCAAGCTTCCATATTCAAATATAGGTTTTCTTTTAACTAATTTTAGGGTTTCTAACTTTGATACATGATTTCAAACTAACTCTACTTGAAGCTTGTTTGAAATTGATTAGAGTTAGTTTGTAATCAATTTCAAACTAAGTCTAATTGATTATTCCAAAAAGATTATTCATATGTTGTCAGTTCAAAATCATATATCTAAGTTTGCCTTCGACCCATTTTTAGGAATGTAACCTATAAGTTCTAGATGGGACTTTTTTTTTTCTTATAGAGGTTAAACTATACATACTACATAATACCAAGAACCAAGCCCACTCAGAGACGGAGTCAAGAAGGAGAAAAAACAATTATTTCAAAATAGATTCACGTGGACATGGCATGCCCATGTGAGCACGAAGTGTTCTTATTGTCATATAGAAGGATCATGACCAATAAAAGCTACCAGGGCCTCTATGTCAACAAACACACCACGTCATGTTCTAGTAGTTTCATCGAGAAAGAAAGCATGTACACAAATTGTATCCCTTGGGACAAGACATGTCCCCAGTGTTGGTATATATTCCCAAAGAGACGGTTATATGATGATTGCAATGGCATACTGTGTAATTGATTTGATTATTAATGAAGGCAATTTATGCCTATGTGATTGCTCAATTATGAGATGATGATATAACATGTTAGATGTCTAGTCAATGGTATTACTCAATGACATGTGTCTTCGGGTTGAGGGCCTAAATATTGAAATCATGTGTATGTTAAGAGTATATACATTCTTATTATGTCCCTAGTTGGATATTATTGTGGTGGCTAACAGACAACAATAATACATAGGATTAGAATGTGTGTTGGTTGATGACAAAATCTCATTAGTCATGATATATGATATCAAACCAAACACATAGGTACTTGTTAGAGAACAATGTACTAGACAGACCCGCCATGAGAAGTGATAGATGGATCATAGTCATAATCACATCTGAAGTGATAGTGGTGATTGTGATTCTTAGACCTAAATTTACTACACTCATCACATGTTGTTAAATGTATTTTAACATCAATGTTACCTTGAATAAGGGTTACCATAAAAGTGATGCTTGGATGCATTATGACACATGGTGAATGATTGTGAGTGATGTAGATAGGATTTGTCCCTCCTACTAGAGAATGATATCCTGACCACTTTAGTGAGACTGAGAAAATGTATGGCCATATTCATGTGAGTCAATATATGATAATTGAACTCATATGCATCTCTTCAATCTGCTCTGGTTAAAAGAATATGAATTGAATGATTAAGAGGATGTCATTTCCATACCTCGAGTTCAATCTGGATAATTGAGACAAAGGAACTATAGAATCATGATAACACTAATCATGGATGTAGTTTGAATTTTTTCTCCAACGATGTATTTCAAGATACCTCTCATTGCTTGTGATGTCATAAAATAGTTATGGACATTCACAGCCAACGTAATTTAGGACCTATAGGATGACACACATAGGATACACCTGGAATAGGAGTTAAATCAAGATTAAGTTTTAACACTATTGCTAAAGTGTTTAACACTATTCAGACCAAAAAAAGGTTTAACACTTTAACTAAAGTGTTTGTGTGATTAAATTACACAACATTGGTAAATGAGTTGATTGATTGGAGTGTCCAATCGATTGACCGGTGTGCTAGTCGATCAACTAGAGAGTCCAGTCAACCAACTGAAATGAACTAACATTGCTACAAAAATATTCAATCGATCAATTAGAATGTCCATTTGGGCAAGTTGATATATATATCCAGTCAGATTGTCAATAGAATCCAATCGACCAACTAGAGTGTCCAATTGATCTACTGGACATGCAATGAAGCTGACACAATGATGTATGTTGATCATCGCATTGAAATTCGGTACTTTTGTGAATAGGAAAGTATTACAACCAACCAACTGGATTGTCCAGTCAATCGACTAGGTGCCAATCAACCAACTAGAAGGTACAATTGAACAATTGTGAGTTTGCAGTAACAATTGAATTGTAAAATCCCGCCTCTTCAACTCTCAGTTGATCTAGAAACCCTGACCCTCTTATAAATAGGTGGGTGGGTAGTCAAGGCGTTGAGAATACAAGAACATACAACTAGCTCTAACTAGCATTGTCCTCTCACAATTATGGTAACGTGAGAGCTCGATCAAGTCTTACCCCTAAAAGAGAGAGACAATGAGGGAGCATAAGTCAGTGCTAACACATTAACATCAAAGGGACAATTCCTTCCTATTGGGTCAAGAAGCATGGCAAGGAGTTCTGCATGGTTCATGTGAACTACTCTAGAGGTGTGGAGGTTGTTGTCAACACACTAGGACGACGACAAGGACCAACATTCATGGTGTCAAATTAGGAGGTTGTCTAGATAGCCATCCAGATTCAACAACACCAACTTGTGAGTATTGTCGTTGGACTTGTTCTGGGACCAGGTATATACCTCGGATACCCTCTTTTCTAGATACATTGTTTTTGATGCAATCTTCTAGTTAGGGAAACAAGCATAAATTTTTGTTTAATCTACCTATTATGCTTGTCCAGTTTCCCAACAATAGTATGAGAGCCATGTCAATCTATGATATTTAGGATTTAATTGATATGATCAGATTTCATTTTACTAATATGACATGAATATTATACTAGTTAATGTGCATGTCTGACTAAAACCACATATGACCCATATATATATATATATATATATATATATATATATATATATGGAATGTTTTAATACTCATGTGGGTAACTTAGTTATAATACCTGTGTCTTCAAAACACGACGGCACATTTGTAAATATAAACTGAGCCAATTTCACGGAACAAAGGAGGCTCGGTAGCCGTCGCGTTCAAGGAAGATCGACGAGAGCCATCCTCTCCCTCACAAGCTTCGACCTAGATATATTTCTTATTGCGGTTCGTTGTCTTTCAATCAGCACAATAATGCATCAATCTACTACTCATCCACAAGAAGATTAAGTGGTTTTGGAAGCCCTCAAGCGGAAGATGGTCCTAACGTTCTGTTCTGGTGCCCCTCAAATCACCGTGGTACCAACCACCAGTAGTGGGTTAGAAGATTGCAACCTGCTTCCATCTGAGATCATAGATCATAGAAACTAACTCACTCATTTCCTTTTTTTCTCCTCAAATCGTTAGTCCATCTGTACGGGTGCCTCTCTATCTGACCTTTTCCCCTTTTTAATCTTTCTCGTTCGGCGACACTCTTGTCCATCGTACGACACTCTATTCCCTTTTCGGTGTTGGCCAACTTGAGTGATTTCGTAGCCTCAACGTCATCATAGGCAGCGTAGCGGGACTAGAGATCCATGGGGCTCTTATTGATGTTGACCCTTACCAGCGGCTTTGTGGAGACAGGTGTGAGGGTGAGGAGCGCGAAGCAGATATAGAAGGCCGCCATGGCCATGAAGGACGGAGCCTCGCTCTGCGGACCCAAGGTCGGTGGTGGTTGTATTCTTTGGAGATGCAACGATCAAAGGTCCATGAGATGAATCGGCACTACAGAATACCAATTGGGATATTGCATGACAAAGTGCTCTTGATCCATTGGAATCGACCACACTCACTGCAATACATAGTATACCAAGAAAGAACAGAGAAGGTTGCTGGAAAATGAATGAGGGAATGTGTGTGTTAAGCAAGGAATGGGAGGAGGCAAGAAATCCGGTAAATAAAGTAGTCGAAGGTGGCAAGAGAAGCAGACACTATCAATGAGTTAGTACCTATCAATAAAGCTGCTTGGTGCATGGTGGAAACAACAACACGATGACATCCCTATGACCTCTTTGTTTACTCCCCCAAGCAAGCACTTAATTGCACTTACATTATGTTCCTATTTGTGTACCCATTATTTTTGTACCAATTACAGAATGTACTAGTACCCCAAGAAACAAAGAAGAATGAAGAAACAATAGCAAAAATGCATGAAGAACAGATCCCATAGAAAGAAATAGTTACAAGCCTTGATAAATGGCTAAAATCTAGCTGAAAAGTTGGATTACTGATTTGAATGTAAAATAAGAACAATAGCTTTCTATTATTCTGTTGTATAAGCTCTGTGAAAGCCTGAATGTATAGCTACTCTTGAATGTACAACTGTGAAAAGTCTGAATTTATAGCTGATCTTGATGTACAACTCATCTTGAACAATATTGATTTTCCCCTTATATTTTGGCTGGATGTAGAATAGGCTTCTGTAATTCAAATGTATAACCACTATGAAAAGCCTGAACAATAGGCTTCTATTATTCTGATGTATAAACTCTGTGAAAAGACTGAATGTACAGTTGATCTTGAATGTACAGCTGTGAAAAGTCTGAATGTACAACTGATCTTGATGTACATCTCATCTTGAACAATATTTATTTTGCCCTTATATTTTGGCTGAATGTACAACTGATTAAAACGGATTATTTATCAGTGTGCTGCAAAAAGACTGAATGTACAACTGATCTTGAATGCTTCGAATACATTTATGGTTTGAATGCTTATGTTCTTGAATGCTTTAAATACCTTTATGCTTTGAATTATGTAAGAGTAACTCTGAAACCACTACGAGTAACTGATACAACCATGCGAGTAACTGAACTGAAAGTAACAGAATGCTTGAGTAACTAAAAGGTAATGCTTGAGTAACTGAGAGTATTGCTTGAGTAACTGAGAGTAATGGTTAAGTAACTGAAACTAATGCTTCAGTTACTCGCATTGTTTTTTCAGTTATGCTTTGAATACTATAAGAGTAACTATGAAACCACTACGAGTAACTGATACAACCATGTGAGTAACTGAAATGAAAGTAACAGAATGCTTGAGTAATTGAAAAGTAATGCTTGAGTAACTGAAATTAATTCTTGAGTAACTGAGAGTAATGCTTGAGTAACTGAGAGTAATGGTTGAGTAACTGAAAAAACCCTGCGACTAACTATCACAACCCTGGAGTAACTGCAAAACACTGCGAGTAATTGAAAAAGGACTATGAGTAACTGAAAAAACACTACAAGTAACTGTGACAATACTATGAGTAACTTTGACAATAATGTGAGTAACTGAAAAAGCCCTGTGAGTAACTGTAATAACAGTTAGAGTAACTATGAAAACACTACGAGTAACTGAAAAAACACTATGAGTAACTATCACAATCCTGCGAGTAACTGAAAAAAGCCTGCGAGTAACTGAAACAAGCATGTGAGTAACTGAACACTACAAGTAATGGTTGAGTAACTGAACAAACACTACGAGTAACTGTCACAAACTTGTGATTAACTGAACAAACACTGTGAGTAACTATCACAACCCTGCGAGTAACTGAATGAACACTGCGAGTAACTGAAAAAACCATGCGAGTAACTGAAAAAACCCTACGAGCAACTGAAAAAACACTACGAGTAACTATGACAATAATGGGAGTAACTGAACGAGCACTACGAGTAACTCAAATTGCAGTTAGAGTAACTGTGAAAACAATACGAGTAACTGAAAAAGCACTACCAGTAACTGTGACAACCCTGCAAGTAACTGAACGAGCACTACGAGTAACTATTGATATATATAAGAACACTATGGGTAACTATAAGAACACTATGGGTAACTGTAAGAACACTAAGATCAACTATAAGTACACTGAGAGTAACTGTAAGAACACTAAGAGTAATTGTGACAACAGGGAAAAGTAACCATGTGATTCAAAAAAGTAACTTTTATACTTTGTAAAAGTAACTCTAACAGAGGAAGGTAAAACACGTATCACAAAAAAAATGTGTATGGAACACTGAGTAACAGGGATATCTTGTAAGTAACTGTATGAATACGAAAGCAAGTGTTCTATTCCCAAAAAAAAGTATCTATATCAGAACTCACTGACGAATAAAAGAGATGAACTCATCATCGATAAAGTAATTAGAAGAACACCTAGATTAATTGTAAGAGCACTACGAGTAACTGTGACAACATAAAAGTAAGGACACCTAGAGTAACTGTAAGAACAACTAGAGTAACTGTAAGAGCACTATGGGTAATTGTACAAATTGAGATGATGGATGCCCTCGATATCACCATTAAAGGCGTCATTGGCCCATGGTCGTTTGTAACTCCTAAATCATATGTCATTTGCCTACCTCCACCTCCGCGCCTATTCACCATGCTTGCGGCCCCACTGTCTATATACCCCCTTAAGCCTGCAATTTTCTTCTTCCACCCAACAAATAGAAATTCATCCTCAACTACTCCCGGTGCCGTGTGATAAATCTTCCATTCCTTATACCCATTATCATAGAGGTCGACATCTGCAAGTACGATCCTTGGGACCTGCCATCCCCTTCCATGTTACATATAGATCTAAATAGTTAATTTTTTGTATCGTGACATTACTTTTGTTTTCACATAATTACTTTTATAAAGGCACAATATTGATGTAGTATTTCAACTCTACAACCAACTAATTTTACAATCTCTAACTAAAATTCAGACCATAAATTATTAAATATTTTTGACCACTTACAAAGAGATGAATGACTCAAAAGGTATTGAAATAATTACTTTTATGAACTATCATTTTTAGAAAGAGAAAATTTGGTTGTCTTGCATACCCTCGTCGCCTCTATGCAACTAGTAAAACACATATACATACAAGCATGCAAAGCCAGACTAAAGCCTCTATCTGAATCGAAAATCCAAAAAGGCTAGTTAAATAGTCGCCGTAAATATTAATGCTCACGTGAGATCAACCTTCCATTGTTTTGATTATTTCTATACTTTGTATACTTCCATTCTCTTGAGCGGCAGATGTCCAAAATCCATGTTTGCCTTGTTTTCACAACAAGAGGCTAATAAGCTGTCAAGTTATTAGGAAAATTGGAACAGTATTCCAAGGCACATAACTACTGTTCATGATCCCATATAATAGCATCTGGGCACTAAACAAATTATCAAACTTAGTATATTGACAAATGAGAGTGTTCACAAAGTATTCCTCAGATTTAACATATCTCTAGGTTCCAGCCGACAAGTCCATCAGATTGCAAAAACCTTAACTGTAGTGGGGGAAGCAGAGCTCATTGCTGAGAAGACTAGATAGATAAATGGCTTAGTAGAGTGTGTTGGTTCGTCTATTGATGTAACCTCCCTAGATGTAAGACCTCACTAGACCAAACCCTATCATCTATGGATCAATAACAGAAATTGTAAAACAACACATGTTGCTATGAAACGTCTTGTACAGTCCACCAAGAAAGGATAGAAAAGCTAGGGGAGCCGACCTTTCAGCAACCATCACTTCATCTCCTCAATATCATATCAAACACTTACAGTAAAAATCCATTATCGGACAAAGACTTATCCTCCTAAGAAAACAAACTCCATCCAATTTCATTCCTACTGCCATTAAAGGAACCTGCAATCAGAATATATGAATCTATTCTAAAATGGCAAGATTAGGTATATATAGTAAGGTTGCAATACAAAAACATCATACATCCACAATATTCTTTTATTATACCCTGTTACGCATTTCATCAAATGGTTCGTGTACCATGTCTCAAGTAACATAATTGAATTTCTTTGTGGATCTAAATTAATAGACGCAAACAACTTGAAAAAATTAGTAAGAAAAGATAACGCTTCAGAAATTCTTGTTGGTTGTATCCAGCAATCAAGGACCCGTTCTATTTCATGAAGCTCCTCTGGTGTCCTAGGGGAGTGATATCCTCTGTTGGTTTGTGATCTCAGACTAACATGACCAATGACGTCAAGAGGTGGTGCAGTAAAGAATGATCTGCATCTGAATCTAAGAAGAGGAACGCCTCCATAGGCGACTACCTAAACGATCAAGATCTCCGCCTATGCATCAAGGTCACTCATCTGGACCTCTTCAAAAAATGACAGGAGCGTCATCCACGACATACAAGGTTTCAACCTGGACAAAGAGACCACCATCTTCGGATGCGTGGGACCGAGCGCCCGTTGTCCGCCCAAATTTGTGCCACTGGACTCCACCAGCGGGAAGGCATCATGTGCCCTATGCTCCGCGTCGCTTGATTGTTGACTAGCAACACTTGGGAAGTAATGACCTGGCGTTAGAGTGGAGCTACCTCAAAGCGGCGGAGGTTTAGACCCATTTCCTGCTCCGTTTTCATCAACAAAGCACCGTGACCCACCTGGTGGTTTAGTCCCATTTCCTGCTCAGTCTCTCCCCATTGTTTCTTCCGCGATAGAGCTTCCCCGAAGCGATCGCGGTCAAGAAGCTCGATGCAGGTCCCAAGAAGCGGGATCTAGTTCGTGGCGAGTTCGCGTCTGTCTCTGATTCCAAGAATGGCCGCGGAGCGACCCGCACTGATCATGGCGTATCTTCACGAACGCCGTCGTGGTGGATGAAGGTGGCAGCGAGGGCACGGAATATGACCTATGGGTCCTCCTCCCCCTTTATTTCCCAAGGATTCTTATTCTGACACATCTTCCTCAGAAGGTGGAGATGCTTGTCTGGGAGCAGGTGCTTTACATTGCGGAGATCCTGCTCCAAGTGCTATACAGTACTGAAGGTCGCCGCGTGATGGAACAGTGGCGGCCTAGCAGGCGAGGCCAGGCGTTTCATGGATTGTCAAGAGGTCGGAGGGCCACAAGTGGAGACTTTGCTGGTGTGCGACGAGGTAGGGGAAGGGCAGCGGATTGGGACCCTTTCTGTGACCTTCTTCCCTATGCCTGACACCGGCGGACAGCAGTGGGGGCGAATTTGAGAGGAGCAAGAAGAGGTACTTGGCTTGGCTGAGCACGTCAGCGGCTGCCACTGATGAGTAGCGGCCGACCAAGTGGAAATTTCGCAGACAGAAGACATCAATACAGCACGGCGGATAGAGCAAGCTTAGCGAGAGAAGGATCGTAAGATATGTAGTATTTACAACTAGTGCCACCGCGCTTCTGCACGGGTAGAAATCACAACGGTACCCACGCAAACAATGAGTAAATCTCCATATATATATATATGTGTGTGTGTGTGTGTGTGTGTGTAAGCAATTGATACACATTGCCCTAAAATCATTTTTATGGTTTAGGTATGCACGGTTGCGGCAAAAACCATTGTATATCTGTGTGTGGTTGAATGGTGTCATTCTTATCATTTATTCAGTTTGCATATTGAATGTTTCCGTCTCTCTTTCTGAATGTAAGCTGATGTTTTCTCCTCTTTGTAGCATTTTTTATAATAATTATGTCTGAATACCTGACTGATGCTAAAAGAATATGGTAATGTACTTAATTAATCAAGTGAAATCTTATCATGTAGAGCCCTGACCATAGATCCATCATCGTCAGTAGTTGGTGATGGTGAAACAAGTTTTCCTATGGGAACTTCCGGAATGCATATTTTTGAATGTGGGGGTAATGGGCGAATTTATATCCTTACGCCTCATTGGAATGATTGTGGGCCATATCCTATGCACATGAATGGTTATGGACCATATCCCAAAAAGAGTATGGCTATGGGCCATAACTCCACAATACCAGACATTGGCCACAGGTCTATCCTGAAGAGAGTATATGCTACAGGCTATAACTCTATAGCAGAGTTGCCAGTATACCATGGCAAGCTATTTAGCAGAGACACAAGATGTGCTGCATATAGTCTCGTACTGACCGAGACAGATGAGGTGATGGAGTCCGGCTCTTCCATTGACCTATGTATGGAACCGATGCTTTACGTAATCGTGGTCGGTTGGAGCATGAACGGTATACTTCATCTCCTCAGGGCATAAGTATGATTGTAAAATGTAATCAGCTGTGTAGCGTATTTGTTCAAGAATGAAATATGGAAATCATTGGTTGATGTTACATTGTTTATTGTATCCTAAAGTGGATAAATTGTGATAAAGTAGATTTTCTCCTAATTGTGCATAATTACTCTTGTTACTTTAAATCCTCACTATTTATGTCTCCTCTGACTTCATAACTCTATAATGTCCACCAAAGTCAAGATTTCACATTTTGAGTCAATATGATACACATATATGCATGAAATGTTAGTGTTGTTATACACCTGAACCCTTTGATTAAATTGTTAATCATACGTGCTTTTTTGATTGGATATTTTGCACACTTGTTCTAGACTCTATTATGAAGCTATGGTCCAAATTTGAGACCATTTGGACCTTCCTACGATTTGTTATGATTTTCCTAAGATCTACTCTTTTTATACCTTGTTTTAGCTCAATTCTATGTTGGTGCCTTTATCTTGTTATCTGTTCATGTGTGCTAAGCTTTACGCTTCCGCATATCGCCTTTGATATACGTTTAGTTCATGGGACTGGGATTCCGGTCCCGTGACAGATGGTAACAGAGCATGAAAAATAACTACACCAAACATTGCTCACATGAAACACAAACTAAACACACTTTACATCTCAACCCTAGAAACTTAATGAAATATCCTTGTGGATTAGGTGGACTTAGCCTCTAGGTTAGAACCTAGATGTTCTAGAACTAGGTGTAGACTTGTGTAAGTTACCTCCCTAGACATGATTCACGACATGTGCTTAGGATGTCTACACACGTGTGCACCATGTTCTTACTAGTTCTCTAGGTGACATGATACTAGACTGCCTAATGAGTGTGGTAACTCTTTTTGGTCTTTGTTTTATTCGAATGGAGTATGGTGGTTTTTATCGAATGTTTCAACGTTGGAGAAAAACTATTTCAAATACTAGTATATGTACCTATAAAAATGTTACCACACTCAGAAAGGCGGTGAGTTTTCATGCAACCTAGAAGAAAGATATGTAACATCAAGTCTAGATGAGAGAGTTTAGATGATAGTGATAGTATCTAGAGTTGTCTAGAGCCATGATATAGGTTAGGCAAGTGAACAACCTAGAAACCTAAGATGATGATTATGATATTGATGATGATGTTGATATTTTATAGGATCCAAGATGCTTGAGGAAGGTTAAGTATGTTTGATGATATGAGATGAGTTGACCATGCAACCCAAGCTAAACCTAGCACCTTGTATGATACATACCACTCGCTTGATGTGCTAAACATAGCTAGTGGGTGGACATGCTTGCTTGTACCTAGTCTTGTATGTGGGAGATATGATATATGGTTCAAGACCAGCACGAGCCTCAATCTCTTTACAAAGGAAGACCTCTAGCATGGGACATATGAATAGGGTGACATGTTGATATGATTTGACCCATATCGGGAGAAGGTTAGAGTACCTAAACTCCAAAATATTTGAAATGTTGAATAATATGAATGATGAAATACTTGATGATGAGTCCCTAGCTAGAATACTTCTAAGTATATGAGTTGAGTGACCTAGTGGATGGTTTCCTTGAAAATGTTGAACCCTAGATGTCCTATGAAAATATCTAACCCTAGAGAAAGAGGCAATTGAAAATTTTGATGCTTGATATATATAGGTGAGGGAGATGTCCCAAGACCTAAGATGATGTATATGATGTCTGATATCCATGATGAGCCTCCTACTCGGGTTAGTAGTTGTATATAAAGGAATCTAGTGGTTATCCTTGTTTCTCGAAAAATGGGTAGAAATTTTCGTTAAAGGTTGAAAGTGTGGTTAACATGTCTTGGTCAACACATATATGTTTTAGCTTGAGTGGATTGAGATTGTGATGTTCTTTCTAGATACAAGTGAGAAAGTTTACAAAACCTCGATAT
The DNA here is from genome assembly GCA_963693085.1 of Alisma plantago-aquatica. NCBI lineage: Eukaryota > Viridiplantae > Streptophyta > Magnoliopsida > Alismatales > Alismataceae > Alisma > Alisma plantago-aquatica. The sequence continues at coordinate 728,223,517 of OY856410.1, read as the reverse complement.
TGATGACAATGTTGTTCCTCGAATGATGCTTGATACATGAAAGAATCTCACTTAAGTTAAAATCTTGATATACGTGAAATAAGCCACTCTCATGAGATAGACCTAGTATGAAATCAAACCATACATGAAAGATATAGATTCAAAATTATGATCTAGATATGATGATGTCATAAGATCTTAGCTTGAACAATAAAGGGTAACATGCCTAATCTCGTACAAAAAAAATTGATTGGATATGTCAATGCTCTTGGTGTCATAACTCGAATACACATTGTGAATAAATTGTTTGATTTTAAGATAATGAACATAATTGATTAGAATTGATAGAAATTTTGGGGAAGCAAAAACCATGCATGAAATCTATTGTAAAGATGAGATACACACTTGATGATAGTCTTGTTTGAAGCCATGACCATGCATTTATTCATTTTAGAATTGATAACATAGATTTTGATAATACACCCTGGTCGTGTATGAAAATTAGTACGAAAACCCTGACATATGGATACAAAAGGATGAAAAACCCTAATGCCATGATGATGTTACAGTATGATGGAACCATAAGTAGATGTGTATATCATTGATATGAGTACATCCATGATGATGACAATCATTTGTGCATCCCATTATGTGGAATACCTTGAAAACCATGGAGGGATATCTGTACTCGGTAGATTTTGACTTTGACTCTTAGATATGATCTCTGATAAATTTCGAGGACGAAATTTCTTGTAAGGAGGGAAGGATGTGATAAAGTAGATTTTCTCCTAATTGTGCATAATTACTCTTGTTACTTTAAATCCTCACTATTTATGTCTCCTCTGACTTCATAACTCTATAATGTCCACCAAAGTCAAGATTTCACATTTTGAGTCAATATGATACACATATATGCATGAAATGTTAGTGTTGTTATACCCCTGAACCCTTTGATTAAATTGTTAATCATACGTGCTTATTTTGATTTGATATTTTGCACACTTGTTCTAAACTCTATTATGAAGCTATGGTCCAAATTTGAGACCATTTGGACCTTCCTACGATTTGTTATGATTTTCCTAAGATCTGCTCTTTTTATATCTTGTTTTAGCTCAATTCTATGTTGGTGCCTTTATCTTGTTATCTGTTCATGTGTGCTAAGCTTTACGCTTCCGCATATCGCCTTTGATATACGTTTAGTTCATGGGACTGAGATTCCGGTCCTGTGACACAAGAATTGTTGTTGTGGTTGATTTTTGGGGGAAATTGTAGGGGTAATGGGTGAATAATGCCTGATTTTAATGTACATCTTTATGAATGTTATTTTTAAATCATTTATGAATTGTTATTTTTAAATCATTTGTGGTGAAGCAAATGAACTAACGTCGTCCTTACAGCTCATTTTAGGGCTAGTGTCGGTAATCCTACATATATGCGAGTATCGCTCATAAACTATACATCAATGAGTTCGTTGAGAATATTCATTGCAATTCTTTTTTGACAAAAAAGAACTCAACAATAACCCTATTGCATTGGTTCTTGTAATGAAATGTACAATCATCGTTAATAATAGATTGACAGAAGTGATTACTTGAATCTATCTAAATATAATATTGTGAGTTAATATTACTTGAATCCAACTCTAAACCCAGCCTAACTAAAATCTAAGCTGCACACCTCTACAAGACGAAGCTGGTGATTTGTTTGAATAAGGGCACGTTTGCAGTTGGATTGGATTGGAGTCATAAATCTATTAATAGAAAGTTTATGTTTGATTATGGGGACGTTTGGTTTCTAGGATCTAGATGGATTGTATTGCATTTATAGATCCAACACAGGAAAAGTTTATGTTTGATTTGCTGTAGTTGTAAAAAGCAAGGAATCCCGGTTTTCAATTTATACTGTAAACGCTGGAGAGTCAGTTCCATCTCAAACTTGCAGGACGCCGTCCTCTAGCTCGCCGCGCGACAACCTCACCCCGTCCCCGTCACCACTCCTATGCCTCATTCCTCCCTTGCTCCACCGGCAGCAGAAGTGGTGAGAGCTTTCGCCATCGCTCCCCTCCCTCTTCTCCCTGCTCCACTGCCCTACCCAGATCTCCACATCTCGAAATTGTGCAGGCACGAGGTGCTTTCTTGTCTGCGCTCCTAGGGGTGGGCAGGTTTACTAGTTTGGTAGTGGGCCCGAGGAGGAAGACAAGGAGGTGATATGATACAATAGGTAAGTCTATAATGGCAATCGACATCGGGGAAGACAGTCACGCTTGTAAGGTGCAATACAGCAAAAGCAACCGATAGGTAAAGATCCATCACGCCAAACATAAACATCTGTTTCAATGAATTTCTTAAAATCCCAAGTAACTATTACGGACATGTTTGGTTACCTGGATTTTGCCGTATTGGATTGTATTCTGGACTCCAGTTCAGCAAATTTTATGTTTAGTTTGCAGGATTGGAGAAATGAGGCTAATCCCGGGATTTAGTACTGTGAGGTGCGGTGAGAACTCTCCGGTGCTTAACTCATCCATTACTTGTGATCATAAATATTTACAAACAAAAGCAGCACGCACCGCCGCATCTTCGTACCGAAAGAACATTGGCTGGCAGGCAGCACAACAAAGAAACGGGATGTGATCTGAACCATTCTCCAAAAAAACCTTGAATGCAGCCCCGACCGAGGAGCCAAACTGGTGCTATTCCAATGGTTTGCAGCTTCTTCGGCCTGATCAGTGGGATCATCCATCCTAAAACTAAAAGCGTTTTTTTACTTATGGGGGTCCCAATAATATATATTCCCCCTCAAGAAGGCAACGTCACCTTGATCCTTCCGCTCAAGTTGACGACACGATCTCATTCTCATGATATGCCGCCTCATGGGCTTGTTTTCTCTTTTGGGCCTGACTCCACATCGTTTGACATCTTCTTTCGGACATCCATAGGTAATCAATTCTGCATGACAAACAGGGCCGCAGCCCCAGAACATGCTCTTTTGGGCCTGACTCTTTCGGACATCCATAGGTAATCAAATCAGCACAACCTCTTCAAGCAGTACAAGGTAGGAGTCTGGGATGAAAGGAGAGCTCAGAAAATATATTTGATTCCCCACAGGTTTGGTCCGAGTTGCGAATCTTTTTTTTTTTCTCCCCTTCAGAATTTCCAAAATAGCGGCTTTCATTTCTTTCTGTTGTCCAACATTTTCGTTACTATCAGCTGCTATTTCTTTTCATATTAATTTCCGTGTACCGTCGGCATACGTTACCGGTCGCTCAATCTTCCCGTCTCGGTTTTCCTATCCGTCACTCCTTGTCCGTTCCGTGGTCGAAATAACGCCTAGCTTTCTCCCAACACCCCTTCATCCCTCGCCCCCACTCCCTTCCCGTCCACCCGGCTTTTCCGTCGTCGCTGACTGGTAAACTCCCGCCGGCTAGACAAAGCTCGAGCCGCATAATCTCCTCCTCGTCGTCGTCAAAGAAGAAGAAGGAAAAACTTCTTCGTCCGGCCCCCAAAGTTATGGGGAAGAAGATCAGGCCTTTCAAGGAGGAGTACACCTTCGGTTAGTATTCATTATTATCCTCCTCCCTTCTCATGCGCTTAAGAGATCGGCGCCTTGCTTCCGGTTTCGTTTCTCTGACCTGGTTCCCCTTCCGATCCCAATCGCATGTTGCAGATCAGAGGCTGGAGGAGTCGAGGGACATCCTCGCCAAGTACCCCGACCGAGTCCCGGTTAGTGAAACATGGTTAAATAACGATCCGTTTTCCCAGTTCAAATTAAACTGGCTTTTTGTGGCTTCCAAGTCCAGCTCATAACAACCTGGCGTTGTCTCTCTCTCTTCTATTACATGGGTTAAGCATTCAAGGATATAAAACATTTAAGCCTTCTATGAACACCTCGCAGTTCTTGTCCCAGTGATACTATGTGCTGATTTAGCTACTACATAGAAACCCTAGCACATTCGCATAAACGTTATTCTGTGGTATCAGTACTATGTTTAAGCTTTAAAGGACACCAAAATAAATCAATCAGGAAGGAGCATTTCTGTAGTTTATCTGGAAATGATCTGGCGCCAGTTTTTATAATGTCCATATTGTTGGTTCACAGGTGATTGTGGAGAGATATTCAAAGTGCGAGCTGCCACAAATGGAGAAGAAAAAGTATGTTTCTTTGTTCTTCCTACGACCCAGTCATTAGAAACATAGATGCTGTATATGTTTGTTTTGTTAAAACTATATAACTCTTCTGGTCCCTTTTCTTTCTCATTGAACAAAGCAAGATCAACTTACAGTTTGCATATTCTTTCTTTCTTGTCTCTGTTGTACAGCTGTATGGCCTATATGCTAGAATGTAAGCCTAATTAAGATATCATAGACAGTCTTCGTGATGCTTGTAATAAATTTGACTAGACTAAGCTCTCTATGGGCTAATGCGAATTGCACACACCTAGGAAAGGATTGCCCACCTACCAACTGTTAGATATATGATTACTTAGCTGCTAATTATTGTAGCTGCTAATTACTGTAGCTGCTAATTACTGTAGCTGTTAATTACTGTAGTAATCATTTATTTAGCATGGGTTAAGTCCAATGTAGTGCAGCAAGTACATGTGAGAATGTAGTGTCGTTTCTAGTGTAAATGGCAAAGAAGTTTTATCCCATATTGCTCACACCAAGAACTTTTTTGGTCCTCATATGTAGGATCACATGGGGCACTAGTGTCCAAAGGAGTCCTAGGAAGGAGGTATGCTCACCTCCTTGGTGGGTGAGATTGCCACATCACAACGCACGCGTGCGCGCGCGCCACGCCACGCCTCGCCTGGCCGGGCTCGGGCTTGTGGATTGTGGAGAATGTCTTCCGTCTTATTTTGCACTAGAATACGACTAAGTAATTAATTACTCGTGTAATTAATTGTTGCTTTCTTATTCGGATTTCTTAATCCTAATTAGAAAGTGTTTCTCTTTTGCGGTTTATTCCATATTGTGTACGAGAGCAACCGAGTGTTGCGTCTAACTGGGAATAGGATTAGGGACGTGCGTGACTATATATACTCATCCGGTCATTAGGGTTAAACACACCGAAAACAGTTTTCTGCCGCCGTGTGTTTTGCGAGCCCTAATCCCGAGTGCGAGAGCTGTCGTCCCGGAGTCACTTCGTGGAGTCGTTCTCCTGTGCGAAGCGCGACTTCTCCTTCCCTTCAGACGCAATTGTCAGGCGGTGGTACCTGCGGTTGCTGTGCTGCACTGGTCGCAGTGCGACATGCGCGAGCGAGACGTGCAAGTTCCAGGTTCGTGCCGGATCAAGACTGGGAGAACGGTGCCTATCCGCGAGGATTGCCGGGCACTGGTTTCTTTAAGTAACACGTTCGTTTCTCAACGAACGATCTGGTTTGCGAATCTAACTCCTGTTTTCTGTTCTCCTGCTTCGTTTGTTCTTTGATTCTTATTTTGGATCTGCCTGGACTGTTAATTACATTGCACCTGTCGCTGTTGCATGAACGACAATAACCAACGTTAACAACAGTCTTAAAGAAACCATTACCTGTCGTTAATTAACTATGACCGGCCAGGGTGCTTCGGGATGTAAAATTGATACATCTAATATCATAGTTGTCAAGGCGGCTAGGCGGTCAGCATTTCCCAAGGGGCGCCTAGGCGGGCGCCTAGGCTGTTCTGGGCGTTTTTTATATTTTGTATCTTTTTCAGTATGTTAATTTGATTCTTATTATACATATATACTACATATAATACCATATAGGAAACATAAAAAAAGGGCAGAATGAGGTTATGACAGCAGTAGCAGGAGATGGGAATAGGAAGAAAAAGGGGAAGTAATATCAACAAGCCTGCAACAACAATTGGAGCAGGAGACTTAGAAAAGAAAGCAGGGAAAAAGGGTGATGTAAAAGAGGAAAGTAGAAAGTACAACATCATCAACATTACGAAGCATAGGTGATGTAAAAGAGGATTTGAAGAAAACAGAATAAAAAAAACACAGAAGTAGTAGGATTTCGGAGTAGGAGGGGATATAGGAGGAATAACTAAAAAAAAAAACTCAGCAGCAGTAGGATTAAGGACTAAAATGCAGGAGAAAGGATAAAAAAAGAAAAGAAAAAGAAGCAAGAACAACAAACATATGAGGAAGTGATTTTATAGCTTACCAATTTGGCCCAAATCAAACATGTTTTCCCTAATTTTCCAAAATTTGGCCTGATTTTGCCTAAATTAGACCTATTTCAGCCATAAATTGACTCAAGCTAATCTAATTCGACCAAATCCAGACTTGATTCATGCTAATTTATCCCTTAAATGACTTAATTTAGGCTTAAAAGGCCTTAGACACCCATATAATGCACATACTGGGCTGGGCGCCTAGTTTGGGCAGCCTTGCCTAGCGCCTAGGACGCCTAGGCGGGCGCCTTGACAACACTGTCTAATATGCCTGAAAAATTTACTGGTACGAACTTTGCCCGTTGCCAGAGTCGGATGGAAATTTGGCTGAATATTGCGGGTTATGATCAGTATTTAATTGAAACTGAACCTGTATCTGATGAAACAATTCCTGATAATGCAAACATTATTGCTAATTGGAAGAAGGGTGATAAAACGTGCCGCGGTTTGATTCTGTTTGGTTTAAATAACAAACTGTATGATTCTTACTCAAAGCCGCCAGTCACTACGTCCAAGGTTTTATGGGAATTGTTAATTAAGAATTTTAGCACTGAAAATCAAGGTGTTGAAAAATACTGCGTGTCAAAATTTCTTAAGTTTCAGATGGTTGAGGGTAAGTCAGTTTCTGATCAAACACACGATCTACAGCTCCTAGTTCATGAACTCTCAGATGCCAAGATGGTGTTGCCTGAGAAGTTTGTTGTTATGTCTATCATAGAAAAATTCCCTAAGTCTTGGGAGTCGTTTGGTATGTCTCTGAAGCATCGCAAAGGGACACACACCATGGATAAATTAATGATGGATATTAACATACAAGAAGAACACTTAAAGGAGAAAGGGGTCAAAGTGCCTACTGATGCAAATCCAACTGTTAATCTTACTTCTACGAAAAACACCAAAGATAAGAAATCTAAGAATGCACATAAACCCAAGGCAAAGATCCAAAAGAAACCGAAGAACAAACCTTGTTGGACTTGTGGACAGGTTGGCCACTGGAACAAGGATTGTCCTACTAAGAAGGCAAAGAAAGCTACCGCATTTGCAACTGAGGAGGCTGTGGTCAACATGATGACTACATCCTTGAACCTCAATGATGGGTACGTGTCTATTAAACCTGAAATTCTTTCTATTTTTGAACCACTTTATTGGATAATTGACACTGGGGCTAATGTACATGTGTGTGCTGATAAATCCCTGTTTGTGTCTTATCAGGCCTCTCGAGGTCGGTCCGTGACTTTGGGCGATTCCAGCTCTGCATAAGTCAAAGGCGAAGGACGGGTGGACTTGAAGTTCCCTTCGGGGAAGGTTTTGACTCTTAACAGGGTCAGACATGTTCCAACCATTCGACGCAATATCCTTAGTGGCGTCATATTAGTTAGAGAAGGTTATAGAGTAGACTGTAAATGTAATAAGGCTATTATTACACGCCTTCGTGATTCTTTGTTTTTTGGCAAGGGGTACTTATGTGATGTGGAGAACTTGTTTAAGATTCATGTTGAACCTGTTTCAAATTCCGTTTTAAATTTGAATGATTATAGTTCTGTTTGCATGAATCTTGTTTCATTCGATGTATGGCATTCACGTTTGGGACATGTTAATGTTGCCTCAATGAAACGCATGATGAATCTAGATTTGATCCCTAAATCTGAAATTAGCAACAATAAATGTGAAATCTGTGTACAAGCTAAATTGCCTAGGAAGCCTTTTCATTATGTGAATAGGAATTTGGAAATTTTGGATTTAGTTCATACATATATCTGTGAATTTCATGGTGTTGCTACGAGGGATCAAAAGCGTTATTTTATAACTTTTATTGACGATGCGAGTAGATACTGTTATGTCTTTTTACTTAGAAGTAAAGATGAGGCATTGGATAAATTTCAAATTTATAAGAAAGAAGCTGAAACTCAAACCTGTAAAGTACTTAAGCGATTAAGGTCTGATAGGGGAGGAGAGTATACCTCGAATTTATTTTTGGAATTTTGCCAATTACATGGTATAGTTCATGAGGTCACTGCTCCTTATTCACCACAGTCAAATGGGATAGCTGAACGAACCTTAATAGATATGGTAAATACCTTACTCCAAACATCTGGATTACCCAACTTTATGTGGGGGGAAGCTTTGAATACGGCTTGCCATATTCTGAATAGAGTTCCCCATAAACATTCAGAGAGTAGTCCGTCTTAGTTATGGAGAGGAAGGAAACCGAGTCTTAAATATCTTCGAGTGTGGGGGTGCCTTGCAAAGGTACTTGTCCCTGAACACAAAAGGAAGAAATTAGGACCGAAAACGGTTGATGCCATATTCTTGGGTTTTGTAGAGACAAGCTATGCTTACAGATTCCTGATTGTAAAATCAGATATCTCTGGCATTGAGGTCAATACAATTGTGGAATTACGTGATGCTACATTCTTTGAGGATGTGTTTCCTATGAAAACTGGTGTGCCCAATGAAGTTTCTCAAGAAGATTCATTTACTACAGGTTCTATTCCCGAGCACGTGGAAAGGATGACAAATGTGGGGGTGACTCAGAACAAGCTATTTCTGAATCTGATGATTCTGAAGAAATAGTTGAACCAAGGAGAAGTAAACGGCCTAGGACATCCAAAGATTTTAGAAGTGAGTTTCTCACTTACAATGTTGAGGATGATCCTGTTACTTTCAAACAAGCTATGGAATCTCCAGAAGCTAAGTTTTGGAAAGAAGCCGTTAATGATGAAATCCAATCAATTCTCTCGAATGGAACTTGGGAATTGGTGGATTTGCCTCCTGGTTGTTCTGCAGTTGGTTGCAAATGGATTTTTAAGAAAAACTTAATGCAGACGGGACAATCAATAAGTATAAGGCTAGGTTAGTTGCTAAGGGTTACACACAAAGGGAAGGAATAGATTATTTTGATACCTATTCACCTGTTTCCCGTATGACCACAATCCGAGTGCTTTTAGCATTGGCTTCCATTTATAATCTCTATATCCATCAGATGGATGTGAAGACCGCATTCTTACATGGTGATCTTCAAGAAGAGATATATATGGAACAACCTGAGGGATTTGTGGGTCGTGGGAATGAGTCCAAAGTGTGTAAACTTGTTAAGTCATTATATGGCTTGAAACAAGCCCCTAAGCAATGGCATGAGAAGTTTGATTCTGTGATATCATCGTTTGGCTTTATTTCTAATGAATTTGATAAGTGTCTCTACTGCAAGATTGTCAATAATGGATTCATTTTATTATGCTTATACGTCGATGATATCCTGCTTTTTGGTTCCGATATGAAAGTAGTAAAAGAGACAAAGTCATTCTTGTGTAGCAAGTTTGAGATGAAGGATATGGGTGTCGCTGATGTGATTTTAGGGCTTAAAATCATAAGGTCTACTGATGGTATAACTCTCTCTCAGTCTCACTATGTTGAGAAGATACTGGAGAGGTTTGAGTACACATCACGTAAACCTGTTAAGACTCCATATGATTCATCCAAGCCCTTGTTCAAGAATGAGACTGGAGTTCCAGTGTCTCAATTACGATACTCTCATATTATCGGAAGTTTGATGTATCTTATGAACTGTACACGTCCAGACATTGCGTTTGCCGTGAACAAGTTAAGTAGATACACCAGTTGTCCCGACACGACCCATTGGGAAGCTCTTGACAGAGTTCTGAGGTATATCAAGGGAACACGTTTCCTTGGGCTGCATTATGGTAAACATCCTTCCGTAGTCGAAGGATATAGTGATGCAAGCTGGATTGCCGTGAATTATGGGAGTAATGGTGTCTCAGGATATGTATTCCTGTTGGGAGGAGGAGCTGTTTCCTGGAGGTCTAAGAAACAGACCATATTGTCTCGGTCCACTTTTGAGGCAGAGTTGTGTGCTTTAGATGAAACTGGATTGGAAGCTGAATGGCTACATGGACTTATGTCTAGTTTACCTATGGTAATGAAGCCGCTTCCTGCAATTTCAGTTCACTGTGACAGCACTACAACTATTGCTAAGATAAAGAGTTCCAAGTACAATCAAAAACAGCGTAGACACATCCAAGTCAGATTGAAATCTGTAAGGGAGTTAGTGTCTAATGGGGTCGTGGCTGTGGACTACGTCGGTACCAAAGATAATACAGCTGATCCTTTCACTAAAGGTCTTACCTTGGCTTTAGTGGAAAAATCCAGGTTGGGAATGGGACTGAAACCCCTATAGATTTGCAGGCAGTAGCAACCCAACCCAAAAGAGTGGAGATCCCACAAATTGGGTTCAATGTGGTAATAACAAGCTGTCGGGTAAATCAGATGACACTATGTATTCTTGTTTGATGCTTCTTGCATCTGTGTGTCTATTCCCTGGAAAACCTGTTAGTGTCATGACTGCAAGTTAGTAAGAGAGTAGTCTCTTAATGGTGTCAAGTCTTAGGACAGGATGTTAGCAGTACATCCTTGGAGACTCCAGCTAAGTGATTGATGTTGTGTAGGCCGCAACAGGAGAATTGGGTTGTTCTCTGTTATCAATCATGATATATATTTTTTTTATGCATGGCCTTAATGCATTGTTTTCTTTTCTACCATGTCTTTATTGTGTTGTTACCAACCTATACTCTTGTACCCAAGGTTCAGGTTCAAGACTTTTGTTCACCTAGTTCCTACAGGAGTCACAGTTGGATAACTCAGGTAGATTCAGACCGAAAGGTATCTGCTGAAAGCACAGTATGGAGGACTGAATGGTAGAGCACACTATACATTGGACTTTGTGGGGGATTGTTAGATATATGATTACGTAGCTGCTAATTACTGTAGCTGCTAATTACTGTAGCAGCTTGTTACTGTAGTGCATTTACTGTAGTAATCATTTATTTAGCATGGGTTAAGTCCAATGTAGTGCAGCAAGTACATGTGAGAATGTAGTGTTGTTTCTAGTGCAAATGGCAAAGAAGTTTTATCCCATATTGCTCACACCTAGAACTTTTGTGGTCCTCATATGTAGGATCACATGGGGCACTAGTGTCCAAAGGAGTCCTAGGAAGGAGGTATGCTCACCTCCTTGGTGGGTGGGATTGCCACATCACAACGCACGCGCGCCACGCCACGCCTCGCCTCGCCTGGCCGGGTCGGGCTCGGGCTTGTGGATTGTGGAGAATGTCTTCCGTCTTCCGTCTTATTTTGCACTAGAATACGACTAAGTAATTAATTACTCGTGTAATTAATTGTTGCTTTTTTATTCGGATTTCTTAATCCTAATTAGAAAGTGTTTCTCTTTTGCGGTTTATTCCGTATTGTGTACGAGAGCAACCGAGTGTTGCGTCTAACTGGGAATAGGATTAGGGACGTGCGTGACTATATATACTCATCCGGTCATTAGGGTTAAACACACCGAAAACAATTTTCTGCCGCCGTGTTTTGCGAGCCCTAATCCCGAGTGCGAGAGCTGTCGTCCCGGAGTCGCTTCGTGGAGTCGTTCTCCTGTGCGAAGCGCGACTTCTCCTTCCCTTCAGATGCAACTGTCAGGCGGTGGTACCTGCGGTTGCTGTGCTGCACTGGTAGCAGTGCGACGTGCGCGAGCGAGACGTGCAAGTTCCAGGTTCGTGCCGGATCAAGACTGGGAGAACGGTGCCTATCCGCGAGGATTGCCGGGCACTGGTTTCTTTAAGTAAAACGTTCGTTTCTCAACAAACGATCTGGTTTGCGAATCTAACTCCTGTTTTCTGTTCTCCTGCTTCGTTTGTTCTTTGATTCTTATTTTGGATCTGCCTGGACTGTTAATTACATTGCACCTGTCGCTGTTGCATGAACGACAATAACCAACGTTAACAACACCAACTCCACTCCACATTTTTTTTTCTTCCACTGGGTATCCAATATAATTCTGGGTGGGTGCAGCGGATGTTCTCATCTGGGTATCCCATGAATTCACCAGTAGACTCTGCAGTCACGGAACAAACATCCATCATGCTACTTCGAGTTCACTCTCTTTATTTTTGGCCTCAAGAATTCAAAGAAGCAGAATTATAAACCTACTATTTGAGAATTACAACCCTTCAACATCCATCCTCTTGTGAATCATTGATAATTGTCCTTCATAAATGTGTTGAAGTTCGCCACTATAACTATTGACGACGAGGAAACCAATCGCTGCATCTTGCCGTTAATGGTCTTGATGCTAATGGAAAATTTCTGTTCTTCTTTGTTATTAACAATAACAAAAATGAATATAGTTTTTTGCTAATAGATCACCACAAAAATATACATTGTCTCTTTTTGATGGCAGTAATGACCTTATGATTTTGCCACAATTACCAATAATAATGGCTAATGTCTATCAAAAAGGTTAATTAAGATGTATTCTTGTTGTTGTCTTAAATACCTATAATGACAAAAAATTGAAATGTAAAAATAGTCTCGTGGTGCATGCTTCGTCAATTATGTGTCATGCTAAATTCGTCAATTATGTGTCATGCTAAATTCGTCAATTATGTGTCATGCTAAATTGATTGTCACTGATAATGATCGCAAGGGTAAGCACTTTTAACAATTTCTTGTAATAAACATCCAAACACTCTTAACATTGTTGTGTAATAAAAATGTTGATTTGCGCATGGGAGGATGTGGTACTTTTCCTCTTGAACATATTACAAGTATAAGATAAATTGTTCCTCCATTGATAATCTAATGGGAACTAATTTCCTTTTCTTCATCACCATCTAAGCCTCAATCCCAACCATGTTGGGGTTGGCTACATGGATCCTTCATTCCCAATCAGCTATGTTATGGGCCATACTCTCATCAAGATATAAAGATCCAAAGTCTCTCTTTATAAGCTCTTCCTAAGTTAATTTAGGTCTGCCTCTGCTTCTTTTAATTGTGCGTGACTCAATAACCTTGCTTCAATTAGGTTGTACTAGTCGGTCTGCGCTGCACATGTCCATACCATCTTTAGGTGACTTTCACACGACTTGTCCTCGATTCTAACCACCCCCACTTTGTTCCTAATGTAGTCACTCCTCAGTCGATCTTTTCTTGTCTTCCCACACATTCATCTAAGCTTATACATTTCGGCCACATTCATCTTATTGAGATCTTGTTTCTTCAGTGCCCAACATTCACTCCCATATAGCATGGCTGGCCGTATAGTTGTTCTATAAAACTTAACTTTAAATCTGAGAGGGATCTTTTGGTCACATACTACTCCAGTTACCCTCCACTTTAACCATCCTGTTGCGACCCCCTGACCAACATCATCTTGGAACTCACCCTACTTTTCAATAATAGAACCCAAGTAACAGAACTTATCACATATGGGTACATTGATTTCATCCAACTTCACTCCACCCAATGTTTAAAAAAACGTTAAGCGGTAACCGTGCCGACAACACCTTGTAACCGGTTAAGCAGTAAGCGGGCGATTAAGCGGACAGTATTTAAAAAAACGGGTTTCAGTTTTCTATGTACTTTTCTGCAAAATTACACAAATGTATACAAATATTATATTTTAAGGAAATTTTATATATATCTAAACACCTACAGAATAATATAAAACACTCAAATAGTTTATCACACAACTAAAAAATAATGATTGAACGAATATAAATAAACTACATAAGTTTAAGACATTAAACAATAGACTTATCGCATGTTTACATAGCTCAACATCAAACAATACACTTATCGTATCAGTAACTACAAGCTACAACAGTATTTGGATCATCTAAATCACCAATAGATTAGTATTTAATACAATAGAAGTAAAATAGTACGTGATTGATGGACATAAAGGTGGTTACACAGTACTTCAGAGCACAACTCATTACAAAAAAATCTCTCATAAAAAAAATTACAAACTTGTATAAAATATAGATTATGCAAACAACAAATGATGACATACATAACCATATACAACCAGGGATATAACTATATACTTTGATTTACAAACTTTAGCATACATATATACAGGTAAAACAGTTGATTAGGAATAAGTCCAGTAAATTATGGGCTTTTTTGGGGCTCTGTTGGACTTTTTTCCCCCTAAAAATGGGTTTAAGCGGGCATTTTTATCCCCTCTAAGCTGCCGATTGATCGGGAAAATCGGTATAAAGCGAGCGATTTGATGTAAACCGTCTAACCAGCGATTTTGGGCAAAATCGAGCAGCCGGAGTGCTGGGCTGATTTAGCGGCCGCTCAGGCCGCTTTTCAATTCACTGACTCCACAATTCACAAATATAAATTGGCTGAAATTGTAATACATATATTCAATTTTGCTTCTACTAATTTTAAATATGTTAGATTCCAATGCATTTCTCCAAAGTTCAACTTTATCGTTAAATATTTTAATCATAAATATGTTAGATTCCAATGGGAACTAATTTCCTAAAAGCCAAAAATCTATGTCTGCCCGGACACATACCTGAGTTACATATTAATAATAGATGATCAAAATGCTAGACATTGCAACTTCCACTAGACACCTAAATAACAACCAAGTTGGGGTGATGATCAGGATATTGAGTGTTTGGAGGGGGGTCAACCAATACTGATGAGGAGATTGATGCACATGAGGTTGGTGATGAGGGTGATGATGGGTTTGATAGCGAGTGAACTTTCTTGTATGCTGGATGACACTATTTTAGTGGCCTACTCGATGACGGTAAGATGAATGATATCAACCCCACTTAAAAAATAATAATTTAAAAAACAAAGGATGGCAATGGGTCGTTTTCGTCAACATGACGCAAACCCAAATATGATCAACCGATACCTGACCGAACCCAAACAACATTTTAAAAATTTATCACCCTCCTAGACCAGACCCACTTCAACCGACCTGACACGTATTAACTAGACATGACTCGCATTAACCCCATAGTTTTGAGCCGGCCAGGCAGTGACCTTCCTTAGGTGGACGCCTAGGTCGCCCAGGCGGTGGTTTCCCACTCCCTTTAAAATGTTATACATATTTATTATATACTTATATGTATTATTTATATACTATGTTATGTATATAACTATGTATGTAAAACTTATCCAACCTTATATTTATTAAAATGATAGCAAAATAGTAAATATTTGAGAATTGAGACATTCTATACCTCAAACTCATTGCTGCAAGCCTGCAACACTGAATTGAATTAGAAGAAAAAAAGACATAACACACAATACAAACATTATAAATTCAAAAAGTAATGAGACATTGATGAGTAAGAAAAGTTGCAAAATATTCCATAGTTCCAAGCAAGTTCAAACAACTTATGAAGTAGCATGATAACACCGACTAAATGAAAATGTCTCAAGTATGAAATGCAAAACAGACATAAAAATGATTTAAAACTCAAACGAATCTTCATCATTGTCTTCTGCATCCTCCTCTCCATCACCACCTTCATCATCCTCTAGTCCTGCATCATTAGCTATTTCTTCATCCTCTTCCTGAACATCATCGTCACCAAGTTCCATTGGAGCTCTGTTGGTTGATCTTCTTGGCCTGCTAGGCCCAACTTGATACTCGGTAGCACCCATTGCAACATCTACTCGGCTCAATCTAACACCTTCAACAACAACATGATCTTCTGGCACACCTGTCATCCATTCACTATTCCAGTTTCATTCATCTAGAGCTATAGGATCGTAGCTCTTCTCTAGGTTCTGAATCCGTCTACTCTTGAACCTTTCATGAAGTTGCCGGTTATACTGAATATAGACAAGTTTGTCCATTCTCTTTACCTCTAGCATGTTCCTCTTCTTTGTGTGAATCTATATAAGAAAATAACTATGTGAGTAATTTGAAGTATACATATATAAATTTCAGTGTCAAATATCAAGTGCAAATTCCTAATGTCTTAGATCTTCTTACAAAGTCAAATGTACTCCATGCCCTCTTTGCAGCAGAAGAGGTACAACACAAGCCAAGGATACACTTAGCAATCTTTTGAAGTGATGGTGTTTGCCCCCCCATAGGAATCCCACCAAGCAACTACAAGAAAATACAATCTAATCAATAACAAACTAAAGCTCAAGTAAACAAGTATAATTTTATAAATAATAAAGTACATAACTTACCCGGTGTTTTCACTGTCCTATGGAGAATGGCAATGTCTTTGCCAAACATCCCACGACTCTCCTTGTACCAATCCAGCTCATTAGACACTTTGTCTTGTTGTGGGGTGCCATCGACCATCTTCTCAAGACAGTCAACAAAGTCAGAATCATACTGCCAAGGTTTGGGTCCTGCTGAACTCTAGCTTCATAGTACAAAGATGGATTTAACAAGAACCCTGTACTGTATAGGGGGCGGCTCATTTGAAATGCCCATTTCTTCTCAATGATAGGCTTGTACTCATTCTCTATTGGCAAAATTCAGCATGATTTCTTCTTTTGTCTTTAAATTATAAGCTGCAATGTATCCCTTATGAGGCTTCTCATCAACATCTACAAGCCTTCAAATCTGCATTAGGGGTTGAGAAGCCTTAAGTAAATCTTGTACACAGTTCCAAAATGGTTTAGAATGTACAATAGTTGAGACTTTTTTCCCTTGACTGGTCTTCGCCCAACTGCTTTGCTCGCATGCAGTAGAATTGAACAAAGCAAACAATGTCTCTCTGTGGCCAAGCATGCTTTGAAGAGTAAAAAATGAAGTAGCAAAATGGGTTGTCCCAGGACGCATGATCTCTGTATTCCCTTTGCTTATCTTGATAAACACATCATGGAGGCGTGTATGCTGGTAAAGGTAAGCAGTCACCTTCTTTGCCTTTGTGATTATTGAAGCAAACTTCTTCATATTCCCAATGTCTTCAAGCATCAAATCTACACAGTGCGCAACACAAGGGGTCCAAAACAAATGTTTGTGCTTATTCATCAACTTCTTGCCTGCACTCACATAATCAGTGGCATTGTCTGTAACGACCTGTACCACATTTTCAGCCCCAATTTTACCTATTGCCTCATCAAGTACAGTAAACATGTATTCAGATGTATGAGTTGCAGAAGTAGCATCAATGGAGTACAAATAAAGTGAACCTTTAGGAGTGTTAGCAAGAAAATTAATCAGCCCTCTTTGTCTCCTATCAGACCAACCTTCAGACATGAGAGTACAACCAAACATTTTCTAATGTTTCTTATGCTCTCTCTCTAGTTCCTTTGTTTGTACATATTGCCTCTCCAAGAGGGGCAACCTGATTTGATGGTAAGAGGGGGGAAGCAATCCTCTACCATATTGTCCAATTGCTTCTAACATGACCTTAAAGGAAGTACAATTAACAACAGTAAAAGGTATACCTGCTTTGTAGAACCAAGCAACTATGCTATCATGGGCCACCTGTAACGCCTCCTTATATTCATATTAAATCGTCTTCTGTACTTTCCCACCTGCTTTCCTTTGGGCTACAACATCCACAGGGCTAGGACACACAAAAGCATCAAGAGAACCCTTTACTTTGAATCCTAGGCCTGAAGTGCCAATGGGATTGGCAGGTGAAACAATATTGGTATCAACATCAACATAGGGAGCAGATGCATTCTCATTGTCGCCGTCCAAGTTAACAACATTCTCATTAAAACTTGTATCAATTTTGCGCTTCCTGGTTTGTTCTCTGTACTCCTTCAATTCAGTATGGATTGCTTGAGTAGTTCTAGAACATTTCATAGTGTAAGGAAAGCTGCCAATGATGTGTTGTTTCAATTCGTTGATCTCACCCAAGGAATTAAATGCCGATACCGACGCCTTATCGACGGCGTGGAAATAGATATTTACAGGTATACCGACGGAAATATCGACAGATGCAATCATGGACTTATCGACGCCTAAATGAACGAATTAAATCATGAAATTTTACAGGCGTGGTCTCAACACCTAGATGCAACGTTTTATGCAATAAAATTCTATATTGGGTATGTTGGGGGGGGGTCAATCATGTGGGAGGTAAGGAATCAATCCTGTTTTTTTGAGATTTCGATGAAGGATTTCGATGACAAAATATAAGAATTAAGATCTGAAATTTTAGTAGCACAATCCATAAACGCATGTTTACACACTTATGCAATAATATTCAACTTACAACAAACATATAACAACATAGTAAATTACTAAGTACTAACTCACATCAGTTGTATGTTGAGTGGCGCGCCGGCTGCTGATAAGGATATTGTTGTTCTACATATTGCTCCTGTGTCATCAAAGCTCTATACGATTTGTTGTATGTGACAACATGCTCCTCATATACTTCAGGATTCACATACTGCATCATCCTAATCTTTGGAAAATGTTCTTGTAAATCTTTGAGATATTGAGCCTTGTTTGCTGAATTCCTGGGAGGCTGAGAAGAAGCGGGAGGAGGTGCGGGTGCCCTTGCTTGAGGAGCTGGAGGTTGAGGAAAGGGAGGTTGTAATGGAACTCCGGCAATAGGATAAATTGTAGTATGCCCACCACTCCATGTTTGCCCGAAATCACCAGAGTATGCTTCAGTGTTCACCCGAAAGCATCCATAAGGGCTACGGACAGAGTATGCTTCATGATATCCCATACCAGGTCCAAGTTCTAATTGTAACCTTGGTTGTGGGCCTTGTGGTTCAACTTGATATCCAGAATACCCATGTTGAGAAGTCTGAGATGGGTATGGAAGTGTCTGCCCAAATAACATATCTCCAAAAGAATGTTCTTGAGATTGAGAGTCAGATATACTCAATGCATCCATTGATTCAGCAACATCAGAATGATAATCACTTGGACTCCGGTATTGTGGTTGTGGTTGTGGATTAGATGGGTAGGAGTAGGGGTAGGGGCTTGGAGTTGTGGGCATTGCGGCATTTGGTGGAGGTGCACCGCTGTAATCTTTCCCAGTTCGAGTTTTTCTTTTTTGAAAAAGTTTTTCAGGCATGGGATATTCTTGTTGTTGTGGAGGTGCACCCCTAGTAACATAAGGCCGATCATCATGAGGATCCACAGCTGGAGGATATTCTGGAGAGTGTTGACTTTGATTACCACCATCATTATCATTGTCACTATCATCAGACTTAGATTTAGAACCAGCTGAAGAAGAAGAATTTGAGCTACCTAACTGCTCTTGTACTCTTCTATCTATTTCCATATCAACATTTACATGTGCAGCTTCAGGCTCAAGTCTTTCAGGCGGATTATCAAGAATAATATCATCACCGTTGTTTGGCTCAAATTGATCTTCTATGTATGGATCCGGACGCCCATCTAAATTATCAAGAACAGGACGACCTATCTCATTCATCCATTCCTCTAAAGGATTTTCTGAATCTTCCTCCAGCCCTCTACGTCTGTCAGTGCTGAAAGTGTATGCGGTGTCAATGGGATCGTGGACAACAGCAAAATCCACTTCCCTATAGTTGGCATCTCGTATTGCTCTAGCCCTCAACCACATGTTGTAGTGAACGTAGACAAGGTCCCTCAACCTGTTTGCCCCAAGCTTGTTCCTTCTCTTTGAGTGTATCAGATTGAATGTGCTCCAATTTCTTTCACAACCCCTGCAGATGTTGTTTGAGCAAGGAGACGAACATCCACTTTTCTTAAATGGGGGGCACCTGTTCCATTCCAAACCCACCACTCACAAGGATCACCTGCCTCACGATCAGAAACCGCATTTGGATGTCCAAAACATCCAGTGCCTTCACGGAAATGGCGCAACTGCAAAAAAAACATCATTTACGATATTTAGATGATGAAATCAAAGTGATGACTAATGAGTAATGACTAATGAGACATTAAGAATGTAAGTAATATAGTTATCTTATACCTCTTCCAGTACTAGCAATCGCTCTTCTGGAGAGATAATGAACTTGTTGGTGACATCTCTCACTGCAGTCATTAGAGTCGGATTCAATCCAAGCATTCGTGAGTATTGGAACCTCGGATTCAAATAGTAAGCTCTCACAAATATAAATAAGGAAATTAGAATGACATTTTAATAGGTAGACTATGAGTTAGAGTTAGACAATTAACTCAGAAGTTAGAAACTTAGAATATAATTGATTGAGATATATACCTGCTTTATGCAATGGATGCAAAAGCATATTTGTCCAACGATTCTCATAAATTCTGATGTATTGCTCATTGGACTTAGGAGCTGCTTCTTTGATGCGGTCCACCATTGAGGTCATTGCATCATATAAAAAAGGCATTGTTGTAGTTTTGTCACCATCTACCAGCCTCAATACCTTGACAATGGGTTCCATTATTCGCAACACCCTAGTAACCTTATCCCAAAAAGGTCTGCTGGCAATCAACTGCTCAATTCTACTGCCAACTGGGGTATTGTGCTCCTTCATGGAGGCCCACTCCACTCCATTGAAGAGCCTCCTAAGTCCATCCTTTTTGGACTTTAATGATTGTAAGGCAAGAAAGTTTGTTGCAAATCTAGTTGCACCTGTTCTAATCAGATCACCTCCACAATACTCACGTCGCCTCATTGCATTCAATAGAAAAGAATGGTTGTAGATGAATCCTGTGATCAACCTACCATCAATGATAACAGATTTAATGAATTCAATTGAGCCAATGTCCTTGAGAATGAGATCTATGCAGTGGGCAGCACATGGTGTCCAGTATATGGGATATTTCTTCATTAAACTGTCCCCGGCCTTCTTGAAGGCAGAACCATTATCAGTAACTATATGCACCACATTTTCCACTCCAACCTGCTTCATGTATGTCTTCATTAGTTTCTTTATGAACCTGTGGTTCCTGACCTCACTTGAAGCATCAACCGAGTCCAGAAAAATTGTAGATCCACGACAATGTGCAAGAAAGTTGATAATTTGTCTTCTGTTGCCACTAGTCCACCCGTCACACATAAGTGTGACACCATATTCAGCCCACATATTTTTTTGGCCTGAAATCCAGACTTGTAGATCCTTCTTCTCTAGGGGAAGATACTTGTTCATTAATTCATATGAAGTGGGGGCTTTGACGCCCCTCCCAGAATCCCCTATCACATCTACCATATGTTGCAGATACGGTTCAGTTGCAACATGTGCAGGTATACCATGAGCAAAGAAGAACTTACCCACTGCCTTGCCGACCTTATCTTTTGCACCAGTGAACATTGCTTTAATGCCCTTTTGCCTAGCTTCAGGCCTCCTAACCCCTGGCTCATCAACATGCCTCAATCTCGTACTAGCAGAACGGAAAAGTGTATCAATGCCGCCTTTCTTCCTTTTTCCATGACCAGCTCTGTCTTCATCATCATCTACGTCAACAACAGGAATACGTGCAGTACCACTGCCTCCACCTGCACCAGATGGCCCATACCTCCTTGTAATTCGAGCTGCCTCCTCTCTTTCCCACTCATCTCTGCGGGAATCTCTAAGGGCACGCCTATACGCACGACGTGAATAAGTTGTGTCACAATCAGGAGGATATGCAATGTCATCATCTGATTCTGCAGAAGAACATGTGCCCCTAACATTGAATAATGTATCTATGTGACCCCTGTCAGCCTCCTTCATCTTTTGTTGTTTGTGTTTCTTTGCACCCATAATATTT
Source organism: Alisma plantago-aquatica (assembly GCA_963693085.1). NCBI lineage: Eukaryota > Viridiplantae > Streptophyta > Magnoliopsida > Alismatales > Alismataceae > Alisma > Alisma plantago-aquatica. The sequence continues at coordinate 728,201,896 of OY856410.1, read as the reverse complement.
CTAAAATCATCCCTAACACTTTGGGGACACCTTGTGCACATTGCCACATTTTTTTCACCGCCAGTAATGTGACGTTTGAATCTAGTAATCCCCCCTCCACCAATTGTCTTGTTGCAGTAATTGCAAACTATCTTTGCCCTATTGCCTTCAAAAGGCGTGCAATGATTCCATGCAAAATCCATCACATTCTTAGCTCCACCAACAATACCGGCCCCAGAACCCTCACCATCGCTTGAAGACATCTTCTCAAAAGTCAAAAGTGGACACTGTCACACTGCAAAAAGACAGACAAATAAAAATTAGGTGTATGAAATCTATAACCCATTAAGTTGTAAGAAATTAATCTATTTTATGTATTATAGAATCAAACACAACACTTTTAGGTGTATAAATGTTAAATGTATTTATAGAATCAAACACAATATTTTTTAAGATTTTTAATAACAAGAAAAAAGGCTTAAATAAAAAATTAAAGTCTGAAATTAATTTAAAAATTATAAAATCTGATAATTATCTAGTATTAAGTCAAGTGATGTATTACAACTTTACTCATTCCATCTTACATAACACTAACGCATACATTTCTGTAGAAAAAACAAAAAAAAAACAAAAAAAATGATTTTTTTATTTTCAGCATTTTAAATAATAAAAAAACGAAAAATATAAATATTTTTACTAAATTTTTGTTTGTATTTGTTCACATTGCTATTTGGTACAACTTCTTCTACTAAACCTAAGTTAGATACCTACTATTTCTAGTACTTATTGTATTATTACGAATTTAATATTAATTAGTGAAATTATATGATAATACTAATTAAAAGCAGTAGATCTAGTTATACATTAGTAGATCTACATATAATATTCATAGATCTAATGTTAAATAGCATTAATCCTAAGTATTTTGAAGTAGATCTAAGATTTGGGTGTATTTAGAGATTTTTGGAGAGATTTTATGGTGAAAATAGATGGAAATAGATAGGAGATGGGTTGGAAATGATGAAGAATGCAAGAAATCAAGAAAACATACCTTGATTACAGCTGATTTGAGCTCCAACGAAGAAAATCACCCCAAATGTGTTTGTTGTTTCACTCCAACAGCAGCAGCAACAACACACTCGCAAATGCCGGCATACCGTGGCGGTATACTGCCCATATCGCCCATAAGTGGGGCATTTTACACTGAACCCCCCCTTACCGTTGAAAACCGGTCGGTTTTACCGGTAAACCCACCGGTTTACCGAAATTTGCGGGAGCAACGATAGAAATGCTTAAACCGATGCCAGGTTGGCTCGATATCGGTATACCGACGATATCGTCGGTACCTTCTTCCTTGATTGCTAACGTGCCGACAAAATCCACATTGCAACTTGTTCTTGTCTGCCAGATTAGGCTAAAATCCATATTTCCACCCAGGGTCTTTGGATTTAGCCTTTCTTGATGGATCATTCACCAAGTTGAGGAACTGTGCCAGAAACTCTCGAACATGTGTCACAGGTTCAACATCTCCTTCCATTACGAAGACTTGACGGTTGACGCCGATGTAGACGTAGACCTAGACGTGGAACAGGAGAATTGGAAAAGCAATGAACATGGGTTCTTGCTTTTGGAGAAGGAGATAACAAGGAAGAAGGAGAACCGAGAAGCCTCCTCGATCGATCACCGAAAGCGGAGAGAGAGGACTGCCGGGGACTAGCCGTCCGTTGGCGCTGGCTGCGTTTCGCGCGACTCCTTGTGCTGTGCGGTTTGCGGTTTACGCAAACAAAGAGGGTCAGGAGTCGGGGGGCAGGGGTAGGAAGTCCGATGGTCGTAGGAGAGTTGGGTTTATTAAGTTAAACAAAAAAATATAAAAAAGAAATTAATAGTTAGGCAGTAAAAAAAGCGGCCGCCCGACTGAGCCGCGACTTGCCCAGTCCCACCAAGCGCCCGCCCAGTCGGGCTAGGCGGACGCCCTAGTCAGAATTTTTAGAAAGCGTTGGACCAGGCCCCCCCCTACCTGTTGGAGCGCCAGGTCGACTAGGCGGCGCCCTGGCAGCCGCCTCAACAACTATGATTAACCCATACCCGAGCCAAACCGAAAAGTTTAATCACAAACACCAAATTGGAAAAGCTATAAAAGTTTAGCCGTCTCTAACAGCAAGCCCTAGCTCATCACTAAGACAATAATATGGTTTATAAATTTAAACCATAATATATACTTATATAGTCGTGCATTATATTGTGGTATCAGAGAAGTGAAATACCTGCTTAATACACATACAATATACAAAGATCTACAATTTTTAGTGGGGATTTCAGTTTGTATATCCAAATCAATACAATTATTAGTCCTACATTATTAACAATCAAATGCAGATATAAACATCTAAGGCTAGTTGTATAATTAGAGATAATTTTTGTCTTTAACTACTCAATTTGTCTAAGAAAACACAACCACCATGGGTATATAATCATAAAGATACATACCGGAGTATGATTACTAGTGTCCTAAATGTTTGCAATATGTAGGAGCTATGAAGCACGAATACTCCAAAACAAGTGCCGTACCCGTATCCATTACGTATCAGATGCCAATACTCCGTGGATACTCCTGGAACGTATTGGATACTCCTAATCTGCATCCATGCCGTATCCAGACTGCATCCAGTCGGTAAAAACTAGAAAAAAATGTGGGCATGACATTGCTTGGTTAGCATTTGACACCATGTTTCAACATCGACAGGCATAGACATAAGTAACATCGAGGATATATCGGTAGATGTCGAGGATGTTTAGTACCATGGTCACGTACAAACAACTAATTAGTATCGAGTGAGAAAGTAACAAAAAGAAAACAAACAAATATTGTATTGATATGGGCTCACTTAGAACAACAATTACATTAGCTATTACTGAAAGATGCCAACTCTGTAGATCTGGAGCAAAAATACAAGCAACTACAAGGAGAGGTAAATAGAGATAAGAACATGAACTCTTTAAGAATTAGATCGAGATTAAATAAAAAAACTAAACCCAGTTGTAGCAGAAATGATAAAGCTTTAGAACCAGTGCAGCAAGTGAAACACAACTTGATTCGTTGGAACAAGATAGACGGGCAAGTGATTATGTAAGAAGAAATACTATAAGCAAAGACAAAAAAATAATTATGGCAAGTCACTGAAATGGAGACAATGTCTCTAACGATGAAGGACACATGTGCGAGCAAACGTTCAGAGAAGAGGATATAAGGAGAAGGGGTGAAGTTGTAAAAGGACTAGACGTCAAAGGAAATTAAAGAAAGAAAAACAAGACCTACTTCTATTCGTCTTTGCTCCCTCCGTGTCTAGCAGGAGGTACAACATCAAGTCTTCAACATTGGGTGATGGCATGATGCTCCAACAAAGAGTTCCAGATAGGGATGAAAAAATAAATCGCAAATCCATCACCCTTACCAAACCACTCCGGCCCAAACCAATGAAACGATGTACCACATGTCTACTGGGCCAAGGGTCGTGTGTGTGAAAATTTCCCATGGGTGGTGGTAATTTACTGAACACCCGAACCATGCTTGCCCACTATCCAGGATGAATTAGTGCAGCCTGTCCATGCCGACAAGCGAGTGTGCAACTCCTTTTTCCACCCAGTCACCCTACAATTAACACCCAACCCTCTTCATTTTAGCTATCATTCCCCTTCCCTACGTTGACACCATTGCCATTGCAGAAGGCTATGTGTCCACCGAAAGAGCTGCCGCTGCCATCGAAGGCCGCACCATTGGCACTTCTAGTAAGATGGCGTCACCACCCAGGGAGGCGCAATTGAAGGGGGGCGATGGCAATGGTTGCTCCACGATGCTCATCACCAACAACCTCAATCCCCCCTTCCAGGTGTGGCCCACTAGGAGCTGATAATATACGAGTCCAAGGCGAACATCCTGGCCTCAACCCAAACCCACTCTGGCACGTCTAGATATATCAGTAGCCTGCCACTTGTGCTCTTTGACACATCTTTGTTGTCACAGTCGACGAGGCCAGAGGCAACATGCACGTGACTGTTACGGCAATGCTCTGTGCGAGCTGTATGACACCAACCAGTTAGCGTGGTAGATATGTATTTGTTCAGACCCTTCCCAGTGACAGATGGACCATCACGTTCACGGGTGAGATCTGCATCCAAACGAGTACGATGACTCTGACGTGACTAACGAGTAGAAAAAGATGGCGGTGCCATGTAGGGCTGTCTCAGTAGGATCATTATTTGAGGGCGATGGAGGCTAAAGATCTGGCATTGCTGATGCCTGCCCTTACAGACGTTTGCGACTGGTGTATCGGTCTCAGACAATTGGTTTGTTGGTCCCCGACAACTAGTGTACTGGTTGGCTTCCAACAACAAGCCTTGCATGGAAAATGAAATTTGGATACTCACTGTAGAGGACTTGATACATTTATAGATAGTTACAGTTGCAACCGGATGGATGTAATTTGGGTAACTGTGGATACCCATGCCTCCGCATCCATTCCACCCTATGCAATGGTGCTGGCGTCCACCATATGGCCGTTACAGTGTGGTTTAGATGAAATGCTGTGGGATGCGGGTGGTCACTTTTTGCCATCTCTAGCTCTAGAATGATCCCTTGGAGAGCTGCTAGAAGCAACTACTAAACTCCAAACTATGGTGCATGACTTCAAGTTCCTGTCGACTTTGCTAGGTGTGGAAGTGGAAGTTTGTGAAAACTATGAGGAAGTTTTGAAGAATATTGAACGCAAACTTCTATAAACTTTGATGTTTTTTTTGAACAAAATGATGTGAATTTAAAGGAAGCTTTGATTGAAAACTTCTAATTATGCTAACCTCTATCTTATATATGCTAATTTTACACAAAAATACAATCAACGACTCTCTAGCCCTAGGTATGTTGATTATACAATGTGTTTCTTGCATGGGTTAAATGTTCAATACACATATACAAATGCAATTCACCATATGTACTCTATGCAATATCCAGTCAAATGGTAGTTAGAACACCCTCTCTACCAACAACAAACATAGGAGTTGATATTAGAAATTGTGAAGGGGGTTGAAAGTGACACTTATGTCTTATATGGCCCTTAAAGCACTACTTAGGATTTATGTTTCTGGGTTGTCTCAAACTTCGCCCAATTTTGCCAACGTTGAGGAAACTTTGTCAACATCAGAGATGTTGGGACGGAAATACACTAAAAAGTCAACTTCGCCCTAAAGTTTGGACGAGGCCGAAGTATTTGGTATACAACTTTACCTATGGTCGAAATTCAAAATTTGTTGAAATTTCACCGGACTTCGTTGAAGTTATGTTCCATGCTCCAAACCCTCCTAGGGCTAAGGGGAAGAAGCAAGAGAGGTCACAAATAACGACCAAAGAAGAAGATGACCAAACAAAGAAGGACGATTGAGGAAAATGCAAAACGAACCCGGTTTGCTGCTTGCGTGCTCTTGCTGCCCTGCGTCCAATATAGGGCCAGTGCGTCGTTTCTGCAGGGTGCTCCAGTAAGCTGCTTCTGATCCAAGGTGCATAGTAGCCGCCGAAGACGGGGGCTGTAGCAGCTTCTAAACCCGAACTCTGTAGGGCGGAAGAAAGAGGCAGAGAGGAAATCATAAGGGAGAGATATGACTAGCAGTTTGGAAGGATGTTGGTCCTTGCTCCATTAGGCCGACGAAAGCTTGCTTGATGTCTCCGGCCGCCGGAGAAGGCGGGATGGCTGCTGCTGCAGCTCCTCCTCCACCCTGGGGTGATGACAGTGCAGTACCACACGTGACAGGAGTCGGGAGGGGGAAGGTTGGGGTCGGGGGACTCGCATGGGAGTGCTGTGAATATAACCACTTAATTCCGCGGGTCGACTCAGACTACTGGGCTTCTCCCAGTGGGGTGCGTCCACGGCATGTCCTCTGGTATTAAACCATGTTCGTCTGCTAAAAAAGCCCCAAATGGACAAGACACTGCTGGGCCGGTCCAACACGTTTTGGGACGTGTCCTAAATGTGTCCGACACGGCCACAAGGACCCTACAGCATTGTCCGTGCTTCATAGGTTGTTTGGTTGGATCTGCAGGACAATATGTGATGCTACAATGGTGTGATAGATGTTGTCAAGAAGCCTATTGTCACAATGCACCGTAGTTGGGGCTTCTCTTGTGCCATAAAATTGTAATTAGATTAATATTTCCAAAACCAAAATTAGGGTCTCTTGCAAGATTTCATGCTATAGAAAATAATAAGTATGATGAGAAGATTAGAAGCTTTGTAAAGACGATAATACATAACTTTAATGATAGTATCTTGGCTAGTAGGGTTGTAGGACAGATGGTTGGGTGCAAATAAAGTCTATGTGACACACTTAGTGTGTGGGGAATGTTTGGTCAAGGGGAGAGACAAAGGGAGAAAGAAAAGAAACAAGTTGCAGCAGGGGATCTGGTTGCTACTGCCACATTGCCCGGACTGCCGATGAAAAACTTAGACTGGTGCTTACTGGTGCCAATTTGCTCGATACGGAACTCGAAGCTTGAACAGGGGCTGCTCAGCGAGATCGTGTCGATGGGGGTGGGAGGAATTATAGCTACAACAACATAGATACATGGAGGGATGATGCTAGGTCCTCAGAGGATGGCCTTTTGAGCAGGTACAACGATAGGGATTTTCAGTTTGATGGCTCTGATTTGGACAACAGAATTAGTGTCTAGTGCCTTGTCTGGCCGTTGGAAGATGCTGCTTTTGTCTTTCCTGTTTGTTGGATCTTCAGGTGACCTGATCTTCGGAGGGATTTTTATGATGTTGTGCAGGATGATGTTGTGTGGTCGGAAGCTTGGTCACAATCATGGGAGCAGGAATTGGCTAGCCTGATGAGGCCGGTCGAGGGAAGATGACCCTGGTCTGGTTTGTGTCATAGGAGATTAGGGATGACCGGCTTGCCTGCTGTGGCTGTTCGGTTTGATGTTGGTAAAGGGTGGAGGTGCTGTGGTTGTTATGTGTGGGTTGATCAGCAAGGTTGAATGGGTCGCCTGGGTTCTGGGTCTGTTCCTTGCTCAGGTGTTGTGGTATAGGGAGGCGGTGCTTTGCGGTCTTTGCCTGAGGCGTGGCTTGGCTGTAAGCTTTTTTTGGATGGGGATGGAGGTGTTGGTCCTGTGTGGCTCCGGGGCAGATGTTTGCTGTCTCGGTGGTTTGGGGAGGATGCCTCCTTTTGATCTTTCTTTTTTCTTCCTTTTGCGAGTACATATGGGGAGAAGTGATTGATACTTTGCTTGTTTTTTCTGGCCTTTGGATTTTTGGGTAAGGAGGAGGGGCTTTTGAGGATGATTTCCTCACTTTGATGATACCGATGTGTTTGCATGCTGATGTGCCCTGCTTAAGGGTGTGGGGTGAATACAACTGAACCCTTTAATAAAAAAAAGACTGTTGCTGGATTTATGAATGAAGTGTGAAGTTCTATCCTCCCTCAGCATTGGCACCCACTTGGCCACCATTCTTGCCACCACACATTGCATCTTTGCTAGGCTGCCAGTGCTTTGCCTCTGTAGCTAGAATATTATCTCTCTATTTTTATATCGCATGTTTGATTCTAATTTACAGCTGCGAGAGATCTGAGTCCTGCTTAGGCCAGGGATGTTGGGCCACATTATCATTGATGTTTGGAAATATCCATATTGGTTGACATCTTATAAATAGAGCTTGCTGTACTCATTGTTGAACGGGGCGCTGCCTAAGCGTGCCTGGGCGTTCCCCCACCCTCCAAAACCCAGGCGCCCAGCCTCAATAGGTGTCTGGGCGGACCACCCAGGTGCTTATTGGGCCTCATAGTGGGCCTGGTTAATAGGCCATCACCATTTTTAGTTTTTTTGTCATTTTTCCTTAATGGTTGCACAAAGCAGCAAGTTTTCTGTTGCTGCTCCACTTTTCTTATTCATTTTGCTAAAGGAAGTTGTCTTCATATCTCACTGTTGCCTCACCATCCTCCTATCACCATGGTCATTTCCTTTTTTATACTTCCTGTTGCTTAACTAAGCAGCAAATTTGGTGCAATACCTTACTGTTGCCTCACCGTCCTCCCATCACCACAGCTATTTCATTTTTGCTTCCTTATGCATAGCTAAACAATAAATTTGCTTCCATGAGTTACTGTTTTATTTTTTTTGCTCTATCTAGTAGAAACATTGCTACTACGTACTGTCTCTTGCTCCACAAATCCAATAATAGTTGTTTTATTTTTTTCTCTCTCCACCAGATTACAATATTAATTGTGTTTATGTTGTATTCCTTATATATATATATATATATATATATATATATGCTTGTATGATATACACTCAAGTATATATTTTCTTTTTGTTGTCATTTTACGTTGCCAGCTTAGGTCATTAAGAAATTATGTTCTGGATGCTTACTCTTGGATTTTGCTTTTTGAAAGTGCATTACAGAGTTCCTTAGACTGTGAATTTGATGTCTTTATATTAGGTACCTGGTTCCTCGTGACATGTCAGTTGGCCAGTTTATACACATACTGAGCAATAGGCTCCATCTAGAACCTGGGAAGGCTCTTTTTGTATTCGTGAAAAACACCTTACCTCAAACAGGTTTGCATTTCCTTGATATACCTGATCGTTTTGGTCATATATTAGTTACTGATGCTAACGTTTTCTATGTTTTGTATCTTTCAGCTAGCCTCCTGGATTCAGTTTACCAGTCTTACAAGGATGGAGATGGTTTCCTGTATATGTGCTACAGCAGTGAGAAAACATTTGGGTGAGTGATGCTAGGCTCTTGCAATTGAAAAAGTTGGCTGTATGCATGTATAGCGGTGTCCCCTATCTGCATGGCGATGGTGGATGGTAAATTGTACATATTATGATTTGGGTGATAATAGGGAATAATATTGCTAGGTTTTTGGATACGAAGCTGTATAAATTATAGCGCCATGAAGTTACCATCCTGTAAGACATCTCCGTAATTGCATTAATGATATGCATCTGTCGAACATTAGCTTTGTGATATATGGTGTTTTGAGATATGTACTTGTCTGTAAAGCCGTACAGTTGGAGTTTCTATTTTACACTGAAATGAAGAAAGAATGTGTATTAGATTTACATGAATGAAGAAAAGCCACTGCCTAGATGGAAATGGTATCTATGCAGAACGACTTTGCTTTGCTAAGATGTGGTTGCACTTTCCTTCGTCCTCACCAGCAATGCTTAGGGCTGTAAGGGTATACCCATAACCTGTTGGGTGAGGGTAAGAGATTAACTCGCCCCTTACCTGCTGATCTGTTACCTATGAACCCGCTTCGTGTAGGGTAAATGAACACAACTTACCAGTGCCTGCTAACCCATTCTCTAGTAGTGTTTAGGTTCTATAAACAAACTATACAGTACTAAATTTTATAGAGAGACCCTAATCGTAATCTATTCTTGATCTCTTGCAGTCGTCCTGCCCTGCTGTGCAGCGGCTACCATGTACTCATCCCTTCCTTTTAAAGCCCAATCTTTCGGTCCTTCTCCAACCAAGGTCTGCTAGCAGCGACTCTTAGGCTCTTAGCCCCTGTTTCGCTCGAGATCGAGATTATAAAATCAGGATTGGGTTTAGTCGACAGATTTGGATTTATTTATCTGGATCCTGTCTTGTTTCTGTTTGGTGTTTGGCAGTTTATTTCATTACAATCGCTCATTAGATTGGACTGTCTTTTATGTGTTTTTCAGTCTAGTATATAAAATAAAAGAACACTAAAGACAGAGTCAAATCCGGACCAAAATATGAAGTCTTACGGAACCGGAAATAAACATTGTCAGTTCAGTTTTTGCTAAACAAAACAAGACTGGAATTGGGTTGGATTACTCAGGATTAGTGTCTACATGACACAAAAAGACAGCATCTAAATCCGGATTAGATCCCCAACCACACAACACCTTAGCTACTTCTCCCGCCCCTGTGCTGATGACACTGAGATCTCCTTTTGCTGAAGCGTTACTGTTTATATCCCTAGTCTATTAGCTTGTCACCCACGATGGCAGATTCGTAGACTACCTCCTCTGGCTCACTCAGATCTCTTGGCATCGTGCATGTGAAAGTGTATGGGAGTACATGGAGGCAACTTCACTGTTCAGGCGTTTCCCCTCCGAGTGATTTGAACTGTCACATGCTTCAACATTTTCTTAAAAGGATCCGTGTTGCCGTATTCATGTGGATTGTGCTCCTACATGTGGTTCTCGTCTGCCCTATTTACCATGGTGAGACAGCAAGTGTGCTGTGCTTCGCCCCGATTTGCAGGCCATGCCATGATTGAGTATGTGGTTTGAAGCAAGGAATGAGGTATCCAATGCCGTTTCAATGGCGACGAGATGGAAATGGAAATTTTGACGAATGTAACTGTCCGTTTTAACATCAAAATGAACGGACTAAGCCATGCAATTTTGTAAGCATGATCTCTACACCTAAACACAATATTTTATGCAATAAAATTGTATATTGGGTTATGATGGGAGGGTGTTTGGTGTTTCTTTCATGTGGAAGGTAAGGAAACTTGCATGCTTCTTTGGAATTTCGAAGAAGGATTTCGATCACAAAATGTAAAAATTGAGTTATGTAATTTTACAAGTAAGAGCTATATATATGCATGTACTTATTTGTGCTAAATATCATATATTGGATATGTAGGTTGTCCCCCACATATTTTACTTAGGTTGATAGTTTGTGGTTGATATTGACTCAAAGTCAACCATTTTTTGACCCCAAGATCACTAATGCAATGTTTCCAAGCATTTTTTCCTATCTAGTTGGCTTCCTAGCACCCTCATTATCTATTAAACCACCACCAAGATATATGTCGTCCACATTAAAGAAAATAAATAATAGCATAAATCATGCATTTGTATTAGTTAATTTGAATAGTAAATATTAGAAATGCATCCATATATGATATACTACAAGTATATGCTTTGTATGAATACTAAATGGTAAAATAACTCCAATCCCCTTTTACTCTTCAAAAAATAACAAAAACACAAATGATTGCAATTTTTGAAACTTACATCAAATTTCCACCAACTTTTAGTTGGTGATCAAACATTGGTTCTCCAACATGCCACTGTTCACACACTCTGTAAATCATCAAATTTCCACCAAAATTTTTGACTTGTGCATAAAAAAACTCAAAATCTTCAAAATAGGCGAGATTCGTCGAAATCTTTGAAATTTTGATCCAAAATTTGATAGATGCAATATTGATAACACTTTTGACTAGAATGGACATAATCACATGTTTCCATAGCAGATGACACCAAAATCAAAATTTTAATCCAAGATTTGCCAATTTTGATGAAAGCTCATTCCTTGGTTTGAAGCTACGTTTCCCTACTAAATAATATACTTAGATGTAACGTGCAGGAACTGATATTGATAATGAAATGCACAAACTAGTTAGTGGTGTTTCCGTTGGTTTTCCTTAGATGAGGTCAGTGTTCTCATATGCCCCGCATGAGGCCGCTTATGCGGCCGCATATGCGTATGCGGTCCTCAGCCGCTCCCCATATAGCTATGCAGTGCTATTTTTGGGCATGGACCGAATATGCGGCATGCGGTCGCTTAGGCCCCACATTTCATTTGGTGACTTAAGTAAAAAAAACTTCAAATAAAATCAACCAAATTAAATGACAACTTCTTCTATATAGTTGGTTTAAGATCAGATATTGAAATTTTGCTACCTCAGAAATAATTCTATTTTGAATGAGTGGTAAAAAATATTTTATTACATTTTACAATTGTTAAAGTTTCATTATGCTCTTTCCTTTGCTCTTTTTTTTCTCTTCTATTTTTCTCTAAGATTAGAAAATGTTGCACTTGCAACAATTCTAATTTTGTCTTGTATAAAAGGGGAACCTATTGCAGATATTAATTGGATATGAAATTTTCTTTTACAAAGTATCAAATTTGTGTGCTGCCTAGGGAGTAATTTATATTCCCTATGATTTTTTCTTCTCTATTTATTAGTAACTTGATTTCTTCATATCATTTTGATGTTTTGATTTTGTTTTTGATGTTCTTTTTCTATTTCTACTTTGAAGTACCATGCGTTGTTACTGTGGTTTTTCTTATAGTGTTCATCCAATAAATGTTCTGCTACGAACTGCATGTGTTAGTGTGTTTTGTTACTTGTATATTCTAGTACATTATATAAACTTAGGCTTTTGTTGATTGATTTTTCTTATTGATGATTGGAAAATGTGTTTCTTTTTCCATGATGTAATGATCCATTGGTACATTTTGGGCTATTAGGCTACAAAACTAGATAGTATGAAATTTATGATTATGATTATATTTTTTTAATTAAATATACATGTATAAAATATAGAATTTATTTAAAAAAATTCAAAAATGCATATGCCCCGCTTATGCTCCCGCATTCCGCTTATACTCTATGCGGTACCCTGACCGAACACATATCGCATAACGCATTTCAGAACATTGGATGAGGTATAGTGATATCCATTTTTCATCAAGTCCAAAATCTCAGTTAGAATAAAAAACACAAGAATTGTCTACATACATTTTGTAACTCTTTGCCATGCGCTTCTGGAAAATTTCTGTAGTTAAGGAATAATTTGTTTTGTTATTATGACTATCCTGGTCTGAGTCAGTTGCTGATTGTTGTATTTAAATACAAAGTAATATAGTTGGTTTTAATGATATTAATAGTAGACTGTAAAAGAGTGGGAGTTAGCATCGAAGTAACTACACCTAACAGGATTGCGACCCTTGTTGAGAAACTTACGCGACAAATAATTAACAAATACTGTTTCCATGCGCTAAAGCGACGACAAGATTACTGTTTCCATGCACCAATGCCACGACAAGGTAATTAGTGTGATTTAGTATAGGAGGAATTATTTCGACAAGTAAACCCGTCCGTGAACGGCTGCTCTCCCCGCTCTCACCTTAGCACCGCTAGGGTTTCTTCTTGCATATGCGGCTGCCTGGGGGGAGGGAGTTTGACCGCCGTAAAGCGGTGCCCCGCTCCCCCTCGGCCTGTTCTCGTCCGTCATCAGCAGATACTCTTCTTTGGGAGGTGTGTGGACGTGGTGTCTTTGAAGACAGCGGTCTTCTTCTTCCCTGTCGTTAAGCCCGGTTGCGACGAGTTTCCTATCCCTTTCTCTTTTATTGGCTTTCTATTTTTTGTTCTCTTATTTTGTCTATCTCGCTGTTAATCAACGTTACTTTATCTTCTCGTGGTAGATTTTTCTTTCTCGGTCAATTTTGTTGTGAAGTTTGTATGGCAGTAAGTGCGGGGAAAATATCCTTTTGGAACACCGATTTGGTGCAGGTACTCTACCACATATACATACCCAGGTTGAAAGTATTCCTCATAGAAAGCTGCCTTAGCCAGCGAAGGAGAAGAGGAATCTATACATCATTGTCCTTATCAGATTCCGATATGAGTTTTTGTGGTGGTTTGTATCTGTTCTTGATCTTTGTGTGGTCTTTTAGTTTGTTTTTCTCCTCATATAGATGCCGAATGGCCCCTCCATAATGAAATTTGTCTGTTTAACTTCAAAAAAAAAATTATTTCGACAAAAGGGACTAGCTGCACATATTGTCTTTATGTGTGTATAAATATAAAAAGGAGGTAACAAATTAGTTCCTGCTTTGTTTTTGTGTACACGTAAAGATATAATTTGTACAGCTTTGCGTGTGAGTTTTAGCCCACATAGCAGATTCCTTATATAAATGGTTCACCTTTTCGACGAACCCGGTTATTTTTACTAGATGAAAATTACACACAACTTCAAGTTCTCCAAGATAGAAAAGCACAATGAAAAAAGAGACCCGGTGGCATGTCTCCGGGCGTACTACACCGACATGGTGTACTACAAAAGAAGACATTATATATCCACAATAGGAATAACACAAATCAACTTGAACATGTCGTTGCATATGTCCACCTAAGGTTGCACACTGTATCAGGCTAAGGCGGTCCACCTAAGGTTGCAACACTCTATCTGACTAAGTTGAAAAGTAACATACATCAGCTCTAATACATCTATTCATCCATCAGATCGATGCAATATACCTAAAGTATTTTTTGTCTGGAACTTCTAAAATTTCATTTTGACAAAATTTGAACTTTATTTAAAAAAATATGTGAATTAGTATACACAATGAATTCTAGTAGTCAAGTTAATTTTAAAATAAATCAATAATAATCCACATAACTCTTAATTTTGAAACAAGATAAAGTAAGATTAAAGTAAACCATAGTTCACAGTGTCACAAAAGCCATAAGTAAGTAATTGTCAAGGCATATTCCATACTTACTGCTAGATGGCCTTCTCATCAAGACTTTTCTTCTAGCATCAATCAAGTACGAGGAAATATATTGCATGGGACCGTAAAACTACTCAAGATGCTAAGAAAACAAAGCACAATCTTATAAAAGATATTAAAAATCTACATCATACTATTCCTAGTTCTTGTTCATTTGATACGATTAAATGTGCGTGAATCGCCAATGACGCTATGAATCCCTCTTAGCTGATGAAGAATCCAATATCACACAAAGGAGTCATTCGATTTGGCTACGAGAAGGAGACAATAATACTTGTTTTTACCACACATTCCTTATATGTATGCGAATGAGGAATAAGATCGCTGCCTTACAAGGTTCACATGATTTGTCTACTTTTTTGAATCTATTGGTTCTAAAGCATTTTGAAAAACAATTCCAGTCTTCAGTAGTTTCGAATGAACTGCAAATGGATAAACTATCTGCATTTTATCGATTCAAATTCTTCTCCTGGCTTATTCTTTCTACGTAGCTCTCAATCTGAACAAGAAACTTTTTTTGCATTAAATTGTATGGGCAAAACAAAACTTCCGGGCTAGGTGGTATTGATGTTGAGTTCATTTTTATAATCGGAATATTGTCAAATGCTCAATATTAAAGATTGTGAAAAGTTTTTTACTTGGTCTACCTTTATCTTCTCAAATGTGCAATGCACGCATAGTTCTTTTGCCTAAATCTCCTAATATTATACAATGTTTACAACTTCATTCAATTTCTTTAAACAATGTCAGTCTCAAATTGATATCTAAATTTATTGCCAAACGTCTAAAACTATACATGCCAAACCGAATACATACAACTCATAGCACCTTTGTGTCAAGAAGAAGCATACCTGATAATATTATCTTGGTGCTGAGGTGTTGGTCATCGAGAGGGTGCCTGAGGTGCTGGTCATCGACAACTGGTCGAAGGTCCTGATGGTGATCCTAGCCCACCAATGTCTCGAGGCCATTGTCAGCATCTGATTTGAGGAATATAGGAGCGTGGCTCATTTCTTCCTGCAGCAGCAGCATGTGCATGCGTGGTTTTATATAGAGTAGCCCATTTTGGATTTCTATTCTTTTTCATACTTCATCCTCAATTACATCCTTAACTGGCCTGACCACTACATGCTTCTCGACGACTTCATGAAACATTCACCGCCACTGGGTGATTAATAATTTATAATCTCTCTTCGTCACTCTTTTTGAATTGATGACTATTCATGGTCTTCCCCTACAGATTGATCCTTACCCTGTTCGACCTATTATTTTCAGCAAGTGCCCATACACTGTCTTCCCCAAGGAATTGCTTTTTGGGTGCACTCACTCCATCTTCTCCATAGGCAACAACAATCTTGCTACTTCAATGATCAATCGACAAAAACCATCCCTAGATAGCATCCCCTTCAACTGCCAGTTCAAGGAAGCAGGCTCTTTGCAAAATAGAGTCACCTATATGGGATAGGAACAACGTTCAAGGAAGCAGGCTCTTTGCAAAATAGAGTCACCTATATGGGATAGGAACAACGTTCAGGGGAAGAAGGGAATGCCACCTTGTGGTCCAAAAACCAAATCTTTTATGGTAGGATTAGATGCGTGTGGATCTATCTGCCCTTCTCTTTATACCTTTAACTATATATGAATGCTTGATCATAACTCTATCCTACTTGATCTGGGTGATGCTATACTAATAAAATTGCACCTCCACATCTATATTTGATCTTAGATCTTCTATTAATCATATATGAAAAAAATAGGTAAAATTCTAGCTGTATCATTTATTACATGTCTTCTGAAGATTTTTTCTTAACTTCCTTTTTAATATGGAATGTTTTTGGTAACCGAGACAATCCACCCTAGGCAAGACATACATTGTAAACTCTCTAAATATGAGAGGGTGTGGATTAGTCACCCCCTCCCGCGCCAAATTAGTGTGGATTACTATTCGTAAAATACATTTGGTGAGGTCCAAAACCCTCCTTCATTGGGATTTACGAGCTCTTACCACCCAGACTACTCTAGCTGGACTTTAATATGGACTATTTATTCTAAAGATCATACCTTGACCATCTTTTGCAAATGGTATGTGCTAATAGCTACATGTGAAGTTGGATTCTTGACAATAGGAATTGAAGAAAGCAAAGGACAGATTGCAACCCTCTCATATGAGAAGGACATGAACCATTATCATAAAATGAAGACAAAGACAACAACAAATGGATCTGAAGTATGCTATGAAGAACCTCAAGAATGTCTGCGATCAGGTACTTTCTTGTTCCGGGTTCTCTTTTTTTGATTCATTCCTTATAAAACTATTCTTGTTCCAGGTTTTCTTTATTTGATTCATTCCTTATAAAACTATTGTAGATCTCTTGATAAAAAGTACATTGTGTCAATGTAACAAACACTACGATCTTAAATTATATGCTTCATGTACTCATTGGAAATGAATTACAAATGAAGAACCTACCATTTAGAATCTACCTTAAACAATAAAAAAGAAAAGCCTACTATAATTTGTGATCCCATTCAGTAATTTTCTTACTTGCAAAAAAGTATATTCTCTTTTATTGTAATCATACAACTAAATGGGTATAACCAATATTGTTTATATATATATATTATCAATCTTGAAATTTCATAATTCTTTTTATTATGGACGTTGTGAGTCCTTCATTTCCTAAATTGTTTATGGACCAAAGTAAAAAAAGTCTCCAAATTGTACGAAAGATCAATGATTTTTTATGATTTTATTGGGCCAGAATATTCAACACAATATATCCATTGCTTGCCAATTTTTTGCCACATTTCACAATTTTTCATGCTTCTTCACAATCTATACGATTCTTAATGACTTTTTACTATTTTTCACAATTTTTCACTTTTAAGTTGCTTGATATATTCTTTACCAAACCGTGTATACAAGACTCTTGATATACACTAAACCACCAAACCCACACTCCCTCGATAGTCCATTGTTATTGTTCAACCATTCTTTAATCTTTTCCTACCTTTTTCACTCAATGAGTTTGTATGTCTAGTGACCTTAATGATTACATGTGTAAGAGATATGTATGTATATGTATGTATATATATGTATATATATGTGCACATATATATATATATATATATATATATATATATATATATATATATATATATATATATATATATATATATATATATATATATATATATATATATAGCCAAATTATTTTCAATTATTTTGGAGTATTTGATCAAACTTTGATCGAACTATAGGTATGTTTGTTTTGTTGGATCTCATTAAAGTGTGAGGACTACCAAGTTTTATTAATCCCAATATTACCTAATCTCCGATTTTGAATAGTCCATCAATGCCAAGTTTTTTGTTTGTTTTATATGGAAGGCATCTATGTATTTTTCACATAGGTGGGGACCATCGCCACTGTTGCAAAGTGTATATGCGGTCATCAAATTTTGATATCCAGGTGAAAGACAACCGTGAGATATAGAGCCTTTGACTCCTTTGCTGCAACTCGGCGTCCCGCCGTTTTAAAATGGAAAAGTAAATCTGACTATTACTGTATGCTAGAAAAATACTTGAGTCTGTTCACTTTCCATCTCCATTAAGACAAATCTAAATTTTGTGATTATGGATCTACGATTGCAGTCCCATACAACATATTATTGAAAAAATACCCTATATCGATTATTTCACATTTTTATTCATTTTTTTCAAATTCTATTTTTTTTACCAACCAAAAAGTTACCAAATCCCAGATTTGTCACTAAGTTGTGGACCATGTCACTTCTTCTTATAAAATTTAATATGTTTGTCACTATCAACTTCTATACATGAATATAATTCTTTCTAGGATTATGTCTGGCTTTTTTGAGCCATGTGCCCTTTTTTGTTTTTTTAATAATATTCTCTTATATACGCTTAGTCATACATTAGTACTATGTTTAAAGTGGATTTGACTTTGATGTGAGATTGCAGGAAAGGTTTGAAAGTGTCCATGTAAAAGAGTGAAATCACCCCTTCACTAAAAATTTGAAGAATAGAACCTCCAGTCCAAACACACCTGAAAGATATGTTGGAGTGGGTGTAAAATTTTCAAATCTTATTTATGGTATACAAAACAGCCAAAGTGTCTCAACGGAATAAAAATATGGACTATATTCAATTTCTCATAAGGTTACAAAAGAACATCTTAAACTTACATGTAAAGGTACATCATAAGGATCCATGTAGAGGGAAATCTAAACCACATCAAGATTATCTCCAAGCTTTAACTCCTTAAGCTAGATCCATATCTTTATGCCATGCTCTCTACATCCTCAACCTAGGGTTGGAAGCATACCCCAGCAAAAAGGAGAAGAAAAGGAAACATCACCAAAGGTTGGTATGTGCATACTAAAAAGTAAAATTGAGCAATATAAAGAATAAAAGGACAACAAATAAAAAAGGCTTTCCATAGAAAAGAAAAGTACCACCCAAGTGGGTATCAAGAGAAATGAATCACAAAAAGGAGACACTTTCCATTAAAACAAATAAAAGATTTTGCCATATATACATCCACTACCATGGTGGGAAATGAAGCACAATAAGAGAAAGTAGGGCACACACCCCACAATCATCATGAATATCCTGCATGTATGTGAGATAAGCATAGTCCTAGAATAATATAAATACAAAGGCGGCCAAGCCTCACAAACTTGAAACCTGATAGAGATGACATACTGCCACTCCCAATATATATAAGTTGGGCCAAGCCTTACAAACTTGAAAACTGGTTATGGGACACCACCACCTCCATCCCAATAATAACAAGGGCATACTGCAAAAACCAATGCAATTACACTACTCTAGTGCTACTGATTCACATAGCATGTTTAATATAGATGTAAGTAAAAAGTATAGTCAGAATATACAAACTAGTCACCATAAAAGTGACCAACATATACATCCACCTCATAAGTGGGCAAGAGACATCACATGTCATCATAAAAAGTTCCATCATGAACCCATCATATGATAAGAGTCCAAAAGAATATCCATGATCACAAGATCAGTAATAAAATAAGATAGTTCATAAGAACTATGATTTTCAAAAGAAAAGACATTGTGTATAGGCTAATGTCCATAGGACCAAGAGAAAGAGAATATAGGTGAATTTCTGAACATAGAATAATAGGAGATGCAAAACATACTAGAAGAGAGGATACAATTAATTAATTTCTCAATATATAAATAATGTGGGATACAATCATACCTCATAAGAGATCTACATATGTCCAAGTTCAGATATAGATTTAAACCTAGGTCTTCAAAGCACCTATAAAGCACATATGTAGATTTTGAGTCAATTTCATATTCATTATTCAAACTCTAAAAATTATCTTTTTCTTTACATGTGATTTAGATTAACAAAACCATGCCGTATTTTAATTTACCTTTTTTTGAGTCTAAAACATATTTTATTATAGTTTTATGACATACATATATTTAGTTATGAATTTTACAAGTTATTACTTATTTCGATCAATCCATTAAAATCACATACTTTCAACATTGGATTTAGGCAAAAAACCAACACCATTAGAAAGCTTATATTTTTCTAAATCCATTGAGTATTTATTTGTAATTCTTAGACAACCAGAGAAAAAGATATGAATTTTATAAAACCGTCCAATTAGAAAATAAAGAAGTTCCAAATAGACAATAGTATTTGCGAGAGATAGGGAGTGTGGGGCCGCCCCCCCTGACTTGGGCTAATCAACGACCACCGTGTCAGGTGGTCAATGACCCACTTTGAATCATCTAAAACAAAGAAAAATAGAGGTGTAGAAAGACCGATATAGCCCTGAGCAAAAAGGCAAGAAAGGAACCTATGCGAGGGCAGTGGAGGAATTTTGCGAGGGGGAATCATCCCCTCCTATCCACCGCCATGGGTGCAACTTGTGCAACAACAAGCTAAGCCCGATATTGGGCGTTTCCACCATCTACGACAAAACAACAAACCATTTTCATAAAAACAAAGCTCAAGGGTTCACGAACTTACCAAAAAAGACAATCAAACAACAGAGCAATAACCTGCTCGCACATGGTTCCGCAAGGCCATAGGAAGGAAGAAGCTCAGAGGTAGATGAAATTGGAACTAGAGGTGCAATTGTCATGGAGGAACAATTGGATGAAGACCGGCGATGCCCCAAATGTACATACATAGCAGTGAAGATAGGTCCAGAGAAGCCACGAGGTCGGGGGCGGAGAGGAGCCAACTGAAGAATTAGGCAAAACCTATATAGGGGATCTTAGATCATGACCATATTTGTGTGTGGAATCCTCTCCCAATTCCAACACAAGAAAAATCACGCTAAACCGACGAGAATCGAGTGAGAAACCAACAAATAACCAAGCGGTTATATTGCACCTGCACGAACCTCTCCTACTCAAGATAGGAGACATAATCTCTACCATCTGCACATTGATCAGATGGCCAAGAAGAAGTGCATAATTATGTGACTGCGTGATAAGGAAAAATCAAATCCTCAAACTAATCAGACTAAAGTGTAGATGCATTTATTTCTATTTTTCTCTTTCTTCTTTTGAGGGTGTAAACAAATCCCAAATTAGATGAAATTTTGCACATAGGCTAATTAATACATGTAGATTCTGATTATGAAATCATATTTTCCTTTTGAGAACTTTTGATGTGTTAAATAGATAAAATCATATTTTCTCTTTCCTCATGCATTAATGGCCTTAAGATTCTCCAAAATTAATGAAACATCACCCGTAAGTCATATTTAATGTGTTGGACATGAATTTTCCATTAATGTTATATGTTGGATTTGTTTGTATAATTATTTAATATTTTGAAGGTTCTACTCACTTTCTCTCTCCTAATTTCACCTTTTAAGCAAACCTTCTCCAAATTGGATAAAAATCACCCAAAGGCTATATTTATTATGTAGATTATGAATCCAAGATTATTTTCCTCTTTTAGAGTCATTTATTATTTTATTTGATATTTTGGGGAAAACACACATCATCTTTTCCAACTTTAATTAGATTAATTATTATTGTGTGAATAATGTGAAACTTGACTCCTAAGGCAATTGGGACCCAAGGAACACGATTCTTAACTTATATTCCACTTTTGAGATTTCTTTTAATGAGTTATGTCACAATTAATATTTATGGTCATTATTATCACATTATTTCATTATTATCACTAATGCTTATTCCATTATGTTAATATTATCACCAAAATAATTATGTGGGATTATTAGCACGAATGTTTTAGTACTTCACGTGTATATGTCCATTTTTGGCCTAAGATTAATGTGAGAACATTATGTTACATTAGGGTGATATATATTAGCTCATTAAGGTTATACACAACCTCATCTAGATCTAACCTTAACTTTGTTTGGCTAAGACAAAAAAGATCAAACTTCTAGGGTAGGGTTTGAGATCTAGTATGTTACACTCCAAGATGTAATAGGTTTTTTTAATCTTAGTGACTCAAGACATAAGTCTTGATGCCTCTGAGGTGAAAGTCTTGAAATATATATGAGGCTTTCTAGGTGTATGCCTTAAAATATCTCTAAGACATTCATAAAAATACACATATGTCTACATATTTATACATATATAATTTTTATACGCATGGTATATATGTTTGTGTATATTATAAAATTTGATTGTATTATCAAAATTAAGACTTAGTAGAAATCTTTTATCAAACTTAACAAGGATGCATAGGAAACTATAGAAAACATAATTACAAAATTCTAACACAATATATAGTATATATATTAGAAGATGATATACTAATACTTTCTACTATTCAATATGAACGTGTGATTGGATTGAAAAACATGGTAAACATAATTTGGAACTAGTAGAAACAAGGGAAAAATGACAAATAAAAATTTAAAGCCACAAATAGTATACAAAAAGGTCGCATAAAGATTACTTAAAAAATCAAGATTGTTAAATCCAAAATCTAAAGTATAATTGAGTTTGTGCCCTTGGACGCACAAATTTTATGGAAGTTCAATAATGAAAGAACGATAATACATTTTATAAAGAAAGTATTTGTGATGGTATCCAACAAAGATCTAGGTGGTTAACATAAAACATTATCATCTAGGATTTAGGGCTTGCGCTCAACTAAATCTTAGAATCTCAATGCCTTTAGTCGAGTCTCATACATTTTTGAGGTGTGGACCATCAGACTCTTGCACCGAGGCATAATCCTTAATAGAAAAATATGGTAGTATCACCCCAAGGTGTACGTTGCGAGTGCCTTAAGGCGGATTTTTAGACCATGATTGAAATATCTATTTGTCTTTCTTTACTAATTGGTAGATGAGGCACTTTTGTTTATATCTTCTATTTTAGGTGGTAATCATAATTGTCAAGGAGGCTATTCAGTAATTTTCCTGCTTTAGGATCCTAGGGTAGGTATGATTTTTATATATAATTAATTATTTATATATAGAGAGAGTTATATACAATATAAGCATGTATACAAATAAATAATAATCTAGAATTGGTAAAAGTTTTCATAAAACACCACAAATAATTTTTAATGAAGACTATTTAATATATTCAAAAAATATAACTAGAAAGAGAAGAGTGACATGCAATCTTTAAACTCATACTTTAAGTACTTGTTGGGCCGTTGTAACTAATACGAAGTTATATGGTAAACAAGTGTACTATGAATGCAACTAGTATCAGATCAAATTACATCTCATCCATTCCATGGTAAAAGACACAAACACACTTCAATAAATAGTAAGACTACATGACCAATATCTAAAAAGGAAAAACTCAAATGACATATTGTTTAGAATTTAAATAAAAGCCAAAACTTGTCTAAAGTTGTTTAAAATCTACTATAACAACTAAAAAGCAAATGATTTTCTTCATCATATTATAGCTCCTCTTCATCATGTTCCCCTTCATCTTCAAGAATATTTTCATCCTCTATTGTGTCATCCTCCTGTGTCTTCATGAAGAGAGAACATATAACCATTCATTTGCAATAGAAGAAGAGTCAATTTGATATATATAGAAAGAACTTGATTAATGTCTGGGTCCCCATTTATGACCCATATGGAACAATCACACCACTAAAACTTGTATGCTTGCTGAGAAAAATTTAGACATGCTCAAAAGTAATCTACAAATTGCATTTTGGTCAAATTTCAACAATATAATACAAAATAGCTAATCCACTACGTAAAGATTTTAAAAATTGTCAATATATTTTAATATTCTATGCGCACGTCATCACATTACAAATAAATAAACTAGAATCTAAAAATACTTTTTATAACTCACCGACATATTCACACACTAACATGTCGCTCTAATATTTTGTCAATACAACGACATCGACATGGTGATGGAGATTCTTGTGTATAATATTGTTTACACATGATTGATTGGATGAAAAGAATTTGAGATAAAGAAATAAGGTTGTGGAATCCCCCTAATCTCATTGATATACATTTAAAGAACAACTATCAGTGTCACTTCTGCCATCAAATTCTGATAGGTGTAATCATTTGTATCCAGTCAATAGAAACCATATTTTTATAGAGATCATCATCATCATCATCATCATCATCATCATCATCATCATCATCATCATCATCATCATCATCATCATCATCATCATCATCATCATCATCATCATCATCATCATCATCATCATCATCATCATCATCATCATCATCATCATCATCATCATCATCATCGTCATCGTCATCGTCATCGTCATCGTCATCGTCATCGTCATCGTCATCGTCATCGTCATCGTCATCGTCATCGTCATCGTCATCGTCATCGTCATCGTCATCGTCATCGTCATCGTCATCGTCATCGTCATCGTCATCGTCATCGTCATCGTCATCGTCATCGTCATCGTCATCGTCATCGTCATCGTCATCGTCATCGTCATCGTCATCGTCATCGTCATCGTCATCGTCATCGTCATCGTCATCGTCATCGTCATCGTCATCGTCATCGTCATCGTCATCGTCATCGTCATCGTCATCGTCATCGTCATCGTCATCGTCATCGTCATCGTCATCGTCATCGTCATCGTCATCGTCATCGTCATCGTCATCGTCATCGTCATCGTCATCGTCATCGTCATCGTCATCGTCATCGTCATCGTCATCGTCATCGTCATCGTCATCGTCATCGTCATCGTCATCGTCATCGTCATCGTCATCGTCATCGTCATCGTCATCATCATCATCATCATCATCATCATCATCATCATCATCATCATCATCATCATCATCATCATCATCATCATCATCATCATCATCATCATCATCATCATCATCATCATCATCATCATCATCATCATCATCATCATCATCATCTATGCCTTAGTCCCAACTATGTTTGGGTCGGCTACATGGATCCTTCATTTCCATTCAGTTCTATTCATTTGCATCCTTCATTTTTATATAGATGTAACATTTAAATATTTATTTGTGTTTGTATGCCAACCTTTTCTCCCATATTATGATACCTTTGTTGTACATTTTAATGCCAAGTTAGCGTGTTTAATAGCATCTCATTAGTCACTACTATTTTAATAGCTTTGGCCTACTTGGCCCACTTTGATAGTCAGTACCACACATGGCAATGTCTACCTCACTCAATGTAACACCTTCAACAACAATAGGATCACCTGGAACACACACCATTCATTCACTTTTCCAATTTAATTTGTCAAGAGTTACATGATCATAACTCTTCTCTAAGTTCTCTATCCGCCTACTCTTAACCTTTCATGAAGCGATCAGTTGTACTGAATGTAGACAATCTTGTCCATGATTTAAATCTCTAGCATGTTCCTCCTCTTTGTGTGAATCTACATAACCAAAAAACATGTCATTGCAATTTTAAGAATGCCAATAGAATTACATGTCTACATAAATCATACTTCAAAATCATACCTAAATATAACTTACGGTAACACTTACAAAGTCAAATGTACTCCTAGCCCTCTCCGTAGAAGAGGAGGTATAAAACAAGCCAATGATGGGCTTAGTAATCTTATGGAGTGACGGTGTTTGCCCCCATATGCGTCCCACCAAGCAACTACAAGAGAATACATTTTAAGTTTAAATTAGTAAAAGAAATCCTCAAGTATATTATGTAAAGTATACAACTTATGTTGTGATTTCGCTGTCCTATGGGGAGTGGCAATGCCTTTTCCAAACATCCTGCGACCCTCCTTATACAAATATATCATTAGAGACTTTTTCTTGTTTTGAAGAATCATCAACCATCTTTACAAGAAAATCAACACAGTCAGAATAATAACTGCTAATGTATTGGTCCCGTTGAACTCTAGCATCATAGTACAAAGAGGGATTCCACAAGCACCCTTAACCATATATGGGCAACTCATATGATATGCCCATCTATTTTCCACTATGTCAGTGATAAGCTTATACTCCTCATTCACCATTGGCAAAACTCAACTTGATACTTAATTTTACCCTCTCAATAAATACATCAATGTATCCCTTGGGAGACTTCTAATCAGCATCTACAAGCCTTAAACTATGCATTAGGGTTTGATAAGCATGAAGTAAGTCATGTATAGAATTCTCGAATGCTCTAATGTAAAATATATGAGATTTTTTCCTTGCAATTGTCTTCATCCAACTGCTTTGATCCCATATATTAGAATTGAACAAAGTGAACAATGTCTCTATGTGGCCAAGCATGCTCTTCAAAGTAAAAAAATGATGTGCCATGATGATGACACTAGATTGACCCAATGGTTGTACCAGAGAAGTTTGACCTAGGATCTCTACCGGTCGACCTTTGGGTCTGGTATGAAAATATCTATATGGCTATAGTCACTTGTGCAAACATGCAAAGACTAAGTTTCCAATTAAGACCATCCAAGTTTCAAGTTTGAATTCAAAATAATGTGTCATTCTACACCCCATCTTTCTCATTCTATCCTCTTATCTCCATTTCTAGATTTGTTACTCAAGTCATGGGCAATATGGAATCACCCACACTTCACTTCTATCTTCAATGATCATGGGAATTCTGCTTGCGATAGTCACCAATGATAAATTGTGAGGGTTCTTAGTCACCCGACTCTTCTCTGCTCTTTGGTTTACCACCCTTTCTCTTTCCATTTTGGGCATAAAAATTTGACATAAGCACACAATTATATTTTCCTACATGAACATGCTAGCTTTCCCAATTCCTAAAATAACAAGACAAGCGCAATTCTTGTTCTTATACATAAATTAAGTACTAATATTTCACAATAGAATTTAAGATGAGATAAGTAGCAAAATTTACACAACCCTTGATTGTTCTATGGAAAATTTGGTTGATATGTTGGTGAGGCTTCTCATATTGCTGATCTACATGGGATAGATCCTAAAGGGAACATGAGGGATCAAAATAACTTTTTATCATTATTTTTTTATCTAAACAATTTGCTGATTGCTTCTTTTTTACATGAATTAATTTATTAATACATATGACTTTTTGGCATATTTACCATTCATCAGTTTGATTAACTTTTTTTCTAGACATCTAGGTGGATATGGTACACTTGAGGATGTACATGAAGCTAGTAAATGGGCATGCATTATCATCAACCCAATGAGGATCTAATCTCTACTCATGCATGTTTGATTTTCTCAAAATCAATCAAAATGAATGGATATCTTGATTTGTTAGAAATTGGACAGGTAAGGAAATTTCTTGTTCAGCTACATACTTACTCCCCATTCTTATAATAGTTTAATTTTGCATTATTTAAACATAACATGAACGAAACACTTGAGTTATTCCCGTGCTAATGGACTGATTGTTCATTCTCTTTGTTACCTTTTCCCTTTTTCTCAAAATTTCATGTCTATTCTATGTTGGATATATTTTTCTTATTAAATATTGGTTGGAAAATGTACCGACTTACATATTGCACATATTAGGTTTCTGACATTATGAATAAGGCCATCACTTTTCTTGGCCTCAAGGTATCCCGCCAAACAATACCAAAGAAGCCATAAATGTGTTGGTGGGGGTGTTAAATTGACATTTTTTTGGGAAATTATAGCACACAATCCTTTTACATCACTCCTACACAAACATTAGCATTTGACGAAATCCATATGGATTGATTTCTTCTCATGCCACCTATACATGCACACAAATTTAATAATGTCTAACAATGTAGAATTCATTTCAATAAAACATTTCATTTGAGCCATTGACTAAATTGACACTTTCGTTTACTAGATGAAGATTGCATTTCTAAAAAGTAAAGCAACACATCTGACTAGAAAACACATGCTTTTTTTCAAGCCAGTGTCACATACTACATTCTAAATAAAACAACACACTTAAACATCAACATAATGTTGGTTTAAATACCCTATTGTATTGTCACATATTACTAAATGGGTAGTGATGAAAAAAAGGAGGGAGGTGAAAAGCCTAAACAAACTTATTTGAGAGATAGAGAAGAACATGAAGAGGATGAGGAGGAAACATTGATAAGAATGTGGAGAAATTGAGTAGGGGGATTATGAAGAATTGAGATAGAGAGTGAAAAATTGACAGTGGTATGAAAAAGAGAGAGTTGGAGACAATCCCAAAGGGGAAACAATCATCAAGAAGATATATATTGAGGGAAATATTGGCAGAAATGGGGAGGGGAATTTGGTGAAATTGAGAGGAACATGGAGATTTGATGGGTAGAATAGAGGTGTATTGGAGAGAAATCGAGAGGTTTAGAAACAAAAAGAAGTTGATAAGGGAAAAAACATAAGAAAATTGAAAAGGAGGGGGATGTGTTGTGTTGTCAACTGTCGAGTGTGGAGGGGGAAGTGAAGAAGAAGAAATAGGAAGTGAGGGGACGTGAGTGGACATTTTGGAGAGAGAAACTCAGAATGACATTAGAGGGAGAGGGACACAAATGGAGAACTAGAGAGAAAGAAGAATAGGATAAAGTAGAGAAAGATGTAAGCATGCCTGGAAGCGGATGAGACCTCCAATCAAGGTGGTAGTGTGGGAAAGCACGAAATGACTATCTCGCTTAGTGAGATGACCGTCTCGTGTCCCAGATGACCGTTTCTCTTAGCGAAATGATCGTTTCACATGCGAGACGACCATTTCATCACACGCATGTTTTGAAACTTCTAGAAAAGTTGTAAAATTTAAGATGTACTTGTCCTTTCCACTCCCGCTTTAGTCCCACATTAGTTGGGGATAGGGAACCCTGACCCTAACCCCTCATATATATGGAGGGATACTGGGGGCTTCCCAAAGTACAACTATAACACAGAAAATTGAGAATCAGTTCCTCTAACAATTTTTGTCCTCTCTGGTTGTGGTAACCACGAGAACCCTAGCAAGTCCTACCCGACAAGGGAGGGATAGCCATGGGAGAGAAAAACTAAGAGTTGTCATTGTGAGAGAGAAATTTGGTGACTACTACACCGACGGAGAGGGACAACTCCTTCCCGTTTGGTCCAACAGAATGAAAAGAGTTCTAGGCGGTCCGTGTGGACTACCATAGAGGTGGGAAGCCATTATTTGCCGCTTGGAGGACAACATCAACCATCAGTCTGTGACAAGAGGAGTTGCTGAAGAAGAAGACGTTGTGGCTATAGTCCGTGGTGCAAACCAAGGAGGCACAACAGTCATACGTGTCCTAGTACAACTAGGATTTGGAGTTGTGTATCTACAACGACGAGGATTGTCGTTGTACTTACTCTAGGACCAAGTATATCCATAAACCATCCTTCTTGCATTATAGTTATTGACGTGATCTACTGATTATGGGGAATATGGTAGATAAAATTATAAATTTCTCTGCCTTCTCTATACCATATTTCCACACACACACACATAATATATATATATATATATATATATATATATATATATATATATATATATATATATATGGGCTCATCTTTAATACCCACACGGGTAGCTACCCGCACACCCTTGCTGTCACTTTTTTTTTAAAATTTGCAATTGTAGAGGAGCATTTTATCTAGATCCCCAAAAAAATTCATCAAAAAAATAATATCATTTTCCCCACCAAAATAAAAAAATACGTCCATATATTTACTGACTATATATTTTCTGCGCAGTTACTTTTTTTAGTCATATTGTTATTTTTTTTATCAATATAGTTACTCTTTTGATCTTAGAGTTACTTTTTTGTACTATATAGTTACACTTTTGGATGTGTGGGTAGCGAAAAATCAGGCTACCCGCGCGGGCAACAATTAAATCCCATATATATATATATATATATATATATATATATATATATATATATATATATATATATATATATATATATAAAGTGGACATATCCAACAAATAACGACAATGCTTCCACACAAAAAAAATGAAATTCTTACCTCTAAAACTTAGGTAGATATTTGTTATGTCATTCTGTAACATAAAAATAAGAACACCCTTAGCTTGCACAATAGCTCCATTATTGTCACAATATAGCTCAATTGCCTCACTGATGCTAGGAACGATCCCAAGTTCTATGATGAACTTCTTTATCCATACAACCTCCTTTGCTGCACTTGGTGCATCAATATACTCAACCTCTATTGTAGAATCAACAACAATTTATTGCTTGGAACTCTTCCAGTTCACAACTCCATTGTTGAGGCAAAACATGAATCTCGATTGTGATTTATAATCATCTTGATCAGTCTGGAAGCTTGCATCGGTGTAACCTTTTACAACCAACTCTTCATCTCCACCGTAGACCAAGAACTGATCCTTAGTCATTCTCAAGTACTTGTGGATGTTCTTCACGGCTATCTAGTGAGCATCACCTGGATCTGGCTGATATCTTCTCGTCATGCTCTAGGCATACATGACGCCTGGACTGGTACATAACATTGCATACATGATTGATCCAATTGCTGAGATATATGGAATCACACTCATGTGTTCCCTTTCTTCACAAGAATTGGGACATTGAGCTCTAGAAATGGGGACACCGTGACACGTAGGAAGGTTCCTCTCTTTGAATTCACCATGTTGAACCACTTCAGCATCTTGTCAATGTATGTGCTCTGACTTAGTCCAAGAAGTCTTCTGGATCTATCTCTATAGATCTGTATCCCCAAGATATTGGATGTTTCTCCTAAGTCTTTCATAGAGAATGTATTTCCTAACCATGTCTTTACCTTTTTTAAAGTAGAGATGTCATTCCCCATCAATAGTATGTCATCTACATACAATATGAGGAATGTCACTGTGATCCCACTAACCTTCTTGTACACACAAGGTTCATCTTCATTTTGAGAAAAACCAAACCCTTTGACTGTCTCATCAAAACGAAGATTCCAACTCCGAGATGCTTGCTTTAATCCATAGATTGATCTTTGCAGCCTACAGACTCTATTGGCAAACTTTGGATCTATAAACCCCTTAGGTTGTGTCATGTACTATAAGATTACCATTATGGAATGTGATTTTAACATCCATTTGTCAAATCTCATATTCATGATAAGATGCAATGGCAAGCATGATCATGATGGATTTAACTATGGCCACTGGAGATAAGGTTTCATCATATTCAACACCTTGAAATTGTCCGAAACCCTTTGCAACCAATCTATCCTTATAGGTTTGAACCTTTCCATCTATGTCGGTCTTCTTCTTGGAGACCCACTTGCACCCTATGGGTTTTACCCCTTGAGGTGGACCCATCAAAGTCCATACTTTATTGGTATACATGGATTCCATCTCAGATCTCATGGACCCAAGCCATTTATCAGACTTTGGTCCCTCAATAGCATCTTTATAGGTAATTGGCTCATCATCTATGACCAATTCACTACCTTCCCGAGTCACAAGATATTCATATATCTCAGGTTCAAGGTGTGTCCTATTAAATCTTCAAGGTTCATGTGTTACATGAGGAATTTGAGATTCCACAACATCTTGTGAATCTCTTTGATCCTCTAGTTCATCTATTGGTTCAATATTTTCTTGTGGGTCTTGAACCTATTTGAGTTCCACTTTTCTCCCACTAATTCCTTTAGAAATGAAGTCCATCTCAAGGAATGTAGCATGCATGGCGACAAACACTTTGTTGTCAGATTGGGAATAAAAGTAATACCTCTTGTTTCTTTAGGAAATCCAACAAAATAACATTTATCAGATCTTGGGCCAACCTTTTTAGGAAACATTTTCTTGACATAAGCTTCACAACCCCAAATCCTCATAAAAGACATATTGGGACGCTTCCCATTCCATATCTCATATGGTGTCTCTTGAGCCGACTTAGATGGAACTCAGTTTAGTGTAAACACGATGGTTTGTAGATCATGCCCCCAAAAGGTAGTTGGAAGCTCAGCTAAACTCATCATTGATCACACCGTATCTAGTAACATGTGATTCCTTCTTTCTGATATACCATTATGCTGAGGTGTTCCAGGTGGAGTCCACTGGGATACAATCCCATGGGCTCTAAGAAGGTCCTCAAACTCTTGGTTTAAGTATTCTCCACCCTGATCAGAATGAAGTGCCTTAATGCTTTTACTAAGTTGATTTTGTACTTCATTCATAAACTCCTCAAACTTTTCAAGAGCTTCTAACTTATGTTTCATCAAGCAAGCATAGCCATACCTACGAAAATCACCAGTGAAGGTAATGAAGTACAGATACCCACCTCTAGCAGTTGTTCTAAAAGGTCCACTTACATTAGTATGTATGAGTCCTAATAGATCACTAGTCCTATCATTGTTACCAGTGAAAGGGGTCTTAGCCATATTGACCAACCAAAGATTCCCATGTCTCTAATGATTCAAAATCAAAAGAGTCTAGATAACCATATTTATGGAGTTAGATATGCGGTTCTCATTTATGTGCCTTAGACGACAATGCCAAAGGTATGTTTTGTTTGAGTCATTGAATTTTTTCCTTTTGGTATTCACATATGTATACCTATCTCTAGATCTATCTAGACCATAAGACATTGGGACACAACCATAAAAGATCCCATCTTTACTAATAGAACATCTTCCATTCTTTATAAGAAATTCAAATCCTTTCTAGTCCAAACAAGATACAAATATGATGTTCATATTAATGGAAGGTATGTGATAACAGTTCTCTAACTCTATTACAAGCCCACTTGGTAGAGTCAACTCATAGGTTCCAACTACGGTGGCCGTAAATCTTGTGCCATTAGAAACACACAGTTCAACCTCACCTTTCTCTAAAGGTCTACTTCTTTTCAGATCCTTCACATTTGAGAAAGTGTGTGATCTACATCCCGTACCAAGTACCCGTGATGAAGAAGTTTTCAAGTTAATTTCAATAACATATACCCCAAAAGTAGAGATCTCTATCCGTTGCTTCATCTTCCTGGACTCCCTTATCCTTTTCCTTACTTTGAGTGCAGAAGATTTGAATCTTAGCTTAGCCACAAAATGATTTTTGGCTTTGCCTTTATCATTGGACTCAACTCCGCTGATTATCATCATGAATTTGTCCATCTTCATTCGTGCTTCAACATTTATCAAGATGTTAAGCAACTCTGACAGGGGTCCAACCATGTTGCAAAAGTATAACACTCAACGAACTGGCTATATGATTTAGGCAATGATTGCAAAATCATATCTATGGCCAACTCTTGAACTAAAGGAAATCCCAGTTTCTTAAGATGCTCCATATGCCTAATCATATTAAGCACATGGGGCTCTATTGGATCTCCCTATCTCAGTTTGCACTCAAATAGTGCCTTAGAGACATTATACCTTTCATGCTTACCATGCTGTTTATGCAACTCATAGTTCAAATAGCCCATCATAAGGTTCTTGATGCTCACAATACCATTGGCATGCTTCAAATAAGCATCCATGTCAGTCTTAGGTGAATGCTGAGTGGATACTGGCTCTGGTATTTTAAGATCATGCAGAAAATTTCTCAAGGTCTTGAACCAGTTATGGAAATAAATATCGTTTAAGTTGTCCAAACATGGTGATTTGTTTGCCATTTGATTCTACAGGAGATAAAATGTTCATTTGTCAAAAACCCTTTTGATTTGATTTGATTTGAAAATTTTTACGATATAATTAGGTCTTTAATTATTATCACTCCTACTATTTTATTGAAATTGATAGCCTTGAATATCAATTTAGAATATTGTAGTATACAATATTCTAGTGGGCCGGATCCAAGATGATTCAACTGTGGCCCGATCAACACGCAAACACAGTCAACCATCAAGGTAGACAACTCATGCCAATTACATCATATGCAATTCTGGATAGATGATATGCACAACCCCTTACCAAAATCATCTACATGTTTTTGGGCTCAGACGCTATGAGAATCACCAGTCAAGCCTGACCCAAAAGCTGGCATGATAATAATGCACCTTGTAGAGGCAGAACCTACACCATTACCATCACACTTCTATGAGATAGATGACGCACCCCGCGGAGGTGGAACCTACACTTAGTCGATCAAACTTTTTATGTGTACCACATTTAGAAAGAATCCAAGACTTGATATTTCAATTGAGGGAGTTTTATAAGTATATACATATACTTTATCCAATCACCACACATATAGCACATATCATATACATGCTATATCCCACAACGAAAACATGCAATAAAAGAAAGCGATGGTTATGGCCAGTCCTAATGTAATCCCTTGAAGCCACAAGGGATTACATAATCTAGGTCTACATCACATGTAGAAATCTATTGTTGATGAAGATTTGTGCTTGCCAATCTGGATTGATTGGTTCAACCTTTGAACTGATTGGCTCACCTCCTAGCCGGTTGTTAGGTCATCTCACCGGTCGTCTGGTCCTTTCGTCCACCATCGACTAGCTCTTCCAGCTGATTAGTCGGGCCCACTAGGCCCGGTTCAGCTTGTCCATCATGTCGTCTAAGGTCCTTTAGTCAGTCGACTCATCTTCAGGATGCCTTCATCTTCATCATAATAGGAAAGTAAACTATCCTACTTTTACATGATTATAGGGAAACCTCGAGTTACGTTCGAGGGGAGCAAAGGTAAGAGAGAATTAACTTTAGATTGGGAATATGAGATAGAGGCTCGGTAAGCAGACTGAGATAAATATATAAACCAACCACATACAACCATGCACAGATAGGGATTATTGGCCATAACCATGCTACACATCCACCATCAAAATTGTTTTAGAGCAACATGTGTAAATTGCATATATATGTCATATATATTAGTTTGGGATTATCGTGGTGTTTGGATTTCACAATATATTATTTGTATCGTATGCAATAATAGAATGACAAAACCAAAATCCGATCATATCGATTATCCCGTAGTATAGTAAATTGGTGTTGGCTCTGATACCACTGATAAAGTAGGAAGCATAATTTAAAATTTTATCTACCATATTCCCCATAATTAGTAGATCACATCAATAACTATAATGCAAGAAGGATGGTTTATGGATATACCTGGTCCTGGAGCAAGTCCAGTGGCAATCCTCATCATTGTAGATGCACAAATCTGAATCCTATACTAGGACACGTGTTCTTCAACAGCTCCTCTTGTCATGGACTGCTGGTTGATGTTATCCTCCAAGTAGCAAGCAACAACTTCCCGCCTCTATGGTAGTCCACACAGACCATGTAGAACTCCTGTCATCCTGCTAGACCATACAGGAAGGAGTTGTCCCTCTCTGTTGGTGTAGTAGTCACCGAATTTCTCTCTAACAATGATAACTCTCAATTGTTCTCTCCTGTGGCTATCCCTCCCTTGTTGGGTAGGACTTTCTGAGAATCTCGTGGTTACTACAACTGGAGAGGACAAAAATTGTTAGAGGAATTGATTCTTAGTTGTCTGTGTTGTAGTTGTACTTTGGAAATCTCCCAGTACCCCTCTATATATAGGAGGGGTTAGGGTCAGGATTCCCTGTCCCCAACCAATACGTGACTAAAGGAGGAGTGGAAAAGATAAGTAGATCTTGCATTTTCACAACTTTTCTAGAAGTTTCACAACCTGCGTGTGATGAAATTATTATTTTTCCAAGTGAGACGGTCGTCTTGCACGCGAGATGATCATTTTGCTAAGCGAAACGGTCATCTGGGACGTGAGACGGTCGTCTCACTAAGTGAGACAGTCATCTCACTAAGTGAGACAGTCATTTCACATTTCCCAATCAGTTATGAATTGGCAAATCGTTTCCTAATTTGTGTCATACATTCATTTACTAGCACCTCAAGTATGGGTAATTGAAACAAGTTCATAAAAGATCCAGAACTTCCATTTGTCCCAACCAGGCCGTCTCACTCACCCAGATGACCTTCTGGTGAGTTCGAGTCGAGCCGATCGGTTCAACAGCTTGAACCGGTCAGTTCATAGGGAAGAACTAAACCAATTCAATTTCTGATCTGCCTGACAATTCAAACGGATGTATAAACACTTGAGACGCCCATCTGGATGCCCATACAACCGTCTCACCCAATGAGATGTTCATTTGACAGTTCAGTCAGCCAATCTGTCAATTTGTTGTGTGAATGGAGTACCTAAACACTCTAGTACTAAATTCAATTATCATTAAAGATCAAACTCCTCTTCTAGATGAGTTCCTATGTGTGTGACCCTATAGGTCCCATATCACTTTGGCAGTGAATGTCCATAACAACTTATGACATCACAAGCAAAGAGTGGTGGCTAGTCGTACATAATTGCTACCCAAGTAAATGGAAAAGTTGGGGAACAACTTCAACCTATAACCTATGTATGGTGTTGTAGTGTTTGTATAGTTCCTTTGTCATTGATGTCCAGATTGAACTAGAGGCATGGAGCAGTCACCCTCATTATTATTCAATCTTGTTTCTTGAACCAAGAGCAGACTGTCTGAGATATATGTAAGCTCAATATCACATATTGACTCACATGGGGATGGCCATGCTTTTCTTAGTCTCTCTTATCAAGAGGCATAGGACATCACACTCTAGTAGGAGGGAAAAATCCCATGTTTATCACTCACAATCAATCCCCATGTGTCAAAGCCACCCAATCATCACTGTTATAACAACCCATATTTCAGGACTGCGTTTGATGATGTCAAAGTATACCCAATGACATGTGTTGAGTGCAGTGATTTCAGGTCTAAGAGCCACAACCACCACCATCACTATGAGAGCTGACTATGACTTCCATGATGATGGCTTCCTTGTGTCAATCTCACGGTGGGTCTGTCTGATACACTATTCTCTAAAATGTATCCTTGTGCTTGGTTTGATATTGCCATATCATGATTAACGAGATATAGTCATTAACCAAGTCACACTCTGATCTTATGTGTAATTGCTGTCTATCAACCTTCCACAATGACAACTGATCATGGACATAATGAGAATATGTATATGTACTCTTAACATCCTTATCACCTCATCCACAAGGTTAGTTACTTGATTAAATACATCATTGAGTAATATAATTCTTTAGATATTTATAATGCTATTTCATTATCTCATAACTAAACAAGCATAATATATTGGAAGCTTACCTTTTATTAATAATCAAACCATTTTTACATGATATGCCATTACACACATCACATGATTGACTCTATGGGCATACATAACCAACAAATATATATATATATATATATATATATAGTCAGGTTAGAATACACTTGAGTATACAAATCACGCCATATATATATATATATATAGTCAACCTAGAATACACTTGAGTATACAAATCACACCATACACCCCAATGGTGTTTGCCTATCTAGACTATGTTTTTCCAAAATCTAATCCATTTATCTTCATGGTTACAATAATAATAGGCCACATACAAAATATGAGCTCATTTGGACGAGTGTAAGTCACTCATCAAAGGACAACAAAATTGACGCACAAAACTAATTTGAAATGCATGATTTTTGCCTCCTTTAGATGCACGACCTATAAATGTACAAATGAGTTGAAATGTATTATGCAGTATGTTCTTAAGATATTTAAGAAGATCAACAGTTTGGATTTAAAAAAAAATTATTGCATCTTTAAAAATGACTGAGGTGTACGGTGCCTCCAGTACACTCGAGTGTAAATTAGCCTGACTCTCTCTCTCTCTCTCTATATATATATATATGTATATATAGACACACACACATACATACATACATACAAATATATATATATATATATATATATATATATATATATATATATATATATATATATATATATATATATATATATATATAAACATTTACATTTCCTTAAATAGGCTCTGTCCTTTTTGAAAGTTGTTGCTACTTGTACATCTAGTGCCTCCATGCAATACACATGGTTTTGTTTAAGAACTTATTAGATAGTTATGCTGCAAATGTAAACACAAAATTAGATTTTTATTCAGCATAAAGAGCACATATACCCATAGGTGAAAGAATGTCTATCCTTTAACTCTATTATCCCCTATAAACAAATCTAGAGCTATTTTCTTCTAAGTCATAGGGTACTCTAATAAAGTATGCATGAAAATTTGATTATAGAAAAAACAATCTCATGTACGAATACTATATCATGTTTATTATTGTCTATTGGTAGAAAATAAAGACAAAAAAGTACCTAGATATATAGTATGTATACTCAATTTAGATCCATACAAAGTTGTGACTTTGTACTTACATGATGGTCTTCTCAAGAGTTATTTCAATTTTAAAAGCCTCTTTTGTTATATTTACTTTTCAAATATGTTTCATCACATGATATACTCTGAATTTTCATTTTTCAGCAGCTGATGTGCATCATGGTGTGATTCCATTAGGAATATCTCAACATTGCATTCAACATCATGCCAAATATCCAACCCTGACCATACTGCCTTCTGTTCAACCCTCCATATGCATCAATTTTTTTATATTTCAAATGTTATATCTTTGTAAATAACGAACACTGTGTTTATTTGAGAACGATTTATACCAGTCATGTATTTTAATGGTTCAATATACTTCATACTATGTGTTGGAAACGACCTTTAATGTAGCAGCACACATAATAAACATAATTTATTTTAATTGAAGCATATTCTTTTGATGCATCTCTGGATGGACGTTGCATTTGATATAGTTATCAAATGATAATTAGTGTATTGTGTTCCAAATTAAATGAGATTTTGAGATTGCATGATATTATTTAATGTTTTTTCTGCTACTAAATTTGACACATAAACATCTATTTTTAAAGATGCAGTTAGTGGTAGGTGGCGTTGCTCTACATTGCACTAGCTTGTTGGAGTATGACTTTGACGTATGTGCTAGTTTTGCTCTATTTTTTAACTCCAATATACCAGACGTAACTAATTTTGTACACATTACAAATTCGACACCAACCTGCTTCCTATTATCAAAATTTGACTTAGAAGCATACTAGCTATGGCTGGTTTACTGAAGATGAATTGTGACACATCAATGAGGGAATGGAGACCGGAGGGGACAATCACAATATGGAGGGACCATGTAGGTAGCATAAAGTTGGTATCAGGTGAGTCATTGTCGACGGAAATGGATGTAACCCTGGACGAGGCCCTAGCAGTATGAGCGGGACTGAAGG
Source organism: Alisma plantago-aquatica (assembly GCA_963693085.1). Taxonomy (NCBI): domain Eukaryota; kingdom Viridiplantae; phylum Streptophyta; class Magnoliopsida; order Alismatales; family Alismataceae; genus Alisma; species Alisma plantago-aquatica. The sequence goes on along the minus strand of OY856410.1, from coordinate 728,162,948 downwards.
AGTGCAGGGAAAGGGGATTCAAGCTTATTGAAGTGGAGACCCGACAATAGCTTGTTCGAAGCCGTCAATGTGGAGAACTAAAGGCTCGATCAATTGGGTTTCATCATACAAGATATCAAAATCCTTAGAAGTTACTTCAATTCTTTTAGCTTACGTTTTATTAGTAGATTGATGAATTTTTCCGCCCTTGAGGTGGCTAAGTTTGCAAATAGTAGTAGAGATAATTTTTTCATTTTCACAACACTTTCTTTTGAACCTTAATGTAGCTTTGGCTGAGTTGGCCCCATAAGTTAATGAAAGTAGAGCCTGAAAAAAGGATCCAAATTGACTTTAGGTACACTTTTTATATTAACATATATATATATATTTATGTTACGAAAAATTATCCCAAAACTGAAACTTTCACATTCCTGCTAATCAAACACCAGTTAGCCAATATGATACTGGATGCTACAAAAGTCATTTAAGTCATTTTTATATAGCTTTTTATGATAGTGAAGGGGGTCCAACCTTATTTTAGATACAATAAGGCTGGTTGTTATTGTCTTTGACCCGTGCCAAGTGCACTAACAAGGATTCCAACTCACAAACTGTGGGTAGCTAATCAACACGTTCACCTATTGGGTTAACTAACAAGGTTGCATTTGGTATATGGCCATGATAGGTTTATTTACCATGAATAAATTAATTGATGATATCTTAATTTTGTGTGAGACGACAATTATTTGGAGTAACGATTTACATTTGGTACATGTATATATAATCTTTTGTTCTTTGCATAAACTCTATTATATGTTACACATGAATGATGTCATATGTGTTGAAAAGAGGTAATGTAAAAAATAGACATCCACAACAAATAAGCCTATTTCTACTAGAATGATTTATACATATTATCTAATTTTTTTATCTACTTATTTGTGGAATAACTTATTTTATCTTTTAATTGACATAACACACATCATTTAAAATACCTAATCACATTTGGTTGCCGATAAGAGGGCACAACAAACACAACCAAGTTCTCCTTAAGGCCGTTATTGTGCGTGATTCCTGAAATGAACCCACCCAAATATCCATGAAAGACAAGAATATTCCTTATTATATTGTAATATCCGTGTTGGGGTTCTCGCCTTCTTGGGAGAAACTCGTTGTATTCCACAATATCTCACTATGGGATAAATACATATGAGTTTTTTTTTCTAAAAATTCTCCTTACTTTTTCCTAAATTCCTAAAACCCCCCTCAAGTTTAGATACTTCCAAACACCCCCTCAACTATCTAAATAATTTCAGTTATCCCGCTGGCCGTTATCCGCCCTAACGACTAGGCTGGTTTTTCATTTTCTTTTACCTTGTTCATCACCCAACTCTTGTAGTTATTTCTTGATCTGATTTACTTTATTTGTTCAAACTCCAATCACATTCACATATTTGGACAGAATGTTGTAGCGTATAGTTAGGATTGTACATCGGCATAAATATGGACCGGACGACTTTGGACTGGACCAAAACTTAGTTAAAAAAATTATAAACCAAAGACCAGACAAATAAGAACCGATCAATCCAGATCGGACTGGAAAAATAAAGGGCCGAACCGAGACCGGGCGGGATAACCAACATAAATAGTTGTGTATTTATCTATAAACTAATATATATACTCTTGATTGTAAAATATTAAAGAACTATGTTGCATAATTTTATAAGAATTAATAAGTTATTTGAGTTGACAACACAAATTAAGTTACATAATTAAATTCTTAACTCCAACGAGTAAATTATTTTAAGACTATTTGGAACATTACTAATTTGATATTGACAAATAATAACACATTCAAGACTAACAATCACTAATTCTTTGCACAAAAAACTAATACATATTAGTATTATAAAATTAGATTATATGATAGTTAACACGTAATATACAGATTTATTAACAAGTCAATTCAATGTCCAACATCCTTTCCGTTATTTGATGCGACAATGTAATGTAATATTTATGTTTGTTTAACAGTTACTCGATACTTGTATAAGTGCAATGGCTGCTGCTATTGATATTTATTGATATAATGACATTAATCTGTAGACAACAATATTAATATAATTATTGGTAAATTCTAGAGTCATTAATAATTTAATGCAAATTCCCACATCCCTTCACAAATATTATATTTGTATAATACATGTAAGAAGTTTTTTTTATATTATCCGGTCTAGACCGATTTATACCAGTTTGGTCCGGACAAAAGATCAAATTTTGAAAAAATAACGGACAGATGATCGCCCTGAAAATCAAGACAAGATCTGACTAGACCGAATAACAGGTCATGTTCAGTCCATTGGGGGACCGATATATATGCAGTCCTACATATAATCACTTATTTGATTGCATTATTAAAAATGTTTTACAAAATTGATCAAATAAAGAAGTAACTAAGGTAGTAGGGTGACAAAGTAAAAAAAAAAAGAAATCAGCCCAGCCGTTAGTTTGGTAACGGCGGCTAATCGTTTAGGGGATTATGTGGAATTGTCAAGGGTGGCTGATAGAATTATCTATACATGAGAGGGTTTTCTCAAGTTTAGGGAAAAGTGAGGGGGGATTTTGGAAAACAACTCATATTGCCGCTGCGATTGCACCGCTCGGCTCGGTACGGCATCCTCCCTGGACTCCCCGCCGCCGGCGCAGCAAGCGGAACATAGACTAGTTATTGTAACCGTAACTAGTGATTCGTTCCGACTGCCCATATTATGTTGAGGCGAGTCTGGCAAGTGGCGACTGCGGACTAGCTAGTAGCTATACATCCTCAAGGTGCCAGCGTCACAAGAACTGGAAGGATGCATGAGGATCAGCCGACCTTGTGATCATGTGATGTCACAACGAAAGAATCATCTAGCTGACACCATAAGAAGCTCCATGAAGCTTGCTTTAGCGTGTGGTAGACATCATCCGGAATGGACATGTCTACTGAATGACTTGCTGGAGCAGTGGCGGATCCAGAGATTTGAACGGGGTGAGGCCATGAACAATAAAATATTTTTCTTTAAATTATTAGGGGACTGCATTATATAATTTTGAGTAAAATAATCTATAGTACAATTACACTTAGTAAAAAAAATTAATTTCTTATTGAAAGTACTAAAGTTACATGTGTAACAAATAACTTTTATAAAATCAAAAGGTCAAAAAGTATAGGACGAGACCTCATAGTCTTATGCTCCATATATGCCATCGAACAATTATTCTAATGGCGTCATTGCATAGGAAAAGACTAAGCAGTTTATGGATGTCTTGTTTATAAGATTACTTGCACATAACACGTGGGGTAATATATACTGGTGAAAAGATAAGAGATTATCTAAGACAATCCTTTCACTTATCTTATTCTTATATGCATTCTATGGAATTTCCAAAAAACAATACCATCCTCTACGTACCCCACGTTATTTTTTTTTTTTCATTAACTTGCTCCCACTCCCTCTCTCTCCCAATTTTCCCCAACGTCCAATTATCCAAATCGTAGAGTTTTGATCAAATGATAGAATTCTTTAATAACATTGACCATTGAATTGAACATATACGTAATTTTCCTTTAAGGTCTTGATATGAAAACCAATGTTATGCATTGAAAATAATAGTGACCTCATATCAAATCAAGAAATACTGAATAAATTATATATACCTAATGAGGAATACTTTAATCTCAATAAAACATTAAATTTCCTATTACCAAAATCTATTATGAAAGGTTGACAAGTTAAAAACCCATATTTTCCTTAGATTAAATACGAATTAATGTATTAAGTACAGTAGATCTCTCTCTCACTCTCCTTCTCTCTTGCGTTATCTTGACCTTCCTGATCTGTAAATACAATTGAATATTTTCTAAACCAGAGATACAAGTGAATGTATTAATACAATTAAATGTATTAAATCATCCTTGATCCCCCTCTCTCTCGCAAACGGACGCTCCCACATATTCTCTGGGACTCCAAATCTCCCACACAACCTCATATTTATATCTCTATATCTATCTTCCTTTTTCATGTGCATGATTCTCTTCCATCTTGAATTCTCTCTCACTTCCTCACATTATCAACCGTTCTTTCCCATCAACGTCAATTATCAATAATGACTTTTCGGGTGAGGCCACATGTATTGTGTATATGAGGACACAGAAAGGTATCTCCATTGAATAAGTAGAAATGGCTGGGACCGGGTGAGGCCATGGCCTCACCAGGCCCAACTGTGCGTCCGCCGCTGTGCTGGAGGACATCTCTTCACGACTATTTTGTCTTTCGAAGCGTGTGTCGAGCATGGTGGAAGGCACCATCAGCTTCAATATTTTCGTCTAACCTCCGGCGGCCATATATTATCTTCCAATGTTGGCGTGATGGGAAATCGATATGCTTGTCTACTTCAACTGCATCGCACTGCCTCTTATTCAACATAAACGACCCATCCGGCTTTCTAGCCATGGACATCCCGTTTGAGATCGGATGTCCTATTAAGATTTGGACTTAATAGGAGTTGACTTGTGTTTCCAATCCTAATAGAAGTTAAATCCAAGAAGGAAAAAAGATAGCTCTTTATGTACACCTTTAGAATTGGATTGAGATTTAATTGGATTTGATATTTTGTGTTGCCAATCCTAATATGAGTTGAGTCCAAGAAGAAAAGAAGTCGGTTATGTGCAACATGGAGTTAAACTAAGATTGAACTAGGACTAGAATTCCTGGTTGCAATCACATGCATCCTATAAATAGAGGCCCTCAGGGAGGCCATTGAGATCATCACACCGGTTGGTATGTGATCACACCGGTTGGTATGTGATCACACCGGTTGGTATGTGATCCCACCAATTGTTGGTTGTTGGTGCCTTCTGTGGTAGAAGAGCCAAAAAATAATAACAACTGGTGGTGCTCTCTTGTGGTAAGAGAGGGTCAGCGAATTTACCTTAAAGCGAAGTAGCGGCTGACAGTTGGTGGCACATTAGGTGCACCGACAGTTCAGCTCTCTTGTGGATAAGAGAGGGTCAGCAACTTTGCCTTGAAGTAAAGTAGCGGCTGACAGTTGGTGACACATTGGGTGCACCAACAATGCAGCTCTCTTGTGGATGAGAGATGGCCTACGACTTTGTCTTGAGTCAAAGTAGCGATTGACAGTCGACAACACAATGATAGTGCATCGACAATGGAGGCGGGTCCGAGTAGCGGATGATGCACATCAGTTGGTGACACTTTGTTGGTGTGTGACATTGACATCGACTACGTCGCATCCGAGCAGAGGAAGATGCTCATCAGTCGGTGGCTATAGAAACGATGGCGGACTATCCAGTCAGTGGAAGACACACATCAGTCGGAGACACATAGTGGTGCATCAACTACGACGGCGGATCCGAGAAGCAGAAGACGCACACCAATTGATGACACACTATTGGTGACGCGACAATGGCAGAAGAGGCGACCCGGTCAACAGTCGCAACGACAACAAACAATCCCAGCAGCAATAGCGGTTTCGTGAGGAGATAAAGTGAAAAGGGAGGGTTTGTACACATTGGGTGTAATTCTGTTCTTCCTTATCTTTAATCTCGGGCAGGGGGAGCTTCTCAGATTTAGGGGCGATTAAATCTGGACAGTGTGAGTTGTAATTTAGATTACTTAGTGCTTGTTGGCCGGTATTGCCCCGTGGTTTTTCTCTCCTAGTCTTGGGGAGAGTTTTCCACGTTAAATCTTGTGACTTCAGTCTTGTAGAGCATCGTCACTTACCCACCACAATTTCCTAACAAGTGGTATCAGAGCAAGGTTTGAAGGATTTAGTGGGTGTAGTGAGATGGCATCTGAAGATAGGAAGAGCAACGTCGACTAGAAGTGATCAAAGAATAGCCACATATTTGAGATGCGAGATTCAATCTGGAAGGGCAACAATATGCAACAGGACGGCTTCCAGTCAGACAAGGTCTCTCCAAAGCCTTCTTTAGGACAACATGCGGGTGAAGAAGAAGGGCAATGCGATGTGTTCAACTATTAAATCTGAAGTGGAGGATCAAGCTTCTACAGAGGAGTTACATAGACAGGGGGAGCATTTTCAACAAGTTTCTGAGCCTTGGTATAGAAGGTTAGAAATATATTCTTCATCAAAGATGGCTCGATTGATCGATCAGGGGGAGCTTACAATGTTCCAGGTGCAGACATGGAGAGAGAAGTGACATTGGCATGATACTTCTTCTTAGTTGTCTGGGAACAGAGTGAAGTCATGGTGGGACTTCAACAAGATGGATGAAGATGACATGGTGCTGACATGTTTGAGGAGATTGTATCTATCACTTGTGGTGGTAGGGTACAGAAGATACTCCAGATGATCGCTGAAGACAAAATCTTCCTCATAGGCCGGAGGGAGAGATTGTTGGTATCGGAAGGTTCCGACCCATGTCCTATTGGGATTTAGACTTAATAAGAGTTGGCTTGTGTTTCCAATCCTAATGGAAGTTAAATCCAAGAAGGAAAGAAGATGGATCCTTACGTGCACCTTTAGAATTGGATTGGGATTTAATTAGAGTTGGTATTTTTTTTGCCAATCCTAATATGAGTTGAGTCCAAGAAGAAAAGAAGGCGGTTATGTGCAACATTGAGTTGGATTAGGATTTGAACTAGGATTAAAATTCCTGGTTGCAATCACATGCATGGAGACCTATAAATAGAGACCCTCGGGGAGGCCATTGAGATCATCCCACCGGTTGATGTGTGATCCCACCAGTTGTTGGTTGTTTGTGCCTTCTGTGGTAGAAGAGTCAGAAAACAATAACAACTGGTGGTACTCTCTTGTGGTAAGAGAGGGTCAGTGACTTTACCTTGAAGCGAAGTAACGACTGACAGTTGGTGGCACATTAGGTGCACCGATAGTGTAACTCTCTTGTGGATGAGAGAGGGTCAGTGACTTTACCTTGAAGCGAAGTAGCGGCTGACAATTGGTGGCACATTAGGTGCACCGACAGTGCAACTCTCTTGTGGATGAGAGAGGGTCAACGACTTTACCTTGAAGTAAAAGTAGCGGCTGACAGTTGGTGGCACATTGGGTGCACCAACAGTGCAACTCTCTTGTGGATGAGAGAGGGCCAACAACTTTGTCTTGAGTCAAAGTAGCGGTTGGCAGTCCGCAACACAACGACAGTGCATCGACAACGGAGGCGGGTCCGAGTAGCGGAGGATGCACATTAGTTGGTAGCACTTTGTTGGTGTTGTGACATCGACATCGACTACGGTGCATCCGAGCAGAAGAAGACACTCATCATTCGGTGGCTACAGAAACGATGGCAGACTATCCAGTCAGTGGAGGACGCACATCAGTCGGTGATACATAGGTGGTGCATCAACTACGACGGTGGATCTGAGCAGCGGAAGACACACACTAATTGATGGCAAACTATTGGTGACACGATAAAGGCAGAAGAGGCGACCTGGTCAAAAGTCACAACGACAACAAGCAATCCCAGCAACAGCGGTGTCGTGAGGAGATAAAGTGAAAAGGGAGGGTTTGTACACATTAGGTGTAATTCTGTTCTTCCTTATCTTTGATCTCGGGCAGGGGGAGCTTCTCAGATTTATGGGCAATTAAATCTGGACAGTGTGAGTTGTAATTCAGATTACTTAGTGCTTGTTGGCCAATATTGCCCCATGATTTTTCTCTCCTAGTCTTGGGGAAAGTTTTCCACGTTAAATCTTGTGCCTTCAGTCTTGCAGAGCATCGTCACTTACCCACCACAATTTCCTAACAATTCTTAGGTTGGCTGTGTCTGCCTTAGTTCGCAGCATGAATGGCTCCTTGTACAGGGTCAGAGGTGTAGACTCACCGATGACGAAAAATCAGTCTTTCTCTTGAATCCATTCTTTCCTTCTAATTTGCCAGAGGCTACAAAGTCTTGGAGGGTGATCAATCTTCCCGTGCTCCCTGCCGACATGCTGAACAAGGATCCACTGGCTGTTATGTTCAAATGTGATTTTAGCATCACGGGCGAATGATTGGCTAGACTTCCGGTTCCAAAAAAGGAAATTCCAGGAACAAGACATGTGGAGTTTTCATAGTCAGGTCCAATGATTTTCTGATCGTAATTAAGAAGGGGCCATGGCTCCACTTTTCCTTCAACCCTTCAGATAGTTCCACAATGACTTCGTGGCTAGTGGAACTACAAACGACTCAGTGAGTCATGATGATGTGAATAAAATGGCTTGCATAGCAGGAAATTTAGAAGAACATTTGACAAAGAGATGCAATAAGCTAATGCAATACAACGGGAGCTACGCTGCACATAGTCATTTTTACACCCGCTGACCCACTCGGATTCTCGGTAAGACGCATCCAACTCCTTTCCGTTGGATAAGTATCTAAGTAACGGCTCCCAAAATATTTACCCACTCTCTCCCACTCTCGTCACTCCTCTCTCCCACTCTCTCCCGAAACTCTCTCCCACTCTCTGTCTGGTATCTTTGTTTAATTTGGTTGCGCAGATCCTCCTCTCTCTCCACTGGTTACATCGAAATATCTAACTCCTCATCTCCAGGTGAGAAACTAACCTCTCCTACAGCCGCGCTCTGCCGCACCTCGACTCTTCAACAGCCGCACTCCGCCGCAATCCCACATGCGCGCTGTACTTGTTAATGATCTCAAATGCACGATGCACATCCAGACAAGAATCAACTATAAAATGCATCTATAAGTATTGTACCTACTTGTTAATTTCATCTCAGTTATTCAAGTATAAGTACAATACCTAGTAAAATACATAATCAACCATAATTGTATAACAGGTCTAGAAGCATACACACAATACCTATGGAATCCTAGAGCAACATTGGTCAATTAGATTTTTTTTTACAAAATGCAAGCATAAATACAGTACCTAGCAAATTACAAATTCAAGCATAATTGTATAACTGATCTAGAATCATAAGCACAGTACCTAAGGAATCCAATACCAACATTGGCCGTCAGCACAATTTGTTTTTACAAAATGCAGACATAAGTTGAGTACCTATTTTTTAATGATCTCAAAAATAGAGTGCACATCAGATCAAGAATCTGCTATAAAATGAAACCATAAGTAATGTACCCACTTGTTAATTTCAACTCAATTACTGAAGAATAAGTACAATACCTAGTAAATTACAAAATCAAGATAATTATATAACTGGTCTAGAAGCATAAGCATAGTACCTACAGAATCCCATAGCATCGTTGATCATCTGGATAATTTTTTTTTACAAAATGCAGACATAAGTTGAGTACCCACTTGTTGATGATATCAAAAGTATAGTACACATCAGATCAAGAATCAACTATAAAATGTAACCATAAATACTGTACCCACTTTTTAATTTCAAATTAGTTACTGACGCATAAGTATAGTACCTATCAAATTACAAAATTAAGCATAATTGTATAACTGATCGACAAGCATAAGTACAATACTAATGCAGACATAAGTTGAGTACCCACTTGTTAATGATCTCAAAAGTACAGTGCACTTCATATCAAGAATTAGCCATAAAATGCAACCATAAGTATTGTACCCACTTGTTAATTTCAACTCATTTACTCAAGCATAAGTACAATGCCTAGAAAATTACAAAATTAAGTATAATTATATAACTGGTCTAGAAGCATAAGAACAATACCTATGGACTCCAATAACAACATTGGCCATCTGGATAATTTTTTTACAAAATACAAACATAAGTTGAGTACCCACTTGTTAATGATCTCAAAAGTAGAGTGCACATCAGATCAAGAATCTGGTATAAAATGCAACATAAGTACTGTATCCACTTATTAATTTCAACTCAGTTACTGAAGCATAAGTACGGTACCTAGCAAATTACAAAATCAAGATAATTGTATAACTGGTCTAGAAGCACAATCACAGTACCTACGAAATCCCATAGCAACATTGGTTGACATTTTTTTTAGGAAATGCAGACATAAGTTGAGTACTCACTTGTTAATGATCTCAAAGGTACAATGCATATTTGATCAAGAATCAACTATAAAATGTAACCATAAGTGTTGTACCCACTTGTTAATTTCAACTGAGTTACTGATGCATAAATATAATACCTAACAAATTACAAAATCAAACATAATTGTATAACTCGTCTAGAAGTATAAGCACATTACCTACATAATCCCATAGTAACATTTGTCATCTGAGACAAATTTTTTTCATAAAATGCAGATAAAAGTTGAGTACCCACTTGTTAATGATCTCAAAAGTACAATGCACATTAGATCAAGAGTCAGCTATAAAATATATCAATAAGTACGATACCCACTTATTAATTTCAACTCATTTACTCAAGCATAAGTACAATACCTACCAAATTACAAAATTAAGCATAATTGTATAACTGGTCTAGAAGCATAAGCACAATACCTACGGAATCTCATAGAAACATTGGACATCTGGACAAATATTTATACGAATGTATTTTATAACTGATTCTATTCAGTAGTATATTTGCGTCCAACAAATAAGGTAGGTAATGTATTCGTAATAATAAATAAATTAATATTATGATAGTCAAAATAATATAGATAAGACATTTCAATATAAAAGATAAAAGTACAATACTCATGTATTTGTGAAGGAACACAAAGCGAAAAAAAATGTCGACACCATAGTTAAATAAAAAATTAAAAAATTGACAAGCTGTACGCAAGGAATGAAATTTCAAATAAGAGTGTCTGTCAGATTTTGTGGATTAGTGAGACATCACAACGGCACTTTTACATGAACATGCATGCAGAATCTGTATTGTATCCTAATATATCTCGGAACGCGCAGCGATTTATTCTTCCCAAGAAGGGTCAGTGGCTGGGTAGCCGGTTGTATATAGAATTTTTCATACAACAGATTATGGCTGCATATGTGACTGCAGTAGTAGTGTTATTCATAAAGATTGTATTCACGAGCCGTACGTGACACAGAGGAAGCACCTCCTCTGCAAATCTGATGGCACGATGGCTATGCACGTTCCTATGGCAAATGATCACTTGCCAGAGTAGAAGATGATCATGATCGAGCCTCGCCTGAAAGGTAGTGGTATATCACCCATCATTTCAAATAGGTATGTTGGAGGTACTTTTGAATCTAAAATTATACCGTTTTTACTTCAGTCGAATATCATGTTTACTTGCAGTTTATCTATGCCCTTTGGCTCCGACATTATTTAGCTATAAAATAAAAAACTGGAACACGTCTTGATGCCACTGATAGAACCACCAACGATCTGACTAGCTACTAGGTCTTGTGAATGTATGCTCTTGGAGTTGAATCAGTGGAGGCCTAAAATTCAAACTGCTTTTCAGGCACATGCGGTTAGAATTGTGTGCGTTGCAGATGGTGTGGGTGTATGATTATGGGATTTAGGACATGCATTTAAATGAATCAGTAGCTCTATGTTAGACTCTGCGTCATACTATCTTAATAAATTCTCTATTACCGAGGACTACAAAAATAAGAATGAAAATAAAGGATACATCTCAAGATTTCTTATTGTTCATATGCACAATCCAAGTTTCAATTTGCTTTTACAATAAATTAAGTAGCTTTCCCATTCTTCTCACTCTCCTTATTTAAAAAAATACTATATATAATACTCAACAGCCAAGAAACTAAGAAGTAATATATATGATGGTTCAAGAAGTAAGTTTAAGTTCAACATTACAGTAGGTGCATTTGGAAATACAATTGTCAACGTCTTTTATGTTGTGGTAGATAAATTTCTCATGGAAATCCCACTCATAAAATTTTTTTGGGGAATCCCACTCATAATTGACAATGTAGTTATGGTACATATACAATGCTCACTAAGTGTTGCAGTCCAAAGATTCAAAAAATTGGGCCTCATTCCCAATGATTATCCTAAACAATTAATATTTATCATAATAAGGAACCGTTTATGAATGTTACAAATCTCATCTCTTTGGTTTAATATGATTTCTTATGTATGTGGAAAGTAAACACACATTCCACTAATGTAATATTTGACTAGAACAATCAAGGTTGAATGTGTAATATACACCTATAGACAACTCTTAAGCTTTTAGCTTCTGATTTCTATAACCTCTTAGCGCTCTAACGGGGGCCACACATTACACATACACCACATATAAGGGATAAGAGGGTATTAATCAAATTTTACCTTGTATACAATTGTTACCTAAGAAGATACCCATAATGAAAAACTTCATAACATAGATCAAGTAGTGAAAATAAGGGTAACCAATTTGTTCTTCTAGTCGATAGTGAGATACTTCATTGAAAGTATCAAATCTAGTAGATTCTTGTAGAAGTAGAGATGAAACAAAGTCAACATAAGGTTTTAAATATGAATACCCATCCAACAGGGTGTTAGGCATGTGTGGAAAAGATCTACTCTTATATTTCAATTTCATAAATGGAAAACTGTCATGGACATGTGCTTCAGTTTTTCTTGACGGATTCTTGTCTTGAAAATGACATGATAATCCTCTTTGAAGATGTTCATTAATGCATGCATTACTATATCAATTGATCAAGAGGACCACCCTTGGTTTTATATTCCAATTCCAATCATCTTACTAGCACAAGCATCAATTTTAACATTATATGTCCTTTTTGAGAGAAAAATGGATCAAATTCATTACTTGTAAGCCATACAACATCTACATAGAAAAAAACCCCCATCAAAGTACATCATCAGGAACCCACCTAATTGGAATATGAATAAGACATTTTTGCATTGATCCCTCTTCCTTGATGTTGTTTTAACCAACTTTTCATGAGAAATTCCTTCAACTTGAGCTCGTATTGCATCTAGAAGGTAGTCCAAGAATGGTATACTGACAATATTTATCCTGTACATGCAAAGCCATAAATAGAGAAACAAACCCAATTCGAGTCAAATTAGAGCTCTAGTCGAGACTAGAAGCAATGTCACCCTCATGCAAGAGAGACAAACATGACCAACTGAACAATATCGATGAAAATTATGACTAACAAGGATGAGAACCAACCACTAACCCAACAATAACAACCTAGTACTATTACGGAAAAATAGAGGAAAAGAGAATCTCTAAGCCATTGAAAATCGATTGTAGGAGGAAGAGCCGTTGAGGATGCCACACAAATGAGAATTAAGGTTTTCCTTAGAATCCTATCACAACCATTGATATGAGGCTACAACCCAACACCGCTATGACAACTACATAAGAAGATCCAAAAAACACACCGCCGCCCAATGGGGGCCAGCTGAGAACCTTTGCCGCCACCGCCTCCTGTCGCCGGACCCAATACACGGACGAGGGAGAAAGGCCTATTCATTGTATGTTAGTGGTGTTGTTGTTACGTGAAGTAGGACCAGACAAAAAATTATTCCCAATATTCACATTAGCAACTGAGTCTTAATTCTTCCATGTGGTTGAGTTTGATTACATAAACATGAACTTCAAAAAGTTCTCTATAGATTTTTTTATGAAATATTTGTAGCACACATCAATTCTACCACAAAGAAACATGGACAACCACTTTGTTATATCATGATGTCCAAGATAACATTAATGGAATGTGGCTGAGTAATTTATGATAAACCAAAAGTGGATTATGTGAAAGTAGAGGTATTTCTCTAATATATATGTTTGTGTCTGAGTACATGACAACCTATTTACTAGAGAGATCAGAATTGCATATATCTTACTTGATAGATGGACCAGTTAATTGAAAAGGTGGGTCAATCCCGACACTGAATAAAATAATTATGCTGACATCCGCTCATGATAGAGACTATAAATCATGCAATCTCAACTAATTGGATAGATTTTAGAAATGAGAAAAATGAAGTAGTTTAGTAAGGAGGCCAGGCACTTGATATCCTATCTTTATGTACATATAACTATCTTCTTGGCCTTGACAAAGTGAAACACAAAATTGTTGTCAACCCAATTTTGCTTTGTGTGCTTATGGAAGGCACTCGATTAAATATAGTGTGGCTATTAGATAGACATGAATTTTTAATTCATAATGAACACATTGGATCCAATTACAAGTCATACTAGACATAACCCATTGTTTCTCTATACATGGATTATTGTCTTGAGCAAGAACAACTATTTGCTTCTGATCCCTCCAAGTAACATGATGCTTTGAAAGTAGAATGTAGTAGTCTGATGTTGAAGGCCAATTTTATAAGTCTCCAACACTCAATATACCTGATATAGAGTGTCTTATTATAATGTCACTCATATGAATACATTTTCTAGAGTGCCATTTAAGTACCTCAAAATGCACTTCAACTTCTTCAGTGAGCCTATATGGGAGAAATCTCATGTTATGATTGACAAACCCAAATGTAGAGGAATTTACATTGAGTATTCATGGTATGTAGATTAGTTTTTTGGTATTTTGTCAAGAATTTTTGGGATAAAAATAGCTCTCCTCATTTTGGACCTTGGCACAATAGTTTACATGAATAGACACGTCCTTTATGTCAATCATCCTATTTCTTTCAATTATTTAATGAAATATCATCTTTGGGAGACATTGAACCCTGACTTGTATTAACATCAAAACAAAGGAAGTATTGAGGATTACACACACACACACACACACACACACACACAAACACACACACACACACACACACACACACACACACACACACACACACACACACACACATATATATATATATATATATATATATATATATATATATATATATATATATATATATATATATATATATATCAGTATGTAGATTGACTTGGAGATCATTATTCACAACAAGATCCCTCATGCATCATTCCTAATGAGTACAACATATTAAACATAAAATATAAGAAAATGGTACCTCCTAGGAGGAAGGGGAGAATTTGATGAAAATTGAGAATGCTCACCAAAGGACCTCTTAAATTCCAGTCTTTAAAGAACTATACTAAGTTTGTTGAATCATATCATAGAGTTTTCTGTAGTCCATATAGGGAGATAAAAAGATGAAGTACTTTAGAAGTATACTCCCTAAAAACAACAAAATTTGGAAGGTTGTTGCATATATACTTTTTCTGATAGATCATAGTGAAGGAAGGCATCCTTCATTATAAATTGACATAGAGTCCTTCTTGTCTAGGTGGGAAACAAGATAATCCAAAATGCAAACTAAGGTAGTGGTGGTCTAAGTGACATTTTATAATGTTTTGAAAAAAGACGACACCAAGATTTGGAAACTAGGAATGCCTTCTTTCACTTAATAGACCCATTAATGGAGAAGACACAATGGAAGACAACAATATTCTTTTTATAGGGTATACTACCAACTCTTACGTGTGATTCATTTGCATTACATCCTTCTATCCTAGGTATTGAAGGAAACCTCATCATGTTTGGGAAAACCATGAATTCAAGAAGAATGGGTATATGGATAAATATGAATGAGACAAAAGGTATTATAAGGATGATGCTTCATAACATAAGAATGAGTGCCCATGTGAAGAGCTATGAATTTTTTGGATTATGCTGGAGCAGACAATGATAGTGGACTAGAAGGTCAAGGATTAGCTCCCATCATATAATGATACATCTTGAAAACCAACTAAGGAGATGAAGTCAAAGGTGTGGGTGGATTGACCTATTTTAGTAAGGGAAGAACCAATCCATAGTTTAAGGGTAGGAAAACAAACTGAAGCAATGATGAAACTAGGATAATTGTGGTTGTTTGAAAAAGGATACAACACTCATTAAATTTGCATCCTCAAAATTGTAACTGAGTATTGTAGGATTCATGTACTAATAAACTGTAATAATTTAGGAGTATCCTAACAAGAAAATTGAAATTTGTAAGTGACACATAGCTTATTGACTTTTAGGTCACATGTTTGTAGAAAAGAAACACATTCTGTAACGACCGTCGTCAAACCGACAACCAAATCGTTACTAAATATGCAAAATTACCATAAATAGTGGATTAACAATAATCACTAAAATTTAAAACCATTTTGCAAGGAGATCCTCTTCCAGAAAACTCTTACGGAAAGATCCTCATACATATCATGATTTACATTGTACAACATTATTTCATCTCATCTCGAGGACAACATATAACAATTGTTCTATCAACACATGTATTGAAGCAACATAAAACCTCGAGGCATACAAGCCAAAATCTCAGATTGTTCATGAAACCATTACGAACCGACTCCAAGGACCTGAGAGTACAGAGACGACACATAGGACTTCTATATACAAGACTCGACAGACAATACACTCAACCTGAGCTGTTACTACTGCCCCAACTATTGTTCCTCCTCTACAGAAAGGTCTTCACCGCCTCGTGCACGTCCGCCTAAAAATTGTGGATCTCACGGGGTGAGACAATTGTGACAACGAGAGATATAACTCCCCGTCAACCATATTATTATCATAAATAAGCATTATAAAACTGATCAAAGGTTATTTTATATTGACAAGAAGGATTAATCATTGTATGAATAGAACAAAGTAATCTCTTTACTTATGGAAAATGATGGATCTACCCATTGTAGAGTTATAAATCATCTATCTACTTTATAAGGAATGTAAAGAAACATAAATAACATCTATCAACTAAGATGTATAACTGAATTGGGCATCAAACAATGTTTTCCATATTTGATCCTTAAGCAGATATGCTACACGACTGAACATATTTTACAATCACACTTATGCCCTGAGGAGATGAAGTATATCCCGTTCATCTCCAACTGACCACAAACTTCTCACAAGTCAGTACCATACAAGGTCAATGGAAGAGCCGACTGCTAAGACCTCACCTATCTTGGTCAGTACGAGACTACTGGCAGTGACATCTCATGTCAATATGCAAAAAGAGCATGCTAGGGTACTAGGCATCTTCGCTCAGAGCTACTACGTCAACATGTACTCTCTTAGGGGAACATCTACTAACAACCGTCCCCAGTTATGAAATTACTGAGTCATGGCTCATGGACATACTCTGAGCCACGAGCCAGTTCAACGTGGTCAACATAGAGTCTATGACTGAAGTCGCACTCGAGCCAGGATAATGCATATAGCCAAATCCTCATTTATTTTGAGTTCGTAAGGGAATCAGCTCACACCTGGCTGTCTGTACTTACGCCCCCACATATTCAAAAATATGCACTCCGGGTTATTCCATGAAAAAACTCATTTCACCATTCAGCAAATCTTGATGCCAATGGATCTATGGTCAGGGAAACATTTTATGGTTTCTATTGATATATTACATGCATTACAACATTCTTTTAGCATCAAACAAGTTATCATTATTAATCACAACAAATGCTACAAAGAAAGGTGTAATACATCTATTAAATACTTTTCCAATCTTTAAAACACATTTAGATACTTAGCACTTAGGATCTCAGTCCCTTATCACATTTCTCAGAATCCTCATCCCTTCACATCATTATCATCATGATTACTGCATCTGGGTATTCAAACCCCTAGATCACCACATATCATTGTTACCTCTGTAACATGTAACTATTACCTCTAGGTCCTCAGACCAAGGTATTCATTTCACTTGTCGTACAAGTATTTCACATAGCTCACATAGTTTTATTAAGAATTTTGTCACCTCTAACTAGGAAACAATTATTCACATGGCTTACAAGGCCATTAAGCATCTTGTCACCTTTCACTAGGTAACAACTAATCACATGGCTCACAAGGCCATTTAAGCATCTTGTCACCTGTCACTAGGCAACAACGATTCACATAGCCTATTGAACATCTTGTCACCTCTCACTTGAAAACAATATCTTTTAGGTCATCAAACCACATAAACATTATACTTAGTATACAAGTATTTATCATGCTTCACAAAGCTTATTTAGTAAGATAAGTACAACCTTCCCATTATTAGGGGTTTTTCTTTATAACTGAATAGGGTTTCAAGTTCATATTATCAATCCAAACCCTAATTCATTGTTCCACACATCTAGGAGCATATATTGATATCATAAGTATGCAATCATACTTATCTATTCTCATCATTTATCATTGAATGATTATCAACACAAAGTATGAGTTTCTCCCTCATCCTTACTAGGATATTGATTACATCATGCTTTTGGTTCAATCCTCCTCTTTGAGGAATATTAGTTCATCATTAACAATTCACATCATCTTTTATATTGCAATTAACACAACATGCAACATATGTCACTCAATCAATCACATATGATTGAAGTGTCTCTACTCTATTGGGTATCAAGATGTATGTATATTATCATATCATGCCTTAAGACACATTCTTTACTTCATGTTGTGTATCCATATCGAGCATGTGAGATAATCACATCACCAGGTCATGTTTTAGGGTGTATCCCCTAATTATCATATCTTATGCCCATATCAAATTGACTATCACTTAGTTCTCATCGTCTCAAGATAACTTCATATCAGGTATGAGTTAGGTGCTTGACCCCATATCGGGTATAAGCTATATGCTTGGTGCCATATTGTGCACAAGGTGTGCACCATATCAGGCATAGAGTGTATGCCTCATCATGTATCATTTAAGTGGTACATATACAAGATACCATATCGATTTCCCATCCAAGATTATCATATCGGGTCTCCATGTTGGGTAACATATCGGGTTACCATGTTAGGTAGAACCTTAGGCTCATGACCTATGCATACCTTCAAGGATCAAACCTATCATATAGTTACATGAAAAACTAGGCGTCTAATTGAATTCACCTATCACCATCTATAACTCAAAGGATAGGGATATCAAATTTCAATCCATCATCTAGGGTTATCCATCATATTAGGTAGGATGGGCCATATCGTGCATGCGGCATGAGTTGAACCTCATATAGTTCACAAGATAGAAGTAGATACTATTCCTATCATCCAAGGAATATCAATCATATCATACATGTGGTATCATTCACCACTTATATCAGTTTGCCCATCACCTTGGGTTTCCAACTCTATATTGATTAGAGTGCTTGCTATCTCTATATCGTGTAAGAGGTGTAGTTCTAGACTTGTATCGTGTATAAGGGGTAAGTGGGTATCTCCCATATTGTTCATAAAACATGGCTCATCTCGTGTGTGAACTATCATCTATCCTCATATCGGGTTAACCCCCATCTTGGGTTTCATATCGGGTTGAGGTATTTCAACAATATCGGGTTATGCTTTGTATTTGAATCCATATCTTATATTGTGCATAAGTGTATGCTCATCAATCATATCATGCACCAGATGTGTGCTTTAAGATATTTTGTACCAAGTGTGTACTACATGACCTTATCATGCAAGAGATACTTTCTTATCTTATATTGAGTTACCCAATCTAGGTTTTTGACATATCGACTTACAAGTATACACTTGACCATATATCGTGCATGGAGTCTTCTCTTGACTTCCTATCGTGCAATCGGTATATGGTTAACACCATATCGTGTTTCAAGGTATGAACTTCATCTACATATCATGTAAGGAGATTTACACTCATAAACATATTGTGCAAGTGATGTTTGTATATACCCATATCGTGTTAGAAGTGCTAGTTTGTGTGCTTAAACCCGATATCACTTTATAAAGTGATATCATCTTCTTCAACATCTAGACCTTCATTCTAAATATTCTAGTTAAAGAATAACAGGTCCAGGCAATTCTTAGAACTCATGGATTCATCAAGTATTCAATACAAACTCGGAATTGAAAGTAAATTATCTAGTGTAGCACGTTAGGTGGTAAATAATAACATGATTGGGTTATATAACCTGCCTTGTGAACAACTTCAAAGCTCCAAGCTCCAAAGCTTTACGTTCCTAAGGTTGAAGATGAACTTCTTCAAGGTCCAAGGCTCATTCAAAACTCTTCCATAGACAAAAAATCACCATAGTTAAGCACTTGGTGAAGAAGGAAAGAGAGAAATATCCATAAACCGATATCCTACTTCAACCAAGGTTGAATATGACCAAAGCCTTACCGCAAGCTTGATGGTCAAGCTCTCCTTGATCTTTGAGCTAATTTACACGATATCTAAGGGACTATGCATGATATATACAAGGAGGAGAGTTATGGGGCTCGTAAAATTCCATAAGTAGGTGGAAGGTGAAGTATATATACTTGGGTTCATGAGATAATGTATATAAGAAGTGTCTTCACCTCAAGCTACTAGATGACACATGGCCATGCATGGTTGACATTTGTCCATGCATGCACACACACACACACACACACACACACACACACACACATATATATATATATATATATATATATATATATATATATATATATATTGCCATGAAAGAGTCTTGAGGATAAGATAGAGACAATATCTCGGCCATCCATTATCTTGTTGGATAAGTTTCCTCATCTTTATCTTATCAACAAGGCAACCGATACACTTTATGCAAGGGGCTTGCAACTCGACATGGGCCACCCCCTTGAGGTGCCTTGCCCATAATGGAATTTGAAAAGGCTCAACAAACTGATAGGAGACTTCTACTGTGGCTCCTTGGCCGATAGGATTCCTATATCAAGTCCACAACTTGATACAACACATATAAGGCTTCACCTTTAATTCTTCCTTGGTCTATTTATCAACAAGAGTATCATCATTCAAAGATGACTCAAACATAGTGTCTCATTCTTTATATTTCCTCTAAAAAATACATAGAGGGAGTAGGGACACTCTAGAGGTGGTAATTTGCACTTCTACCTTATATTTTGGGTAAATTATAAATTGTACCAAAATTGATGCACATAGTACCAACATTGTTCAAACAAGTTATTACTTAGGATTTAGGCTTTCCACAAGCCATCACTTAGCATCATAATATAATTTATGATACTAAAACACTTAGAATACATTAAACATGTGACATTTTGCAATGTAACCCCTCATCTTGGGTAAATTGCACATTTCACTCAGACTATCAATTAATGCATAAATAATTTGCAATTAAGTTCAAACTCGACAATAAACTTCACAAGAAGCCTTAAATACTTTTCAAATGATTAAAATCAGTGTGTTAGTAACTTACTTAAGAAAAACTCCTAGGGTTAAGCCATAACCTAGGTCAGGGGTATTACAATTATAAACCCCTAACAAGGATTTTGTCCTCGAAATCCCAGATGAAGGAAGACAATTGTCGTTCATGCACTATATCTTCATGTCTCCACATAACATCTTGATGTCATGGAGGTGCCAAAGAACTTTGAGCAACACAAGGTCCTTCTATTAAAGATCATCATAAGATCTGTCACACATGGAGCATACTCAGCTGTCCTATCCATTACTGACTGCGGAGTCAACTCTGTGTCAAGTAACACTTTCTAAGTCAAATAAGTACTATTCATACTTTGAATAATTCAGGTGTCAAACCTTATTGACTCACATCTTTTATGTAATAAGATTCTTGATTCTAGGGAGTCTTCCATATTCCTCACTCAATTTAACATTTCACTTCCAAGGAAAAACTAGGGTTATGTTCTGTTACCCACTTGGAACTACAAGTCTTATTATACATCTGTTGTGTCATTCTAATCTATTGACACAATACAAAATTTTCTTACGACTTGTACCAACTTTCTTCCTACTTGTATATTCTCTTATCATAAGGAAAAGTCACTTACTAAAGAAGAACTTATCTCAAAGGTATCTCTAGATGTTATGAATAAACTGCCTCAACAGACCTAGATAGGGATACATTAAGGAATTATTTTTTAACTTGATAAGATTTCTCTCAAAATGATTCTACAATTGTTCCTTCAATTAATACATCCTTATCAATGTTATGTTTATGCAGGGCATAAACCCCTAACATATGATTTCCATACTGGAGTTATCTCAAGGTTGGCCCTTCTAGGTAACCAAACATTATTCATCTTATCAAGAGTCATATTCTCACTTTCCCATTCCACCTGGCACATCTTGGATACCAGAGTCCCTTACCTTGGTATCTTTCACGTGTGTCGAAAACACATCAAATCTTCATCATTTCCATCTCTCTATTGTTTGTATCAAAGTCAAACATACAAAAGGATCTTCCTTTTATCTTGGGACATTATATATTACACATATCTTTATCTTGGAACCAAAGTCCAAGACAAACTGATACTTTTCTAAGTATTCATCAAAAGATCACTTCTAACTCATGCACATCAAGTGTCCTCAGACTCACTTGATTGCCATGTTCCTAAAAGGAAATAACACAGAGAAACATATTCCTTTCATCTCCCCATTATTACCCAGGATTGTTCATCAAAGAGAAGACATCATCATGTCCTAAGATTATTACATGAAATTTCACTATTCATGAGTCATTTATACTTGTTTCATTCTATGTTCCTTGCCATCTGCATAGGAATCATATGGGCGATTACATATCATCATCCCTTTATTTGTTATTGCCTATCATATTCATGATTTTATCACATTTCCCATTTCCACATCATGGAAAATATCTTTACTATTCACACATACTTTATCAAATAGGGTTCATCTCCCTTGTTCTTATTCTCTTATCATGAGGATTATACTTTTTACTTCCTCATACACATAGATTGATCTGAGATCATCTCAGATTCCATTTTATTGCACTTAGGATGTGATAAAAATATCCATGCCATATTTCCAGTTTTGTTATACTCACTAGATTGTCTCAAAATGACTACTTGATTAGAGTAATCAGAAAGATAACAATCTAAGAGTTTCATACCTACCTTATCTTCAATAGTTGAATACCTGGACAGGGTATACAAGTACTAAGATTAGGTGGAATGCACTTTGTTTACTATCATATTCCTTACTTTTCATATCATCAAAACATAGGACTTAGCATCCCTAGATTTTCTCCAGGCATCACTTCTATACCTCATCCTCTTTCACACAGATAAAAGAAATTGTAAAGCATTTAAAAGATTGCTGAGAAAAATGTAACTCCTCATCTTCCTTGTGTCCTCATAGTATTAGTCAAAGGAAGCTCAATAACAACTACTTTTCTTATATTTAACAAATAGAATCATGAAATGACATATCAGAATGACACTATTTCATCTGACCTGTCTCAACTCGTGGATTGTATACTGCCTCAGGCTGATTCTTTTCATAGAATCTTGTCATTGCCAGTTTCCAACATCGTGCTCTATTGTTCAGTGCGGATGGACCTGCTCGGGACGTCTGTTTACGTCCTCATGTGCAACTGCTAAACCATTTCCATTGAGAGTCTTTCTGACTCTGCCTCGGCAGTTGGGTCATTTCCTCCTTCCTTTTTGGATAAAAGGATCTAATATTCCCAATCTATTTACACTTATAACACATCTTATAAGCATCCCCTGGCCTTGTCAGCCATATAACCGATGTAGAGGCCAAATCAAGAGTTCTAACTAGTGGAACATCAGGTCCTTTGCCTTTTCTTGGTAACCACTGCCCTGGTGCATTAGACATTGGTTGCACCGGTGGTACCAAAAACTTCCCCTTTTTAGAACTATTAGGCATCCATTCCCGAGTTTGGATAGATATTTTCTTAATCCCTACCTTATTATCCTTTTCTGGATAGTCCTTTATAAGGTGTCCTAGTTGCCTACATCTGTAGCAAACTATGATTTTAGGTCGTAACCTAATTCTTTCGACATTTTCCATTGCTCCAACATATCGATGTTGATCAGGAATCCTGCTAGAGTCCAAAATTTCATCATTGGGGGCTGGCAATCTAGGTTGTGTTACTAATACCCAGTCCACTATATGCATCACTGCTGTCCTAACCTACCCAACAATGGCATCAAAAGAAGGATCCCTTATCATAGCTGAATCAACTTGGGGATTCTCAAGCAGTCATTCTTCTCTCGCCTGATCCCTTGCACCTTCTCTTGGTGCAGCAGCATTGCTTTTAGCAATGTGTTCCTTGTTTTATCCAGACATCTTTAAGCTTTACTCTATATTCTATATAAGCAGAAGTCACTATAAGATATACTGGAGGACACTATAACAAACTCAACACCTTAGTCCTATGTCTCTGTAGACTAAGTGAACCTTAAGCTATGATACCGAACTTGTAACGACCATCATCAAACTGACAACCAAATCATTACAAAATATATGGAATTACCATAAACAATGGATTAACAATAATCACTAAAATTTAAAATCATTTTGCAAGGAGATCCTCTTCCAGAAAACTCTTATTGAAAGATCTAAAACTCATACATATCATGATTTATATTGTACAACATTGTTTCATCTCATCTCGAGGACAACATATAATAGTTGTTCTATAAACACATGTACTAAAGCAACATAAAACCTTGAGGCATACAAGTCAAAATCTCAGATTGTTCATGAAACCATTACAAATTGACTCCAAGGACCTGAGAGTATAGAGACGACACATAGGGCTTCTATCTACAAGACTCAACATACAGTACACTCAACCTGAGCTGTTACTGCCGCCCCAGCTGTTGTTCCTCCTCTACAGAAAGGTCTCCACCGCCTCATGCACGTCCATCTAAAAATTGTGGATCCCACAGGGTGAGACAATTGTCCCAATGAGAGATATAACTCTCTGCCGACCATATTACTATCACAGATAAGCATTATAAAACTGAGCAAAGGTTCTTTTATATTAATAGGCAGAATTAATCATTGTATCAACATAATAAAGTAATCTCTTTACTTATGGAAAATGATGCATCTACCCATGGTAGAGTTATAAGTCATCTATCTACTTTACAAGGAATGTAAAGAAATATAAATAACATCTATCAACTAAGATGTATAACTGAATTGTGTATCAAACAATATTTTCCATATTCAATCCTTAAGTAGATGTGCTACACGACTGAACATATTTTATAATCAAACTTATGCCATGAGGATATGAAGTATACCCCGTTAATCTCCAACCAACCACAAACTCCTCACAAGTCAGTACCATACAAGGTCAATGGAAGAGTCGTCTACCAAGACCTCACCTATCTCGATCAGTATGAGACTACTGACAGTGACATCTTGTGTCAATCTGCAAAAAGAGTGTGCCAGGGTACTAGGCATATTCGTTCAAAGCTACTGCATCAACATGTACTCTCTTAGGGGAACATATACTAACAACCGTCCCCAGTTATGAAATTATTGAGTCATGGCTCATGGCCATACTTTGATCCACGGACCAGTTCACTGTGCTCAACATAGAGTCTACGACCGAAGTCTCACTCGAGCCAAGATAAGGTATATAGCCAAATACCCATTTATTTTGAGTTCGTAAGGGGACCGGCTCACACCTGGACGTCCGTACTTATGCCCCCACATATTAAAAAATATGCACTATGGGTTATGCCGCAAAAAAACACATTTCACAATTTAGCAAATCTTGACACTGATGGATCTATGGTTAGGGAAACATTTTATGATTTCTAATGATATATTACGTGCATTAAAACATTCTTTTAGCATCAAACAAGTCATCATTATTAATCACAACAAATTCTACAAAGAAAGGTGTAATACATCTATCAAATACTTTTCCAATCTTTAAAACACATTTAGATACTTAGCACGTGGGATCTCAGTCCCTTATCACATTTTTGGGAATCCTCATCCCTTCACATCATTATCATCATGATTACTGGATATGTGTATTTAAACCCCTAGATCACCACATAGCATTATTACCTCTGTAACAAGTAACTATTACCTCTACGTCCTCAAACCAAGGTATTCATTTCACTTGTCGTACAAGTATTTCACATAGCTCACATAGTTTGATTAAGCATTTTGTCACCTCTCACTAGGCAACAAGTATTCACATGGCTCACAAGGCCATTAAACATCTTGTCACCTTTCATTAGGTAACAACTAATCACATGGCTCACAAGGCCATTTAAACATCTTGTCACCTCTCACTAGGAAACATCTATTCACATAGCTTATTGAACATCTTGTCACCTCTCACTAGGCAACAATATCTTTTAGGTCATCATACCACATAAACATTATACTTATTATACAAGTATTTATCATGCTTCACAAAGCTTATTTAGTAAGAGAAGTACAACCTTCCCATTATTAGGGTTAGGGTTTCTCTTTATAACCGAATAGGGTTTCAAGTTAATATTATCAATCCAAACCCTAATTCATTTCTCCACACATCTAGGAGCATATATTGGTATCATAAGTATGCAATCATACTTATCTATTCTCATCAGTTATCATTGAATGATTATCAACACAAAGTATGAGTTTCTCCCTCATCCTTACTAGGATATTGATTACATCATGCTTTTGGTTCAATCCTCCTTTTTGAGTAATATTAGTTCATCATTAACAATTCACATCATCTTTTATATTGCAATTAACACAACATGCAACATATGTCACTCAATCAATCACATATGATTGAAGTGTCCCTACCATATTGGGTATCAAGATGTATGTATATTATCATATCATGCTTCAAGATACATTCTTTACTTCATGTTGTGTATCCATATTGAGCATGTGAGATAATCACATCACCAGGTCATGTTTTAGGGTGTATCCCCTAATCATCATATCGTATGCCCATATCAAATTTATTATCACTTAGTTCTCATCATATCAAGATAACTTCATATTGGGTATGAGTTAGGTGCTTGACCCCATATCTGGTATAAGCTATATGCTTGGTGCCATATCGTGCACAAGGTGTGCACCATATAAGGCATAGAGTGTATGTCTCATCATGTATCATTTAAGTGGTATATATACAAGATACCATATTGATTTCCCATCTAGGATTATCATATTGGGTCTCAATGTTGGGTAACAGATCGGGTTACCATGTTAGGTAGACCCTTAGGCTCATGACCTATGTATACCTTCAAGGATCAGCCCTATCATATAGGTACATGACAAACTAGGTGTCTAGTTGAATTCACTTATCACCATTTATAACTCAAAGGATAGGGATATCAAATTTCAATCCATCATCTAGGGTTATCCATCATATTAGGTAGGATGGGCCATATCATGCATGAGGCATGAGTTGAACCTCATATCGTTCATAAGATAGAAGTAGATACTATTCCTATTATCCAAGGAATATCAATCATATCATACATGTGGTATCATTCACCACTTATATCAGTTTACCCATCACCTTAGATTTCCAACTCTATATTGATTAGAGTTCTTTCTATCTCTATATCGTGTAAGAGGTGTAGTTCTAGACTTGTATTGTGCATAAGGGGTAAGTGGGTATCTCCCATATTGTTCATAAAACATGGCTCATATTGTGTGCGAACTATCGTTTATCCTCATATCGGGTTAACCCCCATCTTGGGTTTCATATCAGGTTGAGGTATTTCAACCATATCATGTTATGCTTTGTATTTGAATCCATATCCTATATTGTGCATACGTGTATGCTCATCATTCATATCGTGCACCAGATGTGTTCTTCAAGATATCATGTACCAGGTGTGTACTACATGATCTTATCATGCAAGAGGTACTTGCTTATCTTACTCATATCGAGTTACCCAATCTAGGGTTTTGACATATCGACTTACAAATACACACTTGACCCTATATCATGCATGGAGTCTTCTTTTGACTTCCTATCCTGCAATAGGTATATGGTTAACACCATATCGTGTTTCAATGTATGAACTTCATCTCCATATTGTGTAAGGAGATTTACACTCATAAACATATCGTACAAGTGATGTTTGTATATACCCATATCAGGTTGGAGGTACTAGTTTGTGTGCTTAAACCTGATATCACTTTATAAAGTGATACCATCTTCTTCAAGTTGTAGAACTTCATTCTAACGTTCTAGTTAAAGAATAACAGGTCAGACAATTCTTAGAACTCATGGATTCATCAAGTATTCACCAAAAACTCAGAATTGAAAGTAAATTATCTAGTATAGCAAGTTAGGTGGTAAATAATAACATGATTGGGTTCAAGTTATATAACCCGCCTTGTGAACAACTTCAAAGTTCCAAGCTCCAAAAATTTACGTACCTAAGGTTGAAGATGAACTTCTTCAAGGTCCAAGGCTTGTTCACAACTCTTCCATAGACAAGAAATCACCATAGTTAAGCACTTGGTGAAGAAGGAAAGAGAGAAATATCCATAACCCGATATCCTACTTCAACCAAGGTTGAATATGAACAAAGCCTTACCTTAAGCTTGATGCTCGAACTCTACTTGATCTTTGAGCTACTTTGCACGATATATAAGGGACTATGCATGATATCTCAAAGGAGGAGAGTTATGGGGCTCGTAAAATTCCATAAGTAGGTGGAAGGTGAAGTATATATACTTGGGTTCATGAAATAAAGTATATAAGAGATGTCTTCACCTCAAACTACTAGATGACATGTGACCATGCATGGTTGACACATGGACATGCATGCACACACATATAAATAAATAAATAAATAAATAAATAAATATATATATATATATATATATATATATTTACATACAAGAGTCTTCAGGATATGCTAGAGATAGTATCTCAGCCATCCATTATCTGGTTGGATAAGTTTCCTCATCTTTGTCTTATCAATAAGGTAACCCGATACACTTTATGCAAGGGACCTGCAACTCGACATGGGCCACCCCCTTGAGGTTCCTTTCCCGTAATGGACTTTTCCAAGGCTCAAAAAACTGATAGGAGACTTCTACTATGGCTCCTTGGCCGATAGGATTCCTATATCAAGTCCACAACTCGATACAACACATATAAGGCTTCACCTTTAATTCTTCCTTGGTCTATTTATCAACAAGAGTATCATCATTCAAAGATGACTCAAACATAGCATCTCCTTATTTATCTTTCCTATAAAAGATACATAGAGGGAGTAGGGACACTCCAGAGGTGGTAATTTTCACTTCTACCCTATATTTTGGGTAAATTACAAATTGTACCAAAATTGATGCACATAGTACCAACATTGTTTAAACAAGTTATTACTTGGGATTTAGACTTTCCACAAGCCACCAATTAGCATCATACTCTCTCTTATGGTACTAAAACACTTAGAACACATTCAACATGCGACATTTTGCAATTTAACCTCTCATCTTGGGTAAATTGCACATTTCACTTAGACTATCAATTAATGCATAAATAGTTTGCAATTAAGTTCAAACTTGACAATAAACTTCACAAGAAGCCTTAACTAATTTTCAAATGATTAAAATCAGTTTGTAAGTAACTTAATTAAGGAAAACTCCTAGGGCTAAGACATAACCCAGGTCAGGGGTATTACACCTTCTAATACCCAAGGTGGGATGAAAAGGGTTCTGATGACAATGAAGAACAAAGAAGGGGAAATCAATGACAAATCACTTCAAACAAAAAATATTTTTGAAAGCTCGCACAAACGGAAAAGAAGCGATTACTATAAATATTGGGGTTTTATGTAAGAATTCCATTTTGTTTTATGGTGTGGGAATGTGAGCTACGATGAATCATAATGACACCATGACAAGAAGATGAAATCAAAATTTCAATATATTCAAAGACACTATAAATTCAAAGAATATTGTGTAATATTTAAGTGAAACTAAATCATTTTCTTGAAAGGTGTGGGTTAGGTAAGAAAATTTCTCATTATTTTTATACAAGAAAAACTAGGGTGTCTAAGGAAAATCATCAACATATGTTAAGAAACATTGATAATCATTATAACTCATTCTTTAGAAGGGACCACAAATTTGGTTGTGCATTAATTCAAAAGTATTTCCAGACTCATTATGGTTTAAGAAACAAAAAAGTATATGGTGTTTCCCTTGTTGAATTTCTTCACATTATAATGAATATGGGCATATACATTAGGATCATACACTTCCATCTTTGTGAGTGACAAATGACCAAAGTGAATATTCTGACGTGAAGTTGATCTAATAACATTGGGCCTGACTGATGGTGGTCTACTAGTAGAGTAGAAGTAGTAAGCCTCCCATCTAATAAACATCACATGCCTCAATTCTTGTAAAATAATCATACGAAGTGTCATATATAATTATAATAAACATGCATGTGAATTATTGAACGAAGATCCATTTTTGGAACATATAGGTCATATTGACACTATCACTACCAACCATCTATTTATGTGAGATTTTGTTTTTAGTTTGTACTAGTAGTCTACTAATGTTAACTATATATCCTCTGTATCAATAAAAATAAACATAAGATAATGTTTAAAGTGGGTAATCACACTAGGTTCAAGAAAGAGGAAGAATGAAAGGAATTCAATACATTGCATGAAGAGATCACCCAAGTTTTCGATTCAACATACTTCAAAATGCATTGAAGTATATGTAATTTAAACATTAATGTTGAGCTATCGCCATATTTTCTTCATTTAAAAAAGAAAGGACAACTACTGCAAGCACTAGAAACCTCCAAGTCCAGTTCTACTAGCCACAAAAGTAGATTTAAGGTAGATACCATTAATTAGAGAAACAATCTGTAGGGCCTCTGCCACCAAGGATAGAACCTACCTCATGACTGAGTATCAATAGTGGAAACAATAGCCTAAAACGCCTATCCAGATCAATGTCTACAACAACTGAGTGGCTACAAAGATAGAGGATTTTGAACCAAATCTCTAAAGAAGAAAAAAAAATTATAGATGACACGATCTATTGCTTGTTGCATATAAATCCTAGTTAGAGCTTCAACCATCATCATTTATCATCATAAAATTCCATGTTGTATCTATAATAAGAAAAGTAGCAATGTGATGATGTCTAATAGCATACCTTATCCTTGGGATGTTCTACAATGATATGATCCTACTATCATTAAGGTGACATCCCTTTTACTTATCGTTTTGTGTTATTAATAAATATACAATAACACCATACACTTACAATGGTTCCTATAATTTTTTTTTAAAAATTGACAATTCATTCATCCTGTCACCTAAGTTCAAACTTATGACCTCTCAGTCTTACATCATCACTTTTACCACTGGGATGCCACTTCATTGGCTAATGGTTCCTATAATTTGATCATACATCTGCCATTATATCTTACAAATTACATGTTTTAACATCATTGTACTCATGCATCAACCATCACCCACCCAATTATTATGTTTGTTGAATAACGCAATTATTTTTTGATTTTTAATTTTCATTAGAATTCATGTTTTCACCCAATCACACTACTTCACTCATAATGTCAGGAAAGAATTACAAACTATAGGAATAAGCATGTATAAATGTCACCAAGTGATCTTTTGAGTCCCATATAACCCTTACATCTACAGACCATCAAAATCATACATTTTTGTAGTAAATTGATGGTTATTGGTGCATTCCACTCCATATCTATACCATCACATATTGATTAATTTAATGAACCAAATTGTATCTTGAGTATGGATTTACTCCTAACATGCGAAAAAAAAGCTTACCATGCACACTCTATTAAACATTGTTTGTGAACCCAATTCTTAGACAATCTTGATGACCCACCCATGGAAACCTATTTCTTTTATCAATATCATACCACTAATATTGCCTCTTAATGTCCTCATTGTTCCTTATAGTCTCTAGCCTTCCTAGCCATGATCATAAAATGATTAAAAAAGAGTTTGAGGATATTATACCTTCAATATAACCTTGAATGATGTAGTAGATTATTAGTATGGCACATAATAATCATAGGTTAGGTGTGTTCTAGCATCCCTTTTGAGGGTGGAAAAGGAAGATCTCCAATCCATGAATTCTAGCTTCCTCTTATGAGGGTGAAAAAGGAAGCCTACCAATTTATCCAAACCTTCATAAACACATAGGAATGCCTTGCATGATCTTGATTATGGAGGAAATTATCCAAAAATCATATCCCTAAAAAAATAAAGTGAATGTATTTGTGATTTGTGCCACACTTCAACCACATAAGGAACACTAGGTAAATTAGATTAGGTCACATAAACCAATATTGTCTAATTTTCCTATTTTTGATGTCTAGTAAGACTACATTTGTTGTGATGTTTCAACTATTGATGTTTTTAATGTCATTCTTATCCATCCTTGGATATATGACTTGGATGGTGTAAGTGAGAGACACAAAATGTTTATAATATAAACACAAAGATATCAACATTATACTTAACCTCTTCTCATTTCCCTCTCAACCATCAATACATCTCCATTCCATCACTTTAAAAGACTAGCACTGTCCACCTCATGTTACACATAGAAAACTTAAGGAAGCTATTTATGAAGTCAAGTTCATTCATTTTTATTGATCAAGAAGGTGAAATATATCATAGATTCCTATCCCCACACAAAGACTTGTTCCCCTCATTAAAGATTTGTACGACTTAAGAAACTGTGATTCTCCTTGCTTATCTTTTACTATTATTCCATCATTATATTGATATTATATCCCTTATTTCCCTCATTATTGTATGATTATAACCAAGAAATCTACTTGAATTCCTATTTCTTTCCCTCCTCCTTAAGAAATATGTGTGTAAGAGAAGTAGTACATGCATTGCCCTTCCTCTCATTACCACATGAAGGATTCTAGTTGAAGAATGCTTATTGATTGTTATCATTTAAAAAATATACCAATAAGTATTTCTCTCCTTCCTGATGCCTTAATGACATTATTAAGTAATTGATTTAATCCTATTTTTTTGTCCAAAATTCAACCTACATTGTAGATGCCACCAATTGGGTTAATTTGTTTCTTAAGTAAAATATACTTTCAGAACACCTAAAAAGTTATGTGAATGTTTGAACATACCCTTTTCAATAAATCCTAATTCCATGATCTAGGTTGAAACCATATTACGCAACTATTCATAGGAAACTTTATCATGAAGTATTTTAATGATATAAAAATCTTTAATAATGTCAAGGAAGACAACCTTACTAAATGTTTAGTTGACTTTTAGACACTTCATTTAAGAATTGTAGGTTAACATGAAGAAATTTTCTTTCCCAGAGTCAATGAAATCTTCTTTGTCTTCATAGTGTCTATTTCAAAAGTTTCCTTCCTTGAAAAAGTCAAACCCCTTTATAGAATTGTAAACATCTATTATAGTTTTAGAGTTTGCATCTTATATCATTGCTTGTTAATTGTTAGAAACATTAAGGATGAATATATTTTTTTATGGAGTTTAGTATGTGGATACCATATGTTGCAATAGGCATTGGGTAGATCAAGAAGAAATTATACGAATCACTATTTTTGTCTTTCCTATTTCTTAATTTTGTAATCTGCATTCTATAATTTTGTGTTGATGTTGAATGTGTCTAAACAAAAAAGGATACCTAGTTGTGGTATTTAGAGAATAATACATGTCAAGGATAAGATGTACTCTTACAATCATAAATAATTATATTATATGGTTTAGTTATCGTGTGTTAGGACTACATCCTCTTGTCAGATACTCATGCCATCCACTTATTCTTAACATCCAAAAGGATTTAAGATTCCACCATGCCAAGTGGTGTAATACCTATGACATAAAGATTATTTTTGTTGTTGATGAGAGGTTTTAGACACTCTCACATGATCTTTTACCACACTCCACACAATGAGCATTGAAGTCAAACTCTTTCTCAATTTTAGAGATTCATACCATCACCTGAATTACAATATTTGAGGTAGTAATTCATTAATTTTTATTATATACTAATTTCTCAAGATACCTAACTTGGTACATTATAACAAAACTTTAATATCAAGATCATTCATCTTGCTTAATTATGGGAATTTTGGGCTACATGCTAATAAATCCTCAAATGTGATTTATCACAATGTTAAGGGGTAACTATTTTTTAATATGAATTTTTGCCCTTGATTAGATTCCTTACTTTTGCACTTGATAACGGTGGACAAAATAATGTTGTTGATCATAGTTTGTGTAATATTTGAAATTTTGTAGTGGACAATCATTAGAAAAATTGGGCTATCTATTTATTGAAAGCTATATTTGTACACAATAGATGAGTAACTAGTTCAATGAGGGAAATCCTTTTTGATATAATTCATTGATAATAGCTTCACAAACCTTATAACCTCCTTTTTGCCTATTTATGGACACATTTGTGATGATGCACAAGCAACTTCATAACCCAATTATATGCAGACTTAATTTGGTGAAAAATGATATATCTAATGAAAATCATAAGTTATTCTCAAATATACATTTATGTTTCCTGTAATCTAATCTATTGACTATGTAAGTGTTTATTAGAATTTGATACATATTTACTTGAAATCCTAAAGGAGACTACACACATGAGCATCATAACCACTTGAGATCATTCTAAGGAATGGCCAATGCTTATGTACATTACCTACCAGATCATATGGATATCAAATCGTATTCGATTTGGAGGAAATGTACCTATATTTGATAGTTTTTTTCTATCTCCCCTTTGATATGGATCACTAACGATGCATCACGTTCATCTTACCCCACAACAATGACACTAAATCTTCTATAACTATATCTACCACTTATATATCACACATATTATTCCTTAGCAATTATATAATTCATTGGTTGAGGAGCTCTTCATCACTAAAAATCCTCCATGTGATACATGCAAACACATTATGATAACTATAAATCATTCACAAAAATGGTCCCTGTGATTATAGTTGAACCTACTAGATGATACAATACCTAAGCATAGTCATTTTTTAGAACATTTACCCATAGAATAGTAGTTTTGAGCTATATCCAACTCTGAAGGGACTAGAAAACTCATTATAGTTCATCTTCTCCTACAAAATGACACAAATTTTAAAATAGTATCCACCAACTACTTATACACAACTTATTTATTGGAGTATTTTATTGTTCTCACTGGTTAGGGAGCTCTTCATCACTACCTCATTTGAGGGTGTGATCTCCCTTTCTCTACTATATCATCAGTCAGATGGATGAGTTTCATTGGTTGGATGTAGACATTCTAGATAAGAAGCACTATGTAAACTGTTTGGATTTAAGACCTTTTTAGACTTGTGCATATGATATATAGAAAAAACATATCTACATACATGTGTATGAAAAATTTCCATCTTAATGTAATTGAGGCTTTTAATAGATCCATTTTTCTCACTTCAAAATTTTACTAAGATTTTTCAAAGGCATGTGGTTTACTCCCATGTTGGCTACTTTTAAAGTCACCTTATTTGTATGGCAATACAAAGGATTTGCAAACATCATTAAAAGGAACTCTTGATTTTTTAGAACTTAGATTTGTGTTGTTTTTAGCAATTATAAAACTATAATTTTTTGATATATTTTATCATTAACCTCCTAACTACCCACTAAGTGTGTTTGTACATCTAATATTATGCCATCATGTGACATACATGTGTCCTTTCCAATATCCACCACTCAATAAGAGTTCATACTAAGTGTTACGACCTATGGGTAATAAATGTGTTATGATATCCAAAAATATGAACAATTAGGGATACAAAGTTGATTACCTTGATTTGTTTTGACCTACATTGTTTGTGATATAATGTTTACAAAATATAAACCATGTATACAATGTTTCTTGAATGAATAGATCCTATTCATATAACAAATTAATCCATCCATGACAAGGATATTGATAAGGAATTATGTTAGCTATTATTTCAAGAATATTCCTATCTCATGTGCAAAATAGGAATTTTGAAGAAGCAATTTTCTATTGAGAACTTCCATGTTAGTTGATGTGGTGTTCACATGATATGAAACATCTCTGTTACAATCTATGACGAATACAAAGACATTTACATGTCAAACTTTAATATCAAGGACATTCATCTAGCTTACTCTTTCGAATTTTGGGCTACATGCTAATAAATCCTCAAATGTGATTTATCAAAATTTTAAAAGGGGTAACTATTTTTGAATATGATTTTTTTCCCTTGATTATAGTCCTTACTTTTCACTTGATAACAGTGGACAAATTAATGTTGTTGATCATACTTGGTGTAATATGTGAAATTTTGTAGTGGATAATCATTAGAAAAATCGGGCTATCTATTTATTGAAGCTAAATTTATACACAATAGATGAGTAACTAGTTCAATGAGGGAAATCCTTGTTGATATAATTCATTAGTACTAGATTCACAAACCTTATAACTAGAGCTGGCAATCGAGAAAGTCAGGTCAGGTTTGGGTTGAGTCGTTTCAGGTCGGGTCATTACGGGTTGGAGATAATTTTGGTTATTTTATTCTTTCGGGTCGGGTTGGGTTAAGTATCGAGTTGGGTCCCTTCGGGTCATTTATATTTTTGGGTCAACTCAGGTTCGGGTCGGGTCAATTTTGGTATAGATTTTTTTAGGTTGCTTTATCAAGTTGGGTCGGGTTCAAGTCAAATCATTTTGAGTCGTCTTAATATCGGGTCCGATCAATTTGTACTATTTCCTCAGGCTAATTCAATTTCGGGTCGAGTCATTTTTGGGTTGGGTAGTAATCAGATCGGGGCTTCTTGGGTTGTGTATTTTGTTTGGGTCTAGTTGTTTTGGGTTAGGTTTCAGTCTATTCAGGTTGGAGTATTTGCAATCAGGAGGGTCAGTTCGGGTTTGACCAAGGTCATTATGGGTTAAAAATAATTGAGGTTATTTTATCCTTTCATGTTGCGCCGTGTTAGTATCGGTTTGGTCCCTTTGGTTCATTTTGTATTTTTGGATCAACTCGTGTTTAGATCGGGTCAATTTTGGTACAAGTTTGTTTAGATTCATTTATTGGGTTGGATTGGGTTCACGTCAAATCACTTCAGGTCGTTTCAAATTACACTATTTTCTGAGGCTAACCCGAGTTTGAATCAAGTCATTTTGAATTGGATAGTTATAAAGTTGGGGTTGCTTGGGTTGTATATTTATATAATCAAGTTGTTTTGAGTTGGACCTCATTCAGGTCACATTTTGACTTGTGATAATGAGTAATGACTAATATGTTGCATTAATTAAAAAACAAAGAAAATATTCTTTTCACTTGTTATTTTCTACTTTTACTATCCATTATCCCATATATTTTACCTTCCTTTTCCTTACTATCAAATTATCAAGAAAACTATTTCTTATAAAATAATATACCAATATAGCCATATCAAAATCTGTCTTAAAACTAAAACTTGACTTCTCGTCTTCTCGATAGTTGCTACTCGCTAGTACTCAGTCAGGTTGACATTGGGTCGGGTCAGTGTTCAGTTGGATTGATTTCAGGTCAGTATAGGACCAGTTTGACATCAAGTCGAGTTGATATATGGTCGGTTTGGTGTTGGATCATGTTGATATTGAGTTAGGTTGGTGTTGGGTGGGTTGACGTCAGGTCAGGTCAATGTCAGGTCAGGTTGATATCGAGTTGGGTCAAGTCAGTTGTGATGTTTTCAGGTTGATTCGGGTCACATGATATCATCGGGTCAGGTGTTGGGTCAGG
Source organism: Alisma plantago-aquatica (assembly GCA_963693085.1). NCBI lineage: Eukaryota > Viridiplantae > Streptophyta > Magnoliopsida > Alismatales > Alismataceae > Alisma > Alisma plantago-aquatica. The sequence goes on along the minus strand of OY856410.1, from coordinate 728,125,496 downwards.
TTTGGGTCTGACAAGTCCGGTTCATATTGAGTTTCGAATAAACATCGGGTCAGGTCGGGTTGGGTTTGAGTTTATATTTTCTTCGGGTTTAATCGGGTCGGGTTATGGATAGGACAAGTTGAGTTTCTCGGGTCGGGTCAACTCTACTTATAACCTCCTTTTTGCCTATTTATGGACACATTTGTGATGATGCACAAACAACTTCATAACACAATTATATGTAGACTTTGTTAGGTAAAAAATGATATATCTAGTGAAAATTATAAGTTATTCTCAAATATACAATTATGTTTCATGTAATCTAATTTATTGACTAAGTGTTTTACCTACCAAGGAAACTACACACATGAGCCTAAGGAATGGACAATGCTTATGTACATTACCTACCAGATCATATGGACATCAACTCGTATTTGATTTGGAGGAAATGTACCTATATTTGATATTTTTGATATCTCCCCCTTGATATGTTTCATTAACGATGCATCCAGTTCATCTTACCCTACAACAATGACACCGAATCTTCTATAACTACATCTACCACCTATATATCACACATATTATTCCTTAGCAATTATACAATTCATTAGTTGAGGAGTTCTTAATCACTAAAAATCCTCCATGAACTAAATGCACGGACATTATGACCACTATAAATAATTCATAACTACAATCCCCATGCTTATAGTTGGACCTACTAGATGATACAATACCTAATCATAGTCATTTTAAAGAACATTTACCCATAGAATAATAGTTTTGAGCTATATCCAACTCCGAAGGGACTAGAAAACTCATTCTTGTTCATCTTCTCCTACAAAATGACAAAAATAATAAAACAATATCCACCAACTACTTATACACAACTTATTTCTTGGAGGATTTTATTGTTCTAACTAGTTAGAGAGCTGTTAATCACTACCTCATTTGAGGGTGTGATCTCCCTTTCTCCAATGCACCATCAGACACATGGATGAGTTTCATTGGTTGGATGTAGACATTCTAGATAAGTAGTACTATGTAAACTGTATGGGTTTAAGCCTTTGCTGACTTCTGCATATGATATATAGAAAAAGCAGATCTACATACATGTGTATGAAAAATTTCCATCTTAATGTAACTAAGGCTTTTAATAGATCAATTTTTTCTCACTTCAATTTTTTACTAAGATTTTGCAAAGGCATGTGGTTTAGTCCCATGTTGGCTACTTTTAAAGTCACCTTATTAGTACGTCAATAAAAATATTTTTCAAACTTCATTAAAAGGGACTCTTTCATGTTTGAGAACTTAGATTTGTGTTGTTTTAAACAATTATATACCTATAATTTTATGATATGTTTTATCATTAACCTCCTAATTACCCACTAAGTATGTTTGTACATCTAATATTAAGCCACCATGTGACAATACATATGTCCGTTCCAATATCCACCACTCAACAAGAGTTCATACTAAGTGTTACAACCTATGGGTAATGGATGTGTTATGATATCAAAAAATATGAACAATTAGGGATACAAAGTTGATTACCTTGATTTGTTTTGCCCTAGTTGTGATATAATGTTTATAAAATAGAAACCATGTAAACAAAGTTTCTTGAATGAATAGATCCTATTCATATACACAAATTGATCCATCCATCACAAGGATATTGGTAAGGAATTTGTTACCTATTATTTCAAGAATATTCCTATCTCATTTGCATAATAGGAATTTTGAAGGAGCAATTTTCTATTGTGAGAACTTCCATGTTAGTCTATTTGGTGTTTACATGATATGAAACATCTCTGCTACAATCTATGATGAATACAAAGATATTTACATATCAAACTCTAAAATCAAGAGCATTCATCTCACTTACTCGTTGGAATTTTGGACTACATGCTAATACATCCTCAAATGTGATTTATCACAATGTCAAAAGGGGTAACTATTTTTTAATATGATTTTTCCCTTGATTAATTCCTTACTTTTCACTTGATAACAGTGAAAAAAATAATGTTGTTGATCATAGCTGGTGTAATATTTGAAATTTTGTAGTGGATAATCATTAGAAAAATTAGGCTATCTATTTATTGAAAGCTGAATTTGTACACAATAGATGAGTAACTAGTTCAACGAGGGAAATCTTTGTTGATATAATTCATTGGTAATAGCTTCATAAACCTTATCACCTCATTTTTGCCTATTTATGGACACATTTGTGATGATGCACAAATAACTTTATAACACACATATATATGTAGACTTTTTTTGGTTAAAAAATGATATATCTAGTAAAAATCATAAGTTTTTATCAAATATGCATTTATGTTTCATGTAATCTAATTTATTGATTATGTAAGTGTTTATTACAATTTGAAACATTCCCGCTTGAAATCTCTAGGAAACTACACACATGAGCATCATAACCAGTTGAGATCATTCTAAGGAATGGCCAATGCTTGTAAGCATTACCTACCAGATCATATGGACATCAACTCATATTCGATTTGGAGGAAATGTACCTATATTTGATAGGCTTTTTCTATCTCCCACTTGATATGGATCATTAACGGTGCATCCAGTTCCTCTTACCCTACAACAATGACACCAAATCTTCTATAACTACATCTACTACCCATATATCACACATATTATTCCTTAGCGATTATACAATTCATTGGTTTAGGAGCTCTTCATCACTATAAATCCTACATGAACTGCATGAAAACACAATATGACCACTATAAATCATTCATAATAATGGTCCCCATGCTTATAGTTGGACCTACTAGATGATACGATACCTAAACATAGCCATTTTTTAGAACATTTACCCATAGAATAATAGTTTTGAGATATATCCAACTCTGAAGGGACTAGAAAACTCATTCTAGTTCATCTTCTCCTAAAAAATGACACACATTTTAAAATAGTATCCACCAACTACTTATACACAACTTATTTCATGGAGGATTTTATTGTTCTCACTAGTTAGATATCTCTTCATCACTATATCATTTGAGGGTTGATATTCCTTTCTGTATGCATCATCAGTCACATGGATGAGTTTCATTGGTTCGATGTAGACATTCTAGATAAGTACAACTATGTAAATTGTATAGATTTAAGCCTTTTTCAGAGTTGTGCATATGATATACAGAAAAAACATATCTACATACATGTGTATGAAAAAATTCCATCTTTATGTAACTAAGGCTTTTAATAGATCCACTTTTTCTCACTTCAAATTTTTAGTAAGATTTTGCAAACGCATGTGGTTTAGTCCCATGTTGGCTACTTTTAAAGTCACCTTGATTTGTATGGAAATACAAAGGATTTGCAAACGTCATTAGAAGGAACTCTTGATGTTTGAGAACTTGGATTTGTGTTGTTTTAAGAAATTATTAAACTATAACTTTATGATATACTTTATCATTAACCTCCTAACTACCCACTAAGTATGTTTGTACATATAATATTAAGCCACCATGTGACATACATGTGTCCTTTCCCATATTCACCACTCAGCAAGAGTTCATACTAAGTGTTACGACCTATGGGTAATGAATGTGTTATGATATCCAAAAATTGGGCTATCTATTCATTGAAAGCTGAATTTGTACACAATACATGAGTAATTAGTTCAATGAGGGAAATCCTTGTTGATATAATTCATTGGTAATAGCTTCAAAATCCTTATTCCTTTTTGGCTATTTATGGACACATTTTTGATGATGCACAAACAACTTCATAACACAATTATATAAAGACTTTGTTTGGTGAAAGATGATATATCTAGTGAAAAATTGTAAGTTATTCTCATTTATGCATGTATATTTCATGTAATCTAATTTATTAACTATGTAAGTGTTCATTAGAATTTGACACATTCCTACTTGAAATCCTCAAGGAAACTACATACATGAGCATCATAACCACTTGAGATCATTTTAAGGAATGGCCAATGCTTATGTACACTACCTACCCGATCATATGGACATCAATTCATATTCAAATTGGAGGAAATGTACCTATATTTTATATTTTTTGCTATCTCCCCCTTGATATGGATCATTAACAATGCATAGAGTTAATCTTACCCTACAACAATGACACCAAATCTTCTATAACTACATCTACCACCTGTATATCACACATATTAACAATGGTTCCCTTGCTCATAGTTTGACCTACTACATGATATGATACCTAAACATAGTCATTTTTTAGAACATTTACCCATAGAATAGTAGTTTTGAGCTATATCCAACTCTGAAGGGACTAGAAAACTCATTCTCGTTCATCTTCTCCTACAAAATGATTTTTTTTAAACAGTATCAACCAACTACTTATACACAACTTAGTTCTTGTAGAATTTTATTGTTCTCACTGGTTAGAGAGCTCTTCATCACTACCTCATTTGAAGGTGTGATCTCCCTTTCTCTAATGCATCATTAGTCACATTGATGAGTTTCATTGGTTGGATGTAGACATTCTAGATAAGTAGCACTATGTAAACTGTATAAATTTAAGCCTTCTTTAGACTTTTGCATGTGATATATAGAAAAAACATTTCTACATACATGTGAATGATAAATCTCCATCTTAATGTAACTAAGGCTTTTAATAGATCCATTTTTTCTCACTTCAATTTTTTACTAAGATTTTGTAAAGGCATGTGGTATAGTCCCATGTTGGTTACTTTTAAACTCACCTTATTTGTATGGAAATACAAAGGATTTACAAGTGTCATTAAAAGGAACTCTTGATGTTTGAGAACTTGGTTTTTTTTAAGCAAATATAAAACTATAATTTTACGATATATTTTATCATTAACCTCCTAATTACCCACAAAGTATGTTTGTACATCTAAAATTAAGCAACCATGAGACATACATGTGTCCTTTCCAATATCCACCACTCAACAAGAGTTCATACTAAGTGTTACAACCTATGGGTAATGAATGTGTTATGATATCCAAAAATATGAACAATCAGGAATACAAAGTTGGTTACCTTGATTTGTTTTGCCCTACATTGTTTGCGATATAATGTTAATAAAATAGCAACCATGTAAACAACATTTCTTGAATGAATAAATCCTATTCATATACACAAATTAATCAATCCATCACATGGATATTGATAAGGAATTTTGTTACCTATCATTTCAAGAATATTCCTATCTCGTGTGCATAATAGGAATTTTGAAGGAGCAATTTTCTATTGTGAGAACTTCCATGTTAGTTCATATGGTGTTCACATGATACAAAACATCTCTACTACAATCTATGATGAATACAAAGACATTTACATGTCAAATTATTGATAGATGCCATGATGTACTACATATATGATGTTATTTATTTTTAGTACTTGAAGTGTATTTACCCATCACCATTACATTTATTTCTATTTCTACTCATATATATCTACTCATTTTCCTAAAAATGGTCTTCTACTATCCATATTTATATTTTATTAATTAACTTGATACAATGATTATAATATAGTGTGTGTCTGACATCCTTTTTCTAGATCCTTATTTCCACAAGGTTTGATAGATTTCGTCTTTGTTTAGATTACCATTTTTATTACAATACTATGTTCTAGTTTTATGGCACTAAGAACACAAGGTAACCTAAAATTTTAACTTTTAGTTGGTATACGCCACCTTACTGAATCCATTCTAGTTAGTATGATTTTATAGAAAAAGGAGGTTCTTTTTCTATTTATATCTTACACTTGATGCCTTTTTAGGTGGATGGTCATTAAATCTTGAAAACTCCATAATTTCAGATCATTGTAGTGATACAAATACAAGAATAATATAATAGATTATTGTAGGAAAAAAATAACATCTCAACCATGTGTTGTTAGGTGATGTTTTGTGGTTGAGTGTTGTTTGATCTAATAATTATGCCTGCTATGATTGATGACAAGCTTTACCATAACAAATTTATGTGCTTAATAAGATGAGAAAATATCAATTCTTATTTAGTTGATTTCTTGACTATCACTAATTGGTAGGAGCTACAATTCATTAAGTCCATATAGGCCATGTTCATTGCACACCTTTTACTTTTAGCATTGAAAATAGAAAACAATACAACTTGGAGTATAAATTTTACCATATGTTAACCTCTATGTTTCATGGGCCAACACTTGAACATTTTATTAAGGCGTCTCTCCAAAACATTATTATTCATGTTGTGGTACAAATATCTAACTATCACATCAATATTAGATGTTGCTTGTTGCATAACCATATTATTTTCTACTTTATATTAGCATATAAAATGACAAAATTTGAGGAAAATGTTTTGCATGTTGCATAAAAGTTGAATAGAAGTGATAAGTCATTAGTTATCTCCTGTATCACCAAAGTAGACATTAGACTATAACCAAGAGTAACCCATCCTATATTGTATTGTTATATATTCTATGAACAATGTTATTCATTACATAGATTGATGGTGGAGGGTTGATGGTTAGAGGGTTTTATGTAGTGAAATAACCTCCCTATAACACTATTTCTAAGATGAGAAAATTGTATAAAGTGTGGTTGTTAACGATAAGCTTGGTATTTTGTGGAGGACAGGGTCAAAAGACCTAAGTACTTTGACTTTTAGATTGAAGGAGGACGTGTTGTTGTCAAATTCTTTGTTCCCTTTACATCTCTATTGGAGGTATCAAACAAAGATGAGTAGGTAAATGTGCATCATTTAGGTTTCAAGAACTGGGCTCGTCTAGATTGTTGAGTCTACTTGAATTGTTTATCACCATTTTTATGCATTTGTTTTTTTGAATATTGTAAGGGTATCCACCCCCATAATTAATTCTATTGACATCATGCCTCCCCTCACTAGGTACTTCTAGTGTAGAGTTTTACTCCTTTTGTCATGTGATCTATAGAGCACCATGATTCTTGTGCCTCTAATTTATTATATATATGTCCATGTTGATGACTATAAACAAATAGGTCTTTAGCATAGGGAGCATTTTCTACTAGTGGATGTAGTTGTAATTTCACTAACACAAATGAAATGATTTCAAAATATTGACTATATTATGTGTTATTATAGGTCTAGGAGTAATGTAGATATATGTGAAACCTTATCTATATATATGTATGTACAACACATATGTTTATAGACAGTAAAGAAAATATGATACATAACTACTATTTTATTTATATGCTTTGTTAGTAATTTAGGTAGAAATGAGAGACAGATGCAACTAAAATTCAAAACCATGTTTAACTGCAAACAATATACCATAAAGTCAAATTATGGATACATAATATAAATCTTGTATTGTATGTACAAAATATATAATAGAACGTTATGTACATATTATTCAAACCATAAAAATGGAAAAAACAAAGAGATAATTCCATATGGCTTTTCTTATTCAGCTATGTGTAAACCATATATGATAGCATAGGTGTATATATATGTATGTATATATACAATTACATATATGTGTATATAATATATTTTCTATTTTATTTTGGGTATATATATGTGTATGTATGTATATGTATATATATGTATGTATGTATAAATATATATGGGTGATATGGGTTGTGAGAGAGGGGTATATTTCCCTCTTAATACCATTTATATGCATATGTATATGTAGACATATACATAAATTACATCGTGATGAGGACAAGGTGTGTTAAGACAAAAAGGTGCCCAAACTGTGCTCCTTGACACGTACTGATTTACAAAATGGAACTTTATATTATCTATCATATCATGTGTGCTTAACGTTCTAGCACAACTAATAGTTGATTCAGTGTGAATATGTGTTACTAGGCATGCTGCTTAAGATCACAATTTATTTGTATTTAGGATCCTTGATGTGAATAAATGTTAATGTCACTTTCCAAATCATAGTTTGGTATAACATGATATTTAATTATCTAACATTTGTGCACATCATCTACTTATTTGCTAACAATAGAACTCCCTAGAATTTTGTAACCATTTTTTCTTCTTACGAAGGTCAATTTCCATTACTTATTCCACTTAACAACATGATATCATTCAAGATATATATGAACATTGATTATTTTTATTTCGTATTATTAATTTCATTATGTAATGAGACATAGTCTTTGGCAACCGTAACTGCATACCTATCTCTAATCACAAGTATTGAGGACAAATAAAGAATGTACTTCCACAACCCTGTTGGATTAACTTCTTATATTCTCCCTTTAAATCCATGTTAGTTATCCAGGAAAATAAAAAGTTATTTTTATGATTTCCCCTTTCATATTAGCCAATATGGGTGAATGCTTTTTAATCTAATACACTTTTTAAAGAAAATATGAAGCAGTAAATTTACTCATAAAATCTCATTGACTAGTTATGCATGAAATTAGTGGGATAACAATTGATTGGAAGAGAGTTAATTGTTTCGTATCAACCATTAATCCCTGATAGAAATTGTGTGTGTTCTTGGCATGGGAGTCAATCTTACTACATATAATCTTCAATGGTAAAGTAACCATATTATTATGGTTCAAAATCATTTACATTTATCATAAATTGATGTTTTCCATGATATGTGGAGAACATTGTATTTCTCATCAAAGTAACTTTTATACTACATGCATTTCACTACATAACTAGAATACCTAATATGGTATTCCACATTTATATTACTATTGATGAAATTTCACACCCACTTCACCCTCCAAGAAAAAGGAAAAGTTTTACTAACCATATGAGTAAGACTATCATATTTGGGTGTATCATAGTAAAACATGTTGGTATGTATGCCCTGAGAGCCAATCATGGGATGATTGGTGGGATACATTAAGATTGATTTGATAAACATCAAAGGCAAGCTTCCAATTCTTTCTGGTTCAATCATATGAGATAGTGATAGAACAGATTGAACGTCTAGAGAATGACAATACTCAATGACGTATGCCTTCAGGTTCAGGACCTGAACGATGAGAACATACAGATGCGAAGAGTTTGTACATTCTTGTTATGTCCCTAGTCGGATGTCATTATGGAAGGTAGATAGACAGCAATGACACACAAGACTAGATTGTGGTGTTGGTTGATGACAGAATCTCATTAGTCATGATATAGAGATATCAAACCAAACACATAGGTACTTGTTAGAGAACAAGTGTACCAGACAGACCCACCGTGAGTTTGACACATGGAACCATGACATGGTAGTCACAGTCAGTACTCACAGTGATGGTGATGAGTGTGATTCTTTGACCTGAAATCACTACACTCAACACATGTCGTTGGGCACACTTTGACATCATCAAACGCAGTCCTGAAACATGGGTTGTTATAAAGGTGATGATTGGGTGGCTTTGACACATGGGCTTTTGAGGGGTGAGTGATAGATATGGGATTTGTCTATCATGGATTGTAGGTTTGAAAGTTGTTCTCCAGCTTTCTACTTTCACTTGGGTAGCACTGATGTGTGACTAGGCACCTCTCTTTGCTTGTGAAGTCATAAGTGTTATGGACTTTCACTGCCAACGTGAAATGGACCTGCAGGGTCACACACATAGGATTTAACCTGGAAGAGGAGTTTTGTCCACAAACTATGTTTAGATTGATTGCTAAAGGAGTTTAGTAGTTCAATTAAACACTCAATCAATTTATAGCTCAGTATCATAATGTGCAAGGTGTTGGAATGATTGATTAGACTATCGGATTGATTGAAACCGCAATTGACTGATTCTGCACAATCTGCACTCCCAACCGATCGACTCATGAGATGAACCGACCGGCTCAGCTGGGTGAACCGATCGGCTCAAGTTGTGAGTCGATCGGCTCATGGTCAGGGTGAAACGATTGCTTCAAGTGTTGAAACGATCGATTCAACTGGTGCAACCGAGCAAGTTGGGAAAGTAGAATTGGTGAGAATTTTGCTTGCATTTCACTTGCCCAATTTGATTGGAACAAGGATTGATATTCGATACCAATTAGAAACAAAAGAAGGAAAGTCAATCGGGAACGGATCAGGACCACGAACCGACCGGTTCAGAAGTGAACCGACCGGCTCATGGGCCCCAACCGATCGATTGAGGTGTCAACTGACCGGTTCGGATCCCCAACCGACCATTTCAGTTGTGAAACGATCGGTTCAGGTTGCGAGTTGGTTGTTTTTGTGGAAAATCTCGAACCCTTCTACTGCTGCTTTTAGTCCCGCATTGCCCGGGATAGAGAACCCTGTCCCATGACCCTCCTACATATATAGGGGTATTGGGGGCTTCTCAAGGTTCAGTGCAAACCAGTTTCTCTGCAAATTTGTCGTTCTATCTGGTTTTGGTAACTGAGAGAGCCCGAGCAAGTGCTACCCGATAAGGGAGGCACAATAAGGGAAAGACAACTGCAGTTGCGACTGGTGGCAGGAGAGTGTGTTGGTGACTAGTATGCTGATAGGAGGGTGCGACTCCTTCCAATTCCTTGTGGGACAAGGAGATTGGAGTTCTAGGTGGTCCGTGTGGACTACTTCAGAGGCGGGAGGTTTTTGCCGCTTGGAGGACAGCTGTCAAACCCGACAGTCCCGGTGAGACCAGGAGTCGTCAGTCCCGGTGCGACCAGGAGCTGCACAGACACCGTCCAAGACTGGAGGTGAAGACCGCACATGCCGCAAGGTATTGTCGCCGAGCAAGCCTCGGGATAAGGTATGATTCCACAAACCATCCTTTCCTATTGTATAGACGTTGACGTGTTTCCTTGTTCTGGGTTTGGGGGAGAAAATTTTTGTTTCCGCTGCCTTCTCTGCCTCCCCTAAAACCCAACAAAACATCCATCTTCATCAATTAAATTTTCATATACTATAAAAATATTAGTCAATTTTCCACCTTTTACCCAATAACATATAAGTAAATAGAAGGTAAATTGTCTCATTATTTTCTCTTTGTAAATAAAATATGAATATGGCCATGTTTTTAGTTTATAAGATATATTTTCGGCCTTTGTATGAGCTAAACCTTCTCAATTACAATGCTTGGAATATATACATAGGATCTATTTCCTTGTATTGGAATTATTATTTAGTTGTAAAATAATAATGTTACTCTCTTTGCAGGTCAAGTCTCATAATTCAACAATGTATATTAATGCTTTCTTCTTTGATCATTGACAAAGTCAAAGAAATGATTTTCATAATATTCTCTATTAATATATCTTCTATCATTGCGGGAGCTAGTGTACTATCCATCATGATTGTATGTATGTTATTTTACATACTTGAATATTTGTTTAGTGATTGAAGTCATAAGCATGTATTCTCCGTCCAAGAAATAGTTTAGGTATAGAAGAATTTCTTATTGAAAAATTCTAGAAATATTATTTTATTACTCTAAGAACTCATACACAGATAAATGATTATATGTGACTAAACACTTTTATTGACACCAAATTTTTAAATATAAAGTTTGAGAATATCTTTTATTCTATTCATCTTCATGAAATTTATGAATTTTTTTTGTCTAGATAGGTTGTCATCATCAATGGTGAAAGGGAAGTGTTAGATTTTGATTCAATAAGATACATATATGAATATTTTCCTGTAGGACAAAATGTAGCACCTATCTTTAATTTGAAAAAGGAACTTTATTATCATATCTTCTAAGGTGTTATTGTAGGGAAATATGATATAGAGTAGGTAGAGGAATTTAAAATTTTATCTACCATATTCCCGTAATCAGTAGATTGTGTCAATAACTATAATGCATGAAGGATGGTTTATGGATATATCTGGTCTTGGAGCAAGTCCAACGACAATCCTCATCATTGTAGATGCACAATTTTGAATCCTAGTTACACTGGGACACGTCTGACTATTACACCTCCTGGTCTACATCACAGACTACAACCACAAATATTGTCTTCTTCAAAAGCTCCTATTATGATGGACTGCTGGTTGACATTGTCCTCCAAGCGGTAAACAACAGCTTCCCGCCTTTATTGTAGTCCACATAGACCCCCTAGAATACTTGTTGTCCTACTGGACCAGACAGGAAGGAGTTGTCCCTCCCGCTGGCATACTAGTCACCAGCTTGCTCTCCCACCATGACACCTATCAGTTCTTCTCTCCCATGGCTATCCCTCCCTTGTCAGGTAGGACTTGCCTGGGCTCTCGTGGTTAGCACAATCAGAGAGGACAATAGTTGTCAGAGAAATAGATTCTTAGTTGTATGCATTTTTGTACGCTAGGAAGCCCCCAATACTCCTCTATTTATAGTAGAGGCCAGGGTCAAGATTCCCAGTTGTTATCCAATGTGGGATTAATATGTGGGAGTGGAAAGGACCATAAGAACTCGAATTTTTGCAACAATTTTGAAATTTGCACAACCTGGGACAGTCGAAACGGTCATCTCGCACTGCTAGACGGTCATTTCGTGGTTCCCAATTATACATGAATTTGGCAAATCAATTCTCATCAATGTTAGACATTGATTTCCTTGTACAATAAGTATTCCTCAAGAAAAATGAATAGAGAAACATCTATAACCTTCCCAGACCAAGCTGGACCATCTCGCCCATGCGAGACGGACATCTCAGTTCACCTAGATGGCCGTCTGGTGACTCGAGTCATGCACGTTCGGTTGGGTTGGTTTGATCCTTATCCAAATTCAACTCACAACTGGTCTGACACCTAGACGCCTGTCTCAACCCTTGAGATGACTGTTTGGCACTTCTAGACAGCCGTCTCAACACTTGAGATGGGCGCTTGGCAGTGCTGTCACCATGTTTGTTTCCTGAATCAAATGCCTAAACACTTTAGCACTTAATTCAACTATCATTTGAGATCTGAACTCCTCTTCTAGGTCAAGACCTATGTGTGTGACCCTATAGGTCCCATATTATGTTGGCAGTGAGTGTCCATAACAACTTATGACATCACAAGCAAAGAATGGTGCCTAGTTGCACATCATTGCTACCCAAGTAAATGGAAAAGTTGGGGAACAACTTCAACCTACAATCTATGTGTGGTGTTGCAGTGTTTGTATAGTTCCTTTGTCACTGATGTCCAGATTGAACTAGAGGCATGGAGCAGTCACCCTCATTATTATTCAATCTTCTTTCTTGAACTAAGAGCAGACTGTCTAAGATATGTGTAAGCTCAATATCACATATCGACTCACATGCGCATGGCCATGTTTTTCTCAGTCTCGCTTATCAAGAGGTCTAGACATCATACTCCAGTAGGAGGGACAAATCCTATGTCTATCACTCACAGTCAATCCCCATGTGTCAAAATCACCCAATCATCACTGTTACAACAACCCAGTTTTTAAGACTGTGTTTGATGATGTCAATGTATATCCAATGACATGTGTTGAGTGCAGTGATTTCAAGTCTAATAACGACAATCACCACCATCACTATAAGAGCTGACTATGACTTACATGATGATGGTTTCCATGTGTTAGTCTCATAGTGGGTCTGTCTGATACAATGTTCTTAACATGTATTTGTGTGCTTGGTTTAATATTTCCGTATCATGATTAATGAGATTTAGTTCTCAACCAACTCACACTCTGATCTTATGTGTCATTGTTGTACATCAACCTTCCACAATGATAACCAATCAGGGACATAATGAGAATATGTATATGTACTCTTAACATCCGTATGATCTCATCCACAAGGTTAGTAACTTGATTACTTACATCATTGAGTATTACAATTCTCTAGAAATTTATAATGTTACATCATTATCCCATAACTGAAATAAATAGAATAAATTGGAAGCTTTCCTTTTATTAATAATCAAATCATTTTTACATAATATGACATTACAATCATCACATGATTGGATATCTGGGCATATATAACCAACAGACTCCCACTTGCACTTAGATCCAATCACCCACGAATCTTATTCAGAGTGACCTAACATGATCATCATGCTTCTACTGTGAAAGTGCCTTTGTCAAGGGATCAACAACATTGCTCTCAGTTGGAACTTTGCAAATCTTCACATCTCCACGTTGTACTATCTCTCATATAAGATGGAACCAACTTTATATATTCTTTGAGTCCTAATGCGATCTGGGTTCCTTAGCTTGTGTAATAGCTCCATTGTTATCACAATATAGCTCAATTGCATCGTTGATGCTTGGAACAACCCCAAGTTTTGTGATGAACTTTTTGATCCATATAACCTCCTTTGCTGCACTTGATGCAGCAATATACTCAACCTCTATTATAGAATTGGCAAATATCTCTTGCTTGGAACTCTTTTATCTTACAACTCTGTTATTTAGGCAAAACACGAATCCTGATTATGATTTGTAATCATCTTGATCAGTCTGGAAGCTAGCATCAGTGTAACCTTTTACCACCAACTCTTCCTCTATGACATAGACCAATAATTGATCCTTAGTCATTGCCAAGTACTTGAAGATGTTCTTCACAACTATCCATTGAGAATCACCTAGATCTGACTAATATCTGCTCATCATGCTCAAGGAATACAAGATGTTTGGATGGGTACATAACATTGCATACATGATTGATCCAATTTGTGAGGCATATGGAATCACACTCATGCGTTCCTTTTCTTTACAAGAACTGGGACATTGAGCTCTAGAGATGGGGACACCATGATGCACATGTAGGTTTCCTCTATTTGAGCTCACCATGGTGAACCACTTTAGTACCTTATCAATGTATGTGCTCTGACTTAGTCTGATAAGTCTTATGGATCTATCTCTATAGATCTTTATCCCTAAGATGTAGGATGCTTCTCCTAATTCTTTCATAGAGAATGTATTTCCTAACCATGTCTTTACCTTTTATAAAGTAGGGATGTCATTCCCCATCAATAGTATGTCATCTACATATAATATGAGGAATGTCACTATGTTCCCACTAATATTCTTGTACACACAAGGTTCATCTTCATTTTGGGCAAAGATAAACCCTTTGACTATCTCATCAAAATGGATATTCTAGCTCTGAGATGCTTGCTTCAATCCACAGATTGACCTTTGTAGCTTACAAACTTTATTGGCAGCCTTTGGATCTATAAACCCCTCAGGCCATGTCATGTACACATCCTCAACAAGATTCCCACTAAGGAATGCAGTGTTAACATCCTTTTGCCAAATCTCATAGTCATGATAAACTGCAATACCAAGCATGATCCTGTTGGATTTAACCATGGCCACTGGATAAATGGTTTCGTCATAGTCAACACCTTGAACTTGTCTAAAAACCTTTGCAACAAATCTTCCCTTATAGGTTTGGACCTTTCCATGCATGTTAGTCTTCTTTTTGAAGACCAACTTGCACCCTATGAGTTTTACCCCTTCAGGTGGATCTACCAAAGTCCATACTTTGTTGGTATACATGGATTCCATCTTAGATATCATGGCCTCAAGCCATTTCTCAAACTCTGGTCCCTCTATAGCATCTTTATAGGTTATTGGCTCATTGTCTATGACCAATCCAGTGCCTTCCCCAGTTACAAGATATCCAAATCTCTCAGGTTCAAGGAATTCCCTGTTAGATCTATAAGGTTCCTGTGTTACCTGAGGAGTTTGATATTCCACAACACTGTATTGATTCTCTATGTTCCTTTGGTTCATCTACTGGTTCTATGTTCTCTTGTTGGTCTTGAACCTCTTCGAGTTCTAGTCTCCCACTGATTCCTTTGGAAATAAACTCCTTTTTAAGGAACGTAATATCTCTGGAAACAAACACTTTTTTGTCAGATGGATTATACAAGTAGTATCCCACAATTTCTTTAGAATATGCAACAAAGTAAAAATTTTCAGATCTAGGGCCAAGTTTTTTAGGAAACATCTTTTTGACATAAGCTTTGTGACCCCAAATCCTCTTTAAAGATATTTTGGGATGCTTCCCAGTCCATATCTCATATGGTGTCTTTTGAACTGACTTAGATGGTACTCAGTTTTGTGTAAACGTAGACGTTTGTAGAGCATGACCCCAAAAGGTTGTTGCAAGCTCAACTCATCATTGATCGCGCCATATCTAGTAATGTGCAATTCCTTCTTTCTGATACACCATTATGCTTAGGTGTTCTAGGCAGAGTCCACTGGGATACAATCCCATGGGCTCTAAGATGGTCCTCAAACTCTTGGTTTAAGGATTCTCCACCTCGATCAAAACGAAGTGCCTAATACTTTTACCAAGTTGGTTATGTACTTTTATTCATAATTTCCTTGAACTTTTCAAGTGATTATGACTTATGTTTCATCAAGTAAACATAGTCGTACCTACTGAAATCATCAGTGGAGGTAATGAAGTACTGATACCCACCTCTAGCATTTGTTCTAAAAGGTCCGCATACATCAATATGTATGAGTCCTAATAGATCACTTGCCCTCTCATTGTTGCCAGTAAAAGGGGTCTTATCCATCTTTCCCAACAAACAAGATTCAAATGTTTCAAATGATTTAAAATCAAAAGAGTCTAGATAACCATCATTATGGAGTTTAGATATGTGATTCTTATTCATGTGTTCTAGACGACAATACCAAAGGTATGTTTTGTTTGAGTTCTTGAGTTTCAACCTTTTCGTATTAACATTATACACATATGTCTTTAGATCTAACAAGTGAAGACCATAAGACATAGGGGAACTGCCATAAAAGATCCCATCTTTTGAAATAGAACATCAACCACTTTTAATATGGAATTCAAATGCATTCTTGTCTAAACAAGACACATAAATGTTTTTCTATTTATAATAAGTTCATAATAGCAGTTCTATAAATCTATTACAAGCCCCGTGGGAAGAGATATACTATAGGTTTGAACTGTACTGGCCGCAACTCTTGTGCCATTAGAAACTCACAGCTACACCTCGCCTTTCCCCAAATGCCTACTTCCCATCAGATCCTACATATGAGAACATACGTGAGACCACATCCGATATCTAATACCCAATATGATTAAGTAGATAGATTTATCTCAATAACATATATACCTGAAGTGGAGATCACCATCTCACCTTCTTCTTCCTAAAATCCTTCAAGTACAAAGGATGAGTTCCTCTTGTACTTTTCTTTCTCCTTATCTTGAGTGCTGAATAATTGGACTTATGCTTGACCATAGAACACTTCTTGGTTTTGCTTTGATCCTTGGACTCAACCCGACTTATCACCATCACGGGATTTTTCTTCCTCATAAATAAACATGGCAAGGAGTTCTAACATCTGACTAGCTAAATTAGTCACATGCTAGTATGTAATAAAATGGCTATATGATTCTTGCATAGTCTTTAGAATCATAACAGTAGCCAATTCTTGGCTCAAGGTGAATCCCAGTTCTTCAAGATGATACACATGTTCAATCATATTGAGCACATGTTCTTCTACTAAGGTTTCCTCCGTCAACTTTGACTCAAGTAGCACTTTTAAGATAGCATTCCTTTCTTGCCTTTCAATACCAAGTGCTACCTTCCTAAGATGTGTCACCATCTCAAGAACACTCATGTTCTCACATTACTCATGCAACTCATAGTCCATACAACTTAGGATAAGGTAATTTATCTTTAAGGCATCATTGACATGCTTCTAGTAAACATCCACTTGTTCCCTAGGTGCATCACGAGGAGGTATTTCAGGAACTGGTTTGTTAAGGAGGTAGAGCTTGAACTCTTCATTGAGAACCCTTTTCAAAGTCCAAAACCATTACTGGAAATTTCTCCCATCATGTTTTTCCTTCTTTAGGACCAATCACGAATCAGATTTGTTCGTCATTGATTCTACAAGAAAAAAATTGCATTTGTCAAAAACATTTTTGTTTTTATTTAATTTGAAAATTTTGACTATATTAATTAGGCTTTAAGTATTATCACTCCCACTATTTTATTCGAATTGATGGTTCTCAATATTAATTTGAAATATTGCAAAATAAAATATTCTAGTGGGCCAAGATCCATATTTCATCAAGTAATGAGTCGACTTTTGCTGATCGCTCACAACCTGACTATTTAGGTACGCCATCATCCCAATTGCATCATATGCAACTCTTTGATAGATGATATATGAAACACCTTCCCTTGATAATCTGCATGCCTCTGGGCTTGGGCTCTCCAAGTCACCAGTTAATCCTGAGCCAATAGCCACTCTAATAGATACAAAACATTATTTGTGCAAATCTACATATCTACCATCACACTTCCACGAGATAGATGACACATCATGTTTTATGAAAATCTACACTTAGTCGATCAAGCTTTTCATGTGTATTACTAATGGAAGGCGTCTAAGACTTAATATTTTAGTTGAGGGAGTTTGTATAAATACATATACTTTATCTAATCACCACATATATAGTACCTATCATATACATGCTATATCCCACAATGAAAACATGCAATAAATGAAAGTGATGGTTATGGCCAGTCCTAATGTAATCCCTTGGAGCCACAAGGAATTATAATCATCTAGGTCTACATCACATGCAGAAACCTATTGTTGATGAAGATCTATACTTTCTAATCTAGATTGCTCAGTTCAACCCTTGAACCAATCGACTTGCCTCCTGACCAGTTGTTAGGTTGTCTCACCGGTCGTCTGGTCCTTCTGTCCACCATCAGTTGGCTCCTCCAGCTGATCGTTCGGGCCCACCAGGTGATCAGTCCAGCTTGTCCACCATGTCCTCCAAGGTGCTTCAGTTGGTCGAATTGTATTTGAGACGCCTTCATCTTTGTCATAATAGGAAAGTTAGCTATCCTACTTTTACATGATTATAGGGAAACCTTGAGTTACATTCGAGGTGAGCAAAGGTAGAAGAGAATTAACTTTACATTGGCAATACAAGATAGAGGCTTGATACACAGACTGAGATAAACGGATAAACCAACCACATACAACCATGCACAAATAGGGGTTATTGGACATAACCATGCTACACATCCACCATCAAAACCATTTTAGGGCTACACATGTAAATTGCATATATATATATCATATGTATATTAGTTTGGGGTTATTGTGGTGTTTGGATTTGACAAGATATTATTCGCATCACATGCAATAATAGAATGACAAAACCAAGGACCGATCATATCAATTATCCTGTAATATAGTAAATTGACGTTGGCTCTAATATCACTGATGTGAAATATGGTACAGAGCAAACAACAAAATTAATTTTTTTATCAATCATATCCCCCATAATCAGTAGATTGCATCAATAACTATAATGCAAGATGGATGATTTGTGGATATACCTGGTCTTGGTGCAAGTATAGTGACAATCCTCATCATTGTAGATGCACCATAGACTGCTGCGCCTGTTGGTATGCACCATAGACTGTAGCCATGAACATTGTCTTCTTCAAAAACTCCTCTTGACATAGATTTCTGGTTGACGTTGTCCTCGAAGTGGAAAATAACAACTTCCCACCTTTATGGTAGTCCACACGGACCGCCTAGAACTCATGTCATCCTACTAGACCGGATAGGAAGGAGTTGTCCCTCCCACTGGCATACTAGTCACCAGCTTGCTCTCCCACCATGACAAGTCTCAATTGTTCTCTCCCATGGCTATCACTCCTTTTTCAGGTAGGACTTGCCTAGGCTCTCGTGGTTACTACAACCAGAGAGGACAATATTTGTTAGAGGAACCAATTCTCAGTTGTTTGTATTATTATACTCTGGGAAGCCCCCATTACCCCTCTATTTATAGTAGAGGCCAGGGTCAAGGTTCCCAGTTGCTATCCAATGTGGGATTAATGTGTGGGAGTGGAAAGAATCGAAAGAACTCAATTGTTTGCAACAATTCTAAAATTTGCACAACCTACAACAGCTGAAACGATCATTTGGCTCATCCAGACGGTCATCTTACACGCGAGACGATCATTTCACGGTTCCCAACTATACACGAATTTGACAAATCAATTCCCATCAATGTTAATCGAGATCTGAACTCCTCTTCTAGGTCACAACCTATGTGTGTGACCCTATAGTTCCCATATTACATTAGCAGTGAGTGTCCATAACAACTAATGACATCACAAACAAAGAGTGGTGCCTAGTCCCACATCATTGCTACCCAAGTAAATGGAAAAGTTGTGGAACAACTTCAACCTACAATCTATGTATGGTGTTGCAGTGTTTATATAGTTCCTTTGTCACTAATGTCCAAATTGAACTAGAGGCACGGAACAATCACCCTCATTATTATTCAATCTTGTTTCTTGAACCAAGAGCAAACTGTATGAGATATATGTAATCTCAATATCATATATTGACTGACATGCGCATGGCCATGCTGTTCTGAGTCTCGCTTATCAAGAGGCCTAGGACATCACATTCCAATAGGAGGGACAAATCTAATGTCTATCACTCACAGTCAATCCCCATGTGTCAAAGCCGCCCAATCATCACCGTTATAACAACCCATGTTTCAAGAGTTTGTTTAATGGTGTCAAGTGTACCCAATGACATGTGTTTAGTGTAATGATTTCAGGTCTAAGAACCACAACCACCATCTTCACTATAAGAGTTGACCATGACTTCCATGATGATGGCTTGTATGTGTCTCTCTCACGGTGGGTCTGTCTGATACACTGTTCTTAACATGTATCAGTGTGCTTGGTTTGATATTTCCATATCATGACTAATGAGATTTAGTCATCAACCAACTCACAATCTGATCTTACGTGTCATTGTTGTATATCAACCTTCCACAATGACAACCGATCAGGGACATAATGAGAATATGTATATGTACTCTTAACATCCGTATGATCTCATTCACAAGGTTAGTAACTTGATTGCATACATCATTAATTAATATAATTCTCTAGTCATTTATAATGTGACAACATTATCTCATAACTAAATTAAATAGAATAAATTGGAAGCTTGCCTTTTACTAGGAATCAAATCATTTTTACATAATATGCCATTACAACCATCACATGCATGATTGGCTCTTTGGGCATACATAACCAAAAATTATCTCATAATTCCCATTTGTTGATACAAAATTCTTTTATTCTATATACCTATGATTTAATATCATGTGCTTATTGTCTTTATATTTAATCCATTTCTGTTTGTATAATCCACATGTTTGATTGTCCAAGTTAATTGTTAAGACAATTACACCTAAATGACTTTTTTTGTGTGATGAGTTGATCCTTATGTGGCTTGACATTAATTATAGGCAGTCTGAGACTCATGGGATAGGTTCAGAGAGATCATAGCTACTCCCTTTGAAAGATAAAATTCCGTTCTTCAACCTTTAGGACTACATTGGACCAGTGAGATCCTCCTAGCTGAAATGTTCACAATCCACTACACATGGAACCCCAAACCATGTTCTTTATGTATCATCAAGTGGAAATGCATAAACCCTTAAAGAATCATCATCTTTGGTCATGTCTTTCGACGTATACTCAATCTATCACCATACCACATACCCTCTTGTAGACATATTGGTGTCAAACCCGTTCACATATGGAGGAGAACTAGAGGACCTAACATATATTCTCATAATTCTCCTACATTCCTATCACCAATTTCATCTTGGAATATTTCATCCACAATCAAAGGTTTGAAAATGTAGTCATAATACATTCCTTCATATCAATTATAACTTTATTTGTAACCCAATTATCACAAAGACGTGATCTAAACTCTGTGGTGTTTTTCCAAAATATTTTAAAAAAAAAAGTTTGCATGTCCCTTAAGAATTTGGAAGACATATGAACAACAATGCATCAACATATCATGTCACCAACATGCTTTTTTGATCATGAAATCATAAAAAACATAATATTTAAATCCACAAACATAACTAAATCTTTCACAACATGGCACTAACACAATGATACATAGATAAAAATATGTTGACCAATAGAGGAACATAGATATATCCCAAAGGGTCTTATGTGAATTTATTACTCTAATTCATGAACATACATCATGGAGTTTGTGACTAGATTTAATAACTTGTACAAATATTTTCGTATGTCTAGTATATTTTCTTGTGAAATCATTTGGTTGTATACACTCACTACAATTTAATGATTTATAAGAAAGTAGAAAAGATAGATGTCATGTAGGATTCTACCTTTTGAATGTTTTATTATATTCCAAACAATAATTGTCACTACAACAATAAATAAAATGAAAATTTTAAATTTATATTATCCAAAACACAATTAAATGTTAAGACTAAAGCAATTACTTTTATATAATGATAAGACTTGATTTATAGTAATGATACAAATATTTTATAGCTATAACATGTAATTGGTGGTTTTGTAATTTTTATCATTATGTGTCAAGTACTTTGGTCTCCTAATAATTGATATACAAAATAATTTTTTAAATATTAATAATGTATGGTTTATGTTCCTACTCACATTATGTAGTTTACCCAGAACTTAAATGTTCACAAATTGGTTTATATGAATAATTTATGTTTCATAAAAAATCAAATAAACAAAAATTACCCAATATTTAGTCCAAGCATAACGATATGACCATAGGGTAGTCATCCTACCTAGATGTCACTCCATTATCTAGTTCTCTTAGAGAAGGGACCTTGATTACCTTGATTACAATGATGTATGGAGCTAGAGAGATCCTTTGGCTACAAAAATGACACATTTATCTTAGGTAGTATGATGTGGAAATTAATGATCCATGATATCATAGAGGTAATCAAGATGAATGGTTGGGGATTTCACCAAGATAGAAATAAGAGATTTTATTAGGTTCTTATGGGTGGTCATCTTAGTAATCTTCCCCAAGAATTAGGTTCATCGGTGTATTATTAAGTTTAGTGAGGCATATATTTGTGTCTATTGGTAGTTAAAGCCACATTCGAGTCCCTTAATTATTTCTATCGATGTATTAGTAGTTTGATATTTGAAGTAGTGCATTTTACCACTTGTTCATGGAAAAACAACTACTAAGGTAAGGAATGCATGTGAATTTGCATCCAAGTCATTATATTGTAATACTAATAGGGACTTTATTTACTTCACCATTCCTCCTCCCTAGAAACCCTCAATTATATGATATGTGGATAAGAGGCATAAGACATGACTACCTTATTTGGGTCATTGGATGTAGTTTATGATCGACATTCTAATATGGGTCTTAAATTCATTTTTTATCATATCTACTCCAAAAGATATATATATATATATATATATATATATATATATATATATATATATATATATATATAGATATATGTTGGGTTTTAGGGGAGGCAGAGAAGGCAGCGGAAACAAAAATTTTCCTCCCCAAACCCAGAACAAGGAAATGCGTCAACATCTATACAATAGGAAAGGATGGTTTGTGGAATCATACCTTGTCCCGAGGCTTGCTCGGCGACAATACCTCGCCCCTTGCGCGGTCTTCACCTCCGGTCTTGGACGGTGTCTGTGTAGCTCCTGGTCGCACCGAGACTAACGACTCCTGGTCTCACTGGGACTGTCGGGATTGACAGTTGTCCTCTGAGCGGCAGAAATCTCCCGCCTCTGAAGTAGTCCACACGGACCACCTGGAACTCCAATCTCCTTGTCCCACAAGGAATTAGAAGGAGTCTCACCCTCCTGTCAGTGTACTAGTCGCCAACACACTCTCCTGCCACCAATTGCTTTCTGCAGTTGTCTTTCCCTTGTTGTGCCTCCCTTATCGGGTAGCCCTTGCTCGGGCTCTCTCTCGGTTACCAAAACCAGAGAGAACGAAAACTTCACAGAGAAACTGGTTGCACTGAGTTGTACTTTGGGAAGCCCCCAATACCCCTATATATAGGAGGGTCATGGGACAGGGTTCTCTATCCCGGGAAATATGGGACGAAAGCAGGAGTAGAAGGGTTCTAGATTTTCCACAAAAATAATCAACTGCGCAACCTGAACCGATCGTTTCATTTCTGAAACGGTCAGTTGGGGAGCTGAGCCAGTCAGTTGGGACCCATGAAACGGTCGGTTCACTTCTGAACCGGTCAGTTCGTGGTCCTGGTCAGTTCTCGATTGACTTTTCTTATTTTGTTTCTAATTGGTATCAAATACCAATCCTTGTTCCAATCAAATTGGGCAAGTGAAACGAAAGGAAAATTCTCACCAATCCTACTTTCCCAACTTGCTCGGTATCATCAGTTGAACCGATCGTTTCAACACTTGACGCAATCATTTCACCCAGTCCATGAGCCGATCGACTCACCACTTGAGCTGATCGGTTCACCAAGCTCAGCCGATCAGTTCATCACATGAGCCGATCAGTTGGGAGTGCAGATTGTGCAGAATCAGTCAATTGCAGTTTCAATCAATCCGATACTCTAATCAACCAGTCCAACACCTTGAACATTATGATACTGAGCTATCAATTGATTGTGTGTTTAATTGAACTACTAAATTCCTTTAGTAATCAATCTAAACATTATTTGTGGACAAAACTCCTCTTCCAGGTTAAATCCTATGTGTGTGACCTTGCAGGTCCATTTCACGTTGGCAGTGAAAGTCCATAACACTTATGACTTCACAAGCAAAGAGCGGTGCCTAGTCACACATCAATGCTACCCAAGTGAAATAGAAAGTTGGAGAAAAACTTTCAAACCTACAATCCGTGAATGGTGTTACAATGAATGTATAATTCCTTTGTCACTGATATCCCGAATGAACTCGAGGCATGGAACAGTCATCCTGTCAACATTCATTCACTTTCTTGATCTCAGAGTAGATTGGAAGAGATATGTATGACATCAATATCATATACTGATTCACACATGTGTGCACACCTTTCTCAATCCTACTCAGCAAGTGGCCATGGATATCAAACTCCCTCAGGAGGGACAAATCCCATATCTATCACTCACCCCTCAAAAGCCCATGTGTCAAAGCCACCCAATCATCACCTTTATAACAACCCATGTTTCAGGACTGCATTTGATGATGTCAAAGTGTGCCCAACGACATGTGTTGAGTGTAGTGATTTCAGGTCAAAGAATCACACTCATCACCATCACTGTGAGTACTGACTGTGACTACCATGTCATGGTTCCATGTGTCAAACTCACGGTGGGTCTGTCCGGTACACTTGTTCTCTAACAAGTACCTATGTATTTGGTTTGATATCTCTATATCATGACTAATGAGATTCTGTCATCAACCAACACCACAATCTAGTCTTGTGTGTCATTGCTGTCTATCTACCTTCCACAATGACATCCGACTAGGGACATAATGAGGATGTACAAACTCTTAGCATCTGTATGATCTCATCATTCAGGTCCTGAACCTGAAGGCATACGTCATTGAGTACTGTCATTCTCTAGACATTCAATATGTTCTATCACTATCTCATATGACCGAACCAGAAAGTATTGGAAGCTTGCCTTTGATGTTTATCAAATCAATCTTAATGTATCCCACCAATCATCCCATGATCGGCTCTCAGGGCATACATACCAACAATATATATATATATATATATATAATCATAACATCATTAAATTCATATTTTAATATAGATATTAAAATTCAATATTATTGTGTTACTTATTAAGATTTATTCATATCATTGATCACCTTCACTTTTTAAAAATAAAATGAAAGCTCCAACTAAATAATTTGAAAATCATTCACCTTGAATTGATACTAGTGTCCTTTTATGTCCTATCAGAATACTAATAGTTTTCATCTTGTTAATTCTAGACAAGATATCAAGATAACATATATCTTCATGCACACAAAACCAAAGGAAGTTATAAACCAAATTATATACATAACCTCTCTCTATAGATACAATCATGTCCATCTCTAGGATTGGGGTTTCCTTGAGCACACCCATGGCAAGGGACCTCAAGGCCAAGGCATAATCCTCCACTCTAACTTCTACCATTGGCCCCAATCTTGTCTCCCCATCTACATCTTAATGTGGTGTTGAAGCTCCATGTAATGATCTAAGGGTGGACATTACAATTGGTAGATCTTGGGTGGCTACCCTAACCAAAACAATGGTGGTGGTGCACACCTTCAAACTTATGGATATGCCAAAGGATCCCAGGTAGCTTGCTAACAAAGAAGGATATGATAGACCATGGATGTGGTTTTTGGAACCAGTGGTGACTTCCATGGACGACTTACACATATGCTTGATGTGACGACTTGAAATTTTCCTCTCTTCTATTATACTCATTCTCTCTCATCAAGTGTCCTTATTAATCATTTGGATATCTACTCATAGTTTGGTGTTATGATACCCCCAATTTGTTTTACCTAGGTAACTAATTTCATGATATATGACTCTATTGTGAAAAATTGAAGTGTGTACCATCCCTTGATATGTATCCATTTAGATAGTTCAAATGAAACTAATTAAATACGTTTTAACTCTATAATGTGAATCATGTTGTAGAGGGATCAATTCTCTTTCTAAAGGTGAAAGAATCATTTCAATCAGAGTTATGAGCCCAAAGATATGGCCATTTAAAATTTGTCTTTTGTTCATTGATTTAATGTGATTTTTTGAGCTTTAATGGGCCTTTTTGGGCATGACCCAACCACCACACTCAGTTGTGAAAACCCTAATGCACCCCCTATGATGACTGTTGATGCACAATTCAATGGTTTGGGAGTCATTCTCTACCTTGGTCCGTACCACTGTAGCAGGTTGCTTTTGGAGCAACCAATCAGTGACATTCTTGACCCCTTTTGAAAAATAGATACTCCAGATAGTTTCTTTTTGCCATTCACTCCCCCATATTTTCCTTTGTTTTCACTCACCATAGCTCATCCCTTCCATCTTCTTTGACCTATCGTTCATGTGGATGCCGCCACCCCTCTTCAGTTGGGGCTTTACACCCTAGTCCTCCTCCACGCTTGTGAGGATGTCCTCGGGTCTGTAGTTTTCCAACGAAGTAGACATGCCTCCTTGATTCCTCTCCTGAGCCCTCTTGCTCCTTCCTTCCTTGTACTCTTATAACCTGGCAGTGGCAGGGGGTGGGTCTCAGTTCCTTCTCATCGTGAGCTGGGGTAAACAACAACAACCACCTGATCCGTGTGGTTCATAGTGGACCAAGATCGAGTGGCCACTAGCCTGTCTTGCTCTCCCCACCCTGGTAAGCGATGGACCAGGCACGACCTGAGGCTGGGTGCCACACGTCCCAGGGGTTTGTGTAGCAAGATGTGCTTGGGCAGCTTTGGGCGTCAACTGAACGTGAAGCATCGACCGTGGGCGATCCCAGGTGCCATGCACCGCTCTGTGGCAGTGGAGGGTGGTTGTTGCATCTCCCACAACCCGTCTCCTACACTGACTGTGCAATCATAGATCAAGGTCCCCATCGACTACTGCATCAATGAAATTAAATGTAACTCCCCCTCCTTTCCATATAGATCTTATGCATATTTTAAAAAATTCATATCTTGCTCATCCTAAGGCCAATATATATGAAATTATATATCAAATCGATCCTCTCAAAAGATCTACAACATGAGCATATGTACAGAACCTGAATCTTCTTGTATTTCCCCCTAATTTTCTAAATATGACATCTTTGACCATGTTGACTACACTTAATGCATGATTGTGTTAGATATTGGACCTTAGATGCACATCAATCCATATAAACATCATATTTGTACCTTTTATGTACTTTTAAACTAATTGAGGGTCCTAATCAACCCAATATATCATGAGTGTCCCTTATTGCATAAATGTGACTTGAATTGAATATAAAAGGTGAACTTTGTTTGTTCTTACTCTCATGCTTCTAAGTGACATCAAAGTCTCTCATAATCTAAAATCAATAACCTTGTGACCTACATGACTCTAAGATCACCCCTAATGTCCTTTTGACTATGTTTGTTCTATATGGACCCTAATGCATGTTTGTGCCCCATATATATGAACGCATGATATACTTTGGTTCAAATGATGTGTTTGGATTATGTGGTGCATAAAATGCCTTTACATTCTTGAAATTAGTAACTCAGTGATCTTTAGAGGCTCTAATGACAAAAATTCACACTATAACTTGATATGATGGTGTATGCGATCCCAAGTCCACTAATGGTGACTTAGTATGACATATATGACTTGGTTGATCTGCTTGTTCTCTATTCCCTTCATGAATTACTCTTACTCTCCCCTCTTATATTACGGATATACCTAATTTTTATGATCACTTAGGTCTTGTGTTGGACCCAAGTTATAAAGTATTGTATGTTGGATCTTGTATGTAAGTTGACATGTGGATACCAAGTTGGGCCATGATGCTTAGACCTTGGGGCCGTCCACCTAGTCTAGAATGTGATACATATGTTCTTTTATTTCCGATTTAAACCACATTTAACTCTTAGTTCTCTTGTCTTCATGATCATGAGTATTCTTGCCCTATTATGAGTCTTTTAAACTTTAAAATGTACATGAGGAATATGAATCGTGTAATGATCATAGAAACTGAATGGAACTTGAAATCCAACTTGATAATTGCCACTAGATCAGTAAATTATCACCAAACATGCACTAATAAAAAACATTGAACCTAACTTGGCCATAAACCCTAAAATAAATATAGTTAGGGTTAATGGTGAGAATCTACTACATATATGTAATCTTGTGATTAATCATGTGTTGCTTATGGCTAGATGGTCAATGATGAGTTAGGATAAAAATCTCTGAATCAAGCGGGCTTTAATAATTATATGAGTATGTCTTTCTTGCTTGAATGTGATGCATATGTATGCTTGTTTACTTTCTCAAATATGCCATGCAGTACTCTATTATTGTACTCAATCTTTGTCTTGTACGATTATTTTATAACTTGCAAACATAAGAAAGAAACTCTATTATACAAACCTTGTGCACCTGCCTATATTCTTAGGGTAAGGACACAAGGTTGGGCATCCTACTTGAATTGTCAAGATAGGGTAGACCATGTTGAAAGGGTTAGCTAATCTTGACCACCTTACAAACTCTTCCTATGGGAAGTAGTCAATGGCCTTATGATATATAATGATGTTGGTATATTGGAGTAAAATGATCTAAAATATGGGATCTAACTTTACTAAATACTTAACTTGTTTATTATTGTTTGTTACTTTTGCAAATATTTTCATTTTATGCAAAGCTTATGCATATGTATATTTTTTCCCTGTACTCGGCACCTTGACATGCCTTATTTCACATGTTTTTATGGTTTTAGAGATGGCTAGAAGTTGATGGGCTTGGTGAGCTATGTCAGGCATACTTGTTGTAGATCCCTAGTACCCTTGAGCAGAGTGGTAAAAATTGTACTCTTAGAATATGTAATTGAAAGATTTAATAAACAATGTTGTTTAATATACTTGTTGAATGTTGATATTATGATTGGTGATTTATCTTGTTATCTGTTCATGTATGCTAAGATTTATGCTTCTTCATTCGCACTTTGATAATACCATACTACGGACAAATGCGTAGGTCCTATCGCCATTGACTTTATAGTCATTTGGAGTTAGGATTTAGGTAACAAATAGTTCCATGATGAATGCTATCAGAGCATGAACAATAACTACACCAAACATTACAGACATGAAACACAAACTAAATCTAACTTTACATCTCAACCTTAGAAACTTAATGAGTTGTCCTATGTGGACTAAGTTGACTCAGCCTTTAGGTTATAACCTAGATGTTCTAGAAATAGGTGTAGACTTGTGTAATCTTGATAACCCTTTCTTTTCTCCTCCTTATGTCCTATAGTATGGGCTGTGGGTTCAGGAGGGCGAGAAAAGGGAGATCTTATTACAACCCTAAACATATGTTATGGGCATGTGCTTAGGGTAGCTACACATGTGTGCACCATGTTTTTTCTAGTTCTCTAGGTGTCATGGTATTAGATTGCATATGAGTGTGGTAACTCATTTTGGTTTAGTTTTATTCGAGTGGAGTATGGTGGCTTTCATCATTTATTTTAGTGTTGGAGAAAACCTATTTCAAGTATTAGTATATGTACATATGAAAGTGTTACCACACACAGAAAGGTAGTGAGCGCCCATGTGACCTAAGAGAAAGAAATAAACATGAAGCCTATATGAAAGTGTCTAGATGCTAGTTGAAGTCTCTAGAGTTGTCTAGAGACATGATAAAGGTTAGGCTAGTGAGTAGCCTAGATGACCTAAGTTGTTGTTGTTGTTTATGATGATGACAATGATGATGGCGATGGTGACAATGACAATGATGATGATGACGACCATGAGATGATGTTGATGAGGTGTTATGATATGTTTCAAGATGATTCAAGTTATGTTTGATGATATGATATGATTTTGACCATGCAACCCTATCTAAACATAGCACCTTGTACGGTACGTGTGACTTGGTTGATTTGCTAAACATAGCAAGTGGATTAGCATGATTGCTTGTTCCAGTCTTGCATATGTCAAGTTACTATAGGTGAGATATGATTCATGACCAACATGGGTCTCAATCTCTTTACAAAGGAGTACCTATAGTAGGGGACATACGAAAAGGGTTACCTCTTGGCATGAGTCAACCTGCCACAGGAGAAGGTCAGAGTACCTAAACTCCAAAATATGTGAAACTTCAAAAAATGTGAACAATGAAATACATGATGATGAGTCCCTAGCTAGATTACTTCTATGTATATGAGTTGAGTCACCTAATGTCTGGTTCCCTTGATGAATGATGTTGAACCCTAGATTTCCTATGGAAAGATCTAACCCTAGAGGAAGAGGAAATTGAATATATTATGTTTCCTATATAGGTGAGGGAGATGTCCTAAGACCCTAATATGATGTACATGATGTGTGATATCCATGAAGAGCCTCATACTTGAGTTAGTGGTTTGATGTACATGAATCTTGGGGTTTCTCTCTTTTGGTATGTGGCGTAAAATTTTGGCATGGGTAGATGTTGGTGGTTAGCATGTTTTGGATTGACATAGATAGGTCTTATCTTTAGTGACTTGAGCTTGTGGAGCTCCTTTGAGACACAAGTGAGATAATTTTGAACCTCGATGTCAATGATAATGTTGTTCCTCAGATGATGCTTGATACATGAGATATATCTCACTTACGTTAGACCTCGATATATGTACAATAAGTCACTCCCATAAGATAAACCTAATATGAAATCATACCATACATGAAATATGTAGTTTTGAAATCATAAATCCATCTGATGATGCCTTGAGATGTTATCTTGAATGATCAGGAATACAATGCTTAATTTCATACCCAAAAATGAAAAATGATGAACGCAATTGATTAGAATGGATGGATTTTTTTTGGGGGGGAGGGATAATACATGCATGAAATCTAGTATAAGGATGAATTATACACGTTAAACTATGATCTCATGTGGAAGTAATGAATGTGAACATGTTTTCTTGGGAATTGATAACATAGATTTTGATTATACACCATGGTCTCATGTGAAGATATGAACAAAAACCCTAATGTAGTAGGGATAAGGGTTCCAAAACCCTAAGGTCAAGATGACATAATATGATAAAACATCAAATAATATGTATATATCCCGAAGGGTACACCTTTGATGATGGAAACATATGTGTGCACTCAATGATGGGAGATGCCTTGATACCTTAGTTTGTTTGCCTAAGCACGATGAATATGTCGATTTTGACTCTTGTTTATGATCTTAGACAAATTTCGGGGATGAAATTTATCTTAAGGAGGAAGAACGTGATGACCTAAATTTTCCTCTCTTCTATTATACTTGTTCTCTCTCATCAGGTCACCTTCTTAATCATTTAGATATCTTCTCATAATTTGGGTGTTATGATACCCCCAATTTGTTTTAGCTCGGTGATGAATTTCATGATATGTGGCTCTAATGTGAGAAATTGAAGTGTGTAACATCCCTTGATATGTATCCATCTTCCTAGTTTAAATTAAACTCTTTAATATACTTTTTCACTCTATAATGTCTATCATGTTGCTGAGGTCTTAATTCACTTTCTAACGGTTAAACAATCATCTCAATCGGAGTTATGAGCCCAAAGACATGGCCATTTAATGTTTGTCTTTTGTTAATTAATTTAATCTGATTTTTAGAGCTTTAATGGTCCTTTTTGGGAACTGCCCATCTGCCACACTCAACTGAAAAAACCCTAATGCACCACCTACATGAACTGTTAATGCACAATCTGACGGTCTGGGAGTCATCATATACCTTGGTTAGTACCACTATAGTAGGTTACTTTTGGAGCAACCAATCAGTAGTGTTCTTGACCCCTTTTGAACAACTGATACTCCAGGTAGTTTCTTTTTGCCTTCCCATTCACTCTGCCATATTTTCCTTTGTTTTCGCTCACCATAGCTTGTGACTTTCATCTTCTTTGACCTACTGTTCCCATGGCTATCACCACCCCCATGGCTGTCACCACCCCTCTTCAGTTGGGGCTTTATGCCCTGGTCCTCCTCCGTGCTTGTAAGGACTATCCTTGGTTCCACAACTTGCGAACAAAGTGGACCGGTCTCCTTGATTCCTCCCTCGAACCCTCTTGCTTCTTCCTTCCTTGTGCTTTAGAAACCTAGTGGTGGTAGGGGGCGGGGCTCAGTTCCTTCTCATCGTGAGTTGAGGCGAACAACAACAACCACCCGATCTGTATGGTCCACAATGGACCAAGATCGAGTGACCATTGGTCTCCCTTGCTCTCCCCACCCTAGTTATGGGTGGATCAGGCACAACCTGAGCTGGGCACCATGCATCCCCAGGGTCTGTGTAGCACACTGTCCTTCGGAGGCTTCGAGTGTTAATCGAATGCGAAGCAGGAACTGTGGGCGGTCCCAAGCGCCATGCACCGCTTGATGGCATTGGAGGGCAGTTCCTGCCTCTCCCACGACTCGTATCCTATGTCGACCATGCAATTTGAGATCAAGGGTCCCGGTCGGCTACTATATAAATGAAATTAAATGTAACCCCCTCTTTCCATATAGTTCTTATGTAGATTTTCAAAAATCCATATTTTTCTCATCCTAAGGCCACAATGTATGAACACACATACATACATACATACACACACACACACACACACACACACATATATATATATATATCAAATCAATCCTCTTGAAAAGATCTACAACATGAGAATATTTACACATCTTGCATCTTCTTGTATTCCCCCTTATTTTTCTAAATATGATGTCTTTGACCATGTTGAGTACACTTAATGAATGATTGCATTAGAGATTGGACCTTAGATGCACATCTATCCATATAATCATCATATTTGTACCTTTTATGTACTTTTGAACTAATTCAGGGTCCTAATCAACCCTATTGCTCATGAGTGACCCTGATTGCATAAATGTGACTTGAATTGAATATAAAAGGTGAACTTTGTTTGTTCTTTCTCTCATGCTTATAAATGACATCAAAGTCTCTCATAATGTAAAATCAATAACCTTGTGACCTACATGAATCTAAGATCATCCCTACAGTCCTTTTGACTATGTTTGTTATATATGGACCTTAATGCATGTTTGTCCCCCTTTCATATGAACATGCAATATACGTTGGAACAAATGATGTGTTTGACCTATGTGGTGCATTAAATGCCTTTGCATTCTTGAAATCAATAAATCTGTGATTTTTTGAGTCCCTAATGCCCAAAATTCATATATTAACTTGATATGATGGTGTATGTGATCCCAAGTCCAATACTGGTGACGTAGTATGACACATACATTGATCTGCTTGTTCCCTAATCTCTGTATGAATCTTAATCTTAATCTCCCCTTTTATATCAGGGATATACCTAATTTTTATGATCACTTTGAAGTGAATGTCCCACTTAAGTATTGTATTGGAACTGAGTTATATAAGTCTTGTATTGTGGATCTTGAATGTAAATTGATATGTGGATACCAAGTTGGACCATGATGCTTAGACCTTGGGGTCTTCCACCTAATCTAGAATGTGATTCATACACCCTTTTATTTCTGACTTAAACCATTTTTAACTCTTGGTTTTCTTGTCTTGATAATAATGAACCTTGTTTCCCTATTATGAGTCTTTTGAACTTTAAAAATGGGCATGAGGAACATGAATCTTGTAATGATCATATAAAATGAACGGAACATCAAAATGACATGAAACCTAAACTTTACATCGATAATGGCCTCTAGATCACTAAAAGATCATTGAACATACACTAATAAACAACATTGAACCTAACTTGGCCAAAAACCCTAAAATGAATCTAGTTAGGGTTAATCATGAGAATCTAATGCATATATGTAATATTATGTTTGATCAGGTGTTTCTTATGGCTAGATGGTCAAGGATGAGTTAGTTTAAGAATCTTTGAATCAGGTACATACTTTAATAATTATATGACTATGGCTTTCTTTCTTGAATGTGATGCATATGTATGCTTGTTTCCTTGCTCAAATATTGCCATGTAGTACTCTAGTATTGTACTCGATGTTTGACTCGTACGATTGTTTGATAACTTGCAAACATAAGATAGAAAATCCATTATGCAAACCTTGTGCACTTGCCTGTATTCTCGGGGTAAGGACACAAGGTTGGGCATCCTACTTGGGTTATCAATATAGGGCGGTCCATGTTAATAAAAGGGTTAGCTAATCTTGAGCACCCTTACAATCTCTTCTGATGGAAAGTTGTCAAAGGCCTTATAATATATGATGATGTTGGTATATTGGAGTAAAATGATATAAAATATGGACTCTCACTTTTATAAATACTTAACTTGTTTATTCTTGTTCGTTACTATTGGAAATCTTTTCAAATTATGCAAAGCTTATGTATATGTATCTTTTAACCATGTACTCAACACCTCGTGGACCCACCTTGTTTCACATGTTTTTATAGGTTCAGAGATGGCTGGAAGTTGATGGTCTTGGTGAGCTATGTCAGGTGTACTTGTTGTAAATCCCTAGTATCCATGAGCATACTCATAAAAATTGTACTCTTGAATATGTAATTGAAAGCTTGTAATAAACAATATTGTTTAATATACTTGTTGAATGTTGGGAATATGATTGGTGCTTTTATCTTGTTATGTGTTCATGTATGCTAAGCTTTACACTTCCTCATTTGCACTTTGATAATACCATGCTAGGGATGGATGCCTAGGTCCTATCACCATTGACTTTATAGTCATTTGGAGTTAGGATTTGGGTAACAAATATTTATGTGACACTCGATCATCGTGCAAGTCCTAGGTAAATCAACTATCTTGGAGTAACTTCACAACTTGATGTTGTGCTCTTAGAGACCCAATATGGATGTACAACTTTTTCCTATGATGGGAGGGCTATTCCTGGCTCAGTTTGCATCCATTGATAATATGGACAACTCCTTAGAATAAGGGCCCTAGTTCTTTGATAACCAATTGGTTCTTACAAGTAGGTGGATGCCAAAGGATGACATTAGGTGGGAAATTATCACTATTTCCATAGTGTGGATAATGCTACCTGATGTTGGGTAAAACTGGACCATTAGGCTATTAAAATCATTGCTTATAGAATTGAAACACCCAAAGTGATCAAGTTTTTGACAAGACATAGACTTTTAGGGGCTGCACACATTTTGGACTAGGTTAGAGCAGAAAAGAAGCCCCCTTTGGTGGATTTGGTGGAGATGTCAGATGGGAAGGAACTTGATATGAGGGTAGAGTACAATGCCCTACCTGATATATGTGAATTATGCAAGGTCTTTGGACATGTGTTTGGTCATTGTCAGGGGAGAGGGTGGTGCATAAGGAGCCTCAAATCCTTTGTGGCAGGGATCTAAGTAGAAGACCGACTAAGAGAAGGAATAATAAGAAGGATGCAAGACGTATCTTCCCTCCTTAAAGCTTTAAGTGTGGTGTGATTCAAGGAATCCCTAATGAAGTGGAGGTGATCCCACCTATCCCTCCTTTCACTACAATGACCATTCTTGAGGTTGATGCTATGGCCGTTCTAAAAACAAAGCTACTCTTGGTTTTGAGGTAGCTGGGGGTTCCATAGAGGTTGGGAATGACAAATCAGACGGTTCTCACCAAGATGTTGAGGAAATTCCCCACTAAGAGAGTAGTGCGGAGGCAAGGTTCTCTCCACCTTCTACCAGTGCCAAAGGCAACAAGTACATACCAAGATCTAGTAGTATAGCAAAACAAAGGAAGGTGCCCCTAGAATATTGTAATCCCTTTTCTTTTCTTGAGGGGCTTGAGAGTGAGGAGGTGATTGATACAGTCATAACCCCTAGACCACAAGCTTCACCATGGAGGACACACAAAGGTGGGACTACTCCGGGAAGGAGGGTCATTGCAACATGATGTGATGTGCATCCACCCATGGACCTTGTGAGGTGTTTCTCATCCAGTGAAGTAGAGGAAGTTAAGGGGTATTATGTGGAGGTTCAATATTCTTTAATGGTTTATCTTGAAATCAAGATCAGACGTGAAGTTGAGTAGTGGATTCCTGGCTGATTTCCTATAGGTTGGGGGCTTGCTTCAAATTTGGCACAGATCAAAGGAGGTCATATTGCTCTAGGCTGGAATCCTCATGTGTCTTATTTCCTATAGGTTGGGGGCATGCTTCTAATTTGGCACAGATCAAAGGGGGTCATACTTCTCTAGACTGGAATCCTCATGTTTGGGATGTTCATGTTATCTTTTCTATTGTTCAACTAATCAAACAAGTTGTATTAACCAGGGAGGGCTATATGTGGCGGTGTCTGTGGTGTATGGGCACAATTCTAATTTGTGTAGAAGTAGGCTATCTGGAGGTTATGTCTATGACTAATCAAAGAGAGCTACCACACATATTCATTGGTGATTTTAATCATATTAAAAAGGCTCAAGAGAAGAGAGGTGGCTTGCTAGTCTCAAACTTGGGCATAACTTGCTTCAATGATGCTATTGACTCTACCAATTTGATGGAACTAAATATGAGTGGGGTGTTGCAACTTGGAAAAACAAAAGAGAGGTTAATAGGCATATTGCTAGTCAGTTGGATAGGGATATGGTTAATGAGGCTTCGATCAATATCTTCCCATAGTCTATAGTCAAGTTAGGTAGACATCCTGATAGTGATCATGCTTGGTTGGTGGTTCCTCTCTCTCAATATTCTCTAAAGGAAAATCCATTCATATTCTTTAATGGTTGGTTGGAGTGGCCAAGGTTTGAACAAACTACAAAAGAAGTGTGGGAAGGTATGGTGGATGGCAACCCTTTATTTGTGTCGAGCGAGAAACTCAACCAGACAAAGGTGGCTTTGAAGAATTGGTCAAAAGGTTTATTAGATCTAAAAACCATTGTGCACAAGGATAAAGAAGACCATGCTATTTCTACTGAAAATATGAGATAAAATATGCTAATCAATGATGTTATTAAGGCTGAGAATGTGATGGCAAAAAGGCTTAGTTAGTTGGAGAAAGATGAGGAACTCTATTATTGGTAGTGGAGTAGACTTAAGATGATACATGACATCATATGTAATTATAATATATATCACACAATTATGAAGAGGAATGATATTGGAATTTAATGCATTCTCTCCTTAAATATGATGGCCCTACTGATAACTTCCCTACTTATTTGACAAATAAAGAAGTGGAGTATTTCACTAAGCTCTACATGGAAGTAGTTATGATCAGGGACATGCCTGCACACTCCCTGCTACCAGAGGTAGTAATGACATGAATGCTCACCTATGTGGTCCCGCTTTTGAGGAGGAAATCAATGTGACACTGTTTTACATTTGGGTGTCTAAGGCCCCGAGAGAAAATAGCATCAATGCTAAATTCTTCTAAGTTATGTGGGGCTTGATCAAGGAGGAGGTTTGTAGAACGGTAAAGTGGTTTCTAGTTGGGGGTAAGATGTGGAGAATAATAAATAATGTGTTCCTTAGAGTCATTCCAAATAAAACAATGGATTATAAAATCATATCCAAGTTTTTGGTGAATAGGTTGAAGAAGGTGTTATTGGTGGTGGTCTCTCCTACTCAGTTAGCATTCACCTATGGGTGTGTTATTGTTGACAGTAATGTTCTCACATCGAGGTACGTGTTGGACCTTAGGGTGAAGTTTGATAAAGGTGTGTGTTAAACTTGATTTGGAAAAGGCATAGGATAATGTTATATGGTATGT
Organism: Alisma plantago-aquatica; assembly: GCA_963693085.1. NCBI lineage: Eukaryota > Viridiplantae > Streptophyta > Magnoliopsida > Alismatales > Alismataceae > Alisma > Alisma plantago-aquatica. Next base: position 728,087,425 of record OY856410.1, on the reverse strand, counting down.
TTTGTGGAGTATTATGGCTGCTATGGGGTTCTCAATAAGGTGTATTAGTCTTATGAAGGAGTGTGTGACTAACACTTCATTTGTTGTTCTAGTAAATGGCATGCCATTTGATTTGTTCAAGGCCACCAATGTCTTGGTATAGGGGGATCATATGTCTCCTTTATTGGTCACTTTGGTCATGGAGTCCCTTACATGCCTAGTTGATGATGTCATTGAAGGGAATCTGCTTTCCACTTTCAGACAAGGGGGATACAAGTTGTTGCCCCACATAATTTTTTCCCGACGACATCCTATTCTTCCTTACGGGGAATGTGACTACTCTCAAGCATGTAGGCAAGTTGATGAAAATATTTGGGGAGTTTACTAGTATGTACCATAGTGACATCAAATCTCATGTTTTCTTCTCTAGATCTATGGTACCAGTCATGGTCAACTCAGAGAGGCCATTGGCCTTATGGAGGGAAAATTCCTATGAGGTACATGGGTATACATTTTTGTGGAGGTAAGGAGAGAGGGAGGGATTTCTTGGTCTATGTGGATTCTCTCAGAGAGAAAGTGGCAAGATGGATCAGTATTAGGATGTCCTTGGTGGGGAAGTTCACCCTTCCTTGATCGGAGTTGGTAGGTTTGGTTCATTTCTGGTGTATGCAAGCTAATATCAACTTTTTTATTCTTGAGAAATTTGGAAGCATCACTGACTCCTTTGTTTGGGGAGGTAAACTCCATTCTATCATCTAGAGTAGGGTGGTGAGGTGTTATGAAGAAGGACATATTAACATACCAGAATCATATGGACATAGCTTTCATAGCCACATTCAAGAGGATTGACACCTTTTTTAGGAACTCATAATCGAGTTGGAGCAGGTGGATGTGCTGATGGTATGGAGATGATATTGTGTTCTGTGGTAATGTTAATGTATCCTGGTCTTAGCGATCAATGTGTAAGTGATGGCCCAAGGTGGTGTAGGGAAATATGGCTACAGATTAGGCAGCAAAAACAAAAACTTTAACTACCATATTCCCCATAAACCAACAGATCACATCAATAACTATATGATGGGAATGATAGTTTTGAGGATATACCTGGTCTTGGAGTAAGTCTAGAGACATCTTCTCATCATTTTAGATGGGCAACTATCTTCTAGTTGCATTGGGACTCGTCTGACTATTACGCCTCCTAGTCTGTACCATGGACTGTAGGTTTACATTGTCCTCCTAGCGGCAGACAAAAGGCTCCATGCCTCTATAGAAGTCCACACAGACCACCTAAAACTCCTGTCGTCCTACTAGAATGAACATGAAGGAGTTGTCCCTCCTGTTGGGGCACTAGTCACCAACTTTCTCTCCCACAATTGTTTCTCCCTTGTTATTCTCCCTTTAGCGGGTAGGACTTGCTTGGGCTCTCTATTGGTTACCACAACCAGAGAGGACAACAATTATCAGAGGCAATTGAGTTGTGTTCTAGTAAGTCCCCAATACCCTTCTATTTATAGGAGGGGTTAGGGTATGGGTTCTCAATCTGTGTGGGAGTGGAAGGGACAGAAAGATCTTGAATTTTCACAACTTGCAAGTGTCGATCGGTCGGTAGGCAACTGAGATGGTCATCTATCATGCGAGCTGATCGGTTCGCTCAGTGAACCAGTCATTTTGCAATTTCTCAATCGCACATGAATTTGAAAATTCATTTCCAATTAATGCTAAACATCAATTCATTTCATAAAAATAATTTGTGTAATCAATCTTTCTCATAAATTCTGGAAAGTCTCTAGAACCTTATTCTAGAACAACCAAGACGATTGGTTCACCAGGTGAACCAATCGTCTCGCTCAACCTGAGCCGATCAGTTCACTCTATGAGTCGATCGGTTGGTGGCTCATTTCATGCAGTACTTCAGCCAATTCAGTTCCATCAACCTATCACTCCAAATGGACATCTCATTGGGTGAGGGAAACGGTTGACATTCCAATCAGTTGATTTGTTGTGTGAATTGAATACATAAACACTTTAGTAATCAATTCAACCATCATTCAAGATTAAACTCCTCTTCTAGGCCAAGACCTAGGTGTGTGACCCTATAGGTTCCATATTACATTGGTAGTGAATGTCCATAACAACTTATGACATCACAAGAAATGAGTGGTCCCTAGTAGGAGGGAAAAATCCCATCTACATCACTCACTGTAATTCCCCATGTTTTCACACTCACCCAATCATCGCCATTATAATAATCCTGATTTTAGGATTAAGTCTAATGATGTCAAAGCATACCGGATGACAAGTGATGAGTGGAGTGACTTTAGGTCTAAGAACCACAATCACCACCATCACTGTGAGAGCTGACTATGAATACCATGGTAATGGCTTCCATGTGTCAGTATCATGGTGGGTCTGTCTAATACATTGTTCCCTAACATGTATCTATTTTCTTGGTTTGATATTTCCATATTAGGACTAATGAGATTCTATCATCAACCAACTCACACTCTAATCTTATGTGTTACTTCCATCTATCAACATTCCACAATAACAACCGATCAGGGACATAATGAGAATGTATATGTATACTCTTAACATTCGTATGATCTCATAGTTCAAGTCATGTACTTGAAAAAAAATGCATCATTGAGTAATATCTCTAAACATTTATAATGTTACACCATTATCTCATAACTAAATTAAATAGAATAAATTGGAAGCTTGTAATCTATTAATCAAATCATTTACATATTATGCCATTACAATCATCATTTCATTGGCTCTCTGGGCATACATACCAATAGGTGGATGGTGACTTTGTGAATTAGTATGATTGATGGATACTGTAGGAGGCTCACATAAATCCATGGTCTCTTCTACACTTCCATATGCTACATGTTCTTTGGTCCATGCTTCTTTAGAATAAGGGTCACATCCCCAAGTGGATCTGTTATGCCTTCAGGAGTATACTTGCCAATCTTCCTACCAATGATCAGTTGAGAGGGTGGGGCTTGAATGTTAGTTCTATATGTGTCTTGTGTAAGCATGTGTATGAATCACACAATCATGCCCATTTGGTGTAACTATACGAAGTACCTATGGTATAGGTTGTGGCTGAAGATGGGAGGGGGTGGCACCCCCCATTGACCCTAGTTGAGGGTATTTTGTGGGCCGTGTAGCATACCACACATAATTTGGGCTTCATAACCCTTGTAGGAGTTTGAATTATGGGTGTTTGCTTCCTCATTTGTAAAGAATTCAATGACATGATCCATGGGAAGGAAGACACACAAGCTCTCGTGCTTTTTAATAAGTTGGTCAACCATCTAGGTGGGGTGGTTAAAGCCAAGCCTGAGATGGTGAGGAGGGCTAGTACTCTGATCCTCAGACAGTGGGATTTTGTAGTGTAGACCCACATGTGTAGTGTATAAAGTCTTTCACCCTCTATACTTCATTTTTTGACATGATAGTAATATTTTACCTTCTTCAGAAAGGAAAAGAAGTAATTCTACTTAAGCTGTGAACTATGCTTAATATCTAGATCAACTTAAGCACATGTATATATTTTCTTTTGAATATTTAGATTAGTAAATGTTACACAATGATACTTGGATATATAAAAATTACCTGTGTTATATGTCTATCTACCTTTAGAGGGATTTCATTCTCAAAATACAAAAGCCGATGAAAATAGTAGGATAGATCTATATAGATAATCTTAAAAGCACGTTCATTCTTCAAGGCAAGACATTTTAGGAGTACTTCACAAACTAAAAAAGTTTCTATTTGAATATTTGTATCATTAATCATACATTTTCACTAGATATTCTTCATATGTGATGTTCATCCTAATCTTCGATGGTCCTAGGGTTACAACATATGAAATATCTTTATTGTACTTCTACAAAATAGATATACCAAATACTCACAACACTCATGACTGTAGAAAGAGAGAAAGGAATGGTCTAAGCTGTTCAAATATCTAATGGTCATGGTATTTTTAATAATATATATTTCCTTGTATTTTTAGGAAAATCCCTAACAAATATACATGCACCCAAGTGAGATATGCAATCTATACACTATACAAATTCTAGGTTATTTATTAGATAATACATAAAAACAAAGATCGCAAAACATGTATTTTAATAAGTCATAGTTAAGTCACATGTATTCATCTAGTAGGATATATGTGTCACATTCTTTGTATAAAACATGGTCATATGTCCAACATATGAATACTATACCACTTTAGGCCACTATTTGTGTTCAAATTATCTAGTTTTAGGATAAGCACTTAAGCACATGATATGCCCAAATACTATATTCATTAAGGCTCAAAGATGTTTAACTTAGCCATATAGGGTCAAATATTACTACCTAACCCCATTCTCAATAAGCCTAAGGAAACATGTTTTCACTGTTAGGTACATCCAAATTTGGTATGTTAGATGGAGACACTGGGAAAGAATACCCACTCAATCCCGCACATGTAGTGTAAGGAGAGATAGAACAGGGACTATCACAATTTCTTTCTAAATCCTTCAACATGTCAAGGAAACATAACACCATACATAGTTAAACATTGCATACATGTGTGTGTTGTACTTATGCATATGCATGTGCCTATGAACTTATTTAAGTAATTACCAACATTTCTTTCCAAATTGTATCTCTAATTAGTTTCAAAGAGAAATATGTTCATATAAATTGTATGCACCAATTGATATACTTATGAAACCATAAAATGTTTCATATTGTATAGCCAAGTATATATTCAAATTTTAGACTGATTCAGGTAATTGGCCCAAAATAAAAGTTATTCTAGTAGTACATTTTTTTAACACATTAGCATAACAGTTTTTAAGAAATACATACACTACTAATACGTTATATATTTGTAATGTTGTTGTTGTAAACCATGCTAGCTCAACTAAACAACAATTAATATTTTCTTCAGTGTTGTGGTATAAATGGAAAATTATGACAGTGAGAGAGTCATGTCTCTAGAATAGATAGCACAATGTCTTACTTGTAATCCAATTTTTTTTGGAAATAGGTAAATATATTGCCAAAAGAAGGTATACCTGGGCTATACTATGCACAGAGCGGTCCTTATACCATTATGAAACTATACATGGGGTTATCTACAAAATCCCTAGTATAAAAGACATTGGGCACACAACCCCTCTCTATGCCGCATATTAGTATCTAGGACCGTATAAATATACTTCAATATTTTGGAAAATAGGTCAACATTAGCTACTCTACCATGGACCCGATTGTTCCTCTCCATCCATGCATTATAGCAACCAACATCAAAACATAGTCCATCAAAATATCTATAGGCCTTCTTGTAGATGAGCTCAGTGGCCAGCCAAACCTAGACATCCTTGAAGCTCGTTGTAGAAATTGCACCCCACCCATTCTTCAGCCACACCCTTCCACAAATGTTCTTGGTAAAGCTACAACCATGGAAAAGATATTCATGGCTCTCATGATGGTCACTACAGAGCACACCCCCCCCAGTGCTCATCTCCCTCTTAAATATTCAATGTTTTGTCATAATTTTACCCCACATGGCCTTAAAGGCCATTGAGATGCATTTGGGAACATTTCCAACCCCTAGATGAGCATATGCCATGAGACCTCAAGTCCTATATCAGTGTTGATCCACAATTTGTTAAGTAACCCATCAAAATTGAACAAACCATCATCATCCACACTGTACAGGTCCTGAAAATCCTTCCTTTGATTGCTCATTGCCACCCAGGACTTTAAAGAGTGCTTGTCACTGTAAAGGGTTGAGGGCCATAGCACTTCCTCATCCACTTCACCCAAACACCTTCCTTGTTCGACACAAATCTGTCCATCCTACTAATTTGACTACTCCTTTGAATGTCTTCTATTCTTTTGAGGTTCATGACACCTATCTTGTATGGTTGAGTGATAGTGGCCCCATCCACACAGTGGTTTCCTTCTGCCCTGAGAAAATTTAAGATGATCTTCCTCATGGCTCCACATGTAGAAGTTGGAAGGTCACAAATAGCACTCCGATATCACACCATAGGCTAAATGACAGACCTAATCAGCACTAGCCTCCCATCAACTGAGATTGTAATTCTAGTCCACCCATCAATTTTTCTCTAATACAATCCAGGCAGCTGAGAAAGTCCCTAGAGAATCCCCTTCCTCCTGCGATTGGGGCACCTAGGTAGCGGTGGGTAGGGATCCACTCTTAATCCCAATCTCCACCTTCAACCTCCCACTTATACAATCATAGGAGCAAGATGTGTAGATTCTAGATTTGATATCACTCACATGTAGTCTTGTGACTATCCCAAACTACTGCAACACCTTTCTGTATTCTCTTAGCCTGTTGGTGTCCCCTGTGGAGAACAACATGATGATGCTAGAAAATATCAAGTGAGACTTGACCTTCATACCTCTAACTTTGAACGACTTGATTTTTCATTTATCTTCAACTACTTTAATCATAATAGAAAGCCCTTCCATCACCATAATGAAAAAAGGGGGAGATCAGATCTCCTTGTCAGAGTCCATTGGAGGATCTAAACAAACCCGCAAGACCTCCATTCATCAAGATGGAGAATGAAGTAGTTTCCACACACTGTCTAAGGACACTGATCCATTTTTCTAATAATTCAAGGGATCACTTTACGCTCCACATCATGTCCAATTGACATAGTCGTAATCTTTTGATAAGTCGCTTTTTTGGAAAACTTTGGCATTAGCTCTCTTAACCCTAAAACCTGTGAGGAACTCTACAACAAGAAGAGTACAATCCTCAAACTTATGACCTTGAACAAAAGCACATTGCTCCTCTGATATTATATGAGGGGGGACACTCTTCAGCCTCTTAGAGAGAAGCTTGGACACTATATTGTAGAGGACTGAGAAGCATGAAATAGACTAGTAATCAGTAATAACACACACTTACTTCTTCTTAGGAACCACTTTCAAAAAACTATGGTTTTCTAACCACACCATCTTCCCTCCATTTAAGATCCACCTCACAACATTAATAATGTCCTCCTTTACAACCACCCACATATGTTGAAATAATTTGCTGTTGAAGCTGTCCGATCCAAGTGTTTTCACAATGCCTATAGAAAACAATTCCTCATTCACTTCCTTCGCATCATCCATCCTACACAGTTCTTTATTCATAGTTTGAGTCACTCTGACTTGTGATAAAAATCTTCATTTCTTCTTTGTCCCTAATTCGACTGGTTGTACAGCTTGTCAAAGAACTCCACAACCTCCTTATCTATATCATCCCTACACATGACAACCTCACCTCTTCATTAACAAGTTGATTTATAGATTCCTTCATTTCCTTCTTCTTTATAGATGCATGATATGTTTTAGTGTTCTTATCCCCATATTGAATCCATTTTATTATTCTCTTCTACCAGTGGAATAGTTCTTCAAACTTAACAAGTTTACTGAGCTTCCCTCCATCTGTATGATGTTCTCAACTGCTTCATTGGACTTAGGATGGTTCCACACTTTAGAGTAGTCATTACTATATTCCTCCTTTGCCTTGGAGCTAAATTCTTCAAGTTTGTATACTTCTTGGCCAAGACTTTGATGGCCTTCTTTGTGTTTTGTAGCTTCTTTAATGATATGAACAACAAATAAGCTATCATCAGTTCTTCTCATCTAGCCACAACTAACTCCTTGAAACCTCCCCAATCACACCACCAATTCAGAAACCTGAAAGGTCTACAAACATAATCAGGGTTCTTCAGGTATATTTTCATCCATGTGTGGACACTGAGTGGATCATCACCTGTCTGGATCACTACATTTGGCTAAAGGTCAAGCCATCTCTCGTTAACCGATCCTCTATTAAGAGCCTTGGCTATTCTTCTTCCAAAACTTTACTTATTTCTCTAAGTTGTAGCTCCTCCTACTGAAATAAGCTCCATCAGCCCAATATAATCATCAATATTGTTGAAGGCCGCCATGACCCTTTCCGGTACTCTTAAACATCAAACATTTTCCCTTGCACATCTGACATTATTATAATCTCCAATACCAATCCAGCGAACCTGGTCCTGGCTTGTGTCCTTCAAAGTCTCCCAAAGAATTTATCTATCTGAGTCCAAGTTTTTTCCATACACAACAGAGGTAATGAATATGACACCTCCTTTTTGCAACAGCTCAACATAGCCACCTATGTTGAGAAGTTAATCACGTCCACTTCCCATACTAGGGATATCCACCCTATCGCCACCCTAGTACCCTCTCTCAACTTGATATTAGATATGCTATCCAATCCATTGGGGAGCAACGTCTTGATCCTGTTAGTAAATTAACTCTTATTATAGTCTCATAGCATAAAACTAATGTAACATCATCCTTATTGATTATATCCCTTAGTCTCCACTGCTTCTCAAACACAGAGGTTCCTCACACATTCCATGCGAGGAGGGACCTAATTAATAGGCTTTGGGGCTCCCCCTTTTCTCAGTGCAGTCCCTCTTCTTGTTTTTCTTCTGCTTTGCATTGCTTCTAGTTTGCGTCGGTCTACAACTCCTAAATTGTTGTACCTCTGGCTCATCTTCACCAATTCCATCAAGGACCAAGAATTGGCTCACCTCTACTACTCCATCCTTTCCATTAGTGTCTTCTGCATGAGTGTCAACCACTTTGTAGCCTTCCTCTTTATTAACCCGGTTGGTGTCATGGGGGACCTCCCCTTCTTCGACATCATCAACTTCAGAGATGGCACCCACCACCTGGGACACCCCCTGTGTTCAAATGCCTCGGTTAGGAAACTAGTAGCAACATGACCACTTCTTGATTCTTCTCCTCTATCACCAGGTCCACTATACCATCCTTCCCTTTCCTGCTAGGGGGTGGTATGGAGTCGGTCTTCTTCTTCCAAGCATTTATGTTTCATGGCTTATCAGGAACAACAATAGGGGCCAAGCTGATGGTCGTGCTCCTAGCACCCGAACATGCCTTAGTGTCATGCCCGAAGACTTTACATATCTCATGTATATTTGGCAAGGATTCATAATGAACCTTAACCTCCCATTCATCCCCATTGGGTAATTCCACCATCACCTCTGGGGGGTCTTATTCTATAATGATATCCTCACATAATCTCACACATCCCATAATGGATCTGTCAGATCTTTTGTCTATCACTCTGGGTTCTCCTATCGTGTGATCAATGACCACAATCATTCTAGAAGTCCAGCGTTTCCCTACATTGTGTAGGGAAACCCAAGATGGTCCATTCTTCAATGCCGCTCTCCTAGTGTCTGCCTCTAACATCCACCTTCGTAGCAACATGAGTTGGTCATCGAAAAACTAAGGGACACCAAGAAGGCCTTTTTTTCAGGCCAGTCACTGAGAAAAACCTTGCTAAGAAAAGACCTCCATCCAAGGTGAAGACCTTGATTTCCCCTTTTGTCTACCAAGACATGATCATCCATCCCTTCAACTATTGGGGGTGGCACTTTTTCCTGACGATCTAGACGATTGTGGAGTGTTTTTGGTAGTCCTCTATTTCTTCCATCATCGAAGGGGGAGGGGGTGAATCTCGTTCATCGCCTCCGGTCTCCATCTTTGAAAAAAGTCTTTTTTGAGCCATCCTCCGCAACACCCCTAATTGGCGATGGGGGGCCTTTGACAAACTGGAACCAATCACGAACAATCGTGATGTCTGTCTTCGGTTCAAACCAATCTCCAACAACATTATTGTCCTCTGAGCTTGCCCCTCCAATGTTGGGAGGAGGTATGGACCCTCCGCCCTCAATCAGGATACCCTGATCCTAGAGAGGGATTAGAGTGTAGGCTCTAGAGAGAGGGAGTTAAATAGACTATGTGCTTTCAAGTACGGAACTCTCTTGTAATCCTAATATTGGCAAAAATAAAAATGGTGAGAATGGATCTGTGATAGAGTGAACTTTTTATGTTCTTGAATACCCTTTTGGATAAACATGCTCACGGATTTGAGTGTTGCATCAAATATGCATAGAATGCATCTTAAGTTATGATAAACTATGGTTGAACCTTCATAATATTTTGATGTTTTTAGGTTGAGATTTATAAATTTGAATATGGTAACATAATTGGCATATCGATATAAATAGAGCTAAGTTCATCAATGGTTTAGCATAAGTGTGACAATATATCTCACGATACCCTTGTCTACGGTGGACTTGGTTGTCACCTATATTCTGGGTCATAATTGGATGGGTGACATGGAGAGACCAAGTCCATTGGATGTGGATTAATTAGACGTTTAGTGTCTCGTTCCTCTACCTCCTATCAAGCACGAGTCGTGGGACACTTAGCGGCTATGGGGTCTGAATGATCCCACGTCGTGAGTGGTGGCCTGAGGTGAGGTTTCAATTTGAACGTCACACATCAGATTAAGTTTTAGAAAATCCGAGGACGTCACAGGTGGTATCAGAGCATGAACAATAGCAAAGCCTGACATTTGCTCATTATGCAACGCAAAACTAAAGAACCTTGAACTTAATAATCTTTTAGGGTTAGATTTTTTTTCGTCTTTTAGAGACTAGATCTGACATAGCCTCTAGGTTAGCACCTAGATGTCCGAGAACTAGATCTATACTGGTGCTTGTTGTATAGCAAGTCCTTAGATGTCGTTCTTTCCTTATAGTGCAGCAGTATGGGATGTTGCATTATTTGGAAATGACGTACATCAAGTGAAGAGAAACCCTAGACGTATGACACTCATTGTCTAGAGTAGCTACACTAGTCTACACCATGTTCTCACCCCTTTCACTAGTTTTTATGACACTGTACTCTCTACTATGTGTGGGACACTCATTTTCAAGATTTGGTTTTTGATTCCAATCGGATCGAACCTTGGTAGTTTTCTCTAACGCATGTTTTATCGGAGAAAAACTATATAATATTTTATTATGTATATGTATTATAAAAATGTGTCCCCACACATGTACGAGTACGAAGTGCTCATGCAACCTAAGTGAAAGTGAATGACATCAGTCTAGAAGAGAGAGTAGTTCTAGATTAGATGTCTAGAGCCTTGTTGGAATATGTATGATAGATGGAATAGATAAAATAAGTTATGATGATATAATGCAAGTCTTATATAGGTAGTATAAGATGGTTATGATGATCTATGTTTTTATTTGAGGACATGAGTTTAGATTTGAGGTTTTGAGATAAGTTTTGATGATGCAAGTATGCATTCTTTTATGATATAAGATAAGATAAGTTAAGACAAGATGTGAGTCAGCATGAGCCTCAATCTCTTTTACGAAGGAGGACCTCTAGTGTTAGGACCAATTTCAGGGTTAACTCCAGAGGGAGTGAGACCCATTGGGAGAAGGTCAGAGAACCTAGACTCCATGATATGAGAAATATGAGAAATATGTGGTATGATATGCCCTAAACTAGAATACTCCTAAGTGAATGAGTTGTGTTGCTTAATGCATGATTCCTATAGTCCTTTTGAACCCTAGATGTCCTTGAGAGGACCAAACCCTAGATTCAGAGAGAGAGACTGTCTATATGTGCATATGTGAACATGAAAATGAGTGCCCACCATTTGGGTGAGGGAGAGAGCCCAAGACCCTGGAGGAGGTAGCTATGTTAGTTTCTGTGAAGCCTCATGCTCAGGTTGGTGGTTTCCCATGTAGGACTCTAGTGGTGTATATATAAGAGAGCTTTGGGTATGATGTTTCATGGTTAGAGCTGATGAAGAGTATGTCATAGCATGTTTTGGTTTGTGCTTATGTGGCTAGAGCTTGTAAAGTTATCACTAGTGCCAATGAGGTAATCCGAGAACCCTAGGCTAATTAAGGGAAGATAAAGTTGTGTTATGAGCTACTCATAGTGTTGAGTTAGCTCAGAGAGACTGAGCATGGTACTACCCTCATGATATGGGTCAGAAGAACCTCAGTTGTACTAGATGAAGTTTTGATATATGTTTGATTAGCCACTCACATAAGTTTTTTTTAGCACAATCGTGATATAATATATGTAAGGATGTGATCTAATCTCGAGACATGATATATAGACATGATATGATGTAAACATAGAGATGGTTTAATAAATATGAATGCATAAGTGGTTAAACATATACATGAATAATGATGATAATGTGAAATTGTTGGTTAATCTTGTGATCAAATCATTAGTAAATGTTCTAGTTTAACTATGAGAAATGAAATAAGATCATATGAATGAAACATGTTACATGAGGTGTTAATGTTAGTGCCTAATAAAGATGAAAAATATAGTTTGACAGTTAGCACAACATAATGTTTATGACACCTATATGGATAAAGTGGGTTAACTTTAGTTAACTCCTCTGGAACATGATAGTAAGATGTTGAATAATAATGCATGACTAAAGATAAGGGAGAAAATCTAACATATGAGATATGTAATGACATAACCTAAGCTTCTAAACCGTTATTTGAGCCTTCTATGGTGTGAGGTTTCACCCTTGATGCTTTTGAAACCTCCTAATAGTGCTTTGGATACATGGTTCTAGGTAACCTTTGCGGATATGTTACACATAGAATGGTTCCTACATGTGGATGAGAGCAAGATAAGGTTTTCCCTGGAAGTATGAGTATGGTTTACTTTCGAGGACGAAAGTTCTTTTAAGATGTATATGATGTGACAAAGTGGGTTTTCTGGCTTAATTTTGAGGACAAAATTTCTTTTAAGGTGTGTAGGATGTGATAGAGTGAACTTTTGATGTTCTTGAATACCCTTTTGGATATACATGCTCACGTATTTGAGTGTTGAATCAAATATGCAGAGAATGCATCTTAAGTTATGATAAACTATGGTTGAACCTTCATAATATTTCGATGTTTTTAGGTTGAGATTTATAAATTTGAATATGGTAACATAATTGGCATATCGATATAAATAGAGCTAAGTTCATCAATGGTTTAGCATAAGTGTGACAATATATCTCACAATACCCTTGTCTACGATGGACTTGGTTGTCACCTATATTTTGGGTCATAATTGGATGGGTGATATGGAGAGATCAAGTCCATTGGATGTGGATTAATTAGACGTTTAGTGTCTCATTTCTCTACCTCCTATCAAGTAGGAATCATGGGATAGTTAGCGGTTGTTGGGTCTGAATGATCCTACATCGTGAGTGGTGGCCTGAGGTGAGGTTTCAATTTGGACGTCACACATCAGATTAAGTTTTAGAAAATCTGGGGACGTCACAGCTGTGACGTCCCTAAATTTTCTAAAACTTAATCTGATGTGTGACGTCCAAATTGAAACCCTCACCTCAGCGAGAATCCCAATTTAAACATCCCACACAAGGCTAAGAAGAAGTAAATCATAGGAAGTCAAAAGGAAACAATAGTAGCACATGCACATGAACAATAATAAAACCATACACATATGTTCACCATTCAACATATAATTACAACATGAATTGTTACATCATTTGATATTACATATTGAACAACAAACTTATACATATACACGTACTACCACTAAACAATAGGATCTTAAGACAACAGGTCCACCTGTACATCAGCTCGCCACACAACTCTCAACTATCTTGGATCTTCAAGAGCATAACCAAAACCTAAACAAAAGATTACATGCGGTACACGTCAGCACAATATTCAAGAATATTGTACTGAGTACGCCTATGTGTCTTTTATATACCTCTCATCATATTTTGGCAATAAGATAAAACTAATATAATTGGCAGTAATAGAAGAATATAAGAAAAGCGTATACTTGCACAAAGATATTCATTAGCAAAAGAGAACACATATTTTAAGCACATTTCCATTATATCATCCATGCATTGATCGCCGAAGGTTGAATGCATTAAGGCCTTTATGATCACTACCAAAGAGTTGGATCATATGTACAATGTGACCTCTACCAAAGAGTTGGGTCCAAGAACACTACCAAAGAGTTGGTGCTTCCATATGTACAATGTGACCACTACCAAAGAGTTCGGTCACTTCCAAGCACACTGCCATAGAGTTGGTGCTTTCATATAATGGAACATATATATTATGTTTGATGTGTTCATAGCAATACGTATGGAAATTCAAGCAACATATCATACAAGACAATCATTTCAATCAATACCATATGCCAAGTCTTTACTACCATATAATACAAGCATAATGTATAATAAGCCAAGTAAGAGGTAATGGCATACCTTCCAAAGAGATATGCTAATCACATATTCCTCATGTCATCTATATCCTGGTCAACCCTGATTAAGACAAGATCATATACTGTCATTCGATTGTCATCATCTTACATCTCATCTTAACCCTAATCGTGTTCATTAGGGTTTATCTTAGTTCATTAGGATATGAGTATCATTACTTGTATTCTTATCTTAGATATATCTTACTGATGTCATTTTCTAGATTGTGGTTCATTATCTGACCATTAGGTTCCATATCCTTTTTATGCACATATTAACCCTAGGTTACATCATTCAAATTAGTGTTTCATAACATGTATCAAGGTTCATCTTCATATATCATGAATTCTATGCATATAGCTGATATCAAAGTTACATCTTAGCTTCAAATTACTGATATGAACTTACTATGTAAATTTCACTATTTATTGAGTATGTATGTATGTATTACATTTTATTTAGGGTTATTAGCCCTAATTAGCCATATAAATCAAATTACATGATTTTGTTCATTAACATGACCATATCTGACATCATATGCATTATAAACATGAATTATGATTTAATGGTATATTCTCATAATTTTAGGTCATCATTTGGTATTTAATATCTATTAAACAAGCATTTCACTACTTACGTGATATCACTGTGATTAGTTTGTCAAAAGCCTACTATTATAATTGTATTATATTCTACTCATTTTTCTGAGAAGTTAGGTATATTATATGTATTTTTCTGATCATCGAGCTATTTATTGCGATTTATGCAAGATCTATACATATTAGAGGGTAATTACCTTTTCGACCTATCAGACGCCGCCATGTGTCCACTGACTTGCACAGCAGGGCAGGGACCCGCCTGGTCTGGGTCTTTGGTCAGATCCATAGATCTAAGGGTCTGTTAGCCTAAGTCAGTTCTGCCCCCATCTTTCTTTCTCAGTTTCATGCGATTCCGACCCCGCCTGAGCTCTGTGCGAGCGCCGCCTTCGGGCGTTGTGGCAGCAGCAGGCGTCGCCCCCTTGTCTCATGATTCGTTGCTTCACGTAGGGCATGAGCGCCACCTCCAGTCTCTCCTCCTAGTCCACTGGGTTGCCATCCTTAGGTGTTGCGCCTGCTCTGCCTCACGACACCCCACCAGTCAGCGCCCATGGAGCTCATCGGCTTGTTGGGTTGCCACTCGAGACTCTGGGGCTCTGCTTCCACGAGATGTGTGACCCTATTCTTCCATGAACAGGAGCCGCTGCCGTCGATTGGGCTTCCATTATTGCTGCAAAATGTAGTTATGTATACAATGTGCAAAGGAATATAGAATATACCTTATACACTTGTTGACAAAAAACTAGACATATCTTTTTCGATCAAAATCTCATATTTTATGAATCCAATATGAAATCATCCATGAGCTATTTCTTGGATATCACCTTCACAATCCAACCTCATCATCTTTTGGAATTAGTACTCCAAGTCTTTGTACAAGTGCCTTGGCCTCTACATTGTCCACACATATGCAAGTAGTCTTGGTGCACTACCTTGGTTTCCTAGACAAAGTAGAAGCACAATTGTTGTAATGATAGTAAATAAAGTTTTATTGCACAAACAAATTTCCTGACATAGATGTTTTAGGTTGGAAACCTTTTTTGCAATTTCAGCTGAATCACCCGCAAGCATACAAATCGTTGTAGTATAGCAAAGGATCAAACACAAATGATAACATCTGAGAAATCACCAAGAACAAGTCACTAAGAATAATATCTAAAAACTAGTTGTGGAGGGTGAATATAAACTAATGGTTGAATCAAGATTGCTATGTAAGGAAAAAATTAAAAATATGGTTTGGAATCAATATAAAAGTAACACTGGGGCGTTCATATTTCACCTCCACTGCCTATATACTCATCCTAGTTGTTACAACTCAGAAACTACAACCAACAAGACATGACCAAGTGAATTCTCCTTGTTTTGGAATTTGAATTGCACAAGGATTGAATTCCAAATGGGCTCTAGGTCTTGTTGCCCAAAGATCACAAATTTATCATTTTGTAGGATTCCCTTTTCTATCACATCTAGAATCCTACAAATTCATGTAATCCCAAGTTTTTTGGACCCTATGCTTAAGACTATATTAGACATTCTAATTGAAAGATAATTTAGATAAGCAAACAAATGAAAATGAAGAACAATCTATTAGACTGGAATCACTAAGTTTGATAACAACAAAGATAAAGAACAAAAATGGGGATACTCCCAATGCCCAATTGAGAAGGTCTACTCTCTTGTGTGAATGGAAAAAGCATAAATACAAGTCGAGAGAGAGGATATTGTTGGTATGTATGCCCTGAGAGCCAATCATGGGATGATTGGTGGGATGCATTAAGATTGATTTGACAAACATCAAAGGCAAGCTTCCAATTCTTTCTGGTTCAGTCATATGAGATAGTGATAGATCAAATTGAATGTCTAGAGAATGACTGTACTCAATGACGTATGCCTTCAAGTTCAGGACCTGAACGATGAGATCATACAGATGCTAAGAGTTTGTACATTCTTGTTGTGTCCCTAGTCGGATGTCATTGTGGAAGGTAGATAGACAACAATGACACACAAGGCTAGATTGTGATGTTGGTTGATGACAGAATCTCATTAGTCATGATATAGAGATATCAAACCAAACACATAGGTACTTGTTAGAGAACAAGTGTACCAGACAGACCCACCATGAGTTTGACACATGGAACCATGACATGGTAGTCACAGTCAGTACTCACAGTGATGGTGGTGAGTGTGATTCTTTGACCTAAAATCACTACACTCAACACATGTCGTTGGGCACACTTTGACATCATCAAACGTAGTCCTGAAACATGGGTTGTTATAAAGGTGATGATTGGGTGGCTTTGACACATGGGGATTTTGAGGGGTGAGTGATAGATATGGGATTTGTCCCTCCTGAGGGATTTTGATATCCAATGCCACTTGATGAGTAGGATTGAAATAGGCGTGCACACGCATGTGTGAATCAATATGTGATATTGATGTCATACATATCTCTTCCAATCTACTCTGAGATCAAGAAAGTGAATGAACGTTGACACGATGACTGTTCCATGCCTCGAGTTCATTCGGGATATCAGTGACAAAAGAATTATACATTCACTGTAACACCATTCACGGATTGTAGGATTGAAAGTTGTTCTCCTACTTTCTATTTCACTTGGGTAGCACTGATGTGTGACTAGGCACCGCTCTTTGCTTGTGAAGTCATAAGTGTTATGGACTTTCACTACCAACGTGAAAATGGACCTGCAGGGTCACACACATAGGATTTAACCTGGAAGAGGAGTTTTGTCCACAAACAATGTTTAGATTGATTACTAAAGGAGTTTAGTAGTTCAATGAAACACTCAATTAATTGATAGCTCAAAATCATAGCGTTCAAGGTGTTGGACAGATTGATTAGAGTATCAGATTGATTGAAACTGCAATTGACTGTTTCTGCACAATCTGCACTCCCAACCGATCGGCTCATGTGATGAACCGATCGACTAAGCTTGGTGAACCGATCGGCTCAAGCGGTGAGTCAATCGACTCATGGACAGGGTGAAATGATTGCTTCATGTGTTGAAACGATCGGTTCAACTGATGCAACCGAGCAACTTGGGAAAGTAGGATTGGTGAGAAATTTCTTTTTGTTTCCCTTGCCCAATTTGATTGGAACATGGATTGGTATTTGATACCAATTAGAAACAAAAGAAGAAAAGTCAATCGAGAACTGACCAGGACCATGAACCGATTGGTTGAGAAGTGAACCGATCGTTTGAGGTGTCCCAACCGATCGGTTGAGGTGTCAACCGACTAGCTCAGGTCCCCAACCGACTGTTTCAAAAATGAAACGATCGGTTCAGGTTGCACAGTTTGTTGTTTTTGTGGAAAATCTTGAACCCTTCTACTCCTGCTTTAGTCCCGCATCGCCCGGGATAGAGAACTCGGTCACATGATCCTCCTATATATAGGGGTATTGGGGGCTTCTCAAAGAACAACTCAGTGAAACCAGTTGCTCTGTAAAGTTGTCGTTCTCTCTGGTTTTGGTAACCGAGAGAACCCGAGCAAGTGCTACCCGATAAGGGAGGCACAGCAAGGGAAAGACAACTATAGAAAGTGACTAGTGGCAGGAGAGTGTGTCGGTGACTAGTATGCTGACAGGAGGGTGCGACTCCTTCCAATTCCTTGTGGGACAAGGAGATTGGAGTTCCAGGTGGTCCGTGTGGACTACTTCAGAGGCGGGAGGTTTTTGCCGCTCAGGAGGACAACTGTCAATCCCGACAGTCCCGGTGAGACTAGGAGTCGTCAGTCCCGGTGCGACCAGGAGCTGCACAGACACCGTCCAAGATCGGAGGTGAAGACCGCGCAAGCCACGAGGTATTGTCGCCAAGAAAGCCTCGGGACAAGGTATGATTCCACAAACCATCATTTTCTATTGTATATACGTTGATGCGTTTCCTTTTTCTGGGTTTGGGGAGGAAAATTTTTGTTTCCGCTGGCTTATCTGCCTCCCCTAAAACCCAACAGTGGTATCAAAGCCACGTCAAATGCTCTATACTTTAGGATTATCGATATGATCGATTTTGGTTTGTCGCCATTATTTATTGCATACGATGCGAATAAAATTGGCTTTATGCATGTCCAATTCTAAATCCACAAATCCCAACTTACATATATGATATGTATTATGAATGCACTCGATACGCGTCGCCCTTAAACGAGTTTTGTGGTGGATGTATAGCATGGTTATGGACAATAAACCCTATATGTGTATGGTTTTATGTGGTTGCTTGCATCTCGGTCTGCACACCGATCTTCCTTCTCCTATTCCTGATGTAACTCAAAATAATTCGTGATTTATTTCCTACCTTTGCTCCCCTCGAATGTAACTCGAGGTTTCTATTTTTACAATGTAAAATAGGATATAATTTTATTTCCTGTTATGTCAAAGAAAGGAGGACATCTGACGACAGCTGAGATAGTCGGTTCAAGGCGTGAACCGATCGGTTGATGTTCGAGACGATCGGTTCAAGGAGTGAGCCGATCGGTTGATGACTGGTTCGAGGAGCGAGACGAGCGGGTGGCGGCCATGATGAGATACACGATGATCATGCGAACCGATCGGTTGGTGGCACCCAACCAACTAGTCTGATGGCGAGCCGATCATTCATGTGATGAGTTGATAAAACCCAGAAAGGCAAAGCACAGAGTTCATCTTGTACAGGTTTCATGTGATGTAGACCTAGATGACCGTGATTCCTCTTGGCTCGAGGAATCACATTAGGATGGCCATAATCATCGCTTTTATCGTTTTGCATGTTTTCTGTGGGATATAGCATGTATATGATACGTACCATGTATTGTGGTGATTGGATATGTATATGTATATAAAAACCAAATCCCTCATTAAAATATTAGTCTTATATGCCTTCCATTAGCGGCACACATTAAAAACTCGATCGACCAAGCGTAGGTTACGCCAAAGCGTGGTGCGCCGTCTATCTTGTGGAAGTGTGAAGGGTAGACATGTAGGTTCTGCCAAAGCAGGGTACATGTTTACCGTGTCGGCTTTTGGGTTAGACTTAACTGGTGATTCTTAGAGCGTCTAAGCCCAGAGGCAAGGAATGTTTATGGCAAGGTGTTGCACATGTTCATTCATCAAGAGTTGCATATGATGCAATTAGCAAAGGTTGCCTACCTAGAAGATCTAAGTTGTGGGTGACAGCCCTAGCTGGTCCATGACTTAGAGGATTTTAGGGTCTTGCCCACTAGAAGGTTGTACGTTGCAATCTTCCGAATTGATGGTGATGGCTATCAATTTGAAGTAAAATAGTGGGAGCGATAAATAATTAAAGGCCTAATTATATCGTCAATTTTTTCAAATCAATCAAATAAGTCAAAAATGAGTTTTTGGACTAAAATTGCATATTTTCCTTTTGTAGTACAAATGACAACAAACAACAATCACTTTTCTATGCGATCGGTCCTTGAAAAGGACAAGCTAAATGGGACAAACTTCCACGACTGGTATAGGACATTGAGAATTGTTTTCACTCAAGAGCGAAAGCTCTATGTCTTGGATACTCCAATTCCAGAGGAACCTGCTCCTAATGCACCAAAGGCAGAAAGGGATGCTTATAAGAAGCATTCTGATGATGCCATTGATGCAAAGTGCTTGATGTTGTGCTCTATGAACCACGAGTTGCAGAGATAGCATGAGACATGGGTGTCATTGAGATGATTCAGCATCTCAGGAACATGTATGAAGATCAAGCAGGGCAAGAGAGATACAATGTATCAAGGGCACTGTTCAAGTGCGTCATGACAGAAGGAGATCCAGTTGGTCCTCACACACTCAAGATGATTGGGTATGTGGAGAACCTGACAAGACTGGGATTTCCACTGAGCCAAGAGTTGGCTACTGACGTGATACTGCAATCATTGCCATAATCCTACAGTCAGTTTGTGATGAACTACAACATGAACAACTTTGATAGGCCACTGTCAGAGTTGTTGGGTATGTTGAGGACAACCGAGATACATATGAAGAAGGACAAGCCTAAGTCTGTGATGGTGATCACGAGCAAGAAAGGCAAGTCCAAGCGCAAGGGCAAGGGCAAAGCTAAGAAAGGTTCTGATGCTAGCCAAGAGCCCAAGTCGTCTTCAGCTCTCAAGGCCAAGGGAGGCGTGACCAAGAAAGGAAATTGCCACCATTGTTAAAAACAGGACATTGGAAAATGAATTGTCCTCTCTATCTGGAAGAACAAAAGAAGAAGGAGGCGACATACGTCTCTACTTAAAGGTGTCATGAAAGTAAACTTGTAACACTTTTGAGGTATATGATACCAAGATGTAAAGTGTAAAGCACTCAATAAATGGGGCAAGTGTTTCCGCCATAGATAGGAGTACTTTAGTTTATTTTCAGCCTAAAAGGCATTTAATACAGTTATGAACTGCTATTTCATATTTGCCAATAGATAGAAACACTTTATTTTTGCATATTCTATGACAATGATGGCAATCAATAAAGAGATGTTTCAATTTCTAAAGATATGATCTTTATGGCAATGCCTTGTTTATCTTGTGGTATTTGATATGCATAAGATAAAATGATACCTAAAAGTTATAAATAACTCAAACAATCAAATTAGCATCAATCATGAGAAATTCATTTCTAGTTTCCATGTGATGGATAAATCTAGACTCTTTTGGTTAGAGAACCAGTAAGAGATATGAATATCTTGGACATGATTAATCAATCTTCACTAATGGTAGTGGGAGAATGATGATCCTATTAGGTATAATACATGTGATGCATTTACATACCTATTGGAACAAATGCTAATACTCCAAAACGTGTTTAGAGAAATACCAATATGAATATCTTGAAGTGCTCAAGAATATCATAGATGAAGAACGAATTTGGTAAAGTGTTAATTCTTGATCAGATCAATGAATGAAATACTTGGACCAAATGTTTGAGATCCTTTTGAGTGATTATGATAGTGTATCATAGTGAACTCATGATTAAGGCATGGTTATGTCTAAATCAAGAAGGAATCATACTCTAAGGAGTTAGAGAATGGTTATCAAATAACTGAATTCTTCTTAATAAAAGAATACCCCACACTAATAAAGGACATTGAGAATCACAAGGAGTTGTGAGTTCTTATATCCTTAACAGATACACCTCGATCATCTATATGATGAGTTGTTCATGAGATGAGTCAACTATCTAGATGAATATGAGGAACCGGATTTTGAGTTATGGTAGATGACCATTACATCCTAAATGACTTCCATGTAAACCATAAGGTATGACCTTGATGGTAGCACTCATTGGGATGAAATCCATAAGTGCGAATAAGTCTTAAGTGTTAAGACACATGGATGACATTTTAAGAAGGATGATGCTTGTTGATTGCAACTTAATGACTAAGACATTTGGCATATGGATACTAAAACCGCATTCCTATGAGGAATAAAACAAGGATGTGTATGTGACACAACCTATAAGGTTTATGAATCATACGGATGCTAAGAGTTTGTACATTCTTGTTGTGTCCCTAGTCGGATGTCATTGTGGAAGGTAGATAGACAGCAATGACACACAAGGCTAGATTGTGGTGTTGGTTGATGACAGAATCTCATTAGTCATGAAATAGAGATATCAAACCAAACACATAGGTACTTGTTAGAGAACAAGTGTACCGGACAGACCCACCATGAGTTTGACACATGGAACCATGACATGGTAGTCACATTCAGTACTCACAGTGATGGTGGTGAGTGTGATTCTTTGACCGGAAATCACTACACTCAACACATGTCGTTGGGCACACTTTGACATCATCAAACGCAGCCCTGAAACATGGGTTGTTATAAAGGTGATGATTGGGTGGCTTTGACACATGGGGCTTTTGATGGGTGAGTGATAGATATGGGATTTGTCCCTCCTGAGGGAGTTTGATATCCAAGGCCACTTGATGAGTAGGATTGAAATAGGCATGCACACGCATGTGTGAATCAGTATGTGATATTGATGTCATACATATCTCTTCCAATCTACTCTGAGATCAAGAAAGTGAATGAACGTTGACAGGATGATTGTTCCATGCCTCGAGTTCATTCGGGATATCAGTGACAAAGGAATTATACATTCACTGTAACACCATTCACGGATTGTAGGATTGAAAGTTGTTCTCCAACTTTCTATTTCACTTGGGTAGCACTGATGTGTGACTAAGCACCGCTCTTTGCTTGTGAAGTCATAAGTGTTATGGACTTACACTGCCAACGTGCAAATGGACCTGCAGGGTCACACACATAGGATTTAACCTGGAAGAGGAGTTTTGTCCACAAACAATGTTTAGATTGATTGCTAAAGGAGTTTAGTAGTTCAATTAAACACTCAATCAATTGATATCTCAGCATCATAATGTTCATGGTGTTGGACTGATTGATTAGAGTATCAGATTGATTGAAACTGCAATTGACTATTTCTGAACAATCTGCACTCCCAACCGATCAGCTCATGAGATGAACCGATCGACTTAGCTTGGTGAACCGGTCAGATCAGGTGGTGAGTCGATCGGCTCATGATCAGGGTAAAATGATTGCTTCAAGTGTTGAAACGATCGATTCAACTGGTGCAACCGAGCAAGTTGGGAAAGTAGGATTGGTGAGAATTTACCTTTCATTTCACTTGTCCAATTTGATTGGAAAAGGGATTGGTATTCGATACCAATTAGAAACAAAAGATGGAAAGTCAATCGGGAACTGATCAGGACCATGAACCGAACGGTTCAGAAATGAACCGACCGTTTCATGGGTCCCAACCGATCGGTTGAGGTGTCAACCGACCGGCTCAGGTCCCCAACTGACCATTTCAGAAATGAAACAATCGGTTCAAGTTGCGAGTTGGTTGTTTTTGTGGAAAATCTCGAACCCTTCTACTCCTGCTTTAGTCCCGCATTGTCGGGGATGGAGAACCCTATCCCATGACCCTCATATATATATAAGGGTATTGGGGGCTTCTCAAAGAACAACTCAGTGCAAACCAGTTGCTCTGCAAAGTTTTCGTTCTCTCTGGTTTTGGTAACTGAGACAGCCCGAGCAAGTGCTACCCGATAAGGGAGGCACAACAAGGGAAAGACAACTGTAGTTGCGACTGGTGGCAGGAGAGTGTGTTGGTGACTAGTACGCTAACAGGAGGGTGTGACTCCTTCCAATTCCTTGTGGGACAAGGAGATTGGAGTTCCAGGTGGTCCATGTGGACTACTTCAGAGGCAAGAGGTTTTTGCTGCTCAGGAGGACAACTGTCAATCCTGACAGTCCCGGTGAGACTAGGATTCGTCAGTCCCGGTGCGACCAGGAGCTGCACAGACACCGTCCAAGACCGGAGGTGAAGACCGTGCAAGCTGCGAGGTATTGTCGCCGAGCAAGCCTTGGGACAAGGTATGATTCCACAAACCATCCTTTCCTATTGTATAGACGTTGACGCGTTTCCTTGTTCTGGGTTTGGGGAGGAAATTTTTGTTTCCGCTGCCTTATTTGCCTCCCCTAAAACCCAATAGTGATATCAGAGCTACGTCAACTGCTCTATACTTTAGGATTATCGATATGATCGATTTTGATTTGTCGCCTTTATTTATTGCATACGATGCAAATAAAGTTGGCTTTATACATGTCCAATCCTAAATCCACAAATCCCAACTTACATATATGATATGTATTATGAATGCACTCGATACGCGTCGCCCTTTAACGAGTTTTGTGGTGGATGTATAGTGTGGTTATGGCCAACAAATCCTATCTGTGTATGGTTTTATGTGGTTGCTTGCATCTCGGTCTGCGCACCGATCTTCCTTCTCCTATTCCTGATGTAACTCGAAATAATTCGAGATTTCTTTCCTACCTTTGCTCCCCTCGAATGTAACTCGAGGTTTTTCTTTTTACAATGTAAAATAGGATAGAATTTTATTTCCTGTTATGTCAAAGAATGGAGGACATCTGACGACAACTGAGACGGTCGGTTCAAGGCGTGAACCGATCAGTTGATGTTCGAGATGACCGGTTCAAGGAGTGAGCCGATCGGTTGATGACTGGTTCAAGGAGAGAGACGAGCAGGTGGCGGCCATGATGAGATGCACGATGACCAGGCGAACCGATCGGTTGGAGGAGCCAACCGATCGGTTGGTGGCACCCCGCCGACCAGTCTGATGGCGAGCCGATCATTCATGTGATGAGTTGATCAAACCCAGAAAGGAAAAGCACAGAGTTCATCTTGTACATGTTGCATGTGATGTAGACCTAGATGACCGTGATTCCTCTTGGCTCGAGGAATCACATTAGGATGGCCATAATCATCGCTTTTATCGTTTTGCATGTTTTCTGTGGGATATAACATGTATATGATATGTACTATGTATTGTGGTGATTGGAAATGTATATGTATATAAAAACCAAATCCCTCATTAAAATATTAAGTCTTATATGCCTTCCATTAGCGGCACACATGAAAAACTCGATCGACCAAGCGTAGGTTACGCCAAAGCGTGGTGCGCCATCTATCTTGTGGAAGTGTGAAGGGTAGACATATAGGTTCTTCCAAAGCAGGGTGCATGTTTACCGTGTCGGCTTTTGGGTTAGACTTAACTGGTGATTCTTAGAGCGTCTAAGCCTAGAGGCAAGGAATGTTCGGCAAGGTGTTGCGCATGTTCATTCATCAAGAGTTGCATATGATGCAATTGGCAAAGGTTGCCTACCTAGAAGATCTAAGTTGTGGGTGACAGCCCTAGCTGGTCCATGACTTAGAGGATTTCAGGATCTTGCCCACTAGAAGGTTGTACGTTGCAATCTTCCGAATTGATGGTGAGGGCTATCAATTTGAAGTAAAATAGTGGGAGCAATAATTAATTAAAGGCCTAATTATATCGTCAATTTTTTCAAATCAATCAAATAAGTCAAAAATGAGTTTTTGGACTAAAATTGCATATTTTCCTTTTGTAGTACAAATGACAACAAACAACAATCACTTTTCTTTGCGATTGGTCCTTGAAAAGGACAAGCTAAATGGGACAAACTTCCATGACTGGTATAGGACATTGAGAATTGTTCTCACTCAAGAGAGAAAGCTCTATGTCTTGGATACTCCAATTCCAGAGGAACCTGCTCCTAATGCACCAAAGGCAGAAAGGGATGCTTACAAGAAGCATTCTGATGATGCCATTGATGCAAAGTGCTTGATGTTGTGCTCTATGAACCATGAGTTGCAGAGACAACATGAGAACATGGGTGTCATTGATATGATTCAACATCTCAGGAACATGTATGAAGATCAAGCACGGCAAGAGAGATACAAT
Organism: Alisma plantago-aquatica; assembly: GCA_963693085.1. Taxonomy (NCBI): domain Eukaryota; kingdom Viridiplantae; phylum Streptophyta; class Magnoliopsida; order Alismatales; family Alismataceae; genus Alisma; species Alisma plantago-aquatica. Next base: position 728,061,350 of record OY856410.1, on the reverse strand, counting down.
GTATCAAGGGCACTGTTCAAGTGCGTCATGACAGAAGGAGATCCAGTTGGTCCTCACACACTCAAGATGATTGGGTATGTGGAGAACCTGACAAGACTAGGATTTCCACTGAGCCAAGAGTTGGCTACTGATGTGATACTGCAATCGTTGCCAGAATCCTACAGTCAGTTTGTGATGAACTACAACATGAACAACTTTGATAGGCCACTGTCAGAGTTGTTGGGTATGTTGAGGACAGCTGAGATACAGATGAAGAAGGACAAGCCTAAGTCTGTGATGGTGATCACGATTAATAAGGCAAGTCCAAGCGCAAGGGCAAGGGCAAAGCTAAGAAAGGTTCTGATGCTAGCCAGGAGCCCAAGTCATCTTCAACTCTCAAGGCCAAGGGAGGTGTGACCAAGAAAGGAAATTACCACCATTTTCAAAAGCCAGGACATTGGAAAAGGAATTGTCCTCTCTATCTGGAAGAACAAAAGAAGAAGGAGGCGACAGACGTCTCTACTTAAAGGTGTCATGAAAGTAAACTTGTAACACTTTTGAGGTATATGATACCAAGATGTAAAGTGTAAAGCACTCAATAAATGGGGCAAGTGTTGCCGCCATAGAGAGGAGTACTTTAGTTTATTTTCAGCCTAAAAGGCATGTAATACAGTTATGAACTGCTATTTCATATTTTCCAATAGATAGAAACACTTTATTTTTGCATATTGTATGACAATGATGGCAATCAATAAAGAGAGGTTTCAATTTCTAAAGATATGATCTTTATGGCAATGCCTTGTTTATCTTGTGGTATTTGATATGCATAAGATAAAATGATATCTAAAAGTTATAGATAACTCAAACAATCAAATTAGAATCAATCATGAGAAATTCATTTCTAGTTTCCATGTGATGGATAAATCTAGACTCTTTTGGTTAGAGAACCAGTAAGAGACATGAATATCTTGGACATGATTAATCAATCTTCACTAATGGTAGTGGGAGAATGATTATCCTATTAGGTATAATACATGTGATGTATTTACATACCTATTGGAACAAATGCTAATACTTCAAAAGGTGTTTATAGAAATACCAATATGAATATCTTGAAGTGCTCAAGAATATCATAGATGAAGTACGAATTTGGTAAAGTGTTAATTCTTGATGAGATCAATGAATCAAATACTTGGACCAAAGGTTTGAGATCCTTTTGAGTGATTATGATAGTGTATCATAGTGAACTCATGATTAAGGCATGGTGATGTCTAAATCAAGAAGGAATCATACTCTAAGGAGTTAGAGAATGATTATCAAATAACTAAATTCTTCTTAATAAAAGAATACCCCACACTAATAAAGGACATTGAGAATCACAAGGAGTTGTGAGTTCTTATATCCTTAAAAGATACACCTCGATCATATATATGATGAGTTGTTCATGAGATGAGTCAACTATCTAGATGAATATGAGGAATCAGATTTTGAGTTATGGTAGATGACCATTACATCCTAAATGACTTCCATGTAAACCATAAGGTATGACCTTGATGGTAGCACTCATTGGGATGAAATCCATAAGTGCGAATAAGTCTTAAGTGTTAAGACACATGGATGACATTTTGGGAAGGATGATGCTTGTTGATTGCAACTTAATGACTAAGACATTTGGCATATGGATACTAAAACCACATTCCTATGAGGAATAAAACAAGGATGTGTACGTGACACAACCTATAAGGTTTATGAATCCATTAATGCAAATGAAGTCTATAAGTTACAATGGACTAATCAATGTGATTGATTGAGTACAAGCAACTCAAAATTGGATCTTTACTTTGATGATATAGTCAAAGGGTTTGACTGATATGTCAAAGATAAAGAAGGGATCTGTGATTTAGTGGGAGCATGTTCACATTCCACATGTTGATGTGAAATGGAAATATTCTAGAATGGAAATCCAAAAGTGGAAATTATCTTTAAGGAAGATAGAGATGTTTCCTATGTGATAGGAATAGAGATCTATAGAGATAGTTCTCGAAATCTTCTTGACCTGAAAAGAGAAAGCATACATTGGCAATCTGTACTGAAGGGTTCAGTATGCACAGATTCAGTGGGAGAAAACTTGTCCATGTTACATAGAGTTAGTATCCCAAGGCCAAGTGTCCAATTCTTATGAAGAATGGGAACACTAGGAATAGATGTGGATCTATCATGTATGCAATCATCCCATTATCTTGCATGGCAAGAATAAAATGCATTCATCATCTTGTATGTAGGACATGACAATATGATGTGCTCATCCTGATAACTTGTATGTGAGACATGACGAGTGGATGTCTGTCTACTTCCAGTAAGGGTTACTGGAAACCATAAGAACTTGATAAGTACTAGTACTATGGAGATAAGGAAGAGTTCAATGTAAATAGTTACATTGATGCGAACTTCCGAAAGGATAGAAAATTAATCGCAAAATATATATAGGATATATAAAAGTGAAAGTTTGTTGATAATTGGAAGTGTTCCAATAAAATCATTTAAAAGGAAATGCCGAGTATCTATGTGTTAGAGAACAACAATGGATACTATATGGATCTGGAAGTTCATGAGATGAACTTATAGATATTCCGCTCATTTATGACAAGTATGGAATCCTTGATCATGCAATGTGGCTAAAGGTTAGCAAAGGAATACTAGATTGCATATTACGGAAAATGCATCTCATACGTGTGACGTACAATGAAGAGATGAGAGACATGCAATTTATACTGACTTTGGCAAGGTGTTGCCATAACTCACTATGTTCGCACTAGAGCACAGTAACATGTGGGACATGTTTGAAGATCACTATGATTATGATTCAAGGGTGATTGGCTCGCAGTGCAAGTGGGAGTCTGTTGGTATGTATGCCCTGAGAGCCAATCATGGGATGATTGGTGGGATACATTAAGATTGATTTGATAAACATCAAAGGCAAGCTTCCAATTCTTTCTGGTTCAATCATATGAGATAGTAATAGATCAGATTGAATGTCTAGAGAATGACTGTACTCAATGACGTATGCCTTCAGGTTCAGGACCTGAACGATGATATCATACGGATGTTAAGAGTTTGTACATTCTTGTTGTGTCCCTAGTCGGATGTCATTGTGGAAGGTAGATAGACACCAATGACACACAAGGCTAGATTGTGGTGTTGGTTGATGACAAAATCTCATTAGTCATGATATAGAGATATCAAACCAAACACATAGCTACTTGTTAGAGAACAAGTGTACCAGACAGACCCACCGTGAGTTTGACACATGGAACCATGACATGGTAGTCACAGTCAGTACTCACAGTGATGGTGGTGAGTGTGATTCTTTGACCTGAAATCACTACACTCAACGCATGTCGTTGGGGACACTTTGACATCATCAAACACAGTCCTGAAACATGGGTTGTTATAAAGGTGATGATTGGGTGGCTTTGACACATGGGGCTTTTGATGGGTGAGTGATAGATATGGGATTTGTCCCTCCTGAGGGAGTTTGATATCCAAGGCCACTTGATGAGTAGGATTGAAATAGGCGTGTGCACGCATGTGTGAATCAGTATGTGATATTGATGTCATACATATCTCTTCCAATCTACTATGAGATCAAGAAAGTGAATGAACGTTGACAGGATGATTGTTCCATGCCTCGAGTTCATTCGGGATATATCAGTGACAAAGGAATTATACATTCACTGTAACACCATTCACGGATTGTAGGATTGAAAGTTGTTCTCCAACTTTCTATTTCACTTGGGTAGCACTGATGTGTGACTAGGCACCGCTCTTTTCTTGTGAAGTCATAAGTGTTATGGACTTTCACTGCCAACGTGAAAATGGACCTGCAGGGTCACACACATAGGATTTAACCTGGAAGAGGAGTTTTGTCCACAAACAATGTTTAGATTGATTACTAAAGGAGTTTAGTAGTTCAATGAAACAATCAATTAATTGATAGCTCAAAATCATAGCATTCAAGGTGTTGGATAGATTAATTAGAGTATCAGATTGATTGAAACTGCAATTGACTGGTTCTGCACAATCTGCACTCCCAACCGATTGGCTCATGTGATGAACTGATCGACTAAGCTTGGTGAACCGATCGGCTCAGGTGGTGAGTCGATCGACTCATGGACAGGGTGAAATGATTGCTTCATGTGTTGAAACAATCGGTTCAACTGATGCAACCGAGCAAGTTGGGAAAGTAGGATTGGTGAGAAATTTCTTTTTGTTTCCCTTGCCCAATTTGATTGGAACAAGGATTGGTATTTGATACCAATTAGAAACAAAAGAAGAAAAGTCAATCGGGAACTGACTAGGACCACGAACCGATCGGTTGAGAAATGAACCGATCGTTTGAGGTGTCCCAACCGATTGGTTGAGGTGTCAAACGACCGGCTCAGGTCCCCAACCGACCATTTCAGAAATGAAACGATCGATTCAAGTTGCGAGTTGGTTGTTTTTGTGGAAAATCTCGAACCTTCTACTCCTGCTTTAGTCCCGCATTGCCCGGGATGGAGAACCCTGTCCCATGACCCTCCTATATATAGGGGTATTGGGGGCTTCTCAAAGAACAACTAAGTGCAAACCAGTTGCTCTGCAAAGTTGTCGTTCTCTCTGGTTTTGGTAACCAAGAGATCCCAAGAAAGTGCTACCCGATAAGGGAGGCACAACAAGGGAAAGACAACTGTAGTTGTGACTGGTGGCAGGAGAGTGTGTTGGCAACTAGTACGCTGACAGGAGGGTGCGACTCCTTCCAATTCCTTGTGGGACAAGGAGATTGGAGTTCCAGGTGGTCCGTGTGGACTACTTCAGAGGTGGGAGGTTTTTGCCGCTCAGGAGGACAACTATCAATCCCGACAGTCCCGGTGAGACTAGGAGTCATCCGTCCCGGTGCGACCAGGAGCTGCACAGACACCGTCCAAGACCGGAGGTGAAGACCGTGCAAGCCGCGAGGTATTGTTGCTGAGCAAGCCTCGGGACAAGGTATGATTCCACAAACCATCCTTTCCTATTGTATAGACGTTGACGCGTTTCCTTGTTTTGGGTTTGGGGAGGGAAATTTTTGTTTCCGCTGCCTTATCTGCCTTCTATAAAACCCAACATATATAACATGTTAGTGAAGAAGAAGAGGGAATCCAAATGTTTCTAGCTACATCAGTCCACTCCAACAACAAGTTCAAAGTTGTCTGCAAAGATGATCTTCTCCTTATGTTAACTCCTCTGGTTCCTTTATCTAACTCTAAATGAAGTGTTAACAACTACCTTGAAAATTAGGAATAATTTTTTAACTTCAAATGATATTTCTCCAAGCAGTTGGTTGTTATGTATTTTTCCATTGTCTATTGTGTTGGTCGGGTGACTAGTTTGGATGGTTGACCGATCAACCACTAGGCAGTGCGCCATATGGACTTATGGTCGGCCAATCAGCAAAGTTGATCATCTGATCATCATTTTGAATAGTCCCTTAAGAGTGAGTGGCTTGGTCGATCCATGAGGTGGGCAATTGACCATTTGGTGCTTAAAGTTTCTGCCAATTACTGATTTGGGAGATATGTAATTTGGTTTGATGACTGGCAAAGAGGATTGACCAATTGGATTCATCTTTGTGGTGTTATGCTCCAAGTGGTTTGGCTGACCACTTGGTGTTTGAAAATAATCGAAGTTTACTAATGTTGAGATCAACCTTCTGATCATACGATCCATGAAGAATCTTTGCAAATCTAATTCTTTCTTTGGAGATGTCTTAAATGGCCAGGATGATCGATCGATCAGGGAGCCTACTTGCCCGATTAGGTTTCCTGATGCATGCTATATAGCTCCATTTTGCCTTTTGATTTCTTATAAACTTGAGACATGAATCTTGGGAAGGAAGTCCATCACGCTCTTGAGCCAAATTGTGCTTTCCTATGCATAAAAGAAAAAAATCACATCAAAATTCCTAGTATTTAAGAAAGCAAAAACACAAATCGAATCCAAAAATAAGAAAAGTCTACAAAATTTCTGAAAATTTATCTAGAATATGTAATGAAAACATCATGAATTTGTATTCATCAAACTACCCAAACTTTAAAGTTTCTCATTTCTTCAGGAACACAAATTCAAACAATCTTCCAAATATTACTACTACAATTCTTCTTCTTATTCTTAAGATCACTTGGTTCCCTACAAATGAATATGTCTAAGAAACCACAATTTCCTATAATCACAAAATGCTACTTCATATTCCCTATCTTGACTTTGCATTCACAACTTTTATCCATGTCAAAATCTTACAAACTCACAATCATAAAAATACTTGCTGTTGTTTTAGAAAGTTTCATAAATTTCTTTGAGATTTGCACAAGAACAATGTTCAGCTAAGAAGGCAATTATTATCGAGGTGATTTATGCCCCTATGAAGAAACATAGTGAATGGGGGTAAGGAAGGATGAAGTTGTGATACTCTCCTCTATTTGACTTGAAATCGCTTTATTTTTTATGCAATTACATTAAGTGCATTTGGTTTCTTTTTGGTGTGATCATTGACATCTCTTATGCATGGTACAACCCTACTACATATCAGGGTTATGGAAGACAGAGAGAGAGAGGGAAACTTGGAGTGTGGCACATTCGATTTTCCATTTTAATTTATTTTTATGTATTTCACTCGGCACACCCATATTACATCTGAGGGGCATGGAAAAACAAAGACATGTGAGAGAGGGTGTCAACCCAAATTGCAGACTGGAACATTATTTTTTCCTTTTTGATTAAGTTTGGAAAATTATGGGTTAAGAAGATGGTGGAAGAAGTGTGGAAAGGATAAACTTGCAAATCTCATAATTTGGAATTTAGAGCATTGGAAAAATTTTCAATAAACAACTTGATGAATCCATGTAACTAATCAATAAGAGATCCACTACAATTTGATTCCTCTCAATATTATATAAATTGCCATTTTTTCTAGAAGTTGATGTTAATTAGGATCATTGGTGACATAATAGATTCTGTCATTGGAAATTCATGATTCATTATGGCAAAGAGATTTATTTCATTGAAGGGGATACATTTATGGTTGATGTAAAACAAAACACAGGGAAAAAGTTTGAATATAGGCCAATGAAACATTGATCAACTACATGAAATTGAATATGGAAAATGAAATAAGCAATTTGAACACAGATTAAATGTTAATATAGGATGAAAATGAGAAAGGGAGGATAGAGTGGGTGGAATAAAGACATATTACCCACCCTCCACTTCAAGTTTTGAAATTTCTCATCCTCAAGAAGATTCTAGGTCTAAAATGGAAGGGAAGGGAACTATTAGAAATGCCATCTGTTGTTGTGCTAAACTGACAATGTTGGCTGCTTGTGAGGTAGAGTCTCCAAGGATTCCCAAGATTGTTGATTAGACAAATCTTGGCTCATCTCAAATCTAGATGGCTCCGTAGGTGTCGTTGGCTTGGTGTATTGTCTTTCGAATACTGAGAGGTAGGAAAAGGGTAAGCTTGTCTTGCACTAAAGTTTACATAGTAGGTGCACACCTGTGTTCTATTGCCTTGGCCCACATACTAGTGTTCATGCACCTACTCCATCTGGTACATGTTGTTAAGCTAGTAAACCTATCACATATATTTCCATTCCATGTAGGTCTAGGTTCCCTCAATGTGGTCCAACTGCTCCTAGAGCTCGGTGAACCCATAGGGTCTAGATGACCCTGCGGTATCAGGCACATGTCACTTTATAGAATGACTCAAAGGTGACAGGGAAGGTCCAAACTACTTGTCATTCACCTCCATGTAGGTGTTGCATCTGTCAGACATCAACTCACAAACCTCACCCTCAACATGTGAATGCTCTATCATGTAATGTTGGATGTGTGCACCCAAATCATCGAGGTCACAGACAAGGTTGGCTGCTACAAAGTACATGTGGATGGGTTGCACTAGAAAGGTAGGACTATTCCAGAACTACCAGTGGTATGCTGGTTATATGCCCTAAAAGAAATCATGTGATGATTGTAAAAGGGATATTTTCTAGGGCTGGCAATCTCAGACCCAACCCAACCCAACCCAACCCAACGCAACCCGAAATGACCCTCATTAAGACTAAAATTTTGCATTTGGTATCAAACTAAAATTTAGCTATATGTGCATATTTCAGTTTGTAGGGACCCGAATGACCCGAAGCTGAGTCGTTCAACCCAAGAGTAACCCGGAATAACCCAAAATGAGCCTTTTCCTTTATTTATTTATCATAATATAATATAAATACTTCATAACATTTTTGACATGTCCTTATAGACAATACTAATTTCAAATGTCATAATTTTATACATTGCATACACTTTACAGTGAAAACTGGATTTAGGTTCTAAATTTTTACCTGATATCCACTTGATGAGTCAGGGCGTTGGCTGACACATCCCAAATGTCGGCCCTAATATTTTTTTACTTGATTTATTAAAAAAAGGAAGTTTTAATTATTATGTTTATTTAGTATTGAGATTTTGAATAAACTTAATAATGTCCTAAGAATGTCTTAACTAGGTGACATATAGTTTGCTTTGAGGATTTGAACATGAGATCATATATGTAATAAGAGGTCTTAATATTGTTATGTCCATATTTGGTTACTATTGTGGATAGTATAGGATAACAATAGTAGAAAAGACTGGCATGTATGGTGAGTGATGGCTATGCCTTTTTAGTCATGATATTGGATATCAACTCAGATGCATGTGTACTTGTTAGAAAACAAGTTGTATTGGGCATACTCACCTTGACATTGATACATGGAAGTCATGTAGTGACATGTCAGAGTTATATATCAATGTGACAATCGTGACTTTAATCCTTAGAACTGAAGTCACTACAATGACACATGTCGTTCTTTGTACTTTGACACTAGCTGAACGTGTTCTAAAATATGAGTTTCCAAAAAGGTGGATATTGGGTACACAATGACACATGGGGCATATGTGGTGATCTAGATAGAATTTTTCTCTCCTCTATAGTGATGTCCTCAACTACTTTCTAAGTGAGACTATGAAATGCATGTACATTCTAATGTGAGTTAATATATGATATTGATCTCACATCAATTTGAATAGTTTTATCTAGTTTGAGAAACACAAATTGAATGATTAAGAGGATGACATTCCATGCCTCGAGTTTAGTGCATATATCTAAGACAAAAGGATTATAAGGTGAAGGAAACATTGATCACTTTAGAGGTTGTGGTTGTTCTCCAGCTCATTCCTATTACTTCTATGGCAATAATGAGTGTCTAGACACCAATAATTTCTTGTGTTGTTTTGAAGATCACTACCAAGATAATTGGGAACCTACTGGGTCACTTGCATAAAGATGCATAAGGGAATTGACATTCACAATCAAACATATTATTAGAAGGATTTCTAAATCATGAATATCCTGATTAACTCTCAGATTGAATGATCACAATGTTTGATCGGCCAATCAGATGATTTGGTTGATTGATTTTTAGTTATCATTTGATCGACTGAGTTTTCCACTAGAATTCTAAGGTTGGGCGATCTTCTTTTGAGATCAGGCAATCATTGTTCAATAGGGAAAGTCTTAGATTTGAGATCTATATTAAGATTTGCTTCTGAATTATGTCGAGCATGGTCTGAGATGATGCGATCTGCCTTCGAGATTGGGAAATCTAAAATCCAGTTCAAGTTTTTAGTATTAAACTATTTTTGATATAGATAATAGGAAAGGGATCGGAATTAGGTTTTTTCAATTCCATGACTCTCCTATATAAAGGGGGCATACCCAACGTGTTACAAAACTCTTTTGAGACAACATGCGAACAAGTTGTCTGTCAAAATTTTGTCTCTTAAGGAGGAAGTCACCTTAAGGAATACTACCCAAGATATAAGAAAAAAGGAGTTTTGGGTTTCCTAGCACCTCGACAACTCATGTTCCTATTAGAGTTGGTGGACAAACTGGTGCACCACATTGGCCCTCAGCCACATGGATGAGGTAGAGTCTGAGGCATACATGGGAGGCTTGGAGAACACGCGTTACAAGATGACAAGTTGTTACTTGGTGCCCAATCCATATCATTTTCTTCTTAACTATCCAAACTTCTTGATGGCCATTCCAGATCTATGATCTAGGGAATTGAATTCTTCAATGACATAAGACACATCTACTTTTTAGGCAGTAATGTGTGCAAAGGTATTACCTTTATTCCCTCTTATGTCTTTTATTTACTGATGTTTATAACTATGGTGGATCCAAGAACTTGGGTAGAAAGGGATGAAATTTTTATTTTTGCATTGCACCCTCTTCCCTAAAACCCAATTATAGATGGTGTCCTCCTTCATTATAATGATGTTTGAGTAAGTCATCAGATACTTGATGTCAGTTAAGAGGTAAGTCTTCTGCATCGACATCAGAGTGAATGGAATGTGAGTGTAGCCAAGGTAGCATGAGATGGTTGTGACGATTCCTCCCGGATAGAATTTAGAACTAGTGTGTAGGTTTGGTTGGGTGTGCAAGTAGTCAATGACAAAACTTTACTAGTTTTAATAGCTTGTCATTCAGCATGCACCATAGCCAGTATAGGTCAAAAGTGGTGATAAAGTATGTGCACCGATACATCCAAATATGGTCCATGCGAGGATGTGGGGAAGGTAGCGAATCATGGGGTTTTCGATGAATGATGCCTTGTAACCATGCAGGAAAGATGGGATCCAATCTGTGATCTCATCCCAGAACTTGTCGATGGTGAACTTCTTGTTGTAGTGGTCGTGATAGTGTTTTTCACACTACTCTCGCCCCTCTTTGTTTACATTCAGAATGAGGACCCTCTTAGTTGTGTTAGTTTCCATGGCCTCATTGTTTGATGGTCTTATCACCCTCCATGTCGTATGTTGTGTGAAATTTTTCTACCTCCCTCCTAGATATGGATGTCATCGGTGGTCCTAATGGAGTGAGAGGAGGAGAGAGTGGGAAATGTACATGTTGGCTCACCCTTTTTGAAAGCTGAAGGGGTTGAGATTTTGTTGGATTCTACGGTCGTAACCCTCGAACGGTTGGTCTTCCTATCTACCTAAAGTGTGTGGCATTTTGACATCTCGTGGACTTCTCGTTGTTTGACCAAGAAGGTGGGTTGGGCAATCGGGCTACGTGGTGCCACCCATGTTGCAACTAAAAACTCAATTCATAATTCAATTGTGCTAGAACAATGCTCCCATGCATAGGCTTATATAGATAACACGAAGGAAGTCCTAATTTGCTTATTTCCACCGAAGACCAAACTTGGAGGACGTATATGTAATCATCAAACGATTAGGGCATTGATTGGAAAGATGTCCAAAAGCCTTACACAAAAAGCATTAGATTCGACTAGAGAATGCTATTGCAGAAGATGTTGGTGTGACCATTGTTGTGGTAGTAGTGGATTCACGGGACGGGGTTGTTGGCAAAATAGAACGTACCCAAGAAGTGGAGTATTTTGGGAGTCATTTCTACTCATGGCAGGCACATCAATCACATCATCCATAGAAGAAATTTGTGATGTAGTCAATGTTGCAGCAATAGATGAATTGAGCCCACGACAAAACATTGTAATCTCGGTGGTAGCATCCCATGTGAAATCTATGTTATAGAATTTGTGAGTATACTCATCAGTAGAATCAGATCCCTGCTGCAAGTCTGACATGTTGAGGCATAATTGTTACTTATAACAAAGACAGTAAATAGTCGTTTCCACCAGGTGAGAGCTAACACCATGGAGTTCACCTCTGCGTACTTAGATCAGGCCGTCAACGGCTCAGTCAAATGCCGCAATATTGTTTTGGCTTCCCCTCACTCTCCTTTCCCTCCCATTCACCTTGAGTCATCAAAGCCTCCCCGGAGGAGGGCTCTCTCTGGGTCTTGCAATCTTTTTCCTGTTGATGCCAGTCAAATAATGATTCCATGCTATGGGCCATAAAAGATGTCGAGTTTTCCATTGTCATGGAATTCTGGTACATCAATATTATCCTGACGTTCCTAGGGAGGAAGAGCTTCTAACGGTGGTGGACGTCGTGGTGGAGGAAGTTCTTCCACGTGCTGAAGTATGACATACATCGGCAGAACCAATAAAAAAAAATAAACATACATAAACATGTAAGAAACATACCTGAATTTGCAGAAGTCTCCATAATGAGTCTGTCACCGGAAGCAACACATCCAGCAGCGACACGGCACAGACGGTGAGAGAAAGCGGAAGAAACGGAGATGCACTGAGCGGAAGCGTACGGTCTCCGAAGCAGGCATTGGTTTCCCTCCCCTCTGGATTCTCCGATGGATGGCTATCAGTTATAGATGGATTCCATGGATAGAGGACCACTCCTTATATAAAATATCTTTTGTTCTCTCCATCCATCATGAAGAGACACGTTGGTTATGGGAACCAACCCCAATCCCAACAGACACATCCCTTTAGGAAAACTTTTATTAAATATATTTATTTATTTTGGGCCACACTAAATAGGATTTTTTTAACATTTTTCCACTTGGCCCAAAATGCCATGGCAATAATATTTAATAATTTTCCTTTGATGCTAAACATAAACACTTTCATATATGAGAAGAAGATATGAGACATAGCGGTTGATAATCAATAAATGATTACTTCCTTCTACACACCACAATATCAAGACTCGTATATGTAGTGATATTAAATTTATAAATAGGTTGACCTCAAAACCTATTTCTTGGTCCAACTTTATGTCAAAACAGACATTCTGTTATAACTAGTATTGAAACAGAAATAGCGAGTCAAATATGTGATCACACAATAATTATTACATTTTTAAATCACATTATTCATTACACATCAAATAACTTTCTCAGACCCATATTCTTTACATGAGATGTATACAATCCTGGAGCTAGCCCTTTAGTAAGAGGATCTGATATCATGTGTTGTGTAACAATGTGATCAATCTGTATCATCTTGTTGTCAACTCGCTCATTGACAACATAGAGCTTTATGTCTAGATGTCTGCATGCCGTTGTGCTTTTATCATTATTAGCAAAAGTGACTGCGGCTTCATTATCACAATATATCTGTATTGGCTTATGAATTGAGTCAACAACTTTAAGATCTTGTATCATATTCTTAAGCCATATCGCATGTGATGATGTTTCATGGCAAGCTATAAGTTCAGCTTCCATGGTAGATGAAGCTGTAGTCTTTTGTTTAATACTTCTCCATGATACTGCACCATCATCCAATAGGAAGACATAGCCTGTTGTAGACTTCCTACTATCTAGACATCCTGCAAAATCTGCATCTAAATATCCCGTAACCTCAAGGTGGTTTGTCCTTCTATATGTAAGCATGTAATCCTTTGTTCCTTGCAGATAGCGCATCACCTTCTTCACAGCTCTCCAATGGTCCATGCCGGGGTTACTTTGGTAACGACCAAGCATTCCAGTAGAAAAAGCAATGTCCGGACTGGTGCATATATGTAGATATTGTAGGCTCCCAACTGCAGATGTGTATGGTATTTTCCTCATTTCATTCCTTTCTATATCACTACTAGGACACTGCTTGGAGTTAAACTTATCTCCTTTAACTATAGGTGCAGGTCCAGGTGAACAATTTCTCATTCCATACTTCTCTAAAACTTGAGATATGTAAGCTTTCTGGGATATATCGAGTATGCCCTTAACTCGGTCCCGATGTATCTCAATACCGAGTACATATGAAGCTTCTCCCATATCTTTCATCTCAAAGTTAGAGGAAAGAAATTCTTTAGTTTCATTTAATATAGCAATATTATTACTTGCCAGTAGAATTTCATCCACATAAAGAATCAATATTATGAATTTATTCCCACTGACCTTGAGGTATGTACACCGATCAACAATATTTGGTTTAAATCCAAAAGTTGATATAATGGTGTTAAATTTTATATACCATTGTCGGGATGCTTGTTTCAGTCCATATATTGATTTCTTCAATTTGCAAACCATGTGACTTCTACTATTATCAATGAAACCTTCTGGTTGTTCCATATAGACTTCTTCAGATAAATCTCCATTCAAAAATGTTGTTTTCACATCCATTTGATGTAGCTCTAGGTCAAAATGAGCCACTAAGGCCATGATTACCCTAAAAGAGTCCTTTGATGAGACTGGAGCAAAGGTCTCCTTATAATCAATGCCTTCCTTTTGTGTGAAACCTTTAGCAACTAGTCTGGACTTGTACTTCTCTATTTCACCATTTGAGTTCCTTTTGGTCTTAAAGACCCATTTGCAACCAATAGGTTTAACATTCTCTGGCAAAGGTACAAGGTCCCATACTTGATTTTTATCCATGGATATTAGTTCCTCCTTCATGGAATCAAGCCACTTAGAGGAATTTTCACAATTTATTGCTTGTGAAAAAGATAAGGGATCAATATCTTCAAAGTCTAAATTTGGCTCTTGAAGGTATACAACATAGTCAGGTGGAATGGCAGGCCTCCTTGATCTGGTTGATCTTCGTAATTCAGCATTGGGTTCTACATTTTCTGTAGGCTCTTCAGGTTGGCCTTCATCGTGAACATGATCAATTTGTTCATTTACAACCTGACTAGGAGCATGATCTACTTCTGTTGGCTCATCCACTTGACAATTGTTCATGGGAACAATAATTGGATAGCTTATCCGAGTTTGACTAGGTGCAGGTGTGACAACACTATCCTGCACTTCATCAAAAGTTACATTTTGAAGCAGATCATTCCCACTGACTTGATGATCCTCCAAAAATCTAACCTTACCAGTCTCGACTATCTTTCGGGGATGAGATGGACAATAAAACCTATATCCCTTTGACCTCTCTGGGTAACCAATAAAGAAACCACTAGTGGTTCTTGGGTCAAATGCCTTCTCATGTGGATTGTAGATTCTATCTTCTGCACGACATCCCCATACATGCATATAGTTCAAGGATGGCTTCCTTCCTGTCCATAATTCATATGGGGTTTTCTGGATAGACTTGCTAGGAACCTTGTTTAATACATGCACTGCCGTCTTTAAAGCCTCACTCCACATTGTAGAAGGAAGGGATGAATTACAAAGCATTGCACAAACCATTTCCTTTAATGTTCGATTCCTTCTTTCAGCTATACCATTTTGACTTGGTGTGCCTGGCATTGTATATTGAGGTACAATGCCTTCTTCTTGAAGGAAATGTGCAAATGGTCCCTTTCTTTGTCCCATCTCAGTGAACCTTCCATAATATTCACCTCCCCTATCTGATCTGACTATCTTAATCATTTTCCCTAATTATTTCTCCACTTCAATCTTAAAGTCCTTAAAGGCTTGAAAAACCTCACTTTTATCATTTAATAAGTAGAAGAACATATATTGCGAATAGTCATCGATAAAGGTTGCAAAATATTTTTCCCCTGTAAAACAAGGTGGAAACGGTCCACTAATATCTGTGTGAATTATTTCTAATGTTCCATTACTCCTCTTAGCACCCCTTTTAGAAATGTTGGTTTGCTTAGCCTTTATGCATTCAACACATGTTCCAAAATCAGTAAAATCTAAAGGCCCTAAAATGCCTTCCTTTACTAATCTTTGGATTCTTTCTTTAGAATGTGTCCCAACCTTCGGTGCCATAGTAGTGATGACTTTTCATCTAGTAATGTGCATTTATTTCCAATAATATCATGCTGGACTATAAGTGATTGCTCAAAATGAGGGCTTAATTAAACTTGATAAAGATCATTTATTAAAAGACAAGTACCAATAATGCTAGAGTTTTTATACAATGAGAGTCGTCCACTTTGAAGAATAAAAGCATAATTTAGTTTGTCTAATCTAGAAACAGAGACTAAATTTCTACTATAGTTTGGTACATAGAAAGTATTTTCTAAATCCAGCAAGCTTCCATTGTCAAGGATTAATCTGCATGTGCCAACAACCTTCACGTGTGAGCCCAATTTATTTCCAGAATAAAGGACTTTTTCACGCTCCGTTGGTTTCCTTTGATTCAGAAATCCCTGCAATGTATTGGAAATATGCACAGTGGCACCAGAGTCAAGCCACCAACTATATAAAGGAACATTAGAAAGATGACATTCATATGAAACAAGAGACATTATACCTTTTTTTTCCAACCATTTCTTGTACTTGAAGCACTCCTTTTTAGCATGTCCTTTCTTACGGCAGAAGAACCATTTCATGTTAGCCTTGCTTCCCTCGGCCTTGCCATCTGGCATGGACACCCCACCTGAGATAGGAGTAGTTTCCTTCATTTTTCCTTTACGCTTGCGATTATGCTTGTCATGGGTGCTTAAATGTACAGTAGGCACCCCTTCATTCTTGAGTCTCTCTTCTTCTTGAACACACATGGCCAATAAGTCGTTTATTGACCATTTTTCCTTTTGTGTATTATAAGAGACTTTGAATGATCCATACTGACTAGGCAAGGAGGTTAAAATGAAATGAACAAGAAATGCATCAGAGATGGATAAATCCATCTCATTGAGTTGTGCAGCAATGTCTCTCATTTCCATGATGTATTCACGGATCCCACACGAACCATGTACTTCATAGAGCACATCTTGGCCATTAGGGTGCTGGCCCTAGACTTACTGGAAGAAACATATTGCTCCTCCACTGCCTTTAGAAAATCTTTTGCCAATTCAGAAGTGGGAATGGACCGTCTAATATGCTTTCCCATGTTTTCTTGTATAAGCAACAAACTAAGTCTATTAGAACGTTCCCACTTATCATAATTGACCTTTTCTATAGCGGTACTTTCCTCTGTAAGTGATTGTGGTTTCTCCACTCGGAAAGATAAGTCTAAGTCCATACACCCTAATGTAAACATGACCTTTTCTTTCCATTCATTAAAGTTTGAACCATTGAGATTTGGAATGTTGTTATCACCACACAATGATGAGGAAATAACTGCAATAATATAATAAAAAAAACTTACATTAAACCACAAAGTAATTACAAAGTAAAAATTTGAGGTCTATTTTATTTTACTTTGACGATACTAATCACAATTAGGTTTGGATAAATTTTGTAACACTAGGTCGGATCAGTTACTAAATATAAGTCACACTCACTTGACAAGACTAACTGCATATGAACTTTATACTAACAAAACAATTTCACCATTGGGCAATATATTTTATGTATCTAAAGTTCATATTGAACTTATTTCATGCGACTTACATCCACAAATGATGCACCTTTGGGTAATATCATTGTTACTTTAATTATATACAATGTGGTGTTACTTGATTCTTGTTTGTGAAAGATACTATTCACAAAAATGGTTTCGTTCCGTAGTATAATACACAACTTCAAGATTAAAACATCCATCAGGAAGTCAGTAATTTTATGTACATAAGAAGTTCCGGCAACGGAACCAGAAGTATGTAAACAACACGGTCAACAGAAACCAGTAGATACATAATCTGTCATTCCTAATTTCTAATCAAATCGGCAAAAATATTCATGAGTATCATCTTCACGTTGATTTGTAAAAGTACTTCCATCGAGGTTTTAAATAAAGAAAGTTAAAAGAAAGTGAACTTTAACAATGTTGTCATACTAGAACAACACAGATGAGTGACTCGTTCCCATCACGCAGATGCGTGATCGGTCCTTCTCAAACAAACCCGCGACTAGTCCTTCTCACGGCCACCACAACGATGAGCCACATTATGATCAATCGGTAAAGTATTACAATCTATTCGTAATTGATATGCAACCTGTACATATCAAAATACGAACAATACCTGTCTTTATTACTCATCTCCGACTGATCCACGTTTTCGATGATGGAACGAACGTTATTAACAGAAAACAACGAAAATTTGATGTCTGTCAAATGCTTTGACGCACAACGCAAAGAACACCATAAGTACTTTGACAGTGTTAATTTTTTGTCACCACTGCCGCACCGGTGTAATAATCGAGTTTTGTGAAAACAAGAATATCACCGGATATAACCTGGAGTGGAGAATTGAACAATCGCTCTGATACATGATATCAGATCAGTGAAGGATCGCAACACATCGTCCGCAGTAGTGATCACAACGCATCGTCCGCAGTCAGCCCATGTGTGATCGGCATTGGATCCGACTGATCAACATTGAATCACGGTAGACAAATGATACAAATGTTTCCACATCAACAAATCAAATAGCGCCGAAACATATAGGATTCATGTACCAGAAACAAAAACTGTCAACTACACAACATCGCGACCGTCGCCGGTATAATATGCTCCGAGTTCAGTAAAACCCAATGCACGCTATTAACAAGATGTGCTTTCCGGTATTGCAATAGATTAAGATGATCGCAAAAAATATACATGGCGTGAATTTACAACGATGAGTAAAGAACCATGAATATTGTTGCAAAAGCAATCCAACATGCTCTGTCACCGGAAGCAACACATCCAACAGCGACACGGTACAGACGGCGAGAGAAAGCGGAAGAAACGGAGATGCACGGAGCGGAAGCGTACGGTCTCCGAAGCAGGCGTTGGTTTCCCTCCCCTCTGGATTCACCGATGGATGGCTATCGATTACGGATGGATTCCACAGAGAGAGGACCACTCCTTATATAAAATATCATTTGTTCTCTCCATCCATGAAGAGACCGTTGGTTATGGGAACCAACCCCAATCCCAACAGACACATCCCTTTAGGAAAACTTTTATTAAATATATTTATTTATTTTGGGCCACACTAAATATGATTTTTTTTAACAATACATATATATTACATATATTTGAAACTTATATTTATAATATATATCATGTATGACGCATAAAAGACATTAATGTAAAAATAGTGTATTGGTTTGTAGTTGTACTCATATATTCATGAGTTTGATTCTTGTTGTGCACATTCTACGTTTTTTTGACAATAAATGTAGAATAGAGTTACTATTAATACAATGTTTCACATATAAAGACACCATACTGATATCTCTTCCACCATGGCTTCTAACCGGTCAAACCGCTCATCATGGTCGGCTAGGCATTCCTCGAATTCCGCAACTCTGGCTTGAAAATCTTCATTGCCCACCATGGTGGCGTCGATGGATTTTCTCACTGCTGTTGAAGTGTATCTCTGCCCCCTAATATACGGATTTAACTCCGCGGTGAGTTAGCCGGAGATTTTTCCTTTTTTTTGCAGATTTCAAGTACCAAAAAAAAAAGAGTTTTGGGACCTTCCGTAACAATCAGCAACTGATCTGGAGCCAAAGAGATTTGCTGGGTTGGAGAGGTTGCTGACGGTCCGTAATTGGGGTTTGGTGGGCAATGGCGTGAATGGTTTCTGGATCAGGGAAGCTACCGCAATCTTGGGAGGTCGCTTGTGTAGTCTACGTGATGGCTGTGTGATGGAAGATGGAGGATCCTGCGTGAACATAAGGTGTAAGCGGAATGAGAAGGGAACGAAAAGGCGGCGTGAGGCTGGGAGTCGGGCAGTGGATTGGAGGAAGCGGGACAATTAACCTGAGCGGCAGAAGGTGACCTGGAGGGTTATGAAAGTAACCTAGACGCACAGGACTACCGACTACCAAGGTCGGAGGAAGCGGACGGGCGGAGCAGGTGAGAGGTAAAAGGCGGCAGAACTGGGGTGTGACTTGCTGACAGGTGCTGCCGGCTGCGGGATGGGGATCTGATGCGGTGGGCTTGCCCGCGGGATGGGCGGGCGTCTGGCCTTCGTCTCCCTGGCTGATTCCGCGGCAGATTGCGGCACCAGCAACAGAAGAAGGGTCAAGGGAGCCACGTGCGGGCGCTGGGTTGACGCGAACAGGAGTGCCTATCTGGTGCGGGAGTGGTCTGGCGCGGCTGGATTGTGCGGTTGGAGTGGGATTCCGCTTTTTCTGCTGGAGTCGCGTCTCTACAGCCTTGACGGTGGAGAGGGAGAGCACAACGACCCTTTTTCCTGGGATCCTAACTAATAAATAAAGAATTTACAAGTCTCTCACATTACATTATAGGTCTGCTATCTAGATCTATTTTGGAACCTATAACGGAATTCCACTCATTTTTCACCACATGTTCAAAGATATAACAAATAGAATACCTTCAAATATGTGGTGAAGAATGAGTAGGTTCCATTTCAAATTCCAAAATGATGCCCACCTAACATATTCTTTACATTTAGATCTTAAAATTGAAACAATTAAGTATTAAATTAAAATAAAGATTCAACAATTAAATAGAAGACAAACATAAATAAAAGATAAATCATGAAAACCTCTAAACAAGAAGTCTAAAATCTTATTCAAATTCTGGATGCACATGTTGTCTTGCATCACTATGGCTAACACACTCTTAAGCATGTTGATCAAGTGATACGGCCGGGTTGGTTGGCTATTCACAAATGGTCAGAGGACTCTAATTTCTCAAGATCAGGTGACCCATTGGTAAGATCAACTGATCAACAAATACGGGAGGTGTTGTAGACGACCACTGGTCAAGCCATCATAGCTCTCAGTCAATTGATGAAGGTGTGTGGGCTACGACTGAGAGGTGAATCAGCCAATTTGCAAGGTGCACATCAATCTATTAGTGCAGAATATGGGTCATATTTGGTTGCTAAGGCGACCGATCAATGGTGTGGAGTTAGGAAAATGTCGGCGCAACAAACCACGATCGGGCGGCCAGATGCATGATGTTTGGTTGAATGATGAGGGGAGTGACTGCTTAAATGGAGCTTGGGACGTTGGGGGTAGGTGTGTGAGGATTCCAAAGGTGGACCTCATGATGACACGTCTGAGTTATGTGCAGTGAGACATCCAAAGCTTCTCTGATCGTGCGATTGGAGTTGATTGTAACGTCCTATGATTTGAGGTCTCGGGCAAAATGATCTTAAAAGGAATGATTGAACTACCCATATCACCAAGATGCACTTCCTTTTCAGGAAGTCCATCACTAAAAAACTCTATGGTTAAGCGTGCTCAGCCCAGAGTAGTACTAGGATAGGTGACGAGTCGGAAAGTTTATCCTAGCCTGTGTGTGAGTGAGGACAAAGCGTGTAGCTAAGGCTAGTGGTGGTCTGTGGGTCCATTCGTGATTCCTAAAACTCTATTAGAGCCTTAAATAGTGCACCCAAGTGTTACAAATGGTATCACAACCAATTCTCCTCCTGTAGGTGAGGCCCACATGGGCATGTGGCATGTCAGTTATTGAGTCGTGCGGTCCAGGCATGTTGGAAAGGCCTATCTGTGGTGATGGAGCCACCCTTGCACTGGTAGCCATGATCTGGAGCTGGGTGTACATGGACATGTTGGGTCAACATTGAGATGAGGAAAGATTATGATGCCATATGTAACACCCCATCCACAACAAAACACGATTACATGCTAACCAGCGGATTACAAAAAAAACACGGGAAATTAAAACTGATTCACAACAAGCACCACAAGATGAAACATATAACATCCGAGCCAACACTTTTCATTTCATAGCGTATATCCAAGGTGCTACAACATAATCTCCCATCATTGTGTTACATGAAATAACTGTTTGCCATGATGCTTTACATCAAGATACATACCGGGAACCGTACATTGATCTTTGTACAAGAAACATCAAAAAGCTCTGCTGAAGACCTGAGTGTACATGGACGACACATAGGACTCTACTGCTAGACACTATCTATCCCACCAGGTATGATACCTCTGCATAACATCCGTAGCCACAAGATCTTCATCTCGCCATGCACGTCCACCTAAAAAGGGTTATTAACCAGCGGGGTGAGACACACAGTCCCAGTGAGAAACTGTTATAACCTCTATTTTTCCAAAATATGTAATGAAATTATAAATGATCTTTTTAAAGATAAATGAAATCCATGGTTGATGCGATGAATTGTTTGAGTGGATTTTTGTGGTTGATAGCTTGTATGTGTTCTTATTGGGCCTTTGTGTCCATTGAGCCCAATAAAAGGATTAAAAGAAAAACAAAAAGAGATGAAAAAGGAATTTCATTTAATAAAGGAATATCTGAGGAAAATAAAAAGAAATGATTTTAAGGCTAAGGAATAATTTCCAAATATAGAATTCCGAGTTGTTGGGGTTCCTTGGGGTTCAAGTAACTCAGGATAATAAATTTATAATAAAGGAAATAGAAAAGATATGGAAAATTAGAAGATAAATTGTATATAAAGAAAAGGATCTCATACTTTCTATTTTGAGTCCCAAATTTGGTACATATGTGGATTAAATCATTAGTGACTTTCCCTCAAAATTTGGGATTAAAAGGATGCTCGGTTTGAGAGTTATGGCTTTTACAAGTTTCCCTAAAGTGTTGTAGTTATAATTAAATGTCACCATTTATGTTCTAATATGAGGCTTGATAGCCGTTGGATCCTTGATCCAATGGTGGCTGCTCTTTGAGTCAGATTGTGAAAAGGAAACGGCAGCCATATGATCAAATTCGTGTTTTTCCCTTCCTTGATCCACCAGGACTCTTGGAGAGTAGATTATCACATTTCGGAGATCAAATCGGATAGGGTAACCTCTTTTATGCCTCTGTTTGGTGCGGATTCGAGAGTTTCCAGTTGGAGCCGAACTCCATGGAACTGGCCTACGGGTGATCTATATAAGGGGGATGATTTCCCCTTATGTGAGGGTATAGATATCTTCATCAAGTCCACGACTTTGGTCCGATCGACCTTGCTATCGAATCGACGCCTAACCCAGTTGCCGTATTTCTCCTACTCGTCGGGGCCCTGCTCCTGCGAAGCAATAGGGGCCGCGATGAGGAAGAGATCCTGGTGGTGTGGAGTTTCTTCATCCTTTCGATGGTGGATGCTTGGTCTGCGATGTGCGGGTCCGCGGCGCGGAGGTCGGGTGTAGAATCTCGTCAAAAGATGGGAGGAGCAGCTGTGGAGTCGAGGCTCTGTTCTCATGACAGAACAGAGCAGCCGCGCGGGGAGCTTTTCTCGCGAAGAAGAAGGATCGAGCGGATCCGGGTGACCAAGTAAATGGATCCAGCAGTAAGATCCGCGAGCCAGATCAAAATAAAAATAACTAAAGAGGCTGACGTGGCGTGCTCCTATTCGTCCAAAGGTAGCAATTTAAGAATAAATCTAGTTAATTATCTGTAAATCTGATGGTAGAAAGTAATATATGAAAATTGATCAAGAGAACGAGAGGAATCCAATAAAATAGTTTTATAGACTTAATATGATCATAGTTCGAAGTGTAGTGTAAATCATCATCTTTATTGTACTAATGATTAAAGAAACCCTACTTTGATATAATTAATGTGTTCAATAGGGTTTAATGGGTCATTAGAGTTGATATTAACCTGTTAAATGTAAAATGGTACATTATGTTCAAAAAGGAAGATATTTACACGTGATTAATCTAATTTAGAGATTAGGTGCATAAATATGCTTGAAATATGAAAAGGGGCATGAAGTTATCGTCTTTAATGATTTAATTAAGGAAAGACCCTTTTATTTGATGTTCAATGGATGATAATAACCTATTGTTGATAAATGTGAAGATGGAATCTAAAAAGATAATCTTTTAATAAAATTGGCTTAATTTAGGGTTTCGTGCATGAATATGCATTAATAAGCTTGAAAACCCTAATTTAAGAGAATATGTCTTTTAATTGGTTTAATTGATCGAATCTGTGAATAAATAGGGATATGATGATCCTAAGTCAATTTGGACATAAAAGACTCTTAATTGAATAATTTGAGCAATTAGAAATGGAAAAGAATATTTTTTAGGGTTTGATAACCAAAAAGGGATAAAATTTGAGAAAGTGATCTAAGAAACCCTAATGAATATTAATGTAGCCTTAATGCGGATTAGAAATCCTAGAAAGAGAATCCAAGACAGTAAAGTAGATTCTTGATGAAGTGTGTAATAAATAGAGTACGTATTCTTTTCAGGAGTTATGTGATGATTGAATTACTTGCTTGGATCTGTTGATTGGCTTGATTGAATGAACACGAAGTATATGTTGAATAATCTGCATGACTCATCAAATAAGGTATGTGGTTACGCTTATGAATAATCGCTTTAGTTCCCGGCGATTTCCGAAGGATTTATCGGTTGCTTGAAATAACTGTTGAGTGTTTATTTATTTCATGCAACTATAAAGTGACTATGATTATCATCATAAGTATGCATATAACTGGCTAGATCCTTGTTCACCTCTGGTGTTTTAAAAAGGCTGAAAAGGGGGTAATACCTAGAGAAAGGTCTAGGATTGCCGTGAGTCAGAAACTGGATTGCCTTGTGCGTTCATGAGACTCTTCAGCATACCGAGAGTTAGAAACTGGATTGCCTTGTGTGGTTCATGAGACTCTTCGGTTTACCATGTAACTCAATCCTAGAAACTGGTTTACCATTTTGGTGGATCATGAGGGGTTGTAGTTTGGTATACAGGTCCACTGCAGGGACAGCACAGAGGTTATGGAACTTGTGGATCGCGGATGTTATATTAAAATGTAATCTTGATTGTTAAAAAGATTAATTGCTTGATTACATTGTTAGCATAATTTCTTGATTATTGTTTCCTCCACATACCGACTGACCGTTGTTTTGTTTGTCGGCATTTTAGGTACATATTCCAAAGCACAAAACAGTAAAGTGACACATTGTGAATTCAAGAATTAAAGAACAAGGAGGATTTAGTTAGAGTAGATCATCTATGGTTAGAAGTCTAGTACTTCCAACTTTTCAAAGGTATGATAAAGAAAAATTTTATTACCTTTTTCAGTATAGTATGTTAGAATTTAATAATTGTTATTGGTTATATGTCGAACCTTTGATCCGGAATTTGATTGGTGCGGCTTCAACCTCTCGGTCTCCCTTAATTGGGGGTTATCGTAAGGTTGGGTCGTAACATTTGGTATCAGAGCCTGGGTTCCTCATGTAACCATTAATAATTATTAAATTTTACAAACTCCATAGAACCCAAGGGAGTTATTAGAGGAGTATCTGAAAGACGGAGGTGTCTAGAAAGGGATCACGACCGGGGGCTGGCAAGATTTTCCTCCGCACCGCTAGTCGGAATACGAGGACTCCCGGACCCGTGTGACCGCCTGGCCAAAGTCTTAGGGTATGAATCGAAATAAGATACCTTTAGGACTTTCTCATCTTATTCATCCATTCTCGTCACAAAATTATGATAAGGACCTTAAGGATTAGGGTTTTCTCTCTTTTCCTCACCCTCTTAAGGTATGGGTAAGGTTAATAAGGTCTAAGGAATCCTCCATCAAATTAATGAAAAGCATGTAAATGAGATGTCATGGAGATAAGCTTAATAGATTAAGCGCAAATTAAATGATAGATACATGCTTAGGTTGTATGACATAGAATGTCATGTCCTCAGAAGAGACCTGGGGCTAGACCTTCTTATCGGGAGGATAAGTTAGTCTTGGAGATAGAGATCTCCATGGTAAGTAGAAACCTGGCTCATCCTACGAGGATGGCGTTAACCCTAACCCTAAGTGAAGGATGGAGAGAGATGTGGCATGATGAGGTAGACCATGTGTTTGATGGATGTACCTGGGATGCCATATGAGCAGTGATAGGTTGGATGACTGAGTACCGTTGGCCTCCCGAGTCCTAGAGAGAGGATGAGTTTGTTTATACCTTTGTACCTATGGCATGATAAGAAGAAGAGTTCCATAAACCCTGGAGAGGTATAGTAACAGGTTTTGAGGCCTTGTACCTTATGGTTTGTCCTTGAGGAGAACCCAATGCTAAATGTTGCTCAAGTTGAAAGATGACAGGGAGTACATGGCATGCATTTTGCATGCTTGATTCATGGTTAAGGGATAGAGTATGCAGTCGGTGAACCTAGGGTTCTTAGGCCTAAGAGGGGAAGTGAGATACCTAATGCTCATGATGAGAATTAAGTTGTTATAGTTTTGAGCATGGTGCTCGACATGCATAAAGGAAAGGGAAATCCCCTTAAGTTTAAGGTATGTTTGATGAACCCTCACAGCTAGGTTGATAATTAAGGAAGGTATGATCTTGATCCAACATTGAGGAGAGAGGACAAGTATGACCTAGCATGGTTTAGTAGGTGATCTTCTTGTGCCTTAATAGCTTGCTAGGGTTAAATAGGCTCTTGTGGAAGTAAACCCTAAGGATGCTTGTAACCTTGTTGTCAAAAGTTGTAGTTTCCTCCCATCTTGGGAGAGGGACCCCTTTGTAGGGTGTATATTAGTTTTGTTGGTTTAAGGTAACCTGAAGAGGTCTCACATGATCTTGAGAAGCTAAGTGAAAAGTACATGGTATGAGAATGAACTTGTAGACCCATATATGTCCATCTCTAATTGCATACGAATGAGTTACCATGGAAGTAATCGGTATGGGGCTTGACCAAGATAGGCAGGATGCCATGATCCCAATGAAAGGATGAAGGCCAGCCCATAAATGCAGAAAAAGAGATGATGAAGACTTGGGTAAGGTTCTAAGTGAACATGTACTATGATGGAGAATCCTAAGTCTATCCTAAGAGTCAGGTAGGGATAAGACCGATGAAAGTAGGAGTTGCCTAATTCCCCAGATTGCACATGACCATAGGGTCGGGAGGTAACAGCTATCATTGTCTGAGGGCCACGGGTTAGGAGATTGATCACCTTCATGAACTCATGGGACCCAAAGGGCATATGAGTAGGGCACTCCCTTTTGCATGAGGGAAGAGGGATGACCCCAAAATAGTCGGTACCCTATAGACCTAGAGGAGATGACCAAGGATATAAACCTCAGTAGGTTCAAGACTAGTTAGATATCATGATGGTTGTGATGAAGAGACATATGTGGCACGTTGCAACTTAGATTTAAAGGTGTACTGGCAAGGTGGGATGTACCATCTCTACTCTTGGAATAGGAGGAACTCTGTATTTGGATTGCAGCCAAATGCTTATTTCCTCTTGTTATGGGGGTGAGAGATAGGACATTATGCATGTCATACACCAAGGATAAGAGATGATGTAGGTTGGAGCGTTGCCACGAGAAATGGGGATAGAGAAGATATCTACCCTGATAAAGTGAATGATACATGGATGGTTTGTAAACGCTAAGAGGAATGAGGTAGTCCCCTTATGAGGATATTTTTATCATGAGCTATGCGGAACTTACAAGTTATACCAGGTTGATGTTTGATCACCGTGATGATGGAATCAGAGAGTTTTCTTATGAAGATAAACATAGAGTTTGAGGTGACATGATAAGTGAAATGCATGGAAGTGTAATATTACCTAATACCTAAGGATGTGAAGTGGTAATGGATGCTCTGGTCGAGTTATAGCTACCTCGTTTAGCTAGATGAGGTTGTTTGGCTAACCCTAAGTTTGAAATGGAGATGTAACGAGATACGTTGAAAAGTTAAAGGGTTGTTTGGTTAGCCAGTCTAGTCCTTGATACGATGAAGGGATGGTGGTAGAACCTCAGATGCACTTCTTTGGAAAAGAAGGTGATGAAACCCCGACATGAGTAGGTTAGGGATTCGGAGGAATCGATCTTGAAGAATTATGACATACACGAAATCATGATTGAAGACCACCATAAATCGTGGTAAATAGTAATAGCACTTTGGATGCATAAGATGAAGTTGTATGTGGTTATGGCCATGCAAGCCAGGAGGTAAAGGACGAACCCCAGTAACCCAGTGTATCGAGATAGAGGACAAAAGAGTCACTGAGAGTGAATGGAAGCTCAACAATATGGATGTTGTGATAGGTCTCCCTAGACCAAGGAAGGTCGAGATGCAATACGGGTTATGGTAGGTCGCCTTACCTAGATGACATGAAAAAAAAAAGTCTGTCAAGGGACAGATTGGGTTGAACTACCTATGAGAGAGATGGTTCAGCTACACCATGAGGTTGAGTATAAAAGTTTGTGAGTTTGACCTAAAGGGTTCCCTTCCAAAAGGTGGAAGTAGGGACATGGAGAACTCGATGGTAGTACAATTTATCATCCCTAACTATGGTTAGTATGATCCATACTAAAGGGTCTGATGAGAGCATATGTGCTCGTTCAGGGTGATAGCTACAGACAGTTCTTGTCCTATGAATGATGCGATGATGACCACCATAGCCAGTATCGGGATTCTAAGGAGCTCTGTAAGGGAGGTTGTGTCGGTCACCACTTCAGTAAGGTGATGTTGGTGAAAGGACCACATGACGGTTAGAAAAGGACCACAAGGCGTGTAGATGAAGTCGCTTTGATCGTGCAATGGCTGAAAGGAGCCTAGAGACGACGAGAGTCATGAGCAGATGCAAAGTAGACTAACATGCAGTGCACTGTGGGAGAATATAATGTGACATGAAGATCCGACCCCTCTGAGCTACAGCTGAGAAAGCGGAGTCCCCGATACATGGGTCCATTAGAGATGGATGGGTGGAGATGGTTAGGTTTTGACCCTACCCCTCAGGATAGAGTAATGTGAGATGTTTTCCATATGTCCCATTTAGAGCGCTATGTGAAGTATCCCGATCATGTGCTGAGCAATGAACCTAGTGAGCCCCAAAGGAGGCTGACATGGCATGAGTCACCTGTGCAGTTTATAGACTCCGGGATGAAAGGACTCAAGGAAAAGGATATGTGATGGTAAAGGTTCTTTGGAAGTGCCATGAGTACGGTAAAGCCACATAGGGGCCAATGATGGACATGGAAAAAAAAAATTCTTATCCTCAATTGTTTGTTTGTTTGCTTGTTTGAATTTTGAGGACAAAATTCCTATAAGAGGGGAAGGATGTTATAACCTCTATTTTTCCAAAATATGTAATGAAATTATAAATGATCTTTTTAAAGATAAATGAAATCCATGGTTGATGCGATGAATTGTTTGAGTGGATTTTTGTGGTTGATAGCTTGTATGTGTTCTTATTGGGCCTTTGTGTCCATTGAGCCCAATAAAAGGATTAAAAGAAAAACAAAAAGAGATGAAAAAGGAATTTCATTTAATAAAGGAATATCTGAGGAAAATAAAAAGAAATGATTTTAAGGCTAAGGAATAATTTCCAAATATAGAATTCCGAGTTGTTGGGGTTCCTTGGGGTTCAAGTAACTCAGGATAATAAATTTATAATAAAGGAAATAGAAAAGATATGGAAAATTAGAAGATAAATTGTATATAAAGAAAAGGATCTCATACTTTCTATTTTGAGTCCCAAATTTGGTACATATGTGGATTAAATCATTAGTGACTTTCCCTCAAAATTTGGGATTAAAAGGATGCTCGGTTTGAGAGTTATGGCTTTTACAAGTTTCCCTAAAGTGTTGTAGTTATAATTAAATGTCACCATTTATGTTCTAATATGAGGCTTGATAGCCGTTGGATCCTTGATCCAATGGTGGCTGCTCTTTGAGTCAGATTGTGAAAAGGAAACGGCAGCCATATGATCAAATTCGTGTTTTTCCCTTCCTTGATCCACCAGGACTCTTGGAGAGTAGATTATCACATTTCGGAGATCAAATCGGATAGGGTAACCTCTTTTATGCCTCTGTTTGGTGCGGATTCGAGAGTTTCCAGTTGGAGCCGAACTCCATGGAACTGGCCTACGGGTGATCTATATAAGGGGGATGATTTCCCCTTATGTGAGGGTATAGATATCTTCATCAAGTCCACGACTTTGGTCCGATCGACCTTGCTATCGAATCGACGCCTAACCCAGTTGCCGTATTTCTCCTACTCGTCGGGGCCCTGCTCCTGCGAAGCAATAGGGGCCGCGATGAGGAAGAGATCCTGGTGGTGTGGAGTTTCTTCATCCTTTCGATGGTGGATGCTTGGTCTGCGATGTGCGGGTCCACGGCGCGGAGGTCGGGTGTAGAATCTCGTCAAAAGATGGGAGGAGCAGCTGTGGAGTCGAGGCTCTGTTCTCATGACAGAACAGAGCAGCCGCGCGGGGAGCTTTTCTCGCGAAGAAGAAGGATCGAGCGGATCCGGGTGACCAAGTAAATGGATCCAGCAGTAAGATCCGCGAGCCAGATCAAAATAAAAATAACTAAAGAGGCTGACGTGGCGTGCTCCTATTCGTCCAAAGGTAGCAATTTAAGAATAAATCTAGTTAATTATCTGTAAATCTGATGGTAGAAAGTAATATATGAAAATTGATCAAGAGAACGAGAGGAATCCAATAAAATAGTTTTATAGACTTAATATGATCATAGTTCGAAGTGTAGTGTAAATCATCATCTTTATTGTACTAATGATTAAAGAAACCCTACTTTGATATAATTAATGTGTTCAATAGGGTTTAATGGGTCATTAGAGTTGATATTAACCTGTTAAATGTAAAATGGTACATTATGTTCAAAAAGGAAGATATTTACACGTGATTAATCTAATTTAGAGATTAGGTGCATAAATATGCTTGAAATATGAAAAGGGGCATGAAGTTATCGTCTTTAATGATTTAATTAAGGAAAGACCCTTTTATTTGATGTTCAATGGATGATAATAACCTATTGTTGATAAATGTGAAGATGGAATCTAAAAAGATAATCTTTTAATAAAATTGGCTTAATTTAGGGTTTCGTGCATGAATATGCATTAATAAGCTTGAAAACCCTAATTTAAGAGAATATGTCTTTTAATTGGTTTAATTGATCGAATCTGTGAATAAATAGGGATATGATGATCCTAAGTCAATTTGGACATAAAAGACTCTTAATTGAATAATTTGAGCAATTAGAAATGGAAAAGAATATTTTTTAGGGTTTGATAACCAAAAAGGGATAAAATTTGAGAAAGTGATCTAAGAAACCCTAATGAATATTAATGTAGCCTTAATGCGGATTAGAAATCCTAGAAAGAGAATCCAAGACAGTAAAGTAGATTCTTGATGAAGTGTGTAATAAATAGAGTACGTATTCTTTTCAGGAGTTATGTGATGATTGAATTACTTGCTTGGATCTGTTGATTGGCTTGATTGAATGAACACGAAGTATATGTTGAATAATCTGCATGACTCATCAAATAAGGTATGTGGTTACGCTTATGAATAATCGCTTTAGTTCCCGGCGATTTCCGAAGGATTTATCGGTTGCTTGAAATAACTGTTGAGTGTTTATTTATTTCATGCAACTATAAAGTGACTATGATTATCATCATAAGTATGCATATAACTGGCTAGATCCTTGTTCACCTCTGGTGTTTTAAAAAGGCTGAAAAGGGGGTAATACCTAGAGAAAGGTCTAGGATTGCCGTGAGTCAGAAACTGGATTGCCTTGTGCGTTCATGAGACTCTTCAGCATACCGAGAGTTAGAAACTGGATTGCCTTGTGTGGTTCATGAGACTCTTCGGTTTACCATGTAACTCAATCCTAGAAACTGGTTTACCATTTTGGTGGATCATGAGGGGTTGTAGTTTGGTATACAGGTCCACTGCAGGGACAGCACAGAGGTTATGGAACTTGTGGATCGCGGATGTTATATTAAAATGTAATCTTGATTGTTAAAAAGATTAATTGCTTGATTACATTGTTAGCATAATTTCTTGATTATTGTTTCCTCCACATACCGACTGACCGTTGTTTTGTTTGTCGGCATTTTAGGTACATATTCCAAAGCACAAAACAGTAAAGTGACACATTGTGAATTCAAGAATTAAAGAACAAGGAGGATTTAGTTAGAGTAGATCATCTATGGTTAGAAGTCTAGTACTTCCAACTTTTCAAAGGTATGATAAAGAAAAATTTTATTACCTTTTTCAGTATAGTATGTTAGAATTTAATAATTGTTATTGGTTATATGTCGAACCTTTGATCCGGAATTTGATTGGTGCGGCTTCAACCTCTCGGTCTCCCTTAATTGGGGGTTATCGTAAGGTTGGGTCGTAACAGAAACATAACCCTCTACCAGCTTTATTATGAGTACCGATAACTGGTGTAAGCAGATCATAGGAGCAGCATACTGAGCAGAGCTAACTTTATTACAATCTTACCAAAACATTAGGAGGCATATAACCAGGCATTCTGTATGGAACATGATTTATACAATCTTATCACATGATATAAGGAATGTATGAATAACTGCAAGGTTATAACCAGAGCAACTATACAAACAAGGCCTCAACCAATATTTCATATTTGCCCTAAGCAAAGATACTATACGACTTATTTACAAATTATTATGCCCTGAGGAAGTGAGCTGTACCGCTCAAATCCAACCGACGGCTGCGAAACCCAGAGCTGGTGCCATACAAGGTCAATGGAAGAGCCGGAATCCACGACCTCACCACCTCGTGGTCAGTGCACGAGAACCAAAGCAGGACTGCAGTCTCATGCTTAAGTGGCCTCAGCTAAAGGGTCAGCCCTGCAAGCGACCCATAACCCTAGCCCGCCTTGGTACAGGTCTCGACGCTAGTAAACCTTGAGCCACGAGCCTGTTCACCGTGCTCTGAGCCATGAACGCATTCATGCTCTTATCACATATCCTGAGCCATGGGCCTGTTCACCATGCTCCATATATCCTGAGTCTGCAACCGTAGTTGCACTCAAATCCTCCTATTTTCGGCTAGGAGAAACCCCACATATTCAACAATATGCACTCCGGATTAACCCGTAGGAGAACCCGTTTCATCATCACCAGCTCCTGACGATGATGGATCTATAGCCAGGGAAAACTACATGAAGGTTCATCTGTAATTTAATTAACGTATTTTAAGTGGATTGCAAGATTCAGCCAAGTTGTATAACATGCAAACTATAACAAGAATAAACAACATGAAACTCAATATCATGCTTTTACAGTCATCAACATCATCTTGATCCATCACAAGGATCCAACATTACATGTTACCACTTGGCCTCTTGCCAATCATCTAGTTCCATCTCAAGGATCATCATGTTGTCATGGGATCTCAATCCCTCATCACATAATGCCACTACCTCTCAAGGCTTACATCATCACCATGGGATAGCAATCCCTTATCTCAACATCAGAGGGTAACACCTCAACTAGGCACTCATCCTTTATTAGGTCAACAGACCTTCTTCATCATATTGGTGATACATGCTATCTCATCAACATAATTATTATCCTTCAGTGTTATACAGACACATACATCTTGTGGCAACACATCCCACTATCACATAGACAACGAGGTGTTATGCAAAAACGTGTGAAAATCACCATTAACCACATATTACCAAAAACATGGGTTAATTAAAACTGATTGTAGAAAGCAGATAAACTGGAAAACTATTACATTCCAGTCCTCATCCTGCAAGAGAACATGTGATATAAATATTTACAAGCCTTGATACATGTCCACAGCTTAGAGGATCAGCTGTCAAGCCACCACAAGAGTTCATCACCTGTTATATATATACATAACAGCCCACATCCGGCCAGCAGCAGGATATACAAACCATCAATAGCTATACATCGTGAAACAACGACAAAACACCTCCAAGGACCTGAGAGTACAGGGATGACTCTAAGACTCTACTACCAAAACGACCAAAACAACAACATGTCCATCTCTTGCCTTCTACTGCTCGTCTTGCTGTTCGGCCGCAACTCCGCGACCACCACCACGTCTAGCTCGAACACCTGAAAACCGGCGGAGTGATTGTTATGACCCACTCCATGATTAACTAGTAAGTATCATGATTAGTGCATAATCAAGTTAATTGACCTAAGCTAAGTGCTTATGTGTGATTAGAGTTTTGATTAGCTGAGACAAGCTAATTAACATGTTTTTATGCCTTGGGGTTGTACATAATTCTATGCTTGAAAGTTTGCAAGAGAAATCACTTGAATCGGACATTCGAGGCAAAAGTTATGACTGTTACAAGGATGTTGGACTTGGCTGCAAATTTTCCAATAATTGATTTTTATTTCTATTAATTGCTTGGGGGGTCGGTTACCCCTTTCCTTTATCTTCATCTTTCCGATCAATCTAACAGGAACCAGCCGCAAAGCGGCGCACTGCAGCAGGGGCGCAATCCCAGCAGAGAGGGAGAGTCGCGAGGCGATTCATGCTCCCAGCTCCGTTCTTGGCTGCGCCCCACTCCTCTCTTCTTCTTCCTTCCTTTTTCCCCTCTCCTCCATTGCCCTAGATCGCGCCCAACCATCTTGAGCGGCGCCCAAGTACAGGATGACTGCAGGTCGATCCACCTGAGAAAGGGGGTTGAGAGGGCGGTCTTTTGGTCCCTTAGCTCCGCCCACAACATCGCCTACTCCCTCACCTTCTTCCCTTCTACCTCTTCTCTTTCCTCCCTTAGCCATCCACCTAGCCCAGCTGCCCTGCTGCTTGGCCAAGAGGCCATCCTGCAGCAGCCGTAGCTATGTGCAGCAGCAACAGGCTGCCTTGGGCGTGCCGAGGTGATAGGGGAGGTGCCTTTGAGCTCGGTCTGGAGTTCTAAATCCAAAATCGCAGCCCTAGCCATGAGAAGCCATTCCAATTGAGATCCTAGCTAGTTCTCCACCAACTTGTGGTGAGCGTGAAGGAGCTTGATGCTACAGGTCCATGAAATTGACATACCAAAGATAGAAGTCAACCAATTTCTGCCCGGAAACAGGCCTTGGACACACTTCCAGACGAATCCGGACATCCCAAATCGCTGTGAGTGGCAATTCATTCAGAAATCATTATTTAACTCAATTTAAGTGCTTAATTGCTTCAGTATCAGTTGGTATAACTCCTAAACAGTGTAGCACATACAATAGAGTATGATAGATTCATTGGAACTTGAAATACGTAATATGATTGATGAAAATGATAGAATTTCCTGTATTTCAACTGCAATGTATACGTTGAGCATAAAATGGATGTTTAGCATCGAAACTGGATAAGTTGATACTGAGTTATGTTTAAAGATGACAAATGATGTATATGTGTTTTCAAGTGATGTTCAGAATGTGAAATAAGTATGAAATGTGATATTCCTGTTTAAGTGTTTATATGTTAATCAATTAATAGACTTAGGTGCCCTTACACCGTAGAACCCCTCGAGAGGTCTGCACCTTGGGGTGAAACGACCTACCTAGTGTAACATCCCTGACCTGGGTTATAAGTTAACCCTAGGTGTTTTGCCTAAATATGTAATTGAATCCTTGTGATTAACGTTGGGCATGTAATTAAGTTTCTCAGAAACATATATTTCAGTTTTTGCTCCTTTTTATATAAAGTTGTAGCATTGTTTTGTAATACAGGGACCTATGTGCAAATTACCCAGTTAGAAGGATTAACTTGCAAATTGCACATGTTAAATGATTCTCTGATGTTGAGACATCATGAGAATGATTATGTTGAAGTTAGAGGGATTTCCCAAGCTTGGGCACCAAGGTGCAGCTGTGGAAGCAATCCCTGTGCTTGAAAACCCTAAATTGGAGTAAAATGCAATTTACCCAAATTAAGGGATGCAACTTGTAAGATATATCATCTAATGTATCTATTAAGACTCTTGTCATCATTTAGAGAAGAAATGATGAAGAGGTCACCTCAATTGAATAATCAAGTTATGAATTACACCTTTGTGATTGAATAATCAGGGTGTATGTGCAATAGCCCTTTTATGGGTATGTTTAAATAATAAGCTGATCCTCTTTGCTCTCATTTATTGACCTTAATAGGAAGTTGTCCTTAAAAGAAAGAAGAGAGGACGAGCTATGAAGGGTGGAGGGACTTAGTTGAAATTATGGAGAATTTATGAACTTATAATTAGAACCCCACCCCAAGTATATATACACTCCACCTCTCTAAGCAAGGGAACTTTCCCTTCATTTCCTTACTGTTCTATTCACCCAAAAAACGACCAAGGACTGCCTTGGAGCTAAGGAGGACGACCAAGGGTGCAAGGTAGGTTTGGATTCCTCTTCTTGCCTAAATTCATGGTTAAAACTCAAATTCAAGGTCAATTTCATGGCTAGCTCTCATGGCTCTATCTTTCTAGCCATCTTTTCTTGACTTTCCCTGGAGGTTTTCACCTTGGCCAACCTGTGAGAGCTCAAGGACGCCATTAAAGCTTGGATCTCGAAAGCTTGGAGCTCAAGAAGCAATCTTTAGGCGGGTTTTATAACTCTAAACCCATGCTTTATATACATCTTGATTATGCATGTAGATGATAGTTCTTCTTCTTCCCTACTTTCCTTTGCTATTTTGCAAGCAAATCCGTGGAAAATCCTTGCTGTTCTTGAGCTAGGAGATGAAGACGTTAATTCCAAGAAAAATCCACCGCTTTTCACTTTATTAAATGGTTTCCCCAACTTGCTCTCTCGGTCTCAAGACCGTGAGGTGAGGAAATGGTCTCAAGACCGAGAGAGGGAAAACGGTATTCAAGACCGTATAGCAGCGTTGACCGAGCGTGGACCGTATAAGAAACCTGTATATATTTATGAAGACTAATCACCCTCAAAAATAGAGAGGTTAACTCCAAAGGAATCGGGAGATATGGCCTTTTTAATCAACAATTTTAATTGAATTTATTCCTGATTTTCAAACGGTCTGAATTAGCCTTTTTGGGAAAACGGTCTCAAGACCGTGTAAGGTCGTTGACCAGGAGTTGACCGTATGAGATTACTGTTAAAAATGATGTTAATTAACAACTCACCAAATTTGATGGACTATTTCCAAACGAGCTAAGAGTTGAAGGGTGATTACTAGGGCAAACCCTAATTGAAATCAGTACTGAAATCTCAATAAAATAATGAGTGTTTTTGGGTTGATTGACCTAAACGGTCTCAAGACCATTTGGGGATCAACCAAACGGTCTCAAGACCGTGTGGGCAATCACCCAAGACTGTATGGAGGTCTGAGGTCAAGAATAGTTGACCAATTGAAGGTACA
This sequence comes from Alisma plantago-aquatica, assembly GCA_963693085.1. Classification (NCBI taxonomy): domain Eukaryota; kingdom Viridiplantae; phylum Streptophyta; class Magnoliopsida; order Alismatales; family Alismataceae; genus Alisma; species Alisma plantago-aquatica. Next base: position 728,024,567 of record OY856410.1, on the reverse strand, counting down.
ATAATACCAAATTACATTGCAATTAAATATTGATATGATAATCAATTCAATGGATCCAACCTTGAAGAATTTTCACTAGAATCCAAACGTTGGATGGGAAAACGGTCTCAAGACCGTTTGGAACTCATCCAAACGGTCTCAAGACCGTGTGGGGACAACCCAAGACCGTTTGGAGGTCTAGGGTTAAGGTAATTTGATCAATTGAGGGTCCAATTGCAATAAGTTATCAAATTAATCAAAATACTGATTTGTGACTCAATCAAGGTTCAATCCCTATCAAATCACATTAGATCTTGATGAAATCTTGGGCAAACGGTCTCAAGACCGTGTAGAGTTCATCCACACGATCTCAAGACCGTTTGGTCCAAGTTTGGGCCCAAGTGGAGCTCAATTGAAGGGTTCAACCTTGAGTTGATTCATATTGTTGAGTGTTGATGGCTGAACATTGATAGACCTTAATTGAATCGACTTCAACCCTAATTGGATAACAATTGAGGGTCAATTGAGTGACCAATTGGTTAAACATAACCCTAATTGACTTAATCCATAAGTGGTTACCATGGCTTTGACCTTTTGGGGGCTTCAACATTGATAAACATAATCAATTGAAAAGCTTGAACCTTGTTGAAGGACCAAACGGTTGAGACCATGTGAGCCTCACGGTCTCAAGACCGTTTGAGGGCTCACGGTCTCAAGACCGTTTGAGGGCTCACGGTCTCAAGACCGTGAGAGGCCACACAGTCTCAAGGTCGAGAGACATCAAACGGTCTCAAGACCTAGAGACATCAAACAGTCTCAAGACCGAGAGACATCAAACGGTCTCAAACCGTGTAAGGCCTCTCGGTCTTGAAGTCAACATGGTTAAACGGTCTACACCCCCCCTCTCAGTTTGGGCTCACGACCTTGAAGGTAACATGGTCTTGAAGTCAACCAAAGCAAACGGTCAACCCATCCAAACGGTCTCAAACCGTTTGGATGTTGAAAGTTGAGATCGGTTAAGGTGTTCAAAGGTTGACTTCACTTAACCAATTGGAGATGTAAATGGTTCAAAGATGCTCTAACCTAAAACCCTAATGATAACCTAGGACATTAAGGGATTAAGTGACTAATGATTTGAACCATGATGGTGGTCAATGGGGTGAATTACCAAAATACCCTTGAAGGGTCAATTGAGTAATACCTTGATCAAATCAAACCCTAATCACATGTTAGTGATGTTTTTGGCTATGTTAGCCCATAATGACTTATTTCAACTTGATCTAGAGTGATGTTATCACCATCTACTAGTATGAGGAGAGAGAAAGTACTTCTAGAGAGAGAAAGTACTTCTAGAGAGAGAAAGTGCTTCTAGAGAGAGAAAGTACCCTTTTTTAGGTGGAAACTCAATTAAAGAACCTTCAATACACATGAATGTGCATAATTAGGGTATGATCCACCTGTGTGAGATCATGTAAACCCTAATTATGATGTATGATGAATCTTAAGCCAGTCTGAGAGCATCAATGATGATGTTCCACATACATGATGATGATATGAGTTCAATTCACTTCAATGTGAATAGTAAACCCTAATTCAAGGGTAATGGCATTCAATGTGAATAGTAAACCCTAATTCAAGGGTAATGGCATTCAATGTGAATAGTAAACCCTAATTCAAGGGTAATGGCATTCAATGTGACTAGTAAACCCTAATTCAAGGGTAATGACACGCTTTATGAGTATTAAACTCTAATTGATAAGAATCAGAGAACTTAGCTCTTATGATAAGAGTGAGAAGTATATTTCTTGTTTTGAATTACCTTTATCAGTTGAACTAACTATGCAGGTCCTGATATGAAGGTGATCATATCCAGGTATGGATGATGATACTGTATTCATTAAAAGCATGTTAAAGGCTTTATGAATAAGTAAAATATCTTGATGCCTTGTCAGTGGCATCCTATGAGTTAATGGGCTCTAAGAGCCATGAATACCACCAAGTCCTGCTTCAGAGATGACTTGTGATGAGTATAATGAGAAATGATGATTGATGTGAGTTAGGCTTGTTACATTTAGTATTCTCCTTTCATAGCTGTTATGCTACTGTTATTGTTTGAAGAACAATGTGTGATGATTAAATGAATACTAAATGTACCTAACTAATCAAGTATAATGTAGAGCCCTGATCATAGATCCATCATTGTCAGATATCAAATGATGGTGAAATAGGTTTTCCTAAAGGAACTCCTGGAACACATACTATTGAGTATGTGGGGTATATGGATGTGTAGAACCTTACATCCTAGTGTAGGTGATTGATGTAGATGTGTAATCCGTCAACCCTTCACTACTAAACCCTACCGTATCAGTGGAAGGTAAACATGAAACCTCCTGATGACGAAGAAAACATAGATATCCGTATCAGTGGAGATAAACATGAAAACTCCTGATGACGAAGAGAGTCCAAAACACCACTGTAACTCTAAAATAGCGAAGGACCAGTTTACCCTGGTGAGCTATAATAAGTAGAGACACAAGATGTCCTACAAGTGATCCTCTTACTGACTGAGGAAGATGAAGGTCATGAGAATCCGGTTCTCTTAATGACCTATGTATGATACTGATGTGACTTCTCAGCGATCAGTTGGAGTATGAGTGGTATGCCTCATCTCCACAGGGCATAATGTTGTTTGTAAAACATAATCAACCACGTAGTATACCTGCTAGAGATAACTACGAGTTAGTTGATTGATGATACACTGTGGTAGTGCTTATATTTCTTCATGTCTCATAAATGTTGAACTCTTGTTATATAGTTGCAACTGTTATTGAATACTTTGAAAGCTTTACTGCTTAAGATATTCTTTGATGTTATAATAAAGCTTCTGGCGGAGAGTTATAACTCTCGCTGGGACAATTATGTAAAATTGTCTCACCCCGTAGACTTCAACTTTTTAGGTGGACGTCGTAGACGGAGGAACCGGTCTACAGGTGACCAATCTCAGCAGCAGCAGCAGCACCAGGAGCAGTAGTAATCTCAGGTGGAGATTTAGTCTGCTATGTGGTGTAGTTAGAGTCAGTCCTATGTGTCCTCTGTACTCTCAGGTCTTGGAGTCTTTTGTGTGAGTTCTTGAGATTTTGTATCTTGATGTATATAATTACTCAAGAAGTAATTATCATGAGATGTAAACAGTTTATCTCTTGTTATGAAAGAAGTTTTTATGGATTCAAGCTCTTGTCCCAAAAAGTTTTAATTTTCCGTGATTTTTGTCTTCCGCTGATTATCGAATCGCTTCCGCTAAGTTTAAATCGTGATTATATCATGGGTTGGAGATCAGAGCCCACAATCAGTGGTATCAGAGCTCTAGGTCAGTTGAGTCTACAGAGGCATAGGACTTAGGATGTCGAGTCTATCTTTAGTACTCTTTCCCTATCTAATAGAATCTTCTACTCCTCAGGAGAAGAAGATACATAAGAATGGCTGAGCCACATGATGAGTACGTGGCGGAGAGTAGTGCTAGTGCACCTCGAGGTGGTGCAAGGGTTCCAAAAATAGAACAGCCTGCACCTGAGTCACCAAGAGGGCCACCCCAGTTTGACCCAGCCGACATGGGTAACCCAGCTGTACAGACGATGTTCAGGCAGTTTATGACTGCCATGACACACATAACCGACAGGATGCCCATGCCTGCACCTAGGGCACCTGTCCATCCTGAAGCACAAGGTATCGGAAAGACGTTCGAACGACTTCGTCGTGTCGGAGCTACTGAGTACTTCGGGACTGCCGACCCTGCCGATGCTGACCTTTGGTTGACAGAGTTGGAGAAGGCTTTCAGGATTCTTATCATCCCGGAAGCTGAGAAGGTTAGACATGCTGTCTATCTTCTCAAAGGTAGTGCTGGTCACTGGTGGAACATGGAAGAGCAGAAGAGACCTGGAGTAGAGTTCTCATGGGAAGAGTTTCGTCGGGAATGTATCAATAGATATTTTCCAAAGACCTTCCTAGATGAGAAGATCTCTCAGTTTGAGAGACTAAGGTAGGGAATGATGAACATTAGTGAGTATGAAGCTAAGTTCATGGAGTTGCTGCGGTTCTATCTGCACATGGCTTCCACAGAGGAGGAAAGAATCAGAAGATTTGAGAAAGGTTTGAATGCTGATATGTCAACCCCCGTGTCTGCCTTAGAAAACCGAGAGAGATTCTCTACCTTCGTTGAGTCAGTCCGAAGGATAGAGAGATCTGTGGTTGAGAAGAGACAAACTCAGAAAAGATATCCACCGTTCCAGGGTTCTTCATCTAGGGATTCCAAGAAACCTAGATTCTCTGCACCTAACCCTCCACCACCCAGATCGAGTTTTCAAACTCAATGGACACCGAGCATAGGTAGAGGACGGAGTCAACCGCTTCAAGGAACTCACAGTTCTGCATCAGTGTCAGTTACTGGACCACCCAGGCCACAACAACAGGAGAGGAGTTGCTACAACTGTGGTAAGGTGGGACACTTGATGAAGGATTGTCGTTCTAGGCTTGTCAGTGTGACACAGCCTCCGAGACAGAATCAACAGGGATCTCAGAGTAGACAACATCAAGGAGCAGCTCGAGGACGTGGACAAGCGTCTCAAGCTGGATCATCAGCACCACCTCAACACCAGACGACTGCGAGGTTCTATGCTATGAACCCACCTGAAGCAGTGGTCAATCCACGGGTAGTGGCAGGTCAGATGAAACTTTTATATTCTGATATGTCTACATCTTGTGCTGTATCTGTTCTGATTGACCCGGGTGCTACACACTCTTTCATCACTCGTAAAGTGATCCGTAACTACAATATGACTGTTAGTCATAGGGCATATAGTTTGTTGTTGGAAACTCCGTTGAGTGGGTCTGCCGTTTTGCAAGAGGTATGCTCTCCCTGCATCCTCTTCTTTTCTGAACATCGCATTCAAGTGGACCTTATACCACTTGATATGCGAGGATTTGATATAATCCTCGGGATGGATACCTTGGAAAGGTATAGAGTTGTCTTGGATTGTGAGTCCAAGTTGGTTGTGTTTGCTGATGAAAGCAACACATGGATCTTTCAAGGTGAGAGAAAGATTCTTCCCACCTGCCTTGTGTCAGCTATGGTTGCTGATAAGTTGTTGAGGCAAAGATGTTATGCATTCTTAGCCCATGTGGTAGATGTTACCAAGGAAAGTTCCAATCCTGTGGAATTTCTCATAGTCAGGGAATTCGAGGATGTGTTTCCTGAAGAACTTCCTGGCATACCACCACCTCGGGAGATTGATTTTGAAATCAATTTGACCCCAGATACGAAACCCATAGCCCAGACTCCGTATAGGATGGCGCCTGCCGAGATGGCAGAACTAAGGAAACAACTCCAAGAGTTACTTGAGAAGGGTTTTATCCGATCGAGCACTTCACCTTGGGGTGCTCCGGTCTTGTTTGTTAAAAGGAAAGATGGGTCACTGCGGTTGTGCATCGACTACAGACAACTCAATAAAGTAACAATAAAGAATAAGTATCCTCTGCCGAGGATTGATGATCTCTTTGACCAGTTGCGTGGTGCAACCGTCTTTTCAAAGATATACTTGAGATTTGGATATCATCAACTCCGTATTAAGGATAGTGACATATCCAAGTCTGCCTTTAGGACGAGGTATGGTCACTATGAGTTCACAGTTATGTCGTTTGGACTAACCAATGCACCAGCTGCATTTATGGAACTCATGAACAGAGTTTTTCGACCCTTCCTCGATCAATGTGTTGTCATCTTCATAGATGACATTCTGATCTATAAGGATGCTCAGCAGCATGAGCAGCATCTTCGCCAAGCTTTGACCTTACTAAGAGAACATAAGCTATATGCTAAGTTTAGCAAGTGTGAGTTCTGGCTACCGGAGGTATCTTTTCTTGGACATGTGATATCTGCCTCGGGAATTCGTGTTGACCCTTCAAAGGTAGAATCTGTTCTACAATGGGAACAACCGAAGACACCGACGGAAATTCGAAGTTTCTTGGGGTTAGCTGGCTATTATCGAAGGTTCATTAAGAACTTTAGTTCTATAGCTTTACCTTTGACCAAGTTGACCCGGAAAGATGTTCCTTTTTCTTGGAGTGATAAGTGTCAACAGTCTTTCCAATTGTTGAAAGAGAGGTTGACAAGTGCACCTGTTCTTGTGCTACCTGAACAAGGAAAAGGATATGTAGTCTTCTGTGATGCTTCCAAGAATGGACTTGGATGTGTGTTGATGCAGGATAAACAAGTGATTTCTTTTGCTTCCCGACAGCTTAAGAAACACGAGGAGAATTATCCGACACACGATCAGGAGTTAGCTGTCGTGGTTCATGCCTTGAAGATCTGGAGACATTATCTCTACGGAGAGACATTCCAGATTTTCACAGACCACAAGAACCTTAAGTATATCTTCTCTCAGCACGAGCTTAACATGAGGCAACGTCGTTGGATGGAGTTAATCAAGGACTACGATTGTACAATTGATTACCATCCGGGCAAGGCCAATGTTGTTGCAGATGCCTTGAGTAGGAAATCAGCAACATCAACCATGGATAGAGCACAACTAAACTCTTTAGTATGCTCTAAGAGAGATATGCGTATCTCTTTAAGGCAAGACAATGTACAGTTGAAGGTGTCGTTGTTAGCTGGATTGTTGGCTGAGATGCATATTAAACCTACCCTAAGGGAGCCGATTAAGGAAGCACAACAAGATGATAATGCAGTTCAGCAGATCAGATCTGAGTATGGAAATGAGAAGAGAGATGGTTTCCATTTCTCATATGATCATGTAGCTTGTTATAATGGAAGGATGATAGTGCCGGATGTGGATATCTTGAGGAAGTTAGTCCTGGAAGAAGCTCATTCTTCCATGTATGCTATGCATCCAGGAAGAACCAAGATGTATCGGAATATGAAAGATTTGTATTGGTGGCCTGGGATGAAGAAGGATGTTGCAGAGTTTGTTCTGAGGTGTCCTATGTGTCAGCAAGTTAAAGCTGAACACCAGAAGCCTGCAGGGACAATGCAACCTTTACCCATACCACAGTGGAAGTGGGACCATGTGACCATGGACTTTGTTGTTGGCCTACCCAGGACAAGCAAAGGACATGATTCCATTTGGGTAGTTGTTGATAGGTTGACTAAGACATCACATTTCTTACCTTTCAAAACAACCTATTCTGCTGAAAGGTTATCACAGTTGTATGTGCAAGAGATAGTGCGTTTGCACGGAGTTCTTGTCACTATAGTTTCTGACAGAGGTCCCCAGTTTACCAATCGTTTTTGGGAACAGTTGCACAGAGCCTTAGGCACCAAGCTAAGGTTTAGTACGGCGTTTCATCCGCAGACTGATGGACAGTCGGAAAGGACCATACAGACCTTAGAAGACCTGTTGAGAGCATGTGCTCTCCAGTTTACCGGAAGTTGGGATCTACACCTAAGCTTGATAGAGTTTGCCTATAACAATAGCTATCAACATAGTATTGATATGGCACCTTATGAGGCCTTGTATGGTAGACGTTGTAGATCACCTTTGTGTTGGTTTGAGACTAGTGAACATCAGTTGTTAGGTCCTAATCTTGTGCAGCAGACTACAGAGAAGATTAAAGTAATACAACAACAGATTAAGACTGCACAGGATAGGCAAAAATCTTATGCTGACAAACGTCGTAGACCCTTAGAGTTCCAGGTTGGAGACAGAGTGTATCTCAAAGTCTCGCCTTGGAAAGGAGTCCTTCGTTTTGGAAGAAAAGGGAAGTTAGCTCCTAGATATATGGGGCCTTACCCAATCTTTGAACGGATTGGAAAGGTAGCATATAAACTAGAGCTGCCACCAGAGTTACAGAGGTTACACCCTGTGTTTCACATTTCTATGTTGAAGAAATGCCACCCAGACACCAATTCAGTTCTACAACCTATGGAGGTAGAATTGAATGATGATATATCTTATGAGGAAGGACCAGTGTCGATCCTTGATAACAAGATTAAAAAATTAAAGAAGAAAGATATAAGTCTTGTGAAAGTCCTCTGGAATCACCATGGTGTTGAAGAAGCCACTTGGGAACTAGAGGATGAGATGAGGAGGAAGTATCCTGCGCTTTTCTCTTAATATGTCTTATCGATTTTGAGGACGAAATCCTTGTAAGGGGTGGATAATTTGTAACATCCCTGACCTGGGTTATAAGCTAACCCTAGGTGTTTTTACTAAATATGTAATTAAATCCTTGTGATTAACGTTGGGCATGTAATTAAGTTTCTCAGAAACATATATTTCAGTTTTTGCTCCTTTTTATATAAAGTTGTAGCATTGTTTTGTAATACAGGGACCTATGTGCAAATTACCCAATTAGAAGGATTAACTTGCAAATTGCACATGTTAAGATGATTCTCTGATGTTGAGACATCATGAGAATGATTATGTTGAAGTTAGAGGGATTTCCCAAGCTTGGGCACCAAGGTGCAGCTGTGGAAGCAATCCCTGTGCTTGAAAACCCTAAATTGGAGTAAAATGCAATTTACCCAAATTAAGGGATGCAACTTGTAAGATATATCATCTAATGTATCTATTAAGACTCTTGTCATCATTTAGAGAAGAAATGATGAAGAGGTCACCTCAATTGAATAATCAAGTTATGAATTACACCTTTGTGATTGAATAATCAGGGTGTATGTGCAATAGCCCTTTTATGGGTATGTTTAAATAATAAGCTGATCCTCTTTGCTCTCATTTATTGACCTTAAGAGGAAGTTGTCCTTAAAAGAAAGAAGAGAGGACGAGCTATGAAGGGTGGAGGGACTTAGTTGAAATTATGGAGAATTTATGAACTTATAATTAGAACCCCACCCCAAGTATATATACACTCCACCTCTCTAAGCAAGGGAACTTTCCCTTCATTTCCTTACTGTTCTATTCACCCAAAAAACGACCAAGGACTGCCTTGGAGCTAAGGAGGACGACCAAGGGTGCAAGGTAGGTTTGGATTCCTCTTCTTGCCTAAATTCATGGTTAAAACTCGAATTCAAGGTCAATTTCATGGCTAGCTCTCATGGCTCTATCTTTCTAGCCATCTTTTCTTGACTTTCCCTGGAGGTTTTCACCTTGGCCAACCTGTGAGAGCTCAAGGACGCCATTAAAGCTTGGATCTCGAAAGCTTGGAGCTCAAGAAGTAAGCTTTAGGCGGGTTTTATAACTCTAAACCCATGCTTTGTTATATACATCTTGATTATGCATGTAGATGATAGTTCTTCTTCTTCCCTACTTTCCTTTGCTATTTTGCAAGCAAATCCGTGGAAAATCCTTGCTGTTCTTGAGCTAGGAGATGAAGACGTTAATTCCAAGAAAAATCCACCGCTTTTCACTTTATTAAACGGTCTCCCCAACTTGCTCTCTCGGTCTCAAGACCGTGAGGTGAGCAAACGGTCTCAAGACCGAGAGAGGGAAAACGGTCTTCAAGACCGTATAGCAGCGTTGAGCGAGCGTGGACCGTATAAGAAACCTGTATATATTTATGAATACTAATCACCCTCAAAAATTGAGAGGTTAACTCCAAAGGAATCGGGAGATATGGCCTTTTTAATCAACAATTTTAATTGAATTTATTCCTGATTTTCAAACGGTCTGAAATAGCCTTTTTGGGAAAACGGTCTCAAGACCGTGTAAGGTCGTTGACCAGGCATTTACCGTATGAGATTACTGTTCAAAATGATGTTAATTAACAACTCACCAAATTTGATGGACTATTTCCAAACGAGCTAAGAGTTGAAGGGTGATTACTAGGGAAAACCCTAATTGAAATCAGTACTGAAATCTCAATAAAATAATGAGTGTTTTTGGGTTGATTGACCTAAACGGTCTCAAGACCGTTTGGGGATCAACCAAACGGTCTCAAGACCGTGTGGGCAATCACCCAAGACCGTATGGAGGTCTGAGGTCAAGAATAGTTGACCAATTTAAGGTACAATAATACCAAATTACATTGCAATTAAATATTGATATGATAATCAATTCAATGGATCCAACCTTGAAGAATTTTCACTAGAATCCAAAAGTTGGATGGGCAAACGGTCTCAAGACCGTTTGGAACTCATCCAAACGGTCTCAAGACCGTGTGGTGACAACCCAAGACCGTTTGGAGGTCTAGGGTTAAGGTAATTTGATCAATTGAGGGTCCAATTGCAATAAGTTATCAAATTAATCAAAATACTGATTTGTGACTCAATCAAGGTTCAATCCCTATCAAATCACATTAGATCTTGATGCAATTTTGGGAAACGGTCTCAAGACCGTGTAGAGTTCATCCACACGATCTCAAGACCGTTTGGGCCAAGTTTGGGCCCAAGTGGAGCTCAATTGAAGGGTTCAACCTTGAGTTGATTCATATTGTTGAGTGTTGATGGCTGAACATTGATAGACCTTAATTGAATCGACTTCAACCCTAATTGGATAAAAATTGAGGGTCAATTGAGTGACCAATTGGTTAAACATAACCTTAGTTGACTTAATCCATAAGTGGTTACCATGGCTTTGACCTTTTGGGGGCTTCAACATTGATAAACATAATCAATTGAAAAGCTTGAACCTTGTTGAAGGACCAAACGGTTGAGACCATGTGAGCCTCACGGTCTCAAGACCGTTTGAGGGCTCACGGTCTCAAGACCGTTTGAGGGCTCACGGTCTCAAGACCGTGAGAGGCCTCGCGGTCTCAAGGTCGAGAGACATCAAACGGTCTCAAGACCGAGAGACATCAAACAGTCTCAAACCGTGTAAGGCCTCTCGGTCTTGAAGTCAACATGGTTAAACGGTCTACACCCCCCTCTCGGTTTGGGCTCATGACCTTGAAGGTCACACGGTCTTGAAGTCAACCAAAGCAAATGGTCAACCCATCCAAACAGTCTCAAACCGTTTGGATGTTGAAAGTTGAGATCTTTTAAGGTGTTCAAAGGTTGACTTCACTTAACCAATTGGAGATGTAAATGGTTCAAAGATGCTCTAACCTAAAACCCTAATGATAACCTAGGACATTAAGGGATTAAGTGACTAATGATTTGAACCATGATGGTGATCAATGGGGTGAATTACCAAAATACCCTTGAAGGGTCAATTGAGTAATACCTTGATCAAATCAAACCCTAATCACATGTTAGTGATGTTTTTGGCTATGTTAGCCCATGATGACTTATTTCAACTTGATCTAGAGTGATGTTATCACAATCTACTAGTATGAGGAGAGAGAAAGTACTTCTAGAGAGAGAAAGTACTTCTAGAGAGAGAAAGTGCTTCTAGAGAGAGAAAGTACCCTTTTTAGGTGGAAACTCAATTAAAGAACCTTCAATACACATGAATGTGCATAATTAGGGTATGATCCACCTGTGTGAGATCATGTAAACCCTAATTATGATGTATGATGAATCTTAAGCCAGTCTGAGAGCATCAATGATGATGTTCCACATACATGATGATGATATGAGTTCAATTCACTTCAATGTGAATAGTAAACCCTAATTCAAGGGTAATGACATTCAATGTGAATAGTAAACCCTAATTCAAGGGTAATGGCATTCAATGTGAATAGTAAACCCTAATTCAAGGGTAATGGCATTCAATGTGACTAGTAAACCCTAATTCAAGGGTAATGACATGCTTTATGAGTATTAAACTCTAATTGATAAGAATCAGAGAACATAGCTCTTATGATAAGAGTGAAAAGTATATTTCTTGTTTTGAATTACCTTTATCAGTTGAACTAACTATGCAGGTCCTGATATGAAGGTGATCATATCCAGGTATGGATGATGATACTGTATTCATTAAAAGCATGTTAAAGGCTTTATGAATAAGTAAAATATCTTGATGCCTTGTCAGTGGCATCCTATGAGTTAATGGGCTGTAAGAGCCATGAATACCACCAAGTCCTGCTTCAGAGATGACTTGTGATGAGTATAATGAGAAATGATGATTGATGTGAGTTAGGCTTGTTACATTTAGTATTCTCCTTTCATAGCTGTTATGCTACTGTTATTGTTTGAAGAACAATGTGTGATGATTAAATGAATACTAAATGTACCTAACTAATCAAGTATAATGTAGAGCCCTGATCATAGATCCATCATTGTCAGAGATCAAATTATGGTGAAACAGGTTTTCCTAAAGGAACTCCTGGAACACATACTATTGAGTATGTGGGGTATATGGATGTGTAGAACCTTACATCCTAGTGTAGGTGATTGATGTAGATGTGTAATCCGTCAACCCTTCACTATTAAACCCTACCGTATCAGTGGAAGGTAAACATGAAACCTCCTGATGACGAAGAAAACATAGATATCCGTATCAGTGGAGATAAACATGAAAACTCCTGATGACGAAGAGAGTACCATACGCCACTGTAACTCTAAAATAGCGAAGGACCAGTTTACCCTGGTGAGCTATAATAAGTAGAGACACAAGATGTCCTACAAGTGATCCTCTTACTGACTGAGGAAGATGAAGGTCATGAGAATCCGGCTCTCTTAATGACCTATGTATGATACTGATGTGACTTCTCAGCGATCAGTTGGAGTATGAGTGGTATGCCTCATCTCCACAGGGCATAATGTTGTTTGTAAAACATAATCAACCACGTAGTATACCTGCTAGAGATAACTACGAGTTAGTTGATTGATGATACACTGTGGTAGTGCTTATATTTCTTCATGTCTCATAAATGTTGAACTCTTGTTATATAGTTGCAACTGTTATTGAATACTTTGAAAGCTTTACTGCTTAAGATATTCTTTGATGTTATAATAAAGCTTCTGGCAGAGAGTTATAACTCTCGGTGGGACAATTATGTAAAATTGTCTCACCCCGTAGACTTCAACTTTTTAGGTGGACGTCGTAGACGGAGGAACCGGTCTACAGGTGACCAATCTCAGCAGCAGCAGCAGCACCAGGAGCAGTAGTAATCTCAGGTGGAGATTTCGTCTGCTATGTGGTGTAGTTAGAGTCAGTCCTATGTGTCCTCTGTACTCTCAGGTCTTGGAGTCTTTTGTGTGAGTTCTTGAGATTTTGTATCTTGATGTATATAATTACTCAAGAAGTAATTATCATGAGATGTAAACAGTTTATCTCTTGTTATGAAAGAAGTTTTTATGGATTCAAGCTCTTGTCCCGAAAAGTTTTAATTTTCCGTGATTTTTGTCTTCCGCTGATTATCGAATCGCTTCCGCTAAGTTTAAATCGTGATTATATCGTGGGTTGGAGATCAGAACCCACACCTAGCGTGTGTCTAGATGGTCGGTGACTCGTGTTCAACAATAATCCGTGCGTGTGTCACGGTGGCACAAGGACAGAAAGGCAGTGTTCAACAATAATCCGTGCATGTGTCACGGTGGCACGAGGACAGAAAGGCAGTGTTCAACAATAATCTGTGCGTGTGTCACGGTGGCACTGGAGTAAATAGGGGTTATTCAACAATAATCCGTGCGTGTGTCACGGTGGTAACACAGACTCTCCGCCTGTGTGCTCAGGTTAGAGGAGGAGTCTAGAGTACACTCTTTTGAGAGTGCAGTGAGGCCGTGTGAGCCTGAGAGTCCTGACGCAGACTAGGACAGTAGTCAGACTTAGCATTCCCCGGGAGTGTCGCTAAGTCTTGTACGGTGGGATCGTAGTTCGCTACAGATCTTTGTATGCAGAGTACACTGCATATGATTGGGGCATAATAATATAAAAATGTAATCATATAGGATCACAATAAATTTAATATGTTAAGAGATTTGAACTTCTGTGCCAATTCTCTATAACTGTTTATTTGTTTAAAATATCTGTTGTTGCATAGAAATGTGATTATTATCTGTAAATATGCTATGTCATTAGAACTGCCCTGCTTAGTACTGCACTTATGCTTTATTTAAATTTTATATATCTGATGAGTTTTTTAGTGATAGCTAAATGAAATGATATTCACTGAGCGAGTAGGCTCACTCCTCTACTCAAACATTTTCAGGTCAGCGACAGTTCCAGGAATCTGAAGGATCTTACCACCCTAGTCAGTAAAAGGTATATGTAGTTAGTTAGATAGTGGTCTCTTAGTCCTTTCCCCTCGGTCCTTGGGACATGGTGTGTTAGAGAGAGAGAATGAATTGTAATATCAAGTTTAGTTTCTGCAAATAATATGTAATAAATTGATTAAACTCTGAGATATCTTTTAGAATTTAGAAACAATATGTTTTCTTTCGCAGTTATCAAGGTTTCAATTTATCTTAAGTTAAAAGATTTTCTCTCAAAGCAAAATTTTAAGTGATCAAGAAATTTAAAATGTTAAGTGTGGTTTTTGTGAAACGTGTTAATCCTTCTTACGCCCTAATCTCATGATTAGTGGCTAATGTGAGGTCAGGGTGTAACAACTTTGGTATCAGAGCATAGGTTGAGTACATGGTTACTCTAAGTCAAGGTCAGGGGACGACAAGAGACCAATAGGATTAGGACTTAAGTGTCTTCCTTCTAACTGCAATTTTCTAACAGGAAGTATTCTGTTATACTATTGCAGATGACAGGAAGAGGACGTGGTCACGAGAACCAAGTATAGAGCTTAGGTTGAGTCGTTAAGAATCATTAGGATCAAAAGATAAAGTTATAAGTGAGGAAAATAAGAAGTGATGTGTCTTTAGCTCTGGAAAGTCTGAGTATTTAGGTACCCTGGCCAGGTATCTAAGTACTTAGATTGACCAGTATCAAGCTACTTTGTCTATTCTTCTCTGGATGCCCTGGCCAGGTATGCAGAGGAAGGATAGGCTAGAGTGAAACCCTAGAAATCATAGGGTTAAGAAACTGGAAATTTATGTAGGAGTAAAAGATTAAACATAGAATGTGATACAACTCTTGCTTTATATTGCTTATTTGATTGGAGATCACTAGAAATGCTCTTATATGTATGAATTTAGATTTTCAGTTTATAGAATATAAATGATTCTTTTATATTGTTGTACGTCATAAATCGGTTTATTTATTGTTTATATTCTTTGTATTAAGTAGACCAGAAGTTATGTTTAAATGAGTTTGCCTTAAGTGGATATTCTTTCCACATGTTTGAGATTAATAGGAGTTGGTTAATCCTGAGTAGCTCTTGGCTTTAGGACTACAGGTTTGGCCTGGTTCGGCTGGCAGGATGCGTTACTGGGATCTAACGACTCTTATTAAAATTATAATAAAAGTAGATTCTGGATAATTTAGACCCGAATCATGGTGAAAAATGTATATACACTAAGATGTTGAGATATAAGGGAAAGATTAGAACAACTAAGAATTAGTTGGAACTGATATCGGAGACCCAACGTTGGAACCTCATATGAGCGATCCTTAATTGGAAATAAAGGAATACGACGTAAGGTTCAGATTAAGTTTAATGACTAGTATTATATGATTTCTAAATATGAGAATATGGAAAAGATATGAGAAAAGTATGTAAGGACTAAGATAGTAAGAATCAACTTTGGAATGGATCATGTAATAGAGTAAATATACTTTTATGTACCTCAAAACAAAGGGAAAATAGAAGAAAAGAGTTAAGTATACAATAAGTACGTAGAAATAAGGAGCCTTATGTAAATCATAAGACCAAGGCAAGAAACTTAGTTGAATCAAAAGAAATGTTAGAAATAATGAACTTGATTAAGGAATGAGGATTACATGACATAATTGTGAGTATGGAATGTATATCTTTATTATAAAGTTGAATACATTCATACATAAAGTTTATGAGATATTGAGTAAAACTTATGAGATCTAAAGTTTGATTTCAAACTAAGGAAGCAAAGTCACATCACAATAATGCTATGTTACTGATAAGGACCAAACCCTAGAATGTTTAGAGTTGAAGTAGTTCAAGGGATGTCGCTAGTGATTTGACCTTGAATACTAGCATCTCTATAAAACAAAATCATGAGATTTGCACTATGAAAAGTAAACTAGTATTGATAGTAATCCAGGGTTTAAAGGTAGTTAATCTGAAAGGTAGATAAACAATATGAAAATGATTCAGAGAAAAGAGTAAGATATAAATTTGAAATGTAACAAATGTGTTTGAAACAAAAGGAGAAATACAATATAAGTGAAGTGCAATATGAAATAAATTCTTACAGTAATAATAAGAATGAGGAATAATATATTCTTACCTTGTGTGTTTCAATTTTTGGGATGTTTATTCTATATGATTAAAATGAGAAGGATAAGTAACAAGAGGTAAGTAGCATAGAATGAGGAGAATTACTCATCACATGATCTGGAATTAGTTGTTGTAGTTCATGCTCATAAAACATGACGTTACTATCTTTATGGTGAGGTGTGCCAGGTGTTTATAGATCATAAGAGCTTGAAATATATCTTTACCTAGAAGGATCTGAATCTTAGACAGCGGAGATGATTAGAATTGATTAAGGATTATGATATAATGATAGATTATCATCCTGGAAAAGTGAATGTGGTAGAAGATGCCCTCAGCAGGAAGTTAGGTTCAACAACTGATGCATTCTCTATGGCATGTTTCAAGAGAGACCTGCTAGTAGAAATGCGGAAGTTGAACATAGACTTTGGGGTGACAGAACAAAGTGGTTTGATTGCACAGATGCAAGTCAAGCCTACTTTTTATGATCAAATTAAAGAACTTTAGCAGAGTGACAGTGGGTTGCAGCAGATCGTACATGACATGACAGGGGGAAAAGACCAGAGTTTAGGTTTTCAGATGATGGTGTGTTGTATTAGCATGATATGTTGTGTACCTCGAGACAGTGATTTGAAAGAAAAGATTCTTGAGGAAGCACATGCATCGATGTACGCTATGCATCCACGTAACACTAAGGTGTACATGAATCTCAAGGAGTTGTACTGGTCGTCAGGTATGAAAAAGGATGTAGCTGAGTACGTGGCTAGATGTAGTGTGTGCCAGCAGGTTAAGGCTGAGCATCAGAAACCTGCAGGTACCTTGCAATCTCTTCCTATACCAAAGTGGAAGTGGGAACATACCACAATGGATTTTGTGATAGGGTTGTCCAGGACACCTAAAGGTTGTGACTCGATATGGTGATTGTGGATAGACTGACTAAGTCTACTCACTTTCTTCATGTTAAGTCAACCTTTGATGTCCTAAAGTTGGCTAAGATATACGTGGATAAGATAGTCAGGTTGCATGGTATTCCAGTTTCAATTATATCAGGTAGGGATCCTAAGTTCACATCCAGGTTTTTGAAATCAGTGGAAAAAAGTTGAGATTCGGTACAACTTTTCACCCGCAGACGGATGGTCAGTCTGAGAGAACCATTCAGACTCTTGAGGACATGCTGAGAGCATGTGTTTTGCATTTCAGTGGAAGTTGGGAAGAACATTTAAGCCTTATAGAGTTTGCATACAACAATAGTCACCATTCCAGTCTTGGTTTGGCCCCGTATGAAGCTCTGTATGGTAGAAAGTGTAGATTGGACCAGTGAATTTACATAGTTCATCGAAACCCAAATTGCTTAGTGTGAATGTTGAGTTTAGAAATACACGACTGATAATGGTACAGTTTGGGTATAAACCCAGACAATACATATTTTGTAAATCATCAGGTGCATGATTTCAAGAAAGTACGATAGCATTAAAATATGCAAATAAACCTAGTTGCATGCTTCCTGTTATGTTAATGTGTGTGACTTAACATTTACATGAATTGGCACATTTCTCTGAGATATTACTAGAAATTCTCAAGTATTATTAATTATTTGTGTTATGATACGTAAGCAACTCTTAATTGAGTTATGTGATGCACAAACCAGGGTTTGGGTTAATGTGCACGTTCTTCGAGAAATTTCAGATAATTGATAAATATTACAGATGATTTCTTATATGTGAAGTAAATTACTCTTATTGGTGTAATAAGATGTTCAATTGCATGAATTCAGTATGTATGTGCTAAAATTGATATGAGTTTGGGATATTTATGAATTTTAAATCTGCCTACATGCATGATATAAGGATTACTGAGTAATTATAATGATTTTGAATATACTGCTCTGCCAGTTCTAGAATGATACCGTATTGTGATTTGAACTGCAATTAAATAGATGAGATAACTAAAACCCTAAGGATAGGGTGTTTCCATGTGACTAGTGAATGAGGTAACCCCTAAGGATAGGGTGTTGCTATATGATAAGTGAATGAGGTAGCTGAAACCCTAAGGATAGGGTGTACAATGAATCAAGTATTTTGATATCAAAATTCTCAGTATGAGATGTGGTGATGTTTAACAGTTCAATTGCATGATTTTTAGTATAAAGTGCCAAATTGACATGCATTCTGGTTATTCAAGAATTTTAGTTTGTCTGCATGTATAGTATGATAATTTCTCAATAATTACCATAATTTGAGTTACTGTTATAACAGTTCTAGAAAGACAGTGTATTGTGGTTTGATCTGGAATCAGATCAGATGTGTCCTATGTTGAGGGACCAATACAGATAGTTGATCAGAGGATCAAGAAACTCAAGAATCGTGAGATACCATTAGTGAAAGTTCTGTTGAGAAATCATAACCTAGAGGAAGCTACGTGGGAGCACGAGTCAGAGATGTGTAACAAGTTTCCTTTTCTCTTTTAGGAATTTTGGGATGAAATTCTTATAAGGGAGGGAGATTGTTATGACCCACTCCATGATTAACTAGTAAGTATCATGATTAGTGCATAATCAAGTTAATTGACCTAAGCTAAGTGCTTATGTGTGATTAGAGTTTTGATTATCTGAGACAAGCTAATTAGCATGTTTTTATGCCTTGGGGTTGTAGAGAATTCCGTGCTTGAAAGTTTGCAAGAGAAATCACTCGAATCAGACATTCGAGGCAAAAGTTATGACTGTTACAAGGATGTTGGACTTGGCTGCAAATTTTCCAGTAATTGATTTTTATTTCTATTAATTGCTTGGGGGGTCGGTTACCCCTTTCCTTTATCTTCGTCTTTCCGATCAATCTAACAGGAACTAGCCGCAAAGCGGCGCACTGCAGTAGGGGCGCGATCCCAGCAGAGAGGGAGAGTCGCGAGGCGATTCATGCTCCCAACTCCGTTCTTGGCTATGCCCCACTCCTCTCTTCTTCTTCCTTCCTTTTTCCCCTCTCCTCCATTGCCCTAGTTTGCGCCCAACCATCTTGAGTGGCGCCCAAGTGTAGGCTGACTGCAGGTCGATCCACCTGAGAAAGGGGGTTGAGAGGGCGGTCGTTTGGTCCCTTAGCTCCGCCCACAACATCGCCTACTCCCTCACCTTCTTCCCTTCTACCTCTTCTCTTTCCTCCCTTAGCCATCCACCTAGCCCAGTTGCCCTGCTGCTTGGCCAAGCGGCCATCCTGCAGCAGTCGTAGTTGTGTGCAGCAGCAACAGGCCGCCTTGGGCGTGCCGAGGTGATAGGGGAGGTGCCTTTGAGCTCGGTCCGGAGTTCTAAATCCAAAATCGCAGCCCTAGCCACGAACAGCCATTCCAATTGAGATCCTAGCTAGTTCTCCGCCAACCTGTGGTGAGCGTGAAGGAGCTTGATGCTACAGGTCCATGAAATTGACATACCAAAGATAGAAGTCAACCGATTTCCGCCCGGAAACAGGCCTTGGACACACTTCCGGACGAATCCGGACATCCCAAATCGCTGTGAGTGGCAATTCATTCAGAAATCATTATTTAACTCAATTTAAGTGCTTAATTGCTTCAGTATCAATTGGTATAACTCCTAAACAGTGTAGCACATACAATAGAGTATGATAGATTCATTGGAACTTAAAATACGTAATATGATTGATGAAAATGATAGAATTTCCTGTATTTCAACTGCAATGTATACGTTGAGCATAAAATGGATGTTTAGCATCGAAACTGGATAAGTTGATACTGAGTTATGTTTAAAGATGACAAATGATGTATATGTGTTTTCAAGTGATGTTCAGAATGTGAAATAAGTATGAAATGTGATATTCCTGTTTAAGTGTTTATATGTTAATCAGTTAATAGACTTAGGTGCCCTTACACTATAGAACCCCTCGAGAGGTCTGCACCTTGGGGTGAAACGACCTACCTAGCGTGTGTCTAGATGGTCGGTGACTCGTGTTTAATAATAATCCGTGCGTGTGTCACGGTGGCACGAGGACAGAATGGCAGTGTTCAACAATAGTCCGTGCGTGTGTCACGGTGGCACTGGAGTAAATAGGGGTTATTCAACAATAATCCGTGCGTGTGTCACGGTGGTAACCCAGACTCTCCGCCTATGTGCTCAGGTTAGAGGAGGAGTCTAGAGTACACTCTTTTGAGAGTGCAGTGAGGCCGTGTGAGCCTGAGAGTCCTGACCAGACCAGGACAACAGTCAGACTTAGCATTCCCCGGGAGTGTCGCTAAGTCTTGTACGGTGGGATCGTAGTTTGCTACAGATCTTTGTATGCAGAGTACACTGCATATGATTGGGGCATAATAATATAAAAATGCAATCATATCGGATCACAATAAATTTAATATGTTAAGAGATTTGAACTTCTGTGCCAATTCTCTATAACTGTTTATTTGTTTAAAATATCTGTTGTTGCATAGAAATGTGATTATTATCTGTAATTTTGCTATGTCATTAGAACTGCCCTGCTTAGTACTGCACTTATGCTTTATTTAAATTTTATATATCTGATGAGTTGTTTAGTGATAGCTAAATGAAATGTTATTCAATGAGCGAGTAGGCTCACTCCTCTACTCAAACATTTTCAGGTCAGCGACAGTTCCAGGAATCTGAAGGATCTTACCACCCTAGTCAGTAGAAGGTATATGTAGTTAGTTAGATAGTGGTCTCTTAGTCCTTTCTGCTCGGTCCTTGGGACATGGTGTGTTAGAGAGAGAGAATGAATTGTAATATCAAGTTTAGTTTCTGCAAATAATATGTAATAAGTTGATTAAACTCTGAGATATCTTTTAGAATTTAGAAACAATATGTTTGCTTCCGCAGTTATCAAGGTTTCAATTTATCTTAAGTTAAAATATTTTCTCTCAAAGCAAAATTTTAAGTGATCAAGAAATTTAAAATGTTAAGTGTGGTTTTTGTGAAACGTGTTAATCCTTCTTACGCCCTAATCTCATGATTAGTGGGTAATGTGAGGTCAGGGTGTAACAGAGACAATTGAATATTGTCCCAGCGAGAATTATAACTCCCCACCAAAACTATAAAACCAAGAAGATAAAGCAAACCAAAGAGACATTTGCTAGGTTGGAGAGGTTGCTGACAGTCTGTAATTAGGGTTTGGTGGGCAATGGTGTGAATGGTTTCTGGATCAGGGAAGCTACCGCAATCTTGGGAGGTCGCTTGTGTAGTCTACATGATGGCTGTGTGATGGAAGATGGAGGATCCTGCGTGAACACAAGGTGTAAGCAGAATGAGAAGGGAACGAAAAGGCGGCGTGAGGCTGGGAGTCGGGTAGTGGATTGGAGGAAGCGGGACAATTAACCTGAGCGGCAGAAGGTGACCTGGAGGGTTATGAAAGTAACCTAGACACACAGGACTACCGAGGTCGGAGGAAGCGGGACGGGCGGAGTAGGTGAGAGGTAAAAGGTGGAAGAACTGGGGTGAGACTTGCTGATAGGTGCTGCCGACTGCGGGATGGGGATCTGATGCGGTGGGCTTTCCCACGGGATGGGCGGGCGTCTGGCCTTTGTCTCCCTGGCTGATTCCGCGGCAGATTGCGGCACCAGCAACAGAAGAAGGGTCAAGGGAGCCACGTGCGGGTGCTGGGTTGACGCGAATAGGGGTGCCTATCTGGTGCGGGAGTGGTCTGGTGCGGCTGGATTGCGCGGCTGGAGTCGCGTCTCTGCAGCCTTGACGGTGGAGAGGGAGGGCACAACGACCCTTTTTGTGGGTTCTGATCTCCAAAACACAAGATAAACATAGCGGAAGCGATTCGATTAACAGCGGAATACGAAAATCATCGGAAATTAAAACTTTTTGAGACAAGATCCTGAAATCATGAAACTCCTTTTATAAGAAACAAGGTAAACATATTACATCTCTGTTAGATCACTTCATGAGTGATTATACACAGCCAGATACAAAATCTCAAGATTTAAAACCCAAAATCTCAGACCAAAAGACTCCAAGGACCTGAGAGTACAGAGACAACATAAGACTTTCTAACTATATGACTTAGCAGTCAGTATCTCCACCTGAGATTCACTGCTGCTCCTGGTACTGTTGCTACTGATTCTGATCACCTGCAGACTGGTTCCTTCGTCCTCGACGACCACCTAAAAAGTTGAAATCTACAGGGTGAGACAATTTTAAATAATTGTCCCAGCGAGAGTTATAACTCTCCACCAGAAGCTTTATTATAGCAATTACAGATCAACATAAGCAATGAAGCTTTAAGGTAAACAACAACAGATTGTTATCAAGTAGACCAACAACATTTAAGGAATATGAAGAACATGTATACTAAGCAGTGTAACCATCAATCATTGTATCTCGTAGTTCAACCTAAGCAGATAATCTACACGGTTGATTATGTTTTACAAACATTATTATGCCCTGCGGAGATGAGGTATACCGCTCATACTCCAACCGATCACTATTAAGTCACATCGGTATCATACATAGGTCATCAAAAGAGCCGGATTCTTATGACCTCATCTTCCTCAGTCAGTATGAGGATCAACATGCAGGACATCTAGTGTCTATGCTACTATAGCTTACCAGGGTATTCTGGTACTTCGCTATTAGAGTCATAGTGGCATTCTGTACTCTCTTCGCCATCGAAAGAATTCTTGTTTATCTCTCATTGATGTGGTACAAAAGATTTCCTCGGGAGATTAATGTTACATCACCCCGGCATAAACACATAGTGAAGGATTGATAGATTAAGATACATCTACATCAATTCCTACACTAGAATGTAAGGGTATTCACATCCATATTCCCCCACATACTCAAAAGTATGTGATCCAAGAGTTCCCTTAGGAAAACCTGTTTCACCATCATTTAACTCCTGAAATTGATGGATCTATGATCAGGGCTCTACATGGTATGATTATACTTGATTAGTTAGGTACATTTCAATATTCTTTTAACATCATACATGTTCACAAACATTAATCATTAGAACAGTAGCTATGAAAGTAGAATACTAAATGTATCAAGTCTAACTCTCATCAATTATCATTTCTCAATCATCTCATCACAAGTCATCTGACAAGCATGACCTTGATGATACTCATGGCTCTCACAGCCTATCATTCTCATAAGATGCCACTTACTAGGCATCAACATATGTCATTATTCATAAAGCTAATAACATGCTTTCAATGAATATGAAATCATAATTCTTACCTGGATATGATCATCATCATGTATAAGAACCTGCATGGTTAATTCAACTGATAATAGTAAGCAGTTGATATCAAAAGTTGTACCCTCTTACAAGGGTTAGGTTCCCTATTTTTCACCAATTAGGGTTTACTATTCATATTACATGTCATCACCCTAGAATTAGGGTTTAATATTCACCTCATGGTGAATTGATATCATAACATCACCATGTATGAGAAACATCATCATTAAAGCCCTCAGATAAGATTACGATTCACCAATTATCATATTTAGGGTTTCCATGATCTCACATAAGTGGATCATACCTAATCTTGCATATTCAAGTACATTGAAGGTATTTTTCTTAAGTTTTGCCCATAAATGGTACTTTCTCTCTCCTCTCACTAGTAGATGGTGATTACACCACTCTAGATAGATTGGGTCAAGTCATCCTTGATTAACATAAACCAAATCATCACTATCAGGTGATTAGGGTTTGATTAGAACAAGGTATCACTCAAATTAATCCCTTAAGGGCATTTTGGTAATTTACCCATTGATCATCATCATGGGTCAATTCATTAGTCACTTAGTCCCTTAATGTCTTAAGTTACCATTTAGAGTTTAGATTAGATCATCATTGAACCATTTACACCTTCAAGTGATTAAGTATAAACAACTTTGAAAATCTTCAATTAGTTTAGGGTTTAACCTTCAACCTTCAACCCATTTAGGTTTTAAACGATCTAGAACTCGTTTAATCTCAAACGACCTTGAACCCATTTGAGCCTTAAACGAGTGTGGACCCACTTGACCTTAAACGGGTGTGAACCCATTTGACCTTAAACGGGTGTGAACCCATTTGACCTTAAACGGGTGTGAACCCATTTGACCTCAAACAGGTGTGAACCCATTTGACCTTCAACGGGTGTGAACCCATTTGACCTCAAACGGGTGTGAACCCATTTGACCTCAAACGGGTGTGAACCCGTTTGAGCCTAAACGAGTGTGAACCCATTTAACCTTAAACGAGTGTAGACCCATTTAAGCTTAAATGAGTGTGAACCTGTTTGGCCTTAAACGAGTGTGGACCTACATGGGTTCAAACCGCATGAACATAAAAGGTGACACAAAGGTTATGTTTGAATAAGATTTCCTATGTTGAAGCCTTCAATTGGCCAAGGCCATGTTAACCACTTACCAATTTGAGTCAATATGTATTAGCCTTAACCAATTGGACACCGAATTGACCCTCAATTGAAAGCCAATTAGGGTTAAGTTTATCTCAATTAGGGTTTTAATCGGATAATCTTCAATGTTCAACAATGTGAATCAAATCAAGGTTGAACCTATCAATTGACCTCCAATTGGGCCCAAACTTGACCCAAAAAGTCTTGAGATCGTTTGGGTGACCTCCGAACGGTTTTGAGACCGTTTGCCCAAAGTTTGACCAAAAACCAAGTCGGTTGGATAAGGGTTGAACCCTAAATAGGTCTAAAATCAGCATTTTTATCAATTCATCAACGTATTGAAATTGGACCCTCAAACCATCAAATTTCCTTAACCCTAGACCTCCAAACGGTCTTGGGGTGTCACTAAACGAGTGTGAGACCGTTTGGATGAACCCCCAAATGGTTTTGAACCCGTTTGGATCCTTCAACCTAAAACTCAACAAGATCTATACTTGAAATCAGCAATTTCATCCCGATTAGGGTTAGGGTGTTCAAGTGCCTTCAACTCTCAATTGGTTAGGAATTAGATTATAATTCTTTGTAGAAATGAAATTCAATATATTATGAACAGACCCTCAAACGGTCGTCCCTTGGTCAACCCTATCAAACGGTCTTGAGACCATTTTAATCCAAACGATCTTGCAAGATCGTTTGAGATCAAACGGGTTGAAACCGTTTGACCTTAAACGAGTTGCAACCGTTTGGACCAAAAGGATCCAAGGTCGTTTGATAAAGTTACCTAGGAATCTATGCCCATCATCCTCAACCTCTGTTCAGGTCGGTTACACCACCATTTTTCTTGCAAAAGTGCAAGGAAGAAGGGAGGTAGACGAAGAACTAAGCACTAAAAGTAAGAACAAAGATATGCATAATAAAGCTAGGAGTTTAGAGTTATAAAACCCGCCTCAAACGTGGTTCCTAGAGCTCCAAGCTTCCAAGCTTCAAGCCTTTAATGGCGTCTTGAGCTCCACAGGTCATCCAAGGTTGTTTGTTCAAGGAAAAGATGGGAATGGTCGGCTAAAACAAAGAATCTAAGTGAGTTAACCATAGAACCAACCTTTTAAGAAGAATTCCTCCATGAATTTGAGCTTGAAGATGGTTACTACTCACCTTAGCACTAGTTGGTCATCTCCCTGAGGTCCAGAGCTCTGCCTTGGCCATTTTGAGAAAGATGAGAAATGAAGAGGATAAAGGATACATTCACTTGGTTTGCAAGGGTGAAGGCTTATATACTCTAGGCCATTTACCATCATAAGGACCTCTAAAACATGAAATTCTCACCTAAGTCCCTCCTTGTTTCTAAGGCACGCCCAAGCTATCAAAACTTATGTAAAGGTAATCAAAACTCTAGATCTAAGGGTAAAGAAAACCAACTTTCAACTAGAGTTCATATATGACAAGTCTCCATCCTCAAACTTAGTGAATTTTATACACAAAGATCATTTTTCTTATCTGATCACTTATTCATGTGTCTCTTTCATCATTTTTACTCTAAATGATGTCAAGAGTCATAAAAGATGTTCTAGATGGTGTATTTTATAAGTTGCACTCCACATTTGGGTAAATTGCACTTTAATCCAAATTAGGGTTTTTAAGCATAAGGATCATTCCACAAGCTGCATCTTGATGCCCAAGCTTGGGAAATCCATCTTACCTCATCATATCACTCATATGATATCTCATCATTAGAGGAACATATTAACTTGTGAAATTTGCAAGTTAAACCCCTTAACTGGATAATTTGCACATAGGTCCCTGTATTACCAAACAATACTACAATCATTGTTTAAAAGGGACAGAAATGAAAATGTATGTTCCTTAGGAACTTAATTACATGCCAAAAGATAATCACAAGAGTTTAATTACATATTTAGGCAAAACACCTAGGGTTAGTTTATAACCCAGGTCAGGGATGTTACAAATTATCCACCCCTTACAAGGATTTCGTCCCCGAAATCGATAAAACGTATTAAGAGAAAAGAGCAGGGTATTTCCTTCTCATCTCATCCTCTAGTTCCCAAGTGGCTTTTTCAACACCATGGTGGTTCCAGAGGACTTTCACAAGGCTTATATCTTTCTTCTTTAGCTTTTTAATTCTGTTATCAAGGATTGACACTGGTCCTTCCTCATAAGTTATATCTTCATTCAATTCTACTTCCATAGGTTGTAGAACTGACTCGGTATCAGGATGACATTTCCTTAACATAGAAATGTGAAATACAGGGTGTAACCTCTGCAACTCTGGTGGTAACTCTAGTCTATAGGCTACCTTTCCAACCCGTTCAATGATTGGATAAGGCCCCATAAATCTAGGAGCTAACTTTCCTTTCCTTCCAAAGCGAAGGACTCCTTTCCAAGGCGATACCTTGAGATACACTCTGTCTCCAACCTGGAACTCTAACGGTCTACAACGCTTATCAGCATAAGATTTCTGCATATCCTGTGCAGTCTTAATCTGTTGTTGTATCACTTTAATCTTCTCTGTGGTCTGCTGCACAAGATCAGGACCTAACAACTGATGCTCACTGGTCTCATACCAACACAAGGGTGATCTACAACGTCTACCATACAAAGCTTCATAAGGTGCCATATCAATACTATGCTGATAGATATTGTTATAGGCAAACTCTATTAGGCTCAGGTGTAGATCCCAACTCCCGGTAAACTGGAGAACACATGCTCTTAGCAGGTCTTCCAAGGTTTGTATAGTCCTTTCCGACTGTCTATCAGTCTGTGGATGAAAGGATGTACTAAACCTTAACTTGGTGCCTAAAGCTCTGTGCAACTGCTCCCAAAAACGACTTGTAAACTGGGGACCTCTGTCAGAAACTATAGTGACAGGAACTCCGTGCAAACGCACTATCTCTTGAACATACAACTGTGATAACTTTTCAGCAGAATAGGTTGTTTTGACAGGTAAGAAATGAGCTGTCTTTGTCAACCTATCAACTATTACCTAGATGGAATCATGTCATTTGCTTGTCCTAGGTAGGCCAACAACAAAGTCCATGGTCACATGGTCCCACTTCCACTGTGGTATGGGTAAAGGTTGCATTGTCCCTGCAGGCTTCTGGTGTTCAACTTTAACTTGCTGACACACAGAACACCTCATCACAAACTCTACAACATCCTTCTTCATCCCGGGCCACAAATACATATCTTTCAAATTTCGATACATTTTGGTTCTCCCTGGATGCATAGCATACATCGAAGAATGAGCTTCTTCCATGACTAACTTTCTCAAGTTATCCACATCCGACACTATCATCCTCCCATGATAACATGCCACTTGATCATCTGAGTCATGGAAACCATCTCGCTTCTCATCACCATACTCTGATCTAATCTGCTGAACTGCAGTATCAACCTGTTGTGCTTCCTTAATCTGCTCTCTTAGGGTAGGTTTAATATGCATCTCAGCCAACAACCCGGCTAACAATGACACCTTCAACTGTACATTGTCTTGCCTTAAAGAGATAAGCATATCTCTCTTAGAGCATACTAAATAGTTTAGTTGTGCTCTATCCATGGTTGATGTTGCTGATTTCTTACTCAAGGCATCTGCAACTACATTGGCTTTTCCTGGATGGTAATCAATTGTACAATCGTAGTCCTTGATTAACTCCATCCAGCGACGTTGTCTCATGTTAAGTTCATGCTGAGAAAAGATATACTTTAGGTTCTTGTGATCTGTGAAAATCTGGAATGTCTCTCCATAGAGATAATGTCTCTAGATCTTCAAGGCATGAACCACCGCAGCTAACACCAAATCCTGTGTCGGATAATTCTCTTCGTGTTTCTTAAGCTGTCGGGAAGCAAAAGAAATCACTTGTTTATCCTGCATTAACACACATCCGAGTCCGTTCTTGGAGGCATCACAGAAAACTATATATCCTTTGCCTTGCTCAGGTAGCACAAGTACAAGTGCACTTGTCAATTTCTCTTTTAGTAATTGAAAAGATTGCTGGCACTTATCGCTCCAGTCAAAAGGAACTTCCTTCCGGGTCAACTTAGTCAAGGGTAAGGCTATGGAACTAAAGTTCTTAATGAACCTTCGATAATATCCGGCCAACCCTAAGAAACTACAAATCTCTGTCGGTGTCTTCGGTTGTTCCCATTGTAGAACAGATTCTATCTTTTTAGGGTCAACACGAATACCCAAAGCAGATATCACATGTCCAAGAAAAGATACTTCTGGTAGCCAAAACTCACACTTGCTAAACTTAGCATATAACTTATGTTCCCTTAGCAAAGTTAGAGCCTGGCGAAGATGTTGTTCATGCTACTGAGCATCTTTACTATAGATCAGAATGTCATCTATAAAGACGACAACACACTGATCGAGGAAAGGTCGGAAGATTCTATTCATGAGTTCCATAAATGCAGCCGGTGCATTAGTTAGTCCAAACGACATGATGGTGAACTCATAGTGACCATACCTTGTTCTGAAAGCAGACTTGGGTATGTCACTGTCCTTAATACAAAGTTGATGATATCCAGACCTCAAATCTATCTTTGAGAAGACGGTTGCACCACGCAACTGGTCAAAGAGATCATCAATCCTCGGTAAAGGGTACTTATTCTTTATCGTTACTTTGTTTAATTGTCTGTAATCAATGCACAACCGCATTGACCCGTCTTTCTTTTTAACAAACAAAACCGGAGCACCCCAGGGTGAAGTGCTCAGTCGGATGAAACCCTTCTCAAGCAACTCTTGAAGCTGCTTCTTGAGTTCTGCCATCTCAGCAGGCGCCATCCTATATGGTGTCTGGGCTATAGGTTGGGTATCTGGGATCAAATTGATCTCAAAATCAATTTCCCAAGGCGGTGGCACACCTGGAAGTTCTTCAGGAAATACATCTTCAAATTCCCTGACTACAAGAACTTCAGCAGGGTTAGGACTCTCCATGGTAGTATCTACCACATGGGCTAAGAATGCATAACATCCTTGCCTCATCAGCTTATCAGCAACCATAGATGACACAAGACAGGTGGGTAAAATCTTTCTCTCTCCTTGAAAGATCCATGTGTTGCTTTCATCGGCAAACACCGCCCGCTTGGATTCATAATCCAAGACAACCCTATACCTTTCCAAGGTATCCATCCCAAGGATTATATCAAATCCCTGCATCTCAAGTGGTATAAGATCCACTCGAATGCGATGATCAGAAAAGAAGAGGATGCAGGGAGAGCATACCTCTTGCAACACAGCAGACCCTCTCAACGGAGTCTCAAGCAACAAGCTATCTGCCCTATGACTGACCGTCATATTGCAGTTACGAATCACTCTTCGAGTGATAAAGGAGTGTGTAGCACCCGGGTCAATCAAAACATATACTACATAGGAGATAGACATATCAAAATATAACAACTCCATCTGACCTGCCACAACCCATGGGTTGATCACTGCATCAGGTGGGTTCATTGCATAGAATCTTGCTGTCGCTTGAGGTTGAGCCGGTGCTGATGATCCAGCTTGAGATGCTTGTCCACGTCCTCTAGCTTCTCCTTGAAACTGTCTTCTTTGTGATCCATGTTGACTCTATCTCTGAGGCTGTGTCACACTGACAGGCCTAGCTCTGCAGTCCTTCATCAGGTGTCCCACCTTACCACAGTTGTAGCAGCTTCTCTCCAGTTGTTGTGGTCTGGGTGGTCCTGTGACTGACATTGATGCTGAACTGCAAGTCTCTTGTAGTGGTAGGCTTCATCCTCTACCTCTACTTGGGGACCACTGAGTCTGAGAACAAGATCTGGGTGGTGGAGGTGTAGGTGCAGAGAATCTAGGCTTCTTAAAATCCCTAGATGAAGAACCCTGGAACTGCGAATATCTCTTATGGGTTTGTCTCTTCTCGACTACGGATTTTTCTATCCTTTGGACTGACTCAACGAAGGCAACAAACCTCTCCCGACTCTCTAGGGCGAACACAGGAGTAGTCAAGTCGGCGTTTAAACCCTTCTCGAACCTTCTAATCCTCTCTTCTTCTGTGGCAGCCATGTGCGGACAGAATCGTAGCAACTCCATGAACTTAGCTTCATACTCGCTAATGTTCATCATGCCTTGTCTCAATCTCTCAAACTGAGAGATCTTCTCGTCCAGGAATGTCTTTGGAAAGTATCTGTTGACAAATCCCCGACGAAAATCTTCCCACGAGATCTCCACTTCTGGCCTCTTCTACTCTTCCATGGTCCACCAGTGACCAGCACTTCCTTTGAGAAGATAGACAACATGTCTAACCTTCTCAGCTTCTAGGATGTTCAAGATTCTGAAAGCTTTCTCTAACTCGGTTAACCATAGATCGGCATATGCAGGATCAGCTGTTCCAAAGTACTCGGTTGCTCCGACACGACGAAGTCGCTCGAATGTCTTACCGATACCTTGTCCTTCAGGCTGGGCAGGTGCCCTAGGTGCAGGCATGGGCATCCTGTCGGTGATGTGTGTCATGGCAGTCATAAACTTCCCAAACATGGTTTGAACAACTGGGTTTCCCATGTCAGCTGGGTCAAACTGAGGTGGCTCCATAGGTGGCTCAGGTATAGGTTGCTCTATTTCCGGGTTTCTTGCACCTCCTCGGGGTGCAGCGACACTACTCTCAGCCTCGTACTCCTCATGTTCTTCGTGTGGTCCATACATCCTTAACTTATCTTCTTCTCCTGAGTAGCAGAAGACTCTATTAGATAGGAAAGAAACACTAAGGATAGACTCAACATCCTAAGTCCTATGTCTCTGTAGACTCAGCGAACCTAGAGCTCTGATACCACTTAATTGTGGGTTCTGATCTCCAAAACACAAGATAAACATAGCGGAAGCGATTCGATTAACACCGGAATACGAAAATTATCGGAAATTAAAACTTTTTGAGACAAGATCATGAAATCATGAAACTCCTTTTATAAGAAACAAGGTAAACAGATTACATCTCTGTTAGATCACTTCATGAGTGATTATACACAGCCAGATACAAAATCTCAAGATTTAAAACCCAAAATCTCAGACCAAAAGACTCCAAGGACCTGAGAGTATAGAGACGAAATAAGACTTTCTAACTACATGACTTAGCAGTCAGTATCTCCACCTGAGATTCACTACTGCTCCTGGTACTGTTGCTGCTGATTTTGATCACCTGCAGACTGGTTCCTTCGTCCTCGACGACCACCTAAAAAGTTGAAATCTACGGGGTGAGACAATTTTAAATAATTGTCCCAGCGAGAGTTATAACTCTCCGCCAGAAGTTTTATTATAGCAATTACAGATCAACATAAGCAATGAAGCTTTAAGGTAAACAACAGCAGATTGTTATCAAGTAGAACAACAACATTTAAGGAATATGAAGAACATGTATACTAAGCAGTGTAATCATCAATCATTGTATCTCGTAGTTCAACCTAAGAAGATATGCTACGCAGTTGATTATGTTTTACAAACATTATTATGCCCTGTGGAGATGAGGTATACCGCTCATACTCCAACCGATCACTATTAAGTCGCATCGGTATCATACATAGGTCATCAAAAGAGCCAGATTCTTATGACCTCATCTTCCTCAGTCAGTATGAGGATCAACATGCAGGACATCTAGTGTCTCTGCTACTATAGCTTACCAGGGTATTATGGTACTTCGCTATTAGAGTCACAGTGGCATTCTGTACTCTCTTTTCCATCGAAAGATTTCTTGTTTATCTCTCATTGATGCGGTACAAAAGATTTCCTCGGGAGATTAATGTTACATCACCCCGGCATAAACACATAGTGAAAGATTGATAGATTAAGATACATCTACATCAATTCCTACACTAGGATGTAAGGGTATTCACACCCATATTCCCCCACATACTCAAAAGTATGTGATCCAAGAGTTCCCTTAGGAAAACCTGTTTCACCATCATTTAACTCCTGACAATGATGGATCTATGATCATGGATCTACATGGTATGATTATACTTGATTAGTTAGGTACATTTCAGTATTCTTTTAACATCATACATGTTCGCAAACATTAATCATTAGAACAGTAGCTATGAAAGTAGAATACTAAATGTATCAAGTCTAACTCTCATCAATTATCATTTCTCAATCATCTCATCACAAGTCATCTGACAAGCATGACCTTGATGATACTCATGGCTCTCACAGCCTATCATTCTCAGAAGATGCCACTTACTAGGCATCAACATATGTCATTATTCATAAAGCTAATAACATGCTTTCAATGAATATGAAATCATAATCCTTACCTGGATATGATCATCATCATGTATAAGAACCTGCATGGTTAATTCAACTGATAATAGTAAGTAGTTCATATCAAAAGTTGTACCCTCATACTCTTACAAGGGTTAGGTTCCCTGTTTTTCACCAATTAGGGTTTACTATTCATATTACATGTCATCACCCTAGAATTAGGGTTTAATATTCACCTCATGGTGAATTGATCTCATAACATCACCATGTATGAGAAACATCATCATTAAAGCCCTCAGATAAGATTAAGATTCACCAATTATCATATTTAGGGTTTCCATGATCTCACATAAGTGGATCATACCTAATCTTGCATATTCAAGTACATTGAAGGTATTTTTCTTAAGTTTTGCCCATAAATGGTACTTTCTCTCTCCTCTCACTAGTAGATGGTGATTACACCACTCTAGATAGATTGGGTCAAGTCATCCTTGATTAACATAAACCAAATCATCACTATCAGGTGATTAGGGTTTGATTAGAACAAGGTATCACTCAAAATAATCCCTCAAGGGCATTTTGGTAATTTACCCATTGATGATCATCATGGGTCAATTCATTAGTCACTTAGTCCCTTAATGTCTTAAGTTACCATTTAGAGTTTAGATTAGATCATCATTGAACCATTTACACCTTCAAGTGATTAAGTATAAACAACTTTGAAAATCTTCAATTAGTTTAGGGTTTAACCTTCAACCTTCAACCCATTTAGGTTTTAAACGACCTAGAACTCGTTTAATCTCAAACGACCTTGAACCCATTTGAGCCTTAAATGAGTGTGGACCCACTTGACCTTAAATGGGTGTGAACCCATTTGACCTTAAATGGGTGTGAACGCATTTGACCTCAAACGGGTGTGAACCCATTTGACCTCAAACGGGTGTGAACCCATTTGACCTTAAACAGGTGTGAACCCATTTGACCTCAAACGGGTGTGAACCCATTTGACCTCAAACGGGTGTGAACCCGTTTGAGTCTAAACGAGTGTGAACCCATTTAACCTTAAATGAGTGTAGACCCATTTAAGCTTAAACGAGTGTGAACCTGTTTGGCCTTAAACGAGTGTGGACCTACATGGGTTCAAACCGCATGAACATAAAAGGTGACACAAAGGTTATGTTTGAATAGGATTTCCTATGTTGAAGCCTTCAATTGGCCAAAGCCATGTTAACCACTTACCAATTTGAGTCAATTAGGATTAGCCTTAACCAATTGGACACCAAATTGACCCTCAATTGAAAGCCAATTAGGGTTAAGTTTATCTCAATTAGGGTTTTAATCGGATAATCTTCAATGTTCAACAATGTGAATCAAATCAAGGTTGAACCTATCAATTGACCTCCAGTTGGGCCCAAACTTGACCCAAACGGTCTTGAGATCATTTGGGTGACCTCCAAACAGTCTTGAGACTGTTTGCCCAAAGTTTGACAAAAAACCAAGTCGGTTGGATAAGGGTTGAACCCTAAATAGGTCTAAAATCAGCATTTTTATCAATTCATCAACCTATTGAAATTGGACCCTCAAACCATCAAATTTCCTTAACCCTAGACCTCCAAACAGTCTTGGGGTGTCACTAAACGAGTGTGAGACCGTTTGGATGAACCCCCAAATGGTTTTGAACCCGTTTGGATCCTTCAACCCAAAACTCAACAAGATCTATACTTGAAATCAGCAATTTCATCCCGATTAGGGTTAGGGTGTTGCAGTGCCTTCAACTCTCAATTGGTTAGGAATTAGATTATAATTCTTTGTAGAAATGAAATTCAATATATTATGAACAGACCCTCAAACGGTCGTCCCTTGGTCAACCCTATCAAACGGTCTTGAGACCGTTTTGATCCAAACGATCTTGCAAGATCGTTTGAGATCAAACGGGTTGAAACCGTTTGACCTTAAACGGGTTGCAACCGTTTGGACCAAAAGGTTCCAAGGTCGTTTGATAAAGTTACCTAGGAATCCACACCCATCATCCTCAACCTCAGTTCAGGTCGGTTACACCACCATTTTGCTTGTGGTGAAGAATGAGTAGGTTCCATTTCAGCTTCTAAAATGATGTCCACCTAACATATTCTTTACATTTAGATCTTAAAATTGAAACAATTAAGTATTAAATTAAAATAAAGATTCAACAATTAAATAGAAGACAAACATAAATAAAAGATAAATCATGAAAACCTCTAAACAAAAAGTCTGAAATCTTATTCAAATTCTGGATGCACATGTTGTCTTGCATCACTATGGCTAACACACTCTTAAGCATGCTGATCAAGTCATAAGGAAGGGATGGTTGGCTATTCACAAATGGTCAGAGGACTCTAATTTCTCAAGATCAGGTGACCCATTAGTGAGATCAACTGATCAACAAATATGGGAGGTGTTGTAGACGACCACTGGTCAAGCCATCATAGTTCTCAATCAATTGATGAAGGTGTGTGGGCTACGACTGAGAGGTGAATCAACCAATTTGCAAGGTGCACATCAATCTATTAGTGCAGAATATGGGTCATATTTGGTCGCTAAGGCGACCGATCAATGGTGTGGAGTTAGGAAAATGTCAGTGCAACAAACCACGATCGGGCGGCCAGATGCATGATGTTTGGTTGAATGACGAGGGGAGTGACTGCTTAAATGGAGCTTGGGACGTTGGGGGTAGGTGTGTGAGGATTCCAAAGGTGGACCTCATGATCACACGTCTGAGTTATGTGCAGCGAGACATCCAAAGCTTCTCTGATCATGCAATTGGAGTTGATTGTAGCGTCCTATGATTTGAGGTCTCGGGCAAAATGATCATAAAAGGAATGACTGAACTACCCATATCACCAAGATGCACTTCCTTTTCAGGAAGTCCATCACTAAAAAACTCTGTGGTTAAGCGTGCTCAGCCCAGAGTAGTACTAGGATAGGTGACGAGTCAGAAAGTTTATCCTAGCCTGTGTGTGAGTAAGGACAAAGCGTGTAGCTAAGGCTAGTGGTGGTCTGTGGGTCCAGTCGTGATTCCTAAAACCCTACTAGAGCCTTAAACAGTGCACCCAAGTGTTACAAATGGTATCACAACCAATTCTCCTCCAGTAGGTGAGGCCCACATGGGCATGTGGCATGTCAATTATTGAGTCGTGCGGTCCAGGCATGTTGGAAAGGCCTATCTGTGGTGATGGAGCCACCCTTGCGCTGGTAGTCATGATCTGGAGCTGGGTGTACATGGACATGTTGGGTCAGTATTGAAATGAGGAAATATTATGATGCCATAGAGTTGAGACTTGATGGGGACGTCAAGAGTCTAAGTGAGGGAGATTGTAACGACCCATGATTTGAGGCCTCGGATAAAATGATTTTAAAAGTAATGATTGGACTATCAATATCACCAAGGTACAACACTTTTTTAGGGAGCCCATTACTAAAGAACTCTATGGTTAAACGTGCTCATCCCAGAGTAGTACTAGGATGAGTGACCAATCGGGAAGTTTATCCTAACCTGCACGTGAGTGAGGACAAAGTGTACAGTTAAGGCTAGTGGTGGTATGCAGGGCCAGTCGTCACTTTTGAAACTCTATGGAGCATTAGGTGGTGGGCCCAAGAGTTACACTGATGGTAGTGGTAGTTCATGCAGAGAGAGTGAAAAAGTGAGAGAAGATAAGGGGGTGTAGGAGCATCGTCTCGCTAGGGCAAAGGAGTATTGGGGCTTGATTCTGACTCCCTTTCCCTTGCAATTTCTTATAAAGGTGGATGTCCCCTAGTCATTCAGTCAAGATTTGCCGAATTGGCTGGTTAGCATGTGTTTGTGGCTGGGTCAACTAATTAGTGAAGCAGAGATGTGAGTAATATTGATCGTTGGTCGAATGATCACATGGGCTCCTATTGTGGAATCCAATGTGAGAAAGGCATCCCAGGTTGGTCTATTGATCAACTTGGTTGTTTGACCAATCATAATCAAAATCTCATGGATCAATATCCACTAACAATTTGAGTGCCCGATTTGGTCATCTAATCATTGAGCTTGGCCAGCTGGTCTAAATGAAATTCTCAGATCTAGTGGCTACTAGATTTTGGATCACCTCTTTTGGTTGGTTGATCTAGATAGACCGATCAAAATGTGGGGAAAAGTTCCTACTATAGGTGGGTCGACCAGCCAAGAGAGATGATCAGACAATCCGACTTTAGGTAATTCTTGCACAAAAATGTGACCCTCTTTGTTGACCAATTAGTGAATCTCATTACTAGATCAGAGGGTCAGTAGGTACCAAACATAGTGATGTTTACTTGTAACCAAATTAGATCAAAATTATAATCAACTCAGTGTTTCAACTAAAAATTTCAACTAAGAAGAAAAAGAATGAAATTGAAATGCAATCTGATTAGTCTAAAAAAAATTTAAATATAACTAGATTACCACCAGGTTTCCTCCCAAGAAGCACCTTGTTTAGCATCGTGTCTCAATGCTTAGATTCTCAAGAAGCAAGTAGGCTAGTAAGGGGGAGTGGAGTCACTTCCTTTGTTGCAAAATCTTCTTAGGTGATGTATCTTTTCATCTGGTGGCTATTTGTAACAAATTCTCCCTTGGTCTTGTCCCAAAAAATGAAATCACCATGTTGGTAGATTTTATTCACTAGGTACATCCCATGCCTCCAAGTTTGTTTTTTCTTGAGAAACAACCTAAAGTAGGAGGTGTAGAGAAAGACTTGGTCTCCCACCTCAATATCCTTTCTAATCAGCTGTCCAACATGCCCCGTCTCAGTCTATTCCTTATAGGTTTATGCATTTTTGTAAGTGGAATGCATAGTTCTTCTAGCCCTTGCAATTGTAGAAATTGTTTCTCTCTAGTGAGAGACATATCAAAATTCAGAAAACAAATTGCCCAAATACCCTTATATTCCATCTCATAGGGGAAATGGCAATATTTTTTGTAGATCACCTGGAACAGATAGTACCCAATGGTGTCTTAAAAGTTGACTGATATTCCCAAAGATCGTCATCGAGCTTTAGTGCCCAATCTCTCCTTGTTTGCCCAAGTATTTTTTCAAGTATGGTCTTGATCAGTTTCTTTGAGACTTCAACTTAGCCACTGGTTTAAGTATGATATGGAAATCTACTTGATGACGTATGTCATACTTCTTTAGCAAAAGTTCAAATTCCTTCTCCAGAAAATGAGATCTACCATTGAAGATGGCCTTGTGAGGTACCTCAAGCCTAGGGAAGATTAAATCCTTGAAGAGCTTCATGATGGGTTTTGAATAGCTGGAAACAATTGGGATTGCATGAACCCCCTTCTAAACATAGTCTACTGCATCTAGAATGTAAGAGTAGCCACAAGATGGGGTTAAGGAACTCCTATAGTCCGCTCCCCAAACATCGAATATCTCTACTTCTTGACAGGTTGTCAAAGGCATATCATTCTATTTTGAAATGTTCTCCGATATCTGGCTCTATTTGCAAGAAAGGATGTATTCATAAGCATCTTTGAAAATTGTATGCCAATAGAGACTGCATTAGAGGACCTTCAGAGCGGTCTTCTTTGCACTCATGTGGCCACCTGTTGGACCTAAGTGGAATTATTCAATGACTGAGTGACCTTCTTTCTCTGTGACACACCTTCCATATAAACCATCATCTCCAAGGAGAAATAGGTATGACTCATCCCAATAGTATTCTTTCATGTTGTGCATGAACTTCTTAGAATGGCCCATGTATTTGAATGTAACACACAACAACTAGATAGTTTACAAAATCTCAAACCAAGAAATGTCAGAAGAGATCTTCATAATTGGCTTGTCATGGAGAGAATAATCAATTGAATTGCTATCATTTAGGAAGATGAATATGGTTGAGATAGTCAGCCACCACGTTCTTGCTTCCCTTATTAATTCTAGTAATAAAAGGACCAACCAAATAAATCAGGGATTTACATTTTTCTTCATCAAGTAGTGGATGGAAGCATGGTCGGTGTAGGCAATCGCCTTAGAATGGAAAATGTATGATTTGAATTTGTATTAAGCATACATAATGGAAAATAGTTCCTTCTTGATGGTGGAATAGTTCCATAGTGCTTCATCTATTTTCTTGGAGGCATAATAGATGATGTGATGTCTCCATTCAGTCTCTTGATCCAAGACTGCTCCTACTGCGTAGTAACTAGAATAACACATGATCTCAAAGGGTTGAGACCACTTCCATGCTTAGATGATGGGAATGGTAGTGAGGGATGCTTTCAAGTTGGGGAAGCTTTCCATACAAGCGAAATCAAGAAAGAAGATATCATCTTTCAAAAGAAGGTTGGTCATTGGCTTTGCAATTTGAGAGAAATCCTTTTTAAATATGCAGTAAAAGCATGAATGACCCAAGAAAGAATGAACTTATTTTACAATAGAGGGAGGTGTAAGTTTGGAAATAACCTCAATGTTTTCCTTGTCTACCCCAATTCCCCTATTTCTCACTTTTCTACCAAGGACAATTCCCTCTTTCACCATGAATTGGCACTTATCCCAATTCAACACTAGATGTACTTTTTCACACTTTACTGGCATAAGAGACATGTGATAGAAACAAGAGTTAAAAGAATCTGTGTAAACCAAAACTTTGTCCATCAATACTTCCATCACTATTTCTATCAACCCTACAATGATTGTTGACATAAAATGTTGGAAAGTGGAGAGGCATTGCACAATCCAAGGGCATCCTCCTAAAAGCATAAGAGCCAACATGGAATATGAAGTTGTTTTTTCCTGGTCTTTAGGGAGGAGAGAAATTTTGTAAAAACTCAAATAGCCATGTACATAGCAAAAGGACTCATGATTTAACAATCACTCTAAAACTTAATCAAGGAAGGGAAGGGGGAAATTGTCTTTCCTTTATCTTTGTTTCTTTCCTTATAGCTTTTTTTAGCTTCATGCAGTCAATGCACATACTCCAATTGGTGACTGTGAAAGTAGGGATGAGCTCATTCTTCTCATTCTTCACAATGGTAGTGTCCTCCTTATCTGGAACAATCTGTACTTGGTTATCCAAGGAGATTCTGAGATGAGATAGATAACCCCAACTATGAGAAGTTTAACAACGACTGGACATAACATCTCCTTCATATTTGGGCTCAATTTGCAATGGGGGTCTGTAGATGGGTTATAATCC
Source organism: Alisma plantago-aquatica (assembly GCA_963693085.1). NCBI lineage: Eukaryota > Viridiplantae > Streptophyta > Magnoliopsida > Alismatales > Alismataceae > Alisma > Alisma plantago-aquatica. Next base: position 727,984,669 of record OY856410.1, on the reverse strand, counting down.
TCCACCATGAGGATCTTGAGCATGCAAATAGCTTGATTGAGCTATCAAATCAAACATGTTGTACCCCAAGGCTGCCTTTATTTTTCTAAGCTTGGTGATAAACATGTGTCCTCATCATCTCATGAGATATGAATTGATTATCATAGGGAAAACCTCCTTGTCGTCAAGAAAAACACATTTCGTCCCTTCGAGTAGGGACTTCATCTTTGATGCCTTGGACATCTCTGCCTTCTCTTCAACTACTAAAATCATTTTCAGCTCCTCACATTCAACATTGGGTTCTTCTTAAAAGGTGTCCAGGTGAATTCCATATTGTCTAGCTTGCTCATCATAAAACATGGAACTAACCAGGATGGTGAGGGATATTTGCAATGGGTCTTCTGTTACTTTACTGCCCTATCTAAGCTAAAACAGCTTCTCAATACAATAAAGTAAAACGAGCTTCTGACATATGCTAGGACCCTTCATGATGTTTAACACCCTAAACTCAAATGATGCTAGGACCCTTCATGTTGTTTAACAACCCCTTCCCAATTTGAAAAGGATGATGCCCACCTCTATATCAATGAACGTTCATGCTATATCTAGGTCCCAAATGTTTAAGATGAGAGGATACCAAAGATCCTCCTGAATGGCCATAGTTACAAAATGTAAGGAATATAAGCATCCTTGCAAACCTTTATAAGAACATCCTCAGTGATATCCATGGGCTTCCTCATGGAGGAATCTTCTAGTTGAATGGCCATGGCAATCGGGAAAATCTCGGTGAATCCTAGTCTTGGGACAAACTGTCTAGCATGAGGGAAATGCTAGAACCCAAATCTATAAGCCCCATTGTACAAGTATTTGTTGGTGATATGCCCTGAGAGACAATCATATGATGTTGGTAATGACACATCTTGTAATTAATTTGATTATTAATAAATACATTTTAGATTATTATGTTTATTTAAATATGGAATAATGAATAAATATAATAATGTCATAAAATGTATGACTTAATGACATGTGAATTTAGGTTGAGGACCTGAACATGAGATTATGTGTATGTTAAGAGTATTAATTCTTGTTTGAGTCCTTATTCAGATATTATTGTGGAAATTAGCACAAGAATATTACAATAAGACCAATATGTGTGTTGATTGACAACTACATCTCATTAACCATGATATTGGATATCAAATAAATCACATGGGCACATGTTATGAACAAGTGTATTGGATAAACCCTCTCTGATGTGATACATGGAAGCCAATAATGGTGGTCAGAATCACTATGGTGATTGTGGTCCTTAGACGTGAAGTCACTACAATAGTTGCATGTTGTTCAATGTACTTTACTGCTACTCAACATGACCTTGAAAAGGGTTTCTATACATGTAGTGCTTAGGTTCACTATGACACGTGTATTATTATGAGTGACAAAGATGGAATTTGTCCCACCATTGGAGTGGTATCTTGGACACTTGATGAGTGAGACTATGAAATGTATGGCCATGCTCATGTGAGTCAATATGTGATATTGAGCTCATGTGTATCTCATTAGTATACTCTAGGTCAAGGAATAAAATTTGAACATTAAGAGGATGACGCTTCCATGCCTCATATTCAATCTAGATATGAGACAAAGGAACTATTCAATCATTGTAACATTGTTTAGAATATTAGGTTAAGTTGTTCTCAGACTTCTCCAATTACTTGGGTAGCAATGAAGTCTTTCTAGATACCAATCATTTCTCATAAAATCATAATTTTATTATGAATATCACTACCAACATAATTTGTAGCCTACAGGGTCACACACATAGGAAGCATTGGAATAGGAATATCACTGTGGACATGATCAGAAATGTTTCAAGTCAAATTGATCACTAAAACATTTTGGTAATCAACTAGAGTAATATTGGAACACAATCTAAGTTAATTGGCAAAAAGGTTTAAGTCAATTAATTATATTTAAATTTTGACTTATATGGTAAGTCGTTCGGCTAACCCAAGATGATCAGATAGAGTTGGATGATCAGAAATTGATTAACCAATGAATATGATTAATTGTTTAATTAATTAATGACATGATTCTAGAACATTCTAGTTTCATATTTGGTAGTGTACGACCGATTTAAATGCAGATGTGACCTTTTGTTTCCCAAGATTTTTTGAAAATCCTACTTCCTTTCCTTTCCTAAATATAGGGCAAGAAGATCATATTTTAGACATGCTTCTGTACATGAACTCTATTCGTCATCATCCCCGAGAGAGAGAGAGAGAGAGGGAGAGAGAGACTGCAATGCTAGCAAGTCACCAAGAGAAGGCTACTCCTTCCAGCCGACCCAGGCAACACAATGAGGAGTTTCAATCCATCCACCTGTAATATGTAGGGATGCAGATGCCAAATGACTGCGTTTGGATGACGTTGACGAGGACCGTCCGTGCACGTGAGGTGCAACGTACACCACTACATGAAGGGGACATCTCTGGACTTGCTTCATGACAAGGTTTACCTCACACACCCTTTTTCTGAATACATTGTTATCAATTAGATTGTAACACCCCAAATTTCATTCACACTCACATGAGAGAAATCATCAATTCTTGACTCAATATTGAAGGGTGTCACATACATTGAATATCATGGATAAAAAAAAATTAAAATATGGCAATCACATGTACATTTTTCATTTCTCTTATTCAAATGTTTACGTAAGATGAAAAACTTAATATAAATTGGTGATGTGCTTCAAAAACTTAAGAATGGATGAACTAGTGTTAATCTAAAATCACAGTTGAGGGAAATAATGACACCCCACCAAGGCATTATAATCTTTCATTGTATGCTGCTTATCCTTATCATTATGTCGTAGTCCTCCTCTGCTCATCACCTACAGACATATCTTCCCCAACCATGCAAAGAAACTTAAAACATTTGAGCGGCATTGAGTAGTTTTACATGAAAATTGCTTATACTTGAAATAAAATGAAAACAACTTGAAACATAATTACTTAACATGGTTACTTGAAGAATTAAGTAAATTGAGACGATTACATGATTTTTTTAATTTTATCTCGAGTTAATATAGTCACTTTCCTAAATGCACCACAATACTCATAAGGTCGGTTAAGGCTCACATAATACTCCCACAGAGCTCATAAGGCCGATTAAGGCTCACTTAAACATGATTGAGAAGACTATATTTGTAAAGAATGGGACCCGAGAGGGGATATGCTTAAATGGTACAATACAAGATCCATGAAATAATAAGCAGCAGAAATAAAACTATTATAGAGTTACATGATGATTCATATACATTTATTCCTCACCAGAAAAGGTGGTATTACAAAGTAGAAGGGGTACATATCTAACAAATCTAAATACATGTAAGACCTATTATAGAGGAAAACCCTCCTATTCCAAGCTATCCTTAGGTCAGATATCCTGTATACGATCTCTGCAGCTTTGTCTTCTAATGTACCTATACCTGGGTGGAAGGGAACATCAATCGAAAAATAGGAAGTAAAGGTATGTAGGTCAGCAAGGGATGAGTATGTACATATATAAATTACTTTGGACATTATATTGGGTTATAAGTGTAAAAGAGATGTTCCCACAAGAAGGGAGATATTTGTAATTAGGTAATCTCAAAAAAAATTATAACAAGAGAAATGAGGTATATTAAAATTCAGATTACAAGCATGAATAAAAGTACCTTGCCATAACAGTTATCAACAATCTCAATATAAAATAATAACTTTTTCATGCATAACAACGTAGACTAAATATTCCAAACTATCCTTAGGTCGGAGGTCCAAAGGACAATCCATTTGGCATTTAGTCTAGAATCACTCCTTGCACCTCCGTCAAGACACCACGAAGTTTTTGGTATGGTTTCTAGGATCCAGGGGCCACTGGAGTTCATTCGACGATGAGTCAAAACTGTGAAGGTGGGTGGCGCTTGCCGAAATGGAAGTCGAGTGAAAGATACTAAAAACTAACAACACAGTATGAAAGGGGATGTGTCGTGGATGGTTACCTTGTGCTGAATTGATCCACGGTGGACTACTATGTTGATGCTCCTGACTCCTCACTGGCGAAGATGAATGGCGCCGAAGGTGCCTTCCAAGGCACTATAGGGAAAATTGAACGGAGAGGGAGCTTCAGGGAGTGCGTTGAAGCGTTCTGGTGTAACATGATAAGGAAACGAGCACTGGGACAATGAAGTTTGGGGTGGCCAGGCAAAGGAAGTGATTGCAGCCTTAGGGGGGAAATGGGTGTCTTTGTTTTTGAGAACCACTCGCTGCGAGTGATGGGTCTTTGAAGTCGGCGGAGAAAGAGGAGTCATTGGTAAAAGATTTATGGCATTTGGTTGACCGAGGTGTTTAGAGAGATGGTGATATTTGCAGCGTGACCTGGTTGCTCGTGAGAACGAAGAAGATGGAGGAAGGGGATGATGGGTTTCGCCTCCTGAATACCCTATCCACCAGCACCAGGGCTGTCGGGGGGGGGTATTATCTTTATATCCTTACCCATACCTAGAGGGTGAGGGTAAGGGTAAGGGTAACAGTAATGGTAAAGATTTTTATGACTAAGGGTAAAGATTTTTATGACCCTTTACCCGTTCTCATTTCTCTGTTATACTATAAGGGGAGGGTAAGGTATGGACATTATTCATACCCTTTTATCCTTTTACCCACACATGATATAAATGTTACACAAAAATATATTCTAGAGGGGTTTGTATGTAAATGTTTAACCCTAATACTAATAGACTAGTTATAAAATAACAACAATGGGTGCCTCTTAGGGAACAGCGGCCTGCTTAGTTACCAGTTACGATATGTATGTGAGAATCAGATGGGGGACTCACGCAACGCAGTGTTACATCAGATGCCACTGCGGTCTACGGACTGCGAAGACTCAGACACGAGTCGCATGACGAACATGAGCTAAGACCGTTCCCCCATCCCACCACCCCGCGTTCGGCCAAAGCTTATGCGCTTCTGTCTTCGGTTCCATCGCGGCACCCCACTTAGCGCAGCGGCGCTTGTCGTGCTTTTGTGTCCATCACACACCAAGCATGCAACCAACTTCACATCTCTTTCAGCCACACCAACTCCACGTCGCCCTCAGCCACACCAACTCCACACCACCGTATTGCAGGATGTTCACCCATCGGCCACCGCTAGCAGCTCCTCATCAGACGGCCACGGGCCACAACCTTGTATCTTCTCACTTCGGCGTCGTTCAGTGGAGGCTGTAGTGGCGTTGCGGCCACAATTCTCCTACCATTACTATCCTTTCCCCCCACTTATTAGCCTCCCAATCTTTTTGAATACTTTTTCTTTAAGGGTAACAAAATGATCACCATTTTTGAAGGGACAAGAAGATCATTATTCCTATTGTGATTTTATATTATGTAATGACTCCCATGTAATATGTTCTAGTAGATTTTTATAATCTATGAACTTGATAGCCTCTTTTGTAATAGTATTTGAACTTGAGAGTTACTTTATTCTATCATTGGAAAATGACTTGTTGTTGTGCTTGTAATACTTTCTTGTTGAGGGAAAAACATATATCTTGCGAAAAATGAGGTGTTGGTGAAACACTTATTTGTTATGCATACTTATGCAAAGGAAAAAAAAAATGATTTATGCATAAACAATTGTTATTGTGTGAATTGACTTAACTTTACACGAAGAAACATATGATTTTGAATTGGATATAATGTTTTATATGTTGTTATCAGTAAATTAGTTATAAAATTATTAAAAATCAACATACAATCTGTATAAAATTCTTTTTTGTCAAAATTACCCGCTTACTCTTTACCCTCCCCGTTTACCCTGTGGAGAAGAGGGTAAGGGTGAGGGGAGGGTAAGGGGATTGCTGAGAAGGATAATTACCCTTACCCTTACCCGCTACCCATAAGAGGGTAAGGGTAAGGGTAAGGGTAATGGTAAGACCTTACCCTCCCCATACCCTCCCCATTGACAACCCTACTATCCACATTCCAGGATGCATGACAGATGGACTGACACCACCATCTAACATAGTATGACACAGATTTAAGTGGAATAAATCAGTTAATCTTATATCCTTACCTATTGGTGCACCATTATGGGTGTATTTGACATCCAATAAAGCTTAAAATTGGTAGGTGAACTAATTATGGTATAAGGAACATAATTTTGGACTTAGATTTGTATTTCAAAATTATAGGTGTTATATTTTATGCCATATACATTAAAATCACTAAATTAAGATGATTAACTAATCCAATAGTCGAATAGGATGAGTCCTCTTAAAATATCTACAATATCCTCACTCTAAGGAACTAGGGTTTTACTAGAGTATTTAATTATGATTGATACTATAGTTTAATATTATTATTCACTAATTTCTCACAAATTATTCATTAGGGTTATAACTCCCTAAGATTTTATGTCGATGGAATACTAATGAGTCACTTAGGTTATTTAGGATCCATTAAGGTCTAATCTTTAGAAAAATAGGAAATAATGGGTATCACGGGTATCTAATTGAAAAAGGGTCAAGAAAAGAGAAAGAAGGAGATTGGATAACAACACAGTCGAATAGGGACCTAGAATAAAGGATGATTAGCCAATAAGTCTAGAATTGAGTATGTTACAACACTGCATGGAGAAAATAGAGAGGCAAGACTAGTATTTCAGTCAACTTTTAATAAAAAGACAATCATAGCAAGTGGGGTACAAGAACCCAAATAAATAAGGTAGTCCAAAACCTACATGGATATAATGAGTCAACATCACGAAATATAAATGTTCAAGAAATTAGATTTCATAAGGAATAACAGTTCAAGAGATGCATCATTAAAAGAAAGTAGGTTTTAGTCAAATAATGCCCAAAATAAAATAGAAGATGTAAATACCTTATTATCAGACCTTGATAATAAGTAACACCTCCTAGGTTCAGGGTTAGGGTTGTCTCAACCTAGTCAAAATATATGTGCATTCAATTAATATAAAATACATTGAAATCCTAACTTAGAAATTGACCCTACTGTAAGTTAGAAATCTATTTGTGAAACCTATCCCAATACATTAATTGCATTTTTTCTAATTTCAAAACATATTTTTTATATTTTTCACGTTAATCATTAATTAATTGTGATTTTTACGAATGAAAGTATTTATGTAATTATTAAAGATAACATAGGAAAAGATTGTTATGCACATAAGCCGTTGTATATATATATATATATATGAATACCATGTGATAGGCCAGTCAAATAAATCAGGGATCACACGACCATTTTGGTTCAAGACTTGGAATGACCCTATTACCCCCAAGAATAGGGAAATCCAACGAGCCACTGGGGCAAAGAAGGAATATCAGTAGGGGAATTGTCCCCCTCTAGTCTCCCCGACGTCATGGCTGAAAACTTCTCTATAGGGCTAATCTCCAAAGGTGTGGAATTTTATACCAGACACCTTCGTGCGTGGGAGGCATGGCCATCAGCTGTGCAAAGTCACAACGTACCCATCGAGCCCAGACTCGTGGTCAAAGGCCACAAATAACATTGGTAGACATCTTTGACAAAGACAATGCAACATATTGCAATGGAGTCTCTTTCTAGCACCCCACAAAGGTGAGAAGAGATTTTGATAGATTCTCAAAAACTAGAGCACAACCCAAGTAGAAAACCAGAGGGAAACTGTGGTGAAAGACAAACAGACTGGGAATCAGACGGCATCGACGGTGACTTGTTTTAGACACATGGGGGTCAGAGTCCAAAGTACAATCGATTTGGCATTTGGTCTAGAATCACTCCTCGCACCTCCACCAAGACACCACAAAGTTTTTGGCATGGGTTCTAGGATCCAGGGGCCATTTTGCCACTCTGTTGATGCTTCTGACTCCTCACTGGGGAAGATGAATGGCACCGAAGGCATCTTCCAAGGAACTACAGGGAAAATTGAACGGAGAGGGAGCTCCAGGGAGTGCATTGAAGCTTCTCAGTGTAATAGGACAGGGAAACAAGCACTGGGGCAAAGCAGTTTGGGGTGGCGAGGCAAAGAAAGTGATTGCAGCCTTAGGGGGGAAATGGATGTCTTTGTTTTTTAGAACCACTCCCTGTGAGTGATGGGTCTTTGAAGTCGGTGGAGAAAGAGGAGTCAGTTGGTTAATAATTTGTGGTGATTGGTTGACTGAGGTGTTTATAGAGATGACGATCTTTGCAGTGTGACTTGGTTGCTTGCGAGAACGAAGAAGACATAGGAAGGGGATGACAGGGTCCACCTACCGAATACTTGATCCACATTCTAGGATGTGTGACAGATGGAATCACATCCACCATGTAACATAGTGTGACACAGATTTAAGTGGAATAAATAATTTAAACTTATATCCATACCTACTAGTCCACCATTATGGGTGTATTTGACATCCAATAAATCTTGAAATTGGTAGGTGACCTAATTAGGGTATAAGGAACATAATTTTGGACTTAGATTTGTATTTCATAATTACTTATGTTGTATTTTATGTCATTATACATTAAAATCACTAAATTAGGATGATTAACTAATCCAATAGTCGAATAGGGTGAGACCTCTTACAATTTCTACAGTATCCTCACTCTAAGGAACTGGGGTTTTATGAGAGTATTTAATTATGATTGATACTATAGTTTAATATTTATATTCACCAATTTCTCACAAATTATTCATTAGGGTTATAACTCCCTATGATTTTATGTCCATGGAATACTAATGAGTCACTTAGGGTTATTTAGGATCCATTAAGGTCTAATCTTTAGAAAAATAGGAAATAATGGGTACCATGGGGTATCTAATTGAAAAAGGGTCAAGAAGAGAGAAAGAAGGATATTGGATAACTACATAGTTGAATAGGGACCTAGGATAAAGGATGATTATCCAATAAGTCTAGAATTGAGTATGTTACAATATATATATATATATATTTTTGGTAATCCGAGCTCACTGTATTACTATTTTTGTGTATCATAATTACAAGCAGATCCCATTCAAGAGACTGTACAGCAGAAGACAAAACTTTAGCAAAAAAAAGAAAACAGGGACAACCCATCCCACCCGACAACACCTCCAAACAGGTTCAGCAGAAGATACTGTACAACAGAATACAAACTTCAACCAAAAAAGAAAACAGGGACAAGCCATCCCACCCAACAGCACCACCAACCAGGTTCAGCATCCGAGCAAAATAGAACTGGACCAAATCTCAAAACGAGCAGAACAGATCAAAACATTTCAACCAACCGCAGCTCATTCTTAATCATCTCCCATACTCTAAACCAAGAGATCTCCACATTAAGATGGACTCTAGCATTCCTCTCATTCCACAGCCTGTGCAAGATGCACAAAGCTGTAAGATGGCTCTTCCTACTGCTGCAATTCACAAGGTCTTCCACAGAATTAGGACAACTCGGAATAAGACTTTCAGAAACAGCCAAGTTCCAAATCATAACAGAAAAAACACACTGAAACATACAGTGGTCCAAACCTTCCTCACTATTCTTACAGAGAAAGCACATAGAGGGAGTACTAATACCCATCCTTCTCACATAATCTGTAGTAAGAAGTCTCCTATGACAAACCTTCCACCCATGAATTTGGTATCTAGCAGGAACTTTGAACTTCCACACCCAAATAAAGAGAGGAAAACTCCTGCCTTTCACACGAACAACATTCCAAACATCTCTCAGCTTAATATCAGTCAAATTGTTAAACATCAGCTTATCTGACTGAGCCTCGATCGGTTTAGGAATCTCGATCAGCAAATCATTAAAATCTTTATGAAGTCTCGACTCCTTACACCTCCAAACATTCCCATCAATTAGACAACTCACCTTACTGTCCTGTGAAAAACCCAGCTTAATAAAGCTTTGTCTCCCCAAGACATCAGCAAGGAACCGATTACCAGGCAACCAAGGATCACCCCACAGGGAGAAATCATCACCATTACCAATAGAAAAATGAACAAACTCCTTTAGAGAGTCTCTCTCCTGAATAATTCTGTTAAGATGCCAAGAGAAAGCACTATTAACACAAACTAACCAGAAGGAACTCTTGTTGAAATACCTCTCATGAATCCACTTGACCCATAAAGAGTCAGCTTTACTAGAGATATTCCAAGCCTGAAAAATCAAAGAAGCTTTATTGATATCCCTAATAGATCGAATACCCAAACCCCCTTCCTCTTTGGGTTTCACCACAGACTCCCACTTAATAAGATGGACATTAGAGTGTCTTTCAGAACTTCCCCAAATAAAATCCCTAGTCAAACGTTCAATATCGTCAATGACAGAACAGGGAAGAGGGAAATAGTTGGTCCAAAATAGATGGATCGAGGAGATGGTAGATTTAGCAAGTTCATGATTTCTTAATCTTCAACATGGTCTTCATAATTTCTTATTTTATGAAACATGATTATCATTATTGCTTGATTCATTAGCATGTCAGTGATACATAATATTTCATTTAAAATCATAAATATAAAAGCACCAAAATACATAAATTGTTAGCTTTATCATGATTTTCCATAAGCATATAATGATTACTAATGTACTCATAATTTAGTTGAGCCATTACAAAGCAAATAAAATAAACCTTGAACCCTAATTTATTACTCAGTGTGCATGACCACTCAACTGAGCTTGGGGAGGTACACTAAGTATACCTTGAGTCCTGATCAACCCTAATGTATTGTATGTATCATAATCATGTATTAATTACACTCAATTAACATTACTTTATGATTTCTAATTAAACATGGGAATATGGTTGGGATTCAGGGTCTGATACTGGTCAGGGAGGTTTCTTGTCTCAAAACTTTCCAACAATTATTTAAACATGAATTTTCTGAGGTTAGTGTAATTAGTTCTATATTTCATAGATTTTCACCAATCAAAGGACTAGAAAACAATTGAAAACCCTTCTAGAAAAATGAGTAAAGAAAATTGACAGAAGAATGTAATGCCCTTATATGATACTCCTAATCTAGGCCGCATGAGAAGACTAAAAAGTCAAATCACCAAACTTCAACCAGCATGATATACATCAAAATCAACAAACTAAACGGCAATAACACCCACTAAGAATGTGACACATTATTGACACATGAGGGAGAGCAGTAAACTTGATGCCTGGCTTCTTCCTCATCCATGGTTCATAGGCAACTCCCCTGGCACTTTGGAGTACTGATCAAATATGAAAACTAGGGACTTTTGGGTGAAAGAGGGGATGTCCCGTAACTCCCTTGCATTCCATTTAATCCATCAATCCCAAATTAGATAGTTTTATGATCTAGAGCTAAAGTATCTACTCTCTCCATGGACAACAAACTGGAGAAAAGTTCGAAGCCACAAAGAGGGGAAACTACACTTGAATGACACATTTGTTGAGTCTGTAAAGATTAGTCAAATCCAAAGGAACATTCCGTTGTGGGTATTGATGCTTAAAACCTTGAACAACTATGTGATAAATAGGAACTAGAGTCATGGAGTATTAAACCAAAAAAGAGATTATAGTTTTGGAAAACTAAATGAATCCTATATTTATCTATAGAATGACCTTTTGGAATGATTTCATGTATTTTGGCAGCCTAAATGTTGCCTAAATGGCAGGCCACCACTCGAGCTCTACAAGCATGAAACTTGCTTTTAATGTAGAGTGTGTCAGTGAAAAGCAAGGGCTGAGGGATTAAAGGAAATGATGAATGGGATCTGCGGACACTCTTTAGCTATATTCAACCCAAACTGATGATGGATGAGTGTCTTTTAGAGGTCGAGGATTCTTGTGGTGTCATTAGAACAAAGTGGATGTCAATGTGGAGCTTTCTATGTGGAGTGGTAGAAGTGGTACATAGTTCTCGATTGGGTGTTTTCACTGTGCGTGGAGATATGTGCAAAGTGGGGGCTTGCTGAACTCAATTCAGGCTCATGGAACTGATATCGGTAAGAAAACTAGGATTCATGGAGGAGAGATAAGGTACAGGGTTTCCAATTTTCTTTACTGATTGTTGTGCAACTACACACAAGATGTGCAGGGGTTGAAGATGAAATCTTCACCCCTAGGATCTAGATCCTACGATTCAGGTTGAAATTTCCATTTTGTGATCACTTCAAATAAGTTGCAAGGGAAAATACTTAGGGATATCAACTTAATCATATGTATTAGGTGAATAACCAGGTTATATAATGAGAGTTTGTAAATATTTGGTATTAAGTTTATTTGGGTTAGCTAGGGTCATTTAAAGTTAATGAAATTTGGTAAGTTAGCTAAATCATACACGAGGAATCCAAATATCCCCTTGGTTTTTTTATATTGAGATTCGTAATTATGCAATTCACAACATTAGCTACTTAGAATAATTAATGCATCTATAATTATTTAAGAGGACTTTGGTTACCAAAATTTAAGGGAATCTCTAATGTTGAGATATATACTCATATAAAAATAACGGAACATATTATGCATGCATATTGGGTAAATTTTCATCAAACCCTAACTAGGCATCATTACATAAATAGGGCTAGTTTCTAAATGTTATTGAATTAAGATGTGATAAGTGCTTGAATCATCATCTTTCACACTTATTCTGTGGTTTTACATCATTGAGAATAAATGAAGTTTGTGGCCTAACATTATCACTTTAATTAGAAATTGAAATTCTAGGGATGTCACTTTTATTTCAAGCTAAAATTCTAAGGTTATTACAATTCTACCCATCTTACAGATATTTTTTCCTTGAAATTTTCACACAATGGTATGGTACTATGTCAGGGTTTCACATATATATATACACCAACACCTTATTCTTGTCATAAAGAGTCATAATTTAGCACTAAAATGTTCATAGTATGCCATTAACATGGATAAATGTATCTTGTCTAATATCACTAACACTAGCAACATGTATATTTTACTAATGAAAACTAAACCATACCTTCACCATACACTATGAAAAAAATTATCACATACCTTTATCATCAGCGTAATCATATTACTCATTGAGTCAATTAAGGTGAGATCTCCACTTAATCTTGCACCAAACTGCTCACTACTTTAAAGAGCTCATCACGCCCAAGTTCTCATTGTTTCCAAGAGACCATTGTACTCAAGTGCTCATTTACTTTGGAGAAACAAAAAATTAACATTACTTTCTTAAAATTTCCCTTATTTTTTAATGATCAGAATCCACCCCCATGTATTCCTAGATAGGGATAGTAAACCTAAGAGAACTTATACAACCGCACACCAGTTTCCTCAAGTAGTTGCGTAAGAGGCCGGTTGACGTCGCGAGAGTCTAATTGTTGAACAACACAACCAGGGGGATTCAAACCTGGGACCCTTTGTGAGGGGAACCTGTGCTTGACCACCTGATCTACTACTCATTGACTAAAATTTACTTTATTACCTTTCTTTATTCTCGTAACTTCAACGTAATTACATTTAACATTCAACCTTGGCATGGATTATGTCTATCACTAACTAATGTATTAGTTTTAGGTGACTTTCTAATGTAGGCCTTTTGTGTTACTCATCTTTGTGACATCCCCAAATATATGTTGATCAGGCACTAACCAGACAATGTAAGACCTTGTAATGCTACTCTCTGACAACCTCAAAGCGCATATGTTCCATATCACATGCACTAGTAAGCAAGAAAGAAACACACAATAAGTCTTTATGCTCATGGAATACCCTCTACACCTCTCAATTGGTTGGCCAAACCATTGAGAAATGAGAGGACATGTCAGATGTGAAGCTTAATACAAAAGATTCAAACTAGAAATACATCTATCCCTAATACATATGTCCTAGATTACATATACCTCAATACCTATATTTTGAACCACAATTACCATTTTAACCCATTCCTCATTTAACATGGATATACTATTTAACCTTATTGAACTCATTTCTTCAATCTAATCTTAACTGATTGGACCTAAAAAAATTAAACCTAACTAAGAATAATGAGAATCATGGTGGACAATTATCCTTTTCCTCCGATACCTAGTTGTAACACCCCAAATTTCATATCCATCCACATGAGCAGAAGCATCAATTCCTGACTCATAATATTGATGGGTGTCACATATATTGAATATTATGCATCAAGAACAATTGGAATATAACCATCACAAATACACCTTTTTTTCTCTTTCTCAAATGTTTACATAAGATGAAAAACTTCATACAAACTGATGATGTGGTTCAAAAACTTAAGCATGAATGAACTAGCCTCAACCTATAAAACAAAGATGAGGCAGATAATGGAACCCCACCAAGTCACTCTAGTCTTTCATGGTATCACCAATATCCTTAGCCTGATGTGTTAGTTTTCCTATGCTCATCACATGCGGACAACTCATCCCCAACCATGCAAAGCAATTTAAGAGATATGAGTGACACTAAGTAGTTAGACATGAATATAGCTTACACATGGAATGACATGAAAATAACTTGAAATGTAATTATATAACATGATTACTTGAAGACTTAAGTAAACAGACATGATTACATGAAAACTATGTATTTTATCTTGAATTAACATAGTCACTCTCCTGAATTCACCACAATGCTCATAAGACTGGTTAAGGCTCACATAAGGCCAGTTAGGCTCACATAAGGAGGTTAAGTCTCACACAAGGCTGGTTAAGGCTCACATAATGATCCCCCAAAGCGCATAAGGCCAATTAAGTCCCACTTAAACATTATTGAGAAGACTACATCAAAAGAACATGGTTTCTTAATCTTAAACACGGTCTTCATAATTTCTTAATTTATGGAACATGATGATCTTTTTTTCTTAATTCATTAGCATGGAGGTGATACATAATAATTCATCTGAAATCATAAACATGAATTCAATAGAAAGCATAAAATCTTATCATGAGCATGACTTTCCATAAGCATATAATGAGTACTAATGTACTCATACTCCAACTGAGCCATTATGAGTACATAAGCGAATAAAATAAACCTTGAACCTCAATTTTTTACTCAGTATGCATGACCACTCACCTGATCTTTAGGAGGTACACTAACTTCAAATTGAGTCCTGGTTAGACCTAATTTCATGTATATATCATAATCATGTGTTAATAACACTCAACAAACATTAGTTTATGATTTCTAATTAAACATGGGAATTATGTTGGGATTCAGGCGTGACACTAGGTCAAGGAGGCTCTTTGTCTCAAAACCCTTAATAATTATCTAAGGTCAGGGTAATTACTTATGGATTTCCTAGTTGTGGCCAATCAAAGGATGAGAAAACAATTGAAAACCCTTTTTGAAAAAATGAGTAAAGTGAATTGATAAAAGACTATAATCTCCTTATATGATTCTCCTGATATAGCTAGCATGATAGGGTTAAAAATCACATTACCAGTCTTCCACCAGTGTGATATACATGAAATGAATAGACTAAATCACAATAACACCCATTAAAAATGAGACACATTATTAGCATGAGAGGGTAGAGCAGTAAACTTGATGCCTGACTTCTTCCTCAGCCATGGTTCATGGATAGCTCCCCTGGCGCATTGGAGTTCTGATTAACTGTGAAAATTGGGGATATTTAGGTGAAAGAAGGGATCTCCCATAACTCCCTTACATCGTATCAAATATATCAAGCCCAACTCGGGAAGTTTGGTTGTCAGGAGCTAAAGAATCTACTCTCACCATGGCCAACAAAATGGAGAGAATTTCACAGCCACAATGAGGGGAAACCACTCTTAAACGAAACATTTGTTCAGTCCATGAAGATTAGTCAAATCCAAAGTAAGATTCCACTATGGGTATTGACACCTAAAACCTTGAATAGCTATGTGATAAAAAGGAACTCGAGTATTGGAGTTTGAAACTAGAAAAGAGTTTGTAATTGTTGAAAACTAAAAAAATCATATTTTTAACTATGGAGTGACCTTCTAGAATGATTTTGTGTGTTTTGGCAGCCTGGATGTTGCCTAAATAGTAGGCCAATGGTGGATATCTATAATCCTAAAACTGGACTCCTCGGCAAAGTGTGTCCGTGAAAAGCAAGGATTGAGGGCTTCAAAGAAATGATGAACATGATTTGAGGAAGCTTACTTGGGTTGTAATTGGATTGGAATGCACCAACACTTCTCGCTCAAACTTTTCATCGGTGGGAAGGAGACTCAATTATGATGTCTCCTCATCTATATTCAACCCAAACTTATGAAGGAGTGTTTGTTAGAGGCTGAGGATGCTTGTGGTCTCATTATAACAAAGTGGGTATCAGTATTGAACTTTGTGTGTGGATTGTCAAAAGAGGTACATAGTTCTCAATTGGACATTTTTGCTATGCATGGAGATAGGAGAGAATTGGGGGCTCGTTGAACTGGGGTCAGGCTCTAGAACTAATAAAGGCATGAAAATTATGATTTGTGGAGAGGAGAGAAGGGACGAGGTCATTGATTTCCTTTCCTAACTATTGTGCCACCACACACAATATGCACAGGAGTTGAAGACATAGTCTTCTCCCTGGGATTCAGATCCTACAATTTAGATTGAACCTGAAATAATTTCCATCATGTGACCATTCCAATGAAGTGGCAAGGGGAAAGACTTAGGGATATCAACTTAATCAACCATATTAAGTTAATAACTAAGTTAAATAATGAGATTTTGTATCCTTTTGGTCTTAAATATGTTTGGGGTTAGCTTGGGTGCTCTGAAGTTTATGAAATTTGGTAAGCTGTCTAAATCAGACATGACGAATCCAAATATCCCCTTAGTTTTAATTTTGAGCTAGGAAATTATGTGATTCACAAGATTAGTTACTTCGGATAATTAATGCATTAGTAGTTATTCAAGAAGAGTTTGGTTGCTAAAATTTGAGAGAAACTCTAATTGAGATAGATACTCATATAAAAATAATGGAACACATTATGCATGTATGTTGGGTAAATTTTCATCAAACCCTGACCAGACATTACTACATAACTAGGGATATATTTTATCTATTATTGAATTAATTTGTGATAAAATGCTTGAATCATCAAGTTTTAGATTTATTCTATTGTTTTACATCATTAAGAATAAATAAATTGTTTTCCTAACATTATTGGTCACTTTTATTGGAAACAAAAATCTAGGGATGTTTGTTTAGTTTGAAACTAAAAATTCTAGGGGTGTTGCAGAGATCTTCTTGTAGGGTATGTTGAGAATTTTTTTATTGTTTCCGATGCACCTTTTGCCTCCACAAATCCCAACATTGTTGTCATCGAGGAAAAAATGATATCATAGGAAACCAAATCCTTTTTCTTCTTAGGAATTTTGTTGAGAATGATGTACAAAGTTGTTATTGCCAATTTTACCATTTCATACTCCTTAATGGTGTACTTACTAGTCAACAAAGTCTTTAGAAATTTTGACCATATTGGGATCTCAAAAAGGGATGTCCACATGAAGCTTCTTCATAGCTTCTCTCAATTTCAAGAATCTACCATCCAACTTTGTTTTCTTAAGATGTGCTTGATAGAGAGGCCTTGGCTTCTAAACCCACACGTCTGGATCAACACAATCAAACTGTGGTTTCACAACACCAAAGTATCTACATATATCAACATCAATAGTTGTTTCC
This sequence comes from Alisma plantago-aquatica, assembly GCA_963693085.1. Taxonomy (NCBI): domain Eukaryota; kingdom Viridiplantae; phylum Streptophyta; class Magnoliopsida; order Alismatales; family Alismataceae; genus Alisma; species Alisma plantago-aquatica. The sequence goes on along the minus strand of OY856410.1, from coordinate 727,967,032 downwards.
TGTACACGTTCCTTCTCTACTATCATTGTATCATCCAATATCAATAGAAATGGTAGCTGGTGTCACTAGAGGAGGAGGGACATACACATTTCCTGAATGTGCTAAAATAACTTTAGCTGCTAGTGGTGATTGGAATTGTTCTAAAGTTTCCTAGCTAAGGTGCCTGTAGGAGGCATACAGAGGAAGAAATTTGGGTCAACTAAGAATCAATTGATTTCTATTATGCCTGCTAGTTCAAAAGCATAGTATTTTTCTTGGCAGTCATGGATTACTGAGATTTAAGAATATTTTCACTGGTTGAAAATTTGTCATCATTCAAGGATGGGTCAATTGACTTTGGAATTTAGAGTACTTCATTGGGATTCTATAATTGTTGCCCATGTGTGTAACCATGATTCTAAAATTTCCTCTATAGTTTCCTTGATTTATGAAGTTTTGTTGTTGATTGAATTGGAACCTGGTGGAGCACAACCTTGGTTGTTCACTTGCATCATTTGCTACTTTGAAGCATTCTCTACTTTTGTTGGATTGTCATACTAAAAAGTGGGATGGTTTCTAGCTTGCTTTGGGTTGTAGTAGACTTGGTCTTGAATGTTGTGTAATAAATTTAGATCTTCTATATACCATTCTTTTTATTGTACATGGATGTTGTTTAGCATGACATTATATAGGAGTTGGCAATTGAGAATAGAGTGGTCATGTCCTTTGCAGGATTCATAAAAGAGATATGTAGACTTCACCTACTTCTACACATGTTGTGGCTATCCTCTTGTCATATATGCATTAAAAGAGGACATAAAATAGTCTTGACTTCTTGTGAGATTCTATAATATATAAGAATTCAAAATTTTGTTTAGCCCTAGCTACCTCGAGGACAACGACTTTCCCTATGATTGAATGGGATTGAAGCTAGTTTTTAAAACATTTTTCTATAACCTCTCATCCGATGTCAAAGTTATGGAACATGAAGTTTCATCCTAATGAGGAATTCAAGAATTCCTTGTTGTCATAACCAAAACCCTAATAGAAGTTCTCTATCAGCTGAACATGTGAGATGTCGTGGTGTGGGAAATGGAGGAGAAGTTACTTGAGCCTTTCCCAAGCATCAACTAGGGACTCACATGAGACCATGTAGAACTGTGTAATCTGGCCCCTATCTAGTAGGTGAGGGATGGCAGATTGTACCACTCTAGAAACATAGATTTTAGACCCTCTCATGTCATGATGTTGTCACCCTTCATGGAGATATATGAAATTCTCACCTGGTTCGTCACTTGAAAAACCAAATTTTGAGGGTGTCTTCAAAATATCTGGGTTGCTTGTCCAAAGAACAATGAAGGGTAAACAAATACAAGTGGTCTTGACAATTATCACCTTTATTGCAAATGAAGGTGTTACATTTTATCATGAATATCCACTGCATGCGGATCTTGAACTACATGATGGTGATAGTAGGAGGCATCACTGGTTGATGTGCATCAGTAGATTTAGGGGCAAAGAAGTCCTTGAGCTGCTTCTTCCATTCTTCTTTAAGGGTGGAAACCTTTTTGGATCTATTCTATAAAGCAATAGTTGCTCTTGTTTCCTGGAGAAGAGCTTCTCTCCAAGATGTAAGAGAAAGACTCGTGTCGTGGTTGATCTCTTTCTCTTACATCTTGTTTTTATATGCTCAGTTAAGGCATTAATAAGTTTTGTCAATCTTTGAATCAAATCTAAAAGATGTGGAGTCAACTCTTTGGGAGTGTCACATGCAACTCTAGTACCTAAAAAGATAATTGAAAATATTAAAAGCTTGATGAAGAAAAATTCAAATAGATTTAAGTGAATATCAATTCATAATCACCATCATCATCATCTAAGCCTCAATCCCAACCGTGGTGGGGTCAACTACATGGATCCTTCATTTCCATTCAACTCTATCATATTCTGATAAAGATGTAAAGATTCAAACCTCTCTTTATAATCTCCTCCCATGTTAATTTAGGCCTTCATATTCTTCTATTAATTGTGTTTTATTCAATATAGGAAGATTACTCGGTCAGTGTTGCACATGTCAAAACCATCTGAGTCGGCCCTCGTACAACTTGTCCTCAATGCTCACCACTACCACTTTATCCCTGATATAGTTAATTATTAAGAATTCTTTTATTCTCTTACCACACATCCCTATCAACATACACATTTCAATTGAGTTCATCTTGTTGAGACCTTGTTTCTTCAGCTCTCCAAATCCACTCCCTGAGAGCATGGTTGGTCGTATAGATGTTCTATAAAGCTTGATTTTTATTTGGAGAGGAATATTTCAGTAACATAATACTCTAGTTACACTCCTCTATTCTAACCATCATGAAGTGATCTAGTGACAAAAATCATCTTAGAAATCTCCATCTGTTTGAATAATAGAACCCCAATAATGAAATTTATCACATTTTGGTATATCTACTTTGTTTAACTTGGATCCACTGTGCACACTCTGATATTGGCTAAAATCACAATGCATATACTCAATTTAGGGCCTGCTAATCATCAATCCATTTGATTTTAATTCCTTTCTCCAAATTACAACTTTATCATTCAATCTGTCTTTAGTTTCATCAAATAACACAATATCATGTACAAATAACATACACCAAAAAATATCATCCTGAATATTCTTTATCAACTCATCCATATAAAAAATAAACATATATGAACTGAGTATGCATCCTTGATGTACCCCAACTATGATAGGACATGTTGGTGTCTCTCCTCCAGGATTCTTCACACTTGTAGTTGAGATATCATACATGTCTTTAATGAAGACAACATATAGGATTGGCACACCCTTTTTCTTTAAAACCATCCAGACAAGTTCCTTGTGTACTTGATCATAAGACTTTTCCAATTCAATAAAATCCACATGAATATCTCTTTTTCTTTCTCTATACTTCTCCATAATCCTCCTTATCAGTTGAGTGAATATTAAATGGAAAATAAAAACCCTAGTTTCTCAAACACTGTGGTTTCAAGGCTATTATCATCCTCAGAGATGATGCCAAAATTTTATACCATTTTATTGCTCAAACAAACTCCCTAAGATTTATTATCCTAGGTTTTAAACATTTTTCACAATTGCAACTAATTCACCCACAAGAAGACACATCAATTGCAATATTGCAAAGGGTAAAACCCATTAGCCAATATTTTAAAGAAATTTCCAAGAACTAGTTGTTGAACAAAATATTTAAAAATCAATTGTAGAGGGTGATTATAAACTCATGGTTGAAACAAGATTCCAAAGTAAGTAAATAATTGAAAAGTGGGTTGAAATCAATAATAAAGATACATTGGGATGTTCATATTTCACCACCAATGCCTACATACTCATCCTAGTTCTTAAAAATTAGTAACTATAACCAACAAGACTAGGACCATATGAATTTGCTATTTCAGAATGTGAATTGCACACAGATTGAATTCCCTACAAGATCGAGGTCTTTTTATCCACGTGCCGATGGCTCGATCATCCTATAGGATTGCTTCCATGATCATATATAGAATCCTACACATTCATTCGAGGACCTAATCATACGTTTTGTGATGTCTGCACTTACGATTATGTAAAACATGCTAATTGTAAGATTATTTCAACAAGAAAGAGAATCAATGAACTAAGAGCAATATATTAAACTGGAATCACTGAGTTTGATAACTACTAAGATAAAGTACTGGAAATGGGGTTACTCCCCATACCCCAATGAGAAGGCGTACTTGCTCATATCCATGAAAAAAACACAAATACAAGTAGGGAGAGGAGAATGCATGTCAGTAAAGATGAAATAAAGGGAATACAGAGGTGTGTAGATATAGGAATCCACTCTAACATCAAAAAGTCTAAAAATATCCATGAAGATGATGTACTTCCTTCATTTTCTCCTTGGGTTCTTTTCTCTAACGGTGAGTCTGAGGTGAGTGTGAATGAAATCCTTGAAAATTAGGTTGTATTTTGTTTTATTCAGATGTCATTCTTTTCTCTGAGAGTTTGGCAATTGTATATTTTTCCTTGGGTGTCGCATTGCTAGGGAGAGTAGGTAGGCTATTCGGCTAATCATCCACTTGGTGGCATGTCAGATGCATTTCTAGTCCTCCGACCAACAAGGTTGATTAGATGATTAACATTCTAAATAGTTGCCTAGAGAGTGAGTGGGTAGGTCGATCCATGGGGTGGATCATTCGATCATTTGGGTGCTCAAAATTATTGATGGTTTCTAGCTTAGAAGGCATGTATTGTGTTTGATCCACAAACTAAGAAGATCACGCAATCGAACTCATCTTTTGGTGCTCTTCTATAGTGGATCGATTGATCAATAGGGTTAATCGACCAACCACTTGGTGTTTGAAAATCATCAAAGTTTACTGATCTTGAAATTTGCCTACTAATCAACCTATCAATGAAGGAGGTTGGTCGATCAGATTCTTGCTTTATGGATGACTTGGATATCCATGCTGATTGGTCAATAAGGGATCCTGGCCCTCTGATCAACTTTCTTGGTTTGTGATGCATAACTCCATTTTTTCTTATAATATCTTCTAAACTTGGGACATGCATCAGTGGAGGGATTTTATCATGCTTTTGAATCGAATATTTTTTTTATCTACATAAGCACGATAAATCTTATCAAAATTCCGAATATTTAACCATGAAAGGGAAAACACAAAATTAAGCAAAAGAACAAGCAAAGGATCATGGAATCGAGAAAATTTGATATAGCATATGCAATATAATGTAATGAATATGCATTCATCTGCTAGTATCCATCAAACTCATACTCTTCTCCTATCCTAGACCATCCCTAGGGTGACTTCCTCTCTACTAAAGATAGAAATTTCTTAGGAAACTTGTCTCTATTGATTCTCTAGGTGTGCCTCACCTACTGGACACCCTACCGTACATATAGAAGAGTCATGGGGTTGGAATCATTAAGTTACAATTTATTTTAAAATCAAAACTCAAAGACAGAATAGAATTGGATAGCTCAGAAAGCTTCTACTCTTCCAATTGGCTAGCCAACGACTAACTCATTAACCTAGTGGGCCGACTGGTATTTTTAGTTGCTCAATTGGTAAAATCAACAAGTCCATATCCAATGTAATGACAACTTCAATTCCAAATTGACCAAGCTTCCAATTTCTAACTGAATCTTGATTTTTCCTAAGTTGCCTGACTGAACTATTCAGTTATTTGATTCATCGCTTTCCTTAAGTGGTGATTAGTGGATTTGATTTAGACTCAACCTACTTGCTTACTCATGCTTCATCCAACTGACTGACTAACTGACCTAGTTGGTTGATTGATATATCTAGTCGCTCAATTGACTAAGTTAGAAATTCCTAGTCCAATTTGAATTGACCAGTTTGATCCCAACTTGATCGAGCTTCCAATTTCTAAACAAGTTCTTTACTACCTAATTAGATTATCCATCCAATCCATTGGCCACTCACCTAAGTGGTGATCTGTCACTTTGGTTGACACTTAACCTACCATATGACTCATGCTCCAAGGAATTGAAGTTTGCATTCACGCATATGATTATAATAATTTTGTCCTAGATTATTAGTCCCAACCGAATGATTGGCTTTGCTAGTAAGCCAGTTGGGAAAATTTTGCTTGTGACATCATTTAGAATGATTCTAATCAATATGTGTGAATGTAAAATTCAATTAGGTGGAACATTCTTATATGTGTGACCATGTAGGTTCCTGATTACATTAGTAGCAATGTTCAATACCTCACATTCAAACAACAACATCTAGGAACACATCATTTCTACTCAAGTAATAGAATAAGTTGGAGAAGAACCTCATCTAGTAAAGTGACCAATTTTACTAGACCATGCAATTCATTTGTCACAAATATCCAGATTGAACTTGATGCATGTAGTTTCAATCCTATTCTCATTCAATCTATGTTTCCTGAATGAGAGAATATGTTTGAGATATTATGAGCTCAATATCCTTACCGAATCACATGAGCCTGGCCATGCATATCCATTGTCTCACTTATAAAGTGGTGAAGATACCACTGTAGTGGAGGGACAAGTTACATCTATATCAGTGATAATAATCCACATGTATTACACTGCACCCAATCTGTACATGTATGGGAAACCTTTTTTAGAGTCATGTTTAGTTAGTGTTCAAGTACACAAAACAACATGTGATCAGAGTAGCAATTTTAGGTATGAAGATTGCATTTAAGATATGACTCCAAATTCAATGACATTACTTCCGTTTCATTCTCGTAGTGGTTCTTTATAGTACCACATATTCTTTAATAAGTACCTATGCATCTAAGTTGGTATCTAATACCATTATGAGTGAGTCATAGTCATCTCTCAACATAGTACTAGTATTATGTGTTATTGTTGTCTTTACGATATCGACAATAGTAACTAACTAGGGACATACAAAGATTGAATACTCAAAATATACATATGATCTCATGTTTACGTTCTCAACGCAAACCATATGTCATCAATTCAACATGTTGTTTAGACATTATGAAATTTATTAATTATCTGAATATTGAAACAACATTATATATGGATTTTTTATTAATAAATCAAATAAATACTAAGTATCCCATTACAATCATCATATGATGGCTCTCAGGTAAAATCAACACATCCTCAAAGTGTACATGATAAGATCAATAGGATTCATTCTATACATATACAAAACACTAAGGAAACGAGGCTTGACTGTACCCTTCAAAACTTTCCCTCTAGAATCATGCTACAAAAAGGACACACAAGTAATGAATACACCATTAACATATATATCTTCTTCTATCTTATCTTTATCATTAGGCAATAACCCTAATACCAACAATAACATGAATCTCAGGCCTCTGTTAAAACTTCATTGGTTGTCAAAAACATCTCATTACCTTGTTATTTTGTACCCTTAGCACCACACCTTTCTAGAAATTGGCTTTGGGTGGGGTTCCTATATGGCTAGGTGGTCGATATGCTTTCTTCTTATTCCTAAAGAATAATTGTTATCAACCTTGTGTTTTCTGGTGAGTATAATCTTTTAATGAGAGGACTAGGGATCACTCTTCATTGGTCTCTTCAAATCTTCTTAATGAAATTTAATGAGACGATGTTAATTATATTTGGCAAGTAACTTTCAAACTATACCTCTTGGATTCATTGTCGAGGATCCTAATGGGGTCCCTGATCATGCTTTAACAAAGCCCACCATTAACTTATTATCCTATTTATCGACGGGATCAAGGCTTCATTGAGTTCATCTTAGAACCACCTCTTGGCCACCTATTTTAGTGACAAAAGTAAATGTAATGATGTCTCCTCAAACTCCATCATGGCTCACAGAAGGTTAGAATAATTAAAAGGTTAACCCTATCAATATCAACACAATAGGGACATTGAAAGGTAGTTTTATCCATCATATGGTTCTTCTAGTACCTTTTTAAGTATGCATACTATTAACCACATCAATGGTTCATCCTTCAAATTATGATATATTATCTCTTAAAATCCTTTATATGATCAAAGCATTGAGTCCATAAGGGAAGAAACAAACTTAAGCATACATCCCTAGTAGAATACAATACATGGGGATACAAAGATTAGAATTTTCAATGTCCACACTTCTTCTGCAGTTGTGCCTCTATTGACACATTTATCACACACTCCCAAATGTTCATTCACATATAATGGTTGATCAAAATTAAGACCATTTTACATAGAACAAACACCAAAAGCCTATTACTAAATTGGTTTCTAGGAAAAACCACATCTCTCTCAACAAAACTCCTTCAAAACATAAGGTACATGACATTTCCATGAAATGATGGAAATGCCTTCAATAATGACAATTGCTTCTAGGGAAACTAAACAGTTACATAATAAATATATTAACAAAGACCACCACCAAAAATATCCAGACTTCATTGTATCTCGCCTTCCTTTTCCCATTCTAAACCCCAATCTATTCATTTGTGGTTCTCCCCCTTCAGTCGTTGTGTCCACTACATGTGAATACCTAATCCTTGACCTCATTGACAACTCTAAATTCTTGGTTAAGGTCTTTGCATGATGCAATATCCTCACCATAAAAAAACTTGAGCAATGTCACAGTTAACACCCTAGATGTCCACTTTTAGCTTCTTGATTCCTAGAAGCACTCTCAATCTTCTGAAAACTCTTTTCTTTGTATAAATCATATGTCGTCTCCCAGAAGACACCAAGAGTGACTATATTATGGGTCTTTTATCACCATCTCTTGTATCGAGACTTTAGTCCATACATCCATATCACAAAGGACACTCAATATTAGTTTTGAAACCACTTATGATGGTGGCATGGGATAAGTATCCATATATAATCTTCCACCACATTTTTGGGATGCTGACACCTGTTGGGAAATATAGAGATTGTGTAGGCAGTAGAAACAAAAAAATGCTATCCATATTTCCTAACTAGCAGATCACATCAACAACGATGTATTAGGAAAGAGGATGCAAGATGTGCCTTTTCCTTGAGCAAGTCTAATGACCATCCTTGCACAGAGACGTGCTTGCTTCTCAAGAAATACATGGACGATAGTCAATAGCATCCTTCTAGTGCAGCACACATGGACGACGGCTAACAATGTCCTCTTAGCATAGCAGAAAGAGCTTCCACACTTCTATTAAGTCCACACAGACCATTACGAACTCCAAGTTTCACTTCCTGAACCAGCATGAAGGAGTTTCCCCTTCATTTTTCAACACTAGCAATCCATGCGGACCATAGGGAACTCCAAGTTATGCTTCCTAAAGTGGCGGGAAGGAGTTTCCCCTTCGTTTGTCAACATGCTAGTATTGACTTATTATCCCTTTCTATCTCTCCCTTATGGGTAAGACAACTTGGACTTGCATGTTAGCAAATATGTGATAAGTGAATCTTAAGTCTATTGAGGTACTTGGACATTCCCTTTAAATAGGAGTGACTAGGACATGGATTTACAAACTATTGGGAGATGAAGGGTCAGTTTTCATGGCTGGGCAGAGGCTACACAACTTATCAAGCAACTAGACAATCACAGTTGATCTATTGCCTTGCAGTAAGCAGCACAATAACACTATTTTAATGTGTGTCATTTCAATCATCATTTAATATGTTTGACTCATTCAAACTATCCCTTTTGATCCAGTCGATCAATTGGACAGCCCAATCGGTTGACTGGATACTCTAATTATCTGTTAGAAACATTGATTAGTTGAGTGATTGAACATTTCAATTAGTCCACTAGCAGGTTCCATGGGACAAAGTGAGTAGAGTCCAATATGTCAATTGGATGCTCCACCTGGTCGAATGGCTCACTAGTCGACTGAGTGACAACTAGTATTATTTATTTTGATTACCCAAACACTTTAGTAACCAAATCGAATTGTGTCCATGATTAAACCCCTCTTCCAAGTTAATCCTATGTGTGTGACCCTATAGGTCCCAAATTACGTTGGCAGTGAAAGTCCATAATCTGATTATGACTTCACAAGCAAAGAGTGGTATCTAGCAACACATCATTTCTACCCGTGTAACCGGAAAGTTGGAGAACAATTTCAACCTACATTTGTGATTAGTGTTACCTTGATGATATAGTTCCTTTGTCTTAGATATTCATATTGAAAATGAGGCATACATTTTCATCCTCTTAATATTCAATATAGGTATCTTGAACTAGAGAAGACTTATGAGATGCACATGAGCTCAATATCACATATTGACTCAGATGAGAATGGCCTCACATTTCTTAGTCTCACTTATCAAGTAGCTAGGATATCAACTCAAATAGGAGGGACACATTTCATCTACAACACTCACAATCAATCCACATGTGTCACAAAATGCCCAACACCACCTTTAAGCAACCCTTATTCAAGATCACATTGAATGGTGTCAAAGTTCACCGAATGACATGTGATGTGTGTAGCAACTTTAGGTATAAGAACCACAATCACCACTATCACTTTGAGAGATGATTATAACTACCATACAATGGTTTCGTGTATCATTGTCAAGGTGGGGTTTTCTGGTACACTATTATCTAACAAGTAACTATGTGTTTGACTTGATATTCAATATCATGAGTAATGAGACTCTATCATCAATCAACACACATTCTAGTCTTATGTATTGTTGTTGGCTATTTTTCTTCGACAACAACATCTGACTAGAGACATAAAAAGAATGTATATACTCTTATCATACATATGATCTCATTGTTCAGGTACTCAACCTAAAAACATATGTCATTGAGTATCATTCTTTAGACATCTATCATGTTATATAATCATCTCATAATTAAAGAAACATAATGGACAAATTTCCTATATTATTAATCAAATAATGTATATGATACCACATTACAATCACTGTATGACTGTCTCTCTGGGAATACATACCAACAACATTTTCAACACATATATTTGATTATTGGAGTCCAAACACACTATTTTTCACCAACTTCAACAAAGCTTTTTGTGTCTATGCACTGACACAAGAAAATAGATTTGCAGTCTCTATGAAGATTTGAATCAAATATATTTTCCTAAAATATCAAACTAAAGTATGAGGATCAATATGACCTTACCTTCATCTTCTCCAACCCCACAAACCACCTAATTACATGGTTTATCCTTAACAAAAAACAAAAAATCACTGTGTTTCATTCTTTGATCGATGCCCTGCCAACAAAAAAGGCATATGCTCAAGTGTGGAAAGCCCCATCAACCCAATACAGTATCCATCCATACACCCATGATAACTCATGTCTGTACCAACTTAAAACTCACCCATGCACCAAAGAAATAACATCAAAAATATAAACCTTCCACGTACCATGCAACCAAAACAAACCAATGTACACCGCCTATCATCACTCCCCCAGTCATGAATTTTAGGTGCATGCAAAGCCAAAAACACTTGTTTGGGAACAAATGTCATATATTATCAACAAGTCAATCTATGCTACAACAACTTAAAGTAGAATCTCTAAAAAAGTTAGGAAAAACCAATAATCATAGTGATACAGATAACAAAATCCAAAATAATCTTTAGCAAGAAGCTCCTATCCTCAAAGATTTCTCACCTACCATAATCTATAAGAATAATAACAAAATATTCTTTTCACACTTAGAGATAGGTAATCATGGAAATAGTTCTTGCACTCATTTCTCTTCAGAATGTTATGACATTGATCCTATACCATCAATTGCTGATTGAGACGATATATATGAATTTGTTTCTTTTTCCAACATGTTGGTCACCTAGATGATTACATAGCATTATCCACAATAGAATAAACTTTGGATTGACACAATAAAATACCACTGTCCTTGGAAGATGCCCAACTCTCTAATCTAAACATCTAATTCTCTCTCTCCAACTCTCTTACTTAGTCTAGAACCCTCTTTCAATGATCCTATCTTCTAAGAACATTTGTGTCACATCTAGTGCGGATAATTGACATCAAATTATACAATACATGATGTATAATAAATTTAATCTCATTACCATCAAGGAAAATTCCCATCCTATAAAAATTTCATCTCAACACCATTAATGACCATTTCAAAATTGAGTGCTACAAATTCCCTCGAATAGTGGTGGATTACTTGTTGGAAGGAATCCTAGTTACTTCCATTGTATCTCATCTCACATCAACAAATACTCCATCTCCTGTAGAGTGGTTCCACACTTCAAACTAGAAGTGAGTCAGTCCACTACCTAGAGAGGTCAACCTCTAGGATTTCTTAACCTTGCATCTTCATTATGTTCATTATAAGAGATACAATACATGACCAACCAAAGGACTTACCTATCCAAATATAAAGAGTCTTCAACCTTACCAAGGACTTACCCACTTTACAAGGAGTCTTCCGCCTTCTTCCAAGGACTTACCTACTCTTGCACAAGTCTTCAACCTTGCAGGGATTACCCACTCTTCTTGTATCTTCCGCCTTTGACTCTACCTTCATTCGGAGAAGCTTCCACCAAGGACTTACCCACATGAGCAAGGAGTCTTCTGCCTTCACCAAGGGCTTATCCACTCTTGCTCCAAATCTTCAACCTTGATCTGCACCAAGGGACGCCTTCCCTTGTTCTTCTTCACCTCTCTTAGCCAAGAGAGAGAACCTTCATCTTCATGGTTGAAATGAGAGACAGAGAGGTGGTGGAAGTGAGAGCCTCACAAGATATACATGTAGGACTAGCTCTCTTACATATTTCCTACTCACTCTAATGAATGTAGCAAGTGATTAAGCTTAGAGAGAGAGAGGAGGCTGTAGGAAGCACTCAACTATAGAATACGAACCTCACATAGAGTTTTGCATTGAATGCTCAACATTGGAATGAAGCCCAAGGGGTCCTATTTATAGTTGGGGATGCCTTTTAGCCTTTGGGGCCACTTAAGAACGAAAACTAGCCATTTTATGGCATGCAATAGATATATTCTCACTTGTTGCAACATCATAACGGCTAGAAACACTTTTCTGCACTTTTCTGTACAGTGCAATCGGTTGAGTTTCTATAAAGGTAACTCGACCGATAGAGTAAAAGACAAAGCCGATATTCACACCATCAGTCGAGTTTGTCCTGGGGAAACTTGACCAACCAATGAAAATCGAATTGGTCAGGTACTCCATCGGTCGAGTTATGTGAAGTGTAAACTCGACCGATCAAAAGTAATTTTCAAGATCCAATTAGGATAGATCGAGTTTGCAACTCACAGAACTCGCCGAGGAACATTCTGATGTGAATTTTGGAAAATGGGGTTTTGAGTGTTTAAATATTCGATCTAAGTGCTCCTAGTTTTTTATAATCTTAATTACAAGTCATACAATCATTACAAGTGATTTACAACATGATTCTAATGGATTTGCATCATATTGCAAAAATGTGCACTTGTATTGACATTGACTTGTCTTTTCGCCAAGTTGATATGCGCAAGTTAGGGCATTTGGAGTGTGTCTATACCTAATCTAAAATCACTCAATGTAGAAGCATTAGACACCAATATGTGGAATGGTTAGTCATCATCAAAATAAGGGTTTAGTCAATTTAGACTTGAGTCAACATTGACCTAATTGACCTTGAGTCAACATTCTCCCCCTTTTTGAAGATGAAAAACCATTCCATAAATGTATTGAAGGCTTTTAAGTAAAATCATACCTTCGGAGAAACCTAGGGTTTCAATAGGATTGATCTCATATGCTCCCCCTCAATTGATGTGCATGGAGTTCTCATACTCCCCCTCAATTGATGCTATTTCGCCTTTATGGTTAGCATTCATAACATTTATAGAAACTATCTCTTCTACTCATATATGTTCTACACATATATGTCTTCTCCCCTTTACATGAATATGCTTCTCTTCTTCATGTAAGACATGCCTTCTCCCTATTTTGTCAAAAGAAGACATACTTTTCTCCTCCTTTGTCATTTCAAAAAGTGGGGGTATGAAGAAATAAGAAACACCACTTTTTAAGAGAAAGGAGATAACAAAAAGTAATAACTGTTGGAATTCCAGGTTGGAGATAGAGTGTATCTCAAGGTCTCGCCTTGGAAAGGAGTCCTTCGTTAGAATAGATAGGGGCTTGTCCAAGCATAAAAGAAAAGTAAGTTATAGCATACACTTGAACAACCCAAAGAGCCAGATAAAGTGCTGCAGAAAATAATAAAACGAAATTTTGACCCTCAAGATGGTAGATTTTGCCCAAAAAGTGTTAGGGCTCATGATAAAGTGATGAGTCTTGCTTAGAAGGTCATTCCTGCATAAAATACACTACTCTTGCAGCAAAAACTGAAATTGGAGCAAAATCTGCATAAAATCCAAAAATACTCCAATTTCTACATACAATGTAGCTCTATGTACCCTTCATCACAAAGTTATGCAAGAAACTGAAGATAGTAGATATGCAATTCAAGGAACAAGCTTGAGCAAGTGTGAAACAAGATACAAGCATAGCATATAGTGAGATACCACTAGATGAGATAACATACCAATTATAAGTAAGTCTAGAACTACATGTATGTGAACTACTAGTAGATGTTATCACAAGTTAGGACTACTAGTAGGATCTAGATCATAGCATGGGATACCAAAAGATACACAATATAGAGAAATCTATGAGACAAGATAAAGAGATATATCCAAATTCCAGCGAAAAAAATTGCCTCCAAAAATTGACATACATCGTCGGTTTTTAATGGAGGAACCGACAACTAAAGCTTTTCTGTGAGACAAAAATTTGTACAATTTTAGTCGTCGGTTTTGTGACAATAACCGACGCCGTTGTGTTTTCGCACTATTAACCGTGAAAATTTTCACCTCCCTTTAGTGTCGGTGTTTTGTTGTAAACCTACAATATAAAACATTCAGTGTCGGTTTTTAAAAACCGACACCTAATGTTAACTTAAATCGCGCAAAAGAGCCCGACTCTTCCCCTTTCTCTGTTTCATTCATTCTCGTGCTCAGGGTTTGGTCCTCCGACGATTTCTCTTCCGCCCGGTGCCGCTCCTCGCCTGCTGCTCTCCCTTCCGCCGACGCTCCTCATCGGCGTCGCTCGCCGCCTGCTACTGCAGTTTCTCGCCACCGCCTGCTGCTGTAGTTCCTCGCTGCGTCGCTCACCGCCTGCTGCTGTAGTTTCTCGCCGCTGCTCCTCGCCGCCGCCCTCTCCTTCTCTGCTCTTCCGACGCCCTCTCCTTCTCTGCTCGACATCAGCGCCTCTCCTTCTCGACGCTGCTACCAACAGTAGGCCTCCTTTCTTCTTCTTCTTCTTCCTTCTCTCTCTCCTTACCAACAACAACCACGACCGTGTGGGCTGGCACGGCCGTGGCTGTGTTGGCCGACCACATGGCCGTGCTACCCAACACGGCCGTGTGGTTGGCCAACACAGCCACGGCCGTGCCAGCCCACATGACCGTGGTTGCTGTTGGTTATTTATGTACTGATTTTGTTATGATTTAATCATCTACTTAATGTTCTAATCATGTTCTATGATAAGCCTTAGTTAATTTAATATGCATACTTTGTATGTAAGACATAGTAATCGGGTACTGCTGTATATCCAAGTAAATTACATGTAACTAATCATGACATAGCTAGATTTTAGAATGCATACTTTGGTTAAATGTACTGCTGTAATTTTTGATCAAGTGATGATATGTAAATGTAGCAATAAGTTAGTAAGGTATCAATGATAAGTCTACTGTAATGTGATGCAAAATAGTTATTGTATCATGCATATCTTAATACTTTTTTGTTTTATAGTTGTATAGGGTGTTTTATGTGTGACAAGTCTATTGTTTAATAGTTTAGCTATAATCATTGTTTTATAGTTGTGTTATAAAGTATTTGGGTGTTTAGTATGGTTATTTAGGGTGTTTAGATATGTATAAAGGTTCTAAAAAGTATAGTATATATATGCATACATGTGCATTTTTTTATAAAATTGTATAGAAAATCAAAACCCGTTCTTGGTGAGAATCCTAATCACCCTTCTTGCTTAATGATGAACTGTAATGCACACATGTGACATGCTTGGAATGTAAATGATGAACTTTTCCCTAAATTGCCAATCATGCTTTTAAAGACATCAATAATCACCCTAACTTGAAGAACTAGGATTTTAGGTATAAGAATGACAACACATTATTTGTTGGCCTAGAAATCCGTCCAAGATTTACTCATTAGGAGTAAATCTTGGATAGTCCCCGGTTTGGGACTGTTCTTGAACACCTAATCTCGCTTAGGATGTAAGTGTATAATGTGTATTGGGTTTTTAAGAAAATTTCGGCAGCATTTCCCTGTTTGTTCTCTAAGTACATATGTACTTGGAGAACAGCGGGGAAATGCTGCCGAAATTTTCTTGAAAACCCAATACACATTATACACTTACTAGTGAGATTAGGTGTTCAAGGATGGGATAGGTGGTACATGTACATTTATTATATATAAGAATGACATCACATGTATTTGTTAACCCTAGATCGTAATCTTGTTGTAATATATACTTGTTTTCTCTTTGATCATAGAGCTTTACAATTTTGTTGTGATATATACTTTGTTGTAATAATGTGAACTTTACAATGTGAGCTTTACACTTTGAATTACTACTTTACAATGCGAACTTTACAATTTGAATGTGAATTTTTAGATGGCTGACCATTCTCCTGATGACCGTTCTGATGACTACCGTGAGGGTGAGGACATCAATGCGCCGCCTCACAATGTAAGTTTTAAAAATGTATCATATATTTATATCTATATGTCCATTTATAGTTATATCTTGTAAATGTGAATTATTTTGTCAAATTTTAGGTTGATGATGCACAGGTACCATCTGAAGCACTTGAGGCACTTGATCAACAACACCAAAAAGTTGACAAGAGAAGGGGCATCACTATGATGAAGAAGTTAATTGCGCAAAAGGGCAATGGACCCAAACTTGTTGTGGATTTCGATAATGCAGGAAATGCATGTGGTGTGAATCGCAATTCATTTATTTCATATCTTGGGTTTGTTACTCGTAGCCATTGCGGTTGTCTCTTAGATTCTTGGCATAAAGTTTCTAAGGAGAAGAAAATTTTAATATGGAGGGATTTATGTGTGATTTATTATTAATTTGCAATTCTATTTTGTAGATTACTAAATTTTTGGATACTAGTTAATAGCAATTCTATTTTGCAGAGTATATTTGAATTGGATGAAAGCTGCATCGTAAATGTGTGATGCAACACTGTGGGAGAGTCCTAAGGAACTATAGGACAAATCTCACCAGAGAATACATAAATGAAGCCGACAAGAGGAAGAAGACAGCCACTGAACAGTGGAACTTCCTGGACAAATAAGAATGGGACGCGTTTGTCGCTTCAAGAAAAACTGATGAATTCAAGGTATTAGGCATCAGTCTCAATCTCATTAATTAATATATGTTGTATTCACTTATTCAAGATTAACATTTAGTGTTACTAACCAAATCATTAATTTGCATACTAACTAGGCCCTCAGTGAGGCACAAAGATCAAGGCGTGCACTGAATGTGCATGACCACAGAATGGGTCCAAAGGGGTATGCAGGCGTTCACCAAAGACTACAGGCTGAGGCTACTGCTGCTCAGTCTGCTGCTACTCAGGAGTCCTCTACCTTAGGTAGCACACCTCTACCTCGCCATGATGTCTGGATAGCTGGGAGGCAAAATAAGAAGGGAGAAATAACTAAGGCCGCAACTGCTGAGACAGCTGCAAAAATGGTAAAATACAACTCTTACAGCAATCATTCAAATATTGATTATTTGTGTTGTTTACTTAAGTACAAATTTTTGTTTTGGCGATTAGAGGGAGCTGCACGAGCTGAGGAAACAAGGAAAGTTCATCCCTGAGGGAACAAAGGATGAATTGACAGTTGCTCTGGGTAACCCAGAGCATCCTGGATGTGTTAGGGCTGCAGGCACTGGTGTGGGCATCAAATCTTTTTTTGGGTCATCCCAGCGCAAACATGTCCCAAAAGCGGGACTTTCACAAGAAGAGGTAACATATTCTTTCTTTATAATGTTACTGTAAAAGAGAATTCGAATTTGACGTTTCTTTTATCCATGTATAGGTGGATAAGCTATTTGACAGGAAACTCGAAGAAGCAATGAAAAAGTGGCAGGCATCTCAGACTGCCACTTACCAGACAATACCTACTGCATACTCTACTCCTACTCCTACTGCAGAGGTTGGGAGTAATCCTCTAGAACCACCACCTAGCACATCCACTGTAAGTATTTTTATGACATAGTAACTAGTTTTTTAATTCAAGATGATATGTATATATGAAATTGTAGTCATTTCAAAAAAAGATGATATGTATATATGTATATAACATTCTTTACACAAAAATTTGTAGGGGTTGAAGCCATGCCATCTAAAAAGTAAAGAATATGTCATGGCAGAGGCGTCGGCTTACCCATCCCTACCAGGGGAAATGTGTCACGGGTCTCCAGTACCAGCTGGTTGGATTCGGGTGAGCCCGATACATATATTCCCCCAGTGGATGGATCTTCCACTGCCATTTGCCCACCCAGATTGTGAAACGCTTGGTGAGGCAGTAGGCGGAGTGATATTGTGGCTAAAAGCGGATGTCTTCTTTACTGATAAGGTATGGTAAATTTACATTACGTTCAATTGTTAGTGTGTGTATATGCTGGCAGTTGATCTGAAATTATATATATATACAGGTTAAAAAGAAGACACCCACGACATCTAGGCCTCCACTTCCACCTCCTGCATTACCTAGTTGGGTTCCACAGGACCTACCTGTTCCGTTAGGTCCTAACTATAGGGGTATGGCAGTATGGTTAGGGGAACATGATATAAACTCCCCTATAACTGTTTCTTCTGATTCAGATTCTACAGGTCAGTCATACGAAACAAAACTATTTATACAAGATATATTGGAGTTGTTTCGATATGATTGGCTAAATACATCTGTGATAGAGCTATGGATAAGGTGAGATATTCTTTATACATCCATATACCTTGTGTATGATCTGGTGATCTGGTTTCTTATTTATTAATGCATGCGTAATTAATACATATTTTGCAGCTACTTAGACAACATATGTGCAGATTTTGGATTCGAACATGTAGGGTTTTTGATTCCATCCTTGATTAGTCTAGTAGCTAAAGACCCTACATCAGTTCAACAATACTGCTGTGAGTCTTTTTCAAAATTTTCTGTAAAAAAGAAGACGGTGATAATGGCTCCATTCAATGTAGAGTAAGTTTACTTTGCTTATTATAATTTGGACTTAAGAAAATTACATTTTATTGTGGATTTTGAGTTATTAATTTTTAACTTTTTTCCTCTTGGGGTAGGCATCGGGAGTTATTGGTTATTGCCCCCGAGACGTTCACCGTGTATTATCTAGATCCTAAGGGGGGTAAATTGAATACAAGATTTGGACACATAATGAAAATGGCAATATTTCGGTGAGAAATATTTCATTTTTCATATCCGTTAACATATGTTATTACATTACTATTTAATTGCAATGTTCTGTGTTACATTAACATGTAGGGGTTTTGAGGAGTACAAAAAGGTTGGAGGAAAGGTCCCCACGAAAAAAAACCAGCCAATAATTTGGAAGAACGTGCAAGTAAGTTCCCGACTGCAATATATGTATATATTATTTATGTGAACAATGCTTAATTAGTTGTATTTTTTAATATTTTGTATGTTTGAATTTATAGTGTGCTACACAAGACAACGGATGGGCATGTGGATACTATTTCATGCGATATATGCACATGATTATCAAACATGCCGTACTGGATATTGAATGTATTGCTCAGGTATTATATAGACTCATTAGATAATATGATCCAAATATATCAATCTTATTTATAGCTCATTAATTATATATATACATCATTCTCTTTACAGGTGTTTAAAGCTGACCCCATTACAGGAAAGGACTTACCAAATGTTAATGCTCCCTATACAATGGGAGAATTAAATGAAGTAAGAGAAGAATGGGCAACAACCATACAATTAGTGGGGGCTTTAAAATATAATTGGGATCCTGATAGCGAATAATGACTAAACAATGATACTTTGTAAATGAATTTCTAAATTATAATATATGTGTGAATGTTTCTACATGTCTGGATGTTTCTACATGTGTCTGAGTGAAAATGAATGAAAGTGTTGGTTGCTATATGAATGTTTCTACATGTGTGAATGTGAATGAATGGAACTACAAATTGCTAGCATGTGTGAATGTTTATAAATGTGTGAAAATAAAATGGAACTGCAGGTTGCATTGCTAAATGCATGTGCTACTTTTTTATTGTTAATTTTGCAGGTTTGCGGCATGTTGTCGGCTGATATCAATGGATGTCGTAAAACCTGCAGTTCATAACTAAACTAAACATGTTTCTCATCCTGTGACCAGCCGCAGCAGGTCTGCAGACTGACAGGAAAAAAAAACCAATAGGCGTCGGTTATTTGTAAATAACCGACACATAATGATATAGTGTCAGTGTTCCTACAATAAACCGATGTCTATGTCCTTAACACCACGACCGTGCTGGACAGCACGGCCGTGGGGCGAAGATATATGGTGTCGGTTTTTTACTTATAACTGAAACTGATAGTTCCCAAGATGGCGCCCTTTCTGTGGCGCGAAGGGTTTGGGCGTCGATTTTTAACTAATAACCGACGCTTATAGTCCCATGATGGTGCGTTTTCGGTGGCGCACGAAGAGTTTGGGTGTCGGTTTTGGAACCGACACCTGATGGGTGGACTTTTAGTGTCGCCCACATAGGTGTCACTTAGAAACCGACACTAAAGGCTTTAAATAACCGACACTAAAGGTAGGTTCTGTAGTAGTGTGTCAAAAAGCACATATATTTCATAAAAACATATTTAGAGGCATGCTAAAAATATAAAACTTATCCAAACATGTGTAAGCAAGTTAGTAATCCACTATGAACACATTAGAGATATTTTTTGAGTAAAAGTGTGAAGAGAATCACAAAATACCACTTTTGACTCAAAAACCACATGCGTAGTGCACACTAACTTGACAAAAACAAGTTAGAAATGGTTATAAGCAAGAAAACCTTTACCTTTGTTCTTACCATTCCCTTTTTTTTCACTTGTTGTCACTCTCTACACATCTCACCTTTCTTCTTTCATGTGAATTGAGAAGTCAATTTGCAATTTAATAGCTCAAGTCAATCCAATTGCAAGTACCTATAAGAAGAAAGATGAAATCATCTCCAATCATGTTTTTGGGTCCGGAGGGGTTAGCTTAGCAACCCAAGTCTTATTTCTCTTGGGTGGTTTCCTAAACGGACAACAAGTAGAATAATGACCAATATCATTGCAATAATTGCATGTGCCCATAGTCTTGGAACTAGAGGATTCTCCATGGAAGATTGGAGATCCTTTACCTTTGTTGATCAAGTATCTCCTCGTTGTAGTCACCCATATTCTCCTACTTGTGGAAGTATGCTTGGAGAAGACCCGCTCTAATACCAATTGTTGGATCCCATATGGGTGATTGGATGCTCTAGAGGGGGAGGGTGAATAGAGCTAAATGCACTTAAACAAAATTCATTAGACCTTCATGATATATCACAAGATAAGGTTGCTAAATAGGAAATTTGAGTGCAACTAAAACATGCATAGCAAGGGAGAGAGAGATTAAACATATACCAATTAACAAGTTGTTTAGAGTGGTTCCACATTTCAAACTAGAAGTGAGTCAGTCCACTACCTAGAGAGGTCAACCTCTAGGATTTCTTAACCTTGCATCTTCATTATATTCATTATAAGAGATACAATACATGACCAACCAAAGGACTTACCTATCCAAATACAAAGAGTCTTCAAACTTACCAAGGACTTACCCGCTTTACAAGGATTCTTCCGCCTTCTTCCAAGGACTTACCTACTCTTGCACAAGTCTTCAGCCTTGCAGGGATTACCCACTCTTCTTGGATCTTCTACCTTTGACTCCATCTTCATTTAGAGAAGCTTCCACCAAGGACTTACCCACTTGAGCAAGGAGTCTTCTGCCTTCACCAAGGGCTTACCCACTCTTGCTCCAAGTCTTCACCCTTGATCTTCACTAAGGGATGCCTTCCCTTGTTCTTCTTCACCTCTCTTAGCCAAGAGAGAGAACCTTCATCTTCATGGTTGAAATGAGAGATAGGGAGGTGGTGGAAGTGAGAGCCTCCCAAGATATACATGTAGGACTAGCTCTCTTACATATTTCCTACTCACTCTAACGAATGTAGCAAGTGATTAAGCTTAGAGAGAGAGAGAGGAGGTTGTAGGAAGCACTCAACTATTGAATAGGAACCTCACATATAGTTTTGCATTGAATGACCAACCTTGGAATGAAGCCCAAGGGGTCCTATCTATAGCTGGGGATGCCTCTTATCCTTTGGGATCACTTAAGAATGAAAACTAGCTGTTTTGTGGCTTGCAACAAATATATTCTCACTTGTTGCAACTCCACAACAGCTAGAAACACTTTTTTGCACTTTTCTGTATAGTGAAATCGTTCGAGTTTCTACGAAGGTAACTCGACCGATAGAGTAAAAGACAAAGCCTATATTCAGACCATCATTCGAGTTTGTCCTAGGGAAACTCGACTGACCAATGAAAATTAAATTGGTCAGGTACTCCTTCGATCGAGTTCTGTGAAGTGTAAACTCGACCGATCAAAAGTCATTTTCAATATCCAATCAGGATCGGTCGAGTTTGCAACTCACAGAACTCGACCGATGAACAACCTGATGTGCATTTTGGAAAATGGCTTTTGAGTGCTTAAATATTTGATCTAAGTTCTCCTGATTTTTTCTAAGCTTAATTACAAGTCATACAATAATTATAAGTGATTTACAATAATTACAAGTCATACAATAATTTGTATTGACTTTGACTTGTCTTTTCTCCAAGTTGATATGCGCAAGTTAGGGCATTTGGAGTGTGTTTATACCTAATCTGAAATCACTCAATGTAGCAGCATTATACACCAATATGTGGAATGGTTTGTCATCATCAAAACAAGGGTTTAGTCAATTTAGACTTGAGTTAACATTGACCTAATTCACCTGGAGTCAACATTCTCCCCCTTTTTGAAGATGACAAACCATTCCATAAATGTATTAAAAGATTTTAAGTAAAATCATACCTTCAGAGAAACCTAGGGGTTTCAATAGGATTGAGATCATATACTCTCCCTCAATTGATGCACATGGAGTTCTCATACTCCCCCTCAATTGATGTTATTTCTCCTTCATGGTTAGCGTTCATAACATTTATAGAAACTATGTCTTCTACTCATATATGTTCTACACATATATGTCTTCTCCCCTTTACATGAATATGCTTCTCTTCTTCATGTAAGACATGTCTTCTCCTTATTTTGTCAAAAGAAGACATACTTTTCTCCCCCTTTGTCATTTCAAAAAGTGTGGGTATGAAAAATAAGAAACACCACTTGTTAAGAGAAAGGAGATAACAAAAAGTAATATAATGAGAGTAGAAGAGCACAAATAGGGGCTTGTCCAAGCATAGAAAGAAAAGCAAGTTATAGCATACATTTGAACAACCCAAAGAGCAAGGTAAAGTGCTGTAGAAAATAATAAAATGCAATTTTGACCCTCAAGATGATAGAATTTTCTCAAAAAGTGTTAGGGCTCATGGAAAAGTGATGAGTCTTGCTTAGAAGGTCATTCCTGTATAAAATACACTACTCTTGCAACAAAAACTAAAACTGGAGCAAAATCTGCGTAAAATCCAAAAATACTCTAATTTCTACATACAATGTAGCTCTATGTACCATGCATCACAAAGTTATGCAAGAAACTCATGATAGTAGATATGCAATTCAAGGAACAAGCTTGAGCAAGTGTGAAACAAGATACAAGCATAGCATATAGTGAGATACCACTATATGAGAAAAGATACCAATTATAAGTAAGTCTCGAACTACATGTATGTGAACTACTAGTAGATGTTATCACAAGTTAGGACTACTAGTAGGATCTAGATCATAGCATGGGATACCAAAAGATGCACAATATAGAGCAATCTATGAGACAAGATATAGAGATATATCCAAACAAAGAGATATGCCATTTCATAAGCATGAGAGGATATAACACACTAACAAGTATGCATCATAACCAAAAGATGATCACCACTAAGAACCTCAAGGTTGTATCAAAACAAGATATACACCTAGATAGATGTAGCAAGTTAGAGTACAATGGAAGCAATTTTAGACACAACCAAGAGATCCAAAGAGATCATCATCAAAACCTGCAAAACAACTCAAAGCAAGTAATTACAAGATATATATATGCCAATTTAGAGCAATTTGAAAGATAGAGTTGTAAGAAAGATAGGCAATTTAGAACATGGCAATATGCATATATAAAAGTGCAGAATGAGAGTGCCAAAGAATACGGCTATTGATTGAGGAAATCTAGTTGAGTGGGAAATTCTGATTCAATAAGCCAAATGTATATTATGTGCACAGTGTTGTCGGTCGAGTTCTTTGTATTGACAACTCGACCGATGATAGCTGTTA
Source organism: Alisma plantago-aquatica (assembly GCA_963693085.1). Taxonomy (NCBI): domain Eukaryota; kingdom Viridiplantae; phylum Streptophyta; class Magnoliopsida; order Alismatales; family Alismataceae; genus Alisma; species Alisma plantago-aquatica. The sequence goes on along the minus strand of OY856410.1, from coordinate 727,942,884 downwards.
GCAACACTCATTAGTGCCTATCGGTCGAGTTTCAAACAAGACAAACTTGACTGACAGAGCTGCTATCAAAAAGCACATATATTTCATAAAAACATATTTAGAGGCATGCTAAAAATATAAACCATATCCAAACATGTGTAAGCAAGTTAGTAATGCACTATGAAAGAATTAGAAATAGTTTTTGAGTAAGAGTGTGAAAAGAATCACAAAATACCACTTTTGACTCAAAAACCACATGCATAGTGCACACTAACTTGACAAAAACAAGTTAGAAATGGTTATAAGCCAAAACACCTTTACCTTTGTTCTTACAATTCCCTTTTTTCACTTGTTGTCACCCTCTACCCATCTCACCTTTACCTTTGTTCTTACCATTCCCTTTTTTCACTTGTTGTCACCCTCTAAACATCTCACCTTTATTCTTTCATGTGGATTGAGAAGTCAATTTGCAATTTAATAGCTCAAGTCAATCCATTTGCATGTACCTACAAGAAGGAAGATAAAATGGTCCCCAATCATGTTTTTGGGTCCAGAGGGATAACTTAGCAACCCAAATCTTATTTCTCTTGGGTGCTTTCCTAAAAGGACAACAAGTAGAATAATGACCAATATCATTGCAATAGTTGCATGTGCCCATAGTCTTGGAACTAGAGGATTCTCCATGGAAGATTAGAGATCCTTTACCTTTATTGATCAAGTATCTCCTCCTTGGAAGTCACCCATATTCTCCTACTTGTGAAAGTAAGCTTGGAGAAGACCCACTCTGATACCAATTGTTGGATCCTAGATGGGTGATTGGATTCTCTAGAGGGGGCGGGGGTGAATAGAGCTGAATGCACTTAAACAAAATTCATTAGACCTTCAAGATATATCACAAGATAAGGTTGCTAAATAGGAAATTTGAGTGCAACTAAAACATGCATAGCAAGGGAGAGAGAGATTGAACATACACCAATTGACAAGTTGTTTAGAGTATTTCCACACTTCAAACTAGAAGTGAGTCAGTCCACTACATAGAGAGGTCAACCTCTAGGATTTCTTAACCTTGCATCTTCATTATATTCATTATAAGAGATACAATACATGACCAACCAAATGACTTACCTATCCAAATACAAAGTGTCTTCAACCTTACAAAGGACTTACCCACTTTACAAGGAGTCTTCCTCCTTCTTCCTAGGACTTACCTACTCTTGCATAAGTCTTCAGCCTTGTAGGGATTACCCACTCTTCTTGGATCTTCTGCCTTTGACTCCACCTTCATTCGAAGAAGCTTCCACTAAGGATTTACCCACTTGAGCAAGGAGTCTTCTGCCTTCACCAAGGGCTTACCCACTCTTGCTCTAAGTCTCCAGCCTTGATCTTCACCAGGGGATGCCTTCCCTTGTTCTTCTTCTCCTCTCTTAGCCAAGAAAGAGAACCTTCATCTTCATGGTTGAAATGAGAGATATGGAGGTGGTGAAAGTGAGAGACTCACAAGATATACATGTAGGACTAGCTCTCTTACATATTTACTACTCACTCTAACGAATGTAGCAAGTGATTAAGCTTAGAGAGAGAGAGGAGGTTGTAGGAAGCACTCAACTATAGAATAGGAACCTCACATAGAGTTTTGCATTGAATGCTCAACCTTGGAATGAAGCCCAAGGGGTCCTATTTATAGCTGGGGATGCCTCTTATCCTTTGGGATCACTTAAGAATGAAAACTAGCCGTTTTGTGGCTTGCAACGAATATATTCTCACTTGGTGCAACTCCACAACGGCTAGAAACACTTTTCTACACTTTTTTTGTACGGTGCAATCGGTCAAGTTTCTATAAATGTAACTCAATCGATAGAGTAAAAGACAAAGCCGATATTCACACCATCGGTCAAGTTTGTCCTGGGGAAACTCGACCAACCAATGAAAATCAAATTGGTCAGGTACTCCATCGGTCGAGTTCTGTGAAGTGTAAACTCGACCGATCAAAAGTCATTTTCAAGATCCAATCAGGATCGATCGAGTTTGCAACTCACAAAACTCGACCGATGAACAACCTGATGTGAATTTTGGAAAATGTCTTTTGAGTGCTTAAATATTCGATCTAAGTGCTCCTGATTTTTCTATGCTTAATTACAAGTGATACAATCATTACAAGTGATTTACAACATGATTCTAATGGATTTACATCGTATTACAAAAACATGCACTTGTATTGACTTTGACTTATCTTTTCTCCAAGTTGATATGCGCAAGTTAGGGCATTTGGAGTGCATCTATACCTAATCTGAAATCACTCAATGTAGAAGCATTAGACACCAATATGTGGAATGGTTGTCATCATCATTACAATGGTTTAGTCAATTTAGACTTGCGTCAACATTGACCTAATTGACCTTGAGTCAACATTCTCCCCCTTTTAGAAGATGACAACCCATTCCATAAATGTATTGAAAGCTTTTAAGTAAAATCATACCTTCGGAGAAACCTAGGGGTTTCAATAGGATTGAGCTAATATGCTCCCCCTCAATTGATGCACATGGAGTTCTCATACTCCCCCTCAATTGATGCTTTTTCTCCTTCATGGTTAGTGTTCATAACATTTATAGAAACTATGTATTCTACTGATATATGTTCTACACATATATGTCTTCTACCCTTTACATAAATATGCTTCTCTTCTTCATGTAAGACATTCCTTCTCCCTATTTTTTCAAAAGAAGACATACTTTTCTCCTCCTTTGTCATTTCAAAAAGTGGGGGTATGAAGAAATAAGACAACCCACTTGTTAAGAGAAAGGAGATAACAAAAAGTAATATAATGAGATTAGAAGAGCGCAGATAGGGGCTTGTCCAAGCATAGAAAGAAAAGCAAGTTATAGCATACACTTGAACAACCCAAAGAGCAAGATAAAGTGCTGCAGAAAATAATGAAATGCAATTTTGACCCTCAAGATGATAGAATTTGCCCAAAGAGTGTTAGGGCTCATGGAAAAGTGATAAGTCTTGCTTAGAAGGTCATTCCTTCATAAAATACACTACTCTTGCAGCAAAAACTGAAACTGGAGTAGAATCTGCATAAAATCCAAAAATACTCCAATTTCTACATACAATGTATCTCTATGTACCCTGCATCTCAAAGTTGTGCAAGAAACTCAATATAATAGATATGCAATTCAAGGAACAAGCTTGAGCAAGTATAAAATAAGATACAAGCATAGCATATAGTGAGATACCACTAGATGAGCAAAGATACCAATTATAAACAAGGCTAGAACTACATGTATGTGAAATACTAGTAGATGTTATCACAAGTTAGGACTACTAGTAGGATCTAGATCATAGCAAGGGATACCAAAAGATACAAAATATAGAGCAATCTATGAGACAAGATATAGAGATATATCCAAACAAAGAGATATGCAATTTCATAAGCATGAGAGGATATAACTCACTAACAAGTATGCATCATAACCAAAAGATGATCACCACTAATAACCTCAAGGTTGTATCAAAAAAAGATATACACCTAGATATATGTAACAAGTTAGAGTACAATGGAAGCAATTTTAGACACAACCAATAGATCCAAAGAGATCATAATCAAAACATGCAAAACAACTCAAAGAAAGTAATTGTAAGATAAAGATATGCCAATTTAGAGCAATTTGAAAGATAGAGTTGTAAGTAAGATAGGAAATGTAGAACATGGCAATATGCATATATAAATGTATTGAATGAGAGTGCCAACGAATAAGGCTATTGGTTGAGGAGATCTAGTTGAGAGGGAAATTCTCATTCAATAAGCCAAATGTATATTATGTGCACAGTGTTGTCGGTCGAGTTTTGTGTATTGACAACTCAACCGATCACAACTGTTGGCAACACCCATTAGTGCCTATCGGTCGAGTTTCAAAGAGGACAAACTCGACCGACAGATCTGCTGTCAAAAAGCACATATATTTCATAAAAACATATTTAGAGGCATGCTAAAAATATAAACCATATCCAAACATGTGTAAGCAAGTTAGTAATGCACTATGAAAGCATTAGAAATAGTTTTTGAGTAAGAGTGTGAAGAGAATCACAAAATACCACATTTTACTCAAAAACCACATGCGTAGTGCACACTAACTTGACAAAAACATGTTAGAAATGATTATAAGCAAGAAAACCTTTACCTTTGTTCTTACCATTCCTTTTTTTTCAATTGTTGTCACCCTCTACACATCTCACCGTTCTTCTTTCATGTGAATTGAGAAGTCAATTTGCAATTTAATAGCTCAAGTCAATCCATTTGCAAGTACCTATAAAAAGAAAGATGAAATGGTTCCCAATCATGTTTTTGGGTCCGTTGGGGTTATCTTAGCAACCCAAGTCTTATTGCTCTTGGGTGCTTTCCTAAAAGGACAATAAATAGAATAATGACCAATATCATTGCAATAGTTGCATGTGCCCATAGTCTTGGAACTAGAAGATTCTCGATGGAAGATTGGAGATCCTTTACCTTTGTTGATCAAATATCTCCCTCCTTGGTAGTCACCCATCTTCTCCTACTTGTGGAAGTATGCTTAGAGAAGACCCGCTCTGATACCAATTGTTGGATCCTAGATGGGTGATTGGATGCTCTAGAGAGGGGGATTGAATAGAGATGAATGCACTTAAATAAAATTCATTAGACCTTCAATATATATCACAAGATAAGGTTGCTAAATAGGAAATTTGAGTGCAACTAAAGCATGCATAGTAAGGGAGAGAGAGATTGAACAAACACCAATTGACAAGTTGTTTAGAGTGGTTCCACACTTCAAACTAGAAGTGAGTCAGTCCACTACCTAGAGAGGTCAACCTCAAGGATTTCTTAACCTTTCATCTTCATTATATTCATTATAAGAGATACAATACATGACCAACCAAAGGACTTACCTATCCAAATACAAAGAGTCTTCAACCTTACCAAGGACTTACCCACTTTGCCAGGACTTTTCCACCTTCTTCCAAGGACTTACCTACTCTTGCACAAGTCTTCAGCCTTGCAGGGATTCACTACTACAGAAGTGCCTTTTAGTGTCGGGTGTTTAACCCCCTTTGGCGTCGGTTTCTGAATGACGCCTATGTGGGTGCCGCTAAAAGGTTGGACACTTCAGCATCGGTTAAAAAACCGACGCCTATTTAACATCAAGGCGTCGGTTTATTATAAAACACCGACTCCAAAAGGGTTCGCGCCACAGAAAACGGCGTCATCTAGGATGCTTTCTGCGTCGGTTATATACTAAAGGACCGACACAGAAAAGTGTCCTAGATGACTCCCATTTCCTGTAGCGCGAACACTTTTGGCGTCGGTGTTCAACAAAAAACCGACGCTGTAAGTCTGTGCTGACGGTTATCTGTAAATAAACGACGCCTATATCTATTTTTTTTTATAAATCTGTTTGCAGGCCTGCTGTGGCTGGTCAGCAGGATGAGAACCTGCAGTTCAGTTTTCTGAACTGCAGGTTTACGACATCCATTGATATCAGCCTACAAACAGGCCACAAACCTGCAAAATTAACATAAAAAGATTCACACAAGTAGATACATTCAGACATCAATTCAATTGTCACATTCACACATATAGAATCATTCAAATACATGTTTTAACATTCAGAACATTCATTTACAAAGTATCATTCATCATCACTATCAACATCCCAATTATATCTTACAGTTGCCACTGTTTGTACAGCTATTGCCCATTCTTCTCTTACTTCATCTAATGCTTCCCTCGTATATGGAGCATGTACATTTTTTAAGCGTTTGCCTATAGTGTGGTCAGTTTTAAACACCTGCAAAGAGAATGATGTATATATATAAGTAATAATATAAAAATAAGATTGATATATTTCATACTAACTAATGAGACTATATATAATACCTCATGTATGGTATCGATGTCCAATGCGGCATGTTTGATAATCATCTGCATAAATCGCATCACATAGTATGTGCATGCCCAGCCATTGTCTTGTGTAGCGCACTATAAATTGAAACATACAAAATAATACAACTAAGCACAATTCACATCAATAATATATACATTGGAGTCGGGGAGTCGGGAACTTACTTTTACGTTCTCCCAAGACAATGGCTGGTTCTTTTTCCTTGGGACCTTTCCTCCAGCATTTTTGAATGCATCTAAACCCCTACATGTTAATATAACACACTAAGTTGCATAAGTAAATAGTAATGTAATAAAAGATGTTAACAGATATAAAAAATGAAATATTTCTCACCAGAATAATGCCATTCTCATTACGTGTCCAATTTTAGTGTTTAATGTACTTCCTGCGGGATCTAGATAATAAACAGTGAACGTCCCGGGGACAATAACTAGTAACTCCCAATGTCTACCACTAGAGGTAAAAAGTTAACAATTAATAACTCAAAATGCAAAATAATAATGGAATTTTCTTAAGTCCAAATTATAAATAAAGCAAACTTACTTGACATTGAATGGAGCTATTATTATCGTCTTCATTTGATGACCAAAAATTGTAAAAGCATCTATACAGTATTGTTGAACACTATCAGGGTCTTTAGCTACCATACTAATCAATGATGGAATAAAAAATCCCACATGATCATATGCAAATTGTTTGCAATGATCTTCGATTAAGTAGCTGCAAAACATATAGACGTATGCATTAATATATAAGAAACTAGATCACTGGATCTTACACAAGGTATATGGATGTATAAACAAGATCTCACCTTATCCATGTCTCTATCATTGATGTATTCAACCAATCATACATAAATAGCTCAATAATATCTTGTATAAATAAAGAGCTGTCGTATGATTGACCTGCATAATCTGCATCTAAAGAAACAATTATAGGGCAAAGTATATTATGTGCCCGTAGCCAACATGCCATTCCCCTACAAGCAGGACCTAACGGGTATGGTAGGTCAGTTGGAACCCAAGTTGGTAATGCGGGAATTGGAGGTGGAGGCCTAGGTGCTCCTGATGTCTTCTTTTTAACCTGTATATATAATTTCAGATCAGTTGACATCATATATACACATTAACAGTCTAAATCAATGTAAATTTATCTTACAATTTCAGTCGTGTAGAGGACATCTGCTTTGGGCCACAATATGACCCCGCTTTCTGCCTCACCAAGTGTATCAATATCTGGGTGGGCATATGGCAACTCAACTTCCCTCCAATCGGGTAATACATGTATCGGGCTCAACGAATGTAGCCCTGTGGCATTGGAGTCCCATGAAACGTTGCCCCAGGAAGGGACTGGTAAGCTTGCGCCTCTGCAACAACATAGTTTTCCATTCTTAAGCGGCATGGCTTCAATGCCTACAAATTTACGTAAAGAATGTTATACATATATACATATCATCTTGAAAACATATCATCTTGAAAAGACTAGCTACAATGTCATAAACAATACTTACAGCAGACGTGTTAGGCGATGGGTCTCCAGGATTACTTGCAGTCTGTGCACCAGGAGAAGAGTGGGTCGGCATAGGATGATTGGAAGCCTGAGATGCCTGCCACCGCAGCAATTCTTCCTTGACCTTCTCAGCAACCACATCGTTGAGCTTCTTAGCAACTATATCCTCGACTCTCTTATTCTCCTATACATGGATAAAACAAATATTAGCTTTTTATTAATGAATTTCCTTTTGCAGTAACATTCTAAAAATAGAATATGTTACCTCTTCTTGAGAAAGTCCCGCTCTGGGTTTGCGCTGGGATGGCCCAAAGAATGCTTTGATGCCCACACCAGAGCCGACACCTCTAACACGTCCAAGATGCTCTGGGTTACCCAGAGCAACTGTCAATTCATCCCTTGTGCCCTGAGGGATGAACGTGCCTTGTTTCCTCTGCTCGTGCAGCTCCCGCTAATCACCATAAACAAAAATTGGTAAGTTAACACCACAAATAATCAATATTCAAATGATTGCTCTAAGAGTTGTATTTTACCATTTTTGTAGCCGCCTCAGCAGTTTCGGGCTTCTTTATTTCACCCTTCTTGTTTTTCCTGCCAGCTATCCAGATATCATGGCGAGGCAAGGGTGTGGCCGCAGATTCCTGAGTAGCCGCAGACTCCGCCTGTAGTCTTTGGCGAACGCTTGCATAGCCTTTTGGACCCATAGTATGGTCATGTACATTCAGTGCACGCCTTGCTTTTTGTGTGTCACTGAGGGCCTAGTTAGTATGCACATTTATAATTAGGTTAGTAGCACTAAATGTTAATCTTGAATAGGTGAATACAATGTATATTAATTAAAATGGGAGTGACGCCTAATACCTTGAATTCTTCAGATTTTCTTGAAGCAACAAAATTGTCCCAATCTTCTTTGTCCAAGAAGTTCCATTGTTCAAGGGCTGACTTCTTCTTCTTATCACCCTGTCTTATGTATTCTCTGTTCAGATTTGTCCTGTAATTCCTAAGCATCTTTCCAGCGCGTTGCATCACACTTTTACGATGCAACATCTCATCCAATGCAAACAGATTCTGTAAAATAGAAATGTTATTAACTAGTACCAAAAATATAATTGCAAATAATAGAATTTGTAATCTACAAAATAGAATTGCAAATAATAATAACTCACGCATAAATCTTTCCATATCAAGTCTTTCTTCGCCTGAGGAACTTTATGCCAATTATCATACTTAACACCACAATGGCTTCGAGTGACAACCCCAAGATAGTTTATAAAATTATTGCGGTTCACTCCAATTGCATTCCCTCCATTATCAAAATCCACAACCAATTTGGATCCACTGCCACTCAGCGCAAGTAACTTTTTCAATAGAGTGATACCCCTTTTCTTGTTAAGTTTTTGTTGCTGCGCATCAAGTTGCTCAATTGCTTCAGTGGGTAGCTGTGCATCATCAACCTAAAATTTGACAAAAATAAACACACCGAATTAAGCCAATATAGAAATACAGGATATATGACATAACTAGAAGATAATGAATTTTATAGAAATACGGGATATGTTTTTAGAACTTACGTTGGTATCCTCGCCATGCTCGTCATGGACAACATGCTCATCATGGACTTCATGCTCATCATGGACATCATTCTCATCATGGTGAGCCATCTGAAAATTTCATTAAAAAGGAAAACATTTAGCATTTGTATCAACTAGAATAAGGAAAACATTTAGCATTTGTATAAACATACATGTCTCTAAAATTGTGATCTTTTATCAATTACCAATCCTTCAATGTACAAGTAATATAAAAAACAATGATTGTTCACATTCTAGGCCAACAAACACATGTGATGTCATTCTTATATATAATAAATGTGTACCACCTATCCCATCCTTGAACACCTAATCTCACTAGTAAGTGTATAATGTGTATTGGGTTTTCAAGAAAATTTCGGCAGCATTTCCCCGCTGTTCTCTAAGTACATATGTACTTAGAGAACAAACGGGGAAATGCTACCAAAATTTTCTCGAAAACTCAATACACATTATACACTTACATCCTAAGTGAGATTAGGTGTTCAAGAACAGTCCCAAACCGGGGACTATCCAAGATTTACTCCTAATGAGTAAATCTTGGACGGGTTTCTAGGCCAACAAACACAATAATAGATATCTACAATGAAGCTGGACTCCATACAAACAATATATAATTTAGTGATTGTTCATTCTAATTTATATCAATGTACAAGTAATATAAAAAACAATGATTGTTCACATTCTAGGCCAACAAACACATGTGATGTCATTCTTATATATAATAAATGTGTACCACCTATCCCATCCTTGAACACCTAATCTCACTAGTAAGTGTATAATGTGTATTGGGTTTTCAAGAAAATTTCGGCAGCATTTCCCCGCTGTTCTCTAAGTACATATGTACTTAGAGAACAAACGGGGAAATGCTACCAAAATTTTCTCGAAAACTCAATACACATTATACACTTACATCCTAAGTGAGATTAGGTGTTCAAGAACAGTCCCAAACCGGGGACTATCCAAGATTTACTCCTAATGAGTAAATCTTGGACGGGTTTCTAGGCCAACAAACACAATAATAGATATCTACAATGAAGCCGGACTCCATACAAACAATATATAATTTAGGGTTTAAACAATGTTAGGGTTTAATCAAATCAAATGATGCTAGAATGGACAAGTTTAAATCAAATTAGGATTTAAATTAGGGTTCCAATAGGATTCAATTTAATTAATTTTAATGTGAAAGATGTAATATTATAATACATACAATGGCAATGAAATGAAACCCTAATTGTATTGGAACTCATAAAAGGATGTCTCAAAGGTTGAATCTAATATATGCATCCTAAAAAAGGTATCACATCACAAATGTGCATTTCAATAATCATATTTTATTTCCTTCCAATTAGTGTGGGTGCCATGCTTGGAATTGTTTTCTAATCATGGGTCCCTTAATTTTATTTAGGATAGAAGATAAAATCAAGGATATCAAATAGTAGACAAAAGGGGTACACTCTAGGATTTAAGATCACACTAAATCATGAATTTTATACAAAATTACATGTATGTGTATATAAAAAAATATATTTATAAGGAACTTCTATACATATCTAATCAACAAAAGCAGTAAAACAGCAATCAGTAAAACTAACAGCAAGGAAATCAGTAAAACTAACCAGTGTTGTAGAAACAGGACGCCGGGTGTCAGCAGGAAGAAAGGAAGGAGCTAGGGCAGGCAGGTGGGCAAGCAGGAGGGCACCAGGCGTGGCGGCGGCGCCGGTTCTCAGGCGTGGCGGCGGCGCAGCGGATGGAGCAGCAAGGCACGCGCGCGGGTAGCAGGTGGCTGGAGCAGCAGGGCGGCGATGAGCGGACAACAGCAGCAGCAGGGGCGGCGGAGAAGAATGGTGCCGGAGAAGAAGGGCGCCGGAGAAGAAGGGCGCCGGAGAAGAAGCTAGGGCGGCGGCTCTGTTGGAAGAAGCTAGGTGGGCGGCGCCGGTGACGAACAGCAGCAGCAGTAGCAAGGTCGGCGGCGACGCACAGCAGCAGCAACGTCGGCGGCGACGGCGAGGCAAGGAAGCACGGGCAGCGTCGGCGACGGCGAGAACCGGCAGGCGGGCGATCGAGCAGCGCGGCAGCTAGCGATGAAGACAATGGAACAAGTAGGTGCCTAATGGGCGTCGCGCGGGTCTATTAGGTTGCTAAAGGCGTCGGTTGATAGTAATACACCGACGCCCAACAATGCAACCTTTACCCTAATTTTTCGCGCAAATTTTCATTTACATAGGAGTCGGTTAATAGTTACCAAACCGACGCTGTAGGAGACGAAAAAAGTTCGCTCGAAAATTGATTTTCGCGGGCTACTTTTAGACGTCGGTCTGTTATAAATGGCCGACGCTGAATACAAAGCGGTACTCGTGTCTGGCTGGTCTTCGAATATAGACGTCGGTGAGTATAAATAACCGACGCCTATGTAAAATAGGAGTCGGTTTTCCTAAATAACCGACGCCACTAAAAGCGCCACTGAATGATGTTTTTGTAGTAGTGATTACCCACTCTTCTTGGATCTTCCACCTTTGACTCCACCTTCATTTGGAGAAGCTTCCACCAAGGACTTACCCACTTGAGCAAGGAGTCTTCTGCCTTCACAAAGGGCTTACCCAGTCTTGCTCCAAGTCTTCAGCCTTGATCTTCACCAAGGGACACCTTCCCTTATTCTTCTTCACTTCTCTTAGCTAAGAGAGAGAACCTTCATCTTCATGGTTGAAATGAGAGATAGGGAGGTGGTAGAAATGAGAGCCTCATAAGATATACATGTAGGACTAGATCTCTTACATATTTCCTACTCACTCTAATGAATGTAGCAAGTGATTAAGCTTAGAGAGAGAGAGGAGGCTATAGGAAGAACTCAACTATAGAATAGGAACCTCATGTAGAGTTTTGCATTGAATGCTCAACCTTGGAATTAGCCCTAGGGGTCCTATTTATAGCTGGGGATGCCTCTTAGCCTTTGGGATCACTTAAGAACGAAAACTAGCCATTTTTTCGTTTGCAACAGATATATTCTCACTTGTTGCAACTCCACAATGACTAGAAACACTTTTCTGCACTTTTTTGTACAGTGCAATCAGACGAGTTTCTATAAAGGTAACTCGACCGATAGAGTAAAAGACAAAGCTGATATTCACACCATCGGTCGAGTTTGTCCTGGGGAAAGTCAACTGACCAAGGAAAATCGAATTGGTCAGATACTCCATCGGTTGAGTTCTGTGATGTGTAAACTCGATAAATCAAAAGTTATTTTCAAGATCCAATCAAGATCGGTCGAGTTTGCAACTCACAGAACTCGACCGATGAACAGCTTGATGTGAATTTTGGAAAATAGCTTTTGAGTGCTTAAATATTCGATCTAAGTGCTCCTGATTTTTTCTAAGCTTAATTACAAGTCATACAATCATTACAAGTGATTTAGAACATGATTCTAATGGATTTACATCATATTACAAAAATGTGCACTTTCATTGACTTTGACTTATCTTTTCTCCAAGTTGATATGCGCAAGTTAGGGCATTTGGAGTGTGTCTATACCTAATCTGAAATCACTCAATGTAGAAGCATTAGACACCAACATGTGGAATGGTTAGTCATCATCAAAACAAGGGTTTAGTCAATTTAGACTTGAGTCAACATAGACCTGATTGACCTTGAGTCAACATATAGGTGATTCAAAGGACCATCTTGATCATTTTCTTGGTAAAAAACTTACAACACATAATATTGTCTCTCATTTTTTAATTCTTCTAGTCATTGTATCTATGATTATTTCCCATTGTACGTGAAAGCTACTACATCATGTGTTGTTGACCATTGAACTTCAAATGATTTAGGACCAACCATCAAGAATTCAATAATAAATTTTCTAGCAAGTTTTTGTCCAACTTGATGATGCTAATCCTAGATATTAAATCCATCAAAATCTTGTATCTCCTTGATCCACATTAGTCACCTAGAAAAAATATACTTCTGGAAATTTCAATAACCTTGTATTGAATACAAAACATTATGTCCTTATGGTTTAAGCTTCACCGCTATTAGAGCCAACAGACTTCCATATGGCCTAGCTCCATCCTATAACAAATATTCAGGAAATTCTATGGAAACAATAGTATAAGATTACTTGGCTCACAAAGGGTGAGAAAACCAAATTATTGGAAAATGGTGAAAATCCAAAAAGTTTCAATCTCATATTAATAACATGATGATTACAAACCATCTAAGAATATCTATGACTTCTTCTTCAATCTATTCAACCATGAGAAGACATAGTCACACAACTTCAAACTCCATTAGGCTCTTTTGGCTCGAAATAGAATCAGATCCTTGATAGAATCATTTCTTCTTTATCACATGATGAGATGCAGGTAATGATGAGAAGTCTTGATGCTGACAAGTCCTTTTCATGGAACTACTATAGAGATTATTTGGACCATATTTCCAAGTATCATCTAGATGTTCATTTCCCTCCCATCATTTTCCATCTTATACTCCTCGGTCCTAATGCATCCAACATGAATTTATTCCATACTTAATAGGAACATTTTCAAAAATAATTTCTATGACATTTACAACTATACCTCTCATCAAGTTAACATCTCCCACACAGTGGCATACTCAACTAGACACACATTGCTATGATAAAGAATATAGGTGATCCAACCACTATGAAATATTTCCATTTCATCAATCCTATCGTGTTAAGTCATGGACAAAGCTTTTAGTTATATACCTAAAGTACCCGTTCACGATCTCATTGGTCTTCAAAAAAGTTCATTCATTTAATGTAGAAACATCTATGATGCATGTATCATAGTCATGTAGACCATTCATATGTGTCAATCGAAACACACTCCTCTTCTGACCCTCCAAGATGATTTTGAATACACTTTCAATAATATCACTAGAAATGTATCATAGAATGTGAGGTTGGTTATGGCTTTCCTTCTTGTTCAATTTCAATGGAGCCAAATCTATATCAACTCATCCCATTTCTCAACACTAATCAATGATTCATCCTTCAACTACTTCCCCATTAATAATGAACTTAGGTGAGTGTTCCACTATCCTCTAACTCTTTTTCATTTCCACTTCTATACTCATACATATGATTGATCTTGTTTTGACAACAACCTATTGGATACCATCCGTCTTTGCACTAAGAACATCATAGTTTTCCAATGACTCAATCATATTTATTAAACCATAGGATGAAAACAATATCAACATTATTCTCATATCAGGACTCTTCTCCCACTTCTCTAGGTTGAAAACTGAATTCAATAAGTATACAATCTATGGTACAAACATCGATCCTAATGATATGAATCATTTCAAATCGATGCTTGATTTTTATGGGAAAATCCCCTTCAAATACATTGGTTTATGTAAAACCCAAGCCTACTGCATAAGGTTCTAGTAGAGTTTTAAGAATGATGACTAACACCAAACACCACTACTAGAATTAACTATGCACTTTTCCCTCACTCATGCACAAGTTGGGATGAACTTCCCCACTAGTCACCCATTCTAGTACTACTTTGGGCTGAGCACACTTATAGAGTTCTTTAGTGATGAGCTCCTTGAAAAGGAGGTACACCTTGATGATAGGGGTAGTTCAATCATTCATTTAAGGTTCATTTTATATGAGAACTTAAATGTTGGTATGTTGCAGTATCCCCCGCTTAGACTCTTAACGTCCTCATGAAGTCTCAACTACATGGTCTCACAATATATGCCCATTTTAGTGCAGGCCCCAGATGGACCATGGACACCTAGATCACAATCACAGCTACAACCACAAGGGTGGCTACATCACCATGGACATCCTTTCCAAAATGTGTGAACCATAAGGATCAAGACTGGCATGCCACATGACCATATGGGCCTCACCTACTGGTGAGGTTATGGATCTGATACCATTTGTAAAGCACGAGCCCACCACCCAAGGATATAGTAGAGTTTAAGGTATGATGATTGGCCCTAGATATCACCATTTACCTTAACTATGTTTTTCTAGTCACTCACGCACATGCCAAGATCAACTTTACAAATGGTCACCCATCCTAGTACTACTTCAAGTTGAGATTGCTTAAATTTGGAGTTCTTAGTGATGGGATCCATGAAATGGAGGTGCACCTTGGTGATATGGGTAGTTCAATCATCTCTTTCAAGATCATTTTATCTAAGGCCTAATTTCTTGGGACTTCACCATATTTGTAGCACTCAAGACCATTTCCCAAGGATTTAGTAGAGTTTTAGGAATCACATTGGCCCCACTAACCGCTAGTAGCCTTGATTGTACACTTTGTCCTCACTCAAGCATAAGTCAAAATGAACTTCCCAACTAGTCATCCATCCTAGTACTACTATAAGTTGAGCACTCTTAACCACAAAGTTCTCAGTGATGAGATACTTGAAAAGGAGGTGCACCTTCGTGACATGGGTAGTCCAAACACCCCTTTTAAGATATTTTATCTAAAGCCTCAAGACTTGGGATGTTAGAATCTCCCCCACTTAAATTGTTTATTTCCTCATTAGACTCAACTATAAGGCATCACAATCATTCCCCATTTTTGTATAGACCTATAATGACCCATGTGCACCCAGACCCCACTCACAAATATTAGCACAAGGGTGGCTACATCACCCTGGATATCCCTTTTCAAAATTCTTAGACCACATGACTCAAGACCGACAGGCCGCAGCCCATGTGGGCCCCACCAACTGGATGGGTTTTGACTCTGAAACCATTTGTAATGCTTGATTCTACTATCTAAGGGTCTAGTAGAGTTTTAAGAATGACGTCCCCACAGAACACCATTGGCCTTGACTGTGAGCTTTTTCATCACTCACATGCAAGGCAGGATGAACTTCCCAACTTGTCACCCATGCTAGTACTACTCTGGGATGAGCAAGCTTAACCACAAAGCTTAGTTATATTCTCCTTGAAAAGGAGGTGCAACTTAGTGATATGGGTAATCCAATCATTCCTTTAAAGATCATTTATCTAAGACATCAAGACCTAGGATGTCAGAATTTACCTCTCTCTTGAAACTCCCTCCCATAATCACTATGGCAACCTATCATTCTTTCTTTCACAAATAATTTGGCTACATGGAGATCTTAATATCTTAGCATTTCATGTCAACTGACACTTTTAAATTCTTCTCTTACCCCATATAAACTTATTGTTTCAATTAGAGTCAAAGTCCTTCCAAACTCATTACATCTATTCATAAAATGAGGAGATTCTTTTTTTGAGGTGACACTATTGTCACCATAAACCTCACCATGTCTATAGGAACTCCATAGCATATGTGTATGGTTGGATGGGGTATTATCAATATCATATCACACTCTCGTATCTTAATACATAAAATCACAACCACCCTTTCCCATTAGGTTCTAAAAATATGGAAAACCCACATCAATAATAAATGTTATGTTCACCAAAGTTCTTGGCATAAAACTAGACATCACAACATTTCACATTGTTGGAAGTAAAAAAACAAAAGTATTTGTACAATCCAAAGTACAATCTAGATCCAACCTCTTCTCTTTTAAAGTGCACACTTTTTTCTAGACCCCTAGATGCAAGGCTGCTCCATTATCAATTCCAAACTCAGTCTTACCATCCAATGTTCACTAATATTTATCACTACACACAAGGCAAAAGCTATACTATCTTCTAACCAAGACAATGCTCTCAAGCCCTACCTCATGATTAATCATTTCAAAACTGAGGATCAAAATTAAATTATCATCAATCTCAACCAAGCACCCAAAAACACTTTTCCCACTACACATGGGAATATTAGTACTTGATTGATCTAGTATATAAGTTCTTCATCAGTATAAAAAATTGCACTATCTTCCAATAGAATTTATATCTTTTGCACAGTCTTGCTACAATCAAACTCCACATTTGGCTAGTAGGACACAACATAATCTTCACAGGTCCTCATTAGTGTTCACATGGATTCCTAGGCCTTAAACTTGTCTTACGTGTAGGTTGAAATCAAAAGACAAGACATATCTCTTCTTTACTTTCCAGTTTACCTTCTTGATTTGGGGTCAATATTCTATGATGAGTACTCTTTTATGACCACTATTTTTATACCATCTATAAACTCCTTCATTTCCATGCTACCAATATCAGTCACACAATTTCTCTCTCTTTTGCCAATACTATTTTTTGTGCACTTGTACAAAATTCAAGAAAACTCTTCACTCCCATTCACTATGATTTGTGAAAATATTTTGTAATGATAGAGTTCTATTTTTATGTTTCCATAGGATGCAAGCTTGACGAACTAGACACCCCAACTTGTCCTTACAAATCCTTCAGTTGGTGTTGATATCCAAAAGTGATCATACTTCATTGAATCACTTTTATTCACATACAATGCTGAGAATGTAAGATCTTAGGCCTAGTTTCTCTTTATCATTTGTCTACTTTATTAATTTTTAATTTCCATCTTCATTTTGATGTTTTGAACTATTCTTGGGCATCTTGTCCTTTATTTTTTAGGTCTCACATTTACCTACTATTGCAATGAGATTGTTACTTCATGTACCTTCTCAAATGTCTACTATCCCTTGTACCTCAAGAGAAAATATCACCATTGTGATTTCTACTCCCTTATTTCCATATTTTGAATTAAATAAATGATTAGGGAAAAATTACCAAGAAAAGTAATAGTAAGAAAAATATGGCCTAGGTGGGTAGACCATGCCAAGAATTGTAAAACCACATTGATAGCTAATATTTAAATTCACACCAATTTCATAAGCAAATAGAGATCAGGTTCCTACAATAATATATATTTGTATATATTTTACTTTTACCTTACTAGCATGCCTAATGACATTAATAATCTTATAGTCCATAAAATGAAATTATGTTTGGTCACAATCATACAAAATACTTTTATATTACAAGATTCAACTCTAAGGTTTGTTCCATACCAAAACTCATAGCAATACAGATGTTACATTCTACTTTGAGATAAATAACGTAAGAAAACTAAATCAAAGTTTCAACCTTGTCAAACTAAATCACTTATCACTATTGGCATCTGGGCTACGTTGGTCAGTGATGCAATTTTGATTCATCCACATATTTGAAGTTATTAATTATTACCATTTTGGAATATGATTTTTGATAGTATATACACCAATGTATAATTTATGTGTGTCACTGTGGGGGATTTCTATACCACCCTATGTGTACATGAGATAATAGGAGTGAAGTCTTTCATATTTTACCAATAGAGGAGTTCATGAAATGCTAGAAATTTAGGTCCCCGAACCCTACTTAATGTATAATAATAATTTGTTTGGCATAATTGGATTAATTTAATTCTTAGTGTTGAAAGTTAACTCTAATTTGTGATGTCACACTAGATGGTGAAACTATATATAAAATTTGAATCAAAATAGACCTTGTTTGCTCAAGTTATTCCTACTCATGTAACATGTGTATCATTATGTAAATCACCCCTTTCTGGTGTTTTAAACATAATTGTGACACTTTCTTGCTTGATTTACTTCATTATGTACATAAGAATTTGATAATTTTACTTCTCATTTGGATGCTTTTGAACTTTGATTTAATGGAGTTATATAGACTTGGTCAGATGGTAGTGCAATGCCTTCATTGGTCGATGATTTTTGAAGGTTGTTTTCTTTCTCAGTTACAAATTGCTTTTTGGTGACATTGATTTCACCTAGGATAGATGAGATTGGGACATATGAGTTTTATGCACACATGAAAACCTGATCGATGAGTTTTGATCAACCAAATTTTGGGATGAGCTTTTGACCAAAGAGGTTCCATTGCCTGGTGGCTTGGCAGTGGCTAATGGACTTCTGTTTCCCCTTTTCAAGGTTTCATGCATGTGCGCTTGATCGATGATGAGGTTCTGACAGATGGATTTTCTGATGAGTTGGCGGATGGATTTCCTGACACCAAAGTATACCCCTCTATTAATCTCCTCTCTCATTTTTTTTCGGACAAAGTTTCACTTGTGTTTAGAGATGCCCGATCGGTATTCTGAGAGAGCGGAGGTCGAAGAAGGTCCATACAGGTCAGTGATCACAAGATTTTCATGGATGCATGTCATTGAATTGAGGTTCCTTGGAATGATCCATGGCCTACAATTGTTTTCCTTGCTCCATCCATTTAATATTCTTACTCTTTACTCATTTTATTGTTGTTATTCACCCTTTTTTCTCTTGCGATCGAGTTCCATGAGTTCTCTTGGTGTTTTCTTACTGTAACCCTACAAATGTGGGTTGAGAACTTTCTCTTCTTCTTTTTTCTCTAGTTCCACATTTTTCATGGAAAGAGGAGACGTTCTTAGAGCTTTGGTGGGTCAAGCTTAATGTTTGGGTTCTTATTTTAGGAGTTTCCACCATGAATTTTGGATTTCTCTTTTCTACAAGTGAGTCATATAACCCTAAGTGAGTCTCTTTCCTACATTCTACATGCATGCCATTAATCTTTCTTTAGAAATCACTCCAAAAATGGTAAAAATTTAGCCTTTTCAATATTGTTTAATAGAACAGATGTTGATGATACAAAATTTTAAGCTATACTAGTCCTCATGAACAATTGCTTATGGTATTCTATACCTTCCTTGAATATCATGGGTGTGATTTCTTGAGATATAGTTCTTGAAATCCTAAATTATCATGTATGTGATATCTTGGTACTAAATGGGTAAAGAAATCTGATCCACATATTATGTCGTATGACTTGATGAACGTATTATGCAATATGGGGAACTAAAATTAATGTTGTGATGTTGTAATAGTGATTGGAGAAAACCCTAGAATGGAAAGAAACTCTTTATTTATCAGTTTGAGTGCATTGACACTTATGTCTAGAATGACATGAAACCATTTAATACGTTTTACATCTTTTGAGGTTGTGAATTCCGATGGTCTTGTAAGAACCATTTTGTTGTTTATACGTAACCTAATTAATGTATTCAAAATGTAACCAATCAAACTTAAGTAATCAAGTGTAACCCTAAATAAGTAGTTCTCTAAGTCTGTAGAGCTATTCTAGTGTCAGCATTTCTTGGATAATAAAATGAATAATCTAAAAGGAGCTCAGAGTCGTAAACTGTTGAGTATATGTGGGTGCAGGGAGGATATATCCATGTCATCTTAATGCCAAGGTTTTGAAAAGCGGTTGAGGCTGTGTCTCATATGCGGAAGTATTTGAGAGTGAATTTAGTTTTAACTTGGATTTTAGGGTCTTATACCTTGGCTTCTAGTGTACCCAGGAAATACTTGGTGGTTTTAGTAGTTGGGTCGATGTTCCACTATAGTTGCTACTTGTACTAGCTGAGGGGAAGATATCTTAGGATTATGATCATCCTAGATCGTATACGAGACTAATTTTTACTTTAGAGTGGTCAGATTGTAGTTTGAGTGGTACACCGCAAACTACCCATAGTTTAATAAAATATGTAATTCAACTATGTTGAATAACTATTAGAGTTACTTGGCGAATCACATTAGATGATGATCACTATCATGTTTCCTTTGATATGTATATGATTTATAATGCGGTAAGGAAATAAAATGTACTTATAATTCTAGATATTCCTGATCTTGATGGAAGTTATATAATCTTTCAACTCTATAATATTATCTGCTTTAATTTCATAAAATACATAATCTTGTTAAGGTATATATCCTTTTTGGTGTTATATCTCTCGCTAGGACATGGGTCTCACCTCATGGTTCACCACATCTTTTTAGGTGGTTGACAACTTCATCACACACAAAGTGATGAGGAGACACGATTATAAGATCTGTAGAGGTAGAAGGTCAGTTGTTAGGATAGAGGCCTACAGTCGTCCATGTACTCCGAGGTCTGGGTGGGGAGTTTTGTATATTATGTATATCAACTCGAGATTTTTCTTTCATGCCCAGAGCAATATAAATGAAGTAATTGTGTAAACAACACCTTTTGTATATAGGGTATGGTTGTGGCCACTAAACTTCTGTATAGGTACCTGGTATGAATATATGTACAAGGTTGGGACCCCTGTGTAAAGTTTTCTTATAGAATGTGACCACTTTATTTAGTTTTAATCTACACTTTTTTAAATGTGCGAAATTAGTGTTTGATCAACATTTTTGTTTTGAGTAATTTTGATTAGCTTGGCGGGGTGCCACATTTTGTGGTATCAGAACATTCTTATGTAATCCAACATCTCTGACCATGGCTTATGGTTATGCAGATATGTCTGAAGAACGTGAAGATCATATAGAGAGTAGTTTACTGGCAATAAGAAGTGGAAGTAGGATGCTAGTACCTGATGGAGGAGTACCTGAAATGGGGCCATAACATCCTGTTCCACCTCCACTCGGCCCTTCAACCATAGTTGACCCGGACTTCCAGTTTGTGTTTTCATAGCTAATGGTGAAAATTATGATTCTAGTAGATAGGGCGCCTACACCTCAATCAAGGGGACTTGTTCCCAATGCGGAATCTCAAGGCCTAAGGAAGACCTTCAAGAGGTTGAAGTGAGTGGGAGCCACCGAGTACGAGGGAACAACAGACTGAACCGATGTACATAGTGGTTGATAGAGTTGGATAAGGCATTTAGTATTTTGAACATCTTCGAGGAGGAAAAGGTGAATCACACAATCTGCCTTCTAAAGAGAAGCACTAGCCATTGAGGAGGAGAAGAGGCTAGGTGAGAAGGTCAGTTGGGAAGAGTGATGGAGAGAGTTTGTCAGCTAGTACTTTTTAGAGACGTATTTGGAGGAGAAGAGGGCTCAGTTTGAATGGCTATGTGTTGTGTTTTTCCCAACCCAGCCAATTAAACTAGCAAAAGATGATGCTTAAGGGGAGAGATCATACCACAACTACCAGGGAGCTATGGCATTTTCTATCCCCAAAAATGACACTAAAAAGCTTGGTGTGTATTTCTTAGGGCCACACACTAATAAACTGTATGGTGAATAGATGCAACCCTAGGAGTTTGAACACACTTTGGATCTTTCAAATTTATAAGGGGGCCTATACTAACACATTCATATAGACCACAATATATCATCTGTAAGCGCACAATATTATATGTAGGAAGAGAGGGGGCACTAAAACTAAGTTAGCGTGAGCTATGTTTCTAAACTAGAGATAAGGTTTTTTAGAGTTTAAAGTTGGTTTTGAATTGATTACACTTAAATGCAAGAAATTGTAAGAAAGAAAGGAAACAAGACAAGAGAAAACCCTAATTTAACCCTAAATAAGCAATTCTAATTATCAAAGGAGGAAACTACTTAAGCAAGAGCACCAGACTGCCCTAGACTAGCAATTAAGATACTGAGGAAATCAGAGACCTAAACTACCACTATCTAGATTAAGCAAGCACAAAGATTCACTATATACCCTAGCAAGGATTAACTACCAAGAACAAGGCAATTGACTAAGGAGTAATTTAATGAATCAAATAAACTAGCATGAAATATCTTAGAGAGAAAAACTGGTTTGAAGAAATGTTAAAGTGAGGTGGGATGTTTGGGGTAATGATACTAAGATATTCGTTAGGGGGAACATACCAAACAAAACCTAACCATCATTCTAGATTTTTAAATGAAACAATTAATCAAATGTAATGGGATCTCCCTAGACTATTGGTTAGCCATTGATAGAATAAAGTGTGTGAGGGGAACTACACCCTTGCACACCCTATCTAGCCTTACAAGGCTGAATTGGACCAAGGTTTAGGTGGGAGTTCAATTGTATTTAGCTAATGCAGGTTTCTAGGGTGAGTGTGTTTAATGTAGTTGAAAGCCAAAAGTAGGAATAGGGAGTATATGTAAGGGTATATCACCTCACATTACTTGCCATCTAGCTTTTAATAAACTCCTAGACAATTACACTAAATAATCCTACACAAGCTACTAAGATACCACACCTAGGAGTAGAGGAAGGGATATATGTGTGGGAAGATGAGGTTCTAGCTAGAGATCCACTAGTTGGACCTAGGAGCAAATCCCAAAATAGCCTCACATATGTCATCTTCTCCTAGACCTAGGTGGTCTCAAGCATAAAACCACAAGCAAATTAGTTTTTCAAGCACCATTCACAAGTAGAAGAATGGGAAATGAGATAGAAGTAGAAAGAAATAAGCTAGAATGAAAATATAGAGTTTTACAAATTATATTCCCAAACATGGTATAAAAGTAACATTTAACCTCAAGCAACCTACCACAAGGGACTTAGCTACACAAGATCAAACACAATAGAAAAAGAGAGAAGAGAAGGAAGAAGATATCCATACAAATCCATGGAAGCTCCTCGTTCTTCACCCCCTAGATGTTGTAGCTTGAGCACCTCCCTACAAGTAATGTAGATGGCATGGAAATATGAGGTTTTGTTGTGGAAACCATAGAAAACAAGGGTTTGAAGCAAATGAAGGTGGAAATGGAGTGGATCATGGATAGGAGTAGGTGAGTGATCCTTTGATACTAAGGGAGGCAGAAATGAATGCTAGGGGGTTGTTAGAATGACTAACCCCCATGGTACATCCGTCACCCTAGATGTTGTAGCTCGAGCACCTCCCTACAAGTTATATAGATGGCATGGAAATATGAGGTTTTGTGGTGGAAACCATAGAAAACTAGGGCTTTGAGGCAGAAGAAGGTGGAAATGGAGTGGATGATGGATAGGAGTAGGTGAGTGATCCTTTGATACTAAGGGAGGCAGAAATGAATGCTAGGGGGTTGTTAGAATGACTAACCCCCATGGTACATCCGTCACTCTAGTATCTATAGGTAGTGGGGAATCACTAGGTTAAATGGGGGTAGTTTGGGTAGAATAGTGAAGAAAAAGTAGGGTTTTGGGTGGCAGGATGGCCATGTTAGGCAACATGATCATGGTGGGTGAGGTGTAGAATGGTCGTGGTGGTAGGGAACAGACGTGCTGGGTGGAGGCAAAGTTATAGTTTGAATGTGGAGAAATGAAGGTTGGTAGCATGGTCATGTTGGGCAGCACGGCCGTAGTTGGGGATAGGTAGCACGTCTGGGCTGGCACACCCATGCTTGGTATCACAACCATGGTGAGCGAGTTGGAGACTTGGTCATTATGCTCCTGGCCAGCATGATCATTCTGGCAGGCATGACCATGTTGGGGTCTTCTTGGCATGACCATGCTGGCTAGCATGACCGTGTTGTTTAGGTTGCTTTATCCTTGATGATTCTACATTTTTACTGAGAAATTTTCTCGACTAGAATGGCCATTCCGTGTCACCATGGCTGCACTAGTGTCTTCAGCTGCATTTTGCACTTCATTCTTTGAGATCCATGAATTTCTTTGCTTGATTGACTCCTGGACACTAGAGTTAAGTTGAGGGAGCTTTGGGGCCTTCTTTGGACCCTCCATGGGTGAAGGAATCCTAGAACACCTTCTCTTTTGTTCATCCGAGGTGTGGCCCAAGTACCTAAAAAAATGCAAAGAACGTCCATAAGTGCATTTGATAGTAATATGCATATTAAGGGAAATAACTTGGAATCTAACTTGTTTACATGTGATAAGAGTGCAAAAGGACACGGGATAAAGACCTAAAATAGGGCTTCGTCACCACCTGAAACTTAAAAGATACTTGTCCTCAAGTATGCTCCAACTTAATATCTATTTTAATTCAATCAAGGTATCCATGGAAAGTGCAATCCTTATGATATTTTTTGGCTAAAATGAATTCACACGATGAATTAGGCATCCAATCCACTGTTGTCTATTCAATTTTAGTTTTCAAGTGTGAATCAAGAACAAAGAACAAGAACTTAGAATATGGGATACCATTCACATATGCAAGTGATGCAATTTATATAAAGCTCTAGGTTAACCATATTCCAACATTCAAATGGGTATAATTACTATTTCACTTGCTAGAGATACCTCATACACTTCATTTCACTGCTCATGACCCACTTGGCTTGGGTATGGGGATGAGGGCTAGAATTGATTTGCCCTAGCCCTACTAGGCATAAAAAGAGAAGAAAGGGTTATGGAAGAGAGTGGAGTGCTATTATGTAGGAGCACTCATCTTTTTTTTAAGAGGCTATTACAAAGAGCCATTTCTTATTTATTTTTCTCTTCGCCTCATGTGTAAGGAGGGAATATGAAGACAAGAGTGAAGTAGGGAGACAGATATATGGTCACCCAAACTTTTTGGGGTGACCAAGGCTAATAAATGCACTTTGGGATCCTTTTAGGAGGTGGAGAGGTAAGAAGATGATAGAAGAAGAGTCTGGTCAAAGGGGGTCAAAAACAATGGAAATTCATGTATAATATCCCTCAAGCAAGCTAATCCATATAATATTCACCAAATAAACAAACCATGCATGAAATGAACAATGTGATAGATTGCATTCTTTTCACATAGAATAAATAAACCTAAACGTTCAAGGCTTGAAAGAATCACACTTCTATACAAATCAACAAATTATTTGCAAGAGTCTTGGAGCACATGCAAAATTCATACATGTGATTCATTCTTACCAAAAACATCAATAGAAGGTTGCATTATCTAAGATTTAATCATTCTCATCACAAAAAATAAAGATTCAATTGAAACACACTATTCGGCAAGAACATTCAAATTTGGGCAAAATTGGCCAAAATGGTGCCAATTTGCTATCAACCACATCTAAACTTACTTTTAGGGAATAAAAAGCATAAAATAGAAAATCCTAACTAAAATACACAAAAAGTACCAAAAATCTACATGAAATGCACTGCATGGCATGGAATGCAAAAAGAGCAATTTAAAAAAAAAACTCAAAATACTTGAAATTAACTACATGATATGGCAATTAGAAAAAAACTACACTAGATAAGGTGATGTCATCAATTAGTCAAACATGTTAGACATGGTGAAATAGATTAATTTAAATGAGAAAAGTGAGAGAGGGCACATACCACCCTACCACCCCAAAATTTTGAATCATGTTGCCCTTAGCATGAAACTAAATCTTAGAGAAGTTAGGGTAAGTACCACTTTTGTTGAGGTAGGTCCAGTGGTAGGTGTCCCTTTAGTGGTGGGTCCTCCTATCGAGCTGGAGGGATAGCATGAGGAGGTGGAGGTTCATTCTGAGGTAGTGGATGCTAGTAGTAGTGGCCCCAATAATCTACCAGAGGGGGTGGGTATGACTCCTGGATACGGTCGTGGCGTGTTGCAAGCCCGTGGTGGAATTGTCATTTATTATTGAAGTCAACCCTCCCCATGCATGTGGGGGCTACCACACTATGGCAGCTACTGAGCACCATGCCTGTCTCGATCGCTACACTCATAGTGAATCTACCTCATTTCTTAAAAAATCCCTTGTAATTTTGGTGACTTTCTCCTCGCCCATGGTGGAGTACCACGACTGGGTTGGCGGATCAGTGACACACCCGTGGTGGATGCAACGACCATGTTTGATAGTTGAAACCATGACTGTGGTGGCTGCCATAGCCTTGGTGCTTCTACTCTTTTCTTCTTATAATTACCTATGAACTTTCTCACTTTTGCAAATTCCACCACAACCACTTTGATGTTCCACGACCTTGGTGAGTGATGAAAAATCCCGTCTTCACATCAAACTTCAAGAATCTTCACATCTATCAATGCGACACAACATTTCTCTCTCATTGTAGCTATTGCACTCATTCTCTCTCTCTAACATGTCATCCTGTCACATCTTAAAATCTAAACAAAACTATCAAATACAAGTGTGCATGTGTCTATTTCTTAGAAAAATAGATCTATAACAAAACAAAAAGGGTTTTGAGAATCTCAAACCGACGTGGGTTGCCTCCCACTAGTAATAATTTTGAGCCTTTATCCAAGCTTGTTTCTATAACTGATGTATTACATTTCATATCAACTTTTCTACAATCTCACACACGAATTCATTCCATTTTGCATTCCTTTAGCATCTATTCATAAATTTCTTGCCATATTTTAGTTATTTTTTCTTATCGCATGATGTTGATTGCAGATACATACTTAAAGTGCCAAATTGGAGATAATTCAACTCAAATCCGACCCAAAATGGACTTCTCCCTGACTTGTAACTGATTCAGAGTTTATTTCTGTAGAAACAACATTGAACATGGCATGTCTTATTTAAGGCACGACACGTCCTTTCCCAAAAATCTTCACAAGATGAAGAACACATTGTGTGGTATTTAACACTTGACATGTGAGTCTCTAGTGGCCCCAAAGACAAAATGTAGAAGAATGCAAACACATCGTGTCCAAATTAGGAGACGACATGTCCACAGGTGCAGAAGGCCGACTACAACTTGCTACCAACACACATGGCGTGTGTTAATTCATGAACACACTATGTGCCTTTTTCCTTAAATGACTAGAAAAGAAAGTTACATGTCGTGTCTTGTTTAAGACACACCATTAACTTCATAGCAGTAGCAAGACCCAACAAAACTGCACAACGGGACACGGCGTGTCCTCTACCAGACACGTTGTGTCACTATTAGAATCTGTAGAAATGAGAGAAACCACTCCTCATTTTTAAAGACCAATGCAACCCAATGGGAGGTTATCTCTGGTCATTTTTAAAGTGTCTTTCATCCAAGAGAAGTTCTAGAGCTAAGGAGGGTGATTTTTGGGTAGAAGAAGGTGATTACTTGGCAAAGAGCCTCCATACAACTTCATTTCTTCTCCATTTCCTCGAAGGTGCAGCTGAGCTTACTCCTCTCACTCGAGCTTTTCAGGAGGGAATATTGTCTAAGTTGGAGTAGTTCCAAGGGTGGAGTTTTCTCCTCGAGCCAGAGTTCTACTTCCCTTTGGCTACATCTTTGGTTCCTTTAGCTTTTTCTTCTCTTAAGCATGCAAAACTCTTAAATTTTGACATTGTGTCTGTACATTTACATTATGGATGAGTAGAACTCTTTTCTTGGGCATGGGAGAGTAACTCCCATGCCAATGTTCATGTGAACTTGAAATCTATGTTTATTGCTAGTTAATTTTGCTTTTCCATGGATGACTTTGGTGTTTCTTGCTTATATGTTTGGATGGCCACTTTTCATACATGTTTTTTGCTTACCTTGTGCTTCAGGAGAATGTATGAGGAAGTAAGCAGTAGAATCCATGGCAGTATGCTCTTGACCACGGGAGTGGCTTGAGAATATTGAGCGTAAGGTTGTGTTCGATACCAAGGATAGATGCGGGAGCATTATGTCAAGTTTAGAACCATCTTGTGACATTGGGAAATGCAAGACGATGAGAACCTCCTTGCTTGTTAACAATGATCTTGATTTTGTAGTCCATATGATATGATGGTATGGTAGTGAAATCTAATGTTCAAGCCCTTAATTGCTTATTCAACCCTTTAACTGTAAGCTTTTTCTTTTGCTAGCCTTATGTATCTGTAAACAACCTGAACATTGTATGCAGACTTGGATTAATGAAAGTTAACAAATTTGTGCCTAACTAGCCTAGCTCCTTGTGTTCGACACTCGACTACACTAACCCCGTACACTTACGGGTAATTAGTGAGTTGAGATCTCTTTTTGTAAAACTCCCAACAAGTTTTTGGCACTATTTCTGGGGATCTATGGTCATTTTTAGTTAGAGTAGATGAGTTAACTAGTAATACTAAGTCAATATTTCTGCATTTCATATCATGGTATCTCTTAGCCTTTGTGAATCTTACTCAATTTTTGCTTTTCAGGATGCACACGTCACTCTAAGAGGGGTCTAAAAACATCCATATTTCTGGACCCTAAGATAGAGCAGACTTTTAGTAGCCATAGAAGAGTAAGGAGGGGTGAGAATTCTTCAAATCCAGGGGAATCACATCTTTCATCAACACAATCTTCACCTTCACCACATCCCTCACCCGATCCTTTTCAAGAATTGGATATGGAGGACAACCATCCACCCAAGGAATTTGCTATGATGGCCACCATCAATATATGTCGGGCCATTGATCATCCTACAATAGAGGTCAATAACTTCTCCATCAACCCCACAATCAAGCAGATGATCCAACAAAACCATTTATGGGGAACGCCTATGGAAGATCCAAATCTTCACATAGAGGAGTTTCTAAAATACGTGAGCACTTTTAATATTACTGGTGTTTTAGCCGAGGGAGTGTGCCTACTCCTGTTCCCATTCACTTTGTGAGATCCATCCAAGGCGTGGCTTTTCACACTGCCTAACTATTCTATCAAGACCTGGGATAATCTGCTGAATGATTTCCTGGCTAAGTACTTTCCTCCTAGTAAGACGGCCCAGCTGAGGAATCAAATCACAAACTTCAAACAACAAGAGGGGGAGATTATTTATGAGACATGGGAGAGGTTTAAGGACCTCCAATGCTTATGCCCTCACCATGGTCTGAAAAATTGGCTGCTTCTACAAACTTTCTACAATGAGTTGTTCTATAATACCTGTGTGACCATTGATGCTGCTGCAAATGGAGCCTTGATTAACAAGTCATATAGTGAAGCCTACACCATTATTGAAGACATGGTGCTCAATAACAGCAAATGGAGTTTAGAAAGGATCAATCGTCTATTCTCTTCCTCCAATTCAAGAGAGAAGTCCTGCGGGAAACATACTGTTGATGTCGTAGACTTGATTGTGGCTAAGCTTGACACCTTAACTGAGAAATTTGAATGGCTTGCTACTCACTCAGTCCAAGCAGTTGGGAAAGTATGTGAGGCTTGTGGAACATTTGAGCATAACTCTGCTTCTTATTTTGCACCATAGTTGAATGCCACTGAAGCACCAAAACAAGTCAATGTAGTAGGAAATTTCAATAATAGACAAGCCTACAATCCCTTTTTTGAAACCTAAAACCCAGGATGGAGAGACCATCCTAATTTCTCTTACAGGAACAAAAATTTGCAGAACCAACAACAAGGTAAAGTTCAAGGTCAACAACCTATGAGCAACTGTCAACCGATGAATGCTAACTACCAACAACCACTGGGGTACAATTATAACAGTAGTAGGAACCTCAATCAATTTTAGCAAGTGACTCATACACCTCAAAAATCAAGCTTGGAAAGCCTCCTTGAGACCTTTGTCTCCACACAAATACAGCAAAACAATGAGTTTCAGGAAAATGGAAACATATTGAAAGATGCTATCACACAGTTTTCCTCCAAGGTAGATGGAATTATTACTCACACCAAAATGTTGGAGAATCAAATATAACAAAAAACATTAGCCAACCAAGGAACGTCTTCAAGGTCTTTACCTAGTCATCCTAATATGAACTTCAAGGAGACTTGTAAATTTGTGACCTTGAGAAGTGGAGAAGTCATACGAGGATCCACACCGCCATTCAAGAGGAAATCTGTAGATATTGCTGACACTACTATTGAAGATATTGCTAAAAATCAAAGGAAGAAATCTACTAGAAATTTGCAGCAAGGTGATTCTTCTAGCAAGCCAACTGCCCCTTTTCCCCACAGGTTTGCTAACACCAAAGATGATGTAAAGTTCAACAAATTATAGATATTCTGAACAAGTTGTATGTAAATCTTCCCCTAGTTGAAGTCATATCTAAAATTCCCTCCTATGCCAAGTTCTTGAAGGATATCCTAACAAAGAAGAGGAGATCTGGACAGGTAGAAACTGTTATGCTTTCTGAAAGGCTAAGCTCCATTATCCAGAACTGTATGCCAGAGAAATTAGATGATCAAGGTGCCTTTACTCTCCCTTGCAAGATAGGAGACTCCACTATTGATAAAGGCCTTATTGACCTAGGAGCTACCATCATCTTGATCCCCATCTCTTTGTGGGAGAAGCTAGATCTCAGAGATTTTAAGCCTACATCTATGACAATTCAGCTAGCCGACCTCTCAATTAAACACCCGAGGGGAGTGATTGAGGATGTCCGTATTCAGATAGGAAAGTTCATTATTCCATGTGATTTTGTGGTCTTAGACATGTATGAAGACCCAACCAATCCAGTCCTTTTCCGTAGACCTTTCTTGCACACTGCAGGCTGTTTAGTCGATATTAGGGAAGCAAAGCTCACCGTCAGGGTGAGAGATGAGGAACTAGTATTTTCAATATATGATGCCATGAAGGTGCCCAACTACAAAGAGTACCTTTGTCTCGTTGATACCATCAACACATTGCTTGAAGAGGAAAACAATTCCATTGGAACTGCACTAGATGATTTTGAAGAAGATGATGGAAGTAACACTCTCAATGAGGAAATTCCTAAAAATTTAGAAACTCCACCAAGTGAAGAAGACTCAAAGAAGAATGAAGGAAGCAACACCATAACTCCAAGCAAACAAGTAGAACTAAAACCCCTCCCATCGGGGTTAAGGTATGCTTTATTGCTTTCTTAGGCCCAAACTCTTCATCTCTCGTCATTATAAATGCTAAATTGGACAATGATCAAGAAGAAAAACTTTTAAATGAGCTTAGAAGCTACAAATATGTGATAGGTTATTCCATTGATGAACTAAAAGGAATTAAACAATCCATTTGTATGCATAGGATATCTTTGGAAGAGAACGCCAAACCATGCAATGACCCCCGAAGGAGACTTAACCAAAACATGATGGAAGTGGTAAAAAAGGAAATTTGAAAACTTAAAGATGTCGAAATCATCTATCCAATAAGTGAAAGTCCTTGGGTGAGTCCTACACATGTTGTGCCTAAGAAAGGAGGAACAATTGTAATTAAAGGAGAAAATGATGATTTTATATAAATAAGAATCGTCATCGGATGGGGAATGTGCATTGATTGTAGAAAATTGAACAAAGCCACCAGAAAAGATAATTTCCCTTTACCTTTTATTGATTCGATGCTAGAAAGACTTGCTCACCACTCCTATTTTTTCTACATTGATGGGTATAGTA
Source organism: Alisma plantago-aquatica (assembly GCA_963693085.1). Classification (NCBI taxonomy): domain Eukaryota; kingdom Viridiplantae; phylum Streptophyta; class Magnoliopsida; order Alismatales; family Alismataceae; genus Alisma; species Alisma plantago-aquatica. Next base: position 727,910,998 of record OY856410.1, on the reverse strand, counting down.
GATTCTTTCAGATTCCCATCTATCCACCCGATCAAGAAAACACCACATTTACTTACACCTATAGAACTTATGCATATAGGCGGATGCCCTTTGGGCTCTGCAATGCTCCCGCTACTTTTCAAAGGTGTATGATGGCCATTTTTTTTAATTACATTGAAAATATTGCAAAGACTCTATGTTCATTGTTAGCAAAATATGCCGAGTTTGTCTTCAATGATGATTGCCAAACTGCCTTCAAGAAGTTAAAAGATTCTCTAATTTCAGCTCCAATCATCCAACCACTAGATTGGAGTGTTCCTTTTGAAGTGATGTTTGATTCCAGTGACTACGCCATAGGATTTGTCTTAGGATAAAGAAAAGACAACAAACTCCATTCTATACACTACACAAGTAAGACCCTTTATGAAACACAAATCATCTATGCTACTACAAAGAAGGAGATTCTTGTTGTTGTTTATGCCTTTGATAAATTTAGACAATATCCAGTGGGCTCTAAGGTCATTGTGTATACGGACCATGCTGCAATAAAATACCTTATGGGCAAGAAAGATGCCAAACCTTGCCTCATCCGCTGGATATTCTTACTGTAGAAGTTTGACTTAGAAATAAAAGACAAGAAGGGAACTAAGAACAATGTAGCTGACCATCTCTTACGTCTTTCTACTAGTATCAAAGACAAAGTTCCTAATGACAAGTTTCCCATTGAGAAGTTGTATGCAGGAAACTCTCTTGTTTTGCCATGGTTTGCTAATTTTGCAAACTACCTTGCTATAGGATGTCTTCCACCCGATCTCACCAACAAAAGAAGAAGTTCCTTCATGATGTTAAATTCTATTATTGGGACGACCCCCTTTTATTTAAGCAATGTGTAGATAGACTCATTAGAAGATGTATCCCAAATGAAGAAATTTCTAGTGTGATTTCAGACTTCCATTCCTCCCCCTACGGAGGACACTTTGGAGCAAACTAAACTCTAACCAAGATGCTTCAATCTGATTTTTATTGGCCAAGTTTATTTCGTGATGTACTCACATTTGTCAAAGCTTGTGGCAATTGCCAAAGAGCTAGAGGAATTTCAAAGAGAGATGAAATGCCATTGATCTCAATTCTAGAAATAGAAGTATTTGATGTGTGGGGCATAGATTATATGGGCCCTTTTCCATCCTCTTGCACCTACAAGTTTATCTTAGTGGCCTGTGGTTATGTTTCCAAATGGGTAGAGGCAATCCCCACTCAAGCTCCAGCTGCAAAATCAGGCATAAAACTATTCCTTAAGATCATCTTCCCCAGATTTGGAGTTCCAAGAGAAATAATATCGGATGGTGGCAACCATTTTAATGAAAGGAATTTCAACAACCTTCTTAGCAAGTATGGAGTGAAATATAAGGTGTCCACACATTATCATCCTCAAACCTCTGGTCAAGTGGAAATCTCAAATAGGAAACTAAAGGCCATCCCAGAAAAGGTGGTCTCCAGTTCAAGGAAGGATTGGGCATTGAAGTTAGACAATGCATTATGGGCGTACAAGGTAGATTTTAAAACTCCTATTGGTACAACTCCTTTCAAACTTATTTATGGAAAATCATGTCATTTACCTATAGAATTTGAGCACAAGGCACTATGGGAAATCAAATTCCTAAACTATGACCTCAAGAAGGAAGGAGAGAAAAGATTATTGCAACTCCAAGAGTTAGAGTAACTAAGAATGGATTCTTATGAGAATGCCAAGATTTTCAAGGAAAAGACTCAAAGATGGCATGACAAAAGAATCAAGGTCAAAGACTTCAAAGAAGGAGACCAAGGCCTGTTGTTCAACTCCAAACTCAGATCTGTCCCAGAAAATCAAGATCCAAGTGGTCTGGGTCGTTCTTAGTCTTACAAGTATATCCATATGGGACTGTCGAGCTGCAAGGGAAGCAATCAACCTTCAAAGTCAATGGACAAAGATGCAAGCTATACACTGTTGGAGAAGAAATTGACAAAGGAGCCTCTTACTCCCTCCAAGATGTTTAACTAGAAAATCAAAGAGTCTTACTCCAGACTTTAAACGGAGGAAATTGACCCCACATTAGGATAAATTTTTCTTTAAGTAGTTTGAGTCAAGGACAATCTTTAATTTCAAAAATAAACTTGTCAAGGATGAATGTAATAATTTAGACAGTTGTATTTGCGTCTCATCACTTCTGCAGGTGCTGATCAAAAGACAATTTCTACAGAAATTCATACAGACACGACGTGTCTTTATTTCAGGTGTTGTGTTAGCATTCATAGAAGGAACAATATGAGAAGATTCTCAAAAAGACACGACGTGTCTCTCAATGACACACCTTGTTGTTATCAGTAAGAAAATGTTCTATTATCATCTGGAACGTTACACGTTGGTAATTTTCACATCTTCACATCAAACTTCAAGATTCTTCACATCTATCAATTCAATCAATGTGATACAATAGTTCTCTCTCATTGTAGCTATTGCACCCATTCTCTCTCTCTAACATGCCATCCTATCACATCTTAGAATCTAAAAAAAACTATCAAACACAAGTGTGCACGTGTCTATTTCTTGGAAAAATTGATCTATAACAAAACAAAAAGGGTTTTGAGAATCTCAAACCGACGTGGGTTGCCTCCCACTAGTAATAATTTTGAGCCTTTAGCCAAACTTGTTGCTATAACTAATGTGCTGCATTTCACATCGACTTTTTCTACAATCTCACACACAAATTCAGTCCATTTTGCATTCCTTTAGCCTCTATTCATATTTTTCTTACCACATTTTAGTTGTCTTTGCTTATCACATGATGTTAATTGCAGATACACACTTAAAGTGCCAAATTGGAGATAGTTCAACTCAAATATGACCCGAAATAGACTTCTCCCTAACTTGCAGCTAATTCAGAGTTTATTTCTGCAGAAACAACATAGAACACGGCGTGTCTTATTTAAGACACAACGTCTCCTTACCGAAAAATATTCGCAAGATGAAGAACAAATAGTGTGGTATTTAACACATGATGTGTGAGTCTCCAGCAGCCCCAACTCCAAAACATAAAAGAACACAAACACATTGTGTCTGAATTAGGACACGGTGCATCCACAAGACCCAAAGGCCGGCTACAACTTGCTGGCAATGCACACGGTGTGTGTTAATTTGTGAACATGCCATGTGCCTTTTGCCTGAAATGGCTACGAAAGAATGTTACACATTGTGTCTTCTTTAAGACACGACATATACTTCACAGAAGTAACAAGACCTAGTGGAACTACACAACAGGACATGACATGTCCTCTACTAGACACACCGTGTCACTATCAGTTTTTGCAGAAATGAGAACAACCACTCCTCATTTTTAAAGACCAATGCAACCCAATGGGTTATTATCTTTGGTCATTTTGGAAGTGTCTTTCATCGAAGAGAAGTTCCAGAGCTAAGGAGGGAGATTTTGGGGGAGAAGGAGGTATTTTCTTAGCAAAGAACCTCCATTCTTCTTCATTTCTTCTCCATTTCTTCCTCGAGGTGCAACCGAGCTTACTCCTCTCACTTGAGCTTTTTGGGATGGAAGATTGTCTAAGTTGGAATAGTTCCAAAGGTGTAGTTTTGTCCTCTAGCCAGAATTCTACTTCCCTTTGGCTAGATATTTGGTTCCTTTATCTTTTTCTTCCCTTAAGCATGCAAAACTCTTGAATTTCTACATTGTGTCTGTACATTTACATTATGAACGAGTAGAACTCTTTTCTCGGGCATGGGAGAGTAACTCCCATGCCATTATTCATGTGAACTTGAAATATATGTTTATTGCTAGTTAATTTTGCTTTTCCATGGATGTCTATGGTGTTTCTTGCTTGTATGTTTGTCTAGCCACTTTTCATACATGTTTTTTGCTTACCTTGTGCTTCAAGAGAATGTATGATGAAGTAAGGAGTATGATTCATGGCAGTATTCTCTTGAGCATGGAAGTGGCTTGAGAATATTGAGGGTAAGGTTGTGTTCGATATCAAGCATAGAATTGGGAGTGTTATGTCAAGTTGAGAACCATCTTGTGACATTAGGAAATGCACGATGATGACAACCTCCCTGCTTGTTAACAGTAATCTTGGTTTCATAGTCCATATGATATGATGGCATGGTAGTGAAATATAATGTACAAGCCCTTAATTTCTTATTCAACCCTTTAACTTTGAGCTTTTGCTTTTTCTAGCCTTATATATATGTAAACAACTTAAACTTTGTAAGCAGACTTGGATTAATGAAAGTTAACAAATTTGTGCCTAACTAGCCTAGATCCTTGTGTTCAACACTCGACTACACCAACCCCGTACACTTGTGGGTAATTAGTGAGTTGATATCTCTTTTTGAAAAACTCTCAATAAGTTTTTGGCACCATTTCCAGGGAGATATGGTGATTTTTAGTTAGAGTAGATGAGTTAACTAGTAATTGAGACTAAGTCAATATTTTTATATTTCATATTGTGGTATCTCTTAGCCTTTGTGAATCTTACTCAATTTTTGCTTTTTAAGGTGTATGCGTCGCTCTAAGAGGGGTATAAAACATCCATATTTCTAGACCCTGAGATAGTGCGGAATTTAAGTAGCCATAGAAGAGCAAGGAGGGGTGAGAATTCTTCAAATTTGGGGGAATCACATCCTTCATCAGTGCAATCTTCACCTTCACCCCCGCCCTCACCCGATCCTTTTCAAGAACTAGATATGGAGGACAACCGTCCACTCAAGGACTTTTCTATGAAGGCCATCATCAATATATGTGGGGCCATTGATCATCCTATAATAGAGGCCAATAACTTCTCCATCAATCCTACAATCATGCAGATGATCCAACAAAACCATTTCTGGGGAATGCATATGGAAGATCCATATCTTCACATAGCAGAGTTTCTACAATACATGAGCACTTTTAAGATTAATGGTGTTCCATCCAAGGGAGTGTACCTACTCATATTCCCATCCACTTTGTGAGATGGAGCCAAGACATGGCTCTCGTCACTGTCTAACTATTCTATCAAGACATGGGATGATCTGGTGAATGCTTTGTTGGCTAAGTACTTTCCTCCTAGTAAGATGGCCTAGCTGAGAAATCAAATCACAAACTTCAAACAACAAGAGGGGGAGATTCTTTATGAGACATGGGAGAGGTTTTAGGACCTCTAATGCTTATGCCCTCACCAAGGTTTGACAAACTGGATCCTTCTACAAACTTTCTATAACGGGTTGTTCTATAGTAATTGTATGACCATTAATGATGCTACAAATGGAGCCTTGATAAATAAGTCGTATAGTGAATCTTGTGCCATTATTGAAGACATGGCACTCAATCATAGCCAATGGAGTTTAGAAAGGATCAATCATCCATTCTCTTCCTCTAGTTCAAGTGAGAAGTCCAGTGGGAAACATATTGTAGATGTTGTAGACCTGATTGCAGCTAAGCTTGACACCTTAACCTAGAAATTGGAAAGGCTTGCTACTCACTCAGTCCAAGTTATTGAGAAAGTATGTGAGGCTTGTGGAACATCTAGACATAACTCTGCTTCTTGTTTTGCACCACATTTGAATGCCACTGAAGCACCAGAACAAGATAATGCAGTAGGAAAATTAAATAACAGACAAGACTACAATCCCTTTCCCGAAATCTATAACTCGAGATGGAGAGACCAACCTAATTTCTCTTATAGGAATAAAAATTCGCAGAACCAACAACAAGGCCAAGCTCAAGGGTAGCAACCTATGAGCAACCATTAACTAATAAATGCTAACCTCCAAAAACCATTGGGGTACAATTCTAACAACAGTAGGAACCTCAATCAATTTCAGCAGGTGACTCATCCACTGCAAAAATCAAGCTTGGAAAGCCTCCTTGAGACCTTTGTCTCCACACAAATCCAACAAAACAATGAGTTACGGGCAAATGGAAACATATTGAAAGATGCTATCACACAGTTGTCCTCCAAGGTAGATGGAATTATTACTCACACCAAAATGTTGGAGAATTAGATAGCTCAACAAGTATTGGCCAACCAAGGAACGTCTTCAGGGTCTTTACCCAGTCAACCCGTTATGAACCCCAAGGAGACTTGTAAATATATGACCTTGAGAAGTTGAGTAGTCATAGGAGGACCTACACCGCCATACAAGAGGAAATCTGTAGATATTAGTGACACTACTATTGCGGATATTGCTAAAAATCAAAGGAAGAAATCTGTTGGAAATATGCAACAAGGTGATTCTTCTAGCAAGCCAACTGCCCCTTTTCCCCACAGGTTTGCTAACACCAAAGATGACGTGAAGTTCAACAAATTATGGATATTCTAAACACGTTGTATGTAAATCTTCCCCTAGTTAAAGTCATAGATGAAATGCCCTCCTATGCCAAGTTCTTAAAGGATATCCTAACAAAGAAGAGGAGATCTTGACAGGTAGAAGCTGTTATGCTTTCTAAAAGGTTAAGCTCCATTATCCAGAACCGTATGCTAGAGAAATTAGATGATCAAGGTGCCTTTACTCTCCCTTGCAAGATAGGAGACCACTTTTAATAAAGGCCTTATTGACCTTGGAGATAGCATCATCTTGATCCCCGTCTCTTTGTGGGAGAAGCAAGATCTAGGAGATTTTAAGCCTACATCTATGATAATTCTTCTAGCCGACCTCTCAATTAAACACCTGAGAGGAGTGATTGAGGATGTCCTTATTCAGATAGGAAAGTTTTTTATTCCATGTGATTTTGTGATCATAGACATGCACGAAGACCCAACCAATCTGGTCCTTTTCAGTAGACCTTTCTTGCGCACTACAGGCAATTTAGTCGATGTTAGGGAAGGAAAGTTCACCGTCAGGGTGGGAGATGAGGAACTAGTATTTTTAGTCTATGAATCCATGAAGGTGCCCAGCTCCAAAGATTACCTTTGTATCGTTGACACCATCAATACATTTCTTGAAGAGGAAAAGAATTTCGTTGAAACTGCATTAGATGATTTTGAAGAAAATGATTCAAGTAACATTCTAAATGAGGAAAGTCCTAAAAATTTAGAGACTCCACCAAGTGAAGAAGGCTCAAAGAAGAATGAAGGAAGCAACACCACAGATCCAGGAAAATGGGTATAACTAAATCCCCTCCCACCGAGGTTAAGGTATGCTTTCTTAGGACCAAACTCTTCCTCTCCCATCATTATAAATGTTGAATTGAACAATGATCAAGAAGAAAAACTTTTAAATGAGCTTAAAAGATACAAAGATGTGATATGTTATTCCATTGATGACCTCAAAGGAATTAACCCATCCATTTGTATGCATAGGATAGCTTTGGAAGAGAACGCAAAACCATGCATAGACCCCAAAGGAGACTTAACCAAAACATGATGGAAGTGGTAAAAAAGGAAATCTTACAACTTAAAAATGTCAAATAATCTATCCAAAAAGTGACAGTCCTTGGGTGAGTCCTATACATGTTGTGCCTAAGAAAGGAGGAACAACTGTAATTAAAGTAGAAAATGATGAATTAATACAAATAAGAATCATCATCGGGTGGAGAATGTGTATTGATTGTAGAAAATTGAACAAAGGCACTAGAAAAGATCATTTCCCTTTACCTTTTATTTGATTCGATGCTAGAAATACTTTCTCACCACTCTTATTTTTGCTACCTTGACGGGTATAGCAGATTCTTTCAGATTCCCATCTATCCACCCAATCAAGAAAAGACCACATTTACTTGCACCTCTGGAACTTATGCATATAGGCAGATGCCCTTTGGGCTTTATAATGCTCACGCTACTTTTCAATGATGTATGATGACCATTTTTTATGATTACATTGAAAAGATTGCAAAGCCTCTATGTTCATTGTTAGCAAAATATGTCGAGTTTGTCTTCAATGACGATTTCCCAAACTGCCTTCAGGAAGTTAAAAGATGCTCTAGTTTTAGCTCCAATTATCCAACCACCAGATTGGAGTGCTCCCTTTAAAGTGATGTTTGATACCAGAAACTATTCCATAGCAGTTGTCTTAGGGCAAATAAAAGACAAAAAACTCCATTCTATACACTACACAAGTAAGAACCTTGATGAAGAACAAATCAACTATGCTACTATAGAGAAGGAGATGCTTGCCGTTGTTTATGCATTTGATAAATTCATACAATATCTAGCGGGCTCTTAGGTTGTTGTGTATACGGACCATGCTGCAATAAAATACCTTATGAGCAAGAAAGATGCCAAACCTCACCTCATTCGCTGAATATTGTTACTTCAGGAGTTTGACTTAGAAATCAAAGACAAGAAGGGAACCGAGAACAATGTATCTGACCATCTCTCATGTCTTTCTACTGGTATTGAAGACAAAGTTCCTATTGATGACAAGTTTCCCATTGAGAAGCTGTATGTAGTAAACTCTCTTGTTTTGCCATGGTTTGCCAATTTTGGAAACTGACTTGCTATAGGATGTCTTCCACCCGATCTCACTTACCAACAAAAGAAGAAGTTCCTTCATGATGTTAAATTCTATTATTGGGATGACCCTATTTTGTTCAAAAAATGTGCAGATGGACTCATCAAGAGATGTATCCCTAATGAAGAAATTGCTAGTGTGATTTCAGACTGCCATTCCTCCCCCTATGGAGGACACTTAGGAGCAAACAAAACTGCAACCAAGATCCTTCAATCTGATTTTTATTGCCTAAGTTTATTCTGTGATGTACACACATTTGTCAAAGCTTGTGAAAATTTCCAAAGAGCTGGAGGAATCTCAAAGAGAGATGAAATGACATTGAACTCAATTCAAGAAATAGAAGTCTTTGATGTGTGGGGCATAGATTATATGTGCCCTTTTCCATCCTCTTGCAGCTACAAGTTTATCTTAGTGGCCTACAATTATGTTTCCAAATGGGTAGAGGCAATCCCCAGTCAAGCTCCACATGCAAAATCAGTCATAAAACTATTCTAGAAGATCATCTTCCCCAGATTTGGAGTTCTAAGAGAAATAATATTGGACAGTGGCATCCATTTTAATGAATGGAATTTCAACAACCTGCTTAGAAAGTATGGAGTGAAACTTAAGGTGTCCACACGTTATCATCCTCAAACCTATGGTCAAGTGGAAATCTCAAATAGGCAACTAAAGGCCATCCTAGAAAAGATGGTCTCCAGTTCAAGGAAGGATTGGGCATTGAAGTTAGACATTGCACTAAGGGATTACAAGACAACTTTTAAAACTCCTATTGGTACAACTCCTTTCAAACTTGTTTACGGAAAATGAAGTCATTTACCTGTAGAATTGGAGCACAACACATTGTGGGCAATCAAATTCCTAAACTATGACCTCAAGAAGGTAGGAGAGAAAAGATTGTTGCAACTCCAAGAGTTAAAGGAACTAAGAATGGATGCTTATGATAATGCCAAGATTTACAAGGAAAAGACTAAAAGATGGCATGGCAAAAGAATCAAGGTCAAAGACTTCAAAGAAGGAGACCAAGGTATGTTGTTCAACTCCAAACTCAGTTCTTTCTAGGAAAATTAAGATCCAAGTGGTCCATGCCATTCTTAGTCTTACAAGTATATCCATATGGGACAATGGAGCTACAAGGGAAGCAATCAACCTTCAAAGTTAATGGACAAAGATGCAAGCTATACACTGCCGGAGAAGAAATTGACAAAGGAGCCTCTTTCTCCCTCCAAGATGTTTAAGTAGAAAGTCGAAGAGTCTTACTCTAGACTTTAAATGGAGGAACTTGTGGGAGTTGACCCCACATTAGGATAGATTTTTCTTTAAGTAGTTTGAGTCAAGGACAATCTTTAATTTCTAAAAATAAACTTGTTAAGGATGAATGTAATTATTTAGTCACTTATATTTGCATCTCATCACTTCTATAGGTGTTGATCAAAAGACAATTTCTATAGAAATTCATACAAACATGACATGTATTTATTTGACACGTTGTGTCGGTATTCACAGAAGGAACAATATGAACAAATTCTCAAAAAGACACAACATGTCTCTCAATGACACACCATGTTGTTATCAGTCAGAAAATTTGCTATAATCATCTGGAAAGTTACACGTTGTGTGCAATTTAGAACACGCCATGTTCTTCATTTGCAAAAATGGGGATTAGGTTTCTGGAATCAAACACGCCATGTCCTAATTCACACATGTCATGTCTTTATCAGTGAAGAAATCCATATGTGGGCTTCTACAATCACATATGACGTGTGCTAAAAGGCACACACCGTGTACTTTTTATGTCAAGCTTTGCTAAAAAGGGGACAACAGTTTCTACAAGTAGACACGACTTGTCCTAAAAGAGACATGTCATGTCCTTTGACGGTAAAGGGGGGGGGTTAACCCTGACCCCAACCCCTCTCTTTCACTCTCACAACACTCAAATTCTCAAAGAGCCATGTGCAATTGTCGTGTTCTAGATGAGCAGCTGTGTCCGCTGCGTGAAGCCACCTCTCCATCATCTCCTCTAACTAAGTTTTGTCGTGGCCACATTCATGTCTGCCCTGTGAAGCTCTCTCCCCCTCTCCTTCCAAGAGACAGAGCACCTTGAGCAAGCCCCTGACAATTTCCACCATTAGCAAGCTCATCTCCAGGGAGAGCAAGTTAGATCTCAGTCTCTACCATCATCTTCACTTCCTCCTTCATCCCCCACCAAAGATACAACGAATTGATTTATCATGTTTGAGCCAAAGACTATGTGCAGTTGTCATGTCCATCAAGCCGCCACTCCTCAAGCCGCCGCTCTGCTCCCCGTACATGATGTGTCGTAAAACACACACGGGGTGTTCACGCTCAGTTATACCCGTGTTTATGCCTCAGCACACGATGTGTTGTAAAGTAAACAAGACATGTCAAAGGTCGTTTCAGCAAGACTCCAAGCACCAATGGTACCCGTGAAGCAAACGTCCAACTGCAAGCATGGAGAAATCTCTTCCTCGGCCCCAACATACATCTCTATGACCCTGTTTAGGGTCACAACTGAGAAGGACCCTACATACCAATTCCTCATCTCAAGGAGGGTGCTACCTTCATGTATTGCATGTATGCAAATGTTGAACGCCTTGGGATTCAAAGATGAAGTCATCCTACATCTGAAGGCACTCAGACACCACTACCTTTGTTTCTTGATAATGAACACTTACCCCCCGTTGTATATGAGTTTTTGACTACTCTTACCATTGAGAACGACCCTTAGAAGAAGTTGGAACCGTATGCAATCATCTGTTTCTATTTATTGGGCTGAGGCTTGAAGCCCACCTTCAGACGTTTATTTGAGGTTTTAGAGTGCCATTACGAAGGGGCACTAAGCCTCCCTCCAGCTTTTGACAATGATGAATTCTGGTCTGAGATCACTGATGAAGACCATCATGATGCAAAAAAGGCTAGGGAATCTTCTATTCACAACCCCATCTTGAGATATGTCTACTTCCTTCTCAGCACAGGGTTTTTTTGCAAAGAAAGAACCTCAGCGAGTCTATGGGAAATAAGACTTATTCTTTCTGTGGGGCATGGTGAGTGACTAAAAGATCAATGCAGGTTATTACATTCTTACCATGTTCCTAGATATCAAGAAAATGAAGAAAAGAGAATCTGGGGATATCATGTATGGAGGCTTGATCACTCTTATTGCCAACAAGCTTGAGGTGGACCTAACAGGTCTAGAGGCTGCACTAGGTAGAAACCTAGTATATATACAATACCTTCTATCTGCATGAATGATCTCTAGATTTCCCAATGATGATACCAGGTTCACATAGTTATTTGATGAATACTAGTACATCGAAATTCTAGACTTGGAAAATATCACATTGACAAACAAAGACAAATGGAAGGTAATTCATACTGGCCCAGATGATGCAGAAGCCCTTGAAGGGCAACCAACTACTGAGGCACCCCCTACAACTCCACTACCTCCATCCACATGCACTCAAACTGCGTATTCTTGGGCGATGCTTGATGTCAGGAATCTTTATGGGTACGTGCAGCAACGGTTTGACCACATCAATGACCACCTGGACCTCATGGGTCAATAGTATTCCATTATGCATGACATGGTATAGCACATGGATATGTGGTACATCTCTCAAAGACATTATCCAATGCCTTAGTAGCACCACCCTGCATCTCATCTTCCCTAGCCCGAGCCTACCCCGCATCCTATGGACGATGATGATCTCGTCATCCAATACTTTCCTACTGGTCATGGGGGCACTGGTCCCTCCTAATGATGCCATTCATTGACAGGTACCCGGTTGTAGTTTATTTGAGTTTGATTGTTGCAGTGAGGAAACTGCAAATTTCAAGCTTAGGGGGATGCAACTGGCTGGTAATGTAGTTGTTTTTGCTATTTTTGTTTTAGTTCTTTAGTTTAATTTTGTTTTCAAGTATTTCTATTTTTTTCTCTTTCCTTTGGCAAGTTCAATATGATGTGAAGCTCATTTTGTGTAATGAACTATTTCTTCACAAGTTTGAACCATTTTGTCCTCTTGCATACAATTTATCATTTGAAGGAATTGTTAATGAGCATGCATGAATCAAATGGAGCCCTTTGGCCATCAACATGTGCTTAAGTCTGACTTATACTTGTCGCTCGAACATTCACCTTTCATATCTTTTACCACTTAAAACATATAATGGTCTCAAATTTTTATGAGTGAATCAACCTTACAGTAGTAATTAGGATGCGGGATGCCCTTGCCAAGCTCTTAGTACATATAAAACCACTTTTTCAGAGAAAAAAAATTAAAAACAAATGAACGAAATCTAGCTAATGTTTCAATCTTGTTGACTCTCTAGTTGCGTAAAATTTTAAATTTTTATTGCTTTGTTTCACCCTCATACCCCATAAAAGATGGCCTATTGCCCATATATCATGCTAGCCTAGTGTAAGCCCGATCTGGAAACAATGGTTAGGTGGTATGTCTAAAAAAGAAGGTAAAATACCCCAACCGACACTCCACATGTGCATAAGCCTACATTAGCAGCCGAGTTCCAGAACACATAATCCATTGTCAAAATAATCTTTTGGGGAAGAAGTAGAGTTCAACTAAGATTGTTAATGTTAACTAAGATCTTGTCATTTGTATCCTAAATAGCTGAGAATTCATGTTTCACATCCACTAATTGTTTGGCCTGGTCATCCAAATTCTACTTAGAGTTGTTTCATTGATTTATTCATTTATTTGTGACCACCCCTGCTGAACCAAAAATCTCTTTCATGGATGTTTAAGTTGAATTGATGGCTACAAGTATAAACAAGTTGATCATGGTTGATGCAGTCCCATACTCATCTTTCTTTTCATTTGATATATACACGTGCTTTTTGAATTCTTCATCAGTACTCTATGATCATTTTGCTTGAAGACAAGCAACTATTCAAGCTTAGGGGGATTTGATGTGTGCATTTCATATCGATTTTTTCTACAATCTCACACACAAATTTAGTCCATTTTGCATTCCTTTAGCCTCTATTCATATTTATCTTGCCACATTTTATTTAGTTTTTTTATCGCATGATGTTGATTTCAGATACACACTTAAAGTGCCAAATTGGAGATAATTCAACTCAAATCCTACCCCAAATGGTCTTCTCCCCGACATGCAGCTGATTCAGAGTTTATTTGTGTAGAAACAACATTGAACACGACATGTCTTATTTAAGACACAAAGTGTCCTTTCCCAGAAATCTTCGCAAGATGAAGAACACGCCGTGTGGTATTTAACACATGACATGTGAGTCTTCAGCGGCTTCAACACCAAAACATAAAAGAATGCAAACACATCATGTTCGAATTAGGACACAACGTGTTCACATGACCAGAAGGCCGGCTACAACTTGCTCCCAATGCACACGACATGTGTTAACTTAACTAGTGATTCTCAGAGAGTCTGGGCCCAGAGGCATGCAGATGATCATGGCAAGGAGTTGCAGATATCATCTATCTAAGAGTTGCATATGATGCAATTGGCATGATTTCCTACCTTGATAATTAACTGTTGACGTTGGTGTTGGCCGGGTAACAGTTGAATTATTTTAGATCTTAGCCCACTAGAATATTGTATGTTGTAATATTCTGAATTGATATTTAGGGATATCAATTTGAATAAAATTGTATGAGTGGTAGTTATTTAAAGACCTAATTAATATCGTCAAGTTATCAAATAAAACCAAATAAAAATTGTTTTGAAAAGTTGCAATATTTCTTTGTAGTATCAAATGTCAAACACAAAACACGTTCAAATTGCGATCAGTTCTCAAGAAGGACAAAAACACACCACAACCTGTTTTAATAGGTAATGTGATAGAAAAGCACTAGTCGCGACCATTATCTGGACCACATGGATTACTTACAACAATATCTTCTTTGGGAATCCAAAATTTTCCTTTGCACACTTACTTCAATTTGTGGAGACACATTATCATGAATTCATGATTTGCATGATACATCAAGGAGATAGCTCCCAAAGAGCAATAGTTCCATCTGGCTTCTGAGCCAGGTATGCCCAACAACCTGAATGAGCACCCCATCATACACTCCTTGGAAGGTGGCGGGGAAAATTGAGTATACCACCGTAGATATTACTGCTATTTTATTTCCATCGCTTGATCTTATATACAAGGATGTTTAACATGGGATCCCAGCCCATTTTGGACATTACTACCTAGTTCCTATGGGACAACTACTCTATTCTCCTCCTATTTTATTTTGCTCTACCTTTAGGACATGTAACAACTCTCAAACGTATAGGTTCATCGCGGTTGCATGAGTCTGCCACCATATATCATCAATATAATGGGAATGATTATCTAAAAAAAGGTAGTCTTACAAACACTATTATAACCAAGGAAAATATAATATGAAAGGGTATTGACCCTCTCCCCGGTCATGATATTTGACTTCCAAAAACTACTCAACAACCTCAAACCTCTGTAATGCAACCTAGCATGCATCGATCACCTGGCTCAGCATCCATAAGGATCAAATAACAGACCACACAATTGACCTCTTGTTAAGCTGCTTGACAAGGACTAGAAATCAAAGCCAATGATCGATCAACGAATGAGCAAGCAACTCGAAATTCCAACAACTATTGACCCCAATGATGTTGACCTACAACTATCGACCGGCTCCATTCAAGTTCTATCAAGCAACCACGATCAACTGGAATACATTTTGGTCAACAGTCAATTGCACATCGACCAACCCATGCCCATCAACCTTAGCGGCACCCAGAAATAATGAGAAGTTAAATTCCATGCTCAACAAGGACATGTATTGATCAAGTCATGATGTAAAGAAATCAAACAAGTCACCAATCATACAATTGGCCAATACAAGTCAATAGATTCACTTGGCAAGGGTCCACCAAATTAATATCTTGGTTTTACAACTTTTCACATCATTTATTTTATGGTTTTCTAAATCTCAAGCCGAATATAATGTCATTCTTATATATACCAAGCGTCTTCCACCAGAGGCATCTAATTCTTGCATAGAGAAACTAAAGGGATGTCGTAAAGGCTAACATCAATTCAAGAGACCATTAATCTAGCTAGTGTCAGTGACCTAGTGAGATGATCGATCTCTAGACTTGTCATTAGCCACCTCCATCGACAGACTTCCTTAACCAAGCTTCATCAATGGTAAGAAATGGAGACCATCGACACTCCCCTTATGGATTGTCGACCTCCTAGTCAAATTCATACATAAAGGTGGTTACATCGACCGTTTGGTCTACTCTTATACCAATTTCTTCCCTCTTTTCATGTTGTCTTAGAATTTTTAATAAAAATCTATGATTTATTTAAGTTGTAATATATTTTTTCCTTTTACCATGAGCGGCTAAAACTATGATCTTTCCATCTTCAATTTAATATATATGTTCTTATATTTTTCTTTCTATGCTCCTATTTTAATGTGTTGCTTGTATTAATAGGTACCCACTTATGATGTTTGATCTAGATAAATTTGATATAACAAGTCCAGTAAGATATAAAGTATATATTTGTGACAAGACAGGAGAGTGAGGAGTTACTATAGCCTAAAAGTCATACTTTTATTTCTTGTTCTATTGGTTATCATCTTGATAGAGAGATCCCTTTTGATATAAATCTACCCTGATCTCGAGAAAACGTAGTTGTTAGATATACCATCTATGACTTCTTGAAGAATATGTTGTGAACATACTTAATATAGAGGAGAAGGTTTTACATGATTTGATGGGTCTGGTTGTGAAACTCAATCCATTTTATCTTTACCATTTTTACAATTACCTTAATCTATTAAGTTTTCTTAACTTAAATTTACTATATTAAGTATAATAATTAATTCCTTCATTGGAATACTGAAATCATACTTTTCTATCTGAATAAACTAACCCAAGACTTTCTTGTTCTTAATTTTTTTGTTTTTCTTATCCTTTTGTTTGACCCCAAACTACTACAATAGACTTTATAATTAGTTACATACTCTCTTGAAAGTTGGGTATAAACACTAAAGTCCAATATCTTCAGTTGGGTAATTGTTTAATTATTATTGACCCACGAAAAAGGGTGATCAACTTTTAATGTCAATTTTGGGGATAAGGTAACAAACAATCACTAAGAACTAAAAGTCTACCTAGATTTAGTCAGTGTTATAGCAATAGAATTGATTACACATTTTTTCTTCTTCTTTATTTTCTTCTTTACCTTTTTCTTTTCTTAATTTTAATTACAACCATGGATCATGTCACAACAAGGCATATTATCTTGTCCACTTGCTCCCCCAAGTTTTCCCATAGTTCATACTACTGGTAGATCATTTGGTAACTATGCACTTAAATTGGTAGGCATGCATAAACAACTGACTCTATATGATTCTACTTTTACTTCACACCATTGAAGGGTGATGACAATATGAGAGATTTGGGTTGGACAGATTTCAAGAATTCGGTTGCAACACATGCGGGCATCTTGTGCCCCTTTCTTAGTGACAAGATTGGGGTGAAGGATCCACATCTTGATTCACATAAAAATTTCCCCATGTATAGAGGATGATTGGACGGTCCATATTCAACTTCTGTGTACAAAAAAATCCAATCTCATAATTAGATATGGAGGGTGAATAACATAATTGTTGTTAGACTTGAACTATCTTCCCTCCATCAATTCATGTGTTAACATGTTTGGGACAAAAATATAGATCCTTACCTTTAAGAGTATCCTGAGGATGTTATGCTGAGAAATTTAGTTTGACATAGTTTCATTTTACATCAAGACAAAGATGATTTAACCAAGTCCTTGAATTTTATTATCTTATTTCATCTTGGTAGTTTCATTTTACATCAAGACAAAGATGATTTCACCAAGTCCTTGAATTTTATTGTCTTATTTCATCTTGGCAAGATCCACCACTCTTTACATTCTACCCATACATGGCAGATCCCATTGGCAAGACACATTGGCATTGGTCCCAAAACTTAGGATTTGGGATCTAAGAGCAGGAATTAGTGGGATACAACTCCCCTTTGTAGGGAAATATGGCATCAGATAGATAGTAGAAATAAAAAATTTACTGACATATTTCCTATTAACCAACGGATTGCATAAATAACTATGCAATGGAAAGGATGGTTTAACAAAGATATACTTGGTGCTGGAGCAAGTACTGTGATAATCCTCATAGATGTAGATGTGCACTCTGTCTTGGGTGGTGTCTGTGCAAATCTTAGTTTCATTGGGACTCATTTGGCTTCTCCTACATAGACAAAAGACTCGAACGTCTTCATCTACAACAAATCCTCTCATCATGGACTACTAGATGATGTTGTCCTCCTTATCAATAGGCAATGGCCACCTTACCTCTATATAAATCCACACTGACCAATTAGAACTCATGTCATCCTTCTAGAATGGACAAGAACAAGTTGTCCCTCCCATTGGTGTACTGGTCACCAACCTGCTTTCCCACAACAATGATCCTCAGTTGTTCCTCTCCTGTAGTTATCCCTCCCTAGTCTAGTAAGACTTGCTTGGGCTCCCTTGTTTACCACAACCAGAGAGGAAAATACTTGTCAGAGCAACTAATTCTCAATTGTCTATGTTGTACTCTGGGAAGCCCCAATACCCCTCTATTTATAGAATCCATGGTTCACAGTCTGTGCAGGAGTGGAAGGGACCAGAAGGTCTCAAATTTTCACAACAATTCCATAAATTCACATCCTGTAGTAGCCAAAATGGTCGTCTCGAAACCCAGACAGTCGTCTGGAACACGAGATGGTCATTTTACAGTTTCCAAATTTTGTACATATGTCAGCAATTCAATTCCAATTAATGCATAACATGACACCAGCCCCAATCCTTGATGCAATCGAATTGCACCGCACCCCCAAAATGGACATTTGGTGAGAAGAGACGGTTGTATCACACCATTCAAGATGGGCATCTTGCAGGCCGGGTTAGGCTGAATTCTAGCCAATGTACAATACAGTCAACCTGACACTCCAAACGGTTGTCACACACTTGAACTGATCATTTGGAAGTCTAGTCAGTTTATTTTTTGTGTGAATTGAGTACCTAAACACTTTATTAATCGATGCAATCATCACTCATGGTCAAACGCCTCTTTAAGATGAGTTGCTATGTGTGTGACCCTATAGGTCCCATATTACGTTGGCAGTGAATGTCCACAACAACTTATGACATCACAAGCAATGAGCAGTGTCGAGTCACACATCGTTGCTATCCAAGTAAATAGAAATTTGGAGAACAACTTCAACTGACCATCTGTGTACGGTGTTACAGTGTTTGTATAGTTCCTTTGTCACTAATATCCAGATTGAACTAAAGGCATGGAGCAATTGTCCTCATTATTATTCAATATTTCTTCTTGAACCAGAGCAGACTGTCTGAGATATATGTAAGCTCAATATCACATATTGACTCACATGTAAATTGCCACATATTTCTTAGTCTCGCTAATCAAGAGGCCTTGGATATCATACTCCCTTAGGAGGGACAAATCCCATCTTGATCACTCATAGTTAGTCCCCATGTGTCACAATCACTCAATCATCACCTTTTTAACAACCCATGTTTTAGGATTGCATTTGATGATGTCAAAGCATACCAAACAACATGTGATGAGTGAAGTGATTTTAGGTTGAAGAACCACAAACACCACCTTCACTATGAGAACTGACTATGACTACCATAATAATGGTTTCCATGTGTCAGACTCATGGTGGGTCTGTCGAATACATTGTTCTCTAACATGTATCTATGTGCTTGGTTTAATATCGCCATATCATGACTAATGAGATTCTATCATCAACCAACTCATACTTTGATCTTATGTGTCATTGTTGTCTTATTTACCTTCCACAATAACAACTGATTAGGGATAAAACAAGAATGCATATACTCTTAACAATTATATGATCTCATTGTTCATGTCCTCAACCTAAATACGTAATTCATCGAGTAATATTATTCTCTAGACATTTATTATGTTATTTTATTATCTCAAAATAGAATAAGAAAATAAATTGGAAGCTTGCCTTTATTAATAATCAAATCATTTATAAGTTATGCCATTACAATCACCATATGATTGGCTCTCTGGGCATACATACCAATAGAATCCCATTTGCACTTAGAGCTAGGCCTATAAATGGATGTCTAAAATCCACATATTTGATTCGCATTTAAGTCTGAAAACTAAGAAAAAAGACCCACAATTCATTCGCAAACTACTAAGCCCTAGCTGCCAGTGGAGGATAGGGATGATTGATCTGTAGTCCTTCAATGCCCAATAGCATGTGTGATCCTCGTGAGTTGAAAGTGCAAGGATTTAATCCTTGGCTGGTGATACTAGGATAAGGCCAGTTGATATCTGCAGTCTTCTATCACTAAGGCTCAAAGATGGCAATCGTTCTTACAGAGAGGTTAGTACATGAAGAATCTTATAGCCAGGATCCTGGTTTAGAACAATTTAATTCATCTACAAGTGACATTCTAGCAATGTGATCACCTGGAGTTGTGCGCCTAAGGGCTGCTTCTGTGTGGGTGTGGTTAATACAACTAGATTATCTTTGTCTGGGTACAACAAGTTTTCCTATTCAAGGTAAGGTACATATCCTTCAATTAATTATCTTTTATGAACTCTAGTCATATGTTGACTCTTGCATATTGTCAACATTTTTATTATCTTAGTCCCTCCCAATGGAATGTCTAATTCTGGTTACATTTTGTATCCATTAATGAAAATCAGCAAACAAGTTGCACATGAGCCATGATTTTATTTTAGAATGGATGACTAATTCCATAAATTTTCATCGGTCTGGTTTCCATTCTTCTCACTAGATGCATACTTTTAATTTAAATTCGAATAGGAAAATATATCTAGCGTTTCATTTAATGTTCTTATAATTTTGTATTAGGCGAGGTTGAAATTAGCAAAAAGAATCCTTGCCTTACTTTTTGGGTATCCTGTGAGTTCTTAACTTCCAATGGTTTTAATACTTTATGTATCAAGCTAATGTTGGAATTAAAATAGCAACAGAAATGTCTTGATTACCTTAACTTGTAGAAATTACTAGCAACTTATGATATATCTTGCGAATGAAAATCATCCGTGTAAGTTGATCTTAGAGAAACTTGTAAAAGCTTCATTTCCTTTTTTTGAGGCTCTTGTAAGTTTATTATGTATTAAATTATGTGATTGTGTTCCCATTATATAAGAATCATGCTATGTAAACACAATTAATCTTCCTGATAGCAGATCTATAAGCAACCTCTTGATGTCTAAGGGAGGCATGGAAAGGTCACGTATTTGTTCCATATAAACACAAGGTTGATATTTTTCTTCTTTCAATTTTTATTTTTTATAGATTTTATTAGCAATAGACCTCAGTTGACATGAGATTAGACATCTTCTTTTAGGTTCTTATGTTCTAAAGGAATCAATCAATGAATTGATTGATAATTTATGTTGATGGTATCAATTTATATCTAACTCGTTTGTTTTACTTTTTATCTTAAACATTCTCTCTCGTCTTCACCTGCTGCAAAATATTGTAGCCAATTTTTTTCTTAGGTGAAAAATTAACTTTGGGAGAGAAATGATTCTAGGAGAGATCATTCATCTAGTGCACTCAAATTCTCACTGGAGTTATCTTGAACTTGAGTGTATCAAATAAATCATGTCTCTCAAAATATATCTCAAATGCTTTCATGGAGACGACATGTACTAATAGCTTATGTATTTCTTATCTTTAGGTACCAAGTTGTGGATGCTCTCTATTGAAGAAATTGCCTTACAAGATAAAAGTGCAGGATTGAACTTTCCAATTCATAGCTTCTAACTTGTTACACATGCTAGATATATCGAGTTAGTGTCTGCTAATAGGCTACTATCAATTGATCTCGCTACTGCATTATATATGGATGCAAAGTCAGTTGTCCAAAAATCTACAACACTCTATTTTTCTAGAATGGCTGCAGTGGCTACAATTTCATTCTCAAATTACAAGTCATCAAGGGTTATATCCATGTAGGAATCTGCTTAGTCACAAGTATGTAGCATGCTTAATACCTTTGACTTCATATATAAGAAGTCAGTAGTGGATGATTTTGTAATTAAATTGTAAGAAACAAATATATTCAAAGAGACTTCTAGCATAATTTGATTGGTGTTGTTACATTATCTTTTATGGAAATGTTTTACCCCCATGGAGCACTTGAAAAATTGATTGTGGATTTACTGATTTACGGGAATGATATTTATGTATTATTCTTTAGTAATAGCAATATGAGTTGTTTGATATTTATGCACGACAAGAAGGTTGAGAATGATTATACAGAGTTGTAGCTTTGTTTTTGTTAACAAAAAATGCAAGATATGTTGTATACTTTTTATGAAACGTCAAGATATTTGATGAGGAAAATAAAATTACTAGTGCACATGCTTGAATAGTTGATTACACCATTATATTTCAATTTCATTTTTACCTTTGCCTAGGAGAGCACCAATGCATTCAACTTGTCATGTGTAATAACAATACATGTATCATCCCTTGAAATTTATAAAGTGTTTAATACACATTCAAAAAAAGTGCTCAAAACTCTGGATCAACCATTTATTAATATTGTATAAGTTTTATATAGAGTAAAATTCGGATTCAGATATTATCCAAATTTGAATCCTATGATTTGAATTCAGATTCGGATAACTTATTTCAAATCCGCTGGATATCGGATCGAATAAAAAAATTCGGATTCGAATATCGGATATATTAGAATTCGATTCAAATTCAATCTATTTATAGGTCTATTTAGATCCAATCACCCGTAAATCTTATTATGAGTGACCTAACATGACCATCATGCTTCTGATGAGAAAGTTCTTTGGTCAAGGGATCAACAATTTTGTTCTCAGTTGGTACTCTGCAAATCTTTATGTCTCCTCACTGTACGATCTCTTGTATGAGATGATACTGCATTTGTATATGCTTTGAGCGTTGATGCGATATGGGTTCCTTAGCTTGTGAAATAGCTCCATTGTTTTCATAATATAGCTCCATTGCATCGTTGATGCTTGGAACGAGCCAAAGTTGTGAAATTAGCTTCTTGATCCATATAGCCTCCTTTATTGCATTTGACGCAGCAATATACTCAACCACTGTTGTAGAATCGGCAACTGTCTCTTGTTTGGAAGTCTTCCAACTTACAACTCTGTTGTTTAGATAAAACACAAATCGTGATTGTGATTTGTAATCATCTTTGTCATCCTGGAAGCTTGCAACGGTGTAACCTCTTACCACCAACTCTTCCTCTCCATCGTAGACCAAGAACTGATCATTAGTCCTTCTCAAGTACTTGAGGATGTTCTTCATGGATGTCCAATGAGATCACCTAGATCTTACTAATATTTTCTCATCATGCTCAAAGAATAAGAGACATTTGGATAGATGCACAATATCACATACATGATGGATCCAATTATCGACGCATATAGAATCATACTCATGCACTCCCTTTCTTCACATGAATGGGGACATTGAAATTTAGAGATGGTAACTCCATGTAGCATGGGTATGTTTCCTCTCTTTGAGTTCTCCATGTTAAATTGTTTCAACACTTGTCAATGTATGTGCTTTGACTTAGTCCAACAAGCCTTCTTGAACTATATCTATAGATCTTTATCCCCAAGATGTATGATGATTCTCCCAAGTCTTTCATAGAGAATGCATTTCTAAGACATGTATTTACCTTTTGTAAAGTAGGGATGTCATTCCCCATCAATAGTATGTCATCTACATACAATATGAGTAATATTACCATGCTCCCACTAACATTCTTGTACACACAA
Source organism: Alisma plantago-aquatica (assembly GCA_963693085.1). Classification (NCBI taxonomy): domain Eukaryota; kingdom Viridiplantae; phylum Streptophyta; class Magnoliopsida; order Alismatales; family Alismataceae; genus Alisma; species Alisma plantago-aquatica. The sequence goes on along the minus strand of OY856410.1, from coordinate 727,887,640 downwards.
GGTTCATCTTCATTTTGAAAAAAGACAAACTCTTTGATTGTCTCATCAAAATGAAGATTCCATCTCTTAGATGCTTGCTTCAATTCATAGATTGACCTCTATAGCTTACAGACTTTATTTACAAACTTTGGATTTACAAAACCCTCAGGTTGTGTCATATACACATCCTCAAGTGGATTCCTATTAAGGAATGTGGTTTTAACATCCACTTGCCAAGTCTCATAGTCATGATAAGCTGCAATTGCAAGCACGATCCTAATAGAATCAACTATGGCCACTGGAGAAAAGGTTTCATCATAGTCAACACCTTGAACTTTTCTAAAATCCTTTGCAACCAATCTACCCTTATAGGTTTGTACTTTACCATCCATGTCGGTCTTTGTCTTGAATACCCACATGCACCCTATGGGTTTTACCCCTTCAGGTGGTCTACCAAGGTCCATACCTTGTTGGCATACATGGATTCCATCTTAGATCTCATGGCGTCAAGCCATTTCTCATATTCTGGCCCCTCGATAGCTTCTAGATAGATTGTTGTTTCATCATCTATGACCAACTCACAACCTTCCTGAGCCACAAGATATCCAAATCTCTCAGGTTCAAGGTGTGTCCTACTAGATCTATGAGGTTCATGTGTCACATGAGGAATTTGAGATGCCACAACATTTTGTGATTCTCTTTGTTCCTATTGTACATCTATCAGTCCAATGATCTCTTGTTGGTATCAAACCTCTTCGAGTTCTACTTTCCTCCAACTGATTCCTTTGGCAATGAATTGCTTTTCAAGGAATGTAGTCTCTCTGGCAACAAACACTTTGTTGTCAGTTGGGTTATACAATTAGTTTCCCTTGGTTTGTTTGGGATATCCAACAAAGTGACATTTATTTGATCTAGGGACAAGCATTTTAGGAAATATTTTATTGACATAAGATTTACTTCTCAAAATCCTATGACAATAGGAGAGGAAGATTAAAAGTTGCTACTGGTATGGGAAGAGGAGTACTACCATCTAGATACATGGGTGTACCCCTCTTTGCTATTAAAGTCAGTACCAAAGACTTCAGTATGTGCTTAGACAATATTACAAAGAAAGTAGAAGGACATGATGGATTTAAAATTCATATGGCTGGACTCATGGTTCTAGTTAGATCTATTATTAAAGTGACAATACACTTCTCAATTACTATGTGGGATATCCCTAACCCAATCATTCTTGCGATCCTATATCTGTTTGCAAATTTCTTTTGGGTAGGCAGATGTCATCGCCTAGGAGACCATTGAACCTTTTAAGCTTGGGGGCCTCCAAATCACTAATCCAACCGAGCTTCTATAGAACGACACACAAGAAAGAGAGTTGAAAATTCTTCGATAGCATGAAAAAATATGGGTGAAGTGGATGAGAAGGTGGTACAAAAATCATCTTCTTCTTACCGCTAGGTGCAACCCTTCCAGGACACGGTGTAGCATGTATAGGATTTTTGAGTTGACTCAACACTTGTACCATGTTGATGTGAATGGTTATTGGGCCACTGGTATCTCATCACCACTGGCCAACATCAATACATGTATTACCAACACTTACTGGTGGGCGGATATCCTTTGGAGTAGGTTTCACTTCTCAAAATGAGTAATCTTGTTTATAGAGCTTTACTAAACATGATGCCATCAAAATACAGACTTAGGAGTTGGGGCTTATAGGTTGTAGAGACACACATTCTCTGTAAGGAGGAATTAGAGATGTGTAAACACCTCTTCTTTGAATGCAAGATCTCTAAGAAACTATGGAGGATAATATGTTTTAGTAACAAATGGGGCTATCAGGTACCCTCTGATCTTCTTGATGCCTTCTCTTAGATAATCATAACATTCAAACACAACAAAGATATGAGAGAGTTCACAAACCTCTATGTCACAGGTTTGAGTCACGTTTTGTGGAATGAAAGGAACAAAAGGGCCCATGGCCAGAAGGACACCAATGTCCTCAAACTGCTTGATGTTTTACCACTAATCTTAGATGGCATGTAAAGAATAGGCATGAGCTCTTAGATAATCTAAGCATGAAGACATTGTTTTACTGAGACTTTCTCTAGTTAGAACCCATGTTTATTTTGCATTTCTTTTGTTAGGGCCTAATATCTATTAGGTACCCTACTTTGTATGTATGCTTAGATATACCCCTTCTTGGCAATATATTTTTACCTTATTCTAAGAAAATAACAATTTTTGACAATATTTTTAACATTATATTATTATATTTCTTATCTTAAATTATTTCTAACTTGTAAATAATAACTTATCATCAAGTATTACTTATGTAACATCATTTTCATGATGCCTATTGAATGTTTTATTACTGCAAAAAATAAATAATAATTGACAAAATCAATAATGAATAGAATTCATGTGGTAGTTGAGATGATCTATATCTATATTGAAAATTTAAAGCAGTATACGATTTGTTCAATACAAATGGAATCTTCGTACTTTGTTGATTGTTGTCTCTAAGTAACCTCAAACTTATGTAGAATACTATAGGATACAAAAATCATGGAGTAAATACTCAAAAATGAAGGAGAAGTATTCTAATTAGGTCTATATATCAAGAAAACCATAATGCGGGAGATCCATCGCAACCCTTTCTCAAGCCAATATAAGATCCATTTATTATTATATATAGAAATACATAAATGGGTCGAAAACATGTTTGTGAGACATGAAAACATTCTAGTAGTACCTCATCTAATGATTAATGTTCTATTTGTCTTTGATCTATACTAAGAATATTATTTTTCCATACAAAATGCACTTTTATTTGTGGCCTCCCCCTTGATGAGGGGTTGGATCCACCACTATTTTCTATAAGGATGATATGATAATCTTATTGGGTACTGAATTGCTGATGACAACCACGAAGCACATGTCCATGTAATGAACAAAAGGAATCCCAATGGATGAATGGAGTGGTAAGGACTCTACACTTTCCATCCTTCTTAGTGTGTGTGCATGTTACTTCACTTATTATTTTTTCATATGACTCTATATCAATATTTGTATAATCATCTGCTAGTATATATTTCTCCATCCCAAAACAAGTGTGCAAGACCCCTGATCTAGCTTAACCCCTTAATCCTTGTTACCCTTATCACCTATTTAGATGCTTTCTTTAGCACATGCTCAGTAGGTGAGTGTTTCTCTTGTGGGAAGATGTGCAAATAACCCTTTGGTTAAGGGATCCTTGCAATTTGTACACAATATGATGGTTGCTTTCTTATTTTCCTTGTTTAACTATAGGTGGATGGACTAAGTGGTATAACCTAGCCTATCTTGTGAATCAATGGAAGTGGTCTAACCTTCCACTGATAGAGGGCCAATGGAAGGGTACTTGGTCTTTTTTCGATTGAAGACTCATGAAACTCTTCTACCTTTTTGTCTGTGGTTTTTCCTAATTGAGGGCCAATGACATGGTTATGCCTTTCCATCGATATATGGATAATCAAAGAGGTTGGATATGTGACCTTCAATGCTTTTGTTGGTTGTATACCGAGGAAACAACTAGGCGGTGGAATTATGTCGATGATTTACCGATGGGAAGTCTGCACCATGGCTATTGTTGGTTTTATGCAAGATCTCTATTATTGGTGCTTTATGGTGTATCTTTTGATGGTTCCTCTAAAGAGACTTCTGACGAGTTTAACCAATGACACCAACCAATGAGTTTTCTACTCATGCCTACTAATGGGATACATAGCAACATGTATCAATGGGAAGTTTAGGTCTAACTATTGATGGCGTGACTGACTGACAAGACTATAGTTTTTGATTGATGATGTGAGAGTTTGACCATTTTTTCTCTTTCCTATGGGGACATATACACACCCCTAGCCTCCCTTCTTGTATCATTTGTGCATTTGAGCTTTGAGGTACGCCAAAATCATAAAAGAATAGGAATAAAAGAGATGAATGAAGCTAAAGGTAAATCTAATATAATGATGATGGGGTGATTTAATACAAGACGAGCATCAACATGGCATTCATACTTATATATTCATAATTTCATAAACTAAAAATTACACAACAAAGTCCTAAAAATGCTAGTAGATAAACATGGATGCATGCAAAATTGGACGATAAAGATTGAACAGAGAGAAGGGTGTATTGTTCTACTACCCCAAGCTTAAAATTTTTCACATCCACAAGTAAATACTAAAATAAGGATAATTGGGATGGTGTGTGTAATAATCATGATTGGTCTTTGTATATCCCACTCCCCTCTTCTATTGTTGCAAAATATAGATGCAAACATAGTTTTCCCAATGTGTACCTTAGAAGTGGCAAAGATGCATTTGGGGCACCCCAGGCTTGGGGTTGTCTATGCAAATCATGATAGAGTGGTTTGTCACCTACATATGCATCGAAAGATAAATTTAATATGACTGTGCAATATAATTGGGTCAAGACATATACTACAACATGGTGAAAAAGAAATGTAATGTGAAAGGGAAAAAATCTATCAAGAATCTAGCATGATGCAAAAGAAAGTTTTTTTATAAATGAAAACTAACAAAGTAAGTAAGAAATTTATTTTCTTTTTGAAGAAAAAATGTAAAGCAAAAACTAGGATAAGAGAAGGGTATTGATATGTATGCCTAGCGAGATAATCATATGATGATTGTAATAGCATAACTTTTAAATGATTTGATTACTAATAAAGGAATGATATTACTGTTCAGGTCCAATTTATTTTATTTATTCAGTTTTGAGATAAAGAAATAACATAATAAATGTCTAAAGAATGATATTACTCAAATGACGCACGTCTTCAGATTGAGGACCTGAACAATGAGATCGTACAAATGTTAAGAGTGTTGCATTCTTGTTTTGTCCCTGATCGGTTGTTATTGTGGAATGTAAATAAACAACAATGACACATAATATTGGAGTGTGAGTTGGTTGATGGCAGAATCTCATTAGTTATGATATGGCGATATCAAACCAAGCACACATATACACGTTAGAGAACAATGTATCAGATATACCCACCATGAGACTGACAGATGGAAACTATTACTATGGTAGTCATTGTCAGTTCTCATAGTGATGGTGGTGTTTGTGGTTCTTTGACCTAAAATCATCACACTTATCACATGTTGTTCGATATGGTTTGACATCATCAATTGCAATCATGAAACATGGGTTGTTATAAAGGTGATGATTGGGTGACTCTGGCACATGGGGATTGACTGTGAGTGATATAGATGTGATTTATCCATTCTAAGGGAGTATGATACCCAAGGCCTCTTGATTAGTGAGACTAATAAATGTGTGGCCACGCACATGTGATTCAATATGTGATATTGAGCTTACATATATCTGAGTCAGTCTGCTCTGGTTCAAGAAACAAGATTGAATAATAATGAGGATGACTGATCCATGCCTCTAGTTCAATCTGGGTATTAGTGACAAAGGAATTATGCAAACACTATAACACCATACACAGATTGTAGGTTGAATTTGTTATCGACCTTTCTATTTACTTGGGTAGAAATGATGTGTGACTAGACACCGCTCATTGCTTGTGATGTCATAAGTTGTTCTAGACATTCATTACCAATGTAATATGGGACCTATAGGGTCACACACATAGGAACTCATCTAGAAGAGGAGTTTGATCTTAAATGATGATTGAATTGATTACTAAAGTGTTTACATACTCAATTCACACGACAAATCAATTGATTGGATTGCCAAATGATCGGTTCAAGTGTTGAGACAACCGTTTGAGTGTCAGGATGATTGTACTGTACATTGTCTAGAATTCAGCCTGACCCAGCCTGCAAGACACCCGTCTCGTTTGTGCTAGACGCTTGTATTGAGTGGTGTGAGACACCCATCTCGTCTGCACCAAATGACCATTATGGGGATGCAAATTGATTTCATAAAGGATTGGTGCTGATGTCATGTTATGTATTAATTCGAATTGAATTTTTGACATATGTACAAATATGGGAAACTACAAAATGACCGTCTCACATGTCAGGAAATCGTATGGGTTGCTAGACAGACGTTTAGGCTGTCGTAGGCTGTGAAGTTTCTATAATTTTTGTGAAAATTTGAGATCTTTCGATCCCTTCCACTCTCACACAGACTGGGAACCCTGACACAAACCCATCCTATAAATAGAGGGGTATTGGGGGCTTCCCAGAACATAGCACAAACAATTTAAAATTAGTTTCTCTAACAATTGTTGTCTTATCTGGTTGTGGTAACTAAGAGAGCCCAAGAAAGACCTACACGACTAGGGAGGGATAGCTATGGGAGAGAAACAAATGAGGATCATTATTGTATGAGAGTAGGTTGGTGACTAGTACACCAATGGGAGGAAAAACTCCTCCCTATCCAGTCAAGTAGGATGACAAGAGTTTTAGTTGGTCCATGCAGACTTCTCTAGAGGTGAAATTTTCCCATCTCTAAGGAGGACGACGTCAACCAACACTCCGTGAAGAGAGGAACTGCTGCAGACGACGACATTTATGTCTATGGTCCATGGAGGAATAGTTAAACGAGACCCAGTGCAACTAGGAGTTGCACAAACACCATCTTAGATAGAGTGAACATCTACATCGATAAGGTTTGTCTCTAGACTTGCTCCAAGACCAGGAATATTTTCGTGAATCCAACCTTTCCATTACACAATTATTGACACGATCCTCTAGTTAATGGGAAATATGCCAGTAAAATTTTTGTTTTCACTGTCCATCTGATGTCGTATTTCCCTACAGTGGTATCAGAGCCACGTCAATTAATTATGTTTTGGAATAATCGATATGATCAATTTTTTTATCAAGTTTATTTATTGCATGTGATGTAAATATTTAAACTGGTTGATGTGCACATACGACTAATCACCATTTAATAACCCAAACAAATATATATATATATATAATATGATATGATATGATATGATATATATGTAAGTTACACACATTGTCCTAAAAGTGAGTTTTGATGGTGGATGTGTATCATGGTTATGGCCAATAACCCCTATTATCTGTGCATGGTTGTGTGGTTGATTTATCCTATTTATCTCAGTCTACTAACTGAGCCTCTCTCTTATCTTCCCAATATAAAAGTATAACTCTCTTCTACTTTTTCTCTCCTCGAATGTAACTTGAGGTTTCTCAATAATAATGTAAAAGTAGGATAGTTTACTTTCATTTTTTAACAAAGAAGAAAGATGCTAACTGACCGCATAGAGAAGCCGAGACGACTGATTGGAGGGTCCAAGCTGACCGGCTGGTGGGACTGAGACAACCATCTGGCAGGGCCAAGATGACCATCTGGTAGGGCTAAGATGACCGTTCGGCAGGGCCAAGATGACCGAGTGGAGAGCCTACTAGGAGCCCAAAGGACCAGATAAGATGACTGTTTGGAGGAGCCAAACGACAGGGTATATATGACCAACCGAATGTTTGGAGGTGCCAGACAACCCGATGGAGGTGACCTACCGACTGGCCATGAGGTAAGCTAATCAGTTCAAAGGTTGAACTAGTCAACTCAGATTGGCAAGCATAGATCTCATTAGCAACATGTTTCTTCATATGATGTGGACCTAGGTTGTAAAAATTCATTATGGCCCTAAGGAATTACATTAGGTTGGCCATAACCATCATTTTTGTTTATTGCATGTCTTCATTGTGGGTTATAACATGTATAAGATACATACTATATATCTGTGGTGATTGGTTAATGTATATGTATTATAGAAAATCCCTTAATAAATTAAGTTTGAGATGCCTTCTATAAGCAGCACACATTAAAATCTTGATCGACCAAGCGCAGTTTATTCCAAAGCATGGTGCACCATCTATCTTGTGGAAGTGTGATGGTAGGTATGTAGATCTTCCAAAGCAGGGTACATATCCTATAATTTTGAATTTTGGGTCGGACTTAACTGGTGAAAACTTGGTGAGATTAGGCGCCAGAGGCATAAAGGTGATTATGGCAAAGAGTTGCGTATATCATCTATCCAAGAGTTGCACGTAGATTCAATTGGCAAGTTTGGCCTACATAAATAATTAAGCTATGGGTGATGATCCAAAGTTGAGTCATGACTTGGTGAAATATGGATCTTTGCCCACTAGAATATCGTACGCTGTAATCTTACAAATTGGTAGTGAGGGCTATCAATTTGAATAAAATTGTGGGAACAATAGTTAATTAAAGAACTATTAATATTGACTTTTTAAATCAAATCAAATAAAAAATGGTTTTTGACAAATGCAAATTTTATCTTGTAGAAATAAATGGAAAACACTTAATCTTGGCAATCAGACAAATTAAACGAGATTTATTTCCATAACTGGATCAGGACCTTGAGAAGTGTTATGCATATTCTTGAAATACCAATGCCACTATCCACTCCAAATTCACCTTAGACTGACATGGATGCTTTTTAAAAAGCATGCCAATGATGTTGTGAACATGAAGAACCTTATTCTAGGCCGTATGAACTATGAGTTGCATAAACATCATGTTAATCATGAAAGGTATAATGTCTCTAAGGTGCTATTTGAGTGCAAACTGACAGAGGGGTATCTAGTAGAACCTCATGTGCTCAATGTGATGGGGCATATGAAAAAATCTTGAGAGACTGGGATTTCCTTTAGGCCAAGGGTTGGCCATGGATATAATTTTGCAATCATTTCCTAAATCATATAGCCAATTTATCGAGTCTTATCACTTGAGTAACATGGCTAGACATCTATCAGAGTTGCTTGACATTTTGATAAGTGTCAAAGCACAAATTAAGATGGACAAATCCATCACTATGATCAGTAGAGTTGAGTCCAAGGACAAAGGTAAAGCCAAGAAGAATTCTATGACTAAGCTAAAGTCCAAGTCTTATGCACTCAAAATAATGAGAAGGATAAGGGAACCAAGTAAGATGAAGCAAGAAATTGAGATCTCTACTTCTGGTATATATGTTGTTGAGGTTAATTTTACTACTTCCTAATCATGGTTACTAGATACATGATGTGGATCACACATTTGTTCAAATGTGAAAGATTCAAAAAGAAGTAGACCTTTACAGAGAGGTGAGGTAGAACTACGAGTTGCAAATGGCGCAAGAGTTGCTTCCAGTGTAGTTGGAACATATGAGTTAAATCTACCAAGTGGGACTGTAATAGAATTAGAGAAATGATATTACATACTTGCCATTAATAGGAATATCATATATGTATCTTGTTTGGAAAAGAATGAATTTGAATTTCTTATAAAGAATGGAGAAAGCACCAACCATGTAATGAGCATAGAATTTTGCATCAGTCAATGTTCTATTAGTAAAGATGGGATCTTTTATGGAAGTGCCCCAATGTTTTATGGTCTATACTTGATAGATCTACAGACAATTGTATATAATGTAAATACCAAAAGACAAAAACTCAATGACTCAAACCAAACATACCTTTGGCATTGTCGTCTAGGGCACATAAATGATAAACACATATCCATACTCCATAAAGATGGTTATCTGGACTCTTTTGATATTGAATCAACAACGAAAGTCTTGTTTGTTGGGCAAGATGAACAAGACTCCCTTCACTAGAAACAGTGAGGGGGCTAGTGATCTATTAGGACTCATACCAACTGATGTGTGTGGCCCTTTTAGAACAACTACTAGAGGTGGGTATCAATACTTCATTACCTTTATTGACAATTTCAGTAGCTCTGGCTATGTTTACCTGATAAAACACAAGTCAGAAGCTCTTGAAAAGTTTAGAGAGTTCATGAATGAAGTACAAAAATAAAAACTTGGTAAAAGTATTAAGGCACTTCATTCTGATCGAAGTGGAGAATACTTGAACCAAAAGTTTGAGGACCTTTTATGAGCCCATGGTATTGTATCACATTGGACTCCCTTGGAACACCACATCATAATGGTGTGTCAGAAAGAAGGAATTGCACATTACTGGATATGGCGTGATCTATGATGAGTTTTTTTTTCTCCAAAATTCCTTCTGGGGTATGCTCTTGAAACCGCAACATTTACACTTAACCAAGTACCGTCAAAATGGGTTCAAACGACACCATATGAGATATGTATTGGGAAGCATCCCAAAATGTCTGTTATGTAACTCATGACTTGATGGAGCTAACATAGAGTCTAAAGAGATTTTTGAATAGTGTTAGCACTTTCTTGACCTCATTCAATCTTCTAGCATTCCCAACTGAGAAGATCTGAACAACATCGGAAAAAATAAGATGGGACCTGAATTTCACCCCTTTTACCTTGTACAATTTGATCAAACATCTAACCTCAACCACTTTGATCAGTTGTGTCAATCCATCCATGGCTAGGGTAAAAAGAAAGGATGAAAGTGGGTCGCCTTGGAAAATCCCATTAAATGACTTAAACATCCTTACAAGTGTGCCATTAATAAGAATAGAAAACAAGCAAGTTTCCAAGGACTTCCTCATCAGATGAATCCATCATTGATCATACTTGATAGCCTTCATGATATGTAGAAGGAATGGCCAACTGATGTGATCATATGCCTTATTGATATCGATCTTCATGAATGCTTTAGGATTTGTGTTCCCTCTATTAAATTCATTGAGAAATGTAGCATCTAGGAGTGAGCAGTCTACCATATTCCTCCTCTTAATGAAAGCATTATGTTCCTCAGAGATTATGTGCAGTAGTACATCCTTTAGACTTTTGGATAGAAGTTTAGAGATGATTTTTTAAAGAGTCGAGCAACATGCAATCATTTTGTAAGTATTCATATCTATGGGAGCATTAGATTTAGGTATAAGTTTAATAAACAAGTGGTTTACCGCTCTAACCATGAAACCCCCCTTGATGAACCACCGAACAACATAACATATGTATTTCTTGATTATCGACCACATATCATGGAAGAAGTGATTTTTGAAGCCATCTGGTTGTGTGCCTTGCAGTGGTGGTTAATAGAGAAAACAACATCTCTAATTTCCACCATTGTAGCATCCTTGCATAACTCAACATTCATGGCATCGGTAACCATGTCGATTGGTAGGTTGGTATCTCTGCCATCATAGTTATGGTTGCAATTGTAAAGTTTAGTGAATAAGTTAATATCATGACCAACTATCTCCTCCCTACTATCAACCGCCATACCTTGTTCTTCAATGAGCTAATATATTGTGTCCCTCATCTACTTTTTCTTTATATTAGTGTGGTAAATTTTGGGATTGTGATCTCTGTACATAGTCCATTTTAACCTAGCATCTACCATAAGAATTGCTCCTCGGCTTTCTCCATATTTTTGACTCTATCCTCACATTTCTTCTCTACCTCAATCAAGTCTGAAGACAAGGGCTTGTTCCTCAAAAGATGTCCTGCCTCCTCGTAGTTAGCTTTAGCTTCCACACAACACTAGGGATGAGGACCTTATCTCTCAACCACTTCTTCAGATCAGTCTTAGTTGATTGTAGCCTTAGAAAAAACACAGTACATAGGAGTGCAATCCACATGATTTCTCCAACAATGCTCAACCAATTTCTTAAAACCACTCCACTCGCACTAGACGTTCAGATATCTAAAAGGTCAGGGGAGTGTCGAGTTGTTGATGTTAACCATCATCTAGGCATGAATGCTAAAATTGTGTGAACCCAGTCTAACAACCACATTAGGTATCACAGCCAACCAAGCATCATTGACTAAACCCCTATCAAGGAAGGTCCTTATTCAGTCCCCTAGTTTCTACTTGTCAGGCCATTTTTTGATTATGCCTACAATGTTGAGTTCATGTAGCCCAATATCATACATGGTGTTTTTGAATCAATTCATGACTCTTTTGGGTATTTTTCTTCCACCTTGCTTCTCATGCAACTTCCTAATGTTGTTAAAATCAACCATAACAAGCCACGAGACTTCATCATGGGAAATAGACTTTAGGAGAGGACAAAGGCTTTCTCAAACTGCTTCAAGGTTCTCTCCATAGATGGAAGAGTGAATGCATGAGAAGACACCCTGGTTGAAGTAACTAACGATGATTATTTGATCACCCACTTCTATTAGTTCAATTTTCCATATTGTTCGATTCTAAAAGATGATGATTCTGCCCCAATCCACCTGATCCAGGTTATATAGACAATGTCATTGAGGGGGAAATATGGAGCTTACCTTGTTGGTAATGCATCTCCTTATTTAGGTCTTAAAAAATCATATGATATCCACTTGAATCACAATAAAAATCTTCCCCGACCTTCTATGTGTCTTAGTCTAGGAATCTCCTAGCACATTCCATGTGAGGATCAACATCAGTTTGTAGTAGGTGACCCTCCTCCTCCTTAAGGTTTGAGTCTGTTCTTGCCTTTTGCAACTATACTATGAGTTTGTCTTGGGCTTCTTCTACGACTCCCCTCAGTAGTGATCGAGTTATCATCACCATCCATCTAGTTTAGAACTGAGAATTTGTGGGTGATGTTGACCCCTTCTTGATCATTCATGTCCCTAGTCACCTCAATGTTACTCTTCTCTACTTCGGTAGCAGCACTGGTACTGCCAGATTCAACTTGAATTTTTCCATCTTCAATACTATCATTTCTCATTGTTCGGTGACAATGGTCTTATTCTTATCAACAGTTGTCAGCTTGGTGAGCCCACGATTTTTCTAGGTACGTTCTCACCGAGGAGGTTTAGAATGATGTTGCGTCCTCTTCAGTGTGTGTCTTGTCTCAGGAACCACTATGGTTGGAGACATCATAGGGGTGGTGTTCCTTTCACAAGGAAAAAACCAATACTATGACCAAACACCTTGTAGGTGTCACAATGATCTACTAGCACTTCATACCTTAGATTTACCTCCCACTCATCACTATTTATGAGCTCAACCATGATATTTGATGGTGGATCCTCCTCATCTGAGATGTCCACATAGACGCGAGAAAATCCCATTATGGATTCATCCACCCATCCATCGATTATATGTGGTTCCCCAATCGTGTGAGCAATTACATTGATGGCCCTGAAGGACAAATGCTTCTCGACATCAGGTAAGGAAACCCACATTGGTGGCATCTTTACTATTGACCTCTAGATATCGGATTATGGTGTCCATCTTCTTACCAGCACCAGCTGATCATTAAAAAATTAGGGGTTGTAATTGATGGCAACCTTGATGTCAACTTCATTGGTGAATCGAGCAAGGATCAACTCCTCTGTAAAGTGAACACCTCCAACTCACCTCTTGCCCACTAGGTCCTTATGACCCAACCTTTCAACTAGACCACATTCGTAGAAGTACCAACAATTTGGATGATGGTAGATAATCTGTGATAGTCATCAATTCCCCCCATAATAGTATCTATGAATATCGTCCAGTGGCACTTTTCACCTTTTCTAAATAATAGTTTCTTAGGGTCCTCAATGATGCTTCCTTGTATGTGCATGGTCAGGACTTCGACGGTCTCCTCCTAATCCCGAGAAATGGTAACATCCACTCAAAGTTTGATGTGTTGCTCAGTCTCCTTCATGGAAGTAGCCCTAGACAACTCAACTAGAGGTCCATTCAGATTCTGAGCAGGGCCAGAGGTTGTTGGTCCATCCCCTACATGGTAAAGTCCCAACCCTAGAGAAGGAAGAGAGCTTGGGTAGAGAGGGAAAATAAGTGGAGTTTAGTTTGGGAATTATTTATTGCAACAAGTGTTAAGTTGTATCCATCAATGTTACTAAATAAACAAATAACTATTAGTTATTCTTTTTTGATAAAGAAAATAATATAGTCATATCTATGAGGAGTTGGAAACCAAGATAAAACCACTATCAATTAGTTTAAAACCTAAACATCACATTAATTTTATACTCTAGAAAACAACATATGCATACCAAGTGAGTAAAATTATGACCATATGGATATTGAGGGAAATGTCTAACATTTTTATGAGGAGAATATGGTTATTAACTTAGAGGACATGTTGTCTACTATATGTAAACCAACTTTATGAAAAGACTAACATGTCATTGCAACATTACAACACACGCATTAAATGATTAGGGTGCATGTCCAAGGTTTATTGCATCTTTTTATATTTTAATTGACTAAAAAGATATTTAGTTCTAATTTCTTATTCTACATTTACTTATATTCTCATAATGTATGAATGATTTTCTAAAATATTTTTTTGTGATGCATAACCATTGGATGTAAAAAAATATGTAACAATATATAGTACAATGATATCGTACTGAATATATAGATCCATATACATATACATATATATTAGTAAAATTTCTTGGTTGGATGGGGGATACATGCCCCTACTTTCCCCAGGTCTCTACCACTGATAGAATATGTATTAACTATAAAAAAGAAAGAAATATGCATATTAATTCTTTTGATCTGTAATAAAGAAAGATAAGAGCAAAGACGACGACCCGAACTTTTTAATTTGTGGTGCCACATTCAGTTCACCAGCTAATCGTGAAGGTGCATGATAGTCACTATGTGCACCATGTTGGTTTGAGTGAGAGAAGTGGGATCCGTCTCTGAATAATGAGGTCTAAAGAAAAGCCTTCCATACAATGTGATGAGATCGTAACCCTATATTTTTGGCGAGGGAGTTCAATATGACACTGGTCTGACTAGTATATAAATTTTTGATGCAATATTCATCTTGTTAAGCTCTTCCTCCTTGTCACTAAAGATTTAAAAAAAGGATATTTCTCTTAGGATGCAAGTTGACCTTGGGAGGGATCCAGATTGAAGATTTGGAGTCTCTTTTGAACACTTGTCTAGCTGAGGCATAGATTATAAACATCTTTATGTCTAATAGCCTTCTGCTCGTCATTAGTGGAGACAATGAAGAAGGTCTTATATGTCCTTCCCTGCTAAGCTCGAGAGAGGGACTCTCTAACATGGTTTTGAAGAGAGCTCACTCGATTGTCAATACATCTACATCTTACTCAACTTCTCATTGCCACTTGATAGAGAGATTAAATGCTTCATATTTCCTCCAGCCATGGTGGTTGTTGCTAGTGAAATTATCATGGTTGTTGTGTGAATAGAAGAGAGTTAGTTGTGGTTGTTCATGTTGTTATTGAGCTTGTTGTGGTTTGAAAATGAATGAGAATGGTTTTTTGGTAGAGAGTTCATTGAATTGGGATGATTGACAAAGGTAAATAACATGCAAAGATCATTCTTGATCTCTAAATATCCAATTATAGGTAGACGAACATGGTATCGTCTAATTGCAATGTCAAACCCTGCATTGAGTGTGCTTTCCCAACACAAACGATAGTGTGATATGGGCCAGTGTAGAGAATTGTGCTACTGAGGGATATATCAATAGACTAAGATAACCAACATTTCTACTAGACAACTCGATATGCGAGAAAATAGGCAATATTCTCCAAGAGGTTGAGATGCCATCCAAGACCACCTAACAAAATGTGGTATCAACACCAAATGTAGGTTGAGTCTCTAGACTATGGAGTGTGTGGCATGGGAGCATGGCACACATCCTTCTTTCCCCTATAGGCCATTTGGTGTGCAACACTTCTAGTGTGTCTGAATTGATACATGAGAATATGTCATATCACCTAAACATAAGGAAATTTTAATACGGGTGTAACATCACATATATATACTAAAATAATATATATATATAACCAAAAATTGTTGTAATATCACATATATTATATTAAAATTAAACATGCATCACACTAGAAGATGTGGTGGTGAATTTATTTCATTATTCAATGGGGTAACACACATAAGCATGAAGTTTGCAATCATCATCATAATAAGAATGACTCTAGATTACGTATAGGCATACTCTGATCCAACTAATCAATTGATAGGTCCTTCAGTCATCTTGTGGTTCAAAAAATTGATCGATCTAATGGATTTCAAAGTACTGACTGTCAACCTGGATTTCTACCAAATAATTGACAGAAGCTCAATCATATGACTGGTGAATGGATTTGTAAAGAGTGTAGAAATATCATTGATCGACTAAATAATCAAATGATCAATTGAAAACACCAAACTAAGAAGTGACGTGTTAGGTGATCAATTGAAGTGTAAATTTCACATATCTACAATGCCCATTTGATAGATTCACTATCTAGTCAATCGACTGGAAGTATATTTGAGATTTTCCTATTTTGTGATTGATTGGAGGTTGTGATTAGTAAATGGATTGTAGTTTTAGGAAAGCTTAACATATGCCTTCCCTATATTAGGGGTTGTTGTGCTAGGAAACCAATACACTATTTGAGACAAGTTGCCCATGTGTTTATCTTTGAGAGAGGAAGTCACCCATAATAGACACCCAATGATATCAGGAGGATAGAAAGATGTTTGCTCACCTGAAATCCAAATTTTCTTCTACTTGCAAACTAAGGTAGCATAATAATTATCCCATACATTTGTATGAAAGACATAGAGGTCGAGGCAAGTGTACATTGGTTGGGAAAAAGATTCATCATCGAAGGAGGAGGATTTATATATGATTTCCACTTGAGTATGTGATTGTTCATCTAGGGAAACACCTTCAGATTTGGATTCGAAAGTATGATATCGACATCCAGATAGATGCGTCTTGTTGTTAGATAGATAGAGCAGGCTATAATATAATCAATATCTCTATTTCACTTTATGATTGATATTTAATGTCTATGACAGAACCATGACAAGGGTTTTGTTTAAGAAAGTTTTATAATCCATTAAACACTCCAATCCTAAAAACCCTAAACTTGCTCATTCACCCTCCTCCTGATAAATGCATATTCAACCTAGTTTACTTGCATTTTAAACAGGATTTCATATTCACATGCTACATTTTACTTAAGGATGAACTTCCATTTAGTTTTTATTAGTTTATGTTAAGTTTTAAGGTTTTGATCCAATTCTATGGTTTCCATGCTAGGTTTCAGATTCATTCTATACACACCAGCATATGCGAAGTGGTCTCCCCAATCGACTAGTAAGAACAAGAAATTTTGGATAATGGACCAAATTTATGTTCATTTGACTCTTCATCGATTGATGATCTTTATTGGTTGGTGCTTCATCAAAGAAAACACAATGGCACATGCCAATAGACCCCCTAGGGGTGGGTACTCCTTGTGTTGAAGTCTTATCAGTTTGCTTGAAATCTTGTCTTCTATTTATTTAACTGCCAATAGAAAGTTCCACTCAACAAGTAACAATTGTTCGACCTAAGATGATGGGATATAGAGGGGGTGAATGGAGCTATAAAACAAAAACCAAAGTCATTAGACCTTCAAGATATATCACAATATAAGGTTGCTAATATGAATTTGACTCCAACTAAACATACATAGCAAGGGGGAGAGAAATTGAACAAGCATGAAATAGCACAAGTTTGTATAGTGATTCCACTCTAAACTAGGATATGTACATCTAGAGAGTCAACATCTAGGATTTTTCAACATGTTTCACTCCCTATATTCCATTACAAGAGCTATAATATAAGACCTTCTTTTTTTGGGACAAGGATACCCAACCTTCCCTTTGAGGAGAAGGGATCCAAAAACCTACCAAAGGACTTACTTATCCAAGGCCAAGAGTATTCAACCTCACCAAGGACTTACCCAATTATCTAACAAGTCTTCCACCATCACCAAGGAGTTCCCCACTCTTGCAACAAGTTTTCCGCATTGAAGAAATTACCCACTATTCTTGGATCTTCTGCCTTTAACTTCACCTTCACTAAGGAGAAGTTTTCGGCAAGGGACTCCTTCCCTTTCACTTCTTCACAACTCTTATACAAGAGAGAGAACCTTCATCTTCTTGGTAGAAAGAGAGATTGGGAGGTGGAGGAAGTGAGAGTCCTACAAGATATACATGTAGGACTAGATCTTTTACATATCGCCTACTCTAATGGATGTAGCAAGTGATTAAGATTAAGAGTGGAAGGAGATTCTTGGAGTTACTTCAGCTATAATATAGGGACCTTCATTGTGATTGGCTAACCATGGGTTGAAGCCCAAGGGGTCCTATTTATAGTTGAGGTTGCCTACTAGCTAGTAGGGACACTTAGGATCAAATTGTAGCCATTTTGGGTGTTGCAACAGATATATTTTCAAATTTTACAAAACTCCAGTGACTAGACACACTTTTTCTACATATTCCGTACAATGTTGTTGGTCGAGTTTCCCAAATATTTGA
The DNA here is from genome assembly GCA_963693085.1 of Alisma plantago-aquatica. Classification (NCBI taxonomy): domain Eukaryota; kingdom Viridiplantae; phylum Streptophyta; class Magnoliopsida; order Alismatales; family Alismataceae; genus Alisma; species Alisma plantago-aquatica. The sequence continues at coordinate 727,869,458 of OY856410.1, read as the reverse complement.
CAAACTAAATTGGATTTTTCGGTCGAGTTTATCTTGAACGAAACTCGATCGATGGCTTAAATTTGGTTTTCCTGTGTAGGGTATCGGTCGAGTTTGTCCTGGGGGAAACTCGACTGAACCTGGCAATTATCAAAATACCTAAAGGGTGATAGTCGAGTTTATCCGATATGAAACTCATCCAAAAAAGGTCTATGTAATGACTTTTGGAAACTTCCATAAAAGTGTTTAAATATTCAAATTAAGTGCTCTTATTTTGTCTAAGCTTAATTACAAGCCATACAATCTTTACAAGTGATTTACAACATGATTCAAACATAGATACATCATATTGCACAAAAGTGCACTTGGATTGATTTTGACTTGTCCTTTCTCCAAGTTAGGATGTGCAAGTTTAGGCATTTGGAGTGTGTCTGTAGCTAAGGGTCTATTTGTTTGGTGTAAGTGCAACTTCTATGGAACTTGTTTTCCCAAGACTGAAACTAAGTTCCTGGAAAACAAGTTCTTGGTGATTGGTTCAAAAGTTGAGTTTTTCTAAAAATAAGTAGACTAATCTGGACCGCTGGAAAAGATTAGGGAAAAGATTGAGGGAAAAAAATTATATCTCTAGTGAGTTGTCAGAGCCATCAACTTTGGTGTGTGGGGATTTGATTATGCTCCCCTAAAAAAGAAATATGTTTCGGAAAGACTAAACTTGCACCTTGAATCTCTTGCAGAACAAAGATTGAGATCTTAAACTTCAACCCCTAGCTTTAAGATGGTTGGAGGAGGTTGGTTGGTCTGAGACTATGGCCAGTGAGATTCTCTACCACTAAGATTGGGACAGTTACAACTGCTAGCAGAACGCGACCTAGGCAGTAGGAAGCATGCAGAAGTGTAGATGACATGAAGCAATACTACCAGCGTCGTGTTCTCTAGTGGCTTGCCCTGTGAGTTGTCGCTCGATGAGAGGAACAAGGGAGTGGGTCTGACGTAGCTAGGAATGGAACTTGTTTTGTGGCTGGTTTCCTACAGAACTTGGTTTTGGTAGTGTATATATATAATTGGAAGTCTAGGGAAAATTGAGGAACTCAAATTCTAGACTTTCGTCGAACCAATCAAATAGGAAATTTGACTTCCAGTGTTTTTAGGACAAATTCCACTGATCCAGTCAGACCCTAATCTGAAATCACTCAAGTAGAAGCATTAGACACAAATAAGTGGAATTGTTATTTATCATCAAAACAAGGGTTTAGTCAATTGAAATAAGGGTTTCCATTTAGACCTTGAGTCAACATTCTTCCACTTTATGAAGATGAGAAACCATTCCATAAATGTATTGAAAGTAGTTAAGTAAACTAATACCTTTGGACAAACCTAGGGGTTTCAATAGAATTGGTTTCATATGATCCCCTTCGTTTGATTCTAATGGAGTTCTCGTACCCCCCCCCCCGACAATTAATGATATTTCTTCCTGCATGGTTAGATTTCATTACATTTATAGAAACAATGTCTTCTACTCATATATGTTCTGAATTTATGTCTTCTCCCCTTTCCATAAGACATGCCTTCTCCCCCTTTGTCATTTAAAAAAGTGAGGGGTTGAAAAACACAACTTGTTAGTAAAAGGAGATACCAAAAGTAAGAAAGGATAGTATAAGAGCAAAAACTAGGGGCTTGTCCAAGAAATGTATATAAAGAAAATCAAGGCATGCATTTGAACAACCCTTAAAAGTAGTTCTAGTGATGTTCAAGGTAATTCTATGCAAGAAAGTAACTCAAGATAGTAGATACAAAAATAGAGAAACAAACTTGAGCATGTATGAAACAAGATGCAAGAATAGCATATGGTTGGATACCAATTGATAAACAAGACTAGAACTACATGTAGATGAACTACTAGTAGATGATATCACAAGTTAGGACTACTAGTAGGATCTAGATCATAGAAATAGATTCATAAGTTAAATAAACAAGATATGAATATATGTAGAGAAATATCCTATCCAAAAAATATACAATTTCATAAGCATGAAAGGATATAACTCACTAGAAAATATACCTCATTACCAAATGATGATTACCACTAAGAACCTCAAGGTAATATCAGAATAAGATATACAACAAGATAGATGTAGCAAGTTAGAGCACAACGGAAGCAATTTAAGACACAACCAAGAGATCCAAAGAAATCATCATCAAAACCTACATAACAACTCAAGATAGATAATTGCAAGATAAAAAGATACCAATTTAGAGAAATTAGAGAGATAGAGTTGTATGCAAGATAGGTAATTTTAAAGCATGGAAATGAGCACATATAAAATTTACCAAAGGGAATGTCGTAGAATAAAGCTATTTGTTGAGAAAGTATAGTTGAGAGGGAAATTATCATCCAAAAATCCATTTGTATATTTAGTGTACAGTGTTGTAGGTCGAGTTTCTGGGTTAAGTTCTCGACTGACAACAATTGTAGGCAAAACCACATTGGTGCCCTTCGGTCGAGTTTCCTCAAGATAAACTTGGACAACAATATTTGTTGTCAAAAAGATACATTTTGCAAAAAAAGCATATCTAGAGGCATGATAAAAATATAAACCATATCCAAACATGTATAAGTAAGTTAGTAATGCACTATACAAACATCAGGGGTTGTATTTGAGCAAGAAAGTGATGAGAATCACGATATACCATTTTTTGACTAAAAAACCATATATATCGTGCATATTAACTTGGAAAAAACAAACAATGATTGGATATGAGCAAGGATAACAATACCTCTTGTTCTTACCATTTTTTCCAATAGTTACCACCCCATACACATTTCACCTTTCTTCTTTTGTGTGGAATAAGAAACCAATTTGCAAATCAATAGCTCAAGTCCATCTATTAGAAAGTGAACTATAAGAAGAAAGATGAAATGGTCCCAAATCATATTTTTGGGTCTGAAGGGGTCATCTTAGAAGCCCAAGTACTATTAATCTTCGGTGCTTTTCTAAAAGGACAAAATGTAGACCAAAAACATTGCAATGGTTGCAAGTTATCATAGCCTTGGAACTAGAGTATTCTTCATTGAAAATCAAATGTCTTTTGAATTTTTTGTTACTTTGTCTAATATTAAGTCCAAAACCATCTCCACCCCTTTGTTCGATAGTAGATGTATGATTTGATCAAGATTCTTTTTATCAATTAAGAATCTTTGAATAGAGGATCTCAAACTACTATTACCATGAATAAGAGAAGTGATAGTGAAAGACAATTGATTCATATTATCTCTATCATAAATAGATCGGTTTCTAAGCAAAGAGATTTAGTCATATAAGAATCTTTTTCAATATAAAGAGCATCAACAATATTTTATCTACTAGTAAAACTAGAACAATATTTAAGAACATTGATTTAGCAAGCAAGGAAGCATTTTCATTCTCAAGCATAGTGATCTTAGAAAGATAGACACTATTTTTAGATTCTATTCCTTGCAAAGTAAAGTCTTTGTCTTCATTTTCAATTTTAAGAACATTAATATCAAGCATGAGAGAATTCACAATTTTACTATGCTCTTCATTAGAAGTAGTCACAAGAGGTTGAGCTTCCAGAAATCTAACATTATCAAGCAAGCTAGCTTTTTCAAGTTTAAGAGCATCTACTTGACTAAGAAAAGTATTGTTTTCATCTTGCAAGCAAATGTTAGCATGTTCAAGATCATCCTTTTCCACATGCAAATTATCAACAATCTTACCAAGCTTTTTCTTTTTATGCTTAGTTGAATTAAGAGAGACATGAGTAGCATGAATAATTGCAATTAAAGATTCTTTATCTAATGAGTTTAGATTTACCTCATTTGAGTCTTCATTTTCACTTGCCATGATAGCAAAATGGCGTTTTCCATCTTTGCTAGAGCTTGATCTAGATCCTCCATTAGATTATTCACTTGAGCTTGAGTTGGAGAATTCACTAGAGATTTGTTTCCATTTATCCTACATCTTATGCTTCTCTTCTCTTCTCTTGTGATGATGGGTCTCTTTGCCTTGTGAGCAATCCTTCTTGAAATGACCCGTCTTTGCACATTTGAGGCATTTAGTTGAGGAGGAGGACTTGTCTTTGTAGAATCTATCCTTGGAGTACATGTCATCTTCTTCAACTTGAGAGGATGGAGAAGCTTGACTAACAAAAGCTTCATGTAAAGAGGCGAGATCACCTCCTTACTAAAATCTAAAGGAAATATAAAACATCCACTTTTTCCAAAAATCATAGACATTGTGGGATGTATGTATAATAATTCAAGTAAATAAGCATGATTCAGAAACATGTAAAATGTCAATAGCAGCAGAAAGGAAACTAAGTTATTACATTATTTTTTGAACTCAGTTCACTACATGAGTTTCTTGAAAAGGGAAAACTGAAAAGAAACTATTGGGATCCATCAATAAGCACCTCGTCAACCTTGACAGCAAAATGGTATCTACTCCTGAACTTGATCTCCTTGGCCTTGTTCAACACCTTGATCAAACCCTGGGTGGTTGGGAAAGAACCCAACAAAAGAAAGAAGCAATGTATGTATCAAGGATAATGAACAAGGACAAAAGATAAGAAATAGCATGGAAGTTAAGGCTATGATTTCATCATAAGATGAATATGGTCAAAAGAATGAGGCATAGTCAATTAGAAGCTTGCCATAACAAGAAAAATAATAAAAGGTGTGCATGCATGATTAATATTGACTACCTTAACTAAGTAGGGTTGAGACACCTACCGGACCTCAACCAAATAGGTGAGGGAGAGTAACACATTCCAGTAACATGTCAAATATTTCGTATTGGGGAGAGTAACACATTCCCCTGTGTGAATTTAAACATTCTCTATCTTTGGGTGGTTGTACAAAAGTACCACTACATTAGTTAAATACTCTAATAAAATCAACATGCTAAATAACTATCGCAAATATAAGAATCAAATAATAAAAACATGACAGTGGGGTACAAGACCCAAGGAATAAATAACAAAACATATTTTGAGGCAAGTATATCAAAGGAAATAATAATAGAGAGATAAGGGTTTAATAAGTGCCTCATTAGGGAAATGAGGTTAGGGTTGCATATATTCCCAACTAAGGTGAAAGGATGAACATACCTCTCTTATGGAATTCAATCACTCACTTTCACCCACTTTCACCACTTTAATTGAGTCTAAGGTCCACTCTTCTTATTTTCAATGTATAATCATGTATTCAGGTTTTACATATGCATTAAGGTAAAGAAACCCTAACTTTTGGAATTTTTGATCCAAACCTGAATTTAGACTCCGAAATCAACCCCATTGATCTTATTGGGTTCTCCTAATTAAGAAAACATATAATTTAATCAATTTTGGGGTTATGACGATTAAAGTGTATTTTGGTGATTTTTATGTATTGAAATCATTTTTAGAAAACACCTTTCGACAAAATACAAAACCAAACCTCAAAAGTATTTTTATTAGAAATCATACATTTTCCGAATTCCAAAAATATTTACTTTTAATTTTTGGACAAAGAAATAAAAAATATGAATTTTTCAATATGGGCCAATCAGAAAATTAGGAAAATACTTTTAAACGATGAAATTTGTGAGAAAAGGAGAAGATGGGGACCCAACTCGCTGACTTGGCCCAATCAGAGCCAGCCAAGTCAAGGGTCAAAGGTGTGTGTTTGACTCACTCAAAGAAAGGAAGATGATGGCAAAAAGATGATATTACCCTTGTAGAGGAAAAAAAAGAAAAGGAAGAAAGAAACGGGGGAGAAGGTGTAAAAGCACCTAGGGGATTCATCCCCCTTGCTCGACGCCATGCGTGCAAGTAGCAGAGCTACTTCAATCTCATTTTTGGGAAATTTTGTGAGACAACCTAATTCGAGAAACCAAGATAGAAAAAAAAGAAAGAAGAGAGGAAGACGTACTTACCTATGCTCTCAATTCACATGGAGATGATGACAAGACGAAGAACATGCCACCGCAAACTGTGGAACAAAACTCGATTGTTGGAAAGAAAGACATAATGTCATGAGCAATTGGAGGGAGAGAGTAGTTGCAAGGGGGATAGGGAAGACTCTGGTATAGGTATTTATAGGTGAGGTTGAGAATCAAAGTGAGAACATTTATGCCCGCACTTGTTAGGAGAGGAAGGTTTGGGGATTTCTAGAATACTCCATGAAATCACAAAAATAGGGGATCAACTGGTGTAGTTTCTTATTTGGAAACGTTTGGACGAAATTTCTTGTGATTTGGTTTAGAAATGAGTGAGAAATTTATAAACAAAATCACCCTTTCTCGGTGCCTGTTGCCAAAACAGTGAGTTCTTGAAGATGACTCACGAGCCATTGGATTGTGTATTAAATGGTCATGATCACGCATGTCAAAGAAATTAAAAAGTCAACCGCGTGACACATTAAATCAAATCCTTATCAAATTAGAATATAGTGTGTATACATTGATTTCTATTTTTCTCTTTCCTCATTTGAGGGTGAAAGCATGCTCCAAATTAGTTAAAACTGACATCTAGCCTAATTGATATGAGGAATCTGAATATGCAATTAGATTTGCCTTTTGAGAACTTTTGTTTTGGTAAATAAACCAAATATTATTTTATCTTTCTTCCATCATTAATGGTTATAAGATTCTCCAAATTTGATGAAACTTCACCCATAAGACACATTAAGTGTCTTAGGATACGAATTTGCCATCAATTTTACATGTTGAAGTTAGTTATACCTTTATTCAATATTTTGAAGGTTCTACACACACTCTCTCTCCTGGTTTCACCTTTTAATTAAATATTCTCCTAATTGAGTGAAAATTCACCCTAAGGAAAATTTTAATGTGTAGATCACAAATTTGACATCAGCATTTTTGGAGTCATCAATGATTTTATTTTATATTTTTGAGATATCTCTTATATCCCCATTCAATTAATGCAATTATTCTTATGATTGTTCCAAAAGTTGTGAAACATATCACTCAAGAAAAATTGTACTCAAAGAAAATGAATTTGGGTTTAGAATTATCCTTTGAGTTCCCCTTGTGGATTTTAGGCAATTTACTCTTATTTTCACTTAATTGAAAAATTAATTTATTTAATATCACATTATCTTAGTTTTAATATTTTATTTTCTTTTTCGTGTATAGAAAGGCCAAAAAAAATTCCAGTTCGATTTTACTTTATCTATATCCCTTTTAAGTTGATATTTTGCAAAATAAACCCTTTATAAACTTTTATTGAGGTATTTGTGCATAAATCTTTACAATGTCAAATATAGGGGACAAATGTACATGAAACCTTTATAATTTCCACTAATTCAACATCAAGGACAGAAATGAAAGGAAAAGTTAGGAAAAAGGTTAAACTAAGATTGTACATGAATTTTCATTCATTACAGCACTCCACCTGTTAAAAAAAGATTTTGTTCCCAAAATCTCATACAAAAAACAAGGGTGAGTATGCAACATCTAATCTCTAAGCTCTGAAGTGGTTTCTTCCAAACCATGATACTATCATAAGACTTTCACCAACTCAATCTCCTTGTTCTTTAACTTCTTAACTCAGGAGTCAAGAATCTTCACAGGTAACTCTTCATAAGTTAAATTTTCTTGAATCTCTAAAGGTTCGATTGTGAGTACATGAGAAGGGTCATTCACATACTTTCTCAGCATAGAGACATGGAACACATTATGGATCTTGCCAAAGTCAGGAGGAATAGATAAATGGTATGCACAGTCTCCAACCTTATATAAGATCTCAAATGGTCCAACATAGAGGGGACTAATATTGCCTTTAACTTTAGATCTTGCAATAGAACATATATGTTTGATCTTCAAGAAGGCATAGTCACCTACTAGGAATCTCACATCAGACCTCTTCTTGTCTGCATACATCTTCTGTCGATCTTGTGAAAATTTCATACACTTCTTGATCAACTAAACCTTCTCTATCATCATCTGCATATCATCAGACTTCACTAGAGCACATTCTCTCACATCATCCCAATGTAATGAAGAACAACAAGGACTTCCATATAAAGATTCATAAGGTGGCACACCAATACTAGCTTGATAGATATTATTGTAAGCAAACTCAACCAATGCAAGATACTTATCCCATGCACCTCCCCAATCCATAACACAAACACAAAGTAAATCTTCTAGAATTTGCACCGTTCTTTTAGATTGACCGTCTATTTGTGGATGACAAATTGTACTGAAATGTAAGTTAGTTCCCATCTCTTCTTGAATCTGACTCCACAAATGAGAGGTGAACTTTGGGTCATGATTTGATACTATCAGTTTAGGGACTCCATGCAGACAAATGATCCAATCCACATAGAACTGAGCCATCTCATCATCCTTGTAAGTGGACTTGAAAGGGAAAAAATGGGAAGACTTGGTAAGTCAATCAATCACTACCCACAGTGCATCATGACATTTCCTAGTCTTAGGGAAACTAGTGATGAACTCCATAGTAGTCTTCTCTCATTTCCATTCTGGAATTTCACATAGGTGGAGAAGACCATCGGGTCATTGATGCTCTATCTAGACTTTCTAACAAGTCAAACACTTTGAAACAAACAGAGCAATATCCTTCTTCATGTTCTTCCACCAAAAACTTCATTGTAGGTCCTTGTACATCTTAGTAGTACCAGGGTGTATAGTGTACTTAGACCCATGGGCTTTTCTCAAAGCCTTCTGTCACAGGTTCCCAACTTTAGGTATCCAAAACCTTTGTTGGAAACAAACAACACCATTCACTCCAACCAAAAAGTTAGATTGTGGCTTCTCAGCTAAGGCCTTCACCTCATAAAGCTCAAATCTTCCTAGCTATGCAGCAACAATATCTAAGATCCCATATGGTGTGATGGACAAAGTAACCATGTGAACACAAAACTTCTTGACATATTCTTTATCATCAGGTTGTAGTTGCCAATAGGAAAAATACTCCAGATCCATAGCAGCACATATTGCATCCTTCTTCTGACTCAAAGCATCAGCAACTACATTCACTTTATCGGGTTGATAAGTTATGGTAAAATCGTAGTCCTTGAGATACTCCATCCATCTTCACTGCCTCATATTCATATCCTTCTACGTCAAAATATATCTCAAGATTTTATGATCTGAGAAGACTTCAAACTTCACTCCATACAAATAGTGTCTCCATATTTTTAAAGTATGCACAATAGAGGCTAGCTCTAAATCATGTATGGGCTAGTTCTCTTCATTAGGTTTCAATTGGCATGAAGTATAGGTGATCACTTGATCTTCTTGCATCAAGACACACCCTAATCCTTGCTTAGCAGAATCATTGAAAATGATGTAGGGTTTGCCTTCAACAGGTAACACAAGAACGGGAGCAGATGTCAAACATCCTTTTAGCTTCTAAAAATAGTCCTCACATTCTGGTGTCCACACAAACTTGACTTCTTTTTGTGTCAACTTTGTTAGAGGGAGAGCTAACTCAGAGAAACTCTTGATAAACCTCTGATAGTAACCTACTAAACCGAGGAAACTACGGATCTCAAACTGAGTTTTTGGAGCTTTCCACTTAGTCACAACTTCTACCTTTGTAGGACCAACAACAATATATCCAGTATAAATCACATGACCCAGAAACATCACTTCCTTGATCTAAAACTCACACTTTGAGAATTTAGCATATAGTTGATTTTCTATCATTGTGTTCAAAATGATTCATATATGTTCATGTTGTTGTTCTTTAGACTTGGAATAGACCAAAACATCTTCGATGAACACCACAACAAACTGATCGAGGTAAGGACTAAGCACTCAATTCATCAAGTCCATGAAAGTAGTAGGGGAATTAGTCAAGTTGAAAGACATGACCAGAAACTCATAATGCCCATAACATGTTCTGAAATTTGTCTTTGAGACATCTTCATCCTTCACATGCAACTGGTAGTAGTCATTTTGTATATCCATCTTTAAGAATTTAGTGGCAGACTTCAGCTAGTCGAACAGGTCAGTGATGCGAGGCAAAGGATAAAAATTCTTTATCATCACTTGATTAAGCATACGATAATCCATGCACATACTCCATGAACCATCCTTCTTCTTCATGAACAAGACTAGGGCTCCCCAAGGTGAAACACTAAGGCACACAAAGCCCATATCAAGAAGCTCCCGAAGTTGCTTCTTAAGCTCGGAAAATTCTATAGGGGCCAAGCGATAAGGCAGCTTCGAGATAGGAAAAGTTCATGGTGTGAGCTTGATGGAAAACTCCACCTTGTGAGTTGGGGGCCATGTAGGAAACTCCTCAGGAAATACATTAGGGAAAGTCCTTCACAACTTCTATATGATCGCAGGAGGTGTGGCATCGAGGACGATAGAAGCTAAAAATGCTCTAAACCCTTGAGAGACAAGCTTTTCGGCTTTAACAGTGGAGAGGATAATATATCAAAGCTCTCACTTCCTACCCTTGACACGCATCCTTCCCTCATCACAATGTAATAAACTAACCTTAGATACTTCATAGAACAAAACTACCTTATACTTCTTCAACCAGTCCATCCCCAGGATAACATTAAAAGTGGTCATGAAAAACAAGATGAAATCTAAGGGAAACATCCTTCTAGAGATATAGAGGTCTAAGGTTTGGAGTTTTATATAAGAAGAGAAGATCCTACCACTAGGGGTTTAACATCTAGCACATGATCCATATATCTGATTCTATTTATTAGGACAATAAGATAAGTTGATATGAATGTATTTGATAAACCAAAATCAAAGAGTGCTTTAACAAGATGCATATTAAGATGTAAAGTACCTTTGATGACTTCATTATCTTCTCCAACTTCTTTAGCATTAATAGCAAACACCCTACCATTAGGTGGTTGACGACCTTACCGGTTGTGATTGTTGTTGTTTCTTGGAGGAAAATTATGTCACTGTTGCAGCTATTGAGCAGGTTGTTGAGCTGGGGATTGACCACACCCATGCTTAGGAAAGTTAGGTCAGATGTATCCAGATTGACCAAACTCATGGTAGATGGGTGCAATCAATCATTTCTACAGGGTTGACCATTGCTAATAGGGCATCTTCCTAGTGGGTGAGAACGGGAGCAACGGTTGCACTTGTCATGCCCTTACTGTCCACCTGCATTCTTCCTTTTGTTGTTTTTGTTGTGCCCCGAAGATTGGAACCTGGGGTAGTAATCTATCACCAAAGCCTTCTCCACCATTTGTTGGAATGTCAAATGTAGCTGGGAAACAAGGTTATGCCCAACATTGTATCTTAAACCCTTTAGGAATAGGGTTGATCTTCTTTCAATTCCAAGATCCATAGCATAACACTCGAGGAGGAGGAAAGGTTGCACATACTTCCTTGTCATAGAATGTAGAACTCTGCATCCTTCCTTTTCAGATAGGTGAGGTAGATGTACTTCTCGCAGAATAGTTTGAGGAACTGCTCCCAGGTCATGCTTGCAATATTGCGGGTATGAGCTATACTCATCCACCAAACCTGTGTCGGCCCATCCAACACATACGTTGCAAAGTGAACCTTCTGAATAGGAGGACATACCATGCCCTCAAAGGTACTCTCCAGGGCCAACACCTGATCGTCAGTCTTATCCACCATGTTTGGCTCACTCTCACCCTTGAAGTACAATAGTTGCATGTTGATAAAGTATGTAAGGGTGAACTCTTTCGGCTTAGCTGCAACACCTACAACATTGGAGATTTACCCCACCAGGGTGGTCGAGAGAAGATGGCACAACATGGTCAACTCTTCTTCAAGGGCCAGAAGAGGTGTGCCTACAGTGGCAGTAGGGACTATTTCAATGTTTGAGGGAGCCACTGGAGTATCCCAGTTGTCTGTGTTTCTGGAGGAGGCTCTCGAAGAGGAGTTCTTTATGTTTCCAAACAAATCTCCCTTCTTAAAATATAAGGGTATAACATAAGATAACCAGGAGTAGACAACAAGGATATCTAAGGCTATTGTTGCCTCTGGGCATACTATTATGGATAATCAATATCAGTGCATGCCAAGAAGGTATCATACAAATCTAGGAGTCCTAGTAAACCAAGCTAGTGGTATAGAGGAAAATATTGCCAGCCCCCAGACCTTGATCCTTTCTAGACGCCCTTGCTTTCAACTTATGCCCTAGTAGTTTCCCAGCATGCTCTAATACCATGATGTAAAGAGGCGAGATCACCTCCTTACTAAATTTAAAGGAATACAAAACATCCACTTTTACAAAAATAATGGACATTGTAGAATGCATGTATAATAATCTAAGTATATAAGCATGATTCAAATACATGTAAAATGTCAATAGAAGTAGGACACTGAGTTATTACATTTCTTTTTTAACTCAGTTCACTAAATGAGTTCCTTGAAAAGGGAAATCTGAAAAGAAACTATTGGGATCCAGCAATAAGCAACCTAGTCATCCTTGACATCAAAACTAGTATCTACTCTAGAACTTGATCTCCTTGTCCTTGTTCAATAGCTTGATCAAACCTTGGGTGATTGGGAAAGTACCCAGCAAAAGAAAGAAGCAAGATATGTGTAAGAGATAATGAACAAGGACAACAGATAAGAAATATCATGGAAGGTAAGGCTAAGATTTCATCATAAGATGAAGATGGACAAAAGTATGAGGCATAATTAAATAGATGCTTTCCATAATAAGAAAAATAATAAAATATGTGCATGCATGATTAATATTGACTACCTTAACTAAGTAGGGTTGAGCCACCTACCGGACCTCAACCAAATAGGTGAGGGAGAGCAGCACATTCCAGTCACCTATCAAATATTTTCTAATGGGGCGAGTAACACATTCGCCTGGGTGAATTTACATCGGTGGAATATGTTGTGTAGGGGTTGTGCCAATGTGGCTGTGGCTGAGGTGTAGTGTACTCATAGTTTCCTATATGTGTTACATCTGAAGAAGAGGTGTTGTGTGGATTCTTCTTGTTATTTGCACATGGGGCATCAGGATGGTCCCATGAAGCCTCTCTCTCTCTCTCTCATAAAGGTATCTATGGGAACTCTCTCATGGAAGATGAGCCATAGAAGAATATGCAATTTAAGAGGGCATCTAGTGTGCCATATGGCGTTGAAATTCCTAGTGGATCCTCTGAATGCAAAAAATACATATGCATGTTTGGTGGTGTATCTTGCCCCCCATGCCCATGTAACGTGAGTAGTGATCTTGTGTTCAAGTTGGTGTAAGATGTTCCGATACATGTCTGGGTTGGTCTAAGTCCTAAAAAAGTCCTTGAAAGTGTTATTCATGTGTGATCCTAGTATGGTGATGGCATGGACAATGTCATAGCTGGAGATGGGTGGTGGAATGTGGGTGTCTGATAGATGATGATTAATGAGTTTGATCCCATTCCACCATAGGTCCCTCCAGAAGTTTGTGTTGGACCATAGATGTGGTGGTATGCAGATGGTGTTGGATATGATGCAGATCATTGTGATGACCCTGAATTTAAGATCTTAACCCCCAATATTGCATTTGAAGCTCATGAATGTTTTTAGATGGTTTACCTCACCAAAATGTACTCTTTTGATCCATAATGTATAGATGAAGGATGAATACAATATAATACATTTAATGGGGATTAGTTATAGCTAAGGTGATGATCATTGTGACTTAATAATGAACCTCTGGTACTTATGAAATTAAGTATTCAATCAATAGCATATATTAGTCAAACCAAGATAATGATGAAGCTTGAAGCATGGCATGGTAAAATAAAGTTAGATCTAATTATTTTGTTAATACTAGAAGTCAATTGAGATGTATTGGAGTCGAATATACCTTTACATGAGCCTTCATAAGTGCTAATATCAAATTGTTTAAACTTCGGGTCTTGGTATAAGGTATCTTAAATGATGATAAACCTATGGAAAAACATTGATGAAGAGATCATGCTCCTAGAACAAGTTTTGTGAGCCCCCCAGACTAGAGAGGGAGATGTAGTGTTCTTGTAATCTTTAGATGCCTGCATCAATTTTGTGAAGGCCCCTTTATGATGCATGTTACCCTGGATGAGTATCTAAGGGTGTGGCGAGGAAAACCTCAGACCCACTTCCACTAGAACCACTACGATTTACTACCACTACCACCATCAGGGACATCCACAGGATCTAGTCCCATGGGACTCAATGGTGCGGCACCTGGGGACACATCAGATCAGTTATCCTGGCTGTAAAGTCTCCAGGAGGTGGAATGAAGGTGGTGCACCTTATCTGAGGACTCCACAACTCCTCCAGAACTTCATGCTGGTTCAATGAGGAGGGGAAGGTTGGTGTGGTGATCTGATGCATGGAGCCACCTTGAGTACTTGTCTATTTGTCTCCTTAAGGTCGGCTAGAGATTGAGGCATTTTGTCTTTGATCAAAGAGGTTCCTGTTGACGTGGACTCTCACTAGATCTAGTCCTTGTGGCGACGATCACTCCCAGAGGAGCGTGGAACTACAGATCATGTGTGAGGGTGGAGAGGTTGGGTTCACTAGTCTGAACCGGATAGGAATCGTAATGTCAACCCAACACATGAACTAGTTCAGCTTATCAGACCAAACTGGGTGGCCTAATAGGTAAATTCCTCTTAAATTTCTAGATTTAGACTAGAACTTAGAAATATCATTAAAAATAGCTCTCTTGGCCAATAAATTCACCGAAATATCCTTAGATTTAGAAAAATACCCTCTTCACTATGAATCCTTTAGATCATACTTTTGATGGTTAGTTTTCAAGGTTTTTGATTTAGATTGTATGCTTTCTTTTAGAATAATACTAAATGGAACAAATGTTATATAAGAAATAGAAAATCTCAAAAAATTCCTATTCGACCCTACTATCACTTAGAGACAATATGCATACAAAAATCTTAGTATAATTGGTTCATATATGCTTTTTCTCATTAATGCTTAATTACATGCTTCACGTCTCATATTAATTCTAGAAAATAGAAAAAGAATCATAAAATTATGAAAACTGAACCAAACCTAAATAATGACCTCTAGATCAATACAAAAATATCATAAACCAGTTAAATTCAATTGGAACCTAGGTTTGGAAGAACCCTAGTTTTGACCTAAAATACCTATAATATGATGAGCAATTATTGATGATGATTAATTGTTATTAATCAGGTGATGATTAGATTATCTAGATGATCATGGATGTATAGGAAATATCTAAACTCAGGTACATGTGCCTTATCTAAGTATATGACTAGTTTTCTTGTGTGAAATAGTTGCAATGTACTCAGTTGTTCTTATTTGAGAATATTGCTTGAATGTACTATGATTATAGTATCTTCGCCAACTCACTAAGAACAACAAAGAATATGGATGGTTTGTATCTACTAAGTGTTTACATTTTCTCTCTATTTCTCTCTCTTTCCCTCTAAATATAAGGTCTGCACATCCCCATAGCCCAAGGGGTGGGGAAAAATGAAATATGAATCCACTTAGTAGTACAAAAGCATTAAAAGAGATAAAAAAATGTGTGTTTACCTGATTATCACATTAAATAATGCTTTCATGTACTCTTTCTTTTCTTCCTCAAATTATTTCAAGTATCAAAGCACAATATATATGTATCTTTCACCCATGTACACAACACATTGTGTTGATTTGTTGTTTCACATATGTTTTAGGTTCAAAGCTAGCACGGGATAAATGACAAGAAGTAAGCAATGTTCAGGTTGTACCTATTATGTAAGATCCTAGTTAGCATACATGTCCATACTTGTAAAATTATCCTTTCAATATGTATTGTTAAAATTTAATAATTCATGGTATAATTATATAAATGTTGAATGTTGTGAAATTTTATGGTGTATGTTCTGGTTGAATGTTCATGTATGTGTATGTTTCTTCAGCATTGCTCTCTAAAATAATTAGCTAAAATTTTTAGATTTGTCCTCTAGGGACCTCTAAGTCCCGAGACAACAGAATGACGTTACAATCGTATTGTATAAATGTTTCCACAGGGGTGAGGTAGATCTATGGGCTCCAAATGACCATGGTGTTTGTTGTGCGAGATATTTATAGTTGAAAATTCTCATCCATAGTTTGTTTTCTCTATGACATAGTGATGTTGTGATCTTATGGGTGAGATAGAGGCTATGGATCTTGATGTTGATAATGCCCCATCCTCCTTTTGATTTTGGGCTAGAAATGGTGTCCCAATCGACAAGATGTATTTTCTTTCTGTGGTGTTCCCATGAAAAGGTTCGTCAGATTTTGTCTATGGTTCTGAGCACCAAAGAAGATAGAGGAATAAAAGAGAGGAGGTATGTGATGATATGGGTAAGAGTTGCATTCCGTAATGCAATCCTTCCTGATGTGGATAGGAAGTTGTTTTGCTAAGATAGGACATGTTGTTTAAATTGCTAAATAATTGAGTGCCATGCAGCACATGGAAGCAGGATGGGGTGAGGAGAAGATCGAGGTAAGAGAATGGAAAAGTCTCATGTTTAAAACTTAGAAAGTCATTATATCTGTTCATGTCAGATGCATTCACCAAAATGCCAAAATTAGTGGACTTGTTGAGGTTGATTCTAAGTCCTGAAAGTTCAGAGAAGATAGCCAGGATTATGACGAGGTTAATGAGGCTAGGCTTGAGGGGTTTGATTAAAATAATACATATTGGATGTTGTTGTTGGTGGCATTGCGGATGAGGGAGTTGAGGATAGAGGAAACGATCATGAAGAAATAAGGGGATAAGGGGTCACCTTGTCTTAATCCCTTGGACCTGTAGAAGTAGCTGAAAGTAGATCCGTTGATGAGGGTAGAGAAAGAGCATGTGTTGATGCATGATTTGGTCCATGCACACCATTGTGGTGGGAAGTCTAAACCAGTCATACATCTAATCAAGATATCCCAGTTGATGTTGTCAAAGGCCTTCTCAAAGTCAATCTTGAGTGTGAGGATTGACTTTTTGGTAGATAAATAGGCATGTAGAGTCTCTTGAACTATGATGAATGCATCACATATGTTCCTATGTGGCAAAAAAGCACATTGTCGGTGGTTAATAACCTTCTACAAAAAGGGTTTCAGGTGGGATATGAGGAGTTTAGCAATGATTTTTAGGAGTTGATGAGGTTGATGGGCCGATAATCTTTGATGGATGTGGGGTTTTCTTTTTTAGGTATAAGTGCAATGTGTGTGTGGTTGATGTGTCTAATGCAATGACAAATGGTATGCTCTTAGTGAATCTGTATGCATGCCTATGAATGTCTGCTTTGATAATGTTCCATGAGGTGTGGTAAAAGGACATATTGGAACCGTCTAGCCCAGGTGACTTGTCCATACCAAGGGATATCATGGCTGAATAGATTTCCTGGTCAATGGAGAAGGTTGTTAGCATGTGGTATTTAGTCTAGGAAGATCATATCATGGTTAAGGATCACCCTGTCATAGAGTGGGTGGCTTTTATTATACAAGTTTTTGAAAAATGTGACAATGTATCCAGTGAGAACCCTTTGTGGTATGATGGATGTGTCCAACCCATCCAAATTAGTGATCAGCTTGTGATTGTGTTGATAGTTGCAGATGGTGTGAAAAAAATTGGTGTTCTTATCTCCTTCAGGTAGCCATTTGATTGCTTCCATAGGAATTCTTCTTGTTTTTGGAGGAGTAGGATGTCATCCTTAATGATTTTCCTGGGGACAGGGGATGTGTTATGTTGTATGGAAGTAAGTAGTAGCTTCTCTTTCTCAATGATAACATTTGGTATAGATATGGTGTGTGGTTACTCCATATCCTGAGAGCTGGTCAGAGCATTTTAAGTTTGTAGTGAAGGTCGTAGCAAGAATTGTTGGTGGATTCTTATTGTGTCCAGAAATTGGAGATAGTTGGTATGAAGTTCGGTAGATATGTCCAAAATCTTTTGAAGTGAAAAGGCTTGGGACCCAAATAGAGGGGATTTGTGTTCATATGAATGGGGTAATGGTCAGAGAGGTTGGATGCTAGGATGGATGTAAAGGCCGTGGAGTTATAGGGGTCAAGAAATTGGATCATGATACTGTGATTGAGAGTGAAGGTGTGTGTATTCATATAAATGTTGTCGTTCCATCCCAAAAGGATGTTACCACTAAAACCTATGGGTGGGAGTTGGATTCATTTGTTGATGTATCATCCACCCATGTGTTGTAGCTATATCAGTGTCAAGGTGAATTTGGTTTCTTGTATGGTGATGAGGCTGATACATTTTTGGTACATGATCTATCTGATGGTACAAGGTCTATTTGGTGGAATAGCACCACAAACATTCCATTTTAACATACGAGATCAAAGAGGGGATGCATATGGTCTAACCCAGGGAATAATCAGTGGGATGAATAGGAGTCTAAGTATTATGTCCTCCTAATGTTCCAATTGTTGCACATCAAGAAGCTTTTCATGAGATTATCCACATCCACTGGGTGTGGCAAGGTGATGCCAATTTTGTTACAAAATGTAGTGAACTCCATAGTATTGTGCCATGGTGCAATAGTGGAGATACCCTCATATATCATGTTAGACCATTTAGGCATGTAGTGTTGGATGTTGGTGCCAGGAGAACCTAGGTCAGCATCATGGATTTCAGTAGGTGTGGGAGATAAAGCACATGCGTCATCCAGTGTAAAAACGTTCTTATGATTCTACGATTCTTACGTGCAAAGACTTCTTTTAATCACATATTCCTTTTTTTAGTCTCTCTCTTTTTCCTTGGTCAATTAATCTCAGTCAAAGCATTCAATTTCCACTAAAAATGAGGCATCAATACTTTGGTGGATTAAATGAAACAAAACAATAATGGAAAGAGCTTCACCACTTGGATTATGTATCAATTAACTCTTAATTAAATATTGAAATAACAAATCTTGTTTTTGCAGATATGGTCAATTCCATCTCTTCATTGTATTGCATTAACTACTCAGTTTCTTCAATTATTTATTTGCCTTTTCTCCAATCACAACAACACCAATGCAACACTCGATGGTTTTGGAAGGAAAATCTTTGACTAGATGATTGCATGGATCATGATGTGATTGATTCATGTAGATGGATTACATGTGATTGGATCATATTCCACTTACACTATTTTTCACTTTCCATTACAGTCAAATACATTAATGAATTTCTAAGCTTTTTGAACAATGTAAAATTGTTGACTTGTTTTCATTAATCACCATGACCACCTGGATAGGAATATAATTTAATGGATACAAATAAATTTATTTGTGATTCCTGCAAATCAAAAAATGAATTTATTAAGATGTGTATTTAGAAAGATACAAATAATGAAAACACTAGAAATGAGACCATTATAGGCATAGCCTGGAGAGTAAAGATTTGAAGTTAAGGTAACACACATAGTCATGTTGCATGAACTTGGGTGTTATTGGTGTCGCTGTAGAGTGAAACACTATCAGATGATGACAAAAAATGGGATTTCTGGCTTCATCGGTCCTTGCTTCTGAAGCAACCCACCCTTATTCTCTACTTTGTTGATGCTATGCAAGCCATCTAGTGGTTGTTGAGCTCTAATCAAGATAAGTTGAACCTTGATCATGTGTTTCCTGATGATCTTTTAGCTTTTTATCATTTTTTGACATTTTCTAGGTGGTTTTAATCTAGGGTTTTGGATGTAGAATCTTACACCATTTTTCTCCTTTCTCTTTCTTATTTAGTTTCCTTTGATAATGAAACAAAACTGATATAGCATAGTTGAAGGAGAGGAACTCAGATATTGGAGTGCCTGTTTGGAATAGGATCCAATCAGGATTTAGCTCTGTCTACTTTTCCAACATAGGAAACATGCAAGTGTGATCCAGACCAACTCAATTGGGATCTGATCTTGTGTTGTTTGGTAAAAACTAGACTAACAAGGTCCATTCAGGATTTTCTAATCCAATTATCCAAGCCAACCCAGTCCTAATGTTCACACAATTTCAAATCCTAGTTTGGATTTAGCTCTATCTTATATGTTATTTTTATATGCAACACTGAAAACAAGACAATTCCCATTTGGGTGTCAATTAGGTTACCAAATAGCACAAGATTAGAAACCAGACTACCCCAACTCTATTATCCCAAACAAATTTGTATCTAGATAAAATCCTAATCTTTCCCAAAAGTGGTGGAGAGTTTTCCTTCAATATCGGAGTGATATACCAGGGTGTAAAGCTAGGAGCTTTGTTGTAGATTTTTGTATATAGACTCATTTATGCCTTTGTTGTGTGAGTGATATAATCTTTGACTTATTTATTACCTACTATGCACTTTCATGTTGTAGATGTGTTGTTATATACTCTTTAAATGCTACAAGATGGTAGTTTTATGTACTTTGGGACTGAACTGGTGAGTTTTTGGCCTGCATGTTATAGAAATGTACCACATGTACCCTTCTCCCATGCAACCAATAATTATTTGTTGTTCTTTATTGACTAAGTAGATTCTGACGGTAAAAGAAATCTTATAATTTCTTCCTAAATGATGAAATATGAGTTGCATGTCTGAAAGGAGTTAGCTTGTAAGTTGATTAGGACTATTGTACATGTATAGTACATGCCTTGAGTTATTCTTTTATTACTATGTTGTTGAAACATGAAAAGGTGGCTCCTATAAATGAAAAGGGGGGTTCTACGTATATTTTCTCCTATCGGTCATAATGACTAAGATGTGACAATCAATGAATTTTAGGAAACTTAATATCCTTATTTCATTAAGGAATTCACTTATGTGATATGCCTTTTAGGGAGTGACTAGTGTGCCTTATTTTGAGAAGCTAGGTCATGATGTTTGAGCATTTTAAATATCTTATGTAGTTAATTACTAGTTCATTATTTTTCTATCTGGTGATAGGTTAACTTATATTTTGGTTGATGTAATAATAGAGAAATGAACCTAACTATAAAGAGAAACCTGACTTGTAGATCCATGCATATGTAGATATATTCCCCTGAGTCCCTTACAAAGTATAGTGAAATGAGTTAATCTTGTAAAAATTGATAGTTGTGAGAAGATGCTCTGAGCCATATCTCATCAAATATAAAAGGATGATTAGGATATGTAATCCTATCTTTTTTAATAGTTTTGGGACTCTATGAAGGTTGATGGAATAGTGGGAGAACATGAGTAATGAGATGTGTTATATAAGGTTTTTACCCATTTTTGTGGCATTGTGACATGTGCACCAAGGGTGGGCCTGAGTTTGGTGGATTCACTTTTAGCATACATTCACAGTGGGTTAGTCATGGTGCTTTCTACCTTTTTTGATACATCTCTTTGACCTGAGGTTTGAAGGAGAGATATAGGGAATTCAAATGGCTAGGTGTTAATGATGTGCACACATCTTAAATTTATAATGCAAACACTACCCCACAAGTATGCATATGTGTGTACTATAATTGAGATTGTCCAACGAGCAAGGTGTTTTCATACACAAAAGCAGGGAATTTCAACAATCTAGATAAGTTTATAAGGTGATTTGGTTTCTTATAAGTTGACTAAGTTAACTATAGAAAAACCAACCAAAATATGGATCAGTTGATTTATTATTACACTTACATTAAAATATCTTGAGAGCATTGTTTCACATTCAAATCACAACTTGTATAGCAAAAAAAAATCAAACATACTAGCAATGACAGTAAAGGAGGTTTGTATTCTACACCCACCTCTTGGTAGTGTAGAACAATGCTAATTTTTTATACCAATCCCGTGGATATGCTCATATTTGGACTAAAAACTTGGATATACGCAGATTCGGACTACAAACCTTTCTCCTAACACTTCCAAGACACTTCTATGATCAAGATAGTGCAACTAAGGTACATATCCTTACTCCTTTTCATATCTTTCTAGATTATACAAAGAGCATAAATCATACACACAAAGTGGCCAACCAAGCATGTAAGAAGATATAAACTCTGACGAACCTTAGGAAAGTGTAATAATAACATATAATATGAAGTTCATGTTCAAGAATTTTATGACATGGTAGGTACTCCTCCCATCCCCAAGAACAAGAGTTCTACTCATCCATGGCTAAGGATTGCAAATACAAGCAGTGGAAAATGGCGTAGGACATAGTAAGAGAGAGGAAAGAACAAAAATCTCCAAATAGGTAGTAGAACAAAGAAGAACTTCAGCTACAAGTCACCATATCATGCTTGCTACAACACTTCCTCTAGAAACCTTTACTCTCTAGTGATTGGAATGGAGAATGAAGATATATACTGCAATTGTGAAGAAGACTTGAGGAAGAAGATGGTTTTCTCTTGATTAACTGCTCCATCTTATCTAAAATCACCTCCAACTCCTCTCGCCTCTACTCCGGTTGTGTTTTGCATCAAATGACTTGTTGTAATCGTCCCAAGCAGGATTCATTAGTATCTAAACATGTGTGGCAATTTTCTTCTAATTTGAACTGAAATGACAGGTAACACGACGTGTTGACAAGTCAAAACAACATGTTCCTTATACTTTATGAAGTAGAATTTCATCAATCGAAGATGACATGGTATGTTGGTTGGCCAAAATGGCACTTTGATGTAAGTCAGGAAACTCTAGAAAATTTTAGAGTGAGGGAACATGACGGGTTGGGATACAAGATGCATTGTTATTGGGATTTAGTGACTCTTGACTTTTATGGATTGAAGGTGACACAACGTGTTGGTTAGCCAACACAATGTGTGGATTGCTTGTTCAATAAGACGATCTTCCTACTATGGACACACCATGTTGGTTGATGAATGGTGTTTTACTGTTAGATTTCTCTGAAATTCTCTTTAAATTTTGGGGTATTCTTTAAAAATGTGATGAAGCTTGAATCATGGTCAAACAATCCCCATTTTGGTTTCCAATATTGATACCTACATTTTGAACCATGGATCGAGTAAAGAACTAAAAGGGTGAAGAATCTAGCATGGTTTAAGAATGATTTTTGGGTAAAATTGATTAAGAAATACAACCAAAAGTGGTCCAAATGATGATATAAAATGTACACATCACTAGGATGGCTTAATTGCATCTAGTTATCTGATTAGGTGGTACGCCTCATTTAGTCTAAGGTATTTAAAATGCACACCATACATGTAATATATCTGTTTAGGTTTGATTGATGAGAAAAATAGTAATGCTTCAGATTGTCATTCTTTTTATCATTAATATATCCTTGCTATTTAATGGTCTTGCATGTAGTACTAGATATGATGAGTAAGAGTATGCCTTTGGGTATACAAATAATAAATATGCTTATTTATTTAATTATATTCCTTATAATATCCTCTCTGGTAAGTAATAGATGTTTTACGCATTATATCATATCATTGGGACTTGGAGTCTCACCCATGTGGTCTTCCACACTTTTTAGGTGAGCAGCCCAAGTATCCTAAAAGTAGAAGTGAAGATAAACAAGGAGGAGCATGGACATGCTGGGTAGAAGGTAGAATGACCGTGGTGGAAAGTGGAAAATGTTAGGTTCAAAGGTGGTGAAATAAAGGTTGGTAGCATAGCCATGTCGGGCAGCACGACCATGGTGGGGGCTAGGTAGAACCATTCAATAAGGGGTGGAGAGGCTTCACCAAGACTTTCACTGTCATTCCCAAGCCACATGCCACAGAACAACCCACTCGACGCTGGTTGTTGATTGAAGAAGAAGATGTGACACAATTTTACCGTGCGGATAACGCAAGTGCACTCGTCAATGTAGTATAGGCCTTTGTGAGGCCCGAGTCAAACTCAAGGACACTGAACTATCGGTGGACTACTACTAACTGTTTGCAATCAGCTAGACCAGTCAAAAAGGTTTTAGGAGTTGATTAAAATGAAAAACAAAAATAAAAGAAAGCAGAGCAATCGATTAAATGTTGAGTTTAATCAATTTAGATGGGAATCTTTAGGATTGTGGTTTCATCGTGGGTTCTCATTGTATGACTTTCTATATAGTTAAACACGTTCATCTCTCAATCCGGGTAGTGGCCTGCAGTCAGAATTGTTCACTGTCGTGATACAATTCACTACCTAAATCTAGGTCAGTTCCACTGTCATAGTAACCTATACCCTAAACTAGGTGAATTAAAATTGACCTCTGGGTTTCCACCATTAACCGTACATCACCTTGTTCAAGGAATTTATGAGTTAATGTGAATTTTCGTCTCTTTTCAACCGTTAATTCTTCTTTCAAAGCAATTAGAGGCATTAGATTATCATTAGGGTGATCAAACATAATGATATATTGGAGAAAACGAAATCATACCACATATTTAAGGGACAAATTATGAATTACTATGATAAAAACATCATACAATGATTACCCGGGCTACTCCCGGTCCTAAAGATAAAGGGGATTAGCCCTGCATGTTCATCTCAGAGAAAGACATGATTGAAGAAGGGGAGACATGGAAAAAAACGTGGATGAAGTGACGTAAAACCCCGAACAGAGAAGATCCAAGCATTCATCGGCATAGAATGCGTGATCTACATCCTTTCGGTGGTGGAAAACATCTTCTTCGGATCTCAGAACAGTCAGGGC
Source organism: Alisma plantago-aquatica (assembly GCA_963693085.1). Classification (NCBI taxonomy): domain Eukaryota; kingdom Viridiplantae; phylum Streptophyta; class Magnoliopsida; order Alismatales; family Alismataceae; genus Alisma; species Alisma plantago-aquatica. The sequence goes on along the minus strand of OY856410.1, from coordinate 727,844,951 downwards.
GTGCTTCTGCGCTCTGTTCTCTTCTTCTCCTCTCATTGTGATGTGTGCAACGACTAATGACGTGATTGATGACTCCTGCCCACCGTCATTAGGTATAAACACCAAGTTAGGTCGCCAAAATATCACTGTGACGTCCCCAGATTTTCTAAAACTTAATCTGATGTGTGACGTCCAAATTGAAACCCTCACCTCAGCGAGAATCCCAATTTAAGCACCCCACACCAGGCTAAGAAGAAGAAAATCAAAGGAGTCAGAAGGAAAGAATCAGTAGCACATGTACATGAACAATAATAAAACCATACACACATGTTCACCATTCAACATATAATTACAACATGAATTGTTACAACATTTGATATTACATATTGATCAGCAAACTTAAACATATACATGTACTACCACTAAACAACAGGATCTTAAGACAACAAGTCCACCTGTACATCAGCTCGCCACACAACTCTCAACTATCCTGGATCTTCAAGAGCATAACCGCAACCTAAACAAAAGATTACATGTGGTACACGTCAGCACAATATATCAAGAATATTGTACTGAGTACGCCTACGTGTCTTTTTATATACCTCTCATCATATCTTGGAAATAAGATAAAACTAATACTTGACAATTACAGAACAATATAACAAAAAGCATATACTTGAACGAGAATGTTTATTAACAAAAGAGAACGCATGTTTTAAGCTTATTTCCATCATATTTCTCGTACATCTGCCCCTAGGGCTTTGATGTTCTTAGGCCTTATGATCTACCACCAAGTGGTTTGTGATCATTATACATGTGATCTACCCCCTAGGAGTTTGTGATCACTTTCTGAGCACCGTGTGCTTTCATATATATGATGGATCAGATATCTTATTTTTCATGTGTTCCTAGCCATAAGTACGAAAAATCAAGCAACATATCATGCAAGAACAATCATTTCATCCAATACCATATGCCAAGTATTTTACTACTCATATAACACAAGCATATTGCATAATAAGCCAAGTAAGAGGTAATGGCGTACCTTGATCAAGACAAACCTAATCATCATATTCCTCATGTCATCTATATCTTGGTCAAACCCCTAGTTAAGACAAGATCACATACTGTCATCAGATTCTCATCATCTTACATCTCATCTTAACCCTAATCATGTTCATTAGGGCTTATCTTATCTCATTAGGATATTCTCATTATTATTTCTTGTCTATCTTCTTATTATTAGGTTACTGATCCTATATTCCATATTAGGATACATAATTTGATTACTTTGTTACATATGGTTATATGCACATGTTAACCCTATGTTACATCATTAACCTAGATTAGGGTTTTATAACATGTATTAAGGATCATCTTCATATAACATGGATTTTGTTCATTATTTATACATATTAAACCTAGGTTATATGTATTATTCAAATTAGGGTTACAACCCACTTTGTCACATCATATACATCTTAAAGGAACTTTCATCCTCGAAAGTAAGCCATAATCATACTTCTAGGGAAAACCTTATCTTGCTCTCATCCACATGGCATATCCGCAAAGGTTACCTAGAACCATGTATCCAAAGCACTATTAGGAGGTTTACAACCATCTTGGGTGCGCAAACACTCCATTCAAGGTTAAACTCAAGGTTTAGAAACTTAGGTTATGTCATTACATATCTCATATATTAGGGATGCATCCTTATCTTAACCCATGCATTAGGGTTCCCACATCATATTACCATGTTCCAAAGGAGTTAACCCATTATATCAAGGTGTCATAATCATTTTATTTAGTTCATTGTTAGAAAATGTTCATAATTAACATATGCCTTTTAGGAGGAAGTTAACTATAATTAACCCACTTTATCCATCTAGATCATATCAAGGTGTCATAAACGTTATGTGGTGCTAACTATCAACGCTATTTTTTATGCACTAAGATTAACACCTCGTGTAACATGTTCATTCATATGATCTTATTTCATTTTTCATACTAAAATGCATCATTTACTGGTGAATTCATCACAAGACTATACAACAGTATCTCATTATCATCTTTATTCATGTATATGGTTAACCATTTCTACTTTTATGTCATTAAACCATCTCTAGATATTTCATCATATCATGTCTATATATCATATCTCAAGATTAGATCACATCCTATTTAACATTTGATATTATAATTATATGTTGAATGGTGAACATGTGTGTATGGTTTTATTATTGTTCATGTACATGTGCTATTGTGTTTCCTTCTGACTCCCTTGATTTTCTCTTTCTTAGCCTAGTGTGGGATGTTTAAATTGGGATTCTCGCCGAGGTGAGGGTTTCAATTTGGACGTCACACATTAGATGAAGTTTTAGAAAATCCGGGGACGTCACAATCACTACCATTGGATTCGGGCCGATCTGAAACAAGCATTAATCTGACGGTGTCGATACCATCAACGCGGGTCGATGGTATCGACCCCTCGTGATATTGGCAAGCCATCCTTCTTTTATGTCATCCTGCCTGATGCTGACTCGATACCATCGACGCGTGTCGATGGTATCGACACCCATAGGCGTCGGTTTTATCACCTTTTCGACACTGAATTTGTAGACCGTCGATAGTATCGACCATTGTGTCGATAGTATCGACTGGCTGATCGTTGGCAACCTAAAGGTATCTCGCTACCATCGACTTCCCAATCGATGGTATCGACTCTGCTTGGCTCCTTGCGGCTGTCTGCCTGTGACTGCTTCGATACTATCGACGGATGTTGATGGTATCGACAGCTGTATATATTCATTTTTCCTGAAATTGCAAGACAAAGCCAAATCAGCTGAAATAAAACCCATTATTATAATCATTTATGATCAAAAATATAAAATATGAGAGATTTGACACTAAAAGGATTATAGACTAGAGTAAGTGATTCATGCAATATTAACCACCAAAGTGACCAATAAACACATAAAATGCAAGTAAAAAAAGTCTATAATTGTGACTCAAAATCATCGCATGAAACTCCCCTAAGCTTGAACCTTGCTCGTCCTCGAGCAACAAAACTCTAGAATAGAATTGCGAGGGTCAACTAAATAACAGATTATCACAACAGACTTCGCCACATAATCCCCGCCATACATTCACATTCCGGACCTCACTAACCACAGAATGATAATTACCCTCAAGGCGACTATGATCATCCATAAAAGATATCTACCTCAAAATTGATGAACATTATCTCATAAAGCAGTTAACATAATAAAATCCTCCGGTCCAGACTCGGTGCATCTTGTGATCATCTATCTACGTTGCTCGTCCTAACTACCATCTAAATGCAAGAAGCTCTCATGGTATTAATGAGTGAGGAGAATATCATGGTGGCCTACCAATTCGAGCAACGGGTGGATGGAATAGGTGGTTGTGGAAGAAATGGAAGAACAATACAATTTAACATGCACAAATAATAATAATGACCTAAACGATGCATATGCATATGAAAATGCCCTAATGCCTACATCTTAGGGTAGGAATGATGCATGTTCCTACAATTCCACCTTATATGGGATCGAATGTGTAAAAACTACATTATGTGGTTATTCTTCCTATTACACGGGTGAAACAAGCTCTTTTCTCCCTCTAAAATCAGCTTTTTTTGTTCTTTCTTTCTATTTTTTCTCAAGCCCTTTTTTTCTCAAATTGCAACATGTATAATATTTTTTTCTTGAATTCCTATTTTCTTTTTTTTTCTCTTTTTTTTTTCTTCTCGGGCTTACTTTCACATAACTGTAATACTTAAGGCATTACAACTGTATTTCAGAGAGTATAGAACGAGTCACCCGCTTCTCTTATTTTTCAGAAGAAAGAAGGCATATACTATACTACATGCTCAAAAGTATGTTCAAATGCAACTACATGAGATCAATTATGCAACTATGATGACATGCACCCAGGAATGTATGCATGCATGATTTATTTACAATTTTTTTTTAATGCACAATCTACCTACAATGCAAAATAATGCAATCCTACCTAAATTCTATGCAATCAAAAGATGGAAACCATAATGTGCTTCCAGTTCTTATGGTGGAGTATGAAAACAATGGGGTGGATAGATCAAAAGATTAATTGACTATGGCCTCATAGTCAAAAACAACCTTCAACGGTGGAACAGTGATACCAATCATTGGTTTGGTGGAGGCGGGTACTGCGGAGTTGTGGGGTCCCAAGATGGGTACTGGCCCTGGAAACTCGGATCATACTGGGGCATCGACGGAGGTTGTGGATACCCCCCAAAATAGTTCTGGCTCCAGTAGTTGTCGTAGAAGGGTTGTTGCTGCATCTCCATCCTATGCAACCTATCATGGATGTTCTGTTGGTTGGCGAGGAGGAGGCGCTCATTTTCATAAATGGCTTGCTGTTTCACAAAAAGCCAGTTCGCAATAACCTGAATACCAGCGAACAACGTCGTATGCTGCTACTTAGTCTGATGTATCTCCTGCAGCATCGAATACATCCCCTGCATCGAATATACATCCTCTCCTTGCTGAGAGGGCTGAGGTGGCGGAGCCTGTGAAGAGGATGATTCACCCGGGTGGAAGCGGGGATGCTTCCGGGGTGCTACTCGTGCCCGAAGAGGAGTGAAAGCCTCCTCTTCCTCTTCATTCTTGTCGCCATCATCATTGTTGTCAGCATTACCGCCATCTTCATCAGAGTCGTCGATGGCGATGATAGGCCACCTGAAATGCTGAGCTCCCTCGATGTTGAAGATGGGGTCGGGAAGTGCACATTCTTGATATTCGTGATTGACATGGCAATGAGCATACGCCACGCCATCACAGAGCATCATGAGGTTGGAGCGGAGTAGATGCCGCAAGTTGACCTTGCTCCTATTGGAAAGCGGAGTAAGTTGGGAAAAATCCAACCCAAGGTAGAGGGCCAACAGTGTGATAAGCCCCCCAAAGTGGGTAGGAGCTTTCCGTGTACTCCGCTTCACAGCCAACACGCGCGTCAAGAAGAACACACCCCAATTGCACTCCTCGCGCTTCAACAATTTATACAGAAAGAATAAATCCGTCTCTTGGAATTTGCTAACAGACAGATCGTCGTGAGAAAAAAGTGTCGTACAGAGCATGCGGTGCAAAATCCGCACAAAAGGATGCTCAAAGTCGGCTACGGCAGCATTGTGGTAGCTCACAGACTTGTCGGGAGGCGAAGTCACCAACTGGGAGAAGATATCGTCGTAGTTAGTCCGGTTGTCTGGCCTCCAGTGATGGTAAGGGTCATGATACCAGTTATACACAGAATTGAACTGGGTGAGAGTGAGGGTGTAATTGTTGTTATAGAGTCTGAAGGACATGCTCCCTTTCTTCCACTCTCTATCGGTGGCGATCAAGTCATTGGGCACGACATTGATATCCAATGATGCCATGAACTCTGCCACGAGTTCCTTGTATGTCAGCCAGTCACCAAAGAATGCTTGGCCATCAGCGTGGCACTCCAACTCATCGGGCATCCTGCCCGTATGCTTTGCCTACCCCTGCAGGACGTAGGCGAGATTGGGCTCGAACCCAAGGTTGTGAACCATGTCCCGATCAACATATCGGGTTGGCTCGATCTTTCTCTTGAGCAATTCCTCATATACCTTCCAGACCTCCGCGGAAGGATGAACAATCCTTGGATGAGGAATCGATCCGGGTGGTGGAGGAACAAAGGTTGGGATCTCCATCGGGACCACCCGTGAAGAAGAAGCACCGTCTGTCCGCACCATCGTCTTAGAAAGAAAGGGAGTAGAAAAGAGAGCTCGCTGAAGGTCGGAGAAGATGATCTCCGCTCGGTGCAGGGCTCGGTTAAGAGATCGCGATCCTTGGATGCTCGTAGCAGGCCTCCGGTCACATAACAATGCTCAATGCACAAGTAGAGGAAATAAGCTCTGAAGGTGTGAAGAGAATTGAGAATCAATCCCTCCTTTTATAACTCTATCCGTCGCTGATGTGGACCCGTCGATACCATCGACGGGGTGTTGATGGTATCGACACCTGTAGCACAATCTGGGTTTCATGAGTATCGACGGCTGTTGATAGCCTGATGTGGGGGGGGACGGATCGATGACGCGTCGATACCATCGACGGGTGTTGATGGTATCGACCCATCCCACAGATCGACCTCCTTGATGTAGCAATCGCCGTTGATTTCCTCGTGCGGATTGGTGACATGTCACGTCGATACCATTGACACGGGTCGATGGTATCGACTCTTTGTAGGTCAAACATCCTCGTGAGGCCCGGCCGCCTTTTTCTAAATTTGCCGGGTCGATACCATCAACAGGCCCGTCAATTGTATTGACTTCACTAAGACAAAATTGTCTGTAAATCTTTAGGGATCTCGTGAGTATCGACACCCAGGTCGATACTATCGACCCCGATCTGGCGATTTCTTCAATGTCACTGATGGTAGGTCGATGGTATTGACTTAGAAAAATTTCTGCAGTCACCTAACTGTACCCATGTCGCTACCATTGACACAATGGTCGATGGTATCGACTCTGTCTCAGACCTGCACACTGAACAAACGATCACAGTATCATTTTTACACTAAAAACAAAATTAAACCAAACTAACATGTAAATGCGAACGAAAATAGACAAAACTACCGATGGTTGGGTTGCCTCCCAACAAGCGCCCTTATTTAACGTCTTAGGCTAGACAAAAATAAGCTTATCATGCATCCGTAAGTGCTATGAGTTTGACCTCATGCACTTTACTCGTGTAATCCTCGCCAAAGTACAACTTCAACCTCTGTCCGATGACCAAAAATGTCGTCTCTCCATCACACACCATGATGGCACCATGTGGACGTACCTCCTCCACAATGAAAGCTCCACTCCACTGGGATTTCAGTTTCCTGGGATGCAACTTCAACCTAGAGTTGAACAATAGCACACGATCTCCCTTCTTGAAGACACGTAGTTGAATGTGTTGATCGTGAATCAGCTTTGTTCTTTCCTTTTAAATCCTCGAGCTTTCATAGGCATTCATCCTCAGCTCATCTAGCTCATTTAGCTCCAACAAGCGTTTCTTCCCTGCCTCATCATAGTTCAAGTTCAGCTTCCTTAGCGCCCAGTGCGCCTTATGCTCCAACTCGACCGGCAAATGGCAGGCCCGTCCATAAGCCAACCTAAAAGGCGTAGTGCCTATAGGTGTCTTAAACGCCATCCTATACGCCCATAAAGCATCCAGTAGCAAAGTACTCCAATTCTTTCTTGTCGAAGTCACTGTGCACTCCAAGATTTTCTTAATTTCTCTATTGGACACTTCGACCTTCCCTTGTGTCTGCGGGTGGTACGGGGTACCAATATTGTGCTTTACCCCATACTTTCTCAACAACGCATCAAATTTTTGATTTTTGATATGGGTACCTCCATCGCTGATAATCATCCTCGGTACACCAAATCTGCAGAAAATGTAATCTTTTACAAACCTGCACACTACAACAACATCATTAGTCCTTGCGGGTATTGCCTCTACCCACTTCGATACATAATCAAACCAATAAAATATACAAATTAGAGTTTCAGGACACGAAGGGTCCCATAAAATCAATACCCCACAGATCAAACACCTCAACTTCTTGAAACACGTTGAGGGGCATCTCCTATCGCTTTGAAATATTACATGCCCTTTGACAAGAATCGCAGCGTCGCACATAATCATATGCATCCCGGAACAGTGTAGGCCAATAAAGGCCGCTCTCAAGCACCTTGGCTGCCGTTCTGGAACTAGCATGGTGGCCACCAGTCGGTAGGGTATGGCAATGACGGAGTACACTGTCATATTCTATCTCTGGTACACACCTGCGAAAAATGACATCCCTGCATTGTTTCAAAAAAATGGGGTCATCCCAGAAATAATATCTCAAAGAATGGAAATTTTCTTTTTCTCTTGATATGTCCAATCATCTGGGATAATTTTGCAGGCAAGAAAATTAACAATATATGAAAACCATGGATCGTTGGATTTTACAGAAAGGATCTACTCATCAGGGAATGTCTCGGTAATGGGTATATTAATGTCCTTCTCATCTACCCATTCCAACCTAGACAAATGTTCAACAACCACATTCTCTATTCCCGCCTTATCTTTAATTTCAATATCAAATTCTTGTAACAATAAGATCCACCTAATACTTTATGGCGGCATGGTCCGTCCATACCACAACTTTTGACCCTACAAGATATTGCCGAAATTTTTCAAATGCAAAAACGACGGCGAGAAGTTCTTTTTCAGTTGTAGTGTAATTAAGTTGTGCTTCATTTAAAGTTTTGGATGCATAGAAAATCACATCGCGTTTGTTTTCAACACGTTGTCCTAGAACGGCCCCTACTGCGAAATCTGAAGCATCGCACATTAATTCAAAAGGCTTTGTCCAATCTGGTGTTTGCACAACCGGTGCAGAAATTAATTTCTCTTAAAGCACATTGAAAGCATGCAAAAAAATTTCATTAAAATCAAACACCGCATCTTTCTCCAACAGTTCAGATAATGGTTTAGCGATTTTTGAAAAATCTTTGATAAAGCGGCGATAAAATCCTGCGTGACCGAGAAAACTCCTTACCCCTTTAACCGTATTCAGTGAGGGTAATTTAGAAATCACCTCAATCTTAACCGGATCTACCTCCAACCCCTTGCTAGGCACTTTATGTCCAAGCACAATACCTTCACTAACCATCATATGGCATTTTTCCCAGTTGAGAACTAAATGTGTGTCCTCACATCGTTGTAAAACTTTATCCAAATTATAAAAACATTCATCAAATGACGCACCATAGACGGAAAAATCATCCATGAAGACTTCCAAACATAACTCAACCATATCAAAGAAAATGGCAAGCATGGAACGCTGAAAGGTTGCTGGTGCGTTGCACAAACCAAAGGGCATACGGCGATATGAAAATGTTCCATAAGGACAAGTGAAGGTGGACTTCTCTTGGTCTTTAGGATCAATGGAAATCTGATTATAGCCCGAGTAACCGTCTAGAAAACAAAAGTGATATCGACCTGCTAATCGCTCTAAAATCTGATCAATGAACAGAAGAGGAAAATGATCCTTTAACGTAGCAACGTTCAATCTACGGTAATCAATGCAAACACGCCACCCGGTTACCAAATGGGTCGTGACTGGCTCATTTAACGAATTGTGAGTGATAGTAATTCCCCCCTTTTTAGGGACTACCTATGTGGGGCTTACCCACGTCGAATAGGAGATAGCGTAAATGATGCCTGCGGAAAGGAGTTTGATCACCTCCTTCTTGATGACCTCCATCATGCTTGGATTAAGTCTGCGATGTGGGTGTATTACAGGTTTGGCTCCTTCCTTGAGCCGGATCTTGTGCTGGCAAAGTGTAGGGGATATCCCCTTGATATCTGCTACTGACCATCCGAATGCGCCATGGTGATTCTTCATCATGATCATCAATTGATCCTCTTCCTCGGAACTCAGATATGCCGAGATAATCACCGGTAGTTTTTCACCATTGGCTAGGAATGCATATTTCAAATGAGGTGGTAGTGGCTTCGATTCTAACTCTGGTGGACTGATCAAGGATGACTGCAGCGGTGGTGGGAGTTCCCCAAGATCTTCATAATACTTAGCATAATAACACGACATCACCTGAAGCATCTTGACACATTCTTGTAATGACTTACTTCTCATCTAGTCATGCGTTATATTGACGAGGCAAGATTCAAGAGGCAGTTCTGGATATGCATCAAGGACAGAACTTGCTATGGCATCATCTTCAGTAGAAAGAGGGATTTCCTCCTCTTCATCATTTGGAAAACCCACAGCCCTGCAAAGAGAAACAACCTTGGTCTGTTCCATAATGTCTACAGCCAGTGTCCCCTTCTCTACCTTGGTCATCACATGATCCATATCTAGAAACGACTTCCCTAGACATAGAGAAATATTCTGATCAAAATGTTTCACCATGCGGCACTGCTCCTTTGCTTTTGATGGTGTTGTGCTTGGGAGCATAACCATTTCAAATCGGTCATTCGTGATTCCCAATGTCAAATGGCCTCTTCCCATCTCGAGTATCATATCTGCAGTAGCTTGGAAGGGTCTTCCAAGGAGTAGCTCATTTCCTTGTTCATCTTGCATTTCCATTACCACAAAATCTGCTGGAAAATACCGTATGGCTTGACCACAGAATTGTCCACCAACTGAATCGTCATATTGCTATGTCTTGATTCTTTTAGTCCCAGCTTCTTGAAAGTAGAAAAAGGCATCAAATTTATACTTGCCCCGGAATCACACAATGCTTCGCCGAATTTCACTTTACCGATGTAACATGAAATATTGAAGCAGCCCGGATCTTGTCTTTTAGGTGGCAATGTGCCCATAATGAAAGCGCTCACCTGCTCCTTAAGAACCACGACATCGGTATCAGGAATCTTCCTCTTCTTTGTGATTATGTCTTTCAGAAATTTGCCGTAAGAGGGTATCTGTTCTATTGCTTCTAACAGTGGAATGTTGAGAGAATGCTTCCTAAAGCTATCTAGGAACTTCTTGAACTGAGCGTCCACTTTCTTGGCTTTCAAGCTGTTTGGATATGGGACTGGGACAGTCTGTGCCCTCTGATGTGGCGGCACATATGGTGTCCTCTTCTGCGTCTCCTCCTCAGCAATGGGTTCAGATGTGACATCCTCTACCACGTCTTCTACCGACTCTGTGATTGGAATCGGAACCTCCTTTGTGGCCTCACCTGTGATTTCTGGCTGGGGTGTACTCGGTTCATCGGCCCTGGGGTTTAAAATCTTCTTACCACTCCGTAGCAAAATTGCCTTAACTTGTTGGTTTCCTCCTGGAATGTTTGTATTTTCGGGAAAACCTTGTTGCGCTGGCTTTTTCATATTTGCTATCTCAGCTGCCATTTGCGCTAAATATGTCTCTATCGTCCTCATCTGAGCCCAATGACTTTGTAAAGTTTGTCCAAATTGATTCATAAATTCTCCATGTTGCTTAATCTGCTGGCCAAACGTGCTCATGAGTTCTTGATTCTGCTTGATTACTTGGTTGAGAAACTCAGTGCTCTTATCCTCTGCCGACAGTTGTGGTTTTGCATCAGGGTCCTGCAAGAAATTGTTTTGGTCCTTCCATGAGAATTTCTTGTCTTTCCTCCAAGAATAGTCGTTGTTTCTGTACCCCTGTTGCTGGCGCATAAATTTCACCTGTGCTTCATCATCCGATTCTACATCTTCTTTTGCTAGCAATTTCTTGGCTAGAAGGTCCATCTTCTCATTTAGCTCCTTGATGGCCTTTGACTCACCTGCAGCTCGAACCTGCTCTACTGTGTCTCTGTCGCCCCATGATTGCTTTTTGGCCATGTTCTTCAAAATCTCCCAACACCTCGTGCCTGTGTTGTTTAAGAAGAACCCCGAACCAACGGAATCCAAGTTGCTTCTATCATGCTGAGAAAGAGCAAAATAGAAGATCTTGACTTGTTTCTCCTTGTCGAGCCCATGATGTGGGCATCTCCTCAACATTATTTGGAAACGTTCCCAAGTCTCAGAATATGTCTCTCCGGCTTTCTGGCTGAAATTATGGATCTTCTGTACCAGATCACTGGTCTTCTCGGGCGGAAAGAACCTCTCGAAGAACACCTCGATCATTTGATCCCATGTTTCAACGGTCTCATCATCCAGGTTATACAGCCATTCACGTGCATTACCTGCTAGAGAGATGGGGAACAACTTCAGGTGAAGTGTCTCCTGTGGAAACCTATCAATCTTGATCATATCACAATTTTCCACAAATGTGCTGATGTGTGCGACATGGTCCTCATTCTTCATCCCGTGGAATGCTTGCGACTTAACCAGGTTGATTAGTGCCAAATCAATCTTATAGGTTGGGATGTTAACTGCCAGCTTTTTGATTGGTCCCTTTGATGCTGATGAGGACGAAGCCTTTATCTTCTCCCATATTGTCTGTTCTTCAGCCAAGGCTTCTGGTTCATAGTCGGAATATGTATCCTTGAGCTGATCTTGAGTATTGTTTTCCTCGTCGTCTGATCCTAGCGATGGAATCACTGGTGATGGTTGTGTGTAGTCTGTGCTACGCGTCCTCACCATGCACTAGTACCTGCAAAGTAATAATTTAGGTTCAGTACAGTGTGAGACGATTGCTTAATTAAAAAAAATCGTTGAATTTAAAAATTATTAATAAAATAAAAAGTGGCCTAGAGTGGCTGCTTGCAGCACTCGTAGTGCCGACAATTGTCGTGTCTCCGGCAACGGTGCTAAAAACTTGACACGATTTTACCGTGCGTATAATGCAAGTGCACGTGTCAATGTAGTATAGGCCTTTGTGAGGCCCGAGTCGAACTCAGGGACACTGAACTATCGGTGGACTACTACTAACTATTCACAATCAGCTAGACCGGTCAAAAAGGTTTTAGGAGTTGATTAAAAAGAAAAATAAAAATAAAAGAAAGCAGAGCAATCAATTAAATGTTGAGTTTAATCAATTTAGATGGGAATCTTTAGGATTGCGGTTTCACTGCGGGTTCTCGTTGTATGACTTTCTATATAGTTAAACACATTCACCTCTCAATCTCGGTAGTGGCCTGTAGTCAGAATTGTTCACTGTCATGATACAATTCACTACCTAAATCTCGGTCAGTTCCACCGTCCTAGTAACCTATACCCTAAACTAGGTGCATTAAAATCGACCTCTGGGTTTCCACCATTAATCGTACATCACCTTGTTCAAGGAATTTATGAGTTAATGTGAATTTTTGTCTCTTTTCAACCGTTAATTCTTCTTTCAAAGCAATTAAAGGCATTAGATTATCATTAGGGTGATCAAACATAATGATATATTGGATAAAATGAAATCATACCATAGATTTAAGGGACAAATTATGAATTACTATGATAAAAACGTCATACAATGATTACCCGGGCTACTCCCGGTCCTAAAGATAAAGGGCATTAGCCTTGCATGTTCATCTCAGAGGAAGACATGATTGAAGAAAGGGGAGACATGAAAAAAAAACGAGGATGAAGTGATGTAAACCCCTGAACGGAGAAGATCCAAGCGTTCCTCGGTGTAGAATGAGTGATCTACAGCCTTTCGGCGGTGGAAAACGTCTTCTTCGGCTCTCGAAATGGTCAGGGCGTGCTTCTGGGCTCCGTTCTCTTCTTCTCCTCTCCTCATGATGTGTGCAGTGGCTAATGACGTGATTGATGACTCCTGCCCACCGTCATTAGGTATAAACACCAAGTTAGGTCGCCAAAATATCACCACCACTGGATTCAGGCCGATATGAAACAAACATTAATCTGACGGCGTCGATACCATCGACGCGGGTCGATGGTATCGACCCCTCGTGATATTGGCAAGCCATCCTTTTTTCTATCATCCCGCCTGATGCTGACTCGATACCATCGACGCATGTTGATGGTATCGACACCCTTAGGCATCGGTTTTATCACCTTTCCGACACTGAAGCTATAGAGCTTCGATAGTATCGACCATTGTGTTGATAGTATCGATTGGCTGATTGCTGGCAACCTGAAGGTATCTCGCTACCATCGACTTCCCAGTCGATGGTATCGACTCTGCTTGGCTCCTTACGGCTGTCTGCATATGACTGCATCGATACTATCGACGGATGTCGATGGTATCGACAACTGTATATATTTGTTTTTCCTGAAATTGCAAGACAAAGCCAAATCAACTGAAATAAAACCCATTATTATAATCATTTATGATTAAAAAGATAAAATATGAGAGATTTGACACTAAAAGGATTATAGACTAGAGTATGTGATTCATGCAATATTAACCACCAAAGTGACCAATAAACACATAAAACGCAAGTAAAACAAGTCTATAATTGCGACTCAAAATCATCGCATCAAGATGTCAATGCACCAATTGAGACAGTGTCCTTAAACTTGGGCACAAGTTTAGGGTCCCATGACTATGAAGAAGAAAAAGGATGTGACACCAAAACTGAAGAAGTGGAGGATGAGACGGTTGATTTTCTATCAAAGTTGGAGGAAAACCAAATGAAATGGGCTTGGAAACAAGCTGAGGGAGATACATATGACAAAGGAACGACAAGGAAAGTGTTGGTGAAGCCTCTCCACCCAAAATGTACAATAAGAAGAGTGATTCCCACTAGATATGCATGCATGTCTACCATGCAAGCTATGGGGATCAACTTTACGTTCAAAAGTAATTTGGAAATTTGTGGTCTAAACAAGATATTGACTGAGGTTGAAGAAACCTACCTTGATATAACCCATGAATTCTTTGGGTTGTTGGGAAGGTTCAACATAGAGGAGAAGATGCTATAAGATTCGAACTACTTGATTACACACACATGCTTAGGGCCTCCCAACTCAATGAAATCATTTCCCCCACTCAAGAAATGGTAAGGAAATTTAATGAGGGAAGACTTGACAAGTATGGAAAAGAAAATTAGTCAGTATTATGGAAGACTTTAACGGGCCAAGAAACTTTCTCCACAGGAAAATCTAAGACCAGCAAAGTGTATAATCCTTTCATGAGATATTTGCAAAAGGTCTAAGCAAATACCCTTTTCGGCCATTATGACAATAAAGGATGTTGTTCACAGAAGGATCTATTTTTTATGGCTACAGTATCAAGTCATGTCTTAGTCAACATAGGAAGCATGGTGATCGACCACCTAAAGACAATCTCCTCTAAAAGCAAAAATCCATTAATTATGGGGGAAATAATCACCACAATTGACAAACTAGTAGGCTACGACTTGGAGGGACTCACTAAGGTAGAAGGTAAAAAACACACTGATTTAAACTACCTAGCAAGATCCCAAATGATCTACCTCGGAAACAACAAGATCATCTACATATTGAAGTATGGGTATCCTACAATCACTTTATAACTCCCATATCATGCCAACCCCTTGCTTATGGATGCGGGACCACCAAATGATTTGTAGGGTTGATATCAAACTGGGAGGAGGACCATCCCATAAAAGGATAAAGGGAACCACCAGTGGATTTACCTGAGGAAGGAGGAGAGATGGATATACCAGAGCAGTAGTGTGTTCTTAAGCAACCCCACTGCACGAGACAGAGACATAAGGATTTTAACACAACCAACTCCAACAAATGCATATGACATGCCAACCATTCATGCATAGTTGGAGGCGATTCAACAGAAAAATCATTACATGGGGCAGGATCAGAAAAAAATGCACTACCAAATCAACCATGTATGAGTATCAACATGCGCAGGTGCAAAGAAAGCCCCAATGGGGGAGGTGATGCAGCCCTATTTTAGGGCTTCATCTTGTGTCTTTTTGCATTATAATCATATCTAAACAATGTAGACTGCAAGTCATTTTTCCCCAATATGAACTCTTAAATCAAATGCACTTATGGCAAGGTATGGCTGGTGGAAGCGTAGGTTCCAAGAAGGAGATTGTTTGAATAATACTTGTGCATTGAATACTAGTTTTGGTGTAATTTGTAATTTACCCAAATACCTAGGGTTGAATATATAAAATACCACCCCAAGAGTGTCCCTACTGTCTCTTGGTATCATTTAGAGAAAATAAAAAGAAAGGGGCGTCTTGGTTGAACCATATTTGAGAAGTGATACTGTTGATAATAAAATAATCAAGAAATAAGCATAGTTGAAACCCGAAGTTATTTTGTAGCAAAAATATATAAATTAAATGAAGTGCCCATCCACTAAAAAGCTATGGGTGAAATCCTATAATGCAATTGCGGCCAAAACACCTTGTAGGCGCCACTATAATCCTATGTAGGTGAAAATATCTACCTACATTTTTAATTGAAAAGTAATGTCCACTAAAATAAAGGTGCTAATGGATAACAATATTATATTCATTAAGGAGCTTAATGGCCGACTATAATCCAGAGATAATTCAAAGGAATTAAAGGAAAATAAAGATAGCTTCGGAGATAAGAAAGTGGAGGGGGCATGTGGCACCTAGTAAGGAAGGTTGATAACTTCCCCCCTACTCTCTCTCTCTCTTATGAATTCAATTATATACACTCAATTATTCACTACTTGAAAGTCTATTTTTGCAATACACATTCACTCCCCACTTAGTCCAACGACCAAGGAAGCAAAGAAAAAGGAGGAAATCATTTCCCAAGCTTAAGCTAAGATCCATGGTCATCTTCAACCTTGGGTTGAAGGCTAAAATCAAGTTATAACTCTTCCTTTCTTCTCTCTTCCGTCTAATGCTTAACTTTGGCAATCTTTTACATTAAGAGGGTTGAGAACGTGCCTTGGATAATTGGAGGAGCCATCTCCACCATTAGAAATGAAAATCTTGGAGCTTTGAAGTTTCTTTGGAGGCGGGTTATATAACTTGAACCCATTTATATTATTATTTGATTTCAATCTTGCAATATATGTTGATCTTTTCTTCTTCTCGAATTTTTCTTGAGTAATTGATGAATCAATGAATCCAACAGTTGCATGGACATTAGAACTAAGGTCTGAAGCTTGATGATGATGACATTATCTTAGCACACACATCTAGATCAACAATATTAAACGGTTTCAGTTTTGTATGTCCAAACAGTTTCAAACCGTTTAGAGGTTCAAATGGTCTCAAACCGTTTAGAGATCGAGTGGTCCCAAACCCTTTAGAGGTTCAAATAGTTTCAAACCATTTAGTGATCAAATGATTTCAACCTAATTTAGTTCAAACAGTTTCAAACCATTTAGTGGTCAAACAGTTTCAACCTAATTTAGTCCAAATGGTTTCAAACTGTTTAGAGGTCAAAAAGGTCTAAACCGTTTGAAGATTAAGGGATCTCAAGACCGTTTGAAGGTCAAAGATGTCTCAAGACCATTTGAAGGTCAAAGGGATCTCAAGTCCATTTGAAGGTCAAAGAGGTCTCAAGACCGTTTGAAGGTCAAAGAGGTCTCAAGATCGTTTGAAGTTTAAAGGGGTTTTCAAGATCGTTTGAAGATTAAATAATCTCAAACCGTTTAGAGACCAAATAGTCTCAAAACCATGTAAGGTTATCCTATGAGTGTTTGAAAAGTATCTCAAGGTTGATTACAATGGAAGTACCTCTAAAGTACTTAGGTGAATAGTATACTTAGAGTGATTGTCATTTGATGCCTATGAAAGTAATAAACTCAATATACTATGATAAGCATAGGTGCATGTACTTTAGTGAAAGGTTGAGCCAACTTAATAAAGTATGGAGTAATCAACATCCTAGAGAGGATGAGAGAGAAACTCATACTTGTGTAATAAATATGTAATGTCATACATTGATACTTTTAATAAGTGTAGAGTATGAATTAGGGTTTGATCTTTGATAATATGATCATGAAACCCTAATCGATAAAGAATGGGAAACCCTAACCCTAATTTCAGGTAATGGTATGAGAAACCATAAATGATAAAGAATGGGAAACCCTAACCCTAATGAGGGAATAGTGGTGTTACCCTTGTATTGTATAGTGTTGATATGTAAGTGATCTGGTTGTTATCAAGTATACTAACCATGCAAGTATCAGGAGTTGATGGGCATAGCCATGTATGAACTATGATGTTTAATGTGCCTTGTAAGCTATGTGAGATGCTTGTGTAACAAGTATCATGTATACCTTGGTCTAGATAACCTGGAGGTAATAGTTACCTGATAAGTGATAACAATGTTCAGTGATGAACTAAGAGTTTGAATACCAAAATCCAGTAAACATGATGATGATATTGTTGTGGGATGAGAATTCCCAGTAATGAGATAAGGCATTGTAATCCAAATGTTTTATAAAGTTTTCAAAAAGTACTTGATAGATGTATTACACTTTTCTTTGTAGCATTTGTCATAATAATACATGTTTGAAAACTTGGCTGATGCTAAAACAATATGGTAATGTACTTAATTAATCAAGTGAAATCTTATCATGTAGATCTCTGGCCATAGATCCATCATCGTCAGTAGTTGGTGATGGTGAAATAGGTTTTCCCATGAGATCTCCTGGAGGGCATATTTTTTTAATATGTGGGGGTAATGGGCACGAATATCCTTACGCCCTAATGTGGGGTTGACGTGAGATAAATATGAGATCTCTCAATCCTTCATTATATGTGCCAAGATGGATGTATCACGAATCTCCCAATGATGATTAATGTCGGATCGATGTGAGATAAACATAAAATCTCTCGATTGCGAAGAGAGTGCAGCCGCTGCTGTAGCTCTATAGCGAAGTTGCCAGTATACCCTAGAAATCTATTTTGCAGTGACACTAGATGTCCTGCATGTGGTCTCGCACTAATCGAGACGGATGAGGTCATGGAGTCCGACTCTTCCATTGACCTAAGTATGGAACCGATGCTTTACGCCGCTGTGGTCGGTTGGAGTATGAGTGGTATACCTCATCTCCTCAGGGCATAAGTGTGATTGTAAAATGTAATCAGCCGTGTAGTGTATTTGCTTAAGGATGAAATACGGAAATCAGTGGTTGATGTTACATTGCTTAATATATCCTAAAATGTGTAAATGTTATACATGTTTTTCATATTCCTTATTAAATAGATGATTTACTACTTTATCATATATAGTTGTAATGCTTTAAAAGATGATATTGCTCTATTCTGCTTAAATAGTGATTTATCCCGATTATTAATAATAAAGAATCCTCTGCTCAATTTATTACTACTTATCTGCAATGATAATATTTTTGGCGGAGAGTTATATCTCTCGCTGGGACATGGGTCTCACCCCGTTGGTCACCAACATTTTTAGGTAGACGCGGACGAAGAGGTAGGGACCATACAGTAGGGGAAGGACAGCAACATCAGGGACAACAGTAACATCTCAGGTGGACATACTTACTATCGTGTCTTGTTGATATGAGTCATATGTGTCGTTTCTGTACTCTCAGGTCCTTGGAGTCAGTACTCAGTGTTTTCATGATCGTTCTGAGATTTTGGCTTGAATGCCTCGAAGTTTTATGTTGCTTATGTATAGTTTTGGCAAAGCAATTGTTGTAAATATATTCCACGAGAAGAGATGGTACCGGGTATGTATAATGTGAACCATAATGTATACAATACTTTGGTTCTCTTTTTAAGAGTTTCCTGGAATTGGATCTCTTTGCAAAAAGTTTTTATTTTTAGTGATTTTTGTTATTATGTTGATTATGGTTAATTCCGCAATTAATTACACAGTGACGGTCTGATTTATTTTTGGATCGTCACACGTGCGGTCTTTTTTGAAACACTGGAAGTTTGACATTCTTTTATGTAGGTGGTGAGATATAAGTATGTATACAGAGATTTTTGGATACTTGCGGAAAATACTCAAGTTAAAAGCCAACTTTTTGTGAGCTAAACCATTGCAAGAAAATTAGTTTTTCCTTGTCAGCTATTCTACTCTTTGTAGTAAGAAAAAACAATATGTTGATTAAAATATAAACATGAACCATATTATATACTACAAAGTTGTATAGACCCAGTTTGAAAAAAAAAATCATCAATTTGTTTATAATTCCATGGGTCAATTTCTAACACTAGGAGGTCAATATTGCTTACAACTATTAGTTTATTTCCAGAATGTTAGGCCGCCTTTCTCAGCATGATTTCCCTAGATCGGTAGAAAGGGTTGGTGAGAGGAATCAATATGTTTTGAAGGTAAAATTAGTCATCCTTTCCTGCATGATCAGGGGCAAATCTGTGGTGAACCAACAAGGCAGATAGAATGGGCAAGGAAGATCCGTCAAAGATGAGTAGCCAGCCTTGCATGAGCACTAGGAGTGATGTGTAGGCTAGGATATTGAGGGGATTTTCAATGATGCATGTTTTTTTCTCAAAGACACGCATTGTTGGTTTCCAGCAAGGAATGTTTGTAGTTTTACTCGCATTCTAGCAACTGGGCATGCATGTTTTAGAAAGGGGAGAAGCTTGTATTTTCATCTTCTACGAAATTAGCGGGCACGAGAAACATTTAGGGGATGATGAGTATACCTAAGCTTGTTGTAATTCAACATAGTTCCTCTCCTCTCTGCATATCCTCACCGATTCGGTCGTTCTAGTGCCTCCTCTTCGGTGGTCTGCGAGGTCGGGTTCTAGCAAAGGAGAGGAGAATAGGGGTGTTGGTGGAGGAAGAGAGGGTGAGATGGAGAGGTTAATCGGCTCGGGGGCCATGGGCAGAGAAAATGAGAGTGAGAGAGAGAATATGCAGGATACGTGGAGGTGGCACTACCGATTGGACGAGCACTACACTTGAAATCGCGCCAAAGGTAGGAAGTGTGCAGAAAGTTTGAAATTTTTGGGATATTCTATTATTTGGTAGGGGGCGGAGTCCGGGGAGATGAGTTGGCGAGTAGTATTTTGTAGTCAAACGATGTATGTAGTTAACATTGTAGTTATTGTAACTGGCTCTATTTGTTTTATTTATATTTCTATAATTTGTAAAGAATAACAGTCTTTGATTACATATACAAAGTATGTAGTTAGAGAAACTGTAGTTAAATCATCTATTTTTTGTAGTGAACATGACCTAATCTATGTAGAAGCATGTTCTCGTCTATGTTTGGATTGTTATACATCTAAAATTGAAACATATACCTAAATCATCACTCATATTTATATTATAGTGTTTCAATTTGTGTTGGAAGACATTGAGCCCCTGATTGAGCATCAGAAAGAAGATAACAAAAAATGAGGTGATGGAATACCTGGGATCGAAGAAAAGTACCCACATTCGCCACAGCGTCCAGATCGATCGAACAACAAAAAGAAAATAACAAATAAATAATGAATAACTGCTAGTATGATTCCAATATCAGGAGAAAAAAATGAAAAAATAAACAAAACATGTTGGAGAAGACGACCCACCTAAGCAGTGAAGAGAGGTCGACAAAGGAGGAATCTGAACCAGCCACGCCTGTGATTACCTAGAGAATGATGTGCAACTGTAGTATGAGCACTTCGACTAAGGAAACCCCACAACGAAGACCCCAAGTGATAGGGTTTCTTTCTCGCCTCTGCCCCTTCCCCCCTCTTCCTTGAAAACCTGGCAAAGAGTGGTCAAATTGATGGCAACAGACATGACTAGACTGATGACAACATGCCTTACCTGGTAGCATCTGTTCACCTTTCAATTCTCCTCCTTTTACCACTTGTTCCTCCCGTGAGGCAACTGTTGCTCACATAGCCAGGGCGTAAAAAAGAGGGTAGACCACGGCCAATAAGGTTTCACCTGTTGTTCCGCCTCGTAGAACCTGTTCCGCCTTTGGGACAGAGGGTAGATCACTTCATCTTCACTGCTAGCAGACGGCGTGGCAGGTTTCTTGGGTACAGGCGTTGGATTTCGTCTTCCTTGGGAGCAGTTGCTATGCGAGACGGAGTAAAGTCGGGGGGAGTCGAGGGTGTCGGGGGGGGGGGGGGTGAAACGAGCTAACAATACCTAATCTGGATTACAATTCACAATGCCGCTCAGACCGAGACCAAGTTGGTCCAGATTTGGGGATAATGGAACTCCAAAATGGGGCCGTTTTGGGACAACAAACAAAACACCGATAAAAGCTAATCGGATGAGATTATGCTGACTTGGCGCAAAACGACGGTCGGGAATTCTACTGCAGCCGCTTTACACTCCACTTTCTCAGAGTAACTAGCTAGTGTTTCTTTCCAATCGTGTACCTCATGTAGCCTGTGAACTCAACCTTGTAATCAACTATGTATTTATACATCTGCTCCTCACTCCTTTAGGTGAATTGAGCGAGACATCCATGTAATGTTATTACGCCTCTAATTTAAGACAACAAACTATGTAGTTGTGCGCTAGTTAATTAAATGTCTCCTTCTCTCCAAACTTCAAGATCCTCATGAATGATTATGAAACGATGTAAAATGTCAAGAGCGGATGGTTGTTGATTATAGGTGTTGGGTCCATGAACAGAAACTAGAGGGAAAAGCTTTTGTAACAACTTCGATAGGCTAGTCTCAA
This sequence comes from Alisma plantago-aquatica, assembly GCA_963693085.1. Classification (NCBI taxonomy): domain Eukaryota; kingdom Viridiplantae; phylum Streptophyta; class Magnoliopsida; order Alismatales; family Alismataceae; genus Alisma; species Alisma plantago-aquatica. The sequence continues at coordinate 727,822,962 of OY856410.1, read as the reverse complement.
TGTTTGACCTAGTTAATATTCAACAATCACACGATACTCCTAAACGACACACTCATTGCAGTGTAACTCTGCTATCCAGTCCGAATGGACAAATTTTTCTGAACAACAAACAATCCATTCTTTGTCTTCTAAGTCTCCAACATCACAGCTAGCGGGGTAAGTAGAAAGCAATAGCTAGCAGCTAAAGTCAAGGGTGTGGCTATGCAGAAGATGATGGCTGAGAAGACTCGTGAACCACGTACACTGCCCAAGGGAGCCGAAGCTGCTCGGGCTGCTGTTTTCATTTTTAATTTAAACCGGGAGATGTGTATTCATCTCACCGCAGCTATCACAGGAGGAGAACAGAGCCCGGATGTGTATTCATCTCACCGCAGCTATAAACGGAAACACTTTCATTTCTGGGATGGAACGAAGTGCCACCGTATCAACGCGCCCTAGAGGTGAATGGAGTTGCAGGAACTATCCTCAATGCAGGAATCGTCTGCGAGGTGTGAAGATCTCAGGAGTACACCCCTGGACGGATTAGATTAAAAATTGCACGTCATAAAGTATTCACGTCAAGGTTCTTTACATTACACTCGCCCAATTCACAATTTTCACGCCATAAAATCACTCAACGTTGCTGCATCTAGAGTTGCAATGACGTCTGCGGGTAAGAGAATTGAGCCGCTGCTGTGCTGAGAAATAGCAATCTTAGAGCTTCTTTTTTTTTTTTTAATGAGTGGACGGTGTCAGCGCTTCTTCCTCCTGCTCCGATGGTGCACAAGACGGTGGTGTCGAGAGGCGTACATTATTGTCTGCATCACACAGCTCGACTTTTTATATTCAGGCCATAAAAACCTCTCCAAGTTACAACATCTAGTTATTCTTCTAATAACTTGAGTTCCAATGACGTCTTGGAACCGAATAAACTCTACAATTCGAAATCATTTGTAATGGAAGGAGGTTTCACCGATGGCGACACGTAATATAGTATTACCTGGCAAGGAACATAAAAAGGGGGCAACGGATTATCCACATGCACGATGCACATGCACAATGTGCTAAAGCTTCTCCTTACGGCAGCCGTCAATTTCTCCACAGAAACCCCTATTCAATCTTATTTAATGTGTAATGTGAAATATAATTAAGAAAAGCATGGCATTGCTAGTACATAGTACTATCACTAGTAGAAAATACAACCGTTTCATAGTATTGACCGTATAATTTTTACTAGAAAGTTCATATATCGTTTCTTTTTTTAGAAGTTCCTCATAAAAACTTGTATACACATACCAACAACATTAGGGATGTTCATAAATAAAAATCTTAAACAGAGTGAACATTTGAAAGATGTTGAAATATTTCACAAATTATATTAGACCGATATCAAGTTGGTTCACTAAAAATCAATATACTGATCTGTAGAAATATCATTCAGAATATTGTTTCATGGTGTGACAAAAAATGGGTTTATTACACTTAATGAGCATTGTGCGTCAAGGGATTTTACGTAGTGTCTACGGCCCATGAGGGGAGCTAGTAGATTATGCCAATAGAGGCCTATACATAACTAGTCAGAATACTAATTTCAACAAACAGAACGGGCTAAACCAACAGTGACAATACGACCCAAGGATCTATACTGCTTTCAACTTGAAATGTGATTGCGCCGCTATTTAGGGCTAATTTGGTTTGGTATAGCAGGGTACAGTTGTGTGAGTTTACAATATAAAAATATACATCAAACACGTACTTTGTCATCCGACTACACTCTACCAAACAAACCCTTAGTTGATTCCTACTACAGATTCTTAACAAGGGAACTGCATATGTTAGCAAACAAAAACCTTATGCTAAGTTCATTTTAATATCAAGGGTGCTAGTTTGACGGAGTGAGTTTTCTCTCTCTTCTTTAAATTTGTCACTTTACTTTTTCCGTGTATAGTTTCATTTTTAAACTTGTCTCTTCATCTTAATCATAACTTATAAATATAATTTTATTGATAATTTGTTGATTAAACCCTTCATGTATAATTCTATATGCATAAAACACTCTATAAAGAATTTAAATTTTTTACCTTTCTTAACATCATCGTTTTGACGCCAATCTTTTTTTGCAAGGAGAGTGAATGTTTCTCGATATATGATGACATTTCATAATCTTTGAACACACTAGTACAGAAATGGTCTATAGCGTCGGTTTTTTAAAGCCTGCAGCGTCACTTTTTAACCGACGCCTAGGTGGGCGTCGCTACAGAATTTGGTCTATAGCGTCGGATTATTTAACCAAATAAAACCGACCTTACAGAGTAAACACCGACGCAAGAGGTTGTAAAAATTCTGACCTAGGCGAGAAAAAAGGAGCCTGTAAGGTCAGCTGTTTCATAAAAACCGACCCTGTAAACGTTCTCAGTCAAGAAAATTGTCGACCGAGAACGTTTACAAGGTCGGTTTTTATGAAATAACCGACCCTAAAGATTGAATACCATTTCAGTGGTAACTCTCGGTCGAGAAAATTGTCGACCGAAAATATTTCGGTCTCGACCAAAAACTCTCTACAAGGTCGGTTTTATGAGAAAACCGACCCTAAAAATTGAATAAAATATTTCAGTGTAAGACTCGGTCGACAAACTTCTCGACCGATAGTATTTCGGTCGAGAAGTGTGTCACAAATGTCTATTGGTTTTCTTTCACTATGTTTAAGGATGCTTAGTGGACGAGCTGCTTCAAAACTTGCTGGCTGCTTTTGCACTTCTAGGTTGGTTACTTGTTCTGTTATCTGAAATTACTACTATATTTGGCTATCTTTGTTATATTTGTCCTACATATGATTCACACAATTAATATTCCATAACCATGACACCAACTATAACATGTTGAAAAATGCTTCAAAGAGTCAGTTTTTATATACAGTTTAGTTCTAGTCTTATAGCTTTTAACATCCTCTAAAGGAGGCAAAGTGAACATTCTATCAACTTAAATTTCACCATAATCTGTAGGCTGAAATTCCAGTGTAGCCAATCTTACCGGAAGCCACTTCCCACCATGAAGCATTGAAGGGTGACTAGCTATTCACTATATAGACTCCTAATGGAGTAAATGGTTCTTCTCTTGATCCTTCCTATTGTGTCACAATTGTCTATTGGTTTTCTTTCACTAAGTTTAAGGATGCTTAGTGGATGAGTTGCTTCTAAACTTGTTGGCTGCTTTTGCACTTCTAGGTCGGTTACTTGTTATGTTATCTGAATTTACTACCATATTTGGCTATGTTTGTTATATTTGTCCTACATATGATTCACACGATTAATATTCCATAACCATGACACCAACTATAACATGTTGATGAATGCTTCAAAGAGTCAGTTTTTATATACAGCTTGGTTCTAGTCTTGTAGCTTTTAACATCCTCTAAAGGAGGCAAAGTAGCAGCCAAATTCATGATAGGGCATGGTTGTAGGAAGTTGAGGCTTAAGGAAGTCTCTATTATGACATGGTTCTCCCAATAACTCAGAAAGATATCCAACATTACTTCATCTTCATTGCACCAAATGCACTCCAAGCATTTAAGTGTGCTTATAATATTAGATCTTTGATGATGATTCCAATTGACATATCTTCTTCCTCCTCATTCAGTATGGTTTCAAATCTCCTTTGTAGTTTAATGCATCTGGCTCAATGTTCTTGTCATATGCCTCCTCCATAAGTCTTTGTAAGTGTTCCAAGTAATTTCAGTACCTTCCTTTCTGGTTTGGATCTTATTTTCAGTGGATTCAATATCCCAATGCATTAGTTTTCCTTGTGCTTTCTGCAAGGCTTCCCCATATTCAGAGATGTATTCCAGTGCATAAATAATTTTTGATTGAAAGTATTCATCCTGCCATGAATATTTCATTTTAATGCTTAACCTGATGCTTGTGACATGTAAGATTTGGTGAATTGCACATTGACCATATTTACTATACCCATAATGACATCATTTCCTTTTGAAGGTGTTATTGTATGGGCATATTTGTCTCACTAGATATATGTGTTCAATCTTCATTTTATTTCATTTTTTGCCCTTTGTCTCGTCTGGTTAGTGGTCTATTTCAGTATGTTGACTTGGGCCTCACCAGTATTGGTTACTTTACTAAGAATTTAGTTAATTCGTTTCCATTTTGTATTTCATCTTATCTAGCTAAGCCAACCTCAATAATTATTTAACTTACATAAAATAGGAGTATGGTTCAAGTTATATTAAATCTAGAGTACTATTTTTAGTTCTTGTAATGCTTATAGAATGATAAATTTACTTCTCTATGGTTCTATTTAAGAATTTTGAATTTAAGTTAAACTTGAATTGTAATACTCTTACACGTGCTAAATTGATGATTAGATATGTATGGCAATGTGGAGAAACACCAAATTTGAGTTTGAACAGAGGGATTAATAAAGAGAGGACATGAGGAAACCTTCTTGGCATCTATTGAAGAACCTCAATCAAAGCTTATATATCTATATGGTAATGTAATAGATATTCACTGGTGTATTATTGAAATGCATTCTAATGCAAGCGTGCCATACATCTATATATTTTATTTTTCCTCTTTTTTATTCATATGATGATACAGGAGGCGGTGGACCCACATCACAGCCATAAGACATGCAAATAGTCAAGCATTTAATGAGATATTGGTACCTTTTGTGATAACCCTTTGGCGGGAAAACCCAGACATGAGACTTCTCAGTTGATGGAGAGCAAGGCCATGTGCTTATGAGACCAGATGATGGAGTTTTCCTAGGTTGGATATTTGCACAAATTCTAGTTTCTAGAGAATTCAGAGCGTGGTTATAACCTTTTTGTAGACATCTAGAATCAACAGGTTAATTCATTTGGTTCTACTGAAGGATTATTTAATGGAGGCTTTTTCTAAATGGCCATATAATAAATAATACTCGAGGACCTTCTTCCCCTCTTCTTCTCGATGTAAGATTGTTTGTTTAAATCAAATTGAGTCTGGGATAGGATGTAACCACCATGCAGGGTGTCTCTTCAAGTGCTTGTTGATCTTTACGCAATCAACATTCTCAGAGTACAATGCATTCTTCCACTAATTACTTGTTGAAGGACTCCTTGAGGTCCTTGTTCTTTGATCTCCTTAACACAACTGATTTAGAGAAGGTACCATTGTTCTAGAACTTTTCATGTGATATTTGAGTTTATAATATATGCAGTGAAACTATCTGCTTGATTGCCAATATTACAAATTTAACATATCCTTGGATTCCCATCCTAACATTCTTGTTATCTTTATAAACATCCTACAATATATGATTCATAACATGTGTTATTGGGTCTGGTTTGTGATACATGTGTTTTTTTTCTCTTTTTCTTTTGCAAATGGAGCATGGTGAGTTGTTTGGACTGTCTGACCATTGTGCACCATGTATAGGAGGAGGGTATAGTGTAGCTATCAAGGCATGGGGTCTGGTAACTGGCTTGCTTGTGGGTGATATGGACTAGGGACAGTGCATCACATTTATATAAGAAACAACAACCAACATTGCAGTTCCAACTTGGAATGCACTTGCCGAGGCTTAGATGATAATGGTGGAAGGTATTAAAATGTATTAGGTGCTTTGTAAAAATATTCATTCCTTGATGCATTTCTAACTTCATCATTTTCAAATTTACCTACAACTTAGTGTATTGACGTCTCCATTATAATTACTTATACTAAACTAATTGTCCCTACCCTGAATACTAACATCATCAATTTCCTTGTATTTGAATATTTGTATTGTCACCTACCTCAATATGCGGATATAAACCTGGATATTATTGTTAGTAAGTACACCCCTAGTTTACAAACACAATCACATAAATCATTTTGTGTTTGTATGAATCACTTCTAGCACTTAGTCTAACAGTGATCTATGCAGTGGACTTTAGTTGTAAGATGGCACCCTAATCTTTATGGATAGGGTAGGTACAATCCTTCAAAGGCTTTGTTTAGAATCATTGATATGATTCAATTTTTTTTACCATCCATATAATTTATATATAATGCAACACATTTGTTTCAATAGGTATATGGAGAGATATTATCTAAAATGGCCAAATTCCCACCACATGAGGCATGTCCAGTGCTACAAGTACATATTAAAATTAGTCAAAGAAACTACATGCTGAGTTCCATAGTTGTTTTTTAGTGGTGCAAGCTCTAATACTTGTTGAAAAAAAACTGACTTTGTATATCATTTCTTGAAGTCTAAGAGATGTAGACCAGGTACAACAATGAGATCTATACTTTTGCATATATTAGTCAAACAAGGCCATAAACTATTGTTTTTTAGTTCTGTTCGTCTACTCTGATCTCTGTTTCAACGAATAAGAACTCATTATATCATGGGGTAATTCCTTGCAGCCACTGAATTGTTCTTGGATTTTTGCACCTGTGAACTGTGTGTATACTCCACAGCTTGAGAGAGTTTTAGTAATTTCCTCTTATACTTATTGTTATATTGCTTGACATGGTTGTAACTTTTATGTTTTATGATTGTCTTGAAATAGTACTCAAATACATTTTATATGTTTTGTATTGCAGAATTTCCTTGTCAATAAAATAAACGATTACCTTGTTTCTCTAGGAATGAATTATATTAATTATTTGTACTTTTCTTTACAAAATAGTCAACCTTTTGTGTTTGTATATGACTTGTTAGAGTACAATTGCATGATATAGTAACTGAAATAAGAGCAAGCTTGAACTAAAGGAAGCCTAAAACTAATGATTAGGTATGTGGATAGTAGTTGATTGGTTCATGTTTTGCATCTTATAATTTGGGTGACTTGGTTATGTTGTGATAGGTCTACACATGTGTAGATTTGGGAGCATTGTTTATGTTGTGATAAGTCTACACATGCCTAGCTTTGGGTGCATTGGTTATGTTGTGTTAGGTCTACACATGCCCAACTTTGGGTCAAACATCCATAATATGACACATTTTGGCCATCTTTGGGGGTACCTAGATGAAATTAGCCTGTCTCATGGAAATTAGCCCATATGGAGATCAATACCCTCTTCATGTTGGATGTAGCCACATTTGTCAGGAATCTATTTGTCTACCCCCAATGTGCTTCCTGAATATCAGTTCCTCTGTGAATTTATTATGACCAATGGATTCAGGGGATTCTTCTGCATATTCCATTGGACTAGTATTATCTCTACCCCACCCAAATTTATCTCCACCCCACCCAAGTCTATTTTCACCCTCACTGGCCCATCTACACTATATTATCAATTCACTTGGGCTACATTTGATAGCTGAACTAGATGGAAAATGTGGATGCCATTAAATATTATCTTTGAAAATCCACAGCCATTTCCCCGTCAAACATTAGAAAACTTCTCAACTATGGTAAGTTCAAATAGGGTTTGGTTGGTGGATAGTGGATGATTTTCCATCCTTACATAGACACCACAATCCAATATCCATGTTGAGTCAAAATTAGAAGCTTGTCTACAAATGGAATTGCATGCTTGATGATAAGCATCATTTGTTTCTTCAGAATCTCATCTTTTTCCAGTTCATATCGAGGGATATGTAATAAAATGGTTCTGAGACTTTGTGATGCCACGTAGGATAGTTCTTGGCATCAAATTTGACAATGTTGAATTGATTGTAAGAGCTGTTCATAGAAGATGTCACTATGGTAGGAAAGTAGATACAGGAAACCACAAACTAGGACAAAATAGATCGTATGTGTGGTGAAAATACACACTGCATAGGCAATTTCATGTTGTGTAAGATATCTTCCATGGTGTGTAATCAATTATAACTTGCATTCTATTTCTCTGAACATTGTTTTCCCTCTGCATGTAGCATTGCAGCAATGATTTCAGAAATCAATTTCTTCAATATGCGAATGGCTCTAGCATTTGGGATATTGTCTGCAAATTTGAGGATTATTGCTATGGTAGTCAAATCTTTCTATGTTATGAAAAGGTTGGATACCATTTGCTAGAGATGATGTCAAATAATACAATATTTTGAGTTTAGCTTTCTGATGCTTGTGAAGCTAATTTGTGTTGGAGCTATGCTTTTGACTCAATAATTACTGATGCTGGTTATAGATTCAAGTTTGGTTAATAAAAAAAGGAAATGTATTGTTAGAATAAAGGGATGACACTTAATATCTGAAGAATCCAACACCACTACCAAGAGAAATCAAAATCAGACATCCATGGCTCAATTAATTGTTTATGGCATAAAGGAATTCCCCTTCCTCTAGAGTTTATTGTCTTATAAAGAGATTTATTCCTCCAGGCCTGACATTTCTTTCTTCCTCCTTTTCAAATGGACATTCTAATAAGTCTGTCAGTCCATTCACACAGAACTTAGCAATTTAGTAACCTACATTGTGTAGGTTGGAACTCTCTTCTTAACAGACTTTGTCAAACTTCCTAGACCTTCCAAAGTCAATGTCCTTGAAGACTAAGAATTAGTCTTGCTTTCAAAGTTAGAGAAGCATGGATTATAAGTGTTCCTCTTCAATGTAGAATGACGGAGTGGAATTACTAAATAAATACCAAGATCTTAGTTGAGATTACACCCCCGTAACTAGAAACCTGACTCCTACTCTTATGTTCCAGACTTCTATCTATCGTACTTGTCTAGGCAGCCAGGTGGCCCTTCCAACCCAAGGATAGACTGGGGGCCTAGGCGCCTAGGCGGGAGCTAAGACATTCTTCATATTTGTTTATATTTTACATATATATATATAAATGATTATTATGTATACATTTAGCTATATTCAAATATAACATCAATATGTACATTTGTATTGGTTATCCTTACGTTTAATCAATCATAACTTCTTGCTATACCACATCTATCATGGCCTAGGCTAGACCTATTTGATCTTAATTTGATCTAACATGATATAATTGGACCTAACTTAACTTTGTTTTCTATAATTTGGCCTAAGTCATACCTATTTTGGCATAATATGACTTAATAAGATGTAGCTTCCCTTCGCTTGTCCTACATTTGACATAAATGAGCTCTAATTTGGCAAAACTAGACCTAATTCCCCAAAATAGACATGTTTTCCCCAAATCATACCTATTTAAGATCTGATTTGGCTTGAATCAGATCTATTTCTTCCATAAAATAACTAAATTGGATCTAATTTGAACAAATTCAGACCTAATACATGTTAATTTGTTCTTTGTATCTTAATTTGGGCAAAAAAGGCATTAGGTGTCCAATTTAGTTCTCTGAAAATCTAGGTGCCCAGTTTAAGGAAGTCTTCCTAGAGCCTAGGTGGCCTAGGCACGCCTATGTGGAGCCTGGATAACTATGCTATCTATGGTATGATTATCGTCTTCCAATGAACAAACTATGCTAGTGTATGTTTGTATAGTAATTTTGTATCTAGTTACCTACTTTCTAGAGACAACTATCTGCTGATTTTATTGTTGTTCTTAATGTCTGGAAGGAGCAGGAGAATTTATAAACTCATTTTCTTAATCTGTGGCTTCAAATTCTAAGGCAATTCTCAACTTTGAGTATCCATTCAGAATTTTAGTTGCTATTATGACTCCTAAATGTGTGTCCTCAATCAGGCCTTAAATCGATCTTGTTTTTGGTCTTCCCAGTTGTCTTGCAGATCCTTTCTTTTTAGGATGAGCTACAATATTATAGTTATTCCAACCATGATCATCAGTAAGGTGGATTCCTAACATTTGTTATGTTTCCCTACTAATTACCACCTACATAGGGATGATCATGTGGAGTCTATATGGGGTCTTCAACATGTTATTTTGCTTTATTAACTGACATTTTTTAGGAATCCAAGTCATGCTTCCTCTCGGCTTTTCAAAACAAAGTGGAGATATTGTTCAATGTTGCAACATCCTAGTACAGTTTCTATTGTAGTAGCACTAAGAATACCATCATAGTAATGGAGGATCAAATAGACACTTGCATAAATATTTTTGCATGTTCTAATTACATGTTTAATGGACCTATTAGGTTACCATTATTATAATTTAATAGTTATACCACCTACTTGATCAAATAAGATCTGCTTCACAGTCCCAATTAGGTTACTATCTACCCTTAACAATATGATACTATTGCAATGCATAATAAAGAGACTATCACTACAGCTAGTTATTGTGGGATGTGAAGGGACCTTTTTTTGCTCAGTAAGTGTGGTACCCTTTTTATATTGATTTAAAAAACTATTTATAGGAGGAACTATGCAAAGAAAGACAACTATATAGGGAAGTAAAGGCAGAGATATGTATAGAGGGACACCAAAGTAGCTACCCAAATGAGGTTTTCCACTACACCAAATTAGTTGAGATTCAAAAGTTACCTCTCATAAAACACAAACTACATCTAGAAAGGAGTATATAGATAAAATGAAACTTTTAACATTCAGTTCAAAATGCTTAAGTAAAGAAGGACACCAAGTCCAATAAGGTGGTGATGGCAATTGGAACAGTGAATTTATGTCTTAGAAGTTGAGGAAAGGAGAAAATACAACTATATATATTCTGAACTAATTGTACAATCCTACAGTTGATGAATTCATCTCATTGATTTTCTTTAGTGGGGCTAGATTAAGTTCCATTCCGTAAGACTACTTTAAATATTCATTTTCCTTTTCGTTAGACATCAATTCGCATGTCTGTTTGTTTCTTAATATGCCTACAAATGACTACATCTATAATGAAAAGCATAAGACATTTGATAATAATAGATATGAGCAAGAAATTTATAGACATGTATGTCACATGGAGACTTCCATGTTCCATACATATATACATTAATCGTGAATGTGAGATGTAGTTCTCCTATTTCTTCCTTCTAGTGTACTCATCTATTAGCTTCTGCTCCTATATAGGTAGGCTTTGTTCTTCTTTAAAGATATGGTCAAGACTATCTTGGGGTCTCTTTTGACTCTCTATATTGACTTGTGGTTCTCATCTAAATGTTATAGAATATGGTGTAGGTCTCTATTTCCTAGTGGGATGTTCTAGTGAATGGCTCCTTAGTACATGGTTTCTATGTTAATATTTTAACTTTAGGAAATTATTGTGATATGAACTCAAAATGAAAATTGAGAAGGGAAGAACTATTGTTATGTGCTTCATCAAACTCCGGCACACCTATTCTTGCTTTACAATAATACATTTGGAAAGAAAAAATTTCTAGAACAAAGCATAGTAAACAATGAATGTCTTGATGCCTCTAATATAGGACATATCTCACACAAATCTTTAGCTCCTTCTCACACAAATTTTGAACACGAAATGAGTCAATTAGCAAAACAAAAACTGAGTTCATGTGCTCAAGTTTCAAATGCTTCAAACTGCATAAAACCAAGGTGAACCTCACAACCCTCCCCATCATCCCCCTTTTGTAGCATCATTCTTCCCTAGATTGTCCCTATTGCCTCTCCTTTCTCTGTATTTCCCATACTCACTCTATTCCTCTTCATCTCCCTCTAATAAAAGGATTTAGGTGCCTAATTGTAGTATAGTTTATTAACTAGTTGTCTTCTCCCATTTCCATAATATATATCGACTTCTAGGTTCTGGTCCTTCTGGTTGTTCACGTGGGTTGTTTCCCATAAGTTTCATGTATATTTTATGGAAATTATACAACAATTTTGATAATATTGGGTATATATGAATAATAATTTTAATATAGTTATAGAATGTACATATATTATATAATAATCAAGATACATAGCTAAGCAATTCTTGTTCCAAGTTTTCAACATCTAATCAAACATGTGCTTCAAATTCTGCTAGCATCGTTTGAACAATAGTTTTCTTTCTTATTTTTTTATGTAGCTGTACAGAAGGTAATGTTCAACACAACACAACCACTTCCTATTCATCAGCTAGCTTATAAATTTATGGATCAAAACCCATTAAAGGTATATACATCCAATACTGCATATATCCATAGCTTTATCTACTTTGATAGTCATGTGCACAAAAAGAATAAGCTTGGGTATTAGCCCTGGATGCTACCTATTTCTTAAAAAATTATAGGCCTTTTGTGATTTGTATGAAGGTGAATTGCATTGACTCAAGTGTCCAAGTTAAAGCTGTGTTTTTCTATAAAGTGAAGAAGGTACATGCTAATTTCCTCATCATAAGTTCATAACATTATGTCTGTTGGGTTTGAATACATAACTTTTGTTCAAGTTGTCATATCTCCTTGTAATCTATAGGTTGCAATCATGTTTTGAGGAATTCATGATGGATCAAATTGTAAAAAACTTAGGTAGCTAACCACCTTTGGGAGAAATGGAATTTCCTTGGGGCAGGGGAATGGCTGATTCTCTGATGGGTTTACAAGAGACATCAAATCTGAAAAGGATTAGTTGCTACTTGAATACCTTGATAGAGATATACCTTATACTCATGTCCCACTAACTGACAAGGTAAGCACAACATAACATTTAACTGCAAACCAAGACCACCACCAGGACTATAGGAAATGCACAATGATTTGGAAGGGAACTAGTGATTGCTAAGAAAGAGAAGCCATAGAGGCATTTGTTTGCTGATTCAATCAATTGACTGCACTCCTCTTTCTCAAAGAAATCTGATCTTTAAACTCCTCTTGAGGATGTTATCCAGTACACATTATGTTTACAGCTTTGGCAAGAAATCCTAACAACATGTATCCTTAGTATGGCCCTTTCTACCATAGTGAGAGCACTCAGGGCATCAGGATGGTGTACCACACCGACCACTTGTGCCACCTTCTCTATTAGATGCTCTCCCACAACCATAATGGAGTGATTAAGATAGACATGTCACCTGAGGATGAGATGAGTCAAGTAGAATCCTTCTCATGGATATGTTCAGCTGTGTTGTATTAAAGAGGTCCAAGTCAAACACACAGTAAGCATTTTGCTATTCAGATATTTTGCAGTTCTAGGGAATAATTAATTGGTGGTTGTGTGATTTTAATAAGGGTTCATATCCATAACGGTGAAGCAAGATGCCATTCCAGTGGTCTTGTGCCCCATCCAAGCTTCTCCAAGTCATCTCTAGAGGCAGAATACTTGTAGTTCCAAGATGAGGTCCCTTGGAAGCTGAGGATCAAATATGGGTGTGTGACACATCCCAGAGCATTACCCAGAGGTTAAGTAATATCCCACCACCTATCTGAACACGTGTTCACATTTTCTTCTTAAAAAAATATTACAAAACACGTATTTAGCATTGTGTTCTCTATTTGACTCGGAATTCTTATTCTATATATACTTCCCATTTCCTTGATTTTATGGTGATAGGACAAAGACCAGTGATTAGGAAGCTCCAGGAGCTTGTTCCCAACATGGATAAGGTACATAATAGATAATTAATCAATTCTAACTTCTAAGTGCCTCATGTTCCTCCATTAGCTTGAATATGCAATGGTAGTTGGTCAGACTATTGATTCAACAACCTTATTTGACACATATTCTAATTCTAAAGTAGCAGCTCCAACAACTTGCACTTTTATTGAGGTCTCAAGTGAAACCTGCTTGTTCCGAGCATGGATTTTGTGCACCACATCTAACCAATTATATGTACCAGCAACAACACAGGCTAGCTGTAAATCTTTTCCTACATGATTTATAAGTAGCTTGATGCACTTTGGTAGTTGACATGATTTTCTCATTATGGGATAACAATAGAGTTTTGTAGGAAGATTGTTAGTGACTTTTTTCCAACTCAACTTCCTGTTCTAAACTCATGAATGTAAATCATCCAGTCAACTAATGGGTTTGGATGTGGCAATCTCAATTACTAGTCTGACTCATCATCCAGTGTACTAGCTAGCATTGACATAAGTATATCTAATATATACACACACCAAATAGTGCCAACCATGTATACATTGCCCTGTTAATTGACTATATGCGATTATTGTATCTCAGATCAAGTCTGTGAATGACTCTAATTGTATTTTTAGCTAGAAAGTAGCAACATGTCAGTTTTGAAAAATTGGAAGTTGTCATATGCTTCCTCCATTTGTAATTGTTCAGGTCTATCTCTTAAAAACATGTGACATGCAGAGCTTGGAAGTGTGTAGGTAGTCAAAGTAAGGACTGCATATCCCCTAAATGATGGACATATCCTCTCATAATACAATGACTAAGCAGGTTGGGAAAGATACACATGAAAAAAACTCCAATCCAGTTTCTAGCATCACCAAGCATGCCATTGACAGATGTAGACTCTAGCTTGGGAGGGATTTTGATGGTAGGTGCATAAGAGTTCCCAATCTACTGCAATGTGAACATGTCCAGCCTAAAAACTACCTATCAGAGGTGCATGTGTCTCATCATTTGGTCTTACATCCCAGACACACAAATATGACACCTGATGGGTTGTACTTCTAAATACTTGCCTTTCTGCCTTTCCATTGCAGGTGGTGTGAAATTTGGATAGTACATATGTGAAGCTATTGTTGTTTTCTCATAGTGTTTCATGACTCAAGAAAACCTTAAGTAATAATGAAGGAAACAATTATCAAGAAAGAGGGCCCAAAAAGTGGCAGGTCCAATATAACCGTAAAAGCTTATGAGGTAGGAACAACTTGCATTGAACGGACATAAAATGTTCTATCTCATGTTTTAGTTTATTGTTTCTTTTGGTTGATGACAGTGATTGCTTAACTATTGAAATTTGAGTGAGGGTTATGGAGCTTTCTAGCTACACTACAGGTGGTGGAGACAAAGATTCCTATACCTAAGTACATGAAGTTATGTACATTATTACCAGGAACAAACAAATGTAACTTCATGTTGTTTACACAGTCATGATTGTTTCTGTAACTTACTAGGATCCACCATGGAAGAGTCATGATTGTACACATTCTTAGTGTAACTTCATGTTGTTTTTGAGGAACATCTTGTGGTTGGCCACTGGTTTCATGGCACACACAACACACCTGTGGGTAAAATGAACACATTCTTAGTGTAACTTCATGTTGTTTATGAGGAACATCATGTGGTTGGCTGCTAGTTTCATGGCACGCACAACACATGGTAATGTGTTGTGTGTGCCATGAAACCAGCAGCCAACCACACCATGTGTTGTGTGTGCCACGAAACCAGCAGCCAACCACACCATGTGTTGTGTGTGCCATGAAACCAGCAGCCAACCATAGGATGTTCCTCAGAAGCAACATGAAGTTACACTAAGAATGTGTTCATTTTCCCCATAGGTTATGAACTCAATTTGAAGCATAGGAGCCTAAGACCAATCCACCAATATCAAGGGAGAATCATTAGACCACAGAAGCACGAGCATGGATACTTTTTGACCTGCAAACATCACCTTCTGCAAGCCTACATGACAAAAGTCCAAAAAGCAAGAAATTGTAATCAACTAGATTCCATATCATGAAAAGAAGTAGAATGTTGGAAACCATCAATGCCAACTGCATCAGAAATGGTAGTGTCCATTCCCTTTTCTTCAACATGTACCTGACTGCCGAAGATTGCATTTCATATTTTTGAGATTCCATCTGAGGAAATTTTGTGTTCTCGCATTCATTAGAATTCAAAAGAGCCCCTTTTTCAAGGTAAGTCAATTATCCACAATGCTCGGAGTTTTCTGTGCAGTGTGAATCATGACCAGCAAGGTGTTTTTGACTTGCAGGTGTAACTAACTCTGGACTCAAATTCACTTTAGATGTAAACGTAACAGTTCCATATGATTGTTGATCGTTCAGTGCTAGGTCATTGATGTCTATTGTTGAACATGAAGGCTACAACTCGTCATTTATCAAATCAAGTGAGACAATAGAGCTTTCCTATATTTCTATTTTGTAGACTACATAATAAGAAACATCTTTGTCTTCACTCACATGCTCACAAAGTTTTGCATTTAAAGTAGACTTTCTGCACCCTGACACATGCATTTCTATCATTGGATGTGTTTTCATTGCAGTTTGAAATTACCATTTCAACAGTGTGTCCAGCATCACAGTTTGGACAACACAATCACTAGATAAAGAAGGAGCCTTCAGTGCGTACAATAACCCGGATCTTCACTACTTCAAGAGCCTCTCTTTTCATCTACATTCACACATGTATCTACAATAACTAGTTGGTAAGATATATTAGTTAGTTCAAAACATAACATTTTAGTTAGTTCAAAACATATTAGTTAGTTCAAAACAAAACATAACATATTATAGTTGGTAAGTATTCTATTTCTAGAAAACATTGCTTCTCAGTATTCCTTGTTGAATGAGACCATTTTTCATCTGTACACGTGTTTGTTTTGTAGCAGCTAGGGAACTTCCCAGTCAGCATCTCGACATCAATAATCTTCACATTATAACTAGGATGCATCATCCCAAAGTAAGCACACTGTGTTTACTGGAGTCAGGAATATATTCCTTGTTTTGTGACTTGTCAGTTTTGCTATGGTGTATAAACTAGATATCATATGGAATGAGATATTCTTTTCTATTTGGTACCGAGATATTATAAATGCATATACATTTGCATATAGTGGGTGTTTGAGTTTCTGATGTTGCTTTTGATACTCAGGTTTTTGTTGCTGCAATTTCAAAGAGGAAGTAAATTTTCCCATCTAACACTTAGATACTTTGTGGGGGGAGACAGAATGCTCTGCATCTTGGTAACTCTGGTCGATATTCCAACATTATCAGGCACCTCTTCCACACGAATAAATTTAGGTAAAGAGCTTATTGATAAGACAACATTAGTACACACTGATGTCTTTGGCTAGACATAACATCTATTTTTACATGCAGATACTAGGACAAGGCTTGCATCAGAGTTCAAGATGGAAGTAACATGAAGGAGAGTCTGGAGACTATGCTCAGTATCCGAAGTTGAGCAAGTAAAATTGGTACTCTCAGTCATCCCAATCTTCACCTGCACCATCATCTTCAACACGATCGTAGCAAAACTCCAGACCTTCTCCGTCCAACAAGGCAGCGTCATTCCAAGCCATCCCATACATCATGCTCATCATCTTGTACCACTATATGAACCTGCTTCGTCCCGCTCGCATGAAGGATCACACGCCAAGAATCCAGCATTCTGCAATGCATCAGTGTCGGCAAGTTTTAGCTGAAATAATTGATTCTAAGATAAGAGAAAGAACATCTTCACAAGAGGGCAACCCTGCTCAACCAAGTCAAGATTGTCTTGTTTATATTTTTTAATCCAACGCATGCTCTTATTCATGATGGTGCAACAACAACAAGAGCTCAAACAAAAGAATACTATAAGGATGTTAAAACTGGCCAAGAAAGACACAACTCTTTCGCAAAGATGTTAGTAGACCATTGAATCATTGATATATGTATATACTTTTTTGTGCACATTGTGTAATAGGGGCAAGGTATACGTCCTTCCCATGTACATTCGATACTTCATTATAAATGAAAGTAAGATTGTTGGCATAATGAGCATAACTTGCTCTAAATACTACAATGTTGTTACTAAAATAGCTTGTGTACTAACAAGTTACACTATATATATATATATATATATATATATATATATATATATATATATATATATATATATATATATATATATATTTGAATATATAGTCAAACTAAGCATATATGTATGTGTACTAAATGACACTACATATGTATCTAGATGCATAACTAATTACATATATATGTATATAGTAACTTCTGCCTTTCCCTACACATTAAATACATTTAAAATGTATTAACTTCATGTTTTTGCTACATACTGACTATATATGCAATTGTAGTCATACATTTAGCTATACTTATGCTTATATTTAAATATGTAAGGACAATATCTAACTACGCTTTTGGATACATATAAATTTGTAGTGAATGGATAATGTAACTACATATTTGAAAAATATAGTTAAATGCTTTAGCTATACGAGCATACACTACAATTTGTATGTGTAAAGAAATATGTAGTTAAAGCCTTTAGCTACAAAAAATGGGGTTTTCATTTCAATTTTTTGTTGTTGTTAAGACTATTTTTTTAGTAGTGTAGTTTGGTTTATGTGATTGTATATTCTAGGACGACCCCCTTATAAATATCAAAAGATCCCAAGTGCATGAAAATGCACCAAGCTTTCTGGCACTATTGTCAGGGAGTACAGGAACTCGACCTAGCTAGTTAGAGTAGCTTAGCCTTTCCTACTTCCCTTACCATTTCTATTCTTTATTCTTTGTTGATTTTTTCAGACTTGCCTTCTAACTTGCCTCTTGTTTTTGTTTGTGTATTGTGCAAGTGATAGTTGTGCATGCTTAGTAGACATTCAACTTCTACTACCTTGGTTCCCTTCGACCCTGAGATAGGTAGAAGAAGACATCAACACCTACACAAGAAACATCAAGCAGCTGAAATGGAAGGCCATGGTCCTCATGATGAAGCCCAAATTCCACCATCCAACCACCCTCTCCACGACTACTTCACCCCCGAGAACTACACCTCCCCAATTGCCACCCTTGTTGAACAAATGTTGGGTCAACAATTCTTCATCCCGCCAACCCTTCTCAGACTCCTTCCCACTTACTATGGGATGGAGAACGAGAATCACTACCACCACATTGATGCCTTCCTAGAGACCCAAGAAGTCACAAAAGCCCAGCATAAAATACACATGAATAGCCACGGCTGTGGCCATCATCATGATAGTGTCCCATGAAGGCCACCTCACTCGTGGTGTCCTCCACGACCGTGGAAAGCTGAATACAAGATGAGCACAAGGATCAACACCTTCCTCCAACACGGTCGTTCCACCCAGCACGACCGTGGTATCCTCTACCCAACACAACCATGGCACCCACCAAGGTCGTGGCCACTCCATGTATCTACCTCTATCTCACAACATACCTCCACCATGACCATATCACCGTGACAGTGACACCCAACCACCACCACAGTTGTGGCACCTCACTACAGTCGTAGTGACCACCTAACCCTACCCAACTTGTCCATTACATTTCCATTTCTACCCTCACTTAACCTAGTGCTTCCCCACCACCTATATATACATAGGTGGCGGCTACATCATGAGGTTACATACTCCTTAGACACCTCTAGCATGTACTTTCACGCTTCCTTGCATTCAAGAGCTCCCCCTACTTCCATTCCTCCATTTCCACCTCAATTCCACCAAAACCCTAGTTTTCTAGAGTTTTTTCACCATAATCCCCTACTTTCTCATGCCATTTCCATCCTTGGAGGGAGGTGTTTTGTCTTACAGTAGCTAGGAGGTGAAGGAGAAGGATCTTCCATGAGCTCCATAGATTTCTACCTCTTTCTTCTCTTTTCTTTGCTTTTTTATTTAGTTATGAGTAGATACTCCCCTTGTGGTGGGCTATTTGGGGTAGAGATGATACTTTGACACCATGTTGGGGGAATTTGTAAACTTTATAATTCCATTTTAGGAAGATTTCTTGCTATTTATATCTCATTTCTCAGGTCTCTACTTGTGGTTTACATCTAAAAATATAAATTGTTTGTATTTGTGTGCTTGAAGCCACCTAAGTCTAGAAGAAGATAGCATATGTGGGGCTATTTTGGGAGTTACTCCTAGGTCCAAGTAGTGTATCCCTAGATAGCACCCCATGTTCCCCGAAATATAGACTTCTCCTACTCCTAGGTGTGTGATCTAAGTAGATAGTATAGGATTGATTGGTGTAATTGCCTAGGAGTTTATTAAAAGCTAGGTGGTGGGTAATGTGGGGTGAAATACCCTCACCTCTACTCCTCAATTCTACCTTTGGCTCCCAATTACACAAAGCAACCCTATGCTAGAAACCTAGATTAGTCAAATCCTAGTGAAATCTCACCTATACCTTAGGCTAACTAATAGTGTGGGGTGATTTCTTAGCATTTGACTTGTTGTTTGGTTTGACAATCTAGAATAAATGATTAAACTTTATTTAGTTAATTGTCTTGTCTTGCTAGTTAGACTTAACTTGTTTAGGGTAACTTGGGGTTTTTGATGATATAGTTCCTTTCTTGTCTTTAATTTCTTTCCTCCTTAGTTAAAACAAACAAACCATCAAAAAAACCTAAAAATCGTACACTCTGCATTAAGAACATAGCCACCCTAACCTAGCTCTAGTGCCCCCCCTCTCTGTATGGATTAACCCCTTTACATGCCTGCCACCTACACTACAATAAAATCATGTGCGCTTGCGGGTGATATATTTTGGTTTATGTGATTTTGTTAGTCTAGTGCATCCTTATAAATATCAAAAGATCCCAAGTGCGTGAAAATGCACCAGGAGGATTTTTGGGAGCCCTTTCTGGATATCACAAGACATACCCGCCTCCACAGGTAGACTACTAGGGCCATTACTACCGGCACCCTCCTCCACAGGTCGTCCCACCAGCATTAGGAGACACCCCACAGGATCCATCACCACCAGAGTAGTGAACCCTGCCATATCATTTCTAAACATTAGTTTCATACTGAGGACAACATGATTCAAAAGGTTGGGGTGCTAGGGCGGTATGCCCTCTTGTATCAATTTATTTTTTTATGCATTTTTCACTTATCCCACCCAATTGACTGATCGATTGATATCATCCTATCTACTGTAGATTTCCTTTGCTTACATTTATGCATATCATGTAGTTCAATTCCATGCTTTTTGAGTAATTTTTCAAAAAATTGCCCTTTTTGTCATTCTATCTCATGCATCACATTTTCATGTAGATTTTGGTAATTCTTATGTCTTTAGTTAAAATTTGTTGTGTTATGCTTTAATTTCCCTAAAGTAGGTTTGGACATGATTAAAATGCAATTTGGCACCATATTGGCCAATTTTGCCCAAATTTGGAACTCATTGTCCAAAAGCATGTTTCAACTTAAATATCCAATTTTTGAACTGAAAGTTGTGATCCATGAAAATGCATGATAAGTTTCTATTTTATTTCTAAATAGCCTTGATTGTTGACTTTTACATGTGAGTCGCCTCTCTTATGATTGTGAATGTTTTGGTTGATTGTGAATTGAGCAATTCTTAGGGCCTATGTGATCACATGATAAAGTATGAATCACATGTTGTTTACTCATGTGGTGTGATATTATTTGATGAAATGTTGGAATAGATTTCATGTAGGATATTTTAGGTGGAGAACCACTTTGTGATCCCTATTTGACCCGACTCTTCCTTCATCATCTTCTTATCCCTCCTCCTCATGAAAGGAAGCCTAAGTGCACATATTTAGCCTTGGACACCTCCAAAAGTTTGGGGTGTCCATATATACATCTCCCTGATTCACTCTTGCCCCATCTTCACAAAGGTCAAATAAAAATAAAAGAAAACAAAAGAAAACAAAAAAGGATTATAAAAGATGCTCCTATTTAAGGGCATCTAGCCAAAAGACGAGTGTGCAAAAGCACTACAATCTCTTACCACAATCCTCTCTTCCATTTTCATACCCATTGGGTTGGGAAACATCAAACCTAGCTCATTTCACCCTTTTTCCACAACTAATTGGGTCACTTTGTGTGGTTTGAAGCATAATATTGAATGCATGAAAGTGAAACATCTTTGGAAATATGGCTACATGATAAGCAATGAATTTTTTTATTATCTACAATGTTCCTCATGAACTAGTAGATCGCGTCAATAACTATAAGATAGGAAGGATGTCTTAGAGGATATACCTAGTCCTGGAGCAAGTGCAATGACATCTCCTCATCATTGTAGATGCAAAACTATCTTCTAGTTGCACTAGGACTCGTGTGATTGTTGTGCCTTTGGGTCTGCACCACAGACTGCAGCCTCAAACATTATTGTTTGCAGCAACTCCTCACTCAACAAACTGCTGGTTGGCGTTGTTCTCCTAGTACTAGACAACGACCTCCCACCTCTACAAAAGTCCACATGGACTGCCTAGAACTCTTTTCATCCTACTAGAAAGGATAGGAAGGAGTCATCCATTCTGTTAGTGTACTAGTCACCAACTTTCTCTCCCACAACAATGATCTCAATTGTTCTCTCCCTTGCTATCCCTCCCTAGTCGTGTAGGACTTGCTTGGGCTATCTTGGTTACCACAACCAGAGAGGACAACAATTATCAGAGAAACTACTTCTCAGTTGTCTGTGTTGTGTTTAGGGAAGCCCTCAGTACCCGTCTATTATTTGGGTTAGGGTTCCCAGTCTGTGCGGGAGTGGAAGGGATGAGAAGATCTTGATTTTTTGCAACCTACGACAATTGAAACAATCATTTAGCATTCTAAATGATCATCTGGATGTGATATGGTCATTCCATACTACAAGACAGTCATTTTTCAATTTCACAATCGTATACAAAATTGGAAATTCGTTTCCCATTAATGTTAAACATTAACTTCTTGCACTCCAAGTAATGTGCAATCGAAATGAATCTGGGAAAGTATCTAGAACCTTCACTCAGCCCAACTAAGAATTCTCACACACGCGAGACATTTGTCTCAGTCACCCATATGGTCGTCTAGTGACTTGAGCCGAGTTGGCCAGTTCATCTGAATGAATCGGTCGGTTTAGAACTTAGACAATTCATATTCTTATCAACCTAACAATCCAAACACCCATCTCAACTCTTAAGCCGACTGTTTGGCACTCCATATGACAATCTTATCTGGTAGTGTAGCCATTTGATATGTTGTGTTAATTGAATACCTAAATGCTTTAGTAATCAATTCAATCATCATTCAAGATCAAACTCCTATTCAAGTTCAATACCTATATGTGTGACCCTATATGTCCCATATTACATTGGCAGTGAATGTTCATAACAACTTATGACATCAAAAGTTATGAGTGGTGCCTAGTCGCACATCAATTCTACCCAAGTAAATGAAATGTTGGGGAACAACTTCAACCTACAATCTTTGAATTGTGTTACAATGCTTGTATAGTTCCTTTGTCATTGATATCTAGATTGAGCTCGAGGCATGGGGTAGTCATCCTCTTCAACATTTAATCTTGTTTCTTGAACCAAGAGCAGACTATCTGAGATATATGTAAGCTCAATATCACATATTGACTCACATGTGCATGGCCATGCATTAATCAGTCTCATTAATCAAGAGTCCTAAGATATCATACTACTGTAGGAGGGAAAAATCTCATCTCTATCACTCATAGTCAGTCCTCATGTGTCACAACCACCCAATAATCCCCTTTATAAAAAACCCATGTTTCAGGACTGCTTTTGATGATGTCAAACCGTACCAAATGACATGTTATGAGTGCAATGATTTCAGGTCTAAGAACTACAATCACCATCATCACTGTGAGAGTTGACTTGACTTCCGTGATAACATATTCCATTTGCTAGTCTCACAGTGGGTCTGTCTGATACACTGTTCTCCAACATGTATTTGTGTGCTTGGTTTGATAAAGCCATATCATTACTAATGATATTTTGTCATCAACGAACTCACACTCTGATCTTGTGTGTTATTATTTTCTATCAACCTTCCACAATAACAACTGATCATGGATAGAATTAGAATATATATATATATATATATATATATATATATATATATATATATATATATATATATTGTGTGTGTGTGCTCTAAACATCTGTGTGATCTCATTTCCTCAAGTCACATACTTGAAGACATACATCATTTAGTAATATTATTCTCTAAACATTTATAATTTTATATCATTATCTCATAATGAATTAAAGAGAATAAATTGCAAGCTTGCCTTTCATCCATTGATCAAATCATTTACAAATTATGCCATTAAAATCATCACATGATTGGATCTCTGGGCATACATACCAACATACTCCCACTTGCACTTAGAGAAAATCACCTAAAAATCATATTCCAAGTGATCTAACATGTCCTTACGTCTTTTGTGTGAAAGTCCCTTTGTCAAGGGGTTAGCAACATTATTCTCATTTGGTACTTTGCAAATCTGTACATCTCCTCATTGTATGATCTCTCATATGAGATGAAACTGCCTTTGTATATGCTTTGAGCATTGATGCAATTTGGGTTCCTTAGCTTGTGGAATATCTCCATTGTTGTTACAATATAGCTCAATTGCGTCGCTGAAGCTTGGAATGACCCCAAGTTCTATAATGAACTTCTTGATCCATACAACCTCCTTTGCTGTATTTGATGCAACAATATACTCGACCTCTGTTGTAGAATAAAAAATGTCTCTTTCTTGGAACTATTCCATCTTACAACTCCATTTTTTAGTTAAAACACAAATCTTGATTGCAATTTGTAGTCCTCTTGATTAGTTTGGAAGCTTGCATCGGTGTAACCCCTTACCACCAACTCTTCCTCTCCGTCATAGACCAAGAACTGATCTTCAGTCCTTCTCAAGTACTTGAGGATGTTCTTTATGATATCCAGTGAGCATCACTTGGATTTGACTAATATCTGTTCGTCATGCTCAAGGCATACAAGACGTCTAGATGGGTACACAATAGTATATACATGATTGATCCAATTGTTGAGGCATATGGAATCAAACTCATGTGTTCCTTTTTTCACAAGAAGTGGGGAATTTGATCTCTAGAGATGGGGACACCGTGACGCACATGCAAGTTTCCTCTCTTTGAGTTCTCCATGCCGAATCACTTCAATACTTTGTCGATGTAAGTGCTTTGACTTAGTCCAAGAAGATTCTTGGATATATCTCTTTAGATCTTTATTCCCAAGATGTAGGATGCTTCTCCCAAGTCTTTCATAAATGTATTTCCAAGACATGTCTTTACCTTTTGTAAAGTAGGGATGTCATTCTCCATCAATAGTAAGTCATTTACATACAATATGAGGAATGCCACTATGCTCCCACTAACCTTCTTGTACACACAAGGTTCATCTTCATTTTGAATGAATTCAAACTCTTTAACTGACTCATTATATTCAAAACCTTGAACTTGTCTGAAACCCTTTGCAACCAATATGCCCTTATAGGTTTAAACTTTTCCATCCATGTCGGTCTTCTTCTTGAAGAACCATTTTCACCCTACGGGTTTTACCCCTTCAAGTGGATCCACCAAAGTCCATGCTTTGTTGGTATACATGGATTCTATCTCAGATCTCATGGCCTCAAGACATTTCTCAAACTTTGGTCCCTCAATAGCATCTAGGTAGGATATTGGCTCATCATCTATGGCCAATTCACTTCCTTCTTATGTTACAAGATATCCAAATCTTTTAATCTCAAGGTGTATCCTATTAGATCTACAAGTTTCTTGTGTTATTTGAAAATTTTGAGATTCCACAACACTTTGTGATTCTCTTTGTTCCTTTTGTACATTTCTTGGTTCAATGTTTTCTTGTTGGTATCAAACCACTTTGAATTCCACTTTTCTCCGACGGATTCCTTTAGAAATAAATTCCTTTTTAAGGAATACAACATCTCTAGCAACAAACACTTTGTTGTCAGGTATGGAATAAAAGTAATATTCGTTAGTCTCCTTAGGATATCCAACAAAATAACATTTATCATATTTAGGACCAAGCTTCTCAGAAAGCATTTTAATAACATAATCTTTGCATCCCCAAATCCTCATAGAAGACATATTGGGATGCTTCCCGGTCCACATCTCATATGGTGTATTTTGAACTAATTTATATGGTACTCGGTTTAGTGTAAATAAAAGGCGGTAGTTTCTAGAGAATACCCTAGAAGGTAGTTGGAATCTCGACTAAAATCATCATCGATTGCACCATATCCAAAAATGTGTGATTCCTTCTTTCTGATACACCATTATGCTGAGGTATTCTAGGTGGAGTCCATGGGGATACAATCCCATGGGCTCTGAGAAGGTTCTCAAACTCTTGGTTTAAGTATTCTCCACCTCGATCAGAATGAAGTTCCTTAATACTTTTTCCAAGTTGGTTCTATACTTCATTTATGAACTCCTTGAATTTTTCAAGAGTTTCTGACATATGTTCATTAAATAAACATAGACATACCTATTGAAGTCATCAGTGAAGGTAACAAAGTATTGATACCCACCTCTAGAGGTTGTTATAAAAGGTCCACGCATATCAGTATGTATGAGTCCTAATATATCACTAGCCCTCTCATTGTTACCAGTAAAAGGGGTTTATCCATCTTTCCCAACAAACAAGATTCACATGTCTCTAATGATTCAAAATCAAAAGAGTCCAGATAACCATTTTTATGGAGTCTGGATATGGGATTCTCATTTATGTTCCCTAGACAAAAACACCAAAGGTATGTCTTGTTTGAGTTGTTGAGTTTTAGTCTTTTGGTATTTATGTTATAAACATATGTCTTTAGATCTAATAAATAAAGACCATAAGACATTGGGGGATTTCTATAAAAGATCCCATCTTTTAAAGTAAAACATCGACCATTTCTAATATGGAATTCAAATACACCTTGTATGTACAAGATACATAAATGATGTTTTATTTATATAAGGTACATAATAGTAGTTTGTTAACTATATTACAAGCCATGTGGGTAGAGATATACTATAGGTTCCAACTGCATTGGCCACAACTCTTGCGCCATTAGAAACTAAGTTCCACTTCACCTTTTCCTAAAGGTCTACTTCCTTTCAGATCCTTCACATGAGAACATATGTGAGATCCACATTCGATATCTATTACCCATGATGAAGAAGTATATAGATTTATCTCAATAATGTATATACCTGAAGTGGAGATCACCATCCCCATCTTCTTCTTCCTGAATGCCTTCAAGTACAAAGGATGAGTTCCTCTTGTACTTTTCTTTCTCCTTATCTTGAGTGTTGAAGATTTGGATTTGAGCTCAACCTCAGAACTCTTCTTGGGCTTGGTTTGATCCTTAGACTCATCTCCATTGATCATCATCACTGGATTGTCCTTCTTCAATTTTTCTATAGCATGAATCAACACGGGAAGCAAGTTTGACATCTGTCCAACCATATTATTCACATGATAACATACAATAAAGCAACTATATGATTCTGGAATTATCTTTATAATCATATCAATGGCCAACTCTTCGCTTAAAGTGAGTTCTTCAATATGATACACATATCCAATCATATTGAGCACATGTTCTTCTACTGAGGTTCCCTCTATGAGCTTAGACTCAAGTAGCACCTTTAAGATATCATCCCTTTCTTTCTTTGTAAGACCAAGTGTCACTTTCTTAAGATGTGTTACCATCTCAAGAGCACTCATGTCCTCGCATTACTCATGCAAATCATAGTTCATGTGGCTTAGCATAAGGTACTTTATCTCCAAGGCATCATTGGCATGCTTCCAGTAAGCATTCGTCTGTGCCCTAGGTACATCAAGAGCAGGTCTTTCTAGCACTGGTTTGTCAAGGACGTAGAAATTACACTCTTCATTGAGAAACCTTCTCAACATCCAAAACCAGTCATGGAAATTTGTCCCATCAAGTTTTTCCTTCTTAAGGACCAATCACAATTCACATTTGTTCATCATTTGATTCTATAAGAGAAAATTTGCATTTGTCAAAAACCTTTTGATTTGATTTGAAAATTTTGATGATATTAATTACATATTTAATTATTACCACTCCCACTATTTTATTCAAATTAGTAGCCCTCACATATCAATTCAAAATATTGCAGCGTACAATATTCTAGTGGGCCAACATCCATATTTCATCAAATCATGAGTCAGCTTGGGTTGATCGCCCATTACTTGACTATTTATATATGCAACGTTTGCCATTTGCATCATATGCAACTCTTAGATAGAGGATATGTGTAGCTCCTTTCCATAATCATCTGCATGCTTCTGGGCTTAGACACTCTAAAAATCACCAGTTGAGCTTGACCAAAAGCCGACACGATAATAATGCACCCCGCTTTGGCAGCACATATTATTACCATCACACTTCCATGAGATTGATGGTATACCATGCTTTGGCATCACCTATGCTTGGTCGATCAAGTTTTAAATGTGTGTTTCTTTTGGAAAGCATCTAAGACTTAATATTGTAATTGAGGGAGTTTGTATTTATAAATACATATAATTTTATCCAATCACCACATATATAGTGTATATCATATACATGCTATATCCCACAACAAAAACATGCAATAAACGAAAGTGATGGTTATTGCCAGCCTAATGTAATTCCTTGGAGCCACAAGGAATTACGTCATCCTAGGTCTACATCACATGTAGAAATTTGTTTTTTATGAAGATCCATGCTTGCCAATCCAGATCTGTTGGTTCAACCCTTGAACCAATTGTCTTGTCTCCTAGCCAGTCGTTTGGTCGTCTCACTGGTTGTCTGGTTCTGTATTCCAACATCTGCTGGATCCTCCAACTGATCAGTTGGGTCCACCAGTCGATCAATTTGGCTCATCCATCTAGTCCTCCTTGGTCCTCCATCTTGTCGGGTCATCTTTGAGATGCCATCATTTTCATCATTATAGGAAAGTAAACTATCATACTATTACATGATTATAGAAAAACCTTGAGTTACATTCTAGGGGAGCAAGGGTATGAAAGAATTAACTTTACATTGGGAAGATAAGATGGAGGCTAGGTACACAGACCGAGATAAAAGGATTAACCAACCACACAACTATGCACAAATAATAGGGGTTATTGGCCATAACCATGCTATACATCCACCATAAAAACTGCTTTTGGGTGACGTGTGTAAATTGATATATATATATATATATATATATATATATATATATATATATATATATATATATATATATATATATATATATACAGTTTGGGAATATCATGGTAATTGATTAGACATATATTATTCACACCACATGTAATAATAGAATGAAAAACCAAAAATCGATCATATTTATTATCCCATAATATAGTAAATTGACGTTGGCTTTGATACCACTATTAGGAAATATGGATATGGAATAGGTAGAGCAAACAAAAAATTTATCTACCATACTCCCCATGAAGCAACACATTGTGTCAATAACTATAAGATATGATGGATGGTTTTGAGAATATACCAGGTCCTGGACCAAGTCTAGTGACATCTCCTCATCGTTGTGGATGCACAATTGTCTTCTAGTTGCATTGGGACTCATCTAATTGTTGCACCTCCTAGTCTGCACCACATATTGCAACCATAAAACTGCTCGTTGATGTTGTTCTCCTAGCGACAGACAATAGCCTCCCGCCTCTAGAGAAATCAACATGGACTTCCTAGAACTCCTGTCGTCCTGCTAGAATGGATAGGATGGAGTCATTCCATTTGTTGGCGTACTAGTCACCGACTTTCTCTCCCACAACAATGATCACAGTTTTTCTCTCCCTTGCGATCCCTCCCTAGTCGGGCAGGACTTTCTTGGGCTCTCTTGGTTACCACAACCAAAGAGGACAACAATTGTCAAATTAATTGATTCTCAATTGTTTGTGTTGTGCTCTGTGAAGCCCCCAGTACACCTCTATTTATAGGAGGGGTTTGAGTCAGGGTTCCCAGTTTGTGCGGGAGTGGAAGAGACTGGAAGATCTTGAATTTTTCCAACCTACAAAAACCAAAATGATTGTCTAGCAACCCATACAGTCATATGGCATGTGAGATGATCATCTCGTACTGTGATATGATCATTTTGCAATTTCCCAATCGCATTAGAAATTGGTAATTTATTTCCCATTAACGTTAAACATTAATTTATTGCACTCTAAGTAATGTGAAATCGAAAGAATTTGGGAAACTATCTAGAACCTTCCCTCGGCACAACCGAGCACTCTCCCCATGCGAGAAGGCATCTTGGTCACCTAGATGGTCGTCTGGTGACTTGAGTCAAGCCAGTCAATTCATCTGAATAAATTGATCGGTTCACAACTTAGCAAATTCATATTCTAATTAGCCTGATAATCCAAAACCCATCTTAACTCTTTAGCTGAACATTTGACACTCCAGACGGCCGTCTCATCCTATGATCTGATTTTCTGGCAGTGTAGCCATCTGATATATTGTGTAAATTGAATACCTAAATGCTTTAGTAACCAATTCAATCATCATTCAAGATTAAACTCCTCTTCTAGGTCGAGACCTATGTGTGTGACCCTATAGGTCCCATATTACATTGGCAGTGAGTATCCATAACAACTAATGACATCACAAGCAATGAGTGGTGCCTAGTCGCACATCAATGCTATCTAAGTAAATGGAAAGTTGGGGAACAACTTCAACCTACGACCTGTGTATGGTGTTATAGTGCTTGTACAGTTCCTTTATTACTGATATCCAAATTGAACTCGACGCGTGGATTAGTCACCCTCTTCAACATTCAATCTTGTTTTTTGAACCAAGAGCAGACTGTCTGAGACATATGTAAGCTTAATATCACATATTGACTCACATGTGCATGGCCATGCATTTCTCAGCCTCGCTAATCAAGAGGCCTAGGATATTTTTACTCTTGTAGGAGGGACAAATCCCATATCTATCACTCACACTCAGTCCCATTTGTCACAATCACCCAATCATCACCATTATAACAACCCAAGTTTTAGGACTACGTTCGATGATGTCAAAGTATACTAAACGACATGTGATGAGTACAATGATTTCATGTCTAAGAACCACAACCACCACCATCACTATGAGATTTGAATATGACTTCCACGATAAAAACTTCCATGTGTTAGCCTCACGATGGGTCTATCTTGTACACTATTCTCCAATATGTATATGTGTTCTTGGTTTGATATAGCCATGACATCAACCAACTCAGACTTTGATCTTGTGTGTTATTGTTGTCTATCAACCTTCCACAATATGGGACATAATAAGAATATATATATATATATATGTACTCTTAACATCTGTATAATCTCATTTCCTCAAGTCACATACTTGAAGACATATGGCATTGAGTAATATTATTCTCTAGACATTAACAATGTTATATCATTATCTCATAAATGAATAAATAGAATAAATTGGATGCTTGCCTTTCATTTATTAATCAAATCATTTACAAATTATGCCATTACAATCATCACATGATTGGCTCTCTAGGCATACATACCAAAAAAACAAAACTCCTAATCATCTTTGATTAACACCATCATGAAATGGTCTACCTAGAACTACAGAATGACATATGGATATCGTGCATGTTCTATGCCCTATATTTGAAGTTCATATGCTCAATGCTCTTTTCATGATTGGATGGTGAAAGTGGAGATGAGAGAGGTGTAATACATGCACTAAGTCACTTTTAAGCCCATCTAGTCAATAATTATCTTTTGCAATGCATTTATCATTCTTGTTTGATTGAAAGAAACTGAAGAGAGAGAGATTAAGTTGGAGCATGCTTGAGGAAAAGTATGTTTTAAGCTTGGGGTATGCAACCCTATTTTAGGACTTCATCTTGTGTCTTTTTAAATCTTAATCACATATAAAAAATGTTAGAATACAAGTCATTCCCTCAACATGTATTTTCCTATCCAATGCACTTATGGACGTCCTTTGCATGTTTTTCAGGTACCTTGAACCACATTTGGATGGATGAGAGAGATAGAGGGGTCCAAAGAAGACCTTAAGGCTCCCCAACCTTCCCCTTGTGGACAAGAATCAAGATCAAGTTAAGGCGTCGATGGATCTCAAAGATTGAAGTGCTAAGTGCCAATGAAGACATCAGTACGATTGTGGTGCCAAGAAATGGTCGTGCTAACTCATGCAAGAATCACATAGATGATAAAAAATGCAAAAAGATACAACAACATGCCTAGAACGATCGTGCTAGCAAGTACGCCCGTGCCGAGAAGCCACCAAAGTGGCTATTCTAGCTGGAAAGACCATGTTACCAAAGACGAGAATAGCCATTCTGTGCTAAACAACATCCACTCCATCTCTCCCACCTCGTCCATGCTATCCAGCACGTCCGTTCTACCTAGCCCCCACCACAGATGTGGTGCCCAACATGATTGTGCTACCAGCCTTCATTTCACCACCTTCAAACCTGACATTTTCCACTTCCCAGCATGACCGTTTCCTTCCACCACAACTGTGCTACCCTATACCCACCATGACCATGCTACCACCTAAAATCCTAATTTTTGTGCATTATTTTGCCGATTTTACCCCCACTTACCCTAGTTCTTCCCCACCACCTATATATACCATAGTGGCAGCCAAAGCATGATATTAGCTACCTCTAGCATTCATTTTCATCCCCCTTTGTATTCAAGAGCTCCACCTACCTCCCTCACTCCATATCCACCTCATTACCACTCAAAACCCCTACTTTTCTAGGGTTTCCACCACCAAACCTTACCTTTCCATGTCATGTTCCATCTTGGATGGAGGTGCATGAGCTTCTATAGCAAGGAGGTGAAGAAGGAGGAACTTCCATGAGCTACCATGGCCTTCTACCTATTTATTCTTTCCTTTTTGCTATTTTCTTTGATTATGAGTAGCTAAGCCCTCTTGGTGGGTCGTTTGGGGGATAAAATGTTACTTTGATACCATGTTGGGGGAAAGTAACTTGTAATGAACATATTTCCACTCTATGATGATTGTCTCTTGTTGGCTAAATTGGACATTATCAAACCCTTTATTTTGATGATAACAAACATTTCATTCTTGTGGATCTAACTTGTTATTTGAGTGTTTCAGGGATAAACAAATAAGGAGGTGGATAGTTGAAGATCAATACAAATTGGAAGATCAACATGCTTAGATTACTCTTATTTTCATGATTGTACTCAATGTAAAAACTTCTACAAGTACATAGACATCATGTAAATCAAGCGTTAGATCTTCCCTATCCACTCACAACACTTAGATAGACCCTCCCCTAAGATAGAAGCACAAGTACACATTGATACACACACTTAGTTCATGGCTCAACACATTGAAACAACGACTTGCTCGGTCGATAAAGTCCTCGATCGAGACACACTCGGTCAACAATATTCTCAACTGAGAATAGACCATCCAACAAGCTCTATAGCCGTTAGACTAAGGTGAAAAAGTAGTTGGGAGTTGAAAATGAACGTTGCAACACATTTACCTCAACCTCCCACTCGGTCAAAGTAAATCTCGACCAAGACACACTCAGTCGACAAACTCCTTGATCGAGACAGGTTCTGGACGTCACTTTTCAACACTAAATAACTAGTCGTTGCAATGAAACTTATGGACACATAATGGCTAGTTGAGCACTAAGAACACCCTAGAAAGTATCTAGAATGTCCCTAAGCACTAGTGAGCCATTCCTATAAATAGGACATGCCTTAGGACACCCAAAGAGCTCACTCGCAATCACTTGCTATCATTTGTGCATACAATTACACTTGAGAATCAATCTTAGTGAGCAACAAGCAAAGCTACACTTGCAATTTTGTTCCCTTGAGCTCCAACTGAGTGTCCTATAGCTAGTATATCCTAGCCACCACATAACCACGTTCATCTATAGTGGATAGGAGATCTATATGCTTGATATAGGATCAAAGCATTGTACTTAATTGGTTAAATATTTTCTTTCTTCCAATCATGTTCCTTTGTATTGTATTTTGTTCTCCTTGACTACTCCTAGGTTGGAGGTTGTCAGAAGGAGGTTCGTGGAGCAAATTCAAGTGTAAAGGCTGCTCTCGGTGACTTGAAGCTACTTTAGAAGGCCGTCTCAAAGGTTGAAGCTACTTCGGGTGAAGGCTACTTCAAGGGTGAGCTTGGAGTTACTTCAGAAGGCTGCTTCTAGGAGGTTTGAGGCTACTTCAGGTGAAGGCTGCCTTAAGGGTGTAGAAGGTGATTGTATTTTATGTAACATCCTTGTGATGTAATAAAATAAATCACTTTCAAAATCCCAGTTAGAAACAATCGGGTAGTGGACTTATTCCCTTATATTTCTAAGGGTGGAACCACTCTACATCCTTGTGTCTTCCTTGTTTCCTCCTACTTCTTGTTTAAAGTGCTTAATTGTTTAATTAACTTTATAAACTCCAAAAAGCTCTATTCACCCCATCTAGATATTTTAATTGGTACCAGAGAAGGTCTTCAAGGAGTTTTAACATGTCTTGAAGAGATGGGGATGGTGTTTTCAACATCCTCGACATGAGTCGGCCATCAACAAGTAATAAAGATTGTAGATGGTGCTTTGAATGTGAAGTAAAAGGCCAGACAACATTGTCCAAAAAGGAAGAAAGGAGAAAAGTTCTACAAAGATAAAAGGGAACAATCAAGTGAGAATAAAGAAGATAAGGTAAGCTGCTTCATTGCAACAATCAGTGAAGAAGAAAATGAGGTAAGCCTACTTGATTTATCTAAAGAAGAGCGATAGCATTGAATAATTACATGATAAATATATTGAATGTAAAAAGAAACTATAAAGAGTTACAAAAACTAATGAAGAATTATATGCTCAATTAAATGATCTTTCTTATGAAAAGGAAAGTATTATTTCTGAAAATTCTACCTTGAAATCATCTTTTAATGATTGGAATATGAAGTTGCTTACTCTAGAAACAAAGTATGATTTTATTTCTCAAGAAAAGATTGAACTACTTGTAAAATTGAATGATCTTCAAACTCAACCTATCTTGTGTACTCAATTAGATTATGATGCTATTATCAAAGAAAGAGATAGTTTGTTATCTAATCTAGATCAAGCAAAGTTAGACATTAAAAGGAGAATGGATGAAATTGCTAAATTACAAAAGGAAATTAGTAGCTTGAAATACAATGGTATTCTTGATAAGATCCCAAAGGATTCTTCCAGCCAAATTGGAAGAAGAGGTTTAGGATATGTTCCAAAAGGAAAATCTCATCCTAAATATAGAAGAGCACAAACACCCTAGACCAAGGCCATACTTGTACCCAAGAACAACTCAAATCAAAGGAGAAATGAAATTGATTCCATTTGTTGTCACTATTGCTTGCATCTTGGACATTATTCTTTCTCATGCCCATATAAGAAAAAGGATGTTGATTTAGTGTGGGTTCCAAGACTTCAAACCTAGGAGATTTGAATATGATTAGTTGAGATTTGACCTAAAATGTTACTTTGATATTCAAAATGTCTTATCTCAACTAAACTGAGCTTTAATTTGTATGTTTCTGTAAAATTGTATTGGAAGTAACCTATATTTTTACTTGAAAATAACTACTGAAAACAAAACAAAAACTATCTCAGTCGACAACAACTTCGACCGAGACACTCTTTGGTTGAGAAAATTGTCGACCAAATAAGTTTCTGTCTCAAACCTGCATTTTATGGAGAAATAGTAAAATTATTGGTCGAGAAAGTTGTCGACCGAGAATATTTCGGCCGAGAAAACAGTCGACCGAGTAAATTACTGTAGTAAGCCTACAAAAACTTGAAAAACATCTAGTTGACAAATAATTCGACTGAACCTTACTCGGTCGAGATCTTTGTCGTCTGAGGAAAATTCTGTCAGAATTGTTTTATAAGAATAAGATACTTCAATTGCAATTAACTTAAGTGACTCAAATATGTAATGAACTTTGCATATTATGTTGCTTTAAATATTGAATGACTCTAATCAAAAAGAAGAATACATGGGCATCAAAACTTTATACTTTGCATGATTAAATTGTTCTAAACAAGCATAATAGAGGAAAAGATTGGTTTCATTCAAGAAAAGTTCTAAATGGAAAACTTAAGTCATAAAAAGGTTTTATCTTAGATTATTCAACTTTCATAAAGTTCATATATGAGCAAAATGAAGAACTAATAATAATCACAACAAGATCAAGTGGCCTATTGGATAACCTATGAAAATGCATACATTTGAAATCTACATGAATGCCTCTCCAGTTGAAAAAGAGTTCGACGAGGGGCATCGCGGTCAAAGTCATGGTCGACCTAAAATAATCCTGACAAAATTCTTATTTGTAAATCAGTCACCTGCACTCAACCTTAGTGTATTTTCTCAGCATGTTAAAAACAAATTGATTCACTATTTTATTTATTCAATTTCACTTCAAAGCTAGTTATGACCTTTGTATCCTTAAAGTAATTTAAATAAGGAAGCTTACAATATTCTTGAATATGATGTATATCTTGTTCTTAAATGAATTCTCTAAACAAATTAGGGCTTAACATCCCTTGTATTTGGTTAGAGATACATTCATTGATTCCACTATGAGCCTATTGAAATCTCATATCATTTTAGGGCTTAACATCCCTTGTAAATGGTTGAGAAACTATTAAAATATATTCATGAGCCTAAAGGATTCTCATTTCATTTTAGGGCTTAACATCCCTTGTAAATGGTTGAGAAACTATTAAAATATATTCATGAGCCTAAAGGATTCTCATGTCATTTCAGGGCTTAACATCCCTTGTACATGGTTGAGAAAATATTAAAATATATTCATGAGCCTAAAAGATTCTCATGTCATTTCAGGGCTTAACATCCCTTGCAAATGATTGAGAAATAAATTATGTTTTTGAATTATGGCTAAATTTGACATTCTTGTTATCGTATACGATTAAGGGGAAGTATCTCATTCAGAGGGAGCAAATTGGTTATATGGCTATCTTTTTGAAATGACAAAGGAGGAGAAATAATATAAATCAAAATAAATGAGTTTCATAATCTCTTGGCTTCACATAAATTATTGCTATATTAATTAAAGAGTTGGATACTATGTTCCATACCTCTTTTTAATAAACAAGAGAATACTTACATAAGGTAAATATCAAGTATGAAACTCATGCTATTTAAATTTCCTTGATTTATATTTTGGAAATGTTTGTCATCTTCAAAGGGGGGAGATTGTTGGCTAAATTGGACATTATCAAACCCTTTGTTTTGATGATAACAAACATTTCATTCTTGTGGATCTAACTTGTTATTTGAGTGTTTCAGGGATAAACAAATAAGGAGGTGGATAGTTGAAGATTAATACAAATTGGAAGATCAACATGCTTAGATTACTCTTATTTTCATGATTGTACTCAATGTAAAAACTTGTACAAGTACATAGACATCATGTAAATCAAGCGTTAGATCTTCCCTATCCATTCACAACACTTAGATAGACCCTCCCCTAAGACAGAAGCACAATTACACTTTGATACATACACTTAGTACATGGCTCAACACATTGAAACAAGGTAGTTTCTCATTCGAAAAAGTCCTCGATCGAGTGTGTATTCTCGATCGAGAATAGACCTTCCATCAAGCTCTATAGTCGTTAGACTAAGGCAAAAAGTAGTTGGGAGTTGAAAATGAACGTTGCAACACATTTACCTCAACCTCCCACTCGGTCGAAGAAAATCTCGACCGAGACACACTCAGTTGACAAACTCCTCGACCGAGACAGGTTCTAGACTACACTTTTCAGTACTGAACAACTAGCTGTTGCAATGCACCTTATGGTCACATAACGGCTAGTTGAGCACTAAGAACACCCTAGAAAGTGTCTAGAACGTCCCTAAGCACTAGTGAGCCATTCCTATAAATAGGACATGCCTTAGGACACCCAAAGCACTCACTCACAATCACTTTCTATCATTTGGGCATACAATTACACTTGAGAATCAGTCTTAGTGAGAAACAAGTAAAGCTACACTTACAATCTTGTTCCCTTGAGCTCCAACTGAATGTCCTATAGCTAATATCTCCTAGCCACCACATAACCACGTTCATCTATAGTGTATAGGAGATCTATACGCATGATATAGGATCAAAGCGCTGCACTCAATTGGTTAAGTATTTTCTTTCTTCCAATCATGTTCCTTTGTATTGTATTTTGTTCTCCTTGACTACTCCTAGGTTGGAGGCTGTCGGAAGGAGGTTTGTGGAGCTACTTTAGGTGGGAAGGTTGCTCCCGGTGACTTGAAGCTACTTCAGAATGTTGTCTCAAAGGTTGAAGCTACTTCAGGTGAAGGCTACTTCAAGGGTGAGCTTGGAGTTACTTTAGAAGGATGCTTCTAGGAGGTTTGAGGCTACTTCAGGTGAAGGCTTCTTCAAGGGTGTAGAAGGTGATTGTATTTTATGTAACATCCTTTCGAGGTAATAAAATAAATCACTTTCAAAATTCTAGTTGGAAACAATCGGGTAGTGGACTGACTCCTTTAGATTTCTAAGGGTGGAACCACTCTACATCCTTGTGTCTTCGTTGTTTCCTCCTACTTCTTGTTCAAAGTCTTTAATTGTTTAATTAACTTTATAAACTCCAAAAAGCTCTATTCACCCCCCCTCTAGATCTTTTATCTCTTGCTTCTATTTCTTCCCATTATTTTACCTGTTATTTATGCTTCTAAACATGGATTGCTTGTTTTATGGTGCTTGATAACACTTAGACTCTAGGGGAAAATGAATTGTATATGTCTATTTTAGGAATTTCTCATAGATTCAACTAGTGGATCCCTAGCTACCACCCTATTTTCCTACATAAAAATCTCTTCTCCTACAACTAAGTGTGACATCTAAGTAGCTAGTGCAATAGTGATTAGTGCAATGTCCTAGAGTTTTCTAAAGGCTAGATGGTGAGTAGCATGAGGTGAAACACCCTCATCTCTACTCTCCCAACCCTTGGCTCTCAATTTCCCTAATTACCCTTACCCTATAAGCCTATATTAGTTGAATCCAATAGAAATCCCACCTAGACCTTGGTCCAATTGAGCCTTGTAAGACTAGATAGGGGGTCAAAGGGTGTAATTCCACTTCCACACTCTATTCTATCCATGGCCCAACCAATATCCTAGGGTTATTTCATTACATTTGACTATACTGTTTGGTTTGGAAATCTAGAATAAAAACATAGAAATTGCATGTTATATCAACCCTCAATTTAGATTCTTGTGAAATTCCTCCAAACTCCCCACTCTTCTCATAATTTTCTAAAATACACATAGCTTATTTAGCTTGCTTATTCTAGTGTATTTTCTTGCCTTAATTTCTCTTTAATCAAATTGCTTAGTTCTTGTTAGTCAATGTTTGGTAGGGTAGTTAGTTCATCCTTGTGCTTGCTTTCTCTAGATAGTGATAGTTTAGGTCCCTAATTTCTCTACTTCCTAAATTGCCAATGTAGTCTCTTGCTCCTTTTGAGTAGTTAATCTCTTTTTTAGTTAGAAATGCTAGTTTAGGGTTAAATTAGGGTTTCTTGTAGTCTAGTTTCCTTTCTTGATTTCAATTACTTGCATCATTATTATAATCAACTCAATTCAACATCAATCCCCAAAAACCATACTGTCCACAATAGGAACGTAGCCCTCCACCCTAATCTATCTCTAATGCCCCCTCTTTCCCTACAGATTGACCCCTTTGCTTGCATCTTGCCTATACTACAATAGAATATTGTGTTCTTGTGGGTGATATGGTCTAAAAGAAAAAGTTTGGGTGGTAAGCCCTTCCTTTACCTCATTTTTCTTTATGTACCTTGTTCTTATCTTCTGTTGAGATGATCAAACAATCTAACTATCAAGTATGGTGTGTGTGTGTTTCTTAGAAAAACTAAATTTTAATAAAACAAGAAGGTTTTGAGATTCTCAAACCATGTGCAATGCCTCCCACTAGTGCTAAATTTAGATCCTTCAGCCAGGCTTGGTGTTCTTTGATTCGATCAACTGTTATCCAAAAGAAAAATATTTCCATCCTCATCATAGGAAATCTTCTCACATTCCTTTACTACATGATCTTCCTCCTAAGGGTCATGCAGGATTCTCAAGTGTTTTATTCATTTCCCTATCCTATGGGGACACCATCAGAGATCTCAAAGTAAGAATCTTGATCAACATAAATTTTCATCTCATTCAAGATGATGCTCTTAGGAAGCTTCTCTATTATCTTCTTCTTGAAGGTACACACACCCTTATGAAACTTCACATAAGTTGGGCCTTGCTTGATGATGTCAAGGAATAATGTTTTTACCTTAATCTACCTTAAGACATTCAGAGTTTTCATTCCATAGATTTGCTTTCCTTTGAGGAATGGGTCTCTATAGGCATCATAGTGAGGGATCTCAATCATATTGGACATCATAGAACCTTGAAATATAACATTGGGATGTCTTGGATCAACGATTGGGCACTTGGTTGTGTAACCTCATATAAAGGTGGGACACTTGGTATTAATGCTTCAAAAGGATTTGGAACAATAGATTTGCTAGTTCCCTTGGAACTCTCAATACAAGGTGGTCTAGTAAAATATGTAGTGCACTTGGCACTCTCATCAGCACTTTCTGGCAAGGGTTCTCCATCATGATCTTTATGAAACTACTTCCCTCCCATGTTGAGCTTCTCAACAACCTTTTCACACCTGAATACTGGAACCATCTTCACTTGCTCATGGGGAGGAGAGGGAACATGTGATGGTTGTGATGGTGGTGGTGGTCTTTGGTGTGGTGGGTTAGGATTGTGAAGGACGTAGGATGGTTGTTGTGGATGTGGTTGGTATGGGGGGGGTTCTTGTGGTTGACATTGTGGTGGTTGTTAGTTGTGTTAGAAGTTGTATGAAGGTTGAGGAGGTGGTGGAGCATAAGGGGTATGGGGAGTTTGATATTGTTTCAAGGTAGATAATTTCTCTTGTGGTGGAGTATAGATGCGTTGAGGAGTATCCATAGAACCATTTACATAGTTAAGTTTGGCCATGGTTTGGTAAGGGAGTCTTCCCTCGTCAAGGTGGGAAAGTGACATGAAAATTTGGTCTAACTTTTTCTTAAGCCAATTAATTGTTTTTCCATAAAAGGACACTTCTCTCTTCACTTCATCAAGACTTCTTAACCTTGCAAGAAATTCTTCTTTAAACATGGAGATGTCACTTGGCTCATGATCCCCTTATCACTCCCATGAAAGTTTGGATGATTTCTTCATTCTAAATTGCAAGAGCTCGACATGGATCCTTGGTTGTCTAAGATGCCATAGGACTATAGACTTGCATATCTTCACAAAGAGTCTCCATGTAGTTGGCTGAGTCATTAGAAGAACCTCCCACATGAATGTTCATGAGATTTACCATGTCTTCCAATATTTTCATCACATAGGGAGGGGAATTGATCCATTGAAAAGATGTAATAGACAAAGATGTCAAGAAGGTGAGTTGGAAAAAGGTTGCTGATAATCCAAGTGTGTGTCATCATTGTAATACGACATTCTGTTTTGGTTGGGTTACTACAAGACCAACAACTTTATGTTAAATTAACATATCTTCACATTTGGGAGAACTCATCATGCTAACCAATGGCACTAGAGGAACGAAAAAAGATGATGATAAGGATAAGTGAAGGGATCATTTACAAATTTGAGCAATTTATGGTTTTTGGAATGAGGGATGAAATGGATTTTGATGTAATTGATCGTAATTAGACACTAGCAATTTCTTCATTATAGTTAGTGGAAAACGACAATAGGTCTAGCTTGGGTGTGAATGGATCTTCACTTTTTAATAAAAGGCCTTGATTCTGGTAGGTGGCATGATGCTATATTTTAGTATTGTTGTATCTCCAAGCTCCTTGATGAGGTCAGGCCATCGCCACCTATAAAGAGAGAGTGATGCACTATGAATCACATATTCGCATATGTGTATGGATACGGGTATGGGTATAGTACTGTACAAGGATATGCCAATTTTTTTAATATATAGGATACAGATACAATGTAGATATGGTGCTTTTTTTAGTGTTAATTTTAAAATTCTATGGAAACACACCAAATTATTAAAAAAATAGATTAAAACAATAAAATTTGATTCTCAAATCATAATATATCAAGGGGAGTCTAGAGTTGGGGAGTCACTTGGCTTTGGGATTTGGAGGGATCATGTGAGTGGGGTGGTACCTTGGTTGTTAAATGGGTTAGTTCTATCCAGGATGCATTAAGGTTGTATCCTGCTAATAAAAAAATTGGATACGGCTTAAGAAGTATCTAGTACATAGTAGAGAGTATCTAGGGAGTATATGTATCAGATATGTATTCAATACTGGTAGGACATCTATTTTTGAGTATTGGGGCTTCATAGGGGGAGACAAAAGGCTGGTGATCCAATGTTTATCTTCTAAGGAGATGAATTAGATATTATCTAGATAGAAATCTAGAATAAACCACAATAGATTTAGCCACCAAAATAAAAGGCACGTTAACCAGCAATACCAAACTGAAGCCTTTCAGAGAATGTGGATGACATCAATGTACATAAAACTTACACATCAACAAGGGAAAGCATGCACAAGTACCATGTAAAGGTGAATGAAGTGGTTTGCAAAAAACAATAGGTAAAAATCCATGATTAGACATTGAAATTCATTTAAAAGAGAAATCACAAGAAATGGAAGAGATAGAAACAATAAAGAGAAGAAGGAAGATGGCATTTAGCAAGGGGAATGGTGACTAACCTCAAACTGATTATAAGGAAGCAACTGTGACATCCTTGTTGCTAGTGGTTACTTAGCAGAAGGGTTGAGACAAGAGCTGGTGTCAGGTGTTAATTGAGCCTAGTCGTATCCAAATTTTTTTTCAATTTTTACCAACTCAATATGGTCGAGATACAACCATGGAACAAGACTTCAACTTCAAACTTACTTCGACATGTGTGGACATGGAAGTTTTTGGAAATGTAAGATTTTTACAACCAAACTTCAACGCAACTTCGACAAAAAAATACTAAAAATAGTCATTTTGTGATGAAAATTGATAGATTTCATCAAATCTAGATAAAACACAATATATGCTTACATATAGCCATCCATAGAGTATTACTATCACAGAACTGTTCTTACCCCAATCCCAATCCCACTGCCTAGACAGTAGAAAAAGGATTGAAGCGCCCGTCCCTGAGTGGCCCAATAGGATCAATCACACTGGCATATACAATAAGAAATAAATACCTCAAAACTGGATAATTAAAGAACAAACTAACCCAATATGGAGATATTCCCGATTTATCTTTGTCATCAGAGTGTATGAGTGCGGTAGCGATCTTATTTTAATATTCCATTGGTATTACCTAAAATCAAGAAAATCGAGACACAATCATGCAATTGCACGGTACGCTATCAAAAATCAAGCAAAATGATTTATAACAAAATAGTATACTTGGCAGGACTTATATTCAAAAGAATAACAAGCAATTTGCAAAACCAACATTTATTCGACAAGTTCTTCAAGCAATTTGAATTTTATTACGAGTTCCCATTATGCTGTAATTCGAGAAGCATGCTTATATAATTTGTGTGACTCTATTACCCCAACGTGATGGGGAAGGTCACTAGGCTCCTTCTCACCATAGGAACATAGGAGGCCAATGTACAAGTCCCACCTCCAAATGAGGGGGTTGTTGTACTCAATATCAACATTATCAACATTATCAATATCATCATCATTATCAATATACGGGCAGTCATAATGGGCATTCAATTTATGTTTTCATGTTTTTCAAAATATAATATAGAAAAACAGAAGACTAATCATAGGGAACAATAGCTCATCCAAGTAACTAGCCAAGCATACGGTCAAGAGATACATAAAAGTATCTTCAATACAATCAAGGAGGAGTTATATAAATAGCGTACCTTTCACCGAGGATTTCGAGTATAATCAACAAATAATAGGTAGACCCTTCGAGTCAGATCCTAAATCATCAAAATAGGATCAAGGGTTAAGATCAAGATATTTGGATATCATGTTTAATATTCGAGATTAGGGTTACACTTTTTCCTATGTCAACCTTAGGGTTAGGTCATCCACTTATGATCAACCAATATATCAATTTGTCCAACATTATTTCAAATATCAAGTATTTTCGAGTGTGAATGACTTTCCTAGGTTTCTAGGATCATGTGTGTTAACCCTAATTTATGGTCATTATCCAAGTCATCATCATGTTCCTAATTCATCATGATACTTAGCATAATTGCAATCCAAGATCAGTTTGATTAAAGTAGAGTCATGAAATATACACTTGATCAAGGTTTTTCACAAGATTTAGATTTATTATCACAATATAAAGTTTAATCCTTAGTTCAATGTGCATGATTCACATTCTAGGAGAGATAAGTTACAAGATCAGATCTAAACTCATATTTAATCAAGTTTGGCTTCAAGATGATCATTAGAGTCAAATATCAAGATTTCAAGGGATTAGTCACTAGAATAGAGTCATTAAATAAGAAAGATATCAAGATTTAATCATATCAGTGATCATAGTTTGGAATCAGGTTTCAAAAGTATTTTTAAACAAACCATTGGATTTTTCTGATCAAAATTGACTATTTATTCGAATTATTTGGATCTAGGAATCAAGAGATATGATTTTTACAAGATTCATCTATT
Source organism: Alisma plantago-aquatica (assembly GCA_963693085.1). Lineage (NCBI taxonomy): Eukaryota > Viridiplantae > Streptophyta > Magnoliopsida > Alismatales > Alismataceae > Alisma > Alisma plantago-aquatica. Next base: position 727,778,750 of record OY856410.1, on the reverse strand, counting down.
TATTTGAATTTTGAGCAGAAAGAAGTAGAAATACCTTAAATGCAGAAAAACAAGGACCATTCGATATTAAAAGAATGACCCAGATCGAGCCATGTGAGCAAGGAGGCTCGATTGGTTTAGGGTCTGGCTTGATCCTTCAATTGGCCGGTTCGCTTCTTAATATTGGGTTCGAAGATAGGTTTGTTGGACCGGGGAGAGCACTTGAACCGGCGGATTGGGACCTTTCTCTCCCGCTCCAGCAGTCGTGCGAGAAGCACAGGTCCACAACGGATTGTCTCGCCAGTGCTAGCAGAGGAGGGGGTAGGAGGGCTGATGAAGGGAAGTGAAGGCACCGCCCAGCTTCGTTGCGCCATCGCAAGTCGGATGGTGGTGGCGAGTTGAGACGAGGGAGGGTCGAGAGGAGACGCCCAAAACACTAGGGCGGAGGCACCGTTGGACAACCAGGAGAAATAGGGAGGAAAAAATAGGGTGCCCGAGGCTGAATCGGAGGGCGAGAACAAGGCTCATAGCTTGGCGTGTTAATGGCGAACATGAGGGTCCTTTTTATAGTACTCAGGGTAGGTTTTAGGGCTACCGATCTTGAAGCACAAGTTGTGGCCGCCGAAAGGAGAGGGAAGAGTGTGAGCAATGGTTTTGCGGCTGGATAGAGCACAAAAGCTATCCAAAATAGGGTTTGGTGAGCACAAAATCACAAGGGGAACATTTCCTCTCGATTAGAATTTTGATTCATGGTCGTAGGCGGGAGATTCGCCATAATGGCTGCATTCATGCCTCCCCACAATCAGCGGGAGGTCGAAGACAATTGCTAGGCCACTGGATCCGGCCCTGATCCATGGGGAGGAGATCCAAGGGCTGAGAGGCTCCCCCGATCCCTTGCAACGGATCGCTGACATGGCAAAGGTCAAATAAAAGACAAATTAAAAAGTAAAAGAATGGTTTTCAACACATTAACTTCAATAATCCATAGAAAATCGTAGGAATGTCCAAATAACCTCAAATTTAGATCAAAGCCTCACAAAAACGTGTAGAACGTTTAGAAAATGTTTGAGACTCAAATGATAAATTTTGATGGATCAATTTGATCCTTTGGATAAAGTATTAAATAAATCAAATATGTGGGGTTTTAAAGTGTATAAAATTCACATTGATCACTATATTTCACATTTGAGTACCAATATTGATTATGAAACCAAGAAAAATGAATTGGGGCCATGAGTGAACATAAAGATGGCAAAAGAGTAATTACTTTATCATTATGCTAAAATCCATTTAGTCACATCCTTCCCTCCTTAAAAAGTAATTTTGTCCCCAAAATTCAAAACATCCTCAAAATCAGAATTATCCAGATCCAGATCATATCCTCAATTATTTGAACATCCTCAACTATAAAATCAAAATCATGTCCTCAAACTTCAATTAGTCCCGAAAATCATAATTGAGATTCCATGTTCCACATCATAATCAACTTGTCATTAACATCATTTCATCATCGAGCAAAAGAGTTCAAAGTCAATGCATATATAGTCCAAAGTCATCACATGAGTCATAAATATAGAGTGCATCCTATTGCTCACAAATTTGTAGAGATCATATTTTAGGTCAAACAAATAGAGTTCAAGTGTACAAGGTGACTTTCAATCCCAAATATTTCAGGGTCCTAGACTCTACATTGGCCTAGGTGGGGTTATACTTCCATGATTTGAGATTTCATATTTCAACATTTCAAGTCCACATCATACTTTCAATATCATGATTTTCGGGCTCAAATCAATGGGGAGGTCCCACCCTAGTCCTAATGAGAGCTAAACCCTAATTCATAAGTCACGAAGTCAAGATAGTCATCATTTCAAAATTTTCAAATTTTGGGATTTTGAAGTCATTAGTCATATATTTCAAGGTCCAAATAGTGTGATCATAGGATTTGTATCATTATTGAGATTGGATAACCGTGAGTCACAATATTATATATCAATATCAAGAGTCGAGATCAAAAGTCATAGGTCCAAAATTTTGAAGCTAGGGTTTAGATTCCTATTTAGACCTTAGGGGGCATCATTCATCTATATCCAATTTCGAGCAACATTATTCAATATTCGAGCAACATATCATAATTTCATTATCATGGTTTCCAAGGTTGATGAATGATCTAGACCTAGGTCTATTTAGGAAGTCAACCTCAAGCTATAGTCAATATTTTCATATATCAAGATCATTATCAAATCAATATTCAGATCGAGTATCGACCATGGTTTAAACCTATTAGGCTTAGGTCAACCAATCCAAAATCGGGTGAAAGGAGATACCTTTCCAAACTCTAAATAATCAAAAATTTAGAGGTAGTCAAAAAAGGGATGTGACCTAGGTTAGGGGAGTCATGAGTCAACTACTACCCTAATCTAGAACATTACTTACATTGGTCACGATCCACTGATCTTATTCAAATAGGGAGAGTATCAAAAATTAAATCATATATATCAAAGTCATAAGATCAAAATTCAAGATAATAGGGAAATAATGTCAAATTTTGCAATTTTTTTTCCTCTCATGATCAAGGTAATGATATAATTTGGAAATCAAGGATTTGAATTGGGCATTCGAGGAATTAGAGCATAATAGTGCAAAATCTAGTCCCATAATCATCATATCAAAATCGAGATTGCAAAAGGCATAAATAGTCAATAGAGAATCTGCTTTCTGCATCATGGTATTACATCATGTTTTTGTGAGTCCTAAGCTTAGTCACTTGATGGCTTAGTCATGATATGTATCAAAATAGGGTACAAGTTTGCTTAACTATGTATGAGGTTTAATCAACAATATGGCAACATGGACATAAATCAAATAGAGACCTCATTAACAATGAGGTATAAAGTTTAAGTCATCCTTATTTCCCCAAATCATAATTCGTATCATTTACCTCAAACATAGAAAGCATCTAGTCTAGTTTTGATTAAATCAAGTTTTACTGAAGGGTCAAGCATGAGTATTTGATTGAATTGATCAAAAATCAAGTTTTCAAATTAAGGTCAGATCATGGTATCAACTTTCAAGATTTAGTGATATTCATTATTCCCATGCATAAGCTACCCATAATCGAGACATCATGTGGCAAAAAGGTCAAAAGAAAGGACCACATGAGGAGATGAATAGACTACCTAATCTTCTTCTACATGGGTGGCTTAGGATAGTCCTTAAAGAAGAGATAAGATGCTAGAAAACTCTCTAGGGTTTCACACGAGAACCTTTCGGTCCAGTTCTGGATCAATTAAGGCCAGGTAGAGCGGGGGATCTCAGCCACCGTGAAGACGAATAGGAGAAATTATGTCAGGACCCCGAGCCTAGACACCTCAATTTTCACCATTATGGACTTTAGGGTTTCTTGGGTGTAAGAGACTTGAGAAATTATTTACTTAAAGTATATGGGAGTGTGTAAGCTCTGATACCAAATGTCACAGAACTGTTCTTACCCCAATCCCAATCCCACTGCCTAGACAGCAGAAAAAGGATTGAAGCGCCCGTCCCTGAGTGGCCCAATAGGATCAATCACACTGGCATATACAATAAGAAATAAATAACTCAAAAATGGATAATTAAAGAACAAGCTAACCCAATATGGAGATATTCCCGATTCATCTTTGTCATCAGAGTGTATGAGTGCGGTAGAGATCTTATTTTAATATTCCATCGGTATTACCTAAAATCAAGAAAATCGAGACACAATCATGCGATTGCACGGTACGCTATCAAAAATCAAGCAAAACGATTTATAACAAAATAGTATACTTGGCAGGACTTATATTCAAAAGAATAACAAACAATTTGCAAAACCAACATTTATTCGGCAAGTTCTTCAAGCAATTCAAATTTTATTACGAGTTCCCATTATGCTGTAATTTGAGAAGCATGCTTATATAATTTGTGTGACTCTATTACCCCAACGCGATGGGGAAGGTCACTAGGCTCCTTCTCACCATAGGAACATAGGAGGCCAATGTACAAGTCCCACCTCCAAATGAGGGGGTTGTTGTACTCAATATCAACATTATCAACATTATCAATATCATCACCATTATCAATATACGGGCAGTCATAATGGGCATTCAATTTATGTTTTCATGTTTTTCAAAATATAATATAGAAAAATAGAAGACTAATCATAGGGAACAATAGCTCATCCAAGTAACTAGCCAAGCATACGGTCAAGAGATACATAAAAGTATCTTCAATACAATCAAGGAGGAGTTATATAAATAGCGTACCTTTCACTGAGGATTTCGAGTATAATCAACAAATAATAGGTAGACCCTTCGAGTCCGATCCTAAATCATCAAAATAGGATCAAGGGTTAAGATTAAGATATTTGGATATCACGTTTAATATTCGAGATTAGGGTTACACTTTTTCCTATGTCAACCTTAGGGTTAGGTCATCCACTTATGATCAACCAATATATCAATTTGTCCAACATTATTTCAAATATCAAGTATTTTCGAGTGTGAATGACTTTCCTAGGTTTCTAGGATCATGTGTGTTAACCCTAATTTATGGTCATTATCCAAGTCATCATCATGTTCCTAATTCATCATGATACTTAGCATAATTGCAATCCAAGATCAGTTTGATTAAAGTAGAGTCATGAAATATACACATGATCAAGGTTTTTCACAAGATTTAGATTTATTATCACAATATAAAGGTTAATCCTTAGTTCAATGTGCATGATTCACATTCTAGGAGAGATACGTTACAAGATCAGATCTAAACTCATATTTAATCAAGTTTGGCTTCAAGATGATCATTAGAGTCAAATATCAAAATTTCAAGGGATTAGTCACTAGAATAGAGTCATTAAATAAGAAAGATATCAACATTTAATCATATCAGTGATCATAGTTTGGAATCAGGTTTCAAAAGTATTTTTAAACAATCCATTGGATTTTTATGATCAAAATTGACTATTTATTCGAATTATTTGGATCTAGGAATCAAGAGATATGATTTTTACAAGATTCATCTATTTATTTGAATTTTGAGCAGAAAGAAGTAGAAATACCTTAAATGCAGAAAAACAAGGACCATTCGATATTAAAAGAATGACCCAGATCGAGCCATGTGAGCAAGGAGGCTTGATTGGTTTAGGGTCTGGCTTGATCCTTCAATTGGCCGGTTCGCTTCTTAATAATGGGTTCGAAGGTAGGTTTGATGGATCGGGGAGAGCACTTGAACCGGTGGATTGGGACCTTTCTCTCCCGCTCCAGCAGTCGTGCGAGCAGCACAGGTCCATGGCGGATTGTCTCGCCGGTGCTAGCAGAGGAGGGGGTAGGAGGGCTGATGAAGGGAAGTGAAGGTGCCGCCGAGCTTCGTTGCGCCATCGCAAGTCGGATGGTGGTGGCGAGTTGAGACGAGGGAGGGTCGAGAGGAGATGGCCAAAACACTGGGGCGGCGGCTCCGTTGGACAACCAGGAGAAACAAGGAGGAAAAAATAGGGTGCCTGAGCTGAATCGTAGGGTGAGAACAAGGCTCATAGCTTGGCATGTTGATGGCGAACATGAGGGACCTTTTTATAGTACTCAGGGTAGGTTTTAGGGCTACCGATCTTGAAGCACCAGCTGTGGCCGCCGAAAGGAGAGGGAAGAGTGTGAGCAATGGTTTGGCGGCTGGACAGAGCACAAAAGCTATCCAAAATAGGGTTTGGTGAGCGTGAAATCACAAGGGGAACATTTCCTCTCGATTATAATTTTGATTCATGGTCGTAGGCGGGAGATTCGCCATAATGGTCGCATTCATGCCTCCCCGCAATCAGCGGGAGGTTGAAGATAATTGCTGGGCCACTGGATCCGGCCCTGATCCATGGGGAGGAGATCCAAGGGCTGAGAGGCGCCCCCGATCCCTTGCAACGGATCACTGACATGGCAAAGGTCAAATAAAAGACAAAATAAAAAGTAAAAGAATGGTTTTCAACACATTAACTTCAATAATCCATAGAAAATCGTAGGAATGTCCATATAACCTCAAATTTGGATCAAAGCCTCAAAAAAACGTGTAGAACCTTTATAAAAAGTTTGAGACTCAAATGATAAATTTTGATGAATCAATTTGATCCTTTGGATAAAGTATTAAATAAATCAAATATGTGGGGTTTTAAAGTGTATAAAATTCACATTGATCACTATATTTCACATTTGAGTACCAATATTGATTATGAAACCAAGAAAAATGAATTGGGGCCATGAGTGAACATAAAGATGGCAAAAGAGTAATTACTTTATCATTATGCTAAAATCCATTTTGTCACAACTACATATGTAAAAAATATGCGATTACATACGGTTGTCTCCGAACTATAGAGTTCTTCCATATATAAAGTTTTGACAATAAACAGACCGTATAAAAATGGTATAAATATATGGTAGATCTAGCTACAGGGGGTCCATCTATTAATATTAGCTTAGAATTATAAAAAATAACATCAAAATTTCCTTACCTAAAGGTTTAACACCTTTCCCCCTCACACAACACTCTCCATAAAACATCAGAAGAATGTTGCCAACTTTGACGACTACGACTGATTTTGAGGACATTGTGGAATTTTTAATGGAACTAAGTCAACTTCATCAACGTATAGGGAAATGTCAACAACTTTGACTTAATGTTTAGGATATTGTGGAATGAGTATGTTTACATGGATTTGACATCACCAGCTGTCGACATCGACAAAATCAGTGAAATTTCACCCAATGTCGACGACATTTAGTACCATGTATACGACATGGATACAACTTAAGAGTATCTGATATGTATCCTGGAGTATCCATGGAGTATTGGTATCCAATACGTATCTAGTTCGGTTATGACATATGATTTAGAGTATCCATGCTTTGTAGGTAATGCATCATTAATGATGTATGCAATCCCATTCACCCATCTCCAAACAAGAAATTGTTGGAGCATTCAAAATTCCCTCCATTGGCATACTCTGCACCATAAGTTCTTCAAGCATCAAGATTGGTACATTAAAACACTTTACCATAACACGGCTAGTGTGCCAATTTCTTAATCCAGGTAAAATGGTGTTCATCCTAAAAAAATAGGTAAATTGTAGTTCTTGTGTTCTTATGTAGGTTCTTAGATTTTCGTTTTCCTCCTAGATCTTGAATAGTTTTTAGGTTCTCCTTTATTTTATTTCATGTGCATGGAACTTTTTGATCGAGGTCCCAACGTAGAGGTCGACCCACCAAAGTTTGAGGTCTCAAGTTTGAGATTCAACTGCTACGGTGACTCGGTTGATATGTGTATGCATGCAATATCTATATTTGTCTATGTGTGGATGTGTGAATAATGTTTAAGTATATGTATATAGTCTACGATATAAAAGCATGATATAATGAATTATAAAACATCAAAAGTTCAACCAATTATTATAAACAAGTAAACTAATGATTTACAACATAAGAACATAGTTATAAGTAACTCAATAAGTGAATACCTCAATATTTCAAACACTGAGCTTGGGCACAAGAGGATTAAAATTCCTCAAAAGATCACTTAGACAAAATCAACAAAACTCAACTGAGTCTTTGACCCCGTGATCGGGTCATTAAGTAAGTAGTTAAACTTGTCACTTCACATGGTCAAAGCTAGGTCTTGGTCAAAAATAGCTTCATCCCCACTGGACCCACCCACTACACCTTTTGGTGGTGGTCAACCGGTCCAACAAATCAGATCATATTGGGTTTCAAACCCTATTTTTAATGATATAAGCTGGCCTCCTCTCTACTTCAGGCTGGACACACTGGGGTTGGTTACTCTATGCAGAGTTACAAATTTGGGAAATCGTTCATAATTCCTTTTTTAAAACACATACATGAAATGGACCAAATAGAGATAGTTACTCTAGGAAGAGTTACAAATTTGAGAGATAATTGGTAATTCCTTTTTTAAAAGACATGCATGAAATGGACCAAATATAGTCACTCTGGGAAGAGTTACAAATGTGGGAGATCGTTGTTAATTTCTTTTTTAAAACACATACATGAAATACATTTTAGAAATGGATAACAACAAATCTTCTTATGAAGTCTCTGCCATTATTGTTTATTAACAATAGTTCCTTGAAGTGTATATATATACCTTGATATTTGGACAAAAATGTAACATATATACATATATATATTTCTGCTACAAAACAAATGTTTTTTCTATATTTTATTAGGCACCTCAAATCATGGTCGAAAAGTAATGAAAAAAATGATGATTCAACATATAACTAGGTCGTTGGTGTCATGTTTGCTTTAATATCACTTACATATAAGTATCGTTATATTTTAATTGTAGTTTTGACAATAACATGGCTAAAGGCATGCTGCTAAAACTACATTAAATAATATAATATAAAACACAAAATAAAAAAGATTGTACACTGAAACAAGTAGCTTAATGTTAAAGAGAGATGGAGAGAACTCTTACATTGGTGAAAAGAAAATTATGCCCCATTGAATAAGGATGTTCATGGGCCATGAAGATAAAAATTACTATATATTTTTCATTTCTTTCTTTGATAGTATAATTGTTATATTTTTATTTAGAAAAATGGAAAAAATATTCATCATTAATAGTGTTTCAAAAATTCGTCAATGTGGCTGCATATAAGGTCCCATACAAGGTTCAGACCACCTATCGAACCGCATATTGAAAATCCCCCCACAAAAGCGGACCCGACCGCATAATCAGTCGCACGGTCGCATTAAAGGCTAGTTAATCCCCCTTTTTTGATAGAAATATTTTCATTTCTTCTTTTTTACATTTATATTCATCTATGTTTGTTTAGATTTTGATCATAGTGCATGTTTGTATTTATTTAAGTTGTGATGATTGCATATTTGTATGATTGCATCCATTATTCTTGTAACTACACTATTAAGATACGTAATTATACATATTAATTATATGTATTCATGATATATATATAGATATAATAACTAATAAATAAATAAATCCCAAACCTCATATAATCCCACATATCACATATACTCTATTGGGTGAACGTATAATACATATCACTTTCGAAAACATTGATCACTAGTTTGAAGCTCAGTCATATACTTTATGGAAACTTCACTTCTAAATCAAATGAACTTGGAGGCATAAGTATAAGATACATGGACATCAGGTTAATCTTAGTCACATGCTATCTTTTTCTTTCATATATAACATTATCATGGGAGAGATTCAACTCAATTCCTGTGAAGATATTGTTTAATTTTATATTTCAAGATATGGAAAGTATAATGGAATTTATGTTTATGCAACTTTAGCACCATTAATCTATACACAACTAAGCATGTTTGCTGACAACTTATATTTGAAACAATTATATGAGATAAGAGCATTCATTCACCATAATCTTCAGAGAATGAGCATGAATGTCTATAGTATGAGAAAGGAAAATGAAGTAATGTGTGCATCTTGAAATGTGCATGGATATCAATCGACTAGATAAGAGCTTTCATGATTACACAATGTATAATCTATGAATGTGTTAGAAGGCACCCTTGCCTAGAACTTTTCCTAAAGCTTGAGGCAATGGCATTTTCCTAGGAATACAACCACATCAGATGGCTAATCCTAGAGTCAAGTGCAATGCTATGTTTCTAAGTAGGGATGCGCATAGGGTCGGGTCACTCCAAGTTTTGGCAAGTCCGTGTCCAAACCTATATTTTTAGCTGGGTTTTGGGCCGATTAGGCCCAAGTAATGTTTCAAAAAATAGGCCCATACCTGGACCACAAACAGAGCTCTGTTCTGGGTCAGATTTGGGCTGGCCCAGGTAGCATAGTATATGAAAACATTTCAAACATATTCGTAAGACAAAATATTAAAATAGTTTTTGAAATGTGTACCACTAGGTACATGTAATCTTTATGTATCATCAGAGGAACTAATACACTTACAAATTAGTACATAAACCCAATGGATGAAACACATGGAATCTAGATCACACACATTTAAAATCATAGTCACAACCCATTTATTTACATAATATATTAAAAATATCCACCCATTAATGTGATTATTACAATTAACATTGAATAGAAGATGTGTTTTTTTTTCAATTGAATGTCTAGTAATGGCCCGACTGAGGTGATTTATAAAATATGTGTAACTAGTATAACCTCAATCTCTTAGATTATATTTTTTTGTAATAAACATGTTAAATACAACATGAATGTGCGTATCCAAGATTTACTCTAGTGCATTACTATTTTAGTCTTATTAATATGACTGACTAAATATATATTAGTCAAATATAATGCATAAAGTTTGTAGTCAAATGTATCTTACAAATGATACATATCATATACAAACATGTAGTTATATGTATATAATTAATCTGGGTTTCCTAGGTTTACCTTGGCCTTGACCTGACCCGTATAAAAATATAGGTCAAAACTTAGGCCCATACCACCCATGTAAATCACATGGATCACGCCTGGGACAAATTATGCGGGTCGGGAGTCCAATGCTCATACCTATTTTCATGCATTTGTTGTACTACAATAAGGTAAGATGATGAAAGTGTGGCAAATCATTGAGGTCATAACTATCACATATTTTAAGTAAAATAGTGAAGTAGCATGATGTAATCCTTAAAATCCTTGAGCTCAGGGCAACACTATCTTTCTGAGAATTAAAATGCACCAAGAAGATCAGATATGGCTCCAACGACAAGTAGTGAGCTTGTAATATTCAAGGGGGAGAAGTTGCTTGATCATATCAGTGGAAATGAATTAAGTCATGGGAAAAATGTACTATACAAAGATGTCAAGAATGTGCCTTGGATCAAGGTTGTTGGCAATCCTATATTCTTGGCATCATCATTAGTGGATGCTCTATGTTATCTGGTTACTACAAGGCTAGAAACTCTATTTTTAGACACCTAGGAAAACTTATAATGTTGAGTATGTTGAATTCATGGATTTTCAAACACTTAGGCAAACTGATCATGTTGAACAATGACACTAGAGAAGGAAAAAGACGATGACAATGATGAGGAGACCAATTCTGAGTTTGGAGAATTGATTATTGTTGGAACAAAAGAAGGTTTTGATGTATTCTTGTCACAATAAGATATTAGGTATTTCTTCAAGAGATCCATCTGGTAGAAAATGGCAACAAGTAGAGTCAGGTGAGAATGAATCGTCACTTTTTGTAAAGAAGGCATGGTTTTAGTAGATGGCATGATGTTATATTTCATCTTTGACATATTTTCCATGATCCTTAACAAGGTCAGTCTACAGTCATTGACAAAGAGAGAACGAGAGGTGACACATCATCAATGATGTAGATATTTTTCCTGAATAAAGGTATAATAGTGTTCTTTTTGTTCTTTTTTTGCTCCCTAGTATTTTATTTCATGACTACATCAAATCATTTTGTGATTCTCTTTCATATATATCATGTGCATGGAATGTTTTGATGCTACCTATTGCCCTCCTCTTTACGCCGGGCTTGGGACCGACTGGAGTTGGTTATTCCAGGAAGAGTTACAACTTTGAGAGACCATTAGTAATTCCTTTTGTAAAAACCATATATGAAACATATTTTAAAAAATATGTAACAACAAACCTCCCAACAAATTCAATCGCAGTATGTTTTGGCAGTAACATTTTCTCAAAGAAGACATGTAATAAAAAGTGATAACAAAAATACAAGTTTCAACTGCAAAACAAAACCAACATACTTTTATGATGAACTTTTTCTCTACTTTATTAATTTCATCTTCATGATGTAAAGAAAAAAAAGCTTCATTGATGTGGGGAAGGTTCAGTACAACTAGTAAAAAAATGATTATTTTACTCACATTAATGATTTCTAATGTACCTCCTGCCCTTTTGAAAGACTTACCAGTTGATGATCTAGGAAGCATGAACTCTTTCTAAGGGTTGTCGTGTATGTACACAAGACTTACCTAGACACATGGTCTGGATGACCTAGGAGTATCCATCTAAAAAGAAATTTCCCTAGAGCCACACATAGTCGAACCAATCCACTTAATCCTAACCTAAGATAGTAGAGAAAACACCATGTCCAGGCCCTCAACTTCCCTCTCCCATACCCGATTACCCTATAGTGAATGACATCCCTACCACAGAAGATAGAACTACCATATCCACCTCTATTACCTCTAGTCTATCACAACAACGAAAAGGGGCAACACAATTGTGACTGCCACCTTCACTTCAAGTAGCTCTTCCACTTCTCTCTCTCCCCTTCTTTTCTTCCCCTTTGCACCTCCCACCCCCTTCAAGTAGGTGTCCTCCTCCCTCTTCTTCTTTCTCCTATTTCTAGGTCTCCTTCTCCCCCTCTTCCTCATCTTCTGCCTCCATGTATGTGTTTGTGTATGTGTTCTTGCCTATGTTTGTGCTTCCTAGTTGATGATCATTCAACGTCTACATGTATGAGATCATGAATATTCCATAATTGACGCACCCACTTTTCTAGGGAAAATCATCTCTTCTAGTGTCTAGCAATCCACATCAAAACTCCCATCATTGACCTTCTAGAAACATACCTTCTACACATAGACATGAAAGAAACATTCAATACATAGAGTAAATATATATTTTAGGAATAATACAGTCAATTATCCATTTCTAATAATGTCACTCCTCCACCCTCTGTCTACACCATCAAACAACTTTCTTGGTTTCCTCCATTCAAGCTCTATGTCCATTTCCTAGTAATGCAGATTGCATGGATTGACCCCATATTCCATCCACCCACTGCCCTCAAGTTGTTGTCCAATAAGATCTAATTCCCAAGCTGAGCCCCATCACTACAAAAAAAGATTGATTTAGCTACACATTATCTAGCTGCATATATTGTGATTATAGCTAATAACAACTCTCTTTACAAATTTTATAAATATAAGTAAAGTATTTGTAGTAAATTCTAATAACTACAAAATTTACTACACATATTCATCCACTATAGAATTTTCTTAACAATCCTCTCTTCCTCCCCATTCCACTTAAGCAACAGGCCCAAAAATTCAAGTTTACCGTGCGCTGCTCCCTCTTTCCACTGTTAGTGCGATCATTACTCCCTTTGCCAAAACAGTTGCCCCATGGAACCGATACTCCGTAGTTTCCGTCTACCCCCCTTCCCCCTCCACCTACCCCCACTGCCTTGCCCCCACCATGTTCTCTCCGTGTCACTCTCTTCTCCGACCCCCATCATGTTTTCTCTATCTTACTCTCTTCTCCACCCATCGTATTTTCTTTGTCTCGCTCTCTTCTCCCCACCCCCTCTCCCTCGCACCCCCTTCTCCTACCATGAGTCCCGATGACATCTGCAAATCAATGAGAAAGACAAAATGTAACAGGTCCAGCCATCGGCTTGGTAGCATTCTGCAGATCAATGAGAAAGACAAAATGTAATATAGATGTCATTATGTATAGGTAGGAGCTTATTCGTAAATGCAGTGGGAGAAGAAAGCTTATGGAATAGGTAAGTTATGAGTAGGAGAAACTATGCTTTCTTGTTTCTTTCGTGAGATATATCTCAAAACTTGTATGTTTCTTTGTAGGTATCCATGGTGGTTCGCACAAAGTGGATGCTAACATCAACTTGATGGTGCTTGATCTACAAATACAAAAGTACATAACGTATAGATTATGAGAAGAAATGTCAATATGTTCTGATCCAGGGGATTTTCCAACCAAAACTAACCATACATGAACCTCTACATGAGTTGCCAACAGGAAAGGTTGCAACTCAAGCTTTGGGAGTTGATGAGGGCATGGCACATACCTCTATCATGTTTGGGATTGGAAGATTCACCACTAAAGCTGAGATTCATAGGGCTGTTAAACTCACTGTGAATTAGGTGGAGGAACTAAGGGAGATGAGCCCTCTTTATATTGTGCTTTGTAGTCTGCAGTGGATAGATGTAGTCAGAAGAAGATATTGTATACATGTATCTTTTTTCCATTCATATTGTAAAACAGGGGCCAGGTTAATGTCCTCCCCATGTGTACTCATTGTTCAAATATAAATAAAAGTATCATTGGTGACATTGTAAGCACAACTCGATCTTGATTAACATTCATCTGTTTTCTTATTGAAAACCTCTCTATATTGGCAAGCGACTGGCTGGTTACATAATGTCTCTCACTACATATGTATGTATAGTACATGGTGTCTTTCACTACACACTAGCTATAATTACACGTGTACCAAGTGCTAATTTTTTCTATACATGAACTACAAATAAAAATTGTAACCAATGTCATCTCTCCCTACATATCATAGGTACAAATTGAATTGTAGTCATACATTTGGCTACAATTGAAACTACATGTTTATGTGTAAGGACATTTTTACCTACAATTAGGATTACATAAGAATTTGTAGCGAGAGGAATAACTAACTACAACTTTAAAAAATGTAGCCTAAACAATTAGCTACACGGGTATTAGCTATATATTATAAATACAAGGATAAATGTAGCCAAAACTTTTAGCTACAAATTTTGGGGTTTTCGATACAAATTTTTTTTGTAGTTAAAGACCATATTTTTCGTAGTGCATATAATATGTGGAGTCACATATTCTATATCATTTTACATAGTTACACCAAAGTGTGTCACATTCAACTCCCTAGAAGTTTGTAATATATACCAAATAAATATCCTCCCACATCAATTAGTCACTATAATGATGTAGAATAAGAATCATGACATAAAGATCAATCTCATATAATAAGATATAGTGCCATTTTAGTAAATAGGAATATGAAAGAAAATCTCAGCACCATCATATAGATATGATTTCATCTAAATTAACATAAGGTTCAAGATGTTGACCATAGACAACACTGAATAAGAATAACAACATATATTATTATCATGGGACTCCCAAATTATAAGATATATCAAACACCTACAATGAAAATAAACATAAGTGAGTTGGTTGTAGGAGGATAGGTAAGTAGTTCTCAGAAAAATCACATAACTGAATGTAATATGTAACATGACAAAATTTCACTTGATATTTCCTTTGTTTCTGCTACATATAGAATATTTTCATTTTGTCTTCCTCATCAATTTGTGATACAAAAGGTAGTGATCCTTTCCCTAGAAGCTTAGCCATCTGCTTCTGCTGTACCCGAACTCACTTGTAAATTTAAAAATTCCTACACACAAAAATATAGACATCAAGATGAATTTATTTAGTAACAACAAATACAATAAAAATAGATATACAAAAAGCTATAGAAAATTAGCAGCTGTATTACTACTACACAACTAAATTGAACAACGTTCATGCATTCAATAGGGGCACATTACAATTTGACACAAGCATAGTATAATAGAATAGGAAGATATCCTAATCAGAAAAATATTGTACTTAAAAGAATTCAACTCTCTCTTTTTAGGTGCTGAGGTCAGACAAAAGAAAAGCTATCAAGTACAATGCTCGTTGAAAAGACAAGATAATAAGAAATATGACCCATTTAGAAACATATACTTAATTTAGGAGCACTAAAGCATGCATAAAGATTGATGATTTGTAACCCCTACTACATGCTAATATTTTTCTTTTACTTTCTAAGTGTCCTCTTTTATTGTTGTAGATTTTTGCAATAATCAATTTCCAATCTTCTAAAAGTTGCGAAAATAATCTTAACTAGACTGAAATGTCATTTTAAAGATATTAAGTATTTTGTATGTGACGATCATTATATGAAAAATTAATTTGACAACAACAAAATTGCATGATTTTTTTCTAACTGTACTAAAAAACATAACATAAAGAATGAAATGAGAAAGATAGTATTCTATAAGAAGCAGCTTCTTGTGAAAGAGAGAGAACTCTTAAAAAATAAATTATATTCAGAATCCTGCCAATTCGTTAAATAATATTTACATATATATACATCACTTGATTTTGTCATTTCTTTCTTTGTAGCTAGGCTGATGCCTATTCTTTCTTTTCTACAATGAAACTATGTTCATCACCAACTAGAAGCACAGTCATATGTTATAGGAAACATCACTTTGAAATCAAATGAAGCTGGAAATATCAGAATATGGTAAAAAATACATCAATTTATGCTGAGTAGGACCACACGAACAAATGAGCAACTGACACAACGACAAAAAGGTATAAAATAAGGCATTTGCAATATATATATATATATATATATATATATATATATATATATATATATATATATATATATATATATATATATATATACAATAAGCTAATACTAGCTTGCACGATAGCAGTTTGTTCACAAAATACATTTGATTCAGCAGCTTGAAGAATTTTTTGCACAGTGGAATGTGAAGTAAAGAAATCTATATAGAATGACATACTCCATCAATAATGACTTCCATGGGACTAGGTCTCTTTATTCTTTAGTCAAAAATTAAAATAAACCCTGTTATTAGCAAATGGTGTATAGGCTTGTACTTACTTTTTAAATCATAACTTGATTTTCTCCTTTCTGGTGCTATTCGTAAAACCCAAGAATATTTGTTCCCCAAATTGATATTTACTAATAAGCACAGTGGATGACAGTAGCAATGTGTTCCACAATTACAGAATTTCCATTGTAACCATCAAACTCTAAATGTGTAGCGTAAAAATGTAAAAAGTCTATTTATGCAAAAGCAGTGTACTATGCACCCTTGAAATTTATATCATATGTCCAGTTTAAGAAGTGTGGGATACAATAATTTGTTGTTTTCACTATCAAGTCAAGATAAAGGGATGCTACGTGCATATCTGTGATAGAGAAGTCAGACTGTCATCTGAATCTGTGTTGAGTTAGAGCCATTTGTAACAACTAAAATTCAGTTTTGTTCTTTATCTATTAATATCAAAACAAGTGGTGTGTTATGATAAAGAGGGGAAGTACGGTTGCTTTATAGTAAAATATCTTACTAGGAAACTATGGAGCCAAGCAAAAATTATCACCGAACTCTTATAAACGTTGTGGGCTGATAGCATCAGATTTCAAGAGCAGTACAAGGAGGAGAGAGAGCATCAACTACATTTAGAATCATGCATGTTTATAACACAGAAAAATGAAAAGAACAGAGGTTGTACCATGAAATAGGAATAGATGCCCGTGGAAATATGTTCATGGAATAGATTGCAGCTTGTCCTATTGCCAAATATCAACATAACGATTGTGTGAGATGTCATTCATTGAGGATCTGTATTGTTTTCCATGCCACCGTCTCTCTTGAAATTACTACTAGATGCCTGTGGAAGTATGCTCATGAAACATATGTGATTGCTCAATGCTAATGTAAGCAATGTGTGAGATATCATTCCAGTGAAGATTTGTATTGTTTCCCATGTCATCCACTCTCTTACTGTACTTTTCCTTAAGCTTAGGGCACCACTTTATTTTCAAGGACTGCAAGGAGGTAACATCATTTATGCCTGGCAAATCTTTTAGTTCATAGCAATATTCAAAATTTAAAGACCGTAAAGAGGTAAGATGCCCCATATATGGCAATGAGGAAAGTAAAGGGAAATACTTAAGGCTAATGCTTGCAAGAGAGACAAGTTAGCTAAAGATGTTGGCATCAAAGGATTGGAGCCGTGAATGTCCAATGGACAAAGATCCCTGATGCTCGGCATCATCCTCGTCCTCATGATAATTGAAATGCTCCATGTCTTCACAGCTGTCGATTTTCAATTCCTTGAGGTTGACAGTGTTGAATCCCCACAACAACCTTAACAACTGCTTGCTGTGACATGTATCGATTTCCAGAATAGTGAGGATAATTGATCTGAGTGATGACAATGAAGAAGCGGTCTGGGGAGCCATGCCGAGCTTAGCGCATTCTTTTATCTCTAGGCCCTCGATAGAGAGATAAGGCGAGGAAATCAACGCAGACGGAATCCTACCGCGATCTGATATTTCCGATTCCTTCAGGGCCACTGGAGAAGCAGTGCGGGAGGCAATACTTTCAATGAAGACAAGTTGAGGACAAACTATAACCCGCATGTGCTTGATAGAGAGAATAGGGGAGGAAAGCAAGATGGATGAAATCCGGTCACAACAAACTATTTCCAGGCTCCTTAGGACCACCGGAGCCGTTGGCAAAAGGCAAGAGGTTAAGTTTGGGCAAGAATTAATTTTCAAGCATTCCAGAGAAGGAACTGTTGCCGAGAGGTTTAATGATGTCAGATCTGATACCTGTGATATAGTCATGTACCTTAAATGCGGTAGGATGTTGTCACTTTGAGGATGATGTGTGTTGACGCTTGTTGTCTCCAAACAAGAAAACAAGTGTTTCAAGCGCCGGTGCTCGTACCGCAAAACACGTTGCTTTGGGACATGACTCAAGTCTCAGATGTTTAAGCCGAGGTAAAGTGATTGTTATTTTTTGCTCCTCGCCTTTCGCCTCTACCGACCACCCAACCCATTCCGGCAGCTTCATCAAATGCAATTGCTCTAGCGCTGGAAGCAGCGAATCTCCTTCCACGAAATGTGGATGTTTTGCTTGCCCTTTCATCTCTCTCAAACAGGAAATCCGGTCGCAATCATTTATGTGCAAACTCTGCAGGGCCGGAGCCGGTGGCAAAAGGCAAGAGACTAGGTTTAGGCAATCGGAAATGCGTCCGTGACGCGCGCTGCAGGAGGACGCTAGTTTTGACGCGCCTCCTGTGGCTGGTATCCCATAGCACGAGACCCGGGATAGGTAGTTTTAAGCTGACCAGTGATTTTAAAGGTGAGTTGACATGAGATTGGTAAAAAGGACAAATAGAGTGATTTGATAGGTCTGTAAGAGAAAAATACAAATGGAATTCTATTATGTGTATAACTTTTGATCTATAATGAATTTTTTGACGAAATAAAAACCGTTGGATTTGTAATAAAAAGTACATTCCAACAAGACTAATATTGACATATTTTTGAAAAAAATAAAATAATATACATGTATATTATGAGGAAATAGAAAGTAAAATTTACTGTGTATAACTTTTGATCCGTAATGAATTTTTTGATGAAATAAAAACTGTTGGATTTGTTATAAAAATTGCATTTAAACAAAATCAATATTATCATATCTTTTAGAAAATGATACACATCGGTATGAGGAGGGACGTAAGAGGAGAGAAATAAAAACTGTTGGATTTTTTATAAAAATTGCATTTAAACAAAATCAATATTATCATATCTTTTAGAAAATAATACACATCGGTATGCGGAGGGAAGTAAGAGGAGCATTCAACAGAAAATGGGTGCATTCACGCAAAAATGGGCGCGTTGAGGCAAAAGTAGGCGCATTCAGGTCAATAATGAGTGCATTCACGTAAAAGTGGGCGCATTCAAGTAGAAATGAGTGCATTCAATTAAAAATGAGCGCATTGAGAGTTGCAATGGACACATTCAAGTAAAAATAGGCGCATTCATCACAATAATGGGCGCAATTATGCAAAACTGGGCGCATTGAAGCTTAGCTAAGTGCATTCATCACAATAATGGGCGCATTGACGTAAAAGTAGGCGCATTCAAGTCAATAATGAGTGCATTCACGTAAAAGTGGGCGCATTGAGCTGGTAATGGGAGCATTCAAGCAGAAGTGGGCGTGTTCAATTAAAAATGGGCGCATTGAGAGCTGATGTGGGACATTCAAGCAAAAGTAGGCGCATTCATCATAATAATGGGCGCAATCATGTAAAATTGGGCGCATTGAAGCTGTACTAGGCACATTCATCATAGTAATGGGTGCATTGAGGCAAAAGTAGGCGCATTGAAGTCAATAATGAGTGCATTCACGTAAAAGTGGGCGCATTGAGCTGGTAGTGGGCGCATTCAAGCAGAAGTGGGTGCATTCAATTAAAAATGGGCGTATTGAGAGCTGCAGTGGGACATTCAAGCAAAAGTAGGCGCATTCATCACAATAATAGGCGCAATCATACAAAACTGGGCGCATTGAAGTTGTACTAGGCGCATTCATCATAATAATGGGTGCATTGAGGCAAAAGTAGGCGCATTCAAGTCAATAATGAGTGCATTCACGTAAAAGTGGGCGCATTGAGCTGGTAGTGGGCGCATTGAGCTGGCAGTGGGCGCATTCAAGCAGAAGTGGGTGCATTCAATTAAAAATGGGCGCATTGAGAGCTGCAGTGGGACATTCAAGCAAAAGTAGGCGCATTCATCACAATAATAGGCGCAATCATACAAAACTGGGCGCATTGAAGCTATACTAGGCGCATTCATCATAATAATGGGTGCATTGAGGCAAAAGTAGGCGCATTCAAGTCAATAATGAGTGGATTCACGTAAAAGTGGGCGCATTGAGCTGGTAGTGGGCGCATTCAAGTAAAAGTGGGCGCATTGAGCTGGTAGTGGGCGCATTCAAGTAAAAGTGGGCGCATTCAATAAAAAATGGGCGCATTGAGAGCTGCAGAGAGATATTCAAGCAAAAGTAGGCACATTCATCACAATAATGGGCGCAATCATGCAAAACTGGGCGCATTGAAGCTGTGTTAGGCGCATTCATCATAATAATGGGCGCATTAAGGTAAAAGTAGGTGCATTCAGGTCAATAATGAGTGCTTTCACGTAAAAGTGGGCGCATTCAAACAGAAGTGGGCGCATTCAATTAAAAATGAACGCATTTAAACAGTACAGTGGGCACATTTAAGCAAAACTACGCATTTGTTCTTTTTTTAAATACATCAATATTGGTCTTGTTGAAATGTACTTTTTATAAGGATTGTAATGCATTTTATTTCATTAAAAAATTCCTTCTGGTTTAAAAGTTACAAGCAAAACAAACAAAAATGTAAAAAAATAAAAAAAAATCTGGCACATTGGTTGGTGGGAGTAGGTGGCAGGAGCTGGTAGGAGTTGGCAGGTGGTGGGTGGCAGCGTGGCAGGTGGTGGGTGGCAGCGTGGCAGAACTGGCAGGTGGTTGGCAGGCGCGCAGGAGACTGGCAGGCGCGTCAGAACTGGCAGGTGGTTGGCAGGCGCGCAGGAGACTGGCAGGCACGTCAAGACTCGCGTTTTTGCAAGTGCGCGTCAACAAAATTTAACCCTTAGGCAATAAGCAATATTCAATCTTTTCAGAAAAGGAGTTGTTGTCGGTAGAGGTAACGATGTCAGATCTGATAACCTTACTATATCCAAGGACCTTAAACGATGTGGCAGGAAATTGATTGATATGTTGCTCATCGGGAACCCTACCGTGTCACCAGTGGGGACGTTGTGTGTACCCAGCTGGCTTTGAGGTCGTAGCGTGCTGGCGCTGGCCTCACTAAACAAGGAAATGCTTGCAAGTTAGGGCTAGTTTGGTAGGGTGCACTACAAAAAAAAAGGTGTATTAACTACAATTGGTTTAGTTACATATATCCTATATGTAGTAAGTGATGCCTTTCTTTACAAATAATATATATATAAATGAAAGAAATGTACCGAAATATTAAAAATGCAACAAGCGCGCCAGTGATATTGAAAATTAGAACGTATCAAATTTTAGCGTCGCGCGCAACTTCAGAAAAACCACACATGTATTCTCCGCCCATCATTTCATCCCCTTTCCCCTTTTTTCACTCCTCTTCATACGATGTTGCATCCAAGACCGTCCCAGTGATCGGACTTCCTTGCACTCGATTGGCTTCTACTTCTCATTCTCTCAGAAATGGCTCTCTGATAATGCATATCATGACGCTCCGCTCACTGCGCACTCTGGTTGCCTCAATGCTAGGGCATCACCACTCCTCAAAACTACGTTTTGCCTATGTATCCACACTCATCTTGACTCCACTCCAATTGGGTGATCCTCGGCAGCCGTCGTCACAAAGATCGCCCTTGTCGTGGTGGTCGTGCCCATGTCCGACAGAGATTGCACGCACCGTCATGGAACACTTGCGATTGGAATGCTCTCTGTTATGTTACGACACTTTACTTGGATTGGCAGAATGGTCACATGTGAACGCTTTCTGGGTATTAATGTGAAAGGCGTTCCGCTTGGTGTCTTGGTCCAAAACCATCAAAGGTTTCTGCTAGGAGGAAGGATCGGCTTCCAGGTTGGACTAAAAGTAGGTCATGTTTTTCACCTTTCTCCATGTTCTCACGTTGGCATTAAATTTGGATCATTACTCTTCGATTCTTTATATGAATCAGAGAAAATCAAACCTCTTTACTTGTATGCCTTTTTAATCGTGTTGTATTCCTTGTTTGTGTTGTAGCTTGATCAGAACGAAGTCACTAGTGTATGTGGTTGGAAATCGTAGATAGATGCTATGACAGCTAAACAATAAAGTTCTATTAAATTCATATAATACTTTTTTTTTGTTACCAACCATACGAATACTTATCTGGATTCACAAAATGGGTGACTTGTTTTCTGTTGTGTATAAACAATGTTCTTTTACGAAGCCCATCTATCTGTCTATCAATTTTTCATTTTCAGAACTAACACCGGGATGAGATTAAGGACGTCATAGATAAAAATTGGGCTAGCTAATCTACTGATACGATTCTGAACCTCTTCATCCGAAGAATTGGCTTTGCCATTCAATGGTGACGCAGCTTGTTTACAGCCTACCTTCCTAGTTTTAAAAATATGTAACGAGATTACAATAAAAAATATAATCCTGATACTCGAGCAATTTCATCTTAAATCTATGAGCATTCCCTTTCTTAGCCTTTGAAAAAACCATTAGTTCATCAATGCAGACCAATTGGGAAATTCTTTGCCATGAGCTACTTGTAGGATTGTGAGAGCTTTTGTGGTTAACATGCACTGGAAATTTGCTCACAAAGAGCCTTGCATCCCAAAGACCAACATTATTGCTTGATTCTATATTAGCTTGAAAGTGGTAACTTGTGAGAACCATTAATCATGACATGGAAAGAGGGTTTCACTAGGCACACACCCACCAAAATTTACTTTCTAAATTTCTTTTGATACATTTAGAATTCTAGTGGTAGATACGGACAGCGAGGAGCGAACTAGGTTATTTTTCTCTTAGGCTCAACTAATTATTGCTGCTATATTGTGTGTATTGCATAACTCATTTATTGAATCAATTAAATATCAATCTCCCTTGAAATCTAACCAGATATACCACTGATTCTGAAACAAGTCAAACTTAGCATGTATAAATGAAATAATGCTATTCTCCGTTGACTCACTTAAGAGTGTTTTCTTTAACCATTTAGTATTTCCATTCTACTCTATGGAACCTAGCTGATATCATGGATCTTGAGTTCTTGATGGATGTTTATTTTCAGTAAACACATCTCAGTTATTCATTTTCTAAATATGAAACAAGTTTATAGGTGAAGTCAATACACTTAATCTGGAAACCATCAAACCATATATCATCACTTTCATATCCTTTGTAAAAAAAAAGCTAGGTTGTGGTCATTCCAACTGCTTTCTCTGTGAATATGTTGGAAGCAGGCCTAAATTAAATCGTTGTGGAGTTCATTAATTATTCTAAATATTTGCAATACAGGCATCTACCTCGGGATTCCATAAGCGCTCCAACAACCACATTGATGTTGTCACATTCGTATGGGACTCTGTCAAAGCTTAGAAGTAGAGTCATCTCCATTGAGAACGAAAGGGCATATCTCTCAGCACTAAAAGCAACCTAGGAACGTCCACAGTGCGGGCTGTCATCTCAACTGTGGTACCCTCCGAGTTTCTAAACACTAATCTACAGGAAACCCTTTTGTTCTTGATGATTGTTGTATTTGAGCTGGCTCTGATGAAATCATGCTCTGGCAGGGTCCAAGGTGACACTCTGTTGCTGCTCGGGCCAGTCAAACTACCATCTTATCTAACATTTGCCTATTTGTGCATCTCCTCCCATCTTAGTGACCCAGGCGCAACCACCTCTATTTTCTCTATTGATGCATTAATCATTTGTTTGTATCTTCTCTTCAAAGCCACAATGTAGTAGATTGTGAAGCTTGTCAACTCTGACCTTTTTAACTTAGTGGTCAGTAATTAAATAGGTCAGCACCTGGTACATCCTTCAAACTAGAGATTCGTGCATTAGAAGGGTTGTCATACCACATGGTGGAAATGTGGGGGCACAAAATGAGAGCATGGACAACTAATTCATCATCATCAGCACACAAGGTGGAGGCTCAGTGCAGTTCAGTGTGTTTCTAAAAGAACTTTCTTATAGTGGGTAGTTGTTTTGAGCAGAGCCACCAAAGGAAATGATTGGCTTTTGGAGGATCAGGCAATTTCCAAATTAGAGTCCATGAGTTCTGTAGTGCTATTGTTTGGCATGTCCACTCTATGGCACCCTAATAGTGGCTAGATAGTATGATACTTCTACACCGAACATGCTATTAGCAGAAGGAAACCAGAATAGGTCATCATCTGATTACAAGAAGATCAGAATGATGATGATTGTGGCAATGGCATTTTCAATAAAACATTCACAAGTCGGTTCATGTTCCATGAGAACTGCACTTTATCAATCAAATCTTTAACTAGGATCCTAGAAAACTCATCTGGCATTTCCATTCTAGAGCATTAGCCCTTGCATTGAGTGGTCCATTGGTCATCCCATACTTTGTCTTTGCACCTATTTTTGATCTTCCATCTAATAACTTATTTGAGTGAAGCACTGCCCCCCCCCACACATACTCCTCCAGGTGAGGATTGGGTCAAAACCCCTTTCAGAATCTAGAAAATCATCGTTTTTGAAATATCTATTCTTTATGGATCTAATATGAACGTCATTTGATGTTTTCATTGGAAGAAGAGAATCCACATCTTTTAATTCCACTTATATGGTCAAAAAAAATTGTAAATATTATGACGTGATGTTTTGTTTCATTCATATCGAGTTCCATGCAAAACAGGAGAAGTAATTTGGTCACGAGTTGGAACAACAACCTCATACATATAGTTTGTATGTGTGCTTCATATGGAAGATACTAAGGAGGTATATTTAAACTATCATTTAGCACCACTCTTCCTAAATGTTGCAAAAGTCTTGCAAGTGTGAAAGTCACATCAGATCATCAAGAATAGGGGTTATCGTTACAATATCTATTGATAATTACAACATTTATTTGATTTTCTCTATTGATTGAACTTCCTTAGGTTGCAATCTCAACATTCCACGTGTTGCATTAATTAATATCCCCATAATTTGTTTTGGGAAAAATATATCCTTACAGTGTTGAATTGATGGCACATGAATGTGTAATCTTGGTATTTAATATTAGTCATATTTCTCTTTCTCACAAATATTATTGAACTAGTATACCTCTATATATATCCAATGGAAAGAGATGCAAGATTAGAGGAATGAAGAGACACTATATTGGTCTATTTTTATGTTATTGTCAGAGTTGTTGGAAGCCATTCAAAACTTAGAATCAGATATGCATTCTAGCTAATAATGAGTTACATTTTGAAGTTATACTTTACATCTAATTTGGCTTGGTTTATGGTTGGTTTCTCTTGCATTATTTCTGAGAGGATGTCCATTCTGATTCCTCTTACTAACTTCTCTAACTTTGACAATGTAAAACTGATGATGTTAATATGGGTCTCCTCATATACTACTTAGCCGTTGAGCCTGACCCACTAAGAAATTTAGCAGAGATACTTATTCATGAAATGAATTTTAAGCATTTTAAAGATGCTTAACACTCGTATAATGTCTATGCCTAATTTGGGAAACTAGGAGAAACATACAATGTGAATGTCTTTGGGCAAGGTGATCTTCAAAGGATGTAAGAATGTGGCCTGAAGGTTGGCCAATAATGTGGTTGAAGTAAACAAGGACTCTGAATCTACAAATTTAGATCAGAGATTTATGGGAAGATCTAGACTGTAACTTGATATGTGATGTTTGTAGACTATAAATATGAAGAGAGGTTGCGAGGGAAGCACCTAAGATATAATTATATTATTCATACAAAATCTATATGTTTTGCATAAAATTGTATGCATCTTTTTTATGATTCTGTCAATGTTGTTCTCTAAATGAATAACATACTATTTATATAGTTAGTTGCAGGCTTACATAAAATTGAGATACTCCAGACTTGTTGAAAAACCTTGGTAGTGTCGGAGAAAAGACCACAAGTGTTGCTTTCAAGCCCACTTGAGTATTACTTGTAGGGAATATTATCTGATGTTTTAAAGTGCCTTGGCGGGACTATAGTTTAACTGCATTAGGTTATTGTATTTCAACTGTTTAATACCTGATATGTGTGCTAGCAACCCACATGATATTAGATTATAGATTGGCTATCCAGGAAAGTGATTTATATATAGGATGTTGGGGTCATAATATTGGCAAACTCTTTACATGTGTAGTTTCTATTTCAATAACTATTGTCCACAGACTATTTCTTTCAAATATTATCATCTTCCGAATGAGAGTTTCTTTGAAAAGCACCACTACAAAGCTTCTACGCCTCTTGTTATGTTGTTTCAGTTGGTTTGATCGTGATGTAATTCTTTTTATTACTGCCATACAATTAGAATACACATATATACCTAAAGATGAAGTCAGAAATTTCAAGCACAAAGAATAAACTTTGAAAATAGTAGTTTTAGTCTTATAGATGGCCCAGCTGGGTTCATTGAATGAGTCTAGACAATGTCTTTTTCTTATTAATATAGTCTAGTTAGATAGGAGTTAAATACAATGCAGATAGAAAAGAAATGAAAGAGGGACCCATGTAACCTTACACCATTGGGATTGGGATTTTACGATCAGGTTCTTGGTTGCTTCTCTTGTTGTTGGGATTTTCTACATCACTCTATGGATATGTCTATGCTCAGATATCTACTTGGAGGTCTGAAAATCAGTATACTAATTCACATTATCCAGTATTTTCAGCAACTCAATTTGGACAGCTAGAAACTATTTGATGTTCTCCAAAGCACAAAGCTGCAGACCCTCTATAATAATCAATGGTTGAACTCATTCCACAAATGAATATTGTCTTATTTCTACAGCTAAACATGATGCCCACAACCTGATTTGCTCCTCCTCATCAGCCTTTGTTAGCAGCCAGTCAAAAAGAGCGTTGATTATGCACCCCTTCAAACAATATATCACATCACCTACATAATTAAAATGAGGACTAATAATGTAGGGGAGCCAAAGAGTGGGTAAGCACTACAAAACACAAAATCCTAATACCAAATTTGTGATCCCATCTCTATTTGCGAATACAATGTATTAGCCCTCTAATTTTATGTTGTTTTAAGTTTTTAACTCTTAACTAGTCATTTATCATATGCATTAGTCCTAGATATTACGTTATTATCCTAAAAAAAAGCAGTCATATGAGAGGCAGATTCAGCTTTATCATTCAATGCCTCGATCACATGATAGTAGTAGTTTATAAGTGCTAGAATCACTTTAGTGTGCCAAGATATCTTTATTTAAACAACTCAATAGAAACCCGCAACCAACAGGAATTCCTGGGAATCTGTCACAGATTCTGAGCTCTTGTTGTGTCCAACAAAGACCGCATCACAAGGCCTTAAAAAATCAACTAGCTATAAATATTGTCTATTCTTACCTCACTAATGTAGTAGAAAGCTCGTACCAAAATATGTTCACTTATGTCTCTTCTAAAACTAATATACAGTCTTACTAGAATATATCAATAGATCATATACAACATATGAATAGGATTGTACTATGTGTTTTAATAGTATATACTATTCAGTTGCCATCTGTGATTGGTTTCTTCTGTTCGTGATTTGTTCATGGATGCTCTTATATATAACATGAAAAATGTAGTAGTACCACGTAGGTAGCAGGTATGTACCTCATGCTCTTATATAGGTTTGGATTTTAAATTATGTAATGGATATGCATATGAACTTAGAATGATGCCTTGTGATTTGTCCTATTTAGTTTAATAACTTTGTGTCTATACTCATGTATTTCTTAAAATTTATTATTCTGGAAAGTTGTTTGGGTTGAATGGATGACTTGTCTTTGTCAGTTGGCGGAATGTTATTAGTTTGCTTATAAGTTCTTTCATGAGGTGCAAGGGTTGGTGGAAGACAACCTGACATACTACTGGTTTTCTGAATTGACTTGTTGGTTATGTTGCTATCACATATTGTACATTTGCTTCCTAGATTGTGGAACTTGATGGAAGGCTTACCATTTTCAAAATAAAATGTTAAGGTTCTATTTTTATAAAATTTTCCTCTAGTGAGGTATGTAGGAACACCCAATGGCCATTTTGGTTTATATCTATTTTTGATCAGATAATTACTACACTTTATTTTGGTTACCCATGATATTGGTTATATAATCTGAAATTGTCAACAGTACAACATCCTTTCTAGTAAAACAACCCACTCTAGACTAATCCAAGACAACATAATTGAAACTCAAAATCTTAAACATAGATTCTATGAGAGGTCATAAAAGGACAACAAAGAAAAGTAGCTGATCAGTTCAGATGGGGTGTTTCTCTTGTTGTCTGGTTCCTGGGAAGCTGGATGGTCCACTCAAAATGAATGGTTGTGATCAAGGTGGCGTATTCTAATGGTTGCAGCAGTTGGATTGGTATGTTTTTTGTATGCTAGCTTCATTTCAAGTATATTGTTTACCACATGGTTTCTATCATTTTGGTAGCTACTGAACTGTTGTACACCTTCTTGAAGTTCTTTTAATGCAAGACTCCCTGAGTATCATAGATTCATCTGACTAGGTGCAACCCATGAACCATATCAAGAACCATGCCACCTTGAACAAAACAAACGATACTACAAGGGAAATTGGGAAAGGATCTATTAATTAGTAGCTCAGCCAAGGCAAAGGCTCAAAGCTGAACAAAAAACCACTCTCTCTTCCCTCCCTGTCTAAT
This sequence comes from Alisma plantago-aquatica, assembly GCA_963693085.1. Lineage (NCBI taxonomy): Eukaryota > Viridiplantae > Streptophyta > Magnoliopsida > Alismatales > Alismataceae > Alisma > Alisma plantago-aquatica. Next base: position 727,749,880 of record OY856410.1, on the reverse strand, counting down.
AATTTCACATCACAACATCTGATCCTATCACTAATTTGCATGACCAATGTTTTATTTTCCAATATAAAGCTTATGAAGACCCTATGCAATTATCTAACAATGGATTGAAGCTTCTGTGAAGCCTTGTCTTGTTAGCCAATTTAGATCTGATTATAAACAACATTTGTGCGGCTCTTGCAAGATGCTAAGAAATAAGCGCCGTGTTTGAAATCAGCAGCTCCCAACTTGCTGAATGCCCATCTAAAAGAAACACTGGTGGAGTCCTAAGGTGGAAAGGCATATAAAGTCGGGTCTGCAAGAAAGAATTTTGCACCCAAATTTTAGTAGCAAACTTGCAATGCAGCAAAACGTGGTGAGTGTTTTCAGTGGAATCACCACAAAGACCCAGAACCCACACTCTATAATATGTTTTGATTCTACATGCATTTAAGTCATTTTTCTAGTCTAGAAGATATGAAATTGTATTAGTCAAAACAATATATGAAACCAATCCAGTTTTTATTATATTGCAAATTTTAATGGCTTCACTAGTTCATCGTTACTATAAATAAACGACTAGTGTTTTGTTCTGTACATTTGTTGCTAATCAACTTCTCCATTTGGTGTTTTCTTTTATAACATAGGCTGATATAAGGGCTAGTGGACTACTTCAGTGCTTCCTATGGGGACAAATTCTGTAATGTCTTATCCAGCTAAGTTCTCTATCATCTTGATGGAGACAATAATATCTCATCTCATAATACTCAATTTACTGGATAGGTACTACATTTATATAAAAATTCAAGAAACTAAAAAGATCTTGTGTGTCCTATGTATTCCCTCTTCAACTTGAATCTGATTATGACAAAAAAAAATGTGCTACAGTTCGTCAAAATATTCAGTTGGTTCTAACATTATTTTAGGTTTGTACTTAAAATCATTTAAATTTAGTGCATGTAGGTCATCAACATTAATATCCTTTCTCACCTTTTCCACTTCAGTGACAACAACTTTGTTAGCAACCACATCTACAAGGGAAGGAGGTGGAGGCTGGCTCAACTTTTCTTCCTTCATAGACTTCATTCTCTGCAGATCACTTCCCACGATGACTGGCAAGATGTTGGTTTCCATTTTATTAATAGGTAATAGAGTCACTTCTAAGACTCACAGTAATGTTAATTGCACTTAGAAGACTCACGCCACTTGTCAAAGTAAATTGAAAGCCATGTACTCAGACCATTTGTCATTATAAGCTAACAACCCTTATATATGTAGCTTTGTTATGGTTGAGTATTCTGAGCATGTTTCTTTCTTTCACTAGCAATTGTGACGTCAAAAATTCTAATGGATTTCAGTCGACATGCATGTAAATATGTAATTCATTGTAACTTGGCTGTCATGGCACCACCTTACTTTCCTCTGTGGACCTTTTCTACTCTCATGTTTGTAGATCATGATCATTGACTACAAGTTGATCTATCCTAGTGGAACCACCATGACACACCTCATCAACAACTTCCACACTCCTCAAGGAGCCAAGTTAACCAAGTAATCAATCCACTCTATACCATCATTTTCAGAATTTTCTAGTCTACACCTAAATCAATTCATGTTGAGGATGTTGTTTACCAAATTTACCATGCTTTCTAGCTTTTTGTTACTTTACATTGTGTATCTATCCATCAATATGTCACTGACTCTGTGATGTATGGTTCTATACTGATTTTCTCTTTGTTATCTCTGCCTCTAAAGTAAACAAGTGACAAAGCTGGGATAGTTCTTCTCTTTGAGCTTTCTCTGGGGATTCGTCCAGTGGTTTTTCATCGGGGGGAGATGACTGTAGTCTCATTAACTTCCCCACATTTAATCATACTTCCAACGTTAACAACACACACTCTATACCATCAGACTTCCAACGTTGACAGAGCACTTGTACCTTCAAATACCCTGATAATCATAACATTAACAAACAAACTACAACTTCTAGCCAAACTCGAGATACACATTAAAAAAAGTTCCAAGAAAGGACTAGAACAACTCAGTAGTTTTACCAAAGTTTTACCTTCAGCAGTAACATGTTGTTGAAATCTATTATACTGCATCTAATCCATGTGGTATTCTATGAAATTTGTATCTACCAACAGAGATGGTTAAATGTGTGGAGGTCTTATAAGATTTTTTATCAAATGAAAACAACACATAGAAAGCTTACTTGGATCTACTCACTAGGTTAATGCAATGTAATTGTCAAGTTTGGTGCCAAACCAATAGAATTGATTGTGACAACATACCAGGCAGATGCATTGCTTCTGTACAACTCCTCTGGAATATTGAGCTGCGCAGAATTCATGGAAAATGAATACTGATGCAGTCATGACTAAGAAGGGGGCGGTGATTGCGGGTGTGGGATGTGATGGAGAGGGAAACTGGATAGGGGGTTTCATCAAGCAGGTAGCTACTAAGCACGTAACGGAGGTAGAGTTGCATGACATTCTGATGGCACTAGAAGTGGTCACAGAGAAGGGTTGGAGACAAGTAGAGATCGAGTCAGACTGTAAGGAGGCTGTGATGGAAATCCTGTCACTCCTAGCACTAAGCCCACGTTACTCTAAAGTTGTGATGCAGATCAGGAAGCTCATGCATCCGGGCACACAGATACAACATATCAAGCGTGAGATGAACAGAGCTTCGGACTTGCTGGCAAAGAGTTTCAAAAACAAACCCATACTCGAGCATATTGGCTCGAGGAAATCCCCCATGATATCAGTGATATCATTAGGAGGGAAAAATGTAACAGTCGTATTGTGGCTAATAGCGTGTGTAACTAGATTTCCAGCTACTGTAAATATTTTTAGTATTTGAAATTAATAGATGCAAACTTTGAGTGATTGTGCAATCAAACTGATGTGGTATTAAAGAATGCAATTAGTTTATATTCAATGTTTAAGAATACAAATTTTTGGTGTTGTGTCAAAGAATTTTGATTTCGTACCCACAATATGGAAGCCCCCTACCCTTGCGATGAAACTGATTCAATGCTTTGAGTGATTGTGCAACATACATGTTCTGTTTTTTTATCTAACTACTAATCTGAATATATGGCTGATCTAGAGTACTAAATTATGCTTGGCAAATGCTTATAATAGTTGAATCAACCGCTAATCAATTCTGGAAATATAGGATGGTACAATTTTCATATATGCATATTTTTTTATGGTAAGTAGCTAATATATGTATGCACTCCTATAATAAATGTGCAAGGTGAGAAATCTATAGGTTGGCTATGGCTCTCGTGCTGATTCAGATTCATGTTTTGAGTTATTATACGATTGTCTTCAGTTTAAATTACTTTTATATGTCCATGTTACAAATGTTTCTACATTTTATCCAGTGTTCTAACCTATCATCATATTCAAACCGATCACATTCGTAATATATTTGGTTCTCCTAAGAAAAGTTTCAGTGCAATATAGCAATCTTATTTATGTAAGAATCTAGGTTATATATTCTTGCAAAATTTAGAAGATAACAGTCTTATAAATGCTTGTTGATTCCTTTCCTGCCAAAAGGAAAATTAGTTTTATCAGAAATATAACTGATCCTCGACTAATTAAACAACTTATTCAGAATTTGGTAATGTTTCCCCATGAGCGTGTGTAGGTGATAAAAAATCTATCAACACATTCTAATTGTTCTAACAGCAGCACTTTCAGAACTGGCATTTGATGGTTAACAAGAATTTGTTGAAAAGAAATGACATGAAGCATTGGTTTTGTTACTTGTGAAATGCCCCTTTAAGGACTGTAGAGGTTTGGATCTGTTTGTATCCATGCTATCTTGTTACTTCAGTCCTTGCAGGGTTTATTTATATATGAAATTAGTAAAATAAGAGGAAGAGAGTAAAGAGGGTGAAGAACAGAAAGAAATTGGGCATATGGTTTCATATGGTTCGGAAGAGCCTCAATGTTGTTCTCAAACCTGCTTGGCCACAATGTTGTTCTTTAGGGCCTCAGTGTCATGTGCTTCTTCAAGAGTTGTTATATTGTGCTATGAGGAATCTAATAAAGATTGTTTAACCATTAGTTCCTCCATGGTACTTGATTAGATCCTCAAGTGAAGACTACTGATCACCTGCTACCTAAAGTTATGCTAGCCTCACCCTTTGGAATAACACATGTTTCCTTCTATAGGTAGATACTCCCCTTACACATGATTATACCTTCTCGAGATTATTCTTTGCTTTGATATATTTATTCTTTGATCTATGAATCAACCATTTAGTGAGATTCTAATACATCTTCCTGTGAATTTGACTTACTTCCAATGCATTCGGGATATAGCTATGCCATGATTCAATCATGAAGTTGTAAAGAAGGCACTGCTTATGGCAATGGAGAAAAAGAATGACAAGATTCTTGACTTATTACAGGAGGTTTATGGGGAAGGCCTGATAACAACTAACCAGATGCCATGAGGTTCTCAAGGGTCCAGGACAGCCTTGATCATCTATCAGCTAACTATATTATGCGTCTGAGGTATACTTAAGAAAGATATTTTCCTAAAAATATGAATATATCTTTGAATACCCCTATAAGGATGTTGATAAGTTTTGTGGATATATAATTATTCTGATATTATCATTTTTTATAGAAACACTCTTATTTTTTGGAAGATTTTTGTTTATCGGTACCTTAGATAGTCTAATGTTATCTTTTTTGGTTTTGTAGAACGGCCATGTAAGCTTTATCCTAGCGTGTTATGATGGTGAGCTTAATTATTATTGGTGCCCTAATACATTTTGTGCTTGCCTACTAGGTATGTACATGCTTTGACCATGTTCATCTTGTCATCTTGACTAATCAGAAATGACAAATCTATTTGGATATAAGCTTTAATCGAACAACCTATTAACTACTAGCATCATGATTTGTATTGCTAAAATCTGCTCCTAGTCCTTAATGATTTATATATCTACATCCGATTGGCATCACACGTACATATGGCCCAACCATTTTTCTTCTTGGATGGATTTGAATATTCTGAAAATCACCACTTTTGGATGCAACTTGTCTCCTTCCTTACTAATTCACAGTTGTAGCAACAGCCATAGGTGCAACCATAGTCCCAACCCCAGCCTCACCCTGTCAGTCAGTCTCAACTCCAGCCTCAAGCTCAAATCCCTCAAACACAGGCACCACCAAATGAACAACAACAGATTTCTATATGAGCCCAACAAGCTCATGTGCAGGCTCAAAAGCAACCACTACATAATCCTCCGCAGATGCACATGGAAACACATCCATTGGGAAGGTTACTTGTTCAAATTGCATAGCATCCTCAACATCAGCTCCTGGAACAACACCCTCAGATGTCACAACCATAGATGTAGCCTCATGTTAAACCACATCTTGCTAACTACTTGTACAAAAAAACAACATCTGAATCCACTTCTACTGTCACAGCTGCAAATAGTTACTCAGCCTCAACCTTAGCCACAAAAGCTTCCTCTCATGATGTGACAAGGATTTAGTCATATCCTAAGCATCAACTACAACAAGCTTTGCTACTGTTCCACAACAAAGGTCATATATGCACCCTCGAAAGCAGCTGCCTCACCATCCTACTCAAATGCAAAATCAGATTTCCAATCAAATGGCCTTAGTAAGACCATCACAAACTCAGGTTTCCATGCAAGCACAATAATCAAATATGGCTTTATCTCACCCATGTTACAATCCTAATCAACCTACTGATCAATTGCATGCTCAATACTACACACGAATGCAGTCATCAACACAAAATCAAAACCTGCCACTCAACTAGGCCCTGATGTGAATGTAATAGCAGTTGCAAATGCAAATAGAGCTGGTCCACAGACCAAGACGGGGGAATATTCTCATAAGGTCTTGAGTTCATCACTCCTTATATGGTATAAATCAGTCTACACATATCTAGTCAAATAAGCTAAGTACCATCCCTGAAAACTGGGCTTCAAAAGGTTTGCTACAATTTATCTTTTATTCTCCTTATACTCTCCGGGTCACATCGTCGTTGCTATATATATGGATAAGATTGTGATCATTTGTAGTGATACTAAAGTTGTGTCAAGTCAAAAGAAATCCTTGCAATCCCACCTTCGCACCAAGGATCTTAAAGAGCGATGACATTTATTGACATAGAAGCTCTCTGCTCCAACATAGGAGTCAATCTATCTAAAAGATGCTATGTCTTGGACATGCTACATGAGATTGGGATGACGAACGCAAGACTGATTAAGATCAGAGTGATCTTCAGGTACCTCAGTAGATGAATACAACGTTGAAGCCTCTGGGACTGGTGCCTCTACTTCCTCTGATTCATGTCTACCACGTCTTTGGTACGCCTGCTCAAATTGCTGAATTTCAGGTTTTGGAGGTGGAAAACATTATAAACTCATGACCACCATTGTTTCGTTAGTTTTGGACATGAGAATCACAAACTTAGCAGTCACATTCTTAAAACAAGTTCACATAAATATCTTTTTCTTCACAACTATATAGCATAGCTCCTCACTTGTACAACTTGTAACAATTGCATAAGTCAGTTTACAGATTCACATTAGAAATTATTTTAATCATGGTTTCTAGCAGCTTGGCGATGTGCCCCAAAAGGTCAAAGTTAATAAAATTTCTAACTTTTGTCACAGAGTTAACAGTTGCAGTAAAAAGAGAGCCCTTTATATACTACATAGCACTTCTAGAATGTTCTCATTTGGGACCATGGGTCATGCTACTAGCATCTGGGATGATATTAAAGAATATAAGAAGCAATTTCTTATTAGTTGAGAAATGGAATACAGCAATCTGAGTCCCAAATAATGAGAACCCTTTTGTATAAAATTCAATATATCACAGACACTAAAGACCCATTTGGAACAAGATAGTACATGAACTCCTTCACTATAGTTGTATTCAGCCTAGTTGTCATTCTAAATCTGACTTTGCTATTATCAACTATATCCTAGGTTTAAATAAGTAAATGATAGGCACAATTCATGTCAGCAAGGAGATGGGGCATTCAGAAAATTGAATGAGGGGTCAATATCCAATCTCCTTGTTAGTAGTATTTTTCACCACTTCTTCGTCACTGGATTCCTTGTTTCTGCTCTTAAAAAAGTTCCTTGTTTCAGTCTCCAAGTGATATAAGTAGGCGACTTGTGATGTTCACATCTAAAACCGAAATACCTTCTGCCAATTGAGCACACAGATTTTTCATATATGCTATGCACATTTTATTGATTAACATTTGTTGTATTATCCTCTAGTTATATCTCGGTTTGTTTGGTCAAACTACATCGAAGCATTGGTGTTCAGTTAGGATGAATTATAAACTACAACATATATCTCCACTATATCAAACTGAAGAAGTTGGTCAAAAAGATTGGTCCAGTTTTGTTTAGTTGTCATACCTACGATCAGTTAGGATAAATATATAAACTACAACAAACATCTCCACTTTATCAAACCGAAGAAGCTGGTCAACTTGATTGGTCCAGTTTCGTTTAGTTGTCTATACCTATCTAATGGAATCATTGAAATAATGCTAGAGTGGCTTCATATTTCCCCTATACATGACAAATGTTTCAGAAGAGGGTTGAAGTACATTTGATGTTGGAAACATGCATTTATGAATTTGAATGAGGGGTCAACATCCAGCCCCCCCACAAAACAAAACAATAGGTAAACCACATCGAAGCAATAGTAATCATTTAGGACGTATTATAAACTGAAACAAACCTCTCCACTTTATCAAACCGAGCAAAGCTGGTCAACTTGATTGGTACATTTTTGTGTATTTGTTTATACATCTCTAAATGGGGAAGAAAATTTAATGCTAGACTAGCTTCATATATCCCCTATACATGAAAAAACTCCCTGAAGAGGATCGAAGTACATTTGGTATTGGAAACTTGTGTTTATTATTTTGAAACAGAAAACATTTGTAATACACACTTTCCGTAAGTACATATTTTCTGAAGTATAATCTAGTATGATTTTCTCTATTTTCTAGCCAAAAGTTGATCTTGGTATGCATTCTACTGACCTTTCTACATGCTAGAGGACGTATTATGTGCGTCCAGTGATCCTTTCCATTGTGTTCTTAAAGTATATAGGTGTGATAGGACCTAGTAATTGTTTTTTCCAAGTAATGTACATAAGACTTCAGTGTCACTTGTAACAGGGGTTTTCCAGCTAACCTTCTTCATACGAAATAGTAATTTTTCAGTAAAAAAATCTGGTGTCATTTTAAGCATCTAAGCTCTCTGATCTTCAGCATGTGAAGAAACATGCTGATATCTGATATGATTGTCTTGATTGTCAGTGTTCTTTATTTACTATTTTGGGTTTTCCTTTTTCCTAGATGACTATCAGCTATATGCATCAGAAGAAGAACAATGCGTTTATGGAAAGATATGGTTTTTCTACTCCAACGGTATGATTCTGTAATGCTTTTGTATTGCCAGTTTATACACATGCTGACACACTAGAATCATGCTCAGATAGAAATCAAATTTGGTATGCTTGTTGCAAAAATGCTTTCTTGAAACCAAAAATGGATAAATCAGTTGAAAACCCATATACTGTTTTGTACTCACTAGACCAGTGGCAATGCTTGGATTATAACTTAGAGAATCAATGACCGGAAGCTTTTCAGAATGGTATATCATAGATCTCAGATGCATGAGACTTGAGTTTCCTATCTAAATCCATCTCAGATATAAGGAGTGATGAACTCAAGATCTTGGTGAACAAAGGTTGTTGTATGTACTCCTCTTCCCAGGTATATATGTGCATGTGTCTCACTATAATGATTTATCTAGTTAGACATTGTCAATATTAGAAGTTTAAGAGGTCATGTATTAAGTTCTAATGAAGCAAACTATATATGATGCAGGATAAAAAAAAGGCCTCAATGTCAACTTACTGCTAAACAAGAATCCCTCTTTGGGTCTAGATCAAGTCCAACAAAACAGAGTACAAAGCAGATTCCTAGAACATCTATGGATGGTCCAAGTTGTAATAGAAATATGTCACTATGACGGGCGATGCTACAATCTTCAAATCAAGACTTCTTCCATTCAACAAAATCAACCCACTCATCAAGGAAATCGGACAACTTTGTGCAACACAAGAATCCATGCTATCGCCAACTCATTGAACAAAAGGAGAAGACAACAACGATTCTAAAACTGGTCAAGAAAGATACATACTCTTTTTCCAAGATGCGTGTAGACCTCACCGAATTTATTAGTATATGTATATCCTTTTCTTTGTACACATTATGTAATAGGGGCAAGGTATACGTCCTCCCCATGTACATTTGACGTTTCAGTATAAATGAAAGTAAGTTTGTTGGCATAAAGAGCATAACTTGGTCTAACTACTACAAATTTGTTACTAAAAGAAATTCTGGACTAATTACACAATACATGAATAATCAAACTATACATATATGTATATGTGGCACTACATATGTAGCTAGTACATAATCCAACTACATATATATGTGTGCAGTAGATGCTGCCTTTCCCTACACATTAACTACATATAATTTGTATTAACTTCATGTTTTTGCTACATACTGACTATATATACAATTGTAGGCATACATTTAGCTATAATTATACATATATTTAAATATGTAAGGACAATATCTAGCTACGCTTCTGGATACATATGAATTTGTAGCGAATGGATTATCTAACTACATATTTGAAAAATATAGTTAAAGGCTTTAGCTATACGAGCATATACTACAATTTGTATGTGTAAAGAAATATGTAGTCAAAGCCTTTCGCTACATAATATGGGGTTTTCGCTACAAATTTTTTTTTATAGTTAAAGACCTTTTTTTTAGTAGTGGTGTACTCACGTGCAGTTGTGTGATTAATTAAACATAAGGTTTAAAATGATTACTTTGATCAATACGTAATGTATTTGGTTAGATGCATGGTCCATGTGACGATTTTGTTTGCTATTATTTGGTTAGGTGCAGATAGTATCAACTTTTTCACACACCATCAGTCCGTTTAGGAGGTGTTCTGCTGTTTCCAGTAGTGTACCGCGCCCTTCCACAGCGCGGTACCAATTCCGTGAATTTAGGGCAAAAGTAGTGCCAGCGGCGAGTACAAAACCATGAGTTTTTCTTCCACTTCCGTAACCAAACGAAAATGGTACCCATTTTCCTGACATTTGGACTCATTCTTTTAGTCTTACATCCTACCAAACAGGGCTAACTTCGTTGAGTTCAAGTTCTTCAAGCGCTGGTGCTCGTACTGCAAAACACGTTGCCTTGGGACAGTACCGAATTTGTAATATCTTAAGGGCTAATTTGGTAGGAAGTAGTCGGAGGAAATTAAGTGATCCGAAAAGTAAGTTGTTTAAAAAATGTGTTTTAAGATTCAAGTAACAGATTTTGGTACAGTGCAACTTGGACTCGTTGGTTTTGTGCGCCATCATTTGGTACGGTGTTGTTGATCTCTCAAAAAGGTAAAATGCAGTGTTAGATATGAATAGTTGTTGTCAGGACAGCCACTGCCAGCCCAGACTGCACCGGACCGCACCCTTTTTGGGTGTGGTACCAACTCCACGATTTGAGGCCCAAAGAGACACCTCCGGTGAGTTGGAACCCAGCGTTTTTATTTTCTCACTTACCAACCAAACAAAAATCAAGTCCTAATTCCAGGAGTTTAAAAGTATTGAACTGATCTTACACTCTACCAAAGAGGGCCTAAGCCGGGATAAAGTGCTACTTCTTTTCTGGAGAGTTTTGTGTCTTTCTTCCTTTCCTTCGGCCTCTACCCACCACCCTCCCCATTCCGAAAGACTTTCCAGAAACAACTCCTCCAGCGCTGGAAACAGGGAATCTCCATCCGGGAAATGCGGGTGTTCTGGTTGCCACTTCATCTCTCTCAACATGATACATGGAGCTTTTTCAGAAAATGCATTTTGGTGATGCTGATAGGCAACGCTTCCAACCCGTTACAAAACTCAAGGGCAATGCTCTCCAGTGAGGTCAGTCAAGAAGCCATCATCCAGTTAGGAAGCTTCCCGCCCAGATAATTAACGATGGAAATATCTTTCAGTTGACTGCTAGGTTCGAGACCCTCGAGCACCGCCTCTGTAATGCATTTTTCTAATGATCTTGTATCAAATGATAAACTAATTTCAAAACCATATTTTAGCCCTGTAAGGTGTATTTTTCTCTCAAGGCAAGCTTGTTCGGCCTCTTCTTTGCTTTTTAGTTTACTTAGGTTTGTGATCTCAAGATTTCCATGAAGCATGTTCATGTCTTTTAGTTGGCTGATACCAAATCCTTCTTCTTTCTTGACCCAAAATGAAGACAAATGCTGCAACAAAGTAAGCTTCCCGATCCCTTGTATATCATGTATAACATCTGAGTTACACATCAGATGTCTCAAATTAACTAGTCTTGTCATGGTACTAGACTACTAGGCAGAGGAGACATGGATCCACATCCACTCAAGTCCAATATTTGTAGGTTGTGAATGTTGGGGATGTTGTACCGATACAGTCCCGGATGTGACGAAAAGTTGTCACGGAAGTGCTACCAACAAGCGTATAAAACCCAAAGAAGAAAAACACCAGATTTAACGTGGAAAACTCTCCCCTCATTAAGGAGAGAAAAACCACGGGGCAATCCCGCTAATAAGCACTATGTAATAAAATTACAACTCACACCTCCCAGATTTAATTACCCCTAAATCCGGGTAGCAACCGCCAACCGCTACTTTGCTTCAAGGCAAAGTCGCTGGCCCTCTCTTATAAACCAAGAGAGCTTCTCTACCAGTTGTTCTTGTTCTCTGGCACCCTCTACCACAGAAGGCACCAACAAGCAACGGGAGAACTCACACCTCAACCGGTGGATAATCCAAAGGCCTCCCCAGGGGCCTCTATTTATAGGCCTCCATGCATGTGATTGCAACCAGGAATTCTAGTCCTAGTTCGAATCCTAGTCCAACTGCATGTTTCACATAGGAAGTCATATTCCTACTATTCAAGATTTGACTCCTATTAGGATTGGTAGCACAAACCAACCCTCCCAAGTCTAAATCCCACTAAGACATGGGCTGGATTATATTCCTAATCCCAACAATCTCCCCCTCCAGCCCATGAGGGAGATGTGGTCTTCAGCGATCATCATTGGGAATGTACACCGCAGAGCTTCTTACAAAGCTCTAGCTTATCTCGTGTCACCACCTTGGTCATCATATCAGAAGCATTCTTCTCAGTATGGATCTTTTTCAGAGTCAACAACTTCTTCTCTATAACATCACGAAGCCAGTGATATCTCACATCAATGTGCTTTGTCCGTGCATGATGCATTGTGCTCTTGCTCAAGTCAATGGCACTCTGACTATCACAGAAAATAGTCTGGTCAATCTGAATCATCCCCAGCTCCCTTAGAAATCTCACCACCCAGAGAATTTTTTTTCTTGCTTCCGCTGCTGCAATGTATTCTGCCTCTGTAGTTGAAAGTGCAACACACTTCTGCAACCTAGACTGCCAAGATATGGCTCCCCCTGTAAAAGTGAAGATATACCCAAAAGTAGATTTCCTGTGAACTATATCACCTGCCATGTCAGCATCAACGAAGCCCTTTAGAACTGGTTCCGAACCACCAAACATCAAACACGTGTTGCTCGTGCCTCGTAAGTATCTGAAGATCCACTTGACCGCCTCCCAGTGATCTTTTCCAGGATTTGAGAGAAACCTGCTCACAACGCCAACTGCATGAGCAATATCAGGACGGGTACACACCATTGTGTACATCAAACTCCCTACAGCAGAAGAATAGGGAATCCTTGCCATCTCCTCCTTTTCCTCATTAGTAGATGGGCATGACTTCTTACTCAGCTTGAAGTGACCTGAAAGTGGAGTCCCCACGACTTTGACTTTGCCCATGTTAAACCGCTCAAGTACCCGTTCAACATAACTCTGTTGTGACAACCACAACTTGTGCTGTTCCTGTCACGTGTGATCTGCATCCCCAAAATCTGTCGTGATGGTCCCAAATCCTTCATCTCAAAGGCTTTGGAAAGCTCTGTCTTCAATTTTCTAATCAAACTGAGATCCTGACCCACTATCAACATGTCATCCACATAGAGTAGTAGAATAATGAACCTGTCATTGGGAAACCTCCTGATGTAGACACATGGATCTGCACTTGTCTTCTGGTACTCGTGACTCTGCATGAAAGAATCAAACTTCTTGTACCACTGTCTAGGAGCATGTTTCAACCCGTACAAACTCTTCTTTAATTTGCAGACTAAGTGGTCTTTCCCCTTGACTTTAAAACCTTCTGGCTGCTCCATGTAGATCTCCTCTGTAAGGTCACCGTGAAGGAAAGCTGTCTTCACATCCATCTGCTCAAGCTCCAGATCTAGACTAGCAACCAAGCCTAGAACCAATCTGATAGAACTCATCTTCACAACTGGAGAAAATATCTCATCAAAATCCACTCCTGGTCTTTGACCAAGGCCCTTGACAACAAGTCTGGCTTTGTATCTAATATCACTACCGGTGCCGTCATTCTTCATCCTATAGACCCACTTGTTCTTTAGTGCTCTCCGACCCTTGGGAAGTGCCACAATCTCATAGGTGTCATTATTCTGCAAAGAATTCATCTCCTCCTGCATCGCCTGATGCCACTGTACTCTGTCTCTATGAGTTTGTGCCTCCTGAAAAGTCGCTGGCTCCCCCTGATCAGTAAGCAAGATATACTGAGATGCCGAATATCTGGATGAAGGATGACGTACTCTGTCAGACCTCCTCAGCTTCTGCTCTGAGGACTCTGCCTGGTCCTGATCCTGCTCCCCCTGCCCAGAAGTCTCTTCCTGTGAAGTTGAATCACTCGTCTGTGCGTCTGGAACTGGACCACTTGATGTGCTATCACTCTGCTGCTCATGGTGATTATGTTGCTCTTCTTCATCATCAGAAGACTGCACCTGTGAAGAAGCTGAATCATCCTCATACTCATCGTCTGAAGAACTGTCACCTGATCCCGCAGCCTCTGCATCATCAACCTCAGGCTCTATCACTGTCTGACTCTCACAGAAAGTCACATCTCTGTGTCTGGTCATGGTCTTTTTCACTGGATCCCTTAACCTATACCCAAACTGTTGATCTCCATAGCCAAGAAAGATACATGGCACCGCTTTATCATCCAGCTTTTGCCTCTTTTCCTTGGGAACATGAGCATATGCCTTGCATCCAAATACTCGGAGATGTGAGTAGGATGCATCCTTACCTGTCCATACATGCTCAGGTATATCAAACCCCAAAGGAACTGATGGAGATCGATTTATCAGATAGCAGGCAGTTCTCACTGCCTCACCCCAAAATGTCTTTGGCAACTTTGTAGTCTTCAACATGCATCCGACTTTCTCGACAATAGTAAGGTTCATTCTTTCAGCTGTACCATTGTGTTGTGGTGTGCCGGGCTCTGTCCTCTCATGCCGTAGGCCATGCTGCGTGCAGTACGCCTGGAACTCCCTGGAGGTGTACTCTCCTCCATTGTCCGTTCAGAGACACTTTAATTTTTCACCGGTCTCCCGCTCTACCATGGCATGGAACTTTTGGAAACATTGAAAAACCTGATCCTTGGTCTTCAGCAAGTAGACCCACACCTTCCTAGATGCATCATCAATGAATGTGACAAAATACTTATTGCCTCCCAGTGAAGCCATCTCAAACGGACTGCAGACATCCGAATGAACCAACTGTAGAAGCTTTGACTTCACCGCAGACCTTGTCTTGAAAGAAACTCGTCGTTTCTTTCCTGTTTGACATGCATCACATGAACTGAGACCACTATCCTTGCCACAAAGAATCAACCTCTTCTTGGATAGAAGATTCAAGCCCTTCTCACTCATGTGTCCTAACCGTTTGTGCCATAGATCTGTCTGGTTATCCTCAACTGCATGTATACTGCCGTCTCTAAGTACTTTGAGCTTGGTCTTGTATAATGTGCGAGACAGTTTGCCACGTACAATAACCAAAGCCCCCTTGGTGATCTTGCATTTGCCGCCACCAAAATCAAGATGATAACCTTCTCTATCAAAGAAAGAACTAGAGATCAAACTCAGCCGCAAATCTGGAACGTGACGAACATCCTTCAGCGTGAGCGTGCAACCAACACTTGTCTGAACACAAATGTCACCAATCCCGACAATTCTAGAGAAGCTGGAATTTCCCATGTTCACCCTCCCAAAGTCTCCCCTCCTGTATGAAGTGAAGAACTCCTTACTTGGTGAAGTATGATAAGAAGCTGTAGTATCCACCACCCACTCAGAATCATCCTCATCAGCATGCAAACACTGTTCTTGGACTGTTAAGACCACATCGTCATCATTGCACCTATCATCTGAGATCGTTGCTGTAGTATTCTTGTCGTCATCTTGCTTGTCTTTGGCTTCAGACCCATGTTTCTTTTTTCAAATATTGCAATCTCTTTTGAAGTGACCTGGCTTGCCGCAATGGAAGCACCCTCTACCATTTTTTGACTTGGATCTACCACGAGACTTCTCGCGGTATTGAGATTCACCACGGCTCTTAGATCTACCACAGTCTCTCGCTCTATCAACGCATCTGCCCTCTGTGAAGTGCACCTCTGATCCACTGTCGCCTGAGGCTCGTCATCGAGTCTCTTCATTCAGTACACTGCTCTTCACCTGGTCAAGTGTCAACTTGCCCTCCTGTGCAGAATTGCTGACTGTCACTACGAGTGTCTCTTAACTGTCCGGTAGCGATCCTAGAAGAAGTAGAGCCTGAAGTTCATCATCAAGAACCATCTTCATGGACCCCAACTGATTTACAAGGCTTTGGAATTCATTCATATGCTCGACGATGTTTGTACCATCCCGGTACTTGAGGTTCACCAACTTTCGGATCAAGAAAGCTTTATTTGTGGCAGTCTTCCGCTCATATAACTTCTTGAGCTTTTCCCACAGATCTTTGGCATTGGTCTCTTCTGAGACGTGATGGAATACGGAGATGTCGAGCCACTTCCGCACTGTTCCGACGGTTTTCCTGTTTAGCTTCTTCCAATCTGCATCAGATGTAGTCTCTGGCTTTTGTCCCTCTATCAGATCGTATAGATCTTTGCAATAGAGAATATCCTCCATCTTGGGTTTCCAAATCTGCCAATTTGTGCTTGTCAACTTTATCATCGTCGCATCTTCATCTTTCCCCATCTGGACTTGTATCTGCAACCTCGCTCTGATACCACTTGTTGGGGATGTTGTACTGATACAGTCCCGGATGTGATGAAAAGTTGTCACGGAAGCGCTACCAACAAGCGTATAAAACCCAAAGAAGAAAAATACCTGATTTAACGTGGAAAACTCTCCCCTCAATAAGGAGAGAAAAACCACGGGGCAATCCCGCTAATAAGCACTATGTAATAAAATTACAACTCACACCTCCCAGATTTAATTACCCCTAAATCCGGGTAGCAACCGCCAACCGCTACTTTGCTTTAAGGCAAAGTCGATGGCCCTATCTTATAAACCAAGAGAGCTTCTCTACCAGTTGTTCTTGTTCTCTGGCACCCTCTACCACAGAAGGCACCAACAAGCAACTGGAGAACTCACACCTCAACTGGTGGATAATCCAAAGGCCTCCCCAGGGGCCTCTATTTATAGGTCTCCATACATGTGATTGCAACCAGGATTTCTAGTCCTAGTTCGAATCCTAATCCAACTGCATGTTGCACATAGGAAGTCATATTCCTACTATTCAAGATTTGACTCCTATTAGGATTGGTAGCACAAACCAACCCTCCCAAGTCTAAATCCCACTAAGACATGGGCTGGATTATATTCCTAATCCCAACAGTGAAGTCGTCCTAACGACTTCGGGAGTTGAACTTTTCCACCATGAAAACGGAGTTGAAGTAGTCGAAGGTGCTAGAAGTTACCTATGCATTCTAAAGATGTTTTTAACTCGTATCCTCCTATACATAAGGCTCTCAAAGAACTCATATTTGAATTCCACTCAGCCAACTCTAGATGATAAGGCCTCACAAAAAGAGTCTGTATCCGTTGTTGTTTTGAAATATGAATGACATCAAAATATCCCATGAGGCATGCATGTCGTACACTTTTATGCATTTCTATTTTTTTCTCACTGCCAAAATCGTATTGCCAATAACAATCATACTTAGAAATTGATTGAATAAGATCATGAACCAAATCATGCATCGCATATCGTGCATTTGTATAACCGGGTATGTTATAACGAGGCATGTCGTAGTAGTCAACGTCTCTATGTTCTATAAAAGACCTATCAACGAGAAAGTCAAAGTGCTCTTTACCAACATCTTCAACATCTTTATCTTCGTTTTGATGAATACAATTGTTGGACATCCAAATGTAAACTACTTCGGCCTTTGTGAATATATAATCTTTGTGAAACAATGCAAAATATATCAAACATTGTTTTAGGTGTTAGATAACTGATTATTGTAGCAGTTAGTTACTGTAGCAGCTCGTTATTGTAGCGAGGTTACTGTAGTAATCACTTATTTAGAATGGGTTAAGCCCAATGTAGTGCAGCAAGTACATGTGAGAATGTAGTGTTGTTTCTAGTACAAATGGCAAAGAAGTTTTATCCCATATTGCTCACTCCTAGAACTATTGTGGTCCTCATATGTAGGATCACATGGGGCACTAGTGTCCAAAGGAGTCCTAGGAGGGAGGTATGCTCACCTCCTTGGTGGGTGGAGCTACCACATCACAGCGCACACGCGCATGCCCGCCTCGCCTGGCTGGGCCGGGCCAAGCTCGGGCTCGGGCTCGGGCTTGTGGATTGTGGAGAATGTCTTCCATCTTCTTTTTGCACTAGGATACGACCATCTTCCGTCTTCCGTCTTCTTTTTGCACTAGGATACGATCAAGCAATTAATTACTCATGTAATTAATTGTTTCTTTCCTATTTCGGGTTTCTTAAATCCTAATTGGAAAGTGTTTATTCCGTATTGTGTACAAGAGCAACCGAGTGTTTGCGTCTCACTGTGAATAGGATTAGGGACATGCGTGGCTATATATATGCCTCCGGTCATTAGGGTTAAACACACAACAAACAGTCTTCTGTCGTCGTGTGTTTTCAGAGCCCTAATCCAGAGTGTGAGAGCTATCGTCCCGGAGTCGCTTCGTGGAATTGTTCTTATGTGCGAAGCGTGACTTCTCCTTCCCTTCACCGAGGCGCAACTGTCAGGCGGTGGTTCCTGCGGTTGTTGTGTTGCACTGTTAGCAGTGCAACGAGCGCGAGCGAGACGTGCAAGTTCCAGGTTCGTGTCGGATCGAGACTGCGAGAACAGTGCCTATCCGCGAGGATTGTCGGGCACTAATTTCTTTAAGTAAGAACGTTCGTTTCTCAACGAACGATCTGGTTTGCAAATCTAACTCCTGTTTTTCTGTTCTCCTGCTTTGTTTAAACTTCACTTTTTTATTTTGGATCTGTCTGAATTGTTAATTACATTACACATGTCGCTGTTGCATGAACGACAATAACTAATTTTAACAACATTAGGTGATTGGGTAAATGTTGATCGCTTAATCTTAGAATTGCGATAATGTCATCCTCATCTTGTTCAAGTTTGTATAGATCGCTTGTGAGTACTTTTTTCCAATGATCTATAGTGTACTTAGAAGTTAGAAGTCTACCGATTGTTTTGGCAGCAAGGGGTGAACCTTTTAACTTCTTGAAAATCTCTTTGCCGATTCTCTCTAACATGTGATACATGTTATCATCAATGTCACTACAATCACGAAAAGCGTGGAACCTTACAACTTTCTAGTCAATATTTTGAGCTGCGAGGAGTTGTGCTTAATCGGAGAAGGTTGCGCAAGGTTGCGAGTTGTAGTGCAAGATTGCGAGCTTTCCAGTCAGCGTTCTTCTATGTTACTCGGAGAAGATGATAGGCGGCGCAACGAGGAGAACTGATATCCCGCAAGATTGCTACGCTTAAACCCCCGAATGAAAGCGGTTCTAATTTGGCGCAACACTTAGCGAAACAACCAGCAGCATGGATGATCGCCCGACGATTAGCCAAAAAGGAAAAAAGGTTGGTCTTTTCTTAATTCACGCTAGACCAGCCTGTAACAGAATTATACTCAAATATTTTCTATAAGTGAAGTTTATATCCGTTCAGTACCAGGATACCCAAACGCTTGATTTTCCATTGTGTATGCTTAGTACCATAAGCTTACGATTGATCGTCTACTAACAGATTAAAACCAAACCTTACTGGAGCTGAACTTGTTTAACGTTTGATCTCATTACTTTTGTTGGGATGTAGCATTGGTTCTCCATTGGGATGGACCATTCAGTATTAACGGATGGAGCATTCAGTAACACAATTGGGTTTGTTGTTGTTATGGAGCATTGTTTCTCTGTTGCGACCCCAAACACAAACACATATCATAATTACTTCTTACACATTCACAAGATTAATAGACACTTAACAAGTAAACCACAACATGTAAAGGCTATAATAGTTATTCTACACATTCACAAGAAAAAATAGACAGAACACGAAAACCATACCAACATGTAAATGCCCTAACAAATTGTGGTCAACACAATACCTCCGCTTACACTTAGATTCATGTCCACAACAAACATTTGTTGTGCACTATTAATGATGCATAACAAACTTTGTTAACACAATCACAAAGTTAAGTCGCCGCCGTTTGGCCATAACAAAAGAAAATCAACTCACTAACAAAATTACCTCTAAAAAAATTGCAATTTAGCATCGCTTCTACATAACTATCCCAAACACAAGCACATATCACAATTACTTCTTACATACCAACCAACACGCACAACTAAAACTAAATCAACACAATGACAAACTTACACCCAAATTTAGGTCCATGACAAACATTTAGAATGTATTATCATTTCTCCAAAATAAATTTTGTGGAGACAATAATAAAAGTTATCCCACCACCATATTACCATAAAAAGAAAAGTTCATCGGTTCCATAACAAAATTTTGTATTTCCAATAACAAATTTATCCCACCACCATTTGCCCATAATAAAAAAAAACCATCGCCTTGTAACATAAATACCTTCCAAACTTGTTAAGTTCATTGAATTTTGCCATTGTCAGCAAAACTACATCTGTAGGAAGGGAATTATTAAACATACATACAACAAGACTAAAGTTATGTATTACTAAATATTTATCATCGCCTTGTAACATAAATACCTTCCAAACTTGTTAAGTTCATTGAATATTGCCATTGTCAGCAAAACTAAATCTACAAGAAGGGAATTATTAAACATACATACAACAAGACTAAAGTTATGTATTACAACAAGAGTCTGTAACCGTTGTTGTTTGGAAATATGAATGACATCAAAATATCGCATGAGGCATGCATGTCGTACACTTTTATGCATTTTTATTTTTTTCTCACTGCCAAAATCGTATTGCCAATAACAATCATACTTAGAAATTGATTGAATAAGATCATGAATCAAATCATGCATCACATATTGTGCATTTGTATAATCGGGTATGTTATAACGAGGCATGTCGTAGTAGTCAACGTCTCTATGTTCTATAAAAGACCTATCAACAAGAAAGTCAAATTGCTCTTTACCAACATCTTCAACATCTTTATCTTCATTTTGATGAATACTATTGTTGGACATCCAAATGTAAACTACTTCGGCCTTTGTGAATATATAATCTTTGTGAAACAATGCAAAATATATCAAACATTGTTTTAGGTGACTGGGTAAATGTGTTGATAGCTTAATCTTAGAATTGGGATAATGTCGTCCTCATCTTGTTCAAGTTTGTATAGATCGTTTGTGAGTACTTTTTTCCAATGATCTATAGTGTATTTAGAAGTTAGAAGTCTACCGATTGTTTTGGCAGCAAGGGGTGAACCTTTTAACTTCTTGACAATGTCTTTGCCGATTCTCTCTAAGATGTGATACATGTTATCATCAATGTCACTACAATCACGAAAAGCGTGGAACCTCACAACTTCCCAGATGTCTTTTATACCTAAGCTCGACAAATCAATGGGCTTAAGACATCCCTGAATGGCCTTTCTTATGTTTGTAAGACGAGTAGTTATCAATATCATAATACCTATACCCTCGTTGGATGCTTTATGGAAAGGAGACAAAAGTTTCTCCCAATCTGGAACCTTTTCGTTCCAAATGTCATCCAGGATTAAAAAAAAGGCATTTTTTTTCTCAGAAGAGCAAAAAATTCTTGTTCCAAATCTTCTATCGATGTGCGTACAGACTCCTCCTTCCCTTCTTTTAAGCGTATGGAGGTAACAATTTTTTGTATGACAGTTTGTTTATTAAAATCTTCAGATACGCAAACCCACACTTTGAAGTCAAATAATTCTTGAATATCACTATCGTTGAATAACATCCGTGCTAGAGTTGTTTTTCCAAGACCTCCGATTCCCACAATCGGTTTGATCAAAAGGGTTGCCATGTGGTTGTGGTTTTCATTGTAGTTGAATCCATGCACCTCTTTACCAATGCTTTAATATGGTACCTTTGATTTCCTTTTTTCCCTCAATTGGATTGTTTTCTGTTGTAGAAGTGGTTTGCCTCCATGGTAATTGAATTGCTTCGTCACGAGGTTTGATTTGGAGTCCCACATTTGCTTGCCTTTTTCGCAATCTATCTAATTTAGTAATGGTTTCTTTGATCTTACTTACAAAACTAGATAGAGGGTCACTGGCGTTAACTATATGATTGCCACTATCGATATTATTATTAGCAGCACCTCCCTCCATTTCTTGAATAGTAATATCAGTAGCATACTCGTCGAGTAGATCTTCAGCATCATATAGGACTTCTTTTAACTGCTGAAGCCATTCTTGCACAGGGGCATCCTCGTCGGGCTTGTCAGCTGCCCACAACATAAGAAGAGAGTCGCTCAAGATCCTTCTCCAACTGCTTTATGTTTTCACTCTGTTTTTGGTCGACGACATCCGGACTGTTTCCTCTCTCTATACTTGTCAATGATCAGCTTGCAAAGCCCCTTGATGACATCAACGGCAACGGGAACCAAAACCCCCACAGCCAACTCAACATCATTGTGGTGGATTCTTTGTAGATTAAGCCGATGGAAACACTAAGGGCCTATTTGGAAACGGACTGGGATGAGATTGGAGCTTGTCTTATTAGGCCACGTCTGTGCCACATCAGCAAATCCAGTACCGACCCAGTCCTGTTTTGCACTTACGCGTTTGGCTAGAATCCCCGTTTCGAGATTCCGTAATCCTAAAAGTTGGACTATCTCAATCCTGCCAGCAGCAGGATTAGGAATCTCAGTCCAGATTAGGCTCCGTCTTTTGTGTATTTTGTTTTATATAGCAGACTGAAAAACACAAGTTACGATGCAGTCGGATTGGTTTGCCTAACAGGGCCAAATGGGCAACCCAATCCCAATCTGGATGATGACTGGACTAATCTCAGTTGGAATTTCATAATCTCAATAACCCAGTCCATTCCCAAACAGGACCTAATGCTCGGTGGAGTTTCTGGATGAATGTGACGGTAGAAAGCAAAAAAAAAAAAAACGCCTTGAATTTATAAGAGAGATGGAAGCACGGAAGACATAAGACTCACTGTGTTCCTGATATCTTCACTCCTGTGAAGCTGATTGGTTGCAACTTGGAAGCGTGTGATCCACATGGCAGCATTATTCAGACAATCAGTTACGGTTATATCATTACCGCAAAACAACACGGATGATAAGTTCTTACTCCATAACCTTCGTTATAAAATTTGGGATTTGTGTAAAAAAAACACAGTAGATATCTTCGGGCACTAAAAGTGACCGAAATAAATATTACTAACTTACTTTTCGAATAATTTGATTTCCTGGACCTTGGTCCTCACGATCCAGGCCTCTTGATAAGGTTTTGTCACTTCTAGCCCTGGACGTGTGGCTCTGGATTAGCTTGCTTTAGCGAGATTCTACAAATAAAGGGACCGCCTTCCCATTCCGAATTTCCGATGACGACGCCTCGTTTAGAGTCCTCCATTCATCTCAGTATTTCTACTATCAGTCTCCTCCACTTATTTGTAAATTTCTCTCACCTGGACAACCGAATTTGTAGAATTTACGTCAGACTCCATAATACAACCAGATATTTTTGGCGACCTGCTGGAAGACTATTTCTTTACTGAATCTGACTAGTATGAGCCACTCCACTCTTTGTAAATCAGCTTAAAAGACAAAGGAAAATGATATTGAAAGCTTTTTGGACGCTAGCCCCCGGACGAACCCACCCTTCTTCTGTGCTCCTTCTTTCGCACGACAACCCCACCTCCTACTTGTGATTAAGTTTGGAGATGATTTGATAGCAGGATATTTTGAAAAGAACAAACCAAGTTAATGGAGGAGCTTAGGACAGTCGTCTGTATGGTATTTGTTCAGCCCACGGAGTGTAATTGACTGACGATTTTGAATTGAATTTTCCCCCCTCCCCTTTCATTCAAGCTTTCTAGTCAATATTTCGAGCTGCGAGGTGTTGTGCTTAATCGGAGAAGGTTGCGCAAGGTTGCGAGCTGTAGTGCAAGATTGCGAGCTTATACCGATACTTTATACTGATACAAACCGACTGCACACACAGGATGTCCCGAACATATCAAGCGGAAAGACACTTTCTTAGGTGAATATTAGATTTCGCATGTACAACTTAGCCACAATCACCGAATGCTGCAACAAGATATGATGCGGTTACTACCATACAAGAAGTGAATTCTGCTTGAGATGCAATGTCGCATTGGCTTAAATGATGCAGCTGGCATTGGTGCGATCAAAATGATGACATCTCTAGTAACTAATTTGGAGGTAACGGTACTCTTACATTCACTTAAAAGGACCTCAATAACCATCTCCTTCGATCGAGGAAGCTACGCCTAGGAGAAGGCGATGCCCATTTAATTGAATCATACTTTGTTCAAATGCAAAAGGATGAACCATAATTCTTCTATGTATTAGGCTTGAATGATGATGGTGTTCTCAGAAATTTATTTTGGACCGACGCTAGGTCTCGAAGGACATACAAATACTTTGGTGATGTTGTTACCTTTGATACAACATACCCAAGAAACATGTATGAAATGCATTCGCACCATTCGTCGGTGTTAACCATCACGAACAGTCGATACTATTGCGGTATGGGTTACTATGTGAAGAAGCAACAAAGAACTATATGTGGCTATTTCAAACATGACTGCAATGCATGGGTAAGTCATGACTACATATCTGTTTTCTTACATAACTTTTATCTACAACTATTGTTACCACAATCATTGCTAAATTGATTTTGTTACTGATATAGTTACTGCTATTTATACATGCCCCCATAATTCACTATTTTCAAGTCATTGGCTACTGCTACTCATTTATGTGTGTGACAGACAGTAAATTTTGATGAGTTGTATGTTGTAACTATAACTGTTATATGTTGTATGGTACTCAACATTCTGCTCAATGTTGTGGGTTTCTGCAATTCTGATGGTGCATCCCATACATGTGTCTTTTTATTGGAATGTACAACATCCCCCTTAACCCATTAACCAAACTGAATGTTGGCAGGAATGCACCAAAGGGAATTGTAACTGACCAAGATCAAGCAATAATAAAAGGCGTACGACAAATGTTTACTGATGTTAGGTGTTTCCTCTGTCTCTGGCACATAGTGAGAAGATTACCAGAAAAATTGGGAGAAAACTCTATTACATCTAATTTTATCAAAAATGCAATATATGAAAGCTCATCAATTGATTTTTTGAACAGAACTAGTGATACTCGTCGTTTTGCAATATCAATCACTAAGATGGTTAATCCTAGAGTTTAAACCTTTTTTACTTCCGGTTTTAAGGGTAGTATAGAAGGGTCGATCCCACAGGACAACTATTTAGAGATTGTTCTTAGAACCCAAAGATTGAAGAACTTTATTATTTGTTTTTGATATTTTTCTTTTTATCAAAGTAGAAAGTAAAGTCCAGTTGGGGTTTGAGTGATTACACTAATGCAAGAAGTAAAACACTTAATAAGAATAAACATGCACAAGGAAATAATAAAAAGATTATTAACACAAGCAAAATTATATGAATGGAAGACTAAGAATTAAAGCAAACAAAGGATGCAGTGATTAAATCAAGATAAGGAAATCGAGGCTCGTAGGGGTTTTCACCACCTTAGCCTAGGTGATAACAACTAAATCTTAAACGACGATTCAATGAAGGCTTGCGAATTTAAAAACTCACAAAAGAGAAACTCCACATGAGCCCATTGGTCTTGGTGCTCATGCTTCCTAGTTTATCATCCTAAAAGATGAAAATCCACAGTCATATCAAAACGTCTATGTAATCGATTTTATTGTTCTAAATCCGAATTTCCATGGTCATATCCATCCGGATTAATATGCGATCCGAAGATCAATCATTCAATTAAAATTGATTACCATCTAATCGTTTAAGAAGAAGTTGTTAAAACCATGGCTAAAGGGTTATTCCCCTTGCCCCGATAAAATTCTACTCACACATGGAGAAAGGGGAGACGGAGGAAGAAAGAAATGAAGCCATAGTCTAGCTCAGAAATCAGGAGATTAATCCTTATGCTAGAGATGATGAAATGGCTTAGTTCTTTGTTCCTTGCTCCGGAATTGAAGAACGGAAAGAAGAAGATTAAAACTAAGGCGGAGAGAAAAAAGATAAGAACAAGAATGAAAGAGCTATGCTTGAACTAAGATCTATTTTATTGCATAATATGAGAATGATTACAAGATAATTTGCTTCAGAATCCCAAATACAAGAAATCCAAGATGATCTTGGGAGGAGGAAGTGTCCTTCCTTTTATAGGAGAAGGAAGGGTAGGCTATCCAAAAAAAAAAGGTGTAAAAAAGAGAGGGAGGTAACCTTTTGAATTTTCAAGATTTGGTCAATAGGAATTTGATAGACTTTAATTGTCTTGACCATGTAACTTTCTTCAATACAGATTCCCGCAGCAGCGATTTCAAACGCATTTTTGGGCCAGTCAAAAATTTAGAAGTAGCCCGAAAATATATTTTTCCTGTAGATAATTGAATTATATTTCTAATGCATACTTGCACAATAAATTATGCCTTGGGATGTGGGAGTTATACCAATTTTGGTGAAAGGTATATACTGAAATCAGACTCTGCGGGAAAACGTAATGCTACTTTCACTGGTTAATTGCGTAGCTAAATAAACACCAAAATTGCCACAAAATATGTCTTTTTTGTATCCAATAAAATTCTCTTTTCATTTCATGCTTTATCTTGAAATTCCGCCTTTAGACGCAAAAGATATGACTGTTTTGGTGACGAGTATCTCAGGCACTGCTGGAATATTTGAAAGCCTCATATCTTCATCTTTTATTTTCTCGATTTACTTAGATAATTCCTGAAAATTAAGAAAAATATCATAAGAATTCAGAAAAAGTATATCAAGAAGATGAAAGTGCTATTTATTTTTGAATGAGCTAAAATTAACAAAAAAGTCATAATTAATTATTCTAAATGAAGTAAAAATAAGAGATGAATATGCATTCATCAAAATACCCCAAACTTAAACTTTGCTCGTCCCGAGCAACATTAAAATCAAGAAATACTTTCAAGACATACTCTCAACCTATCATCATCACTCTCCTAACAATCACTTAATTCCTTCCACCAAAATATGGCCAAGCGACCCTGACTTCCTGAATTCACGAAAAGTGACTTTTATATTTCCTACTTCACAAACTTACATTTATTTAAGACCTACAATAAAACATATTTTCATTTCACCTTTGCTTTTGGTACTCCAATTTTTTTTTAAAGTTTTACACAAGAATATGGCTGATTTGGATGGTTGGGGTTTTTGTAGTTTTTCCCTGGGTAGAAAATTGGAGTGAAGGAGGTATGGAAGAAGGACGGTCTCTCCTCTATTCGACTCGAGACCTTTTTATTTAGTGGACATGCAGTTACATTGACCACATTTTTTTCTTTAATTTTTGGTGATACACCCAATTACGTGGGTATGGAAGAAGCGGAAGAGGGGGAAGGGGTGCCACCCCAAACTTAGCATTTTGGGCATTATTGGCTTTTTTTTCTTTTTGACAAATGGAAAGATTTAGAAGTGGTGGAAGAAGAGTAGAAGAGGTTGTTCTTGTGCAACTTTTTTTTCCATATTTTTTTAGAGTACCATGCATTGGTTCAACTATTATCAAATCATGCAAAAAATCAAGAAAATTTATACAAGTTGTACATGATAAGAAAGCATCACTCTTGAATCCTATCAGTCCTCTATGACTTGTCATCTTTTCCAAGGAGTGATTATTATTTGAGGTTCTAAGTGACAGGAGGATTTCTAGTCATGAAAGTTTCAAAATTTTAGTTGCAAGGCAGTTACATCATTAAGGGGAGTATTTTGACAAATGATCATATCAAGGCCGACTAGATATGGGCCAATTGTACTATGAAAAGAAAGAAAAAAAAACTACATGCAATATGTAAAACAAAGAAAAGATACTAAAAGGGAAAGAAAAAGGGGTGGAAATGTACCACCCATCCCCACCCCAAACTTAAGACTTTACTCATCCCGAACAAAATCAAAATCCGAGATGGGGGAAAAGAATCGTTGTGGTGGAGGATGAAGGACGATGACAACAACTCCCCAAAAGAGAAGAACACAAAACAAAACAAAACAAAAAATCACAAGGGTGATGATATTAGAAAAGAAGGGAAATGCAAAAATTATTTGGGTTGCCTCCCAAAAAGCGCCAAGTTTTACGTCATGGCCTGACAAGAGATGGATCGGTCTATTGGGTTTCTGGGGAAGTTTTGGGGTCAGATAGGTTCATGTCTTTCAAAGATGAACAATTGTTTGAGTCTGAAGCGACAAGATCTTCAGTGGTGATGTATCTTTTAAGTCGGTGCCCATTAACCTTAAACTCACCCAAAACTTTATCCCAGAGAAGAAAAGCGCCATGTGGATAAGCACTCTTGACAATGTAGGGGCCATACCATCTCGACTTGAGTTTTCCAGGGAAAAGTCGTAATCTTGAATTAAAAACTAAAACTTGATCCCCTTCTCTAATGTCTTTACGCTTGATGTGACCATCATGCCACATTTTGGTTCGGTCCTTGTAGATTCTTGCATTTTCGTAGGCACTCATTCTAAGTTCATCAAGCTCATTCATTTGGAGAAAATGTTTCTCTCCAGCCATGCAAAGGTCAAAATTCAAACTTTTTATGGCCCAGCTTGCTTTGTGCTCTAGTTCTATTGGTAAGTGACATGACTTATCGTAGATCAGTCTGAAAGGGGTGGTGCCAATGGGTTTTTTTGTAGGCAGTACGATATGCCCACAAGGCGTCATTGATTTTTAATGCCCAATCTTTCCTAGTTCGTCCAACAATTTTTTCTAAAATGGATTTGATTTGTCTGTTGGATACTTCTACCTGCCCACTGGTCTAAGGATGGTAAGGAGTGGGGACTTTATGATAGACCCCGTATTTTTTAAAAGAGCCTCAAAACGTTTCTCCAAAAAATGGGATCCCCCGTCAGAAATGACGGTGCGAGGGACTCCAAATCTAGGAAAAATGACATCTTTAAAAAGTTTCTTAACGGGTTTAGAGTCACATGTTTTAGTAGGTATGGCTTCAACCCACTTTGACACGTAATCGACTACGACTAAAATGTAAGTAAACCCATAAGAAGAAGGAAATGGGCCCATATAGTCGATCCCCCAAACATCAAAAATCTCTAATTCCTGCCAAGAGGTGAGAGGCATTTGGTCACGTTTGGAAATATTACCCGTCCTTTGACATTGGTCACATGAAAGCACATAATCATACGAGTCTTTGAAGATGGTGGGCCAAAAGAATCCACA
Organism: Alisma plantago-aquatica; assembly: GCA_963693085.1. Lineage (NCBI taxonomy): Eukaryota > Viridiplantae > Streptophyta > Magnoliopsida > Alismatales > Alismataceae > Alisma > Alisma plantago-aquatica. Next base: position 727,720,934 of record OY856410.1, on the reverse strand, counting down.
TTGTAGGACTTTCCTAGCCATTTTTTGGGAACTCATGTGACCACCATAGGGGCCAGAGTGACATTGTTCCAAAATGGCAATGCTTTCTTCATGGGACACACAACGACGATATAAACCATCGGCGTAAAGTCGAAACAAATAAGGTTCATCCCAATAATAATTTTTGACATCATGTAAAAATTTAGCTTTAGAATGTCCTGTATACTCGGGATGCAATACACCTACAGCTAAATAGTTTACAAAATCAGCAAACCAAGGAAATTGGGAGTCAACCTTAAGCAATTGGTCATCGGGTAGGGATTCATTTATGGGATGTTCATCAATGGGGCTATAGCTAAGTCTACTCAGGTGGTCAGCCATGACATTTTCAGAGCCCTTTTTGTCTAGGATCTCTAGATCAAATTCCTGCAACAACAAAATCCATCTTATGAGTCTAGGCTTGGCATCCTTTTTGGTCATGAGGTAGAGAATAGCTGCATGATCAGTGTAAACAACAACCTTCGAACCAACAAGATATGAGCGAAATTTATCGAATGCATAGAAAATGGCTAGCATTTATTTTTTGGTGACTGTGTAATTTCGCTGAGCCTCATCTAAGGTCTTGGATGCATAATAAATGACATGGTGTTTTTTTGTCAATTATTTGTCCTAAAATGGCACCTACAACAAAATCACTAGCATCACACATGATTTCAAAGGGTAAGGCCCATTCAGGAGCACAAATGATAGGAGTGGTGGTGAGCCTTTTTCAAACATAGAAAGCTCTCCATGCATGTCGTATCAAAATGGAAAGGCACCTCCTTTTGAAGAAGATTGGTGAGATGTTTTGTAATCTTGGAAAAGTCATGGATGAATCGTCGATAGAAACCGGCATGTCTTAAGAAGGCTCGGATGTCTTTGACAGAGGTGGGAGGGGGGAGCTTGGTGATGACCTGAATCTTGGCTTGGTCAACTTCAATGCCATGGTTGCTCACCTTATGGCCTAGAACAATACCCTCCTTGACCATGAAGTGACACTTTTCCCAATTAAGGACTAAATGTGACTCAATGCACCTATCAAGAACAAGGGAGAGGTTTCCAAGGCAAGAAGTGAAACTATTTCCATAGATAGAGAAATCGTCCATGAACACTTCCATGACAGTCTCAGTTAACCCTGAAAAGATGGCAGACATACATCTTTGAAAAGTGGCTGGTGCATTGCACAGGCCAAAATGCATTCGTCTAAAAGTGTATGTACCAAAAGGGCATATGAAGGTGGTCTTCTCTTGGTCTTCAGGATGAATGGGGATATGATAAAAACCTGAGTAGCCATCTAAATAGCAAAAGTATTGTTGATGAGCTAAACGTTCAAGAACTTGATCGAGGAAGGAAAGAGGGAAGTGGTCTTTCCTAGTTTATTTGTTGAGTTTCCTGTAGTCAATGCACATCCTCCACCCTGTGACTGTACGGGTGGGGATGAGCTCATTCTTCTCATTCCTAACGACTGTGGTCCCACCCTTTTTGGGGACGACCTGGACAGGGCAGACCCAAGGAGAGTCAGAGATGGGGTAGATGATTCATGCATTCAAAAGTTTAATCACTTCAAGACGGACGACCTCCTTCATGTTTGGGTTGAGTTTCCTTTGTGGGTCTCGGGAAGGTTTACTATTTTCAATCATTGGGATTTTGTGGATGCAAATGGATTGATCTATCCCAACCAAATCCGTCATTTTGTACCCTAAGGTTGTTCTACTTTTCCTAAGTTCTCCCATAAGCATGTTTTCCTGTTCAATGGTAAGGTCAGAATTGATAATAACAGGGCATAATTGTTGTTTATCCAGAAACACGTATTTCAGACCTATGGGGAGAGCCTTCATTTCCGGGGCCTTTGGTGGTTCAGGTTGTTCTTCTATGGTGGAGATCATCTTAAGGTCTTCAATCTCAGCACATGGAATTTCCTCAAAGTTGTCCAAGTGAATCTTAAGTTGATTTAATGGTTCATTATCAAAATCACAATCGGCGGGGATGGTGAGAGAAGTGCATAGGGGGTCATCAACTAGTTCCCATTCTTGCCTTAGTTGGTTTAATTCATCAATGCAATCAAGGAGGTAGACTTCTTCCTCAAGACTAGGTCCCTTCATACTTTCAAACACCCTAAACTCTAGGTTTTGCTTCCCTAGTCTTAACACAATGGTACCAGCCTCAAAATCAATTAAGGCACGAGCAGTGGCTAAGAAGGGACGTCCGAAAATGAGGGGGTAGCGTAAATCTTCCTTGATATCCATGATCACAAAATCACAAGGGACGTATGCATCATTTCCAACTTTAACTGGAATGTCTTCTATGATTCCCATGGGCTTAGTTGTGGATGAATCTGCCAGTTGGATGGTCATGGCTGTGGGTAACATGTCATTGAATCCTAGTCTTTTGCAAAGACTATATGGCATGATGGATATACTAGCTCCTAAATCTGCTAGGCCTTTCCTACAAGCATTGTCACCTAAGTAGCATCTTATTCCAAAAGAACCTGGATCCTTCTATTTTTTAGGCATTTTACTTAGGATAATGTCAGAGGTAGTCCTAGCAAGTTTAATAGTCTCGTATTCTTTAGTGACATACTTCCTAGTCAAGAGAGATTTCATGTACTTGGACCAGGCGGGCATGTCTGCCAAAGCATCAAGGAAGGGAATGTTGACATGTATTTTTTCCATAGCATCCCTAAATTTCATGAAGCGGGCATCAAGTATTGTTTGTTTGAGGCGGTCTTGATAGGGAGGTTGAGGTTTGTAAACCGATTCTTCATCTTCTACTTGAGGGGTTTCGGGGACGGATGGTTTGGGTGTGACTTCGGATTCAACAACTACCATGTCCTCATCCTCAAATTCTAGAGGTGGGTCTGAAGATTCTTTTGAAGGGGGAGGGGTGTGCACTTTTCCCAAACGAGTAGAGACTACATTGAGTTGTTCATGATGTTTGGGGTTGTTTTCAGGCTGTCCTGCAAAAGTCCCAACAGGAGGTTTTTCTTGGGAAAACAAACGGGCCAACTGTGCGTCAGTTGCCTTTTGATGGGCTTGAATGGCCACGAGGGTTTGTTCTATGCTTGCCCAGCTAGTATGACTAGGGGGGAGTAGGGATGGCATTTTGAGGTGGTTGGGGAGGTTGAGGTTGGTTTAGATTTTGGGGTGGGAGGTTTAGGTTTTGGAATTGTTGGTGGTGTTGTCGATTTTGGTGATTTCCAAAATTTCTTTGATTGTTGTATGGGAATCCAGGTGGTGGTCGATTGTTACTTTGAGGGTAGGGAGGCCTTTGTTGAAGTTGGGTAGAGTTCTCGGCGCCTGAAGGGTTCTCATACTGAAAACCAGGGTGATTTGTAGGTTGGTTGGGATTGTAGTAACCTTGGCCTGGTATTATATGAATCAAATTGAGGTCTTCTGGTTGTTGACCTACTTCAGGTTGTGTGGGAATGTTGTAGAGGTATTGATAGTGGAGGGTGGTATGGTCGTATCCTTGGAAAATACCACATAGGGAATCCATGGCTTTTAGTTGTTGGGGTGACTCCCTAAGGGTGACCAAGGATGACTCTAACCGATCTTGCTTTAAGGCAATTAATTTTTGGCTTTCTGCTATGCTTTGGATTTCATTATTAACTTCTGCCTTGGCTACCTTAAGGATTCCTCCAATCCCTCTTCTATCCCTTGTTTCGGAAGCCCGTTTAACTACCCCCCATGCGCTAGTTAAACTTTGATGCATGAAATTTCCTCCAGATGAGGAATCGAGAAAAAATTTGGTATCATCATCAACACCAAGATAGAAAATCTCTATGAGTTGGGCTTGAGAGATGTCATGGTGGGGGCACTTCCTAAGTAAATCCTTGAACCTTTTCCAGGATTCACCTAAAGACTCTCCTGGGGACATAGAAAAATGAGTTATTTGACCCCTAAGTTCATAGGTGAGAGACGGGGGGTATAATTTTTCAAGGAACTTATTTTGTAGAACTTCCCAAGTTGTGACATGTTCTTCACTCTCCATGGTGTTGTACCAGCTACTAGGTTGGCCGGAGAGGGAATACTTAAACAACCTAAGACGGATGGCATCTTCAGAGACACCTGGATTTTGTTCAAAGAGCAAAGGTCAATGAACTTTTGAAGATGATCTTGACAACTTTCCCCATTGTTGCCAGAGAAGGGGTTGGTTTGCAGCATAGTGATCCATCGTGTTCGGATTTCGAATTGTGGAGCAATGATATCGGGGGGTATAACCGGATGTTGTGCATAGGCCGTTTTGGGAACAGAAAAGTCTTTTAATTGTTTTTGCCTTTCGGCTTCCCTCCTATCGGCTTCTATGGTTTCTTGTTCGGCCCTAAAGGCTGCTCGCAAAGCGGCTTCTCTTTCCGCTTGTTCGGCTTAGATGAGCTCTCTTTGAGCTGTGAGAGCTTGGTCAATTCTACGGGCGACCTCGTCTTCGTTCATTGTTACTAGATTTTGACGGTTCCGACGATGAAAAGTTCTTTCTATTTCTGGATCGAAAGGTTGAAAATCGTCGTTCGGGCGTCGCATGCACAAATAAAGCAGTTAATTCGTGTGCAGAAAAAACGTACTGTCGGAATGGAAACTCGTCAGAAAGAGGAGTACACTTCCGGAATGTTACTCGAAAGGTATAAAAAAAGGAAAAAAAGTTTTTCAAAATTGTTTTGGGGTTCGAAAAAAACAATCCGTTGTCCCCGGCAACGACGCCAAATTGATACTCGTCGTTTTGCAATATCAATCACTAAGATGGTTAATCCTAGAGTTTAAACCTTTTTTACTTCCGGTTTTAAGGATAGTATAGAAGGGTCGATCCCACAGGACAACTACTTAGAGATTGTTCTTAGAACCCAAAGATTGAAGAACTTTATTATTTGTTTTTGATATTTTTCTTTTTATCAAAGCAGAAAGTAAAGTCCAGTTGGGGGTTTGAGTGATTACACTAATGCAAGAAGTAAAGCACTTAACAAGAATAAACATGCACAAGGAAATAATAAAAAGATTGTTAACACAAGCAAAATTATATGAATGGAAGACTAAGAATTAAAGTATATAAAGGATGCGGTGATTAAATCAAAAGAAGGAAATCGAGGCTCGTAGGGGTTTTCACCACCTTAGCCTAGGTGATAATAACTAAATCTTAAACAACGATTCGATGAAGGCTTGCGAATTTAAAAACTCACAAAAGAAAAACTCCAAATGAGCCCATTGGTCTTGGTGCTCATGCTTCCTAGTTTATCATCCTACAAGACGAAAATCCACGGTCATATCAAAACGTCTATGTAATCGATTTTATTGTTCTAAATCCGAATTTCCATGGTCACATCCATCCAGATTAACATGCGATCCGAAGATCAATCATTCAATTAAAACTGATTACCATCTAATCGTTTAAGAAGAAGTTGTTAAAACCATGGCTAAGGGGTTATTCCCCTTGCCCCGATAAAAGTCTACTCACACATGGAGAAAGGGGAGACAAAGGAAGAAAGAAATGAAGCCATAGTCTAGCCCAGAAATCAGGAGATTAATCCTTATACTAGAGACGATGAAATGGCTTAGTTCTTTGTTCCTTGCTCCGGAATTGAAGAATAGAAAGAAGAAGATTAAAACTAAGGCGGAGAGAAAAGACAAGAACAAGAATGAAAGAGCTATGCTTGAACTAAGATCTACTTTATTGCATAATATGAGAATGATTACAAGATAATTTGCTTCAGAATCCCAAATACAAGAAATTCAAGATGATCTTGGGAGGAGGAAGTGTCCTTCCTTTTATAGGAGAATGAGGGGTAGGCTATCAAAAAAAAAGAGGTGTAAAAAAGAGAGGGAGCTATCCTTTTGAATTTTCAAGATTTGGTCAATAGGAATTTGATAGACTTTAATTGTCTTGACCATGTAACTTTCTTCAATGCAGATTCCCGCAGCAGCGATTTCGAACGCATTTTTGGGCCAGTCAAAAATTCAGAAGCGGCCCGAAAATATATTTTTCCTATAGATAATTGAATTATCTTTCCAACGCATACTTGCACAATAAATTACGCCTTAGGATGTTGGAGTTATACCAATTTTGGTGAAAGGTATATACTGAAATCAGACTCTGTGGGAAAACGTAATGCTACTTTCACTAGTTAATTGCGCAGCCAAATAAATATCAAAATTGCTGCAAAATATATCTTTTTGATAGCCAATAAAATTCTCTTTTCATTACATGCTTTATCTTGAAATTCTGCCTTGAGACGCAAAAGATATGGCTATTTTGGTGACGAGTATCTCAGTCACTGCGGGAATATTTGAAAGCCTCATATCTTCATCTTTTATTTTCTCGATTTACTTAGATAATTCCTGAAAATTAAGAAAAATATCATAAGAATTCAGAAAAAGTATATCAAGAATATGAAAGTGCTATTTATTTTTGAATGAGATAAAATTAACAAAAAAATCCTAATTAATTATTATAAATGAAGTAAAAATAAGAGATGAATATGCATTCATCAACTAGGTCGTTGCGATACAGACTTACAAAATAAACCAAGATGTTTGGCTGTCACATATGTACCAAATATGTCATATGTGGCTACCTGCATATGTTGACAACTTATCATGGGAAGATATGACAACAACACAACATAGCGAGTCAGTGAATTTATTCTTTGATCGTTATGTTAACTCAAAGACATCTTTGAAACATTTTGTTAATCAATACCAACTTACATAAGAAGCAAGTATCGAGTTAGAGAAGAAAGTTGATTATGATGATCTAGATAAGGTAGTTCAGTCACGAACTGAGTTTCAGATTGAGATTGATGTAAGAATGTTCTACAGTCATAACATACTCAAGAAGTTTTAAATTGAACTCCAACGTATGATGTATGGTGAAGCACTGCTATTGAACAAACTTGATTTGTTATCTACATTTTTCATTAAGGAACAACTTAGGGTGTGCTTTATAGATACCGACTTTGTCTGACTTGAAAATCAATTCATTGTCACGCATGATTCTACTCAGAACAACCTAAATTGTAGTTATCATTCGTTTGAGTGCATGAGTATTATGTGTAGGCACTTCGTTGTGTGTCCTTACATGCAACTGTAGGGTAGACAAGCTGCCAATACAATACACGTTAGACAGATGAAAGAAGGATATCATACGTGATTATAGAAATGACACAAAAACTATACAGACATGTACACAATCAACTGAGAGACTTGAAGCAATTTCAAGCATCTGTTAACGTTTCATAGAAATGTCATAGCTTTCATATAAGCGGTATGTTATTGTTAAAGGTGCACTAAACACATTAATTAAGACATGTGAAAACACGCAACTGCTGGAAACCAGCGCGAGCTTAGCTATGAAATTACATTCCATTGGGTTTACATATAAATATTTATTTAATATACAAATTTTGCACTTTCAATTCATTTTTATGCCGTACACTCACTATGCTGCACTAACAACAATGCTCTTTACGATTTAATGGCAGGGAAAAAAGTGTAAATTGATAGACACTTCTACAATAAAGGATCTTGAAATAGCCAAGAAGGTGGGAAGGCCAGCATCTTTGAGGAAAAAGGTCGGAAGGAAATGAATTAAAAAAATAGAATACATATGAAAAGTTCAATAAGAAGCTTGGTCAATCATCTACAAGGGAACGACCAATCTCAGTACCCAAACCGCAACAGAATCATCCTCAAGTATGCACACCATAGAGTAGCATGAATGATATCTACAACTCTACAAACACAGGTTACAATATATATAATTGTATGCCTACTGAACACATCCTTATCCAGAACTACAACACGCCATCTCCTATACCACAACGTCAATGTGTGCAAACTGAAGTGGGCAGCAACCAAACAAGACATAATGCAACTTCAAACACAACATTCCTTGGTCAGAATCATACTCAATGAACACCCTCTAGCTCGAGGATTGGTCGAACTTTCAATATGCCATCCCCTCTTTCTACTGCATGGTTAACATACACTACTCACGGAGCCTAGCATTGGGTTTAGACAAGGTTGCATTTTTTGTCAATTTTTTTCCAAATACATGTACAATTTTAAATGGAAATGGTTTACACCATCTATACGGTTGTATAGTCATGTGTACCACCCAATATTGGTCCAGGATGTTAGTCACACAGGTGAAATATATGTACAGTTTCACATTCATTTCATGTTATCCCGGTGATGACACATGATCAATGCAGTTACAACATTGAAGGTTTGTTACAACACACACTCCTATGTTGTTACCATGTTGTTATTTGCATCAGCCTTTGTTACATAGTACTTGTCACAACATCATACACTCACCACGTTCTACTATGGTTTGGCATATTATTAAGTCTGCTTTATAGCTTATTCTATGTCAATAAACACTTAACTTACTTATACTTGTACACAAAGGTCAATTAGACTTCAATACTACTTGCAATACAGTTAACAACCATACGTGTGTTAATGCTTGATCTCCTAGTATACCCAACAATACCTCTAACCAACATTATGAATCAACATGGCATACCAACAACAGCCACACTACCATGGAACTAACATAATGAATCCACATGGCATACCAACACATGTAGAATTTTGCTTATGTGGAAACACCTACGGTGGTTGCCTTGTATAAAATCAAGACAACCAAAATTTGTGTGATGGCTTTCATTATAGAAACCACTATGATTTTCTAGCCCCATTTGTAGAAATCCTTCCCCTTAAGTTTCCTGTAAAGACCTTACTTCATATATTTAATGATTTCAATAGAGATTCCCTCTCCCGAACATAGCTACAATAGTCATCACTGCACTAAAAAGTGCACAATAAAAAAAGTGCTTACTTTTAGTAGTCATCAAAAAATCAACATCAATATCAGTCAACATTACAAGATTTAAGCCGCTTTCGTCATTACTTTCATGCCAAACAAATCCTTTAGAAAAATAAGCAACAACAGAACTTCTTTAAGATGGAAAAAACTGTTTCCTTCCATGTAATTCCCTTTTCTTTTTGATATCACGGGACACAACTCGTATGCTTTGTGCCTAGACAAGACCTGCGGGGGATTTTGCTTTTTGTATAGGTCCCCAACTTGCTAAGTTGAAGCACAACTGGTAAAAGGTGGCACTCTCTAAAGAAAAGTCACGGCCTGGTTGGTCAGACATAAGTCCTTTGCAAATTTTTTCCTCTTCTTTTGTTTTCATTAAGATTTAAAACCCATACCTCCCATCTAGAGTGTGGCCTTCCAAACTAGATGATCTACACCAATTTGGTATCATTTCATTCCCTTTGTTTTCTACATGCCTTTGCTTTTCTCTCTTGGAATGTTTTCTTTGAAAATTTGATTGTTTACATATCCTAAGAGTTGTAAAAGTTTGATTTGGTTAAATTAGGTTCATTTCAGGTCAATTAAGGGCAAATCATGTTTGATTTAGTAAAATTACATATGAATATTGACATGATATGCATTATTTTATAAATATATTATAAATGGATACATATCATGTATAAATTGTTGGTTATATGTCTTAAAAGCCATCAAATGATGATTGTAAAAGGGATACATTAAAATGATTTGATTAATAATTAAAGAAAATATCCACTTCTTATGTTTGTTTCAATATTAAAATAATGGTCGACAACGAGTGGATCAAGTGGTCAAGCACGATGTCACCTAACAAAGGGACCTGGGTTCAAATCCAAGCTGCCGCCTTGGTTTACCACCATCCCAGACATTCAACCTCCATCACATGTATGGGAGAGAAGGAGATATGCGTTTCTTAATCCCTATATTAAAATAATAAATAAATATTATAATGTCTTTAGAATGTTTTGACTCGATGACATATGATTTGGGTTTATGACATGAACATATCATATGTATACTTACAATATTCATTCTTTCTATGTATCTAATCATTTATTACTATGGATATTATTATACAACAATACTACTTAAGACTAGTATGCATATTGAATGATGACTATGTATCTGTAGTCATTGTATTCGATATCATTCAGATAAATGGGTACTTGTTAGAGAACAAGGTATACTAGACAGACCCACTTTGAAAATTACACATAGAAGTTGTAAAATACTGAAATCTAGCCTCTTGACTCTAGAAACCCCAACCCATGATAAGGAGGTTGGTATGCATGGTTCTTTAGTTTTAACCAAACAATGATAGAGTTATATCTCCATGTAGTTGTTTGTAACCCGAAAGAATATAGTTGATTCATGTAACTTGAATAACTCGAAGGTAACCCTAACATGTATATGCTTGAAAGCATATATAATATCAAAGTGACATGTGATCTATATCATGATAAACTCATATTAGCCTACAATCCTAAATATCTTTTAACTTGAAAGTGAGTTCATGAAATATGTTACATATGCTCTCTTTGCTAACTAATATACACATGAACAATGACTAAACATATAACTAGTAAGAGGAAAATTATGATTAATACATTAATTAGATAACATTTGGATTTTTCATGTCTATGTATATGAATAATGTACCATCATCTAAGTTAGTACTTAATTAATATATTTAATAGATTAAATGTGTAAACTCATACAAATAAACATACCATAACGTTTTGATAATGATACGAGAAAAAGAAGACTTCAATTAATAAGTGTTCATGGCAATTGTGTAATACAATGATACATACTAAGATAAGGAGGCTAAACCCTCATTTATAAAAGGAAGTATAAAATGTTAAACATAACTTCATAATCGGAATCTTGATGTTTAAGTTTATTTATGGACTAAGTTTCACATTAAACAAGTAGCCATAGATCCTTAGATTCATTAGGAAAGATTATATAAGCTAAAAAAATATTAAATAATTTATTTCATGACCCCAAAAGTGAACAAATTATGGTAAATTCAGATTTTCCATGCCTTAATTAGCATGGGTGTCAAATTCCATACTAATTGGATACTTCTAGATACCTAAACTAAAATAGGAAATGAAGAAGGAGGTAAAACCCTAAATCATTAATTATTTAAATTTATTGAATCAATTTCATAATGTCCTAGATATATATCTTTTGTCACACTGTATACCCACTTATTTTTGGATTTTCTTGTGTGTAATGTTATGCTTTTGGTTCTTGATTCTTAAGTGAACATATGATCTTTTCTAGACCGTTGGATCCATATTAAGAGGTTCTCCACTTATCTCCTACCCTGAGTAGAAGACCGCATGTGAGTAGTAAATGTATCAATTTTGACTTTTGTATGCTATTTCCTACCACACATTTATGTGATTATTTGATATTTCTTCACTTTTGAGTTTCTCAGAAGTCATTTCATCTTGAAGTCTGCATTCTATAGGGTTTCATGATTTTGGCTATTCTATTACACCTCAACCTCCCCTTTCCCATGTTTCTACTTTATTTCTATCTTATTTCCCTTTTCTTCCTTTTCGCCGCATATATAGGCTTTTAGACCACTATATGTCTACCATAAAACCTTCGATCAATCCCCTAAATCAATTTCTTCCATCTATTCATTCTCTGTTCTCCTTGAAAACCTCCTCCCAATCCACGCCTATTCGGCAATTATAGCATGTGATCTCTGGTGGATGGTTGACCTTGGCGACAAATCTCTGGGGATGAGATGGCTATTGGATTTTTTTCTATCTTCATTGGATTTTGACAGACATTTATTTGATGTTGATCTCATCTCAACTGGTGAGTATTCATTTTCCTTCTTTTTGACTTTTGCTCCTATAGTTTCTAAACCAGTGATGGATTCTCATCTTTTGACTAAATTTTCCTTTACTTCCCTTCGCCTTTGACATATCTTTGATGTGGTGAGCTTGTTGGTTTTAATTTTCTGTCCACTATTCAGCTTCTCTTGGGGGTATGCACCTTCTTGCTTGGACCCCTGATGGTGAAAGGCGTGGTGGGAGGGATTCATGTCACCTTAGGGTTCCTTTAGGGTCTTTGGCTCTGCCATCCTCTTTTGGATCTTATGGGCAGTGTTGTAGCTAAGTATTTGGATCTAGATTGGGATTTTCTCATAGATTTTATCTACAGGAAGATGTATGGTTTTGTGGTGGTTCTTGCATGAAGTTAAAAAGATGAAAGATGAGTATTTAGATCATCTTAATCTAACTTTTGTTGAGAAATCCGAGCACAGAGTAAGGAAGAGGAAACATAAATTTTATCTATCTGTATTCCCATAACAGCAAGATCACATCAACTACTATGAAATGGAAAGGATGGTTTAATAAGTTTATACCTGATCCTCGAGAAAGTCTAGCGACAACAACTCGTTGCAGTGTAACTCACTTCTAGTTGCTTTTTGACGATGTCTATGCAGCTCTTGGTCTTCACCACAGACAGAGGACTTGACAACTTCTGCGGTGACTTCTATGGTCTCAGAATGGACTGCAGGTTGACGTTGTCCTCATAGCAGCAGCCAAAGGAATCCTACCTCTAATGTAGTCCACACAGACCAACCAGAACTCTTATTGTAACGTCCCTGACCTGGGTTATGTACTAACCCTAGGTGTTTTGCCTAATAAAGTTTATTAGATGCTTTCTTATATTTCTTGAAAAGTAATTAAGACTTTTGAGGAACTTATATTTCAATTTCAGTCCTTTTCGAATAATGTTGAAACATTGTTTAGTTATCTTTGGACTAAAGTGAAAATTACCCAAGTTGAGGGGTTAACTTGCAAATTGCACATGTTAAGATGTTCCTCTGATGTTGAGACATCATAAGAATGCATATGATCTGGTGGTATGATTTTCACAAGCTTGAGCACCAATATAAAGCCTGTAGAGCAATCTTTGTGCCTTAAAACCTAGTTTTGGTGTAATGTGCAATTTACCCAAAACCTAGGGTTCAACATGTAAAATAACACCTCTAGAGGGTCTCTCATGTTTCTTGGCATCAAGTAGAGCAAATAAAATGAGAAGGGCACCTCATGTGAAATATCATGGAAGAGAGAGAATCTTGATATTGAAATAATCAAGATTTAAGTATAAATGGCTCTTTAATATAACTTAATGCAAAACGAAATATATTAATTATGGAGCCCTTTAACCAAAAGATGGAGGATGTGTTTATAATAGTTTGGACGAGCTTGTGCCATGTTTGTGCACCAAAAATATCTTTTTTAAGTGGAAGCCATTCATATTAATTTAATATAAAGCAATATCCATTAAAAGATGGATATTAACACATAACTCCTTATGATGCTTAGTATTTTTCCTTTAAACCTTGGATAATGGATAAGTTTTGCAAGGTTTTAGAAGGTGGATACGTGGCAAAAGAATGTAGGAAGATTTGGAGGAATTTAGTTGAAGTTAAAAGAAGATAACAATCTTTTTCCTTTTTCCTTGAAAACCCATAAATATATATACGTGTGTGTCCTTTTTTCCAAAACACCAAAGGATTGTTTCCTTTGTTTCTTTCCTTATCACCTTGCTTTTGTCTGACCAAGGGAGAGATCTGGACCGGAGGAAGGACGAACAAACTAGCTTGGTAAGTTTTGATCATCATCTACCTCGAATTCATGGTGGAAACCATAAAACAAGGTTAGATTCATGGTTTTCTTCACACGATTTCCTTTTCTAGCCATCTTGTTCATCCAAAGATTGGAGAAAGAACCTTGGACAACTTCTGGAGCTCAATCCACCATTAAATCTGCGGAGCTTGGAGCTCTGGATCAGTTCTAAAGGCGGGTTTTATAACTCTAAACCATAAGCATTAGTATTGCACTCTTTTCCATAAGAATTGTTGGTTATTCTTCTTCCTTAGATACTCTTGTGTGTTCTTGCTTTAACTTCCTTGAAGAACAACACCTGTTCTTGGTTGAATAGAGGTAGACAAAGGTGACATCATCCTAGATAAATATCTAAAAAGAACTTTAGCAAACGGTTTGGTGTTGTTGCTTAAATGGTTTCCCAAACCGTTTAGAAGCAAACGGTTTCAAACAGTTTAATTGCAAACACTTTCATCCAAACCACATAGAAGCAAACGGTCCAAGACCGTTTGGTGGTGTTGACTAGGAATTGATCATTTGGAGGTCTTTTGAGAATAATGTATATCAATAATCTACCTATAATTATCAATTAATTCCAATTGGTTCACCAATTAAAGGTCTCTCAATCATCTAAACCCTAATCGGGTTAATTGCTGATTTTTTATAATTGAATAAGGTTGAAGTTTGGGTTGAGTGACCCAAATGGTTTCAAAACCATTTAGGGATCACCTAAACGGTCTCAAGACCATTTTGTGATCACTCAAGACCGTTTGGTGACCTAGGGTTAAGAAGGGTTGAGCAATTGAAGATCCAATGATCCTAAGTTGATATACAATCAATTGTTGATATGGTGATCAATCCAATGGACTAAACCCTAATTGGTTGACTTGGTTTTTGGTGTTGACTTGAGAAAACGGTCTCAAGACCGTTTGGAGGTCATCCAAATGATCCCAAGACCGTTTGGGGTCGGGCCATGACCAAATTGGATGATGGTTCAATGGGCTCAAATCAATTAGACTCATATTGATTGATATTGAAGGGTCATTTATTCCAAACCTTAATCCAATTGTTTCAAGCCTTAATTGATGATCAATTGAGGATCAATTGATGGTCAAATCAGTTGATGGTTGACCTAATTAACTCAATTGAATGATGGTGATAGGTCTAATTGATGATGGATTACATATATTGAATCGTTGAGGGGATCAACAATGGAAACCCTAATTCAATTGAAGTGGTTGAGACCCTTTTTGGTCCTTGCGGTTTTGATGGGGTTTGGACCAAATAGTCTCAAGACCGTTTGGGACCAAACGATCCCAAACCATTTAGGTTCATGCAGTTTCAAGTGGAGTTCATGCAGTTTCAAAACCGATTGTGTCCATGCGGTTTCAAAAGTCAAACTTGGGCAAACGGTCTTCACCTCCTACTTTAGCAAATGGTCTTGGAGGTCTACTTTACCAAACAGTTTCAGAGATAGTCCAAGACTGCATGGAGGTCCAAACAGTCTTAGACCGTTTGGTGGTTTAGTATGCAAGACCGTTTGAGGTCTAAGTTAGTCAAGATCGTTTGGGGCCTTAATTGTCAAGATCGTTTGAGGGTTGATTAACCTAAACCCCTTGGATACTTAAAGTAGTTAAAGGACAAAGTGATTAGTTAATTAATACATTATGTAATCAAAGGTGATCATGGTAACTTGTACCTTAATGGGTTAGTGTGATTGAAACCCATGAAGTAATTAAGCCATGATGATAACCATGATAATAACTTAACTCTTGATGTCAATTCTTTTTTATGATTGAATTGACTTAACCTAATCAAGGCTGAAGAAAATATCATCCTATAGAGCATGAGAGAGAGAAGGTTCCTTTTATGAATGATTAATTAAGTAATGGACTTCCAATATGAATGAATATCTAATTAGGATATGATCCTTCATAGTGAGATCATGATACTAAATAATCAAGTATAATGATATCATGTAGAGCCATGACCATAGATCCATCATCGTCAGAAGCTAGATGATGGTGAAACAGATGTTTCCTAAGGGAACTCTTAGGGAGCATACTTTTGAGTATGTGGGGGTTATGGATGTGAATATCCTTACATCCTAATGGAGGAATTGATGTGAGATGAACATTTAATCTCTCAATCCTTCATTAAATGCATATGCAGGGATGATGTATCACTAATCTCCTAATGATGTTGTTAATGCCGCATCATTGTCAGATAAACAAGAAATACCTCGATGGCAAAGAGAGTACAACATGCCACTGTAACTCTAATAGTGAAGTTGCCAGAATACCCTGGAAAGCTATTTTAGTAGAGACACAAGATGTCCTGCATGTTGTTCCTCACACTGACTGAGGAGGATGAGGTGATAGAAATCCAGCTCTTCTAATGACCTATGTATGGTACCGATTTTGACTTCGCAGTGGTCGGTTGGAGTATGAGCGGTATACCTCATCTCCTCAGGGCATAAGTATGTTTGTAAAATGTAATCAGCCGTGTAGCATATTTTCTTAGGTTGAACTACGAGAAACAATGATTGATGATACATTGTTTATAATGTCCTAGTTTGATAATTAGTATACATGTTCTTCATATTCCTTATTGATTAAATGACTTGTTACTCAATCAAGTTATAATTGAAATGATTGCATAGAGAATACTGCTATACTTAGTTTATCCAATGAATTGCCTGTTGTTGAATAATTATGTTTCTACTGCACTGTGTTATTCAATTAATTGCAATAACAATGCTTCTGGCAGAGATTTATAACTCTTGCTGGGACAATATTCAATTGTATCACCCCTGTGGGATTCAACTTTATAGGTAGAGGATGAGGAAGAAGAAACCCATCAGTGGGTGAGCAGCAGCAACAACAACCTCAAGGACAGCAGTGATCCACATGTGGAGTCACTGTCTGTTAGGTCTTGTATATAAAAAGTCCTATGTGTCATCTCTGTACTCTCAAGTCCTAGGAGTTAGTAGATGGTTTGTTATAGATCTGATATTTTGGCTTAATGCCTCGAGATTTTTGTATACTGCTGTTATACAGTTTAACATGGCAGTCAGTGTTATGACTCTCGAGATGAGTTAACACAGAGATGTACTGATGAATCAGCTTGTAAATAACTTACCTTGTTGCTTTATGAAAGATTTCTACCGTTTGTGGATCTTTTTACAAAAAGTTTTAATTTTTAGTGATTTTCAGTAAATCCACTGCTAAGTATTCGCTTCCGCATTCGTTGATCTCTTTTTTGAGACAGACGTCACAGTTTAGTGGTATCAGAGCTCTAGGTTCGCTGAGTCTATAGAGACATAGGACTAGGGTTGTAGAGTCTATTCTAGTGTCTTCTAGTATATCTGATAGTGTCTTCTGCTCATATAGGAGGGGAAGAGAAAACTAAAGATGTATGGATCACACGAGGAACACATGGCTGAGAGTAGTGTCACTGCACCTAGAGGAGGTGTAAGAGACCAAGAAAGGGAAGAACATGTACCTGAACCACCCCAGTTCAATCCAGCTGACATGGGGAACTGATAACACCAATTTTTGTGATGTTTTTTACCTTTATTTTGTTATCAAAACTACCCTTTCAAACTGTTTTCCTCTCTTTTTATATGTACTTTTGCAATAACTGGACACACTACGCTCTTAACTCAATATTTCCATCTTTTGCAGAGTTTTCCTCCATTTTGGACCCATTAATCATCAATAAGGCCGTTCCGGCACACAAACATACTCCACCTGCATCGTCCTTCCTGCCGGCCGATATGAACACTACCCGATAGGGTAGTACATACACGACGCGCGACATGAGGATGCTGAGTAGAAAGGAACAGACAGGCGATACACCTCTTACCCGACAGGGAGCCAGGCTCGCCACGACAACTGAAGCTTGTCGCGCGATACAGGCCACCCACCGGCAGGCGCCGCTCGTCACGTTGACCGACAGTCGACATACTTATATTTGGCGATACATATATCGGCCGCCCACCGACTCCGCAATAATAAGAAGGACATGTGGTGCCCTGAGCACCATAACTTCCCCAACCGCTGCCTATAAATAGCTGCTACAGGAAGCCGAAAAGACAGGTCAGAACTCTGCGCAATTCAACCGAGGAAAGCTACAAGAGCTAGTGAATCGTGCCTCAATGGTCGTGACGGGCGATTCTAGGTGAGCACTTCCCCATCCCAAGAGGGAGGGAATGGTTCACTTAGTGTCGCCCCGAGCACCACTGCAGGCTGATATCGGCCGACATAGATACCCGACACAAGTGACCGATACTAGGAGCATCGCTCTAGTCTGGCACGATACCGAAACCCGATACGTGTCGCTCGAGAGGGTACCGTCCGACATGACCGTATCGGGCCAAGGCATCATGCATGATACGATCTGTCCATCACTAGCGTGTCGCCTGAGAGGGCATGCCGCCCGACACGGTCGTATCGGGAAAGGCTCCTGCCCGGTATCGGGCCGGAGGGTCAGCTGTAGTCTGTCATCCTTCTATATCAAGAAGGCGACATTTATCTTTTATTTCAGTCATTTAATTCTTTTACTTATGCAATGTAATCAAACCTTTATATGTTAATGGAATTAGAAGAGCTTAATTACTTGCTGCTTATTGCTTGGTACTCTTTTTGGATGATTGCTATGTTTAACATCCGAACTCTAGCTTGTACGCTTGGATCGTGTTTCGATTAGCTACCAAATCGTGTTTTCCCGTTGCAACAACCTTGAGAGAGGTGTTGTAGCTCTAGTATTTGGTCCGATTCTAGAGTACGAGAGTACCCGGAATCGGAGTTGCTTCCGTAACCATTCCACTCTAACTTAAGTCCAGCAACCTCGAGAGGGGTGTTGATTCTTGGTTAGAGGTATCCGCTCTGAGAGGAGGGGTACAAGATTGTTTCTATTGCCGCTTGTTTTACCGAAGTTTTCTCCTTCATACCTTGCTTTAGCTTAGTATTATCTCTCTGATTTGTTGCATGAAAACCCCTAAAAACTGATAAATGCCTAAAACCTTAATCTTTCTTGTAGCTCCAGTTGGAGATAGATTTCTTTGCTTTGATGATCTTATCTAGTTGTTCCCTTTGGGGAATTTTACTATCCTTTTACCTCTTTGCCGGAGTGTAGCGTGTCGATTCTGAGTTCTCAACACTACCACCCTTATCCCTGTGTTCGACCCCGTATATCTACTTCGACCCCATAAACAAAGTTGCGGGGGCCTAGAAGGTTTCGGGTTATAAATGTAAAAGTCCGACTACTTCAAATTCGCCTCCATTTTTGGACGCGCAATTTAGGCCGGTCAACTTTTTGGCGTCGTTGCCAGGGACAAGGCAAAATGACACTGTTGACGAATCTGAATCCACTAACTACACTCCTGTGCCTCGATCTTAGAAATGAGATTGACAACACTCTTTTCTTTCTTTTATTATTGTTTTTATTCTTTGCCTAAAATGAATAACTCGTATCATTATTAACTTATTATCTGACTTGATTTTTTTGTGATATTTCAAATACTCTGAAGAATGGTGATATGTTCCAAAAAGCCTGACACCATGCCACCTTGTGTAGAACAACCGCGTTCGGAAGGTGAACATCAGGAGAGGGCTAGGGCTCTCTCACCCCCGCCAGAAAATGACGACCGATATGACGGCAAAGACCGACTCGACGATCTAGAAATGGAGCGGTCTGAGGAAGATCGCCGCGGAGCCAGACGTCGACACCACCCAAGACACCGAAGAAATCACGATCAAGAACAGCGCCGAGCGGCCAGCGACAGCGAAGACTCGGAAGAAGAGGAGAAAACTCTAAGGGAGTTAGCCTCCACGAAAGCTAACATCTTCCGCTTCCCCGTCATTATTCCACGCTTCAACGCCATGAACTTTGAGCTTAAGCCTTCTGTGATCTCGATGATCCAAAATAAAAGCTTCAGGGGGAGCTCCAAGAATGACAACCCCTACCACCACCTGGACGCCTTCAAGAACATCTGTGACACCATAAAGATGAGGGGGGTTCCCAAAGAAGTCATATACTGTAAGGGCTTCATCCTCTCTTTGTAAGATAAAGCTCTGTCGTGGTACCTGGGGCTGCCTCACCAAGCTTTAAACGGATGGGGTGCACTGGATGATGCGTTTGTGAATAAATTTTATCCAACTGAGAGAACCGTGAGAAACAGACAAAACATAGTCTCCTTCATGCAGAAGCCCAATGAGAGTCTCCATGACGTCTGGGAACGATATCAGGAATACCAGAGGGACTGCCCTCACCATAACTACAAGAAGGATTTCTTGGTCACTACTTTTTATAATGGTCTGACTCCCGATGAAAGGGTGTCACTTAATGTGGCAGGATGCATCGACTTCCTTGAGAAAAAGCCGAGCAAGTCTGAACGGATCATCGAAAACATGGCCGAGCTGCAAGCCGGCGCTGATTATGATAGATCTGACAGAGGGCAGGCCAAAAAGGTCAGTGAAGGACCCTCTCTTGAATCCAAGGTGCTGGAGTCCATTACCTTGCAGATACAAAGAATAGATACAGATGTTAAGCAACTGAGGGAATCTGGCGGGAAAGGAAAGAAGCCAGTTGAAAAGGTGATGAAGTGCGTGACCTACAGTGAAGGAGGGCATGGGGTAGATAATTGCATATAAACCCGACCGGATGCGTCAAGCGATACTGACTCTGAAGACGGAGGGACTGAAAATGTCTCTTTCGTGAATTTCAAAAGGCCAGACCACCCCGATTTCAGCTACGACAACAATGATGTGGCTGAGAACTCACATCAGCTGCATAGCTCGTCTAAGTCGTCGCAAGCCTTCGAGAAAAGAGGGGGGTCGGGTCAGTATGCCAAGAACACCCAGTTTCAGTCAGCCAAGGGAATTTTCCAGGTACAAGGTAAATATCAAGGATCAAACAAAGAATAAGACAAGGTCTCGAGCCAATCGGATGTGATTGGCCAGTTATTTGATTTCATGAAGAGGCAGGACACTATCAACAATCAACTAGCACAAAGCGCGCTGTCAAATTCCAGCATCTTGAACTCTTTGCAGGTACAATTGGCAGACATGCAGACGCATCAATGCCAGATTGATCAGCAACTAGCTCAATTGGCTGAGATCGTAAAGAACCCGTCAGGAAAAATACCATAAAATACTGAGACTACCAAGAAGGCGAGACTATGACCGCAGAGGCAAAGATAGAGATGCAGGAAGAAGATGTTGAAGACCGCAAAGGAAGGAAGCTGAAGACGTCAAGCTGAAGACGGAAAACGCAGCGCTTCTCGGGAGGCAACCTGAGCTTTATTTTTTTTTCTTAGACTAGGATGCATTTTACTTTACTACCAAACAAACATTACAAACATTATGGACTATAATAAGGCCCGAGCCAGTGCATGCGCCACATGCGCTGACTCTTCAATTTTATGGGCCACCGCACTGTTTTATAGATCGGGATGGGTAATACCATCTGAGGTCGGGATCATAGCCTTAGGCCAATGATGTTTTACTCATCAACCGCTTTTACCCACCTTCCTTTAAGTTTTTCTTCCTGATTTTTGCCCTAAAGGGTCGTATCGGGCAGCAACCCAACCGATACGATGAACACGCTCATATCGGGCAGTGGTACTTCGGGCGTCGCAAAGGTCGTGACGAATGGCATGCCTGGGCAACATACACCCGTATCGTGCAAGTGGAGTAATTACCCTTGTAACGACGGATGGATTGCCTGTCTTGGGAATGATTTATCCCAACGGCCGATGTGGGTCCCAGAATTACCAGATTTACACCTAGTTGGGTTGGCTATATAAGGAACAAAGATATTACCGTGTCGGGCTACTGCCTTTACTATTTTCACCTACTCGTATCGTGCAATGTTTTCTGGAGCTTGCTCCCGTGTCATGCAACAATCTTTTGCTCTCGTGTCGTGCGGAAAAGAAAACAACAAAGGTATAGCCCGACAGCCATATCGTCCAGCTTGCCCATCATGACCTTCCTATCGCGCATAACTTATCGGGCTAACAACTTCTTAACTGAGCAACCCTTGTATCACCCGATACGTGTGTCACGCGACGCGCCGTTTAGACTTGTGTTTGCCCTATACGCCATATCGGGCGATAGCCGTGTCGCCCATTCTTACACCGCCTCGCTTGTTTTGTTGTCAGGCGACACATTGCTTTTCTTCCGTAGAGCTCTATCTGGTATCTTGACGCTCGCAACCGTATCGCCCGACACACCCATGTCAGGCCACTATCCTAACACACAGTTCTGGCTTATTTTACAAGTTCTTTCGACGTGATGGATGATACCAATATCTCGTATCGGGCACGAGCCTTCATTTTTGAAAACCTTGTATCTCCCGATACAGTGGTGTGGGATCATTATCGTATCGGGCCAAATCTTATCGTGCATTCAGTTTTCCTTTTTAAACATTGACACATTTAATTGATCAAGGAATTTATTTTATGATTAATAGAAATGGCCCGTATCAAGCAGACCGTTGTCCAGGTTGATGAGCACGGTTAAAGGATCTACCCCGAGGCCGCAACTGAATCAACCACTGTCGGGCAGAAACGCCTGAATCCAGAAGCAGTTGGACCTTCAACAGTGGATAAGAGGATGAGGATAGGAGAAGTGGTGGCCCCAACCACCACTCCAACAGTATCAGAACCCTTGGAATACACACCGGGAAGGTTTGTACCGAGGGACGACGAGCATGCACTCCGTTATACAGAATTGGCAACCAAGCTCTATAGGCTGAGCCAGTTCTGCCACCAGTCTTCGTTCGCTCAGCTGGGCATCTTTGAAAGGCTGAAGGGCATCCTCACCGTGACGGGGCTGAGGAAGATCTGTCTCAGCTGATCTTACTTCTACACTAGACTCACGAGGGAGTTCATGTCATCCCTCCGCCGTAGGAAAAAAAAGAATACGGCGGAGCAAATAGACTCCAAGCCCGGCTATACAACTCGGAGCATGCCATCTCCGTGAAGCTACTGAACGAGATCTTCTCTTCCAGTGAGGAGGAGAAGAACCTGATGAATAATGGTGAGAGAATCACCAAAGGAGATGGGTTCAACCCCGTGGAGCTCTGGAACAGGCTGACCGGCGAGTCATCATTTAAGCCGGGAAGTAAGGTGGCAGTCGTGCACTCCTACTTTTGGATGATAGTGCACAAACTGGTGGCGTGCTTATTGTTCAGTAAGAACGAGTCCAACAATATCTACATAGAAGAACTCCATGTCATGTGGCACATGATGGAGGGAAGCGTGATCAATCTCGGGCGGTTCTTGCTGAACAGACTGCACCCAATAAAGGATGCCACCAAAGAATATTGTATGGGTGGCATCATCAACTTGATTGTGGCAGGGCTCGGGTACCCAAAGGAGCCGCACAGCCTTTCGAAACGAAGGGCGATGAGCTGATCGACATCAAATACTTAATGAGGACCAACATCATAAAGAAGGAGGGAAGGGACTACTTGTACAAGTTTGCAAGAACGAACATCCTTCTCCCGCTCCCTCGTTGCGCCACCTACGATGCAGAAAAGATGGTTTTCGCTGCCGCAGAAATTGAAGTTGTGGCGGTAGACACAGCCTACGCCACTGCCACCAGAGTCCAGGAAAGGGCGGCCACGAGAGGAGAACCGATCCCTCTCGACCCAAGGTAGGAAAAAGCTTCGACAACCCGCACTGAGCCAGTAGTGATTCCAGAGCTACCAGCGACATCAATTGATAGAGTTGCCGTCGCTCCTTCTATACCAGCCACTACCACGACAACGAACGTGGTAGCTGAAAAAGAACCGGTGATCGTTGAGGTCACCGAGACAATAACTACGGGAGCTGTCGTAGAAGAGGCAGCCGCATCCCCCGAAATCCCTATAGTTCCTATAGAGGCAGAAGAAGAACAACAGTCGGATGCCAGTAATGGGGTGTTCGCCGAGGTCCTTCGGATGGAGCTCGAAGGTGCACAACTGACGCCGACACTGGCGCCGGTATCCCCTGTTGCAGCTGCTGAAGGGATCACTGTAAGCGTAGAGGTGGAGCAGCATCTGCCCACACCACGACCATCTCCACCACAACAAGAAGGTGAGGCAGTGTCGGCCGCAAGGGCGTCGAGACCTCACCCAACGGCATCTGCATCACGAACGATTGAGATAGGCTCTACCTTGTATGGTAGACCATCGCGTGAGAAAGGCATCTAGAGTACGGGGGAGAGACCGCAGGAACCCCTCTGTCGCTCGGAAAGATGCTTGGGCACGAGCTCAACTATTTGCGGGAGATAACAGAAAACAACTCAGCAACTTGTGTTTCCTTAACCCGCAAGTTTTCATCTTTTTAGAAAAGGCTGAAGAGCCAAGAACGAGAGATGCTGACTCTAGTTAGCCTTCCCGGCCAACTAGAGACTCTAACCGCAACGCTTCAGCAAGCTCTCCAACGCCTCGACGAGATCGAGGAGAGGCTGAACAGGAGAGACAACCATCCGCGCCAAAGGCAGCCGAGAAGGTCTTCGTCGCCCCCTGGCCCAAGCTCTCCATCTTCTTCGTCAACATCTTCATCAAGATCGGGGTCCTCCTCCTCTTCTAGCGGGCGATCCACAGCGCCTGAGGAGGGGACGCCACCTAGATCAACCTACGAAGCTCCAGCAGGACAGGAGAGCTCCCTAGGCCTGGAAGAAGAAAATCCCTCAATCCCCCTCGAGGAAATTGAAGATGATAATGAAGATATCAACATCGGAATGGACTCTTCTGATGAATCATATGGAGAAAAGGGGAACGTTTATGCTGCCAATGAAAGATACCTCCCCTGAGGAAGACGCTCGATGGTAGACAAATTCACTGAGCCATCGAAGATACCTTCCTTTGAGATGGCCGACTTCGATAGAAGGGCCATCGGCTACCTGACGATCAGAGACCAGAAACTGCTGAACAAGGTCCTAAGATCACAGGCAGATGAAGAAGACGTCGTCTGGAGAGACGGCTACTCCGTACGATGGGGAGCACTACACAGCATGTTCCGCTCACCATTCGTCGTCGGAAAAAGAGTATTCAGGGTCCTTGAAAGTGCGATCATCGAGAATATCAACACTGGGACAGGTCAGAAGACGGTATACAACGCCACCCCGACCTTGGCAAGAAGACTGATGTGGGGAGAATCAGACCCCGTTGCGGTGGCCAACATGCTGCAACACATAGATACACACAACCCAAACCTCGCGTTGGCACTGTACAAGCACCGCAACATATGGTTCCTTTTCATGGCAGACCTCAGGAGCCATGATGTCCAGCTGCTGAACTGCAGCAGGAGCGAGGTGCCGCACTCCGGGCTCGCTTTCAGTCGCCCGAAGGACAAAAATCTGAGGCTTCTACCGCTGCATCTACTATGAGCTATCAAGCAAGGAAGCCAACGTCACAAAGGCGTCTGGAACTTCTTTTCCATCTGATACTTCCCCGTCCAAGCAGAAGAGGGAAGCGGAAACAGTGCCTTCGTCGTCTTACGTGCCATGGAGCTACTCAACATAATTGGATATATGAGTAACATCCGGAACCAAAACTTCTACCACCTCAGTAGCATATACGCCTTGCTGCTAATCAAAGACGGGTGCTATTTCCGAGACGTAGGGGTACCAGAGGGGCTGCTGGATAGCGACCAAGAAGATGACTCTTCACAACCCAGTAGCTCCCCTGAGAAAGAAGCTAAGATGACAACCGACACCTATGGGGAAGGCAAGAAGTTGGAGATCCTGCGGAAAGTGCACGGATTTGAGGACCCTACTTCGCCTGAAACTACAGAAGGGATGATAAAGAATTTCGACCGCTTCTCATGTGCTACACTCACGCAGGAGCAGATCAACGAAATCCTTCTGAAGTTGGCTGATTCAACCCCAGCAGATGTCATCTATGAGGCAGGCAATGTCATAGTCCCGGTCGATGAATTAAGGGACATGGTAAAAGAAGGAGGATGCTTGGCTGTATCTGTGGCGGCCGCTTACATACAAACAATACTGCCAAGGTTTGAACACGCATACATAGCTCATCCTATGCTGTTCAACGACATTTTCCTCGCCGACAAAATAGGAGCGAAGCAAGCATTTCTGGCAGAGTTGGAGGGTGAGGTCCCACACACAATCTTCCTACCCATCCTGCATTATAACCATTGGACACTCCTCACAATGTACACCTGGAAACGAGCAGGTATCTTCTACAATAGCTCGGACAGCAACAAAGATCATCTAGTGTTGTGTACATCAGAACCGTTGACATCCGTCGAACGCTTAGTTCAAAAATTCTACGACGAGGTGTCAAAGTTGATCCAACCATTCCTGGACACGTAAGCAAGCAAGTGGCACGAACTTCAGTTCTGCCACCGCAGCCTGCAACAACTTCCTCTATCCAACGATTGCGACATCTTCGTCTTGGAACGGATAGCGAATGATGAGACGTCTGACCAGCTCCACCACATCGACTATCATAGCAAACGAGGAGAATATGTGTGGGAGCTTCTCTCTGGCACAGGCGCGCTCACCAGCTAACCTCACTGGAATAACATTACCTCACCTTATCTACCTCACAACTGTAGGACAGAGTGTGGAGTAAGTTTGTAGGGTTACCATGTACCAGTGAGGGAGGTATATAAATTTTGAAAAAATTTCTGAATTTTTTGACTCATATTCTTCATTCTTTTGCCTCAAATGCTTTATTCTTTTGTTCTTCTCTATATCATGTACATATATATATGCTCACACAAAAATTTTGAAAAATTTTGTTTATCTCATCTCCATACTTATGTACAAAAACTTTGTATAGTAAAAACCTGATGCAACTTCCTGCCAGTTTGTTTTCTATGTACCTAAGGTGATGCAAGTTTTGTTATGTCTTCTTGATAATGCTGCCTCAAACAACAAAAGACTACGAATCTCCATGCCAAACAATTTGAAAAAATAATCTCGCTACAGCTAAGAGACATGTATGGAGAAGGAAAAAGATGCCCAAACAACAATAATCTCTCTTGTTCTCCCTTACCCAACAAAAACCTCAAAAAGAGAAAGTAGCCTTATGAGATTGAATAAAAGCATGAGAGTTGTGCCCAATAAAAGAAAAGAAAAAAAAGAGAAAAAAATATATATACACACTTGTTTTCCAAAAGTACCCATCTTTAGGCATGGTAGATCTGGGGCAGTGGTATGTTGGAAGTGAAATCATTGCTCTAAAGCCAACTGGCTTGGACTGGAGGGACCACTTGCCCGCTAACGGACCCTTACCTGGATGGACTGATGGGAAATAAGAGAAAACCCAAAAAGCCTTAGCCTACCCAACACACAACTTTGTGCCCTAAAAATAAAGTTGTTTGGTGTGGAATCTAACTTCAGAATCATGCACCTAAGTCTCACCGAAGCTGTGGAGAAAATTTTTGCTTAAATAAGGTAGGAAAAATAAAGTCTGTTGTTCGTGGCCGAACCGTATTCTCAGTAAGACATATCATTGCTCGCTCATCCCCTTGGCCTGAAAGCTACACCGGTCAAGAAGAAGCATCACAAAATAAAGTTTAAATATTGATTGAGGACAATCAAAATGATAAGTTTGGGGGAGTTGATAACACCAATTTTTGTGATGTTTTTTACCTTTATTTTTCTTATCAAAACTTCCCTTTCAAACTGTTTTCCTCTCTTTTTATATGTACTTTTGCAATAACCGGCCACACTACGCTCTTAACTCAATATTTCCATCTTTTGTAGAGTTTTCCTCCATTTTGGACCCATTTATCATCAATAAGGCCGTTCCAGCCCATAAACATACTCCACCTACATCGGCCTTCCTGCCGGCCGATATGAACACTGCCCGACAAGGTAGTACATACACGACGCACGACATGAGGATGCTGAGCAGAAAGGAACTGACGGGCGATACACCTCTTACCCGACAGGGAGCCAGGCTCGCCACGACAATTGAAGCTAGTCGCGTGATACAGGCCACCCACCGACAGGCGCCGCTTGTCACGTTGACCGACATCCGACATCCTTGTGCCGGGCGATACAGATATCAGCCGCTCACCGACTCCGCAATAATAAGAAGGACATGTGGTGCCTTGAGCACCATAACTTCCCCAACTGCTACCTATAAATAGCAGCTATACGAAGCCGAAAAGACATGTCAGAACTCTACACAATTGAACCGAGGAAAGCTGCAAGAGCTAGTGAATCGTGCCTCAGTGGTCGTGACGGGCAATTCTAGGTGAGCACTTCCCCATCCCGAGAGGGCGGGAATGGTTCACTTAGTGTCGCCCCGAGCACCAATGCGGGCTGATATCGGCCGACATAGATACCCGACACAAGTGACCGATACTAGGAGCATCGCTCTAGTCTGGCACGATACTGAAACCCGATACGTGTCGCCAGTCATGGCGTGTCTCTCGAGAGGGTACCGCCTGACATGACCGTATCGGGCCAGGGCGTCTTGCACGATACGATCCGTCCGTCACTAGCGTGTCGCCTGAGAGGGCGTGCCGCCCGACACAGTCGTATCGGGCAAGGCTCCTGCCCGATATCAAGCTGGAGGGTCAGCTGTAGTCTGTTGTCCTTCTATATCAAGAAGGCGACATTTATCTTTTATTCCACTCATATAATTCTTTTACTTATGTAATGTAATCAAACCTTTATATGTTAATGGAATTAGAATAGCTTAATTACTTGCTACTTATTGCTTGGTATTCTTGTTGGATGATTGCTATGTTTAACATCCGAACTCTAGCTTGTACGCTTGGATCGCATTTCGATTAGCTACCGAATCGTGTTTTCCCATTGCAACAGCCTTGAGAGAGGTGTTGTAGCTCTAGTGTTTGGTCCGATTCTGGAGTACGAGAGTGCCCGGAATCGGAGTTGCTTCCTTAACCATTCCGCTCTAACTTAAGTCCAGCAACCTTGAGAGGGGTGTTGATGCTTGGTTAGAGGTATCCACTCTGAGAGGAGGGGTACATGATTGTTTCTGCTGCCGCTTGCTTTATCGAAGTTTTCTCCTTCGTACCTTGCTTTAGCTTAGTATTATCTCTCTGATCTGTTGCATGAAAACCCCTAAAAATTGATAAATGCCTAAAACCTTAATCTTTGTTGTAGCTCCAGTTGGAGATAGATTTCTTTGCTTTGATGATCTTATCTAGTTGTTCCCTTTGGGGAATTTTACTATCCTTTTACCTCTTTGCTGGAGTGTAGCATGTCGATTCCGAGTTCTCAACAATACCACCCTTGTCCTTGTGTTCGACCCCGTATATCTACTTCGACCTCGTAAACAAAGTTGCGGGGGCCTAGAAGGTTTTGGGTTATAAATGTAAAAGTCTGACTACTTCAATCCGCCTCCATTTTTGGACGCGTGATTCTGGCCGGTCAGGAACCCAGCCTTCCAAGCCATGTTCGGGAAGTTCATGACTTCCATGACACACATGACTGATAAGATGCCTAGACCTGTACCTAGGGCACCTACCCATCCAGAAGGACAAGGAGCTGGCAAGACGTTTGAACGACGTTGCCGAGTTGGAGCCACAGAGTATGCTGGAACAGCTGACCCAACAGATGTTGACTTGTGGCTAACTGAACTAGAGAAGGACTTTAGAATCGTGAACATCCTAGAGGCTAAGAAGGTTAACATGTTGTGTATCTTCTCAAGGGGAGTGTTGGTCAATGGTGGACCATGGAGGAAAGGAAAAGGCCAGGTGTGGAGATCGAATGGGAAGTTTTCTGACGGGAATTTATCAACAGATACTTTCCTAAGACGTTCCTGGATGAGAAAATCTCTCAGTTCGAGATATTGAGACAGGGACCAATGAACATTAGCAAATATGAGGCTAAGTTCATGGAGCTTATGGCAACCATAGATGAAGAAAGGATTAGGCATTTTGAGAAGGAGTTACACGCTGAGTTAACCACCCCTGTGTCTGCTTTGGAGAATAGGGAAAGATTTGCTACCTTCGTGGAGTCGGTCAGGAGGATAGAGAGGTCTGTGACGGAGAAGCGACAGACCAAGAACAAGAAGATGTGCCCCCAGTTCCAAGGATCTTCATCTAAAAGTTTCAAGAAACCAAGGTTTTCTGTGCCTACACCACCACCTAGATTCAGTACCCAGACGCAGTGGATGTCAAATAGGGGTAGAGGATGAAGTTTACCACCAAAAGGAGCTCGTAGCTCGTCATTTGAGTCGGTTACAGGACCAACCAGACCACAACAAGGGGTCAGAAGTTGTTATATCTGTGGAAAGGTGGGACATCTGATGAAGGATTACAGAGCCAGAGAAGTGAGTGTGACTCAACCTCAAAGGCAAAGTCAGTAAGGTTCTCAAAGGAGACAGTTTCTAGGTAATGCTAGAGGACGTGGACAAGCGTCCCAAGCTGGATCATCAGCACCTAGTCATCGATCACCGAATCAACCACAGACAATGGTGAGGTTCTATGTGATGAATCCACCTGATGCAGTGATCAACCCTCAGGTTGTAGCAGGTCAGATGGAATTGTTATATTCTTATATGTCTACATCTTGCGTTGTATCTATTTTAATTGATCTGGGTGCTACACATTTCTTTATCACTCAAAGAGTGATTCTTGACTGCAACCTGATTAAAAGTTATAGGGCAGATAGTTTGTTGTTAGAAACTCCTTTGATGGGATCTGCTATTTTTTGGGAGGTATTTTCTCCCTGCATTCTCTTCTTTTCTGAACATTGCATTCAAGTAGATCTTATACCACTTGAGATGCACAGATTCGATGTAATACTTGGGATGGATACCTTAGAAAGGTATAAGGTTGTCTTGGATTGTAATTCCAAGCAAGCTGTGTTCACTGATGATAGTGATACATGGATCTTTCAAGGAGATAGAAAGATCCTACCAACCTGTCTTGTGTTAGCTATGGTTGCTGAGAAGCTGATGAGACAAGGATGTTATGCATTCTTGGCCCATGTGGTAGATACCACCATGGAGAGTTCTAATCCTGTTGAAGTTCCTGTAGTCAGGGAATTTGAAGATGTATTTCCTAAAGAACTTCCAGGTGTACCTCTGCCCCGAGAGATTGATGTTGAGATTAATCTAATCCCAGACACGCAACCTATAGCACAAACACCGTATAGGATGGCGCATGCTGAGATGGTAGAACTCAAGAAATAGTTACAAGAGTTGCTTGAGAAGGGTTTCATCCGACCGAGTACTTCACCTTGGGGTGCTCCGGTCCTTTTGTTAAAAAGAAGGATGGATCGATGCGGTTATGCATTGATTATAGACAATTAAATAAAGTTAAAATAAAGAATAAGTATCCTTTGTTGAGGATTGATGATCTCTTTGACCAGTTGCATGGTGCAACCGTCTTCTCAAAGATAGATTTGATGTCAGGATATCATCAACTGCGTATTAAGGATGGTGAGATACATAAGTCTGCCTTTAGAACAAGGTATGGTCACTATGAGTTCACAGTTATGTCGTTTGGACTAACTAATGCACCAGCTGCATTTATGGAACTCATGAATAGAATCTTCTGACCTTTTCTCGATCAGTGTGTTGTTGTCTTTATAGATGACATCCTGATCTATAGTAGAGATCCTCAGCAGCATGAGCAACATCTTCGCCAAGCTCTAACTTTTCTAAGAGAGCATAAGTTATATGCTAAGTTCAGCAAGTGTGAGTTCTGGTTACCAGAAGTTTCTTTTCTTGTACACGTAATATCTGCTTCAGGTATACGTGTTGACCCTAAAAAGGTAGAATCTGTCTTGCAATGGGAGCAGTCGAAGACTCCGACGAAGATTCGAAGTTTCTTAGGGTTGGTAGGCTATTACAGGAGGTTCATTAAGAACTGCAGTTCTATAGCGTTACCCTTGACTAAGCTGACTAGAAAGGATGTTCCTTTTACCTAGAGTGACAAGTTTCAGCAATCACTTCAGTTGTTGTAGGAAAGGTTGACAAGTGCACCTGTGCTTGTGTTACCGGAGCAAGGGAAAGGGTATATAGTGTTCTGTGATGCCTCTAAGAATGAACTAGGATGTGTGTTGATGCAGGATAAACAAGTGATTTCTTTTGCTTCTTGACAACTTAAGAAACACGAGGAGAATTATCTGACACACGATCTAGATCTAGCTACTTTGATTCATGCCTTGAAGATCTGGAGACATTATCTTTATGGAGAGACATTCTTGATTTTCACAGACCATAAGAACCTAAAGTACATCTTTTCTTAGCATGAGCTTAACATGAGGCAACGCCGCTGGATGGAATTAATCAAGGATTACGATTGTACAATTGATTACTATCCAGGGAAAGCCAATGTGGTTGCTGATGCTTTAAGTAGAAAATTAGCAACACCAGCCTTAGACAGAGTACAGATGAATTCCTTGGTATGCTCTAGGAGGGATATGCTAATTTCTTTAAGGCATGATAATATACAGTTAAAAGTATCATTGTTATCTGGATTGCTAGCTGAGATGCACATAAAACCTACTCTGAGACAAAAGATTAAGGAGGCACAACAAGTTGATGTGCAGTTCAATAGATTAGGTCAGAGTTTGGTAGTGAGAAACAAGATGGTTTCCATGATTCAGATAATCAAGTAGCTTGTTATCATGGCAGGATGATAGTGCCTGATGTTGATAACCTGAGGAAGTTAGTCCTGGAAGAAGCTCATTCTTCGATGTATACTATGCATCTAGGAAGCGCCAAGATGTATCGAAATTTGAAAGATATGTATTGGTGGCCTGGTTTGAAGAAGGACGTTGCTGAGTTCGTTATGCGGTGTCTTGTGTGTCAGCAGGTTAAAGCTGAACACCAGAAGCATGCAGGAACAATGCAACCTTTACCCATACCACAGTGGAAGTGGGATCATGTAACCATGGACTTTGTGGTTGGTTTACCTAGAACAACCAAAGGTCATGATTCCATCTGGGTAATAGTGGATAGGTTGACAAAGACAACACATTTCTTATCTATCAAAACAACCAATTCTGCTGAGAAGCTGGCACAGTTATATGTAGATGAGATAGTGTGGCTGCATGGGGTCCCAGTAACTATTGTTTCTGACAGAGGTCCCCAGTTTACGAGTCATTTTTGGGAGCGACTTCATAAATCTTTAGGCACACGATTAAGGTTTAGTACAACCTTTCATCCTCAGACTGATGGACAGTCAGAGAGTTCTATATAGACTTTGGAGGACTTGCTTAGAGCATGTGTCCTTCAGTTTATAGGAAGTTGGGATCTGCACCTAAGTTTGATTGAGTTTGCCTAAAACAATAGCTATCAGCATAGCATTGACATGGCACCTTATGAAGATTTGTATGGTAGATGTAGTAGATCTCCCTTATGTTGGTATGAAATAGGTGAATGTCAACTTTTAGGTCCTGATCTTGTGCAGCAGACCACCGAGAAGATTAAAGTAATACAACAACAGTTAAAGACTGTACAAGATAGGCAAAAATCTTATGCTGATAAGCGTCGTAAACCTTTAGAATTCTAGGTTGGAGACAGAGTGTACCTGAAGGTCTCACCTTGGAAGGGAGTTCTTAGATTTGGAAGGAAAGGAAAGTTAGCTCCTAGGTTTATGGGGCCTTATCCAATCATTGAATGGATTGGAAAAGTAGCTTATAAGCTAGAGTTACCACCAGAGTTGTAGAAGTTACATCCAATATTCCACATTTCCATGCTAAGGAAATGTCATCCTGACACAGAATCAGTTCTACAACCTATGGAAGTAGAATTAAACGATGTTGTATCTTATGTTGAAGGACCTATGACAATCCTTGACAGAAGAATTAAAAAGTTGAAAAAGAAAGACATAAGTCTTGTAAAAGTCCTCTAGAATCATCGTGGCGTTGAAGAAGCTACATGAGAACTAGAGGAAGAGATGAGAAGGAAATACCCTACTCTTTTCTCTTAATATGTTTTGTAGATGATTTCAGGGATGAAATCCATATAAGGGGTGGATAATTTGTAACATCCCTGACCTGGGTTATGTACTAACCCTAGGTGTTTTGCCTAATAAAGTTGATTAGATGCTTGCTTGTATTTTGTGAAAAGTAATTAAGACTTTTGAGGAAGTTATATTTCAATTTGAGTCCTTTTTGAATAATGTTGAAACATTGTTTTGTTATCTTTGGACTAAAGTGCAAATTACCCAAGTTGAGGGGTTAACTTGCAAATTACACATGTTAAGATGTTCCTCTGATGTTGATACATCATAATAATGTATATGATGTGGTGGTATGATTTTCACAAGCTTGAGCACCAATATAAAGCATGTAGAGCAATCCTTGTGCCTTATAACCTAGTTTTGGTGTAATGTGCAATTTACCCAAAAGCTAGGGTTCAACATGTAAAATAACACCTCTAGAGGGTCTCTCATGTTTCTTGGCATCAATTAGATCAAAGAAAATGAGAAGGGTGTTGTGGGCTCTGATCTCCAAAACACGAGATAAACTTAGCGGAAATGATTCGATTAACAGAGGAATGCGAAAAATCATGAAAAATTAAAACTTTTCGAGAAAAGATCTTGAAAACATGAGGCTCCATTCATAAAAGTACGATAAACAGTTTACATATCTGTTAAGTCACTTCTTGAGTGAGCATATACAACCATGTACAAAATCTCAAGACTTCGAAAATTCAAAATCTCAGATCATCTAACTCCCAGGACCTGAGTGTACAGAGACGACATAAGACTTCTAACTAACAACTGGACAGCCACTGTATCCACCTGAGGCTCAGTGCTGCCCCTGGTGCTGCTGCTACTCTCCTGCAGACTGGTTCCTTCATCCACGACGACCACCTAAAAGGTTGAAGTCTACGGGGTGAGACAATTACAAATAATTGTCCCAGCGAGAGTTATAACTCTTCGCCAGAAGCTTACTAGAAAAAGGGAAACAACATAAGCAAGGTAATTTATCCTGCAAAAGCAGAATTAAAAGTAGATAAAGCAGCAATTACTCCTATGTAGAAATATGAAGAACATGTATGCTAATGTGCAACTGAAACATTATACTCAAAGTAGTATCAAGCATTGTTTCTTGTGGTTCAACCTAAGCAAATATGCTACTCGGCTGATTATGTTTTACATACAACATTATGCCCTATGGAGATGAGGTATACTGCTCATACTCCAACCGACCACTGCTCCATACTAGGTCATCGAAAGAGCCAGATTCTCATGACCTCATCTTCCTCAGTCAGGTTGAGGATCAACATGCAGGACATCTAGTGTCTCTGCCACTATAGCTCACCAGGGTATTCTGGTCCTTCTCTATTAGAGTCACAGTGGCATTCTGTACTCTCTTCACCATCGAAAGATTTCATGCTTATCTTCATCGATGTGGCATAACAAATTCCTCAGGTGATTAGTGATACATCATCCCGGCATAAACACATAGTGTAGTGCAGATGGATTATGATACATCTACATCAACCCCTACACTAGGACGTAAGGATATTTGCGTCCATATACCCCCACATACTCAAAAGTATGCGCTCAAGGAGTTCCCTTAGGAAAACATGTTTCACCATCATTTTAACACCTAACAATGATGGATCTATGATCAGGTCTCTACATGATATGGTTATACTTGATTAGTTAGGTACATTTCAATATTCTTTTATCATCAAGCAAGTTTCCAAACATTCAATTACAAACATTGCTAAAATAGAAGAATACTAAATGTAACAAATTCATCTCACATCAGTTACCAGATGGATATCAGTTCTTAATCACCTTCTCACTATGATTTAAGAACACAGGCAATCAACCCTTGGGATCATCATAACACTTGCTATCAGATAGCATATAATCACCAAGTCATCTATTAATCATGACCTTGAATGAAGCAATGTGGCCTTCATATATCATAAATGTTTTCATGGAATAAAACATCATAACCCTTACCTGGCTATGATCACCTCTTGACATGAATCTACATGACTAAAATAATTGAGGACATGCATAAATAATAGTATAAGCACAATACCAAAATTCTTCAATATGTTTGCACAACACCACGGTCGTGCCTCCTTGCACGGCCGTGCAGGAGGAAGCTACCACGGCCGTGCTCCTTAGCACGGTCGTGCTGGTATCAACATACCTCAACTGATTCTAGGGTTTAGTGTTTATCCACATCAAACAAGATTATCAACCCTTTTAATTTACAAGGCATGAAGGTTCTTCACTTAATATTTCATTCCTAAGGTTGCATACTCCAAGGTATAACCTGGAATTAATCCTTCCATGTCATTCTCCCAAAATTAGGGTTTACTATTCATTCATCATGTCACAACCCTAGGATTAGGGTTTACTATTCACTTCACAGTGAATTGGGCTCATAGCATTACAATGTATGAGATTACCATTCTTGATGCCTTCAAATTAGGTTAATATTCATCAATTATCATAATTAGGGTTTTCATGATCTCACATAGGTGGATCATTCCCTAATCATGCACATTCATGCACATTGAAGGTACTTTAGTTGAATTACAACTATATAAGGGACCTTCTCTCTCCCCTTACCATTAGATGGTGATTACATCTCTCTAGATTAAGTTAGGTCAGGTCTCCATAGATTATCTTGAGCTAAGTCACCATCACCATGTCATTAGGGTTTTGATTAAACAAGGTGTCATCTACTTGAACCCTTTAAAGGCATATTGGTAAATACACCACTATCTCTCATCATGGTTCAAATCTATTAATTACTTAGCCCCTTAATGTCTTAGGGTACCATTAGGGTTTGGATTAGACCACCATTGAACCAATTGAACCTTCAAATCATTAAGCAATTACAGCCCTAAAGGTCTCCAAACGATTACACACTTCAACCTCCAAACGGTCCTGAGACCGTTTGGGGGCGTTGATCGTTTGGATAGGGTTGACTTCCAAACCGTTTGGACTTGGTCACCCTCAAGACCGTTTGAATTTAAACGGTCTTAAGACCGTATCAAATCGTTGACCGTTTGGATGTGTTGACTTTGAAACCGTTTGAAATGAAACGACCTTGAGATCGATTGGATCCAAACGACCTTGAGGTCGTTTGAGCCCAAACGGTCTTGAGACCGTTTGGTCCAAATGCGCTCAAATCTGCATGGACCTCAAAGGTGATCCAAAGGCTGTAATTGATTAGGGTTTTCCATGTTTAAGCCTTCAAATTGGCCATATATTTGCTAATCACTTGTCAATTGAGTTAATTAGGGTTACCCTTAACTAATTGGACATCCAATTGACCCTCAATTGCTAACCAATTGGGGTTGAAACCGATTGAATTAGGGTTTATCAACAATTAACCATCAACATTGATAATCAGGAGTCTAATTGAAGTTGAACCTATCAATTGGCACTCAATTGGGCCCAAACTTGGCCCAAACGGTCTTGCGAGCATTTGGACACCCTACAAATGGTCTTGAGACCGTTTGCCCAAAGTTTCACCAAAATCTAGGTCAAGTTGATGCGGGTTGAACCCTAATTAGGTCTAAAATCAACACTTTTATTCAATTCATCAACCTACTGTGATTGGACCTTCAATTAATCAAATTACCTTAACCCTAGACCTCAAAACGGTCTTGGGATGTCACCAAACGGTCTTGAGACCGTTTGAGTGAATCCCCAAACGGTCTTGAGACCGTTTGGGCCCTTCAACCCAAAGTTCACTAAAATTGGTCATTGAAATCAGCAATTTCAATCGATTAGGGTTTAGAGGGTTGAGGTGGCTTCAACTTGAGATTGGTTTGCAATTAGGTTTCAATTATTTGGAGTTATTTAACTCAACATGTGTACAACAGACCTCCAAACAGTCTTCCCTTGGTCAACCCTACCAAACAGGCTTGAGACCGTTTGATTCCAAACAGTCTTGCAAGACCGCATGAAATCAAACAGTTTGCAAACCGTTTGGACCAAATGGTCCAAGGTCGTTTGGTAAAGTTACCTAGGTATTCACGCCCATTGTCTTCAACCTCAAGACAGGTCGGTTTCTCCATGGATTTGCTTGCAAGAAGGCAAGGAAGGTTGGGGAAGAAGAAGAACTAACTACTACTAGCAAGAACAAGTATATGCATTAAGAAAGCAAGAGGTTTAGATATATAAAACCCACCTTATGGTCGTTCCTAGAGCTCCAAGCTCCCAAGCTCTCAAGTATTTAATGGTACCTTGAGCTCCACTGGTCGGCCAAAGACTTTTCTCCAAGAAAAGGTTGGGGAAGATCGGCTAGAACAAGAAACCTAAGTGAGATAACCACAAAACCAACCTTATAATCCACTTTCCTCCATGAAACTGAGCTAGAAGATGGTATCTTCTTACCTTGGAACAAGTTGGTCGTCTCCTCTAGCTCCCAAGCTCTGCCTTGGATGGACCAAACAAGGTGGCAAAAGAAAGAATGAAAAGGTACGTTCACTTGTTGCAAGGAGGGTGGTTTATATAGCTAGGACTAGTTTCATCACAAGGACCCCTAGTTTTCCCCATTTCTCATCTAGGTCCCTTCTTTCTTCCTTGCACGTCCCTCCTCCTTCTATAGGTGAAAAACTTATTGAAACAAGGGTTCAAAGGCAAGGAAAGGTCATCTTATCATTAAGGTACACATTCATAGGGGTTTCTTACTTATAACTTGGTGATTCTATTACAAGGGTTATATATCTTTCCTGATTAATTAATTGAAGTGCCATTTTTCATCATTTCTACTCTAAATGATGTCAAGAGTCACACAAGATATTCTAGAAGATGTATTTTACAAGTTGCACCCCACATTTTGGGTAAATTGCACTTTACACCAAAATTAGGGTTTCAAGCACAAAAATTGCTCTACAAGCTGCATCTTGATGCCCAAGCTTGGAGAATCCATCATGCCTCATCATATTCATCCATATGATGTCTCATCACCTGAGGAATATCTCAACATGTGAAAATTGCAAGTTAACCCCTCTGATTGGGTAAATTGCACATAGGTCCCTACATTACAAAACAATACTAAGACTTGTTCAAAAAGGACAGAAAAGAGAATGTATGTTCCTCAGGAACTTAATTACATGCCAGGAGATAATCACAAGTGTTTAATTACATATTTAAGCAAAACTCCTAGGGTTAACTTATAACCCAGGTTAGGGATGTTACAAATCATCCACCCCTTTCAAGGATTTCGTCCCCGAAATCGATAAGACTTATCAAGAGAAAAGAGCAGGGTATTTCCTCCTCATTTCTTCCTCTAGTTCCCAAGTGGCTTCTTCAACACCACGATGATTTCAGAGGACTTTCAAAAGACTTATATCTTTCTTCTTTAATTTTTTAATTCTATTGTCAAGGATCGATACTAGTCCTTCCTCATAAGTTATATCATCATTCAATTATACCTCCATAGGTTGTATAACTGACTCAGTTTCTGGGTGACATTTCCTCAACATAGAAACGTGAAACACAAGGTGTAACTTCTGCAACTCTGGGGGTAACTCTAGTCTATAGGCTACCTTTCCAACCCGTTTAATGATTGGATAAGGCCCCATAAAACTAGGAGCTAACTTTCCCTTCCTTCCAAACCTCAGAACTCCTTTCCAAGGCGAGACTTTAAGATACACCCTGTCTCCAACTAGGAACTCTAAGGGTCTATGATGTTTATCAGCATACGAATTCTATATGTCATGTGCAGTCTTAATCTGTTGTTGAATTACTTTGATCTTCTCTGTAGTCTGCTGCACAAGTTCAGGGCCCAACAACTGATATTCACCAGTTTCATACCAACATACTGGTGATCTACAACGTCTACCATACAAGGCTTCATAAGGTGCCATATAATTGCTATGATGATAGCTATTGTTATAGGCAAACTCTATCAAGCTCAGATGTAGGTCCCAACTCCCGGTAAACTGGAGAAAACATGCTCTCAACAAGTCCTCCAAGGTCTGTATAGTCCTTTCCGACTGCCCATTAGTCTGTGGGTGAAAGGTTGTACTAAACCTTAATTGGGTGCCTAAGGCCCTATGCAGTCATTCCCAAAAATGACTCGTAAACTGGGGACCTCTATCTGATACTATGGTAACTGGAACTCCGTGCAGACGTACTATCTCCTCAACATATAATTGTGCCAACTTCTCAGCATAATAGGTTGTTTTGATAGGTAAGAAGTGCGCTGTCTTTGTCAACCTATCCACAATTACCCAGATGGAATCATGTCCTTTGCTTGTCCTGGGTAGGCCAACTACAAAGTCCATGGTCACATGGTCCCACTTCCACTGTGGTGTGGGTAAAGGCTGCATTGTTCCTGCAGGCTTCTGGTGTTTAGCTTTAACCTGCTGACACACATGACACCTCAGAACAAACTCTGCAACATCCTTCTTCATCCCTGGCCACCAATACATATCTTTTAGGTTTCTATACATCTTAGTGCTCCCGGGATGCATAGCATACATCGAAGAATGAGCTTCTTCCAGGACTAACTTCCTCAAGTTATCCACATCCAGTACTATCATCCTCCCATGATAGCATGCCACCTGATCATCTGAGTCATGGAAACCATCTCTTTTCCCATCACCATACTCTGCCCTAATCTGCTGAACCGCACCATCAACTAGTTGTGCCTCTCTAATCTGCTCTCTTAGGGTGGGTTTGATATGCATCTCAGCCAACAACCCGGCTAACCACGATACTTTCAACTGTACATTATCTTGTCTTAAGGAGATGAGAATATCTCTCCTAGGGCATACCAAAGAGTTCAGATGTGCCCTATCAGAGGATGGTGTTGTTGATTTCCTACTCAGAGCATATGCAAATACATTGGCCTTCCCCGGATGGTAATCTATTGTACAATCATAGTCCTTGATTAACTCCATCCAACGACGTCGCCTCATGTTAAGTTCATGCTGAGAGAAGATGTACTTAAGATTCTTGTGGTCCGTGAAAATCTGGAATGTCTCCCCGTAAAGGTAGTGTCTCTAGATCTTCAAAGCATGAACTACAGCTGCTAACTCCAGATCGTGTGTCGGATAGTTCTCCTCATGTTTCTTAAGCTGTCGGGAAGCAAAAGAAATCACTTGTTTATCCTGCATTAGCACACATCCGAGTCCATTCTTGGAGGCATCACAGAAAACTACATATCCCTTACCTTGCTCAGGTAGCACAAGTACAGGTGCACTTGTCAACCTCTCCTTCAATAGCTGAAAAGACTTCTGACACTTATCACTCCAGACAAAGGGAATATCCTTCCGGGTCAACTTCGTCAAGGGTAGGGCTATAGAACTGAAGTTCTTAATGAACCTCCGGTAATAGCCGGATAACCCCAAGAAACTACGAACTTCCTTCGGTGTCTTCGGTTGTTCCCACTGTAGAACATATTCTACCATTTTGGGGTCAACACGAATTCCCGAGGCAGATATCACATGTCCGAGAAAGGATATCTCCGACAACTAAAACTCACACTTGTTGAACTTAGCGTATAGCTTATGTTCCCTTAGCAAGGTCAAAGCTTGGCGAAGGTGTTGTTCATGCTACTGGGCATCCCTACTATAGATTAGGATGTCATCTATGAAGACGACGGCACACTGATCGAGAAAGGGTCGAACGATTCTATTCATGAGTTCCATGAATGCAGCTGGTGCATTAGTTAGTCCAAACGACATAACTGTGAACTCATAGTGACCATACCTTGTCCTAAAGGCAGACTTGGGTATGTCACTATCCTTAATACGAAGTTGATAATAACCAGACCTCAAGTCTATCTTTGAGAAGACGGACGCACCACGCAACTGGTCAAAGAGATCATCAATCCTCGACAGAGGGTACTTAGTCTTTATTGTTACTTTATTACGTTGTCTGTAATCAATGCATAACCGCATTGATCCATCTTTCTTTTTAACAAACAAGACCGGAGCACCCCAAGGTGTAGTGCTCGGTCGGATGAAACCCTTCTCAAGCAACTCTTGAAGCTGTTTCTTGAGTTCTGCCATCTCAGTAGGCGCCATCCTATACGGTGTCTGAGCTATGGGTTGTGTACCTGTGATCAAATTGATTTCAAAATCAATTTCCCGAGGCGGTGGTACACCAGGAAGTTCTTCAGGGAATACGTCTTCGAATTCCCTGACAACAAGAACTTCAGCAAGGGTGGGAATCTCCATGGTAGTATCTACCACATGGGCTAAGAATGCATAACATCCTTGCCTCATCAACTTCTCAGCAACCAAAGCTGACACTAAACAGGTGGGTAGAATTTTTCTCTCTCCTTGAAAGATCCAGGTGTCACTATCATCAGCAAACATAGCCTGCTTGGATTCACAATCCAAGACAACCCTATACCTCTCCAAGGTATCCATACCAAGGATTATATCAAATCCTTGCATCTCAAGTGCTATAAGATCTAGTTGAATGCGATGACCAGAAAAGAAGAGAATACAAGGAGAGCATACCTCTCGCAAGACAGTAGACCCTCTCAACGGAGTCTCAAGCAACAGGCTACCTGCCCTATGATTAACTATCATATTGCAGTAACGATCACTCTCCGAGTGATAAAGGAGTGCGTAGCACCCAGGTCAATCAAAACATATACTATACATGATTTAGACATATCAGAATATAATAGTTCCATCTGACATGTCACAACCCGTGGATCGACCACTGCATCTGGAGGGTTCATAGCATAGAACCTCACTGTCACCTGATGTTGAGTTGGTGCTGACGATCCAACTTGGGACGCTTGTCCACATCCCCTAGCTGCTCCCTGGAACTGCCTCCTCTGGGATCCCTGTTGACTCTGCCTCTGAGGCTGTGTCACACTGACAGGCTTAGACCTACAGTCCTTCATCAGGTGTCCCACCTTCCCACAGTTGTAGCAGCTTCTGTCTTGCTGTGTCCTAGGTGGTCCTGTGACCGATACCGATGCTAAACTATGATTCTCTTGTGGTGGTAGACTCCGTCCTCTACCTCTACTTGGGGACCACTGTGTCTGAGAACTTGATCTGGGTGGTGGAGGGTTAGGTGCAGAGGATCTAGGCTTCTTAAAGTCTCTAGATGAAGACGCCTGGAACTGCGGATATCTCTTGTGGGTTTGCCTCTTCTCAACTATCGATATTTCTTTCCTTCAGACTGACTCAGCGAAGGTAGCAAATCTTTCCCGACTCTCTAGAGAAGACACAGGAGTAGATAAGTTGGCATTCAAACCCTTCTCAAACCTCCTGATCCTTTCCTCTTCCGTGGCAGCCATGTGTGGATAGAACCGCAATAGCTCCATGAACTTAGCCTCGTACTCACTAACGTTCATCATTCCTTGTCTCAACCTCTCGAATTGAGAGATCTTCTCATCCAGAAAGGTCTTCGGGAAGTATCGGTTAACAAACTCCCGGCGGAAGTCTTCCCATGAAACCTCTACTCTAGGCCTCTTCTGCTCTTCCATGTTCCACCAGTGACCAGCACATCCTTTGAGAAGATAGATAGCATGTCTGACCTTCTCAGCTTCGAGGATGGTTAGGATTCTGAAAGCCTTCTCCAACTCGGTTAACCACAAATCCACATCTGCGGGGTCAGCTGTGCCAAAGTATTCGGTCGCTCTGACTCTACGAAGTCGCTCGAACGTCTTCCAGATACTTTGTCCTTCATGCTGAGTAGGTGCCCTGGGTGTAGGCATGGGCATCCTGTCAGTGATACGTGTCATGGCAGCCAGGAACTGCCCGAACATAGCTTGAACAGCTGGGTTTGCCATATCGGCTGGGTCAAACGGGGGTGGCTGTACAGGTGGCTCAGGCACTGGCTTCTCTATCTCTGGGTTCCTTGCACCATCTCGAGGTGCATCCACGCTACTCTCGCCCTCAGACTCCTCATGTGGCTCAGACATCCTTATATATCTTCTTCTCCTGAGGAGCAGAAGACTCTATTAGATAAGAAGGAACACTAAGGATAGATTCGACCTCCTAAGTCCTATGTCTTTGTAGACTCAGCGAACCTAGAGCTCTGATACCACTTAATTGTGGGCTCTGATCTCAAAAACACGAGATAAACTTAGCGGAAACGATTCGATTAACAGTGGAATGCGAAAAATCATGAAAAATTAAAACTTTTTGAGAAAATATCTTGAAAACATGAGGCTCCATTCATAAAAGTACGATAAACAATTTACATCTCTATTAAGTCACTTCTTGAGTGAGCATATACAACCATGTACAAAATCTCAAGACTTCCAAAATTCAAAATCTCAGATCATCTAACTCCCGAGACCTGAGTGTACTAAGACGACATAAGACTTCTAACTAACAACTGGACAGCCAGGGTATCCACCTGAGGCTCACTGTTGCCCCTGGTGCTGTTGCTGCTCTCCTGCGGACTGGTTCCTTCAGCCACGACGACCACCTAAAAGGTTGAAGTCTACGGGGTGAGACAATTACAAATAATAGTCCCAGCGAGAGTTATAACTCTTCGCCAGAAGCTTGCTAGAAAAAGGGAAACAACATAAGCAAGGTAATTTATCCTGCAAAAGCAGACTTAAGAGTAGATAAAGCAGCAATTACTCCTATGTAGAAATATGAAGAACATGTATGCTAATGTGCAACTAAAACATTATACTCAAAGTAGTATCAAGCATTGTTTCTCGTGGTTCAACCTAAGCAAATATGCTACTCGGCTGATTATGTTTTACATACAACATTATGCCATGTGGAGATGAGGTATACTGCTCATACTCCAACCGACCACTGCTCCATACTAGGTCATCGAAAGAGCCGGATTCTCCTGACCTCATCTTCCTCAGTCAGGTTGAGGATCAACATGCAGGACATCTAGTGTCTCTGCCACTATAACTCACCACGGTATTCTGGTCCTTCGCTATTAGAGTCACAGTGGC
This sequence comes from Alisma plantago-aquatica, assembly GCA_963693085.1. Lineage (NCBI taxonomy): Eukaryota > Viridiplantae > Streptophyta > Magnoliopsida > Alismatales > Alismataceae > Alisma > Alisma plantago-aquatica. The sequence goes on along the minus strand of OY856410.1, from coordinate 727,676,626 downwards.
ATTTTGTACTCTCTTCACCATCGAAAGATTTCATGCTTATCTTCATCGATGTGGCATAACAAATTCCTCGGGTGATTAGTGATACATCATCTCGGCATAAACACATAGTGTAGTGTTGATGGATTATGATACATCTACATCAACCCCTACACTAGGACGTAAGGATATTTGCGTCCATATACCCCCACATACTCAAAAGTATGCGCTCCAGGAGTTCCCTTAGGAAAACCTATTTCACCACCATTTTAACACCTGACAGTGATGGATCTATGATCAGGGCTCTACATGATATGGTTATACTTGATTAGTTAGGTACATTTCAATATTCTTTTATCATCAAGCAAGTTTCCAAACATTCAATTACAAACATTGCTAAAACAGAAGAATACTAAATGTAACAAATTCATCTCACATCAGTTACCAGATGGATATCAGTTCTTAATCACCTTCTCACTATGATTTAAGAACATGGGCAATCAACCCTTGGGATCATCATAACACTTGCTATCAGATAGCATATAATCATCAAGTCATCTATTAATCATGACCTTGAATGAAGCAATGTGGCCTTCATATATCATAAGTGTTTTCATGGAATAAAACATCATAACCCTTACCTGGCTATGATCACCTCTTGACATGTCTGCATGACTAAAATAATTGAGGACATGCATAAATAATAGTATAAGCACAATACCAAAATTCTTCAACATGTTTGCACAACACCACGGCCGTGCCTCCTTGCACGGCCGTGCAGGAGGAAGCTACCACAGCCGTGCTCCTTAGCACGGTCGTGCTGGTATCAACATACCTCAACTGATTCTAGGGTTTAGTGTTTATCCACATCAAATAAGATTATCAACCCTTTTAATTTACAAGGCATGAAGGTTCTTCACTTAATATTTCATTCCTAAGTTTGCATACTCCAAGGTATAACCTGGAATTAATCCTTCCATGTCATCCCCTCAAAATTAGGGTTTACTATTCATTCATCATGTCACAACCCTAGGATTAGGGTTTACTATTCACTTCACAGTGAATTGGGCTCATAGCATTACAATGTATGAGATTACCATTCTTGATGCCTTCAAATTAGGTTAAGATTTATCAATTATCATAATTAGGGTTTTCATGATCTCACATAGGTGGATCATACCCTAATCATGCACATTCATGCACATTGAAAGTACTTTAGTTGAATTACAACTATATAAGGGACCTTCTCTCTCCCCTTACCATTAGATGGTGATTACATCTCTCTAGATTAAGTTAGGTCAAGTCTCCATAGATTATCTTGAGCTAAGTCACCATTACCATGTCATTAGGGTTTTGATTAAACAAGATGTCATCTACTTGAACCCTTTAAGGGCACATTGGTAAATCCACCACTATCTCTCATCATGGTTCAAATCTATTAATTACTTAGCCCCTTAATGTCTTAGGGTACCATTAGGGTTTGGATTAGAGCACCATTGAACCAATTGAACCTTCAAATCATTAAGCAATTACAGCCCTAAAGGTCTCCAAACAATTACACACTTCAACCTCCAAACGGTCCTGAGACTGTTTGGGGGCGTTGACCGTTTGGATAGGGTTGACTTCCAAACTGTTTGGACTTGGTCACCCTCAAGACCATTTGAATTTAAACGGTCTTGAGACCGTATCAAATCGTTGACCGTTTGGATGTGTTGACTTTGAAACCGTTTGAAATGAAACGACCTTGAGATCGATTGGATCCAAACGACCTTGAGTTCGTTTGAGACCGTTTGGCCCCAAACGGTCTTGAGACCATTTGGATTCAAACGGTCTTGAGACCGTTTGGTCCAATTGGGCTCAAAACTGCATGGACCTCAAAGGTGATCCCAAGGCTGTAATTGATTAGGGTTTTCCATGTTGAAGCCTTCAATTGGCCATATATTTGCTAATCACTTATCAATTGAGTTAATTAGGGTTACCCTTAACTAATTGGACATCCAATTGACACTCAATTGCTAACCAATTGGGTTTGAAACCGATTGAATTAGGGTTCATCAACAATTGACCATCAACATTGATAATCAGGAGTCTAATTGAAGTTGAACCTATCAATTGGCACTCAATTGGGACCAAACTTGGCCCAAACGGTCTTGAGACTGTTTGGACAGCCTCCAAATGGTCTTGAGACTGTTTTCCCAAAGTTTCACCAAAATCTAGGTCAAGTTGATGCGGGTTGAACCCTAATTAGGTCTAAAATCAGCACTTTTATTCAATTCATCAACCTACTGTGATTGGACCTTCAATTAATCAAATTACCTTAACCATAGATCTCCAAACGGGCATGGGATGTCACCAAACGGTCTTGAGACCGTTTGAGTGAACCCCCAAATGGTCTTGAGACCATTTGGGCCCTTCAACCGAAAGTTCACCAAAATTGGTCATTGAAATCACCAATTTCAATCGATTAGGGTTTAGAGGGTTGAGGTGCCTTCAACTTGAGATTGGTTTGAAATTAGGTTTCAATTCTTTGGAGCTATTTAACTCAACATGTGTACAACAGACTTCCAAATGGTCTTCCCTTGGTCAACCCTACCAAACGGTCTTGCAAGAGCGCATGAAATCAAACAGTTGTGAGACCGTTTGATTTCAAACGATTTGCAAACCGTTTGGACCAAATGGTCCAAGGTCGTTTGGTAAAGTTACCTAGGTATTCATGCCCATTGTCTTCAACCTTAATACAGGTCGGTTTCTCCATGGATTTTCTTGCAAGAAGGCAAGGAAGATTGGGGAAGAAGAAGAACTAACTACTACTAGCAAGAACAAGTATATGCATTAAGAAAGCAAGAGGTTTAGAGATATAAAACCCGCCTTATGGTCGTTCCTAGAGCTCCAAGATCCCAAGCTCTCAAGTCTTTAATGGAACCTTGACCTCCACTGGTCGGACAAAGACTTTTCTCCAAGAAAAGGTTGGGGAAGATCGGCTAGAATAAGAAACCTAAGTGAGATAACCACAAAACCAACCTTATAATCCACTTTCCTCCATGAAACTGAGCTAGAAGATGGTCTCTTCTTACCTTGGAACAAGTTGGTCATCTCGTCTAGCTCCCAAGCTCTGCCTTGGATGGACCAAACATGGTGGCAAAAGAAAGAATGAAAAGGTACGTTCACTTGTTGCAAGGAAGGTGGTTTATATAGTTAGGACTAGTTTCATCACAAGGACCCCTAGTTTTCCCCATTTCTCATCTAGGTCCCTCCTTTCTTCCTTGCACGTCCCTCCTCCTTCTCTGGGTGAAAAACTTATTGAAACAAGGGTACAAAGGCAAGGAAAGGTCATCTTATCATTAAGGTACACATTCATAGGGGTTTCTTACTTATAACTTGGTAATTCGATTACAAGGGTTATATATCTTTCCTGATTAATTAATTGAAGTGCCATTTTTCATCATTTATACTCTAAATGATGTCAAGAATCACACAAGATATTCTAGAAGATGTATTTTACAAGTTGCACCCCACATTTTGGGTAAATTGCACTTTACACCAAAATTAGGGTTTCAAGCACAAAAATTGCTCTACAAACTGCATCTTGATGCCCAAGCTTGGAGAATCCATCATGCCTCATCATATTCATCCATATGATGTCTCATCACCTGAGGAACATCTCAACATGTGAAAATTGCAAGTTAACCCCTCTGATTGGGTAATTTGCACATAGGTCCCTACATTACAAAACAATACTAAGACTTGTTTAAAAAGGACAGAAAAGAGAATGTATGTTCCTCAAGAACTTAATTACATGCCAGGGGATAATCACAAGCATTTAATTACATATTTAAGCAAAACTCCTAGGGTTAGCTTATAACCCAGGTCAGGGATGTTACAGGCGCCTCATGTGAAATATCATGGAAGAGAGAGAATCTTGATATTGAAATAATCAAGATTTAAGTATAAATGACTCTTTAATATAACTTAATGCAAAAAGAAATATATTAATTATGGAGCCCTTTAACCAAAAGATGGAGGATGTGTTTATAATAGTTTGTACGAGTTTGTGCCATTTTTGGGCACCAAAAATATCTTGTTTAAGTGGAAGCCATTCACATTAATTTAATATAAAGCAATATCCATTAAAGGATGGATACTAACACATAACTCATTATGATGCTTAGTCTTTTTCCTTTAAACCTTGGATAATGGAGAATTTTTTCAAGGTTTTAGAAGGTGGATACGTGGCCAAAGAATGGAGGAAGATTTGGAGGAATTTAATTGAAGTTAAAAGAAGATAACAATCTTTTTCCTTTTTCCTTGAAAACCCATAAATATATATATGCGTGTGTCCTTTTTTCCAAAACACCAGAGGATCATTTCCTTTGTTTCTTTCCTTATCACCTTGCGTTGTTCGACCAAGGGAGAGATCTGGACCAGAGGAAGGATGACCAAACTACCTTGTTAAGTTTTGATCATCATCTACCTCGAATTCATGGTGGAAACCATAAAACAAGGTTAGATTCATGGTTTTCTTCACACAATTTCCTTTTCTAGCCATCTTGTTCATCCAAAGATTGGAGAACGAACCTTGGACAACTGCTGGAGCTCAATCCACCATTAAAGTTGCAGAGCTTGGAGCTCTGGATCAGTTCTAAAGGTGGGTTTTATAACTCTAACCCTTAAGCATTAGTATTGCACTCTTTTCCATAAGAATTGTTGGTTATTTTTCTTCCTTAGATACTCTTGTGTGTTCTTGCTTTAACTTCCATGAAGAACTGCACCTATTCTTGGTTGAACAAAGGTAGACGAAGGTGACATCATCCTAGACAAATATCTAAAAAGAACTTTAGCAAACGGTTTGGTGTTGTTGCTTAAAAAGTTGCCCAAATCGTTTAGAAGAAAACAGTTTCAAACCGTTTGATTGCAAACGGTCCAAGACCGTTTGGTAGCGTTGACCATTTGGAGGTCTGCTGAGAATAATGTAGATCAATAATCTACTAATAAATATCAATTAATTCCAATTGGTTCACCAATTAATTGAATAAGGTTGAAGTTTGGGTTGAGTGACCCAAACGGTTTCAAAACCGTTTGGGGATCACCCAAACGGTCTCAAGACCATTTGGTGGTCACTCAAGACCATTTGGTGACCTAAGGTTAAGAAGGGTTGAGCAATTGAAGATCCAATGATCCTAAGTTGATATACAATCAATTTTTGATATGGTGATCAATCCAATGGACTAAACCCTAATTGGTCGACTTGGTTGTTGGTGTTGACTTGAGCAAATGGTCTCAAGACCATTTGGAGGTCATCCAAATGATCCCAAGACCGTTTGGGGTAAGGCCATGACCAAATTGGATGATGGTTCAATGGGCTCAAGTCAATTAGACTCACATTGATTGATGTTGAAGGGTCATCAATTCCAAACTTTAATCCAATTGTTTCAAGCCCTAATTGATGATCAATTGAAGGTCAATTGAGGGTCAAATCAGTTGAGGGTTGACCTAATTAACTCAATTTAATGATGGTGATAGGTCTAATTGATGATGGATTACATATATTGAATCATTGAGGGGATCAACAATGGAAACCATAATTCAATTGAAGTGGTTGAGACCCTTTTGGTCCTTGCGGTTTTAATGGGGTTTGGACCAAACGGTCTCAAGACCGTTTGAGTCCAAACGGTCTCAAGACTGTTTGGGACCAAACATCCTCAAGACCATTTGGGACCAAATGATCCCAAACCATTTAGGTTCATGCGGTTTCAAGTGGAGTTCATGCGGTTTCAAAACCGATTGTGTCCATGTGGTTTCAAAAGTCAAACTTGGGAAAACGGCCTTCACCCCCTACTTTAGAAAATGGTATAGGAGGTCTACTTTACCAAACGGTTTCAGAGATAGTCCAAGACCGCATGGAGGTCCAAACGGTCTTATACCGTTTGGTGATTTAGTATGCAAGACCGTTTGAGGTCTAAGTTAGTCAAGATCGTTTGGGGCCTTAATGGTCAAGATCGTTTGAGGGTTGATTAACCTAAACCCCTTGGATACTTAAAGTAGTTAAAGGACAAAGTGATTAGTTAATTAATACATGATGTAATCAAAGGTGGTCATGGTAACTTGTACCTTAATGGGTTAGTGTGATTGAAACCCATGAAGTAATTAAGCCATGATGATAACCATGATAATAACTTATCTCTTGATGTCAATTCTCTTTTATGATTGAATTGACTTAACCTAATCAAGGCTGAAGCAAATATCATCCTATAGAGCATGAGAGAGAGAAGGTTCCTTTTATGAATGATTAATTAAGTAATGGACTTCCAATATGAATGAATATCTAATTAGGGTATGATCCTTCATAGTGAGATCATGAAAACCCTAATTATGATGGTTAATGAATCTTAACCCTAATTGAGGGTAATAATGGAGGTATTACTAATGCATGATGATGAGGAAACCTTAATTCATAATGATGACATAGTAAACCCTAATTATGATTTGGTGAATAGTGAAACTTAAATCAAGGTATGTGAATAGTAAACCATAATTCCAATTAAGGTGATTAAAAGTGTGGAACCCTAATCCTAGGTTATGCTTTATAGCATGAAGCTCTATGATTGAATAATGAAATGAGGAATCACTATTCCTATTTGAGCTAAAGGGGTTGGTTAACCCTAATTGAATTGAAAAGGGAAACCCTAACCCTAGTAAGGGCATTGTTACAACCCCAATTTTTTTGGGTTCAATTGGTGAGAAATGCAATTTCTCAGGTTAAGGATAATTGAACAAAGAATGGTATAATTGGTTTTGAATACATTGATTTTGTTTACAATAGTCTTGATGTCTTTGTTGTGGGATTTATTGGCTATTGGGCCCAAATAATAAAGAAAATTCAATTAGTAATGAATAATTGAATATTTGAGAAAAGAATAATGTGGAAACCTCTAGAAGGCAAAGCCAAAGAGGATTTCGTGCCTCTTGGGTTCCTTGGGTACCAAGGAGTCCAAGGTTTCAAAAATAAAGCAATAAGAAAAGAAAAGATTAATTAAGTATTTCTTTATTAAGAAATAAATTGAAAATAATGATAAAATGTGGAAAATGAGTGGAAAGAGGCATAAATGAGATTTCTTGGGGAAATTTCGTATCCATGAGGTTGCTAATATTAAAAGGGATGCCAATGAGGAAAATAAAAGAAAAATAAAAAAGAAATCCTCAAAAATAGATATTTCAATGAGAAATAAACAAGATAATGTGAAATAATGCATAATGATGCATCTAGAAGGATAATAAGTATCCAATAAAAAGAAATTCGAAATAATGGAATGTCTTGGGATCCAAGGAGTCCCAATAAATAGAAAATAAAGAGAGAATGCCAAAATTGCAAAATAAAAGGATAATTTGATACATTATTAATGAATTTTGTGATTGTTTTTCAAAAGGTGGTATTTTCTATTAAAAGGAAACATGATTTCGTGACAAATAACTAAAAGGAAAGTTTTGAAAAGAATAAGAAAGTGGATTTTCGTATTTCTAATATCCATGTAATAGGGATTATCCAAAGGATAGAGAGAGAGAGAATATCCTTCTCTTTGAAGGAATTAACTTCCTACATGGAAAGGGACTCGTGGAGTCATGTATATGCCGACCTAGGGCTTCTTTTCCCACCCTATATAATAGGGGAGATCCTAGGGTTGAGTTCTGAAGGGTTCCACGTACCTTTATCCTCTTTCTCCCTCCTTCTTCTCTTTTTACGTCTTCAAACCCTAACCCCAAGAACCATTGTGAGCATGACGTAAGGAGAGGGAACTAGAGGGTTGCGCGGGACTCCTGGGGTACCACGGTGCTAAGGAGAAACCTATCCCTCAAGACCATGCCCTAGAACATGTGCAGCAGAGGCAACTAGGGTGCGGCGATGACCTGCAATGAACAACCTAAACGGACGAGTAAACGGCCATCTTGGTTGCGGTTTGTTGGCGCCCTGTGAGCGCATAAGGGCGGTGGAGGCAGGGGATGCCTTTCCGGTGAAGGTCGGGTCCAGATCGAGGAGCGAGAGCCGTGCCAAAGCTGCGGGTCGGCGGCTAGGGCAGCTGCGATCGACCTGCCCAAGGTTGAAGAAGGAAATAGTTGCATTGGACAAAAATGCCCTCCGCGGGCTGAAGGCGCGCGCAACTTACGCAAGGGCAACTTGGTAATTTCGTTATGTTTTCAAAGCGAGCCGCATGCATGGAAACTTGGCGACGTGGCAATCTGTGATTTGCCGGAAGGTAATTTATTTGCTAAAATCATATCTTGCTATTCGTAACTCTGATCAAGACAAATTATATATGTATTTTGATCATAAAAATGCAAGGAACCCATTAAAAATAGTTTTATAGCCTGAATCTGATCATAGTTCGAAATGTAGTGTAAATCATCATCTTTAATGAATTAAAGATTAAGAAACCCTATTTTGATATGATTAATGTGTTTAATAGGGTTTAATGGATCATTAGAGTTGATGTTAACCTGTTAAATGTAAAAAGGTACATTATGTTCAAAAATGAAGAACTGTGTACATGATTAGTCTAATTTAGAGTTTATATGCTTGAAATTGAAAAAGTACAAAAAGTTATCATTTTTAGTGTTTTAATTAAGGGAAAATCCTTAGATTTGATGGTAAATGGTCTTAATGACATTATTTGGATAATTCAAGTTGATATTAACTTGTTGTTAATAAAAGTGAGAATAGGATCTAAAAAGATGATCTTTTTATATAATTGGTTTAATTTAGGGTTTCGTGCATGATTATGCACTAATGAGCTTGAAAACCCTAATTTAGATGAATATGTCTTTTAATTGTTTTAATGGTTCAAATCTGTAAATAAATAGGGATATGATGATCCTAAGTCAATTTGGGTAGAAAAGACTATTAAAATGAATAGTTGAGCAATTAAGGTTCATATAAATGGAAAAGAGTATTTTAGGGTTTGTTGACCTAAAATGGATGAAGTTTGAGGAATTGATCAACCTCAAAAGCATGCTCTACATGGGTGAAGCCTAGATTCGAACTTATGGTTGCTGAAGATCATCCATAACCCTTTTATGCTCCATCATAATTCCTTATCTAGGGTTTCATCCTACTGTCAGCACTATGACGTGCCCTAGGTGCCAGCTATACCCTACTTGCACAAGCCCATATGGTTTCTAAGGTCCTTCACTAACATCATCATCTAAGGGGCTATCCCTTACCCTAACATGCACGACCCTTCCCAGGGTTGGGTTGCCAAAGGTGCTAGGTCACCCATGGATCATATGGCGTCCCAAAGGCATGTCCTTTCAAACACCTAGTCCAACTCATCTCTCTCTAACCTTCACTTAGGGTTAGGGTTAGCATCATCCTCAGAGGATGTGCCAAGTCTCTACTTGCAATGGAGATCTCTATCTCCAAGACTAACTTATCCTCCTGACAAGAAGGTCTAGCCTCAAGTCTCTTTTGAGGACATGACAACTTATGTCATACGACCTAAGCATGTATCTATTCTTTAGTTTGCGCTTAATCTATTAAGCTTATGTCCATGACATCTTATTTACATGCCTTTTATTAATTTGGTGGAGGATTTCTTAAACCTTATTAACCTTACCCATACCTCAAGAGGGTGAGGAGAAGAAAGAAAACCCTAATCCTTTAGGTCCTTATCAGAATTTTTTGATGAGAAGGGATGAATAAGATGAGAAGTCCTAAAGGTATCTTATTTCGATTCATACCCTAAGACTTTGGCCAGGCAGTCACACGGATCTGGGAGTCCTCGTATTCTGACTAGAGGTGCGGAGGAAAATATTGCCAGCCCCCGGTCATGATCCTTTTCTAGACACCTCCGTCTTTCGGATAATCCTCTAATAACTCCCTTGGGTTCTATGGAGTTTGTAAAATTTAATAATTATTAATGGTTAACTGAGGAACCTACACTCTGATACCAAATGTTACGACCCCACCTCCCGATAACCCCCAATTAAGGGAGACTGAGAGGTCGAAGCTGTACCCATGACTTCCGGATTAAAGGTTCGACAATTAACCAAGAATAATTATCAAATTTTAACATACTATACTGAAAGCTGTAAGAAAAATAAATTTTTGCATACCTTTTTGAAAACTTGGATCCTTCATGAAGAGAGGACCTCTAATGGTGAGGTTGGATGTAGGGTTAGCTCTAGAGAGACCAGGAAACCTATCAAGAAGGTTGGAATCCTAAAAACCTGAACAATGGATGATAGTGGTGGCCTCATGATCGATCCCTGAAAGCTGATGATATCTTGGTTGCCTTTGGAGGGACCAAACCCTAGAGAGTGAAGATGAAGCTTCTGGTACCTATGTGCCTACGGTATAAGTGGTTACCTTCTGAGGTAGGAAGAAGAGTTCCTTAGACCTAGAAAGGTTTAGTAGCAGGTTATGAGGCCTTGTACCTGGTTGGTTGTCCTTAAGGAGGACCCAACCCTATGTGTTGCTCGAGTTGGAGGATGACAAGAAGTGCATGTCATGCCTTTTGCATGCTTGGTTCGTAGTTAAGAGATAGAGCATGCAGTTGGACACCTACAAGTGAACCTAGGGTTCCTAGGCCTAAGAGGGGAAGTGGTGTACCTAATGCTCATGATGAGAAGTTGAGTTCCTATAGAAGCGAGCATGGTACTCCTCATGTATAGAGGAAAAGGGAAGACCCTTAAGTTTAAGGTGTGTTTGATGAACCCCTCACATCTAATTTGATGATAAAGAAAGGTATAATTTTGATCCAACTTTGAGGAAAGAGGACAAGTATGATCTAGCATGGTTCAGTAGGTGATCTTTCAGTGCCTTCATAGCTTGCTAGGGTTAAGTAGGCTCAAGTGGATGAAAACCCTAGACCTAAGAGATTTTGTGACCTGGTTGTCAAGAGATAGCTTTTCCTCCTGGGAGAGGGACCCTTTGGAAGGGTGTATATCAGTTTTGTAGGTTTAAGGTAACCTAATGGGGTCTCATAGGATCTTGAGAAGCTAAGTGAAAAGTACATGGTATGAGAATGAACATGTAGACCCATAGATATCCATCTCTAATTGCATATGAATGTGTTACCATGGAGGTAACTGGTATGGGGCTTGACCAAGGTAGGCAGGTTGCCATGATCCCTATGAAAGGATGAAAGCCAACCCACGAATGCAGAAAGAGAGATGATGAAGACTCTGGTAAGGTTCTAAGTGAACATGTACTATAATGGTGAATCCTAAGTCTATCCTAGGGTCAGGTAGGGATAAGACCGATGAAAGTAGGAGTTGCCTAATTCCCCAGTTGCACATGACCATAGAGTCGGGAGGTAACAACCATCATTGTCTGAGGACCATGGGTTAGGAGATTGATCACCTTCATGAACTCATGGGACCCAAAGGGCAGATGAGTAGGGCACTCTCTTGATGCATGAGGGAAGAGGGATGACCCCAAAAGTGTCGGCACCCTATAGACCTAGAGGAGATGACCAAGGGATGTGTGTAAACCTCAGTAGGTTCAAGACTAGTTTGATATCATGATGTCTGTGATGTAGAGACATATGTGGCACATTGCAACTTAGATGTAAAGGTGTATTGGCAAGGTGGGATGTACCATCTCTACTCTTGGAAAAGGAAGAACTCTGTATTTGGACTGCAGCCAAATGCTTATTTCCTCTTGTTATGGGAGTGAGAGATAGGACATTACGCATGCCACACACCAAGGATAAGAGATGATGTAGGTTGGAACGTTGCCACGAGAAATGGGGATAGAGAAGATAACATACCCTGGTAAAGCGAATGATACATGGATGGTTTGCAAATGCTAAAGAGAAATAAGGTAGTCATCTTATAAGAATGTTTTTAGCATGAGCTATGAGTTATACCATGTCGAATTCAAAAACCAAGAGGTGAGTCTTACAAGGTTGAGTTTGATCACCATGTTGATGAGATCAGAGAGTGTACTTGATGAACACAAACTAAGAGTCGATATGGGATGATAAGTGGAATGCATGAAAGTGTATGTCTTCAACATTACCTAATACCTAAGGATGTGAAGTGGTAATGGATGCTCTAGTTGAGTTACATCTGACTTGTTGACTAGAAGCTAGAATAGGTTGTTTGGCTAACCCTAAGATTGAAAAGGAGAGGTGTTTGGATAACACTCGGATGTAACAAGATTCGTTGAAAAGTTAAGGGTTGTTTGGTTAGCCAGTCTAGTCCTTGATGCAATGAAAGGATGGTGGTAGAACCTCAGATGCACTTCTTTGGAAAAGAAGGTGATGAAACCCCGACTAGAGTGGTTTAGGGTTTCAGAGGAATCGATCTTGAAAGAATCATGACATACAGGAAATCATGATTGAAGATCACCATACACTGTGGTAAATGGCAATAGCACTTTGAATGCTTAAGATGAAGTGCATGTGGTTTATGACCATGCAAGCCAGGAGGTAAAGGATGAACCCCTGTAACCCAGTGTATCGATATAGAGGACAAAAGAGTCCCAGAGAGGGAATGGGAGTTCATCACTATGGATGTTGCGATAGGTTTCCCCTAGACCAAGGAAGGTCGAGATGCAATATGAGTTATGGTAGATCGCCTTACCTAGATGACATAAGAGAGAAAGAGCACTGTCAAGGGACAGATCAGGTTGAGCTACATATGAGAGAGATGGTTCAACTACACCATGATGCGAGTTCAAAAGTTCATGAGTATGACTTAAAGATTCACTTCCATAAGGTGGAAGTAGGTACATGAAGAACTCGATGGTACAATTTATCACCCCTATATAATGGTTAGTATGATCAGGACTAAAGGGTCTGATGAGAGCATATGTGCTCGTTTAGGGTGATATCTAGAGACAACTCTTGTCCTATGAAAGATGTGACAATGACCACCATAGCATGTATCGGGTTTTATAAGAAGCTCTGTAAGAGAGGTTGTGTCGATCACCACTTCAGTAAGGTGATGTTGGTGAAAGGATCACATAATGGTTAGAAAAGGACCACAATGTGTGGAGATGAAGTCGCTTTGATCATGTAATGGCTGAAAGGAGCCTAGAGATGACAAAAGTCATGAGCAGATGCAAAGTAGGCTGACATGCAGTCCACTATGGGAGAATATGAGACATGAAAATCCGACCCCTCTAAGTTATAACTAAGAGAGTTGAATCCCCGATGCATGGGTTCTTTTGACATGGTTTGGTGGAGAAGGTTAAGTTTGACCTTACCCCTCAAGATAAAGTAATGTGTGAGCAATGAACTAGTGAGCCCGACCATGTGCTGAGCAATGAACTAGTGAGCCCCAAGGGAGGCTGACACGGCCTGAGTCACCTGTGCAGTTTATAGACGCCGGGATGAAAGAACTCAGAGAAAAGAATATGTGATGATAAAGGTTTTGTGGAAGCGCCATGAGTACGGTAAATCCACATAGGGGCCAATGATGGACATGGAAAAATCTTGTCCTGAATTGTTTGTTTGCTTGTTTGAATTTTGAGGACAAAATTCCTATAAGAGGGGAAGGATGTTACAACCCCAATTTTTTAGGTTCGATTGCTGAGAAATGCAATTTCTCATATTAAGGATAATTGAACAAAGAATGGTATAATTCGTTTTAAATACATGGATTTTGTTTACAATAGCCTTGATGTCTTTGTTGTGGGCTTTATTGGCTATTGGGCCCAAATAATAAAGAAAATTCAATTAGTAATGAATAATTGAATATTTGAGAAAAGAATAATGTGGAAACCTCTAGAAGGAAAATCCAAAGAGGATTTCGTGCCTCTTGGGTTCCTTGGGTACCAAGGAGTCCAAGGTTTCAAAAAGAAAGCAATAAGAAATGAAAAGATTAATTAAGTATTTCTTTATTAAGAAATAAATTGAAAATAATGATAAAATGTGGAAAATGAGTGGAAAGAGGCATAAATGAGATTTCTTGGGGAAATTTCGTATCCATGAGGTTGCTAATATTAAAAGGGATGCCAATGGGGAAAATAAAAGAAAAATAAAAAAGAAATCCTCAAAAAGAGATATTTCAATGAGAAATAAACAAGATAATGTGAAATAATGCATAATGATGCATCTAGAAGGATAATAAGTATCCATAAATAAACCCTAGAACTCTCCCCGTGGCCGACCCATCACTCTGGCGATTAGGGTTTGACGTGTGGGACTCCTTTCTCCACCAACGTGGTCTTTCTCTTGCAGGTCCAAGGGCAGTCGATTCTCCTGGTCTTCTCCCAGCGATGGCAGATGAACTGGCGGAGAGATGTGCACAACTTCAGTTAACACCGGAGGAGGAAGATATAATTGAGATAGTGGTGCCGGCGGTTGAGGAGGAGCAACATCATCTGCGGTTGGCGCTGGTCGCGCGGATTCTCTCTGAGAGGTCGGTGAATTTCTGGGCAATGAAGCGGACCCTAACCCAAGCGTGGGGTCTGCACGAGAAGGTCGTGTTCAAGCAGGTTGAAGGAGGGAAATTCGTCATTCAATTCTTCAACTGGCGCGATAAACTAAAGGTGGAAGAAGGCTCACCGTGGAACTTTGATAATAAGCTTCTGCTGTTTAAGAACATCGAGATCGAGGAGAAGTCGGGGGAAATTGCCATAAACCACAACCCTTTTTGGGTCCGGCTCTACGGCATACCCCTAGGGTTTCGTAACAAAACTAGTGTGGAAGAGATAGCATCAAGGGTGGGTATAGTAATTGCCACGGATCTGGATGAACTGGGGTGGGAGACGTCGACGAGGGTTAGAATAAACCTCGACGTTTCAAAACCTTTGAAGCGAGTGCTCCGGATGAAAGGAAGCAAGAACAACATCATTGAGATCGAACTGAAATATGAAAAGCTTTCAAACTTCTGCCATGGCTGCGGTCGTTTGGGCCATGTCGTCAAGGACTGTGAGGGCAGCGAAGAAGGGGAAGAGTGAGATCAGTAGTGGGGGGCATGGCTTAGGGCGTCTCCAAGGAAGCCAAGGTGGACGCTGCATGAGGAAGTCTACGGCAACAGCAGACTGAGTAAGAAGATACAATTTCAGTATAAACCAGTGGGCGTTGAAAAGAAAGGGAACAATGAACCGGGGAAGCAGAATGAAACATATCCAGATGGAGAACGAAGACCTGCAACGGCGAGGAAGGACGATCACCACGGACCAGTAGGAGTCCGAGTCCAGGAGCATGTCGTTGAGGAAGGCAACGAGGAGGCGGAGTACAACCTTGCTGAGTTGTTTCCGGAAAGAGGTGTTGGGTCCGAGAAAAGGATGATAGGAGGGAACAATGGAGATCATAACCGTACTAATATGGAAGAGAGGAGAGGGGGGATGCGAACAGATGAGCAGCAGAAGGATAATACGCAGAACGATAGAGAGGAACCAGCAGCAACAGAGGGACCAAGAGCATACACGATCAGTCCGCAAGCCACTGTCGAGTTGGAAAGGCAGGTCACCGAAACCACAGAAGGAAACGAGAAGCAGAAAAGGATGGCGATAGAAGAAGCAATGACCACTGGAGACAAGATGAAATCAGCGGTGAAAACAAGAGCACAACGAGAGAAAGAAGATAGAAGAAAAGCAGGCAGGAATTCAAAGCAAATCCAACAAAAAAAGAGAGACCCACCATGGGTATACAAGATGAGCAGGGGCCAAAGATTGGGTATACCAGAAGATGCAGTAGAATGGAGTATGATTGCAGGAAAAAGAGGAAGACAATCAGAGTACTGTGACATGGAACTTGACTCGTATGATATTGAGTTGGAAGCAGGTAAAAAAGCAAGGAGCACGAACCGAGAAGAGCAGCAGGATGGACGGTGTACAACCCAAGTAGCAGAGGCTGGATGGAGCCAGCTCCGTGAAGAGCAATTAAAATCTTAAGTTGGAACTGTCAGGGACTAGCCCGCCCTGACACGGTTACTACCCTCAAGTCTAGATGCATGAGGGAGGGCCCGAGTATAGTTTTCGTGATGGAAACTATGATAGCTAGTGCTGATTTGGAGGTGGTCATGAGGAAGTGTGGGTTCACACAAGGGGTGTGTCTTTCTAGTATAGGAAGAGCTGGAGGGATGGGGCTATGGTGGAGGGACGTCGACCTCACAGTAACATCATTCTCACAACATCACTGTAGTTGCGAGGTAACGGAGAAAGGCAGTGACATCATGTGGAGAGCCATTGGCATTTATGTTTGGGCAGCTCAACAACACAAACAAAAGACATGGGACTTAATGAGAGAACAGAAAGCAAGCTCAAATCTGCCTACTATCTTCTTTGGAGACTTCAATGAGATCCTATCTAACTCAGAAAAAAGTGGAGGGCCTCCTAAACCCCTCCGATTCATCCAGGACTTCATGGACATGGTTGACGATTGTGACCTCATGGATCTGGGATACAGTGGCAACATCTTCACATGGCAGAGAGGACTCACACCGGAAACCTTAGTAAGGGAACGCCTTGACAGAGCGCTGGGATGTGCACAATGGGTGGCCAAGTTTCCGCATGCAAGAGTGATTCACTGCATTAAATATGAGTCTGATCATGTACCCATCATCATTAACACTGAGTATAAAAGCAGGATGAAGGCAAGGAGGCAGTAGTATTTTTTCTTTGAGCCTATGTGGGCGGAGGACAATGAGTGTGAACAAATCATAAAATCTGTCTGGGAGGAGCGCCATAGTTCTGATCTTCAAAGGAAGATGGGTCATTGTGAAAGTAAACTGAAAGAATGGGCTTCTGGAAAATTCAGGGAAAGAAGGAAAAAAATAAAACAGTTGGAAGAGGCTCTAAGGGAAATACAAAATCTACCGGCTGACAGGACAAACTTAGAGAGGTGCACTCACATTGCGACAAAGCTCAATGAATGGCACAGAAGGGATGAGGCGTTCTGGCATGCCAGAGCAAGGGTGAATGAGATGAAGTCAGGAGACAAAAACACGACATACTTCCATCATAAGGCATCCCAAAGAAGGAAGAGAAACAAGATTGAAGGGCTAAAAAATGAAGATGGGCAGTGGAAGGAGGAGGATAAAGAGATAGAAGGCATAGTGCTGAATTTTTTTCAAAATCTATTCCAGACAAGTAATCCTAGTGGTTGGGAAGAAGCAACGAGAGGAATCAACAACAAGCTCAGTCAGGATGAGAGTAAGGAGATCGAGAAAGAAGTCACATCTGAGGAGATCAAGACGGCGCTGATGAATATGCACCCAAATAAAGCTCCGGGCCCGGACGGTATGAAAGCTCTATTTTTTCAAATGTTCTGGCACATAGTAGGAGATGATGTTTCAAACTATATAAAAGGGTGGTGGAAATCTGAAAGAAGCATAGCTGATATAAATGACACACTGGTGGTGCTTATTCCAAAAACTCAGAAGCCCATGGAGATTGGGGAGTTTAGACCCATCAGTTTATGTAATGTTGTCTACAAGATAGCTTCCAAAGTCATTGCTAGCAGGTTACGTCCGTTCATGGACAGAATCATATCGGAAAACCAAAGTGCCTTCATCCCGGGACGACTTATTACAGACAACACCCTTATTGCTTATGAGATGTTCCACACAATGAAAAGGGGCAAAAAAGTAAAAAAGGGTCACATAGCTCTCAAGTTGGACATGTCGAAAGCCTATGATGGAGTGGAATGAAATTTTGTGGACTATGTGCAGAAAAAAAATGGGGTTTGGGGAGAAGTGGAGGAATAAAGTATATGATTGTATGTCAACTGTGTCACATTCATTTTCCATCAACGGGGAGCGGACCAGGAAGATCAAACCGACCCGAGGACTTCGCCAGGGTGACCCTCTTTCTTCATACCTTTTCATTTTATGTGCCGAAGCTTTTTCTACTTCCCTAACCTTGGCAGCGCAGCAAAAAATTATTCAAGGAATCCGAGCAAGCCGTCATGGCCCACGGGTTTCACATCTTTTCTTTGCAGATGATTCCATTCTTTTTGTGAGAGCAACCAAAGAAGAATGCCTGAAGGTAGCTGAAATTATCAGCCAATATGAGCGGGCATCCGGACAAAAAATCAACCTATCCAAAACTGAGGTCGCTTTCAGCAAAGGAATGGAGCGGGAAAAGAGAGAAGAGCTGACACATCTTCTGTAGGTTAAAGAACTAGACAAACATGGGAAATATCTTGGGCTGCCCACGGCTGTAGGGAGGTCAAAAAAACAAGTATTCTCATATATACAAGAGCGGATATGGAAAAAACTACAAGGGTGGAAGGAAAAGCTGTTGTCCAAGGCAGGTAAAGAAGTCCTCATCAAAGCAGTGATCCAGGCCATACCTTCGTACATTATGAGCATTTTCCAGTTGCCGGGATATCTTCTCGACTCCATAAACAGTACCATAGCGAGATTTTGGTGGGGGGCGAAAGATGGGGAGAGGAAGATGGCTTGGGTCAGTTGGGACAATTTGTGCAAACCAAAGAACCAAGGAGGTTTGGGGTTCAAAAACATTCACACTTTCAACCAAGCACTGCTGCCAAAGCAAATTTGGAGGCTCTTTCATTGAAAAGATACTTTAGTCTACCGAGTGTTAAAAGCAAGATATTTTCCTAGGGGGACAGTGCTCATGGCCAGAAGGGGATATGATCCCAGTTTCACCTGGAGAAGTATATGGAATGCAAAGGCTCTTATTCTTGAAGGGATTCAGTGGAAGGTGGGGGATGGAGCACATATCAATATATGGGAGGATCCATGGATTCCGGGCATAAGAGGAAGCATAGAGAGAGCATACAACTTCACAAGCACTAACGTGATATGGGTGCACCAACTAATGAAGAACGAGCCCCCCACTTGGGACGAGGAAGGCATCTCAAGTCTCTTCACTCAAGAAATAGCACAGAAGATCCTGGCAATACCCCTCGGTCTCAACAAGAAGAAGGAAGATATCTATTGGAAACCGGATAGACGTGGGGAATTCACAGTTAAGTCAGCCTACTGGATGGCAATACAAGGACCGGCAACAAGAGAAGAACATAGCAACCAAGAAGAGGCAGAAAGATGGAGACTAGTATGGAGAAAGAACCTCATCCTGAAGGCGGCACACTTTCTGTGGAGATGCATGACCGGAGCGTTAGGCACGTTGGGACGTCTGTATGACCGCCACTGTCATCCAGACGGAATATGCAGCATTTGCGGCAGCGGGGAAGAAGACATTTCACACATGTTGTTCAAATGCATGCAGGCATGGGAGCTATGGAAAGAAAGTCCAGCTATGGTACAAGCACGGATCCGAGCAGCGGGGAGGATCAATGTGGGAAACGGAATTAAGAGCCTCATCACTCAGCAGCGGGAAGAAGACAATCATGCTATGATAGCAGCGCTTCGGACGGTGTGGACGAGAAGAAATGCAATCATCTTCAAGGAACAACCAAAGCCACCACTTCTCACACAGCGTCATTTCCTAGCCCTCCTCACAGATCATCATGACGTGCAGCAGCAAGCCGGCGTACGAACAGCCACAAAGGAGCAGCGGGCAGCTATGTGGGCGGCGCCCGAGGTCAATGTGACCAAGGTGAACTGCGATGCAGCAGTACACATGCAAGGATTTGATGGGGCAGGCCTTGTGTGGAGGAACCATGACGGGAGTATGCTTCATATAGCCTGGAGTAGGCGACCGTCCAGCCACGACGTCCAACTAGCAGAAGCTTGGGCTATACGGGAGAGCTTGAGGCAATCCAAGGAACAACAAATTACACGACTGGTGGTGGAGTCGGATTCCGAAACGATCATCCATCTCATACGGGTAGGTGTTACAAGACCGGACATGCTTGGAACTCTCCTAGAAGACATTTATAGTTTAAAGTCTTTTTTCCAGTCTATTAGTTTTTCTTTCTGTAGACGACAGACAAATGGACTAGCACACCAGCTAGCTCGTGAAGCCGTCAGTAGCTCTAGTTCCTTTTTCTATTCGGAGTCTTTTCCTCGTTTTGTAGCAAACTGGAGTGAGCCATCTTTGAGCTCATAGTAATAGAAAGCTAGCGATTTGATCTAAAAAAAAAGGATAATAAGTATCCAATAAAAAGAAATTCGAAATAATGGAATGTCTTGGGAACCAAGGAGCCCCAATAAAGAGAAAAGAAAGAGAGAATTCCAAAATTGCAAAATTAAAGGATAATGTGATACATTATTAATGAATTTTGTGATTGTTTTTCAAAAGACGTGGTATTTTCTATTAAAAGGAAACATGATTTTGTGACAAATAACTAAAAGGCAAGTTTAAAGAGAATAAGAAAGTGGATTTTCGTATTTCTAATATCCATGTAATAGGGATTATCCAAAGGATAGAGAGAGAGAGAGAATATCCTTATCTTTGAAGGAATTAACTTCCTACTTGGAAAGGGACTCGTGGAGTCATGTATATGCCGACCTAGGGCTTCTTTTCCCACCCTATATAACAGGGGAGATCCTAGGGTCGAGTTCTGAAGGGTTCCACATACCTTTCTCCTCTTTCTCCCTCCTTCTCTTTTTACATCTTCAAACCCTAACCCCAAGAACCAATGTGAGAATGACGCAAGGAGGGGGAACCAGAGGGTTGCGCGGGACTCCTGGGGTACCACGGTGCTAAGGAGAAACCTATCCCTCAAGACCATGCCCTAGAACATGTGCAGCAGAGGCAACTAGGGTGTGGGGATGACCTGCAATGAATAGCCTAAACAGACGAGTAAACAACCATCTTGGTTGTGGTTTGTTGGTGCCCTGTGAGCGCATAAGGGCGGCGGAGGTAGGGGATGCCTTTCCGGTGAAGGTCGGGTCCAGATCGGGGAGCGGGAGCCGTGCCAAAGCCGCGGGTCGGCGGCTAGGGCAGCTGCGATCGACTTGCCCAAGGTTGAAGAAGGAAAGAGCTGCGTTGGACAAAAATGCCCTCTACGGGATGAAGGCACGCGCAACTTACGCAAGGGCAACTTGGTAATTTTGTTATGTTTTCAAAGCGAGCCGCATGCATGGAAACTTGGCGACGTGGCAATCTCTGATTGGTCGGAAGGTAATTTATTTGCTAAAATCATATCTTGCTATTTGTAACACCGATCAAGACAAATTATATATGTATTTTGATCAGAAAAATGCAAGGAACCCATTAAAAATAGTTTTATAGCCTGAATCTGATCATAGTTCGAAATGTAGTGTAAATCACCATCTTTAATGAATTAAAGATTAAGAAACCCTATTTTGATATGATTAATGTGTTTAATAGGGTTTAATGGATCATTAGAGTTGATGTTAACCTGTTAAATGTAAAAAGGTACATTATGTTCAAAAGGAAGAACTTTGCACATGATTAGTCTAATTTAGAGTTTATATGCTTGAAATTGGAAAAGTACATAAAGTTATCATCTTTAGTGTTTTAATTAAGGGAAAATCCTTAGATTTGATGGTAAATGGTCTTAATGACATTATTTGGATAATTCAAGTGGATATTAACCTGTTGTTAATAAAAGTAAGAATAGGATCTAAAAAGATGATCTTTTTATATAATTGGTTTAATTTAGGGTTTCATGCATGATTATGCACTAATGAGCTTGAAAACCCTAATTTAGATGAATATGTCTTTTAATTGTTTTAATGGTTCAAATCTGTAAATAAATAGGGATATGATGACCCTAACTCAATTTGGGTATAAAAGACTATTAAAATGAATAGTTGAGCAATTAAGGTTCATATAAATGGAAAAGAGTATTTTAGGGTTTGTTGACCTAAAATGGATAAAGTTTGAGGAATTGATCTAAGAAACCCTAATGAATATTAATGAAACCTTAATGCGGATTAGAAACCCTAGAAAGAGAATCCAAGTCAATAAAGTAGATTCTTGATAAGGTGTGTAATAAATAGAGTACATATTCTTTTCAGAAATTATGTGATGATTGAATTACTTGCTTGGATCTGTTGATTGGCTTGATTGTATATACATGAAGTATATGTTGAATAATCTGCATGACTCATCAAATCAGGTATGTGGTTACGCTTATGAATAATTGCTCTAGTTTCATGGCGATTCCCGAAGTTTTAATCGATTGCTTGAAATAACTATTGGATGTTTATTTATTTCATGCAACTATAAAGTGACTATGATTATCACTATAAATGTGCGTATATAAGTAGATAGACCCGGGTCCACCTCTATTGCTTTGAAAAGGCTAAGAAAAAGGGTTAATCCTAGAGCAAGGTCTAGGTTACTGAGAGTTAGAAATTGGGCTACCTACGTGTAGTGCCATGAGACTCATTAGCCTGCCATGAGTTAAGGAGTGGGCTACTTACGAGTAGTGCCATGTGACTCAACCCTAGAAATTGGTTCACTTATAGGTGGATCATGAGGGGTTTAATGGGGACAACATAGAGGATAGGGTACTCTTGGATTGCAGAGTTATATCTAAAATGTAATCTTGGTTGTTAAAAGATTAATTGAATGATTACATTGTTAACGTATTTACATGATTATTGTTTCCCCCACATACCAGCTTCGGCTGACCGACGTTTTGTTTGTCGGCGTTTTAGGTACAAGCCAAAAGGACAAACAGTAAAACGTCATCTTGTGAAATACATGAAGTTAAATACAAGGAGGATTAGTTAGATTAGAATCCTTAAGTGGATAAAAGTTTAGAGATCCAAGTTTTCAAAAAGGTATGCAAAAATTTATTTTTCTTACAGCTTTCAGTATAGTATGTTAAATTTGATAATTATTCTTGGTTAATTTCCAAACCTTTGATCCGGAAGTCATGGGTACAGCTTCGACCTCTCGGTCTCCCTTAATTGGGGGTTATCGGGAGGTGGGGTCGTAACATGCATAGTGGTGCAACCCTTGAAATAGTGATGCCATCATTATTGTACATTGTGCTAATATAGAAATAATGTGCCTATTATCAATTGTATTAGTCATGTAGTTTTTTTTATGAAATAGTGAGAATAGCCAGGTAAGAGCTATGATGTCATATTCATTGAAAGCACTTTATAAGCTTTGAAAAGCAATGATATGCTATGTTGCCTAGTGAGAGGTAACAAAAGAGATTGATAGGCTGTATGAGCCATGTGAAATATCTGCATTGCTAATATCATGTTTATACTATCAAATGACTCGATGGCAATATGATACTTGGTAACATGTGTTTTGATGATTTATGGGTTTGAACACCCACAATCTTGAATCATAATGATGAGATGGTTAGGGATTGAGATCCAAATGTTAACAAGATGTGAAATGAACTTGATTCAAATAGTACTCTTTCTTTATAGCAATTGCTTTAATGGTTTATGTTTGAAAACGTGCATGATGCTAAAAGAATGCCATAATGTACTTAAATAATCAAGTATAATGATATCATGTAGAGCCTTGACCATAGATCCATCATCGTCAGAAGCTAGATGATGGTGAAATAGGTTTTTCCTAAGGGAACTCATGGAGAGCATACTTTTGAGTATGTGGGGGTTATGGGCGTGAATATCCTTACGTTCGAATGGAGGAATTGATGTGAGATGAACATTTAATCTCTCAATCCTTCATTAAATGCATATGTCGGGATGATGTATCACTAATCTCCCAATGATGTTGTTAATGCCACATCGATGTGAGACAAACAAGAAATCCCTCGATGGCGAAGAGAGTACAACATACCACTGTAACTCTAATAGTGAAGTTGCCAGAATACCCTGGAAAGCTATTTTTGCAGAGACACGAGATGTCCTACATGTTGTTCCTCACACTGACTGAGGAGGATGAGGTCATAGAAATCTGGCTCTTCTGATGACATATGTATGGTACCGATTTTGACTTCGTAGTGGTCGGTTGGAGTATGAGCAGTATACCTCATCTCCTCAGGGCATAAGTATGTTTGTAAAATGTAATCAGCCGTGTAGCATATTTGCTTAGGTTGAACTATGAGAAACAATGATTGATGATACGTTGTTTATAATGTCCTAGTTGGATAATTAGTATACTTGTTCTTCATATTCCTTATTGATTAAATGACTTGTTACTCAATCAAGTTATAATTGAAATGATTGCATAGAGAATACTGCTCTACTTAGTTTATTCAATGAATTGCCTACTGTTGAATAATTATGATTCTACTGCATTGTGTTATTCAATTAATTGCAATAACAATGCTTCTAGCCAAGAGTTATAACTCTCACTGGGACAATATTCAATTGTCTCACCCCCGTGGGATTCAACTTTTTAGGTAGACGACGAGGAAGAAGAAACCCATCAGTGGGTGAGCAGCAGCAACAACTTCAAGGACAACAGTGATCCACAAGTGGAGTCATTGTCTGTTAGGTCTTGTATATAAAAAGTCCTATGTGTCGTCTCTATACTCTTAGGTCCTAGGAGTCAGTAGATGGTTTGTTATAGATCTGAGATTTAGGCTTAATGCCTCGAGATTTTTGTATACTGCTCTTATACAGTTTAACAGGGCAGTCAGTGTTATGACTCTCGAGATGAGTTAACACAGAGATGTACTGATGAATCAGCTTGTAAATAACTTACCTTGTTGCTTTATGAAAGATTTCTACCGTTTGTGGATCTTTTTACAAAATTTTTTAATTTTTAGTGATTTTCAGTAAATTTGCTGCTAAGTATTCGCTTCCACATTCGTTGATCTCATTTTCCGAGACAGACGTCACACTTATCGTCATCTTAGAATGGATAGGAAAGAGTTGTATCTACCGTTGGCAGTTGGCACACTAGTCACCAACTTGCTCTCCCACAACAATGATCATCAGTTGTTCTCGCTCAATGCTATCCCTCCCTACTCGGGTAGGACATGATTGGGCTCTCTTGGTTACCACAACCAAAGAGGACAACAATTGTCAGAGTAATTGATTCTCAATTATGTGTGTTGGGAAGCCCCCAATACCCCTCTATTTATAGGCGGGGTTAGGGTCAGAGTTCCCAGTCTATTTGGGATTTGTGTGAGAGTATAAGGGATAGGAAGATCTTGAATTTTTACAACATCTGACAACCTAAATGGTTGTTTGGAAACCCAAAAAACTGTATGGCGCATGAGCCGGTTGGTTCACATTGCGAGACAGTTGTCTTGTAGTTGCCTAATCGTACAAATTTGGCAAAATTATTTCCAATTAATGTGAGCATTAATTTCCTTGTATCAATAGAATTGATCAATAAAAATGATCAAACTTTCTCATGAATTTGGGAAAGTTAATAGAACCTTCCTTCAGCCCAACTGTCATGATCAGTTCACCCAGTGAGTCGATCAATTGGGCCTAATTTGTGCAGAACATCAGCTAATTCAGTTCCCCAAACACCCATCTCAACCCTTAAAATGATCATCTGGATCTCTAAATAGTCGTCTCACCTTGTGAGCCGATCATGTGGTAGTGCAGTCAGCTGATTTGTTGCATAAATTAAATACCTATATATTTTAGTAATCAATCCAATCATTATTCAAGAATAAACTCCTCTTCTAGATGAGTTCCTATGTGTGTGACCCTATAGGTCCCATGTCATATTGGCAGTAAATGTCCATAGATAACTTATGACATCACAAGCAGAGAGTGGTGCCTAGTCGCACATTAGTGCTACCCAAGTGAATGGAAAGTTGGAGAACAACTTCAACCTACAACCTATGTAAGGTATTTCAATGATTGTATGATTCATTTGTATTTGATAGCTGCAGTGAACTCAAGGCATGGAATCATCATCCTCTCAATGTTCAACCCATGTTCATTGAACCAAGGGTAGATTGTATGAGATAATGTGACCTCAACATCATATATGGTTTCACATGTGTATGCACATGTGTTTCTCGGTATCCCTTATCAAGTGGCCAAGATATCATTCTCCATTAGGAGGGACAAATCCCATATTTATCACTCAAAGTCTATCCCCATGTGCCAAAGATATCCAATCATCACCTTTATGGCAACCTGTATTTACATTTTATGATGTCAAAGTATACCCAATGACATGTGATGAGTTTAGTGATTTCACATCTAAGAACCACAATCACCACCTTCACTATGAGAGATGACTATGACTACCAATGAATGTTTGTCGAGCACCTTCGACCCTAGAAATGCCATTCCCACAAAACCAGATTATGTTCCCTGTCCTTTCCATGTGTCACTCGCAGGGTGGGTCTGTCTGATACACTATTCCCTAACATGTATTTGTGTGCTTGGTTTGATATTGCCATATCATGACAACAAAGATTTTGTCATCAACTAGCCCACACTCCAATCCTATGTGTTATTGGTGTCTATCTATCTTCCACAGTAACAACCGACTAGGGACATAATAAGAATGTACATACTCTTAGCATTCATATGATATCATTATCAAAGTCACGTACTTGAAGACATATGTCATTGAGTATTGTCATTCTTTAGACATTCATAATGTTTCCTGATTATCTCATAACTGAATGAAACAGAATGAATTAGAAGTTTGCTTTTATGAGTATTAATCACATCCTTTATGGTATGTGTCATGTCAATCATCATATGATTGGCTCTATGGGAATACCTTATCAACAGACTCCCACTTGCACTTATATCCAATCACCCATGAATCTCATTTTTAGTGATCTAAACATGTCCACCATGTTTCTGCTGCGCAAGTGCTAATCTAGCGGGTTAGCAATACTTTTACTATTAGTTGGCATATTTCATGTTTCTTATCACTTTGTTGTGAGATGAAAACATCGTAATATGGTATCTGATATTCCTTGCCAAACAAGTAGCTCCATCATCATCACAATATCACTATTGAGCCATCAATGGTTGGAACATCTGTAAGTTCATCATATGAACTTCTAAATCCATATATCATCAATCTATGTCTGTAACACACGTATACTCAACTTCTATTGTAGAATATAATTAATGGCTATTAGTTTGGAACACTTCTAACCAACAACATATATTCTTTTCAATCAAATATATTTTATTGCAATCATTTCTGTCATTTTGAAAACTTGCATCGATGTGACCATATACATCCAACTCTTCCTTTACTGCTATTTGTAATTGCTAGCAATCTATTCTTAATTACTTCTCAAGTATTAATGGATACCTTTAATGACTTTCCAATAACCTTTATTGGAATATCATCATGTTATGTCCAATACACAAAAGATTATATGGGATAAGTACATTTATAGCATTCATGATAGATCCATTGATACAGCCTATAAAATCTTAATCATGTTATTTCCATTCTTCATAAGAATTAGAACATATGGTTCTCTGAATTTTCTCTCATTGAATCCATCTAGTGTTGAACTCTTTCAACCTCTTGCTATTATATGTGCTCAAACTTACGTTATGAAACATTCAAGAACTATCTCTACGGGTCTTGATTCTTATCTCATAAGATGTTTCACATAATCCTTTATTATTGAAGGTGTTCTCCATGTCGGCTTTCAATATTCACAATGCTGAGATGTTATTCCTCATCATATGTGGAATATATATGCTCCCACTAAATCTTTTGTAATCATAGATTTTATCTTTTATCTTGTGTCAAGTTAAACCCTTTGACTATCTTGTCAAGTCAAAAGATACTTCCTCTGAGATGCTTGTTTCAATCCTAGATTGAACTTTGTAGTTTATAGGCTTTATTCGCATTCCTTTAAGTTATAAAACCTTTTAGGTTGTGTCACATACACATACTTTTATGTATTCCCTTTAAGAAATCCGGTTTCTATCTTCATATGCTAAATTTTTAGTCTATTTTAACTACAACAACAAGCATGAAAACTGGTAAAGAAATTTCTATCATGTTCAACAACTTGAACTGATTTGAAAACTTTTTAATCAATTTGTCCTTTTATGTTGTCCATTAAGGTCTTTGCTACAAGACCCTACTGCACCTTTTAGGTATTACCCCTTTTCCAGTTTACATGAACTTCAAACTACTTTGAGCCATTATTCAGATCATGGTTCTTAATAGCTTCTAGTTGATTAGTTGGCTCATCCTGTCATGACCAACCTGTCTTAGTTGTTGGATTTCCAATCCTCAATCTCTAACATGTTCTACTAAAACTGCTTTGTTCTGTGTTATATGATGAACTTGAGATTCCACAACAACTTGTGATTCTCTTAGTTCTCATTGTACCTCTTTGTTGATCTTGAACATTTTGAGTTGTACTTTTACTCCCACTGATTCCTTAGGAACTCAGTTATCTTATCAACAAAGCAATTTTGTTATTGAATTGAGACTAAGAGCAGTATTATACAATTATGAGAGTAGTATTCTACAATTATGGTTTGTGGATAAACGTTTTCAAGAAACTGCTTTCTCAATGTAGGGTTTGATCCTTTATACATATTAGGACATTCCCATATCATATCATATGTGATGTTTAATAAACCATTCAAATGGTACATAATTTAGCAATAGATATATATTTATGATGATATAAGAAGATTAGATTAATTGATAATTATATCATGTCTCATCATGGTATAATTCCTTCATCCTGACACATCATCATGTTCAGATAGATTTGACTTGTGGTACATTATCAAAGTTCTTTCTTGAAGGTTCTCAAGGAATTGATGTAAAGTATTTCAACATTTGATCTCATCAAAGTTTCTTAATACTTTCATCTAAGTTATAATTTATTTATAATCTCCTTGAACGTTTCAAGGGATTTGTATTTATATTTTATTGAATGAATATCATCATATTACCAGTAAATGTAATGAAGTATAAGTAAATATCTACAACATTCATTCCACAAGATCTCCATGCATCATATGTATGAGTTTTGATGGAAAGCTTATCCTCCCACTACACTAGTGAAGGATGTCATGCCATATTGTGCGTAAATAAGACTTACATGTTTCCATAGGTTCTATAACCAAGGGAATCTAGACTAACATCAATACATTTTCTAGACATGAATTTCTTATATGAACGTCCAAGGTGACTATTGCTAATGATAGTCTTGTGTTACCAATTACAATCCTTTGGTATTAACGTTATAAATACTCATCTCAAAATCTTTCATACAAAGACCATTTAGATGTTTGGGTATTGCCATGTAAGATCATATCTTTTAAAATAGAAACATTAAAAACTCACTTTATTGATTTATCCTCCTTGTCATACAAGATGTTGTAAAGTAAATGTCTCTATTTATTGGCTTAATGAAATAGCAATTCAACTAACTCTATTACATGCCCATTAGGCTAAGATAAATTTAAATATAGACTAAAGCTTCCACAACTCTTGCTCTGCCTTATCCATCTTTTTCCTTTCATGGGGCTTTTACTTCTTTTCAGATCATGCACATCGCGTATGTCAGATCTCTATTTAATATCATATAACAAAATAAAGAAGTAATCAAATTTATCTTATAACGTTTATGATTAAGTCCAATTTTAGGGCTTCATCTTGTGTCATATTACACTTCAATCACATCTATACCTATTAGATTACATGTTATTTCTCACAATATGCATATTTGTGTAAAATGTCCTTATGGACATTATTTGCATGTTTTTCAGACATTTAGACCATGCTTGGATGGAAGAGAGAGAGAGAAAAGAAGAGATCCTAGGGTTTCTCTACCCTTGGAGAGGCCCAAAGTGAAGTCCAAGGCTCCCTCAACCTACCCCTAGTGTCTAAAAATCTATTGCAGCAAAGATGTCCAGGAAACACAAAGATTCAACTCGAAGTGTTGATACAGAGACCAACACGGCCATGGTACCTCAGAATGGTCGTGCTATCTCACTCCAAAATCAATAGAGTCAATGTTGAAACAATGCAGGAATCACCATTGTCAGGCCACTCAAAATGGTCGTAGTAGATTGACCCAGAACGGTCATGCCACCTTGCACAGTCATGTAGTTGTTGAGCCAGAACGGTCGTATTGTCAGAGAATAGACATCTTCCTCTAAGACACGATGGCCATGTCACCCTTGACCCACCACGGCCGTGGTGATCCACTTTTAATTAAAACCACCCAAGTCACTGTGATTTTTTCCCATTTTAACCTCAATCATTTCCGCACACCATGACCATGTTCCCCTACACCCACCACAGCCGTGGTTCCCCACCACAATCATGCCACTCACAAAAACCTATCTACTTTTTCACTGCATTTCCCAATTTACTCCTACTTGATCTATTGCTTCCCCTTACCTATATATACATAGGTGGTGACTAGGGCACGAGGTTAGCCACTCCTAGCTACCTTCTATCACCCCATTTTTTCATTCCATCCATTCAACTCCATTTCACCATTTCCATCACCAAAACACTAGTTTCCTAGTGTCTTGACCCTATTCCACCATCATTCCATGCCCCTTGCACCTTGGACGAAGGAGGAGGACATTTTGTAGTAGCTGAAGAGGATGATTGCCCCATCTACACCGAGCTTCATGGCTTGTTCTACCTCTTTCTCCTTTCTTTTTGTATTTTGCATTTCCATGAGTAGCTAGGCCCCTTAGGGGGGCTATTTGGGGCCAAAAATGTTACTTTGATACCATTTTGTGGGAAAATGATATGTAAAGATTGTAATTTTGTTTGCTAATGATTATGTTCCATTTGTATCTCACTCTTCATGAATTATTTGTTGGTTTGTGATTGAAATCACCTAGGAATATAGGGAAATTTATTATATGTGTGAATTTTGGGATTTTCTCCTAGGTCCAATTCATGGATCCCTAGCTAGCCACCCATCTTCCTACATGCTAATCAATTCTCCATCTTCCTACCTACTAATCAATTCTCCTAATCCTAGGATCTAAGTAGCTAGTGTAGATGAATTTAGTGTTCTTAGAATGAAGATTTCTCAATGATAGAATGTGGGTGATGTGAGGTCTTAAACCTCACTTCCACTCCCATTATTACCCTCAACCCCAATCACCCTAAGATCAACTATGCTAGAAACCTAGGCTTGTTTAGACTCTATATGAATTGCACCTAAACCCTAACCCAATTGAGCCTCGTAAGGGTAGTAGGAGGTGTTAGGGACTAGTTCCCCGATACACAACCTATCCTATCCATGGACAGTTAGTAGTCTAGGGAAATTCACTATACTCTATATTTTTTGGTTGGTTTAATAATCTAAATGAAAGCATAATGTTCACATGTCACCCCAACCTACTTGATAAGTGCATCCCCCAAATAGACCACACATCCCTTTATTGCATTAAAACCCTAATTGCCTTATTGTTTAGCTAGTGTTAGCCTAGTTAGATCTTTACTTGCTTAGTTGGCTTCTTTCCTTGTTCTTGCTAAGTTCTTGCTAGTTAGGTCTTTAATTGTTCTTTTGTCCTATTTGCTAGCTTAGTGTAGTGTAGATTTTTTATTTCCTACTTTAGTGTAAATTTCTCTTTTCTTTGCTTGCCTTGTCTTTTATTTCTTAGTAGAGTTAACTATCTAGGGTTAACTTAGGCTTTGATCTCATTTGTTTTCATTCATTTTCTTGCTTGTTCATCATTATCGTAATCAACAAATCACCTATAAACCCTTGAACCCTAGACTCGACAGTGGGAACCTAGCCCAAAACTAACCTAGCTCTACTTCCCCCCTTTTTCCTATGGATCAACCTTATACTTATCGCACTCCTATAATGACATGACTCCGTGCGCTTGCGGGTGTTGTGTTTTTAGTAGAAGTAGGTGTGTATATTTAGGTCCTCATAAATTTTGAAAGTGATCCCACCGTGTCTCCCGATCTCATGGGGCACATCTAGTCAAATCATAGTTGATTAGTGTGTGCACCTCTGGTGGGATGCACCAAGCTTTCTGGCACCATTGCCTAGGAGAAAGGCACTCAATCTAGCTATTTAGTTTTGCTTTGATCTTTTCCTACTGGCCTCATCAATGTATTATTTATTCTTTATTCTTTTCATTCTTTGTGCATATTGGTTTACTAACTTGCCCTCTTTTGTTTAGTTGTGCTTTTTGCATGTGACAAGACACTCAGGGAGGACAAGATGGTATGATAAAGTGCACCTCACAAGACACTTCAATATTACTTCATCCCTAACAACACAAATCGCCAATTGCTAGCAGAGTTGATCAAATTCCAGGGGAGCAATTCTCCATCCCTCCAGGACTTCTTGAGCTCCTGCCCGCCTTCTATGGCTCAGAGGATGAGAGCCCCTACAAGTACTTGGAATCATTTCTTGAAGTATGCTCCACCTTCAGGATGTCGACGACTAGTGATGACACAATCATGTTGAACTTGTTTCCCTTCTTCCTCAAAGACAAAGCGAAAGATTGGTATGATTCAAGAAGAGAGATCATGATTTGGGAAGCGATGAGGAATGCATTCTTAGGCAATTATACTTTATTACAAGGTTGACACAAATGTGGCATGCCATAGTGAGTTTCAGTCAGATGGGCAGTGAGCAGTTTCACAATGTTTGGGAGAGATTTAAGAAGATGTTGAGAGAATGCTTGCACCATGAGATATCTTTGTGGCAGCTAGTTCAATACTTTTACTCTGGTCTATCTCCAAAGAGTCAATCTTTGGTAGATTCTTCTTGTGGAGGAGTTTTCAAGGCTAGGTCACCTAGAGATATGGCCATTATTTGAGTAGTTGGCAGAAGGTTCAAGAATCCAAGCTTCTAACATGATGAATGACAGTGGCCATGCCTTTGGTGTGACATCTTCAACTCATAATGACTCAAGCCCACAAGTGATGAAGATTCTTGGTGACACGATGGTCTTGATGAAGAATCAAGTGACAAATCAAGTTAATATCATTCACGAATAAAATCTTATTCCAAGTGCATCATATGCATGTGACCCTATAGGTCCCAAATTACGTTAGCAGTGAATGTCCATAACCAATTTACGACATCACAAGCAATGAGAGGTATCTAAAAACACATCATTGCTACCCAAGTAAAATGGAAAGTTGGAGAACAACTTCAACCTACAATCCGTAATCAATGTTATAGTGATCGTATAGTTCCTTTGTCACCGATATACAGATTGAACTCAAGGCATGGAATCATCATCCTTTCAACGTTTAATCCATGTTTCTTGAACTAGAGTACACTGTCTAAGATGCATGTGAGCTCACATATCACATATTGAGTCACACGAGTATGGCCATACATTTGTCAGTCTCTCTTGTCAAGTGGTGTGGTTATCAATCTCTTGTAGGATGGTAAAATTCCATCTAATCACTCACACTCAATCCCCATGTGTTACAACGTATACGAGAGTCACCTTTATGGAACCCTTATTCAAGGCCACGTTGGATGATGTCTAAGTTCATTGAATGACATATGATGAGTGCATTGACTTTAGGTCTAAGAACCACAATCGCCACTATCACTATGAAAGATGATTATGTCTTCCATCCCGTGGTCTCTATGTATCACTTTAAAGGTGAATATGCCTGATACATTGTTCTCTAACATGTGCATGTGTGTTTTGTTTGATATCACATATCATAACTAATGCGATTATGTCATCAACCATCACACACTCTAGTCTTATGTATCATTGTTGTCTATTTTTCTTCCACAGTAATATCTGACAAGGGACATAACATGGATATATGTACTCTTATCAAACATATGATCTCATTGTTCAGGTCCTCAACCTAAAGACATATTTCATCGAGTAACATCATTCTTTAGACATCTTCTATGTTTGTGTCATCATCTCATGAATGAGACAAACACAATAGATGGAATTACCTTTATTATTATCAAAATAGGTATCTAATGCCCCATTACAACCATCGTATGATTGGCTCTCTAGGCATACATACCAACACTATACTAATGCGTAGCGGGGTAAGGGACGAACTCTTAATCTTTCGATAAGTGTTTGATTCGTGGCCGCTTGATTAGGATGTAAGGATTGTATCCATATGGCGCATGGATTTAATAACTGCTTTCTCCTACCAGACACTCAATCAATATCCAATGGGTCACAAAAAGCCAGATCAAGACAATAAGAAAAGAAAAACTGAAAAAAAGAGAAATATCGAATGAAATTTGGAACAAATATAACTTTTAGATCGTATGTCAAAAGCCTATGAAATTTTAATTATATCTATATAAAAATGTTCTCCTAGTTGAAAATGATTGGCATCAAAATGAAGATGTAGAGATAGGTCAAAAATGTAAAACTATGAGTTTGTGTTAATGCATTTAGAATTGTAAAAGAAGGGTTCAATCAACACAATATTGATCAAATTTTGATTATTGAAGAAGTTATATATATATGATTTATGAAAAAGATGAATAGATATGTTTAAAATTCAAAATAAACATGTAAAAGTGAAAGAGACAAATTAAAAGAAGAGAGAAAAAACTCACTTCATCACACTAGATAACCTTGAGATGAAAAAGAACTTAGTGAAAGATTTTGTGGTTTCTAACACATGTGATTTTCTAGTTAAGAAATCCTAGTTGTGGAATCCACTAAGTAGAGGATCTATGACATTTCAAGTTGAAACCAGTATAAATCATTGGGTCTTATTGTCACAAATTGTTTAGCTCAGTTATTTTTTATTAAGTTAGTGTTCTACCTAGTTTTGTATAAGTTTCTATTACAAGCATTCACCCCAACCCTTCATGAGCCTTACACCCTACATAAAATCGATCCATTTCTTGGCACACCATGAAACAACATTCGTAATGAGATCTCTAAAAGTTAATATTTATTTGATAGTGACAATTGGGTACCAACGTAATATAATTTTTGAAATATTCCAAGTTCTTTTGAATGCTCACAATTTTTCATATTTTAATTTATGAATAGGCTAGATACTTTTGGTATGCATATGCAAGTTTCTGCAAGGAATTTTCTAAAAAGAAACAATTTATGAACATTCGAGATTTGTATGGTTAATACTAGACGTTGGGATGTAAGATACGACCTCTCGGCCATTCGATCGATGTTTGATCCTTGACCGCTTGATCAGGCATTTGGGAACCTCATGTGGATGTGTGCACGAATCGAAGACCCGCTTCCTCCCATCGTCTTCTTGGTCAATATATGATGGCTCACAAAAAAGTCGGATCAAGAGAAAAAGTAAAGAAAAAGGGAAAAGAAGAGAGATTATGTATGAAATTTGGAAAATTTCGAACTTTCAAACCATATGTCACTAGTACAGAAATGGGTTATAACGTCACTACATGTAGGGTCGGTTTTACCAAATAACTGACTTTATATGTCTAAAAAAAATACGGGCACCACTTAAGACCTCTTAGGTCGGTTTTATTAAATAAACCAACCTTGTAATGTAACTCTATAGGGTCGGTTTTCCAAATAACTGACCTTATATGTATATAAAAAATGCGGGCACCACTTAAGACCTCTTGGGTCGCTTTTCTTAAAATAACCAACCTTGTAGTGTATCTCTATAGGGTCAGTTTTCTAAATAACTGACCTTATATGTCTATAAAAAATGTGGGCACCACTTAAGACCTTTTGAGTCGCTGTTTTTAAAATAACCGACCTTGTAGTACATCTCTATAGGGTCGGTTTTTCTAAAATAAGCGACCTTATAGACAATTTTTCCGGCGGCAAAAATTTGCTTGGATTTGGCTTCCCGCCTCGAACTATAGGGTCGGTTCTACATTATAACCGACCCTACAGGGATCCTCGGTCGACAAATTCGTCGACCGAATAAGAGCTGAATTTCATGTATACAAGCACCTATAGGGTCGGTTTTTTCTTTATAACCGACCTTATAGTCCTCCTCGGATTAGCACCTTTAAGGTCGGTTATTCCTACAAAACCAACCTTAAAGGCCTCCTCGGTCGACAAATTCGTCGACCGATATCTATTCTGGATCCAGATAGTTCACGCATGTATAAGCACATCTAGCGTCGGATTTGCACTTCTAACCAACCTTAGAGCCTTCCTCGGTCGACCAATATTTCGACCGATTCACTTGGTCGACAAATTTGTCGACCGATAAGTACCTCTAAGGTCGGTTTTTTCCTTAAAACTGACCCTAGAGGTACTTATGCGAAGGAACTCTGGCTCTTTCTCGATCGAAAAATTTGTCGACCGATATCTATTCTGGATCCAGATAGTTCACATATGTATAAGCACCTTTAGTGTCGGATTTGCACTTATAATCGACCTTATAGCATTTTCGGTCGAAAAATTTGTCGACCGATAAGGAGTCAGTTTTCATGTGTATAAGTAACTTTTAGGGTCGATATTTTCTTAATAACCGACCTTAGAAGTCCATTCGGTCGACAATATTGTCGATCGAAACATATCGGTCGACGAATTCGTCGACCAATATCTATTCTGGATCCAGATAGTTCACGCATGTATAAGCACATCTAGCGTCGGATTTGCACTTATAACCGACCTTATAGCATTTTCGGTCGACAAATTTGTCGACTGATAAGGAGTCAGTTTTCATGTGTATAAGTAACTTTTAGGGTCGATATTTTCTTAATAACCGACCTTAGAAGTCAATTCGGTCGACAATATTGTCGACCGAAACATATCGGTCGACAAATTTGTCGACCGATATCTATTCTGGATCCAGATAGTTCACGCATGTATAAGCACATCTAGCGTCGGATTTGGACTTATAACCGACCTTATAGCATTTTCGTTCGACAAATTTGTCGACCGATAAGGAGTCAGTTTTCATGTGTGTAAGTAACTTTTAGGGTCGGTATTTTCTTAATAACCGACCTTAGAAGTCCATTCGGTCGACAATATTGTCGACCGAGGAACGACTAGAAAAACCAACCGTCGTAACGGCTAAAAAAATCAACCGTCGTAACGGCTAAAAAAATCAACTATCGTAACAGCTAGAATTTCAACCGTTAACGGCTATAAATACGACCGTTGACCGTCGTAACGGCTATTTTTTCGATCGACCGTTGGCCGACCGATAGACGACCGTTGCGGCCATCGGTCGACAAATTGTCGACCGAAATTGGCTCTGTTTTGCTATAAATAGCACCCAAAACGATCCATTTCTTCACACCTTCACATTCTCACTTCTCTAGCTCCTCTCTAGTGTATTCTTGTGAAAATATTCAGCTTCTCTACATCCAATTCTTGCTTGCTATTTCTCCATTTCAAAGCAACAAAATGGCTTCCTCATCAACGCGTGGAAAGAAGCAAGTTGCAGGAAGGAAAGGAAGGATGGTTGACCCTCTTCCGTTCATCAACGACGTCCCCTTCAAAGACGCAGCTGCAGGCGACCGCTACCTCAGGCTCTCCTCAAAGCCTCCTCTTCCACAACGGCCAGTGGACATCATGGACTTCCAGAACATTGTCGATTTGGAGGAACTCTTTAAGGTGCAACATTTGACTGATTTTCTGATCCCCTCCTTCCATTCCTCCTCCTCCAAAGCAGTTAATGAATTCTATGCCAATTTAACCCCACATCCTGACCATGATTCCTTCTCCTCTATGGTTGGTGGGTATGGATTCCATTTTACTGAGGAGGGTATTCTTGATATGCTTGACATAAACATAGAAGAATATAAAGATTTTGTTGATCTCACCAGAGGAAATCCACTCAACAAACTCTCCCAAGATGACACTACAACTAGCCTTAGTGATGTCAAAAAAGCCATCTTTCAATCAAATACGACTTGCCATGAAGATAGGGGTACCTATTATGCCATAAATTTAAAACCTGAAGCTAGGATCATAAATCTCATTGTTGCCACCAATATCCATCCTAGAGCAAACAAATCTGAAGTACCCACCTTTCGTATGTGCCTTATCTATGCCATTCTCAAAGGTATTCCCATAAACTTTATTCGTATCATCCTTAAGAATATGTTTGAGTTTTCTGGCAATCCACCTTATGCTGACTTTGTATGCCAAATCACTCAACATTTTCTTAAGAAGAATATTGAGGACGACTTAGGTTACACATGGGATAGAAAACCCCAAAAGATAAGTAAAAATATGGTGGAAAGGATGGGAATCGACTTTGGCCACAAAAGGGCTAGGACTGAAGGGGAGACATCCACCAAAGACATACCTCCACCACCTCCTCCTACCAACCTACCCCATGATCCTATTACGAACACTTTGACATACATTGCTGGATCCCAATATCACCTAAGTAGGCAATTGGATTATAATCACCATGGCATGACTTATTTAAACCAAAGGATGCAAGCTCTCTCTCCTAACCAATCTGATGAATATCCCTATTCCCTTAATCCTGGCATGATAAATCCATACAATCCTTCCTACAACTACTATCAAATTCCACCTCCACCATCTCCTGATCTCACACATACTCAGTTTTCCCCAATTCAACTTCAAGACATTGCTGCCAACTTTCGCTTTGATCGTGTTCCAACCTTCTTGGAGGCTTATGCCTTAACCAAGACAGGTGCCTTAGAGTGGCAGACACTGGTCAAATATTATGGAGCTGAGCCCTTTCTTGGAAAAGATCCAGACATTGATGTAATCCTTCGATCTTTTCAGTGAGATTATGAGATATGTTTGTAATGATTGTAATGGATATCTTTTTATAAAGCAAGTATGTCATGCTTCGTCTTATAAAGTGTATGGGCATTAAATTGTTATGAATAAAAGTGTTTTCCATGGCTTCATTTGGACACATACATGTTATATAAGAATATTGTTATTTCAAATGATTGAAAAATAAATTATGGCTAAATTTGACAAAGCATCACTTGGTTAATCTCATACACACACACTTGATACTTAATTTAAAACATTGAAATAGGGTTAATCTCGGTCAAAAATATTATCGACCGAGACAAATTCGGTCGACAATATTGTCGACTGAGGATGACTTTACGGTCAGTTTTTTCCTTATAACCGACCCTAGAGCTCTTTCGTTCGACAAATAGTCGACCGACTGAATTTTTGAATAGAGTTTAGTACTTTTCAAAACGTTATAAAGCATTGGGATCTCAATCTTTTGTCTCATTGTTGGGAATTCACATGCCTCAATACCACCATCATCACATTTGCTGATTCTAGGTATTCAAACCCTTAGTTCATCACTAAACATGGTTATCACTTATCAGGTAACTATTACCTTCAGGTCATCTGACCAAGGTATTCAGGATATTTGTTACACAATCATCTCAATTTCATATCAACCATATCAATTTCATATCAACATCATGCAATACAAAAATAACATCTCTATTCCCTCATTAAGGTTAGAGTTTCCCATCTTTATCAATTAGGGTTCACATATCATCATCCCATATTGAAATTTCACATAACATTATCCCATATTAGGGTTTTTACATAACACCACCCTATATTAAGGTTTCACATAACATTTCCATATTAGGGTTTCACAAAACATCATTCCATATAAGGGTTTCACATAACATTATCCCATATTAGGGTTTCATACGACATCACCATATATTAAAGTTTCACATAACATAATTATTAGGGTTGTGGAAGCACTTTAGAGCTCCTCGGTCGACGGATTTGTCGATCGAGACCCCTTATAGGGTCAGTTATTAGAAAAACTGACCCTAGAGGTGCTTCTAAGAAAGAAATCTTGCTTCATTCGGTTGACAAATTTGTCGACCGACACACATTCGGTCGACGAATTTGTCGACCGAATGAAGCCAGATTTCTTTCTTAGAAGCACCTCTAGGGTCGGTTTTTCTAATAACCGACCCTATAGGTTGTCTCGATCGACAATATTGTCGACCGACAATATCCAGTTTAGTTTTTCACACATGTATAAGCACCTTTAGGGTCGGTTATACGAAAAAACCGACCCTAGAGGTGCTTGTACGGAGGAAATTTTGCTCCTGTTCGGTCGACAAATCGTTGACCGAAACGAGCCAGATTTCTTCATATTAACTCTCCGTTGCCGTGAAGCTCATCGTCGCCGCCTTCCACTCTTCCACGAAGGTCGCCGCCTCTCCGTGAAGTTCGTCTCTTCCTCCACGAAGCTCGCTGCCATTTCCAAGTAAGTTCGAG
This sequence comes from Alisma plantago-aquatica, assembly GCA_963693085.1. NCBI lineage: Eukaryota > Viridiplantae > Streptophyta > Magnoliopsida > Alismatales > Alismataceae > Alisma > Alisma plantago-aquatica. Next base: position 727,636,825 of record OY856410.1, on the reverse strand, counting down.
CTTCCTTCGTTCCTTGTTCCCCTTCATTCCCGCCTTCCGCCATTGCTGCTTCCAGGTCCATCTCGGTCGACTAATTGTCGACCGAGATGGACCTAGAACTTATTTATGTTGGAGCTATAAATGTTTTAATCATATTTGTTGTAATGTTCACAAATAGTTCTGAATATTATAATGATTTCAATCTTTGGACTGTTGGAAACAACCTTACTTCGCTAATTTGTACAAGTATTTTCCATTTTATATGATTTGATAACCCAATAATAAAAACATGCATGTCTTTTTTCATATGTAATCATTATATAAATTTTAGAAATTAATACTAGATTAGACATGTGTACTCCTACATTGACACTTTAGGGTTGATGCATGATGTTTAACTTAATATATAAATATGAAAATAATGCATTTATATATTAACTTAGAAACCCGTTCAAAATTTACTCATTACGAGTAAACTTTGGATAGTCCCCGGTTTGGGACTGTTTTTGGATATTTTAATCTCACTTAGGATGTACCTGTATAATGTATGTTTAGTTTTGTAGATTATTTCAGTAGGATTTCAGTAGGATTCCGAACATAAAATGGCTCGCCTTTAAGCCAAAAATGGATGTCATGTCATATGAAGGTTATGACATTAATGGATTTTCATACTACACAAAGCGTCAAGATGAAAGTAGTGTAGTTCAAAATAGTGGGGTCACTGTTAAAGCTTGTTCATTCTATTTTTCTAGTGCCAAAGATAAAAGACCACGTGAAGCTGAGATGTCATATTACAACGTCATTGAGGACATATGGGAAATGGAATATACAAATTTTCGAGTTCCTATATTTAGGTGTAATTGGGTTGACAACAATAAAGGAGTTTTAGTGGATGAGTTGGGTTTCAAATTGGTGAATTTTGAAAAGATTGGTTTCAAAGATGAGCCATTCATCATGGCAAACCAAGCAAAACAAGTATTCTATATTGATGACCCGGCAAATAAAAATTGGTCTGTCGTTCTTAATGGAAAAAGACAGTTTACTGTAGATCCTATAAATGAAGAAGAATACTATGAAAAGTATGATGATTCCAGTCCATTCTCAGTTGGTTTGTCAAGTGTAAATGTTTAAGATAACACCGATGAATATTATAAACGTCAAGACCATGCTGAAGGAATTTTCCTTGACTAACAACTCAACCAATACTAAAGGCATGTATTCTTTGAATTATTTATTTTATTATCATGTATACCTTATCACTTGTGCTTTTATTATCACTTTTTTTTATCATGTATACTTGCAGGTTCTAAAATGGCGAGTGAAGATGAACATTTTGAGCATGAGCACCATGAAGATGAACATTCTGAGCATGAGCACCATGAGGATGGTAGTGGTGATGCTAAGAACTATAGAGGTCCTACATTGATGTGTAGGCTGCAGGACCTCAGGGCTAAAGGGGATAAATTTCCAGTCCAGTTTGATATGATAGGAGCACCTGTTGGGGAACATGCTAGTGCTTTCAAGCATTACGTAGGGGCGACCGCGCACACTAAGGTGCCAATAGATATAGAAAATTGGCATGATGTTCCTATTGCCAAAAAAGACCTCATATGGAAAAATATATCTGTGAGTGGAAGTGATATGTTTTTTATCTATTGATTCTAATTTAGTTTGCTTGGAATTAATTCCTTTTCAAAACAACATTATTAATTGCTTCTTTTATATGTATAGGGTGATTTTCATCTAAATGAAAAAGATCACAAGAAAAGAGTGATACAACGTTGTGGTGTACGATGGAGGGGTTTTAAGACATATCTTGTAAGGGAATTTATAAATAATCCTAAACAAAAGAAGAAAGCTACAGATGCATATATTTTTATTGATCCTGAGGTGTGGGAAAGATTTGTTGTAGCTAGGAGATCGGAAGAGTTTCAGGTAATAAAGATTGTGATTTATTGTATGAATATTTAATTTTATACAATTAAGGAGGTGAATCTTTTTATACATGTTTTCCAAGTCTAAATTGCAATACCTCATTTTAAATGATCAGGCTATTCACCAGGCTCAAAAGGAAAGATGGGCTAAAAATGTGCATGACCATCGCTTGGGGCCCGGTGGTTATGCCTTCCTCCGCCAACTACAAGAGAATCAATCATCTTCTGGAGAAGAATCTAGTACAACTCAAGTTGAGCGACCACCCGACACATGACATGGTTTGATGCTAGAAAGAATCGAGCCGGTGAAATTGTCAACCCTGCAACTAAGGAGGTGGCACAAAAGATGGTAGGTTTATCCCAACTAAGTAAAGAGTAACTTCCACAAACTTAGATTTATTTATATCTAATTGATATTGTGATTTAATATTTTTATTAACTATGAATAGATTGATCTCCACGAGCAAAGGAAGGAAGGAAAGTTCATCCCAACTGGCTACATGGATGAACTAGCAGTTGCTCTTGGTACGAAGGAGCATCCAGGCCGTGTTAGGGTATTAGGAGCTAGAATAGGATTCAAGTCTTATTTTGGCCCTTCGCAATCTAAAAGAGGCTGTGCAGGAGGTCTTACACAAGAGGATGTTGAAGCATTAGTAGCGCAGAAATTAAAAGAAATAATGTCTTCATATCAGCCTACTCAACCTTCTCAACCTATTCATACTGCACGTCTCTCAAGTGATGAGGTACAAGCCCATGATACAGTTGTAGAAGGTCATGGGAGCACTCCCGATGAACCACCACAACAATCTGCAGTAAGTTTTTGTTCTATATGTTGTGTTATTAGTATGATAAATATATGCTAATATATAGTTGTAACATGTATCTGTTCTACTGTTTCTTATATAACTTATATTATTTCAATCTAGATTGGTATGAACTGTAAACTTGCAGTGGAGGTTCCAGAATATAATGTTGTGGCAGCGGGCAAAGTGTACAACCTTGGTGGTACATTGCATTGCCAACAAATTACTGATGACATCTGCCGTGTGTCCATCCATCTTGTGTATGACGGAATGGGGGACAAACCACTACCCATACCTAATCCTGAATATAGTACAGTTGAAGAAGTTGAGGGTGCTATGGCGGGTTGGCCTAGACACTTGGTTATCAATGACAAGATATACCTTATTTCTACCATATTTTTCATATTTGACTGCATATATGAACTCATGTAATATAAGTATGTAATTTAATTAACAGGTTTGTAAATCAAAAAGTAAAACTTTTGCTAGTCGCCTCCTATGCCCAAGCCATCTTTCATTCCTGAAACTACATTCGACGAATTGGGAAGAAAATCTAAATGTTTTTGTCGATACTTAGCTAACCAAAGATCGGGATCAAATATGATGATCAAGTTAACAGAAGATGCAGTTGGGAGGGACTTTGAGAATTTTATTTTTCTTGACGATATTATAGAGTTGTTGCGGTATGATTGGCTGAACACTTCGATAATAGAAGTATGGATAAGGTAAGGATCTATCAATATATATAGAAAATTCCAATACAAATTTTTAGATTATTTCTACATATGAAAATAATTACAAATGTTTAACAACCATTTATATACCGAGGTCACCAACTTTGATATAAAGAATATTGCATACTTAGTTCCTTCGGTCACTAGTCAGGTAGAGACAAATAATATTGAGGAAGTGAATGAGTACTTCTCTGATGCATTCAAATATTTTGCTAGTGAGGGGAAGGAAATTATCCTAATTCCTTTTAACGTCCAGTAAGTATTATTATTTAATATAATTTTATTAATGAATGAAACTAATTATTTTAATGTTTGTTTTATTCTTACTCAGAGCTAGACATTGGGAATTACTGGTGATTGTCCCAAAATTGATGACTCTTTATTATCTTGACCCAATGGGTAAAACAACAAGGAGTCACAAACTGAAATTGTCAGCTATGGAGTAAGCATAAATTTAATCAATTGCTTCAACATGATATTTTATTTAGAATTTCTATTTTACCAACTATCGTTTAATTGATAGGGGTATAAAGGCTTTTCGTGAAGCTGGAGAACAAATACCCACAAAATTAAAGACATTGACTTTGAAAAATGTCAAGGTAGCTACTTTGACAACTGCTTAGTCTTATATGTATTAATTTTTCAATTCTAATATGTCAACTCTTATAGTCTTATCTCAACTGTTGTTTATAGTAGTTTTCTAACATTAAGTATAATTCGTTATTTATAGTGTCCTATGCAAAATAATGACTGGGCTTGTGGCTACTATGTAATGAAATACATGCAAGCTATTGTCAAACAAGCATCACATGACATTCAAACTATAAGTCAGGTAATAAAGAATAACATCATAAATTTACAAGTGATTGTAGTCATTTTTATAAAATATTAGCATGTGCATTTTCTGTTACAGATCTTTACAACTCAGCCTTACACAAAAGTGGACTTGAATGAATTCCGAGAAGAGTGGTTAGAGTGTTTTATAAGTGAAGTCGAAATAGCATTGGTTTAAATATGTCGGCTCCATTTATGTATGTGGTTTGAGTACGTACTCTTTCATATTTTTAGTTTTGTAATATGTCATCTCAGACTTGCACTCTATCATTTTGTAAATTATGATATTTATTATCATTTTTTTTATGAATGTGTGGTTTTGAATGGTGACGGTTGAGCATCAATGCTCCCCTCTCCCAGAATATATGAATCTTCATGTTCTTCTGTTCTATATCAATTTCTGCAGATTTTTTAAAAAAAAACCGTAACTTCTAGCGTCGGTTTTTTAAATAACCGACCCTATAGATTGAATTCATTGTACACTCTTCGGTCGAAAAAATTTCGACCGAAATAGAACTTCTAACGTCAGTTTTTGTAAAAAACCGAGTCTACATGTCCTCTACCCGACGATGTGCTTGACGGGGGCATAGAAAGGGTACTGGGAACCGCATGGTGATTGAGGAGGAAATGGAGTATTACTATTGGGTGCCAACTGTGGAGAAGAGGGGGTGTTGGCGGAAAAGTTGAAATTTTTTGGAGGTTTAATTTAAGAGGGGAGACGGGGGAGGAGTATTATTGTGTATTGGATCTAGATTTGTAGTTAAATAGTAGCTATTAGAATTAACTATATTTGTGTTATTTATATATTTAAATATTTAGGGAAATGTGATTTTTTGCTACAAATACTATATATGTCATTGGAAAAACTGTAGCTAAATCATACTTTTTTTGTAGTGCTATATCACCCACAAGCGCACATGATTATATTGTAGTTTAGGTGAGATGCAAGTAAAGGGGTCGATCCACAGGGAGGCAGGGGCACTAGAGCTAGTCTAGGGTGGCTATGTTCCTAATGTAGAGTGTAGGGTTTTTAGGGTTTGTTGATGATTTTTTTTATTAAACTAATGCAAGCAATTAAAGGCAAGAAAGGGACTATATTATCAAAAATCTCAAGTTACCCTACACAAGTTAAGTCTAACTAGCAAGACAAGACAATTAACTAAAAAAGAGCAAGAGACTACACTACACTAGAAATTAAGAATCTAGAGAAATCAGAGACCTAAGTTACAACTAGCTAGATGAAGAAAGTGCAAAGGGGGAACTAACTACCTTAATAAGATCAACTTATCAAATCTAGCAATCTAAGAGGCAATTAAGACAAGCAACTATACTAGCATTAACAAGCTAAGTTAACAACATGGGTTTTAGCAAGATAAAGATAGGTGGGCCATTTAGGAATGATACTAGGATTCTAATAGGTGGAAGATAGAACAAGAAAGTTTAATTATTCATTCCAGATTGCTAAACCAAACAACTAGTAAAATGCTAAGAAATCACCCTACACTATTAGTTAGCCTAAAGTATAGGTGATATTTCACTAGGATTTGACTAATCTAGGTTTCTAGCATTGGATTGCTTAGTTTATTTGGGAGACAAAGGTATAATTGGAGAGTAGAGATGAGGGTATTTCACCCCACATTACCCACCACCAAGCTTTTAACAAACTCCTAGGCAATTACACCAATAAATCCTATATTAGCTACTTAGAGCGCACACCAAGGAGTAGGAGAAGGACTATATGTAGGGGAATATGTGGTTCTAGCTAGGGATCCACAAATTGGACCTAAGAGCAACTCCCAAAATAGCCCCACATATGTTATCTTCTCCTAGGCTTAGGTGGCTTCAAGCACACAAATACAAGCAATTCATATATTTAGATACAAACCACATGTAGAGACATGGGAAATGAGATATAAATAGCCAGCAATTATCATAGAATGGAATTATAAAGTTTACAAATTATCTTTCCCCAACAAGGGTATCAAAGTATCATTTTTACCCCAAATAGCCCACCACAAGGGGCTTAGCTACTCATAACTAAACAAAAGAGAAAAGAAAAGAGAAGAACGAGGTAGAAATCCATGGAGATCATGTAAGACCCTTATCCTTCACCTCCTAGCTGTTGTAGGACAAAGCACCTCCCTCCAAGGACGGAAATGGCATGAGAAAGTAGGGGATTATGGTGAAAAACTCTAGAAAACTAGGGTTTTTGTGGAAATGAGGTGGAAATGGAGGAATGGAAGTAGGTGGAGATCTTGAATGCAAGGAAGGGTGGACATAAATGCTAAAGGTGGCCAAGGAGTAGGTAACCTCATGTTGTGGAACCCACCTATGTATATATAGGTGGTGGAGAAGCACTAGGTTAAGTGAGGGTAGAAATGGAAATGCAGTGGAAAAGTTGGGTCAGGTTAAGTGGTCACTAAGGTCGTGGTGAGGTGCCACGTACGTGGTGGTGGTTGGGTGTCACGGTCATGGGCAGGAGATATGGTCGTGTTGGAGGTATGTTGTGAGGTAGAGGGATATACATGGAGTGATAATGGCCATGGCGGGTGCCACAGTCGTGTTGGGTATAGGGTACCACGGTCGTGCTGGGTGGAACAAACATGTTGGAGGAAGGTGTTGAATGATGTGCTCGTCTTATATTCAGTTTTCCAGAATCATGGTGGACACCATGGGCGATGTGGCCTCATGGGCCACGGTTGTGTTGATGTCCACGACCGTGGCCAATCATGTGTAATTTGTGTTGGTTTTCTGTGACTTTCGAAGTCCTTGTACCACAGGCGTGGCGTGGATCCACGTGGGTGATGATGGGATACAACCAAGGCCATTTTACTGGCCACGATTGTGTTGTCTTTAGTGGCCACGGCCGTTTTGGGGTTCCACGATCGTGGGCATTCATGTACAAAACTTGTGATTTTACTGTGACTTTGTGGGCCATTTCACCATGACCGTAATGATGTAGCACAGACGAGGTAGGGGCCCAAGCTGCTGATCTTGGCTCCAAACTTCTATAAATGACTTCTTTTTGCTCCATATTAGTTCTTGTACATCCAAGGCATGCTCGGGGAAGATTTGGACCCTTCTCTCTCCTTTTCATCCAATGCATGTGCGAGTACCCTGAAAAAACATGCAAAAAGCAGCCATAATTGCATTTGATATAATAGTTCATATTAGAGGAAAATGAGTTGCAATCTACATTGTTTATATGTGATTATAATGAAAAAAGACACAAGATGAATCCCTAAAATATGGCTGCAGCACCACCCCAAACCTAAAGCATACTTGTCCTCAAGTATGCTCCAACTTAATCTCTCTTTTCAGTTTCTTTCAATCAAACAAGAGTGATAAATGCATTGCAAAAGATGATTATTGATTAAATGGTCTAGAGGAGGTGTAGGACTTGGGCAGTCTGGAGGGAACTAGTAGTAGTGACCCCAGTAGTCATCCTGAGGGGATGGAAATGTCTCTTGGTAGCCCGATATACCATTCCTGAAATCTTCACCCAATTTGGGGTTCCTTTTAGCTTGTGCATGGTGGTAATGATACATGTGGTTGACCCGATAGTGCATTTATTGTTGGTCATGCCACATGTATTATTGGATGAGATTCATATCTTGTTGTGTCTTCGCTTCTCTTCTTCTTCTTCTTGCTGCCCCTGGACATTTAATTCCCCTACCCCTTCATGTACAACAATGGTGTTGTAGTTCTCCCTGGGGTTGTTCTTCTCCCACTGTTTCAGCTTTTCATCTAGGAGATTAGGGACACTGATAGTAGAGAGGAGTGGGACAACAAGGTAGGGAAGCTCAAGAGTTGTTGATAGTACTCCAATCTTCACATTATACATCAACCTTTTGCTTTTGATAGTGATCATTTGGGAGAAAATGAGGTATTTCAAATCAACAAATTGAGCTCCCCCAACCTCTGTGGGACCTGAGAGATCACACCCTAGTGTTATTGCAATTGAGGTTACAATTCCTCCCACAAAAAATGGAGTTTTTCTCTTGGAAGGAATTGATCTCATATGGTCTATCAACAATGCCCCTAGGTTGAGACATTCTCTTTTCATAATCCTGTGTAAAATGAAGAGGTCTTTCTGTGAGATGCTCCCCATTTGTCATATCTTCTCACAATTGTAGTAGATATGACTTTTTGTACATACGAGAACAAAGGGTTGCTAATTTCCATGATTTTTGACTTTCCAGCTGTGTATCCTAGAGTTCCGGCCAAGCTATACCATAATTTACCATAGTCAATGTCAGCTTCCCTTTTAATCTAGTTTTCATTCAGCTTCTTGGCCTCCTCATGATCTGTGGCAAAGATGAAATTCAAAATGAGCAGTAGTAAGCATGTGGATTCTATTAAGCATTCCAAATTTGAGAGCTTCTTCTCCTATTGGTCATGCACTCGGGGTAGGGGGGATTTTTATTCTTCTTTGGATACCTCTCCCATAAGATACTCCCTCAGGAGCCTTATAACATCCTCGGATTCTGCCGTCTCAAGACTTAGAAGGCCCGAGAGGACAAATCCAAAAATGTTAGGCAATTGTATCAAAGTGCATTGCGGAAGCAATTTGTGCATACATGAACATTCAACCATAACATACACCATAAATTTTTTTGAACATTCAACATGTATATATTACAAAGTGAGTCATTGCAACATGATTTACAATTACATATTGAATGAAAAATTCTATAGTATATCAACACGTATGCTAACTAGGATCTACACAATAGGTAAACTTGTACAACTTGCTTGCTCACATCTTTTATCCCATGCCAGCTCTAAACCTAGAAAATATGTGAAATGGACAAATCAACAAAAGTTGTGTACGTGGGTAAAATACTTATATAATAACTTGCATAATGAAAGATATGAAGAAAGAAAGAAAAATGAAACATTATTTAATGTGATAATCAAGTAAACACATATTTTAGTAGTCTTTTGATGTGATTGTACTACTAAGTGGTGTCACTCTTCATATTTCCTCACCCCTTGGGCTATGAGGATCCCCGCCCCTTGGGCTATGGGGATGTACCGACCTTATATTTAGAGAGAGAGAGAGGGAGAGAGAGAATATAACACTTAGTAGTTACAATCCATCCATATTCTCTTTTATGTTCTTTTATATTTGGCGAAGCATATACAACTAATATGCATCCAAGAATTTACATGCAAATACAAGAATCCAAAGTACATCATATCATTATGCATTCATGAAAACTAGTCTTATACGTAATAAAACCCACATACCTGAGTTCATATATTTTTTATACATCCTAGGCCATCTACTACTCTGGTCATCACCTGATTAGTAACAATTAATCATCATCATTAATTGTTCTTCATATTATAGGTATTTTAGGTCCAAATTAGGGTTTAGTCAAACTTAGGTTCAAACTGGCCTTAACTGATTTATGATTTTTTTTGTACTTATCTAGAGGTTATTATTTGGTTCTGATTCAGTTTTCATATTTTTCTAATTACCGGTCTAATTTCTAGATTTAAAATAAGATTAAAAGGAATTTTATTAGTCATTAATAGAAAACAACCTAGTATTTTTTGATAATAATCAATCAGAGTCCATAAATCATTTCCAATCATCATCAGGCTTCTAGAAGAATTTTATGAGAATTTATTTTGATTGGATACTATTTATTATATTTAATGAACCCTAAAAGAAGCATCATCTAGTAATTTATATTACTACTTCAAAGGTCTGATATAGGTGTTTTATAAGAAAGTAGGAATTTTTCTGAGTCTACTGATATTTTTTGGGAATTATTTGGGTAAGGGAGTTAATTTTAATGACTTTTCTAAGATCAACAAATAATCTGAAATATTTACCTATCTAGGATTTTCTCAGACATCGATTCCATTGACCGGACTCAGGATCAGGTGGCAGAGAGAAAGCCACATCTCTTGGCAGCAGTCCCACCTGCTGGATTGGGGTTGGGTTGGCAGACGCAGCTCCTGGTTCACAATGGGCCAGCTATACCGGCGGGTGTAGGGATGAACCGGTCGGGTGATTGGCCTTGGTCATTAGGATTCCACCAGCCCTTTCTCGCACGTGATCTGAGTCACACACCGGAGTTCGACATTCCATTCTCCAAATGGCGCCGCCTGCATAACATCTCCGATGAGGCTTCAATCCTAGCATTACCTCGGTGCGGCAAGGCACAAAGAACCTTCTCTCATTTTCTGTAGGTCCACACTTGTCACTCTCCTCTGTTCTCTGCAACATTCCTTTGTGGCTGCTGAAAGGGGAAACTCCCCCGTGGTAGGGAAGTTTGGCGACCTCCACATCCAGTATCTGGGTGAAGGAACAAACTTCTTGGAGGTTGCAAGCTCCGTGATGCCGCGAGGATCTCTGACGGCTAGAGTTTGCAGTAGGAATAGATGTGGTCCTGCGTATCCTCCTCGCACAGGGCCTGATGCCGCCAAAATGATAAATCAAAATTCCATGAAATTTGAGCCATGTGTTCTTCATCACCTAAATCCTCACATTATCAAGTCTGAACCTAAAATTCCTATAGCTCATCATCTAACCTGGCTCTCAATAGCCTTATAAATAATTGTATAAACCTTGAACTAAGTCACTTAGTCCTCAACTCGTGATAAAGCAAGTCCAAAAATTCCTTTTATGATCCTAATATACCTTACATTTCATCATTACGGCATGTACATCAACTGAGACTATTAAATAGGCCCCTTGGATTCATAAGTGCCAAAATCAATTAATATACAAATATATTCATGATAACTGATCTCAATTAGGTCTAATAATCATGAAATGCATTTTGTTACAATTTTAAGTGAAATGAGTCCATAAGTGAGTAAATAATTCCTCAATTTAGGTCAACCACCTATACAACATTCATGGTACTCATATAGCATATTGGGTATTAAAACCCTAAAATCGTGGTCATCATAACCCTTACCAAATCCCTTCAGTCTGTCTGCCTCCAGAAAGGACACCTTGTCCTCTGTCTCTGAAATGAGCTCCTCCTCATCACTTTCATCATCCTCTTCATCAGCATGATGTGTCTGTGACCCCGAGCATGTATCTAGTTTGAGTGGTACTTTGTGCTCGGGGTGGGGCAATGATGTCCCTCTTGTTCTTCAATGACCAATTGTTGCCTTGCCTGCAGCTGCTGTTGTGGTCTCTCCACAAGTGAAGATGTAGAGTGATGAGGTGGTGTAGATCATGGAGGGATCCTTGATGAAGATGGGGCTGCTTCCCCCTTTTCTCGTTGTGGACGCTTTTGGATCTCCGGCTCCACTTCATCTATCATGGCATCAATATTCTCTTCTGATGGATCCTCTTCCTCCTCTTCACAAGTGGCTTCGGTGATGTGATGACTATTCAATGATCGGGTGCGGGAAGCACTCACGGATGTCGAGCAAACAAGTGAGGAAGATTTCAAATTTGATGGTGATGGGATGTGCGAGTGGATGGAGATGTTAGATGATGCCTTCTTGGGGTGCACCTTGCCTCCGAGGATCACCTCAAGTGTCTTTTGAGCCCCCTTCATCACAACTTTTCCTATCCCCTTCATGGTGTGGAAGTGGTGGTGGAGTTGAGGGCTGTGATTTTTGGGTTTGGTGGTAGAGAGGTGAAATGGAGGAGTGAGTGGGGTGGAATCGGCTCGTGGAGGTTTAGTTGTGTCCATGGATGGATGGGAAGTGGATTTGGGGGAGGAAAGGTCGTATTTTGGGAGTTTTCTAGGTGGCATTCGTGGAGGAGCTGGTGGTTGTGGAAATGGAGCTTGGGGTGATTCAATGGACATTGGGTGGTGGAAAATGAAAAGGAGTAGGCGGAGGTGTAGGAAGTGATTCGGAGGTGGATCGAGGATGGGGGAGGGAGATCAGATTGTAGGTGGTCGTCGAACTTCTGCCACATGTGAGGGAGTTCATGAAGTGTAAGTTCGACTGGGGGGTCGTGGTGGAATAGGTAAGTTCAGTGAATTTTTTGGTGGGGTCGGCCCCCGCCAGGACCGTAGTCGGGGCCACAGGTGAGGTGAAACGTGGGTGGCATGACCGTGCTGGGTGCCACGACCGTGTTGGCAGTGATGATGACTATTGAATGACCCTCACCACACTTGTAGTAGACGACACAGTTGTGGTGACCCTCGTGTTCCTCGGCCATGGTGGCTGCCATGGTCACGGTCATTCCTTCATAAAACATCATCCTCTCTATGACATTTTTCATCAAATTGCCTCGGACGTGGTGGTCCACCTCGTCCGTGTTGTGTCTCTCTTGCCACGCCCGTGGTGAACACCACGGTCGTGTTATCTGCCATATGCCTCGATCGTGGGGGCTGCCATGGATGTGGCTTGTTAGAACCCATTACACTAAATGAGATTACTCAAAACATCAAACACAACCGATCATTAATTAATCACATACCCAAAAATATGGGTAAATTAAAACCGATTTCAACATCAACACCCGCTTAGAAACATTTGAATAAGATCCCAACATCTTTCTTGTATCCATATTATGTCAAGAATTTGATACAAATTGTTCTATCTCCTTAGCCACAACATATATACACAGGAGAACAATATTCATATATGCCACACAAACAAGCATTAACATGCTAACAAAATTCCGATTCGTTTGAAACACCATATACAAAATTTTCCTCACCCGGACCTGAGAGCACAGGGACAACTCTAGGACACACTAGACATATTATCAACTTTATCAAAGATTTATTACTATAGCTCCTCTTTGTTTCCACATGTTTGTTTTCGTCACTTCTGATTGCCTAAAAAAATGCGGCGAACCACAAGGGTGAGACCCAGTCCCAACAAGAGATATAACCTCAACAACATTTATTGATTACAACATTTTTAAGTAATTAAATAGTTAAGTAGTTTCATTAGATATAAAAAATAATCTCAACAACACTTATGATTAAGAAAATACATAAAGGAGCAGATAATAACTATCATCATTAGCCTGACTATCATCCTTTATCTTGTTGATAATATAAGCAATCCAGTAGCATATGCATATCTAGCATCATGAGCAAGTCTAGTAACATGGCATAGCTAAGAACATGAGAATGTCTAATTGGTTGAACATATCAACATTATAAGAAGATCTAACAACATAAGCACAACTATCTGGATAAGTATGATCAGCAGTACATGCATCTCTAGTTACAAAGGCAAGGCTAACATGCTAAACATAACTAACAACATGAGATAGCTAGCATCATGATTATAATCAGTAGTAGCAGTATAGTTATCAACAAAAGCATAGATATTGTATGTATGCATCTACAATCTTAAGCATACACAACATAAGTATATCTACTATATCTTAATTGCATTAAGCATCATGGTTATGTAAAGAGAACATACAAGGGTTATCATCCAATGTGAAGCATCTTGGATAACCCTAAATAGATATGCTATACAGCTGTACTACATCTTTTATTACGCCCTAGGGAATTTGAATCATACCATTCAAAGTCCAACCAACCCCTGCGAAGGGCTATTTGGTTCCGTACAAGATCTAGGAGTGTCGATATCCTAAGATCTCTTCATATCGGTCAGTACGAGTAAAAAGGCAATGACATATCAGTCAAAGTTGCCACCACAGTGGCTTATAGTCAAGCTGACAACTACTAGCCCGACCTTGGTACAGGTCATGACACTAGAAACTAGGGTATTCAATCCCAATCACTAAGGTACAACTATAGTTTTCCTCTAATCACATCATGTTATAATCACCGAGACACGACCGCAGTCGTTCTCAATCACATCAGATGTATGAGGCATGACCATAGCCAACCTCCACAATCTGCATTGTGGATGACAAGGATATATCCTCAACCTACCACCCCCACATACTCAATAGTATGCACTCTGAGTTTCCCTCAGGAATACTCGTTTCACCATCCATCGAGTTCTGACACTAAAGATGACTCTACGACACATGGCACTACATGATTAGAGTTTCACTTGATTAGTTATGCCAATTGGATGAATTAAGGATGCATAAAATAAGTGGACATATAAACCCTAATTCACTTCTAGCAAGAATATAAATATCACAACTTCGAAAAGATATAAAATGTGTAAAACATAATTTCTCATCTCATCATCACATGGTACTATTCACTTGCCATTCATGAGACCACACTAGTCATCATACTATCAAAATATATATCATTTTTACAATATCACATGGTATCAACCCTTATCAACATAAGAGGATTACACCTCATTTAGGGCTCAACCATGCCCAAAGGTCATTAAGACCATCATACTACTCCCTACAAGATCATCATTATCTTTGCATGCCTTATAACAAGGCTCAACAACATCACTTACATATAATACACTAGATCAACACAATATTGCATTAATGAGCTAGGAGATATTCATAAACAATCATAATAGGGTTATATTATAATTAAGAACATTCCTTTATTTCATCAACATGCAAGGAATCTAGGTATGATTAACACTCGTCATACTCATAATGCACATGTTTAGCATAGGAAAGTATCAACCATGTGGCTATGATAACCACCAATTAACACATTAAGTTTATGATCATGTTAAGGAGGTTATTCCACCATCATTCCATCATATAAAAATGTTAAACACAAATATTCATCTTTATCTATTTGCATTAGAGTTAGGTTCAACATTATAAATTATATCAATGTTACTAATCAACACTTACACCCAATCCCCAACTCACGACATCCCCATTGGATAATGGATGTATAAGGTGAAGCATCACTATAAAATTCCATACTATTCTCAAGTATGGACCCACACATAAATCAATGTGTAACCATCAGGTTATAGCATACTGTGACGTCCCCAAATTTTATAAAACTTAATCTGATGTGTGAAGTCCAAATTGAAACCTCACCTCAGCAAGAATCCCAATTTAAACATCACACACTAGGCTAAGAAAGAGAAAATCAAGGGAGTCAATAGGAAACAATCAGTAGCACATGTACATGAACAATAACAAAACCATACACACATGTTCACCATTCAACATATAATTACAACATGAATTGTTACAACATTTGATATTACACATTGAATAGCAAACTTCTACATATACATGTACTACCACTAAACTACATGATCTTAAGACAACAAGTCCACTTGTACATCAACTCGCTACACAACTCTCAACTATCCTGGATCTTCAAGAGCATAACCACAACCTAAAGAAAAGATTACATGCGATACACGTTAGCACAATATTCAAGAATATTGTACTGAGTACTCCAATGTGTCTTTTATATAACTCTCATCATATCTTGGCAATAAGATAAAACTAATACTTGGTAGTAACATAAGAATATAAGAAAAGCGTATACTTGCACAAAGAGGTTCATTAACAAAAGAGAACACATATTTTAAGCATAATTTCCATTATATCATCCATGCATTTACTACCTGAGAGTTGAATGCATTAAGTCCTTTATGATCACTACCAAAGAGTTGGATCATATGTACAATGTGACCACTACCAAAGAGTTGGTGCTTCCATATGTACAATGTGACCACTACCAAAGAGTTCGGTCACTTCCAAGCACACTGCCATAGAGTTGGTGCTTTCATATAATGGATCAGATATCTTATGTTTCATGTGTTCATAGCCATAAGTATGGAAAATCAAGCAAGATATCATACAAGAACAATCATTTCATCCAATATCATATGCCAAGTATTTTACTACACATATAACACAAGCATATTGTATAATAAGCCAAGTAAGAGGTAATGGCATACCTTCCAAAGAGACAACCTAATCACCACATATTCCTGATGTCAACTATAACTTGGTCAAATCTGATTAAGACAAGATCGCATACCACTATCAGGTTCTCATCATCTTAACCCTAGTTATGTCCATTTTAGGGTTTGCTTACTCATTTGGATATGTGCATCATTACTTGCATTTTTGTCTTAGAATTATCATACTGATGTCATTTTCCAGATTATTATTCATTATATAAACATTATCTTTCATAGAATTTTTGTGCACATTAAATAACCCTAGGATACGCTATTAACCAAGATTGGGGTTTTAAACCATGTATCAAGGTTCATCTTCATATAACATAGATTTCGTGTATCAAACTGATCTCAGATATACAAATTGTCTTCCAGATACTGATATCAAGGTATCTATGAATCTCATCATTTATTGAGCATGTAAGTATTTATTGCATTTTATTTAGGGTTATTAGTCCTAATTAGCCATGTTCAACAAAATTCATAATTTCGTACATCAACATGGCCATATCTAACATCATATGCATTCTATACATAATTATGGACTTACAGATATTTTTCCATGATTTTATGTCATCATATGATATTTATTATCCATTAAATAAGCATTACACATCTTACATGATATCACTGGGATTAATGCATCAAAAGGTTGATATTATGCTTCCATATTGTTCTACACATTTTTCTGAGAATTTTGATATATTATACTTATTTTTTTGATGCTCAAGCTATTTTCTATGATTTAATGAAGAACTGCATATTTCTGGGAATATTACCTTATTCGGCCAATGGGATCCCGCCACGTAACCCGATGGGAGGCAAAACCATCTCCTTCCTTGTTCTGTCCGATCCAGATCTCACGTTGGATCCACAGATCTAGGGATTCGATTACCCGGGTCGCTTGGCTCTCCCGCTCTCGCGAGTCTCACGGTCCTCTCTTTCCTATGTGAAACAGAGCGCCGCAAGCGGGCTCTGTTCCACGCTACCGCCACCAGGGGAAGGATCTCCAACAAGCGATTTCTACTCCTCCTCCTCTCCTTCATCAAGGGTCTTGGTTCTGTCAGGTTCATATACCTATTCCGGACCTCCATGGTTGTAAAACTGCTCACCAACTACCCCTGAGTTCCACGACCACAAGCTCCTCGGCCATGGCCGCCACCACGGTGGAGCGGGAAGGGTAAAGAGACTTCCACGCCTCAAATCTCATGGGTGAGGCACCGAGAAGCTTCTTCAGATCTTCAATGTCCTAGAATGACCCTTGGATTGTGTTGTAGAGACCTGAATCGGCGCCCCCAACTCCTAGCTGGTCTCCTGCCACCCTTGGCTTCAGCGGCACTTGAAGCAGCCATCAGACAACACCAAAACTTGTCCAATCAACTCCCCAAGCCTAGCTCTTCATTTCCTTTCTTCATCTTGCTCGAATATCCCCTCTAATCTACTCTCTAGTTCCATCTTTATCCTCGTAAGCCACCTATAGAAGGCAGTGGAGAGGTGGGGAGGAGAGGGACCTGGAACTCTCTAGTATGGTGGTGGTTTGCTTCAGATGAGGGGTCACCCGAATTCTCTTCTTGTACCGAAGGCAACTATCCACTTCAACGCTACAAAAGAGCCACGATCCATCACAACTGGCGATCCCAATTTCTAGTTCCTCACACCCACAATTTCATGTCTAACTGCTCTTGGAGACACCCTTCTAGCCATTAGATCCGACCCATCCAATGGTCAAGATAGGGTCTACGTCAGAAATCCGCGGCTCCTCAAGCCAGGGAAGCATGACAACAAAACTTAGGCCTACTAAACACCAAAAAGGCACATTATTTCATAATATACAAACTTAAATAATTCCTTCTAGGAGCATCCAAATACCACCAAATTTTAACCATAGTTTGTTTACCTCTCGAGCTACCTTATACTCAAATTTGGTGACCAAACTCATCTATTAGACCATTCAATTAAATTCCTCAAAAGGCATTAAAAGAGATGTCTTAATCATTATATCAACCTCACATCACTCTTAATATAACTCAACCATATGATTTATCTTGTATCATTGGACATTTAGGATTCTAAAAGTCCACTCCATCACATCCTACACACCTTAAAACAAATTATGTCCTCAGAATTAAGCCAGAAACCACTTTGTCACATCATATACATCTTAAAAGAACTTTCATCCTCGAAAGTCAACCATACTCGTACTCCAAGGAAAACTACCATATCTTCATCCACATGTAAGAACCATTCTATGTGTAACATATCCACAAAGGTTGCCTAGAACCATGTATCCAAAGCACTATTAGGGGGGTTTTACAACCATCTTGGTTCACAAACACTTCATTCAAGGTTAAACTCAGGGTTTAGAAACTCTGATTAGGTCATGACATATCTCATTGTTAGGGTTTCATCCTTATCTTTACCCATGCATTAGGGTTCCCACATCATATTACCATGTTCTAAAGGAGTTAACTAAGATCAACTCATACATCAAGGTGTCATCAACATTTTATTTAGCTAATTTTTAGAACATGTTCAACATTAACATATGCCTTTTAGGAGGGAGGTAACAAAAGTTAACCCACTTTATCTATCTAGATCATATCAAGGTGTCATAATCATTATGTTGTGTTAACTAACAAACTATATTTTTCATCTTTATTAGACACTAAGATTAACACCTCATGTAACATGTTTCATTCACATGACCTTATTTCATTGCTCATAGTAAATTGCAACATTTATTAATGAATTCTCACAAGATTAACCAACACTATCACATTATCACCATTATTCATGTACATGATTAACCATTTATGCATTGATATATATATTAAACCATCTATAGGTTTCCATCAGGTTATATACACTATCATATCTCAAGATAAGATCACATTCTTACATATATTACATCATGTCGTACTAAACAAACTTATGTGAGTGGCTAGTCAAACATGTATCAAAACTTCATCTAGTCCAACGGAGGTTATCCTGACCCACATCATGAGGGCAGTGCCATGCTCAGTCTCTCTAAGCTAACTTAACTCTATGAGTATCTCATATGTATATACTTTATCTTTCCTCTTGGTCTAGGGTTCTCAGGTATACCTCATTGGCACTAGTTGATAGCTTAACAAGATCTAGCCACATAAGCACGGACCAAAACATGCTATGACATTCTCTTCGTAGATCTCTAACCATGAAACATCTTACCCAAAGCTCTCTTATATATACCACTAGATTCCTATGTGGGAAACTACCAACCCGAGCATGAGGCTTCACAAAAACTAACATAGCTACCTCCTCCAGGGTCTTGGGCTCTCTCCCTGACCTGGATGGCAGGCACTCATATTCAATGATCACATGTACACATATAGATAGCCTCTCTATGTCTCTAGGGTTTGGTCCTCCCAAGGACATCTAGGGTTCAACAAGACTATAGGAATCATACATAGAGTGACTCAACTCAATCACTCAGGAGTAGTCTAGTTTAGGACATATCATATCACATATCTCATAATTCTCATATCTTGGAGTTTAGGTTCTCTAACCTTCTCCCAATGGGTCTCACTCTCTCTAGAGTTAACCCTATAACTGGTCCCAACACTAGAGGTCCTCCTTTGTAAATGAGCTTGAGGCTCAGGCTGATCCACATCCTTGTCTTAACTTAGCATATCTTATCTCATAAAAGCCTATTTACTTGCAACATCAAAACTTATGTTGCATCCTCAAAACTGAACTTAAGTCCTCAAAGACAAGCACAGATCATCACAAACCATATTATATCATCTATATAAGACTCACATCATATCATCAAAACTTATATCATCTATTCCATCTATCATATATTCCAACAAGGCTCTAGACATCTAATCTAGAACAACTCTCTCTTCTATAGACTGATGTCATTCACTTTCACTCAGGTTGCATGACCACCTCCTACTCGTACATGTGTGGGGACACATTTTTGTAATACATATACATAATAAAATATCATATAGTTTTTCTCCGATAAAACAAGCATCAGAGAAAACTATCGAGGTTCAATCCGTTTGGAATCAAAAACCAAATCCTGAAAATGAGTGTCCCACACATAGTAGAGAGTACAATGTCATGAAAACTAGTGAAAAGGGTGAGAACAAGGGGTAGACTAGTGTAGCTACTCTAGACAACGTGCGCAATATGTCTAGGGTTTCTCTTCCCTTGATGTACATCATTTCCAAATAGTGCAACGTCCCATTCTGCTGCACTACAATGAAAGAACGACATCTAAGGACTTGCTACTCAACAAGCACCAGTCTAGACCTAGTTCTCAGACATCTAGGTGCTAACCTAGAGGCTAGGTCAGATCTTGTCTCTAAAAGACGACTAATCTAACCCTAAAGATTATTAAGTTCAAGGTTTTCTTTAGTTTGAGTTGCATAATGAGAAAATGTCAGGCTTTGCTATTGTTCATGCTCTGATACCATCTGTGACGTCCCCAAATTTTCTAAAACTTAATCTGATGTGCGACGTCCAAATTGAAACCCTCACCTCAGTGAGAATCCCAATTTAAACATCCCACACTAGGCTAAGAAGAAGAAAATCAAGGGAGTCAGAAAGAAACAATCAGTAGCACATGTACATGAACAATAACAAAACCATACACACATGTTCACCATTCAACATATAATTACAACATGAATTGTTACAACATTTGATATTACACATTGAATAGCAAACTTCTACATATACATGTACTACCACTAAACTACATGATCTTAAGACAACAGGTCCACCTGTACATCAGCTCGCTACACAACTCTCAACTATCCTGGATCTTCAAGAGCATAACCACAACCTAAACAAAAGATTACATGCGGTACACGTCAGCATAGTATTCAAGAATATTGTACTGAGTACGCCTACGTGTCTCTTACATACCTCTCATCATATCTTGGCAATAAGATAAAACTAATACTTGGCAGTAACAGAAGAATATAAGAAAAGCGTATACTTGCAGAAAGAGGTTCATTAACAAAAGAGAACACATATTTTAATCATAATTTCCATTATATCATTCATGCATTTACTACCTGAGAGTTGAATGAATTAAGGCCTTTATGATCACTACCAAAGAGTTGGATCATATGTACAATGTGACCACTACCAAAGAGTTGGGTCCAAGCACACTACCAAAGAGTTGGTGCTTCCATATGTACACCATGACCACTACTAAAGAGTTCGATCACTTCCAAGCACACTGCCATAGAGTTGGTGCTTTCATATAATGGATCAGATATCTTATGTTTCATGTGTTCATAGGCATAAGTATGGAAAATCAAGCAAGATATCATACAAGAACAATCATTTCATCCAATATCAAGCATATTGTATAATAAGCCAAGTAAGAGGTAATGGTGTACCTTCCAAAGAGACAACCTAATCACCACATATTCCTGATGTCAACTATAACTTGGTCAAACCTGATTAAGACAAGATCACATACCACTATCAGGTTCTCATCATCTTAACCCTAGTTATGTCCATTTTAGGGTTTGCTTACTCATTTAAATATGTGCATCATTACTTGCATTTTTGTCTTAGAATTATCATACTGATGTCATTTTCTAGATTATGATTAATTATCTGAACATTATCTTTCATAGCATTTATGTGCACATTAAATAACCCTAGGTTATGCTATTAACCAAGATTGGGGTTTTAAACCATGTATCAAGGTTCATCTTCATATAACATAGATTTCATGTATCAAACTGATCTGAGATATACATATTGTCTTCCAGGTACTGATATCAGGGTATCTGTGAATCTCATCATTTACTGAGCATGTAAGTATTTATTGCATTTTATTTAGGGTTATTAGCCCTAATTAGCCATGTTAAGCAAAATTCATAATTTCGTACATCAACATGGCCATATCTAACATCATATGCATTCTATACATAATTATGGACTTACAGATATTTTTCCATGATTTAATGTCATCATTTGCTATTTATTATCCATTAAATAAGCATTACACATCTTACATGATATCACTGAGATTAATGCATCAAAAGGTTGATATTATGCTTCCATATTGTTCTACACATTTTTCTGAGAATTTTGATATATTATACTTATTTTTCTGACGCTCAAGCTATTTTCTATGATTTAATGAAGAACTGCATATTTCTGGGAATATTACCTTATTCGGCCAAAGGGAGCCCGCCATGTGACCAGGTGGGAGGCACAACCATCTCCTTCCTTGTTCTGTCTGATCCGGATCTCGCATTGGATCCACAGATTCGGGGATTCGATTACCCGGGTCGCTTGGCTCTCCTGCTCTCACGAGTCTCACGGTCCTCTATTTCCTCTATGAAACAGAGCGCCGCAAGCGGGCTCTGTTCCACTCTGACGCCACCAGGGGAAGGATCTCCAACGAGTGATTTTTGTTGCTCCTCCTCTCCTTCATCAAGGGTCTTGGTCCCATCAGGTTCATATACCTATTCCGGACCTCCACGGCTGTAAAACTGCTCGCCGACTACCCCTGAGCTCCACGACCACAAGCTCCTCAACCATGGCCGCCGCCGCGGTGGAGTGGGAAGGGGAAAGAGACTTCCACACCTCGAATCTCATGGGTGAGGCACCGAGAAGCTTCTTCAGATCTTCAATGTCCTGGAATGACCCTTGGATTGTATTGTAGAGACCTGAATCGGCACCCCCAACTCCTAGCTGGTCTCCTGCCACCCTTGGCTTCAGTGACACTCGAAGCAGCCATCAGACAGCACCAAAACTTGTCCAATCAACTCCCCAAGCCTAGCTCTTCATTTCCTTTCTTCATCTTGCTTGAAGATCCCCTCTAATCTACTCTCTAGTTCCATCTTTATCCTCGTAAGCCACCTACAAAAGGCAGTGGAGAGGTGGGGAGGAGAGGGACCTAGAACTCTCTGGTATGGTGGTGGTTTGCTTCAGATGAGGGGTCACCCGACTTCTCTCCTTGTACCGAAGGCAACTATCCACTTCAGCTCTACAAAAGAGCCACGATCCATCACAACTGGCGATCCCAGTTTCCAGTTCCTCACACCCACGATTTCATGTCTAACTGCTCTTGGAGACACCCTTCTAGCCATTAGATCCGACCCATCCAATGGTCAAGACAGGGTCTACTTAAGAAATCCGCGGCTCCTCAAGCCAGGGAAGCATGACAACAAAACTTAGATCCACTAAACACCAAAAAGGTACATTATTTCATAATATACAAACTTAAAAAATTCCCTCTAGGAGCATCCAAATACCACCCAATTTTAACCATAGTTTGTTTACCTCTCGATCTACCTTATACTAAAGTTTGGTGACCAAACTCATCTATTAGACCATTCAATTAAATTCCTCAAAAGGCATTAAAAGAGATGTCTTAATCATTATATCAACCTCACATCACTCTTAATATAACTCAACCATATGATTTCTCTTGTATCATTGGACATTTAGGATTCTAAAAGTCCACTCCATCACACATACTAGGGCTTCAAAAACAATAAGAGAGTACTCCATGATTGTATTAGTCATTCAAGGACTATTCATATCCAATTACCATCATTTAGTTATATTAAAGCTAGGTATAACCACTATACCTCATCAGGGTTACATATCCACACAATATGGTTATCATCCCTTCTATTCATATGAGTGAATTTGTAAGACTACCTTGTTAAGGGTAACCCTCCATTTGTTCCATCATCATTCAACCCATATCACCATACCATAATGTCACCCAAAACCATTGGATGTTTAAAAGGTAAGACCATTGGTTGTTTATATAAGTAAACACCTTGGATAAACCACTTATGAAGTCCTTGATTTGGGCTCTAGAAAGAGTCACCATCTAACCCTATACATCCCTTGGTTTACAACACAAAACGTTCCATTGAGAGTAGGGTAAAACCCACAATCGACTGTTCAGTTAAAACAAGCCATCCATTGTCAACAAGTAAGCTCCCTAAGTTTATCATATAAAGGAAACCATATAAATCCCATTATTAGGACCAATATATTACATTATCCATCATTCCACCTTATTGGAGGAATAAACATTAGATCTTGACAATTGGGTCAAGTTCATATGTTAAAACCATCCATTACAGTATAGGTCTGACCATTTCATCAAGTGACCCAAGAAACCATTAGTCAAAGGCTTAACTGATGCTACAACTACAATGATTAACTTAACATAGTTTGTAGAGACCTGATCCACCATCATTAGTGATCATTAAATCACCATAGGTTTTTAGATCAACACTATATTCATTAATCAACATCAAATATTAAGCTGATGTCATCATTGATTGATAACATCAGTAGGGTACTTAATGGTTGATTATTATACTTCTTATTGATCCAAAACCTGACCTAAGGGGGTGACCATAGGTTGTCACCATCATATGAAACCTTTGATCACGACCATAAGTTTTCATGAACACAACACCATAGGGTTGTTGCAATGGTACCATCATCAGGTCATGGGTTTATAGAAGAAATCAACTTAAAACCCTAACATTGACCATTGGTTGATAGGTGATTAGCACCATAGGTTGTCAAACCAACCTGATCCAAGTCATATTATACCTTAGTAATAATGTACACATGATCACAGGTTCATATATAACTGAAATCAAAATAGGAAATATTATAAAAATCAAAATCCAAGTCAAGCGTAGCTTTTTAGTGCATAAATCATTATTTTCAGGCAAGAACATGATCTAGAAAGCTTATGATAAGAAATAAACGTGGAGCAAGTTATAAAACTTGCCTATAATGAGAAGATGAAACCCCAAAAAGAAGAAAACTCGAGCAGTTAGGGTAGAAAATCCAAGAATAAGCTATGAATTTGTCCATCTAGCACCTTTCTTCATCAAATGAGCAAACCCTAAGCATAAGGAGCAAGAAAGGTAGGGTTTTAGAGCTTTAGACCAATTTATACCATGGAATAGAAATTTCCTGGCCTGTATAAATTTAGGAGGAAGGATAAAAAAGAAATAAATGGAGGAAATAAGGTAATACTTACAATTTTAGGTCAATATCACTAGGAAGGAGCTTTAGGAACCCCTAAATGAAGTCAATTTTAACCTTAGATCCTTTCTCCAAGAAGATCCCCAATTTCTTCTTCCTTGGGAAGTAAAATTCACAGATGAATAGAGGGAGAATGAGGTTCGGAGAAGGTGGGAAGTGGTGGAGAGAAAGTATCTCGTTTTGGTGCTTGGGGATAAGTATATGAACTTTAAGATAAAGCAAAAAAGAAAAAGTTGAAGTTCTAGTATCTATCCAAGTGTCCATGGCTTTAAATTATTAAGAATATACAAGAACACACACAAGAAGATCTCCCACTATATGTATAGGCCAACTTAGATTTCCTTTTTCGAATTTCCCATCCAATCACATAATTCATTAGTTGATAGTTACTAAAGGTAGCTCATCCATGAAGGGGTAAACCCTAAAATACCCTTGATGAAAACACCTTCAAACCCATGGATCAACTAGGAGCCCCATGGATCAAAAATCTCAATAATAGTAATATAACCTCTAAGGAACACAATTTATGTTATAAATTGCAAAGAAAACCCCTCATTTGGGTAAATTGCATAAAAGTCCCAAATGTACAGAAAATTACATAACTTGCTCAAACATTGTCCAAATTGGACCAAATTTGAAACTTAAGCTTGTCTTATGATTTCAAAACATATAAAAAGGTTATATTAGGGTTATAAACATTAAAGTATGGTAATTAAGCTCATTCAAATCATTAAGCAAGTTCATAGGCCTTACAACTATAAACCCCTAACAGGGACTTCACCCCTGAAATCCAAGGTAAACAAAGATGGGTACTTCCTTTGAACCTCATCCTATTACCTTCACATGGTTACTTGCATATCATGGTGATGTCACATCATTCATACATATCTCATCTTGGGTCAGTACAAATCCCCCCACATAAGAAGACATATCATGATCCCATAAAGAAATTTAATCAACCCCATCTCACTCTTATTCAACTTGTCTCATAGCTATTGCTGCTTTGACAACTCTAAGGTTTTTTTTGAAGAAATATTGATCATATTTTTGACCATATTTGAAATACTTTGACATGTCATCATTCAACGATTTCTACAACTTGTAAGACATTACTTGAACACTTTGTTCCTCCTATTCATAAATTCTATTGGTACATTGGTTAGTCTAAAGGACATAACTCTAAACTCAACATGGTGATGTGGATTATGTCATCCAATCTAAATCTTATGCATTGATATTTGATCATAAGTTTATCTTAAAGGAACACAGTATCACATATTTATTGACCAACAACCATCTATCCTTGATAGTGGTCTTGCCCAGCTATCATTGAACCATACACAACATTATAGAATCACTTTTGTTTTTCCTTCCAAAAAAAATTTATAGGATCATCATCAACTATCTCTCTCTCTATGAGAGAGGAATACTTGGAATGTTCATTTAATAAACATCTCCATCCATCACATATTTCTCATATTATTGATACATCTTGGATACTAGGATCCATTACCTTGGTATCCACCTCATGTGCTATAAGGAACTCACATCATTATCTCATCCACTTTTACCAACATAACAAATATCAAGAAATATAAGAGGAGTATTCCTAATTATTAGATATCTCAAAAGGAAACTCATCACAAACTTTATGATCTTGGAACCATAGTCCAAATAACCTTATTCTACAATAAGCTATCCACCCTCATGTATACAGTGAACCCACATGTACCAAGTGGTAATGATCCACTTGAAAGATGTGCCCTAGAAAGGAAAGATACAAAGGTAAACACACTTTCCACATCATAGCACCATTGTTCAACTGTTACTTGCAAAAAGGTAACCAATTCTATTTTCATTATGCAGGTTACAACTTCTTATGTATCATTTTACCTTTTTCATTTTGGGTTCCTTGCCATTAGCACAAGAATCATCATGATTAACATATCTCATTACTCCTTCCTTTATGACTATTTATCCCACTTGGGTATGTTATTTTATTTTATTATGTTTTTCAACCACTTATCAACAGGTAAATAATCATATTCCACATTTTCTTCATTAAACATGGATCATCTATCTTAATTTATTTAAAATACCATGCTTATTTTACATTAACACTTTCTTACACACATAAGTTGGTCTGAGATTAACTCAGTTTCCACCATATTCCTTGGTGATTGTTCTCATTTATCTTCTCATTATATACTTATCATTGGAGTTCTCTCCATCTTATGTGGATTTCATACCTCGAATCACTTTATAAGCATAGACTTCTTTGTCTTTTACTTTATTATCTTCTTGAATCACATCTTCAAGAACTCCTCTTTTCCTTATTTGTATTCAAATTTAGATTTCATGGTGTTGTATCTTTCTCTTATAGTTACCTAACATTCAACTTTTGATAGATTATGATGCAATTCTCATCTTCTTTAAGGTAGGATTGAGATATTCATACCATGATTTCTTATTCATTATTCTCTTTAGATTGTCTCAAAATGACTACTTGATCAGAGTAATCAGAAATATAACAATCTAAGAGTTCCATACTTACCATTTCTTCAATAATTGAATACCTGGCCAGGGCACCCAAATACTGAGATTAGGCAGTATGCACCATATTCTTATGTCATATTCCTAACTTAGACATCATCCTAGTCCTAAGTCCTAGTGTCCCTATAGACTCAGTGAACCTAATGCTCTGATAGCAACTTATTAGAACTCGTTACACTAAATGAGATTACTCAAAGCATAAAACACAACCGATCATTAATTAATCACATACCCAAAAATTTGGGTAAATTAAAACCACTTTCAACATCAACACCCGCTTAGAAATGTTTGAATAAGATCCCAACATATTTCTTGTATCCATACTATGCCAAGAATTTGATACAAATTGTCCTATCTTCTTAGCCACAACATATATACATAGGAGAACAATATTCATATATGCCATACAAATAAGCATTAACATGCTATCAAAATTCCGATTCGTTTGAAACACCATATACAAACTTTTCCTCGCCCAAACCTGAGAGTACATGGATGACTATAGGACACACTAGACATCTAATCAACTTTCTCAAAGATTCATTACTATAGCTCTTCTTTGTTGCTACATGTTTGTTTTCGTCACTTCTGATTGCCTAAAAAATGTGGCGAACCACAAGGGTGAGACCCAGTCCCAGCAAGAGATATAACCTCCAACAATGTTTATTGATTACAACATTTTAAGTAATTAAACAGTTAAGTATTTTAATCAAATCTAACAAATAAGCTCATCAGCATTGATGATTAACAAAATACATAAACGAGCAGATAATAACTAACATTATTAGCCAGACTATCATCCTTTATATTGTTGATAATATAAGCAATCCAGTAGCATATACATATCTAGCATCATGAGCAAGTCTAGTAACATGGATACCTAAGAACATGAGCATGTCTAATTGGTTGAACATATCAACATTATAAGATCTAACAACATAAGCACAACTATATGGATAAGCATGATCAGTAGTATATGCATCTCTAGTTACAAAGACATGGCTAGCATGCTAAACATAACTAACAACATGAGATAGCTAGCATCATGATTATAATCAACAGTAACAGTATAGTTATCAGCAGAAGCATAGCTACTGCATGTATGCATATACAATCTTAAGTATATCCACAACATAAGTATATCTACTATCTCTTAATTGCACTAAGCATCATCTTTATGTAATGAGAACAAACAAGGGTTATCATCCAATGTGAAGCATCTTGTATAACCCTAAACAAATATGCTATACAGATGTATTACATCTTTTATTACGCCCTGGGGAATTTGAATCGTACCATTCAAAGTCCAACTGACCCCTGCGAAGGGCTATTTGGTTTTGTACAAGATGTAGGAGTGTTGGTATCCTAAGATCTCTTTCCCTCGGCCAGTACGAGTAAAAAGGCAGTGACATATCAGTCAAATCTGCCACTACAACAACATATAGTCAAGCTGATAACCACTAGTCTGACCTTGGTACAGGTCACGACACTAGAAACCAAGGTATTCAAACCCAATCACTGAGGTACAACTACAATTTTCCTCTAATCACATCATGTTATAATCACCGAGACACGACCACAGCCATTCTCAATCACATCAGATGTATGAGGCATGACCATAGACAACCTCCACAATCTGCATTGTGGATGAAAAGGATATATACTCAACCTGCCACCCCCACATACTCAACAATATGCGCTCCTAGTTTCCCTTAGGAATACTCGTTTCACCATCCAGCAAGTTCTGACACTAAAGATGGCTCTACGACACAAGGCACTACATGATTAGAGTTGCACATGATTAGTTATGCCAATTGCGTGAATTAAGGATGCATCAAACAAGTGGACATACAAACCCTAATTCACTTCTAGCAAGCATATAAATATCACAACTTTAAAAAGATATAAAATGTGCGAAACATAATTTCTCATCTCATCATCACATGGTACTATTCACTTGCCATTCTTGAGACCACACTAGTCATCATACTATCACAATATATATATATATATATATATATATATATATTCACAGTATCACAGAGTATCAACCCTTATCAACATAAGAGGATTACACCTCATTTAGGGCTCAACCATGCCCAAAGGTCATTAAGACCATCAAACTATTCCCTGTAAGATCATCATTATCTTTGCATGCCTTATAACAAGGTTCAACAACATCACTTACATATAATACACCAGATCAACACAATATTGCATTAATGAGCTAGGAGATATTCATAAACAATCATAGAAGGGTTATATTAACATTAAGAAAATTCCTTTATTTCATCAACATGTAAGGAATCTAGGTATTATTAACACTCCTCATATTCATAATGCACATGTTTAGCATAAGAAAGTATCAACCATGTGGCTATGATAACCACCAATTAACACATTAAGTTTATGATCATATTAAGGAGGTTATTCCACCATCATTCCATCATATAAAATTGTTAAACATGAATACTCATCTTTATCTATTTCCATTAGAGTTAGGTTCAACATAATAAATTATATCAATGTTACTAATCAACACTTATACCCAAACCCTAACTCATGACATCCCCGTTGGATCATGGATGCATAAGGTGAAGAATCACTATCAAATTCCATACTATTATCAAGTATAAACCCACACATAAATCAAGGTGTAACCATTAGGTTTTAGCATACTAGGGCTTCAACAAAAATAAGAGAGTACTCCATGATTGTATTAGTCATTCAAGGACTATTCATACCCAATTACCATCATTTAGTTATATTAAAGCTAGGTATAACATCTATACCTCATTAGGGTTACATATCCACATAATATGGTTATCATCCCTTGTATTCATATGAGTGAATAGGTAAGACTACCTTGTTAATGGTAACCCGCCATATGTTCCATCATCATTCAACCCATATCACCATACCACAATGTCACCCAAAACCATTGGATGTTTAAAAGGTAAGACCATTGGTTGTTTATATAAGTAAACACCTTGGATAAACCACCTATGAAGTCCTTGATTTGTGCTCTATAAAGAGTCACCATCTAACCCTAGACATCCCTTGATTTTCAACACAAAAAGTTCCATTGAGAGTAGGGTAAAACCCACAATTGACTGTTCAGTTAAAACAAGCCATCCATTGTCAACAAGTAAGCTCCCTAAGTTTATCATATAAAGGAAACCATATAAATCCCATTATAAGGACCAATATATTACATTATCCATAATTCCACCTTATTGGAGGAATAAACATTAGATCTTGACCATTGGGTCAAGTTCATATGTTAAAACCATCAATTACAGTATATGTCTGACCATTGCATCAAGTGACCCAAGAAACATTGGTGTAAGGCTTAATCAATGCTACAACTACAATTATTAACTTAACATAGTTTTTAGACACCTAATCCACCATAATTATTGATCATTAAATCACCATAGGTTGTTAGATCAACACCATAATCATTAATCAACATCAAATATTTAGTTGATGTCATCATTGATTGATAACATCAGTAGGGTACTTAATGGTTGATCATTATACTTCTAATTGATTCAAAACCTGACCTAAGGGGATGACCATAGGTTGTCACCATCATATGACACCTTTGATTACGACCATCAGTTGTCATGAAGACAACACCATAGGGTTGTTGCAATGATACCATCATCGAGTCATGGGTTTATAGAAGAAATCAACTTAAAACCCTAAAATTGACCATTAGTTGATAGGTGCTTAGCACCATAGGTTGTCAAACCAACCTGATACAAGTCATATTATACCTTAGGAATAATGTAAAAATGATCATAGGTTCATATAGAACTGAAATAAGAATAGGGAACATTTTAAAAATAGAAATCCAAGTCAAGCATAGCTTTTTAGTGCATAAATCATCTTTTTCAGACAAGAACATGATCTAGAAAGCTTATGATAAGCAATACACGTGGATCAAGTTATAAAACTTGCCTATAATGAGAAGATGAATCCCCACACAGAAGAAAACTCGAGCAGGTAGGGTAGAAAATCCAAGAATAAGTTATGAATTCGTCCATCTAGCACCTTTCTTCATCAAATGAGCAAATCCTAAGCATAAGGAGCAAGAAAGGTAGAGTTTTACAGTGTTAGAGCAATTTATACCATGGAACAACAAGGTTCCGACCTGGAGAAAGCTAGGAGGAAGGATAAAAAAGAAGAAAACGGAGGAAATAAGGTAATACATATACTTTTAGGTCAATATCACTAGGAAGGAGCTTTAGGAACCCCTAAATGAAGTCAATCAACCTTAGATCCTTTCTCCAAGAAGATCCCCACTTTCTTCTTCCTTGGGCAGTAAAATTCATAGATGAACAGAGGGAGAACGAGGTTGGGAGAAGGAGGGAAGTGGTGGAGAGAATGTGGCTCGTTTTGGTGATTGGGGATAAGTATATGAACTTTAAGATAAAGTAAAAAGAAAAAGTTGAAGTTCTAGTATCTATCCAAGTGTCAGTGGCTTTAAATGATTAAGAATATACAAGAACACACACATGAAGTTCTACCACTATCTTTATAGACCTGATTAGCTTTCCTTTGTCGAATTTCTCAGCCAATCACATAATTCATTAGTTCATAGCTACTAAAGGTAGCTCATCCATGAAGGGGTAAACCCTAAATACCCTTGATGAAAACACCTTCAAGCCATGGATCAACTAGGAACCCCATGGCTCAAAAATCTAAATAATTATAATATAAACTATAAGGAACATAATGTATTTGATAAATTGCAAATAAAACCCCTCAATTGGGTAAATTGCAGAAAAGTCTAAAATGTACAGAAAACTGCATAACTTGCTCAAACAGTGTCCAAATTGGACCAAATTTGAAACTTAATCTTGTCTTATGATTTAAAAATATATTAAAAGGTTAGATTAGGGTTATAGGCATTCAGGTATGGTAATTAAGCTCATTCAACTCATTAAGCAAGTTCATAGGCCTTACATGGTCGTTCCTTCACAAAACTCCACACTTCTCTATAACATTTTCATCAATTCCTCCATGGTTGTTTTGCATCCCCAAGGCCATGGTGAGTCCTTCAAAAGTGTTTTGTCATTGAAAACTTCATAAACCTTCACATTTTCGAATTTCATTGCATGGATGCCAAATTTTCTTCACACAACCATGCTTGCACTAATCTTTACTCTCTCTTCAACTTATCACCAACCATATCTTCAGAAACTAAGCAAAATTTATTAAACACAAGTGTGTGTGTTTGTTTTTTTTGGAACCGTGTAAAAACAAAGCAAAAGTATCAAATAATATAGGTTGGGTGCAAAATTTTGCAAACCTAGGTGGGTTTCCTCCCACTAATGCTAAATTTTATGCCTTTAGATGGGCTTACTGATTCTTGATTCAATCATCCTCACAGAACCTTCCAAGCATCTTCGTAATATATGTCTCTTTCATGTGCATTTAAGCACATATCTTCATCAACCGGGTGTTATTCAACTAACATCATGATATCAACACTTTGATTTGCTTTGTTCGGACCAACTTCAACAACAGGTTTGAACCTTTGTCCATTGATGGTGAACTCTTTTCCTCCTTCATTTTCACATATCAAAATAGCCCCAGATGGATATACATGTTTGACTAGGTAAGGTCCTTCCAATCTATACCAAAGTTTTCTAGGAAAGAACTTCATCCTAGAATTGTACATCCATACCTATTATCTGGGCTCAAAGTTCTTGTTCTTGATCAACTTATCATAAAAAACCTTAGTCCTTTCCTTGCAGCCTTTTGACATCTCATATGCTTCGTTTCATTTCTTCTAACTCATGCAACTACAATTTTCTTCTCTCTCCGGAAGTGTCCCCATCCATGTCCATGGATTTTAATGGTCATAATGCCTTGTGTTTCATTTCCATGGGTAGATGGCAGCCCTTACCATACATGAGTTTGAATGGTGTGATGCCAATTGGGGCCTTGAATGATGTCCTATACACCCATAAAGCTTCATTAAGATGTAAAGACTAATCCTTGTGGTCAGAACTCACCGTCCTCTCAAGAATAAGCTTTATCTCCTGATTGGCCCACTCAAATTGATCACTACATTTAGGGTGGTAAGGATTATCCACGTGATGATTGACACTTATTCAACATTTTGAAGGTTCTACACACTCTCTCTCCTGATTTCATCTTTTAATAAAATGTTCTTCAAATTGAGTGAAAAATCACCCACATGCATACTTTAATGTGTAAATTACGAATCTAAGATTATTTCCACTTTTGGATTCATTTACTATTTTATTTTCAATTTGGATAAAAGCTCTTATTTCCTTTCCTAGAAGTTACAAGAATTATTATTATTATGCAAATAAGGTGAAACTTGACTCCCCAGCTAATTTGGACCCAAGGAGCATGACTTTTACATTATATTCCACTTTTGAGATTTATTTTTAAGAGATATGTCACATATATTATTATGGCCCATTATAATATTATTTCATAAACCCAATTATCCATCCAAATATGTTTCTTATTTTCATATTAGCACTAAAGGAGTTATTATGAAATATTCTATGTGCCCATTATTGGCCTAAGACTAGTGTGAAGACATTAGGTTACATTAGGATGATTTACATGCATTAGTTCATTAGTTTATACTAAACATATTTTAGGTCTAACCTCAACCTTGCTTGGCTAAGTCCAAAAGGCCAAAGTTCTAGGGTAGGGTTCAAGATCCAATATGTTACAACACTCCAACCCTTAAAAGTATTTCGTCTTTGAAAGTGAATCATACATACCTCATAAACCAACTACTCTCCACCACTTAAAAGGTTTAACCTAACAAGTCAACTAAGCAACATCAATTACTATGGTCACTTATGCATGTTTTAGTTGTGAATATTTTATGTGTTTATGTTATCCTCGTGTCCAACTAAAAGTCAGAACCAACTAGGGTTGACTTTTAGGTCCTTGTGTCTCTAACCTACACAAACATCCAAAAATTCATAGGGTACAAAGGGTAGGTCCACTACACTAGGCTATTCATTTCTTCATAGTGAAAACTAGGGTTAAGATTCTATTTCAACTAATTCTAGGGTTTCACTATCCATTCTTCCGAAAATCTTCATTGTGACTTAGTTCAAGAAAACATCAAAAAATCAGAGAATTTTTTTTGTACATATAGTATTACAATGAAAATATTTTTTGTCGATAAGAAACATTGGAGGTAAATTGAAGATGGTACTAAAATCAATGTGATAAACCAAGCTACAATTTCCATAATAAGATCCCTTCATTCTACTAGTACCTCATCCTCAAAATATGACTTCGTCCTCAAGTAAAACCTTATTGTGTCCAAAGAAACATATCACCATAGTCCTATATGGTAGGGTAAGATTACCTAAAACCTCTTCACATAAGGGCTTACCCATCAAGATTCTAATATATATCTCATATCAAGCCTTCAACATCTCAGGAATAACATAGATCAATTCTAGGGTGAACATTTCACCTAGAGGATAATGATTTAGGGTAAGGGTTCTAGTTAGGGAGACAAAATTGAAATAGTTAGATTTTAACTACCATGGGCTATGATACCATGCTGTAAGGAGTGGGACCCAAAGGGATCCACACCCTACTAAAAATTTGAAGAATAGAACCTCCAGTTCAAACACATCCATAAGGTATCTTAGAGTGGTTGTAAAATTTTCAAATCTTATTTAATGGTAATCAAAACAACCAAGGTGTAGTAGTGGAATTAAAATAAAGACTATATTCAATTCTTCACAAAAGATTACAAAAGTACATCATAATCTCCCACATAGGGTTTACATGTGATATACAACATATGGATCTAATTAGAGGGAAATCTAAACCATATAAAAATTGTCTCCAAGATTTAACTACTTAAGATAAGTCCATGCCATGTCCTCCATGTCCTTCACCTAGGGTTGGAAGCACACCCTAGCAAGAAGAAAAAAATAGAAGACATCAGCAAAGGCTGATATGTGCATACTAAAAAGGAAATTAAACAATATTTGGAATAAAGGACAACATATATAAAGGCTTCCCATGAAAGATAAAAATACTACCAAATGGGGCATAAAATAAATGATTCTCCATCACATGATAAACGAAATACTTTCCATAAAATCAATAATAAAAGTTGTGCCACAAAAGCACACATAATATTTTTGGGCACAAAACCCATAACAACATGCATGCATGTGAGATAAATATAGCCCTAGAACAATATGAAGACAAAGTCAGCCAAATCTCAAAAACTTGAAACCTGATAGAGAATGACACATAACCAAAATCCCATATATATATAAAGTGGGCCAAACCTCATAAATTATAAACTCGGGTATGGGGCCACCTCCATCCTAAAAATAACAAGAGCATACTTCCTCAGGCAGGAAATACACATCTGCCCAAAACCAATGAAATTACACTACTCTAGTGCTACTGAATCACATAGCACATTTAATGTAGAGGCAAGTAGAAAGTATAGTCAGATTATACAAAGTAGTCACCACAAAAGTGACCAACATATAATTCCACCTAATAAGTGGGCAAAAGACATCACATGTCATCATATAGAGTTCCATTCTGAACAAAGTATAAGAAAAGACCAAAAGAATGTCCAAACATGATAATATGATCACAAGATCAATACCAAACATTGCAGTTCACATGAACCATTATTTTCAAAAGAATAAGATATTGTGTAGGCTAATGCCCATAGGACAAAGAGAAAGTAGAAAATAGGTGAATTGATCAAAGGAATAATAGGAGATGCAAACATACCTTACACAAGAATCTAAATAGTCCAAAGATAGTCCTAGATCTAAGCCTAGGTCTCCAAAGAACCTATGATGCATATATGTAGAACTAGGTTAGGTTTTCATTAAATATTCAAAACCCTAAAAATTGCCTTTTAATATTAGTGAATTAGGTTACCAAAAGCTAACCATATTTTATATTATCTTTTCTTGAGTTCAAAACATATTTTATTGTATTTGTCTAACTTTTAAATATTTAGTTATGAATTTTGCAAGTTATTACTTATTTAGGAGAATCAATTAAAATCATCTTTTTATAACATTAGATTCAGTCGACAAAACTAGTACCACTAGAAATCCCATATTTTTTGATTTAAGATCATATTTTTTTCTAACCTATAATTAATTAGATATGGATTTTATAATTAATTAGACATGAATTTTCAAAAATTCGACCAATCAAATACCACAAAAAATCCTCGTCAACAATTAAAACTCGGTCAGCGGTTAACATTGCTGAGTTGGGCAAACAATGCCCGACCAACTCAGTGCTCAAACTAGCGCAAACTCTCAACATTGAAAGGAGAAGTTCTAGGCCAAAAGACATTTAATCCCCTGGAGAAAAACAAAACACAAAGAGAGATGAGAGAACTTAAACCCCCCATCTTCAACCTCAACAAATCGGATGGAGATTCTTTAGCGATTTGAATCTTCGCATCCACATAACAGAATAACCACAATCGGGGAGAGAAAACATCTGAATCCTCCATCATCTTACGACCTCAACGATCCCAAGATGGGGTAGCATGGCCACCAAAAACTCAAATTAACCATCCACCATTGCTGAAACTAGGTGAGGATACATGGAACGTAGAAATTGAGGGACATTAGGCACAAATCAGCATACTCAAACACCTAAAACAGAGTCAGGCACCATGTAAGATGTGAGAAATTGGAAGTGAAGACCCTCCAATTAACCCTTTTATCCCAACTATCGGAAGAAGAACAAAAAGAGGGGAATCTGGTGTGCTTGCCTTGGAACCAAATTGGGAAGCCAAGAAGTTTCGCTGAGGCTCAGGGGTGTATTACACTTTGTTTCCTTAGGGTGCAATGGTTAATTAGCAGCGTCCCGACAAATTATGACCACCCAAAGAAAGAAAGTCCAGACTAGAGAGGGGGTAGCAATAGAAGCTGGGATGAAAACTCAGTTCCTTCAAGTTACTGGACGTTAGAGCATCACTTTGGAAGAGATAGAAGAGGTAGTTGGGGGGTAAGAATCACTAGTAACCCGAGTGAAGACCAATATAGGGAACATGATGGAGGAGGGTGCGATTAGAGCTTTATAGGGGATAAAACCTGAACAAACTAGGGGTTTCCCAATTTGATCTCGTGTGCGGAATGCGGAGAGCAAGAAATCTGGGAGAGAGGAGAAGAGACGTGAGTGATAGCGAGTAGAGAGGATTTCGTGAACTGTAGCCCCCTTCTGATTGAAATTCGAGTGAAAGGGAGAACTTCCAAGCCGTCCAAAGAGTCCACAATCCTCAGCACAAAATGAGAGCTGTCCAATCAAGCAGAGAAAAGGAAATTCAGAAGAAAAAAATCCGCATGACAGTGAAAATTAAGGAAACATTATTCAAATGGAAATCTAATTAAAGTGCAATATGTAATTCTTTAATAGTTCTCTTTCCTCAATTGAGGGTGCAAAGAACTCCAATTTTAATGAAATTTTACACAAAGGCCAATTAAGGCATGTAGATTCCATTTATGCAATTAGATTTTTCTTTTGAAGACTTTTGATACATTAAATAAATTAAATCTTAGTTTCTCTTTCCTCATGCGTTAAACACATTAGGACTATCCAAAATCAGAAAACTTCATCCACAAGTTATCTTAAGTGTCTTGGATAAGAATTTGCTATCAATTTTACATGTTGATGTTGTTTGTACATTTATTTAATATTTTGAAGGGTCTACACACTTTCTCTCTCTTGATTTCATTTTTTAATCAAATATTCTTCAAATTGAGTGATAAATCACCCAAATGCATACTTTAATGTGTAAATTATGAATCTAAGATTATTTTCCACTTTTGGAGTCATTTATTATTTTATTTTCTATTTGGATAAAAACTCTTATTTCCTTTCCTAGAAATTACCATAATTATTATTATTATGAAAATAAGGTGAAACTTGACTCTCAAGCTAATTGGGATGCAAGGAGCATGATTTTCACATTAGATTCCACTTTTGAGATTTCTTTTTAGGAGATATGTCACATATATTATTATGGCCCATTATAATATTATCTCATCATTAATGCAATTATCCATCCAAATATGTTCCTTATTTTCATATTAGCACTAAATGAAATATTATGACATATTTTATGTGTTCATTATTAGCCTAAGACTAATTTGAAGCCATTAGGTTACATTAGGGTGATTTATTCATGCATTAGTTCATTAGTTTATACTAAACATCTTTTCGGTCTAACCTCAACCTTGCTTGGCTAAGTCCAA
Organism: Alisma plantago-aquatica; assembly: GCA_963693085.1. Classification (NCBI taxonomy): domain Eukaryota; kingdom Viridiplantae; phylum Streptophyta; class Magnoliopsida; order Alismatales; family Alismataceae; genus Alisma; species Alisma plantago-aquatica. The sequence continues at coordinate 727,597,868 of OY856410.1, read as the reverse complement.
AAGGTCAAAGTTATAGGGTAGGGTCCAAGATCCGGTGTGTTACATACATCCTTTTCTAGAAAATGGCAAAGTAGCCTCAAAATTTTATTGAAATATTTGATGAATCGGCGGTAGAAACCTACATGTTCCAAGAAAGAACGAACATGTCTTACGGTGGAAGGAATAGTAAGAGTGAAAATTAGGCCCACTTTGGCCTTATCAATCTCAACGCCGGTCTTGGAAGCTCGATAACCCAAAAAAATACTTCGAGAACCATGAAATGACTCTTTTACCAAGATAACACCAAACGAATCTTGACACATCTTTCAAGCACGGGTGCTAGATGGAGAAAACAATCATAAAATTTCTTGCCAAACACTGAAAACTCATCCATGAAGACCTTTAGAGATGAATCAAGTATGTCAAAAAAGATGGATGTCACACATCTTTGAGAGGTAGAAGGAGCATTGCACACCCCAAATGGCATTATCCTATAAGAAAAAGTACCACTTGGACAAGTAAATGTTGTCTTCTCTTGATCTGTAGGATGAACTGTGACCTGGAAGTAACCTGAGTAGCCATCAAGAAAATAACAGAAGCTCTTCCCTAAAAGTCTTTCCAAGATCTCATCAATAAATAGAAGAGGAAAGTGGTCCTTCTTGGTCTTTTCATTTAGCTTTTTATAATCTACACACATCCTCCACTTTGATTGGTCTCTCACTGGTGTCAACTCTCCATCTTCATTCTCAGCTATTGTGATCCCACTCTTCTTGTTCACGACCTGGATGGGACTCACCCAAGGGCTGTCAGAAATGGAGTAGAGGAAAGGATAGGGGAAATGATCACCGGGAGGATGCCATTTGAACCTAGGAAAACATACTTCAGCCCTTCAGGAAGAGAGTCGAGCTCAAGGACTAGAGGTTCTTCAAGGGAATTCTTCATAGGTTTTTTAGAAATGGATGGGAGGTCCTCACTTGCATCCACTAAGGCCAGCTCATCTTTCTCATCCTCATCATCATTGAGAAATTTCACAATAGGCTCTAGAAATCTACCCTGAGTGGAAATTTGAATCCATACAGGTATACATTCCTCTAAAATATTATCAAGACACTCAATAAGATAACAATCTTCCTCTATAGCACCTATCACCTCAGCCTTAGCAAAAGACTTAAAAAATTTCAAACGGATCTTCATGTGCATGAAGGTCACATACACGGTACCGATCCTCATATTATTCACTGCATCAACTATAGACAAAAATGGTCTCCCCAAGATAATAGGACCTTTATAGAGTCTTTTTCCATATCCAACACAATAAAGTTAGTAGGAAAGAAAGCAGAGGTCTCATCATCAAGTCTCACCAATACATTGTCAACTCGCCCTCTAGGCATTTTCACAAAACGGTCGACTAATTGCAAGGTGCAGTGAGCTCAACCCAGTTGTCCCATTTGCATTTCAACATACACATCATACAACATCATATTCACACTAGAACCCAAGTCAACAAGAGATTGGTCTATGTGGTGTGCCCCAATGTAGCAAGAAATGATGGGGGTGCTTGGATCTTTCCTTTTCCTTGTAATAATGTGTTGTAGAATTGAGATCACCTTCTCAGTGAGCTTAACTTTCCTCAGCGTTCTTCCTATTGTCCTCCTCTTGAATGTGCACAGATCCTTCAAGAACTTGGTATAAGACAAGATCTACTTGATTGCATCAAGCAATGCAATATTGATCTTCACCTGCTTAAAAGTTTCCATGATGTCTTCAGTGTGCTTCTTATTCCTTTTTTTTAGTGGATGGTTCCTCAAGTGCATCTGGGAAAGGGGGGAGTTGTGCTCCTGACTGGCTCAAATCAATAGAATCATCAATTGGTATCACGAAAATTATAATATCCTCCTTCTAGATCACATTATCAGCCTGAGTGTCTATCACAGTATCAGCTCGGGTGCCTATCATAGTATCCTCAACTTGTATCTCAGTATCACAACATTTAATAACAATATCAACTTTATCATCATTGGATGCACTGTCAACTGAAGTGTCATCTGGCTGCTCCAAAGTCCTCCCACTCTGAAACACTATGACATCCTTCACGTGCTCATGGGTGGTTGAGGAAGAAGCTTGTGGTGGTTGTTGAGGTGGTGATGATCTTTGGTGTGGGGGATTTGGGTTTTGGAGGATTTGTTACCGTTGAGATTATGGTGATTGTGGATGGGGGAGATATTATGGAGGGGCTTGTTGGTATGAGTGAGGTGGAGGTGTTGTGTATTGATAGTTGAATGGAGGTTGTGGAGGAGGGGTAGCATATGGGTTAGGCAGTCCTTGGTACTATTGAAGAAGGGGAAGTTAGATTGGTGGAGGGAGGTATGTACCTTGAGGAGTGACCATGGAACCAATTTCATTGTTAGGATTAGCCATGGGTTGGTAAGGGAGCCTTCCCTCCTCACGATGGGTAAGTGAGGAGGGATATTTGATCAAGTCTTTGTTCAAGGCAGCTGATATTATGCCCATGAGAAGAGACATCTTTTTTCACTTCATCTAGGCTTCTTAGCCTCTCAAGCAACTCATCTTCAAACTTTGAACTGTACCTAGGGCCTTGATGTTTCTTTGTCTGTCCTTGCCCCTTTTCACCTTGTTGTTTCCAGGAGAAGTTAGGATGGATCCTCCATTCTGGAGTATAGAAGTTGGACACATGACCTTGATTGTTCCAGTTCCTAAAAGCATGCAAAACATTCACTTCTTCATCAAAAATATCAACTGCCATGGTAAACTAGCTAGCAGAACCCCCAACTTGGCTCTTCATCATTTCATCATGTCAACCATCATCTTCATCATTTGGGCGTTGGCTTCTGTTCTGTCTGGAGATGCATGAAGGGGAGGAGGAATGTTGTTCCGATCCCAGTGCTCCCCTTTACTCGAGGGTCAGTGGAGGGAGTTCTAAGCTAGATGCTTAAAGAGGGGCCGAGACTCCTCTGGGAGCTTAGCCATGAATGTACCTATAAAAAAGAATCAACAGTAGTCTGACTCAGATCAAAAAATCTCGGTGTAGAACGACTGCACCAACTATCATAGAGGTACTTCATGATTAGGGCAGTCACACAAGAGCTTCTGAAATCTTTCTCATGCTTCATAAAAGGGTTCATTCTCCATCTGGGTGAAGGAGGTGATGCACCTTCTCATCTGAGTGAGATTTGATATCGATAGAACTTCTTCAGGAATTCATTCTTCATTGTCACCTATGTCACCAACTCGGGCTTGGACATATATCATTCTCTTCCTTTTTATTTTAGGGAGAATGGAAAAAGGTCCTTCTTATAGAATCATCTGTGAAGGCTAGGGTACAAAAGGTTGAGAATGTCTCTAGGAAGGCATCAATGTGGTGGTAGGGATTCTCATTTAGTAAGTGGGAAGGAGTCCGAGAAGGGTTGGTGGGATGGAGAACAGTTGACCCGACATTTAGTCAACAAAGGTGGCAATCAGAGAGGTGTAGTTCCCTAGGGTGAAGTAGTCATGGAGCGGGTGGTTGGATGGTGGAATTTGGGCTTCATCATGAGGATCAGGGCCTTCCATTTCAGCACCTTGTTGTTTCTTGCATCAGTGTTGATGTCTTCTTCTACCTATCTCAGTGTCAAAGGGAACCAAGGTAGTAGAAGTTGAATGTCTACCAAGCATGCACAACTGTCACCTGCATGATACACAAACAAAAACAAGATCCAAGTTAGAAGGAACGTATGAAAAAATCAATAAAGAATAAAGAATAACTATGGTAAGGGCAGTAGGAAAGGCTAAGCTATTCTAAGTAGCTAGGTCGATGCCTCTACTCCCCAACAATAGTGACAGAAACCTTGGTGCATTTTCATTCACTTGGGATCTTTTGATATTTATAAGGGGGGACTAGACTACACAATCACATAAACCAAACTATATCACCCACAAGCGCACAATATCATATTGTAGTGTAAGTGAGATGCAGGTAAAGGGGTCAATCTACAAGGAGGGGTGGCACTAGAGCTGGTCTAGGGTGGCTATGTTCCTAATGCAGAGTGTAGGGTTTTTAGGGGTTTTTGATGATTTTTTTGATTAAACTAATACTAGAAATTAAAGGAAAGAAAGGAACTAGATTATCAAAAACCTCAAGTTACCCTAAACAAGTTAAGTCTAACTAGAAAGACAAGACAATTAACTAAACAAGAGCAAGAGACTTCACTACACTAGAAATTAAGGATCTAGAGAAATCAGAGACCTAAGTTACAACTAGCTAGACTAAGAATGTGCAAAGGAGGAACTAACTACCTTAAAAAGATCAACTAGTCAAATCTAGCAATTGACTAAGAGGCAATTAAGACAAGCAACTATAGTAGCATTAACAAATTAAGTTAACAATATGGGTTTTAGCAATGATAAAGATAGGTGGGCTGTTTGGGAATGATACTAGGATTCCATTTGGGGGAAAATATAACAAGCAAGTTTAATCATTTATTCTAGATTGCCAAACCAAACAACTAGTCAAATGCTAGAAAATCACCCTACACTATTAGTTAGCCTAAGGTATAGGTGAGATTTCACTAGGATTTGACTAATCTAGGTTTCTAGCATAGGATTGCTTTGTGTAATTGAGAGCCAAAGGTAGAATTGGGGAGTAGAGGTGAGGGTATTTTACCCCCACATTACCCACCACCTAGATCTTAATAAACTCTTAGGAAATTACACCAATCAATCCTATACTAGCTACTTAGATCACACACCTAGGAGTAGGAGAAGACTATATGTAGAGGAAGATGGGGTGCTAGCTAGGGATCCACTAATTGGACCTAGGAGCAACTCCCAAAATAGCCCCACATATGCTATCTTCTCCTAGACATAGGTGGATTCAAGCACACAAATACAAGCACTTTATATTTTTAGATGCAAACCACAAGTAGAGACCTAAGAAATGGGATATAAATAGCAATCAATCATCCTAGAATGGAATTATAAGTTTACAAATTCCCCCAACATGGTATCAAAGTATCATTTTTACCCCCAAACAGCCCACCACAAGGGGAGTAGATACTCATAACTAAACAAAAGAGCAAAGAAAAGAGAATAAAGAGCTAGAAATCCATGGAGCTCATGGAAGATCCTTCTCCTTCACCTCCTAGCTATTAGAGGATAAAAGACCTCCCTCCAAGGATGGGAATGTCATGAGAAAGTATGGGATTATGGTGAAAAAACTCTTGAAAACTAGGGTTTTGGTGGAATTGAGGTGGAAATGGAGGAAAGGAAGTAGTTGGAGATCTTGAATGTAAGGAAGGGTGAAAGTAAATGCTAGAGGTGGCTAAGGAGTATGTAACCTCATGATGTGGTCACCACCTATGTATATATAGGTGGTGGGGAAGCACTAGGTTAAGTGAGGGTAGAAATGGAAATGCAATGGAAAACTTGGGTAGGGTTAGGTGGTCACCACAACTGTTGTGAGGTGCCATGGCTGTGGTGGTGGTTGGGTATCATATTCATGGGGGATGATATGGTCATGGTGGAGGTATGTTGTGAGGTAGAGGTAGATACATGGAGTGACCACAACCTTGGTGGGTGCCATGGTCATGTTCGGTAGAGGGTACCACGACCGTGCTGGGTGGAACAACTGTGTTGGAGGAAGGTGTTGATCGTTGTGCTCGTCTAACATTCAACTTGCCATGGTCATGGCAGACACCATGGGTGAGGTGGACTTCATAAGACAACCATGTTGATGGCCACGACCGTGGCTATTCATCTGTATTTTGTGTTGGCTTTCTGTGACTTTTGGGGTCCTTGTACCATGGGGGTGGTGTGGCTCCACAAGGGTGATGGAGGTATACATCCAAGACAGTTCTGTTGGCCATGATCATGTTGTCTTTAGTGGCTACACTCATTTTGGGGCTGCATGGTTGTGGGCATTCATGTACAAAACTTGTGACTTTACTGTGACTTTTTGGGCCATTTCACCATGATCATGATGATGTATCACAATAAAGGTAGGGGCCAACACTGCTGATCTTGGCTCCAAACTTCTTCAAATGATTTCTTTTTTCTCTGGATCAGTTCTTGTACATCCAAGGCATGCTCAGGGAAGATTTAGACCCATCTCTCTCCTTTGCATCCAATGTATGCACAAGTGCCCTAAAAACATGCAAAAATATCCATAAGTGCATTTGATATAAGAGTTCATATTGGGGGAAAATGACTTGCAATCTACATTGTTTATATGTGATTATAATGCAAAAAGACACAAGATGAAGCCCTAAAATAGGGATGCATTACCTCCCCATATTGGGGTTTTCTCTGCACCTGCTCACGTTGATACTCATAAATGTGGTTGATCTGGTAATGCATCTATTGCTGATCCTACCACATGTAATTATGTGTCTATTGAATCGCCTCCAACTGTGCATGAATGGCTGACATGTCATATGCATTTGTTGGAGGTGGTTGCGCGTCAAAATCCCCGTGTCTCTATCTAATGTGGTGGGGATGCTCAAGAACACACTGCTGCTCTAGTATATCAGTCTCTCCTCCTTCCTCAGGTAAGTCCCCTAGTGGTGCCCTTTATCCTTCTCTGGGATGGTCCTCCTCCCACTTTTATATCAACCCCACAGAATCATTTGGTGGTCCCACATCCATAAGCAAGGGGCTGGCATGATATGGGATTTATAAAGTAATGCCAGGATACCCATGGATCGATATGTAGATGATCTTGTTGTTTCTAAGGTATATCATTTGGGATCTTGATAGGCAATTTAAATCAATGAGTTTTTTACCTTCTATCTTTGTAAGTCCCTCCAAGTCATAGCCTACTAGTTTGTTAATTTTGATGATTATTTCCCCCATAATGAATGGATTTTTGCTTCCAGAGGGAACCGTCTTTAGGTGGTTGATCACCAAACTTCCTATGTTGACTAAGCCATGACTTGATATTGTAGGTATCACAAATAGATCCTTTTGCGAACAACATCCTTTATTGTCATAACGGCCCAAAAAGGGTATCTTCTAGGACCTTCTACAAAAATCTCATGAAAGGATTATACACTTTTCTAGTCTTAGATTTGTCTGCGGTGAAAGTTTTTTGTCCCGTTAAAGTCTTCCACAATGCTGAATAATTTTCTTTTTCAGACCAATCAAGTCTTCCCTCATTAAATTTCCTTACCATTTCTTGAGCGGGGGAAAGGATTTCATTGAGTTGGGAGGCCCTAAGCACATGTGTGTAGTCAAGAAGTTTGAATCTTGTTGTATCTTATCCTCTATGTTGAACCTTCCCAGTGACCCAAGGAATTCATGGGTTATATCAAGGTAGGTTTCTTCAACCTCAGTCAATATCTTGTATAGACCGCAAATTTCCAAATTACTTTTGAATGTAAAGTTGATACCCATAGCTTGCATGGTAGACATGCATGCATATCTAGTGGAAATCAGTCTTCTTATTATGTGTTCGGGGTGGAGAGGCTTGACTAACACTTTCATTGTCGTTCCTTTGCCATATGTAGCTCCCTCAGGTTGTTTCCAAGTCCATTTAATTTGGTCTTCCTCCAACTTTGATAGAAAATCAACCGGTTCATCCTCCACTTCTTTAGTCTTTGTGTCACCTCCTTCTTCTTCATAGTCATGGGACCCCAAACTTGTGTCCAAGTTTAAGGGCACTATCTCAATTGGTGCATCGACATCTTCTTCTTCAATCAACAACCAACATCGAGAAGGTTTTTGTGTGACATGTGGCTTGGAACGACAAGGAAAGTGTTGGTGAAGCCTCTCCACCCCTAATTGAATGGTGGTACCCAGCCCCCACCACGGTCGTGCTACCAGCCTTCATTTCACCACCTTTGAATGTAACATTTTCCACTTTCCACCAAGGCTATTCTACCCTCTACCCAACATGGCCATGCTCCTCCTTGTTTATCTTCCCTTCCATTGTTAGGATAGTTGGGTTGCTCACCTAAAAAGTATGAAAGATCACATGGGTGAGACTCCAAGTCCCAATGATACGATATAACGCCTAAAACATATGTTACTTACTAGAGAGGATATTAAAAGGAAAATAGTTAAATAAATCAACATATTTATTATTTGTATACCCAAAGGCATATTCTTATTCATCATCTCTAGTACTACATGCAAGACCATTAAATAACATGGATATACTAATGATAAAAAGAATGACCATATAAATCACAACTATGTTTAGCATCAATCAAACCTAAATAGATATATTACATGGCTTATTTGCATTTTAGATACCTTAGACTAAATGAGGTGTATTGCCTAATCAGATAACAAAATTCTATGAAGCCATCCTAGTGATGTACATTTTATATCATCATTTAGACCACTTTTGGTTGTATTTCCTAATCAATTTCACCACAAAATCACTCTTAATCATGCTAGATTCTTCACCATTTTAGTTCTTTACTCGTTCCATGGATCAATATGTAGGTATCATGATTGGAAATCAAAATGGGGACTATTTGACCATGATTCAAGCTTCATCACATTTCCAAAGAATTCCCCAAAATTTAAAAGATTATTTTAGAGAAAACTAACAACAACACACCATTCATCAACCAACATGATGAGTCCATAGTAGGAAGACTACGCTATTCAACAAGCAATCCACACATTGTGTTGGCTAACCAACACGTTATGTCACCTTCAATCCAGAAAAGTCAAGAGTCAGTAAATCCCAATAACAAGGCATCTTATATCTAAACCCGTCGTGTTCCCTCACTCTAAAATTTTCTAGAGTTCTCTGACTTACAGCAAAGTGCCTTGTTGTTCAACCAACATACCATGTCATCTTCGATTGAGGTAGTTCTAATTCATAAATTGTAAGAAACATGTTGTTTTGACTTTCCAACATGTTGTGTTACCTATCGTTTTAGTTCAAATTAGAAGAATTTGCCACACATTTTTTGATACTAATGAAACTCACTTGGGACGGTTACAACAAATCATTTGATGCAAAACACAACCATAGTAGAGACAAGAGGAGTTAGAGGTAATTTTAGAGAAGATGGAGTGGTTCCTCAAGAGAAAACTATCTTCTTCCTCAAATCTTCTTCAACAATTGCAGCAAATATCTTCATTCTCCATTCCAGTCACTAGAGAAAGAAGGTTGCTGGAGAAAGTGTTGTAGCAAGGATCATATGGTGACTTGCAGCTGAAGTTATTCTTTATTCTACTACCTATTTGAAGATTTTTTTCGTTCCTCGCTCTTACTATGTCCAACACAATTTTCCACTGCTTATATTTGCAATCCTTAGCCATGGACAAGTAGAACTCTTGTTCTTAGGGATGGGGGAGTACCTACCTTGTCATAAAATTCCTAAACATGAATTTCATATTATATGTTGTTATTTCACTTTTTTAAGGTTCATCAGAGTTTATTTCTTATTACATGCTTGGTTGGCCACTTTGTGTGTATGATTTATGCTCTTCGTATAATCTGGAAATATATGAAAAGGAGTAAGGATATGTACCTTAGTTGCACTATCTTAATCATGGGAGTGGCTCGAAGTGCTGGGAGAAAGGTTTGTAGTTCAAATCTGAGTATATCCATGAGAGTGGTATACAAAATTAGCATTGTTCTACACTACCAAGATGTGGGTGTTGAATACAAACCTCCTTTAGTGTTATTACTAGAATGTTTGATTTTTTTTGCTCTGTAAGTTGTGATTTGAATGTGAATCCATGTTCTCTAGATCTTTTAATATAAATGTAATCATAAATAAAGTGATCCATGTTTTAGTTCTTTATGTATAGTTAACTTAGTCAACTTATAAGAAACCAAATCACCTTATAAATTGATCTAGATTGTTGAAATTCCCTGCTTTTGTGTATGAAAACACCTTGCTCGTTGGACAATCTCAATTATACTACACACACCTATATACTTGTGGGGTAGTATTTGAGTTATAAATTTAAGATGCGTGCACATAGTTAATACCTAGCCATTTGTACAAGATCTAAGGATATTCAAATTCCCTATATCTCTCCTCCAAACCTCAGGTCAAAGAGATGTATCAAAAAATGTAGAAAGCACACTGACTAGCCCACCATGGATGTATGCTAAAAGAGAATCCACCAAACTTAGGCCCATCCTTGGTGCATGTCACAATGCCACAAAAATGGGTAAAAACATTATATAACACATCTCATTACTCATGCGCTCCCACTGTGCCATCAACCTTCATAGAGTCCCAAAACTATTAAAAAAAGATAGGATTATGGATCCTAAGCATCCTCATATATTTGATGATATATGGCACTGAGCATCTTCTCACAACTATAGGTTGTTACGAGATTAACTCATTTCACTATAGTTTGTAATAGACTTAGGGGAATATATCTACAGATGCATTGCTCTACAAGTTAGGTTTCTCTTAATAGTTAGGTTCATTGCTCTATTATTATACCAACCAAAATATAAGGAAACCTATCACCAGATAGAAAAATAATGAACTAGTAACTAACTCAAGAAGACATTTAAAAAGTTCAAACATCAAGACCTAGATTCTCAAAATAAGGCACACAAGTCACTCCCTAAAAGGCATTTCACATAAATCAATTCCTTAACGAAACAAGGATAATATGTTTCCTAAAATTCATTGATTGTCACATCTTAGTCATTATGACTGATAGGAGGAAATATACATAGAACCACCCTTTCATTTATAGGAGCCACCTTTTCATGTTTCAAAAACATAGTAATAATAGAATAACTCAAGGCATGCACTATAAATGTATAACCATCATCATCAGCTTACAAGCTAACACCTTTTAGGCATGCAAGTCATATTTCATCATTTATGAAGAAATCCTACGCTTTCTTTTACCATCGGAATTTACTTACTTAATAAAGTACAACAAATAATTGTTGGTTACATGAGAGAAGGGTACATGTGGCACATTTCTCTAACATGCAGGCCAAAAACTCATCAGTTCAGGCACAAAGTACATAAAACTACCATCTTGTAGCACTTAAAGAGTATATAACCATAGATCTACAACATGCAAGCACATAGTAGGTAATAAATAAATCAAAGGTTACATCACTCACACAAAAAAGGCATAAATGAATTTATGCACAAAAATCTACACCGAAGCTCCTAGCTTCACAATAAACTCCAGTATTGAAGGAAAACTCTCTGCCCCTTTTTAGAAAGATTAGGATTTGATCTAGATAAATATTTGTTTGGGATAATAGAGTTGGGTTTGTCTGGTTTCCATCTTGTGCTATTTGGTAACCTAATTGGCACCCAAATGGGAATGATCTTATTTTTAGTGTTGTATATAAAAATAACATATAAGATAGAGCTAAATCCAAATTAGGATTTGTAATCGCTTGAACATTAGGAATGAGTTGGCTTGGATAATTGGACTACACAATCCTGAACGGACCCTGTTAGTACAGTTTTTACCAAACAACACATTTGGGTGAACATTAGGACTGATTGGATCCTATTCCAAATAGGCACTCCAATATATGAGTTCCTCTCCTTCAAGTGTGCTATATCATTTTTGTTTCATGGTCAAAGGCAACTATACAAGTAAGAGAAAGGAGGAAAATGGCATCAGATTAAAACCACCTAGAAAACATCCAAAAATGATAAGAAGCTAAAAGATCATCAGGGAACACGTGATCAAGGTTTGACTTGTTTTGATTAGAGCTCATCATCTACCAGATGGCTTGCATATCATCAACAAAGAAGAGAATAAGGGTGGGTTGCTTTAGAAGCAAGGACCGATGAAGCCATAAATCCCATTTGTTGTCGTCATCCAATAGCGTCTCACTCTACAATGGCACCAATAACACCCAAGTTCATGCAATATGACTATGTGTTTTACCTTAACTTTCAAACCTTAATTCGGCAGGATATGCCTTTAATTGTCTAATTTCTAGTGTTTTCATAATTTGTATTTTTATAAATACACATCTTAATAAATACAATATATTATTTGTAGGAATCACAAATAAATTTATTTGTATCCATTAAATTATATTCCTATCAAGGTGGTCATGGTGATTAAAGAAAACAAGTCAACAATTTTACATTGTTCAAAAAGCTTAAAAATTCATTAATGTATTTGACTGTAATGGAAAGTGCAAAATAGTGTAAGTGGAATATGACCCGACCACATGGAATCCATCTACATGAATCAATCACATCATGATCCATGTAATCAGCTAGTCAAAGACTTTCCTTCCAAAACCATCAAGTGTTGCCATGGTTCAGTTGTGATTGGAGAAAAGGCAAATAAATAATTCAAGAAACTGAGCACTTAATGCAATACAATGAAGAGATGGAATTAACCATATCTACAAAATCAAGATTTTTTGTTTCAATATTTAATTAAGAGTTAATTGATACAAAATCTCAGTGGTGAAGTTCTTTCCATTATTGGTTTGTTTCATTTCATACACAAAAGTATTGACACTACAATCTCAATTGAAATTGAATGTCTTTGACCGAGATTAATTGACCAAGGAAAAAGTGAGAGACTAACAAAAGGAATATGTGATTAAAAGAAGTTTCTACATGCCAGAATTGTAGAAATACAAGAACTTCTTCATAGTGGATGAAGAAGGTGTGTTATCTCCCACACCTACTGACATCCATGATGCTGACCTAGGTTCTCCTGCCACCAACATCCAATACCACATGCCTGAAGGGTCTAACACCATATATGAGGGTATCACTACTATTGCACCATGGCACAATACTACAAAATTCACTAAATTTTGGAACAATATTGGCATCACCTTCCCACACATAGTGGATGTGGATAATCTCATGAAAAGCATCCTGATGTGCAACGATTGGAACATTTGGAGGACAGAACACTTAGACTTTGGTTCATCCCACTGATTATTCTCCAAGTCAGACCATATACACCCCCTCTCCAATCTTGTATGTTAAAATGGAATGTTGTGGTGTTATCACACCAAATAGACATCGTACCATCAGACGGATCATCTACCAGAAACTTATCAACCTCATAAGCATACAAGAAACCAAATCCACCTTGACACTAATACAACTACAACACATAGGTGGATGATACATCAACACATGGATCCAAACTCCCACCCAGAGGTTTTAGTGGTGGCATCCTTATGGGATGGAACGAATTTTTTTTTATAGATACACACACCTTCACTCTCAACCACAATATCATGATCCAATTTCTTGGCCCCTCTAACAACACACAATGGCACTTCACAGGGATTTACGGGCCACTCAGTGCCTAAAAGGACCCCGTAATGGAAGAACTACAATCCCTAGCTAATCAACTCTTGCCATCCCCATGGATCATCATTGGTGATTTCAAACTTGTCAAAGGATACCAGGAGAGGTATCATGATAACCCACATATGTGCCCCACCATGTCTCAACATACCACCTTATTTTAGAACTTCATATCTACACACCACCTTAGGGGTTACAATTTGTGATTTAAACCTTGTCAAAGGATACCAAAAGAGGTATCATGTTAGCCCACATATGTTTCCCACCACGTCATGACATATGTAACATCCCAGGATTTGAGGCCTCGGATAAAATGATCTTAAAAGGAATGATTGGACTACCCATATCACCAAGGTGCACCTCCTTTTCCGGGAGCCCATCACTAAGAACTCCATATTTAAGCATGCTTAGCTTGGAGTAATACTGGGATGGGTGACCTATGGGGAAGTTGATCCTGACATGCGCATGAATGAGGACAAAGTGTGCAGTTAAGGCTAGTGGTGGTCTGTGGGGCCAGTCGTCATTCCTGAAACTCTACTAGAGCCTTGGGTAGTGGGCCCAGATATTACAAATGGTATCAGAGCCTAATCCCTCTAGTAGGTGGGACCCACATGGGCATGCAACATGCTAGTCTTGAGTCGTGCGGTCCAGGCATGTAGGAAAGGGTTGTCCATGATGACGTAGCCACCCTTGTGCTGGTATTCTGTGATCGGGAGTTGGGTGTCCATGGGTCATTATGGGTCTACACTGAAATGGGGAAATATTATGAGTCCATATAGTTGAGCCTTGATGAGGACGTCAAGAGTCTAAGTGGGGAGATTGTAACATCCCACGATTTGAGGCCTCAGATAACATGATCTTAAAAGGAATGATTGGACTACCCATATCACCAAGGTGAACCTCCTTTTCTAGGAGCCCATCACTAAGAACTCCATAGTTAAGTGTGCTCAGCTTGGAGTAATACTAGGATGGGTGACCTGTCAGGAAGTTGATCCTGGCATGCGCATGAGTGAGGACAAAGCACACAGTTAAGGCTAGTGGTGGTCTGTGGGGCCAGTCGTTATTCCTGAAACTCTACTAGAGCCTTGGGTAGTGGGCCTGGGCATTACAACATACCACCTTATTTCACAACTTCATCTCTACACATCACCTTAGGGATTACGAAACCAATAATGGTTGTTGGACATGGCATATAGGTCAGCACGAAGCCTGACACGATCGATTTCTCTACAACAACCTCTGGGACGATGCTCACCCCACAAACTTTATATCCATCCTACCATCCAGCCTCTCTGACCATTTTTCCATTCATATGAACACCACTCCCCTCTCATTGGGTCCCAAGCCTTTTTTCTTCAAAAGATTTTGGACACATCTACCGAACTTCATACCAACTACCTATAATTTCTAGACACATCAAGAATCCACCAACAATTCTAGCTACAACCTCCACCACAAACTCAAAATGCTCCTACTAGCTCTTAGGATATGGAGTAAGCCACACACCATATCTATACCAAATGCTATCATTGAAAAAGAGAAGCTATTTCTTTCTTCCATACAACATAACACATCCCCTGTCCCTAGATAGATCATTAAGGATGACATCCTACTCCTCCAAAGCCAAGAAGAAATCCTATGGAAACAAAGAGAAAATGTCAAATGGCTACCAGAAGGAGATAAGAACACCAAAATTTTTCACGCCATCTGCAACTATCAACAAAATCACAAGAAAATCACTAATATGGACGGGTTGGACACATCCATCATACCACGAAGGGTTCTCACTGAACACATTGTCACATTTTTCAAAAACTATATAATAGAACCCACCCACACTATTATAGGGTGCTCCTCAACCATGATACGATCTTCCTAGACAAAATACCACATGCTAACAACCTTCTCCAACCCTTTATTGACCACAAAATCTATGCGACCATGATATCCCTTAGTATGGACAAGTCACCTGGTTCGGACGATTTTGATATGTCCTTCTACCGCACCTAATGGAACATTATCAAAGCAGACATTCACAGTCTATGCCTACACATTCACCAGGAGCATAACATTTTGCATCTCATCAAACACATCAACCACACACACATTGTACTTATACCTAAAAAAGAACACCCCACATCCATCAAAGATTATCGGCCAATCATCCTCATCAACTCCTCCTATAAAATCATTGCTAAACTCTTCAATTCCCACATGAAACCATTTTTGTAGAAGTTTATTAACCACCAGCAATGCACTTGTTTGCCCCATAGGAACATACAAGATGCATTCATCATGGTTCAAGGGACTCTATATACCTATTTATCTACCAAAGAGTCAGCCATCACACTCAAGATCAACTTTGATAAGGCTTTTGACAACGTCAATTGGGATTTCCATATTAGTTGTACGCTAGGTTTAGACTTCCCACCATAATTGTATACATGGATCAAATCATGGATCAACTCATGCTATTTCTCCACCCTCATCAACGGCTCTACTTTTGGCTACTTCAATAGCTCTAAGGGACTGAGACAAGGTAACCCCTATCCCCTTATCTCTTCATCATTGTTACCTATATCCTCAACTCCCCCATATGTAATGCCCCCATAAACAACATCCTCCACCCGCCTAAGGGATGCTCACACAATGTCATCCAATATGTTGATGATACCATCATTTTCATTAAACCCCTCGAGCCTGACCTCATTAACCTCGTCAGAATCCTGACTATCTTCTTCAAACTTTTGAGACTTAAAAATCAACCTCAACAAGTCCACTATTATTGGCAATTGATGAATGCATCTGAAATGAACAGATACATTGACTTGCTAGGTTGTAAACATGAGACTTTTCCATTCTCCTACCTCGGCCTGCCCCTCACCCCATCTCGTGTACCATGTGTTGCATGGAACTTGATTATTCAATGATTTAAACCACATGTCCTATCTTGGAAAAATCGATAAAGCTCTCCTCCTATCACCAGTAACAGATCAAATTCTCTTAAAAGATGCATCCTCATGCAGCTTAGTCAAGACGAAATCAGTAATCTAAAATTCTCTTTGGAAAACAATACCTCAAACATCATAACTTGGAAATGGGGCAGCACATTTTCACTTAAACAAGCCTACATCTACCTTTCCTTCAGAGGTTTTTCCCCATCCACCACCAAAATTTGGAAACAGAAATGGCCTCATAAATATAAAACATTCCTATGGCTTTTACTACATAACAAGTTGCTCACAAGTGAAAACCTTACAAAAAAGGGCTTCATTGGTCCTTTCAGATGCTCACTATCTGAAAAAAGTTTTGACTCAGTTGATCACATCTTCTTCAAATGTATCTTTTCACAAAACATCTTCTCACACTATACACGAAACTGCATTCCTGAACTCAAGGAAGCAACTTTCCCATCAGTAATCACACCAAATAGACACTACAAAAACTTTAGGAGTAGTGATATCTTCACCACCATCAGTTGGAATCTCTGGAAAGAAAGAAACAATAGAATCTTCAACAACAACAAAAAATTGAGACAAAATATTATATCACAAATAGATGCAAATCTTCACATTCTAACAAAATGCAGGTAACCATGTTGAAGGAGGACATGACGAATATGATGAAGGTGAATCTGAAGCAAAGTTTTTGTGCGACCTCAAAACTATGGTTGATGATGAAACATGAGTCAGTATAGTCCAGCAAGAACTTTGATTTCACTATCGGGAAGTTGCTTTTTTCAACAAACTTGGGATTATCCTCTTATTTTCTTTAGAGGAATTTTTAAGGGGTGCCTCCCCCACTTCACCATAACATTGCTTTTATCTCCTCTAGGCACAAACGTTAAATTTTTCTTCCAGTTTATGTTATTTTCAACATCTTGTACGGAACTCACATAAGTAGGTGTTTGCTTGCTTCGATGTGTTTTTAATATATGCCATGACTTTTCCTCAAAAAAAAATCTTGGAAAAACAACTTCCTATCCACATCATGAAGGATTGCATTACTAAATGCAGCTCTTATCCCTATCATCACATAATACCTCTCTTGTATTCCTCTACCTTCTGCAGTGCTCAAAACCATTGACAAAATATGATGAACCTTTTAATGGGAACTACACCGCAAGAAAATACATCTTGTGAATTGGGACACCAGTTCTAGCCCCAAATCAGAGGGAGGATGGGGCATTATCAACATCATAATCCATAGCCTCTATCTCATCTATAAGATCACAACATCACTATGTCATAGAGAAAATAAACTATGGACAAACATTTTCAACTACAAATATCTCACACAATAAACATTATGGTCCTTTGGATCCCATAGATCCAACTCACCCCTATGGAAGCATTTATCCAATATGATTGTAACATCATTATGTTGTCTCGGGACTTAGAGGGCCTGAGAGGACAAATCCAAAAACATTAGCTAATTATTTCATAGAGCAATGCAGAAGTGACATACCCATACATGAACATTCAACCATAACATACACCATAACATTTCTCAACATTCAACATGTATATAATTACAACATGAATTATTATAGTTTCACAATACACATTGAAAGGATAATTTTACAACTCTGAACATGTATGCTAACTAGGATCTTACACAATAGGTACAAGATGAACACTGCTCACTTCCTGCCTTTTATCCCATGCAAGATATGAACCAAAAACATATTAAAATAACAAATCAACACAATGTGTTGTATATGTGGGTGAAAGATACATATAGATTATGCTTGCATACTTGAAATAATTTGAGAAAGAAAAGAAAGAATCAGTGAAAACATTATTTAATGTGATAATTAGGTAAACACATATTTTAAGATGTCTTTTGATGTGTTTGTACTACTAAGTGGTGTCATACTTCATTTTTCCTCACCCCTTGGGCTATGGGGATGTGCAGACCTTATATTTAGAGGGAAAGAGAGAGAGATAGAGAGAGAATGTAGACACTTAGTAGCTAAAAACCATCCATATTCTTTGTTGTTCTTAGTGACTTGGTGAAGATATTATAATCATAGTACATTCAAGCAATATTCTCAAATAAGAACAACTAATACATCATAGCTATTTCACACAAGAAAACTAGTCATATACTTAGATAAGGCCCATGTGCCTGAGCTCAGAGATTTCCTATATGTCCATGATCATCTGGATAATTTGGTCATCACCTAATCAATAACAAGTAATCATTATCAATAATTGTTCATCATATCATAGGCTATTTAGGTCCAAACTAGGGTTTAGCCAAACCTAGGTTCAAACTAACCTTAATTGGTTTATGATATTTTTGTACTGATCTAGAAGTCATTATTTAGGTTTGGTTCAGTTTTCATTAAGTTCTGATGCTTGGTCTATTTTCTAGAATTAATATGAGACTTGAAACATGTAATTAAGCATTAATGAGAAAAGGCTATACGAACAAATAATACTAAGATTTGAGTCTGCAAATTGTCTCTAAATGACTGTGGGGTCAAATAGGAACTTTTTGAGATTTTCTATTGCTCATATATCATTTGTTCCATTTAATATTACTCTAAAAGGAAGCATAACATCTAAATCAAAAACCTTGAAAACTAATCATCAAAAGTATGATCTAAAGGTTTCATAGTGAAGAGGGTATTTTTCTAATCTAGGGATATTTTGGTGAATTTATTGGCCAATGGAGCTATTTTTAGTGACATTTCTAAGTTCTAGTCTAAATCTGGGAATTTAAGAGGAATTTACCAATTAGGCCACCCATTTTGTTCTGACAAACTGAACATGTTCATGTGTTGGGTTGACATTACAGTTCTTGTTCGGTTCAAACTAGTGAACCTAACCTCTCCACCCTCTAATGCTATCTGGAGTTCCACGATCATCTAATGAGTGGCCTCCTCCATGAGGACTAGCTCTAGTGAGAGTCCAAATCAATTGGAACCTCTTCAATCAAAGACAAAAAGCCTTGATCTTTAGCTGACCATGAGGAGATGAATAGACAAGTACTCAATGTGCCTCTATGCATCAGGTCACCGCACCAACCATCCCCTCCTCTTCATGACATCAACATGAAGTTCTGGAGGAGTCATGGAGTCCTCAAACTAGGTGCACCACCTTCATTCCACCTCCTGGACGCTTTATGGTTAGGATAACTGATCTGATGTGTCCCTAGGTGTCACACTGTTGAGTCCCACAAGGCTAGATCATGTAGATGTCCCTGGTGGTGGTAGTGGTGGTGAATCATTATGGTACTAGTGGAAGGGGGTCTGTGGTTTTCCTCGCCACAGCCTTAGATACTCGTCCAGGGTAATGTGCATCATCAAGGGGCCTTCATGAAATTGATGCAGGCATCTAAAGATTGCAAGAACACCACATCTTCCTCATCTGGTCTGGTGGGCTTGTAGGCTCACAAAGATGCCATGACTGAGGACGGTAGTGTTGGAAAAGGTTTCTTCCTCAACATTTCACTCGATCTCACAAGGCCTTAGGGAATTTGTAAAATGTTTTGAATCAAGGAAAGTTCTTTGCAGGTGTGAGGACAAGCAGATGACATCCCCTCCATACTGAACCTCCTTGTACACTATCCCTCGTCAAGACCCTGATCCCTTAATAGATTCAAGAAGATCCACAAATTCTGTAGAAAATTTAGGAACCTCACGACGACTTATTCATCGAGAGTCTAGGTCATTGTCACCTGCTTAGCCACCTGCTCCTTAGATTTAGGGACTAGGAAATGATGGTTCCTAGTAGCATTGAGCCATGTGTGACATACCCCAAAGACAGTCTCAATGACTATAGTCCTCAATGCATCAATTTGCCACGTACTTCCAATATGAAAACCTAAAACCTTGTTGTAGCAGCATGATGTCTTCATCAATGTTTAGCCATATGTTTATCATCATTTAATGTACCTTATACCAAGAACCAAAGTTTAACCAATTTGATATTAGCACTTATGAAGGCGCATGTAAAGGTATATTTAACTCCAGTACATCTCAATTGACTTCTAGTATTAGAAAAATAATTAGAGCTCACTTTATTTTACAAGTTCATGCTTCAAGCTTCATATCTAAGAGGCGTGGACAACAAATAAGACTATCAATCATTTTCGAATGGCAAGGTTTACGGAGTAAAAAAAACCTAAGATGTAACAAACACAACATATGATTTAATTTGTTTTGTGTTAAAAGCGCTAGACAAGAGATATTTTCATAGAAGTGAGAATAGAAGTTTTTTTATATTGAAAATTATAGTTATAGAAGTAGTTTCCTTTTTATTTTTGTATTTAGAGAAAACATTTCCTCCATACAGTTAAGTACTTCCCACCATAGTCCAACACATTTTATATTATAATTTTTATTTTTTATTTCTTATATTTGTATAATAATCTCAAAATTTTTAACTTTTCTACCAAAAACATAAATTATTAGGTTTCCTACTATGTTATGAATAGATTTATTTTAGTTTCCTTTTATTTATTTTTATTTTTTTATAACAAAATTTCCCCAAAGTTTTTATCTCATATTCCTTTATTATTTAATATGTCCAACCAAGTAACATAACACATTCATGACATACTACTTGTTTATCCACACTATTTGTGGGTTATATTGATTTCACTCTACCGAGTGATTTATATTTTTTGTCTCCATTTTATATTTTTTCTTGACATTTTTAATATATTTGTCACCAAATCTTCCTCTTCCCCTTGTCTCCACTCCGATTCCATGGTGATAAAATGAGAGAGAAATGGCTAAAAATACACTTAGTTGGTTCCCCTCCATTCCCCTTCATTCCTCTCCATTCCCTTCCATTCCCCTCCATTCTCCTCCCCTCCTCATCACTTTGTTAAACCAAACTTCCCAAGAATCTTCCCATCCCTTCCCCTCCCCTCCATATATCACTTACCAAACATGCCTTAAATGAAGCAGTAGGATTTTATAGAAAATTATATGATAAAGAATTAGGGGATCTTATTGACAACTTTACATGGATACTAGAAAGAATCTTAGGGAGAAATGATCATAATAATAATATATCTAAATCAGCCACGAAGGAGGAGATTAGCAACTTTCTGAGAGAACTAGACCAAGGTAACACACTGGTACTTGACTGGTTCAATGTTACCTTGTATAGAGTTGCTTGGAACATAGTCAAGAGTGATATGATGGACTGTGTTCAAAACTTAATTGAAGATAGAAATACACATATAGATTGAAAATTTGTCAAGCTTGTCCTTATCCATAAGATAGAGACCCCTATGAGAATGAATGACTTTTGACCCATTAGCGTAGGAAAAGTCATCATAAGGATCACTTCTAGAATGAATATTGTTGATGTTATCCACATTGCTACCTAACATGGTGCCCATAGAACAAGCAACCTTCGTTGAAGGTAGGAAGATTAGTGATATTATTACACTGATTCAAGAGATTATGCATGATATCAACTAGGGGAACATACATAAAGAGATTTCACTATACAAATTAGACATTTCCATAACATTTGAAGAGTGGGTTAGAACTTTCTAGAAGGAATTCTCTATGCCCTAGGGTTTAATAAATAGGTTATTTCTGGCATCATGAACATGTTAGAGGAGCTTGGTTCTGAATATTTTTTGAACGGGGTAATGAAAGGCTTTTTCAAAGCTTCAGAGGGACTAAGTCAAGGAGACCCTTTATCCCCCATATTATTCATTATGTCAAAAGAGACGTTAGCAATGCATATTAAAAGAGTGATGGAAAGAGGTTGCATCTAAACATTTATCAAAAAGGGGAGTTGACCTACATTATATCATGTTTGCAGATGACCTCATTTTCTATGTAAATCTTTAGGGGGAAGACCATAGGGAGGGTAGATACGACCCTCAATGCATACTCATTGGAACCATGAAAAAGATAAATAGAAACGAATTGGTTATAACTATGGGATCCCCTTCAGACCAGAGAAATCTTGAAATCGAATCCATATGGGGTTTTACATGTGGAATGTAGGGGTCCCTCTCATACAAGATAGGGTAAGTATTAGACACTACGAGGAACCAGTAGGAAAAATCACAATCAGGGTGACATCCTTGGCTGAAAAGATTCTATCCTTATATGGATGCTTTATCTTGGTTAAGTCTATCCTTTCCTCCATTCCCCTACACATTTTAGGAGCATTTGCGGTCCCTATTACTTTCCTAATGATTATTGAGAGAAAAATGGAAAACTTCATCCAAGAGTACAAATATGGGATGAAATTATTATTTGTTGTTTGTTTGGGTAACCATATTGTTGATGTTTAAAATATGGATGTAAGACATACATACAAACCTCTATTGTAGCTTTCCCAAGTGATGTTACATTTACAACATGTATAGAGATATGGACATATACATAAATAGACTCACATGAATTAAAATGCTCTTTTGCAACATATCCTAAAGTGACATATAGCTTATCATCTAACTTATTGTGCAGACAAACTTTTTCAAATGAAGACTTGGAAAATTTCAATACACAATTTTGTGGGAAACCAAATGAACTTCACACTGCCATATGGGAAGGATGGTGAATAGACATCTTGGTGATGTCATAGATGTTGTCACGGAGAACATTATGATGATGCTTTGCCCCACCAATTCCCAGACCCTTGCCTCCCTTTCCACGACCTAACATTTCAAGCTCTCCTTGATTTTTCCTATAATATTCTTGGTCTGATGGTTGGTTGGTCTGAAGGGGTAGTATGTGTCTAAAGAAATTCTTTTTGTAGGTGACCATGCTTCAAATTGGGTTGTCAAACCTTTTTGTATGGAAAACCCCAAGGATTTAAAGATATAATATGAAGATGTAGATAATGGAGCCACCATCACATTTTTAGTTACTATGTTGGATGCGTATTAAGAGGGAAATCAAACCATTAACTAGAACCCCAAGAGATCAAAGGAAAAGGGAAGGAAATGATGAAGGTTTATTTCACAGGTAACACTGTGGTCACACAATTTTAAGATTTCTTTGTTTTTAATGTTTTGTTCAACCTTATTGAGAAAAAATCACTAGAATACAACTAGACAATTTGAAGGGAATTATACTCTTAGGCTGAGTTTGGATGAGAAATTCTGAACTTCTGATAATTTGTACATAAAAAGTGGTGCAGATGGTAGCTGCGGAAGAGACGCCAACGAGGAGGACAGGACAAAACAACTGTTATCCAGCTATGAAAAACTGAAAAGGGAGACGGAAGTTGCAGTCGAAAATTCTGCCGAAACTGGCGTGACTCGCAAGTACAACAAATCTACCACATTTCTATAGATGAAATACATGATCAAATACATAACGATATTAGTTTGTTGTAGGTGATAGTGTGTTTTAACTGTGAAAACCAGTATTTAAGATTGCTCCACCCAAACTAGGCCTTAGAAATTGAGACATAGGGGACTAGTCCATCATTGTT
Organism: Alisma plantago-aquatica; assembly: GCA_963693085.1. NCBI lineage: Eukaryota > Viridiplantae > Streptophyta > Magnoliopsida > Alismatales > Alismataceae > Alisma > Alisma plantago-aquatica. The sequence goes on along the minus strand of OY856410.1, from coordinate 727,574,206 downwards.
GTTGCTTTTCTCCTTTACTTTAAAGAAGAATGCATGTGACACTTCCCCCTGTCTCCCCTAAATTATGAACAAGTAAAAAATATGAATGGATAAAGGAGATTACCATACAATAACATTTAAAATTTTGGGTTTATAAATATAGAAGAATAATATATTATTAAGGAAGGACCAGTGAGAATCACACTCAACCTATTTTAGATTTTAAGATGGAAATACAAAAGATATTCTCTGTTAATTAGTCAATTAAATATAAACCAAAAAAAGCTAGAAAGATGAGGGTTAACAATATGATTTACTTTTTTTATTTGTACAACAAGATTATAGCTAAGTCCTAAAAAAAGGTGAATACTTAATTGGATACATGACAACCAAACACTATAAGAAAAATCCTTTTGGTTGGTACTAATAGTAAAAAGATATTTTCACATTTCAAGTGATACCTTATTAAAAATGAACTTCTTGGTGCATCAATTGTAGTACAAATTTCAATATATACAAATTGTAGGGTTAATGTGCAAATTGCCACCTTTAGATTGTTCTTACTTTTACCTAGTATTATCTAGAGGAGAGAAAAAGAAGGAGACAATATGTTTTGAAGCATCTAAAAATATTGGCACTCTTAATAATGAGGAAACCAAGAAAATGCATAGGTTGAAAACTTTACATGAGCCATATTGAGTTAAGGACTTAAGATTAGAAGTCCCTATCAGCCATAGATCCATAAGAAGAGTCTCCTATCAGTATGTGGAGCTTTTTTTTAGCCCATGACGGGCAAGGCACCTCAAAGAAGAAATAAAGCATCGATTTACAACTTGTCTTGGAAATGATGGAGATGAATATTATAATATAGTTAGTGGAAGAAGACTTGCCCTAGAATACAACTTAAGAGCCAACCTTTATCTTTTATATTATCCTTGGAATTTTATTTTTGCATGGCAAGATAATAGTGGCATGCATGAAAGAGTATGAGTCGACCTTGCATGGCTAGGTGGCATAAAGTAACTTAAGCTAATGACACCTATTACACTCTTTTCAATAAACCTCTAGTATAAGTACCTTGACCCATACTTGTTAGGAAGATTTTCAGATCTTGGAAAGTGACCTTCCCTCTTGTGTCATGAAATACTCTTTTGTGTCAGCTATAGTGAGGGAGAGTTGAGTGTTGAAGTTAGGTATCGGCCAAATAGGTTGAAGCAACTAAGTGAGGTGATATCATCCATTTGGAATGGAGATATCGTGCAAGAGCTTGGAGTTCAAGTCTTGAAGCTTGTAGAAGGCTTTTCTTCAACCTTAGAACATGTGGAGTTGAAGCTTGAATCTTGGAAGCTACTTGAGAGGTGGGTTATATAACTTGAAGCCATCAATATTATTATCTTTTCTTTAATATTGTTCAACTTGTTGATTATTTGCAAATTCAGATTTCCTTTGATCAATTGATATATCTATGAGTTCTAATATGTAATTAGGAATGTTATCCATGGTTTTGAATTAGATAATGATCTTGAGGTTGATGATGACATCATCATTGGACAGCCTAATATGGGTTGAGGACTCTTGAAACCCGATATGGGCTGAAGATTTGAAAACCGGTATGGAATCCATTATGAGGCCTACCCGATATGAAGGTAGGTTATACTTTGTAAAATAGGTTCTATGAATGATATGGAGGATCCCTATCTATCACCTTGTACACGATATGAAAGTAAAACAATACCCTTGCATGATATGAGTAAAACCCTAGAGTAAGGAATGGGAACCCAATATGCTTTTATCCTTTGAAACTCGATATACTCCCTTTACTCTGTGTCAGATTAAAGAACAACTTGGTATCCACCTTGTTATGTTTTGAGTTCAAGGTTCTTATCAATAATAGGAATACAATATAATAGTCAACATGGTAACACGATATGGTAACAAGATACCACTTAATGTGGGTACCCGATATGGTGAACCTATGAGGTAAACTGATATGATGTCCAAAGGTGAAACCCGATATGAAACCTAAGATAGGAACACGATATGATAGTTAACATAGAAACACATACCACCTAATGTAGGTACACGATATGGTGAAATCCAAGATGATATCCAAGAGGGCAATCTGATACAATAACCGATATGAAATCCAATATGACAATCCAAGAGGCAACCCGATATGATGAAAAGTTGATATGGAAGTTTAGAATGAAAATTGAAATGACAAACTAAGTTGAGAACTAGTATAATATTATCTTGAGAGATATATGGCAAAGCTATAATGGTATGCTCGATATGGTGTACTCTAGTACACGATATGAGGACCCAATAACCTCCTATACCCAATATGAGGGTAGTGGTTTAATCCATATATAGCATGAGGTTGACTTAAGATGAGAAAAGTTAAAGTGATACCTAACCCTACATGACTACACGATATGGTGTTAAGGGATATGCCCTAAATCCAATATGAGGATGTGGTTTCACCACATGCTTAAAATGGATACTTGTTAAGATGATATATGCATCTTCAAATACAATAGAATAACATTATCAATCATGCTACTTGATATTGTAGACATGCTCTTATTAATTAAGCTTGTCTAAGTGATGAATAGGATCAATGCAATATATATTGAGATACAATATGTTTAATTCAATTTGATAATGATAAGTTAGTAGACCTTAAATAAGGTAAATTAAGTAATTTACATCTTGAAGGGATGAGAGAGAAACTAAGAACGGAAAGATGATTATATGATTAACCTTCAATAATACTCTTGAGATGAGTGGAGTATGAGTTAGAGATTTATCCTTGTTAATGAAATCTTGAAACCCTAATTGGTTGATTTTAACCCTAATTCATAAGGGAGGATGTGTTCTTTGGCATTTCATGGTTAAGATATGTGTTTGAGATTGTTGATATCATGATATAATATACATGCAAGTATCTTAAGGCAATAAGCATGGTTATCTTAAGGCAATAAGCATGTCTAAGTAAGAGCTATGTTGTTATATGATACAGATTCAATGAGCTATGTGAACTATGTGAACAAATACCAGGGTCTTATGACCTAGAGGTAATGATCATCTGCTAAGTGGTGACAATACTCAGTAATAAATTAAGGGTTGAATACCCAAGAATGATGATGATAAGAGTTTGAGATTCTAAGTGATCTATGTGCTTTAGTAAATTTGAAAGTTTCTGATAAATGCAATTATGATTTTCTTTGTAGCATCTAATATAATTCTTGCTTGTGACTTGATTGATGCTAAAAGATACAATAATGCACTTAATTAAGCAAGATGAATATTATCATGTAGTTGCCCAGATCATAGATCCATTCAGTGTCAGCATTTGTTGAATGGTGAAACGAGTTTTACTCAGAATACATATTTTTGAATATGTGAATAATTAAGGTGCTCAGTGGACTCCCAAACTAAATAAGGGTGCTCAGTGGACTCTCTAAATACACGGGGATCGCTCAGTGGACTTCCTGATGAAACTAAACCAGGATTGCTTAGTGGTCATCTTGATAATCCGGGAAAGCTAAGTGGTCTTCTCCCAAAGAGAGTACATTCTATGACTGTAACTCTATAGCGAAGATGCTTCTATACCCCGACATAGCTAATTACAACAGATACAAGATGTCATGCTAAACCTAAGTGCTCTCGTACTAACTGAGAAAGGTGAGGTCTTGATAGCCGGCTCTGCCATTGACCTTGTATGGTACCAATTTCAACTTACTAGTGGTAGGTTGGAGTATGAGCGGTATATCTCATCTCCTCTGGCCATAAATATCAATCTGAACATGTAATCAACCGTGTAGTGTATTTTCTTAAGGATCAAATACGGAAACAATGGTCGATGCCTTATTACTTTTATATATCTTAGTAGATAGATGTTATACATGTTCTTCATATCCTTTTCAAGCAAAAGATGATTTATAGATATGTTATAAATATCTATATTTTGCACTTTTTTTGGTGAACGTAGGGTGTTGCCTCTTACTATTAGAAAAGAGCATTCAGCGGTTATAGGGTGTAGCCATAGAAAAGAAAGGAAAACTATACCTGGAAAAACAAAGGGAAAAAGAAAACTAACTATGCAAAGCTACCATCTCCTTTTGACATAATAACCAAAACCTTTGCGTATCTATGCAGCAACCTCTAAAAATCCTCACATTTCTTTCTTTCCACATCATATAGATGATTAAACAAGCTGTAAACTTCAGCTTGCCCTTCAGCTTCAGGAGTTTACCAAACGTGCCCAACTGCACATTACTTCCCTGATCAGTTCTCCAATGCCTCCATATATCTTCCGCAAACCTGCATTCAAAGAAAACATGCACATAGCTTTCTACATGTTCTTTGCACATAACACATCTCGACGCCATTTGGTAGCCCACTCTCTGAAAATAATCAATAGTAGGAATTCTGCCCAGAAATCCCTTCCATAGAAGATTGGACCACCTTCTTGGTACCCCTGACCAGATCCAACTGCCCCACATAACATTCTGATGTTGTTTTCTAATAAGATTCCAGCAGTCCTTCAAACAACAATCCCTCTTACCCCTAAAACAGACATGATCTTCAAACTGAACTTGACATTTGACATTCTTCAGAATATCTTCTACCTTATACGACCCTCTAAAGATCGGCACTTTCCAGCTATCACCATCAATACAAGCTTCCACACAGCAATTCAGACCTTTTCCCATTCTGAACACAAAGTCTAAATTCACCTTCTCAATCATTTTCTCCTTCCCCCCTAGCCTGGGGTCTCTCCAGAACAGAATTTTTTTGCCATTGCCCAAACAGAAAACAACCTCTTTAAGAAGAATATCTCTTTGTTCAAGCAACTTCCTCCAAAGCCAAGAAGAGTTGACTCTAGACTTAACAGACCAAATAGACTCATTTTTTATGTACATTCCATTCACCCATTTAACCCACAAGCTATTATTTTCAGCTGCAACATTCCACAGGTTTCTAACCAAACCAGCCTTAGACCAATCATCAATACAACGGATGCCAAGCCCACCTTCCTTCCTGGGTCTACAAACAACTTCCCAAGAGACAGTATGCAGATGCTTTCTTTCTTCAGAGTCTTTCCAAAGGAAATCCCTCATTAGTTTCTCTAACTCCATGATAACAGATTTGGGAAGAGGAAAAGCAGATGTCCATAAAATATTATAAGCCGAAAGAGTAGAAATGATTAACTCAACTCTACCCGCTTGAGACAAAAGGTTACCTTTCCAAGATTCATGTTTATATTTGAACTTATCAATAATGGGATGGCACATAACTTTGGCAAGCCGGCCAGTAAACATGGGGACACCAAGATATCTCATCGGCAAACTGCAAATCTCCATATTCAACACATTCCCCACAATAGGCTTATCATCGTTCCTACTTAGAAAGATATGACTCTTGCTATTGTTAAGCATTAAACCAGAAACCATACTAAAGGATTCAAGAATATCTTTAAAACAACTAGCATTCCTTTCATCAGCCTTTGAAAATAAGAGCAAGTCGTCGGCAAAGATAATATGGGAGACACTCACATCCACTGCACATAAAGGTTTCAATCTGCCAGCTTTAACCTATGCATTAATGATCACAGACATACCTTGCATAGCAACAACAAAAAGTAAAGGAGAAAGGGGATCCCCTTGCCTCACCCCATTAGAAGCCACAAAACTCTCAATAGGGCAACCATTAATAAGAACTTTATAAGAAGCAATATCAAAAATCTCACGAATCCATCTGAGCCAGCATTCAGGGAAGTCCATTTTAATCAACAGAAACATAATATAGTCCCTTCTCACCATATCGCAGGCTTTGGCTAAATCATCCTTAATGCACATGTTGCTTTGAGTGCCTCCAAAATTGCTGAGAATTTCATTAGCAAGTAAAATAGCATCACCTATCCTTCTCCCCTTCACAAAAGCTATCTGATTAATATCAATAATAGACAGAAGCACCAAGGCTAAATGGTTAGGTAAGATCTTAGAAATAACCTTATACACAGTGTTACATAAAGAAATGGGTCTGAAATCCTTTAAATTGACCGCACCAGTTACCTTCGGAATGAGAGTAATCATGGTACTATTGCATTCTTTAAGAAGCCTTCTAGAATTGAAAAAAATTAAGAACAGCTAAAGACACATCATCTCCGACAGTATCCCACATCACCTTAAAAAATATCGCATTAAAGCCATCTGGGCCAGGGGCTTTGTCACCACTTAGATGCATAACAACATCATCAATCTCCTTCTTAGTTACCTCACTTCTGAGCATATCAAATTGCTTTATGTCAATTTTATGTAAGACCCACTCTTCCTTCCAACTCACAACATCCTTCGAGGATCTATTAAAAAGTCTATTATAAAAATTATTAACATTCTGACGAATCACTTCCATATCATAAACTCTAATCCCCTGCTCATCCTCCAAAACATTAATGTTGTTTTTGATCCTCCTTGTCTTCAAAGACGCATAGAAAAAAGAAGAGTTTCTGTTCCCCAACTTGAGCCATTGAACCCTACTTTTTTGGCGAAGTAAGGCCTCTTCATCATTGAGAGCTTTAACAATCTCCAGCCTTAACAGAGTCATTTTCTTTTGTTTATCTTTATTCAAGGGGTCAGCATCAATTTCCCCCTGTAGACTGAACAACTCCCTTTCAAGTTCCCTAGCTTTAGAGAAAAAATTTCCAACGACCTCGCTGTTCCATTTTCTAAGAGCACACGAGACATCATATAACCTTCTGTACACCCTATACATGGGGGTTCCATGAACCTCAATATTAAACCAAGCATCACTGACTATATCTTTGAAAGAGTCTTGATTAACCCAAGAGTTAATAAAACTAAAGGGAGTTCTAACTTTCTTCTTCACCCCCAGCCTTAGCACCAAAATCTTATGATCACTTACAACAGCCGGAATGACTTCACCCCAACAGAACGGGAACTCAGAGAGGAAGTTGACATTAGTAAAAATGCGGTCAATTTTAGAAAAAGTAATGAGCCCTTTTTTACTATGGCTATCCCAAGTAAAGAAAAAACTATTTGCTTGCAAATCAATAAGATTTGCATCAGCAGTAGCTCTATTAAAATCTTCCATGTTGCGCTTTGAAGGAGGCTGCTTCCCAATCTTTTCTTTCATCAGACGAACAACATTAAAATATCCTAACACACACCAGTTAACTGGATTCTAGCTACTGATAGTGACGAGAGAGTCCCAAAGAAGAACAAGTTCCAAATCCAGATTGGCGCCATACACAACAGTCATATGAAAACTGGACATACCCCTATTAATAACACAATGGATACATTGATCATTTTTCATCATCACCCTCATGTCAAGATCCCTGTTAACCCACATGATCATAATATGAGTGTAGGAATAATACTCAAAATTATCCACAAAGCTAGCATCACGGCAAATCTTATCAACAAAACTCCTCAGACTCTCTTTCTGGATCCTTGATTCCAAAATGATATAAATGTCCACCTTATTCCTCCTTATATCATCCCAGATGTGAGGAATTTTATTACTCCCTCCTCTCACATTCCAGGATAGGATACTAATAGGTTCATTCATTAGGAGGAAGGGAAGAAGGTTCCCCATCCACCACAGCCACAACCACTAATATACTGACCTTCTCACTATAAATTTCCCCTTCATCAAAATTAGATAGAGGTGAATATTTATTCAAAGATTCTGGGATCACTCTTGTACTGCTTTTAGCAACACCTTTTGGAGCAGACTTCCCCTTTTTATTTTTAGTTTTCCATCCTAAATTTGGAGTATCCACTGGAGTAATCAGTTCAGAAATAGTCACAGATCTAGTGGATTTAGTAGGATGCTCCACACTAGGAACTCCATTACTTATATCCCCATCTTCCATTCTGTCTTCAGCATCCATGAACACTTCTCCATCATCATTATCATTGCTCTTTTTAGGAACCCATTCCATCGTCACCTTCTTTTTAGGAGCTCTTCCCTCCATCTTCCTTTGGTCTTCACACATGGAAGACTCATGTCCATATAGACCACATGTCAAACACTTGTTGGGCTCCCATTCATATTCAAACTGGATCGTATCTATCTGGCCATCATCACTTTCAATCTGTAGTTCTTTAGGATACGAGAAATTAGAGGATATGACAACTTGAATCCTCACGTAATACAGTCTTCGGAACTCCGGCGTCAACTTATCCGATCGCAAAGGACGTCCCAGAATAGAGTCGATATTGCTGAACATCTCCATGTCCCATAGCTCTAACGGCAGATTATAGATCTTCAGCCAAATGGGGATATCAGTCAACTTCATCTTCTCTAGAGGTTCACCCCTCTCCCATTTCTTTATGATCAACGGCTTGCCTGCTACGAACCATGGACCTCTATCTACTTCCATTGCTAGATCCTCATCATTCTCAAAAGATACGATGAAGAAACCTCTTCCTCTGGAGCGTATATCAATCGAACCTCTGATTTTCCATAGCATAGCAAGGTGCTTCACCAATGTTGGCCAATGAGGCTGGAGCCCGATGACATATCCAGCCGCTGTTCTGCTCCACCTAGAAAGATTCCTCTCCGTGATGGATTTAGGATACATCAACTTACCATCAACTAACTGCACTTTCGTTTTTCTCAAATGAACCGGGCTAGCAACCTTCTTATCCTTGAACAACCCCGACCAGTCCATCGCTTCTTTGGTTACCACAACACCAGATGAAACAATCGAACCACTCCTCTTCCTTGAGTCGAAGGTCACACAACCTGGATCAGGAAAGTCTGTCGTCGCCGTCGTCGTCTTTACACTGCCTAGATCTGGAGGGTCGAACGCCGCCATCACCTTGGCCATCGCCCCCTCGATCGCCCCCTCGGTCGCTCCTTCAGTCATCTCCAGGTCACTTCATTCTTTATCAATGAGCTATTACTTTATGTAGTGACTTAAAAAATATATGTTAAACAAGTGGAATTTTTTCTGCTCGGTTTTATATTATTTCCTGTGATAATAATATTGTTGGAAGAGAGTTATATCTCTCACTGGGACAATTGCCTCACCCCGTGGGATCCACAATTTTTAGGTGGACACAGACGAGGGACTAGGAACCAGACTGTAGAAGAAGGATCATTTCAGCAAGGGCAACAATAGTATCTATGGTTGAGTACGATGTCTATCAAAATTTTGTAGATAGAAGTCTGTGTCATCTCTGTACTCTCAGGTCCTTGGGAGATAGTTCTTAGTGGTTTTTATGAACGAATTGAGATTTTGGTTTGCTTATCTCGAGGTTTTTATGTTGCTGATGTGTATATTAAAGTAAAGCAACTGCTACTTGTTATGCTCGAGAAGAAACGAAATACTGAATGTACAATATGAACCACATGTATATAAGGCTTTGGTTCCTTGTGTAATATTTGCTAGGAAAAGGATCTATGTGCAAAACGGTTTTAATTTTTAGTGATTTTTTCTTAATTTTGTTGTTTATGATAATTCCACGATTTTACTGGTGACGGTTTGATTTGTAATCAGATCGTCAAAAAGTTTTTCCATCATAGCCTAAGGCTCGCTGAGTCTACAGAGACATAAGATTAAGTTTGTTGAATCTGTTCTAGTGTCCTCCAGTATATCTTATAGTAAATTCTCCTCATATAGAAGAACAAGAAAGATAAAAGATGGATGGAGCACACAAATAACACACTGCTGAAAGTAGTGTTGCTGCACTAGGAGGTGGTATAAGGGATCAGGCTAGAGACGAACCAGTGCCTGAGAATCCCCAACCTGGCCAAACTCTATTAGAGAACCCAACTTTTCATGCTCTTTTTGGGCAGATGATGAATACAATGACGCACATGGCTGACCGAATACCAGTATTAGCCCCTAGGACATCAGGGTCCAGTGAGAGACATGGACTTGGTAAGACTTTTGAATGGTTATGCTGGGTAAGAGCCACTGAATATACTAGCATACCTGACCCAGTAGATGCAGATTCATGGCTTACTGAGATAGAGAAAGCCTTTAGGATCCTTGATATTCGAGAAGCTGATAAGATTAAGCATGTTGTATACCTTCTGAAGGGAAGCGCTGGCCATTGGTGGGCCATCAAAGAAGAGAAAAGACCGGGTGTTGAGATCAGATGGTAGGAATTCCAAAAAGAGTTTGTCGGTAGATACTTTCCTAAGATTTATCTTGATGAGAATATTTTTCAATTTGAGCGGATTAGACACGGAACAATGAAGGTTAGTGAGTATGAAGCTAAGTTTATGGAGCTTCTGTGGTTTTGTCCACATATGGCCACCACGGACGAGGAGAGAATTTGGCGTTTCGAGAAGGGTTTGAATGCTAAATTGACTACACATGTATCTACTTTAGAGAATAGAGAGATGTTTGCCACTATTGTGGAGTTAGTTAGATGGAGAGAGAGGTCCATGACAGAGAAATGAGAGGCAAATAGTAGGAAGGAACCTGCACAGTTTAAGAATCACAGGTTTGGTAGTTTTAAGAAACCAAGGCTTACTGCACCTGTGGAACCTCAGAGGTTCAATACTCAGACACACTGGACGTCTAGCTAAGGTAGAGGCTGTAGTTTTCCCTATGTTCTTTCCTTCTCAGAACACAACATTCAAGTGGATCTTATACCACTTGAAATGCATGGGTTTGTTATAATTCTCGGGATGGATACCTTAGAGAGTATAAAGTTGTCTTGCATTGTGCTTTCAAGTAGGCTATGTTTACATATGGTGACAAGACATGGGTCTTTCAGGGGGAGAGAAAGATTCTTCCAACTTGTTTAGTATTAGCTATGTTAGCAGAGAAGTTGATGAGACAAGGATGCTTCACATTCTTGGTACATGTAGTAGATACTAGAATAAAGAGCCCTAGTCTCTCTAAAGTTCCAGTTGTTAAGAAATTCGAGGATGTGTTTCTCGAGGAACTTCTAGGTATTCCTCCGCCTCGGGAGATTGATTTTGAGATTAATCTTGTTCTAGACACGCAACCTTATAGGATTATGCCAGTCGAGATGGTAGAACTTGAGAAATAGTTGCAGGAGTTGTTTGAGAAAGGTTTTATATGACTGAGTACTTCACCGTGGGGTGCTCCAGTTCTTTTAGTTAAAAAGAAAGATGGGTCTATGAGACTATGCATAGATTACATATAGCTTAAATGTTGGTATGTATGCCCATAGAGCAACTCATATGATGATTGTAATGGGATACTTTGTAAATGATTTGAATAATAATAAAGGCAATTTCCAATCTATATGTTTAAACTATTTCTGAGATGATGGTGTAACATGATAGATGTCTAAAGATTGTCTTACTCAATGACATATGCTTTTAGGTTCATGACCTAAATGATGAGATCATATGGATGTTAAGAGTATACATTCTTGTTTATTCCCTAGTCGGTTGTTATTGTGGAAATAGCCATAGACATCAATAACACTGAAGACTAGATTGTGTGTTGGTTGATGACAGAATCTCATTAGTCATGATATAGTGATATCAAACCAAGCACATAGGTACTTGTTAGAGAACAAGGTACCGGACAGACCCACCGTGAGAGTGACACATGGAACCATGACATGGTAGTCACAGTCAGCTCTCACAGTGATGGTGGTGAGCGTGATTCTTAGACCTGAAATCACTACACTCAACACATGTCGTTGGGTACACTTTGACATCATCAAACACAATCCTGAAACATGGGTTGTTATAAAGGTGATGATTGGGTGGCTTTGACACATGGGGCTTTTGAGGGGTGAGTGATAGATATGGGATTTGTCCCTCCTAAGGGAGTTTGATATCCTTGGCCACTTGATGAGTAGGATTGAGAAAGGCATGCGCATGCACGTGTGAATCAATATGTGATATTGATGTCATACACATCTCACTCGGTCTACTCTGAGATCAAGGAAATGAATGAACATTGACAGGATGACTGTTCCATGCCTCGAGTTCATTCTGGATATCAGTGACAAAGGAATTATACATTCACTGTAACACCATTCATAGATTGTAGGATGAAAGTTGTTCTCCAACTTTCTACTTTCACTTGGGTAGCAATGATGTGTGACTAGGCACCGCTCTTTGCTTGTGAAGTCATAAGAGTTATGGACTTTCACTGCCAACGTGAAATGGACCTGCAGGGTCACACACATAGGATTTAACCTGGTAAAGGAGTTTTGTCCACAAGCAATGTTTAGATTGATTACTAAAGGAGTTTAGTAGTTCAATTAAACACTCAATTAATCGATAGCTCAATATCATAATGTTCAAAATGTTGAACGCATTGATTGGAGTATCAGATTGATTGAAATCGCATTTGACTGATTCTGCACAATCTGCACTCCCAACCGATCGGTTCATGTGATGAACCGGTCGGCTGAGGTTGCTGAACCGGTCGGCTCAATTGTTGAACCGATCGGCTCATGCACAAAGTGAAATGACCGGTTCAAGTGTTGAACTGATCGGTTCAACTGGTGCAATCGAGCAACTTGGGAAAGTAGGATTGGTGAGAATTTTCCTTTCGTTTCAATTGCCCAATTCGATTGGGAATAATATTGGTATTCGATACCAATTGGGAAAGAAACAAGGAAAGTCAATCGGGAACCAACCTGGAACCCCAACCGATCGGTTCATGAGTGAACCGATCGGTTCAAGGGTCCCAAACGATCGGTTCAGTGGTGAACCGATCGGTTCAGGTCCCCAACCGACCGGTTCACTTGTGAACCGATCGGTTCCGGTTGCGAGATGGTTGCTTTTTGTGGAAAATCCCAAACCCTTCTACTCCTGCTTTAGTCCCGTATTGCCGGGCATAGAGAACCCTATCCCATGACCCGCCTATATATATAGGGGTATTGGGGGCTTCTCAGAGTATAACTCAGTGCAAGTTGATTGCTCTGCAAAGTTGTCGTTCTCTCTGGTTTTGGTAACCGAGAGAGAGCCCGAGCAAGTGCTTCCCGCAAAGGGAGGTGCAGCAAGGGAAGGACAACTGCAGTTGCAGTTGACAGCAGGAGAGTGTGTTGGCGACTAGTACGTCAACAGGAGGGTGCGACTCCTTCCACTTCCTTATGGGACAAGGAGAGTGGAGTTCCGGGTGGTCCGTGTGGACTACTTCAGAGGCGGGAGGTCACTGCCGCTCAGGAGGACAACTGTCATCCGACAGTCCGGTAGGAGGAGGAGTCTTCAGTCCCGGTGCGACCAAGAGCTGCACAGACACCGTCCAAGACCGGAGGTGAAGACCGCGCAAGGCGCGTGGTATTGTCGTCGAGCAAGCCTCGGGACAAGGTATGATTCACAAACCATCTTTCCTATTATATAGATGTTGACGTGATTCCTTTTGTTCCGGGTTTGGGGAGAAATTTTTTTTGTTTCTGCTGCTTCTCTGCCTCCTCTAAAACCCAACAGTGGTATCAGAGCCACGTCAACCGCTCTATATTTTAGGATTATCGATATGATCGATTTTGGTTTGTCGCCTTTATTTATTGCATGCGATGCGAATAATATCGGAATTATACATGTCCAATCCACAAATCCCTAATATACATATATGATATGTAATATTAATGCACTCGATACGCGTCGCCCTTAAACGAGTTTTGTGGTGGATGTGTAGCATGATTATGGCCTATAAACCCCTATATCTGTGTGTGGTTGTTTGTGTGGTTGCTTGCATCTCGGTCTGCACACCGATTCCCTTTCTCATATTCCTGATGTAACTCGAAATAATTCGAGAATTCTTTTCCTACCTTTGCTCCCCCCAAATGTAACTCGGGGTTTCTCAATTCAATTGTAAATAGGATAGTTTTTATTTCCTATTATGTCAAAGAACGGCGGACAACCTGAAGACGATCGGTTCAAGGAGTGAACCGATCACTTGGTGATCCAGACAGCCAGTTCGAGGAACAAGATGAGCCGGTGGCGACCTGAGGAGATGCACGATGACCGGTGAACCGATCGGCTGGAGGCGCCAGTCGATCGGCTGGTGGCACCCGAATAACCTACCTGATGGCGAGCCGATCAGTCATGGAGATGAGCTGATCAAACCCAGAAAGGCAGGCACATATTTCATCTTGTACAGGTTGCATGTGATGTAGACCTACATGACCGTAATTCCACTTGGCTCGAGGAATCACAAATAGGATGGCCATAATCATTGCTTTTTATCGTTTATGCATGTTTTGTGTGGGATATAGCATGTATATGATACGTACTATATATTGTGGTGATTGGATATGTATATGTATATAAAAACCAAATCCCTCATTAAATATTAAGTTTTAAATGCCTTCCAAATGTGACACACGTGAAAAGCTTGATCGACCAAGTGTGGGCACTCCCTAGCGTGGTGCACCGTCTATCTCGTGGAAGCGTGAAGGATGAATGTGTGGGTCTGCCCTAGCAGGGTGCATGTTCATCGTGTTGGCTTTGGGTCGGACTTAACAAGGTGACCTAGATAGGATCTAGCGCCTTGAGGCATGGAGATGATCATTGCAAGGAGTTGCATATGACATCTTTCAAGAGTTGCATATGATGCAATTGGCAAGAGTTGCCTACCTGAGAGATCTGAGTTGTGGGTGACAGCCCTAGCTGGTCCATGACTCAGAGGATTTTAGGATCTTAACCCACTAGAAGATTGTACGCTGCAATCTTCCGAATTGATGGTGAGGGCTATCAATTTGAGTCAAAATATTGGGAGCGGTAATTAATTAAAGGCCTAATTAACTATCGTAAAATTTTGTTCAAATAAAATCAAAAAGGTTTTGACAAATGCAAATTTTCTCTTGTAGAATGGCAAAAGAATCATCTTTTAAAATGGGCAAATTAATTGAGAATAAATTCCATAACTGGTTGAGGACTGTGAGAAGTGTTCTGCACAATCCAGATATACCAGGAGCCTTAGAATCCACTCTATGTAAGCTTAATGTGTTGGTGAAGAAGAAAGTAGGTAAGGGAGAGAAGAGTTCTCTCGCCAAACCAATTTCTTCTACATGGAGAGGATGGAAGGAACAATGGAAGAAGAAGTCAGAAATAGAGATCTCTACTTCTGGTGTATACGTAATAGAGATTAACTTTACTACTTCTTCGTCATGGGTACTTGATACCGGATGCGGATCTCACATTTGTTCAAATGTGAAGGATCGTAAGAGAAGTAGGCCTTCAGGGAAAGGCGAGGTTGAACTACGTGTTGCTAATGGGGCAAGAGTTGCCGCCAGTGCCGTAGGAACCTATGAGTTAACTCTACCTAGTGGGCTAATAATAGAGTTGAAGAACTGCTATTATGTACCTGCCATAAATAGGAATATCATTTTCGTCTCTTGTTTGGACAAAGATGGATTTGAATTTATTATTAAGAATGGAAAGTGTTCCATTTCTAAAGATGGGATCTTTTATGGCAGTGCCCCTATGTCTTATGGTCTATACTTGATAGACTTGGAGACAAGTGTATACAGCGTAAACACCAAAAAGCAAAAACTCAACGACTCAAACAAAACATATCTCTGGCATTGTCGTCTAGGGCACATAAATGAGAAGCGCATTTCTAGACTCCATAAAGATGGTTATCTAGACTCTTTTGATTATGAATCAATAGAGACATGTGAATCTTGTTTGTTGGGCAAGATGAACAAGACTCCCTTTTCAGGTAAAGGTGAGAGAGCTAGTGATCTATTAGGACTCATACATACTGATGTATGTGGGCCTTTTAGAACTAATGCCAGAAATGGGTGTCAGTACTTCATTACCTTCACTGATGATTTCAGTAGGTATGGCTATGTGTACCTGATGAAACATAAGTCAGAAACCCTTGAAAGGTTCAAGGATTTCATGAATGAAGTACATAACCAACTTGGCAAGAGTATTAAGGCACTTCGTTCCGATCGAGGTGGAGAATACTTGAGCCAGGAGTTTGAGGACCTTCTGCTAGACCGTGGTATTGTATCACAATGGACTCCTCCTGGAACACCACAGCATAATGGTGTGTCTGAAAGAAGGAATCGCACATTGTTAGATATGGTGCGATCAATGATGAGTTTTGCTGATCTTCCAACTTCTTTCTGGGGTCATGCTCTTGAAACCGCCGCGTTTATGCTTAACCGTGTACCATCTAAATCGGTTCAAAAGACACCATATGAGATATGGTACGGGAAGCGTCCCGATTTGTCTTTTCTGAAGATTTGGGGTTGTGAAGCTTACGTCAAGAAAACATTTCCTGATAAGCTTGGACCCAAATCCGATAAATGTTACTTTGTTGGATACCCCAAGGAAACGAGGGGATATTGCTTATACCACCCTACTGACAACAAAGTGTTTGTTGCCAGGACAGCTGTGTTCCTAGAGAAGGAATTTATTTCCAAAGGAAGCAGTGGGAGGAATATAGAGCTTGAAGAGGTTCAAGCCCAACAAGAAAACATTGAACCGATAGATGTACAAGAGGAAAATGTAGATTCACCAGGTGTTGTGGAATCTCATTCTCCTCAAGTGACACAAGGACCTCGTAGATCTAGTAGGACTCGCCTTGAACCTGAGAGGTTTGGATACCTTGTAACTCAGGAAGGTGGAGAGTTGATCATAGATGATGATCCAACTACCTACGTAGAGGCTATGGAGGGACCAGATTCTGAGAAATGGCTTGAAGCCATGAGATCCGAGATGGAATCCATGTACTCCAACAAAGTATGGACTTTGGTGGATCCACCTGAAGGGGTAAAACCCATAGGGTGCAAGTGGGTCTTCAAGAAAAAGACCGACATGGATGGCAATGTGAAAACTTATAAAGGCAGATTGGTTGCAAAGGGATTTCGACAAATTCAAGGTGTTGACTATGACGAAACCTTTTCTCCAGTTGCCATGATTAAGTCCATCAGGATCATGCTTGCTATTGCAGCTTACTATGACTATGAGATTTGGCAGATGGATGTTAAAACTGCATTCCTTAACGGGAATATTCATGAGGATGTGTATATGACACAGCCTGAAGGTTTTGTAGATCCAAAGAATGCCAATAAAGTCTGTAAACTGCAAAGGTCAATCTATGGATTGAAGCAAGCATCTCGGAGTTGGAATCTTCGATTTGATGAAGAAGTCAAAGTGTTTGGCTTTATTCAAAATGAAGATGAACCTTGTGTGTACAAGAAGGTTAGTGGGAGCTCGACCACATTCCTCATATTGTATGTGGATGACATACTTTTGATGGGGAATGATGTCTTAGCCTTAGAGAAGGTAAAGACTTGGCTTGGGAAAACTTTCTCAATGAAGGACTTAGGAGAAGCATCCTATATTCTAGAAATTAAGATCCATAGAGATAGATCTAGAAGGCTTCTCGGACTAAGTCAGAGCACGTACATTGACAAGGTGCTGAAGCGGTTCAGCATGGAGAACTCAAAGAGAGGCAACATCCCTATGCTGCATGGAGTTACCGTCTCTAGAGCTCAATGTCCCCAATCTTGTGAAGAGAGGGAGCGTATGAATGGGATCCCATATGCATCAACCATCGGATCCATCATGTACGCTATGTTGTGCACACGCCCAGATGTCTCGTATGCTCTCAGCATGACGAGCATGTACCAGTCAGATCCCGGGGATGCTCACTGGACAGCCGTGAAGAACATCCTCAAGTACTTGCGATGGACTAAGGATCAGTTTCTTGTGTATGGAGGAGAGGAAGAGCTGGTTGTAAAGGGTTACACCGATGCAGGCTTCCAAACCGATAAAGATGATTACAGATCGCAGTCAGGATTTGTGTTTTGCCTTAATAATGGAGCTGTGAGCTGGAAGAGTTCCAAGCAAGAAACAGTTGTCGATTCTACTACAGAGGCCGAGTATATTGCTGCTTCGCATGCAGCAAAGGAGGTTGTGTGGATCAGGAAGTTCATTTCTGAACTTGGTGTAGTTCCCAGTAGCTGTGATGCAATTGAGCTTTATTGTGACAATAATGGAGCTATTGCACAAGCTAAGGAACCCAGATCACATCAGCGGTCCAAGCACATACTGCGGCGCTTCCATCTCATACGAGAGATCGTACAGCGAGGAGATGTGAAGATTTGCAAAGTACCAACTGAAGACAACATAGCTGATCCACTGACTAAGGCCCTTTCTCAGCAGAAGCATGATGGTCATGCTAGGTCACAAGGCCTGCGTTTCCTTGGTGACTGGCTCTAAGTGCAAGTGGGAGTCTGTTGGTATGTGTGCCCATAGAGCAAGTCATATGATGATTGTAATGGGATACTTTGTAAATGATTTGAATAATAATAAAGGCAATTTCCAATCTATATGTTTAAACTATTTCTGAGATGATGGTGTAACATGATAGATGTCTAAAGATTGTCTTACTCAATGACATATGCTTTTAGGTTCATGACCTAAACGATGAGATCATATGGATGTTAAGAGTATACATTCTTGTTTAGTCCCTAGTTGGTTGTTATTGTGGAAATAGCCATAGACATCAATAACACTGAAGACTAGATTGTGTGTTTGTTGATGACAGAATCTCATTAGTCATGATATAGGGATATCAAACCAAGCACATAGGTACTTGTTAGAGAACAAGGTACCGGACAGACCCACCGTGAGAGTGACACATGGAACCATGACATGGTAGTCACAGTCAGCTCTCACAGTGATGGTGGTGAGCGTGATTCTTAGACCTGAAATCACTACACTCAACACATGTCGTTGGGTACACTTTGACATCATCAAACGCAATCCTGAAACATGGGTTGTTATAAAGGTGATGATTGGGTGGCTTTGACACATGGGGCTTTTGAGGGGTGAGTGATAGATATGGGATTTGTCCCTCCTAAGGGAGTTTGATATCCTTGGCCACTTGATGAGTAAGATTGAGAAAGGCATGCACATGCACATGTGAATCAATATGTGATATTGATGTCATACACATCTCACTCGGTCTACTCTGAGATCAAGGAAATGAATGAACATTGACAGGATGACTGTTCCATGCCTCGAGTTCATTCTGGATATCAGTGACAAAGGAATTATACATTCACTGTAACACCATTCACGGATTGTAGGATGAAAGTTGTTCTCCAACTTTCTACTTTCACTTGGGTAGCAATGATGTGTGACTAGGCACCGCTCTTTGCTTGTGAAGTCATAAGAGTTATGGACTTTCACTGCCAACGTGAAATGGACCTGCAGGGTCACACACATAGGATTTAACCTGGTAAAGGAGTTTTGTCCACAAGCAATGTTTAGATTGATTACTAAAGGAGTTTAGTAGTTCAATTAAACACTCAATTAATCGATAGCTCAATATCATAATGTTCAAAATGTTGAACGCATTGATTGGAGTATCGGATTGATTGAAATCGCATTTGACTGATTCTGCACAATCTGCACTCCCAACCGATCGGTTCATGTGATGAACCAGTCGGCTGAGGTTGCTGAACCGGTCGGCTCAATTGTTGAATCGATCGGCTCATGCACAGAGTGAAACGACCGGTTCAAATGTTGAACTGATCGGTTCAACTGGTGCAATCCAGCAACTTGGGAAAGTAGGATTGGTGAGAATTTTCCTTTCGTTTCAATTGCCCAATTCGATTGGGAATAATATTGGTATTCGATACCAATTGGGAAAGAAATAAGGAAAGTCAATCGGGAACCAACCTGGAACCCCAACCGACCGGTTCAAGGGTCCCAAACGATCGGTTCAGTGGTGAACCGATCGGTTCAGGTCCCCAACCGACCGGTTCACTTCTGAACCGATCAGTTCAGGTTGCGAGATGGTTGCTTTTTGTGGAAAATCCCGAACCCTTCTACTCCTACTTTAGTTCCGTATTTCCGGGCAGAGAGAACCCTGTCCCATGACCCGCCTATATATATAGGGGTATTGGGGGCTTCTCATAGTATAACTCAGTGCAAGTTGATTGCTCTGCAAAGTTGTCGTTCTCTCTGGTTTTGGTAACCGAGAGAGAGCCCGAGCAAGTGCTTCCCGCAAAGGGAGGTGCAGCAAGGGAAGGACAACTGCAGTTGCAGTTGATAGCAGGAGAGTGTGTTGGCGACTAGTACGTCAACAGGAGGGTGCGACTCCTTCCACTTCCTTGTGGGACAAGGAGAGTGGAGTTCCGGGTGGTCCGTGTGGACTACTTCAGAGGCGGGAGGTCACTGCCGCTCAGGAGGACAACTATCATCCGACAGTCCGGTAGGAGGAGGAGTCTTCAGTCCCGGTGCGACCAGGAGCTGCACAGACACCGTCCAAGACCGGAGGTGAAGACCGCGCAAGGCGCGTGGTATTGTCGCCGAGCAAGCCTCGGGACAAGGTATGATTCACAAACCAGCTTTCCTATTATATAGATGTTGACGCGATTCCTTTTGTTCTGGGTTTGGGGAGAAATTTTTTTTGTTTCCGCTGCTTCTCTGCCTCCTCTAAAACCTAACATTAAAAAGGTAACCATTAAGAACAAATATCCTTTACCAAGGATTGATGATCTGTTTGACCCATTGTGTGGTGCAACAATGTTTTCTAAGATTGATCTAAGGTCAGGATATCATCAGTTATGCATCAAGGAGAGTGACATTCTTAAGTCAGCCTTTAGGATGAGGTATGGTCATTATGAGTTCATAGTTATGTCATTTTGACTAACTAATGTACCAGCTGCATTCATGGAATTGATGAATAGAATCTTTTGGTCTTTCCTTGATCAGTTTGTAGTGGTTTTCATAGATGACCTCCTAATATACAGTAGACAAAGTCAACAACATGAACAACATCTTCGTCAAGCTTTGACCTTGTTGGGACAACATATGTTATATGATAAGTATAGCAAATGTGAGTTCTAGTTATCAGAGGTATCTTTTCTTGGACATGTCATATCTGCTTTAGGTATTCGTGTTGACCCTAAGAAGTTAGAATCAGTTGTGGAGTGGGAACAACCTAAGGCACCAACTGAGGTTTGTAGTTTCCTAGGTTTGGCAGGATACTACAAAAGGTTTATCAAAGACTTCATCCCTATAGCATTACCCTTAACCAGGTTGACAAGGAAAGAAGTTCCATTTGTTTTGAATGACAAGTGTCAACATTCTTTCCAGTTGTTGAAAGAAAAGTTTACTAGTGCACCTATATTAGTTTTACCTGAGCAGGGAAAGGGATATGTTGTTTTCTGTGATGCTTCTAAGAATGGTCTAGGCTGTGTGTTGATGCAGAGTGATCATGTAGTTTCTTTTTCTTCACGAAAGCTCAAGAAACATGAGGAGAATTACCTGTCACATGATCAAGAATTAGCTACAATGGTTCATGCATTAAAAATCTGGAGGCATTATCTCTATGGAGAGACGTGCTAGGTCTTCACAGATCATAAAAACTTGAAACACATCTTCTCTCAGCATGAGCTGAATATGAGACAACATCGCTGGATGGAGCTAATCAAGGACTATGGTTGTACTATTGATTATCATCTAGGAAAAGCCAATTTAGTGGTTGATGCACTCGGTAGAAAATCCTCAGATGATGCACAATTGAATTCTTTAATATAATGTAAGCATGATATGCTTGTCTCTTTGAGACAGATGAATCTACAGTTAGAAGTATCTTTGTTAGCAGGGTTGTTAGCTCAGATGCATGTGAAACCAACTCTGAAAGAACAAATCAAAGAAGCACAATAGGATGATACTGTGATTCAACAGATTAGGTCAGAGTTGGGTAGTGAGAAACGGGATAGTTTCCATGAGTCAGAAGATGGGTTAGCTTGTTACCATGGTAGGATGGTAGTTCCAGATTGTAATAACTTGAGAAAGTTAGTTATGGAAGAAGCTCACTCATCCATGTATGCAATGCATCCAGTGGGCATTAAAATGTATCATAACTTAAAATATATGTATTGGTGGCCTGGTTTGAAGAAAGATGTAGCTGAGTTCGTTATGTAGTGTCTGGTGTGTCAACAGGTTAAAGCAGAACACCAGAAACCTATGGGAATGTTACAACCCCTACCTATACCTCAGTGGAAATGGGATCACGTGACAATGGACTTTGTGGTTTGTCTGCCTAGGAAAGCCAAAAGTCATGATTCCATCTGGGTGATAGTTGATAGTTTGACTAAGATAGAACATTTTCTTCCTATCAAAACAACCTACACTGATGAGAAGCTTGCACATATTTACATAGATGAAATAGTGTGGTTGCATAGAGTTCCAGCTACAATTGTATCTGATAGAGGCCCCAATTTTATGAGTCATTTTTGGGAACGATTACATAAAGCCTTAGGTACATAGTTAAAGTTTAGTACAACCTTTCATCCTTAGACTGATGGGTAGTCTGAAAGGACTATACAGATTTTGGAGGACTTGTGTAGAGCATGTGTTCTTTAGTTTGTGGGAAGTTGGGATTTACACTTAAGGTTGATTGAGTGTGCTTACAATAATAGTTACCGGGCCAGTATAGATATGGCACCATATGAAGCATTATATGGTAGACGTTGTAGATCTCCGTTATGCTAGTTTGAAACTGGAGAATACCAACTTCTGGGTCCTGAGTTAGTACAACAAAAAATTGAAAAGATTAAAGTTTATACAATGATAGTTGAAGGTTGCACATGATAGATAGAAATCTTATGCCAATAAACATTGTAGACCTTTAGAATTCCATGTTGGAAATTGAGTGTATCTCAAGGTCTCTTCTTGGAAAGGAGTTCTTAGATTTGGGAAGAAAGGTAAGTTAGCCCCTAGATTTATGGGACCTTACCTAATGATAGCACCGATCAAGAAAGTAGCTTATAAGTTGGAGTTGCCACCTGAGATACATAGACTACACCCAGTGTTTCATGTGTCTATGTTGAGAAAGTGTCATCTCGATATAGAGATGGTGTTACAACCTGTAGAGGTTGAATTGAATGAAGATATATCCTATGTGGAAGGTCCTATGATGATTCTTGACAGAAGAATCAAGAAATTGAAGAAGAAAGATATAATTCTTGTGAAAGTTCTCTGGCATCACCATGGTGTTGAAGAAGCCACATGGGAGTTAGAAGAAGATATGAGGAAGAAGTACCCTTCTCTGTTCTCTTGAGATTTTGGGGACGAAATCCTTTTTTTAGGGATTGATAATTGTAACACCCCTGACATGGGTTATGGCCTAACCCTAGATGTTTTGCTTATGTAAGTCACTTACAAACTTGTTCTTATCTTTTAAAAAGTAATTAAGGCCTTTGTGATGTATTATTTTCAAATTTGAGCTTATATGCAAACTATGCGTGCATTATATGATAACCTAAGTGAAAAGTGCAATTTACCCAAGATGAGTTGTTATGTTGCTAATGTTACATGTTGAATGTATTCTAAGTGCTATTAATGTCATGAAAGAGAATGTGATGCTAAGTGGTGTCTTGTGCAAAGCCTAAAATTCTAAGTGAGAACTGGTGTAAATAATGCTAAGTGCTTGGTGCATCAATTGTAGTACAAATTTCAATATATACAAAATGTAGGGATAATGTGCAAATTACCACCTTTAGATTGTTCTTACTTTTAGGTAGTATTATCTAGAGGAGAGAAAAAGAAGGAGACAATATGTTTTGAAGCATCTGAAAGTATTAGCACTCTTAAATATGAGGAAACCAAGAAAATGCATAGGTTGAAAACTTTACATGACCATATCGAGTTAAGGAATTAAGAGTAGAAGTCCCTATCAGACATAGAGCTATAAGAAGAGTATCCTATAAGTTTTTGGAGCTTTGGTTTGGCCCATGATGGGCAAGGCACCCCAAAGAATAAATAAAGCATCGATTTGCAACTTGTTTTGGAAAAGATGGAGATGAATATTATAATATAGTTAGCGGAAGAAGATTTGCCCTAGAAGACAACTTCAGAGCCGACCCTTATCTTTTATATTATCCTTGGACTTTTATTTTTGCATGGCAAGATAATTTTGGCATGCATGCAAGAGTATGTGTCGACCTTGCATGGCTAGGTGGCATAAAGTAACTTATGCTAATGACACCTATTACACTCTTTTCCATAAACCTCTAGTATAAATACCTTGACCCTTACTTGTTAGGAAGATTTTCGGATCTTGGAAAGTGACCTTCCCTCTTGTATCGTGCAAAACTCTCTTGTCGGATATAGTGGCGGAGAGTTGAGTGGTGAAGTTAGGTATCGGCCAAATAGGTTGAAGTAACTAAGTGAGGTGATATAGTCCATTTAAATTGGATATATCGTGCTAGAGCTTGGAGTTCGAGTCTTGAAGATTGGAGAAGGATTTTCTTCAACCTTAGAACATGTGGAGTTGAAGCTTGGAAGATACTTCAAAGGTGGGTTATATTACTTGAACCCATCAATATTATTATATTTCTTTAATTTTGTTTAACTTGTTCATTATTTGCAAATTAGGATTTCCTTTGATGAATTGATATATCTATGAGTTCTAATATTAGGATTGTTATCCATGGTTTTGAATTAGATAATGATCTTGAGGTTGATGATGATGACATCATCATTGGACAACCCAATATGGGTTGAGGACTCTTGAAACCCGATATGGATTGAAGATTTGAAAACCGGTATGGAATCCATTATGAGGATCAACCCGATATGAAGGTAGGTTATACTTTGTAAAATAGGTTCTATGAATGATATGGAGGATCCCTATCTATCACCTTGTACACGATACAAAGGTAAAACAATACCCTTTAACTACATGAGTAAAATCCTAGTGTAAGGAATGGGAACTCGATATGCTTTTGTCCTTTGAAACTCGATATACTCCCTTTACTTTGTGTCGGATTAAAGAACAATTTGGTATCCACCTTGTTATGTTTTGAGTTCAAGGCTCTTATCAATAATAGGAATATGACATAATTGTCATCATGGGTGGTAACAAGATACCACTTAATGTGGGTACCCGATATGGTGAACCTATGAGGTAAACCGATATGATATCCAAAGGTGTAACCCGATATGACACCTAATATAAGAACACGATATGATAGTTAACATAGAAACACATACCACCCAATGTAGGTGCATGATACGGTGAAATCCAAGATGATATCCAAGAGGGCAATTCGATACAATAATCAATATGAAATCCAACATGACAACCCAAGAGGCAACCCGATATGATGATAAACTGATATGGAAGTTTAGAATGAAAATTGATATGACAAACTAAGGTAGAGAACTATTATAATATTATCTTGAGAGATATATGGAAAAGCTATAATGGTATGCCCAGTATGGTGTATTGTAGTACACAATATGATGACCCAATACACTCATATACCCAATATGAGGGTAGTGGTTTAATCCATACATAGAATGAGTTTGACTTAAGATGAGAAAAGTTAAAGTGATACCTAAACCTACATGACTACACGATATGTTGTTAAGGGATTTGCCCTAAATATGATATGAGGATGTGATTTCACCACATGATTAAAATGGATACTTGTTAAGATGATATATGCATCTTCAAATACAATAGAATAACATTATCAATCATGCTACTTAATATGGTAGACATGCTCTTATTAATTAAGCTTGTCTAAGTGATGAATAGGATCGATGTAATATTGAGATACAATAAGTTTCATCCAATTTTATAATGATAAGTTATTATACCTTAAATAAGGTAAATTAAGTAATCTACATATTAGAAGGGATGAGAGAGAAACTAAGAATGGAAAGATGATTATATGATTAACCTCCAATAATACCCCTGAGATGAGTGGAGTATGAGTTAGAACTTTATCCTTGCTAATGAAATCTTGAAACCCTACTTGGTTGATTATAACCCTAATTCATAAGGGAGGATGTGTTTTTAGCATTTCATGGATAAGATATGTGTTTGCGATTGTTGATAACATGATATAATAAGCATGCAAGTCTCTTAAGGAAATAAGCATGGCTAAGTAAAAGCTATGTTGGTATATAATACAGATTCAGTGAGCTATGTGAACTATGTGAACAAATACTAGGGTCTGATGACCTAGAGATAATGATCATTTGCTAAGTGGTGACAATACTCAGTAATAAATTAAGGGTTGAATACCCAAGAATGATGATGATAAGAGTTTGAGATTCTAAGTGATCTATGTGCTTCAGTAGATATGAAAGTATCTGATAAATGCAATTATGATTTTCTTTGTAGCATCTAATATAATTCTTGCTTGTGACTTCATTGATGCTAAAAGATATAGTAATGTACTTAATTAAGCAAGATGAATATTATCATGTAGTTGCCCAGACGACAGATCCATTCAGTATCAACATTTGCTTAATGGTGAAATGAGTTTTACTCGGAACGCATATTTTTGAATATGTGAATAATTAGGGTGCTCAGTGGACTCCTAAACTAAACAAGGGTGCTCAATGGACTCCCTAAATACACCAAGATCGCTCAGTGGACTTCTTGATGAAACTAAACTAGGATTTCTCAATGGTCATCCTGATAATCCTGGAAAGCTAAGTGGTCTTCTCGCGAAGAGAGTACACGCTACGACTGTAACTCTATAGGGATGAAGCCACTATTCCCCAACATAGCTAATTACTGAGAAAGGTGAGGTCTTGGCAGCCGACTCTACCATTGACCTTGTATGGTACCGATTTCAACTTACTAGTGGTCAGTTGGAGCATGAGCGGTATATCTCATCTCCTCTGGGCATAAATATGAATGTGAACATATAATCAGTGGTGTAGTGTATTTGCTGAAGGATCAAATATGGAAACATTGGTTGATGCCTTATTACTTTTATACATCTTAGTTGATAGATGTTATACATGTTCTTCATAATCCTTTTCAAGCAAAAGATGATTTATAGATCTATTATCAATATCTATACTTTGCACTTAAAAATATATCCATTAAACAAGTGGAATTTCTTCTGCTCAGTTTTATATTTTCCTATGATAATAATATTGTTGGTAGAGAGTTAAATCTCTCACTGGCACAATTGTCTCACCCTGTGGGATCCATAATTTTTAGGTGGACGCGGACGAGGGACTAGGAACCAGACTACAGAAGAAGAATCGTTTCAGTAAGGGCAGCAGTAGTGTCTCAGGTTGGGTACGCTGTCTGTTAGAGTTTTGTACATATAAGTCTATGTGTCGTCTATGTACTCTCAGGTCCTTGGGAGATAGTTCTTAGTGGTTTTCACGAATGACTTGAGATTTTGGTTTGCTTATCTTGAGGTTTTTATGTTGCTGCTATGTATATTAAAGTAAAGCAACTAATACTTGTTATCCTCGAGAAGAGACAAAATACTGAATGTACAATATGAACCACATGTATATAAGGCTTTGGTTCCTTGTGTAAGGTTTGCTGGGAAAAGGATCTATCTGCAAAATGGTTTTAATCTATAGTGATTTTTTTGTTAATTCTGTTGTTTATGATAATTCTGTGATTTTACTGGTGATGGCTTGATTTGTAATCGGGTCGTCACACCATCCCTCAATGTAGAAACTTTGGGTTCTGAAAGGGTTCCTGAATGACATTGTCATGTTAAAACAATGGAAAATGTGAGAAGGGTTAACATATGGCAAGAAAATAAACTCTGCCGTAAATATAGTCAGATAGTACATCTGTGATGGAAATGCCCAAAGAGGGGCAATAAGCTGAAAATTAAGGAAAGGTCTCTATAATTCTACAAACATTTGCCTAGTTGTTCTAAAAGACAACATTTTTGGTACCACCAGTGCAATAAATGCCTAGTATACCAGGGTGGTAGTCACTATGTGAAGGCAAAAGTTCTAACTTTCCACCTATAAGAACTCCTGACTTAGCTTCTACATCAGTAATAAGACTGATAAGACTATTGTACGAGGACAAGACATGCTATAGATATGGACATGTTGAGCATACTAAACCCATTTGTTCAAAAAGAAGGGAGGAAGTGACCCAACAACCAGAAAAGACTCGACAGGGCTTATGAAAGTTACAACCCAATAGTGTAAAAAGGCAAAAGCAACAAGTTGAAATAACTTGACTCTATGTTTGAGTCAGCCTGAAGTGGTAGATAACCGTGAGGGGTGACAGCCATATAGAGCTTTTTCATTCTGATATGTCTTCTCATGATTTTATCTGATCATCATAAGAAGGTAGTTGTTGTTGAGCTTCCTTTAATTAGTCCTATGCGGACACGAGGAAGAGATAAGAAGGATGAGAACCTATATTTAGTCCAATATTTTCTTATATGTTTTGAAATTTATCTCTTCATGAAGAAAGGGAAGAGATATAAAAGAAACACCCAGTGAAAATTTGAGATACTAAGTAGTAAAACTTAAAGATATGAAACATAATATAAAACAAATGCATACTACCTAATTTTAGTTCTTGAATGCCCTAGCTAGGTATTCATCTATTGAAGGCAAGGTAAGTATGGAACTCTTAGATTGCTACCTTTCTGATTACTCTGATCAAGTAGTCATTTTGAGACAATCTAAATAGCATAAAGAGGTAGAAGATGTGGCATGGATATTTCTACCACATCCTAATTGATATACGGAAGAATCTGAGTTAATCATAGATCAACTTATAAACAAAAGAAGATGTTTAGTATAATGTATACCTTGGTCTGAGGACCTAGAGGTAACAGTGACCTGATGAGAGGTAACAATGTTTTGTGATGAACTAAGGGTTTGAATGCCCATATTTAGTAATCATGATGATGATTATGCTAAAAGGATGATGGCATGTAATCATCTCTATAATTCCTATGCTCATGGCAAGGAACCTAAGAGGAAATAAGATTGAATGACTCATGAACAGTTGAAAGTTCATGCAATAATCAAAGGAGATGATATTCTCTTCTCTTTGTTAAATAACCCTGGGTAATGATGGGGTGATAAGAGGAATATGTTTCCTTGTGTTCTTTCCTTTCAGGGACATGGAAATCAAGTGAGTCTTATGACACTTGATGTGCATGAGTTAGAAGTGTTCTATTGATGGATACTTTGAAAAGTATCAGCTAGTCTTGGATTTTAGTTCCAAGAAAAATTATATGTGTTAAGTAATGTTCTGAGATTAAAGAAAGGTCCTATTATATGTTTAGTTTTGGTAATACTAACAGAGGATGGAAATGATGATGATGTGATGTGTTTTTGGCACATATAGTGGATACCAAGGTAAAGAATCCTAGTATCAGAACTTTCAATAATATGAGAAAATGGGAACATGACTCCTGATAAGATGAATAATGCTTGGTTACCTAGAAGGGCCAACTTTGGGATTAGTCTAGTAACATAATGTAGTATGGATACCATATGTTAGGGGTTTATGCTCAGCATAAAGATGACATCAGATTGGATGTATGAGTTGAAGGAACAATTGTAGAATCATTTTGGGAAAAGCTTATCAAGTTAAAAATAATTCCTTAGAATATCCCTATCTAGATTTGTTGAGGCAGCTTATACATAACATCTATAGATACCTCTGAGATAGTTCTTCTTTAATAAATAGCTAAACGAATAGTTGATACAAGTCATAAGAGAGTTTAGTGTTGTGTCAACAGACTAGACTGACACAATAGAAGTATGATAAGACTTGTTGTCTCAAATGATTTAATTTTTTTATTTGTACAACATGATTATAGCTTGTCCTAAAAAAAGGTGAATACTTAGTTGGATACATGACAACCAAACACTATAAGAAAAATCCTTTTGGTTGGTACTAATAGTAAAAGGATATTTTCACATATCAAGTGATACCATATTAAAAGTCAACACCTAATAATTGAAACTTTACAAACATAAGACCACAAATGGTTCAACATGAACTTTTAGATTGATTCATGTTCCTAGATTGGTTGTATGCTATAATACAAGACTCAGTTATATATACCTTATGTAACACCACTCACTTGGGTTATGGCCTAACCCTAGTTGTTTTGCTTAAGTAAGTCGCTTCCAAACTTGTTCTTATCTTTTGAAAAGTAATTAAGGCGTTTGTGATGTATTATTTTCAAATTCGAGCTTATATGCAAACTATGTGTGCATTATATGATAACCTAAGTGAAAAGTACAATTTACCCAAGATGAGGGGTTATGTTTCTAATGTTACATGTTGAATATATTCTAAGTTATATTAATGTCATGAAAGAGAACGTGATGCTAAATGGTGGCTTGTGCAAAGCCTAAAATTCTAAGTGAGAATTGGTGTAAATAATGATAAGTGCTTGGTGCATCAATTGTAGTACAAATTTCAATATATACAAATTGTAGGGTTAATGTGCAAATTGCCACCTTTATATTGTTCTTTCTTTTACCTAGTATTATCCAGAGGAGAGAAAAAGAAGGAGACAATATGTTTTGAAGGATCTGAAAGTATTAGCACTCTTAATAATGAGGAAACCAAGAAAATGCAAAGGTTGAAAACTTTACATGAGACATATCGAGTTAAGGACTTAAGATTAGAAGTCCCTATCGACCATATATCCATAAGAAGAGTCTCCTATCGTTTTGTGGAGCTTTTTTTTGCCCATGACGGGCAAGGCAACTCAAAGAAGAAATAAAGCATCGATTTGTAACTTGTCTTGGAAATGATGGAGATGAATATTATAATATAGTTAGTGGAAGAAGACTTGCCCTAGAAGACAACTTAAGAGACAACCCTTATCTTTTATATTATCCTTGGACTTTTATTTTTGCATGGAAAGATAATAGTGGCATGCATGAAAGAGTATATGACGACCTTGCATGGCTAGGTGGCATAAAGTAACTTAAGCTAATGACACCTATTACACTCTTTTCCATAAACCTCTAGTATAAGTACCATGACCCATACTTGTTAGGAAGATTTTCAGATCTTAGAAAGTGACCTTCCCTCTTGTGTCATGAAATGCTCTCTTGTGTTGGCTATAGTGAGGGAGAGTTGAGTGGTGAAGTTAGGTATCAGCCAAATAGGTTGAAGCAACTAAGTGAGGTGATATCATCCATTCGTATTGGAGATATCATGCAAGAGCTTAGAGTTCAAGTCTTGAAGCTTGTAGAAGGCTTTTCTTCAACCTTAGAACATGTGGAGTTCAAGATTGAATCTTGGAAGCTACTTGAGAGGTGGGTTATATAACTTGAACCCATCAATATTATTATCTTTTCTTTAATATTGTTCAACTTGTTGTTTATTTGCAAATTCAGATTTCCTTTGGTCAATTGATATATCTATGAGTTCTAATATGTAAATAGGACTGTTATCCATGGTTTTGAATTAGATAATGATCTTGAGGTTGATGATGATGACATCATCATTGGACAACCCGATATGGGTTGAGGACTCTTGAAACCCGATATGGGTTGAAGATTTGAAAACCGGTATGGAATCTATTATGAGGGTCTACCTGATATGAAGGTAGGTTATACTTTGTAAAATAGGTTTTATGACCGATATGGAGGATCCCTATCTATCACCTTGTACACGATACAAAGGTAAAACAATACCCTTGCATGATATGAGTAAAACCCTAGAGTAAGGAATGGGAACCCGATATGCTTTTATCCTTTGAAACTCAATATACTCCCTTTACTTTGTGTAAGATTAAAGAACAACTTGGTATCCACCTTGTTATGTTTTGAGTTCAAGGTAATCAATAATAGGAATACGATATAATAGTCAACATGGGAACACGATATGGTAACAAGATACCACTTAATGTGGGTACCGCATATGGTGAACCTATGAGGTAAACCGATATGATGTCCAAAGGTGTAACCCGATATGACACCTAAGATAGGAACACGATATGATAGTTAACATAGAAACACACACCACCTAATGTAGGTACACGATATGGTGAAATCCAAGATGATATCCAAGAGGGAAATCCGATACAATAACCAATATGAAATCTGATATGACAACCCAAGAGGCAACCCGATATGATGAAAAACTGATATGGAAGTTTAGAATGAATTTTGATATGACAAACAAAGGTAAGGAACTAGCATAATATTATCTTGAGAGATATATGGCAAAGCTATAATGGTATGCTCGATATGGTGTACTCTAGTACCCGATATGAGGACCCAATACACTCTTATACCTGATATTAGGGTAGTGTTTTAATCCATACATAGCATGAGGTTGACTTAAGATGAGAAAATTTAAAGTGTTACCTAACCCTACATGACTACATGATATGGTGTTGAGAGATATGCCCTAAATTTGATATGAGGATGTGGGTTCATCACATGATTAAAATGGATACTTGTTAAGATGATATATGCATCTTCAAATACAATAGAATAACATTATAAATCATGCTACTTGATATGGTAGACATGCTCTTATTAATTAAGCTTGTCTAAGTGATGAATATGATCAATGCAATATATATTGAGATACAATAAGTTTAATTCAATTTGATAATGATAAGTTAGTAGACCTTAAATAAGGTAAATTAAGTAATCTACATCTTAGAAGGGATGAGAGAGAAACTAAGAATGGAAAGATGATTATATGATTAACCTCCAATAATACTCTTGAGATGAGTGGAGTATGAGTTAGAGCTTTATCCTTGATAATGAAATCTTGAAACCCTAATTGGTTGATTTTACCCCTAATTCATAAGGGAGGATGTGTTCTTTAGCATTTCATGGTTAAGAAATGTGTTTGAGATTGTTGATAACATGATGTAATATACATGCAAGTATCTTAAGGAAATAAGCACGGTTGTCTTAAGGCAATAAGCATGGCTAAGTAAGAGCTATGTTGTTATATGATACAGATTCAATGATCTATGTGAACTATTTGAACAAATACCAGGGTCTGATGACCTAGAGGTAATGATCATCTGCTAGGTGGTGACAATACTTAGTAATAAAGTAAGGGTTGAATACCCAAGAATGATGATGATAAGAGTTTGAGATTCTAAGTGATCTATGTGCTTCAATAAATATGAAAGTATCTCACAAATTCAATTATGATTTTCTTTGTAACATCTAATATACTTCTTGCTTGTGACTTGATTGATGCTAAAAGATATAGTAATGCACTTAATTAAGCAAGATGAATATTATCATGTAGTTTCCCAGACCATAGATCCATTCAGCGTCAGCATTTGCTGAATGGTGAAATGAGTTTTACTCAGAACACATATTTTTGAATATGTGAATAATTAGGGTGCTCAGTGGACAACCAAACTAAATTAGGGCGCTCAGTGGACTCCCTAAATACACCAGGATCGCTCAGTGGACTTCCTAATGAAACTAAACCAGGATTGCTCAGTGGTCATCTTGATAATCTGGGTAAGCTAAGTGGTCTTCTCCCGAAGAGAGTACACGCGATGACTATAACTCTATAGCAAAGATGCCTCTATACCCCGACATAGTTAATTACAACAGATACAATATGTCATGCTAAACCTAAGGGCTCTAGTAATGACCGAGAAAGGTGAGGTCTTGATAGCCGGCTTTGCCATTGACCTTGTATGGTATTGATTTTGACTTACTAGTGGTCTATTGGAGTATGAGCGGTATATCTCATCTCCTCTGGGCATAAATATCAATCTGAACATGTAATCAGCCGTGTAGTGTATTTGCTTAAGGATCAAATACGGAAACAGTGGTTGATGCCTTATTACTTTTATATATCTTAGTAGATAGATGTTATACATGTTCTTCATATTCCTTTTCAAGCAAAATATGATTTATAGATCTGTTATCAATATCTATATTTTGCACTTAAAAATATATATGTTAAATAAGTGGAATTTTTTCTTCTCAGTTTTATATTATTTCCTGTGATAATAATATTGTTGGTAGAGAGTTATATCTCTCTTTGGGACAATTGTCTCACTCTGTGGGATCCATAATTTTTAGGTGGACACGAACAAGGGACTAGGAACCAGACTACAGAAGAAGGATCATTTTAGCAAAGGCAGCATTAGTATCTCTGGTTGAGTACAATGTCTATCAAGGTTTTGTAGATAGAAGTCTATGTGTCATCTCTGTACTCTCAGGTCCTTGGGAGATACTTATTAGTGGTTTTTATGAATGACTTGAGATTTTGGTTTTCTTATCTCGAGGTTTTTATGTTGCTGTTGTGTATATTAAAGTAAAGCAACTGATACTTGTTATGCTCAATAAGAGATGAAATACTGAATGTACAATATGAACCACATGTATATAAGGCTTTGGTTCCTTGTGTAATATTTTCTAGGAAAAGGATCTATGTGCAAAATAGTTTTAATTTTTAGTGATTTTTTTGTTAATTCTGTTGTTTATGATAATTCTACAATTTTACTGGTGATGGCTTGATTTGTAATCAGATCGTAAAAAAGTTTTTCTATCAGAGCATAAGGTTCGCTGAGTCTACAGAGACATATGATTAAGTTTGTTGAGTCTATTCTAGTGTCCTCCAATATATCTTATAGTAAATTCTCCTCATACAGAAGAAGAAGAAAGATAAAAGATGGATGGAGCACACAAATAACACACTACTGAAAGCAGTCTTGCTGCACTAGGAGGTGGTGTAAGGGATCCGGCTAGAGATGAACCAGTGCCTGAGAATCCCTACCCTGGCCAAACTCTGTTAGAGAACCCAACTTTTCATGCTCTTTTTGGGCAGATGATGAATAGAATGACGCACATGGTTGACTGGATACCAGTATTAGCCCCTAGGACATCAGGGTCTAGTGAGAGACATGGACCTGGTAAGACTTTTGAATGGTTATGCCGAGTAGGAGCCACTGAATATTCTGGCATAGCTGACCCAGTAGATGCAGATTCATGGCTTACTGAGATAGATAAAGCCTTTAGGATCCTTGATATTCTAGAAGCTGATAAGATTAAGCATGTTGCATACCTTCTGAAGGGAAGTGCTGACCATTGGTGGGCCATCAAAGAAGAAAAAAGACTAGGTGTTGAGATCAGATGATAGGAATTCTGACAAGAGTTTGTCAGTAGATACTTTCCTAAGATTTATCTTGATGAGAAGATTTTGCAATTTGAGCAGATTAGACACAGAACAATGAAGGTTAGTGAGCATGAAGCTAACTTTATGGAGCTTCTGCAGTTTTGTAGGCATATGGCCACCACAGACGAGGAGAGAATTTGGCATTTTGAGAAGGGTTTAAACACTTAATTGACTACACCTGTATCTGCTTTAGAGAATAGAGAGATGTTTGCCACCTTTGTGGAGTCAGTTAGACGGATAGAGAGGTCCATGACAGAGAAACGAGAGGCAAATAGTAGGAAGGAACCTACACAGTTTCTAAATCAGAGATTTGGTAGTTTTAAGAAACCAAGGTTTACTACACCTGTGGAACCTCAAAGGATCAATACTCAGACACAGTGGACGTCTAGTTGAGGTAGAGGCTGTAGTTTTCCATCAAGTAGAGCCAAGAGCTCAACATCGATGTCAGTGACAGGACCGCCTAAGTCACAATGGGATAACAAAGTCTGCTATAGGTGTAGGCAAACAAGCCATGTGATAAAGGATTGTCTAGTTAGGGACGTGGAAGTGGCCCAACCATTGAGGCAGAGTCAGCAAGGCTCTTACAGACAACAGTTCAATAGTGGCACTCGAGGACATGGACAAGCGTCTCGGGCAGGATCATCTGCACTGGCCAATAGATGATGAGGTTGGCAACATGCAAGGACAAGATTCTATGCTATGAATCAGTTGGAGGCGGTGATTAACCCACGAGTTGTGACAGGTCATATGGAATTCTTTCATTCAGATATGTCTTCATCCTGTTTTGTATCTATTTTGATTGATCTAGGCGCTACACATTTTTTTATCACTCGAGAAGTGATTCATGACTGTTATATGATTATTAATCCTAGAAGGGATAACATGTTACTAGAAACTCCATTAGTCGGATCTATGATGTTGCAGGAGGTATGCTCTCCCTGTGTTCTTTCCTTCTCAGAACACAACATTCAAGTGGAAGTTATACTACTTGAACTGCATGGGTTTGATATAATTCTCAGGATGGATACCTTAGAGAAGTATAAAGTTGTCTTGGATTGTGTTTCCAAGTAGGCTATGTTTACATATGGTGACAAGACATGGGTCTTTTAGAGGGAGAGAAAGATTCTTCCAACTTGTTTAGTGTTAGCTATGTTAGGAGAGAAGTTGATGAGACAAGGATTGTTTGCATTCTTGGCACATGTAGTAGATACCAGAATAATGAGCACTAGTCTCTCTAAAGTTCCAGTTGTCAAGAAATTTGAGGATGTGTTTCCCGAGGAACTTCTAGGTATTCCTCTGCCTTGGAAGATTGATTTTGAGATTAATCTTATTTCAGACATGCAATCTATAGCCCAAACACCTTATAGGATTGTGCCAGTCGAGATGGAAAAACTTAAGAAACAATTGTAAAAGTTGCTTGAGAAAGGTTTTATACAACTGCGTACTTCGTCGTGGGGTGCTCCAGTTCTTTTAGTTAAAAAGAAAGATGGGTATATGAGACTATGCATAGATTACATACAGCTTAACAAGGTAACCATTAAGAACAAATATCCTTTACCAAGGATTGATGATCTGTTTGACCAATTGTGTGGTGCAACAGTGTTTTCTAAGATTGATCTAAGGTCAGGATATCATCAGTTACGCATCAAGGAGAGTGACATTCTTAAGTCAACCATTAGGATGAGGTATGGCCATTATGATTTTGTAGTTATGTCATTTTGACTAACTAATGCATCGGCTGCATTCATGGAATTGATGAATAGAATCTTTCGGCCTTGCCTTGATCAGTTTGTAGTGGTTTTCATAGATGACATCCTAATATACAGTAGAGACAGTCAACAACATGAACAACATCTTTGTCAAGATTTTACCTTGTTGAGACAACATAAGTTATATGATAAGTTTAGCAAGTGTGAGTTCTAGTTATCGGAGGTATCTTCTCTTGGACACGTCATATCTGCTTCAGGTATTCGTGTTGACCCTAAGAAAGTAGAATCTGTTGTGGAGTGGGAACAACCTAAGACCCCAACCGAGGTTCATAGTTTCCTAGGTTTGGCAGGATACTACAAAAGGTTTATCAAAGACTTGATCCCTATAGCATTTCCCTTAACTAGGTTGACAAGGAAAGAAGTTCCTTTTGTTTGGAATGATAAGTCTCAACATTCTTTCCAGTTGTTGAAAGAAAAGTTTACTAGTGCACCTGTGTTACTTTTACCTTAGCAGGGAAAGGGATATGTTGTTTTCTGTGATGCTTCTAAGAATGGTCTAGGCTGTGTGTTGATGCAGAGTGATCATGTAGTTTCTTTTGCTTCACGACAGCTCAAGAAACATGAGGAGAATTATCTGTCACATGATCAATAATTAGCTGCAGTGTTTATGTGTTAAAAATCTGGAGACATTATCTATATGGAGAGACGTGCTAGGTCTTCACAGATCATACAAACTTAAAATACATCTTCTCTTAGCATGAGCTGAATATGAGACAACATCACTGGATGGATCTAATCAAGGACTACGATTGTACTATTCATTATCATCTAAGAAATGCCAATATAGTGGTTGATGCACTCGATAGAAAATCCTCAGATAATGCACAATTGAATTCTTTAGTATGATGTAAGAAGGATATGCTTGTCTCTTTGAGACATATGAATGTACAGTTAGAAGTATCTTTGTTAGCAGGGCTGTTAGCTCAGATGCATGTAAAACCCACTCTAAAAGAACAGATCAAAGAAGCACAATAGGCTGATACTATGATTCAGCAGATTAGGTCAGAGTTGGGCAGTGAGAAACGGGATAGTTTCCATGAGTCAGAAGATGGCTTAGTTTGTTACCATGGTAGGATGGTAGTTCCATATTGTAATAACTTGAGAAAGTTAGTTATGGAAGAAGGTCACTCATCCATGTATGCAATGCATCCAGGGGCACTAAAATGTATCATAACTTAAAAGATATGTATTGGTGGCCCGGTTTGAAGAAAGATGTAGCTGAGTTCGTTATGTAGTGTCCGGTGTGGCAGTAGGTTAAAGCAGAACACCAGAAACCTATGGGAATGTTACAACCCCTACCTATACCTCAGTGGAAATGGGATCACGTGACAATGGACTTTGTGGTTGGTATGCCTAGGATAGCCAAAAGTCATGATTCCATCTGGGTGATAGTTGATAGGTTGACTGAGATATCACATTTTCTTCCTATCAAAACAACCTACACTGTTGAGAAGCTTGCACAGATTTACATAGATGAAATAGTGTGGTTGCATAGAGTTCCAGCTACGATTGAATCTGATAGAGGCCCCAAGTTTATGATTCATTTTTGGGAATGGTTACATAAAGCCTTAAGTACGTAGTTAAATTTTAGTACAACCTTTTATCCTTAGACTGATGGGCAGTCTGAAAGGACTATACAGATTTTGAAGGACTTGCATAGAGCACGTGTTCTTCAGTTTGTGGGAAGTTGGGATTTACACTTATGGTTGATTGAGTTTGCTTACAATAATAGTTACCAGGCCAGTATTGATATGGCACCATATGAAGCATTATATGGTAGACGTTGTAGATCTCCATTATGATCGTTTGAAACCAGAGAATACCAACTTCTGGGTCCTCAGTTAGTACAAAAAACAACTAAAAAGATTAAAGTTATACATTGACAATTGAAGGCTGCATAGGATAGATAGAAATCTTATGCTGACAAACGTCGTAGACCTTTAGAATTCCATATTAGAGATAGAGTGTATCTCAAGGTCCCTCCTTGGAAAGGAGTACATAGATTTGGGAAGAAAGGTAAGTTAGCCCCTAGATTTATGGGACCTTACCTAGTGATAGCACTGATCGAGAAAGTAGATTATAAGTTGGAGTTGCCACCTGAGCTACATAGACTACACCCAGTGTTTCATGTGTCTATGTTGAGAAAGTGTCATCTCGATACAGAGATGGTGTTACAACATGTAGAGGTTGAATTGAATGAAGATATATCCTATGTGGAAGGTCCTATGATGATTGCTGACAGAAGAATCAAGAAATTGAAGAAGAAAGATATAATTCTTATGAAAGTTCTCTGGCATCACCATGGTGTTGAAGAAGCCACATGGGAGTTAGAAGAAGAGATGAGGAGGAAGTACCCTTCTCTTTTCTCTTGAGATTTTGGGGACGAAATCCTTTTTTAAGGGATTGATAATTGTAACAACCCTGACCTGGGTTATGGCCTAACCCTAGATGTTTTGCTTAAGTAAGTCACTTACAAACTTGTTCTTATCTTTTAAAAAGTAATTAAGGCCTTTGTGATGTATTATTTTCAAATTTGAGCTTATATGCAAACTATGCGTGCATTATATGATAACCTAAGTGAAAAGTACAATTTACCCAAGATGAGGGGTTATGTTGCAATGTTATATGTTGAATATATTCTAAGTGCTATTAATGTCATGAAAGAGAATGTGATGCTAAGTGGTGGCTTGTGCAAAGCCTAAAATTCTAAGTGAGAACTGGTGTAAATAATGCTAAGTTCTTGGTGCATCAATTGTAGTACAAATTTCAATATATACAAAATGTAGGATTAATGTGCAAATTACGACCTTTAGATTGTTCTTACTTTTACCTAGTATTATCTAGAGGAGAGAAAAAGAAGGAGACAATATGTTTTGAAGCATTTGTAAGTATTAGCACTCTTAAATATGAGGAAACCAAGAAAATGCATAGGTTGAAAACTTTACAGGAGCCATATCGAGTTAAGGAATCAAGAGTAGAAGTCCCTATCAGCCATAGAGCCATAAGAAGAGTCTCCTATCAGTTTATGGAGCTTTGGTTTGGCCCATGACGGACAAGGCACCTCAAAGAAGAAATAAAGCATCGATTTGCAACTTGTGTTGGAAAAGATGGAGATGAATATTATAATATAGTTAGTGGAAGAAGACTTGCCCTAGAAGACAACTTAAGATCCGGCCCTTATCTTTTATATTATCCTTGGAATTTTATTTTTGCATGGAAAGATAATAGTGGCATGCATGCAAGAGAATGTGTCGACCTTGCATGGCTAGGTGGCATAAAGTAACTTAAGCTAATGACACCTATCACACTCTTTTCCATAAACCTCTAGTATAAATACCTTGATCCTTATTTGTTAGGAAGATTTTTGGATTATGGAAACTGACCTTCCCTCTTGTATTGTGCAATACTCTCTTATCGGTTATAGTGAGGGAGATTTGAGTGGTGAAGTTAGGTATCGACCAAATAGGTTGAAGTAACTAAGTGAGGTAATATCGTCCATTTGAATTGGAGATATCATGCAAGAGCTTGGAGTTCAAGTCTTGAAGATTGGAGAAGGCTTTTCTTCAACCTTAGAACGTGTGGAGTTGAAGCTTGGAAGCTACTTGAGAGGTGGGTTATATAACTTGAACCCATCAATATTATTATCTTTTCTTTAATATTGTTTAACTTGTTCATTATTTGCAAATTCACATTTCCTTTGATCAATTAATATATCTATGAGTTCTAATATGTAATTTGGATTGTTATCCATGGTTTTGAATTACATAATGATCTTGAGGTTGATGATGATGACATCATCATTGGACAACCCGATAAGGGTTGATGACTCTTGAAACTCGGTATGGGTTGAAGATTTGAAAATCGGTATGGAATCCATTATGAGGGTCTACCTGATATGAAGGTAGGTTATACTTTGTAAAATAGGTTCTATGAACGATATGGAGGTTCCCTGTCTATCACCTTGTACACGATACAAAGGTAAAACAATAACCTTTAAACAATAACCTTTAACGATATGAAGGTAGGTTATACTTTGAAACTCAATATACTCCCTTTCCTTTGTGTCAGATTAAAGAACAATTTGGTATCCACCTTGTTATGTTTAGAGTTCAAGGTTCTTATCAATTATAGGAATATGATATTATAGTCATCATGGGAACACGATATGGTAACAAGATACCACTTAATGTGGGTACCCGATATGGTGAACCTATGAGGTAAACTGATATGATGTCCAAAGGTGTAACCCGATATGACACCAAAGATAAGAGCACGATATGATAGTTAACATAGAAACACATACCACCTAATGTAGGTACACGATATGGTGAAATACAAGATGATATCCAAGAGGGAAATTTGATACAATAACCAATATGAAATCCAATATGACAACCCAAGAGGCAACCCGATATGATGAAAAATTGATTGTATCTAATAGAGGCCGCCAGTTTACGAGTCATTTTTGGGAATGATTACATAAAGCCTTGGGTACGCAGTCAAAGTTTAGTACAACCATTCATCCTTAGACTAACGGGCAGTCTGAAAGGACAATACAGATTTTGGAGGACTTGCTTAGAGCATGTGTTTTTCTGTTTGTGACAAGTTGGGATTTACACTTAAGCTTGATTGAGTTTGCTTACAATAATAGTTACCAGGTCAATATTGATATGGTGCCATATGAAGCATTATATGGTAGATGTTGTAGATCTCCATTATGCTGGTTTGAAATGAGAGAATACCAACTTCTGGGTCCTAAGTTAGTACAACAAACTACTAAAAGATTA
Source organism: Alisma plantago-aquatica (assembly GCA_963693085.1). NCBI lineage: Eukaryota > Viridiplantae > Streptophyta > Magnoliopsida > Alismatales > Alismataceae > Alisma > Alisma plantago-aquatica. Next base: position 727,532,813 of record OY856410.1, on the reverse strand, counting down.
AAGTTATACAACGACAGTTGAAGGCTGCACATGATAGATAGAAATCTTATGCTGATAAATGTCGTAGACTTTTATAATTCCAAGTTGGAGATAGAGTGTATCTCAAGGTCTCTCCTTGGAAAGGAGTTCTTAGATTTGGGAAGAAAGGTAAGTTAGCCCCTAGATTTATGGGACCTTACCCAGTGATAGCACAGATCGGGAAAGTAGCTTATAAGTTGGAGTTGCCACCTGAGCTACATAGACTACACCCAGTGTTTCATGTGTCTATGTTAAGAAAGTGTCATTCTGATACAGAGATGGTGTTACAACCTGTAGAGGTTGAATTGAATGAAGATATGTCCTATGTGGAAGGTCCTATGATGATTCTTGACAGAAGAATCAAGAAATTGAAGAAGAAAGATATAATATTTGTGAAAGTTCTCTGGCATCACCGTGGTGTTGAAGAAGCCATATGGGAGTTAGAAGAAGAGATGAGGAGGAAGTACCCTTCTCTTTTCTCTTGAGATTTCGGGGACGAAATCCTTTTTCTAGGGGTTGATAATTGTAACGCCCCTGACATGGGTTATGGCCTAACCCTATATGTTTTTCTTAAGTAAGTCTCTTACAAACTTGTTCTTATCTTTTGAAAAGTAAATAAGACATTTGTGATGTATTATTTTCAAATTTGAGCTTATATGCAAACTATGCGTGCATTATATGATAACCTAAGTGAAAAGTGAAATTTACCCAAGATGAGGGGTTATGTTTCTAATGTTACATGTTGAATGTGATCTAAGTGTTATTAATGTCATGAAAGATAATGTGATGCTAAGTGGTGGCTTGTGGAAAGCCTAAAATGCTAAGTGAGAACTGGTGTAAACAATGCTAAGTGCTTGGTGCATCATTTGTAGCACAAATTTCAATATATACAAAATGTAGGGTTAATGTGCAAATTGCCACCTTTAGATTGTTCTTACTTTTACCTAGTATTCTCTAGAGGAGAGAAAAAGAAGGACACAATATGTTTTGAAGCATCTGAAAGTATTAGCACTCTTAATAATGAGGAAACCAAGAAAATGCATTGGTTGAAAACTTTACATGAGCCATATCGAGTGAATGACTTAAGAGTAGAAGTCTGTATCCACCATAGAGCCATAAGAAGAGTCTCCTTTCGGTTTGTGGAGCTTTGGTGTGGCCCATGATGGGCAAGGCACCTCAAAGAAGAAATAAAGCATTGATTTGCAACTTGTCTTCAAAATGATGGAGATGAATATTATAATATAGTAAATGGAAGAAGACTTGCCCTAGAAGACAAATTAAGAGCCGACCCTTATATTTTATATTATCCTTGGACTTTTATTTTTTCATGGAAAGATAATAGTGGCATGCATGCAAGAGTATGTTTCGACCTTGCATGGCTAGGTGGCATAAAGTAACTTAAGCTAATGACACTTATTACACTCTTTTCCATAAACCTCTAGTATAAATACCTTGACCCTTACTTGTTAGGAAGATTTTCAGATCTTGGAAAGTGACCTTCCCTCTTGTATCATGCAATACTATCTTGTGTCGGCTATAATGAGGGAGAGTTGAGTGGTGAGGTTAGGTATCCGCCAAATAGGTTGAAGCAACTAAGTGAGGTGATATCGTCCATTTGGATTGGAAATATCGCGAAAGAGCTTGGAGTTCAAGTCTTGAAGATTGGAGAAGGCTTTTCTTCAATCTTAGAACATGCAGAGTTGAATCTTGAAGATTGGAAGCTACTTGAGAGGTGGGTTATATAACTTCAACCCATAAATATTATTATCTTTTCTTTAATATTGTTCAACTTGTTGATTATTTGCAAATTCAGATTTCCTTTGATCAATTGATATATTTATGAGTTCTAATATGTAATTAGGACTTTTATCCATGGTTTTGAATTAGATAATGTTCTTGAGGTTTATGATGATGACATCATCATTGGACAACCCGATGTGGGTTGAGGACTCTTGAAACCCGATATTGGTTGAAGATTTGAAAACTGGTATGGAATTCATTATGAGGATCTACCCGATATGAAGGTAGGTTATACTTTGTAAAATAGGTTCTATGAACCATATGGAGGATCCCTATCTATCACCTTGTACATGATACAAAGGTAAAACAATACCCTTGCATGATATGAGTAAAACCCTAGAGTAAGGAACGAGAACCTGATATGCTTTTGTCCTTTGAAACTCGATATACTCCCTTTACTTTGTGTCGGATTAAAGAACAACTTGGTATCCACCTTGTTATGTTTTGAATTCAAGGTTCTTATCAATAATAGAAATACGATATAATAGTCAACATGGGAACACGATATGGTAACAAGATACCACTTAATGTGGGTACCCGATATGGTGAACCTATGAGGTAAACCGATATGATGTCAAAAGGTGTAACCCCATATGACACCTAAGATAGGAACACGATATGATAGTTAAAATAGAAACACATACCACCTAATGTAGGTACACGATATGGTGAAATCCAAGATGATATCCAAGAGGGCAATCCGATACAATAACCAATATGAAATCTGATATGACAACCCAAGATGCAACCCGATATGTTGAAAAACTGATATGGAAGTTTAGAATGAAAATTGATATGACAAATTAAGGTAGAGAACTACTATAATATTATCTTGAGAGATATATGGAAAATTTATAATGGTATGCCCGATATGGTGTACTCTCTAGTACACGATATGAGGACCCAATACACTCATGTACCCAATATGAGGGTAGTGGTTTAATCCATGTTGGGTTTTAGGGGAAATAGAGAAGGAAGTGGAAACAAAAATGTCTTCTCCCAAACCCAGAATAAAGGAAACACATCAATGTCTATACAATAGGAAGGATGGTTTGTAGAGGAGTACCTTGTCCCGAGGCTTGCTCGGCGATGTTACCTCACGGCTTGCGCGATCTTCACCACCGATCTTGGATGATGTCTATGCAGCTCCTGGTCTCACCGGGACTGTCGGGATTGACTACTGTCCACCGAGCGGTAGAAGTCTCCTGCCTCTGTAGTCGTCCATACGGACTACCTGGAACTCCGATCTCCTTGTCCCATAAGGAATCGGAAAGAGTCATACCCTCCTGTCGGTGTACTAGTCACCGAAACACTCTCATGCAACCAGTTGCCTTTCTGTAGTTGTTTTTCCCTTGTTGTGCCTCCCTTATCAGGTAGCACTTGCTCGGGCTCTCTCAGTTACCAAAACCAGAGAGAACAACAACTTTGCAGAGCAACTAGTATTCTGAGTTGTACTTTTAGAAGCCCCCAATACCCCTATATATAGGAGGGTCATGGGACAGGGTCCTCTATCCGGGCAATGTGGGATTAAAGCAGGAGTAGAAGGGTTCAAGATTTTCCACAAAACAACCAACTGCGCCAGCTGAACCGATCGTTTGATCACTAAAACGGTCGGTTGGTGACCTCAACTGATCGGTTCACACCTGAATCGATCGTTTGGGACCCCTGAGCTGATCGGTTCACTTCTGAGCTGATCGGTTCTTCGTCTTGGTCCAACTCAAATTGACTTTCATATTTGTTTCTGATTAATCAAATATAAATCCTTGTCCGAATCGAATTTGTACAAGTGAAAAAAATTGTATTTGCAAAATAGTCTTCTAACTTTCCAAATAATCTTGGTTGGTCTACGAATCGACCGGTTCAACAATTGAGCCGATCATTTCATGACACATGAGCCGATCGACTCACTACTTAAGCCAATCGGTTCACCAACCTGAGCCGATTGGTTCATCACATGAGCCGATCGGTTGGAAGTGCAGACTGTGAAAAATCAGTCAATCGCAGTTTCAATCAATCTGATACTCTAATCAATTGGTCCAACACCTTGAACACTATGATACCGAGCTATCAATTGATTGAGTGTTTAATTGAAATAATAAACTCCTTTAGTAATCATTCTAAACATCATTTGTGGATAAACTTCTCTTCCAGGTTAAATCCTATGTGTGTGACCCTGCATGTCCATTTCACATTGGCAGTGAAAGTCCATAACACTTATGACTTCACAAGCAAAGAGTGGTTCCTAGTCATAGATCAGTGCTACCCAAGTGAAATAGAAAGTTGGAGAACAACTTTCAATCCTACAATCTGTGAATGGTGTTACAGTGAATGATAATTCCTTTGTCACTAATGTCCTGAATGAACTCAAGGCATAGTACAGTCATCCTTTCAACGTTCATCCATTTCCTTGATCTCAGAGTAGACTGGGTGAGATGTGTGTGACATCAATATCACATATTGATTCACACATCCATGCGCATGCCTTTCTCAATCGTACTCATCAAGTGGCCATGGACATTAAACTCCCTTAGGAGGGACAAATCCCATATATATCACTCACCCCTCAAAAGACCCATGTGTCAAAGCCACCTAATCATCACCTTTATAACAACCCATGTTTTAGGACTACGTTTGATGATGTCAAAGTGTACCCAACGACATGTGTTGAGTGTAGTGATTTTAGGTCAAAGAATCACACTCACCACCATCACTGTGAGAGCTGACGGTGACTACCAAATCATGGTTCCATGTGTCACTCTCACAGTGGGTCTGTCTGGTGCACTTGTTCTCTAACAAGTACCTATGTGCTTGGTTTGATATCACTATATCATGACTAATGATATTATGTCATCAACCAACACACAATCTGGTCTTTAGTGTTATTGATGTCTATGGTTATTTCCACAATAACAACCGACTAGGGACTGAACAAGAATCCATACTCTTAACATCCGTATGATCTCATCATTTAGGTCCTCAACCCAAAAGCATACGCCATTGAGTAAAACAATTCTTTAGACATCTATCATGTTACACTATCATATCAGAAACAGTTAAAACATATAGATCGGAAATTTCCTTTATTATTATTCAAATCATTTACAAAGTATCCCATTACAATCATCTCATGACTTGCTCTATGTGCATGCATACCAACAGACTCCCACTTGCACTTAGAGCCAGTCACCTAGGAACCTCAGTCCTTGTGACCTAGCATGACCATCATGCTTTTTATGAGAAAGGGCCTTAGTCAGTGGATCGGCTATGTTGTCTTCAGTTGGTACTTTGCAAATCTTCACATCTCCTCATTGTACGATCTCTCATATGAGATGGAAGCACCGCAGTATGTGCTTGGACCGATGATGTGATCTAGGCTCCTTAACTTGAGCAATAGCTCCATTATTGTCACAATAAAGCTCAATTGCAACACAACTACTGGGAACTACAACAAGTTCAGAGATGAACTTCCTGATCCACACAGCCTCCTTTGATGCATGTGAAGCAGCAATATACTAAACCTCTGTAGTAGAATCGGCAACAATTTCTTGCTTGGAACTCTTCCAGCTCACAGCTCCATGGTTTAGGCAAAACACAAATCCGGATTGCGATCTGTAGTCATCTTTGTCAGTTTGGAAGCTAGCATTAGTGTAACCCTTTACAACCAGTTCTTCCTCATCGCCGTATACAAGGAACTGATCCTTAGTCCTTCGTAAGTACTTGAGGATGTTCTTCAAGGCTGTCTAGTGAGCATCCTCGGGATCTGACTGGTACCTTCTCGTCATGCTGAGAGCATACGAGACATCTGGGTGTGTGCTCAACATAGCGTACATGATGGATCTGATGGCTGATGCATATGGGATCTCATTCATACACTCCCTCTCTTCACAAGATTGGGGACATTGAGTTCTAGAGACGGTGACTCCATGTAGCATGGGGATGTTGCCTCTCTTTGAGTTCTCCATGTTGAACAGCTTCAGCACTTTGTCAATGTACGTGCTTTGACTTAGTCCAAGAAGCCTTTTAGATCTATCTCTATAGATCTTAATACCTAGAATGTATGATGCTTCTCCTAAGTCCTTCATCGAGAAAGTATTCCCAAGCCAAGTCTTAACCTTCTCTAAGGATGTGACATCATTTCCCATCAATAGTATGTCATCCACATACAATATGAGGAATGTGGTCATGCTCCCACTAACCTTCTTGTACACACAAGGTTCATCTTCATTTTAAATAAATCCAAACACTTTGACTTCCTCATCAAATCGAAGATTCCAACTCCGAGATGCTTGCTTCAATCCATAGATTGAACTTTGTAGTTTACAAACTTTATTGGCATTCTTTGGATCTACAAAACCTTCAGGTTGTGTCATGTACACATCCTCATTTATATTCCCATTAAGGAATGCAGTTTTAACATCCATTTGCCAAATCTCATAGTCATAGTAAGCCACAATAGCAAGCATGATTCTGATGGACTTAATCATGGCAACTGGAGAAAAAGTTTCATCATAGTCAACACCTTAAACTTGTCGAAAACCCTTTGCAACCAATCTGCCTTTATAAGTTTGCACATTGCCATCCATGTCGGTCTTCTTCTTGAATACCCACTTGCACCCTATGGGTTTTACCCCTTCAGGTGGTTCCACCAAAGTCCATACTTTGTTGGAATACATGGATTCCATCTCGGATTTCATGGCCTCAAGCCATTTCTTTGAATCTAGTCCCTCCATAGCCTCTAGATAGGTAGTTGGATCATCATCTATGATCAACTCACCGCCTTCCTGAGTCACAAGGTATCCAAACCTCTCAAGGTCAAGGTGTGTCCTACTAGATCTATGAGGTCCTTGTATTACTTGAGGAGACTGAGATCCCACAAAACCTTGTGAATCTCTATGTTCCTCTTATACATCTACCAGTTCAATGTTTTCTTGTTGGGCTTGAACCACTTCAAGCTCTATTTTCCTCCCACTATTTCCTTTGAAAATAAATTCCTTTTCTAGGAATACAGCTTTCCTAGCAACAAACACTTTGTTGTCAGTAGGGTGGTATAAATAGTATCCCCTTGTTTCCTTGGGATGCTTCCCGTGCCATATCCCATATGGTGTCTTTTGAACCGATTTAGACGGTACTCGGTTAAGTGTAAACGCGGCAGTTTCAAGAGCATAACCCCAGAAGGAAATCAGAAGATCAGAAAAATTCATCATTGATCGCACCATATACAGTAAAGTGTGATTCCTTCTTTCAGACACAATGTTATGCTATGGTGTTCCAAGCAAAGTCCATTGTGATACGACAACACATGCTCATAGATGGTCCTCAAACTCCTGGCTTAAGTATTCTCCACCTCGATCGGATCGAAGTGCTTTAATACTTTTACCAAGTTGGTTCTGTACTTCATTCATGAAATCCTTGACCTTTCAAGGGTTTCTAACTTATGTTTCATCAGGTACACATAGCCATACCTACTGAAATCATTAGTGAAGGTAATGAAGTACTGATACCCACCTCTGGCATTAGTTCTAAAAGGCCCACATACATCAGTATGTATGAGTCCTAATAGATCACTCGCTCTCTCACCTTTACCTAAAAAGGGAGTCTTGGTCATCTTACCCAACAATAAGATTCACATGTCTCTATTGATTCATAATCAAAAGAGTCTAGACAACCATCTTTATGGAGTCTAGAGATGCGCTTCTCATTTATATGCCCTAGATGACAATGCCAAAGATATGTTTTGTTTCAGCTGTTGAGTTTTTTCCTTTTGGTGTTAACATTGTATACACTTGTCTCTAGATCTATCAAGTATAGTCCATAAGATATTGGGGCACTGCCATAAAAGATCCCATCTTTCAAAATGGAACACTTTCCATTCTTAATAAGAAATTCAAAGCCATCCTTTTCCAAACAAGAGATATAAATGAGATTCCTATTTATGGCAGGTAATTAATAGCAGTTCTTCAAATCTATTATTAGCCTACTTGGTAGAGTTAACTCATAGGTTCCTACGGCACTGGCGACAACCCTTGCCCCATTGGCAACACATAGTTCAACCTCACCTTTCCCCAAAGGCCTACTCCTTTTAAGATCCTTCACATTTGAACAAATGTGAGATCCACATCTGGTATCAAGTACCCATGACAAGGAAGTAGTGAAGTTAATCTCTATCATGTATACACCAGAAGTAGAGATCTCTATCTCTTGCTTCTTCTTCCTTCGTTCCTTCCATCCTCTCCTTGTTTTGAGTGCAGAAGATTCTAACATTGGTTCAGCGAGAGAACCCTTCTCTCCCTCACCTTTGTCCTTATACTTTGTTCCATTGATCTCCATCGATGAACTATCCTTCTTCTTAAGCATACATAGAGTGGATTCAAAGGCTACCTGTATAACTTGATTGTACAGAACACTTCTCACAATCCCCAATCGGTTATGGAATTTATTCTCAATTACTTTGCCCATTTTAAAAGATGATTCTTTTGCCATTCTACAAGAGATAATTGCATTTTTCAAAACTCCTTTTGATTTGAATAAAATTTGACAGTAGTTAATTAGGCCTTTAAATAATTACCACTCCCACTATTTTGATTCAAATTGACAGCCCTCACCATCAATTCGGAAGATTGAAGCATACAATCTCCTAGTGGGTCAATATCCTGAAATCCTCTGAGTCATGGACCAGCTAGGGTTGTCACCCACAACTTAGATCTTCTAGGTAGGCAACTTTTTCCAATTGCATCATATGCAACTCTTGAAAGATGTCATATGCAACTCCTTGCTATGATCACCTCCATGCCTCAAGGTGCTAGATCCTATCTAGGTCACCTTGTTAAGTCTGACCCAAAGACAACACGATGAATATGCACCCTGCTAGGGAAAACCCACATATCCATCCTTCACGCTTCCACGAGATAGACGGTGCACCACGCTAGGGCGTGCCCACACTTGGTCGATCAAGCTTTTCACATGTGTCACATTTGGAAGGCATCTAAAACTTTAATATTTAATTAGGGATTTGGTTTTTATAGGTACATATACATATCCAATCACCACAATATAGTAAGTATCATATACATGATATATCCCACAAAAACATGTGAAATGATAAAAGCAATGATTATGGCTATCCTAATGTGATTCCTCGAGCCAAGAGGAATCACGGTCATTTAGGTCCACATCACATGCAACCTTTACAAGATGAACTTTTTGCTTCGTCATTCTGAGTTTGATCTACTAATCTCCATGATTGATTGGCTCACCATCAGGTCGGTCAGTTGGGTGCCACCAGCCGATCGACTAGCCCTTCCAGCCGATCAGTTCATGGGTCATCATGCATCTCCTCAGGTCGCCACCTGCTCATCTCACTCCTCGAACCGGTCATCAAAAAGTCCACCGTTCTTTGACATAACAGGAAATTAAAAAAAATCTATCCTATTTTAAATTTGAAAAAGGAAACCCCAAGTTACATTCGGGGGAGCAAAGGTAGGAAAGAAATCTCAAGTTATCTCGAGTTACATCAGGAATATGATATAGGGAATCAGTGTATAGACCGAGATGCAAGCAACCACATTCAACAAGCACACATACATAGGGTTTATTGGCCATAACCCTGCTATACATCCACCACAAAACTTGTTTAAGGGTGACACATATTGAGTTCATTTATATTACATATCATATATGTATATTGAGATTTGTGGATTTAGGATTGGACATGCATAAAGACAATTTTATTTGCATCGTATGCAATAAATAAAGGCGACAAATCAAAATTGATCATATCGATAATCCTAAAGTATAGAGCAGTTGACGTGGCTCTGATACCACTATTAGGTTTTAGAGGAGACAGAGAAGGCAGTGAAAACAAAAATTTCTTCTCCCAAACCCAGAATAAAGGAATTGTGTCAACGTCTATACAATAGGAAGGATGGTTTGTAGAGGTGTACCTTCTCCCGAGGCTTGCTCAGCGTCATTACCTCGCAGCTTGCACAGTCTTCACCATCAGTCTTGGACGGTGTCTGTGCAGCTCCTAGTCTCACCGGGACTGTCGGGATTGACAGCTATCCTCTGAGCGGCAGAATTCTCCCACCTCTACAGTCGTCCACACGGACTGCTTGGAACTCCGATCTCATTGTCCCACAATGAATTGGAAGGAGTCGTACCCTCCTATCGGCGTACTAGTCACCGACACACTCTCCTACAACCAGTTGCCTTTCTACAGTTGTCTTTCCCTTGTTGTGCATCCCTTATCGGGTAGCACTTGCTCGGGCTCTCTCGGTTACCAAAACTAGAGAGAATGACAACTTTGCAGAGAAACTGGTGTTCTAAGTTCTACTTTGAGAAGCCCCCAATACCCCAATGTGGGATTAAAGTAGGAGTAGAAGGGTTCAAGATTTTACACAAAACAACCAACTGCGCCAGCTGAACCGATCGTTTCAACCCTGAAACGGTCAGTTGGTGACTCCACTGATCGGTTCACACCTGAACCGATCGTTTGGGACCCCTGAGCTGATCGGTTCACTTCTGAGCTGATCGGTTCATGGTCCTGGTCTAACTCAAATTGAATTTCATATTTGTTTCCGATTAATCAAATATTAATCCTTGTCCAAATCGAATTTGTACAAGTGAAACAAATTGTATTTGCAAAACAGTCTTCTGACTTTCCAAACGATCTCAATTGGTCTACAAATCGACCGGTTCAACAATTGAGCTGATCGTTTCATGACACATGAGTCGATCGACTCGCTACTGGAGCCAATCGGTTCACCAACCTGAGCCGATTGGTTCATCACATGAGCCAATCGGTTGGAAGTGCAGACTGTGCAAAATCAGTCAATCGCAGTTTCAATCAATCTGATACTCTAATCAATTGGTCCAACACCTTGAACACTATGATACCGAGCTATCAATTGATTGAGTGTTTAATTGAACTACTAAACTCCTTTAGTAATCAATCTAAATTCATTTGTGGATAAGCTCCTCTTCCAGGTTAAAGCCTATGTGTGTGACCCTACAGGTCCATTTCACGTTGGCAATGAAAGTCCATAACACTTATTACTTCACAAGAAAAGAGCGGTGCCTAGTCGCACATCAGTGCTACCCAAGTGAAATAGAAAGTTGGAGAACAACTTTCAATCCTATAATCCGTGAATGGTGTTATAGTAAATGTATAATTCCTTTGTCACTAATGTCCTGAATGAACTCAAGGCATGGTACAGTCATCCTTTCAACATTCATCTATTTCCTTGATCTCATAGTAGACTAGGTGAGATGTGTGTGACATCAATATCACATATTGATTCACACCTGCATGCACATGCGTTTCTCAATCCTACTCATCAAGTGTCCATGGACATTAAACTCCCTGAGAAGGGACAAATCCCATATCTATCACTCACCCCTCAAAAGGCCCATGTGTCAAAGCCACCCAATCATCACCTTTATAACAACCCATGTTTCAGGACTGCGTTTGATGATGTCAAATTGTACCCAACGACTGTAACTACCCAATCACACTCACCACCATCACTATGAGAGCTGACTGTAACTACCAAATCATGGTTCCATGTGTCATTCTCATGGTGGGTTTGTCCGGTGCACTTGTTCTCTAATAAGTACCTAATGTACTTGGTTTGATATCACTATATCATGACTACTGAGATTCTGTCATCAACCAACACACAATCTAGTCTTTAGTGTTATTGATGTCTATGGTTATTTCCACAATAACAACTATATGATCTCATCGTTTGGGTCCTCAACCCAAAAGCATACATCATTGAGTAAAACAATTCTTTAGACATCTATCATGTTACACTATCATCTCAGAATCAGTTAAAACATATAGATCGGAAATCGCCTTTATTATTATTCAAATTATTTACAAAGTATCACATTACAATCATCTCATGACTTGCTCTATGGGCATACATACCAACAATCCATACATAACATGAGGTTGACTTAAGATGAGAAAAGTTAAAGTTATACCTAACCCAACATGACTACACGATATGGTGTTAAGGGATATGACCTAAATCCGATATGAGGATGTGGCTTCACCACATGATTAAAATGGATACTTGTTAAGATGATATATGCATATTCAAATACAATAGAATAACAGTATCAATCATGCTACTTGATATGGTAGACATGCTCTTATTAATTAAGCTTGTCTAAGTGATTAATAGGATCGATGCAATATTGAGATAAAATAAGTTTAATTGTTACACCCTGATCTCACAATTACCACTAATCATGATATTAGGTCATAAATTGAGGATTTAACGTAATACAAAGATCACCCTTAACTTTTTCTTCTTTTTCAAACTTTTTTGTTTTTTTGCATTGAATCACATAAACAAACTTTACAAGAAAATTAAACCTTGATTACTCTAATATGATCTTAACATTAATGATACACATCCGTACATTCATTTTGTTTCTCAGACTTTCATGTACATACGACATGGTAATCATTTACATTATCTCTTATTAAGGAAACAAAGATACAAAACATTACTTACAACACTCTTACATCTATAATAGGACCTAGAGTGATAGGGACCGACTGAACTTAACTAATCTCATACTTAACTCATGTGGTAGATCTACTCTGATGCTTTGACCTTCTTCAAGTCCACGTGGTTTCCCTAAAAATTATGAGTAGAGGGGTGAGCCTACTCGCTTAGTGAATGAGTACTTCAAAGAAATAGTCTAAAGCACTGATATAATTACAGATATACTTTTGAGCAACTGATATCAATTATACCACCAGTAAGCTTTAAAGAGATTGATCATTGAAAATCATAAATATGGCAGGATACTCTAGATATCAACAAGAGTAAATCAATATATGAACATGCTTGATTAATTTCAACGAGAACTAATAATTCAGAAACATATAAAGAATAATTGTTGGGAAACTGTACTCGAATCTTTCTTAGCCTTTCTTACTTATAAGAAACTCTTTAAACCTATATGAACATGTTTTAGCTTTTGCTCTGATCATATGCAGTGTACTCTACATATGAAGACTTGTAGCGAACTATGATCTCACCGTACAAGACTTAGCTTAAAACCCAGGAAGCTAAGCCTAGAACTGAATCTGGGTCTACTTGACTCGAACTGTCATATCTGACTAAGGCGGCTAAATAGATGGCCTTTAATTGGACCTCTCCTTCTAGGCTGAGTACACAAGAGGAGGGTCTGAGACACTCTGTGGGCCTCATCTTGGTACACTCTGTGGGTACCTCTGTGTTACCACCGGGATCTCCGTTTCATGTTAGGTAACCTATCTTCTCTTAGGAGACTGGCTCAAGGGCTTCATCTCCCCGAATGCTCTATGGGTACGATCCGATCCCCGTATACTGGTCACTGCCGGGGTGGATCGTTTCCTCCCTACAGTGCAGACATCCATAGGGAATCTACGATGTTCAGTGCACATATGTCTATTGTTTTATTATTATTGGAAAACGCTTTCTACATTGTACCTTTATCTTACTTATACTTGACTCTGATATCTCTATGGTACCACATCTATTTAATTGAAGTTTATAATACAACATGTACATCATTCTAAACTTGGCAGAGTAGTATATTTAAAACATTGTAATTTACTGAGAAATCAACATATTGTAAATTCAGGCAGACTAAAGTTCTTAAATAAACTGAATACATTTCCATTTGGCACTTATAAACTAGAATCATGCAATTAAACATCTTAATATATTGATAACAGCTAATTACTTGGCATACGAGTAATTGTCATTTACACCCATAAATTATTTGCACTTTCTTGGAAAACGTGCACATCGACCCAAATCCTGGGTTGTGCATCTCATACTGAGAACATGGTAATCAAAATTCTTAATTCATTGAACACCCTATCCTTAGGGTTTCATTTAACTCATTCACTTATCACATGGCTCTCAAAAGGATTTAATATGTCATACACATCCACTAAATATAGATTGCTTTAAACAAGTCATATACAATCAACATATGTATGAAATCCTCGAATTGAGATAAATTAGGGTTTTTCCATGCCATTCATTGAGATATTATGAATCAATAATAACATTGTATAAATAGAGTCTATGATGCCAAGAAAAACACTTCAAATGGATTTCACCATATTTATTCACAAATTTCCAACTTTCCACTCATATAGGGCTTCACTCTCTTTATGAAGATATCAAGAAAACACTATTCACATCACATGAAATCCAATATAGTATCTGACATATATGTACTATGCATTCAGATAAACAATCATTCATAACCAAGGGGATCTAGATAAACACATTTCTCTATTTAATTATATAGCAATTTCAGTCACAAACAAATTCCTTATATTTTAGTTTACTCTTATAACTTTACAAATACGTAGGGAATTCTCATTAGGATGTATTGTATACATTTTTAATATGAATTTATCATCTGAAATTCAAACAAACAAAGGAAGAATCCATTTCATATCATTTTGCAACAACTTAGTTCAAACAGACAATTCAGGGTTTATAGTCGCATACTAAGCAATTAAAGATTATGGATGATTTAACCAATTTTTGTGCAATATACTGTTTAAAGGAAGTTCCCACTCACCCTAAGGTGTGAAAACAACTTAAAAACACAACTCATCCCTTAAAATCTTGATCTCATATCAAATCCCTAGCAATTCACCCGATTGTTCTTCCTTTCAAGTTGGAAACCCTAGAAATGTGGGATTATGAAGAAAGAGTGAGAAATGGACTTGATTTGATATAATTTCAAATCCAATCAGAGTAGGTATGGAATTTTGACATCTGAGAGAAGATTCACCATTAAAGTCTATGCATAGAAGCTAAACTTACATAATTTCATCATTCCTCGGACTACAAAACCCTAGGTCAGCATCTCCATCAATTTCTCCTCTCAAACCCTAACTGTCCCTCTCTCTCTCTATGATTTCATTTCTCTGGTTTGAATCACAAATTATGAGAGCTGCTAGTGTGTTAGGTTGACCATATAGAGCAATTGAGCTGCTTGGGTCAATTGCACATTGACCCCTCACTATACTTTTTTTTTCAGCTGAATTTTCTGTCATAAAAATATTACTGTAATTTGTCTACTGATAAGGTCTAAATGCATCCAAAAATTATGAAAAGTTTACATATTGTTTACGATTGAGTTTCAGATCTCCAGTTAAAATTTCAAGTCATTTGGAGTTACCTATAAATAAATAAAAATAAAACACTACACTGCTGAAAAGCACTCTGTTAGCATTTTGGTCGAAGTATAGTTTGAACGAGAACCACATTCAAAGAACACTCAAATATTTTGAAATTTTCTCCAATATGCATGATTGAGTTATACATATCATATCCATAATTCATATAAATACAAAATGTGTATAAAATATGAAAAATCATTTACCACACTGCTATCCTGATCAAATTCAATATTCATGTACTATCAAAACCCTAATTTTTGTCGATTAGGGTTTACATTTCTCAAACCCTAATTCTTGAAACTAAAAAATCATAGTTAGAGTTTCTTCTTAGGTTTGAAAAATCACAATTGATCTACTATCATTAATCAAGTCTAAATGATGTTCAATCTAATCAAGCATGTAATCATTCAGGTAAACCCTAGTTTACCAATTAAGCACAAATGTGGTCATTACATTAATTCAATTTGCTAATGATAAGTTAGTAGACCTTAAATAAGGTAAATTAAGTAATATACATATTAGATGGGATGAGAGAGAAACTAAGAATGGAAATATGATTATATGATTAACCTCTAATAATATCCTGAGATGAGTGGAGTATGAGTTAGGGCTTTATCCTTGCTAATGAAATCTTGAAACCCTAATTGGTTGATTATAACCCTAATTCATAAGGGAGGATGTGTTCTTTAACATTTCATGGTTAAGATATGTGTTTGAGATTGTTTATAACATGATATAATAAACATGCAAGTATCTTAAGGCAATAAGCATGGCCAAGTAAGAGCTATGTTGTTGCATGATACAGATTCAATGAGCTATCTGAACTATATGAACAAATACTACGGTCTGATGACCTAGAGGTAATGATCATCTGCTAAGTGGTGACAATACTCATTAACAAATCAAGGGTTGAATACCCAAGAATGATGATGATAAGAGTTTGACATTCTAAGTGATCTATGTGCTTCAGTAAATATGAAAGTATCTGATAAATGCAATTATGCTATTCTTTGTAGCATCTGATGTAATTCTTGCGTGTGACTTGATTAATGCTAAAAGATACAGTAATGCACTTAATTAAGCAAGATGGATATTATCATGTAGTTTCCCATACCATAGATCCATTCAGTGTTAGCATTTTTTGAATGGTGAAACGAGTTTTACTCAGAATGCATATTTTTGAATATGTGAATAATTAGGGTGCTCAGTGGACTCCCAAACTAAATAAGGGCACTTAGTGGACTCCCTAAATACACTAGGATCGCTCAGTGGACTTCCTAATGAAACGAAACTAGGATTGCTCAGTGGTCATCCTGATAATCCGGGAAAGCTAAGTGGTCTTATCCAGAAGAGAGTACACGCTATGGTTATAGCTCTATAGCAAAGATGTCACTATACCCCAGCATAGATAATTACACCAGACACAAGATGTCATGCTAAACCTAAGTGCTCTTGTACTGACCAAGAAAGGTGAGGTCCTGATAGTCGGCTCTGCCATTGACCTTGTTTGGTACCGATTTCAACTTACTAGTGGTCAGTTGGAGTATGAGCGGTATATCTCATCTCCTCTGGGCATAAATATGAATGTGAACATGTAATCAGCCATGTAGCATATTTTCTGAAGGGTCAAATACGGAAACATTGGTTGATGCCTTATTACTTTTATACTTCTTAGTAGATAGATGTTATAAATGTTCTTCATATTACTTTTCAAGCAAAAGATGATTTATAGATCTGTTATCAATATATATACCTTGCACTTAAAAATATATCTGTTAAACAAGTGGAATTTCTTCTGCTTAGTTTTATATTACTTCATGTGATAATAATATTGTTGGAAGAGAGTTATATCTCTCGCTGGGACAATTGTCTCACCCCATGGGATCCACAATTTTTAGGTGGACGCAGACGAGGGGCTAGGAAACGGACTGTAGAAGAAGGATCGTTTCAGCAAGTGCAGCAGTAGTATCTCAGGTTGAGTACAATGTATGTTACGGTTTTTTTAGATAGAGGTCTATGTGTCATATCTGTACTCTTAGGTCCTTGGGAGATAGTTCTTAGTGGTTTTTACAAATGACTTG
Source organism: Alisma plantago-aquatica (assembly GCA_963693085.1). Taxonomy (NCBI): domain Eukaryota; kingdom Viridiplantae; phylum Streptophyta; class Magnoliopsida; order Alismatales; family Alismataceae; genus Alisma; species Alisma plantago-aquatica. The sequence continues at coordinate 727,515,704 of OY856410.1, read as the reverse complement.
AGATTTTGGTTTGCTTATCATGAGGTTTTTATGTTTTTGTTGTGTATATTAATGTAAAGCAACAGATACTTGTTATCCTCGAGAAGAGACAAAATATTGAATGTACAATATGAACCCATGTATATAAGGCTTTGGTTCCTTTTGTAAGATTTGATGGGAAAAGGATCTATGTGCAAAACGGTTTTAATTTTTAGTGATTATTTTGTTAATTCTACTGTTTATAATAATTCTACAATTTTACTGGCGATGCCTTGATTTGTAATTGGGTCGTCACACCTTACAACTTCCATAACTTATTTCTTAATAATAGACACTCTCTATTGTGTTCAAATAGAAATAATTTTCCTAGAGGATATTTTATTCACTTGGCCAGGATCAATATAGATAACACTTTTCAATTGTCTTAGTCAACTACATAACCAACCTGAAATATCATGGCCTTAGGACAAAAGTATATTTTTGATAAACAATACAAAGCCTTTATAACCCGAAAAGGGTGTTTCTTTATGGTAAATACTTTTGATATATTAAATTTTCTTTAAAATATTACACCATCCTTTGGCTGATAGGAAAAAACAAACTATTTACATTCTCAAATTGTTACAATAGGAGATTTTACAAACGATGGGTTTGTCAGTTTTGTGGAGATCATGTTGAAAATACCTTCCATAGTTTTTTGAGTGGTTTTTCTCTGATAAGATATGGATGTGTTGCTTTGAGCCTATTTCATATAATAATAACAGCTGTGATCACACTCTCCATGTTATTTTTTACAATGAGGCATACAAAGACAATATTTTTAGACCTGACACACTCTTAGTAGAATATGTATTTTGGAATACTTGGCTTTCTAAAAACCATCTATATTTGAGGGCATTTGTGTTTTTTCAAAAAAATATTTCATGTGGTTCATTCTCCGCACACGGCCAAGGCTGACCCTGGGTGCCTTTTCAATCATTGTGGATAAAGGAGGCCCTTTTTGGTGGGAGAAATCAACTTTGAGGTTGACATTGAGTTGGTGTCCCTTGACAAAGACCACATGGGTTCCTAAAGGTGGTATCCTATGCTAACTTAGAAATATAGGATCATTTGTCACACCTTGTTGATTATGAACAAGCAGTATTTCCTACCAGATACCCACCCACATTTTGGGCATATCTTAACTAGGTTCTTTGAATACGTAAGGGTTTATGTTGCTACTGAATCAAAGTAGAATTTTTATCACCATCTTAGTGTGGTGTATATTTTGGGGGATCCCATCCCACATGGCTACATGGATTACTTCTAGTTCTTCTTAAAGATGGGTACTGTAAGACCCTCAAATTTGGTAAATTGGAATTCTATGAATAATAGGCTTCGTTTGATAACCAAAGTAGAACAATAGATGTATGTTGAATCCACTTAGTGGGATTGGTTCAACCCATGGCCCAAGTGAGGTCCATGAGACTATTTTCTTTGAAAATATGTCCTTATGGAACAAGTTTGAGAAATAAGAGATTTTCTGCATAAATGAATAATAATGTCTTTGTGCATTGTTATATGATTGGATATGAGATAACAAGAAAGTTACCAAATAATTCTAAGATAATGTGTGGTTTAGATAATAAATGGATTAATTATCCAACCCTGACTTGTAAGTCAAGATTTGGGTATGAAATAAGGATAACTCGATCAGTCTTTTGGAAAAGTAGAAGATAATAAGGAAAATAAGAAACTCCTAGAAATTTGAGAAGAGAAGGACTTTCCATGTGAAGTGGGTGAGTGAATTAAAGAAATACTTAAAAGATTAATTTCATGTATAAGATTTATTCTAATATATCCCAAAAATGGATAAAAGATCAGAAAGGAATTGATGAAGTTTCCTCCAAATTTCATAGAGAAAGGATGATCCTAGTGACCTATAGAAAATAAAAAAGGGAGAGGTATCTAATTGTAATAACTACATGTTTTCTTAAATAGGGAATGGAATAAATATTTTTTACTCTAGCTAAGTATAATTGTGCCCCCTTTAATGTGATGTGCGCCTTTATGGCCGTTAGATCACTGCTCAATGCATTTGAAGATGTCTTCTTCCTTCAACCAGACAAGGAAAGTCGGATGTAGTACATTGCTTCTTATTAAAATTATTTCTCTCTAAGATTGACAATAACATTAGGAAACACTTCTGTTGTATTCGGTGGAAAAATTTAAACATGTCTATCCCAACCTTTCCCACATCTGGTGTAAGATTGGGATTTCCCCAAATCTCATTTCAACAAGGAAATTCAGGCTACATAGGGGGAAAGAATCCCTACAACTCCATGCCTATAAAAGGTTTCCTTAGGACCTATGTGTTGCACACAAGAGAGAACAAGACTTGATTTCACAAGAACTTCTCTAAAGCCCCCTCACCTCACCATTTTATTTTATGGAGACCCTAGCTCTCCCTTGACAATACCAGGAACTGTGGGTCAATTGCCATGAAAAGAAGGATTGGAGTGAGTCTTCACAGATGGCTAAAAGATTCTAAGGAAGAAAAGATACCCTGGACTCCTCTCCCTCAAGATTTGTGGTAGATCAATTTCAATCCATCATCAAATTTGTGGAGTGGACATTCTCAGCCACTGTGGGTCACACTCAACCCATCTCTGGGTCATGTGACGACTGGTATAGGTGAGGCCAACAAGCCCCAAGCCTGTAGAAGCAACCATGACAAAGTCAATTGTAAGGTTGACCCACCCACATCACAACAACAATACACTGAGGTGCGGGGTGAGGAGGAAGATAATCAACTATGAAAAGACATGCTTATCCCCAACACATTGTTGAAAGGTAAGGGATAGTTTAGTCTTTTGCTCCTTCATTTTGTCCCAGCCACACAGACATGAGATACCAGTTGGGTATGAGCCCATTGGCTAACCCCACCACTTAGATAATACAAATTATACAACAAGCTACTGAAAAGACCTCTCTAGATTGTCTAAGATCTAATAATCTTGAAGTAAATATAAAATAAGACCATAGCTTAAAATATAGCAAAATTATATATAAAACTGATCAAAAAATGAGTAGAATCCAAGTTGAATATAATTTGGGCTTGGCTCTGATCATAGTTCCAAAAGTATATCTAGAACATAATTAAGTGATTATTAATACATTAAAACCCTATTTTTGATATGCCAAACTCAATTGATATGCTTAGATTGAGATATAATCTAATATTGTTGAATGTAATGAGACCCTATGAGAATGATGATGATAATGTTGTATAATTAGGGTTTCTAAAGTGGATAAACATCAACATGTATATTTAGGGTTATGAAATCAATGATATAACTTGTGATATTCTTATTTGCAATGATTTGATCTAATATCTTCAAATATGATGAGAATCCAAATTATCAATACAATTTTGATAAAATCATCATGATTAAAGATTCAGAGTTATAAATATACTAATTAGGGTTTAAAACCTAATCTGTTTTGTTATTATGATCTTAAGTTGCCTAATCTATTATAGTAGCTCTTTTTGACATGATATGATAATTAGGGTTTCACCTAATGTCTAATATGGGATTGTAAACCTAATTAATAATGGTCCGATGGAATTATGATTTGTGACCCTTATTCATTATCCTAAACACGAGACAGCCCTAAATCCTAGTTTAGGGCATATGTTAGATTAATTTGGCTTGAATATGATCGGTGATACTTTAGGGTATACAATAATGTATATAGAATGTTGATTTTTTGGATTCATCCTTGTTTGTTTGTTTGGATCTACATTTGCTTAAAGTATCAATTGTATGGTTTTGCATGGAAATGAGGCACATGGTTATTTATGAATAATCACATTATCGGCTACCAACGATTGCCAAATGTTTTTTGAGGATTCATTGAATTAGTAAACTACTGTATGTTTTTTAGTTCTTGATCAACTATATTGCCAATATGAGTATCCATAACTAAATTATGACACCCTAAACCCAAAGTTACATTTATTGAGGGGTAATGCATGCAAGCCCAGGAGGGACAATGATTACACTTGAGATAGTAGACCATGCATGGGTTCAAATATGTGTTGAATATCCATTCTTATTTGCAAATATTTGATACATTATATGTGTTACTTTAGTTGCACCACATACACAATATAGAAATATGTTGACCACATTTTGTTTATCGCCATTTTTTGGTATATGATACACATGATAAAGCACATGAAGTTAAATAAGAAGGGTATTGAAGATATTAAAGATACGTCAAGGAGGATTAGATAAATGTAATACTTCTTCTCAGTTTATCTTAGTCCTCATGTTGAAATATTCATGTAAATCCTTAAGGGAGCTCATTATACATCATGTAAAAATATTTGTGAAATAATGGAAATTATGTATTGTTTTTTAAATCTAGATCTTGTGAATTTTAGGTAATGCATCTTGACTATAAGGTCCTCCTTTAATTGAGGGAACACTGGAAAGTGAGGTTGTTACAGTTGGTATCAGAGCCCCAAATTTTGCAAATAATATTTAATAGTTGATAATTTCAATTAATCTTTAAAAATGTGAGGAGAATTATTAAGGCATGACCTGATGGTGATAGTATCTAGAAAAGATCATGCCTTTGGGGTATGGCAATGTTTTCCTCCACTCCATTAAGTTGGTACACAAGGAATCCCTTAGCCAATGTGATACCTTCTTGGCCGGAACCTAGGGATTGCAAGAAGTAATGTTTCCTCTAGGTCTTCTCATTTTTAACTTAACCCACTTCTCTTCTCCTTGCTTAATGAACCCTAAAATGCACTTCTCTCTACATCTCAAGTTATGATTTTTTAGAAAAAGTAGGTGTAATGACCCTGACCTGGGTTATGAGGTAACCCTAATTTATTTGGATAAGTAAGTTGCTTATAATTTTAATATAATCCTCTAAAGTGTTTTTCTATCAGGTAACAAACTTATGTTTTAAATTTGGTCCTGTTTAAATAATGTTTGAGCAATGTTCTCATGTTTTGGACCAAAATGCAAATTACCCAAGATGAGGGGTCATATTGCAATATGTCATATGTTAAACATACCTCATGAGGTTTATCATCATAATAGATATAATGATGCAAGGTGGTGGCTTGTCGAAAGCCTAAAATCCAAGTTTGAACTTGTTTGAATAATGTTAGTGCCTTGTGTACCAATTTTGGTACAAGTTATAATTTACCCAAAATGTAGGGTTGATATGCAAATTACCACCTCTAGAGTGTCCCTACTCCCTCATAGTATAATTTAGAGTAGAGAGAAATAATTAGGAACCATTTTTGAATCATATTTGAGTATGATACTCTTGGTGATGAAAAGACCAAGAAAGTGGTGTATGTGAAACCCTAATTTGAGCTTATATTGGGTTGTGGAGTCCATATGGGCGTACCTATCAGCCAAGGAGCCATAGAGGGGATCCCATATCGGTTTTTGAACTCTAATTCTTGTCCATGATGAGATAAGAACCTCAAGGAGGTGATCCATGATGAGTTAGGTGCTCCTTGCAAAAGTTGTATCGGTTTGCATAATTTATGAAGATAAAGATAAGATATCTTATCAAACAAGATAACTAATGGACGAAATATCATCTCTAGATTATCCTAAAGTGTTTTACATGTCAAGATAAATATGAGTGCATGGAATGACACGTGTCAACTAGGCATGGACATGTGGCACCTAGTAGCTTAAAAAGATGACACATCATATACACAACTTTTCATGAACCTCAAGTATATATACTCTTCCTTTCACCCATAAGTGGAATTTTTCGAAATCTATCACCCCCTTGCTCTTATATATCGTGCATAGAGTATTTATATCTTGCAAGGGTGAAGTAGTATCGTGCATAGAGCCTTGATATCTCCCATAGAAAAGTGATATCACCCATTGCAAAGTGATATCGGCCAAGTGAGGGATATCGACCATAAGTGAGGGATATCAGCTACAAGTGGTGAGGTATCATGCATAGGGTTGAGGAGATCCAGTCTTGGACCTTTAAGAAGATCAACTTAAACCTTGGGAACGTGAAGCTTTTGATCTTGGAGCTTTGAAGTTGCTCTTGAGGCAGGTTATATAACTTGAACTCAATTATGTTATTATTTATCATCAATCTTGCCTTAGTTAAATGATTTACTTTCAAATAGAATTTTATTGCATAATTGATGAATCAATGAGCTCTAATAGTAAACTAGGACTGTTTTCCATGAACTAGAACAAGTATAACGAAGGTATAGAGCTTGAAGATGCTGGTATCACCTTACAAAGTGATATTGGGTTCAAGCACACAAGCAAGCACCTCTAATCTGATATGGTGATGTACATACACCACTAAAACGATATGGATATGAGTTTATACTTCCTTGAACGATATGGTAATGTAGTATACACCTTTTGCATGATATGAGGTCAAGAATACACCTCTTTTCCCGATATGGTGTGAAGCACACACACCCCTCTTTGCCCGATATGGTGTGAAGCACACACAAACCTCTTTGCCCGATATGATGTGAAGCACACACACCTCTTTGCCCGATATGGTGTGAAGCACACATACACCTCTAAGGTGATATGGTAAGAACACATACACCTATAAAGTGATATGGTGAGCAAGCACACACCTCTCACCTGATATGGTAAGCAAGCATACACCTCTCGCCTGATATGGTAAGCAAGCATAAACCTCTAAGGTGATAAGGTAAGCGAACATACCCCTCTAAATCGATATTGGGTTAAGCATACACCTCTTGGACGATATGGTGTTGAGCACACACCTAAAAAAAGTTATGGTGGGTAACCCAATACACTCGATGACAAAAGTGGTAAGGTGGTTAATACCCTAGAACATGTGATGGCCAATACACTACAGGATAAATGTGATGAGTTAGTGCATGAAGTATTAGGATGGGAAATACCCTAATACAAGTTAAGTTGATGAACTTAAGTAAGACAAAAGTGATGAGAGAAGTTGTACATCATGGCATGATAAATATTATATCCAACACCTCAAGGTTGATACACCTTGATGCTCCTCAAATCCAATATACATGGATGAGTAACACTGGAAGTGTGTCATGTCAATTGTTACATTAATATGTAATGAGTTTAATACACTTTGATAAGTGTAGTCTAAACATACCTTGAGAGAAGGTTAAGCCTAGATGATAAAGTAGGATGTAATCAATATCCTATTAAGGATGAGAGAGAAACTCATACTTTGTGTTGATGATCATTTAATGATAAATGATGAGAATAAATAAGTATGATTGAATACTTATGATATCAATGTATGATCCTAGATGTGTGGAGCAATGAATTGGGGTTTGGATTGATAATATGAACTTGAAACACTATTCGACTATATAGGGAAACCCTAACCCTAATAGTTGTTGCCTAGTGAGAGGTGACAAAATGTTTAATGTACTTGTGAGCCATGTGAATAGTTGTTGCCTAGTGAGAGGTGACAATATATTTAATGGCCTTGTGAGCCATGTGAATAGTTGTTGCCTAGTGAGAGGTGGCAATATGTTTAATGACCTTGTGAACCATGTGAATATTTGTTGCCTAGTGAGAGGTGACAAGATGTTGATCCAGAGATTGATGTAAGAGATGGTAATGTTCAAATTAAACCAGGTAAATAGGAACCCCATAACATAATAATAATCATAAATGGTCACAAGGATAATAATGAAATCTTGGTCACACATACATTATGTGCATAGACAAATAAGGGGTGTTTTGAATATTCTTAAATGAGATAATAGGAATACTTGTATTACATAAAGAATGTGAATAGATATGATGGCTTACCCCAGAGTATAATGCCTAGTAAAGGTGATGTGGTATTCATTGATGAATTTAAGGGATTGATATCCCATATTGAATGTGAAAGGGAAACATAACGGTATCCCAACTACTATGGGATCCTTAGCAATATGGTTTTGATATCAGGATTGGTGTAATCCAATGCCTGGTTGTGGCCTCAGGAATGGTATAATCCAATACTTGGCTGAACTCTATGATCTCAGGATTGGTATAGTCCAATGCATGGTTGTAATCGCAGGATTGGTATAGTCCAATACCTAGATGTGATCTCAGGATTAGTATAATCCAATACCTAGCTGAGCTCTATCAGGATTGGTATAATCCAATACCTGGCTAAACTCAATCAAGATTGGTAGAGTCCAATGCATGGTTGTAATCTCAGGATTGGTATAATCCAATACCTGGCTGAACTCTATCAGGATTGGCAGACTCCAATATGTGGCTGTGATCTCAGGATTGGTATAATCCAAAACCTAGTTGAACACTATCAGGATTGGCAGAGTCCAATACCTGGACGAACTCTTACAAGATCGTTATAATCCAATATCTGATTAGCAAATTGGCTGAGGCCAATAGTTAGAAATGAGAATGATTCATGGATATCATAACATGATAATATTATCACATGATAAGCTTGAGATGTTGGCGTAATATGATGGGTAAATGATACACATGTTCTTCATATTCCTTATAAAGTGAATAGATGATTTACTTCTCTATCATAGATAGTTGCAATGATTTAAGATATTTGAATGTTCTAATCTGATTATCAATAGTGATTAACCTTTCTTAGTAATATAAAATAACCTCTGCCTAGTTTAATTCTACTTATATGTGATAATAACATTGTTGGCGGAGAGTTATATCTCTTGTTGGGACAATTGTCTCACCCCGTGGGATCCATAATTTTTAGGTGGCCATTTTGTAGAGGAAGGAAAACAACAGTAGGGAGAGAAGTAACAGCTCAGGATGAGTGTAATGTGTGTCGTGTCTTGTAGATAGAAGTCCTATGTGTCATCTCTATACTCTCAGGTCCTCAGATTTACTACATGATGGTTTTATGAACAATCTGATATTTGGCTTATATGCCTCGAGATTTTATGTTGCTTCAGTATATGTTTTGACAAAGCAACTGTTATATGTTATCCTCGAGAAGAGATGGTACAGTGTATGTACAATGTGATCAATGATGTATATAAGGTGTTGGTTCTTCCTTTAAGAGTTTTCCTAGAAACAGATCTCTTAGCAAAATGGTTTTAATTTTTAGTGATTTTTGTTAATCTGTTGTTTATGGCTATTCTACATAATTAGTAATGATTTGGCTGTCAGTTTGGTGGTAGTCATTACAAGTTTTGTATCAGAGATTAAGGTTTGCTGAGTCTACAGAGACATAGGACTAAGGTGTTGAGTCTGTTCTAGTGTCCTCCAGTATATACTATAATGACTTCTGCTTATGTAGAAGAAAGGGTGAACTTTAAAAATGACTGGAGAGCACGGGGAACACATTGCTAAGAGAAATGTTGTTTCACCAGGAGAAGGTGCAAGGGATCAGGCAAGAGAAGAATGAGTGCTTGATAATTCCCATGTTGGCTCAATCATGATAGAGAATCCTACTTTTTATGCTCTTGTTGGGCAGGTTAGGACAAAAATGATGAATATAGTGGACTAGATACTAGCAATACAACTTAGGTTACCAGCTGTAACACCCCTGACCTGGGTTATGTCCTAACCCTAGATGTTTTGCTTAAGTAATTCGCTTACAAATTTGTCCTTATCTTTTGAAAAGTAATTAAGGCCTTTGTGACGTATTATTTTCAAATTTGAGCTTATATGCAAACTTTCACGGATCCATTCTTACCCTAATCCCAATCCCACTGTCCAAAAGGGCAGTGTTAGAGGGATGAGAGCGCCCGTCCCTGAGTGGCCCAAAAATCACACACAGATAATATGCAAAAATGAAATAACATCCTTCTTTATTAAAATGAACCAAAAAGTTTAGTACATCAGGCCCGTAGGCAACAGGAAAAGAAAGAGATAAGAACTAGCCTACAACTACATCCCTTTTACAATTAGCTCCCATGTAGAGTCCATAAGATTTAGCAGTCTTTATTGCAGTAGATGAAAGAGTAGATGGAACTAGTTCCTTACATTACCTAAAATCGATAAAATCAAGACACAAAGTCAATGCAATTGCACAGTACTCTATATAAAAACAAGTAAAATAGGTTTATAATGAAAACTAGTATGCTTGGCAGGACTTATGTTTCAAATCATTATCGAACGATTTCCAAAAACCAAAATGTTATTCAAACAACAAATTTTATTACGAATTTCCCATTATGTTGTAATTCAAGAAGCATGCTTATATTAGTTTGAATGACTCTATTACCCCAACGCGATGGGGGTCACCAAGCTCCTTCTCACCATATGAGATAGGAGATCCAAGTGCAAAATCCCTCCTTCCAAAGAAGGAGTTTTGCTTATATCCAATATCAACATTATCAATATTTCCAACATCATTATCAACATCAATATACGGGCAGTCATAATGGGTCTAGTGATTTAGATTTCATGTTCCTCAACATATAACGGAAGACTATTCATAGGGAATAATATTTCATCCAAATAACTAGCCAAGCATAATTTAAGAGATACCTAAGAAAATATCATCAAGCAACCAAGGAGGAGTAGTATAATAGCGTACCTTTCTAAAAGGGTATTTGGAGTACAGATCCCAAGAGAGAGAGAAGATCAACCCTTTGAGTCAGATCCTAGATCAAATATTGGATCAAGGGTCAAGATCATAGTTTTAAAAGATCATGCTTTGTTATTCGAGATTAGGGTTACATTTTCCTATTTCTACCTTAGGTTTAGGTCATCAACAAAATTCCTCAAAAGTCCAACAAATATTCAAGTATCAAACATGTTTCATGAATGGATGACCTTCCTAGGTATATTTAGGAATACATGTCAACCCTAATTATCAATATCATTTTTCAAAATTTCTAGATCATTTCCAATATCAGATAGTACAATTGGACTCAAAATTAGATTAGGGAGTCCTATGATTAAGAGGATTTTTCCTAAATCAAGATAGAGCATCAAAACCTTATTTCAAGTATATGAGTCAACTTTTTAGAGTAAAGAGTTAAGAGGATCATGTTTAACCCTTATTTTGTCAAAAGATGATTTGGTGTCTCAGAATGATCATTAGAAATAGGAATAAGAGTTTCTTCTAGATTAATCATCCTAAGATAATTAAATAGGCAAAGGATCAAGATCATGGCATATTAGTGATAAACATCGAGAATTAAGCTTCACATGTATTTTTAACAGATCAGTTGCATTTTTCTGATCAGAATGTACTATAATTTTACTATTTTTGGAGCTAAGGATCTCAAGATATTGTTTTTGCAAGAAATAGGCTATTTATAGGAATTTAGGGCAGAGAGGGAGAAATTACCGAAAATCGGAGGTCGTCGATCGGCGGACTACTGTGGTCTCGCGGGGCAAATCGGCGGAGGAGATGAGTCGTGCTCCCAAGCACGTGCTTCACGGAGAAGGAGCAGAAGGGAGGCTCACGCGGGGATTGGTGGCCGTCGATCTCGCCCTGGACCAGCGTGGACACACGATCCAAGGGCAGCTACTGCTCGCCCAAAAACACACGCTCGCCCGTGAGCAGGGGAGATCCGCGGCGGTGCGGTGGCTGGAGAAAAGAGGGGCGAGCGAGGGAGGGCGCAGCGAGAGAAGAGGGGTTGCCGTTCGGAATCGTGGGGGCGCGACGAACCCAAAGAGGGGTTTATATAGTTGTTTGGGCTAGGTTTAGGGTTGCTAGAGGGGGGGGGCACAACCCAATATTTGCTTGCTCCCTTGGCCTCCAAGAAACGATTCCACCCATCTAAACTGTGTGGAAGCTTCGCGAATGGCTGGGGGATCTCTCGGTCGAGTTATTGGGCGCCAAAGACACGAGTTGCCCAGTCGGGGTCGAGCCATGGCCGGCTGGTCCACGGTGGACCCGTGCCAACCCTGGCGCAAGGTAGGGGATGACCCCAGCGTCGTTGGATCAAGATCCAAGGCTGCTGGGTTACCCGCCTTGCCCAGCGGTGCCCTAAACCGGAAATGGGCCGGGCCCAACAAGAAAAAGAGAGGAAAAAGGGTGGAAAAAAGGCAAGGAAAGCCATGAAAGGTTAAACCTTAGAAAAATCATATAAAATCGTAGGAAGGTCCAAATGATCTCAAATTTGGACCATAACTTCAACATGAAGTTTAGAATAATGTGAAAAAGTTTGGAGACCAAAGGATATAGATAATTAGTCAAACTCAAGCATTTTCTCAAAGAGGTGTATAAGTTAAATTAAAGTGTCCAAGAGTGCATAAAATTCATAAAATGCAAAAGAATTTGATTTTGAGTATCTATATTGATCAAGGAGTCAAAAGATATTATAAATGATAATTATAAAGGTGAAAGATAAAATAAATAGGGGAAAAGAGGGAAAACTTACATTGTCACATCCTCCCCTCCTTATAAAGAATTTTGTCCCCAAAATTCAAACTTCTTTGAAGAGGTCAGGAAAACGTTCCTTCATGTCTGACTTCAACTCCCAAGTAGCATCATCACTCCCATGGTGCTTCCAAAACACCTTAACCATATCGATTTTCTTATTTCTGAGTTCCTTGGTGCGAGTATCAAGTATCTTGACTGGAGTTTCTTGGTATACAAGGGTGTCCTTTAATTCAATTGGTTCATGATTGAGAACATGGCTAGGGTCTTTGACATACCGGTTCAGGTTCGACACATGAAAGACATTGTGCATCATGCTGTATTGTGGAGGTAGAGCCAACCTGTAAGCACATTCCCCAATACGATCCAGAATTTCAAAAGGGCCTACATATCTAGGACTGAGTTTTCCTTTGTTCTTTGCAATGGCTCGAATGGGTCGAATCTTTAGGAAAACATGATCACCTACTAAGAACTGAGTGTCAGTCTTGTGTGCATCATCATAAGACTTCTGACGATCCTGTGCCCTTTTTAACTTTTGCTTGATTAGGTTGACATTATCAGAATAGAGTTGTAGTTCCTCAGACTTCAGAATTCATCTTTCTCCTACTTCATCCCAGTAAAGAGGAGATCTACACGGTCTTCCATACAGAGCTTCATAGGGAGGCATGCCGATACTGGATTGGTAGCTATTGTTGTAGGCAAACTCAACGATAGGTAGGTAGTGGTCCCAAGAACCACCCCAATCGAGAACGCAAGATCTCAGGAAGTCTTCTAGAATCTGGATTGTCCTCTCAGATTGTCCGTTAGTTTGGGGGTGATAAGCAGTGTTGAAGTTTAGTTGGGTTCCCAGTTCTTCCTGTACTTGTCCCCACAAGTGAGAAGTGAACTTTGCATCATGATCAAATACTATAGATATAGGAATTCCATGCAGCCTGACTATCTCTCAGACGTAAAGTTCTGCTAACTCAGGAACCTTAGTTGTTGTCTTGATTGGAATAAAATGGGCCGATTTAGTCAGATGATCAACTACAACCCAAATGGTGTCACTTCCTTTCCTGGTCCTGGGTAGTCCCACCACAAAATCCATGGTGATGTTTTCCCATTTCCACTCGGGGATAGGTAGGGGTTGTAGAAGACCTCCTGGACGTTGGTGTTCAGCCTTGATCTGTTGGCAGGTCAGGCACTTGGAGATGAAAGTTGCGATGTCGGTCTTCATATTCCTCCACCAAAAGTGCCTTTGCAGATCCTTGTACATCTTTGACGATCTAGGATGCACAGTATATTTTGACCCGTGAGCTTCTCGTAACACCATATCTATCATGACTGAATCTTCTGGGACCCATATGCGCTGTTTGTATCGGATTCCACCATCCATACCGACTGTCGGATGAGTTTGGGGCTTCTCTAATAGCTTAGTCATATCATCAAGGCTCTTGCTATTCTTTTGAGCTAACAGGATTTCAGACCAGAGGCCCAGTTTTACATGGACACTGGCCAATCTAAGAATGTTGCCCATACACCTTGGGGCCCAAAGTGACATGACTTCCATGTTCTTCCATTCCATAGTAAAGACAGCAGCACATTTAGCCTTCTTTCTACGGAGTGCATCGGCCACCACATTTGCCTTACCGGGGTGGTAGGCAATGGTGAAGTCATAGTTTTTAAGGTACTCGAGCCAACACCTCTATCTGAGATTTAGATCCTTCTATGTCAATATGTATTTCAGACTCTTGTGTTCAGTGAGGATGTCGAAGGTGGCACCATACAGGTAGTGTCACCATATTTTCAAAGCATATATGATGGCGGCAAGCTCGAGGTCATGGGTTGTGTAGTTGACCACATTTGGCTTCAATTGTCGAGAGGCATAAGCAACTACTTTTCTTTCTTGCATGAGAACACAACCCAGACTGAACCTTGATGCGTCAGTGAAGATGACGAACCCATCATTTCCTGAGGGAAGAGTCAAGACAGGTGCAGTTGTCAACTTTATCTTTAGCTCTTTAAAACTGGAATCACACTCCTTTGACCAGAGAAACTGTTCTCCTTTCCTGGTGAGCTTGGTGAGAGGCAATTCAGTTCTGCTGAAGTTCTGGATAAAATGTCGATAATTTCCAGCAAGACCTAGAAAGCTGTGGATTTCCGAAACATTCTTTGGGTCTTGCCACTCAAGAACAGCTGAGACTTTGGCGGGGTCAACAAAAATTTTCCCACCAGAAATTATGTGGCCCAAGAACTTGACTTCAGAAATCCAGAATTCACATTTGGACAGTTTTGCATAGAATTTCTGGGATTGGAGGATGTCAAGAACTTTGCAAAGGTGGATGCGGTGTGATTCAATATCAGTAGAATATATCAATATATCATCAATGAAGACCACTACAAACTCATCGAGGAAAGGTTGGAAGACACTATTCATCAAGTTCATGAACACACCATGGGCATTAGTCAACCCAAAAGGCATGACAAGGAATTCATAATGCCTGTATCAGGTTCGAAAGGTTGTTTTAGGAATGTCTTCCTCCTTAACTTTGAGTTGGTGGTAACTAGAACGAAGATCAATTTTTGAAAAGACATGGGCAGAACGGAGTTGATCAAAAAGGTCATCAATTCTGGGCAGCGGATACTTGTTTTTCACAGTAGCTTGATTGATCATACGATAGTCAATACACATGCGAAGGGAACCATCCTTTTCTTGACAAATAAAACGGGGGCTCCCCAAGGAGAGGTACTAGTGCGGATGAAACCCTTGTCAAGCAATTCCTGTAACTACTTTTTCAGCTCAGTCAATTCAGTAGGAGCCATCCGATAGGGTGCCCGAGAAATAGGTGTGGTACCAGGTGCTAAATCAATAGAAAACTCAACATCACGATCTGGTGGTAGCCCAAGGAGCTCCTCTGGAAAGATACTCAGGTACTCTCGCACTATATCAATGTTTTCTAGGGAACTCGTATCAGGATTGACTATGGTTATAGTTTCTAGGTATGCTTTGCACCCTTTAGCTATCAAGTTTTGGGCTTTAATCAGAGAAATGACAACGTTTTGATTTCGATCTTTCCTTCCAGGAATTACAAGAATAGGGAGATTGGGTTTGGAAATAATGACTTTCTTGGAACGACAATCGATTAGAGCATGATTTTTATGGAGCCAATCCATCCCTAAAATAAGGTCAAAGTCTTCCATGTCTAATATTATGAAATCTGACTCAAAACTACGTCCAACATAAGATAGAGGGACTTTCTCAACAATATAGTAGGAGACTTTCATCTTCCCACTTGGGGTAGTTACATCAAGTACGTACCCTAAGTCCCTTATTTCAAGATTCAACATACAAGCAAGATTATTAGACATGAAAGTGTTTGTTAACCCCAAGTCAAAAAGAGTAACAACGAAATGATCAGAGATTTGCATCATACCTACGTATACATATATTTCATGTAAGGAAATATGCCTGCATTATATGATAACCTAAGTGAAAAGTGCAATTTACCCAAGATGAGGGGTTATGTTACTAATTTTACATGTTGAATGTATTCTAAGTGTTATTAATGTCATGAAAGAGAATGTGATGCTAAGTGGTGGCTTGTGCAAAGCCTAAAATTCTAAGTGTGAACTGGTGTAAATATTGCTAAGTGCTTGGTGCATCAATTGTATAACAAATTTCAATTTATACAAAATGTAGGGTTAATGTGCAAATTACCACCTTTAGATTGTTCTTACTTTTACCTAGTATTATCTAGAGGAGAGAAAAACAAGGAGACAATATTTTTGAAGCATCTGAAAGTATTAGCACTCTTAAATATGAGGAAACCAAGAAAATGCATAGGTTGAAAACTTTACATGAGCCATATCGAGTTAATGACTTAAGAGTAGAAGTCTTTATCGGCCATAGAGACATAAGAAGAGTATCCTATCAGTTTGTGGATCTTTGGTTTGGCCCATGATGGGCAAGGCGCCTCAAAGAAGAAATAAAGCATCGATTTGCAACTTGTCTTAGAAAAGATGGAGATGAATATTATAATATAGTTAGTGGAAGAAGACGTGCCCTAGAAGACAACTTAAGAGATGACTGGCATAAAGTAACTTAAGCTAATGACACCTATTACACTCTTTTCCATAAACCTCTAGTATAAATACATTGACCCTTACTTGTTAGGAAGATTTTCGGATCTTGGAAAGTGACCTTCCCTATCATATCAAGTGATACTCTCTTGTGTTGGCTATAGTGAGGGAGAGTTGAGTGGTGAAGTTAGGTATCGGCCAAATAGGTTGAAGCAACTAAGTGAGGTGATATCGTCCATTTGGATTAGAGATAACGTGTAAGAGCTTGGAGTTCAAGTCTTGAAGCTTGGAGAAGCCTTTTCTTCAACCATAGAATGTGTGGAGTTGAATCTTAAATCTTGGAAACTACTTGAGAGGTGGGTTATATAACTTGAACCAATCAATATTATTATCTTTTATTTAATATTGTTCAACTTGTTGATTATTTGGAAATTCGGATTTCCTTTGATCAATTGATATATATATATATATGAGTTCTAATATGTAATTAGGATTTTTATCCATTGTTTTGAATTAGATAATGATCTTGAGGTTGATGATCATATGAGGTAAACTGATATGACGTCTAAAGGTGTAACCCGATATGACACCTAAGATAGGAACACGATATGATAGTTAACATAGAAACACATACCACCTAATGTAGGTACATGATATGGTGAAATCCAAGATGATATCCAAGAGGGAAATCTGATACAATAACCAATATGAAATCTGATATGACAACCCAAGAGATAACCTGATATGATGAAAAACTGATATGGAAGTTTAGAATGAAAATTGATATGACAAACTAAGATAGAGAACTAGTATAATATTATCTTGAGAGATATATGGCAAAGCTATAATGGTATGCCTGATATTGTGTACTCTAATACACGATATCAGGACCCAATACACTCCTATACACGATATGTGGGTAGTGGTTTAATCCATACATAGCATGAGGTTGACTTAAGATGAGAAAAGTTAAAGTGATACCTAACCCTACATGACTACACGATATGGTGTTAAGGGATATGCCCTAAATCCAATATGAGGATGTGGTTTCACCACACAATTAAAATGGATACTTGTTAAGATGATATATGCATCTTCAAATACAATAGAATAACATTATCAATCATGTTACTTAATATGGTAGACGTGATGTTATTAATTAAGCTTGTCTAAGTGATGAATATGATCGATGCAATATTGAGATACAATAAGTTTAATTCAATTTTATAATGATAAGTTAGTAGACCTTAAAGAAGGTAAATTAAGTAATCTACATCTAAGAAGGGATGAGAGATATGATTAACCTCCAATAATACACCTGAGATGAGTGGAGTGTGAGTTAGAGCTTTATCCTTGCTAATGAAATCTTGAAACCCTACTTGGTTGATTAAAACCCTAATTTATAAGGGAGGATGTGTTCTTTAGCATTTCATGGTTAAGATATGTGTTTGAGATTGTTGATAACATGATATAATAAGCATGCAAGTATCTTAAGTAAATAATCATGGCTAAGTAGGAGCAATGTTGTTATATGATACAGATTCAATGAGCTATGTGAACTATGTGAACAAACACCAGGGTCTAATGACCTAGAAGTAATGATCTTGTACTAAGTGGTCACAATACTCAGTAATAAATTAAGGGCAAGAATGATGATGATAAGAGTTTGAGATTCTAAGTGATCTATGTGCTTCTATACATATGAAAGTATATGATAAATGGAATTATGCTTTTCCTCATAGCATCTAATATAGTTCTTGCTTGTGACTTGATTGATGCTAAAAGATACAGTAATGCACTTTTTTGTAAGTCAGATACAGTAATGCACTTAATTAAGAAAGATGAATATTATCATGTAGTTGCCCAGACCATAGATCCATTCAGTGTCAGCATTTTCTGAATGGTGAAATGAGTTTTACTCGGAACACATATTTTTGAATATGTGAATAATTAGGGTGCTCAGTGGACTCTCAAACTAAATAAGGGTGCTCAGGGGACTTCCTGATGAAACTAAACTAGGATTTCTCAGTGGTCATCCTGATAATCCAGGAAAGCTAAGTGTTCTTCTCCCGAAGAGAGTACACGCTACAGCTGTAACTCTATAGCGAAGATGCCGCTATACCCTGACATAGCTAATTACAGTAGACACAAGATGTCATGCTAAACCTAAGTGCTCTTGTACGGATTGAGAAAGGTGATGTCTTGACAACCGGCTCTGCCATTTACCTTGTATGGTACCGATTTTGACTTACTAGTGTTCGGTTGGAGTATGAGCGGTATATCTCATCTCATCTGGGCATAAATATGAATATGAACATGTAATCAGCCGTGTCATGTATTTTCTTAAGGATCAAATAAGGAAACATTGGTTGATGCCTTATTACTTTTATGCATATTAGTAGATAGATGTTATACATGTTATTCATATTCCTTTTCAAGAAAAAGATGATTATAGATCTATTGTCAATATCTATACTTTACACTTAAATATATATCTGTTAAACAAGTGGAATTTCTTCTGATCAGTTTTATATTTTCCTATGATAATAATATTGTTAGCAGAGAGTTATATCTCTCACTGGGACAATTTTCTCACCCCGTGGGATGCACAATTTTTAGGTGGATGCGGACGAGGGATAGGAACTGAACTGTAGAAGAAGGATCATCTCAGCAAGCGCAACAGTAGTATCTCTGTCTGTCAGGGTTTTGTAAATAGAAGTCTCTGTGTCATCTTTGTACTCTCAGGTCCTTGGGAGATAGTTCTTAGTGATTTTCACGAACGACTTGAGATTTTGGTTTGCTTATCTTGAGGTTTTTTATATTGTTGTTGTGTATATTAAAGTAAAACAATTGATACTTGTTATCCTCGAGAAGAGACAAAATACTGAATGAACAATATGAACCACATGTATATAAGGCTTTGGTTCCTTATGTAAGATTTGCTGGGAAAATGATCTATGTGCAAAACAATTTTAATTTTTAGTGATTTTTTTGTTAATTCTATTGTTTATGATAATTCCGCGATTTTACTAGTGATGGCTTGATTTGTAATCAGGTTGTGACAAAGCTTTGGTATCTGATTCTAAGGTTCACTGAGTCTATAGAGACATAGGATTAAGTTTTTTGAGTTTGTTCTAGTGTCCTCCTTTATATCTTATAGTAAATTCTCCTCATATAGGAGAAGAAGAAAGATAAAAGATGGATGGAGCACACGAAGAACACATTGATGAAAGCAGTGTTGCTGCACCATGAGTTGGTCCAAGGGATCAGGCTAGAGATGAACCAGTGCCTGAGAATCCCTAGCCTAACCAAACTCTGTTAGAGAACCCATATTTTCATGCTCTTTTTGGGCAGATGATGAATACAATGACGCACATGGCTGACCGTATACTAGTACCAGCCCCTAGGACATTAGGGTCCAGTGAGAGACATAGATCTGGTAAGACTTTTGAATGGTTACTCCGGGTAGGAGCCACTGAATAAGCTAGCATAGCTGACCTAGAAGATGCATATTCATGGCTTACTGAGATAGAGAAAGCCTTTAGAATCCTTGATATTCTATAAGCTAATATGATTAAGCATGCTATATACCTTCTGAAGGGAAGCACTAGCATTGGTGGGCCATCGAAGAAGAGAAAAGACCGGGTGTTGAAATCAGATGGCAGGAATTCTGACAAGAGTTTCTCAGTAGATACTTTCCTAAGAGTTATCTTGATGAGAAGATTTCACAGCTTGAGCGGATTAGATAGGGAATAATTAAGTTTAGTGAGTATGAAGCTAAGTTTATGGAGCTTCTGCAGTTTTGTCCGCATATGGCCACCACAGATGAGGAGAGAATTTAGTGTTTCGAGAAGGGTTTGAATGCTGAATTGACTACACTTATATCTACTTTAGAGAATAGAGAGAGGTTTGCCACCTTTTTGGAGTCAGTTAGACGGATAGAGAGGTCTGTGATAGAGAAATGAGAGGCGAATAGTAGGAAGGAACCTGCACAGTTTCAGAATCAGAGGCTTGGTAGTTTTAAGAAATTAAGGTTTACTGCACCTATGGAACCTCATAGGTTCAATACTCAGACACAGTGGACGTCTAGACGAGGTAGAGGCTGTAGTTTTCTATCAAGTGGAGCCTAGAGATCAGCATCGATGTCAGTGATAGGACCGCCTAAGTCACAATGGGATAACAGAGTCGGTTACATGTTTAGGCAGACATGCCATGTGCTAAAGGACTGTCCAGTTAGGGATGTGGAAGTGACCCAACCACCGAGGCAGAGTCAACAAGGCTCTTAGAGGCAACAGTTCAATAGTGGCACTTGAGGATGAGGACAAGCATCTCAGGCAAGATCATCTGTACTGGTTAATAGAGGACGAGGTCGGAAATAGGCAACGACAAGATTCTATGCTATGAATCAGCCAGAGGCAGTGATTAACCCATGAGTTGTGATAGATCAGATGGAATTATTTCATTCTGATATGTCTTCATCCCATTTTGTATCTGTTTTGATTGATCTGAGTGCTACACATTATTTTATCACTCGAGAAGTGATTCATGACTGTAATATGATTATTAATCCTAGAAGGGAAAACACGTTACTAGAAACTCCATTAGTCAGATCTGTGATGTAGCGAGAGGTATGATCTCCCTGTGTTCTTTCCTTCTCAGAACACAACATTCAAGTGGATCTTATACCACTTGTAATGCATGGGTTTGATATAATTCTTGGGATGTATACCTTAGAGAAGTAGAAAGTTGTCTTGGATTGTGATTCCAAGCAGGGTATGTTTACATACGGTGATAAGACATGGGTCTTTCAGGGTGAGAGAAAGATTCTTCCAACCTATTTAGTGTCATCTATGGTAGCAGAGAAGTTGATGAGACAAGGATGCTTCGCATTCTTGGCAGATGTAGTAGATACCAGAATAAAGAGCCCTAGTCTTTCGGAAGTTCCAGTTGTCAAGGAATTTGAGGATGTATTTCTCAAGGAATTTTTAGGTATTCCTCTGCCTCGGGATATTGATTTTGAGATTAATATTGTTCGAGACACGCAACCTATAACCCAAACACCTTATATGATGGCGCCATCTGAGATGGAAGAACTTAAGAAACAGTTGCAGGAGTTGCTTGAGAAAGGTATTATACGACCGAGTACTTCACCATGGGGTGCTCCAGTTCTTTTAGCTAAAAAGAAAGATGGGTCTATGAGACTATGCATAGATTACAAACATCTTAACAAGGTAACCATTAAGAAAAAATATCCTTTACCAAGGATTGATGATCTGTTTGACTAGTGCGTGGTGCAACTGTGTTTTCTTAGATTGATCTAAGGTCAGGATGTCATCAGTTACGCATCAAGGAGAGTGACATACTTAAGTCAGACTTTAGGATGAGGTATGGTCATTATGAGTTTGTAGTTATGTCATTTGGACTAACTAATGCACCAACTGCATTCATGGAATTGATGAATAGAATCTTTTAGCCTTTCCTTGATCAGTTTGTAGTGGTTTTCATAGATGAGATCCTAATATACAATAGATACAGTCAACAATATGAACAACATCTTCGTCAAGCTTTGACCTTATTGAGACAACATAAGTTATATGCTAAGTTTAGCAAGTGTGAGTTCTAGTTATCAGAGGAATCTTTTCTTGGACACGTCATATCTACTTTAGGTATTCATGTTAACCCTAAGAAAGTAGAATCTGTTATGGAGTGGGAACAACCTAAGACACCAACTGAGGTTTGTAGTTTCCTAGGTTTGGAAGGATACTACAAAAGGTTTATCAAAGACTTCAGCTCTATAGCATTACCCTTAACCAAGTTGATAAGGAAAGAAGTTCCTTTTGTCTGGAATGATGAGTGTATGCATTCTTTCCAATTGTTGAAAGAAAAGTTGACTAGTGCACATGTGTTACTTTTACCTGAGCAGGGAAAGGGATATGTTGTTTTCTGTGATGCTTCTAAGAATGGTTTAGGTTGTGTGTTGATGCAGAGTGATCATGTAGTTTCTTTTGCTTCTCGACAGCTCAAGAAACATTAGGAGAATTATCTGTCATATGATTAAGAATTAGCTGCAGTGGTTCATGCGTTAAAAATCTGGAGGCATTATCTCTATGGAGAGACATGCTAGGTCTTCACATATCATAAAAACTTAATATACATCTTCTCTCAGCATGAGTTGAATATGAGACAATGTTGTTGGATGGAGCTAATCAAGGACTACGATTGTAGTATTGATTATCATCCAAGAAAAGCCAATGTAGTGGTTAATGCACTCGGTAGAAGATCCTCAGATAATGCACAGTTGAATTCTTTAGTATGATGTAAGCAGGATATGCTTGTCTCTTTGAGATAGATGAATGTGTTGTTAGAAGTATCTTTGTTAGAAGGGTTGTTATCTCATATGCATGTGAAACCCACTCTCAAAGAACAGATCAAAGAAGCATAATAGGTTGATACTGTGATTCAGCAGATTAGGTCAGAGTTGGGAAGTGAGAAACGGGATAGTTTCCATGAGTCAGAAGATGGCTTAGTTTGTTACCATGGTAGGATGGTAGTTCCAGATTGTAATAACTTGAGAAAGTTAGTTATGGAAGAAGCTCACTCATCCATGTATGCAATGCATCCAGGGAGCACTAAAATGTATCATAACTTAAAAGATATGTATTGGTGGCCCAATTTGAAGAAAGATGTAGCTGAATTCGTTATGTAGTGTCTGGTGTGTCAGTAGGTTAAAGCAGAACACCAGAAACCTATGGGAATGTTACAACCCCTACCTATACCTCAGTGGAAATGGGATCACGTGATAATGGACTTTGTGGTTGGTCTGCCTAGGACAGCCAAAATTCATGATTCCATCTAGGTGATAGTTGATAGGTTGGCTAAGATAGCATATTTTCTTCCTATCAAAACAACCTACACTGCTGAGAAGCTTGCACAGATTTACATAGATGAAATAGTTTGGTTGCATAGAGTTCCATCTACAATTGTATCTGATAGAGGCCCCAAGTTTATGAGTCATTTTTGGGAACGATTACATAAAGCCTTAGGTACATAGTTAAAGTTTAGTACAACCTTTCATCCTTAGAATGATGGGCAGTCTGAAAGGACTATATAGATTTTGGAGGACTTGTGTAGAGCATGTGTTCTTTAGTTTGTGGGAAGTTGGGATTTACACTTAAGGTTGATTGAGTTTCCTTACAATAATAGTTACCATGCCAGTATTGATATGGCACCATATGAAGCATTATATGGTAGACGTTGTAGATCTCCTTTATGCTGGAAAAGATTCCTCTGTTTTGCTTATGTAAGTCACTTACAAACTTGTTCTTATCTTTTAAAAAGTAATTAAGGCCTTTGTGATGTATTATTTTCAAATTTGAGTTTATATGCAAACTATGCGTGCATTATATGATAACCTAAGTGAAAAGTGCAATTTACCCAAGATGAGGGGTTATTTTGCTAATGTTACATGTTGAATGTATTCTAAGTGCTATTAATGTCATGAAAGAGAATGTGATGCTAAGTGGTGGCTTGTACAAAGCCTAAAATTCTAAGTGAGAATTGGTGTAAATAATGCTAAGTGCTTGGTGCATTAATTGTAGTACAAATTTCAATATATACAAAATGTAGGGTTAATGTGCAAATTACCACCTTTAGATTGTTCTTACTTTTACCTAGTATTATCTAGAGGAGAGAAAAAGATGGAGACAATATGTTTTGAAGCATCTGAAAGTATTAGCACTCTTAAATATGAGGAAACCAAGAAAATGAATAGGTTGAAAACTTTACATGAGCCATATCTAGTTAAGGACTTAAGAGTAGAAGTCCCTATAGGCCATAGAGCCATAAGAAGAGTATCCTATCAGTTTGTGGAGCTTTTGTTTGTCCCATGATGGGCAAGGCACCTCATAGAAGAAATAAAGCATCAATATGCAACTTGTGTTGGAAAAGATGGAGATGAATATTATAATATAGTGAGTGGAAGAAGACTTGCCCTAGAAGACAACTTAAGAGCCGACCCTTATCTTTTATATTATCCTTGGACTTTTATTTTTGCATGGCAATATAATAGTGGCATGCATGCAAGAGTATGTTTAGACCTTGCATGGCTAGGTGGCATAAAGTAACTTAAGCTAATGACACCTATTACACTCTTTTCCATAAACCTCTAGTATAAATACCTTGACCCTTACATGTCAGGAAGATTTCCAGATCTTGGAAAGTGACCTTCCCTCTTGTATCGTGCAATACTCTCTTGTCAGCTATAGTGAGGGAGAGTTGAGTGGTGAAGTTAGGTATCGGTCAAAAAGGTTGAAGTAACTAAGTGAGGTGATATCGTCCATTTGAATTGGAGATATCGTGCAAGAGCTTGGAGTTCAAGTCTTGAAGATTGGAGAAGGCTTTTCTTCAACCTTAGAACATATGGATTTGAAGCTTGGAAGCTACTTAAGAGGTGGGTTATATAACTTGAACCCATCAATATTATTATCTTTTCTTTCATATTGTTTAACTTGTTCATTATTTGCAAATTCAGGTTTGCTTTGATCAATTGATATATCTATGAGTTCTAATTTGTAATTAGGATTGTTATCCATGGTTTTGAATTAGATAATGATCTTGAGGTTGATGATGATGACATCATCATTGGACAACCCGATATGGGTTGAGGACTCTTGAAACCCGATATGGGTTGAATATTTAAAAATAGGTATGGAATCCATTATGAGGGTCTACCTGATATGAAGGTCTATCCTAGAGTAAGGAGTGGGAACCCGATATGCTTTTGTCCTTTGAAACTTGATATACTCCCTTTACTTTGTGTCGGATTAAAGAACAATTTGGTATCCACCTTGTTATGTTTTGAGTTCAAGGTTCTTATCAATAATAGGAATATGATATAATAGTCATCATGGGAACATGATATGGTAACAAGATATCACTTAATGTGGGTAGTCGATATGGTGATCCTATGAGGTAAACCGATATGATGTCCAAAGGTGTAACCCGATATGACACCTAAGATAAGAACACAATATGATAGTTAACATAGAAACACATACCACCTAATGTAGGTACACGATATGGTGAAATCCAAGATGATATCCAAGAGGGAAATTTGATACAATAACCAATATGAAATCCAATATGACAACCCAAGAGGCAACCCAATATGATGACAAACTGATATGGAAGTTTAGAATGAAAATTGATATGACAAACTAAGGTAGAGAACCAGTATAATATTATCTTAAGAGATATATGGAAAAGCTATAATGGTATGCCTGGTATGGTGTACTCTAGTACACAATATGAGGACCCAATACACTCCTATACCCAATATGAGGGTAGTGGTTTAATCCATACATAGCATGAGGTTGACTTCAGATGAGAAAAGTTAACGTGATACCTAAACCTACGTGACTACACGACATGGTGTTAAGGGATATGCCCTAAATCCGATATGAGGATGTGGTTTCACCACATGATTAAAATGGATACTTGTTAAGATGATATATGCATCTTCAAATACAATAGAATAACATTATCAATCATGCTACTTGATATGGTAGACATGCTCTTATTAATTAATCTTGTCTAAGTGATGAATAGGATCGATGCAATATTGAGATACAATAAGTTTAATTCAATTTTATAATGATATGTTAGTATACCTTAAAGAAGGTAAATTAAGTAATCTACATCTTATAAGGGATGAGAGAGAAACTAAGAATGGAAAGATGATTATATGATTAACCTCCAATAATACCCCTGAGATGAGTGGAGTATGAGTTAGAACTTTATCCTTGCTAATGAAATCTTGAAACCCTACTTGGTTGATTATAACCCTAATTCATAAGGGAGGATGTGTTTTTTAGCATTTCATGGATAAGATATGTGTTTGAGATTGTTGATAACATGATATAATAAGCATGCAAGTATCTTAAGGCAATAAGCATGGCTAAGTAAGAGCTATGTTGTTATATGATACATATTCAATGAGCTATGTGAACTATGTGAACAAATACTAGGGTTTGATGACCTAGAGGTAATGATCATCTGCTAAGTGGTGACAATACTCAATAATAAATTAAGGGTTGAATACCCAAGAATGATGATGATAAGAGTTTGAGATTCTAAGTGATCTATGTGCTTCAGTAAATATGAAAGTATCTGATAAATGCAATTATGATTTTCTTTGTAGCATCTAATATAATTCTTGCTTGTGACTTTATTGATGCTAAAAGATATAGTAATGCACTTAATTAAGTAATATTAATATGATCATGTAGTTGCCTAGACTATAGATCCATTCAGTGTCAACATTTGATGAATGGTGAAACGAGTTTTACTCGGAACACATATTTTTTAATATGTGAATAATTAGGGTGCTCAGTGGACTCCTAAACTAAATAAGGGTGCTCAATGGACTCCCTAAATACACCAGGATCGCTCAGTGAACTTCTTGATGAAACTAAACCAGGATTGCTCAGTGGTCATCCTGATAATCCTAGAAAGCTAAGTGGTCTTCTCGCAAAGAGAGTACACGCTATGATTGTAACTGTATATGGATGATGTCGCTATACCCCAACATAGCTAATTACAACAGACACAAGATGTCATGCTAAACCTAAGTGCTCTCGTACTGACCGAGAAAGGTGAGGTCTTGACATCCGGCTCTACCATTGACCTTGTATGGTACCAATTTCAACTTACTAGTGGTCAGTTGGAGTATGAGCGGTATATCTCATCTCCTTTGGGCATAAATATGAATGTGAACATGTAATCAGCTGTGTAGTGTATTTGCTGAACGATCAAATATGGAAACATTGGTTGATGCCTTATTACTTTTATTCATCTTAGTAGATAGATGTTATACATGTTCTTCTTAATCCTTTTCAAGAAAAAGATGATTTATAGATCTATTATCAATATCAATACTTTGCACTTAAAAATATACATATTAAACAAGTGGAATTTCTTCTACTCAGTTTTATATTTTTCTGTGATAATAATATTGTTGGTAGCGACTTATATCTCTCGCTGGGACAATTGTCTCACCCTATGGGATCCATAATTTTTTGGTGGATGCGGACGAGGGACTAGGAACCAGACAACAGAAGAAGGATCGTTTCAATAAGGGCAATAGTAGTGTCTCAGGTTGAGTACGCTATCTATTAGAGTTTTGTAGATAGAAGTCTATTTTTCGTCTTTGTACTCTCAGGTCCTTGCGAGATAGTTCTTAGTGTTTTTCACGAACGACTGGAGATTTTGGTTTGCTTATCTCAAGGTTTTTATGTTGGTGTTGTGTATATTAAAGTAAAGCAACTAATACTTGTTATCCTCGAGAAGAGACAAAATACTGAATGTACCATACGAACCACATGTATATAAGGCTTTGGTTCCTTGTGTAAGGTTTGCTGGAAAAAGGATCTATGTGCAAAATGGTTTTAATTTTTTGTGATTTTTTTGTTAATTCTGTTGTTTATGATAATTCTACGATTTTACTGGTGATGGCTTGATTTGTAATCGGGTCATCACACCAGCCCTCAATGTTGAAACTTTGGGTTCTGAAAGGGTTCCTGAATGACATTGTCATGTTGGAACAATGGAAAATGTGAGAAGGATTAACATATGGCAAGAAAATAAACTCTTTCGTAAGTATAGACAGATAGTACATCTGTGATGGCAATGCCCAAAGAGGGGCAATAAGCTGAAAATGAAGAAAAGGTCTCTATAATTCTACAAACATTTGCCTAGTTTTTCTAAAAGACAACATTTTTGGTACCACCAGTGCAATAAATGCCTAGTATACCAGGGTGGTAGTCACTATGTGAAGGCAAAAGTTCTAACTTTCCACCTATAAGAACTCCTGACTTAGCTTCTACATCAGTAATAAGACTGATAAGACTATTGTACGAGGACAAGACATGCTATAGATATGGACATGTTGAGCATACTAAACCCATTTGTTCAAAAAGAAGGGAGGAAAAGACCCAAAAACCAGGAAAGACTTGACAGGGCTTACGAAAGTTACAACCCAATAGTGTAAAAAGGCAAAAGCAACAAGTTGAAATAACTTGACTCTATGTTTGAGTCAGCATGAAGTGGTAGATAACCGTGAGGGGTGACAGCCAGATAGAGCTTTTTCATTCTGATATGTCTTCTCATGATTTTATCTTATCATCATAAGAAGGTGGTTGTTGTTGAGCTTCCTTTAATTAGTCCTATGCAGACACGAGGAAGAGATAAGAAGGATGAGAACCTATATTTAGTCCAATATTTTCTTATATGTTTTGAAATTTATCTCTTCATGAAGAAAGGGAAGAGATATAAAAGAAACACTCAGTGAAAATTTGAGATACTAAGTAGTAAAACTTAAAGATATGAAACATAATATAAAACAAATGCATACTACCTAATTTTAGTTCTTGAATGCCCTAGCTAGGTATTCATCTATTGAAGGCAAGGTAAGTATGGAACTCTTAGATTGCTACCTTTCTGATTACTCTGATCAAGTAGTCATTTTGAGACAATCTGAATAGCATAAAGAGGTAGAAGATGTGGCATGGATATTTCTACCACATCCTAATTGATATACGGAAGAATCTGAGTTAATCATAGATCAACTTATAAACAAAAGAAGATGTTTAGTATAATGTATACCTTGGTCTGAGGACCTAGAGGTAACAGTGACCTGATGAGAGGTAACAATGTTTTGTGATGAACTAAGGGTTTGAATGCCCATATTTAGTAATCATGATGATGATTATGCTAAAAGGATGATGGCATGTAATCATCTCTATAATTCCTATGCTGATGGCAAGGAACCTAAGAGGAAACAAGATTGAATGACTCATGAACAGTTGAAAGTTCATGCAATAATCAAAGGAGATGATATTCTCTTCTCTTTGATAAATAACCCTGGGTAATGATGGGGTGATAAGAGGAATATGTTTCCTTGTGTTCTTTCCTTTCAGGGACATGGAAATCAAGTGAGTCTTATGACACTTGATGTGCATGAGTTAGAAGTGTTCTATTGATGGATACTTTGAAAAGTATTAGCTAGTCTTGGATTTTAGTTCCAAGAAAAATTATATGTGTTAAGTAATGTTCTGAGATTAAAGAAAGGTCCTATTATATGTATAGTTTTGGTTATACTAACAGAGGATGGAAATGATGATGATGTGATGTGTTTTTGGCACATATAATGGATACCAAGGTAAAGAATCCTAGTATAAGAACTTTCAATAATATGAGAAAATGGGAACATGACTCCTGATAAGATGAATAATGCTTGGTTACCTAGAAGGGCCAACTTTGAGATTAGTCTAGTTACATACTATAGTATGGATACCATATGTTAGGGGTTTATGCTCAGCATAAACATGACATCATATTGGATGTATGAGTTGAAGGAACAATTGTAGAATCATTTTGGGAAAAGCTTATCAAGTTAAAAATAGTTCCTTAGAATATCCCTATCTGGATTTGTTGAGGTAGCTTATACATAACATCTAGAGATACCTATGAGATAGTTCTTCTTTAATAAATAGCTAAATGAATAGTTGATACAAGTCATAAGAGAGTTTAGTGTTGTGTCAAAAGACTAGACTGGAACAATAGAAGTATGATAAGACTTGTTGTCTCAAATGATTTACTTTTTTTATTTGTACAACATGATTATAGCTTGTCCTAAAAAAAGGTGAATACTTAGTTGGATACATGACAACCAAACACTATAAGAAAAATCCTTTTGGTTGTTACTAACAGTAAAAGGATATTTTCACGTGGAAGCAAGCAAGTCTCTTACGTCAATAAGCATGGCTAAGTAAGAGCTATGTTGTTATATGATGCAGATTCAATGAGCTATGTGAACTATGTGAACAAATACCAGGGTCTGATGACCTAGAGGTAATGATCATCTGCTAAGTGGTGACAATACTCAATAATAAATTAAGGGTTGAATACCCAAGAATGATGATGATAAGAGTTTGAGATTTAAGTGATCTATGTGCTTCAGTAAATATGAAAGTATCTGATAAATGCAACTATGATTTTCTTTGTAGCATCTAATATAATTCTTGCTTGTGACTTGATTGATGCTAAAAGACACAGTAATGCACTTAATTAAGAAAGATGAATATTATCATGTAGTTTCCTAGACCATAGATCCATTCAGTGTCAGCATTTGCTGAATGGTGAAATGAGTTTTACTCAGAACACATATTTTTGAATATGTGAATAATTAGGGTGCTCAGTGGACTACCAAATGAAATAAGGGTGCTCAGTGGACTCCCTAAATACACCAGGATCGCTCAGTGGACTTCCTGATGAAACTAAACTAGGATTGCTCAGTGGTCATCTTGTTAATATGGGTAAGCTAAGTGGTATTCTCCCGAAGAGAGTACACACTACGACTGTAACTCTATAGCCAAGATGCCTCTATACCCCGGCATAGTTAATTACACCAGATATAAGATGTCATGTTAAACCTAAGTGTTATAGTACTGACCGAGAAAGGTGAGGTCTTGATAGTCGGCTCTACCGTTGACCTTGTATGGTACTAATTTTGACTTACTAGTGGTCGATTGGAGTATGAGCGGTATATCTCATCTCCTCTAGGAATAAATATCAATCTGAACATGTAATCAGCTCTGTAGTGTATTTTCTTAAGGATCAAATACAGAAACAGTGGTTGATACCTTATTACTTTTATATATCTTAGTAGATAGATGTTATACATGTTCTTCATATTCCTTTTCAAGCAAAAGATGATTTATAGATATGTTACCAATATCTATATTTTGCACTTAAAATATATATGTTAAACATGTGGAATTTTTTCTGCTCAGTTTTATATTATTTCTTGTGATAATAATATTCTTGGCAGAGAGTTATATCTCTCACTGGGACAATTGTCTCACCCCATGGGATCCATAATTTTTAGTTGGACACGGACGAAGGACTAGGAACCAGACTACAGAAGAAGGATCATTTCATTAAGGGCAGCAGTAGTGTCTCAGGTCACTACTACAGAAATGGATTATAATGTCACTTTTAAAGGCGTCGGTTGCATAAATACACCGACACCTAAACAATAAAGCGTCAGTTTATAAAATAAACTGACATCAATCTGTGAAGGGCGACCAGACACGGGTATCACTTTTATTCGGTGTCGGTTACTTAATAACAAACCGACGCCGAAAATTAACTGCCAAATCCAAAATTTCCAGCGAAAAAATTACCTCCAAAAATTTAACATATGGCGTCGGTCATTAACTAATAAACCGACGACTAAAGGTTATTCGCGAAACAGAAATAGGGCACATTTTGATCATCAGTTTTACAACAATGACCGACACTTATGGGTTTTCCCGCACTCTTCGCGGTAAATTTTCACACCCTTTGAGCGTCGGATTTAAAAAAAAATCGACGACTATGGTCATTAATTGAGAACCAATTTTTTAATCGGCATATGTAGATAGACGTTGGTTTTTTTCTAGTTAAAACCGACGATTATCATGGGGAACATGTGTCGGTTTGTGTTGTTAACCGACACTGTTAGTGTTATGTGTCGGTTTTGTTGAATAACCGACACCGAATGTTAACTTAATAGCGCGTGAGGGAGCCTGACTCTTCCCCTTTCTCTCTGTATTTGCAATCGGCTTAGGGTCTGGAGATTCCGATGAGCAAGCGAACTCCCTCCGTGCCGCCTCCCACCGTCGTCGTTCTCCTTGGTCGCCGCCACCGTTCTCCTTGCTCACCGCCAACCACCTGCTTCTCGCTGCCGGCCACCTGCTGCTCGTTGCTTGCTAGCCGTTCTCCTTGCTCGCCACCGGCCACCTGTTGCTCGCTGCTTGTTGGTCTCTGCTCCTCTGTTGCCTCCGCTCACTGCTTCGGTGGCCTGGTCTCCTGCTCTCCAGCAGCCTACTCTCTAACAGCTCTCTTACCAACTCCAGCGGCCTGCTCTCTTGCTGCTCCGATGCCTCCGACGGCCTGCTCTCTTACTACTCCGGCCAACTCCGACAACCTACTCTCTAACTGCTCCAACTCCGGTACCGCCTTCCTTCTGCCTTCCGCCGCCACTGCTCCGGCCAATCAAAGGTAATGGAACCATCTTCGTTTCTAAGTGTGTGCTATGTGTGTGACCTGTAGGAGTACCTTATAGTCTGGTCTCCATCTCTGTTTCTACTGTGATTGATCCACTGGTTTCTATGTGTGTGCTATTGCAACTAGGAGTACCGTAAAGTCTGGTCTCCATCTTCATTTATTCTATCAAATGTTGATTTATGTAGGGTTCTTGTCTGACCTGACTCTAGTATTGGTGTCATTTTTACTTGATTAGTCCTTTAATACATTATTAAGAGTGGATTTGATGTCTACCTGCATGGAATTTGTGATCTTGAATCAATATATATTTTTCCAGAGTATTTAAGACATGACTTTATGCCTAATATTAGATCCTCTAAGGGAGTGTTTATTTAAATTGAACATTTTATATGAAACAAAATATGATTGTCTAGTATTTTTTCAATGATCACTTCCATTACGGTTTAGGATCTCGCCGGTCTTCTGCCTACTCCAGAGCTCACCGCCTGCTCCAGAGTTTGCTGGCCTTCTACCTACTCCACAGATCGCCACTCATTGGCTTCTTACTCCCGAGCTCACTGCCTACTGCCTACTCACCGCCGCCCTTCTCCCTCCTCCTTGCT
The DNA here is from genome assembly GCA_963693085.1 of Alisma plantago-aquatica. Classification (NCBI taxonomy): domain Eukaryota; kingdom Viridiplantae; phylum Streptophyta; class Magnoliopsida; order Alismatales; family Alismataceae; genus Alisma; species Alisma plantago-aquatica. The sequence goes on along the minus strand of OY856410.1, from coordinate 727,482,609 downwards.
CGCTCGCTGGTTTCCTGCTAACCGCTCTTCCACGCTCGCCTGCCCGCTCGGCCTACTCGTTCGGCTTCCACGTGCACCCATTGATAACCTCCCATTTTGTGACGTTATCTTATTAGTTCTCCTTAATTTTCCATACTCTTTCTTAGATAAATTAGATAGAATCATTAACTTTTTACTTTATTGCTGATATACCAACAAACTAACTTCTCTTCTTTATCATTACAGGAAAACACAAAAAAAATTACAAAGACTCCATACAGTCCCAAGACCGCATGAAGGCCATACAGTTCCAAGACCGCATGAAGGCCATACGGTCCCAAGACCGCATGAAGGTCATACAGTCCCAAGACCGCATGAAGGCCATACGGTCCCAAGACCGCATGAAGGCCATACGGTCCCAAGACCGCATGAAGGTCATACGGTCCCAAGACCGCATGAAGGCCATACGGTCCCAAGACCGCATGAAGGTCATACGGTCCCAAGACCGCATGAAGGCCATACGGTCCCAAGACCGCATGAAGGCCATACGGTCCCGAGACCGCATGAAGTTCATATGGTCCCGAGACCTCATGAAGGTCATACGGTCCCAAGACCGCATGATGGCCATACGGTCCCAAGACTGCATAAGACTAAACGATCTCAGAGACCGCATAAAGGCAAACAGTTTGAGAACCCCAAACGGTCTCAAGACCATTTGGGCTCAACTTAAGCCTATAAATAAGACCCCAAGGGTCACCTCAAGGGGGATCTCTCAAACGCCCAAAGGCTGCCTCTCCAGTTCCAGAGCAATTCCATCCTTCATCCATCGCCCCAAGGCTGCCGGTCTGAGGTCCACGTCCCATCATCAAGCTACCTTCTCTCTCATCAACAAAGAAGGTGGGAAGAGAAGATCCATCATCAAGCAGCCACGAAGTGTGAAGATCGTTGCTCTCTCCACCAAGGGTTCAACCTTCCCTCCTCCATGGAGATGTCGTTCTTTCTCTCTCTTCTCGCCTCCTTCTTTGCTCTTGAGATGAGTGAGTAGTCCTTTTCACTAGGGTGCGGGGAGTAGCCCCGCTACCCATGTTTTCATTTCATGCAATGTAATTCAATTGTTTGCAATAGAGATACTCCCCTTTTTGGCTCAACATCAATCGTTTAATGAATGCTTGTTGCTTGATCATCAACTCATGTTACTTATTGTCTATTGGTATGAATTGTCTACGTTTATACCCTTAGATCTGAATATCGATTGAATGTTGGTTCTAGATATATGTAGTCACCATATGTCTGTTTCGGTATCTAGGAGTGCTTTCATGAGTGGAGTAAACTCACTCCCATCGTTGCACTTTCATACTATGAAATGGAATCAGTTGACGTATGGAAGTGCAACCTTGGTAAGGTCGAGGAACACACTTCATGAAGGAGTAATGCAAAGAAAGTGACCATTCGTTAGGGGATGGCTGGCATTGTAATACTCCACACTCCTCGTAGTTAGTTATCTGAAAGGAAACTAAGTCTACGAAGATACTAGCTGATTAGTTTCTCTTCACATGTCTTTTTATTATGTTGCATGTTTATGATCCAAGTGTAGTGGTGTGAAACTCGGCAACATCCTAGTGGTTTTAATCATTGTCTACAACCTTAGTTTCTACTTTCTTGCTTTTACTTTCCTCACATCTAGTTTAAACAATCAAACCAAACTTTTGATCTAAATATCAATCGTTAAGTAGTTAAGAATGACTAAAACGTCTTCCATCTTGTTTAACTCTAAACAAGACCGTTGTCCCGTGGATCCGACCCTCAAACTATATTACGATAAGACTTCCGCGTGTCTTAGCACACGCGGGTGGAGATCTTACCATAATACAAGCAAGGCTAAACTTAGAGATTCATCATATCTAGGATTTTTAGTGGCGTTGCAAAACTCCATCACCCATCCGTATCGTCCTCTCTCCCAAATCTAGAGAAAGACGCCCGACTGGGCTCAAACAGAGGTAAACATCCCCAAAAACCCTCTGTCTCGCCCTCTCTCCCAGCTCCAGAGCAAGACGCTCTGATTTGTATTTACTTAAATACTGATTTGTATTTACTTATCTACTTGTTCATCTAATGATTTTTTATTCATCACATTATTTAAATTTAGGGCTTTATATTTATTCATCTACTTTTTAAAATTATTTAATCATCTCTTGATTTGTATTTGTTTATCAACTGAGATGTTCTTTTTTGTCTATTGCTTTGTATTTGTTTATCAGCTGATTATATTTATTTATCTAATGTTTTGAGTTTACTTATTTAGATGTTGCTATTATAAATCAACCTAGGATATGAATAAATCTTGTGCTTGCATATATTTGTGCTTCTAATCCTCATGCTTGACCTAATTCAGTAAACCCTAGGAATTGATAGTATAAATGCATCTAAACATTCATAAGTTGTTAATGTTGATTAATTTAGGAAGCATTGATATGTTGTTATGGTTGTCCACAAATGTTTTTATAAGAAATTGTGTGTTGAATGGGGTTGTGAACAAGGAACGGGTGTTGTATTTGTTGGCCTAGAAACCCATCCAAGATTTACTCATTAGGAGTAAATCTTGGATAGTCCCCGGTTTGGGACTGTTCTTGAAAACCTAATCTCACTTAGGATGTAAGTGTATAATGTGTATTGGGTTTTCAAGAAAATTTGGGCAGCATTTCCCCATTTGTTCTCTAAGTACATATGTACTTGGAGAACAGCGGGGAAATTCTATCGAAATTTTCTTGAAAACCCAATACACATTATACAGTTACTAGTGAGATTAGGTGTTCAAGAATGGGATAGGTGGTACACATTTAAGAATGACATCACATGTATAAACTCTAAAGTTTTAACCATAAACTCTAATCTGTTTACCCTAGACCCTAATCTTGTTGTAATATATACTTATTTTCTCTTTGATCATAGAACGGAAAGATCATGGATGTCCATTCGCAATTACTACACCCCAAAGTTTATTTCTGGTCTTGATCAGTTTGTTAGATTTTCTGAGGAACATAGGAAACAACCTGGAGATAGGTTCTACCGTCCATGTAGGCATTGTGGCAACAACTTGAAAGTCAGTACTGGTGACGAAATCAGAAGTCATGTCATGTGCAACGGGATTGTACAAGGCTATACAGAATGGCATTGGCATGGAGAGATTTCAAACCTGAAACCAGTGGATGTCGATAGCAGTGCTTGTGTGGAAGAAGAAATTGCCTCCGATGATGTAGATGTAAATGAACCAGTTCCAGTAGACATCGTTGATGTGATGCTGGATAGTTGTGGGGTAGAGCACACCGATCCACCTCCCATGTTTAGAAACATTGTGCATGATGCTGAGATACCATTATACATGGGTTGTAAGTTTACGAAGCTTAGCGCTGTGTTGAGATTGTATAAACTAAAAGCTAACAATCGATGGAGCGATAAAAGCTTCACGTCAGTGTTGTCTTTGTTGAAAGAAACTCTTCCTGAAGGAAATGAATTGTCGATCTCAACATACCGATTAAAGAAATTGTTGTGCCCAATGGGAATGGAGGCCAAGAAGATACACGCATGCAAGAATGATTGTGTATTATTTCAAAAGGACTATGTGGATTTGAAAGATTGTCCAAAATGTGGTGCGTCAAGGTATAAATTGACGACTTCGGGGGAGTCCAAAATTGGTTCTCCCTCCAAGGTGATGTGGTATCTACCTATAATACCACGGTTTCAACACTTGTTTGCCAATCCTATAGATGCGAAGAATTTGAGGTGGCATGCAGATGTTAAGAAAAATAATGGTGGGATCCTACAACATGCGTCTAATTCCCCACAGTGGAAGAAGATTGATTTATTGTACCCTGAATTCGGTGAAGATGACAGGAATCTAAGACGTGGGCTTTGTACAGATGGGATGAATCCATACGGGACATTGAGCAGCCAACATAGCACTTGGCCAGTCATGCTTGTTATATACAATCTTCCTCCCTGGTTGTGTATGAAAAATAAGTACGTTATGCTGTCTTTGTTGATATCGGGCCCTAAACAACCTGGAAATGATATCGATGTTTATCTTGAACCTCTAATTGATGACTTAAAGAAACTCTGGGGCGAAGGTGTGATGACCTATGATGCTTCACGAAGAGAGACATTTTGCTTGCACGCTATGTTGTTTTGCACTGTGAATGACTTTCCAGCATATGGGAATTTGTCTGGATATAGTGTCAAAGGATCTAAAGCGTGTCCTATATGCGAAGAGAACACTGATTCAATACGACTAAAATACGGCGACAAGACTGTATATCTTGCTCATCGAAGGTTTCTTCCAAAATTTCATCTGTATCATAGGTTGCGCAAAGCATTCAATGGACGGAATGAGGAACGTAGTGCACCTAAACCTATATCAGGGGAGGATGTTTATGAAAGAATGAAAGACATCGCCAATGAATTTGGTAAGAGATCACAATGTATGATGGCCACAACGAGTGACAAGTCTTTATTCAAGAAGAAGTCGATATTTTGGGATATTCCTTATTGGAGTTCTTTGACAGTCATGCATTGTATCGATGTCATGCACGTTGAGAAAAATGTATGTGATAGCATCATCGGTACTTTGTTGAATATACCAGGTACGACTAAAGATGGGATAAAATCCAGAATGGACCTATGTGAAATGGGAATAAGGACAGAATTAACATAAATAGTTAGTAGCGATCGGAGAACATACTTACCTCCCACTTGTTACACATTTTCTAGAAAGGAGAAGAAAGCATTTTGTGAATGCTTGGTAAATGTTAAGGTGCCACAGGGTTACTCATCCAACATCCGTATATCGGTATCAATGAAAGATCTGAACTTGATAGGTTTTAAATCTCATGATTGTCACATTCTAATGCAACAAATATTGCATGTGGCAATTAGATCTATATTGCCGAAGCATGTAAGGTTTGCAATCACCAGACTTTGTTTCTTTTTCAACAGTCTGTGCAGCAAAGTTATTGACCCTGATACTCTCGATAATTTGCAAAGAGAAGTGGTTGTTACCCTATGTCATCTTGAGATATATTTTCCTCCGTCGTTCTTTGATATCATGGTACATCTTGTTGTCCACTTGACTAAGGAAGTGAAAATGTTGGGACGAGTTTTCTTGCAATGGATGTATCCATTTGAATGATACATGAGCATTTTTAAAGGTGATGTTCAAAACCATTATCAGCCTGAAGGGAGTATTATTGAGGGTTATGTGGCGAGAGAGGTTATGGATTTTTGCAATGACTTTCTGAGTGGTAACGACGCTCCCGTGAATGACAAGAATATTGAGGAGCATTTTGGCAAAGGAGTTTTGGGATCACGGGTGAGAGTAATCAGCCGTGAGCAGTTGGAGCAAGGGCACTTGTATATTTTACACAACATCGATGAAGTGAGTGTTTATATCGAGGAACATACCAATTTCATCAAGAGACAATATCCTCAATGCAATTCAATGTGGCTTGCTAGAGAGCATAACAAGACATTTATTAAGTGGTTTGAAGATAAAGTCTTACATCAACTATCTCAAACACCAGATAATGTTACTGAAACCATCAAATGCCTCACCTTTAAACCAAAATTGAATGTTATGTCTTATGAAGGGTTTGACATAAATGGTTTCTCATATTACACAGTGTCAAGATGATAAGAGTGTCGTCCAAAACAGCGGGGTCACCCTTCAAGCATCTTCATTGTTTTTTGCAAGTATAAAGGATAAAAGTCCACGTGAAGCTAAAATGTCATATTATGGTGTCATTGAAGACATATGGGAGTTTGACTATGTAGATTTCAGAATTCTTCTCTTTAAATGTAATTGGGTTGACAACAACAAAGGAGTTATAGTGGATGAATTGGGTTTCACATTAGTGAACTTTGAAAAGATTGGCGAGAAGGGTGAACCATTCATATTGGCATCATAGGAAAAATAAGTATTTTATATCGATTATCCTGTAAATGATAAATGGTCGGTTGTTCTTCATGGTAAAAGACAGTTCATTGAAGATCCTATAGATGAAGAAGAGTATTATGATAAGTATGATGACTCCAATTCATTCTCAGTTGGGTTTCCAACACCACCAAACATTGAAGTTGGGGATCAAAATGACTTGTATGTTCGCGGGGATCATAATGAAGGATTGTTAATTGATAAAAGATCACAATATTAGAGGCATGGATGTTTATATTTTTATTATGTTCCCATGATGACCGTGCTTATGATCACCGTGAGGGTGAGGACATGCTTGCACCGCCTAATAATGTAAGTTTTAATAATATATCCCTGAGGTTTCTATATGTTCATTTATAATTATATTATGTAAGTGTGTTTTTTATCAAATTTTTAGGATACTAGTTAATAGCAATTCTATTTAATTTGCAGGCATTCGCCAAAGACTACAGGCTATGTAGGACGGCCATGACATAGCTATGCAGGTCATCGACATTGCTTTGAAAATCCAAAGCGCAACAGTCGGAGAGAAATAAAGCATCCCACACTAAGGTTATATAGATATACAGTGGGACTAAGGTGACAATCCCACCTGCTAAAACAGGTTACCGACAACTACATGTTATGACCGGGAGGTCGTGATTCAGCAACTGTATGCATTAGTAGGAGGACAAACAGATTTCACCATGAGTTAGCATTAAAGAAGGTCTACTAACCTACATTGAGCTAAACAAGTTTATCAGTACTGATAAAATTGTTTAGCTCAGTGTAGATTAGTAGACCTTCTTCAATGTTAACTCGTGGTGAAATCTGTTTGTCCTCTTGCTAATGCATACGGTTGCTGAATCACGACCTCCCAGTCGTAACATGTAGTTTTTGGTAACCTGTTTTAGTTGGTGGGATTGTCACCTTAGTCCCACTATATATGTACTAAGCTATAGTGTTGTATGTAAATTCAGCATTTCTGTTGTTATGCACTATATATGTGTTAGTTTATCATGTTGTTATATGAATCTGAAACACTTGTGTGTGCTGTACTTTATGTATTGTATATGTATCATGCTTCCCTTCATTGTGGCTTCTTTTGCTGTTTAATGGCTCTTTCAATATGATTTTGTTGACAATGATGACAATGATGAATAAAGAATAACTTTGTTCTCATAATTAATTTTGTGTGAATGTGAATGAATTTTTATGAATTGTGTGTGAAAATCATCAATACATGAATGTTTCTACATGTGTCTAAATGTGAAAAGAGATGAAATAAATGGAACTGCAGGTTGCTACTGGTTTCTACATGCGTGTGATGAAAAAAAATATGAATTAAATGTTCTTATACATGAGTGTGAATCACATATATATAATATTGTCCATCATGTTCATTTTGCAGGTTTGTGGCCTGTTGTTGGCTGATATCAATGGATGTCATAAAACCTGCAGTTCATAATTGAACTGCAGGTTTCTCATCCTGCGACCAGCCACAGCAGGTCTGCAGACTGACAGAAAAAAACATAGGCATCGGTTATTTGAACAAAACCGACGACATATGGTTACAATGTCGGTTTCCATACTAGTAACCGACGTCGATTTCCTTAATGAGGCCAGACACCACGGCCGTGTTGGCAGCGGACCAGACATAAAACAGGCATCAGATATTTGTATCAAACCGACGACATATGGTAACAGTGTCAGTTTCCCTACTAGTAACCGACATCGATTTCCCTAGAGGCCAGATACCACGGTCGTACTGCTCAGCACGGCCGTGGCAGCGGGTGAGATGGCGTCAGTTATCACTAATAAACTGATGCCGATTGTGCCCCATATGGTGCCCTTTCTGTGGCGCGAAGGTATATGGCGTCGGTTTCGAAGCTAATAACTGACGCCTATACCCCCTGCTGGCGCATTTTCAACGCATTTTCGGTGGCGCGCGAAGGATTGTGGTGTCGGTTTGAGAACCGACGCGTAACGGTTGGGCTTTTAGCGGCGCCCACATAGGTGTCGCTTAAAAACTGACACTAAAGGCCTTAAAAAACTGACACTAAAGGTCGGTTATGTACTAGTGGGTTGAGTACGCTGTCTGTTAGAGTTTTGTAGATAGAAGTTTATGTGTCATCTATGTACTCTCAGGTCCTTGGGAGATAGTTCTTAGTGGTTTTCACAAACAACTTGAGATTTTGGTTTGCTTATCTTGAGGTTTTTATGTTGTTTTGTGTATATTAAAGTAAAGCAACTAATACTTGTTATCCTCGAGAAGAGACAAAATACTGAATGTACAATATGAACCACATGTATATAAGGCTTTGGTTCCTTATGTAAGGTTTGTTGGGAAAAGGATCTATGTGCAAAATTGTTTTAATTTTTAGTGATTTTTTTGTTAATTCTGTTGTTTATGATAATTCCGCAATTTTATTGGTGATGGCTTGATTTGTAATTGGGTCATCACACCAGCCCTTAATGTAGAAACTCTGGGTTCTGAAATGGTTCCTAAATGACATAGTCATGTTGGAACAATGGAAAATGTGAGAAGGATTAACATATGGCAAGAAAATAAACTCTACCATAAGTATAGACAGATAGTACATCTGTGATGGCAATGCCCAAAGAGGGGCAATAAGTAGAGAATTAAGTAAAGGTCTCTATAATTCTACAAACATTTGCCTAGTTATTCTAAAAGCCAACAGTTTTTGTACCACCAGTGCAATAAATGCCTACTATACTAGGGCGGTAGTCACTATGTGAAGGCAAAAGTTCTAACTTTCCACCTATAAGAACTCCTGATTTAGCTTCTACATCGGTAATAAGACCGATAAGACTACTGTACGAGGACAAGACATATTATAGATATGGACATGTTGAGCATACTAAACTCGTTTGTTCAAAAAGAAGGGAGGAAATGACCCAAAAACCAGGAAAGACTCGGCAGGGCTTATGAAAGTTACAACCCAATAGTGTAAAAAGGCAAAAGCAACAACTTGAAATAACTTGACTCTATGTGTGGCATCCAACTAATAAAAATGAGATTTACTTAAGCGTAAGAGAATCATTTGTAGCGGGTTACTGAAAATCATTAAAAATTAAAACTTTTTGCAAAGAGATCCACACATAGGAAATCTTTTTCATCAAGAACCAAAGTATAATATTTACATTCTGTTTGATAAGTACACAACCTGTACTATCTCTTCTCGAGGATTACAACATCAGCTGTCCTATTCAACATTATATATGGATAGCATAAAACCTTGAGGTATCAAGCCAAAATCTCAGATCGATTCAATAAAAACACTGACTACTGACTCCGAGGACCTGAGAGTACAAAGACGACACATAGGACTTTCTAACTATAAGACTAGACATGGAGTATCTCCACCTGAGATATAATTGATGTCCTTGATGTTGTTGATGTTCTTTCTTTGCTAAAGGTTTCCTGTCTCCTTGTCCACGTCCACCTAAAAACATTGGATCCCACGGGGTGAGACAATTGTAAATTGTCCCAACGGGAGATATAACTCTCCGCCAAAACATTATTATTGCAGTTAAATATATGAAACTGGACAGAGGATATGCAGTTTAAAGCATTCTCATCTTAAAGCATTGTAACTATTTATGATAGAACAACAAATCAACTATTCTCTTAAAAAGGAATAGGAAGAATATGTATATCATTTATCCTTCATATTATACCATCATGTCAAACTTCTCTTATGACACTCATTATCTTGATATGTCACCCATGAGACATTCTTGTTTCAACTTATTAGCCTTAGCCAATCTACTAAACATATTTTGGTTATATTGGACATGAGAGTATACATCATCATGTCTTATTCAGGCATTGGTCTATACCAATCCTATATAAATATTCTAGGCATTGGATTACACCAATCATGTACAACTATTACAAGCATTAGACTTATATTATTCCTGTGTAACCATTCCAAGTATTGAACTATGTCAATCATGTGTAACCATTCCAGGTATTGATCTATGTGCAACTATTCCAGGTATTGAACTATGTCAATCCTGTGCAACTATTTCAAGTATTGATCTATGTCAATCCTGTGTTATCATTCCAGGTATTGAACTAAGTCAATCCTGTAATATTATTCCAGGTATTGGAGTTGAACCAATCATGTGTTATTATTCCAGGTATTGGGATTTAGCCAATCCTGTATTATCATTCCATGTATTGAACTAAGTCAATCCTGTGACATTATTCCAGGTATTGGGATTTATCCAATCCTGTGTTATCATTCCAGGTATTGAACTAAGTCAATCCTGTGACATTATTCCAGGTATTGAGATTTAACCAATCCTGTGTTATTATTCCAGGTATTGGGATTTAGCCAATCCTCTGTTATCATTCCAGGTATTGAACTAAGTCAATCTTGACATTATTCCAAGTATTGGGATTTAACCAATCATGTGTTATTATTCCAGGTGTTGGGATTTAGCCAATCATGTGTTATCATTCCAGGTATTGAACTAAGTCAATCCTGTGACATTATTCCAGGTATTGGGATTTAGCCAATCCTGTATTATCATTCCAGGTATTGAACTAAGTCAATCCTGTGACATTATTCCAAGTATTGGGATTTAACCAATCCTGTGTTATTATTCCAGGTATTGGGATTTAGCCAATCCTGTGTTATCATTCTAGGTATTGAACTAAGTCAATCATGTGACATTATTCCAGGTATTGGGATTTAACCAATCCTGTGTTATTATTCCAGGTATTGGTATTTAGCCAATCCTGTGTTACAATTCTAGGTATTGAACTAAGTCAATGTTGTGACATTATTCCAGGTATTGGGATTTAACCAATCCCGTGTTATTATTCCAGGTTTTGGGATTTCGCCAATCCTGTGTTATCATTCCTGGTATTGAACTAAGTCAATCTTGTGACATTATTCCAGGTATTGGGACTTTATGTTTTTATAACTCCACATTAGAGTCTCACATACCTTCACCCTTCCTAGGACCTCTTATCACAACATAGTATTAGGGCTTCATGTGGTGTTAATTCTTAATCAGGGTTTCTCATGGAATCACTCTCAACTAATGCTTCTCATGGAATCACCCTTAACTAGGGCTTCTCATGAAATCACCCTCAACTAGGGTTTCACATGGAATCACATTTAACTCGGGCTTCACATGTCAATACATGAAATCACCCTAGATTTGATTCTCACATTACATCATCATATCAATGTGACATATATATCATTTCTAACTTAGGGTTTCTCATGGCATAACCCTAGAATAGGATTTCACATGGAATCATCCTTAACTAGGACTTCCACTATGGTTACCCACAACTTGAGTCTACTATTCATCTCCATTAAGATTTCATTTAATTATTCATAATTAGAGATTCACTATTCATCCCAATTAGGGTTTTATATCTCATTTCCCTAAATTGGAGTTTCATATATCATTACCCTGGATTAGGGTTACATCCTCACCCTGGATTGGGGTTTCATCCTCACCCTGGATCAGGGTTTCATTTAGAGTTGCCCTCAATTAGGGTTAGAGTTCAATAACCCTGTCAATTAGGGTTTATGTTCCTGATTAGGGTTTCATGATCTCTTTACTTAAGGATCATACCCTTAATTACCTCATGAATCATATTCATGTATGAATTTCATGATATCATATTCTTAACATGATTAGGTCATATCAACCCTTGAATCAAGTACATACAACTATGATTAACATAGTGTACCAAGTCATTGTTCTTATAAGCAATTAGGGTTCATCCCTTAATTGGTACTAATCACTTAGGTACTATTAGGGTTTCAACCTTTGTACCTTCATTGATTATCATTACTAATCATCATTAGATCAATGGATCATTCATCATCTTAATTCTCAAGAGATTCAATCACATTGGACCTCCATTACATAAGGTATCCAATTTATTTGACCAATTCAATCTTCAATTACAATAGGTGTCCAAGTGGATTAACCAATTGAGTCCTCAATTACATTAGGTATCCAAAAGGATTAACCAATTGAGTCCTCAATCAATTTTGACTACTTGAGCCCCAAACGGTCTTGGTCTTTCAAAGTTCAAACGGTTTGAAACCGTTTGCTAAAGGTGGTCACTTGAAACTGTTTGCTAAAGCAAGTACTTGAAACTGTTTGCTAAAGCACTCTTGAGATCGATTGGGCCTCAAATGGTTTGGGACCGTTTAGTCCCAAACGGTCTTGAGACCGTTTGGTCCCAAACCGTCTTGAGACTTCCGTTTGGGTCCAAACCTCCTCAAAACCGCATGGACCAATTATGGTCTCAACCGATCAAATCGATTTGGGGTTCTCAATGTTGATTCCTTCAATCATTGAATTCATGTAACCAATCTTCAATTGGACCTATCACCATACTTTAATTGAGTTAATTAGGTAATCCTTCAACTGATTTGACCCTCAATTGACCCTCAATTGATCATCCATTAGGGTTTGAATCAACTGAATTAGGGTTTGGAATCGATGATCCTTCAACATTAACCAATGTGAGTCTAGTTGCTTTAAAACTATTGGACCATCATCCAAATTGAACATGTCCTGACCCCAAATGGTCTTGAGGTCGTTTCGATGACCTCCAAACATTCTTGAGGTCGTTTGGATGACCTCCAAACGGTCTTGAGACCGTTTTCCCATCTCATCACCCAAATCTATGTCATACAATTAAGGTTTGGATCATTGGATTGATCACCAAATCAACATTTGATTGTACTTCAAATCAGTAACTTTGGGTCTTCAAATACCTAACAATACTCAACCCTAGACCTCCAAACGGTCTTGGGTGACCACCAAACGGTCTTGAGACTGTTTGGGTGATCCCCAAATGGTTTTGAAACCGTTTGGGTCAATCAACCCAAGTTTCAAACTTAATTAAATTGGAAATCAGCAGTTAACCCAATTAGGGTTTTGGTGATTGATGGACCTTCAACTCATGAAAAAATTGGAGATAATAAAATATAATTGATGGGTCATTAACCTAGATCATTATGAACAAATCCCCAAATGGTCAACCTTGGTCAACATCACCAAACGGTCTGAAACTGTTTGCCATCATGCGGTTTGGTGAAACTGTTTCCCCTCAAACGGTTTGAAACCGTTTGCTCCAAAACGGTTTGAAACCATTTTCTCCCAAACGGTTCGGGAAACCATTTGAGATGATCAAATGAACCTTTTTGGACAGGGATTTCTTTTGGATAAACATTTATGATGATGTCATAATCGTCCTCCTTAGAACAACCAAGAACAACAACCGTTTTTCATGGGGATTTCAGCAATGAACCAAAAGAGTATCAAATAGAAAAGAATAACCAATCAATTATTATAGGAATGGATGCAATAGCAATGATTAAGGGTTTGAGTTATAAAACCCACCTCCAATTGAGCTCCAAAGCTCCAAGCTCACGCCAACAATGGTGGATGAAGCTTTTGCAACTCCCCCTAAGCTCGTCCTCAAGCTTTTGGTTGAAAAGATTGGGGGTCATTCTTTTCTTTCTCCCAAGCTCCCAAGGTCGTTTTCCAAACAAAGGGTGGAAGTAAATCCGAAATTCCCTTTCATTCTATGGATAAATGAGCTTATATGTGAATTTTATTAAAAATTCAATTAGGAGAGAGAAAGTAGGAATTATCCCCTCAATTCTCTTACCACTTGACCCCTCTCCTTCCTTAGGGACGAGGCTATCCTCTTGGCCTCTTATTCCTCTCAATTATCCACATTTTAAATAAAAGCAAATTAAGCACCTTAACCCTTTTTATATTAATATCCATGACTTAGTGGATATTTCTTTTCCTTATAAAATTGTGAGTGAGTTATCCATTCCCTTGGATGTTTTCATGGTCCTTGCAAGGCTCAAGGATTTTCACACACATCTGAATCCAACCATTTTAATTTTGGTTGAAGGCCCTTTAATTAATACATTTATTTTTGCCCTAAATTGAATTAGGGTTTCAATTAGGATTAAATCTTGATTATTTTAATATCAAGATTCTCTCTCCTCCAACGTAATTCAAATGAGGCGCCCTTCTCATTTTCTTTTCTCTATAGGATGCCAAGAAACATTAGGGACCTTATTGAAGTGGTAATTTGCATATTGAACCCTAGGTTTTGGGTAAATTGCACATTACACCAAAACTAGGTTTTAATGCACAAACATTGCTTTATCAGCTCTTCCTTGGTATTCAGGCTACCAAAAGCCATACCTCTGCATCATCTTCATTCTCATGATGCTTAAACACATGATGAACATCTTATCATGCAACATTTGCAATTTAACCCCTCAACTTGGGTAATTTGCACTTTAGTCCAAAATAAGCAAACATTGCTTCAACATTATTCAAACAGGACCAAAATTTAAACATAAGTTTCTCAGGAGCCCTAATTACTTTTCACAAGATAAGATTAAACATATGATCATCTTTCTTAATCAAAATACCTAGGGTTAAAGCATAACCTAGGTCAGGGATGTTACACTATGTTTAAGTCAACATGAAGTGGTAGATAACCGTGAGGGGTGACAGCCAGATAGAGCTTTTTCATTCTGATATGTCTTCTCTTGATTTTATCTGATCATCATAAGAAGGTAGTTGTTGTTGAGCTTCCTTTAATTAGTCCTATAAGGACATGAGGAAGAGATAAGAAGGATGAGAACCTATATTTAGTCCAATATTTTCTTATATGTTTTGAAATTTATCTCTTCATGAAGAAAGGGAAGAGATATAAAAGAAACACCCAGTGAAAATTTGAGATACTAAGTAGTAAAACTTAAAGAGATGAAACATAATATAAAACAAATGCATACTACCTAATTTCAGTTCTTGAATGCCCTGGCCAGGTATTCATCTATTGAAGGCAAGGTAAGTATGGAACTCTTAGATTGCTACCTTTCTGATTACTCTGATCAAATAGTCATTTTGAGACAATCTAAAGAGCATAAAGAGGTATAAGATATGGCATGGATATTTCTACCACATCCTAATTGATATACGGAGGAATCTGAGTTAATCATAGATCAATTTATAAACAAAAGAAGATGTTTAGTATAATGTATACCTTGGTCTGAGGACCTAGAGGTAACAGTGACCTGATGAGAGGTAACAATCTTTTGTGATGAACTAAGGGTTTGAATGCCCATATTTAGTAATCATGATGATGATTATGCTAAAAGGATGATGGCATGTAATCATCTCTATAATTCCTATGCTCATGGCAAGGAACCTAAGAGGAAACAAGATTGAATGACTCATGAACAGTTGAAATTTCATGCAATAATCAAAGGAGATGATATTCTCTTCTCTTTGATAAACAACCCTGGGTAATGATGGGGTGATAAGAGGAATATGTTTCCTTGTGTTCTTTCCTTTCAGGGACATGTAAATCAAGTGAGTCTTATGACACTTGATGTGCATGAGTTAGAAGTGTTCTATTGATGGATACTTTGAAAAGTATCAACTAATCTTGGATTTTAGTTCCAAGACAAAGTATATGTGTTAAGTAATGTTCCGAGATTAAAGAAAGGTCCTATTATATGTTTTGTTTTGGTAATACTAACAGAGGATGGAAATGATGATGATGTGATGTGTTTTTGGCACATATAATGGATACCAAGGCAAAGAATCCTAGTATAAGAACTTTCAATGATATGAGAAAATGGGAACATGACTCCTGATAAGATGAATAATGCTTGGTTACCTAGAAGGGCCAACTTTGAGAATAGTCTAGTTACATACTGTAGTATGGTTACCATATGTTAGGGGTTTATGCTCAGCATAAACATGACATCAGATTGGATGTATGAGTTGAAGGAACAATTGTAGAATCATTTTAGGAAAAGCTTATCAAGTTAAAAATAATTCCTTAGAATATCCCTATCTAGATTTGTTGAGGCATCATATACATAACATCTAGAGATACCTCTGAGATAGTTCTTCTTTAATAAATAGCTAAAGGGATAGTTGATACAAGTCATAAGAGAGTTTAGTGTTGTGTCAACAGACTAGACTAGCACAATAGAAGTATGATAAGACTTGTAGTCTCAAATGAATGATAGAATGTACCTCTAGTTTGGGAAGGACAGTTGAGTATGACAGATTCTATGATAACCCTATGTGAAAGAACTTTATTCTGGTCAAATTTCTATGGCATCTCCATGACATTAATATGTTATGTGGAGACTTGATAATATGATGAATGAATAATATCTGTCTCACTTTAACTGGGATTTCGGGTACAAAATCCTTGTTAGGGGTTTATAACTTATAATGACCCTGACCTGGGTTATGAGGTAACCCAATTTGTTTTGGCTAAGTAAGTTGCTTAGAATTTAAATATAATCCCTTAAAGTGTTTTTCTATCAGGTAACAAATTTATTTTTCAAATTTAGTCATGTTTAAATAATGTTTGAGCAATGTTCTCATGTTTTGAACCAAAATGCAAATTACCCAAGATGAGGGGTCATATTGCAATATGTCACATGTTAAACATACCTCAGGAGTTTTGGCATCATAAGAGAGAGAATTATGCAAGGTGGTGGCTTGTGGAAATCCTAAAATCCAAGTTGGAACTTGTTTGAATAATGTTGGCGCCTTGTGTACCAATTTTTGTACAAGTTGTAATTTACACAAAATGTAGGGTTGATATGCAAATTACCACCTCTAGAGTGTCCCAACTCCCTCCTAGTATCATTTAGAGGAGAGATAAATAAAGAGGCACCATGTTTGAATCATATTTGAGTATGATACTCTTGGTGATGAAAAGATCAAGAAAGTGTTGTATGTGAAACCCTAATTTGAGCTTGTATCATGTTGTAGAGTCCATATGGGAGTACCTATCGGCCAAGGAGCCATAGAGGGAATCCCATATCGGTTTTGGAACTCTTGGCCTTGTCCATGATGAGCTAAGCACCTCAAGTATGTGATCCATGACGATTTAGGTGCTCCTTGCAAAAGTTGTATCAGTTTGCATAATTTATAAAGATAAAAATAAGATATCTTATCAAACAAGATAACTAATGGCCGAAATATCATCTCTAGATTATCTTCAAGTGTTTTGCATGTCAATAAAAATATGAGTGCATGAAATGACATGTGTCAAACATGAATGGACATGTGGCACCTAGTAGATTAATAAGATGACACCTCATATACACACCTTTTCATGAACCTCAAGTATATATACCCTTCCTTTCACCTATAAGTGGAAGTTTTCGAAATCTATCACCTCCTTGCTCCTAAATATCATGCATAGATTCTTGATATCTTGCAAGGGTGAATTATTATCGTGCATAGAGCCTTGGTATCACCCATAGGAAAGTGATATCACCCATTGCAAAGTGATATCGGCCAAGTGAGGGATATCGGCCATAAGTGAGGGATATCAGACACAAGTAGTGAGGTATCATGCATAGGGTTGAGGAGCTCAAGTCTTGGACATTTGAGAAGATCACCTTCAAACTTTGGAACGTGAAGCTTTGGAGCTTGGAGCTTTGAAGTTGCTCTTGAGGTGGGTTATATAACTTGAACTCAATCATGTTATTATTTATCATCAATCTTGCCTTAGTTAAATGATTTACTTTCAAATAGAATTTTCTTGCATAATTGATGAATCCAAGAGCTCTAATAGTAACCTAGGACTACTGTCCATGAACTATAACAAGTAGAACGAAGGTCTAGAGCTTGAATATGATGGTATCACCTTACAAAGTGATATCGGGTTCAAGCACACAAGCAAGCACCTCTAACCCAATATGGTGATGTACATACACCACTAAAACGATATGGATATGAGTTTATACTTCCTTTCTCAATATGGTAATGTAGTATACACCTTTTGTGCAATATGAGGTTAAGCATACACCTCTTTGCCCTTTATGGTGTGAAGAGAACAAACACCTCTTTGCCTGATATGGTGTGAAGCGCACACACCTCTTTGCCCAATATGTTGTGAAGCACACACACACCTCTTTGCCCGATATGGTGTGAAGCACACATACACCTCTAAGGTGATATGGTAATCACACATACACCTCTAAAGTGATATGGTGAGCAATCATACACCTCTTACCCGATATGGTAAGCAAGCATACACCTCTTACTCGATATGGTAAGCAAGCATACACCTCTAAGGTGATATGGTAAGTAAGCATACACCTCTAAACCAATATTGGGTAAAGCATACACCTCTTGGACGATATGGTGTTGAGAACACACCTCTAAAACGTTATGTTGGGTAACCCGATACACTAGATGACAAAAGTGGTAAGGTGGTTAATATCCTAGAACATGTGATGGCCAATACACTACAGTATAAATGCGATGAGTTAGTGCATGAAGTATTAGGATGGGAAATACCCTAATAAAAGATAAGTTGATGAACTTAAGTAAGATAAATGTGATGAGAGAAGTGGTACATGAAGACATGATAAATATTATATCCAACACCTCAAGGTTGATACACCTTGATGCTCCCCAAATCCAATATACATGGATGAGTAACACCTGAAGTGTGTCATGTCAACTGTTACATTAATATGTAATGAGTTTATTGCACTTTGATAAGTGTAGGCTAAACATACCTTCAGAGAAGGTTAATCTAAGATGATAAAGTAGGATGTAATCAATATCCTAGTAAGGATGAGAGAGAAACTCATACTTTGTGTTGATAATCATTTAATGATAAATGATGAGAATAAATAAGTATGATTGAATACTTATGATATCAATGTATGCTCCTAGATGTGTGGAGCAATGAATTGGGGTTTGGATTGATAATATGAACTTGAAACCCTGTTTGGCTATAAAGGGAAACCCTAACCCTAATAGTTGTTTCCTAGTGAGAGGTGAAAAGATGTTTAATGCCCTTATGATCAATGTGAATAGTTATTGCCTAGTGAGAGGTGACAAGATGTTTAATGGTATTGTGAGCCATGTGAATAGTTGTTGCCTAGTGAGAGGTGACAAGATGTTTAATGTCCTTGTGAGCCATGTGAATAGTTTTTGCCTAGTGAGAGGTGACAAGATGTTTAATGGCCTTGTGAGCCATGTGAATATTTGTTGCCTAGTGAGAGGTGACAAGATGTTGATCCGGAGATTGATGTAGGAGATGGTAATGATCAAAACAAACCAGGTAAATAGCAACCTCATAACATAATAATAATAATAAATGGTCACAAGGACAATAATGAAATCTTAGTCACACATACATTATGGGCATAGCCAAATAAGGGCTATAGTATTTTGAATATGCTTAAATGAGATAAGTGGAATACGTGTATTACATAAAGAATGTGAATAGATATGATGGCTTGCCCCAGGGTATAATGCCTAGTAAAGGTGATGTGGTATTCATTGATGAATTTAAGGGATTGATATCCCATAATGAATGTGAAAGGGAAACATAAAGGTATCCCAACTACTATGGGATCCTTAGCAATATGGTTGTGATATCAAGATTGGTGTAATCCAATGTCTGGTTGTGATCTTAGGATTGGTATAATCCAATACCTGGCTAAACTCTATGATCTCAGGATTGGTATTGTCCAATGCCTGGCTGTAATATCAGGATTGGTATAGTCCAATACCTGGTTGTGATCTTAGGATTGGTATAATCCAATACCTGGCTAAACTCTATCAGGATTGGTATAGTCCAATGCCTAGCTGTGATCTTAGAATTGGTATAATCCAATACCTGGTTGAACTCTATCTAGATTGGCAGATTCCAATACCTGGTTGTGATCTCAGGATTGGTATAATCCAATACCTGGCTAAACTTTATCAGGATTGGCAGAGTCCAATACCTGGCTATGATCTCAGGATTGGTATAATCCAATACCTGGCTGAACTCTTATAAGATCATTATAATCCAATATCTGATTAGCTAATTGGCTAAGGCCAATAGTTAGAAATGAGAACGATTCATGGATTTAAAACATGATAATATTATCATAGGATAAGCTTGAGATGTTGGCATAATATGTTGGGTAAATGATACACATGTTCTTCATATTCCTTATTAAGTGAATAGATGATTTACTACTCTATCATAGACAGTTGCAATGATTTAAGAGATTTGAGTGTTCTAATTTGATTATCAATAGTGATTAACCTTGCTTAGTAATATAAAAGAACCTCTTCTCAGTTTATTTCTATTTACCTATGATAATAACATTGTTGGCGGAGAGTTATATCTCTCACTGGGACAATTGTCTCACCCCACGGGATCCATAATTTTTAGGTGGACGTGCACAAGGAGGTAGAGATCGCTCTGTAGAGCAAGGACAACAACAGTAGGGATAAAAGTAACAACTCAGGTTGAGTGTACTGTCTGTCGTATCTTGTAGATAGAAGTCCTATGTGTCATCTCTGTACTCCCAGGTCCTCGGATTTAGTGTGTGATGGTTTTATGAACAATTTGATATTTGACTTGTATGCCTCGAGGTTTTATGTTGCTTCAGTGTATGTTTTTACGAAGCAATTGTTATATGTTATCCTCGAGAAGAGATGGTACAGTGTATGTATAATGTGATCAATGATGTATATAAGGTGTTGGTTCTTCCTTTAAGAGTTTTCCTGGAAATGGATCTCTTTGCAAAATGGTTTTAATTTTTAGTGATTTTTGTTAATCCATTGTTTATGGTTATTCCACATAATTAGTAACGATTTGGTTGTCAGTTTGGTGGTGGTCGTTACAGTAGGACTAAGGAACCTACTCTAGTTAATGTACAAGTAAAGTTGAGATAATGATATAGTTAAGAAAAATGTTTTATAGGTGCTCCCTCAAAAAGGTAAATGCTAAATTGATTTATGGTTGGTTTAGGAAAAACCCTAAGTGGGGAATACATTATGTATATGAAGGATATTGGATATTTAAATATAAAGCATAAGTAATCAATGGTTACATAAAAATGAATACCAAACCCTCAACTCACATTTAGGTGCGGTCAACCCAAGAATGGGAAAAGGACCTATGGGGGAGGAAAAACCATGGAACCACGGGGTTAGGTTGTGGCTAAAGAGCCTAACCTCCTCCTATGAGCCAATAAGACATCCTAGGATAGGACCTTACCTAGAAAGGCAAGTTAACCAATCCATTTATGAATTGTGATAACCTTGAATGTCACCTAAAGTGTGAAGGATTCAATATAAAAAATATGAAAGCACATGCATTCTTTGATCCCTGGTATGCCATCTATGAGAGACACAAGGAGAAGTCACTGAGAAAGAGGCTAAAAATATATGATCAAGTAGGGAAAGGAAGGTCGGTACTAGGCCAAGAAGGGAAAGGAAGGCCAATATAAAGGGATGTCATTGTGATGACTAGTGATCAAGATGGGAAAGGAAGGTCACTAATAGGCTAAGTCAGGAAAGGAAGGATGATATAAATGGAAGTCATTATGATGACTACTGACCAAGTCGGGAATGGAAGATCACTAATAGGACAAGTCGGGAAAG
This sequence comes from Alisma plantago-aquatica, assembly GCA_963693085.1. NCBI lineage: Eukaryota > Viridiplantae > Streptophyta > Magnoliopsida > Alismatales > Alismataceae > Alisma > Alisma plantago-aquatica. The sequence continues at coordinate 727,461,185 of OY856410.1, read as the reverse complement.
GAAGGCCAATATAAAAGGAAGTCATTGTGATGAATGGTGATCAAGATAGGAAAGGAAGGGCACTAACGGAATATGCCCAAAAGGGAAGGTCACAATGAGCCCAATGTAGGGTAATAAAGTAAATGATGTCTACCCTAAGAGATGGAGGAAATCTGGGTTAGAAAACTATATAGGAAAAAAATGTGCTCGAAAATTGTTAAAGTTGTAATATCTCAATAAACCCCAAGTAGGGTAGATACCAAAGTCAATCCTAAGGTCAAGTAGGGAGGATTGAAGGTAGATAAGACCTATAACGTTAGGAGGTGATCACTTCCTAAGTGCATAAGTCCATGGGGTCAGGAGATAGCCATCTATGTTTTCCCAAGAGCCATGGGTCAGGAAATTGACCACCTTCATGAGTTTATGAGGCCCAAGGGATAAATATGAGAGGCACTCCATAATTATATAAGGCCCATGGGTTCAAGAGAAGATCACTCTGAAGGTACCAATACACCTAGAGACCTAGAGGGAATGACTAAGGTTAATGATACATGAGTTGTAAATCTCAATAATCCATGAAATATAATGATGTTTGAATAAAATTTAAAGGAAAATTGTACATAAACTCAATAATTTTACTTTCTATGTGAGTGTATGACATTAAGACATGAAAATGGGAAAATAAAGTATGTTCCTGGTATAAGTCATTGTTGAGAGTGACTCAGACAAAATTTGTATTAAAAATAATGTGTCGATATACTATCTCTGCTCTTGGAATGGGATGCTTTTTATTTATGTTTATTTCATTTTGTTATGAGTGTGAGAGATTGGGTAGACACAATTATGCAAAAAATATGACATATGAGAATGCATTCCTAAGTTGAAATTTAATGACATGATTTAGGGTTTAAGGTGTTAACTCACCCTTATCTGACAATGAATGAATAATAGCTTGGAAACCTAGGTGAAAAGGTGGTCACCAAGTGAAAATTAAATCACAAGTTAAAATGTAATCAATAAGTGATAATATCATGTAATGAATGAGGAAGTTGAAGTAAAACCTTAGTAATATGAGGAAAGGAACAAACATAGCTAATACCATATATATAGTTCGTTTCTCTTAACACATGATTCACCATATAAATATTTAAAGAAACAAAGCAAGGGCAATCATACAATGTGAATTAGATAATAAACTTAATAGATATGCCACGTGACTAAATTACATATTTTATCAAGTCCTAGGTAGTTTGAGATGTACCACTCAAAATACAAACTGACCACTGATAATTCCCAATCAGCTCCATACAAGAATTTTTATATCAACAACAGTTGATAAAGATGATCTAGTAAAAACCTATCCAAGAAGAGTTTCTAACCCTAAGGTTTAAAGCTAAGCTAAGTTATCATTCACCATAACCTTATCTGGTTTAAATTTTGGAGAAAAAATCCTTTTTAAGGAGGGGTTAATATAAGATCCTCAAATTTGGTATATTTTAATTTTATTAATATAAGGCTTGATTTGATAAACAAAGTAGAATAATAGAACTATCTTGAATCCACTAAGTGGCATGGATGTCAATCCATGAGACTATTTGCTATGCAAATATGTCCGTGTGGCACAAGTTTGAGAAATAAGAGATTTTTTGCATTAATGAATAATAAGTGGCTTTTTGAGTTGTTAGATAACTGAAATATGAGATAACAAGCAAGTTTCCAAAATATTATACGATGATGCATGGTTTAGATAATTAATGGAGCAATTATCTAATCTTGATTTGTAAGTCATGTTTTGACATCAAATAAGGATAATTTGATATGGCTTTTGGAATACTTGAAGATAATAAGGAAAATAAGAAAATCCTAGAAGAAGAAGAAAAAGACTTTCCATTCAAAGTACATGAGTGACTAAAGAATAATTTTGTGTATAAGAGTTATTCCAATAAATTATAAAGTTTTCATATAACTTGGGAAAGGAAGTGATGATATTTCCTCCTAATTTCATATATAAAAGGATGATCCCAGTGTCCTATAGAAAATTGTAAAGGGAGAGGGGCCTATTTGCAATAAAAAATGTTTTCTAACTAGGAAATTGAATAAATATCTACAACTTTGACGAAGTATAGTTGCCCCCTCTTAATGTGTTGCACACCTTTTTAGTCATTGGGTCACTGATCAACGACTCTGAAGCCTCTCCTTCCCCCAACTTGGCAAGGAAAGTCAACTATAGTACATTGCTTCCTATTCATTCTCTCTCTCTCTCTAATATACAATATCATTAGGAAACACTTCTTCTTTATTCAGGAGACAAATCTGAACCTACCTATTCCAACCTTTCCTAGCTCTTGTGTAGGATTGGGATTTCCCAAAATTTCACTTCAACAAGGTAATATGGGCTATGTAGGGGTAAGAATCCCTACAACCCCATGCCTATAAAAGGATTCCTTCATACCTATATGTCACGTACAAGAGAGAACATGCCTTGATTTTACAAGAACTTTTGTGGAGCCCCCTCACCTTACTGCTTTCATTTCTAGAGACCCTGGCTTTCCCTCATTAATATCAGGCATTGCCGGTCAATGGCCCTCACAAGAGGGATTGGAGTGAGTATTGACAAATCGCTAAAGGCTTATAAGGAAGAAAAGATACCCCAGACACCTCACCATTGAGCCTTATGGTGGCTCAACTGCAGGTCGGAAAGCATTTCATGGGGTGGCCGCTCCTAGCCACCGCGGGCCTTGCTAAGACAATATTTTGGTCTATGAGGGTAGAAAGAGGTGATACCAATGAGCCCTGGACCCATGGAAGCAACCAAAACAAAGTCAAATGTAAGGTTGACCCACCCATGGAACAATAGCAGCACATTGAGGTGTGGAACGAGGAGGAAGATAATCGGGCATGAATAGTCATGCATATCCCCCAGCCACTTTTGAAAGGTAAGCAATATTTACTATTTTTCTCCTTCACTTTACCCCAACCACGTAGGTGTGTGATTCCAGTTGGGCATGAGCCCATTGGATAACCCTGCCACTTAGATAATATGAATTATACAACAAGTTGTTGATGGGGCCTCAAAATTAGACCATAGCTCAAAATATAGGAAAATTGTATATCAAATTGATAAAGAACAAGTTAAGCCAAATAAAACACAATTGAGGCCTGGTTCTGATCATACTTCCAAACTTATACCAAGAACATGATTAAGTGATGATTAATACATTGAAATGCTAGTTTTGATAATTACAATGTCAAACTCGTTTGATATGCTTAAATTGAGATATAATAGAATATTCTTGAATATAATGAGACCCTATGAGAATGAATATGATAATGTTGTATAATTAGGGTTTCTAAAGTGGATAATCATCAACATGTGTATTTAGGGTTATGAAATCATTATATAACTTGTGATAATCTTATGAGCAATGATTTTATCTAACATGTTCAATATGATGAGAACCCAAGCTCTTTATACAATTTGGATAATACGGAAAAAGATTAAAGGTTGAAAGTCATAAATATGCTAATTAGGGTTTAGAATCTAATTTGTCTTGTTATTATGATCTTAAGTTGCCTAATCTATTATATTTTCTCTTAATGACATGATATGATAATTGGAGTTTCACCTAATGTCTAATATGGAATTGTAAGCCCCATTAATCATGATGCAATGTATTAGGGGTTGTGACCCTTAGTCCTTATCCTAAAACTGAGGCAACCCTAAACCCTAGTTTAGGGAAAATGTTAGGTTAATTTGGCTTGAATATGATTGGAGACACTTTAGGGTATACAATTATATAGATATAAAGTTGATTGCTTGGATCTACCCTTTCTTGATTATTTGGATCTACATATGCTTAAAGTATTGATTGCAATGTTCAGCATGGAAATGAGGTATGTGGTTACTTATGAATAATCATATTATAGACTGTTGATGATTGCCATATGTTTTCTAAGGATTGATTCAATAAATAAATTGTTGGATGTTTATTTAATTCTTGTTCAACTATAATGGCAATATCAATATCACACAAGTAAACTATTATATCTTGAACCTTGAGTTACACTTATTGAGGGGTAATGCACACAAGTTGAGAGGGACAAGGACTACACCTGAGATAGTAGACCAAGCATGAGTTAGAATATTTAATGAGTATTCCAATTCTTATTTGCAAATATTTGAAGCATTATATGGGTCACTTTAGTTTCACACTTTGTGGTTGCATCACATACACATTATAGACATATGCTTACAACATTTTGTTTGTCAACATTTTAGGTATATGATACACACGATAAAGTACACGAAGATAAAGAAGAAGGGTATTGAAGATATTAAAGCTAAGTCAGGGAGGATTAGATAGATGTGATACTTATTCTCAGTATATGTTAGTCCTCATGTTGAAATATTCATGTAACTCCTTAGAGGAGATCATGTATACACCATGTAACAATCTATTTGAAAAATGATGGAAAATATTTACTATTATTTATTATTTGTTAAATCTAGATCTCAAGATTTTAGGTAACAACTATCGACTATAAGGTCCTTCTTTAATTGGTGGGACGATACACTCCAAATCATGTTATTTGCATGTGTGTGTCATCATTCACCGCCTTTTATGAATGAATATGATGATGGATGAAAAAAAAATTACCCAACTAGTATAAAATTTTCTTTTTAATTTTTTACCAAACAACAACATTATCGTCGATGAGGGTTGTCACAGACATGTGTCTTTTCTTTTTGACACTATGACCTTTGACTAGGCCTCCTTTGGTCTTAGAAAGGTTTCCTACCTCACTAACACCAAATGGTTCTAATGGCTAGGTGGCATCCTAAACTATAGATAGGACCCTTGGGCTTCACCCATGGTTAGCCGAGCACTATGAAGATCCCTATATTGTAGTTGAGAGAGATTTTCTTCCCAAGAGCCTCCATCCACTCTCATGAGCTTAATCACTTACTACATATATTAGAGTAAGTTGGAGATTTGTAAGAGATATATTACTACATGTATATCTTGTGAGGCTCTCACTTCCACTACCTACCAATACCTCTTTGTACTATGAATATGAAGATTCTCTCTATTGGATAAGAGGGGTTAAGAAGATCCAAGTTTTATGACATGATAAGGGTTTCATTATTAATGGCCTTGTTGGCCATTAAGCCCAGATTTTCGTGTAACGACCCTGCCTCCCGGTAACCCCCAATTAAGGGAGACCCGAAGGTCAAAGCCATTAACCAATTTACAGGATCAAAGGTTCAGCAAATAATTAATGATAATTATAAAATTCTACTACTAAACTGAATATTGGCAGGAAAAATTAAAACTTTTTTTTACCTTTTTGAAACTTTGGAAACTATCTATCCCTTACTGGAATTCCTCTATCTAATCCTCCTTGTACTTATTTCTTACTTTCCAGATGTGTCACTTTACTGTTTGTGATTTCAGGATTATACCTAAAACACTGACAAACAAAACATCGATCAGCAATTGCTGGTATGTGGGGGATTACAAAAAGTTGTGCAACTATATTAACAATGTAAACAACCAATTATCATTTAACATTCAATTTACATTTTAAGCAGTACTACTCAATCCCTTCCTATCCCTTATCCCTGTAGTGTCCCTGCAGTGGACATGGATACCACCATTATCACTTGGTGGATCTTCATTATACCCTGCATGATCCTACCTAGCAGGTAGACCAATACCTAGGGTTGAGTTGCATGGCACTCCCCATAGGAAGTCTAATCTCTAACTCGATATGACTTGATGGACCTACCTCTTTGGTAGCCATTTACTAAGTCATTTAGGGACCTGATGGCCTACCCCATTGGTAGCCTTTTACTAGGTCACCCATCAAACTACAGGAGGGACTGAGATCTGAGCTAGTAGGCATAACTTCTTATGTGATAATCATATTCACTTTATAATTTTCTTGAATTAAAACATCCAACATTTTAATTCAATTCATGATGAAAACATCGACAAAATCCCAGAAAACTACATCGGTTAGTCATAAGCGTAACCACATACCTCTTATTGCAGTTTCAGATATAGAATCAAGAATGATGAAAGAGAATATCCAATTAAACAAGCAAGGCAAAGAAACCCTGAAATAAAAGTACAATTTTACTTTTATTAATATTTATCCAATATCATTATGCCCCTTAGGGTTTCTATATCAAATTTAGGGTTTTCCTGAAAATTAGGGTTTTACTTTCATTCCTGGGTATTATGAACCCTAATTTATCAAAATCACTAAAAACCTCTAAATTATCTCTTTTTAACATTCCTAACAGTTTTTAGGGTCATTATTTAGCAAAATATTAAAATAACAAGGTTCCCTTTTTCTTTAACCCTAAATTAGGGTTTTCATGTACATTATCTCTCCTTTTTGGACATAAACCCTAATTTAGGCACATTTGCAATTAAAACTTCATATTATTAATAAACAGGTTAATATCCCTCTATTCAACCCATTAGGTTACAAAGAAACATCTTTTCCATGTAATTAGGGTTTTCAATTAATTTGAAATGCATTTTACTAACCATTCAAGTAATTTTGCAAAACTAACTGGAATTAGATGCTACAATCATTTTTAAAAGATTCCTTGTAATTTTCCACCCAACTTTCATATATAAAGTTTCCCTATACGAGTTTCCTAGCAATTACTAGGGTTTTAGCAAGAAAAAGCCATTTTCTGTAATTTTTGGTGAGAGATAGATTTTACCGGAAAAACCTTGGCCGTTAGATTGGTGCGCCGATGCACCCCGCATTGATTTGATGCTCTGTGTCGAAGCCCTCCACTAGCCGAGTGGTGCGTCCCGCTGCTCGCCCTCAGCCGCTAGATCTCGATCGAATGCTCGGAGTCGCGAGCGTCTTAACTTAACTGGTCGCTTCCTCGAGCTGTTAGATCCCTGCCTCAGATCACGGTTGTCTCGAATCCAACTACGTTTGCACGTCATCTTCCCCTCTACCCTACTGCTTGCACTATGGCAGAGCAAGGTGGAGCTCTCGCCGGAGAAGATGGAATTGAGGGTTAGGGCAAGACCAGGGTCTTAAAAGATAGCCGCTCGGGTTCGGTAGGATGTTAGGAATTAGCAGGGACCCTATTTATAGGGTGTTGAGACCCCTCTAGGGTTTCCCCAACCCTGCTGCCACCATGGTCCATAGCCCAATTGGACGTTTTGTCTAGAAACACACAAAGATTACCAAACCGGGGTATGGGTGGCTCAGAATCCTCTCGTGATCACAATGGAAAGATTTCCAGGATGGCCCATCCATCAGATGACGAGGAAAGAGGTGGAGAAAATCCACCTGTAACCTACACTACAGTCCCCGACTCTTGGGAATTTGATGATGATCCCAGACCGGTTGGATTAATATCCAACGGTCGTCATTACCCGCGCTTAATCAGGAAAGGAAATGAATTCCCAATAAAACAAGGAAAATCCTTATTTTAAAGATAACTTGGAAATTTAATAACTCTCAATCCATAAGTCCTTTTGGCCTCAAATTTTAAAGGAAAGTCATTCACACGTTTATCACTCATTGTGCAAAATTTGGAATTATTATCCCAAGGAAACGAGTTCTTTACTCCAATTTCAAGTTATCTCTTAATTAATGGTATTTTCCACGTTTTCTTTATTTCCTTGGCCATTATCTAATTATCCTGAGTTCCTTGAACCCCAAGGAATCTCTATAAAACGAAAATATACTTTTGGACATTATCTTTTAGCCTTTTAATAATTCTTTCCTCTTTTCTTATATATTCTATTTTCCCATTGTAATTCTTTATTAAAAAGGAACTCCTTCTTCATTTTCTTTTTTTATTATTCTTTCAAATGGGCTTAATGGCCAACAAGGCCCATCAAACAACATACAAGGCTTTTATTCACGAAATTTGTCACAATTTAAAGAAAAGATCTCATTTAGTCATTAAAAGAGAAAAGCCTTTTACATTATATTTTCAGAAATTTGAGGTTATAACATCCTCCCCTCCTTATAGGAATTTTGCCCTCAAAATTCAAACAATCAAGCAAACAATCAATTCAGGATAAACCTTTCATATGTCCATCATAGCTCCCATGTGGCCTTACCCTTTCCATAGTGCTTCCTAAGAACCTTTATCATCTCATATTCTTCCATCTGAGTTCTTTCTTACCTTGGTATATTGTACCCTCATAGGTGACTCAGGATATTTCATCCTCTCGACAGCTAAATAGGTTCAGGGCTCAGCACCTGGCTTGGGTACCTCACATAGTGCTCTAGATCAGACTCTTGGCACCCATTACACATCATGTTATCCTGCTAGACACAATCATCTCCACCAATCCATCTCAAATGGACCCATATATCGGGGACTCAGCTTTCTCAGCTGTAGCTTAGAGGGGTCGGATTTTCACATCACATATTCTCCCACAGTGAACTGCATGTCAGTCTGCTCTGTAGCAACTCGTGACTCATGTCACCACTGGGCTCTCTCTCTCAGCCATTGCACAATCAAATGACTTCATCTGCACCCACTATGGTTCCTTTCTGACCTTTGCGAGGCCTCCTTTACCAACATCATCTTAATGAAGTGGTGACCGACACAACCTCTCTATAAGACTTCTTACATCCCGATAAAGGCTATGGTGGTTAACATCACATCTCAAAAACTATTTCTATATATCATCTTGAATGAGCACACATGCTCTCATCAGATACTCTAGTCTGGATCATACTGTCCATTAGTATAGGGTGATATATTGTACTAACATCGAGTTCTTCATGTATACACTACCATGTCATGGAAGTGAACCTTGGTCATACTCAAGAACTTTTGAACTCGCATCATGGCGTTGTTGAACCATCTCTCTGTTTTATGTAGTTCAACAAAAACTATCTCTTGACGGTACTTCCTTTCTCATGTCAGCTAGGTAAGGCGATCTACCATAACCCATATTGCATCTTGACCACTCACAACATGCATAGTGATGAACTCCCATTCCCTTTCGGGAACTCTTTATACTTTATTTCCTTGCACTGGGTTACTGGTGTCCATCCTTCACCACCTGTCTTGCATGGCCACATGCTACATGCAACTTCATATTAAACATCCCAAGTACTACTATCACATACTATCTTTGTAGTATCATGGTATTTGGTGATCTTAAACCATGATCTTCGTACGTCATTATTCCTCAAAATTGATTCCTCAGAAACCCTAAACTATTCTCATCAGGGTTTTATTACTTTCCTTTCCAAAGAAGTGAATCTGAGGTTCTATCACCATCCTTTAACTACTTCAAGGACTAAACTGGCTAACTAAGCACCCATTAACTTGCTCCACATATCTTGTTGCATCTATGTGTTAGCCAAATCACATCCTCTTTCCAAACATAGGGTTAGTCAAACAACCTCAACTTCTTCTGACTTCGAGCTAACTAAGCCGCTATATCTCAACCAGATCATTCATTACCACTTCTTATCCTTAGGTGTTATGTAATGTTGAAGACATATGCCTCCATGCATTATACTTATCATCTCATCTCCAACTCTAAGTTTGTCTTCATCAAGACTCTGAGCTCATCCTCACTGTGATCGAACTCAACCTTGGTTAACTTGCAAATTCCACATAGTTCCTGATAAAACATCCTCATAAGCTGACTACACTACCTCTCTTGTTTGTGAACCATCCATGTATCCTTCACTTCACTAGGGTATGGTATCATCTCTAACATCATACCTTTTAGCTACGTTCCAACTTACATCATCTTTATTCTTGGTGTAAGGCATGCGTACTGTCCTATCTCTCACTCCCATAACAAGAAGAAATAAGCATTTGGAGGCCGTCCAAATATAGAGTTCTTACCATTCCAAGAGTAGAGAAGGTACATCCCACCTTGCTAGTACACCTTCAAATCTAAGTTGAAACGTGCAACTCATGTTTCCACATCACAAACATCATGATGTCAAAATTACTTCCATGGACAACTAGTCTCAAACTTACTTGGGTTTACACACAATCATTGGTCTCCCCTCTAGGTCTATAGGGTGCCGGCACTTCTGGGGTCATCCCTCTTCCCCTATGCATCCAAAGAGTGCCCTACTCATCTGCCCTTTGGGTCCCATGAGATCATGAAGGTGATCAATCTCCTAACCCATGGTCCTCGGACAATGATAGATGTTACCTCCCGACCCTACGGTCATGTGCAACTAGGGAATTAGGCAACTCCATCTTTCATCGGTCTTATCCCTGCCTAACCCTAGGATAGACTTAGGATTATATCATAGTACATGTTCAACTTAGAACCTTACCCAATCCTTCATCATGTCTCTCAGCATTCATGACTGTCTTTCATCCCTTCATAGGGGTCATGGCAACCTGCCTACCTTGGTCAGGCCCCATACCAGTTACCTCCATGGTAACACACCCACATGCACTTAGAGATGGTTATCTATGGGTCTATATGTTCATTCTTGTACCACGTGCTTTTCACTTATCTTCTCAAGATCCTATGAAACCTTTTTAGGTCACCTCAAAACCAACCGGACTGGTATATACCCTACCACAGGGTCCCTCTCCCAGGATGGGAGGAAACTACCACTTATGACAATAAGGTCACAAACATCCTTAGGGTTTACATCCATATGAGCATGCTTAGCCCTAGAAAGCTACTTAAGGCATAGAAAAACACTTATCAAACCATGCTAGGTCACACCTGTCCTCATCCTTAACATTAGACCAACTTAGTTGTGAGGGGTTCGTCAAACATACCCTTACCTTAAGGGGTTTCCTTTACCTCCACACATGTTCGAGACTATAAAGACTAAAAACTCATCATGATCGTTGGATACACGGCTTCCCCCTTTAGGCCTAGGAACCCTACATTCGCCTCTGGGTGTCCAACTACATGCTCATTCTCTTAACCACGAATCAAGCATTGTCCAAGATAGGTCATGTACTCCCATGATCTTTCTACTAGATTACACTTTGGAGTTGATTCCTCTTCCAGGACAACTAACTAGGTATAAAGCCTCCCAACAGGTGACTTAACCTCCTCAGGGTCTAAAGCACTCTTTATCTCATCCAGTAGGTAATCACTTATACCATAGGTATAGAATCATTACCCTCTCTCCAGGTTTTGGTTACTCTCAAGCTAACCAAGACATCATCAGCCTTCAGGGGTCAAGCATAAGGCAACCACTATCATTCACCTAGGTCGCATCATCCTCAACTGCCCATTGTTCCTCATGTCTTGGGATTCTTTTTCTCGACTCCTGTTCTCTCTCTCCAGAGCTAACTCCACCTCCAGCCCTACCACTAGAGGTCATCTCTCCATGAAACTGGATCAAGCTCACAGGCATATCCCTTCCTGGGTGAAGCCTTTGCTCAACTCCTGTTTGGCATCAAGATCATCATTAGCTCTTTAGGTTTATCTCATAAGCCATCTGTTGTGCCCTTCTGGCCAGGTTTTCACCCTACTATCAGCACTACTAACGTACTCTGGGTGCAAGCTATATCCTACTTGCAACAGCCCATAGGGTAACTATAGGTTCTTCTCTAACCTTATCGATGAAGGAGCTATCCTTCACTCTAACATGCATGACCCTTTCTAGGGTTGGGTTGCCATGGTACCTGATCATTTAACCTCTTATGGCATCCCAAAGACATGTCCAACCAACGCTCGGTCAACCATGATATCTAACTCATCTTGTCATCTTTCTCTCTGATCCTCACTTAGGGTTAGAGTTAACATCATCCTCAAAGGATATGCTAGGTTTCTACTTTTAATGGAGGTCTCTACCTCCAAGACTAACTCTCTCTACTCATCCTCCTTGTCAGGAGGTCCATCCTCAGGTCTCTCCTAAGGGCAATGACATCTCGTGTCATAAGGCCTAAGCATGTATCTATTCCTTTATGCTTACTCTATTAAGCTTATGTCCATGACATCTTATTTACATGCTTTTTACTAATTTTTGGTGGAGGATTCCTTAATCCTTAATTTAGTTACCCATGTCACATGAGGGTGAGGAAGAGAGAGAAAACCCTAATCCTTAAAATCCTTAAAAGAATTTGAGTTGAGAAGGAACGAACAAGATGGGAGAGTCCTAAAGGTATCTTATTTCGAGTCTTATCCTAAGACATCGGCCAGGCAGTCACACGATCCGGGAGTCCTCGTATTCCGACTAGCGGTACGGAGGAAAATTTTTCCAGCCCCCGGATGTGATCCTTTTCTAGTCACCTCAGTCTTTCGGAAAATCCTCTAATAACTCCCTCGGTTCTACAAAATTTGTAAAATTTAATAATTATTAATAATTAGATGGAGAACCTATGCTCTGATACCAATTGTAACGACCCTGCCTCCCGGTAACCCCCAATTAAGGGAGACCCGAAGGTCAGAGCAATTAACCAATTTACATGATCAAAGGTTCAGCAAATAATCAATGATAATTATAAAATTCTACTACTAAACTGAATATTGGCAGGAAATATTAAAACTTTTTTTTACCTTTTTGAAACTTTGGAAACTATCTATCCCTTACTGGAATTCCTCTATCTAATCCTCCTTGTACTTATTTCTTACTTTCCAGATGTGTCACTTTACTATTTGTGCTTTCAGGATTATACCTAAAATGCCGACAAACAAAACATCGATCAGCAATTGCTGGTATGTGGGGGATTACAAAAAGTTGTGCAACTATATTAACAATGTAAACAACCAATTATAATTTAACATTCAATTTACATTTTAAGCAGTACTACTCAATCCCTTCCTATCCCTTATCCCTGTAGTGTCCCTGCAGTGGACATGGATACCGCCATTCTCACTTGGTGGATCTTCATTATACCCTGCATGATCCTACCTGGCAGGTAGACCAATACCTAGGGTTGAGTTGCATGGCACTCCCCGTAGGAAGTCCAATCTCTAACTCGATATGACTTGATGGACCTACCTCCTTGGTAGCCATTTACTATGTCATTTACGGACCTGATGGCCTACCCCATTGGTAGCCTTTTACTAGGTCACCCATCAAACTACAGGAGGGACTGAGATCTGAGCTAGTAGGCATAACTTCTTATGTGATAATCATATTCACTTTATAATTTGCTTGAATTAAAACATCCAACAGTTTAATTCAATTCATGATGAAAACATCGACAAAATCCCGGAAAACTACATCGGTTAGTCATAAGCGTAACCACATACCTCTTATTGCAGTTGCAGATACAGAATCAAGAATGATGAAAGAGAATATCCAATTAAGCAAGCAAGGCAAATAAACCTTGAAATAAAAGTACAATTTTACTTTTATTAATATTTATCCAATATCATTATGCCCCTTAGGGTTTCTATCTCAAATTTAGGGTTTTCCTGAAAATTAGGGTTTTACTTTCATTCCTGAGTATTATGAACCCTAATTTATTAAAATCACTAAAAACCTCTAAATTATCTCTTTTTAACATTCCTAACAGTTTTTAGGGTCATTATTTAGCAAAATATTAAAATAACAAGGTTCCCTTTTTCTTTAACCCTAAATCAGGGTTTTCATGTACATTATCTCTCCTTTTTGGACATAAACCCTAATTTAGGCACATTTGCAATTAAAACAGATTAAAACTTCATATTATTAATAAATAGGTTAATATCCCTCTATTTAACCCATTAGGTTACAAAGAAACATCTTTTCCATGTAATTAGGGTTTTCAATTAATTTGAAATGCATTTTACTAACCATTCAAGTACTTTTGCAAAACTAACTGGAATTAGATGCTACAATCATTTTTAAAAGATTCCTTGTAATTTTCTACCCAACTTTCATATATAAAGTTTCCCTATACGGGTTTCCTAGCAATTACTAGGGTTTTAGCAAGAAAAAGCCATTTTCTGTAATTTTTGGTCAGAGATAGATTTTACCGGAAAAACCTCGGCCGTTAGATCGGTGCGCCGATGCACCCCGCATTGATCTGACGCTCTGCGTCGAAGCCCTCCACTAGCCGAGTGATGCATCCCGCTGCTCGCCCTCAGCCGCTAGATCTCGATCGAATGCTCGGAGTCGCGAGCGTCTTAACTTAACTGGTCGCTTCCTCGAGCCGTTAGATCCCTGCCTCGGATCACGGTGGTCTCGAATCCAACTACGTTTGTACGTCATCTTCCCCTCTACCCTACTGCTTGCGCTGCGGCGGAGCAAGGTGGATCTCTCGCCGGAGAAGATGGAATCGAGGGTTAGGGCAAGACCAGGGTCTTAAAAGATAGCCGCTCGGGTTCGTTAGGATGTTAGGAATTAGCAGGGACCCTATTTATAGGGTATCGAGACCCCTCTAGGGTTTCCCCAACCCTGCTGCCACCATGGTCCATAGCCCAATTGGGCGTTTTGTCTAGAAACACACAAAGATTACCAAACCGGGGTATGGGTGGCTCAGAATCCTCTCGTGATCACAATGGAAAGATTTCCAGGATGGCCCATCCATCAGATGACGAGGAAAGAGGTGGAGAAAATCCACCTGTAACCTACGCTACAGTCCCCGACTCTTGGGACTTTGATGATGATCCCAGACCGGTTGGATTAATATCCAACGGTCGTCATTACCCGCGCTTAATCAGGAAAGGAAATGAATTCCCAATAAAACAAGGAAAATCCTTATTTTAAAGATAACTTGGAAATTTAATAACTCTCAATCCATAAGTCCTTTTGGCCTCAAATTTTAAAGGAAAGTCATTCACACGTTTATCACTCATTGTGCAAAATTTGGAATTATTATCCCAAGGAAACGAGTTCTTTACTCCAATTTCAAGTTATCTCTTAATTAATGGTATTTTCCACGTTTTCTTTATTTCCTTGGCCATTATCTAATTATCCTGAGTTCCTTGAACCCCAAGGAATCTCTATAAAACGAAAATATACTTTTGGACATTATCTTTTAGCCTTTTAATAATTCTTTCCTCTTTTCTTATATATTCTATTTTCCCATTGTAATTCTTTATTAAAAAGGAACTCCTTCTTCATTTTCTTTTTTTTATTATTCTTTCAAATGGGCTTAATGGCCAACAAGGCCCATCAAACAACATGCAAGGCTTTTATTCACGAAATTTGTCACAATTTAAAGAAAAGATCTCATTTAGTCATTAAAAGAGAAAAGACTTTTACCCTTCCACGGACTGCAGAAGAACCCACTTACGCGGGGGTAAAGGCGTAATTCCGAAATGTTTCCCAAATAAACCAACATTGCATGGAGATGGCTATGTGGCAGCTCTAGATTGGTCCAAGTAAGATTTTATTGCAAAAATTGTAGTTAAATATTAGTAGCTCGGATGGTAAAAGTTTATACATGAAATTTGATCAGGAGAACGAGAGGAACTCAATAAAAATGTTATTAGAACCTAATTTTGCTTCTAATTTCAAAAGTGTCAAAAGTGATCATATAATGCATTAGACTTTGATTAAAACCCCTAATTGTAATTAGAGATCAAATCAAAAGTGCTTAATGGGTTAAATCGAGTATTAGTAACCTGTTGAGAAACAAAGTGTGGTTTGAGTATAATTTTGATAATGTTGGGCTTGTTTTAGGGTTTTAATCCATGAATCCATGATAATGCATGTAGAAACCCTAATCTAGGATCAAGAATGTAATTAACTGGGAAAACTTGGAAATAAGTTCGTTAATCATAAAGAGATACATTAAGATCGAAAAAATGAACTTTTCACATAATTCGGTTAATTTAGATTTTATGTGCATAGATAGGATTTAATGGGCCTTGAAACCCTAATGTTGGTACTTAAGACTACTAATGACTTTAATTGTTCGATTTCATGAATAGAACTAAGTTTTCAGGGTTATAATCCATTTGGAACATTAAAAGTTGTTAATTTGTGGATAAATACCCTAAAGGTAGTAATTAGGGTTTTCTCATAAATCAAGGTAGAATTAATGATTAATAACGTTCATATGAGTAATAGAGCATAATGAATTACAAATTGATGATAAATAGTCATAATGATATTGTCATGGATTAAAAGGATAAAAATGACAGTTTTAATGTAAGATAAGTTTAATTGGTTGAATTGATGGATAATGATGCCTTTAATTCAAAAATAAGGTTAAATGTTGTTAAGGGATAACCTTAATATCTTTTGTGAATAATTAGGGTTTTAAATAGTGAAAGATGAAAGGAAACCCTAATTGCAATAGAAACCCTAAAAATGAAATAGTAACCCTAGGGCTCGAATACGGTCTATTAGAATTGGATACCATGATCCATGATAGAAAATATTGGATGTTTATTTCAGGATCTTATTGAATGCTTGCTTGCCTATTGTTGATTGGACTATTATGTCTCAAATCTGCATGTACAGGTATGTGGTTACGCTTATGACTACCCGAATTAGTTTTCCGGGGTTTTATCGATGTTTCCATCGTGGCTTGAAATAAACTGTTGGATGCATTTAATACTTGCAAATTATAATGTGAATATGACTATCATCTAAGATATGTGCCTACTAGCTCAGATCCTAGTCCCCTCTGTGGCTTTATAGATTGACCTAGTAAATGGATACCAATGAGGGTAGGTTCATCAGGTCATTAAATGACTTAGTAAATGGCTACCAATGGGGTAGGTCCATCAAGTCATCATGAGTCAGGGATTGGTCTACCTTTGGGTAGGACCATGCGACTCCATAACCCTAGGTATTGGCTACCTGTGTGGTAGTTCCATGGGGGTAAGGATCCACCATATGAGAAAGGTGGTATCCATGTCCACTGCAGGGACATTACAGAGAAAGGGGATAGGCAAGGATTGAGTAGTATTGCTTAAAAAGTAATCTTGGATATTAAATGATATTCTGTTGATTACATTGTTAACATAGTTGCACAATTATTGTTTCCCCCACATACCAGCTTCGGCTGACCGACGTTTTGTTTGTCGGCATTTTAGGTACAATGAAAGAACAAACAGTAAAGTGGCATATGTGGAATTGAACGAGAAGTAACGTGCACATGAGGATTAGTTAGATTAGTATCATCATGGATAGAAGTTTAGAAATCCCAGATTTTAAAAGGTAAACAAAGTTTTATTTTATACCAGTTTTCAGTTTAGTTGGTAAAGTTTATTAATTATTATTGATTATTTTTCGAACCTTTGATCTTGTAAATTGATTAACGGCTCTTTCCTTCGGGTCTCCCTTAAGTGGGGGTTACCGGGAGGCGGGGTCGTTACAATTGGTATCAGAGCATAGGTTCCTCAACTAATCTTTAATAATTATTAAATTTTACAAATGATGTAGAACCCAAGGGAGTTATTAGAGGATTATCCGAAAGACAGAGGTGTCTAGAAAAGGATCACGACCGGGGGCTGGCAATATTTTCCTCTGCACCTCTAGTCGGTACGAGGACTCCCAGATCCGTGTGACTGCCTGGCCAAAGTCTTAGGGTATGAATCGAAATAAGATACCTTCAGGACTCTCTCATCTTGTTCATCCCTTATCAACTCAAATTCTATTAAGGACCTTAAGGATTAGGTTTTTCTCTCATCTGCTCACCCTCTTGAGGTATGGGTAAGGTTGATAAGGATTAAGGAATCCTCCACCAAATTAATAAAAAGCACGTAAATAAGATGTCATGGACATAAGCTTAATAGAGTAAGCATAAAAGGAATAGATACATGCTTAGGTCGTATGACACGAGTTTTCTTTGCCCTCAGGAGAGACCTGAGGATAGACCTCCTTGGTAGGAGGATGAGTAGAGAGAGGGTTAGTATTGGAGGTAGAGACCACCACTAAAGGTAGAGACCTATCACATCCTTTGAGGATGATGGTAACCCTAACCCTAAGTGAAGGTTAGAGAGAGAGATGACATGATGAGTTAGATGTCATGGTTGACTGAGTGTTTGGTTGGACATTCCTTTGGGATGCCATAAGAGGGTAGATGACCTAGTACCTTTGGCGACCCAACCCTGGAGAGGGTCGTGCATGACATAGCGAAGGATAGCTCCTTCGTGGATGAGGTTAGAGAAGAACCTATAGAACCCTATGGGCTTGTGCAAGTAGGGTGTAGCTTACACCTAGGATACGTCAGTGGTGCTGACAGTAGGATGAAACCCTAGGCAAGGAATCATGGTGGATGTATTATGAGAGCTAAAGGCTTCACCCAGATAGAGTTATGCTGGTAAGCTTGATTCAGCTTCATGAAGTAAGGATTGATCTAGAGAGAGAAAGCAGGACCCAAGAAAGGAGGTTGGAAGCTTAGATTATGAGACATGAGGAATAGTGGGGATGCTTCTAGTACCTATTGTATAGGTAATTACATGCTGGATGAGATAAAGCATGCTTTAGACCTTGAAGAGGATGAAGTAGTAAGTTGTGAAGCCTTGTACCTAGTTGGTTGTCCTGGAATAGGACTCAACTCTGAGGTGTTGCTCATATAAAAGGTTCGTGGGGGTACATGGCATAACTTGGACATGCTTGATTCGTGGTTAAGAGGTTGAGCATGTAGTTGGATATACAAAAGTAAAACTAGGGTTCCTGGCCGAAGAGGGGAAGTGGTGTACCTAATGTTCATGATGAGAATTGAGTCTTTATAGTTTTGAGCATGGTACTCTTCACGTATAGAGGAAAGGGAAACCCCTTAAGTTAAAGGTAGGTTTGATGAATCCCTCACAACTAAGTTGACCTAATGTTGAGGAAAGCAAAAAAGTATGACCTAGCATGGTTTAATAGGTGACATGCTTCTGCCTTAGTAGCTGTTGGATTAGGCATGTTCATGTGAATATAAACCCTAAGAACGGTTCTGACCTTGTTGTCAAGAGTTGTAGTTTCCTCCCATCTGGGGAGAGGGACCCTTTGGTAGGGTGTACACCAGTTTTGCTGGTTTTGAGGTAACCTAAAGAAGTTTCATAGGATCTTGAGATGCTAAGTGGAGAGTACAAGGCATGAGAATGAACCTATAGACCCATAGATAACCATTTCTAAGTGCATGTGGATGTGTTACCATGAAGGTAACCGGTATGGGGCCTGTCCAAGGTAGTCAGGATGCCTTGACCCCTATGAAGGGATGAAAGTCAGTCGAGAATGCGGAGAGAGATGATGAATGCTTGGGTGAGGTTCTAAGTTGAACATGTACTATGATATAATCCTATGTCTATCCTAGGGTCAGGTAGGGATAAGACCGATGGAAGAAGGTGTTGCCTAATTCCCTAGTTGCACATGACCATAGGGTCGGGAGGTAATAGCTATCATTGTCCTAGGGCCCAAAGGGTAGATGAGTAGGGCACTCTCTGGATGCATAAGGGAAAAGGGATGACCCCAAAAGTGCCGGCACCCTATAGACCTAAAGGAGATGGCCAAGGATTGTGTGGTGACCCAAGTAGGTTTCAGATCAGTTTTCCATGGAAGTAAATTTTAATATCCTGATGTTGGTCATGTGGAGACATGAGTTGCACGTTTCAACTTAGATTTGAAGGTGTACTGGCAAGGTGGGATGTACTATCTCTACTCTTGGAATGGGAAGAACTCTATATTTGGACGGCCGCCAAATGCTTATTTCTTCTTGTTATGGGAGTGACAGATAGGACAGTACGCATGCCTTACACCAAGGATAAGGATGATGTAAGTTGGAACGTAGCTACAAGGTATGAGAATAGAGATGATAACATACCTTGGTGGAGTGAATGATACATGGATGGATTACAAACACCAAGAGAAATAAGGTAGTCATCTTATAAGGATGTTTTTTTTTAGCATGAGCTATGTGGAATTTGCAAGTGAAACATGGTTGAGTTTGATCACCATTAGGATGAGCTCAGAGTTTCTTATGGGAGACAACTTAGACTTTGAGATGAGATGATAAGTATAATACATGGAGGTGTATAATACCTAACACCTAAGGATAAGAAGTGGTAATGAATGCTCTGGTTGAGATATAGCTGCCTAGTTTAGCTGGAAGCTAGAAGAAGTTGAGATGGTTAGGCCGACCTTAAGTTTGAAAAAAGAGATAAGTTGAACAAGAATGGTGGTTGTTTGGAAAGCCAGAATAGCTGAGAAACCCCAGATGCACTCCTTTGAAAAGAAAAGTGATAAAACCTTTATTAGAGTGGTGTCGGGTTTCTGAGGAATCAGCTGGAGGAATCATGACACGCTGGAGATCATGATCATCATATACCATGATATTACTAAGATAGTAAGAGATAGTAGAACTTTGGATGCTTAAGATGAAGATGCATGTGTCTTGTAGCCATGCATGATAGAAGTGAAGGATGAATACCAGTAACCCAGTGTATCGGTATAGAGGATAAAAGAGTCCACGAGAGAGAATGGGAGTTCATTACTATGGATTTTGTAGTAAGACTCCCCTAGACCAAGGAGGGTCGAAGTGCAATATGGGTTATGGTAGATCGCCTTACCTAGATGACATGAGAAAGGAAGAGTGTTGAACTAATTAAGGGAGAAGATGGTTCAACCACACAGAGATGTGAGTTCAAAAGTTCTTGGATATGACCATTAACCCAATTGTAACAACCCCACCTCCCGGTAACCCCCAATTAAGGGAGACCCGAAGGATAGAGTCGTTATTCAATTAACAGGATCAAAGGTTCAACAAATAATCAATAACAATTAATAAACTTTACCAACTAAACTAAAAAATGGTATAAAATAAAACTTTTATTACCTTGGAAAAACTGGGATTTCTAAACTTCTATCCATGAAGATGTTAATCTAACTAATCCTCTTGTGCATGTTATTTCTCATTTAATTCCACATATGTCACTTTATTGTTTGTTATTTTCACTTGTACCTAAAACGCCGACAAACAAAACGTCGGTCAGCCGGAGCTGGTAAGTGGGGGAAATAATAATTGTGCAACTATGTTAACAATGTAATCAACCTCAAATTTTTTATGTTATAGAAACAATTTTTGAGAAGACCATTAACCCCTTTACAACCCCAGATTTTGGGATCTAACGGCTCAAGGATATACCTCCAATTAAGGACTCTCTCATCCTGTTTTGAGTCTTAGGATAAGACTCGAAATAAGATATTTCCGGGATCTACTATGTATATTTCGAGTCTTAGGATAAGACTCGAAATAAGATACCTTTAGGACTCTCTCATGTTGTTCATCCCTTCTCAACTCAAATTCTTTCAAGGATTAGGGTTTTCTCTCTCTTCCTCACCCTCTTGAGGTATGGGCAAGGTTGATAAGGATTAAGGAATCCTCCACCAAATTAATAAAAAGCATGTAAATAAGATGTCATGGACATAAGCTTAATAGAGTAAGCGTAAAGGAATAGATACATGCTTAGGCCGTATGACATGAGTTGTCATTGCCCTCAGGAGAGACTTGAGGATAGACCTCCTTGGCGGGAGGATGAGTAGAGAAAGTTAGTCTTAGAGGTAGAGACCTCCTTTAAAAGAAACCTAGCACATCATTTGAGGATGATGTTAACCCTAATCCTAAGTGAAGGTTAGAGAGGAAAATGACATGATGAGTTAGATGTCATGGTTGACCGAGTGTTTGGTTGGAAATGCCTTTGGGATGCCATAAGAGGTTAAATGATCAAGTACCATGGCAACCCAACCCTGGAAAGGGTCATGCATGTTAGAGTGAAGGATAGCTCCTTCATCGATAAGGTTAGAGAAGAACCTATAGTTACCCTATGGGCTGTTGCAAGTAGGATATAGCTCGCACCCTGAGTACGCCAGTAGTGCTGACAGTAGGATGAAACCCTGGCTAGAAGGGCACAACGGATGGCTTATGAGATAAACATAAAGAGCTAATGATGATCTTGAGCCAAATAGGAGTTGAGCAAAGGCTTCACCCAGGAAAGGATATGCTCGTGAGCTTGATCCAATTTCATGGAGAGATGACCTCTAGTTGTAGGATTGGAGGTGGAGTTGGCTCTAGAGAGAGAGAGCAGGAGTCGAGAAAAAGAATCTCAAGACATGAGGAACAGTGGGCAGTTGAGGATGATGCGACCTAGGTGAATGATAGCGGTTGCCTTATGCTTGACCCCTGAAGGCTGATGATGTCTTGGTTAGCTTGAGGGTAACCAAACCCTGGAGAGAGGGTGATGCTTCTATACCTATGGTATAAGTGATTACCTACTCGGTGAGATAAAGAGTGCTTTAGACCCTGAGGAGGTTAAGTCACCAGTTGGGAGGCTTTATACCTAGTTAGTTGTCCTGGAAGAGGTATCAACTCCAAAGTGTTAATCGAGTAGAAAGATCATGGGAGTACATGACATACCTTGGACATGCTTGATTCGTGGTTAAGAGATTGAGCATGCAGTTGGATACCCGAAGGAGAACCTAGGGTTCCTAGGCCTAAGAGGGGAAGTTGTATATCTGATGCTCATAATGAGGTTTGAGTCTCTATAGTTTCGAGCATGGTACTCTTAATGTGTAGAGGTAAAGGAAACCCCTCGAGGTAAGGGTATGTTTGATGAACCCCTCACCATTAAGTTGGTCTAATGCTGAGAAAAATAACAAATATGACCTAGCATGGTTTAATAGGTGGTCTGCTTGTACCTTAGTAGTTTCTGGGTTAGGCATGCTCATGAGAATGTAAACCCTATGGACGGTTGTGACCTTGTTGTGAAGAGTTGTAGTTTCCTCCAATCCTGGGAGAGGGATCCTTTGGTAGGGTGTATACCAGTTTTGTTGGTTCTGAGGTAACTTAAAGAGGTTTCAAAGGAACTTGTGAAGCTAAGTGAAAAGTACATGGCGTGAGGAAGAACCTGTAGACCCATAGATAACCATCTCTAAGTGCATGTGGATGTGTTACCATGGAGGTAACCGGTATGGGGCCTGACCAAGATAGGCATGATGCCATGGCCCCTATGAAGGGATGAAAGTCAGTCATGAATGCAATGAGAGATGAGGAAGGATTGGGTGAGGTTCTAAGATGAACATGTACTACAATGGAATCCTAAGTCTATCCTAGGGTCAGGTAGGGATGAGACCGATGGAAGAAGAAGTTGCTTAATTCCCTAGTTGCATATGACCATTGGGTCGGGAGGTAATAGCTATCATTGTCTGAGGGCCATGGGATAGGAGATTGATCACCTTCGTGAACTCAGGAGGCCCAAAGGGAAGATTAGTAGGGCACTCTCTGGATGCATAAGGGAAGAGGGATGACCCCAAAAGTGCCGACACCCTATAGACCTAGAGGAGATGACAAAGGATTATGTAGTAACCCAAGTAGGTTCGAGACCATTTTTCCATGGAAGTTATTAACTTTAATATAATGATGATTGTGAGGTAGAGACATGAGTTGCACGTTCCAATTTAGATTTAAAGGTGTACTGGCAAGGTGGATTGTACCATCTCTACTCTTGGAATGGGAAGAACTCTGTATTTGGATGGCCGCCAAATGCTTATTTCTTCTTGTTATGGGAGTGAGAGATAGCACAGTACGCATGCCATACACCAAGGATAAAAGATGATGCGAGTTGGAACGTTGCTATGAGGTATGATGAAAGAGATGATAACATACCCTTGTGAAGTGAATGGTACATGGATGGTATACTAACGCTAAGAGTATTAAGGAGATCATCTTGTGAGGATGTGATACTGTGAGCTATCTGGAATTTGCAAGATATGCAAGGTTGAGTTTGATCACCAGGAGGATGAGCTCAGAGTTTCTTAACGAAGACAAACTTAGAGTCTGAGAGGAGATGATAAGTATAACACAGGGAGGTGCATGTCTTCGACATACCTAACACCTAAGGATAAGGAGTGGTAAAGAATGCTCTGGTTGAGATCTAACTGCCTAGTTTATTTAGAGGCTAGAAGAAGTGAGGATTGTTCGACTAACCCTATGTTTGGAAAGAAGATGTGTTTTGGCTAACACTCGGATGTAATAAGATATGTTGAACAAGTTAATGGTTGTTTGGTTAGCCAGTTTAGTCCTTGATATAGTGAAAGGATGGTGATAGAACCTCAGATACACTTCTTTGAATAAGAAGGTAATAAAACCCTGATGAGAATGGTTTAGGGTTTCTGAGGAATCAATCTTGAGGAATTATGACATACAGGAGATCATGGTTTAAGGTCCCAACCACCGTAATACTACAAAGATAGTAAGTGATAGTAGTACTTGGGATGCTTAATATGATATTGCATGTAGCATGTGTCCATGCAAGTCAGGAGGTGAAGGAGGAACACCAGTAACCCGATGCATGGATAAAAAGTATAAAGAGTCCCCCCAAGGGGGAAGGGGATTTCATCACCATGGATGTGTGGTAAGTCTTCCCTAGACCAAGGAGGGTCGAGGTGTAATATGGGTTATGGTAGATCGCCTTACCTTGATGACATGTGAAAGGAAGAGCTCTGTCAAGGGACAGATCTGGTTGAACTACATATGAAAAGAGATGGTTCAACTACGCCATGATGCGAGTTCAAAAGTTCTTGGATTTGACCAAGGTTCACTTCTATGAAGTGGAAGTAGGTACATGACAAGCTTGATGATAGTATATCACCCCTAACTAATGGTTAGTATGATCCAGACTAGAGGGTCTGATGAGAGCATGTGTTCTCATTCAGGATGATACATAGAAATAGTTCTTATGATGTGACGTTAACCACCATAGCCTTTATCGGGATGAAAGAAGTCTTATAGAGAGGTTGTGTCGGTCACCACTTCATTAAGATGAAGTTGGTGGAGGGGGCCTCGCAAAGGTCAGGAAGGAAACACAGTGTGTGCAGATGAAGTCGCTTTGATTGTGCAAAGGCTGAGAGAGAGCCCAGTGGTGACATGAGTCACGAGCAGATGCAAAGCAGACTGACATGCAGTTCACTGTGGGAGAATATCTGATGTGAAAATCCGACCCCTCTAAGCTACAACTGAGAAAGCTGAGTCCCCGATATATGGGTCCATTTGAGATGGATTGGTGGAGAAGTTTGTGTTTAGCCCTACCCCTCAGGATAAAATGATGTGTTGCATGAGTCCGATCTAGAGCACTATGTGAGGTACCCGAGCCATGTGTTGAGCCCTGAACCTATTCAGCATTTTGAGAGGCTGAAAATGTCCTGAGTCATCTATGAGGGTATGATATACCAAGGTAAGAAAGAACTCAGATGGAAGAATATGAGATGATGAGGGTTCTTGGGGAGCACCATGGAAAGGGTGAAGCCACATGGGAGCCATGATGGACATATGAAAGTCTTATCCTGAATTGTTGTTTGTTTGAGGGAATTTTGAGGACAAAATTCTTATAAGAGGGGAAGGATGTTACAACCCCAAATTTTGGGTTCCTTTGGTGAGAAATGTAATTTCTCATTTTTAAGATATTGGGACAAATGATGATATATTTGGTGTTGAATAAATGAGTTATGTTGAAAATAGCCTTGTTGTTTGATTTGTGGGCTTTATTGGCTATTGGGCCCAATAATAAGGAAATTCAATTAATTAATGAATAATTGAGTTGTGGAGAAAAGAGAGAAAAAGGTAGAAACCTCTAGAAGGCAAATCCAAGGAGGGATTTCGTGCCTCTTGGGTTCCTTGGGTACCAAGGAGTCCAAAGTTGCTTACATAGAGCAATAAGAAAAGAAGAGATCTACTAAGTATTTCTTTATTAAGAAAGAAATTTGAAATAATGATAAAATGGGAAAATAAATGAAAAGAAGTATATTTTTGAGTTATCCTTAGTGGATTTTCGTATCCCAAGGATTCCTAATACTAAAAGGACTTCCAATAGGAATATAGAGGAGAGATAAAGAGAAATCCTTAAAAAGGAAATTAAAAAGGAAAAGAAATTGATTAATAAAAGGGAAATATGAGAATTGACTATTAAAAGAAGATAATGCTAAACTAATATTCCCCAATATGGGAATTCGTGCCTTTGGGTTTCCTTGAGGTCCAAGGGACCCAAATTATTGAGATAAAGGCAAAAGAAATAAGGATATGAATTAATTGGGAATATTTAATAAGAAAAATTGGGCAAGAAGAAATCATGTTCATACATTGCTTTTTGCTTCCCAAATTTCGTAAAAAGATAGAGAATATTAAAAGGAAATTTCCTTTAAAATTTGAGACCAAACAGAGTTATGGATTGCGAGATATTAATTTTGCAAGATATAGTCAATTTGGGAATTTCCCTGAATTAAATAAAAAAGGATTTTGCTTTCCTTAGAACGCGAGCAATCCAGCCCGTTGGATCTTGATCCAACGGCGATCGCTCATTGTCTAAGTCCCGTTGGGACTAGGACTCTGGCTTTTACAGGTTGATTTTTCAACCCTTTATTCTCGCGATTCATTGATCATGCCAGCTGGATTTCGGTTCCATTGAACTCAGGAGATGGAATCGCAAAGATTCCACCCTAGTTTCTCCGAGTTTCATCGCCAAACAAAGAAACGCCCAACTGGGCAGGTCTATGCCTCGACCCTATAAATAGGGGAGGGCAATGGAGGGAATCGGCATCCCAAAACGCTAGTCCACACCCTGCGGCGGAGTATCAGGAACCTGCTCGTGGTTTCAATTGCGCCAAAGAACCTGATCTCGACCCTCATCGGCGTCACAAGCCCTTCCGGAATCCGGCGAGCAGGGATCGACCTTGGTAGGGTTCGGACGGCCAATCAAGGGTACCTTCAGCTTCGGAGAGGGGAGACGAAGCTCCCTGTGCAATTGGATCGCTTGCAGAAGGACTAGGGCTCGAAGTCAACCCTCGAGTTGACTGCTTGGAACCGCTGTTCGCGCGAGGTCGAGGAAGAAGACAGAGCGATAAATTACCAATCTGCCCTCCGCGTCCCTTTAAGCAGGTAAGGACATTCCTGTCCTTTACATCGTTTGGCCGCATTTTAAAGAGCGCGCGATCATGGCCGCTGGATCCTAAGTGGACCACTGGACCATTGATCGTGCGATCCACGTTTTTCCTAATTAGTTAATAATTTGATAAAAGTAAGGTAAAGGCAATAAAAAGGAATAAAACCCTAATTATGGTCAAAACCCTAAAAAGGGAAAATAACCTAGGAAACCCTTAGAATTATTGAATCATAATGACATGATTAATAATAGAGGAATTAAATGCCTTTTTCAGGGGCTTGTGTGTGTGCTTGCTTGATTTCCTGGTTGATTAAGTTAATTATGCATTCAAGCCTACATAACAGGTATGTGGTTACGCTTATGACTACTCGAATTAGTTTTCCGTGATTTTGTCGCAGTTTCCCATCGTGACTTGAATTAAACTGTTGGATGTTTTAATTCATGCCAATTCTAAAGTGAATATGACTATCACCTAATGATTATGCCTACTAGCTCAGATCCCAGTCCCCTCTGTAGCTTAATGGGTTGACCTAGTAAAAGGCTACCAATGGGGTAGGCCCATCAGGTCATTAGATGACTTAGTAAATGGCTACCAATGGGGTAGGTCCATCAAGTAACATTGAGTTAGAGATCAGACTACTTATGGGTAGTGTCGTGTGACTCAACCCTAGATATTGATCTACTTGTTAGGTAGGATCATGCGGGGACTAATGAAGATCTACCATCTGAGAGAGGTAGTCTCCATGTCCACTGCAGGGACAGTATAGAGAAAGGGGATAGGAAGGGATTGAGTAGTACTGCTTAAAATGTAATTTGAATGTTAAATGATAATTGGCTGTTTACATTGTTAATATAGTTGCACGACTTTTGTAATCCCCCACATACCAGCAATTGCTGATCGATGTTTTGTTTGTCGACGTTTTAGGTATAACCCTGAAAGCACAAACAGTAAAGTGACACATCTAGAAAGTAAGAAACAAGTACAAGGAGGATTAGATAGAGGAATTCCAGTAAGGGATAAATAGTTTCCCAAAGTTTTAGAAAGGTAAATAAAGTTTTAATTTTCCTGCCAAATTTCAGTTTAGTTGTAGAATTTTATAATTATCATTGATTATTTGCTGAACCTTTGATCCTGTAAATTGGTTAATGGCTCTGACCTTCGGGTCTCCCTTAATTGGGGGTTACCGGGAGGCGGGTTTAATGGTCATATCTGAAAATATAATGTAAAAGGAGATGTTACAACCCCAGATTTTGGGTTCCTATGGTGAGAAATGTAATTTCTCATTTTAAAGATATTGGGACAAATGAAGATATATTTTGTGTTGAATAAATGAGTTATGTTGAAAATAGCCTTGTTGTTTGATTTGTGGGCTTTATTGGCTATTGGGCCCAATAACAAGGAAATTCAATTAATTAATGAATAATTGAGTTGTGGAGAAAAGAGAGAAAAGGTAGAAACCTCTAGAAGGCAAATACAAGGAGAGATTTCGTGCCTCTTGGGTTCCTTGGGTACCAACGAGTCCAAAGTTGCTTAAATAGAGCAATAAGAAAATAAGAGATCTATTAAGTATTTCTTTATTAAGAAAGAAATTAGAAATAATGATAAAATGGGAAAATAAATGAAAAGAGGTATATTTTTGAGTTATCCTTAGTGGATTTTCGTATCCCATAGATTCCTAATACTAAAAGGATTTCCAATGGGAATATAGAGGAGAGATAAAGAGAAATCCTTAAAAAGAAAATTAAAAAGGAAAAGAAATTGATTAATAAAAGGGAAATATGAGAATTGACTATTAAAAGAAGATAATGCTAAACTAGTATTCCCCAATATGGGAATTCGTGCCTTTGGGTTTCCTTGAGGTCCAAGGGACCCAAATTAATGAGATAAAGGCAAAAGAAATAAGGATATGAATTAATTGGGAATATTTAATAAGAAAACTTGGGAGAGAAGAAATCATGTTCATCCATTGCTTTTTGCTTTCCAATTTTCGTAAAAAGATAGAGAATATTAAAAGGAACTTTCCTTTTAAACTTGAGAACAATCAGAGTTATGGATTGAGAGATATTAATTTTGCAAGATATAGTCAATTTGGGAATTTCCCTGAATTAAATAATAAATGAATCTGCTTTCCTTTGAACGCAAGCAATCCAGCCCATTGGATCAACGACAATCGCTCATCGTCTAAGTCCCGCTGGGACTAGGACTCTGAGGTTTACATGTTGATTTTGCGATCCGTTTTTCTCGCGATCCTTTGATCATGCCAGCTGAGTGTTGGTCCCATTGAACTCAGGAGAAGGAATCGTGAAGATTCCACCTTGGTTTCTCAGAGTTTCATCGCCAAGCAAGGAAACGCCCAACTGGGCAGGTCTCTGCCTCAACCCTATAAATAGGGGAGGGCGATAGAGGGAACCGTCATCCCTTTTCCCTAGTCCACACCCAGCAGCGGAGCATCATGAACCTATTCGTGGTTTCAATTGCACCAAAGAGCCTGACCTACACCCCTGGCATCTCTGTGACCCTCGCCGGAGTCCGGCGAGTAGGGGACAGCCTCGACAAAGCTCGGGTGAGCAATTGAGGACCTCGACGTGTTCGACGGAGCAAGGTGAAGCTCCCTGGCCCATCACTTTGCTCGCAGGAGGATGACATCCCCGAGTCAACTCCCACGTTGACCCTCAGGTCTCCTGTGCGTGGTGCAAGAAGGAAGACGAAGACCCCTGGTCAATTACCAATCTACCCCTCCGCGCTCTGCTATCGGGTAAGGACATTCCCGTCCTTTGCATCTTTTGACCGCGTGTTAAAGCACGCGTGATCATGGCCGCTGGATCCTAAGTGGACCACCGGACCATTGATCGTGCGATCCATGTTTTTCCTAATTAGTTGAGAATTGGATAAAAACGTTTTATCTTAGAAAAATTATAACTGGAGCTAGGAAGCTTGGATGGAAAAACTTAATACATGAAAAATGACCAGAAAAATATGAGGGATTTAATAAAAATAGTTTGAGACCCTGAATCTGAGTTATTTTGTGAAAGTATATTTCTAGAATAGAAAAATGGTTAATTTGTGGATAAAAACCCTAATTGTTGATAAAAAGTGTAATTCGTCTTGCAATTAAGTTAATTCGAGTATGGTTAACTTATTTTCTATTTTAGATAATTTTTAACCTGTTTTGATGATAGAATTACAAGTTTAGGGTTTGTGTGGATTTAAAAGGTTGGAAACCCTAATTTAGAAAAAGAAATGATAAGTAATTCGAAATTAGGGTTTAATGGACTAAGTCTGATCTTAGGAATCTTGATGGATGATAAATCAAGAAAATTAGGGTTTGATGTATAATTTGATAAAAATAAGGTAAAAGCAATAAAAAGGAAATAAAACCCTAATAATGGTCAAAACCCTAAAAAGGGCAAATAACCTAGGAAACCCTTAGAATTATTGAATCATAATGACATGATTAATAATAGAGGAATTAAATGCCTTTTTCAGGGGCTTGTGTGTGCTTGCTTGATTTCCTGGTTGATTAAGTTAATTCTGCATTCAAGCCTACATAACAGGTATGTGGTTACGCTTATGACTACTCGAATTATTTTTCTGTGATTTTGTCACACTTTCCCATCGTGACTTGAATTAAACTGTTGGATATTTTAATTCATGCCAATTATAAAGTGAATATGACTATCACCTAATGATTATGCCTACTAGCTCAGATCCCAGTCCCCTCTGTATCTTAATGGGTTGACCTAGTAAAAGGCTACCAATGGGGTAGGCCCATCAGGTCATTAGATGACTTAGTAAATGGCTACCAATGGGGTAGGTCCATCAAGTCACATTGAGTTAGAGATCGGACTACTTATGGGTAGTGTCGTGCGACTCAACCCTAGATATTGATCTACCTGTTAGGTAGGATCATGCGGGGTTTAATGAAGATCTACCATGTGAAAGAGGTGGTCTCCATGTCCACTGCAGGGACAGTACAGAGAAAGGGGATAGAAAGGGATTGAGTAGTACTGCTTAAAATGTAATTTGAATGTTAAATGATAATTGGTTGTTTACATTGTTAATATAGTTGCACAACTTTTTGTAATCCCCCACATACCAGCAATTGCTGATCGATGTTTTGTTTGTCGGCATTTTAGGTATAACCCTGAAAGCACAAACAGTAAAGTGACACGTCTGGAAAGTAAGAAATAAGTACAAGGAGGATTAGATAGAGGAATTCCAGTAAGGGATAGATAGTTTCCCAAAGTTTCAAAAAGGTAAATAAAGTTTTAATTTTCCTACCAAAATTTAGTTTAGTGGTAGAATTTTATAATTATCA
This sequence comes from Alisma plantago-aquatica, assembly GCA_963693085.1. Taxonomy (NCBI): domain Eukaryota; kingdom Viridiplantae; phylum Streptophyta; class Magnoliopsida; order Alismatales; family Alismataceae; genus Alisma; species Alisma plantago-aquatica. The sequence continues at coordinate 727,430,134 of OY856410.1, read as the reverse complement.
TTGATTATTTGCTGAACCTTTGATCCTATAAATTGGTTAATGGCTTTGACCTTCGGGTCTCCCTTAATTGGGGGTTACCGGGAGGCGGTGTCGTTACAATTGGTATCAGAGCGTAGGTTCACCATCTAATCATTAATAATTATTAAATTTTATAAATTTCATAGAACCGAGGGAGTTATTAGAGGATTTTCCGAAAGACTGAGGTGACTAGAAAAGGATCACATATGAGGGCTGGAAAAATTTTCCTCTGCACCGCTAGTCGGAATACGAGGACTCCCAGATCGTGTGACTGCCTGGCCGATGTCTTAGGATAAGACTCGAAATAAGATACCTTTAGGACTCTCTCATCTTGTTCGTCCCTTCTCAACTCAAATTCTTTTAAGGATTTTAAGGATTAGGGTTTTCTCTCTCTTTCTCACCCTCATGTGACATGGGTAAGAAGATTAAGGATTAAGGAATCCTCCACACAAAAAAAATTAATAAAAAGCATGTAAATAAGATGTCATGGACATAAGCTTAATAGAGTAAGCGTAAAGGAATAGATACATGCTTAGGCCTTATGACACGAGATGTCATTACGCTCAGGAGAGCCTTGAGGATGGACCTCCTTGTCAGGAGGGTGAGTAGAGAGAGAGTTAGTCTTGGAGGTAGAGACCTCCATTAAAAGTAGAAACCTAGCACATCCTTTGAGGATGATGTTAACTCTAACCCTAAGTGAAGGTCAGAGAGAAAGACGACATGATGAGTTAGATATCATGGTTGACCGAGCGTTTGGTTGGACATGTCTTTGGGATGCCATAAGAGGTTAAATGATCAACTACCATAGCAACCCAACCCTAGAAATGGTCATGCATGTTAGAGTGAAGGATAGATCCTTCATCGATAAGTTTAGAGAAGAACCTATAGTTACCCTATGGGTTGTTGCAAGTAGGATATAGCTCGCACCCTGAGTACGTCAGTAGTGCTGATAGTAGGACGAAACCCTGGCCAGAAGGGCACAACGGATGGCTTATGAGATGAACATAAAGTGCTAATGATGATCTTGAGCCAAACAGGAGTTGAGCAAAGGCTTCACCCAGGCAGGGATATGCTCGTGAGCTTGATCCAATTTCATGGAGAGATGACCTATAGTTGTAGTACTGGAGGTGGAGTTAGCTCTGGAGAGAGAGAGCAGGAGTCGAGCAAAAGAATCCTAAGACATGAGGAACAGTGGGCAGTTGAGGATGATGCGACCTAGGTGAATGATAGCGGTTGCCTTATGCTTGACCCCTGAAGGCTGATGATGTCTTGGTTAGCTTGAGGGTAACCAAACCCTAGAGAGAGGGTGATGCTTCTATACCTATGGTATAAGTGATTACCTACTAGATGAGATAAAGAGTGCTTTAGACCCTGAGGAGGTTAAGTCACCAGTTGGGAGGCTTTATACCTAGTTAGTTGTCCTGGAAGCGGTATCAACTCCAAAGTGTTAATCGAGTAGAAAGATCATGGGAGTACATGACATACCTTGTACATGCTTGATTCATGGTTAAGAGATTGAGCATGCAGTTGGATACCCAAAGGAGAACCTAGGGTTCCTAGGCCTAAGAGGGGAAGCTGTGTATCCGATGCTCATAATGAGGTTTGAGTCTCTATAGTTTCGAGCATGGTACTTTTAATGTGTAGAGGTAAAGGAAACCCCTCAAGGTAAGGGTATGTTTGATGAACCCCTCACCACTAAGTTGGTCTAATGCTGAGAAAAAGAACAAGTATGACCTAGCATGGTTTAATAGGTGGTCTGCTTGTACCTTAGTAGCTGCTGGGTTAGGCATGCTCATGAGAATGTAAACCCTATGGACAGTTGTGATCCTATTGTCAAGAGTTGTAGTTTCCTCCCATCCTGGGAGAGGGATCCTTTGGTAGGGTGTATACCAGTTTTGTTGGTTCTCAGGTAACTTAAAGAGGTTTCATAGGATCTTGTGAAGCTAAGTGAAAAGTACATGGCGTGAGGACGAAGCTGTAGACCCATAGATAACCATCTCTAAGTGCATGTGGATGCGTTACCATGGAGGTAACCGGTATGGGGCCTGACCAAGGTAGGCAGGATGCCATGACCCCTACGAAGGGATGAAAGTTAGTCATGAATGCAATGAGAGATGAGGAAGGATTGGGTGAGGTTATAAGATGAACATGTACTATAATGGAATCCTAAGTCTATCCTAGGGTCAGGTAGGGATAAGACCGATGGAAGAAGGAGTTGCCTAATTCCCTAGTTGCACATGACCATTGGGTCGGGAGGTAATAGCTATCATTGTCTGAGGGCCATGGGTTAAGATATTGATCACCTTCGTGAACTCATGAGGCCTAAAGGGCAGATGAGTAGGGCACGCTCTGGATGCATAAGGGAAGAGGGATGACCCCAAAAGTGTCGGCACCCTATAGACCTAGAGGAGATGACAAAGGATTATGTAGTAACCCAAGTAGGTTCGAGACCAATTTTCCATGGAAGTTATTAGCTTTAATATAATGATAATTTCGAGGTAGAGACATGAGTTGCGCATTTCAATTTAGATTTAAAGGTGTACTAGCAAGGTGGATTGTACCATCTCTACTCTTGGAATGGGAAGAACTCTATATTTGGATGGCCTCCAAATGCTTATTTCTTCTTGTTATGGGAGTGAGAGGTAGGACAGTACGCATGCCATACACCAAGGATAAAAGATGATGCGAGTTGGAACGTTGCTATGTGGTATGATGAAAGAGATGATAACATACCCTCATGAAGTGAATGGTACATGGATGGTATACTAACACTAAGAGTATTAAGGAGATCATCTTATGAGGATGTGATACTGTGAGCTATCTGTAATTTGCAAGATATGCAAGGTTGAGTTTGATCACCATAAGGATGAGCTCAGAGTTTCTTAATGAAGACATACTTAGAGTCTGAGAGGAGTTGATAAGTATAACACATGGAGGTGCATGTCTTCGACATACCTAACACCTAAGGATAAGAAGTGGTAAAGAATGCTCTGGTTGAGATCTAACTGCCTAGTTTAGTTAGAGGCTAGAAGAAGTTGAGGTTGTTCGACTAACCCTATGATTGGAAAGAAGATGTGTTTTGGCTAACACTCGGATGTAATAAGATATGTTGAACAAGTTAATGGTTGTTTGGTTAGCCAGTTTAGTCCTTGATATAGTGAAAGGATGGTGATAGAACCTTAGATACACTTCTTTGAATAGGAAGGTAATAAAACCCTGATGAGAATGGTTTAGGGTTTCCGAGGAATCGATCTTGAGGAATTATGACATACAGGAGATCATGGTTTAAGGTCCCAACCACCGTAATACTACAAAGATGGTAAGTGATAGTAATACTTGGGATGCTTAATATGATATTGCATGTAGCATGTGTCCATGCAAGTCAGGAGGTGAAGGACGAACACCTGTAACCCGATGCATGGATAAAAAGTATAAAGAGTCCCCCCAAGGGGGAAGGGGATTTCATCACCATGGATGTGTGGTAAGTCTTCCCTAGACCAAGGAGGGTCGAGGTGTAATATGGGTTATGGTAGATTGCCTTACCTCGATGACATGAGAAAGGAAGAGCTCTGTCAAGGGACAGATCTGGTTGAGCTACATATGAAAAGAGATGATTCAACTACACCATGATGCAAGTTCAAAAGTTCTTGGATTTGACCAAGGTTCACTTCCATGAAGTGGAAGTAGGTACATGACAAGCTTGATGATAGTATATCACCCCTAACTAATGGTTAGTATGATCCAGACTAGAGGGTCTAATGAGAGCATGTGTGCTCATTCAGGATGATACATAGAAATAGATCTTATGATGTGACGTTAACTACCATAGCCTTTATCGGGATGCCAGAAGTCTTATAGAGAGGTTGTGTCGGTCACCACTTCATTAAGATGATGTTGGTGGAGGAGGCCTCGCAAAGGTCAGAAAGGAACCACAGTGTGTGCAGGTGAAGTCACTTTGATTGTGTAATGGCTGAGAGAGAGCCCAGTGGTGACATGAGTCACGAGCAGATGCAAAGCAGACTGACATGCAGTTCACTGTGGGAGGATATGTGATGTGAAAATCCGAACCCTCTAAGCTACAGCTGAGAAAGATGAGTCCTCGATATATGGGTCCATTTGAGATGGAATGGTGGAGATGATTGTGTCTAGCCTTGCCCCTCAGGATAATGTGATGTGTAATGAGTGTCATGAGTCCGATCTAGAGCACTATGTGAGGTACCCCATCCATGTGTTGAGCCTTGAACCTATTCATCTTTTGAGAGGCTGAAAAGTCCTGAGTCACCTATGAGGGTACGATATACCAAGGTAAGAAAGAACTCAGATGGAAGAAAATGAGATAATGTAGGTTCTTGGGAAACACCATGGAAAGGGTGAAGCCATATGGGAGTCCTGATGGACATAAGTAGACTTATCCTGTCTGTTTTCTTGTTTGATGGAATTTTGAGGGCAAAAATCTCATAAGAGGGGAAGGATGTTACAACCCCATATTTTGTGTTCCTTTGGTGAGAAATGTAATTTCTCATTTTAAAGATATTGGGACAAATGACGATATATTTTCTGTTGAATAAATGAGTTATGTTGAAAATAGACTTGTAGTTTGATTTGTGGGCTTTATTGGCTATTGGGCCCAATAACAAGGAAATTCAATAAATTAATGAATAATTGAGTTGTGGAGAAAAGAGAGAAAAGGTAGAAACCTCTATAAGGCAAATCCAAGGAGGGATTTCGTGCTTCTTGGGTTCCTTGTGTACAAAGGAGTCCAAAGTTGCTTAAATAGAGCAATCAGAAAAGAAGAGATCTATTAAGTATTTCTTTATTAAGAAAGAAATTAGAAATAATGATAAAATGGGAAAATAAATGAAAAGAGGTATATTTTTGAGTTATCCTTAGTGGATTTTCGTATCTCAAGGATTCCTAATACTAAAAGGACTTCCAATGGGAATATAGAGGAGAGATAAAGAGAAATCCTTAAAAATAAAATTAAAAAGGAAAAGAAATTGATTAATAAAAGGGAAATATGAGAATTGACTATTAAAAGAAGATAATGCTAAACTAGTATTCCCCAATATGGGAATTCATGCCTTTGGATTTCCTTGAGGTCCAAGGGACCCAAATTAATGAGATAAAGGCAAAAGAAATAAGGATATGAATTAATTGGGAATATTTAATAAGAAAACTTGGGAGAGAAGAAATCATGTTCATACATTACTTTTTGCTTTCCAATTTTCGTAAAAAGATAGAGAATATTAAAAGGACCTTTCCTTTAACATTTGAGACCAATCAGAGTTATGTATTGAGAGATATTAATTTTGCAAGATATAGTCAATTTGGGAATTTCCCTGAATTAAATAATAAATGAATCTGCTTTCCTTTGAACGCAAGCAATCCAGCCCATTGGATCTTGATCCAACGGCAATCGCTCATCGTCTAAGTCCCGCTGGGACTAGGACTCTGAGGTTTACAAGTTGATTTTGCGATCCATTTTTCTCGCGATCCTTTGATCATGCCAGCTGGGTGTTGGTCCCATTGAACTCAGGAGAAGGAATCGTGAAGATTCCACCCTGGTTTCTCTGAGTTTCATTGCCAAGCAAGGAAACACCCAACTGGGCAGGACTCTGCCTCAACCTTATAAATAGGGGAGGGCGATAGAGAGCACCATCATCCCTTTTCCCTAGTCCACACCCAGCGGCGGAGCATCAGGAACATATTCGTGGTTTCAATTGCACCAAAGAGCCTGACCTACACCCCCGGCATCTCTGTGACCCTTGCTGGAGTCCGGCGAGTAGGGGATAGCCTCGGCGAAGCTCGAGTGAGCAATCGAGGACCTCGACGTGTTCGACACAGCAAGGTGAAGCTCCCTCGCTGACCGGCCTAAATCGCGCGTCCTAAAATTGGAGGCGTATTTGAGGTAGTCGAGCCTTCACATTTATAACCTGAATCCTTCTAGGCCCCCGCAACTTTGTTTACGGGGTCGAAGTAGTCATACGGGGTCGAACACAGGGACAAGGTTGGTTGTGTTGACGACTCTGAATCGACACTCTACACTCTGGTGGGTATAAAGAGATATTAAAGTTCCCCGAAGGGGAACAAAAAGCTGTCACGATTAAATCAAAGAAAACTATCTCCAACTGGAGTTACAAGAAAGATTAAGATTTTGTCATTTAGCAGTTTTTAGGAATTTTCATGCAACAGAAAATAGAAAGATAAACTGCAGTTTAAGGCGTAATGCAAGGGATAAGACTTCAGTAAGACAAGCGGTAGCAGTAACACCCTGCACCCCTCCTCTCAGAGCGGGTGCCTCTAACCAAGCTTCAACACCCCTCTCGAGGTTGCTGGGCTCAAGTTAGAGTGGAATGATACTAAAACAACTCCGTTCCGGGCACTCTCGTACTCCAGATCCGGACCAAACACTAGAGCCACAACCCAACTCTCGAAGTAGTTGCGACGGGAAAGACGATTCGGTAGCTAAGCGAAACGCGATCCAAAACATGCAAGCTAGAGTTCAGATATCTAACACAGCAGTTACCTAATCATAAGGCATCAAGCATTAAACAAATAGCAATTAAGCATTTCTATTTCCATAAGCAATAAGGGTCTTAATACAATGCATAAGCTAAGAATTTAAATAACAGAATTAAAGATAAGTGTCGCCTTCTTGATGTAGAAGGACGACAGACTACTACTACTCCCAGCCCGATACCGTCCAGGGACCTATCCCGGTACAGCCGTGTCGGGCGGCACGAACTCTCGACCGGCACGCCTGACGGACGACTATATCGTTCGAAGACCCCGGCCGATACGCTCATGTCGGGTGGCACACCCTCTCAGGCGGCACGCCTGACGGACAGAGCGTATCGGGTTCGGTATCGCGTCGGGCATGGATTTACATATACTACTGTCGGGCGTTGTTGTCAGGCACTCGTGTCGCGTATCTACATCGGTCGATATCGGCCCTCAGTGTCGTCCGGTACAGTCCTAGGTGAACCGATCCCCTCCCTCACGGGATGAGGAAGAGCTCACCTAGTGTCGCCTGGTACGAGCACTGGGGCACGATACGGTTGCTCTCGCACTTCTCTCGCTGAGAGCTCAAGTCCCCAACTGTCCGAACTGTGAACTGGCCAGCCGTCCCGACCCGTCCAATCTGTCTTTTCAGCTTCCTGTAGCTGCTATTTATAGTCATCTGGTTGGTGAGAAAACATGGTGCTCGAAGCGCCACGTAGCTCCCTTATACGTCGGTCGATGGATGTGGATGGCCGATACAGGCATATCCCGGCGCGAGGTGCTGGCTATTGGTCATGTGGCTGGCGGCACGCCTGCCGGTGGGTGGCTGTGGTGCCCGACGAGTTTGGTCGTCGATGCAGCTTTGGCTCCCTGTCGGGTAGACGGTATGTCGGCCGACACGTCCTTCTTGCGCAGCGCCCTTCTCCATCGATCATTCTTTTGTCGCCCAACCCCTGTCGGGCTGGGTTGTATCGGGCGTCAGGAAGGTCGAGACGGGCTTAGACTTATTGTGGGCCGGAATCGGCCTTATTGCACAAAAATGAGGAAAAACCCTATAGAAGATAGGAAAAATTGGAATAAGAGCGTTGATTGGCCAATTATTGCGAAAATGCTAATAAAATAGAGAAAAATAGCAGAAGAAGGTAGTTTTGATAACAGAATAAAGGGCAAAAACGTCACAAAATTTGGTGTTATCAACTCCCCCAAACTTAGCTTTTTGATTGTCCTCAATCAATATTTAAACTAAACTTTGTGTTGCTTCTTCTTGCACAGCAAAACTTTAAGGCTAAAGGGTAGCACAAGATTTGCGATGTCTTGGAGGTAATGCTGTCTTAATGCAAACAAAAGACCTTGCCCTACTTGCTTTATTATTTAAGTAAAATTTTTCTTCTCCACAGCTTCAGCGAGACTTTGGTGTATGATTCCGAAGTTAGCTTCCACACCAAACAACTTTATTTTAGGGGCAGAAAGTTGTGTATAGGGTAGGCTAAGGCTTTTTGGGTTTTTCTTCTTGTTTCCCATCAGTCCATCCAGGTAAGGGTCCGTTAACGGGCAAGTGGTCCCTGCAGTCCAAGCCAGTTGGCTTTAGAGCAGTGATTTCACATCCTACGTACCACTCCCCGGATCTACCATGCCTAAAGATGGGTACTTTTGGAAAACAAGTGTGTATATATATATTTTTTTTCTTTTCTTTTATTGGGCACAACTCTCATACTTTTATTCACGCTCATAAGGCTTCTTTCTCTTTTTGGGATTTTTGCTGGGTAAGGGAAAACAAAAAAGATATCTGCTGTTTGGGCAGCTTTTTCCTTCTCCATACTCGTCTCTTAGTTGTTTGCGAGATTATTATTTTTCGAAAATTTTTGGATGGCAAGGCCCAATCTTTTGTTTGTTTGAGATAGCATTATCAGAAAGATATGACAGAACTTGTAACTCGTTAAATATACAGAAAGTAAACTTTGCAAGAAGTCACAATAGGTTTTTATTATTATAGCAACTTTGTACATATGCATAGGGACAGAAATTTGCAAAGGAAAGATTTTTGTAAATTTTTATATGGCATGCATGCGTACATCAGATATACAGGAAGCTGTAAGAGCACATCAGGTAAAAGAGAATGAATATCGTATAAAGCTTGAAGTGATAAAATTTTTATACCTCCCTCACTGGCATACCCCCCCCCCCAAACTTACTTTCTACTCTGTCCCAGAGTAGAGAAGAAAGCAAAAGTGAGGTAAAGCTTAGCCAGTGAGGGTTAGCTTTCTGATGTGCTGCAAAATGCTCCTGCGAAGTTGCAGCATGCCATTGGGAGGTTGTCTAGTGGTTTCGCTTTGGCGATGTAGCGGTTGAGCTAGAGAGGAACCCTCAAAATTCACTTCTGGCCCCCCCTTTCTTCACATCTCTGTTGTGAACATAAACAAGGGGCTGATTATCCGTCCCTAGTTTAGTTCCCAGGAGTGTGTAGTCAGGGTGGGCCCTCTCCCTTAAGAGGACGGAACCAGGGTGCCTCGAACTTGTTCGGAGGCCTTGGTTGCCGCACTCATAGCTAGGTGACTCACTATTGGAGCTACCAAATCAAGAAAGATCTTCCCTTCCATTGTTGTTTCCGTTTCTGCTCGACAGTTGTTGCTGATCCCCGCGCCGTGCTTGCTGGTGCGGTAGGTGGTTTGCTCCAAACGAGCCATACCTATTATTTAAAATTTATTCATTCATCCATTAGGCAAGAAAGATGAAAAGAAAGAAAACTTATTAAAATTGGGCGATAGGTGATCGGACGACACGATGTTGTCGCGCGATATGACTCGTCGCCCGACACAGGTGTGTCGGGTGATTCGAGGTCACATGAAGCAAAAACCTGACATCGCCGTGAGAAGCATGACGCCCGATACGATACATCGGGAAAATGCTATCGACCGGCGTTACGCGCGAAAGCATGTCGGGCGATAGAAAATCTACATGTCATGTAAACCCGATAAGCGGCTCGGTAAAAGATACTGGAATCGGGCGACAGGGTTATCGGCCGATAAACGTGTCGGTCTACAACCTTATCGGGCGACAAGCCATGTTGTTTGGTAAGAAAACAACAAGCCGTCCGATACACTTCGCACGATACAAAACTTGTGCCGGGCGAGAGATAACGTGTCGGGCAAAAGGTGTGTCGGGCTATACCTTTGCTCTCAGGAGGCATCGCCCGATACCAGGGCGAAGGCAAGATGGCCGACACACGAGAAAAAGGGAGGATCACGGCATGCGTTCCAGGTGGCAAAAGGGAGAAAATGATAGTCCGACACGAAGAAACCTCCACGCTATTTATAGAGAACCCAGCTGGGGGAAAAACGGGCAAAACATGGCGCACGTCGGGCGTTTTAGTCACGCTATTCCCGAGACGCGCAGTCCCATCGGGCAGTCCAAGGGTCATCCTCTGCCCTTGCGACGCCCGGGGCGTGGCTGCCCGATACAAGCGGTTCTGCGCCCAGCTGGTCGACACGGTAGAAAAGCGGGCGGTCAAAAGGCCAAAACTAAACCTGGGTGAAGTAAAAGGCCATTGCAGGGTAAAACATCATTGGTATAGAGGAGGATCTCCTACCTCAGATGATATTACTCCTCAAAGCTCCGCAAAACATAGCGGTGGCCCATAAAACAAAAGGAATCAGCACACGCGCGCATGCACTGACTCGGGCCTTATTACAGTCCATAATGTTTGTTTTTACAAAGAAAAGAAATGCATCCTAATCTATGACTCGGGCTGCCTCCCGAGGAGCGCTGAAGTTTCCGTCGCCAGCTCGACCGTTGTAGGCTCTTCGGTTGTACCCACATCTAGCAAGTTAATCTCTGCTTTCCTGACAAAAGCTTCGTCTTCATAAAACATTTTCACTCTGTGCCCGTTCACCTTGAAGATCTTAGTCGGGTCATCCTGGTCGCGGAGCTCCATCATTCCTGATGGGTATATCTTTGACACAGAAAAAGGTCCCGACCATCTTGTCTGTAATTTCCCAGGAAAAAGACAGATGGAGGACTTGAATAACAAGACCTTATCCCCTTCGCTCACATCCTTTCTCCTAAGGTGGGCATCATGCCACATTTTTGTCCTTTCCTTGTAGATCTTTTCATTCTTGTAGGCGTGAATCCTTAGCTCTTCGAGCTCTTGAAACTGCAAAAACCTCTTTTCTCCTGCTTTGTCTAGGTCCATATTTAGGAACTTGATCGCCCAAAGGGTCTTGTGTTCTAGTTCCAAAGGCAGATGGCAGGATTTTCCATATATAAGACGGTAGGGGGTGGTTCCAATGGGCGTCTTGTAAGCAGTACGGTAAGCCCGTAATGCGTCGTCAAGTTTCATAGACCACTCTTTCCGCATGCGGCTGACAGTCTTTTCTAAGATCTGCTTGATCTGTCTGTTTGAGACCTCTACCTGCCCCGACGTCTGTGGGTGGTAGGCCGTAGCGATCTTATGTTTTACTCCATACTTACATAGGAGCGCTTCGAACTGCCTTTCTCCGAAGTGTGACCCGCCGTCGCTTATTACGGTGCGCGGTACACCGAAACGGGGAAAGATGGTCTTCTCAAAAAGCTTGATAACCGACTTGGCATCGCATGTTTGGGTGGCTACCGCTTCTACCCATTTCGATACATAATCTACTGCCACTAGTATGTATTGATACCCCTGGGATGGGGGAAATGGCCCCATATAATCAATCCCCCATACGTCAAATATTTCCACTTCGATCCAGCTTGCCATCGGCATTTCATTCCTCCGCCCTATATTTCCCGTTGACTGGCACTCTTTGCAAACCTTTACAAATCGTGCAGCATCTTTAAATAAGGAGGGCCAGTAGAAACCTGATTGTAGCACTTTCACCGTTGTTCTTTCGCTACCCAGGTGTCCACCATAGGGGGAGGTGTGGCATCCCTTCAAAATATCAGTTGTTTCTTCTTCCGGGATGCACCTCCTGTACAAGTTGTCTGTGCATCTTCTGAACAGGAGAGGATCATCCCAGTAATAATTCTTGGCATCCGTGAATAGCTTCTTCTTTTGATTGTAGGTGATGTCGGGAGGCAGCTCTCCATAAGCAAGGAAATTGCAGATGTCTGCAAACCAGGGCAAACCTTCTTCTTGAGCTTCAGCCATCATAAGAGCTTCGTCGGCAAAGTCGTCGTCAATATGTGGCCCTTTCTGTTTCTCAGCCGCTATCCTCGATAGGTGGTCTGCGACCACATTTTCCGCACCCTTCTTGTCGATAATTTCATGATCGAACTCTTGGAGCAACAAGGCCCATCTCAACAATCTGGGCTTTGCGTCTTTCTTTTGCATTAAGTATTTTATTGCCCCATGATCTGTGTATACTTTGACCTTTGATCCGACAAGATACGACCTGAACTTGTCAAACGCGAAGACGATCGCGAGCATCTCCTTCTCGGTGGTTGTGTAGTTTACATGTGCTTCGTCCAACGTGCGACTAGCGTAGCAAATCACATGGTGCTTTTTATCTTTCTTTTGCCCCAGGACTGCTCCAACTGCATAGTCGCTAGAGTCGCACATTAGCTCAAAGGGTAAACCCCAATCTGGCGCTTGAAGGATAGGTGGTGATACTAAAGCATTTTTCAGGGCCTAAAAAGCACTGAGACAATCGTTAGAGAAAACAAATTCAACATGTTTTACCAGAAGATTGGACAAAGGTTTGGAAATCTTTGAGAAGTCTTTGATGAATCTTCGGTAATATCCGGCGTGTCCGAGGAAGCTTCTTATCCCCGTGACGGACTTTGGTGGAGGAAGCTTAGATATAGCTTCAACTTTGCTGGTATCCACCTCGATCCCACGCCTTGAGATCTTATGCCCTAGAACGATGCCCTCCCGCACCATGAAATGACATTTTTCCCAGTTCAGGACCAGGCTGTTTTCCTCGCACCTTTGAAGTACTAACGACAGATTCTTCAGACAGCTATCGAAGTCCTTTCCATAGACATAGAAATCGTCCATGAAAACTTCCACGATGTCTTCTAGAAAATCTGAGAACATTGATATCATGCATCTTTGAAAGGTGGCGGGGGCGTTGCAAAGTCCGAAGGGCATCCTTCTAAAGGCATAAGTGCCGTAAAGGCAGGTGAACGTCGTTTTCTCTTGGTCGTCGGGTAAGATGGGCACCTGGTAAAATCCTGAAAAACCATCAAGAAAACAAAAATAATCGTGATGCGCTAATCTTTCAAGAACTTGGTCAATAAAAGGTAGCGGAAAATGATCCTTTTTTGTAGCCTGATTTAGCTTTCGGTAATCAATGCACATTCGCCAACCGGTGACGGTCCTTACCGCCACCTCGTCACCCTTCTCACCCTTAACCACAGTCATTCTGCCTTTCTTGGGTACTACGTGGATCAGGCTTACCCAATTGCTGTCGCTAATTGGGTAAATGATCCCCGCGTCCCTAAGCTTTATTACCTCTTTCTTGACGACCTCCTTGAGCATCTGATTCAGCTTCCTCTGGGGTTGGGCTAGGGGCTTGGCAGACTCATCCAAATTGATGTGATGCATGCAAAGGGCGGGGCTAAGGCCTTTGATATCATCTACGGAATATCCTATAGCCCCCCTGTGGAGTCTTAACTCCTCAAGGAGCCGGTCTAGCTGATTGCTTGAAAGATCGGCGTTTACGATGACTGGGTTCCTCTGTTCTTCATCTAAAAATTTGTACTTCAGTCCTTCAGGCAACGCTCTTAGATCCGGTTTTGCTCTGGGTGTCTCCTCCTGAGGTTCTCCCTCAAGGGAGGCATACTTCACAAAGTTCACCTCCCCCTCTTCTTCTTGCAAGTATTTGTCAGAAAGGTTGAAAAGGTCGAGATGCCTCACGACCTCAGGATCTTCAAGGTCGGGATCCTGACAGCTTATTGCCCTTGCGAGGGGGTCCACTGTTCGGATATCCTCCTCTATTTCCTCGCAGAATTTATTGTAACTATCTGCAAAACAGGCCGATTCAGACAGGGATGGACCTCTCATGATCTCTTTCATCTTGAAGTCCATGTGGTTGTTTCCAACCTTCAAGGTGATTATCCCTTCAGATACATCAATCAGCGCACTCCCTGTTGCCAAGAAAGGGCGTCCGAAGATGATCGGACATCTGGGATCTTCAGCTGTGTCGATGACGACGATGTCGCAGGGAATAAAGAAATCACTGACCCTAATCGGCACATCTACGACAATGCCAACAGGTCTTTTGAAGGAGTGATCCGCCAGTTCAATCCGCATATTGGTTCAAACCATGTCGGTCAAACCCATCCTTTGCGTGAAACTTAAGGGTGTGAGGCTGATGCTTGCTCCCAAGTCCACTAGACCCTTCCGCTCGACATTGTCTCCGATGGCGAATGGGATTGTGAAAGCTCTGGGGTCCCTTCTCTTAGTTGGCAAGCTGGGCTTTACGAAGGTAGAGGAAGTAGAGGCTAGGTACACCGTCTCTATCCTTCCTCCCCTTCTTCTCTTCATTATTAGATCTTTGAGAAACTTGGCGTATGTGGGCATCTCCTCCAAAGCGTCAAGGAAGGGGACTTCAAGATGCAGCTTCCTGATCGAGTCCATGAACCTTTCGTGCCGCTTTTTCAGATTTGCCTTGATCAGCTTGTACGGGAACGGTATCCTGGGAGCATAAGGATTCCTCCCACCAGATGGCTCATCGGACGGTCTCGACGCAGGATCTTGGGCTTCTGCAGGCCTTCCTCCGCCTCCTGCTGGAATAGCATCCTTGGGCCCTTGCTTAGGTTCCGGTGGGGCTTCATCAGCGCGCTCTACCGTTCTTCCTGATCTAAGCACTGCCATTACTGTAGTTTCAGGGTGAGGGAGTGTTTTTCCTGCAGGGTTCTTCATCATAGCAGCCATCTGAGGCAGTCGTTGATCGACCTCCCATTGGCGCATCTACAGACTCACCATCTGGTGTTGCATGGAATTCAGAGATCCAGAGTTGGTAAACGTCCCCTGTACCAACTGGTTGATGATAGTGTCCTGTCTTTTTATGTAGGCGGAAAGCTGACCAACCCAATTAGGCCGGGTCGCCCTCTCACTTTGGCTCTGACATTCGCCCTCAGAAAGGGGTTGCTCACAACGAGGCATGGTATCAAGGATCGGTGGAGCAGGTTACAGCTTTGCAGGGTACCTGAAATATCACGAGAAATCAAGTTAGAACACAGAGTTAATTGGTTTCGGCAAAGAATAATGCTTAAAGAAAAAGAAAAAGAAAAAGAAAAAGAAAAAGAGGTATTGTCAAGCCTATTTCTAAGCTTGAGGCACGGGAGTGTAGTTAGTGGCTTCGGATTCGTCAACAGTGCCATTTGCCTTGTCCCCGGCAACGGCGCCAGAAAGTTGACCGGCCTAAATCGCGCGTCCTAAAATTGGAGGCGTATTTGAGGTAGTCGAGCCTTCACATTTATAACTTAAATCCTTCTAGGCCCCCGCAACTTTGTTTACGGGGTCGAAGTAGTCATACGGGGTCGAACACAGGGACAAGGTGGGTTGTGTTGACGACTCTGAATCGACACTCTACACTCTGGTGGGTATAAAGAGATATTAAAGTTCCCCGAAGGGGAACGACAAGCTGTCACGATTAAATCAAAGAAAACTATCTCCAACTGGAGTTACAAGAAAGATTAAGATTTTGTCATTTAGCAGTTTTTAGGAATTTTCATGCAACAGAAAATAAAAAGATAAACTGCAGTTTAAGGCGTAATGCAAGGGATAAGACTTCAGTAAGACAAGCGGTAGCAGTAACACCCTGCACCCCTCCTCTCAGAGCGGGTGCCTCTAACCAAGCTTCAACACCCCTCTCGAGGTTTCTGGGCTCAAGTTAGAGTGGAATGATACTAAAACAACTCCATTCCGGGCACTCTCGTACTCCAGATCCGGACCAAACACTAGAGCCGCAACCCAACTCTCGAAGTAGTTGTGACGGGAAAGACGATTCGGTAGCTAAGCGAAACGCGATCCAAAACATGCAAGCTAGAGTTCAGATATCTAACACAGCAGTTACCCAATCATAAGGCATCAAGCATTAAACAAATTGCAATTAAGCATTTCTATTTCCATAAGCAATAAGGGTCTTAATACAATGCATAAGCTAAGAATTTAAATAATAGAATTAAAGATAAGTGTCGCCTTCTTGATGTAGAAGGACGACAAACTACTACTACTCCCAGCCCGATACCGTCCAGGGACCTATCCCGGTACAGCCGTGTCGGGCAGCACGAACTCTCGACCGGCATTCCTGACGGACGACTATATCGTTCGAAGACCCTGGACGATACGCTCATGTCGGGCGGCACACCCTCTCAGGCGGCACGCCTGACGGGCAGAGCGTATCGAGTTCGGTATCGCGTCGGGCACGGATTTACATATACTACTGTCGGGCGTTGTTGTCAGGCACTCGTGTCGCGTATCTACATCGGCCGATATCGGCCCTCAGTGTCGTCCGGTACAGTCCTAGGTGAACCGATCCCCTCCCTCACGGTATGAGGAAGAGCTCACCTAGTGTCGCCCGGTACGAGCACTGGGGCATGAACTGTGAACTGGCTAGCCGTCCCGACCCGTCCAACCTGTCTTTTCGGCTTCCTGTAGCTGCTATTTATAGTCAGCTGGTTGGTGAGAAAACATGGTGCTTGAAGCGCCACGTAGCTCCCTTATACGCCGGTCGATGGATGTGGATGGCCGATACAGGAATATCCCGGCGCGAGGTGCTGGCTATTGGTCACGTGGCTGGCGGCATGCCTGCCGGTGGGTGGCTGTGTCGCCCGACGAGTTTGGTCGTCGATGCGGCTTTGGCTCCCTGTCGGGTAGACGGTATGTCGGCCGACACGTCCTTCTTGCGCAACGCCCTTCTCCACCGATCATTCTTGTGTCGCCCAGCCCCTGTCGGGCTGGTTTGTATCGGGCGTCAGGAAGGTCAAGACGGGCTTAGACTTATTGTGGGCCGGAATCGGCCTTATTGCACAAAAACGAGGAAAAACCCTGTAGAAGATAGGAAAAATTGGAATAAGAGCGTTGATTGGCCAATTATTGCGAAAATGCTAATAAAATAGAGGAAAATAGCAGAAAAGGGTAGTTTTGATAACAGAATAAATGGCAAAAATGTCACAAAAATTGGTGTTATCACTCGCCCATCACTTTGCTCGCAGGAGGACGACAGCCCCGAGTCAACTCCCACGTTGACCCTCGGGTCTCCTGTGCGTAGCGCAAGAAGGAAGACGAAGACCCCTGGTCAATTACCAATCTACCCCTACGCGCTCTGCTATCAGGTAAGGACATTCCCGTCTTTTGCATCTTTTGACCGCATGTTAAAGCGCGCGTGATCATGGCCGCTGGATCCTAAGTGGACCACCGGACCATTGATCGTGCGATCCACGTTTTTCCTAATTAGTTGATAATTGGATAAAAATGATTTATCTTAGAAAAATTACAACTGGAGCTAGGAAGCTTGGATGGAAAAACTTAATACATGAAAAATGACCAGAAAATATGAGGGATTTAATAAAAATAGTTTGAGACCCTGAATCTAACTTGTTTTGTAAAAGTATATTTCTAGAATAGAAAAAGGGTTAATTTGTGGATAAAAACCCTAATTGTTGATAAAAAGTGTAATTCGTCTTGCAATTAAGTTAATTCAAGTATGGTTAACTTATTTTCTTTTTTAGATAATTATTAACCTATTTTGATGATAGAATTACAAGTTTAGGGTTTATGTGGATTTAAAAGGTTGGAAACCCTAATTTAGAAAAAGAAATGATAAGTAATTCGAAATTAGGGTTTAATGGACTAAGTCTGATCTTAGGAATCTTGATGGATGATAAAGCAAGAAAATTAGGGTTTGATGTATAATTTGATAAAAATAAGGTAAAAGCAATAAAAAGGAAATAAAACCCTAATAATGGTCAAAACCCTAAAAAGGGCAAATAACCTAGGAAACCCTTAGAATTATTGAATCATAATGACATGATTAATAATAGGCAAATAACCTAGGAAACCCTTAGATTAATTCCTCTATTATTAATCATGTCATTATGATTCAATAATTCTAAGGGTTTCCTAGGTTATTTGCCCTTTTTAGGGTTTTGACCATAATTAGGGTTTTATTCCTTTTTATTGCCTTTACCTTACTTTTATCAAATTATACATCAAACCCTAATTTTCTTGTTGAATCATCGATTAATATTCCTAAGATCAGACTTAGTCCATTAAACCCTAATTTCAAATTACTTTATCATTTCTTTTCCTAAATTAGGGTTTCCAACCTTTAATCCACATATGGAATCACAAAACCCTAAACTTGTAATTCTATCATCAAAACATGTTAATAATTATCTAAAACAGAAAATAAGTTAACCATCTTCGAATTATCTTAATTGTAAGATTAATTACCCTTTTTTATCAACAAATAGGGTTTTTTATCCACAAATTAACTCTTTTTCTTATTCTAGAAATATACTTTTACAAAACGAGTCAGATTCAGGGTCTCAAACTATTTTTATTAAATCTTGTTGGTTGAGTCTAACTTCCTCTATTGTAAGAGAAGAATGCAATATCACATTCAAGGATCAAGTCTTAAGCTATAGAGATGGTGGATCATCCATACAAGCAACCAAAGGCAATGATAGAAGAATGGGATGAAGGAACTTCGAAGAAATCAACCTGGAATGCAAGTGATATTGAAATCCTTTATACCACTCTCTCCCCCACCGAATTCAAATAGATTTCTTCATGTGACATGGCCTATGAGATATGTAGAAAGCTATGTGTCACTTATGTGGGGACAAAGCAAGAGAAGGAAAGTAGAATCTATATGATCAATAAACTCTTTGAAGGATTCAATATGGGAAAAGAGGAGAGTGTGGTTGATATGTTCTCAAGGATCAACACAATTGTAAATGATCTTTCCTTCCTAGGACATACGATGAATCAAGGAAGGGTGAACTAAAAATTCTATGTACTCTTCATCATCCTTGGGAAACGAAAGTGGCTACTATACTAGAAGCCATGTCTCTTTCTTCCATTTGCATTGAAGAACCTATAGGCAACCTTCAATCCCATGAAGTTAGACTCAACCAACAAGAAGAAGAGGAGTTTGAAGAAAAGAATCAAAATAATAAGGAGAGGGTGATTGATTTCCATGCTTCATAAAGTCATAAATCCTATCATGGTGAACAAGTTCCATGTACTCTAAAGGTAAATACTTCAAAGGCAAGTTTTGTTCATCCACACGGTGCTTCAAATGTGGAAAGAAAGGTCACTTCAAGGATGATTGCCCACAAGAAAAAGGACTCATTGTTACAAGAGAAGGGAAGAGAATCACAAGAAGAAGGACTAATAACACAAAATATCTAGTGACTCTTCTAATTCTTGATAAAATGAAGATTCTAGTGAAGGTTATCACTCAAGCTCAAGTGAATATTCTAGTGGAGGCTCTATCTTAAGCTCCAATAAAAGTGAAGAATGCCATTTTGGTCTCATGGCAAGTTCAAAAGAAGATTCTAGTGAGGTAAATGTAAACTCTTTAGATAAAGAATCTTGAATTGCAATCATTCATGCTAACGCCTCCCTCAAATCGACTAAAAAGATAAAGATAAAGCTTTCTAGAATTTTCGATAACTTGCACAAAGAAAAGATGAACTTGAACATATTCATATTAGCTTGCAAGATGTTGTTAATCATATCCAAAAGTATAATCTAGAGTTGAACTAAAATTTAATACTGTTGAGATAGGGACAAATACTTATCTTCATCAAGTAGATGCTCTTAAACTTCAAAATGCTAGCTTGCTTGATAAGATTAGATTTCTAGAATATCAACCTTTTATGAAAGAGTTGAATTTAATCAATTGTTTTCTTCTACTACTTCTCTTATGCATGATAACCATAGTTTTAGATCATCTTTGTAAGTCTTCTTATATGGTAAAAATAGTCTAATCAAATCTTAGATCACACTACTAAACAAATTAGTAGAGATGATATTGGAGTTGATAGTATCTAAAGGGATGACAAAGGTAAATGACCTACAATTCCCAATGTAGAATTATCTAGTGCTAAGGCTAAAGGCACATGCAACCATTGCAAGGAAAATGGTCATTATTCTACATATTTACCTTTTAAAGAAAGCACCCAAAAGAAATAGGATTTTGGTATCAAAAGCTAACCCCCCTGACCCAAAAATATGATTAAGGACCATATCATATTTCTTCTTGTAGGTCACTTGTAAATGGATTGACTGAAGCTATTGACTTACAAATTGATTTCTCAATCCAAATAAAAGAATAAAAGTGAGACATGAATGGGGTGGAAACAAGTGTAAAAGAAATGGTAAGAACAAAACTAAAAGATATTGTTGCACATATCCAAATATTGCTTGTTTTGCCAAGTTTGCATACACTTCACATATGGTTTTTCATTTAAAATTTATATATGGTGATTCTCATCAGTTTCCTTGCTTAGAAACTTCCATTAATTCTTTAATAGTTCATTAATGATTTTCCTATACATGTTTGAACATCACTTACATTTTTATTATGCCTCTAGATATGTTTTTTTTTAATATGTGTATTATGACAACAACTGCTTCCAATCGAGTTTGTCTTGAGGAAACTCAACTGAGAGACTCCATTCACTCTACTAAGATTATTCAGTTGCTAAATCCATAAAATTGAGTAGGAGATTTGTAAGAGATCTAGTCTTGCATGTATATCTTGTGAGGCTCTCACTTCCTCTACCTCCCAATCTCTCTTTCTACCATGAAGATGAAGATTCTCTCTCTTAGCTAGGAGAGGTGAAGAAGAGGAAGGAAAGGAGTCCCTCAGTGACAAGTTTCTCCTTGGTGAAGGCAAAATCAAATGTGGAAGATCTAAGTCAAGAGTGGGTAAGTTCTTGAATGCCAAAAACATATTACAAGAGTGGGTAGGTCCTTGGAGAAGGCCGACGACTGGTTGCAATAGTGGGTAAGTCCTTGTTGAGGCAAAAGTCTCTTGGTCAAGGATAGGTAAGTCCTTTATAAGATTGTTGGACCCTCTTGACTTTAAAGAAAAGGCTTTTTTTCCTTGACCTTGAAAAAGGTCTTTTGTTGTAGCTCTTATAATGGAATATAAGGAGTGAGACATGGTTCAAAATCCTAAAGGTTGACCTCTCCGGGTAGTGGATGTACATCTCATTGTTTGGAGGTTGGAACCACTATAAATACTTGCATTATTTGGTGCTTGTTTAATCTCTATCTTCCTTGCTCTATTTGTATATTTGCAATTAAATTTCATACTTGGAGTATTATCTTACCAAATATTTTGAAGGACTAATGAATTTGTTTAAGTAGTTTTAGCTCTACCCACCCTTCATCTAGAACCCATTGTTGATTAAGAAAACTAAACATAAGACCAATGTGTATGCTGAGTGATGACTGGATCTCTTTAGTCATGATATTGGATATCAATTCAAATACATAGGTTCTTGTTAGAGAACACATTGTGCTAGACAAAACCACCTTGAGAATGAAACTCTGAAGCCATGTTATGTTAGTTAGGGTCATATCTCAATATGACATTAGTGATTGTGATCCTTAAACTTGAAGTTACTACGATGATCACATGTTGTTTTGTGTACTTCATTTCTACCCAATATAAGTTCAAATAAGGGTTATCATACATGTAGTAATTCAGTTCCCAATGAAATTTTTGGATTAATTGTGAGTGATGTAGATGACATTTTCCCCTCCTATTGTATTGGTATCCTAGCCACTTGATAAGTAAAATTATAATATGGCTGGCCATGATAATGCGGAAATATATATGATATTGAGCTCACAAATTTCAATAGTCTTCTCTAGTTCAATAAATATACATTTAACATTAATAAAATGACTCATTCATGACTCATGTTCAATTGGGATATCTATGATAGAGGAATTACATGTCCATGATAATATGGGTCACTTACAATTGAAGTTGTTCTCCAACTTATTCATGCTACTTTAGTAGCAATGACATGTGACGAATTACCACTTTTTTCTTATGATGTATTTGATATTACTACCAATTTAATTTTGAATCTAAATGGTCACACACATAAGGATACTCAAGAAAAAGAACTTTCCAATTAAACAAAAAATAGAATGGTTTTAAATTATGTAATGTCTAGCTTCCACCCAGTTAATCAACTGGGAAAGCCAGTCGTTCGAATGGATAGGTCACAATAATTGACTGAGTGAGCATGATATGATTGGTGGATTACATTTTTAAAAAGAGATAAGTTGATTGACTGGGTGTATCAGTTGGTGGACTAGACACAAATCATGAGATGAAGAAAAATAAGAAATTTCTTTGATTGGCAATTGAATTGGCTGAATGGAATCAGACTAGGACTTGCTTAATGTGGCCATTTAATGGATTGGGTGTACCATTTGGTAGACTAGGAGACCCAACTATCGAGTGGATGTTCCAGTCCGTCAACAAGAAGCATGCCTGAGATTTTCTAGTTTGACTCTCTTTTTTTATTAGGAACAAGATTGAACTGGAGGGAATCCAAGCCTATCACTCTCCTATATATGGAGGTGGAAAGCCAAGGGGGAGACATAAATGTTCTATGAATTCTTCCTCTAGGAGAGAGAAACTCATTTCAAGGGTGATATAATGTGACAGGAGAAGAAGGAAAGAAAGTGACATACTAGAGATCCATTTTACCCAAATCCCCACTCTCCAACCTAGAAAGGAAGGTGCTTAAGGATTTTAGCATCCATATCTAAAATGTCACAAGTCCACACAAGTACATATATGGATAAAACACAGTACTACATCCGTCAATAATCATGAGTCAAAGGTTTATGAATCAAAAGCCTTATGAAACATAAGGATACATGCTCAAAAGAACCAACTGTTACATGGAGAAAAGAGATCAACTCCCACTACTATTACAAAAAAAAACCCAGTATATATTTTATTTTTTGAAGAATGAGTAGCCCAACATAGTAAGGTGTAGAGGATTCATCACTTGCCATAAATAGTAAACAAAATGAGACACATCAATGCAATTGCATTGATACTCTATAAATTATCTAATTCAACATAATATAGGCAATTCAAAAGGTACCATGTTTGACTATTACTTCAAAAAATATAAGTATAGACAATATTTAATTGTTTTCTGTACATACCAACAAACCAATATCAGTATAGGGGCCAATAGGAGGAGAAGCATACCTTGAGACGATAGGATAATTTTAGAGAACTTGATCAGATCTTTTAAATGTGTCAAACCAGTGATCCTGACATATAACAAGTATGATATGATTAAGATCGATAATATTTTTCACACTAAGTGATTTGATGACAACTAGATGTTTTCATATGTCCAAGTATCAACTCTTAAAAACATTAATTTCATTATATCAAAATTACATGCAAACTCATCATCATGTTTCATATATCATTATCGATTAATTTTTACTTAGGTGAAACATCAAAATATATTAGAAGTTTAGAAATTGGGTTTTCTTTATTGTAATAGGGAAATAAAAAATTTGATATGATTTGATGACTTAGAGGATCAACGTAGTCATATTGAGACATGTGCATGTCATACTCATGCCACATAGTCAATGGTGAGAAAATAAGTGAACAAGTTTAGATTTCATTTTACATGACATCAAAAGTTATTAACTAGAAGCCAAGATATAGATTTGATGCATCATTGATCAAAATGTTCACATGATTAGGATTAGTATAGAAGTTTATATAAACTTCACATTTCATGTTACATAGTCATAATTTGAATGTATGAGCAATAAAATTCTAAACTTGGTTTGTAAAGCTTACAAGAGTTACTAATCAGTAGTTACATGATAGATTTGATCATAATCACAACAATATTAGTATAATATGGCATGTGTTATTTCAAAAAGATGAAAAGAAAGCATGTTAAGGATATATATAGAATTATGATGAGACTCAGGTCTTGAAACATTTTTAGTGGGAAAGTTGTATGTTTTTTTATTAAAATGGTGTATTTACATGTTATGTTTCGATTATGGACCGATTCTCTTTAAATTTTACTAGATAAAGGTATCTTCTAGGTTTTTTGTGAGAGAGGAGGAGACAATACACGTTGGATCACTGATCATGGGCCACTTGGTAGGCTATTCCATCCATGATAGGCGGGGACATGTGCCCATGATCCAAGCCATAGATGGTGACCATAGATATCTCACTAAGAGGAGTTCTTCCACTTAGGATCTATCTAGTTGGGCTAAATTCAAAGCCACACAGTTACAACTAAACATGTTTTGCTATTCTGTGCATTGGGTATCACGTAGTTCAAGCCCATGGTTGGAAATAGAACTATCGATTGAGTTCAATTATATAAAAAATTTGAGAAACGGACTAGCGCCCTTTTAGGGCACAGTTTGTTTTCTTCTCAAGCCGACTGCACAAACTACTACTATAGATGTGCTCTTGGATGTAAACCTTCTAGCCAACACACTTAAAATATAAGCAGATCTTCAATATAGTCCACGTCTGCTTGTCTTGGCAGCTACAACACAGTATGAAATGAAAACATAACAATTGGAGGTGTTTAATCTACTTTGAACCAAATAGAAACATTATATTTTAGGTTCAGTACATCCAAAATTTTCCTATTTTGTAACTACATGTGCATGTTGATTCTACACTCCACCACACTGGCCCTAAGTGAAGTTGTAAATGTCCAGGCCCACTGCCCAAGGCTCTAGTAGAGTTTTAGGAATGATGACTATCCCCACAGACTACTACTAGCCTTAACTGCGTGCTTTGTCCTCACTCACGTGCATGCCAGGATCAAACTTCCTGACAGGTCACCCATCCTAGTACTACTCCAAGCTGAGCACACTTAACTATGGAGTTCTTAGTGATGGGCTCCCGGAAAAGGAGGTGCACCTTGGTGATATGGGTAGTCCAATCATTCCTTTTAAGATCATGTTATCTGAGGCCTCAAATCCTGGGATGTTACAATCTCCCCCACTTAGGCACTTGATATCCTCTTCAAGGCTCAACTATAAGGCATCATAATATCTTCCCCATTTCAGTGCAGACCCATAATGGCCCATGGACACCCAACACTCGTTCAAGGAATACCAACGCAAGGGTGGCTACACCGCATGGCTCAAGACTGGCATACCATGCCCATGTGGGCCCCACCTACTAGAGGGGAATTGGCTCTGATACCATTTGTAAATGCCCTGGCCCACTTCCCAAGTCTCTAGTAGAGTTTCAAGAATGACGATTGTCCCCATAGACCACCACTAGCCTTAACTGCGTGCTTTGTCCTCACTCATGTGCATGCCAGGATGAACTTCCCGATAGGTCACCCATCCCAGTACTACTCCAAGCTGAGTACACATAACTATGGAGTTCTTAGTGATGGGCTCCCGGAAAAGGAGGTGCACCTTGGTGATATGGGGAGTTCAATCATTCCTTTTAAGATCATGTTATTCGAGGCCTCAAATCCTGGGATGTTATAGAAGTCCTGAGTGAGGGTAATAGAGGTCAAGGGTTTAGAGGATGTGTGGTGCAACCAGGGCCTAGCAATATTGGTCAAGGTCTAACTTGATGAGATCATGGAGTTTGGGGTGTGTTCCCTTTTGCCGAGTGAGAGTGTGAGAGAGGTGATCATGGTGATTCTAGGAGGGAGGCATGGGCTATTGGATCATACATGCATGGTGTTAACTCGAGCCTAGTTTGTCAGTTGAGGGAATGTTTCCCTTCATGCTTTGATTGTGAGAGAAGCAATAGAGGAGCTCATTGACAAAGGTGGAAACTAGAGGAGGAAGGGTTGAACAAGAGTGGAAAGAGGCTAAGGAAGAAGAACTCAATCCAGTGGGGTTGAAATTGAGGATGAGGAAGCAAGGTGGGGAAGATAGGGTTTGGTGGTCATGGTGGCCACAATGTAAAAATCAGGAATAAAAAATGCCTTCCCTCTTTCCTTGCCCATCCCCTCAATCAGAGGTACTGAAATGATGATTGACAAGGTGAGAGGAAATCCCAATAGGGAGATGAAACATGATAATGGACAAAACATAATGATGTTTACCACAATAGTTAGCATGATTGGGCCAATCTAAGACATAATACCACAATAAGTGATAAGATATAAAAGTAATTCATAAAATACTAAAAGTTTTCAAAAATAAAAACAAATGATTCCTCACCCCAAAATTTGAAAACCTACCTAATTTGGGTTTATTTGGACTTTGTTTGAACCCTCAAATAATTGTAGAAAGTTTCATACATTTAACACATCAAAAGACAAAAGTTGGAAGGTTGTAATAAATGTCTTTCATTGCAGATCTGCATCGACCATCCAATGAGGATCAAAGGATTGGCGAGTGACACTTGCATGAACAGTAACTGTAAACCAAAGGGGTCCAGTAGTTCGAGCATAACTCTCTTGTTTCTTGATAAATCTTCGTAAAATAACTTACATTGGGTTGCAAATTGAATTCCACATCCATCCATACTCTAGTCACATCCTATCTTGAAGAATTCTAGAAATGCCAAACTTCTCTTCCCATGATCTCGAGCCTCCCACCCACACACCGCCATACACCCAACATTATATATATGTAAACATACTATCATGTTCATTACACCACAAGTGATCTTTCTCTCACATCATTTTATTCAAATTATATCTTTCATCTTCACCAATGCCTTCTTCTCACTACTACAAACCTTCACGCTGGGTTTAGAGTTGGCTTTTACTTCTTCAATTGAAGAAATGGTAAGTTTTCATCAACCATTAACATCAATTTTGTTCGGTTAGAATCTCCAATTGATGAGTGATTCCCTATCCCGAAATATACCCTCAGCCATGGACTTGCTATTTACAGACATGGCATTCGAGTGGCAAAGAAGATGGTTTCAATTGAGTTTTTAATATTGCTTGTTCCCTCATCATTTTTCTTATTTCATTCATAAGGGTAAATTGGTCCTTCTGCTTCATGTTTTGCTTCCTTCATAGTGTGCCATGATGGACGTTGATCGAGCGAGACAACGATCGGTGATTGGGCCACCTCGGTGGGCCCAATCTCACTTATTGTATTAGTTTTTCTTACATGGAATTTCTAAATTTTTTAAATCCAAAAATTACACTTATATATGTTCTAGAATCCATTGAATTTTCTCTATCTTTTGGTCTAGTTTTCAATGCTAGATTTCAAAGTTTTAAAACATGATTCGTGTTTAATAATCCATATTCACTTACTAATAATTTGAGAAATATTTTGATGAGTAAAAATTAGATCTTGGATCAAATCCATAATCAGTAACCCCAGACTTACTCTCAGAGATATGATCACGTGTCAAGAAAGGTTTTTATCGAAGTTTTGAGTTTTAGGGTTTTGTTTCCACTTATGATCTTATTAGTAACTAAAAATAATATCATGATTAATAAAGATTTGATTTTGAGTTTAATATCAATAAGAAACCCTAAAATTTTGGTCTTTAACATGTGCCGACCTAAGGTTTTATCGATGGATTTGGAGTTCTAGAATTTTCACAATACATAAAAATATGAGAACATAAACCCTATTTTATGGACCTAATCCTATACGTAGGTTGAGTTGACTTTAGAATTGGAGGATTAGGAATTGGTCTCTAACTTAGCATTCAAGTCAAAGTATGTTTGCATCACTTGTTATTCTTGTTGAGTAAAAAACCTAATTTCTCTTACCCTTGACATACTAGCCAACACAATATATCTCTTTTGAGATTTTATTCCATGTGAAATATTCTATTTGATTATGATTTGATGATCATCTTGTATTTTTGGACATTCTTTTGACTCTAACCGCTACCTTTATTCTTTAGGATATGCACCACTTTTGTCCACTTATGAGGTTGATGTTATTTTGTCCATTTTTATGATGGAAACTAGATTTATTCTATAAAAGACAAAACTTTTTCCTTGCCTCCACATTTATTGCATGTTATGTGATTTAGTAGCCCAAGAGTAGTGTGACTACATTGGTTTTTGGGTTGTGTGCCCATTTTTTTTGGGATGTAGGTTGTGTGTCCATACCCAAGTTTTGTGCTCACTTTTGCATATACTGGGGAGGTGATTGTGTGGCATACTATATTAGGTTGTGTGCCCATTTTTTATTTTTGGGATGTAGATTGTGTGCCCATACTCGAGTTTTGTGCTCACTTTTGCAAATACTGGGGAGGTGATTGTGTGGCATACTATATTAGGACAATGGTATGGTATCATAGCCAATGGTTGTTGGTCATCTAACTATTTCAATCTTGTCTCCTTAGGATGTTTACCCTAGAAAATATATCCTAGACCTTAGTTTATGCATGAAGTGATGACTAGGAAGATATGTTTTGTAATTAAGGTTTAGTTAGAAACCCACCCTTTGTACCCTATGACTTTTTGCATGTTCATGGGAACCTTAGGTTGTAACGTTAGTTACACAAGGATCTAAAATTAAACCCTAAGTGGTTCTGACTGGTTAGTTGGATGTATGAACAACATAAACACCTAAAAGAAAAAAAATGTTTCACAATTGAAAGATGCTTACATGACCATAATACCTTCATGTTGTTTAGCTTGACTTATTACCTCAAACCATTTTAAGGGGTGGGTTATAGGTGATTGATCATACATGGATGATTAGATTTAGAGAATGAAATCCTTTTAAGGGATGGAGTGGTGTAACGAACCAAAACCTAGAATCCTACTCTATATCATGATTTGAAAGCTTGTGAGGTTTTTTCTTTAGATGTGACCAAACAATGATTAAAATTTAAAGCACATTTACATAATAATTTCATTTAGTGGAAAAATGTAAATAAAATCATGAAATATGTTACATATATTTTCTTTACTAATATAATAGCTAAATAAAAATGATTAATATGCTTTGGTGTAACAGTTGGTAATTTTATTCCCATAAATACTAAAATTGTGATATAATTTAAATAAATATAGAATTAATGGAGATAATGTATAAAATGAGTAAAGTGTAGAATTTTCATGAATAATCATATATATAACTCTTTTTGTAACTATGGGACATTGATAGGACTTAATTAAGTTAGTATCGATATCATGTTTTGATAAATATAATGATAATATCTCAAAGTTCCTAGTGGTGCCATAACTCATAAAAACGAATTTGAAATTAAAAATATAATAATAAAATGTGTTCTTTGGGTACCAATTGCCTTGGGAGCCAAGTTTCACATTATTTTTTTTTGGGTAAGTCAGGAGGTACTCTTATTCATCTCATCCTCCTCTTACGAGTTGAAAATCAAAGGGTTTACATTGAAGATAAACAGAATCAAAATTAAAATTGGCAGTACTACTGCCATTACAATCATGAAGAAGCAATTGTGCAATTGCCTAGGTGGTCTTACATAGTGAGTTAAGACCTGGTTTAGGTTATGATGGTGTTTCGCCAATTTATCAGCAACCTTGTTCCTCTCTCTAGAAATATGGGTAATATACCACTCTTTCTTCCATAATAACTATTTTAATTCATTTTGGATAAGAAAATATGATAAGAGCCAAAAAGTATTAAATAAATTACTAAAAGTCTCTAAAAGTGGAATTAAATCTTAGATTCGAAATTCACATACCAAAAAAATCCTAGGTATAAATTTTCATCTAATTCAAACAATCTAAAATATTTTACTTTATTTAGGAGAGAAAATATAATTTAAAGACAAAAAATATAAAATATTATGTTACAAAATTATTCAATAGCAATATCATGTTCCTTATATTTAAGTTTTTTTGTGGGATAAGATTCATATTTTTAGAGAGTTTCTAGATGCCTCTATTCATTAAAGGAATAAAATAAGTGATAAGATTTAAAAGTATCAAATAAAATACTATAAGTCCTAAAAAATAAAAAATTAATGCTAAAATCAAATTCCTCACCCCAATCTCATGGATTGTATTAGTCTTGCTTACATGAAATTTCTCAATTTTTTGATTGGTTGAAACTTCTAAAATCCACAACTTTCTCTTTGTTCATCCTAAAATTAGACAACAATATGTTTTAGAATCCTTTGAATTTTCTTTATCTTTTGTCTAGTTTTTGTCGTCTGATTTCAAAGTTTTAAAAACATAGTTTTTAGGGTTTAATAATCCATATTTACTCAATAATAATTGGAGAAAGATTTTGATGGGAAAAAGTTAGTTCTTGGATCAAATCTATAATCAGTAAACCCAAACTTACTCTCTGACATATGATCATGTGTTAATTTAGGCTTTTATTGAAGGTGTGAGTTTTAGGGTTTTGTTTTTGTTTGTGATCTTATTTTTTTTGTCAGCAAAACTCGGTGAGATTTTTTTCTATTTTTCTTGAAATGTCTATGCAAAATGTTTACTCATGCAAATCAGAAGAGTAACAAAAGGAAAGAAACAAAACTGAAACTATGCAAAAGAATCTCAAAATTTGAACAAAGTATCTTCAGAGAGAGGAAACAAAATAGTCCAAGCTCTTCAGTGGCTGCTCTCTGCTAAAAAAATGAAGTCGCTTTTGATTCTACTCGAAATAGTATCAATAGAATTTGATTTATCTTCATGTACACATAAGTTTCTTTTCATCTAGGAGCTATAGTGTATAAGGAGAAACAAAATCAAGCTATCACCAGTTAATTTTCTGATATTAGACCAACTCGAGCAAGTTAGACATAGGTTAAAACAATTGAAGGTAACAACATATATACACTTAACAAAATTGTAGTCAAAGATCATGTGAGAAATATCCTCATATGTTGTAAAGCATAGAAAACAAATAGAGGCCATTTGGAAACCTCTCCTTCTTGCATAATCCCCCATCAGAAGCTTGTTCAAATATACTTTCCAAATATGAAAAAATACACCTCTTAGGCCCTTTTATTTTCCATACCCATAATAGAAAAGGATCTTCACTTCTTGAAAAATGGATTGCATCCCAAAAGTTTTTTAACTTTGGCATTTCCAATCCGCTAAAAGTAATAGTGTCTAACAAACCATGTGGAGACTACTGCCCATAAATCAAGTCTCTAAGTTAAGTTCTGACTATTATTGGATACAGTCTAAGAAGAGTTATTGATAATTGTGCTAACTGAACAATCATAAGCTAGACCAAAATTCAGGTATGAGTCCTTCCTTATATAATCTTCATTGATTTGAGGTGGACAAAGACCAGACTAAATTTGAGGTGGCTGACCAGAAGGTTCTCTTCTTTAAGTACTTTTCATTTACCCACTTAACCCAAAGAATGTATTTCTTCGAGGCTAAGTTCCAGGCATTTGAGAAAGCTACATCAATATAAACCTCCTTAGTTTTCCTAACATCTAGACCCCCTACAGCTTTAGGCAGGAAGATCTTATCCCAAGAATCTAGGTGAAGATTGAACTTATCTTCAGTCTTCCCCAAAAGAAAGTCCGACATATTTTATCAATATATTCACAAGTGAAAGATGGAAAAGGGAAGGCAGATGACCAATAAATGTGCAAAGTAGATAGAGTAGATTTAATTAATCCACATCTACTAAACAAAGATAGATAATAAGCTTTCCATCCATTTAACTTGGACTTGACCTTGTCAATAAGAGGAGCACAATAAGAATTTCTTAGTTTCCCAACAAACAGAGGCAAACCTAAATATTTCGTAGGTAGAGAGCATTCAGGAATATTTAGAATTTTAAGAATCAAGTCTTTAGGAGAGTTATTGCTAAACAGAATAGAACTTTTACTAGGGTTAACCAGTAAGACCCGAAGTTTCACCACACTCCTTCAGAATTGAATTAATGGATGTAGCATTTCCTTCATTTGCTACAGAGAAAATAATCAAATCATCTGCAAAAATAAGTTGGGATATTGACAGACTATCTGAGGATTTGATAGGATTGAATATCCCGTTATCATTAGAATCATTGATCCTTTTTAGTTTACCCTTTCATAACAATGGCAAAAAGATAGGGAGCAATTGGATCTCCATGTCTAATACCATTGGACAGTTTAAATTTAACATCAGGCTCTCCATTGACAAGAACATGGTAGGAAGTAGAAACAAATAGAACTTCTATCCATTTGATCCACTTCAATGGAAAACCCATTTAAAGAGATAGAGAACAAATAACTCCATTGAACAGAATCATAAGCTTTAGTAAGATCGATCTTTAAACACATATTATTCTTGGAATTAGACCTATTGAAGTCACGAATGAGTTCATTCAAAAGCAAAATAGCATCCTTGATGATGCATCCTTTAATGAAGGCACACTGGTTAAGACTGATGATGTAAGGAATAACAACTTGCAACCTATTAGACATGATCTTCGAGATAACTTTATATAACACATTGCACAAGGCTATAAGATGTTTGTTTTTCATGTCACTACTATCATGTTCCTTAGGAATTAAAGTGATAAAAGTATTATTAGCTTCTTGAAGAAGTTTCCCACTCTTGAACAATTCCTGAATTGCCTCTCTAACATCAAATATGATTATGGGCCAAGTATTCTTAAAGAAGACACCATTAAATCCATTTGGCCTTAGAGCCTTGTTTGGGTTTAGATTTTCAATAATGTTATCAATCTCTAATTTAGAAATAGTATTCATAAGAACCTTTATATGTTCCATAGTAATTTCAGGGCCATTCCAGTTACCTTGGAACACACCTCCAGTCTGATTGTTGTTGAACAAACCCTTGTACAAGTTGGAAACATGATTCTTAATAGTATTAAGATCATAGGAAAAATTGATAGCATTATTCCAATAACAAATATTATACCTCTATCTTCTAGTTTTGAGAAAAGAGTTGAAAAAACCAGTATTGGAGTCACCCTACTTGAGACCGTCAACTTTGTCTCATAAGATTCTCTTCTTTAAGAGAAGCAACATGTACAAATTTTCCCAAATTATTAGAAATCGATACCAGAGAACTATACAAGGGATTAGCATCCACCTTCTCCTGAGCTTCTAGAGCTTGATTCCTTTTGATTTTGGCATCAGAAAAATAATTTTGAATTGACATTATATTCCGGCGAATAAGATCCTACTTGACCTTATGTAGCTTTCTATAAGCTCTAAACATCACAAAACCATTAACATTAGTCGACCCAGCCTTACTAACAATATCAAGAAAGCTATCTTCATTAACCAAATTGTTGATAAACCTAAAAGGATATTTTACAATACAAGCATCACCTACATGGAAAGTCAAGATTCTATGATCACTCACAATATTAGAATTAATACATACAAAGAAAATCAAAAGATCATTAAGAGTATTGGCATTATACAAAGTTCTGTCAATTCTAAAAGTTATAAGTTTACTTCCTTCTTGGTGGTTGTCCCAGGTAAACAGAGGACATTCAAGCTCAAATCGAATAAAGAATTATTGAGCATACAGTCATTAAATTCTTCCATAGATTTCTTAGTAGGAGGCAGTTTCCCTATCTTTTTATATTCAAATCTCACAACATTAAATTCCCCTATGATAAACCAAGGGGCACCAATAAAATCTACAATAGAGGATATATAATTCCAAAGAGATGTTTTGTCACCATCTTTATTATTTCCATACACTGCCGATAGGAAGAAACTTGTGTTACCCATACTAACCTCATAATGAACTAGATGATTTGTACCATACACTTTGTGTATGTCACAAAAATTAGGATCCTGCAAGGCAATGATTCTTCCAAAAGGATGGGAACAATGGTTCCAAAGAATTTATAAATAAAAGAGGTAAGTTTCCTTCTCATAATTTTAATGTCCACTAGGATGATGATATGGCCAGAGACCTTTATGAGTTCCTCTTAGAGGACCAATACTTTGTTACTAAGGCCTCTCATGTTCCAAGAGATAATCTAAATAACACTCATATTGACCCTTGGGCTGGTATACTATCATCCTCAGTTTCATAATCAAATCTAGTAACTTCCAAGTAGAGCTCCTTATTATTAGCAGAAGAGAACACCAAGTTGATCAGTCTTTGTGAAA
Organism: Alisma plantago-aquatica; assembly: GCA_963693085.1. Lineage (NCBI taxonomy): Eukaryota > Viridiplantae > Streptophyta > Magnoliopsida > Alismatales > Alismataceae > Alisma > Alisma plantago-aquatica. Next base: position 727,396,643 of record OY856410.1, on the reverse strand, counting down.
TACTGTTAATAGCCTTCGGGATTATCACATGCATAGTATTCTCTTCAAATGAGGGAACAAGGGAAGATGGAATAGATCTAAGTTGTTTCCCAAAAGAACCAGTCTCTTCATTCGAACCAATAATAGCTTTAGAAGTATCAACATTGCAAAGAAGAGCAGATAATTCATCATCGTCAGGAGATATATTATAGAGCTTTCAAATAGAAGGTTCACCCAACTTGACATTCTTATTTGACTTGTCATTCTCTAAATCAATGATCGACAAGTTCATCTCATCTTTGCCTCTATCCACTTCTGAACTTGTAGGAATATCAATAGGAAAATACTTACAATAATCTTCTTCATGACTGAAATAGCCACACACCCTACACGAATTAGTTTTCCATTAATACTCAAATCTTATTCTAGTAATGTCACCTTCATCGCTTTTCAGCTCAGTGTGGCTCAGAAATTCAGTAGTATGAGGAAGCACAACCTAGATCTGTGCATAGTCTATTCTAGTAACATACTTAGTCTGAAAGTTTGAGCAAATAGGATAGCCAAGCAAGGAACCAATTCTATCAAACATCCTTGAATCCCACAGGTCAGTGGTAAATTGTGAATCCTCACCCATATTTAATGTCTCTAAATCTTTGCTTTAGTAGAGGATCACCTGGGAACCATTTATTGAGAAACATTATTCAATTCTTGACCATCCAGAGGTTGTTCGTAACAAAGAACTCCAGTTCTGAGAAAAACTCAAATAGAAGAATGAAAAAATCATCATTCTTGCCAATGACTTTAATTGTACCTTCCGGTTCCCATATCCAGTAGATGAAATCTTGGAATGTAGGTAAATGTGGTTTAAATCTGACTACATAACCAGCTAAAAAGTGTTTCCACTGAGCAACATTCTCCCTCACCTCAGATCTAAGGTGGATGAGATGCTCGTCTTCCACTTCCAATAACATTTTCTTTATGTGAATCTCCTCCTTATCATTCATAGAGAAATATATCCATGACTTCAGAGTAGAGGATTCATTCAAATGAGTGGAGTTGGGAATCTATGAATGACTAGTATCCTTTATCATCCAGATCTGATGAGGGAGACAACTACCAGTGGTTGGGCCACCTTAGTGGGTCCAATCTCGCAGATTGTATTAGTCTTGCTTACATGGAATTTCTTGATTTTTTTGTTTGGCTAAAACTTCTAAAATCCATAGCTTTCTCTTTGTTCATCCTAAAATTACACAATGATATGTTTTAGAATCCTTGGAATTTTCTCTATCTTGTTGTCTAGTTTTCCTTACCTGATTTAAAAGTTTTGAAAACATAATTTTTAGGGTTGAATAATCCATATTCACTCAATAATAATTGGAGAAAGATTTTGATGGGCAAAAAACGAGATCTTGGATCAAATCTATAATTAGTAAGCCTGAACTTACTCTCTGAGATATGATCATGTGTCAACTTAGGTTTATATCAAAGGTTTGAGTTTTAGGGCTTTGTTTTCACTTATAATCTTTTTTTTTGTTTAGCAAACTGTGTGAGACTATTTTTTTATTTTTTTGGAAATGTCTATACAAAATGTTTACTCATCCAAATAGGAAGAGTAACAAAAGGAAAGAAGCAAAATTGAAACTATTCAAAAGAATCTCAAAATTTGATCAAAGTATCTCCAGAGAGAGGAAACAAAATAGTCCAATCTCTTCAATGTATGCTCTCTACTAGAAAAATGAAGTCGCCTTTGATTCTACACTAAATAGTATCAATAGAATTTGATGTATCTTCATGTACACGTATGTTTCTTTCCATCCAGGAGAAATAGTGTATATGAAGAAACAAAATCAAGATTTCACAAGTTAATTTTCTAACATCAGACCAACTCGAGTAAGATAGGCAACAATTAAAAGAATTGAAGGCAGCAACATATATACACTTAAAAATTTGTAGTTGAAGATCAGATGAGCAGTATCCTTGTATGATTTAAAGCATAGAGAACAAATAGAGGCCGTTTTGAAACCTCTCCTTCTTGCATAATCCCTTTTCAGAAGCTTGTTCAAATATGCTTTGCAAATATGAAAAATACACCTCTTAGGCCCTTAGATTTTCCACATAGATAAGAAAAAGGGATCTTCACTTATCGAAAAATAGATTGCATACCAAAAGTTATTTAACTTTGGCATTTCCAATCCCCTAAAAGAATAGTGTCCAAGGAACCACAAGGAGAGTGTTGTCCATAAATCAAGTCACTAAGTTTTAAGTTCTGTCTATTATCTGATACAATCCAAGAAAAGTTATCGATAATTCTGTTAATTGAACAATCATAAGCCAGACTAGACTTTAGGTATGCATCCTTCCTGATATAATCTTCAATGAGGACTTGTTCTTTAATCCATGGGGTAAGCCAAATCTTAGTCTTACATCCATATCTGATAACAAAAGTAGTGTCATGTAGTAATAATGATCGACAATTCAGAACCTTCTGACTTAGCCAAGACCAACCTAATTTGAGGTGGACGACCAGAAGGTTCTCTTCTTTAAGTACTTTTCACTTACCCACTTAACCCAAAGAAAGTATTTCTTCGAGGATGAGTTCCAGGCATTCGAGCAAGCTACATCAATAGAAACCTACTTAGTTTTTCTAACACCTAGACCCCTATAGCTTTAGGAAGGGAGATCTTATCCCAAGAAACCAGGTGTAGGTTAGACTTATCTTTATCTTCCCCCAGAGAAAGTCCTGACATATTTTATCAATCTATTCATAAGTGAAAGCTAGCAAAGGGAAGGCAGATGACCAATAAATGTGCAAAGTAGATGGAGTAGATTTAATTCATTCACATCTACCATCCAAAGAAAGATCTTTCCATCCATCTAATTTGGACTTGACCTTGTCAATAAGAGGAGCACAATCAGAATTTCTTAGTTTCCCAACAAATAGAGGCAGACTTAAATATTTTGTAGGTAGAGAACATTCATGAATATTAAGATTTTGAGAATCGAGTCCTTAGGAGAGTTATTCCTAAATAGAATAGAACTTTTAACAGGGTTAACAGTAAGACCCAAAGTTTCAGCAAACTCCTTGAGAATTGAATTAATGGATGTAGAATTTCCTTAATTTGCTTCTTAGAAAATTATCTAATCATCTACAAACACAATGTGGGATATTGACAGACTATCTGAGGCTTTGATAGGACTAAATCTCCTATTAGAATTAGTTTCTTTGAACATTTTAGTTAACCTTTGCATAAAAATGACAACAAGATAGGGAACAAGTGGATCTCCCTGTCTAATACCATTGGACGGTTTAAATTTAACATCAGGCTCTCCATTGACAAGAACCTGGTCGGAAGCAGAAACAAATAACTCTTCTGTCCATTTGATCCACTTCAATAGAGAACCCATTTTAAAGAGGATAGAGAACAAATAACTCCATTGAACATAATCATAAGCCTTAGTAAGATCGATCTTTAAACACATATTATTATTGGAATTAGATGTATTGAAGTCATGAATGAGTTCATTCAAAAGCATAATAGCATCCTTGATGTTGCGTCCTTTTATGAAGGCACACTGGTTAGGATTGATGATGTAAGGAAGAACAACTTGTATCCTATTAGACATGATCTTCAAGATGACTTTCTATAACACATTGCACAAGGCTATAGGATGCCAATTTTTTAGGTCATCATTGTCCTGTGCCTTAGGAATTTAAAGTGATAAAAGTATTATTAGCTTCCTGAAGAAGAAGTCTCCCACTCTTGAAAAATTCCCAAATATCCTCACTAACATCAGCTTTGATTATGGTCCAAGTATTCTTAAAGAAGACACCATCAAATCTATCTGGCCCTGGAGCCTTGTCTGGGTTTAGATTTTCAATAATGTTATCAATCTCTAATTGAGAAATATGATTCATAACAATCTTTCTATGTTCCATAGTAATTTTAGGACCATTCTAGTTACCTTGGAACACACCTCCAGTTTTTTTGTTGTTGAACAAACCCTTGTACAAGTCAGAAACATGATTCTTAATAGTATTAAGATCATATGACAAATCGCCATCAATATTTCAATAATGAATATTATTACTCTATCTTCTAGTTCTGAGAAAAGAGTAGGAAAAATCAATGTTGGAATCACCATGATTGACCCATTGAACTTGAGACTTTTGTCTCATAAGATTGTCTTCTTTAAGATCAGAAGCATGTGTTGATTTCCTCAAACTATTAGCAATAAATACCAGAGACCTATCCCAGGGATTAGCATCCCCCTTCTCCTGAGCTTCCACATCTTAATTTCTTTTGATTTTGGCATCAAAAAAATAGTTTTGAATCGACATTTTATTCCAGATAATAAGATCCTATTTGACCTTATGTAGCTTTCTATAAACTCTAAACATCACAAAACCATCAACATTAGTCGACCAAACCTTACCAACAATAATAAGAAAGCTATCTTTAGGAACCCAATTGTTGATAAACTTAAAAGGAGATTTCACAATATGAGGATTATTTATTATAAGGGTCACAATTCTATGATCACTCACAATATTAGATTTGATACATCTAAAGAAATCCAAAAGATCTTTAAGAGCATTGACATTATACAAAATTATGTCAATCTCAGAAGTTACAAATTTTCTTCCTTCATGGTGGTTGTCCCATGTAAACATAGGACATTAAAGCTCAAATCAAATAGAGAATTATTGAGCATACAGTCATTAAATTCCTCCACAGCTTTCTTAGTAGGAGGTGGTTTCCCAATCTTTTCACATTTGAATCTCACAACATTAAAGTCTCCTATGATAAACTAAGGGGCATCAATTGAATCTACAATAGAGGATATAGAATTCCAAAGAGATGTTTTTTCACTGTCCATTATGTCCATACACTAGCGATAGGAAGAAACCTATGTTATCCGTACTAACCTCACAGTGAACTAGTTGATCTATACCATACACTTTGCTAATGTCACAAAAATTAGGATCACACAAAACAATGATTCTTCCCAAAGGATGGGAACAACGGTTCGAGAGATAATGATACAGACCAAAGAATTTAGACATAAAAGAGGTAAGTTTCATTCTCCTAACTATGGTTTCCACTAGGATGGTGATATGCCAAAAAACCCTTCTCAAGTCCTCCTAGATGGCCAATACTTTGTTACTAAGGCCTCTCATATTCCAGGAGGTAATTTGAAAAACACTCATCCTAACCCTTGGGCTGGTATACTACTAGCCTCAGTTTCATAATTGAATCTAGTAACTTCCTAGTACAATTCCTTCTTATTAGTAGGAGAGAATACCAAGTTGACCAGTCTCTAAGAAATATTGTTAATAGCCTTTGGGATCATCACATGCATAGTATTCTCTTCAAATGAGGGAACATGAGAAGATGGAATAGATCTAGGTTATTTCCCAGAAGAACTAGTTTCTTCATTCAAACCAACAGTAGCTTTAATCAACATTGCAAAGCAGAGCACATAATTCGTCATCATGATGAGATATATTACAAAGCTTGCAAGCAGAAGGTTCACCCAACTTGCCATTCTTAATTGACTTTCAATTCTCTAAATCAATCATCGATAGGTTCATCTCATCTTTGCCTCTATCTACTTCTAAACTCATGGGAATATCATGAAGAAAATAGTTACAGTAATCTTCTTCATGACCGAAATAGCCTCACACCGTACATGAATTAGGTTATACTCAAATATTTTTCTAGTAATGTCGCCTTCATCCCGTTTGAGCTCAGCGTGGCTCAAAAATTTAGTAGTTTGAGGAACCAGAACCTAGATATGTGCATAGCCTATTCTAGTAACATACTTAGTCTGAAAGTAGGAGCAAATAGGATAGCCAAGCAAGGAACCAATTCTATCAAACATCTTTGAATCGCACAAGTCAAGCGGTAAATTGGGAATCCTCATCCATATTGGAATGTCTTTAAATCTTTGTTTTAGTAGATGATCACATGGGTGCCATTCATTGAGAACCATTGGTCAGTTCTTGACCAGCCAGGGGGCGTTCTTATCAAAGAACTCCAAATCAGAGGCAAACTCAAATCGAAGAATGAAAAAATCATCATTCTTTACAATGACTTTGAATGTACCTTCCGGTTCCCATATCTAATAGATGAAATGTGATGTAGGTAAATGTCATTTAAATCTGACTACATACCAGCTAAAAAGTGTTTCCACTGAGCAACATTCTCCCTTGCCTCAGATCTGGAGTAGATGAGATGCCCATCTTCCACTTCCAGCAATGTTATCTTTAAGTGAGTCTCCTCCTTATCATTCATAGAGGAATATATCCATGACTTCAGAGTAGAGGAGTCTTTCAAAGGAGTGGAGTTTGGAATCTATGAATGACTAGTATCATTTATCTTCTAGATATGATGAGGTTTGAATGGAAAGGATTTGGTGGCGCAAAATTGCCTTGGAATCACCACTGCCATTGCGTCTCCATAGATAGTTGGATAACAAGTAATTCTTAATATCATATTATGATCTTATTAGTAACTAAAAACAATATCATGATTAATAAAGATATGATTTTGAGTTAAATATCATTAAGAAACCATAAAATAAATGTTAGGTCTTTAACATGTGTCGATCTAAGGTTTTATAGATGGATTTAGATTTCTAGGGTTTTCAAAATACATAAATATATCAAAACATAAACCATAATTGATAGACCTAAACCTATATGTAGGTTGAGTTGACTTTAGACTTGGAGGATTAGGAATTGATCTCTAGCTTAGCACTCAAGTCAAGGTATGTTTGCATCACCTATTATTCTTGTTGAGAAATAATCCTAATTTCTCTCACTCTTGACATATTAGTCAACACAATATTTCTCTTTTGAGAATTAATTCCATGTGAAATATTCTACTTGATAATGATACGATGATCAACATATATTGTTGGAATTTGTTTTGACTCTAACTTGTACGTTTATTCTTGATGATATGTACCACTTTTGTCCACTTATGTAGTTGATGTTATTTTGTCCATTTTTGTGATGGAAACTAGATTCATTCCATAAAAGACTAAACTTTATACCTACCTCCGCATTTATTTCATGCTATGTGATTCATTATCCCTAGAGTAGTGTAATTACATTGGTTTTTTGGTTGTGTTCCCACAACATATTTTTGGGATGGAGGTTGTGTGCCCCATACCCAAGTTTTGTTCCCACTTTTACATATAAATAGGAGGTGGTTGTGTGCCATACTCTATCATGGAGGTTGTGAGCCTTGGCCGCCATTGTTATTTATATTGTTCTAGTTCTATGTTTATCTCAGATGCATGCGAGTGCTAATTCTTGTGATGGGTTTTGTGCCCAAAAATTTATTTGTGCTTGTGTAGAACAACCTTTGTGTTTTATTTCTTGGCAAGTATTCTCCGTGTTATCAATTTTTGGAATTCATATTCCGTTATGCCCAGTTGGCTAGTCATTTCCTTTTTCCATGGGAATCCATGCTTTTTGACGCTCCATTATTTAATAACATTGATCAATACTCAATTTAGTGTGTACATACCATCCTTTTTCCGATAAATCTATCTTTCTCTTATTTGTTGGGGTACACTTCCTACCCCAGGAATAGGTCAAGAAGAAGACAACCAAGTTGGACCAGAACCTCATCAAGTATAACCGAAACCTTCTGGAAGACTCACTTGAAGTGGTTAGGTGATCCTCAACCAATCCATTAGTTTAGTTAGTTATCTTATGTCTAACTCTACATGGTGAAGTTGAGATAATACCCAATTCTGTAATAGTTAGATTTTTTTTCTACTCCTACAATTGGTTACTCAAATAATACATTTTGAATAAAAATGTTATCATCCTTTATATTAAAAAAATCAGTAGGGAGTGGATACCCTCTCGAGTCCCACTCCTTACAGTTTAAATAAAAAGGAACCATCCCATATAGCAAATACCACTATAACTTTTTTGTAAAAGGGATGATAATCAATTGATTTAAAAATGCATGATTCAAGTAACCAACTGTAGCAGCGGAAATAAATTAACTATTAAAAAACTTGGTATTGTCTCAAAACTTCACCATGTAGGGTTATACATAACAGAACTATCTAAACAAAAGGATCAAATAATCACTTCAAGAGAATCTCCTAGAAGGTTTTAGTTATACTTGGTGAAGTCCCAAACCAACTTGGTTGTCTTCTCCTTGACCTATACATGGGGTTGGAAGTGTACCACAAAAAAAGGAGAAAGGTATATTTATCAGCAAAATGCCAGTATCTGCATACCAATAGAGTATTGAGTAATGTTATGAAATAATGGAGCACCAAAAAGCATGTCTTCCTATGGAAAAAGGAATGAAATATTGAACCGGGCATAACAAAATATTAATTAACAAAACAAATAACATGGATAATACTTTCCATGAAATAAAACATAAAGGTTGTGCAACACAAGCACATATAAATTTTTGGGCACAAACCCATCACAAGAATTATCACCTACATGCATGTGAGATAAACATAGCACTAGAACAATATAAATAACAATGATGGCCAAGGCTCACAACCTTGAAACCTAATAGAGTATGCCACACAACCACCTCCCCAGTATATATAAAAGTGGGCAAAAAACCCGGGTATGGGGCACACAACCTCCATCCCAAAAAATATAATATGGACACACAACCCAAAAATCAATGTAATTACACTACTCTAAGGCTGTTTAATTACATAGCATGCAATAAATGTGGAGTCAAGTATAAAGTTTAGTCTTTTAAAGAATAAATCTAGTTGCCATCACAAAAACGGACAAAATAACATCAACCACATAAGTGGACAAAAGTGGTACAAATCATCAAGAATAAAAGTACAAGTTAGATTCAAAATAAAACCCAATAATATACGATATTATCATATCATAATCAATTAGGATATTGCACATGGATAAATTATCAAAAGAGAGATATTGTGTTGGCTAATATATCAAGGATGAGAGAAATTAGGTTTATTGCTCAATAAGAATAATATGATATGAAAACATACCTTGACTTGAGTTCTAAGTTAGAGATCAAATCCTAATCCTCCAAGTCTAAAGTCAACTCAACCTACATATAGGATTAGGCCCATCAATTAGGGTTTATTTTCTAATATATATATATATATATATATATATATATATATATATATATATATATATATGTATATATATGTATATATGTATATATATACATATGTATTGTGAAAATCCTAGAAATCCAAATCCATTGGTAAAACCTTAGGCCAACACATGTTAAAGTCCTATCATTGATTATAGGTTTTCTTAACAATATTTGATTAAAATAACATCTTCATTAATCATGACATTATTTTTAGTTACTAATAAGATCATAAGAAAAAACAAAACCCTAAAACTCAAACCTTAAATAAAAACCTAAACTGACACATGATCGTATCTCAGAGAGTAACTTCTGGGTTACAGATTGTGGATTTGATCCTAGATCTAATTTTTATCCATCAAAATCTATCTCCAATTATTGTTAAGTGAATACGGATTATTAAACCCTAAAATTCATGTTTTTAAAACTTTGAAATTAGATGATGAAATCTATATCGAAAGATAGAGAAAATTCCAAGGATTCTAAAACATATTTTTGTATAATTTTTGGATAAATAGAGAGAAAGGTATGTATTTTAGAAGTTTTGACCAATAAAAAATCTAGAAATTACATGTAAGAAAAACTAATACAATCAACAAGATTGGACCCGTTGAGGTGGGCCAATCACTAGGGATTGTCTCTCCCCATCATAGTCCATCATGTTGCACTACAAAGGAAGAGAAAGGACCAATTTAGCCCTGTGAACAAAGCAAGAAAAATGATGAGGGTAGGACATAACTAGAAACTCAATTGTAGTCATATTTTTTACCATCAAATGCCATGTCCATAAATAGCAAGTCCATGGCCAAGGGTAGATTTGGGGAAAAGGGAATCACTCATCAATGGGAGATTCTAAGTGAACAAAAATGAAGACAATGGTTGACTAAAATTTACCCTTGCTTCAATTGCAGAAGTAGAACCCAACTCTAAAGCCAGTGTTAAGGTTTGTAGTAGATAGAATAAGGTGTTGGCAGCAGCAAAAGACACAATCTCGAACAAGATTGATGTGAGAGAAATATCCCTTGTGGTGCGGTGAACATTGTAGTATGTTTAGATATATATAGTGTTGGATGTATGGCAGTACGTTGGTGGAAGGCTCAAGATCTTGGGAAGATAAGTTGGATGTTTCTAGAATTCTCCAAGATAGGATTAGAGTAGGGTATGGATGTATGCATAATTCAATTTGCAATTTAATCCAAGTTATTTCATGAAGTTTCATCGAGAAACGAGGGAGTTAAGGTTGAAATACATAACCCCTTTGGTCCACAGTTACTGCTCATGCAGGTGTCTCCTACTCAAGGTACTAGAAAAATTGGTAGTCCTCTGATCCACATCAGACAGTCGATGCATATCTGCAATGAATGACATTTAATACAACCTTCCAACTTTGGGCTTTTAACGCATTAAATGTACAAAACTATCTATAATTATTTGAGGGTGCAAACAAAGTCCAAATAAAATAAAATATAATAGGTCAGCTAATTGTGGGGTGAGGAATCCAATTTCAGCATTACTTTTTATATTTGAGCACTTTAAGTATTTTATTAAATATTTTAAATCTTATCACTTATTTTATTCCATTAATAAATTAGAGGCATCTACAAACTCCTTAAAAATATGAAGCTTATCCCACAAGCTAACTTAAATATAAGGAATGTGATTTTTCTATTGATTAATTTTTAAAAAATATCATTTAATTTTTTGGTCTTTAAATGATATTTTCTCTCCTAAATAAACTAAAATATTTAAGATTTTCCAAATTAGATGAAAATTTATAGATAGGCTATTTTTGGTATGTGAATTTTTAATCTGGGTTTTCATTCCACTTTGGTAGATTTTTAGTAATTTATTTAATATTTTTGCCTCTTATCATATTTTCTTTTCCGAAATGATTAAAATAGTTATTATTATGAAAATAGTGTGGAACTTGGCTCCCAAGGTAATTGGGACCCAAAAATACGTTTTATTGTTATATTTTTATTTTGAGATTTCTTTTAATGAGCTATGGCACCATGAAGAATTTTGACACATTATCATTATATTTATCAAACCATCATATTAACATAACTTAACTAAGTCCAATTAACGTCACTTAGTTACAAAAAGAGTTATATATATGATTATAGATAAAGTTCTATACTTTAATCATTTTATACATTATGTCCATTTATTTCTTATTTATTCAAATTATATGACAAATTTAATATTTTTGGGCATGAAATTACCAACTGTAACACCAAAGTATATTACTCATTATTATTTAGCCATTATGTTAGTAAAGAAAATATATTTAACATATTTCACCATTTTATTTACATGTTGCCACATAATTAAATTATTATGTGAATGCATTCTGAATTTTAATCCTTGTTTGGTCACATATCTAAAGATAAAACTATTGGTATGTATGCCTAGAGAGACGATCATTTGATGATTGTAATGGCATAATTTGTAAATGATTTGATTATTAAATAAAGGAAAGATTCAAATTTATTCCATTTAATTGAGTTATGAGATAATGATGTAACATTATCAATGTCTACAGAATGATATTAATCAATAACATATGTTTTCAAGTATAAGACTTGAATGATGAGATCATACAAATGTTAAGAATATACATATACATTCTCATTATGTCCCTGATCATTTGTCATTGTGGAAGTTGGACAGACAACAGTAACACATAAGATCAGAGTGGGAGTTGGTTGATGACAAAATCTCATTAGTCATGATATGGCAATATCAACCAAGTACACAAATATATGTTGGGGAACAATTTATCAGACAGACACACCATGAGTCTGGCACATGGAAGCCATTACCATGGTAATCATAGCCAACTCTCATAGTGATGGTGGTGATTGTGGTTCTTAGACTTGAAGTCACTACACTCATCACATGTCATTCAATATGCTTTGACTTAATCAAACATAATCCAGAAATAATGGATATTATAAAGGTGATGATTGGGAGATTGTGATACATGGGGATAGAGTGTGAGTGATGTAGATGCTATTTGTCCCTCCTATGGGAGTATGATATCATATGCCTCTTGATTAACAACACTGAGAAATCCATGGCCATGCACATGTGACTCAATATGTGATATTGATCTTACATATATATCAGACAGCCTGCTCTGCTTCAAGGAACAATATTAAATGTTGAAGAGGATGACTACTCTGTGGGTCGAGTTCAATCTAGATATCAGTTGCAAAGGAACTATACAAACATTGTAACAACATACATAGATTGTAGGTTGAAGTTGTTCTCTGACTTTCCATTTACTTGGATAGCATTGGTGTGTGACTAGGCACCGCTCATTTCTTGTGATGTAATTAGTTGTTATGGACATTCACTGCCAATGTAATATGGGACCTATAGGGTCACACACATAGATACTGACCTAGAAGAGGATAAGAGGAGTTTAATCTTGAATGATAATTGAATTGATTACTGAAGTGTTTAAGTATCCAATTCATGCAAACCAACTAAGTGGATTGCCAACTAGTTGGCTCTTCCAGTAAGACGGTTGTTTGGAGTGTTCGTTTGATTGGAACTGAATTGGCTGAAGTTTAATGCAAAATGGGCACCAACTGATCGACTCACTAGGTGAACCAATTGGCTCAAGTAGAGCAAGATGACTAGATCACCTAGTGATCTGATCAGCTCGATTGGGCCGAAGGAAGGTTCTAGTAACTTTCCCAAATTCATGAGAAAGTTTGATCGTTTCGATTGCTAAATCCTATTGATGCAAGGAATTAATGTTTAACATTAATTGGAAACGAATTTCCAAATTCATATGTAATTGGGAAACTGTGAAGTGACCATGTCATTGAGAAAAACAATTAGCTTGTTGGGAAATACGACATCAGAAAGATCGCGGAAACAAAAAATTTACAAACATATTTCCTATTAACCATCAGATCATGTCAATAACTATGTAATGGGAAAAATGGTTTCACAAAGATATACCTTGTCATGGAGCAAGTCCAGTGACAATACTCGTCAATGTAGATGTGCATTCTATCTTGGACGGTGTCTGTACAGCTCCTAGTTGCACTGGGACTCATCTGAATACTCCTCAACAGACATCAGACTTAGACAACTGCAACGTCGGCTCCTCTGATCTTGCCTCGGACTATGAGTTGATGTTGCCCTCCTAGAAGCAGCCAAAGGACTCCTATCTCTAGAGTAGTCCAAATTGACCAACTAGAACTCCTGTCGTCTTGCTAGAATGGATAGGAAGGAGTTGTCCCTCTCGTTGGTATACTAGTCACCAACCTATCTCCCACAACAATGATCCTCAGTTGTTCTCTCCCTCGCTATCCCTCCCTAGTCGGGTAGGATTTTCTCGGACTCTCGTAGTCACCACAACTAGAGAGGACAAACATTTTTTAGAGCAACTAGTTCTCAATTGTCTGTGTCATATTTTAGGAATCCCTCAATACCCTACTATTTATAATAGATGTCAGGGTCAAGGTTCCCAATCTGTGTGGGAGTAGAAGGAAATGGAAGATCTCGAATTTTTGCAACAATCCTAGAAGTTTTACAAACTACAATAGCCGAGTCAGTTGTTTGGGTTGCCAGACAGCAATCTCTCTCAGCAAGACAGTCATTTCCCACTTTCCAGTTTTGCACATATGTCTGGAATTCAATTCCAATTAGTGCACAACCTGGCATGACAAGCAATCCTAGATGCAATCAAATTGTACCCCTGAGATGGCCATTTGGTGCATGTGAGACGGTCGTCTCACATCAGTGAGATGAATGTCTTGCAAGCTGAGTTATGCATAATTCAGCCCAATGCACAATACAATCAGCCTGACACTCCAAACATCAGTCTCAACATTTCAACTGATTTGGCAGTCTAGTCAGCCAATGTGTTGTGTGAATTGAAATACCTAAACACTTCAGTAGTCAATTAAATCATAATTCTAGACCAAACTCCTCTTGTTGATGGGCTCCTATGTGTGTAACTCTATAGGTCCCATATCATATTGGCAGTGAATGTCCATAACAACTTATGACATTACAAGCAAAGAGTGGTGCCTAGTCACACATCAATGCTACCCAAGTGAAAAGGAAAGTTGGCGATCAACTTCAACCTACAATATGTGTATGGTGTTATAATGTTCGTATAGTTCCTTTAACACTAATATCCAGATTGACTTAGAGACATGGAGAAGTCATCCTCATTATTATTCAATCTTGTTTTTTGAACTAGAGCAGACTACATGAGATATATGTGATGTCAATATCATATATTGACTGACATTCGTATGGCCATACTTTTCTCAGTCTCTCTAATCAATAGGCTTTGGATATCATAATCCATATAGGAGGGACAAATCCCATCTCTATCATTCATAGTCAGACCCCATGTGTTAAAGTCACCCAGTCATCACCGTTATAATAACCCATGTTTCAGGAACGAGTTTGATGATGTCAAAGTGCCCCCAATGACAAGTGATGAGCGTAGTTATTATAAGTATAAGAACCAAAAACACCACCATCCTTGTGAGAGCTGACTGTGACTTCCATGATGATGGATTCCATGTTTCAGTCTCACGGTGGGTCTTTCTGATACACTGTTCTCTAACATCTATCTATGTGCTTGGTTTGATATAACCATATACTGACCAATTAGACTCAATCATCAACCAACTCACACTCTGATCTTATGTGTTATTATTGTCTATCAACATTCCACATTAATAATCGATCAACGACATAATGATAATATGTATATGTAATCTTAACATATGTATGATCTCATTTCCCAAGTCTAATACTTAAAGACATACATTATTGAGTAATATTATTCTCTAGACATTTATAGTGTTACATCATTATCTCATAACTGAAGAAATGTATGAAATTGGAAGCTTTCTAATTATTATTTTTATCAAATCAGATATCTTATGCCATATCCCAATCATCATATGATTGTCTCTCTAGGCATACATACCAACAGACTCCCACTTGCACTTAGAGTCAATCAACCGCCTCATCCTGAGTGACCTAACATGACCTTCATGCTTCTACTGTGTAAGTGCTTATATGGAGGGTTTATCAATGTTTACTTCAAGTCAGTATTTTGTAATTTTCACATATCTTTGATGTACGACTACTTGTATGAGAGGTAAGTGTTATAGTGTGCTATCTGAGATTTCCATCCTAACTAGTAGTGCCATTGTTTTCATCAATATTTCTACTCTGTCATCAATGGTTGGAACCTCACACAAGTTCACCCATATGAACTTATTGATCCATACAATATCCTCTACTGTTCTCATAACACAGAGATACTCAACTTCTTTTGTAGATTTGAACAACTGTCATTAGCTCATAACCCTTTCTAGATTTACAGTTCTTGTTTAATGTCAAAATGCTAATTTATATTGTGATCCTTTATTTGTCAATTTGTAAGCTTGCATTAGTGTAACCCTTTACACCCAACTCTTCCTAATTGCCATAACCAAGGAACGCATCCTTTTAGTGTTTCACAAGTACCTAAGGATGTTCATTATGGTGGTCCATTAACTCTCACTAGCATCTGACATATATCTTCTTGTCATATCCAATACATACAAGATTGCTAGGTAGGTATATATATGTCTTCTCATCATGCCCAATATATATGAGATGATTGGATATCCTCTCGTCATGTCTGATACATATGAGATTACTGGATATCTTCTTGTCATGTCTAATACAAAAGAGATAATAGGACAATTACATACCATTGCATTCAAGATAGATCCAATTGTGAATGCATATGACATTTATCCATCTGTTCCTATTTGTCTCAAGAACTGGGACACTAGGCTCTTGAGAGACTAACTCCATGGAACATGGACACCCTTTCTCTCACTGAGTTTTGCATATTGAACCCCTCAACAGCTTTCTAATGTATGTGTTCTTACTTAGGTCAAGAATCGTACCAGATCTATCTCTATAGATTTCAATTCCTATTAGATAGGATGCTTCTCCTAATCCCTTCATAGAGAAGGTACATTCCTTGCCAGGTTTTAACATTTACAGGATAAGGACGTTATTATGTGAAATATGTGCCCATGAAATCTTTTGGAATCACATATTTCATCTTCCTTTTGACTCAATTCAATCCCTTTGATTGTCTTTTCAAATAGAAGATTCAGCTCTGAGATGCTTGCTTCAGTCCAAAGATTGACCTTTCTAGCTTATAGACTTTATTTGCATTAATGGATTTATAAAACCATTAGGTTGTTTCATGTACACCTCCTTATAATTATTCCAATTAAGTAATGTAGTTTTAACATCCATATGCCAAATCTTATAGTCATACTAAGCTACAACAACAAACATGATCTAGATGGACATAACCATGGTAACTGGTGAAAGACTTCATCATGTTCCACACCTTGAACTTGTTTGAAGATATTTTGCAACCAATCTACCCTTCCATGTTGGTCCCCTTTCAAAGACCCAAATGCACTGTATGGGTTATATTCCTTCAGGTGGATCTACTAAGGTCATACCTTGTTGGTTTACATGGAGTCCATCATTGATCTTAGGGCCTCAAGCCATTTCTCAAATTTTGGTCCCTCAATAGTTTATAGGTAGGTTGTTGACTCATCTCTATGATTGACTCACCACCTTTTAAATTATAAGATCTCATAATCTTTAATTTCAAGGTGTGTTCTACTAGAACTCTGAGTTATGTGTTTACATAAGGAAATTTGAGATTCAACAATAGCTTGTGATTCTCCTTGTTCCTATTTTTCCTCTTTAGGTTCAATGGTTTTCTTGTTTGTTTCAAACATTTTGAGTTCTACTTTTACTCTCACTTATTCCTTTTGAACTAAGTTCCTTTGAGGAATACATTCATCCAGACTAACAAACACTTTGTTGTTGGATTGGGATAAGAGTAGCATTAAAAAAATAACATTTATGTGATTTTGTGGACAAAGATTTTAAGAAAAAAAATTCTTATATAAGGCTTCAATCCTAATCACTATAACAGACACATTGGGACTCCTCCCATTCCATATATCTATGGGGTCTTTGGAACCATTTAAGACAATACATTATTTTAGTGTAAAGCATGTGCCCAAAAGAAATTGTAAGATCAACTAGATTTTATTGATAATATCACCATGACTTAACATAGTGATATCCTTCTTTCTTACACATTAATATGTTTTAGATGGAGTTCATTGTCATACACTACCATGGTTTCTCCATAAGGTCCTCACACACTTAGTTAAAAATATTTTAACATTGATCATAAAAATGTATCTGAATACTTTACCAAGTGAGTTATGTACTTCATTCATAATATCCTTGAACACTTCAAGAGATTCATACTTGTATTTCATTAAATACAAACTTCAATATCTACTAGTCATATCAGTAAATATAATGAGGTATTTGTAACTACCTTTAGCATTCATTCTAGAAGGTCTGTATACATCACTATGTAAGATTCCTAATAGAATAGTCAATCTCCACACTAAATCTAGTGAAGATGATCTTGTCATATTTCCTAGTAAATAAGACATACATGTTTCTATTGGTTCAATAAGTAGAAGAGTCTATATAACCATCATATGGATTGTAGAAATGCATGTCTCGTTTTGCACTCTAGATAACAGTGTTATAGGTATTCTTTTGTTTGAGAGATCAAGTCATTCAGTATATGTGTGATACATATTTGTCTTTACAACTATCAAGTATGGTTTTTGGGACATAGGGTGTCTCCATAACAGATCATATATTTTAACATGAAATATAATGTTCTTGTCATACAAAACATATAATGTTCATCAATGGCAAGAACAAAATAGAAATTCACTAATTCTATTATGTGCCCATGAATGACAACTTCAAATTGTATATGCAACAACCCTTTCTCTGCACAGTTCTAGATTACTACTTCTCAGGTCCTAAAGTAGAGATCTCTATCTCCATCTTGTTCCTGAGATCCTCTATGAGGAGGATAGTTATTTCCAATGTCCATACATGTGACAATGGTGGCACTTTTATTTCTTTATCCTTTGAGTGAAAGATGGCATGTTCCTATTACACATACCCTTTCTCCATATATTGAGTGCAGAAGACTTAGAATTGAGCTTAACCTCAGAACATTTCTTGGCTTTGCATGGAGTTTTCCTTTCTTCTTTCTTGCTATGGCATCAACATTCTAAGCATTTGATAAATTAACTATATGATTCATGAAACACTTTCATAATCATATCTATGGTCAACTCTTGACCTAAGAAAAATCCTAGTCACTCCACATGTCCAATCACACTGAGCACGTGAGGCCATATTGGACCTCCCACTATCAGTTTGCACTCAAATAGCACTTTTGGAGACATAATACCTTCTTTGTTTTACATGATTATTAACATGTGTTACCATCTCGAGAATGTTCATGTTTTCATGTTGTTCATGCAACTCATAGTCCATACAACATAGAATCAGGTATTCAAATGTCTATGGAATCATTGGCATGCTTCAAGTAAGAACCTATTTCATCCTTAGGCACATTTGGAGTGGGTTCCTATGGCACTAGTCGCTCAAGTACATAGAGTTTTTGCTCATTGATGAGAACATTTCTCAAAGTCCTTATCCAGTTGTGGAACTTTATCCCGTTTTGTCCTTCCTAAGGATTGATTGCAATAAGAACATGTTTGTGTTTGACATTTGATTCTACAATGAAATATTGCAACTTTTATAAAATATTATATTATTTGGTTTGATTTGATAAATTTGATGATATTAATTAGGTCTTTAATTAATTATTTCTCCCATTATTTTATTTCAAATTGATAGCCCTCACATATCAATTTGGAAGCAGCGTACAATATTCTAGTGGGCTAATATCCATATTTCATCAAATGATGAGTCATCTTTGGATGATCGCCCACAAATTGACTATTTAGGAAGGCCATCATGCCAATTGCATCATATGCAATTCTTTGATAGATGACATGCAACTCCTTACATTACTCATTTGTATGTTTTTGGGCCTAGACGGTCTAAGAATCACTAGTCAAGCCTGACCCAAAAATCAACACGATAATAATGCATCCCTCTTTGGTGGATGTGACGTCCCTAGATTTAAGACCCGCTCGTAGAAAAACCCTACTGCTATTGGGTCAAGTCATGGACCAGTTCCTCCAGCCCTTTTTCTATGTGTTGGTGTTCTATATGATCGACATAAGACTCGACTTGTTAGATATTATGGGCACCTAATTCTTTTTAGATTCGGAGTTCTATGATCGGAGTGGGATGAGCCAGCACCAGCAAAAGATTGTTCCCAACAGCGGATTCTATTGATCCCCTTCTATAATAAAAAAAGTGGGATGTTCTTGCCTACTAATCTTATGGACTTCCTTCCGCTTTATCAGAGATCTTTTAGACGTCAATGCGTACAAAAGTGGTTTCATGTTGTCATCTAAAGCCCCATCCTGACTACGGACCCTGATTGCCAACACAACTGGCTATTCTGACAAGGAATTTCCAGTCAAGTACCTTGACTCTTATATCTAGTAGATGCAAAAAAGCTTCAAATAAAATAATCATAAAAGGAATGATTGGACTACCCATATCACCAAGTTGCACCTCCTTTTTCGGGAGCCAATCACTAAAGAACTCCACAGTTAAATGTGATCTACTTTGAGTTGTACTAGGATGGATGACTGGTCGAGAATTTGACCCCGACTTGTGCATGAGTGAGGACAAAGCGTGTAGTTAAGGCTAGTGGTGGTCTGTGGGGCTACTCGTCATTCCTGAAACTCTACTAGTGCCTAGCGTAGTGGTCCTAGGCGTTAAAAATGGTATTAGAGCCAATTTCCCTCTAGTAGGTGGGGCCCACTTGGGCTTGTGGCATGCCAGTCTTGAGCCGTGTGGTCTGGGCAAGTTGGAAAGGGCTATCCATGGTGATGTAGCCACCCTTTCATTGGTATTTCGTGATCGGGCGCTGGGTGTCCATGAGCCATTCTGGGTCTGCACTGAAATGGGGCGATATTATGAGGCCTTATAGTTGAGTCTTGATGGGGACGTCAAGAGTCTAAGTGGGGGAGATTGTAACGTCTCAAGATTTGAGACCTCTAATAAAATAATCTTAAAAGGAATGATTGGACTACCCATATCACTAAGGTGCACCTCTTTTTCCGGGAGCTCATCACTAAAAAACGCCATAGTTAAGCGTGCTCCCCTTGGAGTAGTACTAGGATGGGTGACTAGTCAGAAAGTTGACTCTGTCTTGTGCGTGAGTGAGGATAAAGCATGCAGTCAAGGCTAGTGGTGGTCTCTGGGGCCAATTGTCATTTTCAAAACTCTTCTAGAGCATTAGGCAGTCAGCTCATACGTTACGTGGCACCTACATTACCACCATCATACTTTCATGAGATAGACGGTGTACCAAGCTTTGGCGTCACCTATGCTTGGTCAATCAAGTGTTTCATGTTTTCCTCTTGTGGAAAGCATCTAAGACTTTGATATTTTAATTGAGGGAGTTTGTATGTATAAATACATATACTTTATCCGATCACCACATATATAGTACATATCATATACATGCTATATCCCACAAAAAAAACATGAAATAAACAAAAGCAATGGTTATGTCCAACCTATGTAATTCCTTGGAGCCAAAAGGAATTACGTCATCTAGGTCTACATCACATGAAGAAACATGGTGTTGATGAAGATCTTTGTTTGCTAATCTGGGTTGACCTATTCAACCCTTGAATGGGTGGCTCACCTCTTGGTCAGTGGTTGTTCACCTGCAGCTAGTTGTTTGGCTCCTCTAAATGACCGGTTAGTCATCCAATGGCTAATTGTTTGGCTCCTCCAAATGATCAGTTCGTTTGGTCATTCGGGCTCCACATCGTCTCGCCAGTCGATAGGCTCGGCCCCTCCAGGCGGTCAGTTGGCCTCCTTCTTCTTCATTAAAACAAGAAAGTAGACTATCCTACTATTACATTGTTCTTGAGAAACCTCGAGTTACTTCCAAGGGAGCAAAGGTAGGAGAGAATTAACCTTACATTGGGAAGATAAGAGAGAGGCATGGTATACAAACTGAGATAAACAAGATTAACCAATCACGCAACCATGCACATATATTAGGGCTTATTGACCATAACCATGCTACACATCCACCATCAAAACTCTCATTTAGGGTGACACGTGTAGATTGCATATATATATAAATATATATATATATATGCATATAAATATATATATATATATATATATATATTCATTTGGGTTCTTGTGTGGTGATTTAGATGGACGTGTACATCAACCAGTTTAAATATTCACATCGCATACAATAAATAAACACAATAAAACCAAAATCTGATCATATCGATACCCTAGAACATAATTAATTGATGTAGATTTGATACTATTGTTGGGATATACAACATCAAATAGGGAGCAGAAATAAATAAATGACTAATGTATTTCCCATTAACTAGCAGATCGTGTCAATAACTATGCAATGGGAAGGATGGTTTCACGAAGATATATGTGGTCCTGGATCAAGTCCATTGATAACCCTTGTTGATGCACACTTTGTCTTGGACGATGTCCGTGTAGCTCCTAGTTGCACTAGGACTCGTCTGACTACTCCTCCAAAGACATAAAACTTGGACACTATCAGTGACAAAGGATCTATACGAACACTATAACACCATACATAGATTGTAAGTTGAAGTTTCTCCCCAACTTTCCTTTTCACTTGGATAACACTGATGTGCGACTAGGCACCACTCTTTGCTTTTGATGTCGTTAGTTGTTATGCACATTCACAACCAACCTGATACGGGACCTATAGGGTCACACACATAGGAACTCATCTAGAAGAGGAGTTTTATCTGAATGATGATTGAATTGAGTACTAAAGTGTTCATGTATTTCAATTCCGCAACATATCAGTTGATTAGACTGTCAAACAATCAGTTCAAGTGTTGAGACTTTTGTTTGAAGTGTTGGGATGATTGTATTATGTGTTGGGCTGAATTCTATCTAAACTGGCATGTGAGATGACCATCTCAGGTGGTGCGAGATGCCCGTCTCACATGAACCAAACATCCGTCTCAAGGGTGCAACTTACAATCTATGTAGAACACAACTCGATTGCCTCTGACAATTTTTCTCCTCTCTGGTTTTGGTAACCAATAGGGAGCCCAAGCAAGTCCTACCTGCTAAAGGGAGGGATATTAAGGGAGAAACAATTGTGGAAGAGCAAGTTGGTGACTAGTACACCAACAAGAGGGACAAATTCGTCATGTCTGTTCTAGTAGGATGATAGGAGTTATAGGTGGTCTGTGTGGACTTCCATAGAGGTTTGGAGGTTGTTGTTTTCCCTAGGAGGACAACGTCAACCTGTAGTCTGTGGTGCAGACCAGGAGGCGCAACACTCAGACGAGTCCCACAGCAACTAGAAGACAATTGTGCATCTACAATGACGAGGAGTATGTCACTGGACTCGCTCCAGGACCAGGATTGTCCTCAAAAGAATCCTTATAATCTTATAGTTATCGACACAATCCATTGGTTTATGGGGAATATGGTAGTAAAAATTTCTTTTTCACTACCTATTGTGTTGTCAGATTTTCCTATAGTGATATTAGAGCCACATCAATCTACTATATTTTGGGATAATCAATATGATAGGATTTTGGTTTTATCGTTCAGTTATTGCATACGATGCGAATAATTTCTTGTCCAATCATTACCACGATAATCCCAAAGTAATATATATATATATATATACAGAGAGAGAGAGAGAGAGAGAGAGTCAGGCTAAAATACACTCGAGTGTATAGATCACACTGTACACCCCAATGATGTTTGCCTATCTAGACCATATTTTTTCAAAATCTAATCCATTAATCTTCATGGTTACACTAATAATAGCTCACATGCAAAATTTGAGCTCATTTGGATGAGTGTAAGTCACTCATCTAAGGACAACAAAATCGACGCACAAAACTAATTTGAAATGCATGATTTTTGCCACCTTTAGATGCACGACCTATAAGTGTCCAAATGAGCTAAAATTTATTTTATAGAATGTTCTTAAGGTATTTAAAAAGATCAATGGTTTAGATTTTTCAAAAAGTTATTACATCTTTAAAAATGATTGAGGTGTATGGTGCCTCCGGTACACTCGAGTGTATTCTAGACTGACTCTCTCTCTCTCTCTCTCTCTCTATATATATATATATATATATATATATATATATATATATATATATATATATATATATATATATATGTATATATATATATATATGTGTGTGTGTGTATGTGTGTGTGTAATATAATATATATATATAGAGAGAGAGAGAGATTCAGGCTAGTGTACAGTCTAGCATACCTAGAGACATTGTACACCTCAGTCATTTTCAAATATGTAGTAATTTTTTGAAAAAAATAAACCTTTGATCTTCTTAAATATCTTAAGAACATACTATATAATAAATTTCATCTCATTTGGGCACTTATAGGTCATGCTTCTAAGGAAACAAATCATGCATTTCAAATTAGTTTTGTGCGTCGATTTTTTTGTCCTTGGATGAGTGACTTACACTCATCCAAATGAGCACAAATTTTGTATGTGTCCTATTATTATTGTAACCATGAAGATCAATGGATTTGATTTTAGAAAAATATGGTTTAAATAGGAAAACACCATTGGGGTGTACAACATGATCTGTACACTCGAGTATATGCTAGCCTCTCTCTCTCTCTCTCTCTCTCTATATATATATATATATATATATATATATATATATATATATATATATATATATATATATATATATATATATATGTATATATATGTATATATATGCAATTAATAGGTGTCGCCCTAAAAGTGAGTTTTAGTGTGGATGTGTAGCATTGTTATGGCCAATAACCCCTATTATCTATGCATGATTGTGTTGTTGGTTAATCTTGTTTTATTTTGATCTATGTATCGAGCCTCTATCTTGTTTTTCCAATGTTAAAGTTAATTCTCTCCTACCTTTTCTCCCCTTCAATGTAACTCGAGGTTTCTCTAAAATCATGTAATCATAGGATAGTCTAGTTTCTTGTTATGACAAAGAAGAAAGATGTTTCAGCGTCACCAGATGAACGTCTCGAAGGATGAGCCAACTGGTTGGAGGACCGGGGAGGACTAGAAGGATAAGCTAAACTGATTGGTTGATGGACCCAACCGATTGGCTGGAGGAGCCAGCATACAGTGGACCGACGGAACTAGACGACCGATGTGACAACCAACCAACTGACCTGGAGGTGAGCCAATCGGATTGATAAGCACAGATCATCATCAACAATAATTTTCTACATGTGATGTGGACCCTATATTTTGGTAATTCATTGTGTCTCTAAGGAATTATATTAGGCTAGCCATAGTCGTCACCTTTGTTTATTACATTTTTTATTGAGGGATATAGCATGTATATGATACATACTATATATGTGGTGATTGGATAAAGTCCATGTATTTATAAATACAAACTCCCTCAAATAAAATATAAAGTCTTGGATTCTTTCCAAAAGCGGCACACATTTGATCGACCAAGTGTAGGTTCCTCCATAGCGGGGTGCATTATTATTGTGTCAGCTTTTGGGTGAGGCTTAATTGGTGATTCTTAGAGCATCTAGACCACGAGGTATGCATATGATTATGGCAAGGATTTGCAAATAACATCTATCCAAGAATTACATATGATGTAATTGGCAAGTTGCTTACCTTGATAATTTACTATGTATGTTGATGTTTGTCGGGTCATAGTTGAATTATCTTAGATCTTGGCCCACTAGATCATTGTATGTTGCAACATTCTTAATTGATATGTGAGGACTATCAATTTGAATAAAATAGTGGGAGCGATAATTAATTAAATACCTAGTTGATATCATAAAATTTTCAAGTCAAATCAAAAAGGGTTTTCACGAATTCAAATTTTCTATTGTAGAATCAAATGACGAACAAATTTGCATTCTAATCAGTTTGAATGGTTTTGGACTTTGAGGATGGTTCTCAATGAAGAGTGCAAGCTTTACGTCCTTGGCAAACTAGTGCCAGAAATATCTGCTTCTGATGCGCCTAGGGCACAAGTGTATGCTTATTGGAAGCATGCTAGTGATGCCTTAGAGATAAAGTACCTTATTCTTAGCTACATGAACTATGAGTTGCATGAGCAGTGCAAGGACATTGGGATGCTCGAGATGGTAACACGTCTTAATAAAGTGAAATTTGGCCTTACAAAGCTAGAAAGTGATGATATCATGAAGGCACTTTTTGAGTCTAAGATGACAGAGGGAACCTCAGTAGAAGAATATGTGCTCAATATGATTGGACATGTGTATAATCTTGAAGAAATGGGATTCATCTTGAGCCAAGAGTTGGATGTGTATATGATTCTAAAGACAATGCTAGAATCATATAGCCACATTATTGCATGTTATCATGTGAATAATATGGCCAACTCGATGTAAGACTTTCTTGCTATGTTGATTCATGTTGAAGCAAGATTGAAGAAGGACAAGCCCATGATGGTGATCATTGGAGCTGAGTCCAAGGATCAAATCAATGTCGAGAAGAGTTCTAAGGTCAATCCCAAATCCAAATCTTCAACACTCAAAATAAGGAGAAAGAAAAGTACAAGCTGAACTCATCCTTTGTACTTGATGGCATTTAGGAAGAAGAAGATGGGGATGGTGATCTCCACTTCAGGTATACATGTTATTGAGATAAATCTATCTACTCATTTATCATGGGTAATAGATACCAGATGTTGATACCACATATGTTTGAATATGCAGGATCTAAAAAGAAGTGGGCCTTTGGGAAGAGGTGAGGTAGAACTGTGAGTTGCAAATGGTACAACAGTTGTGGCTAGCGTAGTTGGACCTATAGTTTATCTCTGCCTACATGGCTTGTAATAGAGTTAATGAACTACTATTATGTACCTGCCATAAATAGAAACATAATTTATGTATCTTGTTTAGACAAGGATGCATAAAAATGGCTTATGTTATGCTTCAAAATATGGGGTCTTTTATGGCAGTGCCCCAATGTATTATGATCTATTATGGCAGTGCCCCCAAAGATAGATGTTTATAATGCTAATACCAAAAGACTAAAACTCAACAAATCAAATAAAACATACCTTTGGAATTGTTTCCTAGGGCATATAAATGAGAATCACATATCTTGACTCCATAAAGATGGTTATTAGGACTCTTTTGATTTTGAATCTATAGAGACATGTGAATCTTGTTTGTTGGGCAAGATGGAAAAGAGTCTATTTATGGGAAAACATGAGAAGCTAGTGATATGTTAGGACTCATACATACTGATGTATCTGGACCTTTTAGAAAAAATTCTATAGGTGGGTATCAGTACTTCATTACCTTTATTGATGACTTTAGTAGGTGTAATTATGTTTATTTAATGAATCATAAGTCAGAAACTCTTGATAGGTTCAAGGAGTTTATGAGTGAGGTACACAACCATCTTGAGAAAAGTATTAAGGAACTTCATTCAGATCAAAGTGGAGAATACTTAAACCTAGAGTTTGAGGACCTTCTTAAAGCCCATGGGATCATATCCTAGTGGACTCCACCTGGAACACCTCAACATAATGGTGTATCAGAAAGAAGGAATCATGCATTATTGGACATGGTGCTATTGATGATGGTTTTAGCTAAAGGAACTATCCAAACATTATAATAACACATACAAATTGTAGGTTGAAGTCATTCTCCAACTTTCCATTTACTTGGGTATCATTGATGTGCGACTAGGCATCACTCATTGCTTGTGTTTTCATAAGTTATTTGAACATTCATAGACAACATAATATGGGAATGATAGGGTCACACACATAGGTCTTGACATAGAAGAGGAGTTTAATCTTGAATGATGATTGAATTGATTACTAAATTGTTTAGATATTCAATTCATACAAAAAATCAACTGACTAGACTGCCAATCGGTCGGCTAACCCAGTGAGACAATTTTTTGGAGTGTTGATTTGATTGGAACTAAATTTGATAAAGTTCTACACAAAATGGGCACCAACCGATCAGCTCAGTAGGAAAATCAGTTGGCTCGGGTAGAGCGAGATGACCAGTTCACCCAGTGAACCAATCAGCTCAGTTGGGCTGATGGAAGGTTCTAATGACTTTCCGAAATTCATGAGAAAGTTTGACTATTTTGACTTCTCAATCCTATTGATGGAAGGGATTGATGTTTAGCATTAGTTAGAAACAAATTTCCAAATTCATGTGTGATTGGGAAACTACAAAATGGCTATCTCATTGAAAGAAATGATTGACTCGTGTTCTAGACAATTGTCTTGGTTTCCAACCGACCAGTTATGTTCTCATAGGTTGCAAAAATTTAAGATCTTCTGATCTCTTCCACTCCACATAGATTGGGAACTCTGACCCAAACCCCTCCTATAAATAGAGGGGTATTAGGGCCTTCCCAGAACATAACTCAATTGCCTATGAAAATTGTTGTCCTCTGTAGTTGTGGTAAGCAATAGAGAGCCTGAGAAAGTCCTACCTGCTAAAGGGAGGGATAGTAAGGGAGAAACAATTGTGGCGAGCAAGTTGGTGACTAGTACATGGGATACCTCCTTCCTGTCCATTCTTGTATGATGAAAAGAGTTCTAGGTAGTCTGTGTGGACTTCCATAGAGGCATGGAATTTGTCATTTGTTGCTAAGAGGACAATGTTAACCTATAGTCTATGGTGCAGACCAGGAGGAGCAGTAGTTAGATGAGTCCCAATGCAACTAGAAGACAGTTGTGCATCTACAATGGCAAGGAGTATGTTTCTGGACTTGTTGTAGGACCAGGTGTATCCTTGAAACCATCCTTCCCATGTTATAGTTATTGACGTGATCCGTTGGTTTATGGGGAATATGGTAGAAATTCTTTTGTTTCTCCTTCCTATTATGATGGAACATTTCCCTACACAAACCTCAATATATTTCAAATCGTGATATAGAGTTGGATTCTAGGTTTTAGTTCATTACAAAGCCCTACTGGTTCATCTACCACATTACTTAAACTACCCCCACTTAACCCTAGTCCATATATATACATCAGTGGAAGCCAAGAGGTAGAGGTTACCACCTACTAGCATTCCAAGCATCCATCTACCTCTCACCTACCTTACTCTACATCCATATACCTCGTTCTACCCCCAAAACTGTAGCTTTCTTTCCACATTACTAGACCTTGAAGGAGGTGGTGCTTTGTTGTCTATAGATGTAGGTTAATAGGAGAAGTCTTTACAAGATCCAATGGAGTTTTACTTGGCTTCCCCTTACTATGTTCTTATCTATACTATGAGTAGATAAGATCTCTTTGTCAGATCTTGAGGGGAAAATGTGATTTTTATATGATGATAGGGAAATATTTTGTAAATACTATTATTTCATTCAAAAATGTTGTTTTCTATCGTGTTTCTAATTTAACATCTATTGGTTTGGTGATTCACACTTGATAACACCTATGTTGTAGTGAAAATAAAGGATTTGTTGTTGTTTGTGGGAGATGCCCCTAAATTCAACTAGTAGATCTTTATCTAGATACCACTCTCCCCACATATCTTCCTATTTCTTAACCCCTAGGTGTGAGATCTAAGTAGTTAGGTTTGTATGTCTTAGTGCAATTTTCAAGGAGCAAGTTGAATAGTTTGATGGAGGGTGATGGAAGGTGCCTCCATACACTTCATGCCACTTTTTCCACAAATTGTGATAAGAGAATCACTCCTAGAAACCTATACTTGTGTGGTCTTTATTTAATTAAAACTAAACCTTAGTCAATTGAACCCCTCAAATGGTTGCAAAGGGGGTAATTGGGACTAGTCCCCCGACATGCACCTTATGTCGCCAACAATTAACTAGTAGTGTCGGGTAATTCATCATCATACCACTTTCTTGTTTGGTTGGATAACATGTTTGGATTGCTTGTATTTTCATGCCATAATGGCTAACTCTCATAAATACTCAAATTTGACTTCTTGATTAGTTCGCTCACTTATTTTTTTAATTAACTTACTTTTTTTCTAGAAGGGCAACCTTTTACTAAAACCTACTCAACTAGAGTAGAGTACATGTTTGATACAATTGTCATCAAATAGCATACGTGTCATTACAAAAAAGTTAAAATTAATAATAGAAATGTAGAAAACTAATGTCGACTAGTTGTACCATACTTTAGGTCCAAAATTTATAGTTTTTGTTCTAAATGAATGATTAAAAGAGACCACAAAGGTCAATTGTCAAGAAACTACTAAATAATTTTCTCTTTTGTTGTTGTTGTTGTCTATTGTATTGAAATAATTTTGATGTCATGATTGCAGACTCGAGCTTTTATTTAACCAATCACGAACTCCTAAACATCCAACTCTTCTTATAGACACCTTGTATGACTTCGTGTAAGGTAAAATGCGATCTTCATTTTACCAAAAGTGCTTCAAGTTTCTCTTCCTATATTCCTCAATGTTGGATGAGTAGAGGGTGGTTCTGATTTTGATGTAGGGAAGGAAAGTTCATTTAGAATTTTAGGTGTGTACTCAAATCATATATATTTCCTATAGAATCAACAATAGTGCCATGGATTTTAACTTTGTCACCTTCAAGATCTAATATAAAATGTCTCTTTCCTATCCTTTCATGTCCTAGTCATCTATGGTGTCATGCTCATTGTCTCAGTAGTTATGAAGTGAGGCATTAACTTTAAGGTTGACACTAGTTATGGTGATCCTTGTTTAGTGTGTTGCTTCTTTTTTCTTGTACAAATCTTTGAAGGATGGTGAAGCACCATATATCCTTCCTTGATGTTCAAGGATCTTCATCCGTCATTTCATTGGATACCTTGTCATCTTATTGTAACATGACAAACTTGTTCGTGTCAGCATTCTGGTGTACTATCAATGAAGGGCTATGACCACGATGCTCTAGCTTCATTGAATGGAACTTTTTACCGTATAAAGGCTCCCACTTTTGTTCTGTATGGTTCCAAGTTGGTCCAACATAATTTATGTTATGTGTAGGAGTTGATATATCATAAGTGACAGTAGGTAACTTACTATCATATGAACCATGTTCAATTTAAGCACACTTAGTGCATGACATGCATAATATTGCACGGGCAAATTCACTAGGGGTGAAATCCGTAGAGTTCATAGTAACTAACATACAATAATCACCACCTGTAAGAGGATGGATATTATTTTAGTATAGTTTAGGATGAAACACAAAGCACATATTGTTTAAGAATTATCTCATCAAGGTTACCAAGCTAGACCTATTACTTATCACAAAGGTGGTTGTTTTATGTTTATACTATGACTACAATTAATAATGGTCTAAATTAAGGCTTTATAATTAGATGATGAAAAAACTAGGGTGGAATAGGCTTCACTACAGCTATCTATCAATTAGTCTCTCACTATCATATTAAAAACGAACACATATATTATGAGACCGGAATTATTCCTCTTTTGGAAATAGGATTAATACTTGGATGAATATCACTCTAAGCTTCTTGTCACATTACCTAGAAATCATACATCTATCACCTAATAAAATAGCTATTTGAAGTTCTCATAAGCATTCAATTAGAACCAATCAATATCCTAACCATGGGTTCAAAGTTTTATACACCCAAGGTCTTAATCAAATAAGAGTACAAGCATAAAATGATTCATTTCTAAACATCTAATGGTCCATAGAGAAATGGATATAGGTAAAAGAAAAAAATTGAGCAACAAGGCTACTCCCTGCACCCTAGCGAGAGCACTAATCACTCATGACAGCTATAGAAGAAACAAGAAGGAAATAGAGAAAAAAAGGCTATGGTCATATAAGAAGGAGTCACAGCCATGGTGTGTAGAATAGGTTCTTCAGCCTCTAAAATGCAGGGGCCAACGAACATCAAGGACACCCCACATTCATTAAGTATGGGATAGCAGCTTCATTTTCTTCTCCCTTGTGAGTTGAATCTACTACTATGTTGAGAAATAAGCGGATCAACAAAGGCACAACTATTCAACTAATGCATCAAGGTTCCACATTACAACATCCTTGAGGTTGGAACCTTGGTACCTTGCTGGCGGTGAAGGTGGAAGAACTTTCGGTTGACGTTCCTCATTTTATGAAGATGGTCGAAGGCTTCTAGTGGTCAAAGGTGAGTGTATCTAGTAGCAGCCTGAGAACATCAATGGAGGTCCTTATCTGGAGGCAAAGTCTTTATATTTATATCTGGAGGCTAGGTCTTTGAACCCTTCCATCCTCCATGGAGTTGGGAATGCAAACCACCATGGAGGAAAAGAGACAATGATGAGGGGTATATGAAGGGTTACGACATTCAGTATCCCCACTAGTAGGTGAGGAGTCAGGAGGACAATCAAAAGGCAAGTGCATAAGTTCCATCAATAGATGAAGGTAGAGCTTCCTTTGGTTGTTGAGTCAATATCATTCTTCAGTTGGTACACACATGAGAACCATCAGAAGGAAGAAATTATGTAGCCATCAGAAGAAATTCCTTCAGAAGATAGTACATTAATTCTTTCAATTTTGGAGTGTAGGTTAGTCATCAGAAGATGCACGTAGGACTTCCTTTGAAAGATGATCATCAGAATTGAAATCAAAACCTTATAAATTATCATAAATAAAGAAAACCTAAATGCAAGCTAGTTCTAAGAAAAAATAATGGAAATGATAACCAAACAACCCTAAAAATTCACTAAAATAACAAAGAATATGCATTCATCATTGCATATTCAAAAAAAAAGACCCAGTCCATTGGATCAATTCCTCAATTATTGGATCTCACCAACCCAGTTCAGCTTCATACCTAGGAGGAAGATCAATGATAACATCATCTTGGTCCAAGAAGATATACATTCTATGAAAGTTCAAAAAGGAAAGAAGAAGTTCATGGCTATCAAATTAGATTTATCAAAAGCTTTTGATAGGATGAATTGGAAGTTTATTGAGGATACACTGCGGAAGACGGGTATACCTTATAATCTCATTACTATCATTATGCAAATCATTTCATTGGGAGAGACATCTATTCTGTGGGAGGGAAAACCTCTACTAGATTTTAAGGTGGGCCAAGGAGTGAGACTAGGGGACCGGATCAGCCCCTATGTCTTTGTTCTTTGCATTGAAAGGCTAAGTCAATCCATCAATGATGCTATGAATGAGGGGTACTGGAAGCCTATGCTACTTAGTAAGGGAGGAACCCCTCTCATTCATGTATGATTCACTGACAACCTCCTCCTGCTATTAGAGGGAACCATTGCCTAGGCCAGGCAGATCATAAGAGTACTCAGCAATTTCTCGGAAGTCTGTGAAAGCCTAAATGGCTATCTAGAAACCCACATTTTCACAACAATTCTAGAAACTTTGCAGCCTGCGAAAGCCTAAATGGCTGTCTAGAAACCCACATAGTCACCTGGAATGTGAGACAATCATTTTACAATTTCCCAGTTTTGTATATATGTCGGCAATTCAATTCCAATTAATGCATAACATGACGTCAACACCAATCCTTGATGCAATTGACTCACACCCCCATAACGGTTGTTTGGTGTAGACGAGATGGGTGTCTCGCACCACTTGTGATGGGTGTCTAGCTCAAGTGAGATGGGTGTCTCCCAGACTGGGTCAGGCTGAATTCCATCCAATGTACAATACAATCAGCCTAACACTCCAAATGACTATCTTAATACTTGAACCGGTCGTTTGGTAGTCCAATTAGTTGATTTATTGTGTGAATTGAGTACCTAAACAATTTATTAATCAATTCAGTCATCATTCAAGATCAAACTCTTATTCTAGATGAGTTCCTATGTGTGTGACCCTACAGGTCCCATATTACATTAATAGTGAATGTCCATAATAATTTGTGACATCACAAGCAATGAGTGGTGTCTAGTCACACATCATTACTACCCAAGTAAATAGAAAGTTGGAGAACAACTTCAACCTACAATCTATGTATGGTGTCATAGTGTTTGTATAGTTTGTTTGTCACTAATATCCAGATTGAACTAGAGGCATGGAGCAGTTATCCTCATTATTATTCCATCTTGCTTCTTGAACCAGAGTAGACTGACTGAGATATATGTAAGCTCAATATCACATATTGACTCACATGTGAGTGGCCTCACATTTCTTAGTCTCATTAATCAAGAGGCATTGGATATCATACTCCCTTAGGATGGACAAATCCCATCTCTATCACTCACCGTCAATCCCCATGTGTCACAGTCACCCAATCATCACCTTTATAACAACCCATGTTTCGTGATTGCGTTTGATGATGTCAAAGCATACCGAACAACATGTGATGAGTGTAGTAATTTCAGGTCAATGAACCACAAATACCACCATCACTATGAGAACTAACTATGACTACTATAGTAATGGTTTCCATGTATTAGTTCATGGTGAGCCTATCAGATACATTGTTCTCTAACATGTATATGTGTGCTTGGTTTGATATTGCCATATCATAACTAATGAGATTCTATCATCAACCAACTCACACTCTGATCTTATGTGTCATTGTTGTCTATTTACCTTCCACAATAACAACTAATCAGTCAGACAACAAGAATGCAATACTCTTAACATCCATACGATCTCATTGTTCAGGTCCTCAACCTGAAGATGTACTTCATTGAGTAATATCATTCTCTAGACATTTATTATGTTATTTCATTATCTCAAAACTTAATAAATACAATAAATTGGAAGCTTGCCTTTATTAGTAATCAAATATTTTACAAGTTATGCTATTACATACATCATATGATTGGCTCTCTGGGCATACATACCAATACATTCTCTTATCCTAGTTTTTGCTTTACATTTTTTCTTCAAAAATAAAATACTTTGTTAGTTTTCATTTATTACAAACTTTGTGTTTCAAATGCTAGATTATTTATATATTTTTCCCTTCCATATTACATTTCTTTTTAACCATGTTGTAGTATATGTCTTGACCCATTTATATTGCATGATAATATTAAATTTATCTTTCAGTGCATATGCAGGTGAAAATCCATTCCATCATGATTTGGATAGACAACCCCAAGCTTGGGGTGCTCCGAATGCATCTTTTCCAGTTCTAAGGTACACAATGGGAAACTATGTTTGCATCTATCTTCTTCATCAACAAAAGTGGGGAGTGGGCCATATGGAGACCAATCACGATTATTACACACACCATCCCTATTGTCCTTAGTTTAGGATTTACTTGAGGATGAGAAAAATTCTATGCTTGGGGTAGTAGGACAATACACCCTTCTATCTCTTCAATCTTTATCATCCATTTTTGCATGCATCCATGTGTATCTACTAGCATTTTTCAGACATTGTTGTGTAATTTTTAGTTTATGAAATTGTGAATATATTGGTATGAATGCCAAGTTGATGCTCGTCTTGTGTTAAATCACCCCTTTGTTGTTATATTTGATTTACCTTTAGCTTCATTCAATTATTCCTATTATTTTATGATTTTTCCGCACCGCAAAGCTCAAACGCACAAGTGATACAAGAAGGGAGGCTAGGGGTGTGTATATAGCCCCATAGGAAAGAGACAAAATAGTCAAACTCTCACATTGTCAATCAGAAACTATAGTCTTGTCAGTCAGTCATGCTATCAATAGGCAGACCTGAAATTTCCATGATACACGTAGCCAAGTATCCCATCAGTAAGCACAAGTAGAAAACTCATTGGTTGGTCTCATTGGTTAAAGTTGTCAAAAGTATCTTTACAGGAACAACCAAAATATACACCATAAATCACCAACAATAGAGAGCTTTCATAAAACCAACAGTGACCATGGTGTAGACTTCCCATCGATATTGTGCCGACATAATTCTACCACCTAGTTGTTTCCTCAGTAGACAACCAACAAAAACACTAAAGGTCACATAGCCAGCCTCTTCGATCAACCATCTATTGATGGAAAGGTATAACCATGTTGTTGGCCCTTAATTAACAAAAACCACTGACAAAAAGGTAGAAGAGTTTCACGAGTCTTCAATTGAAAAAAGATCAAGTACCCTTCCATTAGCCCTCTATCATTGGAAGGTTAGACCACTTCCATCGATTCACAAGCTAGGCTAGGTTATACCATTTAGTCCATCCACCTACAGCTAAACAAGGAAAATAAGAAAGCAGCCACCATATTGTATACAAATTGCAAGGAGCCCTAAACAAAAGGGTTATTTGCACATCTTCCCATAAGAGAAACACCCACCCACTAAGAATGTGTTAAAGCAAGCATCTAAAAAGGTGATAAGGGTATTAAGGATTAAGGGGTTAAGCTAGTTCATAGGTCTTGCACACTTCTTTTAGGATATAGAAATATATACTAGCACATGTTTGTACAAATATTGACATAGAGTCGTATAAAAAAATAGTAAGTGAAATAACATGCACGCACACTGAGAAAGATGGAAAGTGTAGTCCTTACCACTCCATTCATATGCTAGAATTCCTTTTGTTCATGACATGGAAATGTGCTTCATGGTTGTCATCAGTAATTTAGTACCGAATAAGATTATTGTATCATCCTTATAGCAAATAGTGGCGGATCCAGCCCCTCATCAAGGGGGAGGCACAAATAAAAGTACATTTTGTATAGAAAAATAATATTGTTGGTATAGATCAAAGACAAATAGAACATTAATCATTAGATGAGGTACTACTAGAATGTTTTCATGTCTCACAAACATTTTTTGGCTCATTTATGTATTTCTAGATATAATAATAAATGTATTTTATATTGACTTGAGAAAGGGTTGCGATGGATCTCCCACATTATAGTTTTTCTGATATATAGACCTAATTAGAATATTTATCCTTTATTTGTGGGTATTTATTCCATGATTTTTGTATCCTATAGTATTCTACATAAATTTGCAATTACTTAGACACGACAATCAACAAAGTACAAAGATTCCATTTGTATTGAACAAATTGTCTCCTTTAAATTTTCAATGTAGATGTAGATCATCTCAACTACCACATGAATTCTATTCATTATTGATTTTGTCAATTATTATTTATTTTTCTAGTAATAAAACATTCAATAGGCATCATGAAAATGATGTTCATAAGTAGTACTTGATCATAAGTTATTATTTACAAGTTAGAAACAATTTGAGAGATAAAAAACAAAATAATATAATGTTAAAAATATTGTCAAAAATTGTTATTTCCTTGGAATAATGTAAAAATATATTTCCAAAAAGGGGTATAGCTAAACATACATACAAAGAAGGGCATCGAACTAAAATTAGGCCCTAACAAAAGAAAGGCAAAATATATAGTGGTTCTATCTAGAGAAAGTCTCAGTAAAACCACGTCTTCACGCTCAGGTTAGCTCAGAGATCGTGCCTATGCTTTACATGCCATCTAAGATCAATGGTAAAAAAGTCTAGCAGTTTGAGGACATTGACGACCTTCTGGCCATGGGCCCTTTTGTTCCTTTCATTCCACAAAACGTGACTCAAACTAGGGATGAGGTTTGTGAACCCTCTCATATCTTTGTCGTGTTTGAACGTTCTGATTATCCAAGAGAAGGCATCGAGCATATTAGAGGGTACCTAACTGCCCCATACATTACTCATGCATATATCCTCCTTAGTTGCTTGGAGATCTTGCATTCAAAGAAGAGGTGTTTACATGTCTCTAATTCCTTCTTACAGAGTATGCATCTCTCTACAACTTGTAAGCCCCGACTCCTATGTCTGTATTTTGATGGTATCATGTTTAGTAAATCTCTATAAATAAGAGTACTCATTTTCAGAAGTGAAACCTGCTCCAAAGGATATCTGCCCACCAGGAAGTGTTGCTAATACTTGTATTGATGTTGATAAGTGGTGATGAGCTACCAGTGGCC
Organism: Alisma plantago-aquatica; assembly: GCA_963693085.1. Taxonomy (NCBI): domain Eukaryota; kingdom Viridiplantae; phylum Streptophyta; class Magnoliopsida; order Alismatales; family Alismataceae; genus Alisma; species Alisma plantago-aquatica. The sequence continues at coordinate 727,359,555 of OY856410.1, read as the reverse complement.
CAATTACCTTTCACATCAACATGGTACAAGTGTTGAGACAACTCAAAAAACCTACACATGCTACACCATGTCCTGGAAGGGTTGATCCTAGTGGTAAGAAGAAGATGATTTTTGTACCACCTGCTCATCCTATTCACCCATATGTTTTTCATGCTATCGAGGAATTCGTCAACTCTCTTTTTTGTGTCACTCTATAGCAGGTCAGTTGGATTACTGATTTGGAGGCCCCCAAGCTTAAAAGGTTTTTCAATGGTCTCCTTGACGATGACATATGCCTACCCAAATGAAATTTGCAAACAAAGATAGGATCACAAGAACGATTGGATTAGGGATATCCCACATAGTAACCTAGAAGTGTATTGCGGGTTTAATCATAGAGCTAACTAGAACTACAAGTCCAGCCATAGAGATTTTTAATCCATCTTGTCCTTTTACTTTCTAATATTGTCCAAGCACATACTGAAGTCTTTAGTAGTGACTTTACCGGTAAAGAGGGGTACACCCATGTATCTATATTGTAGTACTCCTCTTCCCATACCAACAACAACTTTTAATCTTCCTCTCCTATTTTCATAGGATTTTGAGAAAAAAAACCCGTGACTTGATGGAGCTAACATAGAGTCTAGAGAGCTTTCTGAATAGTGTTAGTACTTTCTTGACCTCATTCAATCTTCTAGCATTCCCAATTGAGAAGATCATAACAACATCAACAAAAATAAGATGGGACTTGAATTTCACCCCTTTTACCTTGTACGGTTTGATGAAACATATAACCTCATCCACTTTGATCAGTTGTGTCAATCCCTCCATGGCTAGGGTAAAAAGAAGGGATGAAAGTGGGTTGCCTTGGCAAAGCCCATTTAGTGACTTAAACATCCCTATAGATGTGCCATTAATAAGAATAGAAAACAAGCAAGTTTCCATTCATTGCCTCATAAGATGAATCCATCATTGATCATACTTGATAGTCTTCATGATATCCACAAGGAATGGCCAACTAATGTGATCATATGCCTTGTTGATATTGATCTTCATGAATTCTTTAGCATGTGTGTTCCCTCTGTTCAATTCATTGAGAAATGCAATATCTAGGAGTGAGCAGTCCACCATCTTCCTACACTAAATAAAAGCATTATGCTCCTCAGAGATGATGTGCAGTAGTACATCCTTTATCCTCTTGGATAGAAGTTTAGAGATGATTTTGTAAAGAGTCTTGCAACATTCAATCAATATATAAGTAGTCATATCTCTGGCAACATTGGATTTAGGTATAAGTTTAATAAATAAGTGGTTTACCACTCTAACCATGAAAATGCCCTTGATGAACCACCTAAAAACATTACATATGTCTTTCTTGATTATCAGCCATATGTCATGGAAGAAGCGGCTATTTAATCCATCCGGGACTGGTGCTTTGGAGTGGTGGTGAATAGAGAAAACGTCTCTGATTTCCACCTCTGTAACATCCTTGCATAACTCAAAATTCATGACATCAGTAACCCTATCAGTTGGTAGGTTGGTATCTCTGCCATCATAGCTATGGTAGCAAATGTAAAGTTTAGTGAATAAGTTAATAGCCCGACCATCTCCTCCCTACTATCAACCACCATACCTTGTTCATCATTGAGCTAATATATTGTGTCCCTCATCTCCTTTTTCTTTATATTAGTGTGGTAAATTTTGGAATTGTGATCTCCATACACAGTCCATTTTAACCTAGCCTCTACCACAAGCATTACTCCTCGACTTTCTCCATATTTTTGACTCTATCCTCACATTTCTTCTCTACCTCAATCAACTCTAAAGACAAGGGGTTGTTCCTCATAAGATATGTTGCCTCCTCCTAATTATCTTTAGCTTCCACACAATACCATGGATGTGTACCTTCTCTCTCGACCACTTCTTTAGCTCAGTCTTAGTTGGTTGTAGCCTTAGAAAAACACAATATATAGGATCGCCATCCACATGAGTTCTCCAGCAATGCACAACCAATTTCTTAAACCCACTCCACTTGCACCAGATGTTCAAATATCTAAAAGGTTGAGGGAGTGTCGAGTTGTTGATATTAACCATCATCTAGGCATGAATGCTTATATGGTGTGAACCTAGTTTGACAACCACATCAGGCATCACGACCAACCAAGCATCATTGACTAAACCCATGTCTAGGAAGGTCTTTATTTGGTCCCCTTGTTTCTACTTGTTAGGACATTTTGTGATTATGCCGACAATGTTGAGTTCATGTAGCCCAACATCACCCATGGTGTTGTTGAAGCAATTCATGACTCTTTTAGGTACTTTTCTTCCACCTTGCTTCTGATGTGACTTCCTAATGTTGTTGAAATAACCCATAACAATCCATGAGATTTCATCATGGCTAATAGACTTTAGGACAGGACAAAGTCTTGCACAATCTGCTTCAAGGTTCTCTCAGTAGATGGAACAGAGAATGCATGAGAATACATTCTGGTTGAAGTAGCTAACGATGATTATTTGATCATCCGTTTTTATTAGTTCAATTTTACATATTGTTAGATTCTAAAAGATGATGATTTTGCCCCAAATCCACCTGATACAGGTTAGATAGACAATGTCAGTGAGGGGGAAATATGGAACTTACCTTGTCAGCAGTGCATCTCCTTATTCAGGTCTTAAAACAACATATGATATCCACTTGAATCTCATTGAAAATCTTCCCCAACCTTCTATGTGTCTTAGTCTAGGAATCTCCTAGCACATTCCATGTGAGGATTGACATCAGTTTGTACCAGGTGCCCTCCTCCTCCTTTGGGTTTGAGTCTGTTCTTGCCTTTTTCATCTATACTATGAGTTTGTCTTGGGTTCCTTCTACGAATCCCCTTAGTAGTGATCGGGTTCTCATCTCCATCCATCTAGTTTAAAACTGAGAATTTGTTGGTGATGTTGATCCCTTCTTGATCATTCGTGTCCCTAGTCACCTCAATGTTACTCTTCTCTACTTTGGTAGTCACACTGGTACTGCCAGATTCAACTTGAATTTTTCCATCTTCTAAGACTATCATTTCTCATTGTTCGGTGACAATGGTCTTATTCTTATCAACAGATGTCAGCTTGGCGAGCCTACAATTTTTATAGGTATGTTGTTGTAGAGGAGGTTTAGAATAGTGCCTCCTCTTTAGTGTGTTTCTTTTCTCAAGAACCACTATGTTTGGAGACAGCACATGTGCGGTATTCCTTTCACATGGAAAAAAGCCAATACTATGACCAAACACCTTGTAGGTGTCACAACTATCTAGTAGAACTTCACACCTTATCTTTACATCCCATTCATCACCTTGTGGGAGCTCAACCATGATCTCCGGTGGTGGATCCTCCTCATGGATTCATCCACCCATCGATTGATCGTACGTGGTTCCCCAGTCGCGTGGGAAATTACAATGATGGCCCTGAAGGACCAATGCTTCTCGAATCATGTAAGGAAACCAACATTGGTGGCGTCTTCAATGTTGTCCTCTAGATATCAGATTATGGTGTCCATCTTCTGACCAACACCATCTAATCATCAAAAAATTAGGGTTTGTTATTAAGGGCAGCCTCGATATCAACTTCATTAGTGAATCAAGCAAGGATCAACCCCTTTGTGATAGTAAACACCTCCAACTCACCTCTACCCCGTCAAGTCCTTATGACCTGACCTTTCAACTAGACCACATTCACATAAGTACCAACAATATGGATGATGGTAGAGAATCCTTGATAGTCATAATTCCCCCTATAATAGGCTCTATGAATCTCGTCAGGTGGCACTTATCACCTTCTCTAAACAATGGTTTCTTTGGGTCCTGAATGATGCTTCCTCGTATGTGCATGGTCAGGTCTTCGACGGTCTTCACCCAATCTCGAGAAATGGTAACATCCACTCTAGGTTTGCTCTGTTGCTTAGTCTCCTTCATGGAAACAGCCCTAGATTCCTCAACTAGAGGACCATTCTAACTCTGAGTAGGGTCATAGGATGTTGGTCCATCCCCTGCCATGGTAAAGTCCCAACCCTAGAGAGGGAAGAGAGCTTAGGTAGAGAGGGAAAATAAGTGGAGTTCAGTTTGGAAATTATTGATTGTAACAAGTGTGATATTCTATCCATCAATGTTACTAAATAAGCAAATAAGTATTAGTTATTCTTTTATGATAAAGATAATAATATAGTCATATCTATGGGGAGTTGGAAACTAAGACAAAACAACTATCAATTAGTTTAAAACATAAACATCAAATTAATTTTATACTCTAGAAAACAACATATGCATACCAAGTGACTAAAATTATGACCGTATGGATAATGAGGGAAATGTATAACATTTTTATGCGGAGAATATGCTGATTAACATAGAGGACGAGTTGTCCACTATATGTAAACCAACTTTATGAAAAGACTAACATGTCATTGCAACATTACAATACAAGCATTAAATGATTAGGGTTCTTATCCTAGGTTTGTTGCATCTATTTATATTTTATTTAGACTAAAAATATATCTATTTGTAATTTCTTATTATAAATGTATTTATATTCTCATAATGTACGAATGATTTTTGAAAATATTTTCACTGATGTATAATCATTGGATGTAATAAAATATGTAACAATATATTGTACAATGATACCATACTGAATATATAGATCCATATACATATACATATATATTAGTAAAAGTTCTTGGTTGGATGGGGGATACAAGCCCCTCCTTATCCCATGGCTCTAACACTAATAGAATACACATTAACTACAAAAAAGAAAGAAATATGCATATTAATTCTTTTGGTCTCTAGTAATGAACGATAAGAGAAAAGATGCATGACCCAAACTTTTTAATTTTTGCTGCCACGTTCAGTGCAATAGCTAACCACAAAAGTGCATGATAATCTCTATATGCACCATGTTAGCTTGAGAGAGAGAAGTGGGATTCGTCTCTGAATAATGAGGTCTAAAGAAAAGCCTTCCACACTATGTGATGAGGTAATAACCCTATATTTCTGGCGAGGGAGTTTTGTATGACACTGGTCTGACTAGTATATATATTTTTGATGCAATATGCATCTTGTTAAGCTCTTCATCCTTATCACTAAAGATAAAAAAGAGTTATTTATCTTAGGATGCATGTTGACCTTGGGAGGGATCCCAATCAAAGATTAGGAGTTACCATTGAACACTTTTCCAGTTGAGGCATCAATTATAAACACCAATATGTCTAATGAGATCGTCACTAATGGAGGTAACTGAAAACCTCTAGAGGGGGGGTGAATAGAGTTTTATAGAGATTTTAAAGTAATTTAAACTCAAACAACCAAACTAAAGATTAAGAAGAGGAACACAGGTGTTTAGAGTGGTTCCACCTTAGCAAATACTAAGGAGTCAGTCCACTACCCGGTTGCTTACCCAACCGGGATTTTGAAAGTACTAAATTTTATTACCTCTCAAGGATGTTACATAAAATTTACAATACTTTCTAAACACCCTTTGGACAGCCTTCACTTTGAAGTAGTCTTGCCAACCTCAAAGCAGCCTTCCTTGAAGTAACTTCAAGCTCCCCCTTGAAGTAGCCTTCCTCCTGAAGTAGCTTCCCGTCAAGACAGCCTTCTGAAGTAGTCCAAAGTCTTCCTCTTCACCACGAAGAGCTTCACCCTCTCCAATCTGCAGCCTCCTACCTGGAGTAGCAAGGAGAGTACAAGTAATACAAGGAACAAGAAAGGAGTAAAAGAAAATACAACTTATCCTTGTAGCTCAAGGCTTGATTTCCCTAGATCAAGCGTTTGGATTTTCCTAGCCAATATGATGTACTTGTGATTGCTAGGGTTAGGAAAATCTAGCCTATAGGACGAGCTTGAGCTAAGGAGAAAATGGCCAATTGATCACAAAGCTCAGTTCACACAGATTGCACAAGAGGGCTCAAGTATTTTCTCAAGTATAGCAAGTGTAAGAAGTAAATCCTAGTGTCCTATGGCTTGTCCTATTTATAGGAATGGCCTAAGTATGCTTAAGGACATTCTAGACAACTTCTAGGAGGTTCCTAGTGCTTAACTAGCCGTTAGGAATAAGTTAGGTGCATTAGCAACGGCTAATTGCTTTTACTCTGCAGATTCTGTCAGAGATCGTCTCGGTCGAAGAACGGTCGACCGAGACACCCACTCGGTCGAAGTGTCGTCGACCGACAGGCTCTCTGAATGCAACGTCTATTTCCAACTGCCAACTAACTTGTCAGTTTAGTCTAACGGCTAATTGCAGAGATCGTCTCGGTCGAGTGAAGGTCGACCGAGACACCTCTCGGTCGAGGACTTGTCGACCGACAGGCTTCTCTTTTCTCAAGTTATATGCAGATATGTCTAACGGCTACTTGGATCTTTCTCAGTCGAGAATATGGTCGACCGAAGGTGTCTCGGTCGAGGAGTTGGTCGACCGAGAGAGATCCTGTTTTAAGGTTTCAAGTTAGGCACTAGTTATACATATGTGTGCATAGGTGGTCCTATTGAATGGATGACTAAGGTGTTTAGCTAGGGAAAATCCAATGCTTGATTTACATGCGATTCTAAGTACTTGTACATTATAATTCTGTACAAGTTTTTACAATGATTACATTTGCATGAAAATATAAATACTTCATGTTGGATTTCCCTTATAGTTGTGTCATCCTGCACACTCAAGTAGCTCGTTAGATAAATAAGAATGAAATGTTTGTCATAATCAAAACAAAGGGATTTTATAGATGTCCATTTAGCCAACAATCTCCCCCTTTTTGAAGATGACAAACATTTCCAAAATATGAATAAAGGAAATATAAAACATATAAATGCCATACCTTTAGATTGCCGTTTGGAACTTTTCCTCTTATTTATAAAATGTGTGCTTAGTATCCCCAATGAATTATGGAACATGAAATCCAGTTCATTTGGGAATATAGCAACTTTCAATGTAAAGCCAAGAGTATATTTATGAAACTCATTGATTGAGTTTGTCATAAGTATTAAGTTATAGTTTTATATATCTCTCCCCCTTTGTCATCTCAAAAAGATAACCGTTTTATTAAAAACTCCCCCTTAATTAGATATCCCATCAAAAATGAACGAAAAAGATGTCCATTGAATAGCCAAAATGTAAAGCAATGAGGTTTCTAGCCAAGAGGCAACAATTTGCAAATTACCAATTGAAACGTTCATATCAATATTGATACTAAACATAAAAGCATAAGTAGTCATTTTTAAGAACCGCAGATATCAAAGAAAACATCCTCCAACGGAGTAATAAGTAGTTGCTTCTTAATGTTGTTGAATTGATCTAATGGAAGCGGTTTTGTAAAAATATCAGCCAATTGATTTTCTGTATCAACATGATGAAGGGAAACATGATTCTTTGAGATGTGATCCCTTAAGAAGTGATGACGGATTTCAATATGTTTGGCCCGGCTGTGTAGAATAGGATTGTGTGCTAAGTTTATGGTGCTTGTGTTGTCACAAAAAATAGGTGTAGATGAAAGATGAAAACCATAATCGCTTAAAACATGTTGCATATAAAGCACTTGAGCACAACAAGACCCAGCTGCCATATATTCAGCTTCGGTTGTAGATAGGGCAACCGTGTTTTGTTTCTTGCTAAACCAAGATACTAAGGCTCTACCTAATAAGAAACATCCACCACTAGTACTTTTGCGATCAAGTCGACAACCGGCATAATCCGCATCAGTATATGCTTTAAAATCCAAGGATTGTCCTTTTGGATACCATAAACCAAAACAAGTAGTGCCGGCTAGATATCGAAGAATTCGTTTAACCGCAAGAAAATGAGATTGCATAGGCTGGGATTGAAATCGAGCACAAAGACCAACGGAAAACATAATGTCCGGTCGAGAAGCGGTTAAATATAGCAAACTACCAATCATGGCTCTATATAAGGAATCATCAATAGGTTCCCCATTTTCATCCTTATCAATTTTAATAGAAGTAGCCATAGGAGTAGTAGCATGTTTGCATTGATCCATCCCAAAGCATTTTAACAGTTCTTTAGTGTATTTTTCTTGGCTTATAAAAATTCCGGCAGGTGTTTGCTTAATTTGAAAACCAAGAAAGAATGTTAGTTCACCCATAAGGCTCATTTCAAATTCTTTTTGCATAATGTCACTGAATTGTGTGCATAATGATTCATTTGAGGCACCAAAAATAATTTCATCAACATATATTTGCACAACTAAGAAATCAGATGCATATGTTTTGAAAAATAGAGTAGAATCTGAATTTCCAATAGAGAAACCATTATCAAAAAGATATGTCTTGAGCCGTTCATACCAAGTCCTAGGTGCTTGTTTTAGACCATAAAGTGCCTTTTTAAGTTTATAAACATGATCGTCCTTTTCTGGGATTTCGAAGCCAGGTGGTTGAGCAACATAAACTTCTTCTTGTATGATGCCATTTAGAAATGCACTTTTGACATCCATTTGATATAACTGAATGTTTTTATGGGCAGCAATAGCTAGTAACATTCTAATAGCTTCAAGTCGAGCTACGGGTGCATATGTTTCATCAAAATCTATTCCTTCTTGTTGATTATATCCTTGTGCAACTAACCGTGCTTTATTCCGTATGACTTCTCCTGCCTCATTAAGCTTGTTCCTAAAAACCCATTTAGTTCCTATGATAGTTTTATCTTGTGGTTTAGGAACTAAATCTCATACATCATTTTTAGTGAATTGATTTAATTCCTCTTGCATGGCTATTATCCAGTAATCATCCTTAAGAGCTTCGGATATTTTCTTAGGTTCAATGATAGAGACAAAAGCCATGTTTGCAACATCTTGGAAAGAGGACCTAGTTTTGACTTTATCATTTGGATCTCCAATAATTAGCTCTTGGGGATGGTCCTTGATCAGCCTAGGTGTAGGTTGTGTTTCAACTGGAGGATCGGATGTGGGAGTTTTCTCATTATCATTGGGAATGGTTATAGTTTAAAACTGATTAGTGAGATCAATGATATCTAAATTTGTAGATTTTGATTCCTCATGAAAAGAAACATGAATGGATTCCTCAACTTTTCTAGAGATAGTGTTATATACCCTAAACGCTTTGCTAGAAGTAGAATATCCCAAGAAGAATGCTTTGTGTGATTTAGAATCAAACTTGTCTCTATCATCCTTGGTGTTTAAAATGTAACATGTAGAGCCAAAAGTATGGAAGTAGTCAACTCTAGGTTTCTTAGAGTGTATTATTTCATATGGAGTTTTCTTCAAATGAGAGTGAACCGTGACTCTATTTATCACATAACAAGCAGTGTTTACAGCTTCAGCCCAAAAGGTTTTAGGTGTGTTGTGTTCAAGCATCATGGTCCTAGCCATTTCTTGTAGAGATCGATTTTTTCGTTCTACAATACCATTTTGTTGTGGAGTACGTGGAGCAGAGAAATTGTGAGTATACCCCTGAGATGTACAAAAGGTTTCAAATGTATGATTTTCAAATTTGCCACCGTGATCACTTCTAATGGTACATATTTTATGTTGTAAAAGATTTTCAATTTTAGAACAAAATTGCATAAAGACATGAATAGTATCATCTTTAGTTGCAATAAAATGTACCCATGTAAATCTACTATAATCATCAACAATAACAAAACAGTATCTTTTACCACCAATAGATTGTGTTCTCATTGGTCCAAATAAATCCATATGAATTAATTCTAAGGATCTACTGGTGCTAAGTACATGTTTTGATTTAAAAGATGTTTTGGTTTGCTTTCCCATTGTACAAGGTTCACAATTTGCAACTTGATCAAAAGACAACGCAGGTAATCCACGAACAAGATCATATTTTACTAACTTTTTAATAGCATGTGAACTTGCATGACCAAGCTTTTTATGCCATAGTTGTAAGGTGTTTTCATTTGCAAGTAAGCATTTACCTACTACTGATTTCATAGAGTTTCGTTTAAGGATATAAAGATTTCCAACTCTATTTCCTTCATAAACAACATTTGTAGTATTTTCTATCAATAACTTGCAGCAGGTTTTGTTAAATAACACATCATAACCACTATCACATAGTTGACTTACACTTATTAAATTATGATGCAATCCATCAACTAGTAAAACATTTTTGATTTCAAGATTTGTTCCAACATTACCTATTCCAACGATTTTTCCCTTACCATTGTCTCCAAAGGTAACCGTTCCACTTTTCTTTTCTTCAAAGGTTTGAAAGGCGTCCTTGTTCCCGGTCATATGTTTGGAGCAGCCACTATCAACTACCCATTCCTGCATTAGAATTTAGATTTTGGTACCCATGTGATGGTCCGATAAGGTTAGAAACTTTTAAAATGCATATGTGTATAAAAGTTCTGATACAGAAAAGTAGTCGGTCGACGATTGTTCGACCGATATAATTCTCGGTCGACAATTTATCGATCGAGCAGGTTACTGTATCACAATCAAAAAGAACAGAAAATTTTTCGGTTGACCAATGTTCGATCGAAATGAGTACTGGAAGATTTTCGATTTGTTAAAGACATCCAGTCGGTCGACAATACTTCGACCGACCCAGAGCTCGGTCGACAGTACTTCGACCGACGAAGTTTCTGTTTTAGTACAGCAATGCAGAAAAAATAATACCAATAAGCATAGCATCGTTTGTTGAGATAGGACAATATAAATTGCAAAAATTAAGTATTTTGTCATATCTCAACTACATTCCATTCTTCTAAGTTTGAGGTCTTGGGGTCCAAACTAAGTTGGACTTCTTAGTCTTGTAGGGGCATGAAAAACAGTAATGTCCAAGACGTAAACAGAAATGACAAGTAATAGAATCAACTTCGTTTCTTTTTTTAGCCATTGTGTTTTTGGGTACAAACATAGTTTGGGTCTTTTTGGTTTGGTTTTTCTTTGGAACATATCCCAAACCTTTTCTTCCATTGAAGGTAGTACCACTTCTTAATATGTTATCAAGAATATCTTTTCTTCTTAACTCATAAAGTTCTCTTTGCAACTGAGCAATGTTATTCATTTTCTTATGTATATCGTTTCTTGCCTGGTCTAAATCAGAAAGCAATGAATCCTTTTCTTTTACAATAATGTCATAGTCCGAATGATTGCACAAGATAGGTTGAGTTTGAAAAGCTTGTAATTTAGCTAACAAATCAGTCTTTTCTTTTGATAGAAGATCAACATTAGTTTCCAAAGTAAGTAGCTTTCTAGTGCAATCATCTAAAGATGTTTTTAAAGATACATTTTCAAGATCAATGTTATTCTTTTCGGAAGAAAGTTCATCTATTTTGGCAATGAGCTCATTGTTTGATTTCATAGTCCTTTTTAGTTTCTTCTTGGCATCAACATATTTATCATGAGTTTCTTGTAAGCTAGCTACTAACTCTTCTTTAGGAAGATCAACTAGGCTTACCTCTTGAGATTCTTCATCTTCTCTTGCCATTAGACATTCTACCTTATCCTCTCCGCTTTCACTTTCACTCGTTTCATCCCATGCCGCTTTATAAGCTTTTTCTTTCTTCTTATGTGAGCTTTTCTTTCCCTTCTTAGCTTTGGGACATTCATTTTTGAAATGTCCTTTCTTTCCACATTCGAAGCATCTGGGAGTGGAAGAAGAACTAGAAATTTTATTAGATTTAAACCTTCTATATTTCTTACCATTGACTATCAATGCTTCTTCTCCTTCTTCTTCACTAGATTCCTCACTCTCTTGTGAGAGAGCTTTTGATGCTTTGAGAGCCACGTCTTTCTTTGGCCCACGTTGATGTTCATGTTCTCTTCTCTCTTCCTCTTCTAGGTCTGCCTCATGAGCTTCTAAGTTTCCGATGAGTTGTTCCATTTTGAGGCGAGTGAGGTCGTTTGCTTCTGCAATAGCTGTCACCTTTGGTTTGTACTTTGGAGGAAGAGATCGAAGTATTTTTGATACCTGATCTTCCTCAAGAACAGGTTTCCCTAAAGCACTCAAACCATTAACAATAGTAGAAAATTTTGAATACATTTCACTAATAGTTTCGTTTGGATCCATACGAAAATGTTCAAATTTGGTTTTAAGCAAACTAACTTTAGAGTTTTTAACTTGAACCGTACCCTCATATGTTATAGATAATCTATGCCAAATGTCATATGCGGTATCACAGTTTGATACTCTATTAAATTCACCTACTGAAATGGAACAATATAAAATGCTTACTGCCTTTGCATTCATTTGGGCCATTTTTACCGTATTAGCATCCCATACTTCGAACTCGTCTTGTGGGAGTGTGTATGGTGTAGATACCATTCTCCAAAGATCCCAATTGATTCCTTGGAAGTAAAATTGCATTCTTCTCTTCCAGTAATGATAGTTTGTCCCGTCAAATGCCGGAGGTCGAGCAACGAGCGTTCCTTCAATGTTGAGGTTGTTGAGCACTCCATCCCCCATCTTTTCTTCAAGACTTTGTTAGGGCTCCTTGAAGCCTGCTCTGATACCAATTGAAAACCTCTAGAGGGGGGGTGAATAGAGTTTTATAGAGATTTTAAAGTAATTTAAACTCAAACAACCAAACTAAAGATTAAGAAGAGGAACACAGGTGTTTAGAGTGGTTCCACCTTAGCAAATACTAAGGAGTCAGTCCACTACCCGGTTGCTTACCCAACCGGGATTTTGAAAGTACTAAATTTTATTACCTCTCAAGGATGTTACATAAAATTTACAATACTTTCTAAACACCCTTTGGACAGCCTTCACTTTGAAGTAGTCTTGCCAACCTCGAAGCAGCCTTCCTTGAAGTAACTTCAAGCTCCCCCTTGAAGTAGCCTTCCTCCTGAAGTAGCTTCCCGTCAAGACAGCCTTCTGAAGTAGTCCAAAGTCTTCCTCTTCACCACGAAGAGCTTCACCCTCTCCAATCCGCAGCCTCCTACCTGGAGTAGCAAGGAGAGTACAAGTAATACAAGGAACAAGAAAGGAGTAAAAGAAAATACAACTTATCCTTGTAGCTCAAGGCTTGATTTCCCTAGATCAAGCGTTTGGATTTTCCTAGCCAATATGATGTACTTGTGATTGCTAGGGTTAGGAAAATCTAGCCTATAGGACGAGCTTGAGCTAAGGAGAAAATGGCCAATTGATCACAAAGCTCAGTTCACACAGATTGCACAAGAGGGCTCAAGTATTTTCTCAAGTATAGCAAGTGTAAGAAGTAAATCCTAGTGTCCTATGGCTTGTCCTATTTATAGGAATGGCCTAAGTATGCTTAAGGACATTCTAGACAACTTCTAGGAGGTTCCTAGTGCTTAACTAGCCGTTAGGAATAAGTTAGGTGCATTAGCAACGGCTAATTGCTTTTACTCTGCAGATTCTGTCAGAGATCGTCTCGGTCGAAGAACGGTCGACCGAGACACCCACTCGGTCGAAGTGTCGTCGACCGACAGGCTCTCTGAATGCAACGTCTATTTCCAACTGCCAACTAACTTGTCAGTTTAGTCTAACGGCTAATTGCAGAGATCGTCTCGGTCGAGTGAAGGTCGACCGAGACACCTCTCGGTCGAGGACTTGTCGACCGACAGGCTTCTCTTTTCTCAAGTTATATGCAGATATGTCTAACGGCTACTTGGATCTTTCTCAGTCGAGAATATGGTCGACCGAAGGTGTCTCGGTCGAGGAGTTGGTCGACCGAGAGAGATCCTGTTTTAAGGTTTCAAGTTAGGCACTAGTTATACATATGTGTGCATAGGTGGTCCTATTGAATGGATGACTAAGGTGTTTAGCTAGGGAAAATCCAATGCTTGATTTACATGCGATTCTAAGTACTTGTACATTATAATTCTGTACAAGTTTTTACAATGATTACATTTGCATGAAAATATAAATACTTCATGTTGGATTTCCCTTATAGTTGTGTCATCCTGCACACTCAAGTAGCTCGTTAGATAAATAAGAATGAAATGTTTGTCATAATCAAAACAAAGGGATTTTATAGATGTCCATTTAGCCAACAGTAACGAAGGAGGCCTTATACTTCCTTCCCTGTTGAGCTCAAGAGAGGGACTCTCTAACATGGCTTTTAGGATAGCTCCCTCAATTGTTAATACATATACATCTTAATCAAGTTCTCATTGCCACTTGATAGAGAGATTAAATGCTTCATATTTCCTCCAGCCATGGTGGTTGTTGCTAGTGATATTTTCATGGTTGCTATGTCAATAGAAGAGAGTTAGTTTTGGTTATGTTGTTATTGAGCTTAGTGTGGTTTGAAAATGAATGAGAATGGTTTGTTGGTAGAGATTTAATTGAATGAGGATGATGACAAATGTAAATGACATGCAAATATCATTCATGATCTCTAAATATCCAATTATAGGTAGGTGATCATGATGTAATCTAATTGTAGCATCAAAACATGCATTGAGTGTGCTTTCCTGGTACAAATGATAGTGTGATATGGGCCAGTGTGGCAAATGCACTATTGAGGGTCATATCAAAAGACTAAGATAACATGCATTTATACCAGACAAATCGATGCGTGAGAAAATAGGTGATATTCTCCAAGAGGTTGAGATGCAATCCAAGACCACCTGAAAAAATGTGGTATTAGCACCAAATCTAGGTTGAGTCTCTTGACCATGGAGTTTGTGGCGTGGGAGCATGACACACATCCTTATTTCCCCTATAGGCCCTCTAGTGTGCAGCACTTCTAGTGTGAGTCTGCATTGGTGCATGAAAATATAGCATATCACCTAAACATAAGGAAATCTCAATACGGGTGTAACATCACATATATATACTAAAATTACATAAAATTGTTGCAATATCACATATATCATATCAAAGTAATACATGCATCACACTAGAAGACATTGTGGTGAATTTATTTCATAATTCAATGGGGGTAACACACATAAGGATGAAGTTTGAAATCATCGTCATAACAAGAATGATTCTAGATTACATATAAGCATACTTAGATCCAACTAATCAACTAATAGGTCCTTCAATCATCTTGTGGTTTAGAAAATCAATCAATCTAATGGATTTCAATCCAAGTACTAAATGTCAACCTAGATTTTTGCCAAATAACTAATGAAGGTCAATCAAACGACTAGTGAATGGAATTGTAAAGAATGTAGAACTATCATCGATCGACTGAATAGTCAAATGATCAATTGAAAACACCAAACTATGAAGTGAGGTGCTAGATGATCAATTGAAGTGTAAATTTAACATATCTACACTACTCATTTAATTTATTCACTATCTAGTCAATCGACTAGAAGTATTCTTGAGATTTTCCTATTTTTTGATTAATTGGAGGTTGTGATTAGTAAATGGATTTCAGTTTTAGGAAACATTAACCTATGCATTACCTATATTAAGGGTGTCGTGCTAGGAAATTGATCCACAATTTGAGACAAGTTGCCCATGAGTTTATCCTTGAGAGAGAAAGTCTCCTATAACAGCCACACATTGATATCAGGAGGACAGAAAGATGCTCGCTCACCTAAAATCCAAATTTGCTTCTACTTGAATACTAAGGTGGCATAATAAATGTTCCATACATTTGTATGAAAGACACTGAGGTCAAGGAAAGTGTACATGGGTTGGGAAAAAGCTTCATCATTGAAGGAGGAGGAATTATATATGATTTCCACTTGAGTATGTGATTGTCCATCTAGTGCAACACCTCAAGATTTGGATTCAGAAGTATGATATCGACATTAAGATAGATGTGTCTTGTTGTTAGATAGATACAGCAGGCAATAGTATAATCTATATCTCTATTTCACTATATGATATATATTTAATGTCTATGATAGAACTACGACAAGGGTTTTATTTAAGAAATTTTTATAATCCATTAAACACTCCCATCCTAAAACTATGAACTCTCTCATTCCCCCTCCTCCTAATGAATGCATATTCAACCTAGTTTACTTGCATTTTCACCATGATTTCATATTCACATGCTTCATTTTACTTAAGGATGAGATTCCATTTAGTTTTTCTTAGTTTATATTAATTTGTAAGGTTTTGATCCAATTCTATGGTTTCCATAACAGGTTTGAGATTCATTATATACACACTATCATGTGAGACGTGGTCTCCCCAGTCGACTAACAAGAATAAGAAATTTTGGACAATGGACCAAATTTATGTTCATTTGACTCTTCATCGGTTGATGATCTTTATTTGTTGGTGCTTCATCACATCAAATACTATGGTACACACCAATAGACCCCCTAGGGGTGGGTACTCCTTGTGTTGAAGTCTTGTTAGTTTTCTTGAAATCTTATCTTCTATTAGTTAACTGCCAATAGAAAGTCCCACTCAACAAGTAACAATCGTTTGACCTAAGATGATGGGATCTAGAGGGGGGTGAATAAAGATATAAAAAAACAAATTCATTATACCTTCAAGATAAATCATAATATAAGGTTGCTAATATGAATTTGAGTGCAACTAAACATACATAGCAAGGGGGAGAGAGATTGAACAAGCACCAAATAGCACAAGTATGTATAGTGGTTCCAACCTCAAAACTAGGATATGTTCATCTAGAGAGGTCAAAATCTCAGATTTTTCAACATGTTTCACTCCCTATATTCCATTACAAGAGATACAGCATAAGACCTTCCTTGTT
This sequence comes from Alisma plantago-aquatica, assembly GCA_963693085.1. Lineage (NCBI taxonomy): Eukaryota > Viridiplantae > Streptophyta > Magnoliopsida > Alismatales > Alismataceae > Alisma > Alisma plantago-aquatica. The sequence goes on along the minus strand of OY856410.1, from coordinate 727,342,953 downwards.
CGGGATAAGGATACCCAACCTTCCCTTTTAGGAGAAGGGATCCAACAACCTACCAAAGGACTTAGCTATCTAAGATCAAGAGTCTTCAACCTCACCAAGGACTTACCCAATTCTAGAACAAGTCTTCTGCCTTCACCAAGGAGTTACCCACTCTTTAAACAAGTCTTTTGCATTGAAGGAATTATCCTCTCTTCTTAGATCTTTCACCTTTGACTTCACCTTCACCGAGGAGAAGTTTTCACCAAGGGACTCCTTCACTTTCTCTTCTTCACCTCTCTTAGACAAGAGAGATAGCCTTCCTCTTCATGGTAGAAAGAAAGATTGGGAAGTGGAGGAAGTGAGAGCCTCACAAGACATACATGTAGGACTATCTCTTTTACATATCTCCTACTCACTCTAATGGATGTAGCAAGTGGTTAAGATTAACAGTGGAAGGAGGCTCTTGGAGGAACTTCAACTATAATATAGGGACCTTCATAGTGCTTGGCTAACCATGGGATGAAGCCCAAGGGGTCCTATTTATAGTTGAGGTTGCCTACTAGCCAGTAGAAACACTTAGAATCAAGTTGTATCCATTTTGGATGTTGCGACAGATATATCTTCAAGTTATGAAACAACCCAATGACTAGAAACACTTATTCTACATATTTCGTACAGTGTTGTCGGTTGAGATTTCCAAATAAGTGACAAATTATATTGGAGTTGTTTTTCAAGTTTATCATGGATAAAACTCAATCAATGGCTTAAATTTGGTTTTCCTGTATAGGGTATGGGTCGATTTTGTCCTGAGGGAAACTCAGTTGAACCTGGAAATTATTAAAATACCTAAAGGGTGACAGTCGAGTTTATCCTAGATGAAACTTGTCTGAAAAAGGTTCGTGTAATGAATTTTGGAAATTTCCATAAAAGTGTTTAAATATTCAAATTAAGTGATCTTAATTTTCTCTAAGCTTAATTACAAGTCATAAAATCATTACAACTGATTTACAACATGATTAGAATAGAAATACATCATATTGCACAAAAGTTCACTTGCATTGATTTTTACTTATCCTTTCTCCAAGTTAGGATGCGCAAGTTTAGGCATTTGGAGTGTGTTTGTACCTAATATGAAATCACTCAAGTAGAAGAATTACACACAAATAAGTGTAATTGTTATTCATCATCAAAACAAGGGTTTAGTCAATTTAAATACAGGTTTCCATTTAGATCTTGAGTCAACATTTTCCCCCTTTATGAAGATGAGAAACCATTCCATAAATGTATTGAAAGAAGTTAAGTAAAATCATACCTTTGAAGAAACCTAGGGGTTTCAATAGAATTGGGTTCATATGATCCCCCTCAGTTGATGCTAATGGATTTCTCGTACTCCCCCTCAATTAATGATATTTCTCCCTACATGGTTAGCTTTCATAACATTTATAGAAACATTGTCTTTTACTCATATATGTTCTGCATATGTGTCTTCTCCACCTTTCCCCTTTTAGATAAGACATGCTATCTCCCCCTTTGTCATTTCAAAAAGTGAGGGGTTGAAAAACACAACTTGTTTGTAAAAGGAGATACTAAAAGTAAGAAAGGTGAGTAGAAGAGCAAAAACTAGGGGCTTGTCCAAGCAATGTATATAAACCAGATCAAGTCATGCACTTGAACAACCCTAAAAGCAATTCTAGTGATGATCAAGGTAATTCCATTCAAGCAAGTAACTCGAGATAGTAGATAAGCAAATCAAGAAACAATCTTGAGTGTCTATGAAACAATATACAAGCATAGCATATTGTTGGTTTACAATTCATAAAGAAGACTAGAACTACATGTAGATGAACTACTACTAGATGATATCACAAGTTAGGACTACTAGTAGGATCTATATCATAGAAAAAGATTCACAAGTTAAAGAAACAAGATATGAATAGATGTAGAGAAATATCCAATCCAAAAAATATGTAATTTCATAAGCATGAAAGGATATAGCTCACTAGCAAATATGCATCATTAGCAAATGATGATTACCACTAAGAACCTCAGGGTTGTATTAGAACAAGATATACAACTAGATAGATGTAGAAAGTTAAAGTACAAACAAAGAAATTTAAGACACAGCCAAGAGATCCAAATAGATCATCATCAAAACCTACATAACAACTCAAGATAGGTAGTTGCAAGATACAAAGATACCAATTTAGAGAAATTAGAGAGATAGAGTTGTATGCAAGATAGGCAATTTTAAAGCATGGCAATGAGCACATATAAAAGGTACCAAAGGGAGTGCCATAGAATAAAGGATGAGGAAATTCACAATTTTACTATGCTCTTCATTAGAAGTATTCACAAGAGGTTGAGCTTCTAGAAATCTAACCTTATAAGGAAAGGTAGAATTTTCAAGTTTAAGAGCATCTACTTGACTAAGAAAAATATTGTTTTCATCTTGCAAGAAAATATTAGCATGTTCAAGATCATCCTTTTCTACATGCAAATGATCAACAATCTTACAAAGATTTTTCTTTTTATGCTTAGTAGAATTAAGAGAGGCACGAGAAGCATAAATAATTGCAATTAAAGATTCTTTATCTAATGAGTTTAGATTTACCTCATTTGAGTCTTCATTTTCACTTGCCATGAGAGAAAAATGGCATTTTCCATCTTTATAGAGCTAGAGCTAGATCCTCCATTAGATTATTCACTTGATCTTGAGTTGGAGAATTCACTAGAGCTTCTTTGTCATTTCTCCTTCTTCTTGTGCTTCTCTTCTCTTTTCTAGTGATGATGGGTCTCTTTACCTTGTGGTAAATCCTACTGGAAATGATTCTTCTTTGCGCATTTGAAGCACAGAGTTGAGGAGGAGGAATTGCCTTTGTAGAATCTATCCTTGGAGTACATGACATCTTCTTCAACTTGAGAGGATGGAGAAGCTTGACTAACAAAAGCTTCATGTAAAGAGGTGAAATCACCTCATTACTAAAATTTAAAGGAAATACAAAACATCCACTTTTTCCAAAAATAATAGACATTGTGGGATGCATGTATAATGATCCAAGTAAATAAGAATGATTCAGATACATGTAAAATTTCAATAGCAGCATAAAGGAAACAAAGTTATTACATGGATTTTTGAACTTGGTTCACTACATGAGTTTCTTGAAAAGGGAAAATTCAAAAGAAACTATTGAGATCTAGCAATAAGAAACCTAGTCATCCTTGATAACAAAGCTGGTGTCTACTCCTAAACTTGATCTTCTTGGCCTTATTCAACACCTTCATCAAACCATGGGTGGTTGGGAAAGCACCCAGCAAAAGAAAGAAGCATGGTATGTGTCAGAGATAATGAAAAAGGACGAAAGATAAGAAATAGCATGGAAGGTAAGGATAAGCTTTCATCATAGATGGAGATGGTCAAAAGTATGAGGAATTATCAAATAGATGCTTGTCATAACAAGAACAATAGTAAAAGGTGGGCATGCATGATTAATATTGACTACCTTAACTAAGTAGCATTTAGGCACCTACCATACCTCAACCAAATAGGTGAGGGAGAGTAACACATTCTAGTATCAAATATTTTATATTGGGGAGAATAACACATTCCCCTGGGAAAATTTACACATGCCCTATCTATGGGTGGTTGTACAAAAGTACCACTACGCTAGTTAAATAGTCTAATAAAATCAGCATGCTAAACAACTATGGCAAGTATAAGAAGAAAATAATAAAAACATGATAGTGGGGTACAAGACCCAAGGAATAAATAACAAAACTAATTTTGAGGCAAGTATAGAAAAGGAAATAATAATAAAGAGAATAGGGTTTAATAAGTTCCTCATTAGAGAAATTAGTTTAGGGTTTCAAATATTCCCAACTAAGGTGAAAGGATGCGCATACCTCTCTTATGTAATTCAATTACTCACCTTCACCACTTTAATTGAGTCCAAGGTTCACTTTTCCTATTTTCAATGTATAATCATGTATAAGGGTTTTTACATATGCATTAAGATAAAGAAACCCTAACTTTTGGACATTTTTTATCAAAACCTCGATTTCGACTCTAAAATCATCACCATTGATCTTATTAGGTCCTCCTGATTAAGAAAGCAAATAATTTTACCAATTTTGGAGTTATAATGATTAAAGCGTATTTTTGGTGATTTTTATGTATTAAAATCATTTTTAGAAAAACCTTTTGAAAAACTTAAAACCAAACCTCAAAAAGTATTTTTATTAGAAAACTTACATTTTTCTGATTCAAAAACATATTTACTTTTAATTTTTGGACAAACTAATAAAAAGATATGATTTTTCAAATATGGACCAATCAGAAAATTAGGAAAATACTTTTAAGCGATGAAATGCGTGAGAAAAGGAGAAGAGTGGGACCTGACCTGCTGACTTGGTCCAATCAGAGTCGGCCAAGTCACATGTCAAAGGCACGTATTTGACTCGCTCAAATCAAAGAAGATGATGGTGAAAAGAAGATATTACCCTCGCGGAAGAACAGAAAGTGTGACGTCCCCGGATTTTCTAAAACTTAATCCGATGTGAGACGTCCAAATTGAAACCCTCACCTCAGCGAGAATCCCAATTTAAACGCCCCACACAAGGCTAAGAAGAAGAAAATCAGAGGAAGTCAGAAGGAAATAATCAGTAGCACATGTACATGAACAATAATAAAACCATACACACATGTTCACCATTCAACATATAATTACAACATGAATTGTTATAACATTTGATATTACATATTGAACAGCAAACTATACATATACATGTACTACGTCTCAACAACAGGATCTTGAGACAACAGGTCCACCTGTACATCAGCTCGCCATACAACTCTCACTATCCTGGATCTTCAAGAGCATAACCACAACCTAAACAAAAGATTACATGCGGTACACGTCAGCACAATATTCAAGAATATTGTACTGAGTACGCCTACGTGTCTTTTATATACCTCTCATCATATCTTGGCAATAAGATAAAACTAATACTTGGCAGTAACAGAAGAATATAAGAAAAGCGTATACTTGCACAAAGATATTCATTAACGAAAGAGAACAATTATTTTAATCATATTTCCATCATATATCTCGTACATCTGCCCCTAGGGCTTTGATGTTTTTCAGGCCTTATGATCTACTACCAAAGAGTTTAAGATCATTTTACGTGTGATCTACTACCAAAGAGTTTGAGATCTAACACATGTGATCTACTACCAAAGAGTTTGAGATCACTTCAATGCACTGTACTACCAAAGAGTTTAGTGCTATCATATGATGGACCAGATATCTTATGTTTCATGTGTTCATAGCAATAAGTATGGAAAATCATGCAACATATCATACCAGAACAATCATTTCAATCAATATCATATGCCAAGTATTTTACTACACATATAACACAAGCATATTGTATAATAAGCCAAGTAAGAGGTAATGGCGTACCTTGATCAAGAACAAACCTAATCATCATATCCTCATATCATCTATATCCTGGTCAACCCTGATGTCATCTATATCTTGGTCAAACCCCTGATTAAGACAAGACCACATACTATCATCAGGTTCTCATCATCATGCATCTCATCTTAACCCTAACTACGTCCATATTAGGGTTTGCTTATCTCATTATGTTACATGCATTATTTCTTGTCTTATCTTCATGTAGTTAGGTTACTGATCTTATATTACATATTAAGATACCTAATCTGAACACTATCTTCCATACATATTTGTACACATTAATTAACCCTAGGTTACATCATTAACCTAGATTAGGGTTTTAAACCATGTATTAAAGGTCAACTTCATATAACAGGGATTCTATGCATCATTATGATTTCATAATTAAAACTGAAGTTCCATATATTGATATGAGCTTTCTCTATGAATTTCACCATTTATTGAGCATATATGTATTTAATACATATTATTTAGGGTTATGAGCCCCAATTAGACATATTAAGAAAATTATATGATTTCATACATCAACATGATCATCCTTGACATCAGGTGCATTATAAACATTATCATGGAGTTACTGACATTTTCCCATAATTTTATGTCATCATTTGCTATTTATTATCCACTAAACAAGTATTACACATATTTCATGATATCACTGTTATTAATGAATCAAAGGCCGGATATTATTGTTCCAGGTTGTTCTACGCATTTTTCTGAGAATTTGGATACTTTGTTTGCATTTTTCTGATATTCGAGCGAATTACTATGAATTATTTACGATCTGGACATTTATGAGATATTTACCTTCTTCGGCCAATCGTGTGTCGCCACGTGGCCACTAAGGTCTTGCGCAGCCCTTGCTTGCATCGGCCAGTTCTTTGGTTGATCCGGTCTGGTTCGCCGGCTGGACCAACCGGTCCTCCTCCTTTCTCTCACGCGCTCCTGAGTCCCAGCGGGACTCTGTTTCACGCGGGCACCGCCGTCTGGCCCAGCTCCGGCGAGCAAACTTGCATGACAAGGCCCTTCTCGTTGATCACTAAGGCTGCCCTCGGCTTCGACCACCTTGGAGAGACCTCCACGGTCCCTGTTTCTCTCGATATCGGCTCCAAATCCTCCCGACCACAAGCTCACCGGCCATGGTGGCCGCCGTGGCGCTAGGAAAGGGGAAAAGGACTCCACGCCATCGAACATTCACCTAAGCACTTCATTAGCATCGGAAGACCTTCAGGAAGTAAAAGGTAGCCTCCCTCCTCATCAAGGGGTGCTCCACATACCCTCACGAGCTCACCTTCATCTCTGACCAAACTGGGTTGGTCGACCACAGAACTGACTGTTTGAGGCCGAGCACTCAAGCACAGATTCTTCCCCATGCCTTCTCGTTGCTCCTCCCTTATTCCTCTTCCTCTCTTCTCCCCTCTTACTCTGCATTCTCGTCCCAGCCGCCACCTGCTTTGTGCGGTGGAGAGGGTAGCGAATGGGAGAGCTCATTCTCCCATTACTCTCCGGCATATACCCCAAATAAGGGGTCGGTCAGGTCGTGGTTACTAGAGGATTCCCACTCCTCGGTTAGTCCTCGCCCACATCCCACGATCCGAACGAGTGGGGCTGGAAGGGTCGGAGCAACTGTTGCTCCCTCTCCTTGTTCTAACCGTAAGGTGGGAGACGACCTGATAGCCTTCGATCTGTCATCCAAGGGTCAAGATTACTCCTCCATTCAAACGCATCCGCGGCTCAGCTAAGGCAGCTGCCGCTACCACCAGATTGCCAGCCTAGGGCTAGGATCTGGCCACACAGACCCGAATTGAATAAGGGGTGCGTGACACCTATTAAGGCCATAAACTTAGGTCTATAGTTCATCAAATATACATATTAATCACCCAATTTCAAACCTTTATAACTTCCTCTAGGAACATCCAATTGCCACCAAATTTTAACCATAGCTTCCTCACTACTCAATCTTCCTTATAATAAAATTTGGTGACAAAACTCATCTTGTATACCATCCAATTAATTTCCTCAAGAAGGCATATAAAAAGGGATCTTAATCATTATATAAATCTCATTCAACATTTCAACTTTACTAAAGCACTTGGAACTCTCATTGTAACTCAAGATATGGATTCTAATATGTTATTGGAGATTTTTGGATTCCAAAAGTCCACTCCATCACATCCTACACACCTTAAAAGATATTTCGTCCTCGAAATTAAGCCAAAATCCATTTTGTCACATCATATACATCTTAAAAGAACTTTCGTCCTCGAAAGTAAACCATACTCAAACTCCAAGGAAAACTAATCCAGTCTTCATCCATATGTGGGGCACCACTCTAGGTGCAAACATATCCAAAACAAAGCTCTAAAGCTATATCTATGTCTTCTAGGGGATTTCAAAAGAATCTAATGTTAACTACACCCTTTGTATAAGGGTCAGCATATGCTCCAAAGCTTAGGTTTGGTCAAGCCATATTTGTGCTTTAGGATTTACATCCTTATCTTTACTATGTTCTAAAGGAGTTAACTAAAGTTAACCCATATTATCCATCTAGATCACATCGAGGTGTCATAAATGTGATGTTGTGCTAACCGTCAAACTATATTTTTCATATTTATTAAGCACTAAGGTTAACACCTCGTGTAACATGTTTCATTCACATGATGTTATTTCATTTCTCATAATAAAATGCAGCATTTATTAATGAATTCTCACAAGATTAACCAACACTATCACATTATCATCACTATTCATGTATATTTAACCATGCATGCATGAATATTTATTAAACCATCTCTAGGTTTTGCATCATGTCATGATCATATATCACATCCCAAGATTAGATCACATTCTTACACATGTTCTATCATGATTGTTCTAACAAACTTATATGAGTGGCTTGACAAACATGTAGCAAAGCATCAACATCTAGTCCAACTGAGGTTATCATGACCCATATGACAAGGGTAGTGTCATGCTCAGTCTCTCTGAGCTAACTCAACTCTATGAGTATCTCATATACATATACCGTATCTTCCCTCTCCGTCTAGGGTTCTCAGGTATACCTCATTGGCACTAGAGATAGCCTTACCAGCTCAAGCCACATAAGCACAAACCAAAACATGCTATGACATACTCTTCATAGGTCTCTACCCATGAGAACTATTTCTCAACTCTCTTCCTCTTATATACACACCACTAGACTCCTATATGGGAAACCACCAACCCGAGCATGAGGCTTCTCAGAAGATAACATAGCTACCTCCTCCAGGGTCTTGGGCTCTCTCCCTCACCCAGATGGTAGGCACTCATATTCATGTTCATATGCACATATAAAGAGCCTCTCTCTATTTCTAGGGTTTGGTCCTCCCAAGGACATCTAGGGTTCAAGAAAACTATAGGAATCATACATATAGCAACTCAACTCAATCACTCAGGAGTATTCTAGTTTAGGACATATCATATCACATATCTCATACTTTTCATATTGTGGAGTCCAGGTTCTCTGACCTTCTCCGTGTGGGTCTCACTCTCTCTTGAGCTAACCCCAAAACTGGTCCTAACACTAGAGGTCCTCCTTTGTAAAAGAGCTTGAGGCTCATGCTGACTCACCACCTTGTCTTAACTTAAGACATCTTATCACATAAAATCCTAGTTACTTGCATCATCAAGACTCATCTCAAAACCTCAACCTAACTCATGTCCTCAAAGACAAACATAAATCATCATAACCATATTACATCATCTATATAAGACTTACATCATATCAAAACTTATTCCATCTATCTTATATTCTGACAAGGCTCTAGACATCTAATCTAGAACTATTCTCTCTTCTAGACTGATGTCATTTACTTTCACCTAGGATACATGATCACCTCCTACTCGTACATGTGTGGGGACACATTTTTGTAATACATATACATAATAAAATATTATATAGTTTTTCTCCTATAAAACAAACGTCAGAGAAAACTATCGAGGTTCGATCCGTTTGGAATCAAAACCAAAACCAGAAATGAGTGTCCCACACATAGTAGAGAGTCCAGTGTCATGAAAACTAGTGAAAGGGGTGAGAACATGGTGTAGACTAGTGTAGCTACTGTAGACAACGAGCGCCATATGTCTAGGGTTTCTCTTCCCTTGATGCACGTCATTTCCAAATAGTGCAACGTCCCATACCGCTACACCACAAGGAAAGAACGACATCTAAGGACTTGCTACTCAACAAGCACCAGTCTAGACCTAGTTCTTGGACATCTAGGTGCTAACCTAGAGGCTAGGTCAGATCTAGTCTCTAAAAGACGACTAATCTAACCCTAAAGATTATTAAGTTCAAGGTTCTTTAGTTTTGAGTTGCATAATGAGCAAATGTTAGGCTTTGCTATTGTTCATGCTCTGATACCACCTGTGACGTCCCCGGATTTTCTAAAACTTAATCCGATGTGAGACATCCAAATTGAAACCCTCACCTCAGCGAGAATCCCAATTTAAACGCCCCACACAAGGCTAAGAAGAAGAAAATCAGAGGAAGTCAGAAGGAAATAATCAGTAGCACATGTACATGAACAATAATAAAACCATACACACATGTTCACCATTCAACATATAATTACAACATGAATTGTTATAACATTTGATATTACATATTGAACAGCAAACTATACATATACATGTACTACGTCTCAACAACAGGATCTTGAGACAACAGGTCCACCTGTACATCAGCTCGCCATACAACTCTCACTATCCTGGATCTTCAAGAGCATAACCACAACCTAAACAAAAGATTACATGCGGTACACGTCAGCACAATATTCAAGAATATTGTACTGAGTACGCCTACGTGTCTTTTATATACCTCTCATCATATCTTGGCAATAAGATAAAACTAATACTTGGCAGTAACAGAAGAATATAAGAAAAGCGTATACTTGCACAAAGATATTCATTAACGAAAGAGAACAATTATTTTAATCATATTTCCATCATATATCTCGTACATCTGCCCCTAGGGCTTTGATGTTTTTCAGGCCTTATGATCTACTACCAAAGAGTTTAAGATCATTTTACGTGTGATCTACTACCAAAGAGTTTGAGATCTAACACATGTGATCTACTACCAAAGAGTTTGAGATCACTTCAATGCACTGTACTACCAAAGAGTTTAGTGCTATCATATGATGGACCAGATATCTTATGTTTCATGTGTTCATAGCAATAAGTATGGAAAATCATGCAACATATCATACCAGAACAATCATTTCAATCAATATCATATGCCAAGTATTTTACTACACATATAACACAAACATATTGTATAATAAGCCAAGTAAGAGGTAATGGCGTACCTTGATCAAGAACAAACCTAATCATCATATCCTCATATCATCTATATCCTGGTCAACCCTGATGTCATCTATATCTTGGTCAAACCCCTGATTAAGACAAGACCACATACTATCATCAGGTTCTCATCATCATGCATCTCATCTTAACCCTAACTACGTCCATATTAGGGTTTGCTTATCTCATTATGTTACATGCATTATTTCTTGTCTTATCTTCATGTAGTTAGGTTACTGATCTTATATTACATATTAAGATACCTAATCTGAACACTATCTTCCATACATATTTGTACACATTAATTAACCCTAGGTTACATCATTAACCTAGATTAGGGTTTTAAACCATGTATTAAAGGTCAACTTCATATAACAGGGATTCTATGCATCATTATGATTTCATAATTAAAACTGAAGTTCCATATATTGATATGAGCTTTCTCTATGAATTTCACCATTTATTGAGCATATATGTATTTAATACATATTATTTAGGGTTATGAGCCCCAATTAGACATATTAAGAAAATTATATGATTTCATACATCAACATGATCATCCTTGACATCAGGTGCATTATAAACATTATCATGGAGTTACTGACATTTTCCCATAATTTTATGTCATCATTTGCTATTTATTATCCACTAAACAAGTATTACACATATTTCATGATATCACTGTTATTAATGAATCAAAGGCCTGATATTATTGTTCCAGGTTGTTCTACGCATTTTTCTGAGAATTTTAATACTTTGTTTGCATTTTTTTGATATTCGAGCGAATTACTATGAATTATTTACGATCTGGACATTTATGAGATATTTACCTTCTTCGGCCAATCATGTGTCGCCATGTGGCCACTAAGGTCTTGCGCAGCCCTTGCTTGCATCGGCCGGTTCTTTGGTTGATCCGGTCTGGTTCGCCGGCTGGACCAACCGGTCCTCCTCCTTTCTCTCACGTGCTCCTGAGTCCCAGCGGGACTCTGTTTCACGCGGGCACCGCCGTCTGGCCCAGCTCCGGCGAGCAAACTTGCATGACAAGGCCCTTCTCGTTGATCACTAAGGCTGCCCTCGGCTTCGACCACCTTGGAGAGACCTCCACGGTCCCTGTTTCTCTCGATATCGGCTCCAAATCCTCCCGACCACAAGCTCACCGGCCATGGTGGCCGCCGTGGCGCTAGGAAAGGGGAAAAGGACTCCACGCCATCGAACGTTCACCTAAGCACTTCATTAGCATCGGAAGACCTTCAGGAAGTAAAAGGTAGCCTCCCTCCTCATCAAGGGGTGCTCCACATACCCTCACGAGCTCACCTTCATCTCTGACCAAACTGGGTTGGTCGACCACAGAACTGACTGTTTGAGGCCGAGCACTCAAGCACAGATTCTTCCCCATGCCTTCTCGTTGCTCCTCCCTTATTCCTCTTCCTCTCTTCTCCCCTCTTACTCTGCATTCTCGTCCCAGCCGCCACCTACTTTGTGCGGTGGAGAGGGTAGTGAATGGGAGAGCTCATTCTCCCATTACTCTCCGGCATATACCCCAAATAAGGGGTCGGTCAGGTCGTGGTTACTAGAGGATTCCCACTCCTCGGTTAGTCCTCGCCCACATCCCATGATCCGGACGAGTGGGGCTGGAAGGGTCGGAGCAACTGTTGCTCCCTCTCCTTGTTCTAACCGTAAGGTGGGAGACGACCTGATAGCCTTCGATCTGTCATCCAAGGGTCAAGATTACTCCTCCATTCAAACGCATCCGCGGCTCAGCTAAGGCAGCTGCCGCTACCACCAGATTGCCAGCCTAGGGCTAGGATCTGGCCACACAGACCCGAATTGAATAAGGGGTGTGTGACACCTATTAAGGCCATAAACTTAGGTCTATAGTTCATCAAATATACATATTAATCACCCAATTTCAAACCTTTATAACTTCCTCTAGGAACATCCAATTGCCACCAAATTTTAACCATAGCTTCCTCACTACTCAATCTTCCTTATAATAAAATTTGGTGACAAAACTCATCTTGTATACCATCCAATTAATTTCCTCAAGAAGGCATATAAAAAGGGATCTTAATCATTATATAAATCTCATTCAACATTTCAACTTTACTAAAGCACTTGGAACTCTCATTGTAACTCAAGATATGGATTCTAATATGTTATTGGAGATTTTTGGATTCCAAAAGTCCACTCCATCACAGAAAGAAATGGGGGCAAAGGTGTAAAAGCACCAAGACCATTCATACCCCTCGCTCGGCGCTGTATTTGAAAGCAGTAGAGCTGCTTCAAGCTCATTTTTGGGCAATTTCATGAGACAACCTAATTCGACAAACTAATATAGCATAAAGAAAGAAGAGGGGAAGACGAACTTACATATGCTCTCAATTCACACAGAGATGATGAGCCGAGGAAGAACCTTCTGCCGCAAGCCGTGGAACAAAACTCGATTGTCGGCAAGCAAAGACACAATCTCATGAGTAATTGGAGGGAGAGAGTAGTTGCAAGGGGGCTAGGGAAGACTCGGGTATAGGTATTTATAGGATTTGTTGAGAATAAAAGTGAGATGGATTATACCCAAACCTGCTTGGAGAGGAAGGTTTGGGGCTTTCCAGAATACTCCACAAAATCACAAAAATAGGGGATCAACTGGTATGATTTCTTATTTGGAAACGGTTGGAGGAAATTTTGTGTGATTCGGTTAAAAAATGAGTGAGAAATTTAAAAACAAAATTACCCTTTCTCGACACCTGTTACCAAAACAACAAGTTCATCAAGACGACTTTGAAGTCGTTGGATTGCATATTAAACGATCATGATAGCACATGTCAAAGAAATTAAAAAGTCAACCACGTGACACATTAAATCAAATCCTAATCAAATTGGAATATAGTGTGTATACATTAATTTCTCTTTTCTATCTCCTCATTTGAGGGTGAAAACATGCTCCAAATTAGTTGAAAATTGAGATCTGGTCTAATTTTGATATGAAGAATCTGAATATGCAATTAGATTTTCCTTTTAAGAACTTTTGTTTTGGTAAATAAACCAAATCTTTTTTTCTCCTTTTTCCACCATTAATGGTTATAAGATTCTCCAAATTTGATAAAACTTCACCCAAAAGTCACATTAAGTGTCTTGGATACGAATTTTCCATCAATTTTACATGTTGAAGTTATTTATACATTTATTTAATATTTTTAAGGTTCTACACACTTTCTCTCTCTTGATTTCACCTTTTAATCAAATATTCTCCCAATTGAGTGAAAATTCAACCAAAGGCATATTTTAATATGTAGATCATGAATTTGACATTAATTGTTATTTTTGGAGTCATTAATGTTTTATTTTATATTTTTGAGATATCTCCTATATTCCCATTCAATTAATGCAATTATTCTTACTACTTTTCCAAAAATGTAAAACTTATCACTCAAGCAAAATTGTACCCAAAGAAACGAATTTGGATTCAAAATTATAATTTGAGTTCCCCTTTTATGGATTTTGGCAATGTACCCTTATTTTCACTTAAATGAAAATTTAATTATTTAATGTAACATTATCTTAGTTTTAAGATTTTCTTTTCTTTTTCTCATACAAAAAGGCCATAAAAACTCCTAGATCAATTTTATTTTATCCTTATCCCTCTTAAGTGGATATTTTGAAAAATAAACCCTTTTACATACTTTTATTGAGGTATTTCTGCATAAATCCTTACAATGTCAAATATAGGGAACAAACGTAAACCAAACCTTTATAATTTCATGAATTCAACATCAAGGACAGAAATGAAAGGAAAGGCTTAAGAAAATGGTTAAACTAAGATTGTACATGAATTTTAGTTTGTTACAACACTCCACCCATTAAAAAAGGATTTCTTTCCTGAAATCTCATACAAAAAGAGGGGTGAGTATGCAACATCTCATCTCTAAGCTCCAAAGTGGTTTCTTTCAAACTATGATACTGCCATAAGACTTTCACCAACTCAATCTCCTTGTTCTTCAACTGCTTAACGCAGGAGTCAAGAATCTTCATAAGTAACTCCTCATAATTTAGATTTTCTTAAATCTCCAAAGGTTCGATTATGAGTACATGAGAAGGGTCCTTCACATACTTTCTTAGCACATAGACATGGAACACATTATGGATCGTGCCATAGGTAGGAGGAAGAGCTAAACGGTATGCACAATCTCCAACCTTATCTAAGATCTCAATTGTTCCAACATAGAGGGGACTAAGCTTGCATTTAACTTTAGATCTTACAATAGAACATATAGGGTTGATCTTCAAGAAGGCATAGTCACCTACTAGGAATCTCACATCAGACCTCTTCTTGTCTGCATACATCTTCTGTCGACTAGTGCAGCTTTCATATGCTTCTTGATCAACTGATCCTTCTCTATCATCATTTGCATATCATCAGACTTCACTAGAGAACGTTCTCCCACATCATCCCAATGTAATGGAGAACAACAAGGTCTTCCATACAAAGCTTCATAAGGTGGCATACTAATACTAGCTTGGTAGCTATTATTGTAAGGAAACTCATACAATGGAAGATACTTATCCCATGCACCTCCCCAATTCATAACACAGGCATGAAGTAAATCTTCCAGAATTTGCAGCGTTCTTTCAGATTGATCGTCTGTTTGTGGATGATAAGTCGTACTGAAATGTAAGTTAGTTCCCATCTCTTCTTGATTCTGACTCCACAAATGAGAGATAAACTTTGGGTCATGATTTGATATTATCACTTTAGGGACTTCATGCATATGAATGATCCAATTCACATACAACTGAGCCATCTCATCAACCTGGTAAGTGGACTTGAAAGGCAAAAAGTGGGAAGACTTGGTAAGTCAGTCAATTACTACTCACACTGCATCATGACCTTACTTGGTCTTAGGGAAACCAGTGACGAAGTCCATAGTAATCTTCTCCCATTTTCGTTTCATAATTTCAAGCGGGTGGAGAAGACCATCAGGTCGTTGATGCTCTATCTTGACTTGTTGACAAGTCAAACACTTTGCAACAAACATAGCGATATCCTTCTTCATGTTCTTCCACCAAAAACTTTGTTGCATGTCCTTGTACATCTTGGTAGTACCAGGGTGTATAGTGTACTTAGACCCATGGGATTCTCTCAACCTTCTGTCGCATGTTCCCAACTTCATGTATCTACAACCTTTGTCAAAAATGAACAACACCATCCACTCCAACCAAAAAGTCAGATTGTGGCTTATCAGCTAAGGCCTTCATCTCGTCAAGCTCAGAACTTCCAAGATGTGCAATAACAACTTTTGAGATCCAAGATGGTGTGATGGAAAAATTAGCCATGTGAACACATAACTTCTCAACATCTTCTTTATCATCAGGTTGTGGTTGCCAACAGGAAACATACTCCAAATCCATAGCAGCACAGAATGCAACCTTCTTCCGACTCAAAGCATCAGCAACTATGTTTGCTTTATCAGGGTGATAAGTTATGGTAAAATCATACTCCTTGAGATACTCCATCCATATTCAATGCCTCAGATTCATATCCTTTTGCGTCAAAATATATATGGAGCTCTTATGATCTGAGAGGACTTCAATCTGCACTCCATATAGATAGCATAGCCAGATTTTTAAAGCATGCACGTTAACGGCTAGCTCTAAATCATGTGTGAGCCAGTTCTCTTCATTAGGTTTCAATTGGCGTGAAGCATATGCAACCACTTGATCTTCTTGCATCAAGACAAACCCTAATCCTTACTTAGAAGCATCATTGAAAATGATGTAGGGTTTGCCTTTGATGGGAAATGCGAGAACATGAGCAGATGTCAAACATCCTTTCAGCTTCTGAAAATTGTCCTCACATTCCGGTGTCTACACAAACTTGATTTCTTTTCGTGTCAACTTTGTTAGAGAGAGAGAGAGAGAGAGAGATAACTCAGAAAAACTCTTGATAAACATCTGATAGTAACCTGCTAAACTGAGGAAACTACAAATCTCAGATAGAGTTTTTGGAGCTTTCCACTTGGTCACAGCTTCTAGCTTTGTAGGATCAACAACAATATATACAATAGAAATCACATGAACTAGAAACATCACCTCCTTGATCCAGAACTCACTTTGTGAATTTAGCATATAGTTGATTTTCTCTCAATGCGTTCAACATGATTCACAGATGTTCACATTGTTGTTCTTCATACTTGGAGTAGACCAAAACATCATCGATGAACACCAAAACAAACTAATCGAGGTAAGGACAAAACACTTGATTCATCAAGAACATGAAAGTAGAAGGGGCATTAGTCAATCTGAAAGTCATGACCAGAAACTCATAATGCCCATAATGGGTTCTAAAAGCTATCTTCAGGACATCTTCATCCTTCACACACATATGGTAGTAGCCACTTCATAGATCCATCTCCGAGAACACAATGGAAGACTTTTACTGGTATAATAGGCCATCGATGTGAGGTAAAGGATAATAGTTCTTTATCGTCACTTGATTAAGAATATGATAATCTATGCACATATGCAACAAACCATCCTTCTTCTTCACAAACAAGACAGTGGATCCCCAAGAAAAAACATTAGGGCACACAAAGACCATGTCGAGAAGCTCTTGAAGTTGCTTCTTTAGCTCGGCGAGTTCTGTAGGGGCCAAGAGATAAGGTGGCTTTGAGATAGGCAAAGTTTTTGGCTCAAGATTGAGGGAAAACTCCACCTTGCAAGTTGGGGGAAATCTAGGAAACTCCTCAGGAAATACATCATGGAAGTCCTTCACAACTTATATATGATCGAGAGCAGGAGGTGTGGCATTGAGGACAATAGAAGCTAAAAATGCTTTATACTCTTGTTAGACAAGCTTTTCGACTTTGATATCAAAGGTGATAAACTACCAATCATCTCACTTCCTATCCTTTACACACATGCTTCCCTCATCAGAATGTAACAAACTAACATTCGATACTTCATAGAATAAAACTACCTTATATTCTTCAACTAGTCCACCCCCAGGATAACATCAAAAGTGATCACGTCAAGCAAGATGAAATCTGAGGGAAACATCCTTACAGAGATACAGAGGTCTAAAGTTGGGAGTTGGAGATAAGAGGAGCAGATCATACCACTAGGAGCTTTAACATCTAGTACATGATCCATATAGTTTGATTCTATCTTTGACAGGGCAGCAAGATGAGTTGATATGAATGTATTTGATGAACCAGAATCAAAGAGTGCTTAAAAAGATGCATATTAAGATGTAAAGTGCCTTCTATGACTTCATTATCTTTCCCATCTTCTTCATCATTGAGAGAAAACACCCTACCATTTCACCTTTTCAAAGGTGGTTGACGGCCTTGTCAATTTTGATTGTTGTTTCTTGGAGGTGGATTATATTGTAGTTGTAGTTATTAACCAGGTTATTGAGCAGGATGTTGAGGTGGGGCTTGACTGATAACATATCATTTTTGTGTACTTTTTTGTTATGATTTATGCCTCCCCTAGAATACCTTTTATGGATTTCCCTACTTATTTTAGTACTTAATGACAAAAATCTCAATTTCACACATATTTCACTTTTACAGAGTCCTACCAAGATATGGCTGCGGTCAACACCACGACCGTGACTGTTTAGTCCACTAAGGACCCTACCACAGTCGATGGCTCTATCACCGTCTCTTCACACCACAATCGCGACCCTCCACCAGGGCAACGACCCGTGATCGAGGCCATACCATGGACAAGGCTCCCCCTCGACCGTGGCATACAGCCAGCACACCGCGACCGTGATTGAGGTCATGACTGAGGCCATACCATGATCGCGGCCCAGATGATTAAGTCGGTGGGCAACATTTATAAATATACCCCCACCTCGACTTGTCAAATCATAAGATCATCAAGAACCACGAAGTGTTGCCAAACTCTAGAGTCACTCACATCCATACCATCAATCTTGGATCTCTAAATATAGAAGTCAGAGGAGGGAGAAGAGTGATCACCCTCTTCTTCGAAGGAAGAAGCCACCGCCATAGCATCCACTCCAAATCTAGATTTGAATAAGTAAAATGGTATATCTCCATCTTCTCTCTCTATCTAGATCTATTATCTCATTCACATTTTACTCTCCCTCTTCATGGTCATTGATGTATCTATCATCCTGTGATGTTGTTATGTTGCCCAGGGGCATGTGTGGCAAAACATCTAACTTGGGTTGGGAGTAGCCACTAAGGCTCTCCCAACATGTATATTCTTTCTCTCCTTTGAATATATATATTCTCTTATAAAGATTATCTCCATGCACCTATTTTTAATACTTCACTTGTATGCTTAGCTACCATCTTGTGATGTTTGATTGCTGGTACCTCGAAAGAATAGTGCCATCCTTATCTAGTGTCATGGAGTATTATGAATGCATGAAAGTGCTAGAATGCTAAAGCTAATGGCATATGGTTTTCCTTGTGGTTGTTGGGCCATCATCTTGGGAGAGAGACTACATTAGAACCTAGATCTATCCTAATCTTGAGAGAGAGGAGGGAATAGACATTTTGATGATTGCTTATAATCCTGATAAGAGTATACGAGGGGTGTGAGATTTTCATGTTGGTGAGAGACCTTAGTAGGTGAAACCCAATCCAAGTTTCCTTCCATATCTATGTTTCTTACCGCTCTTTAACATTCTTCTCTTATTTCTATTTTCTTTCTTTTACCTTTCTTTGTTTTGGCTACAGCATCATCGTTCCTTAGGGAACACCCTTTTTAACCCACATGTTCATTTGGAGTGTAAGAGTTTGAGGCTCTGTGTACTTAGCACTTACGAACCTTGTCCCTATGTTTCAACCCCAAATACTACATCGGACCCCGTATAATAGTTGTGGGGGCTTGAGTGTCGGGTATAATCTGAAAAGTCCGACTACTCTAGATTTTCTCCATTTTGGACGTGCGATTTAGGCTGGTCAACTTTTTGGCGTTGTTGCTGGGGACAAGGCAAAATGGTACTATTAAGAACATGATTCCACTCACTATACTCCAGTGCCTCAAGCTTAGAGATAAGCTTAACTTCACAAAAACTTTAAATCTGCTACCTTGCGATTACATAGAATAGTTCATTTTAACACGTCCAGTTTTCTAACTTAACTGTGTGATCTATTTAGGTAAACTGAAGGGGAGTAGATCTAGTGACAACATAACCTCTCTTTACAGGACACGATTCTGCCCCGTAGAGACGGTAACCTCACTGGGGAAGATCGAAACGCAAGAGTACAACACAATCCACCTCTAGAAACTAAAGAAGGGCAAGATGAGTGTCACTCTGATGGCCATCGCCATAACGAGGATCGAGAAGACTGACGTGAAGGATAATGCCACTAACATCACCACAGAAGGAACATAAGGAATCACCATGGCTGCGAACGTGATGGTGAAAGAGAGTGTAATGATGAAAACATTAAGGATGAAGATGAGGAAGAAGGGAAAACTCTTAGGGAGTTAGCTACAACTAGAGCAAATGAATCAAGATGCCCGATCATCATCCCATGATTTGACGCAACAAATTTTGAATTAAAACCTACAGTCATTTCAATGATTTAGAATAAGCATTTTAGGGGGAATTCCAAGAATGAGAATTTCACGCCCCAATTTCTCATTAACCACAAACCACGAAATTAGGACGCGACAGGATGGGATTAACACATAACCAACCACTCGTCGCTTTTTAAAACAATTTAAGATATTTAAAAGATAACCAATTTAAGCTGTAAACAGAAACTAAACAAACTGCAGAAACGTTTCTATTGAACTGATAGAAGATACAAGCAAGTCTACAGCATAGTACATTGATTAACATAAAGAAAGCATAACATTTAATTTACATCTTTGTACACATTCTCTCTCTCACTCACACCTTGTCCCGAAGATCGAGGGGAATGGACTAAGAGACCTCTAACTAGACTAACTACAAACCTTCTATCAACTAGGCGTTAGGATGAAACGATCCTTCCGACTCCTGATGCTGATGCTGACCTGAAAATGTTTGAGTAGAGGGATGAGCCTACTCGCTCAGTGAATAACATTTCACTTAGCTATCACTAAACAACTCGTCAGGTTTATTAACTGAAAATAAACAGATATACAGTTCAAACAGGGCAATTCTATTAACATAGCAAATATACAGATAATAATCACATTTCTAAGCATCAACCGGAATTTTAGATAGATGAACAGTTATAGAAATTTACTGTGAACCTACTTGATTACTTATTCATTTTATTATTATGCCCTAATCATATGCAGTGTACTCTGCATATAAAGATCCGCAGCAAGTTCATGCTATGACCCCACCGTACAAGACTTAGCGACACACCCGGGAAATGCTAAGTCTGACTCCAGTCCTGCTCTGCCACAGGACCCCTGGCTCTTCGGCCAGAAACATAGGCTCTACGGCCTCAAAGCACTACTCTGAGTGCACCCGACTCCTCCTTTAACCTGAGTACACCGGTGGAGAGTCTCACAGGGTTACCTTCGTGACACAAGCACGAATGGTGTTAGATAACCATGTTTTCTTTTTCCCAGTGCCATCGTGACACAAGCACGATTGTTGTTGGACACTGCCTCTCTTTCCTCGTTTGTCTGTGACACAAGCACGGATGATGTTGCAACACGAGTTTCACCCCTAAGTTGCAGATTCCCTCTTAGGGGTTCTACGGTGTTAGGGCACCTAAGTCTAATAATTAAAAAGCAGATAAACAATTAGACAGAAATATCACATAGCAACTGTAAGACATAGAATTTCCTCTTTTTCATCATTCATATCACGCATTTCAAGTTCCAATGAACTTATCATACTAAAATGTACATGCTACACTGTTTAAAAGTCATATCAACTGATACTGAAGCAATTAAGCATTTAAAATGAGTTTAATAATAATTTCTAAATGAACTGCCACTCACCACTTGAAACTCGGCCGATCACTATGGAACTCAGCCGAACACTTTCCAGAATCTGAAACTCAGCCGACCAACCTCGGCCGACCAGCAGGAAACTCGGCCGATCCTCTGAGGAACTCGGCCGATCCTCTGAGGAACTCGGCCGATCGAGACACCACTTTATATATCTACAAGGAAACTCGGCCGATCAGGACCAAACTCGGTCGACAAAAACGTTGTTCGTTTATCTAAATAAGAAACTCGGCCGATCCAAAACCCAAACTCGGCCGACCAAAAACTCTGTATGATTGCCCTAAGAAGGAACTCGGCCGATCGAATAGAAACTCGGCCGAACCGCGCACAGGCAGAAAACAAAAACGGCCTGCAAGAGTCGATTTCTCTCGAATCGACGGGCAAATCGCAAACAAACACCACAAAACGTTCGCAATCGATGCATACCACCAAAACGGACCTGAAGGGGGAAGAGAAACGAGCTAGGGCTACTCTTTGCGCCCCAATCTCTTGGCCGTTTCCCCTGCAAACACAGCTCCTGCTGCAAACCGGATCGAATTGACGGAGAAGAAGATCAACAGAGGGAAGAGGACGAGCTGCAGCAGCTGATCGGAGCAAAACGAAGCTCCGACGTCTCTCCCTTCTCAGCTCTCTCTCTCTCTGTCTCTCTCTTTCTCTCTCTCTCTCACACGGAAGAAGAACGCTTCCTGCGTTCTTCATTTCTGAGAAATGAAACGAGATAAGTGAGAAGAGAGGATAAGGAGGAAAACTTAGGGGCCTAAACGCAAAGTTCAAAACTTTAAAAAAAATACAAACGGGTCCCTATAAGCCCAAAAACATGCAACTTTTGACTCGAAGGTCGGATTCGAACGATTTCTCTGTCAACGCTTCAAGCGTAAGATCCTACACGCTTTAGGAGCTAGAAAACACACTAAGCAAATATCATATCCATTTTAAACATTATTAATAAAAACAGGCTTAAACTTAGCACATCAGCTAATCACATGCTTAACAACATACTTACGGGATAAGCTCGACGCGGGTCGTAACAATCTTCCTCCCTTATAAGAATTTCGTCCCGAAATTCCTAGAAGAGAAAAGGAAACTTGCTACCCATCTCAGAGTCTAGTTCCCACGTAGCTTCCTCAAGATTATGGTTTCTCCACAAAACCTTCACTAAAGGAATCTCACGGTTCTTAAGCTTTTTGATCCGGTGATCAACTATCTGCACTGGTCCTTCAACATAGGAAACATCTGTTCTAAGCTGCGCCGGTTCTGGATCTAGAATCTTTTCTGTACTGGGATGACACTTTTTCAGCATAGAAACATGGAAGACATCATGAAGATTTGCCAAATCAGACGGTAAATCCAACCTGTAAGCTACAGGTCCAATCCTCTCAACGATAGGATATGGACCCATATACCTAGGGGTCAACTTACCCCTTTTGCCAAACCTCAGTACTCCTTTCCACGGCAAAACCTTCAAATAAACCTCGTCACCAACCTCAAACTCAAGAGGTCGACGTCGTCTTTCTGTATAACTTTTCTGTCTGTCCTGAGCAGCTTTTAACTGATCCCTGATCACAGATATCTTTTCTGTAGTCACATCAACTAGCTCGGGTCCAAGAATTTCTTTTTCACCAACTTCATACCAACAAACTGGCGATCTACACTTCCTGCCATAAAGAGCTTCATATGGGGCCATTCCAAGACTAGAATGGTAACTGTTGTTATATGCAAACTCTATCAGGCTTAAGTGTTCTTCCCAGTTACCTCTGAACTGTAGCACGCATGCTCTCAGCATGTCTTCAAGGGTCTGAATGGTCCTCTCAGATTGACCATCTGTCTGCGGGTGAAATGTTGTACTGAACTTCAGCCTTGTGCCCAACGCACGATGTAACTGATTCCAGAATCTAGATGTAAACTATGGATCTCTGTCAGAAATAATGGAAACTGGAATCCCATGCAACCTGATTACCTCATCCACATAAACTTTAGCCAACTTAGAAATGTCAAAGGTTGACTTGACTGGAAGAAAGTGAGCAGACTTAGTTAGTCTATCCACAATCACCTATATCGAGTCTGAACCCTTCGGCGTCCTGGGTAATCCTACCACAAAGTCCATCGTGATGTGTTCCCATTTCCATTCTGGTATAGGGAGTGACTGCAAAGTACCAGTAGGTTTCTGATGCTCAGCCTTAACCTGCTGACACACCCCGCACCTAGCCACGTATTCAGCCACATCCTTTTTCATGACAGACCACCAGTACAGCTCTTTGAGGTTCCTGTACATCTTTGTGTTACCTGGATGCATAGCATACATAGAAGTATGCGCTTCCTCAAGAATCTGCTCTTTCAACTCACTGTTTCCAGGTACACATAACCTATCATGAAGATACAACATGCCTTCATCAGAAAACCTGAACTCTGTTCTCTTACCTTCTGACATTTCCTGCATGATTTGCCACAACTCATCATCACTCTGCTATAATTCCTTAATCTGATTATAAAAAGTAGGTTTGACTTGCATCTGAGCAATCAACCCACTCTGTCCTGTCACATCCAAGTCCAAGTTCAACCTTCGCATATCTACAAGCAAGTCTCTCTTGAAACATGCCATAGAAAATGCATTGGCTGTTGAACTTGACTTTCTACTCAAGGCATCAGCTACAACATTCGCCTTACCAGGATGGTAATCGATTGTCACATCATAATCCTTGATCAGCTCAAGCCATCTGCGCTGTCTCAAATTCAAATCTTTCTGAGTGAAGATATATTTCAAGCTCTTATGGTCTGTAAACACCTGACATGTCTCACCATACAGGTAGTGACGCCATGTCTTAAGAGCATGAACTATAGCAGCTAACTCCAGATCATGAACAGGGTAATTCTCTTCATTCTTCTTAAGCTGTCTAGATGCGTAAGCCACAACTTTGCCTTCTTGCATCAGTACACAGCCCAAACCTCTCCTGGAAGCATCACAGAACACTGTATAGCCTTTTTCTGCTTCAGGCAAAACCAACACTGGTGCTGAAGTCAGCTTCTTCTTCAAGATCTGAAAACTTTTCTCACAGTTATCAGACCAAACAAACGGTACATCCTTCCTCATCAAGCGTGTCAAAGGTGATGCTAACACACTGAAGTTCTATATGAACCTTCTGTAATAACCTGCTAATCCCAAGAAACTTCTGATCTCAGTAGGAGTCTTAGGTTGTTCCCACTGAAGTACATAATCAACTTTCCTAGGATCCACGCTAACTCCATCTCTCGAGATAACATGTCCAAGAAATGCTACCTCGGCCAACCAGAACTCGCACTTGCTAAATTTAGCAAACAACTGGTGTTGTCTCAACAACTGCAACACTACTCTCAAGTGTTGCTCATGTTGTTCATCGTCTCTGGAGTAGATCAGAATATCATCTATAAAGACTACAATAAACTGATCTAGAAACGGTTTGAAAATCTGGTTCATCATATCCATAAAGGTTGCTGGGGCATTAGTCAGCCCAAACGACATGACCAAAAACTCATAATGCACATACCTGGTTCTGAAAGCTATTTTGGGAATATCAGAAGCCTTTATCCTAAGCTGATGATATCCAGATCTCAAATCTATTTTAGAGAAGATCGTCGCTCCACGCAACTGATCAAACAAATCATCTATTCTCGGCAATGGATACTTGTTCTTAATAGTGATCTTGTTCAGTTGCATGTAATCTATACAGAGACGCATGGTACCATCCTTTTTCTTAACAAACAGGACTGGAGCACCCCACGGTGAAGAACTGGGTCTAATGAAACCCTTATCTAGCAATTCCTGCAACTGCACCTTGAGTTCCTTCAACTCTGCAGGTGCCATTCTGTAGGCTGGCAGTGCTACTGGATGACTACCTGGATATACTTGAATTTCAAAATCAATATCTCTGACAGGAGGTAAGCCTGGTAACTCCTCTGGAAAAACGTCAGAGAACTCACAAACCACAGGCACATCATAAACACTGGCAGTGCTCTTATCTGCTCTGGTGTCAACCACATGGGCAAGGAACGCTTCACATCCTTTCTGTAACATCTTATCAGCTACAGCAGCTGATATTATGCACGTAGGCAGGACTTTCCTGTCTCCATTAAAGACACAAGAAAATTCCCCTAGTTGAAAGGTAGCTTCCTTCTTCCAAAAATCGAGTTGCACTCGATATGTCTCAAGACAATCCATACCCAAGATGACTTGAAAGGTATTTACATCCAAGGGTATGAGATTAGCAGCAAAGGTGAAACCTCCAAAAGATAACAAGAATCCAGGACAGAACTCGGATAAAACTGTTGGTCCACCTAGTGGAACCCTCAACACTAACTCATCTGCCAACTCTTGAGTTAACAGATTAAGTTTACTGACTAAAGAGCGTAGTATAAAAGAATGAGTAGCACCCGGATCTATCAAAACTGAAACTGGTATACTATTAAACAAAAGCATCTCTCCTGTAACAACTTGTGAAGAGATTATACCTTCCTGAGGTGTCAAAGAAAAGAAACGTACTGAAGCTCTCCCTCTGCCACGCTGTCCTCTTTGACCACTCCTGCCACTAGACACTCCACCACCTCTAGAACCATAAGCCACAGAGGAACTCGGAACATCATGGTATTGAGGCTGGAAGGCTTGTGATGCTGCTTGTTGAAGCTGAGGACATTCCCTTTTAAAGTGTCCAACTTGTCCACAAACAAAACAACTCAAAGCCCGACACTGTCCAGAATGTGATTTTCCACATTTGTCACATGGCGGTATTCCCTGTCCTTGAGGACCTGTCACTGACATTGACAATCCAGAAGATTGTTTACTAGCGGCACTGCCCCATCTTCCTGGGTTATATCCTCCTCTGCCTCTAGAAGTAGTGACATCCTCAGATCTCTTCCTGCCAAAACAACCCAAGCCACGCCCAATCTTAGAAAAGAAGCCTCTACCTCCACCTCTGTATCCACTACTGGACTGCCCTCTACTGAAATCTGCAGATCTTTTCTTAGACTCGGGCACCCTGTCAGCATTTACAGATTCTTCAACCTGTCTGGCAGCCTCAACAAACTCACCAAAGTTCTCTCTGTTCCTCCTGCTAATAGCAGAAACTGTATGTCGAATTTCTGGCCTTAGTCCTTCCTGAAACCTTCTGCATCTCTCTATGATGTCAGGAACAAGCTGCGGACAGAAGTTCGCCAACCGTGTGAAAAGCGCTTCATACTCTGTAACTGTCATGTTCCCCTGCTTGATATTCTGCAACTGCCTGATTTTCTCATTAAGAAAAGTGGGTGGATAGAATTTGAGATGAAACTCCTCAGAGAAATCCTGCCAGGAAAGCTCTGTACCTCTCCCCTTTTCTTCCACACCACGCCACCACAACTCTGCATCGCCTGTTAAAAGGTAAACTGCATGATTAATTTTCTTATTTTCTGGAAGCTCCATCAGGCGAAAGACCTTTTCTATCCGTCTAAACCACTCATCAGCTTCGGCGGGATCTGTGGTGCCACTGAACTCTGTGCCACCAAGCTTCTTCACAAGCTCATACGATCGCATCAGATCCTTACTGCTGGTAGAAGAAGAATCTCGCCTATCAGCCCTGTACCTTTCTTTGGTCTCCAGGAACATCCTGTACATCCTGGATGCTTCATCCACGTGGTCACCACCACCTGGACCCAAGTACCGAGGTTCAGGGCCAATATGGCTCTCGGCCTGATCATCACGATTAAAGCCACTTTCTGCCATCTGCAATGATATAATAGAATATTTCCTATTAGAAAACTATAGATAGAAGAAAGACACCTAAACCTTAATCCTATTGGTCTCTTATCGTCCCCTGACCTTGAGTAACTAAGTACTCAAACCTAAGCTCTGATACCAAAGTTTTCACGCCCCAATTTCTCATTAACCACAAACCACGAAATTAGGACGCGACAGGATGGGATTAACACATAACCAACCACTCGTCGCTTTTTAAAACAATTTAAGATATTTAAAAGATAACCAATTTAAGCTGTAAACAGAAATGAAACAAACTGCAGAAACTTTTCTATTGAACTGATAGAAGATACAAGCAAGTCTACAGCATAGTACATTGATTAATATAAAGAAAGCATAACATTTAATTTACATCTTTGTACACATTCTCTCTCTCACTCACACCTTGTCCCGAAGATCGAGGGGAATGGACTAAGAGACCTCTAACTAGACTAACTACAAACCTTCTATCAACTAGGCGTTAGGATGAAACGATCCTTCCGACTCCTGATGCTGATGCTGACCTGAAAATGTTTGAGTAGAGGGATGAGCCTACTCGCTCAGTGAATAACATTTCACTTAGCTATCACTAAACAACTCGTCAGGTTTATTAACTGAAAATAAACAGATATACAGTTCAAACAGGGCAATTCTATTAACATAGCAAATATACAGATAATAATCACATTTCTAAGCATCAATCAGAATTTCAGATAGATGAACAGTTATACAAATTTACTGTGAACCTACTTGATTACTTATTCATTTTATTATTATGCCCTAATCATATGCAGTGTACTCTACATATAAAGATCTGCAGCAAGTTCATGCTACGACCCCACCGTACAAGACTTAGCGACACACCCGGGAAATGCTAAGTCTGACTCCAGTCCTGCTCTGCCACAGGACCCCTGGCTCTACGGCCAGAAACATAGGCTCTACGGCCTCAAAACACTACTCTGAGTGCACCCGACTCCTCCTTTAACCTGAGTACACCGGCGGAGAGTCTCACAGGGTTACTCGTGACACAAGCACGAATGGTGTTAGATAACCATGTTTTCTTTTTCCCAGTGCCATCGTGACACAAGCACGATTGTTGTTGGACACTGCCTCTCTTTCCTCATTTGTCCGTGACACAAGCACGGATGATGTTGCAACACGAGTTTCACCCCTAAGTTGCAGATTCCCTCTTAGGGGTTCTACGGTGTTAGGGCACCTAAGTCTAATAATTAAAAAGCAGATAAACAATTAGACAGAAATATCACATAGCAACTGTAAGACATAGAATTTCCGCTTTTTCATCATTCATATCACGCATTTCAAGTTCCAATGAACTTATCATACTAAACTGTACATGCTACACTGTTTAAAAGTCATATCAACTGATACTGAAGCAATTAAGCATTTAAAATGAGTTTAATAATGATTTCTAAATGAACTGCCACTCACCACTTGAAACTCGGCCGATCACTATGTAACTCGGCCGAACACTTTCCAGAATCTGAAACTCGGCCGACCAACCTCGGCCGACCAGCAGGAAACTCGGCCGATCCTCTGAGGAACTCGGTCGATCGAGACACCGCTTTATATATCTACAAGGAAACTCGGCCGATCAGGACCAAACTCGGCCGACAAAAACGTTGTTCGTTTATCTAAATAAGAAACTCGGTCGATCCAAAACCCAAACTCGGCTGACCAAAAACTCTGTACGATTGCCCTAAGAAGGAACTCGGCCGACCGAATAGAAACTCGGCCGAACCGCGCACAGGCAGAAAAAAAAAATGGCCTGCAAGAGTCGATTTCTCTCGAATCGACGGGCAAATCGCAAACAAACACCACAAAATGTTCGCAATCGATGCATACCACCAAAACGGACCTGAAGGGGGAAGAGAAACGAGCTAGGGCTGCTCTTTGCGCCCCAATCTCTTAGTCGTTTCCCCTGCAAACACAGCTCCTGCTGCAAACCGGATCGAATTGACGGAGAAGAAGATCAACGGAGGGAAGAGGACGAGCTGCAGCAGCTGATCGGAGCAAAATGAAGCTCCGACGTCTCTCCCTTCTCAGCTCTCTCTCTCTGTCTCTCTCTTTCTCTCTCTCTCACACACGGAAGAAGAACGCTTCCTGCGTTCTTCGTTTCTGAGAAATGAAACGAGATAAGTGAGAAGAGAGGATAAGGAGGAAAACTTAGGGGCCTAAACGCAAAGTTCAAAACTTTAAAAAAAATACAAACGGGTCCCTATAAGACCAAAAACATGCAACTTTTGACTTGAAGGTCGGATTCGAACGATTTCTCTGGCAACGCTTCAAGCGTAAGATCCTACACGCTTTAGGAGCTAGAAAACACACTAAGCACATATCATATCCATTTTAAACATTATTAACAAAAACAGGCTTAAACTTAGCACATCAGCTAATCACATGCTTAACAACATACTTACGGGATAAGCTCGACGCGGGTCGTAACAGAGAACCCCTATCACCATCTGGAAGACATGCACCTAACGCAAACTACAATGCAAACTCACATGGAAGACATGCAAACCCATCAAAGGCAGATTGATCAACAACTTGCACAACTAGCAGAACTTATAAAAAACCCTTCGGGGGAAGATCCCGTCAAACACATAAACTGCAAAGATGGCCACCATCTGATCAGGGAGGATGTTGGAAGACCCAAGCACTAACAACACTAAGGAATAAGGAAGCCATGGTGAGAAACAATCTGAAAAGATGATTGCAATGGAAGAGTCCAAGGGACAAGAATCAAATGAAGGCGACCGAGAAGTAGGAAATGGAAAAAAGAAGAAGGATGAAGAGGTCAAGAACTTAGATCATATAGGAGAAGTTCTTACGAAGAGAAATCCTTATGCCCCAAGAGTTCCCTTTCCCTAAAACGTATCAAGGAACATTTAAAAAGAGGTAAAAAAAAATTATGGAAGCAAAATCAAATCCATATCCAAGCTTCCGCCACCTAAATCTATTACAAAAGTAAGGAGTTTCTTAGGGCATGTGGGATATTATGGATGGTCTATAAAAGACTTCTTGAAGATTGCTAAGCCCCTTTCGAATCTCTTGATTAAAGATGTTGAATTCAAATTCACTAGCAAATTTTTAGACACCTTCCATGCCCATAAAAGGACATTAACAACATCTCTGAATCTACAAGTGCTAGATTGGGAGCTACCTTTTAAAATTATGTGTGATGTCAGTGATTATGCCATCGGTGTTGCCCTAGGATAGAAGAAGGATAAGAGACGTCATGTGATTTTCTATGCAAGTTGAACATTAGACGAAGCCCAAGTAAACTACACCACCACTGGAAAAGAAATGTTGGCAATCATATTTGCCTTTGATAAGTTTAGATCATAATTGGTAGGGTCAAAAGTAAAAGTGTACACTGATCAAGGACCTATAAAGTATGTCATACAGAATAAGGACACAAAGTTGAGACTTCTACAATGGGGCTTATTATTTTTTGGTTGGACAATGGGGCTTATTATTGCAAGAGTTCGACCATGAGATCATTGATAAAAAAGGAAAAGAAAATGTGGTTGCAGACCACCTGTCAAGGATAGTTTATGATGAAGAAAATAAATTGCTAGTAGATGACAACTTGATGGCCCAGTCGGAAGAGCGGAGCCTGTCTTGGTTTGCTGACATTTGTAACTATTTAGCCTGTGGGCAACTTCCACCAGAGATCACTTATAATCAGAAGAAGAAATTATTCTACGGTCTAAAAAACTACTATTGGGACGATCCACTGTTGTTCAAAAGATGCTCTGACAACTTATACCGTCATTGCATACCAGAAGAAGAAGTGTCCCTAATCCTCAAACAATGTCATTCCTCACCTTATGAGGGCCACCACGGAGGGGAAAGAATAGCCGCAAAAGTCCTATAGTCAGGATTTAATTGGCCAACTCTTTTTAAAGATGTTGTATCATTTGCCAAGACCTACAAAGAGTGTCAACTTATAGGAAACATCAGCCAAAGGAACGAGATGCTGATGGCCGATTGGATGGAAGTTGAAATTTTTAATGTATGGGGAATTGATTATATGGGACCTTTCCCATCATCAAAAGCAAACCAGTATATACTTGTTGTTGTCAACTATGTCTTGAAATGGGTAGAGGTTGTTTCCACCCAAACCTATGACTCCAAGGCAGTAATCAAGTTGTTTGAGAAAACTATCTTCCCACAGTTCGGGGTACCACGTACTGTCATAAGAGACCGGGGGTCTCACTTCAGAGAAAGACAATTCAAATCTCTATTGAGGAAGTATGGAGTAAAACACAAAGTTGTAACACCGTACCATCCCCAAATGTGGGGACAAGTTGAGGTGTCTAATAGGAAGATCAAACATATCCTAGAGAAGATTGTAAGTCGTACAAGGAAGTATTGGTCTATGAAACTTGACGACGCACTCTGGGCTTACCGCACAGCATATAAGACACCTATAGGCACAACACCCTATAGGTTGATGTATGGGAAGTCCTATCATCTTCCTGTCAAATTAGAACACAAAGTCTTATGGGCTATCAAATTTCTGAACATGGATCTTGATAAGGTGGGGCAGAAAAGATTTCTCTAACTCTAGGAATTTGAAGAGTTGAGAGTGCACGCTTACGAGAATGCAAGGATCTATAAGCAAAGAACTAAGGTATGGCATGACTCCCACCTGAAGAGCAAGGATGTCCATGAAGGAGACAAAGTTCTTTTGTTCAACTCAAGTATCAGGTTGTTCCCTGGAAAGCTAAGAACAAGATGGTCTGGCCCCTTTTTCTTCATAAAAATATACTCGTTAGGGATGATGGAGATTACTGGAGACAAGATAGGCACTTTCAAGGTGAATGGACAAAGGGTAAAAAGGTATTATGAAGACAAAGATTTTGTGAGAAGGACTGAACTGAGTTTGGTGGAACCCAGTCCTCTAGCTAATGAAATGAATGAGAAAGTATCAGCACCGTCTGAAGGAGAATGAAGCTAGAATGAGAGAAAAAGTCAATCTACAAGACTTTAAACTAGCGCTACTTGGGAGGCAACTCAAGCTTTTATTGCTTTCTTTTACAATTCATATTTTCCTTTATCTCGTGCTTCAGTCTTTGAGCTATATACCTCTCTCCTTCTAAGTATTTTGGGTTTTCACATCTAGAAAAAGTATAAATGTAGTATGTAAATTACATTCTTTTCACAAAAGTTTTATTGAGAGATTAGGTATTTTAATTTTAGTTATTTGATTCTATCAACTTGCTTTTGTGTGCACCGTGGTCGCGACATCTTCCGCGGTCATGGTACCTATTTACTCTCCTTAAGACCGCGGTTGTGGCATGTTTGATCTTGGTTAAGGTGGTCCACAAGGACGTGGTCACAACTATTCCTGAGTATATAAGCATAAACCTCTCGTCAGCAAGGTTTTCTCTCTCCTTGCTCTCTTACTCTCGAACCTTAGAAGAAACTTAACTAAAGAATTGCAAGATGTGAGAAAACAATATGACGATTAGAAACCCTCCTCCAAAAATGTTAGCAAGGAATGTTTGTTGCGAACCCGCCTCCGACGACATCATACCCTCACCACTGCTTCCCTAGCCACCATTCTGAATTCTTAACCACACTAAGGTACTGATTGTGTGTTCCTTTTGATCACCTTTGTTTCTATTTCTTGCCTTTTTGAGGTTTCATTGCCTTCTTGGGTTTACAACCCTAGGTTTTGATTTCCTCCTTTCCATGATAACCGCTGAGACTGACTTATCTCTTCTCCTTCACTAGATATCTCACCAGTGATTTCCCTTTTTTCACAGTCGTCCTTGTCATTTCAACTTGTGACTGAAATTATTGTGGCATTTTACTCATGTACTTCCAACTGTATCACCATTGGTCGGTCAGAATATGGGCGGGAATACCCACCATGATCATTGTGGTCTGGGTTGAGTAGGTACCTCCCTGACCGCGGTCGCGGCACCAATAGTAGTTTTTGCGGCAGTCACAGTCCAGTCTTATACGAATTTACCTTGATCCAGTCTTAGTAGACCACGGTCGCGGTGATTCATTGCCACAGTCACGGTGTTCCTTTGGTTTCATTAATCACCTACCAAGGTTGTGGCACCCTCGATCGTGGTACAACTTTCAATATATGTCGTGATCGCGGCATCTCATGTATTTCAAGCACAAACAATTAAAAATGCCATAAATAAAATATAAAATACAATCTTGCTAACAATAATTTTAATGTTGAAACTTTCAGAATGTCAACTTTAACAGAGGAAACTTTGATGAAGAAAGCAACTTCATTGAGGGGTGCAGAGGAAATCTTAGAGAAAATAACCAATGCACTGAAGGATAATCCAAACCTCTCACCAACGAAGAACCTTCAGTTGCAGCTAATGAAGAAGAAATATGAGTACATCCTGGTCCAAGGAGTCTCAAGAGACATCACAAATAGAGACTTTTGAATACTAGCCTTCTGAAACTGAACTAAAGAAGCTAGAGAAATGCAAATCTAAAGCCAAGGACGCAAAAAGTGGCAAAATGAGGAAATTGACAGTCGTGGAGAAATCAAAGGGATAATAAAAAGAAGAAGCCCCTGAAGAGGTCGATGAGAAAGAACAGAAGGCCCTCAACCAGTAGGTGTCGACGTTCATACCAAGAGATCAAATACACCAGTCACAGTTCGATTGGGCACTAAAGACCAAATGGTTCAAGCCGACGTGATATCTGGATGTTGAGGACTTTAAGAAGATGGGAATCTATGACATGGTTATCAACTTCTTGGAAGGTGCAAATCCACGCACCATGTGTACCTTAGAAGCCCCCTCACTAACTCAATTGATGGCAGAGTTCATGTCATCATTAGAAAAGCATCCCACCAGTGATGGCAAGCGCAAGAAGGGTGTCAGCTATTTCAAACTAGAAGTAATAACAGGAAGTAAGGCTCATATGATTACTGAGGCCATGATGAATACCATATTCACCAAGAGAACTAAAGAAGCACAACCATGATCAAATGTGCCAGGCGAAAAAGATGTCATCGGATACAACAGTCACAAGATGTGAGAGAAGCCGATCAGAGAATACGAGCACAATTTGAAGAATTCAAAGGCGACTCTCATCACCTCCTACTTAATACGATTGGTATAGAAAATAACCGCCAATACAATCTTTATGAGATCAGAAACTAGAGGAGTAACTAAGGGGGGACTATTTCTAATATGGTCCATTACCGGTGAACATTGGAAGACTACTAATCGACATGATGTCACCCGCAGTGGGAGGGAAAGCAAAGCAGACAAAATAATTTTGCATGAGAAGCCAGATAACTTGAATATCTTATTGCTATATGGATGCAGACTTGTTGATGAAATACAAGAAGACCAAGGGACATACAAAGAATGAAATTAAGTCCATCATCAACACAAGCATTCTGGCACAGAAAGGCAGCAAACTTTTCTACAGACAGAGTTGCTCCTAAGTACTTCTACTCCTACTAGAGATGGCATATTATGATGCCCACAAGATGCAACCCACACAGGAGGATGTGGACAAGATGTACTCAGGTTATATCAGTGTATATGTAGACCCATCATCAACCGCTAGAAAAAAGAACATGAGGTATAAGACTCCAGAAATGGAGATGTGAAAGCCATAGGAAAGAAAGAAACTGGCAATAAGGAAGAAAAAGAACAAACGTCAGACAAGTCCGCAACCCCAAATATACCCTCACCACACATGCCTGTAGAGATCAAAGACCAACCTGAGGTGGCAATAAATGAAGAAGGCGACCATACACATATCAAGGC
Source organism: Alisma plantago-aquatica (assembly GCA_963693085.1). Taxonomy (NCBI): domain Eukaryota; kingdom Viridiplantae; phylum Streptophyta; class Magnoliopsida; order Alismatales; family Alismataceae; genus Alisma; species Alisma plantago-aquatica. Next base: position 727,307,680 of record OY856410.1, on the reverse strand, counting down.
CACCAAAGGATAATGACATTTAGAGGTCAAACAAGAACCCCGCCAAGGATGCGAAGACCCCGAGGTTGCACCCAACCCCATGATCCCAGAAGTGGTAGTGCAAGTACCAGAGCAACCAGAGGTGAGCACTTTGGCCCAAGCAACCCATGTTGATAATAAGAAAAATAAGCCATCTCTACAACCTAAGGAGCCTATTACATCTATGACACCATCAACAATGGCTACAGAGAAACAACTCCAACGCCCACAAATATTTGGTGATGTATTAGGACACAAATTTATTCCATGTGGTTACATATGTAGAATGCTTCTAAAATTAATTTAAATATTACTTATAGCATTTGTACACTAACTATGTAGATACAAAGTTTAAACATGAGGACTGGGGCACTCCCCTAGTTCATGCAAGAGGTCATCAACACCAAAATGAAATGATGGGGCTTTGAAGACTAATTAAAAATGGTGGACCTCAGAAAGGAACGAGATGCCATGAGAACAGATAAAGAACTGATACAGAAGGGGTATGAAGAAGAGTTAGATGACCTAAAGAAGGAACATCAACGCTTAGATGAGGAATTTCGACATCTTGATGTAGAACGCCAAGAGATTGACAGTTGGCAGCAAAGAAAGAAGTCAAAGTGTCTAACCAGCCCTTCACATCACAAGCTTCCTCGAGCCCAGATAAAGATGATGATGACATAGGAGGGACAGGTGTGGGCACAACTTCAAAGGATGAGGTGCCAATGTGAAGACCACCCCAAAGGTGGAACCACATACAAAAGAAGCACCGCAACACTCAGAACCTCGTCAAGATGCCGAGACGAAGAAGACAAACGCGTTATCAAGAATGTTCGATTTCAACAACAGTCTAGAAGAGGACAAAGCTATAGTTGAGGAACCTCAACCAAATGTCGAACTCAGGAGGAAATTACTTCCATAGAGGAGCTAACGTTAAGAGAAATGAAGGACTTAAACAAATTCCTTAATGAAATGACTTTCAGCATAGACGTCTGTGACATTTTCCTACAAGATCTGGCACACAACAAACTTCATGACAGCATCTACGATGGAAAAATGGTCGCCACATTAGTATCACTACAAACGGCACAACTGGAGCAGCCATCAGAAGAAAATAGGCTGCTAGAAGAATTGACAAGAGACATAGTTGACAACAATGTAAAGAAGGCAACAGATTAGACGCGGATAGATGATGAAAAGTGAGTCCCTAGCTTGGTGGATACACCAGCAACACAACATTTTGCAATGCCACCGACAAGTGACAGGACATCTGACGATGAGGAAGGGGGGCTCACTACCTTCTTCACAAATGAGCCAGTCAGAAAGCAATACACACCAACTAATATTGACATGTTAGGTGTTGCCCCCCTACTTTGTAAGATGGGGGGCATGGACATGACCTCAGTATCTAGAATTACATGTAGAGATGTCCATATCTTAGAAGACATACTCGACAACAACCTTCTAGGCACTGATATTCTCTATCATAACAAAGGGAGGTTACCATCCAGAGACCACTTTATAGGGGTTTTCTTTAAGAAGGAAAGAGTGCATAGAAAGATGTTCAAAGTACTCTGTGCAACTCTGTCGGAGGAATTTTTTCATCCTGATAAGAAACAACCTATTTTTAATGGCACAACTCATCTAGCAGGTCAATTTTATCTAGAAATTATGAATCTACATATGAGAACTACAACGGGCAGTGAGTAGAGGGGGAACTAAGTTTGTAGTTATGCCTATAAGAAATGTTAAGCACTGGGCACTCGTTTACGTTGACCTATATGAGCGATGTACTACGGTGTTCAATTTCTGCACATCTGAATTGGGTAGCACCTCCCTGGTCTAAAAAAAAGACGCAATGGAGATACTAAAGGTGTCGTTGCGTCTGTAATGGGCTATTCATATTGTAGACAGTCGATACCAAGGGATATGGAAACAGTCAATATGTAAAAAGGTCCCTCAAGAAAAGCCTGGAACAAGGGATTGTGCCTTCATAGTACTCAGAATGATGGAAGAAATCAATAAGGGAATCTCACTGGAAGACCTCTTCACAGAAGATCTACATGGGTTACATCATGTTTACATAATGGAGGCTATCTATGATCGCCGCTTCTTCAACAACCCGGCGATGCCTTCAGAAGCAGTACCACGTCGGATTCACCAAGAAATACCTCTACCAAAAAAGAAAACTTGGAGGGAAAGAATTAAAATCCTATGGGTTGATCAAGAAGAACCTGCTAGAGCATCTGCTTGGAAGGAAGGATGGGTAGTCGACACTCTTGACAAAGCAGAGAACCAACCTAAGAGCAAGCCTAAACATGCTCCCATAGCAGAAATAGACAAAGAACAACCTCAAGATCATGAGCCCGAAGAAGGGTAGATAGAGGAAGAGGATATGCTAGAGATTAAACCAGATGGGATAGTAAGAAATAGTGCCAACCTTCAAGAATTTTGATAGGTGGAGTTGTGAGAGCTTGTCACTAGAATCCCTATAGCTAATAATGAAATGCTTAAGGGAAGGTGACACCACGGAAGAGGTAATCTTTGAAAGGGATGGAATTTGTGTACTAAAGGACGACCTCAGAGATACTTTAAAAATAGGAGGGTAGTTTTCAGTCAACACTATGTTAGCTTACCAAGCACTACTGAATGACAACATGTCAAAAGTGCATATGGCCTACTTCCTCTTAGTAGATGACATCTTGAAGGATAAAAGGTCAGGAAAAAAAGACCACCTACTGCAACGCCTGGAGACCTCTCTTCCATATTATATATTCTTACCCATTTTACATGATATTCATTGGACTTTGGTAGTAGTCACTATTATATCTAGGACTGCAGTTCTCTACAACAGCTCAGATGCAACCTTTGCACTCAAAAAAACAACAAACATGACTACTGCAAAGACACCTACAGAAGAAAAGGCAGTCATATGTGCCGAGGTAGTTGTAGAGATGCTCAAAAACCATGGAAAAGGGTACAATCATAAAGAAGGCAAAGACTTCAAGAAGATGTAGTTCTGCCACATAAGCCCTCAACAAGTACCTCTATCAAACGATTCTGGGTTCTATTGTCTGGCCTGGATGATCACCATGGCTACAATGAATATGAAGGTGGAGGTCCTGCAACATGAACACTACCACCCACTATGCAGAGTATACACCAGCATGCTCCTCGAGTCAAAGTGGGCCACCACAAACAACTAGCAGCAATAAAGAAAGCCCATTTATACATCCTACTTTAAATTTTAACATCTCGAGTCAGGGTGAATGACATGTTTGGGGGAGGAGTCATAAACAGGCGTGAGAGGTACAATTTCTTCACCAAATCACCAAAATTTTCAAAAAATTACTTGTACATTTTCTCACTTTTGCCACAATAAAATGCGAGAAACAAATGTTTCTAAAAATTATTTTCAAAAAAAATTTCTATAAGTTGCAGTTTTGCTTAGCCACTTATTAGACTTGTCAGTACCCCTGTTGAATGTTGTAGTGTTATCATTTCTAGAGAGGTGTAATGAGAGACTAATATACATAATAGTAAAAATAAGAAGCATAACAATACGGTTTTATCTCATTCTTATGGAAAAATGTTGTGTGTGGAACAATCCTATGTCTATGGAACCCTTGGGAACTGAAGGACTTTACCAAGCCATACTCATGACCGATCACCCTAACCTGACAGTTCTAGCTAGAAAATCCTCACCTCCTTTGAGAAGGAAACATCTACCCCTTTCAGGTTTAACTATCCCCACTTTGGGATAAAAAGAGGCTTGGCCTCCCAAAAAATCATGTAAAACCCCCTCACCCAAACGTGAGAGGAGAGATGAAAAGCCAAAAAGAAAAAAAAGTATATTGAGATATGTGCCCAAAAGATGTCGAAGGATCTCACACGGTTGGTGTATTATTGCACTCACAAATGCAAATATATCATGCCCGTAAGTGGAGTCCTGAAGCCAAGTATATCCACCTTCACTCCCAAGTAACACTCACGCAACCACCTGACTTAATGCCAGGAATCCTTACAGAAACATTGTGTTTAGGACAATGTGTGGGTGAGGGAAATTGAGGAGAGTAGGAAAAACACTTAAATCTTGAAGCCTACCTGAGCACGCTAGCATAGGGTCAATTAAAATAAAGGAAGGGTGTGAAAGCTACCCCTCAAAGGGATGTTGTACAAGAATGACTAGCAACCTAGCGCAGAAAGGGGTAAGTCATTAAGACGGAGAGCCCTTTACTACCAAAAGGCATTGGCAAGGATTCAGAGTCATGCACCTCTAGATATGAAAGGGAAGAAATAGAATCTCAGGATTTAAATGGACATATCACAAGAGTTTTACCATAAGAATGAGGTAACTTTGTAATGATAGGCTTTCTAAAAATTTTGTGGCCAATAGCTCATCTCTTTATGATTTCGGGCCTACCTTTAGCCTGAGGACAAGCTTGATCCTAAGTTTGGAGGAGTTCATAACATCTCATTTTTGTGTACTTTTTGTGTATGATTTATGCCTCCCCTAGCATACCTTTTATGGATTTCCCTACTTATTTTAGTACCTTAATGACAAAAATCTCAATTTCACACATCTTTCACTTTTGTAGGGTCCTGCAAAGATTTGGCCACGGTCAACACCACGACCATGACTGTATAGTCTACTAAGGACCATGTCGTATCCGATGCCTCTATCACCGTCTCTTCATACCTGGACCGTGACCATCCACCAGGGCAACGACCCATGATCGAGGCCATATTGTGACCAAAGCTCCCCCTCGACTATGGCATACAACTAGCACGTCTTGACCGCGATGGAGGTCGTGACTGAGGCCATACCACAATCGTGGCCTAGATGATTAAGTCGATGGGAAACATCTATAAATAGACCCCCACCTCGACTTGTCAAATTATCAGATCATCAAGGACCATGAAGTGTTACCAAACTTCAAAGTCACACACATCCGATCCATCAGTCTTGGATCTCTGAAGACAGAAGTCAGAGGAGAGAGATGATTGATCCCCCTCTTCTTTGAAGGAACAAGCCACTGCCATAGCACCCACTCCAGATATTGATTTGAAGAAGTAAAGTAATGCATCACCATCTTCTCTCTCTATCTAGATCTATTATCTCATTCACGTTGTACTCTCCCTCTCCATGCTCATTGATGTATCTATCATTCTGTGACGTCGTTATGTTGCCCGTCAGCATGTGTGGCTAAACATCTAACTTGGTTTGAGAGTAGCCACTAAGGCTTTCCCAACATCTATATTCTTTCTCCCCTTTGAATATATATAGCTCTTATCAAGATTATCTCCATGCATCTATTTTTAATGCTTCACTTGTATGCTTGGCTACCATCTTGAGATTTTGATTGTTAGTACCTTAAAAAATAGTACCATCCTTATCTAGTGTCATGGAGTAGTATGAATGCATGAAAATGCTGGAATGCTAAAGCTAACGGTCATATGGTTTTCCTTGTAGTTGTTGGGTCGTCATATCGAGAGAGATACTACCTTAGAACCTAGATCTATCCTAATCTCAAGAGAGGAGGGAATAGACATTTTGATGATTGCTTGTAATCCTGATAAGAGTATACGAGGGGGAGTGAGATTTGCATGTTGATGAGAGACCTTAGTAGGTGAAACGCGATCCACGTTTCCTACCATATCTTTGTTTCTTACCTCTCTTTAGCGTTTTCTCATGTTTCTATTTTTTTTTTTCTTTTACCTTTCTTTGTTTTGGCTGGAGCATCATCGTTCCTTAGGGAACACCCTTTCAAATCACCTGTTCATTTGGAGTGTAAGAGTGTGAGGCTCTACGTACTTAGAACTTGCCAACCTTGTCCCTGTGGTTCGATCCTGAATACTGCATCAGACCTCGTATATTAGTCACGGGGGCTTGAGTGTTGGGTATAATATTACAAATCTGACTACTATAGATCTATTGCATTGTAGACGTGTGATTTAGGCTGATCATTGACCATGCCCAAGCTTAGGACAGTTAGGTCGGATGTGTCCATCTTGGCCACACTCGTGGTAGATGGGTGTAGGTCAATCATCTCTATGGGGTTGACCATTTCTAATAGGGCATCTTCCTGGTGGGTGAGAATAGGAGCAATGGTTGCACTTGTCACGCCCTTGGTTTCCACCTGCGTTCTTCCTTTTATTGTTGTTGTTGTGCCCAGAATACTGGAACCTGGGGTAAGACTCTATCATCAAATCCTTGTCCACCATTTGTTGGAATATCAAAGGTAGTTGGGGAATAAGGTTACAGCCAACATTGTAGCTTAAGCCTTCTAGGAATAGGTTTGATCTTCTTTTAGTTCCAAGATCCACAACATAGCACTCCAGGAGGAGGAAATGTTGCACGTACTCAGAGATGCTCATTCTTCCTTGTCATAGACTATAGAACTTTGCCTCCTTCCTCTTCAGATAGGTGGGGCAGATGTACTTCTCATGGAATAGATTGAGGAATTGATCCTAGGTCATGCTTTAAGTATTGTGTGTATGAGCCATACCCGTCCACCAGACTCGTGTTGGCCCATCCAGCATGTATGTTGCAAAGTGAACCTTTTGGTGAGGAGGACATGTCATGCCCTCGAAGGTACGCTCCAAGGCCAACACCTAGTCGTCAGCCTTATCCACCATGTTTGGTTCACTCTCTCCCTTGAAGTACGGTGGTTGGATCTTGATGAAGTCCGTAAGGGTGAACTCTTTTTGTTTATTTGCATCAGCTGCAACATTGGAGAGTTGCCCCACCAGGATGGTCGAGAGTAGTTGGCACAACATTGTCAACTGTTGTTCAGGGGCCAGAAGAGGTGTGCCTTCAGGGGAAGTAGGGATTGTTCCGGTGTTTGAGGGAGTCACCGGAATATCTCGATTGTCGGTGTTGTCGGAGGAGGCTCCCGAAGAGGAGTTGTTCATGTTTCCAAACAAAACTCCTATCTTGAAAGATAAGTGTATGACACAAGATAACCAGGAGTGACAACAAGGATATCTAAGGCTATTATTTCCTATGGGAATACTATTTTGGATACTCAATATCAATGCAGGCCATGCAGGTATCATACGGATATGAGAGTCCTAGTAAACCAAACTAGTGGCATGGAGGAAAATATTGCCAGCCCCTAGACCCTGATCCTTTCTAGACACCCTTGCTTTCAATTTATGCCCTAGGTAGTTGCCCAACAGGATCTGATACCATGCTACAAAGAGGAGAGATCACCTCCTTACTAAAATTTAAAGGAAATACAAAACATCCACTTTTTCCAAAAATAATAGACATTGTGGAATGCATGTATAATAATCCAAGTAAAGAAGCATGATTCACACAAATGTAAAATGTTAATAGCAGCGAAAAGGAAACTAAGTTATTACATTGATTTTTGAACTCAGTTCACTACATGAGTTTCTTAAAAAGGGAAAACTAAAAAGAAACTATTGGGATCTAGCAATAAGCAACCTAGTCATCTTGATAGAAAAATTGGTATCTACTCCTGAACTTGATCTCCTTGGCCTTGTTCAACACCTTGATCAAGCCCTGGGTAGTTGGAAAAGCACCCAGAAAAAGAAAGAAGCAAGGTATGTGTAAGAGATAATGAACAAGGAAGAAAGATAATAAATAGCATGGAAGGTAAGGCTAAGATTTCATCATAAGATGAAGATGGTTAAAAGTATGAGGCATAATAAAATAGATGCTTGCCATAACAAGAAAAATAACAACATGTGTGCATGCATGATTAATATTGAATACCTTAACTAAGTAGGGTTGAGGTACCTACTACCTACTGGACCTCAACCAAATAGGTGAGGGAGAGCAACATATTCCAGTCACCTATCAAATATTTTATATTGGGGAGAGTAACACATTCCCTTGGGCAAATTTACACATGCCCTATCTATGGGTGGTTGTACAAAAGTACCACTACACTAGTTAAATAGTCTAATAAAATCAACATGCTAAAGAACTTTGGCAAGTATAAGAATTAAATAATAAAAATATGGAAGTGGGGTACAAGATCTAAGGAATAAACAACAAAACTGATTTTGAGGCAAGTATAGAAAAGGAAATAATAATAGAGAGATTAGAGTTTAATAAGTGCCTCATTAGGGAAATTTGGTTAGGGTTGCAAATATTCCCAACTAAGGTGAAAGGATGCACATACCTCTCTTATGGAATTCAATTACTCACTTTCACCACTTTAATTGAGTCTAGGTCCACTTTTCCTATTTTCATTGTATAATCATATATTAGGGTTTTACGTACGCATTAAGGTAAAGAAACCCTAACTTTTAGACCTTTTTTATCAAAACATCGATTTAGACTCACAAATTGTCACCACTAATCTTATTAGGCCCTCTTGATTAAGAAAACAAATAATTTTATCAATTTTGGAGTTATGATGATTAAAGTGTATTTTTGGTGATTATATGTATTAAAATCATTTTTAGAAAACACCTTTCATAAAAACTCAAACCCAAACCTTGAAAGATTTTTTTATTAGAAAGCTTACATTTTTTATTCCAAAACATATTTAATTTTAATTTTTGAATAAAGGAATAAAAAGATATGATTTTTCCAATATGGACCGATCAAAAAATTAGGAACATACTTTTAAGGTATGAAATTTGTGAGAAAAAGAGAAGAGTGTGGCTCGACCCATTGACTTGGCCCAATCAGATCCGTCCTAGTCATGGGTCAAAGGTGTGACTTTGACTCGCTCAAAGCAAAGAAGATGATGGTGAAAAGATGATATTACCCTTGTAGAAGAACAGAAAGAAATGGGGGCAAAGGTGTAAAATCACCTAGGGGATTCATTCCCCTCCCTCAGCACCATGCACACAAGCAGTGCAGCTACTTCAAGATCATTTTTGGGTGATCTCGCGAGACAACCTAATTCGAGAAACCAAGATAGCAGAAAGAAAAAAGGGAGCAAGACGAACTTACTTATGCTCTCAATTTGCACAGAGACGGCGAGAGGAGGAAAACCTGCCTCCGCAAATCGTGGAACAAAACTTGATTGTCAGCAATCAAAGACACAATCTCACAAGCAATTGGAGGGAGAGAGTAGTTGTAAAGGGGATAGGGAAGACTGGGGTATAGGTAGGCGAGGTTGAGAATAAAAGAGAGAAGGATTATGCCTGAACTTGCTTGAAGAGGAAGGTTTGGGGCTTTCTATAATACTCTACAAAATCATGAAAATAGGGGATCAACTAGTGCAGTTTCTTATTTGGAAATGGTTGGAGGAAATTTCATGTGATTCAGTTGAGAAACGAGTGAGAAATTTCAAAAACAAAATTACCCTTTCTCTGTGTCTGTTGCCGAAACAATGAGTTATTGAAGAAGACTCATGAGTCGTTGGATCGTGGATCCAATTATCACAATCACAGGGGTCAAAATATTTAAAAAGTCAACCATGTGACGCATTAAATCAAATCCTAATCAAATTAGAATATAGTGTGTATACATTAATTTCTCTTTTTCTCTCTCCTCGTTTGAGCCTGCAAACATGCTCCAAATTAGTTGAAAATTGACATCTGGCCTAATTTTGATATGAGGAATCTGAATATGCAATTATATTTTCCTTTTGAGTACTTTTGTTTTGTTAAATAAAAGAAATCTTATTTTCTTTTTCTTCCATCATTAATTGTTATTAGATTCTCCAAATTTGATGAAACTTCACCCAAGTCACATTAAGTGTCTTGGATACAAATTTGCCATAAATTTTACATGTTGAAGTTATTTATACCTTTATTTAATATTTTGAAGGTTCTACACACTTTCTCTCTCCTAATTTCACCTTTTAATCAAATATTCTCCATATTGAGTGAAAAACTCACCCAAAGGCATATTTTAATGTCTAGACCACGAATTTGACATTAGTTGTTGCTTTTGGAGTCATCAATGATTTTTCTTTATATTTTTGAGATATCTCATGTATTCCCATTCAATTAATGCAGTTATTCTTACTACTTTTTCAAAAGTTGTGAACTTATCACTTAAGAAAAATTGTATTCAGAGAAAATGAATTTGGATTTAGAATTATCCTTTGAGTTCCCCTTTTATGGATTTTAGGAAATTTACTCTTCTTTTCACTTAATTAAAAATTAATTTATTTAATGTCACATTATCTTAGTTTTAAAATTTTCTTTTCTTTTTCTCATACAAAAAGGCCATAGAACCTTCTAGATTGATTTTATCTTATCCATATGCCTCTTAAGTGGATATTTTGCAAAATAAACCCTTTTATAAACTTTTATTGAGGTATTTGTGCATAAATCCTTATAATGTCAAATATAGGGAACAAATGTATACCAAACCTTTATAATTTCCACTAATTCAACATTAAGGACATACATAAAAGGAAAAAGCTTAAGAAAAAGCTTAAACTAAGATTGTACATGAATTTCAGTTCGTTACACTTCAACTTTGTTGGCTAAATGGACATCTATAAATCCCTTTGCTTTGATTATGACAAACATTTCATTCTTATTGATCTAACGAGCTACTTGAGTGTGCAGGAATAAGGTGGATGACAAAGCAACTAGGGAAATCCATATGCTTACATGTTTATGTTTTTATGCAATGTAATCGCTTTGTAAAAACTTGTACAAATATATAATGTACAAGTACTTAGATTGCATGTAAATCAAGCGTTAGATCTTCCCTAGCTAAACACCACATTTAGATAAGTCATCCCCTTCAAATAGAATCACATATGCACACTCATACATATAATTAGTGCCTAAATTGAAACATTGAAACAGGATCAATATCGGTCGACAAACTCCTCGACCGAGACACTCTCGGTCGACAATATTCTCGACCGAGAAAGATCCAAAGTAGCCATTAGATACAACTGACAAGGTAGTTGGCAATTGGAGATAGACGTTGCAAATCACTTGTTCCAGAGAGCCTGTCGGTCAACAAAAGTTCGACCGAGTAGGTGTCTCGGTCGACCATTCCTCGACCGAGATGGTCTCTGACAGCAACTGCAGAATTAATTAATTAGCCGTTGTTAAAGTAACAAACTTGTACCTAACGGCTAGTTAAGCACTTAGAAACCCCTAGAAGTTGTCTAGAACGTCCTTAAGCATCCTTAGGCCATTCCTATAAATAGGACAAGCCATAGGACACTAAAACTTACTTGTTACACTTGAGAAATCCTTGAGCATACTTTGAGCAATCTGTTTGTGAGCAATTTGAGCATTGTGACAATTGGCTACTTCCTTCCTTAGCTCAAAATTCGTGTCCTATAGGCTAGTATCTCCTACCCACTGCAATCACAAGTCCATACACTTGGTTAGGAGATCTATACGCTTGATCTAGGCAAATCAAGCCTTGGGCTACAAAGGATAAGTTGTAATTTCCTTTTTCCTTTCTTGTTCTCTATTACCGTTTGTACTCTCCTTGCTACTCCTAGGTTGGAGGCTGCTGATTGGATAGGGTGGAGATCTTCTTGGTGAAGAAGGTGACTTTGAGCTACTTCAGAAGGCTGGTGTAACGGGAGGTTACTTCTAGAGAGGAAGGCTACTTCAAGGGGGAGCTTGGAGTTACTTCAAGAAGGCTACCTCAAAGTTGGTGCACCTACTTCAAGTGAAGGTTGTTCAAAGGGTGTAAAGGAAAGTATTGTATTTTGTATAAATCCTTGAGAAGGTAATAAAATAAATACTTTCAAAATCCCGGTTGGGTAAGCAACCGGGTAGTGGACTGACAACTTTAGTATTTGCTAAAGTTGGAACCACTCTAAACACCTGTCTCCTTCTTCCAATTCCAATTGTGGTTGTTTGAGTTAAATAAATTGTTAAAATTATTTTAAAACTCTATTCACCCCCCTCTAGTGTTTTTCAATTGGTATCAGGGCGAGGCTTCAAGGAACCCTAACCAGGTCTTGAAGAATGGAGGGTAATGGTGATTACAATCACAACAAAAGGTGCTGCTTGGACAAAACTACAACATGTTGCAATTGGTGCTTAGGAACAAGCCACACAACAACTAGATGCCCATGGAGATCAAAGAAGGAAGATGAGAACAAAGATTGTCTCATTGCTACAACTAGCGAGGAAGAAGAAGAAGAGGTAAGTCTTTTTGATTTATCTAAAGAAGAACTAGTTGCTAGCCTTGAAGAAACACATATTAAATATGTTGATTGCAAAAAGAAATTAAAGAAATCTAATAAAGCAAATGATGAATTACATGCTAAGCTTCTTGCTATTACATCTGAAAATGAAGATCTTAAAAAGATCATTGAAGATCATGATATTGAGATAAAATCTATAGAGGCAAATTGTAATCTACTTTCTTTAGAGAAAAATAATTTGCAAAGTCAAGTGAATGATCTTCAAAAACAACCCATCTTATGCAACCATCTAGATTATGATTCTATTGTCAAAGAAAGAAATTCATTGTCTTCTAATCTAGATCAAGCAAAACTAGATATCAAGAAGAGAATGGAAGAGATTGCCAAGTTACAACAAAAAGTTAGTAATTTGAATAGTAATGGCATTCTTGATAAAATCTTAGATAATCCCTATCATCAAATCGGGAGAAGAGGACTAGGTTACAAGCCTAAAGGGAAATCCTATCAACAACCTAGTTGGAGAAAGTCACAAACACATCAATCTATATATGTACCTAAAGGAACATCATCACGATATGACAACACTGCACACAACCATAGAAAAAGATATGAGGTTGACTCGATATGCTGTCATTATTGTTTGTGCCTTGGTCATTATTCCTTTTCATGTCCTTACAAGAGAAAAGATGTCGAGTTAGTTTGGGTTCCAAAACCTCCAAACTAAATAAACGCAATTAAGTTGAGATATGACCAAGAACCTTAGTTGCATAATTCTACGTCTATCTCAACTCAACATAATGGAATAACAAATAAATTTAAGTATCTAAATATCTAACTTGCATAGTTATGTTATATTTGGAAGCAATTAACAGTTTCAGGAATATTGTCGGTCGAGAGACTGTCGACCGAGATACTGTCGGTCGAGAAATTATCGACCGAGCATGTCACTGACTTCCAGTCTGTTGCAAAATTGCTGAATTCGTTGATAAAATTGCTATCTATTCATGATTAATGATTGGATATATATTTTGGAAATCATCCCTACAAATTTAAATTAATATTAGTTTATTCCCTAAATGATTTAAGTTTAAACTGAAATTATGCTTAGTTTAATTTCTATCATTATTCACATGATTTCTTTATTTTCTGGTCTATCCATATAGAAATCATGTGATTAAAATCATGTGATTATTTACTGTTATTGTTCTGTTATTACATCATGGATATGCTTTCACCATTTGGTATTGTGATTAGCTTGGATAGATAATTGTCTGCATGAATCTGTGATGATATATATAGGAAAGAAAATGCTTTATTGGTAATATGTTATGCTTGCAACACATAAGACAAAATCTCTCAATTAGTATCTTTAAAAGACTTGAGATATTTAGTGTGCCTTCAGTAAAGAATCTTATGAGGATACTAAACGACGTGAAATTTGATATTCATATTACTACAGCAAAGCCTATATTTTAAGAAAAGGACAAATGTTTTCATATTAAGTATTATGCTTCAACTCGATACTTAATCAAATCTTATGCAGATATTATACTTCATAATGTTCAATTTGAAAAATCTACAAATCTGCCTCTTGGTTAAAATGAAATTTGACCAAGGGGCGCTATGGTCGTAGTCAAATTCGGCCTAAAATAAGTTTGACACAATAACTATTTGAATATCATTTTATTGTGATTAAAAGCAAAATCAATTTATGATCACAAAATTGTCCCAATATTGTCAATAATAAAACAAAATATTACTCCCTTAGAAAATATATATATGCTCTAAAAATTCAGTCTATCATTTGCATTAAAAATCAGCTTAAACATTTGTACCCAGTAAGTCTGTCGGTCGACGAATCTTCGACCGAAAACCTCTCGGTCTGCCCACCTCTCTCGACCGACAGAATCTAGACAGACCTAACATCGGACACACTTCCGGTCGACAATTGTTCGACCGAGACAGTGTCGGTCGACAATTTCTCGACCGAGAAAGAGCCGTTGGGATATGACTGTTGCAATCCGACCGTTACCGTTAACGACCGACCGTTGCAAGTCGACCGTTGGACGGCTGAGTGGCGTGTCTGGAATATGACAGTTGCGGACGCTCGGTCGACAAATTGTCGACCGACCCGGTCACTGGATTTCTATAAAAGGGACCAAAAATGGGTCACTTCTTCACACTCTCATATTTTTGTTTCCATAGGCTCTCTCTAGTGAATTCTTGTGCAAATCTTTAGCATCCTCATCCCCAAGACTTCATTGCTTCTTCTCCACCTTCAAGCAACGCAATGGCATCATCCTCTGCTCGTGGAAAGAAGAAGGTCGCTGGCAGAAAACAAAGGGAGGCTACTCCACCATTGACGATCATCAACGACATTGCCTTCGTCGACGGAGATGCTGGTGATCGCTATCTACGACTCTCCTCCAAAGCTCCTCTTCCACGACGACCAGTTGAAGTTATGGACTTCCTCAACATTGTCGACTTGGAGGACCTTTTTGAAGTGCAAAAGTTGAAAGAATTCATCAACCCTTCTTTCCCTTCCTATTCCACCAAGGTAGTGAATGAATTCTATGCTAACCTCATCTCTCATTCTGAAAATGAAACCATCTTCTTCTATACTATGGTCAATGGGCATAGCTTTCGATTTACTGAAGAGGATATTCTTGAAATGCTAAATATTGACCTAGATGAATATCAAGACACTCTTGACCTTACCACTGGAAACCCACTTAATCAATTTTCCCAAGATAACCATACCGTTAGTCTTAGTGACATCAAAAGAACCATTTTTCAATCCAATACAACCTGTCACGAAGATAGAGGCACATACTATGCTATCAATCTCAAACCAGCTGCTAGGATTGTAAACCTTATTGTTTCAACAAACATACATCCTAGAGCAAATAAGTCTGAAGTTAACATGCTTGAGTTTTCTGGCAATCCTCCATATGCTGATCTTGTATGCCAAATTACTCAACATTTTCTTAAGACCCAAATTGAGGATATGGGATATACATGGGAGCGTAGACCACAAAAAATAAGTAAGAATACTGTAGAAAAATGGGAATTGATTTCGGTCATAAGAGGGCTAGGGTAGAAGGAGAGACATCTACCCAAGATATACCACCTCCACCTCCTCCTACCAGCCTACCCTATGATCCCATCCAAAACACTCTAACATATGTTGCTGGGTCACAATATCATCTTAGTAAACAACTAGATTATAACCATCATGCCATGACTTATCTAAACCAAAGAATGCAAACTCTTTCTCCAAACCAACCAGATGAATATCCTTATTCTTTAAATCCTGGCATGCTCAATCCATATAATCCATCTTACAACTACTATCAACCTCCACCTCCACCATCTACAGATCTCACGCATACTCAGTTTTCATCAATGCAACTACAAGATATTGTTGCTCATTTCCGATTTGATCGTGTTCCAACCTTCTTGGAGGCATATGCCTTAACCAAGACAGGTGCTCTGGAGTGGCAAACTTTGGTCCAGTATTATGGAGCTGAGCCTTTTCTTGGGAAAGACCCTGATGTTGATGTAATTCTTAAGTCTTTCCAGTGAGATTTGGAGTTGTATTAGTTGTAATGGAATCTTTGCAAAATTGTAATAAATGGGTTATCTTTACATGATTTGGCTATCTTTTCATGCTTGTAATGAAATTGGTTATCTTTATAATGGATATCTTTTTTGCATCATTTGAATTTGGATTATAAGACTATTGTAGAGCATACAAAATAAGGGGAGTAATAAATACAAATAAATCAAAAAGGATGAAAATCTTTGCAAATACCTAAAAGTTAAAGTTATGGCTAAATTGACATCTATTGCAAAGCACTTATACCTTGGGATATCTATCTAAAGGGGAGCATAGTATAAAATTAAGGGGGAGAAGTAATATCAAATATTCAACATGGATATCTTTTTGAAATGACAAAGGGGGAGAAAAGAATATCAAAATAAAATAAAGATCAAAACTATAATAACTGAGTTTCATAATGAAAAAAAGGCCAAGCACTCACTTGCAAAACAAGAATGGCTACAAAAGGTAATCTTCAGGTATGAAACTCATATGTTTTATATTTCTTTTATTTATATTTTGGAAATGTTTGTCATCTTTAAAAAGGGGGAGATTGTTGGCTAAATGGACATCTATAAATCCCTTTGTTTTGATTATGACAAACATTTCATTCTTATTGATCTAACGAGCTACTTGAGTGTGCAGGAATAAGGTGGATGACAAAGCAACTAGGGAAATCCATATGCTTACATGTTTATGTTTTCATGCAATGTAATCGCTTTGTAAAAACTTGTACAAATATATAATGTACAAGTACTTAGATTGCATGTAAATCAAGCGTTAGATCTTCCCTAGCTAAACACCACATTTAGATAAGTCATCCCCTTCAAATAGAATCACATATGCACACTCATACATATAATTAGTGCCTAAATTGAAACATTGAAACAGGATCAATCTCGGTCGACAAACTCCTCGACCGAGACACTCTCGGTCGACAATATTCTCGACCGAGAAAGATCCAAAGTAGCCGTTAGACACAACTGACAACGTAGTTGGCAGTTGGAGATAGACGTTGCAAATCACTTGTTCCAGAGAGCCTGTCGGTTGACAAAAGTTCGACCGAGTAGGTGTCTCGGTCGACCATTCCTCGACCGAGATGGTCTCTGACAGCAACTGTAGAATTAATTAATTAGTTGTTGTTAAAGTAACAAACTTGTACCTAACGGCTAGTTAAGCACTTAGAAACCCCTAGAAGTTGTCTAGAACGTCCTTAAGCATCCTTAGGCCATTCCTATAAATAGGACAAGCCATAGGACACTAAAACTTACTTGTTACACTTGAGAAATCCTTGAACATACTTTGAGCAATCTGTTTGTGAGCAATTTGAGCATTGTGACAATTGGCTACTTCCTTCCTTAGCTCAAAATTCGTGTCCTATAGGCTAGTATCTCACCCACTGCAATCACAAGTCCATACACTTGGTTAGGAGATCTATACGCTTGATCTAGGCAAATCAAGCCTTGGGCTACAAAGGATAAGTTGTAATTTCCTTTTTCCTTTCTTGTTCTCTATTACCGTTTGTACTCTCCTTGCTACTCCTAGGTTGGAGGCTGCTGATTGGAGAGGGTGGAGATCTTCTTGGTGAAGAAGGTGACTTTGAGCTACTTCAGAAGGCTGGTGCAACGGGAGGTTACTTCTAGAGAGGAAGGCTACTTCAAGGGGGAGCTTGGAGTTACTTCAAGAAGGCTACCTCAAAGTTGGTTCACCTACTTCAAGTGAAGGTTGTTCAAAGGGTGTAAAGGAAAGTATTGTATTTTGTATAAATCCTTGAGAAGGTAATAAAATAAATACTTTTAAAATCCCGGTTGGATAAGCAACCGGGTAGTGGACTGACAACTTTAGTATTTGCTAAAGTTGGAACCACTCTAAACACCTGTCTCCTTCTTCCAATTCCAATTGTGGTTGTTTGAGTTAAATAAATTGTTAAAATTATTTTAAAACTCTATTCACCCCCCCTCTAGTGTTTTTCAAACTTGGTCTTTGATTTTAGCCTTATTCTTTCTCTTGAGCTCTTTCTCTTCTTGTGTTTCTTCTTCCTCTTGCTTGTCAAGTGCAACTTCATGGGCTTGTAGATATTATATTAGCTCTTCAATGGGAACTTCACCATGGCTCTTACTTTCTTCAATGGAAGTCACCTTGGATTGCCACCTCTTGGGGATAGTTCTAAGAATCTTTGAGTTGATCTCTCCTCTAGCCATAGGATGTCCTAGGATGGCAAGACCATTTACAGGGGTGTTGAGCCTTGAGTACATATATGCCACCCTTTCTTCCTTTCCCATCTTGAAGTTTTCAAGTATCCCTTTGAGCATATCTACTTTGTTTTCCTTCACTTGCTTTGTCCCATCATAAGTGACGCATAGTTTTCTCCATATCTCATAGGCTGTTTCACATGAAGAAATTTAGTTGAATCAGAGGAGGAAATTGAGACATAAAAAATGTGAATGGCTCTTGTATTCAAGGTTGCTTCTTGAAAGTAGCCTCATCACATTCTTCTATCTTTCTCTTTGGTAGCTTGTATGTAAGGTTCACCATTCTTCATAACTCAAGACTTGATCCATGGATATAGAATTGTAGCCTTCTCTTCCAATAGAGGAAGTTGCTCCCATCAAAGATTGGGATGTTGATGAGGTATCTCCCACCTTGATAATCATCCGTCTTCTCCTACTTGTGGAGATATGCTTGGAGAAGACCCGCTCTGATACCACTTGTTGGATATAAGATGATGGGCTCTAGAGGGGGGTGAATAGAGCTATAAAAACATAAGCCAAATTCATTAGAGCTTTAATATATATCACAATATAAGGTTACTAATATGAATTTAAGTGCAACTAAATATACATAGCAAGGGAGAGAAAGATTGAATGAGCATCAAATAACACAAGTACTTATAGTGGTTCCAACCTCCAAACTAGGAGATTTACATCCACTCCATTGAGAGGTCAACTTCTATGGTTTTTCAACGTGTTTCACTCATTACATTCCATTACAAGAGCTTTAACATAAGACATTCATTTTTTGGGATAAGGATACCCATCCTTCCCTTTGAGGAGAAGGGTGACAACAACCTACCAAAGGACTTATGTATCTAAGACCAAGTGTCTTCAAACTCACCAAGGACTTACCCACTTTTGCAATGAGTTTTCTGCCTTCACCAAGAAATTACCCACTCTTGATAACAAGTCTTCCTCCTTGAAAGAGTTACCCACTCTTCTTGGAACTTCAGTATTTGACTTTCCTTCACATGGAGAAGCTTTCACCAAGGAAATCCTTCTCTTGCTCTTCTTCACCTCTCTTAGCCAATAGAGAAAATCTTCATCTTCATAGTAGAAAGAGAGATTGGGGAGAGGAGGAAGTGAGAGCTGAACAAGACATCATGTAGGACTAGCTCTCATACAAATCTCCTAGTCACTCTAATAGATGTAGCAATGATTAAGCTTAAGAGTGAAAGGAGGCTCTTGGAGGAACTTCAATTATAATATAAGGACATTCATAGTGCTTGTCTAACCATGGGATGAAGACCAAGGGGTCCTATTTATGGTTGAGGTCTCCCACTAGCCAGTAGAGACACTTAGAATTGAAGTGTTGCAATAGATATATTTTTTAGTTTTACAACACTCCAATGGCTAGAAATTCTTTTTGCATATTTCGTATATTGCGATCGGTCGAGTTTATTTTTAGAAAACTCGACCCATAGCACTATGAGACGAATCAAATTTGAGTTGTTGGTTGAGTTTAACCTAGATGAAACTCAGTTGGTGGCTTAAATTTGGTTTCCTATAACGGATGTCAGTCGAGTTTGTTCTGGGAAAAACTCAGTCAAACCTCAAACTTTCCAAAACCCACCAAGGGTGTCGGTCGAGTTTATCCTAGATGAAACTCAATCGAGAAAGTTCCCTATAATAAATTTTGGAAATTTTCATAAAATTGTTTAAATATTTGAATTGAGTGCTCTTGATTTTTTTAAGCTTAATTACAAGTCATACAATCATTACAATTGATTTACAATATGATTCTAAAAGAGATACATCATATTTTACAAAAGTGCACTTGCATTGATTTTGACTTGTCTTTTCACCAAGTTAGGATGCATAAGTTTAGGCATTTGGAGGGTGTTTGTACCTAATCTAATATCAGTTGAGTAGAAGCATTAGATAAAAATAAGTGGAATATTTAGTCATCATCAAAATAAGGGTTTAGTCAATTGAAATAAGGGTTTCCATTTAGACCTTGAGTCAACAACAATAATCACGCTCTACCAAGAACCATTGGAAACATTGTGTTCTCACCTATCAATGGAGACAAGGTGTTGTCAATGATCAAATTCTCCTTCCATCAATTAATGTGAATTATGCATCATCAACCAACGATGCCAAAAAAAATCTCTATCGATGGAAGTCTAGTGTCGCCTATTGACGGTCGTCTTTTGATGGAATTCATTTGTGCCTCAATAGATGAAGCATCTACTTGTTCATCTATTAATGAAACCTTTCAAGTGTTTACCTTCTGATTGGGAACTTTAGGAGTCGTGAGACCCATCATCTTCCTCCTACAATTGTCCCTTCGCCTCCATGGTGATTGGCAACTTAACATAGGAGGGTGGGGAGAGTTTCAAACCCTAACCTTCACCTATATATATAAGGCCATCTTCACCATAAAAAGGATTCTCCTCTGACGCCTCCAGGCTACCAAATTCATTTCTGAGCATACATCTCCAATTTCCATTGACCATATTTATAGGTTGATGTCATGTCCACCTCCTCTTCCACCAAGCATCCAAGGTTTAGACATCGAAAGCGGCCACTCCTATAGTGCTTCTTTTTATTGATTGACAACCTCTACCCTTGTGAACCTTCTGCTCCTTCCTTGTAGAAGATTGATACTAGCTGTAAGAAGGAAGATGACATCCCAAAAGACCTTCTCTGACAAACATCAAACAACGCTCTTTCTATTGTGTTGACCCCATCATCCCCGACCTCAAAACTTACTATACATTATGTGTTTTAACTCTAACTACAAATATCATTTTTCTTACTCAACCCATGCACGAGCTTACTTGTCATGAATTCTTTTATGCTTAGGTGGAGCTTGCACGCAATGTACTCATGAAAAGAATTGTTGTCATGTTTGTTTTATGTATATTTTCCCATTTGGTCACATTTTTTATTGTTTGACCATTTCCGCTAAGAAATATGTGCTTGTAAAATTCTTCTTCAATTGTGTGGAATAGAAGCAAATAAACGTTAATACACACTGAGAATGACTTAAGAGAGACAATTACCTTTTATAGGTGCTTTTTTTCTCTTTGTAATTTCCATATTAATACAACAACTTTCCACACTCATGACTCTTGGACATCTCGCTAACACCGTATTAAATTGTAATCGTAATAAATGCATGGTGGCTATACTTTTTATTATTAACAGATTTATGGATGATATCATAACTTAATTGATGAAAATGGTGTATAAGGTATGTATGGTTGAGCTATAAAGGTGAACAACAATAAAATGATATGACGGGCATGGATTGTATGAGTTGACAAAAGTTGGGGTGATTTGTAAGTATCACAACTATACCAAGATCAAATACTAGACCAATATATATATATATATATATATATATATATATATATATATATATATATATATATATATGTATATATATATATATATTCAGGCTAGAATACACTCAAGTGTACAGATCGCACAAATACACTCAAGTGTGTTTGCATATCAAGACTGTTTTTTGCAAAATGTAAACCGTTGATCTTCACCATCATACTATAACTAGGCTACATACAAATTTTGAGCCCATTTGGATGAGTGTAAGTCACTCATCCAAGGGCAACAAAATCGACACCTGAAACTAATTTGAAATGTATAATTTTTACGGTCTTTATAGCATGACCTATAAATGTCCAAATGTGCTCAAATTTTGCATATGAGCTATTCACAACATCTTTAAGAAGATCGACAGATTAGATTTTTGAAAAAAAATATTGCATCATGAAAAACTACTTGAGTATATTTTGCTCTGAATACACTCGTCTCTCTCTCTCTCTCTCTCTCTCTCTATATATATATATATATATATATATATATATAGAGAGAGAGAGAGAGAGAGAGAGAGAGAGAGAGAGAGAGAGTCAGGCTAGAATACACTCGAGTGTACAGATCATATGAATACACTCAAGTGTGTTTACATATCAAGACTATTTTTTACAAAATATAAACGATTGATCTTCACCGTCATACTATAACTAGGCTACATACAAATTTTGAGTCTATTTAGATGAGTGTAAGTCACTCTTCTAAGGGAAATAAAAGCAACACGTAAACTAATTTGAAATCTATAATTTTTGCAGTCTTTATAACATGACCTATAAATGTCCAAATGTGCTCAAATTTTGCATATGAGCTATTCACAAGATGTTTAAGAAGATCAACATATTAGATTTTTGAAAAAAAATATATAGCATCATGAAAAACTACTTGAGTGTATTCTGCTCTGAATACACTCGAGTATATTCTAACCTGAATATATATATATATATATATATATATATATATATATATATATATATATATATATATATATATATATATATACAACTAATTAAGTTTAAGTAAATCTATGTTACATATAGAATACTGGTATAAAAACTGAGGTAAGTCAAGTAGTCCATTCGAGTAACATTTGTATAATCGTACAAAAGAAATATAAATGCCATATGTTTTTATTGACTTCATGTGTTATGTTTGCATAATATTTGAGATGAAAACATAATGACCTAGATTGCAATCACTTCCGTTGTGCTCTCTTTCTCTTCCTCTTTTCTAAAGTGATTTAATCCTTGTGAAAATTCTCCTAAAGGGTAGAGTTCTCATGAATGATTACGAGAAGATGGACAATGTCGAGAGCGGAAGGCTAAACCAGATATATCATGATGAGTGTTGGATCCGTTAGCAAAAACTAGAGGGGAATAATCCGTTTACAGGTACGGCCAGAGCCGGATGCCGCCGTCAAGCATTATGTGATCAAAATTAATCAAAGTTTAGTCAAATCATATATATAGCAAAACACGCAAGTACGCAGCCATTACTTGAAGCACGGCTTTCGCCTTACTTGCTGCTCGTGTAACAAAATATATAATGAATAAGAAACGGCGAACTAAACGGTAGAGCCGGAGAGCCGGAGTGTTCAGCTGCGAGCCTGCGGCAGTGCCATCTGAAAAACACAAATGGGACTGGATTCTGCCACAGGTTGCCATATCAACACCGCTGAACTAAACTTCCGACATTCATCCCTACTGTTTTTATCATTATTAAGAAAATCCACATGCCAAACCAGAAGTTCAGTTATGGATTGGCTACTCTCATACATCTGGACACAACTATATTACTTACACCTATGATATGATGGGAATTTTTTTTATTATTAAGTTAATCATACTCACGTCATGCTATCTTCATTGTCAAAAAAAAATCTAGATGTTAGTGTTGTTGTCAACCCAAGGATGGAACACTAGTGTGCGGTGAGAGTGGGTCGATCTCACTACTACAGAAATGACGTATAACGTCACATTTACTAACGTCGGTTGAAACTCAAAAACCGACGCCAATAAATTACGACATCGGCTGCAAATACAAACCGACACCTATATGTGAAAATCGGCCGATTTTCATAAGACACAGGTATCACTTTTTATTTAGCGTCAGTTAGGCGATAAGAAACTGACGTCTAAAATCACCCGCGAAATACAATTTTTTCAGTAAAAAAATTACCTCCAAAATTTCATATACGGCGTCGGTTATTGTGCAAGTAACTAACGACTAAAGATCTTTTGTGAGACAAAATTCATCCCCATTTTTGTCGTCAGTTTTGTTAGACGAGTCGACGTTGATGTGTGTTCGCGCGATGTCTCTGCAAAAAAATTTCCCCCCAAATTGCCCAATTGGCGTCGGTTTTAGATGGCAACCGACGACTATAGTTGTAACTCAAGAACATTTTTTTGTCGGCATATGTGGATAGAATTCGGTTGTTTTATGTTGAAACCGACGACTATGATTGTACATAGGTGTTAGTTTTTTGTTATGACCGACGCTTATGTTGTTAGAAGCGTCGGTTCGACGCTGATACTTAACTTAATAGCACCCGCACGACCGCGTGAGGCAGACTCTCTATTTCATTCTCGCTACTGATTGATCGAGCTAGCTAGGTCTGGCGATTCCCGCTTGCCGCCGCCACTACTGCTGAGGATCCAGGCGCTGCCGTTGCGGAGCTGCTGCTACTACTGAGGAGCCACGAGCTCGCTGCCGCTAGTACTTCCTCCTTCGTCTTCCTCTTCTTCTTCCTACTACTCTTCTTCCTTCACTCTTTTTCTTCCTGCACCTCTTCTTCCTACTCTTCTCCATGTTCGTCCTACTTCTCTTTTTCTTCCTGCTCCTCTTCTTCCTCCACTCGTCTTCCTACAATCCTTCTCCTGTTCTTCCTCCACTCTTCTTCCTACTCCTCTTCTCCCTGTTCGTCCTACTCCTCTTCCTCTTCCTGCATGGTCCTCTTCTTCCTCCACTCTTCTTCCTGCTACTCTTCTTCCTCGACTCTTCTTGCTATCCAAAAATGTTCCAAATTCTAATGTTGTTAATTCTTCTTGCTCCTCCAAAATTGATACATATTGACCCCTAATTAATACATTATAACAGAATTGAATCATGCATTTGTGTTGTTGGGCTGAATTGAGTTGATGTGCTTGTGCTCTTGGGCTGAATTGAGTTGTTGTGTCATCCATTTGCGTTGTTGACTTGCATATATTTCTTCTTCAGCCTTCAAGTGAGGTATAATCCCACTCTCTCAATGTGTCATTAGATTTTATTTTGATTCAAATCTTTGAGATATTCAATCATGGTTTATTTACTGTTTAGTATTTACTGGCAAGCATGATTAAATGATGTTACACAAAACTTAGGATATAAATGATGAAACTAGGATTGTAGGTATAAGAATGACAACATACATGTATTTTTTGGCCTAGAAACCCATATGAGAATTACTCATTAGGAGTAAATCTTGGATAGTCTCCGGTTTGGGACTATTCTTGAACGCTTAATCTCACTTAGGATGTAAGTGTATAATGTGTATTGGGTTTTTAAGAAACTTTTGGTAGCATTTCCCTGTTTGTTCTCTAAGTACATGTGTACTTGGAGAACAGCGGGGAAATGTTGCCGAAATTTTCTTTAAAACCCTATACACATTACACACTTACTAGTGAGATTAGGTGTTCAAGAATGGGATAGGTGGTACACATTTATTATATATAATACCTTAAACCCTAAACTTTTAACCATAAATCCTAATCTTTTAACCCTATACCGTAATCTTTTAACCTTAAACCCTAATATATACTTGTTTTCTCTTTGATCATAGAATGGATACATACTTGTTTTCTCTTTAATTCAAATCTTTGAGATATTCAATCATGATTTATTTACTGTTTAGTATTTACTAACAAGTATGATTAAATGATGTTACACAAAACTTAGGATATGAATGGTGAAACTAGGATTGTAGGTATAAGAATGACAACATACATGTATTTGTTGGCCTAGAAACTGGTCCAAGATTTACTCATTAGGAGTAAATCTTAGATAGTTCCCGGTTTGGGACTATTCTTGAACACTTAATCTCACTTAGGATGTAAGTGTATAATGTGTATTGGGTTTTCAAAAAAATTTCTGCAGCATTTCCCTGTTTGTTCTCTAAGTACATATGTACTTGGAGAACAGTGGGGAAATGTTGTCAAAATTTTCTTGAAAACTCAATACACATTATACACTTACTAATGAGATTAGGTGTTCAAGAATGGGATAGGTGGTACACATTTATTATATATAAGACCTTAAACCCTAAACTTTTAACCATAAACCCTAATATTTTAACCCTAGACCCTAATCTTTTAACCCTAAACCCTAATATATACTTGTTTTCTCTTTGATCATAGAATGGATAGATCATGGATGTCCATTCTAGATAGCTGCACCCTAGAGGTTATTTCTGGTCTTGATCAGTTTATTAGATTTGCCGAGGAACATAGGAAATAACCTGGAGATAGGTTCTACTGTCCATGTAGGCATTGCGGTAACAACTTTAAAGTCAGCACTGGTGATGAAATCAAAAGTCATGTCATGTACAACGGGATTGTACAAAGCTATATAGAATGGCATTGGCATGGAGAGATTTCAAACCTAAAATCAGTGGAGGTCGATAACAGTGCTTGTGTGGAATAAGAAATTGCCTCTGATGACGTAGATGTGAACGAACCAGTTCCAGTAGACATCGTTGATGCGATGTTAGATAGTTGTGGCGTAGAGCACACCGATCCTCCTCCCATGTTTAGAAACATTGTGTATGATGATGAGAGACTGTTATACACATATTGTACTAAGTTTATGAAGCTTAGCGTTGTGTTGCGATTGTATAAGCTGAAAGCTAACATAGATGGAGCGACAAAAGCTTCACGTCATTGTTGTCTTTGTTGAAAGAAATTCTTCCTAAAGGAAACGAGCTGCCAATCTCAAGATTCCATTTAAAGAAATTGTTGTGCCCAATGCAAATGGAGGCCAAGAAGATACACGCATGCCGAAATGATTGTGTATTATTTCAAAAGGACTATGTGGATTTGAAAGATTGTCCAAAATGTGGTGCGTCAAGGTATAAAATGATGACTTCGGGGGAGTCTAAAACTGGTTCTCCTACCAAGGTGATGTGGTATCTACCTATAATATCACGGTTTCAACGCTTGTTTGCCAATATGATAGATGCGAAGAATTTGAGGTGGCATGCAGATGTTAAGAAAAATAATGATGGGATCCTACGACATGTCTCTTATTTCCCACAGTGGAAGAAGATTGGTTTATTGTACCTTAAATTTGGTGAAGAAGTCAGGAATCTAAGACTTGGGCTTTGTACATATGGGATGAATATGTACGGGACATTGAGCAGCCAACATGGCACTTTCCCTGTTATGCTTGTTATATGCAATCTTCCTCCCTGGTTGTGTATGAAAAATAAGTATGTTATGTTGTCGTTGCTGATATCGGGCCCTAAACAATTTGGAAATGATATCGACATTTATCTTGAACATCTGATTGATGACTTAAAGAAACTTTGGGGTGAAGGTGTGATGACCTATGATGCTTTATGAAGAGAGACATTTTATTTGCATGCTATGTTGTTTTGCATTGTTAATGACTTTCCAACATAAGGGAATTTGTCTGGATATAGTGTCAAAGGATCTAAAGTGTGTCCTATATGTGAAGAGAACATTGATTCAATACGACTAAACCATGGATGTAAGACTGTATATCTTGGTCATCGAAGGTTTCTTCCAAAATTCCATCTGTATCGTAGGTTGCGCAAAGTGTTCAATGGATAGAATGAGGAACGAAGTGCACCTAAACCTATAGTGGGGGAGGTTTTTTATAAAAGAGTAAAAGACTTTGTCAATGAATTTGGTAAGAGATCACAATGTACCATGGCCACACGGAGTGACAAATCTTTATTCAAGAAGAAGTTAATATTTTGGGATCATCCTTATTGGAGTTCTTTGGCAGTCAGGCATTGTATCGATGCCATGCATGTTGAGAAAAATGTCTGTGATAGCATCATTGGTACTCTGTTGAATATACCAGGTAAGACTAAAAATGGGATAAAATCCAGAATGGGCCTACGTGAAATGGGAATAAGGATAAAATTAATAGAAGTAGCTAGTAGCGATCGGAGAAAATACTTACCTCCTACTTGCTACATGTTGTCTAGAAAGGAGAAGAAAGCTTTTTGTGATTGCTTGGTAGATGTTAAGGTGCCATAGGGTTACTCATCCAACATCCTTAGATTGGTATCAATGAAAGATCTGAAGTTGATAGGTCTTAAATCTCATGATTGTCACACTCTAATGCAACAAATATTACCCGTGGTAATTTGATCTATATTGTCGAAGCATGTAAGGTTTACAATCACCAGACTTTGTTTCTTCTTCAACAGTCTGTGCAGCAAAGTTATTGATCATGAGACTCTAGATTAGTTGCAAAGAGAAGTGTTTGTTACCCTATGTCATCTTGATATGTATTTTCCTCCTTCGTTCTTTGATATCATGGTACATCTTGTTGTCCACTTGACTAGGGAAGTGAAAATGTTGGGACCAATTTTCTTGCATTGGATGTATCCTTTTGAATGATACATGAGCAATTTTTAAAGGTGATGTTTGAAACCATTATTAGCCTGAAGGGAGTATTATTGAGGGTTATATGACGAGAGAGGTTATGAATTTTTTCAATGACTTTTTGAGTGGTAATGGCACTCCTATTAATGACAAGAATATTGAGGAGTATTCTGGCAAAGGAATTTTAGGATCACGGATGAAAGTAATCAGTCGTGAGCTGTTGGAACGATCTCACTTGTATATTTTATACAACATCGACAAAGTGAGTGTTTATATCGAGGAACATACCAATTTCATTAAGAAATAATATCCTCGAGCCAATTCAATGTGGCTTTCTAGAGAGCATAACAAGACATTTATTAAGTGGTTTGAAGATAAAGTCTTACATCAACTATCTCAAACACCAAATAATCTTGATGAAAATATCAAATGCCTCGCCTTTAAACCAAAATTGAATGTTATGTCTTATGAAGGGTTTGACATAAATGGGTTCTCATATTACACAAAGAATCAAGATGAAAGAGTGTCATCCAAAACAGTGGGGTCACCCTTCAAGCGTCTTTATTATTTTTTACAAGTGCAAAGGATAAGAGTCCACGTGAAGCTAAAATGTCATATTACGGTGTCATTGAAGACATATGGGAGTTTGACTACATAGATTTCAGAATTTTGCTCTTTAAATATAATTGGGTTGATAACACTAAAGGAGTTATAGTGGATGAATTCAGTTTCACATTAGTAAACTTTGAAAAGATTGGCGAAAAGGGTGAACCATTCATATTGGCATCACAGGAATAATAAGTATTTTATATCGATGATCCTGCAAATGATAAATGGTCGGTTGTTCTTCATGGTAAAAGACAGTTCATTGAAGATCTTACAGATGAAGAAGAGTATTATGATAAGTATGATGACTCCGGTCCATTCTCAGTTGGGTTGCCAACACCACCAAATACTGAACCTAATGATGACTTGTATATGTGCGGAGATCACACTGAAGGAATATTAATTGATAAAAGATTGCAGTACTAGAGGCATGCATATTTATATTTTTTATATTTTTTATTTTTCTGAATGTGAATTTTACAATGTTTTACTATCTTCTAGTTATGTTAAATGCTAAATGTTTGATTTTTTAATGACACTTTTAGATGGTTGAGCATGAGTATGATGACCGTGATGATGATTACCATGAGGGTGAGGATATCCTATATTACGGTGTCATTGAAGACATATGCAGGCGTTCGCCAAAGACTACAGGATGAGTCTACTGTTACTCAGGAGACTGTGGAGTCTTCTACTATTAGTTTCGCACCTCTACCTCGTCATGTTGTATGGATAGCTGGGAGGCAAAATAAGAAAGGAGATATAACCAAGCCCGCAACTGGTGAGGCGGATGTGAAAATGGTGAAATTCAACTCTTACAGCAATCAATATTTATTATTGTTATGTTTACTTACCAATTTCTATTGATGGCGATTGGCGGGAGCTTCACGAGCAGAGGAAGCAAGGCAAGTTCATCCCTGAGGGTACAAGAGATGAATTGACAGTTTCTTTTGGTAACCCAGAGCATCTTGGACGTGTTAGGGGTGCAGGCGCTAGTGTGGGCATAAAAGCATTCTTTGGGCAATCACAGTACAAACATGTCCCAAAAGCAGGATTATCAAATGTTGAGGTAACATATTCTTTTTTTAGAATGTTATTGCAACAGGGAATTCAATAATAAAAAGCTAGCATTTCTTTTGTCCATGTATAGGTAGATGAGTTAATTAATAGGAGAGTCGAGGAAGCACTTGATAAGAGACTCCATGAAGCAATTAGCAAGTGGCAGGCATCTCAAACTGCCACTCAGATAGTACATGTGGTGTGTTGCTCTTCTCCTATTGTAGAGGTTGGGAGTAATCATGTAGACCACTACCTAGCACGTCTGTTGTAAGTATTTTTATGACATAGTAGCTAGTCTTTTGAAGATGAAATGTTTATGTATATATGTATATAACATTCTTTACGTAAATTTGTAAGGTTGAAGCCATGTCATCTAAAAAGCAAAGAATTTATCATTTTAGAGACCAAGGCTTACCCACCCCTTCCAGGGGACACGTTTCATGGCACTCCAATACCAGATGGTGTGGTTCGTGTGAGCCTGATACATGTACTCTCCAATTGGAGGGATCATCCATTGTCATATGCCCACCCAGATTCTGAAATGCTTGGTGAATCAGAAGGAGGAGTGATATTGTGGCCCAAAACGGATGTCGTCTATACTGATATTGTATGGTAAATTTACATTACGTTAATTTGTTCATGTGTATATATTAGTCAATTGATTTGCAATTATATATACAGGTCAAAAGGAAGAAACTTGCTACATCTCGGCATCCACCTCCACCTCTTGAAGTACCTAGTTGGCTTCGAAGGGACCTATACACCTCGTTAGGTCCTAATTGTAAGGGTATGGCAGTATGGATCGGAAAACATAACCCAAATTGTCCTATAAATGTTTCTATTCCGGTGGATGTTGCAGGTGAATCATACGATAACAATCTATTTATACAAGATAGTTTGGAGTTGTTTCATTATGATTAGATGAATACATATATGATAGAGAGATGGATATGGTGAGATCTTGTTTATATATCCATATACCTTGTTTTATATACGGTGATATGGTTTCTTATATATTAATGCATACGTAATATATGTTTTGCAGACACTTACACATGATCTGTAAAAATTTTGCATTTCTCCATGTGGGATTTCTGATTCCATCTTTGATCAGTCGTGTAGATAATGATCCTTCATCAGTTATCGTGTACTACTATATCGCTTTTAAATATTTTGGTAAAAAAAGAAGACGGTGATAATAACTCCATTCAATGTTGAGTAAGTTTACTTTGCTTATAGTTTGGACTTTCGACAATTACATTTTATTGTGGATTTTGAGTTATATATTTTTAACTTTCTTATCTCTAGTGGTAAGCATTGGGAGTTACTGGTTATTGTCCACAAGACGTTCATTGTTTCTTATCTAGATCCTACGGGGAAGGAATTAGACACATAATATGGACACCCAATGAAAAGGCCATTATTCACGTGAGTCATCTTTCATATTTTTATATTTGTTAAATCTATTATTACATTATTATTTAATAATGCAATTTAGTGTGCTACATTAACATGTAGGGCTTTAAAAGAGTTCAAAAAAGCTGGAGGAAACATATCCAAGACAAAGAAACAGTTACTTTGGGAGAATGTGAAAGTAATTTCCCGACTCCAATGTATATATTATTTATGTGAACTATACTTGTTTGTATTTGTGAACATTTTGTATGTTTCAATTTATAGTGTGCTATACAAGACAATGGTTGGGCATGTGCATACTATGTGATGTGATATATGGACCTAATTATCAAATATGCTACAATGGAAATCGATAACATACAACGTGTATTATATATAGTCTCATTAGATAATATAAAATATATCAATCTTATTATATATTATTAATTATATATATACTTCATTCTCTTTGCAGGTGTTTAAAACTGACTTGACTACAGGTGAAAAGTTATTAGATGTACATACTCCCTATACAATGGAAGAATTAGATGATGTAAGATAACAATGGGAAAAAGCCTTACAAGTTGTGGGAATTTTTTATTATGATTAGAATATTGATGGCGATAATGACGATGATGATAATAATAAAGAATGGTATTTCTAAAATTTGTTCTCATAATTATTTTTGTATTTGATGACATGTGAAACTTGGAAAGACACACTTATATATACATGTCTGAATGAATTTTTTTGAATTGTCATATGTGTAAATGTGAAGATGAATACATGAATGTTTGTACATGTGTCTGAATGTGAAAAGAGATGAAATGAATGGAACTACAGGTTGCTAAATGTATGTGAAAATGGAGGTATATTGAAATGGAACTACAGGTTTCTATATGTGTGTGATGAAAAATAATATGAATTAAATGTGCTTATACATGTGTGTGAATCACATGATCATAAATTGTTGTCCATCCTTGTTAATTTTGTAGGATTGTGGCTTATTGTTGGCTGAAATCTAGGGATGTTGTAAACCTGCAGTTCAGAACTAAACTGCAGGTTCTGCATCCTGCTGACCAGCCGGACAACAGGCCTGCAAGATGATAAGAAAAAAAATCAGAGTATAGGCGTCGGTTAAAAAAAGAAACCAAAAACAAAAACTTAACTCGTCAGTTATTAATAGAAAACTGATGTCTTTATCCCTTTCTGGGTCCAATTTTTTAATTCGGTAAGGGATATGGCATCAGTTATTAATAGAAAACTGACATCTTTATCCCTTCATGGGGCCAATTTTTTTATTCGAGAAGGGATATGGCGTCGGTTTTGCTTGATAATCGATGCCTATGGGCCAAGTTTTTTTATTCGGCCTAGGATGTGGCGTCGGTTTTCGCTTGATAACCGACGCCTATGGTCCCCTTGCTGGTGCATTTTTTGGTTTGCAATCGGTAGACAGCTTTGTGTCGTCGGTTATGAAACCAACGCTGAAGGCGTCTATTTTTAGCGGCACCCACTTGGGTGCCACTTGAAAACTAACACCAAAAGGCTTATTTAACTGAAACTAAAGGTCATTTATGTACTAGTGTCTGTTGATCCGTTTGATCCTCTATAAAGGCACAATTCCATTAGACTCTTTCTACATCTTCGCAGGGCACTTTATTTCTCACAGAGGGTTTGTTTGGTAGGGTGTAGTTAGAGTACAAAATGTGAATTGAAAAGTAGAAAGGTTAAATGTGTAAAATTTGAACTACTAATATGTCATTTGGTACAGTGTAATTAAATTTTATAGATTTTAATTTCCTATGTTTGGTATGATGTAGTATCTATAATTAATTGTATGTGAACATTTTATAAAATAATTTATTAATATTATTGATATTATATAGCTGTTGATTTTTTTGATCATAATTAACAAAATGAGTAAGTAATACTTTCATGTTGTTGCAGTTCTGCAGCCAATTAGAGATGAGAGAAAAAGGTAGGGCAGTGAGAGTAGCAGAGTGAGGAGTTGGAGAGAGAGAGAGATAGGGAGGGCAGCGAGAGTAGTGGGAGTGTGAGTTAGAGATAGAAAGAGAGGAAAGTGAGTGGCAGAGGGTAGGTAGTTAGACAGAGAAAGAGAGGATGACAACGAGTAAAGGAGTGGGGACCATAAGAAAAGCTTTTTGATATATGTGGACATATGCCACTTGCAATGTGCAAAACTACACCCGACCATTCCCAATTTTTGTGTTGTACATTTTCCTTGATTTTTGGTTGAGCTATGTAGTTAGGTGAGGTTCTAACATCAAACTGCATCCTACTACACCCAACCAAACAAAAAAGTTGTCCCAAAAACAATGGGTTCAAATATTTAACAAAAGTATTGCATCTTATCAAATAGACCCTAACTTGGAACACAATGTATTGACCACCTAGAATTGCCAATGGATCAGGGCCATGCACCAGTCTTGGAGTCCCGCATGATCGCACATCCCCCTCACCTGGATAATGTACATGGAGAGTGAACTGACCAAGCTTCAGTCATGAGATTAAGAGGGAATTGGACAGGGCCATGAACTATAGACACTAGACACTGTATTTGGTGTTCTCTTTCATTGTTTGAGTTGTAGGTGATGACCCTTTTGCGATGAGGATGCAGGTTTGTTGGATCACTAGGGACACCCGTGTGAGAAACAAACTTGGTAGAGAGATGAAAAGGAGTAGGACAACAAGCGCTAGACAATGATACCATATGAAAAAGAGAAGGCTTTGCTCATCATTCCAAAGCCTAGTTCCAACAACTAGGATGGGCACCATGATGCTTGATGCAAGAAGGACATGCTTGAGTGGTATCTACACCGTCACAAGTAGGGTAGGGGCGGAAGGTCTGGATGATCCTATGGCCATCATTGAAACATTTGGTCTAAACGAGGGTGTAGTAGGCATGGACCAAGCCGAAGGAGCACTAGGTGGCAGTATGGATCATGAGGGGCTGTGGATTTGGGAGTGTCCGCATTTTTCATCTAAATTTAAGGTAATGTTTTGATTTGCAGATTAGATTGGATTTTTGTTGATCAAGTAGAGATGTTTTTTGCTGATCTTTTAGATGTGGATCAGATGCGGGCTATATATTTGTGGATCAGATCGGATTCTGCTCGGATCATAAAAAAACCCACCCGTAGTCAAGCCTACATGCATATGAAGTGCTAGGAAAAACCAACATATAGTCGGCTCTGCCACCCTGTCCTATTAATCTTTTTGTCACCTCTCTACAACTCATGGCATCTGTCTCATCTCCCTTCATTAACTTGTTATATTTTTGTTCTCTAGATGAGACAAAAGAGAAAGAAAGTGATGGGGGGTTTTATGAAAGAGGAGGGAAGCAATCAAGAAATTAGAAAAAAGAGGAGAGAAGCATGAACAAATTAATGTGAGACAGAAGGAAAGTGATGCATGAAGTAACAAGCAAGATGATAGAAATAAAGAAAAATATGAGGGATATAAGTAGGGAGGGAAGGAAAGTGATGGAGGGAAAAAATTAATGAGGGAAGTGATGGATGATTTTTTAGGAAAGAGGAGGGAAGTGACAAACATATTAAAAGGATTGAGAAAGAAAGTGATGAACAAATCAATAGGAGAGAGGAGAGAAGTGAAGATGGAAGTAGGAGGAGTGATGAGAGAAAATAAAAGAGGAGGGAAGCAATTAGAGGCGAGGAGGGAAGTAAAGAGAGAAGTGAAGCAGGAGACAAGGGTATTGAGGAGGGAAGTAAAGGGAATAAAAGGGAACTAACATTAGGAGAGGAGGGAAGTAACAAGGGAATAAAGAAAGTGATGAGCATATAGAAATATATTAAGTGCATGAATGGTAAGTAGAGGTGCATACAGAACACCAAAATGATGTGCTAAAGTTTTAAAAGAAATGCACATACCATAAGAAAATATGATGCGGGTATAGAAATATAGTAGGTGCATAAGCGCAAGTGTATGCATCCTTTTGGAGTTTTGATGTTTCTTTTTTATGATTATATGTATATTTTTGCATGAATATGCCTCTTACTTGTGCTCATGTGCATACTATTTTTATATAATAGTTAAAGAATTGATGCTTTCTTTTGTTGTTGTGTGTATTCTTTACCTGTAATGTGCCTCCTTTTTATAATTACACGTATGTTTTGGCATTAAACGCACCTTTTACTTGGGCTCATGTGCCTACTACTATTTTTTTTGCGTGAAATACACCTTTTTTGTTTGATGCTTCTACTATTTTTCTATATGAGCATCATATTTGGCTAACATGTGTGCATTTATTTGGAGATTTGGGCCTGCTTGAGTGATTTTGTGCATGATTTACTGGCAGTGTGCCTACTTTGGGTGATTATGTGCATGTTTTTACATTAAATGTGACTTCTTAGGCTCATATACCTACTATTTTTGTGTAATAGCTAGAGATTTGATGCCTCTTTTTGGTGATTACACCCCTATTTTCTACATGTACATCATATATTGGCTATGGTGTGCAGATCCTCTTGGAGATGTGATGCCCATTTTTCATTATTTCTCACATTATTTAAATTTAATGTGCCACTTTATAGTAACTAGATACATATTTTTGTATAAATACGCCTCTTCCATAGGCTCATGTGCCTGCTATTTTTGTGAAAAGAATAGAAATTTGACAATCTTTTTTATTCAAATTAAGATGTGCTACAATCTACTGATTTAAATGACTTCTTAGGGAGCTTAGCTTACATAGAAATATGACATCTATTAGAAACATCAATATGAGTCTTGGGAATCAGATTTAGATGAATCATGTGTTTCATAATATATTTATTGACATGACCAAGATTGGCATGTCAAACATCACTAGTTTTAGAAACTAAAATAGTAAGAGATATATTATTAAAAGAAGAGGCATTACATGAAATAGAATATAGTTTAATAAGACCACCACAGATATACCAAGACCAACATAAGAACTATTTTTTAGAAATTGTAATGTGATTGTCTTGACACAACAAGGTATAAGTAGAATGTTGTAAAACAACATGACTAATCAAATTTCTACGGAAAGAGAGAACATGTTGGACATCATGCAGTCTAAGAGTGTTTACCAGATGTAAGCTTTATATCAACATGCCCATACCTACAATCAGAATGGTGGATGAATGATCTCCTTACTTGATCACTCTGTCGGATTTGGCATGGTAGGAGGAAAAGTAGGATTGGTCAAAGTAAATATGGCAAGTAGCATTGAAATCCAGGTAACAATCATAAGATAAGTCAGCAAAAAGTCTAACCTTTCTACTAAAGAGGAAGGGACCGCCCCCACAATGATCATATTTACTTAAACA
Source organism: Alisma plantago-aquatica (assembly GCA_963693085.1). NCBI lineage: Eukaryota > Viridiplantae > Streptophyta > Magnoliopsida > Alismatales > Alismataceae > Alisma > Alisma plantago-aquatica. Next base: position 727,271,377 of record OY856410.1, on the reverse strand, counting down.
TCTTTAGGAGCCTAGATATTCTGCTTTCTGTGACCTTTGCAAAATCTGCATGCATTTGCTAAGTGGCCAGGTTTATTACACACAAAGCAGACACAATTTTCTCCTTGATCACTATTATTATTATTCTTATTTTGGTGGTTGTTGTAACCCTTAAAAGAATATTTGAATTTCTTATTGACATGGGAAGGGTTAGGCTTCTTCTTGATTTTATCACCTATTATCTTATTGACACCAGGGTCATACTTCTTGTCTTGTTCCCTATGTTTGTCCTCGATTTGTAGGGATGTAACTAAGGATGTCATGGACATATTCTCTTGTCTATGTTTAAGGACCTGACAAAATCCTTCCAAGAATGTGAGAGTTTTTCTATGAGGGCTGCTACTTGAACATTTCCATCAAAGTTATAGCATTTGTCCATGAATTTAGAAACTAAATTTTGACCTTCTAGAACTTTAGCCAAAATATGTTTAACATCAACCATATTATAAGTCATCTATAAAAACACAGAATGTTCAATACCAATATCTTCTAGATCAAACTTTTAATCAAAAACTTCCTCAATTTAAGAGTGATTGAGATCTTATTGTTGGATCTAGGGCTCTAGGTGGGGCGAATAGAGCTTCAAATTTCTCACAAGATAAGTTAGACCTTCAAATTATATCAATCAAAACTAATATCTTAAGAGGAATTTGAAGTCCTAACTAAGAAAGCATAGCAAGGATGAGAGAAATTGAAACATGCACTTGGACAAGGTGGTTTAGAGTGGTTCAAATATTCTAAATAGGGGAGAATCAATCCACTATCTAGAGAGGTAAACCTCTAGGACTTTGCAATCTGTGTATAATTATATTCATTCATAAAAGATACAAGGAGATCACTATACATCCAAGGACTTACCTATTCAAGACAAGAGTCTTCCACCTACACAAGGAGTTACCCACTTGATAAAGATGTCTTCAGCCTTCAACAAGGACTTACCCACACTTGCATCAAGTCTTTGGCCTTGAAGGAATTTTCTCATTCTTCTTGAATCTTGGCCTTGCCCTTCTCCTTCACTTAGAGAAGATCTTCACCTCAAAATCCTTTCCGGGTTAGTTTGTAGTGAAGGTCATGGAAAAGAGATTTTCTAGTGATAACTTGAAAAAGACCATAAATCAGGGTTGGGTATGGTGGATGGGTGCCACAGGTCTTCTTGCCAGAGTCAAAATAGGTTATGTGGTGAAGGAAACGAGACCATTTGACTGTGATGTTCTTCAAGAGACAGAACCTAATCACCGCAGTGTTTTCTGCCATTTCAATCTGATTTTTCTTGGGATGAATATTGTAGTTAACAATTAGGGCGAGTATGCGGTTCTTGAGGTCTAAGGTAGAGGAGGGAAGGGTGCACTTCTTCCTATAGGGAAACTTAGGCTTCTTCAAGTATTTATGAATATCAGGAAGAGTAAGATCATATTGCTTGTAGAAGGCCTCAGGGTCAACTAGGTCGAAATAGTCAGGGTAGTCCTTCCTCTAGGTATCAGTCACCTCTGTACCTGAGAAGAAGATGTTCAGGGTATCCTCAGAAACTTGGAATTCCTTCCCAATTATCATGTACGAGAGGACTACTTGAGCATTAGGCGGGGGTACGAGTGTGTCATAATTCCATTTCAAGTTAGCATAGAATTCATGAATGGCTTTCGTGCTTGTGATGGAATTGTTGTAGCACGCGCGTTTGACACACAAGGTTGAGAGGTGGTGAACGTATAGCAACTTGACTACTTAATTGATGACCCTCTGTCTGTGTGGGGTTGGCTATAAAAGGGCACGAAAAGGAAAAATATTCCTAGAAAGGATCTCCTTGTACCTATTAAGAGCCTCATTGGAGACAAAGAAGGTATCGCCAAAGGGTAAGAGAGGCGAGTTGGAAGACGAAGGTGGTTCTCCAGTTGGGGCTGCTCTCTTCCTCCGGTTGGATGTCATGGAGACAAAAAGAGAGGATGGAGAGAGCAAAAGCAAAGAAAACACCACCACAACCTGTCCACATACCTAGGGTTTTTTTTGGTGAACCATGCGTGCCTCCTTCTTTATTAAACCAACTGAGAAAAGTCTCTTTACAATGCTACATAGCTAACGGTTGTACAAAGGGAAACAAAACAAAACAGAAATAAAAGCTATCTGTACATACTATTAACATCACGAGAACACATAGCCCAAACCCCTTTGGGATCGCAGGACTTATGCGAAAAGATTCGTCTATTCCTTTCATTCCAAATTCCGTAGACAAGGAAAAAAGCAGCAATTCTAGCTTCCTTCTTCAGCGAGATGAGATCAGTAAGATCAGAGGGCACACAGCCAAACTCCAAGCTGAACTGAGACCAAAGAGCAGTACTAAACCGATAAGAGAAAAAAAGATGTTGACTGTTCTCAACATTATTCCAGCAAAGAAAATAGATAGAAGGCAACTGAAAATTGAACTTCATCAAGGTTTCATGAGTAGGCAGACGATTAAGATAGCATTTCCACAAGAAAATGGAGATATTCCTCGGAATCCTATTACTCCAAATCACAGCAGACCACGGAAGCACAGAACTCTTGCTCCTACACATATTCCAGCAGTCCTTCAAAGACAAAGATTTTCTCCCATTCACAAGAATATAATCCTCAACACCAGGAATAGGAGTAGCTAAATTCCTTAGGATACAAAGAGCATCCTCACCCCCACGAACATTTTCAGGGATAAACCACACACCATCCTTCAAACAAGCATCTACACGACAATTTTCCCCTTTCCCAAGTCTATACTTAAGCTGAATATTGACATGATCAGCTAAGTAAGTCCCCTCCCCACACCAGGGGTCCTTCCACAAACAGAATCTGGCACCATTGCCCAAACAGAAAGTCAACTGCTTAATGAAGAAATCCCTATGGTTGAGCAACTTTTTCCAAAGCCAAGAGTCAAAGGACTTAGGCTTAACCGACCAAATAGTGTCATTCTTTAACTACTTTCCATGCAGCCACTTAACCCATAGGGAATTCTTATCACAAGCAACAGTCCAAAGGTTTTTAATAATCCCAGCCATAGCCCAATCTTTAATGCATCTAACACTCAGTCCACCTTCAGCTTTAGGTTTACAGATTTGAGACCACGAAATCAAGTGAATGTGCTTCTTCCCCTCGGTGTCTCCCCAAATAAAATCCCTAAACTTCCTCTCAAGATCAATAATCACAGAGGCAGGGAGAGGGAACGCCGCAGACCAGAAAATGTGATATGAAGACAACGTAGATATCACTAACTCCACCCTTCTAGCCATAGACAGTAATCTACACTTCCAGGAATCCAACTTCAAAGAAACTTTATCAAGAATCGGCGCACGCATAGCCTTAGTCAGCCTACCAATAAAAAGGGGGAGACCAAGGTACGTGACTGGAAGGTCTTTAACCTCAATATCCAAGATGCAAGAGATCTCCTTAGTACAGCAACCAGGGCTGGTAAACATCTGACTCTTAGCAGTATTAAGTCTCAGACCAGAGACCAGAGCAAAAGAATCCAGGATATTCTTGATAGAGCTAGCATACTGCGGTTCAACCTTGGAGAAAAGGAGTAAATCATCTGCGAACACAATATGAGAAATACTAGCTTTGTTGTTCATGAGAGGAACAAGGTTTTTATTCTGAACTTCGTGATTTATAATGGCAGATAACCCTTGCATAGCAATGACGAACAAATAAGGCGCTATGGGGTCACCTTGCCTCACACCATTAGAGGCAGTAAACGGAGAAGAAGGAGAACCATTAATCAGAATTTGAAAGGAAGCGGAAGCAAAACAGACATCAATCCAATTAAGCCAACAGCGAGGGAATCCCATAATCCTCATAACACAAAGAATATAGTTCCTATTCACAGAATCATATGCCTTAGAAAGGTCATCTTTAATGCACATATTCCTACCACCCTTCATGGAGAAGGAACTTAGGACATCATTAGCAAGGAGGATGGCATCTCCAATACTTTTACCATGAACAAAGGCATGTTGGCTACAATCAATGAGATCCGGCAAGATAAGTTTCATTCTATTGGCCAAAATCTTTGTAATCACTTTGTAAACAAAGTTACAAAGGGAAATAGGTCTGAAATCCTTGAGGGAGCTAGCCAGTTTTATTTTAGGAATCAAGGTAATGAAGGTTATATTGCATTCCTTGAGAAGCTTCCCATTACGGAAAAAATTAAGAATAGCATCAGTGACATCAGCACCCACAATATCCCAACAAGAAGAAAAGAATTCAGCATTATAACCATCAGGGCCCGGGGCCTTATCTTTCTTCATACTCATAACAGTATTTTTGACCTCCTCTTTAGAAACCCATTTCTTAAGATGCATCTTCTGATCATTAGTAAGAGTAGGCAATCTCCACTCAGGCTTCCAAGTGATAGGATAAGAACTACCAGTATTAAACAAACTAGAGTAAAACTCTGTCATATGATCAGCAATAACATTCAAGTCAGTGCAAGGGAGACCATTGATATTTAAAAGATGGATACTACTAATAAGCCTCCTGGTCTTCAAAGATGTATAAAAGAACTTAGAGTTCTTATTGCCTTCCTTAAGCCACTGCACCCTAGATTTCTGTTTATAAAGCCTTTCTTCATTTAAAAGAGCGTCATTTGCTTTAGTTCTCACAGATCTGAGCTCAAGCTGGAGAGCAATATCCTCCGGATTATTATCTACTTTCTCTTGCAAACTTCTTGCAGTCGCTTCAAGATATCTAGCTTCAGACTGGAAATTGCCCACATCCTCCTTATTCCACTTAGAGAGATCCTTCCTAAGCTTATTAAGCTTGGAATAAAGTCTATACATCGGAGCACCATTGGTCTCCATACTCCAAGCGTTCCTAACAATCTCATAGAACCCATCAACTGAAGTCCAGGAATTAATAAATCTAAAAGGAGTCATGCCTCTTTTATTAGAAAGGAAATGAAGCTTCAAAACTTTATGGTCACTAGTAGAAGAAGAGGACACTTCACTCCAAGAATTTTTAAAAGTAGAGAGAAAGTCAATATTACAAAGAACTCTATCAATCTTCGTAAAGGTACTGGTCCCATTCTTACTATGGCTGTCCCAAGTGAAAGAAAAAAAACCTTTGGAAGGCATTTCAAGCAAACCAGTAGCCTCCATAGCCTCATTGAAGTCCTTCATACTAACATGTGAAGGCGGATGTTTACCAATTTTTTCACTAAGGAAACGAACAGCATTAAAATCCCCCATCAAACACCAGGGATCAGAATAAGAAATAGAAATCATTCTGAGGTCATCCCAAAGTCTCCTTCTCTCCATATCACCATTCAAACCATAGACAGCAGACAATAAGAAAGTATTAGCATGAAAGATGACTCTACGGTGAATCACTTGATATGAGATATAACAAGGCGTAACCATAAGCTCCTGGTTCTTCCACAAGATATGAATTCTAACATAGGAATAACAACCATCATTCATAATAAACATAGCATCACTCCAAACTGCTTTAATGCATCTAGGAACATCAGCAGGCTGCAATCTAGTTTCAAGGATAATAAAGATATCAGCTCCCGACCTATCAATGATATCCTGGATACGAGCAAATTTATTTCCAGCACCCCTCACGTTCCAGGATACAACAGAGAAAGATCTATCCATTTGAGATAAGCAGGGGCGTGCCAGCACCTTCATCCAGCATGGAATGAATAAACTCTCCACTTTTACCATCAGATTCAAGTATAGCAAATCTATTGGGCGAGACATCAACAGCCCTGACACAAGGATTTATACTTTTAGAAAAACATCTAGGAGGCGATTTAGACTTCCCCCCTGCACCACCCAACCTTCAGAGTTATCAGCAGTAGGAGCAGAGACCAGCATCTCAGAAGAATCCACCTACACCTAGGAAACTGAAGAACAAGGCCTCTCCTCAGTCACCAACTGGATAACAGAGGATCTCTCCACTGGCACCGATGAAATCCGCTCCTGTTGAGGATTCCTGGCAATCGGAATCCAAGTTTTCTCCGCTGTCCTCTCTTTCCTCACCTGTTTCTCCTTCCCCACTCGAGGATCATTAGAGCATAGAAAGGATTCATGACCAAAATTCCCACAATTCAGACAACGAGCAGGCTCCCATTCATATTCAAATCTCACCACATCCTCCACACCATCATCACTAACAATTGGAAGAGATTTAGGAAATGAAGAAGCAGCCGGAACCAGGACCTGCATTCTGGCAAACTCCAAATGCCTGAAAGAAGCAGTAGGAATATCGATGGTTACAGGTTTGCCTAGAACTGAGCTGATGCGGTTGAACATCTCTTCATCCCACAGTTCGATAGGAAGATCAAACACCCTGATCCATATCGGGATTTCAGCTAGCTTCAGTTTCTCCATCGTATCTCCTCTCTCCCACTTCTTAATGATCAAAGGCTTCCCTGCAACAAACCAAGGGCCGTCTTCCACTGCAGTATTCAGATCTTCGATATTGGAGAAAGAGACTAGGAAGAAACCCTTCCCTCGAGAACAAACATCAATCAAACCCTTCACCTTCCAGATCTGCGCAAGATGAGTCACTAAGGTCGGCCAATGTGGTTTAAGCCCTATCACATAACCCTCCGCCGCAAGACTCCATTTCTCGACATTCCGCTCAGCAATTTGCTTTGGATAAATCAGTTTACCTTCAACCAGATTGACATCAAGCTTCTTCAGTTTCGTGGAATCATCAACTGGCTTCGCAGCAAACAAATCAGACCATGCCCTAACCTCCGATGCAACCAAGATAGAAGAGGACTTCAGACCAAGGTTCACCCCCCGTGAGCCAGGCACAGGAATCCGATCACGATTAGCATCCCCCGAACTCACCGAAGGCACTCCCGTATCCACTACCGGCCTCTCAATCGTCCTTGGCGCCTCCACCGTCGCCCTCAAGGACCCCATCGTGGCCGGTCTTGTGGTCGTCGTGATCGCCTCCGTGGTCGCCCTACCTGTCGCCTCCTGCGCACTTCAGCTTGAACTCACCGAAGGCTATCCCGTATCCACTACTGGCCTCTCAACCGTCCTTGGCGCCTCCACCGTCTCCCTCAAGGACCCCGCCGTGGCCGGTCTTGTGGTCGTCGCGATCGCCTCTGTGGTCGCCCTCCCTGTCGCCTCCCGCGCACTTTGGTTTGAACGAGCCATCGGTCCATACATCGTCAACACATACCTAGGGTTGATGGAATAGAGGTCAAGGAAGGTCGATCTAGGTCAAACTAGGGCTAGGGAGAGGAAGGTCGGGGCTAGGGTTGAGAGTTTGAGGGAGCTAGAGGTTGGATCAGTCAATTTTTCTCTAGTCGAGAAGGAGAAAAGTCAGTTGAACCTAACTTATGTTTGCTCCAGCACGGACATCAGTCAAGTTCTGTGACTGAGAAACTCAACCGATCGGCAATTAAAAAAAGCTCTCAGCCACTGATCGGTCGAGTTGGCGATTCAATCGATGGTCCAACTGAACCAACATTCAAAATCTTAATTTCTAGCCATTTGAGTGCTAATTAAATTTATTTTTCAAGTCCGTTTTGCATTTTAAACATACTTAGGCATATATCACTCATCATTGGGTACTATTTTGCGATAAAACAAGCATTTGTAAAAAATACCAAAAAATAAGAGAAAAAAGGCAAAAAGAACATGAAAACAAAATTTTAGCATATTAGCAAGCAATGATGATCAAAAGATAAGCAAAGCATATAGGATAGATGAAAACTAGCTAGAAGGCATAGCATATTCATTTAAGGCAGTTATGAGTAGTTTCGATCTAATAAAGTTAAATTTCTTTCTAGCTAGGGGTTTTGTGAAAATGTTCGCCAATTGATTTTCTACGTCCACATGCATGATATAGATATCCTTTTTGGCAATGTGATCACAAAGAAAATGATGGAGAACCTCTATATGCTTAGCTCTATTATGCAAGATAGATTATATGACAAGTTAATTTCACTAGTATTATCATAAAAGATAGGAGAAGCATCAAAATGAATGTTAAAGTCTTGGAGCATTTGCTTCATCCATAGGACTTGGGCACAACAACTCCTGGCTACAATGTATTCATCTTTGGTAGTTTATAATGCTACTATGCTCTGTTTCTTGGAGAACCAAGACACCAAACATGGTCCTAGGAGAAAGCAAGTGCCACTTGTGCACTTTATATCAATCAAGCATCCTGAATAATCTACATCACTATAAGATGTAAGAGCAAAGTCCCTTGACTTGGGATACCAAAGTCCAAAATTTTGGGTTTTGGCTAAGTACCTTAAAATCCTCTTAACATCTATCTGATGTGATTTCTTGGGATTTTATTGTAAGTGAGCACACAATCCAACACAAAACATAATATTAGGTCTAGAGGCGGTTAAGTAGAGTAAACTTCCAATCATACCTCTATAGATCTTCTCATCTACCTTTTCACCTTCTTCATCTTTATCAAGTTTGGCGGTGTTTGACATGGGTGTGTCCATCGACTTTGTGTTCTCCATCTCAAAGCGTTTAAGTAGCTCACTTGTGTACTTGCCTTGGTTTTCCATCTTTAGCTTGCTTGATTTGAAAATCGAGGAAGAATGTAATCTCACCCATCATGCTCATCTCAAACTCACTCTACATAACATCACTAAATTCCTTATAAATATCAAGATTAGTTTGGCCAAAGATGATATCATCAACATATATTTGAATGATAAGAAAATTTTTAGAAGTGTGCTTTAAAACAAGGTAGAATCTACTTTGCCCATGATATACCCATGTTCTAACAAAAAGTTCTTTTATTTTTCATACTAAGCTCTAGGTTCTTGTTTGAGTATGTAGAGATCTTTTTGTAAAAAATAAACATGGTTAGATAAAATATCATGTTCAAAGCTCGAAGGTTGTGTAACATACACTTCCTCCTCAATTGTACCATTTAAAAATGCACTTTTAGCATCCATTTGATAAAGAAGAAAGCTTTTATAGATGGCAAAAGCAAGTAACATACGAATGGACTCAAGTCTAGCTATAGGTCCATATGTTTCATCAAAATCTATATCTTCCTGTTAGTTTTATCCTTGAGCCACTAACCTTGCTTTGTTCCTTACCACTTTGCCGCTTTCATCTAGCTTGATGCGGTAGACCCACTTGGTGCCAATGACCTTTCTACCACTTGGTCTTGGCACTAGGGTCCAAACTTTGTTCTTTTCAAATTGGTCTAACTCTTCTTGCATGTCTAGGATCCATTTATCATCCCCAAGATCTTCTTTGATGTTCTTTGGCTCAAGTTGTGAGATGAAGGCGTTGTTGGCTTGTTCTTTGTTGAAGGCAGTCCACATCTTCACTGTAAGGCCCCTAAACTTGCTTAATTAGTTGAATAAGCTTAATTATCATAATTTAAATCTTATAAGCCTAATCTAACCTTTTTATATGCTTTGAAATCATAAGATAAACTTAAGTTTCAAATTTGGTCCAATTTGGACATTATTTGAGCAAGTTATGCATTTTATGCACATTTTGGACTTTTCTACAATTTACCCAATTAAGAGGTTTCATTTGCAATTTATTACTTGCATCATGTTCCTTGGATATTATCTCATCATTATTGAGCTTTTTTATCCATGGGGCACCTATTTAATCCTTGGTTTGAAGGCGTTTTCTCCAAGGGAATTTTAGGGTTTATCCCTTCATGGATGAGCTACCTTTAGTAGCTATCAACTAATGAATTATTTGATTGGCTGGGAAATTCGATAAAGGAAATCTAATAAGGTCTATACAGATGGTGTGGGAGATTATTGTGTGTGTTCTTGTATATTCTTAATAAGTTAAGGCCATGGACACTTGGATATATACTAGAACTTCAACTTTTTCTTTTTCTTTATCTTAAAGTTTCATATACTTATCCCCAAGCACCAAAACGAGCCATTTTCTCTCCACCACTTCCCTCCTTCTCCCAACCTAGTTCTCCCTCTATGCTTCTGTGAATTTTCCTATCCATGGAAGAAGAAAGTGGGGACCTTCTTGGAAAAAGGATCTAGGGTTGCAATTGACTTCCTTTTAGGGTTTAAAAAGCTTCCTTCTAGTGATCTTGACCTAAAAGAGTAAGAATTCCCTTCTTTCCTCCATTTATTTCTTTATTATCCTTCCTCCTACCTTTCTCCTGATCGGAATCTTGCTGTTCCATGGTAGAAATTGCTCTAAAGCTCTAAAACCCTAGCTTTCTTGCTCCTTATGCTTAGGGTTTGCTCATTTGATGAAGAAAGGTGCTAGATGGACAAGTTCATAGCTTATGGTTGGATTTTCTACCCTACCTTCCCGTGATGTCTTATGTGTAGGAGTTTATCTTCTCATTATAGGCAAGTTTTATGACTTGCTCCATGTTTATTGCTTACCATAAGCTTGCTCGCTCATGTTCTTGCTTGAAAATGGTGATTCATGAACTAAAAAGTTATGCTCGACTTGGATTTCAATTTTTATAATGTTCCCTATTCTTATTTCAGTTCTAGATGAACCTATGATCATGAGTACGTTATTCCTAAGGTATAATATTACTTGGATTAGGTTGGTTTGACAACCTATGGTGCTAAGCACCTATCAACCAATGGTCAATTTTAGGGTTTAAAGTTGATTTCTTCTATAAACCCATGACCTGATGATGGTACCATTGCAAAAACACTATGGTGTTGCCTTCATGACAACTGATGGTTGAGATCAAAGGTGTCAAATAATGGTGACAACCTATGGTCGCCCCCTTAGGTCAGGTTTTGGATCAATTAGAAGTTTAATGATCAACCATTAAGTACCCTACTGATGTTATCAATCAATGATGACATTAGCTTAATATTTAATGTTGATTAATGAATATAGTGTTGATCTAACAACCTATGGTGATTTAATGGTCACTAATGATGGTGGATCATGTCTCTACAACCTATCTTGAGTTAATCATTGTAGTTGTAGCATCAATTAAGCCTTAGACCAATGGTTTCTTGGATCACTTGATGCAATGGTCAGACCTATATTGTAATTGATGGTTTTAACATATGACTTGACCCAATGGTCAAGATCTACTATTTATTCCTCCAATAAAGTGGAATGATGGATAATGTAATATGTTGGTCCTAATAATGTGATTTAGATGGCTTCTTTTATATGATCAACTTAAGGAGCTTACTTGTTGACAATGGATGGCTTGTTTTAAATGAACAGTTGACTATGGGTTTTACCCTACTCTCAATGGATCTTAATGTTGTTAATCAAGGGATGTCTGGGGTTAAATGGTGACTCTTTCGAGAACACAAATCAAGGACTTCATATATGATTCATTCAAGGTGTTTACTTATGTAAACAACCAATGGTCTTACCTTTAAAACATCCAATGATTCTGGGTGACATTGTGGTATGGTGATATGGGTTGAATGATGATGAAACAAATGGAGGGTTACCCTTAACAAGTTAGTCTTACCTATTCACTCATATGAATAGAAGGAATGATAACCATATTGTGTTGATATTAACCCTAATGTGGTATATCTTGTTATACCTAGCTTTAATATAACTAAATGGTGGTAAATGGGTATGAATAGCCCTTGAATGACTAATGTAATCATGGGGTGCTCTCTTATTGTTGTTGAAACCCTAGTATGCTATAACCCGATGGTTAAACCTTGATTTATGAGTGGGTTCATACTTGAGAATAGTATGAAATGTGATGGTGATGCTTCACCTTACGCATCCATGATCCAAAGGGGATGTCGTGAGTTAGGGTTTGGGTATGAGTGTTGATTAGTAATGATAATATAATTTATCTTATTGAACCTAACTCTAATGAAAATATATAAAGATGAGTATTCATGTTTAACCTTCTTATATGATGGCATGATCGTGAAATAAACTCCTAATATGATCATAACCTTAATGTGTTAATTGGTGGTTATCATATCCACATGGTTGATACTTTCTTATGCTAAACATGTGCATTATGAATATGATGAGGGTTAATCATATCTAGATTCCTTGCATGTTGATGTAATAAAGGAATGTTCTTAATGTTAATATAACCCTTCTATGATTGTTTATGAATATCTCCTAGCTCATTAATGCAATATTGGGTTGATCTGGTGTATTATATGTAAGTGATGTTATTGAGCCTTGTTATAAGGCATGCAAAGATAATGATGATCTTGTAGGGAATAGTATGATGGTCTTAATGACCTTTGGGAATGGTTGAGCCCTAAATGAGGTGTAATCCTCTTGTATTGATAAGGGTTGATACCATGTGATATTTTGAAAAGAATTTATATCTTGTGATAGTATAATTATTAGTGTGGTCTCATGAATGCCAAGTGAATAGTACCATGTGATGATAAGATGAGAAATTATGTTTCACGCGTTTTATATCTTTTCAAAGTTTTGATATATATATGCTTTCTAGAAGTGAATTAGGGTTTGTATGTCCACTTGTTTGATGCAGCCTTAATTCACTCAATTGGCATAACTAATCAAGTGCAACTCTAATCATGTAGTGCCCTGTGTCGTAGAACCATCTTCAGTGTCAGAACTTGCTGGATGGTGAAATGAGTATTCCTAAGGGAAACTCAGAGTGCAAACTGTTGAGTATGTGGGGGTGGTAGGTTGAGGATATATCCTTGTCATGCCTCAACATCTAATGTGATTGAGAATGGTTGTGGTGGCAGCTTTGATTGATATGTCATTGTGGTGGCAGCTTTGACTGATATTTTGTTGTTGTGGTTGGCTATGGTCGTGACCTATACTAAGGTGGGCTAGTTTTAGGTCTATATGTCATTGTGGTGGTAGCTCTGACTGATATGTCACTGCCTTTTTACTTGTACTGACTGAGGGGAAGAGACCTTAGGATACCGACACTCCTAGATCTTGTACAGAACCGAATAGCCCTTCGCAGGGGTTGGTTGGACTTTGAATGGTTTGATTCGAATTCCCCAGGGCATAATAAAAGATGTAATACAGTCATTTAGCATATTTATTTAGGGTTTTACACGGTGTTTCACATTGGATGATAACCCTTGTTTGTTATCTTTACATAAAAATGATTCTTAATGCAATTAAGAGATAGTAGATATACTTAGGTTGTTGATATGATTAAGATTGTAGATGCATACATACAGTAGCTATGCTTGTGTTGATAACTATACTGCTACTACTAATTATAATCATGATGCTAGCTATCTCATGTTGTTAGTTATATTTAGCATGCTAGCCATGCCTTTGTAACTAGAGATGCATATACTGATAATCATGCTTATCCAGATAGTTGTGCTTATGTTATTAGCTCTTCTTATGATGTTGATATGTTCAACCAATTAGACATTCTCATGTTGTTAGCTATGCTATGTTACTAGACTTGCTCATGATGCTAGATATGCATATGCTACTAAATCGCTTATATTGTCAACAAGATAAAGGATGATAATCTGGCTAATGATGATAGTTATTATCTACTCCTTTATATATTTTTTTAATCATCAGTACTACTGAGCTTATTTGTTAAATCTGATTAAAATGCTTAATTATTTAATTACTTAAAAATGTTGTAATCAATAAATATTGTTGGAGGGTATATCTCTTGTTGAGACATGGGTCTCACCCTTGTGGTTCGCCACATTTTTGAGGGAATCGGAAGTGAGGAAAACAAACATGTGGCAGCAAAGAGGAGATATAGTAATGAATCTTTGAGAAAGTTGATTAGATGTCTAGTGTGTCCTAGTGTCATCTATGTACTCCCAGGTCCCGGTAGGAAAAGTTTGTATATGGTGTTTCAAACGAATCAGACTTTTGTTAGCCTATTAATGCTTTTTTGTGTGGCATATACGAATATTGTTCTCCTGTATATATATTTTGTGGCTAAGGTGATAGAACAATTTGTATCAAATTCTTGGCATAGTATGGATATAAGAAAGATTTTGGGCTCTTATGCAAATGTTTCTGAGTGGGTGCTGATGTTGAAATCGGTTTTAATTTACCCATTTTTTGGGTATGTGATTAATTAGTGATCGGTTGTGCTTTATGTTTTGAGTAATCTCATTTAGTGTAATAGGTTCTCACAAGTTGGTATCATAGCTTTAAGTTCATCGAGTCTACAAGGACACTAGGACTTAGGACTAGGATGAGGTCAAAATTAGGAATATGACATAAAAATATGGTGCATACTACCTAATCTTAGTATTTGGGTGCCCTGGTCAGGTATTCAATTATTGAAGAAAAGTTAAGTATGGAACTCTTCGATTGTTATCTTTCTGTTTACTCTGATCAAGTAGTCATTTTGAAACAATCTAAAGAGCATAACGAATAAGAAATCATGGTGTGAATATCTCAATCCTACCTTAAAGAAGATGAGAATTGCATCATTATCTATCAAAACTTGAATGTTTGGTAAATATAAGAAAAAGATACAACACCATGAAATCTAAATCTGAGTACAAATAAGGAAAAGAGGAGTTCTTAAAGATGTGATTCAAGATGATAATAAAGTAAAAGACAGACACGTCAATGCTTATAAAGTGAATCAAGGTATGAAATCCACATAAGATAGAGAGAACTCCTATAACAAGTACAAAATGAGAAGATGAATGGGAATAATGACAAAGAAATAAGGTGGAACCTGAGTTAATCTCAGACCAACCTATGTGTGTAAGAAAGTGTTAATGAAAAATCAACATGGCATGTGAAAGAAATTAAGGGAGATGATCCCAATTTAATGAAGAAATATGGAATATGATGATTTACCTGTCGATAAGTGGTTGAAAAGCATAATAAAATAAGAGAACATACCAAGTGTGATAAATAGACATCAAGGAAGGAGTAATGAGATATGTTAATCATGATGATTCCTATGGTAATGGCAAGGAACCTGAAATGAAAAAGGTAAAATGATACATAAGAAATTGTAACCTGCATAATGAAAATAGAATTGGTTACTTTTTTGCTAGTGACCCTTGAAAAATACTACTATGGTATGGGAAGTGTGTTTCACTTTGTGTCTTTCCTTTCTAGGGCACAACTTTCAATTGGATCATTTCCACTTGGTATGTGTGGATTCATTGTAAACATGAGGGTGGATAGCTTATTATAGCATAAGGTTGTTTGGACTATGGTTCCAAGATCATAAAGTTTGTGATGATTTTGCTTTTGAGCCTTCCAATAATTAGGAATACTCCTCTTATATGTCTTGATATTTTTTATATTGGTAAAAGTAGATGATATAAAGATGTGAGTTCCTTATAACACATGAGGTGGATACCAAGGTAATGAATCCTAGTATCCAAGATGTATCAATAATATGAGAAATATGTGAAGGTTGGAGATGTTTATTAAATGAACATTCCAAGTATTCCTCTCTTGTAGAGAAAGAGAGAGGGAGAGTTTATGATTATCCTATAAATGTTGTTTGGAAGGAAAAACAAAAGTGATTCTATAATGTTGTGTATGGTTCAATGATAGCTGGGCTAGACCACTGTCAAGGATAGATGGTTGTTGGTCAATAGATATATGATATTGTGTTCCTTTAAGATAAACCTATGATGAAATGTCAATGCATAAGAGTTATATTGGATGACATAATTCACATGACCATGATGAGTTTAGAGTTATGTCCTTTAGACTAACCAATGTACAAATAGAATTTATGAATAGGAGGAACAGAGTGTTCCAGTCATATCATACAAGTCATATCAAGCTTTGAATGATGACATGTCAAAGTATTTCAAATATGTTCAAAAATATGATCAATATTTCTTCAAAAATCTTAGGATTTCCGAAGCAGCAATAGCTATGAGACAAGTTGAACAAGAGTGATATGGGGTTGATTAAATTTCTTTATGGGATCATGATATGTCTTCTAAGTAAGTTGTGTAAATCCTAGTAAGGTGAAGATAGTGTTGTTGTTTCACCCCTAACAAGGTTAACTAGGAATGATGGTTCCTTGTATGGAATGATAGGTGCCAGTGTCAGCATTTCTTTTGATGTTGAAAAAGAACTTACAAGTGTTCCAGTGTCAATATATCTAGAAAAAAAGGCCTTTTTATGCTTCAAAGAATGGTATGGAAAACATGGCATGATTGGTAAAAAAGCTAGCAAGTATGACTTTTGAGTAATGTTTTGATATAATAGATATAATTTTAGGATGATACCTAGAATTTAAAGTTGAAAAGTTACTATTAGATTTGTACAGGTGGCACAACAAGTTTCTATGTTCCATATTTGCAAATGTCTTCTTATGTGGGGGTTTTTGTGCAGACCCAATATGAGATATGTATGAATGATGTGACATCACCATGATATGAAAGTAACCATGTTAATGTAATAGGATGAGGAGCAAAGGAAGTACCCATCTTTGTTTACCTTGGATTTCGGGGGAGAAATCCCTGTTAGGGGTTTATAGTTGTAAGGACCATAAACTTGCTTAATGGTTTGAATCAGCTTAATTACCATAATTGAATGTTTATAATCCTAATATAATATTTTTATATGCTTTGAAATCATAATATAAGCTTAAGTTTCAAATTTGGTCCAATTTGGACAATGTTTGAGCAAGTTATGTAAATTTATGCACATTTTGAACTTTTCTACAATTTACCCAATTGAGAGGTTTACTTTGCAAGTTATCACTTTCATTATGTTCCTTGGATATTCTCTCATCATTCTTGGTCTTTTATAGCCATGGGGTACCTATTTAATCCTTGGTTTGAAGGTATTTTATCCAAGGGTACTTTAGGGTTTATCCCTTCATGGATGAGCTACCTTTAGTAGCTATCAACTAATGAATTATTTGATTGGCTGGGAAATTTGAAAAAGGAAATCTAATAAGGTCTATATATATGGTGGGGGATCTTCTTGTGTGTGTTCTTGTATATTCTTAATAAATTAAGGCCATGGACACTTGGATAGAAACTAGAACTTCAACTTTTTCTTTTTTTTATCTTAAAGTTTCATATACTTATCCCCAAGCACCAAAATGAGCCATTTTCTCTCCAACACTTCCCTCCTTCTCCCAACCTCATTCTCCCTCTGTGGTTCTATGAATTTTCCTATCCAAGGAAGAAGAAAGTGGGGACATTCTTAGAAAAAGGATCTAGGGTTGCAATTGACTTCCTTTTAGGGTTTAAAAAGCTTCCTTCTAGTGATCTTGACCTAAAAGAGTGAGTATCCCCTTCTTTCCTCCATTTATTTCTTTTTTATGCTTACTCCTACCTTTTTCCATGTCGAAACCTTATTGTTCCATGGTATAAATTTCTCTAAAGCTCTAAAACCCTACCTTACTTGCTCCTTATGCTTAGGGTTTGCTCATTTGATGAAGAAAGGTGCTAGATGGACGAGTTCACAGCTTATGATTGGATTCTCTACCCTACCTTATCATGTTTTCTTATGTGTGGGAGTTTATCTTCTCATTAGAGGCAATTTTTATAACTTGCTCCATGTTTATTGCTTACCATAAGCTTGCTAGCTCATGTTCTTGCTTGAAAATGAATTCATGCACTAAAAAGATATGCTTGACTTGGATTTCAATTTTTATAATGTTCCATGTTCTAATTTCAGTTCTAGATGAACCTGTGATCATGTGTACATTATTCTTAAGGTATGATATGACTTGGATCATGTTGGTTTGACAACCTATGGTGCTAAGCACCTATCAACCAATGGTCAATTTTAGGGTTTAAAGTTGATTTCTTCTATAAACCCATGACCCAATGATGGTACCATTGCAACAACCCTATGATGTAGTCTTCATGACAAATGATGGTTGAGATCAAAGTTGTTAGATGATGGTGACAACCTATGGTCACCCCCTTAGATCAGGTTTTGGATCAATTAGAAGTTTAATGATCAACCATTAAGTACCCTACTGATGTTATCAATCAATGATGCCATTAACTTAATATTTGATGTAAATTATTGAATATAGTGTTGATCTAACAACCTATGGTGATTTAATAGTCACTAATGATGTTGGATCAGGTCTCTACAACCTATATTGAGTTAATCATTGTAGTTGTAGCATCAATTAGGCCTTAGACCACCGGTTTCTTGGGTCACTTGATGCAATGGTCAGACCTATAATGTAATTAATGGTTTTAACATATGACTTGACCCAATGGTCAATATCTACTATTTATTCCTCCAATAAAGTGGAATGATGGATAATGTAATATTTTGGTCCTAATAATGTGATTTAAATGGTTTCCTTTATATGATCAACTTAAGGAGCTTACTTGTTGACAATGGATGGCTTGTTTTAAATGAACAGTCGATTGTGGGTTTTACGCTACTCTCAATGGAACATTTTGTGTTGTTAATCAAGGGATGTATAGGGTTAAATGGTGACTCTTTCTTGAGTGCAAATCAAGGACTTCATAGATGATTCATTCAAGGTGTTTACTTATGTAAACAACCAATGGTCTTACCTTTTAAACATCCAATGGTTCTGGGTGACATTGTGGTATGGTGATATGGGTTGAATGATGATGGAACAAATGGAGTGTTACCCTTAATAAGGTAGTCTTACCTATTCACTCATATGAATAGAAGGGATGATAATCATATTATGTTTATATTAACCCTAATGAGGTATATCTTGTTATACCTAGCTTTAATATAACTAAATGATGGTAATTGGGTATGAATAGTCCTTGAATGACTAATGCAATCATGGGGTACTCTCTTATTGTTGTTGAAACCCTAGTATGCTATAACCCGATGGTTACACCTTGATTTATGAGTGGGTTCATACTTGAGAATAGTATGGAATGTGATGGTGATGCTTCACCTTATGCATCTATGATCCAATGGGGATGTTGTGAGTTAGGGTTTGGGTATGAGTGATGATTAGTAACGTTAATATAATTTATCTTATTGAACCTAACTCTAATGCAAATAGATAAATGTGGGCTCTGATCTCCAAACCACGATATAATCACGATTTAAACTTAGCGGAAGCGATTCGATAAACAGCGGAAGACAAAAATCACGGGAAATTAAAACTTTTCGAGACAAGAGCTTGAATCCTTAAAAGCTTCTTTCATAACAAGAGATAAACTATTTACATCTCATGATAATTACTTCTTGAGTAATTATATACATCAAGATACAAAATCTCAAGAACTCATAACAAAAGACTCCAAGACCTGAGAGTACAGAGGACACATAGGACTGACTCTAACTACACCACATGGCAGGCTAAATCTCCACCTGAGATTTACTGCTGCTCCTGGTGCTGCTACTGTTGGGACTGATCACCTGTAGACTTGTTCCTCCGTCCTCGACGTCCACCTAAAAAGTTGAAGTCTACGGGGTGAGACAATTGTACATAATTGTCCCATCGAGAGTTATAACTCTCCGCCAGAAGCTTTATTATAACATCAAAGAATAACTTAAGCAGTAAAAGCTTACAAAGTATTCAATAGCAGATACAGTTGTATACAAGAGCTCAACATTTATCAAGCATAAAGAACATATGCACTATTCAGTGTAACATCAATCAATTAGCTCATAGTTACCTTTAACAGGTATACTACGCTTGTAGATTATGTTTTTCAAACAGTCTTATTATTATGCCCTGTGGAGATAAGGTTTACCACTCATACCCCAACCAATCATTGTTAAGTGCCTTAGTATCATACTAGGTCATTGAAAGAGCTGGATTCTCATGACCTTCACCTTCCTCAGTCAGTAAGAGGATCACTTGTAGGACATCTTGTGTCTCTACTATTATAGCTTACCAGGGTAATCTGGTCCTTCGCTATTTTAGAGTTACAGTGGCGTTCTGTACTCTCTTCGTCATCAGGAGATTTCATGTTTATCTCCACTGATACAGATATCTATGTTTTCTTCGTCATCAGGAGGTTTCATGTTTACCTACTACTGATACGGTATGGAAAAGTAGTGAAGGATTGACGGATTACATATCTACATCAAATCCCTACACTAGGATGTAAGGTTCTACACATCCATATACCCCACATACTCAATAGTATGTGATCCAGGAGTTCCCTTAGGAAAACCTGTTTCACCATCATTTGATCTCTGACAATGATGGGTCTATGATCAGGGCTCTACATTATACTTGATTAGTTAGGTACATTCAGTATTCATTTAACATCACACATTGTTCTTCAAACAATAACAGTAGCATAATAGCTATAAAAGGAGAATACTAAATGTAACAAGCCTAACTCATATCAATCATCATTTCTCTTTATACTCATCACAAGTCATCTCTAAAGCATAACCTTGATGGTATTCATGGCTCTCACAGCCCATTATTATCATAGAATGCCACTGACAAGGCATCAAGATACTTTACTTATTCATAAAGCTATCAATATGCCTTTAATGAATATAGTATCATCATCCATACCTGGATATGATCACCTCCATATCAGAACATGCATGGTTAATTCAACTAATAAAGGTAATTCAAAACAATGATTATACTTTCCACTCTTGTCATAAGAGCTAAGTTCTTTGATTCTTATCAAATAGAGTTTAATACTCATATAACATGTCATCACCTTTGAATTAGGGTTTACTATTCACATCATATGTCATTACCCTTGAATTAGGGTTTACTATTCACATCACATGGTGAATTGAACTCATAACATCATCATGTATGAGGAACATCATCATTGATGCTCTCAGATTAGCTTAAGATTCATCATATATCATATTTAGGGTTTCCATGATCTCACATAAGTGGATCATACCCTAATCATGAACATTCATGTGTATTGAAGGTTCTTTACTTGAGTTTCCACCCTAAAAGGGGTACTTTCTCTCTCTTAAGGTACTTTCTCTCTCTTAAGATACTTTCTCTCTCCTCACATTAGTAGATGGTGATAACACCACTCTAGATCAGGTTGGGTTAAGTCATCATGGGCTAACATAAGCCAAAACATCACTATCATGTGATTAGGTTTTGATTTGAACAAGGTATTACTCAATTGAACCCATCAAGGTATTTTGGTAATTCACCCCATTGATCACCATCATGGTTCAATTCATTAGTCACTTAATCCCTTAATATCCTAGGTTATCATTAGGGTTTAGATTAGAGCATCATTGAACCATTTACACCTTCAATTGATTAAGTGAAATCAACCTTTGAAAACCTCAAACGGTTTCACCCTTCAACCTCCAAACGGTTTGAGACCGTTTGGATGAGTTGACTGTTTGCTAGGGTTGACTCCAAGACCGTGTGACCTTCAAGGTCGTTTGCCCAAACCGTGTGAGGGTGTAGACCGTTTAACAAGTTTGACTTCAAGACCGAGAGGGTTTACACGGTTTGAGACTGTTTGGTGTCTCTCGATCTTGAGATCGTTTGAGTTCAAACGGTCTTGAGACCGTGAGGTCTCAAACGGTCTTGAGACCGTGAGGCCTCACACGGTCTTGAGACCGTGAGACCTCAAACGGTCTTGAGACCGTGAGGCCTCACACGGTCTTGAGACCGTGAGACCTCAAACGGTCTTGAGACCGTTTGGTCTACTTGGTCTCAAACCGTTTGGACCTCCAACATGGTTCAATGATTTCAATCGTTTATGATTATCAATGTTGAAGCCTCCAAATGGTCAAATCCATGGTAACCACTTATAGATTGAGTTAATTAGGGTTATGCTAAACCAATTGGTCACTCAATTGACCCTCAATTGTTATCCAATTAGGGTTGAAGTTGGTTCAATTAAGGTCCATCAACGTTCAACCATCAACACTCAACAATGTGAATCAACACAAGGTTGAACCCTTCAATTGAGCTCCAATTGGGCCCAAACTTGGCCCAAACGGTCTTGGGATCGTGTGGATGGACTCCACACGGTCTTGAGACCGTTTTCCCGAGATTTCCTCAAAATCTACTGTGATTTGATAGGAGTTGAACCTTGATTGAGTCTCAAATCAGTATTTTGATTAATTCAATAACCTATTGCAATTGGGCTCTCAATTGATCAAATTACCTTAACCCTAGACCTCCAAACGGTCTTGGGTTGTCACCACACGGTCTTGAGACCGTTTGGATGAGTTCCAAACGGTCTTGAGACCGTTTTCCCATCCAAATTTTGTATTCTAGTGTAGAATTCTTCAAGGTTGGATCTATTGAGTTGATTATCATATCAATACTTAATTACAATGTAATTTGGTATCTTTGTACTTTCAATTGGTCAACTATACTTGACCCCAGACCTCCACACGGTCTTGGGTGATTCCTCACACGGTCTTGAGACCGTTTGATTGATCCCCAAACGGTCTTGAGACCGTTTAGGTTAATCAACCCAAAAACACTTAATCAAATCATTGAGATTTTCAGTACTGATTTCAATTAAGGTTTGCCCTAGTAATCATCCTTCAACTCTTAGCTCGTTTGGAAATAGTCCATCAAATTTGGTGAGTTGTTAATCAACATTATTTTGAACAGTAATCTCATACGGTCAACGCTTGGTCAACGTTCTTACACGGTCTTGAGACCGTTTGCCCAAAAAGGGTGATTTCAACAGATTGGAAATCAGGAGTAAATTCAATTAAAGTTGTTGATTAAAAAGGTCATATCTCACGATTCCTTTGGAGTTATCATCTCAAATTTTGTGGGTGATTGGCCTACATAATTATGAACAGAAATATTATACGTTCCACGCTCGGTCAACGCGGCTAAACGGTCTTGAAGACCGTTTTCCCTTACACGGTCCTGAGACCGTTTGCTCACTACACGGTTTTGCAAACCGAGAGAGCAATTTGTGGAGACCGTTTCGTAAAGTGAAAAGTAGTGGATTAACTTTGGAAATAACGTCTTCATCTCCTAGCTCAAGAACAGCAAGGATTTCTCACGGATTTGCTTGCAAGGTAACAAAGGAAGGTAGAGAAGAAGAAGAACTATCATCTAAAAGCATAAACGAGATGTATATAACAAAGCATAGGTTTAGAGTTATAAAACCCGCCTAAAGCTTGCTCCTTGAGCTCCAAGCTTTTAATGGCGTCCTTGAGTTTCCAAAGGTCGGCCAAGGTGATCCTTCCAAGGAAATTCGAGAAGAGATGGCTAGAAAGGTAGAGCTATGTGAGCTAGCCATCAATTTGACCTTGAATTCGAGTTCTAACCATGAACTTAAACAAAAGGGAGGATTCAAACCTACCTTGCCCTCCTTGGTCGTCCTCCTGAGCTCCACAGCTCCTCTTTAGTTGGTTTGGGTGAATAGAACAGTGAAAGGAACGAAGGGAGGGTTTCCTTGCTAAGTGAAGTGGAGAGTATATATACTTGGGGTGAGATTTTCAACATAAGCTCATAAGTTCTCCATATTTTCATCTAAGTCCCTCCATCCTTCTATGCTCGTCCCTTCATATTAATTCTAAGGACAAACCTTCTTCTAAGGTCAAGAAATGAGGGCAAAGAAGATCAACCTATTAGTTAAGCATACACATAAAAGGGCTATAGCACATACACCTTGATTATTCAATCACAAAGGTGTTTTTTTTCATAACTTGATTAATCCATTGAAGTGACCTCTCATAATTTCTTCTCTAAATGATGACAAGAGTCTTAAAAGATATTTTAGATGATGTATTTTATAAGTTGCACCCCTCAAATTGGGTAAATTGCACTTTTCTCCAATTTAGGGTTTTCAAGCACCGGGATTGCTTCCACAGCTGCACCTTGGTGCCCAAGCTTGGGAAATCCCTCAAACCTTACCATCATCATTCTCATGATGTCTCAATATCAGAGGAACATCTCAACATGTGCAATTTGCAAGTTAACCCTTCTAATTGGGTAATTTGCACATAGGTCCCTGTATTACAAAACAATGCTACAACTTTATATAAAAAGGAGCAAAAACTGAAATATATGTTTCTGAGAAACTTAATTACATGCCCAAAGTTAATCACAAGGATTTAATTACATATTTAGGCAAAACACCTAGGGTTAACTCATAACCCAGGTCAGGGATGTTACAATAAAGATGAGTATTCATGTTTAACCTTCTTATATGATGGCATGATGGTGAAATAACCTCCTAATATGATCACATAACCTTAATGTGTTAATTGGTGGTTATCATAGCCACATGGTTGATACTTTCTTATGCTA
Source organism: Alisma plantago-aquatica (assembly GCA_963693085.1). Taxonomy (NCBI): domain Eukaryota; kingdom Viridiplantae; phylum Streptophyta; class Magnoliopsida; order Alismatales; family Alismataceae; genus Alisma; species Alisma plantago-aquatica. Next base: position 727,247,290 of record OY856410.1, on the reverse strand, counting down.
AACATGTACATTATGAATATGATGAGGGTTAATCATATCTAGATTCCTTGCATGTTGATGTAATAAAGGAATGTTCTTAATGTTAATATAACCCTTCTATGATTGTTTATGAATATCTCCTAGCTCATTAATGCAATATTGGGTTGATCTGGTGTATTATATGTAAGTGATGTTGTTGAGCCTTGTTATAAGGCATGCAAAGATAATGATGATCTTGCAGGGAATAGTATGATGGTCTTAATGACCTTTGGGCATGGTTGAGCCCTGAATGAGGTGTAATCCTCTTGTGTTGATAAGGGTTGATAACATGTGATATTGTGAAAAGAATTTATACCTTGTGATAGTATGATGATTAGTGCAGTCTCATGAATGGCAAGTGAATAGTACCATGTGATGATGAGATGAGAAATTATGTTTCACACACTTTGTATCTTTTCAAATTTGTGATATGTATATGCTTGCTAGAAGCGAATTAGGGTTTGTATGTCTACTTGTTTGATGCAGCCTTAATTCATCCAATTGGCATAACTAATCAAGTGCAACTCTAATGTAGTGTCTTGTGCTGTAGAACCATCTTCAGTGTAAAACTTGCGGGATGGTGAAACGAGTATTCCTAAGGGAAATTCAGAGAGCATACTGTTGAGTATGTGGGGGTGGCAGGTTGAGGATATATCCTTGTCATCCACAATACAGATTGTGGAGGTTGGCTATGGTCATGCCTCATACATCTGATGTGATTGAGAACGGTTGTGGTCGTGTCTCGGTGATTATAACATGATTTGATTAGAGGACAACTGTGGTTGTACCTCAGTGATTGGGTTTGAATACCCTAGATGCTAGCGTCGTGACCTGTACCACGGTGGGCTAGTTACAGGACTATATGTCATTGTGGTGGAAACTTTGACTGGTATGTCATTGCCTTTTTACTCGTCCTGACCGAGGGGAAGAGATATTAGGATACCGACACTCCTAGATCTTGTACGAAACTGAATAGCCCTTCACAGGGGTCGGTTAGACATTGAATGGTATGATTCACATTCTCCAGGGTGTAATAAAAGATGTAATACAGCCGTGTAGCATATTTGTTTAGGGTTATACATGATGTTTCACATTGGATGATAACCCTTGTTTGTTATTTTTATATAAAAATGATGCTTAATATAATTAAGAGATAGTAGATATACTTAGGTTGTGGATATGCTTAAGATTGTATATGTGTACATACAGTAACTATGCTTGTGTTGATAACTATACTGCTACTGCTGATTATAATTATGATGCTAGCTATCTCATGGTGTTAGTTATGTTTAGCATGCTAGCCATGCCTTTGTAACTAGAGATGCATATACTGATAATCATGCTTATCCAGATAATTGTGCTTATGTTGTTAGCTCTTCTTATGATGTTTATATGTTCAACCAATTAGACATGCTCATGTTGTTAGCTATGCTATGTCACTAGACTTTTTCATGATGCTAGATATGCATATGTTACTAAATTTCTTATATTGTCAACAAGATAAAGGATGATAGTTTGGTTAATGATGATCATTATTATCTGCTCCTTTATGTATTTTGTTAATCATCAATATTGTTGAGCTTATTTGTTAAATATGATTAAACTGCTTAACTATTTAATTACTTAAAAATGTTGTTGTAATAAATAAACGTTGTTGGAGGTTATGTCTCTTATTAGGACATGGGCCTCACCCTTGTGGTTTGCCACATTTATTTTAGGTAATCGGAAGTGATGAAAACAAACATGTGGTAGCAAAGAGGAGCTATAGTAATGAATCTTTGAGAAAGTTGATTAGATGTCTAGTGTGTCCTAGAGTCGTCCTTGTACTCTCAGGTCAGGATAGGAAAAGTTTGTATATGGTGTTTCAAACGAATCAGACTTTTGTTAGCATATTAATACTTGTTTATGTGGCATATATGAATATTGTTCTCCTGTGTATATTGTTGTGGCTATGGAGATAGAACAATTTGTATCAAATTCTTGGCATAGTATGGATATAACAAAGATGTTGGGCTCTTTGTCATCAGCACAATATGCAAAGTAGTTCAAGTTCAAAAGAAATGATGAAACTTATGTGGAATCCCCATACTCATCTCACTGCTACAGAAACATGTTATCTCCTTGGTCATTTTAGCCATTTATCGTCGGTTTTCAACCGATGACTAGGTGGGTGATGTAAAAAAATGTCATACATCATCAGATCAATAAACGAAAGAAATTAATATATATCATCGATTAGAGGTTATAGTCAAACTAACGACATAAGGCAGAGTGTATTACAAAATTATGGTTTCCCTTGACCTTTCCTTGTTGGTTAAATAAAAGGAATCGACCATGTATGTATGTATGTATATAGACAGTTATTTGAAAATAATCGATGATACATGACTATGAAAATGCTTTCGCTCGACCGTTCCTTGTTGGTTATTGAATGAGAAATAACCAATGATTCATAGTACGTCATTAGTTTTATTAGTGATGAAACAGTGAAAATTAAGGGACATCTCATTGGTTTTCTACAAGTAATTGATGAGATCTGTATATCTAGTTGGTTATTTTCAAATAACCGATGATAAATGACTATTTTTTATATAACATGTCTACAAACCTACTATACAACGAGGGCCTACAAAACTTCCTGGAGACTCGATCGCGGGAGCTTGATCTCAAAGAGGAGGAGCCTCCAGTCTTCTCTCCATCCTCCACTGTCGTCTTCGGGAGCCTCATCAGCCTGGGGTTCTCCGACCGCTGCTTCCATAGCAAAGCACCGCATGTCCTCTCAAGGCCATCATGGAGGCATACGAGCCTTGTTGACAGGAAGGGGGATTGGAGACCATGCTCGAATCCTCGCCGGAGAGATATCGTAGGGCGGCACTCATGCGTCAGACGACTCAGACCCTCGTCTCGCAAAGCACAGGTACAGGAGGAAAGTTGGTCAACTTGGCTTTGACCGCGTAACCTGCCATTGGCTCAGTTCTCCCACATATCATGGTTGTAGGGAGCGGCTTTCCCCTTGTGGCGACGTGTTTGGATCTGGGGCAGCTAGACCCTAGATCTGATGGCCACAATCGTTCAACAAAATAAAAACTTTTCCTTGTCAGCAAAAAATACTAAAATCTTAGAAAATGGCTTAAAAATACCTCCTTTGGCTGAAAAATGCCCATAACATACCCCTAGACTCACAAAAAGTATCTACTTTCGCTTGGAACGCTTATTTTTTTGCTTTTGATGCTCGATTGCACATGGTTTTGAATTTGAAAGACAATGGATGATTTAGGCTACATTAATTGATTTAAATAACTTATGATTGGCATAATTTCTCAGATAATTATATTAAAACCCTAAAAGTTTTGGGAACACAATTATAATCTCTGGTTTGTATAATATTGTATGTTTTGGGCTCTTTTGTATTAAAATACAAATTATTGCTTTAAAACTTGTTTTAATGCTAGAAAATAGATACCTTAAAAATATAAACATTGAGACAGATGCTTATAATTCTCTCCTAATCACTATAGAAATGCCACAATATATATGACCGGTTCGAAGATAAGAAAGACCAAACCCTATGTTTTGGACCTAATATCCCTAAATGAAGTACAATAAATATGTCTTTAATCGATCAATCATGTAATACTCAATGTTAACATCACATCACTATCCTAAATAGTATATGTAAATTTAGGAATCAAAAGTTGCATCTTATGCGTGTTATATGACGATGGCCTCTTATGGACTTGAAATCCTAATCTTTATAACATATATAACATAAGGGTTAATTGATATAATAAGATAAGAAATGATGGGAATATCTTAATGAACTAGTCTAACCCTAAAAAGGAGCTACCTAGGTGTCACGGAACTATTTGTTACCCAAATTCTCACTCCTAATGGCTAGAAAGCCAAAAGTGAGAGGACCCGAGCGTCCGTCCGTAGGATAGATCACATAACATATGCATGAATAAAACCACAAACAATAACTAAGGTATGAGACAAGAAAGCATAAAAGAATGCTAAACTAATACCTGACAAGATCTTAGGTCCCATATATCAACCATGTATATTGCATTGACATGTCATTATATATCATCAGAGTATAAGCAGATTATCATGAGTGCAGAAACATTGACCATCATTAGAGATTCATAGTGTACCTATTACCTAAAATCATAAAATGGGTACACATCAGCACAACTGTGCTGAGTACGCTGGCAAACATATAAAATCATAGGTTTAAGAACATATATTGATTGGAAAAACCATAAAGTAAATAACAAGATCGAATCAACAACATTATTAGAGACTCTCTTATTAACATGCAAGCATGTTTTATGTTCATTTCCATTATACCAACAATATCATAAGGCCTTTGACCAACTTCTCAAAACAAGGGGTTCATAAGGGTTCTCAAGATTAGCTATCATATTACAACATCAGGGACTACAAGACTAAACGTCAAGAGTTAACCCTATAATCGTAAGGGACCAAAGGTCATTGCCAAGAGCTAACCCTTGTATCAACATGGTCTGTCCTAACATGACAACTCAAGTAGGACATCGTGACGTCCCCGGATTTTCTAAAGCTTAATCTGATGTGTGATGCCCAAATTAAAACCTCACCTCAGCGAGAATCTCAATTTAAACACCACACACTAGGCTAAGAAGAAGAAAATCAAGGGAGGCAGAAGGAAACAATCAGTAGCACGTGCACATGAACAATAATAAAACCATATACACATGTTCACCATTCAACATATAATTATAACATGAATTGTTACAACATTTGATATTACATATTGAACAACAAACTTATACATATACATGTACTACGACTAAACTACAGGATCTTAAGACAACAGGTCCACTTATACATCAGCTCGCCACACAACTATCAACTATCTTGGTTCTTCAAGATCATATAACCACAACTTAAACAAAAGATTACATGTGGTACACGTCAGCACAATATTCAAGAATATTGTACTGGGTATTCCTACGTGTCTTTTATATACCTCTCATCATATCTTGGCAATAAGGTAAAATTAATACTTGGCGGCATTAAACAAATGTAAGAAAAAGCATACAATTGCACAAAGATATTTATTAACAAAAGAGAACACATATTTTAAGCACATTTTCCATTATATATCCATTCATTTGCCACCTGAGAGAATAATGCATCATCTCACCTACCAAAGAGTATGAGATGTAAGGCCTTATGATCTACTACCAAAGAGTTAGATCATTATACAATGTGATCTGCTACCAATGAGAATGATCACTTTCCAATACTATGCTACCAAAGAGAATTAGTGATTTCATATAATGGAACAAATATATTATGTTTGATGTGTTCATGGAAATAGGTATAAAAATCAAGCAACATATCATACAAGAACAATCATTTCCATCAATACCATATGCCAAGTCTTTACTACCATATAACACAAGTATATTGTATAATAAGCCAAGTAAGAGGTAATGGCGTACCTTGATCAAGATATATCCTAATCATCATATTCCTCATGTCAACTCTAACCTCTTAGTCAAACCCTGATTAAGACAAGATCATATGTACCATCATTAGGTTCTCATCATCTTACATCTCATCTTAACCCTAATTATATCCATTTTAGGGTTTACCTTATCTCATTATGATATTCTCATGATTACTTGTATTCTTATCTTAGATTTATCTTACTGATGTCATATTCCAGATTATAGTTCATTAACTGGATATACTCATGTGTCACATTATTATGTGAACATATTTAACATTTTGTCACTTTCATTAACCATATTAGGGTTACATCACATGTATTAAGGGTGCTCTTCATATAACATGAAATGTATGCATAAGACTGATATCAAAGTTACATATTAACTTCTAGTTACTGATATGAGAGTATTTCATAAATTCCATCATTTATTGAGCATGTATGCATTTATTACACATTAATTAGGGTTACTAACCTTAGATAGACATTCTAAGAAAATTACATGATTATGTGTCATAACATGATCATATCTGATGTCTCATGGATTCTAAATCACATTTAGAAGTTACTGGTAAATGATCATAATGTTAGGTCACTGCTTGATATTTATTATCCATCATATGAGCATTTCATCACTTACATGATATCACTATTATTAATGCATCAAAATCTTGATATTATCATTCCACTATGTTCTACTCATTTTTTTGAGAATTTTGATATATTACTTGTATTTTTCTGATGCTCAAGCTAATTTCGATGATTTAATGAAATCTGAGTATTTTACCTTTTTCGGCCTATCCGAGACTGTCACGCGCCCTTGGGTGCGCAACTCCCGCTCTTCTCTTCCTTCTTCACTGGGACCCGCCTGGTCCGGGTCTGTTGTGGGATTCGCGGATCTAAGGATTCGCTTGCCTGAGTCTGGGCTCTCTGCTTCTCCCGTTCGGCGCGACGTCTGTCCCCTAAGGTTAGCGTGGATCTGGAACAGAGCGCCACCGCTGGGCCTCTGCTCCGGCGAGCAAGCATGTTCCACCAGGTCCACCTCGTCTAAACCTGTGGCTACCACCACCTTCGCTCGTCTCTCTCGGACCTCCTCGGATACTCTCCTCCCTGGGTTTGGCCGTGGAGCTCCTTCTCCTGTGGGATCGCCGGCGTCGGCCCTGCTGCGGAGGGGCAAAAGAGGCGTCCTGCCTCTGGTCACACTTGCGCCAGTCTGCAACGTCAGAAGCTTCACAGGGTCTCCACGGATTCGTACACCACCTTCGTTCACGGCGAGAAGCTCTCCCCATAGGCCTCCGAGCTCTGCCGTCATCTCCTCCAAAACATAGTTTGTTGGGCCTATATCCTTCACGGCTGCCCCAAAACCACAAGCAGTAGACTTCCTCAGACACAGGCTTGCTTCGACCTCTCTTAGCTTCCTCCGAACTGCTTGCTACCTCTGACTCCTTCTCCCACCCACGGTCTGCAAGTTATGGTGGAGATACTGTGTTGGAGGCTACTTCGTTCTCTCTGTGTGGGTGACAGTTTGCCTCAAGTGAGGGCTTAGAGTGCAATGGAGGCATGGTCTCGTGATTGACCCACGATCCTGGATGTGGCGGTGATTCTTCGCGAGTAGAACTTCCACCCCCAAGTTTTATCTTGTCATCGGAGGTAGGATGGGAGTTGTATGCCATCCGATCTGCATCATCTAAGGGCTGTGAAATCCTAATCTGTGGCCTCCTCAAACCAAAAGAATCAGCTACCCAAAGGGTGCGTGACACATCCAAGAACAACAAGACCTAAGCTAAATAATTAAAGCTTAGTAAACATATACACCAATAATCACATTATTACATGGTATTCAAACCTAAATTAATACATCTAAAAAAAACTCCAATTGCCACCAAACTTTAACCATATCTTTATTATCATCCAAGCTACTTGCCCCCCAACTTTGGCACCAAAACTCAATTATATGAACAATCAATTAAATTCCTCAAATAGGCATACACTTAGGTCTTAGTTATGATATCAACCTCAATCAACATTCAAGCTTTATCAAAACACTTAGGACTCTCAAACAACTCAACATGCATGACTTCACTTATGTCATTGGACATTTAAGGATTCCAAAAGTCCACTCCATCACATCCTACACAATTCATCCTCGAAATTAAGTCAAAAACTAGTCCATCACATCATATACATCTTAAAAGAAAAATTCATCCTCGAATTTAAACCATCATCATACTTCAAGGTACTTCATCCATATGTAGAACACCACTCTAGGTGCAACATATCTGAAGAAAAAGCCTCATAATCATATCCAAAACTATTACGAGGTTTTAAAACATCTAAGGTGAAATAATCACCTCACCGTGTGACATGGTTTAGATGCTTAGGTTGTGTCATAACATATTTCACATGTTAGGATTTTCATCCTCAATTTATCCAAGCATAAAGGGTTCCAACATTATATTACCATGTTCTAAATGAGTAAACTAAGGTTAGCCCATTATGTCAAGGTGTCATCAACATGTTATTGAGCTAATTGTTAAAACATGTTCAACATTAACATATATCTTTCATGAGGGAGTTAACTAAAGTTAACCCACTTTATCCATCTAGATCATATCAAGGAGTAATCAGTTCATTAATCTAAATTTTTAAACTTTATTCAACATCTTCCTTTATCACATACATTAACTCCTTAGCTAATGAGTATCATTAAAATGATCCCATTTCACTCTCTCATATTAAGTTACAAACCTTATTAGTGATTTCATTACTTGATTCACCAACCTTATATTTCATCATTATTCATGTAAAAGGTTAACAATATATATATCAAGAACTATTATATTGAGAACTATTAAACCACCTCTAGGTGTTCCATCATGTCATATCCTTATATTATATCTCAAGTTTAGATCACATTCTTACGCATATTATATCATGGTCGTGCTAAACAAACTTATACTAGTAGTTGGTCAAACATATATCAAAACTTCAACTAGTCCAATTGAGGTTCTCCTAACCCATACACTAATGGTAGTGACATGCTCAGTCTCTCTGAGCTAACTCAACTCTATGAGTATCTCATATGCATATAATTTATCTTTCCTCTCTTAGTCTAGGGTTCTCAGATTACCTCATTGGCACTAGTGATAGCCTTACAAGCTCTAACCACAAAGCACAAACCAAACCACGATATGATGTTCTCTTTTCATAGATATCTAACCAATATACTTTCTTACCCACAACTCTCTTCCATATATGCAACCACTAGACTCCTACAAGGTACCATCACCCAAGCTTGAGGCTTCTCAACATACTAATATCAGTAACCTCCTCCAAGGTCTTGGGACTCTCCCTTACCAGATGGTAGGTTCTCATATTCATATTCACATGCACATATATAACAAGCTTCTCTCTATCTCTAGGGTTTGGTCCTACCAAGGACATATAGGGTTCAACAAGACTATAGGAATCATGCATGGCGCTACTCAACTCAATCACTCAGGAGTATTCTAGTTTAGGACATATCATATCGCATATCTCATAATTCTCATATCTTGGAGTTTAGGTTCTCTAACCTTCTCCCAATGGGTCTCACTCTCTCTGGAGTTAACCTTAAAACTGGTCCTAACACTAGAGGTCCTCCTTCACAAAAGAGATGGAGGCTCATGTTGACTTACAACCTTGTCTTAACTTAACATATCTTATTTCATAAAAGAACTCATACTTGTATCATCAAAACTTATCTCAAATCCTCAAAACTAAACTCATGTCCTCAAAGACAAACATAGATCATCATAACCATCTCATGTCATCTATATAAGACTTACATCATATCATCAAAATTTATTTCATCTATTCCATCTATCACACATTCCAACAAGGATCTAGACATCTAATCTAGAACTACTCTCTCTTCTAGACTGATGTCACTTAGGTTGCATGATGACCTCCTACTTGTACCTATGTGGGGACACATTTTTGTAATACATATATATAATAAAATATTATATAGTTTTTCTCTGATAAAACATGTGTCAGATAAAACTATCAAGGTTCGATCTGATTCGAATCAAAAATCAAATCCAGAAAATGAGTGTCCCACACATAGTAGAGAATATATTGTCATGAAAACTAGTGAAAGGGGTAATAACATGGTGTAGACTAGTGTAGCTACTCTATACAACTAGTGCCATATGTCTAGGGTTTCCCTTCCCTTGATGTATGCCATTTCTAAATAATGCAATGTCCCATACCGATGTACTATAAGGAAAGAACGACATCTAAGGACTTGATATACAACAAGCACCAGTGTAGACCTAGTTCTCGGACATCTAGGTGCTAACCTAGAAGCTAGGTTAGATCTAGTCTCTAAAATATGACTAATCTAACCCTAAAAGATTTTATAAGTTGAAGGTTCTTTAGTTTGAGTTGCATAATGAGCAAATGCCAGGCTTTGCTATTGTTCATGCTCTGATACCACTGGTGATGTCCCCAGATTTTCTAAACCTTAATCTGATTTGTGATGTCCAAATTGAAACTTCGGCTCAGCGAGAATCCCAATTTAAACACCACACACTAGGCTAAGAAGAAGAAAATCAAGGGACTCAGAAGGAAATAATCAATAGCACATGCAAATGAATAATAATAGAACCATATACACATGTTCACCATTCAACATATAATTACAACATAAATTGTTACAACATTTGATATTACATATTGAATAGCAAACTTATACATTTACATGTACTACCACTAAACTACAGGATCTTAAGACAATAGGTCCACATGTACATCAGCTCGCCACACAACTCTCAACTATCCTTGTTCTTCAAGATCATATAACCACAACCTAAACAAAAGATTACATGTGGTACACGTCAACACAATATTCAAGAATATTGTACGGAGTATGCCTACGTGTCTTTTATATACCTCTCATCATATCTTGGCAATAAGGTAAAACTAATACTTGGTAGCATTAAAAAAATGTAAGAAAAAGCGTATACTTGCACAAAGATATTTATTAACAAAAGAGAACACATATTTTAAGTACATTTTCCATTATATATCCATGCATTTGCCACCTGAGGGAATAATGCATCATCTCAACTACCAAAGTGTATGATATGTAAGGCCTTATGATCTACTACCAAAGAGTTAGATCATTGTACAATGTGATCTTCTACCAAAGAGAATGATCACTTTCGAGCACTATGCTACCAAAGAGAGTTAGTGCTTTCATATAATGGAACAGATATATTATGTTTGATGTGTTCATAGCAATAGGTATAAAAAATCAAGCAACATATCATACAAGAACAATCATTTCAATCAATACCATATGCCAAGTCTTTACTACCATATAACACAAGCATATTGTATAATAAGCCAAGTAAGAGGTAATGGCGTACCTTGATCAAGATATATCCTAATCATCATATTCCTCATGTTAAATCTAACCTCGTGGTCAAACCTTGATTAAGACAAGATCATATTTACCATCATTAGGTTCTCATCATCTTACATCTCATCTTAACCCTAATTATATCCATTTTAGGGTTTACCTTATCTCATTATGATATTCGCATGATTACTTGTATTCTTGTCTTTGATTTATCTTACTGATGTCGTATTCCAGATTATAGTTCATTAACTGGATATACTCATGTGTCACATTATTATGTGAACATATTTAACATTTTGTCACTTTCATTAACCATATTAGGGTCTCCTCCAAAACATAGTTTGTTGGGCCTATATCCTTCACGGCTACCCCAAAACCACAAGCAGTAGACTTCTTCAGACACAGGCTTGCTTCTACCTCTCTTAGCTTCCTCCAAACTACTTGCTACCTCCGAATCCTTCACCCATCCACGGTCTGTGAGTTATGGTGGAGAGACTGTGTTGGAGGCTACTTCGTTCTCTCTATGTGGGTGATAGTTTGCCTCAAGTGAGGGCTTATTCAGACTATCTTGATGAACCGAGGTGCAATGGAGGCATGGTCTCGTGATTGACCCACGATCCTGGGCATGGCGGTGATTCGTCGTGAGTAGAACTTACACCCCCACGTTCTATCTTGTCATCAGAGGTAGGATGAGAGTCGTGTTCCATCTGATCTGCATCATCTAAGGGTTGTGAAATCCTAATTCGTGGCCTCCTCAAACCAAGAGAATCAGTTTCCCAAAGGGTGTGTGACACATCCAAGCACAACGAGACCTAAGCTAAATAATCAAAGCTTGGTAAACATATACACCAATAATCACATTATTACATGGTATTCAAACCTAAATAAATCCATCTAGAAAAAAATCTAATTGCCACCAAACTTTAACCATATCTTTATTATCATCCAAGCTACCTGCCACCCAACTTTGGTGCCAAAACTCAATTATATGACCAATCAATTAAATTCCTCAAATAGGCACACACTTATGGATCTTAGTTATGATATCAACCTCAATTAATATTCAAGCTTTACCAAAACACTTAGAACTCTCAAACAACTCAACATGCATGACTTTACTTATGTCATTGGACATTTAAGGATTCCAAAAGTCCACTCCATCACATCCTACACACCTTACAACAAATTTCATCCTCAAAATTAAGTCAAAAACCAGTACATCACAGACACCCAGCCTTGTGTCCTTACCCCGAGAATACAGGTAGGTACACAATGTTGTATAATGGGCTTCTATCATTATGTTTTCAAGTTTTTTCAACATACGTTCAAGACCAAAACATAGTAGTCATAGGGAACAATATCTCAAACAAGTATATGAGCCAAGCATCTTATATTTCATACATACAAGTAATTTCAATACTGCTAGTATGGCCAATAGGAGGATAAAGCGTCCCTTGATACAAGCAAGATAGCATTATACAACATGATTAGATCTTTGAAAAGAGTCCATCAAAGAGATCCTGACATTACAAGCAAGGGTACTTGGATCAATATCAAAAATAATAGGTCTAACTAATCATTATCATGGGTTTTGGATGTGTCACTTAAGTCTAGGTACTCATTTCCTTCAACATTGTTTCCAATATCCCAAACTAGATCATGCATTATCATTATCAAGCAGCATAGTACATCATAGATTCATTTAGCTCTTAGAGTGACACATCAAAACTTAATCAAGGATTTCAAACCTAGGGTTTCATGATATTAATAGATCTGACATGAGTTTCAAGAAAGATTAAGCAACTGAAGTATCAACATTGTCAACCTAGTCATATTGGATCATTATCATGCAAGACGATCATCGTTAGAGCGCAAGAGTGATCAATATTGATTGCGTCATACATATCAAAAAGATACTGATTTGAAGCATCAAATAGAATGGGTGACCATTAGGATGATATTTATATATGGTTAGATCTCAATATAGCAACATGCACATTAGGTCACATTTCAATGTCATCTTTAGGTCACTTAGTCGTAATAGTGAACAAGAGTGATCCGCTAAAGCATTTAGGTGATCAAAGCATGTAAAGTTACTGATAAAGATCAAACATAACGATTTGGATTCCATATAATCAAGTTGAGCATCAAGATAATGATCATTAACATCAAAGTTCATATTACATACATTTCATGGTTCATTTCATAGATTGGAGTCATTAATAGAGCATGGCATGATCAAATTCGACTTATATAGTACAAGATATATTAGTTTACTGATCAGGGTCATTAAAGTCCAGTAAGGTCATGATATGTTCAAGGTTGAGCATCAATTACCATTAAACATATAAAAGAGATGTATTGATGCCATTTTCAACATATCAGGAGATAAGAATGGAATTATATTATGAAACTAGGTTCATTGGATAGATCTCGTCAAGTAGATAAATTTTGATATATAATTCGTCTCATTTGGCCTTACAAATGATTTTCTATGAATTTTGTAAGATAAAACATACATGTCTGTGTGAAAGAGAGAGATTATACCAAGGGGTGCATGTGGCCAACGCCAGTTGGCTGAGATGGGCCACGTTGGCACCAACGTGACACTGGCCTGCTTTCCGTGAGGGGGCGTGTGTGCGCCGAGGCGAGAGACCGTGGGCCGGTGATGATGGACGTGTGTCGTCCTCTCGTTGGCTCGCATCTTTGAGTGGGGTCGGTCGTCTGTGCGGGTCAGGTCGCAACAGGGAGAGAGAGGGTGAGGCTGAGAGACCTGGGTTGTAACATCGTAGTTGTAGCTTTGAGATCTGACGGCTACGTGAACTGGCCCTATTACTCACACGAGGACACCAAGTCTGCCGGACTGGGCGAGGCAACCTCCTCTGTGAGGTCACCGGAGTGTGATGCCCATGGCGATCTGGGCACACTCGGGGTTTAGAAATCTGTCGCCCAAGCTCTTCTCAGTCCAGAGAAGTCAAAGGGAGGCTCGACAATCTCTGGGGTAGCGCAAGGTGCAAAGCCCCAAAGTTGGCGGCCATGATAGCATCGACGAGCTCCAAGGAAGATGAAGGGGAGATTGAGTGAGGTGTAGGGGAAAAGACGGATGAGAAAATAGATAAAACCCAAAAGTGGAGAGTTGCAAACTCATTGGGCTTAAAAAGAAAGTGAGAGGAGGGTCGAATGGCGCCAACTACCATGGCATCGACCATGGTTGTCGGACATCGTGGGAGGGTGTCCCATGCCCCTACCCAGTGCCCAATATGCTCGAAAAAGATAGGGGTGAGGTCGGGAAGGACTAGAGGAGGACTTTCGTTCTCTTAATTTGACTTGGGCGGCCTCGTAGCTCAATGCCCCAAAGGTGGTCGTGCCATAGGGCACTATCGTGCACTGTTCCAAGGTTGAAGATGACCATCAACCCTTGGATCGCGAGGATGATTTATAGCCAATGTATCAATGTGCCCATGGTGTACTGCGAGAAAGGCTGTCTGGGCGTACATGGGCCAGGCCTAAGATCAAATATATGGGGCTGAGGCCCAGGAAGGAGAAAACAAGAGAAAAGGGCAATATAAAGGCTAGAAAGGGAGCAGATTTCAAATTGCCATAACTTTCTCCTCGAATATCAGATTTGCGTGAAATATTCACCTTGGATAAAAAATTTCCTCCTCTATCTAATGAACAAGGTTTGAGATCAAGATCATAATGTTTATGAGTCTCAAAAATTCAAATCCATCATCAAAGTAAATTAAGCACTCTACCTTGTATAATTGAGTTTAAAATTGGGATTATCAATCATATCTCGTCAATTGAGTAGTATGTGATTCCAAAACATTCAAGTGATTAATATAGAGATTATAAAGTCAAATTGAGTGCATTATGAGTCAAGGTATGCATAGTTGGAGGAGAGAGAAAATCCAAGATGTTACATTAGGGTTAATGATGAGAATCTAATACATGTATGTGATCATGTTCTTAATCATGTGATGTCTATGGTATAGAATGTCCAAGAAATGTTAAGAAACCTCTAAAATAGGTACGAGCTTTAATAATTATATAACTATGGCTTTATTGCTTGCAACTTGATATGTATGTATGCTTGTTTATTTGCTCAAATACTGTGGGGTCTGATCTCCAAACCATGACATAAACACGATTAAAACTTAGCGGAAGCGAATCGGTAATCAGCGGAAGACAAAAATCACGGGAAATTAAAACTTTTCGAGATAAGAACTTGTATCCATAAAAACTCCTTTCATAAAGAGAGGTAACTGTTTACATCTCAGGATAATTACTTCTTGAGTAATTATATACATCAAGATACAAAATCTCAAGATCACATAACACAAGACTCCAAGACCTGAGAGTACAGAGGACACATAGGACTGACTCTAACTACACCACATGGCAGGACAAATCTCCACCTGAGATTACTGCTGCCCCTGGTGCTGCTGCTGAGACTGATCACTTGTAGGCTGGTTTCTTCGTCTCCGACGTCCACCTAAAAAGTTGAAGTCTACGGGGTGAGACAATTATACATAATTGTCCCAGCGAGAGTTATAACTCTTCGCCAGAAGCTTTATTATAACATCAAAGAATATCTTAAACAGTAAAGCCTTCAAAGCATTCTATAACAGCTGCAGATATAACAAGATCTCTACAAATTAGGAGATATGGAGAATATCAACATTATTGCAATGTAACATCAATCAACTAACTTGGAGTCATCTCTAACAAGTTATACTACCTGGTTGATTATGTTTTACAAACAACATTATGCCCTGTGGAGATGAGGCTTACCACTCATACTCCAACTGATCGCTGAGAAGCCGCATCAGTATCATACATAGGTCATTAAGAGAGCCGGATTCTCATGACCTTCACCTTCCTCAGTCAGTAAGAGGATCACTTGTAGGACATCTCATGTCTCTACTACTATAGCTCACCAGGGTAAACTGGTCCTTCGCTATTCTAGAGTCACAGTGGCGTTCTGTACTCTCTTCGTCATCAGGAGGTTTCATATTTACCTACCACTGATACGGATATCTGTGCTTTCTTCGTCATCAGGAGGTTTCATGTTTACCTACCACTGATACGGTATGGAACTATAGTGAAGGATGGATGGATTCCACATCTACATCACTTTCCTACACTAGGATGTAAGGTTCTACACATCCATGTACCCCACATACTCAAAAGTATGTGCTCCAGGAGTTCCCTAAGGAAAACCTGTTTCACCATCACTTAATTTCTGACAATGATGGATCTATGATCAGGGCTCTACATTGTATTTGATTAGTTAGGTTCATTCAGTATTCTTTAACAGCATACATTGTTCTTCAAACAATAACAATAGCATAGCAGCTATAAAAGAAGAATACTAAATGTAACAAGCCTAACTCATATCAATCATCATTTCTCATTATCCTCATCACAAGTCATCTCTAAAGCATGACCTTGATGGTATTCATGGCTCTCACAGCCCATTATCAGTATAGGATGCCACTGGCAAGGCATCAGATTACATTACTTATTCATAAGGCTAACAACATGCCTTCAATGAATATAACATCAACATCCATACCTGGATATGATTACCTTCATATCAAAACCTGCATGATCAATACATCTGATAAAGGTAATACAACAATAAGGAATGTACTTCCTACTCTTGTCATAAGAGTTAAATCTTTAATTCTACTCAAATAGAGTTTATTGCTCAAAAGCATGCCATTACCCTTGAATTAGGGTTTACTATTCACATTACATGTCATCACCCTTGAATTAGGGTTTACTATTCACATCAAGGTGAATTAAACTCATAACATCATCATGTTTGAGTAACACCTTCATTGATGCTCCTGGATTAGTTAAAGATTCATCATTTATCATAATTAGGGTTTCTATGATCTCACATAGGCGGATCATACCCTAATTATGCTCATTTCTGTGTATTGGGGATGCTTCCATTGAGTTTCCAATTAAAAAGGGTACTTTCTTTCTCTAGAAGTACTTTCTCTCTCTAGAAGTACTTTCTCTCTCATCATAAGGTTAGGTGATGTCAACATCACTCTTAAAACAGGTTGGGTTGAGTCATCATAGGCTTACATAGCCAAAAACATCACCATTAAGTGATTAGAGTTACTTTCTCTCTCTAGGGTACTCTCTCTTTCATCATCCTAATGGTTGATGATAACATTAGACTAGATCAGATTAGATAGAGTCATTATGACTAAAAACATCATTCTCATGTAATTAGGGTTTGAATTGAGCAAGGTATAACTCAATTGACCCTTCAGGGGTATCTTGGTAATTCACCCCATTGATCATCATCATAGTCAAAAACCTTAGTCAAATAACTCCTTACCATCTTAGATTATCATTAGTGTTTGATTTGAGCAATATTGAACCATCACATGATTGAATGGGGTCAACCATGAGTCACATTGATTAATTCCAATCATTAATCATTAATTGAATTAAGATTGGTTGAAAGTGTTGACCGATTGCCCACTTTGACCCTTCAGGTCCGTGAGCCCTTTCCTAGCTCCAAGACCGTGAGCCTCCTCATGGGCTTGAGATCGTGAGCCTCCTCACGGTCTTGAGGTCGTGAGCCACCTCACGGTCCTGAGGTCGTGAGCCACCTCACGGTCCTGAGGTCGTGAGCCTCCTCACGGTCCTGAGGTCGTGAGCCCCCTCACGGTCCTGAGGTCGTGAGCCACCTCACGGTCCTGAGGTCGTGAGCCTCCTCACGGTCCTGAGGTCGTGAGCCTCCTCACGGTCCTGAGGTCGTGAGCCACCTCACGGTCCTGAGGTCGTGAGCCTCCTCACGGTCCTGAGGTCGTGAGCCTCCTCACGGTCCTGAGGTCGTGAGCCTCTCATGGTCTCAACCACAAGGTCCCTCAACAAAGGTTCAACAAATCAAACGATGATGTCAACCGATGTTGAAGCCTTCAAAAGGTCCAATAACTGTTGACCACCTATGGATTGAGTTAATTAAGGTTATGCTTAACCAAATGGTCATTCAATTGACCCTCAATTGTTAACCAATTAGGATTGAAATCGATTCAATTAAGGTCTATCAATGTTCACCCATCAACACTCAACAATGTGTATCAACACAAGGTTGAACCCTTCAATTGAGCTCCAATTGGGCCCAAACTTGGCCCAAACAGTCTTGAGGTCATGTGGGTGGACCCCACATGGTCTTGAGACCGTTTGCCCAAGATTTCATCAAAATCTAAGGTGATTTGATAGAGGTTGAACCATGATTGGTCACAAAATCAGAATTTTGATTAAATCTTGATAACTTATTTGCAATTGGGTGTTCAATTGGTCAAATTACTCAACCCTAGACCTTCAAATGGTCTTGGGTGATTGTCCTCACGGTCTTGAGGTCATGTGGGTGGACCCCACATGGTCTTGAGACCGTTTAGTCAATCAACCCTAAAAACCCTAATTAGGTCACCATAATTTCAGTACTGATTTTATCTAGGGTTAGCCCTAGTATTCACCCTTCAACTCTTAGCCCGTTTGGAATTAGATCATCAAACTTGGTGAGTTGTTAATTAACATAATTTTGAACAGTAATCTCATGGGGTCAACGCTTAGTCAACGACCTTTCACGGTCTTGAGACCTTTTGCCCAAAAAGGCAATTTCAGACCGTTTGAAAATCAGCAATTAATTCATTTAAAGTTGTGACTTAAAAAGGTCATATCTCCCGATTCCTTTGGAGTTAGTCTCCCAAATTTTGAGGGTATTTAGCCTATATAATTAGGAACAGGTTTCTTATACGGTCCACGCTCGGTCAACAGGGCCAATCGGTCTTGAGACCGCGAGCCCTCTCACGGTCTCGAGACCGCGAGGCTCTCTCACGGTCTTGAGGTCGTGAGAGCAAACTGTTAGGACCGTTTAGGGAAAAGAAAAGCGGTGGGTTTTTCTTGGAAATCACGCCTTCATCTTCTAGCTCAAGAACAGTACAGATATCCCACGGATTTGCTTGCAAAATAGCAGGGAAAAGTAGGGAAATACTAGGAGCTATCATTAACTCGCATATAAAGATGAACATAGTAAAGCATAGGTTTAGAGTTATAAAACCCGCCTAAAGCTTGCTTCTTGAGCTCCAAGCTTTCAAGCTCCAAGCTCTAATGGCGTCCTTGAGTTCCCACAGGTTGGCCAAGGTGAAAACTCCAAGGAAGGATGAAAAGAGACGGCTAGAAAGATAGGGTTTCGAGAATTAGCCATGAAGATGACCTTGAATTCGAATTCTAACCATGGAATTAGGCAAGAAGAGGGGTTTAAACCTACCTTGCACCCCTTGTTCGTCCTCCTTAGCTCCAAGGCAGCCCTTGGTCGTCTTTGGTGAAATGAAACAGTAAAGGGAACGAAGGTTAAGTTCCCTTGCAACTAAAGGAAGGATGGCTAATATACATGGGGTAGGATTTTCAACATTAGCTCATAAGTTTCCCTTAATTCCAACTAAGTCCTTCCTTCATTACTTGCTCGTCCCTTCCTCTTTATTCTAAGGACAAACCTTATCTTAAGTTATAGAAAAGAAGGCAAGGAAGGACAATCTAATAATAAAGTTCATACTTAAAGGGATATTGCACATATACCCTGATTATTCGATCACAAAGCCTATTTCTTAACTTGATAACTCAATTGAGGTGAATTCCTCATCATTTCTTATCTAAATGATGGCAAAAGTCTAAAAAGATACCTTAGATGACATTCTTTACAAATTGCTTCCCATCATTTGGGTAAATTGCATTTTACCCCAAATTAGGGTTTCAGGCCCTGGGATTGCTTCCACAGCTGCACCTTGGTGCTCTAGCTTGGGAAATCCCTCAAACTTTGCCAAAGAGATTCTCATGATGTCTCAACATCAGAGGAACATCTCATCATGTGCAAATTGCAAGTTAACCCTTTTAACTGGGTAAATTGCACATAGGTCCCTGTATATCAAAACAATGCTACAACTTTAAATAAAAGGGAGCAATTACTGGAATATACGTTTCTGAGAAGCTTAATTACATGCTCAGAGTTAATCACAAGGATTTAATTACATATTTAGGCAAAACACCTAGGGTTAACTCATAACCCAGGTCAGGGATGTTACAAATTATCCACCCCTTACAAGGATTTCGTCCCCGAAATCGATAAAACATATTACGAGAAAAGGGTAGGATACTTCCTTCTCATCTCATCCTCTAACTCCCAAGTGGCTTCTTCAATACCACGATGATTCCAGAGGACTTTCACAAGACTTATATCTTTCTTCTTTAACTTTTTAATTCGTTTATCAAGGATTGACACTGGTCCCTCTTCATAGGATATGTCATCATTCAATTCTACTTCCATAGGTTGTAGAACTGACTCGGTGTCTGGGTGACATTTCTTCAACATAGAAATGTGAAACACAGGATGTAACCTCTGTAACTCTGGGGGCAGCTCTAGTTTATATGCTACCTTTCCAATCCGTTCAATGATTGGATAAGGCCCCATATATCTAGGAGCTAACTTCCCCTTTCTTCCAAAACGAAGGACCCCTTTCCAAGGTGAGACCTTAAGATATACTTTGTCTCCAACCTGGAACTCTAAAGGTCTACGACGTTTGTCAGCATAAGATTTCTGCCTATCCTGAGCAGTCTTAATCTTATGTTGTATAACTTTAATCTTTTCTGTGGTTTGCTGCACCAGGTCAGGACCTAATAACTGGTGCTCACCAGTCTCAAACCAACACAAGGGTGATCTACAACGTCTACCATATAAGGCTTCATAAGGTGCCATATCAATACTATGCTGATAGCTATTGTTATAGGCAAACTCTATCAAGCTTAGGTGTAGGTCCCAACTTCCGGTAAACTGGAGAACACATGCTCGCAACAGGTCTTCTAAGGTTTGTATGGTTCTTTCCGACTGTCCATCAGTCTGTGGATGAAAGGCCGTACTAAACCTCAGCTTAGTGCCTAAGGCACTGTGCAACTGTTCCCAAAAACGACTTGTAAACTGAGGACCTCTGTCCGAAACTATTGTGACAGGAACTCCGTGCAAACGCACTATCTCTTGAACATACAACTCTGATAACCTTTCCGCAGAATAGGTTGTTTTGACAGGTAAGAAATGTGCTGTCTTAGTCAACCTATCAACAATTACCCAAATGGAATCATGTCCTTTGCTTGTCCTGGGTAGGCCAACAACAAAGTCCATGGTCACATGGTCCCACTTCCACTGTGATATGGGTAAAGGTTGCATTGTCCCTGCAGGCTTCTGGTGTTCAGCTTTAACTTGCTGACACACAGGACACCTCAGAACAAACTCTGCAACGTCCTTCTTCATCCCAGGCCACCAATACAGATCCTTCAAATTCCGATACATCTTGGTGCTCCCTGGATGCATAGCATACATGGAAGAATGGGCTTCTTCCAGGACTAACTTCCTTAAGTTGTCCACATCCGGCACTATCATTCTTCCATTATAACAAGCTACTTGATCTTTTGAGTCATGAAACCCATCTTGCTTCTCATTTCCATACTCAGATCTTATATGTTGAACTGCAACATCATCTAGCTGTGCTTCTTTAATTTGCTCTCTTAGGGTAGGTTTAATATGCATCTCAGCTAACAAACCGGCTAGCAATGACACCTTCAACTGTACATTGTTTTGCCTTAAAGAGATAAGCATATCTCTCCTAGAGCATACTAAAGAGTTTAGTTGTGCTCTATCCATGGTTGATGTTGCTGATTTCCTACTCAAGGCATCTGCAACAACATTGGCCTTACCTGGATGGTAATCAATTGTACAGTCGTAGTCCTTGATTAACTCCATCCAGCGACGTTGCCTCATGTTGAGCTCATGCTGAGAGAAGATATACTTAAGGTTTTTGTGGTCTGTGAAAATCTGGAATGTCTCTCCGTAGAGATAATGTCTCCAGATCTTCAAAGCATGAACCACAGCTGCTAACTCCAGATCGTGTGTTGGATAATTCTCCTCGTGTTTCTTAAGCTGTCGGGAAGCAAAAGAAATCACTTGTTTATCCTGCATCAACACACATCCTAGTCCATTTTTGGAAGCATCACAGAAAACTATATACCCTTTTCCTTGTTCAGGTAGCACTAGCACAGGTGCACTTGTCAACCTCTCCTTCAGCAGCTGGAAAGATTGTTGACACTTATCACTCCAAGAAAAAGGAACATCCTTCCGGGTTAACTTAGTCAAAGGTAAAGCTATAGAACTAAAGTTCTTTATGAACCTTCGATAATAGCCAGCTAACCCCAAGAAACTTCGAATCTCCGTCGGTGTTTTCGGTTGTTCCCATTGTAGAATAGATTCTACCTTTGTAGGGTCAACACGAATTCCCGAGGCGGATATTACATGTCCAAGAAAAGATACTTCCGGCAGCCAGAACTCACACTTGCTAAACTTAGCGTACAGCTTATGTTCTCTTAGCAAGGTCAGAGCTTGGCGAAGATGCTGCTCATGCTGCTGAGCATCTTTACTATAAATCAGTATGTCATCTATGAAGACGACAACACACTGATCAAGAAAAGGTCGAAAAACTCTATTCATGAGTTCCATGAATGCAGCTGGTGCATTGGTTAGTCCAAACGACATAACCGTGAACTCATAGTGACCATATCTTGTCCTAAAGGCAGACTTGGATATGTCACTATCCTTAATGCGGAGTTGGTGATATCCAGACCTCAAGTCTATCTTTGAAAAGACTGTTGCACCACGCAACTGGTCAAAGAGATCATCAATCCTCGGCAGAGGATACTTATTCTTTATTGTCACTTTATTGAGTTGTCTATAGTCGATGCACAAACGCATTGACCCATCTTTCTTTTTAACAAACAAGACCGGAGCACCCCAAGGTGAAGTACTCGGTCGGATAAAACCTTTCTCAAGTAACTCTTGAAGCTGTTTCTTGAGTTCTGCCATCTCGGCAGGAGCCATTCTATACGGAGTTTGAGCTATGGGTTTCGTATCTAGAATCAGATTGATTTCAAAGTCAATCTCCCGAGGTGGTGGTATACCAGGAAGTTCTTCAGGAAACACATCCTCGAATTCCCTGACTATGGGAACTTCAGCAGGGTTGGAACTTTCCTTGGTAACATCTACCACATGGGCTAAGAATGCATAACATCCTTGCCTCAACAGCTTATCAGCAACCATAGCTGATACAAGACAGGTGGGCAGAATCTTTCTTTCACCTTGAAAGATCCATGTGTTGCTTTCATCAGCAAACACAGCCAACTTGGACTCACAATCCAAGACAACTCTATACCTTTCTAAGGTATCCATCCCAAGGATTATATCAAACCCCTGCATATCAAGTGGTATAAGGTCCACTTGAATGCGATGGTCAGAAAAGAAAAGGATGCAGGGAGAACATACCTCCTGCAAAACGGCAGACCCACTCAACGGAGTCTCTAACAACAAACTATCTGCTCTATGACTAACAGTCACATTGCAGTTACGAATCACTTCACGAGTGATGAAAGAGTGCGTAGCACCCGGATCAATCAGAACAGATACATTACAGGATATAGACATATCAGAATATAAAAGTTTCATCTGACCTGCCACTACCCGTGGATTGACCACTGCCTCAGGTGGGTTCATAGCATAGAACCTCGCGGTTGCCTGGTGTTGAGGTGGTGCTGATGATCCAGCTTGAGACGCTTGTCCACGTCCTCGAGCTGCTCCTTGATGTTGTCTATTCTGAGATCCCTGTTGATTCTGTCTCGGAGGTTGTTGTGTCACACCGATAGGTCTAGAACGGCAATCCTTCATCAAGTGTCCCACCTTACCACAGTTGTAGCAACTCTTCTCCTGTTGCTGTGGTCTGGGTGGTCCAGTAACTGACACTGATGCAGAACTGTGTGTCCCTTGAAGCGGTTGACTCCGTCCTCTACCTCTACTTGGTGTCCATTGAGTTTGAAAACTTGATCTGGGTGGTGGAGGGTTAGGTGCAGAGAATCTAGGTTTCTTGGAATCCCTAGATGAAGAACCCTGGAACTGGGGATATCTTTTATGGGTTTGTCTTTTCTCAACAACAGATCTCTCTATCCTTCGGACTGACTCAACGAAGGTAGAGAATCTCTCTCTGTTTTCTAAGGCAGACACAGGGGTTGACATATCGGAATTCAAACCCTTTTCAAATCTTCTGATTCTTTCCTCATCCGTAGCGGCCATGTGCGGACAGAACCGCAGCAACTCCATGAACTTAGCTTCATACTCACTAATGTTCATCATACCCTGCCTTAGTTTCTCAAACTGAGAAATCTTCTCATCTAGGAAGGTTTTTGGAAAATATCTATTGATAAATTCCCGACGAAACTCTTCCCATGATAACTCTACTCCAGGTCTCTTCTGCTCTTCCATGTTCCACCAGTGACCAGCACTGCCTTTGAGAAGATAGACAGCATGTCTAACCTTCTCAGCTTCCGGAATTATAAGAATCCTGAAAGCCTTCTCCAACTCTGTCAACCATAAGTCAGCATCTGCAGGGTCGGCAGTTCCGAAGTACTCGGTAGCTCCGACACGACGAAGTCGTTCGAATGTCTTACCAATACCTTGTACTTCAGGCTGGACAGGTGCCCTAGGTGCAGGAATGGGCATTCTATCGGTTATATGTGTCATGGCAGTCATAAACTGCCCGAACATCGTCTGTACAGCTGGATCACTCATGTCAGCTGGGTCGAAATGGGGTGGCTCTCTTGGCGACTCAGGTGCAGGTTGTTCTATTCTCGGAACTCTTGCACCGCCTCGAGGTGCACTAGCACTACTCTCAGCCACGTGCTCATCGTGATGTTCTGACATTCTTATGTATCTTCTTCTCCTGAGGAGCAGAAGATTCTATCAGATAAGGAAGGAGTACTAAAGATAGACTCGACATCCTAAGTCCTATGCCTCTGTAGACTCAACTGAACCTGGAGCTCTGATACCACTAATTGTGGGGTCTGATCTCCAAACCATGACATAAACACGATTAAAACTTAGCGGAAGCGAATCGGTAATCAGCGGAAGACAAAAATCACGGGAAATTAAAACTTTTCGAGATAAGAACTTGTATCCATAAAAACTCCTTTCATAAAGAGAGGTAACTGTTTACATCTCAGGATAATTACTTCTTGAGTAATTATATACATCAAGATACAAAATCTCAAGATCACATAACACAAGACTCCAAGACCTGAGAGTACAGAGGACACATAGGACTGACTCTAACTACACCACATGGCAGGACAAATCTCCACCTGAGATTACTGCTGCCCCTGGTGCTGCTGCTGAGACTGATCACTTGTAGGCTGGTTTCTTCGTCTCCGACGTCCACCTAAAAAGTTGAAGTCTACGGGGTGAGACAATTATACATAATTGTCCCAGCGAGAGTTATAACTCTTCGCCAGAAGCTTTATTATAACATCAAAGAATATCTTAAACAGTAAAGCCTTCAAAGCATTCTATAACAGCTGCAGATATAACAAGATCTCTACAAATTAGGAGATATGGAGAATATCAACATTATTGCAATGTAACATCAATCAACTAACTTGGAGTCATCTCTAACAAGTTATACTACCTGGTTGATTATGTTTTACAAACAACATTATGCCCTGTGGAGATGAGGCTTACCACTCATACTCCAACTGATCGCTGAGAAGCCGCATCAGTATCATACATAGGTCATTAAGAGAGCCGGATTCTCATGACCTTCACCTTCCTCAGTCAGTAAGAGGATCACTTGTAGGACATCTCATGTCTCTACTACTATAGCTCACCAGGGTAAACTGGTCCTTCGCTATTCTAGAGTCACAGTGGCGTTCTGTACTCTCTTCGTCATCAGGAGGTTTCATATTTACCTACCACTGATATGGATATCTGTGCTTTCTTCGTCATCAGGAGGTTTCATGTTTACCTACCACTGATACGGTATGGAACTATAGTGAAGGATGGATGGATTCCACATCTACATCACTTTCCTACACTAGGATGTAAGGTTCTACACATCCATGTACCCCACATACTCAAAAGTATGTGCTCCAGGAGTTCCCTAAGGAAAACCTGTTTCACCATCACTTAATTTCTGACAATGATGGATCTATGATCAGGGCTCTACATTGTATTTGATTAGTTAGGTTCATTCAGTATTCTTTAACAGCATACATTGTTCTTCAAACAATAACAATAGCATAGCAGCTATAAAAGAAGAATACTAAATGTAACAAGCCTAACTCATATCAATCATCATTTCTCATTATCCTCATCACAAGTCATCTCTAAAGCATGACCTTGATGGTATTCATGGCTCTCACAGCCCATTATCAGTATAGGATGCCACTGGCAAGGCATCAGATTACATTACTTATTCATAAGGCTAACAACATGCCTTCAATGAATATAACATCAACATCCATACCTGGATATGATTACCTTCATATCAAAACCTGCATGATCAATACATCTGATAAAGGTAATACAACAATAAGGAATGTACTTCCTACTCTTGTCATAAGAGTTAAATCTTTAATTCTACTCAAATAGAGTTTATTGCTCAAAAGCATGCCATTACCCTTGAATTAGGGTTTACTATTCACATTACATGTCATCACCCTTGAATTAGGGTTTACTATTCACATCAAGGTGAATTAAACTCATAACATCATCATGTTTGAGTAACACCTTCATTGATGCTCCTGGATTAGTTAAAGATTCATCATTTATCATAATTAGGGTTTCTATGATCTCACATAGGCGGATCATACCCTAATTATGCTCATTTCTGTGTATTGGGGATGCTTCCATTGAGTTTCCAATTAAAAAGGGTACTTTCTTTCTCTAGAAGTACTTTCTCTCTCTAGAAGTACTTTCTCTCTCATCATAAGGTTAGGTGATGTCAACATCACTCTTAAAACAGGTTGGGTTGAGTCATCATAGGCTTACATAGCCAAAAACATCACCATTAAGTGATTAGAGTTACTTTCTCTCTCTAGGGTACTCTCTCTTTCATCATCCTAATGGTTGATGATAACATTAGACTAGATCAGGTTAGATAGAGTCATTATGACTAAAAACATCATTCTCATGTAATTAGGGTTTGAATTGAGCAAGGTATAACTCAATTGACCCTTCAGGGGTATCTTGGTAATTCACCCCATTGATCATCATCATAGTCAAAAACCTTAGTCAAATAACTCCTTACCATCTTAGATTATCATTAGTGTTTGATTTGAGCAATATTGAACCATCACATGATTGAATGGGGTCAACCATGAGTCACATTGATTAATTCCAATCATTAATCATTAATTGAATTAAGATTGGTTGAAAGTGTTGACCGATTGCCCACTTTGACCCTTCAGGTCCGTGAGCCCTTTCCTAGCTCCAAGACCGTGAGCCTCCTCATGGGCTTGAGATCGTGAGCCTCCTCACGGTCTTGAGGTCGTGAGCCACCTCACGGTCCTGAGGTCGTGAGCCACCTCACGGTCCTGAGGTCGTGAGCCTCCTCACGGTCCTGAGGTCGTGAGCCCCCTCACGGTCCTGAGGTCGTGAGCCACCTCACGGTCCTGAGGTCGTGAGCCTCCTCACGGTCCTGAGGTCGTGAGCCTCCTCACGGTCCTGAGGTCGTGAGCCACCTCACGGTCCTGAGGTCGTGAGCCTCCTCACGGTCCTGAGGTCGTGAGCCTCCTCACGGTCCTGAGGTCGTGAGCCTCTCATGGTCTCAACCACAAGGTCCCTCAACAAAGGTTCAACAAATCAAACGATGATGTCAACCGATGTTGAAGCCTTCAAAAGGTCCAATAACTGTTGACCACCTATGGATTGAGTTAATTAAGGTTATGCTTAACCAAATGGTCATTCAATTGACCCTCAATTGTTAACCAATTAGGATTGAAATCGATTCAATTAAGGTCTATCAATGTTCACCCATCAACACTCAACAATGTGTATCAACACAAGGTTGAACCCTTCAATTGAGCTCCAATTGGGCCCAAACTTGGCCCAAACAGTCTTGAGGTCATGTGGGTGGACCCCACATGGTCTTGAGACCGTTTGCCCAAGATTTCATCAAAATCTAAGGTGATTTGATAGAGGTTGAACCATGATTGGTCACAAAATCAGAATTTTGATTAAATCTTGATAACTTATTTGCAATTGGGTGTTCAATTGGTCAAATTACTCAACCCTAGACCTTCAAATGGTCTTGGGTGATTGTCCTCACGGTCTTGAGGTCATGTGGGTGGACCCCACATGGTCTTGAGACCGTTTAGTCAATCAACCCTAAAAACCCTAATTAGGTCACCATAATTTCAGTACTGATTTTATCTAGGGTTAGCCCTAGTATTCACCCTTCAACTCTTAGCCCGTTTGGAATTAGATCATCAAACTTGGTGAGTTGTTAATTAACATAATTTTGAACAGTAATCTCATGGGGTCAACGCTTAGTCAACGACCTTTCACGGTCTTGAGACCTTTTGCCCAAAAAGGCAATTTCAGACCGTTTGAAAATCAGCAATTAATTCATTTAAAGTTGTGACTTAAAAAGGTCATATCTCCCGATTCCTTTGGAGTTAGTCTCCCAAATTTTGAGGGTATTTAGCCTATATAATTAGGAACAGGTTTCTTATACGGTCCACGCTCGGTCAACAGGTCCAATCGGTCTTGAGACCGCGATCCCTCTCACGGTCTCGAGACCGCGAGGCTCTCTCACGGTCTTGAGGTCGTGAGAGCAAACTGTTAGGACCGTTTAGGGAAAAGAAAAGCGGTGGGTTTTTCTTGGAAATCACGCCTTCATCTTCTAGCTCAAGAACAGTACAGATATCCCACGGATTTGCTTGCAAAATAGCAGGGAAAAGTAGGGAAATACTAGGAGCTATCATTAACTCGCATATAAAGATGAACATAGTAAAGCATAGGTTTAGAGTTATAAAACCCGCCTAAAGCTTGCTTCTTGAGCTCCAAGCTTTCAAGCTCCAAGCTCTAATGGCGTCCTTGAGTTCCCACAGGTTGGCCAAGGTGAAAACTCCAAGGAAGGATGAAAAGAGACGGCTAGAAAGATAGGGTTTCGAGAATTAGCCATGAAGATGACCTTGAATTCGAATTCTAACCATGGAATTAGGCAAGAAGAGGGGTTTAAACCTACCTTGCACCCCTTGTTCGTCCTCCTTAGCTCCAAGGCAGCCCTTGGTCGTCTTTGGTGAAATGAAACAGTAAAGGGAACGAAGGTTAAGTTCCCTTGCAACTAAAGGAAGGATGGCTAATATACATGGGGTAGGATTTTCAACATTAGCTCATAAGTTTCCCTTAATTCCAACTAAGTCCTTCCTTCATTACTTGCTCGTCCCTTCCTCTTTATTCTAAGGACAAACCTTATCTTAAGTTATAGAAAAGAAGGCAAGGAAGGACAATCTAATAATAAAGTTCATACTTAAAGGGATATTGCACATATACCCTGATTATTCGATCACAAAGCCTATTTCTTAACTTGATAACTCAATTGAGGTGAATTCCTCATCATTTCTTATCTAAATGATGGCAAAAGTCTAAAAAGATACCTTAGATGACATTCTTTACAAATTGCTTCCCATCATTTGGGTAAATTGCATTTTACCCCAAATTAGGGTTTCAGGCCCTGGGATTGCTTCCACAGCTGCACCTTGGTGCTCTAGCTTGGGAAATCCCTCAAACTTTGCCAAAGAGATTCTCATGATGTCTCAACATCAGAGGAACATCTCATCATGTGCAAATTGCAAGTTAACCCTTTTAACTGGGTAAATTGCACATAGGTCCCTGTATATCAAAACAATGCTACAACTTTAAATAAAAGGGAGCAATTACTGGAATATACGTTTCTGAGAAGCTTAATTACATGCTCAGAGTTAATCACAAGGATTTAATTACATATTTAGGCAAAACACCTAGGGTTAACTCATAACCCAGGTCAGGGATGTTACAAATACTGCCATGTAGTATCCTAATATTGTACTCAGTGTTTGCATCATTGATTTTATAACTTGAACACACAATATAGATCTCCATTATACAAATCTTGTGCACCTTCCTATAGTCTCAGGGTAAGGACACAAAGTTGGGCATCTTACTTTTGTTGTCAAGATAGGGAGGACCATGTAGATACAAGTTTTAGCTCCTGGAAATGTCTTTGAGGTCCCTTACGAATAGGGTTAGCTAATCATGAGTACCCTCATGGACCCTTCTGATGGGAAGCCGGTCAAAGGCCTTTGGATATATGATATTGTTGGTATAATTGGAGTAAATTTGCTAAAATAAGGGCTCTCACTTTGCTATGTAACTCATTTATTCTTCTTTGTTTGCTTATGCAAATATTTCCAAATTATGCAAAGTTTATGTATATGTATCTTTCAGCCCTGTACTCAGCACCTCATGTGCTTGATTTGCCTTGATTCACATATTTTATAGGTTCAAAGATAGCTTGAGGGAGTTCATGGCTTGTGAGCTTATGTTCAAGTGTACTTGTTGCAAGATCCTAGCTAGTCTACATGAGCAGGCTTGTAGAGTTTGAGTCTTCAATATGTAATTGAATTCTTGTAATAAATAATTTTGCTTAATATATCTTGTTCAATGTTGATACTATTTTAGTGATTTCTTCTTGTTATTCGTTCATGTATGCTAAGCAGTTCATGCTTGCACATGTTGTCTTTGATATTACGTTTGGATCGCATGATCAAAATTTCGATTATGTGACAGATGGTAGCAGAGCATGAAAAATAACTACACCAAACATTACTCACATGAAACACAAGCTAAACTCAACCTTACATATCAACCCTAGAAACTTAAAGATTTGTCCTTTGTGGACGAAATTGGCCTAACCTATAGGTTAGAACCTAAATGTTCTATAACTAGATGTAGATTGTGTAATCCCTATAATCTTTCTTTTCTCCTCCTTTGTCATGTACTATGGGCTTGGGTTTATAAGAGTGACAAAAAGGAGACCTTATTATAACCTTAGACATACGTTTGTGACATGTGCTTAGGGAACCTACATAAGTGTGCATCATGTTCTTACTAGTTCTCTAGGTGTCATGGTACTAGACTTCTTAATGAGTGTGGTAACTCGATTTTGGTTTTGGTTTTACTCAAATATAGTATGGTGGTTTTCATCGCCTATTTCAGCGTTGAAGAAAACCTATTTCAAATATTAGTATATGTACATAGGAAAAAATGTTACCATGCACAAAAAGGCAGTGAGTGTCCATGAAACCTAAGAGAAAGAGATGTAACATAAAGTTTGACTGAGAGTGTTTAGATGCTATTTATAGTGTCAAGAGTTGTATAGACCCATGATAAATATTATGCTAGTAAGTAGCCTGAATAACCTAAGTTAATGATGATGATGATGATGATCTTGATCTTGATGTCGATGTTGATATAATGAGCTTGCTTCTTGTTTGATGTTAGAAGTTTCAAGTATGTTTGATGACATGAGATGAGTTTGACCATGAAACCCTAGCTAAATCTAGCACCATTGTTGGTGTATATGGCTTGGTTGATGCGCTACACATAGCTAGCAGGTTGTCATGTTTGCTTGTGCCTAGTTTTGCAAATGTTGAGATATGGTCAGTGATATATGGTTTGGGACCAACATGGGCCTCAACCTCTCTACAAAGAATGACTTCTAGTATGGGACACATGATAAGGTTGAACTCTTGATGTGAGGAAACTAGACATGGGAGAAGGTCAAAGTACCTAACCTCCACAATATGTGAAATATTGAAATAATACACATGATGTAATACATGATGATGAGTCCCTAGCTAGACTAATTATTATTATATGAGATGATTCACCTAATGTGTGGTTCCCTTGTTTATATTGAACACTAGATTTCCTATGAAAAGTTCTAACCCTAGAGAAAGAGGCATCTGAATATATGTACGTTTTCCATCCAGGTGAGGGAGATTGTAACGCCCGAGCCCACTTCCCAAGACTCTAGTAGAGTTTCAGGAATGACGACTGGCCCCACACACCAACACTAGCCTTAACTGCATGCTTTATCCTCACTCACGCGTAAGCCGGGGTCAACTTCCTGACTGGTCACCCATCCTAGTACTACTCCAAGATGAGCACGCTTAACTATGGAGTTCTTTCGTGATGGGCTCCCGGAAAAGGACGTGCACCTTAGTGATGTGGGTAGTCCAATCATTCCTTATAAGGTCCTTTTAGCCAAGACTTCAAATCTTTGGACATTACAATCTCCCCCACTTAGACTCTTGACGTCCTCATCAAGGCTCAACTATCTGGCCTCATAATACTTCCCCATTTTAGTGTAGACTCAGAATGGATGATAACACCCAAATTAGCGCATATTTTCTATGCATTTTATCTATAGTTTTGTGCCACTTTAGTCTTAATATGCACTCTTTTGTTCATGTTTTGTGCTTTTTGTCTCGAATTAGATAAAAGTAGTAAAAATAGCCAATAATGTAGCTAATTAGCCCATTTTTTGGCTTACAGGTATCGAAACTAGCCAATTTTGGGACTCTCAAGTACCGAACCTGAAAAGACAAGAATTCCAGCAGCTGACCAATATGGTCTGCCCGATACAGCCTAGCCTATATGGTTGCTCGATAGGGCCTGGCCGATACAGCCTGGCCGATACAGCTGCCCGATACGGTCTGGCCGATATAGCCTGGCCGATACGGTCTGCCCGATACGGTTGCCCGATACGGCTGCCCGATAGGGGCTGGCCGATACGGCTACCCGATACGGTTTCCCGATACGGTCTGCCCGATACAGCTGCCTGACACTCCCCCTGCCCGACACGGTCTTCGGGCGACAGTCATATTGGCCCACCTGATGCCTCAAAATCGAAGCCACAGATGAAGGACACGTGGACCAATAAAAGCTACAACTCCCATCAACTCGTTGCCTATAAAAAGCAGCTACCAACCTATAAAGAGGAGAGACGGACGGAGGACCTGGCAAGAACTAGTGCCTAGACCAAGGAGCTAGTGTGTCGAGTTCCCCAAAAGTCTACTGCCCGATACGGTTGCCCGATACGGTCTGCCCGATACGGTCTAGAGAGAGAGAGTCGAGGAGTCTAGAGGGACGAAGAGAAGACCCAAGGGGTGAGATCCGACCTGCACAGAGGCCAAGGAGTGAGAGCCACCTCTCCTCTACGGGCTATATCTCTTCCCTCTTCTCTTTCATTCTACTGCATTCCTTTGTTTCTTGTACAAACGATGTTTATCCATCTTTGTTCGGTGCCATCTATGATTGTCTATGGCTAGTTAGCTCCTTCTTGGCTATGTAGCCCCATCTGGGTATGTTTATATACTTTTGCCTTAAGCAAGTAGATTCATATCATATCTAGTATGTTGCATGTTCTATTTTCTCTTTCCAAGTTATGATTGCTAGTTTGGTTGATCTCTTACTCGCTTGAACTATTGTTTCTACCAGTATCGAGAGATCCGTTGTAGGAATAGCTAAGAGATGATAGTTTGGATCTGAACCCGAGAGGAGGACGATCCAAGGTATTCTATTCCTAACACCCTGGAATATCCTAAGACCCAAGAGGGAACTTAGTGTATTCCGAGGTGTTGATATGTCATTCCTCGAGAGAGGGTCATTGACATATTGTTGATGGTTTTAGTCACGCATCGCGAGAGAGAGTGGGACAACCCCACAGGACAGATGCCACTGTGCATACTAGATGCTTGCTTGGGTGTTCAAGGGTTGTCTACGCCTGAGAACGAGTGTATATACTGCCCCATTTGTGGTTACATAGACAGGAACTCTCTTTCTCTGTTTAGTAGAATCACGAGCTCTGTTTTGTTTTATTTTCTTTTCTTTGTTTTGTTTTATATCGTGAAAACCCGCTAGACTAGTTCTAGCAATTACTTTTATCGACTATCGTCTTGGCTTATCTGACTAAAGAACGAGATCTATGGCGTCCTAAATGTCACCACGTCCCTGTGTTTGACCCTGTATATCTACTTTGACCCCGTAGTAAAGTTGCGGGGGCCTAGAAGGTTTTGGGTTATAAATTTAAAGCTTGATTCCTTCCTTTGTCCCGCGTTCATTTCTGGACGCGAGAAAAAGGTCGATCAACTTTTGGCATCGTTGTCGGGGACGTGGTTTTCCACATTTACATGCCTAGTAGATTTTTTTTATGTCACTATAAATTTGTATATACATGCATAGTTTTCCTCTTGCTTTACGCATACTTGTTCATATATACTAAATCACTTTTCTTTTTCTCATAACTTTTTTAGCCATGGACCTTGCTTCCGTAAGACAAGTCATCTTGTCCACCTGTCCTCCCGAGTTTTTCCGCAGTTCCAACTGCTGGCAAGTAATTGAAGGTCGCGCTCTGAAACTAGTCAAGTTATACTCACCTCCATCATCACCATATGTTGAAATTCCAAAAAAGGAGACTACCAGTCAACCATCGACTCCTGTGCTATCGTGGGATCAAGAACTGATTAAGGCAGTGGAATTAGCTGGAGAAAGTGTCAAGGCACTCACCTCCCTAGTTCCTCATCTCCAAGAAAACATCGATCCGCTCCAGCAACTATTAGACAAGCAGGAGCATCATCTCAAAGTAGCCACTGAGGCTGCAGACCGTAGTAGTATTATACTTCAAACTGTTGAACAAGGATTCATCCTAAAGCATCAGTTTGATACAACGGGTTCCCCTTATATGTGCATGGCAGAATCGACAGATCTCGAAAGCATTACTGCTCAAGTACAACAACTTCATGATAAAGATGTTGAATAAGGTAGGAGGCTCCAAGAGCTCATCGATTTGGTTACAATTCAGTTACAACTGCCATCAAAAGACAACAAAGATGTTAATCATCAAGACTGTTCCATTGGGTCTGAAGTGGAGTATGAATCACCATCCTATTCAGACCATCAACTGGATTCACCATGATTTTTCTGTGAAGACCAACCCACTTGGGGAAGCCCTTCATTCTATCCAGATGACCCAACTGATGAACTAATGGAAGAAATGAGTCATAGACATGAATGGGTCCATGATGACGTTGATGAAGACTCAAAAAGCCAATCGACCTCACAACTAGAAGGTTGGTTTCAGGAACCAGAGTCAGATATTGAACCAGACCAGAGTGACATTTCTCATATTGAGACTTGTCGTTTTGCTTTGAGCAATACACCAACCATGGTTTGGAAAAATTTGTTCGACGACGACAACGACGATGATAGCTGCTCGACATAGAGCAGTGAGTATAGTAATGAAGACGAGTTGGAGCAGCACGAGCCATCATTTGCCACCATCCCTTTACAAGGCTTGGTGGACGTCAAGGGGGCATGATGGATGGTTCACTACAGCATGGCTGCTGAGCATGAAGACACCCCTGACTCCACGCCAGGTGATAAGCTTGGGGTGGTAGAACTACAAACAGATTCTTCAAGGGGTACTTTTTTCTCAGAAGATGATTGGATGACTCAGACGGTACATGAAGATTTATTTGAGCATCCAACCTCAAGTGTAGAGATGGAGAGAGAAGATATGAGTCCTCAAGATGACGTCCAACCTATCACCTCCATCTCATCCTGTGTCAACATCCCATGACCTTCATATGCAGACTCATATAATGAAAGGTACCCTGAGGATGATATGCCAAAGAATTCATCTCAGTGCAGTTCAAGCCACTTCCAGCACAAAGATGACTTCACGGAGTCGCCGATTTCCACTTTTCTTTTTCAGACTCGACATGGCCAACACATCCACCTATTCTACTCATATTATGTGGCGGAACCCGTTGGCAAGACACAAGTGACACTGGTCCCAAAAATTAGGATTTGGGATCCCAGTGTCGGTATCATGGGGCAGTCACCCCCTTTTCTATTACCCACCCTCCCGCCCTTTTATTACAATAAATTTTTCTTTTCATGTTCTTATTAGTTAGCTTCTTTCTGCTCACTTTTTTTTATATCCTTGCACCCATGCATCATCTTTAGAACTTCAATAATTGCCGTTAAAATCATGCATTCCTACCTCACTATCTCAAGTTTAAGTCTTCCTCGAGGACGAGCAAAAAATTTTAAGCTTGGGGTGGTAGGCTTTGCCCTTCTTTCTCTTCACCCTTCTTGCATGCATGTTTATTTCCTGCATTTAGTTTTAAATTTTCAAAATTTTCTATTTTCTAGTCTTGCAATTATGGCTATATGGTGCGAACATAATAGATAAATTCTTGACTTTATGCCTAATTGCACAGTTTTCATCTTAAAAATTGCTTGACCTTTTGCTTGGCCTGCTCTTTGACTCTTTCCTTAAGTTTGGTAATAAATCTAAGGTTATGTCCCTTTTTCATAGCTTAAAGCTAAATTCCCTTTATCTATGTTGTGAAGGCGAATCCATGGTAAAGGGTTGTTGGAATGAGCTAAAACATGATTAAAGAATCCTAGCTGTGGTTTCACAAGCTTGCCTCTATTCTAAGGATTCTTGAATCATAATTGCTACTTCTCACACAGGTATCAAGCAGATTATGATGGGCTTTGAGCCATGATCAAGATGAAGTGTTTTCCTTGATGGACTACGTGCCGTCTCACATTAGATTGAGTCAAAAAGATGAAAAACATAAAAATGTGCAAAAGAGGCTTGGCCGCCTACAAAATCCCAAAAATATCTATATAGTTCTCACCCAAGCCTAAAAATAGAATGCAGATGATAAAAGCCTGAGTGTGAACAATAAATGAGCGCTTGTTTTCTCTTTTAGGAGAGTTGAGGATGGTGCCCAGCCGGTGTTTGACTGCACTCATGAACGCAGGTATGTCGCGCCTGGTAGTATCAATCCAAATGCTCATTAGAGAGTCACTAGGAACCCCTAGGAGACCTATGAGATCGTCCCAGTAGCAGGGTTGGTTAGGGCGTAGTACGAGGAGTTCATCTCACTACTTTGGACCAACTGGTTCGGACTGCAGGGACTGTTGCTCGATACATGGACCAACCTGACGCAGATCGGGATCCTCAGAAGTCATTAGAGTCTTTTTACTTTATTTCTTAGGACATGAATAAGTGAGAGGCATGGTATTCCTGATTAGTTTGCATGGATTCATGGTGATGGCTCATTGTCATCACCCGCATGATCACCTGTGTGACAACTCTTTTGTGTTTAAATAATTATGGTTCAAACCCTCATGAGTATCGACAGGTTGTTGTGAATTTGCTTAATCTTACCTGGACTCTCTTTGATCTTGCTTTGGCAGGATTGTGCTTGTTTGGTGGGGGTTTGTTCTGAAATGACATGGATCAAGAGTGTTGACGCTTTAAACTATTTTTCTTAACTTTAGCATTTATTGCCAAGCTTAATTTGTATGTTATCTTTTGTTCTTTGAGCACAGTCTTGCTTGAGGACAAGCAAGTTTTAAGCTTGGGGTAGTTGATAACACCCAAATTAGTGCATATTTTCTATGCATTTTATCTATAGTTTTGTGCCACTTTAGTCTTAATATGCACTCTTTTCTTCATGTTTTGTGCTTTTTGTCTCGAATTAGATAAAAGTAGTAAAACTAGCCAATAATGTAGCTAATTAGCCCATTTTTTGGCTTACAGGTACCGAAACTAGCCAATTTTGGGACTCTCAAGTACCGAACCTGAAAAGACAAGAATTCCAGCAGCTGGTCAATATGGTCTGCCCGATACAGCCTAGCCAATACGGCCTGGCCGATATGGCTGTCCGATAGGGCCTGGCCGATATAGCCTGGCCGATACAACTGCCTGATACGGTCTGGCCGATACAGCCTGGCCGATACGGTCTGCCCGATACGGCTGCCCAATAGGACCTGTCCGATGCGGCTGCCCGATACGGTTTCCCGATACGGTCTGCCCAATACGGCTGCCCGATACGGTCTGCCCAATTTTTTTTGGTTAAGCCAGGGGTCGTTTTATTCATCCCACACCCCTCTTGTGGGCACAATCATCCAGAAATTACAGCTCCTGCTTATAACAGCTGCCTGACACTCCCCCTGCCCGACATGGTCTTCGAGCGACAGTCATATTGGCCCACCTGATGCCTCAAGATCGAAGCCACGGATGAAGGACATGTGGACCAATAAAAGCTACAACTCCCATCAACTCGCTGCCTATAAATAGCAGCTACCAATTTACAAAGAGGAGAGCCAGACAGAGGACCTGGCAAGAACTAGTTCCTAGACCAAGGAGCTAGTGTGTCGAGTTCTCCAAAAGTCTACTGCCCGATATAGTATGCCCGATACAGTTGCGCGATACGGTCTGCCCGATACGGTCTTCCCGATACGGTTTCCCGATACGGTCTGCCCGATACAGTCTAGAGAGAGGGAGAGTCGAGGAGTCCAGAGGGACGAAGAGAAGACCCAAGGGGCGAGATCCGACCTGCACAGAGGCCGAGGAGCGAGAGCCACCTCTCCTCTATGGGCTATATCTCTTTCCTCTTCTCTTTCATTCTATTGCATTCCTTTGTTTCTTGTACAAACGATGTTTATCCATCTTTGTTCGGTGTCAGCTATGGTTGTCTATGGCTAGTTATCTCCCTCTTGTCTATGTAGCCTGATCTGGGCATGTTTATATACTTTTGCCTTAAGAAAGTAGATTCATATCAGATCTAGTATTTTGCATGTTCTATTTTCTCTTTCCAAGTTATGATTGCTAGTTTGGTTGATCTCTTACTCGCTTGAACTGCTGTTTCTACCTGTATCGAGAGATCCGTTGTAGGAATAGCTAAGAGATGATAGTTTGGATCTGAACCCAAGAGGAGGATGATCCAAGGTATTCTGTTCCTAACACCCTGGAATATCCTAAGACCCGAGAGGGAACTTAGTGTATTCCGAGGTGTTGATATGTCATTCCTTCAGAGAGGGTCATTGACATATTGTTGATGGTTTTAGTCACGCATCGCGAGAGCGAGTGGGACGACCCCACAGCACAGATGCCACCGTGCATACTAGATGCTTGCTTCGGTGTTCAAGGGTTGTCTACGCCTGAGAACGAGTGCATAGACTGCCCCGTTTGTGGTTACATAGCCAGGAACTCTCTTTCTATGTTTAGTGGAATCACGAGCTCTGTTTTGCTTTATTTTCTTTTCTTTGTTTTATTTTATATTGTGAAAATCTGCTAGACTAGTTCTAGCAATTACTTTTATCGACTATCATCTTGGCTTATCTGACTAAAGAATGAGATCTATGGCATCCTAAATGTCACCATGTCCCTGTGTTCGACCCCGTATATCTACTTTGACCCCGTAATAAAGTTGCGGGGGCCTAGAAGGTTTTGGGCTATAAATTTAAATCTTGATTCCTTCCTTTGTCCCGAGTTCATTTCTGGACGCGAGAAAAAGGCCGATCAATGGCCCATGGACACCCATCTCCCGATCACAGAATACCAGCACAAGGGTGGCTACGTCAACCATGGACAACCCTTTCCAACATGCCTGGACCGCACGACTCAGACTGGCATGTCACATGCTCATGTGGGGCTCACCTATTAGAGGGGTTATGGCTCTGATACCATTTGTTACACCTGGGCCCACTGTCCAAGGCTCGAGTAGAGGTTCAAGAATGACGATTGGCCTCACAGACCACCACTACCCTTAACTGCATGCTTTATCTTTACTCACGTGCAAGTCAGGGTCAACTTCCCGACTGGTCACTCATCCTAGTACTACTCCAAGCTGAGCACGCTTAACTATGGAGTTCTTTAGTGATGGGCTCTCGAAAAAAGAGGTGCACCTTGGTGATATGGGTAGTCCAATCATTCCGTATAAGATCTTTTTATCTGAGACTTCAAATCCTGGGATGTTATAGAGACGTTCCAAAACCCTAGGTGATGTATATAATGTGTGATCTCCATGATGAGCCTCATACTCGGGTCAGTGGTTCCAAGTGAAGGAATCTAGTCGTTGGCTTTGCTTATGAGAGAATGGGTAAAAGTTTGATATAGGTAGATTTATGCGGTTAGCATGTCTTACCTTGAGAAGATAGGTTTTAGATTGAGTTACTCATGCTTGCGAAGCTCTTTTTAGCTACAAGTGAGATGCTTATGAAACGTCTATGTTGATAATAATGTTGTTACTCAAATGGTGTATGATATATGAACTAATCTCATTGGAGTTATAAAACTTGATGTATGTATGATAAGTCACTCTTATAAGCTTGACCTAATATGAATCCATGCCTTAAATGAGAGATAAATGGTTGAAATTATGAGCTTGATATGATAATATTATGGAGAATATAAGTTTGAATTATCACGATGTATACATGCAATAACCCTAGGTACCAAACATAATTTGTGATAGTTTGTAGAATTTATGGTGTAGTTAAACCATATAAAATCTAGCTTGATAATAAAATCAGAATAGGATGTTGAATTTAATTGAATCTTATGATAATGACAGTGTTCTATGAACAATTTATGACATGAATGTTCATACCCCACCTCTAATTTGTATACATGTATGAACAACAATCCAAATGTTATGGGAATAAGGGATGTAAACCCTAATGTTAAAAGATGTCATGTTATGAATCAAGCACCATATAATTCTCCAATCTATATGAATTGAGATGGCTACACCTAGATGTTTTTAGATCCTGTGATGACAACCTGCAAGTGCATCCCATAGTTATGGATGCCTTGGCACCTAGCAGTGGTGGCCTAAACATAGTAGAAAAAAATATGTTATGTCATTTTAGTATGATATTGGTTGAATTTCGAAGATGAAATTCCATTAAGGTAGGGTGGATGTGACGACTCTGATTTTGGATTTTATGAAGTTAAATTTTCATTTGAGGTATAAATAGATCCAAGAGGCTTAATAATGAATCACAAGGTTCTTTATTGTCATAAGTAATATTCTTGGACGTGTTTGATCAAGATTTGATGTTTCAATGTATCGGTCTGGGGTTCTTCGACCGCTACTTCCAGAGAAAAGCACCACATGGCCTCTCGAGGACATCACAGAGGCGTACAAGCCTTGTTAATAGGGTGGGGGATTTGGCGACCATGCTCGAATACTCACCGAAGAGATATTTTAGGGCGGCGTTCATGCGTCATACCCTCATCCCACAAAGCCGTTCAACTTGGCTTTAACCACGTAACTTACCATTGGGTCAGTTCTCCCACATATCACGGCTGTAGGGAGCGGCTTTCCCCTTGTGGCGACATGTTTGGATCTGAGGTAGCTAGACCCTAGATCAGATGGCTACAATCATTCAACAAAGGTAAATCTTTTCCTTGTCCCCAAAAAATACTACAATCTTAGACAATGGCTTAAAGATAACTCCCTTGGCCGAAAAATGCCCATAACATACCCCTAGACTCAGAAAAGTATCTACTTTCACTTGGAACACTTATTTTTTTTGCTTGTAATGCTCGGTTGCACATGGTTTTGAATTTGAAAGACAACAGATGGTTTAGGCTACATTAATTGATTTAAATAAATTTTGACTGGCATAATTTCTTAGAAATTTAAATTAAAACCCTAAAAGTTTTGGAAACATGATTATAATCTCTGGTTTGTATAATATCGTATGTTTTGGTCTCTTTTGTATTAAAATGCAATTTTAAATTATTTGATTTTAAACTTGTTTTAATGCTAGAAAAAAGATAAAGGGCCATAAAAATATAAAAATTGAGATAGATTCTTATAATTATCTCCTAATCACTTTAAAAATGGCACAATATCATATATATATATATATATATATATATATATATATATGGGGATTTATTCGTTACCTGGCGGGTAGCCTGATTTTTCTCTACCCGTCCATCCAAAAGAGTAACTATATGGTATACAAGAGTAACTCTGAGATCAAAAGAATAACTATGTGGTACACAAAAATAACCCTAAGACCAAAAAAGTAACTGCGCAGAAAATATACAGTCAGTAAATATATGGACGGGTTTTTTTTATTTTGGTGGGGAAAATGATATTATTTTTGGATGAAATTTTTTGGAGAGATAGACAAAATGCTTCTCTACAATTGCGATTTTTTTTTGAAAAAAAGTGACTGGAATGGTGGGCGGGTAGCTACCCATTAGCTACCCAGCGGGTATTAAAGATGAGCCCTATATATATATATATATATGATATGATATGTTTGAAGCTAAGATAGATCAAACCCTAACTTTTGGACATAATATCCCTAAATTAAGTAAAACAAATATTCCTTTAATCGATCAATCATGTAATACTCAATGTTAACAACTATCCTAATACTATATGGAATTTTAGGAATGAAAAGTTGCATCTTATGCATGTTATATGATGCTGGCTCCTTATGGACTTGAAATCATAATCTTTATAACATATATAAATAAGGTTTAATTGATATAATAAGATAATAAATGACATGGATATCTTAATGAACTATTCTAACCCAAAATTGAGCTACCTAGGGTTAATGATGAGAATCTAATACATTTATGTGATCATGTTTTTAATCAGGTGATCTCTATGATATAGATGGTCAGGGATATGTTAAGAAACCTCTGAACCATGTATGAGATTTAATAATTATATGAATATGTATTTCTTGTTTGCAACTTGATATGTATGTATGCTTGTTTATTTTATCAAATACTACCGTGTAGTATCCTACTATTGTACTCAATGTTTGCATCATTGATTTTATAAGTTGAACAAATAATATAGATCTCCATTATACAAACCTTGTGCACCTACCTGTAGTCTCGGGGTAAGGACACAAGGTTGGGCGTATTACTTGAGTTATCAAGATAGGGAAGACCATGTAGATAGAAGGGTTAGCTCCTGGCAATGACGTTGAGGTCCCTTACGAATAGGATTAGCTAATATTGAGCACCCTCACAGACCCTTCCGATGGGAAGCTGGTCAAAGGCCTTATGATATATGATATTGTTGGTATAATTGGAGTAAATTGACTAAAGATGGGTTCTCGCTTTGCTAAGTAATTAAAATTCTTATTCTTCTTCCTTTACTTATGAAACTCTTTTCAAATTATGCAAAGTTTATGTATATGTATCTTTCAGCCCTGTACTCAGTACCTCGTGTGCTTGACCCGCCTTGTTTCACATATTTTATAGGTTCAAAGATAGCTTGGGAGTTGATGGATTGTGAGAATATGTTCAAGTGTACTTGTTGTAAGATCCTAGCTAGTGTACATGAGCAGACTTGTACTGACTCTTCAATATGTAATTGAATTCTTGTAATAAACAATTTTGCTTAATATATCTTGTTCAATGTTGAGACTATGTTGGTGTTTTCATCTTGTTATTCGTTCATGTATGCTAAGAGTTTCATGCTTACCATGCTGTCTTTGATATTACTTTTGATTAGCGGGATCAGGATTATGGTTCCGAGACAACATGTATTCTCATATTAGCTTAATATACAATTTTTCACACCTAAAAAATTGTAACGAGCTATTTGGGCCACCCTATAAAGTCACCTTCTACATCTCAGGTTGTGGTGGAATTTGGGTGTTCATATGGGAGTGGTGTGGCTTTCCAAGCCTAAATGACACATATAACAAACACAAGGTAATGATCAGAAGGATGGGAAACTCCATGAACCGAATCGTCCCGTGGAAAAACCTTGCCATATTGACTTGATGTTGTATGATGGAACATAAATGGCAAGGCAACCTTTTTTCCCACCTACAATTTTATGAAACACAACATTTAATTGACACACATATATATTCACTTAAGGGTTTATATCACAATGTATATATATTGACTTAAATTGAATCTTACCCCTGTCGTGCCATGTGGGTCTAAAGGAATTCTCCAAATACACTCTGTGGGCGTGTGATGTTGTATAAGTCCCATGAATACTGGAGAAGCTTGCATTGCTTGAGAAGCCTTAAACTCCTCCAAAGCTGCATTTATCAATCTTGCTCATCCTCATGGTCCATTCCCCCTTTCTTTGTAGATTTTCTCTTTTGCTGGGATGATTAAAAAAAGATTTTAGCCCAAACCCAGCACTAGCAACCCTAGCACGTCCAAGGTTCTCTTCCGTTCCTAGAGTAGCCGTCAATTAATCATGTGTTAACTGAGGGGTGAACTTTCCATCCTTTTTTTGTGCACTCAGCTCCAACTATTCATCATCAAAAGACTAATCAGTCTAAACTTAACAATCTAGGAAAAAAAAAGAACATAGATGTGCATTGTGAGACCAAGAAATTTACCATTTTTGTAGCCACCTCCTGGGTTGCGTGGAAGGGGATTTCTCTAGATTTGTTTTTCCTCACATCTATCCACTCAATATAGTGAGGCAAACATCCAATACCACTAGAAAACTTAGCAGTATGAGTAGAAGTAGAAGGCCCTTGCTCTTTCTCTTGCTCTCTAAACTGACAACATTTGATATAACCACCTGAACCCAACCGGTGGTTGTGCACATTCTTGTCACTCCTTTCTTTTTTAGCATCGTGAATGGCCTAATTAGTTTAATAAGAATTATTGTCAACTAATCATTAGAAATCATAATAATGTAATTAATTTAATACCTTGAGCGACGTTGTTTTCTCTTCTCAATAAACTCCAGTCAGTCTTTTTTGTCAAGATAGGTCCATTTCATAGTGGGGTCATGATCCTGCCTGTCTCCAAAGATGTAGTCTATAGTGAGGATTGTCTTCAAATATCTATGTCTTCTCTCGACGAGCTGCATAATAGACTTGCGATGCAACTTTTCATCTAGCTCCTACTGATCATGAAAAGGTTCAACATTTACTATTTTTCAAAATTTTGAAAAAAAGGATATGAAAAGACTATAAAAATGTAAATGCATATATATCACCTCTAACTCCATTTAGGTGAGGTCTTTAGATGCATTACTCACTTGTCTCCAATCATCAACACAGA
Source organism: Alisma plantago-aquatica (assembly GCA_963693085.1). Taxonomy (NCBI): domain Eukaryota; kingdom Viridiplantae; phylum Streptophyta; class Magnoliopsida; order Alismatales; family Alismataceae; genus Alisma; species Alisma plantago-aquatica. Next base: position 727,202,535 of record OY856410.1, on the reverse strand, counting down.
GAGGCACCTTTATTTGACTAAGGACCCCATAGTAGTTGATGAACTCCTTAGTAATCGACGTGCCTACTTCACTAAATTCAACCACACACTTCTTCCCTTCCCTATTTGATGCAATTTTCATCTAATTTATCCCTGTCTTACCATGTTTACTAGGCCCAACACAGTCATCACCCTATTAAGGAGGCCTAACACTATCCTCACCCTCTGGATCTCAATGCTCACGACTATTGTGCTCTTGGTTAGATGCCATCAGTAAAAGTAAACATATAAAAAAGTCATATCACATATGAATAAGTTAGACTACATATGAAATAGTAAAATCACATATGATAAAGTCAGATTGCATATGAAATAGTCAGAATACATATAAAAAAGTCAGATCACATATGAAAAAATAAACATGTTATATAATGCAATTAACATATGAAATATTACTTGTAGTATATCTTAAACTAATATTCCTTCTGTGATCTCTTGAAGTGTATAGTCATTAGTCTTAGATTCAATATTTACACTTGGTGAGCCAATGAAGAATGGACTAGAGTCATCATACTTGTCGTAGTATTCTTCTTCATCAATAGGATTTGAAATGAACTATCATTTCCCATGAAGAAAGACAAACCAATTTTCTTTTTTAGGATCATCTATATAGAATACCTTCTTTGCATGTGATGCCATGATGAATGGTTCATCCTTTGCGTCTGTCCACTCAAAATTCACTATTGGGATTTCTGAGTGGGTGTTGACGTTGAAATCAGTTTTAATTTACGCATATTTTTGGGTATGTGATTAATTAGTGATCGATTGTGATTTATATTTTTTGATTAATCTCGTTTAGTGTAATGGGTTCTCACATTCACTCTTTCAAATGGATCACCTAAGATTATCTCTTTTTTATGGTTCTTTGCAAAATTGGGGGTTGGATTCTTCTTCTCCTCGTCTTTCTCTTCTTCTTGAGTGGCCACCTCTTTTTCTTTTTGGGTGATGTTGAGTTATTTTAGAATAGGAATTGCCTCACCTAAACATCATTATTTAGAACAATATCTTTGGGAATAGAGTGGTTAGTCTCAATAACTTTGACATTTATAGATTCTTTTACTTTAGCAAGATCAACATTAAATACTCTATAATCCTTGCTAGTAGTGCTATAGCCAAGAAAGAGAATCCTAGTAAGATTTTGGATCAAACTTGTAGAGGGAATCTTTCATATTCAAAACAAAACAAGGACATCTGAAAATATGGAAATACTCGATTGAAGGCTCCCTACCACACCATAGCTCATAAGGGGTTTTCTTTAAAGAAGGATGTGTAAAAACTCGATTTTTCACAAAATATGAGGTACTAACAGCTTCGACCCAAAACTTCTTTGGAGTGTCATACTCTAAAAGCATGGTCCTAGCCATCAACTGTAGTGACCTATTCCTCCTATAACGACCCCGCCTCCTGGTACCCCCCAAATAAGGGAGACCCAAAGGACAGAGCCGTTATTCAATTACAGGATCAAAGGTTCGACAAATAATCATTAACAATTATTAAATTCTACCAACTATACTGAAATATGGTAAAAATAAAAACTTTGCATACCTTTTAAAACTGGGATTTCAAAACTTCTATCCACACAAATACTAATCTATCTAATCCTCCTTTGCACTTTAATTCTCATTTAATACCACATATGCCACTTTACTGTTTGTTTTTTTCATTGTACCTAAAACATCGACAAACAAAACGTCGGTCAACCGAAGCTGGTATGTGGGGGAAACAATAATCATGCAAATATGTTAACAACGTAATCATTCAATTAATCATTTAACAACCAAGATTACATTTTAAGCCATACTACTCAATCCTTACCTATCCCCTAACTTTGTGCTTTCCCTTGTATGTTACCTCTCTTGACCCACCTTACAGGTAGCCAATACCTAGGGTAATAGAGTTGCATGGCACTACCCGCAGGTAGCCCAATATCTAACTCATGATGACTTGATGGTCCTACCCCATTGGTAGCCATTTACTAAGTCATCTAATGACCTGATGGACCTACTCCATTGGTAGCCATTTACTAGGTCAATTATTAAGCCACAGAGGGGACCAAGATCTGAGCTAGTAGGTACATATCTTATGTGATAGTCATATCCACATTATAATTTGCATGAATTAAAATCATCCAACAATTAATTCATGACATCGATGAAAACTTCGGTAAACCTCGGAAAACTAACTCGAGATATTCATAAGCGTAACCACATACATGTATTGCAGATTCAGATACATAATTAATCAGAATAGAGAAATCCCATTCAAGCAACCAAATATGCACATAATCCTGAAATAAATATACCAATTTCCTTGTATTAATATTTATCCAATATCATCATATTCCTTAGGATCTCTATTCCAATTTTAGGGTTTCCTTGGAAATTAGGGTTTCACTTCATTTACTATTTTAAACCCTTATTTCTATTCAATTACTTACAAACCCTAATTTTGGATTAAAGGCACACTTTAAACATTAATTAAACCCATTATGCCTCTTTTACATTAAATCTACTATTCTTATCCTTTTAATCCATGATAAGATCATTATGAGCATTTATCATTATTTCATAGTTCATTATGCACAAATGAACTCTATATATCATTAAATCCACCTTTTATTCATTGGAAAACCCTAATTATTATGTTAAGGGTATTTATCCAGAATTAAGGTCTTTTATATACAAATAACTCAGAACCATCATTAAATAATCATATTTTCACATTTTAACATTATTTTCAATTTCTTTCGTAATAAAGAAATACTTAATTAAAATTTTCTTTTCTTATTGCTTTCTCTATGCAACTTTTGACTCCTTGGAACCCAAGGAACCCAAAAGGCACGAAATCCATCCTTAGAATACATCATTTTTCCTTACAGAGGTTTCCACATCATTCTTTTCTCAAAAACTCAATTATTCATTTATCAATTGAATTTCCTTGTTATTTGGGCCCAATAGCCAATAAAGCCCAAAACAAAACCATCAAGGCTATTGTAAATGAAATCGGTTTATTAAAAACATATTATATCATTCTTTGTTCAATTATCTTTAATATGAGAAATTACATTTCTCACCAATTGATTCCAAAAATTGGGGTTGTAACATCCGTCCCTTCTTATAGGAATTTTGCCCTCAAAATTTCCATCAAGCAACAAACAACTCAGGATAAGTCTTTCATATGTCCATCATGGCTCCCATGTGGCCTTACCCTTTCCATGGTACTTCCCAAGAACCTTTATCATCTCATATTCTTCCATATGAGTTCTTTCTTACCTTGGTATATCGTACCCTCATAGGTGACTCAGGACATTTCAGCCGCTCAAAAGTTGAATAGGTTCAAGGCTCAGCACATGGCTTGGGTACCTCACATAGTGCTCTAGATCGGACTTATGTAACACATTACACAACATGTTATCCTGAGGGGCAAGGCTAAACACAACTATATCCACCAATCCATTTCAAATGACCCATATATCGGGGACTCAGCTGTAGCTTAGAGGGGTCGGATTTTCACATCACATATTCTCCCATAGTGAACTGCATGTCAGTATGCTTTGCATCAGCTTGTGACTCATGTCACCACTGGGCTCTCTCTCTCAGCCATTGCACGGTCAAAGCGACTTCATCTGCACACACTGTGGTTCTTTTCTGACCTTCGTGAGGCCTCCTTCACCAACATCATCTTAATGAAGTGGTGACCGACGCATCCTCTCTATAATACTTCTTGCATCCCGATAAAGGTTATGGTGGTTAACACCACATCTTAAGAACTGTCTCTATGTATCACCCCGAATGAGCACACACGCTCTCATCAGACCCTCTAGTCTGGATCATACTGCCTATCAGTATGGGGCGATACATTGTACTATCATCGATTTCTTCATGCACCTACTTCCACCGCATGGTAGTAAACCTTCTACTCATGCTCAAGAACTTTTGAGCTCGCATCATGGTGTAGTTGAACCATCTTTTTCTCGTAAGTAGTTCAACCGAAGCTGTCCCGTGACAGTTATCTTCCTTTCTCATGCCATATAGGTAAGGCGATCTACCATAACCCATATTGCACCTTGACCCTCCTTGGTATAGGGGAGACTTACCATAACATCCATAGTAATTAACTCCCATTCTCTCTCAGGGACTCTCTATACTTTATATCCATGCATTGGGTTACCGGTGTTTGTTCTTCACCTCCTGGCTTGCATGGCCACATGCAACATGTATTAGGCATCCAAAGCTCTACCATCACTTACTATATTTGTAGTTTCATGGTGTATGGTGATCATGATTTTTTGTATGTCATGATTCTTCAAGGTCGATACCTCAGAAACCCTAAGCCACTCTCATCAGGGTTTCATCACTTTTCTTTCCAAAGAAGAACTTCTGAGGTTCTACAACCATCCTTTCATTGCATCAAAGACTAGGCTGGCTATCCAACCAACCACTAATCTTGTTCAACAAATCTCATTATATCTGAGTGTTAGCCAAACTTATCTCTTTTTCTCAACTTAATGTTAGCCTAACAACCTCAATCTTCTTCTATCTTCCAGCTAAACTAGGTAGCTATACCACTCCTTATCCTTAGGTGTTAGGAAATGTCGAAGACATACACCTCTATACATTATACTTATCATCTCATCTCAAACTCTAAGTTTGTCTTCATTAAAACTCTGAGCTCATCCTCATGGTGATCAAACTCAACCTTGCAAATTTCCACATAGCTCCAGATAAAACATCCTCATAATCTGATTACACTACTTCTCTGGGTGTTTGTAAACCATCCATGTATCATTTACCTTACTAAGGTATGTTATCCTTTCTGTAGCAACGTCTCAACTCACACCATCTTTATCCTTGGTGTATGGCATGTGTACTGTCCTATCTCTCACTCCCATAACAAGAGGAAATAAGCATTTGGCCGCAGTCCAAATACAGATTTCTTCCTATTCCAAGAGTAGAGATGGTACATCCCACCTTACCAGTACTTTTATTGACCATTATTATAAATAATTGATGACTAGGTTTCATTTTTTTAATACAAGCTAGCATGCCTGCTGTCTAGATGGTCAGCAGGATGCAGAACCTATAATTCAGTTCTAAACTGTAGGTTTACAATATCCTGTGGTTTCATCCTAACAATAGGCCACAAACTTGCAATAATAAGATGATCAAGACATGTAAAAACCTGCAACTGCATTCATTTATATATACATCTTGTGATTCACACACATGTAGAAACACAATTAATTAATTCACATGATTCACACACATAAAACCTGCAGTTCCATTCATTCATCAATTTTTACAGTCACACACATGTAGAAACCTACAGTTCCATTCATTTCATTCATTTTCACATTCACACATGTGTAGAAGCACATTCATTCATTAATCTTCACATTCACACACATGTATATAGATCAAATTTCAATAAGACATTTTAAAAAAAGCCATTCACAAATGTATATATAAGCGCCACATACATACATAAATAATGACACCAAAGTTTAGAAATGTCATTCTTTGTCATCGGTACCCCAATCATAATAAAAAATTGCCTCCCTTTTAAAGGCTTTTGTCTATTGTTCTCTTATGTCATCTAATTGTTCTATCGTATAGGGCATATGTACATCTAACAACTTTCCCCTGTAATGAAGTCACTAGTTTTAAACACCTGCAAAAAGAATGACGTGTAATATATATATATATATATATATATATATATATATATATATATATATATATATATATATGTGTATATATATATATATATATGTGTGTGTGTGTGTGTGTGTGTGTGTGTGTGTATGGAAACGATCAAGTGAGAAACATATCTAGTGAGAGCATGAGAGGCATTTGAATAACTCTCCACATAGATCAATTTTTCATAATCCAAACATACTGATTACAAGTATACCTTAATAACTACCTTCCTATAAAATTTTATCACCATCCAATTTGTAGATCGTTCACAACAACCAAATATTCTTCAACGCTCTATATTGAATTTTAGGCTGACCGTTGGTTGTAAAAAGTGTATATTGTACATATGGACATGTAAACAATGTCTGATTGCCATGATTTTTGCAAGAAGGTAAATGAGATGATGCTCTTTCCATATGTATGATTGGATTTTAAAAAATAGTTACTAATTTGTAGTTATTCAAATGCCTCTCATGCTCTCACCATAGGATGTTTCTCACTAGATTGCTACCCTATATATATATATTTATATATAAAGTTTGAAATTTTCATATTATCTAATGAGACTATATATACTTATGATGACCAAGACTATATATTACATGTTCTATGTTTTTGATGTCTTGTGCAACATATCTGACAATCTTGTCCATATACCACATCAAATAATATGCACATGCCCAACTGTTGTCTTGTACAACACACTATAAATTTCAACATACAAAATATTAATAAATAAAAATAAGAATAGTTCACATAAGTAAAATATGCATTGGAGTCAGGAAACTACATCCACATTCTTCCAAACTATCACTTTCTTTTTCTTGTCTACTTCACCTCCAGCATTTTTGAAATATTTTAAAGCCCTCTACGTTAATGTGACACATTGAATTGCATTAGTAAATAATCATGTAATAATAGATGTTAACAAATATAAATATAAAATTTTCTCACGTTTATAATGGCCTCTTCAAATTGTATCCCAAACGGCCTAATTTGTTCCCCTTAGAATCAAGATAATAAACAATCATCGTCTCGGGGACAACAACTAATAACTCCCAATCTTACCTCTAGTGATAAGAAAGTAAAAAATATATAGCTTGAAATCCACAATGAAATGTAATTTTCTAAAGTAAAAAATATAAGAAAAGTAACCTTACCCAACATTATATGGAGCTATTATCATGCTCTTTTTCTTTTCACTAAAATATTTAAAAGTGATAGAGTAGTATAAGGTAACTAATGTAGGGTCTTCATTTACAAGACTGATCAAGGATGGAACTAGAAATCCCACATGATTCATTTCAAAATCTTTACGGATCCTATGTAAGTGGCTGCAAAACATATATGCATTAATATATAAAAAAATAGATCACCATATATAAAATGAGCTATATAGATATATAAATAAGATCTCACCATATCCATGGTTCTAAACAACTCCAAAATATCTTTTAGAAATATATTATTATCTTATGATTGGCCTATAGCATCCTCCTCCATAGAAATAACAATAGGTAAAGTTTTGGAATGTTCACCTATCCATATTTCTAAACCCCTGCATTTCCCTTGGGATTTACTGTACCTAGTTATATGTGGAGTAGGCTGCTCCTCACACCATCAAATGACATGTGGCTACTCATTTTAATCCTGATATTCTGATTGTAACGGCCACAATAAGTGAACGTGGATCACAAAGGAGCAGCGTGCTCCTCTTCATATTGAGAAAAAAAATATACACTCCCTGCATTGAGGACCTATCGAGTCGTATAGGTCCTTTGTAAGAAAACTAGGTACTGGAGGAAGAGGTGGAGGTGGAGGAGGATGATTTGTAGCGGGTTTCTTCCCTTTGTCCTGCATATATAATTTCATATCAATTGTCATGTATATATATATATACCAATTAACGTAATGTAAATGTACCATACATGGTCAAAATAGATGACTCCCTCTTCAAGCCACAAGACCACTCCACCTTCTACTTCACCAAGTGTGTCAACATCTGGGTGGGCATATGGCAATTGATGTTGCCTCCAAGCGGGGAAGATAAGCCTCGGGTTCACACGAACCACACCATTAGGTACTGGAGTGCCATGAATCATGTGCCTTGGAAGGCGTGGGTAAGCCTCGCCCTCTGTGACAAATTCTTTCAATTTTAGACGGCATGGCCTCAACCCCTACAATTTTACATAGAGTATGTTATATACATACATAAACATATCATCTTGAAAAGACTAGATACTATGTCATAAAAATACTTACAACAGACATGCTAGGTGGTGGGTCTATAGGATTACTCCCAACCACCTCTATAGGAACACTCCCAACCACCTCTATCATAGGGGAAGAGCGGCACACCACATGTATTGTCAGAGTGGCATCCTGAGATGCCTGCCACTTGCTCAGTGCTTCTTGGACTCTCTTATCAACTAACTCATCTACCTATACATAGCTAAAAAAACATTTTTTGATTTCTGAATTCCCTTTTTAATAACATTTTAAAAAAGAATAGGTTACCTCAGCTTTTGAAAGTCCCCCTTTTTGGACATGTTTGTGCTGTGACGGCCCAAAGAATGCTCTTAGGCCCACTCCAGCACCTGCGTCCCTAACACATCTACAATGCTCTGGGTTATTGAGAGCAACTGTCAATTCATCCCTTGTGCCCTCAGGGATGAACGAGCCTTGCTTCCTCTTCTCGTGAAGCTCCCGCTAATCATAATCAATAGAAATTGGTAAGTAAACATAATAATCATCAATACTAATTGCTCTAAGAGTTGAATTTTACCATTTTTGTAGGCGCCTCAGCAGTTGCGGGGTTGGTTATATCTACTTTATTATTTTGCCTCCCAGATATCCACACATCATGGTGATGCAAAGGTGTGGGAGTAGTAGAGGACTCAGTAATCTCAATAGTAGAAGCAGTAGGCTGCTGAACGGAAAACGTCAGTAGTTTTTGGCGAAGCACTGCACAACCACCTAGACTCATCGTGTGGTCATGCACATTTAGTGCACGCCTTGCTCTTTGAGTATCACTCATAGCCTTGTTAGTAATCACATTGAATTGGTTAGTAACAATCAAGGTCAATCGTGAATAGGTGAATTCATAAGAATGTATATTAACTAAATTGGGAGTGGCGATTGATACCTTGAATTCATCAATATTTCTCTTAGCACCAAACGCCTCTCACTCAGTCGAGTCCAGGCAGTTCCATTACTCAAGGACTGACTTCTTCCTCTTATTAGCCTCTCATATGTATAGTCAGTTGAGAGTTGTCCTATAGTTCCTTAGGACCCTCCCTCAGTGTTGCATCACCTTTTACGATGTAGGCTTTCATCCAGTTCAAATATACTCTGCAAAATTTCATATATTTAATAGAGTATTCTAAAAAATAGTATTATGCAAAATAGAATTACAAATGATAATATATCACACATTATTCTTTCCATACTAAGTATTTCTTCCCTTTAGGAACTATATGCCAAGAGTCTGCATTTACACTACAATGGCTACAAGTAAGAACCCCAAGATATAAAACAAACGTGATGCGGTTCATTCCAACCGGATTTCCCACATGATCAAAATCCACAACTGATTTTGGTCCATTGCCCCTTTGTTGTAGTAAATTGTTCATCATAGTGATGCCCCTGATTTTTTCAAATTTTAATGTTGATCATCAAGTGGCACAAGGTTTTCAGGGGGTACATCCTCAACCTAAAAATTGACAAAAAAACACATATAGAATATAACTTATATATGGACATATATTTGGCTAGATATATTGTAAAACTTACATTGTGATACGGCGCCTCACCCTCATGGTAATTATCGTCATGATCATCATACTCATGGTCAATCATTTGAAAGTGTCATATAAAAAACAATCAAACATTTAACATTTAACATTTAATGAAATTGAGAACTAACATTCCAAAAAATAAAACATTAAAAAAAATAAAAACATGCCATTAATATTGAGATATTTTATCAATTAACATTCCTTCGGTGTGATCTCCATGTACATATAAGTCATCATTAGCTTCAATAGTTGGTGTTGGCAAGCCAATTGAGAATGGATTGGTGTCATCATACTTATCATAATACTCTTCTTCATCTATATGATCTTCAATAAACTATCTTTTACCATGAAGAACAACAAACCATTTTTCATTTGCAGGATCATCGATATAAAAATACTTGTTTCGCCTGTGATGCCAATATGAATGGTTCACCCTTCTCGCCAATATTTTCAAAATTCACTAATGTGAAATCAAATTCATCCACTATAACTCTTATGGTGTTATCAACCCAATTACACTTAAAGAGAAGAATTCTGAAATCTACGTAGACAAACTCCCATACGTCTCTAATGACACCATAATATGATATTTTAGCTTCACATGGACTCTTATCTTTCACACTAAAAACACAATGAAGGTGCTTGAAGGGTGACCCCACTATTTTGGATGACGCTTTGTGTAATATGAGAATCCATTTATGTCAAACCCTTCATAAGACATAACATTCATTTTTGGTTTAAAGGTGAGGCATTTGATATTTTCATCAATATTATTTGGTGTTTGAGATAATTGATGTAAGACTTTATCTTCAAACCATTTAATAAATGTCTTGTTATGCTCCCTAGCTAGCCATGTTGAATTGGCTTGAGGATATTGTTTCTTGATGAAATTGGTATGTTCCATGATATAAACACTCACTTCATCGATGTTGTGTAAAATATACAAGTGAGCTTGTTCCTACATCTCATGGTTGATTACTTTCATTTGTGATCCTATAGTCCCTTTTCTAGATTAGTCCCCAATATTCTTGTCATTTATAGGAGCGTCATTACCACTCAGAAAGTCCTTGCCAAAATCCATAACCTCTCTCGCCACATATCCTCAATAATACTCCCTTCATGCCAATAACACTTTCAAACATCACCTTTAAAAATGATCATGTGTCGTTCAAAAGGATACATCCAATGCAAGAAAACTGGTCCCAATATTTTCACTTCCCTAGTCAAGTGGACAACAAGATGTACCATGATATCAAAGAATGAAGGAGGAAATACATCTCAAGGTGACACAGGATAACAACCACTTTTCTTTGCAACTTATCGATATTCTCAAGATCAATAACTTTAATGCATAGAATGTTGAAGAAGAAACAAAGTCTGGTGATTGCAAACCTTACATGCTTCAGTAGTATAGATCAAATTGCCACATACAATATATGTTGCATTAGAGTGTGACAATCATGACATTTAAGACCTATCAGCTTTAGATATTTCATTGATACCAATCTTCAGATGTTGGAAGAGTAAGCCTATGGTACCTTAACATTAACCAAGCACTCACAAAAAGCTTTCTTCATCTTTCTAAACAACGTGTAACAAGCAGGAGGTAAATATGTTCTCCAATCACTACTAACTACATCTGTTAAGTTTTTTCCTTATTCCCATTTCACGTAGGTCCATTCTGTATTTGATACAATCTTTAGTCTTACCTGGTATATTCAATAAGTTCCAACGATGACATCACATACATTTTTCTCAACATGCATGACATCAATACAATGCCTAACTGCCAAAGAACTCCAATAAGGAAGATCCCAAAATATCGACTTCTTCTTGAATGAAGATTTGTCACTTTGTGTGGGAATGGTGCATTGCGATCTCTTACAAAATTTCATTGACAAAGTCTTTTACTCTTTCATAAACAACCTCCTATGGTATAGGTTTAGGGATACTTTGTTCCTCATTCCATCCATTGAATGCTTTGTGCAACCTTCGATACAGATGTAATTTTGAAAGAAACCTTTGATGACCAAGATATATGATCTTTCTGCCATATTTCGTCGTATTGAATAAGTGTTCTCTTAACATATATGGCATGTTTTGGATCCTTTTACACTGTATCCAGACAAATTCCCATATACTGGAAAGTCATTAATAGTGAAAAACAACATAGCATACAAACGAAATGTCTCTCTACGTGACACATCGTAGGTCATCACACCTTCACCATAGAGTTTCTTTAAGTCATCAATTCAAGGTTCAAGATGAACGTCAATATCATTTTCAGATTGTTTAGGGCCCGATATCAAGAACGACAACATAACATACTTATTTTTCATACACAACTATGGAGGAATATTGTATATAACAAGCATAACAGGCCAAGTGCTATGTTGGCTTCTCATTGTGTCGTACAGATTCATCCCATCGGTATAAAGCCCAAGCCTTAGATTCCTGACTCCTTCACCAAATTCAGGGTACAACAAATCAATCTTCTTCCACTGTGGGGAATCCGACGCATGTCGTAGGATCCCGTCATTATTTTTCTTAACCTCTGCATGCCACCTAAAAGTCTCTGCATCTATTGGATTAGCAAACAAGTGTTGGAACTGTGGTATTATAGGTGGATACCACATCACCTTGGCAGGAGAGCCAATTTTGGACTTCCCCAAAGTCATCACTTCATACATTGACGCCCTACATTTTGGATAATCTTTCAAATCCACACAGTCCTTTTGAAATAATACACAATTATTTGGGAATGCATGTATCTTCTTACCCTCCATTCCCATTGAGCATAAGATTTTCTTTAACTTGTATGTTGAGATTGGAAGCTCGTTTCCTTCAGGAAGAATTTCTTTCCACATAGACAGCAATCACGTGAAGCTTTTATCGCTCCATCTATTGTTATCCTTCATATTATACAATCTCAACACAGTGCTCAACTTCATAAACTTAGTACAAACTGTGTATAACAGTCTCTCAACATCATACAGAATGTTCCTAAACAAGGAAGGTGGATGATGTAGTCTACCCCACAATTATCCAACATCACATTAATGATGTCTATCGAAATTGATTCGTCCATGTCATGAATCGTTTGAAATGTACGTCAATAACTAAGTGGAAGCGTTCGTTAGCAGTGGAATTACTGAAATTCACTAAAAATTAAAACCATTTAAAAAGAGATCCATACACTATAAAACTCTTTCAAGAAGAACCAAAGTAATTCAATTACATTCTGGTTCACAAGTACATATCTTGTACCATTCCTTCTCGAGGATTACAAGCATCAACTACCCTATTTAAAACTATACATAGGTAGCATAAAAACATTGAGGCATCAAGCCAAAATCTCAGATCGATTCATTAAACTAACTACTGAATCCGAGGACCTGAGAGTACAGAGATGACACATAGGACTCTATATATATAAATCATGACAGCTAATGTTTCCACCTAAGAAATCACCATTGTCCCTGCTATTTCTGCTCTTCCCCTGCTATAAGGTTTCCGCCTCTTCTTCTGCATCCACCTAAAAAGTTGGATCCCACGGGGGTGAGACAATTGAAATTGCCCTAGCCAAAGATATAACTCTCTTCCACGAAAGTTATTATTGCAGATTAATAAGATAAAATTGAATAGATGAATCATAAATGTTTAACAGTAGATAATTCATTATCTAAACAGATTAGAACAATATTCTTATCCAAATCATTTCAGCTATAACTTGATAAAGCAGCATGTCACTTATCCAATAAGAAATATGAAGAACATGTATAACATTTATCCGCTATACTAAGCAAGATAACATCAACCAGTGATTCTGGTATTTCAACCTTAAGCAAATACACTACACGGCTGATTATATTTTACAAACATATTTAATTCCCTGAAGAGATGAAATATACCGTTCATGCTCCAACCTGTAGGGTTTTGTAGAGAAAACATGCACGGCGGAAGCAACAAAAATCCACGCAACCCAAAACAGGATCTCGTCGACAACAACATATTCGGAAGGAGTGTTTGCGGGATATACCTTATCACGGAGCAAGTCCGGCGATGTCCCATTGCACAAAGGTGTGAAAGGACGCTTGTCTACATGGATGGAACTTCTCTCCCATTTGTTGTTGCAAGAAGATCCGGCGACGCTCCTTTCATGCGATGATGTACGCTGCTCGTAATGCGCACGGATGGCCGTTGATGTCCTCCAAACACAGGCGTCTCAGTGTCTGCGTCTCTACTTCGTCCACGCGGATGGACTGGAACTCCACGTCACGCTTCCTAAGCCGACGGGAAGGAGTCGTGTCCGTGCGGCAGCATGCTAGCGGTGCGTTGCTCTCCTTTCTCTCCTAAGGACGGTGACGGCTAGGGTTTACGTACGTGAGCGTAAACTGAAAAGCCTCTCTTGATATCTTATATAGATATCGGTCGTAAACCTCCTTTAAATAGGATACAAAGGGAAGTAGGGTTTCCTAAACCCATCGGTAAACAGAAACGCTGCGTTAATTAAAATGCTCGTGGATTAATTAGAATATTCTGGAATTCATTAATTAACCAAATAATTGCATTAATTGATTAATTAATATCTGACTCCATGCAATCGCTTGGGATGGCTCTGTGGGCATATATACCAACAGACTCCTACTTGCACTTAGAGCCAGTCACTTCAATATTATTCTAATCGATTACATAAACATTTTAATAATCAATGTGATTCGGAGCAATTCCAATCAAATCCACAATTATACTCCTATTCCAACACATCCTATGTGTGTGACCCGGTAGGCTCCAAATTACGTTGGCAGTGATATCCATAATCATATTATGATTTCATAAGCAATGATTGGTATCTAGTAAGACTTCATTGCCACCCAAGTAATTGGAGAAGTTGGAGAACAACTTAACCTATCATTCATGACTGGTGTTACAGTGATTGCATAGTTCCTTTGTCGCTGATATCCGGATTGAACTCGAGTCATGGAATTGTTATCCTCTTCAATGTTCAATCCATGTTCCTTGAACTAGAGCAGACTGTCTGAGATATATGTAAGCTCAATATCACATATTGACTCACATCAGCATGGCCATGCATTTCTCAGTCTCGCTTATCAAGTGGTCGGGATATCAAACTCCCGTAGGAAGGACAAATTCCATCTACATCACTCACAGTCATCCCCATGTGTCACAGTGCACCCAAGCACCATATTTATGGCAATCCTTATTCAAGACCATGGTAGATGATGTCAAAGTACACTGAACAACATGTGACAAGTGTAGTGACTTCCGGTCTAAGAACCACAATCACCACCATCATTATGAGATGTGACTCTAACAATCAATTATGGTATCCATGTGTCACTCTCAAGATGGGTCTATCTGATACACTATTCTCTAACAAGTATCTATGTATTTTGTTTGATATCTCCATATCATGGATAATGAGATTCTTCCATCAACCAACATACATTCTAATCTTATGTGTTATTGATGTCTATGGATATTTCCACAATAACAACCTATTAGGGACAAAACAAGAATACATACTCTTAGCATACATATGATCTCACTGTTCAGGTCATCAACCCGAAGACATATGTCATTGAGTATATTATTCTATAGACATCTATAAGTTTTATGGTCATCTCACAATATAAAATACAAACATATAGATTGGAAACTTCCCTTTATTGATACGATCAATGTAGTATTACAAATCGTTTACATAGTATCCCATTACAATCATCGAATGATAGTCTCTATGGGCATACATACCAACAGATTCCCACTTGCACTTATACCCAATCACTCATGAATCTCAATCCAAGTGATCGAACATGTTCGTTATGTTTCTGCTGTGAAAGTGCTTTTGTGAGCGGGTCAGCCACATTGCTTTCTGTAAGTACTCTGCAAATCTTCACATCTCCTAATTGTATGATCTCTCGTATGAGATGGAACCACCGTAGAATATGTTTGGAATGTTGGTGCGATCTTGGTTCTTTAGCCTGTACAATTGCTTTGTTGTTGTCGCAAAATAACTCAATTACATCACCAACGCTTGGAACCACTCCCAAGTTCAGAAATGAACTTCTTGATCCACACAGCTTCGTTTACAGCATTAGATGCAGCAATATATCCAACCTCTATTGTAGAATCTGCAACCGTCTCTTGCTTGGAACTCTTCTAGCTCACAGCTCCGCTGTTCAGGCAAAACACAAATCTAGATTGTGATATGTAGTCATCTTTGTCAGTTTGAAAGTTAGAATCAGTGTAACCCTTTACCACGAGCTCTTCCTCACCACCGTATACCAAGAATTGATCCTTAGTCCTTCTCAAGTACTTTAGGATGTTCTTTATAGCTGTCCAGTGACATTCACCTGGATCTGACTGATACCAGCTCGTCATGCTCAAAGCATACGACACATTAGGATGAGTACATAACATTGCATACATGATAGATCCAATTGCTGATGCATATGGAATCTTACTCATGTGTGCCCGTTCATCACATGAACTAGGACACTGGGCTTTAGAGATTGTAACCCCATGGGACATGGGCAAATTACCTCTCTTAGAACCCTCCATGCTAAACCTCTTTAGTACCTTGTCAATGTATGTGCTCTGGCTTAGGCCTAGACGCCTTCTAGATCTATCTCTATAGATCTTGATCCCTAGTATATAGGATGCTTCACCTAAATCCTTCATAGAGAAGGTCTTCCCTAGCTAACCTTTTACTGTCTGAAGAGTAGGGATGTCATTTCCCATCAATAGTATGTCATCCACATACAATATGAGAAATACGATTGTGCTCCCACTAACCCTTTTGTAAACACAAGGTTCATCTTCATTTTGACTAAAGCCAAACATTTTGACTACTTCATCAAAATGTAGATTCCAGCTTCAAGATGTTTGTTTCAATCCATAGATTGACCTCTGTAGCTTACAGACTTTATTGGTGTAACATCCCTAATTTTTAGGAGTAAAATAAAACCTTTTGTGTAGTCACTACTACAGAAGTGCCTTTTAGTGTCGGTTGTTTAACCCCCTTTGGCGTCGGTTTCTGAACGACGCCTATGTGGGCGTCGCTAAAAGGTTGGACACTTCAGCGTCGGTTAAAAAACCGACGCCTATTTAACATAAAGGCGTCGGTTTATTATAAAACACCGACGCCAAAAGGGTTCACGCCACAGAAAACGGCGTCATCTAGGACGATTTCTGTGTCAGTTATATACTAAAAAACCGACACAGAAAAGTGTCCTAGATGACTCCCATTTCCTGTAGCGCGAACACTTTTGGCGTCGGTGTTCAACAAAAAACCGACGCTGTAAGTCTGTGCTGACGGTTATCGGTAAATAACCGACGCCTATATCTATTTTTTTTTTTTAATCTGTTTGCAGGCCTGCTGTGGCTGGTCAGTAGGACGAGAACCTGCAGTTCAGTTTTCTGAACTGCAGGTTTACGACATCCATTGATATCAGCCTACAAACAGGCCACAAACCTGCAAAATTAACATAAAAAGATTCACACAAGTAGATACATTCAGACATCAATTCAATTGTCACGTTCACACATATAGAATCATTCAAATACATGTTTTAACATTCAGAAACATTCATTTACAAAGTATCATTCATCATCACTATCAACATCCCAATTATATCTAACAGTTTATGACCCCACATGCCTTCCTCCCCAGTTCCTGCCGCTAGACGACCACACAATGGATCCAAGAGGATATGCAGGCATTTGCCAAAGACTATAGGCTGAGTTAACTATTGAGTTAACTCAGCCTATAGTCTTTGGCGAACACCTGCAATCCTCTTGGATCCATTGTGTGGTCGTCTAGCGGCAGGAACTGAGGAGGAAGGCATGTGGGGTGATAAACTGTCAGGACTAGCACAGCAAGTTGCGATGGAGGTGGAGACGACGACGACGGTGGTGCTTCACGCGACGCCTGCTTGGCCGGGTAGGGCTCGGCGAAAGGGTTCAACTGCGGCATGGCTTCGATGTAGTAGAGGGAAGGGAGGGGTTCAGAATCCTACGAGAAACGTTTAGAGATGAGGATATTACTACGGAGGAGGAGGAAACGGTAGACGATATCTCGAGTTGGAATGTCCTCTCCGCGCATAAAGTTGCTCCAGTGCTTCAGTGGGTACATGTGCATCATCAACCTAAAATTTGACAAAAATAAACACACTGAATTAGGCCAATATAGAAATATAGGATATATGACATAACTAGAAGATAATGAATTTTATAGAAATACAGGATATGTTTTTAGAACTTACATTGGTATCCTCGCCATGCTCGTCATGGACAACATGCTCATCATGGACTTCATGCTCATCATGAACATCATTCTCATCATGGTCAGCCATCTGAAAATGTCATAAAAAAGGCAAACATTTAGCATTTGTATCAACTATAAAAAGGAAAACATTTAGCATTTGTATAAATTAGAAAAAGGAAAACATTTACCATTTGTATAAACATACATGTCTCTAAAATTGTGATCTTTTATCAATTAACAATCCTTCATTGTGATCTCCGCGCACATATAAGTCATCATTAGCTTCAATATTTTGTGGAGTTGGCAACCCAACTGAGAATGGACTGGAGTCATCATACTTATCATAGTACTCTTCTTCATCTATAGGATCTTCAATGAACTGTCTTTTACCATGAAGAACAACTGACCATTTATCATTTGCAGGATCATCGATATAGAATATTTGTTTTGCCTGTGATGCCAATATGAATGGTTCAGCCTTCTCGCCAATCATTTCAAAGTTCACCAAAGTGAAACCCAATTCATCCACTATAACTCCTTTGGTGTTATCAACCCAATTACATTTAAAGAGCGGAATATTGAAATCTATGTAGTCAAACTCCCAAATGTCTTCAATGACACCGTAATATGACATTTTAGCTTCACGTGGACTCTTATCCTTTGCACTTGCAAAGTACATAGTTGACGCTTGAAGAGTGACCCCACTATTTTGGACGACACTCTTATCATCTTGGCGCTTTGTGTAATATGTGAATCCATTAATGTCAAACCCTTCATAAGACATAACATTCGGTTTTGGTTTAAAGGCAAGACATTTGATAGTTTCTGTAATATCATTTGGTGTTTGAGATAGTTGATGTAAGACTTTATCTTCAAACCACTTAGTAAAAGTCTTATTATGCTCTCTAGCAAGCCACATTGAACTTGCTCGAGGATGTTGTCTCTTTATGAAATTGGTATGTTCCTCGATATAAACACTCACTTCGTCCATATTATGTAAAATATACAAGTGAGCTTGTTCCAACTGCTCACGGCTGATTACTTTCACCCGTGATCCCAAAATTCCTTTGCCCTCCTCAATATTCTTGTCATTATCAGGAGTGTCATTACCACTGAGAAAGTCATTGCAGAAATCCATAACCTCTCTCGCCACATAACCTTCAATAATACTCCCTTCAGGACGATAACGGTTTCGAACATCACCTTTAAAAACGCTCATGTATCGTTCAAAGGGATACATCCAATGCAAGAAAACCGGTCCCAAGATTTTCACTTCCCTAGTCAAGTGGACAACAAGATGTACCATGATATCAAAGAACGAAGGAGGGAAATACATCTCAAGCTGACATAGGGTAACAACCACTTCTCTTTGCAAATTATCGAGAGTATCAGGGTCAATAACTTTGCTGCATAGACTGTTGAAAAAGAAACAAAGTCTGGTAATTGCAAACCTTACATGCTTCGGCAATATAGATCGAATTGCCACGGGCAATATTTGTTGCATTAGAGTGTGACAATCATGAGATTTAAGACCTATCAACTTCAGATCTTTCATTGATAACAATCTACGAATGTTGGATGAGTAACCATGTGGCACCTTAACATTTACCAAGCATTCACAAAAAGTTTTCTTCTCCTTTCTAGACAATGTGTAACAAGCGGGAGGTAAGTATGTTCTTTTATTACCCATTTCACGTAATTCTGTTAATTCTGACCTTATTCCCATTTCACGTAGGTCCAGTCTGGATTTTATCCCATCTTTAGTCTTACCTGGTATATTTAATAGAGTACCAATGATGCTATCACAGACATTTTTCTCAACGTGCATTACATCGATACAATGCCTGACTGACAAAGAACTCCAATAAGGAAGATCCCAAAATATTGACTTCTTTTTGAATGAAGAATTGTCACTCCGTGTGGCCATACTACATTGTGATTTCTTACCAAATTCATTGACAATGTCTTTTACTCTTTCATAAACAACATCCCCTGGTATAGGTTTAGGTGCACTCCGTTCATCATTCCATCCATTGAATGCTTTGCGCTTCCTACGATACGGATGGAATTTTGAAAGAAACCTTCGATGACCAAGATATACAGTCTTGCCGCCATATTTTAGTCTTATTGAATCAGTGTTTTCTTCACATATAGGACACGCTTTAGCTCCTTTGACACTATATCCAGACAAATTCCCATATGCCGGAAAGTCATTAATAGTGCAAAACAACATAGCATGCAAACGAAATGTCTCTCTTGCTGAAGCATCATAGGTCATCACACCTTCAGCCCAAAGTTTCTTTAAGTCATCAATCAAAGGTTCAAGATAAACATCGATATCATTTCCGGGTTGTTTAGGGCCCGATATCAACAATGACAACATAACGTACTTATTTTTCATACACAGCCAGGGAGGAAGATTGTATATAACAAGCATGACTGGCCAAGTGCTATGTTGGCTGCTCAATGTCCCGTACGGATTCATCCCATCTGTACAAAGCCCAAGTCTTAGATTCCTGACTTCTTCACCAAATTCAGGGAACAATACATCAATCTTCTTCCACTGTGGGGAATCAGACGCATGTCGTAGGATCCCATCATTATTTTTCTTAACATCTGCATTCCACCTCAAATTCTTCGCATCTTTCGGATTTGCAAACAAGCGTTGAAACCGTGATGTTATAGGTAGATACCACAACACCTTGGCAGGAGAACCAGTTTTGGACTCCCCCAAAGTCGTCAATTTATATCGTGACGCACCACATTTTGGACAATCTTTCAAATCTACATAGTCCTTTTGAAATAATACACAATCATTCGGGCATGCGTGTATCTTTTTGGCCTCCATTCCCATTGGGCACAACATTTTCTTTACCTGGTATGTTGAGATTGGAAGCTCGTTTCCTTCAGGAAGAATTTCTTTCAACAAAGTCAACAATTCAGTGAAGCTTTTGTCGCTCCATCTATTGTTAGCTTTCAACTTATACAATCTCAGCACAGCGCTAAGCTTCGTAAACTTAGCACAGCCTGTGTATAACGGTATCTCAGCATCATGCACAATGTTTGTAAAGATAGGAGGTGGATCGGTGTGCTCTACCCTACAACTATCCAGCATCGCATCAACAATGTCTGCTGGAACTGGTTCGTTCACATTTACGTCATCGGAGGCAATTTCTTCTTCCACCCAAGCACTGCTATTGACATCTACTGGATTCGATTTTGAAATCTCTCCATGCCAGTGCCATTTTGTATAGCCTTGTACAATCCCGTTGCACATGACATGACTTTTGATTTCCTCACCAGTGTTGAGTTTCAAGTTGTTACCGCAATGCCTACATGGACAGTAGAACCTATATGTAGGTTTTTTCCTATGTTCCTCGGCAAATCTAATAAACTGATCAAGACCAGATATAAACTCTGGGGTGCAACGATTACGAATGGACATCCATGATCTATCCATTCTATGATCAGAGAAAGCAAGTATATATTAGGAAAGCAAGTATATATTAGGAAACAAGTATATAAGCAAGTATGTCATATTACAGTTCATCATTAAGAAAGATATAAGCAAGTATGTCGTATTAAAATAGACTAAACAATAAAAGAATTTTTTTTTGAGGCAAGACAATATGAGAAAATAGTAGTGTAATCATGTAAATGGGAACATTCATGGGAACACACACTTCAGTTATAAGCATTCATGTAGCAGCTTACAGTTCCATTCATGGGAACACACACTTTAGTTATAACAATAACTAAACAAAGGGGTTGGTGTACCCCTAAACATGCGCATAATTAAAAAAACTATTAATACAGACAAGTCTAGATAGATAGACAACTAAATACTACATCAACATGGTCCCGCATGCATCAATAACTTCTTTTTGATGATGAAGCTGTGTCACGAAGCTCTCCAATCCAATCACGCCTCAGATTCAGATTCTGATTCCTCATAGATGATATCCGACGCCGTGCGCTCATACCGCAGAAGATGATCGAGGGTGTCACAGTTGTTGTTGGTTATCCAAACTTTGATGGAATTATCGCCAACTGGACGGAGAAAAATCCTATTCCAACGGACCAGATACAACTCTCCAATCCAATCACGCCAACCGGATTTTGATACAAGATTTCCCGCCAAATCATACTCAACCTCGATTACATGTGAATAATTTCCAAAAGTTATGGTCACTTTACCAGGCATGTAGTGTCTTCCTTTTAGAAAACGCCAATGTTTGGGTATGACCAATTGGTTTAAGGAACGATCATCTAGGATGATGTCCAATTGTTCTTCAATAGGGAACGTTAACATTGACATAGAGGCCCAATTCATAGTCATTGTTATGGGAAGACAGAGACTGCACAATATTAGTATTAACAAAGTGTAAGTACATATAACGATGTTATATATTTTCAGAAAAAGTTGTATAACATCACTTAACCTTTTAAACAAGTATATATTAGGAAACAAGTATATATTAGTCAATCTTGGACGGGTTTCTAGGCCAACAAACACATTTGATGTCAATCTTATATATAATAAATGTGTACCACCTATCCCATCCTTGAACACCTAATCTCACTTAGGATGTAAGTGTATAATGTGTATTTGGTTTTCAAGAAAATTTCGGCAGCATTTCCCCGTTGTTCTCTAAGTACATATGTACTTAGAGAACAAACGGGGAAATGCTACCGAAATTTTCTCGAAAACCCAATACACATTATACACTTACATCCTAAGTGAGATTAGGTGTTCAAGAACAGTCCCAAACTGGGGACTATCCAAGATTTACTCCTACTGAGTAAATCTTGGACGGGTTTCTAGGCCAACAAATACATGTGTTGTCATTCTTATATAAACCCTATAATTCATGAAATCATTCTAATTCAATTTAATATGTTGGGATCACATAATTATATAATGACATCAGAATATATAGAAGAATCATAATTAACATGATTAACAACATGCTCATCAAACTAGGGTTTTCTTGAATATCATCTAATAAATCAAGAATTTCATAGTTTCAAACATGCAATAATTCACAATGCAATGTTATAAACTATAGGCAACATGGATAGATGAAATAAATAAACATCCAGCATCTATCACTTATTCAATCTTCAAGAAACCTTGACAAACATCCAACATCTATCACTTATATATTTTGCATGTATATACACCCTAAAGTGCCACAAATCATATAATAAAACTATCATGTTATGATATTAGGACCACTTAAAGCAGATTAGGCACATTAAGCAAGCAGAGTAGGGAGCCAATTTCGTGCAAGCAGATTAGGCAAGCAGATTAGGTCAGCACATAAAGAACCAATTTCGCGCCTGGGTAGGTCTGCAGTTACCTGGGCAAGAAGAGTAGGGTGAGGTCGAGCTGGTTGAGTACGTGGGTGGCGGCCGACGAGCTCCAGAACCAGCGGCAGTGACTCCGATGAGCAGGAGCGTCAGCCGCAGCAGGCAGGCAGGCGGCCAGGCGGCGGCAGGCAGGCAGCGGCCAGGCGGAGGAGAAGGAGAAGGGGGTACGGCGGCGCCGGTTCTCAGGCGTGGCAGGCAGGTGGGCACCAGGCGTTGCGGCGGCGCCGGTTGTCAGGCGTGGCGGCGGCGCAGGCGGTTGGAGCAGCAGGGCGGGCAGCAGGGGTGCCAGAGAAGAAACGCGTCGGAGAGGGGCGCCGGAGAGGGGACGCCGGAGATGGGGCACCGGAGAGAAGCGCCGGAGAGAAGCGCCGGAGAAAAACTAGTACCAGCAGCAGAGAAATCGCCGGAGAAATCGCCGCAATAGGGAAATAGGGTAGCAATGAAACATAAGAAAGGGGAAGAGTCGGGCGATCGAAGGTTATGAAGTTCCCCAATAGCGTCGGTTGTTTACAACAACCGACGCCTAAACATCTTTACCGTCGGTCGTTCGCAACATCCGACGTCCATTTGGACGATATTTTCGTGAAAATGTTTGGCGGGAACCACATTCAGCGTCGGTGATTAAAGGACGACCAACGCGGAAAAGGACACTTTTCGTGCAAATTTCCATCGCACATAAGCGTCGGTGTTTTAACTACAGACTCGACGCCGAAAGTGACATTATTTTTTTCGCTCGAAAATTGGATGACATTATGCGTCGGTTTTGTATAAACAACCGACGCTGTATACAAAGCGGTACCCGTGTTTGGCTGGTCTTTGAATATAGACGTCGGTTCTTCTAAATAACCGACGCCTTTAATATAAGGCGTCCGTGTTCCTTAATAACCGACGCCCAGAAAAGCGACACTGAATGCTATTTCTGTAGTAGTGAGTTTTCTTCAAATAATATTTGTTAATGGCCTTAATGCAATTTGTCCAAAATAAATGCAAATAGAAATAAGAAAAGGCTCGAAATAAGTTTTTCCACAATATTAATGCATTGTAAATATTTGTGTAATCTTGGTAATATGCTTCCCTTTTTCTTTTATCAAATAAATCTAAAAGTAATGGGAGAGAAAGAGAAAGATAAAGAAGCAAGAAATTCAAAATTCAAATCACTTGGGCAATAAGTATGCTTTTCCTTTTTATAGATTTCAAGATAAATCCTTTAATGTTCATTTTTTTCTCTCTCCTCCAAATAAAGTACACAAGAAGGCAATAAAGAGGTGGGGAATGATTTTGAAAGAGACAAATATTGTTTATCTCGTAATTTGGATCAAGAACTCACAAAGGAAACCTTTATATTAATTATTTAATTAGTTTGTAAACTTAAATTAAGATAAGGAACACAAATAGAAAGCGTGGACCAAACATTGAGGAAACTTAAACCTAATTGTCTAGGAATATTCTAGACCGTATAATTAGTCAATGGACATGGAAACATGAATTGTTTTTTTTAGGAGTAAGTCTTTGAGGTAGATGTAAGGTTCATCGGTTTTATATAAGAAACTAGCGACTATTCCTTGACATAGGCGTCAGTGAATGTACCAGAACTGACGACAATTTGTGTCTGTATTGTCGGTTTTTACACAGAACTGACTACAAACCAAACACTTTTTTTATTGGAAACAGAGGTAGTCGCCAGATTTACATAAATCACCGATGAAAATGCTCAGGGATAGGCATTAGTTTTGTTTATTTTGTTGACAACTATGGATCCTAATGGTTTCAGTTCTTTTTCAGTTGTAATCAGGGCTGGCTCTGCGTCGTCGGTTTTTAAACTGACATCGTAGGCTTCTACCTTTACTATCACCCACTTGGGTATCGCTTTGAAACTGACGGTAAAAGGCCATTTTAACTGACATTAAAGGTAGTATATGTACTAGTGTGAGTTAGGCCAGTTGTAAGTGAGCTACCTATGTGCTTGTAAAGCTTTCATTCCATTCCATCTTTCCTACCCCCTTTCTCAAAGAAGAAAAGGTTGAAGCAAGATACCCCGAGTGAAGGTGAAGTTGTTGATGTTCTTCTTCAAGGTTGAAGAAGAGGTGAAGATCTTATCCAGGTGAATAAAAAGGGCAAGGCCAAGATTCAAGAAGAGTGGGAAAATTCCTTCAAGGGCAAAGACTTGATGCAAGTATGGGTAAGTCCTTGTTGAAGGTTGAAGACATCTTGATCAAGTGGGTAAGTCCTTGTGTAGGTGGAAGACTCTTGTCTTGAATAGGTAAGTCCTTGGATGTATGGTGGTATACATGTATCTCTTATGAATGAATATAAGTATATAAAGATTGCAAAGTCCTAGAGGTTGACCTCTCTAGGTAGTGGATTGACTCTCTCCTAGTTTGGAGAGTGGAACCACTCTAAACCACCTTGTCCAAGTGCATGTTTCAATTTCTCTCATCCTTGAAATACTTGCTTATTAGGACTTCAAGTTTCTCTTAAGCTATTGGTTTTTATTGATGTGAGAATTTTGAAGCTCTATTCACCCCCTTCTAGAGCCCTAGATCCAACAAGTGGTATCAGAGCTAAGGATCTTCTCCAACAATCTCCCATGAGATGAGAAGATGGGAGACAACCTACTTGGTTCACTCAACCTAGAGGGAGGCTTCTCCATGCTTCCTCCGGTCTTCGACGACACCAACTTCCTCTATTAGAAGAGGTGTATGCAGTTCTACATTCAAGGGGTGAACTTTGATATGTGGAAGGTGATGGTCACACATACAAGGAGCCAACTGGAGTTGTGTCAACATGAAATAAAGTTGCACTTAAAGAAGCCCAGCTCAATGCCAAAGCCATAAGCATCCTCTAGGTATCCCTTACCCCAACGGAGTTCAACCGCATCTCCTCATGGGATACCACTTATGAGATTTGGGACAAGTTGCGCATTACCTATGAGGGCATAAAGCAAGTCAAGGAGGCTAAGATATACATGTTGAACAACCTTCTAGAGAACTTCAAGATGGGAAACAAAGAAGGGATTGTAGACATGTACTCTAGGGTCAATGTAATCATCATTGGCCTAGCTGCTTTGAGAAACACTTTGGATAGAGGTATAATCGACTCCAAGTTCTTGCAGACTCTACCAAAGAGATGGGAGTCAAAGGTGACCTCCAATGAAGAAGTGAGAAGCCTTAGTGAGATCCCAACCAAAGAGCTCATTGGCAACCTACAAGCTCATGAGCCAAGGCTTGACAAGCAAGAAGAAGAAGCCAAGAAAAAAGAAAAGGAAGCCAAGAAGATTAAAGATAGTGTTTTCAGAGTACAAGTGGAGGCAGTCATCCTTCAACAACAACTTACTTGTCAGACTTCTCCTTCCTCCTCTAGTGAAGATGATGGCCCTAGTGAGCATGAAGTCAACTACATCAAGGGCAAGCACTTCAAGGGAAAGCAACCCTCCTCCTCTACTCCTAGATGCTACAAGTATGGACAAATGGGACACTACAAGAGTAAATGTCCTAAGTCAAGAAATTCACATCACAAGGGTAGTTCCAAGAAGGAGGAAGAGTAAAAGAAGGAGAGAAAGTACAAGAGGAAGGAAAAGAAGGAGAAAAGACACAAGAATGCAGCTCATGTAGCTTGGGAAGCTTCATCCTCAAGTAGTTCAAGATCCAAAGAAGATGGAGAGTGCCACCTTGCACTCATGGCCTCTACTAGTTAAGAAATTGGTGAGGTAAGTGAGGTAAGATTGTATGAATTACCTAAGTAATCTCTTATTGATATGTTTGTTTCTACCCATTCTTCTTTTGCTAAATGTAAATCTAAAAGAAAAATGTTAGGCAAAATTATTGATGACTTGTATGCTAAACTTGAAATTCTTGAGCTAAATGATTGCAAGGGCAATATATTGATCTTGAGCTCCAATACGATGGAGTTGAAGTAGAGAATGGTGTCTACCTTAATAACATTGAAACTCTTAAGGAAGATAACTAAAAGTGCCTAAATGAGCTTGAAACTCTTAATAATGAAAATGCTAAATTTAAGCTCATTGTTGATGTTCATAGGGATGAGAGAGATGTTTATCTGAAGGAAATTCAAGTGTTTAAATCTAAAAATTCTAGGTTGCTTGGTCAAGTTAATGATTTATCTTCTAGATCTATCTTTCCTAGTAATGATATTGCTTCTATTTCTCTTGAGAAAGATTCTTATTTGACTAAAGCCCTCCATTTAGAGGCCGACCTTGTTCATGCTAGAGATGATATTTCTAGTTTGTCTTCTACTGTCATATCTCTTAATGATGACAACCAAAGACTTAGAGCCTCTCTATATAAATTCCTCAAAGGGAAACACTTCCTTAATGAAATTCTTGACCATTCTACCAAACAAAGTGGTACTAGTGGTTTGGGATTTGTAGGGGAAGCACCTAAGGGCAAGAACAAAGTCAAAGGTAAGAAAAAGAGTAAGGAAACCTACTTTTTCATTGGGAAGTCTTCTGGCACTAAGAACTCTATGATTTGTTCGCATTGCAAGCATGATGATCGTTACTCTACTTATTTTCCTTACAAGCCTAAGGGGACCAACCCAAAGATAAAATGGGTCCCCAAGCTAACTCTGGATCCCAAAGTTTGAGTTGGGAACTGACACTCTCCTTTCTTTTCAGGAAAATGGTGGATGGATTATTGTTAGTGGCTGCACTAAGCACATGACAGGTGATATAAGCCATTTCAATAACTCCACTAAGAAGAAAGGAGGTTTGGTCACCTTTGGGGAAAATAATAAAGGTAAGGTTTAAGGTGAGGGTGATGTAGGTGAATCCTTGTGTATCAAGAATGTTCTTTTTGTAGATGGCCTACATCACAATTTAATAAGTGTAAGTCAATTATGTGATAATGGTTACCTTGTGCTATTTACTTCTTTTGAATTCTTGATTCTAGATTCCCTCACCTATCAAGTCATATATAAGGGAACTAGAAGTGGTAATCTTTATATAATTGTGCTTGACTCTATTAAGCATGTTGTTGGTAGATTCCTAGTAGTCAATTCGAATGATATTTCTCTTTGGCATCATTGGCTTGGTCATGTAAATATGCATTAGTTGAAGAAGTTGAGCAAAAAGGACTTGGTTAAGGGACTTCCCAAATTGGATTTTGAAAAGGATGAGGAATTCCAACCTTGTACCCAAGGAAAGCACACCAAGTCCTCCTTCAAATTCAAAGGATTCCTTAGTACCAAGAGATCTCTTGAAATTCTTCACATTTGTCTATTTGGACCAATGAGAACTCAATCGCTTCATAGTTCCAAGTATTGCCTTGTTATTCTTGATAATTTCTTTAGATATACTTGGACCTTCTATATCGTTTCTAAGAGCAATACACTTTATGTTTTCTCTAGTTTTCACAAATGAGTTGAGAACGAAGCCTCTTGCCGGATCATTTCCATCTGTAGTGATCATAGGGGAGAATTTGAAAATGATCTTTTTGAACGCTTTTGTGAAGAATCTGGATATGCACATAACTTCTCTTCACCTTGAACACCTCAACAAAATGGGTTTGTAGAGAGGAGGTGTTACAACCCCAATTTTTGGAATCAATTGGTGAGAAATGTAATTTCTCATATTAAAGATAATTGAACAAAGAATGATATAATTTGTTTTTAATAAACCGATTTCATTTACAATAGCCTTGATGGTTTTGTTGTAGGCTTTATTGGCTATTGGGCCCAAATAACAAGGAAATTCAATTGATAAATGAATAATTGAGTTTTTGATAAAAGAATGATGTGGAAACCTCTGGAAGGAAAAATGATGTAATCCAAGGATGGATTTCGTGCCTTTTGGGTTCCTTGGGTTCCAAGGAGTCAAAAGTTGCATAGAGAAGGCAATAAGAAAAGAAAATTTTAATTAAGTATTTCTTTATTAAGAAAGAAATTGAAAATAATGTTAAAATGTGAAAATATAATTGTTTAATGATGGTTCTGAGGTTATTTGTATATAAAAGACCTTAATTCTGGATAAATACCCTTAACATAATAATTAGGGTTTTACAATGAATAAAAGGTGGATTTAATGATATATAGAGTTCATTTGTGCATAATGAACTATGAAATAATGATAAATGCTCATAATGATCTTGTCATGGATTAAAAGGATAAGAATAGTAGCTTTAATGTAAAAGAGGCATGATGGGTTTAATTAATGTTTAAAGTGTGCCTTTAATCCGAAATTAGGGGCTGTAAGTAATTGAATAGAAATAAGGGTTTAAAATAGTAAATGAAGTGAAACCCTAATTTCCAAGGAAACCCTAAAATTGGAATAGAGATCCTAAGGAATATGATGATATTGGATAAATATTAATACAAGGAAATTGGTATATTTATTTCAGGATTCTGTGCATATTTGGTTGCTTGAATGGGATTTCTCTATTCTGATTAATTATGTATCTGAATCTGCAATACAGGTATGTGGTTACACTTATGAATATCTCGAGTTAGTTTTCTGAGGTTTACCGAAGTTTTCATCGATGTCATGAATTAATTGTTGGATGATTTTAATTCATGCAAACTATAATGTGGATATGACTATCACATAAGATATGTGCCTACTAGCTCAGATCTTGGTCCCCTCTGTGGCTTAATAATTGACCTAGTAAATGGCTACCAATCGAGTAGGTCCATCAGGTCATTAGATGACTTAGTAAATGGATACCAATGGGGTAGGACCATCAAGTCATCATGAGTTAGATATTGGGCTACCTACGGGTAGTGCCATGCGACTCTATTACCCTAGGTATTGGCTACCTGTAAGGTGGGTCAAGAGAGGTAGCATACAAGGGAAAGCACAGAGTTAGGGGATAGGTAAGGATTGAGTAGTATGGCTTAAAATGTAATCTTGGTTGTTAAATGATTAATTGAATGATTACGTTGTTAACATATTTGCATGATTATTGTTTCCCCCACATACCAGCTTCGGCTGACCGACGTTTTGTTTGTTGGCATTTTAGGTACAATGAAAAGAACAAACAATAAAGTGGCATATGTGGTATTAAATGAGAATTAAAGTGCAAAGGAGGATTAGATAGATTAGTATCTATGTGGATAGAAGTTTTGAAATCCCAGTTTTAAAAGGTATGCAAAGTTTTTATTTTTACCATATTTCAATATAGTTGGTAGAATTTAATAATTGTTAATGATTATTTGTCGAACCTTTGATCCTGTAATTGAATAACGGCTCTGTCCTTTGGGTCTCCCTTATTTTGGGGGTACCAGGAGGCAGGGTCGTTACAATTGGAGGTAACCGATATGGGGCCTGACCAAGGTAGGCAAGTTGCCATGACCCTTGGACTCATTTGGAGTTTGTTTAACCCTCCAATAAAAATAGGGAAATTTGATTGTAGTTTGAATTGGATTTGCTTTTAATGTCTCGAATTTCCCTAAAGTCCGAGCATTTATTCCCTTGTCACGCCTTCCCTTTCTTTTATTTTCACGTGCGTCCTTTTTCAATCATTCGATTTTGATCGTAGGGTATCTGGCTCATCCCCTACCTCCTGCTCGTTTAGGCAACAGAGACGCCGACCCAACGTTTTGTTCCCCGATTGATTTCTCCCCCCTCAGTCAGCCATTTTACAAGATTCTCGTTGCGTTGAATTCGTCTCTCTCTCATGCATCTCCTGATCCCTTGAACTCTCCCTCTCGTGCCCTACACATAAAACGCCCATTAGGCCTTCTACTGTCCTCTCTGCCAAAAGTCGCAGCCGCCGCCTCTGCCTCCCACACGGGCCGATCAAGACCCCAAGAGCACCATCGGGCCCCTAAATATACCCCTCCACTGCCAATTTGGCCCCGAGTTCCCTTGAACGTCCCGCCCTACTCGACCTACAAATCCAGCAACTCCAGCTCCGTCTAGCCTCCTCATCCCACCTCGGCTTGATAGTGAGCGCGGTGAGCATCCTCGACACCTAAGCTACGTTTTGTCTTTCTCAGTTTGCCTTGACATCGCCCCAATCGGAGGGTCCTATAGCAACCTGCAACCTTGTACTTGGCCTTGGTTTGGTTTCTTGCCGCTGACCTTGCCCAGTGGTCCCTCGAGCCACCTCTCACCTCCTGGGACTCCGACGCACCTCCAGGAGTGCTTTTATGGCTTTGGCGGGTGATTCCCCGCTGGATTCCAGTACTTGGCCGCCGACCTCTGTTTCTCGTCCCATGGCCATGCTCGGTCGCTTTTGCCTCATTCAACTTTTCCCTCATCCACATCTCGCCTCCGCAAATCCGTCTTCAGGGTTTTGTTCCCTTTCTCTCGCTTTCCTCGATAGATCGGCATCACCATCTTGCACTCTTACAGGTCCATGACTAGAGCAACTACTTGAAGCTCCAGTTCATCTCATGGCCAGAATTTTAGCCTGATGGCTTCGTCTGGGTACTAAGAGTTCACTAGTAGTCTTTGTTTCTCCGCGAACTTCCCCCATTTTACAGCAGATCAAAGAGCTTTCAGCTCTAGACCATGGCTCAAGCCATAGATCACGATGGAGCAGTTTGGGAATGTTTTCAGGTCACAATATGACCAAGAGGGTCATTCTTTTCTAATCGACGCATTTCACCTACAAGGGCATTTTTGGGTTTTCACAGATTCTCAGCGCTTTGACCTCCTAACCCACCTGGGCGAGACCCGTGCCTAAATGGCGGGTTCTCATTGGCCCATGTGTCATTTTCCTAAATTCTGATTGGTCTATTTTCATTAATTCATAGTAAATCGCTCAATGCTCAGAAAAATGAGAAAAAATATGTTTTGAAAATGGGCTTTCGAGAGGAATCCGAATATGTGGTTTTCAGAGTCTATTTTTGAATCGCCAAATGTGGTTTTATAGGAAATGGAATTTAGGGTTTTATTTGGTGAATAAAATGTATAATAATGTGAGATTTGTTGCAAACATGATATTTAGGGTTTCTCTGACCCAAGACGTGATTAGGGTTTTACCCAGACTAGGAAGAGAGAGAATTCACTCTCCAAGTGAAAATGTAAGTGGTCCATGCAATTGAACATATAATTATCTTGTTTTGATTTATTCTGCATGTATGGATTTCAATGAATGGCATGTTTATGTTATTTACTGTTCTTAATTGCTAAAGTTAGTAAAGTTGAGATAAATTGAATTGCATATTATGTATAGTATCATCTTCATGAATCTTAATGATAAAGTTACAAATAAAGTTAAATGTAAAGTTAAGAGCTTTAAGAGAAAGAAGAACATGTAAATGTTAAGCTTATATAAGTACCTCACAAGAGAAGAGGCACTTTGGTGCATAAGAGAAAGGCACTTCGGTGCAACCTAAGAGGCACTTCGGTGCATAAGAGAAGAGGCACATTTGTGCAACCCGAGGTTACTTATATAGGTTAAGATGAAAGAAATTGATCTAAAAGAAAATGCATGTTATTCAATGTTCAATGTTTAATATAAATGCTTATTTTTGGTTTTCAAGTTTTATTATATTATAACATGTTCAATCCACTTACCATTTGTTTGATGTATGGCTGGGGGCATGATGCCCACATGTTGGAAGCTAGCTAAGGAGGGAAGTCCATCTAAGGAGGAAACCCTAGCTCAAGGACCTACAAGGAGAAGAGCTTTGGTGGGGTGCCAACCATACCTAGTTTATTGACTTTTTCTCCTTTTACCATGATTATGTACATGTAACCTTGGTTAAGGTTTGAGAATGAGAAATTGTAATCTTGATCCTGTTATGGTTTATTTAAACCCTATTTTATGCAATGAATGTCATGGTTGTGATAATCCCTCCCTGAAATGCCAAGTACCCCACATTATGGATAATGTTGGGGATTAGGCTGTGCTTCCGCTGGTTATGTATGTAACCCTTGGGAGGGGTGTTACAATAATGGTATCAGAGCCAAAATATGGTTGGCCACCAGGCTTTTCTCGTGATCTCATGTAGTTTGTGTCTTTTTCACAGTGATGGCTCCTAAGAACAAAGGTGAGAATGGAAAGGTAGACATGGATGGAGATGAAGGTGAATCTGTTAGCATGGGAGAACAACGAGGATCTCCACATCATGAAACCCCCATGGTTCCCTTTTATGTCCTTGTTAGAGCCCTAGCCACTGCCATGGGAAGAGGAGAAGGACAAATGGACAACCCTAGGGTCAACCCCGAGCTTTCCGTAGTCGACTTTTTGAAGATTAAGCCTGACTCCTTTGCTGGGGAAGAAGAGGTGGACGTGGTGGGAAAAGCTGAGAGCTGGTTGCAGCACATGGAACACTGCTTCCGTGACTTAGACTGCCCCAACCACTCCAAGGTCCGTTTTGGGATGCATATGCTGAAGGGTGCTGCTAGGACTTGGTGGGAGAACCTACTAGGTTCTCGTGAAGTTGATACTCCTCCATTCACATGGGAGGAATTTTCTGAAGCCTTAAAAAACCACTACATATCTGAGGCCATGATCGAGAAGAAGGAGGAAGAATTTCGTAATCTACGTCAACATGGTGACATGACGGTCACCCAATATGCGATGAAGTTCTGGATCCTGCAAAAGTACGACTACGACTATGATGAAAGTCGCAAAACCAAGAAGTTCATTCGAGGTCTCAAGCCCGACCTTAGCTTCGCCTTGTCGGGACGTGGGCACCGTACACTCCAGAGTGCCCTAGATTCTGCCCTAGAGTTAGAGGATCATCCAGGAAGAGCTTGGAAGAAGGAGAGTCACCACAATCACAATCACCACAATGATAAGAAGAGGAAGGTACCGGGTGAAGTTATCCCGAACCAACAGGCAAACCAGGATGCAAAGACCCAATGTGCTAAATGTTCCAAATATCACCTAGGTGAATGTAGGTTTGGAACGGGTGTTTGCTATGCATGTGGTGAAATGGGCCACATAAGGCCTAACTGCCCCAAGTTCCAAAAGAAGGAGCCTAATGTCAACCAAGCACCTAAGGAAAAGAGGCATGCTAGAATCTTTTCTATGGTAGATGATAGTGAGGATGATAAGACCAAGTAGAGTCTAGTAGGATAGTTCTTTTCTTTTCAGAACTTCATCTTTCATGCAATGTATGGAACTATGGTTTTACATGGTAATGAGAGTTTTCGAGGACGAAATTTAATTAAGGTGGGTAGTAATGTAACATCCCTAATTTTCAGGAGTAAAATAAAACCTTTTGTGTAGTTTTCTTCAAATAATATTTTGTTAATGGCCTTAATGCAATTTGTCCAAAATAGTTTTTCCTATAGGATTTCAATGCAAATAGAAATAAGAAAAGGCTCGAAACAAGTTTTTCCTCTATATTAATGCATTG
Source organism: Alisma plantago-aquatica (assembly GCA_963693085.1). Lineage (NCBI taxonomy): Eukaryota > Viridiplantae > Streptophyta > Magnoliopsida > Alismatales > Alismataceae > Alisma > Alisma plantago-aquatica. Next base: position 727,168,066 of record OY856410.1, on the reverse strand, counting down.
TAAATATTTGTGTAATCTTGGTAATATGCTTCCCTTTTTCTTTTATCAAATAAATCTAAAAGTAATGGGAAAGAAAGATAAAGAGAAAGATAAAGAAGCAAGAAATTCGAAATTCAAATCACTTGGGCAATAAGTATGTTTTTCCTTTTTATAGATTTCAAGATAAATCCTTTAATGTTCATTTTTTCTCTCTCTTCCAAATAAAGTAAACAAGAAGGCAATAAAGAGGTGTGGAATGATTTTGAAAGAGACAAATATTGTTTATCTCGTAATTTGGATCAAGAACTCACAAAGGAAACCTTTATATTAATTATTTAATTAGTTTGTAAACTTAAATTAAGATAAGGAACAAAAATAGAAAGCATGGACCAAACATTGAGGAAACTTAAATCTAATTGTCTAGGAATATTCTAGACCGTATAATTAGTCAATGTTCCAAATTTGGACTCATTTGGAGTTTGTTTGACCCTCCAATTAAAATAGGGAAGTTTGATTATAGTTTGAATTGGATTTGCTTTTAATGTCTCGAATTTCCCTAAAGTCCAAGCATTTATTCCCTTATCACGCCTTCCCTTTCTTTTATTTTCATGAGCGTCCTTTTTCAGCCGTTCAATTTTGATCGGAGGCTATCTGGCTCATCCCCTACCTCCTGCTCGTTTAGGTAACAGAGACGTCGACCCAACGTTTTGTTCCCCGATTGATTTCTCCCCCCTCAGTCAGCCGTTTTGCAAGATTCTCGTTGCGTTGAATTCATCTCTCTCCCGTGCATCTCCTGATCCCTTGAACTCTCCCTCTCGTGCCCTACACATAAAATGCCCATTAGGGCTTCTAATGTCCTCTCTGCCAAAAGTCGCAGCCGCCGCCTCTGCCTCCCACACGGGCCGATCAAGACCCCAAGAGCACCGTCGGCCCCCTAAATATACCCCTCCACTGCCAATTTGGCCCCGAGTTCCCTTGAATGTCCCACCCTACTCGACCTACAAATCTAGAAACTCCAACTTCGTCTAGCCTCCTCGGCCCATCTCGGCTTGATAGTGAGCGATGTGAGCATCCTCGACACCTAAGCTACGTTTTGGCTTTCTCAGTTTGCCTTGACATCGCCCCAATCGGTGGGTCCTATAGCAACCTGCAACCTTATGCTTGGCCTTGGTTTGGTTTCTCCGCCGACCTTGCCTAGTGGTCCCTCGAGCCACCTCTCGCCTCCTGGGACTCTGACGCACCTCCAGGAGTGCTTTTATGGCTTTGGCGGGTGATTCCCCGTTGGATTCTAGTACTTGGCCGCCACCCCTGTTCCGAGCCGCCGACCTCTGTTTCTCATCCCATGGCCCTGCTCGGCTGCTTTTGCCTCATTCAACTTTTCACTCATCCACATCTCACCTCCGCGAATCCATCTTCAGGGTTTTGTTCCCTTTCTCTCGCTTTCCTCGATAGATCGGCATCGCCATCTTGCCCTCTTACAGGTCCATGACTAGAGCAACTACTTGAAGCTCCAGTTCATCTCATGGCCAGAATTTTATCCTGATGGCTTCGTCTGAGTACTAAGAGTTCACTAGTAGTCTTTGTTTCCCCGCGAACTTCCCCCATTTTACAGCAGATCAAAGAGCTTTCAGCTCCAGACCATGGCTCAAGCCATAGATCGCGAGGGAGCAGTTTGGGAACATTTTCAGGTTGCAATATGACCAAGAGGGTCATTCTTTTCTAATCGACACATTTCACCTACAAGGGCATTTTCGGGTTTTCACAGATTCTCTGCACTTTGACCTCCTAACCCACCTAGGCGAGAACCACACCTAAATGGCGGGTTCTCATTGGCCCATGTGTCATTTTCCTAAATTCTGATTGGTCTATTTTCATCAATTCATAGTAAATTGCTCGATGCTCAGAAAAATGAGCAAAAATATGTTTTGAAAATGGTTTTTCGAGAGGAATCTGATATGTGGTTTTCAGAGTCTGATTTTGAATCGCTTAATGTGGTTTTATAGGAAATGGAATTTAGGGTTTTATTTGGTGAATAAAATGTATAATAATGTGAGATTTGTTGCAAACAGAATATTTAGGGTTTCTCTGACCCAAGACGTGATTAGGGTTTTACCCAGCCTAGGAAGAGAGAGAATTCACTCTCCAAGTGAAAATGTAAGTGGTCCATGCAATTGAACATATAATTATCTTGTTTTGAATTATTATGCATGTATGGATTTCAATGAATGGCATGCTTATGTTATTTACTGTTCTTAATTGCTAAAGTCAGTAAAGTTGAGATAAATTGAATTGCATATTATGTATAGTATCATCTTCATGAATCTTATTGATAAAGTTACAAATAAAGTTAAATGTAAAGTTAAGAGCTTTAAGAGAAAGAAGAACATGTATATGTTAAGCTTATATAAGTACCTCACAAGAAAAGAGGCACTTTGGTGCATAAGAGAAAGGCACTTCGGTGCAACCTAAGAGGCACTTCGGTGCATAAGAGAAGAGGCACATTTGTGAAACCCGAGGTTACTTATATAGGTTAAGATATAAGAAATTTATCTAAAAGAAAATGCATGTCTTTCAATGTTCAATGTTTAATGTAAATGCTTATTTTTGGTTTTCAAGTTTTCTTATATTATAACATGTTCAATCCACTTACCATTTGTTTGATGCATGGCTGGGGGCGTGATGCCCATAGGTTGGAAGCTAGCTAAGGAGGGAATTCCATCTAAGAAGGAAACCCTAGCTCAAGGACCTACAAGGAGAAGAGCTTTGGTGGGGTGCCAACCATACCTAGTTTATAGACTTTTTCTCCTTTTACCATGATTATGTACATGTAACCTTGGTTAAGGTTTGAGAATGAGAAATTGTAATCTTGATCCTGTGATGGTTTATTTAAACTCTATTTTGTGCAATGAATGTCATGGTTGTGATAATCCCTCCCCGAAATGCCAAGTACCCCACATTATGGATAATGTTGGGGATTAGGATGTGCTTCCGCTGTTTATGTATGTAACCCTAGGGAGGGGTGTTACAATTGGCTTCCTTTGGATCGATAAAACCCTCAGGTTGTGTCATGTACACATCCTCGGTTAAATTCCCATTAAGGAATGTTTTTTTAACATCCATCTGCCAAATCTCATATAGTCATGATAAGCTGTAATGGCAAGCAAGATCCTAATGGATTTAACCATGGCAACTAGTGAGAAGGTCTCGTCATAATCAACACCTTGAATTTGATGGAATCCTTTTGCAACCAATCTACCTTTATAGGTTAGAACATTTCCATCCATGTCAGTCTTCTTCTTGAAGACCCACTTGCACCCTATGGGTTTTACCCCTTCGTATGGATCCACCAAGGTCCATACCTTGTTGGTGTACATGGATTCCATCTCATATCTCATGGCTTCAAGCCATTTCTCAGATTTTGGTCCCTTAGTAGCTTCTAGATAGGAAGTTGGCTCATCTGCTATGCCAAATTCATCACTGTCTTGAGTCACGAGAAATCCAAATCTCTCAGGCTCAAGTCGTGTCCTACTAGACCAACGAAGTTCCAGTGTTACATTTAGAACTTGAAATTCCACAACAATTTGTGAGTCTTGATGTTCCTTATGTACCTCCTCAGGTTCTCTACTTTCTTGTTGGTCTCAAACTTCTTCGAGCTCCACATTCCTCCCACTTATTCCTTTGGAAATAAATTCCTTTTCAAGAAATACAACAGTCCTAGAAACAAACACTTTGTTGTCAGTTGGTGTGTAGAAATAGTATCCCCGAGTTTCCTTGGGGTATCCAATAAAATAGCATTTTTTCGATTTGGGTCCAAGCTTTTTAGGAAATTGTTTCCTAACATAAGATTCACATCCCCAAATATTTAATATAGACAAATTGGTACGATTCCCATTCCATATCTCATATGGTGTCTTTTGAACCGATTTGGAAGGTACACGGTTAGGTGTAAACGTTGCAGTTTCAAGAGCATATCCCCAGAATGATATTGGAAGTTCGGCTGAACTCATCATTGATCGTATCATGTCTAATAATGTATGATTCCTTCTTTATGACACACCATTATGTTGTGGTGTACCAGGTGGAGTCCATTATGATACAATACCACAGTCTCTCAGAAGGTCCTCAAACTCTTGGCTTAAGTATTCGCCACCTCAATCTGAACGGAGTGCTTTAATACTTTTACCAAGTTGCTTCTCTACTTCATTCATGAAAGTCTTGAACATTTCAAGAGTTTCTGACTTGTGTTTCATAAGATATACATAGCCATACCTACTAAGGTCATCAATGAAGGTAATGAAGTATTGATAGCCTCCTCTAGCATTTGATCTAAAAGGTCCACATACATCAGTATGTATGAGCCCTAGCAGATCACTAGCTCTCTCATTGTGTCTAGTGAAAGGAGTCTTGATCATCTTCCCTAATAAACATGCCTCACATGTCTCTAATGATTCAAAATCAAAAGAGTCTAGATAACCATCCTTATGGAGTCTAGATATGCGCTTCTCATTTATGTGCCCAAGACGACAATGCCAAAAGAATGTTTTGTTTGAGTTGTCAAGTTTTAACCTTTTAGTATTTACATTGTATATGCTAGTCTCAAGTTCTAACAAGTAGATACCATAAGACATAGGGGCATTTCCATAAAAGATCTCATCTTTAGAAATAGAAATAATTCCATTCTTAATGTGAAATTCAAATCCACTCTTGTCCATACAAGATACAAAAATAATATTTCTATTAATGGCAGATACATAATAGTAATTCTCTAATTCTATTACAAGGCCCGTAGGCAAAGATAAACTAATAACTCCAACTGCGGTGGCAGCAACTCTTGCTCCATTAGCAACCCGCAGCTCGACTTGGCCCTTTTGTAAAGACTTACTTCTTATCAGATCCTGCATATTAGAACATATGTGAGATCCACATCCGGTATCCAATACCCATGATGAAGAAGTATTTAAGTTTATCTCAATAATGTATATACCTAAAGTGGAGATCTCTATCCCCTACTTCTTCTTCCTCAGTTCCTCTAGGTAGAGAGGACAATTTCTTTTCCAATGTCCAGGCTGGTGACAATGGTGACAACTACCTTCTTTGGAAATCCCACCTTTAGCTTTGAGCACGGATGACTTTGGCTTCTGCCCGGATTTAGAACTTTTCTTAGCCTTGCCTTTTCCTTTTAGCTTTCCCTTTGTCTTGCTGATCATCATCACAGACTTGGGCTTGTCTTTCTTCATCTGTGTTTTAGCTGTCCTCAACATGCCCAACAATTCTGACAACGGCTTGTCAAACTTGTTCATGTTGTAGTTCATGACAAAATGATTATATGATTCAGGCGACGATCGTAGAATCACATCAGTGGCCAACTCTTGACCTAGGGGAAATCCCATCTTAGATAGGCTTTCCACGTACCCAATCAAAGTTAGTATATGGGTGCCAACTGAGTCTCCCTCTTTCATCTTGCTTTTGAACAAAGCCTTTGAGACATCATATCTCTCATGTCTTGTTTGATGTTGATATATGTTCTTGAGATGTGTTACCATCTCTATGACATTCATATTCTCATGCTGCTCTTGCAACTCATAGTTCATTGAGTACAACATCAGGCACTTGACATCCACAACATCATCAAGGTGCTTCTTGTAAGCATCCTTTTCAGCCTTGGGTGCATTTACGGCGGGTTCCGCTGGCTCTGGTGTTTCAAGGACATAGAGCTTACGTTCATGTGTGAGAACAATTCTCAGCATCGTAAACCAATTTTAAAAGTTAGTTCTGGTAAGTTTGTCCTTCTCAAGGACCGATCGCAACGAGAAAGTGTGAGTGTTGTTTTCCATTTGATTACTACAAAAGAAAATTTTGCATTTAGTACAAAACATTTTGACTTGTAAAGATTTGATAAACGAGATTAATTAGGCCTTTAATTAATTACGCTCCCACTATTTTATTCAAATTGATAGCCCTCACTATCAACTCGGAAGATTGGAATGCACAACCTTCTAGTGAGCCAAGATCCAAAATAATTGGATCAATGCCCAGCCAACGCTGGCGTCAAAGTCCAAATACTAAGGTAGGCAACTTTTTCCAATTGCAACATATGCAACTCTTGGATAGATGAGCATGCACAACTCCTTGTCATAATGCATATGTGTGCCTCTAGGTACTTGATCCTATCAAGGTTCCCTAGTTAAGTCTAACCCATAAGCCAACACGATGAGTGTGCACCCTGCGGAGGCACACCCACACACCCACCATCACACTTCCACGAGATAGACAGTGTACCACGCGGAGGCGTGCCCACACATAGTCGATCAAGCTTTTCATGTGTGTTGCTTTATGGAAGGCAACTAAAACTTAATATTATTAATTGAGGAATTTTATTAATACATATACATATCCAAACACCACATACTTATAGTACGTATCATATACTACTATATCCACAACCAGAAATGATAGACATGCAATGACAAACACAAATACAACAGTTATGGCCATATTATTGTAATCCTTTGGAGAAACAAAGGATTACGGTCCACCTATGGTCTTATGCATCTCATGCAACACCTGTGAATCAACCTATAAGCATGTAATGATCAACATTATAATGAACAACTTCATGGATGCTTCGTGAGGTTGGAACTTCAAGTTGCTTCTTGGAATTGGATCTTCTTGTTGCTTCTCCATGGACGCTCCATGGAGTTGGATCTTCAGGTTGTTTCTTGGAATTAGATCTTCATGGTGCTTCTCCATGGACACTCCTTGGGAGTTGTATCTTCAAGTGGCCTCCTTACATCAAGTTTACAAAGACTAAAACTAATGCTATCTCTATTACATCATATGAGTACAAATATAAAGGAAAAGAATTAATTACACTTTGAAATAAGAGATGAGGCTCAGCATGCAAGCTGAATACTTTATACAAAGGATCCATATGCAACCATTATACATCCATAGTATTCACAAACAAACATATCCACAAGATCAATATCCACATTCATTCACAACATACACAAAAGGGGATACTAGGCCATAACCGTGCATGCATTCACCACATAAAATAGATTTTAAAGGTGATGTGTATGCTATCATAGGTATATCTACATATACATATATACATTTTAAAATTGCAGTACTTTTAATGCGGGACATTCCCCACTAAATAAATTTTTGACTCCCACGCAGACTATGCAGGGTACATAAGGGCAGCGCCCTACGACGTATGTGGAATTAGGTTTAGATTTGCACATTAGAAGTTTTAATTTGCATCGTATGCAACATAAAAATAGTATATAGTGATTCGATCATATCGAAACAAATCCAAATACGCCATAGATTGACGTTTCTCTGATACCACTGTAGGGTTTTGTGGAGAAAACATGCACGGCGGAAGCAACAAAAATCCACGCAACCCGAAACAGAATCTCGTCGACAACAGCATATTCTGAAGGAGTGTTTGCATGATATACCTTATCGCGGAGCAAGTCCGGCAATGTCCCACTACACAAAGGTGTGCAATGATGTTTGTCTACACGGACATAACTTATCTCCCATTCATTGTCGTGAGAAGATCCGACGAGGCTCCTTTCATGCGAGGACGTATGCTGCTCGTAATGCGCACAGATGGCCGTTGATGTCCTCTGAACACAGGTGTCTCAGCATCTGTGTCTCTACTTCATCCACGCGGATGGATTGGAACTCCACGTCGCGTTTCCTAAATTGGCGGTAAGGAGTCATGTCTGTGCGGCGGCATGCTAGCGCCGCGTTGCTCTCCTTTCTCTCCTAAGGACGGTGATGGTAAGGGTTTACGTACGTGAGCATAAACTGAAAAGCCTCTCTTGATATCTTATATAGATATTTGTCGTAAACCTCCTTTAAATAGGATACAAAGGGAAGTAGGGTTTCCTAAACCCATCAGTAAACAGAAACGTTGAGTTAATTAAAATGCTCGTGGATTAATTAGAATATTCTGGAATTCATTAATTAACTAAATAATCGCATTAATTGATTGATTAATATCTGACTCCATGCAATTGCTTGGGATGGCTCTATGGGCATATATACCAACAAAACCGACCACAATTACGTAAAGCATCAGTACCACACAAGGTCAATGGAGGTGCCGGACTCCAATACCTCAACCTTCTCGGTCAGTATGAAATTATTTGGCAGAGACATCATGTGTCAAATTGCAATTAGCTTGCCAGGGTATATTGGCATATTTACTATAGAGTTATAGCCTGTAGCATATACTCTCTTCAGGGTTATGGCCCGTAGCCAATACCCAGTATCATATCATGGAGTCATGGCCTGTAGCCATACTCATACTGGGGTATGGTCCGTAACCAATCACGTATAGCCCACAGCCATTCCTATGGGGCATGAGGATATAATTGCCCAATTACCGCCACATATTAAAAAATATGCGCTCCGAGTTTAACTCGTTTCACCATTCAGAAAATTCTGACGCTGATGGATCTGTGGTCAGGGAAACTACATTATATGATATTACTTGATTGATTAAGTGTTTTACCATATTCTTTTAGCATCAAACAAGTTTCCAATCATCAATTATGTTAACAATTGCTACAAAGAATATGTAATATTTTCATCAAGTATTGTTCAAATCTTTAATAAAGCATTGGGATCTCAATCCCTCATCTCATCAAGAGCATTCTCATCCTTTCACAAAATCATCATCATGATTATAGAAAATGGGTATCCAAACCCTCAGTTATCAAGGAACACTTGTTACCACTTATCTGGTAACTAATACCTTCAGGTCATCTGACCAAGGTAAACATGATACTTGCTGCACGAGCATCTCACATGGCTCACATGGCCCATTTAATCTCTTGTTACCTCTCACTAGGAAATAAAACATGTTATGGCTCACAAGGCCCATTATCAATAATAAATGAAACATTATAGTTCATACCTGGCTATGCTCATCATCTCATGATACCTACATGGTTAGTATAATTGATAACAGCTATATCAGTTACATTTTAGGACCATGCTATACAAAGTAACATCACTTATACCCTTATTAGGGTTAGGGTTTCCCAATTCATATTAATCAGGGTTACTCATTCCATTACCCAAATTAGGGTTATGGTTTATCATCATATTTCCCAAGATTAGGGTTTCATACACTATAATCCAAAAATTAGGATTTCACATACCTTCCCCCTATATTAGGGTAGGATTTCATATAGAATCACATAGCATCACCCTGAATTAGTTTTCTCATATCATTACCTTAAATTAGGGTTACACCATCACATTACCATGTATTAGGGTTAGGGTTCATCACCCTTCTCAATTAGGGTTTCATGATCTCTCTATCAAGGATCATACCCTAATTACATATTGTATTCATGTTGAGAGTATTGAGATTTAATTACTACATGATTATCACTCATGTGTAAGTTCCTCTCTCTCATCCTCTCTAGGAGGTTAATTACTTTAATCTTAATTAAATTGAATCAACTTGAATGAAGAGTTGACATAGTGTATTAGGTCATTGCCTCCATAAGAATCAAAGGTTAACCACTCTTAAAGGTACTAATCATCTAAGTGCTTTAGAGGTACTTCCATTATAATCAATCTTGAGTTACTTTCATAGTGCTCATTTAGTTCTGAGATCAAATGAACCTTCAACAATTTTGACTAATAAACCTTCAAACGGTTTGAACCCACACCTCCAAATGGTTGAGAACGTTTGGACCTTCAAACGGTCTAAGACCCTATAGACCTCCAAACGGTCTTGATCAACCTTTACAACAGTCTTGACCAATTGTAAAACGAATCAGCCCATTCGGTTTTGAAACTGAATCAACTCATTCGGTCTTGAAACCGAATCAACCCATTTGGTCTTGAAACTGAATCAATTCATTCGATCTTGAAACCAAATCATCCATTCGGTCTTGAAACCGAATCTTCCATTCGGTACTGAAACCGAATCATCAACCATTTTATCTTGAAACCAAATCATCCATTTGGTCTTGAAACTGAATCCTCCATTCGGTCTTGAAACTGAGTCATCCATTCGGTCTTGAAACTGAATCAATCTATTGGGTCTAGGGTTTGCAACCAATGGACCCTCAATTATTGAAACCATCCATCAATTGAACTATTTTAGGTACATCAGATTGTAGCCCTGGGATCTCCAACCATCCACCACAATCAACCATTGATCTCCAAACGGTCTTAAGACCGTTTGACCTCCAAACGGTCTTGAGATCGTTTGGGTCAATCAACCTTGAAATTGATTCCCTCGACTAGGGTTCCAATCGATTCAATCAATTAAAGCTTGCAATCAATGGACCCTCCAATATTGAAACCATCAAATTGGGACCATTGGATCATCATCCATCTTATAACATCACTTGAACTCAAATGGTCTTGAGTCCTCTTGACCTCAAACAGTCTTGAGACCGTTTGCCCTCAAACGGTCTTGAGACCGTTTGATCACCAAAGAGCAAAACCGTTTGCACATGTTCTATGTTGAGGTGTGTGCTTAAGATGACATCATCATCTTCAAGATTGAAACCTTTGAAATCCATTGTGATTCTTGTGGTGAATTCAACAACCAATCAAAAGGAAAACTCAAAGTGAAGGATGAATCAACATATGATAAAGGAATGAAATCAATAACAATGTTTAAGGGTTCAAGTTATATAACCCGCCTTAAAAATTGAATCCAAGCTTCAATCTTCACATCCTAAATGGTGAATGAAGCTTTCTCAACCTACCAAGGTCCGTCCTCAAGCTTTTGAGTGAAAAGAAATGGGTAGGATTGAAGATTGAATGGAGAAAAGAAGAAATCAAGCATTGATTTTCGATTTTCACCATGAAATCAAGGTTGAAGATGATTAAGGAGCTTACCTATAGGTTTGAGTTCGTCCTCCTATTTCTCCTAAGCTCTCTTGTGCTCTACCAAAGCAAGGATAGAAAAAAAATCTGAAAAAGAGTCCTTATGTGGGTGGAAAATGAGGTATATATAAGGGAATTTTCAAGAGAGAGAAAGTCTTATAATAATCCTTTAACTCCCCAAATTGGTGCTACTTAACCCCCTCACTTCCTTGCATACTAAGCTATGAACTCCACCTTCGAATTCCTTTTCATTATCCATGAATTAAAGGAAAAGCAATTAAGCACCTTAATTCATATAATACTAATATCCCATATTTAGTGGATATTACTTTTTAGTTAACTAATGTGAGTGGGCTCTCCACTCACTTAGGATATTTTCGGTTCCATAGAAAGGCACAAGGACGTCTATGCTTATGTAATTTCAACCATCACATTTTTGGTTGAAGGGAACTTCAATTAATATATTTATTTTTGCATTAAATTGAATTAGGGTTTCAATTATGCTTAAATCTTGATTATTTTAATATCAAGATTCTCTCTCCTCCAAAGTGATTCAAATGAGACACCCCTCTCATTTTGTTTTCTCTAAATGATGCCAAGAAACATGAGGGACTCTCTAGGAGTGGTATTTTGCATATTGAACCCTAGGTTTTGGGTAATTTGCACATTACACCAAAACTAGGTTTTAATGCACAAACATTGCTCAACAAGTTCTTTCTTAGTACTCAGGCCTCCACAAGCTATACCTCTGCATCATTCCAATTCTTATGATGCTTCAACATCTGAGGAACATGTTATCATGTAACATTTGCAAGATAACCCATCAACTTAGGTAATTTGCACTTTAGTCCAGAACAAGCAAAACAATATTTCAACATTATTTCAAAAAGGACTAAAATTGAAACATAAGTTCCTCTTGAGTCTTAATTACTTTTCAAAGGATAAGATCAAGTATCTAATTAACTTTATTAAGTAAAACATCTAGGGTTAAAGGATAACCCAGGTCGGGGATGTTACAAATTATCCACCCCTAACAAGGATTTCATCCCCGAAATCATCAAGAGAAAAGAGAAGGGTACTTCCTCCTCATCTCTTCCTCTAGCTCCCACATAGCAGCTTCTTCAATGCCACGATGATGTCAAAGAACTTTCACAATACATATGTCTTTCTTTTTTAGTTTTTTAATTCTTTTTTCAAGGATCATCACATGTCCTTCAACGTATGATATATCATCATTTAATTCTACCTCCATAGGTCGCAAAACTAACCCTGTGTCAGGATGAAATTTTCTCAGCATGGAGATATGGAACACTGGATGCAACTCATATAGCTCAGGTGGCAATTCCAGCTTATAGGCTACCTTTCCAACTCGTTCAATGATTGGATGAGGCCCCATAAATCTAGGAGCTAAATTTCCTTTCTTCCAAAATCTAAGGACGCCTTTCCAAGGTGAGACCTTGAGATATACTCTATCTCCAACTTGGAATTCTAAGGGTCTCCGCCGTTTGTTGGCATATGACTTATGTCTATCATGTACAGTCTTTAATTGTTGTTGTATTACTTTAATCTTCTCAGTTGTCTACTGCACAAGATCAGGACCCAAAAGTTGATATTCTCCTAATTCATACCAACATAAAGAAGATCTACAACGTCTATCATATAATGCTTCATATGGTGCCATATCAATATTGTGCTGATAGCTATTATTATAAGCAAATTCTATCAAACTCAGGTGTAGATCCCAACTTCCTACAAACTGAAGGACACATGCCCTAAGAAAATCCTCCAAGGTTTGTATGGTCCTCTCAGACTGTCCATCTGTAACTGCGTACCCAAGGCTTTATGTAGTCATTCCCAAAAACAACTTGTGAACGGAGGTCCTCTATCAAAAACAATTGTAACTGGAACCCCGTACAACCGCACTATCTCATCTATATATATATGTGCAAGCTTCACAGCAGTGTAGGTTGTTTTGATAGGAAGGAAATGTGTTGTCTTAGTCAATCTATCAACTATCACACATATGGAATCATGACCTTTGGTTATTCTATGCAAACCAACCACAAAGTTCATGGTCACATGATCTCATTTCCACTTTGGTATAGGTAAAGGTTGCATTGTTCCTGTGGGCTTTTAATGTTCATCTTTAACCTACTAACATACCAGACACCACATAACAAACTCATCAACATCCTTCTTCAATCCTGGACACCAATACACATCCTTCAAGCTAATATACATTTTGGTGCTCCCTGGATGCATTGCATACATCGAAGAATGAGCTTCATCCAAGACTAACTTCCTTAAGTAATTGGCATCAGGTACCACCATCCTACCATGATAACAGACTACCTGATCCTCTGACTCATGAAAGCCATCCCATTTCTCACTACCATACTCTGACCTGATCTGCTGAACCACAGTATCAACTTGTTGTGCTTCTTTAATCTGTTGTCTCAAAGTAGGTTTTATGTGCATCTCAGCTAACAGCCCGGCTAACAATGATACCTTAAGATGTATATTGTTTTTCCTCATAGAGATAAGCATATCTCTTTTAAAGCACACTAAGGAGTTCAACTGTGCTTTATCTAGGGCTGGTGATGATGATTTCCTGCTTAATGCATCAGCCACTACATTAGCCTTCCCTGGATGATAATCAATTGTACAATCGTAGTCCTTGATTAACTCCATCCAGCGACGTTGTCTCATGTTCAACTCATGTTGTGAGAAGATATATTTTAGATTCGTATAGTCTGTAAAAATCTAGAATGTTTCTCCATAGAGATAATGTCTCCAGATCTTCAAAGGATGGACTAAAGTATCTATCTCTAGATCATGTGTTGGATAATTCTCCTCATGTTTCTTAAGCTATCGAGAGGTGAAAGAAATCACTTGATTATCCTGCATCAACACACATCCTAGTCCATTCTTAGATGCATCACAAAAAACTATGTACCCCTTCCCTTGCTCAGGTAACACCAGCCCAGGTACACTTGTTAACCTTTCTTTCTACATCTGGAAAGAATGTTGATACTTGTCATTCCAAACAAAAGGAACCTCCTTCCTAGTCAACTTGGTTAGGGGTAAAGCTATAGAACTAAAGTTCTTAATGAACCTCCTATAATAACCTGCTAGTCCAAGAAAACTATGAATCTTTGTCGGTGTCTTTGGTTCTTCGCACTACATAACATATTCCACCTTCTTAGGATCAACACGGATACCTGAGGTAGATATTTTGTGTCCTAGAAAAGAAACTTCTGGTAACCAGAACTCACACTTGCTAAACTTAGCATACAACTTATGTTCTCTTAGCAAATTTAAAGCCTGACAGAGGTGTTGCTCATGTTTTTTAGCATCTCTACTGTATATCAAGATGTCATCTATGAAGACTACTATGAATTGATCAAGAAAAGGTTGAAAGATTCTGTTCATGAGTTCCATGAATTCAGCTGGTGCATTAGTTAGTCCAAACGACATAACTATGAACTCATAGTGACCATATGTAACATACTAGAAATAGAACCCTAACCTAGTAGTTTTACCCTTTTTGTCTTAGTCAAACAAGAATAAACTAAAACATGTAATTAAGGGAATACAAAATACTTTGTGCTTAATAATAACTCATTTAGGTGATAATAAGAAATTAAAGAACTTAGTTGGATAAAAACCTCCTCATATAATCTTAATGTAGGGTTGAAGTATAAATTGTCACTAAGTAATAGAAAAGAATAAAATAATTCATCTTAGAACTTCTAGCACTTTCTAGGATAAGAGAAATAAGAGAAAATCCGAATTTTGTATAAAGGAGAAGATAAATGCAAAATTAATAGTAATATGGGAGATAATGAGTAAAGAAGATAATTAGAAAGATAATGTACCAACAATTTATAATTGGAAACCCATCAGGATAATTTGACACTAAAATTCGTTTTCTTGATCAAAATGTAACTTAAGGGCCAAGTATCAATTAATTTGAAAGATAATTGTATATATTAATGTCCTTATCTAAATAAAATAGGAATTAGGCCAATAAAGTGATATAAAATATTTAATGTCCTCAATTTGGAAAACTAACTCCAAATTCGTAACCTAAACATAAAATTAAGCCTTTGGGCAAGTTTGCAACTAATTTGGATAATGTTTGATTATTAGGTAATCTTAGGAGAGAGAAAATGCCTAAAAGGTGTAATTAATAAATAGATGTAAATCATGACACCAAAAGTTGGAAATAAAAACAAATTCGTATCCAACACATTAATTATGACTTATGTGTCAAGTTTCATAAAATTTGGATAATCCTAAAGCCATAAATGAGGAAAGAAAGAGAAAATGATATTTGATTTAATTAACCCATTAAAGGTTTCCAAAAGGCAAAACTAATTGGATATTCAGAATCTACATGCTTAATTTAACATATGTGCACATTTTGGTTTAATTTGGATAATTTTAGAACCCCTAAATCAGGAAAGAGAATATATATAAATTATTTGATTTTCCCTTTGTTTTATTCATTTGATTTCCATTTTATCTTGCTGTCACGCGATTTGATTAGCGCGCGTGAATCTGGACCGTTCATTCTTGATCGGATGGCTGCGAACTTTTCTTCTACCTCGCGACGGAAGCGGAAACAGAGTCGTTTTGACGCAATGTTTTCCGATTGGGATTTCTTGGTCTACACTCAATCTCAGTTCACGATTTTTGCTCCTATGGTTTCCTTGTTGGATTCCGCTCAATCTGATCCCTTATATCACCCCTATGGTGGTCTATATAAATAACCCCCAATTTCCCTCTCTCCATCATTTTTCCGCATATGACTCTTCACCCTTTCTTCTTCGTGGTTAACTGTCCAGAAACAATCCTTGACCTTTCTTCTTTTCGACCCTGACCTCAATTGGACCTGATCGTGCTTGGTGCAGCCGGACCTACTTGGTTTCGTCTCCGGCGACCTTGGCGGCGCCCCAACCATCTCGGCCACCCTCAAGGCAATTAGTTCCTTGGTGAGCATCCCTGAACCTCCCACAACCTTTTCCTTTTTGTATTTTGGTCTGTGGTTTTCCCTACCTCCCGGTCGACAAGCTCAGTTTGGATTCTGTTCTTGGTCACCTTCGGCGAGGTCCCTGCTCGCTCTCCTCATGCGTTTGGTCTTGTTTTTGCTTGTTTAGCCTCGGCCAAGTTTGTTCTCTATTTTCTTCGACTCGTTCCGCCACCAGTTCACTCTGGTTTCCTTCTCGTTTCTCCTGGACTTTCTGGACATGGCGGAAGGTGATTCTGGCTTCTCCGACCGATGTTTGAGCCATGATCAGGATCATTGATTTCGTTGTGACCTCATGAACTCGACAGCGTGGTCGTTTTCTAGAAACGATCCTCTGTGATCGGGTTATGATCGGAGGTTCGCTCCTTTTCTTGCTAGCTTCGGGCTTGTTCAGCGAAGAACAATGGTTGCTGTGATTTGTCGATGGTACCCCCCGATTTTCCTCTCCCGCTTTGTTTTTCTCACAGGGGTATTTTCGTCTTTTCGCGCATATCGTCTTCTCCCTTTAGTTGTGTTCTTGCGAGGGATTGACCGGTGACTTGGCCGACTGTGATTGGGCCAAGTCACGCGGGCCCCTCTGCTGTTATGCGCTTCTGATGCAAATTAATTACGTGGAATTATCTGATTGGTTAGTAATTAAAAATGTATAACTAATTATCGGCTTAGCAGAAAATTATGGAAAAATATTCGTTGGATTCAGAAAAATGCAAGCTTTCGTTTGGTATTGGTTTTGTTTCCCGAATCTGATGATTTAAAAGGGTGATTTTATAGATCTAATTAAATAAGATAAAACTTGAATAATTCATAACTAATAATTTATAAGTCAGAAAAATATAATAAGATATGTTTTAGACTCGTAATAACATAACTTAAAATATGAAATAGTTTTCATAACCTAATTCACATAAAAATAAAAAGGTAGTTTTTAGGGTTTGGTTAATATATATATGAAATTGACATGAACTTGATGTATGTGATTAATAGGCTCTTTGGTGACCTAGTTTTGGATCCAGAAGTGCTTAGGACTTGTTGGACTTTGATACTAAGGTATGTTGTATCCCCTATTACTTCATGTTGAGCAATTCACCTATCTTATCTTTCTTTTGACTTTTGCCTACACAAAATGTCTTATCTCTTTTTATCATGGTTCGTGTGAACTATCTTACTTGTTATGTACATGGATATTCTCTTGATATCTCTTTTATGTATCTTGATGCAATATTGATCTTTTATATTGATATGTGCCACAATTGAAGTGGGTTTGCTTATATGTTTGAGTTGTCCATTATGTGATGGCAACCTTATTAATTCTGACTATGCATCTCTACTTGCCTCTACATTATACATGCAATGTGATTCAGTAGCACTAGAGTAGTGTAATTACATTGGTTTTGGGGCAGTATTCCCCTATTGTTTATTTGGAGGGTGGCAATATACCATTCATCTATAGATCGAGTGTGGCAGTAATCCATGCTCAAATTTTATATAATTGGGAGATTGGCAGTATTCCTTTCTCTATCAGGTTCAAGTTTGTGCTTGGCCGCCAATTGTTATTTATATTGTTCTAGGGCTATGTTTATCTCACATGCATGCAGGCTGGTGATGTTGTGGGGGGTGTGCCCTACCAATTTCTTATGTGCCAGTATTGCACAAACTTATTGGTTTTGTTTATGGAAAGTATCTTCTTTTATCATAATATGATGATTATTTTCTTTTATGCACGTGTGGGTAGTCCTTGCCTCTTGAATGGGAAGCATTATACATTTGTTGTCCTTTAAATCTTCATATTGCTCAAAGTTTTTTTTTGCATACACATACCAGCATTTTGCTGATTGTTTTCTTTTGTCTCTTCTTTTGTGGGGTATGCTTCCAACCCCAGGTTAGATCAAGGAAAGTAGCTTCAACAACAACCTAGTAGCTGATCTTTGGGAGGCTTGAAGAGGTGGTTAGATGACCCTCGGCTTAGTCCTTGGCGTTATATGTAGTTTTCCTTTAGAACACCCTTTTGTGGTGAAGTGTTGTATAAAGCTTTGTAAATTGTTAGATAATATTTCTTTTCCGCTGCTACTCATTGTGTAATGATACATACATGTTGAATGAATTGATCTTCATCCCTTTTGTGAAAAATTTTACGTGGTGTTTGGTTTTAAGGGATGTGATCTTTTCTTTCTAGTAGAGGAGTGGTTTCACCTCTTTACAGCATGGTATCAGAGCCACTAGCAGTCGGTTATCTAACTATTTCAACTCGTCTCCCTTAGGATGTTTACCTTTATCTATCTTAGGTTTCTTATACCTTGTGTCCTTGCCTTGTGCAGGAGAAACCCTAATGGCTGGTGATAACTCAACAATGGACAACCAGTACGGTTATGAGACACCTCAAAACACTAGGTTTGATCATGAGACCTCAGGAGGCGCTATGACACCGGAGTAAGAGTTGGCCATGTTTCGACAACTCTTTGCGTCTTCCATGGTGGGGAAGATGAAAGACCTGTCTGTACCTGTGAAGCCTAAGGAGTTCACTATCATGGAGTTCATGAAGATGCAACCACCTTCCTTCAAGGGTGAGGGTGAGATAGAGATGGTTGACAAAGCTGATGATTGGGTGTTATCCATGGAGAGGACTTTTGATGGTATGGCATGTCCTCCACATCAGAAGGTTAGGTTTTCTTCCTATGTCTTGGATGGACCAGCTAGAGTTTGGTGGAATGGAATAGCAAGGACAAGAGATATCTCAGCTATGTCTTGGGCAGAGTTTTTGACTCTCTTTCGTGGGAAGTACATCTGCACTGCTGCTTTGAAGAAGAAGGAAGCAGAGTTCTACAGTTTGAAGCAAGGCTCCTTGTTTGTTTCTGCCTACGTGCAAAGGTTTCTACTGTTGGAGCGCTATGCAGTTGGTTTAGGTGAGGAACGTAGTGCTGACCTTTTCCTCCAAGGGCTGAACTACAATGTGGGACGTGCTCTAATCCCACAATTGCCCTTGACCTTCCAGCAGATGGTTGATAAAGCTTTGGTTGTGGAGTCTTACCCAGGTTTTCAGCATCGGGAGTTTGACAAGAAAAGGAAGTCCTCAGGTGATGATCAGAGAAGAGACAGTTGTGCAAAGTGCAATAGACCCCATCCTCCGGGGAAGTGCCCTCATGTTAGAAACCAAGGTGCACCAGTGGTATGTCACTTTTGCAATGAACCTGGACACATCCGACCTGAGTGCCCTAAGCGTCGTAATGGTCAAGCTCCAGCACCACAACAGCAAGCACCTCCTCAGAATCATGGCAACAATAATGGTAACAATAATAGAGGAAGACCTGTGGAAAGAAGAGTTGGTAGAGTTTTTGCCTTGGATGGCAAAGAAGATGATGATGCTGAGCAAGACCAAGTTAACCCATAGTTCCTTAGATTAGACTATGCTAGTTATGTCTCCTTTTGCATGTTGCTTATGAAGTGGATGTAATAAGAATAATTGAAACTCTTATAACAGAAGTTAAGTTTGATTTTATGAGATGAATCCTTTTAAGGGGTGGTGAATAAGTTTCTTATGGATGTTCTGATTTCGAGGATGAAATCCCTTTAAGGGGTGGTGTGCTGTAACATACTAGAAATAGAACCCTAACCTAGTAGTTTTACCCTTTTTGTCTTAGTCAAACAAGAATAAACTAAAACATGTAATTAAGGGAATACAAAATACTTTGTGCTTAATAATAACTCATTTAGGTGATAATAAGAAATTAAAGAACTTAGTTGGATAAAAACCTCCTCATATAATCTTAATGTAGGGTTGAAGTATAAATTGTCACTAAGTAATAGAAAAGAATAAAATAATTCATCTTAGAACTTCTAGCACTTTCTAGGATAAGAGAAATAAGAGAAAATCCGAATTTTGTATAAAGGAGAAGATAAATGCAAAATTAATAGTAATATGGGAGATAATGAGTAAAGAAGATAATTAGAAAGATAATGTACCAACAATTTATAATTGGAAACCCATCAGGATAATTTGACACTAAAATTCGTTTTCTTGATCAAAATGTAACTTAAGGGCCAAGTATCAATTAATTTGAAAGATAATTGTATATATTAATGTCCTTATCTAAATAAAATAGGAATTAGGCCAAAAAAGTGATATAAAATATTTAATGTCCTCAATTTGGAAAACTAACTCCAAATTCGTAACCTAAACATAAAATTAAGCCTTTGGGCAAGTTTGTAACTAATTTGGATAATGTTTGATTATTAGGTAATCTTAGGAGAGAGAAAGTGCCTAAAAGGTGTAATTAATAAATATATGTAAATCATGACACCAAAAGATAGAAATAAAAACAAATTTGTATCCAACACATTAATTATGACTTATGTGTCAAGTTTCATAAAATTTGGATAATCCTAAAGCCATAAATGAGGAAAGAAAGAGTAAATGATATTTGATTTAATTAACCCATTAAAGGTTTCCAAAAGGCAAAACTAATTGGATATTCGGAATCTACATGCTTAATTTAACATATGTGCAAATTTTGGTTTAATTTGGATAATTCTAGAACCCCTAAATCAGGAAAGAGAATATATATAAATTATTTGATTTTCCCTTTGTTTTATTCATTTGATTTCCGTTTTATCTTGCTGTCACGCGATTTGATTAGCACGCGTGAATCTGGACCGTTCATTCTTGATCGGATGGCTGCGAACTTTTCTTCTACCTCGCGACGGAAGCGGAAACAGAGTCGTTTTGACGCAATGTTTTCCGATTGGGATTTCTTGGTCTACACTCAATCTCAGTTCACGGTTTTTGCTCCTATGGTTTCCTTGTTGGATTCCGCTCAATCTGATCCCTTATATCACCCCTATGGTGGTCTATATAAATAACCCCCAATTTCCCTCTCTCCATCGTTTTTCCGCAGACGGCTCCTCACCCTTCCTTCTTCGTGGTTAACTGTCCAGAAACAATCCTTGACCTTTCTTCTTTTCGACCCTGACCTCAATTGGACCTGATCGTGCTTGGTGCAGCCGAACCTACTTGGTTTGGTCTCCGGCGACCTTGGCGGCGCCCTGACCATCTCGGCCACCCTCAAGGCAATTAGTTCCTCGGTGAGCATCCCTGAACCTTCCACGACCTTTTCCTTTTTGTATTTTGGTTTGTGGTTTGCCCTACCTCCCGGTCGACAAGCTCAGTTTGGATTCTGTTCTTGGTCATCTTCGGCGAGGTCCCTGCTCGCTCTCCTCATGCGTTTGGTCTTGTTTTTGCTTGTTTAGCCTCGGCCAAGTTTGTTCTCTGTTTTCTTCGACTCGTTCCGCCACCAGTTCACTCTGGTTTCCTTCCCGTTTCTCCTGGACTTTCTGGACATGGCAGAAGGTGATTCTGGCTTCTCCGACCGATGTTTGAGCCATGATCAGGATCATTGATTTCGTTGTGACCTCATGAACTCGACAGCGTGGTCGTTTTCTAGAAACGATCCTCTGTGATCGGGTTATGATCGGAGGTTTGCTCCTTTTCTTGCTAGCTTCGGGCTTGTTCAGCAAAGAACAATGGTTGCTATGATTTGTCGATGGTACCCCCCGATTTTCCTCTCCCGCTTTGTTTTTCTCACAGGGGTATTTTCTTCTTTTCGCGCATATCGTCTTCTCCCTTTAGTTGTGTTCTTGCGAGGGATTGACCAGTGACTTGGCCGGCTGTGATTGGGCCAAGTCACGCGGGCCCCTCTGCTGTTATGCGCTTCTGATGCAAATTAATTACGTGGAATTATCTGATTGGTCAGTAATTAAAAATGTATAACTAATTATCGGCTTATCAGAAAATTATGGAAAAATATTCGTTGGATTCAGAAAAATGCAAGCTTTCGTTTGGTATTGGTTTTGTTTCCCGAATCTGATGATTTAAAAGGGTGATTTTATGGATCTAATTAAATAAGATAAAACTTGAATAATTCATAACTAATAATTTATAAGTTAGAAAAATATAATAAGATATGTTTTAGACTCGTAATAACATAACCTAAAATATGGAATAGTTTTCATAACCTAATTCACATAATAATAAAAAGGTAGTTTTTAGGGTTTGGTTAATATATATATGAAATTGACATGAACTTGATGTATGTGATTAATAGGCTCTTTGGTGACCTAGTTTTGGATCCAGAAGTGCTTAGGACTTGTTGGACTTTGATACTAAGGTATGTTGTATCCCCTATTACTTCATGTTGAGCAATTCACCTATCTTATCTTTCTTTTGACTTTTGCCTACACAAAATGTCTTATCTCTTTTGATCATGGTTCGTGTGAACTATCTTACTTGTTATGTACATGGATATTCTCTTGATATCTCTTTTATGTATCTTGATGCAATATTGATCTTTTATATTGATATGTGCCACAATTGAAGTGGGTTTGCTTATATGTTTGAGTTGTCCATTATGTGATGGCAACCTTATTAATTCTGACTATGCATCTCTACTTGCCTCTACATTATACATGCTAGAGTAGTGTAATTACATTGGTTTTGGGGCAGTATTCCCCTATTGTTTATTTGGAGGGTGGCAGTATACCATTCCTCTATAGATCGAGTGTGGCAGTAATCCATGCTCAAATTTTATATAATTGGGAGATTGGCAGTATTCCTTTCTCTATCAGGTTCAAGTTTGTGCTTGGCCACCAATTGTTATTTATATTGTTCTAGGGCTATGTTTATCTCACATGCATGCAGGTTGGTTATGTTGTGGGGGGTGTGCCCTACCAATTTCTTATGTGCCAGTATTGCACAAACTTATTGGTTTTGTTTATGGCAAGTATCTTCTTTTATCATAATATGATGATTATTTTCTTTTATGCACGTGTGGGTAGTCCTTGCCTCTTGAATGGGAAGCATTATACATTTGTTGTCCTTTAAATTTTCATATTGCTCAAAGTTTTTTTTTGCATACACATACCAGCATTTTGCTGATTGTTTTCTTTTGTCTCTTCTTTTGTGGGGTATGCTTCCAACCCCAGGTTAGATCAAGGAAAGTAGCTTCAACAACAACCTAGTAGCTGATCTTTGGGAGGCTTGAAGAGGTGGTTAGATGACCCTCGGCTTAGTCCTTGGCGTTATATGTAGTTTTCCTTTAGAACACCCTTTTGTGGTGAAGTGTTGTATAAAGCTTTGTAAATTGTTAGATAATATTTCTTTTCCGCTGCTACTCATTGTGTAATGATACATACATGTTGAATGAATTGATCTTCATCCCTTTTGTGAAAAATTTTACGTGGTGTTTGGTTTTAAGGGATGTGATCTTTTCTTTCTAGTAGAGGAGTGGTTTCACCTCTTTACAGCATGGTATCAGAGCCACTAGCAGTCGGTTATCTAACTATTTCAACTCGTCTCCCTTAGGATGTTTACCTTTATCTATCTTAGGTTGCTTATACCTTGTGTCCTTGCCTTGTGCAGGAGAAACCCTAATGGCTGGTGATAACTCAACAATGGACAACCAGTACGGTTATGAGACACCTCAAAACACTAGGTTTGATCATGAGACCTCAGGAGGAGCTATGACACCGGAGCAAGAGTTGGCCATGTTTTGACAACTCTTTGCGTCTTCCATGGTGGGGAAGATGAAAGACCCGTCTGTACCTGTGAAGCCTAAGGAGTTCACTATCATGGAGTTCATGAAGATGCAACCACCTTCCTTCAAGGGTGAGGGTGAGATAGAGATGGTTGACAAAGCTGATGATTGGGTGTTAGCCATGGAGAGGACTTTTGATGGTATGGCATGTCCTCCACATCAGAAGGTTAGGTTTTCTTCCTATGTCTTGGATGGACCAGCTAGAGTTTGGTGGAATGGAATAGCAAGGACAAGAGATATCTCAACTATGTCTTGGGCAGAGTTTTTGACTCTCTTTCGTGGGAAGTACATCTGCACTGCTGCTTTGAAGAAGAAGGAAGCAGAGTTCTACAGTTTGAAGCAAGGCTCCTTGTCTGTTTCTGCCTACGTGCAAAGGTTTCTGCTGTTGGAGCGCTATGCAGTTGGTTTAGGTGAGGAACGTAGGGCTGACCTTTTCCTCCAAGGGCTGAACTACAATGTGGGACGTGCTCTAATCCCACAATTGCCCTTGACCTTCCAGCAGATGGTTGATAAAGCTTTGGTTGTGGAGTCTTACCCAGGTTTTCAGCATCAGGAGTTTGACAAGAAAAGGAAGTCCTCAGGTGATGATCAGAGAAGAGACAGTTGTGCAAAGTGCAATAGACCCCATCCTCCGGGGAAGTGCCCTCATGTTAGAAACCAAGGTGCACCAGTGGTATGTCACTTTTGCAATGAACCTGGACACATCCGACCTGAGTGCCCTAAGCGTCGTAATGGTCAAGCTCCAGCACCACAACAGCAAGCACCTCCTCATAATCATGGCAACAATAATGGTAACAATAATAGAGGAAGACCTGTGGAAAGAAGAGCTGGTAGAGTTTTTGCCTTGGATGGCAAAGAAGCTGATGATGCTGAGCAAGACCAAGTTAACCCATAGTTCCTTAGATTAGACTATGCTAGTTATGTTTCCTTTTGCATGTTGCTTATGAAGTGGATGTAATAAGAATAATTGAAACTCTTATAACATAAGTTAAGTTTGATTTTATGAGATGAATCCTTTTAAGGGGTGGTGAATAAGTTTCTTATGGATGTTCTGATTTCGAGGACGAAATCCCTTTAAGGGGTGGTGTGCTGTAACATACTAGAAATAGAACCCTAACCTAGTAGTTTTACCCTTTTTGTCTTAGTCAAACAAGAATAAACTAAAACATGTAATTAAGGGAATACAAAATACTTTGTGCTTAATAATGACTCATTTAGGTGATAATAAGAAATTAAAGAACTTAGTTGGATAAAAACCTCCTCATATAATCTTAATGTAGGGTTGAAGTATAAATTGTCACTAAGTAATAGAAAAGAATAAAATAATTCATCTTAGAACTTCTAGCACTTTCTAGGATAAGAGAAATAAGAGAAAATCCGAATTTTGTATAAAGGAGAAGATAAATGCAAAATTAATAGTAATATGGGAGATAATGAGTAAAGAAGATAATTAGAAAGATAATGTACCAACAATTTATAATTGGAAACCCATCAGGATAATTTGACACTAAAATTCGTTTTCTTGATCAAAATGTAACTTAAGGGCCAAGTATCAATTAATTTGAAAGATAATTGTATATATTAATGTCCTTATCTAAATAAAATAGGAATTAGGCCAAAAAAAGTGATATAAAATATTTAATGTCCTCAATTTGGAAAACTAAATCCAAATTCGTAACCTAAACATAAAATTAAGCCTTTGGGCAAGTTTGCAACTAATTTGGATAATGTTTGATTATTAGGTAATCTTAGGAGAGAGAAAATGCCTAAAAGGTGTAATTAATAAATAGATGTAAATCATGACACCAAAAGTTGGAAATAAAAACAAATTCGTATCCAACACATTAATTATGACTTATGTGTCAAGTTTCATAAAATTTGGATAATCCTAAAGCCATAAATGAGGAAAGAAAGAGAAAATGATATTTGATTTAATTAACCCATTAAAGGTTTCCAAAAGGCAAAACTAATTGGATATTCAGAATCTACATGCTTAATTTAACATATGTGCAAATTTTGGTTTAATTTGGATAATTCTAGAACCCCTAAATCAGGAAAGAGAATATATATAAATTATTTGATTTTCCCTTTGTTTTATTCATTTGATTTCCGTTTTATCTTGCTGTCACGCGATTTGATTAGCGTGCGTGAATCTGGACCGTTCATTCTTGATCGGATGGCTGCGAACTTTTCTTCTACCTCGCGACGGAAGCGGAAACAGAGTCGTTTTGACGCAATGTTTTCCGATTGGGATTTCTTGGTCTACACTCAATCTCAGTTCACGATTTTTGCTCCTATGGTTTCCTTGTTGGATTCCGCTCAATCTGATCCCTTATATCACCCCTATGGTGGTCTATATAAATAACCTCCAATTTCCCTCTCTCCATCGTTTTTCCGCAGACGGCTCTTCACCCTTCCTTCTTCGTGGTTAACTGTCCAGAAACAATCCTTGACCTTTCTTCTTTTCGACCCTGACCTCAATTGGACCTGATCGTTCTTGGTGCAGCCGGACCTACTTGGTTTCGTCTCCGGCGACCTTGGCGGCGCCCCGACCATCTCGGCCACCCTCAAGGCAATTAGTTCCTCGGTGAGCATCCCTGAACCTTCCACGACCTTTTCCTTTTTGTATTTTGGTCTGTGGTTTGCCCTACCTCCCGGTCGACAAGCTCAGTTTGGATTCTGTTCTTGGTCATCTTCGGCGAGGTCCCTGCTCGCTCTCCTCATGCGTTTGGTCTTGTTTTTGCTTGTTTAGCCTCGGCCAAGTTTGTTCTCTGTTTTCTTCGACTCGTTCCGCCACCAGTTCACTCTGGTTTCCTTCCCATTTCTCCTGGACTTTCTGGACATGGCAGAAGGTGATTCTGGCTTCTCCGACCGATGTTTGAGCCATGATCAGGATCATTGATTTCGTTGTGACCTCATGAACTCGACAGCGTGGTCGTTTTCTAGAAACGATCCTCTGTGATCGGGTTATGATCGGAGGTTCGCTCCTTTTCTTGCTAGCTTCGGGCTTGTTCAGTGAAGAACAATGGTTGCTATGATTTGTCGATGGTACCCCCGATTTTCCTCTCCCGCTTTGTTTTTCTCACAGGGGTATTTTCGTCTTTTCGCGCATATCGTCTTCTCCCTTTAGTTGTGTTCTTGCGAGGGATTGACCAGTGACTTGGCCGGCTGTGATTGGGCCAAGTCACGCGGGCCCCTCTGCTGTTATGCGCTTCTGATGCAAATTAATTACGTGGAATTATCTGATTGGTCAGTAATTAAAAATGTATAACTAATTATCGGCTTATCAGAAAATTATGGAAAAATATTCGTTGGATTTAGAAAAATGCAAGCTTTCATTTGGTATTGGTTTTGTTTCCCGAATCTGATGATTTAAAAGGGTGATTTTATGGATCTAATTAAATAAGATAAAACTTGAATAATTCATAACTAATAATTTATAAGTCAGAAAAATATAATAAGATATGTTTTAGACTCGTAATAACATAACCTAAAATATGGAATAGTTTTCATAACCTAATTCACATAATAATAAAAAGGTAGTTTTTAGGGTTTGGTTAATATATATATGAAATTGACATGAACTTGATGTATGTGATTAATAGGCTCTTTGGTGACCTAGTTTTGGATCCAGAAGTGCTTAGGACTTGTTGGACTTTGATACTAAGGTATGTTGTATCCCCTATTACTTCATGTTGAGCAATTCACCTATCTTATCTTTCTTTTGACTTTTTCCTACACAAAATGTCTTATCTCTTTTTATCATGGTTCGTGTGAACTATCTTACTTGTTATGTACATGGATATTCTCTTGATATCTCTTTTATGTATCTTGATGCAATATTGATCTTTTATATTGATATGTGCCACAATTGAAGTGGGTTTGCTTATATGTTTGAGTTGTCCATTATGTGATGGCAACCTTATTAATTCTGACTATGCATCTCTTCTTGCCTCTACATTATACATGCAATGTGATTCAGTAGCACTAGAGTAGTGTAATTACATTGGTTTTGGGGCAGTATTCCCCTATTGTTTATTTGGAGGGTGGCAGTATACCATTCCTCTATAGATCGAGTGTGGCAGTAATCCATGCTCAAATTTTATATAATTGGGAGATTGGCAGTATTCCTTTCTCTATCAGGTTCAAGTTTGTGCTTGGCCGCCAATTGTTATTTATATTGTTCTAGGGCTATGTTTATCTCACATGCATGCAGGTTGGTGATGTTGTGGGGGGTGTGCCCTACCAATTTCTTATGTGCCAGTATTGCACAAACTTATTGGTTTTGTTTATGGCAAGTATCTTCTTTTATCATAATATGATGATTATTTTCTTTAATGCCCGTGTGGGTAGTCCTTGCCTCTTGAATGGGAAGCATTATACATTTGTTGTCCTTTAAATCTTCATATTGCTCAAAGTTTTTTTTTTGCATACACATACCAGCATTTTGCTGATTGTTTTCTTTTGTCTCTTCTTTTGTGGGGTATGCTTCCAACCCCAGGTTAGATCAAGGAAAGTAGCTTCAACAACAACCTAGTAGATGATCTTTGGGAGGCTTGAAGAGGTGGTTAGATGATCCTCAGCTTAGTCTTTGGCGTTATATGTAGTTTTCCTTTAAAACACCCTTTTGTGGTGAAGTGTTGTATAAAGCTTTGTAAATTGTTAGATAATATTTCTTTTCTGCTGCTACTCATTGTGTAATGATACATACATGTTGAATGAATTGATCTTCATCCCTTTTGTGAAAAATTTTACATGGTGTTTGGTTTTAAGGGATGTGATCTTTTCTTTCTAGTAGAGGAGTGGTTTCACCTCTTTACACCATACCTTGTCCTAAAGGCAGACTTAGGTATGTCACTCTCCTTGATACGCAACTGATGGTATCTTGACCTCTGATCTATCTTAGAGAAGATAGTTGCACCAATCAACTGATCAAACAGATCATCGATTCTTGGCAGATGATACTTATTCTTTATGGTTACTTTATTCAACTGTCTGTAATCAATGCATAACCGCATCGATCCATCTTTCTTCTTAACAAAAAGAACCGGAGCACCCAATGGTGAAGTACTCAGTCGGATAAAATCTTTCTCAAGCAACTCCTGCAACTATTTCTTGAGCTCTGCCATCTCAGCATGTGCCATTCTATATGGTGTTTGTGCTATTGGTTGCGTGCCCGGGATTAGATTAATCTCAAAATCAATCTCTCTGGGCAGAGGTACACCTGGAAGTTCCTCAAGAAACACATCTACAAACTTCCTAACTATCAGAACTTCAGAAAGATTAGAGCTCTCCATTGTGGTATCTACCACATGTGCCAAGAATCAAAGAATCCTTGTCTCATCAGTTTCTCAGATACCAAAGCTGACATAAGATAGGTTGGAAGAATCTTTCTGTCTCCCTGAAAGATCCATGTGTCACCATCATTAGTGAACACAGCTTGCTTGGACTCACAATGCAAGACAACCTTATACTTTTCTAGGGTGTCCATTCTATGAATTATATCAAACCCGAGCATCTCAAGTGGTATAAGATCCACCTAAATGCGAAGTTCAGAAAAGGAAAGAGTGCAGGGAGAGTACATCTCTCGCAGCACTACAGATTCCAACAAAGGGGTTTCTAACAACAGATTATCTGCTCTATGACTGACAGTCATATTGCAGTCATGAATCACTTCCCGAGTGATAAAGGAATGCGTAGCACCCGGATCAATTAAAACAGATATGAAGCAGGATGAAGACATATCAGATTGAAATAGTTCCATCTGACCTGTCACAACTGGAGGGTTGACTACTGATTCAGGTTGATTCATCGCATATAATCTCACCATTGTTTGTTGTTGACCCTGTGCTCGGTTGTTGGGTGCTGACAAACTAGCTTGGGATGCTTGTCCACGTCCTCTAGTGCCACTCAAAAACTGCCTCCTCTGAGAGCCTTGCTGACTTTGCCTCTGGGGTTGAGTCACCATTGTGTTCCCAGCTAGACAATCCCTTACCAGATGTCCCACCTGTCTGCACTGATGACAGATCCTAGTCTCAGGATAGGGTCTATGAGGTCCAATCACTGATGTTGATGTTGTATTGGGGGCTCTATTTGAAACAAAACTACGGCCCCTACCCCTACTTGACATCCATTGTGTCTGGGTATTGAATCTTGATGGTGCTGGCGATGCAGAAAACCTTAGCTTCTTAAAGCCCTCAGACCTTTGTCCTTGAAACTAAGTGTACACCTTCTTACGACTGGTTTGTCGCTTCTCGATCACATACCTATCTATCCGTTTGATAGACTCTACAAACATGGCAAACCTCTCCTTATTCTCCAAAGTAGATATAGGAGTGGTCAATTCAGCGTTCAACCCCTTCTCAAAATGCTGAATCCTTTCCTCATCAGTAGCTGCCATATGCGGACAGAATCATAAAAGCTCCATGAACTTAGCCTCATACTCGCTAATGTTCATCGGTCCTTGTCTTATCTTCTCAAATTGAGATATCTTTTTATATAAGTAAGTCTTGGGGAAGTATCTAGTGATGAATTCTTGTCGGAATTCTTCCCATCCGACCTCGACACCTAGCCTCTTGCCCTCTTCTATTGTCCACCAGTGGCCAGCACTCCCTTTTAAAAGGTACACTGCATGTCTCACTTTTTCTGCTTCCAGGATATTGAGAATTCTGAAAGCCTTCTCCAGCTCAATCAATCATAAGTCAACATATGTTGGGTCAGCTGTACTAGCATACTCTTTGGCTCCTACCTGACAAAGCCTCTCAAAAGTCTTGCCAGCTCCCTGTCCCTCATTATGGGTTGGTGCCCTAGGTGCAGGTGGTGCCTATCTGCCATATGCATCATGGTTGCCATGAACTGCCCAAATAGAGCATGGAAAGTTGGGTTCTCTATCATGGTTGTGTCATACTGGGGATGTTCAGGTGCTGGTTCCTCCCTAGCTTGGTCCCTTACACCTCCTCCTGGTGCAACAACGCTGCTCTCAACAGCATGTTCTTTGTGTGATCCAGACATCTTCAAGTTCTCCTTCTCCTATATGAGCAGAAGACACTATCAGATAAACTGGAAGACACTAGAACAGACTCAACAACCTTAATCCTATGTCTCTGTAGACTCAACCAATCTAGAGCTCTGATACTACTAAAGTTGTTGCGAAGCGTTCGAAACATACATCATTAACTAAGCGAAAGCTTTCGTTAGCAGCGAAATTACTGAAATTCACTAAATATTAAAACCATTTACAAAGAGATCCATACACTGGAAAACTCTTTCAAGAAGAACCAAAGTAATTCAATTACATTCTGGATCACAAGTACATATCTTGTACCATTCCTTCTCGAGGATTACAAGCATCAACTGCCCTATTTAAAAACTATGCATAGGCAGCATAAAAACATTGAGGCATCAAGCCAAAATCTCAGATCAATTCATTAAACTAACTACTAACTCTAAGGACCTGAGAGTATAGAGACGACACATAGGACTCTATATATATAAAACATGACAGTTAGTGTTTCCACCAAAGAAATCACTGTTGTCCCTACTCCTGCTGCTCTTCCCCTGTTGTAAGGTTTCTGCCTCTTCTTCTGCTTCCACCTAAAAAGTTGGATCCCATAGGGGTGAGACAATTGAAATTGCCCCAGTGAGAGATATAACTCTCCGTTAGAAACGTTATTATTGCAGTTTAATAAGATAAAACTGAACAGAGGAATCATACATTTTTAACAGCAGATAATTCATTGTCTAAACATATTAGAATAATATTCTTATCCAAAGCATTTCAGCTATAACTTGATTATGCAACATGTCACTTATCCAATAAGGAATATGAAGAACATGTATAACATTTATCCGCTATACTAAGCAAGATAACATCAATCAGTGATTCTCGTATTTCAACCTTAAGCAAATACGCTACACGGTTGATTATATTTTACAAACATATTTAATGCCCTGAAGAGAGGTTAAATATACCGTTCATGCTCCAAACGACCATGATTACGTAAAGTATCAGTACCACACAAGGTCAATGGAGGTGCCGGACTCCAAGACCTCAACCTTCTCAGTCAGTACGAGTTTATTTGGCAGAGACATCACGTATAAAGATGCAATTAGCTTGCTAGGGTATATTGGCATCTTCGCTATAGAGTTATAGTCTGCAACATATACTCTCTTCAGGGTTATGGCCCATAGCCAATGCCCAGTATCATATCATGGAGTCATGGCCCGTAGCCATACTCATATTGGGGTATGGTCCGTAACCAATGTCGTACATAGGATATAGCCTGCAGTCATTCCTATGGGGTATGAGGATATAATTGCCCAATTACCCCCACATATTCAAAAATATGCGCTCCGAGTTTAACTCGTTTCACCATTCAGCAAATTCTAACGTTGATGGATCTGTGGTCAGGGAAACTACATTATATGATATCACTTGATTAATTAAGTGTTTTACCATATTCTTTTAGCATCAAACAAGTTCCAATCATCAATTATTTTAACAATTTCTACAAAGAATATGTAATATTTTCATCAAGTACTGTTCAAATCTTTAATAAAGCATTGGGATCTTAATCCCTCATCTCATCAAGAGAATTCTCATCCTTTCACAAACTCATCATCATGATTATAGAAAATGGGTATTCAAACCCTCAGTTATCAAGGAACACTTGTTACCACTTATCAGGTAACTAATACCTGCAGGTCATCTGACCAAGGTAAACATGATACTTACTGCACAAGCATCTCATTTGGCTCACATGGCCCATTTAATCTCTTGTTACCTCTCACTAGGCAACAAAACATGTTATGTCTCACAAGGCCCATTATCAATAATAAATGAAACATCATAGCTCAAACATGGCTATGTTCATCATCTCATGATACCTGCATGGTTAGTATACTTGATAATAGCTATATCAACTACATTTTAGCACCATGCTATACAAAGTAACATCACTTATACCCTTATTAGGGTTAGGGTTTCCCAATTCATATTAATCAGGGTTACTCATTCCATTACCCAAGTTAGGGTTATGGTTTATCATCATATTGCCCAAGATTAGGGTTTCATACACTATAATCCAGAAATTAGGATTTCACATACCTTCACCCTATATTAGGGTAGGATTTCATATAGCATCACATAGCATCACCCTGAATTAGTGTTTCTCATATCATTACCTTAAATTAGGGTTACACCATCACATTACCATGTATTAGGGTTAGGGTTCATCACCCTTCTCAATTAGGGTTTCATGATCTCTCTATCAAGGATCATACCCTAATTACATATTGTATTCATGTTGAGAGTATTGAGGTTTAATCACTACATGATTATCACTCATGTGTAAGTTCCTCTCTCTCATCCTCTCTAGGAGGTTAATTACTTTAATCTTAATTAAATTGAATCAACTTGAATGAAGAGTTGACATAGTGTATTAGGTCATTGCCTCCATAAGCATCAAAGGTTAACCACTCTCAAAGGTACTAATCATCTAAGTGCTTTAGAGGTACTTCCATTATAATCAATCTTGAGTAACTTTCATAGTGCTCATTTAGTTCTGAGATCAAATGAACCTTCAACAATTTTGACTAATAAACCTTCAAACGGTTTGAACCCACACCTCTAAATGGTTGAGAACGGTTGGACCTTCAAATGGTCTGAGACCGTATAGACCTCCAAACGATCTTGATCAACCTTTCAAACGGCCTTGATCAATTGTAAAACTGATCAGTTTTGAAACCGAATCAACTCATTCGGTCTTGAAACCGAATCAACCCATTCAGTCTTGAAACCGAATCAATTCATGTGATCTTGAAACCAAATCATCCATTCGGTCTTGAAACTGAATATTCCATTCAGTCTTGAAACTGAATCATCAACCATTCGATCTTGAAACTGAATCATCCATTTGGTCTTGAAACTGAATCCTCCATTCGGTCTTGAAACCGAGTCCTCCATTCAGTCTTGAAATCGAATCAATCTATTGGGTCTAGGGTTTGCAACCAATGGACCCTCAATTAGTGAAACCATCCATCAATTGAATTATTGAAGGTACATCAGATTGTAGCCCTGGGATCTCCAACCATCCACCACAATCAACCATTGATCTCCAAACGGTCTTAAGACTGTTTGGTCTCAAACGGACTTGAGACCGTTTGGTCTCAAATGGTATTGAGACCGTTTGACCACCAAACGGTCTTGAGACCATTTGGGTCAATCAACCTTGAAATTGATTCCCTCAACTAGGGTTCCAATCAATTCAATCAATTAAAGCTTGCAATCAATGGACCCTCCAAACGGTCTTGAGACCGTTTGGGTCAATCAACCTTGAAATCGATTCCCTCAACTAGGGTTCCAATCAATTCAATCAATTAAAGCTTGCAATCAATGGACCCTCCAATATTGAAACCATCAAAATGGGACCATTGGATCATCATCCAACTTATAACATCACCTGACCTCAAACGGTCTTGAGTCCTCTTGACCACAAACGGTCTTGAGACCGTTTGGTGTCAAACGGTCTTGAGATCGTTTGATCACCAAAGAGAAAAACCGTTTGCACATGTTCTATGTTGAGGTGTGTGCTTAAGATGACATCATCATCTTCAAGCTTGAAACCTTCAAATCCATTGTGATTCTTGTGGTGAATTCAACAACCAATCAAAAGGAAAACCAAAAGTGAAGGAGGAATCAACATATGATAAAGGAATGAAATCAATAACAATGTTTAAGGGTTCAAGTTATATAACCCGCCTTCAAAATTGAATCCAAGATTCAATCTTCTCGTCATCAATGGTGAATGAAGCTTTCTCAACCTCCCAAGGTCCGTCCTCAAGCTTTTGAGTGAAAAGAAATGGCTAGGATTGAAGATTGAATGGATAAAAGAAGAAATCAAGCATTGATTTTCAATTTTCACCATGAAATCAAGGTTGAAGATGATTAAGGAGCTTAAATACAGGTTGGAGTTCGTCCTCCTATTTCTCCTAAGCTCCCTTGTTCTCAGCCAAAGCAAGGAGAGAGAAAATCCAAAAAAAAGTCCTTATGTGGGTGGAAAATGAGGTATATATAAGGGAATTTTCAAGAGAGAGAAAGTCTTATAATAATCCTTTAACTCCCCAAATTGGTGCTACTTAACCCCCTCACTTCCTTGCATATGAATCTATGAACTCCACCTTCGAATTCCTCTTCATTGTCCATGAATTAAAGGAAAAGCAATTAAGCACCTTAATTCATATAATACTAATATCCCATATTTAGTGGATATTACTTTTTAGTTAACTAATGTGAGTGGGCTCTCCACTCACTTAGGATATTTTTGGTGCCATAGAAAGAGACAAGGACGTCCATACTTATGTAATTTCAACCATCACATTTTTGGTTGAAGGGCACTTCAATTAATATATTTATTTTTGCATTCAATTGAATTAGGGTTTCAATTATGCTTAAATCTTGATTATTTTAATATCAAGATTCTCTCTCCTCCAAAGTGATTCAAATGAGATGTCACTCTCATTTTATTTTCTCTACATGATTCCAAGAAACATGAGGGACTCTCTAGGAGTGGTATTTTGCATATTGAACCCTAGGTTTTGGGTAATTTGCACATTACACCAAAACTAGGTTTTAATGCACAAACATTGCTCAACAAGTTCTTTCTTAGTAATCAGGCCTCCACAAGCTATACCTCTACATCATTCCCATTCTTATGATGCTTCAACATCTGATGAACATGATATCATGTAACATTTGCAAGTTAACCCCTCAACT
The DNA here is from genome assembly GCA_963693085.1 of Alisma plantago-aquatica. Classification (NCBI taxonomy): domain Eukaryota; kingdom Viridiplantae; phylum Streptophyta; class Magnoliopsida; order Alismatales; family Alismataceae; genus Alisma; species Alisma plantago-aquatica. Next base: position 727,132,824 of record OY856410.1, on the reverse strand, counting down.
TGGGTAATTTGCACTTTAGTCTAGAATAAGCAAAACATTATTTCAAAAAGGACTAAAATTGAAACATAAGTTCCTCTTGAGTATTAATTACTTTTCAAAGAATAAGATCAAGCATCTAATTAACTTTATTAAGCAAGACATCTAGGGTTAAAGCATAACCCAGGTCAGGGATGTTACAGTCCACATCTACGTCATCGGCGACAATTTCTTGTTCAATACAAGCAATGCTATTGACATCTACTGATCTTAGGTTTGAAATCTCTCCATGCCAGTACCATTCTGTATGGCCTTGTACAATATCGTTGCACATGACATGGCTTTTGATTTCATCACCAATACTGAACTTCAAGTTGTTACCGCAATGCCTACATTGACAATAGAACCTATCGCCAGGTTGTTTCCTATGTTCCTATGCAAATCTAATAAACTGATCAAAACCAGTAATAAACTTTGGGGTGCAGCAATTTATAATGGAATCCATGATCTATCCATTCTATTATCAAAGAGAAAACAAGTATTAGAGTTTAGGATTTACATACTAAGTTAAGGATTTAAAGATTAGGGTTTAGGGTTAAAAGATTAGGGTTTATAATGAATGTGTGTACCACCTATCCCATTCTTGAACACCTAATCTCACTCATAAGTGTATAATGTGTATTCAGTTTTCAAGAAAATTTTGGCAGTGTTTTCCTACAGTTCTCCAAGTACACTAATGCACATGGGAAAATGCCACCAACATACGTACTTAGAGAACAAACGGGGAAGTACTGACAAAACATCTTGAAAATTGAATATATATTATACACTTACATCCTAAGTGAGATTAAGTGTTCATGAACATTCCCAAACCAGGGACTATCCAATATTTACTCCTAATGAGTAAATCTCAGACAGGCTTCTAGGCCACCTAAATACATGTATGTATGTTGTCATTCTTATACCTAAGATCATAGTTTCATCATTCATATCCTAGCTTTTATGTAACATCATATAATTCAATTCATTCTTCCATTTGGGTAAGTTCATTCATGCATCATTAACCCTAATTAATCAACACAATCTTGAAGAGCAATTATTGAAAAAAATGCTTTAAGTTAAATCAATCACTAACATGAGAGAAAGAAAGCAATATTATTTTATTAAATTTATTCATGCATCATTAGTCCTAATTAATCAATATTAATAAACTATACATTCTTGACGAGCAATTATTGAACTACATTAAATCAATCACCAACAATAGATAAACTAAGTGCAAATCTAATTAATTAAGTTCATTCATGCATCATTAACCCTAATTAATCAATATTAGCCAACCACACATTCTTGATGAGAAATTATTGAACTAAATTAAATCAATCACTAACAACATAGGAATTAATTATAAGTCTAATTAATTAAGTTCATTCATGTATAATTAACCCTAATTAATCAAAATCTACTTTTGATGGTGGGGTAGAGCAAGCTACGGTGGCGGCGACCAGAGGTGGAGGTGGATGTGGTTGTGTAGGTAGGCTGGAGCGGCGGTGGCTGGAGCCACGATGCATACTAGACGATGGCGGAGGCAGAGCAACGACGGTGGCAAACTCAACAGATGGAGACGGTCGAGGAAGAGTGACGCCAGTCAACAGCGGACAGTAGCGGTAGTGACTCTGGCGTCCTCCCAAGCTCCCAAGCTCCGACGTCCTCCCAAGCTCTGGACACAGAGCAACGATGGCGACGATGACTTTAGGGAGAGCGGCGATCGGTGAGGAAGAGCGACAGCCGGCTTGGAGAAAATCGTGAGACCCTATTTCACAAAGAGACCCTGAACCATTATGAAATAGAGAATGGGGAAGACTATGTTTCTTGCGGGTACTATTAAGTCACCTATAGTCGTCGGTTGTTTATAAAAATTGATGCCTAATACTAATAGTCGTCGGTCACATATGAAAAATTGACAACTAATTGCAAATTTAAACAAAAAAAGTTGCACCCGGTTAAGGTTTTGGTCGTTAGTTTTTAGATATAACAACCGACGTCTATTAACTTATCAAAAAAACTGTTCTTGTGTTAGGACCATAGTTGTCGGTTGCCCAAAAAAACCGACGACAAAGAGGAAAATTGGGGGGGGGATATTTTCGCAGAGACAAGGCGTGAAAACACTTAGTCGTCTGTTCTTTGTCAAAAACTGACGACTAGTGAGGGGATAAATTTTGTCTCGCGAAGGGTGAGTAGTCGTCCATTTTTTGTGACAACCAATGACTAATGAGGGATAAATTTTTCGCGGGTATTAAAAATTTTAGAGGCAAATTTTTCCTTGGAAATTTGTATTTTGTTGGTAATTTTAGGCGTTGGTTTCTTTGAAAAGAAATCGATGTTAAAGTAAAGTGGTACCCGTGTCTTTTTTAAATCGGCATGACTTCACATATGGTGATAGTTTTATTATTTAGCCGACATCGTTGTACGATGGCGTCGATGTTTTTATATAATCAACGTCATAAAATGTGACGTTATATATCATTTATGTATGAGTGTCACTCATAATCACGAAATACTTTGTAAATGAGAGAGAGAAAGGGGCTCAAAGAGTGGAAAACACACTCAACTATAGCAAGGACTTAGAATAGAATGTATGAGAAAACTTGAAATGAACTCCAAGGGGTCATATTTATAGCTGGGGGTGCTATCTTGAGTGTGGGATCACTTAAGGATGAAATATAGCCATTTTCCAAGTTACAACGGATCTATTCTTGCTCAAGGTAACTCTCCAACGGTTATAATCATTTTTTCTATGTTTTTCATACAATATATTTGGTCGAGTTTTAATAAAGATAACTCGACCGATCCACTAAGTGACAAAGCCAATTTTCAAACTATTGATCGAGTTTGCTTTGGGAAACTCGACCGGTGAGTCAAAATCAATTTTGCTTAGTTGAACGATCAGTCGAGTTATGTGAGTGTGCAACTCGACCAATTGGTCATCTTCAAAAAATCGATCACTGGATCTGTCGAGTTTCTAACTCGATCGATAAACAGTGTGTGACAAATTTTCTAATTTGACTTTTGGGTGACCAAACATTGGAATTAAGCGTCCCTGATTTTTTCTCATCTTAGTTACAAGTCATATCATCAATACAAGTGATTACAAAATTAATCTAAGGTCATTTGGAGTAATTTCCCAAAACGTGCACTTGCATTTCTTTTGACTTGAACTTGAACAAACTAGGGATTGTGTAATTTGATCCTTTTAAGCCTGAAATCAATCTTGGACAAATATATTAAATAGATAGGAATGGAATGGTTAAGTCATTATCAAAATATGGGCAATGTATAACTCTCAAGTCAACACATATGATAGATATCATATAGTTCATCAAATAATGTTGAAAGGAACCTAACGTGACACAAATAGTCGATTTCTTTAAAGATAGGATTGGGGACAATAGGTGTAGGAACAACGGGTTCAAGTTGTTCTTATCCTTCAATTAATTTTGTAGTTTTTGGTTCGAGCACCATAGGGACAAACTCATCATGGGGTATGATGGTGGAAACAAGACCCAAAGAAGTAAGCCAGAATCACATTTTCTGCTATCAACGATGAAAATACAAACCAGAAAATTATTACAGTCAAAGGGAAGCAACATCATCAAGAGAAAGTATAGTTTTCGAATCCGTATCAAACAAACAAACATCTAACTAAATAGATCTAATTAACAACTGTTTACGAATCTATCTTGAAATTGTTGGACAAATTTGATGGAGCGTAATATATGTCTTGAAATTATTGGATATTAGGAGACGTTAATTTGATTAGTCACACAATTAACCACCAAAATTATACAACAATAATAATAGAAATGAATTCTGAGAAAAACAACAATCAGTTAGAAGATGCAAAATCCAAAGCCTGGAATAAAGGCGTGTCAAATACTATCTTTGAGACATATTTCATCGCTCTTAGCATGAGCTTTTTTGGCGATCTATCTCCAAGATCCAGCCACCCAACTCTGCTATAGTTGTTCGGAGCAAACAAGAGAATTGTATCGAACTCGTTTCTTTAGCCTTTTGATGCAAAGAAGAATAGATCGTCGTCAAGCGTTGCCGGCGCAAGAATAACAAAAAGAAAAGAGGTTTGGAAATGAACGAAGGGTGTTGCGGTGGTAGATGAAATAAGAGCGTTTTAGTTAGGAGAAATTGAAACATGAAAGACTTTCTTTCTCTGTGTATGCAATTGTATTACTATATATTTCAGTGTCTTGGTATATCTCCAATGGAGAGCAAACACCTCCTTATAAAGAGAATGTCTTGACTGCGTCCCACAGTAACAACTTGTTGCTCACTTTGCAATTTATGGACAGTTCTAATGATAGTCAAAGAGAAAATAATTGTTTTTGCCTTAAACTTAGAAATGTTATTCTTCCTAACATGCGTTTTCATTGTCCAGGTTAATTGGCCGCTCTAATGGTAGTTAAAGAGAGGATAATTGATGTTGCATAAACTTACAATTGTTAGTCTTTCCAACTTTTAATTGTCAAGGTTAATTGGTAGATTTAATGATAGTTAAAGAGATGATAGTTGTTGCGGCCTTATGTCAATGGACTCCAAACGATGCTAAAATAGAAACCATAGTCTTTCAAAAAATAAAATTAATAAAATATATTTTTTAGTAAAAGAAATATGGGACAAAACTGATGGAAAAAACTATTTTTTGGAATAAAAAAATTACAACAAAATGGATCCAACAACCCAATCCGCAACTGAATAGACTAAAAAAAGACCCCGATCTTCAAACGGGTCAAGCCGAACCTGGTGGGGTAGAGTCGGATCGAGTTTTTTTGCCAACCCTATTAATCTATATTCTACAACAATTCCTCACGATTTGATTTTTGGGTTGACGTTTTGAAGAATGAAGTGATTCATAGGTAATATTTACTTATCTAATTGAGTTAAGAAAAAAGCTTCCAGCTGGTTGCCAAAAATATCTGACGAAGTCGTCCATAGTTGTTCGAGCTGGTACGTAGTCGTTGGCAGTTGCTAGCTAGTCCGAAGTCATCGACCGTTGTTCAACCTGGTCCGGACTCCTCGAAGTCATGGTTTATCCAAAGCTAGCTTAAGCACCACGTGATCGTGTGGATGAAAGCTAACTAGCGGTTGGTGGGGAAGGAACGGGGAGGGAAACGATACCGTTCGAAGTCAATAATTTTAAGAAGGTCAAATGACCGGAGGAGCAAGTGATTCATATATATACTTTCGGTCACTTTTGGGGGTTCAAATTTAGTGTCTGGAGCACGCTGTACCAATGTGTCCCTATCAATCTCATCATACACATACTACATTAATTTTTTTTCGGAGTGAATTTTTGAGTAATGTACGGTAAGAATTCTTTAGGATACAATTAGGACATTAAGTCTGGTACAACAAATTTGGAGGCCAGTTTTAGGGTACAGCAGATTTGGAGGCCACTTTTAGTGTCAGAATGTACTGTAGATTTACTTCATTATCCGTTCTCATGCAGCCGAGAGCATAAATCTTACTCCCGATTTCAAGTTTAATAATGAACGTTATGGAATAAGAAGTCATCATCTGTATTAAAAACTGCTGATCTGAATATAGCTGCACAACTCACACGCTTCCAAGCGGCTTCAAAAAGAGTCAAGATATGAGGACCGGACCGGGTCTTACCCCTTCCGTGCTTCACAAATCTTACTCCCAATTCCAAGTTCAATTACCAACGTAACGGAGTAAGAAGTCATTATCTGTGTCTTTCTGCAGTAATGACATAACAATAATAGAAAGTGATGATCTCGAAAAACATTACCATAAAAAAAACCACAAGTTTATGTGAACAATTTCTGCCATTAAGCTTCTACACGTACGGTCACCTTTTCTCTCCATGTCTCTTAACATATCATCATTACAAAGCACAAAATGTGAGGAAAAAAGATTCTTATGGTGTATAGTGATAATATCGGTTACATTTTTCCTATTCCCTTAATCTACCATCTTCATCTTTGAGTTTTTGAATTTCTCGTTTGAGCACATGTCTGACTGTTTGACCATTTTTATTAAAATATAGACTTTTTTTCACTCCTTCCGCAACTGTCGGGAGAAGAATCGAAAAGAGGATAGGGCGAAAAGAAAACCCAGGGGAACCAGAGTGTGCAGAGATGGTTCGAGCTTCGTATAAAGTGTAACTGTGACCCCCTAAACTCCTACGTCCGAGAAACAGCCAAGGAGAAGCTAAGACCAGCTCGGCCTAGCTTGATGGGAGCTAAGGCTAGCTCAGGGGAAGCTCAGCCTAGCTCGTGCGGAGCTAAGGGCAGCTCAGGGGAGCTCGTCCCAGCTCGCACAGAGCTGCATCCAGCTCGGTTCAGCTCAACGACTAAGGAGTGAGCTCGGCTTAGCTCAACTCCAGCTCGGTCAACGGCGCGTGCAGCTCGGAAGTGCACCGTGCAGCTGATTGACCCGCTCGCTAGCTCAGTTCAGCTCGGCGCAGCTCGATGGCAAAGAAGGGAGCTCGGCACAGCTTGCCTTAGTGCTGGCGGATGAAGCGTGCAGCTTGGCACAGCTCAGACATCTCAGCATATAGCTCGGGGAGCAGCATCAGCCAAGGCGACCCGCGAGCGAGCAGCACTACTAGCAGCAGCCTTGACCCGGGGGCGAGTCAAGGACCCGGACGCTACGGAGTTACGTCAGCGACGACTACCGTGCGAACGGACAGCGCCACGACGCGGGAACGTGGGCGCTTGGCGGTTGAGACCGAGGAGACGCGAACGGTGCGTGCAGCAGCCGCTCGGGCTCGGGACCTCAGCGAATCGGCGCGAGTAGGCCACGATGCGGATCGTGGATCGAACGCGACCCTTGTCGATGGAGAAGGAGCGCAACTGCTCGGGAGAGAAGCGACGCTTGCCGCCGCAACAGGGGCAAACGTGGGCGACACGGGAGCGAACGTGGGAGCGAGCCAAGGGAGGCGTCCCTTCGGCCAAGTAAAGGCGCGCCCGCTCAGCGCAACTGCCGCCACACTCCAGGAGCATTATAGGGAGTTGCCGAGGGAGTTAGAGGACGCCCCGGATATCGTTGGAACCGGCGTGAGTCCCTCTAACTGCCCAAGGGCACAACTGTCCCGCGCGACACTTGTATAAATAGGGCCTTGCCCTAATGTACTCGACACTTGGTGGGAAACACTTGCATTTTGGGAACTCAGAGGCAGAGATCAAGAGAAGAGAAGGATCTGTGGAGGCACAGTCCGAAGGCTAGAGTTCAGAGGAGTTCTAGTGGCGACTCAGTCGGGGGAACTGAGTCTTTCTTCCTCTCTCGCCCTAAGTGGTGCAAGTTCTTGTCATTGTAAGTTTTGTACTTAACACTTGAGAAATAAAGAGAGTCATTCCTCGGCAAACATTGTGTGTGTCTTCAATCTTCTGCCATCTCGCGTCCCTATCGTTTCTTTGTGTGGAATTCTCTAAGTCTTTAGAGAAATTCGAGTGAAGGCTGAAGTGAGGGAAGGCAAACCTCACTACCTCGCACCTTTGAGAATTAAAGGGTGTGACAAGTGGTATCAGAGCGTCGTTACCAGGTCCGCTGCACCGACGATTCCAGAATCGACAACGACGCCATGGCAGGAAAAGATGGGAAGCACGATCAGGCGCAGGAACGACTCGCCGCCTTAGAGAAGGTGATTGCAAAACTACAAGGAGATCTGGACTTACTGACTATACGGTTAGACTCGGTGGAGAATCCCGAAGATGGAGAAGGAGACTCCAACACTTTGGACAGCGAGAGTGTCGCTGCCTAGATTCAAACCGCCGTCGACGCCGTCAGCAGGTCCGTGGATGATCTTCGAGGAGAAACGGCCGCAGAGGTGGCCAAACTCCGCAAGGAGATTTCCAAAGCCAAACGCTGCCTTTCTACGGGCGATCTCACGATGAAACCGCCCAAGATGCCGGAACCAAAGGCGTTCACAGGTGTGCGAAACACCAAGGAGTTAGAGAACTTCCTGTGGGACCGAGATCATTACTTCCAGGCTCTCCACACTCCGGAGACGGAAATGGTGACGTTGGCTTCAATGTATCTCACCGGCGACGCCAAGCTTTGGTGGAGGACTCGATCTGAGGACAAGTCCAGAGACGCCATCGACTCATGGGATGCATTCGAGAGGGAGATCAGGGAGACCTTTCTCCCAACCAACACTGCATGGACTGCAAGAGACGCCATTCGACGCCTCAAGCAGACGGGAACTGTGCACGAGTACGTGAAGACGTTCTCAGCCTTACTACTAGATGTCAAAGACATGTCGGAGGCAGACAAACTTTACAACTTCATTTACGGGCTCAAGGAGTGGGCTCAGTTGGAGTTGAGACGCCAGAGAGTGAAGGACATTCAAGCAGCCATGGCCGCTGCTGATGCTTTGTTGGACTTGCGATCCAACATCATCGAGAAGGAGCCCAAGGGGAAGGGCCCTGCAAATAAAGGTAATGGCAAAAAGGACAAGGGGAAGTCCAAAAGCAGCGAAGGATCGTCCAAGAAGTTTGACAACAACAAGAGGAAGCCTTCGGGTTGCTTCCTTTGTGGAGGGCCACATCGCATGGCGGAATGCCCACAGAAGGAGAAACTGTCCGCTATAACGTTCGAACCGATTGAAGAGGAACCCTCACGGGTTGCCCCCCTGCAATACCTGAACGCCATGACCACTGAGATCGATTGGGAGCGACTTCTGTCCACCCCGACCGAGCAACTGCCGCCTCTTCGGATGCAGCAATATGTCGAGATTGCTGAGGCTGAATCTCGAATGGAGGAGTCCAACGTCGATTGGTACTTTGAAGGTATGGCAATCGACCATGACAGAGCAAACAAGAAGGCTCGCCTGTCCCCTGCGGCAGTTGCGAGCCATGTGACGGTTATCACAAAGAGGGACGTTGTGGGAGGAGGCACCCCTTCGACCCCGGTCGTCATACTGGACGACTGAGCGGCCCCGGCCGCACGGCTGTTTCCAGGAGCGACGGTTCCAGGAGGGGACCGGGTCACAGCCGAGTAACTACCAACAACTGTTGGCTAGTAGGACTAACCGCTCGCGTCGTTTCGAGGAGGACTCCGCGTGCAAGGTAGATAGCACGCAAAATTGTCGACTCGCTGCAGACTGATGACCAGAGCAAGGATGGGGACCCAGCGCCAACGGTTACAGCAGGCAGTAACCGTTACGATCGACAGCAACAGGAGCCGACGGAAAAATGGAGTGCCGCTACAACATTCCAAGGGAACACCACGAGGGGTGTTGCCCACTCATGGACTGGCTCGACTACAAAGGAGAGGTAGTCAATCTTTCAAACTTTAAAGGAACCAAAGGGTTGGTATCCTAAGTCAGTCGGGTTTTGTGAAAAAGTGTAAGTGTTGTACTATGTATATGCCCGAGTCTGGGGAAATCGGGTTGGTCTGTCCTTGAGTGGATGTCCCTTTTCATTACTTGTACAACCAACTTTATGCATGAATGGAATAAGGATTGTTATACTTATTTTAGTAGGTCCTTATGGATCCATTATGCTGCCTGTCTGAATGTTATTGTGGGGACGATAACTTGTTTGAATCCTCAGTCCATAAAATGGAAGGAGGTAGAGCGTCGGTGTCTCAAACCTCTAGGTTACTGTGGGAGTAACCACTCACTTTGTTACAGTGAGTATGTTGGAGGAGAGTCAGATTCAGGGGAGTCTTGTGTCTTTCCTTCCAAATGAGTGAAGTACTTTTGAGTGGGGAATGCTCTAAGTACTAGTTGAAGTTCCAGAAGGGTTATCCAGGGGTGATAACCCAAGTGTCGGATGATGGGGAGTCACCTAAGTCTCAATTTTGCCTAAGTATGAGATGGTCGGATTTTCATGGGGAAATTCCAGACTTCGCGTTTTCTCATAGGGTCGGATGAGAAACATGGACGGGTGGTCCAACAGTTACTTTTAAACCTGGAGATGGAGGAAATGCTCCTTGCTCCATCAGCCAACAACAAGTGACGCCGTACTCAACAAGGATGATCGAGACCGAAGTGAGGTACTTCTGAAAGATGGTGACTTCATCGACAACATGGCTTATTTTCTTGATAATGCCCACGACGGACTTTAACGACATCAGGCTAGAGATCCTCAGAGATGGCCGCAGGCGTGTGACCTTCAACGGCCAGGGACGTAGCCTTGGGCTTGAGTCAGGGAGGACTCTTGCCCCTCAGCGTCCAGCGAGAGAAAGTAGGACAAATGAAGCTGAGGAACATGACTGCTGGGAACCCGCAACAGCCAGATGGAGCGACGGCGGATAATAGACACATTGAGAGATGTTGTCTTGAGGTGGTACGGCAGCCACACCTCAATGGGAGACTTCGGCAGCAGGCAGTGCAGATGGCCATGCACTTAGCTTCGGATGAACCATCTCAAGGAGTGAGACGGTTGGGATATCCATTGCATAAAGCCGCATCAGTCGCCTCGTCCCTTCATCAAATGATCACCAACCTATCAGGAGGATAGCTTGGCCCGGAGCGTCTAGCTGTGATGGAGACCTCGGATGTTCAGACTTCGGCATGTGTACACAAAGGGGTATGAATTCTGAATTTTATCTAAGAAGGAGCATCACAGGTGTTTGGGGGCGTATTCTTCCTCGAGTTCAGATGGACGCATCAAAGAGCGAAGAGTCTGGGAGATCAACTTCTCAACGGAAGAGAAGTATGTGGATGGCTAAAGGATTTCTATGGAGGCCCGTGCTGTCGAGGGAGACAGCAACTTCAGTGGGGGAGGGCTTGTGACCCCCTAAACTCCTAAGTCCGAGAAACAGCCAAGGAGAAGCTAAGGCCAGCTCGGCCTAGCTTGATGGGAGCTAAGGCTAGCTCAGGGGAAGCTCAGCCTAGCTCGTGCGGAGCTAAGGGCAGCTCAGGGGAGCTCGTCCCAGCTCGCACAGAGCTGCATCCAGCTCGGTTCAGCTCAACGACTAAGGAGTGAGCTCGGCTTAGCTCAACTCCAGCTCGGTCAACGGCGCGTGCAGCTCGGAAGTGCACCGTGCAGCTGATTGACCCGCTCGCTAGCTCAGTTCAGCTCGGCGCAGCTCGATGGCAAAGAAGGGAGCTCGGCACAGCTTGCCTTAGTGCTGGCGGATGAAGCGTGCAGCTTGGCACAGCTCAGACATCTCAGCATATAGCTCGGGGAGCAGCATCAGCCAAGGCGACCCGCGAGCGAGCAGCACTACTAGCAGCAGCCTTGACCCGGGGGCGAGTCAAGGACCCGGACGCTACGGAGTTACGTCAGTGACGACTACCGTGCGAACGGACAGCGCCACGACGCGGGAACGTGGGCGCTTGGCGGTTGAGACCGAGGAGACGCGAACGGTGCGTGCAGCAGCCGCTCGGGCTCGGGACCTCAGCGAATCGGCGCAAGTAGGCCACGATGCGGATCGTGGATCGAACGCGACCCTTGCCGATGGAGAAGGAGCACAACTGCTCGGGAGCGAAGCGACGCTTGCCGCCGCAACAGGGGCAAACGTGGGCGACACGGGAGCGAGCCAAGGGAGGCGTCCCTTCGGCCAAGTAAAGGCGCGCCCGCTCAGCGCAACTGCCGCCACACTCCAGGAGCATTATAGGGAGTTGCCGAGGGAGTTAGAGGACGCCCCGGATATCGTTGGAACCGGCGCAAGTCCCTCTAACTGCCCAAGGGCACAACTGCCCCGCGCGACACTTGTATAAATAGGGCCTTGCCCTAATGTACTCGACACTTGGTGGGAAACACTTGCATTTTGGGAACTCAGAGGCAGAGATCAAGAGAAGAGAAGGATCTGTGGAGGCACAGTCCGAAGGCTAGAGTTCAGAGGAGTTCTAGTGGCGACTCAGTCGGGGGAACTGAGTCTTTCTTCCTCTCTCGCCCTAAGTGGTGCAAGTTCTTGTCATTGTAAGTTTTGTACTTAACACTTGAGCAATAAAGAGAGTCATTCCTCGGCAAACATTGTGTGTGTCTTCAATCTTCTGCCATCTCGCGTCCCTATCATTTCTTTGTGTGGAATTCTCTAAGTCTTTAGAGAAATTCGAGTGAAGGCTGAAGTGAGGGAAGGCAAACCTCACTGCCTCGCACCTTTGAGAATTAAAGGGTGTGACAGTAACCCGTTCACATTCCCAAGCGTGGCACGTATCCTTCACGGTGTACCACCAATAACCCGTTACAACGCTTTCGTAGCGGCGTACAAATCTGGGAATTGACCGACAACATACTTTAATTTCAACTACTAATTTGGTTGGATGTAATACCAACCCACACATATAGTTGGAAAACCGGAAATCAAACTTAAGTGGTGGGTGCTGGAAGATGGAACTAGTTCAGTTGTATTGTTTTTATTTGGTACCACGCAGTTTCATGCACAAATCGTCATGTCTTTGGCGTCATTACGTCAGCTGCAGCAAGTAATTATGTTTAGACAAGCAATTCTGCATTTTTTTAAAGCATCGAAGACAAGTTCAAAACCAAACGAAAGTAGTTTCGAGACACGTGTAGTTGGAACTGGTTTGGTTTATTTGTAGCCCAACCAAACGAGGCCTAACTACCATTTGAGATCCAAGAGATGGTTCGAGCTCCGTATAGTGTAACACGTTCGTATTTCCCAAGCTCGTGTTGAGCTTCCTTTAGAGCAACAAGCTATTGACAGATTTGTTTCTTAAACAAGGATGATTTGTTTCTTGAGCCGGCCTGCTCAAGAATCTGAAAAACGGCCTCCCTCGAAGACCTCGAAATAGTGTCAACATGACATTAGACAAGCTATTCACGCAACAGTTGCGATATTAGGATTGACTCTCATTCAGAGCGAGACTCATGGGGATACAGAAAATTTGGTGACCTTGTTGGATGAGATTGAATCCTCTGCTCTGCTCCCTTCAGTTCGTGGGCATATTACTTCGGCCGACCCTCGACACAAACTCGAATGGGAGTGGATCCCCCCCTGAACTGCTAACTGCAAGATTAGGACCGCAAAACAAAACTTCCTGTTTGAAAGACAACAAACCTCATCCCCTCCAGATCCAGTCTAACTTCCAGCCGAGAGCATAAATCTTACTCCCGATTTCAAGTAATAAGAAGTCATCATCTGTATTAAAAACTGCTGATCTGAATATAGCTGAATATTACTTCGGCTGACCTGGGATATCTAGCCCATACCCTCGACACAAACTCGAATGGGAGTGGATCCCCCCTGAACTGCTAACTGTGAGATCAGGACCGAAGAGGTAAGCTAGAATCACATTTTTTGCTGTCAATGATGAAAACACAAACCAGAAAATTATTCCGGTCAAAGGGAAGCAACATCATCAAGAGAAAGTATGGTTTTCGAATCTGTATCAACCAAACAAACATCTAACTAAATAGATCTAATTAACAACTGTTTACGAATCTGCCTTGAAATTGTTGGACAAATTTGATGGAGCGTAATATCTGTCTTGAAATTATTGGATATTAGGACAAATTTGATGGAGCGTAATATCTGTCTTGAAATTATTGGATATTAGGAGACGTTAATTTGATAAGTCACACAATTAACCACCAAAATTATAAAACTACAATAATAATAGAAATAAATTCGGAGAAAAACAACAATTAGTTAGAAGATGCAAACTCCAAAGCCTGGAATAAAGGCGTGTGAAATACTATCTTTGAGACATATTTCGTCGCTCTTAGCATGAGCTTTTTTGGCGACCTGTCTCCAAGATTCAGCCACCCAACTCTAGTATAGTTGTTCCGAGCAAAGAAGATAATTGTATCGAACTCGTTTCTTTATCCTTTTGATGCAAAGAAGAATAGATTGTCGTCAAGCATTGCCGGCGCAAGAATAACAACAAGAAAATAGGTTTGGAAATGAACGAAGGGTGTTGCGGTGGTAGATGAAATAAGAACGTTTTAGTTAGGAGAAACTGAAACATGAAAGACTATCTTTTCTCTGTATATGCAATTGTATTACTATATATCTCAGTGGTATATCTCCAATGGAGAGCAAACACCTCCTTATAAAGAGAATGTCGTGACTGCGTCCGACGGTAACAACCCGTTGCTCACTTTACAATTTATGGACAATTCTAATGACAGTCAAAGAGAAAATAATTGGTTTTGCCTTAAACTTATAAATGTTATTCTTCTTAACGTGCGTCTTCATTGTCCTGGTTAATTGGCCGCTCTAATGATAGTTAAAGATAGGATAATTGATGTTGCATAAACTTGCAATTGTTAGTCTTTCCAACATACGTTTTAATTGTCAAGGTTAATTGGTAGATTTAATGATAGTTAAAGAGATGGTAGTTGTTGTGGCCTTATGTCAATGGACTCCAAACGATGCTAAAATAGAAATTAAATTCTTTCAAAAAACAAAATTAATCTAAGGTCATTTCTTTTGACTTGAACTTGAACAAACTAGGGATTGTGTAATTTGATCCTTTTAAGCCTGAAATCAATCTTGGACAAATATATTAAATACATAGAATGGAATGGTCAAGTCATTATCAAAATATGGACAATGTATAACCCTCAAGTCAATACTTATGATGGATATCATATAGTTCATCAAATAATGCTGAAAGGAACCTAACGTGACACAAATAGTCGATTTCTTTGGAGACAGGATTGGGGACAACAGGTGTAGGAACAACGGGTTCAAGTTGTTCTTATCCTTCAATTAATTTTGTAATTTGTGGTTCGGGCACCAAAGGGACAGACTCATCATGGGGTATGATGGTGGAAACGAGACCCAAAGAGGCAAGCTAGAATCACATTTTCTGTTGTCAACGATGAAAACACAAACCAGAAAATTATTCCGGTCAAAGGGAAGCAACATCATCAAGTGAAAGTATGGTTTTCAAATCCGTATCAAACAAACAAACATCTAACTAAATAGATCTAATTAACAACTATTTACGAATCTGTCTTGAAATTGTTGGACAAATTTGATGGAGCGTAATATTTGTCTTAAAATTATTGGATATTAGGGGACGTTAATTTGATAAGTCACACAATTAACCACCAAAATTATATAACAATAATAATAATAATAGAAATGAATTCGGAGAAAAACAACAATTAGGTAGAAGATGCAAACTCCAAAGCCTGGAATAAAGGTGTGTCAAATACTATCTTTGAGACATATTTCGTCGCTCTTAGCATGAGCTTTTTTGGCGATCTATCTCCAAGATTCAACAACCCAACTCTGGTATAGCTGTTCGGATCAAATAAGAGAATTGTATCAAACTGGTTTCTTTAGCCTTTTGATGCAAAGAAGAATAGATCGTCGTCAAGCGTTGCCGGTGCAAGAATAACAACAAGAAAAGAACAAGAAAAGAGGTTTGGAATGAACGAAGGGTGTTGCGGTGGTAGATGAAATAAAAGCATTTTAGTTAGGAGAAACTGAAACATGAAAGACTTTCTTTTCTCTGTGTATGCAATTGTATTACTATATATCTCAGTGTCTTGGTATATCTCCAATGGAGAGCAAACACCTCCTTATAAAGAGAATGTCTTGATTGCGTCCCGCGGTAACAACCCGTTGCTCACTTTGTAATTTATGGACAGTTCTAATGATAGTCAAAGAGAAAATAATTGTTTTTGCCTTAAACTTATAAATGTTATTCTTCCTAATGTGTGTCTTCATTGTCCAGGTTAATTGGCCGCTCTAATGGTAGTTAAAGAGAGGATAATTGATGTCGCATAAACGTGCAATTGTTAGTCTTCCCAACATACGTTTTAATTGTCAAGGTTAATTGGTAGATTTAATGATAGTTAAAGAGATGGTAGTTGTTGCGGCCTTATGTCAATGGACTCCAAACGATGCTAAAATAGAAACCAAAGTCTTTCAAAAAATAAAATTAATAAAATATTTTTTTCAGTAAAAGAAATATGAGACAAAACTGATGGAAAAAACTATTTTTTGGAATAAAAAAATTACAACAAAATGGATCCAACAACCCAATCCGCAACTGAATAGACTAAAAAAAGACCCCGATCTTCAAACGGGTCAAGCCGAACCTGGTGGGGTAGAGTCGGATCGAGATTTTTTTGCCCACCCTATTAATCTGCATTCTACAACAATTCCTCACGATTTGATTTTTGGGTTGACGTTTTGAAGAATGAAGTGATTCATAGGTAATATTTACTTATCTAATTGAGTTAAGAAAAAAGCTTCCATCTGGTTGCCAATAATATCTGACGAAGTTGTCCATAGTTGTTCGAGCTGGTACGTAGTCGTTGGCAGTTGCTAGCTAGTCCGAAGTCATCGACCGTTGTTCAACCTGGTCCGGACTCTTCGAAGTCCTGGTTTATCCAAAGCTAGCTTAAGCACCACGTTACCGTGTGGATGAAAGCTAACCAGCGGTTGGTGGGGAAGGAACGGGGAGGGAAACGATTCCGTTCGAAGTCAATAATTTTAAGAAGGTCAAATGACCGGAGGAGCAAGTTATTAATATATACTTTCGGTCAGGTTCAAATTTACTGTCTCGAGCTCGCTGTACCAATGTGACCCTATCAATCTCGATAATACACATACCATATTAATTTTTTTTAGGGGTGAATTTTTGGGTAATGTACGATAAGAATTCTTTAGGACACAATTAGGACATTAAGTCTGGTACAGCAAATTTGGAGGCCACTTTTAGGGTACAGCAGATTTGGAGGCCACTTTTAGTGCCGGAATGTACTGCATATTTACTTCATTATCCGTTCTCATGCAGCAGAGAGCATAAATCTTACTCCCGATTTCAAGTTTAATAATGAACGTTATGGTATAAGAAGTCATCATCTGTATTAAAAACTGCTGATCTGAATATAGCTGAATATTACTTCGGCTGACCTGGGCTATCTAGCCCATACCCTTGACACAAACTCGAATGGGAGTGGATCCCCCCTGAACTGCTAACTGTGAGATCAGGACCGCAAAACAAAACTTCCTGTCTAACTTCCAGCTGTAAGTGGCGACCCAGTCAGCCCAACAACTACAGCGACCGCAAGGCTGGCGCATTTTCCACGGCATGGGCCGCGAGACTCTTGTCTGTATTTTACAACAATTCCTCACGATCTATACTTTAAGGCTGCTGTTATGAAGAATGACGTGGCTCATACTTATATTGAGAAATACCCGACGAAATCGTCCCCGGTAGTCGTCGGTAGTTCTTCGACCTGGTCCGAAGCATCTGGTCCGAAGTCGTCGTTTATCCAGATCTTTCTAAGAGCTACGTAATTGTGTGGACGAAAGCTAACCAGCGGTTGGTGGGGAAGGAACGGAGAGCGCAACGCAAGGATAGTGTTCAACGTCAATGATTTTAAGAAGGTCAAATGATTGGAGAAGTAAGTTAATAATATCTACTCTCGCGGTTACTTTTAGTGCCCGAATATATCTACGGTGTTTATGTTTTCCTGTTATATCGTCACAGTGTTTATGCAACGGGAAAGTCAGACTTCGCTAATAGCCACGCTGTCTGGATAATGCTCTAGGCACATGCTTCCATGCTGCAACCAATCAGCTTCACAGGATATCAAGAAAACTCACCGTGTCTTATCTCTTCCGTGCTTCCCTCTCCCTTTAAATTTCAACAAGGCCTTGCTTGCTTTCCACCGTCACATTCATCTACAAACTCCACCGAGCATCACTGTGTTTCCATCACCGTATGATGCTGAAGATCTACTCGATGAGTATGCTACTGATGAGTATGCTACTGATGAGGTTCAACCTGTACAAAGTTGGCTTCAACAGTTAAAAGAAGCCCTCTATGATGCTGAAGATCTACTCGATGAGTATGCTACTGATATTGCTGTCCAAGAAATGGAGGAAAAATGTATGGAGGAACGGGTTGATGCTCCTGCTGCTGCTGTTCTTCCAATTGAGAAGGACAAAGGAGGTCGGAGGGCAAAGGTGCGTGTAAAAATTCGCTCTTTATTTACACCTACAAAGAACGTCAATCACGAAGACAGTGACGACCGTGTTGATAATGTTAGCGAGTCTGCAGATATAATAGATGAAACGAAACTATCTGATTTCTCAAACAAAGTCAAAGACATCATATTAAAGTTAGATGATCTAAAGGAAACACGGGCTCACCTTGGTCTTGAAATCAGGCCCAACGAAAATGCAATCAATCGAGATTGGAGAGAAACCACTTCTACACCAGACAAAAATTTTCCAGTCATGGGTAGAGATGACGAGAAAAGGAGCGTTAAATATGCCATGAATCCTTATTTAGATGAACGAGTACACGGATCCTTGTCCTCCACCAACCAAGAGAAGTCAACCCTCTCAAGATTATTATTTATAGGAATGGACTGGGCAAGGAAAAATATAATAAAAAGCCTACAATCGAATGACAACAAAAATAACAACCGACCACCAACGTTGTCCATTCTACCCATTGTAGGGATTGGTGGATTAGGAAAAACAACTCTAGCACGAATGATATTCAATGACAAGCAAATTAAGGAAAACTATGATCTAAAAGTTTGGATTTGTGTTTCTGACAATTTTGACAAAAAGATCATCCTTAAAAAGATTGTAGATTCTATTGACCCATCAAACAAAATAACCTCTTTGCAAGCTTTGGAACAAGAGCTTATGAAGCTTGTGCAAGGAAAACATCTTTTCTTGGTTCTAGACGATATTTGGTGTGATGATATATGTTTATGGGAATCATTTTTGAACCCTTTGAAAGCAGCATGCACCGATGGTAGAGGCATCAATATATTAATAACAACTCGTCTTACCAATATTGCAAAGGTCATTCCAAGATGCATGGAGCCTTTTGTTTTGCAAGGATTAAAAGAAGAAGACATGTGGCAACTTTTAATGTTTCATGCCTTCCACAATTGTAACACCGTGGATGATAACACACGGCACATGTTAGAAACAATCGGCAAAGACATTGTCAAGAGGTTGAAAGGTTCACCCCTTGCTGCCAAAACCATTGGTCGACTTCTAGCTTCTAAGCACACCACTGAGCATTGGACAAAAATAGTCAACAGTGATTTACACACATTACAACAAGGCGAAGATGACATCATTCCAATTTTGAGATTAAGCTATCAACATTTGCCTGGATACCTAAAACAATGTTTGATATACTTCTCTTTGTTTCCTAAAGATAAAAAAATCTCAAAGACTTTAGTAGTTCACATGTGGATGGCCAACAACTGTATCCGTCACACTGCAGATAGAGATGTTGAAGATGTCGGAAACGAGTATTTTGACTCTCTGGTTGAAAGATCTTTTGTAGAATTAAATCATGAAGAAAGAACAAATGAGGATGCATATTCAATGCATGATTTGATTCATGATCTCATCCAGTCAGTTTCAAAGTATGATTGTTATTGGCAATACAACAACAGAAATGAGCGTGAAATTAAAATACCTTCAAGTATGCGACACACAATCTTTGATTCTAGTGTCTCTCATTTCCCCAACTACGAAAAGTTACGAACTTTAATTATCGAAACTAACTGCGTAGATTTGGCTGAGCTCAAGGATTTCTGTAGTATGAGTTGTTTAAGGTTCTTACGCATAAAAGGAAAATGTCCACAAGAATTATTAGAATGCATATGTAATTTAAAGCACCTTCGAGTACTTTATGTTATTGGTTGCAGATCTCTTAGATCGTCTATCTGGACTTTATGTTTTCCAGAGTCGTTAGGACGACTTCAAAATATACAAGTATTGGTTGCAGACTTAGATCGCCTACCTCGAACCGTTACACGACTAGTTAATTTGAGACATCTACTATGTGAACCAGAAACTATATCTCATGTCCACGGGATTGGGAATCTTTCTCTACTTCAAGATTTACCATTATTTTGTGTCAAAAAGAAAGAAGGATTTCACATCAACCAACTAAAAGACATGAACATGCTTCACGGAAAACTTCTTATCACGAACCTAAGCTTAGTGAAGAGCAAAGAAGAGGCCGAACAAGCTTTCCTTAATAAGAAAGTCCATCTTAGAGAGTTAGAAATGGATTGGTCAAGTGAAGATGATAGTGACAATAA
Source organism: Alisma plantago-aquatica (assembly GCA_963693085.1). Classification (NCBI taxonomy): domain Eukaryota; kingdom Viridiplantae; phylum Streptophyta; class Magnoliopsida; order Alismatales; family Alismataceae; genus Alisma; species Alisma plantago-aquatica. The sequence continues at coordinate 727,112,842 of OY856410.1, read as the reverse complement.
TTGCAAAGATGAGAGAGAAAAAGCAATTCCAGAGGAGGTGCTGGAGGGTCTGAAGCCATGCAGTCAGTTGAAAAGAATTTCCATCCTTAATTATGTGGGTGGGAGGCTTCCTAGCTGGATGACGGCTTCTTGCCTATCATCGTTAGAGAGTATTACACTTCGGGATTGTCCGGAAGTGAACTCACTACCTATCGGCATCGGTAAATTAAGGCTTCTCAAAGAACTTCGTATAGAAAACATGCTGTCTTTGAAACATATGAAGTGGCAAGGAGACGAAAGTTCCCTGTTCCCAGCGTTGAAGAAGGCGTATCTAGATAATCTGCCAGAGTTGGTAGGATGGTGGATTGAGACATATGATGAGGAGAAAGAATCACAAGTCGGATACAAAAGCCTCAGACAAAGAACAAGCGTTTTACCTCGGCTTAAAAATGTGACACTTAAGTCGTGTCCCAAGGCAACACGTTTTGCTGCACGTGCCCCGATGCTTGAAAAGCTTGAACTCCGTCATGTGCCATCATCTGCTCACGATGAGTTGCTTGGTGACGACAGTCTGCCACATTTGTTAAGGTCCTTGACTATAAAGGGGATACCAGATATGACATCATTACATCTACCGGCAACACTTCCTGCTTTGAAAAGTCTTACTATTAATGATTGCCCAAACCTAACCTCTTGCCTTTTGCCACCGGCTCCGGCCCTGAAGAGTTTGGAAATATGCAAGTGCAACCGGATTTCATGTCTAAAGTGGCAACCAGAACATCCGCATTTCCCGGATGGAGCCCCGTTTCCAGCGCTAGAGACATTATATTTGATTGATCTGCCGGAATGGGTAGGGTGGTGGGCCGAGGCGGAAAATGAGGAGGAAGAATACCAGAAGAGAACAAGCACTTTATCTCGGCTTAAAGAATTAAGAATTGAGAACTGTCCCAAGGCAACGTGTTTTGCGGTACAGGCACCGGCGCTTGAACTTAGCCTCAATGGTGTTCCAGCGTCATTATTAGTAGATGTCCAAGTGGTTTCTAGTTTGGAGTACTTGAACATAAGGGAAATACCAGATCTGGCATCATTACATCTACCGGCAAAATCATTACATATTCATCGTTGCCCAAAGCTAACCTCTTGCCTTTTGCCACCGGCTCCGGTGGCCCTGGAGAGTTTGGAAATATCCAAGTGTGCCCGGATTTCGTCCATCTTGCTTTCCTCCCCTGTTCTCTCTATCAAGAACCTGTATGTTAACAGCTGTCCCGAGCTGGTCTCCATTGGAAGTATTGCCAACCATCAAGAGCCTTCTCCAGTGGCCCCGAAGGGATCAGAAATATCGTCTGCGTTGCCTTCCTCCCATGTCCTCTCTATCGAATATCTATGGATAACAAATTGCCCTCAACTTGGCATGGTTCCGCACACTACTTCTTCGTTGCCAATATCGATTCGCCCTAATCATCTGAGAATCCAAGGATGTCATAGCAAGCAGTTGTTCATGTTATTGCGAGGACTCGACACAGTCGACCTCAAGGAATTGACAATCTTGAATTGTAATGACGACGACTACGACGGAGAGCATGGGGGACTATCCACGGCATTGCTCCAACTAACTTCCTTGGTCGATTTGTATATGGAAGATCTTCCACGGCTCTTATCTTTGCCTCCCAACATCTTTCAAAAGCTTGTATCCCTAAAAAAGATTAAACTTAGGAAATGCCCTTTGGTTTCTTCGTTGCCGGATTTGGGTCTTCTTACCTCTTTGCGGTCTTTGGAAATTCGTGATTGCCCTAAAATAAAGGATTTGCCAGGTGTAAATCGTCTTACCTCCTTGGAATCCTTGAGAATACGTGACTGCCCTGAGCTCGATAAAAAGTACAGCAATATCAATCCTCACTGGAACAACATCTCACACATTCATAACGTTTACTTTGAGTGATCATTAAAGCTGCCATTAGTTCCATGAGCATATTTTAGAAGGCCTCTATTCTTATTCTTATCTCAAGGTACTACCTCTCTTCTTTACGTTCTTCTCATACTTTAAACATGCATGCTTCTACATTATAGTAGATTCTCTCTCTTCTCCTTGCACATCCTCCGTGCTTGTTTGAAATATGCTTCTATTCGTATCTCAAGGTGTGACCTCTGTTCCTGCTAAGATATTATATTGTAGAACAACTCGAATGCCCTGTTTGTTTTAACACACCACTAGTTTTTCAACATCCGTTTCCTGTGCAATTTACTTGATGTCATGTTTCAAAGGAATCTCATACATAAAAAAAAATGAATCTAGAAGTGTTACAAATATCTCTAATCACCTCGGATTCAGACTACAGTCTTATCTTTTTATAGCGGAAATGCGCATACATTCTTTTTTCTTGACTCTTGATAGGGAAAGTAGCACATTTGTGTATCCTGCACATCTTTAATTGGACAGATGATATCAATTTAAAGGGTGCAGACTATGCTGCTTGTGAATAAAAACATTGTTTACGTTTTTACACTACATGTTTAAAGTTTATTGGTTACAGTGGATATTCTGTAGCTGTGGAATACCTTGTTAACTGCTATCTCTATCCACTGTGCTTATTATAAACTAACAATTTTGGGGAACAGATATTCTTCGATTTTACCATTAACAGAAAGGATAAAATTAGCTTGTGGTTTTTAGAGAAATTAAGTAGAAGCCTATACAGACCACGTGCTAATAGCACACAGTTTGTGTTGATTTTTACTAAACGATTAAGAGACATAGCATCACATGAAGTCATTATTGATGAAGTAGGTCGCTCTAGATAGATTTCCTTACATCACATTCCATTGTGTAAAAAGAACATTCTTCAAGCTACTTCTTCAACTGTGTTGTCAACGAGTTGCTACCGTGCAAACTATTATTACCTTCTTGTATGTATCTATTTCAAATGCTTTAATTTTATAGTTTTTTGCCATTGTGTTAGTTGCTCATTTGTGAGTGGTGATTGTGATCCTGCTAAGCATAAATTGATGACTCGTTAACATCCTTCTCATGTTAAATGAAAGATTTGCATTTAACTGAAGATGGAAATTATCAATCTTTATGCATGTTTTAACGTTCTAAGATTTAGTCTCTAATTCTAGATGGGTCGTATTTCCTATCATCTTGTCTTTTTCTATGAGCACCGCACTTGATAGATTTTCATTCAACTTAATAGCTGACCTCAACACCTAAAAATGATAGCTGGACCCTTTAAGTACAATATATAGCTAGTAAAGGTCTCTTCCTCTCCTTTATTATAGTATGTTTGTGTACAACTGTAATGTGCCCACTATATAATGCAGAATCTGTGTTCGATTTAGCTGTAAAACAGTATTGATACAACTATTTTTTTTTGTAGCTTTCGGAATTTAGATCCTTATACTGTATTTGTTCCTATCTAAATAAATTTAACTTGATACCTATATTTTTTTTGGAATTTAGCTGTATTTGTTCCTATCTCAAGTATTGCCCTAGAAGTCTGATTATCCACGGATGTCACAGCAAGCAGTTGCTCATGTTATTGCGAGGACTTGACGGCGTCAACCTCGAGGAATTGAAAATCACGAATTGTAATGACATGGAGCGTCATGACGACGACTACGACGAAGAGCATGGGGGACTATCCACGACATTGCTCCAACTAACTTCCTTGGTCGATTTGTCTATTGCGGATCTTCCACGGCTCTTATCTTTGCCGGATCTGGGTCTTCTTACCTCTCTGCGGTCTTTGCGTATTTGGAGATGCCCCAAACTAAAGGATTTGTCAAGCATAAATCGTCTTACCTCCTTGAAAGACTTGATTATAAATGACTGCCCCGAGCTCACTAAAAAGTACAGCAAGATAGTAGATGACAAAGGAAACAATATCAATCCTCACTGGAACAACATCTCACACATTCGTAACGTTGAATTTGGGTGATCATTAAAGCTGCCATTAGTTCCATGAGCATATTTTAGCAGGCCTCTATTCTTATCTCAAGGTACTACCTCTCATCTTTACGTTCTTCTCATACTTTAAACATGCATGCTTCTACATTATAGTAGATTCTCTCTCTTCTCCTGGCACATCCTCCGTGCTTGTTTGAAATATGCTTCTATTCGTATCTCAAGGTGTGACCTCTGTTCCTGCTAAGATATTATATTGTAGAACAACTCGAATGCCCTGTTTGTTTCAACACACCACTAGTTTTTCAACATCCGTTTCCTGTGCAATTTACTTGATGTCATGTTTCAAAGGAATCTCATACATAAAAAAAATGAATCTAGAAGTGTTACAAATATCTCTAATCACCTCGGATTCAGACTACAGTCTTATCTTTTTATAGCGGAAATGCACATACATTCTTTTTTCTTGACTCTTGATAGGGAAAGTAGCACATTTGTGTATCCTGCACATCTTTAATTGGACAGATGATATCAATTTTGAAGGGTGCAGACTATGCTGCTTGTGAATAAAAACATTGCTTAAGTTTTTACACTACATGTTTAAAGTTTATTGGTTACAGTGGATATTCTGTAGCTGTGGAATACCTTGTTAACTGCTATCTCTATCCACTGTGCTTATTATTAACTAACAATTTTGGAGAACAGATATTCTTCGATTTTACCATTAACAGAAAGGATAAAATCAGCTTGTGGTTTTTAGAGTAATTAAGTAGAAGCCTATACAGACCACGTGCTAATAGCACACAGTTTGTGTTAATTTTTACTAAACGATTAAGAGACATAGCATCACATGAAGTCATTATTGATGAAGTAGGTCGTTCTAGATAGATTTCCTTACATCATATTCCATTGTGTAAAAAGAAAATTCTTCAAGCTACTTCTTCAACTGTGTTGTTAATGAGTTGCTACCGTGCAAACTATTATTACCTTCTAGTATGTATCTATTTCAAATGCTTTAATTTTGTAGTTTTTTGCCATTGTGTTAGTTGCTTATTTGTGAGTGCTGATTGTGATCCTGCTAAGCATAAATTGATGACTCGTTAACATCCTTCTCATGATAAATGAAAGATTTGCATTTAACTGGAGATGGAAATTATCAATCTTTATGCATGTTTTAGCGTTTTAAGATTTAGTCTCTAATTCTTGATGGGTCATATTTCTTATTATCTTGTCTTTTTCTATGAGCACCGCACTTGATAGATTTGAATTCAACTTAATAGCTGACATCAACACCTAAAAATGATAGCTGGACCCTTTAAGTACAATATATAGCTGGTAAAGGTCTCTTCCTCTCCTTTATTATAGTATGTTTGTGTACAACTATAATGTGCCCACTATGGAATGCAAAATCTGTGTTTGATTTAGTTGTAAAACAATATTGATACAACTACTATTTTTTGCAGTTTTCGGAATTTAGATGTTTTTACTCTATTTGTTCCTATCTAAATAAATCTATCTTGATGCCTATTTTTTGTCTCCAGGATATTTTAAATTTATAAGTGAGTTCTGGTTCAACAAAAGCAGATGGCTAAGTTTTTAAGAGAAGGATCACTACATTTTGTATTACAAATTGACATGGAAGACAAAAAGAAAATATTCAATCAACAACAAAAGTAGATATCAAGTGACGTTTCATCATGTTACATGTTATGTGAGAGTTTTTTTTCTCGAACTACTTACATATACACCTACAACCAACCCACTTATGTTTATTTTCATTGTAAGTATTTCATTTATCCATTAATTTGAGAGTCCCATAACAATGGTATAAGTTATTCTTATCAAAAGTTGACTCTGAGAAATGTCTTGTATCATATGTTAATTCAGATAAAAGCATATCTCTATGATGCTTTCGAGAATCTCTTTCATCTTTCTTTTTTACTGTAATGGCACTATATCTTATCATATGAGGTAATTATTTATGTAATGATTCTTATGCTCCGACTTTGTAGTGAATAATTGATGTGTGAGGAAGCGTTTTGTATATATAAAAAACATGTAGGGAGTTGAATGTGATACACTTTGGTGTCACTATGTAAGATGATATAGCATGCATGATTTCACATATTATAAGGGGTTCAGTTTGAGGCCTTAGAATGCTCCTCTACCATGGGCCACAACATAGTTTAGGCTTAGGGTGAAAAAGGACTCCTTTGTTGACGTTAAACATGATGCATGTGGATTGAAGGTGAATCTGCTAATTTTGGTGTAGAGGTTGATAATATGATCTTATTGGGCAACAAACTTGGGGGGGGGGAGTGGGTAGATGGAGGATGGGACCAATCTATGCAATCTACATTACAAGGGAATGGACATAGATGGGCTTGAGAAGCTTAAATGGAGAAAAGGTTTTTTAATGGTGTAGACATAGGGTGGAAGGGTATTCATAAGTGGTTCTATGTTATATCAAAAATATATATTTACTCTACATATGGAAATGCAATTTTCAAGTCTATGCATTGAAAGTACATATCTAGAAGGTCAATGTGAGATTTTGATGTGGCCTACCAGACACTAAAAGAGGTAAATTTCCCTGGAAAAGTGGGTGCATCAATTATAGAATATTCATAATCACATGTAGACTTTGAATGATCGTCACTAGGAAGAACAAACATAGGTAAGAACACAAGCAAAAACACATACATGAAGTTGGAAGATGAGGATGAGGGAGAGGCGACCTATAGGTAGGAGCAATAAGAAGAGGAGGGAGGAGGACACCTACTTTGAAGGAGGGAGAGGAAGGTGGGAATAGGAGGAAAATGAAGGGGATGAGACAATGTTCTGAAATGCGTTATGCGGTATGCGTTCGGTCAGGGTACCACATAGAGTATAAGCGGAATGCGGGAGCATAAGTGGGGCATATTCGTTTTTGGATTTTTTTTAAATAAATTCTATATTTTATACATGTATATTTAATAAAAAAATATAATCATAATCATAAATTTCATACTATCTAGTTTTGTAGCTTAATAGCCCAAAATGTACCAATGGATCATTACATCATGGAAAAAGAAACACATTTTTCAATCATCAATAAGAAAAATCAATCAACAAAAGCCTAAGTTTATATAATGTACTAGAATATACAAGTAACAAAACACACCGACACATGCAGTTTGTAGCAGAACATTTATTGGTTGAATAGTATAGAACATGATACTTCAAAGTAGAAATAGAAAAAGAACATCAAAAACAAAATCAAAACATCAAAATGATATGAAGAAATCAAGTCACTAATAAATAGAGAAGAAAAAATTATAGGGAATATAAAGTACTCCCTAGGCAACACACAAATTTGATGCTTTGTAAAAGAAAATATCATATCCAATTAATATCTGCAATAGCAGGAGAAAAACTGAGTATATGCATTGCAATTTCAGCCAATCTCGCAGTGTGAATGATGGAGCCAAGTTGGACGGAGTAGATATACCAAAATGTGACAAATTTCGTTACTTAGGTTCTATTATTCAAATAGACGGGGATGTCCAAAATGATGTTTGTCACCGGATCACTGTAGGATGTTTGAAATGGAGGAGTGCAACTGGAGTTTTATGCGATCAGAAGATCCCTCTCAGGTTAAAAAGTAAGTTTTATAGAACAGCTATACGACCAGCCATGCTCTATGGGAGTGAATGTTGGGCGGTGAAGAAACAAGGTCTCAACAAGATGAAAGTGGCTGAAATGTGTATGCTGAGATGGATGTGTGGGAAGACAAGAAAAGATCGTTTGAGAAATGACTATATCAGGAATAAAGTGGGGGTGGTGAGCATTGAGGACAAGTTGCATGAGGGCTGACTCAGATGGTACAGACATGTGCAACGCAGACCTACTAGTACGCCTATATGAAGCAATGCTATTGAGCCAAACACTATAAATAGAAGAAGAGGAAGGCCTAAATTAGCATGGGATGAGCTTATAAAGAGAGATTTTGAATCTTTACATCTCAATCAGAATATGGCCCATGATAGAGCTGAATGGAAACGAAGGATCCATGTAGCCAACCCCAACATAGTTGGGATTGAGGCTTAGATGATGATGAATAGGTTCCCCTTTTATACAAGACAAAATTAGAATTGTTGCAAGTGCAACATTTTTTAATCTTAGAGCAAAATAGAAGAGAAAAAAAAAGAGCAAAGGAAAGAGCATAATGAAACTTTAACAATTGTAAAATGTAAAAAAATATTTTGCACCACTCATTCAAAATAGAATTATTTCTGAGGTAGAAAAATTTCAAAATCTGATCTTAAACCAACTATATAGAAGAAGTTGTCATTTAATTTGGTTGATTTTATTTGAAGTTTTTTTTACTAAAGTCACCAAATGAAATGCGGGGCCTAAGCGACCGCATATGCAGACCGTAGGAGCATATTCGGTCCATGCCCAAAAATAGCATTGCATAGCTATATGCGGAGCGACTGGGGGCCGCATACGCATATGCGGCCGTATAAGCGGCCTCATGCGGGGCATATGAGAACACTGGGATGAGAGTTAGAATAGGAAGAGCTACTTGAAGTGAAGGTTGCTGTGAGAACCCGTTACACTAAACGAGATTACTCAAAACATAAAACACAATCAATCACTAATTAATCACATACCCAAAAATATGGGTAAATTAAAACCGATTTCAACGTCAACACCCGCTCAGAAACATTTACATAAGAGCCCAACACCTTTCATATATCCATACTATGCCAAGAATTTGATACAAATTGTTCTATTACCTTAGCCACAACATATATATACACAGGAGAACAATATTCGTATATACCACACAAACAAGCATTAATATACTAACAAAAGTCCGATTCGTTTGAAACACCATATACAAATTTTCCTCGCCCGTACCTGAGAGTATAGGGACGATTCTCGGACACACTAGACATCTAATCAACTTTCTCATAGATTCATTACTATAGCTCATCTTCGCTGCCACATGTTTATTTTCTCCGCTTCCGATTACCTAAAAAGATGTGGCGCACCACAAGGGTGAGACCCATGTTCCAGCAAGAGATATAACCTCCAACAACGTTTGTTGATTACAACATCATTAAGTCATTATTGATAAAGTAGGTCATTCAAATGCCTTAATTTTGTAGTTTTTTGTCATTGTGTTAGTTGCTCATTTGTGACTAGTGAATGTGATCCTGCTAAGCATAAATTGATGACTCCTTAACATCCTTCTCATGTTAAATGAAAGATTTGCATTTAACTAGAGATAGAAATTATCAATCTTTATGCATGTTTTAGCGTTCTAAGATTTAGTCTATAATTATAGATGGGTCGTATTTCTTATTATCTTGTCTTTTTCCTCGTTGCCAGATCTGGGTCTTCTTACCTCTTTCTGGTCTTTGAAAATTCGTGATTGCCCTAAACTAAAGGATTTGCCAGGTGTAAATTATCTTACCTCCTTGAAAGACTTGACCATAGCGCACTGCCTCGAGCTCACTAAAAAGTACAGCAAGAGAGTAGATGGCAGAGGAAACAATATCAATCCTCGCCAGAATGACATGTCACACATTCCTGAAGTTTATCTTGGTATGACTGATGATTAGATCTGCCATCCGTTTCATGAACATATTTTCACAAGCATCTATTAGTATCTCGAGGTACGGCCTATGTTCTTTTCATTTTTCTCATAATGTAAACAATAATGCTTCTAAACTATAGTGGATGCTCTATCTCCTCCTTGTACATGCTTCATGCTTGCTTCAAATCTGATGCTATCAGCCCACAACATTCATAAGCAGTCAGTCACAATTTTTTGGTTGGCTTCATGTTTTCCCACTAGGATATTATATTGTAAAGCAACTTAAATGTCATGTTTGTTGTAACACACCACTAGTTTCCCTATATTAGTTTCCTTTGCAGTTTACATGCCTTCATGTTTCAAAGGAGTCTCATAGATAAAGAACATAACTGAATTTAAATTGTTACAAATGTCTGCAACTCACCTCGGATTCAACGACAGTCTAACTTTTTATCACAGAAATATTGCATATGCATTCTTTTTTTTTCACTCTTGATAGTGAAAGTAGCACATTTGTGTCTCCTGCACATCTTTAATTGAACATATGATATCAATTTAAAGGGTGCAAACTATGTTGCTTGTGAATAAAAACATTGTTTACGCTTTTACACTACATGTTTAAATTTTAATGGTTACAGTAGATATTTTATAGCTGTGGAATACCTTGTTAATTGTCGTCTTTATCCAATGTGCTTATTTTTAACTAACAATTTTGGGGAACAGATATTCTCTGATTTTACCAATAATAGAAAGGATAAGATCAGCCTGTGGTTTTTAGAGTAAGTAGAAGCCTATACATACCATGTGCTCATAGGACATAGTTTTTTTTTTTACTAAACGATTAAGAGACATAGCATCACATGTAAGTCATTATCAATGAAGTAGGCCATTCTAGATAGATTTCCTTACAACACATTCCATTGTGTAAATAAAAATCTTCAAGCTACTTCTTCAACTATGTTTTGTTAATGAGTTGCTACTGTGCACACTATTATTACCTTCATGTATATATCAATTACAAACGCCTTAAAGTTTTTTCCCATTGTGTTAGTTGCCCATTTCTGACTGGTGATCGTGGTCCTGCTAAGAATTAATTGATGACTTGTTAACTTCATTCTTATGTTTCCAGGTTCATTTATTTTATAAGTGAAGTTCCTCTATAGCATATACTTGTGCTTCTAGTTGATGATGAATATAGGTTTCAGTTATTCAAAACAAAGTAGGCACCAGTCTAGTTACAAAAAAAAAGGACAAAAATCATGTGATATAACTTCATCTAAATATTTCAATCAAGGAATCGGTAGGATTCTAAATATCATTTATTTTTGGCCAATATAAGAGTTCTCTCTCTTTCACAGTAAGCTATTTCTTGTAGGGTACTGTCTTTTTTATTTCATTCTTTGTGCTATGTTTTTATTATAGTTTGAGAAAAAATATATGCAATCAAGTCGTTTTTGAAATTACCTTTTCATATAATAATTGCTATTGTTAAGAGTCAGGGTTTCAGAGAGCATAGGGTTGCACAATGTGTGCACCCTCATATATATAATACTGAAACAATTACAGAGAGGTCCATACAGAGTAAACAAATAACAAAATAAATAACGGAATAAACCACAGAAAACATATACTGTAACACTCCCCCTCAAGTTGGAGCATAGATATCAATCATGCCCAACTTGTCCACCAGCGTGTAGAAGTGCTTCTTAGCCAGAAGTTTTGTGAAGACATCTGCAATTTGATCTTCAGATCTTGTAAAAGGAGTGCAAATTTTCCCAGCCAGAACAGATTCTCGAATGAAGTGGCAGTCCACCTCAATATGCTTGGTGCGCTCATGATAAACAGGATTATTGGCAATGAAGATAGCAGCTCGGTTGTCGCAGTGCATTGGAATCGCATAAGAAGATTCAATCCCAAGTTCACACAAAAGAGAACGCACCCAGAGAAGTTCACAGGCAGTATGGGCCATGGCCCTGTATTCAGCTTCAGCACTGGAGCGAGCAACAACAGTCTGTTTCTTGCTCCTCCAAGTCACCAAGTTACCTCCTACATAGGTGCAGTAGCCAGAGGTGGATTTCCTGTCAATTCTGCTTCCTGCATAATCTGAATCAGAATAGCCCTCAAGTTTACAATGTCCATTTTTCTTGTAATACAGACCTTTGCCAGGTGCCCTTTTTAAGTATCTCAGAATGTGACAAACAGCATCCCAGTGACACTGTCTAGGCTTGTCCAGGTACCTGCTTAGAAGGCCCACAGTAGTAGTAATGTCAGGACGAGTAACAGTCAGATAGATCAATTTTCCAATAAGTCTCCTGTATTTCTTCGGCTCAGAAAACACAGATGAAGTGGCATCGTCCCAATCAACATTGGAATCCATAGGGGTATCTGCAGGTCTTGCGCCCATCATGCCAGTTTCTTACAGGATATCAAGCACATATTTTCTCTGAGACAGCACAAGAGCACTAGAGTTCCTGGAAACCTCTATGCCCAGAAAGTATCGCAGTCTGCCCAAGTCTTTGGTAGCAAAATGTTTACTCAAATGGTATTTGGTGGCCTGAATACCTGAAGAATCACTGCCTGAAATAATGATGTCATCTACATAAACAATCAGAATAATAATTCCTGCAGAAGTTTTCTTTGTGAAGACAGAATGATCCACTTGGGACTGTAGAAAGCCAAAGTCAGAAAGAATCCTGCTTAATTTATCGAACCATGCACGTGGACTCTGCTTGAGCCCATAAATAGACTTTTTAAGCCTGCATACTTTGTGAGACTCCCCCTGAGCAACAAACCCAGGAGGTTGCTCCATATAAACCTCTTCCTGTAGATCACCATATAGGAAAGCATTCTTCACATCAAGCTGTAGAAGAGGCCAGTCACAATTTACAGCGATAGATAATAAGATTCTGACAGAATTTAAGCGAGCAACAGGAGAAAAAGTCTCAAAGTAGTCAATGCCGTATGTCTGAGTATATCTTTTGGCAACTAACTGAGCTTTCAACCGTTCAACTGTACCATCCGGTTGATATTTGACAGTGTACACCCAGCGGTAGCCTACAGGCTTGCACTGAGGAGGGGGATCCACCAGCTCCCAAGTGCCTCTATCAGTCAGAGCGGTCATCTCATCTTGCATAGCAGAAGTCCAAGTTGTACTCCGCAGGGCATCCTGAATAGTCTTAGGAACAGTAACAACATATAAGGCATATACAAAATCACGCGCCTGAGCAGTGAGATGATCAGTAGATACAAAATTAGCAATACTGTGAGACGTGCAGGAACGAGTCCCTTTGCGAAGTGCAATAGGGATATGTAAATCAGATTGTACCTCAGGGCTCAGGTGAAGCAGAACCTTCTGGAGGTGAAGATTGGTTGTGGGGGGGGGGGGGGTACATGTGGAGGAGGTGCTCTGTTCCTGCGCTGGTAAACACGAAACTGAGGAGGATCTGGTCCCCGGTAGTCGTCGGTAGTTCTTCGACCTGGTCCGAAGCATCTGGTCCGAAGTCGTCGTTTATCCAGATCTTGCTAAGCGCTACGTAATTGTGTGGACGAAAGCTAACCAGCGGTTGGTGGGGAAGGAACGGAGAGCGCAACGCAAGGATAGTGTTCAACGTCAATGATTTTAAGAAGGTCAAATGATTGGAGAAGTAAGTTAATAATATCTACTCTCGGTTACTTTTAGTGCCCGAATATATCTACGGTGTTTATGTTTTCCTGTTATATCGTCACAGTGTTTATGCAACGGGAAAGTCAGACTTCGCTAATAGCCACGCTGTCTGGATAATGCTCTAGGCACATGCTTCCATGCTGCAACCAATCAGCTTCACAGGATATCAAGAAAACTCACCGTGTCTTATCTCTTCCGTGCTTCCCTCTCCCTTTAAACTTCAACAAGGCCTTGCTTGCTTTCCACCGTCACATTCATCTACAAACTCCACCGAGCATCACTGTGTTTCCGTCGCTGTAATCCACACAGAATCCACCACAATGGCTGCCGAGTTCGCTGCGGCGATTTTGGTTCCCGTTGCCGTTGATGCCATCAAGGGGCTTTGCAAGAAGATCAACGAGAAGTATAAAGAGAGGAAACAGTCCAATCCAGTCGTGGACCAAAAAGAGAGTGAAAACATAAAGCAGGAGTTGGAGAAGGATCTCGAGCGCCTCTCTTCTAAAGCCAGCATTTTTGAAGGCATTATGCTGTGTGCTGCTGACAAGCCCGATCAGGTTCAACCTGTACAAAGTTGGCTTCAACAGTTAAAAGAAGCCCTCTATGATGCTGAAGATCTACTCGACGAGTATGCTACTGATATTGCTATCCAAGAAATGGAGGAAAGATGTGTAGGGGAACGGGTTGATGCTGCTGCTGGTGATCTTCCAATCGAGAAGGTCAAAGGAGGTCTGAGGGCAAAGGTGCGTGTAAAAATTCGCTCTTTATTTACACCTACAAAGAACGTTAGTCACGAAGACAGTGACGACCGTGTTGATAATGTTAGCGAGTCTGCAGATATCATAGATGAAACGAAACTATCTGATTTCTCAAACAAAGTCAAAGACATCATATTAAAGTTAGATGATCTAAAGGAAACACGGGCTCACCTTGGTCTTGAAATTAAGCCCAACGAAAATGCAAGCAATAAAAAACGGAGGGAAACCACTTCTACACCAGACCATAATTTTCCAGTGGTGGGTAGAGATGACGATAAGATGAGCGTTAAATATGTCATAAATCCTTATTTAAATGAACGAGTAGACGGATCGTCCTCCTCCACCATCCAAGAGAAGTCAGCCCTCTCAAGATTATTATATATAGGAATGGACTGGGCAAGGAAAAATATTCTAAAAAGCCTACAATCGAATGACAACAAAAATAACAACCGACCACCAACGTTGTCCATTCTACCCATTGTAGGGATTGGTGGATTAGGAAAAACAACTCTAGCACGAATGATATTCAATGACAAGCAAATTAAGGAAAACTATGATCTAAAAGTTTGGATTTGTGTTTCTGAAAATTTTGATAAAGAGGCCATCCTTAAAAAGATTCTAGATTCTATTGACTCATCAAACAACCACACCTCGCTTGAAGATTTGGAACAAGAGCTTCTAAAGGTTGTGCAAGGGAAACATCTTTTCTTGGTTCTAGATGATATCTGGTGTAATGATATAGATTTATGGGAATCATTTTTGAACCCTTTGAAAGCAGCATGCACCAATGGTAGAGGCATCAATATATTAATAACAACTCGTCTTACCAAGATTGCAAAGTTCATTCCAGGATGCATGGAACCTTTTGTTTTGCAAGGATTAAAAGAAGAAGACATGTGGCAACTTTTAATGTTTCATGCCTTCCACAATTGTTACACTGTGGATGATAACACACGTCACATGTTAGAAACAATCGGCAAAGACATTGTCAAGAGGTTAAAAGGTTCACCCCTTGCTGCCAAAACCATTGGTCGACTTCTAGCTTCTAAGCACACCACTGAGCATTGGACAAAAATAGTAAACAGTGATTTACACACATTACAACAAGGCGAAGATGACATCATTCCAATTTTGAGATTAAGCTATCAAGATTTGCCTAGACACCTAAAACAATGTCTTATATACTTCTCTTTGTTTGCTAAAGATGCTCAACTATCAAAACAAGTTATAGTTCACATGTGGATGGCCAACAACTGTATCTGCCATGAAGATGTTGGAAAAGAGTATTTTGACTCTCTGGCTGACAGATCTTTCATAGAACTAAATGATGAAGAAAGTACAAATGATGAGGAGGATGCATGTTCAATGCATGATTTGATTCATGATCTCGTCCAATCCGTATCAAAATATGATTGTTATTGGCAATGCAACAATAACAGTGAGCCAAAAGTTGAAATACATTCAAGCATACGACATGCAAGATTTGAGTTTGATGCCCCTCATTTTCCAAAATTACAAAAGTTACGAACTTTATTAATTGACACTGATTGCATAGATTTGGTTAAGCGCATAGATATCGGTAGTATGAGTCGTTTAAGGTTCTTAATTGTAGCGGGAGACTGTCCACAAGAATTATTACAATGCATATGTAATTTAAAGCACCTTCGAGCACTTGTTGTCTCCTCAAAGGAAATAGATGGCTTTCCAGAATCGTTAGGACGACTTCAAAATATACGACTTTTGGCTATTGAGAACCCAAATCCCCTACCTCAAACCGTTACAAGACTAGTTAATTTGAGACATCTAATATGTGGACCGGAAAATATATCTCATGTCGGAGGGATTGGGAAGCTTTCTTTGCTTCAAAATTTACCATTATTTTGTGTCAAAAAGAAACAAGGATTTCACATCAGCGAACTAAAAGACATGAACATGCTTCACGGGAAACTTGAAATCAGGAACCTATGCTTAGTGAAGAGCAAAGAGGCCGAACAAGCTTTCCTTGACAAGAAAGTACACCTTAGAAAGCTAAAAATAAATTGGTTAAAAGATGACAGTGAAGATGATACAGGAGATGATACCAAAGGTGATAGTGATAATGATTTAGTAAATGAGAGAGAAAAAGCAATTGCAGATGAGGTGTTGGAGGGTCTGAAGCCATGCAGTCAGTTGAAAAAAATATCCATCCTTAATTATGTGGGTGGGAGGCTTCCTAGCTGGATGACGGCTTCTTGCCTATCATTGTTTGAGAGTATTAAACTTCAGGATTGTCCGGAAGTGAAATCACTGCCTGTCGGCATCGGTAAATTAAGGCTTCTAAAAAAACTTAATGTAAAAAATATGCCGTCTTTGAAATATATGAAGTGGCAAGGGGACGAAGGTTCCCTGTTCCCATCGTTGGAGGAGGTGTATCTGGAAAATCTGCCAGAATGGGTAGGATGGTGGATTGAGATAGAAGACGAGGAGGAAGGGCAACAATTGGAATATAGAAATCACAGACGAGAAACAAGCGTTTTACCTTGGCTTAAAAATGTGACACTTAAGTCATGTCCCAAGGCAACACGTTTTGCTGCACGTGCCCCGGTGCTTGAAATAGTTGAATTCAATGATGTGCCTTCATCCGCTCTCGATGAGTTTCTGGGTGACGATAGTTTGCCACATTTGTTAAGGTCCTTGATTATAGAGGGGATACAAGATTTGACATCCTTACATCTACCGGCAACAGTTCCTGCTATGAAGAGTTTGCTTATTAATGATTGCCCAAACCTAACCTCTTGCCTTTTGCCACCGGCTCCGGCCCTACAGAGTTTGAAAATTAAAAATTGCCAGCGGATTTCATGTCTGAAGTGGCAACCACAGCATCCGCATCTCCCGGATGGAGATTCCCCGTTTCCAGCGCTGGAGGAATTATATTTGTATAATCTGCCGGAATTAAAAATTTGGAACTGTCCCAAGGCAACGTGTTTTGCGGTACGAGCACCGGTGCTTAAATCACTAGACCTCCGCCGTGTTCCAGCGTCATTATTACTAGATCTTCAAGTGGTTTCTAGTTTGGAGACACCAAGCGTCAACACGCATCGTCGTCAAAGTCAGATGGGTACATGCAACATCTTGCCACATTTAAGGTCATTGTGGATAATGGAAATACCAGATCTGACAACGTTAAATCTACCGGCAACAATACATTCTCAAGGACGATTTTCTATTCATCGTTGCCCAAAGCTAACCTCTTGCCTTTTGCCACCGGCTCCGGTGGCCTTGGATAGTTTGCAAATTTAAAGTATTTGTGTATAATGAATATACCAGATCTGACATCGTTAAATATAACGGCAACAATACCTTCCCTGAAAGAATTGGATATTAGTTATTGTCCAAACCTAACCTCTTGCCTTTTACCACCGGCTCCGGTGGCCCTGGAGAGTTTGATGCTGGATGTTCGCAGCTGTCCCGAGCTGGTCTTCATTGGAAGTATTGCCAACCATCAAGAGCCTTCTCCAGTGGCCCCGAAGGGATTGGAAATATCATCTGCGTTGCCTTCCTCCCATGTCCTCTCTATCGAAAGACTACGGATAATAAATTGCCCTCAACTTGGCATGGCTCCCCGCACTACTTCTTCGTTGCCATCGCTCAGCACAAGATCGATTCGCCCTAGATGTCTGATAATCGATGGATGTCACAGCAAGCAGTTGCTCAGGTTATTGCGAGGACTCGACACAGTCAACCTCAAGATATTGAAAATCACGAATTGTGATGACATGGAGCGTCTATTTGTCTATTGAAGATCTTCCACGACTCTTACTTTTGCCTCCCGACATCTTTCAAAAGCTTGTATCCCTCGAAAAGATTGAACTTAGGAAATGCCCTTTGGTTTCTTCGTTGCCGGATTTGGGTCTTCTTACCTCTTTGCGGTCTTTGGAAATTCGTGATTGCCCTAAAATAAAGGATTTGCCAGGTGTAAATCGTCTTACCTCCTTGGAATCCTTGATTATATATGACTGCCCTGAGCTCGATAAAAAGTACAGCGAGAGAGTAGATGACGAAGGAAACAATATCAATCCTCACTGGAACAACATCTCACACATTCGTAACGTTTACTTTGAGTGATCATTAAAGCTGCCATTAGTTCCATGAGCATATTTTAGCAGGCCTCTATTCTTATCTCAAGGTACTACCTCTCTTCTTTACGTTCTTCTCATACTTTAAACATGCATGCTTCTACATTATAGTAGATTCTCTCTCTTCTACTTGCACATCCTCCGTGCTTGTTTGAAATATGCTTCTATTCGTATCTCAAGGTGTGAACTCTGTTCCTGCTAAGATATTATATTGTAGAACAACTCGAATGCCCTATTTGTTTCAACACACCACTAGTTTTTCAACATCCGTTTCCTGTGCAATTTACTTGATGTCATGTTTCAAAGGAATCTCATACATAAAAAAAAAGAATCTAGAAGTGTTACAAATATCTCTAATCACCTCGGATTCAGACTACAGTCTTATCTTTTTATAGCGGAAATGCACATACATTCTTTTTTCTTGACTCTTGATAGGGAAAGTAGCACATTTGTGTATCCTGCACATCTTTAATTGGACAGATGATATCAATTTAAAGGGTGCAGACTATGCTGCTTGTGAATAAAAACATTGTTTACGTTTTTACACTACATGTTTAAAGTTTATCGGTTACAGTGGATATTCTGTAGCTGTGGAATACCTTGTTAACTGCTATCTCTATCCACTGTGCTTATTATTAACTAACAATTTTGGGTCTCTTACCTCTCTGCGGTCTTTGCGTATTTGTAGATGCCCCAAACTAAAGGATTTGCCAAGCGGTCTTACCTCCTTGGAACACTTGAGTATAGATGACTGCCCCGAGCTCACTAAAAAGTACAGCAAGAGAGTAGATGACAAAGGAAACAATATCAATCCTCACTGGAACAACATCTCACACATTTGTAAAGTTAACTTACGATGATTATAAAGCTGCCATCAGTTTCATGAGCATATTTTTACAGGCTTCTGTTCGTATCTCAAGGTGCGACCTCTGTTCTTTTCATTTTTCTACAGGTTTCCTGTGCAGTTTACATGCCTTCATGTTTTAAAGGAGTCTCGTAGATAAAGAACATTAACAAATTTAGATCGTTACAGATGTCTCTAACTCACCTCAGATTCAGACGACAGACTAACTTCTTATTACAGAATTTCACATGCATTCTTTATTCTTGACTCTTGATAGAGAAAGTAGCACATTTGTGTATCCATTGGACAGATGATATCAATTTATAGGGTGCAGACTATGCTGCTTGTGAATAAAAACATTGTTTATGATTTTACACTACATGTTTAAATTTTAATGGTTACAGTAGATATTCTGTAGCTGAGGAATACCTTGTTAATTGTTGTCTTTATCCAATGTGCTTATTTTTAACTAACAATTTTGGGGAACAGATATTCTCTGATTTTATCAATAACAAAAAGAATAAGATCAGCATGTGGTTTTTAAAGTAAGTAGAAGCCTATACATACCATGTGCTCATAGCACACCGTTTTTTTTTTTAAATTTTGACTAAACGATTAAGAGACATAGCATCACAGGTAAGTCATTATCAATGAAGTAGGTCGTTCTAGATAGATTTCCTTACATCACATTCCATTGTGTGGGAAAATCTTCAAGCTACTTCTTCAACTGTGTTTTGTTAATGAGTTTCTACCGTGCACACTATTATTACCTTCATGTATATATCTATTGCAAACGCCTTAAAGTTTTTTGCCATTGTGTTAGTTGCTCATTTCTGACTAGTGATCGTGGTCCTGCTAAGCATAAATTGATGACTCGTTAATTTCATTCTTATGTTTCCAGGTTCATTTGATTAATAAGTGAAGTTCCTCTATAGCATATACCTGTGCTTCTAGTTGATGATGAATATAGGTTTCAGTTATTCAAAAGAAAGAATAGGCACCAGTCTAGTTACAAAAAAAGGGACAAAAATCAAGTGATATATCTTCATCCAAGTATTTCAATCAAGGAATTGGCAAGATTCTGAATATTATTTATTTTTGGCTAATATAAGAGTTCTCTCTCTTTCATGGTAAGCTATTTCTTGTAGGGTATTGTCTTTTTTATTTCATTCTGTGTGCTATGTTTTTATTATAGTTTGAGAAAAAATATATGCAATCAAGTCATTTTCAAAATTACCTTTTCATTTAATAATCGTTATATAAGGAATATTTAATTCTTTAAAGTGACGTGGCATTCTATGTAAGGAACGTTGTAAGAGGATACTTGGAGAGTAAAATGAAAGATTTGCATTTAACTGGAGATGGAAATCATCAATCTTTATGCATGTTTTAGCGTTCCAAGATTGAGTATCTAATTCTAGATGGGTCGTATTTCTTATAATCTTATCTTTTTCTACAAGCGGCACACTTGATAGATTTTCATAAGTTAATGCAACTTACATAGGTGACCTCAGCACCTAAAAAATGATAACTGGACCCTTCACGTACATTATTTAGTTGATAAAGATATCTTCATCTCCTTTATTATAGTATGTTTGTTTACAACTATAATGTGCCCACTATAGAATGTAGAAACTGTGTTCGATTTAGTTGTGAAACAATATACGACTGCTATTTGTCTGTAGCTTTTAGTATTTATATATTTCATTACTGTATTTGTTCCTAACTGAATAAATTCATCTTGATGCCAATATTTTTTGCCTCTAGGAACTTTTAAATTTACAAGTGAGTTCTGGTCCAGCAGAAGCAGGTGGCTAAGCTTCGAAGAGAAGGATCACTACATTTTGTATTACAAATTGACAAGGAAGACAAAAAGAAAAAAATATTCTGTCATGTTACATGTTACATTCA
The DNA here is from genome assembly GCA_963693085.1 of Alisma plantago-aquatica. Lineage (NCBI taxonomy): Eukaryota > Viridiplantae > Streptophyta > Magnoliopsida > Alismatales > Alismataceae > Alisma > Alisma plantago-aquatica. Next base: position 727,092,086 of record OY856410.1, on the reverse strand, counting down.
GTTATGTGAGAGTTTTTTTAGGAACTGCTTACCTATCCACCAACAACCAACCCACTTATTGTTAATTTTTGTTGTAAGTGTTTCATTTATCCTATAATTTGGGAGTCCCGTAACAATGATATAAGTTAATTCTTATCAAAAGTTGTCTCTGAGAAACATCTTGTACCTTATGTTAATTCAGATGAAAGCATATCTATATGATGCTGCCAAGAATCTCTTTCATCTTTCTTTTTTACTAGAATAGCACTATATCTTATCATATGAGATGGATCTTTATGTAATGATTCTTATGCTGCGGTTTGTAGGGAATAATGGATGTGGGAGGAAATTGTTTCTATATATACTACAAACATGTAGGGAGTTGAATGTGACACACTTTGGTGTAACTATGTAAGATGATATATAATACGTGATTTTACATGTTATATTGGGTTCAGTTTGAGGCCTAAGAAGACCATGGGCCATGATGTACTTTAGGCTTAGGGTGAAAATGACTCCTTTGTTGACGTTAAACATGATATCATGTGGCTTGAAGGTGGCTCTATTAATTCTAGTGTAGAGGTTGGTAATATGATCTTATTGGACAACAAACTTGGGGGGGAGTGGGTAGATGGAATCAGTTTAAATACTAAAAGCTAGTGTAGAGGTTAATTCACATGTTATATTGGGTTCAGTTTGAGGCCTAAGAAGACCATGGGCCATGATGTACTTTAGGCTTAGGGTGAAAATGACTCCTTTGTTGACGTTAAACATGATATCATGTGGCTTGAAGGTGGCTCTATTAATTCTAGTGTAGAGGTTGGTAATATGATCTTATTGGACAACAAACTTGGGGGGGAGTGGGTAGATGGAATCAGTTTAAATACTAAAAGCTAGTGTAGAGGTTAATTCACATGTTATATTGGGTTCAGTTTGAGGCCTAAGAAGACCATGGGCCATGATGTACTTTAGGCTTAGGGTGAAAATGACTCCTTTGTTGACGTTAAACATGATATCATGTGGCTTGAAGGTGGCTCTATTAATTCTAGTGTAGAGGTTGGTAATATGATCTTATTGGACAACAAACTTGGGGGGGAGTGGGTAGATGGAATCAGTTTAAATACTAAAAGCTAGTGTAGAGGTTAATTCTAGTGTAGAAGTTGGTAATATGATCTTATTGGACAACAAACTATATGATTCTGCCCAGAATCTCTTTCATCTTTCTTTTTTACTAGAATGGCACTATATCTTATCGTATGAGATGGATCTTTATGTAATGATTCTTATGCTGCGAGTTTGTAGGGAATAATTGACGTGGGAGGAAACTTTTTCTGTATATACTACAAACATGTAGGGAGTTGAATGTGATACACGTTGGTGTAACTGTAAGATGATATAGAATACGTGATTTCATATGTTATATAGAATATGTGACTTCACAAGGTGGCTGTCACCATTGTGTTTCTCCTTTCCGCTACTCCAAAAGACTAGAGTTATAGAGGTTGAGATGGTAGTTCTATGTTCTCTAACTAGGAGAGAAGACAATGATGATTCTTGAAGAAGGATACTAGCCACTACAAGGTAATCGGGTGTGTGATCGGGAAGTTAAGGGCATGTCCATGATGTTTTCTCTATTATCTTGGTTCGGCTAAGTGGTTTGGTTCAGTAGTGTCTTAGGTGTCTAGGATGTTTCTAGACCTGGGAATATTTTTTTAGATGAACATGTCTGAGTCATCTCGACCATGTGTCTAGGTGAGTCTTGTGCATTCACGCTTCCTAGATCATCAATTGATAAGTCTTGTAAAAGGGTAATTGGTACATAAGCAATCATTTAATAGATAGAATCATCATTGTTTTTACTAGTTGTGCCAAGCTTTACCGCTTTAATGAGGCTTATTTTGTTTAAATCATGAAGACCAAATCAATAAAGTAAACAATATATTCATCCATAAAAGTATGTTGGTTTTGCAACAGAAACTTGTATTATTGTTATCATTTTTTGTCCAAATATCATGGTATATACAGGTTTTCTTCCAGAAAATGTTGCTGACAAAAGATAATGCAGCTGACTTTGTTGGTAGGTTTTTTGTTATATATCTTTTAAAATATATTTCATATTTTTTTTTACAAAAGGAATTACTAATGATTACCCAAAGTTGTAACTCTGCCTGGAGTAACTAACTCCTGCCGGTCCCAAGCCCGGTGTAAAGAGGAGGGCAACATGTAGTATTAAAAACTTAAAGAGCAATCTTATTAACTATGAAGGAGTACAGTGAGTCCTATAAATAGACCTAACTCAGGGTACAATGTGCATGTGGAACTTAATATGATAAAACAGACTAACACTACTCGGCTTAAGTAGGAATAGCCCATTAGTCCTAATTAAGCAAATGAGAGAGAATTACTAATCACACTACTACTCCTCAAGCTGGAGAGTATACATATATATTCCGACCTTGGTACACATGTAGTTGGACTTGGAGGAAGGTGGAAGTGGCTTGGTGAAGATGTTCTCTAGTATTTTTATATGAAGTGAAAATATTTTTGGCACGAATCATATTGCGTACAAAGTGGTTGCCAACCTCTCTGTGTTTGTGGCGCTCATGAGACACATGGTTGTTTGCTATATATGTTGCATTTTGATTGTCACATTTAAGGATGATTGGAGATCATATAAGAATGCCAATAGCATGGAGAATTGATGTCACCCATTGGATCTTGCAATAAGTATGAGTCATAGCTCTATATTCTACTTTAGTGCTGGAACGGGTAACGATAGAATGCTTCTTACTTTGCCAGTGATGGCATATTTTCCCAGGAGAACACAATAACCATAGGTGGATATCCTATCATTGACATCCCCAACCCAATAGACATGAGAATAATAGGTTAAGGAATTGTCTGGAGGAGGCTTTTGTATGAAAACCCTTCCCGAGACACTTTTCAGACTTTGTACAATCCTCTGTACTAGGCTCCATTGACTGATGAGAAGCTTAGCCATGTATTGACTAACCACGCTGACTACAAAGGAAATGTTTAAACGAATGATAGTTAGGTAAATCAACTACCTAACCATGCATCAATATTGTTTAGGATCATGAAAGGACCCCCCCCACAAGATACAACTTTGGTGTGGCAGTCCATTAGAGAGGAGACATGCTTGGATTCAAGCATGTCAGAGTCAAAAAGAAGATCTAGGACATTTCTGTGCTATGAGAGGTGGATGCCACTCTTAGAACATAAGACTTCAATACTCAAGAAGTTGCGAAGATAGCCCAGGTCCTTTGTGTGGAAATGTGATGTGAGAGATTTGTTCAAACTTGAAATTTCTACAGTGCCACTATCAGTGATGATATGTCATCCGCATAGACAACTAAAATGATGATTCTAATGGTGTTTTAGAGAAGGACTATGGTCACTGGAAGATCTAGAAAACCCTAGAGAGGAAAGGACACCACTGAGCTTGTTGAACCACGCTCGAGGCGATTGCTTGAAGCCATAGAGGGACCATCTAAAACAGAAGACATGAGAAGACTCCCATGAATGGTGAATCTTGATGGTTGTAGCATATATACCCTATCCTCTAGCTAATCATGAAGTCAGTCATTTTTTATGTCAAGCTGCTATAGGGACCAATCTTTTTCAGTTCTTAAGGAGATAACAAGTCAAATAGAGACAATACAGGTGACTACCAAAAAGGTCTCAAAGAACTCCCACCATATGTTTAGGTGAAGCCTTTCACAACCAGATTGGCCTTAACATCTCCAATCAATCAAGTCAAAACGAACTTATCAAATGATAGTCGACCATGTTCATGTTTTGAGGCGGCGGAACAAGATCCTAGATTCCATTCTCGAGCATTGTTGTCATTTCTTAATGCATTGAAACTTTACAACCAAGGTGTCGAAGAGCCTCATGGTAGATTTTCAGGATTTGGATGGAGTTTAGATGTTAGGCAAAGGTTTTAGCATTACGAGAAAGTTTTACAAGACAACATGTACAAGAAATAGGGTGTCGAGTGCAAAAACTTGTACCTTTTTGGAGTGCCACAGAGCATTTTGAATCCTCATAATTGGACGATTTAGGCGGAACCTGGAATTGGGAATAATGCTTTAGGCCTCAACGATAGCCATTGGCAAACTCATGAACTGAATTTGTTTCAAGAGGAACATTAGGATCCTTGGGATCAATGGGATAATTAACCAGAGGATCAATGGGAGGGGACTCCACTGATATAAACTCCACTACATCAGATAGATCTAACTCAACAAATTCATTTGGAGGTAATGATGACGTAGATGAAGGTGTGACAAAGAAAATATCTAATTCATGGAAGGTGACATCAGACGAGACATACATGTGATGGTGACTTGAAATATAACACTTATAACCTTTTTGGAAGGTGGAATAGACATTTTGATAGAACGAGGATCAAGTTTGTCTACCTTTGGATCAAAGTTATGAACAAAGGCAGTACATCCAAAATCGCATAAAGGGAGATGAAAAAACTTATATTCTTGAAAAAAATAGAGAAAGAGGAATCTTGTTTTGGAGAACAAAGGAAGGTTTCCAGTTGATGAGGCACTATACAGTGAGAATAACTTCATACCAGTTAGGTTTGGTTAAGTTAGCTTGGAAAAGAAGAGCTTGGGTAATATCCAAGAATTGTCTATTATTGTGTTCAACAACCCCATTTTATTGTGCAGTGTGAGTACAAGATCTTTTGTTGACAACCCCACTCTCAGAGCAAAAAGATGTCATGGAGCCAGTGACATATTCTAAAGCATTGTCGATTTATAGCATTTTAATGAATTTTATCAAATTGTGTTGAAATCATTTTACAAAAGGTTTTGAATATATCAAACATATCATCATGTGGAATTCCAACATATATATCTAAGTTATTCCTGAGAAATCATCGACAAAAGTAACAATATAGAAAAATTCATTACAACTAGTGGTTTGAAACAGACCAAAAATGTTACTATGAACCAAATCAATGACAACTTTTGAACATCAAAAAGTTTTGCGGGGAAAAAAATTCTATGATACTTGCCTAATTGACAAACATCACATGGAAAGCTATTAAACTAGATAAACATGGATCCATATGTTTGAGCTTGTCTAAGGATGGGTAACCAGAGCATTGATGAAACTAAAGGGGCAAACAAGAAACAAGGACAGAGTGAGGTGCTACATCGCCAAAATAGTACATATCACCAACTCTATAGCCCAAACCAATCGTCTTATAGTTTCAAGAATCCTAAAAGAAAAAGCCATGACTATTGAAGCACCAATATTTAGGATGAACACCAACTTGATCAATTATCACTTCGGTCATGTCTAAGGTAAAATGTTTTGCTGTAAAAATCTTGACGCTAAGAATTTGTGGAGCAAAATATGTTATTGAAGGGAGTTTTCAATGGTCCAATGTATGTCTTGTTTGGAGATAGGTGTGGTGATTTGCATATTTACATCATTGATGATGTGTTACCTTTCTCTTTGTCAATGACTATTGTTAACTAGTGTTTTATTTAAGTTCTTTATATTCTCTTGTTATTTTCCTATTCTACAAGGACCTCTATGTAATTGTTCTCTTTATAAATATACAGGTTACACACATTGTGTACCTTAACCCTTACAGTCACTCAAGATGGTATTAGAGCAGGTTCGATAGCCGCCAACCTCCCCAGTCGTAGCCCCCCCCCCCCCCCCCGCTTGTCCCGACCGGCCGTCGGCTGCCGTTGGGCTACTAGCCCGCCGCCGTTGGCCGTACTTCCCTACTGAGCCGTCGGGTGGTCCTTCGTGTGTGGAGCTGGCCTGCTAGTGCAGCCCGACCATCTGTTGTTCGTCTATGGTTGTTTGGTTGAAGGTCTTTGGAGATCTACTCCTTCTGTTTGCCAGCATCGGCCCTTGAGTCGCCGGGTTCTCTACTGCGCCTTGGTGTAGTCGACATGTAGGCTGGTCTTTCCATTTGTTCTCTCTTCCTGCTGCCACCTAGCCAGAGGATCTAGGTGGTTAGAACCACCCCTACTGCTATTTTCTGCTACTTGTGGACTCGGTCTCCCGGATGGCTTCCTCCCATGAAGACTTTCGTCGTCAGGTGACCACTATGAAGCTAGACGAATGCAACTACGAACATTGGGTTTTCTCTATGGAGATCGTTGCGAAGTCACAAGGCAAACATTCCCGTCTGACTGAGGCTCCGCCTACTACTACCGAGTCCAAGGACAAAAAGATCTATGATGACTGGGTCAATGATGACTCGACTGTGATGATGTAGATTCTGAACAGCAGCGAAACTCGCATCAGCGTCACTCTGCTTCGTCTCCCGACTGCCAAGGAGATGTGGTATCAACTGACCATCACCTACTCTCATAGAAAAAATCCGAAGAAGGTGTTTGATCTGAACAAATAGCTGTATCGTATGCACTTTACTGGACCTGATATTGTTGACTACTTTTCCACCTTTAAGGGTGTCTGGGCTGAGCTTGAGAATCTTCGTCCCTTATCTACTGACTTGGCCACGATGCAACAAAAATGATAGGAACTCCAGGTTGTCAGTTCCTCTGCGGCCTTCCTGACTCATACGCTGGGGTGGTTGACCAGATACTCGCCAGTGATCCATTACCAACATTGGAGAGTGCCTTTCAGCATCTCCAACGCCTGCTGGCTTCCTCATCAGATCTTCCTTCTGACACGGCTGACCCTACTGCTCTTACTGCTATGTCAAGTCGTGGTCGTGGCATGGGTCGTGGGCGACCTTCAGACAATCGTTCTACTGATCCTGGTCGGGGACGTGGATCATCTGGTCGTGGCTCATCTGCTGATGCTTCTAGAGGTGTTGCTGCTCAGCGTTACTGACTTCTGTGGCCGCACCAACCATATTGAAGACAAATGTTGGAAGAAATATGACACACCTGTGTGGGCCAATGCTGCGTCTGAAAGTGCTTCTCAGACGCCCACTGCTGCTCCCTCGACTGCGTCCACTGTTGAGTTCATCCGCTCTGAGGTGAAACGCCTTCCGCTTGAGATGACTGGTGCTTCCTCCTCATCTGCTGTTGAATCTGGAGCTCACGCGACCACGTACTCTGGTTGTGATTCTGCCTTCTTGAGTGCTCCTTCTAGTGTTGGTAATGCCAAATGGGTGATTGACTCTGGAGCCTCCTCTCATATATCTGACAACCGTTCTCTGTTTTATAAACTGTCTCTATTTTATAAACTGTCTAAACATTGTTCTAAATCTACTATTATGCTTGCTGATGGTTCTAACTCTGCTGTATCTGGGATTGGCAATATCTTTGCTCAAGTCCTTCTGCGTTCTACTTTATATGTGCCAAATTTTCCACTGAATCTACTATCTATCAGTAAAATTGTCCACAATCTTAACTGCAGTCTGACATTTGTACCGGGTACTTGTGTTTTTCAGGACCTTCGTACGAGGATGAAGATTGGTAGGGGCATGAAGGACCTGATGGACTCTATTACTTGGACGAGTTGAAACAGATTGGCACTACAACTCTGGCTTCAACTCTATCATCTTCTGTTTCTACATTACAGTGGCATTTCAGACTTGGGCATTCGTCAGTTGAGAAATTAAAATATGTTATTTTTGGTGTAGGCTCGCATAGTTTTCAGTGTGAGACATGTCAATTAGGCAAACAGTCTAGAACTATATTTCCCAAAAAAACTTAGATTGGTAGCAAAAATATTTTTGATTTGGTGCAATACTGATGTATGGGGTCCCTGTCATATTCCAAGTTTATCTGGCAATAAATATTTTATTTTGTTCATTGATGATTACTCCCGTACTACCTGGTTATTTCTGTTGAAAGATAGATCCCAAGTTCCGCCAACTATTAAATTCTTCTTTGCTGAAATTAAAACTAAGAATTCTATGCCTATTAAGATTCTGTGTACTGATAATGCATTGGAATTCGTTCAAAAAAATGTGGAGTTGTTTTGCCGTTCTGTGGGGACACTCCATTAGATGTCTTGTGCTTATAAAACCCAACAGAATGGTGTAGCTGAGAGGAAGAATAGGCATTTACTTGAAGTTACTAGAACTATAATGTTGCATTCTAATGTTCCCAAACATTTTTGGCCAGAAGCCGTTCTTACTGCCTGTTTTCTGATAAATCGTATGCCTTCCTCTGTTATTGGGAATAAAATTCTTGTACAAGTACTACAACAAAATCTTCCTCTATTTTCTGTTCCTCCAAGAATTTTTGGGTCGACTTGTTTTGTTCGCTTGCTTGGTCCTACTCAAGAAAAGTTGTCCCCTCGAGCTGAAAATATATATTTTTCTGGGATAATCAAGAACTCAGAAAGGATACCGCTGCTATGGCCCTGTTCATAAAAAGTGGTTCACGAGTAGTGATGCCATTTTTTTTAGGATACTCCGTGCTACTCTACTAAAGGGACTATGTTGAGTTCATATTTGATTGCAGCACCTCTACCTATTATTGCTGATTCTACCTCTTCTGTGCAACCGGATGAGACTTCATCTCCTCCTCTCATAGTTTATCAACGCAGAAATCAGCTGTCGCAGCCTACTCCTGCTCAAGACCCCCCCCCCCACTGACAACCAATCTTCTCCTTCAGAAAGTCCTGCCCCTACTGAGGTAACTTCTGATCTAGATTTACCAATAGCTCTTAGGAAAGGTACTAGATCATGTACATCTCATAATATTGCTAACTATGTCTCCTCTGCTCACGTGAGTGTTCATGTTAGTAATTTTGTTGCTGCTCTGTTTGCTATTTCTGTACCCAAAAATGTGCATGATGCATTACATAGTAAGGCCTAGACTCAAGCCATGACTGGGGAGATGGCTGCTCTGACTGACAGGGGTACTTGGGATCTGGTTGATCCTCCTTCTGATTGCAAACATGTTGGACGCCGTTGGGTTTACACTGTTAAGTATCATCCTGATGGAATAGTTGGACGCCTGAAGACTCACCTCGTGGCGAAAGGGTACACTCAGACCTATGGTATTGATTATTTTGAAACTTTTTCTCCTGTTGCCAGGCTCAATTCTGTGCACGTTCTGCTCTATGTGGCAATCAATCTGGATTGGCCTCTTTTCCAACTGGACGTGAAAAATGCCTTTCTTTATGGTGATCTTCAAGAGGAGGTCTATATGGAGCAACCACCTGGATTTGTTGCTCAAGGGGAGTCACACAAAGTCTGCCGTCTCAAAAAGTCTATTTATGGACTCAAACAGAGTCCGCGTGCCTGGTTTGACAAACTGAGAAAGATTCTGTCTACTTATGGCTTTCTCAGATCTCATGTTGATCATTTTGTCTTTATTAAAAAGACGTCCACTGGTATTGTAGTTCTTATTGTGTAGGTTGACGACATTATCTTATCTGGCAGTGATGTCTCTGAAATTAATGCTACTAAAGCCTATTTATGCAAACATTTTGTCACTAAAGATCTGGGCAAATCGAGATATTTTTTGGGGATTGAAGTTTCTAGGACTGCTAATGCTCTTATTCTATCACAATGCAAGTATGTTCTTGATCTTCTATAGGAGACTGGCATGCTCGGAGCTCGGCCTACTGATACACTTCTAGATCCTAATGTGAATTGGGATGATGATGAATCTCCTATGTATCTTGATAGTAAAAGATATAGAAGACTGGTTGGTAAACATCTATTTAACTGTCACTAGAGCTGACATTTCTACTGTTGTTGGTCTTGTTAGCAGATATCTTGACAAACCTAGACAGTGTCATTGGGAAGAACTATGTCATATCTTGAGACATCTGAAGAAATCTCGTGGTAAAGGCATATTTTACAGAAAACATGGTCATTGCTCTCTTGAAGGCTATTCTGATTCCGACTATGCTGGAAGCAAGATACACAGAAAATCTACCTCTGGTTATTGCACTTTTGTTGGTGGAAATCTGGTTACCTGGAAGAGCAAAAAGCAAAATGTTGTTGCCAGATATAGTGTTGAGGCTGAGTATCGTGCTATGGCTCATACTGCATGCAAGCTTCTATGGGTGAAATCTCTTCTAAAAGAACTTGATGTGAGGTCTTTTGCATCTATTCCTATGCATTGTGATAATAAAGCAGCTATTTTTATTATAAATAATCATGTCTTTCATGAGCGGACCAAACACATTGAAATTGACTGCCACTTCATCAGAGAATCTATTCTGACTGGTCGTATCTTCACTCCTTTTACCCGCTCAGAAGACCAAGTTGTTGATATCTTCACGAAGCTGCTGACCAAGAAACATTTATGCTCTCTTGTGGACAAGTTGGGCATGATTGATATCTATGATCCAACTTGAGGGGGAGTGTTAACTAGTGTTTTATCTAAGTTCTTTATATTCTCTTGTTATTTTCCTATTCTACAAGGACCTCTATATAATTGTTCTCTTTATAAATATACGGGGTACACACATTGTGTACCCTAACCTTTACAGTCCACTCAAGAACTATAGCTTGACCTTGTTAAGAATCCTGGAAAATATGTCACTGTTGAAATATAACGTCATGTCGTCTACTAGAACACGACCTTCTTCCCAAAAAATGACGATTCATTACTCGAGCCAACTTGTTGCCATTTTCCACCAGCTAAATCCCCTGAAGAATTTGCTAACATCAGATTGTGACCAGATTATATTAAAACCCTTTCCTCCTCGAATTCGATAATAATCATTTCTTCCAAACTTGGAACTGGTTTTTATTGTCATCGTCTTCTGCCTTTTCCAGTGGCATTGCTAAACATCATCAGTTTACCTATGTGTCTGAAAATCCTTGAATTTAACATACTCTGCAACATGGTGCAGGACTTCGACTTCGTGTCGACTTTGCCAGGTGTGGAAATGGAAGTTTGTGGAAACTTCCCAAGGAAGTTTCGAGGAATTAAACACAAACTTCGATAAACTTTGATGTCATTTTTTTGAAGAAAAAGATGTGAATTGAAGGAAACTTTCACTGAAAACTTCTAATTATGTTATACCTCTATTTTATATTTATTAATTTAACATAAAAACACTATTCACGAGTCTATAGATCTAGGTAGGTTGATAATAAAAATGTGTATGATGCATTACATAGTAAGGCCTAGACTCAAGCCATGACTGGGGAGATGGCTGCTCTGACTGATAGGGGTACTTGGGATCTGGTTGATCCTCCTTCTGATTGCAAACCTGTTGGACGTCGTTGGGTTTACACTGTTAAGTATCATCCTGATGGAACAGTTTAACGCCTGAAGACTCACCTCGTGGCGAAAGGGTACACTCAGACCTATGGTATTGATTATTTTGAAACTTTTTCTCCTGTTGCCAGGCTCAATTCTGTGCACGTTCTGCTCTATGTGGCAATCAATCTGGATTGGCCTCTTTTCCAACTGGACGTGAAAAATGCCTTTCTTTATGGTGATCTCCAAGAAGAGGTCTATATGGAGCAACCACCTGGATTTGTTGCTCAAGGGGAGTCACACAAAGTCTGTCGTCTCAAAAAGTCTATTTATGGACTCAAACAGAGTCCGCGTGCCTGGTTTGACAAACTGAGAAAGATTCTGTCTACTTATGGCTTTCTCAGATCTCATGTTGATCATTCTGTCTTTATTAAAAAGGCGTCCACTAATATTGTAGTTCTTATTGTGTACGTTGACGACATTATCTTATCTGGCAGTGATCTCTCTGAAATTAATGCTACTAAAGCCTATTTATGCAAACATTTTGTCACTAAAGATCTGGGCAAATCGAGATATTTTTTGGGGATTGAAGTTTCTAGGACTGCTAATGCTCTTGTTCTATCACAATGCAAGTATGTTCTTGATCTTCTACAGGAGACCGGCATGCTCGGAGCTCGGCCTACTGATACACTTCTAGATCCTAATGTGAATTGGGATGATGATGATCTCCTATGTATCCTGATAGTAAAAGATATAGAAGACTGGTTGGTAAACATCTATTTGACTGTCACTAGAGCTGACATTTCTACTGTTGTTGGTCTTGTTAGCAGATATCTTGACAAACCTAGACAGTGTCATTGGGAAGCACTATGTCATATCTTGAGACATCTGAAGAAATCTCGTGGTAAAGGACTATTTTACAGAAAACATGGTCATTGCTCTCTTGAAGGCTGTTCTGATTCTGACTATGCTGGAAGCAAGATACACAGAAAATCTACCTCTGGTTATTGCACTTTTGTTGGTGGAAATCTGGTTACCTGGTGGAGCAAAAAGCAAAATGTTGTTGCCAGATCTAGTGCTGAGGCTGAGTATCGTGCTATGGCTCATACTGCATGCAAGCTTCTATGGGTGAAATCTCTTCTAAAAGAACTTGATGTGAGATCTTTTGCTCCTATTCCTATGCATTGTGATAATAAAGCAGCTATTTTTATTATAAATAATCATGTCTTTCATGAGCGGACCAAACACATTGAAATTGACTGCCACTTCATCAAAGAATCTATTCTGAATGGTCGTATCTACACTCCTTTTACCCGCTCAGAAGACCAAGTTGCTGATATCTTCACGAAGCTGCTGACCAAGAAACATTTATGTTCTCTTGTGGACAAGTTGGGCATGATTGATATCTATGCTCCAACTTGAGGGGGAGTGTTAACTAGTGTTTTATCTATGTTCTTTATATTCTCTTGTTATTTTCCTATTCTACAAGGACCTCTATATAATTGTTCTCTTTATAAATATACAGGGTACACACATTGTGTACCCTAACCTTTACAGTCCACTCAAGAACTATAGCTTGACCTTGTTAAGAATCCTGGAAAATATGCCACTGTTGAAATATAACGTCATGTCGTCTACTAGAACACGACCTTCTTTCCAAAAAATGACGATTCATTACTCGAGCCAACTTGTTGCCATTTTCCACCAGCTAAATCCCCTGAAGAATTTGCTAACATCAGATTGTGACCATATTATATTAAAACCCTTTCCTCCTCGAATTCGATAATAATCATTTCTGCCAAACTTGGAACTGGTTTTTATTGTCATCGTCTTCTGCCTTTTCCAGTGGCATTGCTAAACATCATCAGTTTACCTAAGTGTCTAAAAATCCTTGACTTTAACATACTCTGCAGCATGGTGCAGGACTTCGACTTCGTGTCGACTTTGCCAGGTGTGGAAATGGAAGTTTGTGGAAACTTCCCAAGGAAGTTTCGAGGAATTAAACACAAACTTCGATAAACTTTGATGTCATTTTTTTGAAGAAAAAGATGTGAATTGAAGGAAACTTTCATTGAAAACTTCTAATTATGTTATACCTCTATTTTATATTTATTAATTTAACATAAAAACACTATTCACGAGTCTATAGCCCTAGGTAGGTTGATAATACAATGTCTTTCTTGCAAGAGTCAAATGTGCAATATACATATACAACTACAGTTCAAATGTGCAATATACATATACAACTACAGTTCATTACATGTATTATATACAATATGCAGTCAAATAGTAGTGACAACACCCTCTCTAGGAAAGGGTGGCAACAAAAAACATAGGAGTTGATATTAGAAGTGAAGAGGGTGGGAGGCGACACTTATGCCTTATATGGCCATTAGGGGACTAGTTAGGATTTATGTTTTGACCGTCTCAACTTCATCCCAACTTTGCCAACTTTGAGGAAACTTCGACAACTTCAGAGAAGTGAGACGAAAATATGCAAAAAAGTCAACTTCGCCAACATCATTGAAACTTCGCACCAAAGTTTGGATGAGGCTGAAGTATTTGGTATTCGACTTCGCCTATGATCGAATTTCAAAACTTTGGCAGAACTTCGCCCAGCCAACATAGAGCGACCATCGATGATGATGAAAAGCATCTGGGATTGCCATCAACCTTGCTCCAACTCACCTTCTTGACATCTTTGTCTACTACATTTTACCATGACTCGAATCATTTCCACTGATATCATCAAACGACCTCTAACAAGATCAATACTTGTCATTGTAGGCAGATCTGAATCCTATTGCCTCTTTTTTAATTCTTAGAACGTTAGTGACAGTGTTGCCCTGAGCTGAAGGCTTTTCAAGGATTGCATCATGCTACATCACTATTGTACTTAGAAATATGTAATAGTTCTGCAACGATTTGACATATTTGAATCATCTAACCTTATTGTAGTACTTGGAAACATAGGTTTGCACTAAGTGTAGGACCACACATCTGATCCATCTGCTTGCAGTCCTTGGAAAATGCCATTGCCCCAATCTTAAGGAAAGGTTCCAGAGAAGGATGACATCTCACACCTTCATAGGGTTTACATTATGCGATCACTAAATCTCTGATCTAGTCCATAGGTATCCATGCACATTTGAAGATGCAGCCTCTCTTCTTTTTCCTTTTCTCATACTATAGACCGTCATGCTCGTGCTTCAAATATTATGGTGGATGAATGCTCTCTGCTCAAATGAATGACTCAAATATAAGTTGTCAGTATAAAGTTACATAAACATAAACTCCATTATGCTCTTCACATCCTACTATATAAAGTTATATAGTATCTTTACTGAATCGAGTTGAATCTCTCCTGTGATAATTTTATATATTAAAGAAAAGCAGCTATGATATTTCATTTTGTTACAATATGCTACTTATGTTTTGATTTTTTATCTAGTGAAGATCTATGCACTACATATTGATGCTTACAATGAATATTCTGTAGTTCTGTCATACCTACATCATTGCAGTTGCTATGCATTGTGCTTATCAACAGTTTGTGGGAACATACTTTCTTTCATTATTCATATAAATATAGGGGATCCCCTCATTAAAAAATAAAATTTTATTATTAATATTAATGGAAGGGATGGAATCACATTAAGGTTGTAAATCAAGTATTTGTTTACACACACCTTGTTCTAGTTACACTTGGATTTGTGACTTTCAGCAAGAAAATAAAGTTGAAACATCCCATGGAAGACAACATTGTTTGACTAGGCAATTCTGGATAGGATATTCTTACATTTATCGCATTTTGCAAAAAGAATTATCCAAGCAACTGCTTCAATTATGTTTCATAATCAAATTGCTATCATGCGCACTGAAGAATATATTTATGCAAATGACTTCTTATTAAATCTTTTATTTTGTTTTGATCATTTGTTAGTGTGGTTGTCACAGTCCTACTAAGCTGAACTCGATGTCCCTTTATCTTAATACTTATGCCTCCATGTTCATTTGATTTAGAAATGAAGTTTTCGAAGTGAGCTTCTAATTAATGATGAATCTGTTTTCGATTTTTCAAAATAAAAAGATAGCAATTCTACGTACAAAGAAAGAGACGACAATACATAGTGATTTATCTTCATACACATCTTCTATTCATCTGGGCCGATTTTTATTTTTACCAATATAAGAGTTCTCTCTGTCTCTCTTTAACAGTGTGCTACTTCTTTTAGGATACTGTCTTTTTCATTTCATGTTTTATGTTATGAATCTAGAATATAGTTTTGTAAAAATGCCTTAAGCCATCTTATTGTCAAAACTATGTTTCAAATAAAACGATCCTTATCTGTAAATGATAATAAAACAAAATGACACTAAAGAACTAATTTCATGTAGAATCGTTGTTGTTTTCATTATCTTTTAACCATGATTTGAGGTGACTAATAGAGTAGAGAAAAAAAAGTTTGTTATGTAGCAAAAAATTGTAATGTTGTTATTTTTTTTAAGTGTCATGGTATATGTAAGACTTCTTTAAGGAACTATTGTTGATAAAGAATAATTGCAGCTGACTTCATGGGAAGGTTTGCTGTTATCCTTTTGAAAAATACATTTCATGTATGTGTTCACAAAGCGAATTACTAACTGTTAAGTTATTAGTATATTGTGTCTTAATAAGTTAATTGGGTTTGACCCAATTACCTGTATAACGTTGCTCCTCTCCTATAAAAGGAGAGGGCACTTCCGCTATTGATGTATTGCAAGCCGTTCTTTTATCTTGGTATTGTGAGCGTGAACTTTCCGCTGTGCGTGAAACAGCCGTGCGCGAGAAACAAAACGCTCCCGGCGCCGCTTTGACCCATCCCATCCCCTCCTCTCTTCCCCGTCCTATCTTTCCCGGTTCTCCTGCTGACGACTGGCCGCAGGCGATTGCCGACTGTCCACGGGCTGCTGGCTCGGTCTATAGTAAGGGCTGCCCCCTTTGCCACAACAAGCGTGCTCCCTTCTTGCTGATCGTCTGGCTCGCCGCAAGGAGCAGACGACGGCTGAACAGCCTATGTAGAGAGGTCTTCTTCTAGCCGTCTATAGTTGAGCGTGTCCTCTTTGTTTATGCGCTAAGAACTTCCTATTCGGATCATTGTTTGGTAAATAAGAGAGAGAGAGAGAGAGAGAGAGAGAGAGAGAGAGAGAGACCCCAAATTCATATTGAGGCCAAAGACAGCAAGAAAAAGACCCCAAATTCATATTAAAAAAAACAAAGGGGTGAAGCACTTTATTAGTTTTCCTCTCCATGTGGTTTAGACCACATGGTTGAGCGCTTTCTTCTATAATTAGGGGATTCTATGTATTCAAATCACAATGCATTATTCCTGCGATTTTCTCTCCTACCATGCTACATTCTAGTAGTGCCCTTTATTTTCTGTATTCCTACCGTGCTTACATTGCGGTAGTGCCCTTTATTTTCTGTATTCCTACCGTGCTTACATTGTGGTAGTGCCCTTTATTTTCTGTATTCCTACTGTGCTTACATTCTGGTAGTGCTCTTTATTTTCTGTACTCCTACCATGTATTTATACTCGTAGTCAGTGAATTAAAAAAACGGCCTAGGCGGCCGCTTAATCGCCATGACCCTCATCCGCCTAATTTAGCCCCTAAGCGCCCGGTTAATCGTTTTGAACATAATCGCCCACTTTTTGCCCGCCTCGCCCGCTTTTTCCCGCTTTTGTTTAAAAATCCTAATGTAAGCATCTAACATTAATTAATTACATAGTCCAAGTAGTGTTGACTATAATATATGAAACTTGTATACATTAAATGTTCTATGATATACCTAGTCCTAATTTAGAATGCATACTTTGTGTGTGAGCTGTAATAATTGGGTACTGCTGTAATGCATCTAAGTAAATATCATATTGCTCTATTATACTTCTAATGCATGATTAGTTTTACTGATTTCCTTGCTGCTTTCAGTGATTCATGATTGGTACTACTGGTTAGTATTACTTTAGTGATTACTTTAATTCAATAATTCATAGTTTGTTATTTACCATTACTGATCTGTTTGCTGATTTTAGTGATTAGAGATTCTGATTAATAGTAAAGTATTGATGAATACTTAGTAAATTATTGATTTTCTGATTAGATATGTATAGAAGTTCCTTATAAATATATTTTTTATATACGCATACATGTAATTTTGTATAAAAATATATAAAATTTAGACACCCGCTTTTTAAAAAATCGCCCGCCTACCGCTTAATCAGTTACAAGGTGCTGTCCGCACGCCTCCCGCTTCCCGCTTTCTGATACCTTGCCCGTAGTGTTTGTTTTGCTTTCGGTATCGAGCTTTCAAGCTGGGACGACCTTTCCTCTATAATGGGTGACGAGAAAACTTTTGACTACTATCATCTATAGTGATATACCTAACCTCTCTGTCATCAAATTAAATGGGGATAATTTTTTTTTCTATGGATGATTGCGGTTCAAACCTTTTTAGAGTCATGCAGAAAATTGAAGTATATCAAGGATGCCTCACCGACAACACCTGATGACACTCAGGTCACCGGAAACAGCCAGGTCCGATCCTGGATCTAGGGCAGCATGGAACCATATATCGCTGTCAACTATATGTGGCATCGTAATGCCAAGCAAATGTGGGATGAGATGAAACAATTTTACGCACAAGAGGATAACTATCTTCATCTGTACAACGTGATGGATAGGATTTTTTCTGAGAAGCAAGGTGATCACCCGTTGTCCAAGTATTATGATGTGATGAAGGCACTCGCCAACCAACTGAATTTTTTCTCGCCTGCCACTTCGGCTGACGTCATAAAGAAGAGATCCATGTTAAAGTGTCTATATTAGTCTATTAGTTAAATAGGCTAATTAGTTTAGTGGGCCTTTATATTCCGGCCCATCTAGTTTAGATTACTTGGGTTCTAAGTAATAGGGCGTCTCTCCTCTCCTATATAAAGGAGAGGTCGTCAGTCTTTGTATTCATCCAACAATCTATTCCTATTCAAGCAATCTTATATTTTAACATGGTATCAAAGCCGTCGCTCCTGAAGGAACCCTAATCCGCCGCCCCGCTTCTCTCTCTCTCCAAGCCGCCGTCTTCTTCCTTCAAGCCGCCGCCGCTCCTTTCTCCAAGAGGACAATCGGGCGAGCGCCCGCCTGCGGGCGGCCGCAGCCGCCATCACCATGGCTTGGCCAGCTGCCCGCTAGGCATATCCTGGCCTCCATTGTCATCTCTATTCTCTATTCTTTTATTCTTTCCATACAACACCTCCGCTGCCTATCATAGCAACCGTCCTCCATCATCATCCGCAACAGTCGCCGCCATAGGCATCCGACGCGGTAATCTTCTTCCAGCGTCATCCGAAACCAGCAGCAGCACCAGCGGGCGCCGCCACCGCAGCCAACAGGAGCAGCACCGCCCCTAGCAGCCGCCATCTCCAGCAAACGACCATCATCCAAGCCGCCATCCCAAAGGAACACCCGCCGACCATCCGTGACGCAATCTGCATTCCCGGCGTCGATACTATCGACAGGAGGTCGATAGTATCGACTTTATCATAGCGACAGAAGAGTGTCGGCGTCACTGTACAGAAGAGCGTCAGCGTCGCTACTGTCGACAGGAGGTCGATAGTATCGACTTTATCACAACGACAGAAGAGCGTCTGTCGATACCATCGACAGTTGATCAGTAGCGATGGTATCCGCAAGCTGCTGCTCCTCCACTTCATCATCATCCCGACGATCT
This sequence comes from Alisma plantago-aquatica, assembly GCA_963693085.1. Classification (NCBI taxonomy): domain Eukaryota; kingdom Viridiplantae; phylum Streptophyta; class Magnoliopsida; order Alismatales; family Alismataceae; genus Alisma; species Alisma plantago-aquatica. Next base: position 727,073,186 of record OY856410.1, on the reverse strand, counting down.
TCATCCGCAAGTTGCTGCTGCGTTGTGCGTCATCATGCTACTGCTGCCATCTACAGTAGGCGATCACCCATCACTCTCCACCGCTACCAAACAACCATGTTTACTACCACCATATGCATTATCCCTGTTGCTATTCAGATCATTAATCGGTCCTATCTTTTGCTAATCGGATCCAATTTTGACCCTAATCGAATTTTTCATGGGGGCTCCACCCCCGCATCCCCGGATTTGTTGCCCTAATGGGCCAACAAACCCCCTTTTCGGGTCGGGACTAGATCCATTTATTTTTCTACCCGGATCTCATGTTGACCCATTTAGTATACTCTCTTTGGTTATCGGTTTCATTCTCCACATATTATCCATCTCCATTTCACATATTCCTCTCTTTTTCCACCATTTTCTTTCCCACCCACCCATATTATGTGAGCATCCCTTTTCCACATTAGGGGGGGTCGTATATCCATTTCTCCACACCAAACACTCACTTTCGTCGTATTTGGTGTGCGGGGGGGATAGAGAGGAGAGAAAGAGGAGAAGAGAGAGCGAGCATGAGAGCATATGAGAGAATGTATGAGAGAGAGTATGAGATTAGATGATGATCTATGTATTCAGTTTATATATTCCAGGCTATCTTCATGAAGCTTCACATTGTTCAGCACACCAGTTCTCTACTTGAGCCAGCAGTGAAGATCCAGCGTCGACACCATATCCGTTGTTGATGATGTATTCCTTTAGCTGCATTCACATGAGACAGATGAGTGCTTCTTCAGAAGCTCAGAGTTTTATCTTCACCGAGCTGCTTCATCACGTCTTCTCCGAGCCGCATCTACTGTATCGACATCGCCTGTAAGCTGATCCTCTTGGGATATCTACTTTCCTTGATGGATGATTTCTACTTTCCTGTCAAGCCCCCATGGTTCCTGCATCGTATCAAGCAGCAGATCGTCCGTCCGCGTTCGTGTCGTGTTAAGCATGTATTCCAATGGTGAGTTGATGTAGTATCAGGACCATTCGTCGACACTATATCCGCGTTCGTGCCGCATTAAGCACGTATTCCAGTGGCACATTCTTCATCCTGCAGAGTATCTTCAGATGTCTTCATTTCAGATGCACTTCAAGGAAGACCTTCTTCAAAGCTCGAGTATCTTCAGCCTGCAAAGTCATCATCACTATTTGATTCAGGGGGAGTATCGATTAAGGGGGAGTAACAATTTTGTATGGGAGTGATACTTATCTTCATTTTTCATTTCTTTTTATCGAGTCCTGTAACTCTCCAAGCTTGGACATGTGTTTCACCCATGCTCCAGCTTGAGGGGGAGTGTTAAAGTGTCTATATTAGTCTATTAGTTAAATAGGCTAATTAGTTTAGTGGGCCTTTATATTCCGGCCCATCTAGTTTAGATTACTTGGGTTCTAAGTAATAGGGCGTCTCTCCTCTCCTATATAAAGGAGAGGTCGTCCGTCTTTGTATTCATCCAACAATCTATTCCTATTCAAGCAATCTTATATTTTAACAATCCACTCTCATCACCGGGCACTTCCTAAATGGCCTCCATCCTCAGTATGCTGCAGTTCGTCAACTATTGCTACTCGGCACAATGCTTCCAACCATGGATCAAGCCTATGCTCGCTTGTCCCAATCTGAGATGGAATCTGCTCGCATTTCCCACACCAACGCCTTTGATGCCCAAGCTGCGGTCGTCGTCGTGACTCGCGGTTGTGGTTGTGGATGCGGACGTGGACTATGCCCGAAGGGCACATATTGTGGCAAGATGGGCCACATTGAAGATGCCTGTCATTCCAAACATGGATACCCTGCTCACCGCGGTCGAGGTCGTAGTTGGGGCATTGTGCATATTGCCCAAGCTCCACCAACTCATATCGGCCAAGTTTCAGCCTTGACGCAAGTTGCTTCCACAAACTCCACCGGAAACTCCTCTCATGTCTCTCTGACGAACGGGGAGTATGCACAACTCCTACACACCTCACTGTGTGTTGGCGATTCTCCACTACATTCTCAACCTGGAACAACAACATCATATCCTGCACAGACCGACTGGCAGATTGGCAACTCTCCTGTGTATCCTTCGCAGGCCCCGTCTTCTCACCTTGTAGCTACACATCAAGGTAATGGGACAACCATGATTGCTTCACATCCAGACTGGATAATTGATTTAGGTGCATCCCAACACATGATAGGTTTGCCACACCTCATTCAAACCTCTAGAATAGGGTAAAGGTTATATCTTATTGAGTGAATAAAAAACGAGTACATGACCCTCTCTTTTATAAGACAAGAGAGTGAGACATAGAGCAGAGCTAGGCAATATGGGATAAAAGTACAAGAGGCTTACAAAGACAAAAGACAAATATACGCTAAGTAAGAAACAACACAAAACACAGTAAAATGTATATACTAATACTCCCCCTCAAGCTGGAGCATAGATATCAATCATGCCCAGCTTGTCAATCAGAGTAGTGAATCAAGTCTTTAGAAGAATCTTGGTGAAGATATCTGCAACTTGATCGAAAGTATGCGTATAAGGCGTAGAGATTTGACCAGATAAGACAACATCTTGTACAAAATGACAGCCAACTTCGATGTGCTTAGTACGTTCATGAAAAGTAGGATTGCTTGCAATAAAGATTGCAACCTTGTTGTCACAATACATAGGAATGGAAGTGGAATGAGAGATACCAAAATCTTTCAGAAGGCCACAGACCCAGAAGAGTTCACAGGTGGTACGAGCCATGGCTCGATATTCTGCTTCAGCACTAGAACGAGCAACAACTGTTTGTTTCTTGCTGCGCCAGGTAACCAAGTTACCACCTACAAACATGCAGTAACCAGAAGTAGATCGGCGATCTATTTTGCTCCCAGCATAGTCAGAGTCAGAATACCCCACAAGATTACAGTGTCCATGTTTCTTATATAGAAGACCTTTCCCAGGAGAACTTTTTAAATATTTTAAAATAAGGCAAACAGCATCCCAGTGACATTGTCGCGGCTTATCGAGATACCTACTAACAAGTCCGACTACATATGTGATATCAACTTGAGTGACAGTAAGATAAATAAGCCTCCCGACCATGCGACGATACTGATGATGATCAGGATAAGGAGGAGATGTCTCGTCATCCCAATTAGTATTTGGATCCAACGGGGTACTGGTAGGCTTGGCTCCAAGAAGACCTGTTTCAGATAGAAGATCCAGAACATATTTGCATTGAGATAGGAACATGCCAAAAGATGACTGAGACACTTTAATCCCAAGAAAGTATCGCATAGTACCTAAATCTTTAGTGACAAAATGAGTTTCCAAGTAGCGTTTAGTACCCTGAATACCTACAAGGTCACTCCCAGATAATATGACGTCATCAACATAAATAATCAAGATAACAAGCCCAGAGGAGGTGTGTTTGATAAATACAGAATGATCAGACTGAGAACGACGAAGCTGAAATTTTTGAAGAATAGAGCTCAACTTATCAAACTAGGCACGGGGGCTTTGCTTCAGTCCATAAATTTCTGTGCAGACGACACACTTTTGAGGACTCCCCCTGAAGCACAAAACTGGGAGGTTGTTCCATGTATACCTCCTCATGCAGATTACCATATAGAAAATCATTTTTGACATCGAGCTGAAATAAAGGCCAGTCAGAATTAACTGCTACAAAAATGAGTACATGCACCGAGTTTAGACGGGCAGCAGGCGAGAAGGTCTCAAAGTAATCCACGTTGTGAAACAACCTGTATCCCCGTCGATACCATCGACAGGTCGATGGTATCGAGATCATCACAACGACAGAACATCATTCTGTTGATACCATCAACAGTGTTGTCGATGGTATCGAGATTGCTACAACGGCGGAAATCTGCAATCTGCCTCTTGGTTCTATTTTCATTATATTATTTGTTTTATTGTTTTTCTATTTTTTTCTCCTTTGTACCACAATGTATCTTACCCTAATATATAAAAAGAAGTGAGACGGCTATTTCCCTCTCAAGAAAGCTACTCCTTGCAGCCGACAAATCTCTCGGTGTTTCGTCTCCTCTCCCCCTCACTTCTTCTAACATGGTATCAGAGCAGAGCTCAATCTAGGGCATCTCTCTCCTTCCGCCACCGCTTCTCCCTTTCTCCTTCTTTCTCTTTGCCGACAACGCTCCTCTTTCTTTCTCTCCGTGCTGGCAGCATCGCTGAGAGGCTGCGGCGGCAGTGGCAGGGCCGCCGTTCGGCTGTAGCCCGTCCGCCGATCTGGAGTGAGGCACCGGGCTTGTAGGATTATCTCCTTCTACGTTGGGTCTTCGGTAGATCTCCAACACTACCGTAGACCACCACCACAAAGTTGTTTGGGGTCTTCGGGTGATTCAACGACGGTCTAAAATCTAAATCGGAGGACTCGTCACCCGACGGTTGTACTCCTAGTCACATCTCCTCCATGTGTGACTAGGAAAATCAGTTGGAGGCTGTGAATGCGCCAATAATGCATTTATCCATTCCTTTTTGGTTGTGACGTGTATCTCTCTGTCACCCCATCTATCTCTGTGATGTGTATCTCTCCAGCACCTCAGCTTTTTCTGTGACGTGTATCAATCCGTCCCTGTGTTCCCATCTACAATGGAGGACACCAAGATTCCCTACGGCGAGGCGTCTCCTATCCCCTCCATCAAACTCAACGGGAAAAACTATCTACTATGGATGAACACAGTTCACACTATCTTGGAATCTCGCGATAAGGCGAGACATGTTGACTTGGGTCCCCTGGACACTACTGATAGAGGATACGCTGAATGGAAGCATCATGACAGTCTTGTGAAGGCTTGGTTATGGAATAGTATGGAGCCTGCAATTGCGGCTAGGTTTATGTTCTATACTACAACTAAAGAGATATGGGACATAGTGAAGCAACATTATTCCCAGGAGAAGAATGCTCTTCGGCTATTCATGATATATGATCGTCTATTTGTTGAGAGGCAGGGTGATAGGTCCCTTGAGGAATACTTTGGAGCTATTCAGGCTCTTGCTCAGGAGCTGAGCTATTATCATCCTGTGACAGCTGCTGTACAGATCAAAGATAGAGACGACTTGATCACTGCTAAATTTCTATCCGAGCTTAATTCCATTTGCAGTTCTGCCCGGAGCGTCATTCTGGCTTCTGATAAATTGCCAAGTTTTGTAGAAGCATATTTGAGAATTCAACAGTCAATTTTTGAGTCTGTTAATCCTGTCTCTACTATATCCTCTGGGGAGTCTCATGCATCCGTAGCTACTGCGGTGAGAGGAGGATGACTTGGTACAGGCAGAGGACGTGGGACACGTCCGAAGTGTACCTTCTGTGACAAACCAGGACATACAGTGGAAAAGTGTCCGAAGAAACATCGGAGACCTGCTGCACCTCCTGTGGGGGCAGCACATTGTGCCACTTCTACAGATTCCTCTCCGTCTTCAGCTGTGGGCACCAATTCTGGGACCGACATCACTCTTACTCAGGAGGAGTATGATCGGTTCATTCAGGCTACACAGCACATGAGTGTGGGATCTACGTCATCAGCAAACCTGGCATCCACTGCGGGTAATCAGACTACATCTCTCATAACTTCTGGCTCTACTACATCTTGGGTAGTTGACTCTAGCGCGTCACAACATATGACTGGTATGAAGAGATTGCTCCAATCTATTGACTCATATATTCCTCACCAATCTATCACACTGGCAGATGGTTCAGTGAGGAGAGTGCTAGCTAGTGGATCTGTCTCTCTAGCACCCAAGATTGATCTGAAATCTTTACACTTTGTGCCTGAGTTTCCTTTTAATCTTCTTTCTGTTGCAAAGTTGGTTGACACTGTAAAATGTATAGTAACATTTGGGCCTTCTTGTTTTGTTTTACAGGATCTCAAGAGTATGAGGACGATTGGTGGGGGCCTAGGAAAGGTGATCTCTACCTTTTCCACAGTGACAGTCTGCCTTGCCCAGTATCTTCTCCAGCTCCATCCATCCAGTTGAGTGGTTCCCCCTTACTATGGCATTGCAGATATGGACATCCGTCGTTAGAAAGCCTGCGGAAGTTGGAACCTGAGGTGTCCCAAGTGTCATCTTTAGAGTGTTAGTCATGTCAGCGGGGAAAACATCATAGGTTGTCTTATCCCAGTCGTGTCAATAAGCGGGCATCTTGTCCTTTTGAGTTAGTCCACAGTGATGTATGGGGTCCTTTTAAAGACCAGAGTTATAATGGTTTTCGTTATTTTATTTCCTTTGTGGATGATTTTTCCCGCATGACATGGGTCTACCTTCTCAAAAGCCGAGAGTCTGTGCTATCTATTGTGAAACATTTTCATAAAGAAATAAATGTTCAGTTTGATTGCAATATAAAAACTCTCCAATCTTATAATGCTTTAGAGTATGTTCAAAAGGCTATGTCTGATTTTTGTATTTCTGTGGGCATGATTCATCGCACTTCTTGTCCTCACACCCCTCAGCAAAATGGGGTGGATGAGAGAAAAAAATCGTCATCTTCTTGATATTGCTCGTTCGATCATGTTTCAATCCAATGTTCCTAAGAAATTTTGGTCTGAAGATCTGTTAACTGCTTGCTTCTTAATCAATAGACAACCATCCTCCATTCTCAAAGGACAAACTCCTTTCTCTGTGTTACGGCCCATGGATCAGCCCTTCTCTTTTCCCCTCTGAGTGTTTGGTTGCACTTCTTTTGTCCATAATTTTGACCCTAAGGCTGAAAAACTCTCTTAGGTCTATTAAAACCTTGTTCCTTGGTTATTCTAGTACTAGCAAAGGATACAAGTATTACTGTCCTAGTCTTCGTCGCATGTTTGTGTCTAGGGATGTTACCTTCCATGAGACCATTCCGTATTTCTCCGATGCTATGAGTAAGGGGGAGCGTTGAGAGAGGGAGTGCCACCAGATTTTCAGAGTGAGAGAGTGGCACCATCTGTGCAGAGTGAGGGAGCGCCACCCATTATTCCTGATTATACTTTTATTCAGGACGAGCAGGTAGCTAACATGCCTTTTATTCAGCAGTACCCATATATTTATAGTAGGCGAGGCAGACAAGATCCAGAAGAGGTAGCGACACCAGTCTCTGAGCCTTCCTCATCGTCTTCTACTCATGAGATTCCTGCAGAAGCATCAGATCTTGACCTTCCTATTGCTGTTCGGAAAGGTGTTCGTTCTTGTACTATTAGACATCCTATTACAAATGTGTGTTGTCTGTCACACTTATCTAAGCAGGCCCGCACATTTGCTATTGGGATTGATTCTGTTGATATACTAAGGGATCACTATGATGCTATGAAGGACAGTGGCTGGAAACAGACAATGCAGCTTGAGATGTCAGCCCTTTTGCATAATGGCACATGTGATCTTGTTGACTTACCTACAGGGAAGAAAGCCGTGGGTTGTTGATGGGTTTTCACCATCAAACATAATCCGGATGGATATGTTGAGAGGTTGAAGGCCAGATTGGTAGCAAAAGGCTACACACAGACCTATGGAGTTGATTTCTTTGAGACCTTTTCTCTAGTAGCTCGTCCAAACTCTGTCCGGATTATTATTTCTCTGGCTACTACCTTTGATTGGCCCCTATTTCATCTTGTCCTTTTGAGTTAGTCAATAATCAGTTTTGCTCTCTGTCTGCCTTTCTACATGGTGATCTACAGGAAGAAGTATATATGGAGCAACCATACTTGTCAAGGCGGCCAGTCGGTCACCCTGATTCCTTGGGCGACCAAGCCGACTAGGCCGACCAGGCCGACTAGTCAGCCGCCCAGGCGTAGGTTATTTTTCTCCATATATTTAGTTATATATATTAGTAATATATAGTTATGTACTTATATACAAAAATATGCTAGTTATATACTCATATATTAGTAATATATATAGTTATATACTTATATAGTGATAGTTATATATACTATATAACTATAAGTATATAGTTATATACTTGTATAATTAGTTATATATAAGTAATATATAATTGGTTATATATTAGTAATATATATTAGTAATATATATAATTATATACTTATATAGTTATTGTTATATATACTATGTAAGTATAAGTATTTAGTTATATACTTATATAGTTATAGTTATATATACTATATAACTATAAGTATATAGTTATATACTTATATAATTAGTTATATATATATTAGTAATATACAATTAGTTATATATTGGTAATATAGTTATATACTTATATAGTTATAGTTATATATACTATATAAATATAAGTATATAGTTATATACTTACATAATTAGTTATATATATATATTAGTAATATATAATTAGTTTAAAAAATTTAAAGAAAAGTGTCAGGCCCACCAAATAAGCGGCCGACTTATAGGGTGACCAGCCGACCAGTCGGACTAGTCGGCCGACTAGCCGACCAGTCGGTCTGGGCGGACGCTCAATATGATGAAAAAGCTAGGCGACAGGCCAGTCGTTGGCCACCAAAACGACCAACCGACTAGTCGCCGACTAGTCGGGCGCCTCAACAAGTATGGGAGCAACCTCCTGGGTTTGTTGCTCAGGGGGAATGTCAGAAAGTGTTTAAGTTGAAGAAAGCCATATATGGGCTGAAATAATCTCCTCGAGCTTGGTTTGACAAGTTCAGTGAGGTTGTACTCCAGATGTGTTTCTCTCGCTCCATGACTGATCATTCTTTATTCTACTCTAGCTCTTCTTGTGGCTCTATCATTATTGTTGTATATGTTGATGACATAGTGATTACTGGTAGTGATTCTCCAGGAATATCTCATGTGAAGGAAGGGTTACAGAAACACTTCCAAACCAAGGATCTGGGTAAACTGAGATAATCTCTGGGCATTGAGGTGCTTAGATCTCATGCAGGTGTCACCCTATCTCAGAGGAAATATGTGCTTGACTTACTACTAGAAACAGGCATGACTGAATCTAAACCGGTATCTACTCCTATGGATTATCACATCAAGGAGACGGTTGATGATGTTGAGTACTCAGATCCAGGATATTACAGGAGAATAGTTGGCAAGCTAATATATCTGACTGTTACACGACCTGACATTTCTTTTGTTGTAGGTGTTGTGAGTCAGCATATGCACTCACCACGACAGTCACACTGGACAACAGTTTGCCAGATTCTAAGATATCTGAAGAGTGCTCCTGGTAAGGGGATCACATATTCTAAACCCAAGGTGACTCCATCTATTTTGACTCTCACAGGGTATTCAGATGCAGATTGGGCTGGTGATCATACTGATAGAAGGTCTACATCAGTCTATTGTACTTTCCTAGGTGATCATTTGATTACTTCAAAAAGCAAAAAATAGCATGTGGTAGCTAGATCCAGTACTGAGGCTGAATACCGTGCTATGGCCCATGCATGTTGTGAACTACAATGGGTCAAATCTGTTCTTTCTGAGTTAAAAATCACTATCATGTCTTCTATGGAGCTCAAGTGTGACAATCAGTCTGCTATACACATTGCCAGGAACCCTATCTTTCATGAGCGTACAAAGCACATAGAAGTTATTCGTGATCAAATCAAAGATGACACTATTGTGGCGCCATACGTCAAGTCTGAAGATCAACTGGCGGATATCTTGACAAAGCCTTTGGGTCCAACATCTTTTCAAAGATTATGTGGCAAGCTGGGCATACACGATGTGTACTCTCCAGCTTGAAGGGGAGTGTGAAACAACCTGTATCCCCATCGATACCATCGACAGGAGGTCAATGGTATCAAGATCATCACAGCGACAAAACATCATTCTGTTGATGGTATCGAGATTGCTACAACGACGGAAATCTGCAATTTGCCTCTTGGTTCTATTTTCATTATATTATTTGTTTTATTGTTTTTCTATTTTTTTCTCCTTTGTACCACAATGTATCTTACCCTAATATATAAAAAGAAGTGAGACGGCTATTGTCCTCTCAAGAAAGCTGCTCCTTGCAGCCGACAAATCTCTCAGTGTTTCGTCTCCTCTCCCCCTCACCTCTTCTAACACACGCCATATCTTTGAGTATAGTCTTTGGCAACACGACGAGCTTTGAGATGTTCAATAGTCCCATCAGGCTGATATTTGATCATAAAGACCCATCGACAGCCAACCGGAGAACAATCAGTAGGAGGATCAACTAATTGCCAAGTGTTGCGTTCAGTAAGAGTCTGCATTTCAGATTCCATGGCCTGACGCCAAGCTGGATGCTTAAGAGCCTGAGAAGCATTCTTAGGAATAGATACAACAGAAAGAACAGATGTGAAATTTGCAAAATTAGTCCCCAAGTGATTAGTGGTATAGAAATTCCCAATGGGATGTTGTGTACAAGTTTGAGTACCTTTGCGTAAGCTGATAGGTATATCTAAGTCAGAAAATACCTGAGATGGAGGTGGATTTGCCATCAAGGATGAAGAATCTGGATGGGCCATGGAGGGAGTTGGAGCCTTTGGTCTTCTTTGATAAACCTTCAGTGGAGGAGCAACAATGGGACTGGTATCTGATGAGTCACAAACATCAATCAGAGGTAAAGGTGTATCTGCAAATAAATCCGATGTTACGGTAGAACCAACAGAAGAATAAAATGGCATATGTTCAAAGAAGACAACATCAGCTGAGAGCCTGAGACCAACCATTTCTTTCCAACAGGGTCATAGAAGCGGTACCCTTTTTGAGTCCTAGAGTACCCTAAGAAGACACATTTGATGGCTCAGGGATCAAGTTTAGTTAATCCAGGTCACAGATTTTTAACAAAACAGGTGCTTCCAAAAATCCAAGGAGGGACAGAAAACAATGGAGCATTAGGATATAGAATTTGATATGGAACTTGATTTCCAAGAATAGAAGATGGCATGCAATTGATAAGATAGCATGCAGTAGAAATAGTTTCGAGCCAAAAACAGTGGGGAACATGATAGTGAAACAGAAGAGTACGAGCAACTTCAAGAAGATGTCGATTTTTGCATTCGACAACTCCATTCTGTTGCGGAGTATAAGCGCATGAGGTTTGGTGAATAGTACCAGTTTGCGACAAAAAGAACTGACTGAGGCTTGCATGAATTCGAGGGCATTGTCAGTGCGAAAGATTTTTATAGGTTTACTAAATTGGGTACTTATTTCAGAAAAAAGGCAGTAATAGTATCAAGAATGTTAGACCGATCTTTCAATAGGAATATCCAGGCAGTTCTTGAGAAATCATCAATAAAACTCATAAAATACCAAAAGCCAGAGAAACTGGGCACAAAGCAAGGACCCCAAATATCAGCATGCACTATATCAAAAAGCTGTTTTGAACCATACACGTTTTCTTTGAAAAAGTAGACCTAGTATGTTTGGCTAACTGGCAAGTTTCACAATGAAAAACAGAATTAGAAATATCAGGTAGAATGTGCTTCGACTTGGCCACCGACGGATGTCTTAATCGATAGTGCCATTGGATGCCCGTCATATAAGAAGTCAGAAGTGCAACAGTCTTTGGTACATCCATGCAGTATAAGCCGTTTGGTCCCTCATGGCCCGGACCAATCTTCGTCCTCATACGCAGATCCTAAAAGATAACACCATCCAGATCAAATGTTATAGAACAGTGCAGGCTCTTAACAGTCCGAGTGACAAATAATAAATTAATTGGAAATTTAGGAACATATAATGCAGAGCGCAGAGGTAGACGGCCAGAAGTACAAATATTGCCAAAACCAGATACAGGTGTTTGTGAACCATCAACAAGAGTAACATGAGGAATATCAGTAGTTTTATACAAAGTAGAAAATAAGGTAGGATTGCCAGTAATGTGGGAGGTCGCACCAGAGTCGATCACCCAAGTGTTTTTACCAGACTGGGTTAGGAAAGCAATACTGCCATCAGTGGAAGTCTCTGTAAATGAGGCCAAACGCGCTTGAAGCAGTTTCTCAAATTCCGATCTGATCCAATCGGCAGATGGTGGAGCGGAAGAGGAGGCAGTAGTGTCAGGTTGCTCAGACGTGACTTGATTTGCCCATGCAGGTTTCCCATGTTTGATCCAGCAACAGTCTTCATTATGATTAGTCCGTATGCAGAAGTTGCAATAGCGTTATTCAGTAGCATCAACAGTAGAGGAGGACCCCCGTCCTTGACCAGTAGAGGATCGTCCACGATCGCGTCCTCGACCGCGGCCAAGCCTACAGAAGGAGTCACCAGTCCGAACAGTGAGGGCTGTCCCGTTAGAGACATCAGGAAGTGCTTGAGAGACAGAGGGAAGACGCTGCACACCCTTTAGAACATCGCGGAGAGTAGGAAGAGGATCGTTAGAAAGGATTTGATCGACTACCCCCGCAAAGGACGATGGCATGCCAACAAGAAACTGAACTAATTGTAACTCATTGCGCTGGCGCTGGATCTCAACAATATCTGATGATAGGGGGTGATAGACCTCGAACTCATCCCGAAACGCAGAGCATTGATTATAGTAGTCCTCCACACTCCAGTTTGGTCAAGTTTTTGAAGATCTCGAACACCTTCTTCGGATTCTGTTGGTGAGAATACACGTGGGAAAGTTGATCCCACATCTCCTTGGCCGTCTTCAGGCGGAGCAAAGACTGGCTGATTTTGGGCTCTGTACTATGGACCAGCCAGGTCATGATGCCAAAACTTCTTTATACCAAAGATCATAGGCCTGTTTCGTCTTGTCATCAGCATCTGTAGCAGGAATCGCTGGACCTTTGGTAGACAGATGTGAGAGGCGTCCTTGAGCCTTGACGTAGAGTTCAAAGGAGGCTGCCCATACGTGATAGTTGGAGCCATCCAGTTTGACAGTGGTAATGCACAGGTTGCGAGAAACGTCTGAGGTCGCCATAACGACAGCAGGCAGCATGAATCAAGGGTGCATGCAGCAGCAGAAGGTTGACGTAGCAGTCAACAGAGGCAGACAGCAGCAGAAGCCCAATACATGGACAGATCTATAGATAGAAGATAGGAGATCCAAGCATCGGATCTCAGGAACCCACGTAGGGACAACAAGGAATATAAAAGAACCTACGCCAACATGGAGGAAAAATTACTCCACCATGAGGCGTAGGCAGACAGAGAGCAAAACTGATTTTACGTCTTCAACGTGCCAGAACTGGAAAGTGTCTGAAGCTGTCCGAAGACCAACGGGAAGAAGATGGGTGGATGGGGTGATCAACAAGATGGAATAGGAATAAGGGATGAATGAGATGATGGAGACGAAGAGGTAGGAAGGCGGTGGTGGGTTGTGGAGAAGAGGGTGGCAGGTGGGTATATGGGTGGCGGCGGCGGCAGAAAAGGGAGGTAGGAGGGGGGGCGGGCTGGTGGTAGAGATAAGGGGTGGTGGTGGCAGTTTGTAGTGGAGTAGGGATACCGGGGAGAGGGCTGGTGGGGTGGGGGGTTGGCGGTAGCAGTAGGGGAAGAGGGGAGGGCGACAACAGTAGGGTGGGGGGGCGGCGGCAACAGGCTCTAATACCATCTAGAATAGGGTAAAGGTTATCTCTTATTGAGTGAATAAAAAACGAGTACATGACCCTCTCTTTTATAAGACAAGAGAGTGAGACATAGAGCAGAGCTAGGCAATATGGGATAAAAGTACAAGAGGCTTACAAAGACAAAAGCCAAATATACGCTAAGAAACAACACAAAACACAGTAAAATATATATACTAATAAAACCATTGACTCTCATATTCCTCATTCATCTGTCACTCTGTCAGATCGATCTATCAAAGTTGTCACCAAACATGGATCTGTCCCACTTACTTCCTCCATTAAATTACACTCTGATCATTATATTCCACATCTTCCATATAATTTACTTTCTGTTGCAAAACTTGTTGATTCTTTGCAATGCAGCATAACTTTTGGTCCTACTGGTGTCGCTCTACAGGATTTGCGGAGTATGACAATGATTGTATGGGGAGTAGGCTCTGGTGATTTGTACTATTTTCCTTCTCACTTGACATCTTCTTCTGCCTTCATTGCAAGTTCGCCACTGCATCAACATCTTCATTTTGGTCACCCATCGCTTGAAAAATTAAATATTTTAGATCCCACTGTATCTTCTATTTCTTCATTATCATGTGATGCATGTCAATTGGGCAAACACCATAGGGTGTCTTTTTCTTGCCCGAAGTCAAAAACAATCTGTGCAACCTTTTGATCTTATTCACAGTCACGTTTATAGACCATTTCGTGCAACTTGTTATAATGGATGTAGATATTTTCTTACTTTTGTTGATGATTTTTCTAGAATGACCTGGCTTTTCCTAATTAAGAACGGGGAAGATGTTTTCCCTCTAATTAAGTTTTTTCATAAAATGATTCTTGTCCAATTTCAGAAACTTATCAAAACTCTCCGAACTGATAATGCGCTTGAATATGTCCAAACTGCAGTCTCTTCTTTCTGTCGTGAAGTTGGTATGATACATTAACGATTGTGTGCTCATACTCCCCAGCAAAATGGTATTGCTGAACGTAAAAACTGACACTTGATGTTACTCGATCATTGGCAATCCATGCTAATTTGCCCAAACTCTTTTGGCTGAAGCCATTTTAACATCATGTTATTTAATTAACCGACAACCATCTTCAATCCTCAAAGGTAAAACACCTTTTTCTATCATCCATCCTCACAAGTAGCCTTTTGCCCTCCCAACAAAGATTTTTGGATGCGTGCATTTGTACACAACTTCGATCCGAAAGCTGATAAACTATCTCCTCGAGCCATTAAGACTATTTTCTTAGGATACTCTCAAGTCCAAAAAGGGTACAAATGCGTTGATCCAAAAACCCAATGAGTGTATGTCTCTGCTGATGTTACTTTCCATGAAGATCAATTGTTTTTTACCTCCTCGGACATTACTCCATCTACTCCACCATCAGAGTTTGTTTCTTTACCGCTAAATTATCACTTGGCTACACCTCCAGTTTTAGATACTCCATCTACACCAACACCACCACCTCCACCTCCACCTCCACCTCCGCTTCCACCTTCACCTCAAATTTTTCTTGACGTGTACCAACGCAGGGTGCCAACCGATTCACCACGAGCTACTCTACCATCGTCATCTACTTTAGTAGACTCTGACAGACCAATGGCTCTTCGGCGAGTTCCTTGCACTTGCAATAGTAAATATTGTATCTCTAACACTTGTTGTCTTACTCGTTTATATCCATCTGCCTACTCTTTTGCTGTTGCTCTTGATTCTACCACTATTCCTAAAAATCATGTGGCTGCACTTGGTCATCCTGGGTGGAAGGTTGCGATGGATGATGAGATGAAGGCTCTCCGCGAGAATAACACATGGGAGTTAGTTGATCCACCTACTGGAAAGAATATTGTTGGATGTCGCTGAGTCTCTCAATCAAGCACCACTCCGGCGGCACTGTGGAATGTTTGAAAGCACGTTTAGTTGCCAAAGGGTACACTCAAACTTTTAGGGTGGACTTCTTTGACACATTCTCTCCAGTGACCCACATTGCCTTTGTGTGCATCCTAATGTCCTTGGCCGCTACCTTTGATTGGTCTCTACACCAATTAGATATTAAGAATACTTTTCTGCATGGTGATCTTTCTAAAGAAGTTTATATGCAGCAACCTCCAGGGTTTGTTTCTGAGGGGGAGTATAGTACCAAAGTATGTCGTCTACGACGTTCTCTATATGGCCTCAAGCAATCTCCTCGTGCTTGGTTCAACAAGCTCAACACTGTTATTGAACAATTGGGATTCAAGAGATCTGCAAGTGATCATTCACTTATTTCCTCATGTTCTAGCAGCGAACATGTCTTGAAGATTGTATATGTTGATGATATTGTGATCACTGGAAATAATGCACATGGGATATCCAATCTCAAGAAGGCTCTTCAACTCAACTTCCATACTAAAGATTTAGGAAACTTGAGGTACTTTCTTGGCATTGAAGTTCTTCGATCCAAACAAGGGATCGATGTCTCTCAAAGGCGATATGTCCTAGACCTATTAAAAGAAACTGGCATGACGAACTCAAAACCTGTCTCTACTCCGATGGATTACCATGTGAAGACTCCCAATAAGAGGGAGCTTTTCCTTGATGCAGAAATATACCGACGGATAGTTGGGAAAATGATATACTTAACTATCACACATTCAGATGTTTCTTATGCAGTTGGAGTAGTTAGTCAACACATGATCATGCCTCTCTGTGATCATTGGAACTGTATACAATGTATATTGCAATATTTAAAAAGTTCCCTAGAAAAAGGCTTATTCTATGAACGTCCCCAACACAAGATGTTGACTACCGCAGGATATGCAGATGCAGATTGGGCAGGGGACCCTAAAGATAGAAGATCTACCTCTAGATATTGTATTCTACTGGGTAGTCACCCAGTCGTTTGGAGGAGCAAGAAGCAAACATGTTGTTGCACGTTCAAGTACCAAAGCGGAATATCGTGCCATGGCTCATGCATGTTGTGATTTGCAGTGGGTCCAATCCATTCTCTCAGAGTTCAGAATTCTTGTTCAACAACCAATATCATTATATTGTGACAATCAGGCTGCTATTCATAGTGCCAATAACCCGGTCTTCCATGAGCTTACCAAACATGTTGCAGTTGACTGTCACTTTGTACGAGATCTAGTCAAAGCAAAAAGGATGGTTACTCCATACGTGAAGACTGGTGAACAGATGGCGGATATCCTCACCAAACCACTTTCTCCTAGTCTATTCGAGTACATCTATTACGAGATGAGACTATATGATGTATACTCTCCAGCTTGAGGGAGACTGTTAAGTATTAGTATATTGTGTCTTAATAAGTTAATTGGGTTTGACCCAATTACCTGTGTAATGTTGCTCCTCCCCTATAAAAGGAGACAGTACTTCCGCTATTGATGTATCTCAAGCCATTCTTTTATCACTAACAATCTCCCAAATTTGTAACCCTGCCTAGAGTACTCGACTCCAGTTGGTCCAGCCTAGAGTAAAGAGATGGACATCTCGTATCATCTCGTATCATCAAGAACATGGTTTTGAAACATGACCTGATCCAAGTGGTTGGACATGTTGACCCGCCACCTGGTAGGTGTAGTGGGTCAGGTGAGGCTGAAACCCACTTTTGGCCAAGACCTAGCTTTTACTACGTGAACTGACTAGTTCAACCGCTCACTTGGTGACCTGACCAAGGGGTCAAAGACTCGGTCAACTTTTGTTGATTCTCTCTAAGTAGTCATTTGGCACATTATCATATCGCATGTGTCTTTTAGCTTCATTGAATTTTGAAAGCATATTTCAAGAAGTTGAAGGAGGATGCAGATAGCTAGATGCTGGATGAGTTAGATTGGCCTCAACAACACAGTAATGTTGACTGCGGCGACTTCATAATTCCGTCAACACCACAAACGACATTGTTGAGTGCACTAGAGATCATTTGGCAAGCGGAATTATAGATTTATTGTTAATTGTAAACCTTTAGTTGAAGTGTATATCTGTGGCACATTAGTGGGTCTACTACTCAAATTATCATCACGTAATCAGAAAAGAAGAGAAAAAAGTCCCAAACGGCTTTTAATCAGCCGGTTTTTAATAATGTAATAGGAGCCTTGGCTTCGGCAAGGTCGCTGGTTGTGGATTTCCTTGATCCCTTCTTCCAGATCTATTTGGGCCTTTCAACCAATAAACAGAAATCTCAATGCAATTATTTGAAGGATGGATGTTGGCCTTTTCCATAAGAAAGAACATTTTGAAAGTTAAAATCTCTTATTTAACTTCCAGAATCTAGAGTAGTTGAAGAGTTCCATCTTCTACACTGACCCTGGTACTCTCGTATGTGCATGGGAATACCGCAGGGAGGCCAACGGGGATTTGATTTGGGTGCATTTAGATGTCATGATATCCCAAAGCACTCTAGGTTCAGGCTTGTAGTTGTTTCACCTCATACTCACCTGCTGCAATGTAAATAAGATTAAAACAAAATTCTCCACCTGATCTTCAAGTGGACTTCAATGAGTAGTGTAAGCTGAAACCAAATGTTCTGCTGCCAATTATCTACCACATGTACGTATGATGATTCGATAAATAACTCCACAGAGAATTAGTTAATCCTTCTTGTTATTTGACATGTATGAAACAATGTAGATTTGGAAATATGTTCACTTTTTACACTGCATATATTTGTAGCAATGTCTTGGTGCAAAAATATCACCAACAATTTTGATGTCTTAAAAACTGTACAGATAGGTTTCCATTTCTTTTTGGCAAACCAGAATTTGCTAGTTTTTGTACTAGAGATACATCTTTTATCGACCTGATGAAAGGCCACTTAGGAAAAGGAAAGTTTGGATTCGTACTAAAAGCACCATACTTTTTGTCAAGCAAAATATACTGCAAAGGGACTTTCATCAGTAAATAATCTAGAACAAGATCATCATTGTAGGAAGACTTTTGTTAAAGATCACAACTGATTTAGACTATCTATGCTCATTTTCCTTTTTCAATTATTAGAAATTGCAAACATCTCAAGTTGTTAACTATGCTCGAATTACAACTGCAATTGATCCCAAATCCCTTGGAAGAAAGAGAACTGCTTGTCTTTCCAAATATTCAGCATGCAAAATATGATGAAAGACGACCACCCAACTCAGTTACACAGAACCAGAAACGTCACTAGTTCTCCAATATATGAATTTAGAAATAAAGAAGTTAAGAACATACTGTATACATGATCCCATGTGAGGGAGGTCATCTGCAATTATACCTTGGTTGTGGCAGTTCTTCTTTCTATGTCATCGTGCACTTTGATATATCAAACATCTGTCACAAATGCTTTGATTGGAGGTCTGTCTATTACATGCCATGCTTCTTATGCTTTCCAGTTCATATTATCGTTTATGGAGGCATCAATACATTGGGTTAGCATTCACATCATTTGTGCCATCAACCAGAATATGGTGCATGACGTGCTTGTGAAACATCATGTTAGTGTTGACCTGTTAGTTTAGTACAATGTAGAACAATAGGTGTACATGCAGGGTCTCTCATCATGGATTACTGCAAACACATGGACACAAGGCAGAAGCATGACCTGCCACTCTTGATGTGAAAACATATGATTTGTGAGGGAAACACATTTCCATTGCCCCTTAAATATGTCTGCACTACTGTAGCACACAAATTCACTTAGTTGCTGCTAGAGTTCTCTTCTAATTTTAAATGGGGATTGGATATAAATAATTCTTGTGAGATGCGTACTTTTCTACGATGGTAAGATACTCCATAAATTGCAGCCAATTTTGTTCATGAGATGCATGATTAGTGATAGCAGCGCATCCCATTTAGAAATGTGCCATTCTGAGGTGGTTGCCTTCCAGATAGTAAAAAATACTAGATTGTCCCTTAATGCCTGTATGCATGTATCCTCAAAGCATTGAAGGATGATATGTGCTTAACATATAATTACTCAAGGTGTCTAGGAACCAGAGATAATTAGTGCATTGCCCTTTCCTTCTCCTGGTCATCGTGTTGTGCTAGAATAACCCCAAGGGTGTCTTCAAATACGGAGAGTGTACATAAGCAAGGGGCATTCCAATACTGGCAGTGTTAGAACAGAAGGTGTAAGGCGGTAGTACTTGATCTCATAGAGTGCTAGTTAGCACTTGCCATCCCAGTAAAACTCAACCTCAGAGAAGCGAGAAAATAGGTTTGAAAATAGAACATCCTTTTTCTTCTATTGCTTGACCATTTTCTTTTGTGATTGGACAGAAACACAGGAAAAACTCAGCCGGTGACTCCATTCTACAAACGGGGGATCCTGCCCACCTTCTCTGCTGTGTGATCCTACTGTACTCGATGTGCAGTTGCTCTTCTTCATTAAAAAGTAGATGCCTATGGTAGACTGACATCTCAAAACCACTTATTCATTATAGTATTATCATGTTATTTTAAGTCTAATGTCTCTTTCAAACTCTTTCATTTTTTAAGGTAAACAACACCAATAAGTGTTGGGTTGCATATGTCTAGATGACGTTGTCTTAGAGGCAGCGAGATGCAAATGTGATTTATCTATGAAGTAATCTTGAATACCCTTTGGGTGAGTTTGGGTACCGATTTTCCAAATCATGTTAGTCTACGAACAAATTTTAGTAAATCATATCAACTTTGGAATTTATAACAACTATGCAGCCATCAGGATAACAGCAACAATAAACTTCACCAGTCACACCGGAATTAGGATTGAAAACTGTCTGCTCCATTCTTCATTTATCCATTGCGACTGACATAGCTGGCTAATGCATGGTTGCTCTATTACAGTGAAATAAGGTAACACCTTTCAACAGGAGACTACTAGTTTGTTCATAGACTACCATAATTTGGAACTCCACACCCAAACTCACCCATTATGATTTTTATTGTGTTCATTATTTACCTAGTAAACATATTAGTTCTTGTGAGAAGAAATGAAGAGGGGAAGAAGACAAGAACACCGATCAAATGTCGGCTGCAAGACGCAGCAAACGTGAGAAGGGCTTGAGCCTACTCACTTGTATTTATATATTAGGGTAAGTACATGAGGTACAAAGAGAGAAAAGAAATAAAAAATAAATATTATGAAGAAAACAGAACCGACGCTGGATTGACGAGCCGCCGCTGCGCCGGTGTCGATACCATCGACATGAGTGTCGATGGTATCGACAGAACATCATATCGACCCTGAACCGGTGTCGACCGGGATGCCGATTGCTTCAACTTATCCCTGAACTGATCTCGATACTATCGACAGAGCGTCAATAGTATCGACCGGGATGCAGATTGCTTCACACTCCCCCTCAAGCTGGAGAGTACACATCGTGTATGCCCAGCTTGCCACAGAGTCTCTAAAAGATTGATGAACCCAAAGGCTTTGTCAGGATATCTGCTAGTTGGTCCTCAGATCTGACATATGGTGTCACAATAGTGCCATCTTTGATTTGATCACGAATAAAATGGCAATCAACCTCTATGTGTTTTGTACGCTCATGAAAGATAGGATTCCTGGAAATGTGCATAGCAGATTGATTGTCACACTTGAGCTCCATAGAAGGTAGAAGAGAAATTTTTAATTCAGATAGAACAAATTTGACCCATTTTAGTTCACAACATGCATGGGCCATAGCACGGTATTCAGCCTCAGTGCTGGATCTAGCAACCACATGTTGCTTCTTACTTTTCCATGTGATAAGATGATCACCTAGAAAGGTACAATAGCCTGATGTAGATCTCCTATCAGTATGATCACCAGCCCAGTCAACATCTGAATATCCTGTGTGAGGCAAAGTAGATGGAGGTGCCTTTGGTCTAGAATATGTGATACCCTTACCAGGAGCACTTTTCAGATATCTCAGAATTCTGCAGACTACTGTCCAGTGTGACTGTCGCGGAGAGTGCATATGTTGGCTGACCACGCCCACAACAAAAGAAATATCAGGTCGAGTGACTATTAGATATATTAACTTGCCCACTATTCTCCTGTAATATCCTGGATCTTGATACTCAGCATCATCAACCACCTCTTTGATGTGATAATCCATCAGTGTAGATACCGGTTTAGATTCAGCCATGCCTGTCTCCTGTAGTAAATCAAGCACATATTTCCTCTGAGATAAATTGACACCTGTATGAGATCTAAGCACTTCAATGCCTAGAAAGTATCTTAGTTTGCCCAGATCCTTTGCATGGAAGTGTTTTTGCAAACTTTCTTTGACACGAGATATTCCCATGGTGTCACTGCCAGTAATTACTATGTCATCAACATATACAATAAGAATAATGGATCCACAAGAAGAGCTGGAGTTAAATAAGGAATGATCAGTCATGGAGCGAGAAAAACCCATCTGAAGAATAACTTCACTGAACTTGTCAAACCAAGCTCTCGGTGATTGTTTCAGCCCATATATAGCTTTCTTTAATTTGCATACTTTCTGACACTCACCCTGAGCAACAAACCCAGGAGGTTGCTCCATATATACCTCTTCCTATAGATCACCATGGAGAAAAGCATTTTTTACATCCAGCTGAAACAGGGGCCAATCAAAGGTAGTAGCAAGAGAAATAATGATCCACACTGAATTCAGACGAGCAACAGGAGAAAAGGTTTCAAAGAAGTCAACACCATAGGTTTGGGTGTAGCCCTTTGCGACCAATCGGGCTTTCCACCGTTCAACTGATCCATCCGGATTGTGTTTGATAGTGAAAACCCATCTACAACCCACTTCTTTCTTTCCTGCAGGAAGATCAACAAGATCCCAAGTGCCATTATTTAAGAGAGCTGACATCTCAAGTTGCATAGCCTGTTTCCAGCCACTGTTCTTCATAGCATCATAATGATTTCTTGGTATAGTTACAGAATCAATCCCAATAGCGAATGCACAAGCCTGCTTAGATAGATGAGACAGGCAACATACATTTGTAATAGGATGTTTAATAGTACATGACCGAGTACCTTTCCGAACAGCAATAGGAAGATCGAGGTTTGATGTCTCTGTAGGAGTATCTTGAGTAGAAGGCGATGATAAGGGCTCAGAGACTGGTGTCGCTACTTCTTATGGATCTTGCCTGCCTCGCCTATGGTAAACATGTGTGTAATGCTCAATGGTAGGTCTATCTCCTGCTTGTTCATCCGGAATAGAAGTAAAATCCGGAATGATAGGTGGCACTCCCTCACTCTGCACCGATGGTGCCATTCTCTCATTCTATATTTTTGGTGTCTCTCCCTCTCAACTGCTCCCCCTTGCTCATAGCATTGGAGAAATATGGAGTGGTCTCATGGAAGGTGACGTCCCTAGACACAAATATGCGGCGAAGACTAGGATAGTAACACTTGTATCCTTTGCTAGTATTAGAGTAACCCAGGAACAGTGTTTTAATGGACCTAGGAGACAACTTGTCGGCCTTAGGGTCAAAGTTATGGACAAAGGAAGTGCAACTAAACACTCTAAGAGGAAAAGGAAAGGGGGAGTCCATGGGACGCAACACAGAAAACGGAGTCTGTCCTTGAAGAATAGAAGAAGGTTGTCTATTAATCAAGAAACAAGCAGTTAAAAGAGCTTCCGACCAAAACTTCTTGGGCACATTGGATTGAAACATAATGGATCGAGGAGTATCAAGAAGATGGCGATTCTTCCTCTCTTCCACCCCATTTTGCTGAGGGGTGTGAGGACAAGATGTGCGATGAATCATACCAACTGAGCTGCAAAAATCAGACATAGCCTTTTGAACATACTCTAAAGCATTATCAGATTGGAGAATTTTTATATTGCAATCAAACTGGACTTTAATTTCAGTATGATAATGTTTCACAATAGACAACACAAACTCTCTACTTTTAAGAAGGTAGATTCATGTCATGCGTGAGAAATCATCGACAAAAGAGATAAAATAACGAAAACCATTATAACTCTGGTCTTTTACAGGACCCCACACATCACTATGTACTAACTCAAAGGGATACAAAGCCCGCTTATTGACTCGACTGGGATAGGATAACCTATGATGCTTTCCCAATTGACATGACTGACACTCTAAAGAAGATAATTGGGACAGCTCTGGTTCCAACTTCCGTAGGTTCTCCAAAGAAGGATGTCCATATCTGCAATGCCATAGTAAGGGGGAACCACTCAACAGGATGGATGGAGCAGGAGAAGGCATTTGGCGAGGCAGACTGTCACCATTGAAAAGGTAGAGATCACCTTTCCTAGGCCCCCACCAATCGTCTTCATACTCTTGAGATCCTGTAATATGAAACAAGAAGGTCCAAATATTACCCAACATTTTAGAGTGTCAATCAATTTGGCAACAGAAAGAAGATTAAAAGGAAATTCAGGCACAAAGTGAACGGATTTAAGATCAATCTTGGGTGTTAGGGAGACAGATCCACTATCTAACACTCTCTTCACTGAACCATCTGCCAGTGTAACAGATTGGTGAGGAATAGATGAGTCAATAGTGTGGAGCAATCTCCTCATACCAGTCATATGTTGTGAGGCGCCAGAGTCAACCACCCAAGATGAGGATGAGCTAGATGCTATGAGAGATGTAGCTTGATTACCAGCAGTAGATGCCAGATTTTCCGATGAAGATGATGATGACCCCATACTCATGTGCTGTGTCGCCTGAATGAACCGATCATATTCCTCTTGGGTAAGAGTGATGTCGGTGCCAGAGGTAGTACCCACAGTTGTAGAGGATGAGGATCCTGTGGTGGTGGCACAATGTGCTGCTCCCACAGGTGGTGCAACAGGTCTCCCATGTTTCTTCCAACACTTCTCCACTGTATGTCCCGGTTTGTCACAAAAGGTACACTTAGGACGTGTCCCACGCCCTCTGCCCATACCGGGTCGTCCTCTTGGTACCGCAGCAACAACAGAAGCATGATATTCTCTAGAAGATATATCAGAAACAAAGGAAGCATACTCAAATAGAGATTGCTGGATCCTTGAATAAGCCTCCACAAGACTAGGTAGTTTATCAGTAGCCAGAATAACGCTCCGAGCGGAGCTACAAGCCGATTTGAGCCCAGATAAGAATTTGGCTGTAACAAGATCATCTCTATCCTTTATTTGTTCAGCAACAACCACTGGATGATAATAACTTAGCTCTTGAGCAAGAGCCTGAACCGCCCCAAAATACTCCTCAAGAGATTGGTCACCCTGTTTCTCAGCAAACAGACGATCATAGATCATAAACTGACGGAGAGCATTCTTCTCTTGAGAATAATGTTGCTTCACTGCGTCCCATATTTCCTTGTCCGTAGAGTAGAACATGAACCTTGCGCCGATTGCAGGTTCCATACTATTCCACAGCCAAGTCTTCACACGACTGTCATGACGCTTCCATTCAACATACCCTTCGTCAGTAGATGCCTTGGGACCCGAGTCAACATGCCTTGCTCTGTCACAAGCCTCCAAGACGGTGTGGATGGCATTCATCCATAGAAGATAATTTTTCCCGTGGAGCTTGATGGAGGCGATAGGTGACACTTCGTTGTAGATCGTAGGTGTCTTGATATCCTCCATTGTAGAACGGAATATGTGACAGATTGATACACGTCAAACAGATTGTGGTGACAGAGAGATACACGTCACACATAGAAGACAAATAAGGAGAAATGCATTACTGACGCATTCACAGCCTCCAAATGATCTTCCTAATCACACATGGAGGAGGTGTAACTAGGATGATGACTGAGACGAAACTAGTCCTCCGGTTGTGTTTTTAGATGATCGTTGGATCACTCGGAGATCCCCAAACGCTTTGTGATGGAGGCTACGATAGAGTTGGATATATACCGCAGACCCAGAGTAGCCGACGATGGTTCTACACAGCCGGTGGATTACGCCAAGTCGACGGGTGGGAAGCAACCGACCGCTAAAGAGGGAGAGATCCGCCGGTGAGAGGAAGGAGAAGCCCTAGATCGATCTCCGCTCTGATACCATGTGAGAAGAAATGAAGAGGGGAAGAAGACAAGAACACCGATCAAATGTCAGCTGTAAGACGCAGCAAACGTGAGAAGGGCTTGAGCCTACTCACTTGTATTTATATATTAGGGTAAGTACATGAGGTACAAAGAGAGAAAAGAAATAAAAAATAAATATTATTGTGGGCTCTGATATCTAAAACACAAGATAAACATGGCGGAAGTGATTCGATTAGCAGCGGAATACAAAAAATCATGAAAAATTAAAACCTTTCGAAAATGAGATCTCGAAAACATGAAACTCCTTTCATAAAAGCAAATGAACAGTTTACATCTCCATTAAATCACCTCTTGAGTGATTATATACAACAAGATATAAAATCTCAAGACTTCAAAATTCACAGATCGACAAACTCCAAGGACCTGAGTGTACAGAGACGACATAAGACTATCTAACTACAGGACCTGACAGCACAGTGTTTCCACCTGAGATTCACTGTTGCCCCTAGTTTTGTTGCTGCTGATACTGTTCACCTGCAGATTGGTTCCTTCGACCTCGACGTCCACCTAAAAGTAGAAATCTATGGGGTGAGACAATTTTAAATAATTGTCCCAGCGAGAGTTATAACTCTCCGCCAGAAGCTTTGTTAAAGCAATCAAAGGAATATTATGAGCAGGGTAACTTAAATTACTCACAGCAGGTTTGATAACAAGTAACTCAACTTCATTAAGGAATATGAAGAACATGTACACTAATACTTGAACAGGATATTAAATGCAAGCAATGTAACATCAATCAATGTTCCTCGTAGTTCAACCTAAGCAGATATGCTACACGGTTGATTATGTATTACAAACATTATTATGCCCTGCGGAGATGAGGTATACCGCTCATACTCCAACCGATCACTAGTAAGTCGCATCGGTATCATATTAGGTCATCAAAAGAGTCGGATTCTTATGACCTCATCTTCCTCAGTCAGTATGAGGATCAATATGCAGGACATCTTGTGTCTCTGCTATATTAGCTTACCAGGGTACTCTGGTACTTTGCTATTAGAGTCACAGTGGCATTCTGTACTCTCTTCATCATCAAAAGATTTCTTGTTTATCTCTCATCGATGCGGCATTAAAGATTTTCCTCGGGTGATTAGTGATACATCATCCCGGTATAAAGATATAGTGAAGGATTGACAGATTAAGATACATCTACATCAATTCCTACACTAGGACGTAAGGATATTTGTGTCCATTTTCCCCCACATACTCAAAAGTATGTGATCCATGAGTTCCCTTAAGAAAACCTATTTCACCATCATTTAACTACTGACAATGATGGATCTATGATCAGGGCTCTACATGGTATGGTTATACTTGATTAATTAGGTACATTTCAGTATTCTTTTAGCATCATACATGTTTCCAACCATTCAAGTACTAAACATGGCTATAACAGAAGAATACTAAATGCAACAAGTTTAACTCATATCAGTTATCAGATGGATATCAATTCTTAAGCGTCTTATCACTATGATTCAAGAACATGGGTGCTCACACCCTTATATCATCATAACACTTGCTATCAAGTGACATGTCAGCATCAAGTCATCTAATAACATGACCTTGATGTTATTCATGGCCCTTAAGGCCTATCAGTCTCATATGATGCCACTTGAATCTAGGAAACATAGTTATATCTATTCATAAAGCTAGTAACATGCTTTCAATGAATATAATGCCATAACCTTTACCTGGCTATGATTACTTCTTGCTAACCACCTGCATGATTAGTATAACTGATAATATGCATGTATAATAATATCATCACAATACCAAATCCTTTCAATTTGTTTTATAGAATACCACGGCCGTGCGTCCTTGCACGGTCGTGCAAAGGAAGGCTACCACGGTCGTGCTCCTTAGCACGGGCGTGCTAAGAATCAGCATATGACCATTGATTTTTAGGGTTTGGATTCATTCTCTTTAACATGGGCATGTTGCACCTCAGCTTACAAGGTATGAAGATTCTTCATGCTACAACTTGTAATTAGGGTTTCACACTCATAGGCATAACCTAGAGTTACTCCATTTATAACATCACCCTAAATTAGGGTTTACTATTCACATTACATGTTATTACCCTAGAATTAGGGTTTACTATTCACTTCATAGTATATAAAGCTCATAGCATCATCATGTATGAAATTATCATCATTGATGCTCTCTAATTAGGTTAAGATTCATCAATCATCATAATTAGGGTTTTCATGATCTCACCTTGATGGATCATACCCTAATCATGTACATTCTTATATATTGAAGATATGTTACTTGATTCTTAATCATATTAGGAGCCTTCTCTCTCCTCTCACTACTAGATGGTGATTACATCACTCTAGATTAGGTTAGGTCAAGTCCTCTTTGATTAACATAAGCTAAGTCACCACTATCATGTCATTAGGGTTTTGATTAAACAAGGTGTCATCCACTTGAACCCTTCAAGGGCACATTGGTAATGTACACCATTGATCTCATCATAGTTCAATCTTTTACTCACTTAGCCCCTTAATGTCTTAGGATACCATTAGGGTTTAGATTAGACCACCATTGAACCAATTAAGCCTTCAAGAGACTAAGCAATCTTAGCCCTAAAAGTCCCCAAACGGTTTCACACCTCAACCTCCAAACGGTTTTGAAACCGTTTGGGGGCGTTGACCATTTGGATACTTTGACCCCAAGACCGCATGGTCACCAAGACCGCATGGTCACCAAGATCGCATGGATGCGTTGACCGTTTGGATGTGTTGACTTTGAAACCGTTTGAAATGAAACGACCTTGAGATCGATTGGATCCAAACGACCTTGAGATCGTTTGAGCCCAAACGGTCTTGAGACCGTTTGGCCCCAAACGGTCTTGAGACCGTTTGGTCCAAATGGGCTCAAAACCGCATGGACCTCAAAGGTGATCCAAAGGCTGTAATTGATTAGGGTTTTCCATGTTGAAGCCCTCAATTGGCCACATCCTTATTAACCAATTATCAATTGATCAAATTAGGGTTATCCTCAACCATAATGACACTCAATTGACTTTCAATTGCTAACCAATTAGGGTTGAAACCGATTAAATTAGGGCTTGTAATCACTCAACCATCAACATTCATCAATATGAATGAAATTGAAGTTGAACCTATAAATTGGCACTCAATTGGGCCCAAACTTGGTCCATACGGTCTTGAGACCGTTTAGACACCCTCCAAACGGTCTTGAGACTGTTTGCCCAAAGATTCACCAAAATCTAAGTCAATTTGATAAGGGTTGAACCCTAATTAGGTTACAAATCAGCACTTTTATCAATTCATAAACCTATTGTGATTCGACCCTCAATTGATCAAATTACCTTAACCCTAGACCTCCAAACGGTCTTGGGTTGTCACCACCGTTTGAGTGAACCCCCAAGTGGTCTTGAGACTGTTTGGGCCCTTCAACCCAAAGTTCACCAAAATCTATCCTTGAAATCAGCAATTCAACCCGATTAGGGTTTAGGGAGTTGAAGTGCCTTCAACTTGTGATTGGTTTGCAATTAGGTTTCAAATATTTGAAGATATTTGATTCAACATGTGTACAACATACCTCCAAACGGTATTCCCTTGGTCAACCCTACCAAACGGTCTTGAGACCGTTTGATTCCAAACGGTCTTACAAGACCGCATGAAATCAAACGGTTGTGAGACCGTTTGATTTCAAACGGTTTGCAAACCGTTTGGACCAAATGGTCCAAGGTTGTTTGGTAAAGTTGCCTAGGTATTCACGCCCAACATCTTCAACCTCAAGAC
Source organism: Alisma plantago-aquatica (assembly GCA_963693085.1). Classification (NCBI taxonomy): domain Eukaryota; kingdom Viridiplantae; phylum Streptophyta; class Magnoliopsida; order Alismatales; family Alismataceae; genus Alisma; species Alisma plantago-aquatica. The sequence continues at coordinate 727,043,939 of OY856410.1, read as the reverse complement.
AGGTCGGTTTCTCCATGGTTTTTCTTGCAAGAAGCAAGGAAAGATGGGGAAGAAGAAGAACAAGCTAGTACATGCAAGAAAGAAGATATGCTTAACAAAGTAAAAGGGTTAGAGTTATAAAACCCGCCTCAAACGTTGTTCCTAGAGATTCAAGCTTCCAAGATTCAAGCCTTTAGTGGCGTCTTGAGCTCCACAACTTGGCCAAAGGTAATTCTCCAAGAAAAGGTTGGGGAAAGTCGGCTAGAATAAGAAACCTAAGTAAGATAACCATAAAACCAACCTTATACAAGGAATTCCTCCATGAATCCGAGCTAGAAGATGGTCTCTTCTTACCTTAGAACAAGTCGGTCATATCCCTGAGCTCCAGAGCTCTGTCTTGGTCGGTTTATTAAAGATGATAAGTGATAGAAGAAAGGAAACGTTGCCTTTGGTTGTAAAGGAAACAAGTTTATATATCTTAGGGTCATTTTCATCTTAAGGACATCTAACTTCCTTCTTTTTACATCTAGGTCCTTCCTTCCTTCTAAGGAACGTCCACTCTATCCTTACTAAGCAAAGCCCATCATAAACTCAAGATCTATGGGTAAAGAAAGCCAACATAAGAACTAAGGTGCACATATATGAAAGGTCTCCTTACTCATACTAGGTGATTTTACTACAAAGGTCATCCTTCTTATCTGATTATTTAATTGAAGCGCCCCTTTCATCATTTCTACTCTAAATGATGTTAAGAGTTATAAATGATATATTAGAAGGTATATTTTACAAGTTGCACCCCATATTTTGGGTAAATTGCACTTTACACCAAAATCAGGGCTTTAAGCACAGAGATTACTCCACAAGCTGCCTCTTGGTGCCCCAGCTTGGAGAATCCATCATACTTCATCGTATTCACTCATACGATGTCTCATCTTCAGAGGAAAATCTTAACCTGTGTAATTTTTCAAGTTAACCCCTCTAATTGGGTAATTTTCACATAGGTCCCTGCATAACAAAACAATACTACAACATTGTTTTAAAAGGACAAAATTGAAACAGTATGTTCCTCAGGAACTTAATTACATGCCAGAAGTTAATCACAAGCATCTTAATTACATGATTTAAGAAAAACACCTAGGGTTAACTTATAACCCAGGTTAGGGATGTTACAAATTATCCACCCCTTACAAGGATTTTGTCCCCGAAATCAACAAAACATTTTAAGAGAAAAGAGTAGGGTATTTCCTTCTCATCTCATCCTCTAGTTCCCAAGTGGCTTCTTCAACACCGCGGTGATTCCAGAGGACCTTCACAAGACTTATGTCTTTCTTCTTTAGCTTTTTAATTCTGTTATCAAGGATTGACACTGGTCCCTCATAAGTTATATCTTCATTCAATTCTACTTCCGTAGGTTGTAGAACTGACTCGGTATCAGGGTGACATTTCCTCAACATAGAAATGTGAAACAAAGGGTGTAACTTCTGTAACTCTGGTGGCAACTCTAGTTTATAGGCTACCTTTCCAACCCGTTCAATGATTGGATAGGGCCCCATAAATCTAGGAGCTAACTTCCCTTTCCTTCCAAAACGAAGAACTCCTTTCCAAGGCGAGACTTTAAGATATACTTTGTCTCTAACCTGGAACTCTAAGGGTCTACGACGTCTGTCAGCATATGACTTCTGTCTATCCTGTGCAGTCTTAATCTGTTGTTGGATTACTTTAATCTTCTCTGTGGTTTGCTGCACAAGATCAGGACCTAATAACTGATGTTCACCAGTCTCATACCAGCATAAGGGTGATCTACAACGTCTACCATACAAGGCTTCATAAGGTGCCATATCAATACTATGTTGATAGCTATTGTTATAGGCAAACTCTATCAAACTTAGGTGCAGATCCCAACTTCCTGTAAACTGCAGAACACATGCTCTCAACAAGTCTTCCAAGGTCTGTATAGTCCTTTCTGACTGTCCATCAGTCTGTGGATGAAAGGTTGTACTAAATCTTAACTTGGTGCCTAAGGCTCTGTGCAACTGCTCCCAAAAACGACTTGTAAACTGGAGACCTCTGTTAGAAACTATAGTGACAGGAACTCCATGCAATCACACTATCTCTTGAACATACAGTTGTAATAACCTTTCAGCAGAATAGGTTGTTTTGACAGGTAAGAAATGCGCTGTCTTTGTCAACCTATCAACTATTACCCAAATGGAATTATGTCCTTTGCTTGTCCTAGGTAGGCCAACAACAAAGTCCATTTTTACATGATCCCACTTCCACTATGGTATGGGTAAAGGCTGCATTGTTCCTGCAGATTTCTGATGTTCAGCTTTAACCTGCTGACATACAGGACACCTCAGAACAAACTCAGCAACATCCTTCTTCATTCCAGGCCACCAATACATATCTCTCAAGTTTCAATACATCTTGGTGCTTCCTGGATGCATAGCATACATCAAAGAATGAGCTTCTTCCAGGACTAACTTTCTCAAGTTATCCACATCTGGCACTATCATCCTCCCATGATAACAAGCTACTTGGTCATCTGAGTCATGGAAACCATCTCGCTTTTCATCACCATACTCTGATCTAATCTGCTGAACTGCAGCATTAACTTGCTGTGCCTCCTTAATCTGTTCTCTTAGGGTAGGTTTTATATGCATCTCAGCTAACAGTCCAGCTAATAATGATACCTTCAACTGTACATTGTCTTGTCTTAAGGAGATAAGCATATCTCTCCTAAAACATACTAAAGAGTTTAGTTGTGCTCTATCTAGGGCTGGTGTTACTGATTTCCTACTCAAAGCATCTGCAACCACATTGGCCTTCCCTTGGTGGTAATCAATTGTACAATCGTAGTGCTTGATTAACTCCATCCAGCGAGGTTGCCTCATGTTAAGTTCATGCTGAGAGAAGATATACTTAAGGTTCTTATGATCAGTAAAAATCTGGAATGTCTCTCGGTAGAGGTAGTGTCTCCAGATTTTCAAAGCATGAACCACAGCAGCTAACTCTAAATCATGTGTTGGATAATTCTCCTCGTGTTTCTTAAGCTGTCAAGAAGTAAAAGAAATCACTTGCTTATCCTGCATCAACACACATCCAAGTCCATTCTTGGAGGCATCACAGAAAACTATGTATCCTTTACCTTGCTCCGGTAACACAAGTACAGGTGCACTTGTCAACCTCTCCTTCAACAACTGAAAGGATTGCTGACACTTGTCACTCCAAGCAAAAGAAACATCTTTCCGAGTCAACTTCGTCAAAGGTAAGGCTATAGAACTGAAGTTCTTAATGAATATTCGGTAATAGCCAGCCAACCCTAAGAAACTACGGATCTCCGTCAGTGTCTTCGGCTGTTCCCACTGTAGAACAGACTCTACCTTTTTAGGGTCAACACGAATTCCCGAGGCAGATACCACATGTCCAAGAAAGGATACTTCCGGCAACCAGAACTCACACTTGCTAAACTTAGCGTATAACTCATGTTCTCTTAGCAAGGTTAGAGCCTGACGAAGATGTTGTTCATGCTGCTAAGCATCTCTACTATAGATCAGGATGTCATCTATAAAGACAACAATACATTGATCGAGGAAGGGCCGGAAGATTCTATTCATGAGTTCCATAAATGCAGCTTGTGCATTAGTTAGTCCAAACGACATAACTGTGAACTCATAGTGACCATACCTTGTCTTAAAGGTAGACTTGGGTATGTCACTGTCCTTAATGCGGAGTTGATGATATCCAGACCTCAAGTCTATCTTCGAGAAGACGGTTGCACCATGCAACTGGTCAAAAAGATCATCAATCCTCGGCAGAGGGTACTTATTCTTTATTGTTACTTTATTTAGTTTTCTGTAATCAATGCACAATCGCATTGATCCATCTTTCTTTTTAACAAACAAGACCGGACACCCCAAGGTGAAGTGCTTGGTCGGATAAAACCCTTCTCAAGCAACTCTTGAAGCTGTTTCTTGAGTTCTGCCATCTCAGCAGGCGCCATCCTATAAGGTGTCTGAGCTATGGGTTGGGTATCTGGAATCAAATTAATTTCAAAATCAATTTCCCGAGGCGGTGGTATACCTGGAAGTTCTTTAGGAAATGCATCTTCAAATTCCCTGACTATAGGAACTTCAGCAGGGTTAGAACTCATCATGGTAGTATCTACTACATGGGCCAAGAATGCATAACATCCTTGCCTCATCAGCTTCTCAACAACCATAGCTGACACAAGACAGGTGGGTAGAATCTTTCTCTCTCCTTGAAAGATCCATGTGTTGCTTTCATCAGCAAACACAGCCTGCTTGGATTCACAATCCAAGACAACTCTATACCTCTCTAAGGTATCCATCCCTAGGATTATATCAAATCCTTGCATCTCAAGTGGTATAAGATCCACTTGAATGCGATGTCCAGAAAAGAAGAGGATGCAAGGAGAGCATACCTCCTGCAACACAGCAGACCCTCTCAACGGAGTCTCAAGTAACAAGCTATCTGCTCTATGACTAACTGTCATATTACGGTTACGAATCACTCTTCGAGTGATAAAGGAGTGCATAGCACCCGGGTCAATCAAAACAGATACAACACAGGATATAAACATATCGAAATATAATAGTTCCATCTGACCTGCCACAACCCGTGGGTTGATCACTGCATCAGGTGGATTCATCGCATAGAACCTAGCTGTCGCCTGAGGTTGAGCCGGTGCTGACGATCCAGCTTGGGATGCTTGTCCACGTCCTCTAGATGCTCCTTGAAACTGTCTCCTCTGGGATCCTTGCTGACTCTGTCTCTGAGGCTGTGTCACACTGACAGGCCTAGCCCTGCAGTCTTTCATCAGATGTCCCACCTTCCCACAGATGTAGCAACTTCTTTCCAGTTGTTGTGGTCTTGGTGGTCCTGTGACTGACATTGATGCGGAACTGCGAGCCTCTTGTGGTGGTAGGCTTCGTCCTCTGCCTCTACTCGGTGTCCACTGTGTCTGAGCTCTAGGCCGAGGTGGTGGTGGTGTAGGCGCAGAGAATCTAGGCTTCTTAAAGTCTCTAGATGAAGACCCTTGAAACTGAGGATATCTTTTATGGGTTTGCCTCTTCTCGGCTACAGACCTTTCTACCCTTTGGACTGATTCAACGAAGGTAGCAAACCTCTCCCGGTTTTCTAGGGCAGACACGGGAGTAGTCAACTCGGCGTTCAACCCTTTCTCGAACCTTCTGATCCTCTCTTCATCTGTAGCAGCCATATGCGAAAAAAACCGCAACAACTCCATGAACTTAGCTTCGTACTCGCTAATGTTCATTATACCTTGCCTTAATCTCTCGAATTGAGAGATTTTCTTGTCCAGGAATGTCTTTGGCAAATATCTATTGACAAATTCCCGATGAAAGGCTTCCCACGAAACCTCCACACCTGGCCTCTTCTGCTCTTCCATGGTCCACCAGTGACCAACACTTCCTTTGAGAAGATAGACAACATGTCTAACCTTCTCAGCTTCAGGGATGTTCAAGATTCTAAAGGCTTTCTCAAGCTCACTCAACCACAGATCAGCATCTGCAGGATCAGCTGTTCCAAAGTATTCGGTTGCTCTGACACGACGAAGTCACTCGAACGTCTTACCGATACCTTGTCCTTCAAGATGGACAGGTGCCCTAGGTGCAGGAATGGGCATCCTGTCGGTGATGTGTGTCATGGCAGTCATAAACTGCTCGAACATAGTTTGAACAGCTGGGTTTCCCATGTCAGCTGGGTCAAACTGAGGTGGCTCCATAGGTGGCTCTGGTACAAGTTGCTCTATTTCTAGGTTCCTTGCACCTTCTCGAGGTGCAGCAACACTACTTTCCGCCTCGTACTCCTCATGTGGTCCAGACATCCTTACTTATGTTCTTCTCCTGAGGAGCAGAAGACTATTAGATAAGAAAGAAATACTAAGGATAGACTCGACATTCTAAGTCCTATGTCTCTGTAGACTCAGCAAACCTAGAGCTCTGATACCACTAATTGTGGGCTCTGATCTCCAAAACACAAGATAAACATGGCGGAAGCGATTCGATTAGCAGCGAAATACGAAAAATCACGAAAAATTAAAACCTTTCGAAAACGAGATCTCGAAAACATGAAACTCCTTTCATAAAAGCAAATGAACAGTTTACATCTCCATTAAATCACCTCTTGAGTGATTATATACAACAAGATACAAAATCTCAAGACTTCAAAATTCTCAGATCGACAAACTCCAAGGACCTGAGTGTACAAAGACGACATAAGACTATCTAACTACAGGACCTGACAGCACACTGTTTCCACCTAAGATTCATTGCTGCCCCTGGTTTTGCTGCTGCTGATACTGTTCACCTGCAGATTGGTTCCTTCGACCTCGACGTCCACCTAAAAGTAGAAATCTATGAGGTGAGACAATTTTAAATAATTGTCCCAACGAGAGTTATAACTCTCCTCCAGAAGCTTTGTTAAAGCAATCAAAGGAATATTATGAGCAGGGTAACTTAAATTACTCACAGCAGGTTTGATAACAAGTAACTCAACTTCATTAAGGAATATGAAGAACATGTACACTAATACTTGAACAGGATATTAAATGCAAGCAATGTAACATCAATCAATGTTCCTCGTAGTTCAACCTAAGCAGATATGCTACACGGTTGATTATGTATTACAAACATTATTATGCCCTGCGGAGATGAGGTATACCGCGTATACCGCTCATACTCCAACCGATCACTAGTAAGTCGCATCGGTATCATATTAGGTCATCAAAAGAGACGGATTCTTATGACCTCATCTTCCTCAGTCAGTATGAGGATCAATATGCAGGACATCTTGTGTCTCTGCTATATTGGCTTACCAGGGTACTCTGGTACTTCGCTATTAGAGTCACAGTGGCATTCTTTACTCTCTTCGTCATCGAAAGATTTCTTGTTTATCTCTCATCGATGCGGCATTAAAGATTTTCCTCGGGTAATTAGTGATACATCATCCCGGTATAAAAATATATTGAAGGATTGATAGATTAAGATACATCTACATCAATTCCTACACTAGGACGTAAGGATATTTGCGTCCATTTTCCCCCACATACTCAAAAGTATGTGATCCAGGAGTTCCCTTAGGAAAACATGTTTCACCGTCATTTAACTACTAACAATGATGGATCTATGATCAGGGCTCTACATGGTATGGTTATACTTGATTAATTAGGTACATTTCAGTATTCTTTTAGCATCATACATGTTTCCAAGCATTCAAGTACTAAACATGGCTATAACAGAAGAATACTAAATGTAACAAGTTTAACTCATATCAGTTATCAGATGGATATCAATTCTTAATCATCTTATCACTATGATTCAAGAACATGGGTGCTCACACCCTTATATCATCATAACACTTGCTATCAAGTGACATGTCAGCATCAAGTCATCTAATAACATGACCTTGATGTTATTCATGGCCCTTAAGGCCTATCAGTCTCATATGATGCCACTTGAATCTAGGCAACATAGTTATATCTATTCATAAAGCTAGTAACATGCTTTCAATGAATATAATGTCATAACCTTTACCTGGCTATGATTACTTCTTGCTAACCACCTGCATGATTAGTATAACTGATAATATGCATGTATAATAATATCATCACAATACCAAAGCCTTTCAATTTGTTTTATAGAATACCACGGCCGTGCTTCCTTGCACGGTCGTGCAAAAGAAGGCTACCACGACCGTGCTCCTTAGCACGGGCATGCTAAGAACAACATATGACCATTGATTTTTAGGGTTTGGATTCATTCTCTTTAACATGGGGTTGTTGCACCTCTTAGCTTACAAGGTATGAAGATTCTTCATGCTACAACTTGTAATTAGGGTTTCACACTCATAGGCATAACCTAGAGTTACTCCATTTATAACATCACCCTAAATTAGGGTTTACTATTCACATCACATGTTATTACCCTAGAATTAGGGTTTACTATTCGCTTCATAGTATATAGAGCTCATAGCATCATCATGTATGAAATTATCATCATTGATGCTCTCTAATTAGGTTAAGATTCATCAATCATCATAATTAGGGTTTTCATGATCTCACCTTGATGGATCATACCCTAATAATGTACATTCTTATATATTGAAGATATGTTACTTGATTCTTAATCATATTAGGAGCCTTCTCTCTCCTCTCACTACTAGATGGTGATTACATCACTCTAGATTAGGTTAGGTCAAGTCCTCTTTGATTAACATAAGCTAAGTCACCACTATCATGTCATTAGGGTTTTGATTAAACAAGGTGTCATCCACTTGAACCCTTCAGGGCACATTGGTAATGTACACCATTGATCTCATCATAGTTCAATCTTTTACTCACTTAGCCCCTTAATGTCTTAGGATACCATTAGGGTTTATATTAGACCACCATTGAACCAATTAAGCCTTCAAGAGACTAAGAAATCTTAGCCCTAAAAGTCCCCAAACAGTTTCACACTCAACCTCCAAGCGGTTTTGAAACCGTTTGGGGGCGTTGACCGTTTGGATACTTTGACCCCAAGACCGCATGGTCATTAAGACCGCATGGATGCGTTGACCGTTTGGATGTGTTGACTTTGAAACCGTTTGAAATGAAACGACCTTGAGATTGATTGGATCCAAACGACCTTGAGATCGTTTGAGCCCAAACGATCTTGAGACCGTTTGGTCCAAATGGGCTCAAAACCGCATGGACCTCAAAGGTGATCCAAAGGCTGTAATTGATTAGGGTTTTCCATGTTGAAGCCCTCAATTGGCCACATCCTTATTAACCACTTATCAATTGATAAAATTAGGGTTATCCTCAACCATAAAGACACTCAATTGACTTTTAATTGCTAACCAATTAGGGTTGAAACCGATCAAATTAGGGTTTGTAATCACTCAACCATCAACATTCATCAATGTGAATCAAATTGAAGTTTAACCTATCAATTGGCACTCAATTGGGCCCAAACTTGGTCCATACGGTCTTGAGACCGTTTAGATACCCTCCAAACGGTCTTGAGACTGTTTGCCCAAAGATTCACCAAAATCTAAGTCAATTTGATAAGGGTTGAACCCTAATTAGGTTACAAATCAGCACTTTATCAATTCATCAACCTATTGTGATTGGACCCTCAATTGATCAAATTACCTTAACCCTAGACCTCCAAATGGTCTTGGGTTGTCACCAAACGGTCTTGAGACCGTTTCGGCCCTTCAACCCAAAGTTCACCAAAATCTATCCTTGAAATCAGCAATTCAACCCGATTAGGGTTTAGGGAGTTGAAGTGCCTTCAACTTGTGATTGGTTTGCAATTATGTTTCAAATCTTTGAAGATATTTGATTCAACATGTGTAAAACAGACCTCCAAATGGTCTTCCCTTGGTCAACCCTACCAAACGGTCTTGAGACCGTTTGATTTACAAGACCGCATGAAATCAAACGGCTGTGAGACCGTTTGATTTCAAACGGTTTGCAAACCGTTTGGACCAAATGGTCCAAGGTCGTTTGGTAAAGTTGCCTAGGTATTCACGCCCAACGTCTTCAACCTCAAGACAGGTCGGTTTCTCCATGGTTTTGCTTGCAAGAAGCAAGGAAAGATGGGGAAGAAGAAGAACAAGCTAGTACATGCAAGAAAGAAGATATGCTTAACAAAGTAAAAGGGTTAGAGTTATAAAACCCGCCTCAAACGTTGTTCCTAGAGCTCCAAGCTTCCACGCTTCAAGCCTTTAATGGCGTCTTGAGATCCACAAGTCGGCCAAAGGTAATTCTCCAAGAAAAGGTTGGGGAAAGTCGGCTAGAACAAGAAACCTAAGTAAGATAACCATAAAACCAACCTTATACAAGGAATTCCTCCATGAATCCGAGCTAGAAGATGGTCTCTTCTTACCTTAGAATAAGTTGGTCGTCTCCCTGAGCTCCAGAGCTCTGTCTTGGTCGGTTTAGCAAAGATGATAAGTGATAGAAGAAAGGAAACGTTGCCTTTGGTTGTAAAGGAAACAAGTTTATATATCTTAGGGTCATTTTCATCTTAAGGACATCTAAGTTCCTTCTTTTTACATATAGGTCCTTCCTTCCTTCTAAGGAACGTCCACTCTATCCTTACTAAGCAAAGCCCATCATAAACTCAAGATCTATGGGTAAAGAAAGCCAACATAAGAACTAAGGTGCACATATATGAAAGGTCTCCTTACTCATACTAAGTGATTTTACTACAAAGGTCATCCTTCTTATCTGATTATTTAATTGAAGCGCCCCTTTCATCATTTCTATTATAAATTATGTTAAGAGTTATAAAAGATATATTAGAAAGTATATTTTACAAGTTGCACCCCATATTTTGGGTAAATTGCACTTTACACCAAAATTAGGGCTTTAAGCACAGAGATTACTCCACAAGCTGCCTCTTGGTGCCCCAGCTTGGAGAATCCATCATACTTCATCATATTCACTCATATGATGTCTCATCTTTAGAGGAACATCTTAACCTGTGTAATTTTGCAAGTTAACCCCTCTAATTGGGTAATTTGCACATAGGTCCCTGCATAACAAAACAATACTGCAACATTGTTTTATAAGGACAGAAATGAAACTGTATGTTCCTCAGGAACTTAATTACATGCCAGAAGTTAATCACAAGCATCTTAATTACATGATTTAAGCAAAACACCTAGGGTTAACTTATAACCCAGGTCAGGGATGTTACAATTATGAAGAAAATAGAACCGCCGCTGGATTGACGAGCCGCCGCTGCGCCGGTGTCGATAAGATCGACATGAGTGTCGATGGTATCAACAAAACATCATCTCGACCCTGAACCGCTGTCGATACCATCGACATGAGTGTCGATAGTATCGACCGGGATGCCGATTGCTTCAACTTATCCCTGAACTGATCTCGATACTATCGACAGAGTGTCGATAGTATCGACCGGGATGCAGATTGCTTCACAGTTCTAATTCTTTGTCAGCACCAAAAAGTGACATCATACTTTTATTCAACCATCACATATGCTAGTGGTAAGGTAATCCTTCTCACTGTCGACAATGTTACTTTAAGCAATGCATCCAAATATTTGTCTTTCAATATTGTGTATTTGATCTAGGAAAAATAGGGCTCAAGAACATTCCAAAATCCCTTCATGCATGTTCTAAAATATATATGTTTTTCTAAAAAGAGGTTGGATGTTAACAATAATTGAGCTAGCATAATAATTAAAAAGTTATATCAACCCATCTACACTTTTGGTTAATGGTGGGTAAAATATATGCTTTCATAGTTTAGTTTAAATTAATGGTTTGACCAATGGTCTAAATGACAAGCATGATATGTGTTTTTCCTTAATTTCTGTGAAAGGATTTGGGTGAAAGCGATACCCGGTTACGGTGTGCTCTCCTCTATTATATAGAGAAAGACTATTTACATAGTAGACCCAACAAGAAAAGGAAATAGTAAAGAGATACATAAATAAGAAAACTATTTTCTGAGACTCCCCCTCAAGCTGGAGCATACACATCATGCATGCCCAACTTGGAAGACATATGCTTGAAAGCTGAAGATGGAAGTGGCTTGGTGAAGATATCTACCACTTGCTGACTAGTCTGAACATGAGGAGTCTAAATCTTCTTGGAGTGCACGACATCATGAATAAAGTGGCAGTCCACTTCTATGTTCTTGGTCTTCTCATGGAAACCAGATTGCTAGCAATATGAATGGCTTCCTGGTTATCACACATGAGAGAAATAGGGGTCTCAACAGACACTCTCATTTTTGACAAAACAGACACAACCCACTGTACCTCACAACAAGCATGTGCCATGGCTCGATATTCGGCTTATGTCCTAGATCGTGCTACTACATTCTATTTCATGCTCCTCCAAGTCACTAAATGTGACCCATGAAACACACAATATCCAGAAGTAGATCGTCTATCTCCAACATCACCATCCCAATCAACATCCGTGAACCCAGTGTGTTTCAGGGATGATTGTGTGAGATCTGCCCCGTAAAGTAAGGCCCTTCCCTGGAGATCCTTTGATAATACCGAAGAATTCGGGTGACTGCCATCCAATGTGACATCTTAGGCGCACTCATGAATTGGCTAACAACTCCAACAACATAAGAAATATCAAGCTGAGTAACTGTCAAGTAGATCAGTTTCCCTACAATCCTTCTATACTTTGTTGGATCAGAAAACTCACTATCATCAGAAATAGGAAGTCTTGGTATGATAATCCATAGGCGTGGAGATCGATTTGCACTATGTCGTACCTGTCTATGCAAGTAGATCAAGGACATACTTCCTCCAAGAGAGGTTTGTACCTTTCTTGGAACGTAGGACTTCTATGCCAAGGAAACAACGAAGATTACCCAAATCTTTCGTCTGGAATTGTGTTTGCAGCCATGTCTTGAGTTGTAAAATGCCAGTAGAGTTATCACCAGTGCTTTTATTACCCCCGACTCCCTACTTGACCACCAATTCTGTCCCTTGGGGTTTGGATGAATCAATATTGCCTCAGTTGGATAAATTCACTTATTTCCCACAATTCTTCTGGTTATGCCTGGTATTCTTCTTTTGGGGATCTTGTCTCCAATTCGCAGTTGGAGGGTCGGAGTAAATAGGGGGGAGGGGTTGTCACACACATAGTTACAAATTCGGTATTCGGAATACGTTCGGTTGAGTTGAAAAGTTTGGAACTCGACAATTATGCGGGAAAATCGGGTAAAAAGCAGTCAACGTATGGTAAAAGTACGGTCAACTATTCGGAAAAAAGTCGGGAAAAGTCGGAGGATATATGCTTATATTGCATACTGATGTATGTATACATATGTTTTACACACATATATATATATATATATATGTACATATATATATTGCATACATATATCCATAACTATTACTTACATACACATATGCATACATTAATACATACACACATATGAATGTACATACACACAGACACATATATGCGCTCTCGGTTTACCACCCTCCCAGACGTTCGGCCTCCGTCACGGGCGTGGGAGAGGGGGAGAGAATGCCTCTCTTTATCCCACATATATGCGCTCAAACTAAGTTAGAGTCTTAATCAGTATAATACGGGAAAAGAACGTATAAAACGGGAAAAAAACATTAAACATGATTAATTCGTGAAAAATACGGAAATAATACGTAATATTTGGGAATTGGGATTTATTTGGGAGTTTCATACGTCTAGGGAAAAATTCGTGTTTTAAACGCGACTTTTTCAAAAAGTCAATATTGTGACTATGGTCACGCATAAGATCAAAGGATATGTCCTCTTTGTCCTGATGCCTCCAGGAGCCCTAGTTGTTTAGTAGGTGGAGAGGTTGAGAAGGTTATAGATCTCCCCCCTATGACGGGATGCATCAGAGGTGTTCCAACTGTTCAATCAGAGGAGTTTAGGAGAGCCTCGGCCAAGAAGGAAAGTAGCTAAGGAGTCTCAAACAGATCCAAAATGGGAAAAAAGTGATGATAATATCATCTACATAAACATCTAGAATAATGGTGCCACTTGAAGACTTATGCACAAAGAGTGGGTGATCAATAGAAGACCGGGTGAACCCAAATGTATAAGTGCAACACTAAATTTATCAAACCATGCCTGAGGTGATTGCTTCAGACCATGCAAGGATTTCTTGAGCTTGCACACCTTCTGACACTCCCTTTGAGCAACATATCTAGGAGGTTGCTCCATGTACACCTCCTCAAGTAGATCACCATGAAGAAAAGAATTATTAACATCCAGTTGAAGAAGAGGCCAGTAAAAATGAGTAGCAACAAAAATAAGAATCTGCACAGAATTGAGCTGAGTCACTAGAGAAAAGGTCTCAAAGAAGTCAACACCATGTGTCTGAGTGTACCCCTTTGCCACTAGACGCGCCTTCAAACGATCAATAGACCATCGGGTTTCTGTTTCATAGTATAAACCTAGCGGCAGCCTAAAACATATTTTCCAGGAGGAAGATCCACCAAGTCCCAAGTAGAGTTCTCATGAAGTGCTGCCATCTCACTGTCCATAGCTTGGACTCAACCATCATGCCAGGCTACTTCCTTATAAGAGTGAGGAACAACTGTAGAGTCTAGTTAAAGAGCAAACATGCAGGCTGTAGTTGCGAATGAGACAAGCAACACACATTCGCCAAAGGATGACGAATAGTGCAGGACCGAACACCTTTTTGAGCTGCAATTGAAAGGTGTAAATATGAAACCGAAGCATCAAGAGAACTCTCATTAGAAATAGGTACCTCAGGAGTGGCAGATGATGACGAGGCATGCTTCTGGACTGATGACACTACATCCTCTTGGCGATGCCCTGCTCACCTGGTGTAAACGAGAGGAGAGGATGGAGGCAGTGGTGGAGGTGGTGATGGCTATGGTGATGATGGAGTGATATCAAAACACTCTCATCACACGACATAGGAAGTGGTGGCTCTCTCTCACACGCAAAGATGTAGTCACTCTCAGGAGTGTGCTCCCCCTCACTCTGAACAGAGTCACTAAATAAGGGAGTAGACTCATAAAATCTGACGTCATCCGACACAAAATGACAACAAAGATGAGGACAATAACACCTGTATTCCTTCTGTGTGGGAGAATATCCCAGAAAGACAGTGTAAATTGGGAAAGAGATAACTTGTCAGCGCGTGGATGAAACACGTGAACAAGCACAGTGCATCCAGAACGGGAAAAGGTTGCTCGTCAGGTCGTAAAATAGAGAAGGGAGTAGCCCCTTGTATGATAGAAGATGACTGACAGTTAATAAAGAAATAGATAGTGAGAAGAGCATGATACCAATATCTCTTGGGCACAGACATTTGAAACAGCAGAGTATGGGCTACATCAAGTAAGTGACGACTTTTGAGTTCATCAACCCCATTTTGTTGCGGTGTATGAGGACAAGTCATCGGTGAACCATGCCAACAGAATTACAGAACATAGAAACAACCTTTTAACATATTCAAGAGCATTATCACTACGAAGAATCTTAATATGAGCATCAAACTGAGTTTTTATTAACTGATGAAAAGTTTGAATAACAGACAAGACTTCATCGTGAGACTTAAGTAAATAAACCCAAGACATGCGAGAGAAATCATTAATGAAAGACATAAAATATTAAGAGCATTATAACTTGGCTCTTTAATAGGACCCCAAACATCACTATGAATAAGGATAAAAGAACACTTAGAGCATTTCACAATACGACTCGGAAAAGACATGCGATGATGCTTGCCTAACTGGCATGACTGACACTCTAATGACTTAATTGAGGCTAAGCTTGGGACAAGCTTCTGAAGACTCTATAGAGATGGATGTCCATAGTGACAATGCCATTGTCAGGGAGAACAACTAAAAATGGTAGATGAGGTGTATGGAATCTGGAGAGTTGGGCAACCGCCTTCAAAGAAGTAGAGATCAACTTTCCTAGATCCTTTACCAATCGTCTTCCATCTCCTGGGATCCTAAGCATTTCAAAGAATCAACTAGCTTAGCAACAAACATTAAGTTAAAAGGAAATTTTGGAACATGATGGACATATTGTAAAGTCAAATTAGATGATGCTTTTACGGTGCCACACGCCTGGACGCTTCTGACAGATTCATCAACTAGTGTCATAGAAGAATGTGGGATATACGAGTCAGAGGAAAGAAACATGAATCGTATACCCTTCATATGCTGGGAGGCCCCAGAATCCACTACCTATGTAGAGGATGGATGAGAGGCAACAAGAGAAGTCCCCTGGTTACCTTCATCTGACATTAAATTGACGAAGGCGCCAAGGGAAGCCTGTTGGGTAGCCTACAGAAGACGGTCATACTCCTCCTTGGAGATTGTAACATCTGATTGCACCTGCTTAGAGCCTCCAGATGCATATGCTCTAGATGAATTGGCAGTATAATGCACAACTCCAGTTGGAGGCCGACCATGCTTAAAATAACAATTTTCTTCTACATGTCTAAGTTTCCTACAGAAGGTACATTTTGGACAATTTCCTCCCGTACCTCATCCTTGGCCAACACCTCGTCCCATTCCTTTAGCAACAACAAGAGAGGCTTGAGTCTCAGTGTGGTGGTTTCCTGGTGTGGCACAGAAGGATTCAAAAGATGACTGTTGAATTCATACAAAGGCTTCTTCAAGACTTGGTAGTTTGTCCGTGGCCCGAATTACACTCCTAGCTGAGACATACACAGGATTTAAGCCGGATAGAAACCTTGCTGTCACTAGATCATCTCAGTCCTTCATCTATTCATCAGTCTTTAGTGGTTGGTAAAGGCTGAGTTCTTGAGAATATAGACTAGATAGCACTAAAATAATCCTCAAGAGAGCGACTATTTTGTTTCTATGCAAAGAGGCAATCATAAACAATATACAGACAAAGAGCATTCTTCTCATGACAAAAATGTTTCTTTGCAGCTTCCCATATTTGTTTGGTTGTAGAATAGAACATGAATCTAGACGCAATCTGAGGCTCCAAGCTATTCTATAGCCATGACTTTACTAGCCCGTTGTTTTTCCGCCAAGTAGGTTAGTCTTTGCTACTTTCATCAGGAGGCTCTGACTCAATAATGTCCACCTTCTCATGAGATTCAAGCACAATGTAGATAGCATTCATCCAAAGAAGATAGCTCTGTGAGTTTCACTTCACAAAAGTGATCTGAGATTGGTCGTTGTAGACGAATGGAGTGGAACAAGCAGGCTTGGCATCTCCCATATTGAGAAATCAAGAAAACAATAGCAAGAAGAGTGAATAACACGCCGCGTCGAGGAAGGAACATGCCGTGTCTGGGTAGTACACGAGGTGTTTGTTTTTCCACACGTCGTGTGAGTTGACAGAAAGATACTCTAGGTGCTCCACACATCGTGTCTGATTTTTCACACGACGTGTGAGTTGTCAGAGACTCTTGACAAAATTTTCACACGTCGTGTTGCTAGGGGACACGCTGTGTGAGTTGTCAGAGACTCTTGACAAAATTTTCACACGTCGTATTGCTAGGGGACACACCGTGTCTAGTTTCAGAGGCGTAACTTTCACAAGCTAGGACACGCTGTGTCAGAGATAAGACAAATCGAGTCTTCTATGAATAGTTCCCTCAGAACAAAAGTACTCGACTACAACACGCCGTGTCACCTGGAGTACACGCCGTGTTTACGACGGCAGACGTATACGTTGACGGGAATTGACTTTGTCAAATGGTGAAAATAGACTTCGGAAAGACGCGCTAGAGATAGGATGGCCCCAGGAAGACGCGTCGGGGAGAGGTGATGGGTATTAGCGCCGTCACAAGTCAATTGATGATGCGAAACTGACGCATTAGTAGCCCCGAGCAATTTGAGGCTCCATGATATTCCATAGCCATGACTTTACTAGCTCGTTGTTTTTCCGCCAAGTAGGATAGTCTTTGCTACTTTCATCAGGAGGCTCTGACTCAATAATGGTTACTTTCTCATGAGATTCAAGCACAATGTAGATAGCATTCATCCAAAGAAGATAGCTCTGTGAGTTTAACTTCACAGAAGTGATCTGAGATTGGTCGTTGTAGACGACTGGAGTGGAACAAGCAGGCTTGGCATCTCCCATATTGAGAAATCAAGAAAACAATAGCATGCAGAGTGAATAACACGCCGTGTCGAGGACAAAACATGTTGTGTTTGGGTAGTACACGATGTGTCTATTTTTCCACACGTCGTGTGAGTTGACAGAAAGATACTCTAGGTGCTTCACACATCGTGTCTGATTTTTCACACGCCGTGTGAGTTGTCAGAGACTCTAGACAAAATTTTCACATGTCGTGTTGCTAGGGACATGCCGTGTCCAGTTTCAGAGGCGTAACTTTCACCAGCTAGGACACGCTGTGTCAGAGATAAGACACATCGTGTCTTCTACGAACAGTTCCCTCAGAACAAAAGTACTCGACTGTAACACGCCGTGTCTCCTGGAGTACACGCCGTGTTTACGGCGGCAGACGTATACATTGACGGGAATTGACTTTGTCAAATGGTGAAAATAGACTTCGGGAAGACACGCTAGAGATAGGATGGCCCCAGGAAGACGCACCGGGGATAGGTGACGGAAATTAGCTTCGTCACAAGTCAATTGATGATGCAAAACTGACGCATCAACAGCCCCGAGAGATGTGGTCACTCATCCATGTACGGGGACTACGTGGAGAGGAAGGATGATGAGAAGGAAGGTACTCCTCCTTCTCTCTTTGGAATGAAACAAGGGGTTCTCTCCTTCAAGAAGCCACCATGCCTTAACAGATCGGAGGAGCATCAACCACCCAGTGAGGAGAACCTTCGACGGTTGTCTTGCTGCTCCGGTGGCAGACGATGCAACCGGAGAAAAAGGAGGGAAGAAGGAGAACAGGCGGAGGGAAGGAAGAGGCGGCGGTTAGGGTTGCAACAGCCATATATGCTATGATACCATGTGAAAGTATTTGGTCAAAACAATACCCGGTTAGGGTGTGCTCTCCTTTA
The DNA here is from genome assembly GCA_963693085.1 of Alisma plantago-aquatica. Lineage (NCBI taxonomy): Eukaryota > Viridiplantae > Streptophyta > Magnoliopsida > Alismatales > Alismataceae > Alisma > Alisma plantago-aquatica. The sequence goes on along the minus strand of OY856410.1, from coordinate 727,025,433 downwards.
TTATGTAGAGAAAGACTATTTATATAGTAGACCCAACAGGAAAAAGAAATAGTAAAGAGATACATAAATAAGAAAACTATTTTCTAACAATTTCTAACCATAAATTCTACTCATCAACTGCAAGCATTTCTAGTTTGGATTTTTTCCCCTTTTTTGTTTTCTTTGTTCTCCGCTTTTTTGTATTTAGTGTATCTATTTCAAGTAAGGAGCTTGAGGAATGAAATGTACTTTCATTATTTGTTTGTTTTTTGTGCCATCTTGTTTCTACTTAGATGTTGGTTTTCCACAGTTGGTAGTGATGTATCAGATGGGGTGAAGAATGGCGAGCAAATGTCTTTTTCTTGCGTTAAAATGCAATTCATGAATTCAAGTTGAATGAATGTTCTGCACATTTTCTCCAACCCACCGTTCTACCCCCTCGAGAAATGCCAATATGGCAAGCATCTAGTAGAGTACGTCTTTTTATTTTACATAAAGATTTATTTTATAGTCTTATTTACTATCTACAAATATTATCATTTCTGCAGGAGTATGATGTCACTCAGCAAAATGTCAGTTGGTCTTGGCATCCTACTATGAAAAGAATAACATATGGTTGACCAAGTTACTAAATCGAATCAGCCATGACAATCTTAAGAACTAGATATCATATTTGTCTACAGTTCCTTGTGTCACTGAAAGCTAGCCGCTCTTCTTCAAAGACATTAACATTTTTGAGATAATTAGTTTCATAATATCATTGCACTTGTTTCATTTAGTTTTACTTTAGGGATCCATATAACACTCAAGTTAGATCCATATAACCCCTCCCCTCCTAATTATATAGGACAGGGCTCTCAGTAATTCAGTTTAAGTTGCATCATTGATTTCTACATGGTATTATAGTAGTGATGTTCTAGGGTCTAAAGTAATCTGACCTAGTCACCTTCCCCTCTCCCTCTCTATCTCCCTCTCTCCGGGCAGCATAGAAGAACAGAAGGCGCAACAGCAACACCTCCTCACCCCCACCCTTTCCTCGCCCGTCATTGGTAGTCTGTCTTGGGATGGTTGCTGCTGGGAGGTAGCTGCACCCAACACAATTACCGCTTGAAACGTGCGGGCCGGTGCCAGAGCTGGCCATTGCTAGCGGCTTGGGTGGCCATCGCTGACGTCTCAAAGGTCTAACAGCAGGACAACACAACCAACCGTAGGATCCAAAGTGAAGACAACAACATTGCTGCTCTTCCTCTCTCTATGATATAAAGTTTCATTTATGCTCTTCCTCTTCCTTTGTTCTCTAGTTCTTGTCCTTGTATTAGAATTAAAAAAAAAGACTCTCGTTTTTAATCTTGTAGAGCATCTGAAAGAAAGAAAACGGGCAAAGGTAACTCTATTTTTGCTCTCCATGTAGTTCCCTTAAACCATGTGGCTGAGTGGTCATATGCTAAATTAGGGACTTGATGCTTTCACATCACAACATATCTTCATGTGATTGTTTTTCTTTTGCTACCATTTATTATATTCCTACCATGCTCATTCTTTTCTCCAGTACCGTTCTTCTATACCATTACTGTTGTCTCTTTGTATCATACTTTAATTCTAATACCAAATATTGTTACTACGACTGACAATAAAGCCACTCTGCCTACTATTATCTCAATAACATGCTGAATGTTTCGGCTATAAATATAAAGATGGGAAGTTTTTTGCGTTGGATGAATGTGTTCTGGGAATCACATAGCAAATTAAAATACATGAAGAACGCAACGCCATAGAACCCAATGATGCATATATCATTGGAAATGGTCAGGTTTTATCCTGTCTTTATGGATGCATGGAGCCATATATTGTTACCAAATACACTCAAGATGACAACTAACTCTGCCTCAAGAGGATGAGGGATGAGATGAATCAATTCTACACTCAAGAGGACAACTAACTCTGCCTCTACAATGTGATGAACGTGATCTTCTCTGAGCAGCGGGTGAGCACTCCATATCCAAATACTACGACTCAATGAAGGCTCTCGCCAACCAGCTTAACTTTTTCTCGCCCACCATCTTCGTTGAAGGCACCAATGAGAGAGACTCCCTAATCACCGTGTGCTTCCTAAACAACCTCAATTCTCGAGTTTGCTGCAGTGGCCAGCTCCTCCTTATTAGAACAAATCTTCCCTCCATTGATTAGGCAAATGCACACCTATCCTAGTTCGAGGTGACATCAACCCGCGTCTCCTATACCGATGCCTTTTATCCTCAACCTACGGTGGTTGAAGCAGTCTGTGGTCATGGATGAAGATGTGGATCATGCTCCAAATGCACCTACTATGGCAAGTTGGGCTACACTGAAGATGTATGTGAAACATGGGTAAGACCCACTATGGATGTGGACATGGCAGAGGCACTACACACTTTGTCCAGGCTCCACCCACCCATGTCGGCCAAATTTCCAACCGCAATGCACATTTACCCTGAAACCTCACTAGAAGCTACCCTCATGATTCTCTAAAGCAGGAATATGAACGTCTCCTACAGGATTCACTACAAGTTGGTATTTCTCCATTGCATTCTCAGTCTGGACCTCCAACAATATATCTTGCATAGATAAATTGGCGGCTCTCTTCTGTATCCTCCATAGGCCTTGTCTGCTCACCTCACATATATACACCAAGCTAATTCTGGAACAACCATGATAACTTCACAGCCTCACTGGATTTTTGACTTCCACAACATGTGACCGGTATATCATATCTTCTTCAAATAGTCGACTCTCATATTTACTCATTTATCTATGACTTTGGCAGACGAGTCTAATAAAGTTGTTGCCAAATGTGGCTTCGTCCCACTCACTTCATAAAATTACACTATGTTCATAATGTTCCACATTTTTCATACAATTTACTTTCAGTTGACAAACATGATGATTCTTTGAGATATTACATAGCATATGGCCCTATTGGTGTTGTTCTATAGGATTTGCGGAGTATAACGATCATTGGGTGGGGAACACGCTTGAGTGTTTTGTATTACTTCCTTTCTAATTTGACATCCTTTTCTCCTTCATCAAATGTTCTTCCTACACCATCATCTTTGTTTGTGTCATCCTTTTTGCTCGAAATTTAAACTTTTTCGATCAAAATGTATCTTTGGTTTCCTCGTTATCCCATGTGTGTGTCAATTGTGCAAACACCATAGGGTGTATTTGCTGCCGGTGGTAAAAAAAGTATGTAAAATTTTGGATCTTATTCATAATGGTGTTTGTGAACCTTTTTATACTACTAGTTATAATTTATATAGATATTTTCTGGTTTTTGTCAATATTTTTCCCGAAAGACCTAGCTTTTCTTATGAAATGTGGAAACTTTTTTCCTCTAATCAATGTCTTCAACAAAATGATTCTTGTCCAATTTTAGACATCAATTTCAATTCCTAGAATGGATTGTGTGCTTGAATATGTCCTTTTTACAGTTTCTTTTTTGTTTCTTGAGGTTGATATGATGCATCAATGGTCATGTGCTAATACTCCCCAACAAAATAGTATTATTTCCACTTGTGTGATGTTAGTCAGTCTTTAGCAATGCTAAGCTACCAAAACCTTTTGATCTAAGGCCACTTAAACATGTTCTCTAATCAACTGATAACAGTCTTCAGTCCTCAAGGGTAGCACATAGTTTTCTCTTTTCCTCCCTCCCTCCCGGCTCAAATTTTTGGATACATCACTTATGTGCACAATTTCGACCCAAAAGCTGACAAACTCTCTCCCCAAGATATTAGGATTGTCTTCTTAGGATAAGTTCTTTGATCCAAATTCCCAACCATTACATGTCTCTACATATGTCACTTTTCAGGAGGACCAACTCTTTATACCTCCAATGTCACTACTCCGCTTGCTTCACCATCAGAGTTTGTTTTGTTACCATTAGTTTGTGATTCAGCTTCACCTCATGTTCTGGATACTTCATCCACACCACCACCACCACCTCAATTTTTCCCTAACATGTACCAACATATGGTGATCGTTAATTCACCACAAGCTGCTCCACCATCATTATCTACTCCAACAAAATATGACAAACCGATGGCTCTTCGATGGATTCATCGCAGATGGAACAATAAATAACTCATCTTGTTGCTTCAATCATTTATATCCCTCCACCTACTCCTTTGTCTTGTTCTTGATTCTACCACCATTCCTAAAAACATTTGGTTGCATTTAGTCATTTGGGTGGAAAGCTGTGATGGATGATGTGATGACTACTCTCTAAGAGAATAACACATGGGAGTTAGTCAACCTACCTCCAAGAAAAAATATTATTTGTTGTTGCCGATTCTTCCCTATAAGACATCGTTTAAGCGGGAAAATTGAATGCATGACAGTACGTATAGTCACCAGAGGATATGCCTAGACGTTTTTTTTTTTGGGGGGGGGCTTTTCCACACCTTCTCCGTGGTGAATCGATGACCTCTATACTCATTTTGATACCGTGATCTTTCTGAAGAAGTTTATATGCATCAATCTCTCAGACTTGTTGTTGAGGGGGGTATGGTTCTAAAGTATGTTGCCTACGACGCTCTATTTATGACCTGAAAAATTCCCCCGTGCCTAGCTCAACAAACTCATCGTCGTTCTAGAAAATTGGGATTTAGGAGGTCTATAAGTGACCACCTAGGAAGCACGGATAAGGATACATGTCGGATACGGGTACGGGTATAAGGATACTGCAATTTTTGAAAATATAGGATACAGGTACGACATGAATACGACAATTTTTTAATATTTTTTTAAATTTAAAAAAATAAATATTGTATTTATTTTTAAAATAGATGAAGACAATCAAATTTCATTCATAAATCACAACATATCTAAAAAAAGTGGAAACCAATTCCATAATATCAAACAATGATATAAAAAGGGGTCTTTCATTCATATTAATGTCAGATGCAAGTTAGAAAAAGATGTCACAAAATCGTATTTCAAACCATTCACATTTCATGTATAATATAATTTTGTGTTGTAAAGTGAGTCATGTCATCTGTGACACCAAACCATCTTCTCTCGTCTATAAGAAGTAATTGAATATTTATGTATACAAGAAGTATATCCAAATTTCAAAATTAAAAAATAATGAACTGAAATATGAAACAATAGAGGCAATTATAGACAGGCAGGTATGTTAACAGCGAGACACAGTGAGAAAATAAAAACTACTAAACAACAAAATTAGAGAAAGCTAGAGAGGCATATGCCCAAAGGGGATGAACAAAGACAATGCCAAAATAGAATTCTGAAAAGAGTTAAGGTAGAAGTTCAGAGGCTAGAGGCTGTAACCACCGATAGAAAATTGAATCCCTTTGGAGAAGATGAGGCACAAAGGTTGTACGTTATCCACCAATAGCCCATTGGAGAAGATGGGGCACAAGCCACACACCAATAGAAATATGACATGGACTGAAGTAAAGCCAAGCTTTAAAATGTATCACACAAGCCAAAGGAGACGTTTTACTGATTTGCAAAGAAAATCAGTAAAAATGCAGGTCAATCCATTAATAAAAAGGTCTAAAAAATGGAAAAAAGGGCTTAAATGGGCCGAGCTGTATCCAAAACGTATCCAGGCAGAAAAAATGGGATACGGCTAGAGAGGTATTTGATACATATTTAGGTGTATCCATGGAGTATCGGTATCCAATACGTATCGGATACAGGTACGGAACCTATTTTGGAGTATCCGTGCTTCCTAGGTGACCACTAAATATTTTCCTCTTATTTGAACAAAAAGATGTCTTGCTTGTTGTTTACTTTGATGATATTGTGATCACTAAGAATAATTCACATGGAATATCAAATCTAAAGAAGCTATCCAATTCAACTTCCGTACTAAAGATCCGAGGAATCTTGGGTATATATCCTTAGCAATGGACTTCTTCAATCCAAACAAGGGATCAATCTCTCTCAAAGGTAAAATGTCCTTGATCTATTACAAGAGACATGCATGACTGATCAATCCTATCTCCACTCTAGTGGATTACAACTTGAAGACTTTGAATGTTGGGGAGCTCATCCCTGATGCAGGGAAACACCACTAGTTAGTTGGGAACTTATATATTTAACCATCACACTACCACATATTTTATGCACCGGGGTCATCGGTCTGCACATGACTACACCTCTTTAGACTCTATTAGAATGTGCGGTATTCAACCCAAAACCAATTGGCAATGGGTGAAGGGACCACACACCTTATAAGCTCCAGGACCTCCCCAGAGCTCAGCGGTATGGGACTATTCTAACATCCCCCCTCAAGTGCAACCACTTTTGTGTGCTTGTCCTTGTTCTTTTTTAGGTAGGGTGTGGTCCTCACACTTGTCTCATGGGGTCCGCTCTGATACTATGTTAACGAGAGAGAAGGAAGACGAACAACGTTGGCGGCTGCAAGGTGCAACTCTTGTGTGTGAGGGCAATAGCCGTATACTCCCTTTTATATATTGGGGTAAGATACAAGGTGGTACAAAGGAGAAAAACCTAGAAAAACAATAAAACAAATGATATAATAAAAATAGAGACAAGAGGCAGATCGTCGGTTTCTGCCTCTGACCTTCTGTCGATACCATCGACAAGGATGTCGATGGTATCGACGGACTGTTGTCCGGTAACTGTGATAATCTCGATACCATCGACCTCCTGTCGAAGGTATCGACCGGGAAGCAGGTTGTTTCACACTCCCCCTCAAGATGGAGAGTACCCATCGTGTATGCCCAGCTTGCCACATAATTTCTGAAAAGCTGCCGGACCCAAAGGCTTTGTCAAGATATCCGCTAGTTGATCTTCAGACTTGACATATGGCGTCACAATAGTACCATCTTTGATTTGATCACGAATAAAATGGCAATCAACTTCTATATGCTTGGTACGCTCATGAAAGATAGGATTCCTGACAATGTATATAGCAGAATGGTTGTTACACTTGAGCTCCATAGAAGGCATAATAGTGATTTTTAACTCAAAGAGAACGGATTTGACCCATTGTAGTTCACAACATGCATGGGCCATAGCACGTTATTCAGCCTCAGTGCTGGATCTGGCTACCACATTCTGCTTTTTGCTTTTCCAAGTAATCAAATGGTCACCTAGGAAAGTACAATAGCCTGATGTAGATCTTCTATCAATATGATCACTAGCCCAATCTGCATCTGAGTACCCAGTGAGAGTCAAAGTAGATGGAGGCACCTTGGGTTTGGAATATGTGATCCCTTTACCCGGAGCACTCTTCAGATATCTCAGAATCCGGCAAACTAGATAGAATGATGAGCAGTGGCTCAAACTATGTGCAAAATGATGTGGGACAAGGTATTCTTGTGTGAGTTTGCATATCTCCTTGCGCATTGATGCTCAGGAATTGTTATAAAATTGTTTCTATTTTCATCACTATCAACCTTTTTTTTATGAGAAAATTAAGCACGTTATAGTTGATTGTCACTTTATACGGGAAGTAATTCAAGAAAAGATTGTCTGCGCATGTTTTACCATGTTTAAATATCAAGTTATTGATTTATTCACTTGATCTTTGGGGTAAAAGTTTTTTATAGACTTATGATGTAGGCATGAGTACTCTTAAAGAGTATAGTATTAGCCTATTTAGTTAATAGGTTGATTAGTTATTGGGCTTTTGTATGTCAGCCCGTTTAGATTACTTGCGTCCTAAGTCTTAGGGCGTCTCCCCTCTCCTATATAAAGGAGACGGTGTCCACTCTTGTATTCATCCCATTATATTCTATTGCATTCAATCTAATCTTATTCTTTATATGATATCAGAGCGGTGAACAGTAACTCTGGCAGTGAACAGTGCGCAACGTGAACAGTACGGCGGAGTGAACATTAATTCTTGCGTGAACAGAGCGCGTTCGCTCCTGAGAGAAACCTAGCCGCCACCCCTCCTCCCTCTCCTTTCCGGTGCGCACGCAGCCCTAGCCGCCACCACTCGTCTTTTCCAGAGAGCAACTGAGGGCAAGAACCCCCGCCTACGGGCGGCCGCCGCCGTTGCCATGACTTAGGCCGGCTGCCCGCTAGGCAATTCCAGCCTCCATGGCTCTCCTTCTACTTTCACATAGATCAGTACGTCGGCGCTAAATCCCGACCTGCGATCTATGTTTTCCAAATCCAAACCTTACCACCGGTGATCTCCTTTCTGGCCATCACATATCCACTGCCATCGCTGCATCATTACCTGCCATCTTCCACCTCTGTTTCCCGTATTCCACGAACAGCAGCAGTGCCGCTATATTCCCAGCGCCTCCAAGTAGCCATCTCCATGCCTTCGCCGCCTATCGACGCCACTATCACCATCTAGCAGCAGCATCATAAGCGCCGCCAACCGCAAAAGTAGCAGCCATAATCAACATCAAGAAGCAATCAACCGCCATCAACCTGCTACCCACCACCCAGAAAGATCTCGCTACTACCGACATGAATTCGGTAGTACCGAACTCGATACAGGCGTAATATCGACGGCGACATCAATTCGGTAGTACCGAGTTCTACATAGGCCATCTCCTGACGTCCTCAGCATCAGCCTTCATCGCCGCTCGTGGAGAGGCTCCGCCCTTGGCTCCACATGCATCCTCTTGGCATGCAATATCTCGCGAGCCGTGCAGGAGACCCTTTGTCATCTCCTCCGTTACGACCAAGTGCTACATCAACTGAGTGACATAATCCGGCCATTTTTTTTGCTACATCCCGCAAGTTGTTGCTCTTCATCACCTTCCCGGCTATCTTCATCACTCAACCATCACCTCCCATCTATGTCTACTCCCAATTATTAATTCCCCCATATTCCTTATGCCTATTCGGATCCTTGATCGGATCTACCCTTGGCTAATCAGATCCAGTTTTAAGCCTAACGGGCCAAACAAATCCCTTTTCGGGTCGGGATTAGATCCATTTAATTTTCTATCCGGATCTTACATTGACCCATTTAACATATTCTCTCCGGTTATCGGTTTCATTCTCCACATATTACACATCTCCATATCAAAAAATCCTCTCAAATCCACCGATTCCTTTCCCACCCACCCATATCATGTTTGTATCCCTTTCCACAGTGCGGGGGAGGGGGTCATATATCCATTTCTCCACACCAAACACTCACTCTCGTCGTATTTGGTGTGGGGGGTTGAATAGAGAGGAGAGGAAGAGATGAGAAGAGAGAGAGCATGCAGGAGTATGTATGAGAGAGAGAGAGAGTATGAGAAGAAGATGATATATGTATTCGGTCTATATATGTTCCAGGCTATTATCTTCATGGAGCTTCGCATTGTTCAGCACATCCGTTCTCTACTTCCAGATAGCATTGAAGGATCTTCATTAAGTGTCAACACCAAGCTATCCGCATTCGTACCGCGTTATGTACATCAGGTGTTGATGGTGTACTTCTTCAGCTGCATTTACATGAGACAGATGGGTGCTTCTTCAGACTTCTCAGAAGCTCAGCAATTTCAAGCCTGCCAAGTCTACATCTGCAAGGTTGATAGTTCATCCAGAGATATCTTTACCGAGCTGCTTCATCACGTCTTCTCCGAGCTGCATCTGTTCTTACGACATCGCCTTCCGCTGATCTACTTGGGACTTTCCTTGATGGATGATATCTCCTTTCCTGTCAAGCCCCCAAGGTTCATGCATCAGAGTTATGGTACCTGCATCGTATCACCAACATATTGTTCGTTCGTGTTCGTGCCACGTTATACACGTCTTCTCAAACAATTTGAAGATTCCTCTACTGCTACATCGGCACTGTGTATCCGCGTTCGTGCTGCGTTAAGTACGTATTCCAGTGAAGTTGTCATAGTCGTGGTATTGATGATCGTCTGCTTCAAGTGGTGAATTACTGCTGCAGTATTCAGGTTCCATTTCAGATGTTCTTCATTCCAGATGCACTCCAAAAGACCTTCATCAAAGCTCGAGGATCTCCAGCCTGCAAAATACAATTTCAAAACAAAGAGGCGCCATCGTATGATTTAGGGGGAGTATCAATCTTTTGTATGGGGAGTGATATTTATCTTTTCTATCTTTCATTTATCATTTCTTTTATCGAGTCCTGTAACTCCAAGCTTGGACATGTGTTTCACCCACGATCCAGCATGAGGGGGAGTGTTAAAGAGTATATATTAGCCTATTTAGTTAATAGGTTAATTAGTTATTAGGCTTTTGTATTTCAGCCCGTTTAGATTACTTGCGTCCTAAGTCTTAGGGTGTCTCCCCTAAAGGAGACGACGTCCAGTCTTGTATTCATCCCATTACATCCCATTACATTCCATTGCATTAAATCTTATTTTCTACAATTACTATATATGCTTTAGCTTAAGGAGAACTTTTGAAACTTACAAATGCTCCTCAAATATCAGTGGGCCATTAGGCTTGACAAAACATGTTTAGCCTATGATCGAGCTATTAGGGAGTTGTCTCTCCCAAAACCTATATAAGTGTTGGTAATCAAGCAATAGAAGCTTGGTAAATATGTTTGCACCTTGTTGTCATGTCTTTACATGTGGAGTGATTATCTTTGTGGCCTTCACCATATCATTAGCGCAGTGGCATGCCACCTCAATCTAATTTGTCTGTTCATGGAAAACATGGTTATTGGTGACGTGGATGGCGTCATGATAATTATAATGCAAGATGGCTGGATGCTAGATGGGGATGTTAAATGTATTAAAAACATAATGGACCCATTTTATATCATAACCATGGAACTAAATGTCGTCGACATGGGGCGAAATTTCACTGATAATGTCGATGTCGACTGTCGGCGACGTCGAATCCATGTAAACATCCTTATTCCACAATATCCTCGACATTTCGTCGAAGTTGTCGACATTTCCCCATATGTCGGCGAAGTTGACCCAAGTCCATACAAAAATTCCACAATATCCTCGACATTTATCGAAGTCGTCGAAGTTGGCGACATTCTTCTGATATTTTGTGGAGTTGGCTGTGTGAGGGGGAAAAAGTGTCGGAGCTTGAGGTAAGATGATTTTGATGTTATCTTTTACTATTCTAAGCTAATAGTAATAGACCGACCCTCTCTCTGCTAAATCTACCATAGATTTACACTATTTTTATGTAGTTTGTTTATTGTCACAAACTTTATATATGGAAGAACTCTGTAGTTCAAAGACGGTTGTATGTAAGTGTACATTTATCTACATATGTAAACCTGTATGGATGGCTATATATAAACATATATTGTGTTTTTTAGCTAGATTTGATGAAATCTGTCGATTTTCATCACAAAATGACTATTTTAGCCTAATTTTTGTCGAAGTTGCATCGAAGTTTGGTTGTAAAAATCCTTGACATTTTCTCGACATTTCCACAAACTTCCATGTCCACCACACATGTCAAAGTTGGCTCGTAGTCGAAGTCCTGTTCCATGATCATAACATGTGTGTGGCATATCTGTATATTCTTCCTCAGTGCCATATCGAGCAAGTCGACCAAGCAATTGGATAATTTCCTTCAAGGATGCAAAAGCCAAAAAGTCAACGTCGAAGGACAACACCTCATGTCTAGACTATGTTACATAATCGTGTGTTGTAATGTCATTTTCATTAGGACCACTTGTGGAATATTCCGTTGCTTAGAGCATGCATCACGAATCTAAGGATTCTCTATACATTTATCCAATATGTTTGTAGAGGTGCACTCATGCATTGACTGATGCCCCCTACTGCATATGAAATATCAGCGATTATTCATCACATAGCTTAGTTTGCCAACAATTCTTCCATACTTCTTTGGATTATGAAATAACTTCCCCTCATTTTGGAGTCTCATATAATATGATAATACATGGAAGTTGAGACGGGTTTTGCATTGGTCATACCCATTTGTTTTAGGAGGTTCAAGGCATGCTTCCTTTGAGATAGCTTTATTTCTATTTGGATCAAGTACTTCAACCCCTAAGAAAAATATCAAAGCATGCGCCTAAATCTTAGGTAAGGACATGTCATTAGAGGACATGCTTTAGATTAGTATTTCCCTAAGTGTCACTTTGGGTGATTACAATATACTCAACATATATGAAGAGAATGACATATCCTCTAAAGGATTTGGGTAAAACAAAGGGTGGGCACTCGTTGATCACTTGAATCTTAGATCCTTAAGAATTATGCTTGAGAAGCTTGTTTGAGGTTGGAGGGAGACTATCTGAGCCTGAATAATTTCATAGAATTCTCCTCCTCAACAACAAAGTCAGGCAGTTGCAGCTCAATAGACTTACTCCAAGAGTCCTCCATAAGGCATTTTGATATACAAAATAATGCAACTGTCAATCCAGGTGAGCAGCGAGGGAGATATGAATGTAGTCCAATGCAATTTGCAAATGAGAAAAGGTCTTGAAGAAGACAACGCCAGACTTCTAGGTATAGCCTTTCGCCACAACATGAGATTTAAGGCGTTCAAAAGAGCCATTGAGCGGTGTTGCCCAGATAAGATCCTTTGACAACTAACAACATTCTTCTGTGAAGGAGGGTCCACCATGTTCCATGTCTGATTATGTTGAAAAGCATCCATCTCGGCCTCAATGACACCCTTACATCCCAAATGTCAGGGCTTTCTCATAATGCTTGGGAACGATTATACGTGAAGGGTAAAGAGACGTGAATTCTTGGCAACAAGGTACATGAGAAATGATACAAAGAAAAGGTTCAAGAAGGTTCAGCCTTTCAAGAGACCGATGACCATATCGCTGATGAAGCTACAGATGTGAACTCGTGAAAAGTGCAGACCGGATAGGTCTATCAACGTAGTAGTATAGATCACCATTTTCTCATAGCTTGCCAAATCATTGTCAGAGACAGCAAATCCTGCAAAACAAATCATTTCTCATACCCTTGCCTGATCTTTGTCACATAACTGACAGAGATAAACACTAAATTTGAAAGAAAAAAAATTAGGTTGAACAAAAGTCAAGGAATAATATGTGGTTCTGTGGCTGTACTTTGACAACCACACTGATATGATTTGTAGAAGATCTTTAGAGGTGTGAAAGAAGCAGATGCCAAAAAAGCATGAAAATGAAACAAGTAGGCATGCTTACTGTTTATATCAATTTTCATTTTTGTTTACAACAGTGTCCATCATATTGACAACAGAGATCAGGTATGCTACCAGATCAATAGAAGATCTCTTGAGGCCCAACAGATTCTAAGGTATAATCAAGCCTTCTGTGAGAATGCTCTTTTTATATGTATACTATGTGATTGCATCATTTGATTGGAAAAGATAATTATGGGCATGCTGAATTTGATACTCTTAATTTTCCATTGTTTGAATGGACTACCATATTTATGTAACAGTGATACACCAACTCCTTCGTTGAATTTCATATGAACAACCATATCCAATGAACCCTTTAGCAAAATCCTGTCCCTATTTTTTCTAGTCTCACAATTTGGCTAAATTTGATACATGAGTTCTCATTTGAAAGCTTACCATATGCTCTTGCAGTCTTCTATTTATTGCTTCTAATCTGGTCATAACTGATGCATGAATCCACTCCTGAAAGCATGACATGTTCCTAAAATAAATCGTGTAGTTCACTCTTTAGTTTAATCAGGCACCTGTAGGTGTGAGTCTAAATTGTGTGCGCTAATTGACTCACTTGCTAACCTGTCTGGCTAGCGATTGTTATCAGATGACGGGTCCCCGCAGACTAGTCATTAACTAGCTACCTTAAACCTGTCTTTCTCGGTCCTTTCACTAAAGCTACAACATTGGTTCTGTGAACTGAATATGAAAAGTCAACTTGAATAAGTCTATATGTTTCATTTTAGAGCGGGCCAGAATGTTCCTTACTTGTTGACTTGTTTGATTGCATCGATAAGATCAATGTATCAAGATTTCACTCATGATTTATCTCCTGATTCATCTTGTTCTGTGTCCTCAAGACAGTTTTGGTTAAAAAGAACAGCAGAAGGGGTTTCTCCTGGTTGAGATTTGGGCTTGCATTGGATTTTCACAGAGCAGTACGTCCAGATTATCAATGCGCTAATGTCAGCTTTCATTTGCGCTGATTCTGGCTACAATATTTAGAGCAGAAACAACCCTCACAATAAGCATGTCATACAATGACCGGATCTGAGAAGCACTGAGCAGTTTGCCCTATAGCCTCATGACGTTTTCATTATATGTACAGCCAATATTGCAAGTGTTCCTTCCAACTGTTCTATGCCACTTCTATAAGCTATACAGAGCAGCTTAACGCATCGTTTGATGGCTTTATTAACATTTACGAGCTTAGAAAAACTGAGCAGTTTGTCCCATCATTTCATATACATATTGGTCATATAAAAATGGCTGTGATAGTTGAGCTAAGTATCAGCAGGTTCACTAATGGTGATGCTATGGAGTCTGCAGCGTCACTCACGCAGTTTTGCAAGTGTAGTGACACAAGTTACGTGCTGTTATTTTTGGCCTCCTATTCGAGACGGCTTCCATGCACATTTTGGGTGCATGCTGCTAATAGGTTGTATTTAATTGTAAATATGAGTCTGGTTCTTAACTTCTTGTTGACTTGGGAAAATTGTCGCACACGACATTGATGTTTTGCACCTTGCTTCATTAATTATTTGTCGAAATTATTATTTGATCTTAAACTGGTTAGGCTTTTGGAAATAAAACATTATGCCTATTATTTTAGCGAAGCAGCGATATCAGTTCTTTGGTCCCTGACTTGTTTAACGCGTGAGAACAAAACCCTAATCATTTAAGCATACCTTCGTGAACGGAATTAAGACTGGAGCCTTTTTTTTTACTTATTGTGAAAATAACTAGGTGATTATTGTTAACTTCACTTGAATCCAGCTTCTTGAGGCGGGGAAATAATTATTTCCATTTGCTAGAGTCCATTCCGTTTTTCCACCCGTCACAGTACAAAGTTTACTTGCATCATCTCGAGCCGGTCGAGCGGCTATCAAGGAGACGATCTCAAGCCCATAGGGCTGGGATCAGATTTCAAGCCTAGTTTTTTCCTCCTGAGGGAATAGAGGTTTTTATTTTATCATCTTTATATCTAAATAATTCGCAATCTGTGAACTCAGCGGCAACAACATACACTAAAGAAGGGAAAAATATATTTACAAAATGACCCGTATAAGAGAATGGAAATGAAGAGACTTGAGTCAAGTAAAATAACATCAAGAATGAAAATGGCAGAATGTTGGTGAAGGATGATGACATAAAGAACCAATGAAGAAATTACTTCCATAAGCTTTTCAATGGAGATACTGTGAACAATGTAAGAGACCCGGGTGACATGAATGCAAGAAATATCACTTACGACGAATTTCCAAGAATGTTTTGAAAAAGATGAAAACAAAAAAGGCATGCGTTCCAGACGATATTCCCATTGATGTATGGAAGTGTATGGGGGATCCAGGAGCAATATGGTTAACAAATTTCTTTAACAAGATTATGAAGACAAAAAAAGATGCCAGAAGAATGGAGAAATAGTACTATAGTCCCAATCTACAATAATAAATGAGATGTTCAGTGTAGCACAAACTACAGAGGTATCAAGTTGACGAGTCACACTATGAAGATTTGGGAGAGGATTATTGAGCAAAGGCTAAGATTGATTACACATATTTTAGACAACCAGTTTGGTTTTATGCCGGGAAGATCAGCAATTGATACTATTTTTCTAATAAGGAGGCTTATGGAGAAGTTCAGAGAAAACAAAAGAGATCTTCACATCGTGTTTATTGATCTGGAAAAAGTATATGATCGAGTACCCAAGGAAGTGTTATGGAGGGTTTTGCATAAAAGGGTGTGCCTATTCAATACATCAATCAAAGACATGTATGATGGCTCTAGTGCAAGTGTGTTAGGATTCCTGGAGGAGAGACACAAATCTTTCCTATCATTGTTGGGGTACATCAAGGATCGACACTCAACCCGTATTTGTTTGTTCTTGTTATGGATGAGTTGACAAAGCATGTTCAAGACAATATCTTCGGTGCATGTTTTTGCTGATAATATTGTGTTGATTGATAAAAAAAGATATCTTGAATGATAAAGTTGAATTCTAGAGAAATACATTGGAATCCATGATTGGTAGAAGTAAAACTGAATATATGCATTGCAATTTTAGCGGTCTAGATTATGAATGATGTGATCAAGTTGGATCGAATGGATGCACCAATATGTGATAAATTTCATTACTTGGGCTCTATTATTGAAAAGGAGGGTGAGGTTCAAGATAATGTTTGTCACAGGATCACATCAGGATGGTTGAAGTGGAGGAGTGCAACTAGAGTAGTATGTGACCAGAAGATCCCTCTCAGATTAAAAAGTAAGTTCTACAAAATAGCTATACGACCAACCATGCTGTATGGGAGTGAATCTTAGGAAGTGAAGGAACAAGGTCTCAACAAGATGAATGTGGTTGAAATGTATATGCTGAGATGGATGTGCGGGAAGATGGGAAAAGATCATTTGAGGAATGACTGTATCAGAAACAAAGTGGGGGTGGTGAGCATCAATGACAAGTTGCGTGAAGGCCCTCCATGATGGTATGGACATGTGCAACGCAGACCAACAAGTCCACCTATTTGAAGCAAGGTTATTGAGTCAAACACAACTAAAAGAAGAAGAGACAGACCTAAATTAACTTGGAAAGATCTTATAAAGAAAAATTTTGAATCTTTACATCTTGATCAAAGTATGACCAATAATAGAGATGATTTGAAAAGAAGGATCCATATAGTAGACTCCAACATAGTTGGGATTGAGGCTTAGTTGTTTGTTGATGACGATGATGATTACCAAAATCGGAAAGGAAACGATGTGATGGTTGTTTCTTTCCCGTTCATAACTCTCATCGCTTATAAAATTGAAGAATGTTTGTAAACTTTGTTTGTACAAAATCCTTTTCTCTATTTGAAAAGAATCAACAAGGCATCAAGGTATTGTGAAGGGGGAACTTATGATTATAAGATTAAGTACGAGAGATTGAATGATTTCTAGAACTCCTAATATACGCGTACTGTGCTACCATGCCATTGAGAAAAGTGCAGTGCCACACCAAGGCCAAGGAGGCGCAAGACTCGAGTTTCACTTGATTTTGCAATAAAATATGTAATGACTGAGGGGTTGGCTGGAGAACTGATCGCCTACCAAAAAGATGCCACATCGATTAATCATGTGGCATACAAAGACACACAAATCCTGAAAAAACAAACAAACACCACTAGTCAACTGTTCCCCTGGTTTAAAAAAAAGAGAAGTCAAAGAAAGATTATCCAAATCATATTAGGTTTGTAAATAGATATTTGGAATATGTACATTCAATTCAGATTTGAGTCTGGAATTTAAAAAAAAATCAACACCCACCAAATCATATCCAATTTTAGATATCAAATTTTGAAATTTATAATTTTATACCAGATATTCACTATTTCTTTATATGCTCCTAAGATAATCTGAATCTGACAATTATATACATCTATTATTAATCATATTTTTGTATATATAGAAATATGAATAAATAGATAATTTATCATATATATTTAATGTAATATCAATATTTCCTATACATAATATATTTATGATATTGAATATGTGATTTTGTTTCAAATCACGATATTAATTGTTCGAAACCAATTCAGACGCTAGTGTATGATATTATTCAGATATCAAATTGAACTTTTTCTTCGGATTTAGATATCAGATATAACAATATCCATATGGAATTTGATCTATTTGCATGTCTACTCTGTATAACTTGCCAAACTTACAATATACTCTCTATCGTCTGCCCGTATAAACCCAAAACCCCACCTCAACTTCTCCACTTCAGAGCAGGTGACCCCTACATCCGTTGAGCATAGCGTGGCCACTGCAAGCTTGATGACTAATCTATCTGCATCTTTTTCAGAAAAAAAACAAAACATATCTATCCATCACCCCTCGTTCAAGCTCTTCTTAACAAGGTTTACTTCTCCCCGGATTCTTCATGGTGCCTTTGCCTAATTTCTGATAGGAGTAGCTACCCATTGTCAATCTTTACGGTTGTTGGTCTTTAACTAGTAGAACATTGCTAGGTTTAAACCCATATTCATTGCAATGTAATTACATTTCCCTACTGGTAACATAAAATTTTGATTCTAGTGCCAACTTCATATCTTCATGTTCACCCTTGATAACCACACCAACTTCATATAGCCAGTTGTCCAAAAAGGATCTCTGTCCAATAACATTTATAATCATCTTTGGAGCTACCCTTTCAGGTGGTAACCACCTAACCACTTCTACAACGTCAAAGATCATTTTTGGGGCATAAAGGCATTGTCGAAGTAGATGTTGATCTTCACATGTGGGTTCTCCCCTCATATTGTAGGATTTCATCCAACTTACCAATATGGTCTCAACTAATCCCCACACATATAGAAATGTGGATCGGGTGCCATCATATCTGCATTGACATTTTTCCCAAATGTGATATGTCACAATCTGAGATAGACACCCCCTGAGCATTTCTCTAGTCTCTATTCTAAACTATAACCTCTTCTCTTTTGTGTTTGTATCATGCACTCTTTTACAAAACCCCAACGTATCACCTACTAACCTCCACATGCCCACATTCAACTTGCTAGAACAGAATAGATGGTCCACTACCTCCACTTGTGGAAGGCAAAAACACACAACCAATGGCAAATCCAAAAAAAAAAACATTAGGTGGGGGTTGGGTCGTGGTGGGGGTGGGCTGAGTCATGCTAAGGGGAGGGATGTGTTTAATGAAGTAAGTGTTTTTTTTCTTAAAAAATGTAGAAGTTGGCATATGAACCCAAGCCACTGGAAACAAGCAAAGAAACAAACACGACTTCAACCAATGATTTTGTTTGTTCTTATTTTTTAAATATAGTTATATGTAATGTGTTCATTATCCTATAACTAAACATCTATTTATTGATTTGATAGAGAGGCTAGATCTCCCGTAGCCCCCTTGATACGCCCCTACACACAATGTGAGACCAAATGAATTGCACATTTGCAGATCATGTCATCAAATAGTAGAGCTTTGTTAAGCAAGTTCCATGTAAAGATTGCAATATTCAGTGGCAAAACACTTTCCCACACTCTTTTATAGTGATGATAATAATCACATTCTCCCTTAATAGTCTCTTTACCGACTTGCATGAAAGTTACCATTTATCTTCATCCTCCCATCAATAAATCTATCTTATTCGAGTGATGATATTTGCCTCTTGAATCTTTTGAATCCCTTGTATAGTATGCAATATATCCACCTCATCCCATTTGCATTCATTCTTCCCAACATGTACTTTATTTTAGATTGCTATTAATCATTTGAGTGCATTGTGTCAGAAGAACTAAGAGAACTCACACGAGTTTGTACTCTAGGAAGGAATCATCCTTGTTTCACTTGTCAATTAGAGAGTTACATATTTAGAGGCAAATACCTTCATACCACCTTCTAATACCTAAACGCAAGAGTTTTCTTTTAAAAAAATCGATGAGTTGAAATAAACAACCATGTGTTTCTTCTATGTTTATCCCATCAATTAGCACATGCCAATATACTTTAATAATCATAACTCTTTGAATGTCATGAATCATGTAAATGACAAGACCCCATACTTCCAATGATTTTGTTGCTTTATCTCCATTGATCCTTACCCTCTAGTTCCCACCATTCCCAAATTTCCACAAGAACTTGGAAACATGATTTTCAGCCCTCCTCATCACTTTCTCTGGCATAAGAGTAGTTGACATTGTATATACAAGAATTGAAGCAAGCAAAAAAGTATCCAACATGATCCTCCCCCACAATTGAAAGCATACTTCTCTTCCATGTAACCATCTTATTGATGCCTTTTCTCATCAAATATTTGAATAGTGATGTTTTGTTCCTAAATTTGATCAATGTAGTCCCAAGTAAATATTTAGGACCTCTCCTTTGATCACAATTAATACCAACCATTAGAGAGAAAATTTAAACATAAACTCAAATTAAGAAAGAAACATCAAATTCTTGATAAATATGATTTAGCGACATACAAGAAACACAAGTAATTTATTTTTCATTTATTCATAAAATCTCATATACAATCCACAAATCTAGTTCTTACAATTCTCATTCATTTCAACTAGAACTAAAATAAGATCTTCTTACTCATACACAATTTAACATACATGTATCAAAAGTACATAAATGAACAAACTCTATACAACACATCCTAGAAAGTAAGACTACAATGACATTTTTATTAAATTATTCTATTTACAATGTCTTTGTTAAGAGTAAGACTACAATGACATTTTTATTAAATTATTCTATTTACAATGTCTTTGTCAAGACCTCTTTATTGGATGTCATTTTATCTAAAACATGTGAAAATCATGAGACTCATATAGAGCCCAATGAATGGAAATCTCCCACATAGCCAAGAAACATGCATAAGTCTAAGATTAAGCATATTGAACTAAAAAGAAACTTACAAAAATGGCTGAGTCTGATTGATAATCCTAGCATTTAACATAAGTAGTTTATGATAATACTTTTACTAATCAAAGAAAGCCATTTATTTCATTTGTCATTTGTTAACCATTGTTGAGAGAATTTATACTAATATATATCTACTATTTATTTCATATTAACATTCCTATTAGAGGAGCAATAAAGTCAACATGTGAACATTTATAATCCAACAATAATAACACCACCTTTTTGACACCCACCAACCGGACTGGTAAGATATTATGCAGTCCGAAAGCTAAAGTTCACATAAGATATGTCTGCCAAACATGATACTCAAATAACAACTAAAACCAAATCCTAATTAGAGTAGGTGTTAAATCTTAAGGAAAATAAAGGAGACAAATAAGGAAGTTGAAAAAAAATTAAATCTTGATTCTCCTGGATAGCAAGATCGCGTCAACAACAATGTATCTAGGAAGGAAGGTTTGCAAGTTTATATCCGGTCCTGGAGCAAGTCCAACGACATTATCCTTGCAGTAGCATTGTGCTTCTTCTTCAGGCAGTAGAGAACTTCTTCTTCAGGTAGCAACACACTCCTTCTTCAGCAGCACTTGAATAGTCATCAACAATGGCCTCCTAGTACGGCACCACGGAAGGCAGTTGATGGTGTGCTAGCTGTAGACAACAGTCTCCCACATCTAGAGTAGTCCATGCAGACCACTAGGAACTCAACATTGCGCTACCAGAGCCAATGAGAAGGAGTTGTCCTTCTCAAACGTCAACCCGCTAGACTTGATACACTCTCCCATAATTGTCTCTCCCTTGCTATCCCTCCCTTTATCAGGTAGGACTTGCCTAGGGTCTCTATTGATTACCACAACTAAAGAGGACAATAATTGTCTGAGCAATTGTTGTCTTCTGAGAAGCCCCCAATACCCCTCTATTTATAGGAGAGGCCTGGGTTAGGGTTCCTAATTTGTGCGGGAGTCGAAAAGGTCACACTCATGAATTTTCTAGAAACTTCAAGTGGTGAACCGATCAGTTCGCACACTCAACCGGTCGGTTCATGCCACGAACCAGTAAGTTAATTCCATTTCCTATTCTGAATCACATTGGTATTTAATGTACGATTAATGCATAACATGATATCAACACCAATCCTTGATCCAATCTACTTGACCATTGAACCAAGTGGTTCATCTCATGAACCGATCGGTTGGGACCCATGAATCGGTCATTTTACACCCTAGTTCAGCCATTGATCAACTGGTGTTGATTTCAATTGACCTAACACTCCAACTGATCGGTTCAACACTTGAACCAGTCAGTTCAGAGTCCATTAGTCAGTTTTGAACCTTAGTTGTATAATTGAATACCTAAACACCTTTAGTAATCAATCTAAACATCAATCATGAATATACTCCATTAATCCAAGTGTATCCTTTTTGTGTGACCCTATAGGTCCAAAATTACATTGGCTGTGAATATCCATAACTAAGTTATGACATCAAAAGCAATGAGCGGTATCTAGAAACACATCATTGCTACCCAAGTAATCTGGAAAGTTGGAGAACAACTTCAACCTACAATCTGTGAACAATTTATCATGATTGTATAGTTCCTTTATCTCTGATATTTGAATTGAACTCAAGGCATGGAATCGTCATCCTCTCAACATCCAATCCATTTTCCTTGAACAAGAGAAGACTATCTGAGATACATGTGAGTTCACATATCACATACTGAATCATCTGAGTACGGCCGTACATTTCTTAGTCTCACTTATCAAGATGCCTTGTATATCAATATGTGGTAGGAGGGACAAATCCATCTACATCACTCACATTCTATCCCCATGTGTCACTATGCACCCAAGCACCACCTTTATAACAACCCTTATTCATGATTATAGTGGATGATGTCAAAGTATATGAACGACATGTGATGAACATAGTGACTTCAGGTCTACAAACCACAATAACCACTATCACTATGAGAGCTGATTATGACTACCACTTCATGATCTCCATGTATGACTTTCATGGTGGGTCTATCTGATACATTGTCCTCTAACATGTATCTATGTGCTTGACTTTATATCACATATCATTACTAATGAGACTATGTCATCAACACATACTCTTGTCTTATGTATTACTATTGTCTATTTTGCTTCCACAGTAATAAACAACTAGGGACATAAGAAGAGTATATGTACTCTTATCATCCGTATGATCTCATTGTTTAAGTCATGTACTTGAAGACATACGTCATCGAGTAACATCATTCTTTACACATCTATTATGCATGTGTCATCATCTAATGAGTGAGACAAATATCATATATGGAATTACCTTTATTATTGGCAAACCAGGAATTTAATGCCACATTCCAATCATCATATTTTTGGCTCTCTAGGTATACATACCAATAGATTCCCACTTGCACTTAGAGCCAATCACTCAAGAATCTTATTCCAAGTGATCTTAACATGTCCATCATGTTTCTGATGTGCAAGTGCTTTTATAGAGGGTTTAGATACATTTGATTCAAGTCGGCATATTACAAGTTTCACATATCCTCACTGTACGACTACTCGTATGAGATGGAAGTTCCATAATGTGCTATCTGAGATTCCTTGCCTATCCAGTAGCTCCATTATTATCACAATATTTCTATTGGATCATTAATGGCTGGAACCTCCCCCACAAGTGCATCTATATGAACTTCTTGATCCATACAATGTCGTATGCTATTCCCATAACACAGAGATACTTGGCTTCTATTATATTTAAACAACTGTTATTAGCTCAGAACCCTTTCCATTTAACAATCCTTGTTTAAAGTTAAACATAATTTTAAGTTGCGATCATTAATTTTATTTATTATTTCGGAAGCCTGCATCGGTGCAACCCTTTACACTAAATGATTTCTTATTACCATAATCAAGGAACCAATCCTTTTAGTGCTTCTTAAGAATTTAAGGATGTTCTTCATAGAAGTCCATTACTGTCACTGGGATTTGATAGATACCCTCTTGTCATGTCCAATACATAACCAATACATACAAGATTTCTAGATTGGTATATATATACTCTCGTAATGTCCAATACATATGAAATAATTGGATACTCTCTCGTCATGTCCAATACATACGAGATAATGGGATACATAACATTGCATTCAAGATAGATCCAATTGTTAATGCATATGATATCTATCCATGTGTTCCAGATCTTCACAAGAACTGGGACACTAGGCTCCTGAGAGACTAACTCTATGGAACATGGACAAGTTTTCTCTCATGGAGTCCTATATGTTCCCTTCATCATATTATCAATGTATGTGATCTAACTTAGGTTAAGAAGCTATCTAGATCAATCTCTATAGATCTCAAATCCTATCACATAGCATGCTTCACCTAAACCTTTCATAGAGAATGTATACAGAAATGACTTATAAAGTCAGTTTTCAAGGTGTCGGTTGTATACAAAAACCGACACATAAACCCTACTGTGTCGGTTTTTAATATAAACCGACATCCAATATGTGAAGGTCGACCAGACATGGGTACCGCTTTAAATAAGTGTCAGTTATTTAATAAACAACCGAAACTTAAAATCAACCGCCAAAACCAAAATTCCAGCGAAAAAATTACCTTCAAAATTGGACATATGTCGTCGGTTTTTTAATAAATAACCGACAACTAAAGGGTATGCGCGAGACAGGAATAGTTGTCGGTTGTCTTTTATTTATAAACTGACGAATATTATGTAGTATAGTTGTCGGTTTTTGTCAAAGAGTCGACACTGTTGGTTTAGTTGTCGGTTTTGTTAAATAACCGACACATATTATCAACTTAATAGCCCCACGAATAGAATTTTTCCCCATTGTCTCTGTTTCATTGCCGTGCGCTAGGGTTTGGCGATTTCCCCCGATTGCTCCCGCCGTCGTTGCCGGTTGGCTCCCCGTGCCGCCGTTCGTCTCCTCGCACGTTGCTCGCCGCCGTCGCCGTCACCGTCGTCGCCGTCGCCGCCGGTTGCTGCGCCGCCGGTTGCTGGTCTCCTCGACGCCCTCGCCGCTGCTCCGCCGAGCCGTCGCCGGTTGCTGGTCCTCCTCTCCTCGCCGTCGTCACCTCCAGTTGCTCTCCTCTGCTCCGGCGTTGTCAGCTTCACCTTGTTGCCCTCAAGGTACGCTGACTTGTTCCTTCTTCCTCATCCCCTAGCTTAATACTGCCTGTCTAATAGACTCAACTCAAGTTCTTCTATCTTTACATTTGCATTATTCATTGCCATTGTTCTTTAAAATGTCAATGAAACTATAATGGTTATCCAATGTTAAAGTTGAATACCTTGTTGTAGGCTACACAACAGATGAAACTATAGTAGCATTTTCCTGTATATGTGTTTGATATTCTTATATCAATAGAAAGAAAGACAACCATTTTCATTACTAGTAGATGAATAAATACATTAAATACAAATCAATTGGTAAACTAATATAAATCAGTAGATGATTACATAATTCCTAAATCAGCACATAAATAAATACAAATAGTAGATGAATAAAATACAATATATACAGTAATAGAGTTAAATCAGTAGATGATTAAATGATATCAAAATTAGTACATAAATAAACACAAATCAATAGATAACTAAACAAAAATAGTAATAAATAAAAACAAATAAGTAGATGAATAAATACATAAGTGGAAAAGTAAATATGAATCAGTTGATAAATAAAGTTACATCAGTAGATTCTTACATAATTTCAGAAGCAGTATAAATAAATTCAGATGAGTAAATAGCTAAATAAAAAATAGTAGATGAATAAATACAAATAAGTAGATGAATAAATACAAATCAGTTGATTAACTAATATAAAATTATAAACCAATGATGATTAATCAATTCTCAAATTAGTACATAAATGAATACAAATAGTAGATGAATAAATATAATATAATCAAATCAGTTGATAATTAAAGTTAAACAGTTGATAACTAAAGTTAAATCAGTAGATGATTAAATAGTATCAAAATCAATACATAAATAAACACAAATAAGTTGATAACTAAAGTTAAACAGTTGATAATTAACTAAAGTTAAATCAGTAGATGATTAAATAATATCAAAATCAATACATAAATAAACACATGTGACATGCTTGGAATGTAAATGATGAACTTTTCCCTAAATTGCCAATCATGCTTTTAAAGACATCAATAATCACCCTAACTTGAGGAACTAGGATTTTAGGTATAAGAATGACAACACATTATTTGTTGGCCTAAAAACCCATCCAAGATTTACTCATTAGGAGTAAATCTTGGATAGTCCCCGGTTTGGGACTGTTCTTGAACACCTAATCTCGCTTAGGATGTAAGTGTATATAATGTGTGTTGGGTTTTCAAGAAAATTTCCGCAGCATTCCCCGTTTGTTCTCTAAGTACATATGTACTTCGAGAACAACGGGGAAATGCTGCCGAAATTTTCTTGAAAACCCAATACACATTATACACTTACTAGTGAGATTAGGTATTCAAGAATGGGATAGGTGATACACATTTATTATACGTTTTTATTTTTTCTGAATATGTGAACTTTACAATGTGAGCTTAATTTATAATGTGAATTACTTTACAATGTGAATGTGAACTTTACAATTTGAATGTGAATTTGCAATGTGAACTTTACAATGTGAACTTTACAATTTGAATGTGAATTTACAGATGGCTGACCATTCTCCTGATGACCATGCTGATGACTACCGTGAGGGTGAGGACATCAATACGCCGCCTCACAATGTAAGTTTTAAAAATATATCATATATTTATATCTATATGTCCATTTATAGTTATATCTTGTAAATGTGAAATATTTTATCAAATTTTAGGTTGATGATGCATAGGTACCATCTGCAACACTTGAGGCACTTGATCAACAACACCAAAAAGTTGACAAGAGAAGGGGCATCACTATGATGAAGAAGTTAATTGCGTAATAGGGCAATGGACCCAAACTTGTTGTGGATTTCGATAATGCAGGAAATGCATGTGGTGTGAATCACAATTCATTTATTTCATATCTTGGATATGTTACTCGTAGCCATTGCGGTTGTCGCTTAGATTCTTGGCATAACGTTTCTAAGGAGAAGAAAGATATAATATGGAGGGATTTATGCGTGAGTTATTATTAATTTGCAATTCTATTTTGTAGATTACTAAATTTTTGGATATTAGTTAATAGCAATTCTATTTTACAGAGTATATTTGAATTGGATGAAAAGCTGCATCGTAAATGCGTGATGCAATGCTGTGGGAGAGTCCTAAGGAACTATAGGACAAATCTCACAAGAGAATACATAAAAGAAGCTGACAAGAGGAAGAAGACAACCACTGAACAATGGAACTTCCTGGACAAAGAAGAATGGGACGCGTTTGTCACTTCAAGACAAACTGATGAATTCAAGGTATTAGGCGTCAGTCTCAATCTCATTAATTAATATATGTTGTATTCACTTATTCAAGATTAACATTTAGTGTTACTAACCAAATCATTAATGTGCATACTAACTAGGCCCTCAGTGATGCACAAAGATCAAGGCGTGCGATGAATGTGCACGACCACACAATGGGTCCAAGAGGATATGCAGGCATTCGCCAAAGACTACAGACTGAGGCTGCTGCTGCTCAGTCTGCTGCTACTCAGGAGTCCTCTACCATAGGTAGCACACCTCTGCCTTGCCATGATGTCTGGATAGCTGGGAGGCAAAATAAGAAGGGAGAATTAACTAAGGCCGCAACTGCTGAGGCGGCTGCAAAAATGGTAAAATACAACTCTTACAACAATCATTCGAATATTAATTATTTGTGTTGTTTACTTAAGTACAAATTTTTGTTTTGGCGATTAGCGGGAACTGCACGAGCTGAGGAAACAAGGAAAGTTCATCCCTGAGGGCACAAGGGATGAATTGACAGTTGCTCTGGGTAACCCAGAGCATCCTGGACGTGTTAGGGCTGCAGGCGCTGGTGTGGGCATCAAAGCTTTTTTTGGGCCATCCCAGCGCAAACATGTCACAAAAGCGGGACTTTCACAAGAAGAGGTGAGATATTTTTTTTCCTTGTAGATGTTATTGTAAAAGAGAATTCAAAAATTAGAATTTGACGTTTCTTTTATCCATGTATAGGTGGATAAGCTATTTGACAGGAAACTCGAAGAAAAACTCGAAGAAGCAATGCAAAAGTGGCAGGCATCTCAGACTGCCACTTACCAGACAATACCTACTGCAGGCTCTACTCCTACTCCTACTGCAGAGGTTGGGAGTAATCCTGTAGACCCACCACCTAGCACATCCACTGTAAGTATTTTTATGACATAGTAACTAGTTTTTTAATTCAAGATGATACGTATATATGAAATTGTAGTCGTTTCAAAAAAGATGATATGTATATATGTATATAACATTCTTTACACAAAAATTTGTAGGGGTTGAAGCCATGCCGTCTAAAAAGTAAAGAATATGTCGTGGCAGAGGCGTCAGATTACCCATCCCTACCAGGGGAAACGTGTCACGGGTCTCCAGTACCAGCTGGTTGGATTCGGGTGAGCCCGATACATATATTCCCCCAATTTCTGGAACTTCCACTGTCATATGCCCACCCAGATTGTGAAACGCTTGGTGAGGCAGTAGGCGGAGTGATATAGTGGGAAAAAGCGTATGTCTTCTTTACTGAAAAGGTGTGGTAAATTTACATTACGTTCAATTGTTAGTGTGTGTATATGCTGGTAGTTGATATGAAATTATTATATATATACATGTTAAAAAGAAGACACCCACAACATCTAGGCCTCCACTTCCACCTCCTGCATTACCTAGTTGGGTTCCACAGGACCTACCTGTCTCGTTAGGTCCTAACTGTAGGGGTATGGCAATATGGTTAGGGGAACATGATATAAACTCCCCTATAACTGTTTCTTCTGATTCAGATTCTACAGGTCAGTCATACGAAACAAAACTATTTATACAAGATATTTTGGAGTTGTTTCGAAATGATTGGCTAAATACATCTGTGATAGAGCTATGGATAAGGTGAGATATTCTTTATACATCCATATACCTTGTGTATGATCTGGTGATCTGGTTTCTTATTTATTAATGCATGCGTAATTAATACATATTTTGCAGCTACTTAGACAACATATGTGCAGATTTTGGATTCGAACATGTAGGGTTTTTGATTCCATCCTTGATTAGTCTAGTAGCTAAAGACCCTACATCAGTTCAACAATACTACTGTGAGGCTTTTTCAATTTTTGCTATAAAAAAGAAGACGGTGATAATGGCTCCATTCAATGTAGAGTAAGTTTACTTTGCTTATTATAATTTGGACTTAAGAAAATTACACTTTATTGTGGATTTTGAGTTATTAATTTTTAACTTTTTTTTCTCTAGGGGTAAGCATTGGGAGTTATTGGTTATTGCCCCCGAGACGTTCACTGTGTATTATCTAGATCCTAAGGGGGGTAAATTGAATACAAGATTTGGACACAAAATGAAAATGGTAATATTTCGATGAGAAATGTTTCATTTTTCATATCCGTTAACATATGTTATTATATTATTATTTAATTGCAATGTTCTGTGTTACATTAACATGTAGGGGTTTTGAGGAGTACAAAAAGGCTGGAGGAAAGGTCCCCACAAAAAAGAACCAGCAAATAATTTGGAAGAACGTGAAAGTAAGTTCCCTACTGCAATATATGTATATATTATTTATGTGAACAATGCTTAATTAGTTGTATTTTTTAATATTTTATATGTTTGAATTTATAGTGTCCTACACAAGACAACATATGGGCATGTGGATACTATGTCATGCGATATATGCACATGCTTGTCAAAAATGTCGCAATGGACATCGATTGTATTGCTGAGGTATTATATAGCCGACAAGAGATAATATGAAATATATCAATCTTATTTATAGCTCATTAATTATATATATACATCATTCTCTTTATAGGTGTTTAAAGTTGACCCCAGTACAAGAATGGACTTACCATATGTACATGAGCCCTATATGATGGGAGAATGAAATGAAGTAGTAGAAGAATGGGCAACAACCATACAATTAGTGGGGGCTTTAAAATATAATTGGGATCCTGATAGCGAATAATGACTAAACAATGATACTTTGTAAATGAATTTATGAATTATAATATATGTGTGAATGTTTCTACATGTCTGGATGTTTCTACATGTGTTTGAGTGAAAATGAATGAAAGTGTTGGTTGCTATATGAAGTCTACATGTGTGAATGTGAATCAATGGAACTACAGATTGCTAGCATGTGTGAATGTTTATAAATGTGTGAAAATAAAATGGAACTGCAGGTTGCATTGCTATATGCATGTGCTACTTTTTTATTGTTAATTTTGCAGGTTTGCGGCATGTTGTCGGCTGATATCAATGGATGTCGTAAAACCTGCAGTTCATAACTGAACTGAACATGTTTCTCATCCTGCGACCAGCCACAGCAGGTCTGCAGACTGACAGAAAAAAAAACAATAGGCATCGATTATTTGTAAATAACCGACACATAATGTTATAGTGCCGGTTTTTTACAAATAACCGGCGTCTATTTCGTGTGGCGCGAAGGGCTTGGTTGTCGGTTATTTGTAGATAACCGACACTGATGGTGCCCAACATGGCACCCTTTCTGTGGTGTGAAGGGTTTGGTTGTCGGGTTCTTACCTAATAACTGACGCCTATAGTCCCATGATGGCGCGTTTTTGGTGGCGTGCGAAGAGTTTGGGTGTCGGTTATGGAACCGACACCTAATGACTTGACTTTTAGTGTCGCCCACATAGGTGTCGCTTAGAAACCGACACTAAAGGCTTTAAATAACCGACACTAAAGGTAGGTTCTGTAGTAGTGCATAACACAGAGATACTTGGCTTCTATTATATTTAAACAACTGTTATTAGCTCATAACCCTTTCCATTTAACTATCCTTGTTTAAAGTTAAACATAATTTTAAGTTGCGATCATTAATTTTATTTATTATTTCGGAAGTCTGCATCGGTGCAACCCTTTACACTAAATGCTTTCTTATTACCATAATCAAGTAACTAATCCTTTTAGTGCTTCTCAAGAATTTAAGGATGTTCTTCATGGTAGTCCATTACTGTCACTGGGATTTGATAGATACCCTCTTGTCATGTCCAATACATAACCAATACATACAAGATTTCTAGATTGGTATATATATACTCTCGTAATGTCCAATACATATGAAATAATTGGATACTCTCTCATCATGTCCAATACATACGAGATAATGGGATACATAACATTGCATTCAAGATAGATCCAATTGCTAATGCATATGATATCTATCCATGTGTTCCAGATCTTCACAAGAACTGGGACACTAGGCTCCTGAGAGACTAACTCTATGGAACATGGACAAGTTTTCTCTCATGGAGTCCTATATGTTCCCTTCATCATATTATCAATGTATGTGATCTAACTTAGGTTAAGAAGCTATCTAGATCAATCTGTATAGATCTCAAATCCTATCACATAGCATGCTTCACCTAAACCTTTCATAGAGAATGTATTTCCTCACATTCCTTAATATATTCAAAATAAGGACATCGTTCCCCATCATTATATGGAATGCAAATATGCTCCCACTAAGTCTTTTGTAATAATAGATTTCTTCTTCATTCTGAATCAAGTCGAACTCTTTGAATATCTTGTCAAATAGTAGATTCCAGCTCTGAGATGCTTGCTTCAATCCTAAGATTGACATTTGTATCTTATAGACTTTATTTGTATTAATGGATTTATAAAACCTTTAGGTTGTATCACATACACATCCTCATAGTTATTCTAGTTAGGGAATGTGGTTTTAACATCCATATGCCAAATCTCATTAGCCATAAAAAGATGCAACAACAAGCATGATACTGATGGATCTAACCATGGTAACTGGTGAAAGACTTCATTACATTCAAAACCTTGAACTTGTTTGAAACTCTTTGCAAACAATATACCCTTCCATGTTGGATCTTTTCCCCGAAGACCCAATTCCACCTTATGGGTTTTACCCCTACAAGTGGATCCACCAAGGTCATACCTTGTTGGTTTACATGGAGTTCATCTTGGATATCACGGCTTAAGCCATTTCTCATAATTTGGTTCCTCAATATCTTCTAAGTTGGTTTTTGACTCATCATATATGATCAACGAGTCACCTTCTTGATCTATATGATATCATAATCTTTCAAGCTCAAGGTGTATTCTACTTAAGTTATGAGGTTTTTTTGTTACATAAGGAACTTGATATTCCACAACAACTTGTGATTCTCCATGTTCCTATTATACCTCTTTTACGTTCAATGTTTTCTTATTTGTCTTGAACTTTTTGAGTTCTACTTTTACTCCTACTGATTCCTTTAGAACTAAGTTCCTCTTCAAGAATGCACCCATCCTGGCAGCAAACACCTTTGTTGTTGGATTGAGATAAAAGGTAGTAATCAGGAAAATAACATTATTGTGATTTTGGGAAAAGCTTTTAAGAAAATATTTTCTTATATAAGCTTCTAATCCTAGTCACTATAAAAGACATATTGGGACACCACCCAAGACATATCTCATATGGTGTCTTTTGAACCATTTTAGATGGTAAATTATTTTAGTGTAAAACATGTACCCAAAAGAAATTGGAAGATCCGCTAGATTTTATCGATAATCTCACCATAACTAGCAAGGTGTGATTCCTTCATACTAATACACTTTCATGATATAATATCACTGTGTATCAGGTGGAGCTCATCATGATACATTATGATGATCTCCCAAGAGGTCCTCAAACTCTTTGTTTAAAATATTTCAACGTCGATCATATCGAAGTGTCTTAATAATTTTACCAAGTAGGTTACGTACTCATTTGTAATATCTTTGAACACTTCAAGATATTCATATTTACATTTCATTAGATATAAACTTCCATATCTACTGATAGCATCAATAAATATAATGAGGTACTAGTAAATAACTTTAGCATTTGTTCCAAAAGGTCTATATACATTAGTATGTATGAGCCCTAATAGAACATTCACTCTCCCAGTACATCTAGTGAAGATGCTTTTTTCATATTGCACAACAAAAAAGACTTGCATGTCTGTATTGGTTCAATAACCAAAGGAGTCTATATTATCATCATATGGATTCTAGAAATGCACAAAATATTTATTTTCTCTAGATGACAATGATATAGGTATTCTTTTTTTTGAGTTATCAGGTCATTTAGTATATGTGTCATATACATTTCTATACAACTATCTAGTATATTTTGTAAGACATAGGAATTGGCATATAAGATCTTATCTTTTAAGATAGAAAATCAATTTATTCTTGTCCATAAAAGATACAAGATGTTATCATCAATGGCAGATACATAATGGCAATTCAATAATTCTATTGCATGCCCATGAATGACATATATCAACTATAGTGGCAACATGCCTTGCTCGGTACAGTTCTAGCTTACTTCTTATTGGGTAATGAAGTAGAGATCTCTATCTCTTTATTCTTACTTTGTTCCTTTAAGTTAAAAGGACAGATTCCTTTTACACTTACCCTTATCCTTATCTTGGTTGATGAAGACTTAGACTTTAGCTTAGCCTCAGAACATTTCTTGGCCTTGCCTTTACCTTTGGACTCACTTATGCTAATCACCATCATAGATTGTCCTTCTTCTTCAGACTTTGGCATCAACATGCCAAGTAGTTCTGACAATGGTTTAGCCAAGTTACTCAAGTTGTAACACTTGATAAACTGGTTGTATGTTTCATATAATGATTTGTAGATTCATATCCATGGTCAACTCTTGTCCTAAAAGAAATCTTATTCTCTCCACATGCCCAATCATAATGAGCACACGAGGCTTCACTGGATCTTTCTCTAATAGTTTGCACTCAAACAACACTTTGGAGACATTATACCTTTCATGATTTACATAATTCTTAAGATGTGTTATCATCTCAAGAATATCCATGTTTTCATGTTGTTCATGTAACTCATAGTTCATACATCCAGAATAAGGTACTCAATATCTACAACATCATTGGCATGCTTCAAGTAAGTATCCAATTCAGCCTTAGGTGCATTTGGAGTGGGTTCCTCTGGCTCTGGTCATTTAACGACATAGAGATTTCTCTCATAATTGAGAATACTTCTCAAAGTCTTAACCAGATGAGAAAGTAAATATTGTATAGTTTTTCCTATTTAAGGACTAATCACAATGATAATGTGTTTGCATTTTTATACATTTTTTTGCAACTTTTAAAACATTTTTTATTTGTTTGATTTAATATGTTAACAATATTAATTAGGCTTTTAATTAATTATTGCTCCTACTATTTTGTTCAAATTGATAAATCTCATTTATCAATTCAGAAGATTGTAGTGTAAAATATTCTATTGAGGCAAGACCCAAAACAATTCAACTATTATCCTGCTAACGCCATCATCTGTAGTCAATTATTAAGGTATGCAAGTTTTGCCAATTGTATCATATGTAATTTTTGTATAGATGATACAAGCAACTTTTTGCCATATTCATCTGCATGCCTTCGGTGCTTAACCCCATTAAGTACACTTAGTCAATCCTGACCCAAAAGCCGACATGATAGAATATGCACCCTGCTTAGGTAGAACCTACATATCTACCATCACACTTCCATGAGACGGACGACGTACCACGCTTGGACGTAACCTACGCTTGGCCGATCAAGCTTTTCATGTGTGTTTCTTTTAGAATTCATCTAAGTCTTAATATTATATTGAGGGATTTCATATAAAAATACATATACATATCCAATCACTACTTACTTATAGTACATATCATATACATGTTATAACCACAACGAGAACATGCAATAAATAAAACACACAAGAGATGGTTATGAACTTTTGTATTGTAATTCCTAGGAATCACAAGGAATTACTACCACCTCTTATCCACATCATATGCAACTTGTTTTTGATGAAGATCTGTGCTAGAACCAAACTTGGTTGATCGGTTCAACTCTTGAAACGGTCAGCTCGCCTCTTAGTCACTCGGTTGGGCTCTTGAAATAGTCATCTGGTCTTCAAGTTCAAGTGACGTATGGACTCCTCTAGACAATCGGTTGGGCCACCAGTGGATCAATTCATCCTCCTATCATATATCCTCCACAATCATCCATTCGATTGGTTCGTCTCATGAGTCAGTCGGTTCACCTGGTGTAGAACGTCTTCTCATGACGAAACATAAATTAAAACTATCTTATTTTTTATTACATTTATAAGGGAAAACCTCGAGGGGAAATATGAAGAAGAACATTAATTTTTGTTTATAAATAAACAACCACAACCATGCACACACAGATCTAGGGTTATTGGCCATAACCATGCTAACATTCACCATTAAAATTGATTTTAGGACAACATGTGTAAATTACATATATATTATATCATATCATATATATATATATATAAGTTTGTAGAGTCGTGTGTGGAATTTAACCGGATATACATATTAACCAGTTTAATATTACATTCATATGCAATAAAATAAATCTGATCATATCGATCTAATTCTAGATACACCGTAAATTGATGTGGTTTTAATACCACTGTAGGGAAACTAGGGAAATAGATAAGGCAATATAAATAAAAACTTAAAGCATGATTCCTCTGGGTAGAAAGATCGCATCAATACCAATGTATCTAGAAAGGAAAGGTTGTAAGGTTATACCTGGTCATGGAGCAAGTCCAGTGACATTATCCTTGCAGTAGCATCATGCTTCTTATTCTTTAGGCAGCAACAGACTTCTTCTTCAGGCATCAACATGCTCCTTCTTCAACAACACTTGAACAATCATCAACAATGACCTCCTGGTCTGGCACCACGGACGATGGTTGACGATGTTCTCCTAGCAGTAGACAATGGCCACCTGTCTCTAAAGTAGTCTATGTGGACCACCGTGAACTCCACGTTGCACAACGAGAGCCAACATGAAGGAGTTGACCCTCTCAAATGTCATATCACTAGAGTTGATACACTCTCTCACAAATTATCTCTCCCTTTCTATCACTCCTTTATCGGGTAGGACTTGCTTGAGATCTCTATTGGTTACCATAATCAGAGAGGACAATAATTGTTAGACCAACTTTTGTGTTTTGAGAAGTTCAATACCCCTCTATTTATAGAAGAGGCTAGGGTGAGTGTTCCCAATATGTACAGGAGGCAAAGGGTTGAATTCATGCATTTTTTGGAAAACTTCGAGCAATGAATCGGTCGGTTCGAAAACCCAACTGGTCGGTACGTACCGCAAACCGGTCGATTTGTGCAGTTTCTTATTCTAAATTACATTGGTATTCCATGTGCAATTAATACACAACATGATGTCAACATCAATCCTTGATCCAATCTAAGTGACCATTGAACCAGATGGTTCATCTCTTGAACCAATTAGTTGTAACCTATGAACTAGTTGGTTCACTATGTGAACTGGTCATTTCTTACCCTAATTTATCCATTGATTAGCCAATATTAATTCCAATTGACCTAACACTCCATTGAACCAACCAGAGAGGACAATAATTGTCAGAGAAACTATTGTGTTTTGAGAAGACCCCAGTACTCCTCTATTTGTAGGAGAGGTTGAGGTTAGGGTTCCCAATCTGTGAGGGAGTCAAAAGGGTCAGATTCATGATTTTTTGGAAAACTTTGAGTGGTGAACCGGTCGCTTCGCACACCCAACTGGTCAGTTTGTACCGCAAACCGGTCGGTTCGTGCAGTTTCCTGTTATGAATTACATTGGTATTCAATGTACGATTAATGCACAACATGATGTTAACACCAATCCTTGATCCAATCTAAGTGAATAATGAACCATGAGGTTCATATCATGAACCAATTAGTTGGGACCTATGAAATGGTCAGTTCACTATGTGAACTGGTCATTTCATACCATGGTTCATCCATTGCTCAACAATTCATAGTCCAGTTAGTCAATTTTGAACCTCAGTTGTTTAACTGAATACCTAAACACCTTTAATAATCAATCTAAACATCATCCACTAGTACATTTCTGGCCTCTAATGTCACTTTTACTACAGTTGGTTTCATTACAAAAGTGACACTAGATATCAAACAACATCGGTTCTCTAGCACACACATTACAATCGATCAAGTCCTACCGATTAAGCAAATACACATGTATCACTTTTTCATTAACGTCAGTTGGCTTATAAAAAAATGATGTCTAAAATAACACACAAATTACAATTTTTTGAGGGAAAATATTTGCCCCCAAAAATTTTAAGATGAGCGTCAGTTTTGAACGAACCGACGACAGACATCACGACACAAAATAAATTTTGCCTCCAAAATGCTTCAGGTGTCATTTTTTCTCCCAGGAAAAAAGTGCAAAATTTGCACAATTTGTGTCAGTTTGTCGTCAAGAAACCGACGTTGCAGTGTTCACGCCACGTCCCCATGAAAAATTGTTTCCCCTCAAATTGCACCCCACTGTCAGTTTGTATTCTCAAAACTACGGCTCAGTCCCTACTGAGGTTGATTTTTTTCATTTAGATAATTGCCTCTAGCATGAATTTATTAGTTAGAGCTGACATCCATACACTAAGATATGTGTCAATATTATTCAACAACTAACGATTAAGGTCATTGCTCAGGTCTTTTTTTGGTCGGATAATGACCTCTTGCATCGATTTTTCAGAGGAAACCGATGTCTAAGTAACTATGTTCCTTATTTTGAAGAAAACAAACATCTAAGGTCATATTTGTCAGTTTTTAGTAATAACCAATGACTATTTCCTACTTAATACCACCAGCAAAATTTCTTTCCCCCATTTTCTATTTTATCACTCCCCCGATATCTAGCACTGGTAGTTCTATCTTTCACCGACGAGCTGCTCTCGACCACCACTACAACTACTCTTCACCATTGTTGCTGCTACACTTGGAGTCACCACCATCTTCCTCCATAGTTGCATTCATCTTCCTCCATATCCGATCAGAAGCTTGGGCTTCCAACCACCAACTCACAGAGCCACCACTGTCGTCCTTCTCAGAGTCACCTACCGCTTCATAGAGTAACCTTCTCCTTCACAGAGTCGCCGCCTCCGTCTTCCTCCCATTTTCGTTGAATAAACTGGCCACCGTTGCGCACGGATCCACCACCTCCTCTCCGTTTCTACTTGTTGTGCAACCAGTGGATGCATGCAGCACAACCATCAATTGCAAGTCCACAACCACCACCACCACCACACAGAACCAAGAGCCGCAAGCAACGACCAATAATTGCTTCGATCAAGCCTGAAGGATCTACAACCAACCATCAAAAGGTACCTCCCTCTCCTCTTTTGATCACATTTGATAAATCAATAAATTGAATAAGATGAAGAGATAATCTATGGAGTATACACATCATTACATATTCCCTAATTGTTCGATCTACAAATGAGGTGAATTAAATAAATGCATAATGTTATATGAATTCTAGTAGATAGATTTGTACAATAAATATATCAATGAATGATGAATAAGGTGAAATGATGGATTTATTTATCATTCCTATTCTACATACACTAATAAAAATTAAATTTCTTTTTTGTTTGTTAAATAATGTATGCGTTGGTTATCTAATTAGGTAGGATTCCTAAATTATGAACTAAAATCTAGTGTTTCTATGGGAATCTTGTTTTTATTGGGACTTTATGATACATATGGGACGATGAATCCCGCTATTGTACTGCATGATCATGCTTAGAGAATCTTAGTAAACACTAGTGGCATATCTCTTTATTAAGTTGCATAACTAGTATGAAATTGAGTGGCCAATATATATTTGTTGATATGGATCATAAAATTTAATTTTGGACATATATATAAGTTGGCCTAGAAACCCGTATGAGATTTATCATTACGAGTAAATCTTAGATAATCCCTTGTTTGGGACCGTTCTTGAACACTTAATCTCACTTAGGATGTAAGTGTATAATGTATATTCATGTTTGAAGATGTTTTGTCACCAAATCCCCATTTGTTCTCTAAGTACACTTGTAGGTGGATATTTTCCCATCTACATCGATGTACTTGGAGAACTATGGGGAAATACTACTGAAATTTTCTTAAAAATTGAATGCACATTATAAACTTATTAGTGAGATTAGGTGTTCAAGAATGGGATAGGTGGTACACACATTCATTGTTGGACCCTAAACCTTAATATATAAACCATAAACCTTAATCTATAAACCCTTATCCCTAAATCTTGAATAAAAACCCTAACCCTAACCCTAACCCTAATACTTGTTTCATCTTAGATCATAGAATGGATACATCATGGATGTCCATTCCAAATCACTGCACCCTAGAGTTTATTACTGGTCTTCATCAGTTTACAAGATTTGTGTAGGAATATAGGAAACAACATGGAGGTAGGTTCTATTGTCCATGTAGGCAATTCAATAACAACTTGGAAGTCAACATTGTTGACAAAATAAAAAGTCATGGCATGTGCAACGGGATTATACAAGGCTATATAGAATGGTGCTTCCATGGAGAGATTCCAACCATGAGATGTGTAGATGTCAATATAAGTACTTATGTTGAAGAAGAAATTGTCACCAGTGATATAGATGTGAACAAATTGATTCCGATAGACATGGTTGATGCGATGCTAGATAGTTGTGTGGTAGATCACACTGATCCACCTTCCTTAGTAAGAAACATTGTGAACGATGCTAAGAGAATGTTATACATAGGTTTTATTAAGTTTACTAAGTTGAGTGTTGTGTTGGTATTGTATACTCTAAAGAATAATAATAGATGGAGTGATAAAAGCTTCCCATCATTGTTGTCTTTGTTGAAAGAAATTCTTCTTGAAGGCAACAAACTTCCAATCTCAACATACGAATTGAAGAAAATGTTATGCCTAATGGGAATGAAGGTTAAGAAGATACATGCATGCCCAAATGATTGTGTGTTATTTCAAAAGGACTATGTCGATTTGACAAATTGTCCAAAATGTGGGGCATAAAGGTATAAAATGATGACTTTGAGGAAGGTCAAAACTAGCTCTCCTACCAAGGTGATGTGGTATCTACCTATATTACCATGGTTTCAAAGCTTGTTTGCCAATTACATGGATGTGGAGAATTTAAGGTGGTATGTAGAGGTAAATAAAAATAATAACGAGATCCTATGACATGCGTATGATTCCCCACATTGGAAGAGGATTGATTTATTGTACCCTGAATTTGGTGAAGAAGTAAGGAATCTAAGACTTGGGCTTTGTACCGATAGGATGAATTCATACGGCACATTGAGCAACCAACATGTCACTTGGAATGTTATGATTATTATATACAATCTTCCTTCCTGGTTGTGTATGAAAAATAAGTATGTTATGTTGTCATTGGTTATATTGGTTCCTAAACAACCTGCAATGATATTGATGTTTATCTTGAACCTCTAATTGATGACTTAAAGAAACTCCGGGGAGAAGGTGTGATGACCTATGATGATTCATGTAGAGAGACATTTTGTTTGCATGCTATGTTGTTTTGTACTATTAATGACTTTCCCACATATGGGAATTTGTCTCGATACAGTGTAAAATGATCCAAAGCATGCCCTAAATGTGAAGAGAACACTGATTCAATACGACTAAAATATGGCGGAAAGACTATATATCTTGGTCATCGAAGGTTTCTTCTAAAAGTTCATCCTTACAGAAGGTTGCGTAAAGCTTTCAATGGATCAAATGAGAAACGAGTGTCCGTAAAGCTATATCACGGGAGGTTATTTATAAGACAGTAAAAGACTTTATCAATGCATTTGGTAAGAGATTACAATGTATCATTCCCACACAGAGTGACAAATCTTTATACAAGAAGAGGTCAATATTCTGGGATCTTTCTTATTGGAGTTGTTTGGTAGTTAGGCATTGTATCAGTGTAATGCATGTTAAGAAATTTTTTTGTGATAGTGTCATTGGTACTATGTTGAATATACCAGGTAAGACTAAAGATGGCATCAAATCTAGAATGGACCTACGTGAAATGTGAGAAAGGATTTTTTTTACAAAATAAGTTAGTAGTGATAAAAAAAACATATTTACCTCCTGCTTGTTACACATTGTCTAGAAAGGAGAACAAAAGTTTTTATGAGTGTTTTCTTAATATTGATGTACCACATGGATACTCTTCCAATATCTATAGACTGGTATCAATGAAGGATCTGAAGCTGATAGGTCTTAAATCTCATGATTGTCACACTCTAATGCAATAAATATTTCCTATGGCAATTCGATCTGTACTTTCGAATCATGTACGGTTTGCAATCACAAGACATTGTTTCTTCTTCAACAATCTATACAAAAAAGTTATTGATCCTGACAAGCTCAATAATTGCAAAGAGAAGTGGTTTCTACCCTATGCTAGCTGGAGATGTATTTTCCTCCTTCATTCTTTGATATCATGTTGTCCATCTGACAAGGGAAGTGAAAATGTTGGGACCAATTTTCTCGCATTGGATGTATCTTTTTGAATGATACATGAATGTTTTAAAGGTGATGTTCAAAATTGTTATCGTCCTGAAGGAAGTCGGGTTATGTGTCTAGGGAGGTTATGGACTTTTGCAAAGAATTTTTAACTTGTAATGAGGTGACAAGAATATTGAGGACTATTTTAGCAGAGGGACTTTAGGGGCACGAGTGAAAGTGATCAGTCATGAGTTGTCGGAAGAAGCACACTTGTATATTTTACACAACATTGACAAAGTTAGTAGTGATATCACTAAACATACCAATTTTATCAATAAATGATATCCTCGAGCCAATTCAATGTGGCTTGGGAGAGAGCATAAAAAGACATTTGTTAGGTGGTTTGAAGATAAAGTTTTACATCAACTATCTCAAACACCAAATAATGTTGTTGACAATATAAAATGCCTCACCTTTAAATAAAAAATGATTGATATGTCTTATGAAGGGTTTTACATAAATGGATTTTCATATCACACAGAGCATTGAGATGATAAGAGTGTCACCCAAAATAGTGGGGTCACCCTTCAACTGTCTTCATTGTATTTCTCTAGTGCAAAGGATAAGAGTTCACATGAAGCAAAATGTCATATTATGGTGTCATTGAAGACATTTGGGAATTTGACTATATAATTTTAGAGTTCTTGTCTGTAGGTGTAATTGGGTTGATAACACCAAAGGAGTTGTAGTGGATGAATTGGGTTTCACATTAGTGAATTATGAAAAAGATTGGTGATAAGGGTGAACCATTCATAATCACATCACAGGCAAAGCAAGTTTTTATATCAATGATCCTGCAATGAAAAATGGTCAGTTGTTCTTCATGGTAAAAGGTAGTTCATTGCAAATCCTATAGATGAAGAAGAGTAGTATGGCAAGTATGACGACTCCGGTCTATTCTCAGTTGGCTTGCTAGAACCAAATATTGAAGCTGACACTAACTTATATATGTGTAGAGATCACACTGAGGGAATCTTAATTGATACAAGATCCAAATATTATATGCATGCTTTTATTTATTTTTAAATGTTAGATATATATTTTACATATTTTATCGCTTATATTCCATTGTTTGACTATTTTTGATATGACATTATTTCAGATGGAGTCTGACTATGAGTTTGATGATTGTGATGATTATTACTGTAGGGATGAGCACCTTGACAATGTGCACTGTGAGGATGAGCACCATGACATTGTTGTAAGTTGTAATAAATTATTACAAAGATGTGCATTTTACAATGTCTATCTTGTTGTATTATTTTATCAATTTAAAAGTTATATCTTTTTATGACTTATGTGTGTTTTGTCAATTTTAGCATGAGGATGTGTTCCCTGAGGATCTTACTAAGATTGATGTGCAACATCATAAGAGTGAAACAATACGAGGCATCCCCATAATGAACAAGTTATTAGAGCAAAGGGGTAATGGGACGAAGCTGGTCGTTAGTTTGGTAATCAAGGAAATCCTATTGGGAAGAACCACGGTTCTTTTGTGTAACATCTAAGGGTTCTCACTCATAGTAGAGTGGATGTAAATGTATAATCTTGATATAAAGTTGATCAAACAAGAAGGACTGTATATGGAAGGAACTATGTGTGAGATATCATCATTTATAATTCTATTTTTAAAGCTATTTATAATTATGTTTTTAAGAATATTCAATTAAGTATATGGTGTCATTTGTAAAGCATATTTGAACTGGATGAGAAACTACATCACAAAAAGGTGATGCAACGTTGTGGCAGGGTACCAAGGAATTATAAGAAAAAGAGAACACATACAAAAAGCTAAGAACAAGAAGAAGTCATCCACTAAGCAATGGAACTATCTTGACCTGAAGGTGTGGTAGGTGTTTGTTGCTAAGAGACAAATAGATGAATTCAAGGTATTAAGCCTCTCTCCTCATAGTGAATTAGTTGTTACATATGTAACATATGATTTGGAATAAGCATGATATATGCAATGCTCAAAGATAATGCAAAGAATGTGCACAATCTAGCTGTCTATGTACATCTTCACCAAAAGCTACTACATGTGTATTCTTCTCAGAAGCCTACTCCTAGGAGTGTTGAGTCCTCTACTTCTAATGAACCTCTACTTCACTATGATCTATGGACTTTTGGGAGGCAAACCAAATCTGGAGATATACCCAACCCCACAATTACTGAGGCGACTGATAAAATGGTAAAATTCAACTTTTAAATTAATTAGTATTGATGATTGCTATGTTATACTTAGCAATCACTACTAATGATGATTAGTGGGAGTTCCATGAGCAAAGGAAACAAGGCAAGTTCACCCCTGAGGGCATGAGGGATGAAGTGATAGTTGCTCTAGGTAATCTAGAGCGCGTGTTAGGGATAATAACGCTGGTATCGGTGCAAGACCCTTCTTTGGGCCATCAGAGCATAAGCAAAAAGGGGGACTCTAAAAAAAGTACAATATCTGGTTGCAAAGGGTATAGAGGAAGCAATGAAAAAGTATCATTCTTCTCAGATAGTACCTATAGTGCCCCATTCTTCATACGAGGTGCACCCTTCTATGATAGAGGTGGTTGGGAGTATCTTGTTGACCCACCACCTAGCACGTCTGTTGTAAGTATTTTTATGTCATAATAGTCTTTCAAAATGAATTTTTATAATCTTTTGATTTATATATATATATATATCACTCTATGTAATTTTTTAGGGGTTTAGGTCATGCCATCTTAAATTAAAAGAATATGTCATTGCACTGGGCGAGGCTTACCCATGCTTTGAAGGTGACGTAATTTAGGGTGCACCGTTTCCCACCAATGCGGTTCACGTGATGTGAAGACTTATCTACGATGCTTGGAAGCAGACTGCACTGCCATATGACCACCTTGAGCACGAGACGACAGGTGATGCAGAAGGAAACATGGATGCATGGCCCAAACATGAAGTTGTTTGTACCGATGTACTGTAAATTTACATTGTGTCTTTATCTATATATACATGACACCATTGATATGAGATTATATATATGTAGGACACAATGCCTAAGAAACCCCTTACAGCTTGTCCTCCACATCCACCTCATCCTAAATTACCTGGTTGGCTTACAAAGGACCTATTTGACTCAATAGGTTCTCAATGAAGGGGTATGGAAAAATGGATAGGAAAACATGAAGAAGGGTCGCCTATGATGGTCCATCTTAAGGAGGACATTGTAGGTCAACCTCATAATACTAGTATTTTTGTACAATATGTTTTGGAGATGTTTAATTATGTTTGGTTGACTACATCTGTGATAGAACTTTAGATATGATGAGATATTATATAGCTAAATGCCTCATTATATATATGTTGATCTATTTTCTTATATATTAATGCATGATA
The DNA here is from genome assembly GCA_963693085.1 of Alisma plantago-aquatica. Lineage (NCBI taxonomy): Eukaryota > Viridiplantae > Streptophyta > Magnoliopsida > Alismatales > Alismataceae > Alisma > Alisma plantago-aquatica. The sequence continues at coordinate 726,980,964 of OY856410.1, read as the reverse complement.
TAAGTTTTCTAGCCACTTACGTAGAGTCTGTACTAATTTTACACTGCCCCATGTGGCATTTCTAGTTCCGTCATTGATTAGCTGTGTAATTAATGACCATGCATCTGTCTCCCACTACTGCTCTACCACACTTATATATTTTAGTAAAAAGAAAAAGAGCTTTGTGTTAGCCCCGTACAATGTTGCGTAAGTTTGCTTACTCTGCTTATAATTTTAGCTTAAGAATTACATTTCATTGTTGATTTTAAGTTTTATTTTGTTCTCCTTCTTTTCACTCAGGAATAACCATTGGGTGTTATTGCTTATTGTCCTTGTGACACTAAATCTATATTATCTAGATCCTGAGGGTGACGAAGTAGACATTGGGGGATATGAATTAAAAGAGCACTATTTACGTGAGTAAATTAATATATTTATATTTGCTAACATATATTATTACATGAGTATTTAATAATACAATTTAGAGTGTTACATTCATATATACGACCATTAAAGATTTCAAAAAGTCTAGAAGAAAGGTGAGCAACAAAAAGAACGCAATAATTTGGAATAATGTCAGGTAGATTTCTGACAGAAATGCATATTTTTGCCAACTATGCTTACTTTAAATTATTAACAATTTGTATGTTGTAATTTACAATGTCTTGTACAAGAGAATGGTTGGGCATGTAGATACTACATGATGCAATATATGGGCATGATTGTCAGATATGGGGTAGAAGACATCAATTGCATTGAAAATATAATCTATATATATCTTGATCATCATAAGTATATTGTTTCAATAGATCATATGAAAATATCTAACTTTTGAATTATATACATCATTATCTTTATAGGTGTTTAAAACAAACTTCTATATGATGGAAAAGGTAGATGACATACAAAAGACCAATATGACAAAAAAACTAGATGAGATACAAAAACAATGGGCAGAAGCCTGCATTACAGATGTCAGCTTTCAATTTGATTGGGTTTAAGAATGATTTTTCTAAATTTTGATGTCATTATTTCTATGTACATGTGCTTATGACTTCTTGCAACTTTAAATTTGACATGAGTAAATTATTGGAGCATATGTATGAATATATAATGTGTGTGAATGTGAAGATGAATGAATATTGATGAGAATTGTGTTTCTTCATGTCATGAGAACGGAGTTGGTGCATATGTAAATGAAGTATCATGTGTGTGAATCCATGTTGAAATGAATAATTAGAATTATGTTTGAACACATGTGATGAGAATGGAATTAGAGAATGGATATTGAATGTTTTTGCAAGTTTTTTGTTGGCCTGTTGTTTAGCTGAACTCACAGATTCTATTAACCTACACTTCAAAACTACAGTCTTGAACTATAGGTTTTGCATCTTGCTGACCAGCTGAACAATAGGTTTGCATACTGTTATTATAGAAAATCAAAAGTTAGTCATCAATTAGACTAAAAAAATCGACAGCTAAGTTCTTCGATGTTGGTTTAGGGCATAAAATTGAGAATATAGGACTAACCAGAACGGTTGTGCTGAACAACATGACCGTTTTAGGCCAAACGATCATAGTCGTCAGCTTCTGTGAAGAAACCATCACTGTATTATAGCAACCAAGGCTGAATATCTTGGTCGTTGGTTTGTTTTACCATAGCAACCGAGGTGTGTTACTTGATGTGTCAATTTTTTTTATCATAGCAACCAAGGATGAATATCTTGGTTGTCGGTTTTTGCATCCCTGAGGAGCCGACGTCTTAGGCCTATAACTCTAGTGTCGCCCACTTAGGTGTCACTTTTTAACTGACATTATAGGTATGTTTTAACCAACACTAGAGGTAGTTTCTATACTAGTAATTCATGAATATACTCCTTTAATCCAAGTGTATGAGCCTACAGGTCCAAAATTACATTAGCAGTGAATGTCCATAACCAACTTATGATATCATAAGCAATGGGTGGTATCTAGAAATACATCATTTCTACCCAAGTAATTGGGGAACTTGGAGACAACTTCAAGCTATAATCCATGATCAGTTTTACTGTATCATATAGTTCCTATGTCTCTGATGTCCGGATTGAACTCAAGGCACATAATCATCATCCTCTCAACTTTCAATCCATGTTCTTTGAACTAGAGTAGACTGTCTGAGATGCATGTGAGTTCACATATCACATATTGAATCACATGAGTACGATCGTACATTTCTCAGTCTCACTTATCAAGATGCCTTAGATATCAATCTCGATAGGAGGGACAAATCCCATCTACACCACTCACATTCTATCCCCATGTGTCAAAATGCACCCAAGGATCACCTTTATGAAAACCCTTATTCAGGATCACAGTGTGTGTTGTCAAATTACATGAATGACTAGTGATGAACATAGTGACTTCAGGTCTAAGAACTAAAATCACCACTATCACTATGAGAGATGATTGTGACTACCATTCCATGGTCTCCATGTATCACTCTCATGGTGGGTCTGTCTGATACATTATTCTATGACATGTATCTGTGTGCTTGACTTAATATCACATATCATGACTAATGAGACTCTGTCATCCACACACACTCTAGTCATATGTATTACTATTGTCTATTTTTCTTCCATAGTAATAACCAACTAGAGACATAACAAGAATGTATGCACTCTTATCATTCATATGATCTCATTATTCAAGTCACATACTTGAAGACATACGTCATCGAGTAACATCATTATTTAGACATCTACTATGTATGTTTTATCATCTCATGAGTGAGACAAACAGAATATACATAATTACCTTTATTATTATTATTATTATTATTATTATTATTATTAGTATTGTCAAATCATGTATTTAATTCCACATTCCAATCATCATATGATTGGATCTCTGGGCATACATACCAACAAAATCCTCCTTAGACTAGATGTCAAAGTATACAATAGATTTATACTAGATAGATGAGAACACGACAACTTATTATCTTTAAAATAAGAACAACTGAATTCCACATGTAACAAAAAAATTTAAGTAAAATACATTTAGCAACTAGCAGCAAAAATAATATAAAAAACATGCATCTCATATTATATAAGTCTTGGCATCTTTAATTCATTTCCCCAAAAACTATTTGTCTTGTATACCTCACCAAGTAGAAGTTATCATGGCTGATTCTTATGTCAACAACACACAATCATTATCTCAGGATTTAGCCTAACACCCTAATTTAGATACAAAAAACTCTGATCCACCACAAGAATGCCTATAGAGGCTTGGGTCCTCATCTTGAGTATAGGAGATAGGAACAACCAGAACATAATATCACATATCAAAAAATTATCATATTTACATCTTACATCTCATTAGAATCCATTTATAATATACATAAACTTTCATAATATAGGATTTAGGTCTAGAATCATGTTGTGTGATCACTCCTAAATATTGGTGGCCTAACCTTTATGGTCTCCATCCAAACTCTAGATATCCTTCTTATAATCTTCTGATTATTATAAGGAGATCCATTTCATTTCTCTAGTATGGACCTTGGGGGGAACTCACAGTGTTTAGGGAACCTGACTATATGTATTCATCATTTCACTTATTACTTAATACTCTCACTCATCTCAAAGGGATTTCAAATCATCATTTAATATATGTGTGCCTCTTACACAACTAGAATGACATGAATCAGATTAGGGTTAGCTACAAAGACAATCCTTAATCATAAACAAAACAATCCATAATCTATTCCATACATGTTTCTTTCCCATTATCACACATTTCATATGATTCATCATCATTCAACTATCATCCTCATATATAATCTCATTTTCAAATCTCAACATATTTATTATCATTTCACTTCATCTCATACATTTTAGTAAATATTCACAAAGACATTAGGACTAGGAACACTATCAACATATGAACATCTTGTATCATCCATCATGGTCTGAAATAGGTTTATTATATAACTTATACTTATTCCATCCAATTCCAATAGATATAAATAAATCCCTATGCATAAACATGCATAGAACACTTATTACACCTCTTTTACTATATACCATTCTTTAGTTAGGGTTACTATTCAACATAAATAATATCTCATTTGAAATCCATTAGAAGTAATCATTCTCAAAATACAAGTATTCTAGCAGGAATTAACATTCCAAAAATGCATTCTTATGAATAAGTTCACATCGTTGTACTTAATCCTTTAATCAAATTAAACTACATTGATGTAAATTCCTTAATATATCATTTAAGATCATTATTCATTACTATCACATATTTCATCATGTTAAGTTTAGAGTTATATTCTTAGATCCAACAAGATAACTACTTGGTTGTCTTTTTTTTCATTACTCTTACTTCTTTTATTTCATGTTTATTAAATTAATGGACCAATCGTTCTTAATTCACTTAATATATAATGCTTCTCTTTCACAAAAATCCAAATTTTGGTGTATTTTTTGTTAAAATGGAGATTCTATTTATGTCGTCAACTAGGCTTGAACCTGAGACCTCTTGGTAACAAACCAAGGATTCAACCACTAGGGTATTCCATATTGGACCAATTTTTGCATATTTATTTCAGTTTTTAAATAAATATTTTTAATACTTAATCATACTCATTTTATTAATATTTCATCTATAACTTATCATCACAATTCAGCTTGCCCCTGTCCATTTCCTTTCTTGCATTTAGATACGTGTACCTTGACTTTTGAATTCCAATGACCATTTAATAGTAAAAATTAATTCCTCTATTCCTTGCAAGACTAGTCAATTTAGAAAGCACAATGGATCAGGGTCACTTGTTCTTACTCCTTATCTCTAGTCATCTTCTCAATTCCTATTATTTGACTTGTATAAAAGACTTGCCTTTATGTAAGGTTTATCCATTATTCAGTAAATTATACTGTAATAGATGCATTAGGATGATATCATATTACTAAGACTTACATACTTCAATTATAGTAATAGTACCTACAAGTGAATGCTTCTTTACATTTATAAAGTTATATATGTGTCTATACTTTATCTCTCATGCTCATCTGAATAGTTAAGTTTTAGGGATTTCAAGAAGTCAACTTAGTTCAATCATTGTAAGCACCATATTTTTCATTGAATTTATCATATTTTACATAGTTTCATTAAGAATTTTCATGAAACATGAAAATCATCTTTCCTTTCCACACATTCCATCCATAAATTTCAAGTACACATGATTTTATTGGCTCTTTTGAGTCAGTCCCTTGACATTAATGCTAAATAAAGACATACATACATAAAACCCTATATTGATCCTCATACACAACCATGTTTAAGTTACCCAAATATTTCATAATAAGTTTAGGTAACTCATGATTATTTATTTCAAGCAATATTCCATACATGTCCACCAAATCTCCAAGTATATATATCATTACACTAATTGTAGGAAATATTATCATAAAGCAAGGTAATTCTTTGCCATAATTTTTTCCAAAAAATTTGAGTTACATAGCATGAGCTAAATAGAACATATATAAATTAGTAGCGTTCAGTTCCCCAAAGATTTCTCCAATTGGTTACCCAACCACATAATTAATACAAGTAATGTATTTATTGAACTTTAATCAGATAGAATTAATCTTTCCACATGTTAAATATCTAAATTAGGACCTAACCACTAACCTCAGGTATTAAACACCTCAATTTCACAGTCCAAGGACCAAAATTCTATAAAGCAATTTAAGTCCTTGCACTCAATTCCTTTTCTTCCTCCTTCCAACTTAGAAACCTTAGAAATGAATATTGGAGAGAAAGAAAGAGAAAAGTGGGTGTTTTGATATCCTTCTGATTCAAACTAGAGGGAGGACATATTTCAAACATATGCTAGAAGGTTTACCAAGAAGTGGCTATCTAGAGTTGGTAACTTACATGAAGTAGCAGGATTTTGGGGGGAGAAAACTCTAAATTAGCATTTATGACTCTTTTCTTCTTCATAATCCAAAATAATCTCTCTCTCTCAAATTTCATATATATATGGCATGAATTATGGACTATGGGAGATATTAGGGTGTTACATTATAGATATATATATCAATCGAAGTGATTGAAACATATAGATACAAGTACAAAATTCATTTTTGTCTTTTATTTATTTATTCATAATGTTTGGTTGGCTGAGTTGTTCCTGATAAGAAACTCGACCAAAACGACATTATGTGTTCACTCCAATTTTATTCAAAAATAATAAAAATGACTAAATTATCTAAAATAGAGTTTTAAATCTACATTTAAAATTTTAGCTCTTTTAATTTATCAATAAATAACAAAAATCACATAACATGCAATTATATAACATAATGTACAACATAGTCAGTTGATTTTGTCCTAGGGAAAATTGACTAACCAACATGTCCAAAAGAATCCAAATAACATTGTTTTAAAGATACTTATATATGAGTTATTCAATCTATATACAAATTACAAATCAACAATAATTTTATACAAATACCAAAAATCATTTACTACACTACTATATGTCATTTTTAATCAAGATCTTAATTTCATTTGACTAGGGTTTTTTCTTTCCAAATCCTAGTTACTTAAAAACAAAGCATGTTTATAATGTATAATCAAGTTAAAAATATCACAATAAAAGTACCATCATTAATAAATATTAATAAAGGATTAATTTAGTAAATATGTAATTATTCAAACAAACTCTAATTAATTGGCTAACATGAAATTGGGTCATTACAAAATTAATTTGCTTTGTTTCTCCCCAACATTGAGAACAATCTAAACATTCAATCTTCTATTCAAGCATGGATTCTTAAGGATGAATGCTGACTTATCCTTGTTCATTATTGTCCCTATGATTGTTCATATAGCCTCACACAGGCCATCATTTATTATGTTGAGGGCCCCTTCATTGTTGATAAAGAACAATATATCCTCAATAAATAGAAGTGACAAAGGTGCCTCCCCCCACCTTTGGTGTGAAATAAATTAATCACACTTTCCACTTTTCTTCTAAAAACTAATACATTAACAGACTCTTGAATTATGATAAACAATGATGAACCCCCTTGCTTTAAACCTCTACAAGATTGGAAGAAACATAAAAAAGAACCATTGATGTGAACCAACATTCCCTCCACCATTTCCTTCATCAACGTGATGACTTTTTGGTTGAATACAAAAGATCTTATGACCTTCCATGGGTATATCCATTTGACTTCATCAAAAAATAAAGCAAAAAATCAGACCATTAAAGTTTTCCTTGAAGTACATAGAGGAAAAAAAAGATGTCATTGTGTGTCTAACATACTTCTATTTGAGAATAAAAAAGTTTTAGGGGGGGTACCCTAAGACAAACCTCCATGCATAAAGGGGAGGCAACAATGAAATAAAAATCAATCAAAGATATTCTTTAGTTCTCCTCCTATGCATCTAGAATAGACTCAAAAGTGAAAGGGTCTCCGGTGGTGCAATTGGCATCATCAACAAAGGGCATGCTTGCATTATATTAAGTTCATGTTCTTGGAGCATAAAACCCACATTAATTTTGGAAGGCAAGCAATGAATTAGAATGTTTAATTCTATTAGATAATAAAACAATGATAGGTTCTATGGATCCATTGAAAATCATTAATTCTCTTAGTTCAAATAAACAAAAAGATAATACAAGCCAAAAAATAAATATATATTACATGATTTTGTCTAATTTCACCAAAGAGGATATTGTTTCTGGTCCATACAATGATATCAATCATTGTTAGTGTGGAAGAAGTTTTTCAAAATCAACTTGCTAAAGGGTTGCAAAGGAATAGACACATATAGTCTTCATCATGTTAACTACACATATAGCAAATTTGAGGTCCCAAAAATCCATAGAGCACCAATTTTTCCAATGAGAAGTTCATATTGTCAATTAGCAAAATGTGGTCAAATTCAAGACAAGATAGGGCCATGATATTCATTTTAGTGTGCTTGAGGAGACATTTCTTGTTCACTAGGACATGATCGAGGCATTCGAGTAGTAAACCTTGCTTGAAGGTGAAGTATTGATGTGTGTCATTGCACACACAAAGTCCTAGATTCAACCTTCCGACTAGGTTGTCAACTTGGTGCAAGTACCAAATCAACTTAGTATAGTAAGGTATGGATCCAAAGATAAGTAAAGAGAGGATGGTTGAAATTCAAATCCAATCACAAGAACAAGAAATAAAACTCCAGATTGAGAGAGTTTGATTATGCAAAGAACAAAAGTAAAAGTGCTGAAATAAAATTTAACTAATCAAGATTGAAAGAACTAGGGGCTCAAAGTATCACTTCCACCAAAAACCAAGTCCTTATTTAACAAATCAGCTCCTAAGTTTCAATGATCAAATTAGGACCACATGGATTTGTGTCCTTTGTCACAATCTCACAAGGGTCGGACTTCCCACAAATCTATTGATCCCAACATTTGTGAATTCTTGTTCAATCATCCAACATGCTACTATCTAAGATCTTATCAAGATACATGTGATTTCTATGCGATGTTCAAACTCACAGATTAGATGATCGCTTCACCATGGTTTATAACAAATATGAGATCGAAAGGAAAAAAAGTTAATAATCACAACTAAGAGATTATGCATTCATTCTTGTGGGGGTCATAAATCTCATCACCCCAAATGTGTATGATGTACTATTCATCCAACAATCAAGAATAAACTTTTCGAGAAAATATTCTTTTATTGAAACAAGGGAGTCGATTATATTGAATGAAAAATGGGCTATGGGGATGCTCCCCATGCCTCAGAAGGGAACTACTCAAACATTATAGAAAGCGACACAAGGGCGGAAGAAAGAAGAAGGGGACATAGACTAGTACTAAAAGAAGAATCAGAATGTACAATGATCTAGAGATAGTGAAATAGCAATCCTTCTTCAATGCTTTTCCAAGTATACAAGACATCCACTAATATTACACGGCTACAAACTAAAATAAAATATCTAAGATACAAGAATCCCCCCAATGAAAGAGATGTGACCCCCCTAAAAATGAGATGATTTTTGTGCTTGGACTCCCACTTTTTATAGGAGGGGAGTGAGGACTGGATACCCTAGACTTGGCTGCTTCTGGAGACGGATGGAACTTTCTGGATCTAGTCAACGGAGTATTTTTTGATAAATTAATTGTTTTCTCAATAGACAATGGAGATGATTGTTTATTGTCTTCCTTTAATTACTTTGATCATTCAACTTCTTTGAATCTCTTTGTTGTAATTTCCATCATAGTAGTTGTGAATGATTTTTTGGGCCAATCACAAGTTCAAAAGTGATCCCTAAATAGTCTTCTCATGTAGATAATTAAACTCTATTTCCAGCACATACTGCTCATTAAATTCTACCTTGTCATGCAAACATTATAGCGATTGTGGTGTGGGGTATATATATAAATCAGGCATTGTAGGAAATTGTGCAATCGTATTCTAAGAGTATTTGATATCTGGAGTGACTATGCCATTTTCTTACAAAATACAAGTAAATATAATCAAAATTCTAATTAAGAGAACAAAATCTAAACTAAGACAATTAATTCTAGAACTAGGAAAATAATAAACAAAACAATCCCCACAAGATATGTAAAAAAGTACAAACAAAATGGATAAATATGCTTTTATCAACTACCCCAAACATGAAAATTTCTCATACTCGAGCAACAATGAATAAAAAGTAGTGTCACATAATACTTTTGGACTATCATCATCACTCACATAAAACCACTTCAGTCCTTCCACCTTTATATGGACAAGATACTTTGACTTCTTAGATTCAAAAAAAGCAATTTCTATATTTCTTACTTCAAGGCTATTTCATAACTTGGTTCCATTTCAAAACACTTAATAAAACAAATTTCATATTCCCTTTGTAGTTGGAATCCCACATATTCTTGCGAGTCATTACATAAGAACATGGGTTATTTTGATTGGTTGGGTTATGTATTTCCTCTGTGGTATAAAATGGAGTGAAGGGAGGTATGGAATGAATGGTCTCTCCTCTATTTGACTTGAGATCTTTATATTTCTTTGTTTGCATTAATATTGACCACATGTTTTGGTGTATTCTATTGACATCTTTTCTTGATGGTAACTCCCTATTAAATGTACGTGGGGTATTGAAGAAGCAAAACAGGGAGGATAAGAGGGAAGGATGCCACCCCGAACTTAAAGTTTTGACACATTGGTTTTTTATTTTATTTTGTGGATGGAGAGATAAGAAGATGGTCAAAAAAGTGTAGAAAAAGGTTATTTGTTGTGCAACTTATTTTTCTAAATTTAATCGCACTATGAGTATCATACATTGGGTCACTTAATTCTAAGTTACGCAAAATTAAGAAAATTTTCAAGTTAGTTTGTAAGTCTAGATAAGGAAGCATTATTTTTGAATTCTATCAGTCCTCTATGGCTTGCCATCCTTTCCAAGGAATGGTGCTAATTAAGATCCTAGCTGACAAAATAATTTCTATCAATGGTGAATTTTATAATTTGTGTTACAACAGAAGTTGCATCATTCAAGTGGATATACTAATAAACATACATATCATCATGGCCAACTAGATAAAGGCTTGGCCGACTAGATAAAGGCCAAAACTATATATTTTTTTAAATTAAAGCTTAATTATATAACATAATGGATATTGCAAGAATTTTAAGATAAAGTGAGTGGAATGAATATGTATCACCCACCTCTACCCCAGACTTAAAAAATTTCTTGTCTAGAGAAAAACTTAAATCCATGATGGAGGGAAGAGAAGGGAAAGATCACCAAGGGAGCGTGGTAGCTCGAAGAACTTCCATCTAAATGAAATTTATATGAGGGTTGGGACCTTGACTAGTGGAGCTTCGAAGTTTACCCAATGATTGGGTGGTCGTGGAATCTCAAGAGGGCTTTCATATTTCCTTTCGTCTCAAAGTACGCACAATAGGATCCATAAATCTTCCTTCAACAGTGTAGGAAGTGTTGGTGATGAATGTGGATCGGGGGACATTGGAGGGTGTCCGACAACTAACATATGTAGTGTCATCTATGCAAGATCATGCAGATGATTTGACTCTAGTTTTCCTCTGTCATATTGATCTGCATATAGGAGAATTGGTGAATATATGAAAGGAACAAAAGGATTTAAATCAGCATCATAAATATTTATTCTCTCCTAAAAAATCATATTGTCAACATTGGGATAAGTAGGGTTCATTGTTGATATAGAATGTATCTCAATTTACTCTATGCAAGAAGTCCCCAAGGGTTCAGGATGAATAAAAATGGGGATGTCTTCCTTTCAAAAAAATAAAGGGGGCATGTGGACTTCTTTCAAGAGTGGTGTCTCTCCTTCTAGACCAGCCATATGTGAAAAAGGAATTGACTGTGATAGAGTATGAGGAATTATTTCATCATTGGGGTTTGGTGGCTTATTATCCATTTTGGACTCAACCAAAGCTGATTGGTCATTGATTGCACCTGGATTAAGACCAACAATAGGAAGAGTTTCAAGATATATAGACAAACAAGGATGACTCTTTGGCTATGATTTTTCATACTCTAGTAATAGAGCCTCTAGCAAAAAAGTCGGGATACTGATGTTTTCATCGCCTAATGACTGGAGCTCATTGATTTGTGCTATTTCAATTGGATCCAACATAATTGAAATAAGGATAAAATCATCATCATCATCGTTGTTGGGGGAAAACATCTTTGGCTGCTCTAACTTCATCGAGGGTCTAATTGATTGGGCCTCTAGTGAACTAGCTAACAAGGCTTGTCAATTTTCTATTAGTTCTTATTGCTCCGCTACTATTTTCTCTAGGGATTTAATCTTCTCCTCTTTTTGAGGTGTATATTGGTTAACACAAATAGGTTTATATACCTTGACATTTAGTTGGTTATTCTCATCATACCTCCTGTAACATTCTTGGTGATAGAATCTCTCATCTTGATATGTGCATCATTGTTCCTCATAATAGTCTTTAGAAGATTATGGATTGTAATTTATATTACATCCATCTTGGTGGAAGAATCGACATTACAATATTCCACTACAATATGAGGGAACACATTTGGAAAATTTGGAATTTATGATTGGGCTTCTAGTAAAGTAGCTATCAAGGCTTGTTGGGTGTCTAGTGTTTCCTGTCGTTCTACTAGTATTCTTTCTAGGATCCTAAGTCGCTCTTCTTGTTGAGAAGTATATTGGGTTTTACAAATAATTTCATATCCCCTAAGGTTTTGTTGGTCATAACCCCCATAATCTTGTTGGTCATAACACCCCTCATCAGAATATGGATAAAGGTAGCTTGGTTCCTTATAATAGCCCACAGGAATTTGTGGGTCAAAATTTACACCAGACCCACCTGACTAGGAAGACTTGAGATTGTATAAGGTGCTACCGTAATCTAAGGACACATTAGGAATATCTGGTAAAGTATAGTTGTAGCAACCACACATTTGATATTGTGAACCATAATGTGTTGACCACCCCATTTGAAAAAACCCTCTTTTTTTGGAGAAAAAGTAAATTACAAAATAGAATGTAAGATAGAAAGAAGGGCGAAAGATATAAATCAAAAGAACTGAAAATTTAAGGGTTTAGATAAAAAAGGACAAAGGAATTGTAGGATACGTGATGAAAAAACTACAGAAATACACTTAGAAACAATACTACTGTATTAGAAAATTAGTAGAAAGAGGAGATATACTATCAAAATGGGACTCTATAGGCAAACAAATTATAAAAATCTAGGAAAGGAGATTATGGAATAAAATTACAGATTAAGTCTAAAAGTTATGCAAGTTAAGGTAATATGAACAAGATTATACAATATATAAAAGCAATCAAATTCAAAATACAACACGTGTCATCCCTTGTAATAGAGCCAGATTTGATGTGTGTCATTGCACACACAACGAATCACTAAGAAAAGTCCTAGAGTTTAACCTTCTAACCAGGTTGTCAACTTGATCCAAGCATCAAATCAACTCAGTATAGTAAGGTATCGATCCAAAGAGACGAGAAAAGAGGATGGTTGAGATTTAAATCTGATCACAAGAACAAGAAACAAAATTCTAGATTGAGAGAGTTTGATTATGCTAAGAATAGAAGTAAAAGTGCTAAAATAAAATTTAACTAATCAAGATGGATAGAACTAGGGGTCCAATGGATCACTTCCACCAAAAACCACATCTTTATTTAACAAATCAACTTCTAAGTTTCAATGATCAAACTATCACCATGTGGATTCATGTCCTTTCAGACAATATCACAAGAGCAAGACTTTTTGCAAACCCGTTGATCCTGTCATTTGTAGGTCCACATCCAACCGTCCAACATGCTAATATCTATGATCTTATCAAAAAACTTGTGATTCCTATTTAATAAGAAAATGGATCAGGTGATCATGTCACCATGATTTATAACAAATATGAGATTAGAAGGACAAAAAGTTAATAATCACAACTAAGGGATTATGAGTACATTCTTGTGGGGGATCCAAGATCACATCACCCTACAAGAGTATAATAGTTCATCCAACAACAAGTAGAAACAAAGAGAAAATATTCTTTCATTGAAACAAGAGATTTGATTAAATTGAATAAAAACAAACGATGGGGCTTATTCCCCATGCCCCAAAAGGTAACTACTCAATTATTATAGAAAGAAACACAAGGGCAGAAGAAAGAAGATGGGGAACTATAGGATAGTAATGAAAGAAGAACCAGAATGGACTCTGATCTAGTGACAATGACATAGCAATCCCTCTTCAATCTTTGACCAAGTATACAAGAAATCCACTAGTATTACAAGGCTAGAAACTAAAATAAAAGATATAAGATACAAGAATTTCGCCATGGAAAGAGATGTTATCCCATGGGGGGAGATAATTTTTGTGCTTGGACTCCCTCTTCTTTTATAGGATGAGAGTGAGGTATGGATACCCTAGAATTGGCTTCTCCCTATGGCAGTTGGAACTTTCTAGATCTGGTCAATGGAGTAATTTTTGAAAATTTAAATGCTTACCCTCAAAAGAAGATGGACAAGATTGTTTATTGCTTCTTTTAATTATTTCGACCACTCAACTTCTTTGACTCTCTTTGATGTAATTTTCATCATAGTAGTTTCGAGTGAATTTTAGGTCCAGTCACAAGTTTAAAAGTGGTTCACAAATATAATTTTATGTAGATAATTAAATTACCTTTTTGATGCATACTTACTCATTAAATTATGCCTTGAGATGCAAAAGTTATGGTGATTTTGGTGCGGGACATATATTTAAATCAGACACTACGGGAAATTTTGCAATCATATCCCAAGAGTTCTTGATCTTTTAAGTGATTGGGCCATTTTCCTACAAAATCTAAGTGAATTCGGTTAAAACTCCAATTAAGAGAAAAAATCTACACTAAGATAATTAATTCTAGAACTAGAAAAATAATAAACAAAATAATCCTAAAAAGATGTTAAAAGATGTAAATAAAATGGAAAAATATGCATTTATCAAGTATTATCCTTCTATTTTTGTATCTATTAGTCTAAAAATCAATGAGAGTCTATTTGAAGTGGCAGTTTTAATTCTCAAATTATTGCTTCCCTGCTTCTCCACAATACTAAGCATAGAGTTGAAATTTCCCATGGATTCCCAAGGTCCATTAACGGACTAGCATAGAATGATGAGGCGATGCCATAGAAGTTCCCTTTTATAGTGGTTATGGATGCCATAGACAGAGGTCATGGAACTATATTTAGTGGTGCAATAAATGAATTGTTTGTGTGTTAGGTTGATCAAAATATTGCATGAAGATTTGTTCCAAAGGATCCAAATCCCTCTTGAAAATCCTATCGATTTCAAGTGATTAGAAGAATTGAAGAAAATTTCCCTAATGCTATCATTCACTTGTTGCCCCCCCCAACATGATTCAGTGACAACTAGAATGTCCAAATGATGTTGCTTTTTTTCATGAGTCAATTTTTTTCAAGGGAACATGCCCTTTTACACTATGTGTAAAAATATATGTTTAGGAGTTTATTTGAAAGTATAATGATAGGGAGCATTTGGAGGATTGATCCCTCCATGTAGAATGGTTGTCATCTCTCCAATGTCCTTTTTGTTGTTTGTGTCATACATGTCATAATCAATTCATCTTCTAGGGTCCCCACATTCGTTGTTTAGTGGTGGGGGTTGTTTCTTCCCTTCTTCCACACTTTGTCAGGACTATGAAAGTGGGAACTCACCGCTAGACTATCTGCCTATTAATGAGTTCTATTTATCTTCCTAGGGAACTATCAAAGCTTGGACTTCCATGACCGTACACCACCACAATTTGCAGTGATTGTTCCTAATATTGTATCATCCTTTGACCACTATATCTTCTACAAGACTTTCTATCGGGTTCTAGTAGGACTCAAGAACAACCCATTTATTGGGTTAATATATTTTGGACTTCCGCTATTGTTTACTATCATGGATCATTTGCTAGACACGTCCATCACCATCATTGGTTGTTTTCTGTTGCCTAAGCAGTGTTCTCTACATCTTCATCTTTCTATGTATCGGGTGGGTTATCATTCTTTTTGAACTTTTCAACATATTTCCTTAGAGCCTTCCATTACGACCTCTTAGCATAGATTGTCATTGAGTAGGGGGTCAGAAACAATATTGACATTGATTGTTAGTGTAGGATCAATCAGTGGTGGGTGGTGAGTGAAATCCTTCTTGATTTGTCCAACTCTTACACATATCATATAGATAAGAGAAATGTTCTTTTATTCAATCTTGAATTTCTTGTCACTGAAGAAGATAGTTAGATGGAGAGGTTTTGTGGTTTTGGCTACTTCTAGTGAATGTTGTTTTATCAATCCCTATAGTTTGCTTCATGAGATTTCTAATACCACCAATAGTTCATTTTGGTAGAGAAAAATTGGTAAGTCTAGGACTCTCACCCACACGATAAGACAGATCAACTAACTAAAAGTGGGAGTCCATGATTGCACAGAGATGTAGCTTATGAATATGGTCCAAGGACCATTGTTCAAGTATCGAATGTAATCCACAAAATTGTTGAATTGGATTATATAGCAGCCTGTTCCAAGGTCAATGTCACAAAATTATTATGTTGACCCTAATAGGATGCTCGAGCTGTAGAGTAGGGCATGATAGCTGGCATTGAAAGTGACCTCTTTAATCACTACAAAGTGCATCTAGGGTTTAAGGAGAGGGTTGAAATGGTCCTGGTGAGATGTGAGTATTGGGAGATCTCCACTTCTGTTGAAGATGATGCCTAACATGCCTTAAGAAGTTTGTGGGGATGATATTTACTATCTTGCATGATCCAGTTTTACTGACGACCATGTATATGTAGGATGGGTGTGCAAGGTCGTTTGGAGTATTGCCTTCTTCGTTATCATTGCTTGTGTTTTAGTTTTGAACAACTTCTTTGGTTAGTTTTTCTGATGATGATCATATGTGCACCAACCATTGTATGAGCTTCCTTTACAATTGATAGTGGTACAATCCCCTCCCCTCCCTACACCAAACTTGCCTATTATAATACTTTGTGGAGGCAGCTTCTGCCTCCATGAGAGAACCCTAAAGTTATCTCGTTGCTTCACTTGATCCTTTGTGAACTTTAAATGTATTGTTTTTATGTCTTTGTTTCTAGACCAGAATAGCAATGTGACACCAAAGAAGGAGAGAATAGAAATTTGAGAAAGAGATGAGGTTAATGG
The DNA here is from genome assembly GCA_963693085.1 of Alisma plantago-aquatica. Lineage (NCBI taxonomy): Eukaryota > Viridiplantae > Streptophyta > Magnoliopsida > Alismatales > Alismataceae > Alisma > Alisma plantago-aquatica. The sequence goes on along the minus strand of OY856410.1, from coordinate 726,964,214 downwards.
GGATATTCTTATTGAAACTATTCATTTGGTATGTTAGATGGATTGGTTTCTCTCATATTGAGATATTCCATTTATGAAAGAGGGTGTAGAGAAAGATAATCGAATGTGGTTCTAGATGGGAAATGAGATATATAGTGTAATGTGAAGGAAAAGGGAGTTTAAATGGTCTCATCTTTATAGTGTGAAGAGATAAAAAAGACAAAAATGGGAATGTCCAAGAGTATGTTTGTTATGATCTCACTTTTTAGCAACCCTCAATTAGGGAAGGACAAAAAGGTGAGAGTTGTTACCTAAAATTTTCCAAAGGATCTAGATTTAACAAATAATAAATAGTAGAAAACAATTACATTAGTTCACAATTATGGTTTACAAAATGCTTACAAGAACTTTCACCATGAATACTACATAGTATGAGAAGAAGTATCTAGCTAATCCTCCTTTTAAATATTTAACACCATAATGTATTTCATCTGTCCATCATATCTTGATATCTTCTTGTCCTTTATCATGTATATAAGTTTACACCTTAAATGGCATGAAATGAAACACGGTCAGTATGTTGCCATGATGGTATGTGGAGTGCATTCAGAAAGTTCAAGTATTATAACAACATACATTAGTCAATCACTTGCAAATAAGAACATCAACATCTTCTCATATTCTCTCTTTATGTCATACTCAATAGTGGTATAATGAATGACCAGAATGTAAATTAACACTCAAAAGTTTATTTCATAAATCCTCAAGAAACACTCAAAAAACCTTGACAATCGATATTGTGAGTAGTAATAGGCGTAACCACATACCTGGATGGTGAGCCATGCATATTATCATGTATAATACACTTCAAGCATATTATCTGATCAACAAGCAAATCAAACAATCAACATTTTAGTCTGCATGAATATAAATCCTAAAGTGTCACCATCGCATATTAATCACATTATACCCTACTTGACCATAATCTATGGTTCAGAGTTGTCTCGAGTTAAAGATATGGATTATGAGCTCAAACCCTATTTCTCTCGCACGATAATTTATTAAAGTTACAACTCGACATTAATCATCATGTGTTACCCTAATTATGAAGCTAGGCCCTTTATGCTATTAGGGGCAACTATGTGAAATTTTAAAACTATAAGATCCTAATGAATAAAGGGATTAGGTTCTAAACCCTAATCATTATATTCATCATGTCTTTCCATTAAAAACACTTGGATTACATTAAACTCATTAACAACATAGCTCATGTTATGATCTATAAACATGATTCCTTATATGCATGATTTTCCACTTTAGATTTCCAAATTATTATGATTATCATCTTAGATTCCCATTATGTTCATCAGTATCAGATAACATCTCAGATTAGTTGGATTTACTGATTTAAGCATCATAATCACCAAAACTAGGGTTTTTATGCTTTAATCACCACTTTAGCCATATGTGCATCATTTTTAGGACTATCAGCATGATTAGGGTGTATAATTATTTTATTTGGATTGTATGTGTTTTCTTGATCAAATTTCATATATAATATGACCTAATATGAACATCCTATAAATTACTATGAATTTTGAAAGATAACACTTAATGTAGCCAATATGATGCTGACATGTCAACAAACTTACTGCCTTTTCTAATACCTTTTTTATTGACTCGAAAATTAGGTTCCTGGTCCATTTACTGACCAACCCAGACAGGCTCCTTGCTTCTTCCTTAGACGCATCCTACAGACTGCACATAGTCTTGCTTGCATAGGCGTCATGATGCGTCTCCACCACCAGAAAGTCGTCTTTCTCTCTTCGGCTTCCCACTTGGTGGCCTCACGACCCTACTACTAATGCAGCGTCTACCCACCGCTCTATCTTCTTTCTATCTCAGTAGTTCTACATAGGCCGACATGGAGTCAACACCTCTGTCCAGTCGACTCTGGTGATGAGTAGGCTCAGCATGCACCGCCTGATCTCTCTCCCCTCCTCCCTCCTTCCTTTAGTTGCACACTGAGCAACCATCCACCCTACAACTCCAGCACCTTGGCTCCCCTCTCATCTCCTCCAACCAAATTTCATCTCAGATCAGATTTCTAGCAAACCCTTTCCCAGACCCCTGACCAGAACTGAGGTTGTTTATGATGGTTTCATGGATGGGCGGAGAGAAGGGAGTAGCGGCCATTTTCTTAATCAAGGGGTGTTGCAACACTGTCACCAATGAGTCCTAGGTTGGATGCAGGTAAGGTAGAGAAAGGAAGGTGTGGAGGAACACATCTAGGAAGGAACCTGTCTGTTGTCCCTGGAGTTTCCCTCAGACATGCAGACAAGGTATTTTTGCCACCTATGAGAAGAGGGTTATGTGGCCCTTACATCTATCCTAGGTAAAGCCCTAGGGTTAGGAAGAATAAAGACAATGGAGGAGAGGTGCATGGGGTGGATTGGATCATTGTAGAGGAAGAGATACAAGAGCGGGGACATGTCTGGGTGGTGCGTGCATCTTCATATATGTATATATACACACATTTCCCTTCTTTCTTCCTTAATTCATTTTTTTCCCTTGTATAAGCAGTAGGGAAATATGGATACAAAATAGACAATAGAAATAATTTTTTATCTACCATATTCCTCATAAGCCAACAAATTGCATCAATAACTACAAGATGGGAGAGATGGTTTCAAGTATATAATTGGTCCTGGAGTGAGTCCACCGACATCTCCTCATTGTTGTAGATGTGCAACTATCGTCTAGTTGCACCATGACTTGCCTTGCTACTGCACCCTCTGATTTGCACCACAGGTAGTAGGACTACTACACCTCTTTTTGGTCTACACCAAGATCAGTAGGACTATTGCACCTCCTCGTATGCACCACAGATAGCAGGTTGATGTTTCTCTCCTAAAGGCAAACAAAAACCTCCCACCTCTAGAGAAGTCCACACAGACCGCCTAGAACTCCTGTCGTCCTGCTAGAACGGACAGGAAGGAGTTGTCCCTCCCATTAGTGTACTAGTCACTAACTTTCTCTACACAATGAATCTAGTTGTTTACTTCGTTGATGTCCCTCCATATTCGGGTAGGACTTGCTTCGGCTCTCTTGGTTACTGCGACTAGAGAGGACAACAGTTGTCAGAGTAACTGATTCTCAATTGTCTGTGTTGTACTCTAGGAAGCCCCCAATATCCTTCTATTTATAATAGAGGCCAGGGTCAAGATTTCCAGTCTATGCAGGAGTGGAAGGGACCAGAAGATCTTGAATTTTCACAACCTATGACCACTAAATTGACTATATGGAACACCAGATAGTCATTTGGAACGCAAGATGGTCACCTCATACTGTGAGATGGCCACTTTGTAGTTTCTCAATCACATTAGAATTTGGAAATTTGATTCCAATTATTATTACATATTAATTCCTTCTATAACAAGTGATGTGCAATTGAAACAAATACAAAAAGTATCTACAACCTTCCTTCGGACGAATTGACTGATCTCACCCATGCGAGATGGCCATCTAGAAACCCAGACGGTCATCTAGTGACCTGTGTTGTGCCGGTCGGTTCAGTCGATTTGTACCCTGGCCAATTACAACTCGAATAAGCTTGGTGACCCCCAAACGACCATCTCAACACTTAAGATGCCCGTCTGGCACTCTAGATGACCGTATCACCCAATGAGACATTTGTCTGGCAGTGTATCCAATTGATTTGTTGCATGAATCAATTACCTAAACACTTTAGTAATTAATTCAACTATAATTGAAGATAAAACTTCTATTCTAAGTCGAGACCTATGTGTGTGATCCTATATGTCTCATATCACGTTGGTAGTGAATGTCCATAACTATCTTATGACATCACAAGCAAAGAGTGGTGCCTAGTCGCACATCATTGCTACCCAATGGAAAGTTGGAGAACAACTTCAACCTACAATTTGTGTATGGTGTTATAGTGTTTGTATAATTCCTTTGCCGCTGACATCCAGATTGAACTCAAGGCATGGAGTAGTCATCCTATTCAATATTTAATCTGGTTTCATGAACCAGAGCACACTTTCTGAGTTATATGTGAGCTAAATATCACATATTGACTCACATTCACATGGCCATGCTTTTCTCAGTCTCGCTAATAAAGAGGCCTTGGATATCATACTCCTATAGGAGGGACAAATCTTATCTCTATCACTCATATTCAATCCCCATTTGTTACGATCACCTAATCATCACTGTTATAACAACCCATGTTTCAAGACTGCATTTGATGATGTCAAAGTGTACTGCATGACATGTGATGAGTGCAGTGATTTCAGGTCTAAGAACCACAAACACCACCATCATTTTTGAGAATTGACTATGACTACCATGGTAATGGTTTCCATGTGTCAGTCTCACAGTGGGTCTATCCGATACAATGTTCTCTAACATGTATTTGTGTGTTTGGTTTGATATTGCCATATCATGACCAAAGTGATTCTATCATCAACCAACTTATACTCTTATCTTATGTGTTATTTCTATCTATCAACCTTCCACAGTAACAATCGATCATGGACATAATGAGAATGTATATATACTCTTATCATCCATATGATCTTATTGTTTAGGTGCTTATATTGAAGATATACATCATTGAGTAATATAATTTTCTAGAAATTTATTATGTTACATCATTATATCATAACTGAATTATTCAAAATATATTGATAGTTTTCCTTTATTTATTAAGCAAATCTATTACAAATTATGCCATCACAATCATCACATGATTGGATCTCTGGGCATACATTCTAACAGACTCCCACTTGCATTTAGAGCCAATCACCTACTAATCTTATCCCAAGTGATCTTACATGTCCATCATTCTTCTGCTACGCAAGTGCCTTTGTTAAGGGGTTAGTAATATTGTTCTCAGTTGGTACTCTATAACTTTTAACATCTCCTGGATGTACGATCTCTCATATGAGATAGAACCACCTTTTTATATGCTTTGAGCACTAATTTGATTTGGGTTCCAAAGCTTGTGCAATAGCTCCATTATTGTTACAATATAGTTGAATTGCGCCATTGATGCTTGGAACTACCCCAAGTTTTGAAATGAACTTCTTGATCCATATAGATTCATTTACTGCATTTGATGCAGCAATATACTCGACCTCTATTGTAGAATAAAAAACTATCTCTTGCTTGGAACTCTTCTAGCTCACAGCTCCATTATTGAGGTAAAACACAAATTTTAATCATCTTGATCAGTCTGCAAGCTTGCATCGGTGTAACATTTTACCACAAACTCTTCCTGTCTATTGTAGACCAAGAACTGATCCTTAGTCCTTCTCAAGCACTTGAGGATGTTCTTCACAACTATCTGGTGAGCATCACCTAGATCTGAGTGATATCTACATGTCATGCTCAGGGCATAGAAAACATCTAGATGAGTGCATATCATTGCATACATATTTGATCCAATTGCTGAGGCATATGGAATTAGACTCATGTATTCCCTTTCTTCACTAGAACTGGAACATTGAGATCTACACATGGGGATGCCATGTCGCATAGGCAGGTTTCCTCTCTTTGAGTTCTCCATGATGAACCGCTTCAACACTTTGTCAATGTATGTGTTTTGACCTAGTCCAAGAAGCCTCTTGGATCTATCTCTATAGATCCCAAGTCTTTCAATGAAAACATATTTCCAAGCCATATTATTACCTTTTGTAAAGTAGGGATCTCATTCCCTATCAATAGTATATCATCTACATACGATATGAGGAATGTCACAATGCTCCCACTAACCATCTTGTACACACATGGTTCACCTTCATTTTGAATAAAGACAAACTCTTTGACTGTCTCATTAGAATCAAGATTCCAACTCTGAGATGCTTGTTTCAATCCATAGATTGACCTTCAGAGTTTACTTACTTTATTTGCATCCTTTGGATTTATAAAACCTTCATGATGTGTCATATACACATCCTCAAAAATATTCCCGTTAAGGAACGCAGTTTTAACATCCATCTACCAGATTTCATAGTCATGATAAGCTTAAATAGCAAGCATGATCCTGATGGATTTAACCATGGCCACTGGAGAAAAGGTTTCATCATAGTCAACACCTTGAACTTCTCTGAAACCCTTTGCAACCAATCTTCCCTTATATATTTGAACTTTTCCATCCATTTCAGTCGTCTTCTTGAAGACCCACTTGCACCCTATTAGTTTTACCCCTTCATGTGGATCCAACAAAGTCCATACTTTGTTGGTATATATGGATTCCATCTCGATCTCATTTCCTCAAGCCATTTTTTAGATTTTGGACCCCTCTATAGCATCTTGATAGGTAATTGTATCATCATCTATGACCAATTCACTATCTTCCCTAGTCACAAGATATCCATATATCTCAGGTTCAAGGTGTGCCCTATTAGATCTTTGAGGTTCCTGTCTTACTTGAGGAATTTGAGATTCCACAACATTTTGTGATTCTTTTCGTTCCTCGTGTACATCTATTGGTTCAATGTTCTCTTCAAGCTCCACTTTCCTCCCACTAATTCCTTTAGAAATGAAAGGACTACAACATCTCTAGAAACAAACATTTGTTGTCAAATTGGGATTAAAAGTAATATCCTCTTGTTTCATTAGGATATCTAATAAAATACCATTTATCAGATTTAGGTCCAAGCTTATCAGAAAACGTTCTTTTAACATAAGCTTTACATCCCCAAATCCTCATAAAAGAAATTTTGGGACGTTTCCCATGCCATATCTCATATGGTGTCTTTTGAACCAATTTAGATGGTAAACAGTTAATTGTACATGCAGCAATTTCTAAAGCATGTCCCCAGAAGGTATGCAGAAACTCAGCTAAACTCATCATCGGTCGCACCATATCCAACAATGTGTGATTCCTTCTTTCTGACACACCATTATGTTGTGGTGTTCCAGCTGGAGTCCATTGGGATACAATCCCATGGGCTTTAAGAAGGTTCTCAAACTCTTAGTTTAAGTATGCTCAACCTCGATCAAAATGAAGTGCCTTAGTACTTTTACCAAGTTGGTTCTTTACTTCATTCATAAACTCCTTGAATCACTCAAGAGTTTCTAACTTGTGTTTCAATAGATAAACATATTCATACTTACTGAAGTCATCAGTAAAGGTAATGAAGTACTGATGCCCACCTCTACCGGTTGTTCTAAAAGGTCCGCATACATTAGTATGTATGAGTTCTAATAGATCACTAGACCTTTCATTGTTACTATTGAATGGGGTCTTAGCCATCTTGCCCAATAAACAAGATTCACATGTCTCTATTTATTCTAGATGAAAAGAGTCTAGATAACCATCTTGATGGAATCTAGATATGCGGTTCTCATTTATGTGCCCTAGATGGAAATGCCAAAGGTATGTTTTGTTTGAGTTGTTAAGTTTTGGTCTTTTGGTATTAAGATTATAAACATTTGTCTTTATATCTAACAAGTAAAGACAATAAGACATTGGGGCCCTTCCATAAAGATCTCATCTCTGAAAATAGAGAATCGAGCATTTTTAATATGAAATTCAAATGCATCATTTTCCATACAAGAGAAAAAATGATGTTTCTATTTATAGAAGGCAATTAATACAAGTTCTTTAACTCTATTATAAACCATGTGGGTAGAGACAAACTATAAGTTCCAACTGCATTGGCCATAACTCTTGCGTCATTAGCAACTCACAGTTCCACCTCGCCTTTTCCCAAAGGCCTACTTCTTTTCAGACCCTGTGTATTCAAACATATGTGAGATCAACATACAGTATCTAGTACCCATGATGAAGAAGTAGATAGATTTATCTCAATAACATACATACCTAAAGTGGAAATCAAAATTCCCATGTTCTTCTTCTGGAATGCCTTCAAGTACAAAGGATGGGTTCCTCTTGTAGTTTTCTTTCTCCTTATCTTGAGTGTTGAAGATTTGGATTTAGGCTTGGCCTCAAAACTCTTCTCAAATTTTCCTTGATCATTGGACTCAGTTTTGTTGATCGTCGTCATGAATTTGTCCTTCTTCAATTTTGCTTCAGCCTAAATCAACATGTCAAGCAAGTCTGACATCTGACTAGCGGTATCACTCTACATGATAACATGCAATAAAATGGCTATATGATTCTAGTATTGTCTTTCGAATCAAATCAGTGGTCAACTCTTGGCTCAAGGTAAATCCCAATTCTTCATGTTGATACACATGTCCAATCATGTTGAGCACATGTTCTTCTAATGAGGTTCCCTCTGTCAGCTTAGACTCAAGCAACACCTTGATGATACCATCCCTTTCTTTCTTTGTAAGGTCAAGTGTTACTTTCCTAAGATGTGTCACCATCTCAAGAACAATCATGTCCTCACATTTCTCATGCAACTCATGGTCATGCAGCTAAGCATAAGGTACTTTACCTCTAAGAGATCATTGACATGCTTCCAGTAAACATCCACTTGTATCCTAGGTGCATCAGGAACATGTATTTCTGGAACTGGTTTGTCAAAGATGTAGAGTTTGCACTCTTCATTGAGAACCCTTCTCAAAATCCAAAACTAGTCATGGAAATTTGTTCTGTCAAGTTTGTCCTTCTTAAGGACCGATTGCAATATGGATTTGTTGGTCATTTGATTCTACAAGAGAAAATTTGCATTTTTCAAAGAAACTTTTGATTTGATTTGAAAATTTTGATGATATTAATTAGGTCTTTAATTATTACTGCTCCCACTATTTTAATTCAAATTGATATCCCTCACGTATTAATTTGGAATATTGCAATGTACAATATTGTTGTGGGCCAGATCCAAGATAATTCAACTGTGGCCTAACTAACGTAAGCTCTATGGATCACCAGTTTAAGCCTAACCCAATAGCCAACATGATAGATATGAACCCAACGAAGGAAGGACCTACATATCTGCCATCACTCTTCTACGAGATAGACGACACACCACACGAAGGGGTAACCTACTCTTATTTGATGAAGATTTTCATGTGTGTTTCTATTGGAAAGCATATAAGTCTTAATACATTTTTAGTTTGAGTGATTTTGTATTTATATGTGTATATACTTTATCCGATCACCACATATATAGTACAATTACATGCTATATCCCACAATGAAAACATGCAATAAACCAAAGCAATGGTTATGGCCAGTCTAACGTAATTCCTTGGATCCATAAGGAATTACCACAATCTAGGTCTACATCATATGCAGAAACCAGTTGTTGATGGAGATCCGTTCTTACCAATCTAGGTTGACTGGTTCAACCCTTGAACCGGTCAGCTCGCCTCTTAGCCATTTGTCTGGTCATCTCCAGCCAGTCGTTTGGATCCTCCAAACAGTTGGTTGGTCATCCTACGGTTGATCATTTGGCTCCTCTAAACAATCAATTCACCTCAGTCCTTCAGAATCCTAGTCGGCTCACCTTCCGGTCCTTTGGCACCTCCAGATGAATGATTTAGCACCTCTGGGTGGTCGTCTCACGGTTGACACATCCAGCTGGCCTAGAAATGATTGCCATCTTCATCATCAAAATGGGAAAGTAAACTATCCTACTTTTACATCATTTTAGGAAAACCTAGAGTTACATTTGAGGGCAGTAAAGGTAGGAAAGAATTAATTTTACATTGGGAAGTTTAAGGTAGAGTCTCAATGTGTAGACTAAGATAAACAAGATTAACAACCACACAACTATGCACAAATAATAGGGGTTATTGGCCATAACACTGCTACACATACACCATAAAAATGCTTTTAGTACTACGCGTTTAAATTGTATATATATATATATATATATATATATATATATATATATATATATATATATATATATATATATATATATTGCTTTGGGATTATCCTAGTTTTGATTGGATAAAATGTATTCGCATCGCATGCAATAAACAAATGACAAAACCAAAAATCTGATCCTATCCATTATCCCATATATAGTAAACTGACGTTGGCTCTGATACCACTGTAGGGAAATATGGCTATAGGATAGGTAGTAGAAATACAAATTTTATCTAGTATATTCCCCACAAGCTAGCATATCGCATCAATAACTATATGATGGTAAGGATGGTTTCAAGGATAAACCTGGTCCTGGAGCAAGTCCATTGACATCTCCTTGTCATTGTAGATGTGCAACTGTTGTCTAGTTGTACCGGGACTCGTCTTGCTGTTGTGCCCTCTGATCTACACCACAGCCAGTAGGACTACTACACCTCTTCTTGGTCTGCACCAAGGTCAGCAAGACTGCTGCACCTCCTCGTATGCGCCATGGATAATAGGTTGACACTACTCTCCTAGCAGCAAAAAATAACCTCCCACCTCTAGAGAAGTCCACACAGACCACTTAGAACTCCGGTCGTCCTGCTAGAATGGATAGGAAGTATTTGTCCCTCATGTCAGTGTACTAATCACTGACTTTCTCTCCCCCAATGAATCTAGTTGTTCTCTCCCTTATTGTCCCTCTCTAGTCGGGTAGGACTTGCTTGGTCTCTCTTTCTTACCACAACTAGAGAGGGTAACAATTTTTATAGCAACTGATTCTCAATTATTTGTGTTGTACTCAGGGAAACCCCCAATACCCCTCTATTTATAGTAGAGGACAAGGTTAGGGTTTCCATTCTATGCAACAGTGCAAGGGACTAGAAGATCATGGATTTTTGCAATCTATGACAATTGAAATCACAGTCTGACACATCAGATGGTCATCTGGAATGTGATACGGTCATCTCATACTCTGAGATGACTGTTTTGTAGTTTCTCAATCGCATATGAATTTGGCAATTCCATTACAATTAATATTGTATATTAATTCCTTGCACAACAAGTAATGTGCAATCGAAATGAATACGAGAAGTATCTAGAACCTTCCTTCAACCGAACTAACTGATCTCGCCCATGCAAGATGGATGTCTCAGTCACCTAAATGGTTTTCTGCTAACTTGAGACGTTCCAGTTGGTTTAGTCGGTTCGTATCCTAGCCAATTTCAACTTGAATCATCCTGTTGACCCCAAACAAACGTCTCAACATTAAGACGCCCATCTGGCACTCCAGATGGACATCTCACCCAACGAGATGCTCGTCTAACAGTGTATCCAGCTGATTTGTTGCATGAATAAATTACCTAAACACTTTAGTAACAAATTCAATTATCATTCAAGATAAAACTCCTCTTCTAGGTAGAGACCTATGTGTGTGATCCTATAGGTCCCATATCACATTGGCAGTGAATGTCGATAACTATCTTATGATGTCACAGGCAAAGAGTGGTGCCTAGTCACACATGAGTGCTACCCAAGTGAATGAAAAGTTGGTGAACAACTTCAACCTACAATCTGTGTATGGTGTTGTAGTGTTTTATAATTCCTTTGTCATTGATATCCATATTGAACTCGAGGCATGGAGTAGTCACCCTCTTGAACATTCAATCTAGTTTCTTGAACCAGAGTAGACTATCTGAGATATATGTAAGCTCAATATCACATATTGACTCACATGTACATGCCATGCTTTTCTCAGTCTTGCTAATCAAGAGGCCTTGGATATCATACTCTTGTAGGAGGGAAAAATCCCATCTCTATCACTCATAGTCAATCCCCATGTTTCACGCTCACCCAATCATCACCGTTATAAAAACCCATGTTTAATATTGGATTTGATGATGTTAAACTGTACTGAACGACATGTGATAAGTGTAGTGATTTTAGGTCTAAGAACCACAAACACCACCATCACTTGTGAGAGTTGACTATGACTACCATGGTAATGGTTTACATGTGTCAGTCTCATGGTGTGTCTATCTGATAAACTGTTCTCTAGCATGTATCTGTGTGCTTGGTCTAATATTTTCATATCATGACTAATGATATTTTGTCATCATCCAACTCACACTCCGATCTTATGTGTTATTGTTGCCTATCAACATTCAACAGTAACAACCGATCAGGGACATAATGAGAATGTGTATATACTCTTATCATTTGTATGTTCTCATTGTTCAGGTGCTCGTGCTAAAGACATACATCATTGAGTAGTATTATTCTCTAGACATTTATTATGTTACATCATTATCTCATAATTGAATTTTACATAATAGATTGGAAGTTTGCCTTTATTTATTATTCAAATAAATTATAAATTATGCCATTACAATCATCACATGATTGGCTCTTTGGGCATACATACCAACACAAGCAATATGTCAAAAAGCAAGTCATACCATTACACAACAGGTATGGTCCTAGGAAAGAACATATTTCCTTCTATATTCCTTTATGACTAGCGATTCTAGATTATTCTCTTTCCTTTCTTTTGATACATCCTATTGACCAATCACCCTTATCTCAAGGAAACTCACCATTATCTTTTTCAATTAATATTTTGTGATTGAGATTTATTTGGATGTATATACATATTCCATATTAACAATTACTTAAGTAATACAATTACACAATGGAATATCCTTTTTCACAAATTTCTAGAATGATCTTCTTTTTATTATTCTTATTTTCAAGAATACAAAGGTTAAATTGAGATAATTTTATTTGGTTGCACAAGATTGTGTTGCCACTTATGTCTAGCTTTTAGTTATCAAATCCATACATTTTAATTTATCTTGGAAACTTGACATTTATATCATTTACCATATCCAAATTCATTATTATTTATTCATGTATGAATTCCTTTATTCATTTGACTTGCATCACAAGAACCCATGCAATGAAGGTGATCAAAGTTATTATTATTCCACCAATAATACCATTGGGAAACTGACAAATCAATTCATTTATATAATTCTATTTTACCAAGATTGAGGAAATAACAATGTTAGAAGAGACAATGAAGGATTCCTCTCAATGAAAAATAATAACAACAAAAAGAGTCCTTGTTGTGGGAGTTGTTTGAGAGAAGAAAATGGCAACAACTTAATTATTTACCGAGATGACACTTGTTATCATGGTAAAGATTATATAATCTCAAAATATGTCACAATTACATTGTAAGTAAAAATATTTATTCATAAAATAACATAATGACATAATTTTTGTATCAATTCTAGTTTTTTAATTATTTGTAGTTGTCTTTCATATGTATCATTTTAAATGTAGCATGTGAAGTGTGCTTATCTTTGGATAAATTTTCATTATAATAAATTGAGTTTAAATCTAAATTAACAAATATCATGTGGAGTCTTTATATAGAAATCCATTATGCAAATCAACATTACAATTATGAAAATCAATTTTTTTATTTGGATTGAATTCCTCTTTCAAATATATGACATGTGTCATTATGAAATGCATCAATTAAATGGGACGTTCTTCTAAATATAAATAAATTATTTAAACAATAACATATTATATCAGGAAAATAAAAATAGGACTTAAATGAATTAGTATGCTTTTGCATGTGCATTGCACATACTTATATACTAATAATTTTAAATATACTTTAAGATATAACAAGGCTATTGGGTTTAGTGGGGTACAAGTACTTCGGATTTTAGGGAAATACTTGTTCTTTTCTTGAAAAGTTGGAAAACACTCATTCTAGTAAGGAAAATACAAACCAGAAAGTGGTAGCCTGGGTGGTTTGTTGCTTGCTTTCTCAATGAAGGGACCCAAGTTTGAATCACCAAGGAGATATCCTTGAAAATGAGATGTCTATTGCATAGGACGATCAGTTAACTATGCGACTCTAATGGATATCTAGATATGTCGACTGTCCATGCCCTAAATTTACCTTCATAGTGGGGGTCACGAAGTGACCCATTCTGAGGAGGGACTTTTGGTAAAAAAACAAATAAACTACAAAAATATCCATTTGAATTTGATAGGAAAATACTAGTTCTATGTTCAAACAAGATAACCAATAAGATGCAACATTTTCCCTCCAATTTTACCACAAAGATAAATATATAACAAAAAATCATTATTATGCAAAGGAAAATCTAGTAGCTCCTATCAAATTGTTATAAAAGTTGTCCTATGATAAATGCATCGGCGGTAGCCACCTTAGGCCAACAGTCTTGATTGAAAATTCTTATTGTAGTTGTAGTTGCACCAATTGCTATGAGATCCTACCTAGATTCCAGCCTGAGGGGTAGTAGACCAAACATATAACTATATGGAAAGCTTGAATAAAGCATGCAAGTGCATGTTCCTTTTGTACCAGTGCAAAATGATGCCAATTTTCAACATTTAGCATCTTAAGGAATATTTTTACCCAAATAATATAGTCAAGTACAAAGTAGGTATTAAGTGTATCAAAAGCATATCATTCACATCATGGGTGGGGGAAGCAAGTCCACTCAAAGATGACACTGGGGAAGCTTTGAGATTCACAACAAGCTCTAAAGACAACTACAAACTTTCTCCTCTCAAGACTTGCTAACATAATCGATCCACAATATAAAGGAAACTAGAACACGAATAGGCAAATAAGGTACGGTGTAAGGCCACCATAGTAAATATTCAAAGGGAGCATCCTCAAGAACACTACTTGAGGAGGAAGAAGGTGATGTGTTGTCAAGATCAAGGAGGAAAGAACCTTTCTTACTTAGTTAATTATCCAGATGCAGCAAGGAAGGTTGTTGATCCACATACATGAAGAGAAGAGAAGTAAAATAAAGCTTTGAAGAAGGTCGTTGGAGTCAGGATTTTCATCATTCGACGTCAATCGATGGTTTTCATCATTACTCCATGTCTTGTAGACAACTCTTGGAAATAAGGAATGGAAGGAAGAGCAATGGTGGACTATATAGATCTACAGGAGAGATAAGAAGGTGTTCAAAGTCGTCTCTCCATCGATTAAAGAATCCATGATATCATTTGTTTATTGTTTCATTAGAAGCTAACTGTGGATACTCGATAGATTGGGGCATGACCTTCATCGGTAGAGAACTTCATTTTTCCATCGATAGGTGAAAGCAGGGGTTCCATTAGTAGATAAGAATACAAGTACTATCCATGGACACCATCGATCTCGATTATCGATCCAAGCACATATTATTTCCATTAGAATACGTAATCACTAAACTTCATCAATTTCCAAACACCATCAATCCATCGAATCTCCTACAAAAACTTCCATCATAGTAGGTGATTCATCCAAATCTCAATGGTACATGATGTTGGCACCAAATTTCATCGATCCTTAACTGATGAAATATGACATCCAACTAGTCAACTGCCCTATGGTAGACAAATGATAAAAATTCATCAATGTCAATGGAATCAGGTATTTGCATCAGTACTCAACCGATAGTAAACCATGACCACCCAATGGGTTCTCAAATGATAGAAAGTTAGAACATTTCTATCATTCCTCAACTGATGGAAAGGCAGGGTATCTAATCAAGTGATCTAAGTCCATCCAAAAAGTTCAAGCAGGAGGGAGGAGAGAGAGAAACGTGCTATATGAAAATCACAAGAAGACCAAAATATAGGGAATTTGTACGTAGATCCCTCAAGAAAAACATGAACCAACTAAGTACAAACATAGATCAAGCACTTCATTGTGACACCCTTTGCCACACAAATCGAGATTACTCAAAACTCAAACCACGATTAACCATTACAGCAGAATACTAAAAATCAAAGGAAATTAAAACTGATTTAAAACATGCACCATGAGCTGATATTTATTCCACAATATTCAACACTTTCATTTATAACATATATTCAGAGTGATACATCATTGTTTTCCAATCATCTAGTTACATTAGATAACGATTCCACATGTATGTACATACCACCAAAGGCACAACTTGAAACTTAACCTCTCCACAAGGTGACCCTTAGCATCATTCTCTCTTTGATGATGCTAAAGCACTAAGGGCATAGTCATCATGTAACATATTGCAACATAACCCCTCATCTAGGGTAAGTTGCACTTTGGTCCAAAATAATCAATCATTGTTCAAACAACATTCAAACAAGACCAAACTTGAAACATAAACGTGTCACATGATAACAAAACACCTCAAAGGATTAGATTTAAGTTCTAAGCATCTTACTTAGGATGAAAAAATAGGGTTATCCCAAAACCCAAGTTAGGGTCCTTACACTCATTAAGAAACCAAACACATGATTTTGGCAAAAAATCATGTGTGGAATATTAAAATGGGTCAAGGGTATGATAACACCCAAATTTGTGCAATATTACTATGTACTTTACCTTATATTTTATACCTTTATTATCCATGACATGCCTTTCGTTGTTTAATTCTTACTCTTTTGTAACTTTTATCCTTTTCCAATTTAGTTACTCAATTAGTGCATTTTTGACATCACAAAGCACAATTTATTTGTGTCCATCTAACAAACTAAAATCTAGGTATATTGCTATCCAACCCCTTTGCCTAAGTTTCCTATCTTTCATATCCTTTTTTCCTTAATGTTTAATTTGTGGAATTATTAGTGGTTTGGAATATATTTGATAACTATTCATGCCAATATATGGGTTTATGCACAAATACCTTAGTTAATGTTTTAATTAGGGTCTAATATGCAAATTTACCACTTAAGTGGCATAATGATAAAATAATTTTGATATAGTATTTTCTATAACCTTTTGGAACAAGGAAGAAATAAAGAAATGAATAATAACTCCTTTAACAAGATATGTGATATTGAAATATTTAATAAGTGAAATTTTGGTAATAATAGGTAATGGACTAAAACTCATAAGAGGAAGACTTTTTGGATGAAAATAACTTAAGATTCAAAATCTTTGGATCTTGTTTTTTACGAAGGTTAAGTTTCACAATTTTGGGATAATAATAAATAACTTAGCTTTTTCTAAAGAGGAATATGTCCATTTTCTCCAAAATATCAAAATAAATATAAATGACTCCAAATGTGGAAAATAGTTTCAAATTTGGAATCTAGATGCCAAAATTAGATTAGGTGTGAATTTTAATCTAAAAAGGATAAACTCTAAAGTATATCAAAAGTCTAGGACAGAGAAAGTGTGTAATAGTCCAAAAATGTAAAATAATGTGATAAATAATCTCAAAGGATAAAATTAACGACCGATCATGTTCCATGTGTGTTAGATTACTTAAAGGTGAAGGTTCACAATAGTTGATGGTTTCTAGATGTCTCTAATATGTTAGGAAAGAGAAAATATTATTTATTTTAAAGAAATTACATAAAATACTTAAGAGTCCTCAAAACCAAAAACTAATCCAATAATTGGATTCTACATATCCTAAGCTAGGTGTCAAATTTCATTCAATTTGGAATTTGTTTGCACCTTCAATTGAGGAGAGAGAAAAAGTCAAATCATTAAATAAAACACTTTAGTCCAAATAATATTTGGAATGTATATTAATCTCATGTGTTACCGTCGATGTGTGCATGATCTGCGTCGCACAATCCTGATCAGACGGTAGCTGAGCTATCTTATTGCTCGAGCCCATTTGGGACACAGAGTTGATTTTGTTCAATTTTCAAACGTGAATATCTTGCTCGATACTCCACCTTTTCACATGATTTCTTCGTCATTGTGTTCCATTTAGGATTCTGCACCTGCCCATGCCTTATTTGCATTGTTTTGACAAAGATTTGAGAAACACCCAATTCATGGACAACAAGGAATTGGACCACCCTACACTTGTTCCCTAACACAAACCCCACCTATAAATAAGGGTACCCAAGCCTTCGTCATCCTCTACAATGTGTTCCTATTTGCTCAATTGTGTTCTTGCTTGTGTGTTTTAGTTGTTGGTGTCTGAGTTTGGATATAGGACTTGTGGTGAGTTATTCCTCATCTCCTCGTCGTCTTGATTCAATCGATCACATTAGTAGGTTTGTAAGACTCTTCTCCTCCTTTCTCTATTCTTAGTTCCTCGAATCATCGACATGTTTGGATTTGCCCAAATTTGGGGCTTTGTTGCAGCTCTCACAAATGCCAACCATGGCGTCAAGATGAGAGGAGAAGAATCTCCCTCATCCTTTTCCTATTTCCCTCCTCTCCTCTTTTTTCCCTTTGTTTCTCGCTCAGTGATTTCTGGTCATTTAGCATTATGTTTCTTCTACTTGTTCAAGTGAGCAGCTGACTAGGCTGTTGACCGGTGACTTGCTCGTGTGTGATTGGGCCAAGTCACACGCCGCCCCTCTCCCTCTCCCTCTTCCTCTCTCGTGAGGGAATTGATTATGTGGATTTTTTTGATTGGTTTAAATTGTGAAAATCATATATTTTGACTCACTTGTCCAAAAATTATAAATAAATATGATTTGGAATCAATTGTGATCTTTCTAATAAAAATGATTTCTAAGCCAATTTCCATGATTTCAAACAGTGGTTTTTGAGGATCTAATTAATTAATATAAAAAGCCCTAAAATTGGTAACTAATTCATATTAACTCCAAATTAAGCAAATAAATATTTTTTTCTTGATCGGTAGAATCTAATAAATCGATTAGTCTTGGTTTTGAGTTCAAAATATGAGGTTTTCCAAAAAAAGGTCTAAAATTAGGATTTTCTTTATACATATATGGAATATAAACCCTAATACATGTAAATAAATTATAATTAGGTTAAAGTGATATTGGAAAAAACTAAGTTTGATAAAAGTGATAACTAGGAATCTTAATTGAGGTATGTGCATTCTTACCCCTTAGTTAGGCATTTTAATATCCAAACCCTAATTTCCTAATGAGAGATGGACTTAAACCTTATTTATTATATTTGCACTTTTTGGCAAATTTACTTCATTACTTGCTTGGGTTTTGTACCCCCTTTCATATCACTATTATTTGTTTCTAAATCTTGCTATATGATTTCTTAAAGCATGATGATATGTTTGACTTATTAGCTACTGTAGAGGTACCTCTATGCAACCACCCATAGTTTGGGCATGTGATAATTGGCCCAAAGGTGATATATCTCCCCACTTTTATATGTATTTTGTAGGTGACCCAGAATGTGATAATTCTCACCTCACCTATTGGTCAAGGTTCGGTAGGTGTCTTAACCCTACTTTAGTTAATCTAGTCATTCTATTAATCATGAATGCTTCTTTTTTATTATGTGATGTTATGGCAAGAATTCTTTCGATATGTACCTCATACTCTTGACTCTCCTTAGTATAGTTGAATCTTTTTCACATATTACCTCTGTGTTTATGTCTTGTTCTTGTTCCTTATTTTGACACATAACTTGTTTTCTCCTCTTGCTGGGTGATCCCAACCACCCAACACTAGGACAAGGAGTAGAATAATACCAAGGAGTACCTACCTAGGAGTAGATTCAAGGAGATCTTGCTGAGATGTCTAGGTTGCTACTTCTAGATCCTTGTAGTTTCCTTTTCTACTTTATGTTTCATGGACTCATATGTTGAACTTGGATCAAAGCCATGTAATAGCTTAGTTGCTTTCCACTTCTACTATTGACAGTTTTGTATTTGAATCATGCTTATTTAAATGGAATTATTATGCATGCATCTTTCATGATATAAATTTCTTATAAAAGATGGATGTTGTGTATTCTCCATTAAATTTTAATAAGGGAGTGATCTGTCCCTTTACAATCCAATGAATTGGTTGTGGAAATTAAAGGAAACAAGCCAATAATTTTACATTGTTTGGAAGGTTTGGAAACTCTTTTGACCACAATACAAAGATGGAAGTAAATCAATACATGACAAATAGGAATAGAAGCCATTGCTTAGAAACTATCCATAAGTGAGTGCATGGTTTCCTTTCTGTAGTCATGTATTGGTTGGTTATATTTAAATCCAAGGAGTAAAGGCATGCCAAAGACCACAACTTGGTCATATTTAATCCAAAGGAGTCATTGCTTTCTTGCAAACACAACATGCATTACGTCTATGAATTAATAAGCTAGCTACAAAACATGCTCGAGATACTTCAGTTTAGAGAAAGTGTCGAGGCATGTGACCCAGACAGAAAGGAGCTATCGAGCTTTTCAATTTCTTCGCTCCACAACATGCTCATCAGCCATCCATCGACCACAACTTTGGGACATTGATATTCAATACACAAGCAGCCAACAAGTCGACAGCCAACACCTCGACAATGACTGGTATATGACACCAGTCGACAACCAGTACCTAGACACTCTCAGTCGATGACTACCCATCAATAGTGTCGGTCGACAGCCACTTGTCGACGTTTGCGGTCAACAAGTATCAACAAGTCGATAGTGTCACTTTCCAGATAGAGTACCATTGCATAAATTTCAGGACTTTACAAATTTCATTGGACAACCTAATGCTTCCCACTATTCTTATAAATACCATGCAGCCTCCGCTAGACAAAACATCTAAATTTTTGGAGACAAAGAGCCGAAAGGCTACAATCTAGATCAAGTTCAAGTCCATAGGTCATCGACCTCTCGACTTGCCAACCATCAACCTTTTCTCTTTTTCCTCCTTAATATGATTGGTCCAAGTTGTAACATGTTTCCTTGTTGTGCCATAAGAAGTTATACCCCATAACTTGGGTTGGGAGTAGCCGTTAGGCCCTCCCAACCATGTAACTATTCATTATTCTATTTTATGGCATATGTACTTAAAAGTTTTGTTCTTATACTCTTGTTTTATTGTATCAATTGATGATTAGCTACCCTCTTCTAACATTTGATATGAATATTATTAGATAGAATGATTTAAAAAAGATCTGGAGTACACGATAGAACAAGTCACGAGAATGGGGAGTTTATATAGCAATAGTCATATAATTTTCCTTTGATCTTTCAGTTATAACCCTGAGAGAGAGAACCTTTAGATATAAATATGTTTGGATCTCAAGAGAAGGGAGGAAGAAATATCTTTTATCACTATTTGCAAAATAAGTAAAAAACATATATAAATTAGGAGTGAAGGTTTTACATGGTTGTGGATTGTTTAATTAGTGAAACCCAATCCAAGTCTCTTTTATCCTTGTTTCATGATTCATTTTTATTTCTTTCTTTTGATTTTCTGTAAACTTAGACTTTACTGCTCAATTAGATTAATTCATTCCTCAACCTGAACACCATCAAATTCACTTAATCAGTTCGACTAAACTAAGCCAAGATCTCCCATTTTTATTCCATTGTTCTCGTAGCCCCTATATTCGACCTTGCACTACTACAAAGACTCTGTATTGAGTTGCGGATGTCTCTTCTAGTTGGGTATAAATTTGAAATCTGATATCATTGACTGGACAATTATGTTTAAACTATTGACCCATGAAAAAGAGCGATCATCTTTTGGTGTCGTTACCGGGGATAAGGCTACAGACAAACATAAAAAATTTGGGATCTTTTTAGATTTAGTTAGTGTCATTAAGTTTAGCAATAGACTTGATTACACTTTTTTTTATTTGATAACCAAAAAAATATTTTGATAACAAACAAATCTCTTTTTTTCTCTACTTAGACATGTTATTTATTTCATTAAAAAAATCCTACCAAGATCCATTCTGGCAGTGTATTCCTCTTTCTATCGAGTTTCCATTCCAGTTGTACAATTTTTCCTTACATATTTTTTTAACCTTTGAAAAAATCTCACTCTCTCTTTTCTGTCTTTATTGCAGCCATGGATCTGTCCACAACAAGACAAACCACTTGTCCACTTGCACTACTGACTCTTTCCATACTTCCGACTGTTGGCAGATCATAGAGAATCATGCACTTCAATTGGTGTCTTTACGTCAATCACTTCAGTTGGCATCCATACACCGACTCCCACCAATTCTCCTGCTTCAACATTCTCCACTCTTGAGTCTATTGCTCCAACATCCCAAGTTGGGTTTTCAACCCAAGATATTATGAGAGAAAACGTCAAGGCAAAAGAAGGTATTGACACACTCAAGTCATCCATGTCATCCTACTTTCAAAATTACATATATCCATATTTATCTATGACCGAGAGGCACAACCGCATGATCCAATGATTGATAGAGATTACTGCCAGCCATAGAAGCCTCTTATATGCTATCGAAAAGAGATTTGCTAACGCACCCTCAGTGTATCAATGGATCCACACTCAGTTTGCATGAATGGTGACTTTAAGCATCACGTCCTGTACACCATTCCCAATAAGGAACTTATTTGGAATTTCTACTTGGATCCTCCATTGGACTCAAGTAGATTTCTATATGAAGACTCCCTATCCAAGAGACTCCTTCATTCCACTCCAATGCAACTGCTATAGGAAGATTTAAAATACCCTTGTATGGAAGATAATGATGGAGATTTTTACATGCCTATGGACGACCAAGAAGCCATGTATCACCCTACAGATTAGTTTGATGACTCGCTTGGTTGGTCCACCTTTTTTTTCTATCCCAACTTAGAGAGACATTCCACATGTTGAGGATTGTCGTTTTGTTACTAACGTACCATCTACTATGGGTTGGAACAATTTATATGACGATGATGAATTTTTCTACACCTGGGACGATGATGATAATCACCCATTTTATACTTTCACTTCACCACCTTAGGGGTGATGAAAATATGGGAGATACAGTTTTGAAAGACTTTTTAGACATGATTGCAAATACTAAAAACATTCTACCCCCATTTCTCAGTGACAAGCCTGGGGTGAAGGATTCACAACTTGATTCACTAAAGATTTCCTAGCCTATAGATGATGATTGGATGTCCCAAATTCAACTTGGTGTTATAGAAGATGATCCAACCTCAAATTAAAAGATGGAGAGAGAAGACCATAAACATTTTCTAGACTTGAAACCTCTTACCTCCATCATTTCATGCGTTGACATCCCAGAGACCGACTATAAAGATCCTTACTTTGAAAAATATTTTGAGGATGTTATGGTAAGGTATTCATTTCTAGATTGGTACAAAGATGAAGTCACCAAGCTTGAATTTTCTTATCATATTTAAGACTTAGAAATATCCACCACTCCTTACATTCTACTCATACATGGTGGACTCGATATGCCAGACACAAGTGCCTTTTCTCACAAAGCTTAGGATATGGGATCCAAGTTTTGATATCGTTGGGAGACCCCCTTTCCTTTATGGACATGATGAATTCATTTTTATCCATCTTTTTGAATACTTTTGTTGTCTATTTTATTAGAGTTTAATCTCTTTTTCAATAATTTTGAGATCAAAATGTGGTTTGCCCACGTTTTGGTTTATTTTGAAAATACTTGTCTCCTTTCTCACTTTTTGTAGGGTTTTCTCAAAAACTGATTTTTTGACCTACTGAACCTGAGACATGACCGTCTCACTAGGCCCAAATTGTCGTCTCACCCCTAGAGACCCCCATGTTTAGAGCCAAATGACCATTGCATCCCTCAGATCAACATGGTACCTCAACAACTAGACATGTGTCTCACTTCATTGAGATGGCTATTTCATCATCCCAACTGAGCATCCAGGCTAGCCCAGACAGTCATCTCTTGACCCTACTAAGGCAAACATCAAAACCACCTCTCATTAGCATTTCTATCCCAAATGTGGTGCCATACGGTCATCCCGCATCATCCAAGCATTCAACTTGAGCATTGCTTTGAGTGTAAGAAATCAAGAAAATGCATCACCACTAAATTAGGATTTCAATTCTTTGATAATGCACAAGGTGATGTGAGACAGGCATCCCGCAACCTCAGACGACTGTCTCAACCTTTGCTTCAAGCCCAAGTTTTCAACTAAACGACACCGCCACCCCCTTTTAGGGTTTTGATTAGGTGCTTCTAGAGACCGCACCACATCACTCCATACGACTGTCTGGGATGCACTAGACGGTCATTTCGCAGTGCACAAACTCCAAAAGTCCACACCCACCTCTCCTTTTCTCCTACCCCCTTTAGGGTTTTTGCCCCCTTCTTCCCCCATAAAAGGAGGTGGGCACTCACAAGAGGGGATCCAATTTTTTACCATTCAATCTTAGATCTAGTCCTTAGTTTTTTTCATAGTTTTTGTTCCTAACATCATGTTCGAGTAGTCTTTTTTTGGGCAATGGGAACTAACCCTACAACCTATTTCTATGCTTTTGTATCAACTCTTTTCCCTAGTTAATGAATATATCTCAATCTGGTCTTTTGAGCAAATGATAGATATGTTCATGTGGGAGAACCAAAGTTAGGGACCCAATTGAACGAAACACATGAAATCCTAACAAGTTTTCACGATATTTCCTCGTTTGATCCATACTTGATCTTAGATAGGTAAGGTCCTTTTGTTACAGGAATTCCAAGACCTTGGGTTTTAGTAGTAGGAGTGGTGATTTGACACTATCTATTTTCTTGTCTATTATCCATAGAGACAAGGCACACTGATCTATGGAGTAGAATATGATAGTGAGATTTACCTTTTTCTTGATGTGATCATGGATGGAAAATTGTTTGACGGTTGGGCCATGATCTGCATACATTGGGACCAACGGGTATGCGGGAAGAGTGACCCTTGTGTGGTCCATAAGGACATACAACCACAAGGTCTTAATTCAAAAACTAAGAGTTGAAGTTTAATCAAACTGTATAGGAGTTTTGTTTTGGTGGCAAATCCTCGGATCCCAGGTCTTTCTTATATTAATCTTGATACATTTCAATTTTGAAACTTTTAATTTTTGTTTTAGTTTTATTCAAACTCTCTTAATAGAATTTTACTTTTTGTACTTGCAGTCAGATTCAAACTCAACCATCCTCTTTCTCCATCATGTGGATCGACACCTATCTATACTTAGTTGATTTGTTGTTCACAGCCAGTTGACAACCTGGTTAAAAGGTTAAACTCTAGTACTTATCCTTGTGATTGTTGCCTGTTACAATGACGCACATCAATTTGGCATTGTTGCCAAGGAAGGCATGGTTGATTTTCATATCTAGTTGCTTGTATATCTTGTATAATCTGGTTCATACTCTCTAACTTGTATAACTTTAGTCTTTTTCATAATTTCTTTTAGATTTTTTTGTAATTTCTTTAAGCATTCTGAGCACAATTCCAGAAGTGTAACTCCTCTTTCTACCGAGTTTCCATTCTAGCAGTACTACTTTCTAGTTTTTTTTATAATTTTAGTTTATTCCATAATTTATTAGCCTTATAATTCTTAGTTCTCTTTGTAATTTTGTCTAACCCCCGTATCTTATAATCTTTCTACTCTTGTGTGTTAATTGACGTACCTTTTAGGAACTTTTTTTCAAATGGAGTGGGCATCCAAGTATCCTCCACAATGTTTTTATTGTGGTATTTACCACCATGCATCTCTTTCCTGTCTAACTTTACCCCATACTTATGGTAGCACCCCTTGTAATTGCGAGCCCTTTCATCCTGGTGGGTACAATGTGAATCCACATTTTTTAGAACAATTATGGGGAACCTTGCTATCCATATTCTGAGGGGGGGTATGATCAACATAATTTTGGAGGGTATGTGCAATGGAACTACATGAGAAATGAACATATTTATGATACCCAATATAATCCTCGACAAGAAGAGAGACTTAATTCTCTAGAGAAGATAGAAGTGGAAGGCTAAGAAAAACTAGAAATTAGCCAAGCCTTGTTAGCCGCTCTGCTAGAAGCACAATCCCAAAACATAGATGTTCCAAATATGGTCCCTGATGATTCAATGACACCTTGTAATATTGAATCCTCCCACCAAGATGTATGCAATGGAAATTACAATCCACCATCTTCTGAATATTATTATGAGGAGCAATTCCACAATCAATATGAAGGTCACGAGGACCAAGATCATTATAGGGGTATGGTGAGGATAGTCAAAATTGGGGGGGGGTATATACCCAGTTATGAAACCTAGTTCACTCCCCAACAAGAAGAGAAACTTAAGAACCTACAAAAAACGGAAGCAACACAACAAGGAACTGTAAAACAACAATTGAAAATGTTAGAATATCAACAAGCCACGATAACTACCTTCCTAGAGGCTCAATCATAGACTCCCCCTATAGATCTTGAGCAACCCAAGATATTTCTTCCCGATGATGACGATGATGATTCTGTTTTTGTGTGATGTATGTTGGATCCTGAAGAAATAGCACAAACCATGGAGCCATATTTTTCATGCAATGAGGACATTGGTATCCCTATCTTTCCTTTGGAGACCTTATTACTTGAATAAGAAAAGTCGAAGCAGGAGAGTCATTCGAAGATCCAACAACTACCCCATCTTTAACATAAATACAATTGATATCAAAGACCAAATCCCCTTCTTTGAGTCTATTTTTGATAATGAGCATACATCCCCCTTTCACAAAATGATTCTTCCCATGTCGTCACAACCAATTTCCATCCCACACATGGATGATCTAGAATGGGAGAGACCACCCTTGGAAGAAGCCCATACCCCCCCTTCTGTTGTTTTCAAAGAAGACATCTTCATCCCTCCTAAATCCTTGGGGACCAACTGTACAAAATAACTAGAGTCATATGTTATATCAATAACGAAACTTACCAATCCCAATGTTGATGGCATTATTTATTAGGAGAAGCAAAACACTTTTGTAAATAATTTGAACTCTTTTCTTCCCATCATATAAACATCAATTCTCCCATATGAAGGTCATTATGATGGTGGAAAACTTGAGCCAGATCCTCCACCTGACTCTATACATCCTGCTCTACTGACATTACTGGTTGGGTACCCGCCAACCACCCCCAATCTACATACATCCTTAACACATCATTTGCTATCAAAGGAAGATTTGTGAATCTTATTGGAGGGAATGTGAGGAGAAAGAAAATATGAACATCCCATTGAGATTCCATGACTACCCTATCATATGGTACTCTATGAAGCTCCTATAATAAAGATCTCAGCCCTCATACACTTCCCCTTCAGTTGGACGTCTTTTGAGCTATTAGGGCCACTTGGACGCCTTCTTCTTCCCTCCATCTTAGATTTAAATTTTTCTTGAGACGAGCAAGATTTTAATTCTAGGGTGGATGTGGGTGGTACATATTCCTTCCACCCACTCTATCTTACCTTTTTGCACATTTTTGTCATGTTATGTAGTTTAGTTTTAATTTTCCAAAATTTTCAAATTTTCTTAGTTTGGCCTTTACCTAGTCGGCCAATATGAATATATGTTTATCATTGTACCCCCTTGAATTTAGTAAATCCTTAGCAAAAATATTTATAAATTTCCATGAATAAAACCACTGTGTCACCCAGGACCCCTAAATAACATCAATCCTTAGAATTGTTGGCAAGTCATATGGAATCAATCAGAATTAAGCACACTATTTTCTTATGTTTAACAATTGAACTATCTTGTTACAAAACTTGTATGATGTGATTTTTAGGAATATTCGTCTACTGCAATGACACTCTCTAAGAGAATTGCTGACGTTATAAGCACAAGGACACCTCTCCCCCCATTTTTTCTTCTAAAAAAGAGAAGCAAAGAATCACCACCGGAAAAAAAAAATCAAGTTCGGGGTGGCATGCTTCTCAAAATAAAAATTCCATACCCCCACAAAGGGGTGTACCGCCAAAAGATGCCAAAAGTGCACGTGAAAAAAAAAGTGACCAATGTAGCCACAACTCCACACATTTATATCTCGAGTCGAATAGAGGAGGGATCACAATTTTTCTCACACCCCCTTCATCCTATTCTTCTGCAACAACTCACAAAAAAAAAGAATTTGAGAGTGTCAAAGCAAAAGTAAGATGAAGCCTATTTTTCTAAAAAATATCATTTTAGAAGAAAGATAATTTAATTGTTTGGATAGGGAATATAGAAGTTTATGCTATGTGGTTCTAGGAGATTGGGTCACTTGGCCAAAGAAATTGGTGGTAAGGATTATAGTGATGTTACAAGGGTGAGGAATGACATGTTGTGAGTATAAATTAGACTTTATTTGTAATTTAATTTGCTTGAGCTAAGCAAAGATTCTAGTCTAGGGTATTTGATGAATGCATATTCATCCATATTTTGCATAATTTTTTAGTCTTTTTTATTAAAGTTTAATCCCTTTTTTTAGTAATTTCTTGATCAAACTGCGATTTTCCCACTTTTTTGTTTCTTTGGAAAATACTTATCTCCTTTCGCACTTTTTGTAGGCTTTTTTTTCTCAAAAATTGATTCTTTTGACCTACTAAGCATGTGAGACATTTGTCTCTCTAGGCCCAAACGATCGAATCACCCCTAGAGACCCCCATGTTTAGATCCAAATGACCATTGCAACCCTCAGATCAACATGGTACCTCAACAACCTATGAGACAGACATTTCTCTTCATTGAGACTGTCATTTCATCAGCCTAGCCTTACCAGGTGGGGATCTCTGTTCATTGAGATGGATGTTTCATCATCCCAGCTGAGCATCCGACTAGCCCATACAACCATCTCTTGACCCTACTAAGACAAATGTTCAAGATCTCATTAGGGTTTCTATCCCTTGATCACATGCAAATGTGGTGCTAGATGGTCATCCTGCATCATACATACATTCAGCTCGAGCATTACTTTGAGCCCAAGCAATCGAGCAAAGTGCACCACCACTCAATTAGGGTTTCAATTCTTTGATCACGTACAAGGAAGCATGATACGGGCATCCCACAAACCTCAGTCGACTATCTCAAACATTGCTTTGAGCCCAAGTTTTCAACCAAATGGCGTTGCCGCCCCCCTCCTTAGGGTTTTGATCAAATGATTTTAGAGACTGCACCACGTCACTCCAGACGAGTGTCTGGGATGCACCAGACAACCATTTCATGGTGTGCAAACTCTAAAAGTTAGCAGCCTCCTCTCCTTTTCTCCTACCCCCTTCAGGTTTTTCCCCCTCCTTCCCCTATAAAAGGACGGGGGGACTTCACAAGAGAGGGATCCAATTTTTTACCATTCAATATTAGATCTAGTCCTTTAGTTTTTTTTGTAGTTTTTGTTCCTAGCATCATGTTCGAGTAGTCTTTTTCTAGGCTACGGGAACTAACCCCACAACCCATTTCTATGATCTTATATCAACTCCTTTCCTTAGTTAATGAATATTTATCAATCTGATTCTTTTGAGAAAATGATGGATATGCGGAAGCATCAAAGCCAAGGCCCTAATTGAATGAAACACATGAACTCCTGACCAGTTTTCATGAAAATTCATCATTTAATCCATACCATATCTTAGATAGGTAAGGTCCTTTTGTCACAGGAATGTCGAGACCTCGGGTATTAGTAGCACAAGTGGTGATTTTATGCTATCTATTTTCTTGTCTATCATCCATAGTGACGAGACCAGCTGATCTAGGGATTAGAATACCATATAAAGATTTACCTTTTTATGGATGTGATCATGGATGGAAAAATTTTAGATGGTTGGTCCATGATCCGCATACATCGGGACCAACGGGTATGCAAGAAGCTTGACCCTTGTGAAGTCCATAAGGACATGCAACCACAAGGTCTTAATTTACAAACTAAGAGTTGGATTTGAACGAAACTGTATAGGAGCATGGTTTTGGTGGCCAATTCTCAGGTCCCATATCTTACTTTTATTAATCTAGATACATTTCAATTCTACAATTTTTAATTAATGTTTTAGTTTTATTCAAACTCTCTCAACATAATTTACTTTTTTCTCTCGCAACTGGATTTGAACTCAACCATCCTCTTTCTCCGTCTTGTGGGATTTCTAGAACTTATCCTAATGATTTTTGTGTGTTACAACAACACGCATCAGGACAAATGGCTACAGAGCACGCCATCCCTACACTACCTTATATGTTATACCTTTATCAAACAATATACCTTAATATTAGAAAATCATGCTTACCTTTTGACCCACCAAAAAGAGTGATCAGAGTTATACATAATTTAGGAAGTATCTTTGATGGAAACTTAAATATAGAGGGTGTGGAGAAAGATAATCAGAATAGTTGTAAATGGAAAATGAGAGATGGATTAATGCACTCATCTTTAGAATGAGATAAGATAAAAAAAAGAAGAAAAATGGAAATTGCTAAAAGCATGTTAGAAGAGAGGATAAAGGATTCCTCTCGATGCAAAATATTAAAAATAAAATGTGTCCTTGTTGGTGGGAGTTGTTTGATAGGAAAAAATGATAGCTACATAATTATTTACTATGTGGTCACTTGTTATCGTGGTAAAGCTAGTCTAGTTTCAAAGCATGCCACATCTACTTTGTTAGTAAAACATGTATTCATAAAATCACATAGCGACATAACGTTTAACTTAATTCTAACCATCTGTTTATTGTCGAATATCTTCCCTATTTTTTATCAAATGTAATTTGAAGTGTTCTTATCAATTGGCCACGTTTTTATTTTAAGAAAATAACTTAATATTGAATTAGATATTAACAAATATCACTCAAAGTGTTCACAAAGAAACCCATTTTGCAAATCAACACTAATTTTACAAGTATCAAAATTTAAATGCTTTTTTTGGTAATCAAGATGTTCACGTATTCATTATGATATCCTCTTGCAATCCTATAAACATTACAAGTGCATTGTCTAATATTGTTTGCAGAAGTAAACTCAAATTATTTTTTCTCGCCTTCCTTTTTCATTCAAAAGCCTTTGAATCTTCGTAGTCCACTAAGAAAACATAGGGTTTAGATGGATCTTTTATAAACTTTGGTAGCCACTAGGCAATCCATTTCAACAGTGATATTATCAAGCCCTTTACTCTCATCAAGCTCTAGAGCCATGTGGATTCCCATTAATTCAACTTTAGTGATGCATGTCATTTTCAACTTCTTCCCATAACCCCCATACCATAGTCCATCGATATCCTGTGTGACAACTACACCCACTTAGACTTCATAATTGCCTCCTCAACATTCTTATATACAACCTATATCTAGTGTAATCCATATCCCTGTATTGAACATCTTGTTTCTCTCTTCTTTTCTCCCATGCCATCTCGTTAACCTTTTTAATGTATGCAATTTGATGTGTAGAAATCCAAATTATCCTAAAAATTACAATTATTTATGCACTACCAGATTTAGTGGCATGTAATCTAGAAATCCTTGGCCATCTTTATTGATTCATTATCATAATTTTGACCCAGATATATGTCCCATTAGGTTCAATGAAACCATTCCACTTGTGTTCTTGCAATATCCCCTTCCAAACCTCTTTTCCAAACCCCATCCAAGGAAATTTAGATGGTTTTAATTCTGGTTTCACATGTCTCATGAAATGCATCTATTAAGTGTGACATTCTCCTACGCTTGAATAAACATTTTAAAACATAATAGTGTTATAACAAGATAATTTTAATAAAACTTGAGTACATTAGTACAAATCTGCATCTGCATTGCACATATTTGTTTACTAATAATTATAAATACATTAAATATGAAGCAACTATTGGCTATTTGCATATGCCACACTCATATTTTGATGATGCAAATATTTTCCCTTTATGTTACTAAAATGTGCATTTAGTGTTTCAGGTGATCACGTAACTTAGATAAGACCCGACAATAAATAATATGCGATATTGTGTGTGTTTAGAGTTGTGTAGGACAAATTGTACCATGTATATACTTTGTACAAATGCATTTTGTGCAACTTGCTAGAAATTATGTAAGAACTAGTGATTATCCCTCTGTACTTATACCAAGTGTATAGGATATTTAGGTGTCATTAGAAAAATCATTTGATATGTCTTACAGAAATATAATAGTATTTTTACATGGAATAGTTTGGTCGAACTCTTTTTTGACCAAGATCAGTGCACTGTCAAAATATGTATTTATTTTTCTAGCCAGTGTAAATTTGTCTTATTTTCTAACAACTAGTATAGCATTTATCTTGGTCAAAACACTCCCAACAGCTATATTGACCATTTCTATGAATTTCCTATATAGGAGACCTTATGAACAATTAGGAATTGACACACATATACTTGGGCAAACTATCACATGCTATCTTTATCAAATCTTAGAATTCTATATCACTATCTTCAGATCCAAGACATAGCTCAAAATAGTGTCATACTCCATCAAATATAGCCTTGCCTATACTTGTGAAGATATTGATCACCACTTTTTCATAGAGAGATTCATATTGTATATCTTGAAGAGTTGTAAAATCCTTATTCCTTTCCTATTCATATAATTGTTATTGGTGCTTCTTACTACTTCTTGAGATAAGGTTGTAAAGAAGATTCTTGTTGCTACTACTTGCAAAAAGATTGCATCCAAGGAGGAGTCTAATCTAATCTACTCCATTGTATTGCTTCCAACTACTTCTTGGGAAGAAGGTTTTTGGGAAGTGTATTGAAGTTACTTCCGGTGAGAAGGTTGTGTCCAAGGAGGAGGTTGATTGCGATCTACTTCATGGTGTTGCTTCCAACTAATTCTTGGGAAGACGACTATTGGGAAGCGTTATTGGAGATACTTTTAGTGAGAAAGTTATAACCAAGGTTGGAGGTTGATTGTGATCTACTCCCTCATGCAAGTTCTCCTTGAGTTAGAAAAAGAGGGTTATCTTGAGCAACAAAAGACATCAATTGACTTTATGTATTTTGTACTGATTAAATAAAAGGAATAAAATACAGGTTGAAAACCCTGGTTGAGAACAACCAAGTAGTGGATTTAAGTAATTTTACATAACCACTCTAAATCAGGTGTCTCTTGTGGTTTGCCTTCTTTATCTGTATAACTTGCTTTACATTTCCACTACATTATCTTCATAAGCAAGTTGCAATCTAACATCCTTGTATTTTAAATTGAATAAGTTTTTATATAAGATCTACTCACCCCACTCTAAGTGGTATCAGAGAAGGTCTTCAAGGAGTTGTAACAGGTCTTGAAGGATGGGGACAATGTGCTCAGCCATCTCAATCTTGAAGGATCATACGTAACCTACCTACCACTAGTGTTTGATGGGGAAAACTACATATATTGGAAGAAAAATGATGCAATGTTACTTCCAAGGTATTATCTTTGATCTATGGAAAATGGTCACCTTACCATACAAACCTCCAATGATGGAATGAAGAAGTTGGATCCAACAATGGTGAGAAAGGTAACTCTAAATGCCAGAGGTAGATCACTTTTATATTCTTATTTATCTCCTATTGAACTTAATAGAATATCTTCATGTGAAAGAGCATTTTATATATGGAGAATACTTTGGGTTAGACATAAAGGAACTCCACAGGTTAAGAGTACAAAGATTACTATGTTTAAAATATGAATATTTTGCATGTCTAGGACTAAGACTATTGCTCAAATGTATGCTATATTTTCTACTATAATAAATGATTTGAGTGCTTTAGGAAAACATATATCAGAAGAAGAGTAGATCCCTATGATTCTTAGGTCTCTACCATCAAAATTCAAAGATAAGGTTGTCGCTTGATGTGCACAATTTATATAGACTTTTTGCCCACTTTGGCATGCATATTCAGTCAACTTTTCATCTCAAATTGCCTCTAATCATACAATATTTCCAACTTTATAGTTGTCTTTACTGGTTCCATGTTTGTGATTATAGGTACATCATGTTGACGAAGAAATGGGGTTAATTCAATCAAAATCCAACTCAATTTCAAATCCCCAAAGGATCGCACAAGTGAAAATAAAAGTCTAATGTTTTTGATAGATACATGACATGTCGACCATCTAACACGCCATGTCCTCCAATTTAAGAATTGTCCAAAGTCCCTATCTAGCATGAACGTGTTGCTTCCACTCTTAGCACATGCCACGTCCATTCAATCCAGGAGATAACATGAGATGCTAACACGTCATGTCTCATTTGTTCACATCATGTAGACTGAAGCCAAATTTGTCTAGATATTCTCAACTTCCAGCAACACGGAGTGTCGGCCAACCAACACACCATGCATCCTTCACGCAAGATAGTTTTAGTTGTAGATATTGAGAGTGTACTAGTACAGATAACACCTTTAGCGTCAGTTAAATATGTTGGATAAATGGACATCTATAAACTCTTGTGTTTTGATAATGACAAACATTTCATTCTTGTTGATCTAACGTGCTACTTGAGTGTTGCAGGAATAAGGTGGATGACAAAGAATCAAGAAATCTATATGCTTAATGTTTGTATTTTCATGAAATGTAATCAATTTGTAAAAACTTGTACAAACATATAATGTACAAGTACTTAGACTTCATGTAAATCAAGCGTTAGATTTTCCCTAGCTAAACACCAAACTTAGATAGGTCATCCCCTTCAATAGTGTCATATATGCACACTCATAAACACACTTAATGTCTTTATTTGAAACATTGAAATAGGGTCAATTTCGGTCGACAAAATCCTCGACCGAGACACTCTCGGTCGACAAACTCCTCGACCGAGAAAGACCCAAGTAGCCGTTAGACACAACTGAAAAGGTGGTTGGTAGTTGGAGATGAACGTTGCAAACACTTGATCCATAGAGCATGTCGGTCGACAAAACCTCGACCAAACAGGTATCTCGGTCAACTATTCCTCGACCGAGATGGTCTCTGACAGCAACTGCAGAATTAATTAATTAGCCGTTGCTAATGCAACTAACTTGTACCTAACGGCTAGTTAAGCACTTAGAATCTTCTAGAAAGTGTCTAGAACGTCCTTAAGCACTTGTAGGACATTCCTATAAATAGGACATGCCTTAGGACACCTAAATACATGAACAAATACACACTTGAGCAATCTTTGAGCATACACTTGCATTGAGCAACCTGTTTGTGAGCAATTGAGCACATTTGCAATTGGCTATTTTTCTCATGGCTCTAATTTCGTGTCCTATAGGCTAGTATCTCCTATCCACAACAATCACACTTCCATATACATTGGTTAGGAGATCTACACGCTTGATATAGGCAAATCAAGCCTTGTGCTTGAAAGGATAAGTTGTAATTTTCATTTTCCTTTCTTGTTCACTTTCATTGCTTGTACTCTCCTTGCTACTCCTAGGTTGGAGGCTGCGGATTGTAGAGGGTCGTGATCTTCTTGGTGAAGAAGGAGACTTTGAACTACTTCAAGAAGGCTGGTGCAACGGGAGGTTACTTCAAAGAGGAAGGCTACTTCAAGGGGGAGCTTGGAGTTACTTCAAGAAGGCTACCTCGAGTTGGTGCATCTACTTCAAAGTGAAGGCTGTTCAAAGGGGTGTAAGAAAGTATTGTATTTTGTGTAATTCCTTGAGAAGGTAATAAAATAAATACTTTCAAAATCCCGGTTGGGTAAGCAACCGGGTAGTGGACTGACTACCTTAGTATTTTCTAAGGTAGGAACCACTCTAAATCCCTTCTCTCCTTCTTACTTGTTCATTTGTGGTTGTTTGAGTTAAATAATTGTTAAATTATATTTAAAACCCTATTCACCCCCCCTCTAGTGGTTTTTCAAAATAAGCCTTTCAACGTCAGTTTCAAAGCGACACCCAAGTGGGTGACACTAAAAGTAGACACCTTCAACATCGATTACATAATCGATGACACAAAGCCTTCCCCAATTGCAACCCAAATCAAAAGCGCCAGCAATGGGACCATAGGCATCGGTTATTAGTTCTAAAACCGACACCACTTCCCAGCCCAAATAAAAAAATTGGCCCCAGGTTAGACCATAGGTGTCAGTTTTCTAAAAATAACCAACACCTATGTTTTTTTTCCTATCAGTAGGCCTGCTGTCTGGCTGGTCGGCAGGATGCAGAACCTGCAGTTCAGTTCTGAACTGCAGGTTTACAACATCCTTTGATTTCATCCAATAACAGGACACAAACCTGCAATATTAACAAGATGGACAATATTTATAATATGGATCATGTGATTCAGACATGTATAAGCACATTTAAGTCATATGATTCATCACACACATGTAGAAACTTGTAGTTCCATCATATGAGACTATATAATATCTGTTGTATGGTATCGATTTCCAGTGCAACATATCAATTTTTTGCAAATTGATTTCAATTAAAATTTGTTTGGTTACACAACATAAAATAACTTCAATATTATAGAAATTTAGGCTTACTTAAGTTACGGTTAGTTTATTTTTGTAATACAAAAGGCAAAATGAAAATGAAAATGTCATAGTTATGAACATGCAATGTTGTTGTTGTCAACGGGGTTGTTGTACCCCTAAAAATGCGCATAAGTAAAATAATTGGGAAGAGAGAGACACAACTAGACTAGATATACAACTTAAACAATAGCAACATGGTCTGGAACCAGCAATTGTGAGTGCCATTTCATTATGGTGGTCTTACCCTATAGTTTTAACAACAAAAAATAGCTATGAAGTTTGATTTTAAGACAAAAAGTGGAAACACAAAATAAGACAGGAAAGTAAATTTGTTGCTTGGACCTAGCTTGGTTTTTTTGTTGATGTTGAGGTGGCGCAGAGCTCGTCATTGTCTTTAGATGAATCTAAACTAATGGTGATAGGGAAATCGATGGTGCCAAAAGGAATAAAAGGGAAATCGGGTGTGTTTTCATCATCATCATTATCATCATTGCTATCCTCTGTTGAGTACTCAAATCATTTGAGATGATCGGGTGTCTCATTGTTGATGTTGGTTATTCAAACCTTGATGGTATTATGGTCAACCAGATGAATAAAAAGCTTATCATTGCGACCCAATAGCATCTTCCTAACCCACTTGCACCAGCTAGATATGGATACAAGATTTCTGACATCATCATACTTAACCTCGAATATAGATGTTGAGTTTCCAAAATTTAGGTACACTTCACCAGCCTTGTAGAGTTTTCCATTTAGATAACGCCAATGTTTAGGTATAGTGAGTTGTGCTAAGGAAGAATCGTCTAGGATGATGTCCAACTGTTCTTCATTAGGGAATAGTAACATTGGGGTAGAGGCCTAAGCCATGGTTACTATTGAAGATCTAGATGTTATGCCTACAACAATATAAAATAATGTTGAGAAAAAGTAATATAAAAAGTACTAACAACAGACAACAACATGGGTTATTTCATATTCATGATGAAGAAATAATTGTTTCATACGAATACATAACATATTTTCTACGTAGTTAACTACAAACAAAGCAAACATAGTCAATCAAATACAAACTGGCATTCATTACACTAAGTTATTCATTGTGTTTGTTAAACTATAAAATAAATGTGTAGTATGTAGTGAAATAAACATGGGGGTAGAGGCCCAGACCATGGTGAAATAAACTAAAAAACCAATTACACGTTACATTTTGAAATTACTTAGCATCATCACCATCATCATTGAAATTACTTAGCATACAAATCCTTGAATCAAACATTCAATTACATGAAAATTACAAATAACTTTTTTTGTTTACATATTTGGAACAAGCAACTCAATATGTTTTCATTATCCAACTATAGATGTAACATTTTGCATGAGATAGGTTACATATTTGCATGAGATAGGTTAAATTCCATATATGTCAAACTAGGGCACCATGTAAGAGAGATACTAATGAAAGCTACCTCTACTGATCCCTTCCACATCAAGAGCACAACTTTTCACAACGATGTATCACAACCATCTTATCTAATTACTTAGCAACATAGAATTTAAGTTAGCATCTTATTTAATTACTTAGCAAATGATGGAAGTTGCATTTGTACACATGGACAAGAATGATTACATGTGTGTTAATAATTTGTGCATGGATATGTGTGCATATGTGCATGAGGATGGAATGAAGTATGGATGTGGATTGTTATACGTGTTTGATATTGTAGGTTATGTAGGTGTTGCCGACCTATTTCTTAGAGGAACACTTGCAAAGCTTGTAATTATAATGAACTATGGGCTCCATCCTGCGAAATAGTCAAATAATGGGTCTATAGACCAACCATAAAAAAATTTAATCTCAATTGTATTAAAAAAAATTATGATGTTATCAATATACATATGAAAATTGAAAACACACCTATCTTTATCAATTGAAAATTTCACTGAAACCATGACTGTGACAATCTCTTTGTATATAAGTGGGACATAAGGGTAATTTTATGGTCGTGCTATATTTAGATGCTTCCTTGTCACTCATCAGGCAACATACATTAGTGTACTAGTACAAAAGTGGCCTTCAATGTCGATTAATTAATCCCTTCAATGTTAGTTTTGAATTGCTATTTAAATTTTATATACTAAAAAATAGTTTGAATAAGTAACTAAAATATGTTACACATACAAAATGGAGAAAAGGAACTCCATGTTCACAGAATATGATCATTCTAAAACAAACAATGTATGGAGATGTAAGAGCATTCATAGAGCATATAGATGAATTGTATGCATTTAATTTTGTATTATTGTTCGTGTAGGATACTTTCTACTTACAAGGTAGATATTATAATTTATATTCATCATGTAATAGTTACCTTTTAGAAAAATTAGTTAATAGAGTGATACAATAGTTACTTATAAGATCTAATAATTACAATTTAGACACCATAGTTACACTTCAAACACACTAGTCATTTTATATATATAATAGTTACAATTTAGAACAATCAGACCTAGAAGTTAATATTTGATCACAACAAATATTTTTTTTTAAATGTCTACATTTGTGATGTAATGGAAAATTCATATTCTATTATGTTTACATTTAACGCAAAGTAGCAAAGTAATTATGTTTTATAATAAAATCATATTTCTTAATTTTACTTTTTTGCTAATTGCTCTCCTCTCTAGTGCTTGTTTTGATCCCTCTCTAGGATCGGACCCCACCATGTGGGAGAAAATTGCCTCAGTCATGGTTTCATCAAATTCTATCACTACCACCACCATATTTTCCAAACCTTCCATGCTTCTGCCCCAACTCCCCCTGACAAGGTTTGAAATGACCCGAACAGTGACATCACTATTAGGCATGCATGGGTGAGGACTCTTCAAAAGCCCATGTAGGTCCCACATAATTGTAGACATGTGTACATCCCTACAGAACTGAAAACCCCAATTTTAAAGAGGGAGAAAGAAGATCTCAGATTAAGTTTTATGAGCTAGTACTTGAGTATATGGTTGATTTCGACAAGTTCTCCATCATGGTCCAGGTCCTAGGTAAGAGGTGCCAAACAGAAAAACTATATGGGTGGATGTTGAGATTATGGTGACCTCAGGGTGAACTCTATATATACGTTCTCAATGACAAATTTAGGATGTTGTGTATAATTGAGTTGACATACTCATCATCATCACTGTCATCATCATCCTCATCATCAATCATGATCATCATCAACATCATCATCATCATCATCATGATCATCATCATCAGCCATCATCATCATCATCATCATCATCATCATCATCATCATCATCATCATCATCACCATCATCATCATCATCATCATCATCGTCGTCGTCATCATCATCATCATCATCATCATCATCATCATCATCATCATCATCATCATCATCATCATCATCATCATCATCATCATCATCATCATCATCATCATCATCATCATCATCATCATCATCATCGTCGTCATCATCATCGTCGTCATCATCGTCGTCATCATCATCATCATCATCATCATCATCATCATCATCATCATCATCGTCATCTCCATTAGGGGCCAACCAACACAGATCTTTCATTTCCATCATCAATCATCATCCATCGTCGTATCATCATCATCATCATTTCATCATTCATATCCTAGGTTTTGTGTAACATCAATCAATTCAATTCATTCTTCCATTTTGTGTTCATTCATTCACCATTGACACTAATTAATCATTATTAATCAACTACACAAGCTTGAAGAACAATTACTGAACTAAGTTAAATTAATCACTAACAAGAGAGAAAGAAAGCAATATCAATTAATTAAATTCATTCATGCATCATTAACCCTGATGAATTATTATTAATCAACTACACACTCATAGAGAAACTAAGTGCAAATATAATTAATTAAGTTCATTAATGCATCATTAACCCTAATTAATCAATAGTAATCAACTATATGGTGGCATCATTAACCCTAAGTTCAAATCTAGTATTTATTAACCACTCACCGGAATGGTGGATCGAGCAGGCTATGGTGGCATCGACCAGAGGTAGAGGTGGTCGAGCTGGAGGTGAAGGTGGCTGACACTGTAGGTGAAGTAGAGGAGGTGCAGGCGGTGGCCAGTGACAGTGACCGGAGCAGCTGAAGGTGGCTACAGGAAGGCTCCTAGCTCCACCTAGAGTAGGTTGTGGTGGCGACGGGAGCAGGTGGTGGTGGCCAGCGACTGGATAGCAACATCAACTCCAATGATGAGCAGCTTCAAGCTCCTCATGGTGGCTACTGGCTGTGTGCGGAGGCAGTGTGAAGCTTCAAGCTACTCGCGGAAGTAGGTGGCCGGTGAGCAGAGAAGGGGAGGCGGTAGAAATAATTGCCAGACCTATTTCAGTCTGCTCAGAGAATCGAGAATTAAATAGGGGAAGAGTCAATCTGGCTCACATGGGTGCTATTAAGTTAACTATCGGCGTCAGTTAATAAAATAATCAGACCCCTAAAGGAACATACGTTGGTTACAAACCTAAACTGACACCTATTTGTAAACTTTTATTGTATAAAAGCTTTCACAGGGACAACACGCGAACACACAACCTCGTTGGTTTTTCTATGGAAACTGATGCCAAATAAGGGAATGAATTTTGCCTTGTGAAGAATATTTAGTCGTCAGTTCTTTGAGAAAAAGTCGACGACCAATTAGTGGATAAAAACATTCGTGGGTCTTGGTGCGGAACATTTGTTGTCGGTGTTTTTAATACCGACGCCAAATTGAAATTTTTTGGTGGCAAGTTTTTTTCCTTGAAAATTTATATTTCATGAGTGATTTTGGATGTCAATTGTTATGTCAAAAAATTGACGTTAAAGGAAAAGCAATACCAGTGTCTTTTGTAAATCAGTCAACCTTCACATATAGGTGTAGTTGTCGTTTTAAGCCGACGTTGTAGCATATTGGTGTCGGTTTTTACTTTCCAACCGACAACATCAAATGTGAAATTATATGTCAGATCTGTACTAGTGGTGACATTGCATGTCGCTTCATAGATATTGAGTGTTGCTAGCAATTTCTGTACAATTATTGAGAGAAACTGTCCCTCATTTTGAAATATGAAAGTAAAATTATGGGATTGTTATCACTCATCATTTGAAACCACTTTCAACCAAAAAATAGATCAAAGAAGAAGAATGGTGATTTTGGAGGATAAAAGGTTGTTTCTTGAGAGAGAACCTCTACTCCATTTATCTTCATTGACACAACATGGACGTCCATTCCTCATTCCAACCCCTAAAGAGAGAAGGTTACTGGAGTAGGAGAAGTAGCAAGGACAAAAACTCATCTTGTAGCAGGAGTTCTTACCAAATTTCTCTTCTTTCACAGTTTTTTAGTTCTTTATATTCTCTAATCATGTTTAGCTTCATAGTTCTCCACTTATATATGTTCTTTACCACCATGTGTGAGTAAAAATCATTTCTTGTGCATGTGAGAGTAACTCCCATGTTATAGCTTGTAAGAACTCAAATTTCATGATTACTACTAGTTGCCTTCTTTTCTAAGATTCCATTGGTTCCTAAGTTTATTTTCTTGCTTGACTGGTCATCTAGTTTGCTTATGCATCTATTATGATCTGAGAAGATATATTTAGAAGTATGGATATGTAATTTTGGCAACACCTCCTTGACCATACAAATGGCTGGGAAAGTGTTGAAGAACCAAGGTTTTTAGTTTAAAATGAAACATATGCACAGGAGTGCTATGTGGAGTTAGAACTATCTAAAATCAATGGGAGGTGTATGAGACACAAACCTCCATGTATGCTTAATGAAGATGTTAGATTTCATTTTTTCATCAAGTTATGATATGGAAGTGAAATCTGGTTTTCAAGACTCATTAAATCTGATTTAAAGTAATCCTTCTAAAGTTTGTGTTTACTTATTTTGATTTTCCTTTTGAACTAGTTTGATCTAATCAATCCAAATTTAGTAAATGATCTAGATTGTTGACTTTAACATTCTTGTGCCTAACTAGACCAACTCCCTATGGTTCAACTTTGACTACAATCAATCCTTTATACTTGCAGGGGAGAAATGAGTTGAGACAGTTAAATATTAAAATCGGTTTGTCATAATAACCGACAAGTTTTTGGTGCTGGGGAGCTATGATACTTTTAGGTAGAGTAAGAAGTGTTGATTAGTATTCAGGACTAGATCACCATTTTTTCACTATTCATCTTGTGATACTTCTTGGTTGTATTTCTCATTTACTTCTTGATTTTGTAGTTTGCATGTGATATCCAAAGAGGGCCTTGAACCTTCTATTTTTATAGATCTAGAAATCAAAGACACATTTAGTAGCCACAGAAATGAAAGAAGGAGTGAAAAATCTTCAAACTTGGAGGAATCACAAGCATTATCACCCCATTCAATACCTTCATTTTCACCCACTGCATGGAAGACAATCTTCCATTAAAATACTTTGATGTACCTACTATCATCAACATATGTGGAGCTATCTATTGGTATGGTATGTTGAGAGGGCCAATAATGTGATGATTGGCATGCCATATAACATAAAGGATTTGATTAATAATTATGAAGGAAAGATTCAATTCATTATGTCTCATTTAGGTATGA
Organism: Alisma plantago-aquatica; assembly: GCA_963693085.1. Lineage (NCBI taxonomy): Eukaryota > Viridiplantae > Streptophyta > Magnoliopsida > Alismatales > Alismataceae > Alisma > Alisma plantago-aquatica. The sequence continues at coordinate 726,921,672 of OY856410.1, read as the reverse complement.
CATAATGAGGAAACATTATGAATGTGTAAAGAATGACAATACTCAATGACGTATGTCTTCAAGTACATGACTTGGAGAATGAGATCATATGAATTCTAAGAGTAGGTACATTCTTATTATGTCCTTAGTCGGTTGTTACTGTGGAATATAGATAGACACCACTAACACATAAGACTAGAGTGTATGTTGGTTGATGAAAGAATCTCATTAGTCATGACATGGCAATATCAAACCAAATACACATATACATGTTAGGGAACAGTGTATCAGATAGATCCACATTGAGAGTGACACATGTGAACCATCATTGGAAGTCATAGTCATCTCTCATAGTGAAGGCGGTGATTGTGATTTTTATACCTAAAATCACTGCACTCATCACATGTCGTTGGGTACACTTTGATTTCATCAAATGTAATCCTGAAATAATGAGCTGCCATAATTGTGATGATTGGGGAGCTTTGACACATGGGGACTAAATGTGAGTGATAGAGATGGGATTTTTCCCTCCTACTGGAGAATGATATCTTGTCCACTTGATAAGTGAGACATGTGAATCAATATATGATATTGAGGTCACATTATCTCAGTCAGTTTGCTCTTGGTTCAGGAAACATGAGTTGAACGTTGAAAGGATGACGGTTCCATGCCTCGAGTTCACTCTGGATATCAGAGACAAAGGAATTATGCAATCACGGCAACACCTTACAAAGATTGTAGGCTGAAGTTGTTCTCCAACTTTCCATTCAATTGGGTAGCACTGATGTGCAACTAGGCATCACTCTTCGCTTGTTATATCATAAGCTAATTATGGAATCTCACTTCCAACGTGACATGCGACCTATAGGTTCACACACAAAGGAACTCATCTAAAAGAGGAGTTTAATCTTGTATAATTATTGGATTAATTACCAAAGTGTTTAGATACTCAATTCATGCAACAAGATCAAATGGTTGTACTGTCGGCCGATCATATCACTGTCGGCCGATCATATCATAGGGTGAGATGGCCCTCTAGAGTGCCAAACAATCACTTCAAGGGTTGAGATGAGCATTTGGAGAGTCGGGATGATTGGAACTGAATTGGCTAGAGTTCTGCATGAATTTGACCCAACTGATCAACTCACAGGGTGAACCAACCAGCTCAGGTAGAGTGAGACATCTGGTTCACCTACTGAATCAATCAACTTGGTTGGGCGAGAGAAGGTTCTAGTAGATTTCCCAAATTCAGGAGAAAGATTACTCATTTCAGTTGCTCAATTTGATTTTGACAAGGAATTAATGTTTGCATTAATTAGATACAAATTTGTCAAATTTGGATGCTATCAGGAAATAGGTGAAACAACTGTATGACTGTACCAGACGACCATCTCACATGTGAGACGACTGTCTCACATGCAAAATGGCCATTTTGGATTTCACAGGTTGTGAAAATTCAAGATCTTTTGGCCCCTTCCACTCCTTCAATTAGGAACCCTGACCCTGGCCTCTAATATAAATAGAGGGGTACTGGGGGATTCCAAAGACACACAATAGAGAATCAGTTGCTCTGACAGTTGTTGTCCTCTCTGATTGTGGTAACCAAGAGATCTCAATCAAGTCCTACCCAACTAGGGAGGGACCGCAAGGGAGAGAGAACAACTGAGAATCAGTTTTTATGGGAGAGCAAGTTGGTGACTAGTATGCCAACGGGAGGGACAACCTTCCTATCATTTCTAGTTGAATGACATGAGTTCTAAGTTGTCCATGTGTACTACTCCATTGATAGGAGTCCTTTGGATGCTACTATGAGGGTAACGTCAGCCTATGGAGAGACCCTAGGAGTTTGCTGTAAAAGATGTCCTGTCTATTGTCTGTGGTGAAGACCAGGCATGTCACAAACACCGTAGAAGAACAACTAGGCAATAGTTGTAGTGCAACAAGTTGTTCTTGTAGGACTTACTCCAGGATCAGGTAAAAACTCATCAAACCATCCTTCCTATTTCATAGTAGTTGATGCAATCTTGTTGTTGCGGGGAATATTGATAGATAATTTTTTTGTTCCTGTTGCCTTACTCTGTACCCATATTTCCTAACACTATTGAACATCTAGTTATATAAGCTAATATCTTCTCTATCAGCCCCACCATTATGCAGATGATCCATGATAAAAGGTTTGGAGGAACTCCTATGGAAGATCTAAATCTTCACATAGTCGAGTTTCTACAATACATGAACACCTTGAAGATAAAAGGCACCCCTACTAATGGAGAATGCCTAATGTTGTCTCCTTTTACCTTACATGATAGATAAAAATGCATGGATTTTTTCTCTAACTGAGAGGTCCATTAAAAGTTGGGATGAGTTGTTTAATGTTTTTCTTGTTAAGTACTTCCCACCTAGCAAGATTTCACAACTAAGGAGCTAGCTCACTAATTTCAAACAACAAGAAGGTGAAATGTTGTATGATGTGTTGGAGAGGTTTAAAGACCTTCAGTCTCTTTTCCTCACCATAGTTTGACCAACTGGATGCTATTGCAAACATTTTACAATGGGTTATTCTACAATGCTTGTATGACTGTGGATGCTTCTGTGAATGGAGCATTGATGAACAAGTATTATAGGGAGGCATATGATATTATTTAAGGCATGGCTCTCAAACATTGCCAATCGAGCTCATATAGGACAACCAACCTTCTTCATCAAGCTCTTCTACTGAAAAGTCAGGCACAAGCACATTGTGGATGTAGTTGATTTTATTGCAACCAGGCTTGAATATCTTTCACATAAATTTGAAAAACTAAGTAACCATCTAGTCTAGGCAGCAAAATAGGTTTTTGATGCATGTGGAGTTATAGGGCATAAATCTTCTTATTTCTTTTCTCCACAAATGAATGTTGGAGAGATTCCATAACTAGCTAATGCAGTAGGGAGCTATAGGAAAAAGTAGTCCTACAACCCTTCCTCGAACACTTACAACCTAGGATGGAGAGATCATCCTAGTTTCTCTTATATAAACACTAGAAAGGCTCAAAATCCCCATCGTCAACAAGGTCAACTAGCATCAACAAATGGGAAACCGTCCCACGAACAGTGTCCTGCCAAGATTCAACAATAACAATTGAAGCTACAAACACCAACAACAATCCAAGCTGAAGGAAAATCTAGAAATCATGCTTGATACGTTTGTCTCAAGTTAGATTCAGAAAAATAATGAATTTTGCAATCCCGAACAACTTCTTAAAGATGCAATCAATTAGCTCTCCTCTAAAGTGGATGACATTGTGGCCTACACAAAGATGTTAGAGAATCAAATTGCACAAAAAACTCTAGCTAATCAAAGGGCTTCTTCTAGGTCATTGCCAAGCCAACTAGAGATGAATCCAATGGACTGGAAGTCCATCCCTTTAAGTAGTGAAACTATAATTGGAAGACCCTCACCACCATACCAGGAAATGGTTGATGATGTTTCCAGCAAAGAAGATGATATCAATGATCAACAATGAAAGAAGGATGTAGTTGAAGAACCACCTTATTAAAAGACTATTATTCCTTTTTCTCACATGTTTGCATAGAATAAGGATGATGTCAAATTTAATAGATTTATGGACATCCTCAACAAACTTTATGTCAACTTGCTTTAGCTGAAGTTACTGTTGAGATGTCATCCTGTGAAAAGTTTCTCAAAGACATATTAACCAAGAAGAGAAGGCTAGTTCAAGTGGAGACTGTTATTTTATCAAAGAAGATGAGTTCCATCATGCAAAATAGGATAACTAGAAATTTTATGATACAGGAGTCTTCACCCTTTTGTGCAAGATAAGAAAAACTACATTCAAAAAAGGTCTTGTTGACCTTGTAGCTAGTATTAGACTTATTCCTTTTTTACTATAGCAACAACTTGATCTTAAATATTTGAAGTCGACTAAAATGGCCATTAAATTGGAGGACCATTGCATAAAGTATCCCAATGGTATTGTAGAACATGTGACTGTGCAAGTTGGTAAATTCTACATTCCTTGTGACTTTGTTGTGCTAGACATGAATGAAGTTCCTTCCAACCCTATTCTTTTTAGGAGACCCTTTCTGTTGATTGTATACTCTATGTGTGAGAGGGAAAACTCACCCTTTGGGTAGGAGAGGAATATATGAAATTATCTTTTTTTGATGCCATGAAAGATTTGAACAAAAGAGAAGATATGTGTCTTGTTGATTGTGTTTATAAGCTTCTAGATGAAAATGAAGATTTTTCTGATTTCATCATTAACTATTCTGAAGAAGATGAACTAAACATAGCCATGACAATTGCAGCTTTATATCTACTCTTATATGTGACTCTCGTTGACCCAATGAAGAAATTCCACCACAAGAAGATGATTCTAGCAAGTCTACAAGAGAGAAAAAGGTAGAACTCAAATCCCTTCCACGGGGGCTAGGGTATGATTTTCTTGATCATGATTCTACTTCTATCGTGATTATAAATGTTGATTTTTACTAAGGGACAAGAACTCAAATTCCTCAATGAATTATGTTTGCATAAAGAAGTTATCAGTTATTTAATTGATGATTTGATGGGCATCAATCCTTCCATTTTTATGCATATAATTAATTTAGAAGATGATGCCAAACCATGTATAGAACCTCCTAGGTGTTTAAATCAGAATATGCTTAAGGTGGTGAAAAAAGGAAATTTTCAAGTCTAGAGATGCACAAATCATATATCTATAAGTGGCAACCCTTGGGGCATTGATAAAGCACTTGTAAGATCTTGTATGGACAAGTAAACTATGAACATCTTTCATGGATATTGGAGTGGACATCTTTTCAATTGCTTCCGTCTTAGCCCTGTCAACTTCAATGCCCCTATCAGATACCAGATGGCCAACCTCGTTCTTTTCTAGTCCCTTGTTTGCTGATATTGCCAAATTTTTTCTACTGGAAACCTTCGCCCTAATATCACTTATCAACAAAATATGAAGGTCCTTCACGACGTTGAATTCTACTATAGGGATGAGCAATTTTTATTCAAGAAAGGGACATATAGGCTTATTCGGAGGTGTGTAGTTGATAAAAATATTCCTACCATCATTTCCAAATGCTATTCTTCTTTGTACAGAGGAAAATTTGGAGGGGAGATGACAACTATATAGATTTGCAAGTAGGTTTCTATTGACCAACATTATTTCGAGAAGTTCATGCTTATGTCAAATTTTGTAACAAATGACAAAGGACAGGAGGTATATCAAGAAGAGACGGAATGCCTCTCAACTCCATTCTTGAGATAGAGATGTATGGGACATGGACTACATGGGCCCCTTTCCTTCCTCATGTGGATATAAATATATCTTAGTTTCTTGTTATTATGTATCTAAGTGGGCTGAAGCTATTCCTACTCAATCCCCAAATGCAAAATCTATCATGAAGATATTTTAGAAGATAACTTCCCCCATTGAGGAGTTCTAAGAGTTGTGATATATGATGGAGTAACACACTTCAATGAAAAGAAATTCAATGATCTACTCAACAAGTATGGAGTCAAGAATAAGATATCTACTCCATATCCTCCTCAAATGGTGGGGACAAGTTGAAGTTTCAAATAAGCAGAGAATAGTATGGAGAAAAGTTTTTCTAGTTCAAGAAAGAATTTTGTATTGAAGTTAGATTATGCTCTATAGGCATTCCGTCCAGCTTTCAAAACATCTATTGGCACAAGATTGTTCAAGCTGATCTATGGAAAGTCATGTCGTCTTCCTCTAAAGTTGGACCACAAGGCTCTATGGGCGATCAAGTTCTTGAACTTTAATATGAAGAAAGTGGGTGAAAAGAGAATGTTGCAACTCTAGGATCTTAAAGAACTTTGTCTTGATACATATGAAAATGCAAAAATTGACAAAGAAAGGACAAAGGCATGGCACAAAAAGAAGATTAGGAGAAAAGATTTCACTAAGGGAGATCAAGTGTTGCTCTTCAAATTTGGGTTGAAGGTTTTTCTGGGAAAGCTACATTCCAAGTGTTCTAAAGTATTCCTTGTTCTAAAGATCTATCCATATGGGACTATAGAGGTCGAAGGGAAACCATCAACATTCATAGTCAATGGCTGACATTGCAAACTCTACACTGAAGGGGGAAGATAAAAATAAAGGAGTCCTATTCTCCCTCTTAGACATTTGACGATGAAGACTCAAGTCTCACTCTAGACTCTAAATGGAGGACCTTGTGGGGTTTGACCCCACATTTAGGATAGATTTGCTTTAAGATTTTTATCAAATAACTTTTGCTTTTTTGGATAGTGGAAGAATGTAATAAACTTAGACCCTCATAGAATTATATGCCAACGTCATTGTAGGTGATGCAAAAAAGTCAAACTTTAGCAACAAATTAGCTCAAACACATCATGCCTACCAACTGACATGATGTGTGAATTTCAACACAAATGATTTTGGCCACTGTTCAGAAAGCATGGTGTGTGGCATAGAACACAATATGTATGACTCAAGGAAATATTGTTAGGTTTCACCTGGAAGCAAACACGTTGTGTAGCTTTTACAAAAAACTACACTCTGTGCCAACAACAGAGCTCATTTTTTTAACCTTTCACTAGAATCAGAAACAACAACCTTAATAAAGCACATGATGTGTCACAGGTCAGCCAACCATACAAGAGAACAAGTTCGAAGCAAAACACGACATGTGAACATTCACACATGACATGCCAATCCTAGATAGAGAAAAAAGAAAAAGAAAGAGAAGTGTAATGCACGATGAAGACAAGGTGTGCATATGTCCAAACACACCATGTTTGACAGATTGGAACACAGTTTTAAACCCTGATTTCACACTCACTCTCCACATCACCCTCATTCACACTGTGTTCAAGAACCCAAAAAAAGAATCCATATTCATTTCCTGAGCCACAATGTCTAAATATGAGATCTGATTCAATGCCTACTCAAAACCTCCATTGATAGCTCCTCGACCTACAACTCCAAATTTTAAAACTTCTCTCCTCGACAACTGCAAGAAATCAAATATACTACCATTTCCCCAAGAAAGAAACCGCCGCATATTATGAACTTCTTCTTTCATCATCAACCCCATCTCCATCCATGCACCTCATCCATGCAAGACAAGCTCCTATAAGAAAAACTCAAGCCGCCATTCAAGTTTAAGGACATCATAGACATGCCATGGACCTCTTGGCCATGTTGTATCGTTTGTCTTCTTCTTCAACCTACAACTCACCTCAATCAAAGCTGACACACCGTGCATGTGATCTGAACACACCGTGTCCATTACCTCAGCAACAATTCTACAATGCTATTGGCCACCATCAAGGAAGAAACTAAACGTCATAGGGGGAAGAGATCCTCCTCTACACCAACCTACATCTTGTACATTCAATTTAACATCACGACTAAGGTGCTAATTACCAATATTTGATATCACATAGGGTCCTTCCTATGTGTTTTTCCTACAATGAAACTATGGAAGGACTGGGCTATAGGGATGAAGTGTTGGTATTTCTTAAGGATCTAGGACTAAAGCACACCTACTGCAATATAAGCCCTACTTATCCCATTTCGACGTATTAATTTCTCACTACTCTCCATGCAGAGGAAGACCCAAAGAAGCCACATTAACCTTTTGGAATACTCACTTTTTGGCTTCTTGGTAAAAGGTTATATGCTCACTTTTAAGTAATTTTGTGATGTGTTTCAATTCCATAATGAATGGAATATAGTAATGCTTCCACAATTTAACAATCATAATTTATGGAGGGAGATTACTGAAGATGACACTTATGATGATAGAGTTTCTAGGGCATCGAACATTCATAACCATGTCTTCCATTACATACATAGGTTTCTTAGCACATGTTTTTGCATGATAAGAAACACAAGGTGGTTGTGGAAAGCAAGACCTATTTTTCTTATGGGCAATGCTACACAATTAGTATATCTTGAACTACCATGATAGCAAAAATATCAAGGATGGATGTAAGGAGAGGCGATACGTGAACTCCACCCCCGCCACGCCAGAACATGCCCCTCCCCTACAACTAGAGTTCCAAGTTAAGGAGACCACTATAGGTTGGGTTGATCTCATCAAAAACCAATTTTCCCAAGATGATACTACCCTGAAAGAGACCGACATTGAAATAGTTGATGGATGCATTGTCTTTCCCTTGGAGCAAGTAGATACAACAATGATGCTATGGATCAATCATGTAGCTGGTTATGAGATTGACCTAAATCCCCACACCACCACCCTCATTGATCACCTTATAAGAGTATGGTCCCTCACAGGAACCATTCATGCTTGGTCAAGAGGCAACAGATGCTTCATCCTCCACTTCTCTAACATAGACAATATCACAATGGCTCTCAAATCTGGCCCCTGGTGTGTCAAGAGAAAGCCAATGATCTTTAAAAAATGGGAGCAAGGAGAATCCATGGTGAAAGAATGGCTCACCAGTCTTCTAGTTTGGATCAAAGTACACAAGATCCCACTCAAAATGTGGAGCAAACAACATTTGCTAGAATCGGGTCATTCCTCAAAAAGACCAAGTGCATCGATCGGGTGACCAAGGCGAGGCACTAGATGGACTACAAAAGGATAAATATCATCATTGATACTAAATTTGCATTTCCATGTGAAGTCAAGTTCACAATCAACACAAAAAAGGAACATTCCATCAAGATTGAATATGAATGGAATCTTGTGAAGTGCCAAGAAGCAACACATTCAGCCATGAAGCAAGTGTGTGTAGAGATAGAACCAAAGTTTCTTGTGACAATGCCAAACTAACCGAACACTAGGAATTGGAGACTCCAAAAGGTCCGACTACCTCTGTCCCTCTATAAGAAGCTAACACAATCACAAGTGTAGAGAAGAAACACCCCCTGTCAACCAGACTGACAAAAATATCAGGTTTACTACCATTCCAGACGTAATTCTCACAAGAATCTAATTAACAAGAATGAACAACAACTCAACCAGAGGCTTATCACTTCACCCCATCAAACAGATTCAAAATTTTGACAACCAACCTAGTCCAAGCAATCCCCTGGAAAAAGGGGGCTCCCCTCCTCCATCCAAATGTATGATCCACTAAGGTTCATTTCATGGAACTTTAGAGGAATGAATGATGAAGATAGGAAAGATGAAGCCAGGCAAGAGATCAAGCATGTCAAATTTGACATTGTCATCCTAGTCAAATCCAAAGTTAGAATGAGAAATATCCTCTCGGTCATTAATAGATCCTAGATGAATGCATGATGGTGTGAAAATTCATCAATTCATGTCTCTACTAGAATTATTTTACTTTGGGTATTTTCAAGTTTAATAATACAACCTATTTTCTTCACATACTAATTTAACCACTTCTCGATATCCATGGGTAGGAAACATTTTGAATTTTCTACTATCTACGACACCAATGATAATAATAGTCAAAGAAACCTATGGAACTCCATCATTGACATCGAAAAAAATATCAAACACCCTAGGACCCTGTTGGATGACTTCAATGTAGTCAGAATAGAGTTTGAAGAATGGATAGATCCTCTCCTTCCAATAAATATTGTTGGTATGAATGCCCATAGGCGGAAGATTCCCGAATCTATACGAGACATGAACGTGAGGTGTGTTGTACTCGATAGCGGAGGGTGGGACATGGAGTTCATGATGGAGTGGTTGTCGTTACTGGTGGTAAACAAAATTAGGCAAATTGAACCTCCGGCGGTCGATACGAGCCCAGACGTGCGTGTTTGGACAAAGACAAACAATGGTAGGTTCACGACGAGGACTGCATATGACATCCTGAGACAAGAGTGTGAAGTCACTGTGGAGGGAGAGTGGGAGAAACTATGGAAGACTGCAATGCCTGAAAAGTACAAAACATTTGGCTAGTTACTGATGCATGATGATATATTAACAAATAGCATAAGATTATGAAGGCAACTAACTACAGATGGTACGTTCTCTAGGTGTCGTATTCAGGAGGAAACCATGTGCCATGCACTTAGAGAATGTACCTATGCACAAAAGGTTTGGAGAAAAATCCTGTCCAGACAAGATCTTATTGAATTTAATCAAATGGAGGCCAATTGCTGGATTGATAAACTGATGAAGAAGGATGGCAAGGCTAGAAGAAGATTTCTAATCATCTGTTGGGCCATATGGAGAGCTCACAATCAAGTTGTATTAAAGAAAAACCACGACAGTAGAGAGGCAACTGCAATGGATTACAAATGAGCTACATATGATTGAGAAAGCTTGGAGAAATGAAATTGTTAGTCAAGAGACTAGGAAGGTGATACATTGGTAAAGACCACCGCAAGGGTGGGTGAAAATTAATACTGATGCAGCCTGGAAATCTGACAGAGCAACTGTGGTGATCATTGCACGTGACTCACATGGGCGTTGGATAGATGGACACATAAGAAGGGTAAAGGCCAGATCGGCAACCCAAGCAGAGATCATAGGGGTGGATGTTGCGCTGGAATTAGTTAACAGAAATAGAGTGATCGAGCTCATTGTGGAGACTGATTGTAAGGCATTTTTTGAAATGTTACACTCAAAAGAGGTGGAGTATCCGAGATAGACAAGGCCCTTAAATAGGATCAAGCAGGTGTTGGAGAAGCATCAGGGCTGGAGACTCACGTTCAGTCTGTGAGAAAGCAATCTAATGGTTGATAGGTTGGCGAAGGAATTCCAAAAACAACCCATTGGGTTTCATGATCTACCTAGACCTCCTGATTGTATTGTTGATATCATTGATAAGGAGGATTGTAAGGGAGGTAGTACCTCCAAGTTTCTTTCTCAAAATAATTTAGATGTGTGTACTCATTTTTTGTATTGGCTTGCAAGAGGAGGGCAAGATGAATAAATAGCCTCATGGTTTCCCCCCAAAAAAATCATTTGATGATTGCAATGGAATATTGTAATTGATTTAATTAATAAATAAAGGAAAACTTCCAATTTATTCTGATTAATTGAGTTATGAGATAATGATGTAACATAATAAATGTCTAGATAATGATATTACTCAATGACACATGTCTTCAGCACGAGCACCTGAACAGTGAGATCATATGGATGTTAAGAGTATATATACTTTCTCATTATGTCTTTGATCCATTGTTATTTTGGAAGGTTGATAGACATCAATAACACATAAGATCAGAGTGTGAGTTAGTTGATGACAGAATCTCATTAGTCATGATATGGAAATATCAAACCAAGCACACAGATACATGTTAGAGAATAGTGTATCAAATAGACCCACCTTGAGACTGACACATGGAAACCATTACCATGGTAGTCATAGTCAACTATCACAAGTGATGGTGGTGTTTGTGGTTCTTAGCCCTGAAATCACTGCACTCATCACATGTCATTTGGTACGCTTTGACAACATCAAGCGTAGTCTTGAAACATGGGTTGTTATAATGATGATGAGTGGGTGATCGTGACACATGGGGATTGACTGTGAGTGATAGAGATGGGATTTGTCCCTCCTACATGAGTATGATATCCAAGGCCTCTTGATTAGTGAGACTGAGAAAAGTATGGCCATGCGCATGTTTGTCAATATGTGATATTGAACTTACATATATATTAGATAGTCTGCTCTGGTTCAAGAAGCAAGATTCAATGTTTAAGAGGGTGACTAATCCATGCCTGGAGTTCAATATGTATACCAGTTACAAAGGAATTATATAAACACTACAACACCATAAATAGATTGTAGGTTGAAGTTGTTCTCCAACTTTCCATTCACTTGGGTAGCACTGATGTGAGACTAGGCACCACTTTTTACTTGTGATGTCATAAGATAGTCATGGACATTCATTGTCAATATGATTTGGAACTTATAGGGTCACACACAAAGGTCTCGACATAGAAGAGGAGTTTAATCTTGAATGACAATTAGTTAATTACTAAAGTGTTTAGGTAATTGATTCTGTTGGGTTTTAGGGGAGACATAGAAGGCAGCGGAAACAAAAAAAAATCTCTCTACATAACCCAGAATGAAGGAATCATGTCAATGTCTATACAATAGGAAGGATGGTTTGTAGAGGCATACCTTGTCCCGAGGCTTGCTCGGCGACGTTACCTCGTGTCTTGCACGGTCTTCACCTCCGGTCTTGGACGGTGTCTGTGCAGCTCCTGGTCTCACCGAGACTGTCGGGTTTTGACAGCTATCCTCCGACCGGCAGAAGTCTCCCGCCTCTGCAGTCGTCCACACGGACTTCCTGGAACTCCGATATCCTTGTCCCACAAGGAATCGGAAGGAGTCACATCCTCCTGTCAACGTACTAGTCACCGACACACTCTCCTGCAACTAGTCATTGTTCTGTAGTTGTCTTTCCCTTGGTGTGTCTCCCTTATCGGGTAGCACTTGCTCGGGCTCTCTTGGTTACCACAACCAGAGAGAACGAAAACTTTGCAGAGAAACTGGAGTTCTAAGTTGTACTTTAAGAAGCCCCCAATACCCCTATATATATAGGAGAGTCATGGGATAGGGTTCTCTACCCCTTGCAATGTGGGACTAAAGTAGGAGTAGAAGGGTTCGACATTTTCCACAAAATCGGACAAATTGTGCCAGTTGAACTGATCATTTCAACCCTGAAACAGTCGGTTGGTGACCTCAGCCGATCGTTTCACACCTGAACCGATTGTTTGGGGCATCTGAGCCGATCGGTTCATGCTTGAGACGATCGGTTCATGCTCTTGGTCCAACTTGAATTGACTTTACTTGTTTGTTTCCAACTAATCAACTATTTGTCCTTGTCCAAATCAAATTTGACAAGTGAAATGAATTCGGTTGGTCAGCCGACCAGTTCAACTAAGTGAACCGATTGGTTCATGACCTGAGCCACTTGTCTCACTAGCCTGAGCCGATCAGTTCATCTCCATGAGCCGATCAGTTGGGGTAGCAGGTCAGTCAATCACAGTTTCAATCAATCTGATACTCTAATCATTTGATCGAACACCTTGTATAATTTTGAGCTATCAATTGATTGGGTGTTTAATTGAACTACTAAACTCCTTTAGTAATCAATCTAAACATCATTTGTGGACAAACTCCTCTTCCAGGTTAAATCCTTTGTGTGTGACCCTACAGGTCCATTTCACGTTGGCAGTGAAACTTCATAACACTTATGACTTCACAAGCAAAAAACAGTGCCTAGTCACACATCAATGCTACCCAAGTGAAATAGAAAGTTGGAGAACAACTTTCAATCCTACAATCCGTGAATGGTGTTATAGAGAATGTATAATTACTAATGTCCTGAATGAACTCAAGGCATGGTATAGTCATCCTTTCAATGTTCATCCATTTCCTTAATCTCAGAGCAGACTGGGTGAGATGTGTGTGACATCAATATCACATATTGATTCACACATGCATGCGCATGCCTTTCTCAATCCTACTCATCAAGTGGCCATGGACATTAAACTCCCTTAGGAGGGACAAATCCCATATCTATCACTCACCCCTTAAAAGCCCCATGTGTCAAAGTCACCCAATCATCACCGTTATAACAATCCATGTTTCAGGACTGCGTTTGATGATGTCAAAGTGTACCCAACGACATGTGTTGAGTGTAGTGATTTCAGGTCGAAGAATCACATTCACCGCCATCACTGTGAGAGCTAATTGTGACTGCCAAATCATGGTTCCATGTGTCACTCTCACGGTGGGTCTGTCTGGTATACTTGTTCTCTAACAAGTACCTATGTGCTTGGTTTGATATCACTATATCATGACTAATGAGATTCTGTCATCAACCAACACACAATCTAGTCTTTAGTGTATTGATGTCTATGGTTATTTCCACAATAACAACTGACTAGGGACTGAACAAGAATGCATACTCTTAACATCTGTATGATCTCATCGTTTAGGTCCTCAACCCAAAAGCATACGTCATTGAGTAAAACAATTCTTTAGACATCTATCATGTTACACTATCATCTCCGAAATAGTTAAACATATAGATCGGAAATTGCCTTTATTATTATTCAAATCATTTACAAAGTATCCCATTACAATCATCACATGACTTGCTCTATGGGCATACATACCAACAGAATCCCACTTGTACTTAGAGCCAGTCACCTAGGAACCTCAGTCCTTGTGACCTAGCATGACCATCATGCTTCTGCTGAGAAAGGGCCTTTGTCAGTGGATCAGCTATGTTGTCTTCAGTTGATACTTTGAAAATCCTCACATCTACTCACTGTACGATCTCTCATATGAGATGGAAGCGCCGCAGTATGTTCTTAGACCGTTGATGTGATCTGGGCTCCTTAACTTGAGCAATAGCTCCATTATTGTCACAATAAAGCTAATTGCATCACAGCTACTGGGAACTACACCGAGTTCAGAGATGAACTTCCTGATCCACATAGCTTCCTTTGCTGCATGTGAAGCAGCAATATACTCGGCCTCTGTAGTAGAATCAGCAACTGTTTCTTGCTTGGAACTCTTCCAGCTCACAGCTCCATTGTTTAGGTAAAATACAAATCCTGACTGCGATCTATAATCATCTTTGTCGGTTTGGAAGCTTGCATCAGTGTAACCTCTTACAACTAGTTCTTCCTCACCGCCGTATCCAAGGAACTGATCCTTAGTCCTTTGCAAGTACTTGAGGATGTTCTTTACGGCTGTCCAGTGAGCATCCCCGAGATCTGACTGGTACTTGCTCATCATTCTAAGGGCATATGAGACATCTAAGCGTGTGCACAACATAGCGTCCATGATGGATCTAATGGCTGATGCATATGGGATCCCATTCATACGCTCCCTCTCTTCACAAGATTGGGGACATTGAGCTCTAGAGATGGTGACTCCATGTAGCATGGGGATGTTGCCTCTCTTTGAGTTCTCCATGTTGAACCGCTTCAGCACTTTGTCAATGTACGTGCTTTGACTTAGTCCGAGAAGCCTTTTAGATCTATCTCTATAGATCTTAATACCTAGAATGTAGGATTCTTCTCCTAAGTCCTTCATTGAGAAAGTATTCCCAAGCCAAGTCTTTACCTTCTCTAAGGCTGAGACATCATTTCCCATCAATAGTATGTCATCCACATATAATATGAGGAATGTGGTCATGCTCCCATTAACCTTCTTGTACACACAAGGTTCATCTTCATTCTGAATAAAGCCAAACACTTTGACTTCCTCATCAAATCAAAGATTCCAACTCCGAGACGCTTACTTCAATGCATAGATTGACCTTTGTAGCTTACAGACGTTATTGGCATTCTTTGGATCTACAAAACCTTCAGGTTGTGTCATGTACACATCCTCATTTATATTCCCATTAAGGAATGTGGTTTTAACATCCATTTGCCAAATCTCATAGTCATAGTAAGCCACAATAGCAAGCATGATCCTGATGGACTTAATCATGGCAACTGGAGAAAAAGTTTCTTCATAGTCAACACCTTGAACATGTCGAAAACCCTTTGCAACCAATCTGCCTTTATAAGTTTGCACATTGCCATCCATGTCAGTCTTCTTATTGAAGAGCCACTTGCACCCTATGGGTTTTACCCCTTCAGGTGGTTCCACCAAAGTCCATACTTTGTTGGAGTACATGGATTCCATCTCAGATTTCATGGCCTCAAGCCATTTCTCAGAATCTGGTCCCTCCATAGCCTCTAGATAGGTAGTTGGATCATCATCTATGATCAACTCACCGCCTTCCTGAGTCACAAGGTATCCAAACCTCTCAGGTTCAAGGTGTGCCCTACTAGATCTATGAGGTCCTTGTATTACTTGAGGAGACTGAGATTCCACAACACCTTGTGAATCTCTATGTTCCTCTTGTACATCTAATGGTTCAATGTCTTCTTGTTGGGCTTGAACCTCTTCAAGCTCTATTTTCCTCCCACTGCTTCCTTTGGAAATAAATTCCTTTTCTAGGAATACAATTGTCCTAGCAACAAACACTTTGTTTTCAGTAGGATGGTATAAATAGTATCCCCTTATTTCCTTGGGGTATCCAACAAAATAATATTGATCAGACTTGGGTCCAAGCTTATTAGGAAATATTTTCCTGACATAAGCCTCACAACCCCAAATATTAATAAAAGACAAATCGGGATGCTTCTCGTGCCATATCTCATATGGTGTCTTTTGAACCAATTTAGATGGTACTCGGTTAAGTGTAAACGCGGTGGTTTTAAGAGCATAACCCCAGAAGGAAATCGGAATATCAGCGAAACTCATCATTGATCGCACCATATCCAGTAAAGTGTGATTCCTTCTTTCATACACACCGTTATGCTGTGGTGTTCCAGGCGGAGTCCATTGTGATACGTTACCACAGACTCACAGAAGGTCCTCAAACTCTTGGCTTAAGTATTCTCCACCACGATCGGATCATAGTGCTTTAATGCTTTTACCAAGTTGGTTATGTACTTCATTCATGAAATCCTTGAACCTTTGAAGGGTTTCTGACTTATGTTTCATCAGGTACACATAGTCATACCTACTGAAGTCATCAGTGAAGGCAATGAAATATTGATACCCACATCTGGCATTAGTTCTAAAAGGCCCACATACATCAGTATGTATGAGTCCTAATAGATCACTAGCTCTCTCACATTTACCTGAAAAGGGAGTCTTGGTCATCTTACCCAACAAACAAGATTCACATGTCTCTATTGATTCAGAATCAAAAGAGTCTAGATAACCATCTTTATGGAGTCTAGAAATGCATTTTTCATTTATGTGCCCTAGACGACAATGCCAAAGATACGTTTTGTTTGAGTTGTTGAGTTTTTTCCTTTTGGTGTTTAAGTTGTATACACTTGTCTCTAGATTTTTTAAGTATAGACCATAAGACATTGGGGCACTGCCATTAAAGATCCCATCTTTTGAAATGGAACACTTTCCATTCTTAATAAGAAATTCAAAACCATCCTTGTCTAAAAAAGAAACGGAAATGTATTCCTATTTATGGTAGGTACATAATAGAAGTTCTTCAACTCTATTATTAGCCCACTAGGTAGAGTTAACTCATAGGTTCTTACGGCACTGGCGGCAACTTTTGCCCCATTGGCAACACGTAGTTCAACCTCGCCTTTCCCCAAAGGCCTACTCCTTTTAAGATCCTTCACATTTGAACAAATATGAGATCCACATCCGGTATCAAGTACCCATGACAAGGAAGTAGTAAAGTTAATCTCTATCATGTATACACCAGAAGTAGAGTTCTCTATCTCTTACTTCTTCTTCCATCATTCCTTCCATCCTCTCCATGTTTTGAGCACAGAAGAGCTTGGTTTGGCGAGAGAATCCTTCTCTCCCTTCGTTCCATTGATCTCTATCAATGAACTTTCCTTTTTCTTACTTGTCTCAAACAACGCATTAAGCATACATAGAGTGGATTCAAAGGCTATCGGTATATCTAGATTGTGCAGAACACTTCTCACAATCCTCAACCAGTTATGCAATTTATTCTCAATTAATTTGCCCATTTTAAAAGATGATTCTTATGCCATTCTACAAGAGAAAATTGCATTTGTCAAAACCCTATGGGGAGGCTGTTGTCTGCCACTAGGAGAGCAATGTCAACATGTTGTCTGTGGTGCATACAAGGAGGTGAATCATTCCTACTGACCTTGGTGCAGATCAGGAGGTGGTGTAGTAATCCTACTGCCCATAGTGCAGATCAAAGTGCACCAACAAGATGTGTCCCAGTACAACTAGACAATATTTTCAACAAGCATATGTTGTTTTTATTTCTCTAGGACTAGGTATATCCTGAAAACCATCCTTCCCATCTTAAAGTTATTGAAGCAATATGTTGGCTTATGGGGAATATGGAAGAATAAAATTTATGTTTCCGTTGCCTATCCTATAGCCATATTTCCTAAATAGTGGTATCAGAGTCAACGCCAAATACTATATATATATATATATATATATATATATATATATATATATGTGCAATTTACATATGTCTCCCTAAAAGTGTTTTGATGGTGGATGTGTAGCATGGCTCTGTCCAATAACCCCTATTATCTGTGCATGGATGTGTGGCTGGTTAGTCTTGTTTATCTTAGTCTGTGCATCGAACCTCTATCTTAAACTTCCCAATGTAAAGTTAATTCTTTCCTACCTTTTCTCCCCTCAAATGTAACTCGAGGTTTCCTTGAAACTATGTAAAAGTAGGACAATTTACTTTCTTGTTTCGATGAAGAAGAAGGAAACCAATTCTGGACCAATCGACTGTCTCAACCGTGAGATGGCCACCTGGAGGTGCAGAGTCATCCCTCTGGAGTAGCCAGATGACCATCTGGCGAGCCGACCAGGAGTCCAATGGACTGAGGTGAATCGATTGTTTGGAGGAGCCAAATGATCAACCACAGGATGACCAACTGACTGTTTGGAGGAGTGAAATGACCGGCTTGAGGTGACCAGATGAATGGACAAGAGGCGAGACAATTGGTTCAAGGGTTGAACCAGTCAACCCGGATTGATAAGCATGAATCTTCATCGACAACATGTTTCTGAATGTGATGTGGACCTAGATTGTGGTCATTCCTTGTGGCTCTAAGGAATTACATTAGGCTGGCCATAACCATCACTTTCGTTTATTGAATGTTTTTGTTGTGGGATATAGCATGTATATGATATGTACTATATATGTAGTCATTGGATAAAGTATATATATTTATAATTACAAACTCCCACAAATAAAAACTATATTAGGACTTAGATGCTTACCAATAGAAACACACATGCAAAGTTTGATCAACTAAGCACAGGATACACCTTTGCATGGTGTGTCGTCTGTCACGTGGAAGTGTGATGGTAGATATGTAAGTTCTGCCTTCGTAGGATGCATATCTATCATGTTGGCTATTGGGTCAGGCTTAAACTAATGATTCTTAGAACATATAAGCCCATAAGAATGCAGATGATTATGGCAAGGAGTTACGCATATCATCTATCAATAATTACATATGATGAAAATGGTAAAAGTTACCTACCTTGATAGTTGACTATGTTTTGTGGCATTAGTTGGGCCACATTTGAATTATCTTAGATCTGGCCCATGAGAATATTGTATGTTGTGATATTCCAAATTGATATGTGAGGGCTATAAATTTGAATTAAAATAGTGGGATCAATAATAATTAAAGACCTAATTAATATCATCAAAATTTTCAAATCAAATCAAAAGTTTTTGACAAATGTAACTTGTAGAATTGAATGACAAACAAATCCATATTGTGATCATTCCTTAAGAAGGACAAACTTGATGGGACAAATTTCCATGACTGGTTTTAGACTTTGAGAAGGGTTGTCAATGAAGAGTGAAAACTCTACATCCTTGATAAATCCATGCCAGAATTACCTGCTCCTGACCCACCTAGGGCACAAGTGGATGCTTATTGGAAGCATTCCAATGATGCCTTAGAGATAAAGTACATTCTGCTTAGCTGCATGAACCATTAGTTGCATAAGCAATATGTGGACATGAGTGTTCTTGAGATGGTGACACATCTTAAGAAAGTGACACTTGGCCTTACAAGGAAAGAAAGGGATGGTATCATCAAGGTGTTGCTTGAGTCTAAGCTTTCAGAGGGAACCTCAATTAAAGAACATGTTCTCAATGTGATTGGACATGTGTCTCAACTTAAAGAATTGAGATTCACCTTGAGATAAGAGTTTGCCATTGATTTCATTCTAAAGACAATGACATAATCATATAGCCGCTTTATTGCATGTTATCATGTGACTAATACGGCTGGTCAGATGTCAGGATTGCTTGCCATGTTGATTCAGGCTGAAGTAAAATTGCAGAAGGACAAATATGTAATGATGATCAATGGAACTGAGTCTAAGGATCAAGGCCAGATTGAGAAGAGTTATGAGGTCAAGCCTAAATCCAAATCTTCAACACTCAAGATAAGGAGAAAGAAAAGTACAAGAGGGATCCAACCTTTATACTTCAAGGAATTCTAGAAGAAGAAGATGGGGATGGTTATTTCCACTTAGGTATATATCTTATTGAGATAAATCTATATACTTCTTCATCATTTGTACTAGATACCAGATGTTGATCTCACATATGTTCAAATATTCAGGGTCTGAAAAGAAGTAGGCCTTTGGGAAAAGGCGAGGTGGAATTGTGAGTTGCTACTAGTGCAAGAGTTGCGGCCAACACAGTTGGAACCTATAGTTTGTGCCTGCTCACATGGCTTGTAATAGAGTTAAAGAACTGCTAACATGTTCCTTCTATAAATAGAAACATCATTTCTATCAATTGTATGGACAAAGATGCATTTGAATTCCATATTAAAAAATGGTCGATGATCTATTTTCAGAGATGAGATATTTTATGGAAGTGCCCCAATGTCTTGTTGTCTTTACTTGTTAAATCTAAAGACAGATGAATATAATGTTAATACCAAAAGACTAAACAACTCAAACAAAACATACCTTTGTCATTTCTGTCTAGGTCACATAAATGAGAACCGCATATCTAGACTCCATCAAGATGGTTATCTGGACTCTTTTGATCTAGAATCAATAGAGACATGTGAATCTTGTTTGTTGGGCAAGACGGCTAAGATCCCATTCACTGGTAACAATGGAAGAGCTAGTGATCTATTAGGACTCATACATATTGATGTATGCAGACCTTTTAGAACAACTGCTAGAGGTGGATACCAATACTTCATTACCTTTCCTAATGACTTCAGTGGGTATGAATATGTTTATCTAATGAAACACAAGTCAGAGACTCTTGAGAGAATCAAGGAGTTTATGAATGAAGTATAGAACCAAATTAGTAAAAGTATTAAGGCACTTCATTTTGATCGAGGTTGAGCATACTTAAACTAAGAGTTTGAGAACCTTCTTAAAGCCCGTGGGATTGTATCCCAATCGACTCATACTGGAATGCCACAACATAATGGTGTGTCAAAAAGAAGGAATCACACATTGTTGGATATGGTGCGATTGATGATGAGTTTAGTTGAGCCTCTGCATACCTTTTAGGGAGATGATCTAGATACCGTTCCGTATACACTTAACCGAGTACCATCTAAATCGGTTCAAAAGACACCATATGAGATATGGCATGGGAAACATCCCAAAATGTCTTTTATGAGGATTTGGGGATGTGAAGCTTATGTTAAAAGAATGGTTTCTGATAATCTTGGCCCTAAATATGATAAATGTTATTTTGTTGGATATCTTAAGGAAACAAGAGGATACTACTTTTACTCCCAATCTGAAAACAAAGTGTTTGTTGCCAGGGATGTTATATTCCTTGAGATGGACTTCATTTTCTAAGGAACTAGTGGGAGGAAAGTGGAGCTCAAAGAGGTTTGAGACCAACAAGAGAACATTGAACCAATAGATGTACAAGAGGAACAAAGAGAATCACAAAACATTGCTAAATGTCAAATTCCTCAAGTAACATAGGAACCTCAAAGATCTAATTGGACAAGCCTTGAACCTAAGAGATATGGACATCTTGTGACTCAGGAAGGTAGTGAATTGGTAGTAGATGATGAGACAATTAACTATCTAGATGCTAGTAGGGTCCAGAATCTAAGAAATGGCTTGAGGCCATGAGATCTGAGATAGAATCCATGTATACCAACAAAGTATGGACTTTAGTGGATCCACCTGAAGGGGTAAAACCAATAGGGTGCAAGTGGGTATTCAAGAAGAAGACTGACATGGATGGAAAAGTTCAAACCTATAAGGGTAGATTGGTTGCAAAGGGTTTCAGACAAGTTCAAAGTGTTGACTATGACAACGTTTCTCTAGTGGCCATGGATAATTCCATTAGGATACTTCTTGCTATCATGACTGTGAAATCTGGGAGATGGATGTTAAAACCACATTCCTTAATGAGAATCTTGTTGAGGATGTGTATATGACACAACCTGAAGGTTTTACAAAACTAAAGGATGCAAATAAAGTCTGTAATCTGCAAAGGTCAATCTATGGATTGAAACAAGCATCTCGAAGCTAGAATCTTCATTTTAGTGAGATAGTCAAAGATTTTGGCTTTATTTAAAATGAAGATGAACCTTGTGTGTACAAGATGGTTAGTGGGAACATTGTGACATTCCTCGTATTTTATGTAGATGACATACTATTTATGGGGGATGACATCCCTACTTTACAAAATGTAAAGACATGTCTTGGAAATACAGTTTATATGGAAGACTTGGGAGAAGCATCCTACATCTTGGGGATAAAGATCTACAGAGATAGATCCAAGAGGCTTCTTGGACTAAGTCAAAGCACATACATTGACAAAGTATTGAAGAGGTTCAACATGGAGAATTTAAAGAGAGGAAACCTGCCTATGTGTCATGGTGTCCCCATCTCTAGAGCTCAATGTCCCAGTTCTTGTGAAGAAAGGGAATAAATGAGTTTGATTCCATATGCCTCAGTAATTGGATCAATCATGTATGTAATGTTATGCACATGTCCAAACATTTTGTCATGAACATGACAAGCATATATTAGTCAGATCCAGGTGATGTTCACTGGATAGATGTAACGAACATCGTCAAGTACTTGAGAAGGACTAAGGATCGACTCTTGGTCTACGACAAAGAGGAAGAGTTGGTGGTAAAAGGTTACACTGATGCAAGCTTCCAGACTGATCAATATTATTACAGGTTGCAATTAGGATTTGACTTTTGCCTCAACAATGGAGATGTGAGCTGGAAGAGTTCCAAGAAAGAAATTGTTGTTGATTCTACAATAGAGGTTGAGTATATTGTTGCATTGAATGCAGTAAAGGAAGTTGTATGGATCAAGAAGTTCATTTCAAAACTTGGGATAGTTTAAAGCATCAGCGACGTTACTGAGCTATATTGTGAAAATAATGGAGCTATTGCACAATCTAAGGAACCCAATTTGGACCAACGTTCAAAGCATATTCAAATATTGTTCCATCTTATATGGGAGATTATACAGTGAGGAGATGTTAAAAAATTTAGAGTACCAACTGAGAACAATATTGTTGACCTCTTGACAAAGGCACTTTCACAAAAGAAGCATGATGAACATGTAAGATCACTTGGGATAAGATTCTTAAGTGATTGTCTCTAAGTGCAAATGGGAGTATGTTGGTTTGTATGCCCAGAGAGCCAATCATGTGATGATTGTATGACATAATTTGTAATCTAATTGATTAATAAATAAAGTCAAACTTCTAGTTTATTTTGTTTAATTAAGTTATGAGATAATGATGCAACATAATAAATGTCTAGAGAATGATATTACTCAATGACATATGTCTTCAGCATGAGAACATGAACAATGAGATCAAATGGATGTTAAGAGTATAAATACATTCTCATTATATTCCGGATCAGTTGTTATTGTGTAAGGTTGATAGATAGAAATAACACAAAAGATCAGAGTGTGAGTTGGTTGATGAGATTTTTGGTTGATGAAAAAATCTCATTAGTCATGATATCACAATATCAAACCAAGAACACATATACATGTTAGAGAACAGTGCATCAAAAAGACCCACTGTGAGACTGATACATGGAAACCATTACCATGATAGTCATAGTCAACTCTCACAAGTGATGGTGGTGTTTGTGGTTCTTAGACCTAAAATCACTACACTCATCACATGTCGTTTTGTACACTTTCACATCATCAAACAAAGTCTTGAAATATAGGTTGTTATAACGGGGATGAGTGGGTGACTGTGACACATGGGGATTGACTATGATTGATAAAGATGGGATTTGTCCCTCCTAGAAGAGTATGATATCCAAGGCCTCTTGATAAGCAAGACTGAGAAATGCATGGCCATGTGCATGTGAGTCAGTATGTGATATTGAGCTTACATATATCTTAGACAATCTGCTCTAGTTAAGGAAACAAGATTAGATGTAGAAGAGGGTGACTACTCAATTCTTCGAATTCAATCTAGATAGCAATGACAAAATAATTATACAAATACTGCAACACCATACACAAATAGTAGGTTGAAGTTGTTCTCAAACTTTCCATTGACTTGGGTTGCACTAATGTGTGACTAGGCACCACTTTTTTCTTGTGATGTCATAAGATAGTTATAGACGTTCACTACCTACGTGATATGGGACCTATAGAGTCACACACATAGGACTCAACCTAGAAGAGGAGTTTAATCTTAGATGACAATTGAATTAATTACTAAAGTGTTTAGGTAATTGATTCACGCAAGAAATCAGACGGCTACACTACCAGACAAGTGTCTCACTAGGTGAGACGGCCCTCTGGAGTGCCAACAAGCATCTCAAGTGTTGAGATGGTTGTTTGGGGTCACCAGGCTAATTTGAATTGAAATTGGCTACAGAACAAACTGACTGAACTGACCGGCATGGCTCAGGTCACCACACGACCGTCTGGGTGACTGAGATGATCGTCTCACATGGGCAAGATTAGTTAGTTTAGCCAAAGTAAGGCTATAGATACTTACTATATTTGTTTTGCATTACTTCTTGTGTAAGGAATTAATATGTAATATTAATTGGAATCAAGTTGGCAATTTCGTATGTGATTGTGAAACTACAAAATGGTCGTCTCTGTTGGTATGTATGCCCATAGAGCCAATCATATGATGATTGGACATGCCATTAGATACCTATTTTGTATATTCAGTTATGAGATAATGAATTACATAATAAATGTCTAGAGAATGATATTACCCAAAGACATATGTCCTCAAGAACGTGACTAGGAAGAATGAGATCATACAAATATTAGAGTATATACATTCTCACTATTTCCCTGATTGATATTTATTGTGGAAGGTAGATAGACAACAATAACACATAAGATCAGAGTGTGAGTTGGTTAATGACTAAATCGTATTAGTCATGATATGGAAATATCAAACCAAGCGCAAAGATACATGTTAGGGAACAATGTATCAGACAGACCCACTGTGAGACTAACACATGGAAGCCATCATCATGGAATTCGTATTCAACTCACATAGTGATGGTGGTGGTTATGGTTCTTAGTCATGAAATCACTACACTCATCACATGTCGTTGGGTACACTTTGACATCATCAAACGCAGTCTTGAAACATGGGTTGTTATAACGGTGATGATTGGGTGACTTTGACACATGGGATTGACTGTGATTGATAGATATGGAATTTGTCCCTCCTACAGGAGTATGATATCCTAGGCCTCTTGATTAGTGAGACTGAGAAAAGTATGGTCATAAGCATGTGAGTCAATATGTGATATTGAGGTTACATATATCTCATGCAGTCTGCTCTGGTTCATGGAACAAGATTGAATAATAATGAGGATGACTTCTTCATGCCTCTAGTTTAATATGGATATCAGTGACAAATGAACTATATAAACACTATATCACCATACACAGATTGTAGGTTGAAGTTACCCCCCAACCTTCCATTCACTTAGGTAGTAATGACGTGCGACTAGGCACCACTCTTTGCTTGTGATGTCATAAGCTAGTTATGGATATTCACTGCCAATGTGGTATGTGTTGGTATGTATGCCCAGAGAGCCAATCATATGATGATTGGATTGGCATATGTTCTGATTGATTTGATAAATATCAAAGGCAAGCTTCCAATTTATTCTAGCTCAATCAATTATGAGATATATGATGCAGAAAAATAAATGTCTAAAGAATGACAATACTCAATGACGTATGTCTTCAGGTTAAGGACCTGAAAAATGAGATCATACAGATGCTAAGAGTATGTATATTCTTGTTATGTCCCTATTTGGATGTCATTGTGGAAGGTTGATAGACAACAATGACACATCAAGACTAGAGTGTATGTTGGTTGATGACAGTGTCTCATTAGACATGATATATGATATCAAACCAAGCACATACATACATGTTAGAGAACAGTGTATCATACATACCACCATGAGAGTGACACATGGAACCATGACATGGTAGTCAGAATCATCTCTCATACTGATGGTGGTGATTGTGATTCTTAGACCTAAAATCACTACACTCGTCGAATGTGATTGGGTACACTTTGACATCATGAAACATAGTCCTGAAACATGGGTTGGTATAAAGGTGACAATCAAGTGGCTTTGACGCATGAGATATACTATGAGTAATAGATATGGGATTTGTCTCTCCTAAGGGAGTATGATGTCCAGGCCACTTGATAAGTGAGACTGAGAAAGGCATGTGCATGCACATCTGAATTAATATATGATATGGATGTCACACATATCCCAGATAGTCTGCTCTAGTTCAAGAAACATGATTAAATGTTGAAAGGATGACAACTCCATTCCTTGAGTTCACTCAAGATATCAAAGATAAAGGAATTATTCATTCATTGGAACACTGATCACAGACTATAGGATTGAAAGTTGTTCTCCAGCTTTCCTTTTCACTTGGTTACCACTGATGTGTAACTAGGTACCGCTCTTTGCTTGTGATGTCATAAGCTAGTTATGGACATTCACTGCCAACGTGAAATGGTACCTATAGAGTCACACACAATGGATTAACCTGGAAGAGGAGTTTATCCATGAATGATGTTTGGATTGATTACTAAAGTATTTAGGTACTCAATAAAACATTCTATCAATAGACTTGACTCAGAATCATCAAGTTCAAATGTTGAACTAACTGATTAGAGTGTCAGATTGATTGAAGACTGAATTGACTGTGTTCTGCACAATTTGGGCCACCAACCGACCGGTTTATTGGGTGAATCGATCGGCTCATGGTCAGTGAGATGATCGGTTCACTCTAGTGAATTGATTGGTTCAACTAGACCAAATGAGCAATGTTGAGTTATCCCAGTTTGTGAGAAAAGTTTATTCATTTCACTTATTCAATTTGATTGGGACAATAATTAATCTTTACATTAATTAGAAATGAAAGTCAATTGCCAGAAGGTCTGGGAAGTGAAATGACCGGTTCACTGGGTGAACTAATCGGCTCACCTTGTGAAATGACCAGTTCAGTTATGATACGACTGGTTCACCTATCGCAGTGCAAATTGTTCACAAAAATTCCAGACCCTTCTACTCCCACACAGACTGGGAACCCTGACCCTTCCCTCTACTTTAAATAGAGGTGTACAGGGGGCTTCTCTATAGAGACAACTCAGAACATTAGTTGCTCTACAAAGTTGTTGTCCTCTTTGGTTTTGGTAATCGAGAGAGCCCAAGAAAGTTCTATTCATCCAGAGAGGAACAACGGGGGAATGACAACTGCTGGAAGACAAACTTGTTGTGGGAGAATGTGTTGGTGACTAGAACACCAAAAAAAGGGGACAACTCATTCTAGTCCATCCTTCAGGATGAATAGAGTTCCTTGTAGTCCGTGTGGACTATCTATAGAGGTGGGAGACTTTTTATGCTCAGGAGGACGACATTCAACTGCAGTCTGGGTCAAGACCAGGAGCTGCACAGACGATGTCAAAGACAGTGGTTGAAGACCACACTTGCTGCGAGGTATAGTCACTGAGCAAGCCTCAATACTAGGTATGACTCGCTAAAACCATCCTTCCCATTATATAGATGTTGATGCGATCTGATGGTTATATGTTATATCCTCAATTTTCTAAATTCAGAATTGAAATGTAATTCCTCCTTTTAAAGATATATGAACATGTAATTGTTTGATTTGATTTGAATGTATGTATTTCATTAATAAATGGCATTGATTGTGTGATTTCGTAGGCCTTATTGGATATTGGGCACAATAAAAAGAAAAAGGAAAAAAAAGGAAAAAAGAAATTCAGTTAATAAAAGAATAATAAAGAAAAGGGGAAAAGAAAGAGGTAGAAGTCTCTAGAAGGCTAGGAGGTAGCCTCCAAAGGTGGATTTTGTATCTTTGGGATTTTTTGGGTTCCGAGGAGCCCAATTTGCAAAGATAACAAGAAAGGAGAGGGAAAATACCAATTAAATTAGCTTTATTGAAAGATAACTTGCTTATGAAGGAAATATCATTTTCCTTTGGAATTTGGGACTCAATTTTTATACACAAGTATATATGTCGATCCAAAGTTTCCTTTAAAATTTTGTTGAAAAAGGATGCACGATTTACGAGATATGGATTTTTGAAGTTATCCTAAAGTGGAAAGGTATATGTGTCACGATTTATATGGGATTTAAATCTCGATTTCAGTTATTAGGCGAGCAATCACGATCGTCAGATCTGTGATCGAACGGTTGGGACCAAGTCCCAGTATCGCGAGAACTGAGTTACAATAGTGTGTGGATCGATTAGAGATTTGTGCGAGATGGAGGTGATGAGATGATTCAAGGATGAGTCCATCACCTTCGGGAGTCTGCTCCAGTGTTATCTAACCCAACATGTGGGTGGTTACATCAACGAATGAGAGAATCCCCAAAATCCTGGAGTCGAGGACCGACCCTATATATAGGGGGATACTATGTGGGACCAGCTCATCTACAAACCTTTCTCGTATGTTCAGAGCACAGAGACGAGTGATTTCATGTGGTTAATTTGATAGTTTGCCCTGTTCTTCCTCCTCGATGACCAACAACCCTCTCTGGAGCACCAACGGCTCGTAGGTAGTGAAGAAGCGGAGAAAGCCAGCAATTGAAGGTACCCTCGAGTCCATGAAGAGAATGTGAAGCTTCCGGGCCTTTTGGTTTGCACATAGGTGGTTGGGATCTCAAGGTCAATGAGGGAGTTGACTCGCGGAGTTCTACTGGCTAGTGCAGAAGGTTGAAGATGATGCCTGGTGTTTTTACCAAATTGCCCACCTGCTCCTTCAGTCCAGGTGAGGGTAGTCCTATCTTTTGCTTCTTTTGATTAGCGAGCGAGGTGCGCACTGTGGATCGTTTGATCCTGTGTGGTCCAGCATACCACTGATCGAGTGACCGAGATTTTATGGCATTTTCCTAATATAATTCCTCTCTGCTAGAAAATCCAAGAAAATACCTTTCTTTGCAAAAATCATAGAAATTAATAGGAAGGTCAGATGAAGAAACTTTATATATGAAAAATGATCAGAAAAATACAAGTAATATGATAAAAATAGTTTTAGCATATGATTTCATTTATAATTGCAAAAGTACCTTGAGTTGATCATAAAATGCATTAAATTTAGGTTAAAACCCCTAATGATGATTAGAGATCAAATCTAAGATGCTTAATGGGTCAATTCGAGTGTTAATGACCTGTTGAAAAAAAAGTAAGGCTTGAATCTGAAATTAGATTATAATTGGTTTTCTTTAGGGTTTTAATCCATGAATATATGATAATACATGTAGAAGCCCTAATCTAGGGTAAATAAGGAAATTAACTTGAACAATCCAAATTATTTGGGAAAATGTTGTTATCTCTTGATCCTAAGCCTATTAGGAAGAATGTAACATGCTAGTTAGGGTTTGTGATTAGATTTATTGATTTAGGGTTTATAGTGTCAATGATGAGGATGAACCCTAATGAAACCCTAAAAGGAAGTAGGAAATCCTAGGAAGCGAGTTCATATGAGTGTAATCTGAGAAAGTAAATAGTAATTAAATTATATGATTGTTTTAGGATCATTGCTTGTGTGAACTGCTTGCTTGTCTGGATATTTCCTTACTGGGACTATTTTTAACTTGTTAATTCGACTGAACAGGTATGTGGTTACTTATGAATAATCGCCTTTAGTTTCATGACATTTCCCGGATGTTTCTCAATTGATTGCAACCTAAACAATTCGATGTTCAATTGCATAGTCCTATAAAGTCCCTATGTGTATCACAATTAATATACATGTGCTTCTCAAACCTACATGCCACCCTGATGTATGTTGCAAGACCAAGCCTCGGAGGGAAGTTTTGATTTGGTCAAGCCCTAGAGGGAAGATCATTGGGCACCCCTAAAGGTGACCCCAGGAACCAAGCTCAGGATGGAGAAGGTGGCCTTATGTCCCTTGCAAGGACAAAACCCTAAGAGAGGGTAATCTACGGTTTAGGGCAAAAGCGGTTGAGAAGTCACATAGAAAGCATATTTGGATTGTTAATAAATTATTTGTGATGTTTAGGTTGTTAGAAATTATTTGTGAAATTGTTATTGCTCTCCACATACCAGTATAAATATACTGATCGATGTTTTGTTTATCTGCATTTTAGGTACAATTCTGAAAATGGACAAACAGTAAATCAAAATATTGTGAAGATATAATTAACCTGTGCAAGGAGGATTAGTTAGTTAGACTTTTTCTATGGATAGAAGTCTAATTTTACAAGGTATGTAAAAATATTTATTTTATTTCAGCTTTTTAGTTTAGTAATAGTAGAATTTGATAATTATTTTTGATTAAATGGCAAACAATGGATCCTGAAATATTGGGATAACGTCTCTGACCTTTTGGTCTCCCTTGATTGGGGGTTACCCGGAGGCGGGGTTGTTACATTTGGTATCATATATGTGTTTTCTCAGTTAATCCTTAGTAATTATTAAATTTTACAAACTCTATAGAATTGAGGGAGTTATTAGAGGATTTTCCAAAGACGGAGGTGTCTAGAAAAGGATCATGCTCCGGGGGCTGGCAATATTTTCCTCCGCCCTACTAGCTGGTCATGAGAACTCCCAGATGTAGTGTGACTTCCTAGCCAATGTCTAAGGTTCTAACTCAAAATAAGATACATTTAGGGCTTTCTCATCTATTTCATCCCTTCTCAACCCTAATTTAATTAATTTTTCTAGTATTTAGGGTTTTTTCTCTCTCTTCACCACCCTATTGAGGTCAGGGTAAGTATGATAAGGATTAAGAGATCCTCCACCAAATTAATAAAAGGTATGTAAACAAGATGTCATCAGCATAAGTATAATTAGTTTAAATGTAAACTAAAGTTTGATTGTATGCTTATGTAGATGGCTCGTGTGAAGACCGTAGCTACCCCTGTTGAGGCTACCAAGAACCCAGCTAGGGGTTGGCCTCCCTGCAAGAGGAAGAGATCTTATGAGAAGAGGAAGAGGGACCAGGGTGACGAGTCCTCAAAGAAAGAAAGAGACCCAAGGGAGCCTCGCAAGAAGGCCCCGATCCTAAGCCAGGACCCTTTGACAACCCTGTGATGGACTAGGAAGTAGAACACATGTCCAAGGATGAGGTCAAGTATGAGGAAAACTAGACTGGTGGACCAAGATCGATAATGGTAGTTCACACCCCTGATGTCCTATGGATGGAATAGCAGAAGATGCTAACTAAGGCCATTAGTGCTCTGACCCTCAGGGATATAGCCAGAGATGAAAATGGTGAGTCACTTTCCGTTCATCCCTGACATGGAGTCACCATTCTAGACTTCATCAAGATGAATATCGAGAGATTCTAGCTAGAGGATAAGACCAAAGTGGTCGAAAAAGTGGATGCTTGGCTGCTGGTAGTTGAGAATGGTTTCTGCATGTTGGAGATGCAGCCGAACAAGAAGGTTCATTTTGCTGCTCATCTCTTAGAAGGGGCAACCAAGATCTGGTGGGAGAGTCACATCATGGGTCGAGATTTCAGTGAGGAGTCGATGGCATGGACCGACTTCAAGACTATCTTTATAGCCAGATTAATCCCCACCTCAGCTAAGAAGGAGAAGGAAAGAGAGTTCATCAACATGATCTAGGGTAGTCTATCTGTTGCAGACTTTGGATGCAAGTTTCACATCCTAGAGCATTTTGGGCACATGATGACTGAGGAGAGGTGGTGGACCATTTTGTGGAGTGTCTTCTGTTGGTATGTATGCCCTGAGAGCCAATCATGGGATGATTGGATACATTAAGATTGATTTGATAAACATCAAAGGCAAGGTTCCAATTCTTTCTGGTTCAATCATATGAGATAATGACAGAACATATTGAATGTCTAGAGAATGATAGTACTCAATGACGTATGCTTTCAGGTTAAGGACCTGAATGGTGAGATCATAAAGATGCTAAGAGTTTGTACATTCTTATTATGTCCCTAGTCGGATGTCATTGTGGAAGGTAGATAGACAACAATGACACACAAGACTAGATTGGAGTGTTGGTTGATGACAGAATCTCATTAGTCATGATATGGAGATATCAAACCAAACACATAGGTACTTGTTAGAGAACAAGCGTACTGAACAGACCCACTGTGAGTTTGACACATGGAACCATGACATGGTAATCACAGTCAGTTCTCACAGTGATGGTGGTGAGTGTGATTCTTTGACCTGAAATCACTACACTCAACACATGTCATTGGGTACACTTTGACATCATCAAACGCAGCCCTAAAACATGGGTTGTTATAAAGGTGATGATTGGGTGGCTTTGACACATGGGGCTTTTAAGGGGTGAGAGATAGATATGGGATTTGTCCCTCCTGAGGGAGTTTGATATCCATGGCCACTTGATAAGTAGGATTGAGATAGGTGTGCATGCATGTGTGAATCAGTATGTGATATTGATGTCATGCATATCTCCTCCAATCTACTCTAAGATCAAGAAAGTGAATGAACGTTGACAGGATGACTGTTCCATGCCTTGAGTTCATTCGGGATATCAGTGATAAAGGAATCATAAATTCACTATAACACCATTCACAGATTGTAGGATTGAAAGTTGTCCTCCAACTTTCCTTTTCACTTGGGTAGCACTTATGTGTGACTAGGCACCACTCTTTGCTTGTGAAGTTGTAAGTTTTATGGACATTCACTGCCAACGTGAAATGGACCTGCAGGGTCACACACATAGGATTTAACCTGGAAGAGGACTTTATCCACAAATGATGTTTAGATTGATTACTAAAGGAGTTTGGTAGTTCAATTAAACACTCAATCAATTGATAGCTTAGTATCATAGTGTTCAAGGTGTTGGACCGATTGATTAGAGTATCGGATTGATTGAAACAACAATTGAATAATTATGCACATTCTGCACTCCCAACCGATCGGCTCATGAGATGAACCAATCGGTTCAGGTTGGTGAACCGATCGGCTCAGGACAGGCTGAATCGACTGGTTCAAGGGTTGAACCGATCGGATCAACTGGCCCAAACAAGCGAGTTGGGAAAGTCAGGTTGGCAAGATATTTCTCTTCGTTTCACTTGTCCAATTTGATTGGAACAAGGATTGGTATTTGGATCAATTGGAAACAAAAGAGGAAAAATCAATCCGGAACTGACTAGGGCGGTGAACCGACCGGTTCAGAAGTGAACTGATCAGCTCAGGTGCCCCAAACGATTGGTTGAGGTGTCAACTGATCGGCTCAGGTCCCCAACCAACCGTTTCATGCTTGAAACGATCGGTTCAGGTGGCGCAGTTGGTTGTTTTGTCAAAAATCTCGAACCCTTCTACTCCTACTTTAATCCTGCATTGCCCGGGGTAGAGAACCATGTCCCATGACCCTCCTATATATAGGGGTATTATGGGCTTCTCAATAACAACAACTCAGAACACCAGTTGCTCTGCAAAGTTGTCGTTCTCTCTGGTTGTGGTAACCAGGAGAGCCCGAGCAAGTGCTACCCGATAAGGGAGGCAAAGCAAGGGAAAGACAACTGTAGAAAAGCGACTGGTGGTAGGAGAGTGTGTCAGTGACTAGTACGTCGATAGGAGGGTGTGACTCCTTCCGATTCCTTGTGGGACAAGGAGATCGGAGTTCTAGGTGGTCCGTGTGGACTACTTCAGAGGCGGGAGACTTCTGCCGCTCGGAGGACAACTGTCAATCCCGATAGTCCCGGTGAGACCAGGAGCTGCACAGACACCGTCCAAGACCGGAGGTGAAGACCGTGCAAGCTGCGAGATAACATCACCGAGCAAGCCTCGGGACAAGGTATGTCTCTACAAACCATCCTTCCTACTGTATAGACGTTGACACGATTCCTTCGTACTGGGTTTGGGAGAAGGAATTTTTTTTTGTTTCCGCTGCCTTCTCTGTCTCCCCTAAAACCCAACAGTGGTATTAGAGCCACGTCAACTGCTCTATACTTTAGGATTATCGATGTGATCGATTTTGGTTTGTCGCCTTTATTTATTGCATATAATGTGAATAAAATTGGCTTTATGCGTGTCCAATCCTAAATCCACAAATCCCAATATACATATATGATATGTAAATTGAATGCACTCGATATGTGTCGCCCTTAAACAAGTTTTCTGGTGGATGTATAGCATGGTTGTGGCCAATAAACCCTATGTATGTGTGCTTGGTTGAATGAGGTTGCTTGCATATCGGTCTGCGCACCGATTTCCTATCTCCTATTCCTAATATAACTCAAGATAACTCGAGATTTCTTTCCTACCTTTGCTCCCCCTGAATGTAACTCGGGGTTTCCCTATTCAAATGTAAAATAGGATAGATCTTTTTTTCCTATTATGTCAAAGAACGGCAGACAACCTGACGACGACCGAGACGATCGGTTCAAGGAGTGAACCGATCAGTTGGCGATCCAAATGACCGCTTCGAGGAGCGAGACGATCAGGTGGTGGCCATGAGGATATGCACGACGACCAGGCGAATCGATCAGTTGGAGGAGCCAGCCGATCAGCTGGTGGCACCCAGACGACCGGCCAGGGCAAGCAGGTCATTCATGTGATGAGTTGATCAACTCAGACGGCTATAGCACTTCATCATGGATAGGTTGCATGTGATGTAGACCTAGATGACGTGATTCCTCTTGGCTCGAGGAATCACATTAGGATGTCCATAATCATCACTTTTATCATTTTACATATTTTCAGTGGGATATAGCATATATATGATCGTACTATGTATTGTGGTAATTGGATATGTATATGTACCTATAAAACCAAATCCCTCATCTAAATATTAAGTCTTTTACGCCTTCCATTAGCAACACAAACTTGATTGACCAAGCATAGGTTACGCCAAAGCGTGGTGCGCCATCTATCTCGTGGAAGTGTGAAGGGTAAACGTGTAGGTTCTGCCAAAGCAGGGTGCATGTTTACCGTGTCGGCTTTTGGGTTAGACTTAACTGGTGATTCTTAGAGCGTCTAAGCCCAGAGGCACAGAATGTTCATGGCAAGGTATTGTGCATGTTCATTCATCAAGAGTTTCATATGATGCAATTGGCATGATGACCTACCTAAATAGTCAAGATTGTGGGCGATCAGCCAAAGCTGACTCATGACTTGATGAAATATGGATCTTGACCCACTAGAAGATTGTACGCTGCAATCTTCTGAAATGATGGCGATGGCTATCAATTTGAACAAAAATAGTGGGAGCGATAATTAATTAAAGTTCTAATTATATCGTCAACCTTTCAAATCAATCAAATAAGTAAAAATTGAGTTTTGGACTAAATTGCATATATTTCCTTTTGTAGTACAAATGACAAAAAAAAACAATCACTTTTCATTGTGGTCAGTCCTTGAAAAGGACAAGCTGAATGGGACTAACTTCCACGACTGGTTTAGGACATTGAGAATTGTTCTCACTCAAGAGCAAAAGCTCTATGTCCTGGATACTCCAATTCCATAGGAACCTGCTTCTACCGCACCAAAGGCAGAAAGGGATACTTATAAGAAGCATTCTGAAGATGTCATTGATGCAAAGTGCTTGATGTTGTGCTCCATGAACCACGAGTTGCAGAGACAACATGAGAACATGGGTTTCATTGAGATGATTCAGCTACTCAAGAACATGTATGAAGATCAAGCACGGTAAGAGAGATATGATGTCTCCAGGGTGTTGTTCAAGTGAGTCATGACAGAAGGAGATCCATTTGGTCCTCATACGCTCAAAATGATTGGGTATGTCGAGAACCTGACAAGATTGGGATTTCCCCTGAGCCAAGAGTTGGCTACTGACGTGATACTGCAATCATTCCCAGAATCCTACAGTCAGTTTGTAATGAACTACAACATGAACAACTTTGACAAGCCGTTGACAGAGTTGTTGGGAGTGTTGAGGACAGCCGAGGCACAGATGAAGAAGAACAAGCCTAAGTCTGTGATGATGATCAGCAACAAGCAAGGCAAGTCCAAGCGCAAGGGCAATGGAAAGGCTAAGAAAGGTTCTGATGCTAGCCAGTAGCCCAAGTCGTCTTCAACTCTCAAGGCCAAGGGAGGCATGACCAAGAGAGGAAATTGCCACCATTGTCAAAAGCTAGGACATTGGAAAAGGAATTTTCCACTCTATCTGGAAGAACTAAAGAAGAAGGAGGTGACAGACGTCTCCACCTAAAGGTGTCATGAAATAAACTTGTAACACTTTTTTAGGTATATGATACCAAGATATAAAGTGTAAAGCACCCAATAAATGGGGCAAATGTTGCCGCCATAGATAGGAGTACTTTAGTTTATTTTCAGCCTTGAAGGCATGTAATAGAGTTATGAACTGCTATTTTATATTTGCCAATGGATAGAAACACCTTATTTTTGCATATTGTATGACAATGATAGCAATTAATAAAGTTGATGTTTCAATTTCAAAGATATGATCTTTATGGCAATGCCTTGTTTATCTTGTGGTACTTGGTATGCATAAGATAAAATGATACCTAAAAGTTATTGATAACTCAAACAATCAAATTAGCATAAATCATGAGAAATTCATTTCTAGTTTCCATATGATGGATAAATCTAGACTCTTTTGGTCAGTAAGAGACATGAATCTCTTAGACATGATTAATCAATCTTCACTAGTGGTAGTGGGGGGATGATTATCCTGTTAGGTATAATACATGTGATGTATTTACATACCTATTGGAGTTAATGCTAATACTTCAAATGGTGTTTAGAGAAATACCAATATGAATATCTTGAAGTGTTTAAGAATATCATAGATGAAGTACAAATTTGGTAAAAGTATTAGTTCTTGATGTGATCACGGCATAAGGATACTTAAACCAAATGTTTGAGAACCTTATGAGTGATTATGATAGTGTATCATAGTAAACTCATGGTAAAGGCATGGTGATGTCTAAATCAAGAAGGAGTCATACTCTAAGGAGTTAGAGGATGATTATAAAATAACTAAGTTGTTCTTAAAATATACCCTACACTAATAAAGGATCACAAAGTGTTGTGAGTTCTTACCCTTGACAGATACACCCCGATTATCTATGTGATGATTTGGTCATGTGATGAGTCAACTATCTAGATGAATATTGAGGAACCAGATTTTGAGTTATGGTTTATGACCACTACATCCTAAATGACTTCCATGTGAACCATAAGGTATGACCTTGATGGTAGCACCCATTGGGATGAAATCCATAAGTGTGAATGAGTCTTAAGCGTTAAGACACATGGATAACCTTTTGAGAAGGATGATGCTTGTTGATTGCAATTTAATGACTAAAAGATTTGGCATACGGATACTAAAACCGCATTCTTATGAGGAATAAAACAAGGATGTGTACGTGACACAACCTATAAGGTTTATGAATCCATGAAATGCAAATGAAGTCTATAAGTTGCAATGGACTAATCAATGTGATTGATTAAGTACAAGAAACTCAGAGTTGGATCTTTACTTTGATGATATGGTAAAAGGATTTGACTAATATGTCAAAGATAAAGAAGGGATATGTGATTTAGTGGGAGCATATTCACATTCCACATGTTGATGTGAAATGGAAATGTTCAAGAATGGAAATCCAAAGTGGAAATTATCTTTAAGGAAGATAGAGACATTTCCTATGTAACAGGAATAGAGATCTATAGAGATAGTTCTCGAAAAACCTCTTGACCTGAAAAGAGAAAGCATACATTGGCAATCTATATTGAAGGGTTCAGTGTGCACCGATTCAGTGGGAGAAAACTTATCCATGTTACATGGAGTTAGTATCCCAGAGCCAAGTGTCCAATTCTTATGAACAATGGGAACACTAAGAATAGATATAGATCTATCATGTATGTAATCATCCCATTATATTGCATGTATGGACATAGCAAGAACAAAATGCATTTATCATCTTGTATGTAGGACATGACAATATCATATGCTCATCATGATAAATCGTATGTGGGACATGACGAGTGGATATCTGTCTAGTTCCAGTAAGGGTTACTGGAATACCATAAGAACTTGATAAGTACTTGAGAAGTACTAGTTCTATGGAAATAAGGAAGGGTTCACTGTAAAAAGTTACACTGATGTGAACTTTCGAAAAGGACAGAAAATTAATCGCAAAATATATATGGGATATATAAAGGTGAATGTTTGTTGATAAATGGAAACGTTCCAATAAAGCTTTTTTAAAAGGAAATGTCAAGTATCTGTGTGTTAGATAACAGCAGTGGATACTACATGGATCTAGGAGTTCATAGAGATGACTTATAGTTATTCTAGTCATTGATGACAAGTTAGGAGTGCTTGGTCATGCAATGTGGTTAAAGGATAGAAAAGGAATACTAGATTGCATATTATGGCAACTCCATCTCATATGTGTGACGTACGACGAAGAGATGAGAGACATGCAGTTAATACCGACTTTGGCAAGGTCTTCCCATAACTCACTATGTTAGCACTAGATCACAATGACATGTGGGACATGTTTGAAGATCACTAAGAATATGATTCAAGGGTGATTGGATCACTGTGCAAGTGGGAGTCTGTTGGTATGTATGCCCTGAGAGCCAATCATGGGATGATTGGATACATTAAGATTGATTTGATAACATCAAAGGCAAGCTTCCGATTCTTTCTGGTTCAGTCATATGAGATAATGATAGAACAGATTGAATGTCTAGAGAATGACAGTACTCAATGACATATGCTTTCATGTTAAGGACCTGAACGGTGAGATCATACGGATGCTAAGAGTTTGTACATTCTTATTATGTCCCTAGTCGAATGTCATTGTGGAAGGTAGATTGACAACAATGACACACAAGACTAGAGTGTGGTGTTGGTTGATGACAAAATCTCATTAGCCATGATATAGAGATATTAAACCAAACACATAGGTACTTGTTAGAGAACAAGCGTACCGGACAGACCCACCGTGAGTCTGACACATGGAACCATGACATGGTAGTCACAGACAGTTCTCACAGTGATGGTGGTGAGTGTGATTCTTTGACCTGAAATCACTACACTCAACACATGTCGTTGGGTACACTTTGACATCATCAAACGCAACCCTGAAACATGGGTTGTAATAAAGGTGATGATTGGGTGGCTTTGACACATGGGGCTTTTTAGGGGTGAGTGATAGATATGGGATTTGTCCCTCCTGCGGGAGTTTGATATCCATGGCCACTTGATGAGTAGGATTTAGATAGGCGTGCATGCATGTGTGAATTAGTATGTGATATTGATGTCATGCATATATCCTCCAATCTACTTTGAGATCAAGAAAGTGAATGAACATTGATAGGATGACTGTTCCATGCCTCGAGTTCATTCAGGATATCAGTGACAAAGGAATTATACATTCACTGTAACACCATTCACGGATTGTAGGATTGAAAGTTGTTCTCCAACTTTCCTTTTCACTTGGGTAGCACTGATGTGTGACTAGGCACCGCTCTTTGCTTGTGAATTTGTAAGTGTTATGGACTTTCACTGCCAACATGAAATGGACCTGCAGGGTCACACACATAGGATTTAACCTGGAAGAGGAGTTTATCCACAAATGATGTTTAGATTGATTACTAAAGGAGTTTAGTAGTTCAATTAAACACTCAATCAATTGATAGCTCAGTATCATAGTGTTCAAGATGTTGGACCGATTGATTAGAGTATCGGATTGATTGAAACTGCAATTGACTAATTTTGCAAAGTCTACACTCCCAACCAATCGGCTCATGAGATGAACCGATCGGCTCAGGTTGGTGAACTGATCGGCTCAGGACAGGCTGAATTGACCGGTTCAAGGGTTGAACTGATCGGCTCAATTGGTCCAAACAAGTGAATTGGGAAAGTCAGGTTGGCAAGATATTTCTCTTCGTTTCACTTGTCCAATTTGATTGGAACAAGGATTAGTATTTGGATCAATTCGAAACAAAAGAGAAAAAGTCAATCTGGAAATGACCAGGGTGGTGAACCGATCGGTTCAGAAGTGAACCGATCGGCTTAGGTGCCCCAACCGATCGGTTGAGGTGTCAACCGATTGGCTTAGGTCCCCAACCAACCATTTCATGCTTGAAACGATCGGTTCAGGTGGCGTTGTTGGTTGTTTTGTGGAAAATCTCAAACCCTTCTACTCCTGCTTTAATCCCGCATTGCCCGGGGTAGAGAACCTTGTCCCATGATCCTCCTATATATATACGGGTATTGGGGGCCTCTCAATAACAACAACTCAGAACACCAGTTGCTCTGCAAAGTTGTTGTTCTCTCTGGTTGTGGTAACTAGGAGAGCCCGAGCAAGTGCTACCCGATAAGGGAGGCACATCAAGGGAAAGCCAATTGTAGAAAAGCGACTGGTGGTAGGAGAGTGTGTCGGTGACTAGTACACTGATAGGAGGGTGCGACTCCTTCCGATTCCTTGTGGGACAAGGAGATCGGAGTTCCAGGTGGTCCGTGTGGACTACTTCAGAGGCGGGAGACTTCTGCCACTCTGAGGACAGCTGTCAATCTCGACAGTCCCAGTGAGACCAGGAGCTGCACAGACATTGTCCAAGACCGGAGGTGAAGACTGTGCAAGCCATGAGGTAACGTCACCGAGCAAGCCTCGGGACAAGGTATATCTCTACAAGCCATCCTTCCTACTGTATAGACGTTGACGCGATTCCTTCGTACTGGGTTCGGGAGAAGAAATTTTTTTTGTTTCCGCTGTCTTCTCTGTCTCCCTTAAAACCCAACATCTTCACCCTACAATCAAGCCTCATATGATGGTGAGTAAACCAACAACCTTCTCTAAATCCTACAACACCGCCTTAGACATGGAGAGGATAGTGATGCCTGCTCACAACCCACCTAAAGGATATTTGGGTTTCACTGAAGGTACTCAAGGATAGAAGAATGACCACAAGAAGGGACAACGACGTAACCCCACCAAGGGCAGGCATGGAAACAAAGGAAAGCCACGTGGTGAGAGTCACTTTCAGAAGTGTCATACGTGTGGGTGGACACATCCTGGGAAGTGCCGCTTAGAGAAGAGGGTATGCTACCATTGCCAGCAGGAGGGACACTTCATCGCCAACTATCCTCTACCTGATTTGAGAGGTCCAATGGTAGCAGAACCCCTAGCAGAAGGAGGAGTACCAGGTGGAGGTCCACCTGTTGGAGAGAGAAGGCAAGCCAGAGTGTTTGCCATTGATAATGAAGAAGCTCAGGCAAATGCTAATAGGTTGATCGAGGGCAATAACCCATAGAGTATTCCTTTCAGTTTAGTTTGATCATGTAATAACAGTCTGATACAGTATGAAACTATGTAGGCATGCTTGAAGTCATGGGACAAAATGTAAAAGCTCTTTTTGATTCTGTTTCTACCCAGTGTTCAGAAAAGCACTATTCAGTGTACGGGCGGATGGGGCACTGAATAGAGTATATGCAGTATGCGGGAGTTATGCGGGAGTATATACGGTTTTGGATTTTTTTAATAAATTAATATATCTATGTATATTTATATATCAGTCATATAGAATTATATATCACATTGAACAATTACATACAAGGAAAACATAGAATGATTAATTAGAAGAAAGGGAGCAGCAATATCATATATATATATTTAATTAGAAACAACAAAAATATCATATAAATTTCATTTCTTCATGTCCATGTATGTGTGTTTGGAAAAGCGGTGATTAAGCGACCGCATAAGCAGATAATCGGCCGCATAATCGGGCCTGGACCGATTATTGGTCCACTTTGACATATGCGGTGTGGTCCCCTGTCCGAACCGCTTAAGCGGCCACACGGACCGATTTCCTGAACACTGGTTCTACCAATACTTTTATTTTGAGAAATCTGGCAACTATGCTTTGTTCAGACATCAAGGATTTAGGCTATGTTTTGTATGTCACAACCCCGAGTGGTCAGATATATACATCTCTTTTAAAAAACCCTATCTTCCAGTTAAGTACCTGAGTCACGAGCTTCCCACTAATTTCATCCTCCTCGATATGAATGATTTTGATGTAATCATTGGCATATACTGACTTTACACCTATAGAGCACATATCGACTATAGAGAAAAGAAGATCCTCATTAGGAAACTTGGTCATCCACACTTTACCATTCGAGGGAGGAGAGATGCGACTACCAGCCTTTATGTGTCAGCTTTGAAGGCTGAGCAGATGATATCCAAAGGCTGATGAGCATACCTAGGCATAGTCATCGAGCCTGAGGCCAAGGTACAACTCTTAGAGGAGATAGAGGTTTTTTAGGAGTATGCAGATGTGTTTCCAGATGATCTACCAGGGATTCCCCCTGAGAGGGAGGTAGATTTCTCCATTGAGTTAGCTCCCGGGACTAGCCCTATATCTAAGCCACCCTATAGAATGGCCCATGTTGAGTTGCTTGAGTTGAAAACTTAGTTGCAGGAGTTGTTAGATAAAGGTTTTATCTGACCTAGTACATCACCATGGGGAGCACCAGTCCTTTTTGTGAAGAAGAAAGATGGATCACTCCGGATGTGTATTGATTACCGGATGATCAATTAGGCGACCATTAAGAACAAGTACCCCCTACCCAGAATAGATGACCTTTTGACCAACTCAAATCACCTCGAGTCTTTTCCAAGATCGATTTGAGGTCAGGATACCATCAGGTGGAAGTGAGAAGTGAGGATATACCTAAGACGGCTTTCTGAACCTGATATGGCCATTATGAGTTTGTGGTCATGCTGTTTGGGACGTCCAACGCACCTTGTTCTTTATGAACCTTATGAACAATGTGTTCTAGCTCTTCCTTGACACCTTTGTGATCGTGTTCATAGACAAAATCTTGGTGTACTCTGATGACCTAGCTCAACACTGTGACCATCTGGGTAGAGTCCTTAATATCCTGAGAAAGCAGAAGTTCTACAAAAAGTTCTCAAAATGTGAGTTTTGGATAGACCAAGTCATGTTTCTCGAACACATCATCTCCGGAGGAACGATCGTCGTAGATCCAGCTAAAGTGTCATCAGTTCGAGACTGGCCTGCATCGAAAAACCCCTTTGAGATTCACAACATCTTGGGGTTGGTTGGATATTATCGTCGCTTCATCAAGGATTTTTCGAAGACCGCCTTGTCGCTTACCAAGTTGACTCAGAAGGATGTGAAGTTCATGTGGTTTGATATATGTGAGGCTCGTTTTCAGGAGATAAAGGAGAAATTGACCAATGCTCCAGTATTGACCTACCTTCTGGAAATGAGGGTTTTGTGATTTTCAACGACGCCTTGAAGATGGGACTTGGCTATGTGTTGGAACAGAATCAACATGTGGGTGCATATGCCTCCCGAAAACTCAAGCCCAACGAGGTGAACTACCTGATGCATTACTTAGAGTGGGTTGCTATCATCCATGCATTGAATAAATGGCGACATTACTTGTACAGAGCTACCTTTGAGATCCTCATCGACCATAAGAGCCTGAAGTACCTCCTGACATAGAGAGACTTGAACCTACGACAATTACGATGGATGGAGTACATGAAGGATTATGACTTCACCATCGCCTATCATCCTAGGAAGGTGAATGTCGTAGCTGATGCGTTGATTTAGAAACAACTTTGGTGTGTGGCTATTTTGTCTAGCCAGTGGAAGAGCTTAGAAGAGCTCGTGGAGTGGACTCTGCAGCCGTTAGAGGACCGAGTTCGATTAGCCAATATTCAGATTCAGTCAGAGTTGTTGAGCGAGATAGTGGAGGCACAATTGACTAGTTTAGAACTCAAGCAGGATGAAGCGCTTGTTGAAGAAGCCACAGACCCATCTCTCAGTGGGAATAGATGGAGGGAAAAGTGTCGAGTACAGTACTTAATATTTGAATTGGTATAGTAAGTTACATACTTTACAAGTTCAATTGTACAATACTTTACAAAATCATTTGTACAGTACCTTATAAGATCATTTATGCAGTTACTTTTTAATTTTTTGCAGTTGAAGGACAATAAGAACGAGAAAGGAGTAATGGTGAGAATGGCATTTTTTCACGGAGTAATGTTTATTTTTACATGACTAATATGTGTTTTTTTTAACAGAAACTAAACAAACTACTGAAGAAGGGAGCAATGCTGAAAAAAAAAGAAACTCAAGATTATTATTAAGGATAAGGGAAAAGGTATAGCAGTAAGTGAGCCATGCCGTGAAAGAGTAGATGACAGTGCTGCTGAGGAACAGATC
The DNA here is from genome assembly GCA_963693085.1 of Alisma plantago-aquatica. NCBI lineage: Eukaryota > Viridiplantae > Streptophyta > Magnoliopsida > Alismatales > Alismataceae > Alisma > Alisma plantago-aquatica. Next base: position 726,877,485 of record OY856410.1, on the reverse strand, counting down.
ATTGTCGATGAGGTGATTTAAGTGCAGTGCGTGAAAGTTATTTTGAATATCAAATTTTTTGACTGTATTACGCATCGTGGTAATATCACCCATATTTGGTTCTTGATATGTTGTTAGGTAACCATTGCCAACAAAGATGTGGCAGTTGAAACTGAAATTCAACAAAAGGAAGTAAGTTCATACAGGTTACACATTTATTGTACATTAGGATAATATTATGTGGTACTCTTATTGTACTGTACGGATATAATATGTGGTACTCTTACTGTACTGTACAAAACTTTATAATATTAGGATGAGGTTGTCCATGAGATTGGTGGTGATACTGGTGAAGGTGGATGTGTAATCCAAGTTGAACAAGCTTTGGTTGGTGAAGACAATATTGTCATAGGGGTAGATGAGGTACACGACTTAGGAATTTGTATATATACATGATTAAAATATTTTTAGTACTGTACTTATGGTTATTTGTATTATATACTGAAGTTGATATAAACTTTTTTTGTTAAATTTTAGACTCAAAATTTGTCAATATCGTGTGCTGTGTCGAATGATAAAGTAGAATAAAAAAAATGATGGTGACGCAACTGAAGTTGTGGATCTGCAAAAATCTAATGATAAAGTTCAGAGTGTTGTTGATGAACAGAATAATAGTGATAAAGTATTGTACTTTACATGCTTTTAAGTATTGTACTTTAAATACTTTTAAATTGCATGAATAAAAGATTATACGAAATTATCTAGCATTTATTTTCTATTATGTTAGGGTAAAGATGATGAAATAGAAATGGTAAATACAGCTACAGATGTGACAGATGTTGGCATTTCTAGTGCAAATCAAGAAGTAAGTTATTGTATACATACAGACAGTACTAACATACAATTGATTTTTATATTCCTACGTACAATACTAATGTATCATTGATTTTTATATTCCTACACCTACGTATAGTACTAATGTATAGTTGATTCGTATAAAAGATTATATGAAATTATCTAACATTTATTTTCTGTTATGCTAGGATAAAGATGATGAAATGGAAATGGTAAATACATCTCCAGATGTGGCAGATGTTGGCATTTCTAGTGCAAATCAAGAAGTAAGTTATTGTATACATACAGACAGTACTAACATACATTTATTTTTTGTATTCCTACGTACAGTACTAATGTATCGTTGATTTTAATATTCCTACATACAATACTAATATAAAGTTGTTTATTAGCTTCCTACGTACAGTTGTAATGTAAAGTTGTTTGATCTTATTTAAAGGAGACTCAAGATGGATTTATCCTTTACAAAGAAATTGAAACTATATATGCATCCCAAAAAATGACGGAAGGTTCGACGGAACTTGGAGAATCTTCAAAAACAAGACTCCACTATGAATTTGATAATTTAATGAATAAAGATGGATAGGTATTTGTATCTTCACTATATAAATTGAATTGTTTGTCAAGATAAATAATTTATGGACTTTATTTACTCAATAAACAACAATGGATTGATGCATTGATTGACCACATGGAAAAATTTGAGAAGAAAATGAGCCTAAGTTCACTTGTGAAAAATATTAAGTATAGACCACGGACAAAAAAGGCTAAAATGTTGGAAGAAGAAGTTTCAAAAGGTCCGTTCAAAAAAATGCGGGAGTTTGATAACACTGCTGTTCAGTTTTTGTCTAAAGAACAAAAACAAACACTGATAAAGGTATATACATAGATGTACACTTTGTTCATTTTGGTGGTTTTTTTAATCTATGTATAATACTTTAATGAATATGGTATGATTTTTATTTGTTTTTAATTGTGAAATCTATTTGCAGCTAACTTGTCAAGGGAGTGATGAAGATACAGTTGTTTTCAGATCTCCACATGCAATAATTGTGCGGAAGGATCTGAAAGAACTGGTAAAAGTAGGAGGGATGGTCACAAATCAGGTAGACATACACATTGACTAATTTCATAAGTTCTGTACACATCTACATACATATTTTGCTTTACTAAACACATACTGTACGTTGATAAATATTGTCCGTTATTTAATATACCATATTCTTCTAGGTGATGGAGGTTGTTATGCAGTTAAAAAGGTGCATGTATGAGAATATGAATTGTGATGATTATTTCATTTTTAATACATCACTGCCACAAGACATAAGAGATCAAATTAATGGTGGAATGTTTACATATTTGATTTCGAAAATTGACAAGATTAAAAATGCCAAGGTTTTGTTGTTGCCTATATTGACTGGCGATCACTGGCATCTTATTACCGCGTCTGCTACCAGTAAGGCTTTCATGCACTATAACAGTTTAGAAACAAGACTTGAGAACAGTGAAGTTGATGACGATGCAAAGTATGTGGTAAGTATTGTACTTTGATATGCAAAGTACTACAATATTGACTATTTAAAGTACAGTTGTATAATATTGTATTTCTGACTTATACATGGAAATGCAATTAATTATGCTCTGGTTAAACATGGTGGGATTGCTCACGACTGGGTCATGATCTTTGATAGGTGCACATCACAACAGCCACCAGATTCAAATGACTGTGCGTTATATGTTATAAGATGGATCGAGGAAATATTAGAAAATGGATCAGTTCATAGCACCCATCGCGATGATGTCCATCCACTCATAGGATTTTATGCTATGCAATTGATGAACTCAGAGTTCGCTATTAAGTAGAAATGAATGGCCAATTATGAATTTATTCTGTAAAGTACAATGTTGAGCAATTTATAAGTACTGAATGGTGAACAATTTAGACTCGATTGTATGTTTTTTGTTTCAAATCCATAAAAATGATGTAGTATTCAATCTTGTTATAACAACAGCTTCAGTTTAGAAGCGATTTTGTGGTTTTATATCGGTGTGTTCCGTGTGATGAAATATTGTTTATGTGTATAATGTATGTGACAATTATGTTAAACTGTCGGTTGAGGTACAATACTTGTGTGTATGACGGTACTGTATGTTACTGTTATGATAGAGTGACGATTGAGGTACAATGCTTATGTGTATCTATTGAGGTGCAGTATATATGAATGTAGCTAAGGTACAGTACGTAGGTGTATCTGTTGCTGAGGTACAGTACTTATGTGAAATCACAAACTATGCAGTATATATCCATGTATCTGTTGCTGAGGTACAATACTTATGCATGTAGCTGAGGTACAGTACTTATGTGAAATCACAAACTATTCAGATTTTATGCATGTAGCTGATGTATAGTATTTACAAATGGTTTGCACGTAACCTATGTACTGCCATAATGTATGAGGTATTGTACTCGAAAGTAGTTTGCACATAACTTATGTGCATGTCATTAGCCAATTTAATTAAAATAATTTGAAATATATGAGATAACATAAATACAATTGTATGCAATGACACTTATGAAATCGAAGTTCGCAATAAAAATGATTTGAATGACCAATGGGCAATAAATTTTCAATATTATAATGTTGAACAATGTACACACGTCAGTTAACTAATGTTTTATTCGATATTGTTATAACGGTAGATTGCTTTTTGAAGCAATATAGTGGATTCTATGTGATAGGGTCTTATGTGGGTACTGCATTCGACTATTAAGCGGAACTGACATGTGGAGTACAGTACTTGTGTGTACGTAAAAAATTGTATACAATTGCAAAAAAAAATATTTTCAAAATAAACAAAAAACGAATGATCTGTAACTATGTTACGTACAATACTTATACAATTGCATAAAAGAGTGTGTTGTAGAAATTGTGTACTGTATGTATCGTTATGCAAATTACTAGAACACTCGACAAATCTGAATTGAATCCATTTATGGTTGTGACTCAATTGAAGATTCAACATGATACAAACTAAATGAATGAATCCTGATTATGATACGTACAGTACTTATACAATTGCATAAAAAGAAATTTTCGAAACAAAAAGAAATGAATGATCTGTAACTATGTTACGTACAGTACTTATACAATTGCATAAAAGAGTGGGTTGTAGAAATTGTGTACTGTACGTATAATTATACAAAATGCTGAAACACTCGACACATCTGAATTGAATCCCTTTACGTACAATACTTATACAATTGCATAAAAGAGTGCGTTGTAGAAATTGTGTACTGTACGTATCGTTATGCAAATTATTAGAACACTCGACAAATCTGAATTGAATCCATTTATGGTTATGTGACTCAATTGAAGATTCAACAAGATACAAACTAAATGAATGAATCCTGATTATGATACATACAGTACTTATACAATTGCATAAAAAGAATCCTGATTATGATACATACAGTACTAAATGAATGAATCCCGAAAATGGATCAGTTCATAGTGGTCTTATGTGGGTACTGCATTAGACTATTAAGCGGAATTGACATGTGGAGTACAGTACTTGTGTGTATGTGAATGCACGCACAAAACTCAAATTGTAAAGGTACTGTATTTAGTTGTTGTACGCAACTTTGACAAAACTCAAATTAAAATGGAAGTGTGGGTATAAGAGGTACCTAAAGAAAAAATAAAAACTATACAGCATATTGATTGTCAAAATGATTTGTGTTTGCATAATAGACGTACTGTACTTGGTTGTTGATCGATACTTTGAAGTTGGTGTGTTTGAAGATGCTTTGTATATGAAAGAGTGTATGTAGGGTATGTGTATAGTGAAATCACAAATTATTCAAATTGTATGCATGAAGCTGAGGTAGTGTACTTGAAAGTAGTTTGCAAATAACCTATGTACTGCCATAATGTATGCTGAGGTACTGTACTCGAAAGTAGTTTGCACATAACCTATGTGCATGTCTCTAGCCAAATTAATTAAAACAGTTTGTAATATGTGAGAAAACATAAATACATACTCAAAGAATGAAATGATAAAGTAATTCCTAATACATTTCATCCTCTAGGCGGATAGTTATTGAACCACCCATTATGAAATCTAGCGAACAATTGTGTATTTGTTGTCATAGTAGGATTGAATAAATTAGGAGGTCAAACTGCTTCCGTAGTAGGTGAAGTGTAAGGAGACTCATTGAGATCTTGAACAAGTGTATTTGGACGCGCTTCAAATGGGTCTGGCACTTCAATGTTAATTGGATCTTGATCTAAATGTGTAGTGATGTTGTCTGTACGTACTGTGCCCGAATCTTTATTGATGTCGGTATCTGCCTTCTTTTTTGGTGTCTTTTTTTTTGATGCCGTTAGCTCTCTCTTTGATTTCTTTCGGGAACTTGAAGGTCGTCCAACACGAATAGCTACAACAGGATCTTGTATAGGTGGTGTGTTTTCCTGATACAAAAACATATACATTAAAAAGTTAAATGTAAAAGTATTGTACGTGGAAAGTACTGTACGTGGCTTGCAAATGTTAAATGTATGTACGTACAGTACGTGTCTTACCATGATCATAATATTCGACAGACGATCTTGCTAAATTAACAAATCCCCCACATATACTTAAAATGTGCTCTGCACGTTGCTCAGGCTCATCACCAATACTAGCAAGAATGGTGTGATTAGAGTTGTAGTCACGATGTATATCTTTCCGCCATCTGTCCAAAATATATTGTTGAGGGATCTTTTCCAGTTTCAAATGTCTACTAATGATGCACAAAATATGACTGCATAAAATATCCTTTGACTCAAAGCATAAACATGAGCATTTGATCATGGTCTCATGACTAACGTACTGTACGTGAAACTTCTTCATAACTGATTTGCATTCCTCTGCATTTATCATCACATGTTTGTGTTCTGTAACATCAAATGATGACTGAATAGAATCCCCATATATGAGTTTGGACTCACAAAACATCATTCCTTCAAGTTCATTTTGGAATTTTCTAAATAAATTAATAGTATATGTTTCAGCGTACTGTGCTTCGATCTTAGAAGCTGTTCTAAGGTGGGGTTTTTTGTGGGCGCATTCAAAGTCTGCTATTTTCTCTTTTTCATATTTAGATTTAAATGGCAGATTCATATTGAGAAACAAATTGTTTTAGTTATGTACGTGAATTCACATACCCATAAAAAAATGTATTCATAGATTCACTTCTTTGTGTAGTTGACATATCGGCCCAGAAATAATTATCAACATAGATAGGCACCCAAAGCTGTTTGAGCTCGTAAATGCTAGAAAGCCAGCTCTGTTCTTTCTTACTAGCAAGTTGAATAGCACTCTTCCAGATGTTCTCAAACTCAGTTACAGAAGTACTCTCATAAACAACCTCTTTAACTATTTTTGAAACAGCTGAGTTCTTTCCCAATTTCTCTGGAAGTTTTTTCATAATATGCCACATACAGAGACGGTGATGAGAATTGGGGAAAGTAATTTTAACAAAGTTCATAATATTTTGTGCCTGATCAGTGACAATCCCCTTAGGTTTGACACCACCTGAAATTACAACAAATGGAATAACATATTACGTTTGGGGAAGTACTATACGTGAAATATTCGAGTACTGTACGTGATACGAAGTATTTGTTTACTTACCCATACATTCCAGCCATGTTTTGAATAACCATACATAATTCTCTGTGGTCTCCTCACACAATAATGCACATCCCAGTAAAATAGAATGACCATGATGATTAATGCCGACAAAGGGGGAAAATGGCATTTCGTATCTATTGGTCAAGTAAGTTGTGTCGAATGTGATAACATCGTTAAAATATCTGTACGCATGCCTAGATCTTGAGTCTGCCCAAAAAATGTTCTGTAAAACACCAAGGTCATCTATATCAAGTACATAGAAGAAATCATTGTTTTGTTTTTGCATTGCAATGAAATATTTTTGAATTGCTTGAGCATCGCCTTTGCCAAGGCGGAGATTTCTTGACGTTGCAGCATAGTTCATCAAATCCTTTTGCGTAAATGGTAGATTGTCAAAAGATCCAACTTCAACAACAAAACTAGACATAGATTTGGCTGGTTGGATACATGTAGAATTTGAAGAGTTACTAATATGCACAAAGTGCAGTAAATGATTATTTGATATAGTACAATACATGTCTGTTATGTAATGTGCTTTAATAAGTATTGTACGTGGATATGTAGGAAGTACTTAATAAGAGGTACTGTACGGATGTGTATTCAACTTACTAATGTACTGTACGTCAAGTATTTATATACTAATAGTTGCATGTACGATGTATTAAATTATAAGTAATTGAAAGTACTTATTTACCCGCACTGTCGTTTAATTCTATGTGTCTTTGTATGTCTTGAGGAATCTTCCTTTTGGATGGTAAAAGTCTTACTAAGAGAGGCTCTAGAAGTTCATGGTTATGATTTTCTATAAAGACAGAAATATAATACTTGCCAATATAATTATGACGCCGTCTTATACGAGCTGGACAGTTTGTCTTAGCGGTAGGCTTGTATCTGTACAAATAGTCTTTTTGATCTTTTGGCGGTGGACCTGACTTGGCACAAGCAAATGTCACTCTTTTAACAAAGTTATCACCCAGTTCTTTAGCAGAGTGCGCTGTTATAACACCAAACCCACATTTGTCCGCATAATTGGTGTAAAATTCTCGAGCTTCAGTTATAGAGTAGAATGATAAATCAATTTCTGGCTTTAACGTAGCCTCTACTTCTTGAGATGCACAATTATAATGAACTTCATTTGGTCTTGAGTCAATCTGTACGATTTTGTAAATATATCACAAAATAATAATAATAAGAGTTATGTGTATAAGTATTGTATGCAGTATTCAGTTTTTGAACCTGAGGGGCATCGGACTCTACAACTTGAAATGGGGTTACACTTTCAATCGGCATACAAGAAGAATTATTGCTGCATTCTGAATCCATCTGAAATTGTATAAAAAATGAATAATCTGTAAAAAAAATTGTATACAATTGCATAAAAAGATATTTTCGAAATAAACAAAAAATGAATGATCTGTAACTATGTTACGTACAGTACTTATAAAATTGCATAAAAGAGTGCGTTGTAGAAATTGTGTACTGTACGTATCGTTATGCAGATTACTAGAACACTCGACAAATCTGAATTGAATCCATTTATGGTTATGTGACTCAATTGAAGATTCAACAAGATACAAACTAAATGAATGAATCCTGATTATGATACGTACAATACTTATACAATTGCATAAAAAGAAATTTTCGAAACAAAAAGAAATGAATGATCTGTAACTATGTTATGTACAATACTTATACAATTGCATAAAAAGGGGGTTGTAGAAATTGTGTACTGTACGTATAATTATACAAAATGCTGGAACACTCGACACATCTAAATGAATCCCGTTATGGTTATGTGACTCAACTGAAGATTGAACAATATATAAACTAATTGAATGAATTCTGACTATGATATGTACAATACTTATACGTTTGCATAACAGAGGGGAGTTGTATAAAATCTGCACTGTACGTATTGTTAGATAAAATATCAATTTTTCAACCTGAGGGGCATCAGACACTAGAACTTGAAATGGGGTTACACTTTCAATCGACATACAAGCAAAATTATTGCTGCCTTCTAAATCCATCTGAAATAAATACAAGTTATAATGAATTTGAAAATTGTATAAAAATGAATAATCTATAAAAAAATTTGTATACAATTGCATAAAAAGATATGTACAGTACTTATACGTTTGCATAACAGAGGAGAGTTGTATAAAATCTGTACTGTACGTATCGTTAGATAAAATATTTAGTGTTGTTGAAATATTTAGTGCATAACCAAAATTAGTGTAGAACCAAAATCTATGGTTATGTGACTCAACTGAAGAGTCAACAATATATCAAATAAATATAACTATGGTACGTACAATATTTATACATTTGGAAGTCATTTTGAAGATGGACGTATATAACATATGGGATATGATTTTCGAAATAAAAAGAAATGAATGAGAGATGCAGTTCTATATGATATTTGAAATAAATAGGCATAGAATGAATACGTTGAAACAGGTGGTGCTTAATCACTGTCGGGAAGAACTAATTCAACAATTTTACGTACAATACTTATTCATATCTTTGCTGAAAATGAAAATGGAGTGAAACTCAAATGGACGTAGATAATAGAAGGGATTTGCAGTTGTATATGATATTGGTTATGAAAAGGCATTGAATGAATAGATAGAAACAAGATGTGATTCATAATAAAATAACTTACTCAATGTTGGGCAGAACTGGTACGTACAGTACTTATTCGGAGCTGGGATGAATATGAAAATGGAGGGGAAGCTTGAGGAGATTTGCATGATTTGAAAATAAATAGAGGGAATGATTAGAGGAGAATTGAATGATGGTGGAATTTTATTTGGTGGTGAGATAATTATTTCATGCATCATTTTTGCATGTAAAAGCATGCAGAATCGCTGCTGGAGATATAAATTTAAATGTGCATGCAGCAGCAGAGGTTAGTGGGCGTGGCAGTGGGCTGGCGCAGCAGCTGGTGGGAGTAGAAGTTGATGAGTCCCGATGTCTGGGTAGGCGGCCGGGTACGTAGAGTGTTATGTGTAGAATTTTTCTATTATTAATAGGTACACCTGCCTTACAATCGTATGACAACAAGGCATAACAGAATGGGACACCCCCGCCTTACAATCGGCTGCCAGGTTCCTCGTACCCCACTGACCGCTTAGGCCGAAAGGTTGCCACATGGCAGACCACCCTTATTACCGAACTGCTATTGACGAACTAAGGTAATTACAGCCCGATACCCCTGGTATCGTATCAGTCACTCAAGTGATCAAGTTCTAAACCTAGCGGCCGCAAGTCTGAGGAGCTGGAGATCGCGACTGTGACCCTACAACCAAACGAAGAAGAGATCGAGATCGAGATCGTGTGATTCCTCTTTGCCTCTCCGTTCGAGATCGAGATCGTGTGTTTCGCCTTCGCCTCTTCGTTGGCCAGGTTGGTAGCTTGGTACCCATTTGCCTCCTCAAATCGTTGTTTCTTCTTCCTGCTAGGTTCATCCTTTATTAGTCTCTTCCACATCGTGGTGCTTTGTTTTTCTCACGTCCGCGAGTTCCTTCGGCTCTGAGTTGGTAGATTCCTCGATTTTCTCATGACAAGCATCAAGCAGGATATGGATTTTTTTCCTTCGTCATGTCTCCGTCGGGTTTGCGTTTCTCCTTTGTCATTACCCCATTAGATTCCACTTCATGGACTGCTTCTTCAGGGCAACGCTCTTTCTCAGGTAGTGCTGGTGGTCGTCCTTCTTCCTCTGGATATCCATTTGCTTTCTTTTGATCAGGCAAGCAATCTGGGTTTCCCGGTCTCGGAGGCGTCATCCTCCTCCTCCCCAACAACGGCTGCGTTTCCTTCCCAGAGTGTTGTTTGCTGTTGTGCTTGGGCTGTGTTTGCCTTGCCTTCTAATCCACCGGTTCCCTATTTCACGGGCTGTTGGGAGGCGTTCGGCAGGACTCTCTTTCTCTCTCTCTCTAATGTGTAGCCTACATCGCTGGCAATTTGGGGGCGTTGGGTTGTTCTTTTTTGTTGTTATTTACTAGCATATTTATGCTATTATATTAGTTTCAGGTTCTTCAATTTGATATATTAGTTTCATTTTGATCGTATAGGCGCACTTTTTGGTTGTTCTTTCTAATACATATCCTATTTTATGTGCATGTAATATGATGTGATGTTTGATTGTATAAGAATAATGTCCTCCCTTCTATTTTCTGCGGGCTAGTAACAAGTATCATTGTGTAGCAGATTGAGAAGCTCCATATTTCCTGTGCAAAATTTCAAGCACCAAAGTAGGAGATTTGAATAGCTGATTATATAGTTTCAAACTTATCTATTAATTAGATAAGTAGACTTGTAGTACTAAAGAACTTGTGAATGTAATCCTCATTAGATGATTACTTGTATTTGTTTCAAACAGTGTTGTGTTCACTTTTGAGACGATGCTTGTCACGAACAGAATGCCAAATGGAACTTATTGTTATAAATTTAATGTGGAACTTATTTTTGTATATGTTGCTTCTAGTATTTCTTAAATATTTAATGGAGTTTTGTGCTACCTCTTGTTACGAAGAGGATGTCAAATAGATTTGTGCTACTGCTTCTTGTTGTCACGAGTAGAATATCTGTGTGTTATTTGCATCAAGTTACAGCTATGATTCAATAAATTATTGTTGGATGCGTCTACAGAATACCTACAGGCTACACAGACAGCGTCAAAGGATCCTTTTTGTTTATTAATTATTATGAAAATTTAATTGAATCGGGGCGAAACACACGCTTGTTGCTTATTTAATTGGTTACTGTGCTTACATGAATGTGTTAAAAGGTAATAAATAAAAGGAGTCGGGCCAGGTCTATACTTTTGGAAGGGTGGAATTGGGTCGGGCAGATATAGGGCTAAATATAATATTCGGGTATTACGGTCAGGTCAGGTCTCATCTTTTGGTTCGGGTCAAAAATTGCCGGATAAATTTTGGGTCAAAAATTGCCGGGTAAATTTCGGGTCGGAATGTGTAAAAAAAGTTTCTGTGTCTAGACCCTATTCTAATTGGACTTAATCGGGTATCCGGTCGGGTATGAGAAATCCACCCCATTGCCAGGCCTAGCTGCTAGAGGAGTCCTTATTGCGAAGAAGAACAAATAGACCCTTCCAAAATGTGCATAGGGGTACGCGGTGGATGGAGTTTATATAGGGCATGGGCATGTTTGTTTTTTTGGATTTTGTCGTATTGGATTGTATTTTGGCATCTATTTATAGAAAGTTTATGTTTGGTTTACATGATTTCGGAAACGGAGCTAATTCTGGGATTTCCATACATAATAGGAATCTCACAGTTTGGTTTTCATTAAAATTCTCCCGGATGTCAAAATCCAGCTGTGGCTGGCCCGTGGACCAAAAAAAAATTAAATCATATATTTTATAAATCCAGGAAACCAAACATAAAATTTGTATTTGTGGAATTTTGACAATGTAGTATTTTGTAAATACAAGATGGCATAAATGCAGGATTTTCAAAAATCCAACAAACTAAACGTGGCCATAGTGGGCGTTAATTTTTTTTCTTTTGCGTTTGTTTTATTTTTATAATCAGTGGCATTGGTCTCGTCAACTGTTTCGCTTCTTCACTCTCATTTCTGTTCCATATGCTCGCAGTCACCGGGCACGACTCGCCGGCGCTGCAGGTCCACGAAGCACCTTATACAGGACTCGCACGGCTTGTGGACAACTATTTTACCAATCGTAGTGAGTTGGTTTTTTTTGTTTGGCTTTTTGTTGCCAGTGTTAGCACGGAGGAGAGTGGCGTAGTAACGACACAACTATTGCGATGGGCTGGCTGGCTCACATGCCCAACAAAGCTAACACCTTTTTTCCCCTCCCTTTCAATTCAGTAGGACATATCCTCACACTAACACTGGCCAAGTGGCTGTCCCAACGCTTCTTGCCGTTGCCATCCCCTGGTCCGACGGGTAATGCCATAGCGTCAAGGAGGTCCAGTTCGACGGCATCCTAATCCTCTGCGCTCGCTATTCCTCGCTGTGCTCTATGAGTGGCGGGGTACACAAATGGGCATGTTTGATTACTTGGATTTCGTCGTATTAGATTGTATTTTGAACTCCAGTTCAGTAAATTTTATGTTTGGTTTGTAGGATTCGAGAAATGATGTTAATCTTGGGATTTTCAGACATAATAGGATTCCCGTATTTTGGTCTCCATCAAAATTCTCCCAGACACCAAAATTCATCATGGACAAGATGGTAGACACGAACAATAAATAAATCCCACACTTACAAAATTCAGCAAACCAAACATAAAATTTATTTTGCGGGATTTTGAGAATGCAACATTTCAGTAATGCAGGATGGACAAAATATAAGATTTCAGTAAATCTTGCTGACCAAACGTGCCCAAAGAACACTCTCATCGCCAACGCAGCTCCCAAAGCAGCCTCGTAGCCCCTGTTTGGTTCAGGACTGGGTTTCTGTAGTCTGGACTGGATTAGACGGGGTTAGTCAGGATTGAGTCTAATTCTGGTTGGTAACCCAGTCTGATTTTGTTTGGCAACCCAGTCTGATTCTGGTCAGCTGGTCTGATTTGAGCCTGGATTCAGTCTGATTCTGTTTGGCTACCAGTCTGGATTCATTCTGATTTTGTTTGGCAAACTAGTCAGGATCTGCTTGTTCTGTCGTGTTCTTGCAGAACTGATTAACAAGTACAAGGAATGTGTAGTTGTGATGGCGCCTCAATAAAAGTACATTTTTTTTAAAAATTATTTGTATTTTGTGGATGTTATTTTTTTATTTAGTAAAGTGAAAATAATATATGAGTATGCTAATTTTTACGTGATGATTTAAAATAAATCAAACTGTATTGTTGTCTTGCATTGCATTTTTATGTTGTAAATATGTATTGTTGTACATATTTGTTCCAGGAATTGTAGACTGACTAGATAATTGAAATTGTCTTAATATAACATAAATTGTGCACAAGTACAAAAGCAAAGATAATAGCACGTTTTCATCAGAACTTAAACAAACAAAAAAACTGATAATAAGTTACTGGTTCCCGGGCAAATACATTGTTAACATACTAGGGAGAGAGACGAAAAGGAGAGGCATGCCCTGGACCTAGACATAGACATCCATACACATGCTAAGATGGTGACCAACCACTATGGTGGACAGTCTTTGATGTGGAGGATGATTTATTTTGATCCCAGGTAGGACCGTCCCAGTCGGCCCACTTTAGGGTGTCATCGTACTCGTCCCATGACACATGCTTCCTGCAACGACTGATTGGGTTGTTGTTTGATGTCGTCTTTTGGCAAATCAAATAACAAAGGCAGATGCTGAACATGATGACTGACCCCAACCTTGCCTTGTTCCTGACTCCCATTTTTCCCCTGCTCATGTGTATCCTCGCAACTTTTTTTAGCAGACAAGATTTTCTTGAACATATTTTCGTATCTTTGACGGAGACATCAATAATTTTTCAAACTTTGCCCTTGCCTTTGAACGTGATTGTGACATCTAAATTAAATAAATAAATATAAGTATGAGCAAATATCATTAACAGTAAACTAATCGTATCAATAATGTATACAAATAAATGTTACAAGCAAACTTAGCTAAAAACAAGTTTGAACGTGATGTAAGTCTTCTTATAAGTTTGTCAAATGATGGTACCAACAAATTAATATAACACGAAAGTTTTGCAACTAAATGTTGCGAAGCAAACACGAACAAATACAATGCTGAGCATATGTCGAGCAAATATGTTACAAGTTCATGTGTTTGTTTCATCGTCTGATGTGGTTGTTTGTTTCATTCGTCAGTGTTAAGGTATTCAGCAATTCCAGGTGGGTAAGTGCGATGACTTGTCACAAAGTTGCGTTGAACGGCCAATGGCGGGGGAGACAATAAATCTTCCAAAATAAAAAGATTGTCTCTTATGAACTCTTTCCTTATGTATTGCCATATCATTTGCAACTCACTCAAAGATATGTAAGGCCCCCTGTTATATTTCGGAAGTCATGCCATGCCTCTCTCCAAGCCTGTGCAGTATATACTCCATTCACACATCTCCCCAGTTCATATTGATTTCTCATCATACCTCTGAGAACCATATCAATCTCTGTAGACCACATAAAATATGGTGTAGTTGGTTGCCCAACCATATTACATATTCTGTAAGTAATATATTTTAGCAGTAAGGGTGTATGTCACAATTAAGGGGATATAATATGATTAATATTCAACAACATTACGATAAATAACATACACCATCCATAAAACATTCAGGAACGTTACGAAAAAAATACAACAACCTCACAATGTAATACAACGTTTATACCAGTTTATGAATTAAGAAAGATTATAATGTTAATAACATCCAATGGTAGACAATCTAAATTGAGAAGACAATCTTAATGAAGCTCTGCCATTCAACGCTATGGCGTCATCGGGGGTGAAGGAATGTCCAAAAGAAGACTACAATCTTCCTCCAAACTGGCAATGTAGCTTTGTAGAACCTCATACTCATACTTTTTGTTTGTGTATATATCATTATAGTTGTGATGAATTTCTACATAGTCCTTCATGTTCATTGCATGGCCCCACAATGACTTGCACTCGAGAGTTAGTAACATAATCCCAGCTTTCAAAAAATCAGTTGTTGGGGGGAGATCGACTGCCCAATGGAAGTATCTACATTGATCTTTTCCCTAAAATGTATTATCAAGTTCAAGTGAATGCCAATGAATGTGCAACGTAAACAAGGGCAACCTATTATTTATGTATTTACTAGCGCACCTCACGAGAAAGACATATGTAATACATTTTACCCGACCTTTCACTAAGAATGCCAAAGTCATGTAACCCTGCATCCTCTGTGTTAAGCCACAATGCTGCATCTAACCCACAATCACACCTCAGAACTTCAGATGGATTCATCGAAATCTAATACATGATTGATGATTAGCAAAATAATGTCGGGTTCTGAACATAGATTTCAAATATAAATTGGAGAACATATGAATAGGCCTAGTTGATTGTTCAAAGCTTGTCTACAAGGGCCGTGATAGTATGTGGTCGCATTCAGTATAGGTCATACGCCCTTTTTTCATGGACGGTTATGATTTCTAACACCTTTTGGTGGCCACTCGTAATGTTATCTGACCTAGGTATTGTAGGTGGTATGTCGGCATCAACGGAAATGTCTTCCATGATGGAGTTCGCTATCGACTTAGCTATTACATCAACAATGTGATTTGCTGGACCAGACAAGGTATCTAAAATGTGTGTGAGGAGGTCAGTTCCTTGTGTTTGGTCACTGACAGACATGATGCCTACAATTAAAATGATAACAACATTGACATGGTGACTACAAAAAGAGAATAACTACTTGAACATAATATGAAACAATTGACATGGAAAAGCAAAGGGCGGGAAACAAATGTCTGTATGGGAAAGAAATTATTACAACAATTAAGCAAATTGAAATTAGGTTGTTATACATCTATGATGTATTGTATCCGTCTTCCTCAGTTGAAGAATCCTTATCACTTTTGATGTGAAGTCGTTGGCGAAGATATTGGCACCTCTTCCACGGAGTTGAAATAGCTTGTTCTAGCCTATCGGTGTAGGCTCTTGTCAAACAGACAAAGTCACATTATTCTGACCATAACTTGCGTTCATTGCATGCATATGCAAGTTGTGTTATCATTGCATCCCTAACTGCAGTAAGCGTGACCACTGTAGGTTGAACATGCTGCGCGGGCAACCTCATATGGCATCTATTCGGAACAAGACCCCTACCACACGTAAAATACGGTCTGTGGAGGTTTTTGTCTTTAAAACGTCCATTTCCGCATCCGCGACATCCATATACACTCGTACAGTGCATTGAAGGCCACATGGATAGGAAGGCATTCCATTCTCCATTTCAAGATAACCTAATGAAACATAATGTGACGTTTTTAATTAGTAGCCATAAAACATTTCATGAAACAAACAATTTAGGGCACCAGAGTCACGTGGTTGATGAGTTATCATACGCTTCAAAAAATATTACAAGTACAAAGTAAGGTCAACGAGTATCCAAAAGGAAATTAGAAATGGTTTCACGTAATACATCACCCTCCCTTGCATCCGCCGGAGTTGTTTGTTGTAGGGAACTCAGGTCGACCCCAGTAGGTGGGACGACATACGTTGAACTGTCATCTGGGAGTTCATCCATCATGTCACCATCATGCTAGCGACGTATATAATTGTGGAGGATACAACAAGCCATTACAAGGAGACACTGCAGATGTATATGATATGTCGCCCTTTTTTTAAGGTAGGCAAACTGACTCTTCAACACACCACATGCTCTTTCTACAACATTACGTAATTGAGCGTGGCGGTGGTTGAACATCTCCTTCTTGCTGGTGTATGAATGTATGTTTCCTCGGTACTCAGAAATATGGTAAGTTGTGTTGCGATAAGGTGCAAGAAATTGATGAGTGTTGGCATACCCTGCATCAACTAGGTAAAACTTTTGTGGCGGACCTTTAAACCTTCACGTGGCCGTTGCTGATTGTAGGGCCCTTTGGTCAGCAGTCCAACCCTCCCACCCAGTTAGGACATATGTAAACTCCATTGAGAAGTCTACTACAACCATGACATTCAGAGAGACATTCCCTTTTCGGTCTCGGTAGCGATTTTGTTTGTTGCGTTTGACCAAGACTGGGATGTGTGTTCCGTCAATTGCCCCGATGGCATTCTATAACACCAAAATCAGTTGTAAACAGACAAAATATTTGAAAATGATTATAAATTGTAGGGGATAACTATTACCTTGAAGTAAGGGTAGAACCTTGGAATGTCCAATATACGAGAATGTATTGATGTGCATGTCGATGCGGTTTGCATCACAATATAGTCATGGGACAACGCACACACAACGTTCAACACTTTGTTGAACTTTCTACTTATGGTCTCACCAAAGTGAATGTAGTCCTCAGCCAAAGCACGATTTGTATGTCCATGGCCAACCATCTGTAGGAAGTAGCATACAACCTCAATTGATGAGACGCCTCTAGTACTTCGTAACAGGCCACGACTCTCAAGCTTGTCCACAAGGGCCATTATAGTATGTGGTCGCATTCGGTATAGGTTATACCCCCTTTGTTCATGCCCGGTTATGATTTCTAACACCTTTTAATGGCCACTCCTAATGCTAACTGACCTAGGTATTGTAGTTGGTATGTCGGCATCAACGGAAATGTCGTCCATGATGGAGTTCACTATCGACTTAGCTATTGCATCAACAATGTGATTTGCTGGACCAGACAAGGTATCTAAAATGTGTGTGAGGAGGTCAGTTCCTTGTGTTTGGTCACTGGCAGACATGATGCCTACAATTAAAATGATAACAATGTTGACATGGTGACTACAAAAAGAGAATAACTACTTGAACATAATATGAAACAATTGACATGGAAAAATAGCGGCTTCAACATTACAAACTAATTCGATTATATGAAAAACAAATGTCAGTACGGGAAAGCAATTATTACAACAATTAAGCAAATTGAAATTGATGTCCTCAAACATAGAAAACATAATGGAAAACAAATGTCTGTAAGGGAAAGCAATTATTACAACAATTAAGCAAATTAAAATTGATGTCCTCAAACATAGCAAACATAATGGAAAAATAGAAGTTCCCACTTATGATCCAGAAGGGACAACATCATTGGGTCGAGTATACCACATGGATGGCATACTTAATGTGATGTTGAAGTTGGGTGGCGGGGACTGCGGAACAAATACCTGCTGAGATGGCACAAATGAGGATGGCATTGAATGTATTGGTGTTGCGGTACCACCTTGGGACCTTTCCCAAAGGTCTTGCAACAATATTGTTATTTTGTGAGGTGTGTGTCTAAGGCTGAGGTAGATGTGCGGTTTGTGGAGTCCTTTATGGCATTCACAAGTGTTGTAAATACAGGACTGAGGGCATCGGGGAAAGTGTCATTGAAATGTTATAAAATGGTTGCAAACTCTTATTTTTCAAAGGCTCTGGTGGCTACACCTGTGCCCAACTCGTGAACCTTTGCGTACACCTGTGTGAATTCAGATAACACTTCATTAGAAAGCACACATCGGTCTTGTGCCATTGATGGTCACTTCCTGCACCTATGGATAGGACGAGTCCTCCCCCCAACACTTTGGGTATCTGTTCCGCCTCCCCCAGTGTCACCCTCACTTTGCATCCCAGGTGCGCCTATGTCCGGTTCCCCTAATGGGATTCTTGTGTTCATGTGTGTATCAGATGCATCCAAGTCGACACTAACATCTTCCCTGGAGGCAATGTCGGAAGGGATTTATCTGTCCGTAGAAGACATTGCATGGTGCCCTCTAGAAATATTCCTCTCTGCCATCATCTCGATGTCGTAGTAGTGGCGAAAGGGGTGCCTAAGAAACTTAGCAAGGTCCTTGTTTGCCTAAGTATTAGAAAAATTTGTAGTAGGAAATTTAAGTGTAAATGTGGGACATTACTTTTGGGTTTAGGGTATGATTATTGTACATACCGCAAGGCTCTCCCTCCACTCAGGGGTGTCAGGCAGCGTGGGCTTGTGCCTAGTCTCATCCCATCCGACACCACTCTTGTTGGTCACAAGCTTCAATCTGCCATAATCCCTCCTTGGGTTCTTCCACCGAGTTTTGATCTGGTTTAACTTACACGAGTCCTTCCCCATCCTATTTTGCAAATCACAAAGTACCTCCCTCCAAGAGTCCCTAGTAAATTGACCGTTAATACACCTGCCTATGTCATACTGTCTCCACAATGCTGATATTAGAGCGGCGTCAAACTCTCTTGACCAAAAAATACGAGACTTCGGGTCTGCGGAAGACATACTCGCGTAGGTGCTGCACTTTATAATGATAGTGAGGGGTGTTTACAATGATAATTAGTATATAACATGTATGATTTTCAATAGGCACATCCCATGAAAATAGAGAAATCCTTCGGCTAAGAATAAATTAGTATATAACATAGTGTTACATCTCCCATTGCACAAATCAGACCATGTATCTATTGTAATGTAGGTTTGATATCAAACCTACATGTATGTAGCATACAAATTATGCAGGCACCCAACCTGGTCTCCTGAGCTAGCAGACAGGCTGGAAGACCTTGCTTTACTAGGGGAAACACACATTGACATTTAGATAGATAATGATGAAAATTTGAAGAAAAAAAGTAAGCACATCCTTTCAAACTCAAGTCATCCTTTCAAAATTTTCACATTATTCCTTACCCATACAAACAATCGAGTCATCTGGAAAAATCCTATAAACATCCATGTTGAAAATTGGCTACACAGTTTGTACACAGTTTGTATTCACTAGTTATGTCAAAATAATTATAGATTTATAGGGAAAAGCAGGGAAGCAAGCCAGTTAATACATTCTCTATTTTGTAACATGTCAATAGTAAAATGACATGTACTTTCCTTTTTGAACATGCACTGATTTACAAATTGCCTAGTGACCCCTTCCAGTTTGCCTACTGATCCTCTTTTAAAACTTATTTTTTTGTCAGACTCATGATTAGAACATGTTATACTTTGAAATTATGTACAACCAGTAAAAAGAACCAAGCAATTAAAATTCTAGTGACACCCTCCAACCTGTTATACAGATACAAAGTACCTAAACAAATAGACAGAATGGACAATTGCGAATCCAATGTAGCTTGATAATCAAATATATCCAAAACCTGACACTTCTATAACAACTCTATTTTCTTTAGCTGATGAAATAAAATAGAGGGTCAGTCGATCAAAGAGGTTAGTTGGAATATCTGCCAGCCCAACAATTGGAATAGATGGAGAACAACCACTGGGACAAAAATTCTAAATGGACTGAAGCAGATGGCCATCCAGCTGAAGCAAGCAGAGCGATAGTTGGAATAGCAGACTGAAAACCTTGTCACCTCTGCTTATTCATAGGGTAGTACATATAATATTCCATAGGTCATTTGTCTTAATTAGTAAAAATAGGTTTACTTCCAATACTACTTTCAATTCACTAGACTCGATTTGCACAAAAAAAATATTTTAGCAATTGAATCATCGATCTTCTTATATATTAATGAATTTTTTGAGGCAGAGATATGAAAAGTATAAGGTATGTGATAAAGAAAATTTTAATAATCAGACTTGGATCAGAGTAAGGTAGTAGTAGAACGTTTGGAAGAATAGAATATTTGTTTCAAAATCATTCTTTCCTTTTCATCAATATTCATTTCTTGAAAATAAAGTGATAAACTTACATTGAAAAGGACCAATGAGAAAGTTAGGGGACATTCAAAAGTCTAGTTGAATGCAAAAGAAAAAGTAGATATTTCTAAGGTGTGAGACTAAGATATGAATTTTGAAATTTGATACCTTTTGGATCAATGCAAACCATAATGCAAGAGGGATATTCCACTATGAATATCTCTGGAAAAGAGTTATGAATCTCTTAAAAATTGAAGAAGGTGATAGTTTGACTTTTCAATAGTATAGCCCTTCTCATATGAGAATGTTAGTTAGTTCAAACATAGAAGAGATACATTATCCTAGTGTTGATGCTATGGAAATATAATATTAATACCCTTGTCTAATGAGGGAGTTTGAGATAGAGAACCAATATTGATCTCATCTAGTGAGGAGAGTGAAATGTTCCTACACACAAACCCAAATGGTCATCCTTCAATTTATATAACTTCCAAAAATAGAGCTTAAAGAGTAAGAATGAACAAGGATTAACAAGTAAGGATGTGAAGGAGGTATATTGAAATATTAGAAATATCATGTAAAATAATAAAATTCGTATATGTTAAGGACATAATAAGGATGTAGAAGCAAATTCAGCCATGTACATGGGTGTAATGTACAAAATAAAACAAATAATTAGTTGTTCTTTTGTTCTTAATTGGTTAGTGGTTCAATATAGTTTACTTGTGATAAAATCACATTTTCAGTTTAAGGGTCTTCAAATTTGAATCCATGTATGGTAGAAGAGGATAAATTATGTCTTCTTTTATTAATTTCATATGTATTCAGAAGTATTGAAAATCATATTGCATAAGTAAAACACAATGTAGGTCATAACACCAACTAAGGATGGAGATTTAAGAAACGACACTCAGTATAAAGTATGATTTATTTTCATTGACTTCGAATAAGCTAGACACTTTTTGTTGTGTTTGACATGTTTTACTACACTATGATTGTTGTTTTGAATATTTAACAGGAAAGGCATATGAGTTAATATACATAAAGCTAAACTTTTTACACCATTCTTGTATACCTATACGTTTCTTAATTGAAATTAACTCCTTAAGGGGGAGATGTTGTTACAACCATATCTTATTTTCTTGGTAATATATGAGGGGTTAAGAAAATAAGTGAGGAGAAAGAATCACATTGACGATAGTACTACGGAAATCAGTAAGGACAAAGAACGATTTAGGACCAGTTGTCAGTTTTGTATGATCAAAACAATTTCAAATCAGTAACACTGAATTCATTTTTAGTAAAAGAAACAAGATGATCACGCGGCCATTTCCATCAAATCCATCAAATCTGTTCGTAACCTTTCTTCACCACTAATAGTAACAGATATGCGCCATGGCAAGAGATTAGGTTCTGATACATGTCATCAAAAGCAACTACCAAATATATAGATACCGTTACTGATAAATCAAGTTCTACCCTAAATCAACCCTCCCAAACAAATCAAGTTCTACCCTAAAACGTCACCAACCTGTTCAGAAGGGGACAACGACCAGGGAGTGTGAAATCGCCATTTTGTGCAGCGCTGCCGGAGAACCAGGGGTGACCACCGCCGGAGTTGAGCCAGGGACGACACAAAGCTCCAGAATTTAATGTAGAGGAGTGAGGGGATGGAGGAGTTAAGGAGATGTACCTTTGAAAACACCGCCGCCGCGCACACCAGGCGGGTGATTATACATCGGGAGATGAGGTAGTGGTGGATGTGCCAGGTTTTTTCGATACCTGAAATGATGTCGCTTTCTCAACTCTGAGAAGATCAGGGCTGAGCTCGACAGACAGGGAGGGGAGGAGGCCAAGCACTGTTCGGCTTATTCTGCTGAAGCACGATCTGAGCAGGGGCAGAGGTAAGGTTACACCGGACCGGGACGCACCAGGGTGGAGGGGTTGATGATGATGTTTTGGGGATGTATCAAGAGAGTAGATGGTGTTAACTCTCATTTTACAACCCCTAGTCGATTTTGTGGTCAGAGGAGAAATGGGGTGGAGCTCAACCGGACAGGGTGGAGAAGGTCAAGCCCGGAGAGAACTCAACCACAAAGATGTTGATCGTGCAGAGCGGAGGAGTGATGGCTTTTTCTCGCCGGATGGAGGCGAGCCCGAGCGGGGGGGGGGTGACCTAGGGGATGTTTCTAGAGAGAAGATGGAGCTTTCTCTCACTTACCTTCCATTTTTTTGGAGTAGATGATGTTAACTAAGATGTAATTAGTAATGTGTTATTGTTACTACTTTTATGTGATAAGAAGATAAGACATAAAAGAAGGAGAAAAAAAGATGTGAAATTCTTATTGTCTTTGTTGATTATATTATATCCATGAGTGAAAAAATTAATATAAATTTACATTTACGTAGTATTCTAAAGTTTTCTCACTATATTGGTATTCTTAATATCTTTCTATGGATGTAAATTTTTGTCAGGGTCAAACATTTATTAGGAACATCAATATCATTATTTCTACATAGTTAAAAAGATGTATCATGTTCAAAAAAATCATGAACCATGGCAGATCTAGACTGGAACATGGATCAAGATTGCGAGGAGATGTGGTAATCGAATATATTTGAAATTTGCAATGTATTGGATACGATTTATTTTTTTATAATAAAAATGTAGGTGAGGTATGGTTCCAAATTTGAGTATGAGTTGGGCATTACCAATATTGGATATATTGCACATATCGTTCCCACCTTGATGAAAATTCATTTAACTAAGTACCACATACTAGAAGTTTTTAGATCCATAATTTTGATAATGACTTAACTACCTCAGTCTCCCTAGTATAAATTTCTGGATCCACCACTGGGTGGGTCAATGGGTGACCCTAGTTACATAAAGAGGGTTCCTTCATAAATAAATTAGTAATAAAAAATAAAAAATAAAAACATTATGGGGGAGGGGGAATCTCCTGATACTATTGGGATGCTTGTAATTAAACCGGGGTGTAGTTCTACTGGGCTGGTGTCACTCCTCGCCTCTAGATTTGACCTCAACACAAGCCTTACGGTGTGTTATTGGATTATTAAAAAAAATATTCAACCATCATTATATCATTTTTGTATTTAAATATATTACAATTTGTTAAATCCACACTTGTTTGATGTAATCATGTACTAATTTTATGAAAGCAAATTCAAAGTAGCTCATCGGTCTAGGTATAAGGGGTTGGTTGGGATTTAATAGTATGGAGTTAGCTGGAATAAAAGAAAGGAGAGTAGAATATTCCTTGAAAAGTTTGTTAAATTCACATTTGTTAAAATGACAAGAAAAGTGAGTATCTATACAACACCAATATGGAACCAGATCTTAGATCCATTTTGTCTTTATTAGCTACTGACATGTCAGTTTAGCAATTACAACAACAACAGCTTGAGTTTACGCTGGTGATGGGACAAATAGTGTTGGAAAGAGAGAGGGAGTGTGGAGGGATGAAAAGAGAGAGGGAAAATAGAGAAAGAGAGAGAGGAGGAAGGGAGTGAGGAGAGAGGAGTGGCCGAAGTAGAGAGAAAAAAGAAGAGAGATATTTTTATTATATTAATTACTTTCAATCCGTGATGTTTTTTTGACAAAATAAAAAATTAGATTCCTTATCAATAATACTTTCCAACAAGACCAACACCAAGCTACAGAGATCCAAGAGGAAGACACAGTTGTCATTACAAAAGAACAAAGCAACCCACAGTTACCCATCATGTACTGTTTTGGTAACAACATGAACAAATCAGCAGAAGGGACACCATTTTTCTCAACAAGCCTCAGATGGGGACAAGTGTGGGGATTCATCTTCACAATAGGAAAATATACAGGGACAAGGACGTGGCAAAAATTGGTTCTAGGAAACGGATAAGGAAGGCCTCCTATGAAGCACATGAGAAGACACCAATTACAGATGAGGGTGGCTCGACAACACCCAGAAACCCACAAACCACACCATTACATGATCTGTGCAACATGGAATGTTTAGGGTGTTTGTTCTTCAGACATCCAAGACACAATATGGGATTACTTCAACGACTATAAAATTGATATCTTGGCGATCGTGGAACCTAGGACGAGCGGTCTGAGGGCTTCAGAAGTCGTAAAGAAGCTGGGTTACGACACGTCCCACCGTGTTGAAGCCACAGGCTTCTCGGGGGGGGGGATTTGGGTTCTGTAGAAGCGACAAATTGGATCGGTGGAAGTGCTTGCACTTCACAAGCAATTTATACACTGCCTTGTGAATAAGGACAGTTTGATCACCTTTGTTTATGCCCACACCAAATACATCAAAAGGCGACTGTTGTGAAGCCATCTACAAACCATCGCCGCGGCCACCAATTTACCGTGGCTGGTCTTAGGCAACTTCAACGCCATCCTTGATCTGACAGAAAGAAGCGACATCAACAATTTCAACATCACTAGTAGCCGGGAATTTGTCGATGCACTGAGCTCAGCAGGTCTTGAAGACCTGGGTGCCTCTGGGCCAAGGATGACCTTCATATGAGGACTCTTGCAACAACGACTCGATCGAGCCACAACCAACATCGCTTGGGTCGAGAAAATGCCCCACACTCGGGTACATGTTCTTCCTCGGGTGTCCTCAGATCACACACCCATCCTCGTCTGCACCTCCAAGGGTAAGAAGGACACCACTCACCACCTGAAGACTTGCGTCTCTTAGAAGTCTTGGGCCTCTTTCAATGGCTTTCTCAAACAAGCCTGGGATACAGGATCAACCTTCACAGAAGCAGCTCAAAAATTTATGCAACAAGCGAGGGATTGGGATAGGAAGGATGTCCGCAGGGAGAAAGATAATCTGCTGAGAAAGATAAATAAAAAATTAGAACTTCTGAATCACAACCTGAACCAGACTCTGGATGACGAAGTCTCTTTGCTACAAGATAAATATCTACAAATCCTACACACGGAAGAAGCAGAGTGGCAACAAAGAGCACGATGCGACTGGATAAAATTGGGGGATTGCAACACTAAATACTTCCAAGCCCTAGTCAAAGCTAAGAGAAGAAGGAACCTAATTTCTAAGTTGAAGGATACATCCAACCGATGGGCCGAGGACAAAAATGAACTGAAAAATCTTATCCGATCTCATTTTTCTGAGTTATTCACACAAGTTGAGCCACATAATTTCAGGGAGTGTGCTCGCACCTACCCAGTCTCATTCCCTTCATTACAACTGACCATGGTGCTGCAGATGGCCACATCCCCAGAGAAGTAGGAAATTTGGAAATGTTTATCAATGATGAATCCCACCAAGGCGTCGGGCCCTGATGGAATCGACGTTGGCTTTCTCCAGGAAAATTGGAAGGACATTTACACCTCCCTTCAACTAACAGTGTCTGACTGTTTTGCAGGGAAGGAGATACCTGAAGCAATGAAAATCTCTACACTTGTGCTAATCCCCAAAATAAACACCCCAGAAACGTGTAATTACCTCCGCCCCATTGCTCTTAATAATGTTGGCATCAAATTGATTTTGAAAATAATTGTACAGTGGATCAAGCTGTATCTTGACAAGTGGATCTCTCCTATTCAAAGCAGTTTTGTGCCTGGTCGTCGAATCTCAGATAACATCATTCTAATGCAGGAGGTCATACACTCAATGAGAACATGCACCAGTAGCCAAGCTTATATGACTATCAAGCTGGACCTAGCAAAGGCCTATGATCGAATGAACTGGGATTTCATCCATGACACTCTATCTCGCACATCTATCCCGGACAGCATCACGAACTTGATTATGGCCATCATCACTTCTGGTACTATTTCCATTGCCTGGGATGGTGATATAATCCAACCTTTCAAACCCGCGTGAGGGGTACGTCAAGGTGACCCCCTGTCAACGTACATCTTCATCATGTGCCTAGACAGATTCATCCAAGCGATTGTGTTGGAGGAAGGCAATGGAAATTGGAGACCACTACAAGTCACCTGAAGAGGTCCAAATCTAACACATTTGTTTTGCGGATGACATTGTGCTATTTGGGGAAGTGTCAATCCACCAGGCCAGTGTCATGCTACAATGCCTTGAACGTTTTGGTGCTGCCTCCGGGAAAACACTCTCCAAAGAAAAGTTGACAGTGTTCTTCTCTAAGAACACACCCACCACAATATGCAGACAAATCAGCCGCAAGCTCGAAATAGCTCAGACAGAGGATCTGGGCCGCCACCTGGGGGTCCCGTTAATTCATACTAAAATATCCAGGAGCACCTACATGGCCACGCTCAACGCTGTAGAAGGAAAGATTATCTCTTGGGTTAACAAAACGTTATCCTTTATCGGGAGAGTCACGCTAGCCAAGTCAGTTCTGAACTCGATACCAACTTACGTGATGCAAACCGCCCCACTACCGATCTCAATCTGCAATGACATAGACAAGCTTATAAGGAGATTCATTTGGGGAAGCAGCACAACCCACAACAACATGAGCACCATCTCCTGGAGGAAGCTAATCTCAGGAAGGAATGAAGGGGGCTACAGATACGGCACACCAGATCACAAAACACAGCTCTTCTTGCACAGAATGTCTGGGACGTGTCGACATGCCACCCAGTTCTGTGGTGACAAGTGATGCAAGCCAAGTATAACCACCTCAAACACAAAGGCATCACCACAGGATCAACGTTGTGGAAGTACATTACCAAGAATCTAGAAAACATACGGCCGTACACTGGAAAAGTTATTCTCAATGGGGAAGACACATGTGTCTGGACTGACCCATGAGTCCTCGGCAGCTATACACCTGAACTCTGCCAGAACATACCTATCCCAATGGAGCTGCGGGATCTCAAAGTGGCTTCCATGATCAACGGAGAGTAGCGGGACATGTCCTTCATAACTCATGGTTCTCAAGAGAAACAGTGAATCATATCCAGTAAATGATACCCCCCCACCCCGACGTAGGTGAGGATCTATGGCAATTCAAGGAATCACCCAAAGGATGGTTCTTGACTAAAGATATCTATAAAATAGCTATCAAAAAATACAACCAGCCAAGGCAAGGATGTTGGACTAGAATTTGGAACCTTCAAGTTTCCCATAGAATAAGAACACTCATTTGGAAAATCCTTCACAACGGACTAATGACCAATGTGGTCAGAGCTAGCCGAGGACTCACACGGGAAGCATTCTGTCCCAAATGCAATGGAGGGGATGAAGACACCCTACACTTGTTCAGGGACTGCACATCAGCACAGAGCATTTGGCAGGCACTCTAGACAACCCTTGGCATCTCGATGGATCAAGGAAAATCTGTAGACTCGTGGATAGCAATGAATCTGAAAAGATCACAAACAAATGTTGATCACCCTATTTGGTTTGCTGTCACCCTGGAGCACCTATGGAAAAACCGGAACGATTTCATATTCACCACTAAAGACATATGACTACTGGTCACAATTACTGTGATTGTGAGGCAAGTCAAGCTATGACTGATCAACTTCAGGAAGAACACCCCACCGATCACCACAAGGCCTGCTATTGAGTCATGGACTCCCCCTCCAAATGACGCACTGAAGATGAATGTGGATGGAGCAGTAGTGAAAAGGACGAAAGTAGCGGCTACCAGCTTTGTGCTCATAGACGACACAGGGACATGGGAACTCAGCGGTGTGACTCGGATCCATTCCTCAGACGTTTTGGTTGTCAAGATACCAGCTATCATACAAGGAGTCCAGGCGTGCCTGCACCACCCTAGTGCTATCTGGGTGGAGACTGATAACAAGGTGGCAGTGAGAATGATTCAAGGGGAGGAGGAATGTCCAAATAGATACATGAATCTCATCAAGTGCTTCCAGCGACTCAGCCGCATCAAGAGGAACATTAAGGTCGAGTTCACTAGGCGGCAAGGCAATAAACTTACAGATATCATTGCCAAATGGGGAACCAAATACAATGTATAAAAGGAAGTATGGGATCACTGTCCAACTCAATTCTCTGAGAAATATGGAGATGAGAGGGGGACCAGATCAGTTGTACAAGATCATATAGCTTTGCCTACAACCCGAGAGCAGGATGAATAAGATAATCTCGTGGAGAGTAAAACAAGACCAATGTCTATGTAGTTTTGAGAATTTTAAGTCACTCTAAAAATAATACAAAAATACTTATTATATTTGGTCAAACTTATAATTTTTTAAGAAATATAAAATATAATAAATAATAGGGAGGTGGTGCCATTAATTTTTTATTAACCCTAGCAAATTTCTTGTTAACCCTAACAATTTTTTTGTTATTCCTAGTCAAAAAAATTATTATTCAAGTAGTATATTTTTTTGTAAAAAGTTAGTTGTTATCTCTAGAGAATTTTTTTGTTATCCTTAGCAAATTTTTTTTATCCCTAGTAAATTTGTTATTATCTCTAATTATTTTTTTGTTTAAATAGTAATTTTTTTAAAATTAGCTATTAACTCTAGAGAAAATTTTTGACATGTGATCTTGAAGAACCAAGATAGTTGTGAGTCGTATGACGAGCTGATGTACATGTGGACCTGTTGTCTTCAGATCATGTTATTTAGTGGTAGTACATGTATATGTAGAAGTTTGTTGTTCAATGCGTAATATTAAATGTTGTAAAAATTAATGTTGTAATTATATGTTGAATGATGAATATGTGTTGTATGAATTTATTATTGTTCATGTGCATGTGCTACTATTATTTCCTTCTAGATTTCTCTAATTTTCTTCTTCTTAGCCTAATGTGTGGGGTTTAAATTGGGATTCTTACTGAGGTGAAGTTTCAATTTTGATGTCACACATCAGATTAAGTTTTAGAAAATCTAGCAACGTCACAGTCTAGTAAATATTTTTATTATCTCTAGTCAAACTTTGTGTTATCCAAGTAGTATAATTTTTTTTTTGAAAATTAGTTGACATCTATAGAGATTTTTTTTGTATCCTTAACAAATTCTCTTGTTATACCTAGCAAAATTATTTTGTTATCTTTTAAAATTGTATGTTATTTCTACGTAAAGTTTTTTTTATCCCTAGTTAATGTTTTGTTATCTCTATACAAACTTTTTGTTATCCAAGTAGTAGTTTTTTGCAAATTAGTTGTTATATATAGAGAATTTTTTTGTTATCCCTAGCAAATTTTCTTGTTATCCCTAGTAAATGTTTTGTTATCCCTAGCAAATTTTCTTATTACCCCTGGTTAATGTTTTGTTATCTCTAGACAAACCTTTTGTTATCCAAGTAGTATATTCTTTTTTTGAAAATTAGTTATTATCTATAGAATTTTTATTTGTTATAAATAGAAAATTTTCTTGTTATCCCTAGTAAATGTTTTGTTATATGTATTCAAACTTCTTGTTATCCAAGTAGTATTTTTTTTTGAATATTAATTGTTATAATGTTTTGTGTTATCCTTAGCAAGTTTTCTTGTTATCCCTAGTAATTTTTTTTGTTATCTCTAGTCAAATTTTTTTGTCCAAGTAGTATTTTTTTTAAAAAGTAGTTATTGTCTTTAGAGAATTGGAGAAAGTAGTGCAATTAATATTTTAAAATTAGTTGTTATTCCTGGTCCAATCGTTGTTATTTCTAATTTAATTTTTTATTACTTCTAATCAAATTTATTATTATCTTTTGGTCGAACTTGTTGTCATAGGAGAGAAGTGATATATTTAATTATTTAAATTAGTTAATGATACTACTTCCCTCATCTCCTTTATTTTATATAGCATGTTATATTTTTCAAAAAAATATTGACCTATTAGAATGCATTTTTAATCAGAAAATTTATCTTTTTTATTTTATTTAAAAATACATAACAGTTTGAAAGTTATTAGCAAAATAAAGATCTCTCTCTTAATTATTCTCTCTCCTTACATCCACTCTCTCTCTCTCTCTCTAGTCCTCTCGCTCTCATACTCTCTCTTTTTCTTTTATTGATATTAGTCTTATTAGAATGTATTTTTAATCAGAAATCTAATGATTCTTATTTCGTATAAAAATACATAATGAAAGTTATTAGCAATTTTCCTTTTCTCTCTCTTAATTTTTCTTTCCGTACAACTATTCTCTCTCTCCAGTCTTCTCTCTCACACTCTCTCATTTTTTTATCGACATTAATCTTATTAAAATGCATTTTTAATCAGGAATCTAACAGTTTTTATTTCGTTTAAAAATGTATAACGGTTTGAAAGTTATTAACAAAAAATATCATTCTATTAATTTTTCTCTCTTCGTACACCCTCTCTCTCACCAGTCCTCTCTCTCATACTCTCTCTTAATTTATTTGTTCCAGCCACTTGCTCTCTCCTCTAACCACCCTCTCTCTCCACATACACATTTTCCAATTGCAGTCAACGTCTCGGGCAGAGCGCAGCCACAAAGTGATGACAATTAGCATGTGGGACCGTGTTGTTAGCAGCCAAAAACCGTTTGGTTTCTGGTTCAACTTTTAGTCTGCGTAGCATTTTCTTAATAATAGAATGTTGGGTCCCGCAAGGTGGAAAACAAATCTGATTGGCCGACTTTATCGGACCGAACATGCAACCTATTGCTAGCATACAACTTATTTTCTTAACTGACGTACAGATGTCAACCAAAACGTCCTTTGTTTTTATTTTTCTGATGGACACTTGTAACACGTGTTGAGCGAGCGTATAGACGAGAAACATATAAATTCATGGAAAATGATATAAAGACCTGGTCTTAGCCCAAAAACGAGACCCGGTTTGTTTTTTACCCTGGAAACGGCCTGAAGAGTCTTCTGCAAGCGTTGTCTTTCCCGAGACTTGCCCACTAGCTGCTCCCCATTGTCTCGCTCTGCCTTTCCTGAGACTTGCCCACTTGCCGCTCCCCATTGTCCTGCTCTTTCGTGTGCTAGGTGACGATGGTTCCCTAGTTTGATTTCTCTGGAGAAGATGGACGTGGCTCACAGCAGCGATCGGCGGGAAGAGCGACTGAGCAGTGGTGGGATGACGACATCACCGCAAAGAGCAGCTGCAACGGCAGCATCGGTGGAACCCTACGATGTGGCGGGAGAGAAGCATGGCTTGCCAGAACAAACCAGAGATGCTATGGCAGCATCGGTGCAACAAACAGCTCCGGCAGCGGAGAAGCAGGATTCGACGGAACAAACCGGAGATCGGCCGGCTATTACAACAAAAGAAAAAAAGTAGTTCTGTAAGATGTTTATCGCCAAGCAAATAACCCTAATATGTTTTTTAGCCTAGCGTAATTTCTATTTGCCAATTTCTTGATCATTTAGTAATGAGTTCTATCCTCTCTTGTACATGTAACATTTTCTCATGAAGCAATGTTTGTTCTTCCACTAACCAGCTCAATAACACACAGCAAATCAAGCCACGTATACAAATCTGTATGAATTGTAAGCAACAAAACATTAAAACACTAAACCCTTCATTAAGATGTAATCGGAACATGAACATAACCACATCCAAACTACGCTCTATTTGGTAACAAATCCAATTAGTAATCACACATAATTATCGAGATGTTATCCAACATATGTATACAAAATTTATTTGTTACCAACATAATGTGATCTAAAGAAACTCTAATGGTAATCCCTTTGGTCATCAGACATAAAAATCAAACTTTTATCCAACATACAAAACCACTTGATAACAAACTCTTTTGATAACAACTCTCCACTCAGTCTGTTATCCAACGAAAACCATTTGTTATAGTGACATTGCTATTAGATTTGTTTGTTCTCTTAGTACTAAATTCCCCTTTAACCGTTTGTTATAGTGGTTTTGCTAGCAACCACTTGATAAAAAACTCTTTTGATAACAACTCTTCACTCAGTCTGTTATCCAACGAAAACAGTTTGTTACAGTGGCTTTTCTATGTTGTTTTGTTTGTTCTCTTAGTAGTAAATCCCCCTTTAACTGTTTGCTACAGTGGTTTTTCTAACAACCTTTTATTTTCTTATAGTATTAAATTTCCTATATAACAACTGTATATACGATTTGTTATCCTATCTCTGTCATTTATTCTCCAAGATTGGTTTTAGGTAGTGATGCATTGTAGCACAACCCCAACAATTTGGTTTTGCATTCACAATGGACTACATATGTGTTTTTGAAACAGAACACAACTGTTCCAACATACTACAAATCACGCATTCACACATAGCAACGGGCTGTGTCACATAGTTGTAGACAGCAACTCTATTCACACATAGCAACTGTATCCTAATGCTAACAACAACAAATCTACTGACCGTGCATTCTCACATAGCAAAATTGCAACAACCACAATTAATCAGCATTGATAACTGCAATGTATCCCATAAACGAACATCCTTTATGTCAACCAAGTCAACCAATCCAATAATCCTATTTATACTTTTGATATTCATCATGATATGTATTCATATGTTAAAATTTGATTTGCTATTCATCCTGATTATACTTTTGTGTAGTCACAACAATCACATTACCATGTACTAGTTCATTTTCATTCTCATTGTTGTTTATCTAGATCTTATATTTCATTTATTTTTTAATATTTCACTCAAGCATTCAAATTCATTGATGTAGATCTCAATGAAGTTCCCCATAAGAACTATTCTCATTGCATAGTTGTTATTGATGTCGATGATGATGTATTGGTACCAGAACCAGCTCGCCCTATTATGGATGAATGTTAGGATGCCTTGTTACCAAAAATAGCTAGTGGCCATTCAACAACATCTTATTCCGAACTAGGAATACCATCTTCTCTACATGTTCCCATTACCCCATCAGAAGTTGGAGTGCCTCTGGTTGGGACTATATTCAGTTCAATCGACCAAGAAAGACAATTCTACAAGCTATATGCAGGTGCAACTAGGTTTGGTATCAAAATATCCCATTCTTCCAAGGAACAAAATGATAAATCAGTTGCAAGGGTCACATTCACCTGTGTCAAGGGAGGAAGGCCACCAAACAAATGTAAGGATACATTATACAAATACAAACCGACTACACGAACAGCATGCCCCAGCCATGTTAAGTTGAAATGCACTTTCTCATGAGAATATCAGATCTCCCATGTCCAACTCAGTCACAATCACCCGATGATATAGCAAGATATGATGCGGTTATTACCATCCAAGAGGCGAATACAGTTTGTAAAATGAGAGTTAACACCATCTACTCTCTTGATACATCCCCAAAACATCATCATCAACCCCTCCGCCCTGGTGCGTCCTGGTCCGGTGTAACCTTACCTCTGCCCCTGCTCAGATCGTGCTTCAACAGAATAAGCCGAACAGTGCTTGGCCTCCTCCCCTCCCTGTCTGTCGAGCTCAGCCCTGATCTTCTCAGAGTTGAGAAAGCGACATCATTTCAGGTATCGAAAAAACCTGGCACATCCACCACTACCTCATCTCCCGATGTATAATCACCCGCCTGGTGTGCACGGCGGCGGTGTTTTCAAAGGTACATCTCCTTAACTCCTCCACCCCCTCACTCCTCTACATTTAATTCTGGAGCTTTGGATCACTCGCGAGACATCATTGGTGCAGCCAAAACTATGACTTCTTTAGTAACTAAAGCTGGAGGTTACGATGGTCATACATTCACTCAGAAGGACTTTAACAACCATCTCCTAAATTCTTGGAAGCTACATCTAGGCAAAGGCGATGCAATTGTGATACAATCATACTTTGTACGGATGAAAAAGAGTGATCCAGAGTTCTTCTACGTGTTAGACTTGAATGATGAAGGCATTCTCAGAAATGTGTTTTGGGATGACGCAAGATCTCGAATGGCGTACAAATACTTTGGTGATGTTGTTACCTTTTATACAACATACCTGACAAACAGGTATGAGATACCATTTGCACCATTTGTTGGTGTTAACCATCACGGCCAGTCTACTCTTTTGGGGTGTGGGTTATTGTGCGAAGAAACAACAGAGAACTATGTATGGTTGTTTACAACGTGGCTGCAATGTGTGGGTAACCCATCACCTCTGCTTTTTGTTCCTTACACAATGATATCCATGACATTCTTTTACTCCAATACATGTTGAATTGACTTGTTACTCATTGGCTTCTGACTGTGGGTTCCATTTAACATCCTTTTATGTCAGTGCATTGACTTCTAGATTTATTTTGTTTGTTGCACAATGATATTCATTATTTTATGGTTAATGCAGTACATGTTGGTTCGAATGTGTTACCTATATACTGTTTTGGGTGCATTCCCTTTTAGTATATTTGTTGTGGGTCAGTTGTATTCAAAAAATGCATTAACAACATCATCATTAGGAACTCACAATTTAGTTTACACGAAACAACATCATAAATAACCTATAACAACACATATTGATTATCAAGAGTGACCAGTTGAAACGTAACATATACTGATTTGTATTAGTTAATTGTTTATTATCTGGTTCGCATTCCCTTTTAGTATATCTTGCGCGGGTCTGTTATATTCGAAATTTGTTCAAATTATACCGTGTGCCAGTATATGTATATTCTTATAATGTGCTTCACACTTGACGACCTGCAATACCCCCCCCCCCCCTGAGTTGTGATGCACTGTACTCCATTTCCTGCATGAAAATTCAGTGACAAAATTAGCACTCCACAGGACTCTGCCAAAAGGTATTGTAACTGACTAAGCTCAATCAATAAATAACAGGATCCAAAAAGTGTTTCCCGATGTTAGGAACAGGCTCTGTCTATGGCACATAATGAGAAAATTACTTGAAAAACTAGGAAAATATTCCATTACGTCCAACCTTATCCGGAATGCAGTATATGAGAGCCCATCAATAGATGCGTTTGAATAGGACTGGACAGCTGCAGTTCAGACTTGCAAGGTAAATCAAGATGGTTGGCTTGTGAGGATGTATCAAATATGACACGTGGGTTTCTACATACGTCGATGACTTCTTTTGGGTAGACATGACAACAACCCCAGTGTAGTGAATCATTTAATTCGTTCTTCGATCGTTGCGTTAACTCTAGGGAATCTTTAAAATAGTTTGTTAACCAATATAAAGTTGCACAGGAAGCAAGAATCGAGACAGAGAGGAAATCTAATTATGATGATATGGATAAACTTGTTTAGCTAAGGTCTGAGTTTCAGATTGAAATCGATGCAAGATTGGTGTACACACAAAATATATTCAAGAAATTTCAAATCAAACTACAGCGTATGATGTATTGTGATGCATTATTGTTGAACAAGGTTTATTCGTTGTCTACATTTTTAGTTAAGGAACAACACAAGGTTTGCTTACTAGATGATGAATCTATTTTACTTGAAAACAAGTTCATTGTCACTCATGACTCTATTCAGAATAATTTGTTATGTAGTTGTCGGTCATTTTAGTGCAAGGGGATTATGTGTAGGTGCTCGTTGTGCGTCCTTACTCGCAACTGCAGGATAGATAAACTACTAATGCAGTATGTGCTAGACAGATGGAGGAAAGACATTGTACGTGATTATGGAAACAACACAAACAACATTCGGTTATTCACAAAATCTACTGAAAAAGTTGATGTTGTCTCAAACATTTGTCAACATTTCATAGAGATGCCACATGTTTCAGATAAGCAGTATGAGGTTGTTAAGAATGCACTAATCACAACAATTCAGACCTGTAAAAAGGCACAACTGATCAAATCCAGTGTGAGCTCTATTTTTTTCACCAAATTTATATTAATGATTTTTCTTTTAATTCAGTACATGATGAATCAACCTGTTACATACTCGGTACTGTATTTGAATTTCCTTTTAACTTCCTTTTCGTCGATGCATTGGTTTGGATTTTTTTTAGTTGTACAATGATATTCATTATTCTCTATTACTGCAGTACATGCTGATTCAAATTAGTTACCTGTTTATTGATTTGTGTGCATTCCCTTTTAGTATATTTTGATGAGTTATGACGAGTTATTCGCACATTATAATGAGGACCAGTATATGTATATCCTGATGAGTACTGTAGAGTAATTGACACATTATAACGTGTCTTATTGATACAAAAAGGCAAAACTGCACGAATCCAATGTAAGCTCATTTAAGAAATATATTTTCTTTGGTTTTATACATAATTGTTTATAAGATTTTACATCTTTGGACATTTGTTTCAAATTATTGGAATACAGTCAATTCATTGAACTTGTACCAATAATATTGACGTTTCAATGCAGGCCCAAATGACCAAACCAGCAGTTGTTCCTTCTATCAAGGATCATGTCACAGCCAGAAAGGTTAGAAGACCACCATCCTTGCGGAAAAAGGGATGGTAGGAAATGAACTAAAAAAAACACCACAGCCAGAAAGTGCAGTAAGAAAAAGCCAACTCAACCAGCAATAATGGATCAGCAAATCCCAGTACCCTAAGTCCCAAACGATCAACAACAAGGGTGAACACCCCACAACAACATGAATGATATATGCAACCCTACAAATAAAGGTTTCGGTACATATAATAGGATCCCTACTGAACACATTATTGGACAAAGCTACAACACATCATCTCCCACACCACCATGTCAATATATGCAGTCTGGAGTGGACAATAACCAAAGGAGTTTTTACACAAATGTAAACCAGCAAATCTCGTCAACAACCACTACCAATCTACGACAGCTAGCTCGAGCATCGGACAAACTTACAACAGTCCATCTCATCTTGCTACAACATGGTTACGATTCACTACCCATAGAGACTAACTTTATCTTCATACTAATATACATCTTTTTGTCTTCTTTTTTGGCAAAACACATGTACATCTTTGTAGTACAACTGTCTACACGAAGAATACATTTGTACAACCATGTGAACCCATAAATATTATCCCACTATTTAGACCACAGTGGTGGAATATATATTTCTTTCTATAACCAGTATTTATCACAAGGTATCCAGGTGTTTCACTAATTATTGAGTGCATAATACCACGTCAGTATTGCTGCATCATGCATGTTATAGCACTCTGAATAAATGCATTTCACTTGCATCGCTCAGCCTAACTGTTCCGTTACAGACTAAACAAAATTCCATCTGAATGTGCACCACAAGACAATTAAACAAATAAAAACCATTCTTTAGATGCTCCCAATCGTCTACAACAATTGAGACAACGTTTTGCGTGCTTCTGTATTTATATCATAATATCTTGTTAAATATAGCTCCATTTTAACAACCACATTCATCAATTAATCATTTTTTATTTTTTTCGCCTAAAGTTCAATCTTCATCTAATGTTCTTTTCCATCAGCTCCTTGTTAACGGCCCACTATATACTAGGAATCCATAACAACTGATCTTGGTTAATAACCAACTTCACCACTTGGTTACACACTCCATACTCGCTTCGAAACAACCACCATCACATAGAATTTTCATACTAGATAAAGCCAATCCCATCCACTCAAAATGTCACGCTACAATCTCGCTTCGCCACACCTGGAATATGCATTCACACATGTAACAACTGGTATCTGATACCAACTGACCTCACATGTTATCTCATAACAAATAAAACCAAACCCACACCGCTACTGTCGCCACACACCAACTTTCACTTGGGCCAACTAAAATATGTTGTTATATGTAGCATATGCTTGTTGTCTACAAACAATATTTACTAGTTATTTCGTATCAAATAAAATCAACCACACCCGCTCCCAACACATAATTGGTTCACTAATGGTTGAATGCATAATGCCACGTCAGTATTGGTGTATCATACATGTTAGAGTTGCATGTTATAGCAGTCTAAATAACTACATTCCACCAGCATCACGCAGCCTAACTGTTCTGTTATAGAGTAAACAAAATTACAACCAAATGTGCACCACAAGACAATTACACAAATATAAAACATTTTGTATATCCTTCCAATACTTACTGTTTTTATATTTATGTCAGAATATATTGTTAAATACTCCTCCCCTTTTACTTTCATCCGTTAATCCTTTTTGTATGCATTTTTCCATTTAAGTTCAATCTTCATCTAAAGTTCATTCCATATTCTCCTTCTTAACGACCCGCTATATAATAGGTTTCAACTTCTTTTTCCATGCATAAAAACTGACATTGGTTAACAACAAATCACGCGCATGTGCAAATGTAACAGTTGGTTTCTGCTGCCAACCGACTTCACATGTTATCTCATAACAAGCACAACCAATCCCACATTTCTACTAACGCCACACGCCAACATTGACTTGGCCCAACTGGAATGTGTCATTATACGTAACACATACTTGTTGTCTGCAAACAACATTTACCAGTTATTTCATATCAAATAAAATCTTACTAGGTGGATAACTAGTGATAACAAGTGGATAACCAGTGATAGTCAAGTCGTATCAAAAAAATAACACAACCATTTAGATACAATACTTTATTTGCCCATTCCATCAAATATAACTGACAAAAGATCAATGTTTTGTTAACGAAATACTGAATTTTCACAATATACTAAATTAAGTTTTGGGCCACTGCCACGTTTCAGGACCTTAACATGTTTTTGAAAAAATCAACCCACACACCCAGTTATATGTTACAGTAAGTTCATTAAACATTGAAAAAAATCCATATGCCCTGATATACATACAACAACACAATGGAAGCAACACAATTTGTTTCAGTAACTTAGTTCATCACTTCCATTTCAGAATGCCCCTTCATTTGTATACTCCTTCATTAGTAGTATAAGCATAGCATTGATGCCGTGTAGGTGATGCACTGGTTCAGGATATGACTCTTCTATCCTCTGCCCTTCACATATGCATTCCATCCACCGCATAACATACACACCGCAGTCGTTTGTTTCCGCAAGTTCCTACACTTCCTTGTTATCAAACAAGATCTTCCAGCCTTCTTCAGATACACCGCTTATCTTTCTCACGAGGCTTTTGATCGCCGTTGTCTGTATTTGTACAAAATCATAAAACAAACAGTTTTATAGCCGCCAGTTTGATCACAAAAATGGTCTACAACAAGATATGCACAACTTACACTTACCAAGGTAACTGCATCGCTGTCATATGGATGGCTCATCGCTGGCCTGTTATATCTCATCACTGGGCGTAGGCTGTTGTAGTGAAGTATCTTCTTGTATTCGTGTGAAGCCACTAGCAAGTTCTAGTGATGCAAACTAATAATCAGAAGAAGTATTACATTTGCAGACTTGATGTCTTCCCTTTTCTCGTAACAATATTTCCACATCAGGGGTGCATTCTTTGTCTTAATTGCATGTGTCATTGCGGTGTTGAAAATGAACACCCTCCGTCCCCACTTGTTTCCATATTCCTTTTGCATGACTTCACTCCAACCATCTATTATCTATTACAGTCAAAATGTGGAGCCAAGTCTTTATGGTGGTCAACAAATCAGCAGGTAATACAATTAATGCGCCAACTATGTGTAACATTTTGTCTATAACAAAATTCACATTCAACTATATGTAACATTTTCTCTATAACAACATTTTGTCTATGACAAAATTCACATTCTTTCTACTACTATTCACAATTCAGTACAATTCGTGTAGTAAAGTAAAGACATAAAAATTAACTTCAGCAAATAACTGCATACTGTTAGTCCAAGTCTAGATGTGTCACATATGGCAAACTGGAAATCATTTACCTGATTTATATAACTGGAACTAACAATTAGTAGAAACATCTTTACCCATTGAATTCTATTTGCATATATGCAATACTACCCTTTAGAAAGTCACACATAACAACACACTCTCACCACTCAAACACTCATTATAGGTAACCATCACAAACCAGTTTATTCGTAGCAAGAAACACTCATTGCAGGAAACACCCAAAGGACCATCACTGCAACTGTATCCTCACACTAGACGCACATAGATGACACTCGAATACAATTGTATGCAATCATTTTAAGGTTTATTCATATCAACAAATGCCTTAATTTTATTTAACGCGTCAGCAACACATTTAAGTTCTTAATCTATATACTGTAGGTTTTAAGGGCAACACTATGTGGACAATGTATGTCACACACCATAATATGTGTTATCCTTAAGGGCACAAATTGGAATGACAACCTTAATTGATGCCATACCTGGTTCGTGATGTAACCACCCTTTTTCAGCAAATCTCTGAAATCCTGACGCATGATACATGCATTCTCAGACCTAAAAATAACATCGCCCGCACTCTTGTCCTTTCTAGTAAGCTGAAAAGTAACAAACACTCCTCAATTATGCTTGATAGAAATTGAAAGGTACAGTCTTGTAATACAAATCTACTGTTTTACATACCTTCTTCAGTAACAAAATATCTTTTTTGTTGTTAAACCCAGTTGCTTCATCATCCCAGTTTGCCATCTCACTGATCTCGATCTTTTTGGCAGGAGACATTAGCTTTAGCTTATGTTCCTGGTGTTCATCTTTGACCCTCCTAACTAAGGAACTCGGGCTATTACCAGCCTTTATCAACTTCTTTGCTTGCTTAGATGGTTTCTCATTGCTACCCTCACATGTAACCCTATCGACCATGTCTTTTATAGGGTTCTTCCACCAAACAACACAATATAAGCATACACACAATGAATATACGACCACAATGTAATTCGTTGTAGGCGCACCTTTTCATCGACCCAATGTCCATGAATGAAAATCCATTCTGGCTTTCCCACTGCCTTTGCCTTACCTTTGTTTATTACAGCCATAGAGATTAAAGTTGGCGTGCTCACTTCACTTAGGATCTTTTCAATGTGGTCTTCAATGCCTGTCTCCTTCCACCAATCTTCAACCTGCACAACATAAATAAGTATTCATTACGATTACATTTACACTAATCTTAATAGGGACTATTTAGGATACACCATATTTACATAACACTAATCTATTCAATGTGTATCACATATTCGATCCTACCGCTACCTTCTTCCCTCCACTACCAGATTTTGCATGCCCCATTATGGTCGTGTTTTCATGGGGTAGTTGATTTAACATCGGGACCATGCATGGGATTGGTGTGACGTAACCAGTTTTTTTAACAGGAACGCCCAACTCCTAATTATTTCAGTGCAACATTCAAAATAACACAAAACATCATTAATCTGTCTAACATTACACTGCACCAGTACATACAGATGGCCTACCCGACCATGGACATCATGATTTGCTGCAATAGAGATGTCGTTGAGCCTTGTTGTTAGTTTCTTTGTAGGGGTTGTTTTAATAAGTCTTGGCATTGCTACTCTCCTGCAACTAGAAAGAACATGTTTGTCCTACACAAAATTAAACATATCACGTTCAATCACTCATTATAGGTATGCATATGGCATATTCATGAGTCAATCAAAAGTGGATAATCTGTTGAGTGATGAACTCCTTCACCAACATCCAAACAAACCATTGCACAATTTTCGGACCCGGTAGGCGTATCATAACAAATCTACAAATGAAAAAAATCGTATCCATAAAAAGGTTCTGTTGCAAAAAAGGTCCGAAATTGAATAAGATATTAATAATTGTATATATGAAATGGTTTTTTTTTTGTATTTACCATCTTAGCTATGCTCCCTCTACTCATTCCTATCAGGGCATTGACCCGCCCACTAGTATTTTGCACCGGGCCAAGGGTTTCGTAACCAACCTGTTGTCACGTTAATTATACATTACACAATCTAATAGAATACAAATACCACTCCGATGTTGTGAAACATATGATACTCACCTTTGCCTTTTTACTAGAAAATCTTGTTACTGATCGCCTAGCAACAAATTTGCTACCCCGTATGCAATATATTTATTAAATGATTGCATTCTTCAATATAAACAAACACATTCAACAACATGTATTATGTTTCAAAGTTGAAAATGAGCTCCTGCACCAACATTCAAACCAACGGTATCACACTTCCAGGACTCATGCACGGCAGGCGTATCATAACAAATCTACAAATTCGGACAACCGTTTATAGCAAAAGTTAACTTTTAAGTGAACACCAAAATTGAATAAAAGGTTACAATTGTAAATACAAAATGGTGATTTTGTATTTACCGTCTTAGCGACACTTCCCTAACTCATTTCTGACAGGGTGTCGACCCGCCCGGTAGTAGGATGCATCGGGCTAAGGGTTTCGTAACCAACCTGCACTAGTCTAATTATTCACTACCTAATCAAACAGAATACAAACACCACTGACATGTAGGCATTCATATGATATGCACCTCATTAGATTTTTTACTGGCAGATCTTCTTACTGACCGCCTACCAACAACTTCGCTAACCTACACGCAATATCTTGATTATGTAACAAAAAAACACATTATCCAATTCTTCACTTTTTCTATCTAAATGAAGATGTTGAATAAAGAATAATCCTTTCAAAGTTTATCCATACAAACCACATCAACAACAACAATACTACCATAACAACCATACATACGTTTCACCAACCAAGACAGTACAAATCGTTAATTTCCTAGTGCCAACATCAGTTGGCATTCCCTTTTCAACATCATCTCCATTGTTTGCTCTCTCTAGTGTGTCGTATTGTATCTTAGTTACATAAAAATAAGACAATACAATACCCCAATATCAAGGCATCTATTAAACATTTTTGTCTCAGAACTATAATATCGACATAGGTGTGTTAAACTCACTGTCTTCATATACTCCACTTCCTCTTTAAATATGGTGTATCCTTAATAGTCCCTGTGCTGACAATAACCAATGGGTTTTCCATTTCCAAAATACCCTTGACATAGAACCATGGGAAAGCCACATAACACATTAAGTAACATCATCTACAT
Organism: Alisma plantago-aquatica; assembly: GCA_963693085.1. Taxonomy (NCBI): domain Eukaryota; kingdom Viridiplantae; phylum Streptophyta; class Magnoliopsida; order Alismatales; family Alismataceae; genus Alisma; species Alisma plantago-aquatica. Next base: position 726,833,951 of record OY856410.1, on the reverse strand, counting down.
GACATATAAAGACAGTTTCGTTAACGATTACCGCACCTTTTTTCATGTCGACCTTGTCACATATCAACTTCCAACAGAGTCATCTCCCTAAAACCAATAGTACCATCTTTTATATTCTATGTTAATTATAAAGTAACTACCATGGTTATCTACTATCCCATCAAATGTACTCAAACAGTGCAACATCTAAAATAGGAAATGACTATTTTATCAAATTAAGGTATTATTTGTACACAACAAACAATCTTTGTGTTGTCTGGTATTGCTTGCTTGCTAGCATCGGCAGGTGTGGTTGTCGGAATGTTACGCAGGAACAGTCATTTCCTTGCGTCACTAACAACTGACTCATTTCGACAACCACCAACAGATACATCTCGATCTACAACATCAGCATTCATCTTATCTGATATGGCATGACCCTACATACAACAAGTGCGACAAATTAAGTGGGAACACACAATTAACAACAGTTATTTGATAAAGACATTAGCACAAAACAATGGTGTTGTCTTACACATTTTTCACATTGTAACATATGTGCATCTGCACTATGTATGCCACATGCAAAGTCCATCAAGAAAATTACCTTAATATGGCCGCCAACCATTTTTTATTTGTTTTGATGCGATGTGGTAAGAGTACTTCCTGCAGCAGAACAAGAATCAATGCCAATTGCTGGCCTAATATCCTACAATGTATACTACCTTTTGCTTAATGAATATACCAAGCATATGCTTATAAAGTACTGGAACGACAAACTAAATTAAGCTCAAGTGTAGTTCCTCAAAGTGGAAACTTGGATCATGCGCCATAATTTTTTTTTGTACGTTACAGACATCTTCACTTGAAGTAAGTAACCTCTTAGGTGTGGATCTTGTGATGCGGATCTGCAATACAACAGAACACATTACAGCATGCAAGCACAATCTTCCTATCATTTTTTCACCAACACATAAGAAAATGTGATGGTTACCTTGATAGGTGTAGCCAAATCAATAACTGGCACATCAATGACAATATTTCCAACCTACATGTCAGTATATTTTTAAGTGCTAATATTATTATTACCAAAAATTATGCAATCTTATCAAGTAATTGGTGCTCATACATTGTTCTTATTCTTCCCTAGCTTTTTCGGTAGACTAACATTGTCAGCTGTGACTGCATTTTCTTGAAAATCAACATTATTCTTCAATACTATTTGTTACTCAAACCATACAATTGAACTAAAAGAGAAAGAGCATGTATGTTATGCCAGACATTTAATTTGACAATTTCCATATAACAAGACAAACTATATAATAGTTCGCCTTACCACACAGATGCCAGCAGAACTATAAATCCATCATCTGCGACATTGCCGCCCCCAACCTTCTGTTGTTGCATAGCATCATGTGCAGGAGTCAACATCAAATTATTTGTACCAATATATTACTAACAAAGATTCTTCAGACATGTATACCTACACATACCTTTGAAATACCTCCATCAGCCTTGCATCCAGAAACATCTTTCGTTGTTCATCCCCTTTCTGAACCAGTTCCTTCCGTTACAACATACACAATTAGTTTACCGCAACCAGCTACTTGGTGTTTGTTAAATATTGAAATATGTAATTCAGAACCCATTCCCCTGTTGCACGCACATTAAAACCATTTTCTTACCTATCACGTTATCTGTTCTGTCCACAATGGACATAACCTACGTAGAAAATAAGTGCAAATCCAACTTAATTTTTTTGTAAACACAACGTCCAGTTGCAAATGTATTCTGGGCCCACAACATCATTAACATGAAATGCTTGTTATAATAAGATAACATGCTATCACTATTATACCAATATGTGCATTTACTATGTTTAAAAGACAACTACACAAGAAACCTAATAACAAATCCCATATTCCATTCCACTTACCTCTTCCCCACGTCCGTCATTGTCACCACCTGCTGACACATCATTAGCCATGCTACCACCAAGAGTTGGATCTAATATTTTTCTGGACTCCAACTCCATTTGAAGTACCTCATTCTCACAAACTTTTGCATGATGTGCCTCCTTCAACAACCACTTCCTTCACATCTTTCTTATCCTTTTCTTTAGCCCTGCAACCTCCTTCCTGTTCTCATCATTACTTCTTTCTGACTTTTTCTTAAACTTCATATTCTTCAATTTCATGTTTGTAGTGACAAGCTACAAATATATTGATGCACATTAGTCAGCTCATTACAAGAAACCATTTTATATATACAAAAAAATCTACAACAAACATTATATCAAGAAACCATTTCATATATACAAAAAAACAATTACAACGAAATACTATCATGTTGATTTACCTCTCATTCCACTACAACACAGTGACTCTTTCTGCCAACAGACCTCGCCTTTTTGACCACACTCCTCGTGTTTGCTAAATAATATTTCCCTATATTTCATGTTCCAAGTGTTTTAATTGACATGTCATTCGCAACCAACCAGGAACTGATCCTGTTGTTATAGTCCCAGCAATTGGCTAAAGGGAAGGCACGTGGTTTGCATTTCTTACTCATAGTAGTTACCATTTTGAACCAAACCATCAACAGGAATGAACAACCCTTCAGATATCCCCTTTTTCTGTCCCCCATCTCCTTCATTCCAAGATGCAAGTATTCAAACGCAGTCCCTACCCAGTTGAATTTCCCTAGATCGGGACGAACATCAACATATTACCATAGGAAACCATGGATTCCAAAACCAACATAAGGGTACAAAAATGTTACCATCATAATAACTACCCAAATCTTAACAAAATCCTCTACGGATTCCTCATCTGTTTTGTAAGAAATTGACTCGAGGACATCCAATGCCTTTGTGATCTTAACTTCTCCTTTGAAATATTTACCATTAACAGCCATAGTAGTTCGATCTTGAACCACAACATCCCTTGCATGACAAAACAAAAAAAAAATTCTACACAATTTCTTCCGTTACAGTAACTCATATTCACTTACTCCAAACAAAAAACATTACTAACCTTGTGTTGGTAGTCGCACAATCAGACCTACCTACTTTGCATCAAACGGGACAAGGCTGATTCCAAGCTTAAAACACATTGACTTAGAATCGTATTTTTCTATCAGCCACTTGATGAGAATGCCAAATATTTTAGGGAAATTCAAAGACATGAAGTGACCAAACTTAGTTGAGTTAAGCATTTGTTTGTGCCGCTCATTTGCCATACCCAATACCATATTGAATTTCTGATATGAACAGCGAGTTGTGAGCCCCTTCGTCTTCTTTCTTTTAGCGACAATGACTGATTCATTTGCAGACATGCTGCGTATGTGCACAACCATACATTAATTCATGGAACAATAAATACTTTGCTTGTAACATTACACCACTACTGTCTAGGACACATGTTACCTATCAGTATATTCTTCCCATTCCATATAACACTATGTGCATTTCGCTTAACAATTGAAACCCCTTTGTATGAAAACTAATCTACTGTGGTTTACTGCCATACAAATAGTACATTTTATAAACAAATTTATCAAGCAGACGTGTTGTGGAATTCATATAAATTGTAACATAACCATTGTTGTTCTTTATTTCATATGCACAATTAATATTTTTGGCTTTATAAATTAATCAAATCCCACGGAATAACAAAACTCACCCATATTCATAGATCTTCTAGTTCCCTACTCAGGTTATTCAACCAAAGTAACATTGCTAACTTCTGTATAGTCATAACATATCAGTTTTAATCCTCCACTACCAATACGTTATGCACTGCATCAACACTTATCCTTATGCACGAACCACTACGTTATGCACCCCATCTATACGTATAACGTACAAGACTTATTATCAACACACAACAACAACTGTTCGTAGCCATAGCAACATCCCATAACATCATAACAAGATTGCATTGTTCTCATGTTACATGTAACAACATATCTGATGGAGTTAACAATATTACGTCAACATTGCACTGTCATTACAACATTGCATTGTTCTCATGTTACACATGGCAAAATCATGTTTACTGTAACAATATCATAATTAGCAGGTAACGTTACGAATATAGTTGTTCATAACAACATTGCATTGTTCTCATGTTACATGTAACAACATATTTGATGGAGTTAACAATATAATGGCAACATTGCAATGTCATACCAACATTGCATTGTTCTCATGTTACCCGTAAAAAAATCATTTTAACTGTAACAAAATTCTTTTAACTGTAACAAAATCATAATTAAATACACCACTTGCTAAAAGAAACATATAGGAATTATGTATTCATATGGCGGATATAACATCATTATACAACCAGTAACAAACACCCCATGTTACCAGTAACAAATTGCTAATATTGATAACCAATCTTACGATTTTACACCTTCCACTGCCCATGACCACCATTAACCCTTCCCTACCATTTTCACAGAGTATCACAGGTTTGTTTTTGGGTTCAGGATTGTAATACCCACCCTGTTACCAGTAATATCTTGAACATAGTGATACCAAAAGTTGCTTTTTTTAGGGTTACACTGTCGTGCCCACTATTAATCATTACCCAAAATTTTCGCATGTACTCAGTTATGCAAACCCTCAAACTACATCATAACACACTACACGCAAAAACAAAACTAAATGTTGACTAACGAATAAGAATTGTCATGACATAGAACCCATAACGGATCATTCCCTTCCGCAAGATCACATTTTCAACCCAGGACATAGGGGCACAGGAACCATTTTCGCTACATGCACAAATGCATACATCGATAACAAGGAGCCACTGGGCACCCCGAAAAAGGGGAGTACTATAACAGCGAACGGGAAACAGAAGGTGGTACAACCGATTCTCCAGTATTGAATGACTTAGGGTTAGGTTTTATCAAGAAGAATTTTACATGGAGACTAATCAGGGGATCGGGCTTTATCTTACCTGACTTCTCTTTACGAGAAGGCAACGACAACAGATAATGTTGCGATGCAGCGATCGGAGGTGGAGGCGGAAGTGTTTCACCTACGCAGCAGCGGAGGGGATTCCGACCAGAAGTGGAGGCGGAAGGGTTTCACCTGCGCAGTAGCAGCGGGGAGTCTGATCGGAGGTAGAGGTAGAAGGGTTTCACCTGCGCAGCAGCGCCGGGGAGTCCCCTTGGTGTAGAGAAAAACACCGCACTCGTGTTCCTTGGTCGGCGCGACAACCTGCCTGTTGGTTGATCGGTGTGAGAAGGCGAACTGGGATGATCGACGTTGGATGGTTGATCGTCTGAAGCAGCACAATGAAATCCCTAAACAGCAGTGGGAGGAGGTAGTCCAAAGGGGAGCTGCGGAATGACCGAGGAAATGATGGCGGGGAGGGGTGGTGGAGTGAGGGGGAAGCCTCACGCGTTGCATTTGTTTCAAATTCGAAAACAAGACGAAGGTCGTCCACGTGACGGAAGCAAGCGGGGTTGTCTCCCGTCCATCGGGACGGGAGATGTGATAGGACTTTTTTTTGTCGGTATGTAGTTTGGGTCTGGGTTCGGAGCCGGAAATGGGGATGTATAGCAAAACTCTAAATTCATACATGATACACACTCAGAAAGATATATGTATAGAATAGTACTACTAGATGACGTTTAGTAAAACCAACAGAAAATAGAAAAAAGAAAGGAAAATAGAAAGAACAAAAGAAAGTAAGCCGGCAGTACGATGTAAACGCAACAAGAAAACAACCTGCGGTTATGGTTGCGAGTGATTGCCTTAAACAAATGTATGCGCCGTGCTTTTGAAGTTTTACTAGATAGGTAGAAGTGTACCGGGGTAATTAAGTTGCGGTTATGGTTGCAAGCGATTGCCTTGAACAAATGTATGCGCCGTGCTTCTGAAGTTTTACTAGATAGGTAGAAGTGTACCGAGGTAATTAAGTAGTTCTTGCATCAATAAAACAGAAATGTGGAGCTTGCCAAATCGTGAAGCAAACATTTATATATGATGTGGGGGGAATCAATGGTTCACTCACTAGATTACCGGTCTTGTTCTTAATCTAGTGCGGGAAACAGGTAAGGTTATAAAGGTAAGAGTGAGGTTCGAGTAATAATGGGAGACACGGCTAAAGTAACCGGCACAGGCAAGCAAGCATTTATCCTCATGACACCCTCACCGCCAACAAGGTAGCTCAGATTGACAGGCTCTCTTAAAAAAGAAATGTCTGTTTCATGGGAAGCATCAGTGCTTGACGTCGACATTCTGGAAGCCATTGTTGGCACTTTAGGCCAGGGCACGGGCTTCGCGATGAATGTGTTTGAATCTTTAGGCCCATGTTTGGTTCCGGATTGGAACCGGTTTACGGCGTGTCTTTTTGTGCCGCGTCAGCGTAACCCGGATCGGTTTGGGCAAAAATCGTGTTTGGTTGCCAACCTCATTCGACCCTTGTTTTGGGATAACGGAATCGCGTTTTGGGTGAAAAACCAGTCCTGGTAGAGGCGGGATTGGAAATCCCAGTCCAGGTTTCGGCCCCGACACCCTCCCCCCCCCCTCACTCCCTCGCGACCCTCGCTCTCCCACTCATGCCTCTCCCTCTCGCCCTATCCCTCTCCCTCTCACTCGCGAGACACCATACTTGCAAACCCAAGATAAAATAGCGGCATGCAAACCATTAAACCTTAACACCTGTTTTCCTCAACAATAGAGATTGGGGCATATTCACTCTCAATGGCACCCTGGACAGTCTGATTCTTCAAAAACATCATTTTCAAAAAGTCTCTCAAGCTACAAACCATTCTGCCGGCTACCGCTTTCCCTCCCTGTGCCTTTACTGTAGTCTCATCAGTCCCAATCCACTGCTGTCCAGAGAATATCCTTTTCATATTTACTCATCTGCCGAGACCACATCATGAGAACGGGCGACCTGCTCACCCTGGCCTCATGCATAAACAAAACCCGTCTTTCTAAAAAAGGCAAAACAAAAATCTTTAAGATTGCCCTAAATCAGAGAAAGGCATCGACATTCGTCGACGACTCAAGGGTTTCTGTTACACCTCTCGACATGGACTCACGATTTACCTTCATAGAGTTTCCGCTCTCAAACCCTGCGTACTCCTCCTGTGTTCCCCTGCCTAAAGCTTGGATCTACCAAAAGTTTGATCTGTCTCCGGGTTCCTGCATGAACAACATTGGTCACTGCTCCTTTCCAGTGATGGTCACATGGTCTTCCCTGGCGGACAACCGCTGGAAAAACAAGGCTTCAACCCTCCTCATCTCAAAGGGTCGGGACCAGTTGATCTCCGACTTGCAGCTCAAGCCGGAATGGTCTATCTTCATCAAGCCGATTGGTAATCGAACTTTCCTGGCGTGGGTTAGAGACTTCAATGCCGATACGCCACCTGAGCTAGCACATCTTTATAAAAAATACGACTAAGAAAGCTCAATTTCATCAAACTCGGCTGATCAGCTCTTCATTCGGAATGTTTATCAACCTCTAGTAGGAACAAAGGCTTGTCCCATTTCAGTCTCCTCTGGATCTGAGGAGATGATGCTGCGGACACAGCGTCCACACCACAACAAACAAGCTCCATCGTTGTAAGGTACCATCTTTTTTCTTATAAAAAAAAATTGACCAAAAACTATCTTTGTCATCGCTCCACAAAACCCTAAACCCCAAATCCTGCTCAGCGGATGTAATCATCCCAACAGACACGTTGCTCCTAAACCACTCCTTTCCTATTCTAGGACAAGAAAAATCCACACACCTTATCAACAAACTCCTAGAGGAAAACCTCACCGCCCATATCTGGCGAACGACCCCTCCCAGAAAACCTTTTCGAGCCCTTCATTGTTCTCTTTGTAATAGTAAGCACCATTCGGTGTCTCGATGCCCTTCCCACTTTACCTGCATCATATGCCACCAAAGAGGACACACCAAAAGGTTCTGTAAAGTTCGCCCACCCTCTATTAAGACCAAAACTCAGCAGACCCATAGCTTTTCTTCCCTAGGTACTTTTCTGGAAAAGGCTCTTCATACTGCGAAAACCTTAGCGTTCCAAAAAAAAAAGAGATACGGTTTTCAGACGCCCAAAACAGCCCCCTCCCTTTCCCCCACCCACAAGAAACGCCTTTGCATGTCTTACAAACCTCCCGCTCGAACATGCAGGCGCTCTCAAAAATCAATACCAGCATATAAACACCAGAGATACACCTATTGCAAAACCCTACCACAAGCCACCAAACCACTTAGCTCCTTCACCAAAACCCATCTCCTCCTACACTCCCTCCGCCAACTCCTCACATATCTTATACACCGCCCCCACACCATCAGCCATGAAAACCCCAGAACACCTAGAATATGCGATAGCCCTGGACCTTCCGGCAAACTCCATGAGGCTGCTCAAAGTCCCCACCTTAAGAAGCATACTCATCTCCATAGAAAACAACATAGACAACAACCCTATAAATGTCCTAGATATCACCCGCACTCTAGCCCTCCTCATCCCTGGACAGACAATCCTAAAACCAAAAATCTTTTCACCAACCCAACTGATATACACTATTCCTGAAGATAGAAAAACCAACCATCTCTTCAACCGGGTTCTCACGATTCCATGTGGATCTAGTTTCATTACAGCCAGATTGTCAAAATGGACGGCCGACCTTGGAGCTTTCCCAGCTCCTGCAGGCGGATCAGACTGGGTTACAATCACCAACCTCCCACCCCACCTCTGGGAAGTTGAGATCTTCAGAGGCATAGCCCACTCCATCGGGGCTACTCTACAATTCATCAGCCCATAAACCCTGCATCCAACCCAATACATAAAATCTTTTTGCCTCCTAGCAGTCAAAGCAACCATTTCCTTACCACCCTCAATCAATATTAGGATCGGAGAATCCATCTACAACATCAAACTTTCTGCCGAACATCCATCAGAAAACAAAACAGCCTTCTCTGATCTTTCAAACCATCCACCTTCATGGTTTTGCCCAAATAAAGATAGAAAAACACCCTCTCAAACCTATTTTATAGGTGAGCGACACCATGTTTGGAAAGAAAGAACTCAAACAACACCTCCCCCGAAAACAAAAACCTACTTTCTAGCAGGAAAAGAACTAGAACCTCCATTCCCTCCCCGCTAGGTAACACATCTCCACCATCTGTCAACATTTTTCCTTCCCCTACTTCTACAAAGGAAAGCTGCCTAGCACCAAACCAAAACCCAAACTCTTCAAAAAACAACAACCATTCCCAGCTAAAGGATGACAGTTCTTCGCAGAGTCCACAACAGAAGAGCCCTAAACAAAGGCAAGAAGTATGCTTCTCCTAAAAGATTATGATGCAAGGTCCACAAGAGGCAAACAAAAAAATCATCGTCAACAGACCAGAGTCAGGTACATCCACAAACTTTTCTCTTAGTTCATCTTGTGAAAAATCTTCAATTCTTGATATCTCTTCCCCGCTTTTTACAAAGTCTAGAAATTGTGATATAGATAACATTGAGGACCTTGCATCATGGTCAAACATCAATAGTTTTACAAATTTTGTGAAAAATATAGGAATACATCTTCAAGATGAAGACAAGGCTCACAAAACTCTTGATGACATAGAACTCTTTATGGGTTGGACAAACAAAAGAGTTTTGGATTCTACTAAGAAAAACTTTGAACTTCTCAACATCCACTAACATGCTTCTCAAAGCCGACCTTCTCCCATTTTCACATCCTCTAAATATGCGTCTTACTTCTTGGAACGTCTGTGGGGCCGCTAACCTCTATAGATGCAAGGAAATCTGCTCGCACATATACAACAATGAAATAGACATGATCACTATCCAAGAAATAAAGACAAATCTTTCCCCTTCTGCTCTCAAAACCATAGGAGGCAACAAAATCACAGAATGGATCCAAATCCCCCCACTGGCTTTAAAGGAGGTCTCTTAGTTGGTTTCAACAATCAAACCTTCACCACCCTGAACACCACCACCCTAGACTACTCCATAACCATCGCTTTCAAAAACACATCTGATGGTTATTGTTGGACTTTTACTGGGGTTTATGGTGAACCTGGACAAAATTAATCTACCTTCTTGAATGAACTAAAATCGCTCTTGACAATCTACCATTTGTCACCCTGGGTTATCAGTGGGGATTTCAACCTAATAACCCAAAACTCTGATAGATCAAACCCCAAAAAATCCACACAACATATGTCTGCTGCTGACAAACTTTTTAGCCATCTCCTCACAAAACAAGCTTTGATTGATTTAAAACCATCAAATGCATCCTTTACATGGTCTAGAAAACAAACTTTTGCCAGGCTTGATCATTTCATCTGCTCCACCCCATGGGAAGACAAACACCCCCTCTCCACGGTTCACATCTCTCACAGAGCCATATCCGGTCATTTCCCTCTCATTCTAGACACAAATACCATCTCATGGGGATAGCGCCCTTTCAAATTTAAAAATTGCTGGCTCTCCATAAACAACTTTACCAACACCTGTGTGGAGAAATGGACTCTTGCCGACTCCCAAACAACAAACCTAGGACTCCACATTCTCTAAAACACAAAGAACATCAAAGTAGACATCAAAAACTAGAAACTCAAAAACCCAAACAGGCTCTCCGAAACAAAAAAAAACCTAGAAGATCTCTTCCTCATAGTAGACAAGGACCCTTCAACAGACCCTGCTCTAGTCCTATCTATTAAAGTTGACCTTGATTTCACAAAGAAATGCATTGAAACCAGGTGGAGACAAAGGGAAAAAATCACCTGGGCAAAAGAAGGGGACAAAAACACAAAGTTCTTTCATAAAATTTGCAACAAAAACCATCGAAAAAACTCCATCACATACCTTCTGATAAATGAAAGAATCACAACTCACAAACAATCTATCACAAACCACATCACTAACCATTTCAAAAAAATCTTCAACAACAACCACAATCCCTCATGCCTTTACAATATAGACTGGTCTAAGATCTGCCCTATAAAAATTGAAAACCCTCAAGATCTTATCAAACCTTTTTCCCCAGGGGAATCGGATGTGGCCATATCTACTCTAGTATTAAACAAATCACCCGGACTTGACGGCCTAAATGTGGAATTCTACCTTGCAAACTGGAACCACTACAAATTGACTTCTTGGCTTTACTTAAAACATTCTACGAAAGTGGAAACCCTCACAACATCATCAAGCACCTAAACAAAACTTTCATCACCCTAATAAAAAAAACAAATCAACCTGACCTTATTTCCTAGTACAGACCCATCAACCTTATTAACACTTCATACAAAATCTTAGCAAATAGAATAAAACCACTCATGAAAAAAATCATTCCACTCAATCAAAATGCCTTTCTCAAAGGTAGATGCATTCAAGATGCGTACCTGATGGTAAATGAATCTATACACCTCTGCCAAAAAAACAGAACACCTCTGCTGGCCATCAAATTGGACTTTGAAAAAGCCTTTAATTTTGTCAAGTGGAACTGTTTAACTAAAACACTCTCTGGCTTTGGTTTCCCACAAAATGGGTCAATTGGATACATGCGTGCATATCCACAAACCACTTTTCAACAATCATAAATGGTGTCCAATTTGGTTATTTTCATAATTCAAATGGGCTAAGACAAGGCGACCTCCTCTCCCCTTACCTGTTTATTATCATCACAACCATTCTCTCTCGTATGATACAACTTGGAAAAATTCAGTGGCCTCATTAACTCACCTCAAGAATGTAAAGAGAACATTATTCAATTTGCCAATGACACTATAATCCTCTCCTCCCCGAATGATGACTCCATACTCAATATCTTTAGAATTCTAGGCTTTTTCTCCTACATATCGGGGCTAAAAATAAACCTCCACAAATCATCCATCTTTGGAGTTCACCTAGATCATTCTATCTTGGAAAGGTACAGAGATCTCCTTAGTTGCAAGATTGAAAACTTTCCCATATAATACCTAGGACTCCCTATTACACCCCACAACATCACAAACTCTACCTGGTCCCCCATATTAGGGAAAATTAATAAAAAACTCTCTGATTGGACAAACAACTTTCTAAATCTCTCAGGAAGGCTCACACTTCTCAACAGTGTTATCACACCTATCACCACACACTACCTGAGCTGTATACCCCTTCCATCCAAAACTAAAACTCTCCTAGACAAAGTGAGAAGGAAATTCCTCTGGAACAACTATCACCCATCCACAAAACCCAGGAAGCACTACCACCTTGTAAATTGGAAAACTCTTGCTGCCCCTGTTGACCAAGGTGGCTGGGGCATTATAAACATAGAAACCCACGCCTTCTGCCTAATAACAAAAGTCATAAACAACATGGTTAAAAAAGAAACAAAAATTTGGTTGAGCCTATCACCTACAAATACTGTCAAAAATCCCCTTCCTGGCATAAAGTTCCAAAAAAATCAGCCTCACCCCTATGGAAATACATAAACAAAAACATCCAAATTATAACCCAAATCATCAATACTTCCCCGCACTCCCACCAAAATATTTCCTTCTAGAACGATCCCTGGTTTGAAAAAAACTCTGTTCTAAATCTGCACACAAATTGGACCATCCCAAACAATCTTCTCAAGATCAACATTGTTAAGGCCCTCCACCTTCTTATCAGCAACAGATCAAACCCCCTCAAAAGATGCATTCTCATGCATCTAAATCCAAACGACCTCTGAGCCTTAAAGCAAACACTTGAACACAATTCATCAAACAATATTACTTGGAGATGGGGAAACTCCTACTCTGTTAAGAAAGCTTACTCACACCTATCCTTCAGAGGTTTATCCCCACAAACCACTAAAATATGGAAACAAAAATGGCAACAAAAACACAAAACTTTTCTTTGGCTGCTCCTTCACAACAAGCTTCTCACTGGGGAAAACCTTTCTAAAAAGGGTTTCATTGGTCCATCTAGATGCCCCTTATGCAATTCAGACTATGACACGGTCGATCACATATTTTTCAAGTGTAACAGTACCACACAAAACATCATCTCACACTTCACACAAAATTTCCGGTCAGAACTCAAATCAGCGATCTTCTCCCTTCAGATTACACCAAACAGACACTACAACTCCTTCAAGGGAAAAGACATCTTCATCATGATCAGCTGGAACCTTTGGTTGGAGAGAAACAACAGAATATTCAACAACACTCCAAAAACGAGGCAAAATATTATCTCACAAATAGATGTAGACCTTCACTTTCTCTCAATATGCAGGTAAACAGAACCAAAATGGGAAGGATGACTCCGACGAAGGTGATTCAGAAGCCCGCTTTCTCAGCGACCTGAAGGTCATGGTGGACGACGAAACGAGCATCAGCTTGCTGCAACAACTTCAGTAAATTACTATCTTGGAGCATTTTCATCTCTCAAAAAAACTTTGGATTAGTACATCTTGAGGCTTGTTAAGGGGTGCCTCCCCCCCCAAACCATTTTAAATCACCTCTCTTTTAGCTTCCCAGCAGAACATTTTACTTCACTTTTTTTCACATCTTGTTCGAACTAGCCAAAGTTGGTGTTTGCTTGCTTTGATATCTCTTAAAATATATGCTATGACCATTGCTTTAAAAAAAAAACTAATTACATCTTAGGCACATGCTTGAGAGATAAAATCTTGCTAAATGATTACAAAGATAGGGGATAAAAAATTTATCTTGGTGAAGAATAACTCCGGTTGACTATATACAAATCACAAAGATTTACCAATTGGACTAAACTTACAAGTATCACATAACTAGACTATATATATAAATATATAAAAAAGTTTTTCTAATGTGGTATTGCTTGTGTTTTACAACTCGGACATAATACAAGAATATTAGACAAACAAACCAACAAAACTAGTTCAACTATTAACGCTACATTTCGAAACTAATATTATATATTGTGTTATACAACTCTTAAGTATATTATAACTCTAACTATTTTTTTTTTAAATTGGCCATTCTATTCATCCCGTGGCCTGGGCTCGATCCTGGGACCTCTCAGTAACAACTCGAGTGTCTAACCATCTTGGTGTCTTCTGTTAGACTTATAACTCTAACTATATAACGAATTATTTCAATGGGGGGGGGGGGCTAAAACTTCATAAGCAACCCCCCATTGATATATATATATATATATATATATATATATATAACCCCTCCATTGAAAATATATATATATATATATAAGTTTTTCTAATGTGGTATTGCTTGTGTTTTACAACTCGGACAAGATACAAGAATATTAGACAAACAAACCAACACAACTAGTTCAACTATTAATGCTACATTTCGAAACTAATATTATATATTGTGTTATACAACTCTTAAGTATATTATAACTCTAACTATATAACGAATTATTTCAATGGGGGGGGGGGGGCTAAACACCACCCCCCCCCCCCAATGTAAACTTTCAAAGTGATAGAGGGCCGCTCTTGTGTCGTGCCTAATCAGCATGTTGTGTGGTTCCTAGAGTTGATATACGTATACATCTTCGTTGATAAAAAATACTACTTCTTATCGACAAAAAGAATATACATTTATATTAGAAATGTATATTTATACATCCACATAGTATATGCTTGTAGTTTGTGTTTCCAGTATATGCAAGTAGATGCATGTATATTGATATCAGCGTCTAAAAAAAATACATTGCCCAAATATTTTGGCCGCTTGTGTTCAGCCCGCTGGTCGTGCACATATGTGCAAGCAACCGAATATCCAACAGTTGGTGCATATACACAAATGACTTCCTCATCGCCAACGCAGCTCCCCAAGCAGGCTCCTAATGGTTAAACATGTTTCATGGTGTTCAGAGTCGTGAGTTCGTTCTCTGGCCTAACGTGCCAACGCCTTCAACTTGCAGAACTCCCGGACGGTGAGGCTTCCCGAAGATCAACGCTTAAACACACACTTCCAGTGAAACATACATTTTCTTCCTTAAGAGAGCTTGTCAATGTGAGCTACCTTGTTAATGATGAGGGCGTAATGAGGATATATGCTTTCTTGCCTGTGTGGGTTACTTATCGTTGCCTGTTTCCCCCACTGGATAAGTGGGGAAGGTACGAACAAGACCCGTAATCTAGTGAACTAGTGATCCATCGATCCTCCACACCTTCTATAGATGTTTGCTTCACAATTAGGCAAGCTCTGCGGTTCGATTCTATCGATGCATGAACTACTTACCTCAGTACAGTTCTATGTAGCTAGTCAAATTTTCACAAGCACGGCAGGTCATATACCAAGCAATAGCATACATTTGTTTTAAGGTAATCGCAACCATAACCGCAGGTTATTTTAAATGTTGCATTTACATCCTATGCCGGCTTACTAAGCGTCATATACTAATACTAGTACTATTTCGTATATATCTTTCTGAGTGTATCGTGTATGAACTAAACACGATCCTCATCTTTACGCTCGGGTTGACGTCTGTAAATCAATTCAACTAACAAGTCATAAGCTAGCAATAGGTTGCAGGTTCCGTCCGATCATGTCGGCCAATCAGATCCGTTTCCAACTCGTGGAACCCAACCTACAATTTTTCACACTTATTGGTTGGGCCAAAATATAATCAATATTTTTATATTAGCCAGGTTACTGCTGAGTCAAACTTATATCTGAAAGAGTTTGTTTTCTTCTTCCAAATATTCTCTCTCTTTCCTCCAAGAATATTTTCCATTGCAGTCAACTCCTTACTATTAAATTCCAACCAATTACTTATACCTAGACGAAAGAGCTACTGTGAATTTGTTTTCATACGGTTAGCACACGATTACATCACACAAGTGTGGGTTTAACAATATGTAAGATGTTATTATATCAAATAGAAAATTAACATTATGATGGTCATTACTATACTTTAATTTAATGAATGAAACTTTCTTTATTATCATTTTTTAAAATATCATGAGATTCTACTCATTAACCATCTAAAGAATAAATTATAAAGAAATAGAAGGGAGACCGGCAACAAGCTACGCCGCCAGCCCTTTCGGATGGCAAATTTAAACCTCCAAAAAACCACATCTATAGACCTAGGAGTTATAACTTTACTATGCATAATCTTTTGGATTCTCTTGAGAAGCTCCATCCCCTCAGGTGCTAAGAACCCAAAAGTATCAAGAATCTGAAAGGGATAAAAATATGTTGATTGTCAATACATGCTTTCTCATACTTGACTACTTTAGCTGATGTAACTTTCTAGGCAGCATGTCCTGCAGTAAAATCGCCCCTTTCAGACCCACAAGTGGAGAAACTATATTCAAATTAACACATTCATGTTTTCCTCCAGCCCAGCCAAAAATTAAAACATCTACTGGTCTAAGTGTCGATCTCCCCTCATGTGGACCCGTCAAAAAAATCACAGGTGCTTCTTTCTTAGAAGCAACTCTAGTGTGTCTAAGTACATCATAAAGAACATCTCTGACAAGATCATGTCTATATTTGAAACCTAAAAATTCTCTACAATGAACAACATACTCCCCAAAAGTGTCCAAGCAGGATTTACAACAAACAGGGCATGCCTCGTCAATTGGAAGTAGAGGAATCATAAGATGATATTTGAGAATAGTATGATACTCTGCTTGTGACATATGTAGTCCAACACCGTTAATGGTAATAGCAAGAAGAAAATTTTGAGTATGCTTGGCTTGTAAATACTGAAAAACTATTTTGGTCTAACTATCATGTCGAACTCAATCTCCATGTCCTTAACAATTTTGTTGAAAGGGGAACTCGCCAAAGCATTTTGAGCTTTGGAGGGGACGATGTCCTTATTAGCAAAATAGGTAAGATCAAAAGACAAAATTGTGACATGCAGACAATCTAAAACATACTTAAAATCAGAGTCCATACCATGTATCCCACTGTCTCGTAAAATATAATCTTGTAGCATCCAAGATTGGGCTCTAGAGGCCACAAAATCATATGAAGAAGCCTCCATTGCAGAATATAGACCCAAGCGGCCGAGTCTAATGGGAAAGGATGCCACCTACAATTGAAGGTTTCCAAAAAAGGGCCCCTGCATACCACAATATTCTCAATAGACCCACATAGTCTTTTCCAAACCATGTTGTTTCCTGCTCCATGTATGCAGGTTGACATGTTTAAGCCAAACATAAGTTTGGTTGTATCCATACAAGAACGTAATAAAAGAAGCTCACTTTGTGGGTCATGCAACTGGGAGAGTAGATGCATCAAGTTGACAGCCTTGGTTTCTCTTTTCATAGCCAGATCTTTAATAAAACTTTTGTCCCTACTAACTGCTCCTCCAAGTAACTTCACTCCTAACATGGGCTTCCCAATGTCCACAGGAAACAACCCTTTATGCATCTTCCGACCATCACATGAAGACTAAAAAAGCTCAGTTTTGCAAATATTCAGAACAAGCCCCAACTCTAGACCTTTGTGTTGTATGATGTCAAGCACCTTGGACACCTCCAATGTGTCCCCGATGATGGTCCAATCGTCAAGATACGAGGTGTGAAGAAGAAGTTTACTATTGTCTCTGATATCCGGAATAATTGGATGTAGTACATGAGAAAAGAGAAGTGGGCCCATAGGATCACCTTGTTGCTCACATGTACCTGACCATATATATTTATCTCCAATGTACAACCTAGTAGCTTGAGTATAGAGAAACTTTACCCATAAAGAAATAGATGGAAACCTCCTTTCCTCATAAAGAAACACAAACCGATCTACCATGTTGAAAGCATTAGAGAAATCCAATTTAGGCATGGAGAGAGACCCGTCTTCATGACTCTCATTCAAAAGTCTGTTGACACTGTGCAAAATTGTTTTGGCCCCACGGTATACACCAACTCCAAATTGATAATCTTTGAGATACTTAGCCATATGTTTTTCTACTCATAACATGGCAACTTTGGATACAAGACGCCTCCAAATAGTGCTCACTACAATAAGATGTATGCCATTGTCAGTCTTAAGTAACGACATAAGAGGTGCAAAAGCTACAAGCTCTACCAAACTCAAAGGACACCTCCCTCTTAGCCATAGATTAACCACAAGAGTGATAGCGCGTAGGAGATTAGCGGCAACCACATACACCTCTCCACAAAGAGTGCATAAGAGATCAGTGGAAACTACATACCCCTCTCCACAAAGAGCATCTAAGATGTGTTGGGCTCTCAAACCATCTCTACCACATGAAGTCCCTTTAGGGAATGATTCGATACACCACAAAATAGTATCTTTTGATATGTATGTCCAGAGAGCCAATCATATGATGATTGTAATGACATAATATGCAAATGATTAGGTTTTTTCTTTAGCAACTGAGAGATGGATGCTCCGGGGGGGAGTGGCGATGGAGAGGCGGCGCCGGACGGGAGTGGCGATGGTGAGGCGGATCAGGCGGGTGGAGTCCTTTGGGCGGATCTGGTGACAAAACCCATCCGGCCTCATCAGTCCTGCCGACCGGTGGTGCTCCCTGATGACCCTAAGTCTCCTTTCTACAAGGGCAAGGATTGCAGACCAAGGATGAAGATGCTGGCCCCGCTCATGGAAGCTATGGAGGATTTTCAAAAGACCTCAGTGGTGATCCAGATAATGGGAAGACGATGCGTGCTCCAGCAATTTCACGGATGGATGCTGAGAGTGTGGAAGTCGAAGAGCGAAATCCAGCTATCACCGTTCAAGGATGGCCTGCTCTTAGTGAGGTTTGGGACAGAGGAAGATATGAATGTGGCTCTGGAAAGAGGACCTTGGTTTTTTGACAATAAGCTTGTCATTACGTCCAAGTGGTCGCCGGAGGTGGAGGTCAATCGTGCGAAGATGGAGTCCGCACCTGTGTGGGTCATGTTCCCAGACTTGGGCCGACACTGGTCAAGGCGCACGCTGACGATAATGGGGTATGCTATCGGAACCCCTAAGGTGGTGGACTATGTGGAGACAGGCAGATATATGGGTGCCCCACATCTGTGTATTGATGTCAAAGCTGATAAGCAACCTCCCCCTACGGTCCTTATCGAGCTACCGGATGGGAAGGAGCTAGAGGTGAAGGTGGTTTACGATGCGCTTCTGGAGCGTTGTCACGCCTGCAAGGTATTCGAGCATATGTCTGAAGATTGCCCAGTACCCAGGAAGGTGACGCCCACAGAAGAGCAGAGAAGAGGAAGATCCAAGAGTGTAAGGCCGAACAGAAACTGTAGAAGAAGGACTCAGAGTGGCGCGACTCGAAGTGAGGTTGGGCATCAATTGGCCCCGATCACAGAGATAGACGTCGCGCCCCAACTGGAAGGGGTGGCTTCTGGGCCAGTGATAGTGGAAGGACGAGAAGATGTGGTTGCTTCTCCTATTTTGTAGGAGAGACAGACGGAATCCCAGCTCCTGAGGATTACTGTGGAGTCCCAAGCAGCTACCAATGGAGTCTGTGAAGAGATGGAAGTAGACATAGATGAAGCTACTGAAGGTAGGCGAGGGGCCGATCAAAGTACAGCGCTAGAGGAACCATAGGTAGAGATGGAGGTTGAGCCTGTAACAGATAAAAGGGGGATGCGAACCTGCCCCAATGGCGTGCGGGGTGGTAGAGGAAGGGGAAGAGGAAGCAACAGAGTCCTGCCTGGAAGGGGGGGACAGAACAGAGTGTCCAGATGAAGGTCTTCGCGTGGAATGTCAGAGGGGCTTCACTACTGGGAAAGCAAAGGACCCTCCGACGCATCCTGGAGGAGGAAGGAGTGGAGATAGCGGTCTATGTAGAGACCAGGATCAGTAGAGAGGTCGGTGACCGGATTGAGGGACTATTCCCTAGGGGTTGGGGGTTCCTCTCTAATATGTAAGACATTGATGGAGGTAAGATAGCAGTGGGGTGGAAGAGGGAGAGATGGGATGTTCAATCCATCTTCTCGTCTGACCAAATGGTAGTTCTGAACTGCATCAACAATGGAGGTTTCCATTGTGTTATTTCTGCTGTGTATGGCTCTAATGCTGAAAGAGATAGGAGAAGACTGTGGCAACAACTTGTGAACACCACGCAACAGGAGATCCCACACCTAGTGATAGGGGATTTTAATAGTATGAGAAAAGCTAGAGACAAGGTGGGGGGGTTGACGGTACCCGATTCTGTTCTAAATAGGTTCAATGATGCTGTCAATGAAGCGCAGTTAATAGAGTTGAATACCAGGGGAGGCATCACTACGTGGCACAACAAACGCAAGCCTGACAGAAGGATTTCCAGCAATTTAGACAGAGGTTTGGTGAATGAAAGATGGTTGGATATATTTCCTAATGCATCCATCCGCCTTGGGACGCATCCGAACAGTGACCATGCGTGGATGGAGATCAGCTTGGTCCAGAGGAGAACTCCTAACAGGCCTTTTCAGTTTCTAAACCACTGGTTGGATTGGCAAGGGTATGGAGAGGTGGTCAGGAAGGCTTGGGATATGAATGTTAGCGACAACCCGATTTATGTGGTGGTTGAGAAGCTGAAGAAAATGAAAATGGAGTTATAAAAGTGGTCGAAGGACCTTATCAATCTGGATAACCTTACTAAGGAGGCCAGAATTACTTATGACAATGTTACGAGAGATTTGAGACAGAACCCGACTTCTGCCTTGCTGATGGAAGAAGAGGAGAAGGCTGAGAAGCATCTCTTACAGCTTGAGAA
Source organism: Alisma plantago-aquatica (assembly GCA_963693085.1). Classification (NCBI taxonomy): domain Eukaryota; kingdom Viridiplantae; phylum Streptophyta; class Magnoliopsida; order Alismatales; family Alismataceae; genus Alisma; species Alisma plantago-aquatica. The sequence continues at coordinate 726,813,326 of OY856410.1, read as the reverse complement.
AGCACAGGAAAGTTACTATTGGCAGAGAAGTAGAATAAAATGGATCAAGGTGGCAATAGAAACTCAATGACTTATCACGCGGCTGTAAAAAGAAACAACATGAGGGATCACATTTATAACCTCATCGGCGTTGATGGCAATATGATTGATGAGGAGGAGAAGATAGCAGAGTTAGCTGTGAAGTTCTACTCGGACATGTATAACAATGAAGAAGGGGAATATCTTATGCAAAGCCCCCTGAGTAAAGTCACGACGGATATAAATAGAAATCTGCTGAAAATAGCAGATGATGAAGAAATCAGGAGAGTCGTGTTTTCTATTGGCGCGTCTAAGGCTCTGAGGCCGGATGGGTTCAACGCGAAGTTCTTTCCGAATGGTTGGGATATTGTGGGGAAGGATATTTTTAGACATGTTTGCTGGTTCCTAGTGGGTGGAAAAATGGTTAGACAGGTTAACCACGCTTTCATCAGACTTATCTCGAAGAAAGCTAACCCTGCGGAGATAGCTGATTTCAGGCCCGTCGCGTGCTGCTCGGTTTTGTATAAAATCATTAGCAAGCTCCTGGAAAATAGACTTAAGAAGATCCTGCCGGCTATCATTTCCCCTAATCAAGCGACTTTTTTGGAAGGTAGGGCCATCTCAGATAACACTCTCCTTGCTAAAGAGTTTTTGGTTGATTTTGGGGTGAAGACTGCTTCTAAAAAAGCATGCATTAAGGTGGACATATCCAAAGCGTTTGCCCGTGTGAGATGGACTGCTCTTTCGGGTTCTATGGATGCTTTGGGTTTTTCCCAAAGATGGATTGAGGTGATCATGGAGTGTGTTCAAACTACGTCATTTTCGGTGCTCGTTAATGGTGTGCCCCATGGCTTGTTCAGGGCCTCTACTGGTTTAAGGCAAGGAGATCCTCTCTCGCCCCTCCTCTTCTCGATTGTAATGGAAAATCTTTCTTGTATGGCGGGTAATGCTGAATAGAGTGGGTCCATCAAAGTCTACAAAGTCAAAGGTACTAAAGTGGAATCACACATGATTTTTGCTAATGATATCCTTTTCTTCTTGGTAGGGCACTGCAAATATATGAGAGGGATGTACCAACTCTTGCGGCATTTTGGTAAGCTCACTGGCCTCTATATCAGTGAGATCAAGTCCCATATCTTCTTATCGAGATCTTGTGACCCCAAAAGAGGACGTCTGAAGAGGGCATCTCGTCTGGAGGCTGGCCATTTCCCGACCAGGTACTGGGCATCCCCCTTTCGGGGGACAGAGGTAGAGGCGTGGATTACTGTGTTTGTGTTGATGATCTCAGAATGACTACGAAGAAGTGGAATGGTGTTCCCATTTCTATGGCGGGTCGTGTTGTCCTATGTCAAACTGTGCTTAATGCAAATGTGAATTTCTTGTGTAAACAGACTGAACTGCCACTTTATATTCTGGAGAAGTTCAGGTCCATCGTTGCTAGTTTTCTCTGGGGAGGCGGTGCACACATAGTGGATTGGGATACTGTTATTCTTCCTAAATATGCTGGAGGTTTGGGTATCTCCTTCCCTTTGTAGCTGGCGTGGAGGGCGACCACCTCTAGAGTGGACCGGTTCCTAAATTGTAGCAGCTCACTTTGGGTGGACTGGATGCGTAAAAGGTATGGCAACCTAGAGGGTGATAACCAGACTGGTGATTCGTGCATTTGGAGGAAAATGAAGATGATTAGATATGAGCTTAGTAATGCTGGTTGTTTACAACAACATGAGGGGGGCACGCAAGTCAAACCTTGGAACCTTAACAGACATATGTCGCAGGTTGCTTGACATACTATCATTTGGACCAAACCTCATTGTCTGAAATGGAGCTACACGGCTTTCATGGCCATCAGGGAGAGGCTTCTAACCAGGGATAGATTGCTGAATTGGGGGCTTAATTGTGATGCCTTGTGTGTGCTCTGTAGGAGGGCGCCGGAGACCCATAATCATCTGTTCTTCGAGTGTGAGTACACGGCCTATTTGTGGAAAAGAGGGAGCCTCAAGTGTGGTTGGGCGGCCAGCTGCCTATGGAGCTTAACGCTGTTATTCCCTGGATGGTTCAGATCTCAAGGAACAATTTGAGGAGTCGGTCTTTTGGTGGTATCTTCCTAGCCTCTCTTATCTATCATATTTGGTATGAAAGGAATGCTAGGATACATGGGAAGAGACCGAGAGATAATCTTCTCCTTTTTAATGTAATTAGTCATAGAATGTTTTGGTTTTTTAAAGCTAACCCGAAGAACATGGTGGGGGTCAATACCATGGTTCTGAGAATGTGGGACCTTGTGTAGGTCATGTACAGTATATGGGATTTTGATACCTCCCCTACACTTTTGCTTCGTTTTAGTAATACTTTACCTTATCCAAAAAAAATATGCAAATGATTTAATTAATATAAATGCAAGCTTTCAATTTATTATGTTTAAGTGAGTTATGAGATGATGATGTAACATTTTAAATATCTAGAGAATGATGTTTACTCAATGACGTATGTTTTCAAGTACATGACTTGAACGATGAGATCATATGAATGTTAAGAGTATACATATACATTCTCATTATGTCTCTCATTAGTTGTTATTATGGAAGGTTGATAGAAAATAGTAACACATAATATCGAAGTGTGAGTTGGTTGATGATGGAATCTCATTAGACATGATACGAAAATATCGAACCAAGCACACAGATACATGTTAGAGAATAATGTATCAAATAGACCCACCATGAGACCGACATATGGAAGCCATTAACATGGTAGTCTAGTTCGCTCTCATAGTGATGGTGGTGATTGTGGTTCTTAGACCTGAAGTCATTACACTCATCACATGTCATTCGGTATGCTTAGACATCATCAAATGTAATCCTAAAATAAGGGTTATTATAAAGATGATGATTAGATGACTATGACACAGGAGGATTGACTCTGAGTGATGTAGATGGGATTTGTCCCTCCTACAGGAGTATGATATCCTAGGCCTCTTGATTAGCAAGACTGGAAAATGCATGTCCATGTACATGTGAGTCAACGTGTGATATCGAGCTTACATATATCTCAGACAGTATGCTCTGGTTCAAGGAACAAGATTGAATGTAGAAGAGGATGGCTACGCCATGCCTCGAGTTCAATCTGGATATCAATGACAAAGGAACTATACAAACACTGTAACACCATATACAGATTGTAGGTTGAAGTTGTTCTCCAACTTACCATTTACTTGAGTAGCATTGATGTGCGACTAGGCACCACTCATTGCTTTTGATGTCATAAGTTGTTATGGACATTCACTGCCAACGTAATATGGGACCTATAGGGTCACACACTTAGGTCTTAACCTAGAAGAGGAGTTTTGATCTTGAATGATGTTTGAATTGATTACTAAAGTGTTTAGGTATTCAATTTGAACAAAAAATCAACTGACTGGACTAACAACCGGTCAGCTCACCTAGTGAGATGGTAGTTTGGAGTGACAGGTTGATTGGAACTGAATTGGATGATGATATGTACAATACGTGCGCCAATTGATTGGTTCATCGAGTGAACTGATTGGCTCTAGTAGAGAGAGATGACCAGTTCACCTAGTGAACCGATCAGCTCAGTTGGGTCAAGGGAATCACCTAGCAACTTTCTACAGACTCATAAGAAAGTTTGATCATTTTGATTTCTCAATTCTATTGATTCAAGGAATTGATGTTTAACATTAATTGGAAACAAATTGCCAAATTTGAGTATGATTGGAAAACTACAATACAATTGTTTTGTAGTGCAAACAGATAGGCTCGTGTGGCAGACGACTGTCTCTGTTGGCAACCATGACCCGTACGACACTTGTAAGTTGTGAAAATTCAAGATCTTCTAGTCCCTTCTGTTGATATGTATGCCCAAAGAGACAATCATGTGATGATTGTAATGGCATAATATGTAAATGATCTAATTACTAATAGAAGGAAAATTTCCAATTTATTATGTTTATTCCAGTTATGAGATAATGATGTAACATTATAAATATCTAAAGAATGATATGACTCAATGACGTATGTTTTCAAGTAAGTGACTTGAGCGATGAGATCATAGGGATGTTAAGAGTATACATATACATTCTCATTATGACCCTAATGGTAGTTATTATGGAAGGTTGACAAACAATAATAACACATAAGATCAGAGTGTGAGTTGGTTGATGACAGAATCTCATTAGTCATGATATGATAATATCAAACCAAGCACACAGATACATGTTAGAGAATAGTGTATCAGATAGCTAGACCCACCATGAGACCGACACATGGAAGCCATTACCATGGTATTCATAGTTAGCTCTCATAGTAATGGTGGTGATTGTGGTTCTTAGACTTGAAGTCACTACACTCATCACATGTCATTTGGTATGCTTAGACATCATCAAACGTAATCCTGAAATAAGGGTTATTATAAAGATGATGATTAGGTGTGACACATGAGGATTGACTCTTAGTGATGTAGATGAGATTTGCCCCTCCTACAAGAGTATGATATCCTAGGCCTCTTGATAAGCGATACTGGAAAATGCATGGCCATGGACATGTGAGTCAATATGTGATATCGAGCTTACATATATCTCAGAAAGTCTACTCTAATTCAAGGAACAAGATTGAATGTAGGAGAGGACGACTACTCCATGCCTCGAGTTCTATCTGGATATCAATGACAAAGGAACTATACAAACACTATAACACCATATACAGATTGTACGTTGAAGTTGTTCTCCAACTTTCCATTTACTAGGGTAGAATTAATGTGCGACTAGGCACCACTCATTGCTTGTGATGGCATAAGTTGTTATGGACATTTACTGCCAACATCATATGGGACCTATAGAGTCACATACTTAGGTCTCAACCTAGAAGAGGAGTTTTGATTTTGAATGATGTTTGAATTTGATTACTAAAGTGTTTAGGTATTCAATTTGCACAAAAAATCAATTGATTGGACTAACAGCCGGTCGGCTCACCTAGTGATATGGTCATTTGGAGTGTCAGGTTGATTGGAACTAAATTGACTGATGATCTGTACAATACGGGTGCCAATCGATTGGATCACTAGATGAACTGATCGACTCTAGTAGAGCGAGATGACTAGTTCACTTGGTGAACCAATCAGATTAGCTGGGTCAGAGAAATCACCTAGCAACTTTCTACAAATTCGAGAGAAAGTTTGTTTGTTTCAATTTCTCAATTATATTGATTCAAGGAATTTATGTTTAACATTAATTGGAAACAAATTGCCAAATTTGTGTATGATTGGAAAACTACAAAATAGCTATTTGGTAGTGCGAACAAATAGGCTCATGTGGCAGACGACCATCTCTGTTTTCAACCATGACCGGTTCGACACTCATAGGTTGTGAAAATTCAAGATCTTTTGGTCCCTTCTATTGGTATGTATGCCCAAAGAGCCAATCATGTGATGATTGTAATGACATAATATGTAAATGATCTGATTACTAATAGAAGGAAAGCTTCCAATTCATTCTGTTTAATCCAGTTACGAGATAATGATGTATCATTATAAATATCTAGAGAATGATAGTACTCAATGATATATGTTTTCAAGTATTTGACTTGAATTATGAGATCATATGGATGTTAAGAGTATACATATACATTCTCATTATGTCCGTGATTGGTTATTATTATGGAAGGTTGATAAAAAACAATGACACATACGATCAAAGTGTGAGTTGGTTGATGACAAAATCTCATTAGTCATGATATGGAAATATCAAACCAAGCATACAGATATATGTTAGAGAATAGTGTATCAGATAGACCCACCATGAGACCAACACTTGGAAGCAATTATCATGGTAGTAGCTCTCATAGTGATGTTAGTGGTTGTGGTTCTTAGACCTAAAATCACTAAACTCGTCACATGTCATTTGGTATGCTTAGACATCATCAAATGTAATCATGAAATAAGGTTTATTATAAAGATGATGATTAGGTGACTGTGACACATGAGGATTGACTCTGAGTGATGTAGATGGGATTTGTTCCTCCTATAGGAGTATGATATCCTAGGCCTCTTGATTAGAGAGACTAGGAAATGAATGGCCATGAACATGTGTCAATATGTGATATCGAGCTTACATATATCTCAGACAGTCTGCTCTAGTTTAAGGAACAAGATTGAATGTAGAAGAGGATGGCTATTGTAACATCCCAGGATTTGAGGCCTCGGATAACATGATCTTAAAAGGAATGATTGGACTACCCATATCACCAAGGTGCACCTCCTTTTCAGGGAGCCCATCTCTAAAGAACTCCATAGTTAAGCGTGCTCGACTTGGAGTAGTACTAGGATGGGTGACCAGTCGGGAAGTTGACCCCGACTTGCGCGTCAGTGTGGACAAAGTGCGCAGTTAAGGCTAGTGGTGGTCTGTGGGGCCAGTCGTCATTCCTGAAACTCTACTAGAGCCCTAGGGAAGTGGGCCCGGACGTTACAAATGGTATCAGAGCCATAGACCCTCCAGTAGGTGTGGCCCACATGGGCATGACATGCCAGTCTTGAGCCGCGCGGTCCAGGCATGTAGGAAAGGGTTGTCCATGGTTGACGTAGCCACCCTTGCGCTGGTATTCCGTGATCAGGAGCTGGGTGTCCATGGGCCATTGTGGGTCTGCACTGAAATGGGGAAGTGATTATGAGGCCTTATAATTGAGCCTTGACGGGGACGTCAAGAGCCTAAAGTGGGGGAGATTGTAACATCCCAGGATTTGAGGCCTCGGATAACATGATCTTAAAAGGAATGATTGGACTACCCATATCACCAAGGTGCACCTCCTTTTCAGGGAGCCCATCTCTAAAGAACTCCATAGTTAAGCATGCTCGACTTGGAGTAGTACTAGGATGGGTGGCCAGTCGGGAAGTTGACCCCGGCTTGCGCGTCAGTGTGGACAAAGTGCGCAGTTAAGGCTAGTGGTGGTCTGTGGGGCCAGTCGTCATTCTTGAAACTCTACTAGAGCCCTAGGGCAGTGGGCCCGGGAGTTACAGCTACTCCAGGCCTCGAGTTCAATCTGGATATCAATGACAAAGGAACTATACAAAAACTATACACCATATACAGATTGTAGGTTGAAGTTGTTCTCCAACTTTCCATTTACTAGGTAGCATTGATGTGTGACTAGGCACCATTCATTGCTTGTGATGTCATAAGTTGTTATGGACATTCACTACCAACGTAATATGGGACCTATAGGGTCACACACATAGGTATTAATCTAAAAGAGGAGTTTTGATCTTGAATGATGTTTGAATATATTACTAAAGTGTTTAGGTATTCAATTCGCACAAAAAATCAATTGACTGGACTAACAACCGGTCGACTCACCTAGTGAGATGGCCGTTTGGAGTGTCAGGTTGATTGGAACTGAGTTGGTTGATGTTCTATACAAAACAAGAACCAACCGATCATATACAGATTGTAGGTTGAAGTTGTTCTCCAACTTTCCATTTACTAGGTAGCATTGATGTGTGACTAGGCACCATTCATTGCTTGTGATGTCATAACTTGTTATGGACATTCACTACCAACGTAATATGGGACCTATAGGGTCACACACATAGGTATTAATCTAGAAGAGGAGTTTTGATCTTGAATGATGTTTGAATATATTACTAAAGTGTTTAGGTATTCAATTCGCACAAAAAATCAATTGACTGGACTAACAACCGGTCGACTCACCTAGTGAGATGGCCGTTTGGAGTGTCAGGTTGATTGGAACTGAGTTGGTTGATGTTCTATACAAAACAAGCACCAACTGATCATCTCACTGAGTGAACCGATCGGCTCGAGTAGAGCAAGATGACTAGTTCAACTGATGATCCAATCATCTCAGTTGGGTCGGTGGAATTACCTAGTAACTTTCTACGAATTCGTGAGAAAGTTTGATTGTTTTGATTTCTCAATTCTATTGATTCAAAGAATTGATGTTTAACATTAATTGGAAGCAAATTGCCAAATTTGTGTATGATTGGGAAACTACAAACAATTGTTTTGCAGTAAGAACTGATAGGCTCGTGTGCCATACGACCGTCTTGGTTGCCAATTGTGACCAGTTTGACAATCGTAGGTTGCAAAAATTCAAGATCTTCTTGTTCCTTTTTATGGTATGTATGCCCAAAGAACCAATCATGTGATGATTGTAATGACATAATATGTAAATGTTCTAATTATTAATAGAAGTTAAGCTTCCAATATTTTCTGTTTAATTTATTTATGATATAATGATGTAACATTATAAATATCTAGAAAATGATATTACTCAATGATGTATGTTTTCAAGTATGTGACTTGAACTATGAAGTATTATAGATGTTAAGATTATACATATACATTCTCATTATGTCCCTGATTAGTTTTTATTGAGGAAGATTGATAGAAAATAGTAACACATAAGATCAGAGTGTGATTTGGTTGACGACAGAATCTCATTAGTCATGATATCAAACCAAGCACATAAATACTTGTTAGAGAACAGTGTATCAGACATACCCACCATAAGACTGACACATAGAAGTCATTACCATGGTAGTCATAGTCAGCTCTCATAGGATGGTGGTGAATGTGGTTCTTAGACCTAACGTCACTACACTCATCACATGTTGTTCAATATACTTTGACATCATCAAACATAATCCTAAAATAAGGGTTACAATAAAGGTGATGATTGGATGATTGTGACACATGGGGATCGATTGTGAGTGATGTAGATGAGATTTGTCCCTATGATAAGAATATGATATACTAGGCCTCTTGATTAGAGAGATTGAGAAATGCATGTCCATGCACATGTGAGTCAAAATGTGATATTGAGCTTACACATATCTCTGACACTCTGCTTTGATTCAAGGAACAAGATTGAATGTTAAAGAGGGTGACTACTCCATGCCTTGAGTTTAATCTGGATATCAGTGACAAAGCAACTATAAAAACATTGTATCACCATACAAAGCTGTAGGTTGAAGTTTTTCTCCAACTTTCCATTTGCTTGGGTAGCATTGATGTGCGAGGAGGCTCTACTCATTGCTTACAATGTCATAAGTTGTTATGGACATTCACTGCCAACATAATATGGGACCTATAAGGTCACACACATAGGTCTTGACCTATAAGAGGAGTTCAATATTGAATGAGGTTTGAATCGATTACCAAAGTATTTAGGTATTAAATTCACACAACAAATCAACTGAGTGGAGTGCCAACTAGTCGGCTAGCCTAGTGAGAGGGCCTTTTGGAGTGTCAGGTTGATTGGAAATGAATTGGCTGAAGTTCTGAATGAAATGGGTGCCATCCTATTGACTCATTGAGTGAACCTATCATCTTAAGTAGAGCGAGATGACCAGTTCAACTGGTGAACCAATCATCTCAGTTGGGCCGGAGGAAGGTTCTAGTAACTTTCCAGAATTTGTGAGAAATTTTGATCGTTTTGATTGGTCAATTCTATTGATGTAAGGTATTGATGTTTAGCATTAACTGGAAATGAATTTCCAAATTTGTGTCTGATTGGGAAACTACAAAGAGACTGTTTCCCTGAGAAAAATGACTGGATCATGTGCCAGACGACCGTCTCAGTTTCTAGCTGATCAGTTTGACACTCGCAGGTTGTGAAAATTCAAGTGCTTCAGGTCTCTTCCACTACCACATATACTGGGTAGTGGGGGTTCCCAGAGCACCACTGAATTTCTTCTACAGTTTTTGTCCTCTCTATTTGTGATAACCAATAGAGAGCCCAAGCAAGTCCTACCCGTTAAGGGAGGGATATCAAGGGAGAAACAATTGTGGGAGACAAAGTTGGTGACTAGTACACCAATGGAAGGGACAACTCCTTCATGTTTGTTCTAGTTAAGAAAAAGAGTTCTAGGTGGTCCATGTGGACTTCCATAGAAGTGTGGAGACTGTTGTCTACCGCTAGGAGGACAATGTCAACCTGCAATCTGTGGTGCAGAAGTCAGACGAGTCCCAATGCAACTGAAGATATTTTCACATCTACAACGACGAGGAAATTTCGTTGGACTTTCTCCAGGTCCAGGTATATCCTCAAAACCATCCTTTCCATCTTATAGTTATTGACGTGATCTGGTGGTTTAAGGGGCATATGGTAGTTAAATTTTTTGTTTCCACTATTTATTCTGTAACCATATTTTCCTATAGTGGTATGAGAGCCACGCCAGTGTACTATATCTTGGGATAATTTGATATGATCGGATCTTCGGTTTATCATTTAAATATTGCATACAATGCGAATAATTCTATCCTATCAAATACCACACATATTCCTAGACTAATATATATATATATATATATATATATATATATATATATATATATAATTTACACATGTCACCCTAAAACTGAGTTTTGATGGTGAATGTGTGGCATAGTTATGTCCAATAACCCCTATTATCTGTACATGGTTGTGTGGTTGGTTAATCCTTCTTTATCTTGGTTTGCATACCAAGCACCTATCTTATCTTCCCAATGTAAAGTTAATTATCTCCTACCTTTGCTCCCCTCGAATGTAACTCAAGGTTCCTGTTATGGAAAAGAAGAAAGACATTCTGATGACACCAAACGACCATCCAAGAGACAAGAATACCCCATGGAGGACCAAGGAGTACCATGTTGCGAGTCAGACCGATCGACTGGTGGAGCCAACCGAATGATTGGAGGATCTAGCATATGGTAGACAAAGGGACTAGATGACCAGTGAGATGAACAATCTACGGGTCAGAAAGTGAGCCAATGGGTTCAAGGGTTGAACCGATCAACCCATATTAGAAAGCATGGATCTTCATCAACAACATGTTTCTGCATGTGATGTGGACCCTAGGTTGTTTTAATATCTTGTGGATCCAATGAATTACATTAGGCTGGCTATAAATGTTGGTATAGTATGCCCAGAGAGCCAATCATATGATGATTCCAATGAGGCATGTGATACTTGATTAGATAACTATACATGAAATTTCTGTCTATATATTTTAACTATTTTTGAGATAATATTATTACATGATAGATGTCTAGAGAGTGAAAAATCTCAATGACGTATGTCTTCAAGTACGTGACTTGAAAAATGAGATCATACAGATGTTAAGAGTGTGTACATTCTCACTATCATCCCTAGTCAATTGTTATTGAGGAAATAACCATAGACATCAATAACACAAAAGACTAGAGTGTGTGTTGGTTGATGATAGAATCTCATCAGCCATGATATATGATATCAAACCAAGCACATAGACACATGTTAGAGAACAACGAATTAGACAGACCCACCGCAGGAGTGATGCATGGAAACCACACTTGGTTAGTCATGACCATCTCTTATAGTATTGGTGGTGACTGTGGTTCTTAGACCTAAAATCACTACACTCATCACGTGTGGTTGGGTACACTTTGACATCATAAAATGCAGTCCTGAAACATGGGTTGTTATAACAATGATGATTGGGTGACTTTGACACATGGGGACTTGACTGTGAGTGATAGATATGGAACTTTTCCATCCTAAGGGAGTGTGATATCCTGGCCACTTGAGGTGTGATACTGAGAAATGCATGGCCATGCACATGTAAGTCAATATATGATATTGATCTTACATATATCTCAGACAGTCTACTCTGAATTAAGATTCATGGATTGAATGTTTGTAGAGGATGACAAGTCCATGCCTTGAGTTCAATCTGGATATCAGTGACAAAGGAACTAAACATTCACTGTAACACTAATAACAGATTGTAGGTTGAAAGTTGTTACCCAACTTTCCTTTTCCCTTGGGTAGCACTGATGTGTGACAAGACACCACTCTTTGCTTGTGATGTCATAAGTTAGTTATGGACATTCACTGCCAACATGAAATGGGACCTATAGGGTCAAACACATAGGCTTAACCTGGAAGATGAGTTTATCCATGAGTGATGTTTAGTTTGATTACTAAAGCATTTAGGCACTCAATTAAACATTCAATCAATAGACTTGACTCAGAATCATCAAGTTCAAGTGTTGAACCAAATGATTAGAGTGTCAGATTGATTGAGAACTGCATTGACTGAATTTTGCACAACTCGGACCACCAACTGACCAGTTCACTGGGTGAACGATCAGCTCATGGTCAGTGAGACGATCAGTTCACTCTAGTGAACCAATCGGTTCACATGGACCAAACTAGTAGGTGTTGGGTTTCTCGGTTCGTGAGAAAATATCCTCGTTTCACTTGTTCTATTCGATTGGGACAATAATTAATCTTTGCATTAATTAGAAACAAACAAGGAAAGTCAATTGTGGGTAAGTTTGGGAAGTGAAATGACCGGTTCACTAATTGAACCAATCGGCGCACCTACCCAAATGACTGGTTCAGTTATGAACCGATCCGCTCACCTGCCCAAACGATTGGTTCAGTTGTGAACCGATCGGTTTGCCTGCCCAAGCATTGATCTTCATCAAGTACAGGTTGCTGCATATGATGTAGACCTAGATGACCGTAATTCCTTATGGATCAAGGAATTACAAATAGGATGGCCATACTCATTGCTTTATCACTTCACATGTTTTCTTGTGGGATATATCATGTATATGATACATACTATATATGTGGCGATTGGATATGTATATGTACATTAATGCCCAAACCCCTCAATATAATATTAAGTCTTAGATGCTTTCCATAAGCAGGACACATAAAAAGCTTGATACACAAGTGTGAGCATCCCAAGGGTGGTGCGTTATCTATCTCGTGGAAGTGTGATGGTAGTTGTGTGGGTCCACCAAGTGGGGTGCACTCCTATCATGTCGTTGGGTCTGGCTTAGCTAGGTGGTCTTAATGAGATTAAGCACTTAGAGGCATGGAAATGACTATGGCAAAGAGTTGTGCATATCATCTATCTAAGAATTGTATAAGATGCAATTGGTAAATGTTACTTACCTTAATAATTAATTATGGACGCTGGCGTTGGCCAGGTAATAACTCAATTGTTTTGGATCTTGGCTCACTAGAAGGATGTATGCTGACAATCTTCCGAATTGATGGTGAGGGCTATCAATTTGATCAAAATGGTGGCAGATATAATTAATTAAATACCTAATTAATATCGTCAACTTTATCAAATCAAATAAATAAAAAATGTTTTGAAATGTTGCAAAATTCTTTTGTAGAATCCAAATGACAAACACAAATACATTATCGTTGCAATCAATTAATAAACGAGATAAACTTTAAATTTGGTTTGGGACCTTTGAGAAGTGTTCTCAATAGTGAGTGTAAACTCTGAAGTCCTTGAAAGACTAGAGCCAGTAGAACCACTCCAAATGTGCCTAAGGCTAAAATTGGATGCTTACTTGAAGTATCCTAATGATGCCTAAGACATCAAGAACCTTATGCTGAGCTATATGAACTATGAGTATCATAAATAGCTGGAAGTATGGACATTCTTGAGATGTTTATACATCTTAAGAATCATGTAAAGCGTGAAAGGTATAATGTCTTCAAAGTGATATTTAAGTATAATCAGACAGACGGAGATCAAGTATAATCTCATATGCTCAGTATGATTGTGTATATAGATCAACTGTGATTTCTTATTGGTCAAGAGTTGACCAAATATATGATTCTACAAATCGTTGTGTGAATCATATATCCAGTTTATCGAATGTTGAGAAACTTGGTCAAACCATTGTCTGAAGTGCTTGGCATATTGATGCCAAAGCATGAATGAAGAAAGGACAAAACCTATGATAATAATTAGTAGAGTGAAGTCCATAGACTAAAGCAAGGTCAAGAAATGTTATGAAGACAAGCTTAGGTCCAAGTCTTCATCACTCAAGATATGGAGAGGAGTAAGTTGGAAGGGAAATAACCTCTTTACATAGGATCTCAGTAAGATGAAAGAGAGATGGAGATATCTACTTCAGGACCTAAGAAGAAGTAAGCTAGAAATTGTGTGGAGCAAGAGTTGCTACCATTACAGTTACAATATGACATTCATGGGCATATAATAGAATTAGTGAATTGCTATTATACATGTGCCATCAATTAAATTGTCATACATCTTGTATGGACAAGAGTGTAATGAACTGATGTTTCATTTCAAAGAAATGATCTTTGATGGAAATGCCTATGTCTCATCAACTATACTTGATAGTTAAAGAGACAAATTTGTATGACACATGTAATGAATGACATGATAACTCAAACTTGAATTCCTATAGCATAGGCATTTGTAGTTCATAAATGAGAATTACATTTCTAAAATCCATATGATGGTTATCTAGACTCATTTTGGTTTTAGAACCAATAGAGACATGCTAATCACATTCATTATGCAATATGACAAAGGTTCTTCACTAGATGTAGTGGGATAACGATCATTCTATTAAGGATTATACATATTGATGTATATGGACCTTTTAGAATAAAGCTAAAGGTAATCAATAGTACTTCAATATATTTATTGATGACCTCAGTAGATATGGTAGTTTGTATTTAATAAAATATAAACATGAATCTCTTGAAGTGTTCAAGGAGATCATAAATGAAGTACATAACAAACTTGGTATAAGTATTTCGATATGATTGATATGGAAATACTTTGAACCAAGAGTTTGAGAACCTTCTGGAAGATCATGATAATGTGTCATGATGGATTCCACCTGAAACACAATGATAATGTATCATGAGAAGTGTATCAGAAAGTAGGAATCACACCTTGATAAGTCAAAGTGTGACTATCAGCTAAACTTCAAGTTTCCTTTTGGGAACATGCTTAATACTAAAACAATGTACCATCAGTTCAAAAGACACCATATGAGATATGGAATGGGAAGTGTCCCGATATGTCTTTATAAAGATTAGGATTGAAAGCCTAAATAATAAAATTGTTTCTTGAAGGTTTTGTCCACAAATCACATAAATGTTGTTTTGTTGAATACTACTTTGCTATCCAAATCCAACAACAAAGGTGTTTTGGATGGATGCATTCATAGAGGAGAACCTAGTTCTAAAGAAATCAGTGGGAGAGAAAAGTAGAACTTGAAATGTTCGAGACAAACAAGAAAAACATTGAACTTAAAGAGGTAGAATGGGAATAATGAGAATCACAAAATGTTGTGGAATCTCAAAGTTCCTTAAGTAACACACAAAACTCATGGTTCTAATAGAACACACCTAGAGCTTGAATGACATATGATATCTTATGGACAAGAAGGTGGTGAGTTGATCATATGATGAGTCAACAGTCTAACTTGAAGCTAATGAGAGCCAGAAACTGAGATATGGCTTGAAGCCATGAATTCCAAGATGGACTCCATGTACATCAACAAAGTATGACCTTGGTTGATCCACCTGAAGGGGTAAAACCCATAGGGTAGTTTTGAATCTTCCAGAAGAAAACTGACATGGAGGGTAATTTTGTTGCAAAGAGTTTCTAACAAGTTCAAGGTGTTAAACATGATGGAATCTTTTCAGCAGTTACCAAGGATAAATCCATCAGGACAATGCTTGCTATTGTAGCTTAGTGAAAATAAAGTCCATGAAGCTGCATAGATCAATCTTTGGATTGAAGTGGGCACCTCAGAACTGGGATCTTCTATTTGACAGGATAGTTAATGTGTTTGACTTGAGTCAAAATAAAGAAGTAATGTGTGATTATAAGAATTTAGTGGGAGCATATGTATATTCCACATATTGATGGGAAATAACATCCTTATACTGCAAATATTAAAACCTGGCAACAAAGTACATTCTAAAGTTTTAAAGAAGTATCCCATGTGATAGGAATCAAGATCTATAGAGATAGATAAAGAGGGCTTCTTGACCTAAAAAAGGGAACATGCATCGGCAAGATGCTGATAGGGTTCAGCATGATGAGAGAAAACATGTCCATGTTCCATGGAGTTAGTCTCTCAAGAGCCAAGTGTCCCAATTCTTATGAAGAATAAGGAACACATAGATAGATTCCATATCCATTCCCAATTGGATGTATCACATATGAAATCATCTCGTTATCTTGTATGCATTGGACATGACAAGAAAATATGAAGTAATTATCTTGTATGTATTGGACATGACAAGAATATACAAACTCAGCATCTTGTATGTATTGGACATGATAAGAAGATATGGAATCCAGTTATTTTGATTGTATAGGACATGACGATTGGATATCTATCGTACTTCAGTAAGAGTTACTAGAATACCATGAAGGACATCTTTATGCACTTGTGAAGTAAAAAGGATTAGTTATTTAATTATGGTAATAAGGAAGAGTTGGGTGTAAAGAGTTACACCGATGCAAGCTTTCGAAATGACAAAATTGTGTTTGACCTTAAAATAAGAATGATTAGTTGGAAATTTCCAGACATAAGACAATTGATTAATTATACAATAAGAAGCTGAGTACCTTAGTGTTTCTAACATTGTAAAGGATATTGTATGGATCTAGAAGTTCAAATGGATGAACTTATGAGAGGTTTCAACCATTGGTGACTCAGTATTAATATTGTGACAACAATGGAGCTAGTGGTTAGGCAAAAGAATTTTAGATAGCATACCACGACACTTCCATCTCATATGAGTTGTTATACAGTGAGGGGATGTGAAACATGCAATATACCGACTTGAAGCAAATGTTGCTTACCCGTTATAAAAGCACTTGTGTAGCAGAAACATGATGGACATGTTAAGATCACTTGGAATATTATTTGTGGGTGATTGGTTCTAGGTGCAAGCGAGAGTCTGTTGGTATAGTATGCTTAGAGAGCCAATCATATGATAATTGCAATGAGGCATGTGATACTTGATTTCATAATAATAAAGGCAATTTTCGTCTATATGTTTTAACTATTTTTGAGATAATAGTATTACATGATAGATGTCTAGAGAATGAAAAAACTTAATGACGTATGTCTTCAAGTACGTGACTTGAACAATGAGGTTATATAGATGTTAAGAGTGTGTACATTCTCACTATCATCCCTAGTCGGCTGTTATTGTGGAAATAACCATAGACATAAATAACATAAAAGACTAGAGTGTGTGTCGTTTGATGACAGAATCTCATCAGTCATGATATATGATATCAAACAAAGCACATAGATACATGTTAGAGAACAATGTATTGAACAGACCCACCATAAGAGTGATGCATAGAAACCACACTTGGTTAGTCAGGATCATCTCTTATAGTATTGGTGGTGACTGTGGTTCTTAGACCTGAAATCACTACACTTATCACACGTGGTTGGGTACACTTTGACATCATCAAATGCAGTCCTGAAACATGGGTTGTTATAATAGCAATGATTGGGTGACTTTGACACATGGGGACTTGATTGTGAGTGATAGATATGGAATTTGTCTGTCCTAAGGGAGTGTGATATCATGGCCACTTAAGGAGTGAGACTAAGAAATGCATGGCCATGCACGTGTAAGTCAATATATGATACTGATCTTACATATATCTCAAATAGTCTACTCTGAATCAATAAACATGGATTGAACATTTGTAGAGGATGACAAGTCCATGCCTTGAGTTCAATCTGGATATTAGTGATAAAGGAACTAAACATTCACTATAACACCAATAACAGATTGTAGGCTGATAGTTGTTCTCCAACTTTCCTTTTCCCTTGGGTAGCACTGATGTGCGACTAGGCACCACTCTTTGCTAGTGATGTCATACGTTAGTTATGGGCACTCACTGCCAACGTGAAATGGGACGTATAGGGTCACACACATAGGATTAACCTGGAAGAGGAGTTTGTCCATGAATGATGTTTAGATTGATTACTAAAGTGTTTAGGTACTCAATTAAACATTCAATCAATAGACTTGACTCAGAATTATCAGTTTCAAGTGTTGAACCAATTGATTAGAGTGCCAGATTGATTGAGAACTACATTGACTCAGTTTTGCACAACCTTAACCAGTTCACTGGGTGAACCGATCGACTCATGGTCAGTGAGATGACCCGGTCACATGGACCAAACTAGTAGGTGTTGGGTTTCTTGGTGTGAGAAAGGATCCTCATTTCACTTGTTCAATTCAATAGGGACAAGAATTAATCTTTGCATTAATTAGAAACGAATAAGGAAAGTCAATTGTGGGCAAGTCTGGGAAGCGAAACGACCAGTTCACTAGGTGAACCAATCGGCTCACCTACCTAAATGACCGGTTCAGTTATGAACCGATCAGCTCACCTGCCCAAATGATTAGTTCAGTTGTGAACCGATCAGTTTGCCTACCGTAGTGCAATCAGTTTGTAGAAAATCTAGACCCTTCTACTCCCGCATAGACTAGGAACCCTGACCTTTCCCTCTACTATAAATAGAGGTGTACAAGGGTCTTCTCAGAACACACAACTCAGAACATCAATTTCTCTACAAAGTTGTTGTCCTCTCTGGTTGTGGTAACCGAGAGAGCCCAAGCAAGTTCTACCCATCCAAGGAGGAACAACGAGGGAAAGACAACTATAGAAAAGTGACTGGTGGTGGGAGAGTGTGTCGGTGACTAGTACACCAACATAGGGGGAAGACTCCTTCTAGTCTGCCCTTCAAGATGACTAGAGTTCCCAGTGGTCTGTGTGGACTATCTATTGAGGTGGGAGATTTCTTCCGCTCAGGAGGACGATCGTCAACTGTAGTCTGGGTCAAGACCAAGAGTTGCATAGACACCATCAAAGACTCGGTGGTTGAAGGCTCCACTAACTGCGAGGTATTGTCACTAAGCAAGCATCATGACCAGGTATATCTCGCTAAACCATTTTTCCTATTGCATAGTTATTGATGCGATCTTCTGGTTGTGGGTTTGTGGTTAGATATAATTTTTGTTTCTAGCTGCCTGTTCTTTCCTACAAAACCCAACAATGGTATCAAAGCCACATCAACATACTATGTTTTAGGATTAATTGATATGATCATATTTTGATTTTTTTCCATTTATTTCATTTGATGCAAATCCTTTAACTGGATAATGTACATATCTGATTAAACACCACAAATCCCTATATACATGTATGATATGGTATATATATGCAATCGATATGCATCACCCTAAAATGGTTTTGATGGTGGATGTGTAGCATGGTTATGGTATATAAATCCCTATGTATGTGCTTGGTTGGTTGTGGTTGTTTGTATCTCGGTCTACGTACCAAGTCCTTTCCTCTATTCCAGATGTAACTCGAGATAACTCGAGCCTTCTCTTTCACCTTTGCCCCCCAAATGTAACTCGGGGTTTCCCAAATAGATATGTAAAAGTAGGATAGTTTCATTTCCTATTATGTCAAAGAACGATGGGTACTCAGATGAGCGATTGGAGGACTGAGATGACATGCCAATGGTGCGAGACGAGCGGTTGGTGGCCCGAAGAGGAGCACGAAGACCCGACAAATTGACCGTCTAGAGGAGCCAGATGATCGATTGGTGACAACCAACCAATCAACCAGGAGACGAGCCGATCAGTTATAGGATGAGCTGATCAACCCCAAACGGCTCAAGCACATATCTTCATCAACTACAAGTTTCTATATGTGATGTAGACCTAGATGACTATAATTCCTTATGGCTTAAGGAATTACAAATAGGATGGCCATAATCATTGCTTTATCACTTCACATGTTTTCTTGGGGGATATAAAATGTATATGATACACACTATATATGTGGTGATTGGATATGTATACGTATATAAATGCCAAACCCCTCAATATAATATTAAGTCTTAGATGCTTTCCATAAGCAGCACACATGAAAAGCTTGATCGACAAGCGTGGGCATCCCAACGGTGGTGCACTGTCTATCTCATGGAAGTGTGATGGTAGGTGTGTGGGCCCACCAAGTGGGATGCACTCCTATCATGTTGTTGGGTCAGGCTTAACTAAGTGGTCTTAATGAGATTAAGCACTTAGAGGCATGCAGATGACTATGGAAAAGAGTTGTGCATATCATCTATCTAAGAATTACATAAGATGCAATTGGTAAATGTTACCTACCTTAATAATTGATAATGGATGTTGGTGTTGGCCGAGTAATAACTCAATTGTTTTGGATCTTAGCTCACTAAAAGGTTGTATGCTGCAATCTTCTAAATTGATGGTGAGGACTATCAATTTGATCAAAATAGTGGGAGCAACAATTAATTAAAGACCTAATTAATATCGTCAATTTTATCAAATCAAACAAATCAAAAATGTTTTGAACTGTTGCAAAATTCTTTTTTAGAATCCAAATGACAAACACAAATACATTATCGTTGCAATCAGTTCATAAACAAGATAAACTTTAAATCTAGTTTGGGACCTTTGAGAAGTGTTCTCAATAGTGAGTGTAAACTCTGAAGTCCTTGAAAGACTACAGCCAGTAGAACCACTCCAATTGTGCCTAAGGCTAAAATTGGATGCTTACTTGAAGATGCCAACGATGCCTAAGACAATAAGAACCTTATGCTGAGCTATATGAACTATCGTTGTATAAATAGCTTGAAGCATGGACGTTCTTGAGATGTTTATACATCTTAAGAATCATGTAAAGCGTGAAAGGTATAATATCTTCAAAGTAATATTTAAGTATAATCAGACAGATGGAGATCAAGTATAATCTCATATGCTCAATATGATTATGCATATAGATCAACTGTGATTTCTTATAGGTCAAGAGTTGACCAAAGATATGATTCTACAAACCGTTGTGTGAATAATATAGCCAGTTTATCAAATGTTGAGAAACTTGGTCAAACCATTGTCTGAAGTGCTTGGCATATTGGTGCCAAAGCATGAATGAAGAAAGGACAAAACCTATGATAATGATCAGTAGAGTGAAGTCCATAGACTAAAGCAAGGTCAGGAAATGTTATGAAGACAAGCTTAGGTCCAAGTCTTCATCACTCAAGATATGGAGAGGAGTAAGTTGGAAAGGGAAATAACCTCTTTATAGAGGATCTTAGGAATATGAAAGAGAGATAGAGATCTCTACTTCAGAACCTAAGAAGAAGTAAGATAAAAATTGTGCGGAGCAAGAGTTGCTAGCATTACAGTTACAATATGACATTCATGGACATAGAATAGAATTAGTGAATTGCTATTATACATCTTCCATCAATGAAATCGTCATACATCTTATATGGATAAGAGTGTAATGAATTGATATTTCATTTCAAAGAAATGATATTTGATGGCAATGCCTATGTCTCATCAACTATACTTGATAGTTAAAGAGACAAATGTGTATGACACATGTAATGAATGACATGATAACTCAAACTTGAATGCCTATAGCATAGTCATCTATAGTGCATAAATGAGAATTTCATTTATAGAAATCCATATGATGGTTATCTAGACTCATTTTGGTTTTAGAACCAATAGAGACATGCTAATCTCATTCATTGTGCAATATGACAAAGGTTCTTTACTAGATGTAGTGGGAGAACGATTATTCTATTAAGGATTATACATATTGATATATATAGACCTTTTAGAATAAATGCTAAAGGTAATTAATAGTACATCAATATATTTACTGATGACCACAATAGATATGGTAGTTTGTATTTAATAAAATACAAACATGAATCTCTTGAAGTGTTCAAGGAGATCATAAATGAAGTACATAACAAACTTGGTATAAGTATTTTGATATGATTGATATGAAAATACTTTGAACTAAGAGTTGAGAACCTTCTGGAAGACCATGATAATGTATCATGATGGATTCCACCTGAAACACAATGATAGTGTATCATGAGAAGTGTATCAAAAAGAAGGAATCACACCTTGATAAGTCAAAGTGTGAATACCAACTAAACTTCAAATTTCCTTTTGGCCACATGCTAAACACTAAAACAATGTACCATTAGTTCAAAAGACACCATATGAGATATGGAATGGGAAGAGTCTTGATATGTATTTATAAAGATTAGGATTGAAAGCCTAAATAAGAAAAATGTTTCTTATAGGTTTGGTCCACAAATACGCATAAATGTTATTTTGTTGAATACTACTTTGATATCCAAATCCAACCACAAAGGTGTTTTGGATGGTTGCATTCCTAGAGGAGAACCTAGTTCTAAAGGAATCAGTGGGAGATAAAAGGAGAACTCAAAATGTTGGAGACAAACAAGAAAACCATTGAACTTAAAGAGGTGCAATGGGAATAAAGAGAATCACAAAATGTTAAAGAATCTCAAAGTCCCTTAAGTAACACAAAAAACTCATGGTTATGGTAGAACACACCTAGAGCTCGAATGATATATGATATCTTATGGACAAGAAGGCGGTGAGTTGATCATATGATGAGTCAATAGTCTACCTAGAAGCTAATGAGAGCCCAAAATTGAGATATGGCTTGAATCCATGAATTCCAAGATGGACTCCATGTACATCAACAAAGTATGACCTTGGTTGATCCACCTGAAGGAGTAAAACCCATAAGGTACTTTTGGGTCTTCCAGAAGAAGACTGACATGGAGGGTAATTTGGTTGCAAAGAGTTTCTAACAAGTTCAAGGTTTTAAACATGATGAAATCTTTTCAGCACTTACCAAGGATAAATCCATCGAGATAATGCTTGCTATTGTAGCTTAGTGGAAATAAAGTCCATGAAGTTGCATAGATCAATCTTTGGATCGAAGTAGGAACCTCAGAACTGGGATCTTCTATTTGACAAGATAGTCAAAGAGTTTGACTTGAGTCAAAATAAAGAAGTAATGTGATTATAAGAATTTAGTGGGAGCATATGTATATTCCACATATTGATGGGGAATAACATCCTTATACTGCAAATATTAAAACATGGCAACAAAGTACATTCTAAAATTTTAAAGAAGCATCATATGTGATAGAAATCAAGGTCTATATAGACAGATCAGTTGGGCTTCTTGACCTAAGAAAGAGAAAATACATCGGCAAGATGTTGAAAGAGTTCGTGATGATGAGAGAAAACTTCTCCATGTTCCATTGAGTTTGTCTCTCAATAGCCAAGTGTCCCAGTTCTTATGAAGAATAAGGAACACATGGATAGATGCCATATGCATTCACAATTGGATCTATCACGTATGAACTCATCTCGTTATCTTGTATGTATTGGACATCACAAGAAAATATGAAGTAATCATCTTGTATGTATTGGAGATGGCAAGAATATATGAACTCATCATCTTGTATGTAATGGACATGACAAGTAGATATGGAATCTAGTTATTTCGTATGTATTGGACATGACGAATGGATATCTGTCAAACTCTAGTAAGAGTTACTGGAATACAACGAAGGACATCTTTATGCATTTGTGAAGTATTAAATTCTTTAATTATGGTAATAATGAAGAGTTGGGTGTAATGAGTTACACCGATGCAAGCTTTCGGAATGACAAAATTGTGTTTGACCTTGGAATAAGAATTGTTAGTTGAAAATTTCCAAACATAAGATAATTGATTACTTCTACAATAAGAAGTTGAGTACCATAGTGTTACGAACATTGTAAAGGATATTGTATGGGTTTAGAAGTTCAAATGGATGAACTTATGGGAGGTTCCGACCATTGGTGACTCAGTAGTAATATTGTAACAACAATGGAGCTATTGGTTAGGCAAAGGAATTTCAGATAGCATACCATGACACTTCCATGTCATATGAGCTGTCGTACAACGTGGGGATGTGAAACATGCAATATAAGGACTTGAAGCAAATGTTGCTTACCCACTATAAAAGCACTTGTGCAATAGAAACATGATGGACATGTTAATATAACTTGGAATATGATTTGTGGGTGATTGGCTCTAAGTGCAAGTGGGAGTCTGTTGGTATAGTATGCCCAGAGAGCCAATCATATGATTATTGCAATCAGGCATGTGATTTGACAATAATAAAGACAATATCCGTCTATATGTTTTAACTATTTTTTAGATAATAGTATTACATGATAGATGTCTAGAGAATGAAAAAACTCAATGACGTATGTCTCCAAGTACGTGACTTGAACAATGAGATCATATGTATGTTAAGAGTGTGTACATTCTCACTATCGTCCCTAGTCGGCTGTTATTGTGGAAATAACCATAGACATCAATAACACAAAAGATTAGAGTGTGTGTTGGTTGATGACATATCTCATCAGTCATGATATATGATATCAAACCAAGCACATAGATACATGTCAGAGAATAGTGTATCAGACAGACCCACCGTAAGAGTCATGCATGGAAACCACACTTGGTTAGTTAGGATCATCTCTTATAATATTGGTGGTGACTATGGTTCTTAGACCTGAAATCACTACACTCATCACATGTGGTTGGGTACACTTTGACATCATCAAATGTAGTCCTGAAACATGGGTTGTTATAACGGTGATGATTGGGTGACTTTGAAACATGGGGACTTGACTATGAGTGATAGATATGGAATTTGTCCCTCCTAAGGGAGTGTGATATCCTGGCCACTTGAGGAGTGCGACTGAGAAATGCATGGCCAAGAACATGTAAGTCAATATATGATATTGAGCTTACATATATCTCAGACAGTCTACTCTAAATTAAGATTCATGGATTGAATGTTTGTAGAGGATGACAAGTCCATGCCTTGAGTTCAATCTGGATATCAGTGACAAAGGAATTAAACATTCACTGTAACACTAATAACAGATTGTAGGTTGAAAGTTGTTCACCGACTTTCCTTTTCCCTTGGGTAGCATTGTTGTGCAACTAGGCACCACTCTTTGCTTGTGATGTCATAAGTTAGTTATGGACATTCTATTCCAATGTGAAATGGGACCTATAAGGTCACCCACATAGGATTAACCTAGAAGAGTAGTTTATCCATGAATGATGTTTAGATTGATTACTAAAGTGTTCAGGTACTCAATTAAACATTCAATCAATAGACTTGAATCAGAATCATCAAGTTCAAGTGTCGAACCAACTGATTAGAGTGTCAGATTGATTGAGAACTGCATTGACTGAGTTCTGCACAACCTGGACCACCAACCGACTGGTTCACTGGGTGAACCGATCGGCTTATGGTCAGTGAGACAACCAGTTCACTCTAGTGAACCGATCGGTTCACATGGACCAAACTAGTAGGTGTAGGGTTTCTCAGTTTGTGAGAAAAGATCCTCGTTTCACTTGTTCAATTCGATTGGGACAAGAATTAATCTTTGCATTAATTAGAAACAAATAAGGAAAGTCAATTGTGGGCAAGTCTGCGAAGTGAAATGACCAGTTGACTAGGTGAACCGATCGTCTCACCTACCCAAATGACTAGTTCAGTTACAAATCGATTGGCTCACCTACCCAAACGATCATTTCAGTTGTGAACCGATCAGTTTTCCTGCCGCAGTGCAATCAATTTGTGGAAAATTTGGATCCTTCTACTCCGACACAAACTAGGAACCCTGGCCCTGCCCTCTACTATAAATAGAGGGGTGCAGGGGGCTTCTCAAAACACACAACTCAGAACATCAGTTGCTCTGCAAAGTTGTTCTCCTCTCTGGTTGTGGTAACTGAGAGAGCCCAAGCAAGTTCTACCCATTCAGGGAGGAACAACGAGGAAAAGACAACTATAGAAAAGTGAATGGTGGTGGGAGAGCATGTCAGTGACTAGTACGCTGACAGAGGGGGACGACTCCTTCTAGTCTATCCTTCAATATGACTAGAGGTCCCGGTGGTCTGTGTGGACTATCTATCGAGGCGGGAGATTTCTTCCACTCAGGAGGATGACGATCAACCGTAGTCTGGGTCAAGACCAGGAGTTGCACAGACACCATCGAAGACTAGGTGGTTGAAGGCCGCAGTAGCTACAAGGTATTGTCACTGAGCAAGCCTCAGGATCAGGTATATCTCGCTGAACCATCTTTCCTATTGCATAGTTGTTGATGCGTTTTGCTGGTTATGGGTTTGTGGTTAGATAAAAATTTTATTTCTGCTGCCTATTCTGTCCCACAAAACCCAACAATAACCATTGCTTTTTGTTTGTTGCATGTTTTTTTTGTGGGATATAACATGTATACAATACATATTATATATGTGTTGATTGGAAGAAGTATATGTATTTATAAATACAAACTCTACCTCAAATTAAATATTAAGCCTTATATGCTTTCCAAATATGGAGGATGTGAACATCTTAATCGACCAAGCATAGGTTATGCCAAAGCGTGGTGCACTGTCTGTATCGTGGAAGTGTGATGGTAGTAATGTAGGTGTTGCTAAAGTGGGGTGCATTATTATCGTGTTGAGTTTTGGGTCACGCTTAACTGGTGATTCATAAAGCATCTTGGCCCAGAGGTAGGCATATGATTATGGCAAGCAGTTGTTCATATCATCTATTCAAGAGTTGCATGTGGATGCAATTGGCAAAAGTTGCCTACCTAAATAGTGAAGTTGTGGGCAATCAACCAAAGCTAACTCAAGATTTGATGAAATATGGATTTCGGCCCTCTAGAATATTGTATGATGCAATATTTTGAATTGATATGTGAGGGCTATCAATTTGAATAAAATAGTGAGGGTGATAATTAATTAAAGACTTAATTGATATCATCAAAATTTTCAAATCAAATCAAAAGTTTTTTTGACCAATGAAAATTTTCTCTTATAGAATCAAATGATAAATAAATATATATTGTATTCTGTCTTTAGGAAGGAAAAAATTGATAGGAGAAATATTCACAAATGTTTTTGGACTTTGAGAAGGGTTCTCAATGAAGAGTGCAAGATCTACGTCCTTAACAAGCCAATGCTAGAATTACTTGCTCCCGATGCACCTAGGGCACAAGTGGATGCTTAATGGATGCATGTCAATGATGCCTTAGAGATAAAGTACCTTATACTTAGCTTCATGAACTATGAGTTGCATGAGCAGTGTGAGGACATGGGGATTCTTGAGATGGTAACACGTCTTAAGAAAGTGATCCTTGACCTTATAAAGCAAGAAATAGACGGTATCATGAAGGTGCTTTTTTAGTCTAAGCTAATAGAGGGAACCTCAGTAGAAGAACATGTGATCAACATGATTGGACATATGTATCATCTTGAAGAATTATGATTCACCTTGAGCCAAGAGTTGGCCACACATATGATTCTAACGATATTGCCAAAATCATATAGCCACTTTATTTCATGTTATCATGTGAAACTGATGTCAGACATGCTTGCCATGTTGATTCATGTTGTAGCAAAATTGAAGAAAGACAATCCTATGATGGTGGTCAATAGACTTGAGTCCAAGGATCAAAGCAAGGCCAAGAAGAGTTCTGAGATCAAGCCAGAATCAAAATCTTCAACACTCAAAGTAAGGATAAAGAAAAGTACAAGAGGAACTCATCATTTGTACTTGAAGGCACTCTAGACGAAGAAGATGGGGATACAAATACCCACTTCAAGTATATACATTGTTGAGATAAATATATATACTTCTTCATCATGGGTACTAGATACCGGGTTTGGATCTCACATATGTCCAAATATGCAACATCTAAAAACAAGTATGCCTTTGGGAAGAGGTGAGGTGGAACTACAATTTGCAGATGGCGCTAGAGTTGCAGCCAGTGTAGTTGGAACCTAATGTTTATCTCTACCCATGGGGATTGTAATAGAGTTAATGAATTTCTATTATGTACCTACTATAAATAAAAACATCATTTTTGTATCTTCTATGGACAAGGATGTATTTGAATTCCCTATTAGAAATGGTCGATGTTCTACTTCAAAAGATGGGATCGTTTATGGCAGTCCCCAATGTCTTATGATCTTTACTTGTTAAATCTAAATATAGAAGTTTATCACATTAATACCAAAATACTAAATCTCAACAATTAAAAAAAACATACCTTTGACATTGTCGTCTAGGACACATAAATCAGAATCACATATCTAGACTCCATAAAGATGGCTATCTAGACTCTTTTGATCTAAAATAAATGGAGATGTGGTGAATCTTGTTTGTTGGGAAAGATGGCTAAGACCCATTTCACTGGAAACAATGAGAGGTCTAGTGATCTATTAGGACTCATACATAATATTATATGCGGACCTTTTAGAACATCCGCTAGAGGTGGGCATCAGTACTTCATTACCTTCAATGATTACTTCACTAGGTATGTCTATGTTTATTTAATAAAACATAAGTCAGAGAGTCTTGATAGGTTCAAGGAGTTTATGAATGAAGTACAGATCCAACTTGGGAAAAGTATTAAAGCACTCGATCAAGGTAGAGAATACTTAAACCTAGAGGTTGAGTACCTTCTTAGAGCCCATGGGATCATATCCTAGTGGACTCCACCTAGAATTCCTCATCACAAATGTTTATTAGAAAGAAGTAATCACACATTATTGGATATGGTGTGATAGATGATGAGTTTAGCTAAGCTTCCGACTACCTTCTGGGGGTATGCTCTAGAGGTCACCGCGTTTATACTAAACTGAGTACTATCTAAATCGGTTCAAAAGACACCATATGAGATATGGACTCAGACGCATCCTAATATGTCTTATATGAGGATTTGTGGATGTGAAGCTTATGTTAGAAAAATATTTTCTGATAACTTGGCCCTAAGTTCGATAAATGTTGTTTTGTTGGATATCCTAAGGAGACTAAAGGATATTACTTATATTTACTATCTAACAACAAAGTTTTTATTGCCAGAGATGTTGTATTCCTAGAAAAGGAATTTATTTCCAAAGTAATCAGTGGGAGGAAAGTGGAACTCGAAGAGTATCAAGACTAACAACAAAACATTGAACCATTAGATGAACAAGAGGAACAATGAGAATCACAAGTTGTTGTGGAATCTCAAATTCCTCAAGTAACATAGGTACCTCGTAGATCTAATAGGACATGCCTTGAGCCTGAGAGATATGGATATATTGCGACTCAGGAAGGTGGTGAGTTGTTCATAGATGATGAGCCAACAACCTATGTAGAAGCTATCGAGGGACCAGATTCTGAGAAATGGCTTGAGGCCATGAGATCTGAGATGGAATCTATGTATACCAACAAAATATGGACTTTGATGGATCCACCTAAAGGGTTAAAACTCACAGGGTGCAAGTGGGTCTTTAAGAAGAAGACCGACATGGATGGTAAAGTACAAACCTTTAAGGGTGGATTGGTTGCAAAGGGTTTCAGACAAGTTCCATGTGTTGACTATGACAAAACCTTTTCTCATGTGGCTATGGTTAACTCCATCAAGATCATGCTTGCTATTGTAGCTTATTGTGACTATGAGATTTGGCAGATGGATGTTAAAACTACATTCCTTAATGGGAATCTTCTAGAGGATGTGTACATGACACATCCTAAGGGTAATATAAATTGAAAGGATGCAAATAAAGTCTGCAAGCTACAAAGGTCAATCTATGGATTGAAACAAGTATCTCGGAGATGGAATCTTTATTTTGATGAAACATATAAAGAGTTTATCTTTATCCAAAATGAAGATGAACCTTGTGTGTATAAGAAGATTAGTTGGATCATACTAAAATTCCTCATATTGTATGTAGATGGCATACTATTGATGGGGAATGACATACCTACTTAATAAAAGGTAATGCATGGATGGGATTTCTATGAAAGACTTGGGAGAAGCATCATACATCTTGGGGATGAATATCTATATAGATAGATCCAAGAGGCTTCTAGGACTGAGTCAGAGCACTTACATTGACAAAGTGTTGAAGTGGTTCAACATAAAGAACTCAAAGATAGGGAACCTACCCATGCTACATGGAGTTGTCATCTCAAAAGTTTAGAGTCCCAATTCTTGTGAATAAAGGGAACACATGAGTTTGATTCAATATGCCTCAACAATTGGATCAATCATGTACACACTGTTGTGTATCCATCCAGACATCTTGTATGAATTGAGAATGATGATCAGATATCGGTTAGATCCAGGTGATTCTCACTGGACAACCATGAAGAACATCCTCAAGTACTTGAGAAGAACTAATGATCAGTTCTTGGTCTACATTGGAGAAGAAGAGTTGGTGCTAAGAGGTTACACCGATGCTAGCTTCCAGACTGAAAAAGATGACTACAAATCACAATTAGGATTCGTGTTTTGCCTAAACAATGGAGCTATAAGATGAAAGAGTTCCAAGCAAGAGGCAGTTGATGATTCTACAACAAAGTCTGAGTATATTGTTGCGCTGAATGCAACAAAGGAGGTTGTATGGATCAGGAAGTTCATTTCATAACTTGGGTTGTTCCAAGTATCAGTGACACAATCGAGCTATATTGTGACAACAATGGAGCTATTGCACCAGCTAGGGAACCCAGACCGCATCTGTGCTCAAAGCAAATAGAAAGGCAGTTCCATCTCAAATGAGAGATCATACATGGAGGAGATGTAAAGATTTGTAGAGTAACAACTGAGAACAATATTATTGACCCCTTGACAAAGGCACTTTCGCACCAGAAGCATGATGGACATGTTAGATCACTTGGAATATGATTTGTGAATGATTGGCTCTAAGTACAAGTGGGAGTTTGTTGGTATGTATGCCCAGTGAGCCAATTATATGATGATTGTAATGGGATAATATGTAAATGATTTGATTATTAATAAAAGGCAAGCTTTTAGTTTATTATGTTTAATTTAGTCATGACATAATAATGTAACATTTTAAATGTCTAGAGAATGATATTACTCAATGACACATGTTTTCAAGTACGTGACTTGAATGATGAGATATACAGATGTTAAGAGTGTACATATACATTATCATTATGTCCCTAATCATTTGTTATTGTGGAAGTTTGATAGGAAACAGTAACACATAAGATCAGAGTGTGAGTTGGTTGATGCCAAAATCTCATTAGTCATGATATGGCAATATCAAACCAAGCACATAGATACTTTTTAGAGAACAATATATCAGACAGGCCCACCATGAGACTGACACATGGAAGCCATTATCATGGTAGTCATAGTCAACTCTCATAGTGATGGTGTTGATTGTGGTTCTTAGACCTGAAGCCACTACACTCATCACATGTCGTTTGGTATGCTTTGATATCATCAAATGTAATCCTGAAATAAGGGTCATTATAAAGGTGATGATTGGGTGATTGTGACACATAGGGATTGATTGTGAGTGATGTAGATGAGATTTGACCCTTCAACATGAGTATGATATGCTAGGCATCTTAATTAGCGAGAGTGAGACATGCATGGCCATGGACATGTGAGTCAATATGTGATATTGAGCTTACACATATCTAAGATAGTCTTCTCTAGTTCACGAGAAAGATTTAATGTTGAAGAGGTGACTACTTCATGCCTCGAGTTTAATCTGGATATTAGTGACAAAGGAACTATAAAAACACTATAACACCATATAAAGATGTAGGTTGAAGTTGTTCTCCAATTTTCCATTAACTTGGGTAGTATTGATGTGTGACTAGGCACCACTCATTGCTTGTGATGTCAGAAGTTGTTATGGACATTCACTGCCAATGTAATATGGGACCTATAGGATCACAAACATAGGTCTTGACCAAGGAGAGGAGTTTAATCTTGAATGATGTTTGAATTAATTACTAAAGTGTTTAGGTATCAAATTCATGCAACAAATCAACTGACTAGAGTGCCAATCGGTCGGCTCACCCTGTGAGAGGGCCATTTGGAGTGTCAGGTTGATTGGAAATGATGGCTGGAGTTTTGCAAGAAATGAGCGCCAATCGATTGACTCACTGGGTGAACTGACCAGCTCGTGTAGATCTAGACAACCAATTCACCTAGTGAATCAATCAGCTAGATTGGGTGGGAGGAAGGTTCTATTAACATTTCAAAATTTGTGAGAAAGTTTGATAGTTTTAATTGCTCAATTTTGTTGATGCAAATTGATGGTTAGCATTAATTGGAAACGAACTTCCAAATTCACGTGCAATTGGGAAATTGTAAAATGACCGTTTCATTAAGAAAAATGACTGTCTCGCATGTCATATGACCGTCTCACCTGCTAGATGACTCTTTTGGTTTCTACCCGGTCGGTTTGACACTCACAGGTTGCAAAAATTCAAGATCTTCCAGTCCCTTCCACTCCCACACAGATTGGGAACCCAGACCCTAACCCCTACTATAAGTAGAGGGGTACTAGGAGCTTCCCAAAAAACAACTCCATTACTTCTGATAATTATTGTCCTCTCTAGTTGTGGTAAGCAATAGAGAGCCCAAGCAAGTCCTACCCACCAAACGGAGGGATATCAATGGAGAAACAATTGTGAGAGAGCAAGTTGGTGACTAGTACACCAACGGGAGGGAAACTCCTTCCTAGTCGTTCTAGTTGGACGACATGAGTTCTAGGTGGTCTATTTGGACTTCCATTGAGGGTAAAGATTGTTGTTTAGTGCTAGGAGGACAACATCAACCTATAGTCTGTGGTGTAGACTAAGAGACGCAACAGTCATACGAGTCCCAATGCTACTAGAAGATAGTTGCACATCTACAATGACGAGGAGATGTCACTGGACTAGCTCCATGACCATGTATATCCTCGAAACCACCCTTCCCGTCTTGTAGTTATAGACGCGACCTGTGGGTTCAAGGGGAATATGGTAGTTCAAATTTTTGTTTCCACTGCCTATTCTATAGCCATATTTCCCTACACCTTCCACTCCCACACATATTGGGAACCTAGACCCCAACCCCCCTTATAAATAGAGGAAAATGGGGGCTTCCCAGAGCACAACTCAATTGCTTCTGAGAATTTTTGTCCTCTCTGGTTATGGTAACCAATACAGAGCCCAAGAAAGTCCTACCCGCTAAAGGGAGGGATAGAAATAGAGAAACAATTGTGGGAGAGAAAGTTGGTGACAAGTACACCAATGGGAGGGACAACTCCTTCTTGTCCGTTCTAGAAGGACAACATGAGTTCTAATCATTCCATGTGGACTTCCATAGAGGAGTGGATGTTATTTTCTACCGCTAGGAGGTCAACGTCAACCTATAGTCTGTGGTGCAGACCAGTAGGAAGACCAGTCAGACAAGTTTCAGTGCAACTAGAAGACAATTGTGCCTCTATAACAACGAGATGTTGTTGGACTTGCTCTAGGACCATATATATCCTTGAAATCATCGTTCCCATGTTATAGTTATTGACGTGATGCATTGGTTTTTTGGGAATATAGTAGTTAAATTTTTTGTTTCTGCAACCTATTATATTGCCATATTTTCTTACAGTGGTATCATATCCACATCACTATACTATATTTTGAGATAATCAATATGATCATATTTTAGTTTCTATCATCTAATTATTACATGCTATGTGAATAATTCTATCCAATCAAATACCATGTGTAATCCAAAACTAATATATATATATATATATATATATATATATATATATATATATATATATATATGCAATTTACACGTGCCACCCTAAAAGCTATTTTTGATGGAATATGTGTAGCGTGGTTATGGACAATAACCCCTATTATTTGTGCATGGTTGTATGGTTGGTTAATCCTATTTTGTCTCAGTTTGCATACTGAGCATCTGTCTTATCTTCCCAATGTAATGTTAATTCTCTCCTACCTTTTCTCCCCTAGACTATAACTCGAGGTTTCTCTATTATCATGTAATAGTAGGATAGTTTACTTTCCTTTTATGACAAAGAAGAAAGACGTCCTGACGACATCAGACGAACGTCTTGGACATGAGATGACCGACAGAGAACTAAGGAGGTCTAGGTGGATGAGCCAAACTGATCGGCTAGTGGAGCCAACCCATTGGATGGAGGATCCAACAGATGGTGGACAAAAGGACCAAATGAACTATGAGATGACCAACCAACCATCTAGGAGGCGAGCCAATTGGTTCAAGGGTTGAATCAATCAATCCGGAATGAGAAGCATGGTTATTCATCAACAATACGTTTCTGCATGAGATGTGGACCCTAGATTGTGATAATTCCTTTGGCTCTAAGGATTTACATTAGACTGGCCATAACCATCACTTTTTGTTTATTGCATGTTTCCATTGTGGGATAGAGCATGTATATGATATGTACTATATATGTGGTGATTGGATAAAGTATATGTATCTATAAATACAAACTCCCTCAAACTAAAATATCAATCCTTAGATGCTTTCCAAAAGTGGCACACATAAAAAGCTTGATCGACCAAACATAGGTTACACCAAAGCATGGTGTGTTGTCTATCTCATGGAAGTGTGATGGTAACAATGTAGGTGCCGCCATAGCGGGGAGCATTATTATCGTGTCACCTTTTGGGTCAGGCTTAACTGGTGATTCTTAGAGCGTCTAAGCCTAGAGGCATGCATGTGATTATGGCAAGGAGTTGTGCATATCATCTATCCAAGAGTTGTATGTGGACGAAATTAGAAAAAGTGCTTACCTAAATACTCAAGTTGTGTGCGAACAACCAAAGATGACTCATGATTTGATGAAATATGGATCTTGGCCCAGTAGAATATTGTATGCTATAATATTCAGAATTGATATGTGAGGGATATCAATTTGAATAAAATAGTGGGAGTGATAACTAATTAAAGACCTAATTGATATCGTCAAAATTTTCAAATCAAATCAAATAAAAAAGGGTTTTTGACAAATGCAAATTTTCTCTTATAGAATCAAATGACGAACAAATCTATATTGCGATCGGTCCTTAGGAAGGACAAACTTGACAGGACAAATTTTGATGAATGTTTTTGTACTTTGAGAAGGGTTTTCAATTGAAGAGTGCAAACTCTACTTCCTTGACAAAGCAGTGCCAAAAATACCTACTCCTAATATGCCTAGGGCACAAGTGGATGCTTACTGAAAGCATGCCAATGATGCCTTAGAGATAAAGTACCTTATGCTTAGCTGCATAAACTATGAGTTTCATGAGCAAAGCAAGGACATGGGGATTCTCGAGATGGTAACACGTCGTAAGAAAGTGGACCTTGGCCTCACAAAGCAAGAAAGGGATGATATCATGAAGGCACTTTTTTAGTCTAAGCTGGCAGAGGGAACCTCAGTAGAAAAACATGTGCTCAATCTGATTAGACATGTGTATCATCTTCAAGAGCTGAGATCCACCTTGAGCCATGAGTTGGCCGTGGATATGATTCTAAAGACATTGTCGGAATCATATAGCCACTTTGTTGCATGTTATAAAGTGATAATATGGCCAGTCCGATGTCAGACTTGCTTGCCATGTTGATTCATGTTGAAGCAAGACTAAAGAAGGAAAAGCCCGTGATTGTGATCGGTGGAGATGAATCCACGGATCAAAGCAAGGTCGAGAAGAGTTTTGAGGTCAAGCCCAAATCCAAATCTTCAACACTCAAAATAAGGAGAAAGAAAAGTACAAGAGGAACTCATCCTTTGTACTTGAAGGCATTTAGGAAGAAGATGGGGATACAGATCTCCACTTCAGGTATATACATTATTGAGATAAATCTATCCACTTCTTCATCAGGGGTACTAGATACCATATGTGGATCTCACATATGTTCGAATATGTAGGATTTGAAAAGAAGTAGGCCTTTGGGAAGAGATAAGGTGGGACTGTGAGTTGCATATGGTGCAAGAGTTGTGGCCAATGTAGTTGGAAACTATAGTTTATCTTTGCCCACAGGGCTTGTAATAGAGTTAGTGAACTGTTATTATGTACATGTTATAATAGAGACATCATTTTTGTATCTTGTATGGACAAGGATACATTTGAATTCCATAATAAAAATGGTTGATCTTCTATTGTCAAAGATGAGATCTTTTATGGAAGTGCCCCAATGTCTTATGGTATTTTATTATTAGATCTAAAGATAGATGTTTATAATGTTAATACCAAAAGACTAAAACTCGACAACTCAAATACAACATGCCTTTTGAATTGTTGTGTAGGGCATATAAATGAGAATCACATATCTAGACTCCATAAATATGGTTATCTAGACTCTTTTGATATATAATCAATCGAGACATGTGAATCTTATTTGTTGGGCAAGATGGATAAGGCCCCTTTCACTGGTAACAATGAGAGGGCTAGTGATCTATTAGGACTCATACATAATGATGTGTGCATACCTTTTAGATCAACTGCTAGAGGTGGGTATCAATACTTCATTACCTTCAATGATGACTTCGGTAGGTATGGCTATGTTTATTTAATGAAACATAAGTCAGAAACGCCTGATAGGTTCAAGGAGTTTATGAATGAAGTACAAAACCAACTTGGAAAAAGTATTAAGGCACTTCATTCTGATCGAGGTGGAGAATACTTAAACGAAGAGTTTGAGGACCTTCTTAGAGCCTATGTGATTATTTCCCAGTGGACTCCACCTGGAACACCTTAACATAATGGTGTATCAGAAAGAAGGAATCACACATTGCTGGATATGGTGTGATCAGTGATGAGTTTAGCTGAGCTTCTGACTAACTTCTAGGGTTTTGCTATTAAAAACCCTCGTGTTTACACTAATCCAAGAACCATATAAATCAGCTCAAAAGAAACCATATGAGATATGGACTAGGAAGCGACCCAATATGTCTTATATGATGATTTGGGGATGCGAAACTTATGTTATAAAAATGTTTCTGAGAAGCTTTGGCCCTAAGTTTGATAAATTTTATTTTGTTGGATATCCTATGAATACTAAAGGATATTACTTTTATTCCCTATCTGACAACAAAGTGTTTGTTTCTAGAGATGATGTATTCCTATAAAAGGAATTTATTTCCAAAAGAATCAATGGGAGGAAAGTGGAACTCGAAGAGGTTTGAGGCCAAAAATAAAACATTGAACCAATAAGTGAACAAGAGGAACAAAGAGAATCACAAGGTGTTGTGGAATCTCAAATTCCTCAAGTTACACATGTACCTCGTCGATCTAATAGGACATGCATTGATCCTAAGAGATTTGGATATCTTGTGACTCAGGAAGGTGGTGAGTTGGTCATAGATGATCAACCAACAACCTATGTAGAAGCTACTGAGAGAACAGAGTCTGAGAATTGGCTTGAGTCCATGAGATCTGAGATGTAATCCATGTATGCCAACAAAGTATGGACTTTGGTGGATCCACCTAAAGAGCTAAAACCCATAGGGTGCAAGTGGGTCTTCAAGAAGAAGACTGACATGGATGGTAAGGTACAAACCTTCAAGGACAGATTGGTTGCAAAAGGTATCATACAAGTTCAAGGTGTTGACTATGATAAAACCTTTTCTCCAGTGGCCATGGTTAAGTCCATCAGGATCATGCTTGATATTGCAACTTATCATGACTATGAGATATGGCAGACGGATGTTAAAAATATACATTCTATAATGGGGATCTTCTCTAGGATGTGTACCTGACACATCCTGGGGGTTTTATAAATTCAAAGGATACAAATAAAGTGTGTAAGTTACAAAGGTCAATCTATAGATTGAAATAAGCATCTTATAGCTGGAATCTTTATTTTGATGAGACAGTCAAAGAGTTTGACTTTATTCAAAATGAAGATGAACCTTGTATGTACAAGAAGGTTAGTGGGAGCATGGTGGCATTCCTCATATTGTATGTATATGACATACTTTTGATTGGGAATGAAATCCCTACTTTCCAAAAGGTAAATACATGGTTGGGAAATACTTTTTCCATGAAAGTCTTGGAAGAAGCATCTTACATCTTGGGTATATATATCTATAGAGATAGATCCAAGAGGCCTATTAGATTAAGTTAGAGCACACACATTGACAAAGTGTTGAAGCGGTTTAGCATGGAGAACTCAAAGAGAGGAAACCTACCCCTGCTACATGGAATTACTATCTCTAAAGTTCAAAGTCCCAATTCTTGTGAAGAAAGAAACATATGAGTTTGATTCCATATGCAATGTTGTGTACCCATCTAGATGTCTCGTATGCCTTGAGCATGATGAGTAGATATCAGTCAGATCTAGGTGAAAAACATACTCAAGTACATGAGAAGGACTAAGGATCGATTTTTGAACTATGGCAGAGAGGAAGAATTGGTGGTAAGAGGTTACACTGATGCAAGCTTCCAGACTAACAAAGATGATTACAAATCGCAATCAGGATTCATGTTTATCCTAAACAATAGAGTTTTAAACTGAAGAATTCCAAATAAAGAGATAGTTTCTGATTCTACAACGGATGTCAAGTATATTGTTGCATTGTATGCATCAAACGAGGATGTATGGATCAGGAAGTTCATTTTAGAACTTGGGGTCGTTCTAAGCATCAGAGACCCAATTGAGTTATATTGTATTAACAATGGAGCTATTGCACAAGATAAGGAACCCAAATCGCGTCAGTACTAGAAGCATATACAAAAGTTGTTCCATCTCATATGAGAGATTGTACAGTGAAGAGATGTAAAGATTTGCAGAGTACCAACTGGGAACAAAATCAATGCTTAGACCTATACTCAAATTGAAGGTTTTGATTAAGGAACCCAATCCAATGGTTGAAGGTTGGATGCTTCAACATTCAATGGATTAGAATGAATCCTATAGTATAATATGTTAGTTTTAATAATGAGAATTTGGTGGTTTAATGCCCTCACTAATTTGTGCTCGATCCTGATAGGGTAATACATATAAAAAATAGTATAAACCCAATCCCCAGGATGAGAATTTTCACTTATAAAAAGAGGATTGGGGTTGGGTAGGGCAGGTAAGGAAATTTCTTGTTTAGTTACGTTTGTGGATTCTGGCCCCCGAGAACTATTTGTTTCAATCTGTTAGATCACTTGGAATACAATTTGTGGGTGATTGTCTCTAACTTCTAGTGGAAGTCTGTTGGTATGTATGTCAAGAGAGACAATTATATGATGATTATAATGGCATAATATGCAAATGATTTGATTTATAAATAAAGGCAAGCTTCCAATTTATTCTGTTTAATTCAGTTATGAGATAATGATGTAACATTGTAAATATCTAGAGAATGATGTTTACTCAATGACGTATGTATTCATGTACATGACTTGAACAATGAGATCATACAATTGTTAAGAGTATACATATACATTCTCATTATGCCCGTAGTTGGTTGTTATTGTGGAAGGTTTATAGACAACAAAAACACATAAGATCAGAGTGCGAGTTGGTTGATGACAGAATCTCATTAGTCATGATATGGCAATATCAAACCAAGCACACAAATACATGTTAGAGAATAGTGTATCAGATAGACCCACCATGAGAACAACATATGGAAGCCATTACCATGGTAATCATAGTCATCTCTCGTAATGATGGTGGTGATTGTGGTTCTTAGACCTAAAGTCACTAAACTCATCACATGTCATTCGGTATGCTTTGACGTCATCAAACATAATCCTAAAATAAGGGTTATAATAAAGATGATGATTTGGCGACTGTGACGCATGGGGATTGACAGTGAGTGATATAGATGGGATTTTTCCCTCTTACTAGAGTATGATATCCCAGGCCTCTTGATTAGAAAGACTGGGAAATGCATGGCCTAAGTCAATATGTGATATCGAGCTTACATATATATCAGACTATCTGCTTTGGTTCAAGGAACAATATTGAAAGTAGAAGAGGATGACTACTCCATGCCTCGAGTTCAATATGGATATCAGTGACAAAGGAACTATACAAATATTATAACACCATATCCAAATTGTAGGTTGAAGTTGTTCTCCAACTTTTCATTTACTTGGGTAGCATTGATGTGTGACTAGGCACCACTCATTTCTGGTGACGTCATAAGTTGTTATGGACATTTACTACCCACATAATATGGGACCTATAGAGTGACACACATAGGTCTTAACCTAGAAGATGAGTTTAATCTTGAATGATGTTTGAATTAATTACTAAAGTGTTTAGGTGTTCAATTCATGCAAAAAATCAACTGACTGGACTACCAACTAGTCGACTCAACTAGTGAGACGGCCGTTTGGAGTGTCAGGTTGATTGGAACTAAATTGGCTGATGTTCTATACAAAATGAGTGCCAATAAATTGGCTCACTAGGTGAACCGATTGACTCGAGTAGAGACAAGATGATCGGTTCACCTGGTGAACCAATTGGCTCGGTTGGGAGGGAGGAAGGTTCTAGTAACTTTCTCAAAATTTTGAGAAAGTTTGATCACTTTGATTGTTCAATTCTATTGATGCAAGGAATTGATGTTTAACATTAACTGGAAACAAATTGCCAAATTTGTGTACGATTGGCAAACTGCAGAACGACTATTTCGTAGTGCGAACCGATTGGTTCGCATGCCAGATGATTGTTTCGGTTTCTAACTGACAGTTTCAACACTTGTAGGTTGTTAAAATTCATGATCTTCTGATCTCTTTCACTCCCACACAGATTGGGAACCCAAACCCTAACCCCTCCTATAAATAGAGGGGTACTGAGGGCTTCCTAGAGCACAACTCCATTTCTTCTAGAAATTGTTGTCTTCTTTAGTTGTGGTAACCAATAGAGAGACCAGGTAAGTCCTACCTGCTTAATGGAGGGATAGAAAGGAAAAAAAACTTGTGGGAGAGTAGGTTGGTGACTAGTACACCAATGGGAGGGACAACTCCTTCTTGTCCATTTTAGCAGGATGACATGAGTTCTAGGCGGTCTCTGTGAACTTCCAAAGAGGGTGGAGGCTATTTTCTGCCACAAGGAGGACAATGTCAACCTATAGCCTGTGGTGCAGACCAGGAGGCAGAACAGTCAGATGAGTCCCAGTGCAACTAGAAGACAGTTACACATCTACAACGAAGAGGAGATGCCATTGGACTTTCTCCAGGACCATGTATATCCTCAAAACCATCATTCTCATCTTATACTTATTGATGTGATCCGCTGATTTATGGGGAATATGGTAGTTAAAATTTTTATTTCTGCTGCCTATTCTATTTTCACATTTCCTTACTATATCTGCCTCAACTATAAGATGAGCATCTGAAAGAAAAATATCTGGCATGGAAGGAGGCAGGTTATATGAATGTTTAGCCTCTAAAGCTTTAATGGTATCTTCATCATAAGGAGCCACCCCTGAATAGAATAATACTTTAACAACTATTGTAATGTGTCCGTCTACAACTTTGTGAAGGCATTATCTAATGTTAGAGTTATATTTTTTATCTTCTTCCAAGGAGTCATCCTTCTTGTGATCTATATTTTAATGTATATAAAGGATCATCATATTGTCCACTAGCTTGGTGAGACCATCTGCCTCACCCCAAGTTGTAAGTGAACTCAATATATGGCATTGTTGTGTATACTTTCTATTGCTAGATCTACTGTCTCATCTATTCTTAGGTCTGAACACCTGTAGAGTGCAACGAGGAAGAAGTAGCAATCTCACCCAAGCAGCTATGGAGCCTGGATCGACAACTACTTTATAAAGGGATGTCTTTAGTTTTTGAGAGAAATCAAGGAGACGACTATGAGGGGTTCTCTTCATAGTAGTGATAGGCACTTTAAAGA
Organism: Alisma plantago-aquatica; assembly: GCA_963693085.1. Classification (NCBI taxonomy): domain Eukaryota; kingdom Viridiplantae; phylum Streptophyta; class Magnoliopsida; order Alismatales; family Alismataceae; genus Alisma; species Alisma plantago-aquatica. The sequence goes on along the minus strand of OY856410.1, from coordinate 726,771,873 downwards.
TACGATCAATAAGTCCAATATCCATGACCAACCATCTGTGACATTATAAAGTACAACACCCGTAGGGTGAGGCTTTAAGATGCCAATGGTATGTCTCTAGATCTCCCCGATATCATTGTAACTTGAATAAGACCGTCATCATGTTGGCATGCATGAATCAATGTGTGTATTCTCATGTATCTTCCACAACCACTAATCAAGAACCTTTAAGGTCTTCTCTATTGCAAGAAACAAATCACGATCATTCTGATTGGTGTTGTGCAACACTTTACATCACTTGTCACTGCAAAGGTGTAATCTCTTGAGATGCAAAATCATGCGTGTGAAGTATTTGCTTCCTTATCTACCATCTAGACAACAATGAATATTCCTAAATGGAGAGTGCAAGCCGCTAGTCTGGAATCGCAAGACACACATGCGGCCAACCATCTCTTTAGTCATAGATAAGTTCCATTGTTGTTGAGTGGAGGCGCATGCCACTTGAAAAATCTCTCCTTCCTATAGACTAGGCATGGTTAAAATCAACTAGGGAACAGTCTATTATCATAGGAGAACTCTAATGGAGCATCAACGTACACCCTCAAGGAAAGTTTACACTGGTCTTGTTATTGTAGCTCGGTAAGGGCAGTAACAAGGTCAGGCTTTGTGAGGCAAAGGATGGTGTTAGAGATACCATCCTCCATCTTAGACTCATTGGTACGGACGGCCTGCTTCAAGGCCTGGACAACCAGTATTTCCTCAATGCTCAAAGTTTGACCCTTATGCAAAGGGCCGCAATCGTTAGGAGGACCACATGTGATGACAGTTGTCATAGAGTGGGAGGGCTTGTCTACAACATGAAGGAGGAGAGGCACAGTAAAGAGGGAGGTCGGATCTTTCCACAGATGGGAGGAGGTCACCAAGAGGAGGAGAGGAGATCACCAAGCATAGGAGAAGGGAGAGGAGGTTGTTAATTCCCTACTGTCAGAAACTCCAAGAAATCACATTGCATTAAGGAGCAGCCCTGATTCCTTGTCATCATGGTCGTTGCTTTGCGGCTTGTGGATGGGGGAGGTTAAATAATATACCTTCAATACGGGTGAAGACTCACATGCTACAACTTTGTGATGGCTTATTCAAGTTCTCTACGTCCTTCCATTGTGTTGTGATGTCCAAAGGTGATTGACCAGACCCCGTGTCGCCAGCGGCTGGCAAAGAAAAATGGAGAATATCCCATTGACGATTTGGGGGCAAGGTAGTTGTGGGACTCAATTCGTGGTTGAATGTTTTTATTTTTTTATTTATTACTTATTTACTTATTTATTTATGATGGAACCCTCTTTATGTACCTAGGGTTTCCCATTGACCCACCCGACAGAATTACTTTCAAAGTGATAGTAGGCTGCTCATGTACTGTGCCTGATCAACATGTGTTTGTAGAGTTGATAATGCTTACTTGCACATATACATCATCATTAATAGAAACATATCATTTATTAACGACAAAAAGAATATTCATTTGTATTATAAGTGAATATTTATATATCCACATAGCGTATGCTTGTAGTTTGTGTTTCTAGTATATGCAAGTAGATGCATGTATATTGGTATCAACGTCTAAAAAAATATTGTGCCCAAATATTTTGGCTGCTTATGTTAAGCCCACTGGTCGCAGCAAGCAGACCAACAATGCATCTATAAGTGCAAGAAGACCAACAATGCATCCATAAGTGCACATGTGTGACATATATGTCGCGCATATGTGGTTGCCTTTTGAAAGTAAATTTTTACAAATATTATTTGCTATCATACTTCATTTTAGTTTTTTTTAAACAAACTACTTATTCACCCATAAGTCCAGCGGGCACAATAGATATGTGGGATGAAGAGAATTATCTCCTCCCTCCCTCTAGTACCGTGATGGAGGACTAACGACAAGGAGGGTGGTAAATTGAGGAGGCAATCGAGATTCAATCTCGGGTTCCTTTATTCAGGGATCGTCATCACTTGTATCATTCCTCGTTGTACGCATATGTGTGAGAGGCTCAATATGCAGTCTTTTGTAAGTAAAACTTCCATTAAAAATGAAACTGCATATGCACGCAGTAGTCGCAAATTAAGCCACTTGCACATATGTGGGCAGCTAGTGGGGAAAAAGCACGTGGCCACATATTTTGATATACTATCATTTTTAAACATTGATACTAGTATACATGCATCTAGTTACATATACTCAAATGTATATTGCATTCATATACAAACTACCAGAATAAACTATATATATATATATATATATATATATATATATATATATATATATATATATGTGTGTGTGTGTATGGGTGTATGCGTCTATGCACTCCTAATACAAATGCACACATTGTTTTTGTCCATAAGAAATGATACTTCTTATTAAAAAAGGATGTATATGTATAAGTAAGCATGATAACACCCTAATTAAATGTGATAAGATTATTTTGTATCAATGTGATAGGATTATTTTGTTGGTTGTGTCCATAAGCAGCCCACCGAAAGAAAATTTCCCTAGTAAATAAAAAAACATCCAACCATAGTGGTGTTATAGTTATTTTTACTTAATTAAGGCACATGTGTTATGTAATAATGTTCTAAGACTTTTTTTTTTAATCACACCGTCCTACCTATTACATTGAGCATATTAATGGAACATGATGGGAATGTGAGTATAAGGGGTGGGTTGGAATTTTAGGGTAAGTTTATGAGGTTGGTTGGATTTAGAGAAATGAGAGGGTACTATTATGAAATCTGAGAAAAAGGAGGGGGTATTTGGAAAAAAAACTCTTATCTGAAAACTTGAATATGTAACACATAAGCTTGTATACATAACCACCCCATATATATATATATATATATATATATATATATATATATATATGTGTGTGTGTGTGTGTGTGTGTGTGTGTATTTGTGTGTGTATTTATTATATATATACATGCATATATATATATAAATACATGCATATATATATATATATATATATATATATATATATATATATATATTTGTGTGTGTGTGTGCGTGTGTAACAACTACCCAGGATGTGGGGAGCTATGCCTATGTTGCTTCACGGGTTCATACCAAAAATCTTCAAGACCATTTTCTTTGTGAGGTTGGCCCTATTTCATTTGGTGACATTTTTGACATTGTCTATGCTTCCCTTTGTGAGCTTCTACCATCCTTCTACGGGTCCAAGTTGTCATGTACTAATTCTGTCTCCCCCAAGACAATCTCTTCTGGAAGACGCCTACTACAACAGGTCTTCCAACACTTCAAGGATTTAACATCTTCTCACTGAAACGTAGCTATTTGAGCTTTCCTATAGGCTAAACAAGCACAAAACTTCCTTTTTTCTACTCATGTTGATGGTCTTGGATTATCTATGATATCAGTTTAGTATCGTGCCATTTTATGTTATCGGTTGATGATTCCTCTATATGCAGGCAATGAGCACTACCCTCTTTGTCATTCGATAGATCTTGACTCTTTTGGGGACCATGTGGTGCACAGTCACATACGCTTAGGCTTGAAGTTCCTCCACGATGTCATTCGAGATATCCTCTTTGACATTATTTCTCATGTTGGGATAAACGATTTGACAGAAGCTCTAGTCACCTTTCTAGGAACATGTGATGATGGTCTTAATACTTAGAGACTAGCGCACACTTGTATTGATCTCACTTGTGTGTCTTTATTAGTTGGGAATATTTCAAATAACTTCAAGGCTGGTCAAATATCTTTTGATGCAGCAAAGCATAAAGTTCGTAAACATGGGGTTGTGTGTGAAGAAAACCATCATAATTTTATTCCCTTTTACTTTGATGTCTTTGTTATTCTTACTGATGACTCAATTTCCCTCCTACGATGCATACAACATATCATAAATAGGAATGTTGTCATCATCTATTTCTTCAAATTTTGTCTTTAGATCATTAGGCTTTGCCATACAAAAGTTTTGGCAGCCCAATGTGTAGCTTGTGCATCTGCAAAGGCATTTATTTAATTTAGCATGTACGTTTGGAGTGACATTGTTTTTTCTAACATTCAACTATATATTCTTATATATACATTCTCATATATATGCATATAAATATATTGCATATATATATGTGTACATTATATATATATATGTACATATATATACATATATATGTGTACATATATATATACACATATATACATATATATATGTGTACATTATATATATATATATATATATATATATATATATATATATATATATATTTAAATAAACATATATATATATATATTTAAATAAACATATATATACATATATATGTACATATATATATATATGTATGTATGTATATATATATATATATATATAAACACAAACATATATATATGTATGTATGTATGTAAAAATATATATGTATGTATCTATATATATGTATGTATTTATGTGTATATACATATATATGTATATGCTTACGCATATATATATATATATATATATATACCTGTGTGTGTGTGTATGCACACACACACACACATATATATACATTCATATATATAGATATGTATATATATACATAAATATATGAGTAATATCTTTTCAAATTATATTATATCTAAATATGTTTGGCTAGTCATATAAATAGGGAAAAAAGTAGTATAGAACAATACATTTTCGAGTTATATGCACATGTTTTTTCTTTAGCATATTTGTAAAAATCTATAAAAAGATCTATTCTTATTAATGGGGTGTATACTACTTATTCAAAAACCTTCTCAACTAATGCTCCTAATAACAAAAGTTCCTCTGAGAAGGAGTGTGATGGTGCTAGGGCTTTCTGGAAGCGATGGCGGACAAGAGGACAAGGGAATGTGGGAGGATGAGGATTGAGGGGTGGCAATGTCCACCTGATGAACCACCACATCAATCATCTCAAGGAAATGATATTGTAACTCCACCACATGCAATAGAGAACCTCAGATCGCTAGAAAACAACATTGACAACTCAAAAACCCTACACCCTTCAAACAAAGACCTCCTGAAGAACTCAGACTGTGACGTCCCCGGATTTTCTAAAACTTAATCTGATGTGTGACTTCCAAATTGAAACCCTCACCTAAGTGAGAATCCCAATTTAAACATCCCACATAAGGCTAAGAAAGAGAAAATCAGAGGAAGTCAAAAGGAAACAATCAGTAGCACATGTACATGAACAATAATAAAGCCACAACACATGTTCACCATTCAACATATAATTACAACATGAATTGTTACAACATTTGATATTACATATTGAACAGCAAACTATACATATACACGTACTACATCTAAACAACAGGATCTTAAGACAACAGGTCAGCTCGCCACACAACTCTCAACTATCCTGGATCTTCAAGAGCATAACCACAACCTAAACAAAAGATTACATGCGGTACACGTCAGCACAATATTTCATGAATATTGTATTGAGTACGCCTACGTGTCTTTTTATATACCTCTCATCATATCTTGGCAATAAGATAAAACTAATATACTTGGCAGTAACAGAAGAAATATAAGAAAAGTATATACTTGCACAAGGATATTCATTAACAAAAGAGAACACATATTTTAAGCACATTTTCCATTATATCGTCCATGCATTTACTACCTGAGAGTTGAATGCATTAAGGCCTTTATGATCTACTACCAAAGAGTTGGATCATTTCACAATGTGATCTACTACCAAAGAGTTGGATCACTTCCAAGTACTTTACTACCAAAGAGTTGAAGTACTTATTTCCAGCACTTTACTACCAAAGAGTTGAAGTGCTTAGATATAATGGAACAAATATATTATGTTTCATGTGTTCATAGCAATAAGTATGGAAAATCAAGCAACATAGCATACACGAACAATCATTTCAATCAATACCATATGCCAAGTATTGTACTACTCATATAACACAAGCATATTGTATAATAAGCCAAGTAAGAGGTAATGGCGTACCTTGATCAAGAACAAACCTAATCATCACATACACTCCTGATGTCATATATATCTTGGTCAAACCTGATCAAGACAAGATCACATACTATTATCAGGTTCTCATCATCTTGCATCTCATCTTAACCCTAATTATGTCCATTAGGGTTTCTCTTATCTCATTATAGTATTCTCATGGTTACTTGTATTCTTATCTTATGATTATCTCACTGATGTCATTTTACAGATTACATCTTATTATTAAATTTCATCATCTGAACATTAGGTTCCATAGCATTTTTGTGCACATTAATTAACCCTAGGTTACATCATTAACCTAGATTAGGGTTTTAAACCATATATTACGGGTCATCTTCATATAACATAGATTATGTGTATCATATTGATCTCATATTTAATTATGAGGTTCCAGATACTGATATGAGCTTATTCTATAAATTTCATCATTTATTGAGCATGTATGCATTAATTGCATTTTACTTAGGGTTATTAGCCCTAATTAGACATATTAATCAAATTACATGATTTTGTACATCAACATGATCATCCTTGACATCAGGTGCATTATAAACATTATTATGGAGTTACTGACATTTTCCCATAATTATATGTCATCATTTGCTATTTATGATCCATTAAATGAGCATTTCACAACTTATATGATATGACTGAGATTCGTACATAAAAAGACAGATATTATGCTTCCACTGCATTCTACGCATTTTTCTGAGAATTTTGGTATATTATATGTAATTTTCTGATACTTGAGCTATTTATTGCGATTTATAGAAGATCTGAGCAATTACTAAGATTTTACCTTTTCGGACCACTCAGTCATCGACATGTGGCACTAAGGGCTGGTGCAGCTCTCACTTGGGCCGGCCGGTCCTTGATTTGGCTACTTTGGGATTTTTCCGGTTCACGTGTGGTTTCTAGCCGATTCAGGGGTTCTTTGGTTGGGACTGGATCCGGTTTGCAACTGTTGGACCCGGCATCTCTTTCTTTCTCTCTTGCGTATCAACACGGACGCCCGCCTCCCCTGTTCTTCGGGTGTGCCGCCACACAACCCAGCTCCGGTGAGCGATCAGCTGCACAAGAGTGATCCTCGTCATCTTCTTAGGGCCGCCAACACCTTCGGCGACCTCTGCTTGACCTCCACGGTTGCTCACCTTCATCGTTCCATCTTTAGAACCCCAAATCGCCGAGATCTCCGGCCACCACACTGCCGCCGCAAAAGCCCTTCATCCTGGAACTGCTATCCTCCTCTTTGTTACAACCTTCTATGACCGGGAGCCTCTCTGGACCACACCCTGCGCTGCCATCATCTTTAGAATCACCGTTGGTGCCTCCTTCATGCGGCTTGGAGAACTGCCGCTGTCGGTCTCTGTAGGGGCGGAGAAAAGAGGCAAAAGGCCTCTGCTTGATATTGCTTCAATCCAAAGCCTCCCAACGGAGCACATCGTCTCCCTGAACTCCACTCAATACTTGATTACCTCTGACCTCACTTCCTTGTGCTCCAACTAGCCTATGTGACCTGCTCCAGAAGGCTGACTTCGTCTCCCATGGAGGTCGAAGCTACAGGCAAGCCAGGGGGCTCGCTGGGTTGGTCTAGCAACTGGGAGTATTTTCCCCTCCTTAGGTTCCTCAAAAGCCCCTTCTGTCTCTGTATTGCTCTCCTACACCTAAGCTGCTCTCCGTAATGGAGAAGCAGCGGAAAGGATGAGGTGGTTCTCTCTCGTCCATTTATCAATAGGCACATGTAAAGGGTCGTACACTAGTCCTCGACGAGTCGATCTTAACTACTCAGTCATCTCTTCCATTTGACGCACGTTTGGAGATCGTGGTGGCGTGGGTGCTTGCACACCTCACTGCTCCAAGACTCCTCATGATCCGGAGCTTGGGGATGAGCTCAGTACCGTCCGATCTATATCCAACAGTTGTGAAAGGCCCATTAAAGGACCGGATCCGTGGCTCACTGAAATAAGCAGTGCCAGCCACTGGATCCCAGATCTCAGGCTACCAAACCTCCACACAGCCCACCCACAAAAAGGGCGCGTGACACAGCCTATCTTAGGCTGACATAACTATAACCTTGGTCCTTAATATCTCAATATATGCATATTATTTCACAAAAATTCAAACCTTAATAACTCCCTCTAAGAAGATCCAAATGCCACCAAATTTTAACCATAGCTTCCTTACCTCGCGAGCTACCTTATACTCAAATTTTGTGACAAAACTCATCTGTTTGATCATTCTATAAAATTCTTCAAGAAGGCTTTAAAAGAGATATCTTAGTCATGATGTCAACCTCACATCAACACACCTACTTTACCAAAACACTTAAAACTCTCAAACTAACTCAAACATATGGATTCAATATGTTATTGGGGATTTATGGATTTCAAAAATCCACTCCATCACATCCTACACACCTTAAAAGATATTTCGTCCTCGAAATTAAAGCAAAAACCACTTTGTCACACAGACATTGTCATATATCGAAGTGGACCCCCACATTCACAATCTCACACGAAATACCACTTCTTGAACCATGGAGGAACTCGGTAGTGATCAAAGTGGCCAAGATCTATGTAGGCTATCACACCCTAGTTAATCAGTTGTACAACATATGGAAACCATCAGAATAATTATGTGTCATCAATCTAGAGATGGGGTATTACACTATCCAATCCTTGAACTCCTACGGTTTTGTTTGTGCCTTGACAGGAGGGCCATGGACCATATTTGGTACCTACATACATGTTCAATCATGGTCTCCAAACTTCTATCCATTTGATCCCATACCACGTCGGTTGCTGATGCGGGTAAGATTATCAAATCTCCCTATATTTCTCTATCAATATGCACTACTTCAAGGAATTGACATACCATAAAAATTGACTCGACTACTAAAGCAAGAGATCAAGGCAAGTTTTCACGAAAAGTAGTTGAAGTGAAAAAAATACCACACTGCTACCAAGGATCATTATCAATGGTGAAAAATTGAAAATTGATTACGAGAACATACCCCTAATTTGCATGGGATGCGAACAACTTGGTATGCTGGCAATTCATGTCCCCATAAGCCAAAGATGTACCAAGTTAAATTCATCCACAAGTATTGAAATACCTATAACTCCTACTCCACAATCACCTATGTATACCATAGATATACACACAAAAAGGCATGATTACTTCCCAAACCCCAAGAAGACTTCTGCTCCTCCCAAGGGTGCAACTATTGAAAACCCAAAGCAAAACCACAATGAGGAAAATGAGGGAATAGTAATGACTCAAACATCAGGGAAGAGGACGACTGGAAGACAAAGCAAAGCAAAAAAATGGGAAAAGAAAATGCATTGAAGGAAGTAAAAAAACTCATGCTAAGACCTCAGGAAATTTTCTACTTACCAACACCTTCATCACTCTGGATGAAGATGAATTCATTGAAGGCATACAACCTCACCACTCAAACAACTCACAAGTAGTAATATACGACAGTGACCCATCATTTGTTCCAAGATATTCACCAGGAAGATAGGTGATCTTGAGGAACATACAAATTGTATACCAAAATAACCCAATGTTCACAGATCTGGATAGATCTAGGAAAAGGGATCATGAACATGACAATCCCTTTTAATGATGGATCTCAGGCTGACCTTGATATGAGTGATGCCACAAATGAAGATTATAATACAACTGACGAGGACTTCACATTGACGCATGCCACCACTTGAAATCCATTCCTATCCTCTTTGCACCTCCTTATATCCCAAGATGAAAACAATCTGTTGGAATGTCCAAGGAGCATACACTTAGGAAAAAATATGTTTGATTAACAAAAGGACAAGAACATACAAGTTTGATATCATGGTAGTATGTGAACCTCGTTGCAGTGGTGATCATGCCTCTGACATTGCAAAATAAGTGATTTTTGTTTCATCCCACAAGGTTGAGGCTATAGGATTCTCAAGTAGTATATGGATTATGTGGAAACAAAACCATTTCCACATTGAGATCGTTCAAAACCATCACCAACATTCACTGTAAAGTAAAAAAACAAATCATTGATTACCTTTGTTTAATGGTAAACCACACCCACAAAGGAGGGAACCCCTATGGGAGAGATTAACTAATATTAACCAAATTGTTAGACACATGTGGGTAGTTCTAGGGGATTTTAATACAATGCTTAGACCCTCACATAAAAGAGGCAACAAATACTTCAATAGCCAAGAAAGTCAGAGATTTAGTGATGTACTTCTTGATTCTAGTCTCCTTGACACTAAAAAAGAAGGGAAACCTTAACCTTTAAGAAGAAGCATCTCCCAGAAAAAGTTGACCACATCCTTCTGAATGACATGTGGTTCCAACATTTCTCAGCTTCTAACTCTGTGGTTCTACCACACATTATCTCTGACCATAATCCTATTCTTCTTGAAGGTCATAACTCAGGGTGAAACCACTGAAAGATGTTTAGAACTAATCCCAACTAGTAACTAAAACCTGACTTCAAAAAGTCTTATACTACATTGGGATAACAAACATGATGTGGCAGATGTAGTTCATGCTTTCCAAAACTCAACTCTCTGGTGGGAAACATACTCCCATCGCCAACACATTAAGGAAATCAAAGATACTACAACAACTAAATCAAGCCTATGTACGTCTAGCCCAAAACATCACTACTAGTGCTGATGTAAAATAACAGATCTTCAGGAGAAATGTAACTCAATCCTTCTCTATGAGGAACTGGACTGGAGGCAAAAATCCTGCATCAACTAACTTAAATGGGTGACAAAAATTCTAAGTTTTCCCTATCCTACGTCTATACCAGACCTAGCCACAACAAGAAATCACATCTTAAAGATGAGACAAGAAATTGAGTTACTAATATAATCCATCTTCAGAGACTCATCCTTGACTACTTCAAAAACCTTATAAATTGTACTATTGCACCAAGAACTGACTTACTTGTCAGATGCGCATGAGAGTTTGCAGGTCCATCGCCTAGCCCTATATTGATTCTTACCTTGTCTCTGTTAGATGAAGAAGTCGAATCTATCACCTTCAAGCTACCTCATTCCAAAGCGCCACACCCTGATGGAATATGTAACAAATTATTCCAAGAAATTTGGAGCCATGTGAGTCTCTCTGTCATTGCTACCATTCCAAAGGTTTTTAGACTGGGTATTATCAATGAACTCACTATTGATTCTCATATGGTACTTATACCAAAAACTATGGTTCAACAGAGCTGTGGGGATCTCAGACCTATTTCCCTCAACAGCTCATGCTACAAAATAATTTCTCAATTGATAGTTCATTGTATCAAGCCCTTCATAAATACTTGGATATCACCAAACCATTCTACCTTCATATAGATAGGAGAAGTAGTGACAACATCCTACTCATCCGGGAAGCTATATACTCCATGCTCTTCAAAAAGGTTAACATGAAACTAATGGTTACTAAGATAGACCTCTTGAAGGCCTTCGACAGAATGAATTGGCCTTTCATCCTAGATACCCTGAAAAAAGGGGTCTCCTGCTAGTTTAATTAATGTCATCATAAGCATTATGACCTTAGGGAAGACATCATTATTTGAGAAGGGAAACCACTTCAAGCTTTTAAAACCAGATAGGGGGTTCTCCATGGAGATCCCGTCAGCCCTTATGTATTTGTTCTATGCATTGAACGATTGATCCAAGCTATACTAAATCAGTCGAACAAGGAATTTGGAAACGTGTGCAACTGTGTAGAGGTGGTACACCATTGACACACATATGTTTTGCATATTATCTGGTACTCAAATTAGAAGTTGTTGAAGCACAGGATACCAATACCATGAAAGATCTTCACAAGTTTGCCAAGGTCTCTAGTCAATTAATGTCTTAGGAGAAATCTCGCAACTTCTCTTCCTGTAATACCCCAACTAGTCATAAGAAAAGGATCAACAACTAGATGGGCATCCAACATACATAATACCTGAGATGTTATCTAAGGGTTTCGATGTTGAATCATCATGTCAGCAAACCAACTCATGCATCTATTGTTGATAATACTAAATCTAGAATGAATAGTTGGTCTAGGAGGCACCTATCCTTGTAGGAAGAATCACCCTAGAAAAATAAACACTCTAAGCTATCCTATCCTACACCATGCAGACGCTTAAAATCTTAGGTCCTATCTGTGATGAAATTAATCAATATATCAGCTGGTTTATTTGGTCAGGGAAAAGTGAAGCTACTAAGCTCTCCCTATTCTCTAGAAGGAAGTTGACATCAATCAAGGATATTGGCGGTCTATGTATCAAGGATGCTAGGGATTAAAATTTTGCCATGATGATGCCAAATGTTTGGTCATATTTGAATAATAAGAACAAGCCATGAGCTATAGTTATGAAAAAAAATACAAAAGGAGATCCATTTCCTCAATGACACATTGCCCTGCTGCTTGGGGTTCATGAGGAAACATCTTCAAACCCAGAGATCATTTATATAAGTCTATCAATAATGGAGATGATACTAATAGTTGGAGGGATAAATGGATTGGTGGAAAATCACCATTGAGATGGACCCCAATCTCAATATTCCAACTGAACTAAATGATCTTAGAATGTCATTTATGAACAATGCTAATTTATGGGACTAGGACTTTATCCATGCCCACTTTCCACAACCTGAGTGGAAGATCATTTAGTATAGTCTGATACCTAACCAACATTCTATAAAGGATCACTGGATATTGCACCATGACACAAATGGCGAGATGAGTACTCACTCCATGTATAGAATATGATGCTTGCCCAAGGAAACACCAGTTCATGGCAACTGGAAAGCAATTTGGACTTTAGATTTGCCTGAGAAAATCTAAATATTCATGTGGCTCCTGTAACACTAAGCAATATGTACTAACTTAGGAAAAATGAGAAGACACATCACTATTGATGCCTCCTGTTCTATTTGTGGATGCTAAGATGACACATTTCTACGTTGTTTGAGGGACTACCCTATGAGTAAGCATTTCTAGTTGATTCTCAACTGGTACCATGAGTGAAGGATGCAACAAAAGGTGCATGGATTAAGATGATCATTGGTAACCATTCATGGGATCAACACACATTAACCACTATAGTTGTTACTTGTTGGCACCTATGGAAGGTGAGAAATCAGTTTACTCACTCATGATTCCTTACTCCCCCAGAATCTATTGTCTATTTCATCAAAACTCAAGTCAACTTGATCTACAGCTTCCCAAATCATCCAAGGCACATCCCATGACCATGATGAGATCTATAGTTAACATACCCCCACACAGTGAGATGCTCATGTTCGTTGATGTTGCATTCAGAAAGGAAGATGGACGTGCATGCATCGACATTCATACTGTGAACAACATTCAAAATTGTAACATGGGTTACAATTTATCCAATGAGGCAAGCAATGCTTTTGAGGAAGAGTTCACATCAATCTATGAACAACAGTATATTGCATGTCAAGAGGATGGACATCATGGTGCATTGTGTTAGACACCGTCGTAACAATATCCATGTGTTAGACCCCAAACTTGGATTTTGGGATAACCTTTTTTACTTTGATTGATTAGATGCTAAACCATAATATAATCTTTTGATAGGCTTTTTTTAACACGTGACAAGTTTATGTTTCAAGTTTGGTCCTGTTTGGTTTATGTTTGAGCTATGTATGCTTGTTTTGGACCAAGTTGCAATTTACCTAGGTGTAAGTGTTATCTTGTAATTTGTCACATGTAGAGTGTGTCGTCTATGTATTGGCATAATAAGAGAAAGGATGATGCATATGTGACACCTTGTGTGGACCATGGTTGATGATGTGACATCACATGGTGAGATTAGGGTTTGCTTGAGTTACCTTGGTGATGTGTATCAACCTTGAGCATGTATTTGGATTTGTTGCAGCCACAACACCACTCTTGGATGAGTGTTGCAGCCACAACACATGCCCTAGGAGATGTTTGTTTTGACCTTGATGGTTTTGGTGAGGTTTGGTCAATATGAGTTGTCCTCTAGTGTTGTGTTCGACCTTGTGATGATGTAGTGACCTATAGTTGTAGTCGCTACATGTTCTTGATTTTGTTTCGACCGCAAAAAGCATTTGGTTGACCAAAGTGGTCAATACCCAACCTAGTTTATATCACCCTTCGTTGCATGCAACTGTTTAGTGGTTGCATGTATGTTTCCTTGGAATACAAGTGTCTCTTTGATGGTCTCTTGTGTTGACACCTCATGACCCACCTTACCTCCCTCCTCCTTGAGTATATAATGTCTTTGTTCTTCATGCAAGTATCCTTTTTTACCCTCTTTCTTCTCCAACCCATTGTGTTTGATCTTGAGAGATTTGTGGAGAAAAGAGGACTAATCATGGATCTTTAGTGGTCGAGCAACCTTGCATGTGGTGCTTTTGAGCTTGGTCTTCCTCCTTGTGGTGATCTTTGGTGATCTTCCATCTTGGTAAGCGATTTTGAACCCTTGATCACATTTTCTCTTGCACCCTATGTTCCTTTTCCTTTTCGTCCATGAGACTATGGTGTGACCATGGTGGCTTTTTTTGAGGATCTTCTTTTCACAAGGGTCAGAGATTATGTGTTGACATGGTGATACTCAAGTAAGAAGAAGCTCTCCTCTTTCTTCTTCTTTGGTTCAGCCTAGGGTTTTCACCCTCTTTTCTTGAGCCATCCTTTGACCATGGTGTTCTTCTCTTTGGAGGTGACCTTGTGTCCGAAGTGGTTGTTGGATCCTAGATGGGTGATTAGATTCTCTAGAGGGGGGGTGAATAGATCTGAATGCACTTAAACAAAATTCATTAGACCTTCAAGATATATCACAAGATAAGGTTTCTAAATAGGAAATTTGTGTGCAACTAAAACTTTCATAGAAAGGATGAGAGAGATTGAGCAAACACAAGTATACAAGCTATTTAGAGTGGTTCCACACTTAAAACTAGAAGTATGTCAGTCCACTTACCTAGAGAGGTCAACCTCTAGGATTTCCTAACCATTGCATTCTTATATTCATTCATAAGACTTACAATACATGACCAAACAAAGGACTTACCTATCCAATACAAAGAGTCTTCAACCTTACCAAGGACTTACCCACTTTGCAAGAGTCTTCTGCCTTCTTCCAAGGACTTACCTACTCTTGCACAAGTTTTCAGCCTTCAAGGAATTACCCACTCTTCTTGAATCTTCTTCCTTTGACTTCACCTTCACTCGAAGAAGCTTCCACCAAGGACTTACCCACTTGAGCAAGGAGTCTTCTGCCTTCACCAAGGGCTTATCCACTCTAGCTCCAAGTCTTCAGCCTTGATCTTCACCAAGGGACGCCTTCCCTTGTTCTTCTTCACCTCTCTTAGCCAAGAGAGAGAACCTTCATCTTCATGATTGAACTAGGAGATAGGGAGGTGGTGGAAGTGAGAGCCTCACAAGATGTACATGGAGGACTAGCTCTCTTACAGATTTCCTACTCACTCTAATGGATGTATCAAGTGATTAAGCTTAGCGAGAGAGAGGAGGTTGAAGGAAGCACTCAACTATGGAATAGGAACCTCACATAGAGTTTGAATTGAATTCTCAACCTTGGAGTGAAGCCCAAGGGGCCCTATTTATAGCTGGAGATGCCTCTTAGCCTTTGGGAACACTTGAGAACAAAAACTAGTCATTTTGTGGCTTGCAATGGATATATTTTCACTTGTTGCAACTCCACAACGGCTAGAAGCACTTTTCTGCACTTTTCTGTACAGTGCAATCGGTCGAGTTTCTATAAGGGTAACTTGATCGATAGAGTTAAAGACAAAGCCGATATTCAAACCATCAGTCGAGTTTGCCCTGAGGAAACTCGACTGACCAATGAAAATTGAATTAGTCTGGTACTCCATCGGTCGAGTTCTGTGAAACCCCAACTCGACCGATCAAAAGTCATTTTCAAGATCCAATAAGGATCGATCGAGTTTGCAACTCATAGAACTCGACCGATGAACAACCTAATGTGAATTTTAGAAAATGGCTTTTGAGTGCTTAAACATTCGATCTAAGTGCTCTTGATTTTTTCTAAGCTTAATTACAATCATTACAAGTGATTTACAACATGATTCTAATGGATTTACATCATATTACAAAAACGTGCACTTGTATTGACTTTGACTTGTCTTTTCTCCAATTTGATATGCGCAAGTTAGGGCATTTAGAGTGTGTCTATACCTAATCTGAAATCACTCAAGTGGAGACATTAAACACTAATATGTGGAATAGTTAGTCATCATCAAAACACGGGTTTAGTCAATTTAGACGTGAGTCAACTTTGACCTAATTGACCTTGAGTCAACATTCTCCCCCTTTTTGAAGATGACAAACCATTCCATAAATGTATTGAAAGCTTTTAAGTAAAATCATACCTTCAGAGAAACCTAGGGGTTTCAATAGGATTGAGCTCATATGCTCCCCCTCAATTGATACGCATGGAGTTCTTATACTCCCCCTCAATTGATGCAAATTCTCCTGCATGGTTAGCTTTCATAACATTTATAGAATACTATGTCTTCTACTCATATATGTTCTACACATATATGTCTTCTCCCATTTACCTTCTCCCCTTTACATGGACATACTTCTCCTCTCCATGTAAGACATGCCTTCTTCCTCTTTTGTCAAAACAAGACATACCTTTCTCCCCCTTTGTCATTTCGAAAAGTGGGGGTATGAAGAAATAAGAAACACCACTTGTTAAGAGAAAGGAGATAACAAAAGTTATATGAGGAGAGTAGAAGAGCACAGATAGGGGCTTGTCCAAGAATAGAAAGAAAAGCAAGTTAAAGCATATACTTGAACAACCCAAATACAAGATGAAGTGCTACAGAAAAACAATAAATCACAATTTTGACCCTCAAGATGACAAAATTTTCCCACAAAGCATCAGGATTCATGGCGAAGCGATGAGTCTTGCTTAGAAGGCCGTTTCTGCATGAAAAACACTAGTCTTGCATCAAAAACTGAAACTGGAGTAGAATCTCCATAAAATCCAAAAATACTCCAATTTCTACATATAATGTAGATCTATGTACCTTGCATCACAATGTTATGCAAGCAACTCAAGATAGTAGATATGTAATTCAAGGAACAAGCTTGAGCATGTATGAGACAAGATACAAGCATACCATATAGATGAGCAAAGATGCCAATTATAAACAAGGTTAGAACTACATGTATATGAACTACTAGTAGATGTTATCACAAGTTAGGACTACTAGTAGGATCTAGATCATAGCAACGGATACCAAAAGATACACAAGATAGATCAAGCTATGAGTACATGTACAGATATATCCAAACAAAGAGATACACAATTTTGGAGGCAAGTATGGATATAACTCACTAGATATGCATCCTTACTAAAAGATGATTACAACTGAGAACCTCAAGGTTGTATCAAAACAAGATATACACCTAGATAGATGTAGCAAGTTAGAGTACAACGGAAGCAATTTTAGACACAACCAAGAGATCCAAAGTGATCATCATCAAAACCTGCAAGACAACTCAAAGCAAGTAATTATAAGATATAGATATACCAATTTAGAGCAATTAGAGAGATAGAGTTGTGAGCAAGATAGGAAATTTAGAACATGGCAATATGCATATGTAAAGGTACCAAAGGAGTGCCAAAGAATAAGGTTATTGGTTGAGAAAATCTAGTTGAGAGGGAAATTCTCATTCAATAAGCCAAATGTATATTCTGTGCACTGTGTTATCGGTTGAGTTATGTGCATTAACAACTCGACCAATGACAGATGTTGGCAACACCCATTGGTGCCTATCGGTTGAGTTTCAAACAGGGCAAACTCGACCGACAGAGCAGCTGTCAAATGGCACATATATATCATAAAGACATATTTAAAGGCATGCTAAAAATACAAACCATATCCAAGCATGTCTAAGCAAGTTGGTAATGCACTATAGAAGCATTAGAAACAGTTTTTGAGCAAGAGTGTGAAGAGAATCACAAAATACCACTTTTGACTCAAAAACCATATGTATAGTGCACACCATCTTGACAAAACAAGTTAGGATTGGTTATAAGCAAGAAATCATTACCTTTGTTCTTACCATTCCTTTTTCCACTTATTGTCACCTTCTACACATCTCACCTTTCTTCTTTCATGTGGATTGAGAAGTCAATTTGCAATTCAATAGCTCAAGTCAACCCATTTGCAAGTACCTACAAGAAGAAAGATGAAATGGTCCCCAATCATGTTTTTGGGTCCGGAGGGGTTAGTTTAGCAACCCAAGTCCTATTTCTCTTGGATGCTTTCCTAAAAGGACAACAAGTAGAATAATGACCAATTTCATTGCAATAGTTGCACGTACCCATAGTCTTAGAACTAGAGGATTCTCCATGGAAGATTGGAGGTCCTTTATCTTTGTTGTTCCTTTGACTACTATCATATCCTAAACCATGTCTACCAATTTGTTTAGTAGAATGGTGTAGGATGTCATTAAGACTCTTTTTACCAACTAAGAATCTTTGCAAAGAAGATCTCAAACTATCATTATCATGCATAAGAGAGGTAATAGTAGAAGACAAATGATTGATATTATCTCTAGCATGCAAAAGATCATTTTCTAAGAAAAGAACATTAGTTAAATAAGAATCTCTATTAATGTGAAGAGAAACAACATCATTCTCTCTATTAATAGATCTAGAACAAGATTCATGCACATTGATTTTAGCAAGCAAGGAGGCATTTTCTGTTTCTAATTCTTGCAAAACAAAATCTTTGTCCTTGTTTTCAGTTTTAAGAACATCAATATCATGCATGAGAGAATCAACAATTAAAGTATGCTCTTCATTAGAACTAGGCATGAGAGGTTGAGTTTCTAGAAATCTAATCTTATCACTATAATTTTCAAGTTTAAGAGAGTCTACTTGGATAATAAAATCATTTTTATCATCAAGCAAGCAAGAATTAGCATGTTCAAGATCATTTAATTCTACATGCAAATTATTAACAATTCTAGCAAGCTTTTTCCTTTTCCTTTTAGAAGACTTAAGAGAGGAACAAGTATCATGAATAATAGCAATCAAAGATTCTTTATCTAAAGAGTTTAGATTTACCTCACTTGAGTCCTTACTTGTTGATGCCATAAGAGAAAAATGGCATTCTCCTTCATCATTAGAGCTTGAGCTTGATCCTTCACTTGAATCTTCACTTGAGCTTGAGTCGGAGGAGCCACTTGAGCTTGAGTGCCATTTATCCTTCTTCTTGTGAATATGGGTCTTTTTGCCTTGTGGGCAATCTTCCTTGTAGTGACCCTTCTTTCCACATATGAAGCACCGGATGGAGGAGGACTTGCCTTCGTAGAATCTACCCTTAGAGTACATGGCATCGTATTCAACTTGAGAGGATGGAGAGGCTTGATCAACAATAGCCTTGATTTGAGCCTTCATCTCATCCTTCTTCATTCTCTTGAGTTCTTTCTCTTCTTTTCTTTCTACTTCCTCCCTCTTGTCAAGTGTGGCTTCATGTGCTTGTAGATTTCCAATGAGCTCTTCAATAGGAATATCCTTAAGAGACTTTGCTTTTTCCATGGAAGTCACCTTGGGTTCCCACCTCTTGGGGAGAATTCTAAGGATCTTTGAGTTGATCTCTCCACTAGACATAGGATATCCTAGAACATCAAGACCATTCACAATGGTGTTGAGCCTTGAGTACATGTTGGCTATCCTCTCCTCCTTTCCCATCTTGAAGTTCTCAAGCAGTCCTTTGAGCATGTAGACTTTGCTTTCCTTCACTTGATCTGTCCCTTCATAAGTGATGCATAGCTTTATCCATACCTCATAGGTTGTTTTACATGAAGAAATCTGATTGAACTCGGTGGGGGGTCATGGAGTCATAGAGGATGTGCATGGCTCTAGCATTCAAGGTTGCTTTCTTCAAGGTAGCTTCATCCCATTCTTCAATCTTTGTCTTTGGTAGCATGTATGGGCTGTTCACCATTTGCCACATCTCAAGACTTGATCCTTGGATGTAGAATTGAAGCCTTCTTCTCCAATAGAGGAAACTGCTCCCATCAAAGATTGGTAGGCTGATGAAATATCTCCCTCTTTGGTAGTCACCCATCTTCTCCTACCTATTGAAGTGTGCTTGGAGAAGACCCGCTCTGATACCAATTGTTGGATCCTAGATGGGTGATTAGATGCTCTAGAGGGGGGTGAATAGAGCTAAATGCACTTAAACAAAATTCATTAGACCTTCAAGATATATCACAAGATAAGGTTGCTAAATAGGAAATTTGTGTGCAACTAAAACATGCATAGCAAGGATGAGAGAGATTGAGAAAACACAAGTAGACAAGCTATTTAGAGTGGTTCCACACTTCAAACTAGAAGTATGTCAGTCCACTTACCTAGAGATTTCAACCTCTAGGATTTCCTAACCATTGCATTCTTATATTCATTCATAAGACTTACAATACATGACCAAACAAAGGACTTACCTATCGAATACAAAGAGTCTTCAACCTTACCAAGGACTTACCCACTTTGCAAGAGTCTTCCGCCTTCTTCCAAGGACTTACCTACTCTTGCACAAATCTTCCGCCTTCAAGGAATTACCCACTCTTCTTGGATCTTCCGCCTTTGACTTTACCTTCACTCGGAGAAGCTTCCACCAAGGACTTACCCACTTGATCAAGGAGTCTTCTGCCTTCACCAAGGGCTTACCCATTCTAGCTCCAAGTCTTCAGCCTTGATCTTCACCAAGGGACGCCTTCCCTTGTTCTTCTTCACCTCTCTTATCCAAGAGAGAGAACCTTCATCTTCATGATTGAAATGAGAGATAGGGAGGTGGTGGAAGTGAGATCCTCACAAGATGTACATGTAGGACTAGCTCTCTTATAGATTTCCTACTCACTCTAATGGATGTCAAGTGATTAAGCTTAGAGAGAGAGATGAGGTTGTAGGAAGCACTCAACTATGGAATAGGAACCTCACATAGAGTTTGCATTGAATGCTCAACCTTGGAATGAAGCCCAAGGGGTCCTATTTATAGCTGGGGATGCCTCTTAGCCTTTGGGAACACTTGAGAATGAAAACTAGCCATTTTGTGGCTTGCAACAGATATATTTTCACTTGTTGCAACTCCATAACGGCTAGAAGCACTTTTCTGCACTTTTCCGTACAGTGCAATCGGTCGAGTTTCTATAAGGGTAACTCGACCGATAGAGTAAAAGACAAAGCCGATATTCAGACCATCGGTCGAGTTTGTCCTGGGGAAACTTGACTGACCAATGAAAATCAAATTGGTCTGTACTCCATTGGTCGAGTTCTGTGAAACCACAACTCGACCGATCAAAAGTCATTTTCAAGATCCAATCAGGATTGGTCGAGTATGCAACTCACAGAACTCGACCGATGAACAACCTGATGTGAATTTTGGAAAATGGCTTTTGAGTTCTTAAACATTCGATCTAAGTGCTCTTGATTTTTTCTAAGCTTAATTACAATTCATACAATCATTACAAGTGATTTACAACATGATTCTAATGGATTTACATCATATTACAAAAACATGCACTTGTATTGACTTTGACTTGTCTTTTGTCCAATTTGATATGCGCAAGTTAGGGCATTTGGAGTGAGTCTATACCTAATCTAAAATCACTGAAGTAGAGACATTAGACACTAATATGTGGAATGGTTAGTCATCATCAAAACACGAGTTTAGTCAATTTAGACGTGAGTCAACATTGAGCTAATTGACCTTGAGTCAACAGTGGTGATCTTGGTTGGAGCTTCTTTCCCTCTCTTTGGAGCTTGATTCTCTACATAAGACAGGTTATATAACTCTCTACCCTCTTCTATTATTTTCACCTAATCATGCTTGCGTGCTACTATTTTAATCTCTAAAACTTGATGCTTATGTGTTAGATAAAGTTATCATGATCTAGGGTTTATGACTTTGTAGTATTCTCATGAAGATTTCTCTCTTTCCTAAACCCTAATTTCATGTACGCCATTGATAAGTGATGGATGAGGTGATGATCTTACATGCACATGATTCTTGGTTTTATCACCATGGTTTATGTTCAGTTATCATGTTTTTCTTGAGGTTTTGAATTGGTTTCACATGTGATGAGGTTTGGTTTTCTCTCTCATATGTGGTTGTACTTGTTGATCTTCATGGTGATCGTTTCTAGGATTTTTGATGTCCATGCACCTATGAATTTCGGTCAAGATGACACTTGATATTCTTAGTGTCTAATACCTATTTTGATTGACATGCCCTTATTTAGGGTTGGTTTTGTGTTTAGTTGACACTCACGTGTATTGTTGCAGTCGACACAAGTGATGATGGGTGAAATGCACCAGGCATTACACACGTTTTGCTTTATTTTGATCGAAATGCCTTAGTTTAGTTTGGTTGTTACATAATGTTGGGAGTGTGCATCGGTCCCAACACCCTTTGCATGTGATGGCATTGCTGGTTTGTATCGGTCGCAAAACCTTGCTTAGTGTGTGTTTGGGTCACAATGCAACGTTGTATGACCTATGTGCTTTGTGGTCACTACACCTATATGTGTTGTGGTCGAAACACCATGTCTGGATGGTTTGGTCGACACACTCACACATCTATGGATGTTGGCCGCTATGCTTGGAAGTCTAACCCTAATTTTGGGACATGAGGAGTGTTGGATCTCTTCACCTAGAATGGCTATCATGTTATGTTGTTTTCTCTCTCTTATTTGTATAATCCTAATCTTGTAGGTGGAATGCCATAGCTAATGATTGTTATGGTGTATATATATTATGACATATGTTATGCTTCTGTGCCTATTGAGGCATGATGAGATAATGATGAGGTACAAGAATGATGTGATTGGTATTATGACCTAGTCAAGGTTTGGTGCCTAATGTGAGGTGATATCCTCCAGTGCTATGATGAGGGATTATTATCCCTAGTGATGAGATAGTGATGATTAGCCTGGTATGGCAGTTTTAGCATATGATGATGTTGATGGCCTTGAGTAAGGCAGTGAGACATTGATGTCATGAGATGATGTGACAAGTTATATTTTCATACATTTTGTATCTTATGAAGTTGCTTCACCGTTATGCTTGCTAGATTGAATTAGGGTTTTGTATGTCCACTTGTATGATGAAACCTTAATGCACCCAATTGGCATAACTAATAAAGTAAAACCCTAATCATGTAGTTTCCATGTGCCATAGATCCGTTCCAATGTCAATTGCTGGATGATGAAACAAGTGACTCCTAAGGGAAACTCAGAGCGCATATTTTTGAATATACGGGGGCGCAAGTTGAGTGGTAATCCGTGCATCCACAATTGTGATAAATGGATGATGGATATGGTCATGATTTGGTGATTGTGATATTGTGACATGGGATGGCAGTAGTGAAACTACATAATGCCTTTTTAGAATGACAATGTATGAGCCTGTTCTATAGCATCGTGACCAATACCAAGGCAAGCTAGGTGTTTTATAAGGACATCCATGCGTGATATGATCCTTCATCTTGACTATATATTGTTGTTTGTAGTTCACTGATATGTCTATGCAATGTTCTCTTGCACAGATCAAGATGTGTTGGAGAGGTTGTGGAGTTCAACTCTTCCATAGACCTTGTATGGCATTGATTTTGACTTTGCACTGGCCAGTTGGATTTTGATGGTACAACTCAAATCCTCAGGGCATTAATAAAATATGTAATACAACTGTGTAGCATATTTTGTTTAGGGTCAAACACGAATAACATTGGATGACCCCCTTGCCTTGATTTTGTACCGTTAAGATTAAAATAGTTACACATGTTCTTCATACTTCTTCAAAAAGTATAGGATAATCTATTGGTTAGTGAAGATGCCTAAACTGCTTCAACATTGTTAATTGCTTTGCTTATATCACTTCTTCAAATCTTCTTATCTTATTAAAAAAATTCATCTTCTTTACTTATTTTTGCTTATAATAGATGTTGGCGGAGAGTTATATCTCTTGCTGGGACGTTGGTCTCACCCTATGGGTTTTCACATCTTTTTTGTGGATGTGCACGTTGAGATAGAGATCATACTATTGAGACTGATAATAAGAGGAGTTGTGGTTGTTGATCATGGATATGTAGGTAATGTTGAGGAGTAGAGACCTATGTGTTGTCCCTATACTCTCAAGTCCTTGAGGGTGTTTCATTGACGTTGTACATCGGTTTGAGTTTTTATCTAATTCCTTGATCGTAAGGATATAGTTTGTATACATGAACAAGTTATCACATGTAACAGGTTGTGTCTAGTTAGCCAGTGAACAATGATATGTAATATCTTTTGTCATGAATGAAATGCAAGTGGCACAAGTCTATGGCTTCATATATAATGTGTTCAGCTTGAAATACTATTATGAGATTGATTTTTAATTTACCCTATTTTATGGTAATGTGATTGTTAAAGATAATTCTGTGCTTTGTTTTGAGTAATATCTCTTTGTGTGGCAATGAGTGTCACATTTGGTGGTATCATAGCTCTAGGTTCGTTGAGTCTACATGGACGCTAGGACTAGGACAAGGATGATGTCTAAGTTGAGAACATGATATAAAACATGGTGCATACTACCTAATCTCAGTACTTGAGTGCCCTGGATAGGTATTTTGTTATTGAAGAAAAGGTAAGTATGGAACTCTTAGGTTCTTATCTTTTTGATTGATCTGATCAAGAAGTCATTTTGAAACAATCTAATGAACATAACAAATCAGGAATCATGGTGCTAATATCTTCATCTTACCCTAAAAATAGATGAGAACTACATCATAACATACCACACTTAAATGTTTGGTAACTAAAAGAGAAAGATATGACACCATGGAACCTAAATTCGAGCACAAATAAGCTATAAGAAGTTCTTGAAGCTGAAATTTCAAGAAGTTTGTAAAACAAAACACAAATAAATATGAGCTAATAAGTAAGTCAAGGAGTAAAATCCACATATGATGAAGAAAACTTCTATTATAACTATGATACCAGAAGGTGGATAAGAAAAATGATTAACAAATAAAGTGGAAACTGAGCTAATCTTAGATCAACCTATGTATGTAAGGAATTTCTAGAATGAAACCTTCGTGACATACAAAATAATTAAAGAGAGATGACCCCTGTTTAATAAAGGAATGTGAAATATAATGACCTACCTCTTGATGAGGGGTTAAAAAACATGAGAGCATACATGGGAATGATGAACAACTGCCAAGGATAGAATAATGAGATGCTCAAATATAGAAATTCCTATGTTGATGGCAAGGAAACAAAGATGAAAAGGTAAAATGACACATAATAAGTTGTAAACATGTATAATAATGAGAGAGATTTGGTAGCCCCTTCCTTCCTGGGCAGAGATGAGGTGTTAAGGGAAGTGTGTTCCCTTTGTGTTCCTTCTTTCTTAGGACGTGACTTTCAAGTGAGTTTTGTACCACTTGATGTGCATGGTTTCGATGTGACCTGTGGGATTGATACTTTGGATAAGTGTCGGGTGGTCTTGGATTATAATTCCAAGATGGTGACATTTGTGAATGGTGATGTTTTGTGGATATTCCAAGGTGATAGGAAGGTTCTCCCGACATGGATGGTATCAGTGATGATAGCTAAGAAACTAATGAAACATGGATGTGATAAGTTTTTGGCACTTGTGATAGATACCAAGGTGAGGAGTCATAGTATCCAAAAAATGTCAATTGCTCATAAGTTTGAGGATGTGTTTCCCGATGAGTCCTAGGTGTACCCCCCCTTCCTATAGAGATTGACTTTTTAAGATCAATCTAGTTTCCTAAACCTGACCTATAGTACAAACACAGTTTAGGATGACACCATCTTGGATGCAAGAGTTGAAGAAATAGTTGCATGATTTTCTTGAGAAAGAGTTTTATTAGACCGAGCAACATCTACATCAGGCTTTGACTTTATTAAGAGAATGTTAGTTATATACTAAGTTTGGTAAGTGTGAGTTTTGGCTGAAGGAGGTATATTTTCTTGGGAACGTGATATCTGCTAGAGGAGTATGTGTAGAGCTTGAAGGAAGTGGAGTTAGCATTAGAATGGGGATAGCCTAAGACATCTACAGGAGGTTTATGAAGGACTTTAACGCAGTGGCATTAACTCTAACAAAGTGGATGAGGAAAGGTGTGTCATTCATCTGGAATGACAAGTGTTAGTGTTCTTTCCTATTTTTGAAGGAGAAATGGACCAGTGCACTGATGCTAGTGTTGTCAGAGCAAGGAAAATGATATATTGTCTTCTATGGTACTTCCAAGAATGATTTGGGTTACGTGATACTATAGGATAATAATGTGATTTCTTCTACTTTACAATAGTTTAAGAAAACACAAGTAGAACTACCTGACACATGATGTAGAGTTGGCAGCGGTGGTCCATGACTTGAAAATATGGAGATGCCACCCCTATGACGAGAAGTGTCAGATTTGTACATCTCCTTGAAGTAAGAGATAAATATACAAAAGTATCACTGGATAGAGTTAATCAAGGACTATGATGGTACCATAGATTACCATCCAGGGGAGGTGAACGTGGTTGCTGATGCATTGAGTAGGAAGTCTTCTTTGTCAACGGCTGATAAAGTACAATTATGTTCCTCGGTGTGCCATAAGAGAGACATGTTAGTCTCCTTATGTCAGATGAATGTACAATTGGAGGTATCATTTCTAGCAGGTTGTTGACAGAGTTACAAGTGAATCTACATTGAGGCAATAGATCAGAGATGCACAGAGGACAGATAGTGTAATGCAGCAGATTTGAGCAGAGTTGGCAACAAGAAGCATGATGGCTTCCATGAGTCAGAGGATGGTATAGTGTTTTACCATGGCAGGGCAATAGTGTCTGATGTTTATAATCTGAGGATGATGGTTCTGGAATAAGCTCACTCTTCTATGTATGTTATGCATCCAAGCAGCACCAAGATGTATCAAAATCTAAAAGATATGTATTAGTGACCAGGTTTGAAGAAGGACGTAGTTGTAAGGACCCTGATCTGGATTTTGGACTAACCCTGTTTGTTTTTCTTAATTAAGTTGCTTATAACTTTAATCTAATCCTTTGAGATGTTTTTTCATCACGTGACACACTAATATTTCAAGTTTGATCTTGGTTGAATGTTGTTTGAGCAATGTTTGCTTATTTTGGATCAAAGTGCAATTTACCCAAGATAAGGGGTTATCTTGAAATACGTTACATGATGAGCATGCTCTTAGTGCTTTAGCATCATGAGAGAGAGAATGATGATAAGGGGTGAAATTGTAATTTGCCCAAAGTAAAGGGTTAACATGCAATTTACCATCTCTAGAGTGTTCCTTCCCTCTCTTGGCATCATCTAGAGGAGAGAGGAAGATATGGGCACATTGTTTGGATCTCTGATCCATAGTAACATCTTTGGCTATGTAGAACACATGGGTGAGGTGTGCCTTGAACCTAGATGTGTTGTCTTGGGCTAGAGAGCCTTGGAGAGGTTGCCCTATCGATTTGTGAGTGTGTAGGGTTGTTCCCTATTAGTTTGTGAGTGTGTAGGGTTGTGCCCTATCAGTTTGTGAGTGTGTAGCATTTTGGAAAATCAGCCATGACCTTGGTAGAAGACCAAGAGGGTGAGATTTAGCCTAGATCTTATCACCATATCTTGCATGTTGTTGCATGTGGCACCTTTCTCGTGGGCAAGTGTCACCTAAGCTCCTAAGGTGATGACACCTTTCTCTTGATCTCTCTCATCCCTCTTGTATATATACCCCTTTCCCTCCATGCAAAAGAATCCTTTTGAACATCTTTGCTTCCTCTCCTTGGTAGATGACCTAGAGAATCTAAGGAGCTAGACAACCTCTCTTGGAGCTTGGTGGACGAGTCCCCAAGCTTGTGGTGTTCCTTTCATCTTCTACCTTGGTAAGCCATGATTCCTAGACTTCTTTCCTTCTTTCTTCTTTTCGACCATGGATCTTGGATACTTATTTTCCATCTCAAACCCTCTTAACCTTGGTATCATCTTTTTCCTTTGAGGTGTGGTGGTGATCAAGTTGGTGGATCATCTTCCAACCTGAGCTCGTGAGCTTGGAGCTTGACCTAGGAGCTTGGATCTTGGTGGGGATCTTTGAGGCGGGTTATATAACTCTAAACCTTATTTGTTATTATCACTTCTTACATGATATATTTTTCTTCATCTCTAGATCATTACCTCTTGCTTGATTGGAATATGATTATGTGGCACCTTGAATATATATATTATAAAATGCAAGTATTGACTCATGTACGATAATTTTCAGCTCCTAGTGCTTGTTGCAAATCAGTTCTTATTTCCTGTGGTTTTTGGCAATCCTCTATTAATGGTTGATCATGGTTTAAGTTTTGAGCAATCTCGCTTTTTGTGGCAAAGGGTGTCACATTTCGTGGTATCAGAGCTCTAGGTTCGCTGAGTCTACAGGGACACTAAGACTCGGATTAGGATGGTCTATAAGATAAAAACATGATAAGAAATACGATACATACTACCTAATCTCAGTACTTGAGTGCCCATGCCAGGTATTCAAATATTGAAGAAAAGGTAAGTATGAAACTCTTAGATTGATTTCTCTTTGATTACTCTGATCAAGTAATCATTTTGGAACAATCTAAAGAGCATAACAATCACGAATCATGATGTTAATACCTCCATCATACTATGAAAAGAGATAAGAGATGTACCATAATTCACCAAAACTCGAATGTTTGGTGATTAAAAGAGAAAAATACAGCTCCATGAAATCTAAATCTAAGTGTGTATATGATACGAGAAGTTCATGAAGTTGTAATTTTAAGAACTGTATGGACAAAAGGATAGATGAAATTGCGTTAATAAAGTAAGTTAAGTGTAAAATTCACATAAGATGAAGAGAATTCATGAAACAAATATGAAGTGAGAATACAAATAAGAACGAATGGAAAATAAATAAGATGGAACTTGAGTTAATCTCAGACCAAACCACGAGTATAAGAAAGAATAAAGTGGAATTATCATAATGTGTGAAAGAGAATAAGGGAGATGATCCTTGCTCAGTAAAGAATATGTAAAGAATGATGATCCTTTCATGATGTAAAGATGAAAAATGTGGTAAAACTAGGAAATGTTCATGAACATAAAGAGCGATAATCAAAGAAAGAGTAATGGCATGTAAACACCCTTACAGTTCCAATGTTAATGGCAAGGAAACCATGATGAACAAGATAAATGACACATGAACAGTTGGAAAACTCATGAAATAATCAAAGAAAGTGATAATTACTTCACCTTGATGAGCACACTCTAGGTAATGATGTAATGATAAGAGGAATATGCTCCCTTGTGTTATGTTCTTTCATGGATGTGATGTGTTCCCGACACATACGAAGGATACCAAGGTGAGGAATCTTAGTACCCGAGAGGTTCCAGTTGTATATAAGAATGAGAACATGCCTCTTGATAGAATGATTAAGTGTTGGACTACCTAGAAGGGTTGACTTTGGGATCAATCTGGACACAGATTCTCAACCTATGGTATGGATATCACTTGTTAGGAGTTTATGCTCCACATAAGTATAACATCGACAAGGATGCATAAGTTGAGGAGACAATTGCAAGATCTATTTGGGTAAAGTCTATCAGGTTGAGTATAATCTCTTGGAGTACTCCTATCAGGCTTGCCAGAAGGAAAGGTTCTAAGAAGATTGTGCTTTGGTTATAGATGGATAAGCAGGGTTTCCAATCCTTATCTAAGTCTATTAAAGTGACATATAACATCTTGAGTTACCTCTGAGATATTTTTCTTGGATGAGTGTCCCCTTCTTATGATAGGAGGATGTACAACTGAGAGTGAGTATGTTGGTAGGAAGACTAGAGAGTTGAGTCAGAAAATCAGAGTAGCACAACGGAAACATGATAGGTTTTGTAGTTCCAAGTGGATGATAGATCATATCTCTAGTCCTTCTCTGGAAGAGACATGCTGAGGTTTGAGGGAGGTATGGAGAACTCCCAGAACCAAGAATCTTATCATACGATGTCATAAGTTGAGTATGTGTCTGGTGTAACAGACCTTGTGTTGACCTTGGATGCAAGGACAGTATGTTGGTCAAGTCTTGTGACATCACCCTGACATCAAGAAACTATGTGGAAGTTTGAAGGTGTGATGCATGAGTAACATCTGTCTCTTTTCTCCGGGGATTTCAGGGGCAAAATCCTTGTTAGGGGTTTATGACCTGTAAGGACCCTAACATGGATTTTGGACTAACCCTATTTGTTTTGCTTAAGTAAGTTTCTTATAACTTTAATCTAATCCTTTGAGATGTTTTGTCATCATGTGACATGCTTATGTTTCAAGTTTGATCCTGGTTGAATGTTGTTTGAGCAATGTTTGCTTGTTATGGACCAAAGTGCAATTTACTCAAGATAAGGGGTTATCTTGCAATATGTTACATGATGAGTGTTACTTTAGCATCATGAGAGATAGAATGATGCTAAGGGGCACATAGTGGAGAGCTCAAGTTTCAAGTTGAGCATGTGTAGTTGATGCTTTTGCTGGTTTTAGTGTAAATTGCAATTTGCCCAAAGTAAAGGGTTGACATGCAATTTACCTTATCTAGAGTGTTCCTTCCCTCTCTCGGTATCATATAGAGGAGAGAGGAAGATACGGGCACCTTTTTTGGATCTTGGATGCATGGTAACATCTTTGGTTATGTAGAACACATGGGTGAGGTGTGCCTTGCACCTAGATGTGTTGTCTTAGGCTAGAGAGCCTTGGAGAGGCTGTCCTATCAGTTTGTGAGTGTGTAGGGTTGTTCCCTATCAGTGTGTGACTGTGTAGGTTTGTGCCCTATCAGTTTTTGGGTGTGTAGAGTTTTGGCATATCGGCCATGACCTTGGTAGGAAATAAGAGGGTGAGATCTAGCCTAGATATTATCACCATGTCTAGCATGTTGTTGCATGTGGCACCTTTCTCATGGACAAGTGTCACCTAAGCTCCTAAGGTGATGACACCTTTCTCTTGATATCTCTCTCATCCCTCTTGTCTATATGCCCTTTCCCTCCATGCAAGAGAATCTTTTTGGCTATCTTTGCTTCCTCTCCTTGGTGGATGACCTAGAGAAGCCAAGGAGCTAGCGAGCCTCTCTTAGAGCTTGGTGAATGAGTCCCCAAGCTTGTGGTGTTCCTTTCATATTCTACCTTCTTTCCTTCTTTCTTCTTCTCGTCCATGGATCTTGGATGCCTTCTTTTCCATCTTGAACCCTTTTAACCTTGGTATCATCTTATTCCTTTGAGGTGTGGTGGTTATCAAGTTGGTGGATCATCTTCTAACTAGAGATCGTGAGCTTGGAGCTTGATCTTGGAGCTTGGATCTTGGTGGTGATCTTTGAGGCGGGTTATATAACTCTAAACCTTCATTGTTATTATGAATCCTTACATGATACATTGTTCTTCATCTCTAGATCGTTACTTCTTACTTTATTGAAATATGATGATGCAACACCTTGAATATATATTATAAAATGCAAGTATTGACTCATGTGTGACAATTTTCAGCTCTTGGTGCTTGTTGCAAATCGGTTTTAATTTCCCATGATTTTTGGTAATCCATTGTTAGTGGTTGATCATGGTTTAAGTTTTGAGTAATCTCACTTTGTGTGGCAAAGGGTGTCACAGTAGCTGAGTTCATGGCTAAGTGTGCACAACTTTAGGCATACAATTGAGGTTCAGTACATCATTTCACCCTCAGGAAGACAGATAGTTTGAGAGATGATATAGAGTTTGGAAGATATGTTCTGAGCCTATGTGTTATAGTTTTTGAGCAGTTGGGATGCCTGTTAGGTTTGATTGAGTCTGCATAGAATAATAGTTATTAGAGAAGAATCGATATGGCACCATACGAGGGGTTGTATGGGAGACGTTGTAGGTCTCCGTTGTGTTGGTAGGAGATTGGCGAATATCATCTTCTAGGTCTTGAGCTTGTGCAGAAGACAAGAGAGAAGCTCAAAGTGATATAACAACAGTTGAAAGCAGCTCAAGATAGATAAAAATCATATGCTGATAATTGTCGCAGGCCCTTGGAGTTCCAAGTGGGAGACAGAGTGTATCTCAATTTATCTCCCTAGAGGGGTGTTTTGATATTTAGAAGAAGGATAAGCTGGCTCACAAGTTTATGGGACCTTACCCTATGGTGGCACATGTTGGGAAGCTGGCCTACAAGTTGAAGTTGCTACCTGAGATGCACAAACTGCATCTAGTGTTTCATGTTAGAATGTTGAGGAAGTGTCACTCTGACGCAGGGCAAGTTTTGCAGCCTGTGGAGGTTGAGCTAAATGAGGATGTCTTATATCAAAGGACCTATGTTGACCCTAGATAGAAGGATCAAGAAGTTGAAGAAGAAGGATATTATTTTGATGAAGGTCTTGTGGCATCACCTTGGCGTAGAGGAGACCATGTGGGAGCTTAAGGAAGAGATGCATAGGAATTACCCGTCTCCTTTCACGTAGGATTTTGGGGGGAAAATCCTTGTTAGGGGCTTATGGTTGTAAGACTCCTGACCTGGATTTTGGTCTAACCTTGTTTAATTTTCTTGATTAGATGCTTAGAACCTTAATATAATCTCTTGAGATGCTTCTGTAACATGTGACAAGCTTTTGTTAAAGTTAGGTTGTGTTTGGTTTGTCTTTGAACTATGTATGCTTGTTTTGGACCAAGTTGCAATTTACCTAGGTGTAAGGGTTATCTTGTAATTTGTCACATGTAGAGTGTGGCCTCTTTGTATTGGCATCATAAGAAAGAGTATGATGCATAGGGGCATCTTGTTTGGACCATGATTGATGATGTGACATCACATGGTGAGATTAGGGTTTGCTTGAGTTACCTTGGTGATGTGTAGCAACCTTGAGCATGTGTTGGGATGTTTTGCAACCGCAACACCCACTCATGGATGAGTATTGTGACCCCAATACATGCCCTAGGAGATGTTTGTTTCGAACTTGATGGTTTTGGTGAGGCTTGGTCAATATGATTTGTCTTCTAGTGTTATCCTCAACCTTGTGATGATGTAGTGACCTAGTTTTGCGGTCGCTACATGTGTTTGATGTTGTTTCGAACGCAACAAGGGTTTGGGTGACCAAAGTGGTCAATACACAACCTAGGTTATATCACCCTTCATTTCATGAAACTATTTAGTGGTTTCATGGATGTTTCCTTGGAAGACAAGTGTCTCTTTGGTGGTCTCTTATGTTGACACCTCATGACCCACCTTACCTCCTTCCTCCTTGAGTATATAACCTCTCTCTTCTTCATGCACGTATCCTTTTTGGCCCTCTTTCTTCTCCAACCCCTTGTGTTTGATCTTGAGAGCTTTGTGGAGCAAAGAGGATTGATCTTGGATCTTTGGTGGTCGGGCAACCTTGCATGTGGTGCTTTTGAGCTTGATCTTCCTCCTTGTGGTGATATTTAGTGATCTTCTACCTTAGTAAGAGGTTTTGAACCCTTGATCACATTTTCTCTTGCACTTTATATTCCTTTTCCTTTTCATCCATGGGACTATGGTGTGACCATGGTGGCTTTCTTTGAGGATCTTCTCTTTACAAGGGTCGGAGACTATGTTTTGACATGGTGGTACTCGAGTGAGAAGAAGCTCTCCTTTTTTTTGTTCTTTGATCCGGCCTAGGGTTTTCACCCTCTTTTCTTGAGCCATCCTTTGACCATGGTTTTCTTATCTTTGGACGTGACCTTGTGGCCAAAGTGGTGATCTTGATTGGAGCTTACTTCACTATCTCTGGAGCTTGTGCTTTGGAGATTGATTCTCTACATCAGGAAGGTTATATAACTCTCTACCCTCTTCTATTTTTTGCACTTAATTATGCTTTCATGCTAATATTTTAATCTCTAAAACTTGATGCTTATGTGTTAGATGAAGTTATATGATCTAGTGTTTATGACTTTTTAGTATTCTCATGAAGATTGCTCTTTTTTCAAAACCCTAATTTCATGTACTTGATTGATAAGTGATGGATGAGGTGATGATCTTACATGCACATGATTCCTAGTTTTATCACCATGCTTAATGTCAGTTATCATGTTTTTATTGAGGTTTTGAATCAATTTCACATGTGATGAGGTTTGGTTTTATCTCTCCTATGTGGTTTTACTTGTTGATCTTCATGGTGATAGTTTCTAGGGTTTTTGATGTCCATGCACCTTTGAGTTTTGGTCAAGATGACACTTGGTATTCCTAGTGTCTAACACCTATTTCGGTTGAAATTCCCTTGTTTAGGGTTGGTTTTGTGTTTGGTTGACACTCATGTGTTTTGTTGTGGTCAACACAAGTGATGACGGGTGAAGTGTATCGGGCATTACACACGTTTTGCTTTGGTTTGATCGAGATGCCTTAGTTTGGTTTGGTTGCAATGTAGTGTTGGGAGTGTGCTTCAATCGCAACACCCCTTAATTGTGATAGTTTTTCTGGTTTGTATCAGTCGCAACACCTTTCTTGGTGTGTTTGGGTCGCAACGCAGCGTTGCATGACCTGTGTGCATTGCGGTCGCTACACCTATATGTGTTGTGGTTGTAACACCATGTTTGTATGGGTTGATCGAAACATTCACACATCTCTGGATGATGGTCACTACACCTAGTTGAGTTGGGTCAACATACCTTGTTTGAGCTTGGTCGCTACACTTTGTCATGACCGATTCGGTCACAACAGGTACATATGGTTAGAGTCGCTACACCTAGGTAAGTGTGTTAGTTTCCACAAGGTGTTGATTGTGATGGTCGACACACATACATAAGTACATGGTCACTACATATGTTTAACTTGATAAGGTTGCTACACACATACATGTAAATGATCGTTGATACCTAATACTATTTGAAAGTTTAATTAATCAGGTCAATGATGATGCCCTAACCCTAAGGTGTCCCAAGAAAGTGGGAGATGATGTATCTAGGGTTGGTGGTTGAATAATAATGTAAAACCCTAACCGGCCATGTGTGTGAAACCCTAACCCTAAGGGGTCGTTCGGCTGCTATCATTTGAATTACCGTATTTATACACAAATATCAATTCAGATTAATAGCCGGAATATCGAGCAGCATTTGATCTGGTATTTGTACCACTAAACATGGTGAGATTCCAAATCACGCCATGCGCGGAGGAATTTGAAAAGGACGTATCCATTTAGCAATTAACGTTTTCGTATGCCAGCCTGATGTTCCGGACTGCCTAATTTGTCTTCTACTCAAGCCGAAGTGGTCCCAGAATCATTGGTAAACTGTACTGAAATGCAGGAGTCACAATTACGGGGGCCGAACGGCCCCTAATTATAGGGTATGATATACTTGTTGAGTCAGTAGGGATGAGTATCATGTGATTATACTTTCTCTCTCCTACTTGTATGGTTCTAACCCTATAGGTTGATTGAGTGTCATAGCTCATGAATGTTATGATGATGATTATATGATACATGGTGATGGTTATGAGCCTTAAAATCATAATCATGTCATGGGCCTTGTAAGTTGGTAGAGGCTAAAATGCCTAATATGAGACATTATCCTCTAATGATGTGAGTGTGCATACTTAGTCATAATCTATGGTGCTTAACCCTAATACACTCCAAAACATTGGAAGTAGATGAAACTAGGGTTAGGGGAATGAATAATCCAATGGAATCCTAATCAACTATGCTCGGAACTCTAACCATAATTTTGGGGACATGAGGAGTGGTTTCTCTCTTCACCTAGAATGGTTATCATGTTATGATGTTTTCTCTCTCCTATTTGTATAATCCTAACCATGCAGGTGAATTGAATGTCATAGCTAATAATTTTTATGGTGTATATGTGTTATGACACATGTGATGCTTATGTGTTTATTGAGGCATGATGAGATGATGATGAGGTACATGAATGATGTGATTGGTATTATGACCTAGTGAAGGCTTGGTGCCTAATGTGAGGTGATATCCTCTAGTTCTATGATGAGGGATTATTATCCCTAGTGATGTGATAGTGATGATTAACCTGGTATGGTAGTGTTAGTATATGATGATGTTGATGGCCTTGTGTAAGGTAGTGATACATTGATGTCATGATATGATGGGACAAGTTATATTTTCATACAATTTATATCTTTTGAAGTTGCTCTACAGTGATTCTTGCTAGATTTCATTAGTGTTTTGTATGTCCACTTGTATGATGAATCCTTAATTCACATAATTGGCATAACTAATAAAGTGAAACCGTAATCATGTAGTTACCATGTGCCACAGATCCATTCTAGTGGAAGTTTTATTGTTGGATGGTGAAATGAGTGATTTCTATGGGAAACTCGAAGTGCATATTTTTGAATATGTGAGGGCGCAAGTTGAGTGGATATCCCCATGTCCACCATTGTGATATATGGAGGATGGTTGTGATCATGCCTCAGTGATTGTGATATTGTGACATGTGATGGCAACAATGCAATTTCATATTGCCTTTTTAGAATGGCCATGTGTGAGCTTGTTCTCTAGCATTGTGACATGTACCAAGGTGGGCTAGGTGTTTTATATGGACGGTCATGCATGAGTCGATCCTTTAGCTTGACTATATGTCATTGTTTGTTGTTAACTGATATGTTTCTGAAGTGTTCTCTTGTACTGACCAAGAGGTTTTGGAGAGGTCGTGGAGTCTGGCTCTTCCATAGACCTTGTATGGCACTGATTTTGACTTTATAGTGGCAGTTGGATTTGGCTGGTACGGCTCAAATCCTCAAGGCATTAATAAAGGATGTAATACAACCATGTAGCATATTGTGTTTAGGTTCAAATACGAATAACATTGGATGATCCCCTTGCCTTGATTTTGTACTGTTTAGTTTATAATAGTTATGCATGTTCTTCATACTCCTAAAAGTATAAGATAATCTATTGGTTAGTGTAGATGCCTAAACTTCTTAAACATTGTTAATTGCTTTGTTTATATCACTTAGTTGAATATGCTTATCTTATTAATAATTTTATCTATCTTCTTTAGTTATTTTTGCTTATAATAGAAGTTGGAAGAGAGTTATATCTCTTGCTGGGACATTGGTCTAACCTCATGGGTTTCCACATCTTTTAGGTGGGCGTGCACACTGAGATAGAGACTGTGTTGTTGAGACTAATAACAAGAGGACTATAGTTGTTGGATCATGGATATGCAACTAATGTCTAGTAATAGAGTCATATGAATCGTCTATGTACTCTCAAGTCCTTGGGGGTGTTTCATTGGCGTTGTACATCAGTTTGAGTTTTTGTTGTGCCTTAATCTTACAGATATGGTTTGTATACATGAACATGTTATCACATGTAACAAGTTGTAGCTAGTTAACTAGTGAACAATGATATGTAATATCTTTTGGCATGAATGAAATGCAAGTGGCACATGTCTATGGCTTCGTATATGATGTGTTCAGCTTGAAATACTATTCTGAGTCAATTTTAAATTTACCCCCCATTTTGTGGTAATGTGATGATTAAAGATAATTTCACGCTTAATTTATGTAATCTAGCTTTGTGTGGCAATGAGTGTCACACCATGATTATCTCAGTGAGTAGCATTGCCTCACAAATATCTACCATTCATTAAATGATAATACTATGTACTAAACCTTATATTCAGCTCTCCTGCATCCTTAGAAAAATTAATTTAGTTGTTGATTTTTTGACTAAGAATGCCATAAACAACCTTCCTAACATCTCCATTAATAGCATAGGGTCTGTCTGGCTACAAGGGAGTACACACATTTGTATCAATGAACTTTTTCCTACAATAGACAGTAGGGTGAATAATAATCAAGTCTCTAGTTTTTCATAAAAAAACTTCTCAAATGACATTTGTAAACCATTCATTAAAGTAAAATGTACATTTTTAAACAATGACAAGTTGCAAAAGAAAAAAAAAGTTGTTTCTTAGTTATATCTCATAAATATATATGAATGTGATCTTTAAAGATGTCTAATCCTAGACGATATTCTTTTCATCTACATGGTGGGCTTTATTTCACATGTTGTAAGTAGACTGATTTTATGTTTGGTACAAATAGATTACAAGTACATCAATATGTACTTTCTAAAACTTAGTAAGTATATGTATATGTGTGTATACATATATATGCATACATACAAATATATTTTTATTTTAATATGATACATGGGGTGATCTAAATGGGATCCAAAATATCGTAGGCAATTTTGGGGAGAGATTTTAAATATAAGTGCATTTATTCAGCTTGCAACCTGTTTAACGATATGCGTTTAGGGGCACAGACTGCCATAACATGGTATAACTAAGCTGGACGTCCATCGTTAGTATGGTTGTCAACAGGGAAGTTATGGGGAGGGTAAGGCTTTATCCATACCCTTACTCTCCACAGGGTAGTGAGTAAGGATAAGGGTGGTTACCCTTCTCAGCAATTCCCTTACCCTACCCTTACCGTTGCCCTTTCCTCACAGGATAAACGGGGAGGATAAAGGGCAAACAAGTAATTTTGATTTTTTTATTTATTTGTAAAAAGACTAGCTTGTTTTAAACTGGTGTCTAGGGTGATAAATATTAAGTCATATATTTTTTCACTTGTATTTTCACAAATATGAATATAAGGATGTCAATGTTATACTTGCGTAATATGTTTGGATATTGGTCCAAGAATACAAGAGAAGCACTTTTTTTCAAACAAGTCAATGTGGTTATATTTTAAGATCTCTCTTATTGACTTCACCCTCCGCCAAGTAAAAAATTTATGTGAAAGGGGTTCAACTATTCTTCTGGGTCGACTTCTACAGGGAAGTTTCTCGTCACTATTGGACTTCTTAGCAGCACCCACTTCTCATGTGACATGGATGAGGAATGCTATCATAGAAGGGACGCCTACACCATAGAAAGGACACTGAGGCAATTTCAAAGCACAAATAAGAAAAAAGGGAAAGCCACATGATTACTAAAGTAGAGCATAAGTTAAGAGAGGTCTTCCTTTTCCCATTGTTTGGTGGTCCCGTCAATTGGATCAACATTTAATAATAGTAACTACAAGCATTTATGTTGGAAAAGTAGGATGAAAATTTAACTAGAACTTTCTATATAATTATATATTTTTTATTAAATAAATGTAGGTAAAAAGATAAAAGTATATGGATAATTCTCATACCTTATCCTCCCCTTATAATGTGGCGAAGAAACGAGGAAAAGGTAAATGGCCAATGGATAACAAAAACTTTTACATTTATCTTTAACTATAAAGGGTAAAAAGATAATACCCTCTCATTGACAACCCTAATCTTTGGTTCAAAACGACAATTATCTCGGTCATTACGGAAAGACTGATATCAAATTTAATCACCGGTCATCGCAGAAACATTGATATGATTTCAGTTACCTTCATATGCCGAGCCCATCAATGCTCCTTTGTCGACGTGCTTGACAGCGAGATTTAACTGCAATACCAATAACCAACTGATACACAATTTAAGCATACTTATATCTTAGCAAAAATTTAAAGTTTTACGTAGCTAACCCTGGTAGTGTATAATCTTGGTTGTTAACGGTTTCAATAACCAACTGATACACAATTTAAGCATACTTATATCTTAGCAAAAATTTAAAGTTGTACGTAGCTAACCCTGGTAGTGTATAATCTTGGTTGTTAACGGTTTAGACGATATAAAAACTGAAAATGTTTATTTTTTGCTAAAAAAAGAATGTGTTCCGGTCAGCAACTAGCAAAATTCCTTACGATCATTCTTACCCTCCGGTGTATGGATAAAAAACAAGCTTGTTTAAATTAACACTATGTTTGGTAATGAAGGAGAGGGGAGGGGAAGAGAAGGAAGGAGAAGGAACATTTATGTTAGTATGTTTGTTTAGCATGGAGGTGGGAAGGGAAAGAAAATATGAACAACATTGTAGATATACAATATTATCTGGTGACGTACAATGTTGGTGATATAAAAATAATACTACTATCTTTTTTTATACATTGCGGTTATAGTAATATTTTCCTTTGTATTTTTGTATTAGTAATAAAAATCCCTTCACGTCTATACTATATAGGAAACCCACAGAGGGGGTTTGATGCAATTTTTTCCATTATTTTTTGATATTACATATTAGTCCCTTTGTGTGTACACCACATTTTTACTTTTAATTTTTAAATTATATATTATATTGTGATTCTCATCTATACTATAGTAGAAAGCCAGCGGAGGGGGTTGGATGCAAATTTTTCTATTTTTTCAAAATTAAATATTGGTCTGTCTGTGTGTACACCCCACTTGTGTCTTTAATTTCTTCAACTATACATCATCAGGAGATTCATCCATACTTTATAAGAAAGTCTGTGAAGGGGTTTGGATGTAATCTCTTCATTATTTTTTGAAATTACATACTGGTCCATGTGTGTGTACATTATACTTTTGTCTTTAATTTTTTTAAATTATATATTACATTAGGAGATTCATCTATACTATATAAAAAATACCACTGAGGGGGTTGGATGCAATTTTCTCATTATTTTTCAAAATCACATTTTGGTCCATGTGTGTATGAGAAGACCTATTAAGATATGTATTGTATGTATTTATTGCATCTTCTTTTCCCAAAGTTTAACCTAGAAATACTCATTGCAACCTACTAAGGCACCCGTGTATAACACGAGTTTGCGTCTAGTATTTAAGTAATCCCAACAGTCCACATTTCGTCCAATATCAATTTCATTTTGCTTTTTATGTTTTCAACTTTTGACAAATCTAACACAAAAGTTTGTTTAAGCTACTTTTTTTTTCATAAATTTTCTGAACCTTTTTTCTCAAATAATTCCCCAACATTCCATGCCCCTCGAAGTGACCTAGAATATATTTGACATACTATATCTGCTTTTTACCATCTATTGTGTGTTATACTAATTATCCCGCCATATTATTTATATTTTTCCTCCCATATCTAATATTTCCCTCTAATATTTATCATATATTTCCCTCGAGGTCATCTCTCATTTTCCTTGTCTCCACTCCAATTTGGTGGGGAGAGAATGGTAGAGAAGTAATTCAAAATACACTTAGTTCTTTCCCCTCCGCTCCCCTTCATTCTTCTCCTTCTCCGTCACTTTGTCCAACCAAACTGCTCAAGCCTTTTCCCCTCCGGTGACCTCCCTCATTCACTATGTAAATGGATGTTATGAAACTTTATGGTAGATAAAAAAGCAAAGACAGACCGGTTAAGGATGTGGGCAAGTCAACCTACCTCTGCTAACCATACCAACATAACGAATAGTAAAGGAGAGCAAGGCATCCGAAGAACACTGAATGGATTTTAAATTTACTAGTCATGTTGAATATTTACCCAATAAATGGAAACTTGCAGACAGGCGCATCCATTTTTCTCGATGCTCAAATAAATAGACGAGCTTTCCTGTAATTCCGATGGATGGAATCTGAATTCAGTTCCAAATTAAGGTTCGTTGTAAACAACGCAAAATAAATGGCGTAAGCTAACTATTATTCATGGCCAGCTGGACAAAAAGGACA
Organism: Alisma plantago-aquatica; assembly: GCA_963693085.1. Taxonomy (NCBI): domain Eukaryota; kingdom Viridiplantae; phylum Streptophyta; class Magnoliopsida; order Alismatales; family Alismataceae; genus Alisma; species Alisma plantago-aquatica. The sequence goes on along the minus strand of OY856410.1, from coordinate 726,730,276 downwards.
TTAACAGCAATTTTGTAATCTCAGCACCCACTCTGTATTAAAAATGCAACGTTGTTTCCTATTTGCTTCTCACTACTACTAATTTAAGCAAAGTGATAAAAGGACATACTCGCGTGATATGAATGTCAATCACCGCGTATTTAGTTGGAAGCTGTATGATTGGTTCAAAACTGCCCCAGTTTTATGCCGATCTGATCTTAAATGCAAGAAAACTACACATAGTTGGACTGCTTGTCATCTGTGAGATCTGGACGGAAGGGAACTGAAGAGTATTTGAGTATTATTTCTCAAGTGCGAAAGAGCTGTGGAGAATCATCAAGAATGATTTTGAAGCCTTGTGCTAATCAATCCTGCCTTGTTTTTCTTTTCGTTTCCGCATTTTTGCTTTCTCATGGAGATAATCCCTTAATATTAGATGTCATAGAATAAAAAACTATATGTACACATGTTTTCTTAAAACCGATATGAATAGAAAGAGACTCTCGCACTGTCGATTGGCCCAAACAAAAGTTTGGTATGAAGTAAAAGCATCTTCAGTTGGTAAACGAGCCATTGTTGCTTCTGAATCGCAGTCAAAGACAAAGGAGTTGGAGTTCTGGTAATCCCACTTTTTACATCATCAGTTGTCTTTACAAAAGAATGAAATGAGAAGACACAAGTCAATTAGATACTTTCAATGGTGAACATATACAATATAACAAAACTGTAGACATTCATATTGCAACCAACTTTAACATACGATCATACAAACTTGTACATCTAAATTAGCAAAATGCAGTCAGGGGTCAACAGGCCCGACAATCTCATCGTCTGCAGACCCCAAGCTTTGGTCATCGCTAATCTCTTCTTCGTCACTGTCTTCAACAGAAGGTTCTGGCAAGTTCTCCCTCCTAGCATACCGTTCGCAATATTCTGATGGTACAGAGGAAGTAGTTAGACGTCATCTCAATACTTCCTGCCAGACATTTTTATATGAAATACCCGTGGTCAAAAAAACTGATATTTAGTACTTTTTAAAGAAGTGCAACAAGGGGAGAGGGCATTCTCATTTATTCACTTAATCATCGGGTGACAAACACAACAGTTATGACATATATCAAATATACATAAACATCTAGATCAATATCAGCACTTCTTTTTGGCTTACTGATTTAAAAAATTGGATACTTTTAGTTTATGCCTCTCATAACATAATAGAAAATGTCAAGGATTTCCATTAGAGAGATCGGAGTGAGATTTTAGCTCGAGAGATCGGAAGGAAATTGTGAGGTACGTAAGGACTGCGTAGGCCAGCGTGAGATGGTTGGGAACCATCTCCTCTTAATTTATATTGATGGGCAAGTTACATAGAGGTACAACAGTAATAAGGAAATGACAGAAATAAATAATATAGATAATAAAGAGATATGTTAACACTCCCCCTCAAGCTGTTGTGTACACGTTGTGTATGCCCAGCTTGCCACATAGATTGTGAAATACTGCTGGACCTAATGTTTTAAAAAACGTTAAGCGGTAAGCGTGCGGACAACACCTTGTAACTGGTTAAGCGGTAAGCGGCCGATTTTTTAAAAAACGGGTTTTGATTTTCTATACAATTTTATAAAAAAAATGCACATGTATGCATATATATACTATACTTTTTGGAACCTTTATACATATCTGAACACCCTAAATAACCATACTAAACACCCAAATACTTTATAACACAACTATAAAACAATGATTATAGCTAAACTATTAAACAATAGACTTGTCACACATAAAACACCCTATACAACTATAAAACAAAAAGGAATTAAGTATATATGCATGATACAATAACTATTTTGCATCACATTACAGCAGACTTATCATTGATACCTTACTAACTTATTGCTACATTTACATATCATCACTTGATCAAAAATTACAGCAGTACATTTAACCAAAGTATGCATTCTAAAATCTATGTCATGATTAGTTACATGTAATTTACTTGGATATAGAGCAGTACCCGATTACTATGTCTTACATACAAAGTATGCATATTAAATTACCTAAGGCGTATCATAGAACATGTATTGTATATAAGTTCAATATATTACAGTCAATAATTATTTTACTTTCAAAAATTACTTAATGTTACAGGCTTGCAGCAGTTTTCTTAAAAAACGGGTCTGAGCGGCCGACTAAGCGGCTTATTAAGCGGATTAAGCGGTTGATTAAGCGGGTTAAGCGGGAAAAAAACGCCCATTTTTTTGAAAAAAAATAATCGGATGCTTAGGGGGTATTTTAAACGGCTGGGCTGCTGAACTGATTAAGCGGCCGCACAGAACGTTTTTCATTTCACTGGCTGGACCCAATGGCTTTGTCAGAATATCAACCAGTTGATCTTCCGACTTGACATATGGTGTTGCAACAACACCATTCTTGATCTAATCTCGGATAAAATGACAATCAACTTCTATATGCTTCGTGCGCTCATGAAAGACAGGATTCCTGACAATGTGTATAGCTGCTTGGTTGTCACACTTGAGTTCCATGGGAGATGAAACGGGGATCTTCAACTCAGAAAGAACAGATTTTACCCATTGTAACTCACAACATGCATGTGCCATTGCCCGATATTCAGCCTCAGTGCTAGATTTTGCCACAACATTTTACTTTTTACTTTTCCAGGTGATCAGATGATTCCCTAGAAAAGTGCAATATCCTGATGTAGATCTCCTGTCAGTCTGATTTCCAGCCCAATCTGCATCTGCATAACCTGTAAGAACCAATGTAGAAACAGACATCTTCGGTTTATAATAAGTGATTCCCTTTCCAGGAGCACTTTTCAGGTATCTCAAAATTCGACAAACTGTTGTCCAATGTGACTGCCGCTCATATGCTGACTCACCACCCCTACAGCAAAGGAGATATCAGGCCGTGTAACAATCAAATATATCAGTTTACCAACAATCTTCTTGTAATATCCTGGATCTAAATATTCTGCATCATCAACCATTTCCTTGATGTGATAGTCCATAGGACTAGATACTGGCTTGGACTCGGTCATGCCTATTTCCTGTAGTAAGTCTAACACATATTTTCTCTGAGATAGGTTGATACCTGCATGAGATCTAAGTACCTCAATGCCCAGAAAATATCTCATTTTACCAAGATCCTTTGTTTGGAAGTGTCCCTGCAGACATTCCTTCACTCGTGATATTCCTATAGAATCACTGCCAGTAATCACTATGTCATCAACATACACAGCAATAATTATAGATCCACAGGAAGAAGTAGAATAAAATTTTGAGTGATCAGTCACAGAATGAGAGAAGCCCATTTACAGAACAACATCACTGAACTTGTCAAACCAGGCTCTAGGAGATTGTTTTAGTCCATATATGGCCTTCTTCAGCTTACACACCTTCTGATACTCCCCCTGAGCAACAAAACCAGGAGGTTGCTCCATAAAAACCTCTACCTACAAATCACCATAAAGGAAGGCATTTTTGATGTCCAGCTGAAAAAGAGGCCAATCAAATGTAGCAGCCAGAGAAATAATAATCCGCACAGAATTCAGAGAGCTACAGGGGAAAAAGTCTCAAAGAAGTCAACTCCATATGTCTGTGTATAGCCTTTAGCTACCAATATGGCTTTCAACCTTTCAACTGAACCATCTGGATTGTGTTTGATGGTAAACACCCATCTACATCCCACAACCTTCTTACATGCAGGTAAGTCAACAAGATCCCATGTGCCATTATGTAATAGGGTTGACATTTCAACCTGCATTGCCTGTTTCCAGCCACTGTCCTTCATAGCATCATGATGATTCCTTGGTAAATCCATAAAATCAATCCCAATAGCAAATGTGCGAGCCTGTTTAGATAATTTGGACAAACAACACACATTTGCAATAGGATGTCGAATAGTACAAGAACGGGTACCTTTCCGGACAACAATAGGAATGTCAAGATCAGATGCAGGAATCTCTGGAGTAGAGGATGATGGGGAAGGCACAGAGACTGGTGTCGCTACTTCTCTTGAATTTTGTCTACCTCGCCTGCTATAAATATGTGGATAATACTCAATAACAGATTCATCGGCTACCTGCTTTTCCTGAATAATAGTATAATCAAGAATGATGGGTGGCACTCCCTCACTCTGCAAAGATGGTGGCACTCCCTCACCCAGACGCTCCCCCTTACTCATGGAAGTAGAAAAATATGGAGTAGTCTCATGGAAAGTAACATCCCTAGACACAAACATGCGGCGAAGACTAGGACAGTAACACTTGTATCCTTTGCTAGTACTGGAGTACCCAAGGAACAAGGTTTTAATCGATCTAGGGGATAACTTGTCAACCTTAGGATCAAAGTTGTGGACAAAGGAGGTGCAGCCAAACACTCTAAGGGGAATAGGAAAGGGCTGATCGTGGGGCGTAACACAGAGAAAGGAGTGCGCCTTTGAGAACAGAGGAGGGTTGTCTATTAATTAAGAAGCAGGCAGTGAGAAGGGCCTCAGACCAGAATTTCTTGGGTACATTGGACTGAAACATGATAGACCTGGCAACATCAAGGAGGTGGCAATTTTTCCTCTCAGCCACCCCATTTTGTTGAGGGATGTGAGGACAGGATGTATGATGAATCATGCCAACAGGACTACAAAAGTCAGACATGACTTTTTGAACACACTCTAAAGCATTATCAGATTGGAGAACTTTAATGTTGCAATCAAATTGAACCTGAATTTCTTTATGAAAATGTTTAACAATAGACAACACAGACTCCCAACTTTTGAGTAAATAAATCCATGTCATACGGGAAAAATCATCCACCAAGGAAATAAAATAACAAAAACCATTATAACTCTGGTCTTTAACAGGACCCCAAACATCACTGTGAACCAACTCAAAGGGGGATATGCCCGTTTATTGACACGACTGGGATAAGACAATCTATGATGCTTTCCCAACTGACAAGACTGACATTCTAAAGATGACACTTGGGACAACTCAGGTTTCAACTTCCGCAGGCTCTCCAAAGACGGATGTCCATATCTGCAGTGCCATAGTAAAGGGGAACCACTCAACAGGACGGCTGAAGCAGGATCAGATACTTGGCGAGGTAGACTATCACCATGGAAGAGGTAGAGATCACCTTTCCTAGGCCCCCCACCAATCGTCCTCATACTCTTGAGATCCTGTAAAACAAAACAAGAGGGCCCAAATGTTACTGTAAATTTTACAGTGTCAATCAATTTTGTAACAGAAAGTAGATTGAAAGGAAACTCAGGCACAAAATGCACAGATTTAAGATCAATTTTAGGTGTTAGAGGAACAGATTCACTAGCTAACACCCTTCTTACTGAACCATCTGTCAGTGTAACAGATTGATGGGGAATATATGAGTCAATGGAGTGGAGCAATCTCCTCATACCAGTCATATGCTGCGATGCGCCAGAGTCAACCACCCAAGAAGAAGTAGAACCAGAAGCTATAAGAGATGTAGCCTGATTACCCGCAGTAGATGCCAGGTTTGCTGAAGATGACGATCCCAGATTCATGTGCTGAGTGGCAAGAATAAAGCGGTCATACTCCTCCTGGGTGAGAGTAATGCCTGAGGAGCTAGAACTCACAGCTGGAGATGCAGAAGGCTCAGTAGTAGTGGCATGATTTGCTGCTCCCACTGGTGGTGCAGCATGTCTCCCATGTTTCTTCGAACATTTCTCCACTGTGTCCTGGTTTGTCACAGAAAGTACACCTGGGACGTGTTCAGCGTCCTCTGCCCATACCAGGGCGTCCTCCTCGTACAACAACAACTATGGATGCATGAGACTCTCCAGAAGATACAACTGGTGTAGGATCAACAGACTCAAAGTTGGATTGTTGAATCCTCGAGTAGGCTTCCTCAAAGTTGGGCAATTTATCAAAAGCAAGGATAACACTCCAGGCAGAACTGCAGGAAGAGCTAAGTCCAGACAGGAATTTGACAGTAATCAAATCATCTCTGTCTTTGACCTGCTCTGCAACTGTCACAGGATGATAATAGCTCAACTCTTGAGCAATAGCCTAAATTGCTCCAAAATATTCTTCTAGTGACCTGTCACCCTGTCTCTCTGCAAAAAGACGATCATAGATCATAAACTGGCGAAGAGCATTCTTCTCATGAGAATAATGCTTCTTCATTGCGTCCCATATTTCCTTGGTTGTAGAATAAAACATGAACCTTGCAACAATTGCAGGTTCCATACTCCCCCACAGCCAAGTCCTCACGAGACTGTCATGACGCTTCCACTCAGCATATTCTTTGTCGGTAGCAGCAGGAGGAACAGAGTCAACATGTCTCGCCTTGTCACGAGACTCCAAAATGGTATGGACAACATTCATCCATAGAAGATAATTTTTCCCATTCAACTTTATAGAGGGGATAGGAGACATCTCGTTGTAGATAGTAGACATTTTGGTATCCGCCATGATTTAATGGGACTTTGTGACGGAAAGATACGCGTCACAGTGAAAGCTTGAGTGACAGAGAGATACAGGTCACACCACAGAAAGATGCATTATTGACGCATCAGCAACCTCCAATCGATTTTCCTAACCACACATGGAGATGTGATTAGGACCACACTCTGGAGGTGACGAGTCCTTCGGTTTAGGTTTTAGACACCCGTTGGATCAACTGAAAAACTCCAAACAGCAGCTACGACAGTCTCCGGGCTTGTACGGCTGAAGCTACTCCAGCGGCGGCGGCGGTGGGAGGCTCCTGCCCCAACAGCGGCGGCGCCGGCTGCTGCTGTTGGTGGTGGCGGCGCCGGCTGCTGCCGCTGGGGCCGGCGGCGACTGCTGCTGCTGCTGCCGGCGGCGGCGGCTGTCTCTGCTGCCGGCGGCGGCTAGGGTAGAAGTGGCTCTGGTACCATGTTAATTTACGTAAGGACTGCGTAGGGTAGCGTGAGATGGCTGGGAGCAGTGGCGGAACCAGAAAATTACATGGAGGGGGGCGGAAATCATATACGCGTGCATTTTAACACAAAGGGGGGGCTGAGTCGAAAAAATACAAACATTAAGAATGGAACTTGAGTCTCTAGTTTTTGAAACCAGTCTTTTACCACTCCAACTAGCTCATTTTTTTGTTAACTACTACACAGTTAATGTATTTATTTACACGTGATCTATATATAATACTAAAAGAACCACTACTTGTATTATTTTTTTGGGGGGAGGGGGGGCTAAAGCCCCGACAGCCTCCCCCTAGTTCCGCCCCTGGCTGGGAGCCATCTCCTCTTAATTTATATTGATGGGCAAATTACATAGAGGTACAGCTGTAATAAGGAAATGAAAGAAATAAATAATAAAGATAATAAAGAGATATGTTAACAGAAATGTTATATAGTATAAGAGAAAACCCATAAAAGCATCCATGGGCTGAAAATAGTGAGACCCTACCTAATTTATAGAAGGTAATGCGAGTTTTTGTGTTTATACTATATAACAAATTTTCATTAAGATCATGGTTATCCGGGCGCTCACCTAGGTGGCCACTGGGGTCCAGATCCTAGGCACCCAGCCTAATTAGGCTTTTGGACAGCCTAGTCGGCTGCTGGACTTTTTTTTTACTCTATCAAACTGCTATGTGACTCACTTATTGTTGCTCTCCACTATTACCGATTTACTGCTTTTCCTCTATTACTAATTCACTGCATGCTCCACAATTTTTTCCTTCACCAAGCAGCAACTTTGTTGTTTAGCAATTCACTGCTGCTCCTCTATTATCAATTAAATGTCTACTTTTTATCTTTCTATACTTGCTGCTGTGGTATTTTTGTTATTTCTTCTTTCCCCTCCTATTTTCTGATTTTTCCTCCGATAAGCCTTAAAAACCTTCTTAGGCTCATTATTTAACGTGTTTGGCTTGGAATCCATACTCATATTAGTTACCAGGAATATCCATGTGTGTGTTAGTTACTCTAAATAGTTCCGGTGAGGGCAACAAAATTACAAGATGTTAGCTGATGTCTTCTTGTTTAATGGTCCTTACACTAATAATGCATTCATAACAAAAAAAGGTGTGGTTCATACGAGCATTGTGTCATTCATTCTACATACAGGTAGTAATAGACACCATACTCATGTAGTGCTTAAATCCATTAATTGAAGGTATTACATTATTTTATATAATCCTACTGGTTCAAATATTATTGGTTATACGACTCTCTCTCTCTCTCTCTCTCTCTATATATATATATATATATATATATATATAGAGAGAGAGAGAGAGAGAGAGAGAGAGAGTTAGGCTAGAATACACTCGAGTGTATCCGGAGCAAAATACACTCAAAGTAGTTTTTCATGATGCATATTTTTTTTAAATCTAATTCGTTGATCTTCTTAAACATCTTGTGAATAGCTCATATATAAAATTTGATCCCATTTGGAAATTTATAGGTCATGTAATGAAGACCACAAAAATAATGCATTTCAAATTAGCTGTGTGTCAATTTTATTGCCCTCAGATGAGTGACTTACACCCATTCGAATGAGCTCAAAATTTGTATGTATCCTAATTATGGTATGACAATGAAGATCGATGGTTTATATTTTGCAAAAATATAGTCTTGATATGCAAACACCACTTAGAGTGTACCGCGCGATCTGTACACTTGAGTGTATTCTAACCTGACTCTCTCTCTCTCTCTACACACACACACACACACACACACACACACACACACATATATATATATATATATATTATCAAAAATAAAGTAAATAAGGGTGCCTATGGGCAATGTGTAGCCACCTAGACAACCTTGATTAAGATTTTAAAATAAAGATAACTGAAAGATAAGGAGGGGGTATGGATATGTGCAGTTGAAGGAAACATTAGTCTTATTGCTAAGGGTGTCTCCTTTCCAAATATTCTAGCTTGACAAGAAAACTGTCCACCACTTTGAGATTCTATTTAACCCCATTGTTAAATCCTCCTTTTATGCTCCAAGTATATTTGTTATCTTGTTTTCGCCCAGAACTAGCAGTCTTAAACAGAAATTGTTTTTCCTGACACTAATCATCAGGGCGTCGCTCAGCCCTTGATTGTAAAGGTGAACCTTCTTATTTTATACTAAGTTCCTATTCACCCCTTCCAAGCTATAAACCAACCAAAAGTGTCATGTATCATCTAGATTTACCCTTCGTTCCATATAATCAGAGGTGTATTATGACGTGTCCTATACAAAGGGTGTGTACAAAATGTGTGTATGTGTGATGATCTCTATTTAAATTGTCTATTGAACTCATCCTATATAAATCAGTACACACTCTACAAGTCGACTCTTCCCCATCTTGCATGTCTTGCAACATGGTATCACAACTCTCATACTTCTAAACCATTACGCATGTCATCCTCTCTCTCCCCTCCTTCCAGAGCCATTTTCCTTGCATATGGCCATGACAGAGATGGCTCTTTGCACATAAGCAAGGCAGTCATAAATGTCTCGCTCCCCACTACATCCCTACTACTATAGTAAGCTAATATAGAACTGTCGGTACAGTAAGCTAGTATAGTAGCACAACTTACGAATTGCTCTATAGGTGTCCAGGTTTTGTTATCCACCAGGCTCAAATTCATCCTAAGGTCTGACAAGATTCATTATAGTGTTAATCACCATCTTGTTATCAAGCAAAGTTGTTCTCACCTTCTCATGAAGTGGTTGATGTAGTTGTTTCTCATATTTACAATAATTAGAGTCTGTCATCCGTAAGTAGAATGAAAAGCAAGTTGCGAATTAACAATAAATTCCACGTAAGATAAATGTGCCCATGGTAGAATACATCTAGTTGTGAGTTTTTGCCTCATAAAAAATGTTGCAAAATTGAACTTTGAAGAAATGTGTTGGGGTATATCAAGGATCGACACAACCCATATCTATTAGTTCTTATTATAGATGAGTTGACAAAGTGTGTTCAAGATGATATTCCTTGGTGCATGCTACTTCTTAACATTGTGTTGATTGGTGAAACTCAAAGTTGTACAGGCGTCCAAGCGGCCGGGCATTGCCCATGGGTTCTCAGACAGCCTAGGCATTCCTAAGTGCGTTTATATATATATATATATATATATATATATATATAGGGGATTTTTTCAATGCCCGTGCGGGTACATTAGTTAGACTACCCGTGCTTGAAAACACGGTGGCACATTTTGTAAATATAGACCTAACACTCTATCTTCTAAATTGTGTCGTCGGGACTCCCCTTCTTTCGTCTCCGTCCGTAATAAAACACGGAGGAGTACCGCGATCTGGGCCTCCGTCGTGGATGTCGCTCCTTGGATACCGGCGCCTACGAATCTTGCTTCTTGAACCCCATACTTTCTTCTACACCTTTTCCCTCTCATCGGATATGAGCTCTTAAATACCTTCGGTAACTCCGAGTTCCGCTTATCCGAATCAGTAGGTTTTGTTCCTCATCAGTCATCTCCATCTCGTCGCCGCACAAAGGACGTAGACGAGCGTGATGAGGAAGGCGAAGAAGGCCGTGTCGAGTAGCCTGGGCCACACGCGCGGCGCGGCGTGTTGGAGGGACCTGCGGAGCGAGGCGGATTCCTTGGAGGCGTGCGCGGAGGCCGCGACGTGGATGGCGGCGCCGACGGCGAGGAGGTAAATGATTTCATAGGCGAGGACGAAGATGAGGGAGCGTACGAGGTGTCGAGCGCGGTCGCGGTCGCTGGAGGGGGAGTTGCCGTAGAAGAGGTCGGAGTACTTTGTGACGTATATGCGGTTGGCGATCAGGCGGCTGGCTAAGGAGAGGGCGGCGAGGGGGAGGAGGACGAAGAGGGATAGTGGGAAGAAGAGGCGGCGGCGGGAGTGGATTAGGCGGATGGAGACGCCAAGGATGCCGAAGAAGCCCTTGGTTCTGAGGTCGACGTGATCCATCGGGTGCTTGATGGCGGTTCTGGTTGGAGGCGGGGACGCCAGAGACCCTGTACTGAACAGAGTGAGCACGAGAGGGCTTTGTCTGTATATTTGCTAAAGTTTCCCCTTTAGCAATCTTCCCAGGGACATTCAATCCAACGTACTCAACTGACTCCAAATCCAGGAGGGCCTGTGGTACTCTTTGTATTCCTTTACAGGTCAAAGTTGTTGAACAGAGAACTCCGTATTAATTTTTTTGTCAGATAAAGGCCTTGGAAATGATCTTCTCAGCCATAGCTTTTAGACCTGTATACTCGTCAAATCTCTATTGGAAAAATATGTCTCAAGTATCTGCATTTGGTAGTCTTCTCATCAAATGAGCAATAGACACTGATTTGGTTTAAGAACCTCGATTGGGTACTGATTGACTACTACAACGGCAACAAAGTGGCTTAGCCTCAATTCTTTTTACTCATAAAAAATAGATATTACAGTAGAAAGATTACAGCAAGCCCCAATTCCAGATGTAGTACATATTCAGACTGTTTAATATTCACAATTGAATACAATGATATGATGAAACGATAGATATATCCACGCTTTGATATATTCATAAACAAGAAGAAAAGATACGTCTGCAATGTGAAGACTAAAATACAGACTTCAATGTGTAGTTGCATCCGACTCTTGATGATGGTTGACTTAGTCAAGCACCTCTGGGTAGAGCGTATGGGCGAACCTCTGGGCAAACTAGTCACAAGCTCTCAGAAGTCATTCGAACTGATTACATTTAATAATGCAAGTGCATTTAGAAGTCAGATTAAACACGCAGACAAAGACATATATTTATTACTTTTGATGACTCAATGTTACTTTTTGTGTCGCACAGTTACTTTTGTATACTAACTAGTTACTGTTTGTGTTGCATAATTACTTTTTTATACTAACTAGTTACTTTCATAGCACATAGTTAGTTTGTATACCAAATACCTACTTTCTATACCCTTATGTCAAAATGGGTTTACTTTCTATGCCGCATAGTTACCAAATAGTTACTTTTTATATGGCATAATTACTTTCTATGCCCGCAAAATTACTTTTTATACCATATAGTTACTTTTTTATACTAAAAGTAGCCATATTGCAGATGAAGGCCTTGTAGGGAAAGAGGACGGGGAGGTAGTTTGCGGTGTCCTGCGATGACTGTGATATTCATGTGCAAGCAGGGCGATCTCCCTGAAGCTACACAACTGGGAGAGAATGTGGAAGACGATTTCATTCGGCAGTGAGTTTGTCGCTGCCAAGGTTGACTGAGGGAGGGAAGGGCTGAAGAGATTCTTCCTACCTTGCAGGTTGTTCAGATGCCAACGACTAACAACATATCATCATTGAGTTGGGGATTTGGATGGTTTTAAGTATAACTAGTGTCAGAATTCTAGATGAAGCATAATCCATGTTGAATTAAGGCGACAGAATTTGAATTTCAGGAATAAACTACAGTCATCTCATATGAGTTAGGCATTCAATTGTTTTGTTATGTTAATGCTTCTTGTAAAAGGTAGTTGTTCAATTGTATAACTATAAAAATGCTTATTGTAAACAATCATCTAAACAAAAATAGTTTGTTTCCAGATTTTACTTAATTGGAGTTATGAAGACGAACAATTTACTAATGCTTTGTCATTGTTGGTTTAGATTGTGAGCATTGTATATAACAGAACATATTTGCTATTTCTGGCTAGTAGTAGTAGTAGCTATTGGTAGTCATATTTCAGATTGAAATTTATGCACAACAAAAAATGTATTATGTGGTATGAAATGTAATAGTTTGACACAAAAAGTAATATTTGATCATATATGTAACAGAATAATTACAAACTTATATGATATTTACTAAAAAAATTTACACATACACCGAGTCCACGGTAGGTCAAGAATCCCGCTAATCAAATAGATGTGTATGAAAAGTAACTATTTGACATAAAAGTAATTATGTGGTACCAGAAGTAACTATTTGACACCAAAAGTAACTATTTGACACAAAAAGCAATTATGTGTTATGAAAGGTAATTATTTAACACGAAAAAGTAATATTTGATCATATAAGTAACGAAATGATTATTAACTAACGCGATACTTATCAAAAAACTTATACTTACACCAAACCTACAATTATGCCATCTTATTCCAAACGATTCTCCTAGGCCACCTTTTTCAAACCTCCATCAGTCAATCATCCTCCATGTACAAGGAATTATTAAAAAAAATCTCAGCATAAATGGTCTTTGTTTCAATTTTACATTTGATTGGACTCTACATTTCATTGCCAGTCGCAGCTTCCACAAAGGACTTGACGGTGGTCTCATATCACTTCAACCGGAGGCTGCCGGTAAACACCAAGATCAAAAGACATTTCTGGAACTTTTGCAAATCATTTACCTTTTTTCTGGTCTTAGACACATCGACTATCCATGTATCCTCGTCCTGGGCGAGGGCGGCGCCGGGAAGGTCTACCTCGGCCGCCTACCCAGTGGGCAGCAGGTGGCCATCAAGCGCATCTCGAAGACCAAGAAGCTGCGGGAGTTCTACCAGGAGGTGGAGGTCCTCACCAAGCTCTGCCACCCATACCTCACCACACTCCTCGGCTACCGCGTCCACACGAAATCCAAACACCACGCTTTGGTCTACGAGTACATGCCAGGAGGCAGCCTCTCACGTGCACTCTACCATGGTGACATCCCATTTTGAATTTGTATGTTGTTTATTTAAAATTTATTGAAGTATCTTGTACTTGTAGCATACATAAGCAAAAACAATACAAATGAATATGAGCTATATGACCAATTTTTGAGAATGTACTATATTATACATGTTGCAATGGGGATTTATTTTCAATGGTTTCAATATAAGTGTAATCTTTTTTCTATTAGTTACATATGGATTACTAATTGATTTTTTTTTACTTTTATTGAACCACCATTACAATTTGTATCACATAGTTACTTTCCATATGATATAGTTACTTTTCACACAACAGAATTACTTTGCATACCATATAGTTACTTTGTATAGCATGGCATGTAATTATTATAAGTGTCAAGTCTGAACTGATCCAACAAAACCTCGAAGTACCATTGCTTATTTGGAAAGGCCAATCTTTTCAACAAGGGACACATTCATGATTTGCAAATTACTACATCGAGAAAGATCTAAATATGTACAAATGATCTCAATTATACAATCTTTTTATAACCCACTGAATCACAATCACGTCAAGAAAGATGTTGCTGGCCTTTTATGTCTCCGTGGATGATCTGTAAGGAGTAGTTTTGGTGGAGGAAAGTCGAAGCCCTTGGAACACCAAGTCATCATCTTCATCACAGCCTAATGGTGTTAGTCATCCTCATGGCTGGAAAAATGCTACGGCAGGTCATGCCATGTATCACGCTCTAATGTTTGAAGGTGTAAAATTATCAATTTACAATACCGTGAAAGTCCATTTCTCTTTAAGAAGGAAAAAGAAATCCAAACAGCCCAGATGCGATCCCAACCTCCTCGCGGCACTCTTTAGGCACCATCTTCGCCGCAGTCATGTTCCAGACTCTTGCCCCGCAATAAGGGCACCTAACCCTGGCATCAAGCTCGACCCTCTTCTGAACGAACACGGCATGTGTGCGGGATCAGATGAATCCACGGAAAACACCCCTGTAGACGCCGACGTCGAACGATGAGGAGGTTGTTGAAGGGTCAGCGGTCGCCGTAGACGCCATCGGGTGTGTTACAGTATATGTTTTTTGTGGTTTACTTATTCTGTTATTTATTTTGTTATTTGTTTATTCTGTATGGACCTCTCTGTAATTGTTTCAGTATTATATATATGAGGGTGCACACTTTGTGCAACCCTATGCTCTCTGCAACCCTGATTCCTAACATGGTACCAGAGCAGGTCGAGACCTAGGGTCTCTCCCTCCCTCCCTCTCCACCGGCGCCCCCCCCCCCCGCCCCGCGCGGGCCAGCCGCCAGCCCAGCAGCAGCAGCCAGCGGCCGCCGCCGCCGGGCAGGACAGCCCGCCGGCCGCCGCCGCCGGGCAGCAGCAGCCCGCCGGCCGTCGCCGCCTCCGGGCAGCAGCAGCTGCTAGCCGGCCACCACCGCTGGCCTAGCCAGCCGTCTCCCGCCGGTCACAGGTCCGTCTACTCTCCTGGTGCGGTGCTCCGCTAGTGCTTGAGCAACCGTTGTTGTTGTTCGCACAGCAGGTGCACTGCCGGGTTGGTAGATCTGGATTAGCTCAGTCTTCCGGGGGAGATCGGTACGTTGTTCGGCTAGAGCCTACTTCGGTTCGTGTTTGTTTGTGACTGCCTGCCCGTGTAGGCTTCGGCCTCCGGGTCTTCTACTACACTTTGGTGTAGTCCGTATGTGAGAGGTCCCCTGTGATCTTCTGCCTGCCTGTTGTGCCTGCCTAACTGATGGCGTCCTCGACTGATGATCTGCGTCGTCAGGTTACTACGGTAAAACTTGACGGGCGCAACTACCAGCTGTGGGTTTGCTCCTTTGTGATATATGCTAAATCACAAGGGAAGTATTCCCATCTCACTCGTGCCGGTCCGCCACAGCCTGCTGACGATGCTGACTTGAAGGACGTCAAAGCTTACGATGATTGGGTCTGTGACGACTCAACAGTGATGACTTGGATTCTCAACAGCACGGTTGAGAAGATTAGTGTGACCCTTCTCCGTCTGCCTACAGCAAAGTAGATGTGGGATCAGCTTGCTAGCACCTTCTCCCACAGCCAGAATCCGAAGAAGGTGTTTGATATCAACAAACAGCTTAGTCGTCTCACTTTTACTGGCACTGATATCACCGATTACTTCTCTACGTTCACCGGTTTGTGGGGTGAACTGGAGACGTATCATCCTTTGTCCACGGATCTGGCGATTATGCAAAAACAGCGCGATGAGCTACAACTGATCCAGTTCTTGAGTGGCTTGCCTGACTCCTATGCTGGCGTTGTGGATCAGATTCTGGCCGGTGATCCACTGCCTTCTCTTCAGAGTGCCTACCAGCGACTTCTGCGCCTTTCATCACCAACACCACATACTACTCCAGATGTTGGCGACTCTACTGCCTTAGCTGCCTGGGGTGGCCGCGGCCGTGGTCGCGGTCGTGGCCGTGGCCGCGCTTCTGATGGACGTCCTCCCCTTGGTGTAGGGAGAGGTCGTTCTCCTACTGCTGGGCGTGGGGCCCCTCCTGCTGCTACTACTCCTGCTGCGCGTCCTTCGCCCGGATCACACTTGTGTTCTTACTGTGGTCGTACGAACCACATTGAAGAAAAGTGTTGGGAGAAATATGGCAAACCAGAATGGGCGAACACTGCTACTGATTCTTCCGCCACCGCATCCGAGAGTGCTGCACATTCTACTACATCGGACACTGCGGGCGCTACTGCTGACTACATCAGGGCTGAAGTCGAACGTCTCTTTCTGGAGCGTGCTGGATCATCTTCTGAAACGTCCACGAGTGGAGCACATGCTGCCCATACTGGTTATGATACTGCTTTTCTGAGTTCACATTTGCCACCCCCATCTGGTAATAATAAATGGGTGATCGACTCTGGTGCATCATCCCATATTTCTGGCAATAGGGCTTTGTTTAAGTCCATCTCTAAACCTGCTCATAAATCTACGGTTATGGTTGTTGATGGATCTAGATCTCCAGTTTCTGGCATTGGGGACATTATTTCTCAGTTTCTTATCAAATCTGCCTTATATGTGCCTAACTTCCCTATGAATTTATTATCTGTTAGCAAACTTGTAAGGAATTTGAACTGTAGCCTGACTTTTCTTCTTGGCTCCTGCATTTTTCAGGACCTTCTCACGAGGATGAAGATTGGTGGGGGGTATGAAGGTGCTGATGGTCTCTACTACTTGGAAGAGATGCCAAGGTCTGCCAAAGCTGCTGTGGTTTCAGCCTTATCTGCCTCCGTGTCTACTTTACAGTGGCATTACCGACTGGGACACCCTTCTTCTGACAAACTGCGCCATTTACTTCCAGACATGAGTAGTTGTAGTTTCCAGTGTGAGTCTTGTCAACTGGGTAAACAAACTAGATCGGTTTTTCCGAGGCGTAGCTCTGTGAGCAGCAAGCATATTTTTGATGTAGTGCACTCTGATGTGTGGGGACCATGTAATGTACCGAGTGTGTCTGGCTATCGATACTTTATTTTGTTTATTGATGATTTTTCGCAGACTACTTGGCTATTCCTGTTGAAAAGTAGATCCGAGGTGATATCCACAATAAAGTTCTTTTTTGCTGAAATTAAAACCCAATTTGGTGTGCCTATTAAAATTTTTAGAACTGATAATGCATTGGAATTTGTTCAGAAAGATGTGGCACTCTTTTGTAAATCTGTTGGAACTTTACATCAAACCTCATGTGCCTATACACCACAACAGAATCGTGTAGCCGAACGAAAGAATCGTCATCTGTTGGAAGTGGCTCGAACTATCATGTTGCATTCGCATGTACCTCGTACTTATTGGCCAGAAGCGGTTCTGACTGCCTGTTTTCTCATTAATCGTATGCCATCGTCGGTTATTGGTAACAAAATCCCTTTCCAAGTTTTACATCCGGAGGCTCCCTTGTTTTCTGTCCCTCCACGGATTTTTGGTTGCACGTGCTTTGTACGACTCCTTGGCCCTACATCTGATAAATTGTCGCCTAGAGCAGCCAAATGTATTTTCTTGGGATATTCAAGGACTCAGAAAGGCTATCGCTGTTATAATCCTGCTACGCGAAAGTGGCTGACTAGTAGTGATGTGGTGTTCTTTGAAGACACTCCTTATTATTCATCTGCGGGAAAAAATTTGCAAACAGATCTTATTGCACCACCCTTGCCTATTCTGTCTGACTGCAGCCCTGAGACGGATGATACTGTGATATCAGATCCACCTCAGCTTCGTGTTTAT
This sequence comes from Alisma plantago-aquatica, assembly GCA_963693085.1. NCBI lineage: Eukaryota > Viridiplantae > Streptophyta > Magnoliopsida > Alismatales > Alismataceae > Alisma > Alisma plantago-aquatica. The sequence continues at coordinate 726,712,430 of OY856410.1, read as the reverse complement.
CAGCGCAGGAACAGAGCACCTTCTTCACATATACCCCCCCCAGGCGACCAATCTTCACCTCCAGAAGGTTCTGCTTCACTTGAGGTACAATCTGATTTACATATCCCTATTGCACTTCGCAAAGGGACTCGTTCCTGCACGTCTCAAAGTATTGCTAATTTTGTATCTACTGATCATCTCACTGCTCAGGCGCGTGCTTTTGTATATGCCTTATCTGCTGTTACTGTTCCTAAGACTATTCAGGATGCCCTGCGGAGTACAGCTTGAACTTCTGCTATGCAGGATGAGATGACCGCTCTAACTGACAGAGGCACTTGGGAGCTGGTGGATCCTCCTCCTCAGTGCAAGCCTGTAGGTTGCCGCTGGGTGTACACTGTCAAATATCAACCAGATGGTATAGTTGAACGGTTGAAAGCTCGGTTAGTTGCCAAAGGATATACTCAAACCTACGACATTGACTACTTTGAGACTTTTTCTCCTGTTGCTCGCTTAAATTCTGTCAGAATCTTACTATATGTAGCTGTAAACTGTGACTGGCCTCTACTACAGCTTGATGTGAAGAATGCTTTCTTATATGGTGATCTCCAGGAAGAAGTTTACATGGAGCAACCTCCTGGGTTTGTTGCTCAGGGGGAGTCTCACAAAGTATGTCGGCTTAAAAAATCTATTTATGGGCTCAAGCAGAGTCCACGTGCATGGTTCGATAAATTAAGCAGGATTCTTTCTAACTTTGGCTTTCTACGGTCTCAAGTGGATCATTCTGTCTTCACAAAGAAAACTTCTGCAGGAATTATTATTCTGATTGTCTATGTAGATGATATCATTATTTCAGGCAGTGATGCTTCAGGTATTCAGGCCACAAAAAATCATTTGAGTAAGCATTTTGCTACCAAAGACTTGGGCAGATTGCGATACTTTCTGGGTATAGAGGTTTCCAGGAACTCTAGTGCTCTTGTGCTGTCCCAGAGAAAATATGTACTTGATATCCTGCAAGAAACGGGTATGATGGGAGCAAGACCTGCAGATACTCCTATGGATCCCAATGTTGATTGGGACGACGATACCTCATCTATGTTTTCTGAGCCAAAGAAATATAGGAGACTTATTGGGAAATTGATCTATCTGACTGTTACTCGCCCTGACATTACTACTGCTGTTGGCCTTCTGAGCAGGTACCTGGACAAGCCTAGACAGTGTCACTGGGATGTTGTCTGTCACATTCTGAGATACTTAAAAAAGGCACCTGGCAAAGGTCTGTATTACAAGAAAAGTGGACATTGTAAACTTGAGGGCTATTCTGATTCAGATTATGCAGGCAGCAGAATTGACAGGAAATCCACCTCTGGCTACTGCACCTATGTCGGAGGTAACTTGGTGACTTGGAGGAGCAAGAAACAGAATGTTGTTGCTCGCTCCAGTGCTGAAGCTGAATACAGGGCCATGGCCCATACTGCATGTGAACTTCTCTGGGTGCGTTCTCTTCTGCATGAACTTGGGATTGAATCTTCTTATGCGATTCCAATGCACTGCGACAACCGAGCTGCTATTTTCATTGCCAATAATCCTGTCTATCATGAGCGCACCAAGCATATCGAGGTGGATTGCCACTTCATTCGAGAATCTGTTCTGGCTGGTAAAATTTGCACTCCTTTTACAAGATCTGAAGATCAAGTTGCAGATGTCTTCACAAAACTTCTGGCTAAGAAACACTTCTGCACGCTGGTGGACAAGTTGGGCATGATTGATATCTATGCTCCAACTTGAGGGGGAGTGTTACAGTATATGTTTTCTGTGGTTTACTTATTCTGTTATTTATTTTGTTATTTGTTTATTCTGTATGGACCTCTCTGTAATTGTTTCAGTATTATATATATGAGGGTGCACACTTTGTGCAACCCTATGCTCTCTGCAACCCTGATTCCTAACAGGGTGTTCACAGGGATCGCTGACGTATAGTAAATCCCCCCTGCAGCTCCTTGACAGGAAGCTCTTCCCTGACATCTTTGAGAATCTTGATGTCGTGATGAAGTGTCATGGGGACGGGTACGGGAGGTGGAGGTGTCGCTTGGAGGAGGAGCATCCGCAGCAGTAGAAGAAGAGCTTGGCTAGCGTCGGCCACCCTCCGACAACTGTGCTTGAGCTTGGTAAGGTTGGCGTTAAGAGTGTGGATACCATCCTCGGCGCAGGTCCCTCCACAACAGCCGCCTAGCGACGACCCTGATCCTCCGGCACACGCATGCGGCTTGGGAGACGGCGTGCGGGTCCCAGTTGATGGACTGGAATTCGAGCGCGAGTACACGCTCATCCATGATCCCAGTGTTCCTTTATCTGTTTGATTCTCAGACTGTTGAGCGAAGACGAAGACGGAATCTCCGAAGATGGGCGGAGGATTTGAGACCATGCAAACAGAGACGGGATCTCTGAGAGATGGGCAGAGGATTCGAGACAATCGAGACAGAGACGGGAGCCTGGATATTTAATCTATTTACAATAAGTGCCACCGCGTCTTTGAAAGACGAGTAGTATAACCAAGTTACCCGCACGGGCAATAAAAACACTCTCATATATATATATATATATATATATATATATAGTCAGGACAGAATAAACTTGAGTGTACAGATCGCACCGTACACTCAGGTGGTGTTTACATATCTAAACAATTTTTTGACAAATCAAAACCATTGATATTCATTGCTATAACAAATAGAGGCTACATGTATAATTTGAGCTCATTTGTAATTTTCTAAGTTACTCTCCCATGACCAACAAAACCGACGTACAAAACTAATTTGAATTACATTTTTTGGCGCCTTTAGATGTATGAACTATAAATGTCCAAATGGGCTCAAATTTTATTTTTAGTATGTTCATATGATATTTAAGAAGATCAATGGTTTCGGTTTTCAAAATAAATGTTGTATTATGAAAAATGACTTGAGTGTATTCTATCCCGACTCTCCTATCTCTCTCTCTCTCTCTCTCTCTCTCTCTCTATATATATATATATATATATATATATATATATATAGTGTATTCTATCCCGACTCTCCTCTCTCTCTCTCTCTCTATATATATATATATATATATAGAGAGAGAGAGAGAGAGAGTCAAGCTAGAATAAACTCGAGTGTACAGATCGCACGAAGACACTCAAGTGTGTTTGCATATCAAGACTATTTTTTGCAAAATGTAAACCATTGATCTTCACTGTCATACTATAACTAGGCTACATACAAATTTTGAACCCATTTGGATGTGTAAGTCACTCATCCAAGGGCAACAAAATCGACGCGCGAAACTAATTTGAAATGCATAATTTTTGCGGTCTTTATAACATGACCTACAAATGTCCAAATGTGCTCAAATTTTGCGTATGAGCTATTCACAAGATGTTTAAGAAGATCAACGGATTAGATTTTTGAAAAAAAATATTGCATCATGAAAAACTACTTGAGTGTATTCTAGCCTGACTCTCTCTCTCTCTCTTTATATATATATCTATATATATATATATATATTTGTAGGAGTTGTCACTTGAGGAGGACGAGAAGGTAGGGGAGGACGACAACAAAGATGAAGAAGGCAGGGAAAGAGGAAGAGGAAGAAGGAACCATAAGAGGAAATAGGGGAACATGAGGTAGGGGAAGACGACAACAAAGAAGAAGAAAAATGTGGCAGGGGAAGACGACAACAAAGAAGAAGGTAGGGGAAGAGGAGCACAAAGAGGAAGAGCAGGAGGGGGAGGCTAAGGAGGTCGACAGTTCCTACAATAGTAGTACAAAAGAGAAAAGAAAAAAGAAAAAGTTGGAGAAGGTCGAACAACAGTAGTAGTAAAAAAAGAAAATAAAAGGGGAGGAGCACAAAGGGGAAGCATGGGAGGAGGAAGAGGGGGAAGGAGGAAGAGGAGGGGAGTAGCAATAATAAAAACAAAGAAAGAGAAAAAAACTAAACTTGGAAGGCGACGCCCAATTGTTGTTACTCCTTGCTCCAAGCAAAGTTGTTGTTGCTCCTTGCTCCATGCAAGGTTGCTATTGTGTAGCTGTGGGAGAAGGCAAATATGAGACAAAGAGGAGGAAGATGAGGTAGGGTTGCGTGTTCAACATTGCCATATCACATATGTCTACATTATGAGTGGGGAAACAGGGAGGGGTTAGAGTGACTTGCCTTGTGTTATTTTAGCAGACTCAAGCCCGAGGCCCATTTAAGGCCCCAGTGGGCAACCCACAAGCCCATTGAGGCATGGGGTGGCAAGCCAGGCACCCAGACAACAAAGATGAGACTAAAGATAGAATCATCTTGAATACACCCTAGAAGCCAGTTTGAAACCACGACGTCGACGCAAGGAATAGCAATCTCTCTTACCCCAGTCAATAGACTTGCCTTATGGCGGTTGTAGGACATGTTCCTTATTGTTAGAGGTTTCCTTCTCTTATTATATTAGTCTTGTATGTGGTGATTCTTTTGTATCACTATTTTCCTATCCTTTCTTGTTTTAAGGAGAATGTGCCAGACCCGGCGAAAAGGAAGATCTTTATCAAGCCGCCCCTGCTTTCTTATCATTGAAAGCCTTGGCAGCAACTAAAGAGGAATCTCGCCGCGCAGGTCTCCAAGAGCAATTGGCCAAACTCGTGACATGGTTTCTTTTATGATAAAATTGAACTTTCGGGAAATGCGTTGGAATCTAATGGATTTAAGATCAGTAGTTGCAAAATCGAGTATATAAATTGCAATTTCAGCAAATCTAGAATTCTGAATGGTTGGACCAAGTTGGACGGAGTGGATGTACCAACACGTGATAACTTTTGGTATTTGGTTCTATTATATAAATGGATGGTGATATTCAAGATGGCGTTTGTCACAAGATCACAATGATATGGTTCAAACGGAGGAGTGCAACTGGAGTAGCATGTGATCGGAAGATCCCTCTCAGATTGAAAGACAAGTTATATAGAACAATGATACAACCAACCAAGCTATATGGGAGTGAATATTGAGCAGTATAAACAAAAGTCTCAGCAAGATGAATACAATGGAATTGCATATGTTGAGATGGATGTGGGAATACAAAAAAAGATCACTTAAGAAAAACAAAGTGGGGGTGGTGAGCATTGAAGACAAGTTGCATGAGGGCTACCAGAGATGGTATGCACATGTGCAACACCAAGAAGATATTGCGCCTATTCAAAGCAATACTATTGAGTCAAACACGGTTAAAAGAAGAGACGTGCCTAAATTAACTCGGGAAAAGCTAAACAAGAGAGATTTTGAATATTTACATCTTGATCAAAATATGACCCATAACATAGTTGATTGGAAAGGAAGGATCCATGTAGTCAGCCCAACATGGCTGATATTAAGGCTCAGATGATGATGGTGATGATGAACAAATGCTGCAAAATGCTTCTCTTATCAAGTATGGGATTATCATGTTGTGTCTCCCGTGCTTTGAAAGAAGCAATGTCATGATAAGTTCTTGATTTATGTGCCACAAAGCACATTTTTGGTACCTCATTTGATATATGCCCACGTTATCGAACGACCTATACCTAGTTGTACCTGTATTGATGGTTATGCAGTCGCTACCCAAGATATTAGAACAACCAAATCCTTACCAAGTGTTTCTCTTAATTGAGCCATATATATCCATTTTTTTAAGTCTAGTATCAAATCATCTAAAAGACGTGTAATTTAAGAAATAGATGGAGCTGCTCTTCAATGGAAAACACTGCCCTTGTTGTGTTGCATCATTGGGGATCCAAGGGTCAACCTCTAAGGCATGTCCTGAGATGCAAGAAAATGCAAATGTCCAGAACAGAGTTGTTTTTAACAATTGGTTAGTCTGCAATTTGAAATACTCTTAATGATTTGTTCTAGACATGTCGACAATAACTACTTTGGTAGTTAATTCCTATCTCAGTGTGTGAAGTTTAATCTCCAGCATATTTGTGTACTCAGTACTCACTGTTGCTACTGCATATCACTGTCTTCATTTTTCAAGTTTGTAAATTCGGATAGCTCATATCTTTATTCACTGTTGGTCACTGATAATTTTTCAGTACATGTTCTACTTGACAACTGATATCAGGTTTCTTTTTCACTTTGAATAATGCTTAAAGTGATACAGTGTGAACAGTTGGAAGGTTGTAATTATATTTTAATTTTACTTGCTACTAACAAATGTTACTGAATATCTATTAGCATTATACATCTTGAACATCACTTTCTTACTAAGCAATGAATATTTATTACACTATATGTATCATACAAATTGAATTGTACATCTTAAACATATGTTTGTTACTCTATATTTTACATAGGAACATCTTCTGATTACTTCATTAAATATTTACTGTTCATCATCATAAGCTTTAACAGTTAACCTTGTAGTTGTAGTTCATACATTTAGTTCGTAAGAATCGTTACCGAATATGTATTACAGTTTTTGTATTATACAAGGTGTATCATACATCTTAAACATCTGTTTCTTACTGAATACTAAATACAACGTTTGGAATTTTGTATTGTACAACTTGTATAATACATCTTGAATATCTATTTGTTACTGTATTTTATATATAAGTATCATCTAATTTGTTATGTAAATCATTACTCTTTATTCTGCTACTAGCTTCATGGATGATGGGAGTGGGGAAGATGGATGTTGATAATCTGATGGTTTACTACTTAGTAATGTTTTCATCGACTTTTTCAATAAGGATGCATAACATAATTAAGTATATGTCACTCTACAATACAAAATATCATGCACAACGCTTGGCTTAAATTTGGTGCTTCAGTAATTTATTATTGTTGATATTATCTATTGGGCTAAGGCCCACATATGTTTTCCTGGCCTATTCTGTAATAAATTTAAGTGGATCCATGTACCACTTAGGTATCTACCGAATCCCTCTTCTCTCTAATCATTATATATATAGGAGCGTCTTGTAAACATGTTTCGCTCAGGGCATGTTTGGTACGATATGGTTGTTCACCATAATGGTCGAATGTAATGTTTTGAGTTTTTCATTATTATTTGGTAGGGTGCAAGGTTGAAAAAGGCGTGAGGCGTAATGAGGCGTTTTTGTCTTGGCAAGGCGAGGCGCAAGCCTTAAAATGTATCCAGGCGCTCACACACACACACACACACACACACACACATATATATATAGAGAGAGAGTCGGGCTAGAATACACTCGAGTGTATCCGGAGCAGAATACACTTTAGTATTTTATGATGCAATATTTTTTTAAATCTAATCCGATCATGTGAATAGCTCATATATAAAATTTGAGCCCATTTAGACATTTGTAGGTCATGTTATGAAGACTACAAAAATTTTACATTTCAAATTAGTTTCGTGTGTTGATTTTGTTGCCCTCAGATGTGTGTAGCCGAATTATAGTATGACAATGAAGATCAATAGTTTACATTTTGCAAAAAAGTAGTATTGATATGCAAACATCACTTGAGTGTAGCGCGTGATTCGAACACTCGAGTGTATTCTAGTCTCTCTCTCTCTCTCTCTCTCTCTCTATATATATATATATATATATATATATATATATATATATATATATGTGTGTGTGTGTGTGTGTGTGTGTGTGTGTGTGTGTGTGTGTGTGTGTGTGTGTGTGTTATATTAAATGTACATATACGTTAGTACAAGTATGTACATTCACATAGGCATACACAAGTATACATCATCATCATCATCTAAGCCTCAGCCCCAACTATGTTGGGGTCGGCTACATGGATCCTTCGTTTCCATTCAGCTCTATCATGGGCCATACTCTAATTGAGATGTAGAGATTCAAAATCTCTCTTTATAAGCTCATCCCATGTTAATTTAGGCCTTCCTCTTCTTCTATTTATAGTGTTTGGCTCAATAGCATTGCTTTGTATAGGCACACTAGTAGGTCTGCGTTGCACATGTCCGTACCATCTGAGTCGGCCCTCGCGCAACTTGTCCTTAATGCTCGCCACCCCCACTTTATTCCTAATATAGTCATTTCTCAAGCGATCTTTTCTTGTCTTCCCACACATCCATCTTAGCATACGCATTTTAGCCACGTTCATCTTGTTGAGACCTTGTTTCTTCACCGCCCAACATTCACTCCCATAGAGCATGGTTGGTCGTATAGCTGTTCTATAAAACTTACTTTTTAACCTGAGAGGGATCTTCTGATCGCATAATACTCCAGTTGCACTCCATTTCAACCATCCTGTAGAGATCCGGTGACAAACATCATTTTGGACATCACCGTCTATTTGAATAATAGAACCCAAGTAACAGAATTTATCACATTTTGGTATATCTACTCCGTCCAACTTGGCTCCATCATTCACACTGCGAGATTGGTTGAAATTGCAATGCATATACTCAATTTTGCTCCTGCTAATCATTAATCCATTTGATTCCAATGCCTTTCTCCAACGTTCAACTTTATCATTCAATCCATCTTTAGTTTCGTCAATCAAAACAATATCATCAGCAAATAACATACACCAAGGAATATCATCCTGAACAGTCTTTGTCTACTCATCTATAACAAGAACGAATAAATATGGGCTGAGTGTGGATCCTTGGTGTACCCCAACTGTGATAGGAAATGTTGGTGTCTCTCCTCCAGGAGTCTTGACACTTGCAGTAGAGCTATCATACATGTCTTGGATTGGCACACCCTTTTTCTTCAAAACCATCCACAACACTTCTCTGGGTACTCGATCATAAGCCTTTTCTAGATCGATAAACCCCATATGAAGATCTCTTTTGCTTTGTCTATACTTCTCCATAAGCCTCCTTATCAGAAAAATAGCATCTGTTGTTGATCTTCCACGCATGAAACCAAATTGGTTGTTTGATACCTGCATTATAGATCTTAACCTCTGCTCAATATTCCTCTCCTAAAGCTTCATTGTGTGACTCATCATCTTGATACCTCTGTAGTTTGTACAGCTCCGAACGTCACCTTTGTTCTTGTAGATGGGGACTATAGTACTATTTCTCCACTCATCCGACATCTTTTTGGTCTTCATGATCTTGTTAAAGAAATTTGTTAACCACGTAACTCCCTCATCCCCCATACTCTTCCATACATCAATGGGAATACCGTCCGGTCCGCATGCCTTTCTCATTTTCATCTTTTTCAAAGCATTCTTGACCTCAAATGGTGAAACTCGTCGTGTGTAAATGATATCTCTTGAGGTATATTTCCAATCTTTCGTTCCATGAGGGGTGGTCGCTCACTTCACGCTTTCCAAAATCTAGAAGATGACTAACTCATTTACTTATGTTATCATCACTTTTTTGCCTAATTATTGTGCTATATAGCATTTGACGGATTTGGGCGCTTGGCAGTATGAGTTATTTCTCTTTATAACCATGACAAACCCCATAAGATGTCGAGTTGTGTCTATCATGCATGTGCATAAGCATTTAAGGCGCCCATTCCCATAGTTGTCTAGGTAGCTAGGTGGACCTTCCCACCCAAGGGTAGTCTAGGGGGCCTATGCGCCTAGGCGGTGGTCTAGGCGCCTAGGTGCTTAGGCGTTTCTATACGTGCTTCATATTTGTTAATATTTAACATATAAATAAATCATTTTGCATATACATTCAGCTATATTCAAATGTATACATCACTATGTACATTTGTATTGGTTATCCCTAAGCTTAGTCAATCATAACTTCACCTACATAGCACTTGTCATGACCTAAGCTATACCTATTTGGCCTTAATTTGACCTAACATGATCTAAATTGGACCTAATTTAACTTAGTCTGCCCTAGTTTGCACTGTGTCGGACCTATTTTGGCATAATATTGCCTAATCAGACGTAACTTCCCCTAGATTGTCCTACATTTTCCTAAATAAGCCCTAATTTGGCGAAAACAGACCTAATTCCCCCAAACTAGGCATGTGTTCCCGAAATCTGACCTATTTCCCCCAAATCAGACCTAAGCTGCCCAAATTTGATCTGATTTGGCCTAAATCAGATCCATTTCTTCCCTAAAACAACTAAACTTGATCTTGTTTGACCAAATCCAGACCTGTCCATACTAATTTTATCTTAATTTGGGCCTAAAAGGCCTTAGGCATCCACTTCAGTTATCTAAAAGTCTAGGCGCCCAATTTAAGGCGGCCCACCTAGAGCCTAGGCGGGAGCCTGGATAATTATGTCCATTCCTCAATGTGTAGTTTGGAAAAGTTCAATCTTAAGTCTTGTCATCTTGGCAAACACCAACAACAATCCCCATCCAGTCTAGGTCCCAAAAAAGAGAGTCACCTTTTCATATCATCCATTCAAATCTTTGCGTCCAAGTTGAGTTCCGTGAAAAGTTGTTATATAGACTCCCTCACTTTTATAGAAGATAGTGCATGGATCACATGGTTGTTTCAGCCAACTTGGATATAGGTAATTTCTCATTTCTGTGGTTGACTACTAACAATTCTAAAATTTCCGTTCATGCCTTTTGTTGAAAAAATCAAACCTTTTTAGCAGGAACCTTCTAATCCTTTGCAATCATGATGCTCAAGAATATTCTTTTCACAATTTCACTCAACTTCTTCCATACTATGCCATGATCCACCAATTATCATGCCCACATACTCCACAATCCAGCAAAGTAGTAGCGAAAGAAATACCACATGATTAAAACTTCCTATAAACTACTTCTCCGCATGAATGCTTAGTTATCAAGGCGTCCGCCTAGGCGCACCTAGGCTTTGGTCAGGGTGCCTCAAACTGTGCGCCTAGCCCCTAAGGTAGCTTAAGTGTCTGCATAAGGCTTTTTAGGCCCAAAATAAGCCACTTAAAGGCTAATTAATTTAGAATAATTTAGGTCTGAATTTGGTCAAATTAGATCAAGTAGAGTAATTTATGGTTGAAATAGTCTAATTCAGCCAAAATCGTGTCAAATTTAGGTAAATGGGGTCGGGTTTCAATTTCCCCCCAAATCTAACCCAACCACCAATAACTTATCCTATATTGATCTACATGCGACGTAATATGGCCAAATCAGGCCTAATTTACCCTAATCAGACATGTTTTTCCAATAGGTTTAATATGAGGAAATTATGCCTAATTTGGCTAGAAATATCACTTACACATGACGAGTTTCACTATTTGAGGTCAAGAATGCTTTGAAAAGGATGAAAATGAAAAAGGCATGCGGTCCAGGCGACATTCCCATCGATGTATGGAAGAGTGTGGGGGATGAAGGAGCTATGTGGTTAACAAATTCTTTAACAAGATCATGAAGATGAAGATGTCGGATGAATGGAGAAATAGTACTATAGTCCCAATCTACAAGAACAAAGGAAATGTTCAGAGTTGCACAAACTACAAAGGTATTAAGTTGATGAGTCACACTGTGAAGTTTTGGGAGAGGATTATTAAGCAAAGGCTTAGATTGATTCAAAGATTTCAGACAACTGTTTGGTTTTATGCCGGGAAGATCAACAGATGAAGCTATTTTTCTAATAAGAAGGCTTATGGGGAAGTACAGAGAAAACAATAGAGATCTTCATATGGTGTTTATTGATCTGGAAAAGGCCTATGATCGAGAACCTAGGGAAGTCTTATGGGTGATTTTGCATAAAAAGGGTGTGTATGTCCAATGCATTGACCCGATTAATGACATGTATGATGGCTCGATAGCAAGTGTTAGGACTCCTGGAGGAGAAACACAAACTTTTCCTATCACCTTTAGGGTACATCAAGGATTGACACTCAAACCATATCTGTTAGTTCTTGTTATGGATGAGTTGACAAAGCATGTTCAAGATAATATCCCTTGGTGCATGTTATTTGTTGATGATATTGTGTTGATTGATGAAAGAAATGAAATATTAAATGATAAAGTTGCACTTTGGAGAAATGCATTGGAATCTAATGGATTTGTGATCAGTAGAAGAAAAACTGAATATATGCATTGCAATTTTAGCCAATCTAGAATTGCGAATGGTGGGGTCAAAGTGGATGGAATGGATGTACTAATATGTGATAAGTTTAGCTACTTTGGCTCTATTACTGAAAGAGAGGGTGAGGTTCAAGATGATGTAGTGACTAAAAAAGCGGGTGAAGCGCTCGCTTAAGCGACCAAGCATATATCCCATTGTAATTTTCAATGAAGTGGGCTATGAAGAGGCCACTTTTGTCCGCTTTTCCCCGCTTCAAGCCGCTTTTTTGGGTACGCTTAAGCGGCCGCTTCAGGGCGCTTCACAACAATTATTCTTGAAACTTGTCCAATCACCTGTTGAATTAAAAAAATGAAAATTATGTATTGTAATGGGTGTAATTATCAGTTTGATGATTAGTATCCCCAATTAGTAATTGTTGTTTGTACACTATATACATTAGTATAAGAACTATATAATGTCATCTCGTTATCTGTAGACTTTGCAATGTAATATTAGTAATAGTTGCATGAATTTTTTGATGTTCCTACTTTTAGTAACACGTCTTGTTCCTACTATGTTTGAATTTGCATGATTTTATGATGTTCCACAATCTCATTCATAACCTCCTATATGAAAGCACATCATGTTGTCACATGTATATACAATTTCTTTTGCTATTGGTTGTTGCACAATTTCATCATGTCAGATGTATGGATGCATACCATCATGACACATATGTATGATTGCATGATTCCATAATGAATATAACATGTTGTTGTTACATACTTGATTACTATAACTATGGATATTATGATTAATCTATTTACAGTAAATTCAGTAGTCATTACTTCCATGTATCATACATCGAGACGTAACCTAGTTGGTTATAAATTTTAACTGTATGCATTATGATTCTATGACAATATGACTCTAAAATGTATTTAATCTTATTAGTATATATATTTGGCTTTTATTATTTGTGTTATGGGCCTTTGTTTATTAGCCCATTAGCCTTTTTTCTCTTTATTCTAGAATATTCATGTTTCTAGATTATTCTACTCTCTCCTATATAAGAGAGTCTCCTGTAAGTGTTTTGATCATCTAATGCAAACCATCTTTAGATTTTAGATGGTATCAGAGCGAGATCCATCTAGAGCCCCTCCTATATTATTTGTGTTATGGGCCTTTGTTTATTAGCCCATTAGCCTTTTTCTCTTTATTCTAGAATATTCATTTTTCTAGATTATTCTACTCTCTCCTATATAAGAGAGTCTCCTGTAAGTGTTGTGATCATCTAATGCAAACCATCTTTAGATTTTAGATGGTATCAGAGCGAGATCCATCTTGAGCCCCTCCCATCTCAACCATAATCACCCATGCCTCCCTAAACCCTAGCCGCCGCCTCTCTCTCCTCCCTTCTTCCTCCCTCTCTGCCGCCACCACCCGCCACTGCAGCCCACAGCGCTGCCTGCCACCGCCCCACCTGCTCCATCCCCTCGTGCCGCCTCCACCTCCTTCTCTTCCCACAGTCGTTGCCCCCCCTCCTCTCCCACAGCCGCCGCCCACCCCTCCCTCTCCCACTGTCGCCGCCATTCCCCACCGGTGCCACCCCCAACCCCCCCTCCACGCCACCACCTGTTGTTGTCCTCTCTCTCCCATTCATCCTCTTCCCCCTATATACTTCTTCACTCACCATTCTCTCCTCCGTCTAGCCACAACCACCACTACTCTTTCTCTTTCGGCTCACCTCTGTACTTCTTCGGTAATTTTCCAGTTATAGCACGTTGAAGGCGGAACCGGGTCTCGCTTCTCTCTGCCTACGCCTCATGGTGGAGTAAGTATTTCCTCCATGTTGGCGTAAGTTTTCTACATCTACTGCTGCCCTGACGCGGATTACTGGGATCTGATGCATCAGATCTCCTTCTGCTACCTTCTGCCCATGTACGGGTCTTTTTAAACCTACCTCTGTGAGTGGGTTTCTACTGCTCTCATCTGCTATGTGCCTATTGTTGTTGTGTGCATGTTGCTCTGTCTACTGACTCTATGTGCTTGTTGTTGCTACATCTGCTAACTGACTCCTGCTTCGGACTGCCCTTACTGGTTGTTGTGTCGTTCTGTATTCTGCCATCTCCCATGGCATCCTCCGATCAGCTTCGCAATCTGTATGACGACACCCAAGTTGGACAGCTCCAACTATCACACCTGGACAGCCTCCTTTGTATTGTATGTCAAAGCTCAGGGGCTTTATTCTCATCTGACTACTACCGGGCCGGAAGAACCAACTGCAACTGCCAATGACAAGACTAAACAAGCATATGACATGTGGTCTAAGGACGACTATGGAGTTATGACCTGGATGGTCAACAACGCTGATCCCAAAATCAACCATTCCCTTCTGCGTCTGCGCACAGCCAAGGATATGTGGGATCACCTGTCCCATGTCTATTCTCATCAACGAAATCCCAAGAAGATATTTGATATTTTCAAACACTTGACCAAGGAGTATTCTACCTCAGATGCTATTGAAGATTACTACAATCATGTTGTGTCCTCTGGGGTGAGTTTGAGGTTTATCATCCGCTATCTTCAGATATTAAGGAAGCACAAAGACAACGAAATGAACTCCAACTTGTTCAATTCCTAGTTGGCCTACCACCCTCCTTTGCGGGTGTAGTTATCAGGTTCTCTCCAGTGATATGTTGCCTTCCTTACGTGACGTTCTGAAACGAGTGCAGCGCCTGCCGTCTGTCTCTCAGGTTACTCCTGATCTGTCTGATAATGCTGCTCTTACTATTCGTTCTGGTGATTCCTTTTGAGGACGTGGTCGCAGTCGTGGTCGTGGCCGAGGCCGCTCAACTCCTGGTGCTGGTTGTGGTTTGTTTCCTCTGGACCTGACTTCCCAACTGAACCATGTTACTGCAATTTCTGCAAGCGCAATAACCATACCGAAGATCGTTGTTGGATCAAGCACAGCAAACCTGCATGGGCAAATCAAGTTTCCTCATACCAGCTTGACACCTCTACTTCTACGCCTGACCCACCTTTTGTTGATATTTGGGGCACGTGCTCTGTTGCTAGTATTTCTGGATATCGGTACTTTATGAGTTTTATTGACGATTTTTCTAGAACCACCTGGTTGTTTTTGTTAAAAGACAGGTCTTATATACTTGACACTATCACAACTTTCTTTGCTGAGATACGTACCCAGTTTGGTTAACCCATTAAAATCTTTCAAATTGATAATGCCCTTGAATTCATGCAAAAGTCTGTCAATCTTTTTTGTACCAAAATGGGCACTATTCTCCAAACCTCTTGTGCATATACACCCCAACAGAACGGCATTGTTGAGCGCAAGAATCGACACCTTCTTGAGGTTGCATGTACCCTTCTCTTTCATTATCATGTTCCCAATATTTTTTGGCCAGAAGCTGTTTCCACTGCATTTTATCTTATTAATCGAATGACATCTTTTGTATGGTGACCTGCATGAGGAGGTTTACATGGAGCAGCCTCCCGACTTTGAGAGTCAAGGGGAGTCTTCCAAAGTATGTCGCCTTCGCAAAGCAATTTATGGCCTTAAACAAAGCGTCCAAGCCTGATTTGACAAGCTTAGCTCTATTCTTCAAAAAGTTGACTTTCGTCGATCTCAGTCTGATCACTCAGTGTTTGTTAAGAAAACTATCTCTGGTCCTATTGTTCTCATTGTCTACGTTGATGACATCATCTTATCTGGCAGTGACGTTGCAGGCATCCAGGCTACCAAGACATACTTGGAAAGGTACTTTATTACCAAAGATTTGGGCAGAATGGGATATTTTCTGGGCATTGAAGTCTCTCATTCATACTCTGGTCTATGCTTGTCTCAACGTAAATATGTTTTAGATCTTCTATCAGAGACAGGAATGCTTGGAGCTCAGCCAGCTAATACACCCTTGGATCCTAACACTAACTGGGATGACGACACTTCTCCTCCTTATCTTGATCATCATCAGTATCGTCGAATGGTTGGCAAACTCATCTATCTTACTGTTACTAGGGCTGATATCACTTCTGTTGTTGGTCTCGTAAGTAGATATCTGGACAAGCCCCGCCAGTGCCATTGGGATGTTGTCTGCCATATTCTGAAGTATTTGAAAAGTTCTCCTGGTAAAGGCTTGTTGTACAAGAAACATGGCCACTGTAATCTTATTGGCTTCTGTGATTCTGATTATGCTGGAAGTAAGACTGATCGTAGATCTACTTCTGGGTATTGCACTTTTGTAGGTGGTAACTTGGTAACTTGGTGAAGCAAGAAGCAAAATGTAGTTGCTCGCTCTAGTGCTGAAGCAGAGTATCGAGCCATGGCTCACACCACTTGTGAACTGTTCTAGGTACGCATTCTTCTGCAAGATTTTGGTATTTATGTTCCACCATCTATTCCAATGCACGGTGACAACAAGGCTGCCATCTCCATTGCCAACAACCCCACCTTCCATGAACGCACCAAACACATTGAAGTTGATTGTCATTTCATTCGGGAAGTTGTCTTATCTGGTCAAATTTCTACTCATACACCTACTATGGATCAGGTTGTAGATATTTTCACCAAGATTCTTCCGAAGACCAGGTTTTCTACTCTGACGTCCAAGCTGGGCATGATTGACATCTACGCTCCAGCTAGAGGGGGAGTATTAGTATATATATTTCTGGCTTTTATTATTTGTGTTATGGGCCTTTGTTTATTAGCCCATTAGCCTTTTTCTCTTTATTCTAGAATATTCCTGTTTCTAGATTATTCTACTCTCTCCTATATAAGAGAGTCTCCTGTAACTATTTTGATCATCTAATGCAAACCATCTTTAGATTTTAGAAATCTAATTAGAAATTAATCTATGGATTATTCTATTTTCTATCACAATTAGTGTGGACGGGGGTGATTAAAATTTGGCTATGTTAAATAATCCCGGGTGGAAGTATTGCACTCGTCCAGATCCAGCCCAAAGGGAGAAAGTGAAATGCAAGTTATTCTAAGTTTTTCTAATTTTTTAAAAACAATGTGAACCGCTTTTTCAAAAAAGCGCCCGCTTTAGTCCGCTTCAAAACCCGCTTCCCGCTTCACGCTTCAAGGGGGACATCCACACACTTCCCGCTTTGCGCTTTCTAAAACCTAGAGATGATGTTTGTCACAGGATCACAGTAGAATGGTTGAAGTGGAGTGCAACTGGAGTAGTATGCGACCAGAAGATCCCTCTTAGATTAAGAAGCAAGTTTTATAGAACAACTATACGGTCAGCCAAGCTATATGGGAGTGAATGTTGGACGGTGAAGAAACAAGGTCTCAACAAGGTGAATGTGACCAAAATCTATATGCTGAGATGGATGTATGGGAAGACAAGAAAAGATCGTTTGAGGAATGACTATGTCAGAAACAGAGTGGGGGTGGTGAGCATCGAGGACAAGTTGCGTGAAGGTTGTATAAGATGGTAAGGACACGAGCAAGGCAGATTGACAAATGCACCTATTTGAAGCAAGGTTATTGAGTCAAGCACAACTACAAGAAGCAGAGACAGACCTAATTAACTTGGGAAGAGCTTACAAAGAGAGATTTCAGATCCTTACATCTTGATCAGAGTATGACGCATAACAGAGATCATTAGAAAAGGATCCATGTAGCTGACCCCAACATGGTTGGGATTGAAGCTTAGATGATGACGATGATGATGATGATGATGTCTCATTTAGATCAAAATAGGGAAAATTACAGGAGGTTGGGTTTTATTACGTCATGTTATGCAAAATTAGGTTTGATTTAGGCCAAATCATGTCAAATTTGGACTTCAAGGAGATTAGGTCTGATTCGGCCAAATTATGTCTCATTTAAGTCAATATAGGGAAGATTTGGGGAAGTTAGGTCTAAATTAGGTCATATTATGCCAAATTAGGTTTGATTTAGGCCAAATCATGCCAAATTTGGGTTGTTTAGGTCTGCTTTGGGAAATCAATTCTGATTTGCATCAAATAGGTTTGAGATTAGGGACGATTAGGCCAAATTAGGTCTCATTCAGTCAATATAAATTTGGGGGAGTTAGGTCTGATTAGGTCTTGTTACATAAAATCTGGTTTGATTTCGGTCAAAATTTAGATCATGTAAGTTCAATATTAGGGCCAATTAGGACTAGTATAGATCAGATTATATGTGATTTTGCTTAGATACTATGTAAAATTGTCATCATTACATATTTACAAATCTGAAATTATGAATGTATACATCTACATATCAAGTTTATTTAGAAAAAAGAAGTAAAATGCTTGGAGACGCTTGGGGGCCACCTAGAGGCCTAGGCCCTTAACAAACGCCTAGCATCCACCGCCGTAACAACTATGCATGAATGTACCAAGGGATTTATGGGAAGATGTGCTTACCACCACCTGTCTGATTAACTGCATGCCACCATTTTGTACTTCAAATCCAACTCCCTTCACTGTCTTACATTACAGACAGTCATTTCACTATGCACCACCCATAGTTTCTTAGGTGGTGGCTTGGATAAATTTGAGTACCAAACCGATTAATGGCTATTTTCTGATCGTTATAGAATTTAAAAAAGGCATAAGATGCTTATCTACCAAACTGTCACTTTCTTAGGCTCATTTTACCATTTTATAGGATACATCATACCTTGGTAATTCTCAATCTCTTAGAGTGGCCAAGTAGTCATGCCTCCCCCAGTCTTTTTAGGAGTCTTTCACTGAATCTATTTTACTACAAGTCATTACAGATTTAGAGGTCAAGTCAACATGTCGCCCACTCATTTAGTCACCAATTGTCACAATAGATATAGAGTTCAATTCACACAGACATCCACCTAACACGCAGGTTTACACTCTTTTGAAGAGTTGCTTAATCACCTAGGTGTGCCTAACTAAGCGGTCAGGCTGCTACTCAAATGGGTGATTAATGCTTTTTCACAATAATTTATGTTTATCATTACTTTTATATAAAAATTGCACATACTCTCATAGAGCGCGCATACTTGATATCAAGGTTGTCAGAATCGAGCATGTGAGTTAATTGGTGAGGCTTCTAGTTCTCGGTTAACTAGTTGAATCGGTTCAACCCATGATGTCAGCATGACATCATAATTTTTTTTTATAACTTTATGATAAATGAAAAATCAAGGAAAAGTAAGCAAACCTAAGAGAATATAAGAAACTAGCATGGAAACACCGGTAATCCAATTGAGCACTGCATTTCCATGTCAAATTCTAGAGTAATCAAGCCAGCCAACATTTCATTTGCAGAGGTGATATCACAGTTGTTGGGTTTTGTGGGACAGAACAGGCAGCGGAAACAAAAATTTTATCTAACCACAAACTCATAACTAGCAGATCGTATCAACAACTATGTAATAGGAAGGATGGTTTAGCGAGATATACCTGGTCCTGAGTCTTGCTCAACGACAATACCTCGCAGCTAGCGCAGTCTTCAACCACCTAGTCTTCGACGGCGTCTGTGAAGCTCCTGGTGTAGAACCGGACTACGGTTGACGGTCGTCCTCCTGAGAGGCAGAAATCTCCCGCCTCTATAGATAGTCCACACGGACCACCGGGAACTCTAGTCGTCCTGAAGGACAGACTAGAAGGAGTCGTCCCCTTCTGTCGGCGTACTAGTCACCCACACACTCTCCCACCACCAGTCGTTTTTCAGCAGTTGTCTTTCCCTCGTTGTTCCTCCCTGGACGGGTAGAACTTGCTTGGGCTCTCTCGGTTACCAAAACCAGAGAGGACAACAACTTTGCAGAGCAACTGATATTCTGAGTTGTGTGTTCTGAGAAGCCCCATGTACCCCTCTATTTATAGTAGAGGGCAGGGTCAGGATTTTCAGTCTGTGTGGGAGTAGAAGGGTTCAGATTTTCCACAAACGGATTGTGTTGCGGCAGGCAAACCGATCGGTTCACAACTGAACTGGTCGTTTGGGCAGGTGAGCTGATCGGTTCACCCAATGAACCGGTCGTTTCACTTCCCAAGCTTACCTGCAATTGACTTTCCTTATTCGTTTCTAATTAATGTAAAGATTAATTCGTGTCCCAATCGAACTGAACAAGTGAAACGAGGAACTTTTCTCACGAACCGGAAAACCCAACATTTGCTCGTTTGGTCCATGTGAATCGATCGGTTCACTAGAGTGAACCGATCATCTCACTGACCATGAGCTGATCGGTTCACCCAGTAAACCGGTCGGTTGGTGGTCCAGGTTGTGCAGAACTCAGTCAATTCAGTTCTCAATCAATCTGACACTCTAATCAGTTGGTTTAACACTTGAACTTGATGATTCTGAGTCAAGTCTATTGATTGAATGTTTAATTGAGTACTTAAACACTTCAGTAATCAATCTAAACATCATTCATGGATAAACTCCTCTTCCAGGTTAATCATATGTGTGTGACCGTATAGGTTCCATTTCACGTTGGCAGTGAATGTCCATAACTAACTTATGACATCACAAACAAAGAGTGGTGTCTAGTCGCACATCAGTGCTACCCAAGTGAAGAGAAAAGTTGGAAAACAAATGTCAACCTACAATCTGTTATTGGTGTTACAGTGAATGTATGGTCCATTTGTCACTGATATCTGGATTGAACTCGAGGCATGGACTTGTCATCCTCTACAAATGTTCAATCCATGTTTCTTGAACTAGAGCAGACTATCTGAGGTAAATGCAAGCTCAATATCATATTGTTAATATATATATATATATATATATATATATAAATGTATATATGTCTTTATTTAGTGTTTTGTTAATTTACTTTTATATATGGACCTCAATGTAAATGTTCTGCTATTATAAATAAAAGGGTACACACATTGTGTAACCCTAAGCTCTCCATTTCACTTATTTTGTTTCATTGTACCAGAGCAAGATTGATCTGGGTCCTCCCTCACCCGGTGCCGCCACCCTCCCACCCTTCTCTCTCTCTCTCTCTCTCCCCCCCATGCCCCTTCCCCAGCGCCCCCGCCACCAGGCGCCGCTCACCGACAGCAGCCAGCCGCCGCCACCCGCTGCTGAGCCGCTGGGGCAGCACGCCGCCGAGGCAGCTAGGCTGTCGGGGCCACTGCACCTCTGGGGCGCCGCCGCGGACCAGCCCGCCTGTTGTTGGGCTCTGATCTGCCCGCGGGTGTCCGGTGGCTTGATTCCGTACTGAAGACTACCTTCAGATCTTTTTTGTCTGCCTGCCCGTGTGACCGGTTGAGTCACTGGGTTCCTTGTTGCGCTCCGGCGTAGCCTGTATGTGAGAGGTCCATCCGATCTGTAGATCTGTGCCTACTACTGCCACCCTGAGGACGTAGGCAGCCTTCTACTGCCTGTTCTTGCTGCTGCCTGCCTGTTACTCTGGGAGTTGGTCTACTTCTACCTCATGGCGTCTACCCATGAAGATCTGCGCCGTCAAGTTACAATTGTGAAGTTGGATGGGAGAAACTACCAGCACTGGGAGTGTTCTATGCAGATATATGTCAAATCACAAGGCAAAATGTCTCACTTGACGCGTGATCCACCGTCAGTGCCTGCTGCAACAGCCGACTCAAAAGATGTGAAAGCCTATGATGACTGGGTGAAAGATGACTCTCCATTTATGACATGGATTCTGAATAGTAGTGAGACCAAGATTAGAGTCACACTATTATACCTGCATACGGAAAAGCAGATGTGGGATCAGCTTGCTAGTACCTATTCACACAGTCAGAATCCCAAGGTGTTTGATATCAACAAGCAGCTCAGCCGCCTGCGCTTCTCGGGATCTGACCTGACAGACTACTTCTCTGCATTCAAGGGACTGTGGGGGGAATTGGAAGCCTACCATCCCTTGTCTACTGATTTGGCTACTATGCAACGTCAGCGCCAGGAGTTGCAAGTAGTTCAGTTTCTCTATGGCTTACCTGATTCCTTTGCTGGGGTGGTGGATAAAATTCTAGCCAGTGACCCGCTACCTACTCAACAGAGTGCTTTTCAGCGTCTACAACGCTTGCCTGCATCGTCATCTGAGACACCCACTGACACTGGTGACACTACTGCATTAGCTGCGATGTCGGGTCGTGGTCGTGGCCGTGGACGCGGTCGGTCTCACGACACTCGTCCTCCCTTTGGTGCTGGCAGGGGGAGGAACTCTTCAGGTCGTGGAGCATCTTCTGGACCTGCTACTATTGTTGCTCGCCCTCAGACTGGCCAACGCCTCTGTAACTTCTGTGGCCGGTCTAACCATGTTGAAGAGAAATGTTGGGAGAAATACGGCAAACCGGCTTGGGCCAATGCGGCCACTGATGCTACTACATCTTCTGAGATGTCTACCCAGCCTGATGCCCCGGGTAGTTCTACTGCTGACTTCATTCGTGCTGAAGTCGAACGCCTGTTGCTTGAGCGTACTGGCTCATCGTCTACTGCCACCACCTCTGGAGCACATGCTGCGACTTACTCTGGTTGTGATACTGCCTTCCTCACTGCACCATCTTCTAGTTCTGGTAATACGAAATGGGTTATTGATTCGGGCGCATCTTCTCATATTTCTGGGAATCGGTCGTTGTTCAAAAATTTATCTAGACCGATTACTAATTCGTTTGTTATGCTTGCTAATGGCTCCAAGTCTGCTGTTTCGGGGATTGGAGACATTGTGTCAGATATCATGTTAAAATCAGCTCTTTATGTGCCTCGTTTTCCGCTGAATTTATTATGTGTTAGCAAGACTTTGCGTAGCCTGAACTGTAGCCTGACTTTAGTACCTAGTTCATGTGTTTTTAGGACCTTCGCACGAGGATGAAGATTGGTGGGGGGCATGAAGGATCTGATGGCTTGTACTACCTGGACAATCTGAAAAGAGTGGATGATGTGGCTCTGGCTTCTGCATTATCTTCTTCGGTATCAGCTTTACAATGGCACTACAGACTTGGGCACCCTTCATCTAAGAAACTGCGCCATATTGTATCTGATGTAGGAACAAATGTGTTTCAATGTGAATCATGTCAATTAGGCAAACAGACTAGGGATGTTTATCCTAAACGTTCTCAGATTAGTAGTATAAATGTGTTTGATCTAGTTCATGCTGATGTATGGGGTCCATGTCATGTCCCTAGTCTATCTGGCAACAAATATTTTATTCTGTTTATTGATGATTTTTCTCGGGCCACTTGGTTATTTCTTCTGAAAAGTCGATCTGAAGTTTTATCCACAATTAAATTCTTTTTTGCTGATGTGAAAACACAATACTCCATGCCTGTTAAAATTTTTAGAACTGATAATGCACTTGAATTTGTTAAAAAAGATGTTGAGTTGTTGTGTAAATCAGTTGGCACTATACACCAGACTTTTTGTGCATACACACCTCAGCAGAATGGCATTGCTGAAAGGAAGAATAGACACTTGCTAGAGGTTGCTAGAACTATTATGTTGCATGCTAATGTACCTCGGTTATTCTGGCCAGAAGCTATCTTGACTGTCTGCTTTCTAATAAATCGGATGCCTTCTTCTGTGATTGGAAATAAAATACATGTACAAATTCTGAATCCTGATAAACCCTTGTTTGTTGTACCTCCTCGCATATTTGGCTCTACATGCTTTGTAAAGTTGCTTGGCCCTACTCATGATAAACTATCCCCACGTGCTAAAAAAGTATTTTTTTTGTATTCTCATACACAGAAAGGGTATGGATGTTATAGCCCAACTACAAAGAGATGGTTCACAAGCAGCGATGTTGTCTTTTTTGAGGGTACACCCTACTACTCTACTAAAGGAGATAGTCTTCATTCTGAGCTTATTGCTTCTCCGCTGCCTATTACTAGTGACTGTGTTTCTGATGCCACTACTCCTGTACAACCAGCACCTCCTCTTATTGTTTATCAGCGCAGGAACAGATCTCAACCTGCACAAGAACCCCCCATTCCAAGTCAATCTTCTCCTCCAGAAGGTTCTGCGTCACCTGAGGTAATCTCTGATCTTGATGTACCTATTGCTCTTAGGAAGGGTACGCGTTCCTACACTATCCACAATATTGCTAACCATGTCTCTACTGCCCATTTAAGTGTTCATGCTAGCAACTTTGTCACTGCTTTATCTACTATTGCTATTCCAAAGACTGTACAGGATGCCTTGCAAAGTACAGCTTCGACTACTGCTATGAAGGAGGAGATGCTTGCTCTTGCTGATAGACAGACTTGGGAGTTGGTGGATCCACCTCCTCAGTGTAAGCCTGTAGGTTGCAGATAGTTTATGCTGTCAAATATCAAACAGATTGTATTGTAGAACGTCTGAAGGCACGCCTTGTTGCTAAAGGGTATACACAGACTTATGGCATTGATTACTTTGAAACCTTTTCACATGTTGCCCGTCTTAATTCTGTCAGAGTTCTACTATATGTTGTTGTTAACCTTGACTGGCCTCTATTACAACTGGATGTTAAAAATGCTTTTTAATATGGTGATCTGCAAGAGGAAGTTTATATGGAGCAACCTCCGGGCTTTGTTGCTCAGGGGGAGTCACATAAAGTCTGCAGGCTGAAGAAATCTACCTATGGGCTCAAATAGAGTCCTCGTGCTTGGTTTGATAAGTTAAGCAAAATTTTGACTACCTTTGGTTTTCTGAGATCGCAGGTTGATCATTCTGTCTTTACAAAAAAGACTTCCTCTGGTATTGTGATACTCATTGTATATGTTGATGATATCATCCTATCTGGCAGTGATTCTATTGCTATTCAGGCCACTAAAGCCCATCTCTGCAAGCACTTTGCTACTAAAGATCTGGGAAAACTACGATACTTTCTGGGCATAGAAGTGTCTAGAACTTCTAATGCTCTTGCTCTATCTCAAAAGAAATATGTACTGGATCTTTTACAGGAAACTGGAATGCTTGGTGCAAGGCCAGCTGATACTCCTCTTGATCCCAATGTTAATTGGGATGATGATTCTTCTCCTCTGTTTGCTGATAACAAAAAATACAGGAGATTGATTGGTAAGATGATCTATCTGACGGTGACTAGAGCTGACATATCTACTGCTGTGGGACTTCTTAGCAGGTACTTGGATACACCCAGACAATGTCACTAGGATGCTTTATGTAATATTTTGTGATATCTAAAGAAGTAACCTGGCAAGGGCCTCCATTACAGGAAAAATGGGCACTGTTCTCTAGAAGGCTATTCTGATTCTGACTATGCAGGAAGCAAGATTGACAGGAAATCCACTTCTGGCTACTGCACATATGTAGGGGGTAATCTTGTCACCTGGCACAACAAGAAACAAAATGATGTTCCTAGATCTAGTGCTGAAGCTGAATACAGGGCCATGGCCTATACTGTCTGTGAACTCCTATGAGTGCAGTCTCTTCTGAAAGACTTTGGTGTTGAGTCTTCTTCTGCTATTCCGATGCACTGTGATAAAAAAGTTGCTATTTTTATTGCCAACAATCCTGTCTATCATGAGCGCACAAAACATATTGAGGTTGACTATCACTTCATCAGGGAAGCTATTCTTTCTGGGAAAATCTGCACTCCTTTCACCCATTCTGAAGACCAGGTTGCTGACATATTTACAAAGCTGCTAGCGAAGAAGCACTTCTGTTCTCTGGTGGACAAGTTGGGCATGATTGACATCTATGCTCCAACTTGAGGGGGAGTGTTAATATATATATGTCTTTATTTAGTGTTTTGTTAATTTACTTTTATATATGGACCTCACTGTAAATGTTCTGCTATTAGAAAATACAAGGGTACACACATTGTGTAACCCTAAGCTCTCAATTTCACTTGTTTTGTTTCACATATATTGACTCACATATACATGGCCATGTATTTCTCAGTCTCGCTTATCAAGAGGCCGGGATATCATACTCCCTTAGGAGGGACAAATTCCATATCTATCACTCACATCACAGTCAAGTCTCCATGTGTCAAAATCACCCAATCATCACCGTTATAACAACCATATTTCAGGACTGCGTTTGATGATGTTAAAGTGTACCCAACCACATGTGATGAGTGCAGTGATTTCAGGTCTAAGAACCACAGTCACCACCAATACAATAAGAGATGATCCTTACTAACCATGTGTGGTTTCCATGCATCACTCTTATGGTGAGTCTGTCTGATACACTATTCTTTAACATGTATCTATGTGCTTGGTTTTATATCATCAACCAACACACACTCTAGTCTTATGTATTATTGATGTCTATGGATATTTCCACAATAATAACCGACTAGGGACATAACAAGAATGTATACTCTTAACATATGTATGATCTCATTGTTCAAATCCTTAACCTGAAGACATACGTCATTGAGTAATACGATTCTTTAGACAACTAACATGTTATATCATTATCTCAAAACAGATTAAACATATAGACGGAAATTGCCTTTATTATTATTCAAATCATTTACAAAATATGCCATTATAATAATCATATGACTAGCTCTATGGGCATACATACCAACAACAGTAGCATTGACATAAGATTGTCGGAAACCTTTCAGGAAATAAATAAAGACACGGTTGTACAGGCGTCCAGGCGGTCGGGCATTGCCAATGACCGCCCAGACAGCCTAGGCGCCTAGGCGGATGCTCAGGTGTTCCTAGGCTTTTTTTAATTTTTTATTTTTTTTTTCATTTTCAAGTTTATAAATATTATTATGTACATATTAATACAATATCATATATAGATAATTGGATTTAACCTATATGAATCAATGTCAATATATATATCATACAAGCGTGTATATATCAGGAATGCAACATAAATACAATCTATATAGTTATTGGTGGAGAGAGAAAAACAGAAATAACTCATTGTGGATTTGTCGAGCAGCAGTCAGTGCAAAAAGAAAAACAAACAGTAAGTCATGAAGTAAATTTACTGCTTAGTTATGCGTAACAGCGTAAGGATCGAAATAGCCATGATGGGAGGCTGGTGAGGCAATATATGTATATCATACAAGCATGTTTATATTAGGAATACAACATAAATACAATCAATATAGTTATTAGGTGGAGAGAGAAAAACAGAATTAACTCATTGTGGATTTGTCGAGCAGCAGTCAGTGCAAAAAGAAAAACAAACAGTAAGCCATGAAGTAAATTTACTGCTTAGTTATGTGTAACAGCGTAAGGATCGAAATAGCCATGATGGGAGGCTGGTGAGGCAGCAGTAAAGTATGGCAGCAAATTTGCTGCCCAATTAAGCAACAGGAAGAAAAAAACAAAATCAATTAATTGTGGATTTGTGAGCAGCAGTCAGCACACAGTAGCAATATTTCTACTAGATAGAGCAAAACGAAAAATAAACAATAATTCATGGAAGTGAATTTGCTGCTTAGTAATTCATAAGGAAGAAAAAATAGAAATAACCATGGTGATAGGAGGATGGTGAAGCAATAACAAGATGTGACAGCAACTTAGTCTAGCAAAATGAAAAAAATAATGGATCAACAACCAAAACTTGCTAAGGAAAAATGAAAAAAAAAATTACATTATGGCCCATTGACCAGGCCCAACAAGAGGCCCAATAACCGCCCAGTCCGCCTAGCCCGCCCAGATGCCTACTAAGGTTGGGCGCCCGGGTTTTGGAGGGTGGGGGGACGCCGAGGCGCGCCTAGGCGGGCGCCCGTACAACACGGGGAAGGACCAGAGAAGTATACTAAAGAATGAGAAAAGGTAGGTAGAATATTTTAGCTATATGGAAATGTTACTAAGGGAATAGATGAAGAAGAAAGGCACCGGAGCAATTGCAAAAGGATCAACACATCAAGAAACGCAGCATCAACAACAACATAAGCAAATGTCAGCAGCAAACTACTGAGATGACACTAAGAGGGGAATAGGGAGGAAGATAAGGAAGAGCAAGAATAGGGGAAGGGAGGAGGGTAGGATGTACCTGCAGCAATTACAAGCGGCAGCAATAACGGCAGCAAATAATAAATCAAACCAGCCAGTTCCGTAAAACCGGACTGATTGACAGGTTCACCTATTGAACCGTCCGGTTTACCGATCTTGACCAGTTCAAAGGGATTCCCGAGGACCAAAATGGATGGTATATGCATCGTCTCCTGGTTCAACCGGCCGATCCCGTTCTGATAACCCTGCTTGATATAGTACCTTATCACCTTACACTGCATATCACTTCTCACACGATACTTATGTTCGAAAAATCAATCTAAAGGGACAACTACTTAGTATTTTTGTGTGTAAGAGATAGAGTCCAGGAAGTATGGCTTGGTTGGTACATGTAAATTATATGTGCAGTCATCAATTGTCAAATTGACAACTTGTTAACTAAATCTGAACATATAGATAGGAAGAATATAGTCTAGGTTGGATGTCTTTTATAAAGTTGCACTCGTATACCATCAATACCATGAGATTTAGCTAAAAAAATTCAATGGCTAATGCGACTTTCTCTGATTAAAGAATATACATCTTGTTGACTTATTTGCTCTTATTTCTTATTCCTATATGTGTAAATGTTTGTCTTTTATCCCATATCTCTTATGTATGGCTTTACCTTTATCTCTTGGATTATAATAGAGAGAGCATTGTATTTGTTTATTCATCGAATAATATAGTCTCTTCCACATGGTATTAGGAGCACGTTTTGGTCCCCGACAATGTTCCCGCCTCCTCCCCTTCCCTCTCTCTCTCCTCCACCCCTCCCTGCACTGCCAATGCCCGCAGACTGTGCCCGCCAGCCTCACTCCGCTGCCTGCCCACCCCCGTAAGTCGTCGATGCCCCACTAATCGTCTGTTCCCACCCTAATCCACTTTCTTGACTCAAAGATCAAGGTGTTTCTGGTAACCTGCTGCAGCCACCCTGGTCTCTCCCATCCACCGTCACCATCCACCAGGAAACACACAAGCCGCCACCTTCTTCCCTCTACTTTCTTGACGGGGTTCTTTCCCCTCATCTTCTCAGCCTACGTCTACCAATGCCTTGATGATCTTGTGACTATAGGCTCCCATTCTTTTCTGTTGCTATTGTTGCCCATACGTTGGGTTTTTCTCTATCTGGTGTTGCTGACTTGGATTCTCAAGGATGGCCTCTATTAGTATATAGACTTTCCTGTGTTTTTACTTAGTCTATTTCTCTCTTTTCCTTGTTATTTTCTATGTCTTGTTTTATCCCACATTGGTTATATCTAAACCATGTGTCTTTCTCTTGTCTTATAAAAGAGAACCACTGTACTCTGTTTTAATCATCTCAATAGTAAGACAATTAGTCTCATATTCTAGATGGTATCAGAGCGAGCCGATCCACCCTAGCCCTTTCTCCCTAACCCTACTCCAGCCGCCAACCCTACCCCAGCCGCCACCCACCTGCTTCACGCCGCCGCCCACCCCCTCCACAGGCTGTTGCCGCCGCCACCCCCTATCCCTTCTCCGCCCACCCCAGCCACCCCCTTCTCTACCCACCCTCTCTCCCTTCACCCCCCCTCTATCCCTGCCCCTACCCGCCGCCAGCCCCCCCTCCTTTTCCCCTGACCTGCCGCCGGCAGGCTTGCTGCCGCCGCCCCCTCCCCATCACCACCGCCACAAACAGCCACCGCCACTCTCCTCTCCACCACCCTTTCCCTCTCCTATACCCTCCGTACCCTAAGCACCTCTATCCTTGTGGCTTAGAGTCTCTTTTTCCGTCTCCGTTCCCTTTCCGAAAAGCTTACGTACAGCCTGGTCACTTTCCAGTTCTGGCACGTTGAAGGCGTAAAACCCAGTTTTCGGCTCTGACTGCCTACGCCTCATGGTGGAGTAATCTCTTCTCCATGTTGGCGTAGGTTCTGTTTCCTTCTTCCTGCCCTATGAGGGTTTTCTGAGGTCCATGCTCGGATCTCCTATCTACTGCTACTAGTCCATGTGTTGGACTTCTACTGCTGTCTACTACTGCTGCTGACTACTGTCTGGATCTGTGCCCGTGCTACTTCTCTTCTTCTGCTACTGCTGCGATGGCGACTTCCGATCTCCCGCCGCGCACTCTCTGTGTTACTACGGTGAAGTTGGATCACTCCAACTATCATCTATGGGCTGCCTCCTTCGAGTTATATGTCAAATCCCAAGGACGCTACTCTGACCTGACTACCAAGGGCCCTGTTCTTCCTGCTGCAGACGCTGATGAGAAAACCAAGCAAGCCTATGATCTATGGTCCAAAGAGGACTATGGGATCATGACCTGGATAGTGAATAGTGTTGAAGCAAAAATTAGCCAGTCCTTGCTTCGACTTCAGACTGCCAAAGAAATGTGGGACCAACTTTCCCATGTTTACTCTCACCAGCAGAATCCGAAGAAGGTCTTCGAGATATTCAAACAGCTTGCCAAACAGGAGTATTCGGCCACCGACTCCGTTGAGGACTACTACAACTCCTGCTGTGCTCTCTGGGATGAGTTCCGGGTATATCACCCCCTGACTGTTGATATTGAAGAAGTGCACCGACAACGGAATGAACTTATGCTAGTTCAATTCCTCGCCGGCCTACCTGCGTCCTTCGCTGGTGTTGTGGACCAGATTCTCTCCAGTGACCCTTTGCCTACTCTCCGTGATGTTCTCAAACGGGTTCAGCGTCTACCCTCTGTGTCTCAACCTGTGCCTGACACCTCTGACGGTGCTGCTCTTGCTGTCCGCTCTGGTGATTCCTTCCGTGGTCATGGCCGTGGTAGAGGTCGTAGTCGCGGAGGACGGTTCTCTACTCCTGGTCGTGGAACTGGATCCGATCAAGCTGAGTCCCGCTATTGCACTCACTGCAAACGTACCAACCATAATGAAGATAAGTGTTGGATCAAATATGGCAAACCTGAGTGGGCCAACAAAGTGACAACTGATGAACCTGCTCCGCCGACGACTGACTGGATCCGCTCCGAGTTTGAAAAACTCCTACAGGCTCGTCTGGCGTCTTCTACTGAGGCTTCAAATACTGGCAGTGCTACTCTTCTGACTACGGCTGGTAAAAATTCCTGGGTTATTGACTATGGTGCGACTTTTCATATATCTGGCAATCCTGCTTTATTTTCTAAACTGCAGCAGACTTCTTTTATACCTCCTGTTACCTTAGCTGATGGTTCTAAATCACCTGTTACTGGCATTGGTGATATTTGCCCTACTGGTCGTCTGCCTCTGCGCTCTACACTTTATGTCCCGAAGTTTCCTATTAATCTTCTTTCTGTGAGTAAAGCTGTGAAGAGCCTTCGTTGCTCAATTACATTTGATCCGGATGGTGTTTTATTTCAGGATCTGCGCACGAGGATGACGATTGGTTCGGGCCATGAGGGACCAGATGGACTCTACTACCTGGACGAGCCAAAGACAGCTGCATATCTGACATCATCGGTGACCGACATCCAGTGGTACTATAGATTGGGACACCCTTCTATTAGAAAGTTAAAAGTCGTGTTACCAGATATAGTTAGTTCTGATTTTCATTGCGAAACTTGTCAGCTTGGCAAGCAAACTCGTGCTACTTTTTCAAAAAAAATTTGTATCAGCTCTAAAGCACCTTTTGATATTATACATGCTGATGTTTGGGGTCCTTGCTCTGTCACAAGTACTTCCGGTTTTAGATATTTTTCGAGCTTCATTGATGATTTTTCTAGAACTACCTGGCTATTTTTACTTAAAGATAGATCCACTATCCTTGAAAAAATTACTGACTTTTTTACTGAGATACGCACTGAATTTGCTAAGCCTATCAAAATTCTTCGTACTGATAATGCTTTGGAATTCATGCAAACATCTGTTAGCTCTTTCTGTCGTCGCCAGGGCACAATCCATCAAACCTCTTGTGCTTACACCCCACAACAAAACGGTGCTGCTGAGCGCAAAAATCGTCATCTTCTCGAGGTTGCTCGTACCCTTCTCTTTCACTATCATGTTCCCCAAGCGTTTTGGCCCGAGGCGATAGCCACTGCCTGCTATCTAATTAACTGCATGCCTTCATCTGTGCTCGGCAATCAGATTCCTTTTCAGATTCTGTTTCCCGATGCATCTCTTTTCTCTGTCCCGCCTCGCATTTTTGGGAGCACCTGTTTTGTTAAAAATCTTCGGCCTGGCCTTACTAAATTGGATCCTAGAGCAACTAAGTGTATTTTTCTGGGATATTCTCGCACTCAGAAAGGATATCGGTGCTATGATCCTGTTTCTAAAAAGTGGTTTGTCTCTGCGGATGTGGTGTTTTTTGAGCATATGCCTTTCTACTCCACGGGTGGTTCTGCGCTCACTTCCGATTTACTTGCTGATACACCTTTGCCTGTGATGGACGATGTACCTGCTATTTCTGAGGATCTGATTGAAAAGCCACCTCTGAAAGTTTATCAAAGAAGACCGAAGCCGACAGCTCCCTCCATGGCCCCTCCATCGTCCTCTTCCTCGGTGCCAGATCAACCATCCTCACAGGTATTTTCTGATCTTGATATTCCTATTAGTCTGAGGAAAGGGACCCGTACCTGCACTATGCATCCGATTGGAAATTTCTGCTCTACTGATAATTTGAGTGCTAATTTTGCTAACTTCACTGCGGCTCTTTCTGCGATATCTGTACCTAAGAATGCTGCTCAGGCTCTTCGCCATCCTGCGTGGCGTCAGGCTATGGAAGAAGAAATGAAGGCTCTTACTGACCGTCATACCTGGACCCTAGTTGAGCCACCTGCTGATTGCTCTCCAGTTGGATGCCGATGGGTGTTCACTGTCAAATACCATCCCGACGGTACTGTCGAACGACTTAAGGCGCGACTTGTGGCAAAGGGGTATACCCAGACCTATGGAGTTGACTACTTTGAAACTTTCTCTCCAGTAGCGCGCCTGAATTCTGTCCGGATTCTGATCTCTGTTGCTATCAACTCTGACTGGCCTCTGTATCAACTTGATGTCAAGAATGCTTTCCTGTATGGTGATCTTCATGAAGAGGTATACATGTCACAACCTCCCGATTTTGTGTGTCAGGGGGAGGCTTCCAAAGTCTGCAGGCTAAAAAAGGCTATTTATGGCTTGAAACAGAGCCCTAGAGCGTGGTTTGACAAGCTCAGCAATATTCTTCAGCAATTTTCCTTCAGACGTTCCCAATCTGATCACTCTGTTTTTGTGAAAAATACTTCTGCGGGTATTGTTATTCTTATTGTTTATGTTGATGATATTATTCTCTCTGGAAGTGATTCTGTTGGTATTCAGTCTACAAAGCGCTATCTGGAGAAACACTTTGTTACAAAGGATCTTGGCTCACTTCGGTATTTTCTTGGGATATAAGTGTCCCGGTCTTCTTCTGGTCTCTGCTTATCTCAACGGAAGTATGTCCTGGATCTCTTATCTGAATCTGGTCTTTTAGGTGCGAAACCTGCTAGCACACCTATGGATCCCAACATCAACTGGGATGATGAGGAGTCTCCTGCTTACCCTGACAATCAGCAGTATCGACGTATGGTTGGGAAGCTCATATATCTTACTGTTACTCGGGCTGATATCACTGCTGCAGTTGGATTGGTTAGTCGCTACCTGGACAAGCCTCGACAATGCCATTGGGATGTTGTCTGTCATATTCTGAAATATTTGAAAAGTTCTCCTGGAAAAGGTCTACTTTACAAAAAAAATGGGCATTGCAAACTCCTTGGCTATTCTGATTCTGATTATGCTGGCAGCAAGGTTGACCGTCGGTCTACTTCTGGCTACTGTACCTTTGTGGGAGGTAACCTTGTCACTTGGCGAAGCAAGAAGCAGTCCGTAGTTGCTCGCTCTAGTGCTGAAGCTGAGTATCGTGCCATGGCACATACTACTTGTGAGCTATTCTGGATTCGGAGCCTGCTGAAGGACTTTGGCTTTTCTGATTCATCTCCTATTCCTATGTATTGTGACAACAAAGCAGCTACCTTCATTGCTAGTAATCCTACTTTCCATGAGCGGACCAAGCATATTGAGGTGGATTGTCATTTTGTTCGCGAGGTTGTTCTCTCGGGTCAAATATCTACTCCCTATATTCATACATCTGATCAGGTGGCTGATATCTTCACAAAGAGTCTACCAAAGACAAGGTTCACGGCTATGACATCCAAGCTGGGCATGCTAGACATCTACGCTCCAGCTTGAGGGGGAGTATTAGTATATAGACTTTCCTGTGTTTTTACTTAGTCTATTTCTCTCTTTTCCTTGTTATTTTCTATGTCTTGTTTTATCCCACATTGGTTATATCTAAACCATGTGTCTTTCTCTTGTCTTATAAAAGAGAACCACTGTACTCTGTTTTAATCATCTCAATAGTAAGACAATTAGTCTCATATTCTAGAGCCTCTTCTGAGCCGTTCCGAACACTGTGTCACTACCGTTAAGTTGGATGCATCCAACTTTCATACATGGTATGTCTCCTTCGAGCTTTTAGCCAAAGCTTAGGAATGTTACTCTCACCTTACATCTGTTGCTCTGCATGTGTCTGTTATCGATGCCAATGACAAAACGAACCAGGCCTATGATCTGTGGACTAAGGAGGACTTCGGAGTCATGACATAGATGGTGAATAGTGTTGATCCCAAGACCAGTCAATCTCTTCTTCACCTTCCGACGGCCAAACCTATGTGGGATCCGCTCTCACATGTCTATTCTCACCAGCAAATCCAAAGAAAGTGTTTGACATATACAAAAAATTGGCAAAAAAGGAGTATTCAGCTAATGGTTCGATTGAAGACTTTTACAAACAGTGTCGTGCTCTCTGGGATGAATTTGAGATCTATCATCCCTTGTCTGTTGATATCAAAGAAATACATCATCAATGCAACGAGCGTCAACTGGTTCAGTTCCTTTCTAGTCTACCATTGTCTTTCTCTTGGGTGGTCGACCAGATATTGTCCAGTGACCTACTACCAACACTCTATGACATCCTGAAGCGTGTACAATGTCTTTTGTCGGTCACATCACAACTTCTTGTCCGTTCTGGAGACTTCTACCGTGGTTGGGGTCGTGGTCATGGATGGGACGGGGATGTTCTACTGAAGGCCTTCTCTGAGGTCCACCTTCAACCACTCTGGTCGTGGTCGCACACTCTTGGCTAACTCTGTTGCACTTACTATGGCCACACGAATCACACTGAGGATCGTTGTTGGGCCAAGCATGAGGAACCAGCCTAGGCTAACCAAGTCACTATTGAGACTCATGATTCTACACCATCCTCATCATCCCAGCCTTCTGTAGATTGGATCCGCTCTGAGTTCAAAAAAGCTTCTCTAGTCATGCCTACCTGTCTCTACTACTCCTGATGGCTTTGTTGACGGAGGTTCTGCCTTCTTATCTATTCTACACCTTATGGTAAAAATAAACGTGGAATCGATTCTGGCGCCTCATCCCATATTTCTGGCAATTCTGCACTTCTTTTTGAACTCAAGAATAACACTACTATTCCGCCAATTACTCTTATTGATGGCTCTCAGACTCTTGTGCATGGCAAATGCAGTATATGCACCCCTGTCAGTCTATTATTGCGCTTCGCTCTTTATGTTCCTAAGATTTCTTTCAATTTACTATCTGTCAGTAAAACTATGAAGAGTCTCTAGTGATCCATTACATTTGACCCGGACGGTTGTGTTTTTCAGGATCTCTGTATGAAGATGAGGATTGGTGCGGGCCATGAGGGATCATATGGACTCTACTAATTGGATATGCTGAAGAATATTGCTCTGCTGACTGCATTTGTGACAGGCATGCGATGGCATTATCGGCTAGGCCATCCGTCTATTGCGAGAATAAAGCATCTAATTCCTGCTATATCATATTCTATTTTTCATTGTGAAACTTGCATGTTGGGCAAGCAAACTCGTATTAGTTATTCAAATTTAGCTTCTATTGGTTCTAAAACGCCCTTTGATATTGTGCATGTTGATGTTTGGGGCCCCTGTAATATTCCAAGTACCTCTGGGTTTCGGTACTTTATGAACTTTATTGAGGACTTTTCTCGGACTACATCGTTGTTTTTATAGAGAGATCAGTCCCATATGCTTTATAATATCACCACCTTCTTTGATGAAATCCACACCTAGTTTGCATCACCAATTGAAATTTTTCGAACTGATAATTCCCTAGAGCTTATACAATCCTCTATCAGCCAGTTTTGTCATAAGATGGGTACTATTCATCAAACTTCCTGCTCTTGCACCCCTCAAAAAAATGAGGTAGCTGAGCACAAAAACTTGCCACCTACTCAAAGTTGCTTGCACTCTCCTCTTTAATTATAATGTACCCAGGCCGAACCTGTTTACTGCCTGCTATCTCATTAATCGCATGCCCTACTCGGTGACAGGAAATCAAGTGTCTTCTCAAGTTTTGTACCCGAATGCTCCACTTTTTTCTATTCCTCCTAGAATTTTTGGCAGCACTTGCTTTGTCAAGAATTTGTGTCCTGCTTTGACAAAGCTTGACCCGCGATCTACGTAGTGTGTTTTCTTGGGGTACTCTCGGACTCAAAAAGGGTATAGCTGCTACAATCCATCTGCAAAGAAGTGGTTTTCAGAACTGATGTGGTTTTCTTTGAGCATATGTCATTCTACTCTACAACCGGTTCTACTTTGACACCTGATCTTTTGGATGATACACCTCTGCCTTTGTCTATTGAGACTGATGTGTCACCTACTATAGTTGCTTCGTCTCCACCTCTGAAAGTATATCAGCAAAGACCAAAAGCTACAACTCCCTTCATGACACCTACTTTACCAGATCCTCCATCTTCATATGTAGATCTCACACAGCCACATGTACTCTCTGATTTAGATGTACTAATTGGTCAACGTGAAGGGTTGCAGTGTTGTACTATACATCCTATTGGAAATTTTTGTTCTACTGCTAATCTTGGCACTAGCTTTGCCAGTTTCACTTCTACTTTATCAGTTATCATGATTCCTAAGAATGTTGCTTAGGACTTGCAAAATACAGCATGGCGCCATGCTATGGAAACTAAAATGCAGGCCCTTACTGATCAGCATACACGGGACTTGGTTGAGCCCCCTACCAGTTTTTCTCTTGTGGGATGTCGTTGGGTCTTTACAGTCAAGTATCAGCCGAATGGCACCATTCAAAGACTAAAGGCTTGCCTGGTGACCAAAGGCTAGACCCAGACATATGGAGTTGACTACTTTGAGACATTTTCTCCTACGGCTCAGTCAAATTATAGTCGTGCTCTTATTTCTGTGGTCGTTAATTGTGATTGGCATCTGTTCAACTGGATGTCAAAAATACTTTCTATTAAATAGTGCTTTATTTAGTTCTTTATATTCTCTTGTTATTTCCCTATTCTATGTGGACCAATATGTAATTGTTCATTCTATAAATATATGTGGTACACACATTGTGAACCCTAACCCTTACAGACAACTCAAGATGGTACCAGAGCAGGTTCTCTAGACGCCACCCTCCCGTAGCCATCGCTCTGTCTCTCTCCCCCTTCCCCGCCGGCGACGCCCCCCTGCCCGCCGCCCGCAGCCACTGTTGTGGCGCTAGCCCGCCGCCGCCGTTGGCCCTCCGTGTGGAGTTGGTCATTAGTGCAGCCTGCACAATCTTTTTCGCCTCTGGTTGTTCGTGTTGAGGGTCTTCGGTGCCCTACCCCTTCTCTCTGCCTGCGTTTGTCCTTGAGTCGTCGGGTTCTCTGCGGCGCCTCGGCGTAGTCTACATGTAAGTGGGTCCTTCCCGTTGCTATATCTGCCTGTTGCCGCCTAGCTGGAGGATCGAGGCGATTCTGACTCATGTTGTTGTTCTCTACCTTTTTTTGACTCGGCCTCCCTCATGGCTTCCTCCATGAGGACTTTCGTCGTCAAGTGACTACTGTGAAGCCAGATGGGCGCAACCTATCAACATTGAGTTTGCTCCATGGAGATCTTTGCGAAGTCACAAGGCAAGCATTCCCATCTGACTGAGGCCACGCCTCTTGCTCCACCCAGTACTGCTGAGTCCAAGGAGAAAAAATTTATGATGACTGGGTCAAGGATGACTCGGTCGTGATGACGTGGATTCTGAACAGCAGTGAAACTCACATCAGCGTTACTCTTCTTTGTCTCCCGACTGCCAAGGAGATGTGGGATCAACTAGCAAGCACCTACTCGCATAGCAAGAATCCGAAGGTGTTTGACCTAAACAAACAGTTGTCCCGTCTGCACTTCATTGGGCCCGATATTGCTGACTACTTTTTGACCTTTAAAGGCGTCTAGGCTGAGCTTGAGAATCTTCATCCCTTATCTACCGACTTAGCCACGATGCAAAGATAACGGCAGGAACTCTAAGTTGTCCAGTTCCTCTGTGGCCTTCCTGACTCATATGCTAGTGTGGTTGACCAGATTCTCACCAGTGATCCTTTACCCGCGTTGGAGAGTGCTTTTCAGCGTCTTCAACGCCTGTCGGCTTCCTCGTCGGATCTGCCTTCTGACACTAGTGACCCTACTGCTCTTGCTGCTATGTCTGGTTGTGGTCGTGGTCGTGGTAGGGGTCGCGGTCAACCTTCAGACAATCGTTCTTCTGCTCCTAGACGGGGACGTGGGTCGCTTGGTCGCCCTTGGTCGTAGCTCATCTGTTGATACTTCTGGAGGTGCCGCTACTCATCGATACTGTGACTTCTATAGTCGCAACAACCGTACTGAAGACAGATATTGGAAGAAACATGGCACACCTGCGTGGGCCAATGTTGCGTCTGAGGGTGCTTCTCAGACACCTTCTATTGCTCCCGCGACCGCCTCTACTATTGAGTTCATCCGCTCTGAGGTGGGACGTCTCCTACTTGAGAGCACTGATGCTTCCTCCTCATCTGCTGCTGAATTCGGAGCTCACGCTGCCACTTACACTGGTTGTGATTATGCCTACATGAGTGCTCCTTCTAGGCTAATATCAAATGGGTGATTGACTTTGGAGCCGCTTCTCATATCTCTGACAAACGTTCTCTTTTTATAGACTGTCTAAGCCTTGTTCTAAATCTGTTGTTATGCTTGCTAATGTATCTAAATTTGTTGTATCTGGAATTGATGATATCTTTGCTCAAGTCCTTCTGCGATCTACTTTATATGTGCCAAATTTTCCGCTAAGCTTGTTGTCTGTCAGTAAAATTGTACGCAATCTGAACTGCAGTCTGACCTTTGCACCAGGTACTTGTGTTTTTCAGGACCTTCGCACGAGGATGAAGATTGGTGGGGGGTATGAAGGACCTGATGGACTCTACTAGTTGGATGAGTTGAAACGGATTGGCACTACGGCTCTGGCTTCAGCATTATCATCTTCTGTTTCCGCATTACAATGCCATTTTAGACTTGGGTATCCATCAGCTGATAAATTAAAACATGTTATTTCTGGTGTAGGCATGCACAACTTTCAGTGTGAAGCATGTCAATTAGGCAAACAATCAAGAAGTGTATTTCCCAAAAAATCTCAGATTGGTAGCAAAAATATTTTTGATTTGGTGCATGCTGATGTATGGGGTCCTTGTCATGTTCCAAGTTTGTCTGGCAATAAATATTTTATTTTGTTCATTGATGATTACTCCCGTGCTACCTAGTTGTTTCAGTTGAAAGACAGATCCCAAGTTCTGCCTACTATTAAGCTCTTCTTTGCTGAAATTAAAACTCAATATTCTATGCCTATTAAAATCATGCGTGCTGATAATGCTTTGGAATTTGTTCAAGAAAATGTTGAATTATTTTGTCGTTCTGTGGTTATTGTTCAAAAGACTTCTTGTGCTTATACACCCCAACAGAATGGTGTTGCTGAAAGGAGAAATAGGCATTTACTTGAAGTTACTAGAACCATCATGTTGCATTCTAATGTTCCCAAACATTTTTGGCCTGAAGCGATTCTTACTGCCTATTTTCTGATAAATCGTATGCCTTCATCTGTTATTGGGAATAAAATTCATGTACAAGTACTACCGCCCAATCTTCCTCTATTTTTTGTACCTCCAGGAATTTTCGGGTCGACTTGTTTTGTTCGCTTACTTGGACCAACTCAAGACAAGTTGTCGCCTCGAGCTGAAAAATGTATTTTTCTGGGATACTCACGGACTCATAAAGGATACTGTTGCTATAGCCATGTTACTAAAAAATGGTTCACGAGCAGTGATGTAGTTATCTTTGAAGACACTCCTTACTACTCTACTAAGGGGAACATGTTGAGTTCAGATCTCATTGCGGCGCCTCTGCCTATTATTAGTGATTCTACATCTACTGTGCAACCTGATGAGACTATGTCTCTTCCTCTCATTGTTTACCAACGCAGGAATCGGCCATTGCAGCCTACTCCTGCTCAAGACCCCCCACTGAAAACCAATCTTCTCCTTCAGAAGGTCCTGCCCCTGCCGAGGTAACTTCTGATCTAGATTTACCTATTGCTCTTAGGAAATGTACTAGATCATGTACATCTCATAATATTGCCAACTATGTCTCTATTGCGCATTAGAGTGTTCACGTTAGTAATTTTGTTGTTGCTCACTCTGTTGTATCTGTACCCAAAAATGTGCATGAGGCATTACAGAGTACGACCTGGGTGCATGCCATGACTGAAGAGATGGTTGCTCTCACTGACAGATGTACTTAGAATCTGGTTGATCCTCCTGATTGTAAACCTGTTGGATGTCGTTGGGTTTACACTGTCAAGTATCATCCTGATGGAACTGTTGAATGCCTGAAGGCCCGCCTCGTAGCGAAAGGGTACACTCAGACTTATGGTATTGATTACTTTGAAACTTTTTCTCCTGTTGCCAGGCTAAATTATGTGCGGGTTCTTCTATCTGTGGCAATCAATATGGATTGGCCCCTTATCCAGTTGGACGTGAAGAATGCCTTCCTTTATGGTGATCTCCAAGAGGAGGTCTATATGGAGCAACCGCCTGGGTTTGTTGCTCAGGGGGAGTCACGTAAAGTATGCCGCCACAAAAAGTCTATTTATGTACTCAGGCAGAGTCTGTGTTCCTAGTTTGATAAACTGAGCAAGATTCTGTCTACCTATGTCTTTCTCAGATCTCATGTTGATCATTTTGTCTTTATTAAAAAGACATCCTTTGGTATTGTGGTTCTTATTGTGTATGTTGACAACATTATTTTATCTGGCAGTGATCTCTCTGCAATTAATGCTACTAAAGCCTACTTATGCAAGCATTTTGTCACTAAAGATCTGGGTAAACTGAGATACTTTCTGGGGAATGAAGTTTCTAGGACTACTAATGCTCTTGTTCTATCACAACGAAAGTATGTTCTTGATCTTCTACAGAATACTGGAATGCTTAGAGCTCGGCCTACTGATACACCTCTAGATCCTAATGTGAATTGGGATGATGATGAATCCCCTCTGTATTTTGACAGTAAAAGATATACAAGACCTGTTGGCAAACTAATCTATTTGACTGTCACCAGAGCTGACATTTCTACTGTTGTTGGTCTTGTTAGTAGGCATCTTGACAAGCCTAGACAGTGTCATTCGGATGCACGGTGTCATATCTTGAGATATCTGAAGAAAGCTCCTTGTAAAGGCCTATTTTATAGAAAACATGGTCATTGTTCTCTTGAAGGCTATTCTGATTCTGATTATGCTGGAAGCAAAAATAGACAGAAAATCTACTTCTGGTTACTGTACCTTTGTTGGTGGAAATCTGGTTACCGCAAAAAGCAAAATGTTGTTGCTAGATCTAGTGCTGAGGTCGAGTACCATGCTATGGCTCATACTGCATGTGAACTTCTGTGGGTGCAGTCTCTTCTAAAAGAACTTGATGTGGGATCTTCAGCTCCTATTTCTATGCACTGTGATAATAAAGCAACTATTTTTATTGCAAATAATCCTATCTTTCATGAGCGGACCAAGCACATTGAAGTTGACTGCCACTTTATCAGAGAATCTATTCTGACTGGTCGTATTTGCACTCCTTTTACTCGCTCAGAAGATCAAGTTGCTGATATCTTCACCAAGTTGCTAGCCAAGAAACATTTCAGCTCTCTTGTGGACAAGTTGGGCATGATTGATATCTATGCTCCAACTTGAGGGGGAGTGTTAAATAGTGTTTTATTTAGTTCTTTATATTCTCTTGTTATTTCCCTATTCTAAGTGGACCTATATGTAATTGTTCATTCTATAAATATACGGGGTACACACATTGAGCACCCTAACCCTTATAGACAACTCAAGACTTTCTTATATGGTGACCTGCAAGAAGCATAGTCACAAATTTGGAATTCTATATACGTAGGGTCAAGATGAAAAATTCAGAAATCGGTATTTATGCGGAAAATTCGGATAAAACCCGGTCAACATACGGTAAAAGTTCAGTCATGTATTAGGAAAAAATCGGTAAAAAAAATAGATTATATATATACATATATGTATATATATACATGTATACATACACACACACACACACACAAATATATATATATATATGTATACACACAGTCACACACATAATGATTTAAAATGACTAAACATCAAATTGGTTACCCTAATATTAGAAGAAGGGGAAGAAGTAGGAGCAACAAAGAGCAGGCACAAATCAGGGAAGAAGAGGGGAGAATGGAGGAGGAACATGGAGCATACATGTAGAATGTCGAGGGTGAGGAAGGTTGGACGGTTTTGTGAAAGCCTGCTGCAAGTAAAAAAGGACATGAAAAAAATAAATGTGAAGCAAAAGTACAAAATTGTATAAACGGCAAAAAACGCTTGAAACGCGTTTATTACGCAATACACGAATAAAACATGTTTAAAACGTATTATTCGGTTTGGAGTTTAAAACGGTCGTCGTATACGGCAGGTGAATAATTCATGTTTTAAACGCGTTTTAAAAAAAACAATATATGATTTAGCTATGGCAGGAAGAAGTGTATATGAAGCAACCACTTGGGTTTGCTGCTCAGGAGGAGTGTTCTAAGGTGTACAAGTTGCACAAAGCCATTATGGGCTAAAACAGAGTGCATGAGCCTAGTTTGATTCATGAGAAATTTGTCTTTCGTTGTTCTCACTCGGATCACTTTGTGTTTATTAAGACTGGTTTTGGCCTTGTTATTCTTATTGTTTACTTTGATGATATTATCTTATCTGGAAGTGATCAAGAAGGCATCCAGGCTACTAAGGAGTACTTGGAAAAACACTTTATCACAAAGAACTTAGGGAGACTGAGATATTTTTTGGGCATCTAATTTTCTAGCTCCTCTTCCGGCATCTGTCTATCTCAACAGAAATATGTTGTGGATCTCTTGGCAGAAACAAGTATGCTAGGAGTCAAACCTACAAGTACTCCTTTGGATCCCAATACCAACTGGGATGACGATTTTTCTCCTCCATACTTTGATAATCACCGATATCACAAATTAGTGGGTAAGCTTAAATATCTAACAGTCACTAGAGCTGGCATATTTTCTGCAGTTGGATCATTCAGTAGATATCTAGATAAGACGAGGAAATGAACTGGGATGTTGTGTGTCATATTCTGAAGTATTTGGAAAAATCTCCAGGAAAGGGCTTATTGTACAGGAGGCATGGGCATTGCAAACTCATAGGATTCTCTGATTCTGACTATGCAGGCAGCAGGATAGGTCGCAGGTCTACATCTGACTATTTTACCTTTGTGGGAGGTAAAATTGTCACCTGGCACTGTAAGTAGCAGGAAGTGGTTGCCCGCTCTAGTGCTGAGGCTGAGTACAGAGCTATGGCTCATACTACGTGCGAACTATTGTGGCGGCCGCCGCTGGGGGGAGGGAGCGTCACCTTGACGCTTTCCTCCCCCTGGCCTTTAGCCACGGTGAGGTAAGTGACATGGGAATAGAGTCTAAATCGTTGGGTCTCTCCCTTGGTTGTGTGGGTCGAAGAGGCGAAGCGACGCGTGGCGGGGAGTCAATTTTCGGTTTCGCGGTTCGCATTCCGACTATGTCGACTCCACTCCGTTCAAGAGTGATGGAGGGAGAGTAGGCGTTCCCAACAGGATCTGGACTCTAGTTGTTGCTCCGTCATCGCAGGTGGATGGGGCTCACTCCTTCACAGGCACCTTTTCCTCCCTCTCCCAAGGTTGATGACGATCCTCAATGTCGACTGGGCTCCTGCTACGACGTCTTTGGCGGCGATTGGGCTACCTACTTCTAGTTGGTTAGTTTGGGTATTCTCCAACGCGATTGGCGGGGCTCCTCCCAACAATGCATCGGCGGCGTCTCCCATCTGGGAACTGGCGGCTCCTGATCTCGTTTGACTTCTGGTAATACGTGGATGGCCCCTGGCCATGGTTTTGACCTCAGATTCTCCCTTGGTGGATATAGAGGTGGCGGGTTTCTCTCTAGGCGGCTAGGGATCTTTCTCTGGTCCGCCCGGTGACGACCCCACTTAGCTACTGGATCTGGTGGCGGCGCCTCCCAGTATTGGGTTTCTTCCCCGACACAGACGCAAGATCCCACGACAGGTCGCCTAGCGCTGCCTGTGCTGGTTTTCACCAGCAAGTGTCAGGAGTTCGATGATATCGTTTTGGTGGAGCTGAGTTGGGTCTCAGGCCCTGGTGTTCTGGTCTGCCGGCGGTGGTCCTCCGCCTGTCAACAGCGCTGGCCCCTCCACGGGGCCCTCGTCAACGGGATTTCAAGGCGATAGAGCTCTCCCCCTATTGGCCTTGCTTCTGCATGAGGGATTGTCCTTAGGGTGTTCGACGGTATGCTTCTATCTGGTGTTGGCCTTCGGCCACA
Source organism: Alisma plantago-aquatica (assembly GCA_963693085.1). Taxonomy (NCBI): domain Eukaryota; kingdom Viridiplantae; phylum Streptophyta; class Magnoliopsida; order Alismatales; family Alismataceae; genus Alisma; species Alisma plantago-aquatica. The sequence continues at coordinate 726,667,883 of OY856410.1, read as the reverse complement.
TGAAGGATGAAGGCAATGAAGATAAAGTACAGGAATGCATGAGGCGTGGAGTTTCTCTGCTTGTTGATCTGCATTCCAGTGCTTTATTTGAAGCCCGAACAGGATACAGTTTCTAGATGCAAATTGTGGCTGTCAACAGCTAATTGCCTTTGGTTGTATGCGGCTGTTTGCTAGGTGACCATGTCCACTCTTTGTGGGTGATCTGAATGTCGTGGCTCCATGGTTGCCTGCCTTCAATTGTAGAAGTCTAAAGGGGATTTTTTGTTGGTGCCTCTTTGGTCTAGTTAAGGTGTTCTGCTTGGTTCCTATTTGGGTGAAGTATTGAATCAGGTGCATATGATCCAATACTTCAGGGAGGAGGCAGTGAGTGGCAGTCATATCTTCTCCATATTGATTCCTTTGTGATCCAGCTGATATCTCGCTTGGGAGGAGGGACAGGGGATGGCTTATCTTTTTTATTTGGTAGTTGGGTTGTAGTTTCATATGGGCGTATTTGTGGGTGTTTCTAATGGTCTTGTATGCAGCTCCTTCCCCCCTGCTAGGTCTCTCTGGTTTGTTATTTTTCCTGTTTCTTTTTCTAACTTGTTTCAATTTGGAGTTTTATGTTGGTTTGATCCCTTGTATATCCCCCTGCGTGGGGATTAGGGATCTAGTTGTCTCCCTTAGGGGCACATTTTGTACCCAAAGTTTTGGTTTTATAGTAACAGATTTTTGCGCGACCAAAAAATACGTGCGAACTGTTGTGGGTTTGTGGCCTTCTAAAGGAGTTTGATATTTCTGATTCTTTGCCTATTCCTATGCATTGTGACAATAAAGTAACTACATTCATTGCCAGCAATCCAACATTTCCTGAGTGCACCAAGCATATTAGGGTGGATTGTCATTTTGTCAGAGAAGTTGTTTTGTCTGGACACATTACTACTCCGTACACTCATTTTTCTAATCAAGTAGCAAACATCTTCACAAAGCCTCTTCCAAAGATCACATTTGCTACCATGGTGCACAAGCTAGGTATGATTGATATCTATGCTCCAACTTCAGGGGGAGTGTTGACTTATTTGCTTGTATTTCTTGTTCTTATTTCTGTAATTGTTTCCCATATCTCTTATGTATGGCTTTACCTTTATCTCTTGGATTATAAAGGAGTGAGCATCATATTTGTTTATTCATCGAATAATACAGTCTCTTCCACACTTCTCTTCATCAGATTTTTTTTTGAACATGTGTAATCTAAGAGGTATACATCAAATCTGTATGGTTGGATTATGTAGTAGCATCGTAAACATCTTAAGTATAGAATAAGTATAACTAAAATATACTAAGGTATACAATTCTTTTAACCATACACACACAGAGCCTAGCTCAAATACACTTAAGAGTATATATATCGCGTTGTATGCTCAAGTGGTGTCAAGGCCGATTCTTTTGAATAATTCAAACAACTCGTCTTCACTATTATAGTTTGCATACCAAAATTTAGCTCATTTGGATGCTTTTGAGGCATTCATCCAAGAAGAAGAACACATAAATTTTTCAAATATGTGGTTTATGTTGTCCTTAGAGTTTTGATGCATGACCAAAAAGTGTCTAAGTGAGCTCAAAACCTCAATGTAGTCATTTTATATTTAACAAGATAAATGGTTTTGGATTTTCAAGATAATCGCTATTTAGATGGTACAAAACAATTCTAGTGTATAGTGTCACTGATATGTGTATCCTAGCTTCACTCTATAGACTATACACAGACAAGCGCGCGTGGTTGTAAAATATTTGGTTGATTGACTTATCATCAAATTCTCTATACTTATTTTATTACTGAATTTGGTATGGCCAATGAACAGGTATATATGAATCCAGTTTAAAACTTCAATAGAACTATGGGAGCCTGTTAGTCACTAAGAAGCAGTGGACTGTCTGACTGCAATATCGGTGTCCAATTATATATTTCTTGCACGAGTAAAACAACTCCAGTTGAATAAACAATACCAACAACAAGCTGGCTTTTTCTTTCTTAAAACAATTGCATGCAAAGCATCTGACGAAGACATTATAATCACATGTGAATGAAATATGCAGCACTGAGAACGGACTTACCTTTTACTTTTTGTTCGTATTGTTGTTTGTCTTTCAACATTAGAGACGCAGCATCACCATTTAGTGGATCTGACGGGTTGGGGTAAAGTAAAAGTTGCGGCAGGAAAACCTCAAATATGTTTAAGAGATCTGATGCATTAGAAAGAAGCTGATCAATGACAATATGTTATGAAGGAGACCAAAAAAAAGTTAGGAGAATAGATATTATCCAGCGTGTATGTCATTAGATAAAAAGTTATTGGATTCCTCAAATTACCACATACAGAAATACAATAGTTAGTCAAGCTGTTTGGATAACATGCAATTTAGAGTAGGGCGCTAAGGTAACATGTGCTGATCCAAGGACAGCAAAATCAACGCACATCACTAATTTGAACTGCATCATTTTTGCTTTCTATACATACATGACCTATAAGTGTCCAAATAAACTCAAATTTTATATATAAGCTATTCAAAAGATGTTTAAGAAGATCGACGGTTTAGATTCTCAAAGAAAATGTTGTAGGAGGAAAACCATTGAGGTCTACAGTGTGTTCTTTACACTCAAGTGTGTTATATGTATGTATGTATATATATATATATATATATATATATATATATATTGTTGTGACCAAAAGTGTCTGTGTCCTATGTTTCTTAAAATCACCTTGTCTCGTCTTTGTGTCCCTGTCTGCATTTGTGTCTGTGGCCATGTCCATGCTTCTTAGTCCACAAGTGGACCTACCTGCCTATGCCATAATCTATGTTTTCTTGGCAAGGCAGTGCAACAGGTACAGGTCTCCTCTTCTCTAGTTGCTTCATCTTTCCTCTATCTACCATAGCTTCAAGGTTTGTCAAAGAAGACACCACGCAGTCGTTTATGGAACTCCCTACTGGCTTTGCCATCAAACATATAATTCCACATGTGCAAGTGACGTATGTGAAGCTTCACAGTAATAACTATGTTATCCAATCCTCTTATAAGAGCCATGTAAATTCCCATGGTCACATAGGTCGCGTACGACATATCTCAATTATCCGACACACCTCTCCTACCTCAGACCTTAAACATATGGCAACTTGTGGTTTGGAAGTAGTGGGCAAAAGAAGATACTAGTAATGCCAAAGGCTGCTCCTCACTAGCATGGAGAAGTGAATTGTCAATTATATGCCATGTCCTTGAAATTACAAAGAAGTCTGGAACCTATTGGCTCAAATATATTCTGCCAAGAAGATCATTTCTATGTTTTTGAGATATACATAAGTAATCTACATCTCATGAAGTGACTGCCTTTTGCATATCTCTATTCTATTTTTCAGGAATGAATGTAAATCATAATCCCATGACCATTAACTATTTTGCAAATCATTGGGAGAAGATTCAGCTGAATTAATTTCGCATGAAACTACCTATAATTGCATTTCTTCAGCTCTTATTGTGTCTTGACATATGCAGTCTTCCCTAGTTGTCTCCTTTACTAGTCATGAATTGTGTTTAAGAGAAGTTTGGGGAGAAGCATGAGAAACCTGAATGGGCAATCAAGTTATCACCATAGACAATTTTTTAGGTGGGAAACATCTCTAATGCTCCCCTAATCCGACATGTATCGAGGATACGGAGTACTTGTAGATGCACTATTTTAACTAAGGAAATGTGCAAGCCTGGCAAACTGGGTGGGTGGGTCGAGTTTGGTTTGGGTCATTGCGGCTGGGGGTCAGAATTACGCGATTGTAAATGGGGTCAGATTTGTTGTACGGGTGCCCGCCCAGGCGGCCACCTGGCCTCCAAAAAATGGGGTCGAGTTTGGTTGGGCGGCCGCCTAGGCGGCACCTAGGCGCCAACTGGGCCTAAAATCTGTTTTTCTTTTCCTTTGTATCTTCTTTTCATTTCTTTTGACACCTATTCTTCCTCTTTGGTCTTTCCTCTTGCTTTTCTTTTCCTTTACAGCTCTATCAAGCAGCAAAATTGCTGCAATGTCACTGCATTCCTATTTGTTTTCATTTCTTATTTTTGCATTATCAAGCAGCAAATTGCTGCTAACTTTTAGAGTTACTGCTGCCGCACTATTATGATATTATCCATTTACTGCTGCTCCACTTACCGACTTACTATATACTACATAACTTTTTAATTCTTCATCCTCCTATCTCTATTGCAGCACTTACTGATTTACTATATACTACATAGTTTATTCTTCTTCATCCTCCTATTTCTATAGTCTGTTTATAAATCTTTTGTATGAATGTACTCACATTAATACAATGCTAATTTCTTCCTTGAATTTTCAGTTTTCTTACTCTAGTGTTTTTATATTAGATTTAATTATTCATATCTATACATATAGGCACTATATTGTTTCTCATCTTTTGGACCTCCTTTCTACTTTCATTTTGTTATTTCTTCTTCTTCCTCTACCAATCTTCTTCTGCTTTATTTATTTCTCTCCATGGTTTCACCATACGTCAGGTTCCTGCTACATGATGCTCTACTTTTTCTTCTGTTTTTGTCGTTCTTTCTTTGTCCATCGTTCTCCCCAATCTGCTTGTTGATTTCTTTTCAAAATTTGTTACTCTTCCTCAAGTAGATCAATATTCCTTTTTCCTTTTCTTTCCTATTAGTAATTCCTATTGATTCATATATTGCTCATACGTTAATATATAACTATATGTCTATATATGTAAAAGAAAAAAAATAAAACGCCATAGGCTGTCTGGGCGTCCCTAGGCAACGCCTGATCGCTTGGATGCCTAGACAACCTAGACTTTTAAATGATTGAAGTACTAAATTTCCTCTCATGAACTATAGCTACAAGGACAAAGAAATCACATAATAATACGCAGCTTAAGAGAGTATGATGTATAAATTTATACATATGTTATCTAGTTTAGGTAGCTTATGTGAAAATCAGGGAACATAACTAATAAGTATAATAGTAAGTATAACATGGTGTTGGGCTGCTAGCAATGTCCTAGAACAGCAACATTTCCAGATTGAAGAGTACAATACTTTGTATACGAAATAAATGGACCACTGTAAGTGCCCAAGCGTTCGTACGCTTGATCTGCGAATTAAATACATCAAGGTCAGGTCAGGTTGGGTTCACTTTTCGGCATGTTCCGGTCCTTAATCCAAATTCAATTTAAATGATTCAATGGCCCATTTTGACATCTCTACATTTCGGTACACAGATAATTTCTTGAGATTGAGGTTGTTTATAATAAATGTGGTATACTTTCTCAGAAAGAGTATACATTGAATCTTCTAAATGAAAGAGATTTTTAGTGAAGCCTCCCTCAAGGACCAAACGCAGCCTTTGGAAAGGTTAAAATACAACACTAGAAGGCAAAAAAAGGGTATAAGATGTTGGTTGGCAAACAGTTTACCACCCCTTTCCTACAGAGAGAACTGTGATGTTAGTCCTGAGATTTACGAAGATTCTCTTTTGAGTGTTTTGGGGACATAACAAACTCCGCCCGTAATGAAGAAATTTCTCAATAATTGACATCAGTTCAAAATTGTACAAAAGTTTCATATCGGCATCTCTAGGCCCGAATGAGGATTTTGTTTATGTCTCTTCATCGAGAGGAGATGGGATATACCTATGTCGACAAGATGGCCCCATTCCCCACTCTAAAATATTATGTTTGACATTTCGTTCTTGTGGGTATTATATGTTGATTCACATGCAAGTCCAAGTAGGCATGACGATTTTGCTCGAACCGACCCGACTGAACCCAAAATTTAAGGATTTTTTCTAGCCATGGGCAAGGTTGGTGGGTGTTGCATAGGCTCCGATTGGTTCACTGTAACTGGTATGGAAAATTTATGAACTGCAGTTTCTTAAGCAATTTTTCATGATTGGTTTAAAGTAAGTGCTGGAATTTGAGTTCCGTTACTTCCGGGAAGATACAGACTTACATACAAAATACAATTCCTGAGTTCCCTCTTAAGAAGAGCGGAAAACAGGTTCCGGAACAATTAACAACATTTCATGTACAATTATATTCTTCATTCTTCATAAATGACACATGTAAAATATTTATCACTGGATATGTTAGCGGTGTGGACATAGTTTATTGTCAAAACTATAACATGCTATGACAAAATACTATACACTATAATCGCTCTATGTACAACAATTTACATTACAACTAACAATATATGTGTGATTTATAAAATAAAAGATATATGAACACTACGAAAAAATAATCACAACACACCATATGACAAAATGTGATTTACCTAACATATTTTTGTTATTCATGTTTAAATAATATGATGTAAAAATAATAATTAACTATAACCGTATGTGAAGAATATATTAAAAATTTATGGTGTACATTTTGTTAAACAATGATGAACCAAAACTTATATTTACAAATACATAAAATGTAGATATTATTGTAATACTTTGTACATACAAAGTGAAATATAAATATTGTGATGTGATTTTAACCACAATATTTGATTTAAAATTATAATTTATGCAACATTAGAATTTTTTTAAAAGAGCAACATCTGCACAAGGACCACTTGTTGAAGTTATCATGGTTAAACAATATAAACATTATTAACGAATATGATTATTTCTTTGTCTTTTCTGTCATTACTTATTATATATTAATAGTAAAAATCAACAACATTTTAATGATTTCTAAATTTATATTTACAAGAAACCAATCACATGGGAGTGAATGGACTTTAGTTCCAGAAACTGAACTAGAGTTTCCAGAAAATGTGTTCCACATAAATTATGACTTACACCAAGTCAAATCTTTTCCCGTGTATGCTTGTTGCCCATACTCGATATCGGCTCGGACGTCACCGACGACATCTAATATGTGCAAAGTTGCATATGCCTCTTTCTCCCTCCCCCACCAAGATATCACGCCAGCCTCTGATGCCATCTTCAACGACCAAGGAATTTAATGACCGATACCGATGTCATTTCGACAGCTTGGATATAGATATTTACCGGTATACCGAAGAAAATATTGACAGATGCAACCCTGGCCATATCGACGCCAAAATGAACGAATTAAATCATGAAATTTTACAGGTGTAATCTCTACACCTAAATGCATCGTTTTATGCAATAAAATTCTAGAAAGGGTATGTTGGGGGGGGGGTGTCTATCATGTGGGAGGTAGGAAACTTGTCATGTTTTCTGCGGATTTCGATGAAGGATTTTGATGACAAAATATTGGAATTCAGATTTGGAATTTTACTACCATAATCCATAAACATAAATACACACACTTATGCAATAATATCCAATTTACAACACATGAATAGCATAGTAGCTTACTAACTCATATGAGTTGTTATGTGGAGTTACACACTGATTCTCCATACAATATTGAGTTGATATGGTTGCCATATTGCTCCCATCACATGTACATTATATAAGGTTGGTGGTATGAACTATGAAGTTACGTGTTGCTCATACACGTCATGTACAATACTATATAAGTGTATAATACTTGTTCATATTATGTAATCAAACATGATATGTTTTAGAATTTTACAGTAGTATGTCTACATATGCATCATATTAGATTCTGAAAGAAAATATACAGCAGGGCTTTCTATTGCTCTTCTTCAATATGTGACTTTGACAATTAACTTCATGACTGTCAAGGAAGTTAGGCACTATCACTATAGTGACACCTTTTCTCCGTCGTTGTTTGTTACCACATGATCTTGATATGCGGTAGTGAGTTTCTCCATGATTATGCACAATAGCGGGATAAGTATAAAAGCCATTATTACCATGCCCACTTTATGCATGTCGTGGGGATGCGATAATATAAAAGTGTAGTTACCATGTCAACCATGAGTGCCATATATAAACAAATATAAGACTACAAAATTAGAAAATCTATACTTTTTTACAATATTTTTGTTTGTTGTGTTGCGAAGTAGTACATTTTCTTCCTTGGTATGATAAAAACACTAGTAAGAAGAACATATATATACTAATTAGCTTACTACTAAAAATGATAGCAAATTATACTTATATTTTGTGGATTGTTTAGGTATATTACTGTGATTTTAATGTAGATTATGAGAAAGTGGTGTAGATCTAAGAACACATACAATTAGGGAGACATAAAAAAGCAGATGGCGGGATCTTTGCCAAAGGCATTTTGGGATGAATTTACATATTAATTGAGATAGATGAAGTGTAAATGAGAGAAATGGTAGAAAACATTAAGGCATACCTTAGATTAGACCTATCTGAGCCCTAGTTGTCGAGATCCCTTTGCTCCGCCATTTCCTCCTCTCAAACAACAGAAACAGACTCAAACACGCAAAATATCGGTACTTCTGTCGGTATACTAGTAAATTTCGTCGAAATTTGGCGGTATTTAGCGGTATATCATCAGTATACCGATATTTGCAATCGTATCGATACACTCGCAGCATATCGTAACCGATGGTGTCGAAATCGAAATTTCGCCCATTTCGACGACATTTCATTCCATAATGACAAGAGTGGGACGAGGTCTACCACCACCATCTTCGTCAACCTCTCCCACCATGCACCAGTGAAGGGAAACATAGAATTTATCGCTCTTCTCCAAGGGCTTCTCCCCTAACAGTCGCGCCACGACGATCGTCCAATTCCAAATGAAAATGGTGTTGTTGGATGGCAGCAAGTCGGTGAAGGCCAAATTTTGGACCACCATCACACAAGACAGCAGGAGTGGCACTGCGTTATGATGACGTACTGCCACGGTGCCTTGGGTACCTACTCAAGGACGACAACACCTGTCTAGCATCCTTACAGCAACGGTGTTGGCCCGTCGACCTCTGCGTCTACGCTGGCACTGCCTCAGTCATTGTCCAGGAAAGTGGTATTCAGTGTACGGGCAGAGGGTACCGCATAGAGTATATGCGGTATGCGGGAGTATATGCGGTTTTGGATTTTTTTCTTTCAATAAACTAAATATATATTAAATGATATATTGAGATCAATATATAAAAATATAAACATATAGATTAGGCACTTATACATATTTACATATAAACATATTAATATGCATGTAGATATGCTTATATATGTCTATATATCGAATGTGGTTGTAAGAAATGTACAAATATTAAAACAAATGTATATCAATGTACGAATATATGTAGAGCATGCGCATAAATGTGAAGAAATCAAAATGTATAAATACATATACAAATATGTGTTTGTATATGTAGGTCATTATATGTGTGTATACATGTGAATATGTCAAAATATAATCATCCAATTGTACAAATGTATGTGAAACTTGTTATATGTATTACGATGCATATATATAAATCAATGACTATACATTTAAGTTTTAATAAATAATGAAATGTGTGTATATGTATGTATGTATCTTTGAAATGCATGGATGCAAGTTGTGGGCTTTTCAAAAAGCGGAGTTTAATCACCTACTTAATCGGTCAAGCAGAAGTATATGCGGTTCAAGACCGCTTAGTGGACTGATTAGCAATATGCGGTGTGGTAGGGTGACCAAATAGGTATAAGCGGGAGTATATGCGCCCGTGCGGACCGATTTCCCGAACAGTGGTCATGTTTGTCGAAAATAAGAGGGACACAATAGGGACAACATAATGCCTATGAGATTAAAGGGTAGGGAAGGCTTGTTGTTTGCAAGACCAGTTGTAATGAGAAGAACTTTTTGTTCCGACATGCTGTTGTGTGACTAGTCAAGAAGGGGTCAATCTTCCACGGCCAGCAGGATAACAATGACCTTAGCAAGTTGGGACCGTGTATAGTTTATTGATCCTTGATTTATCTTAACTTCTTAAGTGATACATGTCGGATCTATAATATGGTCTACAGGGAGGGTGAATAAAGCTAAAATCACTCAAACAAAATCCACTGGACCTTCAAGAAATTTCCCAAGATAATATTGCAAGCATGAAAAAAAGGGAGGGAGAGATTGAAAAGGCACCAAAAGACACAAGTATTCATAGTGTTTCCAACCTAAGTGGTCAAAGCGGCTAGGAGGTGGATCTCAATTAAGGGGCGTTGCCGGAATGGGAAGGGTGGGAAAGGGAAAGGGAAAAAGTAAAACAAGAGGTGTAGTATGGAGAGAACAACAAAAAGACTACCGGAATGGAAACATCAATAGAAAGAGGAGATACACTACCGGGATTTTGCTCAGTGGAGGAGGATGTGGCACTGCCAAAATGGTTTCTCGGCGTGAAAACCGATAACCGAATCAATATGCAAGAACAACCCGATTAAGATCCGGATAAAGAAAATAATGGATCTTTTCTTGACCGGAAAAGGACATTTGTCTGGCCATTAGACTGACAAATGTAGTGGTGCGGGGCGAAGCCCCACAAAAAATTTTACTGGGTCAAAAATAATAGTAGGATGCGATTATCATAAGTATTAGAGGAGAGATAGACCTTTGGAGGACGTCAAACTGGAACTGGAAGTGTGTGGACTACTCTTGACACGTGTCTATGATTGGACACGCCATGTAAGTGTAACTTGTCATGGGTGAGACGCAGACTCCTGATGACACGCTGTGTGGGCTGCTGACACGCCGTGTAGCTTTAATGGTCGATGATGACAGGCTCCTAGCAACACGCCGTGTGGAAATGACACACGCCGTGTCGTGTCGGATGTCAGAGGCGTAAACTCAATCTCCGTCGACACGCCGTGTTCCAGGTGGACACACCGTGTTCCAAGTGGACACGCCGTGTCTGATGTCGGAGGCGTAACTCTGTTGTCCGCCGACACATCGTGTATGTTGCCATCAGGAAGAGTTCTGAAATCCAACACGTCGTGTTGTTTGAGAAACGTGTCGTGTCTCTTACATTCTTGACGAAACTTCGCGCCGTCATGGTGAATTCTGGAGCGCGACACGTCGTGTTGTTTGGACGACATGCCATGTCGGTGGCGGCTGATGCACGATCTTGATGGGAATTTACGCCGTCAAGGAGACAAGTAACTCGGAAATTAGCACCATGGGTCGATGGGATATAGCGGCATCTTTTGTACTCCTTTGATCATGAACAGTGATGGATCCTTGCTTGACCACGTCCAGATCTGGACAGGAATTAGTGTCATCCAGGGTCCCGAGCGGTGGTGTAGCGGTGGAGTGATGGAGCGGCTGGACGCAGAGATGATGGATGGCATGGCGGCTCGACGCGGAGACGGCAGGGCAACGAGGCAGTGAAGACGATGGCTGCAGTTGTTAGAGATAATTGCTAGAGCCAAAGGTAGATTTGCTTTGGCATGCCTGCTTTAATGGCGGCGGTTGGAGCTGCGTGATGAACGGATCTTGAGGAAGACGGAGACTGGCAGATCGATCTGGACGGGAAGGATGGCGTCGTCCAAAGACTCATACAGAATAAAAAGGATAGATGGTTGTCGGGAAGGGTGGCGTTGACCCATAGATAAAATCTATGTAAAAGGGGAAGAAGATGCGACCATGGATGTCGGGATGTGCCTAGCGGGCGGTCGACCTAAGCCATGGACGGAGGCGGCAGCCGCCCGTAGGCGGGCGCTCCCCCTGTTGCTCTCTCTTAGAGAGGAAGGGGCGGTAGTTGCTAGGGTTGGAAGGATAGCGAGAGGAGAGGGAAGGAGGGGCGGCGGGCTAGGGTTGTCTCCTCATGGCTATTTCTATGATACCATGTGAAGAAGTGCATACGATAATGTTGTGTTGTTTTATTGATATGTACACCCATGTCCTATATATAGGAAAGGAGGCTATTACAAGGAAGCACAAAGGAAGCGGACTAATCCTAATGGGCCATGGGCAACAGGCCCATGTAGACAATAGACTAATAACCTATTAACTAAATAGCCTATATTCTAACAAAGATATTTCCCAAGATAATATTGCAAGTATGAAAAACAAGGGAGAGAGAGATTGAAAAGGCACCAAAAGACACAAGTATTCATAGTGTTTCCAACCTATGTTGTCAAGGCGGCTAGGCGGTGGATCTCAACTAAGGGGCGCTTAGCCCGCCTCGGCTTTTTTAGGCATTTTATTTTTTGTTTCTTTTCAGTTACATATTAATACTTTTGTACATATCATACTACATTCAAGTCTGTAATTATTTTATGTAATTATGAGCCTAATTTGAATTGATAACTATAGGAGGATCAAGGGGAAGAGAATCATGAGGAGAAAGAAAAAGGAAATGACGGTAGGGGCAAGATTAAGTAGGAATCTTAGGAGAAAGAAGACTGTATGGTATTGTGCAAGGAGTCAGAGAAAGAAACACAACGGTAGGAGTAGGAAACATGAAGGGCAAAGTCAGGAAAACATAATTAACAGTAGTAGCAGGAGCTGTGGGAGGAGGAACTGTAGGAGAAAGAGGTCCAGAAGAATAAAAGGAAACATGCAAACAACAATAGTTGTGAGAGGAGATTTATGAGGAAGAAGTCAAGAAATGAAGACAAAAGAGAGGAGATTTGACTTGATAACTATCAGAGGATCAGGGGAAGAGAATTAAGAGGAGAAACAAAAAGGAAATAACAGTAGGGGAAAGATAAGTAGGAATTTTAGGAGAAAGAAGATTGTATAGTTTAAGTTGTGTAGGAAGGAGTTAGAAAAAGAAACACAACAGTGGTAGGAGTAGAAGATGTGAAAGAGAAGTCAGGAAAACATAAATAACAGTAAGTAGCAGCTGGAGTTGTTGGAGGAATTGTAGGGGGAGGAAGAAGTCCAGAAGAACAAATGGAAACATGCAAACAACAGTAGATGTGAGAGGAGATTTATGAGGAAGAAGTCAGAAAAAGAAGAAAGGAAAAATGCAAATAGTACTAGTAGATGTGGGAGCAGGAGACGTGGGATAAGTCTAAAATAAGATGCATGCACACAGCAGTAGGAGAAGAAGTGGTAGCATGAGTAAGTTACTAGAAATTAAGACATAGCAGCAGTAGGATTTAGGAATAGGAAATGCAAGAGAGAAGATCAAAGAAAAGGAAAGAAAAAGAAGCAAGAATATGAGACATAGCAAAAAGTTTTTCAAAAAATAGCAAACGAAGTATGAGGACTTACATGTCAGCAGCAATTGCAGTAGGAGTGCCTAGGTTGCCAGCCTAGCCCGCCTACTCCACCCAACTTAGCTATGACCCCTAGGTGCCTAGGTTTGGGGGACCTATGGAGCACCTAGGGTGCCTAGATGCACCTAGGCGGCCACCTCTAAACTTAGAGATGTACTCCACTACCTAGATTGGTCAACCTTTAGGATTTTTAACCACGTGTCAATTTTTATATTCCATTATAAGAGTTACAATATAAGACCACCCTTTTATAGATCAAGGGATTACTAGCTTTCCCTTTAAGTTGAGGGAGCCAACAACCTTACAAAGGACTTACCGTCCAAGACAATAAAGTCTTTAGCCTTACCGAGGACTTACCTACTCTTGCAACGAGTTTTCGGCCTTCACTAAGGACTTACTCTTGCAACGCGTTTTCGCCCTTTAAGGACTTGCCCACTCCGAATTTGAATCTTCCTCCTTTGATTTCACCTTCATCAAGGAGAAGCTTTTCACCAAGGGCCTCCTGCCCTTCTTTTTTCTATTCTCTTAGCTAAGAGAGAGGATATTCATCTTCATAGTAAAAGAGAGATTGGGAGGTAGAGGGATGAAAGCCTCACAAAATATACATGTAGGACTAGTTCTGTTACCAATTTTGCACTTACTCTTATGGATGTAGCAAGTGATTAAGTTCATGAGAATAACTAGAGGCTCTTTTGGGGCAAATATCTCTCAACTATAGAATAGGGCCTTCATAGTGCTTGGCTAACCATGGAATGAAGTCTAAGGGATCCTAGTTATAGTTGAGGATGTCTTCTAACCGTTAAAATCATTTACGATGGATTCTAGCCATTTGGGAGAGAGTCCAACGGATCTTTTTCACTTTTTGTCTCTCTCCAACGGCTAGCTTGCACTTTACAGCTACAATTCATGGGCCGAGATGTGGGTGAGGTAAGTTGGTTGATGACACTAATAGACAAGTCTTTTAGCTTCACCGGCCAAGGTACAATGATAATTAGCATCTCGGTCTATGACATTGTATGACGAAGGCAAATCGGCCGAGATAATCTCAGGGCAATCTCGGCCGATGAAAGGCCCATATTTGCATCAAATCTTTTAATGTCAAAGTACCTATATCATCGATCAAAATAATTTTATTACACTTTTGAGCTTAATTACAAGTCATACAATCATTACAAGTGGTTACAATATGATCTAAGGTGATAAACTATGTAATCTTCAATCTAGAATTTTTATCATGTATGACTTGATTTCTCCAAACTAGGGGTTGTAAGTTTAGGTATTTGGAGTGTGTTTATGTAATTGAAAATCACTCAAGTAAAGCGTCAGACACAAATAAGTGGAATGATTTAGTCATCTCAAAACAAGGGATCAGTCAGTTTAGACCTTGAGTCAACAATGCAAAGATGAAATAAGTGCAAACCCTAAATATGATAAGGTTGAGTCATGAGTAATGAGTTATCCTGATGAGTTTAGGGTCGCTGTTCAAGATAAAGATGTTGGGTTATTGTCCCAGACTCACAGGTTATGACCCTCATTGTTATTGGTTTGAGGATGGGTCACAGCCACAGTGCCTAAACATGTTATGTAGGTCGATGAGTCTGCTACAACTCCCTGGTTTGGGAAGTGATAGCGGGGCTTGGCCATGATCCTTGACCACATTGTTTCGGAGATGGATGAGCCTTTGCCACAACTCCATTGTTGCTTGAATTTTTGTTCTAGGAAGGATAGATGGGCCTCATCCACAATCCTTGCCTAATTATGTGAGCATATGAGATAGAGCATATTACTAGTTAGCGAATTCAGTCAAAAGTTGATAATATGGTTGAGAGGACATAAAAGGATGACAAACTAGAGTAAACACTCAAAAGCAATAATACGTCTATTGAGAAATTTCAGTAAACTTGATGGCCCGATTTGTATCTTTTGTAAATATATCATACTCGCTAATGCGGCAAGGTGCTAAACCTAGGCTCCTTGACACCTTAGCATGCGTAGGCACAACTTGGTGCTACTTAGCTTCAAACAATATATAAATCAATTCAAATACCTATGAATATCATGTGTTATATGATTATAATAAACTTTTTTCCCTCATAAACATATTTTATGGCTATATATATAGGTATATACATATATTCATGATTAAATTCTTAGGTCCTCACGTACATATATTCTACGGTATAAAACATAACTTACATTTTCTAATACTTCCTAATTAACAACAATGCCAAAAGCAAGAAGAGAATAATTACAAATGATGTAAGAAATACAAAAAAAAATCAATAAATTGAGAGTTGATCTCATGGCTCCAAGTCTTAAGCAAAGAAATGATTATTCTTAAGATTATAGCCCTAACAACAGAATGTGAATTGAAGACGCATAATACGACAAAGAAGACAATGTTTATTATAAGTAGTAAACTCATACATTAATGATAATTGGCATATACTACAAAAAGACAACAATATTTAATTTAAACAATATGATAGTACTAAAGAGCATTAAACCCCATAGATATGCCCCAAGACCAACAAAAAATGACCCAAGGCGACATATAGGCAAGGCGCGCCCCTTTGGGTTGCCTAGGCGCACGCCTTAATAGGTATGATATATATACTATTTAATTTGATTACCACTGTACTTTTATTTTATGGCTAGACACATAGCTAATCAGTGTGCTAAATTATTAAATGAATTGAAGTTATAGTCTGCCAAGTGGGAAATACCCACTCACTAAGGAGTAAACTTGTTAGATTTGTTGAAATTTTGATAGGTTTAATTCAAGGAGCTCAAGGGAGTTGTGGACTCTGGAGTTAAATGTGAAGTAGAGCTCATTAGTCCTGGACACTCAGCTTTCTTGAATGTGCCTAAAGCTTATGGTTTTCTTGTGTTAAGGTATATATAATGCTGAATGTCTAACATCAATGTAGTTGGTTATGCGATGTGATGCAAAATCCTAAGTGTATAATTTTATATGACCAATTTGAACAGTGTATTATCAACATTAGTCTCAAAAAATGATGAATTATCTTGTCATAAGAAATAATCTGAGTTTAGTTAGAAAGAAATTTGAAATTTCAAGTAATTGATAGAAAAACAAAAGGATATCTCCTGAAGTTTGATAGTTCAACCACCTAAATTTTTTGTCAATGTTTTCTGCTGCGAGTAGGTTAGTTTTAGTGGTGATCAATATCTGGATTTTGGTTAACGGACCCAAAACGATGATCATGTGTTTTATTGTGTTAAGGAATATATAGTTCTAAATTCTAATGTATTACATCAGTGTAGTTGGCCATGAGCATGTGATGCAAAATCCTAAGTGTATAGTTATATATGACAAAGTTGAATAGTGTATTATCTACATTAGTCTCAATAAAATGAATTATATTTTATCATACGAAATGTCTAATCTGAGTTTATCTAGAAAAAAAATTGAAATTTCAAGTAAAATAGAGAAAGAAAAACCTAGAAGTTTGACAATTCAACAATTGTTTGAGCGCCTAAATGTTATCTCAATGTGTTATGCTGCGAGTAGGTTAGTTTTAATGGTGATCGTCATCTGAATTGTGGCCAACGGTAAGTGAAGTGGTGATCTCTACATGTATGGATGGATATACACTTAATATCCACATTCAATGCCAACATAAATCCCTTCATGAAATTCCATAACTTTCTGGACAAAGTATATCAGGCACGTATAGAGCCACCAACATTTATAGCAACAATTAAGCCAACCGAACATGCAATGATTCACATGGTCGACTGATATGTTTAAAGATTGTAACAGGAAGCAGTATGAGATGTAAAGCATATTGATTTAATTTAAGCCTCTTACCAAACATCGGGCTCCAAGATTGATTTATAACATCCAAGCATACTGATCCAGATCTACAAATCGGAGCATATAAGTAAAGAAGAAAGTACTACATAATATAGATGGCATTTCGGAAGTTGAAATCAGATACTTAAAGCAGACCAATCATACTACATTGAAGCCTCTGCATATGATTTGATACGTAAAACTGCAGTATCTACATAATTAGAAATAAAGTATTCACCATATTATTTTATGTTGAAATAGTTGGCAACTGATGTCTTTATGTGCTTACACCGCTTTCTTTACTTTCTAATGTAGACGATAAATTTCCTAAAAGCCACACTATCAGGGTATTGATCCGCTTGAGACAAAAGTGAACTAATATAACAGGCTTTACACAATAACAGGCTTCACAGTAAATGGCATCGCCAAAATTCACTTGGACCTTACTTTTGAACACAGAATCATAAAATTTATTAATTCAACCAGTCAAGATTGCAAATGTCAATATGCAACATTCAACATGATCTTCATTAAAAGAATCCAGTAGTATCTTCTTTACTATAAAAACCTTAAATTTGATAATATCTAAATAATGTAGGACTAAGGAGGGACATGTTGCCTCGGTATTGAGGTATTGAAATTGCTCCAGATTCATTCCAGTTAGACAAATCCTGGAATTGATTAAGAATCAATCTAACCTTAAGCTCTGACCAAGTCCATAATTTAAAATGGTGTCAATAAAAGTGAACCTGCTTGGGGGATGGATAACACAAACTGGGAATTTATCTTTAATGAAAATAGATGTAAATACTGTCTGAATATTCTTTAAAATCAACTATTCACCAACCACAAATAAAACGACTGAGGTTATGTGGAGGATGCAAATGGACAAGACTGTCTTCTTTTCTTCATTTTATTAGAATCGGGCTCTTCAAAGACATTTGACGAATCTTTGTTGTTTACCCCCATGTCTCTTTTAGCCTTGAGGTAGATTAGAAAGTGGGGGGAGGCAAATTATACTAGCATCTCTTTTTGTTCTTCGCTCAACCGGATCCTTGTTTTACGATAATGAAATGAATATAGTACCAGAAGCATTATTCAGGAAGTGGGTCCATGCAGTCATAAATGCTCAACCACACCACATATTGCTAACTGATCCACTAAACGATCATATTACCAAATAGAGGTTGCATAGAGAGAAGGGCAGAAATTCTCTCTATGCAACGGGATGGAGGTTGAAATTGACTAAGAATTGTAGATGGAAAAGGAGTTGTTTATTCAGTGAGTAAAAAAGGGTACAGGGTACTCTCTTATATAGCTATCGAGAGTTGAGACACATACACAAGCAGGCAATATGGGACTAATACAATAGAGCAGTATAAGAAATAACACAGCAGAAACAGAAAATAACACAGTATTTCTATACTCCCCCTCAAGCTGGAGTGTAGATGTCGAATAAGCCCAGCTTGTCAATCAGAATATGGAAGCGAGCTTTAGGTAGAACTTTGGTGAAGATATCTGCAAGTTGCTTCTCAGTGCTGAGATATGGAGTGGAGATGTGTCCAGATAGAACTTTCTCCCGAACGAAGTGGCAATCAACCTCAATATGTTTTGTTCTTTCATGAAAGGTGGGGTTGCTCGCAATGAAAATGGAAGCCTTATTATCGTAGAACATAAGAATGAGGCTAGAAGAAGTGATATCAAACTCGTTCAGAAGACCTCGGACCAACAGGAGCTCACACGCAGTATGAGCCATGGCTCTATATTCCGCCTCTGCACTAGATCGGGCAACAACTGTCTGCTTTTTGCTGCGCCAAGTAACCAGATTTCCTCCCACAAAAGTGCAATATCCAGATGTAGATTTCCTATCATATCGACAGCCTGCATAGTCAGAATTAGAAAATCCAGATAAATTGCAATGTCCATGCTTTTTGTACAAAAGACCTTTCCCTGAAGAGCTTTTAAGATAGCGTAAGATGTGACAAATAGCATCCCAGTGGCATTGCCGGGGTTTATCAAGATACCGGCTTATGAATCCTACAGCAGCTGCCAGGTCAGCTCTAGTAACAGTCAAATAGATAAGCTTGCCAACCAGTCTCCTGAACTGCTGACGATCAGCATAAGGAGGAGAAGTATCATTATCCCAATCCATATTGGGATCTAGAGGAGTGTTGGTTGGCTTGCAGCCCAGCATACATGTTTCTTGTACAAGATCAAGAACATATTTTCACTGTGACAGGCATAGTCCTGCTGAAGATCTAGCGACCTCAATACCTAGAAAGTATCGTAGTTTCCCTAGGTCTTTGGTGATGAAGTGTTGTGCTAAATACTTTTTGGTTGTCTGTATTCCTGCACTGTCACTGCCAGATAAGACAATATCATCAACATATACAATAAGGATGACAAGTCCTACTGCAGTTTTACGAATAAATACAGAATGGTCAGATTGTGAACGTCGAAAGCCAAAGGTAAGTAAGATCTAACTAAGCTTGTCAAACCATGCACGTGGGCTTTGTTTCAGACCATAGATCGCCTTTCTGAGTTTACAGATTTTAGAAGCAGACTACCCCTGAGCAACAAATCTCGGAGGTTGCTCCATGTAGACCTCCTCCTGTAGATCTCCATATAGAAAAGTGTTTTTGACATCAAGTTGAAACAAAGGCCAGTCTTTATTCACAGCAATAGATATCAGAATACGAACAGAATTTAAGCGTGTGACAGGAGAAAAGGTTTCAAAATAATCAACTCCATACGTCTGAGTATATCCTTTCGCAACTAATCGGGCTTTCAGGCGTTCAATGGTACCATCCGATTGATATTTAATAGTAAATATCCAGCGGCATCCAACAGTATGGCATGAAGAGGGACGATCAACAAGATCCCATTTCTTACGTTCACATAGTGCATTCATTTCCTGCTTCATAGCATGTTTCCAAGCAGGATTGCGAAGGGCCTCTTCAGCTGATTTAGGAATTGTCACAGCAGACAACACAGAATTGAAGCAAGCAAAGCTATCACAGAGATTGTCAGATGAACAGAAATTACCGATAGGATGTTGAGTACATGATCGAACACCTTTTCTTAAACTGATAGGAAGATCCAAGTCAGAAAATACCTCAGTGGATGTTGGATCAACCGCAGACGCAGGAGTTGGTTCGGCCGGGGCTGCAGAAGCATTGGTGGTCTTTGACCGGCGCCTATAGACTTGCAATGGGCGTTCTGTAGGCACATCAGGTGCTGGTAATTCCTCAACAACCAATGGTAACGGTGTGGTAGCCATAATATCAGTCGACAATTTTTCGCCATCAGTGGAATAATAAGGCACATGCTCAAAAAAGGTCACATCCGAACTAACAAACCACTGTCTTTTAACAGGATCAAAACAGCGGTAGCCTTTCTGCGTGTGGGAATATCCCAAAAAAACACATTTGACTGAGCGAGCATCAAGTTTGGTGAGGCCAGGACAAAGATTTTTCACAAAACAAGTACTCCCAAAAATGTGAGGGGGTAGAGAGAATAAGGGTTTATCAGGAAACAAAATGACGTACGGGACCTGATTTTTCAAAATAGAGGAAGGCATGTGATTGATGAGATAGTACGTCGTAGAGACAGCTTTAGGCCAGAAGTGATGGGGTACCTAGTAGTGTATGAGAAGGGTGCGAGCAACCTCAAGTAGGTGGCGGTTTTTCCTTTCAGCGACGCCATTTTGTTGAGTGCAAGGGCAGGAGGTTTGGTGTATGGTTCCTCGGGCAACACAAAAAGATGTAACAGATTGTTGCATGAACTCCAGGGCATTATCAGTACGAAAAATTTTAATAGGTCGATTAAATTGAGTGTGAATTTCAGCAAAGAAGGTGTGAACAGTGTCTAACACAGTATCTCGACCTTTTAGTAAAAACAACCATGTGGTGCGTGAATAGTCATCAATAAAGGTCATAAAATATTTCACACCCGAGTGGCTTGATATGGAACAAGGTCCCCAAATATCAGCATGAACAAGATCAAAAATTTCTTTAGAAGCAATAACTTTCTTAGCAGGAAAAACAGATCAAGTTTGTTTGCCTAAAACACAAGTTTTACAGGAAAAATTGTGCTCAGATAAAGTAGGAAATAAATATTTTAATTTAGCAGCAAAGGGATGGCCCAGTCAAAAGTGCCACTGTAGTCCCGTCACTGAAGTAGATAGCATAGCAGCAGCAGTAGGAGGTCCATCCAGATAATACAGCCCATCTAGTCCTTCACGGCCCAAACCAATCCTTGTCTTGGTGCGGAGATCCTTCAAAACACAGCCAGAAGGATCAAATTTAATAGAGCAGTTGAGTTGTTTTGTCATCTTACTGACTGACAGCAGATTAACAGGAAACTTTGGAATATATAAAAAAGAATGCAACTGCAATTTTGGTGAAAGATGAAATGTGCCAGTGTCGTGAACTGCAGTTTTGGATCCATTTGCAATAGTAACAGATGATATAGGAGCAGTTTTATTGAGAACAGAAAAAAGACGAAGATCACCAGCCATATGAGTGGATGCACCCGAGTCAATGCACTACTGTTTGTTACCAGATGATGGAGAGGCGTGCAAGGCAGAGGGTACTGGTGTAGACGAGGATGGCATCTGAGCGAGACGTTCCTGGAACATCTTCTCAAACTCAGACCTTAACCAGTCCGTGTTTGTAGGAGCAGCAGGCGCATCAGCGGTAGAGTCAGGAGTAGTTTCTGTAGCAGCCTGGTTAGCCCAAGCGGGCTTGCCGTGCTTAATCCAGCAGCGATCTTCAGTATGATTGTCCCGGCCACACCAGTTGTAATAGCGAGAGCTGGGAGGAGCACCACGTCCAGGAGTAGATGAGTCGCGACCTCCCGAGGGAGGAGGGCGACCGCCACGACCACGACCGCGGCCACGGCCACGGCCAGAATCAGCAGAGCGAGCAATAAGCGCAGGATGCTCAACAACAGGAGTAGGGGTCATAGACGGCAGGCGTTGGACTCTTTTTAGAACATCCCGAAGGGTCGACAGCGGATCACTTAACAGGATCTAGTCAACCATGCCAGAAAAGGAGGCAGGAAGTGCAGCCAAGAACTGCACCAATTGGAGTTCGTTGCGCTGCTTCTGAGCAATTTTGATGTCCGCCGTCAAGGGATGGTAGAGTTCAAACTCATTCCACAGAGCCGAGCATTGATTGTAGAAATCATCAATGGAAGTGTCAGTGGAGAACTCCTTTTTCGCCAAAGTTTTGAAAATTTCAAAGACACGCTTTGGATTCTCCTGATGAGAGTAGATGTGGGACAGTTGATCTCACATAGCCTTAGCATCATGAAGGCAGAGAAGAGATTGGCTAATTCGAGGCTCGGTACTATTGAGGATCCAAGACATGACGTCGGAGTCATCCTTGGACCATTGCACATAGCTTTGTCTGGTTTTGTCATCCGAATCAGCGGTAGGAACAGGAGGAGGTTTAGTCGTAAGACGGTGATACCGGCCTTGTGCTTTAACATACAGAACAAAGGACGTCGATCAGAGATGGTAGTTGGAGCCACCGTCGAGTTTCACCGTGGTGACAGATATCGGGGAGGCTCAGGAAAAGCCATGGCAGAAGTAGTAGTCAGCGCAGTAGCAGATTAGAGTAGAGACCCAAAAGGGGCAGATAACAGCAGCAGGGATCTGACGTGTCAGATCAGAAAACCTGTATCGGGCAGAATATGCATAGAGAAACATACGCCTTCATGAGGAAAACTCAACGTTCCGTCATGAGGCGCAGGCAGATAGGACGATGTGACGAAAAGACTCTCAACTTAGCCGGTCAGCGGATGTCCGAACGTAGATCCGAAGAGCACCCGGACGTAGAGGGAGAAGGGAGGTAAAAACCAGTGGCAGTCAGCCGAAAGGGTAGAAGCCTGGAGGAGGAAGAAGGTTGTGGGTGGGGTGTTTGTTGGGGAGAGGAGGCGGCGGTGGGAGAAGAGGTGGCGGTGGGGAGGGAGGGTGGATGGAGGAGGGTGGCGGCGGGTGGGTGGAAGGAGGAAGGGGCGGCGGCAGGTGGCAGGGAGGGGGGGTAGGCGGTGGTGGGTGAGGGTGGAGGGGAGAGGAGGGTGGCGACCGGGGGAGAGAGGAAGGGCAGGGCGGCGGACAGGGAGGGTGGAGGAGGGATCGGCGGCGTCGGGTGGGGGGCGCTTACGTCATGGGTGGGTTGATGGGTGGGGAAATGGAGAACCTGCTCTCGATACCATATAGATGGAAAAGGAGTTGTTTATTCAGTGAGTAAAAAAGAGTACAGGGTACTCTCTTATATAGCTATCGAGAGTTGAGACACACACACAAGAAGGCAATATGGGACTAATACAATAGAGCAGTATAAGAAATAACACAGCAGAAACAGAAAATAACACAGTATTTCTATAATAATAAAAGCCAATTGTTTCAGTAGAAGATTGGTAGGGTCAGGTAAGCGAGAAGAAGAGCAAAATCATCTTTACTAGTGACCTGGTTTGTCCTAGGTTGTCTACGTGGCCAGGCACCCATGCATTGCCTAGGGACGCCCAGACAGTCTAGGCGTTTCCAGGCTCTTTTTTATCTTTATATTATAGATATAGTTATAGTTATAGTTATATGTAGACATACATATATAAGTTATATATTAACCTATGAAGAATATATGAATAATTATAAATTATGAAGAGGTATAAAAAAGAATATTGGTTGACTTGCGGAGGAAGAACAAATTTTAAGAATGAAATTATTAGTATATATATTTTACTATGTTATGTTACTTAGTGCGTTTTGGCTTTTGTCTATTAGCCTCTTACTTTATCCCATGTTGCCTGTCTCTACTTTATGTCCTACTCTCTTGTCTTATAAAAGAGAGAGCCATGTACTTGTTTTACGCACTCAATAAGAACCCTTTTATTATTTTAGATAGTATCAGAGCTGCTTGATCCCCCTTAAGCCCTTCCCACCCAAACCCTAAAACCCATGCCCCCATAACCTTAGTTGCCACCCTCTCCCTCTCTTTTCCCTTAGCTACTGCCCCCCCTCCTTTGTCGCCGCCGCCCGACAGCCCACTCCTGCCGCCGCCCCTACTACCCCTCCTCTCCATTGCCATCTGCTCCCTCCCTCCCCTACCCATCCCACCACCATCCCCCATCTCCACCAGCCCTCCATCGCCTCCTTTCCTCCATTCCCTATTCCACATCACCATCCTATCCATCTACTACCATCTCTTCATCCGGTTAGCCACCCCGATCAATCCCTCCCTTCGCCGCTATTCTCTGAACATCTCTGCAACTTTCCAGTTCTGGCACATTGACGGCTTAATTCGTTTCGCTCTCTACCTGCCTACGCCTCATGGTGGAGTAATTCTACCTCCATGTTGGCGTAGATTTTTTTGTATCCTTTACTGCCCCAATGTGGGTTCCTGAGATTTGATGCCCCAGATATCCTACTACTACCTTCTGCCCCCAGTCCGGGTGTGCTTACTGGCCATGTGTTGGGTTTCGACTGTTGCGAGTTTCTGTTGACTGCTACGTCAACCTTCTGCCTGCTTTTTCTGCTTGCTACTCCTGCATGCTGCTCCTGCCTGCCTTGACATCTTCCATGACTCATGACGTCCACTGATCTGCCCCAAAATATGTGTCACTACTGTCAAATTAGACGGCTCCAACTATCACCTATGGGCGGCTTCTTTTGAGCTCTATGTTAAGGCTCAAGGACGCTACTCATATCTTTCTACTAAAGGCCCAGATGCTCCTGCTGAAAATGCTGATGACAAGACCAAGCAAGCATATGATCTATGGTCCAAAGAGGATTATGGTGTTTTGACCTGGATGGTCAACAGTGCTAAACCTAAAATCAGCCAATATCTACGCCGACTGCGGACGGATAAGGACATGTGGGATCTTTCCCACGTGTACTCTCATCAACAGAATCCAAAGAAAGTGTTTGAAATTTTCACAACACGAGGACTACTCTCACACCGACTCTGTGGAGGACTACTACAATCAGTGTTGTGCTCTCCGGGATGAGTTCGAGGTCTACCATCCACTCTCAGTAGATATTACATAATTCCAACGACAACGCAACGAGTTGCAACTAGTTCAGTTTCTCGTTGGCTTACCATCGTCCTTTGCGGGAGTCGTTCATCAGATCCTATCTACTGATCCTCTGCCTACCTTACGAGATGTTCTAAAGTGTGTACAGCATCTTCCCTCTGTATTTCAAGCTCTTCCTGATTCCTCTGAAGGAACAGCCCTTGCTGTTAGGTCGGGTGATTCATTCCGTGGACGTGGCCGAGGTCGGGGACGCGGTCGCGGATGCTCTACTACCAGCCCAGGTCGCGGGTCGTACTCCTCTGCTTCTGACTCTGCTGAACAGCACTACCGCAACTTCTGCAACCGAACCAATTATAATGAAGACCGCTGCTGGATCAAACATGGCAAACCTGCTTGGGCAAATCAAGTTACGTCAGAACAGCCCGACACTGTTGCATCTTCATCTACCCCACCATCTACCGACTAGATCCGATCGGAGTTTGAGAAGTTACTCCAAACACAATTGGCTTCCTCTACTGAGATTTCTACTGAAGGCAGTACTGCTCTCCTGACACAGTATGGTAAACATACATGGTTGATCGACTCTGGTGCGACCTCCCATATTACTGGCAATCCTACTTTATTTTCTAAATTGCATAAAACTACTATTATTCCTCCTGTTACTCTTGCCGACAGTTTGCAAACACCTATCATCAGTTTTGGGAATATCTACACTTCCGGCCGCCTTTCTCTACATTCAGCATTATATGTTCCAAAATTCCCAATAAATTTTTTATTTATCAATAAAACTGTTAAGCCTACAGTGCTACATAACTTTTGACCCGGATGGTGTTATCTTTCAGGATCTGCGCAGGAGGATGAAGATTGGTTCAGGCCATGAGGAACCAGACGGCTTATACTATCTGGATATACTGAAGATTGTTGCATTTCTGACTACTTCTGTGACTGGCATCCAATGGCACTATCTGTTGGGACATCCGTCACTGACTAAGTTGAAGTACTTACTACCTGATATTTTTAATTTTGTTTTTCACTGTGAAACATGCCAGTTAGGAAAACATACTAGATCTACTTTTTCTAAGAAACCTTATATTGGCTCAAAACAGTTGTTTGATATAGTATATGCTGATATTGGGGGCCAATGTTCTATTTCTAGCATTTCTGGTTTCCGGTACTTTATGAGTTTTATTGACGATTTCTCTAGAACCACCTGGATATTCTTGTTAAAAGACAGGTCTAATATACTTGATACTATCAAATCCTTTTTTGCTGAGATAAGTACCTGATTTGGTAAAACTATAAAAAACTTGCACACTGACAATGCCCTTGTGTTCATGCAAACAGCAGGTAGTCGTTTTTGTCAAAAACTGGGTACCATTCACCAAACCTCATGTGCACACACCTCAACAAAATGGGGTTGCCAAATGCAAGAATCAACATCTCCTTGAAGTTGCTCGCACTCTCCTGTTCCACTACCATGTCCCTCAATGTTTTTTGCCGGAGGCTGTCTCCAATGCATGCTATCTCATTAATCACATGCCTTCCTCTGTCCTTGGCGATGAAGTGCCACATCAGATTTTATATCCTGATGCCCCTCTGTTTACTGTGCCTCCTCTGATTTTTGGCAGTACATGCTTTGTTAAAAATCTATGCCCTAGAATAAACAAACTCGATCCACGTGCTATCAAGTGTCTTTTTAGGGTACTCTAGGACACAGAAAGGGTGCCGATGTTATGACCCAGTTACTAAGAAGTGGATGGTTTCAGCTGATGTAGTCCTTTTTAGCATATGTCGTTCTTTTCCTCTACTGGCTTCGCCCTGACATCTGATTTACTTGCGGATACACCGCTACCACTGATTGATGATGATGATTCATTAGATACAACTATTGCGCTTGCTCCTTCGATGAAGGTTTATCAAAGAAGACCAAAGGCTCCAACTCCCTCCATGGCCCCTCCAAATCCTACATCCTCGTTGGCAAATCCACCCTTACCTCCGCCTTAGGTATTTTCTGACTTGGATATTACGATTAGTTTAAGCAAAGGCACTCAGACTTGCATACAACATCCCATTGGGAATTTCTGCACTACTACTCACTTGGGGACTAACTTTGCAAACTTTACTTTTGTTCTTTCTGTTGTTTCCATTCCTAAAAATGATGCCCGGGCTCTTAAGCACCCAGCTTGGCGTCAAGCCATGGAATCGAAAATGCAGGCTCTCACTAAACGAAATACTTGGGAGTTAATTGATGCACATGTTGCTTGTTCCCCTGTTGGCTGTCGATGGATTTATACTGTCAAATATTATCCTGATGGAACTATTGAGCATCTCAAAGCTCGTCTTGTCGCCAAAGGATACACTCAGACATATGGTGTGGATTACTTTGAGACCTCTCATGTCGCCCGCCTAAGCTCGGTTCGTGCATGGTACTAAATGTCCTCGACATGGGGCGAAATTTCGCCGGATATGTCTATGTCGACGGTTGGCGACGTCGAATCCACGTAAACATCCTTATTCCACAATATCCTCCACATTTCCCCATATGTCAACGAAGTTGACCCAAGTCCGTTCAAAAATTCCACGATGTCTTGGACATCTGTCGAAGTCGTCGAAGTTAGCACATTCTTCTGGTGTTTTGTGGAGTTTGCTATAAAAGGGGGAAAAATGTTGGAGCTTGAGGTAAGATGATTTTGATGTTATTTTGTTACTATTCTAAGCTATTAGTAATAGACCGACACCCTCTCTGCTAAATCTACCATAGATTTGTCACCATTTTATGTAGTTTGTTTATTGTCACAAACTTTATATATGGAAGAACTCTATAGTTAGGAGATGACTGTATGTAATCGTGTATTTATCTACATATTTAAACCTATTTGGATGGCTATATGTAAACATATATTGTGTTTTTTAGTTAGATTTGATGAAATCTGTCAATTTTCATCACAAAATGATTGTTTATAGCTTAATTTTTGTCGAAGTTGCATCAAAGTTTGGTTGTAAAAATCCTCGACATTTCTACAAACTTCCATGTCCACACCTGTCGAAGTCAGCTCGAAGTCGAAGTCTTGTTCCATGGGTTCGTGTACTTATTTCTGTGGCAGTTAATTCTAACTGGCATTTATTTCAGCTTCATGTCAAGAATGCTTTTCTATATGATGATCTGCATGAGGACGTATATATGGAGCAACCTCCTGGATTTGTGCTTCAGGGGGAGTCCTCAAAAGTATGTCGCCTGCGCAAAGCAATTTACGGTATGAAGCAAAGTCCCCGTGCCTGGTTTGACAAGATGAGCTCCATCCTTCAAAAATTCCAATTTCGCCACTCTCAGTCTGATCATTCTGGATTTATCAAGAAAACTACTTTTGGTCTTGTTATCTTGATTGTCTATGTTGATGGCATCATATTATCTGGTAGTGATCCTATAGGAATCCAGGCCACTATACACTACTTGGAAAACCACACTTTGAGATATTTTCTTAGCATTGAAGTTTCTTGGTCATCTTCTGGTCTATGCTTGTCTCAGCGTAAATATGTTCTGGATCTTCTATCTCAAACAATCTGCTTGGGGCCAAGCCTACTAGTACTCCCTTGGATCCGAACACTAATTGGGATGACAACAATTCTCCTCCTTATCTTAATCATTGTCAATATTGACTCATGGTAGGGAAACTTATATATCTTACTGTCACTAGAGCTGATATCACGTCTATTGTTGGACTGGTTAGCAGGTATCTAGATAAGCCCAGACAGTGTCATTGGGATGTTGTCAGCCACATTTTGAAATATCTGAAGAGCTCTCCTGGGAAAGGTCGTCTCTACAAGAAACATAGGCATTATAATCTTGTTGGTTATTCTGACTCAGACTATGCTGGAAGCAAGATAGATCACAGATTTACTTCTGGATACTGCACATTTGTAAGTGGTAACCTAGTTACCTGGCGCAGCAAGAAACAAACAGTCGTTGCACGTTCAAGTGTTGAGGCAGAGTATCGAGCAATGGCTCATATTACGTGCGAACTTTTCTGGGTATGTGGCCTTCTGAAAGATTTTGATTTCTCTGATTCTACACCTATCCCCATGCACTGCGACAATAAAGTTGCTATCTTTATTGCTAGCAATCCTACGTTCCATGAATGGACTAAGCACATTGAGATTGACTGTCACTTTGTACAGGAAGTTGTCTTATCGGGTCAGATCTCTACGCCTTATACACATACTTCAGATCAAGTTGTAGATATCTTCACCAAAATTTTTCCGAAGAGCAGATTCACTACTCTTATGGACAAGTTGGGCATGATTGATATCTATGCTCCAGCTTGAGGGGGAGTATTAGTATATATAAATTATTGAGTTATGTTACTTAGTGTGTTTTGGTACATTTTGTGCAAATGTAGTCGGTTCCAAGCCCGAGTAAAGGAGGAGGGTTGGTAATAGGTTGACAGCCAGTCAGGAAAACTGTCACTCTTTCTATGACATGAATCCTTATAAAAATTTTGTTGGAGTGTCCCTACCTAGTGACGCGCTGCATCGACACCCAGGTGCAGTGATATATGTGCAAGGGGTGAACGCTCGGTTGTGTTGAAGGACAAACAAGGGTTTCCACATCTTGGACGGGTGTGGGTAAAGAAGCTAGTCCCGCTACATCATCGCTCGGATGTAGTGAAAAATGTGCAAGGGTTTCCACATCTTGGATGGGATTGGGTAAAGAAGTTAGTCCCTCCGCATCATAGCCCGAATGTAGTGAAAAATATTCAAGGTTGACATTTTTGACGAAGGCAGGTGAAGAAGTAAGCTCAACAAAAAAGAATTAGAGTTGGATATTGGAATATAGGCTCTTTGACAGGGAAATGTTGGAGATGGTGGATACCATGATGAGCATAAAAGTCAATATAGCTTGCTTGCAGGAAACCAAGTGGATAGGGTAGCGTTGTAGAAAGATTGGAGACACAGGATACAAAATTTGGTATACAAGTATTGATAAACACAGAAACGGCGTAGGTATTATTGTTGATAAGATGTTGAAGGATGATGTTGTCAAGATCACAAGGATAGGTGATAGAATCATAGCTATGAAGGTTTTTCTTGGGGGAAATATTTTTAACATATTAGCGTTTATGCCCCCCAAGTGGGCCTTAGCGATGATGCTAAGAAGGATTTTTGGGATGACATGGATGACGAAGGATTTTTGGGATGACATGGATGAATTGATGTAGGAAATACCGACAAGGAGAAGATTATTATTGGGTGATTTAAATGGTCATGTGGGGAGTAGCAATGTTGGATATGAGAGAGGTCATGGTGGTTTTGGATATGGCAGCAGAAACGGAGGAGAGAGGATATTAGATTTTGTAATTGCATATGATATGATTTTGGCAAACACCCATTTCAAGAAAAAAGAATTTCATAAGAATACTTTCAAGAGTGGACACAATTGCAGCCAAATTGATTACCTCCTTACGAGGCGGGTGGATCGTAATATATGCAAGGATTGTAAAGTGATTTCTGGCGAAGAACTCATGACCCAGCATAGGTTGGTGGTTTTGGATTCAACATGAAGATCAATAAAGGAAAGCATAACACCTGTTTCAAGACTTTTGTGATTACATGTGATTACAAGACTTTTGTAAATAGGAGTTTAGACAATTGCAAGGGCAGGAGGATATAAGAAAGCAAACACCTGTTTCATGTAGAGTAAACTATGCCTAAGATACCAATCAATAGCTTTTTAATTGCCTACTTTCTAAAAACGTGATGAATTCAGTGAGAGTTCAATGGGATGAATAGCCTTGTGCTGCAGCAAAGTTGTCACGCATAAAGCAGTCATATACAAAAGCACAATGTTATAACTGTGGCAGTGAGCTAACAGCTTGGATATGTTACCATTGTTAAGAATAAATATCAATACAAAAGGGAGGTCAAGTAATGCAAATCTGTATCAAAGAGAACATCCATTTAATTAAGGATGGTTTATTCAAGTTTATGATAACCCAACAACAACTTAAGTAGGTCACAGCACAAAAAGATGATAGCATGTTATGTCAGTTAAGTCCTATTTTATACTTAGATTCCACCAGAGTTTACATCCTTCAGGGGTGATTTACATCCTTCAGGGGTGATTTAGAATATTTTATAACCCAATAATGCATTACAGCCGCAGCCTTTCGAGATATTATACGAATACGAAACATCAGTTTCTTGGGAAAGACCACAGAGCTATTATGTAACATTTTAAAACCAATAACTGCTTTAAACCCTGGGAAACTCGAGACATGATGCTTTTTGCCGGTCTCTAAATTTACAGAAATATTCAAACATGAGTGTATGTATTGGAACCAATACGTGTGGTTCTACAATCTACTTGTTTTTCAAATTGACATGGAATTTTCCTCCAAATGACTGGATTCAGTATCAGATATGCAACAACAGTAACATTGAAAACCCATTCCAGCATCTGAAAATAGGTAACTTTATGCAGTCATCGAATCAGCACTGACTTATTAATATTATGACCCAGCTGCAGCTGTTTTAGGTCCTGGATATGCAATTTGTAAAATAAATTATAGTTGGAAATCAATAGAACCAGCTGGATATTCGTGAATAAATATGCAATCCCTCTTAACAGCAATGACTTGGTATAATCCCACTATCAGAATCCTCTTAATCAACTGATAATATAGTAGGCATATAAGCATATTTTATTTTGTTTTGAAAATATGTTCTGTTTATGAAATGGCACACACAGTAAGAAGAAACTCTCAAATGTAAGTTACTACTCTGTGCATGTTGTTTTTGATAGCCTTGTTGGCAAGACCAGTTTTCCTGGCTGGACGATTAGTTGTGTCCAAAGGAAAGGCAGCATTGAGTACATATGTCAAAGTACGTCCATCAGCAGTCCTAGCTCAGAAAGGTGTCTATGCATATAGATCCAAGACGAAGCAATGAAAGAAGAAATTGTAGATGAATTCCTCACATAAACAAGATAGCTAGTTCTCACAATTCATCAACGTTAGGATGAAATATTTTGTTTAGGAAACCAATTGACGGTGACTTGTAGGGATAGGCATCAGGAAGCTCGACACGGACTTTCCATACACCACCTTCGTATAGACCTAAAAGTAATCATAGTATCAAACAAAAACCCAGTCAGCCAATTATGATAAGACAGGATAAACAAAGAGTAACATACACATTTTCATGATGGACAACATGAACAATAGCTCAAGATTGCAACTGTTGAGGCCTTTATAGTTCACACAGATGCTTCAGAATAATAACTGGCAATTTGCAAGATATAGGAATTTGAACGACATGAAAACAAATCATAAGTGTTTGTCTTGCATTAACATAAAACTTGAGAGTCTCACATAATCCTATTAATATGTTTCATTTCTTCAATGCTATCAAAATAAACTCCGCACAATGACACCAGGCACTCCGATTCCACTATTAATAACAAATCAAATTCCCAAAAAGTCTTTATTAGAAAACTCAGAGGCCTTCTTCACATGGGCTAGGCACTCAAACTTGAAGGATATTTGTCTTCATCTATACATGATGCTTTTATCTCTTGAGGGAAATAGAGTTTGTTTCATCTATTAACACCCAGAATATTGATAAATTATATGGGTGTGATCATACCAGAACCAGGATATCTGATCAACTTCACAGTTAATCATGCTTGATGAGAAAACTACCTAGGATGGGTACCGCCACGGTAAGCACCAAACTTTCACTCATGATAGTACCAAATATTGGGCACATTTTGGAAATACAGATGGTGTTTCATGAACTCAACAAACATTTCCAGTAGTTCTTACGCTCCTCCTGCCATAGGCAATGTTGATGACATCGCCACCTTCACCAGACTCCATTATAGTCTTCCCAAGGCACTGTCACAAGCAGCCATCAGAAGCTCAGACATGGTCTGTAAGTAAGCCACCACCATCAGCTTCCTATAAACCAAGACATCAAACGAACTTAGACAAACTAAAGAAAGAAAAAAAAGGGGGAGGATCAGGGCATGGGCCAACAATATGACCACTAGCCCTAAAGTATACATGTATGTGAAAGAAAGCTAGATCAAGAATAAGTGGGGAGGAGGGCTCAACCTTAATTCAAGAAGGTGATGGGAAAAGGTAAAATAAAGGAAACAATATGGATTCAACCCTAATTCTCAAGAAAAAGCAAAAACTAAGTTAGAATATCGATAGGAAATAAGTAGAAGTATAGAACATAGGTAAATTGTACTTTAGTAATAGAAATAAAAGAGAGTCGGCCTATGAACCATGTCACTTCCGACGCTAGGGGTGTCAAACAATCGGTTCCGGGTTGGAAATGCCAACCCAAATTTTCTGACTATCAAAGTCGAACTCAAACCCAGACCCGAATTTTTTTCAGACCTCTCAACTCGAACTGGCCCAGATTGAAAAATCTAAACCCGGCCCCATGTTTAAAATGTTGATTTCAACACCGTTTCCGATGGTCCAGAAACAGAAATTTTGACATTTTTGCTTATTCCGACACAAGATTTCGACGCAAATTTTGACAATTTCGTTGACCAAATAAAGGAATTAAGTCATAAAATTGTACCGTGATGATCTACATACATAAATAGACCTAACTATCCAATAATATCATATGTTGGTATAGGGTGGGGGATCCTACATTTTTGAGTGAAAATATACAAAACTGTTTTTGAGCAGGATTTCGATCATGCAATAATATCTTATGCAATAACATCTTACATCATGTATATTGATTCCTAACAACCAAGGGGGTCTCCCACAGTTTTTGAGGATTTTTAAGATTTATTTTTCAATTTTTTAACGAAATTACAGATCGCAAATTTTGGCAAATTTGGCATGTCCATTTTGATGTCTGGTACCGGTCGAAAACGAAATTTTGATCAAAATTTCTCTATTTTGACCGAAATTTTAATCCATGCCGGACCCAAAGTTGTAGATGTTTAAAAAAACTAAAATTTGAATGGATTTACCCATAAGATTGTAAAGAATTTCATTATACAAAATAACAATTGAGCTCATAGTGTGTTTAAATTACATAGTTAATGTGATGTTATTGTACGAGGAAGAAGTAGCATGAATCATTAAGAAAAATTTACAGATCAATCGACCTTACAAATCAATCTTGTGAGTAGACTGTAAACCAGGGCTTCTCAAGGTCAAGGAGGAGGACGACTGACAGTCATCCTACGCAAGCAACCCAAAAAATTGTTGCATCCGTCCTCCACAAACAACACACGTAAAGATCGGTTCTGAAATCACCGAGGGACAAGAAATGAGCAGCAAAAAAATGAGTGTCACTGCCTTCCGTATGCGTGAGCAGTAAATGAGCATGCAATCTCGTCATCATTAGATATTATAATCGTCCTTGTATGTTTGTGGCCAAATGAAAGCTTCTTTGGTCTTTATAGGTGGTTTCCGGCTGAGAGAGAAGGTATGCCCTAGCAGTTGCAGCCAGTTGGAGTGAGCGAAGAGTTGAGACATGGAGGTTATCTCAACGTCTTCGGGGGTCTCAAGTCGCCAATCTTGCATTGTTTCTTGTTGCTATGCATAGCTGCATAAGTGTAATTATTGTGAGTCAAACCAGTCAGCGTGAGCGGAGGGCTAGGCATATAATGAAGTTGTCATGGAAGATCGTTGCATTCAATTTTCTAACTGAGTTGCTTATATTGTGTTGCTGGTCAAAGTTACCGCATCCAAAGTTTAACAAGTCGAACTGTCAATAGCGGTAGTGGACCATGGGATTGGGGAGGGTACATTTTACAAACAAAAAAAATCTTATAATAAGTCCATATTTGCGACCCAAATTCGTCTAGTTTGTAAACCCGAACCCATACCGGTCTAAATTTGGACATACAATTTTAAACCTGGAAGGCTGGAACCGACCCGATTGTCAGAACCTAAACCCAAACCCAATTTTTAACGGGTTGGAAAAAGCAGGTTCACGTGTTTGGACAGCCTGTTGGCAGTCCTAAGCAAGATCAGACACTAAACCCATTTAGCCACTAAAGAGGTAACGAATTTACAACATCAAAAGGAGGCAATTGTAAATATTTTGATGACTTATTGATGGAAAAATAAAGATTGTGGGTAACATCTTGCCACAGAATTCTAGTTTAAAGCTTCAAGACACAGAGGTTACCATTTACAATAACTTTTCCGAAATGAAATGAGCCAATATAAATTATTGTTAGTCTATACTTTTGTTTGACTAGATTGGATGTGCCCTTTTGTTGTTTGTAAGCATGCTGTATTTGATTCTGTATTGAATAAGGCCTTTTCACTACTGTCGCTTATTATTTTACATTGCATAAATCCCCTTTGAGATTCATTCACCTCACCTGGTTACGTAACTTACGTTTGGATGTTGCTTCCACATCTAGTCACACGGGCCATTATGCCAAACTGGTTATTGTTGACTTCTAGCTTTGTCTCTTGTCAACTAGTGCTGCCCCTTTGCAAATAAGCATCTTCTCACCTTATCCAACCTTTCCATCACTTTACTGGGATGTGGAAAAACAAAAAATCATAAGCAAGGCCTCCAAAACTGACTAGATGATATTTCATCTACCTCCATATACAGAGGTTTCGTTTCCATCATTCTAGTCTGGGTTTAGGCTTCTGTTGAAGCAATCAGGTCTAATCCTTGTTAAATGCAAAGGATTTACGTTGAGTCTCCTTATAAAGGAGAGTGAGAGTGTAGGATATCCCACTCATACTTGTTAAGGCAATGATGTGTCGGGTTTGAGTCGCTTTTCTGCCCATTTTTCTTTTTCAAATGATGAGGATAAAGAAGATAAAGAAGGCATTAGTAAACAAAGTAGCACTAGGAAAAGGAGAAGCACAAAGCAAATACGGAGGTGGAGAAGAAGAAAGCAACAGTAAGCAGAAGTAGCAGTAGAAGGAAGAAGGAAAGGAAGGAGGAGGCATCAGTAAATACCAGGAGGAGGGAGGAGAAATAAGCTGTAGTAAACAGTGAAGCAGTAGAAGGAAGAAGGAAAGAGAAGAAGATGAAGAAGAAGGCAGTAGTAAAAAGTCATGACTAGCAGAAGGAGCAACTCAGAAGTGAGAAAAAGGAAGGAAAAAGAAAGGAAGAGCAGGAGGAGGAAGAAGAAGAAAAAGAAAAAGCAACTGCTTCACAAGAAGCAGATATAAGAGAAATGAAAGAAAATAGAAACGAAGAAGAAGAACAAGTAATGGGGTATATGGATCCTTGGACAGTCAAACTTGACACACTAGCACCTGGGTGGTCTGCCTAGTCTGCCTAAGCAGTCACTTAGCTTGCCTAGGCCGACGCCTAGCTCACCCAGCCCGCCCAATTTCACAGCAGACCCTAGGTGCTTAGGTTTGGGACACCTGTGTGGAGCGCCTAGGGGCCCACCTTGATAACCAAGATACCACTGGTACAATATAACAAAGGGAGATAGCTTAGTAAGCACGGATATTCCAAAATAAGTCTCATACCCATACTTGACATGTATTGACTACCACTACTACATGGTTAGACATGGATGCGTATTGGATACTTCATCAAACATATCCAGATATTTTCTCAATTTTTAAGGGTGGATACTTTGTGGCGGCATGGATACTTTGTGGAGGCCTGGCCCATGTATAACTTTTTTCCATCATCATCATCATCATCATCATCATCTAAGCCTCAATCCCAACCGTGTCGGGTTCAGCTACAAGGATCCTTCTTTTCCAATCAGCTCTGCTGTGTCATACTCTGATCAAGATGTAAAGATTCAAAATCTCTCTTTATAAGCTCCTCCCAAGTTAATTTAGGTCTGCCTCTGCTTCTTTTAATTGTGCTTGACTAGAATTGTATCAAAATGGGTACCAGGGGTAACCACTTTAGTACGAAAACATGTAATGCATAAAGGAAGAAATCAAATGGGAAATGGGAATCCCATGCAAGCACTGTTCTGATTAGATGGGGGTGGGCTCCCCATAAAACATCCCACATACGCGTAGAAAGTATATAGAGGAGTATGGCAACAATGAAAACACAACAAAAACTTTGCGGCATCAATTGCAATCATTGCCACCTTCAGATCAAGCAATGATCCCACAGGAATAAGATGAGCTGAGCTCAAATTTTTTTGTATGCGCCTATTGTTATTGTTAGTTCTATACATTTTTTTTTAACTTTTTTCTTCACAAATAAAACTTGAGAGTTCTGGAACTACCACATGTTCTTTCTGCATGTATGGTAATTACGGATCGCATACAGCAATGTTCTATAAACCAAGTTGGCATTCTAATAATCTATTCTTTTTGGCATTCTAATAATCTTATTGTTAGTTTGTTACTTCAGAACTCATGTGACTATTCTAGTAACTTACTGCTAGTTCTAAGTTTTTCTAAAACGCTTTGCTCTCAAATAAACTTGATTTTTTTTTAAATTGGGTTAAATGTTACTTACAGATACATTATTTTATAAACATAGTTGTTATCAAAATAAACACTTCTGGACTAGTGATCAAATGTGTGACAAATCACCATATTAGGTTGAAGATTTCAATTTGCTAGGGTGCTTGCTGTTAGGGTGT
This sequence comes from Alisma plantago-aquatica, assembly GCA_963693085.1. Classification (NCBI taxonomy): domain Eukaryota; kingdom Viridiplantae; phylum Streptophyta; class Magnoliopsida; order Alismatales; family Alismataceae; genus Alisma; species Alisma plantago-aquatica. The sequence goes on along the minus strand of OY856410.1, from coordinate 726,630,334 downwards.
GTTGATTTGTTACAATGCTAATTCAGTTTCTCATAGTATGCTACAGGGACTCTTGTCCAAATTCCCACATCTTTTATTTGTCTAGATGTTAGGGTTTTTTTTCCATTTCATGTGGGACATAAGTTTCTATCTATATTATCTAATCTTCATTTCCTTTAGCATAGGACATTAGTCTCTCAATTGAGTGTGATATTCATGTACCATTGTAGAAATATGTAACCATATTATCAGAAGCATCAAAGGGTATCTACAGTGAGACTTGCTACAACTACTGTAATAAAGATATAAGGTATCATATACTAGAGCAAATGCTCACTTGCTAAAGACTCCATGCAATGAAATCAAAATTTTCCAAAAAGTCAATATTGAATAGTTAAGTGAAATGTGAAGTTTAGGAAGCATGGAGACTTCTATACAGGCCTTGGCTGCACGTCGGTCGCGTTCCCGAACACAGGACAAAATGGCAGCCAACCTCTGTGCTTTGTGCGCTCATGGAAGATTGGTGTCTACAATGTAAATGGCAGGTTGATTATCACATTGTCATGTAGCTGTGAGTTGGACAGGAATCCTAGACTTACAAAGAATTGATTAAACCCACTATAGAGCATAGCAAGCCATGAGCCATCGCTTCATATTCAGCTATTGTGATTAATCGAGCAACAACTGTCTGTTTGTTGCTCCTCCATGCAATAAGACTTTTTTCCAATAGCATACAAAAGCCCCATGTAGATTGTCGGTCTTGGGAGTCTCATGTCCATTCTGCATTAGTGTACCCTGTGATAGAGAATGTCTTCTCATGAGGCCATTCATAGAGTGCCTTTCAAGAACCTTAAATAGTGTTGTTGTATACTACTGTAGCGAGCCTATACAGGAGAGCTCATGTGTTGCCACCAACCACATAGGAAATAATGGGGTGAGTTATTGTTAAGTAGACTAGTGTTCCAGAAATTCAACAATTCTTCTCAAGATCAGGATAGAGCCCCCCCCCTCGTTCAAGACCTTTGTATGATAGTCCATATGAGTAGATGTAGTCTTCGCATTACATCCTTGTTTCTTTCAGGTAAATGTGGCACATATCCTCATTGGGAGAGATTGTACCCATGCTAGGACTGCAGTACTTTGATGCCACGGAGATACCAAAGATACCCCCATCTTTAGTGTGAAAATATATTGGAGAGCTTTTAAAAGAACTGAGATCCCATGTGCATCACCCCGGTGATCACAACATGTGGACATAGACAACAAGGGGAATGTGACCCCGAGGAAATGGGGCGAAAAGTACAATTTTCGGCAGATGTTTCAAATCCTAAATGTCCAACTATCATACTTAGCTTGTTGAACCATGCCCATGGAGACTACTTTAATTCGTAGAGGGAGAAACAAAGGCAACAGGATTTGATAGAACACTCCTCGATAACGAATCCAAGAGGTTGTTGCATATACACTTCTCCGAATAAATCACCATGAAGGAAGGCACTCTGCATGTCGAGCTGGTATAGAGGCCAATCTAGGTGCACAACAAGGGGGATCAGAAAGCAAACAAAGGCAATATCAGACTACAGCTAACAGGTGAGAATGTCTAGAAGAAGTCCATTTCGATGTCTTAGTGTAACTTTTAATGGGTGATGGCAAAACTCCCCAAATAACCCATACCCACCCTACCCCCGTCTGTTCGGACCCATTTATATTAGGTCAAAGGGGCCTCATTTCAAATAAAGGGTCCAATTAGGGATAAATTCGACCTTTTTATTTGTCATCCTGTTGAGATCCACTTGCCTCGCTTGGAACTTAGGAAACCAAGTACCCACGGCGCAAGAGGTTGATAAGTCTTTGTTTTTCCACCATGTCACAATTGTTAGTAACTCCCTTTTCTCACACCTCTCTTCTTGGATGCAAATCTTTCTCTATCCCACGGCATATACCTGCAATTGAAAACCCCTGTAGTGGCAATAGAGGCTCGTCACTAGATATGAATCGGAGCAACATCGTTAACTAGTAGGTCTTATAGGCAAGGGAAGCTCTAGGGAACTCATTGCATCACACATATCAAAGTACAGAGCTCCTCTAGAAACCTGCCCCTGCCACTATGGCCTCGACTTCTCCTAATCAACAAAAGTAGGGAGTGGTTGTCAGTCAATTCTTTTATTTCGCTCATGCTTTAACTACATTCGGGGCTGTCTTTACGTCGTCAACCGTATTGATCCCCACCTCCAATGATGATGTTGTTTTCCTAATCTTACACCTGCACAACATGTCGCTACATGCACCATGTTGTGGTAAACTGCTAAACCTTACACCAGCAACGCCATGAGAAACTTCTTCAAACCCCTTTTTGTACCTCTATATCTACCAAATTACTTTATGTTTTTCTTGTCCATCATCCAATGAGCAAAGCAATAAAATCCCTTTGCAAAATTTCTAACTAAAAATGTGGTTGATTCCTACTCTGAATGACAATCGCATAAATCCTGTGAAACCTACACATCAACAAGGTACTTGATTTTATTTCCAATTTAGCACAAAATGCAAAAGATAGTCCAAGCTCCTACAATGTGTTCTTGTGTTACCGTAAAACAAAGCTTCAGGTAATATATTCCAACTGGTCACATCTAAACTTAATCTGATTTAAGGATTGTCGTCTCATTACATAATAACAAATGGTGCCAATTTTTCATATTTTAGAAGTAGGAGTATATCTCAAGCATGTTTGTAAAATTCATGTGGTGGGAGATGTGGGCCAGCATTATTCTGCAGAGTTTGGTATTCACTACAGTGCGTGCAGTTATTATTGAATATTATATAGGTACTTTTTGACTCATTTACAATTCACAAATTTGATCTATTTATATGATATATGTGTGTTCATTTGTAACTGTATGTAGAGTATGATCAATAAGGGTTGTATTGGGACCCAAGACCCATTGGTGCAGAGACGATGTGTTTTTCTTTTACTTTTATGGGCAAGGTAAAAATCTAAATGGGTAAAGTGGGTACGAGTGTGGGTTTCTTATTCCCATAGTGACAAATTCGGCATTCAGCAATTTTTCGGCTGGCCAGAAAAATTGGGGATTCGGAAAAATCGTGAAAATACCGATAATATTCAGTCAAAGCTAGGTCAACTATTCGGGTATAAATCGGGAATAAATCTCCTATACACACGCAGACGTGCATACATACATGTATAATAGAATTGTTTACAATTCTATCATTATGTATTGCTAATCTTGAATAACTAAATGCAATAATGCATTGCTATCATTTTGCAATTAAAGACATATAAGTTATACAACAAAACAAACACAAACAAATATCAACACTAATCAACAAGCTCATTATGGAGATGGTAGACTAATAACAAAATGGTAAGTAGACAAGTTATGTGCCTGTGTCAAACAAATCTCAGCACAACTAAGCAAATGGAATATAGAGACAGTAAGACACATAATGGCATGTCAAATAGACAAGCTATGGCAAATCTACAACAAATCTATAGTAGAATATCATGGCATTTAGTACTTCATATTTAACTAGAGAAATGTGAGTAAATTTGAATCATATCAGATGATTAATAGAAAAATAGAAAATAAAATAAGAAAGGGAATATGTTGATTAATATGATGACAATATCAGCTGATTAATATTAATTGAGGACAGTACGTGGAGTGGACATTTCACACTTAGGAGTGGGAGTGTGTGGGCAGAGGAACTAACCTGCTGTAACACTATGTGGTGGTTGAGGAAGTGGGTGTGCAGAGGACTTAAAAAGAGATAGGAATTCGTTGGTTGAGGCAGTGAGGAAGGGGAAGCATGGGAAAGTTAGGAAGGTTGCCTTAGACTTGAGGAAGGGCCGAAGGAGGTCAGAAGAGCTACCCTGGATTTGAGGGGTTGAGGGAGAGGGAACAATGAAGGGAAAATGTACAAAGGTAAGCGAATACGTTGAGTGAGGTAATAAGGAAGACGAACCAGGAAAAAATAAGAAGGTTGTGTTCGATTTTTTTTTTGGGTGGTGGGGGGTGGCTGAGATAGAAGAGGTGGAAACAACAGGAAGACAGGCCTTGGATTGTTTGTTTTTTGTTGTTGTTGTTGTTGTTGGTGGTGGTGGTGGGGGGGGGGGGGGGAGGATATGGAAGGAAAAGTGTAAAAGGAGAAGAAATGTGTTGGTTGAGGTAGTGAGGAAGAGTAAATGGGGGAAACATATGAATGGCAGCATTGGATTTTGGAGGGGCTGAAGTAGTGAGGAATGTGAGAGGGGAATCAGGATGAAAAGGGGAAAGCTGACGAAGGGCAGGGAGGAATGAGCAAGCAAAAAAAAAAAAAATGAAGGTTTGAGGTGATGGAGAAAGGAAGAAGGGCAAATCGGAACATACCTGGAAGGAGGAACAAACTGGAGCTCACTAGGCCCGACGAGCTCCGATGCATGCATCGGAGCTTCAATCTTCCTTGCGGCGCCCTTGCTCGTGGCATCGCTTTTAGCACCGGAGCTGCTTGCGACGGTTGCTTCACCTCCGGTGGCTGGTGGGCTCGTGCCGCTCGTCGTTTTCTAGTTCAGCTGTAGAGGTCGGCAGTGTCATCACTGGCTACTTTAGCTAGCCTCATCAAGGTCTGGGAGCGGAAAGGTTTTGGGGGAAAGGGATTGGGAGCAGGAGGGTTTGGGGGGAAAGCGTTTGGGAGTCAAGGGTTTAGGTGGGGATGAGCGGGGAAGAAGTAAAAGGGGTACCGATTAACAGGCAAACCGGTTTTTCCGCAAGTTGCTGAGCATCCCCAAACACAAAAAAGCAACAAAATGTGAAAAAAGCGTGAAAGTTGTGAAACTCGAAAAATCGACATAGCATTTTAAACGTGTAGAACATTCAGTGAGGCAAAAGTATGCGATAAATCACCGACTTTTCAGACAAATTGCCGATGCTTGTCACAAAGCTCATACCCACCCACTTGTCATCCCTATTGGCAACTAGTCATGCTTTGAAATGCTCCACAGACCCATCGAAATGATGCTTGACAAAGAAGACTCAGCAGCAACCAACAATATTATTGTTGTAGGGTGGATCGATCAGCTCCCATGTGTGATTTCCCACAGTGCATCCCATCTCATCGACCATTGGTGCCGAAGAGCATACTCTTGAGTATGGGAATAGTGGAGTTTAGAGCTATATGCAAGCATGGGCAGAAGGAGAAAGGCAAATAATACGACAGGTCTTAGAAATGGGATGCTTAACTATGCAAGATTGAGTACTTTTGCGAGGAGCCATTGCTTGTCGAATTTTGTTGGGGCACAAGATGGTGGAGCAACTCCATGAGGATCAATTACCAGTCTCCTTTGATACACATTGGGATAGAACTCAAGTAGTGGAGATGAAAGTGTAGGTGGGGAAGCCTATTCATAATATGATAGAATATGTATGGAGTCCAAGGAATAGACACAAACTCAAGCAGAAGTGGTGAAGGAACTCAGACTGCGGTGTTGTGGAAAAAGAGACAATCTTCATGAAAACTTACATCCGTAGAAATTTAGATGCCTTTTGCAACCCAAATTGAGGCACTTATAGATTTTTTGAATTTGGGATTAACCCAAGAGGACAGTTTTAAGCACTCGGGGAAAAACCCTATCAGATTTTGGGTCAAATTTATGCGCGAAAGTGACACATCCAAAAACTTGAGTGAGATGGAAAAAGGGTTCTTATGAGGATAAAGAACATAGCAAGGAGATTTCTCTTTAAAAACAGACGATGGTTGTCGGTTGATCAGAAAAAATGTCATTTAAATAGCTTCAGACCATTATTATTTTGGTAAGCTAGCATGAATACCTAGGGAGTTACTGAGTGTCGAGAAGATGGTGATTTCTGTGTTATGTGATTCTATTTTGTAGCGGGGCAAAGGCACTTAGAGTGTTGATGAATCATAGCAACTACACGGAAAAACAAAGAAACTGCAAATTTAACATATTCAAGGGCATTATCAATCCAAAGCATCTTGATGGAAGACTCAAACTAAGCCAATATCATTCTATGAATAGGCTTCAATACGGGGAAAATAATTGTCATGATTTTCAACAAATAAAACGATGTCATTTAAGAAAAGTCATCAACAAAAGCCAAGAAATATTTATAACCATTGTAACTCGACATTGAAACAGGACATAAACACCAATATACATTAATTTAAAAAGATTTACAGATTGCATGTGACTTTATCAAAGACATGTATGATAGCTCTACTGCAAGTGTGAAGACTCCTAGAGGAGAGACACCAACTTTTCCTATCACAGTTGGGGTACACCAAGGATCCACACTCAGCCCAGATCTGTTCGTTCTTGTTATGGATGAGTTGACAAAGAATGTTCAGGATGACATTCATTGGTGTATGTTATTTGTTGATGATATTGTTTTGATTGATGAAACTAAAGATGGATTGAATGATAAAGTTGAACGTTGGAGACAAGCATTGGAATCAAATGGATTGATGATTAACAGGAGCAAAATTGAGTATATGCATTGCAATTTCAGCCAATCTCACAGTATGAATGATGGAGCCAAGTTGGACGCAGTAGATATACCAAAATGTGATAAATTTCGTTACTTCGGTTCTATTATTCAAATAGATGGGGATGTCCAAAATGACTCTCAGGTTAAAAAGTAAGTTTTATAGAACAGCTATACGGCCAGCCATTCTCTATGGGAGTGAATGTTGGGCGGTGAAGAAACAAGATATCAATAAGATGAACGTGGCTGAAATGCATATGTTGAGATGGATGTGTGGGAAGACAAGAAAAGATCGCTTGTGAAATGACTATATCAGGAATAAAGTGGGGGTGGCGAGCATTGAGGACAAGTTGCACGAGGGTCGACTCATATAGTACGGACATGTGCAACGCTGACCAACTAATGCACCTATACAAAGTAATGCTATTGAGCCAAACACTATAAATAGAAGAAGAGGAAGGCCTAAATTAACATGGGATGAGCTTATAAAGAGAGATTTTGAATCTCTACATCTCAACTAGAATATGGCACATGATAAAGCTAAATGGAAACGAAGGATCCATGTAGCCGACCCCAACATAGTTGGGACTGAGACTTAGATGATTATGATGATGATGTGGATAGGGGTGGGAAAAGACACGCGTTGATTACCCAATTGGCATGCTTCACATGATAACTAAGAAAGGGAAGATACTGAAGGATCTACAACTTCTAACTTTTCAAATGATTGATGACCAAAACAAAAATGTAGTGCAACAGTGAGCTAGTAATGAAGGTAGTGTATGGGCAGAGCGAGCTCCCCATCCAACCATCATACTCCTCAAATCATGTAAGACCAAATAAGTAGGCACATATCTTATATAACATTTTAAGGAATCAACAAGTTTAGTGACTGAACAATAAGTTGTAAGAAAAATTAGAAACATATCTAATGGAAGATAGATTGTCAGAAGACGAAAGTGGGACAGAGCAAATTTTTCCATAGATTTAGAGGCCAAGGTAACAAAAAATGGGAATATGTGAGTTATAGAGATATATTGTGTTCTGTTATGTTTTGTGAGTGTTATGTGCATAGCATGTGCCTCACTTATGTTTTTTCACTTCTATAGTTTAGTCCCATATTGCTCACCTCTGCTTTAGTCTCTATTCTCTTCTGTTATATAAGAGACTGGATTGTACACTGTTTTACTCACTCAATAAACAAATCTCAGTTTCTCTATAGTCTATATGGTATCAAAGCTTTGGCTCATTATGGCTTCAGTTGAGCCTCCTCTACCACCGTCAAGCTCGATGATTTGAACTACCATCTTTGGTCGGCGTCATTTGTGTTCTATGTTACGGCTCAAGGTCGATACTCCCATCTTACCACTGATCCTCCTGCTTCCCCTGTTGCTACTGCTGACAAAAAGACCAAACAGGCCTATGCTCAATGGTCCAAAGACGACTCTGGTGTTATGTCCTGGCTTCTCAATAGCATCGAGCCGCGCATTAGTCAGTCTCTACTATGCCTTCATGATGCCAAAGCAATGTAGGACCAGCTGTCTCATGTCTACTCGCATCAACAAAATCCTAAACGGGTTTTTAAAATTTTCAAAAACCTGACCAAGAAGGAGTTCTCTTCAGATGCTTCTATTAAGGATTTCTACAACCAATTTTCTACTCTCTGAAATTAGTATGAAATCTACCATCCGCTGACTGCTGACATCAAAGAGGCTCAGAAGCAGCGCAATGAACTCCAACTAGTTCAATTCCTGGCTGCCCTACCTGCTTCTTTTTCGGGCGTGGTTGATCAAATTTTGTCAAGTGACCCTCTGCCTACTCTTCGTGACGTTCTCAAGAGAGTTCAACGGCTACCATCTGTATCCTCTACTCCTGCTATTGAGCATCCTGCTTTGGTTGCTCGCACTGCTGATTCTAGACGCGGTCGCGGTCGTAGACGAGGTCGTGGAGGACGTCCACCCCCTTCTGGCGGAAGAGGCTCTTCTACTGCTCCTGGACGAGATCAAGCCACTGGACCTCGCTACTATAACTAGTGTGGTCGTGACAATCACACGGAAGATAGGTGCTGGATCAAGCACGGCAAGCCAGCCTGGGCAAACCAGGCCTCTATAGAAACTAATACTGAAGCTGCATCCGATCCACCAGCTACTCCTCCAACCACTGAATGGCTTCACTTTGAATTCGAGAAGTTCTTCTAGGAGCGCATGACTCAACTGCCTTCGACATCTGCTATTGGTTCTTCTGCAATGCTTGCGTCTCCCTCTGCTGGTAACCATAAGTGGTGCATTGATTCAGGTGCGTCTGTCCACATGGCAGGCAACATCCACTTATTTTCTGCTCTATCTAAAACCTCGAATATTCCATCGGTCACGGTTGCAAATGGCTCGAAAATGCCTGTTCGTGGCGTTGGCACAGTTCCTCTATCTCGCAAGCTGAATCTTCACTCTGTTTTATACATACCACAATTTCCTATTAATTTATTATCTGTCAGTAAAATTGTTAAACAACTTCAGTGCTCTATTAAGTTTGATCCCTCTGGTTGTGTTTTGAAGGATCTCCGCACGAAGACGAGGATTGGTTCGGGCCATGAAGGACCAGATGGACTATACTACTTGGATGGACCGCCTGCAGCTTCATCTCTCTTGTCTACATCTGCCTCAGGACTTCAGTGGCAATTCCGGCTGGGTCATCCGTCTGCTGCTAAATTGAAGCTTTTATTTGCTCCATTATCTGAAAACAATTTCTCTTGTGAAACTTGTGTTTTGGGAAAACAAACGAGGTCTATCTTTCCTGCTAAGAAAGAACTTGGGTCTAAAGATATTTTTAATATTGTTCATGCGGACATTTGGGGTCCATGCTCTGTCCCGAGTTAAACTGGTGTTAAATATTTTTTGACATTTATTGATGATTATTCTCGAGCTACCTGGCTATTTTTGCTCAAAGATCGGAGTACTGTTTTGGACAATATCCGTATTTTCTTTTCTGAAATACAGACCCAATTCAATAAAACCATCAAAATTCTCTGTATCGATAATGCCCTGAAATTTATGTAGAAATCTGTCACTTCCTTTTTTCTGATCACGGCACCATCCACCAAACCACTTGCCCTTATACTCCACAGAAAAATTGTGTTGCTGAACGAAAAAATCGCCACTTATTAGAGGTTACTCGCACTCTTCTTATGCATTATAAAGTTCCTCACCGTTTTTGGCATGAGGTAGTCACTACGGCATGTTTTCTTATAAATCGCATGCCCTCTTCTGTTTTACAAAATCGGATACCTTACTCCATTTTGTTTCCTGATGCACCTCTTTTCTCTGTTCCACCTCGCATTTTTGGGTGTACCTGTTTTGTTAAAAATTTACGCCCAGGAATGACAAAACTTGACCCTCGGTCTACTAAATGCATTTTTTTGGGTTATTTGAGAACTCAAAAAGGTAATCGCTGCTTTGATCTGATACTCAGACAGTGGTTTGTCAGTGTGGATGTGATCTTTTTTGAGAATATGCCCTACTTTTCTGATGATGGAGCAAGCCTATCTCATGATATGTTGGCACCAACACCTCTACTAGATATTGTTGAAGATTTGTCTGTTTCTAACAAGCCTGACGAGCGTCCACTGCAAGTATACAAACGTCGGCCGAAGACAAGCACTACTTACATGGCCCCTCCCTAACCGATTCCTGCGTCTATGGATGATCAAATAAACACTGAGGTAACTTCTGACTTGCACCTTCCTATCAGTTTACGGAAAGGTGTTCGCTCTTGTACTAAACATCTTATCAGTCATTATTGCACTGCCAATCTGCATAACAACTTTGCCTGCTTTACTTCTGCAATTTCTGCTGTCACCATTCCCAAAAATGCTACAGAGGCTCTTACTATTTCTGCATGGAAAAAGGCAATGGACCAGGAAATGCAGGCACTACGTGATCGCAAGACATGGGAGCTTGTGGATCGCCCTTCTTCTTGCCCTACTGTGGGTTGTCGTTGGATCTTTACTATTAAATATCAACCTGATGGGACTATTGAACGCCTGAAAGCCCGTCTTGTTGCAAAGGGCTACACACAGACATACGGTGTCGATTATTTTGAGACCTCTCCTGTTGCACGACTAAACTCTGTTCGAATTTTGATTTCTGTTGTCGTTAATAAAGACTGGTCTCTCTTTCAACTAGATGTTAAAAATGCATTTCTTTATGGAGATCTGCAGGAAGAGGTCTAACCACCTGGGTTTGTTGCTCAGGGGGAGTCTGCCTTCAAAGTATGTAAGTTGAAAAAGGCTATCTATGGTCTCAAACAAAGCCTGTGAGCTTGGTTTGACAAGCTCAGCCAGATATTAGTCACCTTTGGCTTTCGTCGTTCTCATTCTGATCATTCAGTCTTTATTCGCAAGACGATGGTTGGACTTGTCATTCTTATTGTTTATGTGGATGATATTATCTTATCTGGCAGTGATACTGTGGGTATACAGGAAACTAAAACCTACTTAGAGAAACACTTTGTCACTAAAGATCTCGGAAAGCTTCGGTATTTCTTAGGCATTGAGGTCTCCTGATCAGCTGCAGGACTGTCTCTCTCAGAGAAAATATGTACTTGATCTCTTGCAAGAAACTGGCATGCTAGGCTGCAAACCAGCCAACACTCCCCTTGACCCAAACATGGACTGGATGATGCAAACTCTCCTCCCTATGTTGATCATCGCCAATTCAGGAGGCTAGTAAGCAAGCTTATCTATTTGACTGTCACACGAGCTGCCCTTTCTACTGTTGTCGGATTCATCAACTGGTATCTTGATAAACCCCGGCAATGTCATTGGGATGCTATGTGTCATATTTTGCGATATCTTAAAAGTTCTCCAGGGAAAGGCTTGATGTATAAGAAGCATGGCCACTGCAACCTATCTGGCTTCTCAGACTCTGACTATGCAGGAAGTCGTTCTAATCGAAAATCAACATCAGGATACTGTACATTTGTTTGCGGAAACCTTGTCACCTGGCGAAGCAAAAAGTAGATTGTTGTCGCCGAATCCAGTGCAGAGGCAGAATACCAAGCAATGGCTCATACTGCATACGAACTTCTGTGGGTTCAGAGTCTCCTTCAAGAGTTTGATATATCTTATTCCAGTCATATACCGATGTTTTGTGACAGACCTCCATTTTTATTGCGAGCAACCCCACTTTTCATGAGAGAACGAAACATGTTGAGGTCGATTGTCATTTGGTTCGAGAAGCAGTTCTTTCTGGTCGGATTTGCACTCCATATCTCAGCACTGACAAGCAAGTTGCGGACATCGTCACGAAGATACTTCCCAAAGCTCGTTTTCAGACTCTAGTTGACAAGTTGGGCATGTTCGACATCTACGCTCCAGCTTGAGGGGGAGTATAGAGATATGTTGTATTTTGTTATGTTTTGTTGAGTGTCATGTGCATAGCATGTACCTCACTTATGCTTTTTCAATTCTGTAGTTTAGTCCCATATTGCTCACCTCTTCTTTAGTCTCTATTCTCTTCTGTTATATAAGAGACTGGATTGTACATTGTTTCACTCACTCAATAAACAATTCTCAGTTTCTCTATGAGTCAAACATGGCAAGTTTCTATTTCATACCTACTAGACGTTGGGTAGCACCGAAGTCTACAATCCAATTGGAATGTGTAACAAGCATGGAAGACGAACATTACCTCGACGGGCATCTATAAGGTGGATACATGATGGAGATGACTGAGGAAACACTGAGACATCACCGATCTGCCAACAAGGCTGTGTGAGGTATATAGGAGGGCAAGACTGAGAGTACAAGGGGGGACCACTGAGTTGTTATAAGACTCGTAGGAGAAGATCGTACTCTACTATGGTGAAGAGGACATGAGAGGAATAGATGGTCGATGCATCGGGAGCATTAGTAATTTGAGCATATGGAGTTTGAACCAGATAGGCAATGCCCCAGTCATGAGCATGAAGTAGATAATAGTCATGCTAGGAGTAATATGTGTCGTAAATGTGGCTGAACTTGTGGTAGTAGATACACTTTAGGCGTTACCCAATACGCGTCCAGGGACCCATGTTGCAACAACAAACGATGCTTGCCTCAGATGGCTTGATGTGAGCACACTTCTCAAGGAAGCAATGTGTTGAGGTGCCAAGGATGAGCTCCTTGATGCCTAGGTGGCATTTAAAGAAAACAATTCCGGTATATTTTCAAATTTCCATGTATAGATACACATATTTTATGAATTTTATAAACTCCCCCCTCATATACATCTTTTCCAGTTGTATATATTGGCACATTCATATACATATGGTTAAGTGTCAGACTAAGACAACCTTCCATAAGTATCATCTATTGAAGGCATAGTTATCCAGGCTCCCGCCTGGGCTCCGCCTAGGCGAGGCTCTAGGTGGTCCGCCTTAAACTGGGCACCTAGGCTTTTAGATAACTAAAGTGGATGTCTAAGGCCTTTTAGGTCCAAATTACGACACTTGAAGACAAAATTAGCATAGATTAGATTGGAGTTTGGCCAAATTAAATCATGTTTAGTTATTTTAGGGAAGAAATAGATCTAATATAGGCCAAATCAGCTCTAATTTGGGCAGATTAGCTCTGATTTGAGGGAAATAGGTATGATTTGGGGAAAATGTCTTATAAAGGGGGGATTAGATCCGATTTCGCTAAATTAGGGCTCATTTAGGTCAATGTCGGACAAACATGTTATACCAAAATCGGTCTGGCTTTGGCTAAATTAGGTAAGACTGAGTTAAATTATGTCCAAATCCGACCGTGTTAGGTCAAATAGGTCTATCTTAGGTCGTGACAGGTGTGATGTAGGTGAAGTTATGATTGATTAAGCTTAGGGATAAGCAATACAAATGTACATAATGATGTACATATTTGAATATAATTGAATGTGTACACAAAATCATTTATATATATATGTAAAATATAAGCAAATATGAAGAACGCCTAGAATCGCCTAGGCTTCCGCCTAGGCCTCCTAGGCTTTCCCTAGGTGGGAGAAGGACCGCCTAGCCGCCTAGACAAGTATGAATTGGTTCCCAACTGTAGTTGTTGGATGGCAGTGTAGCGTCAATGGAGACCATTCAGATGATTTTCCTAACAAAATGGAGTCGCACTCTTTGGAGACATCAGCCAAAGTTGTGGGAGTGTAGTAGTTATGTTGGTTTGCTAAATTGTTCGTACTTTTGTAGTATGCTTCCAGAGTTTGATAATCTTGGCGCTCGGAGAAGATTTATCCATGATGTTATAGTGGCAGAGCCAATCTCCTACAAGTCGAATTGCTTCATCTCCTCCTCATCGCTTTAGCATTGCAATTGACATGAACTTCACCTCAACTTGCGATTCCAATCTACCCCAGAGCCGGTAAACGCTTGGCTATTTCTAAGTCTCCACGTCGGATCATCTTCAGTTTTGGGTAGTACTTGTGTAAAGAACTTGAGCTTGTTCCTTGATTCCGATAATATGGAAATTGCATTCATCCATAAAAGGTAATTCTTGTTGTTGAGCTTTATGACAAATATAACGGGCATATCAATATAAAATGATACATATTGACATGTACAGATGTAAATACATCTATGAATTTATACCTATAGCCATACATAAACATGTCTTTGTGGTGTGGGTGTACATGTATAAGTAATTTGAATTCAATTAAATAATATACATTGACAAACATGTACACATGTACTCTAGTTTAAAAAGCTTTTGCAGATACCTTGCATATGTGACAAATGGCGGCCTAAAGTGCTGCAGATGCTTATGTGGTGAAGCCAATGGGCCAAACTGCATAAGCAGCTGTATTATGTGACCACTTAGACCGATTTCTTGAACACTACCGATAGTCTCCTCTTGTTAGCCAAGCATGATGCCGGTACTATATATCTGCTCTAACATGGCTTAAGATAAAGTTGAGAAGGGCCCCACCCTACAATATATATACAATATAGATACATAAACATTTATATGCATACTTTTTATATACATACAATTTTACTTGTTAATACACATACATACAATATAAATACGCACATACTTCAGCAAATAATATTTTTAATACATACACACACATGCAATCTATGAAGCACCAATACTCCAAAATAGGTGTTGTACCCATACAGGATACGTATTGGATACCGACACTCCATGGATACTCCAAGATACGTACCGGATACTTCTAAGTCGTATCCATGCCATATACAGCTAATAGAAAATGAAAAAAAAGCACCCAAGGCACCAGCTCCTCTCTCAACCCTCTCTACCAAGTAATAGCTAGATGCAAGGCTATTGCAGCTGCTCCCCTGAAGTCAATATAGCAACCATTCCCCTTGCTAAATGCGATCTTCCTTCTTCTCTTTATTGTATCTACCTCCTCCGTCTTTAAGGGATTCCTCTTTTCAAATGAATTTCCCTACTTAATCATGGATTTTACTAGTTCTTTATTGCAAACCAGTTCATTCACCATTACATAGACTTGTGGATACTTTCCTTTGCTAGATGTACGTTTTATGCACATTGATGTCTTCCACGGTCTCTGAAAGGCTTCAATTTGGTATTGTTAATTAACGTAACTCTTGTTCCAATGACTACATCTATTGCGGTTTATTTTGGATTTCTATATTGACAATATCCATTTCATTTCCTTTAAAGGTAAGCATTTCGTCTTCAGCCTTTTGTCTCCTCAGCCTTGTCTTTTACACCATCTGTTTTTCTAATTCTATCAACTTGTGTTGCTCTCTTGATGTTTGCATAGACTTCTTTATAGAGTCTGAGATACTTCTAGTGAATTGTTATTATATAACGTCCACTTTCAGTTCTAAATGTACAAATAGAGTATGGCTCCTAGACATAATCTCATATTATGTCTGAAATTCTTGATCAATTTGAGTATTAATAATACATATAAACTCAGTTTGACTTTTAATAAACCTTTTGATCACTTTTCTTTTGGATGAATGACATTGGATTGTTTTCATTTCCATTTTTATGAATAAATATATTGGTTATTTATTTAAAATGAACATTTTAAAAAAAAGTGTTGTATCCACGGCGTACCCGTATCCTATATTTTCAAAATTTTCATATCCCCATACCCGTACCGTACATGTATCTGTATCCGTGTTTCATAGCGATCTATATACATATCTACTTTACACACATTTGTGGAACATATCCTTATATTTATATGTACACATTTAAAAGCACATGCATACACGTATATATAAATGCATACATTTAACCAGCAAAGAGTGGCACAAATGGTCAAGCACGACGTCCCTAACAAAGGAACCTGGATTCGAATCCCAGATGCCACATCGATTTACCACCCTCCCAGGCGTGCGACCTTCGACACCGGTCTCTCCAAGAAGAGAGAGGAATCCTCTCTTAATCCCATAAATGCATGCATTTCATATTGGTAGATATACACACGCGTACACATTTAACACTTATTATAAATTTTGATATAAATAATTGCATATTTTAATAATTTGTACATGTATAATATATATGTTTAATATATAGTGTACTCTTAGATACAATTAATATAATAAATATTTGCAAAAGCACATATACTTTTGCAGACCACATACTCTAGCAGTAACCCCTCCGCCTAAACAATGCATGCAGCTTTCAAAACCATGAATGCCACTATGAAGGCATGGTAGGTAAAAGAAAACAAGGAGTCCGTACCAGCCATATTAGAGCACCGTAGGAAAAACTCATATGCGTAACGGCTATATGGCACAAAAACATAACAACCTTTGGATAAAAAATGAGCACTCACCCATGGGTTTAGGGGATAGGAAGAAAAGGCGAAAGAAAGGAGACCATGTTGTGTACCTGCTTTGTTTAGATTAGAAGCGGTTAATCAACTGACATTAGAAGACAAGTGGCAGCTCCTCACATGTATAGAGATGGGCTCTTCAATCCTTCAGACGGTCATGGGGAAGGGCTTGTGCAGTGATCATGGTTGCTTCACGAAACTGTGGTGGCGGTTGTGATGACCGGTTGCCGCTTGCTGCTGCTATATGCAGCTGAAGTGGTTGTCGCTAGTTGTGGTGTGATTGTTGTTGCTAGGTAGCTCTGGTGATTGTAATTGTCTGTGGTAACGATGGTTGTTAGCTGTTCTTATAGGGCCTACTGCGTCAAGGGTAGCGGCAGCGGCTGGTTGTTTTGCGGTGTGGCTGCTGCTATCGGAGCTGTTGCACCGGCAGCGGCAATACTGCCCGCCTGTGTTGTTGCGGTGGTTACGCCAGTGCTACCTGTCTACGTTGGCTGTGTGGCAGCCTGCATGGGATACTATGGCGGCAGTGGGAGAGACAGAGGAGATAGGAGGGCCGATAAGGTTTGGGGTTGCTCGAATACCATGTGGAAAAGAAAGCAATTAGACTAATCCACTTAGTTCATTATTAAGTACATGGTCTCTTATATAGAACTGAGGAGTTACATGGATCCGAAAGTGATAGATGGATCATCACTTATGTGAGATAAGAGATAGCGCCCAATAAAGAAATAACAACTTATGCTAGCATATTTAATCTTATACTAATTAGTAAATTGTTTATCGTATCCATGGTCACATCGTGTCCTATAGTTTCATAAATCATCGTATATCCATTTTCAATTTTTCATACATGTATTTGTGCCTCATAGGAGATAAGTCAAACATAAGTAGGCCCCATGACTCTAATCCTCTAACACCTCCCCTCAATCTAGAGAGTGCACATCTTGTATTCCCAACTTGTTGCTCATATACAAAAAAAAAGATACGACGTAGAGGTTTGGTTAAATTATCCGCTATGTGATCTCATGTCTTCACATGAGGCGCAACCATTATCTTGGTTTTGATAGGGACCACATTGTAGGAACAGTTGGAAGGCCCTACAACGCCACACGACTCTTCGTACAACCGCACAAACCGAATCATCAGATCCCCGTCTTCGCCAACTAACATGCTGAAGAACAGGTTCAATACATTCAAAACCACCATGGAGACAACTTGCAGAGGTTATTATTCATGTAGTGGATTTGATATTGCACACTAGTTGGAAGGTCTATAAAACCACACAACTCAGAATTATCAAATCCCAATGTTTGCATCTTCGCCAACTAACATGTTGAACAAGGAGTTCATTCAATACCACCATGGAGACGACACTCCCATTGGTTATCATGTACTGGATTCAATATTGCAACATCAGGCCACCTAACCTAGTTAGAGTTATAGGATCAAACATCAATAGAAACAACAACAAAATCTAAATAATCAATTGGATGACCACTGCCACCAGAATGGATATAACCTGAGCATTTCATCAAGTTAGACGTGTCATCCTACAATGACGATTGTCTTTTTGAAAGTTTACTTGATTAATTTCACAACATCAAAAAGTACTTCCAGTTCTAGCTACATCATCATCCGACTAAGGCCCATAAGTTGCTCTATGTTGTCACCAAGATGAAAAGTGTTACTCTCGTATGTTGAAAATCCATGTTACACCCTCTGAAGTCGTAGACCATGGTTTGATACACCATCCTGAAACCTTTTCTACATTCCAACCACCGTGAACATTTCTACACCCGATTCACTAAGCTAACATAGGGCATTGAAACCACATCAGAATATACTCAAAAATTCTATGGGTTATTCCGTCGCTTTAAAGTACATGGTGATGAAGTTGTCATGATTGCCGAATTTCGTTGCAGCCTTAATGATAAAATTAGAAAGAAGTTGGATTCTTCAATCTTTATCCAACTTTAGGATGTGTTTCATGTGGCAACGCATATCGAGCATGAGCTATTTCACTGCAAGACTGTGAAGATCAAATCATCCATTCGTCGTTGATAGTAGTTGACATTATCACTCGAGTCTACCCTTACCGCGAAGGTTCTTGTGTCTTCCACCAAGAACCCACTAGCACTATGAATTGTGTAGTGCTTTAGATGCCATGTTTTAGCCATAGATTGTCACTATTAGTATATATGTTTTATGATTTATGTTTTATCGTGAGCTTTAGACTTGTCTTGTCTTTAGCTTTTCTTTTATCCCATATTGCCTAAATCTATTTCTCACTTATTCTCTTATCCTATGAATGAGAGTGCCTTGTAATTGTATTTGTTTTAGACACATCAAATAAAGATTTTCTTATTCTATATGGTATCAGACGAGTTCGAACCCCTTAACCCTAATGCTTCCCAAGCCCCCCCTACCCTCCACGACGCCGTCCCTCTCTCCGTGCTTCCAGCCCCTCCCTCCCTGCCCTCCAACCCTCCTCTTCTCCTTTCCATGTTCCCTTCTTTGCCGCCACCAGCCCTCCCCTTCTCCCTGCCTCCACCCATCGTCTGCTCACCCCTCTCCTCCTTTTCTCGCCTTCACAGCCACTCCTCCAGCCCCCAGCCCCAGCCCCTCCTGTCTTCTTCCCTGCCACAACACCCCCCTTCATTCCCAGCCGCCTTTGCTTCTCTCCTTCACCCTCCGCCGCCCCCTCACCCTTTCCCTCACCCCACCACCGCCGGCCTATCCCATGCCCCCGTCGTTGCTGCCACCCCCTGCCATCACCAGCCCCACCCCTTCTTCCACCACCCAACACCCCCTCCACCAAGCAGCCATTCGCCACCCTCCTCTTTCCCGACTTTTCCTCCTCTTTTTCTTTTCCTGGCACTTTCTAAAATAGTAGGTTGAAGATTTAAAAGTACCATCTTTGTTGCCTGCCTATGCCACATGGCGGAGTAACTGTCACACTGTGGTGGCATAGGACCCTTTTTTCTCTACTACACCTATACGAGTTTCTCAGATCTGCTACTCTCTACTACTCACATGTGAGTCTTTCCGATCTATTGATGTAGATGTACCACTGCTCTCAGACACACCTATGTTGCTTTCTCGGATCTACTGATCCAGATCTACTACTACTTTGTTGATGTTGTTGATTGCTATCGAATGCACGTCATCACTTAAGTTCCTATGGCAACCACAGATCCTCGGTCTGTGTCATCTTTGGTCGGCATCCTTTGAACTCTATGTCAAAGCCCATGGGCGTTATTCCAATATCTCTATTGATGCTAAAATCCCTCCTGATATTGCGGCTGATGAAAAAGCCAAGCAAGCATGGTAATAAAAAACCCGCCTTGAGGCTCTTGAGGCTTACGCCTCTTGGTGAGGCTATCCCAAATACGCCTCGGTGTCCTAGAGTGAGGCTTACGCCTCACATTGTCTGAGGCCCGCCTCAAAGCACTGAGGCTATGAGGCTTAGCTGAGGCGCACGCCTCAATTCTAGATGATAAAGTCTTATGTTAACCATCAAATTGTGTACTTTTAAGATTATTACAAACACTTTCTTCAAAAAAAAATCTTTAAGTTCTTATATTTAATTGTTATTTTTTATTAATGAACATTCAATCATCAATCTCTAAGTTACAATTTTTAATATACTTTGTCAAATTTATCATTGTTTGCTTCCTTCTTATTCACTATGTTGTTGAATTTAGTATCATTTTTAACTAACTTTGGTTTCTTGTTCCTAGTAATTCAAAATTTTATCTCCTTTAGTTTTTCTGCCATTGACATCTTTTATTCTAATAGTATAAAGAATTGATATCTCGTTATTTTTTTACATATTTATTTTGGTATTGTGGTGGGTCCTTAGTCTATATTATCACTATTAAGTTTCACAATTAATTTCTATTTCATTTGGTTATGTTTTTATATACCTATTTCTGTTATACACATGCATATACATAACATACACACACACACATATATATGTAATTACATGTATAAATTCATTTTTGTTACCGCCTCTTACATATTTTGAGGCTTACGCCTCAAACGCCTCGAGGCTTACGCCTCACCTCACTGAGACAAAAACGCCTCATTACGCCTCACGCATTTTTCAACCTTGCAAGCAAGCCTACACTCAATGGTCCACAGATGATTCTGGAATTATGACGTGGATGGTGAACAGTGTCGAACCGAAGATCAGTCAGTCTCTCCTCCGCCCTCAGAATGTCAAAGCCATGTGGGATCAACTATCCCATGTGTAGTCTCACTAACAAAACTAAATGTCTTTGAGATCTTCAAGAACCTTGCCAAAAAGGAGTATGAGACTAACAGATCTGTAGAAGACTGTTACAACAAGTGCTTGGCACTTTGAGATGAATATGAAGTATATCATCCTCTCTCTGCTTATATCAAACAAGTTCAGAGGCAACGAATGAACTTCAGTTGGTTCAATTTTTAGATGGACTTCCTCATTCCTTCTCTAGTGTTGCAGACCAGATCTTATCTAGTGATCCCTTGCTAACACTAAGGGATGTTCTAAAGCATGTTCAACGCCTTCCCTTTGTCTTCCCGACCTGCCTCTTCTTCTGATCACTCGATCCTTGCAGTCCGCTTTAATGACTCTGGTCGATGAAGTGGACCCGATTGCGGTCGCGGCGGTCATGCTTCTGGTGCTCCTGGACGTGGTCCTCCTCCAGGATCTACACGAGGGCACCCTCCTACTGCCAACCTCTTATGCAACTTTTGTGAGCGTAAGAGGACCGTTGTTGGGTGAAATACGACGAACCTGCATGGGCAAACCAAGTCACCTTTGATGCCTATGAAGATGTCTTTGTTGCTACCTCCAGTCTTCTCAATCCACAGTTGAGTGGATTCGCTCCGAGTCTGAAAAACTTCTTCAGTCTCGTCAATCCTCACAAGCACCTGGTCCAGACAGAGGTTCTTCTATTTTACTTGCATCCAAGGAAGAAAATGTCCGGTTTCAATGCCGTTTCGGTGGCCGCAGAAATAGAAATTTTGACAAATTTTGACAGAAATTTTGATAAATGTGTTCCTGGCGTTTCGACGGCAAAATAAACAAATTAATTTATGAAATTTTACCAGAATGATCTACTAGTGTAGATCAACTCAAATATGTAATAATATTTCATACTGGATACGTGGAGGGTGGGCTCTCGTCATTTTTGAGTGAATGACCCTGAACTGTTTCGATGGGCATTTCGATGGGGATTTTTTATGTCAATTTTCAATGGTGAAATCAATGAATAAGTCATTATAGTTTGCAAGCACAATATATAGACTTAAAGACACAAAATTGTGCAAAAAAATATGCTGTAGGTAGTACATAGTATATGAAAAAGTAGAAAAAATTTTGATAATCTGCCTGTTTCGAGAGTTTCGTTAGTCAATTTCGATATCCGATTGCCATGGAAACAGAAATTTCAGTCAAAATTTTGACGATTTTGTCGAAATTTTGAACATTGCTTGCATCTCCTACTACTTAGGGTAAAAATAAATGGGCCATCGACTCAGGAGCATCATCTCATCTCTAGTTGTTCAGATCTTTTTACAGTCTTATCTAAAACAACTCGAGTCCCTCATGTGACAACAGTTGATGGGACTCAGTTTGCAGTACATGAAATTGGAACTATATCTCTATCTAAAAGTCTGCCATTAAAATTTGTCTTATATGTTCCATGATATCCACTTAATTTGTTGTTTGTCAGTAAAATTATTAAGAGACTTCAGTGCTCCATCACTTTTGATCCTGAGGGTTGTATATTTCAAGATATCCGAACGAGGACGAGGAGTGGTTCTTGTTATGGATGAGTTGACAAAGCATGTTTAAGATAATCCCTTGGTGAATGTTATCTAGCTGATGATAATGTGTTGATTGATGAAAGAAAAGATATTGAATGATAAAGTTGAATTTTGGAGAAATGTGAATTTAATGAACTTATAATCAGTAGAAGCAAAATTGAATATATGCATTGCAAATTAAGCCAATCTAGAATTGTGAATGTTAGGGTCAAGTTGGATGGAATGGATGTACCAATATGTGAATGCAGCTGAGGTACACCATCAACACCTGAAGTACATAACGCGGTACGAACGCGGATAGCTCGGTGTTGATGTTGAATGAAGATCCTTCATTGTTGTCTGGAAGTAGAGAATGGATGTGTTGAACAATGTGAAACTCCATGAAGATAATAGCCTAGAACATATATAGAGTGAATACTTATATCATCTTCTTCTCATACTCTCTCTCATGCATACTCCTGCATGCTCTCTCTTCTCATCTCTTCCTCTCCTCTCTATCCCCCCCACACACCAAATACAACGAGAGTGAGTGTTTGGTGTGGAGAAATGGACATATGACCCCCCGCACTATGGAAAGGGATACACACATGAAATGGGTGGGTGGGAAAGGAATTGGTGGATTTGAGAGGATTTTTTGATATGGAGATGTGTAATATGTGGAGAATGAAACCGATAACCGGAGAGAATATGCTAAATGGGTCAATGTAAGATCCGGATAGAAAATTAAATGGATCTAATCCCGACCCAAAAAGGGGATTTGTTTGGCCTGTTAGGCTTAAAATTGGATCCGGTTAAGGATCCGAATAGGCATAATGAATATGGGGGGAATTAATAACTGGGAGTAGACATAGATGGAAGGTGATGGTTGAGTGATGAAGATAGCCGGGAAGGTGATGAAGAGCAACAGCTTGCGGGATGTAGCAAAAAAATGGTCGGATTATGTCACTCAGTTGATGTAGCACTTGGTCGTAACAGAGGAGATGACAAAGGGTCTCCTACACAGCTCTGGAGATATTGCATGCTAAGAGGATTCATGCGGAGCCAAGGGCGGAGCCTCTCCTCGAGCGGCGATGAAGGTTGATCTCAGGACAGCAGGAGATGGCCTGTGCAGAACTCAGTACTACCAAGTTGATGTCACCGTTGATAATTGCGCCTGTACCGAGTTCGGCTACCGAATTGATGTCGGTAGTAGCGAGATCTTTCCGGGCGGGTAGCAGGTTGACGGCGGTTGATTGCTGCTTGATGGTGATTCTGGCTGTTGCTTCTGCGGTTGGCGGCGCTTATGATGCTGCTGCTAGATAGTGATAGTGGCGTCGATAGGCGGCGAAGGCGCGGAGATGGCTGCTGAATAATGCGAGTGTGATGGCGTCGACGGATGCGGATGGTGGCTGCTTCTGGGCGGCATGGCGATGGTGATGGTTGCTCCTACTTTTGTGGTCGGCCGCAACACTCTTACTGGTCGCCATCGGCTTGCTGGATGGATTAAGCGGCGGATGGAGATCTTTGCTGGGCGTTGCTTGCTGCTGGCCAGCAGTAGTTGCTGCTATTGTTGGTCGACTGATGTCCTGGCCGGCTGTGGCTGCGGCTACGGTTAGTAGCCAGTAACGGCTTGATGATGGCTATTGATTGCACCGGGGCGGAGATAGCCGACGTACGGAAAGAAAAATTAAATCTTTAAGAAAGAGAAGGAGAAGCCATGGAGGCCGGGATGTGCCTGGCGGGCAGCCGGCCTAAGCCATGGCTACGGCGGCCGCCCGCAGGCGGGGGTTCTTCCCCTCGGTTGCTCTCTGGAAAAAACGAGTGGCGGTGGCTAGGGCTGCGTGCGCGCCGGAAAGGAGAGGGAGGAGGGGCGGCGACTAGGTTTCCCTCAGGAGCGAACGTGCTCTATTCACGTAGGAATTATTGTTCACTCCGCGTACTGTTCACGCCGGAGTTACTGTTCACCGCCGGAGTATTGTTCACGCCGTCGTTACTGTTCACCGCTCTGATACCATGTTGAAAATAATAATATTGAATGTAATGGGATGAATACAAGACTGGACGCCCTCTCCTTTATATAGGAGAGGGGAGACGCCCTAAGACTTAGGACGGAAGTAATCTAAACGGGCTGAAATACAAAAGCCCAATAACTAATTAACCTATTAACTAAATAGGCTAATATAGACTCTCTAACAATGTGTATGTTAATATGGATGTGTGGGAAGACAAGAAAATATCATTTGTGAAAAGACTGTTTGGAACAAAAGTAGGGGTGGTGAGCATCGATGACAAGTTGCGTAAAGGCCATATCAGATGGTATGGACATGTGTAGTGCAGATCGACAAATGCACATATTCAAAACAAGGTTAATGAGTCAAGCACATATTAAAGAAGCAGAGGCAGACCTAAATTAACTTAGGAAAAGCTTATAAAGAGAGATTTTGAATATTTACATCCTGATCAGAGTAAGACCCGTAACAGATCTGATTGGAAAAGAAGGATCTACGTAGCCGACCCCAACATGGTTGGGATTGAGGCTATGATGATGATGATGAAATGAACTGTGTATTTTCCCTAATACTCTGATGCCTAGTGATGAGCATGGCATCACTACATCCCACTAGATATTTTCTATATCAGTGTCAGGCCATGGCTTCGCATGGCCTTAAGGCGGCTCTCTCACAAGTGGCGGTGTTCCCTCATTTACTGCCCCCAACATAATGTTGTTAAGGCATCCCCCCTACATTTCCATCATGGTTCTTAAGAAGACACCTTGAGGCTCTCAAGGTTTACACCTCAAGGCGAGGCTATCCTATCTATGCCTCGAGGATTAAGCCTTGGTGTCCTGGATTGAGGCTTACTTACGCCTCAAAATGTCTTGAGGCTCACCTCAAAGTGAGGCTTAACTAAGGTGTGAGTCCCAATTCTTGATTAAAATGTCTTATATTTACCATTGAATTTCCTACTTTTGAATTTATTACCAACACTTTCTTTAACAGTTCTCAATTCAAGCTAGTTGTAGTTAATTATAATTCCCATGTTAACGAATTATTTTATTATCGTTCCTTACATTAGATTCGTAATATCTTCATTTCTAAATTTATTTTTGTGCTGCCATTTCAATTACTATGTTTATGAGTTGCAAATTTCATGTTTAACTAAATATTTCGATTCAAAAAGCGGCCAAAGTGGCCGCTTAAGCGCCCAGCCGCTGGGCTGCTCCATTATAGGCCAAGGCAGAAATAGGCATTTTAATGTCTAGCGGACGCATTGGGTCGCTTTAGCGGCTAGAGTGATGCTTCATGTAAAACATGGACATGTAATACCTGTAATCTCCCAACGGTTCAACTCCTCGATTCTTTTCCCAGTCGGAACTGTGTGCAGCCGTAGCCACTACCCTAGCGATGGTTCCTAATGAGGAAAGGAGTCTCCTCAACTCCTTAGTCAGAACTGTGTGCGCCAAGTGTAAGGCTATAGAAGGGACTCTCCCTCACGACTTATCACTACTACAGAAACAGTTTATAACGTCACATTTAGAGGCGTCGGTTATTACTGAAAACCGACGCCTAAACCCTACAATGTCGGCTAATTACAGAGACCGACATCTATATTTGAAGACCGGCCAGACACGGGTATCGCTTTTTATTTAGCGTCGGCTCCCTATAATGAACCAACGCCTAAAATAGCCCGCCAAATCCAATTTTTCGAGCGAAAAAAAATTACCCCCAAAGTTTCACATACGGCGTCGGGTTTTTGACCTAATAACCGACGCCTAACGACAAAAAAAATTACCTCCAAAGGTCGCCGGTTTTTGTGGAAAAACCGACGATGATAAGGTTTCGCGCGCCGTCCCCACGAAAATTTTTAGGGTTAAGATTGTCCAATGGACGTCGGTTTTTTCTAGCAACCGACGCTGATGGATAATAGGTGTCGGTTTTTTAAATAACTGACGCCTTTGTTAACTTAATAACCCCCCCGATCGGTCGAGAAACAGACCTTCCGCCCCATTCTGAGCTTTGTTTCATCGCCGCGAATTAGCCCCTGCCCGAAGCTGCTGCCCTGCTCGTCGCCGCCGCCTGATCAAGCCGCCGCCCGCTGCTCCTCACACTGCCGCCGCCCCCTGTTGTCTTCTTCCTCCCGCCCGCTAGCTCCTCACACCGCCGCTGCCGACGACAGGGACGCCTAGCTGCTCTCTTCTTCCTCCACGCCGCTGACAGGTAGGTCGCTGCCTCTTCTTCTTCCTCCACCCCTTCTTCCTCCACCTCTTCTTCCTGCTCCCTCCTTTCCAAATGGATAAAAGTAAGGCATGATCGACCTGTGGGCTGGACACGAGTGGTTGTGTTGGCCGACCACGGCCGTGCTGGCCAGCACAGCCATGGTCGTGTCCAGCCCACAGGTCGTGCCTTGCTTTTATCCATTTGGAAAGGAGGGAGAAGGAAGAAGAAGATACATTTGCAATTGAATACTAATGCTTGACCTAATTCTGTAAATTTTGATGCATGTTGAATTAAGATATTAAAACCCTAATACACATTTCACCATAATCTTGAACTAACTATATTGCTGAAATCTTGTGATCAATCTATCTAAGATATTAAAACCCTAATGATAAATCTATGATTTTGTAGTGATGCGTCGCCCTAACATCTACATGAATCCCTGTTGTATGATGTAGATTGATGATAATGCATGAGCTAGTTTGAAATTTTGAAATCAATTATCTCCATCCCTAGGTCATACTAATTTATGTGTAATCTTTATCTTGATGATGAACATGCATGGACACTCGAAATGTTGAAGTCAATGTTATAGAATTACAGCACATGTATTTGTTGGCCTAGAAACCCGTCCAAGATTTACTCATTAGGAGTAAATCTTGGATAGTCCACGGTTTGGGACTGTTCTTGAACACCTAATCTCACTTAGGATGTAAGTGTATAATGTGTATTGGGTTTTCAAGAAAATTTCGGCAGCATTTCCCCGTTGTTCTCTAAGTACATACCGTTTATTCTCTAAGTACATATGTACTTAGAGAATAGCGGGGAAATGCTGCCGAAATTTTCTTGAAAACCCAATACACATTATACACTTACTAGTGAGATTAGGTGTTCAAGAATGGGATAGGTGGTACACATTTATTATATATAAAAATGACAGCACATGTATTTGTTGGCCTAGAAACCCGTCCAAGATTTACTCATTAGGAGTAAATCTTGGATAGTCCCCGGTTTGGGACTGTTCTTGAACACCTAATCTCACTTAGGATGTTTTAACCATTAATTATATATAAGACCTTAAACCCTAAAGTTTAAACCATAAACCCTAATCTTTTAACCCTAGACCCTAATCTTGTTCTAATATATACTTGTTTTCTCTTTGATCATAGAATGGATAGATCATGGATGTCCATTCCAAATCGCTGCACCCCCGAGTTTATTTCTGGTCTTGACCAGTTTATTAGATTTGCCGAGGAACATAGGAAACAACCTGGAGATAGGTTCTACTGTCCATGTAGGCATTGCGGTAACAACTTGAAAGTCAGCACTGGTGACGAAATCAAAAGTCATGTCATGTGCAACGGGGTTGTACAAGGCTATACAGAATGGCACTGGCATGGAGAGATTTCAAACCTGAAATCAGTTGATGTCGATAGCAGTGCTTGTGTGGAAGAAGAAATTGCCTTCGATGACGTAGATGTGAACGAACCAGTTCCAGTAGACATCGTTGATGCGATGCTGGATAGTTGTGGGGTAGAGCACACCGATCCACCTCCCATGTTTAGAAACATTGTGCATGATGCTGAGATACCGTTATACACAGGTTGTAAGTTTACGAAGCTTAGCGCTATGTTGAGATTGTATAAATTGAAAGCTAACAATCGATGGAGCGACAAAAGCTTCACGTCATTGTTGTCTTTGTTGAAAGAAATTCTTCCTGAAGGAAACGAGCTGCCAATCTCAACATACTGGTTAAAGAAATTGTTGTGCGCAATGGGAATGGAAGCCAAGAAGATACACGCATGCCCAAATGATTGTGTATTATTTCAAAAGGACTATGTGGATTTGAAAGATTGTCCGAAATGTGGTGCGTCAAGGTATAAATTGACGACTTCGGGGGAGTCCAAAACTAGTTCTCCTGCCAAGGTGATGTAGTATCTACCTATCATACCACGGTTTCAACGCTTGTTTGCCAATCCTATAGATGTGAAGAATTCGAGGTGGCATGCAGATGTTAAGAAAAATAATGATGGGATCCTACGACATGCGTCTGATTCCCCACAGTGGAAGAAGATTGATTTATTGTACCCTGAATTCGGTGAAGAAGACAGGAATCTAAGACTTGGGCTTTGTACAGATGGGGTGAATCCGTACGGGACATTGAGCAGCCAATATAGCACTTGGTCAGTTATGCTTGTTATATACAATCTTCCTCCCTGGTTGTGTATGAAAAATAAGTACGTTATGTTGTCGTCTTTGATATCGGGCCATAAACAACCTGGAAATGATATCGACGTTTATCTTGAACCTATGATTGATGACTTGAAGAAGCTCTGGGGTGAAGGTGTGATGACCTATGATGCTTTACTAAGAGAGACATTTCGTTTGCACGCTATGTTGTTTTGCACTGTGATGTTTGGATATAGTGTCAAAGGATCTAAAGCGTGTCCTATATGTGAAGAGAACACTGATTCAATACGACTAAAACACGGCGGCAAGATTATATATCTTGGTCATCGAAGGTTTCTTCCAAAATTTCATCTGTATCGTAGATTGCGCAAAGCATTCAATGGACGGAATGAAGAACAGAGTGCACCTAAACCTATATCAGGGGAGGATGTTTATGAAAGAGTAAAAACATCGCCAATGAATTTGGTAAGAGATCACAATGTACGATGGCCACACGGAGTGAGAAGTCTTTATTCAAGAAGTCAATATTTTGGGATCTTCGTTATTGGAGTTCTTTGACAGTCAGGCATTGTATTGATGTCATGCACGTTGAGAAAAATGTATGTGATAGCGTCATCGGTACTCTGTTGAATATACCAGGTAAGACTAAAGATGGGATAAAATTCAGAATGGACCTACGTGAAATGGGAATAAGGACAGATTTAACAGAAGTAGTTAGTAGCGATCGGAGAACATACTTACCTCCCGCTTGTTACACGTTGTCTAGAAAGGAGAAGAAAACTTTTTGTAAATGCTTGGTAAATGTTAAGGTGCCACAGGGTTACTCATCCAACATCCATACATTGGTATCAATGAAAGACCTGAAGTTGATAGGTCTTAAATCTCATGATTGTCACACTCTAATGCAACAAATATTACCCGTGGCAATTCGATCTATATTGCCGAAGCATGTACGGTTTGCAATCACCAGACTTTGTTTCTTTTTCAACAGTCTGTGCAGCAAAGTTATTGACCCTAATACTCTCAATAAATTGCAAAGAGAAGTGGTTGTTACCCTATGTCAGCTTGAGATGTATTTTCCTCCTTCGTTCTTTGATATCATGGTACATCTTGTTGTCTACTTGACTAGGGAAGTGAAAATGTTGGGACCAGTTTTCTTGCATTGGTTGTATCCCTTTGAACGATACATGAGCGTTTTTAAAGGATATGTTCGAAACCGTTATCGGCCTAAAGGGAGTATTATTGAGGGTTATGCGACGAGAGAGGTTATGGATTTTTGCAATGACTTTATGAGTGCTAATGACGCTCCTGTGAATGACAAGAATATTGAGGAGCATTTTGGCAAAGGAATTTTGGGATCACGGGTGAAAGTAATCAGCCGTGAGCAGTTGGAGCAAGGTCACTTATATATTTTACACAACATCGACGAAGTGAGTGTTTATATCGACGAACATACCAATTTCATCAAGAGACAATATCCTCGATCCAATTCAATGTGGCTTGCTAGAGAGCATAACAAGACATTTATTAAGTGGTTTGAAGATAAAGTCTTACATCAACTATCTCAAACACCAAATAATCTTACTGAAACCATCAAATGTTTCGCCTTTAAACCAAAATTGAATGTTATGTCTTATGAAGGGTTTGACATAAATGGATTCTCATATTACACAAAGCGTCAAGATGATAAGAGTGTCGTCCAAAACAGTGGGGTCACCCTTCAAGCGTCTTCATTGTTTTTTGCAAGTGCAAAGGATAAGAGTCCACGTGAAGCTAAAATGTCATATTACGGTGTCATTGAAGACATGGGAGTTTGACTATGTAGATTTCAGAATTCCGCTCTTTAAATGTAATTGGGTTGACAACAACAAAGGAGTTATAGTGGATGAATTGGGTTTCACGTTAGTGAACTTTGAAAAGATTGGCGAGAAGGGTGAACCATTCATATTGGCATCACAGGCGAAACAAGTATTTTATATCGATGATCCTGCAAATGATAAATGTTCGATTGTTCTTCATGGTAAAAGACAGTTCATTGAAGATCCTATAGATGAAGAAGAGTACTATGATAAGTATGAAGGAAGGCAAGTTCATCCCTCAGGGCACAAGGAATGAACTGACAGTTGATCTGGGTAACCCAGAGCATCCTGGACATGTTAGGGGTGCAGGCGATGGTGTGGGCATCAAAGCGTTTTTGGGCCATCCCAGCGCAAACCTGTCCCAAAAGCGGGACTTTCACAAGCTGAGGTAACCTATTCTTATTTTAGAATGTTATTGCAAAAGGGAATTCAATAATCAGAAGCTAGCGTTTCTTTTATCCATGTATAGCTAGTCTGTTGAGAAGAGAATCCAAGAAGCAATGGCGAAGTGGCAGGCGTCTCAGCCTGCCACTCAGACAGTACATGTGGCGGGCCGCTCTTCTCCTACTGTAGAAGTGGTTGGGAGTAATCATGTAGACCCACCACCTAGCACGTCCTCTGTAAGTATTTTTATGACATAATAGCTAGTCTGTTCAAGATGATATGTTTGTGTATATATGCATATAACATTCTTTACGTAAATTTGTAGGGGTTGAAGCCATGCCGACTAAAAAGTCAAGAATATACCGTTGCAGAGGCGTCGGCTTACCCACCCCTTAAAGGGTGCATGTTTCATGGGTATCCAGTACCAGATGGTGTGGTACGTGTGAGCTCGATACATGTATTCCCCGACTGGACGGATCTTGCACTGCCTCATGCACACCCAGATGCTGAAACACTTGGTGAGGTAGTAGGCGGAGTGATACTGTGGCCCGAAGCGGATGTCCTCTATACTGATATTGCATGATAAATTTCCATTACTTTAATTTGTTAGTGTGTATATATGAGTCAATTGATCTGAAATTATATATACAGGTCAAAAAGACGAGACCCGCTACATCTCGGCCTCCACCTCCTCGACTACCAAGTTGGCTTCCAAGGGACCTACACGCCTCGATAGGTCCTAATTTATACAAGATGTTTTGGAGTTGTTTAGTTATCAATGGTTGAACACATCTATGATAGAGTTATGGATATGGTGAGATCTTATTTATACATCCATATACTTTGTTTTATATACGGTGATCTGGTTTCTTATATATTAATGCATACGTAATACATGTTTTGCAGCCACTTACACAAGATATTTAGAGATTTTGGGTTTTCCCATGTAGGATTTTTTGTTCCATCTTTGATTAGTCTTGTAGATACAGACCCTTCTTCAGTTACTTCATACTGTTGTGATGTTTTTGAATATTTTGGTAAAAATAAGAAGACGGTGATAATAGCTCCATTCAATGTCGAGTAAGTTTACTTTGCTTATAATTTGGACTTAAGAAAATTACATTTTTATTGTGGATTTTGAGTTATTAATTTTTAACTTTCTTACCTGTAGTGGTAGGCATTGGGAGTTACTAGTTATTGTCCCCAAGATGTTCACTGTCTATTATCTAGATCCTGCGGGAAATGAGTTGGAATTATATGGACATGCAATTAAAAGGCCATTATTCTAGTGAGAAATATTTCATGTTTTTATATCTGTTAACATGTGTTACTACATTACTATTTAATAATGCAATTTAATGGGTTACATTAACATATGTAGGGCTTTACAAGAGTACAAAAAAGTTGGAGGAAAGGTCCCCAGGAAAAAGGATCTGCCACTAATTTGGGAGAATGTGAAAGTAATTTTCTGACTCCAACGTATATATTATTTATGTGAATTGTGCTTATTTGTATTTTTGAATATTTTGTATGTTTCAATTTATAGTGTGCTACACAAGACAACGGCTGGGCATGTGCCTACTATGTGATGCTATTTATGGACCTAATCATCAAACATGCCGTAATGGAAATCGATAAGATACAGCAGGTATTATACATAGTCTCATTAGATAATATGAAATATATCAATCTTATTATATATTATTAATTATATATATACGTCATTCTCTTTGCGGGTCTTTAAAATTGCTGACTTCAGCACAGGTGGAAAGCGTTTTGAAGTACATGCTCCCTATACGAGAGATGAATTAGATGTTGTAAGAGAAGAATGGGCAAAAGCCCTACAAAGAGTGGGAATTTTTAGATATAATTTTATTGGCAATGATGACAATGACGAATAAAGAATAACTTTGTTCTCATAATTATTTTTGTGTGAATGTGGAATCTTTATGAATTGTCATATATGTGTGAAGATGATCAATACATAAATGTTTCTACATGTGTCTGAATGTGAACAGAGATGGAATGAATGGAACTGCAGGTTGCTACTGGTTTCTACATGTGTGTGATGAAAAAATAATATGAATTAAATGTGCTTATACATGTGTGTGAATCACATATATATAATATTGTCCATCTTGTTAATTTTGCATGTTTGTAGCATGTTGTTGGCTGATATCAATGGATGTCGTAAACCTACAGTTCAGAACTGAACTGTAGGTTCTCATCCTGCTGACCAGCCATACAGTAGACCTGCAAAATGATATGAAAAAAAAAATCATAACATAGGCGTTGGTTATTTGAACAAAACCGACACCAAAGACATACGGAGGCGGTTTTTGACAACAGACCGACATCTATGTGGCCAGGAACCACGGCCGTGCTGGGAAGCACGGCCGTGGTGGCAGGAAGGGGATATGGCGTCGGTTATTAGCACAAAACCGACGTCGGTTCAGCTGATATGGCCAGGAAACACGGCCGTGCTGGGAAGCACGACCGTGGTGGCAGGGGAGATGGCGTCGGTTATTTTACAAAACCGACGCCTATAGGCCCTTTGCTGGCGCGTTTTCGGTGGCGGGAAGCGTTGTGACGTCGGTTCTTTTAATAACCGACGTCTGTAACAATTCTATAGTGTCGGTGTTCTTAAAAAACCGACGCCTATAGTCCCTTTGCTGGCGTGTTTTCGGTGGAGGGAAGCTTTTTGGCGTCGGTTCCGAAGGGGTCCACCTTTAGCGGCGCCCACTTGGGTGTCGCTTGGAAACCGACACTAAAGCCCTTAATTAACCGACGCTAAAGGTCTGTTCTGTAGTAGTTTATATTCATAGCAAACAGCAAGCATCAGCTCTTCTTCTTCGACAACGGATGGCAACAGAGCCATCCGTAGAGTCCCCTTCAAGAGACCACCAAGTAGAATAGCGCCAAGGAACCTGGTGCTACTTTGCAGCTTCAAAGGAGACTACCAAGTACAGTGGTGCCAAAGAGAACCATAGACGGCATCTTCTTAGTGATTCCCCTGTTCTTAAGCCAAAGGGAGTCGTAGGTTGTTCTTCTACAGAGTCCCCTGTTCTTCACAGCGGCGCCAAATAGAGCCATAGACCACCAAGTATAGCTTCCAAGGAGATCAACAAGTATTCCTCCCTATTCTTCGCATCTTCTTCTCTACCTTGTTCCAAAAAAAATTTCCTTTTCAATTTTTCATTATGATCACACTACGCCTTTTCCCTCCTCCCTTCTCCAATTTCCCTTAACCTCTTCCTTGTTGTACGTTCCCTTTTCCTTCCTCCTTTCTCCTTGTTCCCTTAACCTCTTCCCTCTTGTTCTCTGTTCATTCTCCCTCTTTCCCTTAGAAAACTAGAACATCCTATTGTAGTACAGGTATACAAACTACGTTCTCTGATTTTCAATGTAGCAAAATACAAGATGACAAGATAATGTCATTTTAATCCCTAGGCTGTTTTTAAATTGTATACGAAGTTTGGTCGGCGAAAAAACTCTGTTGCTATTAAAATTCCAAAACTTTAGGTACAAGAAGGCGCACCCCCTAACCCTTTGCAGGATTACAGAAAGAAGACAAAAGACCAGATTAAATCGGTCTTGAACATAAGATCTCTAAACAGAAAAAAAAACTACAAACCAGAAGAAAGCGTCCCAGAAAATACATAAATCAGAGACTAACTATCCATCAGTCTCAACATCTGAGGAGCTACACTGACAATAAAGACCACCCACAAATTGTGCAGGCACAGAGGGAAGACGAAGGACACCTAGCCTCTATCTACGCACCAAGCAAGGCCGCACTTCAGAATTGGAGTTTATCTGTCTCAAACAGCTGCAAATCGCACTGTCTATCCTGTCATACCATCATCTCGTAGAAGACTCCAAACGCAGACTGATGACTGGAGCAATGGTCAATCCAACCATCATATCTCTCCTTCGCACATAGCAATATGATCATCCTCTGAAAATAGTGGTTGGAAAAGATACGGAGGTTAAGATAAAGCACCGAACAGCACCAATTAGTGTCTGGTGGACTCAACGAACTAACAGCAGTAGAATCCCGGTCGCAGGGATAGACTGGAAGTAACTCCAATCCATCGCCTGGTCATCGCTAGCTACTGTTTACACAACAGCAAACCAGCAAACACCTTGAAGGCGTTCATCGAACCCCTGTTTGCACAGAGGCAAATCACCGAGCACCTTGTGAGTGCTCCATCACGCAGCATCAAGGGTCACTAGACAAACGCCAGGACCCAGAACTGCCTCCTCGCTCCAACCCAAGCTCTGCCCCAAGCGATGACGACCAGAGCTGCATGAGGTTCGGAGATCACTGCTTGAACGCAGAGCCTCGCCGTGGCTGAAGATAGCACTGATGACACCGGTAGGTGAAGCCACACCGTGGACGGGCAGCTATGGGCCATCCACCGGTCGGCAGGGACACCTGCTCACCCCTCTCAGGCGGAAGATGGACAGAACCCGCAGAGAGCAGCAAGACACCTCTCCTACAGAGGGTCGGCATGGCCCCAGCAAAGACCCGCCCAAGTCCAAAGAAGAGGGCCGTCCAGCGACTAAGGGGTGTCGACGTCGGGAGAAGACAACCAGAGGCGAAACGCCCGAGCACGACAGCCGCCCAGCGCTCAGCCGCCATCACCATCGCCGATCACGTCGAGGTCGAATCGAGGCTGCCATTACACTAGCCTAGCTAGCAAACGACTCAGGGGAAGGGGGAACCAGGAGATCGAAAGAAGGGATCGAGCGAGCCCCTTTTCTTCACCTGGACGGAGCGGCAGCAAGGGGACAGATCTAGGGCGCGGCCCTCTCCACCCATCACTCATAGACGGGATGGAGTCGACAAATCGAAACGTCGAACGCACTGGATCTGAGCACCACAGCGACGCACGCGTCTCCACCTCTGCCCAGCCAAGAGACGATCTACTCGAGCTGAAGGGCGAACGTCGAAAGGACGCCATCTCCATCATCTCCTGAGCACTGCTCCACCCAACAGACTCTGGTCTACCGTGGGCGGGCCAGGGGGAGGAAGGCACCGAGCAGGCACCCCCTCCCCCCAACGACGGCCAACGGAGAAGAAAACTAGAGAGAAGGCAGAGCAAAACCCTAGAAAGAGAGCCGCCTATTGTTTTTAGCTTAAATGGTGTTTAATTATCCATCTATTCTTTAATTGCATGTTGTGATATATTTCATGTAATAGCAGTAGTTCTCATTATATGCTTTGCATCTTGTAATACTAGTTGTTCTCTCTATATGCTTTGTACTTCTCATAAAAAACTTGCATGACTACATTCATACATTCTATTAGGTAATTACTTCTCTTAATCAATAGTGATTTGCACTTCTCTTAATATTATATAATGATTATGTTGATTACATGACTTCTTGGACAAGTTGCTATACTCTAGAATGTACTTACTTTAGTTAGAAATTAATCTATTGATTATTCTATTTTCTATCATAATTAGTATGGACGGTGGTGATCAAACTTCGAGAAAGTCAAATGATCTTAGGTGGAAGTATTGCACTCTTCCATATCTAGCCCAAAGGGAGAACATGAAATGCAAATTATGTGGTCATATGTCGACGGATTGAGTTTTTTATTCAAAAAACATCTTGCAAGCCAGCTTGGAGATGTCAACACATGCAAGATGGTTACCCCGGAGGTGAAGAGGGAAATTATAGAGTATATGGACAAGTTTGCTACAAAGAAGAAGGCTCAGCAGTTGAAGGATTTGCATGGTGAGGTAGAAATTGACAAATGTGTGATGATGTTGTCAACGTCGGGGATAGACATAGAAAGAAGCCCAAGGTTTTAGGTCAAATTGACACTTGTTTCTTTAGAAACCCAGAGGATATTGTCAAAGAAAGGGTGTCATGCGAGCAATCAACAATACAAGACAAGTTAGGTAAAGAGTGGGGGGCTAAGGCATGCCAATATATAGCTTCATCGATTTATGAGGCTAGTACAACCCTGACTTGTACTCATACGATTTCAAATACTAGATTCAAATTTTATTTTAAAAAAACCTATACATTACACTATTTTTTTTTGTAAATCGTAATACACTTTGTTTTTTCTAATTAGGGATCCCGATGAATATCGTTAACCTCAACAGCTTCCAAGTTATGCTAGAAGTTATAGGTTAGTTTTGACCTGATGTGAAGGGACCATCTCATTATGAGTTGAGGGAACCGTTACTCAAACAGGAGGCAGAACTACCAAAGAAGCCCTTGCACGATATATGGAGAAATGGAAGTGGTCGGGATGCCCTTGTACTACACAAGTTAATATTTGAACCCATTTTTGTATTAGAAAGACCCTCATATCGATAGTACAAGTCGATTATGGATGGTCTCATGGAGTGTATTGAGACAATTTACCCAGAGTCACATATCCAAGATGGCATCGTCATGAAGGAGTTACCAATGTATAGAGATGAATCAGGTTCTTTTAGAGACCAGCTACTGTTAGACAACATAATGACACCAACACGGATCCAAGTATGGGCTAGCATAGGGTCTTCCTCATTGGTCATTACATTCAAGGTTATGGTTGGATGTATGACCCGCTTTATTTTGTATGACAATTTACCCTCATCTTGTAGTTCAATGGTGGATAAATTTTGGTTGCAGTACACCTTACTTACAAAAATTGGCCATCTGATTGTTAAATCTAACTTGTTCATTCAGGATGTGGGAGAAATTGGAGCACATTCGAGATGGTAATATAAATGGCCTTGATAAAGGGCAAACGAATTTTGCACATGCTATTGTTATTATAATAAAAATTATATATGATCTTTATGCGCAAAACCTGGATTCTAGTAGTCATTTATTTGGCACCTCTCTAGGGGCGTAAACTACTATTTTCACCCTTCTAGGGGGGGTCCATCCACAAACACAAAGTTTACATTATTTATATCATTCATTTATTTCTTACACAAATTAATACAAAAGGAGAAATAGGTTGGATGTGAAGAGGTTTGAAGCGTTGGTAGTGTCCATTCAATTTAACACCAAATTGAAGGAGTAGAAGGACAAAGATGAAAAGATTATGATCATATAGAGTCTCAGGATAGAGACAATGCTAAAGATTGGATAGTACAGCTAGACCCATACGAAGAAGAAATTTATTCAAGTGTCGAAGTAACTTGGGGAACGGTTGCAAAAGCCAGTGTGTCAGAAGAAGTGTCAGGGACCAGGAAAAGCACAAAGTTTACTATGAAGTTGGATGCAAAGAAGAAAGCAAATGAGGAGTATGGTGATGTTGAATCTGATCGTGATGATGATAACAACATGGATAATGACAAAGACCACAAGGATCTTGAGGCATCTCTATAGGATGTTTTTGTATTCACTCATTCTAGGAGTAAGGACTATGGTTTTTTTTTATGTTTTGAGTGTTTTTTAGCTTGTAATCATTTACTTTCATAATTAGGACGCTCTTTAATCGATGAAAGTCAGTTGATGCAATGAAATATATTCCAGAATGCTTGATCGTTGAGTAACATTATTTTATGTTAGTAGTATGGTAATTACTAAATTTTTTTCTAAAAATCTACTTTTTCTTAAGCAATGTGGATTGCTTTTTCAAAAAACGCCCGCTTTGGTCCGCTTCAAAACCCGCTTCCTGCCTCAAGGGAGGCAATCTACACACTTCTCACTTTGCGTTTTGGAAAACCTAGACTAATTATGATTTTTTTATCCTACTAATTCCAAAGTATGTTTCACCAAATGTTCTTTGTCCAATAATATATTTAGATAGTAAAAAACATTGATATCTAATTATTACCACATTTATTTCTTTGTTTAGGCGATCTTTATTATTACCTTTGCTCTTAATTCTATTATCCTTGTTTAATTAGTTAAATATTTCTAATAGTTTCAATTTGGCTTATATATGCATATTTACATGTACTCACATATATTTAAGATACATACACATATAAATATGTATGAATAACATAAATTATGAACACCTCAGTGAGACAAATACATCTTGTTACACCCGTGCACTTTAAAATTGTGAATAGAAAAGGAGTCTATTATTAAGATTGTGTATACAAGTATAGACCCTCTCCTTATATAGGATAGGAGTGAGTAGACAGAGTTCACCAGTATGGGATAAAAGGCAAGATACTAAAGAGCACAAAATGAATAACAGAAAACTAAATATGTTAACACTTCCCTCAAGTTGGAGCATGGATATCATGCATGCCCAGCTTGTCCACCATAGAGATGAATCCTGTCTTTGGCAGCGATTTTGTAAAGATGATAGCAAGCCAATCCTCAGCCCTAATGTATGGAGTAGAGATGCCCCTGGATAGAATAGACTCCCTGGCGAAGTGGCAGTCTACCTCAACATGCTCAGTGCACTCATGGAATGTGGGATTACTTGCAATGAGATAAAGGTTTTATTATCACAATACATACGCATGGGCTCAAAATCGCAGACTCCAAACTCCTGTAATAGGCCTTGTACGCACATCAATTCACGTGTAGTATGAGTGATGGCTCGATACTCAACTTCAGCCATTGGATCTAGCCATAACAGTTTACTTGTTACTTGTTCAAGTGACAAGGCTACCACCTATAAAGGTACAGTAACTTCAAGTAGATTTACGATCAGCCCTTCTACTGACATAGTCAGAGTCAAAAAAACCAGTGATCTTGCAGTGCCCATTTATCCTGTACTTTCCAACAGAGCTTTTTAAGTATTTGAGAATGTGGCACACAGCGTCCCAATGACATTGTTGAGGTTTATCAAGATACCTAGCTTACCCACAAGTATTCTATATTACTTGCTATCAAGGTATGAAGGAGAAGAATCATCATCTCAGTTAGTATTGGGCCAACATCCCAGTTTCTTGTTGTAGATCAAGGATATACTCGTGCTGAGATAGACAAACTCCAGAAGAAGAATGTGATACTTCTATTCCTTGGTAGCCTGGATACCCTAATGGTCACTCCCAGAAAGATGATGTTGTCTATATATAAAATTAGAATAACTATTCCAACAGTAGTTGTTTTCACAAACCACATAATGATCAGAATGTGAGCCTTTAAAGTCAAACTTAGCAAGGATTTGACTTAATTTATCAAACCACGCTCTTGGGTTCTATTTAAGTCCATTAATAGCTTTCTTTAGGTGGCTTAGAACACTCCCTGTGAGCTACAAATCCGAGAGGTTGATCCATATACACCTCCTCATGCATATCACCACATAAGAAAGCATTTTTTACGTCAAGTTAGAATAAAGGCCAACTCTTATTTACAGTAACAAAGATAAGAATATGAACAGAGTTAAGATGAGCAGCAGTCGAAAAAGACTCAAAATAATCTACACCATAAGTTTGTGTATAGCCTTTAGCAACAAGACGAGCCTTAAGGTGTTCAACCGTGCCATCTGGTAAATATTTAACTGTAAACATCCAACAACAGCCTACAGGAAAAATATGAGCAAGGACATCCACCAAGTCCCATGTATGTTGTGTATTAAGAGCTTCCATTTCTACCTCCATGGCACAATGCCAGGCAGGATGTGGTGGGGCTTCATTCGTAGTTTTTTAAACAAAAATAGTGGAAATAGCGGCAATCAAATTGGCAAAGCTTCAACCAAGATTAACATCAGAACAGAAATTGCATATTGGATGTAAGGTACAAGAGCACGCCCCTATTTCGTATGCTAATCGGAGTCTCCAGGTCAGAATATACTTGATTGGTGTCGTGATATGCCAATGAAGATGGAGGATTGGTTGAGGGAGGGGCCATAGAGGGAGTTGTAGTCTTGCAGTGTCTTTAGTAAACTTTGAGAGGAATAGGGGCAGCAGGTTCAAGAGGCATTGGCTCAATGGGAATAGGAAGCTGGGTATCAACTAGCAAATCCGTAGATAGAATTGAACCCATATCAGAAAATTATGATATTTCTTCAAAAAATACAACATTCGCACTAACAAACTGTGATCTTACTTGTCGGGTCATAACATTTGTACCCTTTCTGAGTTCAGGAGTACCGTAAGAAGATGCATTTTGTAGATCTCTCATTAAATTTGGTTAACCCGGTCTAAAGGTTTCGTGCGAAACGGGTATTGCCAAAAATTCTAGGGGGCATAGAAAACAGGGGAACTCCAAGGTAGAGAATACTATATAGGACTTGGTTGTTCAAGACAGAAGAAGGCATTCGATTTATCTGAAAATAGGTTGTGGAGACAACATCAGCCTAAAACGGCATGATAGTGAATATTTGTCCTAGCAACTTCAAGGAGATGGTGATTCTTATGCACGTCAACACCATTCAGTTAAGGAGAGTAGGAATAGGCGGTTTGATGAATGGTACCAAGTTCTTTACAAAAAATATTAACAGAATGTTGCATGAATTCAAGGGAATTGTTCATCTTTTGATGGGCCTTATTAAATTAAGTCTTGATTTAGCAAAGAAGGCAGTAATTGTGTCAAGAACATGTGTCATGTCTTTAAGTAAAAAACAATGAAGTAGCCAGAGTGTAGTCATCGATAAAGGTCATAAAGTAACGGAATATAATCACACTTGTTACAAAACACAGGCCCCATATTTAAGCATGAACAATATCAAAAATGAATTTTAAAGGCAGAGTCATTTTCTAGGAAAAACACATCTAGTTTGTTTTCCTAATTGGCATGCTTCACAATTAAATAGAGTTTCAGATACTGAAGGAATTAAGTGCTTGAGCTTAGATGATGATGGATGTCCCAATCAATAGTGTCACTAAAGTCCTGAAACAGATATAGATAGCAGCACAACAGTTTGTGGAGCATCAAGATAGTATGAGTTGTCTGGTCCCTCAACCATCAGGATCATACGTAATAGAGCATCGAAGTTGTTTGACTATTTTGCTAACAAAAAATAGATTCAGATGAAATCTAGAAACATATAAGGCAAATCTAAGCAAAAATTGTTCAACGTCTGAATATCACCAACCCCATGTACTGGGGCTTGAATGCCATCAGCAACAGTCATAGGTGGAATAGTAGAAGTGGAAGTCATATCAGAAAAAAGTTTAGAATAGCCAGAAATATGAGTAGAATCACCACAAACGATGACCCCTTTGTTTTTACCATAAGAAATTGAGTATGCTAAAAAAAGTAGATCCGACAATTGAGTGTGTAGTCGTAGTACGAATTAGAAGTCTCTCTTGGAATAATTCTTAAAATTCAGCTTGGACCCAATCCACAGAAGTAATGGAGGTTTGGGTCGATTCTTCCTCGATGTAGTCGATAGAAGCATGATTAGCCCATGTGTTAGGATAATCATGTTTCACCCAACAACGATCTTCATTGTGGTTGTTTCGCCCACAAAAGTTACAATGTCGTGATCCAGGAGGGGGCATTGCTAGGTCTGGTGGAAGGTTGACCATGTCTAGTTCCAGAAGGGGGTTCGTCATGTCCAGGTGCACATGGCCCAAAATGACCACATCCTCCAGCACGGCCAAAGTCAACAGAATGTACTACAAGAGTCGATGCCTCAGAGGAACCAGTACGACAAGAAGAAACATATGGGAAGGGTTGGCCCGTAAAGGATCATTGGACAAGATATGTACCACGACTCCCGTAAAGGAAGCGGGTAGCCCAGCAAGGAATTTCACCAATTGCGGTTCATTTCGATAACTTTGGAATGCACCAATGTCAGAGGTCAAGGGATGGTAAACTTCAAATCATCCCAAAGAGCACAACACTGGTTATAATAATCCTCAACTGAGGCATCATTAGAGAATTCTTTTTAGAGCTCCTTTTTAGGGTTTTGTTGATGTAAATAAACATCAAATAATTGATCCCGCATGGCCTTAGCAGTTCAAAGTCTTAGAAGGTATTGACTTATTTTAGAATCTACATTGTTGACCATCTAGGTCATCATGCCCGAGTCGTCCTTGACCACAAGTCATAGGACTGCTTAGTTTATTCATCAGCGGTATGGGCAGGAGTAGCAAGTGCATTAGTAATAAGGTGAGAGTACCGGCCTTCGCCTTGATGTACAACTCAAAAGAAGCTGACCACGTATGGTAGTTGGAATCATCCAATTTTACTGTGGTCACACAAACGGTTCTTAAGTTATCATTTGAGGCTATAATGGAATCAAGTTTGTGCTCAGTGCACACAAGTTACCAGAAAGATGTGGTAGAGTAGTAGTTCA
The DNA here is from genome assembly GCA_963693085.1 of Alisma plantago-aquatica. Lineage (NCBI taxonomy): Eukaryota > Viridiplantae > Streptophyta > Magnoliopsida > Alismatales > Alismataceae > Alisma > Alisma plantago-aquatica. The sequence continues at coordinate 726,587,431 of OY856410.1, read as the reverse complement.
GTCAGAGTGGTGTGAAGCATCATCCCAACTACCAGTAGTAGAGTTCAGAAACCCAAGCCATGGGCATTAAGAATTATTTAAGGAACCATTTGATTGCTATGTGACGAAGATCGACGAGAGGGAGCAAGTCCCTCCCAGAACCAAAAGTCGAACTGTGTTCTAGATCCGGAACAGCCTTGGTGGTTGAATCGGCGGTGTTTTATGAAGTTTAGATGTGATGGGAATAAGGGACGGTGGGCAACAGGGAGAGATGGGGGGTAGAGAAGTGGCTTTGGGAGGTTGGCAGGGAGGTTGCTGGTAAATAGCAACGGGTGGGGGTTGTTGTGGTGGAGAATTGTTGTGGGGAGGGGACAGGGTGGATGTCGGCGGCTAGTGATGGTTGCCCGATGGAGGAAGATGGGGTGGCGGACCGAGGGTGGATGTTGGTGGATGGAGAAGAGGAAGAGAATAATGGGGCGGCAGCAGGGGCGTGTAGGTGATAGGGGGGTTGGAGTGACGGGATGGTCGTGAGGCTAGCAAGAAATGGAGGAGGTGCAATAGGTGGCAGGGAGGTGTGTGGGTAGAACGGGGAGGTTTGTGGGTGTGGGTGGAGTAGGGAGGGTTGGACGGCGTGTTGGTGAAGGGAGAAGAGGACAATGGCAGGTGGATGAAACAAAAAGAAGGAAGGGAGGGCGGTGGCTAGGTGGGAGGGTAGGGAAGCATTAGGGTTAGAGAGGCTTGGGGGGGGATCAAACTGATTTGATACCATGTGAATTGAAAAGGAGTATATTATTAAGATTGTGAATACAAGCATAGACCCTCTCCTTATATAAGATAGGAGTCAAGTAACACAAAGTTCACCACATGGGATAAAAGACAAGATACTAAAGAGCACAATTTAAATAACATTAATTGAATATGTTAACAAAAACAAGAGCATCATAAATTCCCTACGTTCCTTACCATACTTGTCAAGGCGGCCAGTCGGTCACCCTGATTCCTTGGGTGACCAGGCCGACTAGTCGGGTGCCCATGCGTAGGGTTTTTTTTCATATAATTAATTATATATATTAGTAATATATAGTTATATACTTATATACAAAAATATGCTAGTTATATACTCATATATTAGTAATATATATAGTTATATACTTATATAATTATAGTTATATATACTATATAACTATATTAGTTATATATAAGTAATATATAATTAGTTATATATTAGTAATATATATTACTAATATGTATAGTTATATACTTATATAGTTATAGTTATATATACTATGTAACTATAAGTATATAGTTATATACTTATATAGTTATAGTTATATATACTATATAACTATAAGTATATAGTTATATACTTATATAATTAGTTATATATATTAGTAATATACAATTAGTTATATATTAGTAATATATAGTTATATACTTATATAGTTATAGCTATATATACTATATAACTATAAGTATATAGTTATATACTTATATGATTAGTTATATATATTAGTAATATATAATTAGTTAAAAAAATTAAAGAAAATTGTCGGGCCCACCAAATAAGCGGCCGACTTACAAGGTGACCAGCCGACCAGTCGGACTAGTCGGCCGACTAGTCGACCAGTCGGTCTGGGCGGACGTTCAATATGATGAAAAACCCAGGCGACAGGCCAGTCGTTGGCCACCAAAACGACCAGCCGACTAGTCGCCGACTAGTCGGGCGCCTCAACAAGTATGTTCCTTACTGTACATCGAAATTCGACCTCTGCCCATTTGTTGTGACCTTGCCATACACCTCTGTGTGTGTGTGTGTGTGTGAGTGTGTGTATTTTTTTTTTTGTGTGGGGGGGGGGGGGGGGGGAGGGGCACGGCCACACAATCCCCAGCTCAACTCCTCAAAGCCAAGCACGATTTAGTGAACACCTACTGTACATACTCATCCTTATAGTAAAATGCTTATCATATGCACCTATCAGAGACAAATGACATCACATTTAATAAAAAGTAACAAGAGTATTTGTTCATTATTTAGATCCAATATACACTCCTTGGAATTGTGGGTTATTGATATTGCAGTAGTAGTACACGAGAAAATTTCCTCAAATGGCAAAAAATAGACGCAACCCTTGCTAGCATGCAATCAGGAGATAGTGTTGATGATGGAGTCATGGACATGTTTATTAGCATGAGTCGAATAACTAACAAACGCAAAGATGTCTATCTTCTGTTATTTTCCGTGACATGCTCATTATTTCAGGAAACTTCCTTAGATTCAGAGTCATACAGTTGTCATTCTGCAATTCCAACAGCTTGGTCAAAGATGAAAGGAATTGTAAGAATTCATGATTGAAACTAGGAAACCAGTAAAAATATCGTCTTGGGTAATATGTTGATATAGAAGAATTTGTCTCCTAAGAATATAAAAATGTTAATTAACCATCAAAAAGTAGCACATCAATTATAAGACATTCTGAAAAAGTTAGAAAAAACTTACTTCCTTTTGGACCATGGAATTCCACGTTAAATTCACCAAGTCCATCATTAATGGCTTCCACTTTATAATCACCCATCATCCTAAGACAAAATTTGTAAATAACTTATAACAACTTAACAATAATAACATGACATGAAGAAAATCTTAGGACTAACGAGTGATATCTTCTTTAATTGGCAGTGAGCTCAAACTCAGGCCTCGTAGATAATGGGGTGCCAGGTGAGCCACTAAACCATTTAGTTGCAGGTGCGACATATCCACGTGTGACAGCATAGTAGGTCATTGAGAGAAAATATCATATCATGTAATGTTGATAGCAGGAATTCATAGGGACTTGATAAGACTACAATGATATATTAATTAAAGACAAAACATAATCCCCTGCTCGACCTCCTAGAGGATACAAATCCCCTTTAATATTACCGTTGGTCATTATGCCAGATCTTGCTAAGTGAAAATGTGCCCCCAAGCACCATTGTAAGAATTTCTTTTGTATAGGACTTTATGACATCCGTTAAGACTTTTGATGCCCGTTTCAAGTGCTATACTATACTCTCGTTTGGAACCAGATTGTCAATATAAAGCTCTCCTTAAAAATTACTTTGATCCTCATCAGTTAGGTAATCCATTTTTTAATCCTTAAATCTTTGCCACTAGTTCAAGCTTCACTTAATTGGGTTGATTGCCAAATTGCCACTAGCATTCAGATTGTCAATTCTCCAGGAATGAGAAATATCTGGTTAAGCATGCAAGGGCAATGTGTTATAAAGTAGACAAGGAAATTCGGATGTATACGTAGTTCTGTATGTTTTTTATTAAGTTAGAGAATTATACAGTATGATCATTGCAGATACCACATGCTTGTAAACCATAATAGTTTATTTTGGGTGGCTAAATTGTTCCTAAACTATATAGGAAGCAACATATACCAATAAATACCACAAACATCTCGATCCAGTATAGATGCTTCAAAAGCAATCAGACACAAAATGCGCATAATTTACACATATATTATATAACACACAGCAAATGCATCTGTTCTTACTGTATGTATAACATGCATGTAGGGTCACTAACCAAATTGGCAGCATACCAACATATGGCTTGAAAAACATAAATGTGCCTGCTTTGACTACAGTTTCAAACAAGGGTTTCAATCATTCGGTTCACTAAAGGTGGCAGATTCTTTTGAAGCTTGCTATGCTTGCCTTTTTAATCCATAAGTGTGCTATCCTTTTCTTGTCTTATCAAAAAGGCAGAACATGCCTGGGTTTTTTTCCCAGCATTGTAATATTTTCTTCTCGGGTGTGTCCTCAGACTTTCTTCTATTCTTCACACTGCCTAGGTTTACCCCTGATACATCAAGCATTGGATATTTCACCTGAATGCAGAATGGCCTTGCCCTTGTCTTTGCTCCGGCAGACAACCATCTCTGGAACCACACTCTTGTTTCCCTATCAAATTCATGGATGTATATTTCAGATCTTTTGTCAGCAAGTTTTATTTATAGTATGGCTGGAGTGATATCAAAGAACCCAGTTACAAGGTCAATTATAGGAAGCAAGAGGGCACTTTTCAACTATTTCCACAGAGCATATGAAGAGTTTGGCAGTACCTAATTGCCTTGCCTACATACTTGAGGAGAATGAATGGTTCTTCATAGGAATCTCAATTACTAAGTCGATGAAAGACCCAGCCATCGCAATCTGTCTCTAAGGTAAGATTGTTTGGAAGCCTGGTTATTACACTTTGATTAGGAGGTAACTCTAGTTTAATCAAAGTTGAATATGCAAGATGTATGTTATTTGATTGTAAAGAGATATGCTTCTATTCACTATTTACTTGTGCTCTATTCTACGCCTTACTTGTGTTATTTATCCCATATTGCCTAGCTGTGTTTACTGTTTTATTCTCTTGTCCTATAAAACAGAAGGCATTGTACTCAGTTTTATTCACTAAATAGAAAACCACTATATTATCAATATGAGATCAAGAGCAACACAATCCCCCAACCCTAGTGCTTCCCCCCATGCCCTAGGCACCGCCTCCCCCCCCCCTTCTTTCTTCCCTGCCCCCCTAGCCGCCATTGTCGCCCTGCACCCCCTCCCGGTCGTCGTTGCCGCCCCCTCCCTCCTCTTCCTCCGCTCTCCCTCTCCGCCCTCTCCTCCGCCCAGCCTCCCCTGCCCTGCCATTCCCCCCTCCTCTACCAAACCCGCCGCCACCCACCCCCCCCCCCCCGCTGCTGCCGCCGACTCCACCACCCTGCCGCCGCCGCTCTTCTCCTCTCCCAGCCGTCTCTGCCCTCTTTCCACCCACCACGGCCCTCTCCACTGCTGCCCCTCATCTCCCACACCATAACTTCCACCTTCTAGCCTCTCCCATCCTTCCGTCCTCTTTCAGATTCATCATCATCTCCGGGCAGATCTTACAATAGCAGTTGACTTCTTAAAGAGTCTCCGGTTGCTATATGTCTGCGCCTCATGGTAGAGTATTGATTCTCTCTATGGTGGCGTAGGTTTTTCTTCAATCTACTTTGCCCCTTTGCGGGTTTCTACAATCTGATGCTTCAGATCCTCTGTTGTCATTTGCTTCCCTGTAGCGGGTTTCTTCGAATCTATTGATCCTGGCTTTATTCTATGCCAATGGATGTTTGTCTGGCGATATTCTGACTGTTGATGTTGCATTCTGCCTTCTGCTCTACCTCAGCTACAGATTTGTGCATCATGGCATCTATTGAGCCTCGACGTTCTCTGTGTCACCACGGTGAAATTTGATGGCTCCAATTACCATGTATGGTCAGCTTCCTTTATTTTGTATGTGAAAGCACAAGGTTGCTACTCACATATTACCACCGACCCTAAACCTCCTCCTGATGCATCGGCGGATGACAAAACACAACAAGCCTACGCACAGTGGAGCAAGGATGACTCAGGTGTTATGTCCTGGATCGTCAACGGCACTGAGTCGAGGATCGGTTAGTCCCTCATGTGCCTATATGATGCCAAGGCCATGTGAGATTAGCTCTCCCATGTCTACTCCCATCAATAGAACCCCAAGAAGGTAAGGTGTTTGAGATCTTCAAGAACCTGGCAAAGAAGGAATCCTCGACTGAAGCATCTATTGAAGACTACTACAACCAATGCTCTACCCTCTGGAATGAATATGAGATCTATAATCCTTCATCTACTGACATCGAGGAAACTCAAAGACAACGCAATTTTAACTGCAACTTGTTCAGTTTCTTGTCGAACTCCCTTCCTCGTTTTTTGGAGTTGTTGACCATTCTTTCTAGTGATCCTCTGCCTACTCTTCAAGATGTGCTTAAACGGGTTCAACGTTTACCATCAGTGACTTTAGTTCCTGCTATTGAACATTCTGCTCTTGATGTACGCTCTGCAGATAATAGTGACGACCATGGTCGTGGACGTGGACGTGGTCGTGGTGGACGTCACCCTCCTACTTGGGGCCGCACTTCTACTACACCAGGTCGGGGTCGGGCAATTGGCCCTCGCTTCTGCAATTTCTGTGGACGTGACAAACATAATGAAGACCGGTGTTGGATCAAGCATGTAAAGCCTGCTTGGGACAACCAAGTCACCTCTGATACGGTTGAAGATTCTTCTGCTACTGTCTACTGATCACACCCCAACTCAACCCTCTTTTGCCTGGCTCCGGTCCAAATTCAAGAAGCTCTTCCAAGAGTGCATGTCCAGTCTACCATCTACTTCAGAGGTTGGCTCGTCTGCATTGCTTGTTGCTCCATTTACTGGTAAATTAATTGGTGTATTAACTCTGGTGCTTCGGTCCATATGTCTGGTAACTCTAATTTATTCTCTGCTCTAACAAGATGCACCCGTCTATCTCCAGTGACGGCAGATGATGGCTCTCAAATAGTTGTCCATGGCATTGGGACAATTCCTTTACTTCAAAATTTGCATCAGAAATCTATCTTAAATGTTCTGAAATTTCCGGTTAATCTACTTTTGTTAGTAAAACTGTGAAGAAGCTTCAATGCTCTATTACGTTTCACCGTTCAGGTTGTGTTTTTCAAGATCTCTGCACGAAGACAAGGATTGGTTCGGGTCATGAGGGACCAGATGGGCTCTACTACCTGGATGGACCAACATCAGTAACTGCTATGCTATCAACGTTTGTGACTGGAATTCAATGGCATTACCGTCTTAGCCACTTGTCTGCTTCCAAATTGAAACAGTTATTTCTTGCTTTAGCAGATAAAGAGTTTTTCCTGTGAATCTTGCCAATATGGCAAACAAACTCGATTTGTATTTCCTGCAAAGACAGAAATTGGTTCTATTAGTATATACACTTTACTGCTTTTCTTTACTTAGTGTATTTGCTTATTTCTCTTTATTCTCTTCTTCTCTTTATCCCATATTGCTCATCTCTAAATATTGTACACTCTCTTGTCTTGTAAAAGAGAGACCATTACATTCTTTTTAGATCATCCAATAATAAGCAATCTCGTTGCCAACTTCTAGAGGTTCTAAATGCATTTTTGATATTGTTCATGCAGATATCTGGGATCCTTGTTCTATTCCAAGTCATCTAGTATTAGATATTTTATGACATTCATTGATGACTTTTCTCGAGCTACATGATTTTTCATACTTAAAGATTGCAGCACTGTTATGGATACCATTACCAACTGAGATTCAAACTCAATTCAATAAACTCATTAAAATCTTTCACACTGACAATGCTCTTGAGTTCATGCAAAAATATGTCACTTACTTTTGCTCATCATGTGGGACGATCCATTAGACTTCCTGCCCCTACACCCCACAACAAAATGGAGTTGTTAGACGTAAAAACAGACATCTCCTAGAGGTTGCTCGCACCATACTTCTTCATTATCATGTTCCTCAACATTTTTGGCTTGACCTTGTTTCTAGGGCTTGTTGCCTTATCAATCGTGTGCCTTCCTCTATTTTGCAAAATCAGATCCATATAGCATTCTTTTTCCTAATGTGTAGCTTTTTCCTGTTCCGTCGCGCATCTTTGGGTGCACTTGCTTTGTTAAAAACCTTCGTCCAGGTATGACGAAACTTGAACCTCGCTCCACAAAATGCATTTTTTTGGGTTATTCCAGAACCGTAAAAGGACATCGATGTTATGATCCTATCATGAGATAATGATATGTTCGTGCAGATGTGGTGTTCTTTGAACATCTGCCATACTATTCTAATAAAGGGGCTTCCTTATCCTGTGAACTTTTGGCACCCACTTTGTTACCTGACATTGTGGATATTGATCCACCCTCTGAGCTGACACCTGAAGAACGACCGTTGAAAGTCTACAAGAGAAGACTAAAAACGACCATCCCCTCTATGGCCCCTCAACAACCAATTTCTCCTTCGACGGAAGATCACAGCACAACTCTGGTAATCTCTGACTTACACCCTCCTATTAGCCTACGAAAAGGTGTCCGCTCCTGTATTCCACAACATCTAATTAGTCATTTTTGTTCCTCTACTATTCTGGGCGCTAGCTTTGCTTTCTTTATTGCTGCAATCTCTATTGTGTCTATTCTGAAAAATGCTATAGAGGCACTTCAAATCCCTGCATGGCGACAAGCGATGGAAGCTGAAATGCAGACTCTCTCTAACCGCAAGACATGGGATCTTGTGGATCGCCCTTCGGCCTGTCCTACGGTTGGATGTCGATGGATTTTCACTATTAAATATCAGTTTGATGGCACGATTGAGCGGTCGAAAGCCCGCCTAGTAGCAAAAGGATATACTCAAACTAATGGTGTGGACTATTTTGAGACCTTTTCTCCAGTAGCTCGACTCAATTCTGTTCGTATCCTCATCGCTATCGTTGTGAACAAAGATTGGCCTTTATTTCAGCTGGATGTCAAAAACACATTTTTTATGGAGACTTATAAGAAGAAGTTTACATGGAGAAACCACCTGGCTTTGTTGCTCAGGGGGGTATTCTTCGCGAGTCTGCAGATTGAGGAAAGCTATTTATGGCATATAACAAAGTCCTCGTGCCTGGTTTAACAAGCTCAGTCAGATTCTCATAAAATTTGGCTTTCGTCGTTCTCATTCTAATCACTCTATGTTTATCAGGAAAACTGCAACTGGACTGGTTATTGTCATTGCCTATGTAAATGACATTATATTATCTGGAAGTGACACCTCAAGCATTCAGGCTACAAAAAAATATCTAGAACAACACTTTGTCACCAAGGATCTTGGTAAACTGCAATATTTCTTAGGCATTGAAGTATCCAGATCATATGCAGGTATATGTCTCTCCCAATGCAAATATGATCTAGATCTTTTGCAGGAAACATGTATGCTTGGTTGCAAGCCATCCAGCACCCCTCTAGATCCAAACACTGATTGGGACGATGAATCTTCTCCATTTTATGATGATAACCACCAATTCAGGCGATTGGTTGGTAAACTCATTTACCCTACTGTCACGAGAGCTGATATTACCACTATTGTAGGGTTTGTAAGCACCTTGATAAACCCCGACAGTGTCACTGGGATGTTGTCTGTCACATTCTGAGATATCTCAAAAGCTCTCTAAGAAAAGGTCTATTGTACAAAAAATGGCCATTGCAATCTTTCTGGCTTCTCAAACTCTAATTATGCAGGGAATAGATGTGATCGAAAATTTACATCAGGATACTGCAACTTTGTTGGAGGCAACCTAGTTACTTGGCGTAGCAAAAAGCAGACGGTAGCTAGATTAAGTGCAGAGGCATAATATAGAGCTATGGCTCAAACTGCATGAGAACTTTTGTGGGTTCAAAGCCTTCTCAAAGAATTTGATATATCTGATACAAGTCTTATCCTGATGTTCTTTGACAACAAAGCCTCTAATTTTGTTGTGAGCAACCCTACCTTTCATGAGCGTACAAAGCATATCGAGGTAGACTGCCACTTTGTTTGAGAAACTGTTCCTTCTGGCCACATCTGTACCCCACATTTCAGTATTGAAAAACAAGTGACAGACATCTTCACCAAGATTCTACCTAAAGCTCGATTCAAGACTCTAGTGGACAAGTCGGGCATGTTCGACATCTATGCTCCAGCTTGAAGGGGAGTAAAGAGATATGCTTCTATTCGCTATTTACTTGTGCTCTATTCTACACCTTACTTGTGTTGTTTATCCCATATTGTCTAGTTGCTTTTACTGTTTTATTCTCTTGTTCTATAAAAGAGAATGCATTGTACTTAGTTTTATTCACTAAATAGAAAACCACTTTATTATTAATAGATTGAAACGAACATCATGTGATAAAGTGAGAAAACTTGTATATTAAGCTTGAACTTTTATTCAATTGTATATTTATTTTAAAAGGTGGATGCATTTAATAACAGATAAACAGATAGATGTTAATTTTAAATTGCAAAATATCATATGCTAATATAAAAGTTGATGTTAGTGATCAAAAACGAAATCAGTATTGAATCTGACACATTGTATTCTTTTGGTCGATCTAGGGTAATGACACTGTATTGGTTAAATGAAGAAAAAATTGACGAAAACTGCTCACTGAAACGACTTGGGCATGTTGGGATATACATCGTGAATCATATTGATTACTTGAAACTTTGTTTTGTGTTTTAGGCAGTATTACTATATTAGTGCATAGCACAGAGTTGGCAGGTATATTCTATTTGAAATCGTTGATCTTTTAGTAGCACTTGAGAACAAGTGTATTCCTTGTTGTTGTGGTGTATTGACATTGTACACCCCTGTCCTATACATATAGGGGAGGAGGCAATCACAAGGAAGCGGACTAAACCCTAATGGGCCATAGGCTAATAGACCCATGTACATAATAGACTGATTAGCCTATTAACTAATTAGGCTAATACTTTTTAACACTCCCCCTCAAGCTAGAGCATGGGTGAACACATGTCTAAGCTTGTAGCTACATAACTTGGTTAAATGATAAATGAAATGATAAAAATGTCACTCCCTATACAAAAATTATTACTCCTCCTTAAACAATACTTCCTAATTAAAAATATATGATGACGCCTCTTTGAGATGTGTTCTGCAGGATGGAAAGGCTCGAGCTTTTAGAGAAGGTCTCCCTTTTAAAGTGCATATGGAATGAAGAATATCTGAAGCAGACAATCATGAATATCACGACTACGCCATCTTCACTGGAGAGGAATGTGGAGAGGAATAAGCGCACATTAACACATCCCACGTACATAACGTGGCACGAACACGGAGACAACAATGTCGTTGTAGCAGTAGTGTTGTCTTCAAATTGTCGGAGAAGTGTATCCCACTAGAATTAGAGCAGAAGACCACAAACGTGCATAACGTGGCACGAACACGCTGGACGAGGTGTTAAAGTGTCAACACGTAGTATAGGAATGGAGGCAATTACAAGGAAGCAGACTAAAACCTAATGGGTCATGGGCTAATAGGCCCATATACATAATAGACTGATTAACCTATTAACTAAATAAGCTAATACTTTATAACGGCACTAAAATTGGATGTAAACTTAAATGATTGCAAGTGGTTAAAAAGGTATGAAATGGAGTAGAAATAGTTTAATGAAGTTAATGAAGTATCAGATAGGTGGAAGGAAAAAGTGGAAGGCTATTAGAGAGTTATAATGAGGATATGGTAGTTGGGGAGAGACTAACATGTTTGGTTGGCCCTTCCTGACCCACCACTCGACCGAGTGGTAGGTGTCAATCTGCTGAGTTGAAGAGGAACAACCCAGATGAATTAGACTTTTCTTCTCCTAATCATCTTTACTTCTCTCACTCTTCTATATCTTACACGGCCCTACGGAAGTCCATGGCCTATCCTTTCCTCCCTAATTCTATTTCTCTGATTAAAGAAAACTTTTGAGAAGAAGAGTGGACAATTTGTTGGGATGAAGAATTGAATTTTGGAGCTCTTAAATGCTGCAATTTATAGTTTGTAATATCTATGTACGTAGATCCGCAAGTGATTGGGCACCCATTTAAACGAAATTTTGTGATGAAAAGTTAGATTTTGAGCCAGTTGATCCAATCTAAACTCAAACTCAATTTTTTTTAATTCTATATGATTGATTTCTAGATACAATTGGAAAATATGTCCACAAGGATTGTTTCCTCTTACGACAATGGTTGATCTCTTCATAATGTCCATATTATGAGTTAATGACGTGAAATATGCCTCCTTTTCCATTATGTGTTTGTGTGTCAATATAGTGTACAAAAGGAACTACTTTTGATTATGTATATAAGTAAGGGCTGTTGACTCAAGGTCAATTAGGTCAATGTTGACTCACGTCTAAATTGACTAAACCCGTGTTTTGATGATGACTAACCATTCCACATATTGGTGTCTAATGCCTCTACTTGAGTGTTTTCAGATTAGGTATAGACACACTCCAAATGTCCTAACTTGCGCATCTCAAATTGGAGAAAAGACAAGTCAAAGTCATACAAGTGGACGTTTTTGTAATATGATGTATATCCATTAGAATCATGTTGTAAATCACTAGTAATGATTGTATGACTTGTAATTAAGCTTAGAAAAATATCAGGAGCACTTAGATCGAATATTAGAGCACTTTAGATGCAACTTTGAAAATCGATTACAGGCACTTTGTCGGTCGAGTTTCCCAGCCTGAAAACTCGATTGATCATCCTTGATCAATTTTCTGGAGATTGCATCGGTCGAGTTGTGTTTACACAGAACTTGACCGATCAAGTAACTGACCATTTCGATTCCTAATGGTCGGTCGAGTTTTTTCAGGACAAACTCGACCGATAGTTTGAGTATCGGCCTTGTCGTTTACTTGATCGGTCGAGTTACCCTTATAGAAACTCAACCGATTGCACTGTACGGAAAAGTGCAGAAAAGTGTTTCTAGCCGTTGTGGAGTTGCAACAAGTGAAAATATATCCGTTGCAAGCCACAAAACGGCTAGTTTTCGGCCCCAAGTGTTCCCAAAGGCTAAGAGGCATCCCCAGCTATAAATAGGACCCCTTGGGCTTCATTCCAAGGTTGAGCATTCATTGCACTCTATGTGAGGTTCCTATTCTATAGTTGAGTGCTTCCTACAGCCTCCTCTCTCTCTCTAAGCTTAATCACTTGCTACATCCATTAGAGTGAGTAGGAGATTTGTAAGAGAACTAGTCCTATATGTATATCTTGTGAGGCTCTCATTTCCACCACCTCCCTTTCTCTCTTTCCAATCATGAAGATGAAGGTTCTCTCTCTTGTCTAAGAGAGGTGAATAAGAACAAGGGAAGGCGTCCCTTGGTGAAGATCAAGACTGAAAACTTGGAGCTAGAGTGGGTAAGCCCTTGGAGAAGGCAGAAGACTCAAGCTCAAGTAGGTAAGTCCTTGGTGGAAGCTTCTCCGAGTGAAGGTGAAGTCAAAAGCTGAAGATCCAAGAAGAGTGGGTAATCCCTGCAAGGCTGAAGACTTGTCCAAGAGTGGGTAAGTCCTTGGAGAAGGCCGAAGACTCTTGCAAAGTGGGTATGTCCTTGGTAAGGTTGAAGACTCTTTGTATTAGATAGGTAAGTCTTTTGTTTGGTCTTGTATTTAATGTCTTATGAATGAATATAAGAGTGCAATAGTTTGGAAGTCCTAGAGGTTGACCTCTCTAGGCAAGTGGACTGACACACTTCTAGTTGGAAGTGTGGAACCACTCTAAATAGCTTGTCTAATTGGTGCATGTTCAATCTCTCTCTCCCTTGCTATGCATGTTTAAGTTGCACACAAATTTCCTATTTAGCAACCTTATCTTGTCATATATCTTTAAGGTTTAATGAGTTTTGTTTAAGTGCTTTCAGCTCTATTCACCCCCCTCTAGAGCATCTAATCACCCATCTAGGATCCAACAATTGGTATCAGAGCGGGTCTTCTCCAAGCATATTTCAACAAGTAGGAGAAGATGGGTGACTACCAAGGAGGGAGATACTCGATCAGCCTACCAATCTTTGATGGGAGTAATTTCCTCTATTGGAGAAGAAGGCTTCAATTCTACATCCAAGGATCAAGTCTTGAGATGTGGCAAATGGTGAACAGCCCATACATGCTATCAAAGACAAAGATTGAAGAATAGGATGAAGTTACCTTGAAGAAAGCCACCTTGAATGCTAGAGCCATGCACATCCTATATGCCTACATGACCCCCACCGAGTTCAGCCAGATTTCTTCATGTGAAACAGCCTATGAGGTATGGAGAAAGCTTTGCATCACTTATGAAGGGACAGATCAAGTGAAGGAAAGCAAAGTCTACATGCTCAAAGGGCTGTTTGAGAACTTCAAGATGGGAAAGGAGGAGAGTATAGCAAACATGTACTCAAGGCTCAACACTGTTGTGAATGGTCTTGTTGTTCTAGGACATCCTATGTCAAGTGGAGAGATCAATTCAAAGATCCTTAGAACTCTCTCCAAGAGATGGGAACCCAAGGTGACTTCCATTGAAGAAACAAGGTCTCTTAAGGATATTCCTATTGAAGAGCTCATTGGAAATCTACAAGCACATGAAGCTACACTTGACAAGAGGGAGGAAGTAGAAAGACAAGAGAAGAAAGAGCTAAAGAGAATGAAGAAGGCTGAAATGAAGGCTCAAATTGAAGCTATCATGGAACAAGTCTCTCCATCCTCTCAAGCTAAAGAAGATGTCATTTACTCCAAGGGTAAACTCTACAAAGGCAAGTCCTCCTCCATTCGGTGCTTCACATGTGGAAAGAAGGGTCACTACAAGGAAGATTGCCCACAAGGCAAAAAGACCCATCTTCATGAGAAGAAGGAAAAATGGCACTCAAGCTCAAGTGGCTCCTCCAACTCAAGCTCAAGTGAAGATTCAAGTGAAGGATCAAGCTCAAGCTCTAGTGATGAAGGAGAATGTCATTTTGCTTTTATAGCATCAACAAGTAATGACTCAAGTGAGATAAATCTAAACTCTTTAGATAAAGAATCTTTGATTGCTATTATTCATGATATTTGTGCCTCTCTCAAGTCTTCTAAAAGGAAAAGGAAAAAGCTTGCTAGAATTGTTGATAATTTGCATGTAGAATTAAATGATCTTAAACATGCTAATTCTTGCTTGCTTGATGATAAAAATGCTTGTCTTAGCCAAGTAGACTCTCTTAAACTTGAAAATGCTAGTTTGCTTGATAAGATTAGATTTCTAGAAGCTCAACCTCTTATGCATAGTTCTAATGAAGAGCATACTCTAATTGTTGATTCTCTCATGCATGATATTGATGTTCTTAAATCTGAAAACAAGGACAAAGATTTTATTTTGCAAGAATTAGAAACAGAAAATGCCTCCTTGCTTGCTAAAATCAATGTGCATGGATCTTGTTCTAGTTCCACTAATAGAGAGAATGATGTTGCTTCTCTTCATATTGATAGAGATTCTTATTTAACTAAAGATTTTTGCTTAGAAAATGATCTTTTGCATGCTAGAGATAATATCAATCATTTGTCTTCTACTATTACTTCTCTTATGCATGATAATGATGGTTTGAGATCTTCTTTGCAAAGATTCTTAGTTGGTAAAAAGAATCTCAATGACATCCTACTCCATACTACTAAACAATTTGGTAGACATGGTCTAGGATATGATAGTGGTCAAAGGAACAACAAAGATAAAGGACCTCCAATCTTCAATGGAGAATCCTCTAGTTCCAAGACTATGGGCACATGCAACTATTGCAATGAAATTGGTCATTATTCTACTTGTTGTCCTTTTAGGAAAGCACCCAAGAGCAATAGGACTTGGGTTGCTAAACTAACCCCTTCGGACCCAAAAATATGATTGGGAACCATTTCATCTTTCTTCTTGTAGGTACTTACAAATGGATTGACTTAAGATGTTGAATTGCAAATTGACTTCTCAATCCACATGAAAGAAGAAAGGTGAGATGTGTAGAGGGTGACAACAAGTGGAAAAAGGAATGGTAAGCACAAAGGTAATGTTTCTTTTGCTTATAACCATTTCTAACTTGTTTTTATCAAGTTAGTGTGCACTATACATATGATTTTTGAGTCAAAAGTGGTATTTTGTGTTTCTCTTCACACTCTTGCTCAAAAACTGTTTCTAATGCTTCTATAGTGCATTACTAACTTGCTTACACATGTTTGGATATGGTTTGTATTTTTAGCATGCCTCTAAATATGTTTTTATGAAATATATGTGCTTTTTGACAGCGGCTCTGTCGGTCGAGTTTGCCCTGTTTGAAACTCGACCGATAGGCACCAATGGGTGTTGCCAGCAGTTGCCATCGGTCGAGTTGTCAATGCACAGAACTCGACCGATAACACTGTGCACAGAATATACATTTGGCTTATTGAATGAGAATTTCCCTCTCAACTAGATTTTCTCAACCAATAGCCTTATTCTTTGGCACTCTCATTTGGTACCTTTATATATGCATATTGCCATGTTCTAAATTGCCTATCTTGCTTAAAACTCCATCTCTCTAATTGCTCTAAATTGGTATATCTTGCAATTACTTGCTTTGAGTTGTTTTGCAGGTTTTGATGATGATCTCTTTGGATCTCTTGGTTGTGTCTAAAAATTGCTTCCGTTGTACTCTAACTTGCTACATCTATATAAGTGTATATCTTGTGTTGATACAACCTTGAGGTTCTTAGTGGTAATCATCTTTTAGTAAGGATGCATATTTGTAAGTGAGTTATATCCTTTCATGCTTCTAAAATTGCTTATCTCTTTGTTTGGATATATCTCTACATCTACTCATAGCTTGCTTTATCTTGTGTATCTTTTGGTATCTCTTGTTATGATTTAGATCCTACTAGTAGTCCTAACTTGTGATATCATCTACTAGTAGTTCATATACATGTAGTTCTAACCTTGTTTATTATTGGCATCTTTGCTCATCTATATGCTATGCTTGTATCTTGTCTCATACATGCTCAAGATTGTTCCTTGAATTGCATATCTATTATCTTGAGTTGCTTGCATAACATTGTGATGCAGGGCACATAGAGCTACGTTGTATGTAGAAATCGGAGTATTTTTGGTTTTTATGTAGATTTTGCTCTAGTTTCAGTTTTTAGTGCAAGACTAGTGTTTTTCATGCAGAAACTACCTTCTGAGCAAGACTCATTGCATCGCGATGAGCTCTGATGGTTTTTGGTCAAATGCCATCATCTTGAGGGTCAAAATTGCAATTTATTGTTTTTCTGCAACACTTCATCTTGCATTGTGGGTTGTTCAAGTATATGATTTAACTTGCTTTTCTTTCTATGCTTAGACAAGCCCCTATCTGTGCTCTTCTACTCTCCTTATATATATTTGTGTCATCTCCTTTCTCTTTAACAAGTGATGTTTCTTATTTCTTCATAACCCCACTTTTTGAAATGACAAAGGGGGAGAAAGGTATGTCTTCTTATGACAAAAGAGGAAGAAGGCATGTCTTACATGAAGAAGAGAAGCATGTCCATATAAAGGGGAGAAGGTAAATGGGAGAAGACATATATGTGTAGAACATATATGAGTAGAAGACATAGTATTCTATAAATGTTATGAAAGCTAACCATGCAGGAGAAATAACATCAATTGAGGGGGAGTATCAAACTCCATACGCATCAATTGAGGGGGGGCATATGAACTCCATTCTAAAGAAACCCCTAGGTTTCTCCGAAGGTATGATTTTACTTAAAAGCTTTCAATACATTTATGGAATGGTTTGTCATCTTCAAAAAGCGGGAGAATGTTGACTCAAGGTCAATTAGGTCATTGTTGACTCACGTCTAAATTGACTAAACCCGTGTTTTGATGATAACTAAATATTCCACATATTGGTGTCTAATGCCTCTACTTGAGTGTTTTCAGATTAGGTATAGACGCACTCCAAATGCCCTAACTTGCGCATCTCAAATTGGAGAAAAGACAAGTCAAAGTCATACAAGTGGACGTTTTTGTAATATGATGTATGTCCATTACAATCATGTTGTAAATCACTTGTAATGATTGTATGACTTGTAATTAAGCTTAGAAAAATATCAGGAGCACTTAGATCGAATATTAGAGCACTTTAGATGCAACTTTGAAAATTGATTACAGGCACTTTGTCGGTCGAGTTTCCCAGCCTGAAAACATGTATGCTTGGTTGCAAGCCATCCAGCACCCCTCTAGATCCAAACACTGATTGGGACGATGAATCTTCTCCATCTTATGATGATAACCACCAATTCAGGCGATTGGTTGGTAAACTCATTTACCCTACTGTCACGAGAGCTGATATTACCACTATTGTAGGGTTTGTAAGCACCTTGATAAACCCCGACAGTGTCACTGGGGTGTTGTCTGTCACATTCTGAGATATCTCAAAAGCTCTCTAAGAAAAGGTCTATTGTACAAAAAAATGGCCATTGCAATCTTTCTGGCTTCTCAAACTCTAATTATGCAGGGAATAGATGTGATCGAAAATTTACATCAGGATACTGCAACTTTGTTGGAGGCAACCTAGTTACTTGGCGTAGCAAAAAGCAGACGGTAGCTAGATCAAGTGCAGAGGCATAATATAGAGCTATGGCTCAAACTGCATGAGAACTTTTGTGGGTTCAAAGCCTTCTCAAAGAATTTGATATATCTGATACCAGTCTTATCCTGATGTTCTTTGACAACAAAGCCTCTAATTTTGTTGTGAGCAACCCTACCTTTCATGAGCGTACAAAGCATATCGAGGTAGACTGCCACTTTGTTTGGGAAACTGTTCCTTCTGGCCACATATGTACCCCACATTTCAGTATTGAAAAACAAGTGACAGACATCTTCACCAAGATTCTACCTAAAGCTCGATTCAAGACTCTAGTGGACAAGTCGGGCATGTTCGACATCTATGCTCCAGCTTGAAGGGGAGTAAAGAGATATGCTTCTATTCGCTATTTACTTGTGCTCTATTCTACACCTTACTTGTGTTGTTTATCCCATATTGTCTAGTTGCTTTTACTGTTTTATTCTCTTGTTCTATAAAAGAGAATGCATTGTACTTAGTTTTATTCACTAAATAGAAAACCACTTTATTATTAATAGATTGAAACGAACATCATGTGATAAAGTGAGAAAACTTGTATATTAAGCTTGAACTTTTATTCAATTGTATATTTATTTTAAAAGGTGGATGCATTTAATAACAGATAAACAGATAGATGTTAATTTTAAATTGCAAAATATCATATGCTAATATAAAAGTTGATGTTAGTGATCAAAAACGAAATCAGTATTGAATCTGACACATTGTATTCTTTTGGTCGATCTAGGGTAATGACACTGTATTGGTTAAATGAAGAAAAAATTGACGAAAATTGCTCACTGAAACGACTTGGGCATGTTGGTATATACATCGTGAATCATATTGATCACTTGAAACTTTGTTTTGTGTTTTAGGCAGTATTACTATATTAGTGCATAGCACAGAGTTGGCAGGCATAGTCACGAATTCGGTATTCGGGATACGTACGGTGGAGCTGAAAAATTCGGAATTCAGGAATTATGCGGGAAATTCGGATAAAAACGGTAAAAGTACGGTCAAATTCGGTCAAAGTACGGTCAACTATTCGGGAAAAAGTCAGCAAAAAGTCGGCAATATATATATATATATATATATATATATATATATATATATATATATATATATATGTATGTATATATGTATAGATATATACATGTATACATATACATGTATATATATATATGTATACATATATATTACATATATATATTACATATATACATATATATATATATATGTATCTATCAATCTATGTATATATGTATATATATGTGTATGTATATATATATATATGTATGTATGTATATACTTTGGACATATATATATATATACACACATATGTATATACTTTGGACATATATATATATACACACATATGTATATACTTTGGACATATATATATATACACATATGTATATACTTTGCACATATATATATACCACCGTACAGTAGCGAATAAAACGGGAAAAAAACGTTTAAAACGCGAATAAAACGCGTACTACGCGATTAAAACGTTCCGGGCGAATTAAACGACCGTCACATACGGCACACCAAAAAAACGTGTTTTATACGCGACTTTTTCAAAAAGTCGCCGATTATTGTGACTATGTTGGCAGGTATATTCTATTTGAAATCGTTGATCTTTTAGTAGCACTTGTGAACAAGTGTATTCCTTGTTGTTGTGGTGTATTGACATTGTACACCCCTGTCCTATACATATAGGGGAGGAGGCAATCACAAGGAAGCGGACTAAACCCTAATGGGCCATAGGCTAATAGACCCATGTACATAATAGACTGATTAGCCTATTAACTAATTAGGCTAATACTTTTTAACACTCCCCCTCAAGCTAGAGCATGGGTGAACACATGTCTAAGCTTGTAGCTACATAACTTGGTTAAATGATAAATGAAATGATAAAAATGTCACTCCCTATACAAAAATTGTTACTCCTCCTTAAACAATACTTCCTAACTAAAAATATATGATGACGCCTCTTTGAGATGTGTTCTGCAGGATGGAAAGGCTCGAGCTTTTAGAGAAGGTCTCCCTTTTAAAGTGCATATGGAATGAAGAATATCTGAAGCAGACAATCATGAATATCACGACTACGCCATCTTCACTGGAGAGGAATGTGGAGAGGAATAAGCGCACATTAACACATCCCACGTACATAACGTGGCACGAACACGGAGACAACAAAGTCGTTGTAGCAGTAGTGTTGTCTTCAAATTGTCGGAGAAGTGTATCCCACTAGAATTAGAGCAGAAGACC
This sequence comes from Alisma plantago-aquatica, assembly GCA_963693085.1. Classification (NCBI taxonomy): domain Eukaryota; kingdom Viridiplantae; phylum Streptophyta; class Magnoliopsida; order Alismatales; family Alismataceae; genus Alisma; species Alisma plantago-aquatica. Next base: position 726,567,170 of record OY856410.1, on the reverse strand, counting down.
ACAAACGTGCATAACGTGGCACGAACACGCTGGACGAGGTGTTAAAGTGTCAACACGTAGTATAGGAATGGAGGCAATTACAAGGAAGCAGACTAAAACCTAATGGGTCATGGGCTAATAGGCCCATATACATAATAGACTGATTAACCTATTAACTAAATAAGCTAATACTTTATAACGACACTAAAATTGGATGTAAACTTAAATGATTGCAAGTGGTTAAAAAGGTATGAAATGGAGTAGAAATAGTTTAATGAAGTTAATGAAGTATCAGATAGGTGGAAGGAAAAAGTGGAAGGCTATTAGAGAGTCATAATGAGGATATGGTAGTTGGGGAGAGACTAACATGTTTGGTTGGCCCTTCCTGACCCACCACTCGACCGAGTGTAGGTGTCAATCTGCTGAGTTGAAGAGGAACAACCCAGATGAATTAGACTTTTCTTCTCCTAATCATCTTTACTTCTCTCACTCTTCTATATCTTACACGGCCCTACGGAAGTCCATGGCCTATCCTTTCCTCCCTAATTCTATTTCTCTGATTAAAGAAAACTTTTGAGAAGAAGAGTGGACGATTTGTTGGGATGAAGAATTGAATTTTGGAGCTCTTAAATGCTGCAATTTATAGTTTGTAATATCTATGTACGTAGATCCGCAAGTGATTGGGCACCCATTTAAACGAAATTTTGTGATGAAAAGTTAGATTTTGAGCCAGTTGATCCAATCTAAACTCAAACTCAATTTTTTTTAATTCTATATGATTGATTTCTAGATACAATTGGAAAATATGTCCACAAGGATTGTTTCCTCTTATGACAATGGTTGATCTCTTCATAATGTCCATATTATGAGTTAATGACGTGAAATATGCCTCCTTTTCCATTATGTGGTTGTGTGTCAATATAGTGTACAAAAGGAACTACTTTTGATTATGTATATAAGTAAGGGCTGTTGACTCAAGGTCAATTAGGTCAATGTTGACTCACGTCTAAATTGACTAAACCCGTGTTTTGATGATGACTAACCATTCCACATATTGGTGTCTAATGCCTCTACTTGAGTGTTTTCAGATTAGGTATAGACACACTCCAAATGTCCTAACTTGCGCATCTCAAATTGGAGAAAAGACAAGTCAAAGTCATACAAGTGGACGTTTTTGTAATATGATGTATATCCATTAGAATCATGTTGTAAATCACTTGTAATGATTGTATGACTTGTAATTAAGCTTAGAAAAATATCAGGAGCACTTAGATCGAATATTAGAGCACTTTAGATGCAACTTTGAAAATTGATTACAGGCACTTTGTCGGTCGAATTTCCCAGCCTGAAAACTCGACTGATCATCCTTGATCAATTTTCTGGAGATTGCATCGGTCGAGTTGTGTTTACACAGAACTCGACTGATCAAGTAACTGACCATTTCGATTCCTAATGGTCGGTCGAGTTTTGTCAGGACAAACTCGACCGATAGTTTGAGTATCGACCTTGTCGTTTACTTGATCGGTCGAGTTACCCTTATAGAAACTCAACCGATTGCACTGTACGGAAAAGTGCAGAAAAGTGCTTCTAGCCGTTGTGGAGTTGCAACAAGTGAAAATATATCTGTTGCAAGCCACAAAACGGCTAGTTTTCGGCCCCAAGTGTTCCCAAAGGCTAAGAGGCATCCCCAGCTATAAATAGGACCCCTTGGGCTTCATTCCAAGGTTGAGCATTCATTGCAAACTCTATGTGAGGTTCCTATTCTATAGTTGAGTGCTTCCTACAACCTCCTCTCTCTCTCTCTAAGCTTAATCACTTGCTACATCCATTAGAGTGAGTAGGAGATTTGTAAGAGAGCTAGTCCTATATGTATATCTTGTGAGGCTCTCACTTCCACCACCTCCCTTTCTCTCTTTCCAATCATGAAGATGAAGGTTCTCTCTCTTGTCTAAGAGAGGTGAAGAAGAACAAGGGAAGGCGTCCTTTGGTGAAGATCAAGGCTGAAGACTTGGAGCTAGAGTGGGTAAGCCCTTAAAGAAGGCAGAAGACTCAAGCTCAAGTAGGTAAGTCCTTGGTGGAAGCTTCTCCGAGTGAAGGTGAAGTCAAAAGCTGAAGATCCAAGAAGAGTGGGTAATCCCTGCAAGGCTGAAGACTTGTGCAAGAGTGGGTAAGTCCTTGGAGAAGGCCGAAGACTCTTGCAAAGTGGGTAAGTCCTTGGTAAGGTTGAAGACTATTTGTATTGGATAGGTAAGTCTTTTGTTTGGTCTTGTATTGTATATCTTATGAATGAATATAAGAGTGCAATAGTTTGGAAGTTCTAGAGGTTGACCTCTCTAGGCAAGTGGACTGACACACTTCTAGTTTGAAGTGTGGAACCACTCTAAATAGCTTGTCTAATTGGTGCATGTTCAATCTCTCTCTCCCTTGCTATGCATATATAAGTTGCACACAAATTTCCTATTTAGCAACCTTATCTTGTCATATATCTTGAAGGTTTAATGAGTTTTGTTTAAGTGCTTTCAGCTCTATTCACCCCCCTCTAGAGCATCTAATCATCCATCTAGGATCCAACAAGGGCCTATATGTAAGTATGTAACGTATCGTTTTCCTATTGTATATATAAGTCATGAGACAAAGGGATGGTTGGTTGTCTCCTTCGCCCATCTGAAGTTTTCTACATGGTATCAAAGGGGTTGGCAACCACATCTCTGCGTGAGGCTGTTCAAGCTGTCCTACAGTCTGTCTCTTCCAGCTGAACAATCATCTTCATCCAACGATCTGCTTCCAGCATCTCCATTTTTGTCTCGACTGTCTCAAGTCATCCGCGTCGAACATATCCCAAATATCTAATTTGTGTTGGCTAAATTGGACATTATTATAATCTCTTTATTTTGATGATGACAAACATTTCTTTCTTGTGGATTTAACTTGCTATTTGAGTGTTTCAGGGACAAGCATATAAGGTGGTGGATCGCAAAGACTTGGAAGATCAATTTGCTAAAATTGCTTTATTTTCATGATTGTAATCAAATGTAAAAACTTGTACAAGTATATAATGTACAAGTACTTAGATATCATGTAAATCAAGCGTTTAGATCTCCCCTATCCACACACAACACTTAGATAGGTCATCTCCTAAGTTAGCGTCATAATTTCACATTGATACACACACTCAGTAAATGAATACATTGAATCAGGGATATTCTCGGTCGACAAAAACTTCGACCGAGACACTCTCGGTTGACAAACTCCTCGACCGAGAATAGACCCTCCTAGCCATTAGACTAAGTTAGAAAAGTTGGTTGGGAGTTGGAATCGAACGTTACAACATATTGACTCAGACTCCCACTCGGTCGACAAATTCTTCGACCGAGAAACTTTCGGTCGACAAATACTTCGACCGAGAATAGTTTTGTCTGCACTTTTCAGAACTAATCAACTAGCTGTTACAAACGAAATTAGTGGATAGCTAACAGCTAGTTGAGCACTAAGAACACCCTAGAAGGTGTCTAGAATGTCCCCAAGCATTAGCAAACCACTCCTATAAATAGGACAGCCATAGGACACCTCAATATACGACTTGCATACACAATTATACTTGAGATTCAATCCTTGTGAGCAAACAAGCTGAGCTACACTTGCAATCTGTTTTTCTTTGAGCTCTACATTAGTGTCCTATAGGCTGATATCTCCTATCCACTATACATCCACGTCCATCCACTTTGGTTAGGAGATCAAATGTTTGATATAGGATCAAAGCGATGTACTCAATTGGTAACATTGTTTCTTTCTTCCAATCTTGTTCCTTTTATTGTGTTTTGTTCTCCTTTGCTACTCCTAGGTTGGAGGTTGCGGAAAGGAGGTTGTTGGAGTTTTTTCAGATGGTGAAGGTAGCTCGGCGGACTTTGGACTACTTCTAGAAGGTCTCAACGGGAAGCTACTTCAAGAAGGAAGGCTACTTCAAGGGGGAGCTTGAAGTTACTTCAAGTGAAGGCTGCTTCAAGGTTGGTGAGACGACTTCGGGGTGAAGGTTGTCCAAAGGGTGGTGAAGGTGTTTGTAATTTTATGTGACATCCTTGCGAGGTAATAAAATTCAAATATTTTCAAAATCTCGGTTGGGAACAACCGGGTAGTGGACTGACTCTCTTAGTGTTTGCTAAGGGTGGAACCACTCTAAACGTTGTGTCTACTTCTCTAATATTTTTGTGGTTGTTTGGTTGAATTAATTAATTTTAAAATTATCATAAAACCCTATTCACCCCCCTTCTAGTGTTTTTCAATTGGTATCAGAGTAGGCTTCAAGGAACTTTAACAAAGTCTTGAAGAAAATGAGTGATGGGGTACTAAACAACCTCAACTTGGAAGGAACACTTGTGGCTTGGCCTCCACCATTTGATGGCACCAACTACACCTATTGGAAGAGGAGGATGCAATTCTACTTTCAAGGAATTAGCTGGGATCTTTGGAGAATGGTCTCAAATACATATGATCTTCCTCAATCTGAATTTGCTACATGGGATGCAAACACGTGAGATTGGCCCAATTGAATGCAAAAGCTGTAAGTATCATTTATTGTTCAATTTCCGTAGGTGAGTTCAATAGAATTTCAAATTGTGAAACTGCATATGAAATATGGCATAGACTCTCTATTACTTATGAAGGAACTATTCAAGTAAAAAATTCCAAAATTGGCATGCTTAAACAAAGTTTGAACAGTTTCGTATGGAACCATTTGAGTCTATTAGTGAAATGTATGCAAAGTTTTCTTCTATTGTTAATGAGTTGAATGCATTTGGAAAAGCCATTAGTGAATAGGATCAAGTATCAAAGATTCTTAGGTGCTTGCCTCCAAAGTACAAACCAAAGGTGACGGCCATTGAAGAAGCCAATGATCTCACTACATTGAGGATGGAACAACTCATTGGCAACTTGGAGGCTCATGAAGCCACCCTTGAAGAAAAAGAAAGATTGGCGGTTGAACACAAAAAGGAAAAAAGAAAGGACATTGCATTCAAAGCATCAACCAAGATCAGTCATGACACAAGTGAAGAAGATAGTGAAGAAGAAACACTCATTGTAAACGGTAAGCAGTATAGAAGTTTTAAAACTAATAAAATTTCTAGTGTTTCTTCCTCCATGTGCTTTGAATGTGGCAAAAAGGGACATTTAAAAGGTGATTGTCCAAAATTCAAGAAAGGAAAGAAATCATCTCACAAGAGGAAGGAAAAAGCTTACAAAGCTGCATGGGATGATTCAAGTGATGATAGTGAAAATGGAGAAAAAGAAGTAGAGTGCCTTATTGCTACAACAAATGAAGAAGAAGAAGAGGTAAGCCCTTTTTATTTATCTAAAGAAGATTTAGTTGCCAGCATTGAGGAATTACATGATAAATATATTGATTGTAAAAAGAAACTAAAAAGAGTTACTAAAACTAATGAGGATTTGTATGCACAATTAGATGATCTTGCTTCTGAAAAGGAAAGTATTATTTCTGAAAATTCTTCCTTGAAATCATCTTTTAATGATTGCAATACAAAATTGCTTACTCTTGAGACAAATCATAATTTGCTTTGTCAAGAAAAGGTTGAATTGCTTGCCAAACTGAATAATCTTCAATCACAACCCATCTTGTGTACTCGTCTAGATTATGATGCTATTGTCAAAGAAAGAGATATTTTATCATCTGATCTAGATCAAGCAAAGTTAGATATCAAAAAGAAAATAGATGAGATTGCCAAGTTACAAAGAGAAATTAATAGCTTGAGAAACAATGATGTTCTTGATAAGATTCTGAAAAATTCTTCTAGCCATAATGGAAGGAAAGGTTTAGGATATGTTCCAAAAGAGAAATGATATCAACCTAAACCTAGAAGAACATAAGCACCCAAGACCATGTATGTATCCAAGAACAACTCAAAGAGAAATGAAATTGATTTCATTTGTTGTCATTATTGTTTACGTCTTAGATATTATTTGTTTTCTTGCCCTTACGGGAAAAAGGATGTTAATCTAGTTTGGGTTCCCAAAACCTAGAGATTTGAATATGATTAGTTGAGATTTGACCTAAAATGTTACTTTGATATTCAAATGTCTTATCTCAACTAAACTGAGCATTAACTTGCATAATTCTGTAAAACTGATCTATGTTTTTAATTGAAAACAACTACTGAAAACAGTATAGAAACAATCTTGGTCGAGAAAGTTGTCGATCGAGACAATGTCGGTCGAGAAATCAGTCGACTGACAGAGTTACTGTCTTAAACCTGCAAAAACCTGATAAACGGCCGGTTGACAAATATTTCGACCGAACCTCACTCGGTCGAGAAATTTGTCGACCGAGGGAAACTCTGACAGAATTATTCAGTAAAAACAAAGATACGTCAATTACAATTAACTTAAGTATGTAATGAACTTTATATACTGCATATTTGAATGATCATAATTAAAAGGAAGAACATATGAGCATCAGATCTTTATACTTTTCATGATTAAATTGTATTTAAGAATAAAAGATTGATTTTACTCAAATCATGGATTTGCTTCTCATGAGATTATCTTGGTTCATCTCCTACATGGTTTGGCTTAAAACTGAAAATTATGAACCATGTTGATTTAATCAAGGAAATTACTGTTTTATCATAATTCACATGGTTTGTCCTAAGTATTCTTATCTATATAGAAATCATGTGTCTTGAAATTTGCCTTTAAATGATCATGAACATTGTAATTATGGATATGCCTTTACTGTTTCACCATGATCATTGTGTTTCATCTTTTACTTGGTTTGCCTAAAATAATCCTTGATCTATATGTATATAAACCATGAATGGATATTGTTTTCAAAATAATCATAGTGATTCAGCTCATTACACATAAAGATGATGTTATCATTGAAAATGCAATTTTTGCATTAAGATAAACCTCTATGGCACAAATGCATCTTGACATATTAGTTAAATGATTATCTTGTGCTTAGCTTATGGAAAATGATATCATCCTTGTTATACATGAATACTTTTTGTATGATACTCTGTAACTATGTTTCAAATATTCAATCAAGTAGATCATTGTAAATGCTTAAACTGAAAATCTGCAGAAATTGCCTCTCGGTCAAAATATAAAATCAACCGAGGCGCGCTCAGGTCGAAGTCAAGGTCGACCTAAAATAAGCTTGACGAAATGCTTAATTGTAAATCATTTCCTTGCACTCAATCGTAGTATATTGAAAACAAGATTTTAGTGTATAGCCCTCATAAAAGGTTAACTTATTATGATCTAATATGACCTTAGAATCCTTAAATTATCTTGATTATAAGATTTAGGGGGAGCTCACAAAAACTATCTTGACTATAAGATTAAGGAGTTCACAAAACTTTGTAAACATCATAAAGAAAATTTGAAACTAGTTATGACCTTAGTATCTTTAAAGTAATCTTGGTTATGAAAATAAAGGAGCCTACAATATTTATGAATATAATGTATATCTTGTCCTTAATGGAATTCTCTAAACAAATTAGGGCCTAACATCCCGTGAATTTGGTTAGAGATACATTCATTGATTCTATTATAAGCTTAAAAGAATCTCATATCATTTCAGGGCTTAACATCCCTTGTAAATGGTTGAGAAACTATTAAATATATTCATGAACTTAAAGGATTCTCATGTCATTTTCAGGGCTTAATATCCCTTGTAAAATGGATGAGAAATCAATATATGTATCCATCATGAGCCTAAATGGATCTCATATCATTTTCAGGGCTTAACATCTCTTGTAAAATGGATGAGAAATCAAAACACATATGCCATGAATCTAAAAGGATCTCAAATCATTTCAAGGCTTAACATCCTTTGTAAATGATTGAGAAATAAATTGTGGCTAAATTTGACATAAAAATAAGTGGTTTGCATTGAGTATCAAATTAAGGGGGAGAAATAAAAGTCATAATTAATGTTTAGCTTGGTTATCTTTTTGAAATGACAAAAGGGGAGAAATAATATAAAATCAATAACATAAAGTAAAATGAGTTTCATAATCTCTCGGCTAGCACATACTTGCAAATAAAAGAATGGCTACAAAAGGTAAACTTCAGGTATGAAACTCATATGATTTATATTTTCTTAATTTATATTTTGAAAATGTTTGTCATGTTCAAAAATGGGGAGATTGTTGGCTAAATTGGACATTATTTTAATCCCTTTATTTTGATGATGACAAACATTTCTTTCTTGTGGTTTTAACTTGCTATTGAGTGTTTCAGGGACAAGCATATAAGGTGGTGGATAGCAAAGACTTGGAAGATCAATTTGCTAAAATTGCTTTATTTTCATGATTGTAATCAAATGTAAAAACTTGTACAAGTATATAATGTACAAGTACTTAGATATCATGTAAATCAAGCGTTTAGATCTTCCCTATCCACACACAACACTTAGATAGGTCATCTTCTAAGTTAGCGTCATAATTGCACATTGATACACACACTCAGTAAATGAATACATTGAATCAGGGATATTCTCGGTCGACAAAAACTTCGACCGAGACACTCTCGGTCGACAAACTCCTCGACCGAGAATAGACCCTCCTAGCCGTTAGACTGAGTTAGAAAAGTTAGTTGGGAGTTGGAATCAAGCGTTACAACATATTGACTCACACTCCCACTCGGTCGACAAATTCCTCGACCGAGAAACTTTCGATCGACAAATACTTCGACCGAGAATAGTTCTGTCTGCACTTTTCAGAACTAATCAACTAGCTGTTACAAACGAAATTAGTGGATAGCTAACGGCTAGTTGAGCACTAAGAACACCCTAGAAGGTGTCTAGAATGTCCCCAAGCATTAGCAAACCACTCCTATAAATAGGACAGCCATAGGACACCTCAATATACGACTTGCATACACAATTATACTTGAGATTCAATCCTTGTGAGCAAACAAGCTGAGCTACACTTGCAATCTGTTTTTCTTTGAGCTCTACATTAGTGTCCTATAGGCTGATATCTCCTATCCACTATACATCCACGTCCATCCACTTTGGTTAGGAGATCAAACGCTTGATATAAGATCAAAGCGTTGTATTCAATTGGTAACATTGTTTCTTTCTTCCTATCTTGTTCCTTTTATTGTGTTTTGTTCTCCTTTGCTACTCCTAGGTTGGAGGCTGCGGAAAGGAGGTTGCTGGAGCTTCTTCAGGTGGTGAAGGTAGCTCGGCGGACTTTGGACTACTTCTAGAAGGTCTCAACGGAAAGCTACTTCAAGGAGGAAGGCTACTTCAAGGGGGAGCTTGAAGTTACTTCAAGTGAAGGTTGTTTCAAGGTTGGTGAGACGACTTCAGGGTGAAGGCTGTCCAAAGGGTGGTGAAGGTGTTTGTAATTTTATGTAACATCCTTGCGAGGTAATAAAATTCAAATACTTTCAAAATTCCGGTTGGAAACAACCGGGTAGTGGACTGACTCCTTTAGTGTTTGCTAAGGGTGGAACCACTCTAAACGTCGTTTCTACTTCTCCAATATTTTTGTGGTTGTTTGGTTGAATTAATTAATTTTAAAATTATCATAAAACCTATTCACCCCCCTCTAGTATTTTTCAATTTGAAACTATGCCTCTACATCACCCTAGTCAACATCAAAAGTGTTGGCAACCTTTCACTCAAATTTGATGATTTTGACAACAACAATGCAAGCATCTTCATTTGTTCTTTATATTTGCGCTTATCCCCATGAGTAATTTAGAATTTTCCTAGTGCTTACCAGATATTTTCTTCACTTCTTGATTGGGAGTTTGGGACATAAAATTTATTCTTCATATTTGGCGAAGAACTTTTATTATAGCATCTCCAAGTTCGCTAGCAATGTGTCCTGCTTAATGAGTAGTAATAGTAGATACCCTTTGTCATTACTTGGATCCTATAGAGTTACATTCCTATTCTATACCACCTTTGGGCTCTAAAGTAAAGTTTTTTGGGTGTCGCCAAATACCCAACTTCTTGGCACCTCCAACCACGCAACTGCAACATTCTCCTCTACAGTCCCCTCTAGTAACATCTAAAGCAACTTCTCATTTCATTGTATCGGTTCCTTCTAATCAATCTACCAAGCGTACCACCATATTTATCCCTCTTATCAGGAATGCAGTCCTGCAAGCCTAGAGTACATGTCCCCCGTCCCCATCAGTTCCACGTTCATTCTTCCCTCCATCACCTTCACGCATTTGTTATCATTGTCACGTCAGGCCATCCATGTGTTTACGAATCTTTAACAATTTACCTTTAATCACTAAAATTTTATGTGCCAATACATTTACTGTTTATTTGTTCCCTGCAGTTGGGAAGCAAGAAAACAGTTGTGCATCACTTGTAAAACATGCCATATGCATATGGGTAGACATTTAAAACCAAGATGACAAATTGTAACTTATTATGCGTGGGGAGGATTTTAGCAACACAATGTAATCGCCGAATAGAGTTACGGTTCTGGTATCAGTATCCATCTAGTGAGAAAGATAAAAGGATTCACGAAATGAAAAGAAAAACACTTACAACTTCATTACATCCATGTCCCTTCTTTTGCTAGGGGAAGACATCTTGAAGCTTTAACAGACTTTACTGTTAACCTGTAATAACCATGCGACCTGTTAATTGTGTTTGATTGCATCTAAAGAGGGACGCGCCTCAGTCGAGCCATGGCCATCCAGAACACTTGTTACTGACGAACACGACAGGTGATGGGCTGGAGACGGCACGCCAACAAGAGGATTGGAGGACGGAGAGGAAAGCACCGGATGAGTGGAGGAGGAGAAGGATGCGAATGATAAGTGGATGACTGACGGAGGAGGAAGAGAAATGGAGAACGGGACCAGAGGAGGAAGAGTAACTTGCCGTTAGCTAGATGGTAGAAACGGTTTCTGCTGCCGGCTGCAACCGCTGGCGTGATCGCGCGATGGAGATTGGGGGAGCAGCGGGTTAGTCGGCCAGCACAGCGCGCGTGTAGAGGTAGGTGGTGCTGCAATGGAGTTTTTCTTTCCTAGACTAGACTAGATTGTTTCTTTTAATCGGTTTTTTCAATAATACGGGTGTTAGCTGATTTTACTGTTCTATATAATACTTAAAACTATTTTTTAATAAGATTTGTTGTCTGCCATGCTTAGGGCTCGTCTTAAAACTATTTTTTAATAAGATTTGTTGTCTGCCATGCTTAGGGCTCGTTTGGTTGCGACGAAATTCGACGTGAACAGTTCGATTTCAATGAGATTTTCAATGCAACTCGTTTGGTTTCACGGAACTTCAACCCACAGCCGGAACTGAAACTACAAGCCGGTTCTCGAACATGTACAAAACCTGTGAAAATGTACTCCGCCCAAAAGAGGCGCAGTTCATTTTCCTTGGCCTCCGTGGCTACCACGGTCTATTGTCCGTCCTCCTTTCTACCGCTTCAGTTGCATGTGTGCATGCGGCTAGCAGCATGTATATTTCTGTTTTTATGCAAACCACGTCAAACTAGACATAAACATACCAAGTCAACGAGTTAAATTTCTCCAGAACCAAATGAAGATGTTGTTGTTTCAACTCACTGGGTTGGATTTCCTGAATTGAAACTCATGGTGTGTGTTGCAACTGCTTGCAACCAAACTAGGCCTTATATGAAAAACTTTAGTGTCTGCTCGGAAGTGGAATTCGGTAATCAGGATTGGGTTAGTTACATTATCCGGGTTAGCATGGTATCCAATCTTTGGCAATCCACTCTAATTTTGGTCGTCGTCTGATCATAATTAGGTCAAATTATGTTTGGAAATCTAGTTGATCTATCTGTAGTTTGATTTTATTTGACAACTTAGTTAACATCTGATATGGTTCCAATCTGCTTATAATATGGAAATGTTTGGATATATAATTTATTCAGATCGATATTATATTTCACTATAGTAGAAATTGTATTTATAAAAATAATAATATGTGACTATGATTATTTTAGAAATTTAGTATGAGACTTTTTTTGCGTGTACATTTTAAATTCAACATTATTTTACCCTTGTATTGACATAAAGTATGAAATATGTGTTGTTGTATCTATGTTTAATTGTATCTATACATGTTTAATTGTATTTATGTTTTGAAATAAATAATTACTTCATTTAATTGTATGGACATAATACATGAAACTGGTGTTGTATCTATGTGTAATTATTCCCATGTATGTTTAATTGTATTGCCATGACTCATGAAACATGTGTTGTTTTATGACAAGTGTATAACAACCAAATTGTACAAGCTAAACACGTGCAAAATCATAGATATACTAAGCATGTGAATAGTATTGTGATACTATTAATACAATACAAGTATCTAACATTCATCATCGTCATCATCTAAGCTCAATCTCAACTATGTTGTGGTCAGCTACAGGGATCCTTCGTTTCAATTCAGTTCTGTCATGGGTCATATTCTAGTCGAGATGTAGAGATTCAAAATCTCTCTTCATAATCTCTTCCTGTGTCCATTTATTTCCTCTTCTTCTATTAATAGTGGTTGGCTCAATAGCATTGCTTCGTATAGGTGCATAAATCAGTCTCTCTTGCACATGTTGTTCATGCTACTTTTTCCTAATATAAAGATGTATAGTTTTAACTTGTAACAAAAAAGAATACTCAGCATGCAGCAGGCTACTGCTCGTCGTTTGCATTGTTGTACGGAGTCACCCTTGTATACACGCTGACACGGCGCGCTCAAGGACACTGCAGACCAATAACAACGACGACGACGTCCTCCGTCACCTCGCCGGCAACAGCCGCAAATCGACCAAGACAGACAATTCTTTGTTGCACTTAGACCGTGACCGTTCATCGTCGAGGGCATCCACGTCGACCCAGACCTTCTCACGTCAGTCAACTCCTCCTTGGAAGGACAAAATCATCCAGAGTAGTAGAAGGAGCCGAGCAAACGAGTGGTGCCTCTACCTCTGTCAACGCACTAGTGGCAGAGCTGGTCTGGCGGTCTCTGGATACCGACATCCTAAAAGATTAGATGAGAATCCACGGCCACTGTCGCTCAGATTCTCTGCAAGCGAGCCTAGTCGACGTGATGAAGGAGGAGAGGCTGCTCCTGAAAGGTAAGAAGGTACGGCTGGTGTTGGAGGCGAAGGTCGTGGTGAGAAAACAAAGGAGTAACAAAAGAGTCAGGGGCACGCTGGGTAATGTCGAAGAGCAAGCCAGACTGCCAGGTTTGTTGTCATGATCGGAAAGGAAGACCGGAAGGTGTGTCTGCTGAAGGTCTGTAATCAGATCCCTATATGGCTGCAGGGCTTGCTGCGAAGTATTGTCAGCTCATGGTTTAGTTTGGATGTTCGATTGAAACCGTAATGAAAGCGGGGCCCCAACCCATAAACCATGGCATGACCGGGTTGCCATCGGAATCGGTTTGGATCGGTTCGGTATTGTATGAGTGGTGGTTCGTGGTTATTTTTTGTCATTCTTTAGATCTGTATAAACGGAGCAGATACTACTATATTCGATATCCGAATCCGAAAAATAAATACAATCTCATATCCGACAGATATCATGTGATAATATCCGAATCCGATCTAACAAATAATATTCGAATTCTGATAAATATATGATCTGAACCAAAAGTCATAATATATTATTATTAATACGTTATACATAGAAAACATTGATATCACTATGAATATATATGATAAAATATCTATATTTTTATATTTTTATATATAGATAATATATATTTGATAATATATATATATAAATATGTCGGATTTTAAATTTTTTCAGAGCGAATATAGCCATATCCGAAATACTATCCGAAATTTTCGGATATGAAATTTGATATCCTAAATCCAATCCGGATTATGCGGATGTCGGATTTTTAAATTTTGGACTCGAATCCGAATCGAATGTGCGGATTCCGAAAATCCATTTACAGGTCTACCATCCTTACATCTGAGTCGGCCCTTGCGCGACTTGTCTTCAATACTCTCCACCCCTACTTTATTCCTGATATAGTTGTTTCTCAAGTAATCTTTTCTTATCTTCCCACACATCCATCTCAGTATACGCATTTCAGTTACATTCATCTTGTTGAGACCTTATTTCTCCACCGCCCAGCATTCACTCCCATATAGCATGGTTGGTTGTATAGTATTCTATAGAACTTACTTTTTCATCTGAGAGAGATATTTCGATCACATAAAACTCCAGTTGCAGTCCTCCATCTAAACTTCATGCAGTAATTCTATGACGAACTTCATTTTAGACATCCTCATCTATATGAATAATAGAATCCCAAGTAGCGAAATTATGGACAAGTATGTAACATTACATAAGTAAAATAATATCACATTTGTCAACTAAAAAGTTAAGTTGCATATATGTTAGGTAGTCACTAAACTTATATTCACTCGTCTTCACCAGTGGCGCCTCTAGAATCACTATTCATTGTAGTAACTCAATTGTCAAGCAACATCTTTCGGTGCAGTAACTTCATCGACAACAATTCTTGCATGTGGTTTAGAGCTCTCCGCTTAGTCAGGTTGTTGCTACAGGCCCAGTGGATAAGTAGGAGTTTCAATACTTTCCACCTCTCCTTAAACATGTTCATGTTAACATCGGTCCTCCCTATTAATGTGTAGAATTCACAAAGGTCATCATGCCAAGCTTGACGTAGAGAAGGGTCACACATTCAGGCTAAATAGTATTGATGTCCTAACATTGTGTCCAGTGATGCATCTAACTCGTCATCCCGTTGAAAGTGATTCATTATATTAGAAAATAATTATAGCATAGTTTGAAAAACACCAATATCAACAATTTATATGTTTTTGTTAACAAATTTTGTGATTAAAACAACCATTGAGGTCATATTTCAATTTACTAGATGGACAATAAGCATTGCAAATAATAATTTACTATATGTATGAAACAACTTATAATTTATTAGATGTACAACAAACAATGATACAACTTGAAAATTATTAGATGGACAACAACTCAATATTAATAGCTTGTGATTCACATTGAGAAAAATGACTTGTTCTATACAAATAGAGGGTACATAGGTGACTTCAAAACTAAAATTTGCAAACACAAAATGAGCATAGGCAGATTAGATAATGGTCAAATGTGGAAGGGTTGGAGGGACAACATCTTATAAGTTGTTGTGGAGAACTTGACATTCTCCATGAGATGGTGCATCGCCTAAAAGCTGTCAAATAATCCATTTGGTAGACAAATCATGCCTTTTCCTCCTTATTGATCACAAGGAAGGCTTCAAGGGGTAGGACTCATACGATTCACCATTATCTGACAATGAAGAACCTTATCGGTTGCTAAATCCAATGAGGACAGTAATATGATACAATTTGATCTTGTTTAGCAAACTAGACCACACCATGTTTTCCAAATCGAAGTAGACTGCATCATGTTACCATCTTCACATGATTTACCAACCAGTACATATTCTTCCTCGTCATCCCATGGTAAATTGTACAACTACTGTCCCTCCAAGGCTAGATCATGATCAACGAAAGTCAAACTTCTGTCTTCCAGATATTTCTTTGATAGCGTCTGAGCATTGCAACATCGTATGTGAATGTCTACCTATGCACACCCACAACCACTCCAAGATGGTGACCAACGAATGTGTTGACCCGTCCATGGTGGCAATGAGGGTTTACACTATTTTCAAGTAGGGACATCCCAGTCAGCCCACCTTAGGGCCTCTTTGTACTCATTCATAAGATCCCATAGTCTTCCTTCATCGCTTGCTTGTCCTTTTCCTCAACGTCATATTTTGTCCAATTAAACAACATGGGAAATTGACAAACAGACTGACCAACCTCATCTTGGAGTTCTTTTGCATTCGTCGGCTCAAGGCACAAAGATGGAGAATGAGAGTGGAAAGGGTCACCATAGCCTCACAAGCCTTACAAGAACAAACAATTTTGGACCAGTCGAAGATGAGACAACTAACAAAAAATTAAAATAGAAGTTTGTTCGTATAACATGATTATAACAAACAAACGATGAAAACGAAATGCACATAAAATGATGTCACACATTAGTGTATAGTATGTTTGACATCAACATCAAAGTGTTGATATACTAATATTACATCACTTTACATCTACTAGTTCATAATCAGTCTACAAAGTACAAAGTTAAATGGCACAAAGAAACATCATACAATATTTCATAATGTTGTAGTGTAAATTGTTTACTACATCTTTTAGGTAGGGATTTGTGCACAAACTAAATTTTGTCCATATGTAAGGACTAAATTTTGTTTAGCAATATCAAAAAACACAATTGGCCTATGGCATCATCATAGGTGAAGGAATCTCAAAATTGTGATTTGCATCCTCCAGCTTGTTAACATCAGTGTATAAAGCCTTGAACCCCTACTGATAGGATTAGTAAACATCTTCAGTGTCATGATGGATTCAACAAAGTCCTTCATGTTCATTGCATGGCCTCACATCGGCTTGTATTTTTCGGTCAGTAACTTAATATTTGTCTGCAAAGACCGGGTTTTTTTAAGGGGGGATACATTATCTAGTGAAAGTATTGGCACTAGTCTTTTCCATATAATGTATTTGGTTTGAGTTAATTACAAGGAATGCATAATATACTTACTACTACAAGCGATCTTTTATTGTTGTGTTAGCAAACCTATTTTATCGAACAAATATAATACATTTCCCCTGCTCTTTCACTAAGGATGTTGAAGTCATACAACTCCACATATTTGATGTTGATCTATAATGTCGTGGCATCACCACACATACATCTCTAAACTTTTGCAACATCCATTAATATCTAACATAGTATTCATCATTAGTATCATGTTGAGTTTCTCAAACTATAGATTGTGAATGTATACATCTAATAACAAAAGCCAGTTCAAAAAGTACAATTGTCGTCATTTTTTGATCAGACAAAGTAAATTACAACCACAACATATCCCATCCCTGATCCTTTGTTGAGGCTCCACTATATGTTGATAGGTGTAGTTGGTCGTGTTGATGGTCTCTTATCCTCCTAAGCAAATTAATTTCTGTTGTTCTCTTATTGATGTCTTCTCTTGTGGAACATACAAAGTCACAACAAGTAGAACATTGCTTGTGTTCATCGTGTCCATCGTAATTTGTGTTACCATTGAATCTCTAATTATAGAAAGGGTACTTAGGGTATGTTGAACTTATTGTGTAGGAAACATCATTCGGCATATGGTTTGAACCAGATCCCTCCCACATGTAAAATATCATATGTGGGGGTTGTTGTCTTCAAAATGACCATTAACCACATATGTGGCATCCATGTATACTCACACAGTGTAGGGGAGGCTACATGGACATGAGGGAATTCCATTGTCCATTGAAGGAAAACTTAAGTATACCATGAATCACCTTTCACTTTTACTTCAACGACATAGCAAGTATACCACAAATCTGAATTTCGATTTAAAATTTTACTTAAAAAGCATGCAGTACATGACAAGAGGGTATGTGTTTTCTGATAATACAAAGTAGATAGAAATTACATACATATTCAAAGTAAAAACCCATGTTAGTGTGTTTTCAAATGGAAACTAGAAATGCCTTCACACAGTACAACACCCTCGCATGCATCAGCTTGGGTTGTTTGTTGGAAGAGCTCAAGTTTGGCCCATGGTTTTGGAGGCTAGACGTTGAATTGGATTATGGGAGTTCCTCCATAATAACCTCACCATCCCATTTGTGTCGTGTGAAATTGTGTAGTATACAACATGATATTATTAGATGACATTATGAATGTATGGGTTATGTCACCTTTATGCAGGTAAGCAAACCTCCTCTTCAATACACGTAATGTTATCTCAAAACATTCTGTAATTGTTTGTGTTGGTGGTTGAATATCTTCTTCTTGTTGGTGTATGCATGCATGTTGTCTCTCTACTCAGCCATATGATAAGTTGTGTTGCAATACAGGGCAAGAAATTGATGTGTGTTTGCATAACCTGCATCCACCAGGTAATACTTCCCTAGTAATAGTATAAAACTGTCGGTTTTCGTTACTGAGTAGAGGATCCTCATGTCTGTTGTAAAACCATCCACCCCGTCAAAACATGCTTAAACTCTATGCAAAGACTACAGTAGCCATGACATTTAGTCAGAAAAAATCTTTCTTGTTTCTGTAATTGTTCTACTTTTTCCTCTTCACCAACATAGGAATGTGTGTCCCATCAATTGTTGTAATGGCATACTAAGATAACATAGTAGCAAATTCAGCTAACAAAACACGATATGCAATGCATCATAATGTGTCAGGTTAATTATTATCTTGAAGTACGGGTAAAATGTTGGGTTTTCCAAGATGTGATGATGTGTCATTGTGGATGTGATGGCCAGTACAAAATAATCTAAGCACAAGGAACAAATGTCTTCTAAAACTTCATAAAATTTTCTATTTATGGTCTTGTCATAATGGATGTAGTCCTCTTCTAATGCATGATTGGTATGAACATGGACAACCATTTAGAGGAAGTAGCATATTTCCTCCATTGATGAAACATCCTACTATTATGAATTATGGATGCGGAAAGCACAGTGGAAATCACAATATTTTCTCCATGTATCCTATAAGCAAATCTCGTTGATAATGATTTATTTGGAAGGATGGTGTACAAGGTATATCTTTATTAAGGAGCAGGTTCGGTGATGTCTTCCTCTCATTGTGGTTGGCGGCGTTCCTCACATGCACAAACTGCCCACGTCGACGTCTGCCAAATGAAGTCGCTAAGAACCTGCATCTCTATGTAGCCCACATGTCTGGACTGGAACTCTTCGTTGCACTACTTGAGCCGATGGGGAAGGAGTAGCCTTCACTTGATGACATACTAGCGTCGTGGAAACTCTCCTTCTCTCTCTCTCTGGGATGATGACGGCCTTCACGTACAAGAGTGTGTGTATAAAATCCAACCATCATGCCTTTATAAACAAGAGAGGAGAGGAAGTAGGGTTTCCCAGAAACCCTGAGAAACAAAAGGATGGGATTGCATTTAAAATGGTTCACTCATAGACTACCAATTAGGCAATTAGAATATTCTAGAATTATGATGTTAATTAATTACACAATTAATCAAATTAACCATTTAACTAATTTTTGGTCATCCGGCTCTATTTGATCGCTCGAGATTAGCCTTTTGACTTAACAATTTAAATCTAATTAATTGGCTTAATTATTTTAATCAATTAATTTAGATCATATTCCAATGTCATTATAGTTGATTACCTAAATGTTTAGTAATCAATTTGACTTAGAAAATTTCCAATTATATCCACAATTATACTCCTATTCCAATGCATCCTATGTGTGTGACCCTATAGGCTCCATATTACGTTGACAGTGTTATTCATAATCAAGTTATAATTTCACAAACAATGATTGGCATGTAGCAAGACTTCATTGTTGCCCAAGTAATTGAAGAAGTTGGAGAACAACTTAACCTAGTCTTGTGACCAGTGTTATAGTGATTGTCTAATTCCTTTGTCTATGATATCCAAATAAAATCTGAGGCATGAAAATGTCATCCTCTTAATGTTCAATCTTTATTTCTTGATCTAGAGTAGACTATTTAGATGCACATGAGCTCAATATCATATATTGACTCACATGAGGATGGACATGCATTTCATAGTCTCACTCATTAAGTGGTTGGCATATCACTGCAATATGGGAGGGACAAATTCCATCTACATCACTTGCAATAATCCACATGTGTCACAATGCACCCAAGCACTACTTGTACAGAAACCATTATCTAAGGTCATATTGAGTAGCGTCAAAGTACATTGAACAACATGCAATCATTGTAGTGACTTCAGTTCTAAGGACCACAATCACCACTTTCACATTGAGATGTGATTCTGTCCGCCATAATTGACTTTCATATATCACACTCAAAGTGGGTCTCTCTAGTACACTTGTTCATGACAAGTACCTATGTCTTTGATTTAATATCCAACATCATGACTAATAAGACATAGTCATCAATCAACACACACACTAGTCTTCATGTATTATTCACAATAAATTTGACTAGGGACTAAGACAAGAATGAATACTATTAACATACATATGATCTCATATTCAGGCCCTTAACCTAAAACCACATGTCATTGAGTCATACATTCTTAGGAAATTATCATATTTATCCATTATTCCACATTGAAAGAAAAATAATAATCAGAAATGCCTTTATTAATAATGAAATTGTTACAATATGTGCCATTACAATCACCATATGATTGGCTCTCATGGCATATCACCAGCACCTACTACTTTGTAATAATCCACTACTCTCAAGCTTGTCTACAATGACAGTCTAAGGTTGCATTTTGTAAAGGTTGTATGCCTCTGTTGATGTCCATTAATGATTTCCAAAGCCTTTTGGTATCCTATCCTAATACTACAGGCCTAGGTACTAGATTTTTTAAATCTCCATCAAATGCGTCAGAATTGTTCATGATGGAAAATGCTATTGAGTCCATAATTAGGTTTTCTAACATTGAAAAGGTATCCAAAATGTCTATTACCAAGTATGGTATTTGTCTAAAATTTCTATCAACCGTGATGCCTACAATTGAAGTGACAACAAGGCTTATATAGAAGTGTAAAACCAATGACTAGGGTATTCAAAGATGTCCCAATGGAAGAGAAAAGAACAACAAATGACGCCTAATGTAAAAATTAATGAGTTCAAGAATAAGACAACATCGAAGAGGGTGCATGATATAATGAACATATGCTTGCAGAAAGAGAACAATATAAAAGAAAACATAAAAAAATACGTAGGGAAGTCAAGCTACCTTATGGAATATTGCAACATAAAAAACCTATGTAGGGTAATGTTCCAAACCATATTGCATGTTACAACATAAAAATCTAGGTAATGTTTGCAACCATATTAAATATTACAACATAAAAACCTAGGTAATGTTTGCAACCATACTAAAAATTATAATATAAAAACCTATGTATCTCAATGCTAGTAACATTATTGAATATTACAACATGCATAAAAAAACTAGGTGTGTGTCAAAGAAAAGAAATGGTATAACAAAAACTTCCATGGATCAATGATCTGATGCAAGCCTTCGTCTATGGTGTAGATGCCATTGGTATGGATTCTTGTGCCGACATCATCACTGAACATATGTCATATGGATGACATACTCTCTGTGGTGTTGAATGGTGAAGGAGAGGATTGTGAAGGAAATCCATGTTGTTGCGACACATAAAATGGCAACATGGAAGTTGGCAGTGTTTATTGGGCATGAACCCCTATCAGAAGAAAACCACTGTGGTACCTACAACAAAGGCTATAAACCATACAAAAAGTTTATCTAGGCTTTGGCAAAGGATAAGGTATATTGTGTAGTTTTTTGCCTCCTTCATACCATTCATGAGAGATGTAAAAGCACAACCATGGGTATCTGGGAAAGCTCCATTGGATGTTGCTATATTGTTACATACTCTTCCTTTTTCATAATTTTGGTGGCCACATTGATGCCTAGCTCATGCACCTTTGCATAGACCTGGGTGAATTTGCTTACCACGTCATTGGAGAATGAAAATTGCTCGAGTGATTGTGCCCCTTGCTTCATACACCTATGACTAGGAGGACTCTTTGCCCCGCGACCTTGGTTATATGTCCCGACATTGTCTCCCTCACTTTGGAAGCCAGAATATCCCATGTTTACTATAAGTCATGTGCTATCTCCGTCAAGACATGTATTGGATGCATCTAAGTCAAAAACAACGTCATCCTTAGAGGCAACGTCCCACAGAAGGTGTCTATTTGCTGGGGACATTGAATGGTGACCTCTATCAATGTTTCTTCCCCGCATCAACTCGATACATGGTAATGATAGAAGAGATGGTTACCATTTTGCTAGCTCCTTATTTCCCTAATTGTAGCATATTGTTAATTAGAAGGTTACATCTAGATGCAGTAGTCAAATCTAATGTTGGTATATAGTTTTACACACCTTAAGTGTATCCCTCCACTCCTGGGTGTCTGGCAGTATGGGCTTGTGCCTTGTCTCCTCCCACCCAACACAACTAAGGTTGGTCACATTCCTCGGCTTAATAAATTCTTTCTTGAGGTTTTATTATTGGGTTGTGACCTTCTCCAATGTCACGTTAGACCTCCACACCCTAATTTTCCAATCACGAAGCATCTCCCTCCAAGCCTCCTGAGTAAATTGACCATCTATATATCTACCTATTTAATACTATTGTCCCAATGCAGCAACTAGAGCCTCATATGACTCCCTAGACCATATAAAATGGAGTCTTGTGTCTTGAGAAGCCATGCTAGCAATGGTGATGCAAAACATTACAATTGTGAGGTTGTATAAATAAGTTCTTGTACACAAGTGGATATGGTAAATCTAACATTGAAATTTGGCTATCATAACTTGTAGAAACCTTAATTCATGGAATAGGAGGTTAGTATGCTTGATCTTTAGATTTTACCAAACATGATTAGTAATATGATGCACAAATAATGAGTAATTCAATTCTTGTACCCTAATGCATATATATGTGTTACAACATGGTTTTTTTTCATGTATTTATTTACTTGAAATGGAAATACTTGAATAATAAGGAAGCACATGGTTGGAGGGTGGCAGTGTGTTTTATGAAGTCGAGGGGGCTGTAGACCCTATGATGCGGTGGCGATTGGTGTGTTTCCACCTAAGGTACTCCTAACCCATTGAATTTGGATCATATGTGCCTTAAGAAAACACACACTATGGTCTTTGAAATTTATAAAGAGGGGGGGCTATACCAACACAATCACTTAGATTGCAATATATCACATGCAAGCACACATGATCATATTGTAGTATAGATGAGTGGCAAGTGAGGGTCGATCTGTAGGGAGGGAGGGGGCACTAGAGCTTAGTTAGTGTGAGATACATTCCTAAAGTGGAGACTATAGTTTTTAGGGTTTAAATTTGGTTTTGGTTGATTACACTAAGATGCAAGCAATTAAACAATAAAGGAAACAAGACAAGAAAAAACCCTAAGTTATACCTAAACAAGCAATTCTAATTAACGAAGAAAGCAACTACTGAAGCAAGAGAACAAGACTATACAAGACTATCGATTAAGGCATTAGAGCAATTGGAGACCTAAACTATCACTATCTAGATCAAGCAAGCACAAAGATAAACTAACCACCCTAGCAATATTAACTACCAAGAACTAAGCAATTAACTAAGGAGCAATTAAAGCAAGAAACTACACTAGAATGAGAAAGCTAAGAAAGAAAGAGGTTTTAAACAAATTATGGGAAGAGTGGGTTGTTTGGGCGAATGTCACGGGAATCCAAATTGAGGGCTGATATAACATGCATAGCCTATATATTCACTCTAGATTGTCAAACCAAACAATAAGTCAAATGCAATGAAATTGCACTATACTATTGGTTGGCCATGGATTGAATAGAGTGTGTGAGGGGAACTACACCCTTACAACCCCTATCTAGACTTACGAGGCTCAATTGGACCAATGTCTAGGTGGGATTTCAATTAGATCTAACTAATATAGGTTTCTAGGGTAAGTGTTACTAGGGAAATTGAGAGCCAAGGGTAGGATGGTGGAGGAGAGATTACGGCTTTTCACCTCATTTTACTCATCATCTAGCCTTTAGAAAACTCTAGGCAATTGCACTAATCACTCTTACATTAGCTACTTAGATCTCACACTTAGTTGTAAGAGAAGAGATTTGTACATAGGAAGATGGGGTTCTAGATAAGGATCGACTAGTTAGACTTAGGAGAAATTCCTAAGATGGCCACATACAATTTGTTTTCCCCTAGAATCTAGGTGTTTTTAAGCATCAAACAACAAGCAATCCATGTTTAGAAGCATAAATCACAAGTAGAATAGTGGGAAACAAGATAAAAGCAAGAGACAATCATCATAGAAAGAAAATATGTTTGTTACAAGTTATATTTCCCCAATATGGTATCAAAGTGACTTTTGATCCCCCCAACTATCCACCAAGGGGGCTTAGATACACAGAATGAAACAAAATAGAAAAAGAGATAGAAGGAGGAAGAAGGCAATGGAATCTCATGGAAACTCCTCCTTGCTTCACCTCCTAGATGTTGTAGCTGGATCTTTTTCCTCCAAGATGAATAGATGGCATGTAAAGTTGAGGTTTTCTGGTGGAACCCTAGAAAACTAGGGGTTTGAGGTAGGGGAATGTGGAAATGGAGTGGGTGATGGAGTAAGGTAGGTAGAGCTCTTCAATGCTAAGATGGTCTGCAATAAAAGCTATCTGTTGTGCTATGGCCACCACTCTAGTTTATATATGTGGTAGGGAAGCACTAGGGTAAGTGGAGGAAAAAGGGGAAAACATCGCATAAAAAGTAGGGTTTTGGGTGGCAGCACGAATATGGTGGGTAGAGTGTAACACGACCGTGTTGAGATGGAACACCCATTCTGGGAAGTGGAAAAATGTCAAGTTTTGAAAGCGGGGAAATGGTGGATGGTAGCATGGCCATGGTGGGGTCTAGGTAGAAAGGTCATGTTGGGTAGCACAACCATGGTGGGTGAGTTAAGGACTTGGTTGTGCTTCCTGGAATGCTCATTCTACTCATGGTCAGCACGGTCGTTCTGGATGGCACAACTGTTTTGGGGGCTCATTGGCACGACCGTGCTAGCTAGTATGATCATTCTATTGAGGTTGTTGTAGCTTATTAATTCTTACATCAACTTGTGATTTTTGGCATTTGTCGGCACGATCGTTCCTTGGCACCACGGCAGTGTTGGGGCCTTCAGCAGCACTTTGTGCTTCATTCTTTGAGATCCATGGACTTCTTTGCTTGAGTTGACTCTTGGCTACTAGGGATGGGTTGAGGGATCTTTGGGGCCTTTTTTTTACCCCTCCATTGGTGGAGGAATCCTACAACACCTTTCTCCTCTCTCTTCCAACCAAGGCGTGATTGAAATACCTGAAAACATGCAAAGAACGCCCATAGGTGTATTTGATATGAAATTGCATATTAGGGGAATAACTTGCATTCTAACAATGTTTAAATGTGATAACAGTACAATAAGACACAAGATGAAACCCTAAAATAGGGTTGCATCACCACCCTAAACTTAAACATACTTGTCCTTAAGTATGCTCCAACTTAATCTCTGTTCAGATTCTTTCAACAAACAAGAGTGATAAATGCATCAAAACAGATGATTATTGTCTAAATGGGCTTAAAGTGACTAAGTACATGTGTTCCACCTCTCTCCTTTTCACTTTCAAAATCCAATCATGACAGAGCATTGATCATACAAACATCAAATATAGAGCATAAAACACACAATCAATACATATGACTTTCATGTAGCCTCGGGTAGACTGTTTCATGACGGCATTAATCAAAGATGACTAGGAGTGGCGTTTCACTTTCATGCATTCAACTTAATACTTCAAAATACACTTTGTGACCCACATGGATGCAAAAAAAGGGTCAAGTGAGCTAGGTTTGATGTTTCCTAATTCAATTGGTATGAAAATAGAAGAAAGGGTTGCAGTAAGAGGTTGGAGTGCTATTACTATCACGCCTACATCCCACGATTACCACTAATCATGAGATTAGGGCATAAGTTTGAGGATTATACTTAATACAAAGTTCACTCCCTTATTTTTTTCCCTTTATTTCATTTCAAACTCTTTTATTTCCTCGCATCCAATCACATAAACAAACTTTATAAGAGAATTAAACTTTATTACTCTAATATGATCTCAACATTAATGATACACATCCATACATTCATTCTGTTTCTCACACTTCCATGTACATAATGACATGATAATCAGATACATTCTCTCTTATTAAGGAAACAAAGATACAAAACATCATTTACAACTCCCTCACAACTATACAAGGACCTAGAGTGATAGGGACCGACTGAACTCAACTGATCTCATACTTAACTCATGGGGTAGATTTACTCTTATGCATTGAACTTCTTTAAGTCCACATTATTTCCCTAAAAATTGTGACTAGAGGGGTGAGCCTACTCGCTCAGTGAATGAGTATTTCAAAGAAACAATCTTAAGCACTTATAATTACAGATATACTTTTGAACAACTGATATCAATTATAACAACAGTAAGCTTCAAAGAGATTAATAATTTGTAAAGGTAAATATGTCAAGACACTCTGGATATCTACAACAATGAATCAATATATGAACATGCTTGATTAATCTCAAAGAGAACTAATAACTCAGAAACAAACAAAGGATAATTGAATAACTACGCACACTTGTTTAACCTCTCATTCATCTTTTTATGCCATGAACCCACACGAGGTGTACCACAACATGTGAAAGAATCACAACAAGCTACAATCTCACTATACAAGGCTTAGAAGCAGGCCCAAGTTCCTAATCCTATCTCTTGAGTAAGACCTTGTCTGTAACGGGCCTCGGCACGTCTGCCTCTCGGCGGCTAATAGGAGCATCCGGATATCTTAGACTCCACCTCTCAACTTGGGTACTCAGGCGGTGAGTCAAAGCCCTCATGCTTATTCTGCATCAGTGGACCTACTGACCACTAATCACTCAACATGTTACATAGGTACCACCGACATCCCCGGTTGGTGTTGGGTACCACATAACTGTAAGGAGTCTGCCCTACTAGTCAAGACCCCAACACCCTACTGGTGCGCTCCGGCTTAGCTCGATTTGGACTACATCTAGTCGGGAAGCCTTTTCCTCCTCACAACGCATGCCTCATCCTGTGAGTATTCTATAGTGTTCAGGGCATCTACATATCTAATTCACTCTTTAAATTCACAATTCAATAATCACATCAACATATCTTAGTTCAGCTTTGTAAACTGTTCATTTCATAAATCATATGATAACATTTACCACAATTGAACTATTAAGCATCACCACATCTCAAACCAAGAAACATTAATATCACAATGCTTGATGTTGAACACCCTATCATTAGGGTTTCATTTACCTCATTCACTTATCACATAACTCACATAAGGATTGTATACATCACACATCAAGAATAACATTGAATCAAGATGTCTAATTGCAAACCTCCAACTTTCTATTCTTTTAGGATTTCACCCTCCTTACTGATATATCAAGCAAACATTGATATCATCGAATTAAATCTAAGATGTTATCTGACATATATGTAATACACATTCAAATAAAATAGTCATTCGTAACCAAGGAGATTCAACTAGGCAAACTTCTTTATTCAATTATACAACAATTTCAGTCATAGATGAAAATCTTAGATTTCAGTTTACTCTTATAATCTCTGCAAATACCTTAAGAATTATCATTTAGATGAATTTTACCCATTTCTAATAAGATTTTATCATCTGAAATTCATCACAACAGATAAATAATCCATTTCATATAACTTACAAAAGCTAGATCAAAAAGGCAACTTAGTGTTTGTACTCGCATACGAAGCAATTGAAGATTTTTGACGATTTAACTCATTTTTGTGTAATATACTATTTAAAGGAAGTACTCACTCACCCTAAGGTGTAAAAACACCTTAAAAATGTAGCCCATCTATGAAAATCTTGAATCCGTAGCAAGACTCTAGCAAAATCTACGGTTTCTTCTTCCTTTCAACCCAAAACGAGGTCTGTTGTAGGTAGAAGATGAAGATTAGAGGTTAAACCAAATCTAAAAATCACTGGATCAAGGGTTTCAAGCAAGGGAAAATGAGGAGGAGGAAGAATCGACGGTTAAAACTACTTACCAAGTCGAATCTATAGCAACCATTTTGGATTTTCACCATTCTTCACATTCTTCCCCCAAAAATTGCCCCAGAAATCACCCTCTAGGTCTCCCTCTCGTATATCAAGATATCTATAATGATAGAGGATTAAATTGATATTCCAACGCACTTTGTTTTATTGAAAATGAATAAGTATTGCTCGAGATATGATCGTTTTACGATTGGCTATACTGGGCGACGTCGGTCGCGGTCGCGGTGTCGACGCAGCGTCGCGGGTCGCGGTGTCAGTCACGGTCGTGGTATCGATGCAACATCAGTCACGGTCATGGTAATGGTCATGGTGTTGACACAACATCATGGGTCACGACACTAACATCGCGAGTCGCGGTGTCGACACAGCGTCGGTCGCGATGCTCTGTATATGTTTACTAAAAAGGCATAACTCTCTCATTTTAACTATGATTTGGTTCATTCTTTTTTTGTTGGATTCCTAATTAAATTTTCTAAAATCCTATTATATCATTTTTATAATATTCACAAACTAAAAATTATTTATTAATTATTTCCTCCAATGTTATTAACTCTCTTCTTACACACATGTATGGGTTAATGCTATATTAATTCTAACTCAGATCTTTATAGTATGCTTAAGTCATGATTATGAGTTTCCCAAACAAGTATTTAAGGTTACCAAATTTAATAAAATCACAACATAGAATATTACTATGAAAAGTATGCCAAGCATTAAGATTATCTTAAAAGTCTAGAATTACCAGCAAAGCTAGAAACGTGTTGTAACAATTCTCCCCCTCTTATAAAAATTTTATCTCGAAATTTCTAAAAGAGGAAAAGATACTTGTTAAACATCTCTGATTCTACTTCCCAATTAGCCTCTTCTATATGTGATTCCTCCGAAGAACCCTTACTAAGGGTATCTCTCTCCTTTTAAGCTTTCAAATACTACAGTCTAGAATTTTATTTTCAACATTGAGTCATGTGTTCCTCTTCAAATCACAACTTCTAAAAGATATAAAACATCTGAAACATAATTTTTCATCTCACCATCACATCGTACTATTCACTTGCCATTCATGAGACCACACTAGTCATCATACTATCACATGATATAAATCCCTTTCACAATATCACAGGGTATCAACCCTTATCAACACAAGAGGATTACACCTCATCTAGAGCTCAACTGTAACATCCCTGACCTGGGTTATGCCTTAACCCTAGATGTTTTGCTTAATAAAGTTAATCATATGCTTTCTATTATTTCTTGAAAAGTAATTAAGGTTAAAGAGGAACTTATGTTTCAATTTTAGTCCTTTTCGAATAATGTTGAAACATTGTTTTGCTTGTATTGGACTAAAGTGCAAATTACCCAAGTTGAGGGGTTAAATTGCAAATGTTACATGATAAGATGTTCTTCATGTGTTGAAACATCATGAGAATGAATATGATGTATAGGTATGGCTTATGGTAGCCTGAGTACCAAGAAAGAGCTGATAAAGCAATGCTTGTGCATTAAAACCTAGTTTTGGTGTAATGTGCAATTTACCCAAAACCTTGGGTTCAATATGCAAATTACCACTTCAATATAGTCCCAAATGTTTCTTGGCATCATGTAGAGCAAATAAAATGAGAGGAGCGTCTCATTAGTATCTCTTTGGAGGAGAGAGAATCTTGATATTAAAATAATCAAGATTTAAGCTTAATTGGAACTTTACTTCAATTTGATGCAAAAATAAATATATTAATTGAAGATCCCTTCAACCAAAAGATGAGGTATGATTTTGCAAAAGAATGGACGACCATGTGTCTTGAAAAGGCATGAAAATATCTAAAGGAAGTGGATAACTCACTCACATTATTAAAAGAAAAAGAATTATCCACTAACTTTAGGATATTATTATTATTATAAGGGTTAAGGTTCTTAATTTGCTTTTCTTTAAATCATGTATAATTGAGAAAAATAAGAGTCAAAGGAGATAGCCTCGTAACCAAGGAAGGGAAGGGGGAAAGAGGCAAGGAAATGGAGGATATAATCCCTACTTTCTCTCTCCTAAAATGAATTTTTAATAAAATGCATATATGCTCCTTTATCCATGAGTTGAAAGGGTAATTTCGAAACACCTTTCACTTATTGCTTGAAAAAACGACCAAAGGAGCTTGGATCAACAGGAGGATGACCCCCAACCTGTTGGTAAGCTTCTTGACCTTCTTTCACCATGATTTCATGGTGGAAATCGAAAATAAATGATGGATTTCTTCTTTTCTCCATGCAATCTTCTATCCTAGCCATTTCTTTTCACTCAAAAGCTTGAGGACGAGCTTGGGATAGTTGAGAAATCTTATTCCACCATTAAAGACGTGGAGCTTGGAGCTTCGAAGTTCAATTGGAGGCGGGTTTTATAACTTGAACCCTTAATATTGTTATTGCATTCAATTCCTTATCAATTGTCGATCCTTTCTTCATTCTCGAAATTTTATTTGGTTGATTGATGCAATCACCATGAAAATCACAGAAAGTTTCGTGGTTTTATAGCTTGATGATGATGAAATCATCATAAGCACAGACCTCTCGAAATATCTATTGCAAACGGTTTCAACAATAGGGTCTAAATGGTTTCACCAAACCGTTTGGTGACCAAACGGTTTGCAAACCGTTTGGAGGTTTGGATCCAAAACCATTTGGAAGGGTGGACCATTTTGATGGGTTGACCGTTTGAGGTCAGTACCCTAGTACATGTTGTATGATGATCCAATGGATCCAATTGATTAATTCAATGTATGGACAATCCTTCAATTAGAAACCCTAATCGAGTTAAGTGCTGAAATTTCAATTAATTGATTTAAAATGTTGGGTTGATTAACACAAACGGTCTCAAGACCATTTGGAGGTCAACCAAGACCGTTTGGAGGTCCAGGGTTGAGTATGGTTGAGTAATTGAAGGTCCATAGATACCAAATTGAAATGCAATTAAATGCTGAATTGATGATCAATCCAATGTTCTAAACCCTAATGAAATTTCATAAAATCCAAGGATAGGATGGGGAAAACAGTCTCAAGACCATTTGGAGGTCATCCAAATGACCTCAAGACCGTTTGAGGTCAGGTCATGTCATGGTTTGATGATGATTCAATGATTTCAATTGGACTAGTTCCACAATGTCAACCATTGATGGTTCCTCGATTTCAAAACCCTAATTGATGGTTTCTTGATTATAAACCCTAGTTCAATTGGGTTCAAAACCCAAATTGAAGGGTGATTCAATGGACCAATTGAATAATAAATCAGTGGTTCAATTGATAGATGGTTTAATGATTGAAATCCTGAATTAATAAAGTGATGAAAGACCTTTTTGGTCCATTCGGTTTTGAGAGAGTTTGGACCAAACGGTCTTAAGACCGTTTGAGTCCAAACGGTCTCAGGACCATTTGGGATCAAATGGTCTCAAGACCGTTTGAGACCAAACGGTCTCAAACCATTTGGAGACCCAAGTGGTTTCAAGTGTAAATTGTCCATACGGTTTCATTATTGTTTTGCTTAAACAGTTTCAAACCATGTGGAGCATCAATGATCAAGAACGTTTGAATGCTTCAATGTGATTAAGTCAATTGGAAACCTAAGGTGATGAAAGATAAAATGACCCTATGGTTGTTATTGATTTATCTCAAAGATAATCACCAGGGTTGTACCTTTAAGGTACTAAGTAATTAGTAACCCTAGATGAGTTAATTCCTGAAGCTTAAGTTAGCAATATTTCAATACACTATGTCAACTCTAATTGAATGTATTTAATTAAAGGGTCGGTTGACCTAATCTATCCAAGTTTGACATAGTCAACATCCTAGAGAGGATGAGAGAGAGAGAGGAATCCATACATGTAGGATAATCATGTAATGGATAGGCCTCAAACACCTTCAATATGATTAAACTAAGATTTTAGGGTATGATCTTTGATGAAGTGATCATGATACCATAATTAAGAAGATTGATGAACATTAACCCTAATCTAGGGTAAGGATGTAATCCCAATTGAGGGTGATTCCATGAGAAACCCTAATTGAGGGTGATGCCATGTGAAACCCTAATTGAGGGTGATGCCATGTGAAACCCCAATTGAGGGTGATGCCATGTGAAACCCTATGTAATAGTATGATGAGGAGCCCTAATACAGGGTAAAGGTATGTAAAACTCTAATCTTGAGTTATAATACATGAAGCCCTAATCTTGGGCAATATGATGATAAACCAAAACCCTAATTACTAGGTAATGGTATAAAAGAACCCTAATGCTAAAATAGTGGGTAATGCCTTATAAAGGTGAAATATCTCAAATGGTTGATTATAGGAAACCTTATAGTAAGCAATGCAGTAATCTGAGATGAGTCCATATCATTAAAGATAGTTGGACCATTCTTGTGTGTGACCTATGCACTTCATGGTAAGAGTGATAGGTTAGTAAATGGAAGTATTAAGATGGGAAATACCTTAATACAAGATAATTTGATAACTCAAGTAAATGGAAGTGATAAGGAAAGTGATACATCAAGATATGACAGATATCACTTTTAGCATTCCAGGGTTGATATACCTTGATGCACCTCAAATACAATATTCTTGGACAAGAAACACATGAAGAGTGTTATGTAAATTGCTACAATGAAATGTAATGAGTTTGATATACTTTGATAAGTATAGGCTAATATACCTTGAGAATGGGGTTAAGCCAAAACAATGAGTATGATGTAATCATACCATGATAAGGATGAGAAATGAACTCATACCTTATATTGATAATCATTTAATGATAAATGTTAAGAGTAATAAACATGATTGAATACTCAAGATGTTAATGGATGCTCCTAGAGGTGTGGAGCAACATATTAAGGTTGATTGGATAAGTATGAAATCCTAATTAATGTGAGATGGGAAAACCCTAAACCTAAATTGGGTAATGGGACATGAGAAACCCTAATGTGACTTAAATAGTAAGCCCTATCCCTAATGAAGGAATAGTGGTGTTACTATCGTATTACATGAGATAATATGTTATTGTTGCCTAGTGATAGGTGAAAAGATGTTTAATGGCCCTGTGAGCCAAATGTTTAGATGTTGCCTAGTGATAGGTGACAAGATGTTTAATGGCCATGTGAGCCATATGGTTAGATGTTCCCTAGTGAGAGGTGACAAGATGCTTTATGGGCCTTAAGAGCCATGAGAACAATTGTGGCATAGTGAGAGGTGCCAAGATGATCATAAAATTTTATTGTAAGGAATGATAATGTTTAAATAAACTTAATAAAAGGGACAATTGCATTCAATAAAGAACGTGAAAAGCTATGAAGGCTAACCTTAGGGTTCAGAGTCCAGGGAAGGATGTGATGATCAATGATGAGTTAAAGGAATTTATATTCCATAATCTGTGAAATCAGGTTTGGTTAAAGTCCAATACCTGGCAGAGGCATGAAGCCTGTAATCAGGGTTGGTTAAAGTCCAATGCCTGGCTGTGTAATCAGGGTTAGTTAAAGTCCAATGTCTGGTTGTGTAATCAGGGTTGGTTAAAGTCCAATGCCTGAATGTGTAATCAGGGTTGGTTAAAGTCCAATGCCTGGTTGTGTAATCAGGGTTGGTTAAAGTCTAATGTCTGGCTGTGTAATCAGGGTTGGTTAAAGTCCAATGCCTGGATGTGAAATCAGGATTGGTAGTGTCCAATGCCTGGCGGTGTAATCAGGTTTGGTTAAAGTCCAATAACTGGCAGAGGCATGAAGCCTGTAATCAGGGTTGGTTAAAGTCCAATGCCTGGCTGTGAAATCAAGATTGATAGTGTCCAATGCCTGGCGGTGTAATCAGGTTTGGAAGAGTCCAATACCTAGAAGAGGCTCAACGCCTGTAATGATGACACAGGATTGGTAATAACCCAATGCCTGTAATGATGACACATGGTTGGTAATAACCCAATGCATGTATTAATGATATATGAGTACATGGTAGATATAATCCCTTATCTATTTAGTAGATTGGCTAAGGCCAACAGATTGAATCAAGAATGTCTCATGGGTGACATATCAAGATAATGAGTGTCACAAGAGAAGTTTGACATGATGGTATAATATGATGGATAAATGATATACATGTTCTTCCTATTCCTTATTAAGAGAATAGATGATTTACTGTTCTATTATAAATAGTTGCAATGCTTTAAAAGTTGAGAATGCTTTAAACTGCTTATCCTCTATCCAGCTTTATATCATTAAACTGCAATAATAATGTTTTTTTTGGCGGAGAGTTATATCTTCCACTGGGGCAATTACAATTGTCTCACCCCCGTGGGATCCAACATTTTTTTAGGTGGACAAGCACGGAGGAGACTGAGAACATCTTGCAGAGGAAGTACATCAGCAACAACAGGGACAACAATGACAGCTCAGGTTGAGTGTACTGTCTGTCATGTCTTGTAGATAGAAGTACTATATGTCGTCTCTGTACTCTCAGGTCCTCGGAATTAATAGCTAATGTGTTTTTAATGAATCGCTTTGAGATTTGGCTTGATGCCTCGAAGTTCTTATGTTGTCTGTGTTTAGCTTTTAACAAGGCAGTTGATGTTGTAAACCTCGAGGAGAGATGGTACAAGATATGTACTTATGAACTAGGATGTAAATGTAATACATTGGTTCTCATTGAAAGAGTTTTCCTATAATTGGATCTCTTTGAAAAAGGTTTTAATTTTTAGTGATTTTCAGTAATCCACTGCAAATGATTGCTTCCGCTTAATTAATCTTGTTTTTGTGAGTTGGATGCCACATCAACCATGTCCAAAGATCATTAAGACCATCATACTATTCCCTACAAGATCATCATTATCTTTGCATGCCTTATAACAAGGCTCAACAACATCACTTACATATAATACACCGATTCAATGCAATATTGCATTAATGAGCTAGGAGATATTCATAAATAATCATAGCATGGTTATATTAACATTAAGAACATTTCTTTATTACATCAACATGCAAGGAATCTAGATATGACTAACCCTCATCATATTCATAATGC
This sequence comes from Alisma plantago-aquatica, assembly GCA_963693085.1. Lineage (NCBI taxonomy): Eukaryota > Viridiplantae > Streptophyta > Magnoliopsida > Alismatales > Alismataceae > Alisma > Alisma plantago-aquatica. Next base: position 726,532,332 of record OY856410.1, on the reverse strand, counting down.
ACATTTTTAGCATAAGAAAGTATCAACCATGTGGCTATGATAACCACCAAATAACATATTAATATTATGATCATATTAAGGTGGTTATTCCACCATCATTCCATCATATAAGAATGTTAAACATGAATACTCATCTTTATCTATTTTTATTAGAGTTAGGTTCAACAAGATAAATTATATTAATGTTACTAATCAACACTTATACCCAAACCCTTACTCACGGCATCTCCATTGGATCATAGATGCATAAGGTGAAGCATCACCGTCACATTCCATACTATTCTCAAGTATGAACCCACACATAAATCAAGGTGTAACCATTGAGTTATAGCATACTAGGCTTTCAACAACAGTAACAGAGTATTCCATGATTGTATTAATCATTCAAGGACTATTCATACCCAATTACTATCACTTAGTTATATTAAAGCTAGGTATAACAAGCTATACCTCATTAGGGTTACATATCAATACAATATGGTTATCATCCCTTCTATTCATATGAGTGAATAGGTAAGACTACCTTATTCAGGGTAACCCCGATTTGTTCCATCATCATTCAACACATATCACCATCCCACAATTGTACAATACTAAGATGGATTACTGGTATGAATGACTACAACTATCAAACACCCTTAATTAACATACTGCTTGCAAATATACAACTAAAATCACACGTAAAACAAATTTACATCCCTTAATATACCTTCAACAAATTATACTTCTAAAAACAAATTCATGTATTACTGAAAGCCATTGTTTTCTCTTATTTCTCTCCTCATTCATTACTACTTACTTCTTGTTACTTATCCTTCTCATTTGATCATATAGAATACACATCTCTAAAATTGAAACATATAAAGTAAGAATAGATTATTCATCATTCTTGATATCACTGTAAGAATTTATTTCATATCACACTTTACTCATGTTGTATTTCTTCTTTTTTGTTCAAAACACACTTGTTACATTTCAAATTAATTTCTTACCCTTTGCTCTGAATCATTTCCATATTGTTTATCAGCCTTTCAGATTAGCTACCTTTAAACCCTGGATCACTATAAGTGCTAGTTTACTTTTCATAGTGCAAATATCATGATCTTGTTTTATAGAGATGCTAGTATTCAATTTCAAATCACTAGTGACATCCCTTAAACTACTACAACTCTAAACATTCTAGGGTTTGGTCCTATCAGTATCATGATGTTATTGTAATGTTACTTTGCTCCCTTAATTTGAAATTCAAACTTTGGATCTTACAAGTTTTACTGAAGTATTCCTTATCTTATCAATTGAATTTCCTTTCTCTTACTTGGCCATTCAGATAGTTTACATTCTCAATTTACCCTGCTAGGGTTTCCTCATCATATTCTGTGTCATTATTACATTCACTAGATGTCTCTACCATGGTTGGTATGCATCATATATGATTCATTTTCTTATCACTTCATTCCCACATTGCTCTCATTAAGTAATATATGAAGGAGAAGATAATTCTGAGACTTATAATTCTTATCTTCAAACATTCCCTTAATACATTTCTCATATGTAGGTTTAATTAGTTATCATCAAGTATACTTGACTAATTAGCACTTGCTTGAATCTTGCAACCTCTTTCTTTTATAATCTATATTACTCCATCATGTTTCAAACCCTTCCTTACTTACCATAATCCTATTACCACATACTACTCTACCACCTGTCATCTTTGACTTCAAAATTTGTCTTATGGATCATGTTGCTTATTCATGTGTATGATCATGTATACCATGTTGCACATATTTCTTTTTATCCTTCTACTAATGTGAAGTTGAAATTCTAAATCAATGATCCCTCTACTTGTTTCACCTCATGTTTAATACATTACATATCCTTCATTTTAAATCAAAGGGATCATGCATGGGTCGAACTTAGTTTCTCTTTCAATCAAGTTTTTCGTTCCTGAATATAGTCTACCTTTGTGTGACTTATTCATTTGTTAATCTACACTTTTGTTCTTATTTTAGAAACTAGTTTGTTGTTCTATAGAGACTTGGAATCCTAAGGTAGTAAGGATGAATGTATTAACTTCACAATAAAGGTATACATTCCATGCTCTTAATTATATCATAACCCTCATTCCTTAATCAAGCTCATCATTTCTAACATTTCTCTTTGTTTCAACTAAGTTTGTTATCCTAGTCTCATAATTTACATGTTCACCTGATTCTCTTTATTTTAACTCTTCTAAAGACTCTGGACTTCTTTATACTTATCGTATACTTAACTCTTTTCTTCTATTTTCCCTTTGCTTTGGAGTACATAAAAGCATTGTACTCGACCATATTATCCATCCTCATGATTTATTCTTACTATCTTGGACCTTACATACTTTTCTCATATCTTTTCCATATTTCATATTTAGAGTTCATATAATACTAATCATTAAACTTATTTGAACCTTGTCATGTTCCTTTATTTCCAATTAAGGGTTTCTCATATGAGGCCCCAAAGTTGGATCTCAGATATCAGTTCCAATTGATTCTTAGCTATTCTGATCTTTCCCATATGTTTCAACATCTTAGTGTATGCACATTCTCACTATGTTGTGGGTCTAATTTATCCAGAGTCTACTCTTATTATATTGTTAATAGGATTCATTAGATCCCAGTAACGCATCCTACCAGCCTGACAAGGCCGAACCTGCAGTCCTGAAGCCAAGAGCTACTCAAGATTAACTAACTCCTATTAATCTCAAACATGTGGAAAGAATATCCACTTAGGAAAAACTCATTTAAACATAACTTCTGGTCTACTTGATACAAAGAATAACTGAATAAACTTCATAATGTATAAGAATCTTAAAGGACCACATATATTTCTAAGAATTGAATATCTAAATTCAAATATATAAGAGCATTTTTTGTTGATCTCTGATCAAAGAAGTAATATATAGCAAAAATTGTATCACATTCTATCTTAGCTATTACTCCTTCTTTACTTTCTGATCTCCTAACTCTAATATTTCTAGGGTTTCTTTCTAGCCAATCCTTCTTCTGCATACCTGGCCAGGGCATCCAGAGAAGAATAGACAGAGTAGCTTGATACTGGTCAATCGAAGTATTCAGATATCGGGCCAGGGTATCCAAATACCCTGACTTCCCAGAGTTATAGACACATCACCTCCTATCTACCACACTTATAACTCTAACTTTATATCCTAATGGTCCGTGACGACTCAACCTTAGTTCTAATACCAAAAGATGTCACACCCGCATCCCACGATTACCACTAATCATGAGATTAGGGCATAAGTTTGAGGATTATACTTAATACAAAGTTCACTCCCTTAATTTTTTTTCCTTTCTTTCATTTCGAACTCTTTGTTTTCTCACATCCAATCACATAAACAAACTTTACAAGAGAATTAAACTTTTATTACTCTGATATGATCTCAACATTAATGATACACATCCATACATTCATTCTGTTTCTCACACTTCCATGTATATATGACATGATAATCAGATACATTCTCTCTTATTAAGGAAACAAAGATACAAAACATCATTTACAACTCTCTCACAACTATACAAGGACCTAGAGTGACAGGGACCGACTGAACTCAACTGATCTCATACTTAATTCATGTGGTAGATCTACTCTGATGCATTGACCTTCTTCAAGTTGTGATTTCCCTAAAAATTGTGAGTAGAGGGGTGAGCCTACTCGTTTAGTGAATGAGTACTTCAAAGAAACAGTCTAAAGCACTTATAATTATAGATACACTTTTGAACAACTGATATCAATTATAACAACAGTTTGCTTTAAAGAGATTAATAATTCACAAACGTAAATATGTCAAGATACTCTGGATATCTACAACAATGAATCAATATATGAACATTCTTGATTAATCTAAAAGAGAACTAATAACTCAGAAACAAACAAAGGATAATTGAATAACTACGCACACTTGTTTAACCTCTCATTCATCTTGTTATGCCCTGAACCCACATGAGGTGTACCACAACATGTGAAAGAATTGCAACAAGCTACTATCTCACTGTACAAGGCTTCGAAGCATGCCCGGGTTCCTACGCCTATCTCTTGAGTAAGACCTCGCCTGCAGCGGGCCTCGACACGTCTGCCTATCGACGGCTAATATGAGCGGCCGGATATCTTAGACTCCACCTCTCAACTTGGGTACTCATGCGGTGAGTCAAAGCCCTCATGCTTATTGTGCATTAGTGGACCTACTGACCACTGATCACTCAACATGTTACACAGGTACCACCGACATCCCCAGTTGGTGTTGGGTACAACACAACTGTAAGGAGTCTGCCCTACTAGTTAAGACCCCCACACCCTACTGGTGCACTCTGGCTTACCTCGATTTGGACAACCTCCATTCAGGAAGCCATTTCCTCCTCATAGCACATGACTCATCCTATGAGGATTCTACAGTGTTTAGGGCATCTACATATCTAATTCACTCTTTAAATTCACAATTCAATCATCACGACAACATATCTTAGTTCAACTTTGTAAACTGTTCATTTCATAAACCATATGATAACATTTACCACAATTGAACTATTAAGCATCACCACATCTCAAATCGAGAAACATAATATGACAATGCTTGATTCATTGAACACCCTATCATTAGGGTTTCATTTACCTCATTCACTTATCACATAACTCGCATAAGGATTGTATACATCACACATCAAGAATAACATCGAATCAAGATGTCTACTTATAAACCTCCAACTTTCCATTCTTTTAGGGTTTCACCCTCCTTACTGATATATCAAGCAAACATTGATATCATTGAATGAAATCCAAGATGTTATCTGACTTATATGTAATACGCATACAAATAAAACAGTCATTCATAACCAATGAGATTCAACTAGGCAAACTTCTTTATTCAATTATACAACAATTTCAGTCATAGTCGAAAATCTTAAATTTCAATTTACTCTTATAATCTCTGCAAATACCTTAATAATTATCATTTAGATGGATTGTACCCATTTCTAATAAGAGTTTATCATCTGAAATTCATCACAACAGATAAATAATCCATTTCATATAACGTGCAAAAGCTAGATAAAAAGACAACTTAGTGTTTGTACTCGCATACCAAACAATTGAATATTTTTGATGATTTAACTCATTTTTGTGCAATCTACTATTTAAAGGAAGTACCCACTCACCCTAAGGTGCGAAAACACCTTAAAAATGTAGCCCATCTCTAAGAATCTCGAATCCATAGCAAGACTCTAGCAAAATTCGTAGTTTCTTCTTCCTTTCAACCCTAAACGAGGTTTGTTGTAGGTAGAAGATGAAGATTAGAGGTTAACTCAATTATCAAAATTGTTGGATCAAGGGTTTCAAGCGAGGGGAAATGAGGAGGAGGAAGAATTGATGGTTAAAACTACTTACCAAGTTGAATCTATAGCAACCCTTTTGGATTTTCACTGTTCTTCACATTCTTCCCCAAAAATCACCCCAGAAATCACCCTCCAAGTCGCCCTCTCATAGAGAAAGGTATCTAGAATGATAAGGATTGAATCTCTATTCCAACACACTTCGTTTCATTAAAAACAGATACGTATTACTCAAGACATGATCATTTTACGATTGGATGTACTGGGCGGCGTCAGTCGCGGTGTCGACACAACGTTGCGGGTCACGGTGTCAGCCACGACCTTGGTGTCGATGCAGCATCAGTCACGGTCGTAGTCGCGGTTGTGGTCATGACATTGACACAGCATCGCGGGTTGCGACACTAGCATCGCGGGCCGCAGTGTCGACGCAGCGTCGATCGCAATGTCGGCCACAGTCGCGGTGCTCTATATATGTTTACTAAAAAGAGCATAACTCTCTCATTTTAAGTCTTATTTGGTTTCTTTTTTTTGGATTCATAATTAAATTCTTTACAATATTAAAATATCATTTGGTAATATTCTCAAATGAAAAATTATTTATTAATTATTTCCTCTAATGTAATTAACTATCTTCTTGCACACATGTATGGGTTAATGTTATATTAACTCCAACTTGGATCTTTATAGTATGCTTAAGTCATGATTATGAGTTGTCTAAATAAGTATTTAAGGTCACCAAAGTTAACAAAAAGCACAATATAGAATATTACTATCAAAAGTATGCCAAGCATTAATATTATTTTAAAACTCTAGGATTACCAGCAAAGCTAGGAACACGTTGTAACAATTAAATAGATGACATCTTTTAATCCTTCTTATGTAGATGCTTGTGCTTGTGCTGTTAGCTCTGCTTATGATGTAGATCAACCTCTTAGATGTTTGTCCTCCGTCATGGGCATGGGAGAGTGGGAGAGAATGCTTCTCTTAATCCCATAGATGCTATTGTGTAGGAGCATCTTTTATTTTCTTTTTTGCATTTCCTTTTTCTTTTCCCCATTGTAAGGAGGGCATGTGGTGGTGAGAGTGAAGCAGGGAGGTATAAATATGGCTACCCCAAACTTTTGGAGGTGGCCAGGGCTGAATATGTTCAGTTTGGTATCCTTTCATGAGGCGGAGGGGTAAGAAGATGATGAAAGAAAAGTCGGGTCAAAGAGGGGTCACTAGTGTGGTTCTTAACATAAAATCTCCCGCATGAAAACTATTCCAACACTTCATCAAGTAATGTCACACCATATGAGTGAATAAAATGAAATTCATACTTTTATCTTATGATCCAAAAATCCCTAAGCGTTCATAGCTTGCTCAAATGGCAATTCAACCAAAACATTCATAAAATGAGAGAAGTGATTCACATGTAGAAATTCAACAGATAAGATCATTTAGAAATAGATCATAGGAATGTAGCATGCATTTATCATATGTCAATATTTTCATTTCAATAGGTAGAAATTTAAGTCAAAACATACTTTTAGGCAAGAAGTTCTAAATTTGGGCAAGATTGGCCAAAATGGTGCCAATTTGCACTAAATCGCATACAAACCTTCTTTTAGGGAAAAGATGACATAAACCAAGCAAATCCTAACTAAAACACACAAAAACTACCAAGAATATAAATGCAATGCAATGTATGATATGTAATGAAAAAAGTTTTGAAAAATCACGTAAAATGCATGAAATTTAACTAAATGATATGCATGTATGCAAGAAAAAAGTAGTCCATACTAGACAGTGTAATGTCATCACTACACAGGCAGGACAAGGTGAAATAGGTTTAATCAAAATAAGCTGGGAAAATAGGACATACCACTCTATCACCCCAAACTTTTGAATCATGTTGTCCTTAGCATGAAACTAAAGATTAGGAACGATAGGGTAGATGTCACTATTGTGGTGATGGTGGATCCTATTGTGGAGGTGGTGCGGCTGGTGGAAATCTTTCTGATCTGGATGACCGGTATGATGAGGGAGGTGCTGGCCATAATTACCCCAATAGTCTACCTACGGGGGAGGGTATGTCTCTCGATATCTGGACAATGCTCCCTAGGAGTCCTCCCCCCATTTGGGGTTTCTCTGAACATGTACATGCTGGTAGCAGTACATGTGGTTTATCTGGTGATGCATCTACTGATGGTCCAACCACATGGCCTACTATGTCTGTTGTATCCCCTCCACTGTGCATGAATGGCTGACATATCATATGCATTTGTTGGAGGTGGTTACGCATCAAAATAATCCTCTCTATGTTGGGTGTGGCGAGGCTGCTCTAGAACACACTCATGGTCTGGAATGTTTGTCTCTTCTAATTCCTCAGACAACTCCATCAGAAATGCTCTATACTCTTCTCTAGGATGCTAGCTTTCCCAATTGTCCAGTGTCACTTGAAAATTTGTTATTTATGCTATGTCATGAAGCAGGACGACAGAATGATAAGGCAACTCTAGAGTTATGGCAGAATATCCGGGGTTGACATTGTAGATATACTTTTTGTCTCTCATTGAAATCATTTGGAACCTTAGAAGATAGATCAAGTCAACTAGTTTGGTTTCCTCCTCTTTTAGGAGGCCTTTAAAATCACAATCAAGAGCTCTGGCTATGCTAGTCACAATCCCCCCATTATGAAAGGATTTTTTTTTCTCTTTGAAGGGATTATTTTTAAGTGATCAATCGTCATTGCCCCTAATTTTCACATGACTAAAACTCACAATGATAGACATTACAAACAAGTATTTATGGGAGCAGAAACCTTGATTGTCATACTGGTCAAAAATAGTGTTAGCTAGAACTTTCTATATGTATCTCATATCTAGGTTGAAAATTTTACTTATTTCTAATTTTTGTTGAAAAGGTGTCTTGCTGTAACACCCCTGGCCTGGGTAATGGTCTAACCCTAGAAGTTTTTCTTAAGTAAGTTGCTTATGAACTTGTTCTTATCTTTTGGAAAACTAATTAAGGCCTTTGTGGAGTTTATTTTCAAATCTGAGCTTATATGCAAACTATGTGTGCATTATATGATAATCTAAGTGAAAAGTGCAATTCAGAAGAAGGGTTATACTGCAAATTTTGCATGTTGAATGTATTCTAAGTGTTTTGTATATAATGAAAGAGAATATGATGCTAAGTGGTGTCTTGTGCAAAGTCTAAATTCTAAGTGAAAACTTGTGTAAATAATGCTAAGTGATGGGTGCATCAATTGTAGTACAAATTGCAATATATACAAAATGTAGGGTTAATATGTAAATTACCACCTTTAGATTGTTCTTACTCTTACCTAGTATTATCTAGAGGAGAGAGAAAGAAGGAGACAATATGTTTGAACCATCTTAAGTGTTAGCACTCTTAATAATGAAGAAACTAAGAAAATGCATAGGTTGAAAGCTATACATATGAGCATATCGAGTTAAGGATTTAGAATAGAAGTTCCTATCGGCCATAGAGCTATAAGGAGAGTCTTCTATCAGTTTTTGGAGCTTTGGTCTGGCCCATGACGGGCAAGACACTTCATATAAGAATAAATCATCGATTTACAACTTGTGTTGGAAAAGATGGAGTTGAATATTATAATAATAATTAGTGGAAGAAGATTTTTCCTAGAAGACAACTCAAAACCCGATCCTTATCTCTTCTATTATCCTTGGACTTTTATTTTTGCATCACAAGATAATAGTGGCAAGCATTCATGTCGACCTTGCATGGCTAAGTGACATGAAGTAACTTAAGCAAATGACTCCTATTACACTCTTTTCCATAAACCTCAAGTATAAATACCTTGACCTTCACTTGTTAGTGAGATTTTCAGATTTTGGAAAGTGACATTCCCTCTTGTATTGTGCAATACCCCCCCTTGTGTCGTGCAAGTAAGAAAGAGTTGAGAGATAGAGTTTGATATCAGCCAAAGGATAAAGGGATATCAACCAAATAGGTTGAAGCAACCAAGTGAGGTGATATCACCCAAAGTGATTGGGGATATCGTGCAAGAGCTTGGAGCTCAAGTCTTGGAGCTTGAAGAAGGCTCATCTTCAACCTTGGAACGTGTGGAGTTGAATCTTGAAGCTTGGAAGCTCTTTGATAGGTGGGTTATATAACTTAAACCCTTCAATATTATTATCTTTTCTTCAACATTGTTCAACTTATTGATTATTATCAAATTTGGATTTCCTTTGAATTAGTGATATAATCCATGAGTTACAACAAGTAATTAGGAATGTTGTACATTATTTAGAATAGTAAGATAATGATTTTGAGGTTGATGATGATGACATCATCATTGGACAACCCGATATGGGTTCAGGACTCTTGAAACTCGATATGGGTTGAAGATCTTGTAAACCGATATGGAACCCAATATGGGAGTCTACCCGATATGAAGGTAGGTCATAATAGGTTCTATGAATGATATGGAGGATTCTTACCTATCACCTTGTACACAATACAAAGGTAAAGAAATACCTTTTCCCGATATGGGAAAAACCCTAGATAAGGATATAGAAATCCGATATGTTAACTTGGTACACCTTACCATGTTGAGATGAGTTGATAAGTAGTTAAGTGTTTTTCCTATCATGCAACTATGGAGAATGAATAAAACCATTGAACTGGTTAAAGACAAAAGGAGGTTTGCCTAAGAGAGGTAAACTGATATGGCACCCAATACATATAAACCGATATGATACCTAAGGTACATAAACCGATATGATACCAAACATAAGATCACGATATGGTATCCAACACATAGCAAATCCAATGAGGGTACACAATATGTCAACCCAACATAAAACCCAATATGGTTACCCAAGATGCTGTTGGATAAATTGGACATTATGATAAATCCCTTTGTTTCGATGATGATAAACATTTCATTCTTGTTGATCTAACATGCTACTTGAGTGTTGCAGGAATGAGGTGGATGACAAAGCTCTAGGGAATCTATATGCTTGAATGATTGTAAATGTCATGAAATGTAATCAATTGTAAACTTGTACAAATATATAATGTATAAGTACTTAGACTTCATGTAAATCAAGTGTTAGATCTTCCCTAGCCAATCACCACACTTAGATAGGTCATCCCCTTCAATAGTGTCACATATGCACACTCATACACACACTTAGTGCCTTAATTGAAAGATTGAAACAGGGTCAATCTCGGTCGACAAACTTCTCGACCGAGACACTCTCGGTCGACAAACTTCTCGACCGAGAAAGACCCAAGTAGCCGTTAGACACAGCTGACAAGGTAGTTGGCAGTTGGAGATGAACGTTGATCCAGAGAGCCTGTCGGTCGACAAAACTTCGACCGAGTAGGTATCTCGGTCGACAATTCCTCGACTGAGATGGACTCTGACAGCAACTGCAGAATAAAGTAACTAGCCGTTACTAATGCAACTAACTTATACCTAACGGCTAGTTAAGCACTTAGAACCCCCTAGAAAGTGTCTAGAACATCCTTAAGCACTTGTAGGCCATTCCTATAAATAGGACATGTCTTAGGACACCTAAACATACCTAAGCTACACTTGTGATACACTTGAGAATACACTTACAATTGGCAATCTGTTTTGAGAAATTGAGCAACACTTGCATTGGCGATTCCTCTACTTGCTCTAATTTCGTGTCCTATAGGCTAGTATCTCCTATCCACAACAATCACACTTCCATATACATTGGTTAGGAGATCTACACGCTTGATATAGGCAAATCAAGCCTTGTGCTTCAAAGGTTAAGTGTAATTTCCTTTTTCCTTCCAGTTCCTTTTATTCTTTGTATTCTCCTTGCTACTCCTAGGGTTGGAGGCTGCGGATTGAAGAAGGTTCTTCTCGGAGGAGAAGGTGGACTTCAAGCTACTTCAAGAAGGCTATCGCAATGTGAAGCTACTTCAAGAAGGCTATTGCAACGGGAAGCTACTTCAGGAGGAAGGCTGCTTCAAGGTTGGTGCAATTACTTCTAGGTGAAGGTTGCTTCAAGGTTGGTGCAATTACTTCTAGGTGAAGGCTGCTTGAAGGGTTTAGGGAGAGAATTGTAATTTTATGTAAAGTCCTTGCGAGGTAATAAAATTAATTTCTTTCCAAATCCCGGTTGGGTAAGAAACCGGGTAGTGGACTGACTACCTTAGTATTTGCTAAGGTAGGAACCACTCTAAATCCTTGTCCCCTTGTCCAATATTCTTGTGGTTGATTGTTTGAGTTAAGTAATTGTTAAAATATCTTTAAAACTCTATTCACCCCCCCTCTAGTGTTTTTCAATTGGTATCAGAGCAGGCTTCAAGGAACCCTAACCAGGTCTTGAAGAATGGAGGGTGATGGTGATTACAACCGCAACAAAAGGTGCAGCCTGGACAAATCTACAACATGTTGCAATTGGTGCCTAGGAACAAGCCAAACAACATCTAGCTGCCCATGGAGATCAAAGAAGGAAGATGAGCACAAAGATTGTCTTATTGCTACAACAAGAGAAGAAGAAGAAGAGGTACGTCTTTTTGATTTATCTAAAGAAGAACTAGTTTCTAGTCTTGAAGAGACACATAATAAATATGTTGAATGCAAGAAGAAATTAAAGAAATCTAATAAAGCAAATGGTGAATTACATGCTAAGCTTCTTGCTATTACATCTGAAAATAAAGATCTTAAAAAGATCATTGAAGATCATGATATTAAGATAAAATCTATAGAGGCAGATTGCAATCTTCTTTCTTTAGAAAAGATTAATTTGCAAACTCAAGTGAACGATCTTCAAAAACAACCCATCTTGTGCACCCATCTAGATTATGTCACTATTGTCAAAGAAAGAAATTTGTTGTCATCTAATCTAGATCAAGCAAAACTAGATATCAAGAAGAGAATGGATGAGATTGCTAAGTTACAACAAAAAGTTAGTAGTCTAAATAATAATGGCATTCTTGATCAAATCTTAAATGATTCTTACCATCAAGTTGGAAGGAGAGGACTAGGTTACAAGCCTAAGGCAAAATCTCATCATAAACCTAGTTGGAGAAAGACACAATCACACCAATCTAGATATATACCTAAAGGCACAAATACATATATACCCAAGAACAACCTAGACCAAAATCATAGAAAGAGATATGAGGTTGATTCTATATGTTGTCATTATTGTTTGTGCCTTGCTCACTATTCTTTTTCATGTCCTTATAAGAAAAAGGATGTCGAGTTAGTTTGGGTTCCAAAACCCCCAAACTAAATGAATAAGATCAAGTTGAGATATGCCCAAAGACCCTAGTTGAAAATCTATATGTCTATCTCAACTTAAACATAATGAGATAACAAATTGATTCAAGTTTAAAACTTCTAAACTTGAAACTACACATTTTAAATAAATCTGCAAAGACACATCCTCACAAATCTGTTTTAATTAGGGTCTTCAAAACATAAAGATTTGTATATAATTAGTTGAGATTTGATCTAAATGTTCCTTTGATACTCATATGTCCTATCTCAACTAAACTGAGTTTCAAATTGAATAATTGAATTGAAAACAATCTATGATTTACTTGTATACAATTACTTAAAACAGTTCTAAAACAGTACATAAACATTCTCGGTCGAGAAACTGTTCGACCGAGAACACTATCGATCGAGAAATTGTCGACCGAGCAGGTTTCTGTTGTCAAGTCTGCAATAAATCTGCTGAATATGTTTTCAAGTAATCTATTTGCTATCAATTTATTATTAATGACTGCTTTTTCATGCAAAACAAGAATAAATGCTGAAGATCATTCTTGAAACAAAATATTTTTTAAGATAAATATTATGAATATGAAAATCCTTAAACATATTGCAAAAGTAACATATGAAAACTGAAAAGTAACATATGAAGACTGATTGAAAAAGTTTATTAGGTATGATCAGTTATATAGCTTATCTTAAAATTAAAAACTTATGAACCTAAATGTAGATTATTTTGGTGTATCCTCTAAATAGTTTAAAACTGAAAATCATGATTAGTTTAAAAGAAATTACTGATTATCCACATGGTTTTACTAAAGTAATTCTTGGTCTATCCATATAAGAATCATGTGTTTTGATACAAATGATTATAATCATTAAAATTATTTGGTTCTACTGTTCTATCAAAATCATTGTACCATGATCATTGTATTTCAGTTTTACTTGGTGTGTCTAAAATAATCTTGATCTATATATACAAACCATAAATGGATGATCATTATGATTCAACACATTACAAATATAGATGATGCTATCATTGAAAGTGCCATTTTGCATAACAGTAAAACTCTATGGCATAAATGCATCTTGACATAATAGATAATGATTGTTGTGAGAATGGCTTGAAATAAATGAATGATGATGCTATGACCAGCCAAACGGTGTCTCTTAGAACAAAAATATTAATGTTTTTATCTATTTGTTTGTTCTAAGAAATCAAAAGCAAAAATCTTGACTTTAAGATATTAATCTTGCCTTCAAGATATATGTTTCTAAAGAATCTTATGATTAATCTGAAAATAAGGGTACAAGAAGAAATGGGATTTTATATTTATGTACCCATAGCAAAGCTTATGAAACATCATTCACAATGAATGTAAAAACATACATTTCAAAAAAAAAAAATCAAGGTCAAAGACTTCACTATGATGCCCATATTAAGTCTTCATAATAGGTATCTCTTAACGTGCTTCAAATTGATATTTACTTAAAGCTATCTGCAGAAATTATACTTCACATATGAATGTTTAAATTGAAAATCTGCAGAATTTGCCTCTTGGTTGAAATCAAATTTGACCAAGGGGCGCTATGGTCGAAGTCAAGGTCGACCTAAAATAAGCTTTGACAAAATGCTTATTTGGACATCATTTTATTGTACTTAATCTTAGTATACTTTTGATAAAGGTCAAAATCAAAATTTAAAATCATTTGTGACCTTAGAAGCTTTAAATTGCTTTAATTGAAAGATTAAGGGGGAGCTCATAAAAACAAATTTGATTATTTGATTAAGAAGCTCACAAAAATATTGTAAACATCATATGAAGCTTGTTACGACCTTAGTATTTTTACTCTTGGTTATGAAGAAATTTATGAATTTCATAAAAATGATATATCTTGTTCATAAAGGAACTCTCTAAGATTAAAGGATTCTCATTTCATTTCCAGGGCTTAACATCCCTTGTAAAATGGGTGATCAATCAATACACATATGCCATAAACTTAAAAGGAACTCATATCATTTCAAGGCTTAACATCCTTTGCAAATGATTGAGAAACAAATTGTGGCTAAATTAGACAAAAATGATATTAAATCCATGTTCCTAATAGAATATCTATTTAAGGGGGAGCATAGTATAAAATTAAGGGGGAGAAGAAATATAAAATATTCAACTTGGATATCTTTTTGAAATGACAAAGGGGGAGAAAGAATATAAAATCAAAAATATAAATGAGTTTCATAACATCTTGGCCAACACTCACTTGCAAAAGGTAGTCTGCAGGTATGAAACTCACATGCTTTATATTTCCTTATTTCATATTTAGGAAATGTTTGTCATCTTCAAAAAGGGGGAGATTGTTGGATAAATTGGACATTATGATAAATCCCTTTGTTTCGATGATGACAAACATTTCATTCTTGTTGATCTAACGTGCTACTTGAGTGTTGCAGGAATGAGGTGGATGACAAAGCTCTAGGGAATCTATATGCTTGAATGATTGTAAATGTCATGAAATGTAATCAATTGTAAACTTGTACAAATATATAATGTACAAGTACTTAGACTTCATGTAAATCAAGCGTTAGATCTTCCCTAGCCAATCACCACACTTAGATAGGTCATCCCCTTCAATAGTGTCACATATGCACACTCATGCACACACTTAGTGCCTTAATTGAAAGATTGAAATAGGGTCAATCTCGGTCGACAAACTTCTCGACCGAGACACTCTCGGTCGACAAACTTCTCGACCGAGAAAGACCCAAGTAGCCGTTAGACACAGCTGACAAGGTAGTTGGCATTTGGAGATGAACGTTGATCCAGAGAGCCTGTTGGTCGACAAAACTTCGACCGAGTAGGTATCTCGGTCAACAATTCCTCGACCGAGATGGACTCTGACAGCAACTGCAGAATAAAGTAACTAGCCGTTACTAATGCAACTAACTTATACCTAACGGCTAGTTAAGCACTTAGAACCCCCTAGAAAGTGTCTAGAACATCCTTAAGCACTTGTAGGCCATTCCTATAAATAGGACATGTCTTAGGACACCTAAACATACCTAAGCTACACTTGTGATACACTTGAGCATACACTTACAATTGGCAATCTGTTTTGAGAAATTGAGCAACACTTGCATTGGCGATTCCTCTACTTGCTCTAATTTCGTGTCCTATAGGCTAGTATATCCTATCCACAGCAATCACACCTCCATATACATTGGTTAGGAGATCTACACGCTTGATATAGGCAAATCAAGCCTTGTGCTTCAAAGGATAAGTGTAATTTCCTTTTTCCTTCTAGTTCCTTTTATTCTTTGTATTCTCCTTGGTACTCCTAGGGTTGGAGGCTGCGGATTGAAGAAGGTTCTTCTCAGAGGAGAAGGTGGACTTCAAGCTACTTCAAGAAGGCTATCGCAACGGGAAGCTACTTCAAGAAGGCTATTGCAACGGGAAGATACTTCAGGAGGAAGGCTGCTTCAAGGTTGGTGCAATTACTTCTAGGTGAAGGTTGCTTCAAGGTTGGTGCGATTACTTCTAGGTGAAGGCTGCTTGAAGGGTTTAGGGAGAGAATTGTAATTTTATGTAAAGTCCTTGCGAGGTAATAAAATTAATTTCTTTCCAAATCTCGGTTGGGTAAGCAACCGGGTAGTGGACTGACTATCTTAGTATTTGCTAAGGTAGGAACCACTCTAAATCCTTGTCCCCTTGTCCAATATTCTTGTGGTTGATTGTTTGAGTTAAGTAATTGTTAAAATATCTTTAAAACTCTATTCACCCCCCCTCTAGTGTTTTTCAGATGCAACCTGATATGATGGGAAACCGATATGAAAACAATGATCTATCCCATATATGATATGAGGTTGATTTAAGATGAGAAAAGTTAAAGTGATACCTAACCTGACATGACTACACGATATGGTGTTAAGGGATATGCCCTAACCAAATATGAAGATGTGGTTTCACCACATGATTAGACGGATACTTGTTAAGATGATATATGTGTCTTCAAATACAATAGAATAACATTATCAATCATGCTACTTGATATGGTAGGCATGCCTTTAATTATTAAGCTTGTCTAAAAGAGGTGAATTAAGTAATCTACATCCTAGTGAGGATGAGAGAGAAGCTAGGGTTGGAAAAATAATTATGTAATTAACATATGATAATACTCCTGAAATGAGTGGAGTATGAGTTCTGACATTAATCTTTGCTAATCAAATCTTGAAACCCTAATTGGTTGATTATAACCCTAATTCATAAGGGAGGATGTGTTCTCTAATATTTCATGGTTAAGACATGTGTTTGAAATTGTTGATAGCATTATATAATAACCACACAAGTATCTCAAGGCAATGAGCATGGCTAAGTAAAGAGCTATGATATTATATGATACAGATATAATGAGCTATGTGGACTATGTGAATAAATATCTGGGTCTGATGACCTAGAGGTAATGTTCATCTGCTAAGTGGTGACAATACTCAGTGATGAATGAAGGGTTTGAATACCCATGTGTGATGATGACAATAGATTGAGATTCTAAGTGGTCTATGTGTTTCAGTGAAGAAGAAAGTGTCTGATAGATGAAATTATGCTTTTCTTTGTAGCATTTGATATAATTCTTGAAACATTGGTTGATGAATTACTATTTTCATACATCTTAATAAGATAGATGTTATACATGTTCTTCATATTCCTTTTCAAGTAAATAGATGCTTTATTATTCTGTTCAGTTATATATATATATATATATATATATATATATATATATATATATATTTACGAGAGAACCTCCCTCGTAGAAACGCCACTTTTGTGACCCCCCTAGATAGTGTAAATTCTCGAGGCATGAGAGGGTGTGGTCCGGTCACCCCCCTCCCGTGCCTAGTTAGGGTGGCATCAATTTTATATTATTTCCTTTGATAATAATATTGTTAGCAGAGAGTTATATCTCTCGTTGGGACAATAGTCTCACCCCCCCTGGGATCCAAAAATTTTAGGTGGACGTGGACGAGGGACTAGGAACCGGACTGCAGAAGAAGGATCATATCAGCAAGGATAATAGTAGTATCTCAGGTTGAGTACGCTGTCTGTCAAGGTTTTGTAGACAGAAGTCTATATGTCATCTCTGTACTCTCAGGTCCTTGGGAGATAGTTCTTAGTGGTTTTCACAAACGACTTGAGATTTTGGTTTGCTTATCTTGAGGTTTTTATGTTGTTGTTGTGCATATTAAAGTAAAGCAACTGGTACTTGTTATCTTTGAGAAGAGACGGAACACTGAATGTATAATGTGAACCACATGTATATAAGGCTTTGGTTCCTTGTGTAAGAGTTTGTTGGGTAAAGGATCTATGTGCAAGATGGTTTTAATTTTTAGTGGTTTTTTTAATCCATTTTTTTATGTTTATTCCGCATAATTAGTAACGATTTGGCTGTCAATTTGGTGGCGGTCGTTACACTTGCCCAGTGAAAGTATTCCACATTTTGGAATAGTTTGATTTTCTGATCCTATCAAATCTCCCTTCATCGAGCTTATTTGCCATCTTTGAAGTGGTGGAAAAAATTACTTTCAGCTGCGAGGCCTTAAGCACATGTGTAGAATCATTCATTATGAATCTGGTGGCATCTTCACCTTGATATTGCGCCTTCTCCAAAGATCTGAAGAATTCGTGGGTTGCTTCAATGTAGGTCTCTTGGACCTCATATAATAATTTGTACAACCCGCATATAGTCAAAATATCTTTGCAATAGCTGAAAGTACCTAGAGCTTGCATGGTGTGCACACATGCATACCTTGTAGGAATCACCCGCCTTGTAGTGCACTCGGGTGGCCAGGTTTTACAGACACCCTTCTTGTTGTCCCTTTTTCATATGTAACTTCCTCAACAAGTTGTTTCCCAACCCATTTTATTCTGTCCTCCTCCAATATTGTCAAAAAGTCAACCATCTCATCCTCCACCTATTCGCTCGTGTCGTCTCCCTTCTCTTCCTCATAGTTGTGGGACCCTGAACTTGTGTCCAAGTTTAAAGGCACTATATCTATTGGTGCATCATCTTTTTCTTCCTCTCAACTAAAAACTTCTGTCGCGTGGGCTATTGTGTAGCATGAGGTTGAGTTGAAGATCTAGCGTGCCTCACTGAAGTAGGCCACGAAGGTAAGCATGATGATGATGTGCTAGTAGCTTTCTTGGCCCTTCTCTCTTAGGCAGGAGCATGGACTTCAACTCAATCAACTATTAATTTCATTAGGGTTGGTGTATCATGGATCTGAAGTGTGGTAGCTTGAGGAGGATCGGAGATGAGAGCCAATCATAGATGTTGACCTTTGAAAGGAGTCTGAAATGGAATTTGATGACAACAATGTTAGGTTGTGTGACAGTGGGGCGATGTTAGAGTTCTTATTTGTATGGTTCTTTCCTCCCAATGGGATCCTCATGGTGTTCTTAAACCCCTTCTTGATTGCTTTCCCCATCTTCTTCATCTTCATAACAAATCTAGTGGAAAATGAAAGAGTAAAAGCAATTAATGCACTTCCAGATGGTTTATGTGGAATCTCCTTGGAAGTTAAGACACAGAGGATGGGGGAGGAAGAAAAATGGAGTTGGAGGTAGGGTAAAACTATTAGGGGTGAAGGGAGCTTCAATCTGGAGTTTTGGCGCTTTAGGAGGTGATTATGGGGAGAGTCGATTCACCCTAGGTCATTGTTCTTTGCGGAATGGGAAGTCTGTGTGAGTGGAAATGAGGGAGGATCATGTTGGAGGAGAAGAATTCGGGGGGTCTGAAGTGGTGGGTCCAGGCCAGCACGACCGTTCTAACCCCAACACGGCTATGCTGGATTAACACCAGAATGATTGTGTTGATCTGAATCACTTGAGGTGTTACTATATAAACGACCGTGCCAACACTATCGTTCTGTGCAAGAACAGCCGTGCTGGATCTCCCAAGGCTGAAAAATTTCCAAAATTCACAAAACTCTCAATCACTCATATCTCAATATGTAACTTTGATTCGCTTGATATTTTATCAATATTTTCCCTTGAATTTCACCCTTCCTCTCAAGCTTCAACTTGTTTCTCATGTCATAATAAAAAACTAAATAAACTATCAAACACAAGTTTGCATGTGTGTATTTCTTGGAATGTGTGAAACTAAAGAAAAAGTATCAAGAATTGAAGGTTAGGTGCAAAAGTTTCCAAACCTAGGTGGGTTGCCTCCCGCTAGTGCTAAATTTTGCGTCTTCATCAGAGCTTATTAATTCTTGGTTCTCTCATCCTCTTGGGACCCTCTGAGTATCTTTGAGGTATATGTCTCTCTCGTGTGCATTCAACACATCTCTTCATCGATGGGGATTTCTGGAACTAGCATCACAATATCAAAATTTTGGTTTGCCTTGCCTGGACCAACTTCAACAACAACCTTCAATCTTTGTTCATTAACAATGAATTCCTTTGCACCTTCCTTGTCACATATCAAAATAGCACCTGAAGGGTACACATTCTTGACTTGATAAGGTCCTTCCCATATAGATCTAAGGTTTTTGGGAAATAACATTATCCTTGAATTATATAGCCACACCCATTGTCCAAGCTCAAAACTCTTCTTTTTGATCAACTTGTCATGCAAGAACTTTGTTCTTTCCTTATAGCTCTTTGACAATTCATAGGCTTCATGCTTCATCTCTTCCAACTCATGGGGATGTAGTTGTTGGGTTTTGTGGAGGAAACATGCATGACCATGCAACCCGCAACAGGATCTCGTTGACAATAACGTATTCAAAAAGAGTGTTCGTAGGATATACCTTGTCGCGGAGCAAGTCAGGCGACACCCCCCACATGATGGTGTGCAATGTTGCTGGCTTACACAGAGGGTACTTCTCTCCCTTCTTCTGAAGGCGTCGCGGGAAGATCCGACGGTGCTCCTTTCATGTGGTGATGTACGTCACTCGTAGCACGTATGGACGGTTGTTGACGTCCTCCAAACGCAGGCGTCTCATCGTCTGCATCTCTACTTCATCCACACAGATGGATTGAAACTCCACATCATGCTTCCTAAGCTGGAAGGAGTAGTCTTTGTGTGATGACATGCTAGCATCACAATGCTCTCTTTTCTCTCCTGAGGATGATGATGACTAGGGTTTACGTACGTAAGCATAAACTAAAAAGTCTCTCTCAATATCTTGTAAAGATTTAGACCGTAAAGCCCCTTTAAATAGGAGACGAAAGGAAGTAGGGTTTTCTAAACCCATCAGTAAATAGAATTATTACGTTAATTAAAATGCTCATGGATTAATGAGGATATTCTGGAATTAATTAATTAACCAAATAATCATATTAATTGATTAATTAATATCCAACTCCATGCAATCACTCAGGATGGCTCTATGGGCATATATACCAATAGACTCCCACTTGCACTTAGAGCTAGTCACTCCAATTAATTGGCTTAAATATTTTAATATATTCCAATATTATTCTAATGGATTACATAAATTTTTTAGTAATCAATGTGATTCGGAACAATTCTGATCAAATCTACAATTATACCCCTATTCCAACACATCCTATGTGTGTGACCCAGTAGGCTTCAAATTACATTGATAGTGATATCTAAAATCATATTATGATTTAATAAGCAATGATTGGTATCTAGTAAGACTTTATTTCCACCCAAGTAGTTGGAAAAGTTGGAGAACAACTTAACCTATCATTCATGATTGGTGTTACAATGATTGTATAGTTCCTTTGTCGTTGATATCCATATTGAACTCCAGTCATGGAACTGTTATCCTCTTCAACATTCAATCCATGTTCCTTGAACTAGAGAAGACTGTCTGAGATATATGTAAGCTCAATATCATATATTGACTCATATCAGCATGTCCATGCATTTCTCAGTCTCGCTTATCAAGTGGCCGGAATATCAAACTCCTGTAGGAAGGACAAATTCCATCTACATCACTCACAGTCATCCCCATATGTCACAGTGCATCCAAGCACCATCTTTATGGCAATCCTTATTCAAGACCACATTGGATGATGTCAAAGTACATCGAACGACATGTGATAAGTGTAGTGACGTCAGGTCTAAGAACCACAATCACCACCATCATTATGAGATGTCACTCTAACTACCAATCATGGTATCCCCATGTCACTCTCAAGGTGGGTATGTCTGATACACTGTTCTCTAACAAGTATCTATGTATTTGGTTTGATATCTCCATATCATGAATAATGAGATTCTTCCATCAACCAACATATATTCTAATCTTATGTGTTATTGATGTCTATGGATACTTCCACAATAACACCTGATTAGGCAAAAAATAAGAATACATACTCTTAGCATACATATGATCTCACTGTTCAGGTCATCAACTCGAAGACATATGTCATTGAGTATATTATTCTGTATACATCTATAAGTTTTGTGGTCATATCACAATATAAAACACAAACATATAGATTGGAAACTTTCCTTTATTGATTTGATCAATGTAGTATTACAAATCATTTACATAGTATCCCATTACAATCATCAAATGATAGTCTCCATGGGCATACATACCAACATATTCCTACTAGCAGTTATCCCAATCACTCATGAATCTCAATCCAAGTGATCGAACATGTCCGTCATGTTTTTGCTGTGAAAGTGCTTTTGTGAGCGGGTCATCCACATTGCTTTCTGTAGGTACTCTGCAAATCTTCACATCTCCTCACTGTACAATCTCTCGTATGATATGGAACCACCATAGAATGTGTTTGGAACGTTGATGTGATCTTGGTTCTTTAGCATGTGCAATTGCTCCGTTGTTTTCACAAAACAACTCAATTGCATCACTAGCACTTAGAACCACTCCAAGTTTAGAAATGAACTTCTTGATCCACATAGCTTCCTTTTCAACATTAGATGCGGCAATATATTTGGCTATTGTATAATTTGCAACCATCTCTTGCTTGGAACTATTCCAGCTCACAACTCCATTATTCAGGAAAAACACAAATTCAGATTACGATCTATAGTCATCTTTGTCAGTTTGGAAGCTAGCATCGATGTAACCCTTTACCACGGGCTCTTCCTCACCACCGTATACTAAGAATTGATCCTTAGTCCTTCTCAAGTACTTTAGGATGTTCTTTACATCTGTCCAATGATATTCACTTAGATCTGACTGATACGGGCTCGTCATGCTCAAAGCATACGACACATCAGGACAAGTACTCACGTACATGATAGATCCAATTGCTGATGCATATGGAATCTTACTCATGTGTGCCCGTTCATCACATGAACTAGGACATTACACTTTGGAGATTGCAACCCCATGGGACATGGGCAAGTTTCCTCTCTTAGAACCCTCTATGATAAACCTCTTTAGCACATTGTCAATGTATGTGCTCTGGCTTGGGCCTAGAAGCCTTCTAGATATATCTCTATAGATCTTGATTCCCAGTATATAGGATGCTTCGCCTAAATCCTTCATAGAGAAGGTCTTCCCCAGCCAAGCTTTTACTGTCTGAAGAGTAGGGATGTCATTTCCCATCAATAGTTTGTCATCCACATACAGTATCAGAAATATGACTGTGCTCCCACTAACCTTTTTATAAACACAAGGTTTATCTTTATTTTGACTAAAGCCAAACTTTTTGACTACTTCATCAAAACATAGATTCCAGCTTTGAGATGCTTGCTTTAATCCATAGATTGACCTTTGTAGCTTACAGACTTTATTGGCTTCCTTCAGATTGATAAAACCCTCAGGTTGTGTCATGTACACATCCTCGAGTAAAATCTCATTAAGGAATGCTATTTTAACATCCATCTGCTAAATCTCATAGTCATGATTAGCTGTAATGGCAAGCATGATCCTGATGGATTTAACCATGGCAACTGGTGAGAAGGTCTTATCATAATCAACACCTTAAATTTGACGCAATCCTTTCACAACCAATCTACCTTTATAGGTTTGAACATTTCCATCCATGTCGGTCTTCTTCTTGAAGACCCACTTACACCCTATGGGTTTTACCCCTTCAGGTGAATCCACCAAGGTCCATACCTTGTTGGTGTACATGGATTCCATCTCTGATCTCATGGCTTCGAGCCATTTCTCAGATTCTGGTCCCTTAGTAGCTTCTAGACAGGAAGTTGGCTTATCTGCTATGCCCAATTCGTCACTGTCTTGAGTCATGAGAAATCCAAATCTCTCAGGCTCAAGTCGTGTCCTGCTAGACATAAAAGGTTCATGTATTACATTTGGAGCTTGACATTCCACAATAGTTTGTGAGTCTTCATGTTCCTTATGTACCTCCTTGAGTTCTCTGCTTTCTTGTTGATCTCAAACTTCTTGAGCTCTACACTCCTCCCATTGATTACTTTGGAAATAAATTCCTTTTCAAGAAATACAACAATCCTAGCAACAAACACTTTGTTGTCAGTTGGTATGTAGAACTAGTATCCCTGAGTTTCCTTAGGGTATCCAACAAAATAGCATTTTTTAGATTTGGGTCCAAGCTTTTCAGGAAATTGTTTCCTAACATAAGCTTCACATCCCCAAATATTTAACATAGACAAGATGGAACGATTCCCATTCAATATATCATATGGTGTCTTTTGAATCGATTTGGAAGGGACAAAGTTAAGTGTAAACACTGCAGTTTCAAGAGCATATCCCCAGAACGATATTGGAAGTTTGGCTGAACTCATCGTTGATCGTACCATGTCTAATAATGTACGATTCCTTCTTTCTGACACATCATTATGCTATGGTGTACCAGGTGGAGTCCATTGTGATACAATACCACAGTCTCTCAGAAGGTCCTCAAACTCTTAGCTTAAGTATTCGCCACCTCGATCTAAACGGAGTGCTTTAATACTCTTACCAAGTTCCTTCTCTACTTCATTCATGAAAGTCTTGAACATTTCAAGAGTTTTCGACTTGTGTTTCCTAAGATATACATAGCCATACCTACTGAGGTCATCAGTGAAGGTAATGAAGTATTGATAGCCTCCTCTAGCATTTGATCTAAAAGGTCCACATACATCAATATGTATGAGCCCTAGCAGATCACTGACTCTGTCACTGTGTCCAGTAAAAGGAGTCTTGGTCATCTTGCCTAATAAACAAGCCTCACATGTCTCTAATGATTCAAAATCAAAAGAGTCTAGATAACCATCCTTATGGAGTCTAGATATGTGCTTCTCTTTTATGTGCCGAAGACGACAATGCCATAAGTATGTTTTGCTTGAGTTGTCATGTTTTAGCCATTTAGTATTTATGTTGTATATGCTAGTCTCAAGTTCTAACAAGTAGATACCATAAGACATAGGGGCATTTCCATAAAAGATCTCATCTTTATAAATAGAAATCATTCCATTCTTAATGCAAAATTCAAATCCACTCTTGTCCATACAAGATACAAAAATAATATTTCTATTAATGGTAGGTACATAATAGCAATTCTCTAATTCTATTACAAGGATCGTAGGCAAAGATAAACTAATAACTCCAACTACAGTGGTAGAAACTCTTGCTCCATTAGTGACCTGCAGTTCGACTTGACCCTTTCGTAAAGGCTTACTTCTTATCAGATCCTGCATATTTGAACATATGTGAGATCCACATCTGGTATCTAGTACCCACGATGAAGAAGTATTTAAGTTTATCTCAATAACATAGATACCTGAAGTGAAGATCTCTATCCCCTTCTTCTTCTTCCTCAGTTCCTCTAGGTAGAATGGATAGTTTCTTTTCCAATGTCCAGCCTGGTGACAATGGTGACAACTACCTTCTTTAGAGATCTGACCTTTAGCTTTGAGCTCATATGACTTTGTCTTATGCTCGGCTTTAGAACCTTTCTTAGCCTTGCCTTTGCCTTTTGACTTTCCCTTTGCCCTACTGACCATCATCACAGACTTGGGCTTGTCTTTCTTCATCTGTGCTTCAACTATCCTCAACATACCCAACAATTCTAACAATGACTTGTCAAGATTGTTCATGTTGTAGTTAATGACAAAATGACTATATGATTCAGGAAATGATTGCAGAATCACATTAGTGGCCAACTCTTGACCTAGGGGAAATCCTAGCTTGGATAGGCTTTCCACGTACCCAATCAAAGTGAGTATGTGAGTACCAATTAATTCTCCCTCTTTCATCTTGCTTCCAAACAAAACCTTGGAGACATCATATCTCTCATGTCTTGTGTGATGGTGATACATGTTCTTGAGATATGTTACCATCTCCATGACATTCATGTTCTCATGCTTCTCTTACAACTCATAGTTCATTGAGCACAACATCAGACACTTGACATCTACGACATCATCAATGTGCTTCTTGTAAGCATCCTTTTCAGCCTTGGGCGCATTTGAGGCGGGTTCCGCTAGCTCTGGTATTTCAAGGATATAAAGCTTATGCTCCTACGTGAGAACAATTCTCAGCATTCTAAACTAGTTTTGAAAGGTGATTCTTGTAAGTTTGTCCTTCTCAAGCACCGATCGTAATGAGAATGTGTGAGTGTGGTTTGCCATTTGATTGCTACAAAAGAAAAGTTTACATTTAGTCCAAAATAGTTTGACTTGTAAAGATTTGATAAACAAAATTAATTAGGCCTTTAATTAATTATGCTCCCACTATTTTATTCAAATTGATAGCCCTCACTATCAACTCGAAAGATTGCAACGTACAACCTTATAGTGAGCCAACATCCAAAATAATTGGATCAATGCCCAACCAACACTGACATCAAAGACCAAATACTAAGGTAGGCAACTTTTACCAATTGCATCATATGCAACTATTGGATAGATGATCATACACAACTCCTTGCCATGATGCATCTATGTGCCTCTAGGTACTTGATCCTATCAAGGTTCCCTAGTTTATTTCAACCCATAAGCCAACACGATGAATGTGCACCCTGCAAAGGCAGACCCACACACTTTCATGAGATAGACAGTGTACCACGCGGAGGCATGCCCACACATAATTGATCAAGTTTTTCATGTGTGTTGCT
The DNA here is from genome assembly GCA_963693085.1 of Alisma plantago-aquatica. NCBI lineage: Eukaryota > Viridiplantae > Streptophyta > Magnoliopsida > Alismatales > Alismataceae > Alisma > Alisma plantago-aquatica. The sequence goes on along the minus strand of OY856410.1, from coordinate 726,505,687 downwards.
TTATGGAAGGCAACTAAAACTTTATATTATTAATTGAGGGGTTTATTAATACATATACATATCCAAACACCACATACTTATAGTAGATATCATATACTACTATATCCATAACTATAAATGATAGACATGCAATCAAAAACAATAATACATCAATTATGGCCATACTATTGTAATCCTTTGGAGCAACAAAGGATTACAATCCACCTAAGGTCTTATAAATCTCATGTAACAACACCTACGAATCAACCTGTAAGGATCAGCGTTACAATGAACAATTTCATGGATGCTCCATGAGGTTGAGACTTCAAGTTGCTTCTTAGAATTGGATCTTCATGTTGTTTCTCCATGGACGCTCCTTGGAGTTGGATCTTCAATTTGCTTCTTAGAATTAGATCTTCATGGTGCTTCTCCATGGACGCTCCTTGGAGTTGGATCTTCAAGTGGCCTCCTTACATCAAGTTTACAAAGACTAAAACTAATCCTATCTCTATTACATCATATGAGTACAAATATAAAGAGAAAGAATTAATTACACTTTGAAATGAGAGATAAGGCTCGACATGCAAGCTGAATACTTTATACAAAGGATCCACATACAACTATTATACATCCATAGCATTCATAAACAAACATATCTACAATATTCACAACCACATTCATTCACAACATTCACAAAAGGGGATTCTAGGCCATAAGTGTGCATGCATTCGCCACATAAAATAGATTTTGAAGGTGACGTGTATGATATCATAGGTATATCTATATATACGTATATACATATTAAAATTAGAGTACTTTTAATGCGGGGCATTTCCTATTAAATAAATTTTTAACTCCCACACAGACTATGCGGGGTACACAGGGGCAACACCCCTGTGCGGGGATAAAAGTCTGTGAAATTTTACTTCTGCGCACTTAATAAATCAGTATTTTCCATAGTTGACCCCATCCGAAACGTAAAAAAAAGAAGTCTGGGGCGTATGTGGAATTATATTTAGATATGCACATTATAAAATTTAAGTTCACATCGTATACAACCATAGAAAATAGTATACAACGATTCGATCATATCGAAATGAATATAAATATGTCATAGATCGACGTTGCTCTGATACCATTATTGGATTTTGTGGAGGAAACATGCGTGGCAGAAGCAACCAAAAAATATATTTCCGCGCAACCCGCAATAGGATCTCGTCGACAATAGCGTATTCAAAAAGAGTGTTTGTAGGATATACCTTGTTGCCGAGCAAGTCAGGTGACACCCCCCCGCATGATGGTGTGCAATGCTGCTGGCTTACACAGACGATACTTCTCTCTCGTCTTCCAAACGCGTTGCAGGAAGATATAGTGGCGCTCCTTTTGTGTGGTGATGTACGCCGCTCGTAGCGCGTATAGATGGTCATTGACGTCCTCCAAACGTAGGTGTCTCAGTGTTTGCGTCTGTACTTTGTCCATGCAGATGGACTGAAACTCCACATCACACTTCCTAAGTGGGAAAGAAGGAGTAGTCTTTGTGCGATGACGTGCTAGTGTCGCGGTGCTCTCCTTTCTCTCCCGAGGACGGTGTGGCTAGGGTTTACATACGTGAGTGTAAACTGAAAAGCCTCTCTCAATATCTTATAAAGATATCGGCCATCAAGCCCCTTTAAATAGGAGATGAAAGAAAGCAGGATTTCCTAAACCCATCGGTAAACAGAAAGACTCGTTAATTAAAATGCTCGTGGATTAATTAAAATATTCTGGAGTTAATTAACCAAATAATCGTAACAATTGATTAATTAATATCTGACTCCATGCAATCTCTCAGGATGGCTATATGGGCATATTTACCAACAGTAGTTTCCTTCTAACTCTGGCGGTGTCCACATACATGTCCATAGATTTCAAAGTCTATAGTATATTGTGTTGCATCTGAATGGGTAGATGGCAGCTCTTACTAGTAAAGAGTGGGCCCCAATAGGGGATCCACTCTTCATTGAATAGAGAAATACAAAATCTTCCTTTTCTAATATTATAGCAAAGGAGGTGTTTCATTCATTTCTCAAATGGTGTGTATTACAGAGCAAGATAATGAATAAGAAACATAAACAAAACTATTACAAAGTTACATGATTGTTCCCCACCATAAAAGGTGATTTATAAAAACTTGAACTAAATACTACAAATAAATCCACTAGCAGAGAGTAACCTAGTAATTCCAAGCTATCCTTAAGTTCATGTTATGTAGGTGGTATTCTTGAGTTCTTGTCTTCTAATGTACCTAAGCCTGGGTGGAAGGGAACATCACCCAGAACATAGGAAACAACATAGAGGTCAACAAAGAGCTGAGTAAGTATGCATAATAAACACTTTGGGCATTATATTGGGGTAAAGTGAAAAAAGAGATGTTCCCACAAGGAGGGGCTATTTGCAATGAGGAAGGTTCAAAAGAATTATACAAGAGAAATGAGACATATCAAAATGCAGATTATAAAAATGAGAATAAAAGTGTCTTGCCATAACGGTTTTCAGCAATCTTAATAGAAAATAATAATCTTACATGCATAATAATGTAGACCAAATATACCTAAAACATGGCCATAAAATCATAGGATCATGGCCTAAAAAGTAAGGGTAGATTCGTACACATTGGGAAGAATACACATGCTCTTTATAAGTATAGTTGTACATAAGTACCACTATTCTAGAGATTTTAGTCAAATGTGTAGCATGCATAAACAGAGAAGTAAGACTAGCATTTTAGTCAATTTCACATAAAAAGACTATCACAGAAGGATGGATCCAAGAAAACATTATAAAAGAATAAATCAACAACCACATGAATTTGTATGAATCTGAGTAAGAGAATATGAATGTCCATAATTAAGTTTTAAGTAAAACTGATAGTTCAAGAGATGCCTCATTAAAAGAATGTAGTTTTCAATCAAATAATTCCCAAAAAATGAATAGATGGTGTACATACCTGATCTTCACTGCCAAAGAATAACTCTATCGGTATAGTTTAGTCCACAAAGTCATGTTTCATCCTAGAAACATGTTTGGTGTGTTAGTTCAAGTGAAACTAATATGTTTACACATTCCTATTGTACTTATATATGTATATCTTTCCTAAATTTGATAGCCTAGGGTTGTTAAACTTATTAGGTGTACATATGATTCCTTAGATATGTATTTTAGTTTTTATGTCTATTTCAATCACATAAGCCAAAGTGTGACAAGGTTACATATATGAATGTGTAATAATATGCATTCATTTAGTCTAGGTCTTGTAATTAATTTCCCTCTTTATATCATATATCTTAATTTGGTCAACTAAACCAAGGATGTGTTACATGAGATATTATTCAAATTCATACCCTAATATGTTACTCATACTAATAAAGTTGATAACATTAGGTGTACAGGAATTGAACATATCAATATTCATATTTTCATTACGGATAGACCAACATGTATCCACATGACCATTGTTAAGCAGATTGTCAGATGATAAGGATCATTGCTATAGACAATATTATACCTTATATACTTCAATTACTATGAATACTGAGAGTCTAAGTCTATATAAATTATTTCCCCCCCGGTTGTAATATGATAATATCGGTATACTGTATATGTATGTATACTAACATGATACAATATGTATGTCAGAATGACTTATCCAATGTGTATATATATATTTGAATATTGAGATTATCTTCACAATGTACTATCTAACCTATCATTATTTTACTAACTTATTTATTAAGAAATGAAATGCAGTAATGAATATACAGACATATGAGGTTACAGATACATTCCATATTGTCAGGCCTGGATGCATTGAACCGGTGATGCTGAGGTAGATGATGGTGGAAGGCCAAGTCAACGCGGCGGCAAGGCTGAGTAGAACTGAGGACATGTTCCCATCGTATTTGGTGGCCTGATTAGATTTTGGTGACCTGGTGATCTGAGTCTGCTAGTTTGAGAGTGATCTATAGGTCTATCGACAACCATCCTAGCAGACGCCAAGGACTCTGTCGATGGCCTGCCGTTCCAGGAAGATGGAGGAGGCAGTGATGTTCTCTCAACCACGACGCAGCGGGACTTGTATACGTAGGGATGAAGGAGATTGGGGGTGTTGATGATGATCACCTCAAGGATTGTGATTTCATGGTATTAGGCGGCCACTTTGCCTATCGCGGACCATCTGCAGTAGGCGGCTGCAGATTTGCCACGGTGGTCGGGCATGAGGAAGACCCGCGGATGTGGATTGTAGTGTTTTTGGCAGCGATGGGGTAGGCATTTTAGGTTGCTAATGGTTGATGCAGGTCTAGTTGGCGCTCAAGAAGCCCCAGTCTACATCTCATGTGAATCTCGTGGGAGTGGTTCAGCAGACTGACTGCCCTCCTCAAAGGTCAACCTCATGGAGAACACAAACTTTATTGGAAAAAAACCCAAATAGCACACTTTTGTAAAAATATTTACCAATATAGCACTCTCCCTAACTTATTTCCCAAACTAGCACACTTTTAGCTAAAAGCGCCACCTTAATTGGCGTTTTTCTGGTGTCGGACTGAAACCGCCACATTACGTGGCACTTTACAAACTACCTCTTGGAACAGTAAGGACAAGATGAACAACTCACTTAGTAATGAATCCGCTATCTGCGGTTATGTAATCGGACTCAAGACGATCAAAGATCCAAAAGAATTCTTGTAATAACAACAATGTCGCATAGGGCGCTCCAAACGTGGTTATGCTTCCGTACCACTGTGCTTCTATCTAGGCTTCATGTTACCATCGGAGAATTGGAAGATGAAGATCAGGATCAGGCTGAAGGCGCGATGATCAGCACATTGGAAGGAATCTCCAGTTCTTCCAACATCGTCGTTGCAACGGCAACAACGTCTTGTTGGTGTTCTGTGGCAGGGGACCGGTCCAACAAACTCGCAGTGCTCGACGGTGAGAATAGCGCAACGTCCAAACTGCTTAGAATCTCGTCGAACTCAAATTCACCAGTATTCGTCGGAGGTGACACCAAACTCTGGACCAAGAACTGGCAGGTCGACTTCTGGTGATGCAATCGCCTCACTCGAGGATGAGGTAGACGAGGAGGTGTCGACATTATACTCAATGATGGTGAAGGAATCCGGTTCGCTGAGCAGCTTGTCCCCGCCAGCACCCACGAAATCTTTCGCCAGGCAGTTCGGCGGTATTGTGGCGCCCTCGTAACGTCCGACACAAGGTGTGGTTGAGGTGCATGCCACCGGCGCCGCCACATCTTGTGATACACGCCAAGGGAGAGCCCACCCCAAAAGCTAGCTTGTAGGGGGGAGAGCCCTTGGTGTATATCTACCCAACCTTGGTATCCCATTCTACCAAGGTGGGATTATTCGTATCAATCCCTCCCACTTAAGGTCCGACGCCCATGGCGGACCCATGGCGAAGTGGCTGGTTACACTTAGTTGACCCGGCTTCCACACCAAGGCATGGTGGAGTGGCTTCCTTTTCTACACTCGACCTTGTCGGCCAATGTTTACACCATGGCTCCCCGGAGTGGCTTTCACACTCACTCGAGCCTTAAATGGGCCTAGATCTGATACCAATTGATACACGCCAAGGGAGAGCCCACCCCAAAAGCTAGCTTGTAGGGGGGAGAGCCCTTGGTGTATATCTACCCAACCTTGGTATCCCATTCTACCAAGGTGGGATTATTCGTATCATCTTGCGCGGATTTTCTAGAAGAAGCTAGACTGCCATCTCTGTCATCGGTGTCGGCGTCGTGCAGTGGACCAACTAAAAGCATCTCGTCCATAGACGAAGAACTCATGCTCATGCAACAAGTTGGGGAATGGAGATCAGCAGATTCTTCAGAGACGACGCTGTACTCTGGACCAAGAACTGACAGCCCGTATTCGTCCAAAGACTCCGCACTACTTACTGCCAAAAAATCAATGAACACGCCACATAATGTGGTGTTTACCTACTCTGTTACTATAAAGCACCAAATGATGTGGCAGTTTCGGTCTGAACAAAAGAGAAACGCCAAACAATATGGCGCTTTTGATCTCAACACCAAAAAAATGCCAATTAAAGTGGCGCTTTTAGCTAAAAGTGTGCCACTTTGGGAAATAAGTTAGGAAGAGTGCTATATCGGTAAATATTTTGACGAAAGTGTGTTGGGTTTTTTCCCAACTTTATTTAGCCTGTGCTGACGGCCGCAAGGAGGCTGTGGAGGTTATAAACACCATCACAGGAACGAAAGCTAGATCGGATGGTTGTTTTATTGTTGCATAGACCAGGGAGGAAGGAGATGAAGAAGAAATAAGAGGAACCAAGAAGGTTCAGTTAGGGCTAGGGGGAGTCCATGGGAGATGTGAGGAGGAGGCAGTAGATGAGTGGAGTAGGGTTTCGAATATGGGCATGTAGTGTCTCTACGCCAACCACAGACGACGCCAAGTCTTGTGGCCACGGTGGTTGGGCACAGGGAGAGGGATATGGGCATATGGCAATCAGCCTGGTCCCTGGAGGCTTTGAGCCTCACCGTCACCTACTCCTAAGCCATGGCAGTGGTGGCTCACTGTCAGGGGCGACGATGGCTACCGAGAACTAGGAGGGGAGAGGGAAGGATGGAAGACGCTGAGTTGCATTAGCATCGAATATGCTGGAGGGGGTTGTGATGTCGCTAGGGATGAAGAAGGTGATGATCTCTGTGTTGGCATGTGCCGTCAAAGACCCCTTGGGGGTGATGGCACCCTACTGCAGTCATGCTAGCCGGCACATGGGTGGAAGAGCGACGACTGGCATCAATAAACTGAGAGGAGAAGATATTGGTGGCTAGGATTTGGTGGATACAAGATGAAGAAGGAGGAAGACGAAGAAAAAGGAGAAGAAGAAGAAGTAATAGGGGAGGGAGGTGGAGGAGGAGTGAATTGTTTCTCATCACCCAGCGAACCGGTCATCTGCGGATTCAGGATGTGCGAGCGTGCGGTGAGGGGAAAAACAACTGACAGCCATTGCCGAAGAAGGCCGGGTATTTGCTACCCGAACTGGGTGACAAATAAGTGATGCCAATTCAATGTATTTAACTTACTTGATTAAAAACTTAGCTTATTTGATTCATTTATTTCCTAGATCACATTGAGAGAGCAACACCATCCAAATGAGTTGAAAATTTCAAAATAGGCTAATTAGGATATGAAGGATTCAACCAAGTGAGACTGCCATTTGGAGTGTCAAGATGATTGGAACCCAGTTGGCTGAAGTTTTGCATGAAATGGGCACCAACCGACCGACTCAATGGGTGAACCGGTTAGCTCGGGTTGATCGAGATGACCGATTCACCTGGTAAACTGATCGTCTAGGTTGTGTCAGGGGAAGGTTCCAGTAACTTTCCAAAATTCATGATAAAGATTAATCGTTTCAATTTCTCAAATTCTATTGATGCAAGGAAATGATGTTTAACATTAATTAGAAATGAATTGCCAAAATGATGTGTGATCATGAAACTATGAAACAATCTGTTTGTAGTATGAACCAATTGGATCATGTCCCAGACAACCATCTCAGTTTCCAACCAATCAGTTTAGCACTCAGAGGTTGCAAAAATTGAAGATCTTTTGGTCCCTTCCACTCCCACACGGATTGGGAATCCAAACCCTAACCCCTCCTATAAATAAAGGGATACTAGGGGCTTCCCTGAACACAACCCAATTGCTTCTGACAATTGTTGTCCTGTCTGGTTGTGGTAACCAACATAGAGGCCAAGAAAGTCGTACCAGCTAAAGGGAGGGATAGAAAGGGAGAAACAATTGTCAGCGAGCAAGTTAGTGACAAGTACACCAATGGGAGGGACAAATCATTTTGTTCATTCTAGTAGGATGAAAAGTGTTTTAGGCAGTCTGTGTGGAATTCCATAGAGGCGTGGAGGTTGTTGTCTGTTGTCTATCACTAGGAGGATAATGTCAACCTACAGTCTGTGGTGCAGACTAGGAGGCACAACACTTAGACAAGTCCCAGTACAACTAGAAGACAGTTGCACATCTACAACGATGAGGAGATGTTTGTGGACTTGCTCCAGGTCCAGGTATATCCTCAAAACCATCCTTCCCATCTTATAGTTATTGACACAATTCATTAGTTTATGGAGAATATGGTAGTTAAAATTTTTGTTTCCGCTGCCTATTCTGTAGCCATATTTCCCTACAGTGGTATCGGAGCCACATCATCTACTATATTTTGGGATAATTGATATGATCAAATTTTTTGTTTTTATCGATTAATTAGTGCATGTGATACGAATAATTTTATCTGATCAAATACCACACATAATCCCAAACTAATATATATATATATATATATATATATATATATATATATATATATATATATGAGATATATGATATATATTTGCAATCTACATGCGTCGCCCTAAAAGTGAGTTTTGATGGTGGACGTGTGACGTGGTTATGGTCAATAACCCCTAGTACCTGTGTATGGTTGTGTGGTTGGTTAATCCTATTTATCTTGGCTTGCATACCAAACACCTATCTTATATTCCCAATGTAAAAGTTAATTATCTCCTACCTCTACTCCCCTTGAATGTAACTCGAGGTCTCTCAATAATAATGTAAGAGTAGGATAGTTTAATTTCTTATTATGACAAAGAAGAAATATGTTGTGATGACTGTCTCGAAGGTGAGATGAATGGCTGGAGGACCGAGGAGAACCACATACATGAGCCGAACCAATCGTATGGTGGAGCCAACTGATAGGCTAGAGGATCCAACAAATGGTGTATAGAAGGACCAGATGACCAGTGAGACAAACAACCAACCGACCGACCAGGAGGTGAGCTGACCGGTTCAAGGGTTGAACTGATCAACCCAAATTGGCAAGCATATATCTTCATCAACAATAGGTTTCTGCATGTGATGTAGACCCTAGGTTGTGGTAATTCCTTGTGGCTATAAGGAATTACATTAGTATGTCCATAACCATTGCTTTTTGTTTATTTCATGTTTTCATTATGGGATATAACTTGTATATGATATATACTATATATATTATGGTTGGATAAAGTATATGTATTTATAAATACAAACTCCCTCAAATAAAATGTTAAGTCTTAGATTCTTTCTAAAAGAATCACACATGAAAATCTTGATCAACCAAGCGTAGGTTACACCTTAGCATGGTGCATCGTCTATCTCATGAAAGTTTGATAGTAGTAATGTAGGTTCTGCCCTAGCAGGGTGCATTACTATTGTATCGGATTTTGGGTCAGACTAGAGTGGTGATTCTTAGAGCATCTAACCCTAGAGGCATGCAAATGATTATGGTAAGGAGTTACACATCTCATCTATCCAAGAATTGCATATGATACAATTTACAAAAGTTGCCTATCTTGATAATTGTCTATGTATTGTAGCATTGGTGGGGTCATATTTGAATTATCTTGGATCTTGGCCCACTAGAATATTGTACACTGCAATACTCCAAGTTCATATAAAGGCTATCAATTTGAATAAAATAGTGGGAGTGATAATTAATTAAAGATCTAATTGATATCATAAAAAATTTCAAATCAAATCAAAATGATTTTTGAAAAATGCAAAATTTCTCTTGTAGAATCAAATGATGAACAAATATGTATTGGGATCAGTCCTTAGGAAGGACAAACTTGATAGGACAAATTTTCACATCTGGTTTTGAACTTTGAGAAATGTTCTCAATGAAGAGTGCAAGCTCTACGTCCTTGAAAAACCATTGTTAGAAATACCCGCTCCTCATGTGCCTAGGGAACAAGTGGATGCTTACTGGAGGCATGCCAATGATGCCTTAGAGATAAAGTAACTTATGCTTAGATGCATGAACTATGAGTTGCATAAGCACTGCTATGACATAGGGATTCTTGATATGGTAACACATCTTAAGAAAATGAACCTTGGCCTTACAAAGCAAGAAAGGGAGATATCATGAAGGCTCTTTTTGAGTCTAAGCTGATAGAGGGAACCCTAGTAAAAGAACATGTGCTTAATATGATTGGAAATGTGTATCATTTTGAAGAATTGGAATTCACCTTGAGCCAAGAGTTGGCCATGGATGTAATTCTAAGACTTTTCTAGAATCATATAGCCACTTTATTGCATGTTATCATGTGAATAATATGGCCAACCCGATGTCAGATTTGCTTGCTATGTTGATTCATGTTGAAGCAAGATTGAAGAAGGACAAGCCCGTAATGGTGATAAGCGAAGCTGAGTCCAAGGAACAAAGCAAGGCTAAGAAGATTATGAAGCCAAGCCCAAATCCAAATCTTCAACACTCGAAATATGGAGAAAGAAAAGTACAAGATGAACCCATCCTTTGTACTTGAAGGAATTCAAGAAGAAGAAAATGGGGATACAGATCTCCACTTTAGGTATATATTTTATTGAGATAAATATATCTACTTCTTCATCATGGGTACTAGACAATGAATGTGGATCTCACATATGTTCGAATATGCAGGATCTGAAAAGAAGTAGGCCTTTGGGAAGAGGTGAGGTTGGATTGCGAGTTGCTAATGGTGCAAGAGTTTTGACCAACACAGTTGGAACCTATAGTTTATCTCTACCCACATGGCTTATAATAGAGTTAATGAACTGCTATTATGTACCTTCTATAAATTGAAACATCAGTTCTGTATCTTGTATGGACAAGGATGCATTTGAATTCCATATTTAAAATGGTCGATGTTCTATTTTCAAAGATGGGATCTTTTATGGAAGTGCCCCAATGTCTTATGGTCTTTACTTTTTGGATCTAAAGACAAATGTTTATAACGTTAATATCAAAAAGACTAAAAATCAATAAATCAAACAAAACATACCTTTGACATTGTCGTCTAGGGCACATAAATGAGAATCACATATCTAGACTCCATAAAGATGGTTATCTAAACTCATTTGATCTAGAATCAATAGAGACATATGAATCTTGTTTGTTGGAAAAGATGGCAAAGACCCTTTTCATGGGTAACAATGAGAGGTCTAGTGATCTATTAGGACTCGTACATATTGTTGTGTGCGAACCTTTTAGAACAATTGGCAGAGGTGGGCATCAATACTTCATTACCTTAATTAATGACTTCAATAGGTATGTCTATGTTTATTTAATGAAACATAAGTCAGAAACTCTTGACAGGTTCAAGGAGTTTATGAATGAAGTAGACAACCAACTTGGGAAAATTATTAAGGTACTTCATTCTGGTTGAGGTGGAGAACACTTAAACTAAGAGTTTGAGGACCTTCTTAGAACCCATAAGATTATTTCCCAGTGGAATCCGCCTGGAACACCTCAACATAATGGCGTATCAGAAAGAAGGAATCACACATTGCTGGATATGGTACAATTGATGATGAGTTTAGTTGAGATTCCGACTACGTTCTGGGGGTTTGATATGAAAACCACCACATTCACACTAATAAAGTACCATCTAAATTGGTTCAAAAGACACCATATGAGATATGGTATGGGAAGCGTCCCAAAATATCTTTTATGAGGATTTGGGGATGCAAAACTTATGTTAAGAAATTTTTTTATGCAAAGGTTGGCCCTAAATTTCATAAATGTTATTTTGTTGGATATCCTAAAGAGACAAGAGGATGTTTCTTTTATTCCCTATCTAACAACAAAGTGTTTGTTGCAATGGATGCTATATTTCTTGAGATGGATTTCATTTCCAAAGGAATAAGTGGCAGAAAAGTGGAACTCGAAGAGGTTCGATACAAACAACAAAAAATTGAACCAATAGATGAACAAGAGGAACAAAGAGAACACAAGGTGTTGTGGAATCTCAAATTCCTCAAGTGACATAGGTAACTTGTAGATCTAATAGGACACGCCTTGAGCCTTAGAGATTTGGATAGCTTATGACTCAGGAAGGCGGTGAGTTGGTCATAGATGATGAGAAAACAACCTATGTAGAAGCTACTGAGGGACCAAAGTCTGAGAAATAGCTTGAGGCCATGAGATCTGAGATGGAATCCATGTATATGGACTTTGGTGGATCCACATGAAGGGGTAAAACCCATAGGGTGCAAGTGGGTCTTCAAAAGAAGGCCAACATGGATGGTAAAGTACAAACCTATAAGGACAAATTGGTTGCAAAAGGTTCCAGACAAGTTCAAGGAGTTGACTATGATGAAACCTTTTCTCCAGTTGCCATGGTTAAGTCCATCAATATCATGCTTGCTATTACAACTTATCATGACTATGAGATTTGATAGATGGATGTTAAAACCACATTCCTTAATGGGAATATTCTCTAGGATGTGTGCATGACACAAATTGAGGGTTTTTAAATCCAAAATATGCAAATAAAGTTTGTAAGATACAAAGGTCAATCTATGGATTGAAGCAAACATCTCGAAGCTGGAATCTTCATTTTTATGAGACAGTCAAAGAGTTTGGCATTATTCAAAATGAAGATGAACCTTGTGTGTACAAGAGGGTTAGTGGGATCATAGTGACATTCATCATATTGTATGTAGTTGACATACTATTGATGGGGAATGACATCCCTACTTTACAAAAGGTAAAGACATAGCTGGGAAATATGTTTTCATGAAAGACTTAGGAAAAGAATCCTACATCTTGAGGATAAAGATCTTTAAAGATAGATCCAAGAGGATTTTTGGACTGAGTCATAACACATGCATTGACAAAGTGTTGAAGCAGTTCAGCATGTAGAATTCAAGGAGAGGAAACCTACCCATGCTACATGGAGTTGGCATCTCTAAAGTTTAAAGCCCCAATACTTGTAAAGAAAGGGAAAACATGAGTTTGATTCCATATACCTTAGCAATTGGAATAATCATGTATGCAATGTTGTGTACCCATCCAGACATCTCGTATACCTTGAGCATGATGAGAAGATATCACTTAGATCTGGGAGATGGTCACTGGACAGCCGTGAAGAACATCCTCAAGTACTTGAGAAGGAATAAAATCAATTCTTGTTCTATGTAAGAGAGGAAGAGTTGGTGGTAAGAGGTTACATCAATGCAAGCTTCCATGTAGACGAAGATGATTACAAATCACAATCAGGATTCATGTTTTGCCTAAATAATAGAGTTGTAAGTTGGAAGAGTTACAAGCAAGAGATAGTTTTCGATTCTACAACAGAGGTTGAGTATATTGATGCATTGAATGCAACAAAGGAGATTGTATGGATCAAGAAGTTCATTTCAGAACTTGGGGTCGTTCCAAGCATCAACGACACAGTTGGAGCTATATTGTGGCAACAATGGAGCTATTGCACAAGCTAAGGAACCCAGATCACATCACCGCTCAAAGAATATACAAATGTCGTTCCATCTCATACGAGAGATCGTACAACAAGGAGATGTAAAGATTTACATAGTACCGACTGAGAACAATATTGTTGACCCCTTGACAAAGGTACTTTCATAGCAAAAGCATGATGGACACATTAGATCACTTGGAATATGATTCGTGGATGATTGGCTCTAAGTGCAAGTGGGAGTCTATTGGTATGTATGTCCAGAAAGCCAGTCATATGATGATTTTAATGGCATAATTTGTAAATGATTTGATTAATAAGTAAAGGAAAGCTTCCAATATATTCTGTTTTAGTTCAGTTATGAGATAATGATGTAACATTATAAATGTCTAGAGAATGATATTACTCAATGTCGTATGTTTTCAAGTACATGACTTGAACGATGAGAACATAGGAATGTTAAGGGTATACATATACATTCTCATTATGTTCCATGGTCGATTGTTATCATGGAAGATTCATAGATAGTAGTAACACATAAGATTAGAATGCGAGTTGGTTGATAAAAGAATCTCATTAGTCATGATATGGCAATATCAAACCATAGAGACACATGTTAGAGAATAGCATATTGGAAAGACCCACCATGAGACTGACACATGGAAGCCATTACCATGGAAGTCATAGTCAGCTCTCATAGTGATGGTGATGATTGTGGTTCTTAGACCTAAAGTCACTACACTCATCACATGTTGTTTGACATGCTTTGACATCATCAAACGTAATCTTGAAGTAAGGGTTATTATAAAGGTGATGATTGAGTGACTATGACATATGGGGATTGACTGTGAGTGATGTAGTTGGAATTTGTCCCTCTTAGAAGAGTATGATACCCTAGGCCTCTTGATTAGTGAGACTGAAAAATGCATGGCCATGCACATGTTAATCAATGTGTGATATTGAGCTTATAAATATCTAAGACAGTCTGCTCTGGTTCAAGGAACAAGATTGAATGTTGAAGAGGATGACTACTCCATGCCTCGAATTCAATATGGACATTAGTGACAAAGGAACTATACAAACACTATAACACCATACAGAGATTGTAGGTTGAAGTTGTTCTCCAACTTTCCATTTACTTGCATAGCATTGATGTGCGACTAGGCACCACTCATTGTTTGTGATGTCATAAGCTATTATGAACACTCACTGCCAACGTAATAGGGGACCTAGGGCCACACACATAAATATTGACCTAGAAGAGGAGTTTAATCTTGAGTAATGATTAAATTAATTACTAAAGTGTTTAAGTATTCAATTCACGCAAAAACTCAACTGACTGACTCACCCGGTGAGATGACCGTTTGGAGTGTTAGATTGATTGGAACTGAGTTGGCTGAAGTTCTACAGAAAATGTGCACCAACTGATCAGATCACTAGGTGAATCAATCATCTTGGGTTGAGCAAGACGACCAGTTCACCTTGTGAACTAATCGGTTCGGTTGTGCCGGGAGAATGTTTTAGTAACTTTCCCAAATTTGTGAGAAGGATTGATCGTTTCGATTGCTCAAATTCTATTGATGCAAGGAATTAATGTTTAGCATTAATTGGAAATGAATTGCCCAATTCATGTGTGACTAGGAAACTACAAAGTGACCAGTTCATAGTGCGAACCGATCAGTTCGTGTGCTAGATGACTGTCTTGGTTGCCAATCGATCGGTTCATCACCTCGCAGATTTGAAAATTCAAGATCTTCCACTCCCTTCCACTCCCACACTAATTCGGAACCCAGACCCTAACCCCTCTTATAAATAGAGGGGTATTGGGGGATTCCCAAAACACAACTCAATTTCTTCTGATAATTGTTGTCTTCTCTGGTTGTGATAACCAATAGAGAGCCCAAGCAAGTCGTACCCACTAAAGGGAGGGATAGAAAGGGAGAAACAATTGTGGGAGAGCAAGTTGGTGACTCGTAAAATGATGGGAGGGAAAACTCCTTCCTGTCCGTTCTAATAGGACAATAGGCATTCTAGGCGGTCTGTGTGGACTTCCATAGAGGCATGGAGGTTGTTGTCTGATGCTAGGAGGACAACGTCAACCTGTAGTCTATGGTGCAGACCAGGAGGCACAATAGTTGGATGAGTCCCCGTGCAACTAGAAGATAGTTACACATCTACAACGATAGGGAGATGCCATTGGATTTGATCTAGGACCAGGTATATCCTCAAAACTATCCTTCTCATCTTATAGTTATTGACGCAATCCGCTTGTTCATGGGGAATATGGTAGTTAAATTTTCATCTCCACTGACTATTGTGTAGCCATATTTCCCTATAGAGTGTGCCCAAAGAGATGAAGAAAATCGGGTGAAAGAATCTTAAAGGATATAATGTGCTTGGGTATCATCAGAAAAACATATAATGAAATAAAATAATCTATGGCATCTCAATAAAACCCTTGGGAAGGGTAGGACCACAAGTCAAACTTGAGATCTAGAAGGATGATTAGAGGTACATAAGACTTATGAGATTGGGCGATGATTATTTACTGAATGCATTAAGGCCATTAGGGGTCAAAAGGATATCATTCCAAAGGTACCTATGCCAGAGAGATCTTGTTGGAATGACTGAGGCTAATGAAACACGAAATGTATACAAAAAGAATACAAGATGTCATGTGAAAATGTTTAATAAGAATCGTAAAAGGGAGCTTTGCATAGACTAAAATATTATGCGAAAATCACTAACCATATGATTGAATGATATAGAAAGAAAATTGTGGTACTAAAAGGTATTTATGGTACATAGTCATTGTTGAGAATGACTCAAACAAAATTTAGAAATTTAAAAGATAATGTGCGAGTACACTGTCTCTACCCTTGGAATGGGATGAACTTTGTATTTGGACTGCAGCCAAATATTTTTTTCATCTTGTTATGAGTGTGAGAAATCAGATAGACACATGTTATGATAATTAAAAAAAGAGATATATGAGAATGAATACCTAAGTTGAAATCTAATGGCATAACCTAGGGTTGGAGGTATTGCCTCACCCTTATGTGAAAATAGTGAATAATAGATTGGAGACCTTGGTGAAAAGGTAGTCACCAAGTAAATTTGCAATCAAAGATGAAAATGTAATTACAAAGTGGAATTGGAATCATGAAGTAATTACTGAGTGATAAATTTAATACAATGGATAGAGTTGTGGATGTGCCCTGGAATTAAAATTGAATACAAACCTTAGTATGGTGAGAATTTTATGGATCAATAAAAGTTGTTAAGAGTGATCCAGATAAAGATGTCTGAGAAGGGTTTGTAACCCTAAGTTTTGAAATTAATGACAAGTTATCATTCACCTTAGGCTAATTGCCTTGAATTTTGGGGACAAAATCCCTTTAATGAGGGGGTGAATATTAGATCCTCAAATTTGGTAAATTCAAACTCTATGAATATAAGATTTAATTTGTGACACTAGAATAATTGCCTAACCATAAATGGCAACACAAGTATTAAAACATACAATGAAGATAATAACAAATTGATGGAAAAGGTTCTCTGGAAGCACCATGGTGAGGATGAATCCACATGTGAGCTGAAGACGAACATGGAAAAGTCTCACCCTGGACTATTACATGACTAGTTGAATTTTGAAGAAAATTTCTATATGAGGGAAATGATGTTACAACATGTTTTTTCACATGTATTTACTTATTTGAAATGCAAGTACTTAAATATATAGATATATTAGAAAGTTGGTGTGATTTGTTTTAAAAATATGGATTTAATTTGCAATACCCTTTTGCAATGGTTTTCTTGAATTATACTATTTTTAATAATACAATAATAGAATTGGGGGAAAATAAAGGGAGAACATTCACAAATAAATGAATTACTAAAGGTAATAAACAATTACTATTCTACCGATGAAATTATGTGGAGTTTGCTGGAGAAGTGATGTTGAGGCAACTACTAGATTGGTTGTGGTTCCATGTTGTACTTAATGAGAAAAGATAGCAAAATAAAGTTTGCATGCTATGTTTGGGTTAACACATGTCTTAAATAATTCAAATAAAGAAAAAAGTTAGAGATAAAGAATAATCTAGATAAAAGTGGCTTTCCATGTGATATGAGACACAAAGAATAATCCAGACAAAAGTGGATTTGCATGGGATATGATACCAACATTGTGGAAAGATAAATTTCAAAAGTCAAAAGGAAGTAAATTAATTTTGATTAAGATGATTATATTGTATGGTTTTCTTGAAGAGCAAGAAAAATTTATAAAGTAACTTCCTTTTTGCTTCAAATGATTCCAAATCCAAAATCCTACCTTCACACTCCATATATGCAAGGAAATATGTGGGTTTTACAAATCAAATAATATGTTGCCTTTGCAAACATGTTCTTTTTTGGAAAGGTGAAGATACAATAACCATAACCCCTTCATGGTCTAACCCTAATGGAAAAGACACCTATTGAAGGGCAGATCTTGCATGGCTTACCCAGACACCTTCACTAGGTTTCATAGTAAAAGGAGATGAGAAGAGAAGAACCTTTGTTCAGTTGGTTCCTCCTTGACATAGTCAACCGATCTAGGAAGGTGGAGCTCGAACCGGTGCCACAACTAGTGGACATTGTACCCTATTCCTTGGGGATACAACTACTACATAAGGGGAACTCCTCTAACCAGACCTAGGTGTAAGGTTGGAGGGTGGCGTTGTGGCCGATAAAGTCGAGGTGGTTGTAGAACATGTGATCCAGCGGTGATCTGTAGAGTCACCGGGGCATCTCACTCCTTCAACCATGCACACGGTGTTGTGAGACAACCTGCACCATAAAGTTCTCTGATGTTAACCCTACAATTATTCCTTTACCAGGGCCCTAAGATTTCTCATTCCTGGCAATGGAGGACCACTGCCGGTGGTTGGTTGTGTTCGATAGGGATCTACGGAGGTACAAACCTTCTCTCCCATACTTTCAACACCAAGAATAAGGAGCGAGGTGCCCGACTGTTTTCCCGACCATGAGCAGTCATCTCTTCAAGGAAGGAGATGGTCAAGGGCCAAAAAACCCAAAGGCCCCTGAGGCTATATATTGCCAATAAGGGTAATGAGGTAATTCTCTCCCTTTATCTTTAGCTGGCCTGATAATGAATAGAAATAATATAGGGATAACGTGTCCTCATCTGATTGGATGAAGATACAATTAATTTGTAAATGATATAGTAATTATACCCTATATCAGATGATAGAGAATTTATATCTTATTAATCGAGAGAATAAAGGGAATCTAAACAAATTAGTTCTAAAACCTAATTATGATTCCTAGCTATTTTAAAAGTGGTGCTAAATATGTGTTAAGGTGATGATTAGTAAATGGAAAACCCTAAATTGATGATTTGGGTGTTTAATACACTAAACACTCTTATTCTTGTTGTAATATGATGTTAATGAATAGGATAATAGTTCAAGATAATCATGATGATGATGATAAATGAGGATTCTAAAGTGAATAATCATGCATAAGAGGAATCAAGATTAAGGAACATAATTGAATATGAGTCATCCTAATGAAAGGATGTGTCTGATCTAGTAATTAGGGTTTCACCTAATGATTAATATGTGATGGAATTAGGTCTTGTACCCTTATTCCTTATCCAAAACCAGAACATGACTCTAAACCCTAGATTAGGACCCAAGTAGGGTTTTATGTAATTAATGTGATGGTGACACTTAAGGATTTAGATAGATGCATATTAAATGTTGATTGCTCAGATCTGTTGATTGGATTGATTGAAAATACTTGAAGTATAACTGCATAATCTGCATGGTTCTACATTGAGGTATGTGGTTGCACCTATGAATACTCGCCTTAACCAACTTCCATGATATCTCAGAGTTTCCCTTATGGGATTGCAATTAAATGCTTGCATGTTTATTTACTTCGTGCAATCTATAAAGTCACTATGGATATCATCTTATATAACTATAACATGATCAAACCTTGTATTATCTCTTGTGAGTTAAAAATCATGGGGTGAATAAGGTCATTATGGGAATGACTGGTGATCAGGCCCAGAAAGGATGACCTATGTTTGAAACCAAGCTATGTCCACTGTAGGGAGTAAACCCTAAAGAGAGGGTTCCCCATAAAGAGACTCCTCTAAAGAGAGGGCACACCATGGAGAAAAATAAGGTAAGGGTGGTGAGGTTAAAACAAGAAAATGCTTTTCAGTTTTGTAACCATAATTGTTTCTATGGCTGATTATATTGTTGCACATACATGAGAATATTTTGTTTCCCCCACATACTAGTATATCTTGATATACTGACCATGTTTTTGTTTCAAGACATTTTAGGTAAATAATATACATCTATATATCAATATAGAATGAACCATATGAAACTACCTAAAGGCATTAAAGCTAACTTGTAAGGAGAATTAGATAGATACCTCTTCTAATGTAATGGATCTTATGGTAATATTTAATGCAACCCTCAAAGGGTCAACACTACACTTTGTAGACAATGTTATTTTGAAATAATATAAATTATTTGCTATTTTATATTGTTTGGTAAATCTAGATCCTTGGAAATTTTAGGTAATGACACTCAACTTTTTGGGTCCTTCCTTAATTGGGGGATGCTTATAAGTGAGGTCGTTAGAATATGTGTCTTTGATGACATTCATGATACATTAATTGACTTTAGGTTATGTATTCACATCTCATAGTATGATACACTCATATCTACCTAATAAACTAACCATAACTTAATCTTGGAATGAGTTTACAAAATATGTCACATTGTTCACTAATACACATATAATAACCTAAAGGTGGAGGGACTTTGGTTTGGTATTTGGAAGCTACAAGTGCCAAGTAAATTCAGGGTGTTCATGTGGCCGACAAGTCATGAAGCTATCATGACTAATGTCAGAAGAAAGCAAGGAATGTTCACAGATTTTGGGATCTACCCCAGGTGTAAATGCGAGGAGGAAACTACTTCGCATGCACTAAGAAATTGTCCTTATGCCACTGATGTGTGGCATCAAATGAACCTACCTAGAACTATCACAACTTAGCATGGGGACTGTGTCGGGACCTGGATGAAGATGAACATGCAAGTTGGAGATGATCTAAAGATGAAGTTTATGATCACTTGCTGGATCATTTGGGAGGCTAGGAACTCAGTTGCCTTTGAGCATATCAGTTCAAACACGAGCAACAACTCATTCAAATCAACTCCATGTGTACCTATGTTGCCAAAGGATGGACACAAAAAAAGATAGTAAAGGATAAGGAGCATGTGAGGGAGTCCTGGTGGTTTGATCTAGATATAGGATGAGTCTTGATGATGATAGATGCTATTGTTTGAGGAAACTAGACAACTATTGAGGCCGTTTCCTATAGCTAGAATGGTGCATGGAGCCCATGGGTTGCTAGATCCATCAGGGTCAACTAAGTAGCAGAGGGAGAAATCAGAGCTATCCAATTAGTAGTGCATTTTGTAAAGAAAAACACTACACACATGCTATCATTAAATTAGGTAGTTCAATTGCTATATCGACTAGCAAAGGTCATGTTGATTTGATGCATGCGTCCAAACCTTGGGTGGACTCTCTCAAAAAAGATCTAGATGACATTGAAGATATGCAAACCATGAAGGTCAATAGGGAGTTCTTAAATCTGGCTGACTCCCATGCATAGAATCACCTTAACAAATCTCAAGAATATTGCATATACTTGGATTCTCCTCTCCACCCTGTGGGTCACTCCCTCCCTTTCCCTATTTATAATGGTAGAAATTATACCAAATTCATGTTTTCAGTAGAAACTATACATAGACTTCTATTTCCCCCTATAAGAGAGGGCAAGTTGAATAACATGACCTCATGAATTTTTTAAAAAAAACCTAAATGTGATTAATAAGGTTTGGATGTGTATAAACATGTGTATATGATTGAAATGGAACCTAATAAGATTAATAGGTTCAATTGAATAATAATTAGATAGTTCATCTAAAAATAAATCATTAATGGGCCATTATTTAGGTTAATTTGACATTAATGGACATAATGAGAAATTGATTAAAAGAATGTTATTCCTGCAAGATAATCTAACATAATCCCATATTTTGATAATATGAGGAGAATGAAGTCTAAATCCAGAATATTGAGGATAATGTTAATGTATAATAATAATTATTGGGATAATTAACTTAATTCATATTTTACTAAAACTCATACTAGATAAGCTCAAAACCTAAATCTCAGACCAAAATAAGATTTTTTAGATCCTAATTAGTCTAGAGACCAAGTTGCACCTTCTTTGGATAATCCTAGATACCTCAATTCAAGAAGAGAAGATCATTGCTAAAAATAATGTATCAGACTATATCTCAGCTTAATTTATTTCCGTATAGTAGATGTCAAGTTTTATTTCTCATGCTTGACTAGTGTTTCACTATCACGTGTGTTATTGTCTTGTTTCACACATCCTTTTGAGTTTCATATTCTATTCTGACCTTCATATAAATGTTGTAATAATGATCCAACAATGATGGATCTTTATCCTACCTTGAGCCCACTATTTACTGGACTCTACAGTTACATGATGCCCCTTTATCCTTTCTCTATCTGTTGCTCTATTTACTCTCCTCCAACACCTCTTTTGATTTCCTTTTCACAATCCTTGTGTCCAGACAAAGAGATCAATCCATAACTCAACTGGGATCTCCCCCCACCTCCTAGTCGATGAGGGATTTCTCCCCATCCCCCTAATTTTGAATTCCAGCGGTTTCCTTAGACCTCTGTGATTGCAAAAAATTTAAAATCATACTCCTCATCTCCATGCAACCCTCTCGAGTCTGTTTCAATCTTCCTTCAATTGCTCGTTACCCTAGAGCACACCCTCGCTAGCTAGCCTGACATTGGCGGGCACCTAGGGTTCTACTGAGGGATTTTGACATCTAGAATCCCTACATAATGGTCTAGGATCCCTCCCTCTGTCTCTAAGAATCTACACCTTTGTCCAAATCTCATGCCAAGGGACTACTTGGAGTTTCCCCATTTTATAATTGTTTGGTATTATGCAAATCAGCGGTGATTTACTTGTCAGTTGTTTTGGTTCATGACTGGGTTGGCATCGTTGGCTTGTTGTGAGTCATCTCTGACCTTGGTTCATGTGCTCTCTTCCCTTCTGGGTTGAGTTTAGGGAGGCTACTCATCCTGTGTTCCTCTGCCAGGCATGGAAAGATGGGTTTTCTGTCATTTGGATCACCTTGTGACCATTACCGGGGATCAGCGAGTTTGGCGAGAACATAAGGACTATACAAAGTAGGTTGTGATCCTCGGTGGCCCTACGATTCTTTGAAACTCATGGTTTATTTTCGTGTTAGAGCTTTGTAAAGGTCAAGTTTCACAAGAAGGAACGACAATGGGTAGAAGATGAACACCACTTAGTTTACTTCTTTGCACTCAATATCATTTGGGTTTTATCACTCTTCGCATGTGGGTAATATTGTCCTTTGGTCCCTAATATGCTATTACATTGTAGTTTGATTTTAAGAGATCGTTTTTATGATGCTCCCCTATCAAGCAGTAAAGTTGTGATGCGTGATGTGAGGGCATTCCAGCCTTTTGATTTTATCTATTTTTGAAGAAATTTTAGTAAATTATATGATCTTTGAAATTCCATAACTAATTATCTACTAGGGAAAATTATGAAAAAATATGTCCCAAAATTATACAAATAATCTTTATTTGATGGTATAGGTTTTATAACCTAAATCAATGTAATAAGAACTTGATAGTTCTCAGATTTGTAAATTCAATTATTGATTTCTTATTTACATCTAATATGTTATACATGAAGAAATACCTTATTTGGATCTAGGGTTTGGTCCCTGACCCATTATACACATCACTAAGGTATGTTGCATCCCTCTGCTATATTGAGCGATAATTCTACTTTCTCTTTCTTTTGACCTAATTGAAAGATATATGTGAAATCTCTTCTTTGAGATTTACTTTATATTCATTTGTGACTTTGGTATTGAAATCAGTGATATATTAACATTCCTCTATTGATAGTATAATGTTGAATCTAAAATTTATAATATTGTTTATGATATCTGTAGTTGAACCTTAACTAGTGGATTTGTTCTAAACTGTGTTGTGCACTGAAACCCTAATTTGCACATGATGGATTTTTATGATGTGATCTTCAACTTTTAGTTGGACAATTTTGTTTAATACCATGACTATACTTTACTTTCCTGTATATTGTATGCTTGTTGATTCAGTAGCTCTATGATTTTATTATATGCTTTGGTTTTTGGGTTATATGCTCTATATGTTTTTGGGATGGAGGTTATGAGCCCCATACCTGGATTTTGTATCCACTTTTCTATGTTAGGGAGTACAGTTATGTGCCATTCTCTATCAAGTTAGGATTATGTGCTCTAGATGCCATTACTTTATTATAGTTCAACAATACTATGCTTATCTCACATGTATGTAAATTACTATTCTTGTTTTTTTAGGGAAGTCAGAGGGTAATTTTATTCATCTCTCCCCTCTCGTGCAAGCAAAATCGAATAGGTAGCTACAATTAGAGATGTTCAAAATAGAATTAAACGTGGTAGTACTACTACCATTACATTTATCCAAGTTTATGACATCAACAAGGTCAGTTGGTGGACTTCTATAGTATTAAAAGCCACTCTGGTTTTTGTTGTGAAACTTGGCAAGCCAATCAGCTGCCTTATTTCCTTCTCTCTACGTGAACTCGCAAGACCACCCTGGTTCCCATTTTTTCTTCACATCTTCCACCCATATGGCCATCTTCGGGTAGTCGAACAGGTCCCCTTCCACAGCGAGCTTTGCGTTCTTAGAGTCGGTTTCTATGCATATCGTTTCGTTGTTTAGTTGCTTCCCTACATCCGCTGCCAAGCTAATGGCCCTCACTTTTGCTTCCAACACACTATCAACTCTAATGATCTTCCCCCAACCTCCTTGCCACTTTTCTTCGGCTGATAACCACAATTGCCGAGCGGCGTGTGCACACATCGAAGGTGGCGTAAGTGTTCAGCTTGAACCAGGCTCTCTAAGGTTTACACCATGTTGTAACACTTGTCTCTTCATGCTGATTTGTGTCACTTACGATCCAAGCTTTGAAGCTTAACAATACATCTTTGTTAATTAGAGCTTGTATGTGAGCCACAATCATCTTCTTATTCTCAAATATCTACAGATTCCTATGATTCCAGACCTGCCAACAACCCACCGCAAATAGCAGGTTGTGAGGTTCATGGGTAGAGAGGTTCTAATCGAGCCAGTTCCACACATTTGTTTCCTCAAAGAATGAGTTCCATATACTACGATGCAGAACAACCTTCAAACTTGTGTCACACAAGTACAGTCTCTCTGCGCGTGTAAGCTAGACTCTTCTTCAGCTCTGCACATCGGATAGGTTTTATCATTGGTCATATTCTGGGCATGTCTCCTACAATTAGTAAGGATGGCTTCGTGGCCAACCAACCATAGGAAATATTTGATCTTCATGGTTGCCTTCAACCTCCAGATCTTCATCCATTTGACTTCTGTTCTAATGTCTTTGCCCATCCGCAAGATATCATAGGCACTTCTCATAGTAAACTTACCTGAATTAGTGTGGTTCCAAGCCCTTATGTCAGGAGACTCGGTATTTAAAGGGGTAGGTGTAGCTGTTATCTTCTTCACAATTTTGGGTGGGAACCACTCCCTTAGAAATTGGAGATTCCATTTGTTGTCGGTGTTAATCAGGTTGGCTACTTTCAGGCTCAATAGTTCGACCAGAATGGGTTTAATGGCCAGGTCCTTCACATAGGGCTGTCAATGGGGAGGGTATGGGGAGGGTAAGGTCTTACCCTTATCCTTACCCACCAAGTCTAGCGGGTAAGGGTATGGGTGATTCCTCACTCCACTAATATCCTTACCCTCCCCTTACCCTTACCCTCTTACCCACAGGATAAACAGGGAGGGTAAGGGTGAAGTGGGGAATTTATATGCCATCTTAAAATTTGTGGTAATATTAACAATAATGGTCTAGCTAGTACATTCATATATTTGAGTAAAATATCAAGATGTTCCATAATGGTTTTTAAATATCCAAAATTTCCAAAGTAATATTCTACAAGTGTTGTATCGAATGCATGTACAAATGGTAGTACCCTAACATTGGTGTGTGAAAAAATAATTTATTCCTAGTAGATTAAGGCTTATTTGTTAAAATGACATTAAAGGACAATATGTCATAGAGAGTTATTGTTAGAAACATACATATCTTATACCCTCTAGAATGTTGTTGCATCCAAAAAATAAATCACAAATAAAATAGATAACACCATCTCACATATGTATCAAATGATACATTAAATATTAAATCTTGTTATTATATACATGTTTGCCTTACACCACAAATTAATTAATGTACATAAACTATTTATATACATGTGTCTTGCACCTCCAAAACAGTGTTGCACATGGAACCAAATTAACTACATAAGAAGTAAAAAAGAATATCATGTATTATTTAAAATGATGACCTCGTAATATTAAATATTCTATAGATTCAAATAACATATGACCATACATTTAACATAGTATACATAAATATTGGAGGGTAGCTGGTTAGAGGGTATGGGTAACGGCTTACCCTTACCCTTACCCACTAAGGTAGCGGGTTAGATGGTAGAGGGTAGGTGGGTAAAGGGTAAGAAAATATTTTACCCTTACCCTTCCCCTACAGGGTATGGGTAAAGGGTATACAGGTTTACCCTTATCCATTGACAACCCTACACGTGAATGAATCTCAAAGGGAATTTATGCAATGTAAAATAATAAGCGACAGTAGTGAAAAGGCCCGACTTATTCAATACAGAATCAAATACGTCATGCTTAAATGGTTGTAGGGTTGCACGTCCTAATCTAGAGATGTTGGGCATTCTTGTACCTTTGTATACATTGTACTTCGGTTGTAGGCTTGTGCACCATAGCGAGCTCCTAGAGGAGTTTAAATTACTATTCTTGTTGATGGGTCATCTGCCCTATTTTATCTGCTAATGCTTTTGAGGCATACTTTATTTTAATTCATGGAAAGTACATCTATTTATTTTCATTTTACAACAATGGTTCTTTTGATATCCACTTGGATGGTCCCTTCCCCCTTCTCTGGGAAGCCTTGTTTATATCTGATGTCCTTTTTCTGTATAATTGGGCAATCACTAATTATATGCACATACTGACTTTTTTATGCTGACAACTTCCGTTGTGTCTTCTCTTGTGGGGTATGCTTCCAACCCGTTAGGTAGAGAGAAAGGAGATGTGGACCACAACTAACTATGACTCATCCAATTGTAGTTGATCCTTCTTGGGAGGTAGATTGAAGTAGTTGGTTTACTCTCTGCTGATTCTATGCTTAGATTAGTTTCTTTTATGTACACCATGCATGGTGAAGAATAATGTAAAAATGAGAATTGTAATAGTTAGAAAATTTATCTTTAGCTGCTACACTTTTGGTACTTGATACATTACATACTTGAATTATAGTTATCATCCCTTGCCAAAAATTACTTGTGATAATTGGCAATTGGAGATATTTTATTATTCTTTTGAGTAAGTTTAGTGGCTCCCCTCTTGGGTCCCACTCCTAGTAAACATGCCCTACTCTATGAAAACCATGATCGAATGACTAACTAGAAATGTACTCATTCTCCTTTAGTTGTATTGGCCCAAATGGAAAGAAAAACCTATTAGGGAAATGTCCATGAATATGAAGGAATACTAGTCAATGACTAACCATTCAGGTCACACTAACACCTAAACTTTTATAGAATACATTGGGCACAACTCCATAATTGTGAAGGCATGCATACTAATCATGACTAACCATGCTCTAGAAAAAAAAATAGTAGATGGGGTCATAATATATGGTCTAGGTCAAAGTATGAACCACAAGTATGTTTAACATTTGAGGATAGTACTTAGAAAATGGAAATCACACCCTATTTAGGGCTAGGTCTAATTAAATAGTTAGGTGCACCGCAATGTAAACCTAGCGAGTAGTGTGGAGCTTGTTGGGTTACAGTACTCATTTCAAGAGGAATCAAATAAACATTGTAGAGAACTCAATAGTGATAGTGTTTTGTATCTTTTAGGGTATTTGAGTCAAATGGGCCAGATATATCCTTCATTATATGACCTATTTTGACTCAGGAACACATGAGACTGCCAACCTCCTTATCCCAACCGTATATGTGGTTTGTTTCAATTCCTTATTGAGAAATCACTTTTCAAATAACTGGATTACCCTCAAAATTGAAAAGGTGTATGTATCAGTAAACCACAGTAAAGAAGTCATCCTACTCCCTAGCTTCTCTACCTGTGGCACCTCCTCCTCCACCCAGCCTCCTCCACTACCACCTAGACTTGATAGAGATTCCTTCTCTGTGTCTAATGAGACATTATGGGTTACATGATGTACCAAAATGCCTATCAGATGTAGGTTCAGGACCATCTTCACCATGATTTAGTTCACATCATGGCAAACATTAACTTATCATGCACTAACCTTTATCCTTCATACCATCCATTATTCTCTACCACTGACTATACTACTTATGCATATGATCAATTCTATCCAGCACACTAGTTTTCTTCTTTTGTCGCACACCCTACCTCTAGATCTAGACCTACACCTGTTGCATCTCATCCACATCTGATTATGACTCGGTTGCTTGACCTCCCACATGGCCCTACCTCAGACGTGCTTGATGACTTTGATTATGATTCTACATCCACTTTTGCACAAGATAAGGTATTTCTTGTTTCTGACATGTCCTAGTCTGAGCAACATCTCAGAAGGCCATCTACTCACTCCTTTGCTCCTATTGAGGATATGGGGACTGTTGAGGAAGATGATGAAGAGGTTACAGATTATGTTGACGAAACATATGGTGAGGTAGAAGGACTTGGATATGATAGAGATGATGATGGTGATGAGGTTGATGTAATCCTGTATCTTCTATGACACTATGACCCTGCTCAAGACGACTTGGACATAAATGATCTAGATGTTTAGTACTTAAATCTTACAGTTCCCATGTATCTGTCATTTTTCTTTGACTTAGAAGATATTTGCATAGGGCACATGAACTTGAGGCTACTATTTCTCATATTCATTTCAGTCTTTGTTGTCTTGTTTTCATCATAGACTGAATTACTTTTGTTGAACTCCTTATTTACCCTTAACTCTTTTCTTTAGAATGATATAAGTTTTCGTGTATGCACTCTTATATTTTGATCATGACTTAATGTTCTCAGTTTTCTCTATCTATTTTTGTGTGTGGTGCTTGTATATGGTGCTTGTGGGTTGGATAAGACCGGAACTAGGTCTTCTACCCCTCCCTTTTTGATATGACAAAGGGGGAGAAATAGCTTGGTTCCATATAGAAATTGATCTAAAATTACATATCTCTTGCTTATTGAAATTCTCATACCACATATATGGTGTTTGTGTGTTTGGAATAACTAACCACACCTGTAAAAGTAAGCATAAATTGAGTAAGAGAAAATTTCTATTACACATCTATGTATCCTTATACATATCAAAGGTAAAATTGTCAAAAATTCAATCCTTCTCAATATGCTAAGGAGCGGTTTGTCATCTTCAAAGGGGGGAGAATGTTGATCTAATAGTTATACATTGTCCATATAATATATTGACTTAACCATTACATTCATGTGTATCTTATATGTCTATTTGAGATCAATTTTAGGTATTCATTACATGAAGAGGATGAATTTAGAAAATTGTAGTTTGCTAGAAATCAAGACAAAATCAATCCAAATGCAAGTTTGGAAGATTAAATTGTATCTCTATCACAATCATGTTATAAATCATGTGTATGAATGTATGACTTGAAACTAAGCCCAATGGAACCTTAGAGCCCTTAATTTTAACATTTAAGCACTTTTTGATTATTTTTCATAAAGGTTAACAAGTTGTCATGTCAGTCGAGTTTGTCTTGGTGACAACTCAAACGACAGACAATTTGGCTTCTGGAAATGCCCATGGTTGTCCGAGTTTCCATCGACACCCTGCACTTTGACTTGTCGTGTAGTGATATCGGTTGAGTTTCCTAAAAGATAACTCAGTCGACAACACTATACTGGAAAAGTGTTTCTAGTTGTTGAAGTGTTGCAAAACTCGAAAATATATTTGTTGGAACACCCAAAACAACTAGAATTTGATCCTAAGTGTTTCTCCTAGATAGTAGGCAACCTTAACTATATAAAGGGGACCTTTAACTTCATTCCATGTTTGCCTTCTATTCTTCCTTCCTATAGTTGAGTGTTTTAGACTCCAAGATCCCCTAATTGCCCCCAAGCTAATTTACTACATTGCATCCAATTTGAGTGAGTTAGGATCCTTGTAAGAGAGCTTATCCGATGTACATCTTGTGAGACTCTCATTCCTCTTCCCAATTTCTCTCTATCAAAGTGGTGAATTGAAGGTGATCTCCTTGAAGAAGGAGGTGGACTTACTTGAAGTAGGAAGGGTGATCAAACTCTGAAGATCTTCTACACGAATAGGTAAGACTTTGGGAAGGTAGAAGATTCTTAGTATGTAGATAGCTAATACCTTTATGATGGTTATTGTCTCCTTCACCCGAAAAAGAATGCTAATTATCTCTTATTCTTGAAAAGGGTGGTATATATGTTGTAACTCTTACATTGGAATATAAGAAGTGTGGTATGGTTGAAAATCCTAGATATCAACCCCTCAAGGTAGTGGATGTACATCTCCTAGTTTGGAGGTTGGAACCACTATACATCTTAGCCTTATTTTGGTATTTGCTCAATCTCTCCCTCCCTTGCTTTTCAGTCTTGCAATACCTTTTACCAAACAACTTGAAGGTATAACATGCTTTGTTTAATTGTTTTTAGATATGTTCATCCCCCTCTAGAACCCTAGACCTTCCCCTACCACTTTCCTATACTCTTCTATCCTGAATCCTCGCCCGGAACCCAACCGTAGATCATATTTGGGTGATTTTGTTGTTGTTCAACGGATTGAGTTTCTAATCTTGCTTCTATTTCTCCATCTTCTCATCCTCCATGGTGGCCAGTAGGAAAAAATGAAGCCACTCAACTAGGGACACCACAACTCTAGCCACTCACATCCCTAGGTAGTTTACTATAAGTGCAATGATGTGTGACTTGAGGTCCATAGAAGAATATGGAAGGATGACTTTCTTCTTATAGGAGAGGCAAAGCTTATTCAAAACTTTGTGAATATTTGACAGAGATAATTTAAGACCAAAGATTTTGTAGAACCCCTCGGGATAAAGCAAGTCAAGGTGATCAGCATAGGTAGACACCAAATTGGTAGTGGACAAGGTTCCAATCAAGTAGATATTAATGTTCTCCTCGGTGGTTGTAAGACAAGTCCCTACTACCATGGACATAAGGATTATCTAGGTTCTTGGAGGAGGTACAATAGTGGTGTAGTTCCATGTTAGGTTGGCATAGAATACATGGTATGTAAGACCTATGATCTGGTTTATACTCAAACATGTTTATTTTATATATTTGGATGATTAGTTTTGTAATAAACCATTGATTATAATTTTATATCAGTTTACAAAACTATGTTTCAAATTTGGTCCAAATCAGACTTTGTTTGCTTAAGTTTGCAATGTGTGGATGTTTATGCAAATTTCCCTTTTCTAGGGATCTAACTACAATTTTTCACATGTATATTTTGCTTTATATTGTTCTTCATAATCTCAAAATTTTTTTCCCTATTTGAATACTTTGAAACCTTGTTGCATAAAGGTATTGACCCTTGATGTTTATTTTGCGTGGAAGTGAAGGTATTTGCACCTTCCGATGCTTATTGGGTTCAACAAGATGGTTTCCTTAAGGGATGCAACTTGATGGTGTTATTGATTGACAAACCAATGGTTTTCCTTCAAGTCTAAAACTTGATGGTTGCACTAGTTTGCAAATAAGTGGTTTTCCTTTAGGGCTGCAACTGATGGTTGCACTAGTTTGCAAACTGATGATTTTCCTTAAGGGATGCAACTGGTGGTTGCATTGGTTTGCAAACCAATAGTTTTCCTTTAGGTATGAAACTTGATGGTGGCATTAGTTTGCAAACCAAATGTTTTTCTTGAGGGATGCAACTTGATGGTTGCATTGGTTTGCAAACCAATGGGTTTCCTTGAAGGACACAACTTGATTGTTGCACTGATTTGCAAACCAATGGTTTTCCTTAAGGAATGCAACTTGATGGTTGCACTGGTTTGGAAACCAAGGGTTTCCCTTGAGGAAAGAAACTCTATGGTTGTACTAGTTTGCAAAAAAATGGTTTTCCTTGAGGGCTGCAAACTGATGGAGGTTTTGGTTGTACAAGTAGATGGAAAGCTTGACTGTTCACTGATAGTAGAGCAATTTTCTACCTTTGAACTCATTTCTCTCTCATTCTAGCTATAAGTAGCCCTCTCCTCTTTCCTCAAACGAACCTTTATACTCCAAACACATTCTTGCTACTAGAGACCCCCAAAACCATCAATTAATGAAGAATGAGCTTCTCGAGGTTGGAGCCTTGCTAGATCATGGTTGCATGTTACTATAGGACTTCGATGTAGCTCTTCTAGGATAGATCGAAGCTTTCTTGTCTAGTTTCTTTCTTCATGCATGCAATATCTTCGTCCCTAACCTATTTGATTTCTCTTTCCTTCTTATTCCCTTCACCATGGTCGAGATGTTTGGTGTTTCTTGCTGGAAACTCATGCACATGGATGAAGAACCCTCTTTTTTTTCCTCTTTTGCTCTAGATCTACTGCGTTCTTGAAGATAGGAGCTATATTGGGGATTTTTGAGTATAAATATCAGGTCTTTCCTTTTTTTTCTTCAATATTTTTTTGCTTTTTGTACATTCTTCTTCACCTTAAGGTGAGTGATATAACCTTTACTACATTTCTTGCATACTCATAACCTATTTTATATAAATCTTGTTCTAAGAAACTTGTAAAATGAGAAAATATAATCTTTTTGTGCACTATTTCATATAAGAGTGGTGATTATATGAGTTCTTAGGCTCCCCTTCAATATTATGAACATTTTTATTCTATAAATGGTCTTTTCTTTGAACATGCAAGGTTTGAAATTCGAAATGTTGGTATTATAGCTTCTAAAAATGCCATGTAGGTGTTGTTTTGGTACCCAATGTACATAAGTCCAACCCTAACTCTAAACCTTACTATATAGTGGTTAACTAAGGGTGGTTATAATGCTTTTGGTTAATGTTTTGGTACTGAAATGATAATCGGACGAAGTCCTAATACTGAAAGTAACTCTTCCATGCTAGGTTTTGGACACATAAATGCCTAGTTCTTGAAATGCCATAACTCTTACATCCTATGGATTTTTTTTGCCAAAATTTGGGGTGTTATCTTTCTATGACTTGTTAAAATCCCTAAAAAAATTCAGATGATAATGATGTTCCTGCACGAAGTTATTATTGTTTCTATCTAAAGTGACATTTTGGGCTGTTATGTGCCCTAGTTTGATGCTTAGGCCTCTATAGGGCCAAAAGTGATTGAATATTCCACATGATGGAATGACATGGGACATGTTTCACGCATTTTATATCTTCTAAAGTTGTATTATACAATTTATTTTTTAATCATACTATAGGACCTTGTATGTAACTTGTTTCATGCAGTCAAAATACCAAAACAACGTAATTGATCAAGTGTAACCCCAATCATGTAGTGCCTTGTGAGAGTAGAACAATCTTAGGATCAGAACTTGTTAATAGTGAAATGAGAAATCTTAAGAGGAGCTCAGAGTCGTATACTATTGAGTATATATGGGTGCAAGGAGGTTATCTCTGCCATTCGGATCCCAAGGTTTTAGAGAGCAGTCGAGGCATTGTCTTAGGTTTGATATGCATTGAGAGCGACTGCAGTCGTAACTCAGAGTTGATGGTTATATACCATGTTTTATAGTACACATGTCTTTGTACCTAGGGCGGACTAGGTTGTTTTGTAGTTGGGCTGATATGAAACTACGACTGACTCGTACAGACTAAGGGGAAGAGATCTTTGGATTCCAGTCATCCTAGATCTTATACATGGATGATTGCCATTTTGCACTGGTCTGCTAGTAGTTTTAATGGTACACCTTAAACTAATAAAGGCTTAATAAAATATGTAATTCAGTCGTGTAGCATAACTATTAGGGTTATTTGGCAGATCACATTGGATGCTGATCCTTACTATTATTCTTTTGATTTATAGATGTATTATAATGTAGTAAGAGAATTGAACTTGTAGTTATGACTCTAGCTATGCATGCTCTTGTGTGTAAGTTATATAATCTTTCAACTCTGTAATATTATCTACTTTGATTGTTTATAGTACATAATGTTTATGTAAGCAACATATGTTTTTAGAAGTTATATCTCTCATTGGGTAATGGGTTTCACCTCGTGGGTCACCACATTTTTTAGGTGATAGTCAACATCTCTGACAGACATGTGGTAGTGAGGAGAAGTAGTTTGGAGAACTGTAGATGAAGAAGGTCACTGGATTGTTTAGTGAGTTCTAGAGTCATCCCTATACTCTCAGGTCCCAGTGGGAATGTTTTGTATATGTTGTATATCAAATCAAATTTTTGGTGGTGTACTTGTGATATATACATCTTGTAAGTATATGGACAATATATCTTGTATATATATTGTGGCTAAGACAACAAAAATAGATGTAAAGATACCTAGTATGGTTGTATATATATGTAATATGTTGGACCTTTTGTGTAAATGTTCATTGACAAGTTCAGAAAGTTATATTTGGTTTTAATTATGTACCTTTATTGTAATATGATTAATTAGCGATCGTTTGGTGTTTTTATTTGAGTATTCCCATTTAGCATGGCGGGTTTCCACATTTGGTTGGTATCAAAGGATAGGGTTTGTTGAGTCTACAAGGACATAAAACTTAGGTTGTCATGTCTATTCTTACGTGATCCAACATATCTAACCACAGTTTATGGTTATGCAAATCTATCTAGAGAAGGTGAAGAGCATGCAAAGAGTAGATTTGTGGTGCCAAGAGGTGGCGGTAGGAGATCGGTACAAGATGGAGGAGTACATGATACGGGGCTAGAACAACCCATACCACCTCCATTTACCCTTAGACCGTGGCTAATCCAACTTTTTTATTCTATGTTTGGATAGCTTATGGCGACGATTACGCATCTGGATGATAGGGCACCTTCACATCAACTAAGGGCACCCATCCCAAATGTTGAATCTCAGGGTTCTGAGAAGACCTTTGAGAGGTTGAAGCTAGTAGGATCCATAGAGTATGAGGGCACTGCATACCCCGTTAATGCAGATATGTGGCTAATAGAGCTGGAGAAGGCGTTCTAGATTCTAAATATCTCTAAGGAGAATAAGGTAAAGCACACGATTTACCTCTTGAAGGGCAGTGTTGGCCATTAGTAGGCCATAGAAGAGGAGAACATGCTGGGTGAGGTGATCAGTTTGGAAGAGTTTTGGTGAGAGTTAGTCAGCTGTTACTTCCCTGAGACGTATCTGGAGGAGAAGATGGCTTATTTTGAGAAGTTACGCCAGGGATCATTGTCTATCAATGACTATAAAGCGAAGTTCATGGAGTTGTTTAGGTTCTATGCTCACATGGAAACCACACAAAATGAGAGAATCAAGAGGTTTGAGAAGGCTTGAACACCAAGTTGGAAAGGATGACATCTACTTTGAAGATCTGAGAGAAGTTTTACACCTTTGTGGAGTCTGTGAAGAGGATAGAAAGGACAAATATGGAGCAACGAGAAGCCAATTCTAGGAAGAGGTCTGTTCATTTCCAAGGATTGCCATCTAGAAGCTTCAAGAAGTCGAGTTTCTCCTCATCGCAACACTAAAAATCTCAACCGAGGTCAACTTTTTATGAACCAAGATGCATGTGCAGTCGTAGTGGTCCCTTAGTAAAGGGAAAGGTCACAATTGTCCATCAACTGGGGCAAATTGTTCTGGTTCAATGTCAGTGACAGATCCATCTAGTCAATAGTATGACACAAGGACATGCTTCAAGTATGGTCAGGTTGGGCATATGAGATGGTCTTGCCCCATGAAGAATGAGGAGGTTACACATCAGTCGAGGTAGAGCTAGTAGGGCTCACAACAACAACAATGCAATTGTGGTGGCAATAGATGCCATGGACACACATCACAGGAAGGGTCTCCTAGATCAAGTAGCCGGGGTTGAGGATAGAAACAAACAACAACTAGATTCTACACCATGAGTCATCCATAAGGAGTGGTCAACTCGAGGGTCATGATAGGTCGATAGAACTTTTTAATTCAAACTTATATGCTTGTACCTTTGTATCTATTTTAGTTGAATCAGGTGCGACACACTCATTTATTACCAATTAGGTGATAAATAGTTGTAAGATACATGTATGTAGTAGGTATACTAGCCTCTTTCTAGAAACCCCTTTGGTTGATTTTGTCATGTTGTGAGAGGTGTGTCTATCTCGTGTTTTCTCTTTCATCAGTGGACCTTATGCCACTTGATATGCATGTATTCAATGTGATCCTAGGGATGGATACCTTGGTGAAGTATGAGGTTGTTTTGGACTGCATTTCCAAAATTGTGACATTTTGTGATGGGGCTATTTCCTAGACTTTCCAAGGAGATAGGAAATTTTTTCCTACCTATCTTGTTGTCATACAAGATAGTAGAGAAGTTGATGAGACAAGGATGTGAAGTTTTCTTAGCTCATATAGTGGATACCAAGGTGATGCGTCCTAGTACCCAAGATGTAGACGTGGTGTGTGAGTTTGTGGATGTTTTCCCATATGCATCTCCTGGTGTTCCACCCCCGAGGGAGATCAATTTTGATATCAATCTAGTTCCTGGTATGAAACCATAACACAGACACCCTATAGGATAGCACCAGCTGATATAAAGGAATTGAAGAAGCAATTATAAGAGTTCTCAGAGAATGGTTTCATACGACCAAGAACTTCCCCTTGGGGTGTCCAGTGTTGTTTGTGAAGAAGAAGGATGGTTCTATGAGGCTTTGTATAGACTACTGATAGTTGAACAAGGTCACTATGAAGAACAAGTATTCTTTGTCGAGGATAGATGATGTACTTGACCAATCGAGAGGTGTTATAGTGTTTTCAAAGATAAACCTAAGGTTGAGATATCACAGTTGAAGATCAAGGTGGATGACATATCTAAGACTGCTTTTAGGACTTGGTATGGTGCTTATGAATTCATGGTCATCTCGTTTGGGCTAACCTATGCACCAAACACATTTATGGACCTAATGAATAGAGTTCACAGACCATATCTTGATCAATTTGTGGTTGTGTTCATTGATGATATCTTGATATACTCCAAGGATAGTTAGAAACATGAGTAACATCTTTATCAAGTGCTAGAGTAGTTTAGACAACATCGATTGTACACTAAGTTTAGTGAGTGCAAGTTTTGGCTGACCGAGGTGTCTTTTCTTGGTCATGTCATCTCAGTGAGAGGTGTTTGTGTAGATCCTAAGAAAGGTGGAGACGGTGTTGGGGTGGGAGTAGCCCAAGACACCGAATGAAGTTTCAAGCTTCCTAGGTCCAGCTATTTACTATAGGAGGTTCATTAAGAATTTCAGTGTCGTTGCTTTACATTTGACCAAGATAACTAGGAAGGGTGTTCCTTTTATTTGGGATGACAAGTGTCAGTGTTCTTTCCAATTTTTGAAGGAAGAGTTGATGAGTGATCCACTGTGTGTTGTTACATCCTAGGAAAGGCCACATCGTCTTGTGTGATGCTTTGAGGAATGGGTTGGGATGTGTGCTGATGCAAGACAATAATGTGATTTATTTTGCATCTTGACAGCTTAAGAAGCATGAGAAACTATCCAACTCGTGACCTGGAGTTAGTTGACGTGGTTCTTGCTTTGATGATTTGGAGGCACTATTTGTATAGAGAGAAGTGTCAAATCTTAATAGATCATAATATCCTTCAGTATATCTTCTCAAAGTAGGAGTTGAATATGAGGAAGAGGAGATTGATGGAGTTGACGAAGGACTATGATTGTATGATAGACTACGTACCATGATGAAAAGGTGAATGTATTGGCTGATGCAATGAGAAGAAAGTCATCTTTGTCAACGTCTACAAATAAAGCACAGTTACACTCCATGGCATGTCACAAATGGGACATGCTAGTGTTTCTTTGACAGATGAATGTATAGTTGGAGGTTTCCTTATTGGAAGGTTTGTTGGCACAGTTACATGTAAAGTCAATGTCGATATAGAAAATCAAAGATGCATAGAAGGATGATAATGTGATATAGAAGATCATATCAAAGTTTGGCAGCCAGAAGCATGATGGCTTTCATGAGTTAGATAATGGGACAATGTGGTTCCACAACCCGATGGTGGTTTCTAAAGTTTGCAGTCTGAGGGAGATGGTACTTGAGGAGGCACATTCCTTAATGTATGCAATGCATACTGGCAGTACAAAGATGTATTACAATATGAAGGATTTGTACTCATGGCCTAGTTTGAAGCGTGATGTGGCAGAGTTTGTGACCAAGTGTCCAATATGTCAATAGGTCAAAGTGGAGCATCATAAACTTGTAGGGGCTTTGTAGACTTTTCCAGTCCCCTAGTGGAAAGGGGATCACATAATCATGGACTTTGTGGTTGGCTTTCTAAGGATAGCCAAGTTCATAATTCCATTTGGGTGATCATTGATCAGTTGACAAAGTCAACTCACTTTCTACCAGACAAGACAACCTATAAAACAAAGAAGTTGGTACATGTCTACATTGATGTGATAGTTTATCTACATGGCATACCAATTCCCATAGTGTCTGATAGAGGTCCTCAATTCGCGAGCATGTTTTAGGAGCATCTACATACAACATCGGGGACACAATTGAGGTTCAACACAACTTTTCATCGATAGAGAGAAGGGTAGTTAGAGAGGACCATACAGACATTAGAGGATCTTTTGAGAGCATGCATTCTTCAGTTTCTTAGGAATTGGGATATCCACCTAAGTCTGATTGATTTTGCATACAACAATAACTACCAGAGGAGTATAAATATTGCACCATATGACATTCTATACAGAAGACATTGCCGATCACCTCTTAATGACATGAGACATGTGAGTATCACATGTTGGGTCCCGAGTTAGTTCAACAAACAATAGAGAAAATGAAGGTGATTCACCAATTGTTAAAGGCATCTCAAGGTAGATAGAAGTCATATGCTGATAACCACCATAGACCATTAGAGTTCCATGTTGGAGACCACTGTATCTCGAGGTATCCACTTGGAATGGTGTGCTAGGTTTGGTAAGAAGGGTAAGTTGGATCCTAATGTATGGGAACTTACCCTATAAAGACACGAGTTGGAAAGGTGGCATACAAGCTGGATTTACAGCCATAGTTGCATAGATTGCATGACGTATTCCATGTTTAAATGTAGAGGAATTGTCACCCCGATACGGAGTAGATGATACAACCAGTGGAAGTAGATTTGGATGAGGATGTTTCTTATGATGAGGGTCTTATGTTGATCCTACATAGGTGTGTGTTGAAGTTGAGAAAGAAGGACATATCCTTAGTGAAGGTGTTGTGGCATCACTATGGTGAGGAGGAAGCCACATGGGAGTCAGAGGATGAGATGCTTAGGAAGTACCCATACTTGTTTGCATAGGATTTTGGGGGAGAAATCCCTATTAAGGGTTTATGGTTGTAACATTTCTGACCTAGTTTTGTGATCATACATGCTTATTTTATTTATTTGTGTGCTTTTTTTGTAATTAAATTTGGATTATGCTTTATATTAGTTGACAAAGCTATGTTTCAAATTTGGTCCAAATCAGACTTTGTTTGCTTAAGTTTTGCAAATTTTGTACTTGTGTGGACCTTTATGCAATTTACCCTTATCCAACGAGAATCTCATCTTCATAGTGTGCATCTTTCTTCAAGTCACACTGGAACACATATGCAACTACTCCTAGTTGATCACCACAAATGGTAGCGGGAAAAGCTCCTTGCCTCTAGAGTAGTCCACATAAACCACCTGAAACTCATGTCATTCTAGATGAACAGATAGGAAGGAGTTGTCCTTTCACATTGGTATACTAGCACCAACTTGCACTCCAACAATTGTTCTCCCTTGCTATCCCTCCCTTTATCAGGTAGGACTTTCTCGGGTTCTCTCAGTTACCACAACTAGAGAAGACAACAATTGTCAGAGGCATTTGATTTGTGTCTGAGAAGCCCCCAATACTCATCTATTTATAGGAGGGTTAGGGTCAGGCTTCCCAATATGTGTGGGAGTGGAAGGGAGTAGGATTTCACAAATTTTCTTAACCTACGAGCAGAAAAATGATTAATTCTCGAGTGAACTGATCTGTTGGCATGCAAGGCATTCAGTTCAACCTTTGAACCGATCTTTTCATCATATTTCTAAATCACTATTGTATTGGCAATTATAATTTGATTGATGCACAATATGACATTAACACTAATCCTTGATGCAATCGAACTGATCCATGAATCGGGCATCTCATCTCATGAGCTGGTCATTTCACAACATTGAGCCAATCAGTTCACTTACTGAACTGGTTGGTTCATGCCCAAGTTCATTTGGAATTCAACCAATGCACTCAATCAACCTAACACTCCAACCGATTGGTTCAGAGTCCACTAAATCAATTTTTTTTCTAGATTGAATTAGGAAACATTTTATTAATCAAATTAAACTTCATCATGAACAAAACTCCTATTTCAAGTGTATCCTATGCGTGTGACCCTATAGGTTCCAATTAATATTGGCAGTGAACTTCCATAACTAGTTTATGACATCATAGGCAAACAACAATATCTAGAAACACATCCTTGATACCCAAGTAAATGGAAAGTTGGAGAACAACTTCAACCTATAGTGTTTGTAAAGTTCCTTCATCGTTGATATCTAGATTGAACTCTAGGCATGGAAATGTCATCCTCTTCAACATTGAATCTCCGTTCCTTGAACCTATAGCAAACTGCCTGAGATATATGTAAGATAAATATCACATATTGACTCACATGTGCATGGCATGCATTTCTCACCCTCGCTAATCGAGTATCTAGTATATCATATTCCTGTAGGAGGGACAAATCCCATCTACATTACTCACAATCATCCCCATGTGTCACAATGCATCCGATCATCACCTTTATGGTATCACTTATTCAAGGTCATGATGGATAATGTCCAAGTACAATGAATGACATGTGATGTGTGTACCACTGTAGGTGTAAGAACCACAATCCCCACTAGCACTACGAGAGATAACTCTGACTACCGTATAATGGTTTTCAGGAATCACTCTCATGGTGGATCTGTCTGATACACTATTCTCAAACAAGTATCTATGTGTTTGGTTTGATATCATGTATCATGACTAATGAGATTCTATCATCAACCAACACATAGTCTAGTCTTATGTGTTATTGTTGTATATTAACCTTTCACAATAAATTCTGTATATGGACATAGAAAGAATGTATATATTCTTGGCATCCTTATGATCTCATTGTTTAGGTCATCAACCTGACGACATATGTCATTGAGTAATATCATTCTTTAGACATATATTATGTTACATCATTATCTCATAACTGAACAAAACAG
Source organism: Alisma plantago-aquatica (assembly GCA_963693085.1). Taxonomy (NCBI): domain Eukaryota; kingdom Viridiplantae; phylum Streptophyta; class Magnoliopsida; order Alismatales; family Alismataceae; genus Alisma; species Alisma plantago-aquatica. Next base: position 726,464,632 of record OY856410.1, on the reverse strand, counting down.
AATGAATTGGAAGATTTCCTTTATTATTAATCAAATTAGTTATAAGTTATGCCATTAAAATCATTATATGATTGGATCTCTAGGCATACATACCAACAGAGTCCCACTTGCACTTGGATCCAGTCACCCATGAACTTGATTCCGAATGAACTAACATGACCTTCATGCTTCTTCTGTGAAAGTGCTTTTGTCAAGAGGTCAACAACATTGTTCTCGGTCGGTACTCTACAAATCTTCACATCTCCTCACTGTATGATTTCTCATATGATATGGAAACACATTTGTATATGCTTGGACTACTGATGCGATCTGGGTTCCATAGTTTGTGAATAGATCCACTATTGTCCCAATGTAGCTCCATTGCATCGCTGATGCTTGGAATCACCCCAACATTCGAGATGAGATTCTTGATTCAGAAAACCTCCTTTGCTGCATTCAATGTTGCAATATACTCATCCTCTTCTCTTTCTTGGAACTCTTCTAGATCATAGCTCATTGTTGAGGCAAAACACAAATCCTAATTGTGATTTATAATCATCTTCATCAGTTTGGAGGCTTACATCAGTGTAAACCCTTTACTACTAACTCTTCCTCTCCACCATACACTGAGCATTGATCCTTAGTTCTTCTCAAGTACTTAAGGATGTTCTTCATGGCTATCTAGTGAGAATCACTCGGATCTAACTGATATGTGCTTGTTATGCTCAAGTCATATGAGACATCATAATGGGTACATAACATTGCATACATTATTGATCCAATTTGATATGAGTACGAAGTCCTACACATGCGCTCCCTTTCTTCACAAGAATTGGGACATTTAGCTCTGGAAATGGCAACTCCGTAAGACATGGGCATGTTTCCTCTCTTTGAGTTCTCCATGTTGAACCTCTTCAACACTTTGTCAATGTTTGTGCTCTAACTCAGTCCAAAAATCCTTCTAGATCTATCTCTATAGATCTTGATTCCTAAGATTTAGGATGGTTCACCTAAGTCCTTAATTGAGAATGTATTTCCGAGATAGGTATTCACCATCTGTAAGTATGTCATTTACATATAATATGATAAATACAATCATGCTCCCACTAACCTTCTTATGCATAAGGTTCATCCTCATTTTGAGTAAAGACAAACTCTCTGACTGTTTCATCAAATTAAAAATTCTAGCTCTGATATGCCTGCTTCAATCCATTGATTGACCTTTATAGCTTACAAACTTTATTTACATCCTTTGGATTTTTAAAACCCCGTGTTGTGTCATATACACATCCTCAATAAGATTCTCATTAAGGAATGCAATTTTAACATCAATATGCAAAACCTCATAGTCGTGATAAGCTGGAATGGCAAGCATGGTCCTGATGGACTTAACCATGGCAACTGAAGAAAAGGTTTTTTCATAGTTAACACCTTGAACTTGTTTGAAACCCTTTGCAACCAATCTGGCCTTAAAGGTTTGTACTTTACAATCCATGTCAGTCTTTTTCTTGAAGATCCATTTGCACCCTATAGGTTTAACTCCTTTAGGTGGATCCAACAAGGTCCATACCTTGTTGGTGTTCATGGATTCTATCTCAGATCTCATGGCATCAAGCCATTTCTCAGACTTTGGTCCCTTAGTAGCTTATAAATAGGTTTTTGGATCACTGTCTATGACCACATCATCGCCTTCGTGAATCACAAGATAACTAAATCTTTAAGGCTTAAGGCATGTCCTACTAGATCTATGAGGTTCCTATGCTACTTGAGGAACCTGAGATTCCACAACAAATTGTGATTCTCCTTGTTCCTCTTGTACATCTACTAGTACAATGTTTTCTTGTTGGTCTCAAACCTCTGAGTTCTACTTTCCTCCCACTGTTTTGTTTGGAAATAAATTCCTTTCCTAGGAATGCATCATCTATGGCAACAAACACTTTGTTGTCAGATAGGGAATAAAAGTAATATCCTTTGGTTTCCTTAGGATATCCAACAAAATAACATTTATCAGATTTTTGTCCAAGTTTTTTAGAAATTTCTTTCTCACATAAGCTTCACAACCACAAATATTCATAAAAGACACATTGGGACGCTTCCCAAACCATATCTCATATGGTGTCTTTTGAACCGATTTAGATGGTACACTGTGTAGTGTAAACACGGCTATTTCAAGAGCAAAACCTTGGAAGGTAGTTGGAAGTTCAGCTAAACTCATCATTTATTGTACCGTATCCAACAATGTGTGATTCCTTTTTCATGATACACCATTGTGTTATGGTGTTCCTGATGGAGTCCATTGTGATACGATACCATGGTCTCAAAGAAGGTCCTCAAACTCTTGGCTTAAGTATTCTCCACCCCAATCAGAATGAAGTATCTTAATACTTTTGCCAAATTGGTTCTATACTTTATTCATAAACTTCTTAAACTTTTGTATAGTTTCCGACTTATGTTTCATCTGGTACTCATAACCATACCTACTAACATCATTAGTGAAGAAAATAAAGTACTGATACCCACCTCTAACAGTTGTTCTAAAAGGGCCACATACATCACTATATATGAGTCCTAATAGATCACTAGCCCTCTCATTGTTACCAGTGAAAGGGGTCTTAGTCATTCTGCTAAAAAAACAAGATTCATATGTCTCTATTCATTTGAAATCAAAAGAGTTCAGATAACCATCTTTATGAAGTCTAACGTGTGATTCTCATTTATGTGCCCTTGACAGTAATGCCAAAGATATGTTTTGTTTGAGTTATTGAGTTTAATCTTTTGGTATATAAATGATACATATCTTCCCTTAGATCTAGCAAATGAAAACCATAAGACATTGGGGTATTTCCATAAAAGATCTCATATTTTGAAATAGAACATCGACCAAATATGCAATTCATATGCATCCTTTCCCATACAAGACATAGAAATGATGTTTCTTTTATGAAAGGTACATAATAGCAGTTCATTAACTCTATTAAAATCCCTGTGGGTAGAGATAAATTATAGGTTCCAACTGTAGTGACAACAACTCTTGCTCCATTTACAACTCGCAGTTCAACCTTTCCCTTTCTTAAAGGCCTACTTCTTTTTAGACCCTGCATATTCAAGCATATGTGAGATCCATATCCGGTATGAAGTACCCAAGATAAAGAAGAAGATAAGTTTATATCAATAACATATATACCTAAAGTGGAGATCTCTATCCCCATCTTCTTCTTCTTGAATGCCTTCAAGTACAAAGGACATATTCCTCTTGTACTTTTCTTTCTCCTTATCTTGAGTACTGAAGATCTTGATTTATGCTTAGCCTCAGAACTCTTCATGGCCTTGATTTCATCCTTGGACTCCATTCAACTAATCATCATCATGGATTTTTCCTTCTTCATTCTTGCTTTGGCATTTATGAGCATGCCAAGCAAATTTGACAAAGGTCTGGCCATGTCATTCAAGTGGTAACACTCGATGAAATAGCGATATGATTCAGGAAATGATTGCATAATCATATCCATGGCCCACTCTTGGCTCAAAGAGAACCCTAGTTCTTCTAGATGATCCACATGTCCAATCATATTGAGCACATGGGTCTCTACTGAGTCTCCTTCTGTTGTTTTACACTAAAAGAGTGCCTTTTTGACATTGTACCTTTCTCATTTTCTGAGATAATGATTCAGGTTCATAGGATGTGTTACCATCTCAAGTATCCCCATGTCTTCACATTTCTCATGCAACTCATAGTTCATGCAACTCAACATAAGATGCTTTATGTCTAAGGCATCATTGGCATGCTTCTAGTAACCATCCACCTTAGCCCTAGGCGCATCAGGAGCAGGTATTTCTGGCACTGGTTTATCTAGGACATAGATCTTATGTTCATCATTGAGAACCCATCTCAATGTCCAAAACCAGTTGTGGAGATTTGTCCTGTCAAGTTTTTACTTCCTAAGGACTAAGTACAACAATGATTTGATTGTCATTTGATTCTATAAGAGATAAAATTTATTTTTGTCAAAACACTTTTGATCTGATTTGAATAATGTGTGATGATATTCAATTAGGACTTTAGTCAATTATCGCTCCCACTATTTTATTCAAATTGATAGTGCTCATTATCGATTTGGAAGATTGTTGCATACAATCTTCTAATGAGCCAAGATCCAAAATAATTAAGTCAGTACCCAACCAATGCTGGCACTCATGACCAATTATTAAGGTAGGTAACATTTGCCAATTGCATCTCATGTAATTCTTGGATAGAAGATATGAAAAACTCCTTACCATAATCCATCTTCATGCTTCTAGGCACTTAACCCTAAACCATAAACCCTAAACCCTAGTCCAACCTGACCCACAAGCCAACATGATAGTAATGCACCCCGCTTGAGGGGACCACATTACTACCATCACACTTCCACGAAATGGACAGTGCACCACGCTTGGCATGCCCACACATAGTTGATCAAGATTATCATGTGTGTTGCTAATGAAAAGCATCTTAGACTTTATATGTTATTGAGGGATTTTGTGTTTATAAATACATATACATATCCAATAACCACATACATATATTCGTATTATATACCTGCTGTATCCCACAAACATAAACATGCAATAAAACAAAAGTGACAATTATGGCCATTCTATTGTTTTTCCTTAGATCTACAAGGAACTACCACAGCCTAGGGTTTACATCTCATGCAGAAACCTATTACTGATGAAGATCTATGATTTCCAATCTGGGTTGATCGGTTCAACCCTTGAACTGATAGGATCGCCTCCTGGTTGATCAGTTGGTCATCTCCCGGTCATATGGTCTCCAGTCCACCATCTTCTGGATCCTCCAATCGATCAGTTGGGCCTCCAGCTAACTGGTTTGACTCTTGTCACTTGTCCTCCATGGTCCTCCAGCCGGTTGGCTCATCTTCTTGAACGTAATAAGAAATTAAACTATCCTAATGCTATTACATGATAATAGAGAAACCTCTAGCTACATTCGAGGGGAGTAAAAGTAGGAGAGAATAAACTTTTACAATTGGAAGATAAGGTAGAGACTCAATATGCAAACTAAGATAAAAACCAGCTTTTAGGGTGACTCATGTAAATTGCGCGCGCGCACACACACACACACACACACATATATATATATATATAATTATGTGGTATTTAATCGGATATGCACATTAATCATATTTCAAATATTCACATCATATGTAATAAATAAACAATGAAAAACAAAAAACTGATCATATCGATTATCTCAAAACATAGTAAGTTGACGTTGCTCTGATACCACTGTAGGGAAATATGGTGGTAGAGCAGGAAACAAAAACAAAAATTTAACTACCATATTACCCTTATGATAGTAGATCATGCCAACAACTATGTAATGAGAAGGATGATTTTGAGGATACACCTGGTCCTGGAGCAAGTCCAATGACAATATCCTCACTGTATTGTGCACCTTTCTTCAAGTCTCACTCGAACCAACAACTCCTAGTCGATCACCATGAATGGCAACTTGACATTGTCCTCCTAGAGGGAAAAGCTCCTTGCCTCTAGAGTAGTCCACACAGACCACCTGAAACTCCTGTCATTCTAGAGGAACAAACATGAAAGAGTTATCCCTCCACATTGGTATACTAGCACCAACTTGCTCTCCCATAGTTGTTCTCCCTTGCTATCCCTCCCTTTATCAGGTAGGACTTGGTCAGGTTCTCTCTGTTACCACAACCAGAGAAGACAACAATTGTTAGAGGCAATTGAGTTGTGTCTGAGAAGCCCCCACTACCAAGAGGGTTAGGGTTAGGGTTCCCAGTTCGTGTGGGAGTGAAAGGGACTAGGATTTCATGAATTTTCTTAATTGAAAGTGGTGAAACGATCGGTTTGCGGGTGAGTTGATCAGTTAGCATGTGATCTGATCACGTCAACCCTTAAACTAGTCATTTTGTCATGTTTCCCAATCGTAGTTGTATTGGGAACTATAATTTGATTAATGCACAAAATAACATCAACACTAATCCTTGATGCAATCGAATTGATCCTTGAATCGAGCGTCTGAGCTCATGAGCCGGGCATTTCATGACCTTGAGCCAATCAGTACACTTAGTGAACCAGTCGGTTCATGCCGTGGTTCATCCAAAAATAAGCCAATGCAATTTCCAATTTGTTGGTATGTATGCCCTGAGAGTCAATCATGGGATGATTGATGGGATACAATAAGATTGATTTGATAAACATCAAAGGAAAGCTTCCAATTCTTTCTGGTTCAGTCATATGAGATAGTGATAGAAAAGATTGAATGTCTAGAGAATGACAGTACTCAATGACGTATGCTTTCAGGTTGAGGACCTGAACGATGAGATCATACAGATGCTATTTATGTCCCTAGTCGGATGTCATTGTGGAAGGTAGATAGACACCAATGACACACAATACTAGACTGTGGTGTTGGTTGATGATAGAATCTCATTAGTCATGATATAGAGATATCAAACCAAACACATAGGTACTTGTTAGAGAACAAGTGTACCAGACAGACCCACCGTGAGTTTGACACATGGAACCATGACATAGTAGTCACAGTCAGTACTCACAGTGATGGTGGTGAATGTGATTCTTTGACCTGAAATCACTACACTCAACACATGTCGTTGGGTACACTTTGACATCATCAAACGCAATCCTGAAACATGGGTTGTTATAAAGGTGATGATTGGGTGGCTTTGACACATGGGGCTTTTGAGCGGTGAGTGATAGATATGGGATTTGTCCCTCCTGAGGGAGCTTGATATCCATGGCCACTTGATGAGTAGGATTGAGAAAGGCGTGCACGCATGTGTGAATCAGTATGTGATATTGATGTCAAACATATCGCTTCCAATCTACTCTGAGATCAAGAAAGTGAATGAACGTTGACAAGATGACTGTTCCATGCCTCGAGTTCATTCGGGATATCAGTGATAAAGGAATTATACATTCACTATAACACCATTCACAGATTGTAGGATTGAAAGTTGTTCTCCAACTTTGTATTTCACTTGGGTAGCACTGATGTGTGACTAGGCACCGCTCTTTGCTTGTGAAGTCATAAGTGTTATGGACTTTCACTGCCAATGTGAAAAAGGACCTGTAGGGTCACACACATAGGATTTAACCTGGAAGAGGAGTTTTGTCCACAAACAATGTTTAGATTGATTACTAAAGGAGTTTAGTAGTTCAATTAAACACTCAATTAATTGATAGCTCAAAATCATAGTGTTCAAGGTGTTAGACAGCTTGATTAGAGTATCGGATTGATTGGAACTGCAATTGACTATTTCTGCACAATCTGCACTCCCAACTGATTGGCTCATGTGATGAATTGAGCGGCTCAGCTTGGTGAACCGATCAGCTCAGGTAGTGAGTCGATCGGCTCATGGACAGGGTGAAACGATTGCTTCAAGTGTTGAAATGATCGACTCACTGGTCCAACAGAGCAAGTTGGGAAAGTAGAATTGGTGAGAAATTTCTTTTTCATTTCACTTGCCCAATTCGATTGGAATAAGGATTGGTATTTGATAGCAATTAGAAACAAAAGAAAGAAATTCAATCGGGAACTGATCAGGACCACGAACCGATCGGTTCAGAAGTGAAACGACCGGTTGAGGTGTCCCAACCGATCGGTTGAGGTGTCAACTGACCGAATCAGGTCCCCAACCGACCGTTTCAGTTGTGAAACGATCAATTCAGGTTTCGAGTTGGTTGTTTTTTGTGGAAAATCTCGAACCCTTCTACTCCTGCTTTAGTCCCGCATTGCCCGGGATGGAGAACCCTGCCCCATGACCCTCCTATATATAGGGGTATTGGGGGCTTCTCTGACAACAACTCAGTGCAACCAGTTGCTCTGTAAAGTTGTCGTTCTCTCTGGTTTTGGTAACCGAGAGAGCCCAAGCAAGTGCTACCCGATAAGGGAGGCACAACAAGGGAAAGACAACTGTAGAAAGCGACTGGTGGCAGGAGAATGTGTTGGTGACTAGTACGCTGACAGGAGGGTGCGACTCCTTCCAATTCCTTGTGGGACAAGGAGATTGGAGTTCCAGGTGGTCCGTGTGGACTACTTCAGAGGCGGGAGATTTCTGCCGCTTAGAGGACAGCTGTCAATCCCGACAGTCCGGTGAGACCAGGAGTCTTCAGTCCCGGTGTGACCAGGAGCTGCACAGACACCGTCCAAGATCGGAGGTGAAGACCGCGCAAGGCGCGAGGTATTGTCGCCGAGCAAGCCTCGGGACAAGGTATGATTCCACAAACCATCCCTTTCCTATTGTATAGACGTTGATGCATTTCCTTGTTCTGGGTTTGGGAAGGAGATTTTTTTTGTTTCCGCTGCCTTCTCTGCCTCTCCGAAAACCCAACAGTGGTATCAGAGCCACATCAACTGCTCTATACTTTGGGAATATCGATATGATCGATTCTGGTTTGACGCCTTTATTTATTGCATACAATGCGAATAAAATTGGCTTTATGCATGTCCAATTTTAAATCCACAAACCCCAATTTACATATATGATATGTATTATTAATGCACTCGATACGTGTCACCCTTAAACGAGTTTTGTGGTGGATGTATAACGTGGTTATGGCTAATAAATCCTATCTGTGTATGGTTGTATGTGGTTGCTTGCATCTCGGTCTACACATCGATCTTCCTTCTCCTTTTCCTGATGTAACTCGAAATAAATCGAGATTTCTTTCCTATCTTTGCTCCCCTCGAATGTAACTCGAGGTTTCTCTTTTTACAATGTAAAATAGGATAGAATTTTATTTCTTGTTATGTCGAAGAACGGCAGACATCCTGATGACAGCCGAGACGATCAGTTCAAGGTGTGAACTGATCGGTTGACGTTCCAGACGATCGGTTCAAGGAGTGAACCGATCGGTTGATGACCGGTTCGAGGAGCGAGACGAGCGGGTGGCGGCCAGAAGGAGATGCACGACATCTAGGCAAACCGATCAGTTGGAGGAGCCAACTGATCGGATGGTGTCACCCAGACGACCGACCAGAGAGAGAAGATCATTCATATGATGAGTTGATCAACTCAGAAGGCAAAACACAGAGTTCATCTTGTACAGGTTGCATGTGATGTAGACCTAGATGACCGTGATTCCTCTTGGCTTGAGGAATCACATTAGGATGGTCATAATCATCGCTTTTATCGTTTCACATGTTTTCTGTGGGATATAGCATGTATATGATACATACTATATATTGTGGTGATTGGATATGTATATGTATATATAAAAACCAAATCCCTCATTAAATATTAAGTTTTAGATGCCTTCCAAATGCGACACACGTGAAAAGCTTGATCGACCAAATGTGGGCACGCCCAAGCGTGGTGCACCGTCTATCTCGTGGAAGCATGAAGGATGAATGTGTGGGTCTGCCCAAGCAGGGTGCTTGTTCATCGTGTTGGCTTTGGGTCGGACTTAACAAGGTGACCTAGATAGGATCTAGCACCTTGAGGCATGGAGATGCTCATGGAAAGGAGTTGCATATGACATCTTATCAAGAGTTGCATATGATGTAATTGGCAAGAGTTGCCTACCTGAGAGATCTAAGTTGTGGGTGACAGCCCAAGCTGGTCCATGACTTAGAGGATTTCAGGATCTTGCCCACTAGAATGTTGTACGCTGCAATCTTCTGAATTGATGGTGAGGGCTATCAATTTGAAGTAAAATAGTGGGAGCGATAATTAATTAAAGGCCTATTTATATCGTCAACTTTTCAAATCAATTAAATAAGTCAAAAATGAGTTTTTGGACTAAAATTGCATATTTCCTTTTTGTAGTACAAATGGCAAACAACAACAATCACTTTTCTTTGCGATCGGTCCTTGAAAAGGACAGGCTGAATGGGACAAACTTCCATGACTGGTATAGGACATTGAGAATTGTTCTCACTCAAGAGGGAAAGCTCTATGTCCTGGATACTCCAATTCTAGAGGAACCGGCTCCTACCGCACCAAAGGCAGAAAGGGATGCTTACAAGAAGCATTCTGATGATGCCATTGATGCAAAGTGCTTGATGTTGTGCTCTATGAACCACGAGTTGCAGAGACAACATGAGAACATGGGTTTCATTGAGATGATTCAGCATCTCAGGAACATGTATGAAGATCAAGCACGGTAAGAGAGATATGATGTTTCAAGGGCACTGTTCAAGTGCGTCAAGACAGAAGGAGATCCAGTTGGTCCTCACATACTCAAGATGATTGGGTATGTGGAGAACCTGACAAGACTGGGATTTCCACTGAGCCAAGAGTTGGCTACTGACGTGATACTACAATCGTTGCCAGAATCCTACAGTCAGTTTGTGATGAACTACAACATGAACAACTTTGATAGGCCACTGTCAGAGTTGTTGGGCATGTTGAGGATAGCCGAGACACAGATGAAGAAAGACAAGCCTAAGTCTGTGATGGTGATCACGAGCAAGAAAGGCAAGTCCAAGCGCAAGGGCAAGGGCAAAGCTAAGGAAGGTTCTGATGCTAGCCAAGAGCCCAACTCGTCTTCAACTCTCAAGGCCAAGGGAGGCGTGACCAAGAAAGGAAATTGCCACCATTGTCAAAATCCAGGACATTGGAAAAGGAATTATCCTCTCTATCTGGAAGAACAAAAGAAGAAGGAGGAGACAGAAGTCTCTACTTAAAGGTGTCATGAAAATAGACTTGTAACACTTTTTGAGGTATAAGATACCAAGATGTAAAGTGTAAAGCACTCAATAAATGGGGCAAGTGTTGCCACCATAGATAGGAGTACTAGTTTATTTTTCAGCCTTAAAGGCACTCAATAATACAGTTATGAACTGCTATTTCATATTTGCCGATAGATAGAAACACTTTATTTTTGCATATTGTATGACAATGATGACAATCAATAAAGAGATGTTTCAATTTCTAAAGATATGATCTTTGTGGCAATGCCTTGTTTATCTTGTGGTATTTGATATGCATAAGATAAAATGATACCTAAAGTTATTGATAACTCAAACAATCAAATTAGCATCAATCATGAGAAATTCATTTCTAGTTTCCATGTGATGGATAAATCTAGACTCGTTTGGTTAGAGAACCAGTAAGAGACGTGAATATGTTGGACATGATTAATCAATCTTCACTAAAGGTAGTGGGAGAATGATTATCCAATTAGGTATAATACATATGATGTATTTACATACCTATTGGAACAAATGCTAATACTTCAAATGGTGTTTACAGAAATACCAATATGAAAATCTTGAAGTGTTCAAGATTATCATAGATGAAGTGCAAATTTGGTAAAGTGTTAATTCTTGATGAGATCAATGAATGAAATACTTGGACCAAATGTTTGAGATCCTTGTGAGTGATTATGATAGTGTATCATAGTGAACTCGTGATTAAGGCATAGTGATGTCTAAATCAAGAAGGAGTCATACTCTAAGGAGTTAGAGAATGATAATCAAATAACTAAATTCTTCTTAAATAATGAATACCCCACACTAATAAAGGACATTAAGAATCACAAGGGTTGTGAGTTCTTATATTCTTGACAGATACACCTCAATTATCTATGTGATGAGTTGTTCATATGATGAGTCAACTATCCAGATGAATATGAGGAACTGAATTTTGAGTTATGGTTTATGACCATTACATCCTAAATGACTTCCATGTGAACCATAAGGTGTGACCTTGATGGTAGCACCCATTGAATGGAAATCCATAAGTGCAAATAAGTCTTAAGTGTTAAGACACATGGATGACATTTTGAGAAGGATGATGCTTGTTGATTGCAACTTAATGACTAAGACATTTGGCATATGGATACGAAAACCACATTCCTATGAGGAATAAAACAAGGATGTGTACGTGACACAACCTATAAGGTTTATGAATCTACTATTGCAAATGAAGTCTATAAGTTACAATGGACTAATCAATTGATTGATTGAGTACAAACAACTCATAATTGGATATTTACTTTGATGATATAGTCAAAGGGCTTGACTGATATGTCAAAGATAAAGAAGGGATCTATGATTTAGTGGGAGCGTATTCACATTCCACATGTTGATGTGAAATGGAAATGTTCTAGAATGGAAATCCAAAAGTGGAAATTATCTTTAAGGAAGATAGAGATGTTTCCTATGTGATAGGAATAGAGATCTATAGAGATAGTTCTTGAAAAACCTCTTGACCTGGAAAAGAGAGAGCATACATTGGCAATCTGTACTGAAGGGTTCAGTGTACACAGATTCAGTGGGAGAAAACTTGTCCATGTTACATGGAGTTAGTATCCTAAGGCCAAGTGTCCAATTCTTATGAAGAATGGGAACACTAAGGATAGATATGGATCTATCATGTATGTAATCATCCCATTACCTTGCATGTATCGACATGGCAAGAACAAAATGCATTCATCATCTTGTATGTAGGACATGACAATATGATGTGCTCATCCTGATAACTCGTATGTGGGACATGACGAGTGGATGTCTGTCTACTTCCAGTAAGGGTTACTGGACTACCATGAGAACTTGATAAGTACTTGTGAAGTACTAGTTCTATGGAGATAAGGAAGAGTTCGATGTAAAGAGTTACATTGATGCAAACTTTCGGAAAAGACAGAAAATTAATCACAAAATATATATGGGATATATAAAGTGAAAGTTTGTTGATAATTGGAAGTGTTCCAATAAAACCATTTAAAAGGGAAATGCCGAGTATCCGTGTGTTGGAGAACAATAGTGGATATTATATGGATCTGGAAGTTCATGAGATGAACTTATAGACATTCCAGTCATTGATGACAAGTATGGGATCCTTGATCATGCAATGTGGCTAAAGGTTAGCAAAGGAATACTGGATCACATATTAAGGCAACTCCATCTCACACGTATGACGTACAACAAAGAGATGTGAGACATGCAATTGATACTGACTTTGGCAAGGTGTTGCCATTACTCACTATGTTGGCACTAGAGCACAATAACATGTGGGACATGTTTGAAGATCACTATGAATATGATTCAAGGGTGATTGGCTCGCAGTGCAAGTGGGAGTATGTTGGTATGTATTCCCTGAGAGCCAATCATGGGATGATTGATGGGATACATTAAGATTGATTTGATAAACATCAAAGGCAAGCTTCCGATTCTTTTTGGTTCAGTCATATGAGATAGTGATAGAACAGATTGAATGTCTAGAGAATGATAGTACTCAATGACGTATGCTTTCAGGTTGAGGACCTGAATGATGAGATCATACGGATGCTATTTATGTCCCTAGTCGGATGTCATTGTGAAAGGTAGATAGACACCAATGACACACAAGACTAGATTGTGGTGTTGGTTGATGACAGAATCTCATTAGTCATGATATAGAGATATCAAACCAAACACATAGGTACTTGTTAGAGAACAAGTGTACCGGACAGACCCACCGTGAGTTTGACACATGGAACCATGACATGGTAGTCACAGTCAGTACTCACAGTGATGGTGGTGAATGTGATTCTTTGACCTGAAATCACTACACTCAACACATGTCGTTGGGTACACTTTGACATCATCGAATGCAGTCCTGAAACATGGGTTGTTATAAAGGTGATGATTGGGTGGCTTTGACACATGGGGCTTTTGAGGGGTGAGTGATAGATATGGGATTTATCCCTCCTGAGGAAGCTTGATATCCATGGCCACTTGACGAGTAGGATTGAGAAAGGCATGCACGCATGTGTGAATCAGTATGTGATATTGATGTCATACATATCTCTTCCAATCTACTCTGAGATCAAGAAAGTGAATGAACGTTGACAGGATGACTATTCCATGCCTCGAGTTCATTCGAGATATCAGTGACAAAGGAATTATACATTCACTGTAACACCATTCACGGATTGTAGGATTGAAAGTTGTTCTCCAACTATCTATTTCACTTTGGTAGCAATGATGTGTGACTAGGCACCGCTCTTTGCTTGTGAAGTCATAAGTGTTATGGACTTTCACTGCCAACGTGAAAAAGGACCTGCAGGGTCACACACATAGGATTTAACCTGGAAGAGGAGTTTTGTCCACAAACAATGTTTAGATTGATTACTAAAGGAGTTTAGTAGTTCAATTAAACACTCAATTAATTGATAGCTCAAAATCATAGTGTTCAAGGTGTTGGACAACTTGATTAGAGTATCAGATTGATTGGAACTGCAATTGACTATTTCTGTACAGTCTGCACTCCCAAGCGATCGACTCATGTGATGAACCAACCGGCTCAGCTTGGTGAACCGATCGGCTCAGGTAGTGAGTCGATCGGCTCATGGACAGGGTGAAATGATTGCTTCAAGTGTTGAAACGATCGGCTCACTAGTCCAATCGAGCAAGTTGGGAAAGTAGGATTGGTGAGAAATTTCTTTTTCGTTTCACTTTCCCAATTCGATTGGAATAAGGATTGGTATTTGATACCAATTAGAAACAAAAGAAAGAAAGTCAATCGGGAACTGATCAGGACCACGAACTGACCGATTCAAAAGTGAACCGACCGGTTGAGGTGTCCCAATCAATCGACTGAGGTGTCAACCGACCGGCTCAGGTCCCCAATCGACTGTTTCAGTTGTGAAACGATTGGTTCAGGTTCTGAGTTGGTTGTTTTTTGTGGAAAATCTCAAACCCTTCTACTCCTGCTTTAGTCCCGCATTGCCCGGGACGGAGAACCCTGTCCCATGACCCTCCTATATATATAGGGGTATTGAGGGCTTCTCTGACAACAACTCAGTGCAACCAGTTGCTCTGTAAAGTTGTCGTTCTCTCTGGTTTTGGTAACCGAGAGAGCCCGAGCAAGTGCTACCCGATAAGGGAGGCACAACAAGGGAAAGACAACTGCAGAAAGCGACTGGTGGCAGGAGAGTGTGTTGGCGACTAGTACACTGACATGAGGGTGCGACTCCTTCCAATTCCTTGTGGGACAAGGAGATTGGAGTTCCAGGTGGTCCGTGTGGACTACTTCAGAGGCGGGAGATTTCTGTCGCTCAGAGGATAGCTGTCAATCCCGACAGTCCGGTGAGACCAGGAGTCTTCAATCCCGGTGCGACCAGGAGTTGCACAGACACCGTCCAAGACCGGAGGTGAAGACCGCGCAAGGCGTGAGGTATTGTCGCCGAGCAAGCCTCGGGACAAGGTATGATTCCACAAACCATCCCTTTCCTATTGTATAGATGTTGACACGTTTCCTTGTTCTGGGTTTGGGAAGGAGAAATTTTTTGTTTCTGCTGCCTTCTCTGCCTCCCCTAAAACCCTACACAATCAACCTAACACTCCAACCAGTCGGTTCAACACTTGAACTGGTTGGTACAGAGTCCAGTCAGTCAATTTTTGTTTTGAATACCTAAACACTTGATTAATTAAATTAAACACCATTCATGAACAAAATTCCAATTCCAAGTGTATCCTATATGTGTGAACCTATAGGTTCCAATTTACATTAGTAGTGAATGTCCACAACCAGTTTATGATATCACAAGAAAAGAGTGATAACATCATTTCTATCCAAATTGAACTTGAGGCATGGAAAAGTCATCCTCCTGGACATTCAATCTTTGTTCCTTGAACTTAGGTCAAACTGTCTGAGACATATGTAATCTCAATATCACATATTGACTCAAATGTGCATGGCCATGTATTTCTCAGTCTCGCTAATAAAGTGGCCATGATATCATACTTCTATAGGAGAGACAAATCCCATCTAGAACACTCACATCCATCCCCATGAGTCACAGTGCATCCAATCATCACTTTTATGATAATCCTTATTCAGGTCACAGTGGATGATGTCAAAGTACACTGAATGACATGTCATGAGTGTAGTGACATCAGGTTTAAGAACCACAATCACTACCAACACTATGAGGATGACTCCGTTTACTATATAATGGTTTCCATGTGTTAGTCTCATGGTGGGCCTGTCTGATACATTGTTCTCTAACAAGTATCTAGTGTTTGGTTTGATATCATATATCATGACTGATGAGATTCTATCATCAACCAACATTGTAATATCCTAAATTTTGGTAGAAATTAAATGATATAAAAGCAAGATATGATTTGATAAATAACTTTCTTCAATGGTACTATTAGTGGAATAACAATGTGGATCACCTTTGGTTATATGGGTCCTTGTGGCATAAGCTAAAGAAAGGGGATTCATACGTAAATTAGTACTAATGGACTTTTAATACAATAAATGAAATATCTGTAAAGTTTCCAAAAGAAATATGATTTATGGTGTTTTGATAATTAGAGGATAATTATTTAGCCGAGATTGACAACACCATGGTTGGGCGTATTCCTTAAAGGCTTTTGTTTCCAAATCCAAATCTAAACCATATGGCGGTGTCTCTCATGGCCTTTTGGAATAAAAGCAAAAGTTTATATAAAATGAATACTTCCTTTTCTAGTTGGTGTTGAGATTAGGTAGTCTTGGAAAATTGATATTACAGATAGTCATAATACTCCTTGCCACTTTTGGATTACTTGAACCCCAAGATGAAAAATGAGAAAGGGAAAGCTGGATATTCTCTAGAGAGGCTACTCCCTCCCTTCATAGATGCCTTTAGGGTTTCCACGATATATATATATATATATATATATATATATATATATATATATATATATATATATATATATGACTAACTAGGGAACCCTCACCTTCAGGAAACATGGTTTTGATCTTGACATCCCAAGGTGAGGCCTGCGGAGACTCTTTGTTCCCTAGATACTCTAGTTACCTTTGCTCTGGAGTTACTCCTTAGACCTACCAGGCTGTAGCCGTAAGAGAAATCTTTACCTGGGCCTCTCTCCTACCCGTGTCTGTTGTTTTGACAATAAGAAGAGGAGAATCCTTACTTCATCAGTGACCCAGGGTCTAGGCACCGTCACCTGGCAACGTTTTGGAAGAGGAAGATACCACTGACAGGCTTGGAAGGCAACACTGATCTTCAGCAAACTAGTTTTGACTCTGGGGCTGAGTGGTCCAATGATGAAGTAGGATGCCACCACTGCCGTAGTTGTAGCAGGTGCATGAGCAGGGGTCAGGAGAGGCACCCCTTGCGGCGGGAGGCCTGACTACAGTTGCATCTACACTATGTTTTTCGGGAAAGCGACATGGCTGTAGTTGAAGAAACATCAACACATGGATGCACTATGGGAACTCTGATTTAAAAACTCTGACAAAGAAGAGGGCATACCGGTCTGGAGAGGAGCTGTGGTCTGCAGACGGCGGCACAGAGTGGGCGACAGTGGTGGAGAGGAGCTGTGGTCGAACCGGCGGCGCGGTGGAGAAGCAGTGGCGGAGAAGCAGTTATGGTCGAATGGTCGCCGGCGGTGGAGAAGCAGCTGTCGGCCTGGCAGCGGCGGCCGGCGTGGAGGCAGGCGCCGGCATGGAAGCACCGGAGGAGAAGGCGGCGTGGAGGCACCGGAGGAGAAGGCGGCGCCGGAGAAGGAGGCGCGGGCGCGGTGGCACTATCGTGGAGGGTCAGGCGACAGAGAGGGGTGGTTGTGGCGAGAGCAGAGGGTTTAGGCGAAGAAACAGAAGAAAGGGGAAGAGTCGGGTGATCGCAGGATATTAAGTTCACCTATAGCGTCAGTTGTTTGTCACAACCGATGCCTAAACCCTTAATCATCGGTTTTTTAAACCAACCGATGCTTAAGTGGACGATATTTTCACGAAATTGTTTGGCGGGAACCACGTTCGGCGTCGGTTATCAAATGACAACCGCCGCTGAAAGTGACACTTTTCGCGCAAATTTTCATCGCAAATAGGCGTCCGTTTTTTATCTACATCACCGACGCTGAAAGTGACACTATTTTTCTTGATCGAAATTTGGATTTCGCGGGCAACTTTAAGCGTCCGTTTTGTTATAAACAACTGACGCTTAATACAAAGCGGTACCCATGTCTGGCTGGTCTTCGGATATAGATGTCGGATTGCTTAAGAAACTGACGTTGTTATATGATAGGCGTCGGTTTTCCTTAATAACCGATGCCCAGAAAAGGGACACTGAATGCTATTTCTGTAGTAGTGCAAATCCATATTTTAAACACTCAAGATAAGGAGAAAGAAAGTACAAGAGGAATCTATCCTTTGTACTTGAAGACATTCAGGAAGAAGAAGATGGGGATGGGGATATACACTTAAGGTATATATGTTATTGAGATAAACCTATCTACTTCTTCATCTTGGGTACTAGATACGGGATGTGGATCTCACATGCTCAAATATGCATGATCTGAAAAGTAGGCCTTTAGGAAAGGGGAGGTTCAACTGCGAGTCGAAAATGGAGCAAGAGTTGTTGCAACTACACCTATAGTTTATCTCTGTCCACATGGCTTGTAATAGAGTTAGTGAACTACTATTATGTACCTACCATAAAAATAAATATCATTTTTGTATCTTCTATTGGAAGGATGTATATGAATTCAATATTAAGAATTGTCGATGTTCTATTTCAAAGATAGGACCTTTTATGGCAATGCCCCAACGTTTTATGGTCTTTATTTTGTAGATCTAAAGACATATGTTTATAGCGTAAATACTAAAAGACTAAAAATCAACAACTCAAACAAAACATATCTTTAGCATTGTCATCTAGGGTACATAAATGAGAAGTACATAACTAGACTCCATAAAGATGGTTATATGTACTCTTTTGATTTTGAATCAATAGAGACATGTGAATCTTATTAGTTGGGCAAGATGACCAAGACTCCTTTCATTGGTAACAATGAGAGGGCTAGTGATCTATTAGGACTCATATGTACTGATGTATATGGCCCTTTTGGAACAACTGCTAAAGGTGGGTATCAGTACTTCATTATCTTTACTGATGACTTTAGTAGGTTTGGTTATGTTAATTGATGAAACATAAATCAGAAACTTTTGAAAAGATCAAGGAGTTTATGAATAAATGATAGAACCAACTTTAGGAAAGTATTAAGGCACTTTGTTCTGATCGAGGTGGAGAATGCTTAAACCAAGAGTTTGAGGACCTTCTGCAAGTCCCTGTTATCATATCACAGTAAACTCCACCTAGAATACCATAGCATAATGGTGTATCAGAAAGAAGGAATCACACATTGATGGATATTATGCGATCAATGATGAGTTTAGCTAAAATTATGACTACCTTCTAGGGTTATGCTCTAGAAACCATCGTGTTTATACTAAATTGAGTATCATCTAAATCGGTTCAAAAGACACCATATGAGCTATGGTATTGGTAGCATCCCAATGTGTCTTTTATTGGGATTTGGGAATGTGAAGATTATGTAAGGAAAATGTTTCCTGAAAAGCTTGGCCCTAAATTTGATAAATGTTATTTGGAATATCCTAAGGAGGCTAAAGGGTATTACTTTTATCCCTATCTGACAACAAAGTGTTTGTTGTCAAAGATGTTGCATTCCATGAAAAGGAATTTATTTTCAAAGGAATAAGTGGGAGGAAAGTGGAACTCAAAGAGGTTCGATACCAACAAGAAAGCATTAACCTAATAGATGCACAAAAGGAACAACAAGAAACACAAAGTGTTGTGGAATCTCAAATTCCTCAAGTAACACATGGATCTCATAGATCTAGTAGGATACGCCTTGAACTTGAAATATTTGGTTATCTTGTGACTTAGAAGGTGGTGAGTTGGTCATGGATGATGAGCCAACATCCTATATAGAAGCTACTAAGAGACTAGAGTCTGAGAAATGTCTTGAGGCTAAGATGGAATCCATGTATGCAAAGAAGGTATGGATCTTGTTAGATCCACCTGAAGGGGTAAAACCCATAGAGTGCAAGTGGGTCTTCAAGAAGAGGACCTACATGGATGGTAAAGTACAAACCTACAAGGAAAAATTGGTTGCAAAGGGTTTCAAACAAGTTCAAGGCGATGACTATGATGAAACCTTTTCTCCAATTGTCATGGTTAGGTCCATCATGATCATACTTTCTATTGTAGCTTCATGACTGAGATTTGGCAGATGAATGTTAAAATTACATTCCTTAATGGGAATCTTGTTGAGGATGTGTAAATGACACAACCTAAGGGTTTTATAAATCCAGTGGATGCAAATAAAGTATGTAAGCTACAAAGGTCAATTGATGGATTAGAGCAAGCATCTTGGAGCTGGAATCTTCATTTTGACAAGACAGTCAAAGAGTTTTTCTTTACTTAAAATAAATATGAACCTTGTGTGTACAATAAGGTTAGTGGGAGCATGATTATATTCCTCATATTGTATGTAGATGACATACTATTGATGGTGAATGACATTTCTACCTTACAAAAGTTAAAGACATGACTAGGAAATACATTTTCTATGAAAGACTTATGAGAAGCGTCCTACACCTTGGGGATAAAGATCTATAGAGATGCATCTGCTTCTTAGACTAAGTCAAAGCATGTACATTGGCAAAGTGTTGAAGAAGTTCAGCATGGAGAGCTCAAAGAGAGGAAACATGCCCACGTGTCATGGAGGTACCATCTCTAAAGCTCAATGTCCCAATTCTTGTGAAGAAAGGGAACACATGAGTAAGACTCCATATGCATCAGGAATTGGATCAATTATGTATGCAATGTTGTTACTCATCCTGATGTCTCATATGCCTT
Organism: Alisma plantago-aquatica; assembly: GCA_963693085.1. NCBI lineage: Eukaryota > Viridiplantae > Streptophyta > Magnoliopsida > Alismatales > Alismataceae > Alisma > Alisma plantago-aquatica. Next base: position 726,443,992 of record OY856410.1, on the reverse strand, counting down.
GAGAATGAGGAGAAGATATCAGTCAGATCCAGGTGATGATTACTGTACAACCATCAAGAACATCCTTATGTACTTGAGAAGAACTAAGATTCAATTCCTGATCTATGACGGAGAGGAAGAGTTGGTGGTAAAGGGTTACACCAATGCAAGCTTCCAACTTGACAAAGATGATTACAAATCACAATCTAGATTCATGTTTTGACTCAACAAGAGAGCTATGAGTTGGAAGAGTTCCAAGTAAGAAATAGTTGTTGATTCTACAACGGAGGCCAAGAATATTGCTGCATTAAATGCAATAAAGGAGGTTGATTGGATAAAGAAGTTCATTTCTAAACTTGGGGTAGTTTCAAGCATCAATGATGCAATTGAGCTATATTGTGACAATAATGGAGGTATTGCACAAGGTAAGGAGCCCAATTCACCTCAGCATTCCAAGCATATACAAAGGTATTTCCATATCATATGAGAGATCATACACCAAGGAGATGTGAAGACTTGCAGAGTACCAACCGAGTATAATATTGATGACCCATTGACTAAAGCACTTTTGCAACAGAAGCATGATGATCATGTCAGATCACTCGGAATAAGATTCATGGGTGATTGGCTCTAAGTGCAAGTGGGAGTATGTTGGTATGTATTCCCAAAGAGCCAATCATATGATGATTACAATGGCATAACTTGTAAATGATAACGACTCCAGCGGGTGCCCTTTACATCAATGGCCCATGAGTCATGTAGCTAGCCAAAAGTTTGACTTAAACCTCCAGAGCAGAGAGAAGTGATAAAGGAGAAGACAAACTCCTTTAGGATGCAGTTCATGTGGGTGCTTAGTCCATTGCTTGTTTGTGCGTAAAGGCATGCTTCCAATTTATTCTGTTTTATTCAGTTAGAGATAATGAAGTAGCATAGTAAATGTCTTGATAATGATATTACTCAATGACATATCTTTTCAAGTACGTGACTTGAACAATGAGATTATACATATGTTAAGAGTACATACATTCTTGTTATGTCCCTCGTCGAATGTTATTGTGGAAGGCTGATAGACAACAATAACACATAAGACTAGAGTGTGTGTTGGTTGATGGAAAAATCTCATCAGTCGTGATACGTGATATCAAACCAAGTATATAGATACTTGTTAGAGAACAATGTATCAGACAGACCCACCATAAGAGTGATACATGGATATCATAATTGATAGTCAAAATCATATCTTATAGTGTTGGTTGTGATTGTGGTTCTTATACCTAAAGTCGTTACACTCATAACATGTTGTTTGGTGTACTTAGATATAATCCACCGTAATCTTGAATGAGGGTTGCCATAAAGGTGATGATAGGGAGCACTATGACACGTGGGGACGAATGTGAGAGATGCAGATGGGATTTTTTCCCTCCTACAGGAGTATGATATATTGGCCACTTGATAAGTGAGACTGAAAAATACATGGCCATACTCATGTGAATCGATATGTGATATTGAGCTTATATATATCTCAAACAATCTATCTTGGTTCAAGGAACATGATTGAACAATTGAAGAGGATGAAGATTGCATGCCTCGAGTTCAATACGGACATCGGTGACAAAGGAACCATACAAACATTGTAACACCAATCACATATTGTAGGTTGAAGTTGTTCTCCAACTTTTCATTTACTTGGATAGCAATTATGTGTGACTAGGCACCACTCTTTGCTTGTGAATGGATAAAGAGTGGTTGAAGAGGGTGGTGTATTCTAGTCGGATTGAATCTTTTATGTGTACATCTACCTGAATAGAGTTTTGTGCACTTCTGTGATTTTTTCTGTAGGTTGATCATATAAATAATATATGTATATATATATATATATATCAAAAAGCAAAATAATAAATAAAAAAGATCTCTATTTTTTGTTAGTCCCATCTATAAGAGGGGAACATATGAAAAATGTAATTGATTCTTTCGTTTCCTTGGGCCATTAGCCATCCGCTGGGAGTTTTGGGTTTAATACCGATATTTTCGCAAAAAATCCAATAAATATAAGTGTATTTCTTGGTGTGTTGATTTTTTTTGGAGATATGTAAGAAAAATTACCAACTTAACCCTTAGCCCAAGTGTTATATTTGGTTATTTTTTAAAAATCTCATTTTGGGGGAGAAGAGTGGATTGTCAGTGTGGACAATTTAGAAGGTATAATTGGGGGACACGTATGGTTAGGTTCTATTTGTGTATTTGGTGGAATTTGGCATATCTTAACCAAACCCTTTGCATGGTCTGGTCTTTCATTGGTATGGTCTAGGGAGGCTTACTTGTCTTATAGTTTAGTTGCTTTATCGATCTTTGGTTTCATTTCTTGTTGTTTTGTCTGGTTCAATAATATGTCTTATCCTAGTGAATTTTATGGGCCTACTGGACCAGAGGCTTATCAAGCTCAAGCATTTACTTTTCTATCCCAATTATGACTTCTCTCCCACTTGACACCTCCGAACTCACTGTTATTCTTGAGAGAAACTTCACATCTTTTTAACCAAAAATGCCTGAGGAGAGGAAAGGTTCCTTTTTTGGGGTACTCCCAGGAAGTAATTTGTTATGGACATTCACTACCAACATAGCATGGGATCTATAGGGTCACACACATAGGAATTCACTTGGAATAGGAGTTTAATCATGAATGATAATTAAATTGATTACTACAGTGTTTAGGTAATTTAGGCAACAATTGACTGACTTGACTCTTAACTGGCTGGTTCAAGTGTTGAACGGACTGGTTGGAGTGTCAAGTTGATTAGATATTGTATTGACTAAATTCTGGATGAACTGAGGCATGAACCAACCGGTTCACTGAGTGAACCAATCGGCTCATGGTCGTGAGACAACCTATTCATGAGATGAACTGCCCAATTCATAAGAGCAATTCGATTATATCAAAGATCAGTGATGACATCATGTCGTGCATTAATTGGATTCGAATTTCCAATACAAATATGATTGGGAAACACTATGAAATTATCTGTTCACTGGGTGAACTGATTGGAGCAAATGCAACCGACCAGTTCACTGGTGAACCGATCGTTTCACCGTTCGCATGTTGTAAGAATTTGTGAAATCTCTTCCACTCCCCCACAGATTGGGAACCCTGACTCTGACCCTCCTATAAATAGAGCAGTATTGGGGGGTTCCAGAGACACAACTCAATTGCTTTTGACAATTCTTTGTCTTCTTTGGTTGTGGTAACTAAGAGAACCCCGATCAAGTCCTACCCAATAAAGGGAGGGATAGCAAGGGAGAATAATTGTGAGAGAGCAAGTTGGTGACTAGTACGCCAACGTGAAGGGACAACTCCTGGTATGGAAAAGAAGAGGCAAGGTTTAAGAGTTTTTTTTAGATTTATATAACACAAAAACCCCAATCTTATTGAAGAACTTTGTGTAAGTCCTTCCACGGTTACATATGTTAAAGGAGTGATTGAATATTTGTGATATAGTGGTGATGTGATTCATATATGGAAACATTCATATTGAAATCAATATGGATTTATAAATATTCTATTAGTTTTTAGCATATGAAGTGGCTTAAGTTATTGTCATTGATACATACATTTCATTTTATATTTTCATACTTTAATTCATGCACTTATCACATTATCATGATTTGTCATGTTTAGTGTGTACTTGTAATTTATTCTTTAATAATGATTAGATTATTTCTTACTATTTTATGTTAAAATCAAGCTAAATACATCACAAATACTTTAGGGGTCATTTCCATGCAAATACTGAGACAAAATGATAAAGGAAGGAAACACACTAAACTGCCCAAATTTTACTAGACATGTCATGCACATCTGAAACCACATTGTGTCAACATTCATAAGACTTCTAGAGCCTCTATGATATGATGCCTTTTGCACATTGTGCACCATATCAGGAAGTCATTGGGTCAATTTTTGCAAAGAAACTAACACAAAAGATAGCTTTTCTTATCATAGGCATGTCATGTAGGGTGAAACTAGGCCACAACAATTTTTCCATTATGATATATTGTTATCCCTTGGTAAAACATGGGAGGCACTTCATGCCACAATGTTTTTGGATAAGAAAAGTATAAATTCAAGTGATTGCATCCGTAAAAGGGGTGTCTATTTAGTACCATTCCATCCCAAAACACTTCCCTCTATTTTTAACTCTAGAGAGCAGCATTTACCCTCAGAGACTGAGAGGTAAAGGGAGAAGAAGAAGAATTCCAACAAGCATGAAGATAAATAGAGGAACAAGAAAGGAAGTGCAAATGTAGACCTTCTACATGGTGTGACAACCCGATGGTAGAAGTGTTGATCTTACTTTGATGCTCCTTCTAAAATTATTCTTTCTTTAGTTTATTCTATCTTATACTTTATGTGTGAGATCATCTTCTTAATTTTTTTGTCAATGATATTTATATTTAGATTGTAAACAACCTTTTTATGCACTTAGCTAATATATTTTTGAATTTATTGTAAATTTATTATCTCTCTAAGTTATTTGGATAATTTTCTTCTAATACATATACTATTATGCATATTTTCAAAAAAGGTTGCTCTGTTTTTTAGGGATTCTACATGGCATGTCAAGAATATATCCATGTATTAATTTTTTAACATGGATTAGAATATTTGATGAACATTTGTTAGTTACATTTTAGTGGCCCTTGTTGTTTCTCTAATTATTATAAATTTCTTATGGGAAATGGTAGATAGGGTTCCCTACTTCTTCAAGTTTGTCATCCTAAGAGGGGTACAAATTAATGAAGGTAGTTAGATATCAAACTTTTATCTCATGAGGGTGAGTAGGAGATCGTACATGTTGAGTCTCTTTGTACAAGTATTGAAGGTGGAGGTGGTATTCTCTTTACGAGAACATACTGTCTTGTTTTAGATTATTTGTGGAGAAACAATAATTTAGCAACTTAGGCAGTTAATAGGAGAGAACCATGAACTATAATGTTGTTGTGAGATGTGGACAAGACCAATGTATTTTAGCATGTTCATATGTTTTAGTGTTTTAATGCAACAACTGTGTTTCTTAAATGTCTTCATTGCTACATTAGATATCATCTTTAATCCTAACATTTATTTTACATAATCAGATAGAAAAATAGCCAATTATATTCTACCCAATTTCTTATTTAAATAAATTGAGAAAGACTTCAATATCTCGTTGATTCTTTGTATATTCCACCAAACATTATAATTCTTCAGACTTGTACTGTTGTGGGTGGCACAGTGTTGTTTTTCTTCTATTATGGGTAGCAAAATTTTTGCCACAATAGATACCTCTTAGATGAAGGTGAAATTTTATATATTCCTTTATTAATTTTTTTTGGGGGGTGGGGATTTCATGCACAAAGACATCATAAGCTTCTATTCCAAAAACTTTTTTTGATTGGGATTTTCATAAATATTTAATGTAATTTTTTTTGCCAACCCTCAATATTTGTAATGGTCTTAGGAAAGTTATCAAATAAATTTCAAACCCAAGTTTAAGTACCCATATATTCTTATGGAAAAGGTATTGGGAAATCCGAAGTAGGTTCTTTCCAATATGTTTCAAACTCAGGTGAAGTAGTAGTAAAGCATGTAGAATCTTTCCAAATATAGAGAAGGCTTTGGTCACCAAAAGTTGGGGGAGGTAATATGGATAATAGGATGATGATATGAAGTAAAATGAGTAAGAGATGTCAAACTTGTGTAAGGAAAAGTGGCATCCCAATTTGAAAAAGATAAGAAATGATCAAGCTTGGCCCATAGGAGGGAACCCAACTACCAAAACAAGTTAAGTTTGTGTCTGAGGGACACCAATGTGATATATGAATTGATAAAAGATGGTTTATCAGTCCACATGTTTGTTCTTGATCCATATGTTCTCTTAGAGGAGAATTTAGTGATATGAAGTTTCCTCCAACGATCTAATAGTTCGTGCATAATGATTCATGTATAGAAAATTGCTCCTTCAAAAATTCTTGTTTATATCATATGAGTTCACTATAAACCCCAATGAATTACTTTTCATTTTAATTGATAATTATTTCCATGAATATGTTAGAATATGGCTTGGTATAGATGTTAATAAGTTTTTTTGGTTTTTATACCAACCTGAACTAGGAAAGCACTAGTCCTGGTAGCTAGTATTTGAGGCCAAGCATCAATTCTTTGTTCACCTGTCATACAAAGGTGGTATTTCTAAGGGAGGATTATCTCTCTTGCATACTAATGGTGGCCACATTTTGTGTTTGTATGAAATACCTAAGGGAATATCTCCATGGGGAACATGCTATATATCTAAGATTCGAGGAAGCCAAATCATTAAAACTCCAAGAGATAAATCAATAAAAGATATTGAGGATTTGTATCTCTAGAAGAGACCAATTTTCCTATTGGTTCGGATCCAACTAGATCATTTGGATATTAGACCATACTAACACTTATTTGGAATATGTTTAGAGCATGATTAGACACATAACATGGATATTATGATGCATTGTGTTATTATAAAATGCTCACAAAGTCTATGGTATTGACCTAGTTTAATATTTGAAAGGAGGTTTGTAACATTCAACTTTTGTCATTTAAAAGTAGAGCACGTATCAAAGAAATGGAGGGATGACATGAGTACACCTCAGGTCATTGATTCTCTTTATTGTTGTTAATGTGGTACCTAGGAAACATTAAAGAGTTTCTCTTTACGTTGATTTACCTCCCTCCCTTATTAAGTAAGGGATGTCATCTTTCCTTTTCATAAATAGTTTGATCTTATCTAGTAAGTGATATCATTTATGGAAAGCTTTTGATAAGAAGGTACTCTATGGTTAATTATAAGTAGGAGAATGTGAGTCCTACTCAACATAATCATATGAATATTACATAATTTTGTCAAAAGTGTATCGTGAAAAATGGTGCAGAAAAAAAGGCCAACTCTGGTAGAGATACCCATCTATTATGAGCTACCAGATCTCATTTTTCCTTTGCATTCATAATATAGATGTTGAGCTTTAAGTGTTGAATCGTAGAGAGCAACACTTCACAAAATAGACCAGAAGATCATTGGATCCCATAGGTGTGTATGAAGGTCCATTATACAATTCACATCGTCCCATATGTTCTGAATGATTAAAGAGGCATATCCATTTGAGCAGAAAAAGTGAAACATAAAGCAGTAATTTGTAGAATAACTACTGTTAATAGTTCTCTTAAAATGGGTTTCATCAATTTTTTGTATGGAAGAGCATAAAGTACTTATGAAGAAGAGATGGATGAGGGAAATGAGATAACACTAGAACGTGTGGCTACTTTTGGAGCCTGGCAATATTCAGCATTTTGATTAGCATAGAAACCCATGAGGTGCAAGTTTTTAAGATAAAACCATTGCTTCTAGAATACAAATATTAAATCGAGGAAACATAATTGTTAGTATGTATGTCAAAGATGTTTGTTGTATTGTTTTTTTTATTTTAAATAGTAAAAGTGGTATTTTCTTAAGATTTCACCACATTTTCCATTAAAATGTGAGGATGGAGAACACATGTCACAAGTGGTAAGGAATTATTACTTACTTATTATTCTAAAAAAAGATATAAAAAATTAAAGAGGCAAAGGCACACAACCCATGTGAAAACAAACCTAGTGAGGCATCAAAAGTATTGATTATGTCATGGAGACATGGGTTAAGGTACCCAACCAAGAGAGATATGGGGTAAGGTTTAACCATTTACCTAAAGGGAATGATCGTGGCCTTCTCAAATCCATAATATAGGCGAAAATTAGTAGTGCGGGTATATGAGTTTGTCTTCTTTATGGAAGTAGGCGAATATGGACACTCTACAAATGAAAGTGGATCTAAACCAAAGATGAACTGTATGTCAAGACACATGTTTAGGACATTCTCAAAAGAAAGGATAAGATGTTATCTTCTTTCCATTATAATAATGATCCCATGAAAAAGAGGGGAGCAACATAAACCATTGGGCAAGTATTTATTTTCATGTAATCTAGCATGCACTGTCCATAGTAGAATGGGCATTTTGAGAATATAGAAAGGCATGGCATGACTTGTCTTTCCAATTAACCATGATACTCTTGTATTATCATAATAATTCACTCATTAGTTATTTGAAAATATTCTATGTATACAATTCCAACCAATATATGTAGGAAAAAAAAGAACTACCAACTTGGATTGGTGTGGATGTTTGAGTCAGTGAAGAAGTAACTATGAAGATTACATTTTAAGAGTTGAAATTTATGTGTGGTGAATCAAGGTAGCTTTGATAGTGTTTTTATGGACCAACCTATGAAATAAAATTTATTTAATAACGAAACTTGTTTTGGTCATACATAAGAAAACCAAAGTTGAGGAAACTAAATAAGAGGGCACAAAACTTGTGAAGTCTTATGTAGAAGCTTGATATGATTATAGGGATATACAATACTATATTTTTACGTAAAATCCTTCAAACATACAAAGGTTGGAAAATTAACAAAAGTTAAACTATTTGAAAGGTTTTTTGGGTCATACCAACCTTTTTGGAAAATTTTACCATAACAATGATAAGTCAAATTTTAAAACAGTGTCTCATTTGTATCAGTATGACATTAGATAATATAGATAGAAAGTATTAAAGGTCTGGTTAAATGTTGGATTGCAAGGGTGATACATTTGTAGGAAATTGGGTATAAAATAGGAGTAACTGAAGGGGGTGAATCATGGATGCACCTTAGACCTCCAAAACCTCAAGTTGAGTGGAAGGAGGAAAATTCTTGATGGTTAATTGGGGATTGAAACCATATCGCTTCATTGCCCACCCATAAGCTGATACACTTCCCATCTCCACTTGATTGGGATCATGAGTAGCATATATTGCTAGTTGTGTAAATAGGTTGATTCCATATGCATTGAAGTCCATGGACTCTTCAAGGTTGTCATGTCAAATATGACCACCAAATCTTTTAAGCACACTGAAAGGGTAAAACAACAACCAAAATGGAAAATCTATAGGAAAGATAGAGATGAGGGAACCTTTTTCTAGAAAGAGAAATGTTACATAATGATGAATCCTTATGGTATGATTAATGTGTAGAAGGTGGAGCTGGGGAGAGGCTAATCACTAGAAGATGAAATGAATTAAATTGTCTGCAAGAAAACCTTGATTCACGTCTATAGGTGAGTCCAAGGAATGGTAGATCTCTGAGGGAGTCTTTGTGCAAAATTCCAAAGGCCTCTAACGACCCACAATTTAGGGCAAGGTCATTCATCCTTTTTAGAAATTCAATGCATAGGAGATAATTCCTTATGTCCTATTCAAGTGATCAGTAGTCGTCACCACTAGTACAGATACCACATTTAACGTCGGTTAAAATGGGTCTTTTTACGTAAGTTTTCAAGCGACACCCAAGTGGGTGACACTAAAGGTAGAATCATACAATGTCAGTTCCAGAAACGATGACATAGATTCAGCCCTGATTGCAACCAAAAAAAGAAACGAAACCATTAGGACCATAGTCGTCAGTTATGTCTTAGAAAACCGACATCATTAGGAACACGGTCGTCGATTTTTTGATATGAAACTAATAGTTATCTCCATACTCAAACAAAAAAATTGGCCCGGGTTAGAGCATACCTGTCGGTTTCCTATATTTAACCGATGTCATTGACATTGGGTGACAGTTTTTTAAAATAAGTGACGACTATGTATTTTTTTATTATCAACTTGCAGGCCTGTTGTCCGGCTGGTCAGCGGGATGTAGAACTTGTAGTTTAATTCTGAGCTGTAGGTTTACAATATCCTTTGATTTCAGCTAATAACAGGCCACAAGCTTGCAATAACAAGATGATCAACATTATATATACATCATGTGATTCACACACATGTAGAAATATAATTAATCCATTCACATGATTCACACACATGTAGAAACTTACAGTTCCATTCATTCAACCATTTTCACATTCACACACATATAGAAACCTATAGTTCCATTCATTCATTTCTTTTCACATTCACACACATGTAGAAGCACATTCGTTCATTCATCTTCACATTCACACACATGTATATAGATCAAATTTTAATAAGACAATTCAAAAAAGTCATTCACACATGTACATATAAGCTTGTCTTTCAAAGTTTAGAAATGTCATCAAATACTGAAATAATTATGACATCAAAGTTTAAAAATGACATTCTTTTATCATCATCACTATCCCAATTATAATAAAAGATTACCTCCCTTTCAAAGGCTTTTGCCGATTGTTATCTTATGTCATCTAATTGTTCCCTCGTATAGGGATCACATACATCAAATAACTTTTCATTTGTAGTGAAGTCACTAGTTTTAAAAACCTGGAAAGAGAATGATGTATATATATAATTAATAAGTTTGATATTTTCATATTATCTAATGAGACTATACTTATATATGATGATCAAGACTATATAATACATGTAGTATGTTTTCGATTCTTTATGCAACATATTTGACAATTAGGTCCATATACCGCATTACGTAGTATGCACATGCCCAGTTGTTGTCAAGTATAGCACACTATAAATTTCATCATACAAAATGTTAGTAAATAAAAATAAGTGTAGTTCACATAAATAATATATGCATTAGAATCAGTACTTTCACATTCTTTCACACTAATGATTTCTTTTTCTTACACATGTCTCCTCTAGCTTTTTTAAAATCTTTTAAAACCCTACATGGTAATGTAACATATTAAATTTCATTACTAAATAGTAATGTTATAATAGATGTTAACAGATATAAATATAAAAAAATTATCACATGAATAATGGCCTTTTCATTGTGTGTCTTGAACTGTCTAATTCCTTCCCCTCAAGGTCTAGATAATAAATAGTCATGTCTCGGGGACAACAACCAGTAACTCCCAGTGCTTAACACTAGAGATAAGAAAGTTAAAAATATATAAGTCAAAATCCACAATAAAATGTAATTTTCTTAAATCTAAATATAAGCAAAGTAAACTTGCTCAACATTGAATGGATCTATTATCACACTCTTCTTTGTTTTACTAAAATATTTAAAAGCGATAGAGAAATATAAGGTAACTAATGAAGGGTCTTTATGTACGCGATTGATCAAGGATGGAATTAGAAATCCCACATGGGTAAATGAAAATTCTGTACAGACCCTATGTAAGTGGCTGCTAAACATATATTATGTATGCATTAATATATAAGAAAATAGATCATCGTATATAAAACAAGGTATATAGATATATAAACAAGATCTCATCACATCCATAGTTTTATCATAGATGTATTTAACCAAGCATAAGTTAACAACTCCAAAATATCTTGTATAAATATACTATTATCATATGATTGGCCTATAGCCTCTTCCTTAATAAAAACAATCATAGGACAATTTTTGGGATGCTCGTCTATCCATATTGCCATACCCCTACATTGAGGACCTAACGAGTCGTATAGGTCCTTTGCAAGCCAGCCAGGTACTTCAGGAAGAGGTGGAGGTGGAGGAGGACAAGTTGTAGCGGGTTTCTTCCCTTTGTCTAGTATATATAATTTCATAACAATTATCATGTATATATATATATATTTTCTTAACGTAATGTAAATTTACCATACATGATCAGTAGATGACATCCGTTTTGGGCCACAAGAGCAATCTGCCTTCTGCTTCACCATGCGTGTTAGCATCTAGGTGGGCATATGGCAATGGATGTTGCCTCCAAGTAGCGAACACAAGCCTCGATCTCACACAAACTGCACCATCGAGTACTGGAGTGCCATGACTCGTGTGCCCTGGAAAGCATGGGTAAGCCTCGCCCTCTGCAATGATGAATTCTTTCAATTTTAGACGACATGGCTTCAACCTATAAAAATTTACATAGAGTATGTTATATACATAAATAAACATATCATCTTGAAAAGACTAGCTACTATATCACTAAAATACTTACAGTGGACGTGCTAGGTGGTGGGTCTACAAGATTACTCCCAAACACCACTACAGGATCACTCCCAACCACCTTATCATAGGGGAAGAGCAACACACCACATGTACTGTTGGAGTGGCAGACTGAGATGCCTACCACTTTCTCAATGCTTCCTGGACTCTTTTATTAACTATCTCATCTACCTATACATGGCCAAAAGAAACTCTTTTTGATTCATGAATTCCCTTTTCAATAACATGCTAAGAAAAAGAATAGGTTACCTCAACTTTTAAAATTCTCTCTTTTTGGACATGTTTGCACTGTGATGGCCCAAATAACGCTCTTAGGCCCACTCTAGCCCTTACAGCCCTAACATGTCGAGGATGCTCTGGGTTACCGAGAGCAACTGTCAATTCATCCCTTGTGCCCTCAGGGATGAATGAGCATTTCTTCCTCTGCTCGTGAAACTCCCGCTAATCATCATCAATAGAAATTATTAGTAAACATAACAATCATCAATACTAATTGCTCTGAGAGTTGAATTTTACCATTTTTGCAACCACCTCAGCAGTTGTGGGGTTGGTTATATCTTCTTTTTTAGTTTTCCCTCCCAGTTATCCACACATCATGGCGATGCAGAGGTGCATGAGTAATATTAGAGGACTTACTAGTCTCAGTATTAGGAGTAGTAGGTTGTTGAACGGAAAACGTTAGTAGTTTTTCGCAAAGAGATGCATAGCCACCTGGACCCATTGTTTAGTCATGCACATTCAGTGCACGCCTTGCTCTTTGAGCATCGCTCATAACCTTGTTAGTAATCACATTAAATTGGTTAGTAACAATCAAGGTAAACCATAAATAGGTGAATTCATAAGAATGTATATTAATTAAATTGAGAGTGACGCTTAATACCTTAAATTCCTCAGTATTTCTCCTGGCAACAAACGCCTTCCACTCAGTCGGGTCCAGGTAGTTCCATTGCTCAAGGGATGACTTCTTCCTCCTTTTAGCATCTCGTATGTATTGTTGGTTGAGAGTTGACCTATAGTTCCTTAGGACCCTCCCACAACATTGCATCACCTTTTTATGATGTAGGATTTGATCTGGTTCAAATATACTCTGCACATTTTTATATATTTAATAGAGTATTCTAAAAAATAGAATCGCAAATAACTTTAAAAATAGAATTGCAAATGATAATATCTCACACATAGTTCTTTCCATACTAAGTATTTATTCCCTTTAGGAACTGTATGCCAAGATTCTACATTTACACTACAAAGGTTGTGAGTAAGAACCCCAAGATATGAAACAAACAAGCTGCGATTGACCTCAACTGGATTTCCTGCATGATCAAAATCCACAACCAATTTTGATTCATTGCCCCTTTGTTGTAGTAACTTGTTCATCATAGCGATGCCGCTGATATTTGTAAATTTTTTTGCTTCTCATCAAGTGCCAAAAGGTTTTTAGGGGTACATCTTCAACCTAAAAATTGACAAAAAACAAATATAAGATATAACTTATAAATGAACATATATATAGCTAGATATAGGATATATTGTAAAACTTACTTTGTAAGGCAGCGCCTCACCCTCATGGTAATCATCAACATGATAAGCATACTCATGGTCAGCCATCTAAAAGTGTCATACAAAAAACAATCAAACATGTAACATTTAACATACAAAAACATTTAACATTTAACATTTTAAAAAATAAAAACATGCCTCTAATATTGCGATACTTTATTAATTAACATTTTTTCAGTGTGATCTCCATGCACATATAAGTCATCATTAGCTTCAATATTTGGTGTTGGCAACCCAACTGAGAATGGACTCGAGTCATCATACTTATCATAGTAGTCTTCTTCATCTATAAGATCTTCAATGAATTGTCTTTTACCATAAAGAGCAACCGACCATTTTTCATTTGCAGGAATATCGATATAAAATACTTGTTTCTCCTGTGATGCCAATATGAATGGTTCACCCTTCTCGCCAATCTTTTCAAAATTCACTAGTGTGAAACCCAATTCATCCACTATGACTCCTTTGGTGTTATCGACCCAATTACACTTAAAAAGTAGAACTCTGAAATCTACGTAGTCAAACTCTCATATGTCTTCAATGACACCGTAATATGACATTTTCGCTTCACGTGGACTCTTATCTTTTGCACTAGAAGAAAATAATGAAGACGCTTGAAGGGTGACCCCACTATTTTGGACGACGCTATTATCATTTTGACACTTTGTGTAATATGAGAACACATTTATGTCAAACCATTCATAAGACATAACATTCATTTTGGTTTAAAGGAGAGGCATTTGATATTTTTAGCAATATTATTTAGTGTTTGAGATAGTTGATGTAAAACTTTATCTTCAAACTACTTAATAAATGTCTTATTATGCTCTCTAGTAAGCCACATTGAATTGGCTCAAGGATATTATTTCTTGGTGAAAATGGTATGTTATGTGATATAAACACTCACTTCGTCAATGTTGTGTAAGATATACAAGTGAGCTTATTCCAACAGCTCACAGTTGATTACTTTCATTCGTGATCCTAAAATCCCTTTGTCTGAAAACTCGTCAATATTTTTTCATTTACAGGAGCGTCATTACCACTCAGAAAGTCATTACAAAAATCCATAGCCTCTCTCGGCACATAACCCTAAATAATACTCCCTTCAACCGATAACAATTTTGAACATCACCTTTAAAAATGCCCATGTATCGTTCAAAAGGATACATCTAATGTAAGAAAACTGGTCCCAACATTTTCACTTTCCTAGTCAAGTGGACAACAAGATGTACCATGATATCAAAGAATAAAGGAGGAAAATACATCTCAAGCTGACATAGGGTAACAATCACTTCTCTTTGCAACTTATCAAGATTCTCAGGATCAATAGCTTTGCTGCATAGACTGTTGAAGAAGAAACAAAGTCTGGTGATTGTAAACCTTATATGCTTTGACAGTATAGATCGAATGGCCACAGGAAATATTTGTTGCATTAGAGTGTGACAATCATGAGATTTAAGACCTATCAGCTTCAGATCTTTTATTGATACCAATCTACAGATGTTGGAAGAGTAACCTTGTGGTACCTTAACATTAACCAAGCACCCACAAAAATCTTTCTTCTCCTTTCTAGACAACTTGTAACAAGAAGGAGGTAAATATGTTCTCCTATGAGTACTAACTACTTCTGTTAATTTTGTCCTGATTCCCATTTCACGTAGGTCCATTCTGGATTTGATCTCATCTTTAGTCTTACTTGGTATATTCAAAATAGTACCAATGACGTTATCACAAACATTTTTCTCAACATGCATGACATCGATACAATGCCTAACTAACAAAGAACTCCAATAAGGAAGATCCCAAAATATTGACTTCTTCTTGAATAAAGATGTCACTTGTGTGGTCATGGTACATTGTGATCTCTTACCAAATTCATTGACAAAGTTTTTCACTCTATCATAAACAACCTCCCCTGGTATAGGTTTAGGTGCACTTTGTTCCTCATTCCATCTATCGAATGCTTTGCAAAACCTTTGATACGGATGGAATTTTGGAAGAAACCTTCAATGACCAAGATATACAGTCTTGTTGCCATGTTTTAGTCATATTGAATCAGTGTTCTCTTCACATACAGGACACATTTTAGATCCTCTTACACTGTATCCAGACAGATTCCCATATGCTGGAAAGTCATTAATAGTGCAAAATAGCATAGCATGCAAACGAAATGTCTCTCTATGTGAATCATCATAGGTCATCATACCTTCACCCCATAGTTTCTTTAAGTCATCAATCAGAGGTTCAAGATAAATGTTGATATCATTTCCAGGTTGTTTAGGGCCCGATATCAACAACGATAGCATAATGTACTTATTTTTCATACACAACCAGGGAGGAAGGTTTTATATAACAAGCATGATAGGCCAAGTTCTATGTTGGCTGCTCAATGTCTCGTATGGATTCATCCCGTCGGTACAAAGCTGAAGTCTTAGATTCCTGACTTCTTCACCAAATTCAGGGTATAATAAATCAATCTTCTTCTATTGTGGGGAATCAGACACATGTCGTAGGATCCCATCATTATTTTTCTTAACCTCTGCATGCCATCTAAAATTCTTCACATCTATCAGATTGGAAAATAATCATTAAAACTGTGGATTATAGGTAGATAACACATCACCTTGGCAGTAGAACTAATTTTGGACTTCTCTGAAGTCGTCATTCTATACCTTGACGCCCCACATTTTGGACAATCTTTCAAATCCACATAGTCCTTCTGCAATAATACACAATCATTCGGGCATGTGTGTATCTTCTTAGCCTCCATTCCCATTGGGCACAATAATTTCTTTAACTCATATGTTGATATTGGAGGCTCGTTTCCTTTAGGAAGAATTTCTTTCAACAAAGACAACAATGACGTGAAGCTATTTTCACTCCATCTATTATTAGCCTTCATCTTATACAATCTCAACACAGCGCTAAGATTCGTAAACTTAGAACAACCTGTGTATAACGGTCTCTCAGCATCATGCACAATGTTCTTAAACATGGAAGGTGGATCGGTGTGCTCTACCCCACAACTATTTAGGATCTCGTCAACGATGTCTATTAGAACTGATTCGTTCACATCTACGTCATCAGAGGCAATTTCTTCTTCCACACAAGCACTGCTATCGACATCTACTGATTTTAGGTTTGAAATCTCCCCATGCCAGTACCATTCTGTATAGCCTTATACAATCCCATTGCACATGACATGACTTTTGATTTCGTCACAGTGCTGAATTTCAAGTTGTTACCACAATGCCTACATGGACAATAGAACCTATCTCTTGGTTATTTCCTATGTTCCTCTACAAATCTAATAAACGGATCAAGACCAGCAATATACTTTGGGGTGCAGCAATTTGGAATGGACATCTCCATTCTATGATTAAAGAGAAAACAAGTATATATTAGGGTTTAGCATTAAAAGATTAGGGTTTAGGGTTAAAAGATTAGGGTTTAGTTTTAAGAAAATTTAGGTAGCATTTCCCTGTAGTTCTCCAAGTACCCCGATGTACATGGGCAAATGCCCGCCAACATATGTACTTAGAGAACAAACAAGGAAGTGCTGAAGAAACATCATGAAAACTGAATATACATTATACACTTACATCCTAAGTGAGATTAAGTGTTCAAGAACAATCCCAAACCAAGAACTATCCAATATTTACTCCTAATGAGTAAATATCGGACAGGGTTTCTGTGACAACAAAATACATGTATGTATTTACAATAGCAACATCTTATAATCTTCATCATACCCTAGTCTAGGTACCATATTATATAAACATTGATTTCAACATCTCCAATGTCCATGCATGTTCATCATCAAGATAATCATTACGCATAAATTAGTCATGACCTAGGGAGGGAGAGATTCATAATTGATTTCAAAATTTCAAACTAGCTCATGCATTATCATCATCAATCAACATCATACAATATGGATTCATGTAGATGTTAGGATGACACATCACTACAAAATAAGAGATCTAACAATAGGGTTTTAATATCTTAGATAGATTGATCACAAGATTTGAGCAATATAGTTAATACAAGATTAGGGTGAAATGTGTGTACAAGATTAGGTCTCAAATATAGCAACATGCACATTAGGTCACATTTCATTGTTATCAAGTTAAGATATAGTTCAAATATTTGTCAAATTCGATACATGGCTCAAACATGCATAAATATTTATTGCAATACAGGAGAGCTGTTTGGGGATATCAAACCTACCTAGCACAAGGGGAAGCAGAAGCTCCTCAAGCGACCGGTGAGCTCCAGCGTCCTCAGGCTAGGCCCAAGCTCCGACAACAGTGAGCGCAAAGCTCCTCAAGCGGTAGTGGTGTGGTGTCTGACAGAGAGCACAAAGCTCCTCACTGGAGGCGGCGTCCTGCCAGACCTTGCGGCAACAACTGCGCAACACCAACAGCTCCTCACCGGCGGCGGGGGCGGCGACGTCCTCCCAGACCCTACGGCAGCAACTGCTCAGCACCGACAGCTCTTCACTGGCAGCGGGGGCAGCACAGCAACAATGATAGCTCCTCAACAGCTCCACACAGCTCCACAGTAGCTCCTCAGTGACTGCGGCTCCTCAGCAACGGTGCGGTAGCGACGACGGCGAGGAAGTTCGAGTGGAGGAAGACAATTGGCGGCAGCGGCAATCGCCCTAATGAAATCGCGATGAAACAAAGAAGAGGAAGAGTCTATTTCGCGCGGGTGGTATTAAGTTACCTTTAGTCGTCGGTTGTTTACCAAAATCGCCTAATAACAATAGGCATCAGGCACACGTGAAAAATCGACAACTAAGTGTAACTTTAAACAAAAAAATTGCACCCGGTTAGGATTTTAGTCATCGGCTTCTAGGTATACAACCAACGTCTATTCACATATCGTAACAAAAAAATTTGTTACCATAGTTGTCGATTGCCCAACAAAAACTGACGCCGAAGAAGCAAATTATGGGACACATATTTTCGCTGGGACAACGTGCGAAAACACCTAGTCATTGATTCTTTATCAAAAAACCGACGACTAATGAGGGGATAAATTTATTTATCTCGCGAAGGGAGATAGTCATCAGTTTTCAACTAAAACCGACGAATAATAAGGGATAAAAAAATTCGTGGGGGCATGGAGAAACATGTTTCGTCGATTTGGGTACAACTGATGCCATATTGAAAATTTTGGAGGTAAATTTTTTTTCCAAAAAATTGTATTTCGTGAGTATTTTTAGATGTCAGTTTTTTGGCAAATAAACCGAAGTTATAGTAAAACCGGTACCCGTGTTTTTTGTCGGACTTCACATATTGGCGACAGTTGTAATATTTAGCTGACGTCGTTGGATTATGGCGTCGATTTTCTATGTTTAACCGACACCATCAAATGTGACGTTATATATCATTTGTGTACTAGTGCATCTAATAGATCAAATACATATGTGTGAATGCACACTTTGTTCACTATCTTTCCCAATCTTGACTTTCCAAGTAGCCAAAAAGGAACTTACCATGTAGGAAAGGTGACCAAGTGCAACATGGATCTGTGTAAGGAATCATAGGGGGCGTCCCCATGAGTGGAATCAAGCCCAGCCACAAACGAGTGACCCTAGAACAGGCCTAGATCATTTAGGTTCCTGAAATGGAGCAAATGAAGAGAACTTCTTGACATAAATGTTATTGGTAGTTCAAGCGTGCCATGGATATATGTATAATGCCCCCGTGAATGTTGTAGAAAAGATGTGTTTGACTTTGTAAATGTTTAGAATATAGCAAACAGAGAGGTGAGTCAAATATTCACGGGACGTCAAGAGAAACGAAGGAAGATGATGGAGAAAAGGCTTTGTAAGGAGTTTATCTTGCAGCAGCTTTAGTTAGGTGAGAACTAATAAATGGATAAGAGGTATGATTTCAATCTGCTTCACCGATTTCTGACGTCACTTATATGTAGGATTCTCTCCAGTGGAATCTATACTATATCAAAAAGTCGGAGAAGGATTTTCATGCAACTTCTTCCTTCTATATTTTTAAATTACAAAGTAATCCTTGTATACTGATCCATACTCTATAAGAAAGAACATATAATTAATATATGCAACTTTTTATACTTCTAGTTACAAAAGTTGGTTTGTGAGTGTGTAAGAGGGTTTGGATGTATTTTCTATTAGTTTTTTCAAATGACAAATCGGCCCTTATGTATTCTAGTAAAGTTATACTAAAGATAATGATAATTGAATACCATTTGTGTTTTTACTTTTTCTTATTATTGACATCGTGGAAAAGGTTGGATATAAATTTATTTCAGTTTTTAATTACTAATCAAGTTTATATATACTAATAAGTATCTATATACCGTTTTAGTGAAAGTTAAATCCTACAAGGTTGACAACGCATCACGTCGTCTTTTTGTGGTTGTTGTTGAGAATGTTACACAACCAAGGTCGAAGGCGGTAGAAAATGTGGTCGATCCGACATAACACCGACATGGATACATGTGATGATATCAGTGATTGCTGAAAACAAATCATTATTCATTGTATATATTGCTTCTCTTTTTGGTGATCCTCTTTGTTAATGTTGTGCTATAATATTAGTCAAAACGAGTTCCAATAAATGCCATTATTTGTAACTTAATAAACCGTCTCCAACGTAATCCAATTTTTCTAAACCCAAACAATGAATATACGTAATTTCCTCATATAGTACCGACCCTAGGGAACGTATTCGTGTTAGCCGAGTGGCGAGCAGAGTTGCATAGACCGCGGAGATATCAATAAGCTATTTTATCGGCTTCTCCAGCCCACCCTGTCTATCATTTCACAATAGCTTATTCAAACACAATTTTTGGTTCATTGACGTATCTTTAGTGGAAATGTATATTTTTCTCGTTACGTTGGAATAGAGAACTTCCATAATTTCTGTCGGCTTGAATAATGCTACGAGAATGTGTCTAGGGGCAATGAAGACACGTTATGATCTCTTGTAGGCTCCACCTACATTACGAATGAGCATTGGACCGGGTCGGTCCGATTCAATCCATATCCCGCATAAGCCAGTCCAGGTCTGAGCCATATAATTTACGTGGGTAAGCTGAGCCTAAGATTTTGACGCAGATTTGACAAGAAAAATCCAAGCTCGAAAACTCGGATACTCACATTAATTATATGCATATGTATACATAATCACATGTTTGTATATGATATGTATCTTTTGTAAGAAAATTTCACTACAAACTTTCAAAATTACATTTAGCTTATATATATTTAGTTTGCCATACTAATAAGCCTAAAAGAGAAATGCACTATAGTTAATCTAGAATATGTACATTCATCTTGTATTTAACGTATTTATTAGAATTTGCAATAAAATGTAATCTAAAAAGTTGAGTTTAGTACTTACACGTTTCACAATCACCTCAACCCAGACATTATTAGACCATTAATTGCAATAAAACTATGCATCCTCTATTCAATGTCAACCGTACAAATCTCATTGGTAGTTGGTCACATATGCAAATGCATGCACTATAATTGTGATTCTAAATATGTCTCATATAGATTGTGTGCTTCATCCGTTAAACTTATATAATAATTTTAAGTGTATTAGTTACTCCGATGATACATATAGATTACATGTACCTAGGCGTACATATTTCAAAAAATATGTTAGTATTTTATCTTATGTATCTGTGAAAATATCTTCATTTACTATGTGTCTAGATTAGCTCAAATCCAACTCAAAACCCAACTCTATTATGTGGTCTGGGAACTAGGCCAAGTTTCTCAAAGGGCATAAATCCGACTTCATCGAGTTAAAATATGAGTTCAGCCATAGATTTGCCAAAACCAAGAGCGACCCGACCCGACACCCATCCCGAACTAATACTAAACATTTTTTATTCATTAAGTCAACCCTAGCTGAAATTTCAACCACTTTGAAATGACAAAAAAATATATCGAATTTTGCCAAGGCTCCTCGACAATAGTTGTACTCCTATACTAGAACTGACGCCTACATCTACCGTGCACACGTAATGTTAGGCATTTTTAGCAATGAAAGAACACGCACCAGCAACCTTACGAAGCACTTCAAGTGTATTAGTAGCATTAGTTCATTGAAAGTCAAATCTCAACAAGCACTACTTTTTGGTGGCGCAGTATTAGTATTACTCTATTCTGTTTAGATTCATGAATAACAATACAAATCTCAAGGCCTTTTCAATTTTATAAATTGAATTGAGGTAAAAAGGAACTCATTTAAGCACACATCACATCCCTTGCACTATATAAACCTGCATCAACGCATAATCAATTACAAATTTCAGCTCTCATTAAATTTTACATGCATTTTCACTATGAGTGTCCGAAAATCTACATGCAGAATAACGAACACAGTTTAAGAAATGATGCTCCGTTCGAAAATTACACATTACTTTTTTAAAAAATTCAGCAGCTTCTCAAAAGAAACACTGATAATGAGGATTAATATATAAACAATGGCAAGTATGCTATGCTGTCATACGAAAATATGCGGTAAGTGCTAGATTCTGGAAGTAACTCGTGTCTTATTGCAACATAGACAACATCTAACATATAGCTAGCCTATGCCGCAGACATAACGCAATCAATTGCTTGTTTGCAGATTCCAGTCATAGTCGCCTCGGGTCCATACACCTACACGTCATATAATAGATTTTCATATTAACAATTCACACCTAGAGAACATTAGACTGACATAGAACCTATACGGCGAGATCAAAACTAAATCGAAATCCAAAAGGTACAGATAATCAAGATGGAGCTGACAGGTGCGGTTAAAGATGCCCACAAATCTTCCTATTAGTTTTGATAGATGCCCACTTCTAGCCACTCCGACTCGTCTTAAAAACAACAAATTCAATTAAAATAGCACTATTACATACCTCAAGTGGAACACCCAGCTCTTCTCCTAAGGACCGCATTTTAGCCAACCCAGTCTGATAGTTAGGACCACCTCTGCGAACATAGAGGTGCATCCTTGCGGCCTTAAGCTTAGATTCCTGCATTCAAGCGTTAGTGGCAGGTTAATAGATCAGTGTAAAAAGGATGTCTAGCTGCAGTGATTCATAGAAGGTATCAAAATTTGCAAAAGAAAACTCCTAATTATGATTCCATTGTTCAGCGCTTTTAAGATGGAGTATCAAATATAGCAAAATTATGGATAGTTTAAGGAGATCTACACAGCAGAGCATCAGAATCATCATAAGTCTCGATCCCAACTAGTTGTGGGTAGGCACTCACAGCAGACTCAGATTCGTCTTGTGATTCAGATTACAATGAAAACAACGTTCAGTTATATTAGGAAGTGTGTGCTTCTCATCTCGCACATGTCCACTCATTCAATAATGTCATAGATTTTGAAAAAGTCATTATGTTCCTCCTGGTGCTATTGGTTTTCATGGCTAGAATAAATTGTTGCTTCACTCTGATGCATCCCCGATCTTCCCTTCCACACCACTTCCCTGCAGTACCTAACTCCTCCAACTTCTCTTTCCACAAAGAACACAACCCAGGAAATAGGAAATCATCTAGGTACAATGCATGCACATAGATGCCTTTCCTGAAAGCTTAGCTGGTTTGCATTTGTGCTGCCCAATTGCATGCCTGGATCCACCATCAGGACTGAGCATTGCAGTAAGTTGCTTTGGGTTAATATAGGCCAACAATTCATAAGTTGCTTTGGGCTAATATAGGCCAACAATTTAAACTTTAAAACCAGGTTTCAGGACAGGAATGGTGCTCAAATTCCAAAACGCCCGTGTATTCAATTAGCAATCCTCCTTTAAATACGAGTGGAATACAATGTACATAAGGCACATTCTATTAGCAATCCTCCTTTAAATAGGAGTGGATTGGAATACAATGTACATAAGGTATAATGCAAGGTATATGATATGGAGAGAGTATAGTTTAAGAGAGCTGTGCAACATATACATGCTTAACAGCCCCCCTCAAATCCAAGGTGGATCAAAGACACAGAGTTTGTGAACTAGTTTGTAATGACTAGCCACAGTGTGTCTTTGTCTTAGTTATCGCCTAGGCGCTAGGCAAGGTGCCTTAAACTAGGCGCCCAGCCTATTAAGTGCATTAAGTGTGCGTCTAAGGCCTTGTAGGCCCAAATCAAGCCATTTAAAGGTTAAATCAGCATAAATCGAATCTAGATTTGGTCAGTTAGATCGCCTTGAGTCATTTATGGTTGAAATGGATCTGATTTTGACCAAATCAGGTCAAAATTTGGCAAATTAGGTCTGATCTCGGGGAAAACAGGTCTGATTTGCGGAAATTAGGTTTGATTTGGACCAAATTTGTAAGTCCTCATAGTGTTTTTTGTTATAAAAAAAAAATCGACTTCTCATATGTTTGTTGTTTTTGCTCTTTTTCTTTTCTTTTTTTATCTTTTCTCCTGCATTTATTCCTGCATCCTACTGCCTTTTTTTGTGAGTTAATCCTCCTACATTCCCACCTACTACTATATGAGTATGTGCATATGTCTTATTTCAAATTTGTCTTATATCTCCTGCTATCAAATCTACTACTACTATTTGCATATATTTGTTCTTTTTCTGATTTCTTCCTGTTACAATATATTCCTGTTTTATATATTCTGTTAATTGTTGTGTTATTTCCATATTATATGTGGACCTCTCTGTAATTGTTTCAATGTTATATATATGAGGGTGCACACATTGTGCAACCCTACGCTTCCCAAACTTGCTTTGTGTTTCACATGGTACCAGAGCAGTAGATCCGGCCGTCACCCTCCCTTCCCTTCCCTCTCTCTCTCTCCCCGCCCCCCCCCCCCCCCCGGCAGCGCCGCCGGCCAGCAGCCCAGCAGCCGCCGGCCAGGCGCCGCAGCAGCCGCCAGGCGGGCAGCCGCCGCCGCCGGGGCCGGTGCGCCTCCGCGGTTTCTAGCCGCCGGTACGTTGGCTCTGTGAACTCCTCCAGCGCTCCGGTGGCTTGAAGACGTAGACCGTTCGTTTCGGTCTCTTGCCTGCCTGCCCGTGTAGGCCGTTGTGCCACCGGGTTCTGTTCTGCGCTTCGGCGTAGACCGTATGTGAGAGGTCCTCTCCGTGTTTTTTTTGTGCCTGCTGTGCCTGTCTGACGGCGTAGACCGTCTCATGCCTGATCGTGCCTGTTCCTGCTGTGTCTACTGCTACCATGGCGTCTTCGCATGATGACTTCCGCCGTCAAGTTACTACTGTGAAGCTTGATGGGCGCAACTATCCTCACTGGGTCTGCTCCATGACGATCTATGCCAGATCTCAGGGCAAGTACTCACATCTTATCCGTGCGGGTCCGGACGCACCTGCCGAGGACGCTGATGCTAAAGATGTGAAGGCGTATGACGACTGGGTTCGTGATGACTCCACCGTGATGACCTGGATTCTCAACAGCAGCATTGAGAAGATCAGTGTCACCCTTCTTCACCTGCCTACGGCGAAGCAGATGTGGGATCAGCTCGCCGGTACTTACTCACATAGTCAGAACCCCAAGAAGGTGTTTGACATCACCAAGCAGCTGGGACGTCTACAGTTCACGGGGACAGATATTTCGGATTACTTCTCTGACTTCACCGGATTATGGGGTGAGCTGGAATCCTATCATCCTCTCTCCACGGACCTGGCTACTATGCAGCGTCAACGCCAGGAGCTTCAGTTGGTACAGTTTCTCTGTGGATTGCCCGAGTCATATGTTGGAGTTGTGGATCAGATCCTAGCTAGTGACCCTCTGCCGTCACTACAGAGTGCCTACAAACGCCTTCAGCGTTTGCCCTCGTCGTCTTCTTCTCTGACTACTGATGTTGGAGACTCTTCGGCCCTTGCCGCAGCTTCTGGTCGTGGTCGCGGTCGTGGCCGTGGCCGTTTTACTGAGAGTCGTCCTCCCCTGGGTGGAGGACGAGGACGGGCTGCTCCGGGTCGTGGAGCTTCTTCTACTGCCCCTACTGCTGGTGCGCGTCCTCAGTCAGGACAGCGCCTTTGTACCTTCTGTGGCCGGTCCAACCATATTGAAGAAAAATGCTGGGAGAAATATGGTAAGCCGGCGTGGGCTAATGCAGTTGCGGACTCCACTCCTACTGCTTCAGAGGGGACGACTCAGTCTACTGACTCTGCCTCCTCGGGTGCGACTGCTGACTACATCCGGGCTGAGGTGGAGCGTCTTCTTCTTGAGCGCGCTGGTGCGTCGTCTCAAGCTTCGACTAGTGGATCTCATGCCGCCACCTATTCTGGTTATGACACTGCCTTTCTGAGCTCTTCCTCTACGCCTGGTAATACTAAATGGGTCATAGACTCCGGTGCCTCTTCGCATATTTCTGGAAATAGATCTCTGTTTCAAAAATTATTTAAACCTGCTAGACCCTCTTCTGTCATGTTGGCTGATGGTTCCAAGTCTGCAATGGTTGGAGTAGGGGATATTTCTTCTGAATTTCTGCTGAAATCTGCCTTATATGTGCCGCGATTTCCTTTGAATCTGTTGTCTGTTAGCAAGATATTGCGGAGCTTACAGTGTAGTCTGACTTTTATTCCTGGTTCTTGTGTTTTTCAGGACCTTCGCACGAGGATGAAGATTGGTGGGGGGTATGAAGGTGCTGATGGGCTCTTCTATCTGGATCAGTTGCCTAAAGCTGCTAAAGCATCTGTGACGTCTGCATTATCTACATCTGTTTCTGCATTACAGTGGCACTACCGGCTGGGCCATCCATCATCTGAGAAGCTTCGATATTTGGTGTCTGATCTTGGTGTTTGTCGTTTTCAGTGCGAGTCATGTCAACTTGGAAAACAAACTCGTGCTGTTTATCCTAGACGCAGTCAAATTAGCAGTAAAAATATATTTGATATAGTGCATTCTGATGTATGGGGACCGTGTCATGTGCCTAGTTTATCTGGTCATAAGTATTTTATTCTGTTTATTGATGACTTTTCCCGGACTACTTGGTTATTTATGATGAAAAGTAGGTCCGAAGTCTTGTCTGTTATCAAGTTTTTCTTTGCTGAAATAAAAACTCAATATGGTATGCCTGTCAAAATTTTTCGTTCTGATAATGCACTGGAATTTGTTAAAAAAGATGTGGATGTTTTTTGTAAATCTGTGGGTACAATACATCAGACCTCCTGTGCTTATACACCCCAGCAAAATGGTGTGGCTGAGCGTAAAAATAGACATGTGTTAGAGGTTGCTAGAACTATTATGATGCATGCACATGTTCCTCGCTCGTTTTGGCCTGAGGCTATATTGACTGCTTGTTTTCTGATAAATCGAATGCCATCATCTGTGATTGGAAACAAAATACCTATTCAGGTGCTTCAACCCGATATTCAGCTATTTACTGTGCCTCCTAGGATTTTTGGATGTACCTGTTTTGTACGGTTAGTTGGCCCTACTTCTGATAAATTGTCTCCTCGTGCTGAGAAGTGCATGTTTTTGGGGTATTCCCGTACCCAGAAAGGATATCGGTGCTACAGTCCTACTGCAAGAAAATGGTTTACTAGCAGTGATGTGGTTTTCTTTGAAGATACTCCTTACTATTCTGCTCGTGGTGACAGTTTGCAGTCTGATCTTATTGCTTCACCTCTACCTGTTATTTCTGAATGTGTGCCTGACACTACTGACAAAGTCACTACTGAGGCTGATAAGCCTCCTCTTATAGTGTATCAACGCAGGAACAGAGTGCCTTCTACTCAAGAAACCCCCCATGAAAACCAATCTTCACCTCCAGAAGGTTCTGCTACACCTGAGGTACCTTCTGATCTTCACTTACCCATCGCTCTTAGAAAGGGTACTCGTTCCTGCACATCACACAGTATTGCTCAGTTTGTTTCTACTGACCATCTGAATATCCATTCTAGTAATTTTGTATATGCCTTATCTGCTGTTGCTATTCCAAAGAATGTCCAGGATGCTCTACAGAGTACTGGTTGGGTGTCTGCTATGAAGGAGGAGATGTTAGCTCTTGCTGAACGAGATACTTGGGAGTTGGTGGATCCTCCTCCTCAGTGCAAACCTGTCGGTTGCAGATGGGTGTATGCTGTGAAATATCAACCTGATGGCACTGTTGAAAGGCTCAAGGCACGCTTAGTTGCTAAAGGCTACACCCAGACGTATGGTATTGACTATTTTGAGACATTCTCTCCTGTTGCTCGCCTTAATTCTGTTAGAATTCTTCTGTCTGTTGCTGTTAATCTTGACTGGCCTTTGTTACAACTTGATGTCAAAAATGCCTTCTTGTATGGTGATTTACAAGAAGAGGTCTATATGGAGCAACCTCCTGGGTTTGTTGCTCAGGGGGAGTCTCACAAAGTTTGCAGATTAAAGAAGTCTATTTATGGGCTTAAGCAGAGTCCCCGGGCTTGGTTTGATAAATTGAGCAGAATTATGATTGATTTTGGGTTTCTGCGGTCTCAGGTGGATCATTCTGTTTTTACCAAGAAGACTTCCGCTGGTATTATTATTCTGATTGTCTATGTTGATGATATTATCATATCTGGCAGTGATTCTCTTGGTATTCAGGCTACTAAATCTCATCTGGGCAAACATTTTGCTACTAAAGATTTGGGCAAACTTAGATATTTTCTGGGCATAGAAGTTTCTAGAAATTCTAATGCTCTTGTGTTGTCTCAGAGAAAATATGTCCTTGACATACTGCAGGAGACTGGTATGCTGGGGGCGAGACCTGCTGATATTCCTCTAGATCCTAATGTAAATTGGGATGATGATTCTTCTCCTCTGTTTGCTGATCATAAAAAGTACAGGAGGCTGATTGGTAAACTCATTTATTTGACTGTCACCAGAGCTGACATTTCTACTGCAGTGGGTCTTCTTAGCAGATACCTTGATAAACCCAGACAGTGTCACTGGGATGCTCTTTGTCAGATTCTACGATATTTGAAGAAGTCTCCTGGCAAGGGACTTCACTACAGGAAGCATGGGCACTGTTCTCTTACGGGGTACTCTGATTCTGATTATGCAGGTAGCAGAGTTGACAGAAAATCTACTTCTGGGTATTGTACATATGTTGGAGGAAATCTTGTTACCTGGAGAAGTAAAAAACAGAATGTTGTGGCCAGGTCCAGTGCTGAAGCCGAATATAGGGCCATGGCCCATACTGCCTGTGAATTGTTGTGGGTGCGCTCTCTGTTAAAAGAGTTCGGTGTTAACTCTTCTTCTGCTATACCTATGCACTGTGATAATAAAGCTGCTATCTTCATTGCGAATAATCCAGTTTATCATGAGCGCACTAAACATATTGAAGTCGATTGTCATTTTATTCGGGAATCTATTCTGACTGGCAAGATCTGCACTCCCTTCACTCGTTCTGAAGACCAAGTTGCTGACATCTTCACCAAGCTGCTGGCGAAGAAGCAATTCTGCATTCTGATGGACAAGTTGGGCATGATTGATATCTATGCTCCAACTTGAGGGGGAGTGTTACAATATATTCCTGTTTTATATATTCTGTTAATTGTTGTGTTATTTCCATATTATATGTGGACCTCTCTGTAATTGTTTCAATGTTATATATATGAGGGTGCACACATTGTGCAACCCTACGCTTCCCAAACTTGCTTTGTGTTTCACACTTCCCCCTAAATCTCCTCTAATAGCTACTGTTGTTTGCATTTTTTCATTTATTTTCACTGACCTGTTTTTCCTTACTCTATGTTTTCTATTTCAACACCTGCTACTGCTGTTTTTTCTTTTGTTTTTTGTTTAATTCTTCCTCCTCTTTGAACCTCCTTTTACTGCCCTTGTGTTTGTCTTATTCTGATTTCTTCCTACATAACTCCTACCATTTGAATGTTTCTTTTATCCCGTTTTCTCTCTCCAATTCCTACTTATCTTCCTCTTACTTTTGTTTCTTTTTCTTCCTGTTGATTCTCTTGCCCCTAATTCTCCTATAGTTATCAATTCAAATTAGACTTATAATAACATTTGATGAATAAAAATTATATTATTACATACAGCATCATGTGTACAAACATTTAAGTATGAAACTGGGAAAAAAGTTAAAAAAAAGGCCAAGAAAAGCCTAAGCGGGCTAGGCACCCCTTAGCTTCAACCCACCACCTAGACGCCTTGACAACCACTCTTTGTAAATAAATCGTTGATCAACTGAGTTAATATAAGGTAAATTGATAATTCCAGCCAAGTGCTTCTTACATACACAGTAGCAGTTAATCTCAATATGTTTGGTTCGGTCATGTATACCGGATCACTGGCAATTCAAACTACACTTTTTTTATTGTTAGAGTTATTAATTTCTTATGTCAATGGACCCAAGTGTATTAGCATTATGTTTGCATACTTGTCTCCTCTCCTTTATATAGGGGAGGGATTTGTTGTCTATCAATGACTTATTAGCCTGCCATCATATTTCCACATAGTATTAGAGTATAATTCCTAAACCTAGCTGACTAAGAGAGAGGAAAGAAAAAAAGTCCTAGCCAGGAGGCATTCGCCCCTTCTTCCTTGTGTGCCGCGGACAGGCCTTTGTACATGTTTGCACAGTCGCCCACTTAAACAAGAATCTTCTTAACCACAATCTGCCAATCTAGTTCCTATCAGCATAGCTGCTTCATTTACGCTAGCGACACACCTTGCGTATACGCAATTGGCTACGAGTAAAAAAAGTGAATAGTCCCACATTGGTGATATGGGACACCAAAGGGCAATAGATAAAGTCCAAGGGGCTCTCTCCCTAATGGGTCGACCTTTTGGGGTGGTTCTCCTCTTGGGCTTTACACAGGCCCAACATCTGTTGCATCTGTAACATAGTTGACACATCATCTGATGATGTGTATTGCAGTTCCAAATTAGTCAGTGAATGAACCAATCTCAGATCAGTGCCAGGCCCCTAGATGGATGCTCCTTCAGTTGCTTCCACTGAACTGTGTGGCACCCCCAACACACAAATATTCATATGCTCCCACGCATGCCCTCGTTCAGTGGGCTCGTCCATCCCGTATCTCTGCCCTTCTTTTGACTTTTGCACATTTTTGGGCCTTAGTTATGAAGGAGAATTATGAAGAGAGAGCGTCAAAAGACCTTCGCGACTTCCGGTCTTGCCATCCCCAATCAACAATTCTCATTGTTTGTCCATGTTGCCCATGCCCATGTACAACAAGGTGCTTCAGCGCAAAGTTATTTGTCTTCATTCATTTCACTTATTAAACAACTACCCAGCCGTCAGCCAAAGCCGCATCATCTTCCATTTTATTTTATTTTATTTTGTTGTGCTTCTCTTTTGCCTTATTCCCTCACCAATGCTTTTCAATAATCTGAAGCTAGCAATTGTTCTCCATATAAATTCAATTTTAAATCGACTCAGTGCCCTACAGCGCACTGTTCTTCAACAACTCCGTTTTATTTGTTTATTTAATTACCAACGCAAGTCTTCCACTTCCTTCCAGTCACATTTCTACCTCTTGTATTTCATTCAATGCTCATGTCTATTTTGTAGTCCACCCCAATTACTTTTATATTCAGCTTCTCTTTTGCCTTATTCCCTCATCAAAGTTTTTAATAATCTGAAGCTAGTTGTTGTTCTCCGTATACATTCAATTTTAAATTGACTCACGACCCTACGGCGCACTGTTCTTCAACAAATCCCTTTATTTGTTTATCTAATTGCAAATGCAAGTCTTCCACTTCCACCCCCTTCCAGTTACATTTCTAACTCTTGCATTTCAATCAATGCTCATGTCTATTTTGTAGTCCACCTCAATTACTTTTATGTTCAGATTGCAATTGGTGAGAAGGGAGATATAGAGAGCAAAAAGATGATTGATTCATCCATGTATTCCAATTCCCACATATTCGTCCGTGCTTAGTTGAAACCTGCTATAGTGCATCTTTCCCATAGGAATGTGTCTCAAGCATGTTCACAATTTGCTATGGCGCAATATTTCTATAGCAGTGCTCTTATTCCGCCGATAGTGGTGCTTCTCGTGAAATTATTCTGACAACAATGGCGAATCAAAACGGCTTCTACAAATGTCTTATGCTATTCATAAGGCTATGTTACATTTTTTGTCAAGGGAAGCAAACATGTTTGATACCTACTATGTGTTATATTATATTCTTCAGGGGGGGTGTTTGAGTGTCTCAATAATTGTAACCCAAGATATAGGGGAAGTCGAATATCTTGTTTTGGGCATTGTTATCCTTTTTTATTTATATACAAGTTAGATGTGTGCTTCACCCATGCTCCAATGTGAGGGGGAGTGTTAGGGTTATTAGTTTTTTATGTAAATGGCCCCAAGTGTATTTGGCCCTTTAGGGTTATGTTTGCTTCCTGAATATTCCTTGTCTCCTATATATAGAGGGGTTTGTCGTCTGTCAATAACTTATTAGCCTCTCATCATATTTTCCACAATTATCACAGTACATTGGTGTAGCCTCAGATATAACAACTACTATATCACCTAGGAGCCATATGATATGTACTATCTCCTGATTGGTGTCTCTCATTGCTCAATATTCAACCTCGGTAGAAGAGAGAGAAACAACATTTTGCTTCTCGCTCTTCCATGAGAGAAGTGAATTTCCTAGTAAGAACAAAATTCAGTGGTGGTGTGTCTCGTAACTAGGCATCCGGGTTCGGCCCAATCTACATCAATGTGGGCTCACGGTGTAAGGTGAGATGAAAAGCTCATAAACAAAGACCTAGTAATAGTCCATCGCACATATGGAATGATGTGAAGAACTGTAGCATAATGCACACTTCAAGGGGTAGATAAGAATTCAAACGCAATGCTCACAACATGTTGTATATTTGATATGGTGATGTAGAGATATAGAAGTTGGACCACTAACTAACGGTATCACATAGATCAGCTATTAATTCTCCATTAGTCAAGCAAAGCTTCACGTGAAACTCCAAAGGTTCGTCAACAGGTCATAAATCAGATATTAGAGCGTGTTTGACAATATTAGTAGCATACTTTTGCTGAGAAACTAGGGAATCCCCTATCGCCATGAGCAATCTCTAGACCTAAGAAGTAATGGAAAATCAAAGGTCATGCATTTGAAAATGTTGTGCAAGATATTTCTAAGGATCTACGATTCTAGTAGTATAATCTCTTGTAGCAATCATATCATCTACATACAACAAGAGAATGACTCACCCTCCAGAAGTATTGTAGACAAACATTGAGTAGTGGTATGCAAAGTGAGTATAGCCGGTAGACATATTAGCTTGTCGAAAACAGTCAAACTAAGCTCTAGGAGCTTGTTTGAGTCCATAGAAAGCTCTGTGTAGACAAAAAACATGAGAGCTAGGAGCCGATAGTCTTTGTGGAGGAGCGGTGAAATAGTCTCAGAGCGTTCTTCATGAAGGAAAGCATTTTAGACATCTGCTATAAAGGCCACTAACAAACTGTTCAGCAAGTAGTGTCATGATTGTAGTCATGTGCACCACAAGGGCAAATGTTTCCTCCTAGTCTATCCCATACTCTTGAATGAAACCTCTACCAATCGAGCCACTCGTCTATCGTCTATAGTACCATCTGCTCGATGCTTGATCTTGTTGAGCCACATGCAACTAATAGGTGTGATTCCTGAAGGTAAAGGAACAAGATCCCATGTATGTGTGCGCAAAAATGCATGAAGTTCCTCAGACATAGCCTTCTACAAATGTGTAGAAGTAGATGCCTCTTGATGTGAAGATTGTTCTCAATCAGTATGAATAGCAGCAAGGAAACTTGTAAGAATAGCAACTAACAATAGTACAAGCATATTTTAGGTTAGGGCGACGAGTGCATTGAGATCTTCTAGGACCCACATCTGTATCAGTTGAATGAGTTATCATGCACTGAGTTAGAGCTAATATCATGTACCAAGTCATCGATAACAGTGGAAGGCTCAACATAGGTAGCCTCAATCACTATGGAAGGTGGAGTAGGCGGTTCACTAGGACACTCAACATGGGTGGCCTCTATCCCAATAATGGGCTTATAATGAGAGGCATCAAACCCACAAGATGGCTCAACATGAGTGATTTACATCATAGTGGTTGGAGTACAACTTTAAGAATCATTGACTCATCATGAGGAGTGGTGTAAAAGTCATGAAGAAGGCTGGCATTCAAATCAATAGGTGTTTAGTAAGGTTGCCCGCAAGAAAAGTAACATGTCTACAATGTGGAGGCGATTGGAAAGAGTATCAAAACAACGTTATCCCATATGCTCATCACTATATTCAAGAAGAGTACAACGAATAAAACAAACGATAATTTGCTTTACTCATGTTCAGGTAAGAGAATACATCAAGTTCAACCAAAGACTCAAAATTTTGATCAAAAGAGGTTACTGCTTTTACTGATAGTTCGGAAAAAGGTAAAGCTATAGCGTTTGCAAGTTTACAAATCACACACTCACGTAATAAGGAACAACTAAAAATTTCACTTGGTGAGGATTTTAATACGATTAAGGGACACATGGCCCAATCTATGATGCCATAGATTTTGGAATAACATGACTCGAACAACACCTACATAAGCAAAATTTGAGGCAGGGATGTGCAGACTAGTAGCATAATACAAATGCCGAACTCTAGTTGTAGTTCCAATCTCTTGGCCTGGTTGTGGGTCATGCACAACGCAAGCAACAACATCAAATATAACTATGTATCCCGCATCACATATACTACCAATAGATGTAAGATTCATATTTAAATTAGGAACATGAAGAATCTTAGGTAAAGAAAGTTGGACATAAGTGTAAGATTGTGGAGTTATGGACCCAATCTGAGAAACATGAGCAAAAGATCCATCGGTCGTTTGTATTGGAGGTCGATGAACATAATAACAGTTTCTCAAGATTGAAGCACAAGGTGTCATGTTGTTGGTGGCACTAGAGTCCATAATCAATGGGTCACACGATGTACCGAACACAAAAGCAGCTAAGGAAGCAGATTCTCCAGTGTTGGTAGACTTAGAACCTCTAGTGGAACCCATCTTTATTAACTGATGAAGCAATGTTGTGATCTTTTTTAGAGTGGTGATAGAATCCCCAATACAAAATGAGTAGGATGTATTGCACTAGCTACGACAACAGTAGAATTTTGCTTCTTTGCAAAACTTCTCTCCATGTACTCTTTAAGAAGTTTTGGGTGAAGTGAGAAACAACCCTTCATAAGGAGGCCTTTCTTATGGCAATGAATGGACACATGATGGTCACGGGATCTTGCCGCAGCAACAATGAATGGGGCAGTCTCGACAACAGTAGCGAGAACAAGATTACTACTTGTGGTGACTGGTGAATGAAGATGTGTTGGAGAAGCAGAATCAATAAGCAACAGTAGAGTATCATCAGCCACAAGCTCAGGGATGATATAGTAGGTGTAGTGGGTTGCTGAATGATGTCGGTCACACATGTTTGAAACTCTGGACGCATGGCCATGAGAAACTGTTATATCTGGAATTCTTTAATATGTGGCACACAAGTAGAGCAAGCAGGTCTATCAATGTTTCCAACATGCCACACACCACGCATGTGCTCATAAAAATCAGATATAGTAAGTTACCTTGTGTTACCCTTGCAGCCATCATAGCCAATTAATATATATGTGCACCATTAGACTAAAAAATAATTTATTATGCGACTTCATGACAAGTAGAAGCTATGCCCAATACAAACTCTTGTAGATATGTATCAAATAACAAGATATGGAAAAAAAATCCTACAATAAAATAGTCTAGAAGATCTAAGCAGAAGAGCACAGTCTTTTTTAGGTAGCATAATTTACTATAAGACTGGGTAGTAGTAGGAGAGTTGTTTCCACTGTCATCTTGATTGGTTTCTTTATGTGTGTGCTTTATGCGATCCCATGATCAAGCCATGTGCATAATCAAGCGTGATCAACATTGGAAAAGGAGGAAC
Source organism: Alisma plantago-aquatica (assembly GCA_963693085.1). NCBI lineage: Eukaryota > Viridiplantae > Streptophyta > Magnoliopsida > Alismatales > Alismataceae > Alisma > Alisma plantago-aquatica. Next base: position 726,408,549 of record OY856410.1, on the reverse strand, counting down.
ATGTCGTCGTGGTAAATTGGCTTTTCGAAAGATGATCATAATATCGTGATGAAAAATTATTGCCATTGGTAGTTGTTGATTAAGAAATTACAGTGGTCAGGTCAATCACCTTTCTAAAAATTACAAATCACATTATTGTAGAGAGAAGTCATTGTCGTGGCAAACAAAAACTTAGCCCAGCATGTAGGTAGCACAATATGCTAGACAAAGATTTTTTTTTTCAGTGGTAGATAGTGAAGTTATGAGGGATGGCAATTACAATGTTGTGTCGGAGACGAGAGATAGATGAGGAAGGGCCAGACATAATCATGGTATAAAAACACTAGCCTTGAGGCTCCCGAGCTTACACCTCGAGACGAGGCTATCATATTTGTGCTTGAAGGCTTACTCCTCAGTTTACCAGATTGAGGCCCGCCTCAAGGCACTGAGGCTCTCAGTCTCAGACTTAGTTGAGGTACAAGTTTTGACCCACACTGAGGCTCTCAGTCTCAGACTTAGCTGAGGTACAAGTTTTGACCCAAGATGATAATGTCTTATCTTAACTGTTGGGAATAATGGATAGACGATATATTTACAATGTGCATTACAATATGTAAGATATAAGAGAGACCCCTATTCTTTATATAGGAGAAGGTGGATATGACTCTGGAGTCTTCCCGACCAACCTAGACTTTAATGGGCCTACAAACTCCATCCATATTATGATACGATTTATACTTCTAACATTAACCATTAAGCTCTGGTACAATATAGCCTATTTAGTTAATAGGTTATTAGTCTATTGTCTACATGGGTCTGTTGCCCATTGCCCATCTGGGTTAGTCCGCTTCCTTTGTGCTTCCTTGTAATAGCCTCCTCTCCTATATAACGATAGGAGTGTACATATCAATACAACAATACAACATCATCGTATATACTTCTTCACATGGTATCAGAGCAGTAGCCCTGAGAAGAGAACCCTAGCCGCCGCCCCTCCTTCCCTCTTCTCTCTCCGACGCCCGATCCAACCCTAGCAGCCGCTGCCCCTTCCTCTCCTAGAGAGATCAACAGGGGGAGCGCCTCCGCCTGCGAGCGGCCGCCACCTCTTCCATGGAATAGGTCGGCTGCCCGCTAGGCACTTCCAACCTCTATGGCTCTTTCTCCCACTTTCACATAGATCTGTACGCCAGTGCCAACCTTCCCCACATACAATCTATGTTTTCCTATCCAAAGCTATCCGTCGGCGCCATTCGTCTCGGCCATTATCTAGGAAGCCACCGAGTCTCCCTCGTGGTCGTCATCATAGTCATCGTTGTCGTCACTTTCCCCGACATCCCAAGCAGCTTTGTATCCAGCCGCCGCCATTGAAGCAGCCACGCCAAAACAAATCTGCCTTCCGCTCCAACAACTGCCACCATTGTCTTCACCGCCATGTTGCCTTGTCGTCTCCACGTCGAGCCACCACACCAAGCATCCATCCATCACTCCACCACCACACCTCTCGGGACCCTGGACGGTAATAATTCCAATCCGGATCCGGTCGTGGTCAAGCAAGGAATCATCACTGTTCATAATCAAAGGAGTACAAAAGACGACGCTAATTCCCGTCGACCCATAGTGCTAATTCTCGGGGTACTTGTCTCCTTGACGACGTGAATTCCCGTCGAGATCGTGCATCAGCCGCCGCCGACACGGCGTGTCACATTTCAAAATTCACCCTGATGGCGCGGAGTTACGTCCAGAACACAAAAGACACAGCGTGTCGCTCAAAACACACGACGTGTTCGATTCTAGAACTCGTCCTGATGGGACAGATCGCAACAAACACGACGTGTCATCCTTGGAACACGGCGTGTCTGTAGATAGCAGAGTTATGCCTCTGACTTCAGACACGACATGTCCATTTGGAACACAGCGTGTCTGTAGACAGCAGAGTTACGCCTCCGACTTTAGACACGGCATGTCCATTTGGAACACGACGTGTCCCCAGAGATCCAATTCACGCCTCCGACATCCGACACGGCCACGACGTGTTGCAAGGAGTCAGTCAGTTTTCAGTGAAGGAGCGACACCGCGTGTCAACAATCCTACACGGCGTGTCCAATCATAGACACGACGTGTCTGAAGCAGTCAGAACACTTCCAGTTCTAGTTTGACGTCCTTCAAAGGTCCATCTCTCCTCCAATATTTGATGATAATCGAATCATATTCCTATTTTTTGACCCAGCAAAAATTTTTGTGGGGTGGAGGTCAAGAAAAGATCCATTTATTTTCTCTATCCAGATCTTAATCGGGTTATTTTTGCATATTGATCCTGGTTATCGGTTTTCATGCCGAGAAACCATTCCGACAGTGCCACTTCCTCCCCTACCGAGCAAAATTCTAGTAGTGTATCTCCTCTTTCTACCGATGTTTCCATTCCGGTAGTCGTTTTGTTGTTCTCTCCTTACTACACCTCTCATTTGACCTTTTCCTCTCCCACCTTCCCACCCATCATGTGTGTGTCTTTCCACGTGCGAGGGGGGTCATATATCCCTTTTTCCACACCATTTATTCACTCTCGTCGTATTTGGTGTGCGAGGGGAATAGAGGAGAGAGAGAGAGAGAGAGAGAGAGAGGAGGGTATGAGGAGAACATGAGAGAGAGAGAGAATATGAGGAGAGGATATGAGAGAGACATGATATGATATGAGATGATATATTCCAGGCTATCTTCATGGAGCTTCGTATTGTTCAGCACATCTGGTTTCTTGATGTCTTTGTGGCACGTCATTCCCACTTAGCATCACATTACTTTTTAGACAGCATTGAAGGACCTTACAGTTGCAACATTGACATCAAGACTCCCGCGTTCATACCGCATCATGTACGTCAAGACAAGAGCTTGTAGCGCACATTCCGACCTCTAGTCCCTTTGGTGTTGATGACGTTCCAGTTGATCATACATGCTGCGTTGATGGTGTTCCAGATGGTTGCTTCTTCATCTTCGAAGCTCGTCTTCTTCAAACCTATGCCAAAATTATTTTTGCAATAATTCATCCAGAGTGATCTTCATCGAGCTACTTCATCACGTCTTCTCCGAGTTGCATCTGCTACTTCTACGTGTTGAAACGACACCTCAGCATCTCGCCCAGCGTGTTCGTGCCACGCTATGCACGTCAGTAGTCATCTGTGCTAATTCCAGTTGGCTACATTTCTCAAACAATTCAAAGACATCTCCATTGCTGCATCGACACTATGCCTCCGCGTTCATGTCGTGTTATGTACGTGTGATCTGTTGAGTGTGCTTATTCCACTCCACATTCCTCTCCAGTGAAGATGGCATAGTTGTGGTATTTATGATTGTCTGCTTCACATGTTCTTCACTCCAGATGCACTTCAAGAGAAAGACCTTCTTCAAAACTCTAGCTTCTCCAACCTGCAGAACACATCTCAAAGAGGTGTCATCATATCTTTTTAGTTAGGAAGTATTGTTTAAGGGGGAGTAACAATTTGTATGAGAAGTGACAAGTATCTTTTATTTATCCAGTCTGTTTCTTATCGTTCAATCGAGTCCTGTAACTCCTATAGAGAGTTTGTTTATTTATGTTACTAAGTGTCTTTGTAATATGGGCCCAAGTATGTCTTGGCCCATTAGGGTTTAGTTTGAGTCGTACACTTCCCTGATTTCCTATGAGTGAGATTTCAGGAAGTAAGCACCAGGGTGGGTTTTGTGCTAGCTACATGGCAGGTTGGCGGAAGTAAAACAAGAGGTAGGGGTGATTAGCAGCAGATATTTATGGTAGATCTATAGCAGTGCCCGGCGGGCAGCCAAGCCAAAAAGACGGTCATGGCCGCCCGGAAGCGGAATTTGTTTCTCCTTTTTTGTTACGTTAGGATTGGATCACTGCTCTGATACCATCTGAAATAATAAAAGATGGCTACAAGTTGTATTGATAAGAGGCAACCCTGATCCTATATATAGGAAATCAGGGAAGTGTACTGAGTCAAACTAAACTATAACGGGCCAAGACATACTTGGGCCCATATTACAAAGACACTTAGTAACATAAATAAAAAGACTCTCTAATAAATCCAAGCTTGGACATGCGTTCACCTATGCTCCAGCTTGAGGGGGAGTGTTAGAATATAGCCTATTTAGTTAATAGGTTATTAGTCTATTGTCTACATGGGCCAGTTGCCCATGGCCCATTAGGGTTAGTCTGCTTCCTTTGTGCTTCCTTGTAATAGCCTCCTCTCCTCTATAAGGATAGAATTGTACATAATACAACAACACAACATTATCATAAACACTTCTTCACAAGCTCTTTGCTTTGGAGATCATTACATACACTTTTTCAATAAAATGTATTATCATTATGTTTATGTCATTAATGAATTTACATGATTTTCTATGTTCAAAGGATCAAAACTCAGATGTACTTCTCATTTGGATTTAACAATCTTCATTTTTAAATTTATCTTTGTGTTCGCCTTTTCTTTACAATTAGTGATTTTCAATTCTCAAACTAATCTATTTGAATTCCTTGTTCCTACTAATTCCAAATTAAATTTACCTAATTTGCTTTATACAATTACACATTTGGATATATTAGTACAAAGTACTAATATTGCATTTTCTCCAACAAATTATATAATTATGATCCCGGTTTTGGTATTAATATTTAACCTTTCTCTATTCCCTATGTATCCTTGTTAAGTTAGTTAGAAATGCTTTACTAAGATTCCAACTTTGTATACACAAACATAATAATAAAACATAACATATAGATATAAATATTTACATATATACGTGTGTATTTATTTTCTTATGAACACCATGTACATATTCCTAGGCCTCACCTCACGGAGACAAAAATGCCTTGTTACACCTTGTGCATTTGAAAACAATGCATATACATGTTGAATCTTCATTGAAGTGGTTGCCAGAATTTTTTTTATTAAGAATGCTTTTGCCACTTCAGCCTTCTTTATCCCGCTTGGTGTGGCCTAATTGACCACTTAGGACCCCTAAGTTGAAACAAGATCTGGAACAGTCCAACAACAAATCTTAACAAAATGATGTCTCAATGCCTTGTGATACACACATGCTATACAAGTAAGAAACTAACCATAATATAATGTCATTCTCCCACCTACGTTGAACTTATACTAATGTTGTACTAGTACGTATAATGCCGCTCACCACCTGATATACACATTACTTTATAGCTAATCTATGATATCCTGTAGAACCTATTATAATTGCATTGTAGGAGAATATTATACATAATGTTAGTATCTCAAAAGTACCATAAAAGTATCGCAAAAGTACTACAAAAGTCTATAAATATATAACAATACTATGTAAATCACATAAATTATAGTATGTGTGAACTGATGTTATATCATATGCCGCTATGTTATATGTATGTACGAATATTCAATTAGGTGACTGCTACAATCAATTATAGGATACCCTAATCTAGTAGGATAGCTATTTATTTACTGTTATATGACTAATGCTTAAGAGATAAATAGTAAGTCTCAAAATAGCACGTTTTTATACTATTGGTTCACAAAACTATAAAAAGTAATAATGTTACATACCTACTTTTTTGCTTCCAACTTAATATCTACTTTTATCAACCCTAATCTATCAGCCAAACTCCTACTGCTTGGTTTTGAGGCCGATATTCAATGTTCTTGTAAAATAAAATAATTTAGTATGGTAGTATCACTGAAATGTCGATAGTTGCACTATTTCTCTACATCGTCCGCATATTCAAAAGGCATCCACTTTATTATTCCCTTCACCTTTAAGCACCCAGGGAGGGTTGGTCACTCGCTGCTTTCCAAAACTTACGCATATGAATATTGGGTTACTAAATGTAGAAGAGGGGCTCTAATATAGGTAACATGATCTTTTAGCTGAAGCATGGACAGGGACATGGGACATGACATGGACACAAAGACGAGACACAACGATTTTCTAAAATATAGGAGACTAACACGCGTTAGACATGACATACACACATATATACATATGCCTATACATAGACATGCATATACATACACTAACACACACACAAAAACATATACATACACATACACAAAGATTTACATATATGATACACACACATAAACAAGGAATTAATACATACAGCATCCATCTATCCATATCTGTAAAGTAATTTGGATAATAGGATTTAAAGAAACAAGCATAATAGAGGGATAAATCAAACCAGAAGTTTGCTTACGATATGAATGTAGACTTTACAATATGAAAAATGATGAAATCGCTACTAAGTATGTTTACATTGTGAAATAATAAATTATCAATGAGAATAAGTAATCTAGATATATTTGCAATACGAAATCAAATAAGTAGAAATAGAGAAAGATGAATTGAACTAAATTTGTTTGTAGAATTCCTAGAATAGTCGTAATAAGAATGATGGATTTTATCTACAAAATGATGTACAATAGATTATAATTTAATAAAAATTAGTAGGAGGGGGGAGACACAATGGCAGTGTGTTAGACTTGGAATAGAGGAGGGAGAGAGAAGACATATAAATTATATATCTTTTATATAGGGAGTTCATTTGGGCCTGATGTGCCCACATTGTTTCCATACCGTGTCCACGGTGTATCCAGAATTTAAAAAATGGACACTTTTGGGCTGTGTCCAGCTGTCCACGCCGTGACCGTGTCCAATATGTGTCCAAGACGGCCACGGATGCCCTAGGGAAGCTTATGTGCTTCTTAGTCTTTTATATTGCAATATAAAACCCCAATAGGGATAACAAGGTCCACAAATGTGATAAGTGATGAGTGATAACTTATTTTTATTTCAGGGTTTTCACCCTCACAAGCTTATGAATATATTTAATGGCTAATGTGGTAATTCATGATTCTGAAGTTAAGTAAATAAGGTCTAGTGTAAGCACTGCAATCTTCTTTATTGCAACTAATCCCTTGTAATACTCCTTATTCAATTCTAGGCACATAGCAAGGAAAACCAGACACATACATGAAAGATATGAAATCCTAATAATGATGGTATTAGGCACCTAACACGGGCAACAGTATTTTATATAACATGTGAATCATACAAACAATATTATAACTGAATAATAGGCTTAAGTACCATCAAAGAACCCCAAAGGGATTTAAACTCAAGTTGTAGGCCAAGGAGCACCCCTTGTGACACCTTGACGCATAGGTGCACCTAGTTTTCTACCTTGACAAGAATGCATGAGTGGTCATCACCACCAACAATTTGCTAGCCTTAGGCTCACCATGACATAGGACGGATGAAGGCACAAATAGAGATATCGCCCAACATGGGATGTGAGAGGAATACCAATTGGGTATGCGACTTCAAAATGATGTAGCAAGAAGAGTACCCTACCCTTCTCATTCCGAGCCAAAAACGTTCCTAGACCTATTAAGGTGATCGATAAGGTGATAGGTGGACAAAAGCTTTATTATCAAAATTGGCCACTTAGGTGTTGCTAAAGCACACTTGGAAGTTTAAGCAAGAGTGTAGACTTTTGGTACTTACGATCTTTTGTGTCCCAAGTAGTCATCTATGTCCTTTAGTTCCAAGTTGAGTCATATTAGATAAGATATGCTTTAGATTTCTTTAGGCCAATCAAAATCAAATTGAAGACGACCATATTCAAATTCATTGAAATAGGATTTGATTGAATTTTGACTTTGTTAGTTTTCTCCGGCTTGATCTAGATAACTTAGGCTTGATTTAGGTTTGATTTTAATCATCTTTAGCATATATAACAGTAATTTTTTGAGGAAAAGCCAGAAAGGGACACCACCTCTATGCTACACTACATGTATGCCTGAGACATGCCAAACCAAACCAGATTGGCCCACCCATAACACAATGGAATACAACCTAAGAACAATAAGGGAACAAGCCCAGGCACAAGGATATCATCTTTTGAAGGGGGAGGCCCAAACCCCTAAGATGACATACTAGCATGTATGCCACCTTACCACAATACCAAGAGAGAGAGCCCTACACGCAGAATATTTACAACAAAGTCTTGCTTATTCTACTTTGTTTTCCTTCTTCATTACTCTCTTTCCCCCTCTCATTATCAAACACAATATATGATATATGCACTTTGTAGAAAACCAAAGCATATAAGCTTGGAAAGACTTACTTAAAATAGATGCAAAGTTAGAGAAGATTTACCTAAAATCTATAAGAAAAATTCAAAACATGAAGAAGGCTACCATCTCCTAGATTCCTCGAGATCTATGCTCAGAACCAATGTAGGACACAACCAAGGCCCCTTGTATGTTGTTCGAGAAGTTTAAATGGTATGATGTGAGACACAATCCAATTACGTCCCTGGTATCATTTATGAGTAGTTATATAAATATTGACATTAGTAGGTTACTGATTTCACAACAATTAGAATGACTTTTTGCAAAATTATTTTCAAGAGTTATAAGAAATGATCCCTTAAATATGTGCATGACACAAGCATTACACGGCATCTATTTACATAGTGTACACATCAATTTTGAAAGAGATCGTTAGAATGATAGGAATTTCTACTTTATGATTACAATTAATTTTGATCAGATTAATTTCCTTAAAAAAAACTAGAACTAGAAATTCTAGTCATCTGAGGAACTTTATAGGGGCATAGCCATCATTCAGATCTTCGGGTAATTGATCATATTAATATGAATGGATCTAATATTTCCTAGTAATTCAATCCCAAGAGGACATACATGATACACCTCCTTGCTCCTTGTTAAAGGCTCTTAAGAAAGGGGAGGAAAATCAAATTCTTACTTTGTAAGTAATTCTTACCTTTTCTCTCAAGGCACGGATGATGCCATTGAAAGTAACAGCAACATCAGTAAAGTTTGCTATGCCACCTCCAATGAGAAGTGCTCGCTTGCGCCCATCAGGATCTGCAGTTGCACACTGCAAAGTAGAAAAAATCTCACACATTGATAATAGTATCGAACACAAATGCAGCCATCACAAGGAAAATGGAATTTATAGAAATTCTCACATCAATAACGACCCTGGCATACTGCAAAACCTCATCTTCATTAGGAGCACCACTATACTCGGCATAGTTTCCTAGCTCAGAAGCATAGCCTAAATCTCCAACCTAACGATTGCAGAATACATCATTACTAGCTTTTAATGTATGTAAAAAATAGCTTTGTAACAAATAACAAATATATGCAAAAATTAAATACAAGGAATAACTTTTGATGAATTATCCTCGTTTGTAGAAAAATATCCATAATATTCTAGTTATGCAATATTATAAAAACAGTTGAACTTTGAAGGTTGAACAAATTGTTATATAGTGTAAACGATTAGCACAAACGGTGACTTGTTCAAGTTTGAAGATTCCAGCATGACATTGGCGCAAATGACGACTTGTTCAAGTTTGAAGATTCCACTATGCATGACATTGGTTTAAAAAGATCATTGGTCTAATTGACAGTTCCAACTAAAATCATTTTATTTTGTCCAATTCATTGGAATATGTAGTTGCATGTGCAAAATATCTGTATATTGGTTTTATTAAATTCTCCATGATCACTTAAGCGAGATCTTGGCTCCCTCTAGACTTATATGGATGCAGAAATAAATTCAAGATGAATCTCAGATCATGTATCAGGGTATATAACTTCCTTGTCGAAGTCTAGTAGTGTCACACATCTAAATCCTAGCAAGATCACTAATAAAATATAAAACCCACCCAAACCCAGCATACTACGCCAACCACATGCTTGCAAGGCCATCACCAGCCCAAAACAAACCATCCCTAGCCCATGCTAAAGCCCAAAACAAACCATCCCTAGCCCATGCTAACTTTCACCTGCCGTGTCAGCCACCATCCTTCACATGCACACACAGGTTATTCCCCTACTCACACACATGTTAATCACCACCACTACTCACAGGCATGACAACTACCTCCTCCGCCGAAGCACATGTTGAATGCTAACTTTCTCCAACTCACACCAAACAAGCAAACAATCACCCACAAATACCACCATTACTTGCTACATCAAAGTAGGCCCATGTTATGTCTTTCAGGTTGAGAATTACATTATGGATTGCACTTATGCCTCCTATTTCGTTTTTTGGTAAGGACTAACAAATTTGCTTCTCTACAGTGTCATTTTTCTTATACTCAATGGATTTCTACTTTGAGAAGTTGTGGCTCCCAGTTCCTTCATATCAGCTACAAATTACAGTAGAACACTTTTAGGATTCAAGTAGCAGCACATATAATGACATTACTATTGAAAGGAACTGTAACAGCTACAATTCATTTGAAGGTGGATATCAAGAAGCAATCATGGACAAGGAACCAACTGATTACATTGGGGGTTGCTTTGAATGGAAGCGAAAACACAACAGTGCAATGGTGTTGGACGTTATTATAAGCTTTTTGATACACAATCAGGACTTGAGGTATAAACTAGTGAATTATTCATGTGGTTTACATTCCAAATTTCTAGATCAGAGAAGTATTGAATAATTTCCTTTTGCTTATTGTGTATTGCTTCTCTAGCATGTTGGAACAAGATAACAAAGATCTTAAGGCATGCTATTGACTTGAGCTAGCTTGTTCTTGTGAAACAACCTGCATCCCCGTCGATAGTATCGACAGGAGGTCGATGGTATCGACTTTATCACAGCAACAGAAGAGCATTCCGTCGATACCATTGACAGTCCTGTCGATGGTATCGAGAGTTGATCAGCGGCGGAAATCGACGACCCGTCTCCTGGTTCTATCTTTATTATATTATTTATTTTATTGTTTTTCTCTTATTTTCTTCTTTGTACCACAATGTATCTTACCCTAATATATAAAAACAAGGAGAGACGGCTATTGCCCTCTCAAGAAAGCTGCTCCTTGCAGCCGACAAATCTCTCGGTGTTCGTCTCCTCTCCTCCTCATCTCTTCTCACATGGTATCAGAGCGGCTTTGATCCGCCGCCCCGCTTCCTCAACAAGCCGTTGCCACAGCCTCCCCGTCTCCTTTCTCCTTCTCAGCCGTCGCCGCCACCCAACTTCTCCAGGCGCCGCGGCCACCTCGGCCGTCGGGCCGACAGGAACAGCAGCCTGCCGCCGGCGCGGGTGCTGCTGGGCTAGCATCCACTAGCCGTCTTCATCGTTGGATCGATAGTAGCTTTCCCTCGCTGTTGTAGATCTAGCCACCAAGGACCGGAGCCGCTAGCAAGCTTCCAGTTGATTTACAATAGTTTTCGGCCAGTTCTTGGGAGCCAGAACTACTGTTTGGGAGTCTCCGGGTGATCCAACGGCTACCTAAAGCCCAATCCGAGGGACCCGTCTCTTCCAGAGTGCTCTCCTAATCACATATCCTCCATGTGTGATTAGGAAAATCGATTGGAGGTTGTGAATGCGTCAGTAACGCATTTATCCGTGTTTTTTTTTGTGTTGTGACGTGTATCTCTCCGTCACCTCATCTATCTCCGTGACGTGTATCTCTCTGTCACCTCTGTCTTTTCTGTGACGTGTATCAATCTGTCACTAAGTTCCCGTCTACAATGGAGGACACCAAGACTCCCTACAACGAGGCGTCTCCTATCCCCTCCATCAAGCTCAACGGAAAAAACTATCTACTATGGATGAACGTTGTTCACACTGTCTTGGAATCTCGTGACAAGGCGAGACATGTTGACTCGGGTCCCTTGGACTCTACTGATAAAGGATACGCTGAATGGAAGCGTCATGACAGTCTTGTGAAGACTTGGTTATGGAATAGTATGGAACCTGCATTGCGGCTAGGTTTATGTTCTATACTACAGCTAAAGAGATATGGGACGCAGTGAAGCAGCATTATTCACAGGAGAAGAATGCTCTTCGGCAATTCATGATATATAATCGTCTGTTTGCTGAGAGGCAGGGTGATAGATCTCTTGAGGAATACTTTGGAGCTATTCAGGCACTTGCTCAAGAGCTGAGCTACTATCATCCTGTGACAGTTGGTGCACGAATCAAAGACAGAGACGACCTGGTTACTGTTAAATTTCTATCTGGGCTTAATCCTATTTGTGGTTCTACCCGGAGCGTCAATCTGGCTTCTGATAAATTGTCAAGTTTTGTGGAAGCCTATTCGAGAATTCAACAATCTATTTTTGAGTCTGATAATCCTGTCTCTACTATATCTTCTGGGGAGTCTCATGCATCTGTAGCTGCTGCGGTGAGAGGAGGACGACCTGGTATCGGCAGAGGACGTGGGGCACGTCCTAAGTGTACTTTCTGTGACAAACCGGGACATACAGTGGAGAAGTGTTGGAAGAAACATGGGAGACCTGCTGCACCTCCTGTGGGGGCAGCACATTGTGCCACTTCTACAGATTCCTCTCCTTCTTCAGCTGTGGGCACCAATTCTGGGACCGACATCACTCTTACTCAGGAGGAGTATGATCGGTTCATTCAGGCTACACAACACATGAGTGTGGGATCTACATCTTCGTCATCAGCAAACCTGGCATCTACTGCGGGTAATCAGGCTACATCTCTCATAACTTCTGGCTCTACTTCATCTTGGTTGGTTGACTATGGCGCGTCACAGCACATGACTGGCATGAAGAGATTGCTCCAATCTATTGACTCGTATATCCCTCACCAATCTGTCACACTGGCAGATGGTTCAGTGAGGAGAGTGTTAGCTAGTGGATCTGTCTCTCTAACACCCAAGATTGATCTTAAATCTGTACACTTTGTGCCTGAGTTTCCTTTTAATCTTCTTTCTGTTGCAAAATTGATTGACACTGTAAATTGTACGGTAACATTTGGGTCTTCTTGTTTTGTCTTACAGGATCTCAAGAGTATGAGGACGATTGGTGGGGGGCCTAGGAAAGGTGATCTCTACCTTTTCCAAGGTGACAGTCTGCCTCGCCCAGTATCTGCTCCAGCTCCATCCATTCTGTTGAGTGGTTCCCCCTTACTATGGCATTGCAGATATGGACATCCGTCATTAGAGAGCCAGCGGAAGTTGGAACATGAGTTGTCCCAAGTGTCATCTTTAGAGTGTCAGTCATGTCAGCTGGGAAAACATCATAGGTTGTCTTATCCCAGTCGTGTCAATACGCAGGCATCTTGTCCCTTTGAGTTAGTCTACAGTGATGTATGGGGTCCTGTTAAAGACCAGAGTTATAATGGTTTTCGTTATTTTATTTCCTTTGTGGATGATTTTTCCCGCATGACATGGATCTACCTTCTCAAAAGTCGAGAGTTTGTGCTATCTATTGTGAAACATTTTCATAAAGAAATAAAAGTTCCAGTTTGACTGCAATATAAAAACTCTCCAATCTGATAATGCTTTAGAGTATGTTCAAAAGGCTATGTCAGATTTTTGCAGCTCTGTGGGCATGATTCATCGCACGTCGTGTCCTCACACCCCTCAGTAAAATGGGGTGGCTGAGAGGAAAAATTGCCATCTTGATATTGCTCGTTCAATCATGTTTCAATCCAATGTGCCTAAGAAATTCTGGTCTGAAGCTCTTTTAACCGCTTGCTTCTTAATTAATAGACAACCATCCTCTGTTCTCAAAGGACAAACTCTTTTCTCTGTGTTACGACCCACGAATCAGCCCTTCTCTATTCCCCTTAGAGTGTTTGGTTGCACTTCTTTTGTCCATAATTTGACCCTAAGGCTGACAAACTTTCTCCTAGGTCCATTAAAACCTTGTTCCTTGGTTATTCTAGTACTAGCAAAGGATACAAGTGTTACCGTCCTAGTCTTCGTCGCATGTTTGTGTCTAGGGATGTTACCTTCCATGAGACCACTCCATATTTCTCTGATGCTATGACTAAGGGCGAGCAGTTGAGAGAGAGAGTTCCACCAAAATTTTAGAGTGAGAGAGTGGCACCATATGTGCAGAGTGAGGGAGCGCCACCCATCATTCCTGATTATACTTTTATTCAGGACGAGAAGGCAGCTGACAGGCATGTTATTCAGCAGTACCCATATGTTTATAGTAGGCAAGGCAGATAAGATCCAGAAGAGGTAGCGACACCAGTCCCTAAGCCTTCCTCATCGTCTTCTACTCACGAGATTCTTGCAGAAGCATCAGATCTTGATCTTCCTATTGCTGTTCGGAAAGGTACTTGTACTTATACTATTAGACATCCTATTACAAATGTGTGTTGTCTGTCCCACTTATCTAAGTAGGCCCGCGCATTTGCTATTGGGATTGATTATGTTGATATACCAAAGAATCACTATGATGCTATGAAGGACAGTGATTGGAAACAGGCAATGCAGCTTGAGATGTCAGCTCTTTTGCATAATGGCACATGGGATCTTGTTGACTTACCTGCAGGAAAGAAAGCAGTGGGTTGCAGATGGGTTTTCACCATCAAACATAATCCGGATGGATCCGTTGAGAGGTTGAAGGCCAGATTGGTAGCAAAAGGCTACACACAGACCTATGGAGTTGATTTCTTTAAGACCTTTTCTCCAGTAGCTCGTCTAAATTCTGTGCGGATTATTATCTCTCTAGTTACTACCTTTGATTGGATCCTATTTCAGCTTGATGTTAAGAATGCCTTTCTACATGGTGACCTACAGGAAGAGGTATATATGGAGCAACCTCCTGGGTTTGTTGCTCAGTGGGAGTGTCAGAAGGTGTGTGAATTGAAGAAAGCCATATATGGGCTGAAACAGTCTCCTCGAGCTTGGTTTGACAAGTTCAGTGACGTTGTACTCCAGATGGGTTTTTCTCGCTCCATGATTGATCACTCTTTATTCTACTCTAGCTCTTCTTGTGGCTCTATCATTATTGTTGTATATGTTGATAACATAGTGATTACTGGCAGTGATTCTACAGGCATATCTCGTGTGAAGGAAGGTTTGCAGAGATCTAAACGAAGGATCTGGGTAAACTAAGATATTTTCTGGGCATTGAGGTGCTTAGATCTCATGCAGGTGTCAATCTATCTCAGAGAAAATATGTGCTTGACTTACTACAGGAGACATGCATGACTGAATCTAAACCGGTATCTACTCCTATGGATTATCACATCAAGGAGACGATTGATGATGTTGAGTACTCAGATCCAAGATATTATAGGAGAATAGTTGGCAAGCTAATATATCTGACTGTTACACGACCTGACATTTCTTTTGTTGTAGGCGTTGTGAGTCAGCATATGCACTCACCACGACAGTCACACTGGACAGCAGTTTGCCGGATTCTGAGATATCTGAAGAGTGCTCCTGGTGAGGGGATCACTTATTCTAAACCCAAGGTGACTCCATCTACTTTGACTCACACAGGGTATTCAGATGCAGATTGGGTTGGTGATCATACTGATAGAAGGTCTACATCAGGCTATTGTACCTTCCTAGGTGATCATTTGATTACTTGGAAAAGCAAAAAGCAGCATGTGGTAGCTAGATCCAACACTGAGGCCGGATATCGTGCTATGGCCCATGCATGTTGTGAACTACAATGGGTCAAATATGTTCTTTCTGAGTTAAAAATCACTATTATGTCTTCTATGAAGCTCAAGTGTGACAACCAGTCTGCTATACACATGGCCAGGAATCCTATCTTTCATGAGCGTACAAAGCATATAGAAGTTGATTGCCATTTTATTCGTGATCAAATTAAAGATGGTACTATTGTGACGTCATACGTCAAGTCTGAAGATCAACTGGCGGATATCTTGACAAAGCCTTTGGGTCCAGCAACTTTTCATAGATTATGTGGCAAGCTGGGCATACACGATGTGTACTCTCCAGCTTGAGGGGGAGTGTGAAACAACCTGCATCCCCGTCGATACTATCGACAGGAGGTCGATGGTATCGACTTTATCACAACAACAGAAGAGCATTCCGTCGATACCATCGGCAGTCCTGTCGATGGTATCGAGAGTTGATCAGCGGCAGAAATCGACGACCCGTCTCCTGATTCTATCTTTATTATATTATTTGTTTTATTGTTTTTCTCTTGTTTTCTTCTTTGTACCACAATGTATCTTACCCTAATATATAAAAACAAGAGAGATGGCTATTGCCCTCTCAAGAAAGCTGCTCCTTGCAGCCGACAAATCTCTCGGTGTTTGTCTCCTCTCCTCCTCATCTCTTCTCACAGTTCTGTTCTAGCTTATTAGAGAGGCCATGTACAACCAAGCAAAAGAAAACCATATACTATTATATGATACAAATTATGTAACTTACGAGTATCTACACAGACATAGGCATTCTTCTAGCTTCCACCGTGAGTATTGATGTTGTATCACTAAGCTAAAAAAATCCAACAACAAAGCATTATAGTGTTTTTTAATAATTTGCTTCAGTAAGTCACTGGGGTAATGAGTTCCTTTTTGTATTTCAACAACATCCAACAAGTTAATGATTGTAGTAATATTTCTCTTATCAAACTCTGATTAGCATTATCTCTAGCTGTAATTGTTTGGTTTTTGCTTTAACTATTCTTCCCTATGGCCCCATCTCTACAAATTAAAAGATGCCACTCAAAGCTATCAAGTGCAAGAGCCACAACTCTGAATCTGAAACACCAGAAGAGCATGGAAAGTTATTTAATTTATTATCCACTATAGATATATTGTGTTACTGTGTTATTTACTTGTTGGTTTATTGTTTTACTTTTAGTCCCATATTGCTCACTTGTACTTATGTCTCTACTCTTAGTAGCTATATTAGAAGACTATCATGTAACCTGTTTTACTCACTGAATAAACAATTCCATTTCTCTCTATATGGTATCAAGAGCAGGTTCTCTGTTTCCCCACCCATCCCTCCACCCATGACGTAAGTCACGCACCCCCCCCCCCCGCCGCCCGACCCCCCCCCCCCGCCGCCCGACCACCTCCTTGCCCTCTCTCCCTCCCGCCGCCCTCTCTCTCTTCCCCCGATCCGCCACCCCCCACCCCGCTGCCGCCCCTCTTCCTCTTCCCCCCCCCGCCGTCGCAGCCTCCTCCACCAGCACAGCCACCTGCCGCCGCCACCCCCCTCCACCTCCTGTCCCGTCGCCACCCTCCTCCACCACCTGCCCCACCGCCGCCATCCTCCTCTCTCCCTCCTGTTTGGCTCCTTACTTCCCATCCCTGCTTCGACTGCCACTGGTTTTTACCTCTCCTCTCCCTCCACGTCCGGGTGAGTATCCAAGTTCAGACATCCACTGGCCGTCTAAGTTGAGAGTCTTTTCGCCTCACCATCTTCTCTGCCTGCGCCTCATGAAGGAACATTGAGCTTTCCTCATGACGGCGTAGGTTTTTCTACATATATGCATATTCTGCCCTATACGGGTTTCTGATCTGACTCGTCAAATCCCTGCTGTTGTTATCTGCCCCTTTTTGGGTCTCTGATCTACTCTGCTGCTGCGCCGACTACTGCCTCTGTCATGGCCTTATCTGAGCCTCCTCGCTCTCTGTGTGTCATCACGGTGAAGCTCGACGGTGGCTCCAACTATCATTTGTGGTCGGCGTCTTTTGTTCTATATGTCAAAGCACAAGACCGGTATCACCATCTTACGGTTGAGCCTCCTGCTGTTCCTACTGCTGATGTGGATGACAAAACCAGACAAAGTTATGCACAATGGTCCAAGGATGACTCCGGCGTCATCTCTTGGATCCTCAACAGTACCGAGCCCAGGATTAGCCAATCACTTCTATGCCTTCATGATGCTAAGGCTATGTGGGATCAACTGGCCCATGTCTACTCTCATCAGGAGAATCCCAAGCGAGTTTTTGAAATTTTCAAAAACTTAGCTAAAAAGGAGTTCTCCTCTGACACTTCCATTGATGATTTCTACAATCAATGCTCGGCTCTGTGGAATGAGTTTGAACTCTACCACCCCTTGACGGCGGACATCAAAATTGCTCAGAATCAACGCAACGAACTACAACTTGGTCAGTTTTTGGCTGCTCTTCCTGCCTCGTTTTCTGGTGTGGTTGACCAGATCCTATCAAGTGATCCGCTGTCTTCCCTTCGGGATGTTCTCAAAAGAGTCTAACGCCTACCGTCCATGACTCCTACTCCTGTTGTTGAGCACCCTGCGCTTATTGCTCGCTCTACTGATTCTGGCCGTGGTCGTGGTCGTGGTCGTGGCCGTGGCGGTCGCCCTCCTCCATCTGGAGGTCGAGGATCTTCTGCTCCTGGACGTGGTGCTCCTCCCGGCCCTCGCTACTATAACTGGTGTGGCCGGGACAATCATACTGAAGATCGATGTTGGATTAAGCACGGCAAGCCCGCTTGGGCTAACCAGGCTGCTATAGAAAGTGTTGCTGACTCTACCACCGATGCACCTCCTGCTCCTGCAAACACGGAATGGTTACGCTCTGAGTTCGAGAAGTTGTTCTAGGAGCGTCTCTCACAGCTGCCATCCTCGTCTACACCAGGACCCTCTGCCATGCGTGCGTCCATCATCTGGTAACAAACAGTGGTGCATTGACTCGAGTGCATCCACTCATATGGCTGGTGATCTTCGTCTATTTTCTATTCTAAATAAAACTGCTACTATATCATCTGTTACTGTTGCAAATGGTTCTAAAACTGCAGTTCATGGCATTGGCACAGTTTCTATTTCACCAAACCTGCAATTGCATTCTGTTTTATATATTCCAAAGTTTCCAGTTAATCTGTTGTCAGTCAGTAAGATGATAAAACAACTCAAGTCCTCTATTAAATTTGATCCTTCTGGCTGTGTTTTGAAGGATCTCCGCACGAAGACGAGGATTGGTTCGGGCCGTGAAGGACCAGATGGGTTGTATTATCTAGATGGACCTCCTGATGCTTCTGCTATGCTATCTACTTCAGTGACGGGACTACAGTGGCACTTTCGCCTGGGCCATCCATTTGCTACCAAATTAAAGCACTTATTTCCTACTTTATCTGAGAACAGTTTTTCCTGTGAAACTTGTGTTTTAGGCAAACAAACTCGGTCTGTTTTTCCTGCTAAGAAAGTTATTGCTTCTAAAGAAATTTTTGACATTGTTCATGCTGATATTTGGGGACCATGCTCGGTATCAAGTCACTCGGGTGTGAAATATTTTATGACCTTTATTGATGATTATTCTCGCACCACATGGTTGTTTTTACTTAAAGGTCGAGATATTGTGTTGGATACTATTCGTACCTTCTTTGCTGAAATTCACACCCAATTTAACCGACCTATTAAAATTTTTTGTACTGATAATGCACTTGAGTTCATGCAACGATCTGTTACCTCCTTCTATGCGGCCCGAGGAACCATACATCAGACCACTTGCCCTTACACTCAACAAAATGGCGTTGCTGAAAGGAAAAATCGTCACTTACTTGAGGTTGCTCGCACTCTTCTCATACACTACAAAGTACCCCATCATTTCTGGCCTGAAGCTGTCTCTACGGCTTACTATCTCATCAATCGCATGCCTTCCTCCTTTTAGAAAAATCAGGTCCCGTATGCCATGTTGTTTCCTGATAAACCCTAATTCTCTCTGCCTCCTCGCATTTTTGGAAGTACTTGTTTTATGAAAAATCTTCGTCCTGGGCTCACCAAACTTGATGCTCGCTCGGTCAAATGTGTTTTTCTGGGATATTCCCGTACACAAAAAGGCTACCGTTGTTTTGACCCTATTAAAAAATAGTGGTTTGTTAGTGCGGATGTGACCTTTTTTGAGCATATGCCTTACTATATTGCTGGTACAAAATTGTCTACTGATATTATGGCTACCACACCGTTACCCATGATTGTTGAGGATTTACAGTCTCTTAATATGCCTAAAGACCGTCCATTGCAAGTCTATCAGCGCAAGTCAAAGACCCACAATGCTTCTGAAACCCCGGCCGAACCAACTCCTGCGTCTGCGGTTGATCCACCCTCCACTGAGGTATTTTCTGACCTGGATCTTCCTATCAGTTTACGGAAAGGTGTTCGATCATGTACTCAGCATCCTATTAGTAATTTCTGTTCATCTGACAATCTTTGTGGTAGCTTTGCTTGCTTTAATTCTGTTTTGTCTGCTGTGACAATTCCTAAATCTGCTGAGGAGGCCCTCCGCATTCCTTCCTGGAAACATGCTATGGAACAAGAAATGCATGCGCTCTGTGATCGTCAGACCTGGGATCTGGTTGATCGTCCCTCTTCGTGCCATATCGTTGGCTGTCGCTGGATATTTACTATTAAATATCAACCGGATGGTACCATTGAACGCCTGAAAGCCAGATTAGTTGCAAAAGGTTACACAGACATACGGTGTTGACTAATTTGAGACCTTTTCTCCAGTTGCACGCCTAAATTCTGTTCGTATTCTGATTTCTATTGTTGTAAATAAAGACTGGTCTCTGTATCAACTTGATGTCAAAAACACCTTTCTCTATGGAGATCTTCAGGAGGAGGTATACATGGAGCAACCGCCGAGATTTGTTGCTCAGGGGGAGTCTGCCTTCAAAATATGTAAACTCCAAAAGGTCATCTATGGTCTTAAACAAAGCTTGCGTGCCTGGTTTGATAAACTCAGTCAGATCTTAATTTCTTTTGGCTTTCAGTGATCACAAACTGATCATTATGTATTTATTCGTAAGTCAGCAGCAGGACTTGTTATTCTAATCGTATATGTAAATGATATTGTTTTATCTGGCAGTGATAATGCGGGAATCCAGGCAACCAAACATTATTTGGCACAACATTTCATCACCAAGGATCTTGGCAAACTGGGATATTTTCTAGGTATTGAAGTTGCCAGATCATCTGCAGGAATCTGTCTTTCGCAAAGAAAATATGTTTTGGATTTATTGCAAGAAACCGGCATGCTGGGCTGCAAGCCAGCCAATACTCCTCTAGATCCCAACATGGATTGGGATGATGATAGCTCTCCACCTTATGATGATCGTCACCAGTTCCGGAGGCTGGTAGGCAAGCTTATATACCTGACGGTCACTAGGGCTGACCTAGCAGCTGCTGTGGGATTCATAAGCCGGTACCTTGATAAACCCCGGCAATGCCACTGGGACGCTATGTGTCACATCCTACAATATCTTAAAAGCTCGCCAGGGAAAAATCTTCTGTATAAAAAGCATGGCCATTGCAATCTATCTGGATTTTCTGATTCTGACTATGCAGGAAGTCGGTCTGATCGAAAGTCCACTTCTGGATATTGTACATTTGTGGGAGGCAACCTAGTCACCTGGCGGAGCAAAAAGCAAATTGTGGTTGCTAGATCCAGTGCCGAGGCCAAATATAGAGCCATGGCTCATACAGCATGTGAGCTTCTGTGGGTCTGTGGCCTTCTTCAAGAGTTTGGCATTGCTTATTCTAGTCCCATTCCTATGTTCTGTGACAACAAAGCCTCGATTTTTATTGCGAGCAACCCCACGTTTCATGAACGCACAGGGCATATTGCGGTTGATTGTCATTTTGTTCAAGAGAAAGTTCTATCTGGACATATCTGCACTCAACATATTGGCACTGACAAGCAGCTTGCGGATATCTTCACCAAGATCTTGCCTAAAGCTCGGTTTCAGACTCTGATTGACAAGCTGGGCTTGTTTGACATCTACGCTCCAGCTTGAGGGGGAGTATAGATATACTGTGTTACTGTGTTATTTACTTGTTAGTTTACTGTTTTACTTTTAGTCCCATATTGCTCACTTGTACTTATGTCTCTACTCTCAGTAGCTATATTAGAAGACTATCCTGTAACCTATGTTACTCACTGAATAAACAATTCCATTTCTCTCTATATCCACATAATGAAATATATAATCATCGTTCTCCTTTTATGGTTTTAGTACAAGGTGGTATTTCATAGTGGGACCTCTTGCTCCTTTGACAAGAGTGAAGGCTTGCTGGTGGCAATTGCTATGTACTTAGGCAAGGGTGGGAATAGATCAACATGATTGTGTTTAGTGGCTAGCATGCTTTCAAGGAAAGTTGCCAATGTCATCGAGCATAGGGATGCACCCAGGGGTAGCGATAAGCATGAGTAAGGTTTTGAAGCCTGCCTAGACCGACCAGTTTCACTGGTTAACCCACCATCCAACATGTGTAGTCCGAACCAGATTGTTGGTCAAACCCTCGACTAAACTGAATCAGGTTGGACAAGAACATCTGGAGCAGCCGATCCGAAAATGAGGTCAACATGACATAGAAAACAAGAACCAAACAAATCAAACTAGTCCCATAGTTACAATGGTTAGATACATTGGACCAGTTGACTCGTTAATATACAGACATATAATATATGTAGACATTATACATGCATATTAGTGCATATGCATGGTGTATAGTCAAATACATACAAACATACATGTATGTAGTATGCTGAAGTACAAACATTATTTATTTTGGAAAATCGGGTGATTTTGGTAATAACCTACTAAAAGTAGGGAACATCATTACATAAGAACCCTGATTATAGGGATTTTCTAAATAACAGAAAGCATCCAACATGAGTTAAACACCATGATGCTAAGTTATGTGCTGATGTCTAACAACTACGATGACCCATGGTAATAATCACCTTCGATTTCTTTGGTAGAAATAAATGCATTCGTGCTCTCCACGAAGCTAGGATAAACTTAAATGAGAGTATCAATCCTCCGGGTGGTTCAAACATGTCTCTTCAGCAAGCTTCCAAGTCTGACTTATGGTCATGTATGGATTTCCTTTCATCTTTCCCGTACTATTTCTGACTTCCCACCCCAATTTCCTTGTGGTTAGCCTATTAGATGGGATAGGAATTTCAGAATCAGATTCAGATGTATTCTTTTCATGTTGCATAACAATGTTGGATTTAGAACCCTCTATAGTATGTAGACAATCCTCCGCTTCTGGTTGGCATATGATGACAATGTCACCCTCAGGGTCTACGGTAGAATGATGACCAAGCAACGGATCAGTTGGCGGCGTCTGCATGTCAAAAGCCGTATTTTCCACCGTTTACCGCATCACCATACCTTTCTTAGTAGTATGCTCCAATAGCTGTGTGGTAAGTATTGTAGTTCTTGTTTATGCTTCCGTGTTCAAACTTTAAGCTATTGAGAAATTACAGAGTGACCAATATCAGTTTCTAGCACAATAGCATATGGAACAACCTCCCCAAAATCTTCGTCAATATCTTGCAATAGTGCCTAAAACTTATAAAAATGCATCGCTCCTGAGTGCTTCTTCCTTGGGATGATTCTTATTACGAGATCAGCGGTTGCGACTGAGTATGCATATTCCGATCATAAAATGGTCTCACTTTTCTTTATCGTCAATGCATCGTGCTCCAGCAGCATTCGATTCTAGAGTTGGATCATTATCTATAGATGTCTCCGTATTCAAACTGCAACTAGATGGATTGTGGCTCATGACACCACACTGGTGCAAACCTCCGGTATATAGACTCGTACTCCACTCTATGGAATGCCATCGATGATGATTGTAGGATGAACAGCCTTTAGCAAACAATTCCACAATGATGCGTGTAAATCTACTCCTTGTACAATTAACCGTATGATCACCTGCTTTCCAGAAAGTGCCCTAGGGCATTACCTGATGCAATACGTGAAAGGGGATTTGCATAGGAAGCAAGCCCAGATCCAAGACAATTTTGATTAGAGCTTATGGGGCTCAAGTTGGCTTTTATTTAGTTCTGTATGCACTTAGAAAATGCATGTTCTATTTAAGCCCAAATTTCTTTATTAGGATTCTAATTTCATGTTTTATTTGCTTGCATTAGGATTTTAGTTTCCTATTTTATTGACTTGTATGTCAAGTCGTAGAGTCTTATATAAGCCAGTCTTGGGGCCTTTGTCCAGACAGTTCGATATGAATTAGATTTTAATTTGCTTGTTACGGATTTTTTTTCTCTCGTTCTTCTTCTCCGTGGCATGGCTGCGTCATCACCTATCTTCTTCTAGATAACATTGTTATACAAATGGAGAGGGAGATCTAATATTCGCAACCATGAAACCACCCGCGGAGGGATTCCCGGCTCTAACACAAAATTTCAGCTCCATTTCCAAACCATCATACTAGAACCAGAGAGGGACCAAGGACCATCGGTTAGGGCACGTAGATAGTCCTGCTCGCATGATAGTTAAACCACAAAGTGTTTCATACTAATCTCAAATGCTTTTCGTCCCAATGGCTTTTACGGAAGACACTGTCTGACACAAACTGTAAGATAGCCAATGTTGTAACCTACAAATTTGACAACGACTGCAAATTCCCATGGTTTTTGCATAGCAGTGCAAGAATCAGGAGCGATCCTCAATTCCGATGAACCTCGATCAACGATAATTGCAATATCACCAGGATTGACCGCTTCTATGTCATCATCAATAATGAAATGAGTAGAAGGATTCGCCGCCAATCTTGCAGTTACATCACGAAAAGATATGTGAGGAACTATCATAATCGTCGGCGTCTTTTCATTCTGGTCCTATGTTGAGTCACAAGATGGTTCCTAGTCCATGGCAGAATCGTTTATTGTGCCTTCCTCTGGGTCATTCTCCTGCAGTTACCTCCTCTCATACCGGCATAGACAAAGTCTAAACCTACTTGAGACACTCTGAGTTGAGGCAATAGTTAATCATGTCAAGAATTTGTAGGTTCAGGGTCACTTTCTGCATAGCCCCTTCCACCCCGCCCATGTTCCACAGCAAAACGGCTAGCACCGCCTCTTCCTTCTTGGCGTGCCCCCAAAACTTGTATCCTCTTCTCAAAAGTGTCGTCATTTTCCATTTTGATCAGAATATGAACAGGTACATTCGATGGCCTTCTATGTGCTTTGTCCTCCTCGGTTACCCCTTGTGTGACCTACCGCACTGTCCACCGACATACTCACTGGCATCTCTTTGTGAACCACATCGGTAATGCTTTCACCCCCAGAGTGTCGAGGAACTCTTTTGTCATTGTAATACAAACCTATACTAAATATTCATATTCATGTACATAAATTAAGTAATTGAAGCATAAATCTAAGTTTTAAAATTATTAATCTCAAGAATAGCATACATATCATATTGAGGATGGGGAGCCTATACCTAAGGGTATAGGAAATTCCCAATACTGAACTCCATTTTGTACGGTTATTAAGGTATTTAACATAGTCCAACCATATCGATGAGTATATGGTTTGAATTTGATGTTTATAATTTATCATGAGGCCCACATTTTTTATTTTCTTAGATTTATATCAAAATATTTGAATAGTACATGCTGACTTTTATAGTTTCCATTCATTTATATGTGCATAAAACTCTATTTTGAAGGTGATATACATATATGATTTGAATGGCTTTTGAAACATGACCCATCAACATGATAAACCTTATATCAATTCAGTTGGATAATTTCAAAAGTCTTTCAAATGGTGCAGTAAGGTTTAGGTACAGGAAATTTCCTATCCCTTGGGATAGAGTCACTTTTCCTATTAAATTATTATTAATTAACAAAATTTCATACTCCCCATTAATTAATACTCCCCCTGAATCATATGATGGCGCCTTTTTCTTTGAAATTGTATTCTGTAGGTTGGAGATCCTCAAGCTCTGATGAAGGTCTTTTTGGAGTGCATCTGGAATGAAGAGCATCTGAAATGGCACCTGAATACTGCAGCAGTAATTCGCCACTTGGAGCAGACGATTATGAATACCACGACTACGACAACTTCACTGGAATACGTACTTAACGTGGCACGAACGCGGATCTCCAATGATGATGTAGCAGTAGTGGTGTCTTCAAAGCGTCTGAGAAGGCGTGCATAACGTGGCACGAACACGAACGGACGATGTGCTGGTGATACAATTTAGGCACCATAACTCTATCGCATGAACCTTGGGGGCTTGACATGAAAGGAGATATCATCCATCAAGGAAAGTCCCAAAAAGATCAGCAACATGTGATGTCGAAATAGCAGATGTGGCTCAGAGAAGACGTAATGAAGCAGCTCGGTGAAGATAAATCTGGATGATCAACCCTGCAGATGTAGATTGGCAGGCTTGTTGAGCTTCTAAAAATCTGAAGAAGCACCCATATGTCTCATATGAATGCAGCTAAAGAAATACACCATCAACACCTGACGTATATAACGCGGTACGAACGCGGATATGGTGTCGACGCTGAATGAAGATGGCTGGAGGTGGAGAACAGACGTGCTGAAGAACGCGAAGCTCCATGAAGATAATAGCCTGGAACATATATAACCTGAATACATATATCATCTCAACTCATACTCTCTCTCATACATTCTCTCTCATACTCTCTCATGCTCTCTCTCTTCTCATCTCTTCCTTCCTCTCTATCCCCTCCGCACACCAAATACGACAAGAGTGAGTGTTTGGTGTGGATAAGTGTAGGGATGAGTATCGGGTCGGGTTATACTGGGTTTTGCCTGTCCCAAACCCAAACCCACATTTTAAAGCGGGCCATGGGTCGGGTTCGGGCCCGGATAAAATTGAAAAATATCAGCCCATACCCGACCCATATAAGAATGATGGGTTTCGGGCCAGATTCAGGTTTGCCCATATAACATCGAATGAGCATACCAAATTTTGCTAGATCTAACTTGCTAACACTAAAACTGAATTAGTATGATATATATTTTGTGATAAACCTTCAAAAGAATGTATATACACTTTGTGATATGTAGCCGGAATATGTATACCTTAGTTGTGTGTTCCTGTATAGCAACGAAAAGGATATTGAACGAGTAACAAATCATTTTCTCGTACATGTGAATGTATGAGACTTAAAAAATCAATGGAGTCCACAATGTTGTGCCTTTTTGCTTCCTCATCCTATATGTATATACAATGAAATGGTTTTTGGAAGGGCAAAAGATCATTTGTCTCCTACATGTGGGCATATGACAAAAAGATGAGAATAGTCTACTATGCACTGAGCAAAAGATCATTTGTCTACTACATGTGGACACAATGAGATCAAAACAAAGAAATCAAGTACGTCTATTCATGTCAATGATGGTTATCTTACTGGTATGAATTCACTAATCATGTTGATTAATTACATAGTATCCATGTTGTCATTGGTTAGGTACATACTACATATTGCATCAAGAAATTTGTATGTTTTTCTTTCAAGACAAAGATAGATGTATATGTATATAATGTACATAAAATTTAATCTGGGCATTCGGGTTTTCGGGCCTGGGTTTACCTCCGCCCGTACCCGGCCCAAATAAAATATGGGTTTAAATTTTAGGCCCGGCCCACCCATATTATAAATCGGGTTCGAGTCTGGATCGGGTTATGCGGGCTGGGTTGCGGGTCGGATCGGACCGGCCCAACCCAATGCTCATCCCTAGATAAGTGGATATATGACCCCCCCGCACTGTGGAAAGGGATACACACATGATACGGGTGGGTGGGAAAGGAATTGGTGGATTTGAGAAAATTTTTGTGATATGAAGATGTGTAATATGTGGAGAGAATGAAACCGATAACCGGAGAGAATATGCTAAATGGGTCAATGTAAGATCCGGGTAGAAAATTAAATGGATCTAATCCCGACCCAAAAAGGGGTGCGGGGGCGGAGCCCCCATGAAAAATCCGATTAGGCTCAAAATTGGATCAGATTAGCAAAAGATAGGACCGAGTAAGAATCCGAATAGCAAGAGGCATATTGTATATGGGGGGCAGTAAAAAAACAATTTGGGGCGTTTGGTAGCGGTGGAGAGTGATGGGTGACTGATTAAGGCGTTGGGCAGTAGCGACGAGATGGAGAGAAGACGTGAAGCAGTTGTAGAGGCGGCAGCAGTTTTTGATGGCCGGCGGCTATTGTAAATGGCCGGCGGCTGCTGCTAGATGTTGTCGGCGGTGGTGGCGCTGCTGTTCAGACTGATGTCGGCTACGGCTGGCGACGTTGTTGGGGTTCGATAATGGCTCCGATTGGAGAGGAGGGGCCTGCTCTTGGCGGCAACTGCTGCGCCTGTCCCGGGCGGTGGCTGCGGTGCCTGCCTTGGGCCGCGGTGGCGGCTGGGCCTTGGGCTGCCGGCGATAGCTGCGGCGGCTGCTGGTGTGCGATGACGGTTGCTGCGGTGCGTTGGCGGTTGATGCGGTTGGAGATTGACGACGGACGAAAATCGCCGTGAAGAAAGATCTTCGGCGTATAGAAAGAAAAGGGCGGAGAATAGATACGACCATGGAGGCCGGGATATGCCTGGCGGGCAGCCAGTCTAAGCCATGGCAATGGCGGCGGCCGCCCGCAGGCGGGGATTCTCCCCCTCGGTTGCTCTCTTGGAGAGAGGCGGCGGCTGGCCTGGGGCTGTGTTCTTCGGCGGATAGGAGAGGAGGGAAGCGGAGACGGCTAGGGTTCCCTCAGGAGCGAACTTGCTCTGATACCATGTGAAATATAAGATTGTATTGAATGTAATGGGATTAGATGAGTACAAGACTGGACACCCCTGTCCTATATATAGGAGCAAAGGAGAAACCCTGAGACTTGTGTCCCAAGTAATCTAAACCGGCCAAGACACTAAAGGCCCACTAACTAATTAACCTATTAACTAAATAGGCTAATATTGGCTCTCTAACAAAATTATTATATATTCATAGGTGTGTCTATATACATGGAATCAACATAAGGGGGTAACCACTTTTGTACCACAAGTGACACAAAGGCCAAATGCACAGCAAAAAGGTAAAGTAAGAGGTGATTTATTGCCAAATACAAAGAGAAGATAAACATGCCAGTTGTACGATGGATCCGGCTCATATTGTGTGTGTCTATGTATGTTATATACATGCAAACATATAAGATGATCAATTTGTTAATATGAATGTGAGGGAACAAGAAAAACTACTTGAGAAATGAATAAGGATTAAAGTGAAGGTGGTGGTTATCGAGGATAAGGCACATGAAAGTCGCCCCAGATAGTATAGATATGTGTAACACCAATCGACAAATCCACCAATTCAAAGTAATGCTATTGAATTCAGCATAGTTAAAAGAGGAAATAGAAGGCCTGCGCTAAGGGAGAAGTTATTTGGAAAAATTTAGAATCTTTATATCTTAATGATAATATGACCCATAGAGAGAAGAACGCAAAAGAAAGATCATGTAGTCGACCCCAATGATTTCATGTGTATCAATATGTGTGACAAGTTTTTTTTACTTGGTTTATATAATCTATATAGATTGAGATGTTCAGGATGATATATGCCACATGATCACAGCAAGATGGATGAAATGGAGGAGCGCAACTGGAATAATTGGCGACAAGAAGATCCCCCGCAGACTAGAATATAAGTTTTATAGAAATAAACGTACAAACAGTCATGTTATATGGGAGTGGATGTTGGGCAGTGAAAAAACAAGGTGCCAGCAAAATGAATGTGACACAAATGCAAATGAAGAATGGATGTGTAGAAAGACAAGAAAAGATCGCTTGAGAAGTAATTTTATAAGAAAATAAAGTCTGGGTGGTGAATATGGGCATGTGATGCAAATTGACAAATGCACTAGTTTTGAAATGTGAGTCGAGCATGTTACAAGTAAGAGCTAGGCTTAAACTAACTTGGGGAGAGCTTATAAGGAGAAGGATCCATGTAGCTAATAGCAACATGGTTGGGAATGAGGCTTAGTTGATGATGACATACATATTTACATAATGCATTTACATAATATTTATCTTGAAATGTTAGTATACGTTGTCAATCTAAGATGTTGACCATCTTATCATCAAGGTCAGCCAAATCACAAAAACCAACTGAAAATATGTGACCATAGTTTGGGAATGTTAAGTTCATTTGGTTATCTTAGTTTAAAGCAATTTTCAAAGTTTATATTATTTGCAATCAAATATTGTTTCCAAATTCTATATTATTTCTAGTGCATACATGTGTGGCATAAGGGCATTTACTTCTCACTTAATTGACCATTGAAAAACAAAAAACAACTAAAAGACCAATATACGAGCAACAACCAATCACAATGAATAAAAGAAAATAAAAAATGACACAAGTTCAAGGACATCATCAACTAACATGTCAATTATTGATGAATCAACTAGAATTGCCGCTACCTGACAGGGACCTAAGTTCCAAGTTCCTATTGGGAGAAATTGCTGCCCTGGCTAGTGATTTCATTTTGCTTTCCATAACAATCCAGTCGATGGGTAATGGTCAAAGTCCAATCGTTGTTTATAATAAGACATAAACTAGAACATCGGTTTTTTTTTATAAATATTTTCTACAAACTAGTTTAATTCACACCAGATAGACACCACTAATGTGTCCATATAATCGATTGTATTGTCATAGAAAATCCAAGTTCACAAAGTTGGAAGTATATCAACAGAAAAATGTAAACATAGTAAGCTCACAGTGTCGGCATAAATAACACTAGCGCCTCCTCCAGCAACCATGGTCCAAATGCGTCCTTTGGGATTTAAGACTGTAAACTTCAATGAAGCACTCGTCTACAAGGGAAGCACATTACCAGTCAGGCGATAGTGAACGAAAAGCAAGCCTTATCATTTCAATACGAATGCAACAGAATAGTAATACATTTCTTTTCCCTGGCAAGTATTACCAAACTATCTGTTGCTTAGATCCATGGATAATACCTTTTCATCCAACCCATGAATGAAGCTCTCTGCAGGGCTCAACACTCTGCCAAATGGAAGTGGGAATTCAATGTCCCCCCACCTGCAAAAACGACATCAATGGCATCCGTTTAGTATTTGATGATTGAGAGAGCAATTGAGTTACTTCCCCCACACGCAAATATCAATTGAACAGCATCCTTTTATACACAAAACTAAAAGTGTCGGATTTTAAAGAGGCACTACTTTTGAAAGTTCTTGAAAGCAGCGGTGTCGTCCAACTCTCCACGCATATCAAGTGGGTATGGTTCACCATCCACAAGTGTGAAGGGATTCATCTCAAGGAAAGAGAAGTCCAAGTCTGAGACAAAATCAGAGGAACTGTCAGTTATGACAAATTTTTCACAGGTGCAACGAAAAAAAGTTGATCTCTTTTGTGCAAGTCGGAGTTGCAGCAGTAGTAGCAAACAGAGGTCCAAGCAGTACCTTGGAAAACGACAAAGACACCTCTGATGAAGTTGCCGATTTTACCTCGGACCTGTCGCAATGACAATCATGATATAAGCAGGTAGAATGTATGAAAGACTAATAGAAGCAGAGGAGAGGGGGTAACACTCGACACCAACCTCTAGCGGGAGCGTCGCAATGAGCGGCGCACACGTCTGTGCAGTCATAGCCGACTCAGTGGGAACAAACACACTCTTCACCTTATCCCAATTTTCCTCAATCTCCACCCCACCACACTCCGAGAAGCACACCTTACACCCCAATCTCTCGGAAACGATCGAAAGGTAATACTCCTGGTCGTGCGGCACGAACGGCTCGACGATGAACGTCGTCACGGGTGCCTTACACCCTCCGACTTCTACTTCTTTCCCCATCCTCTCCGTGACGAACTGCGCCACTTGGGCCATGTCGAGGTTGAGCGCCACGAGGCCACTCTTCCCTCTCTTACCAAACAGCATGTCGGGCTTGACAACGAGGCGGGTGGAAGAGGACAGCCATGGGTGGGCGTTCACCAGGGCGTTGAAGTCGTCCGTGGTGGACTGGTTGACCTGTGCGGAGCGGATCTGGAGGTCGATCCCGGCGAGCCGCTTGAGGTGTTCCTTGAGCAGGCGCTTGGAGTCGTACTCCCGGATCTTCTTCCTCGCCATCGTGTGAGAGGTGGCGGTGGTGGCGCGGGCGGGAGAGGTATAGGGAGGGAGGGAGAGAGATCAGGTGCGTGTGTTGGGACTGTTTAACGACTCGGGAGGAATGGAGGTGGGAAGGACAGAGCAGCGGAGTAGTCGAGGGAATTGTAGGAGATGGATCCAGGGCCAGGCGATGGCGGATGGATCTGGAGTAACTCCCGACTCGTCAGTCGTCACTGCTCAACTAACGGTATGGTGCTTGGTGGCGACCGTGGTGGTTGTGGGTTGGATTACAAGGCACGCGAAAGCACCGAGACGGGTAGATGGGGGGCGCTGGCGGGCAGGCTGATTGTTGATTGTTGTTGGTTGGAATTAGTGGCGGACAGATCGTCGCCATCATTCTTTCAGCTTATTACTGCTGTTCTTGGGCCCCGTTTGGTTTTATCGAGAGTAGCCCGCACGATCCCGACGGCTATCGGATCGGCGGCGCCAACAATTTTTCCCACAATTCTTACTCTTTCCAACTCCGAACTGGTGTAATTAATTTAACTCCTTGACGCCGCAAGTGACTGCAGGCCTGCCGAAGTGCCTTGTAATGGCTACAGCAGTAGTGGTGCTTTGAATTGAAGCTCTCTCTAAAAGGGCACTAAACATTACAGCTCACGGTCCATATTCGATAATTCTGGTACAGGTGCCCTTTATTTGGAAATTTCTGAAGAAAAAAAAACTCAAAAGGAGTCCACGCACAAGGTAAGGGTTTAAACATGTATCAAGGTAGTGTACACTTGCGATAAATCCTTTAGGATACAACTTTTTGTTAAATGTGTAATATTTCTCAATTTGTGTGTATCATCCTTCTGCAGGGGTTATGCTAATCTTCTATGTATCGTTCCAATTTTATTGGATGTCTCTGAAGAGACAAGTTATAATATATAACTCATAATATATAACTTTATATATAGTTTTGAAATTCTGACAAGGTATGTGGCTATCCAAGACTTTCAAGTGGCTATGACATCGAGGAGTGGGTACCATCTAGTCTAGAAATAGGGCATCGTATGTAAATTTTGATCTGAAAATGATTTTCTATTGAGTAGATTAGGTTAGGGTTGAGGTAAACCGACACATGAGGACCCAAGTATCCAACTCAACTTTGTAGAATCACTAATATACCTATATGTAAATAAATTTGCCAACGTTTATGTCTTTTAGCTATCGCAAACATGTGTATCTCTAATATACTTATTCTCTCTCTCTCTAGATTTTTCTATGAACCTTTGTCTTTAAATTAGCATCCATTGACATATACAATATAAAAATGTTACTTAATGCTAAGAATGTGGCGTTCATTTGTACTAGTTAAATCATGTTATTGATATTTGATATTTTTGTATCAACATACCTATAAAATATACAAATGTAATACACTGAAATACAATTATATTAGTACATCAACATTCTCTCTCATTCCTCTATAACTCAAGTGACGAACAAATAGGTGACTATCTACTCTATATTAATATGACACTTACACCTTCTCTACAACGAAGTTTTTCTTAGGTCTTTTCTTAGTTTCTCTTCAAGTTCCATGCCTCTATTTGAACGAACAAAGGGAACGAGTTTAGAGAGTAAAATCCATCGCCCTTTAGAATTAAATTGACAAATGATTACTATATATCATTAAATTTAATATATAATCGATAACTTCCACCATTGAGGAACAATATCACAATTTTGGATTATGTAAAAAGAATAAGTAAAACAATATCTATAAATATGTGCATCTATAATTTAATACATGAATGTGGGAATAACTTTTATATTAAACTTGTTTCTTTGTACTTGATTGTATTTATACTTCCCTTTAGAGTCACTTGGGATGTACCACCCCAGTGAAAGTCACTTGTTTGACCAAATCACTCATATTACAAGTCATAAGAAAAAACTTAAGACCTTAAGACCAACAAACTAAACAACTTCATACAGATTTGACATATTATGTCGATTTTTTTTTCAAAGAAAATTGATGGTGATATATATATTGGCATTTTAAGTAGACAACCTCTGCGGTTTGACCAGCTGAGAGAACACAGAGTGCACTTTTTTTTCGTCGATCGTTTCTCAAAGAAAACGATGCTATATATCACCCGCAAAAATAAAAGTTCATGCAAAACTTTAACGGGCTTTTTTCATTTGCCTCTAAAAATAATACATCTTCGATTCTTTAGAAATAACAGATGGGATAAAGATGTTCAGGCGCCAGCTCTCCCGCGGGAAACAATTGGAGTTTTTTTGTCAATTTTTTCCACAAAAATCAACGAGAAAGATGTTTGAGTCATGTGTCTCACGGTATTTTTTCCACATCCACTTGAGCTTTCTCGTCGGTTAGGGTCTGTCTGGTTGGGTGTAATATCAACCCAAAGTTTGAGTTGGAAAACAGGAAATTTAATTCCGTGAGTTGAAGCTGCAACTTTTTCGTTTGGTTTGAAAGAAATTGAACCGGATGAGTTGGTACTATTCTGTCTGGTTGGATGCGGTTTGTCTAGGAACACGAAAATATCAATACACTTTGGACATGCATGCATGCATGTTATGCCTTTACTGCAGGCTTAATGGGGGCGGATACTGCTGGTGGGAGCCGAAGAGGCCGCTGGAAAACGAACCGCGCCTCTTTTGGGCGCAGTTTCTTTTCACCCATTTTGTACGTGTCCGGGAATTAGCTGTTGTTCCAATTCTCACTGTCGGTTGGAATTCTGCAGAACCAAACGTATTGAACTGCAACCCACACTGAATTACAACTGCTCGCGTTGGCTTTCACCCCAACCAGACGGGCCCTTACACTAACCATAACCGCCAAGAAAATGCATGATCTTTTTTATTAAATGTGAATCTTAAGGAAAAACAGAGTATGACTCTCCTATACATGTGCAAAGAATATTTGATATGGTAAGAAAACACATAACCATAGCTTGCATCAAAATGAGAACTATTTAATGTTTCCTCTTTCAGGATGAAGTGAATGAACTGTGGAATAGTCTAGCTACACGCTTGTCTACACATGTAGGTAACAATATTTGAACTATAACTTTAATGTTTCTTGTATTGTCCTCTTATCATGTAGTGTAGGGTTCTACAACAAGAGCCTTAGGTCTAAATATCTTGTCATGATAAGGTAGTCGATATTTTAAGCACTTGTTGCAAAATGATCAATAGGATAAAGTTCCTTGTCCTTTACTGTTTATGACTAGCACACATTACATTCTATTGTCATACAAGCTATGGTATTTAGAGTAGCATTTTTTTTAAGGATAGATGGAAGGTCTAACATAGGTAAGGAGCAACAACATTCGGATGTTGCTTAATGGACAGAAGTGGATCCATACGTGAATCAATCTTTTTTTTGGTAACATGCATCCAGACAGAGGTATAGCATTTATTGACGTGAATCAAATAAAACTCCACCCAATGCCCCCATAACGAGCCCGAATTTGCTGTTCCGAGACACTGTTATGATGCTGTTGCATGCATTTAATCGTGGCCGTGAAAACAATCCATTGAGGCTGTCATGATGGTGTTCCGAAACACTGTTATGATGCTGTACAAAAATAATGTAATGGCATGAAGCAAAGAATGAGCCAGGGATCCTTGAGGCTGGGGAAATTAACAAATGCAAGAGTGTTGAACGACAACAATGGATTACTTGGCACATAATCTAACTATGAAACCCTGGTGCTTTAGTTAGACAATTCCAGGATGAACTCTGATCATGTGTATGTAGGTAAACAAAAGCAGCTCATTTGCCTAGTTAATAATTAAGTAGCTACGCTGTTATACCCACAACAGAGACGCGTTCAACGCCAGGGAAGAGACATGGTGCGTGAGTTGACGTACGTGATCCTTGGCGGTGGGGCTACGCAGCACTGGAGGGTGTCCCGGAGGGTGAGCTATGCATCATCTCCGAAGAACACGTGGCGCCATACGAGAGGCCCGCCCTAAGCAAAGGCTATCTACTGCCAGAAGCCGACAACCTGCGTGGGCGCCGGGGACGAGATGCTGACGTCGAAATGGTACAACCAGCACGGCATCGGGCTGTTCCTGGGAACCAAAATCGTGTCCGCGGACGTCAGTCGGAAGACGCTGCGGACGGATAATGGGGAGACTATCCGCTATAGGCTCCTTATCGTCGCCACGGGCGCCAGGGCGTTGAGACTGGAAGATGTCGGAGTGACTACATGAGAGGCAGGCGCTGCGTACAGCAACGTGTACTACTTGCGTAGCCTGAGCGATGCAGACAGGCTCGTGTCTTGCATGCGCTCCTTCGCCGCCGCCACTACTCCTGGCGGTGGAAAGGCGGTCGTAATCGGCGGCGGGTACATCGGGATGGAATGCGCCGCCGCGCTGGTGGGAAACGGCGTGAAATCCGTGACAATGGTGTTCCCGGGCGAGCACGTCATGTCGCGGCTCTTCACTCCCCAGATGGCGAGGTTCTACGAAAGCTACTACGAGCGGGAAGGGGTGGTGATGCAGAGGACCTGGACTACCTGCCTTTCTTCTACTCCAGGGTGTTCAATCTCTCCTGGCAGTTGTACGGCGACAACAGAGGAGGCGACGTGGTTCACTACAACCTGGAGGATGCCCTCCGTGGCGGTGGTGATTCGTCGCCAAAGTTTGGAGCTTATTGGGTCGGCGATCGATGGCGGGGTACTGGTAGGTACTTTTCTTGAGGGCGGAACGGTGGAGGAAAACGAGGCCATCGCCGATGCGGTAAGGTCCAGGGCAAGAGTGAAGGATTTGGATGATCTGCAAAGGCAAGGACTCCAGTTCGCTTTGCGTCTGAGGAGCAGGAGGCAGTTGGTTCAGAAGGTATACGGTGGACCGCGGAAATGTTGTTGTACTTGGAGCGCATGCACTGCCGGAGCTATTGTTGTCGCGGCTTCAGTTGCTGCGTTGGCGTGCTGGTACACGTGGAATTATGGGGCCTAGCTAGCTGGGAGTCATGTGTTCTGTATGTCTATCTTTGGCTCTTTGCTATCACCGTGAATACTTGTGTCGAGTGCATGTGCTAATTGTGTTGGCATGTCCAATGTATACCAAAATAAAAAAACCCAATTTTGCACACTTCTGTAAAAATATTTACCAATATAGCACACTTTGTAAAATATTTCCCAAAGTAGCACACTTTGGTCTGAAAACGCCACTTTGTGTGGCGTTTTTATATGTGCGATTTGAAAAGCGCCACAACAACTGGCGTGTGTACTTTTAAATAAAAAAATTTAAAAAAAAATGAAAAACGCCACATGAAGTGGCGCTTTCTCGTTGTTCACGATTCAAGGGGTGAGGATCGCATGCTGTCAGCCATCGGTGGAGAGGGTGTGGGACACGTTCGGAAGATCCATGACACCAGTAGACCGGGGCAGGGGTGGTCCATGGATGAGCTTCAACTCGCGGACGGAGGGTCTCTGTTTCTACAATATCTCCGTTTGGTTGCGGGGTGGGTGGGGAGGAGATATTGGTTTTAAATGAGGGAGGGAGAGGGGGAATTAGAGTGATCTAACATGATGTTCTGAAAGTGTTTTTGTCAAGGGGTCGGTCAACCACATTGCTTTTATTTGGTACTCTATAAAGCTTTACATCTCCTCGTGTGATCTCGATCCGCTTTTGTATATGATTGGAATGTTGATGCCATCTCGGTTTCTCAGCTTGTGTAATAGCTCATTTGCTGTCACAATATAGCTCTAAAATGCTTGCTTGATCTTTGTAGCTTACAAATTTTATTTGCATCTATTCAATTTACGAAACTCTCGGGTTGTGTCATATACACATCCTCAAGAAGATTCTGATTAAGTCATGTAGTTTTAACATCCATCTGCCTAATCTCATAGTCATGATAAGCTTCAATGGCAAGCATGATCCCTATGGACTTAACCATGGGTTTTGTCATATTCAACACCTTAAACTTGTCTGAAGCCCTTTACAACCAGTCGACCTTTGTAAGTTTGTACATTACCAACTATATCGGTCTTCTTCTTCAATACCCACTTGTACCCTATCACTACTACAAAACAACCGACACTTTCTGCGTCGGTTTTCTACTAACAACCGACTCGGTTTTATATGAACAAGCGACGCCATTTCCACCACGGCCGTGGCCACATTAGGCGGCGGTTGTTGTCCAAAAATCGACGCGGCATGCCTTTAATGACGGGTTTTTTATAAATAACACAGCGGGCCAGCAGGATGAGAACCTACAGTTCAGTTTTCTGAACTGCAAGTTTACGATATCTATTGATATCAGCCTACAAACAGGCCACAAATCTGCAAAATCAACAAATATTTTTTCACACAAGTAGATACATTCAGACATCAATTCAATTCTCACATTCACACATGTAGAAATATTCAAATACATGTAGAAACATTAAGAAATATTTATTTACAAAATATCATTCAACATCGCTATCAGCATCCCAATTATATCTTACAATCACCACTGCTTGTATTACTTTTGCCCATTCTTCTCTTACTTCATTTAATGCTTCCATCGTATATGGATCATGTACATTTTTTAAGCGTTTACCTATAGTGTGGTCAGTTTTAAACACCTGCAAAGAGAATGATGTATATATATAAGTAATAATATAAAAATAAGATTGATATATTTCATACTAACTAATGAGACTATATATAATACCTCATGTATGGTATTGATGTCTAATGCGGTATGTTTGATAATCATCTGCATAAATCGCATCACATAGTATGTGCATGCCCAGCCGTTGTCTTGTGTAGCGCACTATAAAATTGAAACATACAAAATATTAAAAAATACAACAAAGCACAGTTCACATCAATAATATATACATTGGAGTCGGGAACTTACTTTTACGTTCTCCCAATTTATTGGCTGGTTCTTTTTCCTTGGGACCGTTCCTCCAGCCTTTTTGAATACATCTAAACCCCTACATGTTAATATAACACAGTAAATTGCATAATTAAATAGTAATGTAATAACAGATGTTAACGGATATAAAAATGAAATATTTCTCACCAGAATAATGGCATTCTCATTACGTGTCCAATTTTAGTGTTCAATGTATCCCCAGCAGGATCTAGATAATAAACAATGAACGTCCCCGGGACAATAACTAGTCACTCCCAATGTCTACCGCTAGAGGTAAAAAAGTGAAAAATTAATAACTCAAAATGCACAATAAAAATGGAATTTTCTTAAGTCCAAATTATAAATAAAGTAAACTTACTTGACATTGAATGGAACTATTATTATCGTCTTCTTTTGCTGACCAAAAATTGTAAAAGCATCTATACAGTATTTTTGAACATTATCAGGGTCTTTAGCTACCATACTAATCACTGATGGACTAAAAAATCCCACATGATCAAATACAAATTGTTTGCATTGATCTTCGACTAAGTAGCTGCAAAACATGTATTACATATGCATTAATATATAAGAAACCAGATCACCGGATCTTACACAAGGTATATGGATGTATAAATAAGATCTCACCTTATCCATGTCTCTATCATTGATGTATTCAGCCAATCATACATAAACAACTCAATAATATCTTGTATAAATAAAGAGCTATCGTATGATTGACCTACATAATCCGCTTCTAAAGAAACAATTATAGGGCAATGTATATTATGTGCCCGTAGCCAACATGCCATTCTCCTACAAGAAGGACCTAACGGGTATTTTAGGTCAGTTGGAACCCAAATTGGTAATGCAGGAAGTGGAGGTGGAGGCCTAGGTGCTCCGGGTGTCTTCTTTTTAACTTGTATATATAATTTCAGATGAGTTGACCTCATATATACACATTAACAATCTAAAGTAATATAAATTTATCTTACAATTTATGTAGTGTAGACGACATCTGCTTTGGGCCACAATATCACCCCGCCTTCTGCCTCAACAAGTGTATCAATATACGGGTGGAGATATGGCAATGTAGCTTCCCTCCAATCGGGTAACACACGTATCGGGCTCACACGAACGTAGCCCTGTGGCATTAGAGTCCCGTGAAACATTACCCCAGGAAGGGACGGGTAAGTCTGTGCCTCTACAACAACATAGTCTTGCATTCTTAAGCGGCACGACTTCAATGCCTAAAAATTTACGTAAAGAATGTTATACATATATACATATCATCTTAAAAATATATAATCTTAAAAAGACTAGCTACAATGTCATAAATAACACTTACAGCAGACGTGTTAGGCGCTGGGTCTACAGGATTACTTGTAGTATGTACATCAGGAGAAGAGTGGGTCGCCA
This sequence comes from Alisma plantago-aquatica, assembly GCA_963693085.1. NCBI lineage: Eukaryota > Viridiplantae > Streptophyta > Magnoliopsida > Alismatales > Alismataceae > Alisma > Alisma plantago-aquatica. Next base: position 726,368,607 of record OY856410.1, on the reverse strand, counting down.
TAGGTTGATTGGAAGCCTGAGATGCCTGCCACCGTAGCAATTCTTCCTTGACCTTCTTAGCAACTATATCATTGACCTTCTTGGCAACTATATCCTCGACTCTCTTATTCTCCTATACATGGATAAAAGAAACATTAGCTTCTTATTATTGAATTCCCTTTTGCAGTAACATTTTTAAAAAAGAATAGGTTACCTCTTCTTGTGAAAGTCCCGCTCTGGGTTTGCGCTGGGATGGCCCAAAGAATGCTTTGATGCCCACACCAGCGCCTGCACCTCTAACACGTCCAGGATGCTCTGGGTTACCCAGAGCAACTGTCTATTCATCCCTTGTGCCCTGAGGGATGAACGCGCCTTGTTTCCTCTGCTCGTAAAACTCCCGCTAATCACCATCAACAGAAATTGGTAAGTTAACACCACAAATAATCAATATTCAAATGATTGCTCTAAGAGTTGTATTTTATCATTTTTGCAGCCGCCTCAGCAGTTACGGGCTTCTTTATTTCACCCTTCTTATTTTGCCTCCCAGCTATCCAGATATCATGGCGAAGCATGGGTGTGGCAGACTCCTGAGTAGCAGCAGACTCCGCCTGTAGTCTTTGGCGAATGCTTGCATAACCCTTTGGACCCATAGTGTGGTCATGCACATTCAGTGCACGCCTTGCTTTTTGCGCCTCACTGAGGGCCTAGTTAGTATGCACATTAATGATTTGGTTAGTAGCACTAAATGTTAATCTTGAATAGGTCAATACAACATATATTAATTAAATTGGGAGTGACGCCTAATACCTTGAATTCTTCAGATTTTCTTGAAGCAACAAAGCTGTCCCAATCTTCTATGTCCAAGAAGTTTCACTGTTCAAGGACTGACTTCTTCTTCTTATCACCATCTTTTATGTATTCTCTGTTGAGATTTGTCCTATAGTTCCTAAGCATCTTTCCAACGAGTTGCATCATGCTTTTACAATGCAGCTCATCCAATGCAAATAGATTCTGTAAAATAGAATTCTTATTAACTAGTATCCAAAAATAGAATTGCAAATAATATAATTTGTAATATACAAATAATAATAACTCACGCATAAATCCTTCCATATCAAGTCTTTCTTCCCCTGAGGAACTTTATGCCAATTATCATACTTAACACCACAATGGCTTCAAGTGACACACCCAAGATAGTTTACAAAATTATTGCGGTTCAATCTAATTGCATTTCCTCCATTATCAAACTCCACAACCAATTTGGATCCACTGCCATTTAGCGCTATTAACTTCTTCAATAGAGTGATGCCCCTTTTCTTGTTAAGTTTTTGGTACTGCGCATCAAGTTGCTCCAGTGCTTCAGTGGGTACATGTGCATCATCAACCTAAAATTTGACAAAAATAAACATACTGAATTAGCGCGATATAGAAATATGGGATATATGACATAACTAGAAGATAATGAATTTTATAGAAATACAAGATATGTTTTTAGAACTTACATTGGTATCCTCGCCATGCTCGTCATGGACATCATGCTCATCATGGACTTCATGCTCATCATGGACATCATGCTCATCATGGCCAGTCATCTGAAAATGTCATTAAAAGGCAAACATTTAGCATTTGTATCAAACATCAAATCTGAAAATGATATTGAAATTAAAAAAGCAAACATTTAGCTTCATTAATATTGTTTGCAGGCATTAGGTACATGAAAAGGATCTAAAATCCAAAGCTCTAGAATGGGTCAAGTTCAAGTCAAAATGGCTACAAGTGTGCGTTTTGGGTTTTCTATGCAAACAACCTTAGAACATCTATGTAATCACTTGTAATGATGAATTGACTTGTAACTTAGAAGAGAAAAATGTTTGGGACAAATTTCACCAAGTGCTAATCACTTTAAATGCAAATTAGAAAATGGATTACAGGCAATTGGTCGGTCGAGTTTTCCTGGATTAAAACTCGACCGATCATCCTTGGTCGATTTTTTGAAGATTGCATCGGTCGAGTTGTGCACTCACAGAACTCGACCGATCATCCTTTTTCGATTTTTTGAAGATTGCATTGGTCGAGTTGTGCACTCACATAACTCGACCGATCAGGTTACATGATTTGTATTAACAAGAAAAAGGCAAACATTTAGCATTTGTATTAACTAGACAAAGGCAAACATTTTGCATTTGTATTAACTAAAAAAAGGCAAACATTTAGCATTTGTATTAACTAGAAAAAGGCAAACATTTAGCATTTGTATTAACTAGAAAAGGCAAACATTTAGCATTTGTATTAACTAGAAAAAGGCAAACATTTAGCATTTGTATTAACTAGAAAAGGCAAACATTTAGCATTTGTATTAACTAGAAAATGGAAAACGGAAAACATTTAGCATTTGTATTAACTAGAAAATGAAAAATAAATATGAAAATGATATTGATATTAAAAAAGCAAACATTTAGCTTCAATAAAAAAATATAAACATACATGCCTCTAAAATTGTGATCTTTTATCAATTAACAATCCTTCATTGTGATCTTCGCGCACATATAAGTCACCATTAGCTTCAATATTTTGTGGAGTTGGCAACCCAACTGAGAATGGACTGGAGTCATCATACTTATCATAGTACTCTTCTTCATCTATAGGATATTCAATGAACTGTCTTTTACCATGAAGAACAACCGACCATTTATCATTTGCAGGATCATCGATATAGAATATTTGTTTCTCCTGTGTTGCCAATATGAATGGTTCACCCTTCTCGCCAATCTTTTCAAAGTTCACCAAAGTGAAACCCAATTCATCCACTATAACTCCTTTGGTGTTATCAACCCAGTTATATTTAAAGATCAGAATTCTGAAATCTATGTAGTCAAACTCCCATATGTCTTCAATGACACCGTAATATGACAGTTTAGCTTCACGTGGACTCTTATCCTTTACACTTGCAAAATACATAGTCGATGCTTGAAGAGTGACCCCACTGTTTTGGACGACAGTCTTATCATCTTGGCACTTTGTGTAATATGTGAATCCATTAATGTCAAACCCTTCATAAGACATAACATTCAGTTTTGGTTTAAAGGAGAGGCATTTGATAGTTTCTGTAATATCATTTGGTGTTTGAGATAGTTGATGTAAGACTTTATCTTCAAACCACTTAGTAAAAGTCTTATTATGCTCTCTAGCAAGCCACATTGAACTTGCTCGAGGATGTTGTCTCTTGATGAAAATGGTATGTTCCTCGATATAAACACTCACTTCATCCATGTTGTGTAAAATATACAAGTGAGCTTGTTCCAACTGCTCACGGCTGATTACTTTCACCCATGATCCCAAAATTCCTTTGCCCTCCTCAATATTCTTGTCAATAACAAGAGTGTTATTACCACTCAGAAAGTCATTGCAAAAATGCATGACCTCTCTCGCCACATAACCTTCAATAATACTCCCTTCAGGCCGATAACGGTTTCGAACATCACCTTTAAAAATGCTCATGTATCGTTCAAAGGGATACATCCAATGCAAGAAAACTGGTCCCAACATTTTCACTTCCCTAGTCAAGTGGACAACAAGATGTATCATGATATCAAAGAACGAAGGAGGGAAATACATCTCAAGATGACATAGGGTAACAACCACTTCTCTTTGCAAATTATGGAGAGTATCAGGATCAATAACTTTGCTGCATAGACTGTTGAAAAAGAAACAAAGTCTGGTGATTGTAAACCTTACATGCTTCAGCAATATAGATCGAAATACCACGGGCAATATTTGTTGCATTAGAGTGTGACAATCATGAGATTTAAGACCTGTCAACTTTAGATCTTTCATTGATACCAATATACGGATGTTGGATGAGTAACCATGTGGCACCTTAACATTTACCAAGCATTCACAAAAAGCTTTCTTCTCCTTTCTAGACAACGTGTAACAAGCGGGAGCTAAGTATGTTCTTTTATTACCCATTTCACGTAATTTTGTTAATTTTAACATTATTCCCATTTCACGTAGGTCCAGTCTGGATTTTATCCCATCTTTAGTCTTACCTGGTATATTTAACAGAGTACCAATGATGCTATCACAAACATTTTTCTCAACGTGCATTAGATCGATACAATGCCTAGCTGTCAAAGAACTCCAATAAGGAAGATCCCAAAATTGACTTCTTCTTGAATGAAGAATTGTCACTCCGTGTGGCCATACTACATTGTGATTTCTTACTGAATTCATTGACAATGTCTTTTACTCTTTCATAAACAACATCCCCTGGTATAGGTTTAGGTGCACTCCGTTCATCATTCCATCCATTGAATGTTTTGCGCTTCCTACGATACAGATGGAATTTTGAAAGAAACCTTCGATGACTAAGATTTACAGTCTTGCCGCCATATTTTAGTCTTATTAAATCAGTGTTTTCTTCACATATAGAACACGCTTTAGCTCCTTTGACACTATATCCAGACAAATTCCCATATGCTGAAAAGTCATTAATAGTGCAAAACAACATAGCGTGCAAACGGAATGTCTCTCTTCCTGAAGCATCATAGGTCATCACACCTTCAACCCAAAGTTTCTTTAAGTCATCAATCAAAGGTTCAAGATAAACATCGATATCATTTTCGGGTTGTTTAGGGCCCAATATCAACAACAACAACAAACATACTTATTTTTCATACACAACCAGGGAGGAAGATTGTATATAACAAGCATGAGTGGACAAGTGCTATGTTGGCTGCTCAATGTCCCGTACGTATTCATCCCATCTGTACAAAGCCCATGTCTTAGATTCCTATCTTCTTCACCAAATTTGGTATACAATAGATCAATCTTCTTCCACTGTGGAGAATTAGACACATGTCGTAGGATCTCATCATTATTTTTCTTAACATCTGCATGCCACCTCAAATTCTTCGCATCTTTTGGATTTGCAAACAAGCATTGAAACCGTGATATTATAGGTAGATACCAAAACACCTTGGCAGGAGAACCAGTTTTGGACTCCCCCGAAGTCGTCAATTTATACCGTGACGCACCACATTTTGGACCATCTTTCAAATCTACATAGTCCTTTTAAAATAATACACAATCAATTCGGGCATGCGTGTATCTTCTTGGCCTCCATTCCCATTGGGCACAACATTTTCTTTACCCAGTATGTTGAGATTGGCAGCTTGTTTCCTTCAGGAAGCATTTTTTTTAACAAAGTCAACAATGAAGTGAAGTTTTTATCGCTCCATCTATTGTTAGCTTTCAACTTATACAATATCAACACATCGCTAAGCTTCATAAACTTAGCACAGCCTGTGTATAACGGTATCTCAGCATCATGCACAATGTTTCTAAAGATAGGAGGTGGATCGATGTGCTCTACCCTACAACTATCCAACATCGCATCAACGATGTCTACTGGAACTGGTTCGTTCACATCTACGTCATCGGTGGAAATTGAGTATTGATGTGCTGATCAACTCAATAGACCAAACCTTGATGAATTTTCACTAGAGTCCAAAGGTTGGATGGGCAAACGGTCTCAAGACCGTTTGGGACTCATCCAAACGGTCTCAAGACCGTTTGGTGGTCACCCAAGACCGTTTGGAGGTCTAGGGTTGAGTATGGTTAGGTGTTTGAAGGCCTAAAGGTACCAAGTTGATCTGCAATAAATTGCTGAATTGGTGAGCACTTCAATGATCCAAACCCTACTTGGATGGCTTGGTTTTGAGTGATTTGATGGGAAAACGGTCTCAAGACCGTTTGTAGGTCATCCAAACGACCTCAAGACCGTTTGGGGTCAGGTCATACCCAATTTGGATGATGTTTCAATGGTTTCAAAGTAACTAGTCTTACATTGATTAGTGTTGTTGAATCATCAATTCTAAACCCTAATTCAATTGAATCAAACCCTAATTAATGACCAATTGAGGGTCAATTGAGGGTCAAATTAGTTGAAGGTTGACCTATTAAACTCAATTGAAGTATGAGGGTAGGTCAAATTGATGACTGGTTCCATGAATCCAATGATTGAAGAAATCAACATTGGAAACCCTAATTCAATTGGATGCTTTATGTAATGGAGGTCCAATGTGATTGAATCTCTTGAGAATCAAGATGGTGAATGAATAATTGATACAATTCTGATTAGTAATGATAGTCAATGAAGGTACAAAGGTTGAAACCCTATTAGTACCTAAGCGGTTAGTGCCAATTAAGGGATGAACCCTAATTTCTTATAGGATCAATGACTTGATATACTATGTTAATCATAGTTGTATGAACTCGATTGAAGGGTTGATATGACCTAATCAAGTTGAGATGATGATAGCATGAATTCATATAAGAATATGATTCATGTGGTGTTTAAGTGTATGATCCTTAAGTAGAGAGATCATGAAACCCTAATCATGAACATAAACCCTAATTATGGGCAATGTGATATGAAACCCTAATGAAGGGTGATGCTATGTGCAATCCATATTCTAAAGAAGGGATATGGTATGTGAAACCCTAATCCGTAATGAGAGAATATAATTCATACTTGAATATGATTCATGAGGTGAACTCCCTTTGCACGACCATGCAAGGTAGCACGGCCGTGGTAGCTTCCCCTCACACGGCCGTTCTTGGTTGCACGGTCGTGGTGCTCTATGCTTGATTTAGAGGTGATTTGAAAGTGACCTCATATGATCGTATACCTTGATATGATTATAAGTCCAATATAATTGGATGAAGGATACATGAGATATGTGATGAGAAACCCTAGTTGAGGGTGTATCATTGTGATTGTTTATAAGCAACTTTATAATAAAGTCATGCCTTAAACTAAGATAAGTCCATATCATGTGAGATAGCTGTACAATTCTAATGTGTGGTCTTTGCATTATATGCTAAAGGTAAGAGATTAGTGATGGAATGTATTAAGAGGGAAATACCTTAATACAAGATAAGATGGATAACTAAACAGAGTTTGAAATGATGAGAAAGTGATACATCAAGATATGATAGTTATTATATTCAGCATTTCAGGGTTTATATGCCTTGATGTACTTCAAATCCAATATAATTGGGTAAGAAACATATGAAGTGTGTTATGCAACTATTACAATGAAATGTAATGAGTTGTTACACCTTTATGAGTGTTAATTAATGTACCTTGAGAATGGGGTTAAGCCCAAATGATGTGTATGATATAATCATACCATGATAAGGATGAGAAATGAACTCATACCTTGAATTGATGATCATTAACGCTATATGATGAAAGTAATGTTCTAGAATAATCAAATATGATATCCTTGAATGCCCCAGAGGTATGGAATAATGTATTAAGGGTTGGACAGATAATGAGATCATGAACTCTTTATTAATGAGAAATGGGGAACCCTAACCCTAATTTGGGTAAAGGGAATGAAAAGCCCTATTAGATGGTAAACCCTAATTCCTGGTAGAGGAATAATGGTGTTACTATCACATCACATGATGTGATGAATATCTTGTATGACTGTTATCATGCCTAATAACCATACAAATATTATGAGATAATGTATATAGCTAGTATGAGCTGTGACATTTATATAATAAATGTTGATTGGCATTATGTGCCTTAATGTTGATTGTTTCTTAGTAAAAGAAGCAATATGCATGGACTTTTATGAGTCACATGAGTAAGTTGTTACCTAGTGAGAGGTGACAAGATATTTCATGGCCTTGTGATCCAGGTGTGATGCCATTTCCACCACGGCCGTGGCCACATTAGGCGGCGGTTGTTGTCCAAAAATCGACGCGGCAAGCCTTTAATGACGGTTTTTTATAAAAAATACAACAAAACACAGTTCACATCAATAATATATACATTGGAGTCGGGAACTTACTTTTACGTTCTCCCAATTTATTGGCTGGTTCTTTTTACAACCAGTCGACCTTTGTAAGTTTGTACATTACCAACTATATCGGTCTTCTTCTTCAATACCCACCTGTACCCTATCATTACTACAGAATAACCGACACTTTCTGCTTCGGTTTTCTACTAAACAACCGACTCGGTTTTATATGAACAAGCGACACCATTTCCACCACGGCCGTGGCCACATTAGGCGGCGGTTGTTGTCCAAAAATCGACACAGCAAGCCTTTAATGACGGTTTTTTATAAAAAATACAACAAAACACAGTTCACATCAATAATATATACACTTGAGTCGGGAACTTACTTTTACGTTCTCCCAATTTATTGGCTAGTTCTTTTTACAACCAGTCGACCTTTGTAAGTTTGTACATTACCAACTATATCGGTCTTCTTCTTCAATACCCACCTGTACCCTATCACTACTACAGAACAACCGACACTTTCTGCGTCGGTTTTCTACTAAACAACCGACTCGGTTTTATATGAACAAGCGACGCCATTTCCACCACGGCCGTGGCCACATTAGGCGGCGGTTGTTGTCCAAAAATCGACGCGGCAGGCCTTTAATGACGGTTTTTTTATAAAAAATACAACAAAACACAGTTCACATCAATAATATATACACTGGAGTCGGGAACTTACTTTTACGTTCTCCCAATTTATTGGCTGGTTCTTTTTACAACCAGTCGACCTTTGTAAGTTTGTACATTACCAACTATATCGGTCTTCTTCTTCAATACCCACCTGTACCCTATCACTACTACAGAACAACCGACACTTTCTGCGTCGGTTTTCTACTAAACAACCGACTCGGTTTTATATGAACAAGCGACGCCATTTCCACCACGGCCGTGGCCACATTAGGCGGCGGTTGTTGTCCAAAAATCGACGCGGCAGGCCTTCAATGACGGTTTTTTATAAAAAATACAACAAAACACAGTTCACATCAATAATATATACACTGGAGTCGGGAACTTACTTTTACGTTCTCCCAATTTATTGGCTGGTTCTTTTTACAACCAGTCGACCTTTGTAAGTTTGAACATTACCAACTATATCGGTCTTCTTCTTCAATACCAACCTGTACCCTATCACTACTACAGAACAACCGACACTTTCTGCGTCGAGTTTCTACTAAACAACCGACTCGGTTTTATATGAACAAGCGACGCCATTTTCACCACGGCCGTGGCCACATTAGGCGGCGGTTGTTGTCTAAAAATCGACGCGGCAGGCCTTTAATGACGATTTTTTATAAAAAATACAACAAAACACAGTTCACATCAATAATATATACACTGGAGTCGGGAACTTACTTTTACGTTCTCCCAATTTATTGGCTGGTTCTTTTTACAACCAGTCGACCTTTGTAAGTTTGTACATTACCAACTATATCGGTCTTCTTCTTCAATACCCACCTGTACCCTATCACTACTACAGAACAACCGACACTTTCTGCGTCGGTTTTCTACTAAACAACCGACTCGGTTTTATATGAACAAGCGACGCCATTTCCACCATGGCCGTGGCCACATTAGGCGGCGGTTGTTGTCCAAAAATCGACGCGGCAGGCCTTTAATGACGGTTTTTTATAAAAAATACAACAAAACACAGTTCACATCAATAATATATACACTGGAGTTGGGAACTTACTTTTACGTTCTCCCAATTTATTGGCTGGTTCTTTTTACAACCAGTCGACCTTTGTAAGTTTGTACATTACCAACTATATCGGTCTTCTTCTTCAATACCCACCTGTACCCTATCACTACTACAGAACAACCGACACTTTCTGCGTCGGTTTTCTACTAAACAACTGACTCGGTTTTATATGAACAAGCGACGCCATTTCCACCACGGCCGTGGCCACATTAGGCGGCGGTTGTTGTCCAAAAATCGACGCGGCAGGCCTTTAATGACTGTTTTTTATAAAAAATATAACAAAACACAGTTCACATCAATAATATATACACTGGAGTCGGGAACTTACTTTTACGTTCTCCCAATTTATTGGCTGGTTCTTTTTACAACCAGTCGACCTTTGTAAGTTTGTACATTACCAACTATATCGGTCTTCTTCTTCAATACCCACCTGTACCCTATCACTGCTACAGAACAACCGACACTTTCTGCGTCGGTTTTCTACTAAACAACCGACTCGGTTTTATAGAACAAGCGACGCCATTTCCACCATGGCCGTGGCCACATTAGGCGGCGGTTGTTGTCCAAAAATCGACACGGCAGGCCTTTAATGACGGTTTTTTATAAAAAATACAACAAAACACAATTCACATCAATAATATATACACTGGAGTCGGGAACTTACTTTTACGTTCTCCCAATTTATTGGCTGGTTCTTTTTACAACCAGTCGACCTTTGTAAGTTTGTACATTACCAACTATATCGGTCTTCTTCTTCAATACCCACCTGTACCCTATCACTACTACAGAACAACCGACACTTTCTGCGTCGGTTTTCTACTAAACAACCGACTCGGTTTTATATGAACAAGCGACGCCATTTCCACCACGGCCGTGGCCACATTAGGCGGCGGTTGTTGTCCAAAAATCGACGCGACAGGCCTTTATTGACGATTTTTTATAAAAAATACAACAAAACACAGTTCACATCAATAATATATACACTGGAGTCGGGAACTTACTTTTACGTTCTCCCAATTTATTGGCTGGTTCTTTTGACAACCAGTCGACCTTTGTAAGTTTGTACATTACCAACTATATCGGTCTTCTTCTTCAATACCCACCTGTACCCCATCACTACTACAGAACAACTGACACTTTCTGCGTCGGTTTTCTACTAAACAACCGACTCGGTTTTATATGAACAAGCGACGCCATTTCCACCACGGCCGTGGCCACATTAGGCGGCGGTTGTTGTCCAAAAATCGACGCGGCAGGCCTTTAATGACGGTTTTTTATAAAAAATACAACAAAACACAGTTCACATCAATAATATATACACTGGAGTCGGGAACTTACTTTTACGTTCTCCCAATTTATTGGCTGGTTCTTTTTACAACCAGTCGACCTTTGTAAGTTTGTACATTACCAACTATACGGGTCTTCTTCTTCAATACCCACTTGTACCCTATCACTACTACAGAACAACCGACACTTTCTGCGTCGGTTTTCTACTAAACAACCGACTCGGTTTTATATGAACAAGCGACGCCATTTCCACCACGGCCGTGCCACATTAGGCGGCGGTTGTTGTCCAAAAATAGACGCGGCAGGCCTTTAATGACGGTTTTTTATAAAAAATACAACAAAACACAGTTCACATCAATAATATATACACTGGAGTCGGGAACTTACTTTTACGTTCTCCCAATTTATTGGCTGGTTCTTTTGACAACCAGTCGACCTTTGTAAGTTTGTACATTACCAACTATATCGGTCTTCTTCTTCAATACCCACCTGTACCCCATCACTACTACAGAACAACTGACACTTTCTGCGTCAGTTTTCTACTAAACAACCGACTCAGTTTTATATGAACAAGCGACGCCATTTCCAACACGGCCGTGGCCACATTAGGCGGCGGTTGTTGTCCAAAAATTGACGCGGCAGGCCTTTAATGACGGTTTTTTATAAAAAATACAACAAAACACAGTTCACATCGATAATATATACACTGGAGTCGGGAACTTACTTTTACGTTCTCTCAATTTATTGGCTGGTTCTTTTTACAACCAGTCGACCTTTGTAAGTTTGTACATTACCAACTATATCGGTCTTCTTCTTCAATACCCACCTGTACCCTATCACTACTATAGAACAACTGACACTTTCTGCGTCGGTTTTCTACTAAACAACCGACTCGGTTTTATATGAACAAGCGACGCCATTTCCACCACGGACGTGGCCACATTAGGCGGCGGTTGTTGTCTAAAAATCGACGCGGCAGGCCTTTAATGACGGTTTTTTATAAAAAATACAACAAAACACAGTTCACATCAATAATATATACACTGGAGTCGAGAACTTACTTTTACGTTCTCCCAATTTATTGGCTGGTTCTTTTTACAACCAGTCGACCTTTGTAAGTTTGTACATTACCAACTATATCGGTCTTCTTCTTCAATACCCACCTGTACCCTATCACTACTACAGAACAACCGACACTTTCTGCGTCGGTTTTCTACTAAACAACCGACTCGGTTTTATATGAACAAGCGACGCCATTTCCACCACGGCCGTGGCCACATTAGGCGGCGGTTGTTGTCCAAAAATCGACGCGGCAGGCCTTTAATGATGGTTTTTTATAAAAAATACAACAAAACACAGTTCACATCAATAATATATACACTGGAGTCGGGAACTTACTTTTACGTTCTCCCAATTTATTGGCTGGTTCTTTTTACAACCAGTCGACCTTTGTAAGTTTGTACATTACCAACTATATCGGTCTTCTTCTTCAATACCCACCTGTACCCTATCACTACTACAGAACAACCGACACTTTCTGCGTCGGTTTTCTACTAAACAACCGACTCGGTTTTATATGAACAAGCGACGCCATTTCCACCACGGTCGTGGCCACATTAGGCGGCGGTTGTTGTCCAAAAATCGACGCGGCAGGCCTTTAATGACGATTTTTTTATAAAAAATACAACAAAACACAGTTCACATCAATAATATATACACTGGAGTCGGGAACTTACTTTTACGTTCTCCCAATTTATTGGCTGGTTCTTTTTACAACCAGTCGACCTTTGTAAGTTTGTACATTACCAACTATATCGGTCTTCTTCTTCAATACCCACCTGTACCCTATCACTACTACAGAACAACCGACACTTTCTGCGTCGGTTTTCTACTAAACAACTGACTCGGTTTTATATGAACAAGCGACGCCATTTCCACCACGGCCGTGGCCACATTAGGCGGCATTTGTTGTCCAAAAATCGACGCGGCAGGCCTTTAATGACGGTTTTTTATAAAAAATACAACAAAACACAGTTCACATCAATAATATATACACTGGAGTCGGGAACTTACTTTTACGTTCTCCCAATTTATTGGCTGGTTCTTTTTACAACCAGTCGACCTTTGTAAGTTTGTACATTACCAACTATATCGGTCTTCTTCTTCAATACCCACCTGTACCCTATCACTACTACAGAACAACCGACACTTCTACGTCGGTTTTCTACTAAACAACCGACTCGGTTTTATATGAACAAGCGACGCCATTTCCACCACGGCCGTGGCCACATTAGGCGGCGGTTGTTGTCCAAAAATCGACGCGGCAGGCCTTTAATGACGGTTTTTTATAAAAATTACAACAAAACACAGTTCACATCAATAATATATACACTGGAGTCGAGAACTTACTTTTACGTTCTCCCAATTTATTGGCTGGTTCTTTTTACAACCAGTCGACCTTTGTAAGTTTGTACATTACCAACTATATCGGTCTTCTTCTTCAATACCCACCTGTACCCTATCACTACTACAGAACAACCGACACTTTCTGCGTCGGTTTTCTACTAAACAACCGACTCGGTTTTATATGAACAAGCGACGCCATTTCCACCACGGCCGTGGCCACATTAGGCGGCATTTGTTGTCCAAAAATCGACGCGGCAGGCCTTTAATGACGGTTTTTTATAAAAAATACAACAAAACACAGTTCACATCAATAATATATACACTGGAGTCGGGAACTTACTTTTACGTTCTCCCAATTTATTGGCTGGTTCTTTTTACAACCAGTCGACCTTTGTAAGTTTGTACATTACCAACTATATCGGTCTTCTTCTTCAATACCCACCTGTACACTATCACTACTACAGAAAAACCGACACTTCTACGTCGGTTTTATACTAAACAACCGACTCGGTTTTATATGTACAAGCGACGCCATTTCCACCACGGCCGTGGCCACATTAGGCGGCGGTTGTTGTCCAAAAATCGACGCGGCAGGCCTTTAATGACGGTTTTTTATAAAAAATACAACAAAACACAGTTCACATCAATAATATATACACTGGAGTCGAGAACTTACTTTTACGTTCTCCCAATTTATTGGCTGGTTCTTTTTACAACCAGTCGACCTTTGTAAGTTTGTACATTACCAACTATATCGGTCTTCTTCTTCAATACACACTTGTACCCTATCACTACTACAGAACAACCGACACTTTCTGCGTCGGTTTTCTACTAAACAACCGACTCGGTTTTATATGAACAAGCGACGCCATTTCCACCACGGCCGTGGCCACATTAGGAGGCGGTTGTTGTCCAAAAATTGACGCGGCAGGCCTTTAATGACGGTTTTTTATAAAAAATACAACAAAACACAGTTCACATCAATAATATATACACTGGAGTCGGGAACTTACTTTTACGTTCTCCCAATTTATTGGCTGGTTCTTTTTACAACCAGTCGACCTTTGTAAGTTTGTACATTACCAACTATATCGGTCTTCTTCTTCAATACCCACATGTACCCTATCACTACTACAGAACAACCGACACTTTTTGCGTCGGTTTTCTACTAAACAACCGACTCGGTTTTATATGAACAAGCGACGCCATTTCCACCACGGCCGTGGCCACATTAGGCGGCGGTTGTTGTCCAAAAATCGACGCGGCAGGCCTTTAGTGACGTTTTTTTTATAAAAAATACAACAAAACACAGTTCACATCAATAATATATACACTGGAGTCGGGAACTTACTTTTACGTTCTCCCAATTTATTGGCTGGTTCTTTTTACAACCAGTCAACCTTTGTAACTTTGTACATTACCAACTATATCGGTCTTCTTCTTCAATACCCACCTGTACCCTATCACTACTACAGAACAACCGACACTTTCTGCGTCGGTTTTCAACTAAACAACCGACTCGGTTTTATATGAACAAGCGACGCCATTTCCACCACGGTCGTGGCCACATTAGGCGGCGGTTGTTGTCCAAAAATCGACGCGACAGGCCTTTAATGACGGTTTTTTATAAAAAATACAACAAAACACAGTTCACATCAATAATATATACACTGGAGTCGGGAACATACTTTTACGTTCTCCCAATTTATTGGCTGGTTCTTTTTACACCAGTCGACCTTTGTAAGTTTGTACATTACCAACTATATCGGTCTTCTTCTTCAATACCCACCTGTACCCTATCACTACTACAGAACAAGCAACACTTTCTGCGTCGGTTTTCTACTAAACAACCGACTCGGTTTTATATGAACAAGCGACACCATTTCCACCACGGCCGTGGCCACATTAGGCGGCGGTTGTTGTCCAAAAATCGACGCGGCAGGCCTTTAATGACGGTTTTTTTATAAAAAATACAACAAAACACAGTTCACATCAATAATATATATACAAGAGTCGGGAACTTACTTTTACGTTCTCCCAATTTATTGGCTGGTTCTTTTTACAACCAGTCGGCCTTTGTAAGTTTGTACATTACTAACTATATCGGTCTTCTTCTTCAATACCCACCTGTACTCTATCACTACTACAGAACAACCGACACTTTCTGCGTCGGTTTTCTACTAAACAACCGACTCGGTTTTATATGAACAAGCGACGCCATTTCCACCACGGTCGTGGCCATATTAGGCGGCGGTTGTTGTCCAAAAATCGACGCGGCAGGCCTTTAATGACAGTTTTTTATAAAAAATACAACAAAACACAGTTCACATCGATAATATATACACTGGAGTCGGGAACTTACTTTTACGTTCTCCCAATTTATTGGCTGGTTCTTTTTACAACCAGTCGACCTTTGTAAGTTTGTACATTACCAACTATATCGGTCTTCTTCTTCAATACCCACCTGTACCCTATCACTACTACAGAACAACCGACACTTTCTGCGTCGATTTTCTACTAAACAACCGACTCGGTTTTATATGAACAAGCGACGCCATCTCCACCACGGCCGTGGCCACATTAGGCGGCGGTTGTTGTCCAAAAATCGACGCGGCAGGCCTTTAATGACGGTTTTTTATAAAAAATACAATAAAACACAGTTCACATCGATAATATATACACTGGAGTCGGGAACTTACTTTTACGTTCTCCCAATTTATTGGCTGGTTCTTTTTACAACCAGTCGACCTTTGTAAGTTTGTACATTACCAACTATATCGGTCTTCCTTTTCAATACCCACCTGTACCCTATCACTACTACAGAACAACCGACACTTTCTGCATCGGTTTTCTACTAAACAACCGACTCGGTTTTATATGAACAAGCGACGCCATTTCCACCACGGCCGTGGCCACATTAGGCGGCGGTTGTTGTCCAAAAATCGACGCGGCAGGCCTTTAATGACGGTTTTTTATTAAAAATACAACAAAACACAATTCACATCGATAATATATACACCGGAGTCAGGAACTTACTTTTACGTTCTCCCAATTTATTGGCTGGTTCTTTTTACAACCAGTTGACCTTTGTAAGTTTGTACATTACCAACTATATCGGTCTTCTTCTTCAATACCCACCTGTACCCTATCACTATTACAGAACAACCGACACTTTCTGCGTCGGTTTTCTACTAAACAACCGACTCGGTTTTATATGAACAAGCGACGCCATTTCCACCACGGCCGTGGCCACATTAGGCGGCGGTTGTTGTCCAAAAATCGACGCGGCAGGCCTTTAATGATGGTTTTTTATAAAAAATACAACAAAACACAGTTCACTTCGATAATATATACACTGGAGTCGGGAACTTACTTTTACGTTCTCCCAATTTATTGGCTGGTTCTTTTTACAACCAGTCGACCTTTGTAAGTTTGTACATTACCAACTATATCGGTCTTCTTCTTAGATACCCACCTGTACCCTATCACTACTACAGAACAACCGACACTTTCTGCGTCGATTTTCTACTAAACAACCGACTCGGTTTTATATGAACAAGCGATGCCATTTCCACCACGGCCGTGGCCACATTAGGCGGCAGTTGTTGTCCAAAAATCGTCGCGGCAGGACTTTAATGACAGTTTTTTATAAAAAATACAACAAAACACAATTGACATCGATAATGTATACACTGGAGTCGGGAACTTACTTTTACGTTCTCCCAATTTATTGGCTGGTTCTTTTTACAACCAGTCGACCTTTGTAAGTTTGTACATTACCAACTATATCGGTCTTCTTCTTCAATACCCACCTGTACCCTATCACTACTACAGAACAACCGACACTTTCTGCGTCGGTTTTCTACTAAACAACCGACTCGGTTTTATATGAACAAGCGACGCCATTTCTACCACGGTCGTGGCCACATTAGGCGGCGGTTGTTGTCCAAAAATTGACGCGGCAGGCCTTTAATGACGGTTTTTTATAAAAAATACAACAAAACACAGTTCACATCAATAATATATACACTGGAGTCGGGAACTTACTTTTACGTTCTCCCAATTTATTGGCTGGTTCTTTTTACAACCAGTCGACCTTTGTAAGTTTGTACATTACCAACTATATCGGTCTTCTTCTTCAATACCCACCTGTACCCTATCACTACTATAGAACAACCGACACATTCTGCGTCGGTTTTCTACTAAACAACCGACTCGGTTTTATATGAACAAGCGACGCCATTTCCACCACGGTCGTGGCCACATTAGGCGGCAGTTGTTGTCCAAAAATCGACGCGGCAGGCCTTTAATGACGGTATTTTATAAAAAATACAACAAAACACAGTTCACATCAATAATATATACACTGGAGTCGGGAACTTACTTTTACGTTCTCCCAATTTATTGGCTGGTTCTTTTTACAACCAGTCGACCTTTGTAAGTTTGTACATTACCAACTATATCGGTCTTCTTCTTCAATACCCACCTGTACCCTATCACTACTACAGAACAAGCGACACTTTCTGCGTCGGTTTTCTACTAAACAACCGACACGGTTTTATATGAACAAGCGACGCCATTTCCACCACGGCCGTGGCCACATTAGGCGGCGGTTGTTGTCCAAAAATCGACGCGGCAGGCCTTTAATGACGGTTTTTTATAAAAAATACAACAAAACACAGTTCACATCAATAATATATACACAAGAGTCGGGAACTTACTTTTACGTTCTCCCAATTTATTGGCTGGTTCTTTTTACAACCAGTCGACCTTTGTAAGTTTGTACATTACTAACTATATCGGTCTTCTTCTTCAATACCCACCTGTACCCTATCACTACTACAGAACAACCGACACTTTCTGCGTCGGTTTTCTACTAAAAAACCGACTCGGTTTTATATGAACAATCGACGCCATTTCCACCACGGTCGTGGCCACATTAGGCGGCAGTTGTTGTCCAAAAATCGACGCGGCAGGCCTTTAATGATGGTATTTTATAAAAAATACAACAAAACACAGTTCACATCAATAATATATACACTGGAGTCGGGAACTTACTTTTACGTTCTCCCAATTTATTGGCTGGTTCTTTTTACAACCAGTCGACCTTTGTAAGTTTGTACATTACCAACTATATCGGTCTTCTTCTTCAATACCCACCTGTACCCTATCACTACTACAGAACAAGTGACACTTTCTGCGTCGGTTTTCTACTAAACAACCGACTCGGTTTTATATGAACAAGCGACACCATTTCCACCACGGCCGTGGCCACATTAGGCGGCGGTTGTTGTCCAAAAATCGACGCGGCAGGCCTTTAATGACGGTTTTTTATAAAAAATACAACAAAACACAGTTCACATCAATAATATATACACTGGAGTCGGGAACTTTCTTTTACGTTCTCCCAATTTATTGGCTGGTTCTTTTTACAACCAGTCGACCTTTGTAAGTTTGTACATTACCAACTATATCGGTCTTCTTCTTCAATACCCACCTGTACCCTATCACTACTACAGAACAACCGACACTTTCTGCGTCGGTTTTCTACTAAACAACCGACTCGGTTTTATATGAACAAGCGACGCCATTTCCACCACGGCCGTGGCCACATTAGGCGGCGGTTGTTGTCCAAAAATCGACGCGGCAGGCCTTTAATGACGGTTTTTTATAAAAAATACAACAAAACACAGTTCACATCGATAATATATACACTGGAGTCGGGAACTTACTTTTACGTTCTCCCAATTTATTGGCTGGTTCTTTTTACAACCAGTCGACCTTTGTAAGTTTGTACATTACCAACTATATCGGTCTTCTTCTTCAATACCCACCTGTACCCTATCACTACTACAGAACAACCGACACTTTCTGCGTCGGTTTTCTACTAAACAACCGACTCGGTTTTATATGAACAAGCGACGCCATTTCCACCACGGCCGTGGCCACATTAGGCGGCGGTTGTTGTCCAAAAATCGACGCGGCAGGCCTTTAATGACGGTTTTTTATAAAAAATACAACAAAACACAGTTCACATCAATAATATATACACTGGAGTCGAGAACTTACTTTTACGTTCTCCCAATTTATTGGCTGGTTCTTTTTACAACCAGTCGACCTTTGTAAGTTTGTACATTACCAACTATATCGGTCTTCTTCTTCAATACACACCTGTACCCTATCACTACTACAGAACAACCGACACTTTCTGCGTCGGTTTTCTACTAAACAACCGACTCGGTTTTATATGAACAAGCGACGCCATTTCCACCACGGCCGTGGCCACATTAGGAGGCGGTTGTTGTCCAAAAATTGACGCGGCAGGCCTTTAATGACGGTTTTTTATAAAAAATACAACAAAACACAGTTCACATCAATAATATATACACTGGAGTCGGGAACTTACTTTTACGTTCTCCCAATTTATTGGCTGGTTCTTTTTACAACCAGTCGACCTTTGTAAGTTTGTACATTACCAACTATATCGGTCTTCTTCTTCAATACCCACATGTACCCTATCACTACTACAGAACAACCGACACTTTCTGCGTCGGTTTTCTACTAAACAACCGACTCGGTTTTATATGAACAAGCGACGCCATTTCCACCACGGCCGTGGCCACATTAGGCGGCGGTTGTTGTCCAAAAATCGACGCGGCAGGCCTTTAGTGACGGTTTTTTTATAAAAAATACAACAAAACACAGTTCACATCAATAATATATACACTGGAGTCGGGAACTTACTTTTACGTTCTCCCAATTTATTGGCTGGTTTTTTTTACAACCAGTCAACCTTTGTAACTTTGTACATTACCAACTATATCGGTCTTCTTCTTCAATACCCACCTGTACCCTATCACTACTACAGAACAACCGACACTTTCTGCGTCGGTTTTCTACTAAACAACCGACTCGGTTTTATATGAACAAGCGACGCCATTTCCACCACGGTCGTGGCCACATTAGGCGGCGGTTGTTGTCCAAAAATCGACGCGACAGGCCTTTAATGACGGTTTTTTATAAAAAATACAACAAAACACAGTTCACATCAATAATATATACACTGGAGTCGGGAACATACTTTTACGATCTCCCAATTTATTGGCTGGTTCTTTTTACACCAGTCGACCTTTGTAAGTTTGTACATTACCAACTATATCGGTCTTCTTCTTCAATACCCACCTGTACCCTATCACTACTACAGAACAAGCAACACTTTCTGCGTCGGTTTTCTACTAAACAACCGACTCGGTTTTATATGAACAAGCGACACCATTTCCACCACGGCCGTGGCCACATTAGGCGGCGGTTGTTGTCCAAAAATCGACGCGGCAGGCCTTTAATGACGGTTTTTTATAAAAAATACAACAAAACACAGTTCACATCAATAATATATACACAAGAGTCGGGAACTTACTTTTACGTTCTCCCAATTTATTGGCTGGTTCTTTTTACAACCAGTCGACCTTTGTAAGTTTGTACATTACTAACTATATCGGTCTTCTTCTTCAATACCCACCTGTACTCTATCACTACTACAGAACAACCGACACTTTCTGCGTCGGTTTTCTACTAAACAACCGACTCGGTTTTATATGAACAAGCGACGCCATTTCCACCACGGTCGTGGCCATATTAGGCGGCGGTTGTTGTCCAAAAATCGACGCGGCAGGCCTTTAATGACAGTTTTTTATAAAAAATACAACAAAACACAGTTCCATCGATAATATATACACTGGAGTCGGGAACTTACTTTTACGTTCTCCCAATTTATTGGCTGGTTCTTTTTACAACCAGTCGACCTTTGTAAGTTTGTACATTACCAACTATATCGGTCTTCTTCTTCAATACCCACCTGTACCCTATCACTACTACAGAACAACCGACACTTTCTGCGTCGATTTTCTACTAAACAACCGACTCGGTTTTATATGAACAAGCGACGCCATCTCCACCACGGCCGTGGCCACATTAGGCGGCGGTTGTTGTCCAAAAATCGACGCGGCAGGCCTTTAATGACGGTTTTTTATAAAAAATACAATAAAACACAGTTCACATCGATAATATATACACTGGAGTCGGGAACTTACTTTTACGTTCTCCCAATTTATTGGCTGGTTCTTTTTACAACCAGTCGACCTTTGTAAGTTTGTACATTACCAACTATATCGGTCTTCCTTTTCAATACCCACCTGTACCCTATCACTACTACAGAACAACCGACACTTTCTGCATCGGTTTTCTACTAAACAACCGACTCGGTTTTATATGAACAAGCGACGCCATTTCCACCACGGCCGTGGCCACATTAGGCGGCGGTTGTTGTCCAAAAATCGACGCGGCAGGCCTTTAATGACGGTTTTTTATTAAAAATACAACAAAACACAATTCACATCGATAATATATACACCGGAGTCAGGAACTTACTTTTACGTTCTCCCAATTTATTGGCTGGTTCTTTTTACAACCAGTTGACCTTTGTAAGTTTGTACATTACCAACTATATCGGTCTTCTTCTTCAATACCCACCTGTACCCTATCACTATTACAGAACAACCGACACTTTCTGCGTCGGTTTTCTACTAAACAACCGACTCGGTTTTATATGAACAAGCGACGCCATTTCCACCACGGCCGTGGCCACATTAGGCGGCGGTTGTTGTCCAAAAATCGACGCGGCAGGCCTTTAATGATGGTTTTTTATAAAAAAATACAACAAAACACAGTTCACTTCGATAATATATACACTGGAGTCGGGAACTTACTTTTACGTTCTCCCAATTTATTGGCTGGTTCTTTTTACAACCAGTCGACCTTTGTAAGTTTGTACATTACCAACTATATCGGTCTTCTTCTTAGATACCCACCTGTACCCTATCACTACTACAGAACAACCGACACTTTCTGCGTCGATTTTCTACTAAACAACCGACTCGGTTTTATATGAACAAGCGATGCCATTTCCACCACGGCCGTGGCCACATTAGGCGGCAGTTGTTGTCCAAAAATCGTCGCGGCAGGACTTTAATGACAGTTTTTTATAAAAAATACAACAAAACACAATTGACATCGATAATGTATACACTGGAGTCGGGAACTTACTTTTACGTTCTCCCAATTTATTGGCTGGTTCTTTTTACAACCAGTCGACCTTTGTAAGTTTGTACATTACCAACTATATCGGTCTTCTTCTTCAATACCCACCTGTACCCTATCACTACTACAGAACAACCGACACTTTCTGCGTCGGTTTTCTACTAAACAACCGACTCGGTTTTATATGAACAAGCGACGCCATTTCTACCACGGTCGTGGCCACATTAGGCGGCGGTTGTTGTCCAAAAATTGACGCGGCAGGCCTTTAATGACGGTTTTTTATAAAAAATACAACAAAACACAGTTCACATCAATAATATATACACTGGAGTCGGGAACTTACTTTTACGTTCTCCCAATTTATTGGCTGGTTCTTTTTACAACCAGTCGACCTTTGTAAGTTTGTACATTACCAACTATATCGGTCTTCTTCTTCAATACCCACCTGTACCCTATCACTACTATAGAACAACCGACACATTCTGCGTCGGTTTTCTACTAAACAACCGACTCGGTTTTATATGAACAAGCGACGCCATTTCCACCACGGTCGTGGTCACATTAGGCGGCAGTTGTTGTCCAAAAATCGACGCGGCAGGCCTTTAATGACGGTATTTTATAAAAAATACAACAAAACACAGTTCACATCAATAATATATACACTGGAGTCGGGAACTTACTTTTACGTTCTCCCAATTTATTGGCTGGTTCTTTTTACAACCAGTCGACCTTTGTAAGTTTGTACATTACCAACTATATCGGTCTTCTTCTTCAATACCCACCTGTACCCTATCACTACTACAGAACAAGCGACACTTTCTGCGTCGGTTTTCTACTAAACAACCGACTCGGTTTTATATGAACAAGCGACGCCATTTCCACCACGGCCGTGGCCACATTAGGCGGCGGTTGTTGTCCAAAAATCGACGCGGCAGGCCTTTAATGACGGTTTTTTATAAAAAATACAACAAAACACAGTTCACATCAATAATATATACACAAGAGTCGGGAACTTACTTTTACGTTCTCCCAATTTATTGGCTGGTTCTTTTTACAACCAGTCGACCTTTGTAAGTTTGTACATTACTAACTATATCGGTCTTCTTCTTCAATACCCACCTGTACCCTATCACTACTACAGAACAACCGACACTTTCTGCGTCGGTTTTCTACTAAAAAACCGACTCGGTTTTATATGAACAAGCGACGCCATTTCCACCACGGTCGTGGCCACATTAGGCGGCAGTTGTTGTCCAAAAATCGACGCGGCAGGCCTTTAATGACGGTATTTTATAAAAAATACAACAAAACACAGTTCACATCAATAATATATACACTGGAGTCGGGAACTTACTTTTACGTTCTCCCAATTTATTGGCTGGTTCTTTTTACAACCAGTCGACCTTTGTAAGTTTGTACATTACCAACTATATCGGTCTTCTTCTTCAATACCCACCTGTACCCTATCACTACTACAGAACAAGTGACACTTTCTGCGTCGGTTTTCTACTAAACAACCGACTCGGTTTTATATGAACAAGCGACGCCATTTCCACCACGGCCGTGGCCACATTAGGCGGCGGTTGTTGTCCAAAAATCGACGCGGCAGGCCTTTAATGACGGTTTTTTATAAAAAATACAACAAAACACAGTTCACATCAATAATATATACACTGGAGTCGGGAACTTACTTTTACGTTCTCCCAATTTATTGGCTGGTTCTTTTTACAACCAGTCGACCTTTGTAAGTTTGTACATTACCAACTATATCGGTCTTCTTCTTCAATACCCACCTGTACCCTATCACTACTACAGAACAACCGACACTTTCTGCGTCGGTTTTCTACTAAACAACCGACTCGGTTTTATATGAACAAGCGACGCCATTTCCACCACGGCCGTGGCCACATTAGGCGGCGGTTGTTGTCCAAAAATCGACGCGGCAGGCCTTTAATGACGGTTTTTTATAAAAAATACAACAAAACACAGTTCACATCGATAATATATACACTGGAGTCGGGAACTTACTTTTACGTTCTCCCAATTTATTGGCTGGTTCTTTTTACAACCAGTCGACCTTTGTAAGTTTGTACATTACCAACTATATCGGTCTTCTTCTTCAATACCCACCTGTACCCTATCACTACTACAGAACAACCGACACTTTCTGCGTCGATTTTCTACTAAACAACCGACTCAGTTTTATATGAACAAACGACACCATCTCCACCACGGCCGTGGCCACATTAGGCGGCGGTTGTTGTCCAAAAATCGACGCGGTAGGCCTTTAATGACGGTTTTTTATAAAAAATACAACAAAACACAGTTCACATCGATAATATATACACTGGAGTCGGGAACTTACTTTTACGTTCTCCCAATTTATTGGCTGGTTCTTTTTACAACCAGTCGACCTTTGTAAGTTTGTACATTACCAACTATATCGGTCTTCTTCTTCAATACCCACCTGTACCCTATCACTACTACAGAACAACCGACACTTTCTGCGTCGGTTTTCTACTAAACAACCGACTCGGTTTTATATGAACAAGCGACGCCATTTCCACCACGGCCGTGGCCACATTAGGCGGCGGTTGTTGTCCAAAAATCGACGCGGCAGGCCTTTAATGACGGTTTTTTATAAAAAATACAACAAAACACAGTTCACATCGATAATATATACACTGGAGTCGGGAACTTACTTTTACGTTCTCCCAATTTATTGGCTGGTTCTTTTTACAACCAGTCGACCTTTGTAAGTTTGTACATTACCAACTATATCGGTCTTCTTCTTCAATACCCACCTGTACCCTATCACTACTACAGAACAACCGACACTTTCTGTGTCGGTTTTCTACTAAACAACCGACTCGGTTTTATATGGACAAGCGACGCCATTTCCACCACGGCCGTGGCCACATTAGGCGGCGGTTGTTGTCCAAAAATCGACGCGGCAGGCCTTTAGTGACGGTTTTTTATAAAAAATACAACAAAACACAGTTCACATCGATAATATATACACTGGAGTCGGGAACTTACTTTTACGTTCTCCCAATTTATTGGCTGGTTCTTTTTACAACCAGTCGACCTGTGTAAGTTTGTACATTACCAACTATATCGGTCTTCTTCTTCAATACCCACCTGTACCCTATCACTACTACAGAACAACCGACACTTTCTGCGTCGGTTTTCTACTAAACAACCGACTCGGTTTTATATGAACAAGCGACGCCATTTCCACCACGGCCGTGGCCACATTAGGCGGCGGTTGTTGTCCAAAAATCGACGCGGCAGGCCTTTAATGACGGTTTTTTATAAAAAATACAACAAAACACAGTTCACATCAATAATATATACACTGGAGTCGGGAACTTACTTTTACGTTCTCCCAATTTATTGGCTGGTTCTTTTTACAACCAGTCGACCTTTGTAAGTTTGTACATTACCAACTATATCGGTCTTCTTCTTCAATACCCACCTGTACCCTATCACTACTACAGAACAACCGACACTTTCTGCGTCGGTTTTCTACTAAACAACCGACTCGGTTTTATATGAACAAGCGACGCCATTTCCACCACGGCCGTGGCCACATTAGGCGGCGGTTGTTGTCCAAAAATCGACGCGGCAGGCCTTTAATGACGGTTTTTTATAAAAAATACAACAAAACACAGTTCACATCGATAATATATACACTGGAGTCGGGAACTTACTTTTACGTTCTCCCAATTTATTAACTGGTTCTTTTTACAACCAGTCGACCTGTGTAAGTTTGTACATTACCAACTATATCAGTCTTCTTCTTCAATACCCACCTGTACCCTATCACTACTACAGAACAACCGATACTTTCTGCGTCGGTTTTCTACTAAACAACCGACTCGGTTTTATATGAACAAGCGACGCCATTTCCACCACGGCCGTGGCCACATTAGGCGGCGGTTGTTGTCCAAAAATCGACGCGGCAGGCCTTTAATGACGGTTTTTTATAAAAAATACAACAAAACACAGTTCACATCAATAATATATACACTGAAGTCGGGAACTTACTTTTACGTTCTCCCAATTTATTGGCTGGTTCTTTTTACAACCAATCGACCTTTTTAAGTTTGTACATTACCAACTATATCGGTCTTCTTCTTCAATACCCACCTGTACCCTATCACTACTACAGAACAACCGACACTTTTTGCGTCGGTTTTCTACTAAACAACCGACTCGGTTTTATATGAACAAGCGACGCCATTTCCACCACGGCCGTGGCCACATTAGGCGGCGGTTGTTGTCCAAAAATCGACGCGGCAGGCCTTTAATGACGGTTTTTTATAAAAAATACAACAAAACACAGTTCACATCAATAATATATACACTAGAGTCGGGAACTTACTTTTACGTTCTCCCAATTTATTGGCTGGTTCTTTTTACAACCAGTCGACCTTTGTAAGTTTGTACATTACCAACTATATCGGTCTTCTTCTTCAATACCCATCTGTACCCTATCACTACTACAGAACAACCGACACTTTCTGCGTCGGTTTTCTACTAAACAACCGACTCGGTTTTATATGAACAAGCGACGCCATTTCCACCACGGCCGTGGCCACATTAGGCGGTGGTTGTTGTCCAAAAATCGACGCGGCAGGCCTTTAATGACGGTTTTTTATAAAAAATACAACAAAACACAGTTCACATCAATAATATATACACTGGAGTCGGGAACTTACTTTTACGTTCTTCCAATTTATTGGCTGGTTCTTTTTACAACCAGTCGACCTTTGTAAGTTTGTACATTACCAACTATATCGGTCTTCTTCTTCAATACCCACCTGTACCCTATCACTACTACAGAACAACCGACACTTTCTGCGTCGGTTTTCTACAAAACAACCGACTCGGTTTTATATGAACAAGCGACGCCATTTCCACCACGGCCGTGGCCACATTAGGCGGCGATTGTTGTCCAAAAATCGACGCGGCAGGCCTTTAATGATGGTTTTTTATAAAAAATACAACAAAACACAGTTCACATCAATAATATATACACTGGAGTCGGGAACTTACTTTTACGTTCTCCCAATTTATTGGCTGGTTCTTTTTACAACCAGTCGACCTTTGTAAGTTTGTACATTACCAACTATATCGGTCTTCTTCTTCAATACCCACCTGTACCCTATCACTACTACAGAACAACCGACACTTTCTACGTCAGTTTTCTACTAAACAACCGACTCGGTTTTATATGAACAAGCGACGCCATTTCCACCACGGCCGTGGCCACATTAGGCGGCGGTTGTTGTCCAAAAATCGACGCGGCAGGCCTTTATTGACGGTTTTTTATAAAAAATACAACAAAACACAGTTCACATCAATAATATATACACTGGAGTCGAGAACTTACTTTTACGTTCTCCCAATTTATTGGCTGGTTCTTTTTACAACCATTCGACCTTTGTAAGTTTGTACATTACCAACTATATCGGTCTTCTTCTTCAATACCCACCTATACCCTATCACTACTACAGAACAACCGACACTTTCTGCGTCAGTTTTCTACTAAACAACCGACTCGGTTTTATATGAACAAGCGACGCCATTTCCACCACGGCCGTGGCCACATTAGGCGGCGGTTGTTGTCCAAAAATCGACGCGGCAGGCCTTTAATGACGGTTTTTTATAAAAAATACAACAAAACACAGTTCACATCAATAATATATACACTGGAGTCGGGAACTTACTTTTACGATCTCCCAATTTATTGGCTGGTTCTTTTTACAACCAGTCGACCTTTGTAAGTTTGTACATTACCAACTATATCGGTCTTCTTCTTCAATACCCACCTGTACCCTATCACTACTACAGAACAACGAACACTTTCTGCATCGGTTTTCTACTAAACAACCGACTCGGTTTTATATGAACAAGCGACACCATTTCCACCACGGCCGTGGCCACATTAGGCGGCGGTTGTTGTCCAAAAATCGACGCGGCAGGCCTTTAATGACGGTTTTTTATAAAAAATACAACAAAACACAGTTCACATCAATAATATATACACTGGAGTCGGGAACTTACTTTTACGTTCTCCCAATTTATTGGCTGGTTCTTTTTACAACCAGTCGACCTTTGTAAGTTTGTACATTACCAACTATATCGGTCTTCTTCTTTAATACCCACCTGTACCCTATCACTACTACAGAACAACTGACACTTTCTGCGTCGGTTTTCTACTAAACATCCGACTCAGTTTTATATGAACAAGCGACGCCATTTCCACCACGGCCGTGGCCACATTAGGCGGCGCTTGTTTGCCAAAAATCGACGCGGCAGGCCTTTAATGACGGTTTTTTATAAAAAATACAACAAAACACAATTCACATCAATAATATATAAACTGGAGTCGGGAACTTACTTTTACGTTCTCCCAATTTATTGGCTGGTTCTTTTTACAACCAGTCAACCTTTGTAAGTTTGTACATTACCAACTATATCGGTCTTCTTCTTCAATACCCACCTGTACCCTATCACTACTACAGAACAACCGACACTTTCTGCGTCGGTTTTCTACTGAACAACCGACTCGGTTTTATATGAACAAGCGACACCATTTCCACCGTGGCCGTGGCCACATTAGGCGGCGGTTGTTGTCCAAAAATCGACGCGGCAGGCCTTTAATGACGGTTTTTTATAAAAAATACAACAAAACACAGTTCACATCAATAATATATACACTGGAGTCGGGAACTTACTTTTACGTTCTCCCAATTTATTGGCTGGTTCTTTTTACAACCAGTCGACCTTTGTAAGTTTGTACATTACCAACTATATCGGTCTTCTTCTTCAATACCCACCTGTACCCTATCACTGCTACAGAACAACCGACACTTTCTGCGTCGGTTTTCTACTAAACAACCGACTCGGTTTTATATGAACAAGCGACGCCATTTCCACCACGGTCGTGGCCACATTAGGCGGCGGTTGTTGTCCAAAAATCGACGCGGCAGGCCTTTAATGACGGTTTTTTATAAAAAATACAACAAAACACAGTTCACATCAATAATATATACACTGGTGTCGGGAACTTACTTTTACGTTCTCCCAATTTATTGGCTGGTTCTTTTTCCTTGGGACCGTTCCTCCAGTCTTTTTGAACGCATCTAAACCCCTACATGTTAATATAACACAGTAAATTGCATAATTAAATAGTAATGTAATAGCAGATGTTAACGGATATAAAAATGAAATATTTCTCACCAGAATAATGGCATTCTCATTACGTGTCCAATTTTAGTGTTCAATGTATTCCCAGCAGGATCTAGATAATAAACAATGAACGTCCCCTGGACAATAACTAGTCACTCCCAATGTCTACCGCTAGAGGTAAAAAAGTGAAAAATTAATAACTCAAAATGCACAATAAAAATGGAATTTTCTTAAGTCCAAATTATAAATAAAGTAAACTTACTTGACATTGAATGGAACTATTATTATCGTATTCTTTTGCTGACCAAAAATTGTAAAAGCATCTATACAATATTTTTGAACATTATCAGGGTCTTTAGCTACCATACTAATCACTGATGGACTAAAAAATCCCACATGATCAAATACAAATTGTTTGCATTGATCTTCGACTAAGTAGCTGCAAAACATGTATTACGTATGCATTAATATATAAGAAACCAGATCACCAGATCTTACACAAGGTATATGGATGTATAAATAAGATCTCACCTTATCCATGTCTCTATCATTGATGTATTCAGCCAATCATACATAAACAACTCAATAATATCTTGTATAAATAAAGAGCTATCGTATGATTGACCTACATAATCTGCTTCTAAAGAAACAATTATAGGGCAATGTATATTATGTGCCCGTAGCCAACATGCCATTCTCCTACAAGAAGGACGTAATGGGTATTTTAGGTCAGTTGGAACCCAAATTGGTAATGCAGGAAGTGGAGGTGGAGGCCTAGGTGCTCCGGGTGTCTTCTTTTTAACCTGTATATATAATTTCAGATGAGTTGACCTCATATATACACATTAACAATCTAAAGTAATATAAATTTATCTTACAATTTATGTAGTGTAGACGACATCTGCTTTGGGCCACAATATCACCCCGCCTTCTGCCTCAACAAGTGTATCAATATCCAGGTGGAGATATGGCAATGTAGCTTCCCTCCAATCGGGTAACACACGTATCGGGCTCACACGAACGTAGCCCTGTGGCATTAGAGTCCCGTGAAACATTACCCCAGGATGGGACGGGTAAGTCTGTGCCTCTACAACAACATAGTCTTGCATTATTAAGCGGCACGACTTCAATGCCTACAAATTTACGTAAAAAATGTTATACATATATACCTATCATCTTGAAAACATATAATCTTAAAAAGACTAGCTACAATGTCATAAATAATACTTATAGCAGACGTGTTAGGCGCTGGGTCTACAAGATTACTTGTAGTATGTACATCAGGAGAAGAGTGGGTCGCCATAGGTTAATTGGAAGCCTGAGATGCCTTCCACCGTAGCAATTCTTCCTTGACCTTCTTAGCAACTATATCATTGACCTTCTTGGCAACTATATCCTCGACTCTCTTATTCTCCTATACATGGATAAAAGAAACATTAGCTTCTTATTATTGAATTCCCTTTTGTAGTAACATTTTTAAAAAAGAATAGGTTACCTCTTCTTGTGAAAGTCCCGCTCTGGGTTTGCGCTGGGATGGCCCAAAGAATGCTTTGATGCCCACACCAACGCCTGCACCTCTAACACGTCCAGGATGCTCTGGGTTACCCAGAGCAACTGTCTATTCATCCCTTGTGCCCTGAGGGATGAACGTGCCTTATTTCCTCTGCTCGTAAAACTCCCGCTAATCACCATCAACAGAAATTGGTAAGTTAACACCACAAATAATCAATATTCAAATGATTGCTCTAAGAGTTGTATTTTATCATTTTTGCAGCCGCCTCAGCAGTTACGGGCTTCTTTATTTCACCCTTCTTGTTTTGCCTCCCAGCTATCCAGATATCATGGTGAAGCATGGGTGTGGCAGACTCCTGAGTAGCAGCAGACTCCGCCTGTAGTCTTTGGCGAATGCTTGCATAGCCCTTTGGACCCATAGTGTGGTCATGCACATTCAGTGCACGCCTTACTTTTTGCGCCTCACTGAGGGCCTAGTTAGTATGCACATTAATGATTTGGTTAGTAGCACTAAATGTTAATCTTGAATAGGTCAATACAACATATATTAATTAAATTGGGAGTGACGCCTAATACCTTGAATTCTTCAGATTTTCTTGAAGCAACAAAGTTGTCCCAATCTTCTATGTCCAAGAAGTTTCACTGTTCAAGGACTGACTTCTTCTTCTTATCACCATCTTTTATGTATTCTCTGTTGAGATTTGTCCTATAGTTCCTAAGCATCTTTCCAGCGAGTTGCATCATGCTTTTACAATGCAGCTCATCCAATGCAAATAGATTCTGTAAAATAGAATTCTTATTAACTAGTATCCAAAAATAGAATTGCAAATAATATAATTTGTAATATACAAATAATAATAACTCACGCATAAATCCTTCCATATCAAGTCTTACTTCCCCTGAGGAACTTTATGCCAATTATCATACTTAACACCACAATGGCTTCAAGTGACACACCCAAGATAGTTTACAAAATTATTGCGGTTCAATCTAATTGCATTTCCTCCATTATCAAACTCCACAACCAATTTGGATCCACTGCCATTTAGCGCTATTAACTTCTTCAATAGAGTGATGCCCCTTTTCTTGTTAAGTTTTTGGTACTGCGCATCAAGTTGCTCCAGTGCTTCAGTGGGTACATGTGCATCATCAACCTAAAATTTGACAAAAATAAACACACTGAATTAGCACGATATAGAAATATGGGATATATGACATAACTAGAAGATAATGAATTTTATTGAAATACAAGATATGTTTTTAGAACTTACATTGGTATCCTCGCCATGCTCGTCATGGACATCATGCTCATCATGGACTTCATGCTCATCATGGACATCATGCTCATCATGGTCAGCCATCTGAAAATGTCATTAAAAAGGCAAACATTTAGCATTTGTATCAAACATCAAATCTGAAAATGATATTGAAATTAAAAAAGCAAACATTTAGCTTCATTAATATTGTTTGCAGGCATTAGGTACATGAAAAGGATCTAAAATCCAAAGCTCTAGAATGGTTCAAGTTCAAGTCAAAATGGCTACAAGTGTGCGTTTTGGGTTTTCTATGCAAACGACCTTAGAACATCTATGTAATCACTTGTAATGATGAATTGACTTGTAACTTAGAAGAGAAAAATGTTTGGGACAAATTTCACCAAGTGCTAATCACTTTAAATGCAAATTAGAAAATGGATTACAGGCAATTGGTCAGTCGAGTTTTCCTGGATTAAAACTCGACCGATCATCCTTGGTCGATTTTTTGAAGATTGCATCGGTCGAGTTGTGCACTCACAGAACTCGACCGATCATCCTTTTTTGATTTTCTGAAGATTTCATTGGTCGAGTTGTGCACTCACATAACTCGATCGATCAGGTTACATGATTTGTATTAACAAGAAAAAGGCAAACATTTAGCATTTGTATTAACTAGACAAAGGCAAACATTTTGCATTTGTATTAACTAAAAAAAGGCAAACATTTAGCATTTGTATTAACTAGAAAAAGGAAAACATTTAGCATTTGTATTAACTAGAAAAGGCAAACATTTAGCATTTGTATTAACTAGAAAAAGGCAAACATTTAGCATTTGTATTAACTAGAAAAGGCAAACATTTAGCATTTGTATTAACTAGAAAATGGAAAACGGAAAACATTTAGCATTTGTATTAACTAGAAAATGAAAAATAAATATGAAAATGATATTGATATTAAAAAAGCAAACATTTAGCTTCAATAAAAAAATAAACATACATGCCTCTAAAATTGTGATCTTTTATCAATTAACAATCCTTCATTGTGATCTTCGCGCACATATAAGTCACCATTAGCTTCAATATTTTGTGGAGTTGGCAACCCAACTGAGAATGGACTGGAGTCATCATACTTATCATAGTACTCTTCTTCATCTATAGGATATTCAATGAACTGTCTTTTACCATGAAGAACAACCGACCATTTATCATTTGCAGGATCATCGATATAGAATATTTGTTTCTCCTGTGTTGCCAATATGAATGGTTCACCCTTCTCGCCAATCTTTTCAAAGTTCACCAAAGTGAAACCCAATTCATCCACTATAACTCCTTTGGTGTTATCAACCCAGTTACATTTAAAGATCAGAATTCTAAAATATATGTAGTCAAACTCCCATATGTCTTCAATGACACCGTAATATGACATTTTAGCTTCACGTGGACTCTTATCCTTTACACTTGTAAAATACATAGTCGATGCTTGAAGAGTGACCCCACTGTTTTGGACGACAGTCTTATCATCTTGGCACTTTGTGTAATATGTGAATCCATTAATGCCAAACCCTTCATAAGACATAACATTCGGTTTTGGTTTAAAGGCGAGGCATTTGATAGTTTCTGTAATATCATTTGGTGTTTGAGATAGTTGATGTAAGACTTTATCTTCAAACGACTTAGTAAAAGTCTTATTATGCTCTCTAGCAAGCCACATTGAACTTGCTCGAGGATGTTGTCTCTTGATGAAAATGGTATGTTCCTCGATATAAACACTCACTTCATCCATGTTGTGTAAAATATACAAGTGAGCTTGTTCTAACTGCTCACGGCTGATTACTTTCACCCATGATCCCAAAATTCCTTTGCCCTCCTCAATATTCTTGTCAATAACAAGAGTGTTATTACCACTCAGAAAGTCATTGCAAAAATGCATGACCTCTCTCGCCACATAACCTTCAATAATACTCCCTTCAGGCCGATAACGGTTTTGAACATCACCTTTAAAAATGCTCATGTATCGTTCAAAGGGATACATCCAATGCAAGAAAACTAGTCCCAACATTTTCACTTCCCTAGTCAAGTGGACAACAAGATGTATCATGATATCAAAGAACGAAGGAGGGAAATACATCTCAAGATGACATAGGGTAACAACCACTTCTCTTTGCAAATTATGGAGAGTATCAGGATCAATAACTTTGCTGCATAGACTGTTGAAAAAGAAACAAAGTCTGGTGATTGTAAACCTTACATGCTTTAGCAATATAGATCGAATTGCCATGGGCAGTATTTGTTGCATTAGAGTGTGACAATCATGATATTTAAGACCAGTCAACTTTAGATCTTTCATTGATACCAATATACGGATGTTGGATGAGTAACCATGTGGCACCTTAACATTTACCAAGCATTCACAAAAAGCTTTCTTCTCCTTTCTAGACAACGTGTAACAAGCGAGAGCTAAGTATGTTCTTTTATTACCCATTTCACGTAATTCTGTTAATTTTGACATTATTCCCATTTCACGTAGGTCCAGTCTGGATTTTATCCCATCTTTAGTCTTACCTTGTATATTTAACAGAGTACCAATGATGCTATCACAAATATTTTTCTCAACGTGCATTAGATCGATACAATGCCTAGCTGTCAAAGAACTCCAATAAGGAAGATCCCAAAATTGACTTCTTCTTGAATGAAGAATTGTCACTCCGTGTGGCCATACTACATTGTGATTTCTTACCGAATTCATTGACAATGTCTTTTACTCTTTCATAAACAACATCCCCTGGTATAGGTTTAGGTGCACTCCGTTCATCATTCCATCCATTGAATGTTTTGCGCTTCCTACGATACAGATGGAATTTTGAAAGAAACCTTCGATGACCAAGATTTACAGTCTTGCCGCCATATTTTAGTCTTATTAAATCAGTGTTTTCTTCACATATAGAACACGCTTTAGCTCCTTTGACACTATATCCAGACAAATTCCCATATGCTGAAAAGTCATTAATAGTGCAAAACAACATAGCGTGCAAACGGAATGTCTCTCTTCCTGAAGCATCATAGGTCATCACACCTTCAACCCAAAGTTTCTTTAAGTCATCAATCAAAGGTTCAAGATAAACATCGATATCATTTTCGTGTTGTTTAGGGCCCAATATCAACAACGACAACAAACATACTTATTTTTCATACACAACCAGGGAGGAAGATTGTATATAACAAGCATGAGTGGACAAGTGCTATGTTGGCTGCTCAATGTCCCGTACGGATTCATCCCATCTGTACAAAGCCCATGTCTTAGATTCCTATCTTCTTCACCAAATTTGGTGTACAATAGATCAATCTTCTTCCACTGTGGAGAATCAGACACATGTCGTAGGATCCCATCATTATTTTTCTTAACATCTGCATGCCACCTCAAATTCTTCGCATCTTTCATATTTGCAAACAAGCATTGAAACTGTGATATTATAGGTAGATACCACAACACCTTGGCAGGAGAACCAGTTTTGGACTCCCCCGAAGTCGTCAATTTATACCGTGACGCACCACATTTTGGACCATCTTTCAAATCTACATAGTCCTTTTAAAATAATACACAATCAATTCGGGCATGCGTGTATCTTCTTGGCCTCCATTCCCATTGGGCACAACATTTTCTTTACCCAGTCTGTTGAGATTGGCAGCTTGTTTCCTTTAGGAAGCATTTTTTTTAACAAAGTCAACAATGAAGTGAAGTTTTTATCGCTCCATCTATTGTTAGCTTTCAACTTATACAATATCAACACAGCGCTAAGCTTCATAAACTTAGCACAGCCTGTGTATAACGGTATCTCAGCATCATGCACAATGTTTCTAAAGATAGGAGGTGGATCGATGTGCTCTACCCTACAACTATCCAACATCACATCAACAATGTCTACTAGAACTGGTTCGTTTACATCTACGTCATCGGAGGAAATTTCTTCTTCCACCCAAGCACTGCTATCGACATCTACTGGTTTCGAGTTTGAAATCTCTCCATGCTAGTGCCATTCTGTATAGCCTTGTACAATCCCGTTGCACATGACATGAATTTTGATTTCCTCACCAGTGCTAACTTTCTAGTTGTTATCGCAATGCCTACATGGACAGTAGAACCTATCTGTAGGTTTTTTCCTATGTTCCTCAGCAAATCTGATAAACTGATCAAGTCCAGATATAAACTCTAGGGTGCAGCGATTGCGAATGGACATCCATGATCTATCCATTCTATGATCAAAGAGAAAACAAGTATATATTAGGACAAGATTAGGGTATACACTTGCATCCTATCCAAGATTGTTCACTTTCTAGGCCAACAAACACATGTGATGTCATTCTTATATATAATAAATGTGTACCACCTATCCCATCATTGAACACCTAATCTCACTAGTAAGTGTATAATGTGTATTGGGTTTTCAAAAAAAAATCGGCAACATTTCCCCGCTATTCTCTAAGTACATATGTACTTAGAGAACAAACGAGGAAATGCTACCGAAATTTTCTTGAAAACCCAACACATGTTATACACTTAGATCCTAAGTGAGATTAGGTGTTCAAAGACAGTCCTAAACCAGGGACTATCCAAGATTTACTCCTAATGAGTAAATCATGGACGGGTTTCTAGGCCAACAAACACAATAATAGATATGTACATGTTAGGGTTTCATCACAATTGATGTTAGGGTTTCATCAATGTTAGGGTTTAATCAAATCAAATTAGGATGCTAGAATGGACACGTTTTAATCTTAGGCGAACATTAAAAAGGCAAACATTAAAAAGGCAAACATTTAGCATTTGTATTAACTAAAAGATAATGAAACATCAAATCTGAAAATGATATTGATATTAAAAAAGCAAACATTTAGATTCATTATGATTGTTTGCAGGCATTAGGTACATGAAAAGGATCTAAAATCCAAAGCCCTAGAATGGGTCAAGTTTAAGTCAAAATGGCTACAAGTGTGCGTTTTGGGTTTTCTATGTAAACGACCTTAGAACATCTATGTAATCACTTGTAATGATGAATTGACTTGTAACTTAAAAGAGAAAAATGTTTGGGACAAATTTCACCAAGTGCTAATCACTTTAAATGCAAATTAGAAAATGGATTACAGGCACTTGGTCAGTCGAGTTTTCCTGGATTGAAACTCAATCGATCATCCTTGGTCGATTTTCTAAAGATTGCATCGGTCGAGTTGTGCACTCACAGAACTCGACCGATCATCCTTTGTCAATTTTTTGAAGATTGCATCGGCCAAGTTGTGCACTCATAGAACTCGACCGATCAGGTAACAATCCATTTCCAGTTAAATAAGAATGTACTCAAATCCACGTGGGAATGACCTCTATCCATTTGGACATGTAATATGCAAAAATAAGAATGTACTCAAATCCACAGGCAGAGGGGAAGGGGACCATGTAGTCGATTCCCAAACATTAAAGATATCTATTTCTAGCCATGAAATCATGGGAATTTGATCCCTCTTAGAGATATTTTCAGATCTCTGTTATTCATCATAAGCAATAATAAAGTCATAGGCATATTTAAACAAGGTAAGCTAGTAAAATTCACATTGAAGTACTCTCCTTACTATCTTTTGGAAACTAATGGCTTTCAAATAAGTTTAAAATACTATTAATGATATTAGATGTTAATGATTCAGTGAATTATGAAAAAAGAATTAATGAAGTAGGTTAAATCCATAAGGAAATGCCATTTTTTGTTTAGTAATTACATAAAATCGAAATTATGACTAAGTAGTACATAAGACTGATTAGTAATTAGGGTTATTATAAAGACAAAGAACCACTTTCCCTCCTTCCTTGTGAGGACCCAACTACTTATAGAAACAAATGACAATCACATTCGTCATTACCTTCTCCCGATATATCCTCTACAATACCAAGGAAGACTATACTACATTGTATAGATGTAGGCACCCCATTCACAGCACCGATTTTCCCAAATGAAGAACAGAGGCTACGACTTATACATGGAGAGCAGAGCAACAAGCAACGGGTGCCGGTAAGGAAGAAGATGGCAGGCGGTGGGCAAGGAAGAAGCAGCGGGCGGCGGAGACAGTGGGCAAGGAGGAAGATGGCAGTTGGCGGCAAAGAGGACGGAGGAGGCGACGCAGAGCAGCAATCAGCGGCGTTCGACATCGACATCAAGCAAATAGCGGCATCCGACGTCAGTGGCGAGCGACAACAATAGGTGGCGAGCAGCACCGGGCGGGCGGGTGGTGACGCAGCAAGAGCAGAGGGGCGAAACAGTTGTTTTGCGATGAAATATAAGAAAAGGGAACAGTGGCCGTTTGAGGGTATTAAGTGGCCACATTAGGCATCGGTTAAAAAATTCAACTGACACCTAAAGTCTTCGGCGTCAGTTCTTCTTAAACAACTGACGTCCACTTAGATAAATTTTGCCCTAAATAATTTGGCGGGAACCATTATTGGCGTCAGTTATCAAAGGATAACTGACACCTAAGCTGGAACTTTTTGTGCAAATTTTCATCTTATATAGGCGTCGGTTTGATTTAAAAAAACCAACGTCGTATGTGACACTTTGGGGCCAAATTTTTCTCGCTCGAAAATTGGATTTCACAGGCGATTTTTGGCGTCGGTTTTTTGTTACCCAACCGATGCTGAATACAAAGCAGTACCCGTGTCTTGACTATAGACATCCGATGACCTACATCAGCGACATTGAATGTTATAGGCATCAGTTTTCCTAAATAACCGACGCTCAGAAAAGTGACATTGAATGTTGTTTCGGTACTAGTGTATGGGTTTTACCCCTTTAGATGGATCCACCAAGGTCTATACCTTGTTAGTGTACATAGATTTCATCTTAGATCTCATGACCTTAAGCCATTTATCATACTCTAGTCCTTTAACATCTTCTAAGTAGGCTTTTCGCTAATCATCAATGACCAAATAATTGCCTTCTTGAGTCACTAGACAACCAAATCTATCTGTCTTCTTGAGTCACTAGATAACCAAATATATCTGTCTCAAGGAGTGTCTTACTAGATCTGTGAGGTTCCTATGTTACATGAGGAACTTAAGATTCCACAACATCTTGTGAGTCTCCTTATTCCTCCTGTACCTCTACATGTTCAATGTGTTCTTGTTGGTCTCAAACATCTTCGATTTCTACTTTTCTCCCACTAATTCCTTTGAAAATAAATTCCTTTTCAAGGAACACACCAGTTCTAGTAAGAAACACTTTTTCATCGTATGTTTTATAATAATAGTACCCCCACTTTCTTTGGGATATCTAACAAAACAACATTTATCGTATTTAGTTCCAAGCTTTTTAGGAAACATTTTCCTGACATAAGCTTCACATCCCCAAAACTTCATAAAAGACATCGAGACGTTTCCCATACCATATATGTAACATATCGAATCTTGAACTCTACCCTAGATGTTTGACCTCTTTGACTTAGCCAAATAAGAATAAGTTGATACATGTAATTAAGCCAATAATGAAATCTAAAATGTGTCACAAGAAGTGTAACATAACAAATCATGCCTAATAATCGTATATGACACATATGGAGGTAATAAGAACATCATTAGAATAATAATGAACTAATGGGCCTCTATTGATCCATATGACATAACACATGTAAGAATGTCTCAAAAGTGAAAATATACTTTAAATTTGTAATCTACACAACAAAATAAGTTTGCATGTCAATTTTCATGTAATATGGACAACCTTGAAATAATATGGTAAGTTAGGAGAGAGAAACTGCATAAAAGATGTAAGTGATAAATAGATGTGAAATATGACACCAAAAGTTGGAAATAAAGGCAACTTCATATTCAACATGTCAAATATACCTTAAGGATGAAGTTTCACCTAATTTGGATTATCCAAGTATCATTAATGCATCAAATGAGAGACACTAAGTTTTGAATAATAAATGCATTAAAACTTCTCAAAAGGAAAATATAACTCCACAATCAGAATCTACATGTTTGAGTTAACCTATGTGCAAAATTTGGTTTAATTTGAGTAAGTCTAGAACCTTTAAATGAGGAAAGAGAAAATATATGCATTATTTGGATTTCACTTTGGTTTAATTTGATTTATTTCCTTGTCACGTTTATTTTCCTAATTTTGTCCAAAGTATAGTATTAGGTGCTTCCTGATTTATTGATGAATTCTGACCATCGGATACGCGATCCAACTATCGTGGGTCATCTCCTACCTTGAGTAAGAATTCGCCAGGTTGTATTCAGGTTTCTAGTTTCCCACTCTCTCTCGTTTCTCGATGAAATCTTTTGATTTTTTTTCCTACTCATTTTGTTTTGCGATTCTGATTCCGATGATCCCTTATTTGACCCCTAAAACCCCATATATAGCAAAGCCCCAAATCTCTCCTCTCCATCATTTTTCACAGACAGTAGTAAACCCATCCTCCTTGTACAACTGCCCAGAAAGGACCCTCGACCTTCCTCCTCTTCTCCTCTGGCCTCAATTGGACCAGACCTACTTGGTTTCTTCTCTGGTGACCTCAGAAGAACCCCGACCTTATATGCTTCTTCCAATTCGATTGAACCTCCGGTGAGCATCCATGGACCACCCTTCGTCTTTCCCTTCTTGTACTTTCGTTTGCAGTTTGCCCTACCTCCCAGTCAACAAGCTCGGTTTGGATTCTGTTCTTGGTCACCTCCGGTGAGGTCCCTGCTCACTCTCCTCATGCATTTGGTCTCATTTTGTCTTGTGTAGCCTCAACTGAGTTTATTCTCTATTTTCGTCGACTTGTTCTGCCACCAATTCACTCTGTTTCCATCTCGTTTCTCCTAGACCATTTGGTCATGGAGGAAGGTGGCTCTCGCTTCTCTGGATGATGTTTGATCCATGATCAAGATCATTGGCTTCATTGTGACCTCATGAGCTCGACAACGCAGTCATTTTCTCGAAATGATCCTCTGTGATTGGGTTCTGATTCGAGGTTTTCTCCTCTGCTTGTTGGCTTTCATGAGTTCATCGCGAGGGAACAAAGTTCCTAGTTCTTTCCCCTCTCTACCCTTCTTTGTGATCTTTGCTTTAGCTTTATCGACAAAGGGTAATTTGGTCTTTTTGTAGGGTTTCTTCTTCTTGTCTTTGTGATGCGCGATGCTGACATGGGTGAGTGGCCCGACTGAGTTGGCATGTTTTGATTGGGCCAACTCAGGGCTGCACCCTTTCTCCTTCTCTCTATGTTTAATCTATGACATGGCTTTTCTTTATTTTGCTATTGGTCAATTTTAGAAAAGTAATAACTAATTGTATAATGACTAGAAAAATATGCATAATTAGTAAATAAAATGAGAAAAATGTAATCTTTCTAATGGTATTAGTTTTGTCACCTGAATATAATGTTATAAAAAGGTGATTTTAATAGATCTAATTAAATAAGATAATAACTTGCATAATTCATAATAAGATATTTATAAGTTAGAAAATATAATAAAATATATTTTGAACTCAGGAAGATATAACCTAAAACATGGCAT
This sequence comes from Alisma plantago-aquatica, assembly GCA_963693085.1. NCBI lineage: Eukaryota > Viridiplantae > Streptophyta > Magnoliopsida > Alismatales > Alismataceae > Alisma > Alisma plantago-aquatica. Next base: position 726,326,768 of record OY856410.1, on the reverse strand, counting down.
GGTTTTGATAGCCTAATTCATTAATACTAAAAAGGGTGATTTTTAGGGTTTTGAAATAATTAATGGAAACCTAACCCTAATTGCACCTAAATGCATCATAGGTTCATTGGAGGCCTAGGCTTGGACATAGACTTGGCCTTAGATAGAGTAGAATTTGAAGTTGAGTTATGTTGTATCCCCTATTGCTTAATGTTGAGAAATTCACCTATCTTTCATTCCTTTGACTTTTGGCCTACACATATGTCTCTTCTCTTGATATCATGGTTCATGTGAACTATCTTGCTTGTTATGGACTTGGATATTCTCTTGATATCTATCTTGTGCCTCGGTGCATATTGGTCTTATATGTGTGCCCACTTTGAAGTGGATGTTTATATGTTTGTGTTGTCCATTTGTGATGGAAACATTGTATAATTTGACTATACTTTTTACTTGCCTCAACATTTTACATGCTATGTGATTCAGTAGCACTACATTAGTGTAATTACATTGGTTTTTGGGTGTGTGCCTCTAGTTTTTTTGGGATGGAGGTGGTGGTGTCTCATACCCAAGTTTCAAGGATGTGAAGCCTTGGCTCAACTTTATATATTAGGAGTTTAGCAGTACATCATTTTCTACCAGGTTTCAAAGATGTGAAGCCTAGGCCGCCATTGTTATTTATATTGTTCTAGGTATATGTTTATCTCACATGCATGTAAGTTGATTATTGTGGGGTGTGGGCCCGACTTTCTTTGTATGTGCTAGTATGGCACAATTTTATTTGTTTGATTATGGCAAGTATCTCTTTTGTTGTTGTTGTTTTCCTTTTATGCCGCTTTGGGTAGTCCTTATCTCTTATATGAGAATATATATTTATTTGATGTCCTTATATCCTTATATTTCTCATTTTACTTTTTAGTATGCACATATCAACCTTTGATGATGTCATCTATTTGTCTCTTCTTGTTGGGGTATGCTTCCAACCCTAGGTGAAGGACTTGAATGACAAGGCATGTTGACTTGGACCTAGATTGATAAGTTAAAGCTTGGAGACAATCTTGAGGTGGTTTAGATTTCCCTCAACATGTATCCTTGTAATGTAAGTTTAAGATGTTCCCTTGTTATATAATTGAATATAGTCATGTCTTCATTCTGTTGCTACACTTTGGTTGTTTTGTATACCATTAATAAAGATTTGAAAATTTTACACTCACTCCAAGAATGCCATTGAAGTATGTTTGGACTGGAGGTTATATTTTTTAAATTTTTAGTAGAGAGGTGGTTTCTCTTCTTTACAACATGGTATTAGAGCCCATGGTAGTCAGAATATGACTATTTCAATTTTATCTCCCTTATTAGGACCCTTGACTTTGCTAAGTTACGTCTAGGTGAAATGTTCACCCTAGAAGTGATCCATGATGATCTTTTTATATATTAAGGTTTTATTTGAGTATGAAATTAGGTTATGAGTATGAGGTAGTTGTAGGACAAGAAGATCTTGTTATGGAAAATTGTGTCTTGGTTCCGCATTGATTTTGAGCACACCATTGTTTTATGTTGCATGATTCTTTGAAGAAAAATATATTTTCAGTTATATTACTATGTGTACAAATTTTTTTAGATTTCATCATAGTTTTCTTGAACTAAGTCACAATGAAGAGAAACTCTAGTTTGAGTAGAATCTAACCCTAGTTTTGGCTATGGAGTTGTGACTAGGATTAATATAAAGGTTTAGTTGACCTACCCTATGACTTTTGGTTGATCATATAGAGTTGATAGGTTAGATACACAGGGACCTAAAACTCAACCCTAGATGGTGACTTAATAGTTGGATACATGAAAGGCATAAAACTCTAAAGCTTTCATAAATAAGAGTTATGTGGGTAGCTCAAAAACATTGATCAGATTGACTTGTTAAGTTGAACCTTTTAAGGGGTGGAGAGTAGTTCGTTGTTGATGTTTGGATCTATAGATTTTGAGGACAAAATCCTTTTAAGGGTTGGAGTGTTGTAACATACTGAATCTTGAACTCTACCCTAGAAGTTTGACCCATTTGACTTTGCCAAACAAGGATAAATTAATACGTGTAATTAAGCCAATAATGGAATCTAAAACGTGTCACAAAAATTATAACATAACAAATCATGCTTAATAATCATATAAGACACATATGGAGGTAATAAGAACATAACTGGAATAATAATGAACTAATGGGTCTCTATTGGGCCATATGACATAACACATGTAAGAAAGTCTCAAAAGTGAAAGTAGACTTCAAATTCGTAATCTACACGTCAAAATAAGTCTACATGTCAATTTTCATGTTGAAATTTATTCTTGGTATTTTGGATTTATCACTAAAATAAATTTATGAATTGATGGAAAAAATAGAGATGAATTGCATTTGTTGTCGTAAATAGTTAGCTTAATACATTGAATTGATTTTCTTGTCATTGTATATACAATTACCTACAAAAATTTCTGTTTCCTACCAAAGTAAATGTCTTGGTTTCATTGTTACTGTATCTTCCTTAATTGGTGGGGATTCATGGGCAAGTGACCCACCAAATGGCCTGCGCCAAGCATATAGGGAGGCTTTTCACCTTGATGGGATTCCTTCCCTTTCTTTGGACAACCTTGAAATAATATGGTAAGTTAGGAGAGAGAAACTACATAATAGATGTAAGTGATAAATAGATGTGAAATATGACACCAAAAGTTGGAAATAAAGGCAACTTCGTATTCAACATGTCAAATATACCTTAAGGATGAAGTTTCACCTAATTTGGATAATCTAAGTATCATTAATGCATCAGATGAGAAAAAATAAGTTTTGAATAATAAATGCATTAAAAATTCTCAAAAGGAAAATCTAACTCCACAATCAAAATCTACATGTTTAACTTAACCTATGTGTAAAATTTGGTTTAATTTGAATAAGTCTAGAACCCTTAAATGAGGAAAGAGAAAAGATATGCATTATTTGGATTTCACTTTGGTTTAATTTGATTTATTTCCTTGTCACGTTTATTTTCCTAATTTTCTCTGAAGTATAGTTGTCACATGTTTTCTTGATTTATCGACAATTTCTGACCATCAGATACGCGATCCAACTATCGTGGGTCATCTCCTACTTCGAGTAGGAGTCCGTCCGGTTGTATTCAGTAGCTGTGATTTTCTAATTTCCTGCTCTCTCTTATTTCTTGATGAAATCTTCTGATTTCTTTCCTAATCGTTTTGATTCTGATCCCAATGATCCCTTGTTTGACCCCTAAAACCCTATATATAGCAAATCCCCAAATATCTCATCTCCATCATTTTTCACAGATAGTAGTACACCCTTCCTCCTTCTCATACAGCTAACCAGAAAGGACCCTCTACATTCCTCCTCTTCTCCCCTGGCCTCAATTGGACCAGGCATCGCATGGAGTAGCTGGGCCTACTTGGTTTCTTCTCCAGTGACCTCGACAGCGCCTCAGCCTTCTATGCTTCTTTTGATTCAATTGAACCTTCGGTGAGCATCCCTGGACCTCCCTCCATCTTTCCCTTCTTATAGTTTTGTTTAAAGTTTGCCCTATCTCCCGGTCGACAAGCTCAGTGTGGATTCTATTCTTGGTCACCTCTGGCGAGGTCCCTGTTCGCTCTCCTCATGTGTTTGGTGTCATTTTGTCTTGTGTAGCCTCGATTGAGTTTGTTCTCCATTTTCTTTGACTCGTTCTACCACCAGTTCACTCTAGTTCCCTCTCCTTTCTCATGGACCATTTGGTCATGGAGGAAGGTGGTTCTGGCTTCTCTGGCCGATGTTTCAGCCATGATCAGGATCATTGGCTTTGTTGAGACCTCAGGAACTCGACATCGCAGTCATTTTCAAAAAACAATCCTCTGTGATTGGGTTTTGATCATAGGTTCACTCCTCTACTTGCTAGCTTTCGTGAGTTCATCATGAGGGAACAAAGTCCCTAGTGATTTCCCTCTCTATCGTTCTCTGTGATCTTTGCTTTAGCTTTATCGAGAAAGGGTAATTCGATCTTTTCATAGGTTTTCTTCTTCTTGTCTCTACGATGCACGATGCTGACCTGGGTGAGTGGCCTGACTGAGTTGGCATGTTTTAATTGGGCCAACTCAGGGCCGCACCTTGTCTCCCTCTCTCTCTGTTTAATCGATGACATGGTTTTTCTTTATTTTCCTATTGGTCGATTTTTGAAAATTAATAACTAATTGTATAATGATCAGAAAAATATTCATAAATAGTCAATAAAATGAGAAAAATGTAAGCTTTCTAATAGTATTGGTTTTGTTGCCTGAATATAATATTATAAAGAGGTGTTTTAATGGATCTAATTAAATAAGATAATAACTTGTATAATTCATAACAAAATATTTGTAAGTAAGAAAAATATAATAAAATATGTTTTGAACTCAGAAAGATATAACTCAAAACATGGCATGGTTTTATAGCCTAATTCATTAATAACAAAAAATTAGAGTTTTGAATAATTAATGGAAACCTAACTATAATTCCACCTAAATGCATCATAGGTTCTTTGGAGGCCTAGGCTTGGACATAGACTTGGCTTTGGATAGAGTAGACTTTGAAGTTGAGTTATGGTGTATTCCCTATTCCTTTATATTGAGAAATTCTCCTATCTTATCTTTCTTTTGACTTTGGCCGACACATATGTCTATTCTCTTGATATCTTGATTCATGTGCACTGACTTGGATATTCTCTTGATATCTATCTTGTGCCTTGGTGCATGTTGGTCTTATATATGTTCCCACTTTGAAGTGGATGTTTATATGTTTATGTTGTTCCTTGTGTGATGGGAACATTATATAATCTGACTATACTTTTTACTTGCCTCTACATTTTACATGCTATGTGATTCAGTAGTAATAGAGTAGTGTAATTACATTGGTTTTTGGGCGTGTGCCCCTGATATTTTTGGGATGGAGGTGGTGGTGCCCCATACCCGAGTTTCAAGGATGTGAAGCCTTGGCTCAACTTTATATATTGGGAGTTTGGCAGTGCGTCATTCTCTATCAGGTCTTAAGGATGTGAAGCCTTGGCCGCCATTGTTATTTATATTGTTCTAGGGATATGTTTATCTCACATGCATGCATGGTGATTATTATGGGGGTGTGCCCTACTTTCTTCATATGTGCTAGTATGGCACAATTTTATTTGTTTGATTATGGTGATTATCTCTTTTGTTGTTGTTCTTTTCCTTTTATGCTCCTTTTGGTAGTTCTTATCTTTTTTATGGGAAGTTTTATTTATTTTATGTCCTTATATCCTTATATTTCTCATTTTACTTTTTAGTATGCACATACCATCCTTTGTTGATGTCATATATTTTTCTCTTCTTGCTGGGGTATGCTTCCAACCCTAAGTGGAGGACTTGGGTGACAAGGCAAGTTGACTTGGACCTACATCGAGAAGTTAAAGCTTGAAGACAATCTTGAGGTGGTTTAGATTTCCCTCTACATGTATCCTTTGGATGTAAGTTTAAGATGTTCCCTTGTTATATAATTGAATATAGTCATATTTTCATTCTGTTGCTACACTTTGGTTGTTTTGTATACCATTAATAAAGATTTGAAAATTTTACACCCACTCCAAGCATACCTTTGAAGTGTGTCTGGATTGGAGGTTCTATTATTCAAAATTTTAGTAGAGAGGTGGTTTACTTCTTTACAATATCTCATATGATTCTTTTGAACCGGTTTAGATGGTATGCAATTAAGCGTAAAGCCGTGGATTCTAGAGCATAACTCTAGAAGTGAGTCAGAAGATCAGCAAATCATCATAGATCACACCATATCTAGCAATGTGTGATTCCTTGTTTTTGATACACCATTGTGATGTGGTCTTCTAGGTGGAGTTTATTGTGGCATAATACGGTGGTGTTGTGACCATGGCCACACTAAACAAGATTATTGAAAACAAAGCACAAAATTATCACTAATAACAATACTACCACAAAACATGGAAAATTAAAACCATTTTTAAATTTAATATCTCAAGCAAACTTTTATCACAACAGGCCTTCAACATAGCCTATCTATATTTCATATATGATCAAAAGTTGATACATTCCATGTTCAAGGATAACAAACCACAACTATCACATTTAACACCATATTTATATGTACAAGCCATTTCTATACAATCATGACACAAGCCAAAATCTACGTGCCGACAATTAAAATAACAAAATATCCATGGTAAGATACTAGAGCAGATAAGTAAAGTAGTAAATACTAGTTAAGCAGTTTAAATACTTGCAATTAAGCAGAAGAACAATTTATTCTTTTAAAAGGAATATGAAGAACATGTATAACTTCTATAAACCAAACAATACAAGAAATAAGGCATGGGGTCATCCAATGTGATTCGTATTTGACTCTAAGGAAATAGGTTACATGGATGTATTATCACATTTAGTATTATGCCTTGAGGATTTGAGGCATACCACTCAAATCCAACAGACCGCTGCTAAGTTGAAATAGTACCATACAAGATCTATGGAAGAGCCAGACTCTATGATCATCACCAACACTACTTGGTCAGTTTGAGTCTGCAATGCAATGTCTTAATTGTCCCACTGCTAAACATTGACTTATAATCATAACTATATTTTAGTAGATACATCAACTAATAGTCAAAGATATGGTCCTATAAAACAACTTGTAGCCATCTTTTTTTCTTTTATATGGTATCAGAGCAGTGATCTAATCGTAATCCTAGAGAAGACAAAAAGATATTATTTCGCCTGTGGGAAACAACTGCTTCCTGGATTGGCTGCCCTCTAGGAATCTATCTAGCCTAGCGACCATCTTTCCATCATCTCTAATCAGGTCACGAATCTCCAACGCGTGCCTTGCCTTTTGCCTCAAGTATCTACCCCCATCTTGATGTACACTGATAAAATAATAAAAGATTGCTACAAATTTTGTTGAATGGAAGCAACCTTGCTCCTATAAATAGGAGAACAAGGAAGCATATAGACACAATCTAACCCTAATGGTCCAAGACGTAGTTGGGCCCATATTACAAAACACTTAATAACTTAAATAAATAGACTCTAATACTCCCCCTCACGCTGAAGTTGGGAGAATCCCAAATCATCTTGGAAATAGATAGAAATACTAAAAAAATGGACTATTACAATTAAACACTCTAACACTCAAACACTTCCCCTCAAGTAGATACTCATAGATGGCAAGCAAGTCACAAAATTTTCTCAATCATATAAAGAAGAAGTAACTCAATCATCTAGAGCAGAAGTAAGCAATAGTAAAACATCATGGTATTTATCATAGTCGCTAACGTTGCATCCCAGAGAGTATTGGGTTATAGTAGCAGTAGTAGTCAATGTGCAAAACATAGCACAGACAAACAAAGAGTGAACATGTACAAAGCACGGACAAGCTAGAGAGTGTTGGCACACAATAACAAAGTTGACAAATAGGTGGATAGTAAACCAGTGTACAAAGTAGAAAGTAAATACATTGCTCCAATATGCAATGTAAACAAAGCTCCATGTAAAGTAAATAACAAAAAGTCTCCATCATCTTCCCTCTTCATGAAGTATTCATCACAGTATTAGGTGTCAAAATCCAGAGAGTGTTAGTCCACAAAGTCCAGAGAGTGTTGGTCCACAGTAGAAAGTCAACGTGCAAAATAGAGCACGGACAGCAAATAGTGCAAAAGCACAAAGCAGCAGGTAAAATTTTCTAATCATAGAACAAGTAGCAACAATGACGTCCCAATATGTAACTTCATAGCAGCAATCGAGGTAGATGATGAATAAACAATAATAGCAATAGAAAGCTCCATATAACAGCAACACAATCATGAGCATTCCATATAACAATAGACAGAAAAACCTAGACAGAAAAGGAACACCAATAGTAGTAAAAGGATCCATATATCAGCAGTTAAAAGTGGCGCAATGATCCATGTAGCACCATAATTGAATTCTTCTTTATCTTCCTTCATCTTTCCTCTCATCTCATATGTTCCCTCTACTCTTCATCCTCTATTCTTCCCATCTCACCAACCACAAAAAGAATAAAGAGAGTGGTTTGAGTGGAAATTCAAAAATAATGGTAGAGACTATGTTTATGTAGGCAAATATGTAGAGTATGTAACCAACAACTCAAGACAATGTGCAACATTATTGATACATAGATCTGATGAAGAAAATAAATGGATATTTTTGCTAAAGAATATGGTCAAAGAATAGTCAAATACTAGAGAATGTTTTATTGTACTAGTCAAAGGCCAGTCAAGACTAGCATATAAAATTAAACCAATGCCTTTAGTGTACACTTGATGCATGGAGTCATTGCTTTACAAATTCAATGTAAATAAGTGAGTTTTTTTTTCATTTGATTGAGTTTTCAAGGTTACACACAGAGAGAGAGAGAATAATCAAGTTAGTCAAAGACTAATCAAAGATGACTTTGTGAATTTGTCTCCTTTGGCACCGTTACTTTGGCCTCACTCGGTCTATTTCCTTATTTATTTTTACCTTGTTTCCTTATGCACTGCCATATTCATTGATGAAGAAATTGCTTAACCATGTTGCCTTTTTTATTGGTTAACATATCAATTCAATCATAAAGGAGATAAGTGAAACACGTGTTGGGAATAGGAAAAGGATTCAGCCCATGCCTAGCTGGATTTGGACTTGAGTAGGAGTTATCTTGTGCTACCAATCCCAATAGGAGTCAAATATAAAAGGGAAAGAAGATAATTTCCTATGTGGAACATGGTATTGGATTAGGAATTGGAGTAGGATTCCTGGTTGCAACCACATACCATGGAGGCCTATAAATAGAGGCCTTGGGGGAGGCCATTGAGATCATCCCACCAGTTGAGGTGTGATCCCTCCAGTTTCTTATTGGTGCCTTCTATGGTAGAAGAGTCAAAGAACAAGAACAATTGGAGGATCTCTCTTGGTAAATAAGAGAGGTTCATCGACTTTTCCTTGAAGAAAAGTAGCAGATGGTGGTTACAGACACAATGTTGCCATAGTGGTAACAGTATGACCCAGTCAGTGTTTACAACGGCATCAAGCAGTCCCCAGCAATGATGGCGACATCACAAGGATATCAAGTAAAAAGGGAGGTTTTGTACACATTGGGTGTGATTCTCTTCTTCCTCACCTTTGTTCTTATATGGGGAGGACTACCTGGATTTAGGGGTAATTTAATCTGGACAGTGTGAGTTGTAATCTTAATTACATAGTGCTTGTTGGTCGGTATTTCCCTATGGTTTTTCTCTCCTTGTCTTGGGGAGAGTTTTCCACGTTAAATCTAGTGTTTCTTCTTTGGGTTTATATGCTTGTCGATAATGCTTCCACAATAAGTTTTCATCACATCTGGGACCATATCAGTACAACATCCCTAACAAGTGGTATCAGAGCACAGGTTGTAGATATTGGTCCAAACGGGGAAGGATGAAGATGGGACGATGATAAAGTTGACAAGCACAAATTGGTAGATTTGGAAACCCAAGATGAAGGATATTCTTTATTGCAAAGATCTTTACGATCTAATAGAGGGATACAAGCCATAGAGTACGTCTGATGTAGACTGCAGGAAATTAAATAAAAAGATTGTTGGAACGGTTCAAAAGTGGCTCGACATTTCTATGTTCCATCACGTCTCAGAAGAGACCAGTGCCAAAGATCTGTGGGAGAAGCTTAAGAAATTATATGAGAAAAATGCTACCACAAATAAATATTTCTTTATTACAAAGTTGATGAACCTCAAGTACCGGGATGGTACAAGCATCGCCGAGCATATGAATAAATTCCAAAGCCTTGTAAATAAATTGGGGTCTATGAAGATGGTTCTTGATGATGAACTTCAGGCTCTACTTCTTCTGTGATCATTACCTAACAGTTGGGAGACGCTCATAGTGACAGTCAGCAATTCTATACAAGAAGGCAAGTTGACACTTGACTAGGTGAAGAGCAGTCTACTGAAGGAAGAGACTCGACGATGAGCCTCAGGCAATAATGAACTAGAGGTACACTTCACAGAGAGCAGAGGCATTGATAGAGTGAGAGAGCGTGGTAGATCCAAGAGTCATGGTGACTCCCAGAACCGCGAGAAGTCTCATGGTAGATCCAAGTGGAAGAGTAGTAGAGGGTTCTTCTATTAAAGCAAACTAGGTCATTTCAAAAGGGATTGCAAGGTTTAGAAAAAGAAACATGGGTCTGAATCCAAAGATAAGCAAGATGACAACAAGAATACTACAATGTCAATCTCAGATGATAGGGGACGATGATGATGATGTGGTCTTAACAGTCCAAGAGTAGTGTTTTCATGCTGAGGATGATGATTCTGAGTGGGTGGTGGATATTGTAGCTTCTTATCATGCTTCAATGAGTAAGGAATTCTTTACTTCATACATGAGGGGAGATTTTGAGAGGGTCAACATGAAAAATTCTAGGTTCTCTAGAATTATCAAGATTAGAGGCATTTATGTTCAAACAAGTTTTGATTGCACGCTCACACTGAAGGATGTTTGTCACATTCGAGATTTGTGACTGAGTTTTATATCTAGTTCATTCTTTGATAGAGAAGGTTGTCATCTAGATTTTTGTGGTGAAAAATGCAAGATCACTAAGGGAGTTTTAGTTATGGTACGAGAAACAATAAACATGCAACTAAAAAAATCAAGATTCTTTCCAAGGAAGGATTTCGTGCCTCTTGGGTTCCTTGGGTAACAAGGAGTCCAAGGTTGCAAAAATAACGCAATAAGAAAATAAAAGATTAATTAAGTATTTCTTTATGAAGAAAGAAATTGGAAAATAATGATAAAATGTGGAAAATAAGTGGAAAGAGGCATAAATGAGATTTCTTGGGGCAATTTCGTATCCATGAGATTTCTAATGATAAAAGGAATACCAATGAGGGAAATAAAAGAGAAATTCTCAAAAAGAGATATCTTAATAAGAAATAAACATGATAATGCAAAATAGTGCATATAGGTGCATTAAGAAAGATAATGAGTAATCTAATAAAATGAATTTCAAAATAATAGAGTGCCTTGGGATCCAAGGAGTCCCAATAAAGAGGAAAGAAAGAGAAAATACTAAAAAGGCAAAATAAGAGGATAATATAATGCATTATTAAGGAATTATGAGGTATTGTTAAAAAGAAAGTAATTTCTATTAAAGGAAATGGAAATTTCGTGGCCAATAGATCAAAAGGCAAATAAAGAGAGTGAAGGAGAGGGATTTCGAATGTCTAATATCTTAAGAATAAGAAAGATCAAAAGGTCAAGGAATAAGAGAAAGAATCTTGATTTTTTTTCCTTAAAGGAATTGGATTCCTAATGGGAAAGAGTCGTGTTGCTTCATGGGCAAGCACCTTAGGGCATCGATACCCTCCCCTATATAAGGGGTAGGGCTTTTGGCTCGAGTTTGAAAAGGATCCCACGCTTCTCTCTTTCTCTCTTCATCTTCATTCTGTGCAAACCCTAATGGACGATGCAGATCCAATCTGAGGACACCAAGGAGCGGTGTCGAGGTTTGGATGGAAGAAGGGCGCTCCCACGACAACCCCAGGTGAATAGGCCAGCTTCCCCTACTCTGGATCGTGCACCACCTTTGCTGGTTGGCTATAAGACGTTTGCAGGTCACAGGACTTTGCGTGCTCCATAGATCCAGCTAGACCGTGATCTGGGCGGCGCCCCAAGGACGAGGGAGGACAGTGGAGCTGGGTGAGAGGTCGGAGGCAGCAATCGAGGACCAAGGAGATGGAGAAGGGCCAGCGCAAAGCTACAGATCGCAGCTAGGGTGGCGCCGCTGCTATGGCTCGAGGAAGAAGAAGAGAAGGTGTGTTGGAAGGAAATACCCTCCGAGGTATGAAGAGCTGGTCATTTAAGTGATGGGCATTTCGGTCAATTTGAAATGTTTCCCAAAGCATATGTTGCATGGGAGAGGCTGACGTGGCAGCTTGCCATTTGTCCAGAAAGGTAATTTTTACTAAAATCATAACTCTTAATTGGTAACTCTGATTAGGACAAGTTATATATGTATTTTGATCAGAAAAATGCAAGGAACCCATTAAAAATAGTTTCATAGCCTGAATCTGATCATAAATATAGTGTAAATTATCATCTTTAATGAATTAAAGATTAAGAAACCCTATTTTGATATGATTAATGTGTTCAATTGGGTTTAATGGATCATTAGAGTTGATGTTAACCTGTTAAATGTAAAAAAGTACATTATGTTCAAAAAGGGAGAACTTTGCACATGATTAGTCTAATTTAGAGTTTATGTGCTTAAATATGCGTGAAATGTGAAAAGTACATAAAAGTTATCATTTTTAATGATTTAATTAAGGAAAAGCCTTTAGTTTTGATGATAGATGATATTATTTGGATAATTCAAGCTGATAACCTGTTGTTAATAAAATTGAGAATAAGATCTAAAAAGATGATCTTTTTATAATTGGTTTAATTTAGGGTTTTGTGCATGATTATGCACTAATGAGCTTGAATACCCTAATTTTGATGAATATGTCTTTTAATTGGTTTAGTTGTGTAAATCCACGAATAAAATAGATATGTGATGATCCTAAGCCAATTTGAGCATAAAAAAATCCTTAATGTGGATAATTTGAGTAATTAGGGTTTTTATGAGTGGAAAAGTTGTTTTAGGGTTTGTTGACCTAAAAAGGATAAAGTTTGAGAAATTGATCTAAGAAACCCTAATGCATCCTAATGAGACTTAGAAACTTTAGAAAGGTGTCCCATGTCAATAAGGAGTTGTTTGGGATATGCTTGTGACAATTAGACATTATACATGTTTTCAGGATCAATGTTTGCTTGATTGATTGATTGGCTTGCTTGATTGGACATCTAGTTGGATTTGGATAAATTGTTGCTTGAGATCTCCAAGACAGGTATGTGGTTACTATTATGAATAACCACTTTAGTTTCCCGATGGATTCCCGGATGTTTAATCACATGGAATGCAACTAAACTGTTGGATGTTTATTTATTTCATGCAGCTATAAAGTGACTATGATTATCATTATAAATGTGCATATATAACTGGCTAGATCCGGGTCCACCTCTGTTACTTTGAAAAGGCTAAAAAAGGGGTAATCCTAGAGTAAGGTCTAGGTTACCGTGAGTTAGAAACTGGGCTACCTACGTGTAGTGCCATGAGACTCTTTAGCAAATCCCGAGTTGAGGAGTGGTCTACTTACGAGTAGTGCCATGTGACTCAAACCTAGAAACTGGTTCACTTATAGGTGGATCATGAGGGGTTTAATGGGGACAACACAGAGGATATGGTACTCTTGGATCGTGGAGTTATATCTAAAACGTAACATTGGTTTTTAAATAAGTAATTGAATGATTACATTGTTATCATAGTTGCATGTTTATTGTTTCCCCCACATACCAGCTACGGCTGACCGACGTTTTGTTTGTCTGCGTTTTAGGTACAATGTAAAGAACAAACAGTAAAGTGGCACATGTGATACTAAATGAGAATTAAAGTGCAAAGGAGGATTAGATAGATTAGTATCGGTGTGGATAGAAGAATAGAGATCCAAGTTTTCAAAAGGTATGCAAAATTTTACTTTCTTACATCTTTCAGTATAGTATGTTAAAATTTGATAATTATTCTTGGTTAATTGATGAACCTTTGATCCAGAATTCATGGGTACGACTTCGACCTCTCGGTATCCCTTAATTGGGGGTTATCGGGAGGTGGGTTCGTAACAAAATTGATTCCTTATAGCAAGGATACTGGTCTTAATTCATGTGATAAATGTCATATAGGAAAGTGTCGACATGTTTCTTTCAAGACAAAATCAAAGGTGAAGTCACAACTTCTGCAGTTGATTCATTTGGATGTCTACGGTCCATTTGAGGTGGCTTCACTGGGTGGTAATAGGTATTTTGTCACATTCCTTTGATGATGCATCTAGGAAGGTGTGGACCTACTTACTGAAGACCAAAGATCAAGTCTTTTAGTGTTTTAAGAAATTTCATGCCATGCTGGAGCAGGAGATAGAGAAAAAGTTGAAGTGTCTCTCCACGGACAATGGAGAAGAGTACATCTCCATGGAGTTCCAGGATTACAGTGCACAACATGGAATACGGCATGAAAGGACAGAGCCTAGAACACTACAACACAATGATACATCTGATAGAATGAACTGTGCCATAGTGAAGAAAGTTATATGCATGTTGATGACTACAAAGTTGCCTACGACATTCTGGGGTGAGACAGTGCGTACTATCTACTATAAGATTAATCGATCTCCATCAGTTCCTTTGGGGTTTGATATACCTGAGAAGGTATGGATAGGAAAGGATGTATCCTATGTCCATCTACGAGTATTTGGGTGCAAGGTTTATGCACATGTTCTAAAGGAAAAGAGGCATTTGGATGATAAAGAGGTGCCATGTATCTTTCATGGCTATGGAGATCATCAATTTGGCTACATGTTATGGGATCCTATAAAATGGAGCATGAGCACACATAGAGATGTGATTTTCTATGAGAGTCAGACTATTATAGAGCCCAAGAGTGATGATGTAGAGGTTGTAGGATCAGGTGATAGTTCTTCTGATGATGAGTATGAAGATGCTTTAGCTTCTTCACATGTGTAGTCTTTAAATGATGAAGAAGAGCATCAATATTACCCTGAGCAGTAGAGTGAGAGCACGCTGAGTGTTCCTATTCTAGATGCATAATTGAGTGATTCAAATTCACTGTCAGAGACTTTTGGGTAGGGGGCAAGATCGTCACCAGACAGAGTCCTCAGAGCAATAGTTGAGGAGGTCTAACAGAGTCTGTCATCCTTCATCTAAATATCCAGCATCTCAGTATATTCTCCTTACTAATCAAGGGGAGCCAAGAACTTATCATGAGGAACAAACTCATAGAGATAAAGCACAGTGTCATCAGGCAATGTAGGAGGAGATGTCTTCTTTGTAGGAGAATGATGCATATGAGCTTGTGGCACTTCCCAAGGGCTGGAGAGAACTAAAGAATAAGTGGGTCTACATGATGAAGAGAGATGACAGCAATAAGGATCAAGCTTCTAATGAGTAGCTACATGGACATGGGGAGCATCATCAGAGGATTTTTGAAACTTAGTACAGAAGGTCATAAATAAAGTTTTCATCCATGATGGACATACCAGTCAGGGGGAGCCAACAAAGTTTTAAATGTGGGTATGGAGAGAGAAGGGGCACTACTAGGATACTTCTTCTCAGTTGCTTGGGAATAATGTGAAATCAGGATGTGACTTTGGGAAGATGGATGAAAATGATAGGATGCAGACACGTCTGATGAGATTGGATCCATCACAGGTGGTGATGAGGTCCAAAAGCTACTATACATGATTGCTAAAGACAATCTCTCCCTCATGGGATGGAGGGGGGATTGTTGGGAATAGGAAAAGGATACGACCCATGTCTAGTTAGATTTGGACTTGAGTAGGAGTTGGATTTTGCTACCAATAACAATAGGAGTCAAATCTAAAAAGGAAAAAAGATGGTTTCCTATGTGCAACATGGTATTGGATTAAGAATTGTAGTAGGATTCCTGGTTGCAACCACATGCCATGGAGGCCTATAAATAGAGGCCCTAGGGGAGGCCATTGAGATCATCCCACTGGTTGGTGTGATCCCTCCAGTTGCTTGTTGGTGCCTTCTGTGGTAGAAGAGTCAGAGAATAAGAACAAGTGGAGGATCTCTCTTGGTAAATAAGAGAGGGTCAGTGACTTTTCCTTAAAGCAAAGTAGCAGTTGGCAGTAACAGACACAATGCTTCCATTGTGGCAATGGTCCAACCCAGTCAGAGATTGCAATGGCATCAAGCAGTCCCCAGCAATGACGGTGGCCTCACAAGGAGATCAAGTAAAAAGAGAGATCTTGTACACACTGGGTGTGATTCTCTTCTTCCTCATCTTTGTTCTTGTGTGGGGAGGGCTACCTGGATTTAGGGGTAATTAAATCTAAGCAATGTGAATTTTAATCTTAATTACATAGTACTTATTGGCCGGTATTGCCCCATGGTTTTTCTCTCCCTGTCTTGGGGAGAGTTTTACACATTAAATTGGATGTTTCTTCTTTGGGTTTATACACTTGTCAGAAATGCTTCCATAATAAGTTTTCATCACATTCGAAACCATATCGGTACAACATTCCCAACAACATGAGCCATCAACTACCACAGAAAAAACATAACCACTTGACAATAACTGTAAGATGGCATTACTGGGTGGTTCTCAAATAAAAAACTACCATCGTCATTGTCCTTTCCTCATTCAATTCATTAATGATGGTTTAGAAATAGATTCAGATCTCGACTTTGAGGCAATTGGTTTGGCAATTAGCAATTGACTTTCACATCTTTTGGTTTTCTCTCGGGCCACCGCCCATGACAGGATGGGGAGAGCAGAGCATTTAGGTTGTGAATAGTTTCTGCATATAGTTGCTTGGTCATGAGTTGCATCTAGTTGTTGTATAGTTGCTTGGATTCAAAGATCCACAATGATATAAAGGCATGTTAGCAATTTGGAAAGAAGTAGTAGATTCAGGATGAGGCAAGAAAAAGAAGCTACCAACAACCATGCAAAGAGGGAAACAATGTTTCTTGTTGGCTAGACCATAGAAGTAGTAGAGGGGAAGCAAATGAATTAGTAGTGATGAAAAGATTGGATTTTGATGGAGTGTCTAATTTATGAAATGAAAAAAATGAATTGGGAAAGACAACAAAATGGATACATTTGTATTTGAAGATGGAGGGGGCTCATGTAGTTTGCTCTAAGAAGAAGCAAGGATGGAAAATCCCTTCAGGCAACCTAGCAACACATAATGGCAGTGGTCACCTAGAAGGAGGGGCTTTTCTCTGATGTGTTCTCTCTCTCTCTCTCTTAGGGTTGGGGGTAGCACAGGAAAACTTGCTTTGATACCATCTAAAATAGTAAAAGACGACTGCTAGTTCTATTGAATAGAAGCAACTCTGCTCCTATAAATAGGAGAACATGGAAGCATACAGACACAACCTAACACTAATGGGCCAAGACATACTTGGGCCCATATTACAAAACACTTAATAACATAAAGAAATATACTCTAATAAGTATTACATAATAACTCAATAATGCCCTTAATCACCACCTTGTATTGTATATGGTTCACCATAGCATTCACATAGATATGATATTAGTCTCACCTGTAAGTTAGTGTTACAAATTAAGAGAGATAAAATACTATTATGGAATACAATCTTCCATTAAAATGAGCACATATATCACATGGTCACATGATTAGGGTTAGAATTCATACTTAGTCAATTAGGGTTTCATAAGATAATTCAACCCCTAAACCCTAATATCATCATTACCCACATATTTGGAGAAAACTAGGATTAAGTGCCATCATTAATGATCAGTCATTTATATTCATGTAAGGTTATATAACCTATTGCATTAAGTGTATCCATGTATACATTTAAGTGTATCAATGCTCCCATTACACAGTATGGTGACCTACAACGCGTGTAGTAGGTGACACTAGTTGCAACATGTGCAAGGTCTATGTCATGACCCATGATATGTGTAGTGTCTCTTTATCTTTCTCGCAATGTGCACAACACTAGTCTTGCCCACAACACATGCAAGGCTCAGTTGGGTCGCAACGCGTGCAAGCTCTATCGCGGTCGCAACGCGCACAACCAAATTCAACCGCAATGTGTGCAACATGCCTCGACCTTGATGTGTTCCAGGTCGCAATGTGTTCATGATCTCAACCTATAGCATATGCAACTTGACTCAACCATGATGCATGCAGGGCTATCTCGCCCATAATGTTGTGTTGCTATCAATCAGGTGTGCATCAACCCTGTCTTTGAGTTAATGAGTTCTAGTCAACCATCTATACATTCTTTTGACCCAAAGAAGGTCAAGGGATGTCTCAGCCATGGATTAGATATATACCCACCATCATAACATGTTTAAACAAGGTTGAAATAGGGATTAACAATAGGGAATACCAAACATCATCAGAGTGCAAAACTCCTCAGATCATGGTGTTCATCAACCCTAACACTTGTTCATGAAATGTTATCAAAAGGATAATGTTTGGAGAGAGAAAATCATGATCTTCAGTCATGTTATCATCTTCAAAACTTTTTGTTTTCTATATTAAACAAACCATATTTTAGATGTTAATACTCCATAGAAGATGTTCCAAACAAACACCAAAAAATATAAATTTTTAAAAAAATCGAGTACTAAGAATTTAGGGTTTATATCAAGAATGACTCTTCAATAATACTAAAAGATCAAACCATAATGCCATCATTCTCTTATCATATAGAACATGCTTTTAAGTTCTGAAACAACAACAATACGATTATGTCTAAGATGCACATGATAGAGGTAAGAGAAGTTATATAACCCTCCTATTTTTTATGAGAAACAACCTCCCAAAATCCAAGCTCCAAGATCTTCAACTAAACCCCAACACTTCATCTAAGGGATCACCTCCAAGAAGAAGAAAACCAAGATTACAAAGGGGGTTCAAGAAAGAGGAAAAATAGATCTATGTTGAACCAATAAAGAAAGGGGAAAAGAGAAGAAATCATCCTCTCACTAGTTGCCACCATGTCAAAACACAACCTAAGGCCTTTGTGAAAAGGAGTTTTCTCTCTAGAAGACCACCATGGATAGTTCACATTCTACGGATAAGAAGGAAAAAGAAGGTGTAGATGGAGTTTTCAGAAAGGAAAATGTCATTTAAAGAAGAGAATATTTATGAACGATTCTCCAAGAATCACCACTAAAAGTTGTTCTTGGCACAAGATCTTCACTATCCAAGATGGATCAGCCACCCAAGGTTGCAAGAATTGACCTTCCTTGCTCCTGGAGCTTCAAAGGGCAATCCAAAGGAAGAAGAAAGAGATTTGGGGCCGAAAATGATTGTTTGGTTGTAAAGAGAAGGGGTTAAAAACCCAAAGGAGGAGGGAAGTAAGAGTTCTTGAGGTGTCAACACCGTAGATCACCAAGGGACACATGCCCTTCAAAGAAATAACCTTATTTCCTCTTGCATGAAAATATAGAAATTTTCATACTTATCTAACCAACATGTCATGAGCAACTAGGCCGGTTGCCCCCTGTCTTGATTGAGACACCTCCATCAACTTGTCTCAGTCGAGACACTTCAAGGTTGAAACCCTAGCTCACATATGTACATGGTCAAGACACTAGAAGACAAGGTGATTTGACCCACCCTTCACAAGGTAGTCTTAGTCAAGACAACACATCTAAGGTATGTGTTTTGGTCATGACCCTCACCAAATGTGGTGTAGTGGTCATAACATAAAACCCTAGGATAGTCACCATATCAAACAAACCCTAGAATCACCATAAGGTGTCACATCACCACACATGATTCAAACAAGGTGCCTCATAGAACCATCTTCTCTCTCATGAAGCCAAGGTACAAAGAACTCTATCTTCATGTGACATTTGCAAGATACCCTCACTTATGGATAAATTGCAAACTAGTACAAAAAATTACATATATTACAAAGTAACTCAGACATCAATCAAATTGGATCGAAATGAAAATGTAATCTTGTCAAATAAATTAATACATCTCAAAGGATTAAATTAAGTTTTAAGTATCTCATTATGCACAAAGTAATTACATTTAAGCATTAAGCTAGGCCAAGAGTCTTACAATTATAAACCCCTAATAGGGATTTCACCCCAAAATCCTACGCAAAAAAGAGACGGATACTTCTTCTGCATCTCATCTTCAAGCTCCCATGTGGCTTCCACAATGCCATGATGATGCCACAAAATCTTAACTAATACAATGTCATTTTTCTTCAACTTCTTAATCCTTCTATCCAGGATCAAAGTAGGACCTTCCACATAAGATATGTCATTATTTAACTCCACATCAATAGGTTGAAGTTTCAACTCCATATCAGGGTGACACTTTCTCAACATAGATATATGAAACATAGGATGTAACTTATGAAACTCAGGTGGAAACTCTAGCTTATAGGCCACCTTTCCTACACGTACAAACATAGGGTAAGGTCCCATATATCTAGGAGATAACTTACCCTTCTTCCGAAACATTGAACGCCTTTCTAAGGAGAGAATTTGAGGTACACAATGTCTCCCACTTGGAACTCTATAGGTCTACAATGGTTATCAGCATAAGACTTTTGTCTATTACAAGTTGCCTTCAACTATTGTTAAATGACTTTGATCTTTTCTATCATTTGTTGTACAAGTTCGGGGCCTAAAAGTTGATATTCTCCCATTTTCTACCAAGATAAAGGATATCTACAACATCTTCCATATAAATCTTCATACGGTGTCATGTCAATGCTTCTCTGATAGCTATTGTTATAAGAAAATTCTATTAGATTGAGGTGTATATCCCAACCGCCTAAAAATTGCAACAAACAAGCTCTCAACATGTCCTCCAAGATCTGTATTGTCCTTTTAGACTATCCATTTATCTAAGGATGGAATTTAGTGCTAAACCTCATCTACATCACTCTCTAATCTTGGCCACCAATATAGAGCTTTTAGATTCTGATATATCTTGGTATCTTGTATGCATGGCATACATAGAAGAGTGAGCCTCTTCTAGAACTAACGTTCTCAAGTTGTCTACATCTGGTACCACTATTCTACCATTATAGCATATTGTACTATCCTAAAATTCATGGAAGCCATCACGCTTCTCATTGCCCAACTCTTCCTGGATCTATTGTGTTGTAGTATCATTCTATTTTGCATCTCTGGTCCAGTGACATCGAATTCACTTGTAATTGTGCCAATAGACCTACTAACATGGACACCTCTAATTGTACATTCATCCGGCATAAGGAGACCAACATGTCTTTCTGATGACACACTAATGCATTCAATTGTGCCTTCTCAATAGTTTATAACGAAGAAGACTTCCTACTTAATGCATATGCTACCACATTTTCCTTCCATGGATGGTAATCCATAGTACAAT
Source organism: Alisma plantago-aquatica (assembly GCA_963693085.1). NCBI lineage: Eukaryota > Viridiplantae > Streptophyta > Magnoliopsida > Alismatales > Alismataceae > Alisma > Alisma plantago-aquatica. The sequence continues at coordinate 726,305,737 of OY856410.1, read as the reverse complement.
CATAATCCTTGATTAACTCCATCTAGCATCATTGTCACATGTTCAACTACTACTTCAAAAGGATATACTATAAATTCTTGTGGTCGGTAAATATTTGATACTTCTATCCATACAAGTAGTGTCTCGATATCTTCAAGGCATAGACTACAATGGCTAACTCTAGAACTTGTGAAAGGTAGTTCTCCTTGTATTTCTTAAGTTGTCATGAAGGGAAAGAAATCATGTTCTTATCCTGAATAAGCACACAACCCAAACCATTCTTGGATGCATCACAAAAGACTTTAGAACTCTTTCCTTACTCAGGTAACACTGACATAGGTGCACTGGTCAACCTCTCCTTTGGAATCATAAAAGTTGTTTGACATCTGTCACCCCAAAAAAACTGCACATCCTTTCTGGTAAGCTTTGTTAGGGGTAAATCTATGACACTAACGTTCTTAATGAACCTCCTGTAATATCATGTTAAACTTAGAAAGATGCAAGCCTCTGTAAGTGTCTTTATTTGATCCCATTCTAGTACTGATTCTACTTTCTTTGGGTCTACACAGACTCCTTTAGAAGATATTACATGCCCTAGGAAAGCCACTTCCTTTAACTAGAACTCACACTTATTGAACTTTCCATGTAGCTGGTGTTGTAGTAATAAAGTCAAAGCCTGACGTAAGTGTTGTTTGTGTTGTTGGTTATCTCTAGAGTAGATCAGGAAGTCATCTGTAAACACAACTACAAACTGATCTAAATATGGCCTGAACACCCTATTCATCAGTTCCATAAACATTGTTTATGCATTGGTTAGCCCAAATGGCATAACCACAAACTCATAATGACCATACCTTCTCCTAAAGACAGACTTTGGTACGTCATCTGCTTTAATCCATAACTAATGATAACCTAACCTTAGATCTATCTTAGAGAAGATTGTGTCGCCTCATAACTAATCAAATAAATCATCTATGTGTGGCAACAAATACTTATTCTTAATCATCATCTTATTCAACTATCAATAGTCAATGCACAGTCTCATTTATTCTTCTTTCTTCTTTATAAAGAGAATGGGAGCACCCCACAGAGATGTGAACAGTTTAATGAAACCTTTCTCAAGCATTTCTTGCAACTATTTCTTCAATTCCTGCATCTTGGCTGGTACCATCCTATATGGTGTTTGTGCTATAGATTTGGTACCTGGAACCAGATTGTTTTAAAAATAAATTTCTCTAGGAGGAGGTACACATGGGAACTCATTGGGAAATACATCCTTGAACTCATGTATAACTGGAACTTCCTATATACTAGGGCTTTTTGCCTTTGTATCCACCACATGTGCCAATAACACATCACAACCCTATCTTTTTCACTTCTCTACTATCACATCTGAAACTAGACATGTTGGAAGAATCTTCCTATCACCTTTCAAAACCCATGAAACATCTCCATTAAAAAACTTCATCATCTTGCCACTAGATTCTAAGATCACCTGATACTTTTCCAAAGTATCCATCCCAAGGATCACGTCAAATTCATTCATATCAAGTGGTAAGAGATCCACTTGAATGCTATGTCCTGGAAAGGAAAGAATATAGGATGGACACACTTCCTGCAGCTCTATGGAAGCAACTAGAGGAGTTTCTACATGAATACTATCTTGTCTATGACTAACAGACAAGAAGCTAGCTAGCACTTCTCTAGTGATAAAGGAATGTGTAATGACCCTGACCTTGGTTATGAGTTAACCCTGTTTGTTTTGGCTAAGTAAGTTGCTTAGAACTTTAATATAATACTCTAAGGTGCTTTGTTATCATATGACACACTTATTGTAAGAATTGTGACCTTCACTTTGGGCTTACCCTATTATCTTTGCCTAAACCTTGTGTTTAGATGCTTGTTAATCACCTGAAGTTGTGATTAAGGTTTGTTTGTGCTTTATTGAGAAGTGGAGGTGCAACTTGCAATTTACCCAAGTTTTAGGGATGGTGTGCAAGTTTGTCACCTTGACAAATGTTTTTCTCTCTCTTTGCATCCTCTAGGGTTGAGAGGATGGGTTGGGATCGTTGCTTGAGTAAGCTTTGGGCCTTGTTGAGCTTTGTTGGGCTTTGTTTTGCCTTGTTTTTCCTTGATGAGGCCTTGTATCGGGCAAGACCTTGGTGTATCGGCCAAGGCATGGTGGTTGTGTCAACCAAGGAGGTTGTGTTGGCCAAGGGTGGGTGGGTTTCCATCTTGGGTGACACACCTCTCCCTTCTAGCTTTGTTTGTGTCACCATCTTTGGACAAGTGGTAGCTGCTTTGCTAAGTGGGTGAAAACACATAGGTGTGGGTTTTTGGGGTGCTTGCATGTGGCACACTCCCTGGACAAGTGTGCTAGGAGTGGGTGCCACCTTGCCTTGCTCTCCCTTATCACCGCATAGTATATATATGACCCTCTCCTTGGTAGCTAAGGTCTTTGGATCCTTTAGATACTTTCCTTCTCTCTTGGTGGCTGATACATCCCCCTTGGTGGTGCTTAGTGGATGATACCCTCTTCTTGGTGGAGCTTGGTGGGAGACAAGCTCTAGTCTTCTTCTTCTTCCTCTAGTGGTGGTCGAACCCTAGAAGGTGTCTTGCTTCTTTGGTGGTGTTTAGAGCTTAAAGCTTGGTGCTTGGAGCTTGCTTGAGGAGGGTTACATAACTCCTAACCCTAGCTATACTACTTCTTTTTCATGTTGTATGATATATATCTTGATCGGCCATGTCTTCTTATAGCTATGTTGCTTTTTATAATGGTTATGAGGAGACGGACCTCCTTGTTGCCCGATAGGTGATGGAAGTTGTGCAATACCCCTCTCTCACTTAATTGTCTTGAGAGGTGAGCCAACTCTCTTGATCTTTTTAGGGCTTCTTGGTAGAAATCTTGAGGTTGAAGATGACCTACACAATATGGCCTTGGAACTCCTTACAATGTACCCCTTTGTGGTGCTCTACCTGATACCGCTATTCTAGGGTTAAAGTCTTAGGCGATATGCTAGATGGTGTTCTGTTGACCTTCTTGACCGATATGAACTCCTTCCTTAGTCAGTGGTTGTGGGTGTTATGCCTTTGTCCGACATGATGCTTATTATCCCTATTTTGTGCCTTGGGCGACATGGGTTGTCATTGCCCGATAAGATGCTTGGGTGGTGAAACCCTAGATAGGTGCCATAGTGTTGATCGATATGTTTGTGCTTAACCTAGTTGGACGATATACCACCTTGAGCGCCATGGTGTCATTTGATAGATAACAGTAGTGTTCTTGTTGGGTGTTATGGTTTGATCTTAGGCAACATGAACTTTGGCTCCATGGCCTTGGATGACATGGCCCTAGGCGACAGAGTGTTGAGGGTTGCCCGACATGAAAACCTAACCCTAATGGGCGATAGGGATCTTGGCCGATAGGTCTATTGTGCAGCCTACCCATGGCTGCACGATACACCCTCTTGGCTATGGTTGCACGTTACACTCTTGCACCTGAGTGCACGATACACCCATGGTTCCAGGTTGCACAATATCTCCTTATGCACGTGTATGTTATGGTTATGGCCGATATGGGTGGCTTAGTGCTTTAGGGTTTTTATGCCTAGCCGTTAGACTTTGGGTGAGGGATATGACCCTGCCCGATATCCCTTTGGGTGAGGGATAGCGTTTCCGGCCATACCTTGGGTGAGGGTAGGCGATACCTTTGGTAAGGGTTATGCCTAGTCCGAGAACCCTAGATGAGTTGGTTATCTTGTGCTCGTACCTTGTTAATGATGAGATGTGAATGATAGGTTGTGACCAGTGACATGACTGTATGATGGTAGACTATGGTTTAGTAACCTTTAGGGATGTATCCCTTGATAATGGTTATTCTCATGAGATATAGGGCATAGAGGATGCTCACGATATAATTGTCTTCAGACACAGCTTGTGCTTCATGAAATTATAATCATGAATGTTGTTTCAAATCATGTGTACCTGAAATCCTAATAGCATGATTATCATACTATGTTCCCTAAAGATCTATATATGCATACTAGCCATGCAGGTGTATTAAATGAATTCATAGCCAGGTAAGAGCTATGAGGTGTATGTGTTTTGTATAACACTAAATGATGATAATCCTTGTTGATAAGATAACATGTATCACCAGCATGATGAGAAAGGTCTGTTGACCTGATAAAGGCTGAGTGTCTAGTTGAGGTGTTATCCTCTGATGTTGAGATAAGGGATTTCCATCCCATGATGATAATGTATACCTTGAGAGGCAGTGGTATTCTATGATATGGATTTGAGATCCCATGGTAATGTGATAGTAATAATGTGACTCAATGTTGTCTATGTTTTATAACATGTTTGCCTCAACAATCCACATAAAATATACTAAGTAACTACAGTGGAACATTTCATGTAGTTTGCCCTGGCCATTGATTCATCATCGTCAGTAGTTGGTGATGGTGAAATAGGTTTATCCTGCAGGATTACCTAGAGCGCATATTGTTGAATATGCAGGGTTTCTCCTAGCCGAAAATAGGAGGATTAGAGTACAACTACAGTTGTAGACTCAGTATTGTTGTAGCATGGTGAATAGGCCCACGGCTCAGTGTGATAGATCATGAATGCATTCATGTCTCAAGAGCACGGTGATCAGGCCCGTGGCTCAAATATACTAGCGTCGTGACCTGTACCAAGGAGGGCTAGATAAAAAGGGTAGACTGCGTGAGCTAACCCTATGGTTGAGGTCACTTAAGAAAGAGATTGCGGTCCTACTTTAGTTATTGTGCACTGACAATGAAAAGGTGAGGTTGTCGAGTCTAGCTCTTCCATTGACCTTGTATGACACCTATTTTTGGCCTCTGCAACCGAAGGTTGGATTTGAGCAGTACGAATCACTTTCTCAGGGCATAATAAAAAGTAATCTAGCCAAATAGTATATGTACTACTTATGGAAAAACACGGAACATTGGTTGAGACCTTTCTTGTATAGATGATCCAGTTATATTTTGCAATTATTTGTATGTTCCTTATATCTTGCAATAAGTTCTTATAAAGCTTATCTTGTCAATCATGTTCCATAAAGAATATCTGGTTATAGGCTTTCTAAATATCTTGGTAATATTAGTAATAAAGTTAGTCCTGCTCAGTATGTTGCTCTTATAATATGCGTATATCAGTTATCTACTTTATCTTCTTTAACCTTTCTGAAGTTTTATAGTTTCGGCGAAGAGTTATGTTTCTCGTTGGGACTGTGTGTCTCACCCTACTAGCTTACAACCTTTTTAGGTGATCGTGCTAGACGTGGTGGTGGTCGTGAAGTTGCAGCTGAGCAGCAAGAAGAGCAGTAGGAGGCAAGAGATGGATATGCTGTTATTTTGGTTGTTTAGTAGTAGAGTCCTAGAGTCATCCATGTACTCCCAGGTCCTCGAAGGTGTTTTGATGACGTTTCACGATGTATAGCTGTTGTAGCTTTGTATATCCTATTGCTGGCCTGATGTGGCCTATTGTGTATGTATAAACAGGTGGTGACCTCTTTGTACTCACAGGACAACTGATTCCTATAAGTTGTGGACATATATCCATGCTTGTGCATATTTATATAACATGTTTCCTTACAGAATGAGGATCTGGATGTAATAGTTTTCTTTTATCTATTTTTCCATAATCAGTTTAATAAACCTGTGTTATCAGTAATATGTGGTTTTATGGTGGTTCCGTGCATTTTTTCATGACGTCTTGTTGTCTGTGTGATAGCAGGATGTCACACTTATGTTCCAAGTTTGGTCCTGATTGAATGTTGTTTGAGCAATGTTCCTTTGTTTTGGACCAAAGTGCAATTTACCCAAGATGAAGGGTTATATTACAAAATGTCACTTGTTGAATGTGCATTAAGTTATTTAGCATCATAACAGAGATATTGATGCTAAGGGGCGTCTTGTGGAAAGCCTAAATTACAAGTTGCAGCTTGTTTGAATAATGTTAGTGCATTATGCACCAATTTTGGTACAAATTGTAATTTACCCAAAATGTAAGGTTAATATGCAAATTACCACCTCTAGAGTGTTCCTACTCCCTCCTAGTATCATTTAGAGGATATATAAATAAGGAGATACCATGTTTCAATCAATTATGAGTGATGGTAATCTTGGTGAATAAATGACCAAGAAAAGGGGTTGAATAAGAAACCCTAACTTGAGTTGTATCAAGTTGAAAAGCTTATATATGAGTGCATATCGGCCAAAGAGCCATAAGACAAGCTTCATATAGTTTTGTGGACTCTTGGCAAAGGCCATGTTGTGCAAAGCACCTCAAATAGGTGAGGTGTGTTGGGTTACAACTTTCTTAGTAAAGTTGTATCGGGTTGTGAATAAAGTGATGATTTAATTGATATATCTTATTCAAAGGGATATGTAATGGACGAATTTTCATCCCAAGGTTATCCTCAACTGTTTTTCATGTCAAAATAAATGTTTATGCATGCATGTACACGTGTCATCCATGCATGGACATGTGGCACCTACTAGCTCAAATTGATGACACCTCATTTTTGACACCTCTTCATGAACAACAAGTATATATACCCCTAATTTCACCCTTAAGTGAAATTTTTTGACTCTTACCACCCTCCTTTCCTAAGGTATCATGCATAGAGATATTGTATCATGCTGTAATTATGTGGTATCGTGCATGGGCCTTGGGTATCTCTCATAGCAAGATCATATCGCCCATGTAGGGTGATATCGGCCAAGAAGGGTGATATCAGACATAGTGAAGTGTTTTTGGCAACAAGTGAGGGGGATATCGGCCAAAAGTGGTGGCATATCGTGCAAGGGTTGTGCGGTATCATGCAAAGGTTCTAGAGCAAGAAGGAGCTCAATACTTAACCCTAAGGTGAGGTCATGACCATCATCAACCTTGGATTGAGGCATGATTTTAGGGTTTTGATCTTCCTTTCTTTTCTTCTTCACCAATTGCTCATCCATGGTGATTCCTTGTATATGAAGGAGTTGTGAACGAGATTTGGACTTTTGATAAGTCATATTCAACCTTAGGAACGTGGAGCTTTGGATCTTGGAGCTTTGAAGTTGTTCTTAAGGTGGGTTATATAACTTGAACTCAACCATGTTATTATTCATCATCAAAATTGTTATACTTAATGAAATACTTTGAATTCCGCAATTTCCTGAAATATTTGATGAAATTATGAGTTTTAGTCGTTGCTTAGACCTGTTTCCATGAACTATAACTGTTAGAACGTAGGTCTAGAGCTTGACGAAGATGGTGTCACTTTGTAAAAGTGATATCGGGTTCAAGCATTTAGACAAGTAGCTCTAACCCGATATGGGTATGACTTGCACGATATGTCTTGCATGATATGCTTCCAAAAGATTCTTGCATGATAGGAAGTCAAGTATAGACTACATGCACGAAACAAGGTTAAATGTATACTTGTAATTTGATATGAAACCCTAATTTGGGTAACCCGATATAAGTGAAGAATAGCAAGTGCTATTGCACGATATGGTAGCCCGATATACAACCCTAGTTGATGTCTAGCCTGACATGGTGATGAGTTGATACCTCTTAAAACACCATGTGTGATACATACATGTACCATGTGCCCATAACAACCAACCCCAACCCGACATGGGTGTTGCAACCCAATATTAGATGATGTAGCCCAATATGGCTTGGTGCCCTTCACTCCTATCGACTTATGTAATGGGTTGAGAAGAGTTTAACCAATTGTTTAACCTATTACTCATCCTTAAGATAGGATGGTACCCTTGAAGGAGGAAATAAGATAAATATATTGGGTTGAGCCCGATATGGAAAACCCTAACCCATCACAACCAACCCTAGATGGTGAGCCACCCAATATAGTGACTAAATGCACCTCTAGCCTGACATCGTGATGGTTTAATACCTCATGCATGACATTAGTAACACATAGAAACACCTGTAGCCCGATATGGATGGTGTTCATATGCCTCTAGCCCAATATGGTGAGTGTGCATACACCTCCAACCCGATATGGTGAACATATGCAAACCTCCAACTCAAGACACCTTGTAAGGGTGAGGGCAAAACACTCTTAGGAGTGATGAGTGTAACACCAAGTAATGGTGTGGCTAATACGTTGATAGGTGAAACACCTAGAGTCATTGATAATGGACAACCTTATATCAGTAATGCCTCAAATGAGTCCATATCAATTGATGATGGTTGGATAATTCAAATGTGTGACTTATGACCAATACACTACAGGATAAATGTGATGGGCTTGTGCATAAAGTATTAGGATGGGAAATACCCTAATACAAGATAAGTTGATGAACTTAAGTAAATTAAAATTGATGAGGGAAGTGATACATCAAGACATGATACATATCACATCCAACACCTCAAGGATGATTCACCTTCATGTACCTTAAATCCAATATACATGAATGAGTAACACATGAAGTGTGCCATGTCAGTTGTTTACATTAAGATGTAACGAGTTTATTGCACTTTGATAAGTATAGGCTAACATACCTTGAGAAGGGTTAAGCCAAGTTAATAAAGTATGATGTAATCAATATTCTGGTAAGGATGAGAGAGAAACTCATACCTTGTGTTGATAATCATTTAATGATAAATGATGAGAATAAATAAGTATGATTGAATACTTATGATATCAATGTATGCTCCTAGATGTGTGGAGCAATAAATTAGGGTTTGAATTAATAATATGAACTTGAAACCCTATTCAGCTATAAAGGGAAACCTAAACCCTAATAATGGGAAGGTTTCATTTCTCTTATTACATAAGCCTTGTGAGGCATGTTAAATACTTGTATAAAAAGTATGATGATTAATGGACTTGTGAGCCATGTGAATAAGTTGTTTCCTAGTGAAAGGTGACAAGATGTGTAATGGCCTTGTGAGCCATGTGAATAAGTTGTTGCCTAGTGAGAGGTGACAATATGTGTAATGGCCTTGTGAGCCATGTGAATAAGTTGTTGCCTAATGAGAGGCGACAAGATATGCAATGGCCTTGTGAGCCATGTGAGATGCTTGTGCAAAAAGTATCATGTATACCTTGGTATGAGGACCTAGAGGTAACACTTACCTGATAAGTGGTAACAATGTTTAGTGATGAACTAAGGGTTTGAATACCCAGATCTAGTAATCATGAGGATGATAATGTTAAGAGATGAGAATTCCCAGTAATGAGAAAGGGATTGAGATCCTTAATGTTATATGTGTTCTAAAGATTTGAAAAGTACTTGATAGATGTATTACACCTTTCTTTGTAGCATATGTTATAATAATTCTTGTATGAAACTTGACTGATGCTAAAAGAATAGATAATGTACTTAATTAATTAAGTGGAGTCTTATCATGTAGTGCCCTGACCATAGATCCATCAGCGCCAGAATTTGCTGAATGGTAAAACGAGTTGCTCCGCGGCATAACCCAGAGGACATATTTTTGAATATGCGGGAGTGATGGGCGCGGATATCCTTACAACCTAATGTGGGATTGACGTGAGATAAAAACGAGATCTCTCAATCCTTCATCATATGTGACGGGATGGATGTATCACGAATCTCCTGATGATGATGAATGTCGGGTAACTGTGGTGATAAACATAAAATCTCTTGATGCCAAAGAGAGTGTAGTTGACGCTGCAACTCTATAGTGAAGTTGCCAGTATACCCTGGAAAGCTATTTAGCAGTGATGCGAGATGTCCTGTCTGTGATCTCGTACTGACCGAGACAGATGAGGTCATGGATTCCGGCTCTTCCATTGACCTAAGTATGGAACTGATGCTTTACACCATCGTGTTCAATTGGAGTATGAGTGGTATACCTCATCTCCTCAGGGCATAAGTGTGATTGAAAAATGTAATCAGCCGTGTAGCATATTTGCTTAAGGATTGAATATGAGAAACATTGTTTGATGCACAATGTGGTTATACATCTTAGTTGATAGATGTTGTTTATGTTTCTTTACATTCCTTGCAAAGTAGATAGTTGATTTATAATTCTACCATGAGTAGATGCAATGTTCTCCTTGAGAAAGGAGGTTACTTCATTCTATTCATACAGTGATTTATCCTGCCTGTTAATATAAAAAGAACCTCTGCTCAATTTATAAATTCTTAATATTTGATAATAATATGGTCGACAGAGAGTTATATCTCTCACTGGGACAATTGTCTCACCCCGTGGGATCCAAAATTTTCAGGTGGACGTGCACGAGAGGTGAAAATCTTTCTGCAGAGGAGGAACAACAGCTGAGGCAGCAGTGACAGCTCACGTTGAGTGTATTGTCTGCCGTCTTGTAGATAGAAGTCTTATGTGTCGTCTCTGTACTCTCAGGTCCTTAGATTTGGTTCGTACTAGTTTCATGAATAATCTGAGATTTTGGCTTTAATGTTGGGAGGTTTTATGTTGCTCCAGTATGTGTTTTGAAAGAGAAACTATTATATGTTGTCCTCGAGATGAGATGAAACAATGTTGTACAATGTAAATCATGATATGTATGAGTTTTAGATATTTCTAGTAAAAGTTTTTCTGGACAAGGATCTCCTTGCAAAATGGTTTTAAATTTTAGTAATTTTTGTTAATCCACCAACTATGTTTATTCTGCTTAATTAGTAACGATTTGTTTGTCGATTTGATGACAATCATTTCAAGTTTTGGCATTAGAGCTTAAGGTTCTCTGAGTCTACAGAGACATAGGACTAAGGTGTTGAGTCTGTGTTAGTGTCCTCCAGTATACCCTGTAGTGACTTCTGCTTATGCAGAAGAAAGGGTAAAGTTTATGAATGATTGGAGAACACGAGGAACACATTGCTGAGAGCAATGTTTCTACACCTAGAGAGGGTGCAAGGGAACAGGCAAGAGAAGAATGAGTTCCTGAGAATTCCCATCATGATCAGATCAGGATAGAGAATCCTAAGATTATGCTCTTGATAGATAGGTTCAGACAACAGTGATACATATAGTAGACTGGTACTAGCATTATAACCTAGGTTACCAATCCTCAATATGGAAACTTTGGGCTTTGAAAGGGTCCCTGAATGACATAGTCATGTTGGAACAGTGGAAAATGTGGGAAATATTAACATATGGCGAGAAGTAGACTCTGCCATAAGTTTAGACAAATAGTATATTTGTGATGGTAGTGTCCAAGGAGGGGCAGTAAGCTGAGAATTAGGGAAAGGTCTCTACAATTCTAGAGACATTTGCCTAGTGTTCTAAAAAGCCAAAGTTTTCAATGCCACCAGTGCAATAAATGCCTAGTGCACTAGGGAAATAGCCACTAAGTAAAGGAAAAGGTCCTAACTTTCTACCAGTAAGAACTCCTAGCTTAGCTTTTACATCAATACTACGACCGATAAGACCATGGTACGAGGACAAGACATGTTATAGATGTGTACATGTTGATCATACTAAACTCTATTGTTTAGTAAGAAGGGAGGAAATGACTCAACAACCAAGGTAGGCTCGACAGGGCTTACAAAAGTCACAGCCTAGTAGTGTAAAAAGGCAAAAAGTTACAACATGAAACAACTAGACTCTATGTGTTGAGTCAACCTAAAGCGATGGATGACCGTGAGGGGTAATAGTCAGATAGAGCTTTTTCATGTTGACATGCTTTATTTTGATGTTACCTGATAATCATAAGAAGGATTGCTATTATTGAATTTCTTATTGATTGTCCTATGGGGACATAGGGAAGAAAGGATGAGAACTAGAATTTATATTATGTTCAGTATTCTTTTAAATACTTTACAATATCTCTTATCTTTGTGAAAGAGGATGAGGTATAGAAGTAATGCCTGGATAAAATCTAGGAATGCTAAGTCTTGTGTTTGTGATGATACAAAAAGTAAGGAATATGATAGTAAACATAGTACATACTACCTAATCTCAGTACTTTTATACCCTATCTAGGTATTCAACTATTGAAGATAAGGTAAGTATGGAACTCTTATATTGTTATCTTTCTGATTACTCTGATCAAGTAGTCATTTTGAGACATCTAGTGAGTATAAGGAAACTAAATATATGGTATGGACATTTGTATCACATCCTAAGTGCAATAAATGGAATCTGAGATGATCTCAGATCAATCTGTGTGCATGAGGAAGTAAAAGAATATAATCCTCATGATAAGAGAATGAGAACAAGGGAGATGATCCATATTTGATAAAGCCTGTGTGAATAGTAAAGATCCTTTCCATGATATGGAAATGGAAAATGTGATAAAATCCCAAAATGTTCATGGACATGTTAGACAATAACAAAGAAAGGAGTGATGACATGTAATCATCCTTATAATTTCTATGTTGATGGCAAGGAACCTAGGTTAAACAAGAGTAAATGACTCATGAACAGTTGAAAGTTCATGCAATAATTAGAGGAGATGATAATCTCTTCTCTTTGATAAACTACCCTAGGTAATGATGGGGGTGATAAGAGGAATATGTTTCTTTGTGTTCTCCCCTTTCAGGTACATGGCAGTCAAGTGAGTATGATGACGCTTGATGTGTATGGATAAGAAATAATTAATTGATGGATACTTAGAAAAGTATCAATTCGTCTTGGACTTTGGTTCCAAGATAAAGATATGTGTAACAAGTAATGTCCCAAAATGAAAGAAATATGAAGATGTGATGTGTTTTCGACACATGTGATGAATACCAAGGTAAGGAATTCTGGTATCTAAGAAATATCAGGTGGTATGGGAAAGTCAAAACATAACTCCTAATCAGATGATTTATGTTGGTTACCTAGAATGGCCAACTGTGAAATTAGTCTAGTTACATAAAATAGTATGGACATCATATGTTAGGGGTTTATGCTATGCATAAACATAACATCGATAAGGATGTACTAATTGAAGGAACAATAGTAAAATCATTGTGGGAAAAGCTTATCAAGCTAAGAAAATAATTCCTTAGAATACCCCTATCTATATCTGTTAAGGCAACTTATATATAACATCTAGAGATACCTCTAAGATAAGTTCTTAATTGATAAGTAACCTCCCCTTATGACAAGAGAATGTACAACTAATGAGATAGTTGGTACAAGTCGTAAGAAAGTTTAGTGTTGTGTTAGCAGATTAGATGGCACAACAGATGTATGATAAGACTTGTAGTCCCAAGTGGGTGACAGAACGTAACTCTGGTCTTTCCTTAGAAGAAAAATGCTAAAATGAGTAAGGAGTATGGAAGACTCCCTAGAATCAAGAATCTTATCACATAAAGGATGTGGGTCAATGAGGATTGACACCTAAATTATTCAAAATAAGAATAGTACTTCTCTAACTTAGAATGTGCTACTTGACAAAATATTGACTCTATAGTCAGTAATGGAAAGGACAATCGAGTATGTGTCATGTGTGACAGATTCTATGATGACCCTAAATGAAAAAAAATTATGTTGATCAAAGTTCTATGACATATCCATGACATTGAGATGTTATGTGGAGACTTGATGATATGATGAATGAATTATATCTGTCTCCCTTTACCTGGGATTTAGGGGACAAAATCCTTGTTAGGGGTTTATAACTTATAATGACACTGACCTGGGTTATGAGTAAACCCTGTTTGTTTTGGGTTAGTAGGTTGATTAGAACTTTAATATAATCCTCTAAGGTGCTTTGTTATCATGTGACAGACTTATGTTCCAAGTTTGGTCCTGATTGAATGTTGTTTGAGCAATATTCCTTTGTTTTGGACCAAAGTGCAATTTACCCAAGATGAGCGGTTATACTGCAAAATGTCACATGTTGAATGTGCATTAAGTTCTTTAGCATCATAATAGATACATTAATCCTAAGGGTCAGCTTGTGGAAAGCCTAAAAAATTACAAGTTGCAACTTGTTTGAATAATGTTAGTGCATTGTGAACCAATTTTGGTACAAATTATAATTTACCCAAAATGTAAGGTTAATATGCAAACTACCACCTCTAGAGTGTTCCTACTCCCTCCTAGTATAATTTAGAGTAGAGATAAACAAGTATAAACCATGTTTGAATCAATTATGAGTGATGGAAATCTTGGTGATGAAATGACCAAGAAAAGGGGTTGAATAAGAAACCCTACCTTAAGTCGTATCAAGTTGAATATCTTATATATGAGTGTCTATCGTCCAAGGATCCATAGGACAAGCCTCATATCGTTTTCTGGACTCTTGGAAAAGGCCATGTCATGCAAATCACCTCAAGGAGGTGAGGTGTTTTGGGTTACAAATTCCTTAGTAAAGTTGTATCAGGTTGTGAATAAAGTGATGATTTAATTGATATATCTTATTCAAAAGGATATGTAATGGACGAATTTTCATCCCTAAGTTATCCTAAACTGTTTTGTGTGTCAAGATAAATGGTGATGCATGCATGTAAACGTGTCATCCATGCATGGACATGTGGCACCTACTTGCTCAAATTGATGACACCTCATTTTTGACACCTCTTCAAGAACAACAAGTATATATACCCCTACTTTCACCCTTAAGTGAAATTTTTCGATTCTTACCACCCTCCTTTCCTAAGGTATCGTGCATAGAGCTATTGTATCATTAAGGAGTTATGTGGTATCGTGCATGGGCCTTGGGTATCGCCCATAGCAAGATCATATCGCCCAAGTAGGGTGATATCGGCCAAGAAGGGTGATATCAGCCATAGTGAAGTGTTTTTGGCCACAAGTGAGGGGGATATCGGCCAAGAAGGGTGATATCAGCCATAGTGAAGTGTTTTTGGCCACAAGTGAGGGGGATATCGGCCAAAAGTGGTGGCATATAATGAAAGGGTTGTGAGGTATCGTGCAAAGGTGCTAGATAAAGAACGATATCAATACTTAACCCTAAGATGAGGTCATGATCATCATCAACCTTGGATTGAAGCATGATTTTAGGGTTTTGATCTTCCTTTCTTTTCTTCTTCACCAATTGCTTATCCATGGTGACTCCTTGTATATGAAGGAGTTGGGAACGAGCTTTGGACTTTTGATAAGTCATCTTCAACCTTATTAACGTGGATTTTTGGATCTTGGAGCTTTGAAGTTGTTCTTAAGGTGGGTTATATAACTTGAACTCAACCATGTTATTATTCATCACCGAAATTGTTACACTTAATGAACTACTTTTAATTCCGAAATTTCCTGAAATAGTTGATGAAATTATGAGTTCTAGTAGTTTCTTAGACATGTTTCTATGAACTATAACTGTTAGAATGGGGGTCTAGAGCTTGAAGAAGATGGTGTCACTTTGTAAAAGTAATATCAGGTTCAAGCATTTATACAAGTAGCTCTAACCCGATATGGCTATGACTTGCATGATATGTCTTGCACGATATGCCTACACGATATGCTTGAAAAAGATGCTTGCATGATATGCTTGCACGATAGGAAGTCAAGCATAGACTCCATGCACGATACAAGGTTAAATGTATACTTGTAAGTTGATATGAAACCCTAATTTTGGTAACCTGATATAAGTGAAGAATAGCAAGTGTTATTGCACAATATGGTAGCCCGATATACAACCCTAGTTGATGTATAGCATGACATGGTGATGAGTTGATGCCTCTTAAAACACCATGGGCGATACATACATGTACCATGTTCCCATCACAACCAACCCTAACCCGACATGGGTGTGGTAACCCAACATTGGATGGTGTAGCCCGATACGGCTCGGTGCCCTTCACTCCTATTGACTTATGTAATGGGTTGAGAAGAGTTTAACAATTGTTTAACCCTTTTACTCATACGTAAGATAAGATGGTACCCTTAAAAGAAGAAATAAGATAAATATATTGGGTTGAGCCCGAAATGGCAAACCCTAACCCGTCACGGCCAACCCTAGATGGTGAGCCACCCGATATGGTGATTGAATGCACCTCTAGCCCGACATTGAAACATATTGAATCTTAGGATCCAATACGCAATTTACCCAATTTTATACTTTTCTTTGCCTTCTAGTCCTTTTGGACTCTTCTAATAAATTTTGCATCCTTTTGAGCCTTCTTGGGCCTAAATATTGAATTTGAGCCTTTCTTGAGGTATAATTCACAAATTACCTACATTTATGTTTATGTAGGGGTTTTTGCACAAATAACCCATCTTATGAGATAAATGAGGTCTAATCATGCAATTTGACCATTAATTAGATAATATAAGTATATCATATTAATTTGGAGCTTTTTGGATAAATATACTAGTAATAATATGTGTTTGAGTGTATTTAACCCAATTAATTTTTCTCTCCTCCAAATAGGGTAAAAATGCACTAATAAGAGTATTATATGTTGAGATATGACTCATAATGTTTAGATGTGACTATATTTCGAGATATACCCTATTATGCCATTAAAAGATATTCTCTATATTAATTGCTCTTTTTATGCTTTATTATATGCTTTAATAGTCTATAAATTAATTAGGGACCTAACCATGTGATTTTCGAGAAACTAATGGCATAGCATCGTTCTAGGTGTTGTAATTAACCCATTTAAAATTTGGGGTCATTTGGACTTAGTTTGGCCCCTCAAATTGATTTTACAAGTTTTAATATGGTGCAACTTTAATATTTGAATCGTTTTCATTTAAATGGCATTTATTCGCCAAAGTCCGCTTTGATTTCTCTGTCACGTTCCAGCTTCCCATTTGATCTTGATCTGATGGCCAGGGAGTTGTCTTCCTCCTCTGGCTATGCATGAGACTGTGACCCTTGAATCCTCAGAGCCGTTTTCCCTCAACACTCGACCATTTTACGAGATCTTTCTTGCGTTGAGATCGTCTCTTTAAGCTGCTCATTTTGAGCTGTAACTCGTCGCCTCCCACACACTGTGTCTAAAGCACCTAATGGTGTCGGACATGTATCCTCCCCTATGCCATAGTTTTGATGCTTCACTCTTCCTCACCTATAAATGGAACCTCCCTCACCTCCGCCGGAATCATTGCAAGCTTTCTCTGGTTCTAATTTGCCCATAGATTCCATGGTTAGCCACCGCCACCCCCACCTTCTTCCTGACCTTGCGGTAGCTCTCCCTAGAACAAGGATGAACCAGCAAGAAAATTAATGGGTCAGTTGAGTTCGTTTTCCTCTCCTCTTCGTTTCGAGTACTTGAACATGCAATTTGGTTGTGAATCACGGAAACGCCCAAAGTGGCTGAGCATCTCCTCCACGGCCATGGCGCCTGGGAGAGGAAGTAGATGATCGACCATTTTTACAATTTTACCCTCAGATGCTCCTGCCTTCACGTTTTAATGCCAAGGGCACTTTGGTCTTTTGCCATCTTGTTTCTCGCAACCCACTCAGCCTATGTGGCATTTTCTTGCAATCTGATTGGTCCAGATTACTTAATTCATAGTAAATTGGTCCTTGCTCAGAAAAATGCAAATAAATAGTCGTTGGAAAGGATTTTTCATGTCGAATCTGATTTTGTAGTTTTTCAGACCTGATTCCCAATTATTTTTCGAAGTTACCTTGAATTCCATTTTGAGTATGTTAAATGTTCTAAAAATCATAATTAATGCATTTTAACTCCAAATTGAGAAATAAAATATGTTTACTTAATCAGTGAAACCTAAGTGAGCTTTTAGTCCTAGTTTTGAGTCCTAAATCAGTGGTTTTCGAATAAGGTCTAAAACGGGTATTTTCCTTTATACGTTATGCTTAATAAATGCTAATTTATGTGAAATGCTTGTAACTAGGTTTAATGGATGTTGATACAATCTAATTAGTGATAATGATGGATGTGAATCTTAAATGAGGTATGTGAAACTTATTTATGTATGTGAGCCCTATTTAAGTATGTGGATCCTATTTATGTATGTGAATTCTATTTATGGATGCGAACATATAAATGCACAATGCACCCTACTCCTCAGTTGGGCTTTTATCCAACCCTGCAGTCACAATGTGCTAGCCTTGATATCCTCCTATTGCCTCTATTGGTTCTTTATTTACTTGAATCTTATATTTCCAGTGTGGCTCATTTATTTGGATTATCTGAATAATGCTATGACCAATGTTGGCCCATTCATTTACTTGATTTAATTCATGGGTTTTATTCCCCAATGCTATGATGCTAATGTTATCTATATTTTCACTACATCCAAGTGAGCTATTTAGCATGATGTATTTTTGGCCAAATGACAACGTAGTGTACATGAATACAAACTACCCATAGTGGGCATGAGACCAGGGGAACGCTAAAATTCTCCCCAGGGGAATGTTAAAATTCTCCCCGTTTTAGATATATTTTGGAGGTTAGGGGATCCTAAAAATTCCCTGTCTCCTCTTGGTGTAGGTCTGGTAGGTGCCTCACCCTGCATTGGTGTGATTTTGTGTCATAATAACATTCATGCTCTATGACTATTTATTTTTGATTAAATTATGGCAGTTCTCAATTACTTACTTGATTATTTGTCTCATGCTCTTGAAACCCGTTATTATTGTTAATCATTTTATTATGCAATGTTGTTCATTATCATTTGTCCTTTTCCTTTTGAATAACACATACTTTTATCTCTCTTGTTGGGTGATCCCAACCACCCAGGTATAGGATCAGAATACGTAGTTGAAGCATGGTGAACCAGCCTAAGGCTAGGGATAAGGAGTTCAACCATCTAGCTTGGATTTAGCTATAGTTGATGATGTTTGGAGACAAGTTGAATGGGTTTGAGTCTTCCTCTAGCCATATCATGTTGTTGTTGTGTAAAAAGTTGTACACCCTATTTGGGAAGATTTTATGATGTGCCCTTTATATAATTATTTTGTCAAAGTTTTATCTTTCACTACCTACACATTGGTGTTTTTGTTTGCCATGAATTTTTAGTAAAGATGTGTGTGGTCTTTATAGACATGGTGATGGTTTAATACCTCATGCATGACATGAGTAACACATACAAACACCTCTAGCCTGATATGGTGAGTGCTCATACACCTCCAACCCGATATGGTGAACATATGCACACCTCCAACCCGAGACACCTTGTAAGGGTGAGGGCAAAACACTCTTAGGAGTGATGAGTGTAACACCAATGGTGTGGCTAATACGTTGATAGGTGAAACACATAGAGAGGTTGAAATGGACAATCTTATATCAGCAATGCCTCAAATGAGTCCATATTAATTGATGATGGTTGGATAATTCAAATGTGTGACTTATGACCAATACACTATGGGATAAATGTGATGGGCTAGTGCATAAAGTGTTAGGATGGGAAATACCCTAATACAAGATAAGTTGATGAACTTAAGTAAGTTAAAAGTGATGAGGGAAGTGATACATCAAGACATGATACATATCACATCCAACACCTCAAGGATGATTCACCTTCATGTACCTTAAATCCAATATACATGAATGAGTAACACATGAAGTGTGCCATGTAAATTGTTTACATTAAGATGTAAGGAGTTTATTGCACTTCGATAAGTGTAGGCTAACATACCTTGAGAAGGGTTAAGCTAAGTTAATAAAGTATGATGTAATCAATATTCTGGTAAGGATGAGAGAGAAACTCATACCTTGTGTTGATAATCATTTAATGATAAATGATAAGAATAAATAAGTATGATTGAATACTTATGATATCAATGTATGCTTCTAAATGTGTGGAGCAATGAATTAGGGTTTGAATTAATAATATGAACTTGAAACCCTATTCGGTCATAAACGGAAACCTAAACCCTAATAATGAGAAGGTTGCATTTCTCTTATTACATAAGCCTTGTGAGGCATGTTAAATACCTATATAAAAAGTATAATGATTAATGGCCTTGTGATCCATGTGAATAAGTTGTTTCCTAGCGAGAGGTGACAAGATGTGTAATGGCCTTGTGAGCCATGTGAATAAGTTGTTGCCTAGTGAGATGTGACAATATGTGTAATGGCCTTGTGAGCCATGTGAATAAGTTGTTTCCTAGTGAGAGGTGACAAGATATGCAATGGCCTTGTGAGCCATATGAGATGCTTGTGCAACAGTTATCATGTATACCTTGGTCTAAGGACCTAGAGGTAATAGTTACCTGATAAGTGGTAACAGTGTTCAATGAAGAACTAATGGTTTGAATACCCAAATCTAGTAATCATGAGGATGATAATGTTAAGGGATGAGAATTCCCAATAATTAGAAAGGGATTGAGATCCTAAATGTTATATGTGTTCTAAAGATTTGAAAAGTACTTGATAGATGTATTACACCTTTCTTTATATCATCTATTATAATAATTCTTGTATGAAACTTGACTGATGCTAAAAGAAGACAGTAATGTACTTAATTAATCAAGTGGAATCTTATCATGTAGTGCCCTGACCATAGATCCATTAGCGTCAGAATTTGCTGAATGGTGAAACGAGTTGCTCCACGGAATAAGCCGGAGGGCATATTTTGGAATATGCGAGGGTGATGGGCGTGAATATCCTTACGCCCTAATGTGGGATTGACGTGAGATAAACATGAGATCTCTCAATCTTTCATTACATGTGACTGGATGTATCATGAATCTCCTGATGATGATGAATGGCAGGTCGTTGTGGAGATAAACATGAAATCTCTTAATGCCGAAGAGAGTGCAGCTGACACTGCAACTCTATAGCAAAGTTGCCAGTATACCCTGGAAAGCTATTTAGCAGTGACACGAGATGTCCTGGTTGTGGCCTCGTACTGACCGAGATGGATGAGGTCATGGAGTCTGGCTCTTTCATTGACCTAACTATGGAACTGATGCTTTACGCTGCTGTGGTCAGTTGGAGTATGAGCGGTATACCTCATCTGCTCAGGGCATAAGTGTGATTGAAAAATGTAATCAACCGTGTAGCATATTTGCTTTAGGATCGAATATGAGAAAAATTGTTTGATGAGTAATTTGGTTATACATCTTAGTTGATAGATGTTATTTATGTTTCTTTACATTCCTTACAAAGTAGATAGTTGATTTATAATTCTACCATATGTAGATGCAATGTTCTCCTTGAGAAAGGAGATTACTTCATTCTATTCATACAATGATTTATCTTGCTTGTTAATATAAAAAGAACCTCTGCTTAGTTTATAAATGCTTAATCTGTGATAATAATATGGTCAACAGAGAGATATATCTCTCGCTGGGACAATTGTCTCACCTTGTGGGATCCACAATTTTTAGATGGACGTGCACAAGGAGGTGAAAATCTTTCTGCAGAGGAGGAACAACAGTTGAGGTAGCAGTGAAAGCTCAGGTTGAGTGTATTGTTTGTACGGGTGTAAACGGTGTGGGTACGGTGTGGGTTTGGCGATACCCATACCCATACCCATATAATTTAGCGGGCATGGTTCCAGTTCTAGACCCACATAATACAAAACTTGGACCTGCACCATACCTATACCTGCAATAGTAGCGGGTATACGGTGCGTATGCAGGTAAGTGGTTCTATAAAACATCATATTGTTTATGTAAGAGAAATGACTGTGTTATATATATTTAACACAACAAGATATTGTTATCATATAGTATAATAACATGTAATAGTTATATTAGACAATGCTATATTCTATATAATAACATTAATTGAGTGTTTGTTACATATTTGTAGTCATGATCATAACGTTTAATTTATGTAGAAAGTAATGTAAATTAGTAGACATTTTGATTTAAGTTTATATGTTCATTATTGTAACTAGAATAGTTAATTCTTAATTATATGACTAGTCTCAGCCTTATTGTGGTTAGAAAAGGATATAATCTCAATAATTATATTAGTTAGACTAGTAATTATGATATATATAATGTTCTTTTAGTAGTTACTTAAGTATAGCAGGTACACAGGTCTAGTGGGTTTGAGTCCAAGCATACCCATTATTGGACCCGCTTATATGTGATTCTAAGGGTATACGGGTCTATGGGTATGCGGGTCTAAGGGTATACGGGTCTAAGGGTATGCAGTTATTAAAAAATTAGACCCGTGATGGGTTTTTTAAGGGTCTGGATTTGCGGATCTGTGGGTCTACCCGTACCCATTTACAACCCTAATTGTCTGTCATGTCTTGTAGATAGAAGTCCTATGTGTCGTCTCTGTACTCTTAGGTCCTTGGAGTTGGTTTGTACTGGTTTCATGAATAATTTGAGATTTTGGCTTGAATGCTTCATGGTTTTATGTTACTCCAGTATGTGTTTTGATAGAGCAACTATTATATGTTGTCCTTGAGATGAGATGAAACAATGTTGTACAATATAAATCATGATATGTATGAGTTTTGGATCTTTTAGTATAAGTTTTTCTGGAGAAGGATCTCCTTGCAAAATGGTTTTAAATTTTAGTGATTTTTTTAATCCAGAAATTATGTTTATTCCGCTTAATAAGTAACGATTTATTTGTCAGTTTGATGACAGATTTTTTAGAATGTGTCACGCCCGTGTCACTTAGAACAGATACAAAACATGAAGAAGTCAAATTAGAATAAAATAATTCCATCTGACTGGTCATGACCCAAGGGTTAATGACTCCTTATGGCTGGCTCATTACATAGAATTGAGTCATCACCTATTGTTTCCCCCTTCCTCTGCCAACCTGTCTTGAAGAACCTATTTGTGATGCATGTTCGCATCCTCTACCATTGTGTTTTCATTGTTGTTGTAACCCTTACTAACTTTGCTTTAGTTTCTGAGTCACTGATTCATCATTCACAGGGAAATACCACTTAGTGTGCCCCACCTTTCCACACTTGAAATAGGTCTTTCCCTCATACCATGTCCTAGACGGTCCTATCACGGACACTGATGTTGTAGTGTGAGTGCCTATAGGTGAAAAACTATGACCTCTGCCTCTGCTCTGTATCCATTGTGACTGACTCACTAACCTTTGTTGAGACTGAGGTGTTGAGTACCTAGGATTCTTAAAGCCTCCAAAAGATTTTCCTTGGTATTGTACATGCCTCTTCTTGGCCTTGGTCTCACGCTTCTCTAACACAGACCTCTCCACTCTCCAAACTGGCTCCATAAAAGTAACAAACCTCTCTCTATTCTCCAAGGATGACATTGTAGTTGTCATCTCAAAACTCTAAGTCTCCCCAAAGTGTCTGATCCTCTCCTTATCTAGTTGTAGCCATATGCAGACAGAAGGTTAGGAGCTCCATAAACTTAGCTTCATAAGCACTAACTGACATATATCCCTATAGGGAATTCTCAAACTGTATAATCTTCTCATCTAAGTATGTCTCCAGAAACTATTGAGTTACAAACTCTCATTGGAATTCTTCCCAAGTAAACACAACTCCTAACCTTTTCTCTTTCTCAATGGTCCACCAATGGCCAATAATCCCCTTTAACAAGTATACAACATGTTTAACCTTATCCTCTTTATGAATATTGAAGATTTTGAAAGCCTTTTCCAGCTCAGCCATCCACATATCTATATCAGCTGGATCAGATGTCCCTACATAATCCAATGCTCCTACAAGTCAAAGTCTTTCAAAAGTCTTTCCAGACCCATGAGTTTCGGCATTAGGAACGGTTACCCTAGGTTGGGTTGTACGCATCCTATCCATCACGCAATTCATTATAGTCATAAATTATCCAACCATGGATTTTAATGCAGGGTTGACTACATTGACTGGATCTACTTGAGGCATTTTTGGTATAGCCTCAACCATTTCTTGCCTTCTAGCACCACCTCCTGGTGGAGCAATACCACTTTCATTAACATGTTCTTCATGTTCTGTAGACATTTTATTCTCTTCTCCTTCTTCTTCTACATAAGCAGAAGTGACCATAAGATATATTGGAGGATACTAGGAAAGACTCATTCCCTAGTCCTATGTCCTTGTAGTCTCGATGAACCTATAGCTTTGGTACCACAAACTTATGATGACCATCGCCACACTAAATGAGATTACTCAAAACAAAGCATAAAATTATCACTAATAACAAAACTACACGAAACAGGGTAAATTAAAACCATTTTGCAATTTATATCTCAAGTTGAAGTTTATCACAACAATCATTCAACATAGGACATATATATTTCATATATGATCAAAAGTTGATACATTCCATGTTCAAGGTTAACAAACCACAACTATCACATTTGACACCATGTTTATATGTACAAGCCATTTCTACACAATCATGGCACAAGCCAAAATCTACATGTCAACAATTAAAATAGCAAAATCTCCCCTAAGGACCTGAGAGTACATGAACAACACGTAGGACTCTACTACAAAACTCTAGCACCAAATTCAACCACTAGCAGTCATTGTTCTCCTTGCTGCTCAGCACCTACACCGCAACCTCGATCTCCGCATCCACAACCACGTAAAAAGTTGTGGAACCCATGGGGTGAGACCAAATGTCCCAATGAGAGATATAACTCTTCATTGACGTCTATAATAGCAAGATACTAGAGTAGATAAGTAAAGCAATCAATACTAGTTAAGCATTTTAAGTACTTGTAATTGAGCAAAAGAACAATATATTCTTTTAAGAAGAATATGAAGAACATGCATAAATGTTATAAACTAAACAGTACAATAAATAAGGCATGGGATCATCCAATGTGATTCATATTTGACTCTAAGAAAATAGGTTACAAGACTATATTATCACATTTAGTATTATGTCCTGAGGATTGAGATGTACCACTCAAATCAACGGACCACCGCTAAGTCAAAATCAATACCATATAATATATATAGAGGAGACAGACTACTCGGTCAGTTCGAGTATGCAATGTAGTGTCTTAATAGTCCCACTGCTAAACTTCAACTTATAGTCATAGTTATAATCCTGTAGAGACAGCAACTCGTAGTCAAAGTTATGGTCCTATAAAATACGTAGTTTGCCTTGGTACATAGCACAACACTAGAGAAAAGATTCAAACTTGGTTGTTCTATAATAAAGTATTATACCATTAGAACAACAATTTAAGGATATAGGGAGTTACCTCCACTGATACCCATCGTATTCAATGATATGTGCTTTAAATTTCTCATAGGAGTTACTAATTTCACCATCCAACTAGATATTGACACTAAAGATAGAACTATGGTACAGGTCAACTACATGATTAGGGTTTCACTTGATTAGATATACCAATTGGGCGTCTTTTAATGCATCGATCAAGTTACAACATATTAACCCTAAAAAGACTCTACAAAATTAATGTAGTATGCAACTTCAGAAAATATAAAACGTATTAGGTGAGAACTTGTCTCATTATTACATGGCACTTGTAATATTATCTTTCACAAGATTATCAACAATGTCACATCACTATGGGATATCGATCCCTCAATCACATCTCTACAAGATTTTACCTCAAACTGTGCTCATGGAATTAATCAGGTAATTAGAACCAAAATCAAAATTCTTGCACAATTAGTATCACATAATAACTTAATAATGCCCTTAATCGCCACCCTATATTGTATAGGGTTCACCATAGCATTCAATAGCTATTATATTCATCTCACCTACAAGTTAGTGTTGCATAATTAGGAGAGAGAAAATAATATTATGGAATACAATTTTCAATTAAAACAAACACATATATCACATGGTCACATGATTAGGGTTAGGGTTCATACTTAGTCAATTAGGGCTTCATAATTTTATTCATCCCCTAAATCCTAATATCATCATTACACACATATTTGGAGAACACTAGGGTTAAGTACCATCATTTATGATTAGTCATTTATATTCATGTAATTTTATATAACCTATTGCATTAATTAGTATCCATGTACACATTTGAGTGTATCAACATTGCTCCCATTACATGGTATCGTGACCTACAATGTTTGTAGCAGGTGACACTAGTTGTAATGTGTGTAAGGTCTATGTCATGGCCCGTGATGTGTGCAACATCTCTTTCTCTTTCTTGCAACATGCACAACACTAGTCTTACTTGCGATGCATGCAAGGCTCAATCGGGTCACAACGCATGCAAGCTCTATCACAGTCGCGACAGGCACAACCAAATTCAACCACAATGCATGCAACATGCCTTGACTATATTATGTACTCAGTGGCAACATGTGCATGATCTTGACCAGCAACGTGCACAATTGACTCAACTGTGATGCATGTAGAACTGTCTAGCCCACGACGATGTGTTTCTATCAAACATGCATGTAGCGGCCCTCTCTTTGAGTTAATGAGTTCTAGTCAACCATCTATACATGGTTTTGACCCAACGAAGGCCAAGGGATGTCTCAAAGATAGATTATATATATGCCCATCATCATAATAGGTTTAAACAAGGTCAAAATTGGGATTAAGAATAGGGAATACCAAACATCATCAAAGTGCAAAACACCTGAGATCATGGTGATGAACAACCCTAGCACTTGTTCATGAAACATTATCAAAATTATTATGTGTGGAGAGAGAAAACCATGACATTCATGCATGTTATCATCTTCAAAACTTATTTTTTTTTGTAGTAAATGAACCATATTTTAGATATTAATATTCCATAGAAGATGATTTAAAGAAACACACCAATCTATCATTTATTAACAAAATCGGGTGCTATGAATGTAGGGTAACTAAAATCCACTTCGGCCAAGGGATCACCTCTAAGAAGAAGAAAACCATGATCACAAAGGGGGTTCATGAAAGAGGAAAAACAGATATAGGCCGAACCAAAATAGAAAGGGAAAAGAGAAGAAATCATCCTCTCACTAGTTGCCATCATGTCGAAACACAGTCTAAGGCCTTTGTGAAAAGGACTTTTCTCTCTAAAATACCACCATGGATAGTCCACATTCTACAGGCAAGGAGGAATAAGAAGGTGGAGATGGAGTTTTCATAAAGGAAAACGTGATCTAAAGAAGAGATCACTTACCAAGAGAGGATTCTCTAAGAATCACCACCAAAAGTTATTCCCAGCACAAGATCTTCACAATCCAAGATCGATCACCCACCCAAGGTTGCAAGATCTGATCGTCCTTGCTTGTGTAGATTCAAGGGTGATCTAAAGGAAGAAGAAATACATTTGGGGATGAAAAATATTTCTGGTTGTGAAGAGAAGGGGTTATATAGCCAAAGAAGGAGGGATGTAAGTGTTCTTGAGGTATCAACACCATAGATCACCAAGGGACACATATACTTCAAAGAAATAACCTTATTTCTACTTGCATGCAGAATTAGAAATTTTCATATTTATCCATCCAACATGTCACCACCAACTAGGTCAGTTTCCCCCTTGTCTCGGTCGAGACACCTCCATCAATTTGTCTCGGTCGAGACGCTTCAAGGTTGAAACCCTAGCTCACATATGTACATGGTTGAGACACTCGAAGACAAGGTTTTTTGACCCATCACTTACAAGGTTGTCTCAGTCGAGACAAAACATCCAAGGTATGTGTTTTGGTCGCGACCTCACCAAAAGTGGTGTAGTGGTCATAACATCAAACCCTAGGATAGTCACCATATCAAGAAAACCCTATAACCTTAGAATCACCATAATATGTCACATCACCACACATGATTCAAACAAGGTTCCCCATAGCACCATCTTCTCTCTCATGATGCCAAGGTATAAAGAATTCTGTCTCTTCATGTGACATTTTGCAAGATACCCTCACCTATGAGTAAATTGCAAACTTGTCCAAAACAAGCACATATATTACAAAGTAACTCAAACATAACCCAAATTGGACCAAAATGAAAATGTAATCATGTCACATAATATTAAGACACCTCAAAGGATTATATTAAGGTTTAAGTATCTCATTATGAAAAGTAAATACATTTAAGCATTAAGCTAGGTCAGGAGTCTTACACGGTCTCGCAGAAGGTCCTCAATCACTTGGCTTAAGTATTCTCCACCCCAATCAGAACAAAATGCCTTAATACTTTTACCAAGTTGGTTATGTACTTCATTCATTAAATCCTTGAACTAGGGTTTTTGACTTGTGTTTCATCAAGTAAACATAACCATACCTACTGAAGTCATTAGTGAAGGTAATGAAGTATTGATACCCACCTCTAGCATTAGTTCTAAAAGGGTCACACACATCAGTATGTAGGAGTCCTAATAGGTTGCTTATCCTATCACTCTTACCAGTGAAGGGAGTCTTTGTCATCTTGCCCAATAAACAAGACTCACATATCTCTATTGATACAAAATAAAAAAGAGTCCAAATAACCATCTCTATGGAGTCTGGATATGTGTTTCTCATTTATGTGCCCTAGAAGACAATGCCAAAGATATGTTTGGTTTGAGATATCAAGTTTTTGTTTTTTGGTATTGTTGGATATGTGTGCAAGTTTTAATATTTGTAAACTCGAACACTACCCCGCAAGTATACAGATGCATGTAGTATTATCGAGGTTGTCCAAGGAGCAAAGGTTTGTTAGGCACAAGAGTATTGAACTTCAACAATATAGATCTTTTAAACAAGAGATGTTTTGTTATGTTAACTAAGAAATTTGAAAGGAAATCAACTAAAATAGAAAACACTTGTATTAAGGAACAATTTGTATTAGGGATTCTTGAGGGTAGGGTTTCACATCCACATCGTAACATGAAGAACAACAAAGATCAAGAATACTAGCAATAACACAAGGGAGGCATGTATCCTACACCCACCTCCTGGTGGTGTTGAACAATCCTAACTTTGTATACCACTCTCGTGGATATATTTAGATTAGGACTACAAACCTTTGTTCCCCAACACATACCAACCACTCCTGTGGTCAAGGTAGTGCAGCTAAGGTACATCTCCTTACTCCTATGCACATCATCCCAAATTATACAAAGAGAATAAATCATACATACAAAGTGGCCAGCAAAGCATGTAAAAAGAATTAAACATTGATGAACCTCATAACAACAAAACACCTAGCGTTATGTATGAAATTTGTGTTCAACAATGTTATGACATGGGAGTGACTTCCTCATGCCCAAGAATAAGAGATCTACTCGTCCACATTTGTAGAAAGTAGATATAAACAATAGAAAGTAGTGCTAGACATCATAATAGAAGGAAATAAACTTGGATGTTCGTGGAAGAAGGAAGATAGACTTGGAAGTCCGATCAAGGAGTCAAAAATCCTCTTTGTTTCTAGAAACTCTCCACAAAGATTCACTTCTAAGTGGAGAGAAGAGAACAATGGAGACCCTTGTTGGAAAAGAAGGAATAAGAGGAAGTTTCCCTCCCGAAAAATCAACTTTTCTCCCTGGGAACACCTCCAACTCATCCTCCATGTTCCTTGCTCGAGTCCCCTCCCAAATGGTCTAAAACAGTCCATGGTAATTGTCCCAAGATGGCTTGGGGTCGTATATATAAGCATGAGGTAGTTAAATTTGTGTTTGAGTGAAATCTATAGGCTGCACGGCGTGTCTTTTATAGGGTGTATTTTTTAGGACACGACATGTTTTATGTGATAACTGAAGTCTGGAGTGCATTATGGAAAGTTACACAAGGTGTCTTTAATAAGACACGGTATGTCTTTAATAAGACAAGGAATGTTGCTGTAAATTTGGGAGTTCTAGGTTCAATTTATAGATTGAGACACAAGGTGTCTTTAATAAGACATGATGTGTCTTTATTAAGACATGAGGTGTCTTAATTAAGGCATGGGGTGTCTTTATCAATTTTATCAACATTGATTTTCTGAATGTCTATATGATTGAAGAATTCGTTGATGGATGTTATGATGGTGTTTTCTTCCCATTTTGATGCCCAATTGTTGTACCTACAAACCAAATCATAGAGCAAGTAAAGACAACATTAAAGTAGAAAATATAGCATGATTAAGAGTGATTTTTGGGTGAAAATGATTTCGAAATGCAACCAAAGTGGTCCAAAAGATGATATGGAATACACACATCAAATCCCCCTAACCTTAAACCATTGCTTGTCCTCAAGCAAAAAGAGCATAGAAATACAAATGGAGAAATTCTCAAGTTCGTGCATAGATAAAATGAAATGAAAGATGTGTTAAAGACCAAATCAACCATGAACACACATCAAATCCCCCTAACCTTATACTCATAGCCATCAATTCAACTTAAACACCCAAGAAATATATTTTTTTATTCTAGTATGGGTCATCATAATTAAATTAACCAATCAATTAAACAACACTTAGTAGAATTTGGATGACCAAACCAAACAATTAGTGGATGTGCAACTCAAACTCTCAACTATTAAGATACAAATGATGAAATCTTAATTAAATTAACAATTTTAGTTGTACTCTCCTTCTTTCCCAAAAATGATATGATAATGGATTATGGGTTCCAGCACTCGACTGCTAATGTAGGCTTTGTCAGTTGGGGTATTTTACCCTCTTTTAAGACATACCACCTAACCATCATGGCCAAATCAAACTTACACTAGGCTTTATGATATGTGGGCAGTTTAGCCATCTTTTATGGGGTATGGGAGTGAAATAAGCTAAAAGAAATTATAAAATATTTCCACAACATAGGAGAGTCAACTAAATTGCAACATTAACTAGATTTCATTCATTTGTTTTGAAAATTTTCACCGAAAGAGTGGTTGAAAATGCACTAACAGCTTGACAAGGGAATCCTATATACTAAATGATCTTGTGAAGTTTATTTACTCACAAAAATTGAAACCATTACATGTTTTAAGAAATCAAGGAGGTGAAAGATGAATGTTTTGGTTAGAAGCATAAACTAGAGTTAAGCATATATTGATGGAAAAAAGGTTTCATTTGATTAATGTATGCCTTTTACAATTTCTACAAGTGATATTTCTCAACAAAAGAGGACAATCAGTTTGGCATAGAAAGGATTCAATCCAATATTTCATACTAGATTTTCCATAAGAAGAAAGGATACTAAAACAAGATCTAAGATAAAAAATATAAAGGGAAATAAAACTACACTACAGGCTAGTTGCTCCCCCCTAATCTTGAAATATGTAGTGTCCTCACTATAGAAATCAAACAAATAGAATAGCAACAGGGTACCTCATCATGGTGGAGTTGTCAAGGTGGAGGGCATGTGCTCTGATTTGAGGCTAGGAATTTTTGTGCCATATATCTACGCCTCTTTGTCAGTCTAGTTTTTATTTAGGACAAATGTGTACGCTTATGATTTGTAGTAGGAATAGTATTCTGGATTTCAATGTTGTATGTCCCTTCATTCTCTTGTTCAAAAGAATCAACATCCAATTCAAAGAGAATTTTGTCATCACTAAGCGTTGTATCAAATATGTGTTGTAAGAGGGCACTCGTCTTGTTTGAAAAATCACCCTTAAGCGCATATGCATAATTCTTGCTTTGAGGTTCAACATCATTGCCTATATTGGAGTCAACTTCATATGACATTGTATGTTATGGTGAAGAAGGTTCTTCTATAGCAGCTCCAGTCCTCAAGGAAACTGATGTTAATGTCTCCCTTATATCTATTTGTGATTGATTAGGCAAGAAACAAGAGGGTGCGTTATGATTGGCAAGAGCTTATTGAGAAATTTGATTCTCTGACATCCTAGTACGTGTGGCAATTTCATCCACCTTAGAAGAAAGTTATGAAATAACATCCTTTAGCATTTCCCTTTGTTGGTGAAGCTCATCATTTTTCTAAATTTGAGTTGAGACAAAGGTCTCAAGCATGGACACTAAACTCATCTTGGGCTGCAAATGTTGTTGTTGTTGGATGAAATTGTAGTTGACATCTTTGTTGGGCTTCAATATCTCTTCAAATTGTGATGGTGTTGCAAAACATGAACGAGTGTGTCCCACTACTCCACATACATAAAAGTTACTTCAGCAGCTTACTTTCCAAAAATAGAGCATGAAGAAGAAGGTTGGCTGCTCCAATCAGGACTCCAATGGCAATGATTAATTTCCATGTCTTCAATAATGGCATAAGTGTCTATATATGATTTGTTCACTAAACCACCATTCACAGCAACATCAATAGATATCCTTATATTGTAGAATAAGTCATTATAGAAAGTTTGAAATATAAGCCAATTGCTTAAACTATGGTGTGGAAAAAGACGCTAAAGATCTTTGAACCTTTCCCATGTGTCATACAAGGTCTCTCCATGTCTTTGCAAAAAATTGATGATGTGAATCCTCAATTGTGTGGTCTTGCTTGGTGGAAAGTATTTGGCTAAGAAAACTTTGTGGAGTTCCTCCCAGCTATTGATGGAGTTTCTTGGAAAAGAATACAGGCACACCTTGGTTCTGTCTCTCAACGAGAAGGGGAAAAGAAGAAGACAAACTACATCACTAGAAATACCATCTATTTTGAAAGTGATTAACAATTGTAGAAATTCAACAATGTGGAGGTTCCAATCCTCCATAGGTGTCCCTCCAAAATGATTATGTTGTATCATCTGTATAATTTTGGATCTGATCAAAAAAATCATTTGCCTCAATCGGTGGGATATTGATAGCCCCGTTGATTTTTGTAGCAGTTGGAACAATGAAGTCTTTAAGGGGATGGTCATCTTCCATGAGTGGTCTTTCTTCTTGAGATGGATGATCAGGTGAAGATGGTGGTAAAGACATGGGTGGTGATTTTTGTGAGTCTTATGGATCCATTTAAGATTCACTGATCCTTGCTTTTTGAAGGTTGTAAACATTGTGCTCAAGTTTGGGGTCCAAAAATGTGGATGGTTCAAGACCCATTTTGGATTGCCTCATATAGTCCTACAAGTAAAGAAGGCAAGTGAAGTACAAGAAAGAAAATGAAAGATACAAAAACAAGATCTAATGATGATGATCTTGATGTAAAAATGACAGTTGATATGAGATGTGGTAGGCTGACCTAGTCTTGCTTACTATTCAACAGTATTGATGCTCCCCAGCAATGACGCCAAAAACTTGTTGGTTGTGTGTGAAAGTTTTAATATTTGTAAAACCAAACACTACCCCACAAATATATGGGTGTGTGTAGTATTATCCAGATCGTCTAAGAAGCAAAATTTTGTTAGGCGCAAGAGTATTGAACTTCAACTGTCTAGATCTTTTAAACAAGAGAGGTTTTGTTATGTTAACTAAGCAAGATGAAAGGAAATGAACTAAAATAGAAAGCATTTGTATTAAGGATAAATTTGGATTCAGGATTCTTGAGGGTAGGGTTTCACATCCACATCATAACATGAATAACAACAAAGATCAATAATACAAGCAATAACACAAGGGAGACATGTATCCTACATCCACCTCCTGGTAGTGTAGAACAGTCCTAACTTTGTATATACCACTCCCGTGGATATATTTAGATTTAGACTACAAACCTTTGTTCCCCAATACATCCCAGTCACTCCTATGGTCAAAGTAATGCAGCTAAGGTATATCTCCCTACTCCTATACACATCTTCCCTGATTATACAAAGAGCATAAATCATACATACAAAGTGGCCAGAAAAGCATGTAAGAAGAATTCAACACTGATGAACCTTTGAACAGCAAAACAACTAGCATTATATATGAAATTTGTATTCAATAATGTTATAACATGGGAGTTACTCCCCCATTCCCAAGAATAAGAGATCTACTCATACATGGCTGTAGAAAGTAGATACGAATAGTAGAATGTAGTGCTAGACATCATAATAGGAAATAAACTTGGATGTCCGTGGATGAAGGAAGATAAATTTGGAACTCCGGTAAAGCAGTAAAAAATATGTCCTTACTTCTAGAAAATCTCTAGAAAGCTTCACTTCTGAGTGGAGAGAAGAGAACAGCAAAGATCCTTGCTGCAATTGTTGGAGAAGAAGGAAGAAGAAGATTTTTCCCTCTTGAGAAACCAACTTTTCTCCCTTTGAACACCTCCAACTCCTCCTCCCAATTTCTTGCTCGAGTCCCCTTTCAAATGGTCTGAAATAGTCTATGGTAATTTTCCTAAGATAACTTGGGGTCGTATATATAAGTGTGAGGTAGTTACATTTGCATTTGAGTGAAATCTGCAGGTCACACAGTGTGTCTTTTATAAGATACGATGTGTCTTATTTGATAACTGAAGTCTGGATCGAGTTCTAGAAAGTTATATGATGTGTCTCTAATAAGACATGGTGTGTTGCTACAAATCTGGGAGTTCTGGGTTCAATTTCTAGACTGGGACATAGGGTGTGTTTAATCAGACACGACGTGTCTTTATTAAGACACGAGGTGTCTTTATCAGTTTCAACAACATTAATTTACTGAATGTCTATGTGATTGGGGAATGTGTTGATGAATGTTATGATGCGTTTTCTCCCCATTTTGATGCCAAATTTTTGTACCTACAAGATAAATCATAGAGCAAGTAAAGAAAACAAGAAAGTGGAAAATATAGCATGATTAAGAGTGACTATTAGGTGAAAATGATTTGGAAATGTAACCAAAAGTGGTCCAAAAGATGATATACAATACACACATTAGGTATTTATCTTTCATATGTTTGTCTCCAAATCTATCAAGTATAGACCATAAAACATTGGGGCACAGCCATAAAATATTTTGTCTTTACTAAACAACAACAACCATTCTTTATGAGAAAATTTTGAATCCATTCTTGCCCAAACAAGATACGGATATGATGTTCCTATTAAAGGAAGGCACATAATAGTAATTCTATAACTCTATTACTAGCCCACTTGGTAGAGATAACTCATAGGTTACAATTGTACTGGCAAAAACTCTTGCTCCATTAGCAACATGCAGCTCAACCTCACCTTTCCCCAAAGGTATACTTTTTGTCAGACCCTTCATATTTGATAAAATGTGTGATCCACATTCAATATCAAGTACCTAAAATCAAGAAATAACAAAGTTAATGTCAATTATGTATATACCAAAAGTATAGATCTCTATTCTTTGCTTCATCTTCATAGGTTTCCTTACCCCTATCTTTATTTAGAGTACAGAAGACTTGGACATCAGCTTAGCCTCAAAACACTTCTTGGCCCTACCTTTATCCTTGGACTCTATCCTTCTTGTCACCATCATGGGTATGTACTTCTTCATTTGTGCTCTAACATTTATCAGAATTTCAGGAAACCCATACAGTGGTTTATCCATGTTATACAAGTTATAATACTTGATAAATTGACTATATGATTTAGGGAATGATTACAAAATCATATATGTGGCCAACTCTTGATCTAAAGGAAATCCTAGAATCTCTAGATGTTCCATATGCCCAATCATATTAAACACATGGGGCTCTATTGGATCTCCATCTATCAGCTTGTATACAAAAAATGCCTTGGAGACATCATACCTTTCTTTCTTATCATGTTATTTATTCAACTCATAGTTCATACATCTCGGCATAAGGGTTTTGGTGTTTATTGTATCATTGGCATGCTTCAAGTAATCATCTGTTTCACACTTAGGTGCATATGGAGTGGGTTCCACTGTCACTAGTGATTTAAGAACACAAAGAACACTTCTTAAAGTCCTAAACCATATATGGAAGTTTATCCGGTTAAGTTTGTCCTTCTCAGGGACATATAGCAACAACAATTTGTTTGTCATTTGATTCTACAAGTGAAATTTTGTAATTTTTCAAAACACTTTTGATTTGATTTGATTAATAAAAAAAATTATGATTTTTAATTAGGCCTCTAACTAATTATCTCTCCAACTATTTTGTTCAAATTGATATCCCTCACTATGAATTTGGAAGATTGTAGCAAACAATCTTCTAGTAAACCAAGACCTAAAAGATAATGTCAATACCCAACTAATGTTGGCACTCATAACCAATTATTAAGGTAGGAAATAGTTTCCAGTTGCATCTCCTACAATTATTAGATAGATGGTATGCACAATTCCTTACCATAGTCCATCTTTATGCTCCAGGCACATAATCCTATTCAGGTCACCTAGTTAAGCCTGACCCATAAGCCAACATGATAGAATATGCTCGCTACTAGGGTATACACACATAACTAATGCCACACTTCCACGAGATAGATGGTGTACCACTCTAGGGAATGCCCACACTTAATCGATGAAGCTTTGCATGTTTGTTGCTTATGGAAAGCATCTTATATATATATATATATATATATATATATGTATATATATTATGTATATATATATGTATGTATTTATATGTGTATATATATATGTGTGTGTGTATCAGATCACCATATATGTTTAGTATGTATCATATGCATGTTATAACCACAATTAAAACATGCAACAATAAGCACAAGCTATGGTTTTGGCCATCCTATTGTAATTCCTGAGCCACAAGGAATTACTACCACCTAAGGTCCACATCATATGCATCAACCTATTGTTAATGATGATCTATGTTGGAACCAGTCTGGGTCAATCAATTCAACCCTTGAACCAGTTGGTTGGCCTCCTAGTTGGTCAGTTGGTATCTTGAATGGTCATCAAGCCTCCTGTCCTTGTGACATCTAGACTCATCCAACCAATTGATTGGGACACCAGTCGATCAGTTGTCTCTACCTATCATCGTCCTCCTCAATCCTCTACTAGATTAGTTCATCTTCTAAACTGATCGGTTCGTCTGGTGCCTAATGTCCTCTTTGCCATAATAAGAAATAAAACTATCATAATCCTATTAACATATTACATGGTAGTTAGGAAACCTCAAGTTACATGTGAGGGGAGCATATGAAGGAAAGAACTAATACTTTTACATGTGGAAAAGAAGAGAGAGGCTCAATATGTAAATTGAGATATAAAGAAGAACAACAATGATAAATCCAAGCACAAAAGGTCTATGGGTATAGGACATAACCATACTATCCATCACCATCAAAACCATTTTAAGGTGAGATGTTTAAATTGCATATATATCATATCTTATATATATTGTATGTGGTATTTAATCAGATATGTACATTAATTATTTAAATATATGCATCACACATAAAAAATAAATGATAAAACTAGAATATGATCATATCTATTAAATCCCAAAGCATAGTAAATTAGTGTGGATCTGATACCACTGTAGGGAAATATGGCATCACGTATGGCAGCAGAAACAAAAAAATACTCACCATATTCCCCTAAGA
This sequence comes from Alisma plantago-aquatica, assembly GCA_963693085.1. NCBI lineage: Eukaryota > Viridiplantae > Streptophyta > Magnoliopsida > Alismatales > Alismataceae > Alisma > Alisma plantago-aquatica. The sequence continues at coordinate 726,268,771 of OY856410.1, read as the reverse complement.
CAATAGATCGCATCAACAACTATGAGACGGGAAAGAGGGTTTGGAGACATATACCTGGTCTTGGAGCAAGTACAATGACAATGCTTAATGCAACACGCTACTTCCTCAAGTTGCACCTGGACGGCTATCAACAGCGGCCTCGTGGTTGATCATCACAGACATTAGTTGATTTCATCCTCTTAGCGGGTGGCATAAGTCTCTTGTCCTTTAGAGTAGACCACGCAGACCACTGGGAACTCATGTCATTCTTTTAGAACAGACAAAATGGAGTTGTCCCTTCTAGTCAACATCTTAGCATCGACTTGGTCTCTAAATTGTCTATCCCTTGTTGTTCCTCTCTTTGATGGGTAGAACTTGCTCATGCTCTCTTAGTTTCCAAAACTAGAGAGGACAACAATTGTCAAAGCTTATTGTTGTGTCTTAGGGGAGCCCCCAGTACCTCTCTATTTATGAGAGTGACAAGGTCAGGGTTTTCAGTCAATCTGGGAGTGAAGAGACTAAATTTCATGAAATTTTCAAAAACCTGTAAATGTTGAACTAGTCGATTCAAACATGAGATGATTGATTGAATACTTGAACCAGGTGTTACAATGTGTTTCTATTTGCAATTAAATTGGTGAATTATATTTGATTAATGTATAACATAACGTCAGCATCAACCCTTGATCCAATCAAATTGATCAACCAAACAGTCGGTTCACAACCTGGAACGGTCAATTCATATATCTAAAATGATTAGTTCACTTGTTTGATTAATGCACAACATGAAGCCATCATAAATCCTTAATCCAATTGAAATAATCAACCAAATGGTCAGTTCACAACCTAAAACGGTCTGTTTACATATTTGATTCAATTAATTTACTTGCTAAACCAGTCATTTTAGAGATCTGATTGACAATGTTGGTTTAAATTGACCTGACTATTGAACCGGTTTGTAACGACCCCGCTTCTTGGTAACCCCCAATTAACGAAGACCAAGTAGTCAGAGCCACTATCCCAAAATAGGATCAATGGTTTTGCATATATTCAAAAATAATTAATAAATTCTACCACAACTAAGCTTAAAATAGGATAAAAAATTATTTTCACATACCTTAAAAATATAGGATTTGAGGGACTTTACCCATATAAGAAACTATCTATATATAATAATCCAATTCTTTATTGAGCTTTATTCGTTCAATGTCACTTTAAAGGAATATCCACTTTCTGATAAACCTAAAATGCCAAAAAACAAAATGTTGGTCAATATAATGAATTATACTTGTATGTGGGGGAACCAAAGTCTTGCATCTTATTGTGACTACATATTGCAATCAAATTATGATTTAACAAATCAAACTCTACATTTTAAACATAACTACTCAATCTCTACATATCATTGCCTCTGTATTGGTATTTTAAACATAACTACCTCTCTCATATGGTAGATCTTAAACTCTACATTTTAAACATAACAAATCAATCTCTACATTTTAAACAAATCAAACTCTATATTTTAAACATAACTACCTCTCTCAAATGGTATATCTTAAATAGCCCCTATGATCCTACCTTACAGGTAGACCACGACCTAGGGTTGTGTAGTTGTATGGTCCAAGCCAAGGGTAGACCAACACATCGACTCATGATAACCTGATGATCTTACCCCAGGGTAGACCATGCACTAGGTTATCCATCTTATCATCATAAAATCTATTGAGGAGGACTAGGATCGGAGCTAGTCATGCACATATACTTGTGGTGATAGTCATAGTCACTTTACAGCTGCATGAAATAAAGGTCAACCAAGCAGTTATTTCTAAGAAATGGATAAAACCTCAGAAATCACCATGAAACTAGAGTGATTAGTCATAAGCGTAACCACATAACTATTTTGAAGATCTCAAAGAAGCAATATATCCAAATCCAACTACATGTCCAATCAAGCAAGCCAATCAATCAATCAAGCAAACATTGATCCTAAAAACATGTATAATGTCTAATTGTCACAAACATATCCCAAACAACTTCTTATTGACTTGGGAGACCTTTCAACTATTTCTAAGTCTCATTAGGATTCATTAGGGCTTCTTATATCAATTTCTCAAACTTAATCCTTTTTAGGTCAACAAACACTAAAATACTTTTTCTACTCATAAAAACCCTAATTGCTCAAATTATCCACATTAAGAATCTTTTATACTCAAATAGGATTAGAATCCTCATATCTCAATTTTATTCATGAATTTGCACAATTAAAAACCATTAAAAGCCATATTCACCTAAATTAGGGTTTCCAAGCCCATTAATGATCTTTCATATACATGGAACCCTAAATTGAGCCAATTATGTACAAATATCATTCTTTTAGATCTAAATCTTCCTTTTATTAACTATAGGTTAGTATTGGCTTTAAAGTATCCAAATAACTTTCCCAAATCTCATTAATATCAAAATTAGGATTTTCCATTCATAAATGCATTAAATGTAGAAACTTTAAGAACTTTTTGAATTTCAAGCAGAATTAGGGATCAATTATATTTTTAATGGATTCCTTGCATTCTCCTTATCAATTTTCATATATAACTTTGTTCCATCTGACTTACCAATATTTTACTAAAATTTTCACAAAGTAAAGTGGTTATGGCTAATCAAATGATGCCATGCCAACATTTACCTTAATATCCTCAAAAGATCCCCACTGCACCAGTGGCCATCTTCCACATCACTCACCCACTACGAGTGTTAGGAGCCGTGGATGGACATTGCTGCCCTTTTTCCACCAAAGCATGGTCGGGGTATACTGGTCTTTACGTGCCAAGTTTTCTTCTTCCGCCATTCGACTCTCTCTCTCACGAACCAGACACTATGAGTGGCCAACTCAACTGTTGACCCAACATTCCTCCATGTCTGGGTGGCAGAAGAAGTTGGCTAAGCCTCTTCCAAACCCGGTCAAAGGTGCCTATACCTTCAATTCTGCTGGGGGTGTGTGGGACCACTGGGATGAGAAGAGCATCTACCGGCGATGTGGGTGGACCAAGTCTGGGGTGAAGGTCGCAACCCAAGCCAGAATTGATCACATGACTAAGATCGCAAAGTGTATTAGATCATCTCGGAGGTGATTGTGTCTCTGTTGGGGACCAATGACCCTCCTTTTATAGGTGGTCTCCCCCAAACGTGGTCCTACTGGCATGAGGATTTGCGTGAAGCTTCTAGAGCTCCCCAAACTACCAAAAACTTAGGTCATTCAGGGGCGTAATTCTCTCCCAAAGCCATTTGTGTTGTTTCCAAATCTGCACACAAATCATACTGCTAGAGAATACAAATCGAACAAAACTTCACCTATTCCCAGTTCTTCTCAAACTAGATGATGAGCAACCACCCTTATTTCACACGCCAAGAAAAACATTTTCTAATTAAATTGGAAAATTGCTACATAAAAGACATCTCTCTCACTTTAGGAAGTATTACAAATATCATATCTCCTAAAATGCTTATCTGTTTGATTCCAAATTTTTAGAAGAAAGTCCATAATGAATTAAACTACTTGTGTGCAAATTTTGGGACAAAATTCAAAAGTATGAGAGACTTTTCTTCATAAGCAAGTTATCTCTAAATAAGGCATATTTTATACATATTTTCTCTCTCTTACTCTTTTATTATCTTTATTTGGAGTCCTTTTACCATTAAAAATCTTATGGATTCGAAATCTCATCAATGATGATTCAATCATACAACTTTCCAAAGAATTCCACATATTTCTTATCATTATCTTAATTTATTTTCCTTTTTATATATTATTTAATTTCCTTCAATTTTCTTTCTTTTATATCATCTTGGACTCACTAACTTCATAGGGTCCATGAAATCATTTATGCAAAAAGGATTATTATTAAAGAAATCCGTTCAATTATAAAAGAAATCCGTTCAAGGCACATAAATCATACAAATTCCATATTCATACATTTAATGGAGAAATTTGCATTTCGACCCATTCAAGCCCAAAAATTGGGGTCGTAACATCCTTCCCCTCTTATAGGAATTTTTCCCTCAAAATTCCACCAAACATACAAACAATTTAGGATAGACTTTTCCATGTCCATCATTGGCTGTGGTGCTTCCAAAGAACCTTTATCATCATATATTCTTACATTTGAGTTCTCGCTCACCTTGGTATCTCATACCCTCATAGGTGACTCGGGATATGTCAGCCTCCCTTGAAGCTCAATAGGTTCAATGATCAACACATGGCTCAGGTAAACCACATAGTGCTCTAGATCAGACACATGAAATACATCATACATCATATTATCCTGAGGGGTAAGGCTAAACATAAGCAACTCCACTAATCCATCTTGAATGGACCTATGTATCGGGGATTCAGCTTACTTTGCTATAGCTCAGAGGGGTTGAGTTTTTCATAACACATGTTCACCCATAGTTTACTGCATGTCAGTCTGCTTCAATCAACTCACGACTCCTGTCAATCCTGAGCTTTCTCAGTCATTGCTTGATCAAAGTGACTTCATCTTCAAACAATGTGCTCTCTCTGACCTTCACAAGGTCCTCTCACCTACATCATCTTATTGAAGCAGTGACTGATGCATCCTCCTTTACGGAGCTTCTTACACCCCGATGTTGTCTATGGTGTCTATCATAACAAGAAAACTCTGGTAGGGGCAGGAACTAGTCCCACGAATCACCTTAAACGAGAACATATGCTCTCATTGGACCTTCTAGAGTTCAACTCATACTCTCTTGACTTTCTATCAGTCAGGGGTGATATGTTGTACTAAACTTCCATCTAGCATTGAGTTCTTCACGTACCTACTTCCACAACATGGAAGTGAACTTGATTTCATGCTCAAGATATTGAACTCAGATCATAGTGTAGTTGAAATATCCCTCTCTCTATCTCATATATATATATATATATATATATATATATATATATATATATATATATATATTATATATATATGTGTGTGTGTGTGTATGTATGTATGTATATATATGTATATATATATATATATGTATGTATACATACATATATATATATATATATATATATATATATATATATATATATATATATATATATATATATATATATATATGGTTCAACCAGATCTGTCACACTGGTAGTGCTCTCTCTTAGGCAAGGGATTAGGTCAACTTGGTAAGGCGATCTACCGTAACCCATATTTCTTCATGGCCTCTCTTGGTCTAGGGGATACCCACCACCATGTATTTGGTGATCTTCTCCCATTCCCTCTTAGGGACACCTCATTATTTCTAGCAACTCACTGGGTTACTGGTGTTCGACCTTCACCCTCTAGCATGTATGGAAACTGGGCACATGCAAATCTATATCCTTCTTCATTCCAGGTCTTCAAGGTACCAATGCAAACCTTAACCATCCTGGTTGTACCATGATATACAATGCACTTAAAATCATTAGCTCCTTGCATGACATGATTCCTTAAGGTTGACTCCTCAGAAACCCTAAAACACTCTAGTAGCGGGTTTCACCACCCTCTTCTCCTGAGAGGTGTATCTGAGATTCTTGTCATAGTCCTTTTATCTCATCAAGCTCTGGGCTGGCTAACTAGGTAACCACCAACTTGACCAACAAGTATGGTTGTATTTGAATGTTAGCCATGTAGGTTTAGTCCTCTAATGGTCGTATGGTCCACTTAGAAACCTCTTCTAGTCTCTCTACTGGATAAACAAGATAGTTGTACACCTAAGTTGTATCTTAGCTAAGAGTATATGCTATCGCATCAGTTCCCTTATATGCTAAGGGTGGTGAAAACATAAACCTTTATATACTATACTCATCACCCTCATCTTAGTTTTAGGTCTAACTGAGTCAAGAAAACTTCAAGCTCGTCATCTTGGTTATCAAACCCAAATTGGTAACTCAAAGATTCCAAACTACCCTAGATAGGTATGTTCTCATATTACCCTTGTTCTTCTTATGCTCTCAAATCACCTATCCAATATATTCTCCAAAGGGTGGGGTACTTTATTCAATCCTGAAACATCATCGGAGGGTTTCAACTCATATCACCTCACTCTTTAGTATATGGCATTTGTTTTGTCCTGTCTCTCACACCCATAATAAAATGAAATAAGCATTTGGTTGCAGTCCAAATATAGTGTTCATCCCATTCCAAGAGTAGATATGGTGCATCACACATCACCATCACTCTTTCCAATCGAAGTTGAAACATACATCACATGACTCTTCACCATGAACATCTTCATTATGGGTCTACACCCATGGGCAAACTTTCCCATCACCTCTGGATCTTAACATATCTCGTATGTACAGTCCTTAGTCATTACCTCAAGGTCTCTAAGGTGTCGATACTTTTGGGGTGATCTAACCCTTACGCATGTAGGGAGTGCCTCTCACATTTACCCCTTAGGCTCCATAAACTCATGAATGTGGCCAACCTCATAACCCATGGGCCTCGGGCAAAGGTAGTTTTTACCTCCTGACCCAATGGTCTTGTGCAGTCAGGGAACAGACAACCCCTACTCCCATCAGTCTTATCCCTACTTGACCTTAATATTGACTTAAGATTCTATCATAGTTCGTAACTCCTTGATGTTGGATCCTATATGGGTGATTGGATGCTCTAGAGGAAGGGTGAATAGAGTTAAATGCACTTAAACAAAATTTATTAGACCTTCAAGTTATTCATAAGACAAGGTTTTTAAATAGGAAATTTGAATGTGACTAAAACATGCATAGCAAAGGAGAGAGAGATTAAACATACACCAATTGATAAGCTATTTAGTGGTTCCACACTCTAAACTAGGAAAGAGTCAATCCACTACCTAGAGAGGTCAACCTCTAGGATTTTTTTTTTATTTACTTAGGAACCAACCCCGAGGAGGAGACACTTCAGTGACCCCACCCCGAAAATGTAAACCCAAGGGACATGAGCACTGAGTGGTCTGGTCACCCCCTCCCATGCCCAATTAAATTCAATTACTTTTTGTAGAGTGCCTCCGACGTGATTCAAACTTGGGTCCTTCATTAGGACTTGTTGAGCCGCGACCAGCCGAGCTACTCTGGCCGAACTACCTCTAGGATTTCTTAACCATTGCACTCTTATATTCATTCATAAGACTTATAATACATGACCCACCAAAGCACTTACCCATCCAATACAAAGAGTCTTCAACCTTAGCGAGGACTTATCCACTTTGCAAGAGTCTTCCGCCTTCTTCCAAGGACTTACCTACTCTTGCACAAGTTTTTAGCCTTCAAGGGATTACCCACTCTTCTTGGATCTTCAACCTTTGACTTCACCTTCACTCAGAGAAGCTTCCACCAAGGACTTACCCACTTGAGCAAGGAGTCTTTTGCCTTCACCGAGGTGTTACCCACTCTTTCTCTAAGTCTTCAGCCTTGATCTTCACCAGGGGGCACCTTCCCTTGTTCTTCTTCACCTCTCTAACCCAAGAGATGTTGGGTTTTAGGGGAGGCAGAGAAGGCAGCGGAAGAAAAAAATTTCTCCTCCCCAAACCCATTACAAGGAAATACGTCAACATCTATAGAATAGGAAAGGATGGTTTGTGGAATCATACCTTGTCCCGAGGCTTACTCGGCTACAATACCTCACAGCTTGCACAGTCTTCACCTCCAATCTTGGAGGGTGTCTGTGAAGATCCTGGTCGCATCGGGACTGACGACTCCTGGTCTCACCAGAACTGTCGTGATTGACATCTGTCCTCCAAGCGGTAGAAATCTCCCGCCTTTGAAGTAGTCCATACGGACCACCTGGAACTCCAATCTCCTTGTCCCACAAGGAATTGGAAGGAGTCGCACCCTCCTGTCAGCGTACTAGTCACTAACACACACTCCTGCTACCAATCACTTTCTACAGTTGTTTTTTCCTTGTTGTGCCTCCCATATTGGGTAGCACTTGCTCGGGCTCTCTCGGTTACCAAAACCAGAGAGATCGACAACTTTACAGAGCAACTGGTTGCACTGAGTTGTTCTTTGAGAAGCCCCCAATACCCCTATATATAGGAGGGTCATGGGACATGGTTCTCTATCCCGGGCAATATGGGACTAAAGCAGGAGTAGAAGGGTTCGAGATTTTCCACAAAAACAACCAACTGCACAACCTGAACTGATCGTTTCACAAATGAAACAGTCAGTTGGGGATCTGAGTCGGTCAGTTAACACCTCAACTGATCGGTTGGGACCCATGAAATGGTCGGTTCACTACTGAACCAGTCGGTTCGTGGTCCTGGTCAGTTCTCGATTGACTTTCCATCTTTTGTTTCTAATTGGTATCAAATACCAATCCTTGTTCCAATCAAATTGGGCAAGTGAAATGAAAGGAAAATTCTTACCAATCCTACTTTCCCAACTTGCTCGGTTGCATCAGTTGAACCGATCGTTTCAACACTTGAAGCAATCATTTCACCCTGTCCATGAGCCGATTGACTCACAACCTGAGCCGATCGGTTCACCAAGCTGAGCCGATCAGTTCATCACATGAGCCGATCGGTTGGGAGTGCAAATTGTGCAGAATCAGTCAATTGTAGTTTCAATCAATCCGATACTCGAATCAATGCGTCCAACACCTTGAACATTATGATATTGAGCTATCAATTGATTGAGTTTTTAATTGAACTACTAAACTTCTTTAGCGATCAATCTAAACATTTTTTGTGGACAAAACTCCTCTTCCAGGTTAAATCCTATGTGTGTGACCCTGCAGGTCCTTTTCACGCTGGCAGTGAAAGTCCATAACACTTATGACTTCACAAGCAAAGAGCGGTGCCTAGTCACACATCAGTTCCACCCAAGTGAAATAGAAAGTTGGAGAACAACTTTCAATCCTACAATCCGTGAATGGTGTTACAGTGAATGTATAATTCCTTTGTCACTGATATCCCGATTGAACTCGAGGCATGGAACAGTCATCCTGTCAATGTTCATTCACTTTCTTGATCTCAGAGTAGATTGGAAGAGATATGTATGACATCAATATCACATACTAATTCAAACATATGTGCACGCCTTTCTCAATCCTACTCATCAAGTGGCCATGAATATCAAACTCCCTCAGGAGGGACAAATCCCATATCTATCACTCACCCCTCAAAATCCCCATGTGTCAAAGCCACCCAATCATCACCTTTGTAACAACTCATGTTTCAGGACTGCATTTGATGATGTCAAAGTGTGCCCAATGACATGTGTTGAGTGTAGTGATTTCAGGTCAAAGAATCACACTCACCACCATCACTGTGAGTACTGACTGTGACTACCATGTCATGGTTCCATGTGTCAAACTCGCGGTGGGTCTGTTTGGTACACTTGTTCTATAAAAAGTACCTATGTGTTTGGTTTGATATCTCTATATCATGACTAATGAGATTCAATTATCAACTAACACCACAATCTAGTCTTGTGTGTCATTGTTGTCTATCTAGCTTCCACAATGACATCCAACTAGGGACATAACAAGAATGTACAAACTCTTAGCATCCGTATGATCTCATCATCCAGGTCCTCAACCTAAAAGCATACGTCATTGAGTACTGTCATTCTCTTGACATTCAATCTGTTCTATCACTATCTCATATGATTGAACCAGAAATAATTGGAAGCTTGCCTTTGATGTTTCTCAAATCAACCTAAATGTATCCCTCCAATCATCCCATGATTGGCTCTCAGGGCATACATACCAACAGACTCCCACTTGCACTGCGAGCCAATCACCCTTGAATCATATTCATAGTGATTTCAAACATGTCCCACATGTTACTGTGCTCTAGTTCAAACATAGTGAGTTATGGCAACACCTTGCCAAAGTTAGTATAAATTGCATGCCTTTCATCTCTTCGATGTACGTCACACGTATGAGATGGAGTTGTCGTAATATGCGATCTAGTATTCCTCTGCTAACCTTTAGCCACATTACATGATCAAGGATTCCATACTTGTCATCAATGAGAAGAATATCTATAAGTTCATCTCATGAACTTCCATATCCATATAGTATTCACTGCTGTTCTCCAACACATAGATACTCGACATTTCCTTTTAAATGGTTTTATTGGAAAACTTCCAATTATCAACAAACTTTCACTTTTATATATCCTATATATATTTTGTGATTAATTTTCTGTCCTTTCGGAAGTTTGCATCAATGAACTCTTTATATTGAACTCTTCCTTATCTTCATAGAACTAGTACTTCTCAAGTACTTATCAAGTTCTCATGGTATTCCAGTAACCCTTACTGGAAGTAGACAAACATCCACTCGTCATGTCTCACATACGAGTTATCAGGATGAGCACATCATTTTGCCATGTCATACATACAAGATGATGAATGCATTTTGTTCTTGCCATGCAAGATAATGGGATGATTACATACATGATAGATCCACATCTATTCTTAGTGTTCTCATTCTTCATAAGAATTGGATACTTGGCCTTGGGATACTAACTCCATGTAACATGGACAAGTTTTCTCCCTCTGAATCTATGCATACTGAACCCTTCACTACAGATTGCCTATGTATGCTTTCTCTTTTCAGGTCAAGAGGTTTTCGAGAACTATCTCTATAGATCTCTATTCTTATTACATAGGAAATATCTCTATCTTCCTTAAAGATAATTTCCACTTTTGGATTTCCATTCTAGGACATTTCCATTCTAGAACATTTCCATTTCACATCAACATGTGGAATGTGAACACGCTCCCACTAAATCACAGATCCCTTCTTTATCTTTGACATATCAGTTAAACCCTTTTGACTATATCATAAAAGTAAACATCCAATTCTAAGTTGGTTGTACTCAATCAATCACATTAATTAGTCCATTGTAACTTATAGAATTCATTTGCATTAGTGGATTCATAAACCTTATAGGTTGTGTCATGTACACATCCTTGTTTTATTCCTCATAGGAATGCGGTTTTAGTATCCATATGTCAAATGCTTAGTCATTAAGTTGCAATTAACACGCATCATCCTTCTTAAAATGTTATCCATGTGTCTTAACACTTAAGACTCATTTGCACTTAAGGATTTCATCCAATGAGTGCTACCATCAAGGTCATACCTTATGGTTCACATGGATGTCATTTAGGATGTAATGGTCATAAACCATAACTCAAAATTTGGTTCCTCATATTCATCTAGATAGTTGACTCATCATATGAACAACTCATCACATAGATAAACAAGGTGTAAGGATATAAGAATTCACAACCCTTGTGATTCTTTTATTAGTGAGGGGTATTCTTTTATTAAGACGAATTCGTTTATTTGATAATCATCCTCTAACTCCTTTGAGTATGACTCCTTCTTGATTTAGACATCACCATGCCTTAATCATGAGTTCACTATGATACACTATCATAATCACTCATAAGGATCCCAAACATTTGGTCCAAGTATTTCATTCATTGATCTCATCAAGAATTAACACTTTACCAAATTTGCACTTCATCTATGATAATCTTGAACACTTCAAGATATTCATATTGGTATTTCTCTAAACACCATTTGTAGTATTAGCATTTGTTCCAATAGGTGTGAATACATCACATGTATTATACCTAATAGGACAATCATTCTCCCACTACCATTAGTGAAGATTGATTAATCATGTCCAAGATATTCATGTCTCTTACTGGTTCTCTAACCAAAAGAGTCTAGATTTATCCATCACATGGACACTAGAAATGAATTTCTCATGATTGATGCTAATTTGATTGTTTGAGTTATCTATAACTTTTAGATATCATTTTATCTTATGCATATCAAATACCACAAGATAAACAAGGCATTGCCACAAAGATCATATCTTTAGAAATTGAAACATCTCTTTATTGATTGCCATCATTGTCATACAATATGCAAAAATAAAGTGTTTCTATCTATTGGCAAATATGAAATAGCAGTTCTCAACTCTATTTCGTGCCCTTTAGGCTGAAATAAACTGAAAGATACTCCTATCTATGGCAGCAAAATTTGCCCCAATAATGAGTACTTCTTTCTCAGTCCTTTCACAAAGGCCATCACTTCTTTGTGGATCTTGCATATCATATATGACATATCCATATCTTCATATCATATACCTCAGATAAAGAAGCGGTTTATTTCATGATACCTTAGGTGGAGATCTCCATCCCCTCCTTCATCTTCTTTTTTTCTTCCAGATATAGAGGGCAATCCCTCATACACCCTTTCCCCATGTGCCTTGAGGCTGAAGATGGCTTGGATTGCTGGCTAGCATCAGAACACTTCTTTGCTTTGCCCTTATCCTTGCCCTTAAGAATTACCTTTTTCTTTGATCACATCAAAGATTATGGTTTGTCTTTCTTCATCTTTTCCACTACTATCCTCAACATGTCCAACAACTCTGTCAATGTGTGTCAAAGTTGTTCATGTTGTAGCTTATAATGAATTGTATGATCCTCACAACATTTGCAGTATCATACCAATAGCCAACTCTTGGCTCAGAGGGAATCCTTCTTAGTCAGGTCTTTCCACATACCCAATCATATTGAGTGTGTGAATACCTTACTGGATCTCCTTCTATCATGACATACTAGGACAATGTCTTGGAGACATCATATGTCTCATGTTGTCTCTGCAACTCATAGTTCAGAGAACACAACATCAAGCACTCCTCATCAATGTCTTCCTCAGTATGCTTCCATAAGCATACTTTTAGCCATTGATATGGTGGGATCGAGTTCATCTGGTTCTGGTATAACTAGGACTTAGAGCTTTCACTCTACGATTGAGAACACTTCTCAATGTCCTAACTAGTCGTGGAAGTTTGTCCAATTTAGCATGTCCTTTTCAAGGACCGATCACAAAGAAAAGTGATTGTTATTTGTTGTCATTTGTACTACAAAAGGAAATATGAAATTTTAGTCCAAAACTCATTTTTTACTTATTTGATTGATTTGAAAAGTTGACGATATAATTAGGCCTTTAATTAATTATCGCTCCCACTATTTTGCTTCAAATTGATAGCCCTCACCATCAATTTAGAAGATTGCACCGTACAACCTTCTAGTGGGCAAGATCCTGAAATCCTCTAAATCATGGACCATCTAGGTCTGTCACCCACAACTTAGATCTCTCAGGTAGGAAACTCTTGCCAATTGCATCATATGCAACTCTTGATAAGATGTCATATGCAACTCCTTGCCATGATCACCTCCATGCCTCAAGGTACTAGATCTCATCTAGATCACCTTGTTAAGTCTGACCCAAAGCAAACACGATGAATATGCACCCTGCTAGGGCAGACCCACATATCCATCCTTCACACTTCCACGAGATAGACGGTGCACCATGCTAGGGCATGCCCACACTTGGTTGATCAAACTTTTAACATGTGTCACATTTGGAAGGCATCTAAAACTTAATATTTAATGAGGGATTTAGTTTTTATATACATATACATATCCAATCACCACAATACATAGTACGTATCATATACATGCTATATCCCACAGAAAACATGCGAAGCGATAAAAGCGATGATTATGGCCATCCTAATGTGAATCCTCAAGCCAAGAGGAATCAAGGTCATCTAGGTCTACATCACATGCAACCTGTACAAGATGAACTTCTATGCTTTGCCTTCCGAGTAGATCAACTCATCACATGAATGACTTTCTCGTTCTGGCCCGATCGTCTGGGTGCCACCGGCCGATCGGTTGGCTCCTCCAACCAATCAATTCACCTAGTCGTCGTGCATCTCATCATGTCCGCCACCCACTCGTCTCACTCCTCGAATTGGTCATCAACCGATCGGCTCATCCCTTGAACCGATCGTCTGGAACGTCAACCGATCGGTTCATTCCTTGAACCGATCGTCTCAGCTGTTGTCAGGATGTCCTCCATTCTTTGACATAACAGGAAATAAACTCTATCCTATTTTACATTGTAAAAAGAGAAACCTCGAGTTACATTCGAGGGGATCAAATGTAGGAAAGAAATCTTGAATTATTTTGAGTTAAATCAAGAATAGGAGAAGGAAGATCGGTGCGCAGACTGAGATGAAAGCAACCACATACAACCATACACAGATAGGGTTTATTGGCCATAACCACGCTATACATCCTCAACAAAACTCGTTTAAGGGCGACGTGTATCGAGTGCATTAATAATACATATCATATATGTAAACTGGAATTTGTGTATTTAGGATTGGACATGCATAAAGCCAATTTTATTCGTATCGTATGTAATAAATAAAGGCGGCAAACCAAAATTGATCATATCGATAATCCCTAAAGTATAGAGCAGTTGACGTGGCTCTGATACTACTGTTGGGTTTTAGGGGAGGCAGAGAAGGCAACGGAAACAAAAATTTTCTCCTCCCCAAACCCAGTATAAGGAAACGCGTCAACATCTATACAATAGGAAAGGATGGTTTGTGGAATCATACCTTGTCCCGAGGCTTGCTCAGCGATAATACCTCACGGCTTGCGCGGTCTTCACCTCCGGTCTTGGACGGTGTCTGTGCAGCTCCTTGTCGCACCGCGACTGACGACTCCTGGTCTCACTAGGACTGTCGGGATTGAAAACTATCCTCTGAGCGGCAGAAATCTCCCGCCTCTGAAGTAGTCCACATGGACCACCTAGAACTCCAATCTCCTTGTCCTACAAGGAATTGTAAGGAGTCACACCCTCCTATCAGTGTACTAGTCACTAACACACTCTCCTGCTACCAATCGCTTTCTGCAGTTGTCTTTCCCTTACTGTGCCTCCCTTATCGAGTAGCACTTGCTCAGGCTCTCTCAATTACCAAAACTAGAGAGAACGACAACTTTACAGAGGAATTGGTTGCACTGAGTTGTTCTTTGAGAAGCCCCCAATACCCCTATATATAGGAGGGTCATGGGATAGGGTTCTCTGTCCCGGGTAATATGGGACTAAAGCAGGAGTAGAAGGGTTCGATATTTTCCACAAAACAACCAACTGCGCAACCTGAACCGATCGTTTCACAACTGAAACAGTCGGTTGGGGAAATGAGCCGGTCAGTTGACACCTCAACCGACCGGTTGGGACCCATGAAACGGTCAGTTCACCGCTGAACCGGTCGGTCCGTGGTCCTGGTCAGTTCTTGATTGACTTTCCATCTTTTGTTTCTAATTGGTATCAAATAGCAATCCTTGTTCCAATCAAATTGGGCAAGTGAAACAAAAGGAAAATTCTCACCAATCCTACTTTCCCAACTTGCTCAGTTGCATCACTTTAACCGATCATTTCAACACTTGAAGCAATCATTTCACCCTGTCGATGAGCCGATCGAATTACAAACTAAGCTGATCGGTTCACCAAGATGAGTCGATTGGTTCATCACATGAGCCGATCGGTTCACCAAGATGAGTCGATCGGTTCATCACATGAGTCGATCGGTTGGGAGTGCAGATTGTGCAGAATCAGTCAATTGCAGTTTCAATCAATCCGATACTCCAATCAATGCGTCCAACACCTTGAACATTATGATACTGAGCTATCAATTGATTGAGTGTTTAACTGAACTACTAAACTCCTTTAGCTATCAATCTAAACATTGTTTGTGGACAAAACTCCTCTTCTAGGTTAAATCTTATGTGTGTGACCCTGCAGGTCCTTTTCACATTGACAGTGAAAGTCCATAACACTTATGACTTCACAAGCAAAGAGCGGTGCCTAGTCACACATCAGTGCTACCCAAGTGAAATAGAAAGTTGGAGAACAACTTTCAATCCTACAATCTGTGACTCGTGTTACATTGAATGTATAATTCCTTTATCACTGATATCCCAAATGAACTTGAGGCATGAAACAGTCATCCTGTCAACGTTCATTCACTTTCTTGATCTCAGAGTAGATTGGAAGAGATATGTATGACATCAATATCACATACTGATTCACACATGCGTGCACGCCTTTCTCAATCCTACTCATCAAGTGGCCATGGATATCAAACTCCCTCAGGAGGGACAAATCCCATATCTATCACTCACCCCTAAAAAGCCCCATGTATCAAAGCCACCCAATCATCACCTTTATAATAAACCATGTTTCAGGACTGCGTTTGATGATGTCAAAGTGTGCCCAACGACATGTGTTGAGTGTAGTGTTTTCAGATCAAAGAATCGCACTCACCACCATCATTGTTAGTACTGGCTGTGACTACCATGTCATGGTTCCATGTGTCAAACTTACGGTGGGTCTGTCTGGTATACTTGTTCTCTAACAAGTACCTATGTGTTTGGTTTGATATCTCTATATCATGACTAATGAGTTTCTGTCATCAACCAACACCACAATCTAGTCTTTTGTGTCATTGTTGTCTATCTACCTTCCATAATGACATCCGACTAGGGACATAACAAGAATGTATAAACTCTTAGCATCCGTATGATCTCATCGTTCAGGTCCTCAACCTGAAAGCATATGTCATTGAGTACTTTCATTCTCTAGACATTCAATCTATTCTATCACTATCTCATATGACTGAACCAGAAAGAATTGGAAGCTTGCCTTTGATGTTTATCAAATCAATCTTAATGTATCCCACCAATCATCCCATGATTGGCTCTCAGGGCATATATACCACCAAGAGAGGGAACCTTCATCTTCATGGTTGAAATGAGAGATAGGGAGGTGTAAGAAGTGAGATCCTCATAAGATATACATGTAGGACTAGCTCTCTTATAGATTTTCTATGCACTCTAATGAATGTAGCAAGTGATTAAGCTTAGAGAGAGAAGGTTGTAGGAAGCACTCAACTATAGAACAGGAACCTCACATAGAGTTTTGTATTGAGTTCTCAACCTTGGAATGAATCCGAAGGGGTCCTATTTATAGTTGGGGTTGGCTCTTAGCCTTTGGGAAAACTTAGGAACAAAAACTAGCCATTTTTTGGCTTGCAACTGATATACTTTCACTTTTTGTAACTCTATAACGGCTAGAAACACTTTTATGCACTTTTCCGTACAGTACAATCAGTCAAGTTTATATAAAGATAAATCAACCAATCCCACTAAGATGCAAGACCAGTTTAGGCCATCAGTCACGTTTTTCCTGGGGGTAACTCAAATGATTCACTTAAATCAATTTTGGTCAGATGAAAACTCGACTGATTAAAAGTCATTTTCAAGATCCAATCAGGATCGGTCGAGTTTGCAACTCGACCGATGAGCATCCTGATGTGAATTTTAGAAAATGTCTTTTGAGTGCTTAGATATTTGATCTAATTGCTCCTAATTTTTTCTAAGCTTAATTACAAGTCATACAATCAATACAAGTGATTTACACCATGATTCTAACGGATTTACATCATATTTCAAAAACATGCACTTGTATTGACTTTGACTTGTCTTTTCTCCAAGTTAGGATGTGCAAGTTAGGGCATTTGGAGTGTGTATAAGCCTAATCCGAAATCACGCAACTAGAAGCATTAGACACAAATAAGTGTAAGGGTTTGTCAACATCAAAACAAGGGTTTAGTCAATTTAGACCCAGAGTCAACACTTGAATCCTCACCCAAAACTCCATCATCTCTTTGGGCACTCATAGATAACCTTTCACCCCTTCATGGGAAACATGGCGGCCTATCTATCTCGGTATGGCCCCATACTACAAGTTACCTCCATGGAAATATATCCTCTTTCCCCTTAGAGATGGTCACACATGGGTCTATAGATTCATGCTCACACTATGTGCTTTTACACTTAGCTCATCAAGCTCTTATAAGTGACCTCTTCAGGTTACCTCAAACCTAATCAAAAGTTGGTGCTTACCCTAGCAAGAAGACAACCTACTATTCCATGTCAAGTTCCTTGGTAAAACATGCTTGTTCATAATTCCTTGAGGTTGGACCAATATCACACATGCATATGTTGCCAACAACCATACATGCCAGCTCAAACGGGGTGTTACAACCCTAATTTTTTTGGGTTCTTTTGGTGAGAAATGTAATTTCTCCTATTAAAGATATTTGAACAAATAAGTATATAATTTGTTTTGAATAAATGGATTTCGTTTACAATAGCCTTGTTGGTTGTTTTGTGGGCTTGATTGGCTATTGGGCCCAATAATAAGGAAATTGAAGTAGTAAATGAATAATTGAGAATTGGAGAAAAGAAAGATATAGAAACCTCTAGAAGGAAAAAGAATATAATCCAAAGGTGGATTTCGTGCCTTTTGGGTTCCTTGGGTTCCAAGAAGTCCAAAGTTGCAAAAATAATGCAACAAAGAAAGAAAAGATCAATTAAGTATTTCTTTATTAAGAAAGAAATTGATACCAATGATAAAATGTGGAAAATAAGAGGAAAGAGGTATAATTGAGTTAGCCTTTGTGGATTTTCGTATCCAAAGGATTCCTAATGTTAAATGGAATTCCAATGAGGAAAATAAAAAGAAAGATAAAGAGAAATCCTCAAAAAGAGATATTTTAATAAGAAATAAACAAGATAAGGATGAAATAATGAATATAGATGCATCTAGAAGGATAATGAGTATCCACTAAAAAGAATTTCGAAATATTAGAGTTTCTGGGGGTCCAAGGAGCCTCAATGGAGAAAAAGAAATAGAAAATACCGATAAAAGAAAATAAGAGGATAATATGATGCATAATGAATGAATTTTGTAGCATTGCTAAAAAGGAAGTATTTTCTATTAAATGAAAATAGAATTTTGTGCCATTAGAATAAAGCGCAAGTACTAAGAGAAGAAAAGAAGTGATTTTCGAAATCTCAATATCTAAAGAATAACAAATATCAAGGAATTTGGTTTAGAGAGAGAAGATTTCTTTTTCATGAAGGAATATAGTTTCATAGTAGGAAAGGGACTTGGCAACTCACGGATAGCCATCCTAAGGCTTCGTTACCCCACTCTATAAAAGGAGAGAGAGCCCATGGCTAAGCCCAAGGGGAGTTCCACATATCTTTCTCTCATCTTCTTCTTCCTTTTTGTTCAACCCTAACCAGAGGGCGTGGTGTGATCCCTGAAGCAGTGAGGGTAGTACAATGAGATCACGACGCTCTTACATCGTCAGAGAGGACTTGGCGATCATTTTCTTGGCTCCTCACACCTGCGCGACGCCTGCAAGTGGGATGCAGGTTGGTTACAGCTTGGCTGCAGTCGTAGATCATCTGGGTTTGATTCCGACCATCCTGGCCATATATGAGAGGCACCCTTGCTTGTGCGGGGCACGTCGGAGGAAGGGGGGCACCGTGGTGCCCGTCGAAGGCTGGAAGGTGGGGCGGAAGGGCTGCATCTTGACCTTGTCGCGGTGGCAGCTAGGTCACGCGAGGAGGAAGACAACCGGAGGTGGTGTTTGATGGAAATACCCCTCTGAGCATTACAGAACCAGTAACTTATGCAAGGGTAAAACAGAAAATCCATTATGTATCAAAAGTTGAGCATCGTTGCATGCGATGAGCAATGTGGCAGCTTCTGATTGGCTTTGGTAAGCAATATATTGCAAAAATCATATTTAAATATCGGTATCTCAGATGGACACGCATAAAATATGAAAATTGCTCAGAAAAATGAGTGGAATTCATTAAAAATGGTTTTAGAGGATAATTTCTCTTGATATTCAAAAAGTAATGTAAGCTATCAATTTTAATGGATTAAAGATTAAGAAACCCTTTCTGGAGATGATTAATGTATTTAGTAGGGTTTAATGGATGATTGAAGTTGATATTAGCCTATTAATTGTAAAAAGGTATATTGAGAACAAAAAGGATGAACTTTTTACGTAATTAGTTTAATGTGCGTAAATATGCTTTAAAGGGCCTTGAATCCCTAATATTAGTAAAAGTGTCTCTTAATGGCTTTAATTGTTCAATTTCATGATTAAAGTTGAGATATGATAATTCTGAGCTATTTTGAGTATAAAGGTTCCTAATTGTGGATAAATACCCTTAGTGTAGTAATTAGGGTTTTCTAATGGATAAAGGTAGAATTAATGACAAATAGAGTTGGACCATAATGAACTATGAATTGATGATAAATGAGCATAATGATCTTGTGATGGATTAAAAGGGATAAAGTTGATTGTTTTTATGTAAAGAGCATAATGGGCTTAATTGATGGTTAATTATGCCTTTTATCTAAAATTAAGGTAATATGTTGTTAAAAGGTAACCTTAACATCTTTTGAGAAGAATAGATGAGATAATTAGGGTTTGCGAGTAATTGTATAAAAATTAGGGACTAAAATAATAAAAATAAAGAGGAACCCTAATTGCAGTGGAAACCCTAAAAGTGGACTAGTAACCCTAGGAAGTGAGCTAGGTTTAATGGATCTTGATGGCATAATCAATGATGGGAATTGTATGCATATTTTAGGATCTTGTTGCATGTGCTTGCTTGCTTGGATTTCTTACTTGCATGGAATATTTCTATCTCAAATCAGCTGAACATGTATGTGGTTAATTATGGTTAATCACATTAGTTTCCCGAAGAGTTTCTTGGATGATTCATCAAATTGAATGCAACTTATCAGTTGGATGTTCATACTTGCAGATATAAAGTCACTATGATCATCACAATTGTAAAATAAATGTGTATTCTCGCACCTACATGCCACCCTGATGGATGATGCAAAAAGGTCAAGCCCAAGAGGGAAGACCAATGGGAACCATGAGAGGTGACCCCAAGCACCAAGCTCAGGATTGAGAAGGTGGCCTATATAATTTCATGACTAAAGGGCACCATGAAGGGTGACCCCAAGCACCAAGCTCAGGATTTAGAAGGTGGCCTTAAGTCATTGGCAAAAGAGAAACCCTAGAGAGGGTATTCCAGGGTTAGGGTAAAAGCAGTGGAGAATGGCACATTGAAAATGTAAATTGGCTTGTTAATAACTTGATTGTGATATTTAGATTGTTAGCCATATTTGTGAAATTTTTGGTTGTCCCCACATACCGACATATTTCGATATGCTGACCGACATTTTGTTTGTCGGCATTTTAGGTAAAAGATTGAAAATGACAAACAGTAAAGTGGCACATGTGGAATTACATAAGAATTAAAGTATAAAGGAGGAATTAGAGTAGACTCCAGACGTGGATAGATGTAGATATCCAAGTTTTTGAAGAAGGTATGCAAAGTTTTATTTTATACCAGTTTTTAGTTTAGTTTAGTAGAATTTTATAATTATTGTTGATTATTTTTCGAACCTTTGATCTGGAAATTGGGATAACAACTCTGACCTCTTGGTCTCCCTTAATTGGGGGTTACCGGGATGCGGTGTCATTACATTTGGTATCACAGTGAGGTTCCTCATTTAATCTTTAATAATTATTAAATTTACAATCTCTATAGAACCCAAGGGAGTTATTAGAGGAATTTCCGAAAGACAGAGGTGTCTAGAAACGGATCACATTTGGGGGATGGCAAGATTTTACTCCGCACCGCTAGTTGGAATACGAGGACTCCCAGATTAGTGTGACTGCCTGGCCAAATTAATGTCTCATGATTTGACTCGAAATAAGATACCTTTAGGACTCTCTCATATTATTCATCCCTTCTCAACTCAAATGTTGTTAAGGACCTTAAGGATTAGGGTTTTCTCTCTTTTCCTCACCCTCTTGAGGTATTGGAAAGGTTGATAAGGTTTAAGGAATCCTCCACCAAATTAACAAAATGCATTTAAATAAGATGTCATGGACATAAGATTAATAGATTAAGCGTAAAAGAATAGATACATGCTTAGGTCATATGACATAAGTTGTCATGCCCTCAGGAGAGACCTGAGGCTAGACCTTCTTGTCAGAAGGATAAGTAAAGAGAGTTAGTCTTGGAGGTAGAGACCTCCATTATAAGTAAAGACCTGGCCCATCCTCTAAGGATGATGTTAACCCTAACCCTAAGTGAAGGTTAGAGAGAGAGATGACATGATGAGTTAGATGTCATGGTAGACCACGTGTTTAGATAGACCTGCCTTGGATGCCATATGAGCCATGAGAAGTTGGATGACCGAGTACCTTTGGCAACCCAACCCTTGGAAGGGTCGTGCATGTTAGAGTGAAGGATAGCACCTTCTTTGATGAGGTTAGAGAAGAACCTATAGAAACCCCATGAGCTTATATGGGCATGGCATAGTAGGCACCCAGAATACGTCAGTAGTGCAAGCAGTAGGTTGAAACCCTGGCTAAGGGAGTGTGTCAGATAGCTGATGAGATAAGCATAAAGGGGCTAGGGATAACCTTGAGCAAACATAAGTTTTAACATAGGTTTCACCCACGTAGAGGTATGCTTGTGAGCTTGATACATCTTCATGGAGAGAGGACCTTTAGTATAAGGCTGGTTGTAGAGTTAGCTCTAGAGAGAGAGAGAAAGACTCAAGCTAGAAGGTTGGAAGCCTAGACTCCAAGACATGAGGAAAAGTGGGGAGTTAAGGATGATGCGACCTAAGTGGATGATAGTGGTTGCCTCATGCTTGATCTCTAGAGACTGATTATATCTTGGTTTCCATTAGAGGAACCAAACACCTAGAGAGAGGATGAGGCTTCTGGTACCTATGTGCCAACGTTATAGGTGTTTACCTTCTGAGATGAGAAGAAGAGTGCCTTAGACCCTGAGGAGGTTTAAGTAACTAGTTGTGTGGCCTTGTACCTTGTTGGTTGTCCTGAGGAGGACTCAACTCTGAGGTGTTACTCGAGTAGAAGGATGACAGGAAGTGCATGTCATGCCTTACACATGTTTGATTTGTGGTTAAGAGGTTGAGCATGCACTTTGACACCCAAAAGTGAATCTAGGGTTCCTAGGCCAAAGAGGGGAAGTGGTGTACCCGATGATCATAATGACATCTGATTTTCTATAGATTCGAGCATGGTACTCCTCGTGTTTAGAGGAAAAGGAAACCCCTCAAGTTTAAGGAATGTTTGATGAACCCCTCACAGCTAAGTTGACGACATGGGAGGGTATGCCCTTGATCCAGCGTTGAGGAAAGAGAACAAGTATGACCTAGCATGGTTTAGTAGGTGGTCTTCTTGTGCCCTAGTAGTTGCTGGGTTAAGCATGCTCATGTGAATCTAAACCCTAGGGACGTTTGTGACCTTGTTGTCAAGAGTTGTAGTTTCTGCCCATTCAGGGAGAGGGATCCTTTGGTAGGGTGTATACCAAATTTGTGGCTTTTGAGGAAACCTAAAGGGGTCTCATAGGATCTTGAGGAGCTAAGTGAAAAGTACATGGTATGAGAATGAACATGTAGACCCATAGATAACCATCTCTAAGTGCATGTGGATGTGTTACCATGGAGGTAACTAGTATGGGGCCTGCCTAAGCAAGTCAGGTTGCCCTTACCCCTATGAAAGGATGAAAGTCAGCCCATGAATGCAGAGAGAAATGATGAAGGCTTGGGTAAGGTTCTAAGTTGGACATGTAATATTTTAGGATCCTAAGTCTATCCTAGGGTCAGGTAGAGATAAGACCGATGGAAGTAGGAGTTGCCTTATTCCCTAGTTGCACATGACCGTAGGGTTGAGAGGTAACAATTATCATTGTCTGAGGGCCATGGGTTAGGATATTGATCACCTTCATGAAATCATGGGACCCAAAGGGCAGATGAGTAGGGCACTCTCTGGATGCATGAGGGAAGAGGGATGACCCCAAAAGTGTCGGCACCCTATAAACCTAGAGGAGATGACCAAGGATTGTGTGTGGACCCAAGTAGGTTCGAGACCATTTTTCCATGAAAGTAACTTTGATATCAAGATGATTGTGATGTAGAGGCATAAGCTGCACATTTCAAATTAGATTGAAATGCATACTGGGAAGGTGGGATGTACCATCCCTACTCTCAGAATAGGAAGAACTCCATATTTGGACTGCAGGCAAATGCTTATTTCCTCTTGTTATGGGAGTGAGAGATAGGAAAATACGCATGCCATACACAAAGGATAAAAGATGATGTGAGTTGGAACATTACTATGAGGTATGAGGACAGAGATGATAACATACTCTGGTGAAGTGAATGATACGTGGATGGTTTACAAATGCTAAGAGTATTAAGGTAGTCATCTTGTGAGGATGTTTTATCATGAGCTTTGATTCATACAAGGTTGAGTTCGAAAATCAAGAGAATAAGCTCAGAGTTTTCTTGATGAAGATAGACTTAGAGCTGAGATGAGATAATAAGTGGAATACTTGGAGGTGTATGTTTTCAACATTACATTACACATAAGGATGTGAAGTGGTAATGGATGCTCTGGATGAGATGCAGCTGCCTAGTTTAGCTAGAGGCTAGCAGAGGTTGTTAGGTTAACCCTAAGTATAAAAAAGAGATAAGTTTGGCAAAAACTCAGATGTAACAATATCAGTTGATCAAGTTAATGGTTGTTTGGTTAGCCATCCTAGTCCTTGATACAATGAAAGGATGGCTGAAGAACCTCAGATGCACTTCTTTGGAAAAGAAGGTGATGAAACCCCGACTAGAGTGGTTTAGGGTTTTTGAGGAATCGATCTTGTGGAATCATGACATACATGAGATCATGATTTAAGATTACCATATACCATGGTACTACAAAGATAGTAAGTGATAGTGGTACTTTGGATGCCTAAGATGATGTTACATGTGGCATGTTTCCATGCATGACAGGAGGTGAAGGACAAACACCAGAAACCCAATGAGTTGGTATAGAGGATAAAGAGTCCCCGAGAGAGAATGGGAGTTCATCACTATGGATGTGCAGTAAGTTTCCCATGGATCAGAGAAGGTCAAGATGTAATTTGGGTTATGGTAGATTGCCTTACCTAGATGACATAAGAAAGAGAGAATACTGTCAAGGGACAAATCTGGTTGAACTACATATGAGAGAGAGTTGGTTCAACTACACCATGATGTGATTTCTTGAGTTTAATCTGAAGATTCACTTCCATGCGGTGGAAGTAGGTGCATGAAGAACTCTACAGTTTATCACCCCCTAACTAATGGTTAGTGTAATTCAGACTAGAGGGTCTGATGAGAGTATGTGTGCTCGTTCAGGGTGATACCTAGAGACAGTCTTGTCCTCTATAGGATGTGATGATAACCACCATAGCCAGTATTGGGATATAAAGAAGCTCTGTAAGGGAGGTTGTGTCGGTCACCACTTCATTGAGATGATGTTGGTGAAGGGGCCTCATGAAGGTCAGAAAAGAACTACAGTGTGTGCAGATGAAGTCGCTTTGACTGTGCAATGGATGAAAGACAGCCCAGGGGCGACATGAGTTATGAGTTGATGCAAAGCAAGACGGACATGCAATTCACTGTGGGAGAGTATGTGATGTGAAAATCTGACCCCTCTAAGATACACGTGAGAAAGCTGAGTCCCCAATATACGAGTCCATTTGAGATGGATTAGTGGAGATGGTTGTGTTTAGCCTTACCCCTTAGGATAACATGATGTATAATGTGTTCCATGAGTCCGATATAGAGCACTATGTGAGGTACCCAAGCCATGTGCTGAGCCCTGAACCTATTCAGCTTTTGAGAGGCTGAAATGTCCTGAGTCACCTATGAGGGTACCATATACCAAGGTAAGAAAGAACTCAGATGGAAGAATATGAGATTATGAAGGTTCTTGGGAAGCACCATGGAAAGGGTGAAGCCACATGGGAGCCTTGATGGACATAAGAAAGGCTTATTCTGTTTGTTTGTGTGCCTGGTGAAATTTTGAGGGAAAAATTCCTATAAGAGGGGAAGGATGTTACAACCCCAATTTTTTTGGGTTCTTTTGGTGAGAAATGTAATTTCTCCTATTAAAGATATTTGAACAAATAAGGATATAATTTTTTTTAAATAAATGGATTTCATTTGCAATAGCCTTGTTGGTTGTTTTGTGGGCTGATTGGCTATTGGGCCCAATAACAAGGAAATTCAAGTAGTAAATGAATAATTGAAGATTGGAGAAAAGAAAGATATAAAAACCTATAGAAGGCAAAAGAATATAATCCAAAGGTGGATTTCATGCCTCTTGGGTTCCAAGGAGTCCAAAGTTGCAAAAATAATGCAACAAAGAAAGAAAAGCTCAATTAAGTATTTCTTTATTAAGAAAGAAATTGAAAACAATGATAAAATGTGGAAAATAAGAGGAAAGGGGTATAATTAAGTTATCCTTGGTGGATTTTCGCATCCAAAGGATTCCTAATGTTAAATGGAATGCCAATGAGGAAAATTAAAAGAAAGATAAACAGAAATCCTCAAAAAGAGATATTTTAATAAGAAATAAACAAGATAATGATGAAATAATGAATATAGATGCATCTAGAAGGATAATGAGTATCCACTAAAACGAATATCAAAATATTAGAGTTTCTTGGGGTCCAAGGAGCCCCAATAAATAAAAAGAAAGAGAAAATATCAATAAAAGAAAATAAGAGGATAATATGATGCATAATGAATGATATTTGTAGCATTGCTAAAAAGAAAGTATTTTCTATTAAATGAAAATAGAATTTTGTGCCATTAGAATAAAGGGAAAGTACTAAGAGAATAAAAGAAGTGATTTTTGAAATCTTAATATATAAAGAATAATGGATATCAAGGAATTTTATTTAGAGAGGGAAGATTGCTTTTTCATGAAGGAATATAGTTTCCTAGTAGGAAAGGGACTTGGCAACTCGCGGATCACCATCCTAAGGCTTCATTACCCCACTCTATAAAAGGAGAGAGAGCCCATGGCTAAGCCCAAGGGGAGTTCCACGTATCTTTCTCTCATCTTCTTCTTCCTTTTCTTTCAACCCTAACCAGAGGGCATGGTGTGATCCCTGAAGGAATGAGGGTAGTACATTGAGATCACAATGCTCTTACGTCATCTGAGAGGACTTGGCGATTGTTTTCTTGGCTCCTCACACCTGCGTGATGTCTGCAAGTGGGTCGCAGGTTGGCTGCAGTCGTAGACCAGTTGGGTTTGATTCCGACCATCCTAGTTGCATATCAGAGGCACCCTCACCTATGCAGGGCACAGCGGAGGAAGGGGGCACCATGGTGGTTATCGAAGGCTAGAAGGGGGCGACAGGGCCGCATCTTGACCTTATTGCGACAGTAGCTAAGTCACGCGAGGAGGAAGACAAGTGGATGTGGTGTTTAACGAAAATACCCCTACGAGCATTGTAGAACTAGTAACTTATGCAAGGGTAAAATAGATAATCCATTATGTTTCCAAACCGTCGAGCATCATTGCACGAGATGAGCGACGTGGCAGCTTCTGATTGGCTCTGGTAAGCAATATCTTGCAAAAATCATATTTAAATATCAGTAGCTTGGATGGATACGCATAAAATATGAAAATTGCTCAGAAAAATGAGAGGAATTCATTAAAAATGGTTTTGGAGGCTAATTTCTCTTTCTATTCGTAAAGTAGTGTAAGTTATCAACTTTAATGAATTAAAGATTAAGAAACACTTTTTAGAGATGATTAATGTATTTAGTAGGGTTTAATGGATGATTAAAGTTGATATTAACCTGTTAATTGTAAAAAGGTATATTGAGAACAAAAAGGATGAACTTTGCACGTAATTAGTTTAATGTGCATAAATATTCTTTAATAGGCCTTGAAACCCTAATACTAGTAAAAGTGACTTTTAATGGCTTTAATTGTTCAATTTCATGATTAAAGTTGAGATATGATAATTCTGAGCTATTTTGAGTATAAAGGTTTGTAATTGTGGATAAACACCCTTAATGTAGTAATTAGGTTTTTCTAATGGATAAAGGTAGAATTAATGACAAATAGAGTTGGACCATAGTGAACTATGAATTGATGATAAATGAGCATAATGATCTTGTCATGGATTAAAAGGGATAAAGTTGGTCTTTTTAATGTAAAGAGCATATTGGGCTTCATTGATGGTTAATTGTGCCTTTTATCCGAAATTAAGGTAATATGTTGTCAAAAGGTAACCTTAACATCTTTCGAGAAGAATAGATGAGATAATTAGGGTTTCTGAGTAATTGTATAAAAATTAGGGACTAAAAGAATATAAATAAAGAACCCTAATTGCAGTGGAAACCCTAAAAGTGGACTAGAAACCCTAAGAAATGAGCTAGGTTTAATGGATCTTGATGGCATAATCAATGATGGGAATTGTGTGCATATTTCACGATCTTGTTGTATGTGCTTGCTTACTCAGACTTCTTACTTGCATGGAATATTTCTATCTCAAATTAGCTGAACATGTATGTGGTTAATTATGGTTAATCGCATTAGTTTCTCGAAGAGTTTCTCAGATGATTCCTTGCATTGAATGCAACTTATTAGTTGGATGTTCATACTTGCAAATTATAAAGTCACTATGATTATCACAATTGTAAAATAAATGTGTATTCTTGCACCTATATGCCACCCTGATAGATGATGCAAAAAGGTCAAGCCTAGGAGGAAAGACCAATGGGCACCATGAGAGGTGACCCCAGGCACCAAGCTCGAGATTGAGAAGGTGGCCTATGATATTGCATGACTAAAGGGCACCATGAAGGGTGATCCCAGACACCAAGCTTGGGATTGAAAAGGTGGCCTTAATTCAATGGAAAAAGAGAAACCCTAGAGAGGGTATTCTAGGGTTAGGGTAAAAGCGGTGGAGAATGGCACATTGAAAATGTAAATTGGCTTGTTAATAACTTGATTGAATATTTAGATTGTTAGCCATATTTGTGAAATTTTTGGTTGTCCCCACATATTGACATATTTCGATATACTGACTGACGTTTTGTTTGTCGATGTTTTAGGTACAATGTTGAAAAGGACAAACAGTAAAGTAGCACATGTGGAATTACATAAGAATTAAAGTACAAAGGAGGAATTAGAGTAGACTCCAGAAGGGGATGGATGTAGATATCCAAGTTTTTGAAGAAGGTATGCAAATTTTTATTTTATACTAGTTTTCAATTTAGTTTGGTAGAATTTCATAATTATTATCAATTATCTGTCGAACCTTTGATCTGGAAATTGGGATAACAACTCTGACCTCTTGGTCTCTCTTAACTGGGGGTTACCGGGAGGCGGGGTCATTACACGGGGTTTCCTGCTAACACATGGGAAGGGGTGCCAAGCTTACATCCTATAAACTCAATCAGTCTCGTGAGCATCATATGCACCGGGTACTTCTACTTCCCTTCTTTGGTCCAAAAACCCCAGGTTCAACTCCTATGCGTTAGTTGTCTAACCACATGCTCAACTATATAAACATGAACCAAACATGTACAAGATAGGGCATAAACATCCTAACACTCTTCCACGTGGACAACCTTTGGAGTCATATACCAGGAAAACCAACTGGGTATGAGTCCTCACAACTTGTTACCATACCTCTTCAGGGTCTACAGAACTCTACTTCCTACACCTAAAAGGTAGGCACTAATAACATATGTACATTGGTTCAAGAAGCCTCTTTCTCTTTCTAGGGTTTGGTTCCTCTAAAGGCATCCAAGGTACGATAAGCCTCTAAGGATCGTGCATGAGTCTACCACCTATATCTACTTAGGGTCATCTATTCCAGGCCATATTATACCCAACTTCTCATGATTCATCATGTCTTGCAGTCAAGGTCTCCAACCTTCTTCATCGGGCCTCACTCTCTTTCTCTAGAGCTAACCCTACAACTAGTCATGTTAGTGGAGGGATGACTAAGAATGTTATGGGGGCATGGTTAAATAGCCAACAAAAATTGGGGGATATGAACCTTGTCCTGGAAACCAATATACACCTCAACAAGAGGAGTGACTTACGACCCTAGAAAAGATAGTATCAAAGCAACAAGAAATTTTAGAAAATCGACAAGCCTTGATAGCTACTTTACTAGAAGCCCAACCAAAGAACCCTCAAGAAATTTAGAGCAACCCAAAACGAATTTCCTAATTATGATGTTCATTATTTTATTCCTATGTCATATATGTCGGATCCAACCAAAATAGACAAACTAAGGAGTTCTAGTCATTATGTGATGAGTACATTGGTATTCCAACTTGTCTGCTAGATGCTTTATTACTAGTGCATGAAAAGTCACAACAAAAGAGTCATCCTTATTTGTGTATAGATCCCAAAGCTCTGACAACCATTCCTATTGTTCACCTTGATCCAAGCACTATCAATGACCAACCAAATTTTGTTGAGTCTACTCCAGATAATAAGCCACCATCCTCCAATAATGAACTAGTTCCTCACACTATCACAACCAATTTTTATTTCACATATGACTGGTTTAGGTGGGGAGACTCCACCTTTGGAAAAAGTCTACATGATCCCACTCTTTGATTGCAAAGATTTGTTCCCATTTTAATTCCTCCCCAGCCCAAGGGAACATCTTTCACGGAGGAACTTGAACTACATGCTATATCAATAATAAAATCCATTAATACTTTTGACTAGATGTTAATTGCATGATAATTCATGAGAGAGAAAATATGTATAATGTTAATTTTATTGAATCTGTTCCTTTTATATTAGCACCGCTTATTCTATGTACAAATCTGGGTGATGATAAAACCCCAAACCTAATCCTCCACATGATCTTGCACAACCAACTATACATGTGTAACCAAATTAGCTCAAACTCCACTTTGAGTCAATCTCTCCCAATCCACGTATATTGAAAGCTCTTCCTCCACTATTGAAGGAAGACCCATGGATCTTATTGGAGGGATTGTGGGGCAACAACCAACCTCATTTTTCTCTACCTAAAATCCCCTTCAAGCTTCCATGGCCACCTAATCACTGGGTACTCTATGAAGCTCCTCTCTGCAAAGTTCTAGCCCTTGTCAGTGGATCTTATTGGAGGGATTGTGGAGCAACAACCAACATCATTTTTTTCTACCTGAAAGTCCTTTCAAGCTTCCATGGACACCTAATCACTGGGTACACTATGAAGCTCCTCTCTGCAAAGTTCTAGCCCTCATCAACATAGTTGGTATATATGCCCAGAAAGCCAATCATATGATGACTGTAATGGCATATCTTGTCAACTATGTGATTAATAATTAAGGCAATATTCCATTTATTCTATTTTTAACAATTATGAGATAATAAAGGAACATAATAAATTTCTAAAGAATGATGTTACTCAATGGTGTATGTCTTCATGTTAAGGACCTAAATAATGAAATTGTACGGATGTTCAGAGTATATACATTCATGTTATATCCCTAATCAGATGCTATTGTGGAACCAATATAGACAAAAATAACATATAAGACTAGAGTGTGTGTTTGTTGATGATAAAATCTCATTAGTCATGATATGTGATATTAAACCAAACACATAGATACTTGTTAGATAATAGTGTATCAGACAGACCCACCTTGAGAGTGATACATGAAAACCAATAAATGGTAGTCATAGTCATCTCTCATAGTAATTGTGGTGATTGATGTTCTTAGACCTCAAATCACTACACTCATCACATGTCATTCGATGTACTTTGACATCATCCAATGTGACCTTGAATAAGGGTTACCATAAAGGTGATACTCAGATACATTGTGATACAAGGGGAATGACTATGAGTGATGTATGTAGGATTTGTCCCTCCTACAAGAGTTTGATATCCTAGCCACTTGATAAATGAGACTAAGAAATACATAGCCATGCTCGTGTGAATCAAGATATGATATTAAGCTCACATATATCTCAGAAAGTCTGCTCCAGTTCAAGGAAATTGGATTGAACATTGAAGAGGATGATGATTCAAGGCCTCAAGTTCAATCTAGATATCAGAGACAAAGGAACTATAAAATCAGTATAACACCAATCAAAAATTGTAGGAGGAATTTGTTCTCTAACTTTTCAATTACTTGGGTAGCAATGATATCTTGCTAGATACCACTCATTGCTTGTGATGTCATAAATTGGTTATATATATTCACTACCAACTTAACTTGGAACCTATAGGGTCATACACATAGGATGTACTTAGAATAGGAGTTTACTCATGCATATGGTTTAAACTTTATCACTAAAGTGTTAGGTATTCAATTTAAACAAGATTGGCAATCAGCATACTAAAATGACCAATTCAGGAAGTGAACCAATCGACTCAAATGTGTAAATTGAATGTTTGGTTGATCAAAGAGATTGAATCAAGGATTTATGCTGACATCATGTTGTGCATTAATTGAATAATGAATTTTGATGCAATTGATAATAGGAAACATAGTGAAACAATTAATTCAAGGGTTGAACCGATTGACTCATATGTAAACTCAGTGGTTTAGCTGTGAACCAATCAGTTCATGTTCACAGGTTCCAGAATATTCTTAAAATTTCATCTCATTAACTCCCAAATGAATTGGAAACCCCGACCTTGGCCGTCTTATATATAGAGGGGTATTAGAGGCTTTCTATAGACATAACAATAATAGTTGACAATTGTTGTCTTATCACAATTGTGGTGATATGAGAACCCGAGCAAGTTCTACCTATTAAAGGAAGGAACAACAAGGGAGAAATTATTGGGAGATCAAGATGATGCTAGCATGTTGACTAGAAGGGAAAACTCCTTCTTGTCCGTTCTAAAAGAACGACAAGGGTTCTCGATGGTTCACATGGACTACTATAGAGGAGAGCAGGCCTTTGCCACCTTCTAAGAGAATTTCATCAATTGTCATCTATAGTGCCAGACATGAGGTTGATGAAGATAGCCATCTAGGTGAAACTTGAGAAAGAAGCACGCTGCAGCAAGGGATATTCGTTAGACTTACTCCAGGATCATGTATTTACCTTGCAACCCTCTTTCCCATCTCATAATTGTTGATGTTATCTGGTATTTAAGGTGAGATATGATAGTAATTTTTTGTATCCACTATCACATCTAATGTCATATTTCCCTACAGTTATATCAGAGCCACATCAATTTACTATGTTTTGAGATTTAATCAATATGATCAGATTTTGGTTTTATCATTTAGTCCTTGCATGCAATGTGAATGCTTAAATGATTAATGTCATATCCATATCTGACTAAATACCACATTCTATATATATATATATATATATATATATATATATATATATATATATATATATATATATATATATATATATATATATATATATATATATGTGTGTGTGTGTGTGTGTGTGTGTGTGTGTGTGTGTGTGTGTGTATGTGTGTATGTGTGTGTGTGTTGTGTGTGTATGTGTATGTGTGAGTGAGACAGAGAGTATGAGTGTGTGCAATGCATGTGTTATCTTCAAATCATTTTGATGGTATTTGGAAGCATAGTTATGGCCTATACCCCTGGACTTTTATGCTTTGTTGGATGGTTGTTATTCCTATTTGCATATCAGTTTGCATACAAAGCCTCTCTCTCCTTTTCTATATGTAAAATATTAATGATTTCCTTCTTATACTCCCCTTGAATGTAACTCGAGGTTTCTCGATTATCACATAATATGTTAAAATGAATAGGATAGTTTTATTTCATGTTATGGCAAAGAAGATATTCGACTCCAGATGAACCGACTATCTCAGAGGACCAACCAATCAAGTGGAGGACCGAGGAGGCAAGATGACACGAGGTGTTAACTGATCAGCTGGTAGCTCAATTGATTGACTGGAGGAGTCCATACGTCGCAAGGACCAGAAATTGGATGGTCAATCTAAAAAACCAATTGACTAACTAGGAGTCCAATCGATCGGTTCAAGAGCTGAACCAATCGACCAGTATTGGTTCCAACACAAATATTCATCAATAATAGGTTGGGTTTAATTCTCTCTTCTTTTCCACATGTAAAAGTATTAATTCTTTCCTTCCTATGCTCCCCTTGAATGTAGCTCAAGGTTTCCCAATTACCATGTAATACATTAATATGTTCTATTATGGCAAAGAGGACATTCTGCACCAAGACTGGGGAGGCTAATGATAAGAAGATCCAACCGATTGGTTGGAGAAATTCAAATATCATAAGGATCGGAGTCCATACGACCGATTCGAGAGACCAATTGACCGATCAAGTCAAGGGTTGAACCTATCGACCTGAACTGGTTTCAGAACATATCGTTATCAACAATAGGTTGCTACATATGATGTGGACCTTAGGTTGTACGAATTCCTTGTAGGGAAAGAAATTATAGTAGAATGGCCATAACCATTGCTCAAGATTTATTTTTCATGTTTCTTTTGTGGATATAGCATGTATATGATACATACTATAAGTATGATAATTGGATATGTATATATATTTATATGAAATCCCTCAATAAAATATTAAGTCTTAGATACTTTCTAAAATCAACACGCATGATAAGCTTGATCGACTAAGCATGGGAACGCCAAGCGTGATGCATTGTCAATCTCGTGAAAGTGTGGCGGTAAGTTATGTGAGCTTGCTAAGCAGGGTACATTGCTATCATGTTGTCTTTTAGGTCAGACTTTACTAGGTAATATTAATGAGATTAAGTACATAGATGCATGCAAATGACTATGGGAAAGAGGTGTGCATAACATCTACCCAATAGTTGCATGATATGCACTTAACAAAAGTTTCCTACCTTAATAATTGATTATGGGTGATGGTGTTGATTGGGTGATAACTCAATTGTTTTGGCTCTTGGTTCACTAGAAGGTTGTATGATATAATATTTCAAATTGATGACTGAGGGCTATCAATTTGAACAAAATTGTGGGAGCACTGGTTAATTAAATGCCTAATTAAACATCTTCAAATTTGATTTTGATTAAATCAAATGAAAAGTGTTTTGAAAAAAGGCAATTTTTTCTTATAAAACCAAATGCCGACCAACAACATGTTTTCCTTGAAACTGTTCCTTGAGGAGGATATTTTGAATGAGAATAATTTCCATGAGTGGTTCAAGACATTCAGGAACGTACTCACATAGGATCGCAAGCTCTATGTCCTAGAATCACCAGAGGCAGATGAACCTGCTCCCATTGTACCTAAGGCTGACAGAGATGCTTACAAGAAGCATTATGAAGATGTCATATATGTCTAGTGCTTGATGATATGCTCAATGAACTATGAGTTACAGAGAGATCATGAGAACAAGGATGTTATTGAGATGGTGTCACATCTTAAGAACATGTACCAAGATCGGGTAAGACAAAAGAGATATGATGTCTCTACAGTGTTGTTCATGTGCAACATGGTACAAGGAGATCCAGTAGGTCCCCATGTGCTTAAGATGATAGGGTATGTGGAGAACCTTGCTAGACTGGGATTTCCCTTGGGTCAAGATTTGGCCACATATGTGATTATGCAGTCATTGTTAGAGTCGTACATCCAGTTTGTCATGAACTACAACATTAACAATTTTGACAAGCCATTGTCAGAGTTGCTTGGCATGTTGAGAATTGTTGAAGCACAAATGAAGAAGGACAAACCCGATTCCGTGATGATGATAAACAAAGGAATGGAAAGTCTAAGTGCAAAGGCAAAGCTAAGAAGAGTTCAAAAGTTGGCCATAAGCCCAAGAATTCTCCACTAAATCCAAAGGGAGGGGTGACTAAGGGAGGTAATTGTTACCACTGTCACCAACCAGGATGGTGGAAGAGAAATTTCCCTCTCTAATTGGAGTAACCAAGGAAGAAGGAGGAGATAGAGATCTCCACTTCAAGTATTTATGTAATTTAGTTAAATGTATCTACTTCTTCATCTTAGGTACTGGATCTCACATATGCTCGATTATGCATGATTTGAACAGAAGAAAGACTTTATAATAGGGCAAGGCCAAACTGCATGTTGTAAATGATGCAAGAGTTGTTGCCACTACAGTTGGAACCTTTAATTTATCTCTGCCATTGGGAATTTAATAGAGTTAAAGAATTTCTATTTTGTACTTGCCACTAGCATTAAAAAATTATTTATGTATCTTGTATGGACAAGGATGGAAATGAATTTCATATAAATATTTTTCAATTTTCTATTTTAAAAAATGAGATTTTTTATGACAAAACCCCAATGTTGTATGATCTTTATTTTTTATAATGTAAATACCAAAAGATTAAAACTTGATGAATCAAACAAAATATATCTTTGGCATTGTCATCTAGGGCACATAAAAATGAATCATATCTCAAGGCTCCAAAAAGATGAATATCTAGACTCTTATGATTTTGAACCAATAGAGACATGTGAGTCTTGTTTGTTGGGCAAGGTGACAAAGACTCCCTTTACTGGTAAAAATGAGAGGGATAGTGATTTATTAGGACTAATACATATTGATGTATGTGGTCCATTTTAGAATAAATGCTAGAAGTGGGTATCAATACTTCATTACCTTCACTGATGACTTTGGTAGGTATGGTTATATCTACTTACAAAAAACATAAGTTTGAAACTCTTCAAAAGTTCATTGATTTCATGAATGAAGTATATAACCCACTTGGAAAAGCTATTAAGGTACTTATTTCTAATTGATGTGGAGAATACTTAAGCCAAGAGTTTGAGGAACTTCTACGAGATTGTGATATCATATCACAATGAACTCCACCTGGAACATCATAGCATAATGGTGTATCAAAATAAAAGAATTACACATTATAGATATGGGTGCGATCAATTATGAGTTTTGTCGATCTTTCTACTTAATTTTGGGTTATTATATAGAAACCACAATGTTTACACTAAACCATATACCATCTAAATTGGTTCAAAAGACACCATATGAGATATGGTACAAGAAGCGTGACAATGTGTCTTTTATGAATATTTGGAGATGTGAAGCTTATGTGAGAAAGCTAGTTTCAAAATAAGATTGGAACAAAATTGGATAAATGGTATTTTGTTGGATATCCTAGGGAAACTAGAAGGCACTACTTTTATAGTCCATTTGACAACAAGGTGTTTGTTTCTAGGGATGTCGTATTCTTAGAAATGGAATTCATTTCCAAAGGAACCGATTGGAGGGAAGTAGAACTTGAAGTGGTTTGAAACCAACAAGAAAGCATTGAACTTGTAGAGGTATAAGAGGAACATAGAGAGTCACATGTGGAATCTCCAATTCATCATGTAATAGGAACCTCACCGAACTATTAGGACACACCTTGAGTGAGAAAGATTTGGTTATCTTCTTACTCAAGAAGATGATGAGTCGATCATTGATGATGATCCAAATACCTACCTAGAAGCTTTTAAGGTGTCATAATCTAAGAAATGGCTTGAGCCAATGAGATCTGAGATGGAATCCATGTACACCAGTAAGGTATGGACCTTGGTGGATCCACTTAAAGGGGTAAAACCCATAGGGTGCAAGTACGTCCTCAAGAAGAAGACTGACACAGATGGTATTGTACACACTTACAAAGGTTGATTGGTTGCAAAGGGTTTCAGAGAAATTCAAGGTGTTAAATATGATGAAACATTTTCTTCAATTTCCATGGTTAAGTCTATCAGGATCATGCTTGCCATTGCATCTTATCATGACTAAGATATTTGGCAGATGGATGTTATAACTGCATTCGTTAACGGGAATCTTTTTAAGGATGTGTACATGATACAAGCCAAGGGTTTTATAAATCCAAAGGATATAAATAAAGTATGTAAGATATAAAGGTCAATCTATGGATTGAAGCAAGCATCTCAAAGCTGGAATCTTAAATTTGACAAATAGTCAAAGAGTTTGGCTTTAGTCAACATGAAGATAAACCATGTGATTATTAGAAGGTTAGTGGGAGCATAATTGTATTCCTCATGTTGTATGTTGATGACATATTATTGATGGGGAATGGCATTCCTACTTCACAAATGGTAAAGAATTGGCTTGGAAATACATTCTCTATGAAGGACTTAGGCAAAACATCATATTTTTTAGGAATCAAGATCTATAGAGATACATCTAGAAGGCTTCTTGGTCTAAGTCAAAACACATACATTGACAAAATGTTGAAGAGGTTAAAAATGGATAACTCAAAGAGATGAAGGTTGCCGATGTCTCATGGTGTTACTATCCCTAGAGCTCAATGTCCCAATTCTTGTATAGCAAGGGAACATATGAATAAGATTTCATATGCATCTACAATTGGATCTATCATGTACGCAATGTTATGTACTTGTGCTAATGTCTCATATGCCTTGAGTATAAGAAGCATATATCAATCAGATCTCGATGAAGTCCACTGGACTACATTGAAGAACATCCTTAAGTACTTGAGAAGAACTAGGGATTAGTTCCTTATATACAGTGGAGATGAAGAATTAATGGTAAAGGGTTACACTGATGCAACCTTCCTAACTGACAAATTTGAATATAGATCGCAATCCAGATTTGTGTTATGCCTAAACAGTGAAGCTATAAGTCAGTGGAGTTCCAAACAAGAGACATTTGTCGATTCTACAATAGAGGTTGTGTATGTTATTTCATCTAGTACATCAAAGGAGGTTGTTTGGATCAATAAGTTCATTTTTGAACTTGGGGTACTTCAAAGCATCAACGATGCAATTGAGCTATATTATGACAACAATGGAGCTATTTTACAAGATAAGAAACCCAGATCACATGAGCATTCCAAACTCATACAAAGGTAGTTCCATCTCATACAAGATATCATATAGGGAGGAGATGTGAAGATTTATAGAGTACTAACTGAAAGCAATGTGGTTGACCCCTTGACCAAAGTACTTTCATAGTAGAAGCATGATGTTCATGTTAGATCACTTGGGATTAAGTTCATGGGTGATTGGCTCTATGTGCAAGTGGGAGCATGTCTGCATGTATGCCTAGAGAGACAATCATATGATGGTTGTAATGACATATCTTGTATACAATTTGATTAATAATAATAAATGCACATTCCATTTATTCTATTTTATTCAGTTATGAGATAATAAATTAACATAATAAATGTCTAAATAATGATACTACTCAATGATGTATGTCTTCGGGTTGAGGGACTAAACAATGAGATCATATGGATGTTAAGAGTATATATGTTCTTGTTATATCCATATTCAGATGTTGTTGTGGAACCAAGATCGACAACAATAGCATATAAGACTAGAGTGTGTGTTGGTTGATGATAGAATCTCATTATTCATGATATGTGATATCAAACCAAACACATAGATACTTCTTAGAGAAAAGTGTATTAGATAGACCCACCTTGCAAGTGATGCATGGAAACCGTTGAATGGTAGTAATAATCATCTCTCACAGTGATGATGGTGATTGTGGTTCCTAGACTTGAAATCACTACACTCATCACATGTCATTCGATATACTTCGACATCATCTAATGTGACCTTGAATAAGGGTTACCATAGAGGTGATCCTCAGATACATTGTGACACATGGTGAATGACTATGAGTGATGTAGATGGGATTTGTCCCTCCTACAAGAGTTTGATATCATGGCCATTTGATAAGCAAGACTAAGAAATGCATGGCCATGCTTGTGTGAACCAATATATGATATTGAGCTCACATATATCTTAGATAGACTGCTCTGGATCAAGGAACATGGATTGAATGTTGAAGAGGATGATGATTCCATTCCTCGACTTCAATATATATATCAAAGACAAAGGAACTATACAATCATTGTAACACCAATAACAAATTGTAGGTTGAAGTTGTTCTCCAAGTTTCCAATTACTTGGGTAGAAATTATGTCTTGCTCGATACCACTCATTGCTTGTGATGTCATAAATTGCTTATGGACTTCATTACAAATGTAACATGGAACCTATAGGGTTACACACATAGGATGCACTTGGAATAAGAGTTTAATCATGAATATGGTTTAATCTTGATTATTAAAGTGTTAGGTATTCAATTTAAATTAGATTGTCAATCTGCACACTGAAACGATCGATTCAGCAAGTGAATTGATCGACTCAAATGTGTGAACCAACTGGTTAAGGTTGTTAACAGACCATTTGGTTGATCAATGAGATTAGATCAAGGATTGATGTTGATGTCATGGTATGCATTAAACGAATAATGAATTCCAATGCAATTGCAAATAGTAAACATAATGAATTGGCTAGTTCAAGGGTTGGATGGATCGACTCACATGTGAATTGACTGGTTCAACGTTCGCATGTTTTAGAAAATTCATGAAATTTCATCTCTTTGACTCCCAAACGAACTGTAAACCCAAACCTTGTCCCTCCTATAAATAGAGGGGTATTGGAGGCTTTCTAGAGAACAACAATAAGATCTAAAAATTGTTGTCTTCTCAAAGTTATGGTAACATGAGAACCTAAGCAAGTTCTACCCTTTAAAGGGAGTAACAACAAGGGAGAGACAATTGGGAAAGCAAGTTGAATCTAGCACATTGACTAGAATGGACAACTCCTTCTTGTCCATTCCAAAAGAGCGACATGAGCTCCCAATCTTCTATGTGGACTACTATAAAGGTGAGGAGGCCTTTGCCACACGCTAGGAGGACGTTGTCAACCACCTTCTGTGGTGCCAGACCAAGAGGCCGACGAAGACAACCGTCCATGTGCAACTTTAAAAAGAAGCATGCTACAACACATGATAGTTGATGGACTTCCTCTAGGACCAGGTATATGCCTTGCAACTCTATTTTCTATATTAAAGTTGTAGAGGCAATATGTTATTTAAGGGTAATATGGCAATAAAAAAAATTCATTGACATATCTAATGCCATATTTCCCTACAAACTTTCCATTCATTTGGACTTTTTTTGAGTTACCAAGGCCACCTGGTGACCCCATAGAAACTTTCTCCTCCACTCTAAATTTAAGTTTTGATCAAGACAGTCAAAGTTTCAAGTTCAAGGTGGAGGCGGGTGGTATGTACTCATTACACCCACTCTATCTTAAATTTCTTACAAGTTCCATTATGTTATGTAGTTTAGCTTTATATATTTTTTAAGTTTTCCTTTAGTTTTGACCCTTATCTAGTTCGTTATGCCTTTTTCTAGTTGGCCACAATGATATGCATGGTTATCAATATACCCCTTGAGTGATGCAATTTCTTTATAACATACATTATAAAACATGCAATTGATAAAATTATCATGTCACATAGGACCTTGATTAACACCATCCTTAGAAAAGATAAAAAGATGCGGAGGACTAATAGGATTTCAAAACAATGCTTTCCTATCTAGAGTTGCAGATAAATTTAAAAAAATTATTGATTTTGCATAACTCATTATTAATTGACCCAATGTATGATACTCCCAATGTGCTTAAATATAGAAAACAAGTTACACAAAGACAACCTTTTCTACACTTCTCTCATCACATTGTTAGATCTCTATCTGTAAAAGAAGAAAAAAAATGAAAATCCCAAGTGCTAAAACCCGAAGTTCGGGGTAGCACCCTCTTCCCCCCTTTTATCGCTTCTTTCATACCCCTCATAAATGTAATAGGGGTGTACCATCAAGAAAAGATGTCAAAGTGCAGATCAAAACATGCAATCAATGTAATTGCAATCTATGAAAGATTTCAAGTCAAATAGAGGAGAGATCGCCTTCTTCCATACCTCCTTCACTCTTTTTTCTACGTAGGGGAATCTCAATATCCCAAATCACCAACAAGAAAACCCTAATCTTGTACAATAACTCATAAGAATATACAGAAGTACCAAATACAAAGAGAAAATGGAATATGTTTTATTATGCATTATGGAATGGAACCAAGTTGTGAAATAATCTCGAAATAGGGGATATGAAATTGGCTTTTGTGAATTCACGATGCCAAGGTTGCTTGGCCATATAAGGTGGAAGGACTTAAGTGATGTAATGCGAGTGAGGATGATGGGACAAAGTGTCATGTGACGATGCTTAAAATTCAATGTTGCTCTGGACAATGTTCAAGTTTGGAGTATTCTGATGAATGCATAATCATCCCTATTATCCCATTTTTTAGTTCAATTATTTAGGACATTATCTTGCTTTTTCCCAATTTAAAAAGGAATTACATTTTGCTTGTTTTTGTCCCCTTGATGAGAAATCTTATCACATTTATCCACATTTTGTGGGATTCCCTCTCGTTGAACAAATACAATAACCAATAAAGAATCAAAAAGTTGGAGACCTTACTTGCACATTCTGGCTCCCAGACTTCCAGTTGGTGGACTTGCTTGTTGATATCGCATAGTATGTAATATATCCCACACCAAAATGGTCATAACTTTGGCATTCCAATACGGAGTTTAACGAGTAAGTATGTTTTGGAAAGAGAATTTAATTATCTATAGGAAAAATATACTTTCAAGTCACTTGGCTAGTTGATCGACTAACTTTCCAATCAGTCAACTCACTTGTAGATTTTCATGCAGCGCTCAATATACCTCATACCAAAATGGACATATATTCTCCATATAAATTTTAAATTTAATGTTTAAATATGTTCTAGAAAGGAAATTTCATTACCTTAAGGAAAAACATATTTTGGATCATTTTTGAACTAAACACATACGTGACATTGCTCAAAAGTCCTATGATGATAATTTACAACACAGAGAGTCAAAGAAGTTGAATGGTCAATTAAAGGAAGGCAATCAACATTTTCTCTATTGTCTATTAAAAGAAGTAATGAATTTTTCAAATATTACTCCATTGACCAGATCCATTCATCTCCAGGAGAAGTAATTTCTAGGACATTCAGCCCTCACTCCCCTCCTATAAATAGTTGGCAGCCTTGATCACCAGAGAATGAGCGCCAACGGTCGACTGTGGCGCAACACGTGGAATGGAGAAGCAGTCCTCGCACAAGAAGAAAGGAGAGATAGAGTCCAATGACTCTTGTAACCCTATGCTCACACTCAAAAAACAAGGGCAACAATGCCCATTTACACTAAATCCCATCCTGGCCGAAAATTAAAGGAATCAAAGGTAAGTTGGTGATGTGTCAACATACAATTTGCCCAATTATCTTTATTTTGCAAAAAGCATAACTAATTATTGGTAACTCAAATTAGGACATATTATATAAGAAAATCAATCAGAAAAATGATTGCAACAAAAACAAAATGTAATTGAGACTTGGTTATTATTCATGTTCAAAAGTTAGGGTAATATATGTGTTTCAGTGAAGAATTATAAATGGAAACCCTAGATTGGAAATATAATTTTTTGGTCAACAAAAACTCGTGGGTCTTTTTTCATTTTTTATTTTTGAGACTTTACAATGCCTGTTCAGTTCAGAAGAAATTTGAACATAAAAGAAGAAAGTATTGGTCTATACAATATAACAATTTTGTGCATATTAAAACCACTCCAAAGGCCATCAGAAAATCCTCATCAGGTTAGACAGTATGCATTAGCCATTAATGCTCCATATAAATTTCAAACTTCATGTTTAAATATGTTTTGGAAAGGACATTTCATTACCTTAAGGAAAATCATATTTTTGGATCATTTTGAACTTAACATGTATGTGATATTTCTCGAAAGTCCTATGATGAAAATCTACAACACAGAGAGTCAAATAAGTTGAATGGTTAATTAACAGAAGGCAATCAACATTTTCTCTATTGTCTATTGAAACAAGTAATGAATTTGTTAAATATTACTCCATTGACCAGATCCAGTCACCGCCGGGAGAAGAAATTTCCAAGACATTCAGCCCTCACTCCCCTCCTTATAAAAGGAGAGGGAGTTCAAGCACAAAATTCATCTCTTCTTCAAAATTTCTCTTTTGGGGA
The DNA here is from genome assembly GCA_963693085.1 of Alisma plantago-aquatica. NCBI lineage: Eukaryota > Viridiplantae > Streptophyta > Magnoliopsida > Alismatales > Alismataceae > Alisma > Alisma plantago-aquatica. Next base: position 726,225,207 of record OY856410.1, on the reverse strand, counting down.
GCATCTTGTATCTTATATCATTTATTTTAGATTATTTCCTTGTAATATTAGTAGATTTCTTGTATACTTGGGAAAGGATTAAAGAATAATTTTCATTTTATTGTCATTATATATGAGTCCATTTGGATTCTTCTTTAATTACTAGCATATGCCTCCCCTTCTTCTTTCTTCTACCCTTGTGTCACTTTATATAATGTCTGAGTAGTTTCCTATTTTGGTATGAGGACTAGCCCCATAAAATATTCTTATTCAATATAATAAACTCCAATGTTTTAGTAAAAGAATGCTTTTTTCGTTTCTGCTTTGATTGTTTGTTTAACTGGTATACTTTTGTGGGGGTGTTGAGATCTCGAATCCTCTAAAGAATGAACACATAATACCTTAATAGTGATTGTTATATTTTTATCAATCTAATCTTTTACTTACTTTTCTTGTTGAATGATTATACACTTGTGGGGGTGTCAATATCTCATATCTTCACAAGAACAAATGCATGACCTCTTGACAATATTCGTTGATAGAGGTTATGATCCTTCTACCCATTTGACATGTTTGTTATAGATTATGGCGACGTAATCATTTGACCCATGAGCATGAACCTCGGTTGGAATTCACATGTTCCTCATTGAGATATCAAAAAAGGATATGTTAGATGGGTGGAAAAGGATCCACAAATGTTGGGATCAATGGGTTTACAAACTATCTGGACCTTGTGAGATTTGTACTCCAAAAGGACACACAATCCACACAATCCTGATTTGATTATTGAATCTTGGGAGTTGATTTGTCAAGTAAAAGTTTGGCTATTGGTGGTGATTACCCAGACCCCCAGTACCTTCTTTTGATCAAGTTAGTTTAAATTATGTACTATTTTCTATTTTTAGCATAATCAAATTATCAACAAACTAGTTTTTTCCTTCTTGTTCTTGTGATTGGTTTTGGATTTCAACCCTTTTTCTTGTCCCTTGGATATATACCTTACTACTCAGTACCAAAAAATGATTATTAACTACAATTCTACTAACTACATATATTTCATACGTAGTTAAAACTACTTTTACTTATACATTGTAAGATTGTAAAAAAACAATGTAGTTAAAATTACTTCTTACATATTACAAAACTATAGTTCCTCTCTTATATCAAACCAAAATCAAATTCACTTCACTCCACAATATTGTATCTCCTGTGCACTCACTCCATCTTCCTCCCTGATACCCCCACCCTCACCTAGGATTCTACCCTCTATGCATTCTCTCCAATCACGTCTTGTCACTCTTCTCCACATCTCTCCCACTCCACATCCCCCTTGGCCATAAATTGGCACTATACATCTTCTCAATACACACACTCTTCTCCTCTAAACGCCTAACCCTAGAACCCTGAGGGCACCATTATTTTCTCATTTTCTTGGTGGTTATGCCCACCAGCCAGAGGGGGCACCGCCTGCTGGTCATCTTCTTAGTGATGGTACCGCCGATCAGCTGCCTGGGTAGGCACCTTTGATCATTTGTTACTCTAATTCTTCACCTAACATCTTTACGACAACACAGACAAAGGCCCTAAAGTTGATGCCTCAAGCTCGTTATCTTTTGGTAGTTGTTGTTCTCCCCCTAGCAATTGTCTCTGATCCATCTACGATCATCTTCACAGTCATCATCTTTGACATGTATCTGGTTATATTTAGGTTTGTTCTTCAACATGTAACTACTGATTATCTTAACTACCTAATTCATCAATGAAGGATAAACACATCTATATAGTAGTGTTTCAATTATCAGTGTATATCTTGCCATTGAGGTTATATGCACAAGTATCTACAAGATGCACCCAAGTAATAATCTAATTTAGATGGAGTGCATCATTTTATCAGATAGGGCATGTAACGTCCTAGGATTTGAGGCCTTAGATAGAATGATCTTATAAGGAATGTTTGGACTACCCATATCACCAAGGTGCACCTCCTTTTCCGAGAGCCCATCACTATATAAATCCATAGTTAAGCATATTCAGCTTGGAGTTGTACTAGGATGGGTGACCAAGTTAGGTTTTTGACCCCAACTTGCGTGTGAGTGAGGACAAAGCACGTAGTTAGGGCTAGTGGTGGTCTGTGGGACCAGTCGTCATTCCTAAAACTCTACTAGATCCTAGGGCAGTTGGATCAGGCGTTACAAATGGTATTAGAGTCAATTCCCCTCCAATAGGTGGGGCCCACATGGGCCTGTGGCATGCCACTCTTCAAGCCATGCGGTCCATGCATGTTGGAAAGGGCAATCTGAGTTGATGGAGCCACCCTAACACTGGTAGTGTCCATGCATGTTGGAAAGGGCTATCCAAGTTGATGGAGCCACCTGATGCGCTGGTAGTCGTGGTCGAGAGCTGTCATATGGGTCTGCACTGAAATGGGAATATGTTATGAGGCTATATAGTTGATCCTTAATGAAGATGTCAAGATTCTAAGTTGGGGAGATTGTAATGTCCTAGGATTTGAGGCCTCAGATAGAATGATATCATAGGAATGACTGGAGTACCCATATCACCAAGGTGCACCTCCTTTTTTGGGAGCCCATCACTATACAACTCCATAATTAAGCGTGCTCAACTTGAAGTAGTACTAGGATGGGTGACCACTCAAGAAGTTGACCCCAGCTTATGCGTGAGTGAGGACAAAGTGTGCAATTAAGGCTAGCGGTGATCCATGGGGCCAATCATCATTCCTAAAACTCTAGTAGAGCCTAGGGCAGTGGGCCTAGGCGTTAATGGACATCTATCACAAGACCAAATATTATTAAATACATTCTATGTTGGTGGTGGACCATGAAGATTATTATTAAGGTCCAATATCAAGCCATTATATACTATCCAATCCATCTAACTGTGACACATGTGGTTTTCTTAATTGGGTTGAATTACTTCATACATTACCCTTTAGCATCAGTTTCACAATTCTATCCTAGATTTTGTTAAATCAAAATTTAAGATCTAAATCAACAAATCACCATGTTGAGGCATCTGTTATACAATGTTGGGTGATATATGTTATCATACATGTTATCCTATTTTATTGTCCTAACTATATGTGCAAAATATATTAATATATTTTTCTATATAGCTGATTGTTACTAATGATTTTGATCTCTGTAAGAGTCAATCAAGTGTCTTATGTGACCTTTTGTTAGTGTTACTTAACTCTTTATGTATCCATTTAGATATCCATATGTGTTGTTCTTGGTACTTCAGTATATTGCAGTTGTTGGGGTGAGTGAATGTTTCAATTCATAATCCTCATTTGTAGTTTCATTTACTATTTTAAGCTTTATCATCTATCTAGATCTAATGTCTGCATGTGAATTACATTTATTACTTATTATGAATGATAGACGGAAAATATGAGGGTCTCAATTACATTCCATATCTAATAGTAGAAAACATTTCTTCTTTAGAAGGGACCCTTCTCAGATTGTCTTGCTCTTCATTTGTGAGTTTATAAAAACTGTCTTTGATAGGAAACTCTTCATAAAACTCATTAACCACAAAAGTTTCTTTAAAATGTGAGAATACAATATCCATGATCATCACATGATCATCCAACCAAACCCCATCATAATCTTTAATCCTTTTGACTCCCTGTCTAATTCTAACTTTAGTAAGGGGATGAAAATAAGATGTATTATGATCATCAAACTTGATCCAATCAATCCTCAATTTTTGTGCCCATTAGAACTCTTCTTGTGATAACTTTTCTTCAAGTTTAGTATGTGGATTGTATTCTTCCCCAGCTAACATATCATCATATTTGTTGGCAAGCTTCTTATGGGTTTCTTCAATTCTTTTGGCAAGATTTTGTTTCTTGAGAAAAATGTTGCCAAAAAATTGTTTGCTCTACTTTTCAATAGATATACAAAATGGTTTAAAGTGACTCTAGAACTTCAATCGAACTTCCAGTCCTTCATTACAAACATGTTAAAGTTTTCACGAAGCACCAAGTCTGCCTAAAAAAGTATGTGATAATACCTCTTTCTACTATGAACAATGTTAAGCAGCAATGGAGTGATTAATGGTATGACCCCAATATCCCTAGATGCTTCAAAAAACCATTGGGGGTGGGCTTCATTCCATGTATGATTGCACAAAGCTCTATCTATCTCACATGTTCCTTCTTCCTTCTCTAAGTGTAATACACAACCACTATGAGAAATTTCCATTAATTGAGTTGTTAATCAAATTGAGAAAGTTCTCAACATCCCTCTTATCGAATGTGGTACACCCTTTTCTTTCACCAGGGTTGATGAAATAGTTAAAATATCCTATAAGGATCCACAATCCTCTAATTCCATTATGTATTTATTCTTACTTCACCCCAAGGAGCTTCCTAACATCAATATTCAGGCTCCCATAAACAATAGTGACATTCCACCACATCCAACCAAAGTCCACTTATAAGTGCAAGAATTTTCTATGATTAAACAAGACATCCACCTTACACTCCTTATTCTTCCACAAAATCCATATACCTTATGATCTTCCAATTGCTTCCACCTATGGGAGTTATTGAAATTCATTTTATTGGTAATCTTATCTACTTGTTCCCCACTAATTTGTGGTTCAACCAAACAGACCAGATCCAATTTGTGATTAACAAACCATTCACTCAGAATACCTCTTCTATTCTTTCCTTTAATCCCTTGGCAGTTCCACACCAAAATTCTTGCTGACATTCTTTGACAATATGACTGCTTAATTTCCACCTCCCTGAAACCAACCCCTTCAACATTCTCACCATGATCCCTTCCTTCCTCAATTTCCATAATCTCTTCCATTGTGACTTCACCCTCATTCTCCTCCACTCGTTGTATTCCAGTTGAATTTTCTTTTCCCAATTGATGAAATGCCTTCTCTTGATGGATAATGTTGTATCAACAACTTTCCTAGGATCACATGTTGAAAACAAAATGTTAATTGACCAACTCACTCCAAGCATTAGTATTACTTATTTATTTGTCATGAGGTGAAGTGTTTCTCCCAACTTTTCCATATTTTTTCATTGTTAGCTATGATTTAATCTCCCTCTACACTAGTAGTTGTACGTTTCTCTTTTCCTTTATCATTCCCTTCACCCTGCCTTGATGTTTGATTTGAGATATGTCTTCAATGGTATTCTCCTTATCTATAATATTCTCCTTGTATTGGTCCAATTTTTCTATGGAATTCTACCTTCCTTTTGATTGCTTTGTTGAGGTTCCATTTGTACATATTTATCCTTCTCCTCTTCCCCATTCAAGATGTCAAAAGGGTTGTTACACAAAGTTTGTCCCACTTCATTAGTGTCTTGTTCCTTCTGTACCTTTCTTCTATTCCTTGGAGGAACAAAGAAAAAGGGCAGTTCCTCTCGATCTCAAAAGAGAATAAGGTGGGAGCGAGGACAAGGTCAAAAAACCCTAGGGATTAATCCACTTCCTTCATTGCCTACTATGGTTGTGTGCAAATAGCAACAACATGCCAAGATTTGGGTAAACACCCATGCACGCCTTGCATGAAAAAATTGACAAACCAATCAAGAAGATCAGGATTCAAGGAACCTTACCTAAGAATCTACTGTGAAACTTCATGCAGCCGGTTGTTGAGGAGGGGCACCACAGTCTCAAACCAATGAACACATTTGGTGGGTGGGTTGATCGACAACAAGTTGTGAAATTGAGTCTAGAGGAGAAAAGCTAGTGGTGATGCAGAACTCAGGATGGGGGTAGGTATTTATAAGGTTGGTCATTAGGGTTTATGTGAGGGTGTAGTTTGAAAAGCCCCAAGAATAAAATTGGGTGATTCTCCAATACTTGACAAAAGTTCTCGAGTAGAGTATCTATTGGTGAAGCTGTAGACAAAAGAACTCAAAGTAGAAGAAAGATTGAGAAAAGATCAATCAATGAGGGAGAAATCTCTATTTTATAAATCACAAAACTAGCATCTTGTTTCAATTTTGGGTGCAAGGTTGAAGATAACCTACAAGACAACCAATCTTAATTTGAAAATGGATGTGAATCACACACCTCAGCTAAAGTGGCATGGCATCTATGTACTTCCTAATCAAATTTGACTAAAGTGATGGAGTTTCGATTTGTTTTTATTCCTCAAACAAATTGGATAAGTAAATACCATCCAAATAAACTGAAACTTGGTAGGTAAGGTAATAAGGACCCAAAGAATCCGATTTTGGAGTCAATCTTTCCTTTTGGGAAACATTAATACTCGAATCACACAACTTGAGGGAAAGTCTATTTTCTTCATATTAATGTATCCTTTTATCATTTATTAACCAAATTTTGTGTGTAACTCTCTCTTAACCAAATCTATCCACTGGAAAAATCTATAAGAATAATTTTGGACCGAAATTCCTCATTTAGATAATTTTGCACAACTTACCACAAAGCAGTCTATTTTCCCTTATTTCTTTTATAAAAGCTTTAAATATCATGCTATTGGATAAAACCCCCATATTTGAGGATTATTACCATACAAGAATAGTATAATTAATAAGTGGGGTTTCAAAATAGAAATTTATAAAGTAAATGGATAAAAGGTAATAATTACCTAAATTTGGGTTTGTGACAATAATTTTATAGATCAGACAAATATCATGTTTATTGATGTTGATAATACCCCATCCATTGTATTCTTTTGGTGCACTAATAATCTCCTAATTAATCAAATGGGTTTTGTTTATGGGATTTTTATAGAAAGTTCCCATGGATTTTACCTATGATTTTAAGAATCTGAGCTGGGAGGGGTACAACTAAGGTAATAGGTGGTCAATGAAGTGAGTGCGCTATTTAGGAGTGTGACTCTACCTGTGAGGTTAAGAATTTGGTTTTCTAAGAGGATATGTGGCTGTTAAGTTTGGTGATAATAGGGTTCCAGATGGATTAGGTAGTGGTTATGGGGAAAAAGACCAAGGTAGGTGAATGGAAGTCTTCGATCTTGTAGTTGAGAAGATATTAACAATGACCTCACTTTTCAGCAACCCCCAATTTAGGAAGGCTAAAAAGATGAGAGCCATTACCCAAAACTTTCCCAACGATCTAGATTTTAAACAACTAATAATCAATACTAAATAATTTCATTCATTCCAAATAATGTATACAAGATTCTTTTGTGTGACATTCAATCATTAGAACTGTACATATGAGAGCTATATGAGAAGAAGTATCTATATAATCCTCCTTACTTAGTTTAATGCCTGCATATAAATTGATCTGGTTTATAATGTCTCTGATTAGCATGTACCTAAATCGCTGACAAACAAAAACATGGATCAACATATCAAAATATATTGTGTGCATGGGATGCATGCAAAAGTTTGCAAGTACATAAAGACATATATTCCAATAATTACTTGCAAACAAGAAATGTCATTTTCATTACATAATCTTTCTTTATGTGATTATTGGCATGATAATTGAAAATAATGTAAGTAAACACTCAACAGTTTAGTTTTTCAATTGAGAAACATCAACAAACTAATGTGGGTATTCATAGGCGTAACCATAAACCTTGATAGTGAGCCATGATGATTATGCTAATCATAATTCAAGCATATTATCCAAATCAAGCAACCAAACCAAGCAATCAACTTTAACTTGCATGTATGTAAATCCTAAACTGTCACCATCACGTTAATCAAATTAAACCTTACTCAGGTCCTAGTCTAGGGTTTAGGGTTTCCTTGATCTCGAGTAGTCATTAGAGTTATGTTTGATACCTCAATTCCCATGTTGATTGATCTAATGACTTAAGAAACCTAGTAAGCATAGTCATGATTATCAAATCTACCATATCCTTTTATTATGAAACTTTGATTTAATTCAGTTCATTAATAAACATAACAAGATATGGTCTTTAATCCCTAATTCTTAATATGTAGTTATCAAATAAGATATCCTAATTCTCCATCTTTATGATCATGAACATGTTGATTCATCACTATGTTCCACAATATTAGATAATAGAATCAAAGAGAGTTTATAACATATTCAATACTTTAATATCCAATCTAGGGTTGAGAATTTATTATTAGTGTTTCTCTGGAGTTTTGAGGATGTCAGTGTCCCTTAAAAGATATCTTTGATGGTCGTTGAGAGTTAGTGATGCTTGTCCTTTGGGGGCATCCTATCACACAATTTTCTACTATCTCTGATTTGATCTGGACACTCAAGAATATGCTTTCTTCATATTGATTACATACTGGATTCCTTTTCATGTCCTATACTCAAGGTTGGCCCTTTCTGCTGCATATTGTCTTAGTTGATGAGGGTTTTTTTATGGCCTTTGGAGTAGTTTTAATATGCACAAAATTGTTATATTGTATAGACCAATACTTTCTTATTTTCTATTCCGTTATCTTTTGAACTGAGCAAGCATTATAAAGTCTCAAAATCAAAAATGAAAAAAGCCCCACGAGTTTTTGCTGACTAAATAAAAATATTTGCAATCTAGGGTTTCCATTTATAATTCTTCACTTAAACACATTGTTACAACCCCAATTTTTGGGTTCTTTTGGTGAGAAATGTAATTTCTCCTATTAAAGATACTTGAACAAATAATGTTATAATTTGTTTTGAATAAAAGGATTTCGTTTACAATAGCCTTGTTGGTTGTTTTGTGGGCTTTATTGGCTATTGGGCCCAATAACAAGGAAACGATGAAGGAAACTCCATTATTGAATGAATAAATAAGAAAAAGAGAAAAGGGAGATGTAGAAACCTATAGAAGGCAAAAGAATATCCCCCAAAAGTGTATTTCGTGCCTTTTGGGTTCCTTGGGTTCCAAGGAGTCCAAGTTGTAAAGATAATGCAACCAGAAAGAGAAAAGATTAATTAAATATTGCTTTATTAAGAAGAAACTATGAGATAATAATGAAATACAAGAAATGTGTGGAAATATGGATAATGGATCAATCTTGTATAAGATTTCATGTCTATATGGTTTCTAATAATAAAAGGAATCAAAATAAATAAAATAAAAGATTAGGAGAGAGAAAATCTAAGTTTAAAGCATAAATAAATGCCTTATAATCCATTGACTTGCAAATGAAGAAAAGAAATTATTCCTTTAGTATTTTGGCTCCAAATTTGAAAAATAAGCAGATTAAGTCTTTATGGACTTTCCTTTAAGATTTGGTATTAATTGGATAATCAGTTTGAGAGTTATGATTTTTCGAAAGTAAAAGGGAATCCTTTATTTCTAAGGGAATTATCCTATTTTCCCTATTTTCTATTTTTGTGTGTGGCATGACAGCCGTTGATCTAAGATCCAATGACATATGCATCGTCACCCACCTTGGTCCAAGAAAGGAAAGTAGCAGAGACTTCCAAAGGGATTTTCTCGTGATTGAATGCATAGACAAACTCGGGAACTTTTCCTTTAGATTCGGGAGACCAAGGCGAATCCGCCTACCCTGGGTTTTGCTTGGTTTAGAGCTCTCTAGAAGCTTCGCCTATTTTGCCGATGTGGTGGGATCTAACTCGTGATCCTAATGGCTATATAAGGGAATTAGCACCCCATGCAAAGGAATTGACTAGTCATAAGACTCGGCCGAAGCTAGGGTATCCATCCCATTCTCAAATTCGGCCAACTGGTCTCCGCTTTCTTCCCTTCCTTCTACTCTATTCTACCAGTGAGCTCCCCCTCTTCTTCTATATTGGCTCCGCCTCCCAAGAAATTGGGGATTCCGATGAGTCTAGCGAGGAGCAATGGAGAATTCCTCTCCAAAACCTAGCCCTCCTACACTCTGTTACTCCAAGTCAACCTCTGGGTTGACTGCAACCTAGAGTCAGAGAACATAGGCTCGTGAACTTGGGTGGGCGTGAGGTTGAAGATGGAAAGGAGGAAATGACCTCCCTACCCCCGGGCACATGTAACTCTAGATCAAGAACTCAGGGTTAAAGGTGTATTATCACCCTGACCGAGATGCAAGCAAAGCGAGCTGCGCGCTGCGAGGGATGCCTACGTGGTGATCTCCTATTGGCGCAGAAGGTATTTCCTTTGTAAATTCATAATTATTTAACTGTAACTCTGATGATAGAAAGTCTTATATGAAAATTTATCAAGAGAATTTGAGGAGTTTAATAAAAATACTAGTTGAGCCTAATTTTGCTTATAGTTCGAAAAGTACATAAAGTTAGTACTTTAATGCTTTAATTAATAAAAACCATAGTCTTTGATTGAAGGATAAGTTTAAGGAACTAAGTTGAGGTTGTTAATCAAATATTAGCTTCTTGGACATAGAAAGAATAATTAAATCTATAATGATGATCTTTATGCATAGTTGGCTTAGTTTAGGGTTGCATGTGCACGAATATGCATTACTGGGCTTAATAACCCTAATTTTGTTTGTTATGTGGACTAATGAATCTAAATATGAGAATTGATCCAGAAGTCATGAAATAATGTTATTCAACTATTTTGTGGGTAAATATCCTTAATATGGTAATTAGGGTTTTCTAATGGATAAATGTGGAATTAGTGATAAATAGAGTTCATGAAAGATAAGTTGCTAATTTGAAAGGAACCAAAAGATGATAATTGGGCCTAATGATCGTGCCATGACTTAAAAGGATAAAAATGGTAGTTTTAATGTAAAAGAGGCATAACAGACTTAATAATTGTGCCTTTAATCGAAATTAGGGTTTAAAATAGTTTAAATTAAGTGAAACCCTAATTGCAAAGTAAACCCTAAAAGTGGACTAGAAACCCTAGGAAGCGAGCTAGGTTTAATAGACCTTGATGGCCTAATCAATGATAGGAAAATTGGATGCATATTTTTGGATCATCTTGTGTGCTTGCTTGTTTACTATATTTCTTGCTTAGTTGGATTATTTCTGCTCTCAAGTCATCCAGACAGGTATGTGGTTAATTATGGTTAATCACATTAGTTTCCCGAAGGTTTTCCGAATGATTCATCGCATTGAGTGCAACCTATCAGTTTGGATGTTCATACATGCAAATCATAAAGTCACTATGATAATCACAATAATAATATAAGTGTGTATTCTCGCACCTACATGCCACCCTGATGGATGATGCCAAAAGGTCAAGCCCAGGAGGGAAGACCCATGGGCACCATGAGTGGTGACCCCAGACACCAAGCTCGGGATTGAGAAGGTGATCTTTATTGAATGACTAATGGGCACTTGAGAGGTGACCCCAGGCACCAAGCTCGGGATTGAGAAGGTGGACTTAAGTCATTTGCAAAAGAGAAAACCTAAGGTGGGAATGCCATGGTTAGGGAAAAAGCGGTGGAGAATGTCACATTGAAAGCGTAAACTGGCTTGTTAATTAACTTGATTGTGATATTTATATTGTTAGCCATATCTGTGAAATTTTGGTTGTCCTCACATACCAGTATATTTATCTATGCTAACCAATGTTTTGTTTGTCGATGTTTTAGGTACAAATTGAAAAGGACAAATAGTAAAGTGGCATATTGTGAAATTAAGAAACAAAGTGCAAGGAGGATTAGTTAGAATAGCGTCTAGATGTGGATAGCAGTTAGATATCCATGTTTTTATAAAGGTGTGTAAAGTTTTATTTTATACCAAATTTCAGTTTAGCTGGTAGAATTTCATAATTATTACTGATAATTTCAAACCTTTGATCCGGTTTATTGGGATAACGACTCTGACCTATTGGTCTTCCTTAAGTGGGGGTTACTAGGAGGCGGGGTCATTACACACATATATTACCCTACCTTTTGAACATGAATCATAACTAAGTCTCAATTACATTTTATTTTTGTTGCAATCATTTTTCTGATCAATTTTCATATATAATATGTCCTAATCTGAGTTACCAATAATTAGTTACACTTGTTGGAAAATGAAAATAATTGGGTGAATTATATGTTGACACATCAACAACTTACCTTTGATTCCTTTTATTTCCGGCCAGCCTGGGATTTAGTGTAACAGGGGCTTATTGCCCTTGTTTTTCTAGTGTGAGCAATGGGGCACAAGAGTTATTGGACTCTATCCCTCCTTTCTTCTCATGTGAAGACTGCTTCACTATTCCACGTGTTGTGCCACAATCGACCGTTGGTGCTCGTTCTCTTGTGATCAAGGCTACCAACTATTGGTGATTTCCTCCCTCTCCGTCATGAAGGTTACTACCAAAACATCCCATCTTTGGTGCCCACCTGGCAGAATCCAAGGTGCCATTACCAGGCCCTTCCTCCTTGCCCATGCAGTGCATGAGGTCCACCTCTGGGCCTTCCTCTCTTCGTCATGATGGGGTCGCTCACGACCCTGTTGGTCATGATAGAATGGGCAAGTGTTAGTGGGCCACCTAGAAACAGTCTTCTCCCTTGTTGCCATTTCTATACCAGAATAGTGATCTCCTCCTCATTGCCACAACTCTCACAACCTGCACCAAGTTGGAGACATCCTTAGACTCTAGGATAGGGAAGTATTAGTCCAAACCTCAGATTGTCAGACTACTTCCATTGAAAGTCATGGTGTCGAGGGTGAAGCAACAAGGAGGTTGTTTCCATGGAGAGAAAACCTAGACCTATCGAGATAGGACATAGCCAAGATGAGGGAAGGTAGGTTGAGGGAAGGTAGGTTTTCTACAAACCATGGTGGAAGGAGGCATATCTAGCATATATACATTGTCCTAGGTGTGTGAAATGATTAAGTTCCATGGGTGTACACAATTGTCAAGGCATCACTTTTGGAAAGTTATTGAATATATCCTTATTATTTTCTATTTCTTCCTCTTATATGAAAACTCTTACCTTTTAATCTAATAACTCTAAAAGTCTCAAAAAGACAGTATCATACTTGTTACAACCCCAATTTTTGGGTTCTTTTGGTGAGAAATGTAATTTCTCCTATTAAAGATATTTGAACAAATGATGATATAATTTGTTTTGAATAAAAGGATGTTTACAATAGCCTTGTTGGTTATTTTGTGGGCTTTATTGGCTATTGGGCCCAATAACAAGGAAAAGACAAAGGAAACTCCATTATTAAAGAAATTGAGAAAAGAAAGATGTAGAAACCTCTAGAAGGAAAAGGAATATTATCCAAAGGTAGATTTCATGCCTCTTGGGTTCCTTGGGTTCCAAGGAGTCCAAAGATGCAAAAATAATGCAATAAGAAAAGAAAAGATCAATTAAATATTTCTTTAATTAAGAAGGAAATTGGAGGCAATGATAAAATGTGGAAAATAAGTGGAAAGAGGTATGATTGAGTCATCTTTGGTGGATTTCCATATCCATAAGGTTTCTAATATTAGAAGGAATTCCAAAAAGGAAAATAAAAAGATAGATAAAGAGAAATCCTTGAAAAGAGATATTTTAATAAGAAATAAATAAGATAACGAGAAATAATGGATATAGATGCATCTAGAAGGATAATGAGTATCTACTAAAAAGGATTTCGAAATATTAGAGTTTCTTGGGGTCCAAGGAGCCCCAATGGAAAACAAGAAAGAGAAAATACCAATAATACAAAATAACAGGATAATGTGAAACATAATTAATGAATTTTGCGGTATTGTTAAAAAGAGGTATTTTCTACTAAAAGAAAGTATAAATTTGTGCCAATGGATTAAAAGTCAAGCATAAAGAGAATAAGAGAGAGGATTTTAGAATTCCTAAATATCCAAGGAATATGGTTTATTAAGAAGATAATTAGGAGAGAGAAGTTTGCTTCCTAATGAAGGAACTTGGGTTCCTATTTGGAAAAGGACTTATTAACTCATGGATGGTCATCTTAGGGCGTGGATACCCTCCCCTATATAAGGGATAGAACCTCTGGTTCGAGTTCAAGTGAGATCCCACGCAACCCTATCCCTTCTTCTTCTTCTTCATTCAAACCCTAGCCTTTAGAAGGAAGAGCAATCTTGGGGTTATCAAGAAGCTCTACGATGGAGGTATAAGACTTCCCCAACGACCTATAGGGGCTTTGCTACCATCCCCTTACTCCTGGCTTTTCTCCAACCACCGTGGAAGTAGCTGCCAGCCCAACTCCAGCCACCTCAGCTACGGCTGGGGGCTTCCTTAGGTGCAAAAGAGGGTGGAAGAACAAAAGGGAACATCGTCGTAGCCCATGGGGTCCAGGAGAGGGAGGAGGAGCCGTGCAAATCACAGCTAGGGCGACAGCAGTAGGGCTGCGTGAGGTTGAAGATGGGTGGAGGCATCATTGGATGGTTATACCCCTCCTGGGTATGAAGTGTCGACCACTTAAATGAGGGCAAACTAGTCTTTTCATTATATTTCCAAATCGGCTATGTTGCATGCAAGTGATGATGTGGTGCTCGGTGATTGACCCAAGTAAGTAAATATTGCAAAATTTGTATCTTTTTATTAGTAGCTTGGATGGATGCATGTAAAATATGAATTTTGCTCAAAAAAATGAGAGTAATCCATTAAAAGTAGTTTTAGAAGCTAATTCCTCTTGTAATTTGAAAATAAGTGGAAGTTATCAACATTAATTCTTTAATGATTAAGACCCCCTAATTTGAGATGAGTGATGTACTTAGAAGGGTTTTATGGATGATTAAAGTTGATATCAACCTGTTAATAATAAAAAGGTACATTAAGAACAAAAAGGATGAACTTTGCACGTAATTTGTTTAATTTAGAGTTCCATGTACATGAACGAGCTTTAACGGGCCCTGAAACCCTAATGTTAGTAATTGTGACTCTTAATGGCTTTAATTGTTTGAATTCATGAATAAGTTGAGATATGATGGTTCTAAGCTAATTCGAGTATAAAAGTTCCTAACTGTGGATAAATACCCTTAATATAGTAACTAGGGTTTTCGAAGGAATAAAGGTGGAATTAGTGATAAATAGAGTTCATGAAAGATAAGTTGTTAATTTGAAAGGAACCAAAGATGATAATTGGCCTAATGATCTTGTCATGAATGAAAAGGATAAAAATGGTATCTTTAATGAATAGGGGCATAATAGACTTAATGGACTTTTAATTGTGCCTTTTATCCAAAATTAGGGTTATATGTTGTTAAAAGGTAACATTAATATCTTTCATCAGGAGTAGATGAGATAATTAGGGTTTGTGAGTAATTGTATAAAATTAGGGTTTAAAATAGTAAAAATGAGGTGAAACCCTAATTGCAGAGTAAACCCTAAAAGTGGACTAGAAACCCTAGGAAGTGAGCTAGGTTTAATAGACCTTGATGGTCTGACCAATGATAGGACAATTGGATGCATGTTTCAGGATCATCATGTGTGCTTGCTTGTTTACTGGATTTCTTGCTTAGTTGGATTATTTCTGCACTCAAGCCATCCTGACAGGTATGTGGTTAATTATGGTTAATCACATTAGTTTCCCAAAGATTTTCCATATGATTCATCGCATTGAATGCAACCTATCAGTTTGGATGTTCATACTTGCAAATCATAAAGTCACTATGATTATCACAATAATAATATAAGTATGTATTCTTGCACCTACATGCCACCCTGATGGATGATGCCAAAAGGTCAAGCCCAGGAGGGAAGACCCATGGGCACCATGAGTGGTGACCCCAAACACCAAGCTTGGGATTGAGAAGGTGGTCTTTATTGCATGACTAATGGGCACCATGAGAGGTGACCCCAGGCACCAATCTTGGGATTGAGAAGGTGGCCTTAAGTCAATGGCAAAAGAGAAACCCTAAAGGGGGTATGCCAGGGTTAGATCAAAAGCTGTGGAGAATGTCACACTGAAAGCATAATTTGTCTTGTTAATTAACTTGATTGTGATATTTAGATTGTTAGCCTTATTTGTGAAATTTTGGTTGTCCCCACATACTGACATATTCATTTATGCTGACCGACATTTTTTATCGGCGTTTTAGGTACAAATTTGAAAAGGACAAACAATAAAGTGGCATATGTGGAATTAAATAAGAATTAAAGTACAAAGGATGATTAGTTAGAATAGACTCCATATGTGGATAGAAGTAAATATCCAAGTTTTTGAAAAAGGTATGCAAAGTTTTATTTATACCAGATTTCAGTTTTGTTTGGTAGAATTTCATAATTATTACTGATTAATTGTTGAACCTTTGATCCTGTTAATAGGGATAACATATCTGACCATTTGGTCTCCCTTAATTGGGGGTTATAGGGAGGCGGGATCGTTATATTTGGTATCAGAACATAGGTTCCTCATTCAATCTTTAATAATTATTAAATTTTACAAACTTTGTAGAACCCAAGGGAGTTATTAGAGGATTTTCCAAAAGATAGAGGCACTTAGAAAAGGATCATGTATGGGGGCTGGCAATATTTTCCTCCACACCACTTGTCAGAATACGAGGACTCTCGGATCCGTGTGACTGCCTGGCCAATTTCTCAAGATTTTACTCGAAGTATGATACCTTTAGTACTCTCTCATCTTGTTCATCCCTTCTCAGCTCAAATGTTGTTAAGGATTTTATCGAATAGGGTTTTCTCTCTCTTCCTCACCCTCTTGAGGATGGGGTATGCATGATAAGGTTAAGGAATCCTCCACCAAATTAATGACAAGCATGTAAATATGATGTCATGGACATAAGCTTAATGGTTTAAGTGTAAACTAAAGAATAAATACATGCTTAGGTCATACGACATATGCTGTCATTCCCTCAGGAGAGACCTGAGGCTAGACCTCCTTGTCAGGAGGATGAGTAGAGAAAGCTGGTCTTGGAGACAGAGAACTCCATTAAAGGTAGAAACCTGGTACATCCACTGAGGATGATGTTAACACTAAACCTAAGTAAAGGTTAGATAGAGAGATGACACGATGAGTTAGATGTCATGATAGACCTGAGGTGAGGGTGTACATGCTTTTGGATGCCGATATGAGCCATGTGAGGTTGGATGACTTACTGCCTTTGGCGACCCAACCTTGGGAAGGGTCGTGCATGTTAGAGTGAAGGACAACTCCTTCAATGATGAGGTTAGTGAAGAACCTATAGAAACCCTATGGGCTTATGTGAGTAGGGCATAACATGCTCCCATAGTACGTCAGTAGTGCTAACAGTAGACTAAGACTGAGGCCAGAAGGGCATGTTGGATGGCTTATGAGATAAGCATAAAGAGCTATGGATGATCTTGAGGAAACATATGCTTCACCCATGTAGGGGTATGCTTGTGAGCTTGACCCTTCATGAAGAGAGGACCTCTAATAGTAAGGCTATTTGTAAGGTTAACTCTAGAGAGAGAGAGAAGGACCCAAGAAAGAAGGTTGGAAGCTAAAACTCTGAGATATGAGGAACAGTGGGGAGTTGAGGATGATGCAACCTAAGTGGATGGTTGTGGTTGCCTCATGCAAGATCCCTGGAGGCTGATGATATCTTGCTTGCCTTTAGAGGAACCAATCCTAGAGAGAAGATGAGGTGGATGGTACCTATGTGACTATGGTATAGGTGTTTACTTTCTGAGTTAGGAAGAAGAGTTCTTTAGACCCTGAAGAGGTTTAGTAGCAGGTTGTGAGGCCTTATACCTTATTGGTTGTCCTTGAGGAGGAATCCACTTTGAAGTGTTGTTCAAGTAGAAGGATCATGGGAAGTGCATGTCATACCTTATACATGTTTGGTTTGTTGTTAAAAGGTTGAGCATGCAATTGGATAGCTGTTGCATAAAGAGGTGAACCTAGGGTTCCTAGGCCTAAGAGGGAAAGTGGTGTACCTGATGCTCATGATGAGATTTGAGTTTCAATAGATTTGACCATGGTACTCCTCATGCTTAGAGGAAAGGGAAACCCCTTAAGTTTAAGGTATATTTGATGAAGCCCTCACAGCTAAGTTGGTGACATGGGAAGGTTTGTTCTTGGTCCAATGTTGAGGAATGAGAACAAGTATGACCTA
The DNA here is from genome assembly GCA_963693085.1 of Alisma plantago-aquatica. Classification (NCBI taxonomy): domain Eukaryota; kingdom Viridiplantae; phylum Streptophyta; class Magnoliopsida; order Alismatales; family Alismataceae; genus Alisma; species Alisma plantago-aquatica. Next base: position 726,207,357 of record OY856410.1, on the reverse strand, counting down.
GCATGGTCTAGTATGTGGTCTGCTAGTGCCTTAGTAGCTGCTAGGGTTAAGCATGCTCATGTGGATGTAAACCCTAGACATAAGGACGTTTGTGACCTTTTTTATCAAAATGTAGTTTCCTCCCATCCTGGGAGAGGGACCCTTTGGTAGGGTGTATACCAATTTTGTTGGTTTTGAGGTAACCTAAAGAGGTCTCATAGGATCTTGAGAAGCTAAGTGAAAAGTACATAGTATGAGAATGAACCTGTAGACCCATAGATAACCATCTCTAAGTGCATGTGGATGTGTTACCATGGAGGTAACCACTATGGGGCATGACCAAGGTAGGCAGGTCGCCATGACCCTATAAAAGGATGAAAGTCGGTCCAAGAATGCAAAGAGAGATGATGGAGACTTGGGTAAGGTTCTAAGTTGGACATTAGAATCCTAAGTCTATCCTAGGGTCAGGTAGGGATAAGACTAATGGAAGTAGGAGTTGCCTAATTCCCTAGTTGCACATGACCATAGGGTCGGGAGGTAACAACTATCATTATATGAGGGCCATGGGTTAGGAGATTGATCACCTTCGTGAACTCATGGGACCCAAAGGGCAGATGAGGAGGGCACTCTCTGGATGCATAAGGGAAGAGGGATGACCCCAAAAGTATCATCACCCTATCTACCTAGAGGAGATGACCAAGGATTGTGTGGTGACCCAAGTAGGTTCGAGACCAGTTTTCCATGGGAGTAACTTTGATATCGAGATGATCATGATGTAGAGACATATGTTGCACGTTTCAACTTAGATTTGAAGGTGTACTGGCAGTGTGGGGTGTACCATCTCTACTCTTGGAATAGGAAGAACTTTGTGTTAGGACGGATGCCAAATTCTTATTTCCTCTTGTTATGGGAGTGAGAGATAGGACAATACGCATACCATACACTAAGGATAAAGGTGATGTGAGTTGGAACATTGCTATGAGGTATGAGGACAGAGATGATACCATACCCTTGTGGAGTGAATGATATGTGGATGGTTTACAAACACTAAGAGTATTAAAGTAGTCATCTTATGAGGATATTTTATCATGAGCTATGTGGAATTTACAAGTTATACAAGGTTGAGTTTGATAACCAAGAGGATGAGCTCAGAGTGTTCTTGATGAAGATAGACTTAGAGTCTGATATGAGATGATAAGTGAAATAGATGGAGGTTTATGTCTTCAACATTACCTTACATATAAGGATGTGAAGTGGTTGAGATGCAGCTGCCTAGTTTACCTAGAGGCTAGAAAAGGTGGTTATGCTAACCCTAAGTTTGAAAAAGGAGATATGCTTGGCTAACACTCATGTGTAACGAGATATGTTGATCAATTTAGTGGTTGTTTGGTTAGCCTAGGCCTTGATGCAATAAAAGGATGGTTGTAGAACCTCAGATGCACTTCTCTGGAAAAGAAGGCAATGAAACCCTGATTAGAGTGGTTTAGGGTTTCTGAGGAATCAATCCTGAGGAATCATGACATACAAGAGATCATGATTTTAAGCTCATCATACACCATGGTACTACTAAGATAGTAAGTTGTAGTAGTACATTGGATTCTTAAGATGAAGTTGCACGTGGATTTTCGCCATGCAAACCATGAGGTGAAGGATGAACACCAGTAACCCACTAAGTTGGTATAGAGGATAAAAGAGTCCCGAAGAGGGAATGGGAGTTCATCACTATGGATGTTGTGGTAAGTCTCCCCTGGACCGAGGAAGGTTAAGATGCAATATGGGTTATGGTAGATCCCCTTGCCTAGATGACATGAGAAAGAAAGAATACTGTCAAGGGACAGATCCAGTTGAACTACATGTAAGAGAGAGAGATGGTTCAACTACACCATGATGTGAGTTCAAAAGTTCTTAAGTATAACCTAAAGATTTACTTCCATGAGGTGGAAGTAGATACATGAAGAACCCGATGCTAGTATAGTTTATCACCCCTAACTAATGGTTAGTATGATACATACTAGAGGGTCTGATGAGAGCATGTGTGCTTATTCAGGGTGATACATGGAGGCAGTTCTTGTCCTCTGTAAGATGTGATGATAACCACCATAGCCAGTGTCGGGATGTAAAGAAGCTTTGTAAGGGAGGTTGTGTCGGTCACCACTTCATTAAGATGATGTTGGTAAAGGGACCTCATGAAGGTCAAGAAAGAACCACAATGTGTGTAGATGAAGTCGCTTTGATCGTACAATGGTTGAAAGAGAGACAGGGGTGACATGAGTCATGAGTATAATGTGCTCCATGAGTCTGATCTAGAGCACTATGTGAGGTCCCTAAGCCATGTGCTGAGCCTTGAACCTATTCAACTTTGTGAGAGGCTGAAATGACCTGAGTCACCTATGAGCGTACAATATACCAAGCTGAGAGAGAACTCAGATGAAAGAATATGAGATGATGAAGGTTCTTGGGAAGCACCATGGAAAAGGTGAGGCCACATGGGATCCATGATGGACATAAGAAAGGCTTATCTTGTTTGTTTGTGTGCCTGGTGGAATTTTGAGGGCAAAATTCCTATAAGAGGGGAAGGATGTTACAACCCCAATTTTTGGGTTCTTTTGGTGAGAAATGTAATTTCTCCTATTGAATATATTTGAACAAATAATGATATAATTTTTTTTGAATAAAAGGATTTTGTAAACAATAGCCTTGTTGGTTGTTTTGTGGGCTTTATTGGCTATTGGGCCCAATAACAAGGAAACGACAAAGGAAACTCCATTATTAAAGAAATGGAGAAAGGAATGATGTAGAAACCTCTAGAAGGCAAAGAAATATTATCCAAAGGTGGATTTTGTGCCTCTTGGGTTCCAAGGAGTCCAAAGTGCAAAATAATGCAATAAGATAAGAAAAGATCAATGAAATATTTTTTTAATTAAGAAGGAAATTGGAGGCAATGATAAAATGGGGAAAATAAGGGGAAAGAGGTATGATTAGGTCATCTTTGGTGGATTTTCGTATCCATAGGGTTTCTAATATTAGAAGGAATTCCAAAAAGGAAAATAAAAAGAGAGATAAAGAGAAATCCTCAAAAAGAGATATTTTAATAAAAATAAATAAGATAATGAGAAGTAATGGATATATATGCATCTAGAAGGATAATGAGTATCCACTAAAAATGATTTCAAAATATTATATTTTCTTGGGGTCCAAGGAGCCCCAATGGAGAAAAAGAAAGAGAAAATACCAATAATACAAAATAAGAGGATAATGTGAAACATAATTAATGAATTTTTTTGGTATTGTTAAAAAGAGGTATTTTCTACTAAAAGAAAGTATAAATTAATGCCAATGGATTAAAAGTCAAGCATAAAGAGAATAAGAGAGAGGATTTTCAAATTCCTAAATATCCAAGGAATATGGTTTATTAAGAAAATAATTAGGAGAGAGAAGTTTGCTTCCTAATGAAGAAACTTGGGTTCCTATTGGGAAAAGGACTTATTAACTCGTGGATGGTCATCTTAAGGCATGGATAACCTCCCCTATATAAGGGATAGAACCTCTAGTTCGAGTTCAAGTGAGATCCCACGCAACCCTCTCCCTTCTTCTTTTTCTTCTTCATTCATACCCTACCTTTTAGAAGGCAGAGCAATCTTGGGGGCATCAAGAAGTTGTACGATGGAGGTATGAGACTTCCCCAATGACCTATGGGGGCTTTGCCACCATCCCCTTGCTCCTGGCTTCGCTCCAGCCACCTATAGTGGACCTGCAAGGTCGGCTGTCGCGGAAGCAGCCGTTAGCCCGACTCCAACCACCTCGGCTATGGCTGGGGGCTTCCGTAGGTGCGGAAGAGGGCGACGGAACAAAAGGGACCATCGTCGGTGCCATTGGGGTCCAAGAGAGGGAGGAGGAGCCGCACAAATTGTGGTTAGGGTGACAGCAGTAGGGCTGCGCAAGGTTGAAGATGGGTGGAGGCATCGTTGGAAGGTTATACCCCTCCCACATATGAAGCACCAACCACTTAAATGAGGGCAAACTAGTCTTTTTGTTATATTTCCAAATCGGCTATGTTGCATACAAGTGATGACGTGGCGCTCGGTGATTGGCCCAAGTAAGTAAATATTACAAAATTTGTATCTTTTTATTGGTAGCTTGGATGGATGCGTGTAAAATATGAATTTTGCTCAGAAAAATAAAGGTAATTCATTAAAAATAATTTTAGAAGCTATTTCCTCTTGCAATTTGAAAAGTAGTGGAAGTTATCAACTTTTATGTTTTAATGATTAAGACTCCCTAATTTGAGATGATTAATGCATTTAGAAGGGTTTTATGGATGATTAAAGTTGATATAAACATGTTAATTATAAAAAGGTACATGAAGAACAAAAAGGATGAACTTTGCACGTAATTAGTTTAATTTAGAGTTCCATGTACATGAATGAGCTTTAATGGGCCTTGAAACCCTAATGTTAGTAATTTTGACTCTTATGCTTTAATTGTTCAAATTCATGAATAAGCTGAGATATGATGGTTCTAAGCTAATTCGAGTATAAAAGTTACTAGTTGTGGATAAATATCCTTAATATAGTAATTAGGGTTTTCTAAGGAATAAAGGTGGAATTAAGTGATAAATAGAGTTCATGAAAGATAAGTTGTTAATTTGAAAGGAACCACAAATGATAATTGGGCCTAATGATCTTGTCATGAATTAAAAGGATAAAAATGGTAGCTTTAATGAAAAAGGGCGTAATAGACTTCATGGACTTTTAATTGTGCCTTTTATCTGAAATCAGGGTTATATGTTGTTAAAAGGTAACCTTAATATCTTTCATGAGGAGTAGATGAGATAATTAGGTTTTGTGTGTAATTGTATAAAATTAGGGTTTAAAATAGTAAAAATGAGGTGAAACCCTAATTGCACAGTAAACCCTAAAAGTGGACTAGAAACCCTAGGAAGTGAGCTAGGTTTAATAGACCTTGATGGACTCACCAATGATAGGAAAATTGGATGCATGTTTGAGGATCATCTTGTGTGCTTGCTTATATACTGGATTTCTTGCTTAGTTGGATTATTTCTACACTCAAGCCAGCCTGATAGGTATGTGGTTAATTATGGTTAATCACATTAGTTTCCCGATGATTTTCCAGATGATTCATTGCATTGAATGCAACTTATCAGTTTGGATGTTCATACTTGCAAATCCTATAGTCACTATGATTAACACAATAATAATATAAGTGTGTATTCTCGCACCTACATGCCACCCTGATGGATGATGCCAAAAGGTCAAGCCCAGGAGGGAAGACCCATGGGCATCATGAGTGGTGACCCCAGACACCAAGCTCGTGATTGAGAAGGTGGTCTTTATTGCATGACTAATGGACACCATGAGAGGTGACGCCAGGCACCAAGATCAGGATTGAGAAGGTGGCCTTAAGTCAATGGCAAAAGAGAAACCCTAAAGGGGGTATGCCAGGGTTAGGGCAAAAGCGGTAAAGAATGTCACACTGAAAGTGCAATTTGGCTTGTTAATTAACTTGATTGTGATATTTAGTTTGTCATCCATATTTGTGAAATTTTGGTTGTCCCCACATACCGACATATTCATTTATGTTGACCGACGTTTTGTTTGTCGGTCTTTTAGGTACAAGTTTAAAAAGGACAAACAGTAAAGTGGCATATGTGGAATTAAATAAGAATTAAAGTACAAATGAGGATTAGTTAGAATAGACTCCAGATGTGGATAGAAGTAGATATCCAAGCTTTTGAAAAAGGTATGCAAACTAGATTTCAATTTAGTTTGGTAGAATTTCGTAATTATTACTAATTAATTGTTGAACCATTGATCTTATTAATTGGGATAACGGATCTGACCTTTTGGTCTCCCTCAATTGGGGGTTACCGGGAGGTGTGGTCGTTACAATACTCTTACTAGGAGATGGATTTGGAAACCAAAAAGCCATTAAGGAATGTTGAACATTGGGTAATTGACCAGTAAACTCTTAAAAAACTCCTCTAAATTATTCTTTCTCCTCCCCTTTGATATATTCCTTTAAGCCAATGATCCTCCTTCCATGGAAACTCACTAAAACCTTTACCAAATATATCTAGTCATTGGTATGTCTTTTATATACATAATTTTCTCCTTTAGTCATCTTATTCAAACAATATTATTATCCCATGGTATATCCTTTTCCTCCCAATTTCTGGATTTTCCTTCCTTTTCTTATTATTCAAGTATACCAACCACTAGATCCGAAACAGTACTAATTAATGTCTCAAAACATTTTTGCCAAATTGGGTGGATAATTACTCTTTTAATTATCTACACACACAATGCATCTTACTTTGTTTTGACAACTTACATATTATTCAATATTTCAGCTATTTAATAAAATATAAAATCAATATCCTTTATTTATGCATGAAAACTCTCTCTTTCTAGAGTATTCCACACAATTCCATATTTAACAATATCAATTTTCATTACTTTAGAAATCACTTTATTATTGGACTTTCCATTATTTCTTTTATCCATCATTATTAAGCGATTATTGCAAACAAAATCTCTTTTATTTCTTTAAATTTTTCCATGAGAATATTATTATTCGATGATCAGCGCCATTGGGGAATTTATTTATTAATCCATGGTTTATATTTATATACTCCAATTTTACCAAAATTGAGGATATTACAAGATTGGTATCATTTAATCTTCTTGGGGATGACATGAGTATCGACAATGGTAGATTTGTGAAGGTTGATCTTGAGTTCTGAGATATAAAAGAAGATTCCAACTATGGGCGGTGTTGATAACATTTAAGTGTGTGGATGAAGATAATGGTATCATCTGCATATTGGATGATGTTTCTTTACAATAATGAGGAAATGTATTTTATCCATGATTGATACCAAGTTTGATATTTTTGGTAAGGATAGATGTAGGAATTGGCTTAAGTGGTTTCAAACTATGATTTTATTAAAACTAGAAAGTATATGATAATGAATATAATGGGAGATGATTTTGAACAATGAGGATAATTAAAAGAGGCTTGTAGATATAGATGTTGTATTGATCTCAAACAAATAAGAGCTTTGGATAGTGATGAAAAAATATGAGAATATATTGTAAGTATCAAGAGAAAAATTATTACAGTGTTAATGCAAAGTATATAATAGTATCTTCAAGTGGTTTTAAATTGTGATTTTATTATAACACGAAGTATATGATAATGAATATTATGGGATATGATTTTGAATAAGGAGGAAAATTAAAAGAGGCTTGTAGATATAGATGTTGTATTGATCTCAAACATGTAAGAGCTTTGGATAGTGATGGAAAAATATGAGAATATATTGTAAGTTTCAAGAGAAAAATTATTACAGTGTTAATGCAAAGTATATAAACTAGTATCTTCAAGTGGTTTTAAATTGTGATTTTATTATAACAAGAAGTATATGATAACGAATATTATGGGATATGAATTTGAATAATGAGGAAAATTAAAAGAGGCTTGTTTTACTAGTATATTGAGATATAGACGTTGGACTGGTCTCAAACATGTAAGAGCCTTAGATAGTAATGGAAAAAAGGATAAAAAGTATCAATAGAAGATGTATATAGTGTTAATTCAAACTATATTAGCAAGTTATAATTAATTTAAGTAAGTTTACTTAATTATTGGTATGGAGTTACACAAAGTTGGAGGTACTTAGTTTAAGTATAAATATGGTTCCAGCAAGAGAGAAAGATCATCGAGGATTGATGTAACATTTGATGTTGCATCTAAGTAGTGAAAGTGGGGCCGTGGAGTTGAAAAAAGTAGTAGTGTTGAAGTCCCTATTCTTAGTGAATAGTGATTCAAAAGAGTTTGTCTGGGGATTCTTGTTCTTTAAGTTATACTTTGTTAGTGATTATCAAAAATAATGCAACATGGTTTTAATGACCTTATCATAATATTACCAATATTTTTTCAAAATGTGGCGATTCATTCATCCCATTTCTAGGGGGTTCAAACTTGTGACTTCTTGGTCGTACCACATCAACTTTACCACTGACATGCCACTAAATTGGCATAAGATTGCCAATATTAAAGATATATTGAACACATTAGTGGTTTTACTGATGCACTAACATTACAATGTAGTTTCGTCTGCAAATGACGACTTGGTGTTAAAATGGACATTAAAGTTGGTTCTTTCATTATTTGTCATTTCTTTGGTCATCCCCATAAAATCTTCTTGGATGCCTTCATAATCATCTATATATATTGTTAAATTAGGCAAATGACATTTTGCTTGAGTACGAGGACTTTCTTTAAGACAAGTACTATGTTAGGTAGGAGGACCAAGAGTACTTACTCTTCTCATAAGAAACTAAACATTTAGGGTTATTTTGTACAAGTTTATTGTCTAATTAATTTTTTTGGAAACCTTGGCATATTTTCTTTTATTAAACTCACATAATCTGCAAATAAGGTTAGTTAGAAGCATGTTTCTTGTAGTAAAACTAAGGAAGATAATCAAATATTTCACAACATATGTAACGACAAAGATAGGGTAATGGTTTAAGGAACTAACCAAAAGGCATTTCTCTTTCTATTTAAGTTTTGATATATGAAATTAGAATATATAACTTATATAAGAAAGCATGCACAGGGTTCTGAATGCAACTTATTTTTCTTCATTTCTTTGAATCAACTCTTGTATATATGAAATAGATAGAGAAAAATCTACCCCCTTTTCCATAATTTTGATTAAAATAAATCATATTGGGTTCCAAGACAAATGGAGAAAAGTTTCTTATAACACAAAGTGTATGTCAAGGATGAAGTTGAAATTTTTATTTCATTTATATTAAAAACTTTTGTGGGATTAACAAAGAAACATTTCTTCCCCATACCACAGCATCTAGGGGAGGATAGATGCCTAGGAGGGTGGTATACTAAGAAATGCTTGTCTGTGTGATTTGAACCCCGATCCCTCATTGGGAAGAATCAAAATTCACCAACCATGCTATCCCTCACCAACATATTGCTTTTATGTTAAAATAACATGTCAATCTAACTCATCTCCCTCTAAACGAATTGTATTCTATAATAACATCACGTTATAATAATCAATGCAAGTAGTTGTTTGACTATCCATATCTATCACATGTCAAAAAACCTGTGTCGTGGGTTGCAAGGGTCACCACATGACTGTTGTTTAAAGACATTATATATACAAAGATCTAATAAGGGAAATGGAAATGAAGACATATATTACAGTTAAAAAATGGTGTAATTCAAAATATTTCAATCAGTTTTATAGTTAATCTAAAATCTCACATTGGATAGGGTACATATCTAAATCTAGTAGATACTCGAGCTTCATTGTTAAATAGAAGGTAAAATGTATAATGATTCATATCTAGGGATGTACAAAGCCCATTTAGGGCCTTACATGCAACTTTGTTTTTCCTTTTTTTAATTACAAATCTATTCTTTTATTGGCGAATTCTAATGAGAAAAATGTGACCCTTACCATGAATTGAACTAATTTAAAGAATAATGGGTTTCAATACAAAAGAAGATAAAATTCTTATATCACAAGGCATACACTATAGACAAATTTGAAGTTCTTATTTTCATTATAATTATTTTTGAGATAAAATGATACTTTTATGTTATCCACTCCCTGTAAAAAAATTATGTTTTCTATGCACCATGTTATGGTAATTGATGGAAGTAGGTATAATGCTAGTCATATCTATCACATATCACAAAATTTGTGTCATTATTGAGGGCAACAAGGTTCACCGCCTGATAGTGTTTAAAGAAATCACAATACCATATTGTGTAATAAGGGAAAATTGATGGGAACATATAGTTTCAAATATTAAATCAATAATATAAGTCAAAACATGTAAATTACTTTTATAGACAAATGAAAATGTGGAGAAGTCGATTTGGGTAGAGTATCTCTCAAGATTGGTAGTTACTTGAGCTCCCTTAATGAATAGAAGGTGAAGTGTATTATGATTTTTCTACAGGGATGTACACAACATTTGAGGCATATGTATCTAATTCTTTCCTTCATTTTTCATATTCACAAATCAATCCCTATCTTGGTGAAACCTAAAGAATAAAATGTTCTCCCTTTCCATTAGTTAATTTGATTTATGAATATTAGGCTCCAAGTGAAGAAAAAGTTTCTTACAACATAAGGCATACATCAATGATAAGGTTGAAGTTCCTATTAATATATTTCAATTACTTTTAGTTTAACAAAACATATTGAGTTCTATTATTCACTCCCTCCAGAAAGGTTTAGGTATCCATGCATCACATGCTAATTAATGGAAGTGGGTACTATGTTAGTCGTATTTATCACACATCACATAGTTTGTATCATTATTGGGGCCAAAAAAGGTCGCCATATACTTTGTTTAAATAGAATTACACAATGTCTCATAATAAGGGGAAAACGATGGTAACAAATAGATTCTAATATTGACAAAAATGGTTAACCAAAATATGTCAAAGGTCTTTTTAGATGATGTAAGGACCATGCCACCGGTCAAACCCTAATTGATCATGAGGACAAATCGTTAGACAAAACAAAATTAAAACTAACAACCATCAACATTGAGTCAAAAAAATCCAAAGTAAACAATCAACATAGATATCTGATTGTAAGAAATTGCCATAAAAACCTTGCAGACGATGTATAAAAGTGTACCACTGCACGTCTAAATTGTTCCAGAAGTAGGCATGATAGGGAACCGAATGAAACCTATCTTCATTCATTTCACCAAAGTATTATAAGATTTTTCTGTGGGTGAGAAATTGTAGCAACATAAGATAGTTTGTTAAATTTACAACTCTCAATGATAAAGAAAAAACTTAACAAATATATCATCAACTACCAACCCAACTTAGGAAAGGAAAGGTACATGGTCACTCTAGACTTAAATATTTTATCTCTTGTTAAACCTTCATCATCATGCCCTTTTCAGATGCGTAAACATACCTAAAGGATGTGGATAACTGCATGGGTGAGACCCCAAGTCCTAGTGATACAATATATCAAAAGCTAGCATACTTTTGGCTTACGAAAATATGATAATTAGATTAATAGAGGCAGATTAATCAACATGTAAATATATCTACCCTTAACATATGCATCAAGTACTTAATATTTTCAGATGGATGTATGCTTAGCAAATAGAAAAGGTCTATGCTATAGATATACATAAGCCATACACTTACCAATACAGAGTAGAAATGGACATGATGCTTCTATTAAATAAAGGAATGCAATTGTACATCCATGTGGTTTTCCAATCAAGCCTACATACATATACAACACGACCGGGTTATGTATTTCATTATGCCCTAAGTAGGTTGAAGTGTATCATTTAAAATACTACCTGACCACTATGAAGTCAAAATCTACCTCGTAAAAGAGTTATGGGTTACCATACTCCATTAGATCTTTCCACACACCTCAAGTCAAAGTGAGTGTAGCAAAAGGTAGAGTTCTCCTAGGTATTTCTACCATTGAATTTCTCACAAGTGAATCTACAAAACCCAAGCATGTCCTAGGCACACAAGACACAAAAACAAGACATAAAACTCCATAAACCGAGACATGATCAGTGTCACTCTCCATCACATATCATTGAACCATCTCTCACAACTAAATAGCAACAAACTTATAAATTTTAGGGTATACCAACCCCACACAACCCCATATATAAAAATATACTCTCGAAGCATCTTCTCACAACCACCAGATTGCTACAATATTGACTCATTTCACTATTTCTCCTAATGACCCAAGGAAATAGATTTATGGACTCAGGGCACTACATGATTAGGGTAACCACTTGATTAATTAATCCAATTGCACATATTTTGATTATATCAAACATTTACAAACAATGCATATAGATATACCTAACATATTAGTCAAGTCTAACAACTTAAAAAAATGATATGCATTCACATATATTCTGGTAGATTGGAATACAAGTAACCACCTTCAGCCACAATAAGTCCCAATATATCAATTTCGACCATAACAAGGCCCAATACAACAAGTCATGGAACATCGACCTTAATCAAGGCATAACAAAGGACATTTCTTCCTCCATATTTCCTTTTCAGTGTGCATATAACATCACAAAATGGAGGTCATTATCCATCATATATAAATTCTCATATCATCATATAGGACAAGACATGATAACTAGCTAATTAATCATCACTAATAAAGTGTGGGGTTATCATGAGAAACTTTCATATTTTATTGTTTTTTAGAATTACTTCAAGTCAACAAACTAAATGCATATGTATTTAAGATCTTACTTGGTAATAATGAAGTGTACAACATATTTTTTTTATTTTAATCATTTCACCATCTAGTCTATCACCTTATGTTTCTATCCATGCTCAATCATGGATTAACCTTGACCATTGAACCATTCTATCATCCCAATGGTAACACCGATGATACTACACTGAAGGTATTGAACTCAAGAGTTCAAGCCTACATGTATATATCCAATATCAAAGCTACATCTTATAATGTCACATTTGTCACATACTTATGCAATTTCTTAAGTCCATGTTTGGTTGGTGACATTGAATGTGGTATGTGATATATATCCCATATGAAAATACTTTAAGGCATTTGGATGTAAATTTAAAGCAACAAACAGGAATTAAGAGTGGACTGAGATCTTGCTTGTGCCAGATTGATTAATTTATTCTATAGATTGAAATTATGATGGATGTATGGAACACAACCTTAGAGCCACGTCTCCACTTTTTCTTTGGGGCAACGAGAAATAAATCTTTTCAGTGTTTTGTCATTTCTAAAAGTTGTGGATGCCAATTAGTGCCTGACAAGTCAACTCAAAAGTCATGCCACTACATATGAGATTCATATGCTAAGATATTATGAGGTTGCAGTGCTCATTGAGTTGCACCCCATGCACCATGGTGGTAAGATGACTGAGAAAGAAAAATCTCCAAAGTTTTTTCTTGGTTCAAACACAATGTTCATCGGAACAATTCAGGTTACAAACATCAAAGATAAAATCCACTAGTGCATGAAGCAATAACAAAGATTCACAGACATGAAGTCTCCAATAATACTATCTCATCTTGTCATCAAGATTATTGTTGTTCATATTCGAATGAGGTATACTTATACCACACACACGCAGATTAAGTGTGTTTCACATGCAGGTGAAACTGCCTCCCCTTCCAGCCGTGGTCCCCACCCCCTCCTTCATATCCCCCACTCATTCTCTCTCCTTAAACAACCATTTTTTTATTTTATTATTTTTTTTGCTTATAACTTTTGATCCATAATGAATTTTATCATGAAATAAAAACCATTCGAATCCTTACAAAAAGTACTTTTCAACAAGACTAATATTAGTAAATTTTAGAAAAATCATAAAAATAGACGGAGTTTGACATGTATTGCGCACACGATCAATCCAATGTGCCTAGTTTGATTTTGAATGCGCCTCACTTGTACTTGAGCCTAATTAGACTTAAATGCATCCAAATTGGACTTGAATGTACCCAGTTCGGACATGATTATGCCAAGTTAGTGTTGTAATGCGCCTACTTGTGAGTGCACCATCATCATCATCATCGTCATTGTCATCATCCTAGTCCTCCTCCTCCTCATCATCGTCATCATCGTCATCACCATCATCATCATCTTATTCTTCTTCTTCTTGGTTGCACCCATTTGATCAGTCTAGATTTGATTGTGGTAGGTTCATATTTGATTGTGCCCAATTTGGATTTGAATGTGCCCAATTTGGACTTCGTTGCATTGTGTTTGGACTTGAATGCCCAAATCCAGGCTTTATTGTGCCCAGTTTTGCCTTCAATGCACTCAGTTTTGACTTGAATGTGCCCAATTTGAACATGATTGTGCCCTGTTTGGAATTGAACACCAGTTCAGACTTGATTGTGCCCAGTTTGGACTTGAATGCGCCCAGTTTCGACTTGAATGCACCCAATTTGGGTAAGATTGCTCCCACTTTAGTGATGTGTCAATGCATTTAGTATTCAAACTTTATTGCACCCAATTTGAACTTCAATGCGTCGAGTTTTGTCTTGAACGCACTTAGTTCAAATGTGATTGTGCACATTTAGTGTTGTATCAATACATTTTTTCTCAATGCACCATGTTTTACATGTATTGCACCCAATTTGTAACACACATATAAATTTAATGCACCATGTTATTTTTCTCAAAATATATTGATATTAGTCTTGTTGGGTTGTATATTTTGTAACAAATATAATGGTCTTTATTTCGTCAAAAAACACTACAGATTGAAAGTATGTGCAATATAAATTTCTCTCTCATTTTCTCACTCATTCTCTCTCCACATGCCACCTCACCCCCCAAAACCACTTGCCCCCACAAAAACCACCCTACCCCTGGCCCCGTATCTACAAAACTGGCTCCAGGGGGTGCCTGAAATGTGCTTGACCCTTGAGTGCGTGACACACACATTTTCATATTCAAATAAGGAAAGTTAGTTTCAGCTACGGTGGTGGTTCTATGGCTATCAGTCCCATTGATATGATTTAGGCGGGAAGATGTTGAATCATGCTAGATGATGATAGTGTGAGGTATACAATTTTTTTGGTAGAATACACATTCCTGTCGAGATACATATGTCTTTTTATATTCATCCAAGTGCTTGAAAGGAAAGCCAAATCTGACCTAGCATCTGTTCCAACCAAATTCAGAGCTTCATGATATCCCATAATTTTCCTTTCTTGTGAATCAAGAGAGATTGTAGAGAAAGGAGAGGTGAAAGAAATAGATAGATTTTTGAGGAAGAAAATTATCCATTATGATCTTTTTTCATAAAATATTATATACATTATTAAAACTCACATAGATTAAGAAACCTCTGAGTTACTTCATATTCATTTTTAATTGCCTCCATGATACATTACTACATTCATATAGTTATTATTCTAGATTAGTAATGACTTTTAGCATTATCTATGATTCCACTAAGTTCTCATGATATCAACACTAGAGCACAAACCATACTAAGACCATACTATGCACAAGACCTAATAGGATTATCAAAACCATTTGATATTTTGTATTCCACTTCATAATACTCTGAGATGCCATCATACCAAATTTCAACTTAAAATTCTAAAGTATGTGGGAGTTGTATCAAATACAATATTACACACTAAAAGGACCACTTTTACACATAAATGAGTTGTCTCAAAATTATAGGCATAACTCAATTGAAAATTTATTAGTATGATGATTCTATAAGGGCATTTAAATCATTATATATCCACTAACATAAAGTAATAATAACATGTATAGTGATTTCCAAATCACATGGCACCAAGATACCATAAAGACAACAATTTTAGTATCATTTCACATAGTTTAGATTTTAACAAAGCATACTTAGGTGGACATAATATTAATACCAAGGATAATTTTTAGAATATTGGGAATAACATAATATTTTATATTTTACCTTTCTCTTACCATGAATAATTATTTAAAAATAAAGTTGAGCATGTTAAGTCAGACTATAGCAATATTAGGGCATATTAGAGAAAGTTTAGGGTTTTGCATGTACAAGTAGGAAAAAGAATGATAAAAAATGTTTTATCACTCACTTCATGGTGATGATTATGAGGTCCATATGAAAAACCATGGTAAAATTTCCAGATCCTAGATCATCTCTCAATTAGCCCCAAAACTAAAGCCCCAAGCAGGATTTAGCTTCCTTTAGAACAAAGATAGGCAACCAAAAAGTTTGTAGCTACATGGGGTAGGTTCTTCCATGGATTCAACCAAAGAAAGAGGATGAAATTGGGAATAGAAAGAAAACCTCCAAGAAGCTTCATTTCCACACCTAAGATCACCTCTCCAACTCCAAGATAACTCATCCATGGAAGATCTAGAAAAAACAAGGGAAAAAGAAGAGAAAAGAAACTATTTCAGCTAGAAGAGCAAGTTACTACCATGAAAGACCATGAACCTCATCTAAGGATGAAGAGGGTAAGAATAATAGAAGGAAGAATAAATTAGGATGTATGTGTTGGTATGTATGCCTAGAGAGCCAGTCATACAATGATTGTAATGCATCATCATGTACTTAATTTGATTAATAATAAAGGCAATTTTTCATCTATATGTTTGTTCAATTTTGAGATAATAACATAACATGTTGTCTTAAGAATGATATTACTCGACAATGTATGCCTTCATGTTAAGGATCCGAACAATGAGATCATATGCATGATAAGAGTATATATACATTCTTGTTATGCCCATAGTCACATATTATTGTGGAGACCGTATAGGCAACAATAATACATAAGACTACAATGGGTGTTGGATGATGACAAAATCTCATTAGTCTAATATATGATATCAAACCAAACATAAGTGTACTTGTTATAAAATAATATACCAGATAGATCAACCTTGAGAATGATACTTGGAAACCGTTGAATGGTAGTTAGAATCAACTCTCATGGTGATAGTGGTGATTGTGTTTCTTAGACCTAAAATTACTACACTCACCACATGTCATTCGATGTACTTTGACATCATCTAACATGACCTTGAGTAAGGGTTACAATATAGGTGATGCTCTGATACATTGTGACACGTGGGAATTGACTGTGAGTGATGTAGATGAGATTTGTCCCTCCTGTCGGAGTTGATATCATGGCCACTTTATAAGTGAGATTGAGAAGTATATGTCCATTCTCATGTGAATAAATATGTGATATGCGAGCTCAAATGCATCTCAAATAGTCTGCTCTAGTTCAAGGAACATGGATTGAACATTAAGAGGATGATGATATCATGTCTCGAGTTCAATAGGGATATTTGATACAAAGGAACTATATGATCATGATAACACTTATCATCGATTGTAGGTCAAGGTTGTTCTCTAACTTTCCAATTACTTGGGTAGTAGTAATGTGTTGCTAGATATCACTCATTGTTTGTGATGTCATAATCTAGTTATGTACATTCATTGCCAATGTAACTTGGGAACTATAGGGTCACACACATAGGATACACATGGAATAGGAGTTCACTCATGAATAAAGTTTAACTTGATTATTAAAGTGTTTGGGTATTCAATTTAAACACATGAGATGAAAATTGGGTGACTGATAATTTGAGTCAACTGGCTCAAGTGTTGAGTTGACCAATTGAAGCATCAAGTCAAATTAAAAAATTTGGATGGACCTTGGTTGAATTAAAAAAATGGATCGATCGGTTCAGAATGTAAACTGGATGATTTAGAGAATGAACCGACCATTTCAACATGTGAATTGCCCAATTTAGTAATCAATAAGATTGGACCAAGTATTAAATTTGATGTCATGTTGTGCATTAATCACTAATATATTTGTGAATAGAAAAGCATTCATTTCAGTGACTTAGGGTGTAATTCGACCGATTCAGTTATTGAGTCAGTTGACTCGTGACCTGCAACGGCTGAAAATACATGAAAATCCATCTCTTTGGCTCCAAGTTGATTGGGGAACCCTGGCCATGGTCCTCCTATATAGGGGGGGGTGTAGTCAAGGCTTTCAGGAGACACAACTAACACTGTCAAACATTATTTATCCAAGATGATTTATGAGTATCAAGGGGCTTTTGTTAAAGGAAGATCGACCACCCACCACATCAGATTCGCCCAAGAAGTGGTCCATGACATCCGTGAAGGTACCAGTGCATAAAATGCAGTAGTGAAGTACGATATGTCCCGTGCATATGACTGTGTGCCATAGGAAGTGATGGTTCTTGTGATGCACAGATTTGGGTTCTTAGGTGACGCCATTCACCTGTGACTCAGCTTCTTCAATGCGTCGTGGGCTACAGTGACCTTGGGAGATAATACAATAGGATTCTTCCCTTTAGGAAGGGGCCTTAAACAAGGCAACACACTCTCGATGTAACATACAAGATCTAGAACCCTACCCTAGAACTTTGACCTTTTGGTGATTTTCCAAACAAGGTTGAGGTTAGGATGATCCTAATAATCTAATGCATGAATAATGTAAATAATATGTCACATAATTCATTTGGTGATAATAAGATGATAAATAACTTAATTGGATGCATAATGTTGTTAATGGGCCTATAACGGGCCAGATGACAAAACCCCTGTAAGAAAGCCTCAAAATAAAGAATAGACTCCAAATTCATAATCTGCACATTAAAATAAGCATACATGTCAATTTTCATTTAATTTGGATAACCTCAAAATAATATGGTAATTTAGGAGAGAGAAAGTGCCTAAAAGGTGTAATTAATAAATAAAATAATAAATGACTCCAAAAGAGCAAAATAATCTTAGATTCGTGATCTACATAATAAATATAGCCTTCGGGTAAATTTTTATCTAATTTGGAGAAAGTTTACTTAAAGGGTAAAATCAGGAAAGAGAAAGTGTGTAGAACCTTCAAAATATTAAATAAATACTCAAACAACTCCAATATGTAAAATTGATGGCAAATTTGTATTCAGCACATCAAATATTACTTAAGGATGAAGTTTCACCTAATTTGGATAATCCATGTGTCATTAATGCATCAGGAACAAGAAACAAAGAATATATTAAATAATGCAACTAAAGTTTCCAAAAGTGAAATATAATTGGAAATTCGGAATCTACATGTTTAACTTAACTTGTGTGCCAAGTTTTAATTTGGATAATGTTTCAACCCTCAAATCAAGAAAGAGAAAATAGGGAAATAATGCTTTCCAACTTTGGTTTAATCGGTTTTTATTTTGGTTTATTTTGTCACAAGTCACAATTTTCCTTCTTATGTGCCCCTTCACAGTGGTCGTTGGATCTCGGATGGACGAGATCCAGTCATCTCCTACCTTGAGTAGGAGCCCGACCGGATTGCTATATTCTCAGATTTTTGATTTGATCTTTCTCCCTACCTCCTCCACTGATTTTTGAGATTTTTCTTGCGTTGTGATCGAGAGGGGAATCCACATCTTTCCATCCTTACTTTCCATACTGTTACCTTCCTAGAATGTGATAACCCAAGCCTTTCCCAAAAAGCAATTTGGGAAACTGTCTTCTCGACTCTGTACCCAACCTTGACTATTTATACCTTCATCCTCGACTTTCTGGAGGTCCGTGCAATGATCCTCTCCACTCAATCAAACTCTACCTTACTCATGTGTCATCGGTAATGACTTGAAGCCCAAACTTTGCGGCAGATTGTTCTCTCGCTCCTCTTGACCTTCGATCGAATTAAAGGTATCAACAACTTCGTCTTCACTCAAGCTTTCCTTCGGTACCAATAACTCAGATTTTGGACAAGATTTGTGGTATCGGCCAATCTGGCCATCAACCTGTTGTCGCTGCATGTGCGAGCGCGAAGTAGAAGATGGTGTTTTTTTATTTACCTTTTTGCCCTTCATTGATCTTCTTTTGTTGTTTTATCGCCCACGGGTGTTTCCGTCTTTTCCTGTTAATATCTTTTGCTTTGGATCAAGTCAACTGAGTGTTGACCTACTGACTTGGCCAGCGTTCATTGGGCCATGTCAGGATGGGCCCGACCCTCTCTCTTTGTTTCTCGCCCTTGATTTGCTGAGTTGGCTTTTCTGAAGTTTCCTATTGGTTGATTTTATTAAATCCATAACTAATAATCTGCTCATCAGAAAAATATAAATAAATACTCGATGGAATCAGAAAAATAAGGTCTATCTAATGGTATATGTTTTGACGGATAAATCTAATGAATAATAACATGTGTTTTTAATGGATCTAATTAATAATGAATTAACTTGTAAAAATCATAACTAATTATATATAAGTCATAAAAATACAATAAAATATGTTTTGGACTCCTAATAACATATACTATAATTTAGTATGGTTTTGGAAACTTGATTCACATATAACTAAAAAGGTGGTTTTTAGGGTTTTGTATAAGTAATGGAAACCTAACCCTAATTCCACATATATGCTAATAGGTGCTTTGGAAGCCTAGGCTTGGACTTAGAAGTGGCTTTGGATCTGTTTGACTCTAAAGTTGAGGTATGTTTGCATCCCCAATTATTCTTGTTGAGAAATAGCCTATCTTTATCATTCTTTTGGTCCTATGGACATTAGCCTACACATTGTCTTGTTCTTTTGAAATCATGCTTCATGTGAAGTATCTTATTTTGTTATTGATCTTATGATCATGGATATTCTCTTGGAATTTTATCTTATTGCCTTGGAGGAAGTTGGACTTTTGATATTATATGCCCACTGTGATGTGGATTTTACTTGTTAATATATGCCCACTTTGAAGTGGATTTGCTTATATGTTTGAGTTGTCTATCATGTGATGGCAACCTTGATAATTCTGACTATAATTTTCTACTTGCCTCTATAATATACATGCAATGTGATTCAGTAGCACTAGAGTAGTGTAATTACATTGGTTTTGGGGCAGTAATCCCCTATTGTTTATTTGGAGGGTGGCAGTATACCATTCCTCTGTAAACCGAGTGTGGCAGTAATCCATGCTCAAACTTATATATTTGGGAGATTGGCAGTATTCCTTTCTCTATCAGGTTCAAGTTTGTGCTTGGCTGCCAATTGTGTTTATATTGTTCTAGTGTTATGTTTATCTCACATGCATGCATGTTGATAATGATATGTGCTTTGTTTCCCACCATTGTAGTGGATGTTTATATTGATAGCACATTCTTATTATTTGTTGATTATGGCAAGTATCCCTTTTTGTTATGATCTTTTCTCTTAATACCTATTTGGGTGATACTTATCTCTTGCATGGGAAGCCTTTTTGCATTTGATGTCCTTTATTCTATATATATTTCTCAAATTGCTTTTTAGTATGCACATACTAGCCTTTGCTGATGTTTCCTTTTGTTTCTCTTTTGCTAAGGTATGTTTCCAACCCTAGTTGGAAGAATTGGATGCATGGCATGTTGACCTGGACTTAGTTTGTGATGATGAAGCTTTGAGACAATCTTGAGTTGGTTTACATTTCCTCTACATGGATCCTTATGATGTAAGTTTGTAACCCTTTGTTTTATAATTGAATAGTCAAATATTTTCTTCCGCTGCTATACATTGGTCTTTTGATTACCATTATATAAAGATTTGAAAATCTTACACCCACTCCATCTCACATTTTGAGTGTGTTTGGATTTGAGGTTCTATTGTTCAAATTTTTAGTAGAGAAGTGGTTTCACTTCTTTACTGCATGGTATCAGAGCCCATGGTAGTCAGAATCGACTATTTCAATTTTGTCTCCCTTTAGAACCCTTGACTTAGTTAGTTATCTTTAAGTGAGATGTTGACCCTAGATCTGATATATGATCATCTCTTATGCAATATGGTTTGGTTTGAGGACAAGAATAGGTCATGAGGAAGTAATCATATGGAAATATTGTGACTTGGTTTACGCTTTGATTTTGAGCTCACCATTGTTTCATATCGTATGATTCTTCGAAGAAAAAAAATATTTTCAATTATATCACTATATGTAAAAAATTTCTTGGATTTATAGATGTTTTCTTGAACTAAGTCACAATGAAGAGAAACTATAGTTTGAGTAGAACTAACCCTAGTTTTGTACCTAGGAGTTTGATATAATGGTGTAGTTGACCTACCCTATGACTTTTTGGTTGTTCATATAGGGTTGTTAGGTTAGAGACACAAGGACCTAAAACTCAACCCTAGATGGAATGACTATAGTTGGATACATGAGAAACAATAATCTCCAAAAACTTTCATAACTAAGAGATGTGGGTAGATCTAAAAAGTTGTTTAGTTTGACTTGTTAGGTTGAACCCTTTAAGGGGTGGAGAGTAGTTGGTGGTTGATGTTTGAATCTACAGATTTCGAGGACGAAATCCTTTTTAAGGGGTGGAGTGTTGTAACATACCAGATCTAGAACCCTACCTTAGAACTTTGACATTTTGGTGATTTTCCAAACAAGTTTGAGGTTAGGATGATCCTAATATTATAATGCATGAATAATGTAAATAATATGTCACATAATTCATTTGGTGATAATAAGATGATAAATAACTTAATTGGATGCATAATGTTGTTAATGGTCCTATAACGGGCCAGATGACAAAACCCATGTAAGAAAGCCTCAAAATAAAGAATAGACTCCAAATTCGTAATCTACACATTAAAATAAGCATACATGTTAATTTTCATTTAATTTAGATAACCTCAAAATAATTTGGTAATTTAGGAGAGAGAAATTGCCTAAAAGGTGTAATTAATAAATAAAAATAATAAATGACTTTAAAAGAGCAAAATAATCTTATATTCGTGATCAACATAATAAATATAGCCTTTGGGTAAATTTTTATCCAATTTGGAGAAAGTTTGCTTAAAGGGTAAAATCAGGAAAGAGAAAGTGTGTAGAACCTTAAAAATAATAAATAAATACTCAAACAAATCCAATATGTAAAATTGATGGCAAATTCGTATTCAGCACATCAAATATTACTTAAGGATGAAGTTTCACCTAATTTGGATAATCCATGTGTCATTGATGCATCAGGAAAAAGAAACAAAGAATATATTAAATAATACAACTAAAGTTTCCAAAAGTGAAATCTAATTGGAAATTCGGAATCTACATGTTTAACTTAACTTATGTGCCAAGTTTGGATTAATTTGGATAATGTTTGAACACTCAAATCAAGAAAGAGAAAAAAGGGAAATAATGCTTTCCAACTTTGGTTTAATCGGTTTTTATTTTGGTTTATTTTGTCACAAGTCACGATTTTCCTTCTTATGTGCCTCTTCACAGTGGTCGTTGGATCTCGGATGGACGACATCCAGTCATCTCCTACCTTGAATAGGAGCCCGACCGGATTGCTATATTCTCAGATTTTTTGATTTGATCGTTCTCCCTACCTCCTCCACCGATTTTTGAGATTTTTCTTGCGTTGTGATCGGGAGGGGAATCCACATCTTTCCATCCTTACTTTCCATATTGTTTCCTTCCTAGATCGTGATACCCCAAGCCTTTCCCAAAAAGCAATTCGGGCAACTGTCTTCTCGACTCTATACCCAACCTTGCCTATTTATACCTTCACCCTCGACTTTCTAGAGGTCCGTGCAATGATCCTCTCAACTCAATCAAACTATACCTTACTTGTGTGTCGTCGGTACCGAATTGAAGCCCAAACTTTGTGGCAGATCGTTCTCTCACTCCTCTCGACCTTCGATCGAATTAAAGGTATCAACAACTTTGTCTTCACTCAAGCTTTCCTTCGGTACCAATAACTCAGAGTTTGGACAAGATTTGTGGTATCGCCCAATCTGGCCATCAACCTGCTATCGCTGTGTGTGCGAGTGCGAAGTAGAAGATGGTGTTTTTTTAATTTACCTTTTTGCCCTTCGTTGATCTTCTTTTGTTGTTTTATCGCCCATGGGTGTTTCCGTCTTTTCCTCTTAATATCTTTTGCTTTGGAGCAAGTCAACTGAGCCTTGACCCGCTGACTTGGCCAGCGTTCATTGGGCCATGTCAGGCTGGGCCCGACCCTCTCTCTTTGTTTCTCGCCCTTGATTGGCTGAGTTGGCTTTTCTGAAGTTTCCTATTGGTTGATTTTATAAAATCCATAACTAATAATCTGCTCATCAGGAAAATATAAATAAATACTCGATGGAATTAGAAAATAAGGCCTATCTAATGGTATATGTTTTGACGGATAAATCTAATGAATAATAACATGTGTTTTTAATGGATCTAATTAATAATAAATTAACTTGTAAAAATCATAACGAATAATATATAAGTCATAAAAATATAATAAAATATATTTTGAACTCCTAATAACATATACTATAATTTAGTATGGTTTTGGAAACTTGATTTGCATATAACTAAAAAGGTGGTTTTTAGGGTTTTGTATAAGTAATGGAAACCTAGCCCTAATTCCACATATATGCTAATAGGTGCTTTGGAAGCCTAGGATTGGACCTAGAAGTGGCTTTGGATCAGTTTGACTCTGAAGTTGAGGTATGTTTGCATACCCAATTATTCTTGTTGAGAAATAGCCTATCTTTATCATTCTTTTGGTCCTATGGACATTAGCCTACAGATTGTCTTGTTCTTTTGAAATCATGATTCATGTGAAGTATCTTATTTTTTATTGATCTTATGATCATGGGTATTCTCTTGGAATATTATCTTGTTGCCTTGGTGCAAGTTGGACTTTTTATATTATATGCCCACTGTGATGTGGATTTTACTTGTTAATATATGCCCACTTTGAAGTGGATTTGCTTATATGTTTGAGTTGTCCATTGTGTGATGGCAACCTTGATAATTCTGACTATACTTTTCTACTTGCCTTTACATTATACATGCAATGTGATTCAGTAGCACTAGAGTAGTGTAATTACATCAGTTTTGGGGCAGTAATCCCCTATTGTTTATTTGGAGGGTGGCAGTATACCATTCCTCTGTAAATCGAGTGTGGCAGTAATCCATGATCAAACTTATATATTTGGGAGATTGGCAGTATTCCTTTCTCTGTCAGGTTCAAGTTTGTGCTTGGCCGCCAATTGTGTTTATATTGTTCTAGTGTTATGTTTATCTCACATGCATGCAGGTTGATGATGATATGTGCTTTTTTTCCCACCATGGTAGTGGATGTTTATATTGATAGCACATTCTTATTATTTGTTGATTATGGCAAGTATCCCTTTTTGTTATGATCTTTTCTCTTAATACCTATTTGGGTGATACTTATCTCTTGCATGGGAAGCCTTTTTACAATTGATGTCCTTTATTCTATATATATTGCTCAAATTGCTTTTTAGTATGCACATACCAACCTTTGCTGATGTTTCCTTTTGTTTCTCTTTTGCTAGGGTATGCTTCCAACCCTAGGTGGAAGACTTGGATTCATGGCATGTTGACCTGGACTTAGTTTGTGATGTTGAAGCTTGGAGACAATCTTGAGGTGGTTTAGATTTCCTCTACATGGATCCTTATGATGTAAGTTTATAACCCTTTGTTTTATAATTGAATAGTCAAATATTTTCTTCCGCTGCTATACATTGGTCTTTTGATTACCATTATATAAAGATTTGAAAATTTTACACCCACTCCATCTCACCTTTTGAGTGTGTTTGGATTGGAGGTTCTATTGTTCAAATTTTTAGTAGAGAAGTGGTTTCACTTCTTTACACTCGACATGCTTGTTCATCATTTTTAGGAGATGCTTTGCAGAAGGATATCCAAGATGTATGAGGAAGCAGAGATTGCTTCTTTCCTCACCAGGAGGACTGACATAGCCCCATTCCTTCTTTTATATGTTGATGATATCTTGGTTTTCCTGAATGCGGATGATGTCTCGGCAAGAAGGCTTAGAGACACTTTCTCGGAGTATGAACACGATACTGGACAATGCATTAATAGGGAGAAGTCTGTTTGTATTGCGGGGTGTGATGACCAGACACAGGCAGACGTGCTGGCGGTAGCTGTTGGGGTGGATGTAGCCACCAATTCTTTCAATTACCTTGGTACCCCCATTGCAGTAGGATGAGCGAGGATCCCTGATTACGAATTCTTGATATCCAGGATTAGCTTAAAAATAGCATCATGGAAAGATAATCTCCTTTCGTTTGCTAGTCATAGACTCCTTATCAAACATGTGTTGAGTAGTACGTTGTTACACACTATGACAACTATTGGCATTCTTGTTGGGATTAGTAGTAGGATTGAGAAGCTCCTCTAAAAGTTCCTTTGGGTTGACCGCGAGTACAAGACCTGAAGGGCCTAGGTATCATGGAAGAAAGCATCAACGACTCACCATCTTGGTGGTTTGGGTTTGGAATCTATTCTTACCATTAATCAAGCATCCACTGTAAAGGTGGCATGGGACGACATGTCGGGAAACTCCTTATGGGCACGACTTTGTAGGGAGAAATATGGATCCAGGACAAGTAATAGGTCAGGATGTTTTCCCCCTTATCTGAAGCTTAGTGCTATGGCCTCTCCCACCTGGAAGAAGATATGGAGGATGTTCTCAACCGTTTATCCTAAATGTAGATGGATTATTGGTAGAGGGGAGATCTCCTTCTGGGACATGAGATGGTGTGAGGAGTGGTTAGCTGATTATGCATTGTTGGCAAGTGACAGAAACAAAGATTTTAGAGTTCATGATTTCTGGATTGAAGGTGTTGGGTGGGACTGGAATGCCATTGAGATGGTGGTTGACGACCATGGGATGGCCCTGGTCAGACAAGCAAGAGCAGCAGTTGATATGGAGGATGATAAGATTATTTGGTCTATGGAACCTGGAGGACATTTCTGTATGAAATCGGCTAAGTTAATGTTGAACAACCAGGATGACAATGGATATGTAGAGCTTAAGAATCTATGGAACATGAATCTGCTGAAGGTAGCCTGCTTTGGTTGGAAGTTAGTTAGGGGAGTTTTCCCCTCGGACAATAATATCAGGAAATGTCATATCCCGATTGCCTCCAGATGTTCCTGTTGTGAGGAACCAGAGATTGAAGATACTGAACATCTTTTCTTTAGAGGGAAGACAGTGAGTTTCTTCTGGAGAAGATTCCTTTCCATCATGGAGACAAATCCTCCTCTAGACACTTGGCTATGGTTAGGCCTCTATCAGAATGGAAAAACGGAGTCGGCCAAGAACTGGATAACCAGTAGATTGGCGGTTTTAATTATCTGGTATGTGTGGAAGATCAAGTGTAGATCTCAATACAATGGCCCCAACTCCTCTCTTGAGATGGAATGGCAGAACATTGTTGACACCATTAATATCCAGTTGAAGTACAAGACCTTCTCTACCTTGGAGTCAGTTGATTTCTATGATGAGATGCGTAGACAACACTTTGATGAGCCATAAACCAGCTTGAGGTCGTGCTCTCTATAGAGATGGAGGCCGCCCGACCTGAGAAATCTGAAGTTGAATTTAACAGTGGGCAGAAGCCAAGCACCGGATGGCGTTGTACACAGATGGGGAGCGGGGATCATCTGCGATAGGAACGGGCATTCCAGATTAGCCTTCAGAACCTGGTTGAGGGAGGAGGAATACATCGTAGCATACCTACAAGCATGTGTTGCAAGTCTGAAGTTAGCAGATGATGCAAACCTCTCTATATCAAGCTTGGAGGTTGATGATAGATTTGTACACGCCATTTTATGAAAACATGCGACTGAACCTCGGAAAGCAACCTCGTTGGTTAGGGAGCTGAGGAATGTGATGGACGACTAGGCCATTATCGGCCCATCTATTCATAATGTTATTAACTCCACAATGAAAGATCTTGGTTCCTAGGGTACTCACCTGGAGGATATTTTTCGTTTGCTCGGAACAGGCTCATTTGCCTATGAAGGTTAGAGGGATGATGATTCTTGAGAAGTAGGGTACCTCATATATAGTCTTAAAGAGGGGAGGAGTAGTGGATGATCACGGTTGATCCCTACTTGTCTTCACAATGTTTGGTGGATATAGTTTACCAGTAGATTGAGGCATGACGATCAGGTTTTGAGGGGCTCTTCTTACGTGGTCCTATAGTGTGAGGTTGCTTAGTGCTTTTGCATCTATTGCTTGTCGTAGAAGGTTGTTTGGATCTCTTTCCTTCTTTTTTTTCTGTTGTGTGGTTGGGGTTTGGAAGACACCCAAGTTATAAAAGCGGGAGATGTATTTTTCGATGATTTGGCCCACAAGAGGGGTGTGGGATGAATAAAAGCGACCCCTGGTTAATAAAAAAATGTGAGAGCCCAAAGCAAGTCGTACCCATTAAAGGGAGAGACAATAAGGTAAAACAAGTCACCACTAGTAGGTTGACGCCAAAGGGGCAACTCCTGCCTGCTAGATACAAAAGAATGATAGGAGTTCTTGTTGGTCCACATAGACTACGTAGAGGTGTGGAGGCTATTGTCAATATGCTAGGAGGAGGATGTCAATCGTCGTCTGTGGTGCTACACCAGGAGACCGCCACCGACAACCATTTGGATGTTGCTGATAGAAGAAGTACACCATTGCAGGGATAGTTAACGGACTTGATCCAGGACCATGTATATGTCTTGCAAACTTTCTTCCCAATCCATAGTTGTTGATGTGATCTATTGGTCAATGAGAGATATGGCAAGATTTTTTTTAAATTTTCACTGCTATCTTTGTTGCCATATTTCTCTATGAGACGATCTTATGTTTTTGATGCAAGAAACAAGGTTGGAAAGCTTGTAACACCTTAAAGTTGCTTAATCTTAAACATGAATCCATATACAAGCTCCCATCCATGGTCATTACCTTCATTGGAGTTTCCATTGACCTTAAAGTATCCCCAACATTTCCAACAATACTTAGGACACTATATGAGGCCGAAGGGAAGGGGTTTATATAAGGTTGGGAGGTCTAAAAGCCTAAAGATCCTTCAACGAGAAAGGCTAGTGGTCAACATAACCAATTACCGCATTGGTGTACAAAGATAAATCTTTTGTTGGTTTCCAAGTTCTATATGATCCATTAGTAGGGGATCTAGTAATTTTGCTAGTTTTAACACACACTTAGGAGTTTTTTCGGTTTACATGCCCATGTTCCTTTTTGGTTTCCAAGCCCTCGATTTACATCTGTTGACACTTGAGACATCCTAACATCCCATCAATTGGTAACACCAGGGTTCCATCACTACATATCTCCTCTAATTGTATTTTACTATGTCATATGAAAGAGATATATTCACATTAACTTATAAAAAATATTTACTACGATGAGAAGCTTATGTATAGATTTGTACAGATAGAAAATAAGGAGTTTGTTTATAGTAACGCAAGGCTACAAGACTCCGAAATAAGTTACTTCACTTACATTATTTTTTCCTAGATTCTCACAATAATAATATATCAAAGTCAAACATCCAATTAAAGAAATACATAGTTCTTTCATATTTTCTAACTATCACGAATCTTGGTGATTCATTATGGTCTTGGTCCTATTCAGGTATGTTGATCTTCAGTTCAAGACCTTCCCTTATTTAATTTTTTGGCACGGTCTGGTAAGTCTGACCAAATACAAGTTAGGACCGATGTAACTTCTCATAAAATCACATACATATTAACAAAATAAAGGACTATGATAGAAATGTAATTCTTTCATGGAAGTACACTTAGACATAAAAAAATGTTTCACAAATATCCCGTATTATAATGTGGTGAGTATTGTGGTATTAAGGAAAAAACTTTTAGTCATTATGTTAACACAGATGTGTAGAAAGATCGAAAAGTCATGCATGTAAATTTTGATGTGAAAATAATGATGACATCCTACATAAGTGTCATATTATTGAGCATGTATGATGTAAAATGACATTTGCATGTTAGGGTAACACAATTGATTATACCTTACTCTACATGAAAGGGTGTGGGAGTAGTTGCGTGTATTTTTTATTTTATTTTATCCGTTATAAATTTGTCTTTATATCCTAACAAGTCATTTGTGTGATTCACACATTTATACATATATATATATATATATATATATATATATATATATATATATATATATATATAAAAGGGTGTTGGAGGAGTTGTATGTTTGTCTTCTTCTTTCAAATTAGTAGTTGTATTCTAGTCAAGAAACTATTTATTGCATGAATTTATGACCTTGGGAGGCATTGGATGCAATTTTTACATTTAACATAGTACAATTTGGCATCGTGTATTACAATAAGGCTATGAGTTAACTCCTACTCATCTCCACACTAAATCACTCTATTTTTTGCTACTACTAGGGCTGAAAATGTGATCTGATCAAGCTCAAAGGAGTTGAAGGAAATTGTTCCTCCAACTCATGTGAAAATAATTTATGTACAATGATATTGTCGATGCTAGGAAGTAGTCGTCATTGTGTTGGGTGTGTGTGAGAAAGATCAATTATGTCTTTATCCCTTTCCTCCTTTCAGTGAACCTTATCTTCATTTTTTTTAAAATCATGTCTAGTACAACATTTCTCAATCCTTTCATCACCGTCGAATACCTATGACCCGTCTTCTAAGATAGAGAAGTTCAAACCCGGGGTAGATCTAGCTGAATTCAAAAGGGGGGCACAATTACAAATAAAATTAGCCACTAACTAAAATTTATACAAAAAATTCAATAATATTAGTGGTTATCAATTAATATCTAGAGAACACTCAAACTAATAAGAATTGGATATATGAATATATTTCATAATGAAAAATATAATCTCATTCCGGACAATTTAAAATTTTCTTCTAGTTTTCATTCTGTGGAATCGTCCTATTATTACTTAGTTATCAATGGAGTCAAATATTTCTTTTTCCATATAGACAAGCATTGAATCATTGAGCCACTTATCATTCATCCAGATGCGTAGAGATTTTTAATAATATTCATGATGGAGAATGATCTTTCCATTGTTGTTGTTGCCACTGGTAATATCAATGCTAATTTTATTTTCTTATAAACATATGCATACACTTTGTTCTTTCCATTGGAAAACTATCTTCTCTACAAGTTCTATCATTCCTTTGATTCCAAAAAATCTATTGTTAGATTTCATATCCATAATAAATGTCTCAAGTTGATTTTTAGGGTAAGACAACTGAATAAAAGTAAAATCTTTTGGATATAATTTGGCCATTTCCATCAACCTTTGTTTATCAAATGCTTTAAAACTAGGGGACACTTAGGATATCGGCCAAGTAGACTTATACTGCCATAAAGGTAGCCTCGTGATTGCCAAGCTAAGTGGCTTGGAGACTTTAGTCAGACCCATGGAAAATGCTATCCTAGACACCTCAACCCTTCACATCCCTAATTCAAGGACTACCCTAGACTCAAAATAGGGTGAATCAAGTTCATGTGAAATGATGTGTGAACATTGGCTCTGATACCAACTGCGACGTCCCCCAATTTCTATATACTTTCCATAGTGACATTCATACATATGCGTGCACTCATATCTATAGATGTCAAAAGGGAAAATATAAGAGATTAAGGTAGTCAACTAAAATAGAGATTGAGCCAAAATCAAGTCCACATCATCGTATAATGCTACACAAACATTCATTCATAAAGATAATAAAAGTCATTACATATGGAGTGAAAAAATGTTGTTCTAGAGAAAGTTAACCTTATTACATAGGATTTCAATCATCCTCAATATCAACTAAGAAAAGAAATAGACTAACATCTAGCAAGAAATGAGATAAGAGGAAAAGATCTATCCATTATATCCTCCAAGTTTATTATTTTATTCCTTCAGGTACTTTGAGCATGCATTTCACTTTGTTGTCAATTGTTCCTTACACCTAGAAAATACGAGAAAAAAAAAATCATCAAAGCCGGTACGTGGTAAAAGTTACACCAATAAGGTTGCATAAAGGAAACTATTTGAACAATAAGAAAAGAGAGATAAAACCATAAACATCCTTTTTATCACAATCATTTTTGATGCGGTTGTACTACACCTATTGCACTTGACTTACATCTAGTGTGGGAAATATAATATCATCATACATCTAACATGGGCCAAGGAAACATACATCCATGTTAGGCAACATACATCCACACCAGGCTATGTGCTCTAGTAGCTACAACCCATCATAACCATTTATGTTTCATTAGGTTTGGCGAAGTATAACTCATACTAGTCAACCATGCAATCATATTCAAATACGAGCATTCAAGGTATACATATCATAGGCAACCAGAAATCTAGTCTTATACTTATAAGTCCACATACCTGCTTGTTTAGATCAGATGTCCACGAATTTAGAATCAACAAGAAATAAGTCACCCTGCACAGAAAGCAAGGGTACAGTATTACAATTGGTCCATGTGACCAAGGCTAAGATATGTTCTTAGTTATCATTACTTTTGTGCTATCTAATTCGGATTAGGGATTATTCATGTTTTATTTGGGTCTTGAGGCTATATCAGGTTTGATCCATCATACAAAGTTTGATTAAAAGATACTTTTTAATCAATTAGAGGATTTCCATAATCACAATTTAAAGAGAGAAGAAAATAAGGGTCATCCATATGTCATAAGTGTAAGACCATTATTAATCATTATCCTAGGGTTTCAGTTTAGGGGAAAACAGGGTCAGATCTAATGCTAAAGAGTTTACTACAAGTACTGTCCCTTATTTTCATATTTATATTCCACTATTAAAGTCAAAAGAAATGACATAAAATAAGGTCATATAGAAGATGTCTCGGTATAGGGTTTGATTTTGTACAGATGATAATTTATACATGTTCTTCTCATTTTTCTGAGAACAAAGATATTTTATGGGTTTTTTCGGACACTGGAGCTATTTTTAAAGGTTTTTACAATACTAACCAATCAGGTAAAACTTAAAGGAATAAATAAAAAAAAGAAAACAAAACAAGGTGACTGCCTTGCGGATCAGAGGAGGGGGTAAAGGACATCAGTGCCCTCAGGTTGAAGTCTTTGTGTGTGACCATGCTTGGACAGAGTGGGGTTTTCATTTGGTTCAATTCATCTCTTGATCTCGCCATGGCAACAACTAGCTGAGGTGAGGAATGGTGAAGGGGTGGGGTAGCTAGGTGGGTGTTGAGTGCGTGAGCATGAGCAGGTTGCGTTTGCGGGATCTCCCTGAGTTCAACGAGCCCAAGAAGCTCGCCAAAGGTGAACTATAACTCCGATTATGATGGTAGGGGGCTCTATCAACCGAGATTGGGTATTGAGGTTTTACCTACCCTCCAGCTGGATTGAGGGGCCACGAAGCTCCACACGAGGTTTGTGAGACTCTTTGTCCACTCCCTGCTACTTGACATGCTCTGGTCCTTACCGATGAGGGCAGCTTTGAGCTTAGTTGCGGTGGCTAGTCGACCCGAGGTTCTAGATCTTCACGGCTCCAACCGGGGGTGCTGCTTGACTCGTCGGGATCCCAGGAGCGTGTAGCCCCAATCGATTGAGGAGTAGAGGCTCTGGTGGAAAGGAGGAGGGTTGTGATCAGGCAAGGTGAAGGTGGATCGGGGAGGCAGTGCTCAGGTGTCAATGCTTGCAATTGAGGATGTGGGATGGTTGAAGGGAGAAAGGCGGAGCTAGAGGAGGCATTAAGTAGGTGTTTGGGAGGCTGGGCGATGAAGCCCTAATTTCAGCCGCAAGCTGGGTGATATTAGCGGAGAAGCGGGGGTTAGTTCTCCCTCCTCTGAGAACGAGGGGGGTCAAGATAAGTCTTGTTGACCTCAGTTTGCAGCGTCGAAGATATTTGTTGGCTTAAAAAATTGAAAGGAGGTGTGATGTGGCGAGGTAGGATGAGCCTTGTTTCCTGTTACCTCCCCGCCCTTTGCGGGAGGTAGGAGACAAGGTCTCCTCTGTTGGATTAGGGCCAGATCCGTGGATCGCCCGATCTGACAGCTAGGAGAGGGTCCGGGTTATCAAAGGCAACGTGACATTTATTCACCATTGATTAAAATGAGAACTTAGGTCTAGGATATATATATATATATATATATATATATATATATATATATAAAAGATGATTTATTAAATTGGCCATAACTCTTGATTGGTAAACCCAATTCTAATGAAATTTGAGGTGTAGCTTCAAAAGGTCATTATGCTACTATGATATAAATTTGAAATCCAAATTAGAAAGTTTGATGTGTTCATTTACTAAATACATTAACATATGTATTTTATCATAATAGCATACTAGGGTTCGCATATTTTTGCAAATTGGTGACATATATTTGTCCAGGTGAGTGAGGGAAGTATAAAAGGGTAATTTAGTCAACAAATTTGATCATCAATGCATAAGAATTTCCAAGAAAAGACCTCGTCTTCTTAAACATATGAGCTTCTCAAATCTCCATAGGAAAATGATAGACTAGTACCCATACAAGAGATTCATTTAGTTTACATTTAACACTAGTATTTCCCTAGTGAAGCACCACATGCCTATTCTTGACAAACCAAATCCTTAATAATGCAAACTTTAGATCAGAGACATCAAAGAAGCAAATCAAGAACATCCCTTCACCATGATTTATAACCTCTAGGGAACCAATAGGACTTCATATCCATTGCAAATAGTTCACAAGAGTTGATAAATAAGGTTTGAAATTCAAAAAAACCCTATCAAAAATTTTCTCCACTTACTATCTTTCTCTATCGATTCTGCCTTTGGTTACACCAACTTCCCCTCTATTAGAGTAACTGATTTTCATTGTATCAAGAGATAGCTATCACCCATGGATGCCTCCGTCCAATTATTTGAATGTTTAGGGAGGGTCAATAAAAGACTAGATTCATTAACATGTAGATCATTAGCACCCTTATCCAATACTTACCAGGTCCTTGGGATGGCGTCTGATGACACAAGATCACCCACCCACTCTTCTACCCTTTCTCCTTATTGCGCACCATCAATCTTTTTTTCCATAGATCCTGCTTTGACCATGTCTAATTTATATTTATGATAACATTAGGATCTTTGATGCTCACTATACCCTCAATCCTCAAATCGGTAACTTGGCTCCTCTTTGAGCCTAATGATGACCGTAAGCACCTTTCATGATCTTGTGTTAATGTGATGCACACATGTGACTTTTTGGGAATACTAATGATGTACCATGCACTATTATGCTAATCTTGCACTTTATTATTGAATAATGCTTAAGTAACTTCAAAATTAGTAATTTATATGTCCTCCATAACACATATCACCACATGTATCCCCTAATTGCTATGTTTAGTCACGTCTTCTTATGCATGAATGTAACATTTGCATGGCAATGTATTGTTATACCCTAGTCATATGGGGTCTTGGACCTAATTGATGCATCAAACTATATTATATCCTTCAATTTTCAAATCAATACAAGTGTTTGGGTTAAGAATCTTGCATTCCATGTCCTATCCTACACGCTCTCAACATTCTAGGGATTTGGTGGCAGTGGCTCTCTTCCCTCTCTCTACCTTTTTGCTCCCTCTCTTATAGGTTCAAGGTTGGACTAGTTGTTCATGATCGAAGTCCTCACAAAATGGTAACAAATCTGGCTTACATGTTTGTGAGACGGACCATAATGAAGGAGGAAGAGGATATTTTTGACCTCAATGAAGGATTTAAGCTACCCACACCCACCCACACCAACCCACTTGTTGGGAAAAATTAAACACACTATAAAAAAGATAGAGGAAATATTTTGGTCATAACTTTTAATCGTTAATGACTTTTTGTTAAAATAAAAAGTGTTAGATTCATCACAAAATAATTCAAAAAAAGACCAATGTTGACATATTTTGGGAAAAAAATAATATGAAAAGTATAAAAAGAGAGGAGGGAATTAAAAAAAAGTATTGTACACAAAATGTGGATATTGTATCTCAAAACGGGAGTAATATTAATATTGTACCCAAAATAAAAGTAGTGTATCCCAAAACATAGGTACTATATCCCAAAATCTTGGTACTGTACTCAAGTAGATAAATAAAAGGGGTACAATATTCTTATTTTTAAGTACATTCTATTTTTGGGATACAATATAAATATTTAGTTGCTGATATACCCTAAAATAAATACATTGTATCCCTAAAATATTAGAGTATTGTATCCCAAAATATGAATGTTATATTTCTCTCATATTATTCTTTCTGTATATTGATATTACTCTTATTGAAAAATATTTTTTTCCAAAGAATCTATTTTTTTTAATTTCATCAAATAATTCTTAAAGATTGAAAGTTATAAGAAATATAATTTTCTCTCTCTTCTTTTTCCTACTTCCCTATTACTGTTTTATAAATAAATATTGTTGTTCACGTTGGGAAGTGTAGCTAGATGAGAGGGTGGGTTTACCCAAATTTTCCAAAAAAAAAAAAGATGAGAGGGTGGGTGGGCGGACAGGGCTGTCAAGAATTTTTATGAGCACATGATAAATAAGAACACATGAATCTGGCGCTAGCAGCACACTTAGACACCCGGTTGCATCCTAGTAGCGTATCACATAATATATACATAGATTTTCTGCAAAATGAACAACAAAGAGCAAATAATCTTCCTAGTTCTGCCCCCTAGGCATACGTTAATAAAAATGAATGGTGGTCGTCCTTTTTGTTTTGTCAATGAGCATTAATTAGAACAAACCCGACATCTAGTACACGGGAAGCATTTGGATGTTTATATTTGTGTGTTTCACGGTATTAATCACCGGCTTGGCAGTTGCGTGGGTGAGTGTTGTACTGATGAGTGCATACTCATCATGATTTTTAATTACCTTTTTGGAACAATTTAATATCCATTCCACATCTTTTCACCCTAATATGAATCATAATGCACAAAACTACTCAGTGATTCAATAATCAAAGTTTTAACTAAATAACTTTCATTTTATGCAGGTGTATCAGGCAACTCCATGCAAACGGTCTCAAGACCGTTTGGATCCATGCGGTCTCAAGACCGTTTGCCGGAATACACAAAGAACAAGACGAAACCAGTTGCCCAAGAAGTCCACGCGGTCCCAAGACTGTTTGGTCCCATGTGGTCCCAAGACCGTTTGGTCTCACGCGGTCCCAAGACCGTTTGGTCCCAAACGGTCCCAAGACCGTTTGGTCCCATGCGGTCCCAAGACCGTTTGGTCCCATGCGGTCCCAAGACCGTTTGGTCCAATGCGGTCTCAAGACCGTTTGGTCCCAAACGGTCCCAAGACCGTTTGGTCCCACGCGGTCTCAAGACTGTTTGGTCCCACGCGGTCCCAAGACCGTTTAGTCCCATGCGGTCCCAAGACCGTTTGGTCCCGCGCAGTCCAAGACCGTTCGACGCAAGCGCAAGGATTGATTGAAGAACTAAAGCCGCGCGACCACACCAAGGCCAGGACCGATCTGAGCAAACCGTTTGGTGCCCAAACGATCTCCAAACCGTTTGGTGCCCAAACGGTCTCCAAACCGTTTGGTGCCCAAACGGTCTCCAAACCGTTTGGTACCCAAACGGTCCCCAAACCGTTTGGTGCCCAAACGGTCCCCAAACCGTTTGGTGCCCAAACGGTCTCAAGACCGTTTGGAGAAGATATTTCCAGCAACTTCTCCAAACCGTTTGGGATCAGATCTAAAATTATAAATAGACCCCCAGGGTCACCATTTCGAAGCATCGGTTCCGGACGCCGAAAGGCTGCCAGAGCACCATCCCGATCAAGTTCCACTCCATCTACCACTGGTGTTGCGTCCAAGGAGGCTAAGAAGAAGAAGAAGACGAAGCAAGGAGTGCATCTTCTTCACCGGGTTGCGTCCACCCTCTGCACCGAGCTCATGGCGGATCTATATTCTTCTTCTATCTTTCTTGTACCTCGCATCATGAATGAGTAGTCCTCTTTAGCTGGGGTGCAGGGACTAGCCTAACTGCCCATGCAAATCATGTTCTCTTGTTAAACTTTCTATGGCAATGTATATAACTCTTCATTTTGTCGTTTATCGTTAAGCTTGTGAGTAGGTTATGTGTGTGTTTCCATCTTTGTGCTCCCTATGTTGCGATAACTTCAATACATGGGTATGAATGTCGTTTAGCATGTTAGACTCCTTGACGAGAACTTCCGATAGGATTCCTTGAGGTCGTAGGTGTATGATCTGCGAGGGGACGAGCCATCTAGCCTCCAGTGACATCTCTGTGCGCCTAACGCCCGTATGGGGGGTTCACAGCCTTAGTTGGATTTTGTATCTTCGTGCTTTTCGTCGATGTATACACGTACAATAGTCGCTTGTTTGCTTTACGGTTTGCGCGGTTGACTCCCTGATTAGAAATAGGATGGAATTTCATCGAGGTTGTAAGTGTATGATCCGCGAGGGGACGATCCGTCTAACCTTCGGTGATACTTCTGTGCTCCTGACGCCCGTATGGGGGGTTCACAACCTCCGTGGATTTCTGTATCTCCAGAGCCGTAAGACGTTTGATCCGGATGGCGATGAGAAATCGGCTGCCTATGGTGACGCTTACGCGGACCTGACGCCCGTATGGGGGGTTCTGCAGCAGCTCTACTTGGAGTGTTATTTGTGCCTGGATTGTTTGCAAAAGAGTATGTTTGTGTGTGTAGCGATGGTCAAACCCGGTACCATCCCAGCAATTCCTTATCATTGACCTAAACCCATCTTTTATTTCACATTTACTTTCTTGCAATTAGTTTAATCAAACCAAAATCAACCAATTGTTCTAAATATTAGTTTTACTTGGGCTAGATCTAACTGACAAAGATTCTTAAAAACGTTGTCCTTTGGGTTCGATCCTCAACTATACTGCGATAAGATCCATCCGCTTGCGGGTGGTATTGTTGCACTTGGTTTTGGTAAAAGCTCGGGGATATAAACCCTGAGTGAATTTGTTAGTGCATTCAAAAAGCCACATCAAATTCTGGCGCCGTTGCCGGGGACAACGGAATCAATCAGTCAAATCTAGTTCTTTTAAGATTAATCTAGGATTTTGTTTTCTTTTTGAAACAATCACTCATCTTTTTTTATCTTTATTTCTACTTCAAGGATCTCACTTTCAAACCTTTTCGAATTTCAGGTGCTCCTTGACGATTAGTGTATGCACCGTTCGGATAGTCTCGGACTGACTGTGAGCTTTGATCCCGAGATCGATAGAACCTTCCATCGTCAAATCTGAGAGAATCAAGCCAGAATGGCGCAAGAAGAAGAAGTAGCCCGTAGGGTGGCTCAAGCCATCAATGCGCAGAGAGAAAGGTTCATGCAAGAAGCTAGAGCTAAGGTTCAACAGGAGATCTTAGCAGCACAGGCAGCAGCGCAAGCAGCGGAACTTCAGAAGGATCTTAGAGAGTTTTCTATCCCAAAGGCAGCGAATGTCTATCATCCGGTGCAGCCTCCTCCCATCGAAGCTGCCAACTTTGAGATTAGAGCACATTGGATAACCTTGCTTCAAAATAACCCATTCTACGGTAAACAAGCTGAAGACAGCCAAGGTCATCTTCTCATATTCATTGACCTGTGTGCTATGACGAAGCAAAATGGAGTATCTGATGATGCTATTCGACTCCGTATCTTCAAGTACTCTTTAGCAGATAGAGACATTAGTTGGTACAACTCACTACAGAGTGATGTACCCATCACCACCTGGGAGAAACTCCAAAACGCCTTTCTGGAAAAGTTCTACCCCCCATCTCTTACATATGAAATCAGGGGACGAATCACAAATTTCACTCAAGTTCCAGGAGAAACTTTTTCCGAAGCTTGGGATAGGTACAAGGAGCTCCTACGCAAATGCCCACACCATGGAATTCCTAAGAATCAGTTGATAGAAATATTCTACAGGGGTGTGGAGGATGATGTTAAGATGTTCCTTCACTCCTCGTCTGGAGGGAACTTCATGCGGCAAAGTTACGACAGCGCATGGAGAGTAGTCACCCTGGGAGCAGAAAATCAAGCCAACTGGGGCAGATCGGTTGGTAAAGGAGTCTTAAAGGTAGCTATGGCTGACGCTATTCCAGAATACAAATCTATAGCTGAAACTCTGAAAGTCTTGGTTGCAAAACAAGATCACATAGAATCATCCCTTGCTGCGATTGGAAGAGGACATTCTCCAACTAGGAAACCAGAACAAGTCAAGTCCACTTCTTTGTTTTGTGAAGCGTGCAAAGGAACTGACCATTCCACACTATCATGCAATGTTCTCTATGATGTTGTTTTAAGCAATGCCTGTGGACAAGGAGAAAATTGCCAGATGGAAAATCTTAATGCTATTAACACCAACCCTGGGCAGAACTATTACAATCCGAATCAAAATAGGAATCACTCAGGCTTCCAGTACGGAAATCCTTCAGGAGCTATGAACTCGCATCAATTTGTTCAGAATAATCAACCAAGAGGCCCATCTGGGTATCAGTTTAACCAGCAACAGAACTTTGGGAATCAAGGAAACTTCAAAGGAAACTTTCAGAACAGAAACTA
This sequence comes from Alisma plantago-aquatica, assembly GCA_963693085.1. Lineage (NCBI taxonomy): Eukaryota > Viridiplantae > Streptophyta > Magnoliopsida > Alismatales > Alismataceae > Alisma > Alisma plantago-aquatica. The sequence goes on along the minus strand of OY856410.1, from coordinate 726,167,414 downwards.
TCAGAATAACTCTCAGTATCAAAGCTTGAACCAACAACAGGGTCAAACAGGATCCATCCCTTCTGATGACAAGCTATCTACCATTGAAAAGTTATTACAAACACAACAAACGATGATAGCCAATCAACAGGCCCAGTAGAAGGCTATTGAAACTCAACTAGCTCAACTTGCTGCTAGTATTATGCCACAAGCTGACGTCTTCGCCGGACAACCTGAGAACAATCTGAAACATCTGGAGCAGCTGAAGGTTATCGCTACAAGATCAGGGAAAAGTTATTTGGATCCCCCAACAAAGACAACTGTGGTTACCTCTGACGAGAGTGAACCTATGACAGACCAAAACTTGACAGCACCAAAATTGCAATCAAAGGAAAGCAAGACTAATAAGGGAAGTTCTGAAAAAGTTGTCGATGAAGGAGTAGAGACACCTAAACCAGATATTCCTGTATATAAGCCTCGTATTCCTTTCCCATCCCGACCGAGGGAAACCAAGCTTGACACTAGATTCATCAAATTTAAAGAGGCTATGAAGAAACTCCATGTTGATATACCATTCCTAGATGCTCTTAATGAGATACCAGCCTGGACCAAGTATCTAAAGTCACTTCTCACCAAGAAGTATATCACTGAAGAATATGAAACTGTAAAATTGGCTGCTACCACATCAAATATCATACGAAGCAAGATGCCAAAGAAACAAAAAGATCCAGGATCCTTCGGAATCTCATGTCACATTGGTGATTCATCATGCAAGAAAGGATTGGCAGATCTTGGCGCAAGTATTTCTATTATGCCGTTGAGTCTATCCAAGATATTAGGGTTCGAAGAATTGCTTCCAACTGCTATGACAATTCAACTTGCGGATAACTTGATAAAAAGACCGTTAGGAATTCTCAAAGACATCACAGTCAAGGTAGGCAAGGACGCATATGTTCCATGTGATTTTGTCATCATGGACATAAATGAAGATACCAAATACCCTCTTATCTTCGGTCATCCTTTCCTGGCCACTGCTAGAGCCCTTATTGATGTTGAAGCAGGAACCTTACTTCTAAGGTTAGGAAAAGAGACTCTCGAATTTAAGGTTTTTGAAAGCATGAGAAGACCGAGTATATAGGAGGAAGTCTATCTGATAGATTGTGTTGAGCAGATGTCACAACTTACTCAAGAATATCACGAGCCATGCGATCCCTTGGAAATTTCTCTATATGACCTTTTTAATGATGAACCTACTGACCAACAAAAATAAGGATTGCACCGAACCTCCCGATTCTGCTAAGGGAAATCCTGAAGCTACCTATGAAGAATTAAAGGTTACCGAAACCCCAGAAGAAATCAGTGGAAAACCAGAACCTCCTAAAATGAAGCCCCTACCTGAAGGGCTGAAGTATATGTTTTTAGATGATCTCAAGATTTGTCCAATTATCATGAACTCTAATCTAACAACCAAACAAGAAGAGAAACTTCTGGAGGTGTCAAGGGAGAACAAGAAAGCCATGGGCTACAAGATGAGTGACCTCACGGGGGTCAGCCAAGCCTTGTGCATGCATAGAATCCACATGATGGAAAATCATAAGCCGACCATCGAGCATCAACGAAAGTTAAACCCGAATATGAAGCAAGTGGTCCGTCGTGAGATCATCAAACTCCTTACACCTGGAATAATATACCCAATATTGGACTCACCATGGGTGAGCCCAGTTCATGTGGTACCCAAGAAAGGAGGTACTACCGTTTTAAGAAATGAAAACAATGAGCTCATCCCCACTCGAACAGTCACTGGGTGGCGGATGTGTATTGATTATAGAAAATTGAACAAGGCCACTCGAAAGGATCATTTTCCTATGCCCTTCCTCGATCAAGTCTTAGAAAGATTGACCCATCAAGAATATTTCTGTTACTTGGATGGTTACTCTGGATTTTATCAGATTCCCATACATCCAGATGATCAAGAAAAAACAACTTTCACCTGTCCCTTCGGGACATATGCTTTTAAAAGGATGCCATTTGGCTTGTGTAATGCCCCCGCAACCTTTCAACGATGCATGACTGCCATATTTGCAGGGCTTACTGAAACTGTTATGGAGGTTTTTATGGACGACTTTTCTGTATATGGGGACTCCTTTGATTCCTGTCTTAAGCATCTCTCCATGGTCCATAAATGCTGTGAAGAAGCACATCTGGTGCTAAATTGGGAGAAATGCCACTTTATGGTAAAGGAAGGCATAGATTTGGTCCACAAGGTTAGCAACAAAGGAATTGAAGTTGATAAAGCCAAGATAGGAGTCATATCTAAATTGGCAATACCCACAAATGTGAAAGAAGTTCGTGCTTTTCTTGGTCACGCTAGATTCTATAGAAGGTTTATACGTGATTTTTCCAAGATAACAAAGCCGATGACCAATTTACTTCTTAAAGATGCTAATTTCGATTTCAATGAGGAATGCATCAAAAGTTTCGATACGCTGCAGAAAGCCCTTACGACTACTCCCATCATTAGGGCTCCATATTGGGACCACCCCTTTGAAATTATGTGTGATGCCAGTGATTACGCAGTGGGTGCGGTCTTAGGACAATGCATTGAGAAGAAACATTATGTTATCTATTATGCGTCAAAAGCCCTCGATGAAGCTCAAAGGAACTATGCCACTACTGAAATGGAACTTTTGGCAGTCATCTATGCCTTCGATAAATTCAGATCCTACCTTACTGGTTCGAAGGTGATCGTTTACACAGACCATGCTGCCATCTGTTACCTTATGGCAAAGAAGGATGCTAAGCCAAGGCTGATCAGATGGATACTCCTTCTACAAGAATTTGACCTTGAAATAAGAGATAAGAAAGGGACGGAGAATGTCGTGGCAGATCACCTGAGTCGCATCCACACTCTGGATGCTGAAGGAATTCCGATAAACGACTCTCTACCAGATGATCAGCTTATGAAAGTCTCAGAATTCGAACCATGGTATTCTGACTTAGTAAACTACCTTGCCGCCGGAGTCATCCATCCTCAATACACCGTGAACGCTCTGAAGAAATTTATGCATGATGTGAAGCATTACTATTGGGATGAACCATATCTTTTCAAACTCTGTGCAGATGGATTATATAGACGTTGTGTCGCCAAAGAAGAAGCCCATTCTATTTTGGAACAATGCCACTCAGGACCCGTGGGTGGGCATATGAGCTCTAAGAAGACTGCCTTAAATGTTTTGCAATGTGGATTTTTCTGGCCAACTTTATCCAAGGACTGTTATGACTTTATCATATCATGTGATAAGTGTCAAAGAGCTGGCAATATAACCAAGAGAGACAAAATGCCACTGAATATATGGCAAGAAGTCGAGATATTTGACGTCTGGGGAGTGGACTATATGGGGCCATTCCCATCTTCTAATGGATTCTCTTACTTCCTTGTGGCGGTGGACTACGTCTCCAAATGGGTTGAAGCTATACCAACCGTCACTTGTGATTCAAAACCAGTCATCAAACTATTCAAAGATATTATCTTCCCACGGTTCGGAGTGCCGAGAACCGTGATATCTGACGGAGGATCCCACTTCATTGAAAGAAGCTTTGAAGCTCTTCTACGAAAATATGGCGTCTCACACAAGATAGCTTCGCCTTATCATCCACAAACCAGTGGACAGGTAGAGGTCTCCAACCGACAACTTAAGGCTATCCTTGAGAAAACCGTTGGACGTCATCGAAAAGATTGGGCGACAAAAATTAACGACGCTTTATGGGCTTATCGCACTTCTTATAAAACTCCCGTTGGGACTACCCCTTTTCGATTGATATATGGAAAAGCTTGCCACCTGCCAGTCGAACTAGAACACAAGGCATGGTGGGCAATTAAAAATTGAATTTTGATATGAAAGAAGCAGGGCAAGCCAGGATTCTACAACTCAACAAGTTGGATGAACTTAGAATGACAGCTTATGAGAATGCACGAATCTACAAAGAACGTACGAAACTCTGGCACGATGGACATCTGAAAAGAAAAGACATACAAGTGGGAGATAAAGTTCTGGTTTTCAACTCAAGATTACGACTATTCCCAGGAAAACTCCGTTCCCGCTGGTCCAGACCCTTCATCGTCAAAAACATCTCACCACACAGTGTCTTCTCCCTATGGAGTGAAGCGACAGGGGAATTCATAACAAACGGCCACCGATTGAAGAGATATTTTACCTCGACTGACATTGGTGCTGATACAACGATAGAACTGGCAAATCCAAAAGACCCACCATGATGCTAAAAGACTCTGTCGAGCCATCGACATAAAACAAAGGCGCTTGTCAGGAGGCAACCCGACCAATACATCTGTTTTACTTTTCCTTTCCCTATTTTGTTTTATAGTTAACCTTCTTAAATAAAATTTGCCTTATGGATAGTTTTTCTTTCAGGACACGAGATCAGATTGGTGCTGATCAGAACGAATTCATTCTCGGCAGTCATACCTGGTGTTTCCTTTCCCCTCCATCTTGAATTTAGGGTTTGCTCGAGGACGAGCAAATCTCTAAGTTCGGGGTGGAGGGTGGGTGGTACGTATTCCACTTCCACATACACACCCTCTTTTCATACTCAATATGTCTTTATCATAAATTTTTTCAATATTTTGAACAGATACCTGATGAAATTTTAAATTTTGTTGATAAAAATATATCTAACTTTTTGCTATGCATCTTCTATCCAAATCCTCAAGAGGACTGACTTTTGAAACTTGCCTGAAATCATCTTGTGAAACTTATGATTCCTAACATCATAATTCTTTTTACATAATGATAAGTATCTATCAAAATGATAGGGATCAAACACGTCGCGCTTCTTAACTGACTAGTGGAACAATGGCTCAGGAACCCCACCGGATCCGCATCAAGTCATTATTTGAGCAGAGTATGACAAAGAGAATAACCCGGGTTTGAATTGTAAATCAAGTTGCATCCTGATCTGAACTCTCTTCTACACTTCTTCTATCATCTCTGTATCCCTCCATCCATAAATACCACCAAAATAGCCAAAATTGTGCCAAACCCTAAGTTCGGGGTGGCACGCCACTTTCCCCACATCCACTTCTTCTATACCCCTTCCAATAAATAGGGGCGTACCACCAAAAATGCAATCTCGAGTCGAATAGAGGAGAGATCTGCAATAAAGAGATGCCAAAGTGCACACAAAATAAATGCAATCTCGAGTCGAATAGAGGAGAGATTTGCAACAAAAGATGCCATAGCGCACACAAAAAGTATGCAATAAATGAAATTGCAAAACAAATAAAAATCTCGAGTCGAATAGAGGAGAGATTTGCTTCTTCTTTCCATACCTCCTTTCACTCCTTTTTCTACCTACAGGCACAATACATACCCCACCATCCTAAAACTACACCAGTGTCAGATTGGATGCATACTTGTTGATTCTGCGGGTATCTCAGATGTCCTACAAAACTCTTAGACATGCTTGGTGTTGGAAAAGGCGGGAAGGAAGCGCTGTTGGGAAACGAACTCAGGAACGAAGCTATGGAAAGACGTGTTTAGTGGTCCCAGGAAGTTGAGGTACTCACTCATACCGAGCAGAAAGAAAACATTTGTGATGTGAAGATGAAGAAATTACACGAATCGAAAGTATACCATCAGGCAACAGTTTTAAATTTTATGTTAGTCGAGGACGAGAAACGATTTAAGTTCGGGGTGTTTTGATGAGTGCATACTCATCATGATTTTTAATTACCTTTTTGGAACAATTTAATATCCATTCCACATCTTTTCACCCTAATATGAATCATAATGCACAAAACTACTCAGTGATTCAATAATCAAAGTTTTAACTAAATAACTTTCATTTTATGCAGGTGTAGCAGGCAACTCCATGCAAATGGTCTCAAGACCGTTTGGATCCATGCGGTCTCAAGACCGTTTGCCGGAATACACAAAGAACAAGATGAAACCAGTTGCCCAAGAAGTCCACGCGGTCTCAAGACCATTTGGTCCCATGCGGTCCCAAGACCGTTTGGTCCCATGCGGTCCCAAGACCGTTTGGTCCCACGCGGTCTCAAGACAGTTTGGTCCCAAACAGTCCCAAGACCGTTTGGTCCCATGTGGTCCCAAGACCGTTTGGTCCCACGCGGTCTCAAGACCATTTGGTCCCATGCAGTCTCAAGACCGTTTGGTCCGAAACAGTCCCAATACCTTTTAGTCCCACGCGGTCCCAAGACCGTTTGGTCCCATGCGGTCCCAAGACCGTTTGGTCCCAAACGATCCCAAGATCGTTTGGTCCCGCGCGGTCCCAAGACCGTTCGACGCAAGCGCAAGGATTGATTGAAGAACTAAAGCCGCGCGATCACGCCAAGGCCAGGACCGATCTGAGCAAACCGTTTGGTGCCCAAATGATCTCCAAACCGTTTGGTGCCCAAACGGTCTCCAAACCGTTTGGTGCCCAAACGGTCTCAAGACCGTTTGGAGAAGATATTTCCAGAAACTTCTCCAAACCGTTTGGGATCAGATCTAAAACTATAAATAGACCCCCAGGGTCACCATTTCGAAGCATCGGTTCCGGACGCCGAAAGGCTGCCAGAGCACCATCCCGATCAAGTTCCACTCCATCTACCACTGGTGTTGCGTCCAAGGAGGCTAAGAAGAAGAAGAAGACGGAGCAAGGAGCGCATCTTGTTCACCGGGTTGCGTCCACCCTCTGCACTGAGCTCATGGCGTATCTATCTTCTTCTTCTATCTTTCTTGTACCTCGCATCATGAGCGAGTAGTCCTTTTTCGCTGGGGTGCGGGGACTAGCCCCGCTGCCCATGCGAATCATGTTCTCTTGTTAAACTTTCCATGGCAATGTATATAACTCTTCATTTTGTCGTTTATCGTTAAGCTTGTGAGTAGGTTATGTGTGTGTTTCCATCTTTGTGCTCCCTTTGTTGTGAGAACTTCAATGCATGGGTACGAATGTCGTTTAGCATGTTAGACTCCTTGACGAGAACTTCCGATAGGATTCCTTGAGGTCGTAGGTGTATGATCTGCGAGGGGACGAGCCATCTAGCCTCCGGTGACATCTCTGTGCGCCTGACGCCCGTATGGGGGGTTCACAGCCTTAGTTGGATTTTGTATCTTCGTGCTTTTCGTCGATGTTTACACGTACAATAGTCGCTTGTTTGCTTTACGGTTTGCGCGGTTGACTCCCTGATTAGAAATAGGATGGGATTTCATCGAGGTCGTAAGTGTATGATCCGTGAGGGGACGATCCGTCTAACCTTCGGTGATACTTCTGTGCGCCTGACGCCCGTATGGGGGGTTCACAACCTCCGTGAATTTCTGTATCTCCAGAGCCGTCAGACGTGTGATCCGGATGGCGATGACAAATCGGCTGCCTATGGTGACGCTTACGCGGACCTGACGCCCGTATGGGGGGTTCTGCAGCAGCTCTACTTGGAGTGCTATTTGTGCCTGGATTGTTTGCAAAAGAGTATGTTTGTGTGTGTAGCGGTGGTCAAACCCGGTACCATCCCAGCGATTCTTTATCATTGACCTAAACCCATCTTTTATTTCACATTTACTTTCTTGCAATTAGTTTAATCAAACCAAAATCAACCAATTGTTCTAAATATTAGTTTTACTTGGGCTAGATCTAACTGACAAAGATTCTTAAAAACGTTCTCATTTGGGTTCGATCCTCAACTATATTGCGATAAGATCCGTCCGCTTGCGGGTGGTATTATTGCACTTGGTTTTCGTAAAAGCTCAGGGATATAAACCCCAAGTGAATTTGTTAGTGCATTCAAAAAGCTCGCCCCAAATCTGCTGTGACGAGTTGCTGTTCCGGATCTTGTTTAGTTTACACCTTGCTACACATCAGCATAAATATGAAGCACCACCTCATATTGTAATAAAAGTATAACTTTACTAGAACCTCATGCTGGCTACAAATCATCAGTGACAACAAATGCACAATTAAATGTTTCTAATAGCTATCCATGTGTAAATACTTCCACATACAAATATCTATGATTATGGGATCATTTCAGATCAGATATGATAGCTTTGTCTATTTTCAAATTTTATTTCTTTATTGTCTTCTATTGTGTTTTCAGAACATTTTCAATATTAAAACTTGTACAACATATTTGCAGAATAATGATTAACAAGCACCCGATGATGTTTGTGGAGACTATATACATTATTAGTTTATATATCAACATAAATTTGAATAAACTATGTTGACATCTTCTAAGCTTTTGATATAGTTCATAAATTTTATGGCAATTATTCATTACTTTGCATTATTATTACGTTTCTAATGTCAAGGAACTTCATATTAAGAAAAATACATGATATAGTTTGTACCCCACCCACTTAAGAGTTTTGACTCCACCACTGAAAACAAGTGCTTTTCAAACAAACAGATCCCTTGATATTCATTATCCAATTTTTGCATTGGAAGGACAAACATAAAGTTCTAGAAGTAGGTCAATGGAATTTTTGTAATAAGCTACTGATGCTGAGATGAAAAAGATGAACTAGAAAAAAAATGAGTTCACCCGGAGCCCTTTCTGGGTTCGAATTCATGGCTAGCCTCTAGTTTACCGGTCGGCAACATCCATCTTATCTGTTGCTAACCGTATTAGGGATGTCCTCCAAAATGATAGGGACGAACTGAGCTGGGAAGTGTACGGATAATATTGATGTTACAAAACCGATCAAAAGAATTCAGATGATTAGATATAAACACGTATCTCCCAACGACCTAGAATTAAAATATGACAGATTGGGAAATTTCTGCTTCATTTGTCGACATCTGGGCACATAAAAAAAGACAATAGTACCCATGATGATGAAGATGAACCACCACGTTCATGGGGCTATAGTTCAGAGCCTCCCCGAGAAAACTCAGGAAAACAGTCAGTGATGAGTTATATGGCTAGGGGTTGCGAAAAGAACGGTGATGTTCCACTCCAAACCAGAACACAGACAAGCAAAGTCAAATAGCCACTTTCAAAGTCCAGGCAAGAAGGACAAAAGCACAAAGGAAGGAGAAGTTATCGTCATGGGCTACCTGTGAGGCAGTACGAGAAAAGACAAATAAAGAAGAAAGTAAAAATAATAGGAAATCAAGAAAGGAGGGTGACAAAATGAAACCACAAAAGTCCATAAGGTCGAGTCCAATGAAATCATCGCGAGGTTCTGATATAAGTTTGAGTGGTAACGGCAGGACAAGTTACGGAAAAGGAGAAGATGGAAATGAAAGATTAGTGATACCCACATCTGTTTTCATTACTTCATTTGTACCCGTGCTCCACTATTGGCATACAAACAAAAGTACTGAAAAGAGAAAAAAAAGAAAGAGAAATTTATTTGTATAACTTTCAATGCCTAATGAATTTTTAATGTCATACAACCATTACAATCTTTATAAGAAATACTTTCAAACATAATTACTATCGACTTATTTTTGAAAAAAAATAGAAAATATAAAAATGATTATTGTATATTGGGATGATACTCAAGTAGCACACTAATTCAAAAATGAGTATTGCATTTGGGATAGTACTCATTTTTTAAGTAATACACTAACTTAAAAATGAGTATTGCATGTCATCTTTTTATTGTAATACATAGTTTAGTGTCATTATATTTAAAATAAGTATTGCAATGAGTAAAACATTATAATTATGGGGAGAATACTCATTTTTTGGATAATTTACTAACTAAAAATGAAATATTGCATTTCATTCTTTTGGTATAGTACTCATTTTCCTTATTTACTAAGAAAATGAGTATTATTCCCAAAAGAACAACATGCAATACTCTTTTTTTGAGTTAGTGTATTGCTAAAAAAATATAATATACTACTCATTTTAGTACATATTATAAAATATAATCATAACAGAAATGCTTCCTATACCATGACATGCAATCGTTATTAAGAAAATTAGTACTACCCACAATATCTAATACTCATTCATATGTTTTGTATTAATTTTCTTAAAAATATATCAAAATTAGTTTAGTTGGAATGTATTTTTGTAAGAAATTTAACGATTTTTATTTTGTCAAAAACTTCATTACGGATTGGATGTTATAAGAAAAATAAATTTTTCTTTATTCTTTTTTCTCCTTTTTGTACTTTGCTCAACTTTTCCCTCTCCCAGAGTGCAGATTTTAGATTGGTTCCAAGTTTGTGGAAAGATCGCAGTGGTGATAAGGTATGAAAGTAGGTACGAATGAGGTGATACAAATCATTTTTCAAGTGAAACAGATTGGGAAGGCAATAGCTCTTAGGGTGTGGTGGAGAGCGACATCAAGCCTTGGCTGCATGCCATCCCGGTACAATGTTATACCTGCTTCAAGGTTCTGGCAAGTTTTAACACCTCATAGGAAGCAACTATGACAACCTCTTCCTCCTCCTTATCCTAGGGTGGCTTAGAGATCCACTTCCAGATGGTCCTCTTCAACATGAGCCATCCAACAAGACAAATGGTGGCTCAAATTGAGGGATTTGCCCCTTCGTATCGCTTAGATGAAGCCATTCATCAAATCATAGCTCCGCTTAGCCTTTTTCTTGGTAGATATACTTGAATGAGTTCGTCCCTAGACTATAAGGAGCTCCTCATCCTCACGACGACACATGGGGAGGACATAACTACAGTGGCTTCTCTTTAGGACAAAGACCACAAGTTTCAAGTTCCAGGAGTTACTTTTTGGGATTCACGATTGTATCTACATCAATGGTTTATTTTGGGAGAGGTGGTTCCTGAAAAGAATTTGGTTGTGGTAGACTCTGAGGAGAGCCACCACTACTACATTTTTGGCCAGTAACGTCGCTGCCCATATCGTCGTTTTTACTAGAATAATTGACCTAATAGACTACTGCATCAATTTTATCATAAAAACCGACCTTATAGGTTTCCCACGGTGAAAATTCGCGCGATTTTGGCTTCACGCCTTGATCCATAGGGTCGTTTTTTTTTAAATAACCGATGCTATAGGGTCAACAAAAACACGGGAACTGCTTTGGAACTCTAGAGTCGGTTTTTATATATAACCGACCTTACAGATGTGGTCTATAGCGTTAGTTATCCTAAAAAACCATCGCTATAGGTTAAGTCCGGGCACCCTTTTTTTAATAGACTTTTAGGGTTGGTTTTTTACCCAAAACGACGCTATATGTCTTCTACATTGCACATAGCAACCCGATTGTAAGGCTTAGGTTGCCATTTGCTGCTGCTGCTACTCCCCGTTCCCGCTCCCACGCCCGAAGAAAGGCAGTGCCGCCTCTACAAAGGTGACCACCCCAACCATCTCCTCGTCTAAAAAAAGAAAAATTAGCACCGCTTTCCTTGGACGACGACGCCCAAGCTTCTTACCACCATCTCCGACATCGACGACGCTCCTTACCACCATCTCTGACGCCATTTTCCTTAGACGACGATGCCTTAGGCGTTGCTTCTCTCTCCGGTGTTTTTTTCCTTAAAAGTCGATGACGACGACGACGCCTTAGGCATTGTAAAGGTTGTGCGCATCTCTCCGGTTCTTTTCCCACACAAGCTCCCTCACCGACCGGTTCTTCTCAAGGTATTGTCTCTGCAACCTCACTCCTCCATTTACGTCTTACTTTCAAGCAACTGACCAGGTAGCACGGCCGTGCTGGACAACACGGCCGTATTATTTGCATGGCCATGCTGGGCAGCACAGCCGTGTCGGCTGAGTTGCAGAATCATCAAAATTTGTCAATTTTGAATTTGTTACCACTCCTATAAAATTGATATATACTGACCCCTGATTAATACATTATAACAGAATTGAATCGTGCATTTTTGTTGTTGTAGGTACTATTGACTTGTTGTTGACTTGCATATATTTCTTCTTCAGCTTACAAGTGAGGTATTATATTCTCACTCTCCCAATGTGCCATTTTATTTGACTAGTAAATCAACCAATAATAAAAATATGTATTCATTCATATCTACATTTTGTTATCAATCATATATGTAATCATTATATATACATTCTAGAAATATGAGGGTAGACATTCTGTAGTCTCAGATTGACACTTTAGGGTTTATATATGAGATCATCGATGCATGATGTTTAACTTAATATATAAATATGACAATAGTACATTTATGCATGTATCAACTTAGAAACCCATTCAAAATTTACTCATAGGAGTAAATTTTAGATAGTCCTCAGTTTGAGACTGTTTTTGGAAATTTAATCTTACTTAGGATGTAACTGTATAATGTATGTTTAGTTTTGAAGAAACTTTTAGTAGTATTTCCTCATTTGTTCTCTGGGTACATATGTGAGTGGTTATTTACCATTTTTATCAGTGTACTTGGAGAACTTAGGGGAAATGCTGCTGAAATTTTCTTCAAAACTAAACATACATTATACAGTTACTAGTGAGATTAAATATTCAAAAATGGGATAGGTGGTACACTTTAGTATAAAGGTAATTAACTTCCTATCCATAAAAACTTACATCTTATAGTATTAATATTAAATGCTTTGTTTTATAATTAATTTTTAATGTGATATAGAAAATAGGTCAAAGTTGAATGTCTATCAAGAACCATTGTAGTCCAGAGTTTGCCAAAGGTCTTGATGATTTTATCAGATTTACTGAGGAACATAGGAAACTACCTACAGATAGGTTCTATTGTCCATGTAGAAATTGTGGTAATAATTTGAAAGTTGATACTACTGAGGAAATTAAGATCATGTCATATGCAATGGGATCATACAAGGTTATAATGAATGGTATTTGCATGGAGAGAAAATTAATAATGGATCAGAAAATGTCGATACTAATAGTTGTGGCATAGAAGATATAGATAATGATGATAATTTTAATGATGAACTGATTCAGGATGACCCGATTCAGGATGATATGGTTGATGAGATGCTACATAGTTGTCGGGACAATGTCATTGATCCACCTTCTTTATTTACAAACATTGTCCATGATGCTAAAAAACCTTTATATAAGGGTTGTACTAAGTTCACGAGGTTGAGTGTTGTGATGCGATTATATACTCTTAAAGCTCAAAATCGGTGGAGCGATAAGAGTTTCAATTCACTGTTGTCTTTGTTTAAGGAAATTCTTCCTGAAGGCAACGAGCTTCCAATTTCAACATATCAAGCAAAGAAAATAATGTGCCCAATGGGAATGTAGGCTAAGAAGATTCATGCATGTCCAAATGATTGTTTGTTATTTCAGAAGGACTATAGTAATTTAATAAATTGTCCAAAATGTGGTGCATCAAGGTATAAGACCACAAATTCAGCTAAGGCTAAAAAATGACTCTCCTGTCAAGGTGATGTGGTATCTACCAATAATACCACGATTTCAACACTTATTTGCTAATACAGAAGATGCACAAAATTTGTCTTGGCATGGGGAGTCAAAGGCCAATGATGATGGCATCCTACGACATGCATCTGATTCACCACAATGGAAGAAAATTGATTTATTATACCCTCAATTTGGTAAAGAACCAAGAAACTTAAGACTTGGACCTTGTACAGATGGAATGAATCCCTATGGTATATTAAGCAGCCAACATAGCACGTGGCCTGTTATGATTGTTATATACAATCTTCCTCCTTGGTTTTGTATGAAAAATAAGTATGTCATGTTGTCAATATTGATATCTGGGCCCAAGCAACCTAGAAATGATATTGATGTTTACCTTCAACCTCTAATAGATGACCTAATGAAACTATGGGAAGAAGGTATTATGGCATATGATGCTTCACGTAAAGAGATCTTCAGTTTGCGTGCTATGTTGTTTTTCACGATTAATGACTTTCTAGCTTATGGAAATTTGTCTGGATATAGCATAAAAGGATACAAAGCATGTCCTGTTTGTGAGGAAAATACTGATTCAGTCAGACTGAAACATGGTGGTAAAATCGTATGTCTTGGTCATCGGAGATTTCTCCCACCAGTACATCCTTATCGAAGGCAACACAAAACCTTTAATGGGTCAACTGAGGAATGAAGTGCTCCTAAACCTATACCAGGAAATGTTGTATATGATAGGGTGAAACATATTGTTAATGAATTTGGAAAGTGTTCAAGTAGTCGTACACTCGCATGTGACAAATCTCTATACAAGAATAGGTCAATATTCTAGGATTTTCCTTATTGGAGATCTTTGGCAATTAGACACTGCATTGACGTCATGCATGTTGAAAAAAATATTTGTGATAGCATCATTGGTACGCTATTGAACATACCAGGAAAGACTAAAGATGGCATCAAATCTAGATAATATTTAGAATTAATGGGTATAAGAAAAGAATTATCAATGGAGATCAGGGGTCGCCGCACATATTTACCACAAACTTGTTACAATTTGTCAAAGAAGGAGAAAAATACTTTCTGTGAGTGCTTGTATAATATTAAAGTTCCACAAAGATACTCTTCTAATATTCATAGACTGGTATCAATGAAGGATCTGAAGTTGATAGGTCTCAAATCTCATGATTGTCACACCTTAATGCAACAAATTTTACATGTGGCTATTCGATCTATATTGCCGAAGCATGTAAAGTTTGCAATCACAAGACTCTATTTCTTCTTCAATGAAATATGCAACAAAGTGATACATCCTGATACTCTCGATAAATTACAGAAAGATGTAATTGTTAACATGTGTCAGCTTGAAATGTACTTTCCTCCTTCATTTTCTGATATCATGCTTCATCTTGTAGTACATATTACAAGGGAGGTGAAGATGTTGGGTCCAATTTTCTTACACTGGATGTATCCATTTGAATGCTACATGAGTGTTTTTAAAGGTGATGTTCGGAATCGTTATCGTCCTGAAGGGAGTATTGTTGAGGGTTATGTGGCTAGGGAGGTAATGGACTTTTGCAATGATTTTTTGAATTGCAATGAAACTTCTAGAGATCTAAAAAATTCCCATCACACTGAATCTTATTGTGGCATAGGAATTTTGGGAGGACGAGTGAAAGGAATCAGCCGTGAGTTGTGGGAACAAGCACATTTGTATATTTTACACAACATCGATGAAGTTAGTAGCTACATCACATAACACAATGATCTTATCAAGAGAAATCATCCATGATCCAGTTCAATGTGGCTTGCAAGAGAGCATAATCAAACATTTATTAGGTGGTTTGAAGAGAAAGTATTTAATCAACTATCTGAATCACCGAATAATGTTGCTGAGAACATAAAATGGCTCACCTTTAAGCCAACAATGGATGTCATGTCATATGAAGGTTATGACATAAACGGATTTTCATACTATACAAAGCGTCAAGATGAAAGTAGTGTAGTTCAAAATAGTGGGGTCACTGTTCAAGCTTGTTCGTTGTATTTTGCTAGTGCCAAAGATAAAAGACCACGCGAAGCTGAGATGTCATATTATGACGTCATTGAGGACATATGGGAATTGGAGTATACAAATTTTAGAGTTCCTATCTTTAGGTGTAATTGGGTTGACAACAACAAAGGAGTTTTAGTTGATGAGTTGGGTTTCAAATTGGTGAATTTTGAAAAGATTGGTGAGAAAGATGAGCCATTCATCATGGCAGACCAAGCAAAACAAGTATTCTATATTGATGACCCGACAAATAAAAATTGGTCTGTCGTTCTTCATGGAAAAAGACAGTTTACTGTAGATCCTGTAAATGAAGAAGAATACTACGATAAGTATGATGATTCCAGTCCATTCTCAGTTAGTTTGCCAAGTGTAGATGTTGAAGATAACACTAATGAATATTATAAACGTCAAGACCATGTTGAAGGAATTTTCCTTGACTAACAACTCAACCAATACTAGAGGCATGTATTCTTTGAATTATTTATTTTATTATCATTCAAGCAAGTAATCTTTTAAATATACATCATATATCATGTATACCTTATAACTTGTGCTTTTATTATCACTTTTTTTTTATCATGTATACTTGTAGGTTCTCAAATGGTGAGTGAAGATGAACATTCTGAGCATGAGCATGAGAACCATGAGGATGGTAGTGGTGATGCTAAGAAAAGTAGAGGTCCCACACTGATGTGTAGGCTGCAGGAGCTCAGGGCTAAAGGGGACAAATCACCAGTCTAGTTTGATATCACATGAGCACCTGTTGGGGAACATGCTAGTGCTTTCAAGGATTACGTAGGGGCGACCGCGCGCAGTAAGGTGCCAATAGATATAGAAAATGGGCATGATGTTCCTAATGCCAAAAAAGACCTCATATGGAAAGATATATCTATGCGTGGAAGTGATATTATTTTAATATGTTTTTTTATCTATTGATTCTAATTTAGTTTGCTTGGAATTAATTCCTTTTCAAAATAACATTATTAATTGCTTCTTTTGTATGTATAGGGTGTTTTTCATCTAAATGAAAAAGATCACAAGATAAGAGTGCTACAACATTGTGGTGTACGATGGAGGGGTTTTAAGACATATCTCGCAAGGGAATTTATAGATAATCCTAAACAAAAGAAGAAAGCAACACATGTATATATTTTTATAGATTCTGAGGTGTGGGAAAGATTTGTTGCAGCTAGGAGATCAGAAGAGTTTTAGGTAATAAAGATTATGATGTATTGTATGAATCTTTAATTTTATACAATTAAGGAGGTGAATCTTTTTATACATGTTTGCCAAGTCTAAATTGCAATACCTCATTTTAAATGACCAGGCTATCCACTAGGCTCAAAATGAAAGTCGGGCCAAAAATGTGTATGACAATTGCTTGGGGCCCGGTGGTTATGCCTTCTACCGCCAACTACAAGAGAAGGAATCCTCTTCTGGAGAAGAATCTAGTACAACTCAAGTTGAGCGTCCACCCCGACACTTGATATGGATTGATGCTAGAAAGAATTGAGCACGTGAAATTGTCGACCCTGCAACTAAGGAGGTGGCACAAAAGATGGTAGCTTTATCCCAACTAAGTAAAGAGTAACTCCCACAAACTTAGATTTATTTATATCTAATTGATATTGTGATTTAATATTTTATTTAACTATGAATAGATTGATATCCACGAGCAAAGGAAAGAAGGAAAGTTCATCCCAACTGGCCACATGGATAAACTATCAGTTGCTCTTGGTACGAAGGAGCATCCTGGTCGTGTTAGGGGATTAGGAGCTGGCATAGGATTCAAGTCTTCTTTTTGGGCCTTCACAATCTAAAAGAGGTCGTGCAAGAGGTCTTACATAAGAGGAGGTTCAAGCATTAGTAGCGCAAAAAGTAAAAGAAATAATGTCTTCATTTCAGCCTACTCAACCTTCTCAACCTATTCATACTGTGCGTCTCTCAAGTGATGAGGTACAAGCCCATGCTACAATTGTAGAAGGTCACGGGAGCACTCCCAATGACCCACCACAACAATCTACAGTAAGTTTTTGTTATATATGTTGTGTTATTAGTATGATATATATATGATAATATATATAGTTGTAACAGGTATCTGTTCTACGACTTCTTATATAACTAATATTATTTCAATCTAGGTTGGTATGAACTATAAACTTGCATTTGAGGTTCCAGAATATAAAATTGTGGCAGCGGGCAAGGTGTACAACCTTGGTGGTACATTGCATTGCCAACAAATTACAGATGACATTTTCTGTGTGTCCATCCATCTTGTGTATGAAGAAATGGGAGACAAACCACTACCCATACCTAATTATGAATATAGTACAGTTGAAGAAGTAGAGGATGCTATGGTGGGTTGGCCTAGACACTTGGTTATCAATGACAAGATATACTTAAATTCTACCATGTTTTTCATATTTGACTGCATATATGAACTCGTGTACTAGAAGTTTGTAATTTAATTAATAGGTTTGCAAACCAAAAAGTAAAAATTCTACTAGTCGTCCTCCTATGCCCAAGCCATCTATTATTCTAGAATCCACATTCGACAAGTTGGGAAGTAAATGTAAATGTTTGTATCGATACTTAACCAACCAAAGCTCTGGACTAAAAATGTTGATCCATTTAATAGAAGATGCAACTGGGAGGGACTTTGACAATTATATTTTTCTTAATAATATTATGGAGTTGTTACAGTATGATTGGCTGAATACTTCGATATTAGAAGTATGGATAAGGTAAAGGTCTATCAATATAGAAAATTCCAATACACATTTTTAGCTTATCTCTACATATGAATATAATTACAAACATTTAACAACCATTTATATATCGAGGCCACAAACTATGATATAAAGAATGTTGGATTCGTAGTTCCTTCGGTCACTAGTCAAGTGGAGACAAATATTGAGGAAGTGAGTGAGTACTTCTCTGATGCTTTCAAATATTTTTCTAGTGTGGGAAATGAAATTATCCTAATTCCTTTTAACTTCCAATAAGTATTATTATTCAATATAATTTTAATAATGAACAAATTTATTTATTTTAATGTTTGTTTGATTCTTTCTCAGATCTAGACATTAAGAATTAGTGGTGATTGTCCCAAAATTGATGACTCTTTATTATCTTGACCCAATAAGAAAAACAACAAGGGCTCACAAACTTAAATTGCCAACTATGGCGTAAGCATAAATATAGTCAATACTTCAACATGATATTTCTATTTCGAATTTCTATTTTATCAACTATCGTTTAATTGATAGGGGTAAAAAAGCTTTTTGTGAAGGCGGAGGACAAATACCCACAAAATTAAAGACATTGACTTTAAAAAATGTCTAGGTAGCTACTTTGACAACTGCTTAGTCTTATATGTATTAATTTTCAACTCTTATATGTCAACTCTTATAGTCTTCTGTTTATAGTAGTTTACTAACATTATGTATAATTTGTTATTTGTAGTGTCCTATACAAAATAGTGTCTGGGCTTGTGGCTACTATGTAATGAAATATATGCAAGCTATTGTCAAACAAGCATCAAATGACATTCAAACAATAGATCAGGTAATATAGAATAACATCATAAATTTACAAGTGAGTTGCAGTCATTTTATAAAATATTAGCATGTGCATTTTCTGTTACAGATCTTTACAACTCAGCCTTACACACATGAGGACTTAAATAAATTCTGAGAAGAGTGGTCAGATGCTTTTCTAAATAAAGTCAATATAGAATTGGAAAAATTATTTCAGTTACGTTCCATTTATGTATGTGGTTTCAGTACTCTTTCATATTTACTTTTGTATCTGACATTTAATATCATCTCAAACTTGCAATCTATCATTTTGTAAATTATGATGTGACTATGTGTACTCAACTCAATATATGAATCATTTATGAATGTGTGGTTTGGAATGGTGACGGTTGAGCATCAATGCTCCCCTCTCCCATATCTTATTCTTGTTCTTCTGTTTTGTTCTATTCAATTTCTACAGAATTTTTTAAAAAAAATTGGACCCTATGGCGTCGGTTTTCTTAAAAAACCGACCTTATAGGTGTCTTGGCCATTCCGCATAGAACGGTTGTGCTGCATAGAACAGCCGTGTTGGGATGAGGTAGAACGGCCGTGTTAAGATATGGTTGAATGGTCGTGCCGTGTAGCACGATCGTGCTAATATAGACCAACACAGCTGTGCTAGGCGGCACGACTGTTCTATCATATTCCAAGACTCTATTGAGTCAGTTTTCCTCACATAACCATCCTTAGAAAGAATCTTTAGAGTCAATTATTTAGTAAAAAAACTGACATTATATGGTTCAGGTACAATTTCATTTCTCATTTGGGTTTAGTTTTTGAGAGCCTATAGGGTCGGTTTTTACTATACAAGGTCGATTTTTTTGGTTAAAAAAATTGACCTTATAGAGCAATTTCTGTAGCGACGGACACTTAGGCGTCGGTTGAAAAGTGACACTATATGCTTAAAAAAACCGTCGCTATAGACCATTTTTGTACTAGTGCACTCTCAACATATGCCCTACCTAATGGCAGCTATCTCTAGGTGGGATGTGGACAACGACAATCTGACTTAAAGCTTCCTCACAATAGATTTTAGAGTATGGATGGGCTTGGTTCTTCTCGTCTTTTGTGTTTGTCCAATATATAAGGTTCCCAACCACCGATTCATGCGTTAATGACTTCTCCTTCTGGAGTTGTGGATCTCAATGCGTATCCCTCTACAATCCTCTTCCTCAAGTGTCCCAATTCTCCTGGTGGCCCCAACACCTATTAGGGGAGATCCCTCCAGTTCTTCATCACGTTGCTGTCTGTGTGGTATGAGCTCTTATTGGGTTATTATGTTGACAACAATAGGTGAAAACTCTACAACCCCTCTCTAGGAAAGGTGATTCTGAAGACGACTCTTGAGCATCTCAGAGGTGTTTCCTATGCACAAAACTTCCATCCCCTCTAGAGATTCATATGCCAATTCCTCCCTCTAACCTGTAGTATTCATGAAGTGCTTTGGGGGGTAGGACCGAACGGTGCTGATTCACAAAGACTTTGGGGAGTATGAGGGGGACTGGGGGGAGAGGGTGAGGGAATTTAAGTGTAGAAGCATGATAGGAACATTGTTCTTTAGTTATGGATGTCTTGTAAGATTGTCGTTCGGAACCCACATGGCATTTGTAACAGCCATACTCGAAAGAGGATTCATAGGTTGGCCAAGCTTTAGATCAAGGCATTGGTGATCTTGGATCCTTTCTCTGGTTTGGATAATCTCATTGTAATTCAAGAGGTGTTGGGGTCAAATGGTCGTACTCTAACTTCACACCCTCTTCTCAAATCTAGTTCATATCTTTCTTTTCGGCCATGGATGTCCTCATTGCCTCTAATGAACAACATATCTCATCCAATCTCACCCTACATGGGAACATATGTGGGGTTTCTTTTGTCTATCCAAGATGTAGATATATCACTCATAGATCCTTATGGGAAGACCTTCTCAATCATGGTGCAAGTACGACCATATTGTGGTTGACATATGAAGATTTTAATGCTATTAGGATGCCTGAAGAGAAGGCAGTAGTGGGTCAACCTAATATTCATTCTATGAGGGAGTATAACTATTTGTTTCCTATGCTCTTCTACCTAAAATTCCTTTTTTGGGGTCCCTATTCACTTGGGTGAACATTTAAACGGGTACCCTTTCAAATGGACTTGTCTTGACTGGAGTTTCCTCAACCCGTCTTGGATGGAAGATCTCATTTGTAGTTTGGAGCACCTAGCCAAGACTCATGTCTCTGATCCCCATCCTCTCCTCTTCTTTTTCTCTCTTTCTTCTACATGCATAGAGGAAGACATGGGTTATCATTTAAGAAGATGTAGTTGCTACATATTGGAGTTGCAAAAGTGATCAAGGAGGTTGTGGCTAACTCCTTTATGGTTTTTGAGAAGCATCGGTAGCTGAAGAAATCCGTGTTGGCCTAGAATTGGGACTCTATTGGTAAAATTTTATCCCAAACCATTGCAGGTGAACAAAAACTGAGAGAGGTGCAAGAAAAAATGGGATGGTTAAGAGGATTCTAGAGGAGTATATGAGTTGGCATATACTAAACAGGAGCTTGTAGAGGATCAAAGGTGGGAAGAGTGAGAGTTATTTCATGACTATAACCAAGGCTCTAGAAAAGTTTTAGGAATCAAGGATATCCTCATAGACCGCCATTATCCTTAACTACATGATTTGTCCTCACTCACGCACAAACCAAGATAAATTTCCTGACTAGTCACCCATCCTTGGTGATATGGGTAGTCTCATCATTCCTTTTAAGATCATTTCATCTGAGGCCTCAAATCCTGAGATGTTACAATCTCCCCTACTTATAATCTTGATGTCCTTATCAAGGCTCAACTATATGGCCTCATAATATTTCCCCATTTCAGTGCATACCCAATTGGCCCATGTAAAGCCATTTCCAGATCACGACTACTAGGGATCCATCACCAAGGATAGCCCTTTCCAACATGCCTAGACTACATGACTAAATAATGGCATGCCACAAGCCCAAGTGCCCCCCACCTACTGGAGTTATTATGTCTATGATACCATTTCAAATGCCCTGGACCACTTCTCAAGGCTCTAGTAGAGTTTGAGGAATGATGACTGACCCCAAAGACCACCACTGGCCTTAACTGTGCACTTTATCGTCACTCACGCACAAGCTGTGATATATTTCCCGACTGGTCACCCATCCTAGTACTACTCTGGGATGAACACACTTAACCATAAATTTCTTTAGTGATGGGCTCCCTGAAAGGAGGCACACCTTGGTAATATGGATAGTCCCATTATTTCTTTTAAGACCATTTCATCTGATGCCTCCAATCCTGGGATGTTACAACAACAATCTAGGGCATTTTATAACTCATGAAACAAGATAAGAATACTAAGTTTTTTCATTCCCATTTCTAGTATAGGAGGTATGCCTCACAAGTGGGTTCTATTACCTTATATGAAGGGTCCTTGGTGGAGGTTTAGAGAAGATTCTAGAGGCAACAATGTTATTCTTATCTAACCCCTATCCCTTCTTCCTCTTCATAGATTCTTCTCCAACATATTCTCGATTCAGCCTTTTCAAAGATGAATGCCAATCTTTCCTCTATTCCTTTGAATGAGGATATCCATTGAGCAATCCATGATTTAGATCATGAGAGCGTGTCGGGGCCAGATGGGTTCATAAGAGCTTTTTATCGAGTGGCTTGGGACATTATGGAGGATGACATGATTTCCTTGGTACAACACTATATTACGGGTGATCAGGTCCATTGTGGTCTCAAGTGTTTCAAGCTCTCTCTTATTACTAAAATGGATAATCCCAAGTGTCTATCAGATTTCAACATGTTTGGTGTCAAAAGTTTTATGATGTGTTTGGTCACCAAGGTTTTATCTAGTCATTTTTCTTTGATTCTGCCTAACATTATCAGTCTAGAAAAGAATGTTTTTATTTAGGTGAAGATATTTTAGCATAATTATTTGACTATCTGAAGAACTTTATCATGATTTTCATTTTGGGGAACAAGGTAAGAAAATAATTTACAAAGCATACATATCTAAAACTTTTGGTCGTACTAATTGGTCCTTTATTTATGCTATTATGGAAGCTTTTGGGTTTAGTCTGGTAGTGATTGGCATCACATAAATTGCAATAGAAGATTCTTGGTTCTCTATTCATATGAATAGAACTTCAGGGGGTTTCTTCCCAGGTAGCAACGGTCTCAAGAAGAGTTATCTGATGTCATCTACTCCCTTTATCATTATGTACGAGGCCTTAAACTTCCTATTCATGGGTTCTCCTGGTTGGCTACAACCTTTCATTACTAGAGGGCAAGGCATTGATCCCACTCATCTTTTGTTTGTAGATGATATTGTCTTATTTTTCAACTAAGTAGACAACTCATTGACACTTTGACCCAATGTGTATAATTATATTATGAAGCCTTTGGAGAAAGAAACATTGGAAAATCCTTTTTCATGATGGGAAAGACCGACCCCATAAGGATACTGAGATAAGTCATCACCTTGGTTTCATAGGAATTTCCTTATTTACCTAGGCATTCCTTTGGTGAAGGGTAGAGTTTGCATATCTCATTATGAATATTTCATCCAAAACATAATCGTGCAAATTGGTGCTTAAAGAGGCAGTCTTTTGAACTTTGTAGATGGACTTTCCCTCATCAAATTGGTTCTATCTTCTTTTCCCCTTTATTAAATGATGGTGAGACTAGTTCCTCCCACGCTGTTGTGCAAGATAGAGAGGATTCCAAATTCCTTTTTGTCCGAATCTAGAGATACAAGCAAGAAACATTCTTGGATACCCTGA
Organism: Alisma plantago-aquatica; assembly: GCA_963693085.1. Classification (NCBI taxonomy): domain Eukaryota; kingdom Viridiplantae; phylum Streptophyta; class Magnoliopsida; order Alismatales; family Alismataceae; genus Alisma; species Alisma plantago-aquatica. The sequence goes on along the minus strand of OY856410.1, from coordinate 726,143,679 downwards.
TTGTTGAAACCCCATTTTTTCTCACTCATAAAAAATCACAATTAATGTCAATCCTCTGATTAATGATGGAATCCATTCCACAACCTACCCATTTTCCAATTTTTCATCTTTTCAACTTTTTTTATATTTTCACATATTTATATCACCCATTTTCCCACTTTTGTCTACTTTGGGATCTTCTACAAAGAAAGCTTCTTTTAGATCAAAGTGTGATTATTTTTAATTTTTCCTTAAATAAGCAATTTTTGATAAATTGGCTAGCTCAATTGTCTGAAATAGAATATTTCCTCTGTTCAACTACTTTTATAGAAAATTTTTGCAAGTTTTCACCAAATTTTGCTAGAAGATTCTTGACATTACTAGGAAAAAAGATTTCTCTTTTCCCCTCCTAGTAACACTGGACAAATAAAAACCATTTGTCAAAAGACACATGGTAGATCTCCTTGATCCGCATGCCCATGTGGTGCATCAATGTGATCCATCCCCTCTTCTCAAAGGTTCTGCCTAGAATCTCAAACCCTATAGTCTACCTATAAATAGACCCCCATAACCAATGTATTCTAGGTCCCTCGTATCTCCTAAAGAAAAATTGACAACTACCTCTCTCTTTACTTTATGTGTTACCTATGATCAAAGGATCCTTCCTTTGTCACCACCTATTTTGCCAGATTTATAAAATGGAAAACTGCTCTAACTGCTGCACCTAACTATTGGATCTACTATCTATTTATATCTGATCTATAACTACTGCACTTGACCTGATCTAGTGCTACATCTAATCTGTAATATGTTATAACTACCTTGGTGCTCTTATAGTTGTATTTTTTATTACTTCTAAAAAATCAAATCTAATTTTTGAACCATACATCTGCTAGTCATCGTCTAACATCCTACACATCAGTCTTAATCAGAAATGGTAGATATTTTCCTTGGGAGGTCCTGGAGTGATTAAGACCACAAAATACCTAAATTATTAGGACTTTTGGGTCAAGAACAAGAAGGCCACAAACATCTTCAGATCCAAAAGTCCACCCATAATAAAATCACAAAATTTTGAATTGTTTTCATGTTTTGTTGATTTAATTGTCTCAAATCACTTAATTTTCTCACAACCTGACAATGTATTATTACTGGTTAATGGGGCAGGGGTTTTAAATCTTTCCCTACCCTTTGCTTTTATTTTGTGTTATTTTAAACCAACATGGATAACAACTCAAATTACACCCGTGACTTTCACGATTTGCCTTTTTTATTGTTTTTCGTATAAAATGTGGTGGCAGATTTGACACTTTTTTTTGTTTATGTGACATTTCACTACCAAATAGGGTAGAGCTTTATTCCTTGAATATCTCTTTTTTCATCCTCTTTTTGGTCAGGATGCAACAGACTAGTTGCTCCAATGGGGAGTAAAGTCAAATGGAACTGAGTCAAACTTCCACTATCCTATTTTGAGGATTAAGCATCTTCAGGTTTGTGTTTTTTATGTTTTCCATTTTTTTTCTGGCTGTGAATAGCTTCATCCTCCCGCACTGGACATATGGATGAAGACAACCCACCGTACCTATCCCATTTTTTTATCTTTTCACTTCTTAGGATGTCTATATCCTGATCCTGATCATATTATATCATTTTGGACATCTCTATCCACTATCGATCCTGGTTTCAACCACTCTTCCATTCTAGGCTTTGGTGTTTGCTTCCATCATTTAGAAAAGAAAAATATACATTTTCTTCAAAAAAAACTTAAAGGATGAATAGCATGTGTAGGTTGGAAACAAAATCTAATCTTTTCTAAAAATATGTTGCTGAAATTTCTTTATCTACATTTCTGTAGCTATCATGAATCATGGGCATGCTTTTAAAATTGCTAAAACCCATAACATTCACTTCACACTCCTACAAACCCACATGTCATGGAATGGGTGCTAACCTCACCTTGGATCCCTAAAAGTGATGTGGGATTCTAGTAAAGGTACCATTGCAATACAAAGTCGGATATCTAAAGGCCTTGAACACATCTCACTCTCCTATCACTCACAACTGATTACAATTGCCATGGTCATGAAGTGTATTGGGAGCGGTACCTTTATCCGCTGAGCCTAGGATACCCCTCAAAGAGTGACATATGTCCATAGAGAATATAAGGACCCACTCTTCTATATAGGTCACACTTGAGTGAGGATGTACTGCAGATCTAAACTCATTGTCTAAGAAAGGGAGGGATTCCTACTTCCTATGCATATGACTTGTCTTCACTGTTGAAATAGTATTAATATTGTTTCTAACCCTTTTCTTGTGTAGATTTCAAACAATCTTTTTCAAAGATTAACAGTCTTAAACTCATATCTCAAACAATATTTTCAAAGATTAACAATATCAAACTCAAATTTCAAACAAACGTTTTCAAATATTAACAATATTCAATTCAAATTTTAAACAATCTTTTTCAAATATTATTTAATGGTTAACAATCTCAAACTCGAATTAAAAAAAAACAATTTTCAAAGATTAACAATCTCAAATTCAAATTTCAAAAATATTTTATGATGATTAACAATCTCAAAATCAAACTCTTCAACGTTCTTTTATAATATTTACAAAACAAAAAGGGGAACCCATTCCCAAACATGGGTGAATAGGGAAGGGGTGTGCTCCATGTCATACAATACATCATTCACAATGTTGGGTCCGCCCCACCATGGTCTTGGATTATGACCTTTAACTAATCTCACTTAAACTTTCAGTCCTTATGGATCCTAGACCATGACCTAAAACTGGCTCATTCATACACTTCATCTTCCTAAAAAAGGTCATAGACTACAACCTAAAACTAGGCCGCAATCTTCCGTTGAACACTAAAATAAGGAGAGGCCAAGCTAGGCTTCCTCCTTGCCAATCTTTTATCACAAGAACTCTCTAGAGAAACCCTTTGAACTAGGAGGAAACCATGTGTCATGGATCCTTCCAAGGATTTCTATTTGATAACCCCACTGGAAAAGGACACCCTGGGGAAGAAATGTGGTTATGAAGTACAATCACTGGCTCACTAAGGGTCACCTTGATCTTGATCAACCACTCAAAACACATTCCATCCTACTTTGAATTATTCTTTTGGAGCTTTTTCTAAAGGAACAATACACCCACAATCTTTTGCTTTCTTCCATGGCATTCACAAGCGTGTCTCAATAAAAGGTGGGTATATTCCCTCACATATACCAAGCCTGGTGTAACATACTGAAATCTCCTATGTATCTCTTTGTACTCTTTTCTATAAGTTTTGTCCTTCATTTTTGTTCCATTTGTCCTTGGTTTTGATTTAAAAAAAATTAAGATGGTTATTGGATAAATGTTTCCCATATATTTTTATTTCAAGGTTGCATGCACAAATACCTCAGTTATAATTAGATAATGGGTCTAAAATGCAATTTCACATTAAGTAATAAAAAGAATAAAATAATTCGTCCTAGAACTTTCTAGCATTTCCTAGAATATGAGAGATAAGAAGAAAATCCGAATTTTATATAAGGGAGAAGATAAATGTAATAATTAAAGGTAATATGAGAATTTATAGGTAAAGAAGATAATTAGAAAGATTTTTGCAACAAATATTATAATCTGAAACCATCATGATAATTTGATAGTTAAATTCGTTTCCTTGAGCAAAAAGTAACTTAAGGTCCACGTATCATTTAAAATGGAACATAAATATACATATTAATAACATTATCAAAAGAATATAGGAAATATGCCAATAAAGAGAAATAAAATACTTAATGATCTCAAATCAGGAAAATAACTCCAAATTCGTATTCTAAACATAAAAATAAGCCTCTATGCAAATTTGCAACTAATTTGGATAATATATGAATAATGAGTAAAATAGGAGAGAGAGAAAGTGTGTAGAATGTTCTATTTATTTAATAAATATAAAGATAATTTCAACTTGTGAAGATAATTGCAAAATCGTGTTCCAAACCTTTAAGGAGATTTATGGGTGAGGTTATACTAATTTTAGATAATGTTATCACCTCTTTTGAAGGAGGAAAGAGAAAATGATATATTAATTATTTTACCTATCAAACTTTCTCAAAATGCAAAACTAACTCCATATTTGGATTCTACGTGTCGAAATAAGTCAGGATATAAAATTTGATAATTTTTGGACGACGTTTGAGCCTCCAAATGAAGAGAGAGAAAAACATTTAAAAATTTAATAGATTTAATTGACTTTTGCTAAGGGTTGTTTTCCTGATCTAATGCGAGATCGGACGGCTCAGAATCCTTGATGGACTTGGGTCCATCGATCGGACGATCCACGATCGTCTTCCACCTCTAGCCGGAAAAGGAAACAGGTCCTTGTTTTCATTTTTTTTAAATCAACATATCTTGAGTTTTACTCAATGATTTTTGCTCAAATCAATTTCGTTGGACTCCTTGTGAGTTTCCGTACCGAATTATCCCAAATAGTTTGGGATTAGATGCGTATTCGAGAAACGCCTAACTCAGACGCTGACCTTCTCTCCTTGCTCCTACCTAAATCCTAGTTTAGGGTTCCTTGCCTATAAATAATGCAACCCCAGCGACCGCCATCACCTTAGCAACTCGTTCGTGTTCTTAATTGGGAAACCCCCAACAGGCCGCCGAAGACCCCTGGCTTGCGGAGCCTCTCGTGCTCTTCTCCATCGACCTCGTTTCGAATTGAAGGTACCATTGGATTCGTTGTTTTTTCCCCTTTCTTTCGAGTATTTAAACGTGCGATTTGGTTGTGTATCGCGGTTTTGCCCAAAGTGGGCCGAGCAAGCTACTCGCCGCCCGTGGAGATCGGGCGAGGGAGGAAGAAGACTCCCTGTCGTTTTACCGTTTTGCCCCCGCCTATCTTTTCCTTCCTTTTCCTTCGCTCGGGGCAACTCCGTCTTTTCTTCCCTGCTTTGGTCCAACCACGCAGCTGGTAGCGAGCGGCCGTGAGGTGCGGGTCACCGCTTTCGAGCGCCCGCTGCTGCTCGGCCATCCGGCTTTGCCTACGTGGCAGGCTGTGATTGGTCGAGGTAAATTATTTTCTATAAATTAATCTGTTGGTCAAAAATTAAAAACAAGTAGTGTTTTGAAATCAGGAAAACGAGATTTATCTAATAAAATGTTTTTGAGATCTGGTTTTGTGGTTTGCAAAAATGTGTTTTTAAAGTCGATTTAATTATCTTAAAATCACTAAAATTAACCCTAAGAATCCATATTTCCAAAATATACAATATTATATGTTATTTTGATCAGAAAAACCTAACTAAGATGGTTATGAGGTTTTTGGAGTCTAAATCGGTGATTTGTGCAAAAAGTTAGTGAATTAGGGTTTTCAATCTTTTAAATGAATGTGTGTAATTCTAATTTATGAATATAATGATGTATTAGGGAAATTGGGTTTATAATTCGTGTGAAGAGTTGAAAAGGGAATTCTAGAACACCTGAGGCTAAGGTATGTGTGTTTGTGCAACTACCTTTTCAGTTGGGAAATCATTAATCCATTACCCATATTTCTTTATGAGGTTAACTTGATCTAAACCCTTAAATCTTGAAACCTAAATTGCTTATTGTCTCAAAAGTAGATGTAGTATTCTCTTGTTTGGGTATTCATACCCCACTGCCATGTTATATATTCTTTTCTTATCCTTGCCATAACTCTTTTGTTAGCATGAAATTAAATGATATATTAATTTTTTAAGTAGTGGTACTTACGTACAACCACCCATAGAGGGCATGTATAAAATCGCCCTAGGGGAATGTTTATTATTCTCCTCATTAAAAATTGTAGGTGATTGGAATGCTTTTATTCTTCCCTCACCTAAGGTTAGAGGTCCGGTAGGTGCCTCAACCCTACTTAGTTAGGTAGACATATTAATTGACATGCTAAAACCTTTATTTATTTTGTTAATGGCAAGTTTCCTTATAAAAACCTCATACTCTTTGATATCTCTTTTTACACCAAATATCTAGCCTAATTTACTTGTTACAACTTTTCTTTGACATTGTTAGAATATTCTTGTAACACATACTATCTTTGTTTTTCCCTCTTGTTGGGTGTCTTCCCAACCACCCAGGTGTTGGTGCTGAGCAAGGTGAAGGAAGGGCTTGAAGCAAGGTTTCCTCTGATGTTGATCGTTAGCTTGACAAGAAGGGTGGCTAGGTTGCTATAGCTAGATCCTCTTATCTATCTTATCTTTTCAATAGAAATCTATATGTAACAAATAATGAAGCCATTAGAAGGCTTATTATTTCTTTCTTTCCGCTGCTATTGACATTTTATTATGTATCTGAAATCATGCTTATTGATTTGGAATATTATGCAATCATCCTCAAAGTCCAAAATTTTGTTAAAAATTGTGGATGCTTGTATTTCCTTTAAATTTTAGTAAAGGGGTGATCTCGCCTCTTTACACCTGGGGTAGGAACAACTGCCAAAAAAAACAATAAAAGACTACATGTTCCATTCATTACTAGAAGATCACAAAAAACCCAGAGCCTCCTTTGCATACGCTTTCCTCACCAGGGAGGAATCCTCTTAACTTCTTGTCTAACATAATGTGTGCATAGGGATCAGTCCCAAAGCATATCGTATTTTCTCATAATGTGACACCCTACTTTTGAATCCCACTAGTTCTAATTTTAGGGTATAAATTGAACAACAAAAAGCTCGTACCTCACCCGGTCTTGCCAATGATCATCCAGATGACCGGCAACAAAAGTACATACCGTCAATTTGATGGTACCCCAAGGGGGAGGCCATCCACAACAAGCAAGACAAATTGGAAGATGTAAATAAATGCAAGGAGGCCTCCTCCACGCCCGGAGCCACCAACGCTCAAGAATGACATCCATTTGATCAACCTTCCAACATGCCTATTCCACCTCCATCAAACTCAGTGTAATAGGAGGGTGGCACTAGACAAGGTTCTCCAGACAAGGAGCTACTCCCTCTGGGTCATTCACACCATTCTTCCCATATGACGTGTGGGGTTCCCACCCACCTTATCTTGAAGCATTTTATCCAGGGCTCTATCAGAGTCTGCCATTCATGAACATTGGGTTAGTCCCAATACCTCAGGAAAAAGCAATGACCTATTTAAGTCCTGAAGGAGAAACTGAAGGAAAGTAGAAAGAAAATGATGCTACAACCACAGTGGAAGACCGTTAAATGTCTGAACATGGAAACATCAACACAAATGTTCAAATGCAATATTTGAATGGCTGAGGATCATTCCCCAACATGCGATATATGTATCCACCACCCCACTCTGAGTACAACCCGTTGGTAGAGGGAGGGTATGGATTCCCACCACCTATACATATGGAATCTCCAATGACCATTGAACTACCAATTATATCTATGGTGGCTACACATCAATAAGATGTCACATAGGAACCCATTTCCACAGATCCCCTATTTCTTGAGATCATGTAAAGGATAAAACTACTAGAAGGGAAGAATGACAATGGGACGATGTTCATGGACTTTTGCCACATTCTAGACAAAAGGTTTCATGAAAACTTTAGTATGACAAAATTCTATGAGTACTCTGGGAAATGGGATTCAATTACCCACATATAGGCGTATTGAAATATATCGTGGCACTACATAATGATGACACATTACTAAAATGATATTTCACACGAACCTTAACTAATTTTGTGTGAGCCTAGTACAGTAATTAAGAAATGATTGCCACACCACATGGTCCAAAATGGATGGCAAGTTTATTTATCATTATGTCTAGAATCTAGACCAAGTACCGACCAAGGAAGACTTGGAATCACTATAGAAAATATGGACAAAAGCTTCTCCGTGTTAATCATATGATGAAGGGATATTACCTATCGACTTGAGTTCAAACCTATGTATAAGGAGGTTGTGTACATGGTGATGAGCCACCTGTTGGATAAATTGGACATTATGATAAATCCCCTTTGTTTCGATGATGACAAACATTTCATTCTTAGTATTCTAACGAGCTACTTAAGTGTGCAGGATTATGGTGGATGACAAAGCAACTAGGGAGATCATGAGCTTACATATTTATATTCATGCCAATGTAATCATTGTAAACACTTGTACAGTTATATAATGTACAAGTACTTAGATCGCATGTAAATCAAGCATTGGATCTTCCTAGCTACACATCATAGTTAGACAAGTCATCCCTTCCAAGCACACTCATGCACACACTTAGTATCTTAATTGATAGATTGAAACAGAGTCAATCTCGGTCGACACACTCCTCGACCGAGACACTCTCGGTCGACAACCTTCTCGACCGAGATTGACCCAAAGTAGCCGTTAGATATAGTTGCATATAACTTGAGAAAGAGAAGCCTGTCGGTCGACAAGTCCTCGACCGAGAGGTGTCTCGGTCGACCTTCACTCGACCGAGACAATCTCTGAAATTAGTCGTTAGACACATCAGTTAACCGTTGCAAATAAATGGTAAACCAGGGAGCCTCTCGGTCGACAAGACTTCGACCGAGTAGGTATCTCGGTCGACCAATTGTCGACCGAGATGGTCTCTGACAGCAACTGCAGAATAAAGCAACTAGCCGTTACTAACGCACCTAACTTCTACCTAACGGCTAGTTAAGCACTTAGAAGCCCCCAGAAGTTGTCTAGAATGTCCTTAAGCATCCATAGGCCATTCCTATAAATAGGACAAGACTTAGGACACTAAGATATACTCATACACTCAATTGTGCAGTCCTTGAGCTCACACTACACTTGCAATCTATTTAGAGCAATAGTGTAATTCCCACATTGGTGATTCTTTCCTATTGCTCACATTTCGTGTCCTATAGACTAGGATCTCCTATACACAATAACCACATTGTTATACACCTTGGTTAGGAGATCCAAAACGCTTGATATAGGAAAATCAAGCCTTGAGCTTACAACGGTTTGTAATTTCTGTTTTCTTTCTTGTTCCTTGTTATCTTTTGTACTCTCCTTGCTACTCCTAGGGATTGGAGGCTGCGGGTTGGAGAGGGTGGACTTCTCGGAGGAGAAGGGGACTTCAAGTTACTTCAAGAAGGCTATCGCACGGGAAGCTACTTCAGAAGGCTGGTGCAACGGGAGTTGGTGCATCTACTTCAAGGGAAGGCTGCTTCGAGTTGGGCGATTACTTCTAGGTGAAGGCTACTTGAAGGGTTTGGGAAAAGGGATTGTATTTTATGTAACATCCTTGCGAGGTAATAAAATAAATTCCTTTTCAAATCCCGGTTGGGTAAGCAACCGGGTAGTGGACTGACTTCCTTAGTATTTGCTAAGGTTGGAACCACTCTAAACCCTTGCGTCTCTTTGTCCAATATTTACTTTGGTTGTTTGAGTTTAAACTGTTTTCAAAAATACTATAAAACTCTATTCACCCCCCTCTAGAGTTTTCAATTGGTATGAGAGCAGGCTTCAAGGAGCCCTAACAAGGTCTTGAAGAGATGAAGGGAGGTGGTGACTACAACCGCAGGCAAGGGAGCATGGACCAATGTTCGACAAGCTGCAACTGGTGCTTAGGAACAGGGCACTCTATAGCTAGATGTCCATGGAGGTCAAAGAAAGAAGATGCAAATAAAGTATGCCTTATTGCTACAACTAGTGAAGAAGAAGAGGAGGTAAGCCTTTATGATTTACCAAAAGAAGAACTAGTTGTTATTATTGAAGAAACACATAGTAAATATATTGAGTGCAAAAAGAAGCTAAAGAAATCAAATAAAGCAAATGAGGTTTTAAATTCTACGCTTCTTGCTCTTGAATCTGAAAATGAAGATCTAAAAAGGGCAATTGAAGATTGCGATCTAAAATTGAAATCGATAGAAGCAAATTGCAATCTTCTTTCCGTAGAGAAGACTAAATTGCAAACCCAAGTAAATGATCTTCAAAAGCAGCCTATATTGTGCACTCATGTAGATTATGACAATATAGTAAAAGAAAGGAATTCCTTATCATCCAATCTAGACCAAGCAGAACTAGATATCAAGAAAAGATTGGATGAGATTGCCAAGCTACAGCAAAAAGTTCGTAGTTTAGAAAACAATGGCATTCTTGATAAAATCCTAGATAAACCCTATCATCAAATTGGGAGAAGAGGACTAGGTTATAAGCCTAAGGAGAAATCCTATCAAAAACCTAGTTGGAGAAGGACACAAGCAGTAGAAAGTCAATCTATGCATGTACCTAGAGGCAAATACACATATATACCCAAGACCAACCTCGATCAAAATCATAGAAAAAGACTTGAGGTTGATTCCATATGTTGTCATTATTGCTCACGTCTTGGACATTACTCCTTCTCCTGCCCATACAAGAAAAAGGATGTTGAAATGGTATGGGTTCCAAAATCCCCAAATTGATTCGATTAGACTAAGTTGAGATATGACCAAAGCCTTTAAATTGCATATCTTTGTGTATATCTCAACTTAACATATAGGGATAACAAATTTGAATAGTGCTATTTTGATATTCATATGTTTATCTCTAACAGATCTTTGAATTAATTTAGATATAGTCTATATTGCACTTAAAATAGATTTCTGAATATTTTCCAGAAACATGGTCGGTCGAGAAATTGTCGACCGAGTAAATATCGGTCGAGCAATCGTCGACCGAGCATGTCACTATTTTTCAGAATATTGGAAAATTGCTGAATTCTTGTGAAATTAATCAAAATCATTTTCTATTTGTTGTTGATGACTGTTGTACATGCAAAACTAGTTGAAGATCCTTTTGATATCATCGTGTTTAAAATTAACTATTTCACATGACTTTCTAAAGTATCTCCTGGTCTATTTATATAAAAATCATGTGCTATGACATTTAGTTTAAATGATTACAATACTGAATCTCATGGTTCTATCATTGCATCATGGGTATGTTTTCACTACTTTATCATTCAACTCATAAAAATGATGATATGCTATATAGAACAAATGGAAAATGATTATTGTATACATGACTTCTTGATGATTTAGCAAGCAAATATTTTGTTGGTGATTTATATCTTAGAAATGCTTGCAAAGAACAAAATGTTACAAAATTGCTCAAATTGATATCTTTAGAAAGACTTGAGATATTAATCATGCACTCCTTTTAAGAAAATGTTTTCATATTGAATCACTTAACATGCTTCATTATGATCATTATGGATTCATTGGTTTAAAATAGGCTTTGATTCATATGTTCAAATCATAAATGATTTAGAAAATAGCAAATGTCATCTTGACATAACAAATAATGCTTGTGATGATGATGGTGCTATGACCAGTCAAACGATGTCTCTTAGAACAAAGTATTAATGGTTTTATTTATTTGCTTGTTCTAAGAAATCAAAAACAAAAATCTTGATTTTAAATACTAATCTTGACTTTAAGATATTAATCTTTATATGACTAGGGTATAAGAGGCAATGGGATTTGATATTCATATACCCATAGCAAAGTATATGGAACATCATTTACAATGGATGTAAAATATGCAAAATCAAAGTCAAAGACTTCACTATGATACTCATATTAAAGTTTTCATAATAAGTATATCTTAATGTGCTTCAAATTGATATTTATAGCTATCTGCAGAAATTATATTTCACATATGAATGCTTATATTGGAAATCTGCAGAATTTGCCTCTTGGTTGAAATAAACTTTAGCCAAGGGGCGCTACGGTCGTAGTCAAGGGCGACCTAAAATAAGCTTTGACAAATATGCTTATTTGGATATCATTTTAGTTGAACTTAATCTTAGTATACTTTTCATAAAGGTCAACATCAAAAATTCAAATTATTTGTGACCTTAAAGGTCTTAAATTGCTTAAATTGTAAGATTAAGGGGGAGCTTATAAAAACAAATTTGATAATTGGATTAAAGAAGCTTAAAAGAACATTGTAAACATCATTTGGAGTTTGCTATTTTTACAAAATAATTTGTATGAAAAAGAATTTCATCAAAATGATATATTTTGCTCTTAAAGGAACTCTCTAAACATATCAGGGCTTAACATCCCGTGCATTTGTTTAGAGAAATTTTTATGAATTTATATAAAGATGATCTTAACGGAATTCTCTAGACAAATCAGGGCTTAACATTCCTTGTATTTGGTTAGAGACATCTTCATGTATTATGAGCTTAAAAGGAATCTCATATCATTTTCAGGGCTTAACATCCCTTGTAAAATGGGTGAGAAATCAACATATATATGCCATGAATTTAACATGATCTCATATCATTTCAAGGCTTAACATCCTTTGCAAATGATTGGGAAATAAAGTGTGGCTAAATTAGACAAAAATAAAATCCATATTCTTAATAGGATATCTATTTAAGGGGGAGCAAAATATAAAATTAAGGGGGAGAAGAGAACTATTCAAAATGGATATCTTTTTGAAATGACAAAGGGGGAGAAAGAATATATAATATAAAATCAAAAATATAAATGTGAATATAAATGAGTTTCATCATGGCCAACACTCACTTGCAATACACAAAAGGCTACAAAAGGAAAATCTTCAGGTATGAAACTCACATGCTTTATATTTCCTATTTTATATTTAGGAAATGTTTGTCATCTTCAAAAAGGGGGAGATTGTTGGATAAATTGGACATTATGATAAATCCCCTTTGTTTCGATGATGACAAACATTTCATTCTTAGTATTCTAACGAGCTACTTAAGTGTGCATGATTATGGTGGATGACAAAGCAACTAGGGAGATCATGAGCTTACATATTTATATTCATGCCAATGTAATCATTGTAAACACTTGTACAGTTATATAATGTACAAGTACTTAGATCGCATGTAAATCAAGCATTGGATCTTCCTAGCTACACATCATAGTTAGACAAGTCATCCCTTCCAAGCACACTCATGCACACACTTAGTATCTTAATTGATAGATTGAAATAGAGTCAATCTCAGTCGACACACTCCTCGACCGAGACACTCTCGGTCCACAACCTTCTCGACCGAGATTGACCCAAAGTAGCCGTTAGATATAGTTGCATATAACTTGAGAAAGAGAAGCCTGTCGGTCGACAAGTCCTCGACCGAGAGGTGTCTCGGTCAACCTTCACTCGACCGAGACAATCTCTGAAATTAGCCGTTAGACACATCAGTTAACCGTTGCAAATAAATGGTAAACCAGGGAGCCTCTCGGTCGACAAGACTTCGACCGAGTAGGTATCTCGGTCGACCAATTGTCGACCGAGATGGTCTCTGACAGCAACTGCAGAATAAAGCAACTAGCCGTTACTAACGCACCTAACTTCTACCTAACGGCTAGTTAAGCACTTAGAAGCCCCCAGAAGTTGTCTAGAATGTCCTTAAGCATCCATAGGCCATTCCTATAAATAGGAAAAGCCTTAGGACACTAAGATATACTCATACACTCAATTGTGCAATCCTTGAGCTCACACTACACTTGCAATCTGTTTAGAGCAATAGTGCAATTCCCACATTGGTGATTCTTTCCTATTGCTCACATTTCGTGTCCTATAGACTAGGATCTCCTATACACAATAACCACATTGTTATACACCTTGGTTAGGAGATCCAAAACGCTTGATATAGGAAAATCAAGCCTTGAGCTTACAACGGTTTGTAATTTCTATTTTCTTTCTTGTTCCTTGTTATCTTTTGTACTCTCCTTGCTACTCCTAGGGATTGGAGGCTGTGGATTGGAGAGGGTGGACTTCTCGGAGGAGAAGGGGACTTCAAGTTACTTCAAGAAGGCTATCGCACGGGAAGCTACTTCAGAAGGCTGGTGCAACGGGAGTTGGTGCATCTACTTCAAGGGAAGGCTGCTTCGAGTTGGGCGATTACTTCTAGGTGAAGGCTACTTGAAGGGTTTGGGAAAAGGGATTGTATTTTATGTAACATCCTTGTGAGGTAATAAAATAAATTCCTTTTCAAATCCCGGTTGGGTAAGCAACCGGGTAGTGGACTGACTTCCTTAGTATTTTCTAAGGTTGGAACCACTCTAAACCCTTGCGTCTCTTTGTCCAATATTTACTTTGGTTGTTTGAGTTTAAACTGTTTTAAAAATACTATAAAACTCTATTCACCCCCCCTCTAGAGTTTTCACCGCCATGCAAACTCTCACTACCCTCTTATCCTTAGAAATGTACAGTACATTTTTGGATCTCATACAAGTAGATGTACCGATCAATAATTCAATCAAGAGAGGGGTCTATCAAAACATAGGCCTCACCTTTGAACCATCATCCACCTCCTCGATTACTAATTAGAAGTCAATGTGGGAAAAAACAAAGATGCTAGATACTATGGTGTGAGCACTACTTATCCCTACTGGGATGGGAAAGTGACTACCACCAACTATATTGGTCTTTCCAGCACAAACATCATTGTAGTAGACTACTCATGTTCTGACACATCAACCACAACATGCTCACATGATGCCGCCCAATCATCATCCTTAGTACATGTCCCCATAGTATTCATTGCTGCTAAACAATTACTATGGGTACTCCCCACCGTCATTTCAGCCAGCAATGCAACAAACAATCACTAGCACTCCTACAAAAACAATTCACACATCATCTCATGCCAAGCCAGCAACTACTGCTCCATTATCCAAGGAGACTTACAAATGAAAGAGGAAGTTTACACCCTTAGGAGTTCTCTGCACACTATATTTCCAGACATCAATCATCTAATCAAGTTTCCAGTCATAAGGGACATATGGAATCCCTTACCAAAGATCTACATACCAATGCCTTTTGTGACTAGCACAGATAAAAGGTTCACAAGATTGATTCCTACATCGAACTCAAACATGCCTTGCAAGATCTCATATATGATAGGAAGGTCCACACAGTGGCTTTAGAAGATGTGAATTTGTCCCCCAACATAGTGGCTATGATCTCATAATTTGAGGATTCGCCCTACGGTCCACATTATTCCACTAGAGCAAGCAGTCAAAACTAGTCCCAAAGTACTCAGATCATTACCTTGGTCTGAGAGTAGAAGACGGTGATTCTGATTAACCTCAAGAAGCTGACTAGCACATTAAGTGACCTCCATGGGTAGAAAGTACATCTTGTCATCATACTAGGGCCCGACGAAGGGCAGAAGGCACAATTGATGTATGTACCTAATGCGAGCTCAAAGCCAAATGTGCATAAGGTATGAGTCCCAAAGGTCGAAATGCCTCAATATTTTCACCCTACAATTGTGTTAACAACCATAACAACTTCACATGTCACAAAAAAGGGAGATCAACACTTTGCCTTTCCAGAGGTACCATTTCACTCGACAAGGGTAAAGAGAAGGTGACTACTTACATAACAATCTCTACTAGCATTACAGAAGAAGGGGCCAACAAGGTCTGCATTCCATCTATTGATACCAAAAAGGTACCACCGATACATGATCTATGGAAAGAGACTAATCCTGTAGGCTCAGATACAATCCAGTCCATCAGTGAACTAGAAGGGGAAGTATCATTGGGAAAAGTGATACATCACTCACCAGTATATCAGGATGTATTCACAAAGATGCTAAAGGGAGCCTATATATCTAAAGATGTATAGTTAGAAGCTCATGCAACCACCATTGGGTTGAGTACAACCCTGTACTTGATCTTGTTCTCTAAATGATGAGAATTCATCAGGAGGAAATCCAAACATGCCCTTGTTAATCACTAAAATGTATAATATCCTCAAGATGCCCTAGTGCTTTGTTGACAATGGTGCTTGCCTCAACATGTGTCCTTTAGAGACACTAACCAACATGAGGAAGGATCTTTCCAACCTCCAATCAATGACAAAGAAAGCAAACTACTTTGATAGAGTAATCAAGGACACTCAGGGGGAAATTACACTTGAGCTACAAATCAAACCCCAAACATTCATCACTTGGTTCATCATCATGGAGCTGAGTCCCTCCTTCAACATCATCCTAGGGAGGTTGTGGATTCATCAAAACTATATCGTTCCCTCATCACTCCATCAGAAGTTAAAGTACCAACCATGCCATGCCATGCTCACAATTTAGACTGACCATCTTGGTACCATAGAAGGCATCGAAGAAGAAGATTTCCTGCTTCACTACATCACCAACATTAGCTGGATGCCCTCACGTAGGAGGAGGCACACCTACCCTATGATCCTATACACTTCACACAATAACTATGGGAGATGTATATCCATCCATACAAAGTATTGGACACCCAATGATAGGGACGCACATAGATCCTCTAGGTCCCTCCTAGATAGAAAGGATTGTATCTTAGGTTTTATGTCTCATCCTACACATGACCTCAGACAAGGTGGATGCCATATTGGAAGCCCACGACATTGTGGCCCACTACGAGGGACTTAATCCAGAGAGGTTACCTTAATAGACTACTAGCGACCATAGATCTAAGCCACAAAGGTAGAAACCTCAAAGGAGATAGAATCAACTTAGGATACTATATCTGTGGGATATTGGTCCTTAGCATAAGGGTCCCCACCCATATTTTCCTTATACCATGGCAATCAGTGAAGACCATTCAGATACAACCAAGGCCATCATTCTCGTGACATTGTCTTACTTCATCAAGTGGTCGATGACAATGACCATGAGGACTATCCCAAGATTGCTTCCAACATTAGGGAGATTGTCCTCATCACCGACAAAGACCAAGGAATTTCGACCACCCAAAACAATCAACTGTCTAAGAACAAAGTCATCCCTCCAAATGAGGATGCAATCAACATGATGTAGACTCCCATTGTCACTAAGATGAGCCCTAAGTACTTAGACACTAGTGATAGAATCACACATCATTAATATGAGCATGTTGTCTAGATAAAGATCGTCGACCCAACACCAAAAAGGGTGGAAACACCATATGAAGAAGATGTCTACAATCCTTCTGGGTTTGCCCCAACTGGCTCAGTCAAGATGACGCCAAGATTATAGACATTGAGGTCATATAACAAGACTATGGTGACAGATGGGATGACTATAATGACACTTATGACATGATCAAAGGATGGGGTGTCCACACCATCCTTGGTTCCAAGGTCGTGGAAGACCCAAAAACTCTAATTCATCCCATACAAAAAGGAGAGAAGCTCAAAATGTTGTGTATGGATGATCACAACGTCTTATGTCTAGGTCCTCTCTAACACCCAAAAAAAGTAGATAGGAGAACAAAACCCTGATGTGGTAGAGATCCCAAAGTGACTGTTTCTCCATGCTCTACCACACCCCCACTCATCACTATAAAATCTAAAAAAATTGCAAAATATACAAAACCCCCTAAAGTTACAAAATTCAAAAAATACAACAGAATCTAAACAGAAGCATGCTCTCAAAGATTTTGTCATCTACTTCACATAGCTGGAACGGGTCTAAATACAATGAAAAAGCTGAATTCAAAGACATGATTATCGCAAAATATATGAAAAAGGAGCCTCAACCTTCTCATATTGAAGATGATATAGAGACAATCGACCTTAGATCACCCCAAGCCATGCTAAGCCAAAGTTGGGGTCCGTCTACCTCAACAAATCAAAGATTAACTGATAAAGCTTCTATGCCACTACATTGACCTATTTGCATGGATCTATGTCGCTATCCCTAGGTAGGAGGAAGTAATTAGTGTCCATCAACTACCCATTATCCCTGGTGCATTCCTCATCAAACAGAAGGATAGATGGTTGTGGCTAGAACAGAGCCTCAAGATCATGGAGGAAGTTTAAGAGCAATACATTGCTGGTTTCTAAGAGCCAGTCAACTATCCTACATGGCTCACAAACATTGTACCATTTTAGAAGAAAGACACCAAGGCATGGATGTGTGTGGACTACTGCGACATGAACAAGGCATCTTCAAAATAAGAATTCCCACTTCCACAGACATACTCATCGACAACGTAGCTGGCCATTCATTGCTTAGTTTCATGGATAGATTCTACAAGTACAATCATATAAACACGCCAAAGGAAGATAAATAAAAGACCACCTTCATCACAAAATGGGGCGTGTTCTTCTATATAGTCATGCCTTTTGGTATCAAGGACACTATAGATGCATATCAAAGGGTAATTGTTTCCCTCTTTCATGACATGATGCATAAAGAAGTGGAGGAATACATGTACATCATGATCTCTAAATCTTGAAAGTCCTGAAGACCACATCACCAACCTCAAGAAACTATTTTAATGACTATGATAGTTCTCCGTATGCACGAGTCCTTCTAAATGCACCTTTTGAGTTACATATGGTAACCTATTGGGATATATCATCATTCGGAGAGGGATCAATGTAGATCACGGGATACCACATGACATTTGAGAAATGTCTCCCCCATAATTGAGAAGGAGATACAAGTCATTCTTTGGTGTCTCTAATACATCAACCTCTTCATTGCCAAACTCACACCTGTCTATGAGCCTATATTTAAACTGTTAAAGAATAACTTTGACACTAGATGGAATGGGCAATGTGAGTCTACACTCTAGAACCTTACAGATTACCTCACTAATCATCCACTATTAAGGTTGGTTGTGCCTGGCTATCCTCTCACCCTACATCTATCTGCATGTGAGATATCGATGAGTGGAGTCATAAGTCAAGCAACAACTAATTGAGAATGCTATCTAATACATGCCCAAGAAGATAAATGGAACAGAGAATCACTACACTACAATTGAAAAATACTACCTGGTTCGATCCACATGACATGGAAGATTCTCTACTACGTAATGTTGTATCCTCTACAACTGATTGCTAATCATTATCCACTCTACTATTTACGAGATTGTCAACTCTGGACAGATGATGCGCTAAATGGTAGGTGATGTTGTCAACATCTAACATTATTGATCTCTCTATGAAGGTGGTCAAAGAACAAGCCCTCATAGATCAATTAGTTGCATCCCCACTATTGAAAGAATCCACTCATGAATTCAATTTCCTAGACAAAGATATAGGGATGATCAATCCACCAGACACAAGGATCCCTCTAGATGCTGACACCTGGACAATCTTATTCAAGGGAGCTATGAGCCAAAAGGGATCCAAAATAGGCATGGTTCTTTATAACATTCATGGAGATCATCCACCTGTAGCAAGATGGATGGAATTCAACACCACAAATAATGTTACCAAATATGAATCCTGCATTCTAGCTCTCCAACTCTTCATATATAAAGTAGCATGATGCCTACAGGTCTATGGTGACTCCCTCTTGGTTCTCTCAAGTCCAGAATAGTTGGAGAAGGCACCATCTAAATTTTATACCATACCAAGGGCACATGTCTTCTCTAGCTCGAAGCTTCAAGCAAGTTTCCTTCCACTTTTTCAAGGGAGAGAATAATGTCTTTGTTGTTTATCTAGCAACCCTTGCTTCATGGATCAACATCCAGGAGGGTCAAACCTTATGTCTCAAAGCTGAGGCACTTACTCAACCGACTTACTACATGGTCATCAACAATGCACCCAAAGAAGAAGAAAGGGCTTGGTTCATGTCATCAAGATGTACTTATCAATCAAAGTCATTCTCGAGAACCTCTGTCCGGGAGAAAAATTGGAGCTCAAACAATGAGTCATGATGTATGTTCTAGGGGTAGAACAACTATATCACAATAATTAGACTCTTCTTAGATGCACTGAAAAGATGGAGGTTGAAAATCTAATGAAGGAGGTACATGTAGGGTCATGCAACACACACATGACTGGAGTCATGCTATCTAACAAGATATATCTCTTAGGGTACTATTGGAACACCATGGAAATGGACTTCTACCAATTTGTCTACAAATTTTAGGCCTGCCAAATCCATGGAGACTACATCCATTCACCTACAGATCAACTTTACAACATGTCCATGACTTGGCCATTCTCATCTTTGGGTATCGACTTGATTGACAAGATCAACGTTAAATCATAAAGTGGAGTTGCTTCATCCTAGTAGAAATTGATTACATTATCATGTGGGTAGAAGCAGTGTCCATCACTAACACATCAACCCAATAAGTCATCAATTTCTTCAAGAACAATATCATAAGCAGTAAGAGATACCCCACAAAATCATTTCAGATAACCAGAAAAATTTCACCACCTAGACCATCAAGGATCATCTCAGATCTTTAGGGATCAAATATAATTGAATGTCACCCTAGAGACCTCAAATGAACAAAGCTATAGAAGCTAATGACAAAAATCTAATCAAGATTCTGAAGAAGACTATAATCTCTCATGCCAACTGGAATGAACATCTTCCTATGGCTTTGTGGGCCTACCACACTTTCATCAGAACACATACACGGGCTACATAATACTACCTAGTATATGGGATGGAGGTAGTCCTACTTGTTGAAATACAAATCCCTCACATTGCATACTACAACAAGAAGATATTCTGGAGACCAAATGTCTTCAAGATTGCATTTACTGCCTCAGAACTCTTAAATAATGACATGAAAAAGCCCTGCACCATGCATAGTTACCAATCAAGAACGTCTTGACCATTCAATAAGAAGGTCCGACCATGCAATTACCAGAAGGGTGACTTGGTATTATGAGTCATCCAAAATGCTAATTTTAGGGGAAAGTTCAACCCAAAATGGGAGAGGCCTTACATCGTCCATGACATCTATGACTGCAACAACCTATGCCTGCAAGACATGGATAGAAATATTCATTTTCCTCACACAAACTCCAGCCTCATCAAACACTATTACTGGTAATTAGACTACCATGGTGAGAAATATGATGTTAAGGAGCCAAATTTTTCCACCCTTACAAAACATAAAGTCCAGTTATTGTGCATCCTGAAGCACAAAGGTCAAAGGAGAACCTAGGTCTTAGGACAGAAGGATCACAAACATTATCCTGAGGCCCCAACAATTCTCCAACCTAAAAATATCTCCTTAAAATGGGTCCAACCTAATAAAAAAGCATACAAAACGTTCATGATTGTGTCTAAAGCTAAGAGAATCCTCAATAAGAGGATGACAGAGGCCATGAGTCCCCATAGGAATGTCATATCCTATTCTCACAATCATCATCCTAATATCTATAACCAGGGAGATGACATAACCTTATCATCTTCCAGGCTTATCACAAAAGGGAAGGACTACCAAGAGAAGGATGGAGGTTGAAAATCCCATTATAGGTACTCTTGTCTCTTTGCAAAAAAAGGTGAGACCAAGCTCTGCAGGAAATGACCCAAGAATCATGAGATGGGAAACCCTCACTAGGAAAACCTCATTCATTCCCCAAAAAAACCTTAGATCTCATACTAAGGTTCGATCATTAATGTCAAAAGTTAAGTTTTAAACAAAAAGACCCGCGACGAGTGGGCACCTTTATAATAAAATAAAATCTAGAAATCTCTTTAAACAAGAAGACAAATGCTCATGGTCAATTTCTACTCTAAGGCATGTCTGAAGTAATTCCTACAAGGATCTCTCTCATATATGAAACTAAACCAATTGGGTAGGGAATTGCCACTAATGAACCCACTACATGACATAACTTTAGATATTAGCATGACAACTAGGTTTAAAAGAGGTTCTTCAATCTCCCCCCAGTATGAGGGCTCTCCTCATAATAGAATGAGCCACAAACATTCAAAGGGAGGAAACATAAATCATCAAATTAGGATTATGGATATCTTAAAGTGCTTGGGGTTATAACCACTTAACTTCTTGCAAGGAGGTAGATGAGAAGAAGGTGACCCTAACATATGAAAACCTACAACTATTCCTAGAGTGCTAAAATGCAAAGACAAGAGTTATAGTTTGTACTAATATGAAGATTGTTAGAAAAGAGCTCATAGTTGTATACATCTCAAGGACTCAGATCCAATGCACATTTTCATGTATCATGAAGGAAGTACCCACATCTGATGCCATGTTTCATGAACCAACACTTTTATTCCAAAAAAAAAAATTATTACAAAACTTTAGCTCCTTATTCTAACAAACAAATAAATAATTAAATGACATCACTGTGGTTTTCCAGAAAAATCACATGTCACTACCACCAAATGCGCTAGCGAAAGCCACTCTAATACTCGGGAGAGCACTTTCAACCCAAAAGGAAGGAAACTTGAGTCAACCTCTTCTGATTCAACCACATCTCTGCAACCTTCTCATGAACCTGATAGAATCTAGCATCAAATTCTTGAAGAGTGGGGGAAGAGCTTCAACTTGATACACACACTGGGATAGTTGAATTTCCGCAATACTCATACATAGTAGTATGAAATTCTCTCGAGACCAAGCAAGATGATCAACAACCAAAAATCAGTCATGGCCAGGACACATGCCGAGTTATCAAGATAAAATTACATCCATCCCCAATACTCATCTTCAACCTTCTTAAAACCAAGCCAACGCTGCCTTATCTCCATGTAGTTCAAGAGGCCACCTATTTGAATGTGATTTGATAGAAACTCCTATGTCGTGCTATAATGAGGACATGAAGACTCTATCAATCAGGAAGGACCAACACACACTCCCTGATAAATCTTTAGAATCTGGAAGGGTCTCCTTATCTTTCTAATCAGTTGTGCTTCATCCAAGCACTCATACAATTCAACCATAATTAAAGGGATAATGGTTTCCTTTATCAAGAGAGCAGCCACCATGGTGAAAGCAACAACCATCACTCACCCAAAAGTCTCTCAAAAGAGTAGCCCCTCCAAGATGATCAAAGTATATGCCCGCATGTGAGGCATATCACAAGAATCCACACTACAACGAGTTTGTATCCTAAATGACTCCCATAGGGAGCCCATTTGAATCAAGCGACCATGACCAGTCAACCATTAAGACGCTTGCGATTTCTTCATGCCAAGAAGATTTCCCATCCCAGCAAACCAACTCAACTTCCTAGATACCACATGCCATCAGTCATGTAGGGGAAGCCGTATGATCTTATACACATCCTCCAACACAGGAGACAAAATGAAATCAACAAAATGGAAGGTGTCAATTAGGGGATCCTAGAAGAAGATTTCTGCCAACATTGACTCCCTTGACATAGGTATATATGCTAGATGCCAAACATGAAGTTCATGCCAAACATTTCTAGACTGACTTTTTATGACTCAAAAAGATCAACGATGCAACACCACACCAAAGACAAGTTGATGGGAAGATACTAAAAGAGTGGGATCTCCCATATCTCCTTTTCTCCCATGAACTTGAGTTGTAAGAGAAACAATTGTATTAAACATATGAGGGATACAACCCTATTTATAGGAAAAAATCATCTCCAAAACTAGGGGACTTTGCATTCTTTTTTCTAAAAGAATCACACTACACCCATAGATAACAGTGAATCACATCCAGAGGCAGGCATGACTCCAACTCTAGGCTGGAGGATCAACACAATCCCCCACCTCAGATCAACATGCAGATCGAAGAAATCAACAAACCATCAAACATCCTTCAAAGGTCAAACTAAGAAATACGATTATGAATCAGAGATCACAAAACCTCATCATTATTTCCAAATTTAAAGTCAAAATGTTATGTAAAATTTAGAAGAATTGACAAATACCAACATAAACAATACATGATTTTCTATAGGAAAGGACAATACACCATGAAATTGAAATGCTAAAAGCAAACTTCTACTTCTTAAACTTCTTGTTCAGTCACCCTATCAAGAGCTTGGCCAAAGGCCGATGATTAGTGGAAGAAGACCCTATAACAATGCTCACAACTTGCATCCGAGAAAATACTTCTGGTGGACCACAAATGACCAAAAAAGGAGCTCTCAAAATTCACCTTGACACCAGGTCATCATCTCTACATCGATAGGAACCTTCTCCTACACCATCTAAAGATAACTCTAAACTTTGAATGGGGAAGTCTGAATAAAAGTCCCCTACACCAGAAGATCCTACAAAGTGTTGACCATGCCCAAAATCTAGTGGGATACTCGAGCCAAAGAGTCCATCTGCCACATCTAAAGCCTTATCTATCTCCCTAAAGGATGAGGTCCATACAAAGTCACCCAGGAAGTGACATGAGCCTCCAATGCTGAATTATCAACAGGCCCACAACCTAGGGATCTCCTCAAAGCCATGAGCATCAACTGGTGGAAAAGGTGGAGCCTTGGGCAAAGACACTACTTTAGGTGAAGGAACTGACTCGGGAGGGGGGTGGATGATGAAACACATACCTTGATTATCCTGATCCTCAATTGAATCATAATCAATCACCTACAAGAAAACACGAGTCAAAGATAATGCAAGAAGGCACACAACCAACGTCAGACTAAGAAATTCACCATAGGATGCATAGGAGAGGATCACACACTTCTTCATAAAAGAGAATTGGTTGACCATGCATATAGTACCACCTCAAGTATTCTTCATGCATCATATTCCTATACATCAACTCCAAAGCAACTTGACTAATCTCGAGTCTAAGAGGGACCGACCCTAATAGAGGGTCAAACGATATATGCCACCCACCAGTCCACTGACAAGCAACATGCTCATCCATATAGAGCATACTCCCAGACGTAGACTCAAACTATGTAGGACGTGCACCTAGAGCCAACGCCTCAAAGTAGGCTACACAAGATGTGGCCGCCTCACCACACTGAAAGTTGGAGAAGATCTTTAATCAAACCTAGGAAGAAAAGACAATTGAAGTCATAAAAAGTACAGATGCACAATATAATACAATGTTCAAAGTACTACACATATTTGAGCTATGCCCATCGTCTCTAGTTCCTTTCTCCACTACTCTTGTGGCACCTTACTGGAATAGTCGACTGAATGGAGACAAGTAGAGAGGGAGGCAAATAGAGAGCCCTATGGATCCCATAAAGTGACATGACTATGATTCCAAAAGTGCTCATAGATTGACATCTGCAAGAAGCAACATAGCTAATCATCTATTGCAGTTATTACAAAGCATTAAATGTAAAATGACGGGGTAGACTCTTACCACAATCATGCCAACAAAGTATCCACAACCTTTCATGGTCTAGACTTTGTCTCCTTTGAATTCACCCACTCGACATCTCTACAAATCCGTCAATAAATGATCATACATGCCACCATCCCAGTCAAAGAAAGGAACTACGCCTAGGTCCAACAGAAAGGAGACCAACATACATCTCCTCCATTTCCTAAGTAGTTGCTAAACAACCAACTAGTGATCAAGACAAACAAGAACATCTAAACCCACATGGTTCCACACAATAGATTACTAACTTCTCACCGCTCACCCTCATGAAAAAGGTGGACCTCATCAATGTATACTTGACCTCCTACTTTGAGGCCATATCAATATCTTTGGGGTTCACTCCTAGAAATCCAATCCAGTTAGTAGCAACCCACTTCTACCAATTAGGCAAAGAACTAACGGGAGTCCCACCACACCCTATAACAATAGTTCCTAAAAACTCAGTTGGAGTGAAGACCATCTTTCCAAAAGCCAAATGAAAAGTACTGGTCTCTGGACGGAAGTGCTCAATGAAAGGAAGGATATATGCCCATCTGTGATCCCACAATGTCTAATTCTACCAAAACCAGTCATCTCCAAAAATTACACCTCCTCAACCTCCAGGATCTCAAACAAATTCCTCAACTCATTCCAAAGGGTTCTATAATAAATACTCGAGAATCCAATACCCTAAAGGAATAAAGTAGAAGACAAAAACAAAAACATTTCTACATGGCAAAAAAGCCCGATTCAAGCACGACAAACCATGCAATAAATAATGAGGAACAAAGTTTCCAATTCATACCCCATATGCTTCTCTATGACCTCAGTGATGTAGATTCATCCACAAGATACCTTGATGGTGATGAATCTCTCAATAGGGAGTAGTTCCCCCATCGATCATGCTCGCACTGCCATGACACTTTCTCAAGGAAGACTTGAGTAAATGTATTCACAGAGTATAAACAAATCCACTCAAAAATCAAGATGTATACTTTGAGTAAGCCTCAATACCTACATCATCATCAACATCTTACTCGTTAGCAAAATGATCTACTTCATGCCAGTCACAAGCAGCCATATGCAAAACAACAATGATAATGCCAATAGCTTTCCACAACATCTAAAATCAGCTCGACCAAACAACAGACAGTTGAAAAAACAAAAAAAACAACAAAATTATCTAGATCGCAAAATAGAATGCACATCCAAGTCATCTTCAATCTCTAGAAATGAAGTCAACAAGCCTAAATCTAGATTTTTTCATCAAGGGCCAAATTGGTCAAATGGAAGTGTAAGAATTAAAGCTATATATATCTTCATTGAGGGGAATGTAGCTAAAAACCATATCGAGATGCTGGTGGAGAGGACTAACATAAGATCCCCAACACCACGAAACCACTCCTAGAAAACAACACCCAATACTGGTGGATCACCCCTATCTATGGCCTAGACCTGGCAGATCAGCATGACCCGCCGACTCTCTCCTCTCACCATTGCCTCCCCCCTAAGATGCCCCGAGATGGTCATTTCCGCCTCTTCTTACGTGAGTGAAGAAGAAATGGAAGTGTGTTTGATCCTCCTCCCATTTCCCCTCTTTTAAAGACAAAAAAATAATGCTAAAATTAATAACAAGTCCCTAGTTTTTAATAGAATTTCCAGAGCTCTAAAAATACCAAAAATGGTAAAAATAAAAAAATGTGGAATCTTGGCTCCAGAAATAAAAAAATCTTTATTTTTATCATAAAACTTATTGGATCTACATAAGATCTCTATGAGGGTTCCAAACTATGACCTAATATAGGAACAAATCCAAAATCACTTTTTTCAATCTAAGAGGGTCATCGACTAACCTAAAACTAGACCAAATCCAGAATTTTTTTATATACTGGGCCCCCAAGTTATGACCTAAGACTGGACCAACACCCATAAAATCATTTTTCAATCTTTTTGAGGTCCTAGATCATGACCTTAAATGGTACAAAATTGTGCATTAAGTTCCAAAACTTTCCCAGGGTCCTGGACTATGACCTAAACATGGACCAATCATTCACTTTACTTACCTATCTCTTCATATTCCCAGATCACGACCTTAATGGAACCAACTTAGAGATTCATTTTTTAATCTGTTTGGGTCCTGACCAAGACCTTAAACTAGAGCACGAGCCTTGTCCTAAACAGGCCCATGCCTCTCTTTTGCTTTCTTTTAATCTGGGGTCCCTACTCATGACGTATGACCAGAACCCATATTACCTTCCAGTGCAAAGCTTTTGATCTAATATCGAATTGTAACTGGGGCTATCAACTTGCTTTCACGCACACATTTCTTGACAATCTTAGATCATGGCCCACAAATGAACTGAATGACTGACCTTGTCTCATGACCCTGAGTTATGGCTCAAACATCTAGTTTCCACAGACTCAGAACTAGAAAGTCAAGGGCCATCAATTCTCAAGAGGATGGAAGATGAACCACTAAGGGAACATGTCATGGATGCTAAATTTCACTAGATGATAGTTGGAACATCCAATCTTAGATGCCCTAATCAATCATATAACTAACTGATATAATCACTATCTAGAAAGGTCATTTTATATATAAAAAGCTTGTCTAAAGTACAAACCAATCTTAATGATACAAATCCTATTTTGATAGGCAAACTCTTAATATTATGCCTTATAAAATAGTCCTGACTCTAAATAGGCCCACCCACTCAAAAAACTAAAAACCAGAAATGCGTAGAAAGATGATGACTACTCTTTTTTTCCATGATTAGACGGATCGATTTCCACTATTTTCAACATTTCAAGACTCTTAATTTTAATGTCTCACTAACCAACCACCAGATTAGTTTCCACTATTTTCAACATTTAAAGACTCTTGATTTTAATGTCTCACTAACAAACCACCACCTACATTCACTTTTACACATTCACTTTTTTCTCACTAAGGAAAGAGTTAGTGGGAGAATCAAATATGCAACGGTTTAAAAACTAAATCTATTATGAAAGACACTTTTGCAGCTGATAAAACTCTTAAGGCTCACCAAAACACTAACAGAACAATTGATTGGCCAGATATAGGAAACTACCTAATGATAGGTTGCCCTTACTATGGAGAAATCATTAATTATCAAGTTTCCCTTACTATGGAGAAATCATTAATTATCAACGTTTTACTCACTGATTCTTCTGTAGAAGGAAAAGACATCACATTCGTTTTCCACCCTTCTAAAGTTTTATTAGATCATCCTTGATGAGTCCAACCTTTTTGGTCTTTTATGACTAAAAATTGGGGTTAGACTTGACTCAAGCATGCAACTCTCACTCTTATCTCGAATCTTTCCTTGAGAGGGAACACTTTTGACAACCCACTTTTGCTCACTCAACATAAATTCATGATTCATGTATACCTCTGGATAATGATGGATTCCGTTCCCTATCCTACTCAATCTCCACATTTTCATTTCACCCACATTTTACATATATTTGTCTATTTAATCACCCCTTTTTCCGACTTTCACCCAGTTCATGATCTTCTATAAAGAAACCTTTTTTTAGACCGGGAGTGCAATTATTCTTCTATTTTGCTTTAAATAGGCTATTTTCATTAATTTCCTAGTCGAATTATCTAAAATATGATGCTTTCTCTTTTCAATAACCTTTGTAGAAAAATCAAAGGATAACTCTGACTTATCTCTGTGCACAATATTCTCGATTTTTGCCAAAACATTCCAAAAGTTAACTGGAAAATGTGATTTTCATTTTTCCCATATCGGGATACCAGGCGAATTGCAGCCATCTTCCGTGTGCCATGTTGTGGATGACCTCCATCCATGGGCTCCATATGGTGCACCCGTGTGATCCGCTCCCTTTTCTCAAAGATTCTGCCCAAAATCCCAAACTCTAAAATCTACCTATAAGTAGAACCCCATACCAAACATATTCTAGACCCCTCTCAACTCTCCTAAATCCAGAAAAACAATTACCTATCTCTTTATTTGTTGTGTTTCCTATGATCAGAGGATCATTTCTCTGACACCATCTACTCTACTAGATCTACCATGGTAAACTACTCTAATTGTTGTGCCTAACTATCAGATCTGCTATAAGTTTATATCAGATATATAACTGCTGCACTTGACCTACTCTTCTACTGCATCTGATCTATTACCTACTATAACTGGCGTGTCATTGTTATAGTTGTCTTTTTTTTAACTACTTTTAAAATCTCAGATCTAGTTCTCTAAGAATCATCTGATATTCATCCTGTAACATCCTAGACATCATCCTAATAACCAATGATGGATCTCTACCACAGACAAACCTGAGATAATTATGACCACAAGACACCTAAAAAAAAGTACTTTAGGGGCAAGACCAAGAAGGCCAGGGACATCTTCAACCCTGAGACCCCGCACAATAAAAATCACTTTTATTTTGTTTTCATGTTTTCTTTAATGTAACTGTCATGAATTGCTCAATATTTTCGCAGCCAACAATGTCTTGATGCCAGTTTACCAGACGATATAGGAGTGTTAATCCTTTCACGCTCATAGCTAGATTGTCAGATTCGATCTCTGATATACTTTTATTTTCTATTTTTCATCCATCATGGATAATCAGTTAGACTACACTGTGGCTTTCAAGATCTACCTTTTTCCTCATTTTTTGTGCAAAACTTTGTGGCGACTCTAACATTTATTGTCTATGTTACGTAAAAGGATAGAATTTTATTTCCCAAAAAACTCTTTTTTATCCCCTTTTTGGACAGGGTGTGACAATGGTCTGAAGTCTCCTCTCTCGTGGACCAAGGGGGTCTGAGAATTCACAATCTTATACATATTCAACAAGCATGTATACATAAAGCTGCCTAGCAGGTGCTTACTGGGTCTTCCATATGGGCACACTTCTGTATTGCTAAATGCTCCCACCTACGCCCGTGTTGGTGTTCCATCCCTCTCCACCCCTGATTCCTTAAAAACAACTCCTAAGCCTAGTTTATTGGAAGCATCCTTTTGAAGGCATTCCATGACATCATCCCAATGTTCTCGCTGGGAGATTGGTCAGGGCTCTTATTCATTCTAGTTTTCAGCATGGGAGGGTGCCCCCCTTATTGACTGTGCATCAATTAAGAAATCTCTACATCTCATATAATCTCTAGCTAGCCTTTCCACATATGGGTCTAGTCGAGTAGAGTTCCTCTTAAGGTTGCAGGTCCCATATGAAAACTTCTGAATGTGAATCTTTCGGTGGACCAACGCATTATTGATTGACATATTCCCCTTACATCTAGATGCAAATGCTGCCTTGAATCACAACATGATGACCTGGAGCACCTTTTCCTTATAGGGGACATAGCGATTAGTTTATGAACTAAGTTGGCAGAGGTGCGTCTAGATTTTAGTTCATGCACAATGACTTCTATGGAGTTGACACATTGTTGGGATCATGCTAAACGTTCCTCCTTCCTTGTCTTCTTGTGGAATTTTCTTACCTATTTTCTGGTTTGGTATGTGTGGAAGAGTTGTGGTAGAAGGTTTGATGACTGTAAGATGAACTATTTCTCCATCTATTCTGGTTATTCTCTCCTTCTCAATCCTATATCATCTCAGCTGGTGTTTGACTCATGGGAGGTGGATGATCACGTGGTAAAGTCTGTCGTAGAGAGGGCTTGAAGCTACGTAAGCTTCCCTCTTACAGTTCTATCCAGGCTCACTGGAACAGACCAGTGGCAACGTTACTTGCTCTTCCTCTCTGAACTCTTCACACAGTGCACTTTGTTTTGTGGTAGGTGGTATAATGAGGAAACACCCACCTAAAGGGTAAAAAATCAAAATAACACACTTTAATATAAATATGTACACGAATAGCATGAAACTGATCTAATTTTTGAAAATAGCCCACCTTTTTCAGAAAACGCCAACATCTTGGCATTTTTATTACAACCGAGTTCACAAGCGCCAACATGGTCATCGTTTTAGTGAAAAACGCCCACTTTCTGGTGTTTTTAGATGAAAGTGCCAATAGTTTCAATGTTTTAGGTCAAAGCACCAAGTTTTTGGCATTTTTGTTCAATGGCGACTATAAAGCACCAAACAAGAAGCGTTTTACGAATACTAAGACCATGCCTATTAAGAAACATTTTAGGAATATAAGAAGCATTTTAGGAATACTAGACAGAAAAATGTGGCATTTTAAGTGGAACATCAATGTATGCACAATTAAAATCCCAAACAAATCTCATTGATGACAAGCAAAATAATATAGAAATAGATAAAAAGATATTAGATGATTTTCACGCAAAGAAAAGATCTATATTAAATATGCCACAACTTAACAAAAGGAGCACATCTTTGAAAAAATATATATTAAGTTTGGCACAATATCAATCCGCTAATAGAAAGAAGAACACATTCTTCAACACTGTCTGAAATGGCCAAACATTGAATGGTTCAACGAAAATAGAAACAAAGAAGTTGGCATCTGCATATGATAAAATCAACCCTGTAATCAAAATAAAAATCATTATTTAACTACATATAGTTCTTCTATAAGTAAAGATCTAGAAACAATTATCCATACCTAACGTCTGTTACTTCCTCTACCTCGGGTTTGTGGACCCAAAGAATGCCCTGAGTTTGGAGATGCCTCAATTTGACTCAAGTGTGTCTACTGATCTGTACATGTAGACCTACTTGGAGGGAGTGGTGGTGTGAGTGGACGAGTGGATGGCATAGCCCTAAACATTGAAGGTGATCCTAAAAATATAGAACTAGTTGATCCCAAAAATGAAGAAAAAGCTACATGCTGGTATTGGCTAAAAGTTGGGTGGGTCCAAGATAAGATGGAAGGAACTCCAAAATGGTCTGATGATGATGAAGGATAATAATAAAACATTCCAGGGAATGCGGAAGGTGAACATTCCCTAGAGTGTCTTGCTATTGTGGATTGTCCTGGTGATGTGGAGTGTCCTGCTGGTGTGGATTGTTCCAGTGGGGCTGAGTGACCTATTGGTGTGGAGTGTCCTACTGGTGTGGATTATCCGAGTGAGACTGAGTGACCTGTTGGTGTGGTGTGTCCTACTGGTGTGGAGTATTGTGCTTCCATGGAATATGGAATAGGAGAAGCACTAACTGAAGTTCTCACAGGATATGAGAAACTCAAATTGGGCTGCAAGTGACTCGACATTTGTTGAAACCATGCACTCTGAATACTGTATATTTTGTCACACACTCTCATCCAATCCTCAACATGTGCCTGATTTTTTAGTGTTTGCAATGATCCCCTGATATCCATTTGACTCTGAACCTGCAAATAACATAGTTTACTTTATCATATTTTCATATACAAAGTCGTATAGTTAATTATCTAAATGTATATACACATTACTTACATATTCTCACTCCACATAACCTCAAGGATAGTAAATAGTTTGCGGCTCAACTGGTCGTTGTATGTGATACTCATGAGTGTACCAATTAGGTACTTGTGGCACAATTGAGGGGTATGGAAGATGAAATACATGATTTTACCTATCATTCCATATGTTAAGTTTTGTACTTTATTGGTTCTACCAATCAGTCGTGCTTCGACCTCTATCATCAATTCTTTGATATTTTAGAAATGCTTGGGTTTGAGGTTGGATATGAGCACCAAACTATTTTAATACTCTATCAGGAACATGCCATTCCATTACTGTGAATGATATCATAGGAACACGAGCCATCCAAATTTCTCTACCTTCATGACATATGTCTGGAAAAGTTGCCAACAATTCTTCACTATATGGTGTCCACAATAACTACATTATAAGTTATCGTTACTAAACAAGTTTCATTAAATGCTAAAATGTAACTTTTTGATAGAATATAAATTCTCACTTGACTCGACTCCTATGTATCAAACTCATTAAGGTAGAATCTTACAGTCCCTTTTGGAAGATGTACATGCTCCATGAGATGGTTCCATCTATTATCACGTTCGAAAAGAAAATTAGGAGATGAAACCTTTTAATAGAATATATTCATACATATAGATGGTAGTGACAAATCTGTATCCTAATGGAGCATCTTCTGGCCACTCATGATCTTGATCCATGATCACTCTGCCTGGTCTAACAATATACAATCCTTCCCAAGACCACAACTGTAATATATGGACACACCCTGAGATACGCTTCTTCTTAGAATCAGGACGACATCTATGCAACTGATGATATAGACTAGCTAAAACTGTACTCCCCCACGAGTACATACCACATTGCTCAAAATTAACTAGAAGTGTAAGGTATCAAAGATGGATTTCATTTCCAGTACCGTCTGGTAGGAGGAAGCAACCAATTAGGTATAACAAGTATGCATTGGTGTACAGACGTTTGACCTGGTCATCTACATTTTCCAAATTCATATTTGAAAATGTTGAACGCTACCAATTCAGATGAATAGAACCATGATCAAGTCCATCTGGATGTGACCCCAGAATATTGTCACAAAGGGTCGTCCAAGAACTATATTGGTCATCATTTGGCCCTATAGGATAGTGCGCTACAATAGCATCACCATTAACCTTTAACCCTAGCAACACTGCGACATCATGTAGAGTGATGGTTAACTCTCCTAGAGGAAAATGGAACGAGTTTGTATTTGAATGCCACCTTTGAACTAGTGTTGTGACTAAGGCAAAATAAAAAATGACTCTAGGCAATTTAGTGACAGATGCAAATCCATCTGTGCGTATATAACCCAAAACATGTACATCCATCAACTCCCACCTACCAACCTCAATGGAATGACAAGTGATCCGCAAAGTCTCATCGTCCTTCACCATTCCTGGAAAATAGTCAAATAAAGTAACCTTTAGTGAGCATAAGTTTCAAACAAATATTATTAGCAAAGTAACATTTCATACATCACCCTCTACTAGGAGAAGTCAGGAGGCAATTTTATTCATCCCGCCCTCTTCATGCGAGCAATAAAAGTAGAATTACATTCATGAGTTTTACATAATATCCTATCCTACTACTAAGTATGATTACAATCACCGGTTTTATATAAAATCCTATTGTATTACTAAGTAGGATTACATAATATCCTATCGTACTACTAAGTAGGATTACATTTACTAATTTTACATAATATCCCATACTAACACTAGGTATGATTACTTCACCAAGATACATAAGCATAATTTGTTTCTACAAGTCCTTTCATTGTGGCCACCACCCCCACATTTTCCACATTTGTATGTAGCTTGATTGGGATCGATATCCATATTAGTCTTCCCCCTCTTTATCTTAGGCCGTCCAACACGTGGAGTGAAAATTGGTGGCAGTAGAGGAACAACCCCATTGGATGGATCAAAATCAGGCCAATACCTCTTATCAAGAATGCCTCTAAATTGGGGAGCATATGTCGTTCGATATTTGGTTAGAGTATACCAAGTATTGACATAATGATGATATCCATAATGTATCGATTCAGTGGTTGCAAGTACATGTGAGCATGACAAGTGATAAACTAGAGGTCCACCACAAGTAAATAGACAACCAACGGGATTTTGGAAGAGATGCACCTGATAGTTGTTTTCGGATGTATCTTTAACTGTAAAATCAAACTCATTTATCCTACAACTAACCCTCAGTTTCCTTGCCATGGTCTCCAATTTAACCAGTTTAGCAAAAAATTTTGGTGTGAATGAACCCGTTAACTTTGCACCTAAGTTTCTTCTTTGAAAGAACATTGCTAACAAACGATAATATGTGCTGAAAATAAGGGCTTGAATGAGATGGTTGCGAGCACACTTCAAAACTCCATTTATTGTCTCTGAATAATTGTTAGTTTTTATACCATATCTCACGCCGCCATCATAGGAAAGAGCCCACATTCTTGGGTGTTGCTTCATGAGCCAATTGAAAGAAGAAGGGTCAATGGATTTTATATTTGCTAAGAGCTTATCAAACTCAACCATTTCATTCACCTTACCGACCTTCCACATTATGTTTTATAGCTCAGTGGACTTAATATGAAATTTGTCCCTATAGTGCCTCAAATAAAACCATTGTGTGCTGAGAGGAAAAACACCTTTCATAGCTTCCATAAGACCACACATCCTATCAGAAATGAAAAAAAGATTATTCCTACAACTGACTATTGGAATTTGTTGCTCCATGCATCTCAAGAACCATGTCCAAGAAGATTTGTTGTCCTTCTGAACAGCTGCAAAGGAAAAAGGAAACAATCCATTGTTCGCATCAATCCCAGTCGCTATAAGTAGTGTCCCTCCATACTTACCATATAAGAAGGTGCCATCAACACTTAGTACTGGTCAATAGTGAGCCCAACCCGCAATACATGGCCCAAAACTCGAAAACACATGTTTAAACTGATGTGACATTCTATCATTTGTTGTAGTGTTTTGAAAATTGTATACCGTTCCCGGAATCACTTGCTCTAAACATCGGAGAAATCTCAACACCGAGCCATATGTTAATTGTGTATCATCATAAATAAGCGGTTGCTTACGTGATTATACCTTACATGATTACACCTTAGATGCATGATAAGTTTTTCTCTTAACATCGACATTATCATCCTCACAATATATGAGGACTTGTATTGTGAGTGATCCTTATATAGGATTGCACTGTGGCATGTGTGTTCACCACTATAACTTGTGATTTTTCACAAACCACCAACCCTCTTAGAAGCACATGCATCAAACCTCCATGAGAACTGCTCATTGTGTAAGCATATTAAAGTGAGGTAAGTCTTATTGGATGACTTTGTTTGGTATTAGACATTATTGCTGATTAACTATGATTGCAACCTATGAAGGAGATTTGCCTTTGTCTCAAATATTTCACCTATACTAAAGCCATGCCCCACAACCACTTGAGCCTCTTCCATGTCTATAGGGACTTCATATTCATCAACCCAATCATCTTCTCTGAAGTATTCATAATTATCTGTATGATTGTGATCTATCCAATCATCCTTCCATATTTCATCAATAAAAACTTCATGGTTACTATCATCAATACATAGTTGCAGTAATCCAACATCATCATTGATATCAATATCCTCATGCTCATCATCATCACTGTCACCATCACTATCATCATCATCAACGTCACCAACATTATCATCATTAATATCACCATTATCATCATCATCAATAGCAACATCATGATCATTTTGGAACTGACTCATTCTCTCATTTGGTAGATTATATCTCTCAACATAAAGGTCAATATTCCTCCCGTTTGATATACTAAGAAGGTTTTTCCAACTATCCTCATCAACTACTTCAATAGGAAATAAGTCATAACTAGGACGTACATCTTTGGGAAAGTTATAGCTTAGACAAAGGATGTACATCATTGAGTGTATATCAAGAATCTGATGCATGTATGCCATCATTTGAGAAAAAGTAATTGTTGTGGCTATTTGAATAGGCATGCAGACCTCGTTACAATACGACCCATCAGCCAATACGTTACCACCATAGCAGATGCCAAAGTTGGCTGAGACATTGGCCATTTTTCTGAATATTTTCAATAGTAAAAGTTAGATACAATGACACGACACAATTATACATATATGATACTAAATATATATTTTTGAAAAAGATGTTATTATAATTTGATGAAGTTTTGAGAACACCTTATTACATGTCAATTGAAATAGATGTCTATGTAGTGTTATACATATATGATATTTTGTAGTGTTATACATATATGAAAACATATTATCACAACGTCCTTATGAAGATTTTGAGCAAAAACATCTTCGGTCTACTTTCTTAATCCCTCTCTTTCTCTTCTAAAATGCTACACATCGACCAATCAAACTAGAAGTTTTGAGTTGATGAGGTATTTGAAAACAAAATAATTATGAATTGAAAAAATATTATGGTGATATTTTTTGAATAAAATGTTATTATAATTGGACGAAGTTTTTAAAAAACCTTATTACATGTCAATTGAAGTAGATGTCTATGTAGTGTTATACATATATGTTAATGATAGATTCGGTGAAGTTTTGGAAACACTTTAAATTTTGAACATTCTTAAAAAATACTTTGAACAAAAATCTAATGAAAAATTACTTTGAAAAAATTATCCTTAGATCTCAATACTTTAGTCTCAAAATTTTGGACTTCACATTGTTCAAAAATATCCAATCAAGACTAAAAAAACCGGATAAATTTTTCAATAAAATTTTCAAAAATATCCATTCAAGATAATAAAATCACATATTAAACTACACAACCACCATTCAAGACTAAAAAATATCATCACACACATAAGAAATAGATAAAAAGCAAATAAGAAAGTAAACAAATATGTGCAATCCAAATAAAATACAGTACAAAATAATTACAATCTAAAATATAGAGTCCAAATTAATTACAGTCCATAATAAAGAGTCCACATTAATTACAATCCAAAATAAAGACTCCAAATTAATTACAATCCTCATTAAATAAAGTGCCAAATCACATAAAGCACCAAATAATCGAAATAATTATTTTAGAAAATATTAACCTAAAATGATTAAGTATAATATAACTTACCCTTTAGAAGTGAAAGACGTATTCAAAGAAAATCAAGCTACTCCTACAATAGAGAAACATCAGCACACTCCTTATATCAGCAGTTACTTGCACTAAAATATGTAACTGTTACAAATAAATAAATAAATATGATAATAAGTTGGTATAAAAATAAAAAGACAGCAAAACTAAAGGAACGAAAGCAAAAAAAAACAACAGATGAATGAAACAGAACCATAATCACAGAGGAAAAAGAGAAGAAAAAGAAGAAGATACCAATCGATGAGATATAGGTTCCAACCAGTGGTGAAGCCAGGATTTTTTTCAGGATAGGGCACTATACGATATAACCATTCAAAAATATTTTTTTCAATATATAAACACATTGAAAAAATACAACCAATTAAGATATTTTTTAAACTAGGATGTATAAGATTAAGGATATTTATTCTCAATAAGGATGAAGAAGAGTCATGATCATAGGGTCAACAATCTTTCTTTTGCAAAGAAGCTTTACAAGATTATCAACATATACTCTAAAACTTGGTATAATGGGGCTCAAACCAACATTATAACTTATATTTTAGATTTTAAATTTACTCATCCTATATTTTAAAGAAATGACTCTGTTAATTTTATCAATCGGTTGTGGTTTGTGTTGTAGATTCTTTTTCAAATATCTCACCAAGACATACGAAGTGGTTCTAATATTATGGGATATACTTGTGTACATAATGTGATATTGTAACCATTACATATACTACATGTTTTGCATAGAATATAAGCAACTGTTGACCATATTCTTACATCAAATAAAATGATTCATGTGATATGTACAATGTACTGGTAAATAGTGCTCGCAATTGTGAAAATTGTGTACCTTATGTTTGTATGTATCACCTCAAGCAAGATCTATGTTTGTAATTCTAGCAATGAAATTGGGAGGTCAAAATATGTACATTGTCTTAGAAATCATGAAGCTAAATAAAAACAAAAGAAGAAACTATAGAAAGTTTTATTCGTAAACCCAAACTAGTATTAGAACCAATACACTCTTGTTAGACAAATCATATTTGGAAATGTCTTTCTTTCTTCATTCTTTGCTGGGGGAAAAAACATGCGACATTTCGTCATTATTCTTGCATAAGAAAATTTTGACATAGACACAAGATACAAACTCATATGAGCGCATCTGTCTTTTATTTTATATTTTAAGATATAACATGACAGACAAGGAAATAGGAAAATGACTTCAACTGTAGCATCTCCAGATACCATAGACAATAATGACGTTACGGACATGTCGTCTAGGAAGATCGTTTTAATCCTATATAATACGAAATCATTATCTCTTCAAAGGGACATGAAATTCAAAAAGATAATTTTTTTTATCAAAATGAGAAAATTATTATATCAAAATGAGTTTTGTAGAGAGACCATATGCCGAAAGAGGAGGTAGAGAGAATGTAGGAATTAACCACTGTATGTCTGGAAGGGTGGCAACGAATGAGGCTAGAGAGCATAGAGAGCTAAGATCTGCTGACGAGTTTCCTGCTCTGACGGCCACTCCACGCAGGATAAGAATCGGAGGACGAGTTTACTACTCTGACAACCACTCCACGCTAGAAGGGTGGCGACGAGATTGCTGCCTGATCACGATCGCCCGGGAGCCAGAAGGGAAGCGGAGGGCCTCATCTCACCTGTGGCTAGTTCGGGTAGAGAGCGGATAAAGAGGAGGACAGAGAGCGGAGAAATAGGAAGAGGAGGCAGAGGGTGGAGGAACAGGGGGGCTCGTGTGGCGCAGCTGCTAAGGGCTAGTTTGGTTGGGTGTAGTAGGGTGCAGTTGTGTGAGTTCGTAATGTAAAAATGTACATTAAACACGCACTTTATTATCCAGCTACACCCTACCAAACAGGCCCTAAGGGGAAACCGGAGGGCCTGTGAAGAAGAAGAGTTGGGGGTTAGAAACCTTAGAGAAAAGAAGAGAAACTGGAGGACAGAAGCTGAGAAAGAGAAAAATAGAGAAAGCGGAGGAAGAGGAGGAGGGAAACTGAAGGAAGAGGGAAAACGGAGGAAGAGGGAAACCAGAGGAAAACTGGAGGAAGAAGAAGAGGGAAATCAAAGGAAAACTGGAGGAAGAAGAGGGAATCAGAGGACTTACCTGTGCGCAAACGAACAACAGATGAACAACTGCAATGAGAGAAACGATGGTGGGTTTCATATGTCTAGATCCTACCCAAAACCAATTGAGAATGTGTGAAGGGGCCACACAGACCTTTCCCAGAGCTCACGGTATGAGACTATTCCAACATCCCCCTCAAGTGCAGCCACTTTTGTGTGTTGCACTTGTTCTTTTTTTTAGGTAGGATGTGGTCGTCACACTTGTCTCATGGGGTCCGTTCTGATAACATATTAGAATGTGTGGTATTCAACCCAAAACCAATTGACAATGGGTGAACGAACCACACACCTTATAAGCCCAGGTTCTATCCCAGAGCTCAACGGTGTGGGATAATCCCAGTGGCGGCGGGAGGGGGGCAAGACGGGGCAAGTGCCCCCCCTCCACTTTTAAAAATACATGTACTTATTTACCTTGCCCATGAAGTGTGCCACTCGGTATGGATTCCTTTTCACTCGGTGACCATGGGAGAATTCCAGAAGCTCTTGATCGCTTTAATAATAAATTAATAATGAAAAGCACATTCACGGATTCACCGGTGTTAGAAACTGCCCACGTTTTTGGATATGTAGCACGTTTTGCGGATGCCTATCTAACGAAACGGCCACAGAAAACGACCCCACTTTTAATATCTCGAAGACTCGAACCGTCACAAGTAAAAAAGGCAATTATGCCTGCATTAAAACGCTGCCAAACCAACCAGATTCCCCATCGTTAACAGCAGTGTTGCGACTTGCGAGTCCCAAGTCTCTTCCTTTTTCTCCGATCTCTACTTTTGCGACTTGTCGTTGCCGACTTGCTGGTGGACCGTGGAATACATGCATGTCTAACCAGCCGTTCATACTAAATACTTCAGTTGCACAAGGATTATCTATGTTTTTTAAGGATTCAGATTCCTAAGTTTCTCTCCAGACCCCGGTGGTGACGGTCTCTACTGTTGCGACTTGCGGACTTGCCGTGGAGCATAGGCCTGTCAACCCGTTGTTCATACTAAACTTTCCAGTTGCATAAGGATTATCTATATTTCTCAAGGATTCAGACTTCTAAATTGCAAGATCCGTATTTCAAGTTGTTCATCTAGTCATCGTATTTGTGGTTGTTGCTCTCCTCCGGACAGGTTGTCTGTCTCGTCACAGTTTCTCAGCCGAGATTTGAAAACCAGTTCTTGTTCATCTGTTCGACCGTTGCCCATCACCATAGTTATCTTTCGTCTTTCCGTGGAGAAATTGACTTCCTCTCTGCCATTGTGGTAAATTTTTTACTTTCTCTTATAAAAATCAAGATGGTTAAATTGTTGACTGTTGTATATGAATTTATTTGATACAACAATATTTCATCATCCAATCTTGCACATTGTTAGGTAATATTTTTTTAATAAAAATACACTTGTACTATTTTTTACCAACAGTAGCCTATAATAAATTATTTGTACAATGTTTGAAAATATACACATCAATTTTATGCTTATTGAGTTATTGTTGAATGTTTTGTTTATAATTTAAAATGGGTGTTTTACAATTGTATATATAATCACAACATAATATCTACATATTTTTTTATTAGATATGAAGAGATATTACCATGCAATATCAACACAAGAGTCTAGATCTGCTTCTTTACCAGAAACACATGCTTCTAATACCGAACAACAAAATATGCCAGCTAATACTCCTCGTGGTGATGTTATAGACTTGCAAGGAAAAAGAAATAGAGTTGAATGTAACTTAGAAGAAATTGAACCAGATCCAGGGTTGTGGCCTAACATATATGATTACCCGGTATCTGTAAGAGATGAAATTCGGCGATCTTATTTACAAAACGGGCCATGTCAACCAGATAAACATAAATTTCCTCAGAAAATGATTGGCACTAAATTAAGAAGGTTTAACAAAGCATGGTTTTGTGAATTTCCAACCTGGCTAGAATATAGTATTTCTCAAGATGATGCCTATTGCTTATGTTGTTATCTTTTTATACCTAAGGGAGAGGGACAAGGAGGAAGAGATGCTTTTATAACAAAAGGGTTCACAAATTGGAAAAAGAAGGATTCCCTTCAAATTCATGTAGGTGGTTCTAATAGTTCACATAACCAAGTTTTAAAAAAATGTGAGGATCTAATGAAGAAAAAACAAAGTATTCAATATGTTCTTGAAAGGCAATCTAAGGCTGCTGAAAGTGCTTATGACATACGGTTAAATGCATCAATAAATTGTGTTAGATTTTTGCTACGACAAGGCTTAGCATTCAGAGGCCATGATGAATCCAATGAATCAAAAAATAAAGGCAATTTCTTAGAATTGTTGCAATTTCTAGCCGAACACAATGATGAAGTCAAAGGAGTTGTCTTAGATAATGCCCCTGAGAATTTAAAGTTAATAGCACATGATATACAAACTTATATAGTAAATTCTTTTGCAATGGAAACAACTAAAATGATATTGCAAGAGATAGAAGATGAAAACTATAGCATCCTGGTTGATGAAGCTCGAGACATTTCCAACAAAGAACAAATGGCAA
Organism: Alisma plantago-aquatica; assembly: GCA_963693085.1. Taxonomy (NCBI): domain Eukaryota; kingdom Viridiplantae; phylum Streptophyta; class Magnoliopsida; order Alismatales; family Alismataceae; genus Alisma; species Alisma plantago-aquatica. Next base: position 726,101,480 of record OY856410.1, on the reverse strand, counting down.
TTGTTTTGAGATTTGTTAATGGAAAAGGTCATGTGGTTGAAAGATTTTTAGGGCTTATTCATGTAACCGACACCACGTCTTTATCATTAAAGAAGGCAATTGATGGTTTTTTCTCTATGCACAACTTAAGCATATCCCAATTAAGAGGTCAAGGTTATGACGGTGCAAGCAACATGAGAGGAGAGATGAATGGACTTAAGAGTCTTATACTGAAAGAGAATAATTCTGCTTATTATGTTCACTATTTTGCACATCAACTTCAATTATCATTGGTTGTTGTAGCAAAAAACCATCCACAAGTCGCTTCACTCTTTTTAACAGTAAATTATGTGATCAACTCAGTTGGTTCCTCATGCAAGCGTCATGATCAACTTCGTGAGTTACAAATTAGTACAATTAAGAATGCACTTGCAGAAGGAGAAATTGTTAGTGGAAGAGGATTAAATCAAGAAACAACTCCAAGGCGTGCAGGTGATACACAATGGAGTTCTCACTACAAAACTCTTATAAGCATAATCATTATGTTTTCTGCTGTGGTTGATGTTTTGGAAATAATATCAGAAGATGGATCTTCCTCGGAACAAAGGGCAGAAGCTTTATCATTAATGGATTCTATCCAAACTTTTGATTTCATATTTACAATTCATTTGATAAGAGACATTCTTGGCATCACTAATGAACTTTCACAAGCTTTTCAGCGGAGAGATCAAGATATTGTTAATGCCATGAACTTAGTTGATGTTTCTAAGAGACGATTACAAAAAATGCGTGATAGTAGATGGGATTCACTTTTTGCACAAGTGTCAATATTCTACAACAAAAATCACATACTTATTCCTAACATGGAAGACATGTGGGTTGTTAAAGGTAGACCACGTCGTAAAATAGATGGTTTGACATTTCTACATCATTTTCAAGTGGACTTATTCTACTCTGTGATAGATATGCAACTTCAAGAATTAAATAATAGATTTACTGAAGCAAACACAAATTTGTTACTTTGTGTGGCATGTCTGAATCCAAGTGACAATTTCAAAGCATTTCATAAGGAAAAAATGATGGAAATGGCCCGATTTTATCCCAGAGACTTTTCTTCTATGAAAATGGCCTATCTTGAAAATCAACTTGAAACATTTATTATGGATATACAATCTGATGAGCGGTTTTCTAAAATCAAGGGGATATGTGAACTTGCTGAAAAGATGGTCTTACATGGAAAACATATTATCTATGTAGATGTGTATAAGCTGATAAAATTAGCATTGATATTACCAGTTGCAACAGCTACAGTGGAAAGATCATTCTCCATTATGAATATAATAAAGAGTCGCAGACGCAATAGAATGCACGACAAGTGGTTGAATGATTCTATGATTGTTTACATTGAGAAAGAAATATTTGACACTATCCACAATAGTGTTATAGCAGAGCGTTTTCAAACAATGAAGACAAGAAGGAAGTTCTAAACTTTGGTCAGTACTTTATTATTACAAACTCAAAAGCTATTATTGACATTTATATCTTGAATTTCATACATGAAACTTTTATGAATTTTATATATCTTGATTTTGAATCAAAAAAAAATTGTGTATGCTATTTGTGCCCCTCCTGTGAAATGTGGCTGGCTCTGCCACTGGATAATCCTAACATCCAACCCACTCACGTTTAAGGCTAGCTACCACGTTAAAGACGAGCTAGCGTGAAGGGACTTGACAACGGCACGACCCCCCAAGCCTTGAAGCAGGTCTGCAACTAATGCCCTTTCAAGTGAAAATGCCAAACTCGATGGTGCTTTTGAATGAAAACGCCAAAAAGTTGGCACTTTGAACTAAAATGCTGAAACGTTTGGCGCTTTCATCTAAAAATGCCAAAAAGTTGGCGCTTTCTAACTAAAATGCCGAATAAGTTGGCGTTTTTTAACCCGACTGCAATAAAACGCCAAGATATTGACGTTTTCCGAAGAAAATGGGCTATTTCCAAAAATAAGATTGGTTTCATACTATTCGTGTACGTATTTATATTAAACTGTGCTACTTTGATTTTTTATCCCCAACTAAATGTATGTGGGGTTTCTCATCACCCAGAATAGCTCGTAGCAGGGTTAAAGGACACATAGAGGCGATATATTATGATTTAAATATATGCTCTTCTTTTCACAATTGTTTCACCGTCATTGAGTCAAATTGTCGAAGAGTGGTGGATTTACTTACTGGAGCCTATATTAAGAAGTTTGTGGACAACCTATATGCTCCTCTTAATTTTCTCCAAGTGACAGTCCGTTTGGTTCTTCAGGAGTAGAATATGGTGGCACAAGCTTTAGCAGATTATGGGAAGAAGCTGAATGACGATTATGTTTGTGCTGACCTCAGGTTGATGCCTCCTTAAGTTAGAATACGTTTTCTTTTTTATTTTAATAGAAATGGGTATACAATACGAGTAAAGGATCTTTTATATACTGGTAGGGGTCATTTCATTTTGTATCTGAAAATTTCCTTTTTGTGCTCGTTGGAGGGACGCAGGGTGAATGATATCTCTCCCTCTTATTCTAAAAAATGAAAAGGAGAAAAGATCAGAGTGAAAGTAGAAAGGCACAATAGGATGCAAGGAGGTGATCTCAAGCACGGTATTCTAGATACCTCACCATCATGCAATGGGACACAACCTAAAGAAACATGGGAAGACTATTAAAGGGATATCGTTACAGGGAAGACATGAGAGGTAGCCAATCATCAAATAGAGAGAATGGTATTGGAGGAAGCCAGGTCACAATACAGTGATATGGTCAGTTCTATTGCAGTCTAGGAGGAAACACCAAGTTTTCATCTTGGTATATATTTTGAGGGGAGTAGAACTCGAAGCCAGAAGAAAAGAAATAATGATAAGAAACCAATAACGGTAACTAAGGAATGAGGAAAGTTAAGGAAGTAGTTAATAATTCATAGGAAGATCCCAGATGACTACATACATCTGCTTGTGATAGATGAAATATCACCTAAATGCAAAAGACAAAGAGGATCATATCCTTTTGACATGGACCTGGATGATGACTCAGAATGAGGAGATCGGATGCTAAAGAAAATTGAAGGACTCGGTTGTCCTTTCTCTGGGGTTGTACCTCCACAAGTAGCAGTGTACCGTAGTAGCCAACAGTATGAAAAACAAAGAAAGTTCTATAGGAAAATTCTAGACATACTCGCCGGGCCACCCACTGCCCATTGCAGGACACAATATTTTTTAATATAAAATAGGAGAGAAGTAGGAAAAAAAAGTAGACAGAAACTATTTTCCTCCTAACTAAACCCATAACAAATGCTTTGATGAAATAAAAAAATTAATTTTTTTGAAAAGAATATTTTCTGACAAGACTAAATTGACATAGTAAAATGAATAATATAAAAAAATATAATACACATCCATGACACGGTGTTTTGGAGTACATTATCCATATTTTGAGACAAATTACATTAACATATAAACATTCGTATTGTACCACGAAATGAGAGTAATGAACCCCAAAACACTGGGGTTGTACCCCTCTTATTTTGTACTCGAGTACGGTACCAATGTTTTGGGATACAATATCTTTGTTTTAGGGTACATTACTCTCATTTTGGGGGTACATTATCAAAGTTTACTTACTGATGTACTGCACCCCAAAATACAAGTACCAAAACTCAAAACATGAGTACTTTGCCCCAAAATATGAGTATTACATTTCTCTCATATTATTTTTTCTAAACTATGAGATTAGTTTCTTTGGTAATTAATTTTTGCTAGTAATATAATCTTTTTATTTCATCAAAAAATTCATTCAAATGAAAAGTTATGAGAAAAATAATTTGCGTTCTTATTTTTCTCTCTCCTTGTTTATCTCTACATCCCCTTTGTATAGAAATCACAAATCTCATCGAATGGTTAGACAACCAGGTATACGGCTTGGTCTGAGTAGTGTTGCTCAATTTTGAAATGGAACCGTTGGGGAATGGGTAAACCCCACACGTTGAGGACCCTCTGTACTTGGTGCTGAAGGGCAAGACCAAACTTGGTTTCTGTTATGAAAATTAAGATAAATAGTGTAAAATAGGAGGAAATCAAAAGAAATAGTTGCTTCCTTTATGACATCTATATTCCTAGTATTGGAATATCTTGTGGATTAGGGACGTGGTGGAAGATGACACGTGGAGATTTATATTTTTTCTCAGCATCACATAGAGTGCTTGGTGATAGAAATTAACCAGATAGTGTAGTGGAACGCTATCAGAATATATGGCTGGTCTAAATAACAATTTATTTTATATATGGGATCTTATGTGAAAGATATATAGTGATACAGATCTTGCTATTATTTCAATGGAGACCAATGAAATCATTTCAAATGAAGAAAAAGTTGAGGGTCCACCAAAACTGGATAGGCTCCTTTTTTACTTTAGAGACACCATTGATGATTGTAAATTGCTGGATTTGGGTCATATTGGTTGTAGATATACATGGTTCAGGTCAAAATGGTTGAAACGTTAGTACAAGAAATATTTGATAGGACTCTAGCTACTGATCTCTAGAGGCAATTTTTTACTTACATCAAAGTGCACCATCTCACAAAGTATCATCTTAACCATGCATCAATTGTGATTACGACTGATGTAAAGGAAGCAAAGAAGAATTGCATTAAAACACTTTTTTAGCTTTCAGCCGATGTGGACCACATATAAAAGATGTGGGAAAATTATAAAAGATACTTGGGGCGAGTTAACATGGGACACATGCTCAACAAATTGGAGGTATGCAATGTAGGACTTGACAGGCGGGCATGCGATCTATTTGGGGACATGAAGAAAAAAAAATATAGATATTCAAAGCTTGGAGAGTACTAGATGAACTCTCCTTATGAGTAAATCTAAAAAAAAGTGAAGAATTGGTGATAGAACTTCAATATTGGCATAGGCAGGATGAAGCCTACTGGTGTGCTAGGGCCCATGTAAATAAGATGAAGGACGGAGACAAAAACACTACTTATTTCCATCATAAGGCCTCCCATAGGAGAAAGAGAAATATGATTGAGGATCTAAAAAATATCTATTGGAGGGGTGGAACTAGGTAAATGGAATATGTTGGACTCTCAATAACGGATAGAACTCATTCTAAATGGTTCTAACATCTAGGATACATCCTCAACAATAAATAAGACCCCATGGAATTCTTCCCATGATTAGCCAAGAACTATGAATGCTCCTATACTATAGTTAATATATATTTCTCCCAATGAGCCTCCATCACTCTCATGAGCTTACGAACTTGCTACATCTATTATATTGAGTAGGAAATTTTCAAGAGAGGTAGTCCTACATGTATATCCTTTGAGTATCTCACTTCTTCTACCTCCCAATATCTCGTTCTATAATTAATATGAAGATCTTATATCTTATCTAAGATGAGAATAAGAAGAAGGGAAGGAGTCCCTTGGTTAAAAACTTCTCCTTGGTGAAGGTAAGTCAAAGTTGAAAGATCAACTTCAAGACTGGGTAAGTCTTTGAAGGTGAAAAAATCATTGTAAGAGTGGGTAAGTCCTTGGAGAAGGCCGAAGTCTCATTGTAAGAGTAGGTATGTCCTTAGTCAAGAAAAAGACTCTTGGTCATGGATTTCTAAGTTCTTGGTAAGGTTGTTGTCTCCTGTGACCTTAATGGAAAGAATAGTTATCCCTTGACCTTGAAAAGGGTGGTCTTATTTTATAACTCTTATAATGAAATATAAATAGTGAGACATTGTTAAAAATACTGGAGGTTGACCTCTCTAGGTAGTGGATCTACATCTTATTTTTCGAAGGTTGGAACTAATATACATACTTGTGTTATTTGGTGCTTGTTCATTCTCTCTCTCTTTTCTATGTTTGTTTAGTTGCACTCAAATTCCATACTTAAAATATTATCATGGAAATATGTTGAAGGTCTAATGAATTTTTCTTAAGTGGTATTATCTCTATTCACCCATTCCTCTAAATCCCATTATACATCCAATGATATACACATGATAAATAATGATTTGTATCTTCTTTAATATGAGAAAACAATTAATAAAAAGTGTTATGATGACACATTTAGTTAGGTACCCTAAACACTGTGAGTTTCCCCCAACGTTCATACCGGGGAAATGAAATTGACCTCCTTGTAGTAATCAAATAATTATGAGAAGGATCTTCCGAGTTTGGGTTGATATGTTAAAGGTTAGACCACTAGGATTTAGAAGTGAGTCATCTGGTGCGATTCAAGCCCTAAATCTTCTACTGTGAAAGTCTATGTCCATGAGGAATTGAATCTAATGAAATCAAATTGTAAAACATGAGAAATATAATGATATGTGATATTGTTTTACGCTAGTTCCTATCTCATGCAAGCAAATTGAGGACATGAGCCACTTTAAGCAACCCTATGGTGGACCAGGGTATTTTGTTGATATCTTAGGGTGGCCGACTAAGCCCTTATATAATGATAGTGAGTCATTGACACAAGAATCTATCATGATGACTTCTACTTGGTGAGATGCAAGCCAAGTAGTTTATGCAATAATGAATAAAAGGTGACAAGCAATGTAGAATATTGATTGAATATTTGTTACATGTCTTATATTGCTATCTGATAGACCTATTGCTGTTGAATATGTATCTTATTGTGAAAGTTAATCAGTCTTTTATAGAGATAATCAATTTCCATATTGCTACTTATATGGTTTGGAATTTGATCTTAAATATTGAGAAGTGATTGATGTTGGAATTTCATATCCACTTTGAATACAATTGTGATTTACTTATCATTTTTATAGTCCTATTTGGTAGACATGTTTTATATGTAATTCAACTTTAGGAATATAGGATGTTCTCTTGGTTCAAATAGTGAGGTGTAAGAAAGATGATATTGTTATATCTTGATTCTAAAAGTTTATATCTTGAATCGTTGCCTATGCAATATAATTAAAACTCCAAAAAGATTAATAATTCATAATTTGTTCATAAATATGTTCTTGTTGATTGTTAAAATGAATGGGATTTGACTAAATGAATTCCTTTATGATTAATTATATTCTTGTCATAAACTAGAATTACTAAATGCCAAAATTATCTATTAGACTTAGAAATATGTGTAAGTTTCTTTTAAGTCCAGTATAGTTAATCTCATGTTGATGCATGAATTCAACTTGAGTGGGAGGCATAGTCCTTTTGGAGCTCCATATGAGTTTCATGAGGTGGTTTCACATGTTTTCTAGGTATAATGGTATCCACTGGAGAGGTCATGATAAAGAAAATGTAAATGGAATAATCTAGACTATATTGTCCATTTACTCTCTATTTCTTGATATGGGTAGTATACATAGTTTATTCTTTATTGTACTTGTAAATGGTGTAAAAGGAACTACACATGGGTAATAAGATATTGCTTCTATTTTTAATGGTATTGAATATTATTTGTGATGATTTAATATGTTTTCTTTGATGTGACTTTGGTTATGAGGTTTTACAAAGAAAAGAAAAAATATACTTGTTTTTATTGTACACAATGTTAGTCATGTTTGTTGAGAATGAATTTTTTTTTTCTTAATCTAGGTTTAGGGCTAGGTTTATCTCTAATTGTTGGAATTTATGCATATTAAAAGAGAGGTTTCAACATTACTTCTAAACCCTAAAAACTTAATGAGTTATCCTTTGATGACTAAGTTGACTTATCCTCAATGTTAGAACCTAGTTGTTCTAAAACTAGGTGTAGACTTGTGTAATCCTAAACCTTACTTTTCTCCTTCTATTATGTCGTATGGGGTGTATGTTCAAAAGGGTGAGAATAGGGAGGTCTTATTGAAAATAATGAACATGTGTTCATGGCATGTTCTTATGGTAGCTACTTAATTGTTTACCATGTTATTGCTAGTTCTCTAGGTATCATAGTAATAGACTATCTGATGATTGTGCTAACTTGCATTTGGTCTTGGTTTTATTTTAATAGATCATGGTATTTTTCATTGAACATTTCAACTTTAAAGAAAACCTAATTCAAAATATTAGTATATACATACATATGAAAAATGTTACCACACGCAGATTGTCAGTGAGGGTCGATGTGACCTATGAGAAAGACAAGTAAGAGCAGTCTAGATGAGAGTGTTTGAATGATATTTATAGTCTTGAGAGTTGTATAGAGCCATTATAAAGGCTATCATGTTGCCTATATTATCAAAGACTAATGGTGATTATGGTGTTGACATTGATCTTGATGATTAATGCCGATGCTGATGATATGAGCTTTCTTCAAGATGAACTAAGTTTGTTTTTGGAAGGATCAAGTGTGTTACTTGACATGAGATGAGTTTGACCATGAAACCTTTGATATTCTAGAACCATGTATGGAATGTGTGGCTCGTTTGATGTGCTACACCTAGCTAGTGGGTTGGCATGATTGCACGTGCCTAGTCTTATATGTGTTGAAATATGGATAATGAGATATGGTTTGAGACTAAAATGGGGCTCAATATCTTTAAAAAGGAGGCCCTTAGGTATGGGAGAAACAATGAGAGTGACCGCTTGATACGAGTCAACCAGACACAGGAGAAGGTTAAGGTAAGTAACATCCAAATTTTATGTGAAATGTTGAAAAGTATGAACTATAAAATACATGACAAAGAGTCCCTAGATAGATGTAAGGAGTGGGACCTAAGAGGGGATCCACTCTCTACTAAATCAAATAAAAGGGAACATCCCATATGCCATACACAACACTAACTTTCTCAGAAAGGAATGAAAATCTATCTTTTTCAAAATTATGTTTTAAGTAATTAATGTAATAGAGAAATAAACAAAATTAACTATTACAATGCTTGATATTATCACTATCCTTCATCATGAAGGGTGGATCACATGAAAACTAAACTAAACTAATCATGGGATCAATAGAAGATCATCTAACTACCTCAAAATTGTCTCTAAAAGCTTCAACTACACTTGATGATGTCTTGGTCCAACTTGGTTAACCTCATCTTGACCTATACTTGGGGTTGGAAGTGTACCCGAACAAGAGGATACAAAGTAGATGAATAAAAAAACACTGGTATGTGCATACTAAAGCGAGTATTGAGCAATATAAAGAATGAAAGATTTTAAATAAACAAGGATTCCCATAGAGAAAGAAAGGACTTCTTAAATGGGCACAAAACAACATGAATTTCAAAAGACAAATAACAAAAGGAATAGTTGCCATTAAACCAACATAAAAGTTGTGCCACACAAGCACATATAAATCTTGGGTCACAAAACCCATCACAAGAATATCATCCTCCATGCATGTCAGATTAACATAGAACTCGAACAATATAAATAACAATGGTGGCCAAGACTCACAACCTTGAAACCTGATAGAGAATGATGCACTGCCAAACTCCCCAATATATGTAAAAGTGGGCATATAACCAATGTATGGGGCACACAACCTCCATCCTGAAAAAATAATATGTGCACACAACCCAAAAATAAAAGTACTTACACTACTCTAGGGATATTGAATAAAAGAGCATGCATAATGTAGATGCAAGTATACATTTTAATCTTTTATAGAATAAATAAAATTTTCACCACAAAAATGGATAATATAAACATCAACCACATTAACCGGCAAAATTAGGGTTTTATCAAAAAAATAAGTACAAGTCAGAGTTAAAAGAATGTCCAACAAAGTAGGATGATCATAAGATCAGTATCAAGTAGAATATTTCACATGAATAAATTCTCAAAACAGAGAGATTGTGTAGGCTATCAAGAGAGAGATAATTTGGGTTAACTGCTCAATATAGAAAAATAGGGAATACAATCATACCTTAATTTGAGTATTAAGTCAGATATCAAGTCCTAGCCTTCCAAGCCAAAAGTCAAATCAAACATGCATATATAATTAGATCCATCAATTAAGGTTTAATGATATATTAGGTGAAGCCCTAGAAATCCAAATCCATCAGAAAAACCATAAGTCAAATCTCAACATTGGCCTTTTATTAGGTTTAGGGTCTTATATTAATTTCTTGGTTCAAAATTCCTATGTTTGTTAATTATTATGAATTATTATTATGATTATGGTTGAAATAAAAAATCCTAAAAACCCAATCTTTACAACTTCTGAATCAGGTACAAAACCCACGCCAAAAAATAAGGAAAATTCTATAGACTCCAAAGCATATTTCTGTGTAATTTTTGGATAAACAAAGAGAAATTTATGAATTTTAGAAGTTATGTCCAATCAAAAAATTAGATTTATCATTTACACAAAATACAAGTCCACATGAGCGATGATTACCCATTGAGGTGGCCTTATTATTGATCACTAGCTGGCTTGGTCAACGACCAACAAGGCTTGCCAAGAGGAAATAGGTCAAGGGCAAAAAGGCCTTTTTGTGCTTAGCAGAAAACACAAACAAAATGGGAAAAGAGGGTTAGAATCAGGAAAACAATGGGGACATCACCCTCTTCCCTCGGGTGCTTCCATAGTTGTGAGAAGAACCAAGAAGTTCATGGTAGATTATGTGGCTCTAGGATATTGGGTCACTTGGCCAAAAATTTGAGGTGAGGACTATAGTGATGTTACTAAGGTGAGGATGACATTTTGGGAGTATAAATTGGAATGTAGTAATTTCAATTGCTCAGGACGAACAAAGATTCAAGTCGGGTGTACATTGATGAATGCATATTCATTCATTATTTTTCTTATTTTTCTTAGTCATTTTCCTAAGATTTTCTCCTTTATAGTAATTTCAGGACCAAAATTTTAAATTTTCCACTTCTTGATTATTTATGCAAATACTTAGCCTAATTTATTCAATATTGTCGAGATTTTCTCAAAAGATTCATTTTGACCATCTGAGTCAGCAAGACAGTTATCTTACTGGTCCTAGAAGGTCTTCTGATACCTATGAAGATCCTCGTCTTAGTACCAGACAAACACCTTGGACTTGATTTCATCAGCTTACGTAGCACGTCAAACGATCATTTGGGTTTTGCGAGATAGTTGTCACATGGATCTAGTCCCTCATCACAAAGTTGTTGGTATGTATGCCCTGAGAGCCAATCATGGGATGATTGGTGGGATACATTAAGATTGATTTGATAAACATCAAAGGCAAGCTTCCAATTCATTCTAGTTCAGTCATATGAGATAGTGATAGAACAGATTGAATGTCTAGAGAATGACAGTACTCAATGACGTATGCCTTCAGGTTTAGGACCTGAACGATGAGATCATACAGATGCTAAGAGTTTGTGCATTCTTGTCATGTCCCTAGTCAGATGTCATTGTGGAAGGTAGATAGACAGCAATGACACACAAGACTAGATTGTGGTGTTGGTTGATGAGAGAATCTCATTAGTCATGATATAGAGATATCAAACCAAACACATAGGTACTTGTTAGAGAACAAGGTACCGGACAGACCCACCATGAGTTTGACACATGGAACCATGAGATGGTAGTCACAGTCAGTACTCACAGTGATGGTGGTGAGTGTGATTCTTAGACCTAAAATCACTGCACTCAACACATGTCGTTGGGCACACTTTGACATCATCAAACACAGTCCTGAAACATGGGTTGTTATAAAGGTGATGATTGGGTGGCTTTGACACATGGGGCTTTTGAGGGGCGAGTGATAGATATGGGATTTGTCCCTCCTGAGGGAGTTTGATATCCATGGCCACTTGATGAGTAGGATTGAGAAAGGCGTGCACGCATGTGTGAGTCAGTATGTGATAATGATGTCATACATATCTCTTCCAGTCTACTCTGAGATCAAGAAAGTGAGTGAACGTTGACAGGTTGACGGATCCATGCCTCGAGTTCATTCGGGATATCAGTGACAAAGGAATTATACACTCTCTGTAACACCATTCACGGATTGTAGGATGAAAGTTGTTCTCCAACTTTCTACTTTCACTTGGGTAGCACTGATGTGTGACTAGGCACCGCTCTGTGCTTGTGAAGTCATAAGTGTTATGAACTTTCACTGCCAATGTGAAATGGACGTGCAGGGTCACACACATAGGATATAACCTGGAAGAGGAGTTTTTTCCACAAGCAATGTTTAGATTGATTACTAAAGGAGTTTAATAGTTCAATTAAACACTCAATCAGTCGATGACTCAAAATTGTATGGTTCAAGGTGTTGGACGCATTGATTGGAGTATTGGATTGATTGAAATCGCATTTGACTGATTCTGCATAATCTACACTCCCAACAGGTTGGTTCATGTGATGAACCGGTTGGCTGAGGTTGTTGAACCGGTCGGCTCAAGGGTTGAGTCGATCGGCTCATGCACAGAGTGAATTGATTGGTTCAAGTGTTGAACCGATCGGTTCAACTGATGCAAACAAGCAACTTGGGAAAATAGGATTGGTGAGAATTTTCCTTTCGTTTTGATTTCTAATTTGATTGGAAATAGGATTTCCAATTTGATTGGAAATAGTATTGGTATTTCGATACCAATTGGGAAAGAAACAAGGAAAGTCAATTTGAGCCGGATTAGGACCATGAACCGATCGGTTCAGGGCACCAACCGATCGGTTGGAGTGCCCCAAACGATCAGCTCATGTCCAACCGACCGGTTCACTGGCTGAACCGACCGGTTCAGTAGTGAACCGATCAGTTCAGTTTGCGAGATGGTTGCTTTTTGTGGAAAATCCTGAACCCTTCTACTCCTGCTTTTAGTCCCGCATTGCCCGGGATGGATAACCCTGTCCCATGACTCTCCTATATATATAGGGGTACTTGGGGGCTTCTCACAGTACAACTCAGTGCAACCAGTTGCTCTGCAAGTTGTCGTTCTCTCTAGTTTTGGTAACCGTGAGAGAGCCCGAGCAAGTTCTTCCCGCAAAAGGGAGGTGCAGCAAGGGAAGGACAACTACAGTTGCAGCAGGAGGAAGGAGAGCGTGTTGGAGACTAGTACGCCAATAGGAGGGTGCGACTCCTTCCACTTCCTTGTGGGACAAGGAGTGTGGAGTTCCAGGTGGTCTGTGTGGACTACTACGGAGGCGGGAGGACACCGCTTTGGAGGACAACTTTCATCCGACAGTCCGGTTCGAGTAGGAGTTGTGAGTCCCAATGCAACCAGGAGCTGCACAGACACCGTCGAAGTCTGGAATTGAAGACCGCGCATTGCGCGAGGTATTATCGCCGAGCAAGCCTCGGGACCAGGTATGATTCTGTAAACCATCCTTTCCTATTATATAGACGTTGACGTGTTTCCTCAGTATGGGTTTGGGGAGAATTTATTTTGTTTCCGCTGCCTTCTCTGTTCTCCCCTAAAACCCAACAGTGGTATCAGAGCCACGTCAACTGCTCTATGTTTTAGGAATATCGATATGATCGATTTTGGTTTGTGGCCTTTATTTATTGCATACGATGCAAATAATATCGACTTTATGCATGTCCAATCTTAAATCCACAAATCCCTAATTACATATATGATATGTATTATTATTGCACTCGATACGCGTCGCCTTAAACGAGTTTTGTGGTGGATGTATGTAGCATGATTATGGCCTATAAACCCCCTATCTGTGATTAGTTGTGTTTGGTTTCTTGCATCTCGGTATGCTCACCGATCTTCCCTCTCTTATTCCTGATGTAACTCGAAATAATTTGAGATTCTTTCCTACCTTTGCTCCCCCCAAATGTAACTCGGGGTTTCCCTTTTAAAGCAATATAATAAATAGGATAGAATTTTATTTCCTGTTATGTCGAAGACCGGTGGACATCAAGACGACTACTCAGACGTTCAGTTGAAGGAGTCAACCGATCGCTTGATGACCGGTTCGAGGAGCGAGATGAGCGGGTGGCGGACATGACGAGATGCACGATGAACGGGTGAACCGATTGGTTGGATGAACCAACCGATTGGCTGGTGGCACCCAGACGACCGGCTAGAGAGTACAGATCATTCATGTGATGAGTTGATCAACTCGGATGGAAAGGCACAGAGTTCATCTTGTACAAGTTACATGTGATGTTGACCTAGATGATAGTGATTCCTCTTGGCTCGAGGAATCACATTAGGATGGCCATAATCATCGCTTTTTATCATTTGTGCATGTTTTCTGTGGGATATAGCATGTATATGATACGTACTATGAATTGTGGTGATTGGATATGTATATGTATATAAAACAAAATCCCTCATTAAAATATTAAGTTTTAGATGCCTTCCAAATGTGACACATGTGAAAAGCTTGATCGACCAAGTGTGGGCACGCCCTAGCGTGGTGCACCGTCTATCTCGTGGAAGCGTGAAGGATGAATGTGTGGGTCTGCCCTAGCAGGGTGCATGTTCATCGTGTTTGCTTTGGGTCGAACTTAACAAGGTGATCTAGATGGGATCTAGTACCTTGAGGCATGGAGATGTTCATTGCAAGGAGTTGTAGATGACATCTTATCAAGAGTTGCATATGATGCAATTGGCAAAAGTTGCCTACCTGAGAGATCTATGTTGTGGGTGACAGTCCTAGCTGGTCCATGACTTAGAGGATTTCAGGATCTTTCCCACTAGAAGGTTGTACGCTGCAATCTTCTGAATTGATGGTGAGGGCTATCAATTTCAAGTAAAATAGTGGGAGCGATAATTAATTAAAGGCCTAATTATATCGTCAAATTTTCAAATCAATCAAATAAGTCAAAAATGAGTTTTGGACTAAAATTGCATATTTTCCTTTTTGTAGTTCAAATGGCAACAAACAAAAACTACTTTTGTTTGCGATCGGTCCTTGACAAGGACAAGCTGAATGGGACGAACTTCCATGACTGGTATCAGACATTGAGAATTGTTCTCACTCAAGAGCGTAAGCTCTATGTCCTGGATACTCCAATTCCAGAGGAACCCGCTCCTAATGCACCAAAGACAGAAAGGGATGCTTACAAGAAGCATTCTGATGATGCCATTGATGCAAAGTGCTTGATGCTATGTTCAATGAACCATGAGTTGCAGAGGCAACATGAGAACATGGGTGTCATAGAGATGATTCTGCATCTCAGGAACATGTATGAAGATCAGGCACGACAAGAGAGGTACAATGTTTCTAGGGTGTTGTTCAAGTGCGTCATGACAGAAGGAGATCCAGTTGGTCCTCACACACTCAAGATGATTGGGTATGTGGAGAACCTGCAGAGACTGGGATTTCCACTGAGCCAAGAGTTGGCTACTGACGTGATACTGCAATCGTTGCCAGAATCTTACAGTCAGTTTGTGATGAACTACAACATGAACAACTTTGATAGGCCATTGTCAGAGTTGTTGGGCATGTTGAGGACAATCGAGTTACAGATGAAGAAGGACAAGCCTAAGTCCGTGATGGTGATCACGAGCAAGAAGGGCAAGTCCAAGCGCAAGGGCAAGGGCAAAGCTAAGAAAGGTTCTGAAGCTAGCCAGGAGTCCAAGCCATCTTCAGCTCTCAAGGCCAAGGGAGGCGTGACCAAGAAAGGAAATTGCCACCATTGTCAAAAGCTAGGACATTGGAAAAGGAATTGTCCTCTCTACCTGGAAGAACAAAAGAAGAAGGAGGCGACTGAAGCTTCTACTTAAAGGTGTCATGAAAGTAAACTTGTAACACTTCTGAGATATATGATATCAAGATGTAAAGTGTAAATCATTCTTACTTTGGGCAAGTGTTACCTTTATAAATAGGAATACTTTAGTTTATTTTCAACCAATAAGGCATGTAATACATTTATGAACTGCTATTTCATATTTGCCAATAGATAGAAACACTTTATTTTTGCATATTGTATGACAATGATGGAAATTAATAAAGAGATGTTTCAATTTATAAAGATGTGATCTTTATGACAATGCCTTATTTATCTTGTGATATTTGATATGCATAAGATAAGGCGATACCTAAAGTTATAGATAACTCAAACAATATAATTAGCATTGATCATGAAAGATTCATTTCTAGTTTCCATGTGATGGATAAAACTAGACTCTTTTGGTTAGAGAACTAGTAAGAGACATGAATATCTTGGACATGATTAATCAATCTTCACTAGTGTAGTGGGATAGTGATTATCCTATTAGGTATAATACATGTGATGTATTTACATACCTATTGGAACAAATGCTAATACTTCAAATGGTGTTTAGAGAAATACCAATATGAATATCTTGAAGTGTTCAAGATTATCATAAAAGAAGTACAAATTTGGTAAAGTATTAATTCTTGATGAGATCAATGAATAGTATACTTGGACCAAAGGTTTGAGATCCTTGTGAGTGATTATGATACTGTATCATAGTGTACTCATGATTAAGGCATGGTGATGTCTAAATCAAGAAGGAATCATACTCTAAGGAGTTAGAGAATGATTATCAATAACTGAATTCTTCATAAATGAATACCCCACACTAATAAAAGAAATTAAGAAACACAAGAGTTGTGAGTTCTTATATCCTTAACAGATGCACCTCAATTATCTATGTGATGAGTTGTTCATGTGATGAGTCAACTATCAAGATGAATATGAGGGACTGAATCTTGAGTTATGGTTCAAAACCATTACATCCTAAATGACTTCCATGTGAACCATAAGGTATGACCTTGATGGTAGCACTCATTGGATCATATCCATAAGTACAAATGAGTCTTAAGTGTTAAGACACATGGATAACATTTTGAGAAGGATGATGCTTGTTGATTGCAACTTAATGACTAAGAAGTTTGGCATATGGATACAAAAACCGCATTCCTATAAGGAATAAAACAAGGATGTGTACGTGACACAACCTATAAGGTTTATGAATCCACTAATGCAAATGAAGTCTATAAGTTACAATGGACTAATCAATGTGATTGATTAAGTACAAGAAACTCAAAATTGGATCTTTACTTTGATGATATAGTCAAAGGGTTTGACTGATATGTCAAAGATAAAGAAGGGATCTGTGATTTAGTGGGAGCATATTCACATTCCACATATTAATGTGAAATGGGAATGTTCTAGATTGGAAATCCAAAAGTGGAAATTATCTTTAAGGAAGATAGATATGTTTCCTATGTGATAGGAATAGAGATCTATAGAGATAGTTCTCGAAAACCTCTTGACCTGAAAAGAGAGAGCATACATTGGCAATCTGTATTGAAATGTTCAGTATGCACAGATTCAGTGGGAGAAAACATGTCCATGTTACATGGAGATTAGTATCCCAAGGTCGAGTGTCCAATTCTTATGAAGAATGGGAACACTAAGGATAGATATGGATCTATCATGTATGTAATCATCCCGTTGTCTTGCATATGTGACATGGCAAGAATAAAATGCATTCATCATCTTGTGTATAGGACATGGCAATATGATATGCTCATCCTGATAACTCGTATGTGGGACATGACGAGTGGATGTCTATCAATCTCCAGTAAGGGTTACTGGAATACCATGAGAACTTGATAAGTAATTGTGAAGTACTAGTTCTATGGAGATAAGGAAGAGTTCGATGTAAGGAGTTACATTGATGCGAACTTCCGAAAAGATAGAAAATTAATCGCATAATATACATAGGATGTATAAAAGTAAATGTTTGTTGATAATTGGAAGTGTTCCAATAAAGTCATTTAAAAGGGGAAATGTCGAGTATCTATGTGTTAGTGAACAACAGTAGATACTATATGGATCTAGAAGTTCATGAGATGAACTTATAGATATTCCACTCATTGATGACAAGTCCGGAATCCTTGATCATGCAATGTGGCTAAAAGTTAGCAAATGGAATACTAGATTGCATATTACAGCAACTCCATCTCATACGTGTGACGTACAACGAAGAGATGTGAGACATGCAATTTGTACAGACTTTGGCAAGGTGTTTTCATTACTCACTATGTTGGCACTAGAGCACAGTAACATGTGGGACATGTTTGAAGATCACTATGAATATGATTCAAGGGTGATTGGCTCGCAGTGCAAGTGGGAGTCTGTTGGTATGTATGCCCTGAGAGCTAATCATGGGATGATTGGTGGGATACATTAAGATTGATTTGATAAACATCAAAGGCAAGCTTCCAATTCATTCTAGTTCAGTCGTATGAGATAGTGATAGAACAGATTGAATGTCTAGAGAATGACAGTAGTCAATGACGTATGCCTTCAGGTTCAGGACCTGAACGATGAGATCATACGGATGCTAAGAGTTTGTACATTCTTGTCATGTCCCTAGTCGGATGTCATTGTGGAAGGTATATAGACAGCAATGACACATAAGACTAGATTGTGGTGTTGGTTGATGAGAGAATCTCATTAGTCATGATATAGAGATATCAAACCAAACACATAGGTACTTGTTAGAGAACAAGGTACCGGACAGACCCACCGTGAGTTTGACACATGGAACCATGAGATGGTAGTCACAGTCATTACTCACAGTGATGGTGGTGAGTGTGATTCTTAGACCTAAAATCACTGCACTCAACACATGTCGTTGGGCACACTTTGACATCATCAAACGCAGTCCTGAAACATGGGTTGTTATAAAGGTGATTATTGGGTGGCTTTGACACATGGGGCTTTTGAGGGGCGAGTGATAGATATGGGATTTGTCCCTCCTGAGGGAGTTTGATATCCATGGCCACTTGATGAGTAGGATTGAGAAAGGCGTGCATGCATGTGTGAGTCAGTATGTTATAATGATGTCATACATATCTCTTCCAGTCTACTCTGAGATCAAGAAAGTGAGTGAACGTTGACAGGATGACGGATCCATGCCTCGAGTTCATTCGGGATATCAGTGACAAAGGAATTATACACTCGCTGTAACACCATTCATGGATTGTAGGATGAAAGTTGTTCTCCAACTTTCTACTTTCACTTGGGTAGCACTGATGTGTGACTAGGCACCGCTCTGTGCTTGTGAAGTCATAAGTGTTATGAACTTTCACTGCCAACGTGAAATGGACCTGCAGGGTCACACACATATTAACCTGGAAGAGGATTTTTTCCACAAGCAATGTTTAGATTGATTACTAAAGGAGTTTGGTAGTTCAATTAAACACTCAATCAGTCGATGGCTCAAAATCGTATGGTTCAAGGTGTTGGACGCATTGATTGGAGTATTGGATTGATTGAAATCGCATTTGACTGATTCTGCACAATCTGCACTCCCAACCGGTCGGTTCATGTGATGAACCGGCCGGCTGAGTTTGCTGAACCGGTCGGCTCAAGGGTTGAGTCGATCGGCTCATGCACAGAGCGAAATGATTGGTTCAAGTGTTGAACTGATCGGTGCAACTGATGCAAATGAGCAACTTGGGAAAATAGGATTGGTGAGAATTTTCCTTTCGTTTCGATTTCTAATTTGATTGGAAATAGGATTTCCAATTTGATTGGAAATAGTATTGGTATTTCGATACCAATTGGGAAAGAAACAAGGAAAGTCAATTTGAGTCAGATTAGGACCATGAACCGATCGGTTCAGGGCACCAAACGATCGGTTGGAGTTCCCCAAACGAACGGCTCATGTCCAACCGACCGGTTCACTAGCTGACCCTACCGGTTCAGTAGTGAACCGATCAGTTCAGTTTGCAAGATTGTTGCTTTTTGTGGAAAATCCCGAACCCTTCTACTCCTACTTTTAGTCCCGCATTGCCCGGGATGGAGAACCCTATCCCATGGCTCTCCTATATATATAGGGGTACTTGGGGGCTTCTCACAGTACAGCTCAGTGCAACCAGTTGCTCTACGAGTTGTCGTTCTCTCTGGTTATGGTAACCATGAGAGAGCCCGAGAAAGTGATTCCCGCAAAAGGGAGGTGCAGCAAGGGAAGGACAACTGCAGTTGCAGCAGGAGGCAGGAGAGCGTGTTGGCGACTAGTACATCAACAGGAGGGTGCGACTCCTTCCACTTCCTTGTGGGATAAGGAGTGTGGAGTTCCAGGTGGTCCGTGTGGACTACTACGGAGGCGGGAGGATACTGCCGCTTTGGAGGACAACTGTCATCCGACAGTCCAGTTCGAGTAGGAGTTGTGAGTCCCAGTGCGACCAGGAGCTGCACAGACACCGTCAAAGTCTGGAATTGAAGACCGCGCATTGCGCGAGGTATTGTCGCCGAGCAAGCCTCGGGACAAGGTATGATTCCGCAAACCATCCTTTCCTATTATATAGACGTTGACGTGTTTCCTTGGTATGGGTTTGGGGAGAATTTTTTTTGTTTCCGCTGCCTTCTCTGTTCTCCCCTAAAACCCAACAAAAGCCAGTATCCAAGTCATGTGATTAGGGTTTTAACGTCATGTATACATGCATGGCGGTGCGAGACGAGTACCTCACTAGGCCAACCATTCGTTTTAAGGCTTTACTTTGAGACTAAGAAAATGCGAGACGGGTGACACCACCAAGGTTCAACTGCCATTTCAAGATCTCACCATGTGACACTTAGAATGGGTGTTATGCTGGTCCAAACGGTCATCTCGTTCATTAGTTCAGACCCTAAACTTCAGCCGCATAACCCTTCTTGGGGTTTCAACCCGAAACATCTATATGCACGCCCATCCCTCACCAAATGACCATCTCGTCCAGCGAGACAAGCATTTTGCAGTGCGCATACAACAATATTCAGCAGCCGTCACTTATATTTCTCTTTCCCCCTCTCAAGGTTTCTACCCCTCCTTCCCCTATAAAAGGAGTGGGGACTCCACTAAGAAAAGGGTCTCAAGTTTTATATGAAATAAATAGAGAAATTCCATCGTCCTCATTTTAGTGTAAATTTCCATTCAAGAGCAAAAAAGTTTGTTGTTTTATTTCACATTCTCTTTCTCTGGTTCTTCTTCTTCTCACTTTTTCTACCTGGAGCATGAAAGAAAGAAAACAAGCCATTTAATCGTCACCACCTTGAACTCTACAGAGATTCAAAATTGCGGTGTATGGCTCTCTTGATTTCCTTCTTTGTTTCTCCTATCCTCACTACGAGCATTGAGTAGTTTTCTTATCGAGTTGAGGGGAATATCCCCTTAGTCATGTGTTAATTGGGTCGAGCCTTTACATGACTATTTAGATGGATGATTTTTAGTTTAGAAATCACAGAATTAATGACGTAATTAATCATTTTTATCACTTCTAATCCCGGAAGATGCTACTGTGGAAATAGGGATTTATAACTCCTAAATTAATTTCACGAGGATTTGGATGCGACTTTGGAAAAATCCTTTTTAGGATGAAGAACAAGGATATGTGAACACCAGGACCAATAGGTTCATGTGGAGTTCCTCTTTTGCATTTTGTTTATAAATAAATTGCATACCTACTTCTGTCTTATTCATCATGTATCGATCGATCTTGTTCTCACAAAGACTAATTTGGTGAAACCCCAAAGTCTCAATACCTTCCTTCTTGATTTCAAACCATTCTTTAATGTTTGCTTTCAATTCACCTTTTAAATTTTAGCACTTTGCCTTTGTTTAGATAATCTTGTGTGCTAACAAATTTCTTCTTTTACTCTCTTTTGTCTTAGAATAATATTTTTCTTCCTTTGCATTAGTGTAATCTTTTATTCTTCTTGCATTTTACTTTCTTGCATTAGTTTAATCAAACCCTTCAAATCAGACTTTATTTTCTATCAATCTTCCAAAAAGACCAAAAAGAAACAATTTCAAAAATCAACCGAGTTTAAAAGAAAATGAGTCTTAAAATGTTATTTTGTATGACTGACCTTTCTATACTAGCCTTAACCTGAAACTAAAAAAAAAGGATTGTACTCTAGGATAAATTTTCTAGTGAATTGGTGTGCTCTTCGACACATATTAATTTTGGCACAATTGCTAGGGACAACAGATCATTTTCTCGAACCCTGAAAATTTTTGAAAAACTTTTTTATGCCTTATGAGTAACATTACATAAGTACTATGTCCTCTTTCTATCGAGTTTCCATTCCAACAGTACATTTTTTCTGCAAATGAATATATCTATATAAATGTGCATGCGCCGCCCATCGAACAATCTTACGCCGCTAGTTTTTGATCCCGAGCCAGAAAGGACTTTCCATCGCTTAAATTGACAAAACTAACTTAGGATGGATGAAGAGGAGGTTGCCTGTAGGATTAAGCAGACACTTTCCACTCAAAGAGAGTTGATGATGGCTGGACATGCAGATGAAGAAGACAACTTGCGTGCATCCTATATCGCTGAGCAAGAGGCTATAGAAGCCGCTCAGAGGGAAGCTATGAGACAAAAACAACTAAAAGATTTCTCCACCCCAAAAATTGAATATGCAAAACACCCAGTTGTGTCACTTGCGATCACCACCCCTCAATTTGAAATCCATACTTAGTGGATCACCCTACTTTAGGCCAATCCTTTTTTAGGAACAAAGGTAAAAGTTGTCAAGATCACCTCCAACATTTCACAGAACTCATCGAGCCCTATTTTAACCAGCTTTCATACACTCTCACCCTACCAAAACTTTTCCCTGAGCTAGCCTTCTCTAAATGCTCTCTTTCATGGGAAGCCAACAATGTGTATAATGCCATGGAGAGTGAAAACCCCATCTCCACTAGGAAACACCAAACAATTTTTTTGGATAAATACTTCCCCCCTCCTTCACCAATGAGATCAGAGGACCAATCCTATTATTTTCAATGGTCCCTAGAGAAACCCTAGGAGAAGCTTGGGAGAGATTTGGGAACTCCTCTATTGTTGCCCCCACCATGACATATCACAAGCACAACACATTGAGGTATTTTATCGTGGTGTTGATGATGATACCATGAAATTTCTTGATTCCTCATCTGGAGGAAATTTCATGTTCCAAAACCTAAGAAGCTCATGGGTGGTAATTAAAAGATATTCTAAAATCCAGTTTAGATGAGGAACCGATGGGGCAATAAAAATGGCTAAGGCCGAGGTAAACCCAGACGTACATACTATTGCTGAAGCTCTTAAATTAATCTCTTTGAAACATGACCACTTGGAATCCTCATTTAATGCTTATGAAAGACAACCTCAACAAGTGAGGACTACAAAATTTCTATGTTTGATATGCTAAGAGTATGATCATGCTACCCTCTAATGTTAATATCTCCAAAACACCCCTGTTCATCATGATGATGGTCAACAAGTAGAGGACCTCAACTCTATCCATAGTATCCTGGGTCAGGCTTACTACAATCCAAATCAAGCCAGAAACCATTCCATGTTTCAATATGGAAACCCCTTAGGAGTTGGAAACTCATCTCAACTCCCCCTCCATAAAGACCCCCACAACCCCAAGCCAACTATCGTTCATCACCATTTTCCATACAATACCAACCAAATGAATTTTGGGAACCAAGGCAATTTTAGGGGAAATTTTCAAAACCATGAACCCTACAAAGGACAAAAAGAACAAAACCTTCATCAACCACCACCACCTCAACAAATTGTCCCCACCCCTGTGCCAGAGGATAGGATTTCAACCTTATAGAAAATCATAATAGTGCATCAAAATCGACCGATGCTCAGTTCGCTCATCTTTTTTTCCAACAAATCCCACCTACAAGGACCTTTGCTGGACAACTTGAGAACAACCCAAAACATCCCGAACAACTAAAGGTTGTTTCCACCCATATGGGGAAGATTCATACTCCTCCCCCAGAGAAACCCATAGTTGTTTCCTTGGACTTTGAGGATGATGACATAGTGATCATTGAAACTCCACCCTCACACACCCCTGTCGTCCCCACTCCATATCCTATGGTCCCGCTTGTGGAAATTGAGGAGCCAAACATTCCCATTTACAAACTCCGTCCACCTTACCAGGTCCACCTAAAGCAAACTAGGCTTGATATTTATTTTGTGAAATTTAGGGAAGCCATGAAAAAGTTGCATGTGGATATTCCCTTTCTTGATGCCTTAGATAATATGCTGACCTGGTCCAAATATATGAAATTTATTTTGATCAGGAAGTACCACACCGATGAGCATGAGATGGTCATGATTGCTAGAACTACCTCTGATATTATTCAAAGCAAGATGCCTAAAAAGAAGAAAGACCTTGGATCCTTTGGGATTGGGTTCTATCTAGGTGATACTGCTTGCAGGAAGGGTCTCATAGACTTGGGCGCAAGTATTTCTATTACTCCCTATAGTCTTTGAAGGAGGCTAGGTTTTGTTGACATGCTCCCCACTGCCATGATAATCCATTTAGATGACTCATCCCTAAAAAACCCATGGGTATCATTGAAGACATACCTGTTAGAGTTGGGAAGGATGCTTATGTGCCATGTGACTTTGTCATCATGGACATAAAGGAATACTTAAGGTACCCCATCATATTTGGCCATCCCTTTTGGCCACCACTCGTTCCTTGATTGATGTTGAGGCCAAAACCATTTTCTTGCACCTTGGAAAACAAACACTAAAGTTTAGGGTATTTGAAAGCATGCACGGACCAAGCCTCCAAAAGAAGTCTATCTTCTTGATTGTATTGAGAACATGCAACAATTGAGACAAGAATGGGAATGAGTTGAAGATCCCCTCCAAAATGCTCTTGTGGCCCCTATTGATTGTGGATTTGAAGATGCTCAATTGGAGAAATTCAGACATCATATCGACACCTTTAAGGATATTCACAATGTGGAGTTTGAAGACCTAAAAACGGTCTTCATTGTGGATGAAAAACATGAAACCTTCAAGGCACCTGACATGAAACCCCTCCCTGAAGGTCTTAAGTATGCCCTCCTTGATGAGAAAAAGCTTTATCCTGTTATCATCAACTCTGATCTCACCCATGAATAGGAAACCAAGCTGATGATAGAACTTAGGAATAGGAAATCTCCCTTAGGATATAAGATGGCTGATTTGACAAGAATAGATAAATCCATTTGCATGAATAAAATCCCTATGGTAGAAGAGTACAAACCTTCTAGAGACCCTCAAAGGAAACTGAACCCCTACATCAAAGAGGTGGTTCATCTAGAAGTTATCAAGATTTTGGTTTCAGGGATCATTTACCTCATTTTTGACTCCCCTAGGGTTAGCCCAATTCAAGTTGTCCCCAAATAAGGGGGTACCATAGTCATGAAAAATGACAATAATAAGCTTATTCACACTTACAATGTCATAGGGTGGATGATTTGTATTGACTATAGGAAACTGAATAAGGCCAATAGGAAAGATCATTCCCCCTTCCCTTCCTAGATCATGTACTAGAGCACCTTGCCCATCAAAAGTATTTTTGCTATCTTGATGGCTATTCAGGGTTCTATCAAACCCCCATCCATCTAGATGACTAGGATAAAATGACTTTCATTTTCCCTTTTGGGACTTATGCATTCAGGAGAATGCCATTCAGGTAGTACAATGCCCCAACCACCTTTCAGTGGTGCATGTCTGCTATCTTTGCTGGATTGATCGAAACTATGATGGAGGTTTTTATGGACATTTTCTCCTTCTATGGAGATAGTTTTGAATCTTGTCTCCATCATTTAGCTCTGGTTTTGAAAAAAAGTGAAGAATCACACTTGATCCTCAATTGGGAAAAGTGTCACTTTATGGTGATTGAAGGAATTGGTTTAGGCCATAGGGTCAGAAATCGGAGCATTGAAGTGGATAGAGCCAAGATTGAGGTCATCTCAAAAATCCCACCACCTTCTTCTATCAAGGATGTTCGTGCCTTCCTTGGGCACATGGGTTTTTTATGGATGATTCATCTGTGATTTTCCTAAGATCATCAAACCCCTAACTAATCTCCTTCAAAAAGACACTCCCTTTGTGTCAATTAATCTTGCATGGCCAATTTTCTTTGTTTGAAGGATACCCTCATTTCCACTCCCATCATTAAGGCCCCTGACTCGTACCTTTTGAGTTAATATGTGATGTGTGTGATTACGATATTGGTGCTATTCTTGGACAATGTGTTGATAAAAATCACCATGTAATTTACTAAGCATCCAAAACTCTTGATGAAGCCCAAATGAATTACACAACTATTGAAAAGGAAATGTTAGCCATAGTATATGATTTTGACAGATTTCACTCGTATTTAGTAGGTTCCAAAGTCATTGTTTACACACACACCATGCGGCCATTATGTATTTGATGAGCAAAAACGATGCCAAACCTCACATTCTTCGATGGGTCCTTTTACTTTAGGAATTTGACCTAGAGATCATAGACAAAAAGGGATGCAAAAATGTTTTGCTAACCATCTTAGTTGCCTTGATTTCTTTGATGATGATGGAATACCCATAAATGACTCCCTTCTTGAAAGGTAAATTGTTAAAGATGGAATCCCAATGTCCTTGGTTTGCAGATTATGTAAATTTTCTAGCCGTAAGTGTATTGCAACTTGAATATAAGGGACATTCTAAGGCTAAATTTGTGCATGATATAAAACAATATTATTGGGATGACCCATATCTTTTTTTATTATGTTCATATGGGCTTTATCGCATGCATTTTACTTAGGAAGAGGCTCATGACATACTTGAGAAATGTCCCACTGGCCCCACTGGAGGGCATATGAGTTCTCGAAAAACTACTAGGAAGGTCTTACAATCCAATATTCTCAGGCCTATCCTATTCAAAGATTCATACCATTTTGTCCTTGCTTGTGATGAATGTCAAAGAACCAACATCATTTATAAGAGAGACCAAATGCCCATGACTTCTTGGTAGGAGATTGAATTTTCAACATGTTGGGGGTAGATTATATGGGCCCATTCCCTTCTTCTTGCTGGTACAAATATGTCTTGGTGTCTGTTTAATATATTTCCAAATGGGTTGAAGTCATCCCCACCAAAACATGTGATTCCAAGTCTATGAAGAAACTCTACAAAGATATCATTTTCCCTCGATTTGGGGTACCTCGTACCATATTTTCTAATGGAGGTTCCCATTTCCTAGAGAAGAGTTTTGAGTCCTTGTTGAAATGGTATGGAGTCCATTACAAGGTTGCCACCCCTAACACCCTCAGACTAGTCGTCAGGTTGAGGTGTCAAATAGGCAAATCAAGTCTATCCTAGAGAAAATAATAAATCCCACTAGGAATGATTGAGCTTTAAAACTCAATGATGCCTTGTGGGCATATAGGACCACCTACAAAACTCCTATAGGCATCATTCCCTTCAAATTGATTTATAGGAAATCATGCCATCCACCCATAGAATTAGAGCGTAAAGCCAATTGGGCCATCAAAACTCTCAATTTTGACTTAACTGTTGTAGGTGAAAACTACCTTTTGGAAATGCAAGATTTAGATGAGCTTCAAATGATTGTCTATGAAAATTCTAGTGTTTACAAAAACAAAACCAAACTATGGCATGATGGTTATATTAGGTGAAAGGACATCAGGGAGGGTGATCAAGTTCTAATGTACAACTCTAGGTTAAGACTTTTCCTAGGAAACTTAAATCTATATGGTATGGGTCCTACTTCATCAAGCGTGCCTACCCTAGTGGCACTTTTCTTCTTTGGGACAAGTTTTTAGGGGAATTTAAGGTAAATGGACATCAGATTAATTATTACATCACCAGTGAGGATTTTTAATCTTCTGAGACCCATCAACTCTCCTTAATTGAAGATATTCACCTACACAAACCTCCACCATCCCCTCCTGAGCCTGAAATGGCTCCATGATCTAGCCATGTCAGGCCTTCGACATAAAACTAGGCGCTTATTGGGAGGCAGCCCAATCATTTAATTTATACCTTTTTTCTTATCTTAACTAACACTTGTGTTTCAAATTCAGTTCTTGTTTCAAAACAAAAAATGTGGGTGGTAATCCAACCCGTGGTTCATTCATGAAAAGCCAGCTTTCTTCCATCCTCCAACCGACCCTCTGGTGTAGGCAAGACACTCATCTTAGCCTCTCAGAAGACCGCTCCAACAAAGGTTGCCATTTGGAATTTGAAATATGGAAAGGTGGGTCCAACACGCCAACTAACCGTCAGGGAAGACAAGCTGATCGTTTCGCTCGCTTCAGTGCACATTAAAACCTATTGTCATCTCAAAATTTGTGGCTCATTTAGCTCGCTGTCTGACCACCTGACAACCCCAACCGATCATATGGGATACTCTGAATGATTGTCTCGTGTGCCTGGGGTTCTGTATAATGAACGTTTGGGGAGGAGACATCTTACACCCAAAACAACTTGTCTCCTCCCTGGCCCCTAGCTTCACAGCCACACTGTACGACTGCCTCAATAGCCCGATCGACCGTCAGCCACCTTATCCCTTATGTCCGAGCACCCATGTCAAAAGAGACAACTGCCATCTCAAAGTCATCCATCCGCCTTGCTTCTCCCTGCCATCCGCCCTGCTTCCCCCTGACGAGCAGCAACAACAGCTCGTCATCTTCCTCCCCACCAGTTGGTTGTGCATGGCGATTGAAGCTCCACTGCCAACTGACTATTTTACCTACGAAGCTGTCATCTCACACAATCTCCATCCCTTTTCTTCCCCCACTACCATTGCTTCTTCCATGCCCTTGCTCCTCAGTTTTCTTCCATCTTTGACTCCAGACGAGCGTCCGCCTTGCGGGACAATCGACTCGTGATTGGGTGCCACCCAAGAAATATCTTGCATACCCTCAACACCTGTCACCAGACAGTCGTTTAGGTGTTCCATCCAGTCATTCCAACCTCCCATCTGAGTGCCTCATTCTCCTCAAGCACTCATCTTACTTCTTGAAGCTGACAATCATGTTCAACCATTTCACGAAGAATAAAGGAAAGTCCCCCACATCATCCTTGCATGAGCCACCTCGCCAATCCCACTCTACACCAAGTGTTCAAATTTTGGATCCTACTGGCGAATCTTCTCCTGAGATGGCTGAGGAGATGCTACAGGACATTCAAGATGTGGAGAGGCTCATAAAAAACCATAGGAGGACGGTCCCAACCACACCATGATCCTGATTCCACCACCCCTCGTTCACCTCACATCACCCCACATCCTAGAACCTACGTACAATTTGTTGGAGATGAGCACTCTAAGACATACATCTGATTATCTTTAATTGGTGTTTCTCTCCCAAGATGGACATGTGGCCCTACTTTGATGGCACTGGGCAACAAAATGGCAGCTGACAAGATTCTACCACACAATCACATTGCTACTTTTGTCTACCATGTTCGTCCAGTGTATAATGATCTCACCCTTGAGTTCATGTCCAGTTTTCCCCATCACCACTACTCCCAAGGAAATTCTAGCTGTAAAACTTGGATTTTTGGGGAACACTTGGAGATTTCTACTTGCCAATTCACCTCCCTCATCATCAAAGAAGGCGAATTTGATTGTCTATCTCACTGCATGAGTTTCCATCATGATGAATATAATGAATCCAACAACATGGAGAAGTTTTAGGCAGACATCACATGCCTCACACCCAAGATACCCAGCAGTGCAAAAGCATCTAACATCAACAACCATATAGTGCACTACCTCCATTGTAGCCTAGCGTGTAATACTTTTAGCGAGGAAGGCACCCAAGGAGTAGTTACTCACTGTGACTTATATACCTTATGATGTTTGATGAATGAGGAACCTTTCAATTAGGGGAATGCTATCGTTTCTCATCTCAACTATCAAGCTACCCGCAACACTTGATCCTCGATCTGCATTGGCCATGTTGTTACTATGGTGGCTAAGTTCTTAGGATTCACTCACATTCCTTTTCCACCATTGGAGAATGTGCATCATCTGCTCGACCTCATGTATCCAAATGATTGCAAGTTCATCCATTATGGGGAAACCAGGGATGCCTTTTACTTGACATTTAAAGGCATTACCCTTGGTCTAGAGCTTTCTCGACATGCCCAATTTGCAGCTGCAAATCTGGTCTTTGACCTGACAGACCTACTGGTCCACATTCTACATTTCCTCTAGGAGAATCACGATCCAGATGATGTCCTAAGCCTACTACCCATAGGAGGAGTGTATCCATGGAGGCACATGGTGATGAGACCGGTCCGCTACTTCCACCTTCATGACACCACACTAGGGGACACTAAGGCAACGAGGAAGGCTTCGAGGAACCTTATGGCTTCTCCAAAATCAATGACCAGTTGGAGGAGATTCATTGAGAGCAGCAATGTCTAGGTCATCAACTTAACCACATGTATCTGATGCAACATTCCCACGAGTCATGGCATGTGCATCAGGGCCACTACAATCCCAACAGACCTCAGTATGAGGACTATGGGGCCCATCAGGCTTATCCTAACGCCAACTCCACCAATTGGGGAAACTAATACTACAACCCTCCATCATCTTCACATTTTCCATTGCCTTAGTGATTATATTCCCTCAATCTCTAACTTAGGTTTTTATCGAGACGAGAAAAATTCTAAGTCTGAGGTAGAGATGGGTGGTATGATTCTATTCCACCCCCTATCTTTTCCCTTATTTTTCTTTATTTCCCCTTATCATCATTTTTGCATGTATTTGCTTTAGTTATGGCCATTATCTAGTTGGCCATCATTTTCAGTTTCATTTAGTTGTCATGGCCATTATCTATTCAGCCATAGAATATCCATCTATCATTATACACCCTTGAATTTAGTGAAACTTTTTGCAAAATCTATTACAAATTGCCATGTCTGAAACTTTTATATCAGCTAGGACCCTTAATGAAATCACTCCTCAGAATGGCTAATCATATGGAATTGATCAGAACCAATCATAAATTTTCCCCATTATCAAATAATGGATTATCCTGTTATGAAACTTGTATGATGTGATTTATAAGAATATTCTAACTTGAGCAATGACACTCTAAATAAAAATTAAATTAATGCACGACAACATCTTTTTCTTCCCTCTACTTTTCTTCTAAAAAAGAGAAGCAAAGAATTACCACTGGAAAAAAATCAAGTCCTGGGAGGCACACTTTCCAAAAATAAATTTCATACCCCACAAAGGGGCATAAAATCAAAAAGATGCAAAATCACACAAGAAAAAACTGTGACCAATGTAGCCACAACTCTGTAAAATCAAAATCTTGAGTCTAATAGAGAAGGGATAAAAAAAATCTTGTGTTATTTCTTCTTTCTTTGTTCACACCCCTCCTTCCTATTCTTGTGCAAATAACTTATAGAAAAATAGATTTAGAAATTGAGAGTGTCAAAGAAATAGTTAGAGGAAGCCTATTCTTCTACTGATTCTCATTTTGGAAGCAAGACTTGACATTTGTTTTGATAGAGAAGATAGAACTTTATGATATGTGATTCTAGGATATTGCGTCACTTAGCCAAAAATGGGAGGTGAGGACTGTAGTGATGTTACTAAGGTGAGGATGACATTTTGGGAGTATAAATTGGAATTTGTTTGTAATTTTAATTGTCTGGGACAGGAAAAGATTCAAGTCAGGGGTATTTTGATGAATGCATATTCATTCACTATTTTTCATATTTTTGTTAATCATTTTTCCTTAAATTTTGGCCTTTTCGTAATTTCTAGACTAAATGGTAAATTTCCCACTTCTTGATTATTTATGCAAACACTTAACCTAATTTCTCCAATATTGTAGAGGTTTTCTCCAAAGATCATTTTGACCATCTGAGTCAGCGAGACAGTCATCTCACTGGTTCCATACAGTCATCTGACACCTATAAAGATCCTCGTCTTAGTACCAGACGACCACCTTGGCCTTAGTTTCATCATCTTGTGTAGCAGGTCAAACAGTCACCTAGGTTTCGCGAGACAATCATCTCATAGAGCTAGTCCCACATCACAAAGCCATTGTTACGACCCCACCTCTTGATAACCCCCAATTAAGGGAGACCGAGAGGTCGAAGCCGCACCCATAACTTTTGGATCAAAGGTTCGACAATTAACCAAGAATAATTATCAAATTTTAACAGACTAAACGGGAGAACTGTAAGAAAATAAACTTTGCATACATTTTTGAAAACTTGGATCTCTAAACTTCCATCCACTTATGGATTCTATTCTAACTAATCCTCCTTGTATATTACTTCATGTATTTCTCAATATGACGATTTACTGTTTATCCTTTTGGCTTGTACCTAAAATGGTGACAAACAAAACGTCGGTCAGTCGAAGCTGGTATGTGGGGGAACAATAAACGTGCAACTATGATAACAACATAATCATTCAGTTAATCATTAAACAACTAAGATTACGTTTTAAATATAACTCCATGATCCATGAGTACCCTATCCTCTGTGCTATCCCTACAGTGTACTTGGATACTACCTTCATTATGGTAGATCCCCATTAAACCCCTCATGGTCACACCTATAGGTGAACCAGTTTCTAGGGTTGAGTCACATGGCACTACTCGTAAGTATCCCACTCCTTAACTCATGGCATGCTAATGGGTCTCATGGCACTACACTTGGTAGCCCAATTTCTAACCCACGATAACCTAGACCTTACTCTGGGTTACCCCTTTTTAGCCTTTATAAGCCACAAAGGTGGACCCGGATCTAGCCAGTTATACATGTATATTCATAGTGATAGTCATAGTCACTCTATAGTTGCATGAAATAAAAGCATCCAACAGTTATTTCAAGCCATGAGGGAAACGTCGATAAAATCCTCAGAAAACTAGTCGGGATAATCATAAGCGTAACCACATACCTGATTTGATGATTTTACAAGCATTAAGCAAATCCAACCAAAAATGCAATCCAAGCAAGCAATTCAATAATCACATAATTCTTGAAAATAATATGTACTCTATTTATTACACACTTTATCAAGAATCTACTTTATTGACTTGGATTCACTTTCTAGGGTTTTTGTATCCGTTTTAGGGTTTCATTTTGCAATTAGGGTTTCCCTTCATCTTTTACCACATTACACCCTAATTTTATTCCATTACTCATAAATCCTAATAATCTCATCTATTCTTCAATATTAAGGTTATCGTAACAACATATAACCCTATTCCATATTAAAGGCACATTAACCATTAATTAATTTCATTAAGCTTCTTTTACATTAAAGCTACTATTTTTATCCTTTTAATCCATGACAAGATCATTATGTGCATCTATCATTAATTCAAAGTTCATTAGGGTCTAATTATCATATGAACTCATTTTACCATCAATTCCACCTTTTATTCATGAAAAGACCCTAATTACTACATTTAGGGTATTTATCCAAAATGAAGGTCTTTTATATACAAATAACTTAGAACCATCATTTAACAAACTTATTTTCACATTTTTCAAATTAAATATGATCTTATCCTCTTTTACCCTAAATTAGGGTTTCTAAATGCTTAATCATTCTCATATGAGGTAAAAACCCTAAATCATGCAATTTTACATCTAGATCAGGTTTGAATCTAACATTATCATTCAATAGGTTATTAATACTTCAATTAACCCATTAAGCATACTAGATTCAACCTTTAATCACAAATAGGGTTTTAACTTAACTTTAATGCACTTTTCATCAACTTATTATACTTTTGCAATTAGAAACTGAATCAATCTTTAATATCATTTTTATTGGGTTCGCTCGTTCTCCTGATCAAAATTCATATATTACTTGTCCTAATCGGAGTTACCAATATTTAATTATGAATTTAGCAAGATTTCACTTACTTGGCCAATTAGATTGTGCCACGTCACCAAGTTCCCATGCAAAGGCTCGCCCACCAATTTGGAATTATAATTGAACTACAAAACTGCCCTTGGGTAAGTTGAACAACTCCTTAGCCTGCGGAGAGGCAGATGCGTCAAAAGGGACCCGGTCATCTTCAACCTCACGAACGTGACCTGCTGCCGCCGCAGTAGTGATCTGACGCGGCCATGCCGCCCTCTCGAACCTCGACGGCCACCAAGGTTCCTTCCCCCTCCTCCACCATGCCCTCTCATAGGTGATGGTGCCCCTGGCATGCGGTTAGTTGGCCAGAAATGAGCCCAGCAGAGCTCCTCCATGGCTGATCTGCAGTCCATCTGCAGCGTCACGTAGGAGGTGGAGACGGGTTACACTCCTTTCTAGTCAGAGAGGAAGAGTCATGCCTTCCTCTTACACTTCTCCTTGGCTCCTCCTCGCTCCAAAGGTCACACTGCTCTTCTAACCTAGGTTTTTGAGCAAAGAAGATGAAGAAGAAGATGAGGAAGAGAGTGGGAGATGTGGGATCTCTCTGGAACTCAACCCTAAGGGTCTGCCCCTTAAACAGGGGAGGTCATCCACGCCCTAACGTTCCCCTTTAAGAGGAAACAAGTCCCATTCCCATTAGAAATCCTTTTCCTTTAATGAGAAGCAAAATTCTCTCTCTTGATATTCTTTATTGTATGGATAATTAGAAGTACAAAAATCCTCTTTCTTATTCTCTTCAATCATGCCTTTTAATTCATTGGCCTCGAAATTATATTTTCCTTAAGTAGGAAAAACTTTCTTCTTAACAAAACCACATGATTCATTAATTATGTATTGCCATTATCCTTTTATTTTGCAATTTTGGTATTTTCTCTTTCTTTCCTCTTTATTGGGACTCCTTGGATCCCAAGAAACTCTATTATTTTGAAATAATTTTTATTAGATACTCATTATCCTTAAAGATGCATCAATATGCATTATTTCACATTATCTTGTTTATTTCTCATTAAAATAACTCTTTTTGAGGTTTTCTCTTTATTTCTCTTTTATTTTCCTCATTGGAATTCCTTTTAATATTAGCAACCTCATGGATACAAAAATTCACCAAGGAATCTCATTTATGCCTCTTTCCATTCATTTTTCACATTTTATCATTATTTTTAATTTCTTTCTTAATAAAGAAATACCTAATTAATCTTGTATTTTCTTATTGCCCTTTCTTTGCAACTTTGGACTCCTTGGAACCCAAGGAACCCAATAGGTATGAAATCCCTCTTTGGTTTTGCCTTCTAGAGGTTTCCACATTTTTCTTTTCTCAAGTATTCAATTATTCATTTACTAATTGAATTTCTTTGTTATTTGGGCCCAATAGCCAATAAAGCCCACAACACAAACATCAAGGCTATTGTAAACATAATCCATTTATTCAAACCAAATTATATCATTATTTGTTCAAATATCCTTAATATGAGAAATTACATTTCTCACCAAATGAACCCAAAAATTGGGGTTGTAACAGCCATCCTCCAAGCAATGTGATTAGGGTTTCAACATTCTGTATACATGCATGGCGACACGAGACAAGCGTCTCACTAGGAAAATTGTTCATTTTAAGGCTTTACTTCGAGACCAAGAAATAGAGAGACAAGCGCCGCCACAAAGGTTCAATTGCCACTTCATGATCTCGCTACGTGACACTTGGAACAAGTGCTTTGCTGGTCCAGACAGTCATGTGGGTCATTACTTTAGACCCCAAGACTTTGGCTGCATAACCCTTCTTAGGGTTTCAACCAGAAGCTTCTAGGTGCACGCCCAACTCTCACCAAAGGACCGTTTCATTTAGCGAGATGGGCGTTTCGCAGTGCACAGACAACAATATTCAAAAACTATCACTTATAATTCTATTTTCCTCTCAGGGTTTCCACCCCTTCATACTCTATAAAAGGAGGGAGGACTCTACTAATAAAGGGGTCCCAAGTTTTGTATGAAATCAATAGACAAATTCTGTCATTTTTATATAGTGTAAATTTTCATTCAAGAGCAATAAAGTTAGTTCTTTTATTTCACATCTAGATCTCTCTTTCTCTGGTTCTTCTTCTTCTTGCTTTTTTTTTCTTAGAGCATGAGAGAGAAAATGGGCCATTTAATCATCATTGCCTTGGACTCCATGAAGATCCAAAATTACAGTATATGACCCTTTTGTTTTCCTTCCTTGTTTCTCCCATCCTCGCCATGAGTAGAAAGTAGTTTTCTATCAAGTCAAGGGGAATAGCCCCTTAGTTATGTGCTAATCAGATCGAGCCTTTACACGAGTGTTTAGATGGATGGTTTTTGGTTTAGAAATTGCAGACTGAATGACGTAATTAATAAATTTTTATTGCTTGTTAATCCCCGCAGATGTGACCGTGGAAACTAAGATTAGAACACCTAAATCGATTTCATGAGGATTTGGATGCGACTACGGAAAAATTCTTTTTAGGATGAAAAATAAGGATACGTGAACACCGGGACCAATTGGTTCAGGTAGAGTTCTGCCTTTGTATTTTATTTACAAACAGATTTCATCTTGCTTCTGTCTTGTTCGTCATGTATTGCTCGATCGTTTTCTCACAAGGTCTAAGGTGGTGGAACCCCTAAGTCTTGATACTTTCCTTCTTGATTTCAAAACATTCTTTAACATTTTCTTTCAATTCACCTTTAAAATTTCAACACTTTACCTTTATTTAGATAATGTTGTGTACTAACAAATTTCTTCTTTTACTCTCTTTTGTCTTAGAATAATATTTTTCTTCCTTTGCATTAGTGTAATCTTTTATACTTCTTTCATTTTACTTTCTTGCATTAGTTTAACTAAACCCCTCAAAACAGACTTTATTTTCTATCAATCTTCCAAAAATACCAAAAAGAAATAACTTCAAAATTCAACTGGGTTTAAAAGACAAATCTTAAAAACATTATCTTGTGGGATTGACCCTTCTATACTAGTTGTAACATACCGAAATCTAGAACCTTATACTAATCCAAGGTTAAAAGGTTCGAGACCTCAGTTCTTTGGGCTTAGCCAAATAAGATTGAGGATTTACCTAATGGTAGTTAATGGTAACCATAAGATGTAATGCATGAATAAATCACCCTAACATATATGAATGAAAACAAATATGACATAATATTCCTGTATTAATCATAAGACCAATAATGGATACATAAAATGTGTCACATGAGAAAATGATAAATATAATATACAATCCTTTTGGTGGTAATGTGTAAATATGGGACACAATTGGAGCAATGATAACAATAATGATGAAATAATATTGATCTAGAATTTTCTATAGTTTTTTTGGAACAAGAAATGAGAAAAAGAAATAAATAATAACTCCCTAAACAAGATAATGTGCTATTGAATCATTTGAGAAACAATGTTAATAATGAATAATGGGCTAAAATTTGTAAAAGGAAGACTAATTGGGTAATAATAACTTCAGATTCATTTTCTTTGGATATGGTATTGGCTTGGAGGCCAAGTTTTACAAATTTGGGATAATAATAATTATATCAATTTTATTTAAAAAAAAGAGGTGATTTTCCTTAAAAGTATGAGATAACTCATTCTATGACTCAAATAGTGAAAAATAATCTTAGATTCATAATCTACACATTAAAAATATCCTTTGTGTGAATTTTCATATCATTTGGATAATCTTTAATATACATGCATAGATTAGGAGAGAGAAAGTATGTAAAAGTCCAAAATATTAAATAATACTAAGAGACAAAGTTAATAGCCAATTCACATTTCATATGTTTTAGTTTGCTTGAGGATGAAGTTTTACATTATTTGCATGATAATAACTATTTTTATTTTAATTGGGAAAGAAAAAAGAATAAGAGTCAAATATATTAAATAAATTATTAAATGACACCAAAATAGAAAATAAATCTCAAATTCTAAATCTACATGCCTAAATTAGCCTATAGATAAATTTTCAACTAAATTGGACAATCTAAAATATTTTAGTTAATTTAGGAGAGAGAATATTATTTATAGAATAAAAATATTAAATGATATATTGAAAATATTAATTAATGGAAAAATCATATTACTCACTTTTATTATTGTATATAGGTTAAGTTTCATATTTTTAAAAAGTTTCTAGATGCCTATAACTCATTAAAGGGATACAATAAGTGATAATATTTAAAAGTATTGAATAAAATACTAAAAGTCTTCAAAAAATTGAATAACATTAAAATTGGATTTTTTTATCTCAAAATTAGATAACCTACCAAATTTGGATTTATTTAGATTTTGTTTTCATCTTCAAATAATTATAGAACGTCTTGTACATTAAATGCGTTAAAAGAACAAAGTTGTATTCAATGACATTCATCGCAACCCGCATGTACATGAGCCACAAACTAATGTCTGGTATTTTGACATAACTCTCTTATTTCTCAATGAAACTAGACAAAATGAGTTATATTGGATTAAAAAATTAATTTTGCCTCCAAGCATACCCTACTTGAGACATATAATGGAGAATTCTAGAAACGACTAAACTTATTCCTCAAGTCTTCTGAAGCAACTTCTCACACACCCCTTGAAACTTAAATTCCTATAAATAAGACCATACCCTCATATGAAACACACACCTAAAGACTCTCATCTGATTTTAATTTCTTTGCATTGTCATTTCATCCACCGTCAAACGTGGTTCTTGATTTGAGTTTGCGGAACCTCTCCCTAATGTCTTGCTTTTTGGAGCGTAATTGGACCTTAGGTAAATAACTTTGGCACTTGTTCATTTTATCATCTAGTAAGTTTTAAAAATGAGTGATGAATGGAGTTTTTCCCAAACTCTTGGACAACATTGTCCTTGCCCACCCGACCATGGCGTGTGTAGCGGGGAAGGAGATGATCCCTTGTGTTTCCTCGATTCTCTTTTTCTCATTATGGATATTCTTATAAATCACCATGTTTTAATTTGATTTTTGTCACTTGTCACGCCAACACAAATAGTACATTTAGATCCCTTGATAGTGTAAAGTTTTGATTTTTGATTCAAGGGCAAATTGGTTTCTTGCAATTTAATTTCACAAATAAATTAGTAAATCAAGTGAATCTTGTAAAATTTATAACTAAATATATAAAAGTCAGAAAAATATAATAAAATACGCTTAGAGCTCATAAAAATATAGCCCAAAATATGGAATGGTTTTTATAACCTAATTCACTAATATTATAAAGGCAATTTTTAGGGTTTTGAATAATCAATGCAACTCTAACCCTAATTTCACATACATGATAATAGGTTCTTAGGAAATCTAGATTTGGATCTAGAAGTGACTTTACTATTAGACTTTGTGGAGAGGTATGTTTGCATCTCCTATTCTTCTACATTGAGAAATGACCTATTTTTATTCTCTCTTGGTCCTTTGGACATTATCCATTACAATGTCTTGTTCTTTTGGAAAACATGCTTCATGTGAAGTATCTTATTTGTCACTTATCTTGTAATGATATTATCATGTTTGGACACTCCCTTGGTCTTTCTTATGCTTTGTTCCTGATATGGTGACATGTGATATATTTTTACCCACTTTTGTGGTGGTTGCTTAGATTGTTATTTATGTGGTGACAAATCTTGTTATTCTGACTATATTTTTTACTAGCCTCTCTATTAAGCGTGTTGTGTGACTAAGTGGCCCTAGAGTAATATAACTGCATTGGTTTTTGGGTTATGTGCCCTTATTTATTTTTGGGATGGAGTTTATGTGTCCCATACCTGGGTTTCAAATTTATGAAGTTTGACCCACATTTTGATTTTTTTGGGAGTTTGGTTATGTGACAATCTCTATCAGGTTTTAAATTTATTAGGCTTGAACACCATCGTTATTTATGTTGTTCTAGTGCTATGCTTATGTCAAATGCAAGTAGATTATTATGGGTTTTGTGCCTAAAAAGATTGTGTGTTTTTGTGGTACCACTTTTATTATTGATTATATGGCAAGTATATCCTTATCATAAGATGGTGATTCTTTCCTCTTATGCCCTTTTGGGTAGTCCTTTTTATTTTATATGGGAAACCTTTTATTTATCATATATTTCTCAATTTCATTTTAGTATGCACATACCAACTTTTTGCTATTG
Organism: Alisma plantago-aquatica; assembly: GCA_963693085.1. NCBI lineage: Eukaryota > Viridiplantae > Streptophyta > Magnoliopsida > Alismatales > Alismataceae > Alisma > Alisma plantago-aquatica. The sequence goes on along the minus strand of OY856410.1, from coordinate 726,061,787 downwards.
TATTCTATTTTTTCTCCTCTTGTTGGGATATGCTTCCAACTCCATGTGTAGGTCAAGGAGAATATGACAGTTAATATGGACTTAGCTTAAAGAGTTGAAGCTTGGAGACAATCTTGATATGGTTTTGATTTTCCTCTACTAGATCCGTATGTTGTACCTTCTATGTAAACCCTATATGGGAGATGATGATGTGATTTTGTAAAGAATTGAATATAGTCATGTTTTTTATTATGCTACTACACTTTGGTTGTTTTGATTACCATTAATTAAGATTTGAAAATTTTACACCCTCTCCAACATATCTTTTGAGTGTGTTTGGAATATATGTTTTATTCTTCAAATTTTAGTAGTGAGTGGATCCCCTCCGGGTCCCACTCCTCACACTAGCCTTAATCAGAAAGTAAAAAAAGGATTAAACTCTAGGATAAATTTTCTGGTGAATTGGTGTGCTCTTCGATGCGTATCAGATTTCAATGGAGAAAGAATCTGAGGCAGAGGTCAATTGAGGCGACAAAAAAGGGCAATTTATGGAGCCTTCGTTTAAAGTATGGTTTCTAATTTGGGATCCAGGTTGAAGACAGTCTACATACCATTCGATCACAATCTATCAACATGAAAAGATGCGTGTAGTGGCTTAAGCTTCCTTAACAACGTGACATCAATGCATATTTCAAATCTGATTTTTACTGAAATGAGGTGTTAATAAATTCTCTTTATTTTCTAACCAAATTGAGTGTCCAACCACAACCCAAATAATATGAGAGTTTAATCCAACACTGGTTAGGACATATAGATTCCAATTTTGGAACTAGATTTTACTTTTGAAGACATATAGTATGTAGTTGAATTCTTTTATATTATAACATACATGTTCTTTCTTTAACGAATTTGAGGCATCTAGAAACTCCTCAAAAGATATGAAACATGACCAGTAAGAAAACTTAAATATGAAGAGTTTGACTTACAATTAATTTTCCCTTTTGTGATTGTTTAACATATTATTTGATATATTGGCTTCAATATACATTCTCTCTTGGGACATAACAAGAATGTGCCTAAGCTTGGCATTTGTATGATCTCATTGTTCAGGTCATCAACCCGAAAACATACACCCCTAAGTATGTGGATATGCTTAAGATTGTATATGCGTACATATAGTATCTATGCTTGTGTTGATAACTATATTGCTATTGCTGATTATAATCATGATGCTAACTATCTCATGTTGTTAGTTATGTTTAGCATGCTAGCCATGCCTTTATAACTAGAGATGCAGATACTGCTAATCATGCTTATCCAGATAGTTGTGCTTATGTTGTTAGCTCTTCTTATGATGTTGATATGTTTAACCAATTAGACATGCTCATGTTGTTAGCTATTCTATGTTACTAGACTTGTTCATGATGCTAGGTATGCATTGCTACTCAATTGCTTATTTTGTCAACAAGATAAAGGATGTTAGTCCGGCTAATGATGATAGTTGTTATCTACTCCTTTATATATTTTGTTAATCATCGGTACACTAAGATTATTTGTTATATCTGATTAAAATGCTTAACTATTTAATTTCTTAAAAATGTTATAATCAATAAACGTTGTTGGAGGTTATATCTCTTGTTGGGACATGGGTCTCACCCTTGTGGTTCGCCACATCTTTTTAGGTAATCGGAAGTGACAAAAACAAATATGTGGTAGCAAAGAGGAGATATAGTAATGAATCTTTGAGAAAGTTGACTACATATCTAGTGTGTCTTAGAGTCGTCCCTATACTCTCAGGTCAGGGCATGAAAAATTTGTATATGGTATTTCAAACAAATATGAATTTTATTAGCATGTTAATGCTTGTTTATGTGGCATATACAAATATTATTATCCTGTGTATATATGTTGTGGCTAAGGTGATAGAACAATTTGTATCAAATACTTGTCATAGTATGGATAAAAAAAGATGTTGGGCTCTTCTACAAATATTTCTAAGCAGGTGCTGACGTTGAAATCAGTTTTAATTTACCCATATTTTTGGATGTGGTTAATTGGTGATTGTTTTTATTTTATATTTTGAGTAATCTTATTTAGTGTAACGGGTTCTCACAGAAAATGTAAGAATGAGTGTCATTGAAGAGAAATACTATATAAATTAATATTAGGGATATATGATACATTGTTAACTTTGTACATAGGTTTTTACATAGTTGAAGAAGGTTGCCATGGATGATTAAAAATCTGCAAAAGGAGTAAAATAATTGCCATTTTATCTTGTAGAAATAAGGTAAAGAATAAGGCAGCATGTAATAGGTTACTTACATCAGCTAGCACGAGCATGGAAGTCTCAAATAGTTTAGAGAATAGAGTACAAATTCTTGAGGACGAATGGAGACCGCAGAAGGAAATATGCAATACAATAACACTAGAAGCTTTTTCTTTTTTTTAAGAGAAGAAAATGAGAATTTGAAGAAAAGAGTGGCAGAAGTTGAAGATGAAAATATAAAGCTAAGAAAAGAAGATAAAATGAAAAGTAAATATAAGATGCAACTACACCAACTCCCAATTTCATTCAGAATGATAGTTGGGATTCAATAGAAGTAACTGAACTTAGACAGAGGATGAAGGAACTGAGAAAAAAGTTGTTGGATATGGACCAACATGGGACAAAAGAGGAAACACCAATATTAAACAAACTTTGACTAAAGAGAAAAGTAGTTGAGAAAGGGAATAAGAAAGATTTCATTACAATGTAGGGAGATGACAAAGACAAAGAACTAGAAGACCAAACTACAGAAAATGTCCTAGAGGATTCAAAGCCTGTAGAAGAAGATCCAACTAAAGAAAAAGATCCAGTAGAAAAAGAAGAATTAGCATAAACAAAAAGATCCAACAGAACATGAAATAGAATACATAATGATTGAGGTATACATCAAAGCTAAACTAAAAGAAGCATTAATGAATTTTGATGAAGTTTAGAAGAAAATACCTAAATTGTTGAGAAAGAGGAAGAGGAAGATGTATATGGGTATTGGGAGCAGAGAGTAAAATATCAAGATAAGAAGGCATGCACAAGTAACGTGAAAACATATAAAAGAAATTATATAAAATTTGTGTATCTTTTACAAAAACTACTAACACAAATTACAATTCAAAAGCAGCAAAAGAATTCCACATTCATCTATGAAGTAACTGTCTGAACTGAAGAGTAAATATGTGAAATGTAATGTAACTATGTGAATAGGAAAGTAATAGTAAGAATATTAGGGTAATATTATAGACTGGAAATTAATATTATGGACTGAATAGTAGAGTAACTGTGAGAATATGTATCTTTTACATAAACTACTAACATAAATTACACTTCATAAACAACAAAATAATTCCACATTCATTGGATTGGACCAGTTCAAAACAAAGGAAATCAAAGAGGATGTCTAGGAATTCATTGAGAACATTGACGAAGTCTAAGGAGTTACTTTTAAAAATTCTATGAGTCACATGTTTAGTATAAATTTGTTTATCAATATTTAAATTCTATGTCTCACACCTTTAGTATGAAACTTTTGGAAAAAATTAATAACACAAGGTGAAGAAGAGAATGGAGTTTTGGAAAAGACAATTGGTGCACAGGAATGGACCTGTTAGCACTATTGTTAAAAAATTAGATGATGCAATCACCTGTAAGAAGTGAAGTAGTAAGTATTTATCACTATATAATGGATTGCTAATTGATGATTATGGATTTTTAGGTTATGGATTACTTTGTGCAAATGTTGAAAGAAACAACAAGCAAAAAAAGGAATAAGGGATTGTCATGGCATTGTTTGAGCACTTATGCGCTGGTAAGACAAACAAACTATCACAGTAGATTATAACACTTACAACAAAAACACTATAGGGTTACAACTATGTAATTTGCAATATTGTTTTACAATAAAGCTAGACATGATGGTGGATGACATAACACTAAAGGGGATCGATATGCTATCACCTCTCTTCAATGTACCTGACAAAGAATTTATGACAATGGATTTGGTGTTTACAATACTTAACAACGACAATCACTGGCACTTGCTTGAAGCAAGTTTTAGAGATGGGGTGCACATGCCTTACAATTTGATGTCAGGAAATTCCAAATCTAAGAAAGAAGTCATTAGATGGGTAAGAAAAAGAAGTAACCTTGTTAATAAAGAGTTGAGTGAAATAGTGTTGGTTACATTGTGCTTAATAATGTTTTGTTTTGCATGCAGGTGGGCTTCGTCCTTGAGTTTTTCAGGGGGGTGAAACTATCTCAATGGAAAATAGAGTACCCTGAGTGCCCCCAACAAGAAGATGATGATGTTGATTGTGGAGTCTATGTTATGAAGTATCTTGAATGCTTTGTGAATGGAAAAGAAATGAACTTTACAAGTAAAGACATCCCTGCAATTAAGGTAGAGATCTTCCAAGAAGTGATGAAGAGGGGAAGACTACGGTCAGTTAAAGAACATGCTAGAGATCATGAAGAGTCGAAAGAAGGAGCAAGTGACAAGCAAAATGAAGACAAATTTGAGGATGTTGTTCCAAGCCTGTATACATGGCTTTTGACAGATTAAGTACAACTTTTAGAAAATAATGTAGTAAAATAATGTGATTCTGAAATGATGCTTGAGAAATGTGTATGTAAACTCCATAAAATACAGTTCTAGTATGAAGTATATTTTGGGTTTAACAAAAAGTTACAGTTGGAGTCAGTATAGAACAGGAGTTCTATGGGTTCATGTTTATGGTTTGCTACTTTTTGTATGATGTTTGAACGTATTTGTTTGATGTTAGTTAAATCTTCTTATAACTTTAGCTAGCTGGTGTTCTTGTATGGATAATGGTTGTGATCCACTTCAACAGATGCTCATCCCATGTATGATGTAACTGTCTGAACTGAATAGTAAATATGCAAAATGTAAAGTAACTATGTGAATAGGGAAGTAATTGTGAGAACAATATAGTAATATTATGGACTCAAAAGTAATTCTGTGTATTATAAAGTAATTATTGGACATATAAAGTAACATTTGATTGAAAAAGTAACAAAAAGTTCTGAAATGTATATACTAAGGAATTCTAAATAAGTATGCAAATATATGAACCTAAAGTTGAATATTTTTTGTACTATTGCGTATAAAATAACAAAGTATGGTGATTCCAGATATAAGTTAACTATATGAATTGAAAAATAACTCTGACAACCAAAAAGTAACACCATGAAGTCACAAGTAACTATACCAACCTAAAAGTAACATGTGGATGAAAAAGTAACTGTTGTACATTATGAAATAACTTGGATCCACAAGAGTTACGTAAGGTTACACGATGTAGCAAAAAGTGATTCTTTCCCTTTTCAGAAAGGTCGTGTTCAATTAGAATGGTCCCGTTATATATCTCAGGTATATAACTGAGAATTAGGACTTTCATTATGATTAACATGTTCATAAGGCTCAACATATTCTTGTGACTTGTGTTTAATAATAGTGCGATTGATCCAGCTAAAAAGTAACAATTTGAACAAAAAAGTAAATATGACAAAGGAAAAGCAACTCCTTGAACACAAAAGTGACTGTATAATGTATAACATAACTTATTGAACTGGAAAGTAACTAAACAAAACCAAAAGGTAACTATGTAAATTATAGCTTAAGTATTGGACATATTTATTAAGTTTGGGTCCACAAATATAAAAAATGGTTCCAGAAAGTAACAACAAGTGATTCTTGATAAAAATGAAACTATATCAACATAACATTACACAATTATTATGCTGCAAATATTAGATAATAAAGATTAATATTTCTATTTATTAAGTAATTATGATGATATTTAAGTAATTATATGAACTGAAAAGTAACATGCTCAACTCAAACATAATTGGTGCACACAAAACGTTTCTTCTTGACACAAAGAGTGACTATAAGGTACAAAAAGTAACTTTTTCAAATAAAAGTAAGTTTGTGATTGAACTATAAGCGAATGAGCATAATCTTAAGTAAGGGCTAGTTTGTAGCAAGAAGGATTTTTCAGATGTGATACTAAAATAATGGAAATAGAAAAAATGCATTCACAAATCCAATATGTAAAAAATTGGAAGAACATAACACATGGCAAACAAACTTTAGAAAATCTTTATAATATATTTGAATTCGATACAATTGCAGCTCCATAGAAAAGTGTAACAGTTAAACTGAAGTGTAATCAAATGTGAATTACAATTGTCATAGAGTACATCTAAACAATTACATTTACATCAAATTTTGATATGACTCACACACTAAATAATTGTATAACATTACACTAAAAACAAGTCAATAATCAACTCCAACAGAAGAAGTAGCAGCAGATCCACATCAAGAAACCAACATTAGAAGAAACTGTAGCAACAACAATATGGTGGAGCAGGGAGAATCATTATAGATCAGCCAAGGCAAGTAACATATCGATCAGGAACACCACAGTCCAGAAAAGTATCTCTGTGAATAGAAGAGTGAGCATGAGAATAGAAAAATAACTATGTGAACTAAAATATAATAGTGTACACTGGAAAGTAATTATTTGACATATAAAGTAACTCTGTCTCAAAAAAACAACAAATGATTTTGAAATCTAACTACAAAGGAACACTTACATATCAACCACTACAAAATCACAAACCACAACTTTCAAGGTAGAACATGTTGAATTCTTTCACATAAACATAATAAAAGGAAAATCAAGACAACAATTATATAGATTTTGCAAAATGTATATGCTTAGTAGGTAACACACACCTATTTCTTCGAAGAATAGTTTCTGCTATCATGATTTGACACCATATTGTAAGCAATCTTTACACTATCTTATTTTAGACTGAGATATTTCAACTCCAGATTTAAACCGCACATCAGTCGCTCTAGGTCTACCTTTAGTTTTACAAATACTAGGTATATGGACCTTGACAGCAGAAGAAGAAGTTGTATTCAAATTAGTTATACCAACATCAGCAACATCTAGTTGTAACAACTCCTTTCACAAAGCAATGAGTTTTTCATGACAAATATCTATAGCATTGTTCCTACACGCTATATTCACAACTGAATTGCAAGCAGAAACCAGCTGAAGTGTCTTCCTAGTGGATAGATGCATAACATATACTTTGCCAAAAATTAAAGGGTGATCTCTATATCCTTTACTCCACCTCATTAATATATATGGCTCGAGAATAGTGCAAAAATTATGATTCTTTAGATTAGCAAGAATGTGCCTACATGAAATTCCTTTGAAGTCTAACATGAAACAATTACATGATAACATATTAGTAGATGAATATTTCTTCAAAACACGAGGACAACTAGAACCACCAACATGATTGACCTCAAACACACCTTCATCAGAAGTTTTCTTATGTTGTACACATACCTTAATGAACTTCAAATTGAAAGATCTTAAAAATTGACAGGTGTATATACCTCTCATTTGCTCCTCGAAAGGCAACAATGAAGCTAGAGGCATATTGTTGTACTCGTCATCAAAATCCTTGAAATTTTCTATCTCCCACACATGAGAATAAGTAGTCTCTTAGGGTCTGACTGGTTTGGCATAACTGCAAGTTTTTAGGAACTCATTTTCCCAGAATTGAAATTGAGTTCTAGGAAAGTGACTTCCAGGTGATTGGTTTGAAACTTGAGTTTTCTACAGAAATTAACTTCTATTTGATTGGTTTATTGTAAGGCATTACATTGAACTTGATATAACATGTGTTGTTTGGCATTACATCGAACAACTTCAAGACATCAATGATCTAAGGCAAAAAAAAGACTATAGAGTCATTTCTAATCAGGCCTGAACGAGAGGATGCAAATGATCAAAAGACTAACGAATTTCTTAATATTGCACATGAAAGTTTGATACACATTCTTGTTATATATGTTACGATCACATACGAAATCGAGGATCTAGTACAGTACTAAGGAAAGTGGCTGCAAATGAAGAGAAATAGCATAAACAAGCCTCGATTAATATCATCATATCGGCACAACATACATTATTTAAAAAGTCCTCTCTGCATGGAGCTAATGGGAAAGTCTAAAATCTGTCGGGAAACACAGATATTCTTCTTGGTTGGCCACAAGTTCCCACTTTATTAGAGATTAGAGATGTAAAGTAACTAAAAAAGAATGGATCCAGATTTATACGGATACAAAGACGACAATGTCTTCTGGTTATTCTGGATTACGCTCAGTAAGAGAAGATAACTTGAAGATCATGTGGACTGTTCGTCTTCTCCCCGTTGCCGCTCAGCTAGACGCACAAATGAATAGGGTGAGATGTGCCGACAACGGAACTCATTTTCATATTGATTTGCCATGAAAGTCTGAAACTATAAACTATTTCTATTGTTGGAAGTCCAAAGAAAATTGGGAAACTCAACTTCCAGACTTTCACCAAACTAATCACATAAAACTAAAAAGAGAACTCAACTTCCTGTATTTTTCAAGCAAATTACAGCAAACCGGTCAGACCCTTAGCAACAAACAAGTTCAAAGAGAGTTTTCCTATGGCTTCTAATGAATGCATTAATACTCTCACTTCTTTGTGTTGTCCTTATTCCAGCAAAAGAAAGAATCCTGCATAAAACATGGAACCCACTCCCACCACATAGCATACACTTCAGAAAGCCAACTAATGAATAATAGGCTATTCTCTTCAACTACAGAATTCCATCTCTCTTCAAAAATGTTTGTATCATCTATATTCCAGACACAATCATTACAATCTAATCCTTGTTAGGTACTCCACCAAGTTTAGAGGGGAGTTTCTTAGAATGTGTCAGCTGTAAACGATGCTTACAAAATGAAAAAAATAGTAATAATCACAACATTCATTGTTATGTCTTGATCATTTATGATGGAGACCGACTCTTTGCCAAAACACAGTAAATATTGATTAAAAACAAATGAATCATACTTCTCATCCGCCAACAAGGCTGGGGTAAATTACACTATTTTGCAATAGTTATCGACACCACTAAACATTTCAAAAACCATGGAATAATTTGTTGGTATGATAAGTGGTATCAAATATGATTGCATCACCAAACAATACACAGTCACCAACAAAAATTGGATCAGACCAAAACAAATGTGTCAAGCAACCATCTGAATCATTTTACTAAGAATAAAAGAATTTAGAATCCAAAATCTTCAAGCTTGCAAAACGATCTAACACCTGGTCAACATCATATTTAGATTATTCCTTTCTCTTGCTACTGAGGTGTCCATGAGCTTGTCTAATTGTAAATGTCAACCTTACATAACCACCAGACTTAGTTGCTATAAATGCAGGTTGTTTGGAGACATGTATATTTCCTTGACTCATAGGAGAAAGAATCTCTTTTTGAGTTTGTTCAAGAGATGAATTATACTTCAAGTAGCACATGTGAGCATCATCGACAAGATCATGATTGTGTTCATCAACAAAAGCAGTAACAATCCATTTGGATGAGGACTTGTCTAGTATAAATAGAATCATTGCTTTACACCCACACCTTTTCACAAAATGCTTATGCTTCTTGGACAACTTCTCATGTAAATCACCAACTTCATCACAGACATGGCTCAAAAGATCTTTAGATCTCTTAGTACGACTAACATGACCTTTCCTATCACAAACCAAATCTTTAGCAACCAAAATATTGGTACCTCGTTCATAACAATGATCATCTTTCCTAATATTAAACCCAATCATACAAGCATATCTAGAATAAAAGGATATGTCATCATCTAAACTTCCACATTCAAGTCCAATTCTAGGGACATCAGCTGAGGAAATAATATCAACATCTGCAGATGAAGAAGAATGAACATTGTCATCGTCATAATCAATAATAGAATTATTAGCATCAATATCAAGACTAGGATCCATAATAAAAGCAATCTATACAAAAAACTGCATAAAAACAATGTATAAATGATTAATAAATAGACACACAAAAATAAATTTCAGAAAACTTAAAAGGGGTGAGTTTGTTGGAATAAAATAGTTTAAAAAGACAGACAAATCAGGGTACATACTCATCTAAATATGTTTTTAATAAAAATACATTGCAGACAATAGAAAAATAACAAATTTCATTACTCTGTATATGTATTAAAATAGTAATTTCAAACAAGTACATTACAGTTACTAGACATATTCAGTAGGTTTCAGTGAAATGTGTCCAATGAGTATAAACTACTATATACTAAAGTGGAAAGTAACAATGTGAACCGGAAAGCAATTAAGTATTGTTCAGTTGTACTCCCAATAAAATCATGGATGGGAGAAATAACTATGATTAATTGATATTCATATCTGATGCTACAACTGATGACTAGATAGAAAAGAAAAAATGATTTTGTTTTAATTACAATCCCCAAATACACATGGGCTATATAGTACACGAATGCCAAATTCTTATTTCTTCTGCTCAACCCCACCACAAGAAAACACAACTGGAACATTAACGATCCCAAACACACCCAAAATAACTACACAACGACATCAGGATCAATTCAAGAAGAATAAAGACGATAATTGTCCATGACAGATAGGAAAAAATTATGGAAGAGATAGGGGATTCTTATTACCTGGTTGTCAACTGAGCAGCGTCATCGTCACCTAGGCCACATGCGCCTCCTATTCCCGCCACCAATAGAAGATCATCTGCACAATAACTTGACCTCCACACCACTCGTTATGTGACCATTTCTTTCTTTTCGATGACTAGGAATGAAGTTCCATGAGTAATCATAATGGAGTTTGAACGGAATTAGTAAGTTGTGTTTGAATTTCTAAAAGGGAGAAGTCGCCATCTTCAGATGAGAGGAATCAAGATTGGAGATCAACCGTTGGCGGAATCAGCAGAAGCGAAGCACATGAGTCAGTCGATGGAAAAAACAGCAAACTCAAACAAAGTGGGCTACTATAATAATTTTTCTAATTAATTACCAAGATGCCACCACATCTTAGAGATGGATAGCACTACTACAGTACCTACGTGAGTATTAAATGAACAACCTGTATATAAATACACAATATATATGAAGAGAGAGAGACTAGAATTCACTTGACTGTACTGATCACACCATACACGCAAGTAGTCTTCACTTGTGAAGACTGTTTTTTTGAGAAATGTCACAGTTGCTCTTCATTTTTACAATAAATACAACAAAAGTAAAGAATTTGAGCTCATTTACATGACTGTCAGTTAGTCACCCAATGACAACAAAATTGACATAGAAACCTACTTTCAATTGCATATCTTTTGTTGTACTTAGATGCATTATGTATAGTATGTAAACATGCTCAAATTATTTATATAGTTTTTTTCATATTACATGTAACAAGATCAATGGTATATTTATCAAAATAATTCTTTTATGATGGAAAATCACTTGAGTGTATCGTGTCTCTAGTAAACTACAATATATTCTAGCACGATCCCCCTCTCTATGTATTTATCTATGTATCTTTGTTTTCTCTCTCTCTTTCACTCTCTCTACATATGCAGTTGTAATAATTTCCATGGATGTATTATTATTATGTTAAGTCTCATTTTTTGGTATCAGGAAATCCCAACTAATAATAGGGGAAATCAAGCTGCCAAATGGCTTACTAGAAACTTTTGTAGATGAGAAGCAAGACCATATCCCCTTTAAATTTATTTTTTTGGGAAAATCTCGAATTTCCACTTTAGAGTTCTTCTCATTCCTAGTGTAAAAGATCTTATCCACTATGCAACAACCCCTCTGATTATCTAGACATCTCTTTTTAGGTCATGTATACCACAAGTAGACAAAATTGGATCTCTTATTCACGTGTTAATGGAAAATCTCTCATGTTCCCATTTTTTAGGAATTTGTTATGTCTATCCAGTGAATAAGCTGGTCAAAAGTGTTTGATTACAATTACATAGGATTTATATATAATGTATAGGTGTATATATGTACAGATATATACACATGTAAATAGAGTCAGGCTAGAATACACTCGAGTGTATCCGGAGCCGGAATATACTCAAGTACTTTTTCATGATGCAATATTTTTTTTGAAAATCTAATCTATTGATCTTATTAAACATCTCGTGAACAACTCATACGCAAAATTTGAGCACATTTGGATATGTATATCTCATGTTATGAAGACCGCAAAAATTATACATTTCAAATTAGTTTCGCACGTCGATTTTGTTGCCCTTGGATGAGTGACTTACACTCATCCAAATAGGCTCAAAATTTGTATGTAGCCTAGTTATAGTATGACGGTGAAGACCAATGGTTTATATTTTGCAAAAAATAGTCTTGATATGCAAGCACACTTGGGTGTATTCGTGTGATCCGTACACTCGAGTGTATTCTAGCCTGACTCCATGTAGATGTACATATTATATATACATACACATATACACATATAAATAGGTGTGTGTATATAACTCTTATATATATATATATATATATATATATATATATATATATATATATATATATGTGTGTGTGTGTGTGTGTGTGTGTGTGGATCTCTATTTGTACATATATTTATCTATCTATAAATTTAAATTGATTCGACCACTCTTATTTGTATTGACCATTTATAGCATGATAAAAATAATTCTTAGATTCATGTTAATCATGTACGTAGGAGGAGAATAGTGAAATAATAGAAACTCATGAACAATTAAACAAAATTAACAACTTGGTTCCCAATGACATGTATTAATTATTGACTCTTCGGCTTATTTGTTTGATTTAAAAAAAAACTCATCCTAAAAGTTATTTAATTTTTCTAGTGGTTTCCAAAACATCACTTCACTTTATCTCCTTCGATCTCCAGAACACTTGTTTCATAAAATCTCAGTTTCAAACAGAGTATTACTATCTTGATCAAGTTTTACTTTCTATAAAAGGTGAACTTAGCTAGTCATAATATACACAGAGACATATAAGGGAATTTGTTATCAATATAATGCCCTATAATGACATTATTTATTCTAGGTTGTGCTCCTTTAAATCTAAAAACTTGTCATATATCTACACGAAAAGTTATACAACCTTTTTTGTCAAAGATCTTTGTAAGGATCTATCACCAAGATCACAATATCAATATAAATAGTTATAGTCGTGATAAGATTTACCTTTAAAAGATTATCAAATCACCTCTGACAATTTTATCTATATGATATGATGCCTCTTCTTCATGTTGACATGCTACTTGGTATTCCCAATACATTTGAGTATTACATTTATTGCATCATTAAACAATTCATGTGGAAAAATATCTTAGTTGCATGAATAGATTATACTCAGAGAGGTTAGCATACTTTAAAATGTACATAGATTATATAATCTTGTCTTGAGATATATATCACGTTACATAGTTTTATTTTATAATTTTCTTCATGTACTACATGTTATTAAGTTTTTGTTTGCCTTTGTCCATTGATTATGGTCATTCCTATATCATGTAAGTCCTTTCCACTCAAAAATAAAGTCGTAGATGTTACAAAATCCTACTTATTATCCAAATGTTTTTTTTCCATTTGCAGTAATTTATATAACTCAAAAATTATTTGCTATCTTTTTTTCTTCATTTACTTTTTTTATGAATTATTCTTTGTAATTTTATCATATTTATTTTCCATCATCAACAATATGACAAGTTTCCTTTTCATTTGGAGTATTATGTCATATATCTTCCAAATTATAAATATACTGACATCTAAATACATTCTATCTACTAATTTATGTCATTCGAAACAACATCATGATTTCAACATGTAGATAAATATGTTTTCACGTGGGGATGTATATAAAGAAGAATATACATGGTATTTTTGAAGCAAATTATATCTAGAGAAATATGCAAAAAACATACGTTGCATTTACCACCAAAATGTATAATTTAATGATAAAAGACATGATTATTATCTTTCATATTTGAAATTTGAAATAATCTATTTAAAGATTAAAATAATTATAGCGTATTATGGACCATGTCGTCTAATAAATGATAAAATTGGATACATGAGTCATGCACAAAAATTATTAGTTGAAGGTAGTTTTTACTTAACATGGTTTATACCAAAGTAATATTAGACCATATTGTTTATTACGATGTTTATATATTTTTATTTTAAGAATATTAGTGAAAATAATTACTTTAGCACATAAAGTAGAACAAAAATGGCAGCAAATAATTAAATCTCATAGCCCCCACATCTAATATTAGGAAGAATGGTAAGCAATACCATTGAATATTTTAATTATAACATTTATCATGTTGAAAATAAGAGAAGAGGAGAAATAAGGAATGAGGTCTAAAAATCCATAATGACATGGTAAACAGATATATTTTTTTGTGATTTATTATCCCACATCAAATCACAAAGAATTTTAAAATTCTTTTATTTTGTTCATTTATTTCAAAAAAAATAATTTTTTATCTGTTCCTTGATGGTACTACTACTATTATCCTATCTTGACCTTCCTATAGAAACTTCTAATAAGTTATTTTTTCTTTGATAGTTAGAAAATCATCCTCAACGTCCCCTTCAGACAATAAATATTGCACTTTATAACATATAAAATGTCTCCCAATTACTGTTCATGACATCCCCACATCTTATACTTATGCTTCTGCCCACATATATTATGTTCTACCATGATCCAATTTTTAATGTAGTTTCTCCCCATCTCTTTTAGAGAAGTAACAAAGAAAACTTTTGGGGGATAATATTATCCTAAAAAATGATACCACTGTCACACGACAGGTCATGAAAGAATTCAATCGGTCGAGGTTTATTCGTTATAATGGACCAAAGAACAAGATAGTATAATTATTGGTTGATAATTTCTTCCCATTGTTCTTAAAACATGGTATTTCCTATCCAAGTGGGGTCAAACTATACAAATAAGCAACAACAGTCAAATCAACCTATTATTTATATGGCTATACCATAAGCAAAATATTTTCTTGTTGAGATCTACAACAATTGTTCAAATCATCAGTATAGGGTGTGTGTAAGATGATGTATGTCATTATCGTCACTACTAACTAGAAGAAAATTACATAGGAAAAATAATATACAAATTTTCATTCTTATTACAGCTTGATATACAAATCATATAGAACAAATAAGGCATCTAATTTGGCAAGTGGGGGAACTAGAGTTAACATATTCTCAATTCATTGAAAAAAATGGAAAGGGAAGTGCGTGAGACTCATTTGTTAATGTGGAACATCCTAGGCGAACTATGGTGAACCAAACATCCTTATATCATGGAATTATGGGCTATGCAACCACAGACCAATGTCATCCATGCATTTGCCCTTTTATTTCTCTGCTCTCTCTATCTTGTAATGATTATAGTTTGGTGTAGTATTGTTAATAGTGGAAATTGTAGTGCAGTATTCTATGAAGTCAAGTTGACCTAAACATTCATGCTCCTAACATATTCAATGGTTGCAGTGATATACTTTCTGTGGTGGAATCATCATCATCAAAAGGATCTATGACATTTTTTCATAAGATTTTCATGAAAATATAATAATAATAAAAATGACACATAAAATGAGAGGACTATTTAGACTTATAATTTTTTTATTAAAATGATATAGATGTACTCATAAATAATAAGTGCTTATCATGTGACTTAATTATGAGAAATAAAACAATATTGTAGATCACTCATGCACTATTCCTAAGGTGAACACTTTCGACTCTAAACTTGAAGGGGGACGTTTACATACAATTTTGTCCAATAGTAGTATACTTTTTTGCAAAGTTCATTGAAAGATCTATAGTGTTGTGCATACATACATTCATAAAAACCAATATTATTAGTAAATGTCATTCTAAAAGTTGTAGGAACTAGATATCAACAATATTTATGTATATATGTACTCATATTTGTGACAAATGTCAGCTTTTTGGTCCCACCACTGGCATTTGTGTCCATCATTTCATACATTTTTTGGAACAAAATTATGCTTCTTATTCGAGTTTGATTTATAGATCAAATTATATATTAATGAGATACTTAATAAATAAAATTATGCAAACTAATACAAAATCATCAGTTTGATACCAACACCCCACATAAAAACCATAGTCACTATTGAAACTTTCTCTTCTTTTGTTTCCTTAGCAAAATTACTCATCCAAAAATGGATGTTAATTGGTTGTAGTGATTATCAAGGCTCATCTTCTTTTGATATCATGTTTAACTTCTATATAGTTGTATAATAACACGTATTTCCTCTTTTATAGTACTAATGGTTATTAAGTAATTCTTCATATAATCATGGGAGTTCAAATAGTCGCATTAGACATAGAATAGAGATAGGAAATTGTAATTCCATATTTTTCCTCTGCATAGATGTATTTGTTTGTAAAATGTGATCATATAAATTTTGGATAACTACTATTTTATAAATATTTTGAAATTTTTCTATCACATTGGTCAAAAATATTTTTAAGAGTCTATTCCAAGCTCATAAGGTCCATCTAAAATTCTAACTCTTTCAAATTTCTCCTTTTTATGAATATCATCAAATATCATTTATGGTGATATCTCATTCTTATGTTTCTTTTTCTTCGTGTGTAAATGATACATGGTATGGAAAATATTTGTTGGTTTTATGCTTAATGTTTCATTCGATAATTAATGTGATAAAATTGTGTTTCTTTTATTTATAGATTGTACTTGCATCTTCTAGTAGAATGTCACATACACTTCGAGTGGATAAAATCTGTCTTATAAAAAATCTTTACTTGACATACTTCTTCCCTTGGTCTTTCCTTTGCTTGCTATATTTAATTGATTTATTTTCTCTACTTTCTAACTAAACATGGCATGGTGATCATGGTCATTCCAAACTAAAAGATACTATATCCACACCAAAACCATAATGGTTGATGATAGGTAGATATGATGTCATTAGAGATTCTCTATATGGTTTGTATAGTTATATTTTTTCGAAATCTAATCTCTCTAACAAATCATGGATTGTATCTTATAAATGTGTAATTAGTTATTTCATGTATTATTCTTGATAATGACATCTTGTTTATTTTTAATCATTACATTGCGTACAAATTCTTATTCAAATAATCCATATCTTGACACCTAAAGATTTTTTGCAATATACTTCTATTATCAACAACAATGGCATGATTACAGCTGTGTAAATCAAAAGCTATCTACATTTGGGTGTTATTTCAGTGATACTTATCCTATCGACTTGGGCTAGCTGAAATTCACAATTCGATATAAACAAATACAAGCAATGCATGTGTCTATTCAATGACACTATACAATGAAACTATAAAACCAGTGAAAATATGCTACGTAATAGGTTTTTCTAGGTGAATATAGATGAAAATCGAATTAAACTATTATGTAATCTTAACAACCATGAAGCCTATAAGTATTAATGAGAAAGTTAGATAGATGAGTCATGCCTAGGAATATAGTACATTAAGAGCGGTTGAAATATGTATTATTAACACCGAATTAATATTGACCATATACTTGAATAAGATGCCATTAAATTTTCTATTCCTCTATAATTATGAAAATGGTTAGTGCACTAACCTACATAAAATTAGATTGACTTAAAATATTGAAATATCCATGTTTCCAAATATTTGATAAGGAAGTTGTGATAAAAAATGTTTTATTTTTCCAAATAATGACATAGTAAACAAGGAAATATGTCTCAAAGACCACGCTAAGATGGTAAACAAAAATATTGTTAGACATTCACTTTCGTTTGATTTTTGCTAAGATTTCAGAATATGCACACGTGAAAGCATTAATTATTAGAAAAACAATTATGCATTCACTTGTTTCAATTATGTGAAGTTGTTATTCAAAGTAGTAAAACATTATTAAAGAATGAACTCATGATTTTTCTAGTGAAAATCATGATAATAAAAAGTTAACTTTGAAATATCAAAATTACACTTAATTTTGTCTTTCAAAAAATGAAGTTTCTCTTACAATATATTAAATGCCTTCAAACTATCAACACTAAGAGCTACAATTCCACCTCACAAATATGATGTTCAATCATGATATTAAGTTCCAAGAAATTTTTCTCGATATCCTTATCATTAATTAGATACTAAGATGAATATGGAGGGTGAGCATCCTTACAAAAAGAGAGGGTAATGCATCCTCATTGATGGGGGATCTAATGAGATCCTCCATGGATACATGATAAAAAGTATTCCCCACCACTACCACATGTGAAATAAATTTCAAATACATTTCATATCTCGAGCCAATTTATAAGTAAATTGCTACTGTTTGGGCTTCCAAGACGCTAGAATCATTGTACCTAAACTATTTATGCATACAATACCAATTTGTTACTTTTTTCAGCTATTGAGTTTGATAAAGAATTATGTTGGTGTTTTTTCCTAGACAAATTCACTAATTTCTAATCTTCTTTCTCTATTAAGATTTGAAATCATATTGTTTTCCATTACTCTATAAATATGGATCCTCAAATATTTTTGTGGTAGATCAAGAGACAAACTTTGGTAGTTTTTGTTGAAACTGCAAGGAGGGTAAGAAATCAACACCCTTATTATGGAAATGTGGAGTTTCTCTTAGCATAACAAAATATTCTATAAGAAAATAAGTCACTCACCAAATCTTATGGCGTTATTTGCATGTGGTGTGTGTGTGTGAGCTTTTGTGACTGTCTATGTGTGAAAGAGTGAGAGTCATTTGTGGTCACTCTCCCTATCAAAGCTATAGTTCATTTGTAAGAAAATTGTTCTGAAATATGTTTCCATCGTATACCTATTCTCATGGTAAACAAGAAGTAGGAAAAATTGCATCGGTTGATGTCATTCAATTAAGCATCCATGTATAGATAGTGAAACTCTTGTAGTGGGTCAACATCATGGATGGATCCAAAGAGGATAGAAAATGGATTTAAAGAATATATCAATCTACATATTTAGGATTTATTAAATAGATAGATAGATGGATAGATAGATAGATATATAGATAGATTCTTTGCAAACTCAGAGCGGGAAAACTAATATAACATAGTGTGATGTGTTATAAGCATAAACTATGAAATTTGTTACAGACAAACACCAAATCCCTGACCAATAATTATGAATCCCTTACCAATATGTTGTGGTCAAGGCAAATCCCTAACCAACATACACTAGCCAAAAGCTCAATGAGCAATGGTGCTTGGCCAGGTTGAATCCCTGACCAATACTGTAGTGACTGTCTCGTGAAAACAAGATCAACGAATGCGGAAGCGATTAACTAGCAATAGAATTATGGAAATTCACTAAAAATTAAAACTTTTCGTAAAGAGATCTATAAATGCAGAAACTCTTTCATAAAGAAACATGAAAAGTTGTTTACAGACTGACCCATCATTACATCTCTGTAATATTACATCTCGAGTATTACAAACATCTACTACCTTGTTAGCTGTACAAGGTAAGATACAAAAATCTCGAGGTATTAAGACAAAATTTCAGATTTATATTAAACATCTACTGACTCCTAGGACCTGAGAGCACAGAGACGACACATAGGACATTCTATCTACAAGACTTGACAGACAGTGTCTCCACCCGAGAATCACTGCTGTCCCTGCTGTTGTTGTTGTTGTTGTTGCTCACCCACTGAAGGGTTTCTTCCTCTTCATCGGCGATTACCTAAAAATTTAATCCCACGGGGGTGAGACAATTGAATAATTGTCCCAATGAGAGTTATAACTCTCCGCCAGAAGCATTGTTGTTGCAATTAGAGGAATAATACTGAGCAGTGGAATTATAATATTCGACAGCAGGCAATTCAATAAATAAACTAAGTAGAGCAGTAATCTCTATGCAATCATTTCCAATATAACTTGATTGAATGATAAGACAAGTAATCAATTAGGAATATGAAGAACATGTATACTAGTTATTCAACTAGAACATTATACACAATGTAACATCAATCATTATTTCTCGTAGTTCAACCTAAGCAATTATGCTATACGACTGATTACATTTTACAAGCATATTTATGCCCTGAGGAGTTGAGTTTCACCTCTCATACTCCAACCGACCATTACGAAATAACAATCGGTACCATAGATAGGTCATCAGAAGAGCCAGATTCCTATGACCTCATCATCCTCAGTCTGTGTGAGGAACAACATGCAGGACATCATTTGTCTCTGCTAAAATAGCTTTCCAGGGTATTCTGGCAACTTCGATGTTAGAGTTACAGTGGCATGTTGTACTCTCTTCTCCATAGAGGGATTTCTTATTTATCTCTCATCGATGTAGCATTAACAACATCATCGGGAGATTAGTGATACATCATCTTGGCATAAACATATAATGAAGGATTGAGAGATTAAAGGTACTTCTCACATAAAATCCTACATTAGGACGTAAGGATATTCGCGTCCATAACCCCCACAAACTCAAAAGTATGCTCTCCAGGAGTTCCCTTGGGAAAACCTGTTTCACCGTCATTAAACTTCTGATAATGATGGATCTATGGTCAGGGATCTACATGATATCATTATACTTGATTATTTAAGTACATTATGGAATTCTTTTAGCATCAGACATGTTTTCAAACATAAACCAATAAGACAATTGCTATAAAGAAAGAGTAATATTTGTATCAAGTTCATATCACATATTGTTGACATTGGGATATCAATCCCTAACCATCTCATCATTATGATTCAGGAATATGGGTATTCAAACCCTTAGATCATCAAAACACTTGTTACCAAGTAACATATTAATGACTTGATGGTAATGCAAATATTTCTCATTGCTCATATAGCCTATCAATCTCATATCTTACCTCTTACTAGGTAACATAACATATCATTACCTTCAAAACTTATAAAGTGCTATCATTGAATATGACATCATAGCTCTTACCTGGCTATGATTACTATTTCAAGAGAACCTACATGATTAGTACAAATAATAACAGACACATTATCTCTATATTAGCACAATACAAAGCATAGATAACTTTATTATTCAAGGCTTGCATCACCAAGCCCTTACCAGGGTTTAGGGTTTACCTTTTCAATTCAATTAGGGTTATTCAACCCCCTTAATGTTGAAAAGGCATAATGATTCTTTATTTCATACTCAAGTATAGAGTTTCATGCTTAAATGCATTACCCAAAATTAGTGTTTACTATTCATCTCATCACATTTCCCTAGATTAGGGTTTACTATTCATATTTCATCATATTCCCCTAGATTAGGGTTTACTATTCACATCATAGTGAATTAACTATCATTATGTATGAGGATTATTTCCATTAATGCCCTCAAATTAGGTTAAGATTCATTAGCCATCATAATTAGGGTTTTCATGATCTCACTATCAAGGATCATACCCTAATTAGTTATATTCTTACATATTGGAAGTGTATTACTTGATTCTTATGCATATAAGGTGTCTTCTCTCTCCTCATTCTATCAAATGATATTTACATCACTATTGATTAGGCTAAGTCAAATCAACCTTGTCATCATGGTTTATGTCATTACAATTATGGTCATTAAGGCTCACTTGTTCAAAGAGTATTAGTCACTCTATCCCATCAAGGGTACTTTTGTAATGATCACCATTGGTTGTAACCTACACTAATTCACTAATTACATAGTCTCTTAATCACCTTAGGTATCTATGAGGTTTAGGTTAATCAACTACTAAACTATCTTGACCACTAAGGCATCAAACGATCTTGACCTTTTTAGACCTCAAACGGTCTTGCACACAAACTCCCCAAACGGTCTTGAACTAACCTTGAAACCGTTTGGTCCCTTTGACTTTTGAAACCGTTTAATAAAATGCATACTCAAGACCGTTTGCACAAGATGAGGTGAAGACTGTTTGGTCTTGTTGACCGTTTGGCCAACTTTGACTTTGAAACCGCATTGGAAAAATTGATCTTGGAACCGCATGAACACCAAATGGTTTGGGATCGTTTGTTCCCAAACGGTCTTGATACCGTTTGGTCCCAAATGGTCTTGAGACCATTTGGTCCAAACCACCTCAAAACCGCATGGACAAAAAAAATGTCTCAACCACTTCAATTGAGTTAGGGTTCCCAATGTTGAACCCATCAATCGTTCATGCACTTGTTAGTCACTTATCAATTGAGTCAATTAGGTCAACCCTCAACTGATTTGACCCTCAATTGTACCTCAATTGATCACTAATTAGGGCTTGGATCAATTGGATTATAATTTGGAATTTATTACCCTTCAACATGTACCAACATGAGTCTAATTGACATTGAAACCATGGAACCATCAATAATTTTTGGTCATGACCTGACCCCAAACCGTCTTCGGATCGTTTGGATGACCTCCAAACGGTCTTGAGACCGTTTGCTCCAGTCAACATAAAAACTAACCCAACCTATTAAGGTTTGACTCATTGATTTGATCATTAGATCACTGATCAATTATACTTCAACTTGCTATCCTAAGATTTCCAACCACTTGACCATAGTCAACCCTAGACCTCCAAACGTTCTTGGGTGACCCCAAAATGGTCTTGGGATCGTTTGGATATCCTCCAAATGGTCTTGATACCGTTTTCCCATTATTTCATCAAAAACCAAGTCATTCTCTTAAGGGTTGAACCCTAGATTTGGTCACCAAATCAGTACTTAATTGTTCAACAACTTGATATCATTGGACCCTCAATTGGTCAACCCTACTTAACCCTAGACCTCCAAATGGTCTTGGGTGATCACCAAATGGTCTTGAGACCGTTTGGGTGATCTCCAAACAGTTTTGAAACCATTTGGGCCACTCAACCCAAACTTCAACATGATTGTATTATTGAAATCAGCAACTAACCCGATTAGGGTATAGGTATCTAATGTGCCTTCAATTAGTGATTCTCATGGAATTACTTGATGATTTTTGATATGCGATTAGTTCACATTAATATAAACATGACTCCAAACGGTCAACGCCTGGTCAACCCTTCCAAACGGTCTTGGACCGGTTGTTCCCAAACGTTCTTGTAAAATCATTTGCTTTCAAACGGTTTTGAAACTGTTTGCTCCAAACGGTTTGGCAAACCGTTTGAGCAAGATTGGGAGACCGTTTGCTAAAGCAAGTTTGTGGATAAACTTTGGAATTAACGTCATCATCTTCTACCTCAAGAACAGGGGCTGTTCTTCAGGAAATTACTTGAAAGAACACACTAAGGTGTCTAAAGAACAAGAACAAGCAACGATTCTTGGAGAAGAAGATGCATTAACAAAACTTAAGGGTTAGAGTTATAAAAACCGCCTCTAGGACTGATCCAGAGCTCCAAGCTTCGTATCTTTAATGGTGGATGAAGATCCAAAGGTTTCCCAAGGTCCGTTCTTCAAGTTTTGGATGGAGAAGAAGGCTAGAAGGAAGAATTGTGTAAAGAAAACCAATAAACCAACCTTGTATTAGGATTCCCACATGGATTCGAGATATGTGATGGTCCTTACTTACCAAACAAGCTTGCTCGTCTTTATTCTGGTCTAGAGCTTCTTCTTGGTCGGTCCAAAGAAAGAAGATAAGAAAAATAAACTAAGGGAAATGTTCCCTTGCTTTGTGGAAAAAGGGTGCTATGTATATTTTTGGATATTTTCAAGGAAAAGAAGTTTATCTCTTTTATTTCTTAATCATATCCACCATGGCTTGCCCCCTCCATGGCCACGTTTCTTCCTCCTAATCACATGCAAAACTACTCCCTTATACAAGGTTAAAAGGAAAAGAAACCAAACTCCTTATATGTTATACATGTATAAAACGACCATTTTGCTTAAAACTTTCTTATTTAAATATTAAGGTTATCTTTCTTACTTGATTATTCAAATGAGGCGCCCCTCTCATTTCCTTTGCTCTACTTGATGCCAAGAAACATGAGAGATACTCTAGAGGTTATACTTTACATGTTGGACCCTAGGTTTTGGGTAATTTGCACATTACACCAAAACTAGGTTTTAAAGCACAAGGATTGCTCTACAAGCTACATCTTGGTGCTCAAGCTTGGAGGATCCCTACCACTAGATCATATTCATTATTATGATGTCTTATCATCAGAGGAACATCTTAATGTGTGCAATTTTCAAGTTAACCCCTCTACTTGGGTAATTTGCACATTAGTCCATATTTAACAAAACAATATTGCAACATTATTCAAAAAGGACTCAAATAGAAATATGTGTTCCTTAGAAGCTTTAATTACATTTCAAAAGATAACCACAATCATCCAATTACATATTTAAGCAAAATACCTAGGGTTAGTTCATAACCCAGGTCAGGGATGTTACAAATTATCCACCCCTTACAAGGATTTTGTCCCCAAAATCAACAAAAACATATTAAGAGAAAAGAGCAGGGTATTTCCTTCTCATCTCTTCCTCTAGTTCCCATGTGGCTTCTTCAACACCACAGTGATTCCAGAGGACTTCTACAAGACTTATATCTTTCTTTTTCAGTTGTTCAATTCTTTTATCAAGAATTGATACAAGTCCTTCCTCATAAGACACATCATCATTCAACTCTATTTCCATAGGTTGCAGAACTGATTCTGTATCAGGATGACATTTCCTAAGCATGGAAATGTGGAACACAGGGTGTAACTTCTATAACTCTGGTGGTAACTCTAGCTTATAAGCTACTCTTCCAATCCGTTCAATGATTGGATAAGGCCCCATAAACGTAGGAGCTAACTTTACTTTCCTTCCAAAACTCAGAACTCATTTCCAAGGTGAGACTTTGAGGTACACTTTATCTCCAACCTAGAATTCTAAAGGTCTACGACGCTTATCAACATAAGATTTCTGCCTATCCTGTGCAGTCTTTATCTGTTGTTGTATTACTTTAATCTTCTCGGTGGTTTACTGCACAAGATCATGACCTAAAAGTTGACATTCACCGGTTTCATACCAACATAGGGGTGATCTACAACGTCTACCATATAAAGCTTCATAAGGTGCCATGTCAATGCTATGTTGATAGATATTATTGTAGGAAAACTCTATCAAGCTCAGATGCAGATCCCAGCTTCCTGTAAACTGAAGAACACATGCTCTAAGCAAGTCCTCCAAGGTCTATATACTCCTTTCTGACTGTCCATCAGTCTGTGGATGAAAGGCTATACTAAACCTTAACTGTGTGCCTAAAGATTTATGAAGGCTCTCCCAAAAATGACCCGTAAACGGGGGACCTCTATCAGAAACAATGGTAACTGGGACTCCATGCAGCCGCACTATCTCATCGATATATAATTTTGCTAACTTCTTAGCAGAATAGGTTGTTTTGACAGGCAAGTAATGTGTTGTCTTCGTCAACCTATCAACTATTACCCAATTGTAATCATGCCCTTTTCTTGTCCTGGGTAGGCCAACAACAAAGTCCATGGTTACATGATCCCACTTCCACTGTGGTATGGGTAAAGGTTGCATTGTTCCTGCAGGCTTCTGGTGTTCAGCTTTAACTTGCCGACACACAGGACACCGCATAACAAACTCAACAACGTCTTTCTTCAAACCAGGCCACCAATACATATCTTTTAAGTTTCAATACATCTTGGTGCTTCCTGGATGCATATCATACATTGAAGAATGAGCTTCTTCCAAGACTAGCTTCCTCAAGTTATCCACATTAGGCACTATCATCCTACCATGATAACAAGACACTTGATCATCTGAATCATGGAAACCATCTCATTTCTCACTACCATACTCTGATCTAATAAGTTCAACTGCAGCATCAACTTGTTGTGCTTCCTTGATCTGCTGTCTCAAAGTAGGTTTTATATGCATCTCAGCTAACAACCCGGCTAACAATGATACTTTTGACTGTACATTGTCTTTCCTTAAGGAGATACAAATATCTCTCCTAGAGCATATGAAAGAGTTCAGTTGTGCTCTATCTAGGGCTAGTGTTGCTGATTTCCTACTCAAAGCATCAACAACTACATTGGCCTTCCCTAGATGGTAATCAATTGTACAATCATAGTCCTTGATTAACTCCATCCAGCGGCGTTGCCTCATGTTAAGCTCGTGCTGAGAAAAGATATACTTAAGGTTCTTATGATCAGTGAAAATCTGGAAGGTCTCTCCATAAAGATAATGTCTCCAGATTTTCAAGGCATGAACTACAGCAACTAACTCTAGATCGTGTGTCGGATATCATGTTTCTTAAGCTGTCGAGAAGCAAAATAAATCACTTGTTTATCCTGCATCAACACACATCTTAGTCCATTCTTAGAAGCATCACAGAAAACTATATATCATTTTCCTTGTTCAGGTAACACAAGTACAGGTGCACTTGTCAACCTTTCCTTCAACAACTGAAACGATTGTTGACACTCATCACTCCAAACAAAAGGAACATCCTTCCTGGTCAACTTAGTCAAGGGTAAAGCTATAGAACTGAAGTTCTTAATGAACCTCTGATAATAGCCTGACAACCCTAAGAAACTACGAATCTTCGTCGGTGTCTTTAGTTGCTCCCATTATAGGACAGACTCTACCTTTTTAGGGTCAACATGAATACCCAAGGAAGATATTACGTGTCCAAGAAAAGAAACTTCTGGTAACCAAAATTCACACTTGCTAAACTTAGCATATAACTTATGCTCTCTTAGCAAAGTTAACGTCTGACGAAGATGTTGTTCATGCTGTTGAGCATCTTTACTATAGATCAGGATGTCATCTATGAAGACAACAACGCACTGATCGAGAAAAGGTCGGAAGATTCTATTCATAAGTTCCATAAATGCAGCTGGGACATTTGTAAGTCCAAACGACATAACTGTGAACTCATAGTGACCATATCTTGTCCTAAAGGAAGACTTAGGTATGTCACCATCCTTAATACACAGCTGGTGATATCCCGACCTCAAATCTATCTTTGAGAAGACGGTTCACCATGAAACTGGTCAAAGAGATCATCAATCCTCGACAGAGGATACTTGTTCTTTATTGTTACTTTATTTAACTGTCTGTAATAAATGCACAACCGCATTGACCCATCTTTCTTTTTAACAAAGAGGACCAGAGCACCCCAAGGTGAAGTGCTCGGTCGGATGAAACCCTTCTCAAGCAACTCTTGCAGTTGTTTCTTGAGTTCTTCCATCTCAGCAGGTGCCATCCTATACGGTGTTTTTGCTATAGGTTGTGTGTCCGGGATTAGATTAATTTCAAAATCTATCTCTCGGGGAAGTGGTACACCTGGAAGTTCTTCAGGAAATACATCTACAAATTCCCTGACTACAAGAACTTTAGCAGGGTTATGACTATCCATGGTAGTATCTACCACATGGGCCAAGAATGCATAATATCATTGCCTCATCAACTTCTCAGCAACCATATCTGACACAAGACATGTGGGTAGAATCTTTCATTCTCCTTGAAAGATCCATGTGCCACACTCATCAGCAAACACAGCTTCCTTGGACTCCCAATCCAACATAACGTTATACCTTTCTAAGGTATCCATTCCAAGGATTATATCAAATCCATGCATCTCAAGTGGTATTAGATCTACTTGAATGCGATGTTCATAAAAGAAGAGAATGTAGTGAGAACATACCTCCTGCAACACAACAGATCCCCTCAATGGAGTTTCTAACAACAAACTATATGCTCTATGACTTGTAGTCAAGTTGCAGTCAAGAATCACTCTCTGAGTGATAATGGAGTGCGTAGCACCCGGATCAATTAAAAAGAATACAACAAAAATATGTAGACATATTAGAATATAACAATTCCATCTAACCTGCCACAACCAAGGGTTGATCACTGCATCAGGTGGATTCATCGCATAGAATCTCGCCTCCGTCTGTGGTTGATTCGATGCTCGATGACTAGGTGTCGACGATCCATCTTGGGACGCTTGTCCACATCCTCTAGCGTTACCTGGAAACTGTCGCCTTTGGGATCCTTATTGACTCTGCCTCTGGGGTTGAGTCACACTCACTTCTCTGGCTCTGCAGTCCTTCATCAGATGTCCCATCTTTCCACATATATAACAACTTCTGTTCAGTTGTTGTGGTCTGGGTGGTCCTATAACTGACATAGATGTTGAACTATGAGCTCCTTCTAGTGGTAGGCTTCATTCTCTACCCCTATTCGACATCCACTGTGTCTGAGTATTAAATCTAGGTGGTGGTGTAGGTGCAGAAAATCTAGGTTTCTTGAAATCTTTAGATGAGGATCCTTGGAACTGGGGATACATCCTCTTCTTCTAGGTTTGTCTTTTCTCTGCCACAGACTGCTCTATCCTCCTGACTGACTCCACAAAGGTAGCAAACCTTTCCCTATTCTCCAGAGCAGACACAGGAGTAGTCAATTCAGCGTTTAACCCTTTCTCGAAACACCTACTCCTTTCCTCATCTGTGGTTTCCATGTGCGGACAGAACCGCAACAGCTCCATGAACTTAGCCTCGTATTTGCTAATGTTCATAGGTCCCTGCCTTAACCTCTCAATCTGAGAGATTTTCTCATCCACAAACGTCTTAGGGAAGTATCTATTGATAAATTCCCATTGGAAAGCTTCCCATTCAATCTCCACACCTGGCCTTTTCTGTTCTTCCATGGTCCACCAGTGACCAGCACTCCCCTTGAGAAGATACACAACATGTCTAACCTTCTCAGCTTCTGGGATGTTCAGGATTCTAAAGGCCTTCCCTAATTCAGTTA
The DNA here is from genome assembly GCA_963693085.1 of Alisma plantago-aquatica. NCBI lineage: Eukaryota > Viridiplantae > Streptophyta > Magnoliopsida > Alismatales > Alismataceae > Alisma > Alisma plantago-aquatica. The sequence goes on along the minus strand of OY856410.1, from coordinate 726,033,035 downwards.
ACCTCAAATCAGCATCTGCAGGGTCAGCTGTTCCCGCATACTCTGTGGCTCCAACTCGACAAAGTCGTTCGAACATCTTGCCGACTCCTTGTCCTTCAGGATGGGTAGGTGCCCTAGGTGTAGGTATAGGCATCCTATCAGTCATATGTGTCATGAAAGTCATAAACTGTCCAAACATGGCTTGGACGGCTAGGTTCCCCATGTCAGTTGGATTGAACTGGGGTGGTTCAGGTACAGGTTCTTCTATGTCTGGGTTTCTTGCATCTCTCCTATGTGCAACAACACTACTCTCTGCAACATGTTCTTCATGTGGTCCATACATCCTTAGTTTTATCTTCTCCCCCTAAATGAGCAGAAGATACTATCAGACATAGTAGAAGACACTTAGAACAGACTCAACAACCTAAGTCCTATGTCTCTATAGACTCAGCGAACCTAGAGCTTTGATATCACAATTTGTAGCGACTGTCTCACGAAAACAAGATCAACGAATACGGAAGAGATTAACTAGAAGCAAAATTATGGAAATTCACTAAAAATTAAAACTTTTCATAAAGAGATCTATAAATGAAGAAACTCTTTCATAAAGAAACATGAAAAGTTGTTTACATACTGACCCATCATTACATCTACGTAATATTACATCTCGAGTATTACAAACATCTACTACCTTGTTAGCTGTAAAGGTAAGATACAAAAATCTCGAGGCATTAAGCCAAAATTTCAGATTTATATTAAACATATACTGACTCCTAGGACCTGAGAGTACAGAGACGACACATAGGACGTTCTATCTACAAGACTCGACAGACAGTGTCTCCACCTGAGAATCACTATTGTCCCTATTGTTGTTGTTGTTGTTGTTGTTGTTGCTCACCCACTGAAGGGTTTCTTCCTCTTCTTCGGCGATTACCTACAAATTTAATCCCATGGGGGTGAGACAATTGAATAATTGTCCCAACGAGAGTTATAACTCTCTGCCAGAAGCATTGTTATTGCAATTAGAGGAATAATATTGAGCAGTGGAATTATAATATTCAACAGCAGGCAATTCAGTAAATAAACTAAGTAGAGCAATAATCTCTATGCAATCATTTCCAATATAACTTGATTGAATGATAAGACAAGTAATCAATTAGGTATATGAAGAACATGTATACTAGTTATTCAACTAGAACATTATACACAATGTAACATCAATCATTATTTCTCGTAGTTCAACCTAAGCAATTATGCTATACGACTGATTACATTTTACAAGCATATTTATGCCCTGAGGAGATGAGTTTCACCTATCATACTCCAACCGACCATTACGAAATAACAATCGGTACCATGGATAGGTCATCAGAAGAGCCGGATTCCTATGACCTCATCATCCTCAGTCTGTGTGAGAAACAACATGCAGGACATCATGTGTCTCTGCTAAAATAGCTTTCCAAGGTATTCTGGCAACTTTGCTATTAGAGTTACAGTGGCATGTTGTACTCTCTTCGCCATCGAGGGATTTCTTATTTATCTCTCATCGATGCGGCATTAACAACATCATCGGGAGATTAGTGATACATCATCCCGACATAAACATATAATGAAGGATTGAGAGATTAAAGGTACTTCTCACATCAAATCCTACATTATGACGTAAGGATATTTGCGTCCATAACCCCCACATACGCAAAAGTATGCTCTCCAGGAGTTCCTTTGGGAAAACCTATTTCACCATTGTTAAACTTCTGACAATGATGGATCTATGATCAGGGCTCTACACGATATCATTACACTTGATTATTTAAGTACATTATGACATTCTTTTAGCATCAGGCATGTTTTCAAACATAAACTAATAAGACCATTGCTATAAAGAAAGAGTACTATTTGTATCAAGTTCATATCACATATTGTTGACATTGGGATATCAATCCCTAACCATCTCATCATTATGATTTAGGAATATGGGTATTCAAACCCTTAGATCATCAAAACACTTGTTACCAAGTAACATACTAATGACTTGATGGTAATGCAGATAGTTCTCATGGCTCATATAGCCTATCAATCTCATATGTTACCTCTTACTAGGTAACATAACATATCACTACTTTCAAAACTTATAAAGTTCTATCATTGAATGTTACATCATAGCTCTTACCTGGCTATGATTACTATTTCAAGAGAACTTGCATGATTAGTACAAATAATAACATACACATTATCTCTATATTAGCATAATACAAAGCATAGATAACTTTACTATTCAAGGCTTGCATCACTAAGCCCTTACCAGGGTTTAGGGTTTACCTTTTCAATTCAATTAGGGTTATTCAACCCCCTTAATGTTGAAAAGGCATAATGATTCTTTATTTCATACTCAAGTATAAAGTTTCATGCTTAAAGGCATTACCCAAAATTAGAGTTTATTGTTCATCTCATCACATTTCCCTAGATTAGGGTTCACTATTCATACTTCATCATATACCCCTAGATTAGGATTTACTATTCACATCATAGTGAATTAAGATTATACTATCATTATGTATGAGGATTATTTCCATTAATGACCTCAAATTAGGTTAAGATTCATTAACCATCATAATTAGGGTTTTCATGATCTCACTATGAAGGATCATACCCCTAATTAGTTATATTCTTACATATTGGAAGTGTATTACTTGATTCTTATTGATATAAGGAGTCTTCTCTCTCCTCATTCTATCAAATGATATTTACATCACTGTTGATTAGGCTAAGTTAAATCAACCTTGTCATCATGGTTTATGTCATTACAATTATGGTCATTAAGGCTCACTTGTTCAAAGAGTATTAGTCACTCTATCCCATCAAGGGTACTTTTGTAATGATCACCATTGATTGTAACCTGCACTAATCCACTAATTACATAGTCTCTTAATCACTTTAGGTATCTATGAGGTTTAGGTTAATCAACTACTAAACCATCTTGACTACTAAGGCATCAAACGATCTTGACCTTTTTAGACCTCAAACGCTCTTGCACACAAACTCCCCAAACGGTCTTGAACTAACCTTGAAACCGTTTGGTGGTGTTGACCGTTTGGTCCCTTTGACTTTTGAAACCATTTGATAAAATGCATACTCAAGACCGTTTTCCCAAGATAAGGTGAAGACCGTTTGGTCTTGTTGACCGTTTGGCCAACTTTGACTTTGAAACCACATGGGAAAAATTGATCTTGAAACCCCATGAACACCATGTGGTTTGGGATCATTTGGTCCCAAACGGTCTTGAGACCGTTTGGTCCAAACTACCTCAAAACCGCATGGACAAAAAAATGTCTCAACCACTTCAATTTAGTTAGGGTTCCCAATGCTGAACCCCTCAATCGTTCATGAACTTGTTAGTCACTTATCAATTGAGTCAATTTGGTCAACCCACAACTGATTTGACCCTCAATTGTACCTCAATTGATCATCAATTAGGGCTTGGATCACATGGATTAGAGTTTGGAATTGATTACCCTTCAACATGTACCAACATGAGTCTAATTGACATTGAAACCGTGGAACCATCAATGAATTTGGTCATGACCTGACCCCAAACGGTCTTGGGATCATTTGTATGACCTCCAAACGGTCTTGAGACCGTTTTCTCAAGTCAACATCAAAAAATAACCCAACCTATTAAGGTTTGACTCATTGATTTGATCATTAGGTCACTGATCAATTATGCTTCAACTTGCTATCCTTAGATTTCCAACCACTTGACCATAGTCAACCCTAGACCTCCAAACAGTCTTGGGTGACCCCCAAACGGTCTTGGGATCATTTGGATATCCTCCAAACGGTCTTGAGACTGTTTGCCCATTATTTCATCAAAAACCAAGTCATTCTCGTAAGGGTTGAACCCTAGATTTGGTCACCAAATCAGCACTTAATTGTTCAACAACTTGATATCATTGGACCCTAAATTGGTCAAACCTACTTAACCCTAGACCTCCAAACGGTCTTGGGTTACTGGGGTTTGTCCTTTACCTCTTGGCTTGCATGGCCATAAACCACATGCAACCTCATCTTAAGCATCTATTGCCATTTTCCATGGTGTATCATGATTTCTTGTATGTCATGATTCTTTTAAGATTGATTCCTTTGAAATCCTAAACCACTCTAGTCGAGGTTTCATCACCTTCTTTTCCAAAGAAGTGCATTTGAGGTTCTACCACCCTCTTTTCATTGCATCAAGGGCTATACTGGCTAAGCAAACAACTCTTAACTTTTCAACGCATCTTGTTACATATGAGTGTTATCCAAACACCTCTCCTTTTCAAACTTAGGGTTAGCCAAACAAACTCTTCTAAATTCTAGTCAACCAAGTCTTAATCAGATCATTCATTATCACTTCACATCCTTAGGTAACATTACACTTCCATGTATTTTTCTTATCATGTCACCTTAAACTATATGTTCATCTTCATGGTGTTCAAACTCATTCAGGTATATCTTGTAAGTTTCACATAGCTCATGATAAAAACATCCTCATAAGGGGCCTACCTCATTTCTCTTAGTGTTTACAAACCATCTATGTATCATTCATTCACTTTACCATGGTAAGATATCTCCTCTTTTCCCATTTCTTGTGGCAACGTTCCAACCAACATCATCTCTTATCCTTGGTGTATGACATGCATAATGTCCTATCTCTCACCCCCATAACAAGAGGAATTAAGCATTTGGCTGCAGTCCAAATACAGAGTTCCTCCTATTCCAAGAGTAGAGATGGTACATCCCACCTTGCCAGTACACCTTTAAATCTAAGTTGCAATGTTCCACATATGTCTCTTTATCACAAACACCATGATATCAGACTAGTCTTGAACCTACTGAGGTTTATATCCTTGGTCATTTCCTCTAGGTCTATAGGGTACCGACTCTTTTGGGGTCATCCCTCTTCCCTCATGCATCCAGAGAGTGCCCTACTCATCTACCCTTTGGGTCCCATGAGTTCATGAAGGTGATCAATCTCCTAACCCATGGCCCTAAGACAATGATAGTTGTTACCTCCCGACCCTATGGTCATGTGCAACTGGGGAATTAGGCAACTCCTACCTTCATCGGACTTATCCCTACCTGGCCCTAGGATAGGCTTAGGATTCTCCATCGTAGTACATGTTCACTTAGAACCTTACCCAAGTCTTCCTCATCTCTCTTTCTGCATTCATGGGCTGGCCTTCATCCTTTCATCGGGATCATGGCAAGCTACAAACCTTGGTCACACCCCTTACTGGTTACCTCCATGGTAACACATTCATATGCAATTAGAGATGGATATCTATGGGTCTACAGGTTCATTCTCATATCATGTACTTTTCTCTTAACTTCTCAAGATCCTATGAGACCTCTTTAGGTTACCCTAAACCAACAAAACTGATATACACCCTACCAAAGGGGTCCCTCTCCCAAGATGGGACGAAGACTATTTCCAAGGTCACAAAAGCTCTTAGGTCCAGGGTTTACATCCACACGAGCCTACTTAACCCTAGCAAACCATTAAGGCACATACAGATCACTTATTGAACTATACTAGGTCATACTTGTCCTCTTTCCTCAATGCTGGATCAAGGTCATACCTTCCTTTATCATCAACCTAGCTATGAGGGGTTCATTACTCATACCTTAAACTTTAGGGGCTTCTCTTTGCCTCTATTCATGAGGTGTACCAAGCTCGAAACTATAGCAACTTAATTCTCATCATGAGCATTAGGTATACAACTTCCTCTCTCAGGCCTAGGAACCCTAGGTTCACTTTTAGGTGTCCAACTTCACGCTCTATCTCTAAACCATGAATCAACTGGCAAAAGGCATCTCATGCACTTCTTATCATCCTTCTTCCCGATCAACACTTAGGTTTGGGTCCTCCTTAAGGACAACTAACAAGGTACAAGGCCTCATAGCCTGCTACCATGCTTTTCTAGGTCTAAGGAACTCATCTTCCTACCGTAGCCACATAGGCACCAGATGCTTCATCTTCTATCTCTAGGGTTCAGTCCCTCTAAAGGCAACCAAGATATCCTCAACCTTCAGGGATCGATCATGAAGCAACCACTATCATCCGTAGTTCGGGGTTTTAGGCTTCCAACCTTCTTGTTGGGTTTCCTGCTCTCTCTAGGGCTAACCCTACATTCAACCTCACCATTAGAGGTCCTCTCTTCATGAAGGTCCAACCTCAAAGGAATGCTTTACACAGGTGAAGCCTAGGTTTGAACTTATGGTTGCTCAAGATCATCCACGACCCTTTATGCTCCATCATGATTCCTTATCCAGGATTTCATCCTACCGTCAGCACCATGACGTGCCCTAGGTGCCAGCTATACCCTTCTTGCACAAGCCCATAGGGTTTCTAAGGTCCTTCACTAACCTCATCATCTAAGGAGTTATCCTTTACCCTGACATGCACGATCCTTCCCAGGGTTGGGTTGCCAAAGGTGTTAGGTTATCCATGGATCATATGGCATCCCAAAGGCATGTCCCTTCAAACACCTGGTCCAACTCATCTCTCTCTAACCATCACTTAGGGTTAGGGTAAGCATCATCCTCAGAGGATGTGCCAGGTCTCTACTTGCAATGGAGATCTCTATCTCCAAGACTAACTTATCCTCCTGACAAGAAGGTCTACTCTCAGGTCTATTCTGAGGACATGACAACTTATGTCATACGACCTAAGCATGTATCTATTCTTTAATTTGCACTTAATCTATTAAGCTTATGTCCATGACATTTTATTTACATGCTTTTCATTAATTGATGGAGGATTCCCTTAAACCTTATTAACCTTACTCATACCTCAGGAGGATGAGGAGAAGAAAGAAAACCCCAATCTTTTAGGTCCTTATCAGAATTTTATGATGAGAAGGGATAAATGAGATGAGAAGTCCTAAAGGTATCTTATTTCGATTCATACCCTAAGACTTTGGCCAGGCGGTCACACGGGTCCGGGAGTCCTTGTATTCTGACTAGCGATGCGGAGGAAATTTTTTTCCAGCCCCCGGTCGTGATCCCTTTCTAGACACCTCCATCTTTCAGATACTCCTCTAATAACTCCCTCGGGTTCTATGGAGTTTGTAAAATTTAATAATTATTAATGGTTAAATGAGGAACCTACGCTCTAATACCAAATGTTACGACCCCACCTCCCGATAACCCCCAATTAAGGGAGACCGAGAGGTCGAAGCCGCACCCATGAATTCTGGATCAAAGGTTCGACAATTAACTAAGAATAATTATCAAATTTTAACATACTAAACTGAAAAGCTGTAAGAAAATAAACTTTGCATACCTTTTGAAACTTTGGATTTCTAACTTCTATCCACTTAATGATTCTATGCTAACTAATCCTCCTTGTATTTTAATTTCTTCATGTATTTCACAAGTGCCACTTCACTATTTGTCCTTTTGGCTTGTACCTAAAACTCCAACAAATAAAACGTCGGTCAGCCGAAGCTGGTATGTGGGGGAAACAATAATCATTCAATTATCTATAACAATGTATCACATTCAATTATCATTTAACAAACAAGTTTACGTTTTAAGTATAACTACGCGATCCATGTGTACCCTATCCCCTGCGATGTCCCTGCAGTGGACATGGATACTACCTCCCATGTGGTAGATTCCCATTTTACCCCTCATGACTTCACCTAACAGGTGAATCAATTTCTAGGGCTGAGTCACATGGCACTACCCGTAGGTAGCCCACTCCTTAACTCATGGTATGCTAAGAGTCTCATGGCACTACTCATGTGTAGCCCAGTTTCTAACTCATGATACCCTAGACCTTGCTCTAGGTTATCCTTAGCCTTTGAATAGCCACAGGGGTGGACTCGAATCTAGCTAGTTATACATATATACTCATAGTGATAGCCATAGTCACTTTATAGTTGCATGAATTAAAACATCCAACAGTTATTTCATGCATTGAGGGAAACGTCGATACAAACCTCGGAAAAACTAATCGGTATAGTCATAAGCGTAACCACATACCTGTGATTGCAGAACTGTGCAGGACATCATATGTACTTTAAGAATATATCCAATCATCCAAGAAACCAGCAATTAATCTGAAACATTCATACTACATATGTGTCACCACGTATTCACGCTACCTTACTCAAATATAGATTCATTCCTAGACTAGGGTTTAGATTTATCTCATGTTTGGATAAGGAGTTAGGGTTACAAATCCTAATCCTATTATATCACGATTGCTAAGATTACCATCTCACTTATGCGTATCAGGTTACATCTTAAACATATTAGACTACATGTGGCACCTAAATCACATCACTATCATTAAGATCACAACAAGATGTCCATGTTGGTTGTAAAACCCCAAATCAGCATGAATAAGATTATTAACTTAGAATAATCAATTATTCATCTTTATCAAGAATTTCTTCATTATACATAACAAGAGCAGGTATTATCTTAACATGAACGAACCTACCCAATTAAACATCAAATTATGCAAAAATCTAGGTCTTCCATTAGGTTAATCACATTATCACATGTATTGTATATACTCTTAGAGCAAGAAGCATAATCATGTTCTGATAGTATTTTATTTGGGTTGTACTCAATTTTCTGATCAATTTGATATATCACTTAACCATCATTAGATAACCCTATTTAATTCTATGGCAGCAACAAGATAGAACTAATAATCACCTTTAAATAGGGAATTACCAATCTTTAATTGATTTGGGCCGGTGGGCTAGCTACTTGGTCCTGCTGCAAAACGGCCCAGCCAGGGAGGCACGTTCAGTAGCAAGGGAATCGGGTCCCTTCTTTCACCCTTCACGTGATTAATCCTCACGATCTCCCGCTTGCGCAGGGAAGACTGCGCCGCGGCCTCCGCTGGGTGGAGAACATCCTCATCACCCCTCAAGCTGCAGGTCGACCTTCCTCATGAGATCCTAAAGTACTAGACTCCCACCTGCTAACATCCCCACTATCTTGTGAATGCAGCCACCCAACGGACTACCGCCGTCGATCCTGCTCTACGTCGCGCGAGTTCCCCGCCGTGGCCTCGTGTTCGGCTAGTGCATCGGCACTGAGGAATAATGGTAGTGTTAAGCCCCGCCAGGATTTCTTCACCTTCAGGGATTTGAGCGAACCCATGCAGCCATCATCTCATCTACAAATGGCCATGCCCGGTGACCCGACTAAGCATGCCTGCAACCACCACTGCCTACCATGTCCCCCGTCGTTGATGTGCCTTCTCTGGTGACACATCCGTCTCTGCAGGGTTTTCGTCTGCAGGGGCCATCCCAGGGTGGTTCTGGGCTCATACCTCCCGCCTTCGTGGATAGGGAACCACCACCTCCACCCAGCCTAGCTGGTGCTCGGCAACTGCGGCTGGGACATGGTGGCCGGAAGAGAGGGTACAGAGGTCACGCCTTTGCTACGTTTAGGTTAATGATCTGTTTGTTCCTCCTGCTAGGAGCCATGCACAAACCTAGACGAAGTTGAAGAAGAGCACAGAGGTGGGGGATTGAAAGGTAGGAGAAGAAATACAGAGAGGTAGGAAGTTATGTTGGCTCATCGTGTATCCAACAGATACCATATATATATATATATATATATATATATATATATATAAATGTCTATACTCTTTTATCTTTCTTTCTCATCTCTCTTCTCTCATATTCCTTGATAGACATGGAATTTCCTCCTTTCGTAAGCATTGCAAGATAATGTTTAGGAAGTTATCAATTATATTCCCCTTTCTCTTTCCTTATTTTAGCCTCCTTCACGATTATGGAGATCCTTCACCGGAAAAACTATTTTTAATTATAAAGAGAGTATTTAATATAATTCCCATATGACGACACTGGTAACCCAAAGGAAACATGCACAATCTAGATAGTTCCTTTTTATTTCTCTTTGGTATATCGCATTAGATCCCAAAGGAATAGTAGGAAACAATTTCCCTTAACTAAGAAGCACACTTCTCTCTCTTTGTAATCCTTTTAAATTTCTTTATTCTTTAGATATTAGGATATCAAAAATCACTTCTTTTGTTCACTTAGTAATTGCCCTTTAATATATTGGCACCCATTTCTTAAAGCAAATAATATCTCTTTTCGATAATAACAAAAAGTCATTAATGATTTATCACATTATCCTCTTATTTTGTTTTATTTGCCTTTTCTTTTTATTTTCCTCATTGGTAATCCTTTTAACATTAGGAATTCCTGGGATACAAAATTTCACCAAGGATAACTCAATTATACTTCTTTTCACTTATTTTCCACATTTTACCATTGTTTTCAATTTCTTTCTTAATAAAGAAATATTTAATTAATCTTTTCTTTTTCTTATTTCTTTTCTTTGCAACTTTAGACTCCTTGGAACCCAAGGAATCCAAGAGGCACGAAATCCTCTTTGGATTTTCCTTCTAGAGGTTTCCATTATTTCTTTTCTCAAATATCCATTTACTAACTGAATTTCCTTTGTTATTTTCCTCTTTATTGGGCCCAATAGCCAATAAAGCCCACAATTCAAATAACAAGGCTATTTTAAACGAAATCCAATTGTTCATAAAAAAATCACATCATTATTTGTTCAATTATCCTTAATATGAGAAATTTCATTTCTCATCAATTGAACCCAAAAATTGGGGTTATAACATCCTTCCCCTCTTATAGAAATTTTGTCCTCAAAAATTAGACAAGCAAACAATAATTCAAGATCAGACTTTTCCATATCCATCATTGGCCCCTATGTGGCTTTGTCGTACCCATGGCATTTTCGAAGAACCTTTATTATCACATATTCCTTTTTCTCTGAGTTCTTTCATCCTGGCGTCTATAAACTACACAGGTGACTCTGGCCATTTCAGCCTCCCTTGGGGCTCACTAGGTTCATTGCTCAGCACATGGTCGGGGTACCTCACATAGTGCTCTAAATTGGACACATGGAACACATCTCACATTACTCTATCCTGAGGGGTAGGGTCAAAACTAACCTTCTCCACCCATCCATCTCTAAAGGACCCATGTATTGGGGACTCGGCTCTCTTAGATATAACCTAGAGGGGTCGGATTTTCATGTCATATTTTCTCCCACAGTAACTTGTATGTCAGTCTACTTTGCATTTGTTAATGACTCTCATCGTCTCTAGGCTCCTTTCAGCCCTTGCGCAACCAAAGTGACTTCATCTACACGTACTGGGGTCCCTTTTCCTAACCATCATGTGGTCCTTTCACCAACATTACCTTACTAAAGTGGTGACCGACACAACCTCCCTTACAGAGCTTCATATAAAACCCGATACTGGCTATGGTGGTTATTGTCACATCTTCCATAGGAAAAGAATTGTCTCTAGATATCACCCTGAATGAGCACATATGCCCTCATCAGACCCTTTAGTCTGGATCATACTAACCATAGTTAGGGGTGATAAACTATACTAACATTGAGTTTTTCATGTACCTACTTCCACTTTATGGAAGTGAACTTTTAGGTCAAACTCAAGAACCTTTGAACTTGCTTCATGGTGTAGTTGAACCGTCTCTCACATGGGTAGTTCAACTGGATCTGTCCCTTGACATAACTCTTCCTTATCTAGGTAAGGCGACCTACCATAACCCACGTTGTATCTCGACCTTCCTCCATCCAGGGAAGACCTATCACAACATCCATAGTGTTGAGCTCTCATTCCCTCTCAAGGATTCTTTTGTCCTCTATATCGATACACTGGGTACTGGGGTTTGTCCTTTACCTCTTGGCTTGCATGGCCATAAACCACATGCAACCTCATCTTAAGCATCTATTGCCATTTTCCATGGTGTATCATGATTTCTTGTATGTCATGATTCTTTTAAGATTGATTCCTTTGAAACCCTAAACCACTCTAGTCGAGGTTTCATCACCTTCTTTTCCAAAGAAGTGCATTTGAGGTTCTACCACCCTCTTTTCATTGCATCAAGGACTATACTGGCTAAGCAAACAACTCTTAACTTTTCAACGCATCTTGTTACATCTGAGTGTTATCCAAACACCTCTCCTTTTCAAACATAGGGTTAGCCAAACAAACTCTTCTAAATTTTAATCAACCAAGTCTTAATCAGATCATTCATTATCACTTCACATCCTTAGGTAACATTACACTTCCATGTATTTTGCTTATCATGTCACCTTAAACTATATGTTCATCTTCATGGTGTTCAAACTCATTCAGGTATATCTTGTAAGTTTCACATAGCTCATGATAAAAACATCCTCATAAGGGGCCTACCTCATTTCTCTTAGTGTTTACAAACCATCTATGTATCATTCATTCACTTTACCATGGTAAGATATCTCCTCTATCCCCATTTCTCGTGGCAACGTTCCAACCTACATCATCTCTTATCCTTGGTGTATGACATGCATAATGTCCTATCTCTCACCCCCATAACAAGAGGAATTAAGCATTTGGCTGCAGTCCAAATAAAGAGTTCCTCCTATTCCAAGAGTAGAGATGGTACATCCCACCTTGCCAGTACACCTTTAAATCTAAGTTGCAACGTGCCACATATGTCTCTTTATCACAAACATCATGATATCAGACTAGTCTTGAACCTACTGAGGTTTATATCCTTGGTCATTTCCTCTAGGTCTATAGGGTACCGACTCTTTTGGGGTCATCCCTCTTCCCTCATGCATATAGAGAGTGCCCTACTCATCTGCCCTTTGGGTCCCATGAGTTCATGAAGGTGATCAATCTCCTAACCCATAGCCCTAAGACAATGATAGTTGTTACCTCCCGACCCTATGGTCATGTGCAACTGGGGAATTAGGCAACTCCTACCTTCATCGGGCTTATCCCTACCTAACCCTAGGATAGGCTTAGGATTCTCCATCGTAGTACATGTTCACTTAGAACCTTACCCAAGTCTTCCTCATCTCTCTTTCTGCATTCATGGGTTGGCCTTCATCCTTTCATCGGGATCATGGCAAGCTACAAACCTTGGTCACACCCCTTACTAGTTACCTCCATGGTAACACATTCATATGCAATTAGAGATGGATATCTATGGGTCTACAGGTTCATTCTCATATCATGTACTTTTCTCTTAACTTCTTAAGATCCTATGAGACCTCTTTAAGTTACCCTAAACCAACAAAACTGATATACACCCTACCAAAGGGGTCCCTCTCCCAAGATGGGACGAAGAATATTTCCAAGGTCACAAAAGCTCTTAGGTCCAGGGTTTACATCCACACGAGCCTACTTAACCCTAGAAAACCATTAAGGCACAAGAAGATCACTTATTGAACTATACTAGGTCATACTTGTCCTCTTTCCTCAATGCTGGATCAAGGTCATACCTTCCTTTATCATCAACCTAGCTATGAGGGGTTCATTACTCATACCTTAAACTTTAGGGGCTTCTCTTTGCCTATATTCATGAGGTGTACCAAGCTCGAAACTATAGCAACTTAATTCTCATCATGAGCATTAGGTATACCACTTCCTCTCTCAGGCCTAGGAACCCTAGGTTCACTTTTAGGTGTCCAACTGCACGCTCTATCTCTGAACCATGAATCAAATGGCAAAAGGCATCTCGTGCACTTCCTATCATCCTTCTTCCCGATCAACACTTAGGGTTGGGTCCTCCTTAAGGACAACTAACAAGGTACAAGGCCTCATAGCCTGCTACCACACTTTTCTAGGTCTAAGGAACTCATCTTCCTAGCGTAGCCACATAGGCACCAGATGCTTCATCTTCTATCTCTAGGGTTCGGTCCCTCTAAAGGCAACTAAGATATCCTCAACCTTCAGGGATCGATCATGAAGCAACTAGTATCATCTGTAGTTCGTGGTTTTAGGCTTCCAACCTTCTTGCTGGGTTTCCTGCTCTCTCTAGGGCTAACCCTACATTCAACCTCACCATTAGAGGTCCTCTCTTCATGAAGGTCCAACCTCAAAGGCATGCTTTACACGGGTGAAGCCTAGGTTTGAACTTATGGTTGCTCAAGATCATCCACAACGCTTTATGCTCCATCATGATTCCTTATCCAGGGTTTCATCCTACCGTCAGCACCATGACGTGCCCTAGGTGCCAGCTATACCCTACTCGCACAAGCCCATAGGGTTTCTAAGGTCCTTCACTAACCTCATCATCTAAGGAGTTATCCTTTACCCTGACATGAATGATCCTTCCCAGGGTTGGGTTGACAAAGGTGTTAGGTTATCCATGGATCATATGGCATCCCAAAGGCATGTCCCTTCAAACACCTGGTCCAACTCATCTCTATCTAAACATCACTTAGGGTTAGGGTAAGCATCATCCTCAGAGGATGTGCCAGGTCTCTACTTACAATGGAGATCTCTATATCCAAGACTAACTTATCCTCCTAACAAGAAGGTCTACTCTCAGGTCTATTCTGAGGACATGACAACTTATGTCATACGACCTAAGCATGTATCTATTCTTTAATTTGCACTTAATCTATTAAGCTTATGTCCATGACATTTTATTTACATTCTTTTCATTAATTTGATGGAGGATTCCCTTAAACCTTATTAACCTTACTCATACCTCAGGAGGGTGAGGAGAAGAAAGAAAACCCCAATCCTTTAGGTCCTGATCAGAATTTTATGATGAGAAGGGATGAATGAGATGAGAAGTCCTAAAGGTATCTTATTTCGATTCATACCCTAAGACTTTGGCCTGGCGGTCACACGGGTCCGGGAGTCCTCGTATTCTGACTAGCGGTGCGGAGGAAATTTTTGCCAGTCCCCAGTCGTGATCCCTTTCTAGACACCTCCATCTTTCGGATACTCCTCTAATAACTCCCTTGGGTTCTATGGAGTTTGTAAAATTTAATAATTATTAATGGTTAAATGAGGAACCTACGCTCTGATACCAAATGTTACGACCCCACCTCCCGATAACCCCCAATTAAGGGAGACCGAGAGGTCGAAGCCGCACCCATGAATTCCGGATCAAAGGTTCGACAATTAACTAAGAATAATTATCAAATTTTAACATACTAAACTGAAAAGCTGTAATAAAATAAACTTTGCATACCTTTTGAAACTTTGGATTTCTGACTTCTATCCACTTAATGATTCTATGCTAACTAATCCTCCTTGTATTTTAATTTCTTCATGTATTTCACAAGTGCCACTTTACTGTTTGTCCTTTTGTCTTGTACCTAAAACGCCGACAAACAAAATGTCGGTCAGCCGAAGCTGGTATGTGGGGGAAACAATAATCATTCAATTATCTATAACAATGTATCACATTCAATTATCATTTAACAAACAAGTTTATGTTTTAAGTATAACTACGCGATCCATGTGTACCCTATCCCCTGCGTTGTCCCTGCAGTGGACCTGGATACTACCTCCCATGTGGTAGATTCCCATTTTACCCCTCATGACTTCACCTAACAGGTGAATCAATTTCTAGGGCTGAGTCACATGGCACTACCCATAGGTAGCCCACTCCTTAACTCATGGTATGCTAAGAGTCTCATGGAACTACTCATTTGTAGCCCAGTTTCTAACTCATGATACCCTAGACCTTGCTCTAGGTTATCCTTAGCCTTTGCATAGCCACAAGGGTGGACTCGGATCTAGCTAGTTATACATATATACTCATAGTGATAGCCATAGTCACTTTATAGTTGCATGAATTAAAACATCCAACAGTTATTTCATGCATTGAGGGAAACGTCGATACAAACTTCGGAAAAACTAATCGGTATAGTCATAAGTGTAACCACATACATGTGATTGCAGAACTGTGCAGAACATCATATGTACTTTAAGATTATATCCAATCATCCAAGAAACCAACAATTAATCTGAAACATTCATACTACATATGTGTCACCACGTATTCACGCTACCTTACTCAAATCTAGATTCGTTCCTAGACTAGGGTTTAGATTTATCTCATGTTTGGATCAGGAGTTAGGGTTACAAATCCTAATCCCATCATATCACGATTGCTAAGATTACCATCTCACTTATATGTATCAAGTTACATCTTAAACATCTTAGACTACATGTGGCACCTAAATCACATCACTATCATTAAGATCATAGCAAGATGTCCATGTTGGTTGTAAAACCCCAAATCAACATGAATAAGATTATTAACTTAGAATAATCAATTATTCATCTTTATCAAGAATTTCTTCATTATACATAACAAGAGCAAGTATTATCTTAACATGAACGAACCTACCCAATTAAACATCAAATTATGCAAAAATCTAGGTCTTCCATTAGGTTAATCACATTATCACATGTATTGTATATACTCTTAGAGCAAGAAGCATAATCATGTTCTGATAGTATTTTATTTGGGTTGTACTCATTTTTCTGATCAATTTGATATATCACTTAACCATCATTAGATAACCCTATTTAATTCTATGGCAGCAACAAGATAGAACTAATAATAATCTTTAAATAGGGAATTACCAATCTTTAATTGATTTGGGCCGGTGGGCTAGCTACTTGGTCCTGCTGCAAAATGGCCCAGCCAGGGAGGCGCATTCAGTAGCAAGGGAACCGGGTCCCTTCTTTCACCCTTCACGTGATTACTCCTCGCGATCTCCCGCTTGCGCAGGGAAGACTGCGCCGCGGCCTCCGCTGGGTGGAGAACATCCTCATCACCCCTCAAGCTGCAGGTCGACCTTCCTCATGAGATCCTGAAGTACTAGACTCCCACCTGCTAACATCCCCACTATCTTGTGAATGCAACCACCCAATGGACTACCGCCACTGATCCTGCTCTACGTCGCGCGAGTTCCCCACCGTGGCCTCGTGTTCGGCTAGTGCATCAGCACCGAGGAATAATGGTAGTGCTAAGCCCCACCAGGATTTCTTCACCTTCAGGGATTTGAGCGAACCCATGCAGCCATCATCTCATCTACAAATGGCCATGCCCGGCGACCCGACTAAGCATGCCTGCAACCACCACCGCCTACCATGTCCCCCGTCGTTGATGTGCCTTCTGTGGTGGCGCAACCGTCTCTGCAGGGTTTTCGTCTATAGGGGCCATCCCAGGGTGGTTCTGGGCTCATACCTCCCGCCGTCGTGGATAGGGAACCACCCCCTCCACCCAGCCTAGCTGGTGCTCGGCAACTGCGGCTGGGACATGGTGGCCGGATAAGAGGGTACAGAGGTCACGCCTTTGCTACGTTTAGGTTAAGGATCTATTTGTTCCTCCTGCTAGGAGCCATGCACAAACCTAGACGAAGTTGAAGAAGAGTACAGAGGTGGGGGATTGAAAGGTAGGAGAAGAAATACAGAGAGGGAGGAAGTTATGTTGGCTCATCGTGTATCCAATAGATACCATATATATATATATAAATGTCTATTCTCTTTTATCTTTCTTTCTCATCTCTCTTCTCTCATATTCCTTGATAGACATGGAATTTCCTCCTTCCATAAGCATTGCAAGATAATGTTTAGGAAGTTATCAATTATATTCCCCTTTCTCTTTCCTTATTTTAGCCTCCTTCACGATTATGGAGATCCTTCACCGGAAAAACTATTTTTAATTATAAAGAGAGTATTTAATATAATTCCCATATGACGACATTGGTAACCCAAAGGAAACATGCACAATCTAGATAGTTCCTTTTTATTTCTCTTTGGTATATCGCATTAGATCCCAAAGGAATAATAGGAAACAATTTCCCTTAACTAAGAAGCACACTTCTCTCTCTTCGTAATCCTTTTAAAATTCTTTATTCTTTAGATATTAGGATATCAAAAATCACTTCTTTTATTCACTTAGTAATTTCCCTTTAATCTATTGGCACCCATTTCTTAAAGCAAATAATATCTCTTTTCGATAATAATAAAAAGTCATTAATGATTTATCACATTATCCTCTTATTTTGTTTTATTTGCCTTTTCTTTTTATTTTCCTCATTCGTAATCCTTTTAGCATTAGGAATTCATGGGATACGAAATTCCACCAAGGATAACTCAATTATACTTCTTTTCACTTATTTTCCACATTTTACCATTGTTTTCAATTTCTTTCTTAATAAAGAAATATTTAATTAATCTTTTCTTTTTCTTATTTCTTTTCTTTGTAACTTTAGACTCCTTGGAACCCAAGGAATCCAAGAGGCACGAAATCCTCTTTGGATTTTCCTTCTAGAGGTTTCCAATATTTCTTTTGTCAAATATCCATTTACTAATTGAATTTCCTTTGTTATTTTCCTCTTTATTGGGCCCAATAGCCAATAAAGCCCACAAATCAAATAACAAGGCTATTTTAAACGAAATCCAATTGTTCATAAAAAAATCACATCATTATTTGTTCAATTATCCTTAATATGAGAAATTTCATTTCTCATCAATTGAACCCAAAAATTGGGGTTATAACAGCCACCATCCTAGACTTTGTCAAGCTGAACATAGAGAAGTTCTGGGGAGAGGATAAGACGGAAGTGGTTGATAAAGCAGAAGCCTAGATACTTGCAATAGAGAATGGTTTTTGCATTCTTGAAGTACAACCGAGCAAGAAGGTCCTCTTTGCGGCTCACCTTCTGGAAGGAGTATCTAAGATATGGTGGGAGACTCACATCACAGACCGAGATCTGACTGACGAACCAATGGCATGGGCTGATTTCAAAACCATCTTCGCTTCCAGATTCGTCCCTGTTGCAGCTAAGAAAGAAAAGGAAAGGGAATTCACTAACATGACTCAAGAAAATTCCTCTGTGGCAGACTTTGGATGCAAGTTTCGGATCCTGGAACATTTGGGGTACAAGATGGATGAGGAAAGGAGGGTGGATCACTTCATAGAGCATCTTCACCCTACCATCATGCCTCATGTGATGGCAAGCAAACCTAAAACCTTCGCAGAAGCTTACAACACTGCCTTAGACATGCAGAGAACCGTGATGCCTGCACAGCTTCCACCCAAGGGGTTTTTGGGTTTCAATGAAGGAGTCCAAGGTTAGAGAAACCACCACAAGAAGGGTCAAGGACTCTCTCAATCCAAAGGAAAACATGGAGGAAGGCATGGAATACCCTGCCAAGAGAACAACCGACCTCCTTGCTGCATTTGTGGAAAAGGGCATGCTGTTGAGTGCCGCTACAAGAAGAGGACGTGTTTTCAGTGCCATCAAGAGGGACATATCCAAGTTGCTTGTCCTCTACCAGAGCCAAAGGGACTAGGTCCAGTAGTAGCACCTCCAGTAGCAACCCCACCAGTAGCTATGGCCCCACCTATTGGAGAAAGACGGCAAGCTCGAGTGTTCGCCATCGACAATGAAGAAGCTCAAGCTAATGCAAATCAGTTGATTGAGTGTAATAACCCTTAGAGTTTTCCTTTATGTTTTGAAAGTTAAGCATGTAATAGTCTAATGTATGGTGAACAATAATGTACACATGCTTGAAGTCATGGGACATAATGTAAAAGCATTATTTGATTCTGGTTCTACTAATACTTACATTTCAAGGAATCTTGCAACTTTTCTTTGTTTGGATATCAAGGATTTAGGATATGTCTTAGATGTTACAACACCAAGTGGTTGAATCTTTACCTCTCTTTTGAAAACTCCAGTGATACCTGTGAAATATCGAGATCATGAGTTTCCTACAGACTTTATCCTTCTTGACATGAATGATTTTGATGTGATCATTGGAATGTATTGGCTTTATACTTATAGGGATCAAATCGACTATAGGGAAAAGAAAGTGATCATTAGGGAACTAGGTCACCCACCCTTTGTCATTAGAGGTAGGAAAGATGCCACCACCAGTTTGTATGTGTCATCCTTGAAGGTAGAAAAAATGATGAGTAAAGGTTGTCAAGCTTTCCTAGCAGTTGTTACCGAGCCCGAACCCAAGGTGCAACCCTTAGAGGAAATAGAGGTAGTCAAGATCTATGCAGATGTTTTACCGGATGATCTACCCAGGATTCCTCCCGAGAGAGAGGTGGATTTTTCCATAGAGCTAGCTCCAAGAACAAGCCCTATTTCATGTGCACCTTATAGAATGGCCCCTGCAGAGTTGCTCGAGTTGAAGAAACAATTGCAGGAATTGCTAGACAAGGGTTTTATCCAGCATAGCACATCACCATGGGGAGCTCCAGTCCTGTTTGTAAAGAAAAAGGATGGCTCGCTCCGTATGTGCATAGACTACCAGATGATTAACCAAGCTACCATTAAGAACAAATACCCTTTACCCCGAATAGATGACATGTTTGACCAGTTGAAGTCTGCTCGAGTCTTTTCCAAAATTGACTTAAGATAGAGTTGCCACCAGTTGAGAGTCAAGAGTGAGGACATTCCAAAAATAGCTTTTCGAACACGGTATGGCCATTATGAGTTTGTGGTTATGCCTTTTGGGTTGTCCAATGCACCCAGTGTGTTCATGAACCTTACGAATAGTGTGTTCCAACCCTTCCTTGACTCATTTGTCATAGTGTTCATAGATGACATCTTGGTATACTCCAATGACTTAGAGCAACACTGAGACCACCTAAGTAAAGTCCTTGATATCCTGAGAAAGCTGAAGTTCTATGGGAAATTCTCAAAATGTGAGTTTTGGATAGACCGAGTCATGTTCCTTGGACATATCATCTCAGGAGGAACAATCATCGTGGATCCAGCCAAGGTGTCAGCAGTTCGAGACTGGCCAACACCGAAGAACCCCTCTGAGATCCGAAGCTTCTTGGGGTTAGCAGGATATTATCGGCGTTTCATTTCAGATTTCTCAAAGACTGCCTTGCCCTTGACCATGTTGACTCAGAAGGATGTGAAGTTTGTGTGGTCTGATATTTGTGAGACTCATTTCCAAGAACTGAAGGAAAAGTTGACCACTGCACCAGTTTTGACTCTACCATCAGGCAATGAGGGTTTCATGATCTTCACTGATGCATCCCGAATGGGTTTGGGCTGTGTATTGGAGCAAAATCAACATGTGGTTGCATATGCTTCTCGACAACTCAAGCCTAATGAGGTGAATTACCTGACGCACGACTTAGAGTTGGCTACTATCATTCATGCCTTGAAGATTTGGCGGCATTACCTGTATGGTGCTACTATTGAGATCTTCACTGACCATAAGAGCTTGAAGTACCTTCTAACACAGAAAGACTTAAACCTACGACAATGAAGATGGATGGAATACATGAAGGATTACGACTTCACCATTGCCTATCATCCCGGGAAGGCAAATGTTGTGGCAGATGCGTTGAGTCAGAAACAGCTTCGGTGTGCAGTTGTTCTGTCTAGTCAGGGGAAGAGCCTATAAGAGCTGGGGAAATGGTCTCCTCAACCATTAGGTGATCGAGTTCGATTGGCCAACATTCAGATACAGTCTAATTTGTTGAGTGAAATTGTGGCAGCACAGATGGTCAGTAGTGAACTTGACAAGATGAGAGGCTTGATGAAGGAGCCTCAGACCCGCCTTTCTTTGGGAGTAGATGGAGGAATCAGATTCAAGAATCATATATGGATTCTTGAAGACTCACCACTGAAAGAACGTATCTTAAAAGAAGCTCATGGTTCTAAGTACACAGTGCACCCAGGGACTACTAAGATGTTTAAGGACATGCATAGGTTTTTCTGGTGGCTAGGAATGAAGAGAGACATTGCAGCTTATGTGGCCAGTTGTCTTACGTGCCAAATTGTGAAGGCTGAACATCAACGACTTGGTGGACTTTTACAGTCTATAGAGATTCCGAAATGGAAATGGGATCAGATCACCATGGATTTTTTGGTGGGTTTACCCCGGACCAAGAGGGGTCATGATGCAATCTGGGTTGTGGTCGATCGCCTTACCAAGTCAGCACACTTCCTTGCACTAAAAACCACTGCTAAAGTGACAGACTTAGCTAAGTTGAACATTCGAGAGATAGTGTGTTTGCATGGCGTACCCAATTCCATCATATCTGATAGAGATCCAAAGTTTACTTCCAAATTGTGGAAGTAGGTTCAAGAGGAACTTGTTATGAGGTTAAAGTTAAGTACCTCTTATCACCCCAGACAGATGCACAATCAGAAAGGACAATCCAGACTTTAGAGGATCTTTTGAGAGCTTGTGTGCTCGATTGGGGTGGATCATGGGAGCAGTACTTACCTCTAGTAGATTTTGCATACAACAATAGTTACCAAGACAGTATCGGGATGCCTCCATATGAAGCTCTATACAGGAGACCGTGTCGGTCACCACTTCACTGGGATGATGTTGGTGAAAGGACCTTGTTGAGGTCAGATGAACTCCAAGTGTATGTTGATAAAGTCACTTTGATCGGGCAAAGGCTAAAGAGAGCCCACGATCGACAAAGGTCATATGCTGATGTGAAGAGGACTGATGTGCATTTCACTGTGGGAGAGCATGTTTTTCTGAAAATCTGACCACTCCGAGCTATAGCTAAAAATAGAGGAAAGTTGGGTCCCCGATATGTGGGTCTGTTTGAGGTTTTAGAAAGGATTGGTGAGGTGGCTTATCGTTTGGCGTTACCCCCTCAATATAGTATGATGCATGATGTGTTTCATGTGTCTAATCTGAAGCGATATGTGCAAGACCTGAGCCATGTGTTGAGCATTGAACTTATTAAGCTTCAAGGAAAGATGTCTTATCCTGAGTTACCTTTGCGTATTATAGATACTAAGGTAAAAGAGCTCAGAAATAAAGATATATATATGGTAAAGGTTCTTTGGAGACACCATGGAGAGGATGAGGCCACATGGGACCTGAAGACGGACATGGAGAAAGGATATCCTAATTTGTTTGTTTGATTGTTGAATTTTGAGGGAAAAATTCCGAGGGGAGGATGTTATAACCTCGATTTTTCCAAAATATGTAATGATATTATAAATGTTCTTCTTAAAGATAAATGAAATCCATGGTTGATGTGATGAATTGTTTGAATGGATTGATGGATTGTGTGTTTGATAGCTTGTATGTTTTCTTATTGGGCCTTTGTGGCCATTGAGCCCAATTGAAGGATTAAAAGAATAACAAAAAGAAATGAAAAAGGAATTTAATTTAAATAAAGGAATATATGGGGAAAATAAAAAGAAATGATTTTAAGGCTAAAAGACATTTTCCCAAAATAAGATTTCGAGTTAAAAGGGTTCCTTGGGATTCAAGGAACTCCTGATAAATAGATAAAGGCAAAAGAAATAAGGAATATGTGGGAAATATAATTAAATAAGAGATAACTTGAAACTGAAGTAAAGGACTCATTTCCTTTGGATAATGACTCTAATTTTTGTACAAGGAAAGATAAAAGTATAAACGAGTTTTCCTCAAAATTTGAGATAAAACGGAGTTAAGGATTGAGAGTTATTGAATTTTCAAGTTATCATCAAAATAGCATTTTCCTTGAATATTTAGGAATTTATTCCTTTTGGTTTAAACGCGGACAACGCTGACCGTTGGATTTCAATCCAACGGATCGTGGTCATTGTCCAAAGTCCAAAGGGACTCGGACAGTAGAGCCGACAGGGGATCTTTCCCTTTCTTTTCTGATCGATCTAAAGGTGGTTCACGTAGGGAAACTTGCCCAACAGGCCCGGAGGTGAGAAGTGAAGCTTCCCGACCCCACTTTGATGGGTTCCCATCGAGAACAGGAAAAATGCCCAATTGGGCTGGAACAAGGTTTGGTGGCGGATTTGGAAACCCTAGAGGGGACCCTCTACACCCTATAAATAGGGGTCCTCATAGTTCAATTCACCCTCACGATCCCAGACGACCGCTCCTTTTGCACCAAAGCTCTCCCTTGTGTCTGATTAACCCAGCTCCCGCGAGCCTTAGCCGCGGCGCCGCCGCGCATCTTAATTAGAAAGAAGCAGAAGGGGACGACGAGCAGGAGGCGTCGGATCAGGGAGCACGGTGGGACGACTTGAGATACAACAATCTCTGGAAAAGTGTGCGCCTTTAACTTGTTGAGTGGAGTGCTTCAACGCCATCAGCTGGATCAGGCTTCGTCGTGGACCAGGATGCGATCCAACGGGTGACATGCCACAACTGTGCACACCTCAGCATTAGAGCAGAACTTTGACATGGAGTGTCGGATCAAGGAGCGATCCATCGGCGCACCGATCGAACGGCCAATGTTTTTCAGTTTTGCTTGTTGATTGGGTTTCTCTTTCTATCTTGAAATCTGCAATTAAAGGTATGTGGTTACTTATGGTTAACTGCTTATGTTTCCTTATGTATCCTGAATGTTTAATCGCATTGGATGCAACTAAACAATTTGGATGTTTATTTATTTTATGCAATTATAAAGTTACTATGATTATCACCATAAGTATATATATATATATATATATATATATATATAACTGGCTAGATCCGGGTCCACCTCTGCTACTTTGAAAGGGCTAAAAAGGGGGTAATCCTAGAGCAAGGTCTAGGTTACCGTGAGTTAGAAACTGGGCTACCTATGGGTAGTGCCATGAGACTCTTTAGTGTACCCTGAGTTAAGGAGTGGTCTACCTACGGGTAGTTCCATGTGACTCAGCCCTAGAAACTGGTTCACTTATGGGTGGATCATGAGGGGTTTAATGGGGACAATTCAGAGGATAGGGTACCCTTGGATCGCGGAGTTATATCTAAAATAAAATCATGATTGTGGATTGAATAATTGAATGGTTATGTTGTTAACCTAGTTGAACAATAGATATTTCCCCCACATACCAGCTTCGGCTGATCGTCGTTTTTGTTTGTCGGCATTTTAGGTACAAATCTCAAAAGCACAAATAGTAAAGCGACATATTGTGAATTCAAGAATTAAAGAACAAGGAGGAATTAGATAGAGTAGTTAAGTTGTGGTTAGAAGATAGTTCCCAACTTTTCAAGGTATGCAAAGAAATTTTTTATTACCATTTTTCAGTATAGTGTGTTAGAATTTAATAATTGTTTATGGTTATAAGTTGAATCTTTGATCTGGAATAAATGGGTGCGGCTTTAACCTCTTGGTATCCCTTAATTGGGGGTTACTAAAAGGTGGGGTCATGACACATAGTATCATGGAACAAGAAAGAGAAAAATGGATAAATAATAAAGCCTTAAACATGATAATTTGGCAATAAATAACTTAATGTGACACTTGGTGATAATGAAGAGTAAATGAGAAAAATATCCTAATTCATGCATGATAATTTAATATACTCTTGGCTATAACAATTTAATATTATGGTAAGCTTAATTGAGAAGTTTGGAAGAAATCTAAATTAAATATTTAATCATATGAGGAATAATGTATTTATCCCTAGTTCAGATAAAACACATAAAAATAAAAATCAAAGGATAATCTAACTTTAGATTTGGGTTCCTTGGGTCCCAATTACCATAGGAGTAAAATTTCACTTAAATTGAAAAGTCTTAGTTAACTTAAATAAATGAGAGAAGAAGAATATCAAAACTATTAATTATCCTAATTGATTTAGATAAGGTTGGCTATTTAAATTTCACATGGACATTATCTTGATTTTGGCTATAGTCACTCAATCTCATAGGTTGTTAACCTAACTTTTGTCATAGTCTCAGGATGCACATCCAACGATCAACATCATTGTCTACCTCACATCGGAGGTGGGAATGCACCAAACTCTGACCTTTTCCCCTCTTCACCTCATTCTCCCTCTCTGGTTCATGAAATCATGAAATTTCTTTGATAATGACTTCATTATCAATAGAGACGTCAAATGATGTAGAACTCTAACCCTAATTCTTGTTCTACACAAAACACCCAGTATCCCCAAAGTCTAGATCTCCACTGACAAAGGTATACCCTAAACCTTTGAACCCACACATATAAATAAGATCCCAGTCTCTACCTCGTACCCTATAGCTCCCCCTCCACCACTCACTTTGACCATAGCTATACCCATGACTCCTACACACTGAAGAAGTGTTCCTGGGGTTTGACGACCTCCACAGGTAGCTGACAAAGAAGGAGATTAAGAGGTCGCTTATACACCGACTAGGAACCCCATATACCGACTTATACCTTCCTTTATTGCATGACAACCTAGTTTATAATATCGCCTAGATACCTCGATGCAATGTTTCTATTTTGTGATTTTATGAGCATCACTGCTGCATCCTTGAACCAACAACCATGATTCAGTTTTGTTTTGCTTCATTGACCTTTGTTGAATGTATCAGTGTGTTTTTTTTAATCAAAAACTTTTCTTGTGTTAGTGTTGAGCTGTCAGTGCCACTAGTCGTCGGGGAGGCTTGTCGACCCAGTGCCTTAGTGCACCCCAAGCGACAATCTAAGGCTCAGTTACTCGGACTAGAAGTGGCAAAGCTCGTGATCTCTTCGCCTAAGGCCGAACAAACCTGGGGTGCAAGGTAGGTTCTCTCCAAGCTGACCGTGCCTAGGCCATGTCAAGGAAGGAGGAGGAGAACAATCCTCACTATGAATTTCCTAGTGTGCCCTTGTATTGATTTAATTTGTCATGCCTTCCATGGGCTTTTCTATCTTTTCATGTTCTATTTAATTTCATGTCACTAGTGAATTCACGTGGATCAATTTTACACGTTATCCATATCACATCAAGATAATGATGCATGATGAGAGGGCAACCTGATAATTTGTTTTTATTTATTATTTAAGAATTCTTGTAAATTGTTATAACTTGTAATTTTTTAATAATTAATTGATAAGTCAGAAAATTAAAGTCAAGCATATTTTGGAATCCTGGAAAATAAGATCTATCCAATAGAAATGATTCCAAAGTTAGATACCATTACTTGAAAGTCTATTTTGGAATCTAATAAATCCATAATTCATACAAATTCAAAATAAAGTAAATGAATATATTTTATAGCTGAGGGGGCAGTAGCTCAGGTGGTAGAGGCTCGTGCTGCCTAGAGTAGTGACTCGAGTTTGAAACCCCTTAGTGGTGTTTCTCTAGTCAGCCTTATCCCATCATGTAGCTCGGCCTCTACATAATTTACACACCCCCGTCCACCCCATCGTTGTGTGGGTAGGCTAGGGGGGACAGGTGTTTACGTCGTCAGCGAGAGTCAAAATTGTGACGCTCGTTCGAGGGTGGTCCCAACGCTATCCATGTGAGTAACAAAGATTCGCTACCCATGCATCGGTTTTGTAATAGGAAGGCATGCATTTGTAATGAGACGGTCCAAATTTGTAATGAGATGATCAAAATTGTAATAGACTCATTTTGTATTACAGCGATGTTACAGTCATAAATATATATTTTACTATTTCCAAATGGAGAATACAAACATCACATTGTATTTACAAAATATGTCTATCTATTACAATTTAGACCGTCTTGTTATGAATGCATGCCTTCCTATTACAAAACTGATGCATGGGTAGCGAATCTTAGTTACTCACACAGGCAGCGAAGATATACCCATATATATATTCATTCTTGATCAGGAGAAAATAAGAAATTATTTGGTATGGGTTTTATGACCAAAATCCAAAGTTTTCCAAAAGGTTCTAAAACTAGGATTTTTCTTAATACTTATATGGATTAAATTCCCCAATGCACATGTGTGAATTTAACCTAGGAAGAATAGATAACGGAAACAACTTAGTTGGTGATAAGTGATTATTAGTAATTTGAATGAGGTATGTGCATCTTACCACTTTATATTGGGCATTTTGAAATCCAAACCCTAATTTCCTAATGAGGAATGAACCAAACTTGAAATTCTTATTCCTTTTTATACAATTGCTTGAATACCTACTAGAATAACCATTACCCCACCTACTATGTTATTATTACTTATTTCTTAATATTGCTCACCACATGATCCCCTTTAAGAATGATGATATGTTTGACTTATTAGATAATGCAGTGTTACTACGTACATTTGGGCATGCTATTTCTCATAGGTGAATGTTTTACTCTCCCCCATATATAAATATTTATAGGTGACTAGGAGTAGAACTAGGGATTCTTTGCCAAAATGTCTAGGCTGGTGTTGCTATATCCTATAGTTTCCTTTTTTAGTTTATTTTCATGAACTCATGTAGTGAACTTGGAAAGTCAGTTAATATCTTAGTCATTTCTTTCCAATAATAATGTTGACAATTTATATCTGAATCATGCTTATTTAAATGGAATTGTGATGGATGCATACTTCATAATCTAACTCCCTAAAAGTAGATGTTGTGTATTTTCCTTTCAAATGTAGTAAGGTGTGATCTCGCCTCCTTACAGGGACCCATGATGTAACACTACAAATAGATAATAATAGTCTCAAGAACCAAACATGCATATAATAACGAGGAAAGATAAGTTCAATTCTAGCAATTAATCAATAATAGGGCTTTCATTATTACATGGAACAATAAGATGAAATAATGCAATAAGGGTTGCAAAGTAAATAAGTATGAACAAAATTAAATAAAAGAGATTCAATCTACATTCTCAATAGTCTATAAGATAAATTTCAGCAAAATTGAGCCCAACTGGGTCATGTGGGTATAACCAAGAGGCATATACAGAAATACGCCACAACCAAGTAAAAGAGAGCGATAAAATATAAATCATCATCCAATATGATTAAGAATGGAGTGCAACATACCTTAAATATGTGTATCAACAAGTCAGGGTGAATCCTAGATCTACAACACTACCTATTATATACTTAGATGAATTAGGGTTTTAAACTCCCATAAATAAAACCCTACAAATGACCGCTTCTATTATTACTGAGTAGGCCAAGAAACTTATATTATCAAATAAATAATAATTTATTAATTTCAAAACATATTTATTAGATTTTGAATTATAAATTGTTAGGTATGAATTTTAAAAACTTAAAGATAACTATGAAAACCCATAAACATCACGTATTTGATTAGCTAGAATTAGGTGATAAGAATGACACCAAATGATAGGTCTTATCTTTTTTATTCTAAAACATGTCTAATTTTATTTTTTTCACTATCTAATGAGTTACTGTGGAATTTTCAAAATAAAGTGGCTTACTGAGTTTAACAAATAAAACCATTGACAATTACCCAAATTGTCACCGCATCAGACACAAGGACTATAGTTTTTTGACATGGTCAATTCATAAAACCAAACACTTAAACCGACCCAAAATATAAAATCACATTAGAAAAGAAAGGACCAAAATGTCCATGTAATGCGTGACAAATTTGAAATCAAATCTAGGGAGAGACTATAAATTGATCGAATGTCATCTTCTTTGTTCTCTTTATCCAAATGAATATTGAACATCACATCAAGGTTCAAAATCCTAATGTGTAGAACGAAAACCCCCTGATTGAGCACACAACTTCACCAAGATAAACACATATCACATTCCTCAAACTTCACAGGCCTTAATGAATGTAGGAAGAAGCAAAGAGCAATCCATGGCTCACCCTAAAACTACTGCCATGGTAGATGAGGGGATAGATAATACAGGTAAACTACATGTTAAATGCAAGTTCATATATTAATGTAATATAGGCCTTAAGAGGCGCTGATGTCCAACTCAGGGGAAACGTTAATCCAAAAACTACTACTAACTGCAATGTGATCAATTAGGCTAATGAAAACTTTGATTTGCAGTTTAAATAACTAAGATGTAGAAATAAATCTAAATCTACTAATGTTTATCTTGATTGGAGTGAATTCCTTAGGATAAACAAGCATACAACCAACCTACAAGCTTAACGATAAACAACAACATGAAGAGTTATATACATTGCCATGGAAAGTTTAACAAGAGAACATGGTTTGCATGGGCAGCGGGGCTAGTCCCCGCACCCCAGCGAAAGAGGACTACTCG
This sequence comes from Alisma plantago-aquatica, assembly GCA_963693085.1. NCBI lineage: Eukaryota > Viridiplantae > Streptophyta > Magnoliopsida > Alismatales > Alismataceae > Alisma > Alisma plantago-aquatica. Next base: position 726,003,286 of record OY856410.1, on the reverse strand, counting down.
CTCATGATGTGAGGTACAAGAAAGATAGAATAAGAAGATAGATCTGCCATGAGCTCGGTGCAGAAGGTGGACGCAGCCCGGTGAATAAGATGCACTCCTTGCTCCCTCTTCTTCCTCTTCTTGGCCTCCTTGGATGCAACACCAGTGGTAGATGGAGTGGAACTCGATTGGTGTGGTACTCTGGCAGCCTTTCGGCATCCGGAACCGATACCTTCAAATGGGGACCCTGGGGGTCTATTTATAGTTGCAGATCTGACCCCAAACGGTTTGGAGACCGTTTGACGTCGAAACGGTCTCCAAACCGTTCGGAGCCCAAGCGGTCTATGATTTCACTGTAGTTAGCATTGAAATTAACATCATAACATTAATAAACATCTCTCCTAACCCTAGACTAAGAGAGTTGTAGAAAAAATTACCCGCTCTCACAGTGTAATTCACTACCTAATCTAATACCAATCCCACAATCATAATGATTGCATTTTTAGCTAGGTGCTTTACTAAATAATCTTGGTAATCTCTTCACATTTGTAAGCCACCTTTATCAAAGGGTGGTATAAAACATGTAGTTTAGTGAATTTTCCTACCGCTAATTCCTTCTTTCATAGCAATTATAGGTCTAATTAACTACCTTGATCAAACATGGATTGTTTGGTATATTTTAAGAGAAACAAGTCCAAATATTAAAAGAAATTGATATATTAATGCATAAAAGTCAATTACAATTTATTATTGGGCTACTCTCGGGTCTTAAGGAACAAGTGGTTTATCCCTACATGTCAGACATATTAGAGATTGAATTGGCTAAGTTCTACCCAAACCAAACTGATCAGTTCAAGTTGTTGAACCAACTACGTCAACTCGACTCACCAGACGACCTCCTAGGTGAGTGAGATGGGCGTCTTTCATGGGTGAGATGGCTCATTTGGGGCCGAACAAAGATTTGGATGTTTCCCAAATTGTTTTAATTGCACATTAGTTGTGGTGAGGAATTAATGTGATAATTGGAATCGAAATTGCTAAATTCATGTGTGATTGGGAAAGTGCCAAATGGCCATATGAGACTATCAGTTGACGGTCTCAAATGGCTAGACGGATGTCTGGATTGCCAAATAGTCATTTCATTTATCTTAGGTTGTGAAGATTCAAGATCTATTGGTCCTTTCCACTTCCACACAAATACTGTACAGACTGGGAACCCTGGCCCAAACTCTGCCTATAAATTGAGTGGTACTAGGGAATTCCCAAGACTCAACATAGAAAATTGAGGATCAGTTCCTCTAACAACTGTTGTCCAGTATGGTTATGGTAACCGAGAGATCCCAGGAAAGTCCTACCAGTCTAGGGAGAGATAGACACGGGAGAGAATAACTGAGGATCGTTGTTGTTGTGGAATAGAAAGTTGGTGACTAATACATCAATGGTAGGGACAACTCCTTCCTATCTATTTTAGTTGAACAAAAAGAGTTATAGTTGTTTTGTCTGGACTAATCTAGAGGCATGAGTCCTTTGGCTATTGTTGGGAAACCAACTGTAACCCGCAGTTCATGGTGAGACCATATATAGGAGCACTGAGGAAGTTGTTCTGTTCGTTGTTCAAAGTGAAGAGCAGGAGTTGCACAACCGCCATCCAAAGGCAACTAGTTCACAATTGCATTGAAGCGAGTTGTTGTCACTAGAATTGCTCCATGACTAGGTACAACTCATTAACATAATCCTTCCTATTTCACAATAGTTGACGTGATCTTGCCGTTATGAGAATACAAACAGATAAAAGTTTGTTTCTGCTGCTATACTATGTTCCCATATTTCTCAAAAGTATTGAACTTGAATCGTTAGTATCGACTTTTTCTCCATTATCCATGTGACTTAGTACCACCCATTGAAATTGACAACCCTGATTCATCAAAGTCGATATACACAGATTGCCATGTGTTGGAAGTATCGATGCAATTTTGATAGTTCCCACTTGTGCGATGGATCGGTACTATTGACCAACAGATGTGTAAAATCTCAATCTTCAATAGATCTCTTATGGGTTTTGTGTCTTTTGGTGTCGGTACTACCAACCTTTTCTTGTCAATAGTACTAATTCATTCCAAATTCTTAGTTCTTCCAAGTGTGATCTCGGTGTTTCAAAACTTGGTCTTGTGTTTCTATCGGTACTAACGACTTTGTGTCGGTAGTATCGAGTCCTTATCAGTCAACTGAGATTCTTTTTCGGCAAAAAGTTGGTTCTATTAAATGGATGGTCGATAGTACCAAGTTTCTTTGAATTTTTATTCAGCCTCCCTATGATGTCATCGCTACTACCAACTTGTTGGTTGGTAGTATCAAGTTTTTTTATCAAACTCGATCCTTTTCCCCATGACCCCGTTAGTGCTATTGACTCTTGGGTCAGTATGATTGACTAATACTCAGCTTGCACACCACACGAAATTGATCAAGGCACCTTTTTTACATAAAAATGAATGAAATGCAAACTAAAGTAATAAAAACTACAAATTATAGTTGAAAGAAAAAAAATTATTGTTGGGTTGCCTCCCAACAAGATCCCTTATTTTCTTGACTATAAAAGCACAAAGCAACATTGATTCCTAATCAAATATCCCCCAACATATTGTTTAAGTCGTTGGTCATTGAGAAGGAATGGCTCATCCCCATTTCTTATCTCTTTGCCCCATGGGGGGAAGACTTAACCACCTTAAAAGGCCCACTCCATCTATACCTCAACTAACTGGGATGTAATTTCAACCTATAATTGAATAGAAGAACCTTCTATCCTGGAGTGAAAACTCTATGTAGAATGTGATAATCATGAATTTTCTTCATTCTCTCCTTATAGATCCTTGACCTTTCATAGTCATCAAACCTTATCTCATTAACTCATTCAGTTCTAACATTCTCTTTTTCCTTATGTTGTCCAAATTATAGTTCCATTTTCTCAGGGCCCATTTAGCCTTATACTCTAAATCCATAGGTAACTGACAAGCTCTCCCATCAACCAACCTAAAAGGAGTGGTTCCTGTAGGTGTCTTATAGGCTGTCCCATATGCCTAAAGAGCATCATTGAGCAACATGCTCCAATTTGCCCTATTGGTTGAGACTGTCTTTTCTAAGATTTTCTTAATCTCCCTATTTCACAATTCGACTTGTCCTTGGGTTTGCGGGTGATATGGAGTACCTACCCTGTGTCTCACCCCAATTTTTTCAAAAGTGCACTAAATTTCCTATTGGTGAAATGAAATTCACCATCACTAATTATCAATCTGGGTACCCCAAACCTATAAAAGATGTGATCTTTTACAAACCTTCATCTAACTTGGGCATCATTGGTGTGGGTTGGAATTGCTTCCACCCACTTAGAAACATAGTCAACAATAACTTATATGTATAAATTCGAATTCAAAGACACAAAAGGGCCCATGAAAACAATTTCCCATATATCATACACTTCAACCTCTTGTAAAACATTTAAGTATATTTCATGTCTTCTCGAAATATTACCTGCACGTTGACATGAATCACAAGAAATCACAATGTTATATATGTCGTAAGAAGTGCAGGCCAATAGAAACTACATTCTAAAACCTTGGTCGCAGTCGAAGAACTAGCATGATGACCCCAATAGGTAAGGAATGACAATGTGCCAAAATACTCTCAAACTCACCATCTGCACACATTTCCTCATAATACCATCCATACACTGCTTGAGCAAAATGGGATCATCCCAAATGTAATATCTCAAATAATGGAAGAATTTCTTCTTCTCCTAATAACCCCAATCCTATGGAAGCTCTCCACATGTCAATTAGTTCACAATATTTGCAAATGATGAATCTCTACTTTTCATGGCAAAGAGTTACTCATCTGGGAATTCTTCCACAATGGGTATATATGTGTTTTTCATCCACCTTTTCAATCCTAGAAAAGTGATCAACCACTACATTCTATTACATGCTTTATCTTTTATTTCGATATCAAATTCATGTAGTAAAAGGATCCATCTAATCAACCTAGGATTCACATCTTTCTTCTATAGAAAATATTTGAATTTCGCATGATCCATGCACACAATAACCTTAGCTACTATAAATATTGGATAAATTTCTCAAAAGAGATAACAACCACCAATATCTCTTTTTTTATTATTGTATAATAAGAGTTTTAGATGCATAACAAATGACGGTAGAAATCTTGTCTCAGTGTTGGTCTAATACAACCCCTACCATGTAATTTGATGTGTCACACAAAATTCAAAGGATTGGCTTAATTCTGGAGCTTGGACAACAGATGCTAAGACTAACTTCTCCTCCAGCACATCAAATGCCTTCAAACATCGCTCATCAAGATTGAATTCAACGTCCTTTTCCAAAAACTCGAAGAGCAAATTGGCAATTTTTGGAAAAACTTTCATAAACCGTCGATAAAATTCAGCATGTCCTAAGAAGATCCTCACCCCTTTTAGCGATGATGGTGGAGATAATTTGTAGATGACTTCTATTTTCAGAGGGAAAATTCCATTTCCTTGCTAGACACCTTTTGTCCCAAACCTATCCCCTCACTCACCATCATGTGACATTTTGACCAATTCAAAACGAGGTGAGTGTCCTCACATCTTTACAAAACCTCATCAAGATTGTTTAGGAAATCATCAAATGATTCACCATAAAGTGAAAAATCATCCTTGAATACCTCCATACATTGCTAAAAAGTAACTAGCGCATTGCAAAGACCGAAAGACATCGGACGATGCACAAAAGTGCCATAAGAACAAATGAAGGTTGAATTCTCTTCATATTGTGGCAAGATCAAAATTTGGTTATATCTAGAATACCCATCTAGAAAACAAACGTGGGTGAGGTGCTCGAGCCACTCTAGAATTTGATCATTATAGGGGAGTGAGAAATGGTCCTTTAAAGTGGCATCTTTCAAAAGTCAATAATCAATACATACTCACCACCAAGTTACTAACCTAGTAGAAATCAACTCATCATTGGAATTTGTTGTGATCATTATCCCCCCTTTATTTGGGACCACCTGATTTCGACTAACCCAGTTAGAGTCAAATATAGCATACATTATACCTATAGATAAAAGTTTTACTACATCCTTTACTACCTCAGTCATGATGGGGAGTCACTGCTAAGGTTGTACAATTGTCTTGTCTTCTAGTCTAATTTTGTGCTGGGAGAAATTGGGGGAGATCCACTTTATGTCTGTAACAGACCATCCAAATGCTACAAGGTGATATTTCAAAACCAAAAGGAGTTGATCCTCTTCTCGAATATTCAATGAAGTTGAAATAATGACCAGAAGCTTCTCTTCTACTGCCAAGAAAGTGTGGTGGTAGCTTCAGCTCTAGATCGGGGGGGGCTCTGGAGAGATGGGATCAATTGTGGAGGAGGTGGCTCTAGATCCTCAAAGTACCTAGTGTAATAGCATGGAAATGCCTTGAGAAACAACACACACTCATCCAAAGAACAAGATCGAATGCATGCATCCATCAGATTCATGAGACACTCCTCCAAAGGAAATTGTGGATATGTCTGCTTTAGAGTGGAAGAAGCCACATCGTCAATTGTAGCTGGGATATACTCCTCTTCATCAAGAGGATATTGAACTACCTTTGCTATGAAATTTCCTTTGTGTTCTCCAAGATGTCAACTTCTAGCGTGCCTTTGTGGACATATGTCATCACATGATCCATATCTAAAAACGGTCTCCCAAGAAATAAAGACATCTTTCCTTGGACCTACTATATCATATGACACTGTGCCTTCTCCTCAGTCACATGTGCAGACTCAAGTGTAATGATTAAAAAATGATCTTCTTTTTATCCACAGTGTCATTCTTCCTCTTCCCATATCTAAATTCATGTCTACTGTGGCTTGAAATGGCCTTCCCAGTAGTAATTCATTATTGTGGTCATCCTACATCTCCATCACCATGAAATCTATTGAAAATACAAACTTTTCCACCTTGAGAGGAACATCCTCACATATACCATATGGTCTGACCACTGAATTGTCTACAAGATGTATGGTTATGTTGCTCCTTCTGGGTTCTTTTAGTCTCAACTTCATGAACGTAGTTAAGGGCCTTAGATTGATGCTTGCCTCTGAATCACATTTGGCCTCCCCAAATCTTGTCTTTCCAACGTAACATGATATGTAGAAGCAGCTCGATCCTACCTTTTTGATGGAAAAGTTCCCAAGATAAAAGAACTAACCTGCTGCTTCAATACCACTACATTAGAGTCAGCTATTCTCCTCTTTTTATTATTTACATACTTTAAAAATATTTCATATGAAGGAATCTACTCAATTGTATCAATTAGAGGAATGTTGACATGCAACTTCCGGAAACTATCTATTTTTTTTGAAATTTGTGATCTACTTTGTTTGCCTTCAAACTTTTGGGAAGGTCACCAGAGTCACCAACTTCCTCTGGTGAGGTGGGGCATATAGCTCCTTTCTAGTCTCCTCTGTCTGATAAGTTTCATCCTCGATTGTCTTATCTTCTACTGTAGTACTTGTTTCAATGGTTCCAGTAGTCACTATCGGCCCTGTGTCACATGTGGCATCCTTTGCTTCTAGGACAATTTGTTTGTCATTAAGTACTTTCTTTCCTTTATGAAGCAATGCTGCCTTGACCTGTTGATTTCCAGACGGTATGTCTATATTTTGTGGTTACCCCTATTGACTAGATTTCTTCAAAGAGGCTACTTATGTTGCTATCTGAGAAATCTAAGTCTCTATGCTGTGAATCTATGCTCCTTGATTTGGTAGTCCCCTTTGGGTCTAGCCAATGAACACTTCATTCTATTTGACCAACTTACCTAGAATGTACTCAATACGATCAATTTTACTTGGGCCCCTTTCATGTTATTGCCAATTTCCTTGATTGTGTGCTTGTGATGGGCCATGTTCAAAATATTGGGGTCCTTCCAAGAGAACTTGGGGTCCTTCCTCCAGGAATAGTCATTACCCATGTAATTTTGCTACTGTGCAAACATGCACTCCTCTTCCTCTCCTCCAGAAGAGCTTCCATCCTTGGCACATAATTTCTTAGCAATCAAGTCAACCTTCTCATTCAATACCGATATCACCTTGGACACTCCAACACTTTTAAGGGTTGCTGGTCATTCTCTTTCTTCTCCCCATGACTTGTTTTCATTCATATTCCTTAGAATTTCATGAGACTTTGGTGTCATATTTTTTAGAAAGAAACATGTTCATGAACTGTCCAATGTGGTCGTTTCCTTTGACGCAACTCATAGTAAAATATCTTTATCTTGCCATGGAGGTTGATCCCATAATGAGGGACCTTCCTCAACATGTTCAGATATCTCTCCCATTCTTCACAGTAAGTTTCTTTAACCTAGTTCTTGAATTGTACATTTTTCTAACTAGCTCGTTCGTATTTTTAGGTGGGCCAGGTTCCATGTTTCAATCGACTCAGGCAAAAGGTTGTAGAATCAAGACTTCGTGTGTTACGCCAATGACGATGGGAAAAGTTTCAAGTAGATCACAATAGAAGTTACTCTGTCTATCTTTACCATATCCCAACTCTCCACAAAATTTCTTATGTGAGTTATTGGATCTTCAGTGTTGTGGCCATGAAAAGCTTGTGACTTGACCAATGCCACCAACCCAAGATCAATCTTGTAGCTGCCCACATGTATAGCTTGTTTTTTTATTGGCCCTATCCGAGCTACTGAGGAAGATGCCTTGATCTTCTACCAAATGGTTTGCCCTTCTTCTGTTTACCATCTGAGCTATTTCTGGTTCCTCTAGTAGAGGTGTCAAAGTCTCAGGTGGTGGATTCAGAATTAGTCATGGTTCAAAACCACTACTTGTGGTCTATGCAAGAAATCCTCCTAAAAGGCACTCTGTGGCCATGAGGCTCCATAGTCAGTGCTTCTTGTTTGCATCATACACTAGGACATGAGATAGTTAAGACAATGTAAGAACCAATACTAATGATTGAACAAAAGATATTTGAATTTAGGTTAGAAAAATTAAAAAGAAAATAAAAGGTAGTGGCCTAGAGTAGCCAATCACATCACTTGTAGTGCTAGAGTTGCCATTTCCCTGGCAACATCACCAAAAACTTGATATTTATAAACTACATGTTAAACACAAGTGTATGTATCAATGTAATATATGCCTTAAGAGGACCAAATGTCAAACTCATGGAAACGTTAATCTAACTGCATTGCGATCTGCTAGGCCGATGGAAATTTTGATTGGAGGTTTTATTAACTAAGATGCAGAAAATAAATCTGAAATTATTAATCATGATCTCCATTGGTGTCAGCATAGTTAACATGGCAATTAACATCATAACATTAATAAACATCTCTCCTAACCATGAACTAAGAGACTCTCATGGTGTAATTAACTACCTAATCTAATACCAATCTTACTCTCATAACAATTGTGTTATTAGTTAGGTGCTTTGTTAAATAATCTGGGTAATCTATTCACATTCATAAGCAACCATTCTCAAAGGGTGATATAAAACATGCATTTCTATGAATTTTCCAAGCATTAATTCCCTCTTTCAAGGGGTTTAGCCACATATGATTTCCATTTCCAAATACATGAGAGAGAAGAAGAAATATAAGGGGAGCACTATAAAACTAAAAGAACCCCTGAAGAAGATGGTCAAGATGGTCCCCTCTGATGAACGTGACAATTTACTACCTTTAAGATACAAATCCATCCACTAGAGGTGCCCAGATCTCCTGAACATGGCTTTCTTCCCTCTTATTCCTAGTTGCCATCCAATAGAATAGAACGAGATTCTTAGGTCTTGCCAAAATCCTCCTAAGTCATAGAAGTGACTTAGGGTGTCATTAAATTCCAACTGTCATATTAGACTTAATTTTCAGATATGCCTGATCCGGCCTTGTCAGTACAACTGATTGGGTGTTGATACTACTATCTCCTTTGATAGATGTGTTTGCCTGGGTAGCTATCGGTAGTACCTAGTTGATGTTGGTAGTACTGAGTTTCCTCGATAAATTCTGAATCTGTACAGGTGACGTTGTCGGTAGTATCGACTTCTTAGTCGATACTACCGAGTTTTCTTGATATCCATATGTTTCAAACTGAGCATGTGTCAGTAACACCCACAACAAAGTCGGTAGTATCGAGTTGTGTAGATACTTGTAAATTTACCTAAAATCTACAAAAACCAAACATAAACTCTTAAATAATATTAAATCATCCAGGAACAATAAAATTATATGTATTTGATGCAATTATATATCACATACTAATGATATTAAATAATGCACTAATTAATATGAAAAGGAACAATGAGTGTACAGAAATCCATATTAAATAGCCTGTGAAAAACAAAAATTATTTGGTGCATCAAACTCCTCTAATCTTAAATGTTTCTCATCCTTAAGCAACATACCCATGGATCTATTTGAGATTAGTCAATAGAAGGACATAGAATATGAATTTTATTTCTCAACCATCCCCACCTGGTGGTCCCAACCGACCCTCATTGACCACTAAACAATCAACTACTCTTAAGTGGCAAAAAACATCCATAAAAGACGCCCACCCTTAGATCAATGAACACTATCAAGAGAGTAGTTAATATCATAAATCAGGCATTCACTTGGTGCATCATGTCATTCCCTATTATACATTTCTCTTTCCTAGGTACTATGTAATTGGAAGCAGTTCTCCTTATCAAAATGAATGAGGAGAATAAGCATTTAAGTGACCTATAAAAAAGATCCCTAGATGGTATGAAATAGGTGGATTATGAAGATTCACAAGTGATATCTAAATTATTATGCAAAAATATAACATGATGAACCTATATGGTGAAGATAAAGAAAAATTCATGAATCCTAATGCCTAATATTATTGGGTGGAATGATGCATGCATCAAACATTTCACAAAATGAATGAGAATGAATTAAAGAAGAGACTATATCATGTGAATGTTTCCATCTTTTGGTACAAATTTTAGGACATCCTTTCTCCCTCTTTACTTCCAAACATAAAAAAAAACTTTCTTTTTTCATTGGCCCACTATTTTAGCATAATGGAAAAGTATGATTGGGCTTCATTAACATATCATTCATTTTTTTCTTCTTGGTTTTTTATGAGGGTATGAGGGTGTGGATGTGTATCCTTGCATTCTTATTTTAGAGGAAAGCAGTGTAAGAAAATGATATAAAAATGAAAGATGAAATATGCATTCAATCTACATGTAGTTGATATGCAACTACAATGATATGCACAAAGATTGTTTATGCATTTTTTTAAATTTTGTAGCTAATGCAATTAAAGATAACTAAGTATCATATCACCTATTATGCCATGCAATGCAAACAAGAGGAAATAATTCAGACTACTTGACCATCTTAAGGTGGTGAGTAAAATGAATGAAAAATAGATGAAATCACATAATTAAGAGACATTGCCTTTCATGAACTATGATTTGGCCCTCTCTCATGACCTGTGAAGAGAGTAAGCTTAGGGTTTCTTTCTTAAACTTCAATTTAAGAGACCATTAATTGTTTGATTAATTTAGGCTCAAACCCCATCCTCATCCACATTACATGAATAATTAAGATTTTATTCATATCAAATGTCCTTATGCAGACCAACCCATATACATCTCTAAGTGACGCAACTCAAGAAATTTTGCAACTATGACACAATTTCTCTTTTTTTTTCAATTTTTGATCTTCCGTTTAAAACATATGAGAGCACATGATAATGACATGAATCATGGATTAAGTTCTACTTTACACTATATGGATTGTGGATCATACAACTTATAAAAATAAACCTAAAAAACTTACAGACTAAAAGAAAAATAAAAACTAATGGATAGAGTTGTTCCAGCACCTCCCCTAAGATTGAACTTGACTATGTCTGCATAGTCAATATTCTAACTTAAGGGGTGGAATAGTGGTACTGCTCATAAGGGTGGTGCTAGTGGTTGCGACATGGTAGCATCAAAAGGGAAGAACATCCCTTGAAGTGTTGGTGGTTGGTGTGGCATTTTTAGCAGTTGTGGATAACCACCAAAGTATCCATGACTCCAGTTGCTATTGAAGAATGACTACTGATAGCCCTCCATCCACTGTAGGCATGTGTGCATGTTCTCTTGATTGACCAAGATAAGTCACTCATTCTCAAATATTGCATGTTGGTTGGGTAAAGCCATCCTTGGACATCATGGATGTCTGCTAATGTAGTTGTCTGTCATTGCTACCCTTGCTGAATTTCTTGTAGCATTCCATACATACCCACCATGGAATATAGATCATACTCCTATGAAGGTAGTGGAGCATAAGAACTGGAAACTCCATGTGTGCAAGGGCTCTTGTGTGGGACATGTATCCTCATGATAGGGATGGTGGGTTCCACTTCCTCTTCTTCTTACTCCTGCTATTGTTCTACCTCAATAGTGTCTTCTTCTACATCTTCCTCTAAAGATCTATCTACAAGACACCTGATGAGGTAAAGTCCCTACAAGTCAAAGGTCAGATCTCTGGGCTCCCTCTCCTTGTACTGGGTACCCACTGTACAACATGTGTTCACTATCCTCTAGTGCACATTGAGTACTTTTTCTCTCTTGAAATGCTTCAGGTCCAACTTGGGAGCGGCATTCAAAGATCTAGCGGTGGAGAGATCAAGGTTAAGATGTAGTGCTATCAGAGTCATCGTACCTCCAAAATGGATAGGAGGATCCCTCATCACCAGTCTATTTACTCCCATCATATACTGGAGGAAGAAAGAACCAAAGTTCACATTCTTTCCTCCCAATTCTAGCAATTTGTAGAGGAAGTAGATGTCAATCCACTGAGTTTTTTCCTGCCCATGGTTTGAATTTGTGAAGATGGCGTTGGTGAGGAGATGATGCAAGATGCAAACAAAAAGATGCTCGATGTCAGTGATGGAGTTTGTGTGCTAGATAATATGGTAGCCTTATGGCACCTCTGCCAAAAGCTACCATGCATTCTTAAAGTCAAAGTTGTTGGGAACAAAGCTTTCTTCACCCATCGGCCACCCATAGATGGCATTGAACTGCCACACTGTCAGATGAAAGTAGGTGTTAAAAATATGAAATTTGAAACAGACCTCCATCCATTCTTCCCCTTGCTTAGGGATGAACATATTTCCAATGAGGCCAGGAACTCATAGATGAGCTCTAGGAAAGTGAGCTAGTCACTAAAGAATGAATGATCACCCACCAACCCTTGATGATTTCCTACTTGGCCTAGATTCTTGTTGAATCCCAAGGAGGTGAGGAATGCATGGTATTGGTATGTATGCCCATAGAGGAAGTCATATGATGATTGTAATGGGATACTTTGTAAATGATTTGAATAATAATAAAGGCAATTTCCGATCTATATGTTTAAACTGTTTCTGAGATGATGGTGTAACATGATAGATGCCTAAAGAATGATTTTACTCAATGATGTATGCTTTTAGGTTCATGACCTAAACGATGAGATCATACGGATGTTAAGAGTATACCTTCTTGTTTAGTCCCTAGTCGGTTGTTATTATGGAAATAACCATAGACATCAATAACACTGAAGACTAGATTGTGTGTTGGTTGATGACAAAATCTCATTAGTCATGATATAGTGATATCAAACCAAGCACATAGGTACTTGTTAGAGAAAAAGGTACCATACAGACCCACCGTGAGAGTGATACATGGAACCATGACTTGGTAGTCACAGTCAGCTTTCACAGTGATGGTGGTGAGTGTGATTCTTAGACCTGAAATCACTACACTCAACACATGTCGTTGGGTACACTTTCACATCATCAAACGTAGTCCTGAAACATGGGTTGTTATAAAGGTGATGATTGGGTGGCTTTGACACATGGGGCTTTTGAGGGGTGAGTGATAGATATGGGATTTGTCCCTCCTGAGGGAGTTTGATATCCTTGGCCACTTGATGAGTAGGATTGAGAAAGGCATGCACATGCACGTGTGAATCAATATGTGATATTTATGTCACACAAATCTCACCTAGTCTGCTCTGAGATCAAGGAAATGAATGAATGTTGACAGGATGACTGTTCCATGCCTCCATTTCATTCAGGATATCAGTGAAAAAGGAATTATACATTCACTGTAACACCATTCATGGATTTTAAGATTGAAAGTTATTCTCCAACTTTCTGTTTCAGTTGGGTAGCACTGATGTGTGACTAGGCACCGCTCTTTGCTTGTGAAGTCATAAGTGTTATTTTAACGACCCCGCCTCTTGGTAACCCCCAATTAAGGGAGACATAAAGGTCAGAGCCATTAATCAATTTACAAGATCAAAGGTTCAACATATAATCAACAATAATTAATAAATTCTACTAACTAAACTGGAATTGGGTACAAAAATTAAAACTTTTATGTACCTTTATAAAACTTGGAAATCTAACTATCCACAGCTTGAAATACTCTATCTAATCCTCCTTGCACTTTATTTCTTAATTTCACGATGTGTCACTTTACTGTTTGTGATTTTCAGGATCTTACCTAAAACACTGACAAACAAAACATCGATTAGCAATTGCTGGTATGTGGAGGCAACCAAAATTTCACACTTAAGTCTAATAATATAATTATTGCAATCAAGATGTTTAGCAAGTCAATCTACATTTTCCATGTGACAATCCCCGCTGCTTTTGCCCTAACCGTGGATTTGACTTAAGGCCACCTTTTTAATCCCGAGCTTGGTGACTGGGAGTCACCTCTCATGGTGCTCCTTAGTCATGCCTCATCGACTACCTTCTCATTCTCGAGCTTGGTGTCTAGGGTCACCTCTCATGGTGCCCATTGGTCTACCCTCCTGGGCCTGACCTTTATGGCATCTTCCATCAGGGTGGCATGCAGGTGCAGGAATACACATTTACATTAAATTGTGATAATCATAGTCACTTTATAATTACAATATGAACATCCAAACAATTAGTTGCATTCAATGCGATTAAACATCTGGGAATCCGTCGAGAAACTAAAGTGGTTATTCATAATTAACCACATACCTGTTAAGCAGATTTGAATGCAGAAATAACCAATCAACCAGGATTCAAGCAAGCACACACACAATTATTCGTGAAAAAGGCATCCAATTTCTTCATCATTAAACTCGTCATCTTGATCCATTCATCCTAGTTGTTGCCTAGGTTATTTGCCCTTTTTAGGATTTTGAGCATAATTAGGGTTCTACTTAATATTTATTACTTTAAACCCTAATTTCACCAAATTATTTGCAAACCCTAACCTTTCATCAAAAGATCTAATTTCTTCTTTTAGTACAAGGAAACTCTAATTTTCAGATTATAATCACCTTTCATTTTCTTTTCTCTATTCTAGGGTTTCTAAACATATTAATCAACATACTAGGTTACAAACCCTAAACTTTGCAATTCTATCACCAAAACAGGTCCAAAAACCACCTTTAACCTTAATCAAGTTAAACATACTCGAATTAACCTAACTGCAATATTAAAAACATCTTTGATTAACAATTAGGGTTTTCTAATTACAAATTAACACTTTTCCCATCAAATTATATACTTTTGCAAAGATATATAGATTTAAATGTCCAAAACATTTTGAATGTATTCCTTGTATTTTTCTGATCATTTTTCATGATAAAGTTTTTCCATTAGACATCCTTAGTAATTTCTATGAATTTTGCAAAAGAAAACCCTTTTCTTTATTATCTGGACAGAGAGAGCAATTAGCGAATTTCTTGGATCGTCAGATTGATGCGCCGCTGGTCTACCAAGCGGTCTGACACTCCGTGTCGATCGACTCCACTAGCTCGGTGGCGCGCACGTCCAGTCTACGACCGACCGTCAGATGTTCCTCGGTCCACAATGGTCTGTTGATCAACGATCCTTGTCGATCGCCCCCATTCATGCGATTAAGAAGGCTCACCGGCTCAGGGGCGTTGGATCCCGCGTGTGATCACCGTGGTCCCTGATCCCATGGTTCTCAGTCGTCGTCCTCCTCCCTCCTTCTGTCTTCCAACATGGCGGTGTCGTGATGGCTCCTCTCCGGAGCAAGTTTAATGTGGCGAGAGGGAGAGATCTATCAATCAAGGAGCAACTGTTCATGATCGTGAGGGTGTGAGGGATCGAGTGGTTCCCTTTATATAGGCTATGGAGGGTCCCTATTAGGGTTCCCAACCCTAGTCGCAACCTGACCTCTAGCCCAATTGGGCATTTCACGAAGTTAGGGTAAAACCCCAATAAACCTGGGTCGAGAAGCTTCCTTTCCTCTTGCGGAACTCAATGGGACTCTTCCCATGAGTTCTCGTGCAACATGTTGGGCGAAATCAAGGGGAGAAGTTTCCCCTATCACGGCTTAAAACCTCGTCCTACTAAGATTTGGGTGATGGACGGTGCCTGTTGGATCAGAATGCAAGGGTCCTCGCTACAAGCATTAGATCAAAGGAAAGGAATTTTCCTATTAATCCGATTTATACTTCAAATTCAATGATATCTTGGAAAAATAATAACTCCCAATCCGTAATTCCTTTTTATCTCAAATTTTAAGGGAAAGCTCCTTCTATTATTGCCCAGCTTTGTACAAAATTTGGGAAACAAAAAGCAATGGATGAGAAGGCTTCCTTCTCTCCCAAGTTTTCTCATTAATTACTCCAAACTAAATTATATTCCCTTTTCCTTTGTGATTATCTTGTGATTTTGGGTCTCCTGGACCTAAAGAAATTATAAAGGCATGGTTTCCCATATTGGGGAATATTAGTTTTCCTTTATCTTCTTTTAATTGTCAAAAACTCATTGTTCCCTTTTATTAATCAATTTCTTTTCCTTTTTAATTCTCTTTTCTTTTCAATGGGGCTTAATGGCCAACAAAGCCCACTATCAATCAACCAAGGCCTTTTCATACGAAATATATTGCAAATCAAAGAAAAGTATTTCATTTATTCATTAAAAGAGAATTACATCTTCCTTTGCATATTTAGAAAATTGGGGTTATAACAATTATGGACTTTCACTGCCAACGTGAAATGGACCTGCAGGGTCACACACATAGGATTTAACTTGGAAGAGGAGTTTTGTCCACAAGCAATGTTTAGATTGATTACTAAAGGAGTTTAGTAGTTCAATTAAACACTCAATCAATAGATAGCTCAATATCATAATGTTTAAGGTGTTGGACACATTGATTGGAGTATCAGATTGATTGAAATCGCAATTGACTGATTCTACACAATCTGTACTCCCAATCGATTGGCTCATGTGATGAACCAGCCGACTGAGCTTGGTGAACCGGTCGGCTCAAGTGTTGAGTCGATCGGCTCAAGATCAGGGTGAAATGATTGCTTCAAGTGTTGAAACGATCGGTTCAACTGATGCAACCGAGCAAGTTGGGAAAGTGAGATTGATGAGAATTTTCCTTATGTTTCACTTGCCCAATTTGATTGGGATATAGGATTGGTATTCGATACCAATTAGAAACAAAAGAAGGAAAGTCAATCGGGAACTGGTCAGGACCACAAACTGACCGGTTTAAGAGTGAACCGACTGGCTCATGGGTCCCAACCGATCGATTCAGGTGTCAACCGACCGGTTCAGGTCCCCAACTAACTGTTTCAATTGTGAAACAATCAGTTCAGGTTGCGAGTTGGTTGCTTTTGTAGAAAATATTGAACCCTTCTACTCCTGTTTTTAGTCCCGCATTGCTCGGGATGGAGAACCCTGTCCCATGACCCTCCTATATATAGGGTTATTGGGGGCTTCTCAAGGTACGATTCAGTGCAAGCTGATTGCTCTGCAAAGTTGTCGTTATCTCTATTTTTGCTAACTGAGAGAGCCCAAGCAAGTGCTACCTGAAAAGGGATGTGCTGCAAGGGAAGGACAACTGCAGTTGCAACTGGCAGCAGGAGAGTGTGTTGGCGACTAGTACACCGACAGGAGGGTGTGACTCCTTCCGGTTCCTTTTGCGACAAGGAGATCGGAGTTCCAAGTAGTCCGTGTGGACGACTTCAGAGGCGGAAAACCTCTGTCGCTCGGAGGACAACTGTCAATCCTAATAGTCCCGGTGAAATCAGAAGTCTTCAGTCTCAGTGCGACCAAGAGTGGTACAAACACTGTCCAAGATCGGAGGTGAAGACCGTGCAAGGCTCGAGGTACTGTCGTCGAGCAAGCCTCAGGATATGGTATGCATCCACAGACCATCTTTCCTATTGTATAGACGTTGACGCGATTCCTTTTGTTCTGGGTTTTGGGGTGAAAATTTTTGTTTCCGCTGCTTCTCTACCTCCTCTAAAACCCAACAGTAGTATCAGAGCCACGTCAACTGCTCTATATTTTAGGATTATCAATATGATCGATTTTGGTTTTTCTCCTTTATTTATTGCATCCAATGTGAATAAAATCAGCTTTATGCATGTCCAATCCACAAATCCCAAATATACATATATGATATGTAATATTAGTGCACTCAATACACGTCGCCCATAAACGAGTTTTGTGGTGGATGTGTAGCATGGTTATGGCCTATAAACCTCTATATCAGTGTGTGGTTGTATGTGGTTGCTTGCATCTCAGTCTACACACCAATTCCCTTTCTCCTATTCCTAATGTAACTCAAAATAATTTGAGAATTCTTTTCCTACCTTTTCTCCCCCCAAATGTAACTCAGGGTTTCACAATTAAATTGTAAATAGGACAGATTTTATTTCCTGTTATGTCAAAGAACGGAGGACAACCTGAGATAATCGGTTAAGGCGTGAACCGATGGGTTGGTGTTCCAAATGAGTGGTTCGAGGAGCGAGACGAGCGGGTGGCGACCTGAGGAGATGCACGACGATCGGTAAATCGATCGGCTGGAGGCGCCGGTCGATAGGCTGGTGGCACCCAAACAACCAACTTGATGGCGGACCAATCAGTCATGGAGATGAGATGATCAAACCCAGAAAGGCAGGCACATATTTCATCTTGTACAGGTTGCATGTGATGTAGACCTAGATGATCGTGATTCCTCTTGGCTCGAGGAATCACAATAGGATGGCCATAATCATTGCTTTTATCATTTTGCATGTTTTCTGTGGGAATAGCATGTATATGATACGTACTATATATTGTGGTGATTGGATATGTATATGTATATAAAAACAAATTCCTCATTAAATATTAAGTTTTAGATGCCTTCCAAATGTGACACACGTGAAAAGCTTGATCGACCAAGTGTGGGCACGCTCTAGCGTGGTGCACCGTCTATCTTGTGGAAGCGTGAAGGATGAATGTGTGGGTCTGCCCTAGCAGGGTGCATGTTCATTGTGTTGGCTTTGGGTCGGACTTAACAAGGTGATCTAGATGGGATCTAGTACCTTGAGGCATAGAGATTATCATTGCAAAGAGTTGCATATGACATCTCTCAAGAGTTGCATATGATGCAATTGGCAAGAATTGCCTACCTGAGAGATCTGAGTTCTGGGTGACAACCCTAGCTGGTCCATGGCTCAGATCTTGACCCACTAGAGGATTGTACGCTGCAATCTTCCGAACTGATGGTGAGGGCTATCAATTTGAGTCAAAATAGTGGGAGCGGTAATTAATTAAAGGCCTGATTAACTATCGTCAAATTTTATTCAAATCAAATCAAAAGGAGTTTTGACAAAATGGAATTTTCTCTTGTAGAATGGAAAATGAATCATCTTTTAAAATGGGCAAATTAATTGAGAATAAATTCCATAACTGGTTGAGGACTGTGAGAAATGTTCTGCGCAATCCAGATATACAACGAGCCTTTGAATCCACTCTATGTACACTTAATGCGTTGGTGAAGAAGAAAGAAAGTTCATTGATAGAGATCAATGGAACGAAAGGTGTGGGAGAGAAGGGTTCTCTCACCAAACCAATTTCTTCTACATGGAGAGGATGGAAGGAACGATGGAAGAAGAAGTCAGAGATAGAGATCTCTACTTTTGGTTTATATGTGATAGAGATTAACTTTACTACTTCTTCATCATGGGTACTTGATACTGGATGTGGATCTCACATTTGTTCAAATGTGAAGGATCTTAAGAGAAGTAGGCCTTTGGGGAAAGGCGAGGTTGAACTACGTGTTGCCAATGGGGCAAGAGTTGCCACCAGTGCCATAGGAACCTATGAGTTAACTCTACCAAGTGGGCTAATAATAGAGTTGAAGAACTGCTATTATGTACCTACCATAAATAGGAATATCATTTCCGTCTCTTGTTTGGACAAAGATGGATTTGAATTTCTTATTAAGAATGGAAAATGTTCCATTTCTAAAGATGGGATCTTTAATGGCAGTGCCCCAATGTATTATGGTCTGTACTTGATAGATTTGGAGACAAATGTATACAAGGTAAACACAAAAAGGCAAAAACTCAACGACTCAAACAAAACATATCTCTGGCATTGTCGTCTAGGGCACATAAATGAGAAGCGCAATTCTAGACTCAATAAAGATGGTTATCTAGACTCTTTTGATTATGAATCAATAGAGACAATGAATCTTGTTTGTTGGGCAAGATGACTAAGACTCCCTTTTCAGGTAAAGGTGAGAGAGCTAGTGATCTATTAGGACTCATACATACTGATGTATGTGGACCTTTTAAATCTAATGCTAGAAATGGGTGTCAGTACTTCATTACCTTCACTGATGATTTCACTAGGTATGGCTATGTGTACCTGATGAAGCATAAGTCAGAAGCCCTTGAGAAGTTCAAGGATCACATAAATGAAGTACATAACCAACTTGGTAAAAGTATTAAGGCACTTCAATCCGATCAAGGTGGAGAATTCTTAAGCCAGGATTTTGGGGACCATCTTCGAGCCTGTGGTATTGTATCACAATGGACTCTGCCTGGAACACCACAACATAATGGTGTGTCTGAAAGAAGGAATCACACATTGTTCGATATGGTGCGATCAATGATGAGTTTTTTTGATCTTCCAATTTCCTTCTGGGGTCATGCTCTTGAAACTACCGTGTTTACACTTAACTATGTGCCATCTAAATTGTTTCAAAAGATACCATATAAGATATGGTATGGGAAGTGTCCCATTTTGTCTTTTACGAAGATTTGGGGTTGTGAGGCTTACGTCAAGAAAATGTTTCCTGATAAGCTTGGACCCAAATCTGATAAATGTTATTTTGTTCGATATCCCAAGGAAACAAGGGGATATTACTTATACCACCCTACTGAGAACAAAGTGTTTGTTGCCAGGGATGTTGTATTCCTAGAGAAGGAATTTATTCCCAAAGGAAGTAGTGGGAGGAATATAGAGCTTGAAGAGGTTCAAGCCCAACAAGAATACATTGAATCGGTAGATGTACCAGAGGAAAATGCAGATTCACAAGGTGTTGTGGAATCTCAGTCTCCTCAGGAAACACAAGGACCTTGTAGATCTAGTAGGACCCGCCTTGAACCTGAGAGGTTTGGATACCTTGTGACTGAGGAAGGTGGAGAGTTGATCATAGATGATGATCCAACTACCTACGTAGAGGCTATGGAGGGACCAGATTCTGAGAAATAGCTTGAAGCCATGAGATCCAAGATGGAATCCATGTACTCCAACAAAGTATGGACTTTGGTGGAACCACCCGAAGGGGTAAAACCCATAGAGTGCAAGTGGGTCTTTAAGAAAAACACCAACATGGATGGAAATGTGCAAAATTATAAAGGCAGATTGGTTGTGAAGGTATTTTGACAAGTTCAAGGTGTTGACTATGACGAAACCTTTTCTCCAGTTTCCATGATTAAGTCCATCAGGATCATGCTTGCTATTGCATCTTATTATGACTATGAGATTTGGCAGATGGATGTTAAAACTGCATTCCTTAACGGGAATATAAATGAGATTTTATACATGACACAACCTGAAGGTTTTGTAGATCCAAAGAATGCCTATAAAGTCTGTAAGCTGTAAAGGTCAATCTATGGGTTGAAGCAAGCATCTCGGAGTTGGAATCTTCGATTTGATGAGGAAGTCAAAGTGTTTGGCTTTATTCAAAATGAAGATGAACCTTGTGTGTACAAGAAGGTTAGTGGGATCTCAATAACATTCCTTATATTGTATGTGGATGACATACTTTTGATGGGGAATGATGTCTTAGCCTTGGAGAAGGTAAAAACTTGGCTTGGGAATACTGTCTCAATGAAGGACTTAGGAGAAGCATCCTACATTCTAGGAATTAAGATCTATAGAGATATATCTAGAAGGCTTCTCGGACTAAGTCAGAGCACGTACATTGACAAAGTGTTGAAGCAGTTTAGAATGGAGAACTCAAAGAGAGGCAACATCCCCATGTTACATGGAGTCACTGTCTCTAGATCTCAGTGTCCCCAATCTTGTGAAGAGAGGGAGCGTATGAATGGGATCCCATATGCATCAGCCATCGGATCCATCATGTACGCTATGTTTTGCACACGCCCATATGTCTTGTATGCTCTCAGCATGACAACCAAGTACCAGTCAGATCTCGGGGATGCTCACTGGACAACCGTAAAGAACATCCTAAAGTACTTGCAAAGGACTAATGATCAGATTCTTGTTTACGGTGGCGAGGAAGAGCTAGTTGTAAAGGGTTACACTGATGCAAGCTTCCAAACTGATAAATATGATTACAGATCGCAGTCAGGATTTGTGTTTTGCCTTAATAATGGAGTTGTGAGATGGAAGAGTTCCAAGCAAGAAACAGTTGCCGATTCTACTACAGAGGCTGAGTATATTGCTGCTTCACATGCAGCAAAGGAGGCTGTGTTGATCAAGAAGTTCATTTCTGAACTTGGTGTAGTTCCCAGTAGGTGTGATGCAATTGAGCTTTATTGTGACAATAATGGAGCTATTGCACAAGCTAAGGATCCCAGATCACATCAGCGGTCCAAGCACATACTGCGGCACTTCCATCTCATACGAGAGATCGTACAGTGAGGAGATGTGAAGATTTGCAAAGTACCAACTGAAGACAACATAGTTGATCCACTGACTAAGGCCCTTTCTCAGCAGAATCATGATGGTCATGCTAGGTCACTAGGTTTGAGGTTGCTTGGTGACTGGCTCTAAGTGCAAGTGGGAGTCTGTTGGTATGTATGCCCATAGAGCAAGTCATATGATGATTGTAATGGGATACTTTGTAGATTTGAATAATAATGAAGGCAATTTCTGATCTATAGGTTTAAATTGTTTCTGAGATGATGGTGTAACATGATAGATGTCTAAGGAATGATTTTACTCAATGACGTATGCTTTTAGGTTCATGACCTAAACAATGAGATCATACAGATGTTAAGAGTATACATTCTTGTTTAGTCCCTAGTCGATTGTTATTGTGGAAATAACCATAGACATCAATAACACTGAAGACTAGATTGTGTGTTGGTTGATGACAAAATCTCATTAGTCATGATATAGTGATATCAAACCAAGCACATATGTACTTGTTAGAGAACAAGGTACCGGACAGACCCACCGTGAGAGTGACACATGGAACCATGACTTGGTAGTCACAGTCAGCTTTCACAGTGATGGTGGTGAGTGTGATTCTTAGACCTGAAATCACTACACTCAACACATGTTGTTGGGTACACTTTGACATCATCAAACGCAGTCCTGAAACATGGGTTGTTATAAAGGTGATGATTGGGTGGCTTTGACACATGGGGCTTTTGAGGGGTGAGTGATAGATATGGGATTTGTCCCTCCTGAGGGTGTTTGATATCCTTGGCCACTTGATGAGTAGGATTGAGAAAGGCATGCACATGCACGTGTGAATCAATATGTGATATTGATGGAACACATCTCACCTAGTCTGCTCTGAGATCAA
Source organism: Alisma plantago-aquatica (assembly GCA_963693085.1). Taxonomy (NCBI): domain Eukaryota; kingdom Viridiplantae; phylum Streptophyta; class Magnoliopsida; order Alismatales; family Alismataceae; genus Alisma; species Alisma plantago-aquatica. Next base: position 725,980,447 of record OY856410.1, on the reverse strand, counting down.
GGAAATGAATGAATGTTGACAGGATGACTGTTACATGCCTCGAGTTCATTCAGGATATCAGTGAAAAAGGAATTATACATTCACTATAACACCATTCAGGGATTGTAGGATTGAAAGCTTTTCTCCAACTTTCTGTTTCACTTGGGTAGCACTGATGTGTGACTAGGCACCGCTCTTTTCTTGTGAAGTCATAAGTGTTATGGACTTTCACTGCCAACGTGAAATGGACCTGTAGGGTCACACACATAGGATTTAATTTGGAAGAGGAGTTTTGTCCACAAGCAATGTTTAGATTGATTACTAAAGGAGTTTAGTAGTTCAGTTAAACACTCAATCAATTGATAGCTCAATATTATAATATTCAAGGTGTTGGACACATTGATTGGAGTATCGGATTGATTGTAATCGCAATTGACTGATTCTGCACAATCTGTACTCCCAACCGATTGGCTCATGTGATGAACCGGTCGTTGAGCTTGGTGAACCAGTCGGCTCAAGTGTTGAGTCGATCGGCTTAAGATCAGGGTGAAATGATTGCTTCAAGTGTTTAAACGATCACTTCAACTAATGCAACCGAGCAAGTTGGGAAAGTGAGATTGGTGAGAATTTTCCTTACATTTCACTTGCCCAATTTGACTGGGAAATAGGATTGGTATTCGATACCAATTAGAAACAGTAGAAGGAAAGTCAATCGGGAATTGGTCAAGACCACGAACCGAACGGTTCAAGAGTGAACCGACTAGCTCATGGGTCTCAACTGATCGGTTGAGGTTTCAACCGACTGGTTCAGGTCCCCAACCGACCGTTTCAGTTGTGAAACGATCAGTTCAGGTTGTGAGTTGGTTGCTTTTGTGGAAAATCTCGAACCCTTCTACTCCTACTTTTAGTCCCGCATTGCCCGGGATGGAGAACCATGTCCCATGACCCTCCTATATATAGAGGTATTGGGGGCTTCTCAAGGTACGACTCAGTGCAAGTCGGTTTCTCTGCAAAGTTGTCGTTCTCTCTAGTTTTGGTAACTGAGAGAGTCCAAGCAAGTGCTACCTGAAAAGGGAGGCGTAGCAAGGGAAGGACAACTACATTTGCAACTGACAGTAGGAGAGTGTGTTGGCGACTAGTACGCCGACAGGAGGGTGCGACTCCTTCCAGTTCCTTGTGCGATAAGGAGATTAGAGTTCCAGGTAGTTCGTGTGGACGACTGTCGAGGGGGGAGACCTCTGTCGCTCGAAGGATAGCTGTCAATCCCAACAGTCTCTGTGAGATCAGGAGTCTTCAGTCCCGATGTGACCAGAAGTTGCACAGACACCGTCCGAGACCAGAGGTGAAGACTGCGCAAGGCATGAGGTACTGTCTCCGAGCAAGCCTCGGGACAAGGTATGCATCCACAAACCATCTTTCTTATTGTATAGACGTTGATGCGATTCCTTTTGTTCTGGGTTTTGGGGAGAAAATTTTTGTTTCCATTGCTTCTATGACTCCTCTAAAACCCAACACATGGTCGTCATACTATTTTGGGATAACCTCCCTCTTCATAAAGTCCTCATATATGTTCTTCGCGTCGGCATTGGGATGGGAGATGCAGCTTGGTTTTAGAATCAACTCAGTTCGCCCAGCCGATGAAGAAGCACCTGTCCTGGAAACCATCACTGGTACAATAAGGGGATGGAGAGAAAGATGCTTGAAGTTGACTTTGAATGCCTGGGGATTCTTTCTTGAACTTGCTTAGAGGAGGTATGAATAATATATGAAGAAAAACTAAACACAACCCCTCCTTTTGTAGAACTCATCCAACCTGTTGTATGTGTGTTAGTAGTACCAATTTTTTCTCCATAATATGTGTGACTCGGTACTAGATGTTGATAATGATGACCATGATTCATTAAAGTTGGTATATGTGGATTGCCATGTGTTGGTAGTACTGACTTATTTTCAGTAGTACCAACTTTTTTGATGGATCGATACTATCACACATCAGATGTGTAAAATCTCAATCGTTGATGGTGCTTCGGTAGACTTCTGGTGTCAGTACTATCGAATTTTTTTGTCGATAGTATAGTGTCATTCGAAATTATTGGTGCTTCTAAGTGTGATCTTGGTGTTTCAAAACCACAAATTCAATTTCCGTTGGTACTACCGACATCATGTTGATAGTATCGAGTCCTTATCAGTCAACTCATATTCTTTTTCGACAAAAAGTATCATGTTGATAGTATCGAGTCCTTATCAGTCAACTCATATTCTTTTTCGACAAAAAGTCAATTTTACCGAACTGATGGTCAGTAGTACTGAGTTTCTTTGAATTTTTATTCATCCTTCCTGTGATGTCATCGATACTACTAACTTGGTGGTTGGTAGTACTAAGTTGTTTTATGAAACTCAATCCTTTTTCATGTGACCTTGTATGTACTATCGACTTTGGGGTCAGTACTATCGACCAATACTCAACCTACACACCACACAAAATTGATCAAGGTACCTTTTTTAAATTTAAAATGAATAAAATGAAAACCAAAGTAAATAAAACTACAAACTAGAATGGAAAGAACAAAATTTATGGTTGGGTTGCCTCTGAACAAGTGCCCTTATTTTACGTCCTAGGCTCGGTGACCAAAGTATAAAGGATCATTAAAGATGAACTAGCTTATGCTCCTCCTCTTTCCTAATCACATCTCCCCCAATGTAGTGTTCAAGACTCTGGCCATTGACAAGGAACAACTCAGCCCCATTTCTTTTCTCAACCACCCCATGGGGGAAATACTTAACCACCTAAAAAGGCCCACTCCATCTTGACCTCAACTTACCGAGATATAATTTCAACCTAGAATTGAATAGAAGAACCTTCTGCCCTGGAGTGAAAACTATATGGAGGATTTGACAATCATGAATTTACTTCATTCTCTCCTTATAGATCCTTCATATTTCATAGGCATCATTGCTTAGCTCACCTAACTCATTCAATTATAATATTCTTTGTTTCCCTACTTTATCCAAACTATAGTTTCATTTTCTCATGGCCCATTCAGTCTTATGCTCCACAACTAAGTGACAAGCTCTCCCATAAACCAACCTAAAAGGAGTGGTAATTACAAGTGTCTTATAGGCTATCCTATATGCCTAAAGAGCATCATTGAGCAATATGCTCCAATTTTTCTTATAGGTTGAGACTATATTTTTAAGATTTGCTAAATCTCCCTATTTGATCACTCAACTTGTCCTTGTCATTGAAGGTGATATGGAGTACCTACCATGTGTCTCACTCCACATTTGCTCAAAAGTACACCATGTTTCCTATTGGTGAAATGAGATCCACCATCACTAATTATCAATATGGGCACCCCAAACTTACAAAAGATGTGATCTTTCACAAACCTACATACAACATGGACATCATTGGTGTGGGTTGGAATTGCTTCCACCCACTTAGAGACATAGACGTAAAGAGAAAGTTATATGTATAAATTAAAAATTGAGGATACAAAAGGGCCCATGAAATCAATTCCCCTAAAATTCAACACTTCAACATCTTGAAAAACATTTAATGGCATATCATGTCTTTTCAAAATATTACCTACACATTGACATGAATCACAATGAGGCATAAAGTTATATGTGTCTATAAAAAGAATTAGGTCGATAGAAACCACATTCTAAAACCTTGGTCACAGTTTGAGAACTAGCATGATGAACCCCAGTAGGTAAGGAATGACATGAGCCAAAATACTCTCAAACTCACAATTCGGCACACATTTCCTCTAAAATACCACCCCTACACTGCTTGAGCAAGATGGGATCATTCCAAATGTAATACCTCAAAGAATGGAAGAATTTCTTCTTCTTATGATTTTCCCAATCCTCAGGTAGCTCTCCACATGCCAAACAGTTCTTAATATTTGTTAACTACAAATCTATGCTTTTCTTGGAAAAGTGGTGCTCATCTAGGAATTCTTCCACAATGGGTATATCTATGTCTTTTTCATCCACCCTTTCAATCCTAGACAAGTGATCAGTCACTACATTTTTAGTAATGACTTTATCTTTGAATTCGATATCAAATTCCAACAGTAACAAGATTCATCTAATCAACCTAGTCTTGGAATATTTCTTCTAAACAAATATTTGATCGACTCATGATCCGTACACGCAATGACCTTAGCCCCTATAAAATATTGGTGAAATTTCTCAAAAGAGAAAACAACCACCATCAACTCTCTCTTTGTGTTTACATAACATAATTCGCCATTTAGATGCATAATAAATTATGGTGGGAACCTTGTCTCTATGTTGGTCTAAGACAGCCCCAACTACGTAATATGATGTGTCACACATCCATTCAAAGATTTGACTCGAATCTAGAGCCTAAACAACAGGTGCGGAGACAAGCTTCTCAAACGCCTTCCAACATAGCTCATCAAAATTGAATTCACCGTCATTTTCCAACAACTTAGAGAGCAATATGGCAATTTTAAAAAAATATTTCATTATCTTCAGTAAAATCCACCATTTCCTAAAAATTTCCTCACTCCTTTCACCTAGGACAGTTGAGGTATCTTAGAGATGACTTATATTTTTACAAGGTCGACCTTCGTTCCCTTATTGGACACCTTGTGTTCCAAAACTATCCCCACACTTGTCATCATGTGACATTTTTCCCAATTCAAAACTAGGTGAGTGTCTTCGCATCTTTACAAATCCTTATCAAGACTGTTTAAGAAATCATCAAACGATTCACCATACGGTCTACTTTGATCCCTAGTGTCAGTATTCCTCTATACATCTCTAAGATCATGTTTGTTGTGGCTTGAAATGGCCTTTCAAGTAGTAGTTCATTGTCGCGATCGTCCTGCATCTCCATTACCACAAAATATGCTGGAAATACAAACATGTCCACCTTGACAAGAACATCCTCACATATACCATATGGTCTGACCAATGAGTTGTCTGCAAGATGTATGGTCATATTTCTCCTTCTAGATTCTTTTAGACCCAATTTCTTGAAGCTAGTTAAGGGTATTAGATTGATGCTTGCCCCTAAATTACATTAGTCCTCCCCAAATCTTGTCTTGTCGATGTAACATGATATGTTAAAGCAGCCTGAATCCTACCTTTTTGGTGGAAAATTTTGCAAGATAAAATACCTAACATGCTCCTTCAACACCACTACATCTGATTCAGCTATTCTCCTCTTATCATTGATTACATCCTTCAATTTTTTTCAGACAAAGGATTTTGCTCAATTCAATCAACTAGAGGAATATTGACAAGTTGTTTCCTAAAATTGTCTAAAAAGGTCTAAAATTTTCAATACACTTTTTTTGCCTTAAAAATGTTTGTTAAGGGCACTAGAGTCTCCAACTTCCTCTAGTGAGGTATGGCTCGTTTCTAGCCTCCTCTATCTCATGAGTTTCATCCTCAACTGTCTTATCCTCTACTACGATATCTGGCTCAACTATGTTAGAAGCCACTACCGACCCTGTATCACTTGTGACATCCTTTTCTTCCGAGACAATATGTTTGTCATTTAGCACTTTGTTCTCACTATAGAGCAACACTACCTTGACCTGTTGATTTTCATATGGTGTCTATAGTTCCTGGGAACCCCTATTTACAATGTTTCTTCAAAGATGCTACATCTACAGCTATCTGAGAAATCTGAGTCTCTATGTTGTGAATTTGTGCTCCTCAATTTTGTGGTTCACTCTAGGTCTAGCCAATGAGCATTTCATTCTGGCTGACCAGCTTACCTAGCATGTCCTCAATAATATCAATTTTACTTGGGCACCTTTCATTTTGTTGTGCATTTCCTTGATTATGTGCTTGTGATGGGTCCTGATGAAAATGATTGGGGGTCCTTCCAAGAGAACTTGGGTCCTTCCTCTAAGAATACTCATTACCCCTATCAATTTGCTACCGTGCATAGATGCACTCCTCTTCCTCTCCTCCAGAAGAGATTTCATCCTTGGCACACAATTTCTTAGCAATCAAGACCAACTTCTCATTCAATGTTGATATCACCTTAGACCCTCCAACATTTTTAAGGGTTGTTGGTCATTCTTTTTCTACTCCCCATGACTGGCTTTTAACCATATTCTTAAAAATTTCATGACACGTGGATGGCTTGTTGTTGAGAAAGAAACATGTTCCTACACTATCCAATGTGGTACTTTCCCCTTGATACAGCCCATAATAAAATATATTTGCTTGGCCATACAGATCGTTCACATGATGAGGGAACTTCCTAAGCATAGTCTTATATCTCTCCCATGCTTTATAGTAAGATTCTTCTACCAACTTCTTGAAGTTGTATATTTTTCTGACTAGCTAGTTCATCTTTTGAGGTGGGAAGTAACGCTTAAAGAAAATGTGTATCATCTGGTCCCATGCTTCAATTGACTTATGCGGAAGGTTTGAGAACCAAGACATGGCTTTGTCTTCCAATGACGATGGGAAAAGTTTCAAGTAGATCATAATAGCAGGTACTCTCTCTATCTTTACCATATCATATCTCTTCACAAAATTTCTTATGTTCCTCATTGGATCTTTAGTGTTGAGGCAATGAAAAGCTTGTGTCATGACCAATGCCACCAACCCATGATCAATCTTGTAACTTCCCACTTTTATGGCTTGTCTTTTGATGGCCCTAGCTGAGCTATAGAGGAAGATGCCTTGATCTTCTCCCAAATGGTTTTCTCTTCTTTTGGGTTATATATATAAGTTGGTTCTAGTTCCTCTGGTGGAGGTGTTAGAGTCTCAGGTGGTGGAGTCTAAATTAGTATGCAGAACCACTATATTGTTCTGCTCTATGCAAGAAATCCTCGTGTAAGGCACTCTATGGCGATGATGATCCATAGTCGGTGCTTCTTATTTGCACCATACACTAGAACCTAAAATAGTTAAAAACAATGTAAGAACATATACTAATGATTGAACATAATTGAACACTTGATACTTGAAATTCAGCTTCGAAAAATTAAAAAGAAAATCAAAGGTGGTTGAGCACAACACTTGTAGTATTGGGGTTTCTGTTTCCCCTACAATGATGCCAAAAACTTGATACAAGTAAACTACACGTTCGCAAGTGTACATATCAATGTAATATTGGCCTTAAAAGGCCCAAATGTTGAACTCAGGGAAATGTTAATCTAAAAACTACTACTAACTACAATGTGATCAACTAGGTCTAAGGAAACTTTGATTGGAGGTTTAATTAATTGAGATGTAGAAAATAAATATAAAATTACTAATTTTGATCTCGGTTGGAGTAAATTTATCAGGATTACAGTTTCACCATAGTTAACATTGCAATTAGCATCATAACATTATTAAACATCTCTTGTAACCCTAGAGTAAGAGACCTATAGCAAGAATTACCCATTCTCACAATGTAATTCAGTACCTAATCTAATACCAATCCCACTCTCGTAATGATTGTGTTTTTCTTAGGTGCTTTATTGAATACTCTGGCTAATCTATTCACCATCGTATGCCACCTTTCTCAAAGGGCGATATAAAACATGTGTTTCTATGAATTTTCCAACCAGTAATTCCCTCTTCTAATTAACTACCTATGGTGATAAAGCATGGATAGTTCATTATATTTTCATAGAAACAAGTCCAGAAATTAAGAAAAATTGATGTATTAATGCATAACTATTAATTACAATGCGTAACCAGGATACTCAAGAGTTCTAAAAGACAAGGGGTTTAGCCCGACATGATTTCCATTTTCAAATACATGAGAGAGTAGAAGAATAATGTTGGAAAAATTAGAAAACTAAAAAAACCTCTGAAGAAGATGGTTCAAATGATCCCCTCTGATGAACATGACACTTTTCTACCTTTCGGTTGCAAATTTGCCCACTGCAGGTGTCTGAATATCCCTGAACATGGATTTCTTCTCTGCTTTCTCCTCTCCTTTCTCTCGGCTTCTGTCCAATGTAATAGAATGAGATTCTCAAGTCTGGTCGAAATCACCCAAGTTTTAGAAGTGGCTTAAGGCGTCATTAATTGCCAGCCATCAGATTAGACTTAATTTTTAGATCTGTGTGATCCCTTCTTATCAGTACTACTGACACATTTGATAGTGGTGGTCACCTGGTTAGTTTTCTGTAACATCTCCCATAAAACGCCTCATACACTGCCATGTCGATGCTACTCTGATACCACCAAATGTGACACCCATTGCCACACAAAGAGAGATTACTCAAAACATAACCACGGAAGAAAGATTAACAAGTGTAGTATCAGAAAATAGTAAAAATTAAAACCTTTTTTATAAACTACCAAACATCAAGAACCTTCACATATTAGTCCTTTCATGCCTCACAACATATACAAGGAATGATGTAAACCTGTAGCCGAGAACTGTTCCAGAACATATGCATGATTCCACCATATCTGATATACAAAGGGCACATAAAGAAAGCACGTTCATGAAATATCTACAAAATATTCCTAAAGACCCGAATGTATAGGGACAACTCTAGGACTCTATCAGCAAAAGACATCCAACAACATTGCCAACCTCGTCAGCTATTGGTTCTCCTGCTTCTCCTTAACCTCTGTTGCATGATCCCTACTTCTTCATGCTCTTCTATGGGAAACCCATGTGGTGAGATTCCAAATCTCAACAGGAGATATAATCCACAACCAACTCTACTATTATCACAAATCAAACAAACTAAGCAACAATATAATTTCAATTGAATGAAAACTGAAAATTATCATTTATAGGGAAAGCAATTACTGTTGAATTATGAAACATCTTAATAATTTAAAAGGAATACGAAGAACATGTATATTTCCTAGTACCAACATTATCTAAAAATCAAGCAAGGCTTCATCCAATGTTTTTGTATTTTGATCTATACATGTATACTACATGACTTATTACATATTTTATTATGCCCTGAGGAATTACATCGTACCACCCAAATTCAACTAACCACTTGATAAGTCAAAAGTGGTGCCATACAAGGTCTAGTGGAAGAGATAGAATCAGTGACCTCATCCCCTCAGTCAGTATGAGAATATTGGCAGTCACATCACTAGTCAGACTACTATCAACAATTTATAGTCCAGTTGTACATATATCTAGTCCGCCTTGGTATAGGTCATTGAACTAGTGTGTTACGACCATAGAGGTACTCTTTATTAGGATATGACCGTATTCATTCATGTATCTCAAATTGATCTACAACCGAACTGTACTCTTATTGGTGTATGACCGCAACCAATCCCATATATATACATTCAAGACACAAGGAGATACCTCAACTTGCACCCTGCATAATCAACAACATGCACTCCGAGTGAAACTCATTTCACCATTCAGCAAATGCGGACACTGAATGGATTTGTGGAATAGGTCAAACTATACTATTAGATTAATTAGACCAATTTAAGCATCTTTCAACATCAATCAATTAACAACGTACAACCTCTAAACAAATTCTTCATAAATAAGAACATAACACATCACCAGAACATATTGAGGCATATACGGTGTGATTTCATCACTTAATTTTTATTTTCAACCTTTGTCCATCACAAGGACCACATGTCTTGGGGTGAAAACCCCTCCTCTCATTACTGAGAAAAACATCTCATGTAAGGCAACAAGCCATCAACAGGTCATAAGACCACTCACCTCCTATTTTAAGAATGTTAACAACATTTTATGCCTCACAAGGCTTATTCAACCATATCATAACCCCCATAGCTCATACCTAGATATGTATATCAATTGGTGTTTACTGCATGGTTATAAACTAAAAATAGCAAGGCAATACATCATTCACACCATATGTTTACATCAGTAGAATTAGGGTTTACCTTCACTAAATTAGGTTTATAAGGTTGGATCAACAACCACCCTTATATAATCACTTTCCTTATCATTATGAGACGTTATAAGATAAAGGTTATAGGAACATGACCCTTATCATCATACATGCAACCACCCCATTGAGTATACATCTTATCATGTGATCCTAACATCAACATAGTGTGTCGTAAACACCACCACAAGGCACCGATTAGGGTTTCAATCTAGAGTATCAGGCATCCAAACCAAGGTAGGGTATCATCCTACCTGCTCAAGGTGTATATCGATTTAGGCATCTCTATTTGTGTATCGGGAACACCACCTCGTGTTGTCCTACAAGGTGTATTAGGCAACGCCATCATAGGGGTGTGATAGGTGTCCACATATTGGGTTAACACACCATTGTGTTGAATGACAGGTGTGTCAGGCAATGCAACCCTAGTTTTATCAGGAAACAAAACCTCCACTGTGATGGACTCAACAACACATCAAGCTGTGATAGGTAGAACCCTGACGAGCAACGTTCATCACTCTAAACAACGTACCCAGGGTCGCAACACCAAGCTATGATGACTACACTCCTCATCATATATCAGCTAGAAGCATTATGTTGGGTAGCAACCAGAGCTAGACTAAAACTACCCATGGCTGAACAAGGTATGTCGGCCAAAGGTTCACCCAAAACGTGTCGAATTATAGATAACCAAGGTCGTGACAACTAGCCTATAGTAGCACCCATCATATATTGTTCTAGGAGTTCCCAAGCAAGGACAACCATCAAAACATCATGTCAGGCTAAGTCTCCCTAGGATTGTAATGTCCTATCACAAAGGGTGACAATCAGTGGCGTCACAGGTCGTGATGGCCAGCCAAAGCCTATAGGACTAACCTATGTGTCAGCCTTCACATACATATTGGCCTACATAGGCATATCAGCGTCATCATCTCCTACCCTAGGACGGAGTTATAAGCAAGGTGAAAGAATTGCAACAAAAGTGCAACATCTAAGCAAGGTTCATTTTCCAAAATAGAATGCTAAACTACCCAAAAGAATTACTAGCATGGGAGCAATAATGGATAATGGATAAAGAACAAGATAGAAAGTAAAAGGTGATAACAACAAATAGGTTTTAGAGTTATATAACCTACCTCAAGGATCAACACCAAGCTCCAAGCTCACGAACTCAAGGTATAAGAAGGTCTTGCAAGCTTGATTGCCACAGCACCTCTAAGAGAGAAGATAGGACCAAGGTTAAGAGAGCATGAGAGGAAAAAAGAAGATACCAAGGTCCATGGCCGAGAAGAAGAAAGAAAGAGAGAAAAAATATATATGGATCATAGCTTACCAAAGAAGACGATGAAAAGAGAACACTACAAGCTTAGGCTCATCCACCATTCTCCATGGGAGAGTACTCCTCAAGCTCAAGATCGACCACCAAGGAGGGAATGCAAAGATAACCAAAAGGTTTCTCTTGCAAGGAGAGAAATAGATATATATATATACAAGAGGGATGAATGAGAGAATAAAGGAAAGGTGTCACTACCAAAGAACCCTAGATGACACATGTCCACAAAGAAAGTCCACATGTAACACCATGCAACAAGGTCATAAGGGCTTTGTCTCACCCACTATGTCACCTTCCTAGATCAAGGCTGATACACACACCCACTCCCTTCACAAACTGATAGGGATGAAACCCTAGAGCTACAAACTGATATGGTGCATCACTAGTCACCACAAAATGATACGAGGTTTCCTCAACACATCCTCAAACTGATAGAAGGCCTCCTCAAGACTCTCAAGCATGAGACAACACTGCTGGGTGCAAGACACACACCCAAACATGAGTGCAAAACATCACCAAGGATGTCACCACTCAACCAAGGTGCCCATCTCTCTCACTCCTCTAGATGATGCCAAGAGAGAGGGGGAACACTCTAGAGGTGGCAGACTTGCACATCGACCCCATCTCCTTGGTGAATTGTAATTTGCACCAAAAGCTCTCCACAAAAGCACAAGTATTAACCAAATAAGATCAAACAAGGAACTCAAGATTCCAACACGCACTAATTACATCTCAAATGATTAGAGAAAGGAACTAAGCAACATACTAAAGAAAAACAAACATGATTATCCAAAAATGTTGGTTAGGGTCCTTACAAGTTGTAAACCCCTAACAGGGATTTTGCCTCCGAAATACTAAGAGAAATGGGAAGGGTAATTCCTTCTCATCTCTTTCTTATGCTCCCACATGGCTTCCTGAACATCATGATTGATTATCATCCAGGAAAGGTGAACATCGTAGATGATTCATTGAGTAGGAAGTCTTCATCCTCATCCCTGGAAAAAGGTCAGTTGAGTTCTTTGATGTGATAAAGTGACTTTTCTAATTTCTTGTATGCTTTGTTCCTTTAATCTTCAATATATTTCAAAACCCTAATTCTCCTAAAGTTTATTTAGCCACACAAAGATTGTTATTTCGAGCCCAAACTTTACCAACATGTGGGGTATGTTACGATGAAGCTATGGTCCAAATTTCATGTCATTTGGACATTCCTAGCTCCCTCTATCATTTTTACAAGTTTTGACTAAGGTTCATCTATTATTTGTCACGATATCATTCATTTCACCTTAGTTTTCCTTTTTTCCCTTGGTCACGTGGTGGTGACATCAACGATCTGCGGGTCGCCTCTCCTGAGCAATCGCGACTATCCGATGGCGCGTCCATGGATCCTGGGTGGATCGGACGGCCATTCGGTCATCCTCTTCCTCCGTTTGACCCGCGAGGATGTGGCTACAACCACCTTGTGCAAGGGCAAACCACTCCCCACCACTCCATGCCACCTTGCGAGCAACCAACCGAGGCATTGCCTCCACCTCACCTCCACAAACTCGACGAACCCACACACGACCCCCGGAGAGGACCGCACCCCTCTCCACGACCTCATCAGGGTGATCTGTTCTCCAACCACCGTGGAGCCCAATTGAGCGTTTGCGATTCACGCACCCCCACCTCTATTTAAGCACACCATCTCCTTCCTCGACCTCCCTTTGACGTCCCTCGAGGCTCAATTCTCCTGGAACGAGTACCCCTTGCCCCGAGCTCTGTGCTTCTCACCTCAGCCCTACCCGCCGCCGTCAAGCTAGCTACTGGGTAGGCTACTCCCAGGCTCCTCCATCACCGTTGACGACTCGCTGAACTCTGCACTACCCTCCTCCAGCCTACCGGTGCCTCAACACTGAGGTAGGTGTCCTGCTGCTCCCCCTTCCATCTTTCTCTGCCGTGAGCTTTGTAGCTCTCCGGTCTCCTAGCTGACCCGACGACCCCAGGGGATCCACGACTCGAGGACCGGCCGTCCATCTACGCGGAGCTCCCACGAAGCTAGCCCGATCTCCACCTGCGCACGAAGAAGCCCCAGACTCCAGCGAGAGCTTGCCGGAGATCATGTCAGCCACCAGCTGTGAAGCTGGGAGCAAGAGGAAGGAGGGACCCACTCGAGTCTAGCTGGACCTATCACAGGAGTCCATATCGATCTAAGTGGACAAACCACAACTTGCCAAGTAAGCGGTCCAATATCCACCTCAACCTACTGCTTTTCATGCAAGCATGATCTCGGCCGTTGGATCTGATCATCCAACGGTCCATGTTTTTCTAGTTCCGATTATTAACTCGAAAAATTCAGTTTATGACCTAATCTTGAGAAATTCGTAAAAAATAGTAGGAGTGTCAGAAAAATACGAATAAGTACTTTATTTTGATCAGAAAAATACGAGGATCATGATTTTGACATCTGTTGACCCTAAATCTGACTCGAGTAATTACTCATACTTATTTTTGTGTATATCTTGATTAATTATTTGGAAAATACTCGAATCTGTTTAAATCACCAAAAACATGTGATAATCATCTTTTTGCATCCTTATCATGGAATGATCAGATCCTTTTATTATGACTCAAATATCAATAAAACCTATTTATCACTCCTTTCCCAATTTTGACCTACTAAATTGTGCATAAATAATTAATATGATATGTAGACCATGATTCTGACTTTATGAACCTACTTTGATGTGACAATAATAATCTTGGACTCAACTCCATACTCTAAGATCTGTACTCAACTCTCATGACTCAACATCTATAAAGGGCCTTTTTGTATACTCTTTAGAATATGTGTAATTCAAACAATATATCTAATAAATACCACATCTCCAATAATTTCAGGAAATCAAAGGTACCAGTGAGGAGCATCTCTGGACTCCCCACTTTTGAATAGAAGGTACACCATTACCCTCTTTTTCTTGTACTAGTGAATGGTTGTATTGTACTTATAAAAGACTTGGCATATGATAATGTTTGTATTGGATATTGATGTATGATTGATTTGGAATGATATTTTGTATATGGTATGTTAACACATATGAACATAAAAGGCTTGTTCCATTATATTGTAGCACTATATCTCTTTGGTAAGTGTAGTGTTCAAAGGTGATCTATCTCTTTGTTAAGCAGATCACCATATGAAATGATCTATCTCTTTGGTAAGCAGATCATGAGGCCATAAAGAATCTATCCCATTGGTAGGCGTATGCATGAGTATATAATGGAAAAATAAACTTAAAACATGTCTTTGAATTTCTATGCAAGCATTTTGGTTTATGAATATGTCTATTTTTACTATACTATGCTAAAGTACTAATTTTAATTCTCCTTCCATGTCTCTTATGTTTGTTTTGCCAAGATATGATGAGTGGTATTTTGAAGACACGTAGGTGTACTCAGTACAATATATTTATATATTCTGCTGACATGTACCCATTGCAAATGTGTTTCTTTAGGTACCTTCTTCTTATGATGCTTATGATGAAAGGAAGATGATGTTGTTACTCTACGTGTTGACTCACAAAAATCAGATCTATCATGGGGAATGCTAAAGCTAAATGGGACTCTTAGATTATGTTTCTTTTTCTTCTGTATTTAGTTTCTCATGTATTAATTTCTTCTGTAGAACTCCTATGCCTTCGGGCCCCTATGTAATGAATATATGGTTTATGTATGGAAACATTTTATTCGGGGCATTTATATATTCATGTGTTTGATCCACTTAGGGACGGGCAATTTTAACTCTATTGTACACCTTATGTTGGCACCTGAGGTGTACAATGGAGTTAGGTTGTTAACCCGTGAGAGATGGTATCAGAGCAGGCACATGAATCAATATAGATGTATCAAATAATTAGTAACCTTACCTAGACCTAGGGTAACCCACATTTAGCAGTAAATTGCCGAGGTGTCTAGAAGGGTACCTTGCGGAAGGTTCTGACATAATCACTCTCCCCATCTGTTTTCACAGTGCGAGGGTTCCCGCCGCAAGCTATCTGCTTAGCTAACGCAATTATTATTAAAGTGGGCACCCTTACCTGAGAAAAATCTTTCCTCTCATCTTTTCTCAATTAAGGACTACCTTCCCAGCCAACCTATTTAGTGAATAATATACACTAGACTTCTCATCTAATTTCTCTCTCATGACCATGATCAATGATATACTCTCTCTATTATGTGGGTAGACTAGGAGAAATGGGAACAACTAAAAGACATGAAAAATTGGAAAAGTACATGCCATGATTGCTAAATCTTTATTGGTTGCATTACGATCTATCTCAAATAAATCTCTAAACTATCTTTTATACGAACTTGTTGATGCCTCCAAAAACTAGGTCCAAGAGAACAAGATCTAGTGTTGTCTATGGTGATGAATCTGAATCACGCCCTAATAAGACCAAGGTTGTAGGCAATTGGGAAGAGCAAAAGAAGGTGATGTTGGAATGCATGCATGCCCTAGCCCTAAAAGAAACCAGCAATAGTGCCTCATCCTCTAGGACCAACCATGAAACCACCATTAGTGACTTCCTTAAACTCAAACCCGAAACCTTTCATGGAGAAGACTTAGGTGAAGTCCTAGATAAAGTCGATGCATGGATCATATCTGTTGAAAATGCCATTACAGCCCTTAAGTGTCCTGAGGAAGATAAGGTCACCTTTGCTACCTACCAACTTAGGGGGTCCGCAAAGTTGTGGTGGGAAAATTATTACCATACACGAGCACTTCCACATGCCCCCATAGGTTGGGAGGAGTTTAAGGGGATCTTTACCAACCGTTTCATGCCCATATCAGCTAGGAAGGAGAAGAAGAAACAGTTCAATAACCTAACCCAAGGAAACCTATCTGTTGCTGACTATGTTAGGGCCTTTAGACTCCTAGAGCATCATGCTCGCAACCTTGACAAAGATGAAAAGATTGAACACTTCATAGATGGCCTTAACCAAGAAATCAAAGTTCACCTTTGCACCTCCATCCATCCTACCTTTGAAGTTTCCATCAACAATGCCCTTACCCAAGAAAGAACCTTTGGGAAGAGCAAAACACCAATCTTGGGATACCTAGGTCTAACCGATGCATCCGTCACCAAGGGAAAGGATAAGGATAATGATAAGAAAAAGCCTAACAGCCATGGCATGGGAAGAGGAGGAGGAAATCAACATCTAGGTCAATCACACCAAGGAGGACCAAACCGGGGAGGCCGAGGTCGAGGTGGACCATACCTGGGATCATCTTCAAACCCCAACTGTTGCAGAAACTATGGAGGAGTACATGCTGGAAAATGCAAGTTTGAGAAACCTTTATGTTACTACTGCAAGAATGAGGGGCATATGAGGTACAATTGCCCAAAACTGGTCTAGGGGGCACCTCAGAATCGTCCTGCCCCACTACCTCAGCCTGGAGCTCCACCTGCTCAGCCAGCTGTCCCTATAGCTCAGGCTTAGCCAGAACATCGTTAGGGCCGAGTCTTTGCAATTGATGCAGAGGAAGCTAAGGCCAATGACAACCATATGACTGAAGGTAATAATGTTAATAATTCTTTATTGTGATAAATCTTTGAAAAACCATGATCTTATATAAAATCATAATGTAGGTATGATATGCCTCCAAGATCATCCTGTTGTGGCCCTATTCAATTCAGGATCAACACATACCTTCATATCTAGAAATCATGCTTCCATGCTCAATTTAGAAATCAATGATCTAGGTTATATCTTGGATGTAACAACTCCTAGTGGCAAAATTTATACTTCTCTTCAGAAAACCAAAACCTTGCCTTTTTCTTTTGGTGGCCATAAATTTCAATCTGCTTTCATTCTTCTTGACATGGAAGATTTTGATCTAATTTTGGGGGATGGATTGGCTCTTTTCCAGCTTTGTTATGCTTGATTGCCGAGGCAAGAAAGTAGTCTTTTGTGCACCCAATTCTAAACCTTTGACCATTTTTGGGAGAAAAGAAAGGAACTGAAATATGATTATTTCTTCTCTTAAAGCCAAAAATTTGATAGCCAAAGGATGTAGAGCCATTCTTGCTATTGTATCCATGCCTGATCCTAAGGTGAGACCTATAGAGAGCTTGGATGTGGTGAGAGATTACCCAGACGTTTTTTCTGAGGAGCTTCCAGGGCTGCCTCCAGATCGTGAGATTGAGTTCCCAATTGAGTTAGCACTGAGCACCACACCAGTCTCTAAGGAACCTTATAGGATGGCACCTGCCGAGCTTGCAGAGCTCAAGAAACAACTAGAGAAACTTCTTGATAAAGGCTTCATCCATCCTAGTACTTCTCCTTGGGGTGCCCCTATTCTTTTTGTCAAAAAGAAAGATGGGTCAATGTGAATGTGTATTGATTATCGCATGATCAACCAAGCGACCATTAAAAATAAATATCCCCTCCCAAGAATTGATGACTTATTTGACCAGCTTCGTACTGCCACTGTGTTCTCCAAGATTGACCTTAGATCAGGTTATCATCAATTAAGAGTAAAAGATTGTGATATTCCAAAGACAGATTTTAGAACTAGATATGGACATTATGAATTCGTGGTGATGCCTTTTGGCTTGACTAATGCTCCTGGAATGTTTATGAATCTGATGAACACTGTCTTCCAGCCATTCCTTGACAGCTTAGTTGTGGTCTTCATTGATGATATTCTTGTATATTCAAATTTTGTTGATCAACATCGTGAACACCTCCAGAAATTCCTTGATGTTTTGAGATCCCAGAAATTGTATGCTAAATTATCTAATGTGAGTTTTGGATTGACCAAGTCATGTTTCTTGGCCATGTCATTTTGGGTGGGAAAATTTCTGTTGACCCTGCCAAAGTTTTAGTTGTCCTTGATTGGAAAGCCCCCACCAATGCTTCTGAAATTCGTAGCTTCCATGGCCTAGTAGGCTATTACTGTCGTTTCATCCTCAATTTAAGTAAAATAGCCCTACCCATGACTAAGCTTACCAGAAAAGATGTCAAATTCATTTGGACTCCTGAGTGTGAAGCTAGTTTCCAAGAATTGAAATCTCTCTTGACTTCTGCCCCAGTTTTAACCTTACCTTCTGGCAATGATGGCTTTATAATATACTCTGATGCTTCTAAAATGGGTATGGGTTGTGTACTTATGCAATATGGTAAAGTTGTTGCCTATGCCTCTAGACAATTGAAACCTAATGAGATCAATTATCCAACTCACGATTTGGAATTAGCTGCCATTGTCTATGCTTTCAAAATATGGAGACATTATATGTATGGTGCTACTTTTGATATATTCATGGACCACAATAGTCTCAAATACCTCTTGACTCAGAAGGACCTCAATCTTCGACAGAGGAGATGGTTGGAGTATCTCAAAGATTATGATTTCACAATTTTATATCATCTAGGCAAAGCCAATGTTGTAGCTGATGCTCTTAGTCGTAAGAATTCGATTTGTGCATCAATTCATCTGGAACCTTCATCTTTTGGGTCATCTCAAGCAGAATCTAGCTCTATTATATTGGCGAATATCAATATTATTCCTAGTCTTCTTTCTGAACTCCTGATATCCCAAAAGAACAACCCTAGCTCGGAGGAGATGACTGCTCTTGTGGCAAAGCCCCAGACACATCTATCTGTTGGTATAGACGGTGGACTAAGGTACAAGAATAGGATGTGGGTACCTGAAGAGTCAGAGATTAAGAAGTGTATCCTGCAAGAGGCACACAAGTCTAAGTATTCCATACATCCTGGATCTGCTAAGATGTATAAGGACCTGCAGAGACACTTTTGGTGGAGAGGTATGAAGAACAATATCACTGAGTTTATCTCTAAGTGTCTCACTTGCTAGAAGATTAAGTCCGAGCACCAACATCTCGGTGGTCTAATGCAACCCTTACCAATTCCGGAATGGAAATGGGAAAACATCACCAAGGATTTTGTGGTGGGACTACCCAGGACCAGGAAGGGTCATGATGTAGTTTGGGTCATAGTAGACCGGTTGACCAAGTCTGCACACTTCTTGCCTATGCAGACTATGACCAAGGTTCCTGAGCTTGCTGAGTTGTATATAAAGGAGATTGTACGGCTGCATGGAGTGCCAGTTTCTATCATTTCAGATCGAGATCCAAAGTTTACATCACACTTATGGAAGCAGGTGCAGAATGAGCTAGGTACACAGTTGAATTTTAGCACAGCGTATTATCCCCAAACTGATGGCCAGTCAGAACGCACTATCCAAATCTTGGAAGACCTTCTCAGACCATGTGTCTAAGATTGGGGAGGATCTTGGGATTACTACCTTCCATTAGCAGAGTTCGCCTACAACAATATCTATCAATCTAGTATTGATATGCCACCCTATGAAGCTCTCTATGGTAGGACATGTAGATCTTCTCTTCATTGGGATGAAGTTGGAGAAAGGAAGATGCTAAAGTACGAGGAGTTACAATTATATGCTGATAAGGTGTCCTTGATCAAGCAGAGGTTGAAACGGGCCCAGAATTGTCAGAAGTCATATGCAGATGCACACAGGTATGATAGATAGTTTAATGATGGTGACTATGTATTCTTGAAGATCAGACCTATCCGTGCCATAGCCAAGAACAAAGGGAAGCTTAGTCCGAGATATGTGGGTCCTTTTGAAGTTCTAGAACACATTGGTGAATGTGCTTATCGACTTGCTCTTCCTCCGCAGTATAACATGATGCATAATGTCTTTCATGTATCCAACTTAAAGTTATATGTGAAGGATGATAGTCATGTGCTGAATCACGAGCCGCTTGAGTTGCGGGAGAATCTCTCTTATCCAAAACAACCTACGAAGATTCTCGACTCTAGGGTCAAGGAGCTCAGGAATAAGCAGATCCCGATGGTGAAAGTATAGTGGAACCATCACATTGCAAAAGATGCTACCTGGGAGCTATGAGCAGACATGGAGCAACGTTTCCCTCACCTCTTTCATCCAGTTTAATTTTGAGGACAAAATTTCTTTTAAGGTGAGTAGGATGTGATAAAGTGACTTTTCTAATTTCTTTTATGCTTTGTTCCTTTAATCTATAATATATTTCAAAACCGTAATTCTTCTAAAGTTTATTTGGCCACTCAAAGATTGGTATTTCGAACCCAAACTTTTTCAACATGTGGGGTATGTTACGATGAAGCTATGGTCCAAATTTCATGTCATTTGGACATTCCTAGATCCCTCTATGATTTTAACAAGTTTTGACTAAGGTTCATCTATTATTTGTCACGATATCATTCATTTAACCTTAGTTTTCCTTTTTTTTCCCTTGGTCACACAGCGGTGACGTCAGCGATCTGCAAGTTGTCTCTCCCGGGCAATCACGACCATCTGATGGCACGTCCATGGATCCTGGGTGGATCGGACGGCCATTCAGTCGTCTTCTTCCTCCATTTGACCCGCGAGGACGTGGCTACAACCACCTCACGCAAGGGCGGACCACTCCCCGCCACTCCACGCCACCTCGTGAGCAACCAACCAAGGCATTGCCTCCACCTCACCTCCACAAACTCGACGAACCCACACATGACCCCCAGAGAGGACCGCACCCCTCTCCACGGCGTCGTCGGGGTGACTTGTTCTCCAACCACCGTGGAGCCCAATTGGGCGTTTGTGATTCACGCACCCCCACCTCTAATTAAGCACACCATCTCCTTCCCCGACCTCCCTTTGACATCCCTCGAGGCTCAATTTGCCTGGAACGAGTACCCCTTGCCCCGAGCTCTGTGCTTCTCACCTCATCCCTACCCGCCGCCGTCGAGCTACTGGGCAGGCTACTCCCAGCCTCCTCCTTCACCGCCGACGGCTCATCGAACTCTGCACTACCCTCCTCCAGCCTACCGGTGCCTCAACACTGAGGTAGCTGGCCTGCTACTCCCCCTTCCATCTTCCTCTGCCGCGAGCTTTGTAGCTCGCCGGTCTCCTAGCCGACCCGACGATCCCAGGGGAGCCACGACTCGAGGACCGGCCGTCCAGCTGCGGGGAGCTCCCACGAATCTAGCCTGATCTCCACCTGCAAAAGAAGAAGCCCCAGACTCCAGTGAGAGCTCGCCAGAGATCGTGTCGGCCACCTGTTGTGAAGCTGGGAGCAAGAGGAAGGAGGGACCCGCTCGAGTCTAGCTGGACCTATCACAGGAGTCCACATCGATCCAAGTGGACAAACCACAACTCGCCAAGTAAGAGGTCCAATATCCACCTCAACCTATTTCTTTTCATGCAAGCGTGATCTTGGCCGTTGGATCCGATCATCCAACGGTCCATGTTTTTCTAGTTCTGATTATTAACTCGAAAAATTCAGTTTATGACCTAATCTTGAGAAATTCATAAAAATTAGTAGGAGTGTCAGAAAAATACGAATAAGTACTCTATTTTGATCAGAAAAATACGAGGATCACAATTTTGACATTTGTTGACCATAAATCTGATTCGAGTAATTAATTATGCTTATTTTTGTGTATATCTTGATTAATTATTTGGAAAATACTCGAATCTGTTAAAATCACCAAAAACCTGTGATAATCATCTGTTTGCATCCTTATCATCATGGAATGATCAGATCCTTTTGATATGACTCAATTATCAATAAATTATATTTATCACTCCTTTCCCTATTTTGACCTACCAAAATGTGCATAATTAATTAATATGATCTATAGACCATGATTCTGACTTTATGAACCTACTCTGATGTGACAATAATAATCTTGGACTCAACTCCATACTCTAAGATCCGTACTCAACTCTCATGATTCCAAATCTATAAAGGGCCTTTTTATATACTCTTTAGAATATGTGTAATTCAAACTATATATCTAATAAATACCAAATCTCCAATAATTTCAGGAAATCGAAGGTACCAGTGAGGAGCATCTCTGGACTCCCCACTTTTGAATAGAAGGTACGCCATTACCCTCATTTGGCTTATACTAGTGAATGGTTGTATTGTACTTATAAAAGACTTGGCATATGATAATGTTTGTATTGGATATCGATGTATGATTGATTTGGAATGATATTTTGTATATGGTATGTTACTACATATGAACATAAAAGGCTTGTTCCATTATATTGTAGCACTATATCTCTTTGGTAAGCGTAGTGCTTAAAGGTGATCTATCTCTATGGTAAGCGGATCACCATATGAAATAATCTATCTCTTTGGTAAGCAGATCATGAGGCCATAAAGCATCTATCCCATTGGTAGGAGGATGCATGAGTATATAATGGAAAAATAAACTTAAAACATGTCTTTGAATTTCTATGCAAGCATTTTGGTTTATGAATATGTCTATTTTTACTATATTGTGCTAAAGTCCTAATTTTAATTCTCTAGCCATGTCTCTTATGTTTGTTTTGCCAAGATATGATGGGTGGTATTTTGAAGACACATAGGCGTACTCATTACAATATATTTATATATTGTGCTGACGTGTACCCATTGCAAATGTGTTTCTTTAGGTACCTTCTGCTTATGATCTTATGATGAAAGGAAGATGATGCACAAAAATTAGATCTATCATGGGGAATGCTAAAGCTAAATGGGACTCTTAGATTATGTTTCTTTTTCTTTTGTATTTAGTTTCTCATGTATTAAGTTTCTTCTGTAGAACTCCTATGCCTTCGGGCCCCTATGTAATGAATATTTTGGTTTATGTATGGAAGCTTTTTATTCGGTGCATTTATATATTCATGTGTTTGATCCACTCAGGGACGGGCAATTTTAACTCTATTGTACGCCTTATGTTGGCGCCTGAGGTGTACAGTGGAGTTAGATTGTTAACCCGTGACATTTTATGTGCCATAAGTGAGACATGTTGGTCTCCTTGCGTCAGATGAATTTCAAGTTGGAAGTATCCTTGTTAACCAATTTTTTTGGCATAGCTATAGGTGAAGCCTATGTTGAGATAATAGATCAGAGAAGCTCAGTAGACATATATTTTGATATAATAGATTTGATCAGAGTTCAAAAGTGAGAAGTGTGATGGTTTCCACGAGTCAGATGATGGGACAATTTGTTACCATAATAGGATAGTGGTTCCTAATGATGATAACCTAAGGTAGATGGTGTTGGAGGAGGCTCATTCTTCCATGTATTCGATGCACCCATGTAGTACTGATGCATGTGTTTTTAGTCATATTACATGCACATTTTTCCTTGATTTCATGTGTACATTAGTCATTAATTTGATTTATTATTCATGGAATGGCATAGATGGTCTGTTGCTATTCAATGCATCAAAATATATGATTTTATATGTTTTATGTAGTATTTTATGCATCCCAAGTACTTATGTTGTTTTTCTGCATTTTTAGGTATATGGAAGGTCCACATACTCGGTGATACTGACTTGATGTTAGTGATGGACCCGAAACTTTCCCCGAGTCGATGCTACCGACACCAAAAGTTGGTGGTACTTAAACAACAACAGTAAATACTAGCATGATTTGAGATAACTTTTTGCTATCGAGTTTCCAACTCGGTGCTACTGAGTTTCCAACTCGATACTACCGAGTTCACGTTAGTGTGGCAATTTGAAAATCACAAACCTAAGTGCTATCGTGTCCAGTTGATAGTACCGACATGACCGAGATTGCATGACTAAACCTAAGTGACTCGGTACGAGCAACTCACCTAGTCAGTACTACTGAGTCTACCCAATCAAGACATCCACATTTTCACTCTAATCCAACGGTGGATGCTATTTCGTACCCTGACTGCCTTCTATGACTTAGGAGGAAGACGACTAGACTAAGTTAGACAACCATTTTCCATTGCATGACAATTGAAGAGAGACAAGAGAAGAACTGAGGACCAAAAGCTTCAATAGGGAATATCTGAGCACCTCTGAAGGTAATACGTGTCCTCCGCTATCTACTGACTGCAGAATCCCTATTGTTTTTGGTGCTCAGATCTTCCAGACGGACAAAGATATAGGGGTTACATTAGTTTCCCAATGTTTCCCTCATTTTCTTCTTCCTTTCCATGTATTCATCGATGAAAATCATGCAAGGCTAAATACCTTTATTCCTTAGGATCCGCTAGTAGACCAAATATACAGTGTAATTGATTTCTATGCATTAACATCAATTTTTTCTCTTTTTAATGGATATAAATCAGTGAAAACTTTGTGTTCTACTTGTTCTTGATCACCATGAGTGGATTGATGGATGGTTAGTCATCTCGGGAGAGAGATTAAGGGTAGGAAAGCATAGATTTACCCGTGTACTATGCCCTTTGGGAAAAGAGGAGTGTAAACAGGAGGAGAAACCTAGAGAATAATCATAAAGCATCTAACTAATCAACCTATAATTGCATAAGTAGGATTGTCATTAGATTAGGTAGTGAATTACACTACGGGAGTAGGTAATTCTGGCTACATGCTCCTTATCTAGGGATTGGGATAATAGATATGAGTGTGTGAGGTTAGATATTAGTGTTATCCGTGGTGAAACCTTTGTCCTAAGAAATTCGTTCCATCTCTAATTAATTCAAACCTTTAATTTGATTTGTTTTTACATTAGTTTGTAATTAAAACCAACTCAACCATTGACAACTAACATATCTAATTAGACTGTAGTTTGTAGTAGTCTACTAGAGAAATGTTTCTATATGCTCGACTCAGGCCTCAAGAGACCTATATTTCTTTGATACGTTCACTTCCATATAACGCACGGTAAACACATGTCAAGTTTTTGGCACCGTTGTCTGGGAAATGATGTTGTGGTCATCCACTCTAGGCCAACCCATTTTTTATTCTATTTTTTAATTTTCATTTATAGGTGAATTATAAAATTATTATTACCTCTCTTTCTGTTGTTGCACGCTAACAATTAGTTTGTAACTTTTAGGCATTGGTGTATGGTGTAGACTCGAGCCCACAAATATTGAGAGCCATCTTTGTTGGGGTTTGGGAAAGAGAAACTCCTCCATAGAAAGAGAGAGAAGCTTCATGGTTATTAGATAGATTCACCCAAACCACTCCACTTACTCCTCCTTTGCTTGAAGAACTCGAAGCACCAGTAGAACTAGAGACAACAGAAATGAAGGGAGAAAAAGAATTGACAAAATGGGAAAGGATAAAAGCTTCATCATCTACGGCCTAGAGAGGGCCCATCAAAAGGCAAGTCATCAACGTGGGAAGCTATAAGATAGATCTTGTACTTATTGCCTTAATCAAATCTCAAGTGTCCCATGGACATCCTTCTATAGATCCAATCAGGCATATCAACAATTTTGTGGAGAACTATGATATGGTCAAGATAGATAGGATCCCAACTACTAAAATATATCTTAAGCTATTTTCATCTTCACTGGTGGATAGTGAAAAGTCATGGTTCAACAATCTTGATGATGAGATCATCGAGGCATGGGATCAGATGATAGACACATTTTTTGAGTGCTATTTCCCTCTACAAAAGATGAATGACCTAGTGAAGAAGATTCACAACTTTAGATAGCAAGGTGATGAGTCATATTCATAGGCATGGGAGAGGTTTTCGAATATGTAGAGAAAGGTGCTTCGTCATGGCATTGATCTACTGGGACAGACTAGGATCTTCTATCATGGCCTACACAAAGGGGAGTGAACAACTCTTGATAGTACAAAAGCAGGTTTCTTCCTTAACAACAAGCCTGCTCACTGCCATGAAATCCTCAAGAACATGTCTAAAAACTAATCATGGGAAGAAGAAAGAGAGCTACTTGCAACAACCAAGAGTGTCGAGGAATCCAAGGTGATATATGCTTTAAATGAGAAGTTAGATCTGATTACTAAGAAGCTATGTGCTACAGACAAAGTTCCAATTGAGGAGGAAGAAGAAGAATGCAAGTATGTGCGCCAGGGGAAATACAAGAACAATCACTATTCTTGGAGGAAGGATCCCAAATTATCTTGTATGGATCTTAAAACTTCCAATAGGATCCATTATAGGTACAAAAATAACATCCTAAGCCACAACAGTATGGTGGCCAAGCACAATATCAATGAGAGACACTGAAAACTGACAAGATTGAAGAAATGTTGGGCAAGTTATTGAGTTAGAATGAGGTACAGATTGCACAAACTCAAAGGGATCTTCAAAATCAAGGGGCACATATTCACAACACAGAGACATAGATCTCTCAGATAGAGGCAGATGTGAGTGCACTAAATCAACTAACCCAACAAGGATTTTTAACAAACACCAATGTACCTTCCAGGAATCAGCATGTGAAAGTTGTTCTGCTATGCAGTGGCAAGAAGATACTGAATGATGCATCATACGGTGCAGGTGCAGAAGAAGCTGCAAATCAAACTATATCAATGGATGCAAAAGTACCAGACATGTCAGCATAGGAGAAGATTGTAGAGGATCAAGTTGATGAGGTTGGGGGCAATAAAACTTAGGCTTATATCCCACCTTCCCAGAGGGAACATGTGGTTCTGATGCCCTTTTAAAATAGTTTTAAGGAGACTAAGATGGAGTGACAATTAAAAAAAATTCAGATAATGTTTGGAAGTTATCTGTGAACATTCCCTTGATAGATAGACGTTATTGAGTAGATACCATCTTATGGAAAGCTTTTAAAGGAGAAAATTACTAAGAACAAAAGGATACTGGAGTTTGATGTCATGGTTCTGAAAGAGCAGGTTAGTGCTTTTATTTCGGGGACATTGCCTCCTAAAAGACAATATCTAGGATTCTTGAATATTACATGCTTCATAGGAAAGACAAAATTTATAGTCTTTCGGTGATTCAGGGGCGAGTATAATCTAATGCTCCTATCTACCATCAAGAAGCTCAGACTTAAGGAATCCAGGAAGAGCAACATGACAATCCAGTTAGCAGACAACTCAGTATTTAAGCCATATGGTATATGTGAGGATGTCTTGGTGAAACTGGATAGGTTCATCTTTCCTTTAGATTTTGTAGTGATGGAAATACAAGACGACCATGGCAATGAGCTTCTACTTGGAAGAGCATTTCAAGACACTATAGACATGATACTTGGGATGGACAAATGATGTCTAATTATGGGAATCCAAGATGATAGGTTCCAGATAAAGATGTCAGAGCACTCTCAAACCATGGGAGATAAGGTGCAATGCGACATGCTTTGGCACGTGGATAGCAAGTTTTCTCTATTTCTAAGGAAGCCATTCCTTTATATGGCCCATGTTATGACTAAAGTAGAACGAGGTACTCTAGTGGTGGACATCTTGGAAAATACAAAGTTGATCTCACTGACTCAAGCAATGTGATACCGGAAAGATGAGGGAGAGGAGTATGACTCTGTTATCGTAGAAAAAACCATTGTTGATTTGTGATACAATCATCGTCCAATCTACCCTCAGAAGCATTCTTAATGAACATATCAGAGGAAAACATTTGCAACAACCATCTAGAGGAGTGCATCTTGATGTTGAAGGAAGTACCTTGCTACTATGCAAGATGCTTTGAAGACCTTAGACCACCACCCCACCATTGGTCCCGTCTCTATTGAGCCTATCGAACTTGGACCTGAAGCCATTACCGCCGGACCTATAGTATGTCTTCTTAGATGCAGTGATCATGCCATCTTCTTTGAGTGATGAAGAGTAAGGAAGGTTACTCACTGTGCTAAAAAACCAATGAGCTGCGTTTGGGTGGTCCATAGCTGACAATAAAGGGATCTCTCCAACCTTTTGCCAACACAAGATTTAGCTTGAAGAAGGATCAAAGGCAATTGTCCAACCTCAGAGGTGTCTCAATCCTATTATGAATGACGTGGCAAAGAAGAAACTTGTCAAGCTTTTATTGGTAAGTATAATCTATGCAATTTCTAATTCAATGTGGGTTAGTCCTACCTAGGTACTTCCTAAGAAAGGGGGATCACAATCACTACTAATGTGGCTAATGAATTAATTTTCATTAGGTTAGTGATGGGGTGGTGAGTGTGCATAGATTATTGTTGGTTACGTGCAACCACCTTTAAAGATCATTTCCCTATACCTTTTATTGATAAAATCTTGGAACAATTATCTGGTCGTTCGCACTTTTATTTTCTTGATGGGTATTCTGGGTATAATCAAATCCCCATAGAGACTAAGGATCAAGATTAATCCAATTTCACCTACCCTTATGAAACTTTCATGTATCGATGGATGCATTGCGGTCTTTATAATGCCCCGACTACGTTTCAAATTTGTATGCTCGCTATTTTTTCTGACATATTAGAGCGGTGCATAAGTTTTTATGGATGAGTTTTTTATATATGGGGAATCTTTCAATGATTGCATATGTAACCTAGATGGGGTGCTATAGATATGTGAGGACACTCACCTAGTTCTAAACCGGGAGAAGTGTCACATGATGGTGAGTGAAGGGATTGTTCTTGGATACAAGGTGTCAAACAAAGGCATGGAAGTAGATCCACTAAGGATTGAAGTCATCTCCACACTACTTCCACCAACATCGGTGAAAGGAGTAAGGATCTTTTTAGGACACACTGTATTTATTGCCATTTTATCAAGGATTTCTTGAAAATTGCCAAACCATTATCTGAAATTTTAGAGAAAGACATCGAGTTTTCCTTTGATGAGCGCTATTTAAAAGCTTTTGAAATCCTTAAAGAAAAACTAATTTCTGTGCCTATTGTGTAGGGTCCTGATTGGATCCTTCCTTTTGAGCTAATGTGTGATGCATCAGATTATGAAGTTGGTGATGTGTTGGGTCAACGCAGGGACAAGACTCCAACTATCATTAGGCATCAAAGACTTTGAATGATGCACAAATGAATTACACTACTACTAAAAATGAACTGTTAGCAGCAGTGTTTTCTTTTGAAAAATTCCTCCAATACCTAGATGGGGCTAAGTGATAATTTGGACTGACCATGCTGCCATCAAATACTTGTTACAAAAGAAAGACGTCAAACCTAGATTGATTACGTGGATTATTTTACTTCAGGAATTTGACTTTGAAATTAGAGACAAGGCAGGAGTAGAGAATGTCGTAGCTGATCATTTGTCTAGGTTAGAAAGGGTGGACAAAAACATGTAGCCATCCCCATTATTGAGGAATTCCTAGATGAGAAGTTGTTCAATCAAAACTGAAGATCCTTAGTTTGCAGATATTGTTAATAACCAAGCTTGTAAGGAATTGCCTACAAATTGGGGATACTAGGAGAAAACAAATCCACTCTTTGAGGTTTTATATTTGGGATGACCCAATTCTTCTTAAACAATGTAGGGTTGGGCTTTTAAGAATATGTGTACCTGAATGTGAAGTAGAGAGCATCTTGTCACACTATCACTCTCTATCAACGGGTGGGCACCATGCTAGATCTAGGACTACGACCAAAGTTTTTGAGAGTGGGTTTTATTGACCTACCTTGTTTAAAGATTATCACAACTTTGTTCGTCATTGTGACACATGTCAATGTGCAGGTAATATCTCTAAGAGACATGACCCTTAAATGTTTTTCAGGAGGTTGAGGTTTTTTGTCTTTAGGGTATAGATTTTATGGGCCCATTTGTGTCATCTAGTTCCAATCTTTATATCTTACATGAAATTGATTATGTGCCTAAGTGGGTGGAAGCAATTCAAACCTGCACCAGTGATGCGCAACAACTGTGTAAGTTTGTGAAAAAAAATACATTTTCCAGCAGGTTTGGTGTCCCCCCGCCTAATTATTAGTGATGGTGGATCACACTTCACTAATAGGTATTTTTAAGCTTTACTAAGCAACCCACATACTCAAGGACAAGTTGAGGTGTCCAATAGAGAAGTGAAGAAAATTTTGGAAATGAAAGTCTCAACCAATAGGATGAATTTTAGTTAGGTGCTAAGTGATGCTCTTTGGTATTATAGAAAAACCTACAAATCCCCAGTAGGAACAACACCTTTTAGGATTATCTATGGCCGTTCATTGAATCTACCCATCAAGCTTGAGTATAAGGCTAAATGCGCTATGAAGAAGCTAAATTTCAACATAGATGAAGCAAGTAGAAAGAGGCTTTTGGAGCTTAATGAATTAGATGAGCTTAGGATGGATGTCAATGAAAGCTCTTGGATATATAAGAAAAGAACTAAGAAAACACATGATAGACACATTCAAATTGGGTGTTTCTACCAGATTAGAAAGTCCTCCTTTTCAATTCTAGGCTTAGGCTACATCAAGGTAGGCCAAGGTCCAGGTGTAGTGGACTATTTGTGATTGAAAAAGTATTTCCCCATGGTGTTGTGAGAATTGTAGATGGAAACATGTCGTTCTTTATTAATGGACAAAAATTAAAGCACTATTTTGGAGGGGAGGTAGAGCCACGAATAGAGGAGGAGCAACTTTGCACCATTTCAAGATTCTTGCTCTGAAGACCGTCTAGTCTAGGATGTTAACAATGACGCTTGTTGGGAGGAAACCCAAATTTTATTGCATTATTTTTAGGATCAAATTCCATTTTTAGTTGTTACTGTACTTGGATTTATGTAAAATATGGTACCTTAACTCATTTGTGGAGTGTGCAGGGCATAAAAGTTAATACCACTAAGTCTGTCAGTCGGTAGTAACGAAATGAGGTCAGGGTTTTGTCTACAACTGCAACACAAACTCATTACTACTAACTCAACTAGTCAGTACCACTGAGTCTCAGAAGATCTTTTGAGCACTAACTGGTAAGGTCTCGATACTACCAACGTTTGGACACGCCCAGTTTCGATACATCGAGCCCAAAATTTTCAAAGCACCTATATTTCAACAACTCAGTATTACCAACCCTAAAGTTGGTACTAATGACTAGACACCTTAGCAATCCATTTGCTCGTGATCTAACAACTATGACACGCTTCATCGAGCCATCGGTGGTACTGATCCATGAAACCAGTCGGTATTATCGACTTGTAGTCAGTACCATCGACTCTGGGGTAGTCTGCAACAACAACGTCATCCAATCATAAGTCGTCAATGTACCGACCATAGATTTATGCTAGACAACTCAATACTACTGACTGGAAAGTTGATAGTACCAACTCTTCCACATTCAACTATATAAGGAGGGGTGGTGGAGCCATTTTCTTCACACCCTCAACATCTACTCCTCCTACATTTTAGATCAAGGTTGCACCAGGTGCTAACGGCCTTCCCCGAGCTTCTATTCTCTTAACCTCCTTCTTGCATCAATGCCATGGCCCCTAGGATAGGAGCCTCTATTTTGGAGGAAGGGAGAGTTAAATGCCGACCAACTCGAATTCAACATCCGTCTTTGGAGATCAGGAAGCTCTATGAAGAGTTGCAGACAAGGCATATCATTCTGACACGATATGGCGATCACAAATTGATCGAAAGCACAGGCTTTACTGACAACATGTGATGGGTATGTCAAAAGCAATTCATGGAGTAGATAATCCTTTCTTTAGTGACTGGAAGACCTAACCAGATCTCGTCTTAGAGTTCTTGGCATCGCTAGATTTTCTCATCGCCCCTGAGAAGAAGATAAGAGGAAAATGGCGGGAAGGCAAAGTCAATTTCTGCCTCTTCAACAACAACTATTCCATCACACTATGGGCCTTCAACAACATCTTCAACTAGGCTCACGTCTCAGAATGCTCAGCCCCTTCTAACTTAAATTATGACTTGGCTTGGGAGCAGTTGACTGCGGTACCAATGGGATTTCCTATAAACTGGTATATCAGTTCTGTTACTGATATTGAGCACCCTTTTTCTCGTATCCTTCATCTCCTATGCACCAATAATATTTTTTCTCATTCTGGTCAATCTCAAGGGAAGGTTCAAGAGGTGGATCTCTACTTTCTCTATAGGATACTAGAAGGAGAGTGTAAGGACCCTGACCTACGTTTAGGGCTTACCCTATTTGCTTTGCTTAACCTTGATGGTGTGATGCTTGCTAATCACCTTTAGTGGTTATTAGGGTTTGATTGTGCTTTGTTGAGAGTTGAAGGTGCTACTTGCAATTAACCCAAATCTAGGGTTTTGGGAGCAAGTTTGTCACCTTGAGAGGTGTTCTTCTCTCTCTTTTCTTCCTCTAGGGTTGAGAGGAAGGCTTGGTCTTGTTGTTTGAGTTCTTTGGGCCTTTGTTGAGCTTGTTTGGGCCTTGGAGTTCCTTGTTTGGGCTTGCTTGGGCCTTGTGTCAGCCAAGTAGAGCTTGTATCGGCCTAGAGCTAGCTTGGTGTGTCGCCCATGATGCTTGGTCCAACCTTGGTCATGTTTGGAGAACACATGGTGCACATCTTGGACAAGTGTCTTATGGCTTGCAAGAGTGGTGGCTTGAGTTGGTGGACAAGTGTCCCTTGTTGGGACGACACCTAGCTTGGAACAACCTTGGTTTCTCCTCCCTTCCTTTCTATATAGGTGGTTCCTTCCTTAGCTTGAGGTCCCTTTAGTTCCTCTCCTTCTTGTGCCCGACACACACTCTTTCCCCTTGCTTGGTGGCTGACACACCCTTGTGTGAGCAGCTTGGAGGCTGATACACCCTTGGAGTAGAAGAGTGGAGGCCGACACACCCTCTTGGAGGAGCTTTGGTGACCGACAACCCTTGGAGCTCAAAGTGCACCTTCTTCCTTGGAGCTTAAGGCGGGTTGCATGACTCTAACCC
The DNA here is from genome assembly GCA_963693085.1 of Alisma plantago-aquatica. Lineage (NCBI taxonomy): Eukaryota > Viridiplantae > Streptophyta > Magnoliopsida > Alismatales > Alismataceae > Alisma > Alisma plantago-aquatica. The sequence goes on along the minus strand of OY856410.1, from coordinate 725,947,678 downwards.
TAACTACTCTACTCTCCTTTCAATATATGTTGCTTTAATCTTGCCCTTGCACGTTTGGAGTTGTTCTTTAGCTATCTTGCATGTTGGCCGATCCTTGATATCTAGGGTTTAGGGAGAAACACTCCTTTCTCCCCTTGGTCTAGATGAGTGAGCTTGGGTCCTAATACCATGAGCAACACCCCTCTTTCCTACTCGATTGAGGTGAGCTCATGACTTAGTAGCTTGAGCAAGACTCTCCTCTCACCTTGGGCAAGATGGTGAGCTCGTTTAGATGATCTTGAGTAGATACACCTTGGTCGAGATGTGTGGGGAGGTGCTGCCCGACAACCCTTGCCCTAGTTTACCCTTACACGGTTTGAGTGAGCAAAGCTTCTCTTTTGCGCCTTGAGCGGGTGAGCACTATGGCTCAGCTCACCCGATGGGTTGCACGCCCAGTAAGCTTAGTGATGTCTCGCCCGATACACTCTGCTCTACTCACTCCACAAGCCTGCTCACTCGGTTTTCCCTGGCTCGCCCTGCACGCGTGTCGCCCAACACACCTGGCTCTGCCCGCTCGATACTCCTTTACTCGCCTCACAACTTTGGCTCACCTAACAGGCTTTCCTCACGCGGCTTTACTCTTCTCACCCGGCCCCAGCTTATGTCACCCGGTACTTGCTTACCTGGTTCTATCTGGCTCGCCCGATACCAGTGCTCACAGATATCCACTGTGCGTGTCGCCCGACAGGGCTGCTCGCCTATTCTCTACCTTGCTCGCTCGTTTGCCTTGCACGCTCAGCTTCACCGTGCACGCCTAGTTAGCATCTTGTCTCGCCCAATGAACCTGCTCACCCGGACACCATGCACGCCTGCTAAGGCTGCATGCCCGATAGGGGTGGGTCCTGCCCAGGATGACTTTTAGTGAGGGTTGTTGATATCCCTTGAAAGGGCATGGTCTGTTATGGAAAAGTGATATGTCAAGATATGCTTATATGGTGACTCATTACTTAATAATGAGATTTAGGTTCTTGTGGCTAAGTACATGTGTATGAAGGTAACTACTCTATTTATTAAATGATAAATGTGAACTTGAGCATGCCTTAGGGTTGCTTGATAATGTGCTTACATGTGTTACCTTAAGATGGGGCACAAATATAGTTATTATTGCCATTATGTGATGGCAATGTGATTAACCCTGATTATCATTTTATGTTGATAATATAAGTCTCTTGATTATTCACATGGATATTGAATGATGTTAACCATGCATGTAATGCTAGCCAAATGAAAGGCTATGAGAAATGATTATATGTAAATATTGTGATGACATGTGTATTCTGAAAGGTGTTCCATAATGGTGATGAGAGCCTTGAGAGGCTATGGCACTATGAATGAGGGATTGAGATCCCATGATATGTGATGATCCTTGAGATGGATCTGGATGGTTGGCAAGAGGCCAAGTGATAACATGTGATGTGAGATCCTTGTGATGGATCAATGTGATGTAAATTGTAGGAAATGCATAATGTTGAGTTTATGTTGTTTTCCTTTTGTTATGTCTTGCATGTAATACAACTTGGTTGAATCTTACAATCCATCTAAAAGATACTAATTAATCATAGTGTAATCTATAATGTAGTTTGCCCTGGCCATAGATTCATCACCAGTCAGGATAGGGTGATGATGAAACGGGTTCTCCTGTGGGTTAACCCGGAGCGCATATTGTTGAATATGTGAGGTTGCTCCTAGCCTAAAGTGAGGAGGTAAGAGTGCAATTGCGGTTGTAAACTCAAGGGCGAGGTGAACATAGCCCAGTGATGATAAGGGCGAGGTGAACATAGCCCAATGATGATAACGGAAAGGTGAACATAGCCCATGGTTCCAGATATATGATATAATGAGCATGAATGTGTTCATGACTCAGAGCATGATGTTTATACACGTGGCTCAGTTTTACTAGCGCTGTGACCCGTACCAAGGCGGGCTAGGCAGAGGGTAGCCTAAAGAGCTAACACTGTGGCTTATGACCACTTCAGCATGAGACTACGGTCCTGCTTATGTATACTCATGTTCCGCGGCAGAGGGTAGCCTGAAAAGCTAACCCTGTGGCTATGACAACTTCAGCATGAGACAGTGGTCCTGCTTATGTTATACTTATGTACGGAACATGAGGCGGAGAAGGTCGTGGAGTCCGGCTCTTCCATTGACCTTGTATGGCACCGTCTATGGGCTTCGCAGCCGAAGGTTGGAATTGAACGGTACGGTTCATTTATTCAGGGCATAATAAAATGTAATCCAGTTTTTTAGTATGTACTGCTTAAGACAAACATGAAACATTGGTTGAGGCCTTGTTTGTGTAGTTAACTTTATTTATTTTGCAGTTATTGTGCATTAATCCTATGTGGTGAGTTTCATATATAGTTTATCTTGTCAATCATGTTCCATTGGGAAATATGTTGGTACAGCTGGTAAGTCTTATGGTGAGGATGGTTTGGTTTCATAATTGCTTCTGTTATATTCCTTATCAGTAATCTGTTGTTATAAGCTCTATCTTATCTGAGGTTTTGTAGTTATGGCGAGGAGTTTTGCCTCCCGCTGGGACAATGTTCAATTGTTTCACCCCGCTGGTTTATACCCTTTTTAGGTGGTCGAGCTTGTCGTGGTGGTGGTCGCGGAGTTGCGGCCGAGCATCAAGTAGATCAGTAGAAGGCAAGCTTTGGAGATGCTGCTGTTTTGGTGTAGAGTCTAGAGTCATCCATGTACTCTCAGGTCCTTGGCGATGTTTTGACGTTGTTTTACGATGAACGACCGATGTAGTTTGTATATCCTGCTGCTGGCCGGATGTGGGCCTTTATATGTATATAACAGGTGGTGAACTCATGGTTATGACAGGACAACTGTTGCCCTAAGATGTGGACATGTATCCAGGCTTGTATGGACATGTATATAACATGTTTTCTTGCAATATATGGATGGGAATGTAGTATGTTCTTAGTTTATCAGTTTTCCGCAATCAGTTTTAATTAACCCATATTTTTGATAAGCTGTGGTTATGGTGATTTTGGCACGTTTTCGCATAACACCTCATTATCTGTGTGATAATGGGAAGTGTTGCCACAAGTTTGGTATCAGAGCTCTAGGTTCGCTGAGTCTACAGGGATCAAGGACTAGGTTGTGTTTGTTCTTATGTGTTTTCAAGATTTTCTCATAGAAATCTTCTACCTTCAGCGGAAGAAAAGCCAAGATGTTTGGAAACCATGAAGAACTCGCTGCTGAGCACAGTGATGTTGCATCTATTGATGGAGCAGTAGGTCAGGCACATGAAGATCGGGTGCCTGAGGTCCCCCAACCTGACCCAACCATTCTTGATCGCCTTGCCTACAGCTTATGGGGAAGATGATGGTTACGATGAATCTCATGGTCGAACGATTACCAGTGCATCCTCCGTGAGCACATGTTCCCCATGGGGAAGCATTGGGTATTGGGAAGGCCTTCGAGCGGCTTCGCCGAGTCAGAGCTTCAGAGTATGCTGGAACGGCTGATCTAGCAGATGCAGATCTGTGGCTGACAAGTCTTGAGAAGGCTTTCCAGATCCTCGACATCCCGAAGCAGACAAGGTAAAGCACGCTGTCTACCTTCTAAAGGGTAGTGTTGGTCACTGTTGGACCATCAAGGAAGAGAAGCGACCTGGTAAGGTGATCTGTTGGGAGATGTTCTGACGCGAGTTCGCCACTAGATACTTTCTGAAGATGTATCTGGATGAGAAGGCCAGCCATTTTGAGCGCTTACAACAAGAAAGGATGAAACTCACTGAGTATGAGACCAAGTTTATGGATCTGTTGAGGTCATGTCCTCACTCTGCGACAACAGATGAGGAATGAATCAGACGTTTTGAGAAGGGTTCGAGTGATGAGGTAACAACTATTGTACCTGCTGTGGAGAATTGAGAACAATTTGATACAGTTGTAGGACTTGCCCAGAGAATCAAACGATCAGTCAGGAAGAAAAGAGGATCCATGCCCCACCAAAGACCTTATCTTACACCAAGGATCTGTTATCAGTGCAAACAACCGGGACATATAGTAAATGATTGTCCAGACAGGAATATAGTGACGATACAACCTTAGGGGCAGAGCCAACAGGGCTCTCAAAAGAGGCAGCTTTCTAGTAAAGATCGAGGACGAGGACGCAGTCAAGCGTCTCAGGCTGGATCGTCTGCTCAAGGAAGCAGAAGTCGTAGACAGCAAGCAACGGCTCGATTCTATGCTATGAGTCAGCCAAAGGCGGTGGTCAACCCACGAGTAGTAATAGGTCAGATGGAGTTATTTCATTGTGATATGTCTTCTTCTTGCTTTATATCTGTTCTGGTTGACCCGGGTGCTACGCACTCTTTTATCGCCTATAATATGCTTGAAAACTGTCATTTACCTGTTAGATGTAAGAAGGATAGCTTGTTGTTAGAAACCCCTCTTGATGGTTCCTCTTTGCTTTGAGAAGAGTGTCCATCCTACGTCTTGTCTTTCTCAGGACATCGCATTCAAGTGGATCTCATACCACTTGATATGCATGGGTTCGATGTTATCCTTGGGATGGATACCCTAGAGAGGTATAAGGTTGTCTTGGATTGTGGTTCCAAGCAGGCAATGTTTGATGTTGCTGGAGAGAAGTGGATCTTCCAGGGAGATAGGAAGATTCTTCTGACGTATTTGGTATCAACTTTAGTGGCGGATACGTTGTTACGACAAGGATGCGAAGCATTCTTAGCACACGTGGTAGATACTGTAGTGGATGCCAAGATGAAAGGTCCTAACCTTGAGGAGGTGTCAGTTGTTTATGAGTTTGCAGACGTGTTTCCTGAGGAGTATCTTGGTGTTCCCCCACCCTGAGAGATTGATTTCGAGATCAATCTGGTACCAGGAACGCAGCCAGTTGCACAGACACCGTACAAGATGGCTCTAGCAGAGATGGCAGAGTTGAAGAAGTAGTTACAAGAGTTTCTGGATAAGAGTTTTATCCAACCGAGTACGTCTCCTTGGGGTGCTCCAGTGTTGTTTGTCAAGAAGAAGGAATGTTCGATGCGGTTGTACGTAGACTATTGACAGTTGAACAAGGTCATGATCAAGAACAAGTACCCGTTGCCGAGGATAGATGATCTGTTCGATCAGTTGCATGGTGCTATAGTGTTCTCGAAGATCGATCTACGGTCCGGATATCATCATCTGAGGATAAAGGCAGATGACATACCGAATCAGTTTTCAAGAAAAGGTATGGTCATTATGAGTTTGTGGTCATGCCGTTTGGGTTAACCAATGCACCTGCAGCTTTCATGGACCTAATGAATAGAGTGTTCCGTCCGTTCTTAGATCAGTGTGTCGTAGTCTTTATAGATGACATCTTGATCTATAATCAGGACAGGCTAGAGCACGAGCAACATCTTTGTCGAGCGTTGACTCTTCTTCGCCAACATCAGTTGCATGCCAAGTTCAGTAAGTGCGAGTTCTGGCTGGATGAAGTGACCTTCCTGGGCCATGTGATATCCGCTGAAGGAGTCAAGGTAGATCCAATGAAGGTGGAATCTATTGCAGATTGGGAACAGCTGAAGACGCCGACAGAAGTTCATAGTTTCCTTGGTTTAGCAGGATACTACCGGAGGTTTATCAAGGACTTCAGTGTGATCGTGTTACCGATGACGAAGTTGACCAGGAAGGATGTACCTTTTGTTTGGGATGATCGATGTCAGCAAGATTTCCAGAGTTTGAAGGAGAAGCTGACTAGTGCTCCAATGTTGATCTTGCCAGAGCTTGGGAAAGGCTATGTTGTTTTCTGTGATGCTTCCAAGAAAGGTTTAGGTTGCGTGTTAATGCAGGAAGATCATGTGGTTTCCTTTTCCTCGTGACAGCTCAAGAAGCATGAGGAGAACTATCTGACTCATGATTTGGAGCTGACAGTAGTGGTTCATGCGTTAAAGATTTGGAGACACTATCTATATGGGGAAGTGTGTCAGATCTTTACGGATCATAAAAACTTGAAGTATATCTTCACACATCATGAGTTGAACATGCGACAACGGCGATGGATGGAGTTGATAAATGACTACGACTGCACCATCGAGTATCAGCCTGGTAAGGTGAATATCATAGCAGATGCGCTTAGTCGAAAGACTTCTCTTTCTTCAAAGAAGGCACAGTTGAGTTCCCAGGTTTGCCATAGGCGGGATATGTTTGTTTCTCTGCGACAGATGAATGTGCAGATGGAAGTATTGATGCGCGTCGTTGTACACGCAACAATCACTAGGAAATGTCCTAGAGTTTAACCTTCTAACCCGGTTGTCAACTTGTTACGAACAACTAGTCAACTTAGTATAGATAGGTATCAATCCAAGGGACGGCGGAAAAGAAAATTCGAAATCCAAATCTGATTGCAAGTACAAAAATTAAATTCCGATTTGAGAGAGTTGTTAATACTAAGAACAAAAATAAAAGTGCTGAAATAAAATTTAACTAAGCAAAGAAATAAAGATCTGGGGTCTGGAAGATCACCACCAAAACCACGTTCCTATTCAACTAATCAAATTCTAAACTCCAAGGATCAAATCAGGACCTTGTGTTTACATGTCCTTACGGACAAACTCATAAGGGTCAGACTTCCCGTGAACCCGTTGGTCCCGACGTTCACGGATCATTGCCCAACCGTCCAACATACCATTATCCACGGTCATATCAAAAAGCATGTGAATTCAAACTGGCGTTCAAACCCAAGGATCAGGTGGTCGCGTCACCAAGGATTATAACAAGAATATGATTAAAAAGACAAAAAGATGATAATCGCAATTAAGGGACTATTGTTTCATTCTTACAGAGATCCAAGGTCATATCACTCCATAAGAATATATCAGATCATCCAAATAACCACGCATAAACAAAGAGAATACATTTGTTCGATGGAGGAATATAATTGATTAAATTGAATAGAACCGGGCTAAGGGGTTATTTCCATTCCCCAGAGAGATTTACTCAGACATAACAAGACCAGAAGAATTGCAAACTAAAATGAGATCCAACATTATACAAGATGTCGTCTACAACTAAAAAATGGATGAAATAGAATGAAGAATGGAATGAATTTACAAGTGTAAAGTCTCTCCTTTTATAGGAGGATGAGGGGGTAGGCTGCCCTCAAAAAAGAGGGAAAAAAGAGAGGGAACATGCTTTTTGAATTTTTTGGATCTGGTCAAATCGAAAGTTGATTGTCTTTAATTATCTTGACCATGTAACTCTTTTAATGACGATTCTCGCATTAGTGACTTCGAATATATTTATCTCCCGTGAAACGCACAAAAGTGCTCCAAATAATAGGATTTTCATTTAGGAAATTAAATTCCCTTTCCGACGAATTTGGAGTTTGAATGTAAGAGTTATGTCACTTTTGGTGGAGGGTATATACGAATTTCTGGACTGCTGTAAATTGTGTGATTTTCCTAAAAAACCCAAGAAAATGGAATTAAAACTCCAATTAAAGATAAAAATATAAAATAACAAAACTAATTATGAAATTAAGAGAACAAATGACAAAACAATCCTAAACAAATATAAAAAATATACAAATAAAAGGGATAAATATACATTTATCAAAATACCCCGGACTTGAATCTTTGTTTGTCCTCAATCAAATAAATCACAAATTATTCCAATTTCTACTAACAACATGTCTATCCTCACCCTTGTAACATCACTTTATTTCTTACCTCCAAATTTGGCCAAGCAACCCAATCTCCTAAAACCACAAAATACAAAATTCTATATTCTCTATTAAACACAAATATCATATCTTGTTTCTAAATCAAGATTTTGTCAAAAAAACATGCTTCATCTTACTTCTACTTTGACACTCTTATTTTTATTATTGTATTTTTTTATGTGAGTTGTTGCACAAGAACAAGATGAAATTTGGGGGTGTGAAAACAAGGAAGGAAGTGATGAATTTTTTTTTATCCCTCCTCTATTCGACTTGGGATTTAAATTTGTGGAGTTGTGGCTACATTGGTCACATTTTTTTTTCATGTGCACTTTTGGCATATTTTGATGGTATGCCCCTTTGTGGTGTATGGAATTTTTTATATGGGAAGCATGCCACCCCAGACTTGATTTTTGTCTGGTGGTGATTCTTTGCTTCTCTTTTTTAGAAAGAAAATAAGGGGGAAACAAAAGGTGTCTTTGTGCTTATAACTTCACACATTTTTTTTTTGAAAGTGTCATTACATCAGAAAGAACATTCATGTCAATCACATTATACAAGATTTATATCAAGTTAATCAACAGTTTAAAAATAGAGAAAATTTGTGTTTGGTTTTGATTGATTCCATACGGCTTGCCAACTTTTCCAAGGAGTGATGTTATTTTGGGGTCCTAGGTGACATGGTGGTTTCAGACATGGCAATTTGTAACAATTTTTGCAAAACATTTACTAAATTCAAAGGGGTACAATGATAAACATCTATTCATATTGGCCGACTAGATAAAGGCCATTTTACAACAAAAGAAATAAAAACATGACCGACTAGATAATGGCCATGCAAAAAGCAACTATATGCAAAACAAAAAAAGTAGAAATAATGCAGAAAAAAAAGATAAGGGGGTGGAATAGAAACATACCACCCACATCCACCCCGGACTTAGATTTTTTCTCGTCCCGAGCAAAATCAAAATCCGAGATGGAGGGAAGAGAAGAGCGAGGGTTCTCCAGGTGGCCCTGGTAGCTCAAAAAATGTCCAGTTGAAGGGGATGTGTATGAGGGCTGGGACCTTTATCTGAGGAGCTTCAGAGTGTACCCTATGATAGGGTAATTGTAGAAGCTCAGTGTGGTGCTCATATTTTCTTTCACCTCGCATTCTCTCCAATAGGATCCAAAGATCTTCCATCAATAGAAGGGGAAGTGTTGAAGATGGATGTGGATTTGGGGAGTTTGGTGGGTACCCAACCAGTAAAGTCGCTAGAGAAGGATAGAGTGGAGGATTTGGTGTAGGTTTTCCACCATTATAACGACCTGCATATGAGAGAATTGATGCAAAAGATTTCAAATTATTTACAAAATTGTATTGCTTCTCCTCAAAAGTAATGTCATAAACATTGGGTTTGGTAAGTTTCATTGTTGATATAACATATGGCTCTAATTTTTTTGTACAAGGGGTCCCCAAGGATTCAAGAGGGATGAGGACGACTTCCTTACAAACAATAGAAGGGGGTGAGTGGGCTTCTTCCAATGGTGGTATCTCTCCTTCTAGATCAGCCATGTGTGGGATGGAAATTGGATGTGATGGCTTGGGAAGAATCATAAAGGGAATTAGATGTTGATTATTCAAAATAGACTCAAAAGAAGGATATTGGTCTATGGTATCATTCATATTTATGTTGTGGATTGGAGGAGTTTTTGGATCTTCATAATGACTCTCCTTCTTTGACATTTCATATTCAAGTAAAAGAGTCTCTAAAGGAAAGATAGGGATACCAACATCCTCATCACACACAAAATATGGCTCCATGGTTTGTTCTATTTCTTCAGGATCTGACATATATGACACAAAATAAGGATTATCATCGTCATCGTCAGGAAGAACCATCTTGGGTTGCTCAAGCTCTATAGGGGGAGTTTGTGATTGATCCTCTAGAAAGGTAGCTAACATGCCTTGACTGGATTCAAGTTTTGCTTGTGCTTCTGCTACCATCTTTTCTAGGGCCTTAAGTCTCTCTTCCGGATCAAGATCAATTTGCATTTCACCATAGGATTTATACACCCCAAAATTTTGGTCACCCTCACCACACTCCCCATAGTGTCCTTGTCCATAGTACTCCTCATATTGTTTTGGGTGGCATTGCTCCTCATAATAATCTCCAGAAGATGGTGGATTGTAATTTCCATTGCGTCCATCTTGGTAGGAAGATTCAATATTATAAGGTGTCACCAAATCATGAGGAAACATATTTGAACAATCTATATTTTGAGTTTGGGGTTCTAGCAGGGTAGTTAAGAAGGCTTGGCTGGCTTTTAGTTTTTTTTTCTACTTCTAATGCTATCTTCTCTAGGGCCCTAAGTCTCTCTTCTTGTTGAGGATTACATTGGGTTTCATAAACATGTTCATAACCCCCAAGGTTTTGTTGGTTACACCCCACAAAATTTTGTTGATCATATCCCCCATTAGAATATGGATAGCAAGGTTCCCCAAAATGGTTCTTAGAAAAATGTGGATTCACATTATATCCACCAGGATGAAAGGGCTCGCAATTAAAAGGGGTGCAATTATAACCATGGGTTAGAGTTGGACAGGCAAGAGATGCATGGTGGTAGAGACCACAATAATAACATTGTGCGGGATATTGGGATGCCCACTCCATTTGAAAAAAAAATCCTGAAAGATATGTGAATCAATGAATGAGAGAAGAAAGATTGTGAGATAAAAGGTTAGTAAAAAATTACAAAGAGAGCTAAAAATTATAAATCTAAAAAAATTATAAAATAAACTAAAATTACAAAAAATAACTAGAAAACAGTACTGCTGGAATGGAAACTCAGCACAAAGAGGAGATACACTTCCGGAATTTTGCTCGGAAGGTAAAAAGAAATTACAAAAATCTAAAAGAAATTATGAAAAAGACTAAAGTTATGAAAGTTAGAGAATATGAACAAGGAATATACAAGATATACAGGCAACCAAATCTGAAAAACAACTGTGCCGTCCCCGGCAACGGCGCCAAATTGATGTGCGTCGTTATACACGCAACAATCACTAGGAAAAGTCCTAGAGTTTAACCTTCAAACCCTGTTGTCAACTTGTTACGAACAACTAGTCAACTTAGTATAGATAGGTATCGATCCAAGGGACGGAGGAAAAGAAAATTCGAAATCCAAATCCGATTGCAAGTACAAAAATTAAATTCTGATTTGAGAGAGTTGTTAATACTAAGAACAAAAATAAAAGTGCTGAAATAAAATTTAACTAAGAAAAGAAATAAAGATTTGGGGTCTGGAAGATCACCACTAAAACCACGTTCCTATTCAACTAATCAAATTCTAAACTCCAAGGATCAAATCAGGACCTTGTGTTTACATGTACTTACGAACAAACTCACAAGGGTCAAACTTCCCGTGAACCCATTGGTCCCGGCGTTCACGGATCATTGCCCAACCGTCCAACATACCATTATCCACGGTCATATCAAAAAGCATGTGAATTCAAACCAGAATTCAAACTCAAGGATCAGGTGGTCGCGTCACCAAGGATTATAACAAGAATAAGATTAAAAAGATGAAAAGATGATAATCGCAATTAAGGGACTATTGTTTCATTCTTACAGAGATCCACAGTCATATCACTCCATAAGAATATATCAGATCATCCAAATAACCATGCATAAACAGAGAGAAGACATTTGTTCGATGGAGGAATATAATTGATTAAATTGAATAGAACCGGGCTAAGGGGTTATTTCCATTCCCCAGAGAGATTTACTCAGACATAACAAGACCATAAGAATTGCAAACTAAAATGAGATCCAACATTATACAAGATGTCGTCTACAACTAAAAAATAGATGAAATAGAATGAAGAATGGAATGAATTTACAAGTGGAAAGTCTCTCCTTTTATAGGAGGATGAGGGGGTAGGCTGCCCTCAAAAAAGAGGGAAAAAAGAGATGGAACATGCTTTTTGAATTTTTTGGATCTGGTCAAATCGAAAGTTTATTGTCTTTAATTATCTTGACCATGTAACTCTTTTAATGCAGATTCTCGCAGCAGTGACTTCGAATATATTTATCTCCCGTGAAATGCACAAAAGTGGTCCAAATAATAGGATTTTCATTTAGGAAATTAAATTCCCTTTCCAGTGAATACTTGTACACTCAATTTGGAGTTTGAATGTAAGAGTTATGTCACTTTTGGTGGAGGGTATATACGAATTTCTGGACTGCTGTAAGTTGTGTGATTTTCCTACAAAACCCAAGAAAATGGAATTAAAACTCCAATTAAAGATAAAAATATAAAATAACAAAACTAATTATGAAATTAAGGGAACAAATGACAAAACAATCCTAAACAAATATAAAAAATATACAAATAAAAGGGATAAATATACATTTATCAAGTATCCTCGTTAGTTGGACTCTTAGCACAGATGCAAGTCAAGCCTACGTTGAGGTAGTGGATTAAGGATGCACAACAGACAGACGGTGCAGTATAGGTGATCAGATCAAAGTTTGATAGCGACAAGTGTGATGGGTTCCATGAGTCCGAGGATGGACTAGTTTGCTATCGTGATAGAATGGTGGTTCCAGATGCTGATGATCTGAGGAAGTTGGTGCCTGAGGAAGCACACGCATCGATGTATTCCATGCATCCAGGTGTCACCAAGATGTATCATAATCTGAAGGACTTGTATTGGTGGTCTAGTTTGAAGAAGGATGTAGCTGAGTTCGTGGCTAGTGTGTGGTTTGTCAGCAAGTGAAGGTTGAGCATCAAAAGCCGGCATGTACGTTGCAACCCTTGCCGATACCGCAGTGGAAATGAGATCATATAACCATGGATTTTGTAGTTGATCTACCCAAGCCAACTCGGAATCATGATTCCATTTGGGTAATAGTGGACAGATTGACGAAGTCTGCCCATTTCCTGCCTGTGAAGACGACATACACACCAGAGAAGCTCGCTCGAGTATATGTGGATGAGATAGTACGTTTGCATGGTGTGTCAACAACAATAGTTTCCGACAGAGGTCCTCAGTTCATAAGTCATTTTGGGAATAGTTGCACAGAGTGTTGGGAACGCAGTTGAGGTCAAGTACAACCTTTCACCCGCAAACTGATGGACAATCTGAAAGGACTATTCAGATTGTGGAGGATCTCCTTCGAGCTTGTGTTTTGCAGTTCCTAGGTAGCTGGGATGTGCATTTGAGTTTGATAGAGTTTGCTTACAAATAACTGTTATCAGTGAAGCATCGACATGGCTCCTTATGAAGCTTTGTATGGGAGGAAGTGTAGATCTCCTTTGTATTGGTATGAGTCTAGTGAGTACCAGCTTTTGGGTCCCGAGTTAGTGCAGCAGACGACAGATAAGATCAAGGTGACACAACAACAGTTGAAAGTGGCACAAGATAGGCAGAAGTCTTATGCAGACAATCGTTGACGACCGTTGGAGTTCCAGGTAGGAGACAAAGTATATCTTAAGGTCTCACCTTGGAAGGGTGTGCTGAGGTTTGGATGGAAGGGTAAGTTGGCACCCAGGTATATGGGGCCTTACCTAGTTCTAGCATGTGTTGGAAAGGTAGCTTATGAGATAGAGTTGCCTCTAGAGTTACACAGGTTGCATCCAGTGTTCCATGTTAGTATGCTAAATAAAAGTCATCCATATTCGGGAACAGTGATACAACTAGTTAAGGTTGAGCTTTATGCAGATGTGACCTACGAGGAAGGTCATGTGGCGATTCTTGACAGAAGAGTTAAGAAGTTGAAGAAGAAGGACCTGGTTCTTGTGAAGGTTCTTTAGCAGCATCGTGGCGTCGAGGAAGCCACGTGGGAGCTTGAGGAAGAGATGAGGAGGAAGTACCCCTCGCTCTTCTCTTCGGATTTTGGGGACGAAATCCCATAAAGGGGGTTAGATTGTAAGGACCCTGACCTACGTTTAGGGCTTACCCTGTTTGCTTTGCTTAACCTTGATGGATTGATGCTTGCTAATGACCTTTAGTGGTGATTAGGGTTTGGTTGTGCTTTGTTGAGAGTTGAAGGTGCTACTTGCAATTAACCCAAGTCTAGGGTTTTGGGAACAAGTTTGTCACCTTGAGAGGTGTTCTTCTCTCTCTTTTCTTCCTCTAGGGTTGAGAGGAAGGCTTGGGCTTGTTGTTTGAGTTCTTTGGGACTTTGTTGAGCTTGTTTGGGCCTTGGAGTTCCTTGTTTGGGCTTGCTTGGGCCTTGTGTCGGCCAAGTAGAGCTTGTGTCGGCCTAGACCTAGCTTGGTGTGTCGCCCATGATGCTTGGTCCATCCTTGGTCATGTTTGGAGAACACATGGTGCACATCTTGGACAAGTGTCTTATGGCTTGCAAGAGTGGTGGCTTGAGTTGGTGCACAAGTGTCCCTTGTTGGGACGACACCTAGCTTGGAACAACCTTGGTTTCTCCTCCCTTCCTTTCTATATAGGTGGTTCCTTCCTTAGCTTGAGGTCCCTTTAGTTCCTCTCCTTCTTGTGCCTAACACACTCTTTCCCCTTACTTCGTGGCTGACACACCCTTGTGTGAGCAGCTTGGAAGCCGATACACCCTTGGAGTAGAAGAGTGGAGGCTGACACACCCTCTTGGAGGAGCTTTGGTGACCAACAACCCTTGGAGCTCAAAGTGAACCTTCTTCTTTGGGGATTAAGGCGGGTTGCATGACTCTAACCCTAACTACTCTACTCTCCTTTCAATATATGTTGCTTTAATCTTGCCCTTGCACGTTTGGAGTTGTTCTTTAGCTATCTTGCATGTTGGCCAATCCTTGATATCTAGGGTTTAGGGAGCAACACTCCTTTCTCCCCTTGGTCTAGATGAGTGATCTTGGGTCCTAATACCATGAGCAACACCCCTCTTTCCTACTCGATTGAGGTGAGCTCATGACTTAGTGGCTTGAGCAAGACTCTCCTCTCACCTTGGGTAAGATGGTGAGCTCATTTAAATGATCTTGAGTAGATACACCTTCGTCAAGATGTGTGGGGAGTTGCTTCCCGACAGCCCTTGCCCTAGTTTACCCTTACAAGGTTTGAGTGAGCAAAGCTTCTCTTTTGTTCCATGAGCGGGTGAGCACTCTGGCTTTGCTCGCCCGATGGGCTGCACGCCTAGTAAGCTCAGTGCTCTCTCGCCCGATACACTCTGCTCTACTCACTCCACAAGCCTGCTCGCTCGGTTTTCCCTGGCTCGCCCTGCATGCATGTCGCCCAACACACCTGGCTCTGCTCGCCCGATACTCCTTTGCTCGCCTCACAACTTTGGCTCGCCCGACAGGCTTTTCTCACGCGGCTGTACTCTGCTCGCCCGGCCCCAGCTTGTGTCGCCCGGTACTTGCTTACCCGATTCCATCTGGCTCGCCCGATACCAGTGCTCACCGACATCCTCTGTGTGTGTCACCCGACAGGGCTGCTCGCCTATGCTCTACCTTGCTTGCTCGTTTGCCTTGCACGCTCAGCTTCACCGTGCATGCCCAGTTAGCATCTTGTCTCACCCAATGAACCTACTCACCTGGACACCCTGCACACCTGCTAGGGTTGCACGCTTGATAGGGGCTAGATAGGGGTGGGTCCTGCCCAGGATGACTTTTAGTGAGGGTTGTTGATATCCCTTGAAAGGGCATGGTCTGTTATGCAAAAGTGATATGTCAAGCTATGCTTTTATGGTGACTCATTGCTTAATAATGACATTTATGTTCTTGTGGTTAAGTACATGCGTATGAAGGTAACTACTCTATTTCTTAAATAAAAAATGTGATCTTGAGCATGCCTTAGGGTTGCTTGATAATGTGCTTACATGTGTAACCTAAAGGTGGGGCACGGATATAGTTATTATTGCCATTATGTGCTGGCAATGTGCTTAACCCTAATTTTCATCTTATGTTGATAATATAAGTCTCTTGATTATTCACATGGATATTGAATGATGTTAACCATGCAGGTAATGCTATCCAAATGAAAGGCTATGAGAAATGATTATATGTGAATATTGTGATGAGAGGTGTATTATGAAAGGTGTTCCATAATGGTGATGAGAGCCTTGAGAGGCTATGGAACTATGAATGAGGGATTGAGATCCCATGATATGTGATGATCGTTGAGATGGATCTGGATGGTTGGCAAGAGGCCAAGTGATAACATGTGATGTGAGATCCTTGTGACGGATAAGTGTGATGTAAATTGTAGGAAATGCATAATGTTGAGTTTATGTTGTTTTCCTTTTGTTATGTCTTGCATGTTATACAACTTGGTTGAATCTTGTAATCCATCTAAAAGATACTAATTAATCACAGTGTAATCTATAATGTAGTTTTCCCTGGCCATAGATTCATCACCAGTCAGGACAGGGTGATGATGAAACGGGTTCTCCTGCGGGTTAACCCGGAGCGCATATTGTTGAATATGCGAGGTTTCTCCTAGCCTAAAGTGAGGAGGTAAGAGTGCAAATGTGATTGTAGACTCATGGGCGAGGTGAACATAGCCCAGTGATGATAAGGGCGAGGTGAACATAGCCCAGTGATGATAACGGCAAGGTGAACATAGCCCATGGTTCCAGATATATGATATAATGAGCATGAATGCGTTCATGACTCAGAGCACGATGTTTAGACACGTGGCTCAGTTTTACTAGTGTCGTGACCTGTACCAAGGTGGGCTAGGCAGAGGGTAGCCTGAAGAGCTAACCCTGTGGCTTATGACCACTTCAGCATGAGACTACGGTCCTGCTTATGTATACTCATGTTCCACAACAAAGGGTAGCCTGAAAAGCTAACCCTGTGGCTATGACCACTTCAGCATGAGACTGTGGTCCTGCTTTTGTTATACTTATGTATGGAATAAGAGGCGGAGAAGGTCGTGGAGTCCGGCTCTTCCATTGACCTTGTATGGCACCGGCTATGGGCTTCGCAGCCGAAGGTTGAAATTGAACGGTACGGTTCATTTCCTCAGGGCATAATAAAACGTAATCCAGCCGATTAGTATGTACTGCTTAAGACAAACACGAAACATTGGTTGAGGCCTTGTTTGTGTAGTTAACTTTATTTATTTTGCAGTTACTGTGCATTACTCCTATGTGGTGAGTTTCATATATAGTTTATCTTGTCAATCATGTTCCATTGGGAAATATGTTGGTACAGCTGGTAAGTCTTATGGTGAGGATGGTTTGGTTTCATAATTTCTTCTATTATATTCCTTATCAGTAATCTACTATTATAAGCTCTATCTTATCTGAGGTTTTTTAGTTTTTGCAAGGAGTTTTGCATCCCACTGGGACAATGTTCAATTGTCTCACCCTCTGGTTTATACCCTTTTTAGGTGGTCGAGCTTGTCGTGGTGGTGGTCGCGGAGTTGCGGCCAAGCAGCAAGAAGATAAGTAGAAGGCAAGCTTTGGAGATGTTGCTGTTTTGGATGTTTTGGTGTAGAGTCTAGAGTCATCCCTATACTCTCAGGTCCTTGGCAGTGTTTTGACGTGGTTTTATGATGAATGATCGATGTTGATTGTATATCCTGCTATTGGCCGAATGTGGTCCTTTATATATATAACAGGTGGTGAACTCATGGTTATGATAGGACAGCTGTTGCCCTAAGTTGTGGACATGTATCCAGGCTTGTATGGATATGTATATAACATGTTTTCTTGCAGGATATGGACTGGAATGTAATATGTTCTTAGTTTATCAGTTTTCCACAACCGGTTTGAATTAACCCGTGTTTTTGATAAGCTGTGGTTATCGTGATTTCCGCACGTTTTCGCGTAACACCTTGTTATTTGTGTGATAATGGATGTGTTTCCACAGAGAGACTGTCAACTTTAGAGCCTTCCTTGTAGTCCACATGATCTTTATACGGTGCAATGTGACAAGAAAGGTGTCGAATTTATTTGGGGGTCTCATCACCCCCATTGTACTACATATGTGCCTTGATTTGTCCACCCTCACGCCATTGGAGGATAAAATGAAGTTGGACCTCCTGTACTTCTACTAGATGGACCTTCTTCAATTCCACCACAATGTGCTCTATGCGCATTGCACACATCGAGGATTATTTTGGGAGTGGAGCCTCCCCAAGCCTATCTTCAACTTTCATGCGGTGAACCATCTCCGATGGCCATTGAGCGAGGGGGAAGTAGAAGATCCACCTAGGGAAGCAGCTCAAGACAACGATGAGGAGCAAGGCGATGATGACTCTAATTATGTTGAGGAGGTAGAGCCCACCATCCCCATTACTAGGAGAGAGGTCACGCACAAACGGTCCCGCACCTACGCTACCTTGACTTCCTCTACCCCACCCTGTTCCCAGGAGGAGCAAGACTCATACAACATGGTAGGTATGTACACCATGTTGTAGGAGATCCAGACTGGATAGCAGAAGCATCAGGTGACGCTGGCCAGTGTGCAGGACATTCAAGGAAGGATGTACCAAAACCAATAGACAATTTATGAGAATGAACGCCTTATCTTGGCTAACCTAGAGAATGTTCACATGGACCTATAGTGGATGGATTAGTACTAACAACCTTTCTTTGACAACTACAAGAACTATGGATAGTTTAGGGAATACCCACAACTGCCGCCAATTCTGCCTAGGGACAACTCATTCTAGGGGATGTTCCCTCCACACAACCCAAACATGCCACCTCTTCCATTCTGACCCTGGTACTACTGTTTGATCTCTTAGGTGCGAGTATTGACTATGCAGACATAGTCATATTCAAGCTTGGGGGTGCTGGAACATCATTCTATCTTTGTTTTATTTTTAATTTTGGTTGTTTGTTTTATTTTTAGTTATGCAAGTGTAGGATCCACATCTATGTAGTGTAATTGTGGAGTAGTAAATTCATGGTTTTGTTTTTGAATAGATTGTACACTCTGTGTTGTTTCATGAAAAAAAAGTCATGTCCTTAAAAGCTTATACTACAAAATTCTTTTTGTAACACCAATTTAGGAAGTGTTTGAACTAGTCAACATTAGGACTTAGGGCATGCATGAAATTCTGAACCAACTCGGGAATGTGGATGATGAAGATGTTGATCCTAAACTGACCAAACCATAATGAGATCTTAAATGATATAAGAAATAAACCTTTAGATCACCCTGTACATGTGTCAATTAAGAGGGACACATCATAATATAATGAAAGGTATTGTCTCTTAGTTGTGCGAATCCATTTGCTTTCCATTCATATTTGACTCACCACTTCAAGATTCATGAGTGCTCCAAGTTAATTTTGTTGATTGTGTTACATGGCAGGAATATAATAGTTAGTTTGCTTGCATTTGAAAAAGAAAGAAAAACATTGCATTTGTATGCATTAATGATTTTCGTTCATATCATCTTAGCTTGCATAAAACAGTTCATGTAGTTGCATACATTTCAACATTGCATACATATTTTCCTAAACATGTGGATTTGAATTTCAAGTTATGAAGATAAAGTGTAGGGATATACCTCCTAGGGAAAAAAAGAGAAGAAAATGAAAAAATCATGAAAGCAAGAAGCATAAAAATTAGTCTTGTTGAAGAAAAAAAGAAGAAGAAGATTGTTAAAAACTAACAAGGAGAAAGTATATCTTTCATGTTTATTTTTGTGATGATTTAATCCACAGGTGCATTCTTTTAAGTTTTCAAACAATCTCAACTCATTCATACATGCATCATTTCATCAAAAGAAAAAAAATTAAGGCAATAGGATTCATGCATGGCATTCTTTTCATCCATATATGTTCATTTTGCTCTTTGCATAATTTTCATTTGCCACCCATCTTGAATCATTATTTACCCTTATCGGTAGGCCACTCTAATGATTTATCTCCTCATTCATACTTATACTGAGATCTTCTTTCAAGTAGTTGGTAGTTAGGAAAAAGCAATTTAGTGTAGGGAATCACGCAATATACCAAGTGAATGTCTGAGTAATTATGATGTTAACTTCTTTCTTGATAGTGTCATTGACTCAAAGGTGGACATATTTTATGGAATTTTTTGGTTACTCTAGAGCAGTTATTAGTTCAGTGGTTAGTGAAGGCTAGTTTAGGGTTCGATAGGTGAATATGATTAAGAAAGCAATGTATGTGAAATGTGAAATGTGCAACGTCCCCAATTCAACCACTTGATTTTCTTCCTTCTAAAATCAAGTAGTTGAATCTGAGATGTTAATATGGAACCAAGAATCAAAGAACAAGAGTGAGACAAGAAATATTTTATTTCAAAATATTACACCCTTACAAAAGGTATTTTTACATTATCTTCTATATCAATAAAAAAATGATACATGAGTTTAAAATTAAGCTTGATCCGCCTTTGATTCTTAAAGCCCTTCAAGATCTTTTCAAGATGAGTCTTCTACAAGGAAAGGTCCTACAAACAATATAATCTACTACATGGAATAAAATGTCACAACCCAAGTGGGAGAGTATGGGTTAGACAAATGTCTAAGTATGGAAAAAATAAAGATCAGCAATAAGAAACTATTAATAAAACTGTATTCTTAATGTATTACTCATATGACTAAAGTATAAAAAGTCCAAACCAAAATAATTGACCATATACTAGCATGAAGCATAAGGAATGTGTACGTATGTTTATTCATTAAACATTTATCAGATCACAACTCTTTCAAAATGTTAGACTGATACTGTGGAGCATAATCAAGATTATTGGTATAACGACAACAAAAAGGGAGAGTACTACTCTCAGAGAAGGTGTCAATTCACCTTGCGCAACTGGCCTGCAACCACAAAAACTTATTTAGTGAAGACTTTAGTCCATTAGGGTTACCAAAACACATGTAAGTACCCTGGCACACCCCCAGCCACTCGTGCATACTGCATGCTCTATACAATGAATCAGATTACCACATGCAACCACTAGTTGCCTTTCCAAGACCAGAAGAGGGTTCTCCTTGCACAAAATGCCACTTGGATAATCATTATTTAGCATGCTTAATCTTTGCAGGAGATTATTCCCCATTACTAACTTGATCATTCCTGACTCTACATGGCCAACCCTAGTGTGGGTCTAAGTATGGTAGAGCATTATACTCATCCATCCCTGAGTCCAAAGGACTTAGATCCGGATCCCAAATGTATCAATTCCTGGCCAAGACATGTCGACTCTGTTACCAACACATCTCCCAATTTAAGGATTACAATTAAAGGAACATCAATAAAGGTATACAATTCAATAAGATGGGTAGTCAAAGTTAACGAGGTCAAAAGGTAGCCATGAATAAATAAGTATTTCACTATGACACCTAAAATGTACACTTGTGGGATTGTAGAATTGAATTAGAAAAATCTATGGCTAGGGGCATGCAAGAGGTCAGGGAGTCCCCCCGTGCAAACACAGAACCAATTAAATAACCTTTCCTCTTTACTTACTACAGGCATCAGTGAAACATGCTTCTAGTCACCTTAGAAATGTCTGGTGGAATTCCACTTTCCAACTATATCACATGACTCAATTAATAGGGAGAAATAAAGGAAAAAGGGAACCAAAAGACAATAGGACTGGAATCCAAAGAAATGCTTGATTATTTTCTAAAACCTTTAAACTCAATTTTGAAGGATAATATGGAAGTCATACCTAGTTTACTAATAAATAGGTTTTTTATAGTTGATTACTTATTCAATCTTTAGGAAAGTATATGAAGTATGCCTATACTATTACTGCATATAATACCAAACCATTTTGTACCAGACCTTTTGTTGATGTTGACAATAGATCATGATAGGAATTGAATATCATATCAAACAATAATAAACCCTACTTTTTGGATGACAAAATGTGGGAACCGTACATATATATGTCCTTAATACATGTTTCCATAAGAATACCATAGCATCATTAAATATATCCAATCTTGATATATTTGGGAAGCATTCTATCGCATTTCCCATTACCTTGATCCTAATTCCTTTCTAGATCAGCTTCTAGGGTTTCTCTCACTAGGGTATAATAGAGATGGCTTATATATTCTAAAGAAATGATATTGTGGAATACATAGTATTGGGTTTCTCTTACTATGGTAGAGGAAGGAGGTAGTAGGTTTCTATAGAGAGAGTGTTTGTTGGGAGGTGGTTCCTTTCACTAACATAGAGAAATAGAGAGTGTTTTGCTAATCTAGTGAGAGATGGGAGGTTTATGGTGATGGATATGGGAAATAAGGGAGAAGGGACGTTCACCTTTGCTTTGGGGTGAAGAGGAGAGAACTTGTTCTTATGGTGGGGTGGATGGGGGCTCTTTATATAGGAATGGTGAAGGGTAGCATGGTCCTAATAGAAAAAAGTGTGTGGATGACACATGGGTGCAAGGTATTATATTTAGGTGGATGTTTTCTAGTTAGTTACACATGGATGGTTAGGTATCTCAAGAATTTCTAGATGACACATGGAAGCATATGTGTCATATCAAGATAGATATTAAAGGGTGGTTGACACATGGCAGGATACGTATCAACTTTTGGAGGTGCTAGGTGTCAAGGGAAGGAGCATGCCACTCACCTACATTCTTCACCAACTAATGTGCTTGCTCAAGCTACCTACTTGCTATCCAACTATATGCTTGCCTCCATAAGCATCTTGCTTGGCACCCAACGGCATGCTTGTGTGCTTACCCACCATAATGTTATTTTTTAAAAATTGACAAAAAGTACCATAATTATATTTTCAATATATAAAAGCTTTTAAATAAATATTATAGATTATTTTAATATTAAAATTTATTTAACCAAAAAATCCTCAAAGAAGTTTGTTTTTATGAATAGCTCTAAATAAGGAGCTTTAACTTAGGCAGGAGATCAAGATGATACATATACCACCCATTCAAAGAATTTTCGTCCTCCAAAATTATATGATTTAGGTTATGACTTATCTTAGTCTATTATACTTAAGGTTATCTAAATCTAATTTTAAGTTTATACATCTAAATTTTCCATGGGTAATGTTACAACCTCAATTTTACATGTGTTTTCATAATTGAAATGTAATACTTTTATGAATATGGACTTGATTTGAGAAGGTTTTATGCTTTGCTTCATAGAATGGGTTCCTTTGCAAATCTCCCCTTTGATATGAATTTCGTGATTTCTATTGTTCTATTAATCTAATAATGGATATAAAAGAGAGGAAAAGAAGAAAAGTCCAAACAATAGAGAAAAGTAAAAGATAATAGATATTGAGCAATGTAATTATGAGAAATGTATGGAAATCTCTAGAAAGTGGCATTGATGGCCACAATTGATTAGATTTCATTTACATGTGATTAATAATGGAAGAGTAATCAAAATAAAGAATAAAGGAAAATAGGAAAGAGAAAATATATGTTTTAGTGAATAATACATGCTTTATAAGCCATTGACTTGCAAATGAACAAAAGAAGTTATTCCTTTTGAATTGAAGTAGACTAAGTCTTTATAGACTTTTCCTTAAAATTTGGGATTAATTGGATCATTAGTTTAGGAGATATGGATTTTGTAAAAATCCCTAAAGTGGGGACAATATAAGAGGAAATTTTCAATTCTAGTTGAATGCGAGTAACGTGGACCGTTGGATCTGAGATCCAACGGTGCTGGGCTATTCCTTGCCTGATTTGGAAGACGAAAACCTATGGCCAGATAGACTATTTTTTTGAGCTGGATTTCTCACGATTGGGGGAACAAGAGGAGTTGGAATTAGTCCCAACATCTTTGGGAGCACAAGAAAAGGCAAGCGATCCTAGATTTTTGCTGGTTTTGGGAATCCTATTGGATTTGCCCAATTTGTTCAGAACCTACAGCGAGCCATAGCCCAAGGATATAAAAGGAGGGGGACTATAGGCCCTCGGGGAGAAGAGGAAGTCTCTATGATACTCTGCGTGACCACCGTTTCCCTTTCCCATCCCAAATTTCTTTGCTAGCCATGGTCGCCAAGTCGCCCACAACCTATTCCTCCTCCATGGACTCTCCAAGTGTGATGGGTGGTGGAGGAGCTGTGGTGGGTAACCTGAACACTATGGTAGGAGCACAATGACATTTTCCACTTGTAGTGCTGGCAGGGAGGGAGGCGGACTCCCAACCATGTCCTTTTTGCCTACGAGTGATCAGGCGATGGGGAGGAGGGTCGTGCGCGGGTCCTCTATTTCACAGAGGAAACAGGGGAATAGACCCACTTCTGTGCATGCCGATGCGGAATATGAAGACCCAGACTAGGTAGCTGGGTAGGTGGATCCACGCGAGGGTCCGCGAGCTAAGAAAGGAATTCATTATAAAATGGAATAAATGGGACACGTGTCGGTTTTTGATTGGCTAAGGTAAGATTATTTTGTAGAAATTGTAGAAAGAGATTGTACATTTGATGGAAATGTGTGATATATGAATCTTTCTCAGAAAAACTTAAGGAATCTAGTCAAAATATAAAAGACCATGTTTCAGCTTCTAATTTGAAAAGTACATAAAGTTGATAACTTTAATGCTTTAATTAGATCAAAGCTCTAGATCTTGATTATGGATGTATTCAATAAACTTAGTTGATACAAATGATCAAAGTCTGACTTAATTGCATAAATATGATGAAAGAGATCTAATTAGAGATATATATTCATAACTTGTGTATTTAGGGTTTCATGATCTTAATAGTGCATTAAAAGGATTAAAAACCCTAATTCAAGTTGTTATGAGATTTAATGAATTTAAATATGAGAATCAATCTAAAAGGCATGAAAATAGTGTTATTGGACTAATTGTGGATAAATACCCTTAATTTGGTAAATAGGGTTTCCCTAGTGTATAAAAGTGGAATTAATGTTAATTTAGGGTTTGGTAACCTAGAAGATGTGAAATATAGTAATTAGGGTTCCTTTGAGAATCAAACTATAATTCTTTGTTGAGTGGTCAATTCAAAGGAACATGAACATGATAATTGGCCTTAATGATCTTGACATGACCTAAAAGAATAAACATGGAGGTTTTAGTATAAAAAATATATATTTGACCTAGTTGGAATTCAATCATGCCTATGATGTTGAAATTAAGGTTTGTGGATCAAAAGAGCACTAAAAGTTATAAATGCATTATGGAGGATAAAACCCTAATAGAACCCTAAAGTTGGCCTAGAAATCCTCAGGTGGAATCCAAGTCAATCTTGAGGATGTTTTGAATAAAAGAATGACACATGGATGTTATGCATTGATTTCAGGATATTGTTGATGGCTTGATTGAATGTTCTTGATTATTCTTGCTTGGACATCAAGTTGCTTTGCATCAGGTATGTGGTTATTTATGGTTAACCACTTAAGTTTCAAGGAGATTTCTTCGACGATTGATCGATTTGAATGCAACCTATCTATTTGGATGTTCATATATGTAAATCATAAAGTCACTATGATTATCACAATTAAGATATAAGTGTGTATTCTCACACCTACATGCCACCCTGATGTAATATACAATGAGGTCATGCCCAAGAGGGAAGACCATTGGGCACCATGATGGGTGACCCCAGGCACCAAGCTCAGGATGGATAAGGTGGCCTACGATATTTCATGACTAATGGGAACCATGAAGGGTAACCCCAGGAACCAAGCTTAGGTTGGAGAAGGTGGCCTAAAGTCTATTACAAAAGAGAAACCCTAAAGAGGGTATTCTAGGGTTAGGGTGAAAGCAGTGGAGATTGACACATTGAAAATGTAAATTATCTTGTTAATTAACTTGATTGTGATATTTAGGTTATTAGCCATACTTGTGAAATTTTGGTTGTCCCCACATACTGGCATATTCGTATATGATGACCGACGTTTTGTTTGTCGACATTTTAGGTACAATATTGAAAAGGACAAATAGTAAAGAGGCACATTGTGAAAATAAGTATTAAAGTGCAAAGTAGGATTAGTAAGAATAGACTCTTGTTGTCGATAGAGGTTAGATATCAAAGTTTTTAATAACATATTTAAAGTTTTATATTATTCCTTCTTTTCAGTATCGTTTTGGTAGAATTTGATAATTATTATTGATTATTTTTCGAACCATTGATTCAGTTAATTGGGATAACAACTCTAACCTTTTAACCTCCCATAATTGGGGGTTACCAGGAGGTGGGGACATTACATTTGGTATCAGGGCATTGGTTCCTCACTTAATCCTTAGTAATTATCAAATTTTACAAACTCTGTAGAACCGGAGGTAGTTATTAGAGGATTTTTTTGATGATGAAGGTGTCTAGAAAAGGATAACGGTTCAGGGGCTGGTAAGATTTTCCTCCACCCTGATAGTCGGTCACAAGGACTCCCGGATGCAGTGTTACCGCCTAGCCAATATTTGAGAATTTGACTGGAAAGAAGATACCTTTAGGACTCTCTCATCTATTTTCATCCCTTCTCAACCCTAATTCAATTGAGATTCTAAGGTTTAGGGTTTTCTCTCTTTTCCTCACCCTCTTGAGGATAGGGTATGTATGATAAGGGTAAGGAATCCTCTACCAAATTAATGAAAAGCATGTAAACAAGATGTCATGGACATAAGCTTAATAGTTTAAGCATAAACTAAAGATTAGTTGCATGCTTAGGTTGTATGACATGTGGTGCCATGCCCTCAGGATAGACCTGAGGTTAGACCTTCTTGTCAGGATGATGAGGAAATGGTTGGTCTTGGAGGAAGAAACCTCCATTAAAGGTAGAGACCTCGCACATCTTATGAGGATGATGCTAACCCTAACCCTAAGTGGTGGTTAGAGAGAGATGGCATGATGAGTTAGATGTCAAGGTTGACCATGTGTGTGGGTTGACATGCTTTTGGTTTTGAGTACCTATGAGAAGTACGAGCTATGTGAGGTTGGCTGACCTAGTACCTTTGGCGACCCAACCCTGGGAAGGGTCATGCATGTTTGGTTGAAGGATAACTCCTTCATTGATGAGTTTAGTGATGATCATATAGAAACCCTAAGAGCTTATATGAGCATGGCAGAGTATGCACCTAGAGTACGTGAGTAGTACGGGTAGTAGGTTAAAACCATGGCCGGAAAGGCAAGTGGAATAGCTAATGAGCTAAGCATAAAGATCTATGGATAATCTTGCGCGAACATAGGTTTGATCATACGTTTCACCCATGTAGGTGTATGCATGTGAGCTTGATCCACCTTAGAGAGAGAACCTCTAGTAGTAAGGTTTTTTGAAGGGTTAGCTCTAGAGAGAGAGAGAGCAAGACCTGAGCAAGAAGGTTGGAATCTTAGACTTCGAGACACGAGGAACCATTAGAAGTTGTATATGTTTTGACCTGGATGGTTGTGGTTGCCTTTAGAAGAACCGAACCCTAGAAAGTGAAGGAGACTTCTTGAACTAAGCTATGGATGTTGTAGGCTCCTACCATACTGTAAGGACCCTCACCTTCGTTTAGGGTTTACCCTATTTGCTTTGCTTAACCCTGATGCTTAGTTGCTTGCTAATCACCTTTAGTGGTGATTAGGGTTTGGTTGTGCTTTGTTGAGAGTTAGAGGTGCTACTTGCAAATAACCCAATTCTAGGGTTTGTGGGCAAGTTTTAACACCTTGTGAGGTGTTCCTCCCACTCCTTGCTTCCTCTAGAGTAGAGAGGAAGGTTTGGGCTTGTTGCTTGAGTTCCTTTGGGCTTGGTTGAGCTTGTTGGGCCTTGTGGTGCCCTGCTTTTGTTCCCTTTGGGCCTTGTGTCAGGAAAGTGTGCTTGTGTCGCCCAGAACTGTGTTGCCCAGGGGTTGTGTCGCCCATGTTGAGGTGTATCGCCCAAGTGTGCCGCCCATGGTGTTGATGGTGTGTCATCCATGACCTTTGACCAAGTTTTGACCTCGTTTGTGTCACCCCTAGTGGATACTTGGTGCTTGATGCTTGCATGTAGCAATGACCTTAGACATGTGTTTAGGGCTTGCTAGAATGGTGGCTCCTGCTCTAGGACAAGTGTCCCTAGGTGGGAGACACCTTGCTTGGATCTACCTTGTTTTCTGCTCCTTTCTCTTTTATATATGTGGTTCCTATTCCTTGCTGAGGATTCCTTTGGTCCCTTAGTTTCTTCTCCACCTTGGTGCATGACACACTCCCTTTCTTGCAAGTGGGTGGCTGATACCCTTGGAGGAGCTAGCTTGGTGGCCGATATCCTTGGAGTCTCCTTCTTCCTTGCTTGGTGGTGCTTGGAGCTAGGAGCTTGGATCTTGCTTAAGGTGGGTTACATAACTGCTAACCCTAACTACACTATCTCCTTCTATGATCTTGTTCATATGTTGCTATACATGTTGTTAGATTAGTATCTTGCTTAAGTGTCCATGTTGGCCGATCCTTGTGTTCTAGGGTTTCTTGGTGAGCAATACTCCTTTCTCTCCTTGGTCTAGAGGAGTGAGTTTGAGCTTCTAGTAGCATGAGAAACACCCCTCTCTCATTTTAGTTGAGAGGTGAGCTTGTGTTCTAGTTGCTTGAGCAACACTCTCCTCTCACCATGAACTAGAAGGGTGAGCTTGGTGATAGTGGTAACCCTATTTAGGGTTGTCCTTGTGTTTCCTGATTGGTGACAAGAGATGTGCAAGACCCCTCTCTCTTAGTTGATTGAGGTGAGCTATCTTGTTGATCCATTAGGGGTTTTGGGTGCCCTTGTGCTTGAGGTTAGTGATGATCTTGTGAGTTGCACCTCGGTCGTTATGAGCTTGGGGAGGTGTTGCCCGACATCCCTCTTGACCTAAGTCCTTGGACGATATGTTATGTTGGTGGTGGATGATACCCCTGGTCTCTGTGACGGGCGTCATACCTTCACCCTGCCTTGTGACGGCTGATAGGCCTTGGGTGGTTGGCTGACGATGGGTCCCCTATTGGTTAATTGAGCTACACCTCTGGACGTTACCTCTTGTGGATTTCTTTGCCCGACACACACACACCTATCTTAGATGTGGTTTAGAGTCGTCGTGCCTTGTCTGTTGGCATTGCACATTACACCCCCTAGCACGACACTACGTCGCCCGATACCATGCTGCCCGACAGTGCTGCACGACAGGCTGCGCGTCACACCCTGTACGGCACACCCATGGGCTGGGGTGCACGACAGACTTTGATGCCCAGTGTCGCCCGCTATGTATAAAAGCACGACACAGCGTTGCAGACGTGCACGGTATGTGTTGCCCGTTACCCTTGAAGTGCACTGATGGGTTGGTTTCCATGTTGCCCGATATCACCTATAGATGAGGCTGCCCTTCCCGATACAACCTATAGTGAGGGTTTGTGGTGCGTTTAGTGAAAGCCCAGCCCCCCATAGAAATCGTTATATTGAATGGTAATTGTTATGGTAAAGCTTGTTTATGTGACACATATATCTTTACCCATGTACGTGATCATCTTGATTATATGTATAAAGTTGAGATAATGGTAAGCATGTAATATGGTTTGCTTTATGGTGAAACCTAAGAACTTTATCACAAGTTGAGGCTTAATTGATAAAGTATATAATCTTTAAAGTCACCCTATGTTGATAAGCATGGCCTTTCTGATAAGCTTATAATTATTGTGTACACTAACCATGCAGGTGATGCATAGCCAAGTACAAGGCTATGAGGTACATATGATGAGTAACACTGCTTTGATAGTTACTCATGATGAAGAGATAACATGTATGATGTGTTTGGCTAAAAGTACTTGGGATTGCTATCCCATGATGATGATGTAAGCCTTGAGAGGCAGTGGTAGTACATGATGAGGGATTGATATCTCATGGTATGTGATGATCCTTGAGATGGATCTAGATGATTGGCAAGAGGCCAAGTGATAACATGTAGTATGGATCCTTGTGATGGATCAGGATGATGTGTTTACAATAAAAGCATACCATTGAGTTTTATGTTTTTTATTTCTTGTTATAGTTTACATGTTATATAACATGGTTGAATCTTGCAATCCATATAAAAGATACTAATTAATCATAGTGGAATATATCATGTAGTTGCCCTGGCCATAGATCCATCATCGTCAGGAGTTGGTGATGGTGAAACGGGTTCTCCTACGGGTTAACTCGAAGCGCATATTTTTGAGTATGTGAGGTTTATCCTAGCCTAAAGTGAGGAGGTAAGAGTGCAACTTCGGTTGTAGACTCCAGGGTGTGGATTCAGGCCCGTAGCCCAAGTATGTGAAGAGCATGGTGAACAGGACCATGTCTCAGGTTATGTGATATGAGGAGCATGAATGCGTTCATGGCTCAGAGCACGGTGAACAGGCCCGTAGCTCAGTTTCACTAGAGTCGATACCTGTATCGAGGCAGGCTAGGCAGAGGGTAGCCTGACCCTGTGGCTGAGGCCAGTTCAGCATGAGACAGCAGTCCTGCTTGTGTTGTACTCATGCACTAACCACAAGGTGGGAGGTCGTGGATTCCATCTCTTCCATTTGACATTGTATGGCAGCGGCTCCGGGTGTTGCAGCCGTCGGTTGGATTTGAACAGTACAGTTCACTTCCTCAGGGAATAATAAGAATGTGTAATTCAGCCGTATAGTATTTACTGCTTAAGGCAAAACACGAAACATTGGTTGAGGCCTTTCTTGTGTAGTTAATCTTGATATATCTTGCAGTTACTTATATGTTCCTCATGTTATGTGGAAATACCTTATAAATCTTATCTTGTTAATCATGTTCCACAAAGAAATTGTTGGATATATGCCTTCCGTACATATGGTAAGCTTGTTGGTATGAATAATTTTACTTACTTTGCGTCACTGCTCTCGTTATATTCTTATCAGTTATCTATTGTTGTTGCTTTATCTTTCTGATGTTCTGTAGTTTTGGCAGGGAGTTATGTTTCTCGCTGGGACTGTGTGTCTCACCCTGCTGGTTTAGACTCTTTTTAGGTGGTCGCGCTAGACGTGGTGGTGGTCGCAGAGTTGCGGCCGACCATAAAGAAGAGCAGTAGAAGGCACACGATGGATATACTGATGTTTTGGATATTTTGTAGTAGAGTCTTAGAGTCATCCCTGTACTCTCAGGTCCTTGGATGTGTTTGACGTTATTTCACGATGTATAATCGTTGATGTTTTGTATATCCTACTGTTGGCCGGATGTGGGCCTTTATGTATGTATAAACAGGTGATGAACTAATATGATGGTTACACAGTTGTTCCTCTAAGCTGTGGACACATATCAAATCTTGTATATGCTTATATAACTTGTTTCCATGCAGGATGAGGACTTAAAAGTAATAGTTTCTCAGTTTATCAGCTTTCCACAATCGGTTTTAATTAACTCATATTTTTTTTGTAATCCGTGGTTTATGTTGATTTCCGCACGTTTTCGCGTAACACCTTGATGTTTGTGTGGTAGTGGGATGTGTTGCCTCAAGTTGGGTATCAGAGCTCTAGGTTTGCTGAGTCTACAGGGATTTAGGACTAGGTTGAGTCTGTTCTTGTGAGTTTTCTAGGTTTTCATACAATCATCTTCTTCCCTCAGCGGAAGAAAAGCCAAGATGTCTGGAAACCATGAAGAACATGCTCCTGAGCATAGCGATGCTGCATCAGTTGATGGAGCTATAGGGAAGACACATGAAGATCGGGTGCCTGAGGTCCCCCAACCTAACCCAACCATTCTTGAACATCCTACCTACCAACAACTTATGGGGCAGATGATGGCTACGATGAATCTCATGGTTGGGCGATTTCCAGTGCCTCCTCCGAGAGCACAGACTCCCCATGGAGAAGCATTGGGTATTGGGAAGACCTTTGAGTGGCTTTGCCGAGTCGGAGCTTCAGATTATGCTGGAACGGCTGATCCAGCGGATGCAAATCTGTGGCTGACAAGTCTTGAAAAGGCTTTCCGGATCCTCAACATCCCCAAAGCAGACAAAGTAAAGCACGCTGTCTACCTTCTGAAGGGAGTTTTGGTCACTGGTGGACCATCGAGGAGGAGAAGCGGCCTGGTGAGGTGATCGGTTGGGAAGTTTTTTGATGTGAGTTCGTCAGCAGATACTTCCCAAAGACGTATCTGGATGAGAAGATCAGTCAGTTTGAGAGTCTGCGACAAGGAACGATGAACATCACCGAATATGAGTTCATGGATCTGTTGAGGTTTTATCCTCATATGGAAGCGACAGATGAAGAGCGGATCAGACGCTTTGAGAAAGGTCTGAGTGTTGAGCTAACCACACCTGTTTCTGTGTTCGAAAATAGAGAGTGGTTTTCTACGTTTGTGGAATCTGTCCGGAGGATTGAAAGGTCAGTAAGGGAGAAAAGAGAGTCCATGTGTCACAAAAGGCCTGCTCCGTTTCAAGGATACATGTTTGGTGGCTTCAAGAAGCCCAGATTTTCATTACCGTCAGTTATGAGAGGTTCCAGTGTATCGTCGCAGTGGTCTCCGGGTAAGGGAAGAGGATATGTTTCTTCACCGTCAAAGGCACATAGCACAGCTTCAGTGGCAGTGACACAGCCATTTAGGCCACAGTTCGAAGATAGAGTATACCATCTGTGTGGTCAAACCGGGAACTTCAGGTTGAATTTCCCGAACAAAGATGTTGAGGTGACACAACAGCCGAGGCAGAATCAACAAGGGTCAGATCGACAGCAACCCAGTGGTAGCAAAGGCCGAGGACGCGATCAAGCGTCTCAAGCAGGATCGTCTGCTCAAGGGAGAAGAGGACGTGGACAGCAAGCAACAGCTCGATTCTATGTTTTGAGTCAACCGGAGGCGATAGTCAACGCTCGAGTTGTGATAGGTCAGATAGAGTTATTTCATTCTGATATGTCTTCTTCTTACTTTATATTTGTTCTGGTTGACCCGGGTGCTACACACTCTTTTATCGCCTATAGTATGCTTGAAAACTATTGTTTACCTGTTAGTTTTATTAAGGATAGCTTGTTGTTAGAAACCCATCTTGATGGTTCCTTGATGCTTCGAGAAGAGTGCCCATATTGTGCCTTGTCTTTCTCGGGACACAACATTCAAGTGAATCTTATACCACTTTATATGCATGGTTTTGATGTTATCCTTGGGATGGATACCTTAGAGAAGTATAAAGTTGTTTTGGACTGTAGTTCCAAGCAGGCGGTGTTTGATGATGCCGGAGAGAAGTGGATCTTCCAAGGAGATAGGAAGATTCTTCCGACGTGCTTAGTATCATCTATGATGGTAGAGAAGTTGCTACGACAAGGATATGAGGCGTTCTTAGCTCACATAGTGGATACCGTTGTGTCTACCAAGGCAAAAGGTCCTAGTCTCGAGGAGGTGTGAGTTGTACGAGAGTTTGCCAACGTGTTTCTTGATGAGTTTCCTAGTGTTCCTCCACCCCAAGAGATTGATTTTGAGATCAATTTGGTACCAGGAACACAACCAATTACACAGACACCGTATAGGATGGCTTCGGTAGAGATGGAAGAGCTTAAAAAGTAGTTGAAAGATTTTTTAGAGAAAGGTTTCATCCGACCTAGTATGTCGCCTTGGGGTGCTCTAGTGTTGTTTGTCAAGAAGAAGGATGGATTGATGCAGTTGTGTATAGATTACCGACAGTTGAACAAGGTCACGATCAAGAACAAGTACCCGTTATCGAGGATAGATGATCTGTTCGATCAATTGCGTGGTGCTATAGTGTTTTTGAAGATTGATCTACGGTCTAGTTATCATCAGTTGAGGATTAAGGCAAATGTCATACCAAAGTCAGCATTCAGGATGAGGTATGGTCATTTTGAGTTTGTGGTTATGCCGTTTGGGCTAACCAATGCACCTGTTGCTTTCATGGATTTGATGAAAAAAGTGTTCTTTCCATTCTTAGATCAGTTTGTTGTAGTCTTTATAGATGACATCTTGATCTATAGACGGGATAGGCAAGAGCATGAGCGACATCTTCATCTAGCGTTGACTCTTCTTCGCCAACATCAGTTGTATGCCAAGTTCAGTAAGTGTGAGTTCTGGTTGGAAGAAGTGACTTTCTTGGGTCATGTAATATCTGTTGAAGGAGTCAAAGTAGATCCAAAGAAGGTGGAGTCTGTTGTGGATTGGGAACAACCGAAGACGCCGACAGAAGTTCATAGTTTCTTGGGTTTAGCAGGATACTACCGAAGGTTTATCAAGGATTTCAGTGCGATCCCGTTTCCAATGACAAAGTTGACCAGAAAGGATGTACCTTTTGTTTGGGATGATCGATGTCAGCAAGCTTTCTAATGTTTGAAGGAGAAGTTGACCAGTGCTCCAGTGTTAATCCTGCCAGAGCCTGGAAAGGGCTACGTTGTTTTTGCGATGCTTCCAAGAAAGGTTTAGGTTGTGTACTGATGCAGGAAGATCATGTGGTTTCTTTTGCTTCACGACAACTTAAGAAACGTGAGGAGAACTATCCTACTCATGACTTATAGTTGGAAGTAGTGGTTCATGTGTTAAAGATTTGGAGACACTATCTTTATGGGGTAGTGTGTCAAATCTTTACTGATCACAAGAATCTGAAGTACATCTTTTCACAGCATGAGTTGAACAAGTGACAGCATTGATGGATGGAGCTGATCAATGATTATGACTGCACTATTGAGTATCATCTATAGGGTTTTAGGGGAGACGGAGAAGGTAGAGGAAACAAAAAATTTCTCCCCAAACCCATACCAAGGAAACGCGTCAACGTCTATATAATAGGAAAGGATGGTTTGTGGAATCATACCTTGTCCTGAGGCTTGCTCGGCGACAATACCTCGGACAATGCGCGGTCTTCAACTCCAGTCTTGGACGAAGTCTGTGCAGCTCCTGGTCGCACCGGGACTGACGACTCCTCCTCCTACCAGACTGTCGGATGATAGTTGTCCTCTTGAGTGGCAGTGTCCTCTCACCTCTGTAGTAGTCCACACGGACCACCTGGAACTCCACACTCCTTGTCCCACAAGGAAGTGGAAGGAGTCACACCCTCCTATTGACATATTAGTCACCAACACACTCTCCTACCTCCAATTGCAAATGTAGTTGTCCTTCCCTTGTTGCACCTCCCTTTTGCGAGAAGCACTTGCTCGGGCTCTCTCACGGTTACCAAAACTAGAGAGAATGACAACTTGTTGAGCAACTGGTTGCACTGAGCTGTTATTGGAGAAGCCCCCAATACCCCTATATATATAGGAGGATCATGGGACAGAGTTCTCCATCCCAGGCAATACGGGACTAAAAACAGGAGTAGAAGGGTTCAAGATTTTCCACAAAAAGCAACCAGTTCGCAACCTGAAATGATCGGTTCACAGCTGAACCGATCAGTTCGGCCATTGAGCCGATCAGTTGGACCTGAGCCGACCATTTGGGGGCACTCCAACCGATCGGTTGGTGCCCAGAACCGATCGGTTCATGGTCCTAGTCCGACTCAAAAAGACTTTCCTTGTTTCTTTCCCAATTGGTATCGAATACCAATAATATTCCTAATCAAATTGGGCAATTTGAAACCAAAGGAAAATTCCTGCCGACATGACTTTCCCAACTGGTCAGTTGCACCAGTTGAGTCGATCGGTTCAACCCTTGAACTGGTCATTTCAACCTGGTCATGAGCTGATCGGTTTGATACTTCAGCCGACCGGTTCAGCACCTCAGCCGACCGGTTCAACACTTGAGCCGATCGGTTGGGAGCACAGGTTGGGCAAAATTAGTCAGTTGTGATTTCAATCAATCTGATACTCCAATCAATGTGTCCAACACCTTGAACCATATGATATTGAGCCATCGACTGATTGAGTGTTTAATTGAACTACTAAACTCTTTTAGTAATCAATCTAAACATTTCTTATGGACAAAACTCCTCTTCCATGTTAAATCCTATGTGTGTGACCCTGCAGGTCCATTTCACGTTGGCAGTGAAAGTCCATAACATTTATGACTTCACAAGCAAAGAGTGGTGCCTAGTCACACATCAGTGCTACCCAAGTGAAAGTAGAAAGTTGGAGAACAACTTTCATCCTACAATCCGTGAATGGTGTTACAGTGAATGTATAATTCCTTTGTCACTGATATTCTGAATGAATCAAGGCATGGAACAGTCATCCTATCAACGTTCATTCACTTTCTTGATCTCAGAGTAGATTGAAGGAGATATGTATGACATCAATATCACATACTAATTCACACATGCGTGCGCACGCCTATCTCAATCCTACTCATCAAGTGGCCTTGGATATCAAACTCCCTCAGGAGGGACAAATCCCATATCTATCACTCACCCCTCAAAAGCCCCATGTGTCAAAGCCACCCAATCATCACCTTTATAACAACCCATGTTTCAGGACTGCGTTTGATGATGTCAAAGTCTGCCCAACGACATGTGCTGAGTGCAGTGATTTCAGGTCAAAGAATCACACTCACCACCATCACTGTGAGTACTGACTGTGACTACCATGTCATGGTTCCATGTGTCAAACTCACGGTGGGTCTGTCTGGTACACTTGTTCTCTAACAAGTACCTATGTGTTTGGTTTGATATCTCTATATCATGACTTATGAGATTCTGTCATCAACCAACACCACAATCTAGTCTTGTGTGTCGTTGTTGTCTATCTACCTTCCATAATGACATCCGACTAGGGACATAACAAGAATGTACAAACTCTTAGCATCCGTATGATCTCATCGTTCAGGTCATGAACCTGAAGGCATACGTCATTGAGTACTGTCATTCTCTAGACATTCAATCTATTCTATCACTATCTCATATGACTAAACCAGAAAGAATTGGAAGCTTGCCTTTGATGTTTATCAAATCAGTCTTAATGTATCCCACCAATCATCCCATGATTGGCTCTCAGGGCATACATACCAACAGACTCCCACTTGCACTGTGAGCCAATCACCCATGAATTATATTCATAGTGATCTTCAAACATGTCCCACATGTCACTGTGCTCTTATGCTATCATAGTGTGTAATGACAACACCTTGCCAAAGTCAGTATAAATTGCATGTCTCTCATCTCTTCAATGTACGTCACACGTATGAGATGGAGTTGCCGTAATATGCGATCTAGTATTCCATTTGCTAACCTTTAGCCACATTGCATGATCAAGGATTCTAGACTTGTCATCAATGAGTGGAATATAAGTTCATCTCATGAACTTTTAGATCCATATAGTATCCACTCCTATTCACTAACACACATATACTCGGCATTTCCCTTTTTAAATGGTTTTATTGAAACACTTCCAATTATCAACAAACTTTCACTTTTATACATCTTATGTATATATTGCGATTAATTTTCTCTCCTTCAGGAAGTTCACATCAATGTAACTCTTTACATCGAACTCTTCCTTATCTCCATAGAACTAGTACTTCTCAAGTACTTATCAAGTCCTCATGGTATTCCAGTAACCCTTACTGGAAGTAGACAGATATCCACTCGTCATGTCCTACATACAAGTTATTAGGATGAGCACATCATATTGCCATGTCCTACATACAAGATGGTGAATGCATTTGATTCTTGCCATGTCATACATGCAAAACAATGGGATGATTACATAAATGATAGATCCATATATATTCTTAGTGTTCATATTCTTCATAAGAATTGGACACTTGGCCTTGGGATACTAACTCCATGTAGCATGGACAAGTTTTCTCCCACTGAATCTGTGCATACTGAACACTTCAGTACAGATTGCCAATGTATGCTTTCTCTTTCTAGGTCAAGAGATTTTTCGAGAACTATCTCTATAGATCTCTATTCCTATCATATAGGAAAACATCTCTATCTTCCTTAAAGATAATTTCCACTTTTCGATTTCCATTCTATAACAATTCCATTTCACATCAACGTGTGGAATGTGAATACGCTCCCACTAAATCACAGATCCCTTCTTTATCTTTGACATATCAGTCAAACCCTTTGACTATATTATCAAAGTAAAGATCCAATTTTGAGTTGTTTGTACTCAATCAATCACATTGATTAGTCCATTGTAAGTTATAGACTTCATTTGCATTGGTGGATTCATAAACCTTATAGGTTGTGTCACGTACACATCCTTGTTTTATTCCTCATAGGAATGTCGTTTTAGTATCCATATGCCAAATGTCTTAGTCATCAAGTTGCAATCAACAAGCATCATCCTTCTCAAAATGTTATCCATGTGTCTTAACACTTAAGACTCATTTGCACTTATGGATTTCATCCAATGAGTGCTACCATCAAGGTCATACCTTATGGTTCACATGGAAGTCATTTAGGATGTAATGTATTTTATACCATAACTCAAAATATGATTCCTCATATTCATCTAGATAGTTGACTTATCATATGAACAACTCATCACATAGATAATTGAGGTGTATCTGTCAAGGATATAAGAACTCACAACCCTTGTGATTCTTAATGTCCTTTATTAGTGTGGGGTATTCTTATATTAAGAAGAATTTAGTTATTTTATAATCATTCTCTAACTCCTTAGAGTATGGTTCCTTCTTGATTTAGACATCACCATGCCTTAATCATGAGTTCACTATGATTCACTATACTAATCACTCATAAGGATCTCATACATTTGGTCCAAGTATTTCATTCATTGATCTCATCAAGAATTAATACTTTACCAAGTTCGTACTTCATCTATGATAATTTTGAACACTTCAAGATATTCATATTGGTATTTCTCTAAACACCATTTGAAGTATTAACATTTGTTCCAATAGGTATGTAAATACATCACATGTATTATACCTAATAGGATAATCATGTCCAAGATATTCATGTCTCTTACTGGTTCTCTAACCAAAAGAATCTAGATTTATCCATCACATGGAAACTAGAAATGAATCTCTCATGATTGATGCTAATTAGATTGTTTGAGTTATCTATAACTTTCAAGTTTCATTTTATCTTATGCATATCAAATACCACAAAATAGACAAGGCATTGCCACAAAGATCATATCTTTATAAATCGAAACATCTCTTTATTTATTGCCATCATTGTCATACAATATGAAAAAATAAAGTGTTTCTATCTATTGGCAATTATGAAATAGCAGTTCATAACTGTATTACATGCCTTGTAGGCTGAAAATAAACTAAAGTACTCCTATCTATGGCGGCAACACTTGACCCAATTATGAGTTCTTTACACTTTACATCTTGGTATCATATACCTCAAAAAGTGTTACAAGTTTATTTACATGACACCTTCAAGTAGAGGCTTCAGTCGCCTCCTTCTTCTTTTGTTCTTCCAGGTAGAGAGGACAATTCCTTTTCCAATTTTCTGGTTTTTGACAATGGTGGCAATTTCCTTTCTTGGTCACGCGTCCTTTGGCCTTGAGAGCTGAAGATGGCTTGGACTCCTGGCTAGCATCAGAACCTTTCTTAGCTTTGCCCTTGCCCTTACGCTTGGACTTGCCTTTCTTGCTCGTGATCACCATCACGGACTTAGGCTTGTACTTCTTCATCTGTAACCCGGCTGTCCTCAACATGCCCAACAACTCTGACAGTGGCCTATCAAAGTTGTTCATGTTGTAGTTCATCACAAACTGACTGTATGATTCTGGTAACGATTGTAGTATCACGTCAGTAGCCAACTCTTGGCTCAGTGGAAATCCCAGTCTCTGCAGGTTCTCCACATACCCAATCATCTTGAGTGTGTGAGGACCAACTGGATCTCCTTCTGTCATGACGCACTTGAACAGTGCCCTAGAAACATTGTACCTTTATTGCCGTGCCTGATCTTCATACATGTTCCTGAGATGCTGTATCATCTCAATGACACCCATGTTCTCATGTTGCCTCTACAACTCATGGTTCATTGAACATAGCAACAAGCACTTAGCATCAATGGAATCATCAGAATGCTTCTTGTAAACATCCCTTTCTGTCCTTGGTGCATTAGGAGCGGATTCCTCTGGAATTGGAGTATCCAGGACATAGAGCTTACACTCTTGAGTGAGAACAATTCTCAATGTCCAATACCAGTCATGGACGTTTGTCCCATTTATCTTGTCCTTGTCAAGGACTGATCGCAAAGAAAAGTTGTTGTTGTTTCTTTCCATTTGTACTACAAAAAGGAAAATATGCAATTTTAGTCCAAAACTCATTTTGACTTATTTGATTGATTTGAAAGTTTGACGATATAATTAGGCCTCTAATTAATTATCACTCCCACTATTTTAGTTCAAATTGATAGCCCTCACCATCAATTCGGAAGATTGCAGCGTACAACCTTCTAGTGGGCAAGATCCTGAAATCCTCTAAGTCATGAGTCAGCTTTGGTTGATCGCCCACAACTTAGATCTCTCGGGTAGGAAACTTTTGCCAATTGCATCATATGCAACTCTTGATAAGATGTCATATACAACTCCTTGAAATGATCATTTCCATGCCTCAAGGTGTTAGATCCTATCTAGGTCACCTTGTTAAGTCCGACCCAAAGCAAACACGATGAATATGCACCCTGCTTTGGCAGACCCACACATTCATCCTTCACGCTTCCACGAGATAGACGGTGCACCACGCTTTAGCGTGCCCACACTTGGTCGATCAAGCTTTTCACATGTGTTGCATTTGGAAGGCATCTAAAACTTAATATTTTAATGAGGGATTTGGTTTGTATGTACATATACATATCCAATCACCACAATACATAGTACGTATCATATACATGCTATATCCCACAGAAAACATGCACAAATGATAAAAAGTGATGATTATGGCCATCCTAATGTGATTCCTCAAGCCAAGAGGAATCACAGTCATCTAGGTCAAGATCATATGCAACCTGTACAAGATGAACATTTGTGCCTTGCCATCCGAGTTGATCAACTCATCACATGAATGATCTATATTCTCCATCCGGTCGTCTGGGTGCCACCAGCTGATCGGTTGGCTCTCCAACCGATCGGTTTGCCTGGTCATCGTGCATTTCATCATGTCCGCCACCCGCTCGTCTCGCTCCTCGAACCGGTCATCAACCGATCGGTTTACTCCTTCAACTGATCGTCTGGAATGTCAACCGATTGGTTCATGCCTTGAACCGATCATTTTAGTTGTCGTCTTGATGTCCGCCGGTCTTTGATATAACATAAAATAAAATTCTATCCTATTTATTACATTGCTTTAAAAAGGGAAACCCCGAGTTACATACGGGGGGAGCAAAGGTAGGAAAGAATCTTGAATTATTTCGAGTTACATTAGGAATAAGAGAGGGAAGATCGGTGCGCAGACCGAGATGCAAGCAACCACAAACAACCACACACAGATAGGTGTTTATAGGTTATAATCATGCTACACACATCCACCACAAAACTCGTTTAAGGGTGGCATGTATCGAGTGAATTAATAATACATATCATGTATGTAATTTGGGATTTTTGGACTTAGGATTGGACATGCATAAATTTAATATTATTCGCATTGTATGTAATAAATAAAGGCGACAAACCAAAATCAATCATATTGATATTCCTAAAATATAGAGCAGTTGACGTGGCTCTGATACCACTGTAGGGTTTTAGGGGAGACAGAGAAGGCAGCAAAAACAAAAAATTTCTTCCCAAACCCATACCAAGGAAATGCGACAACGTCTATATAATAGGAAAGGATGGTTTGTGGAATCATACCTTGTACCTAGGCTTGCTCGGCGACAATACCTCGCACAATGCGTGGTCTTCAACTCCAGTCTTAGACAGCGTCTGTGCAACTCCTGGTCGCACCGGGACTGACTCCTCCTCCTCCTACCGGACTATCGGATGACAGTTGTCCTCCTGAGCAGCAGTGTCCTCTCGCCTCTGTAGTAGTCTACACAGACCACCTGGAACTCCACACTCCTTGTCCCACAAGGAAGTGGAAGGAGCCGCACCCTCCTGTTGACGTACTAGTCGCCAACACACTCTCCTACCTCCAATTGCAACTGCAGTTGTCATTCCCTTGTTGCACCTCCCTTTTGTGAGAAGCACTTGCTCGGGCTCTCTCACGGTTACCAAAACCAGAGAGAACGACAACTTGCAGAGCAACTGGTTGCACTGAGCTGTTGTTGGAGAAGCCCCCAATGCCCCTATATATATAGGAGGGTCATGGGACAGGGTTCTCCATCCCGGGCAATATGGGACTAAAAACAGGAGTAGAAGGGTTTGAGATTTTCCACAAAAAGCAACCGGTTCGCAACCTGAAATGATCAGTTCACAGCTGAACTGATCGGTTCGGCCATTGAGCCGATCAGTTGGACCTGAGCCGACCGTTTTAGGGCATTCGAACAGATCGGTTGGTGCCCTGAACCGATCGGTTCATGGTCCTAATCTGGCTCAAAACGACTTTCCTTGTTTCTTTCCCAATTGGTATCGAATACCAATAATATTCCCAATCGAATTGGGCAATTTGAAACCAAATGAAAATTCTTGCCGACATGACTTACCCAACTGGTCGGTTGCACCAGTTGAGTCGATCGGTTCAACCCTTGAATCGGTCATTTCAACCTGGTCATGAGCCGATCGGTTGGACACTCCATCCGACCGGTTCAGCACCTCAACCGACCGGTTCAACACTTGAGCCGATCGGTTGGAAGCACAGGTTGGGAAAAATCAGTCAGTTGTGATTTCAATCAATGCGTCCAACACCTTGAACGGTATGATGTTGAGCCATCGAATGATTGAGTGTTTAATTGAACTACTAAATTCCTTTAGTAATCAATCTAAACATTGCTTATGGACAAAACTCCTCTTCCAGGTTAAATCCTATGTGTGTGACCCTCCAGGTCCATTTCACATTGGTAGTGAAAGTCCATAACATTTATGACTTCACAAGAAAAGAGCGGTGCCTAGTCACACATCAGTGCTACCCAAGTGAAAGTAGAAAGTTGGAGAACAACTTTCATCCTACAATCCGTGAATGGTGTTACAGTGAATGTATAATTCCTTTGTCACTGATATCCCGAATGAACTCAAGGCATGGAACAATCATCCTATCAACGTTCATTCACTTTCTTGATCTCAGAGTAGATTGAAGGAGATATGTATGACATCAATATCACATACTGATTCACACATGCGTGCGCACGCCTATCTCAAACCTACTCATCAAGTGGCCTTGGATATCAAACTCCCTCAGGAGGGACAAATCCCATATCTATCACTCACCCCTCAAAAGCCCCATGTGTCAAAGCCACCCAATCACCACCTTTATAACAACCCATGTTTTAGGATTGCGTTTGATGATGTCAAAGTGTGCCCAACGACATGTGTTGAGTGCAGTGATTTCAGGTCAAAGAATCACACTCACCACCATCACTGTGAGTACTGACTGTGACTACCATGTCATGGTTCCATGTGTCAAACTCACGGTAGGTCTGTCTGGTACACTTGTTCTCTAACAAGTACCTATGTGTTTGGTTTGATATCTCTATATCATGACTAATGAGATTATGTCATCAACCAACACCACAATCTAGTCATGTGTGTCATTGTTGTCTATCTACCTTCCATAATGACATCCGACTAGGGACATAATAAGAATGTACAAACTCTTAGCATCCATATGATCTCATCGTTGAGGTCATGAACATGAAGGCATATGTCATTGAATATTTTCATTCTCTAGACATTCAATTTGTTCTATCACTATCTCATATGACTGAACCAGAAAGAATTGGAAGCTTGCCTTTGATGTTTATCAAATCAATCTTAATGTATCGCACCAATCATCCCATGATTGGCTCTCAGGGCATACATACCAACATCATCTTGGTAAGGCGAATGTGGTAGCTGATGCACATAGCCGAATGGCTTCTTCTCTATCTTCAAAGAAGGCACACTTATGTTCCCTGGTATTTCATAGATGGGATATGTTTGTCTCCTTGCGACAAATGAATGTGCAGATCGAAGTTTCCTTGTTGGCTGGAATTTTAGCACAGATGCAAGTCAAGCCTACGCTCAGACAGTAGATCAAAGATGCACAACAAATAGATGATGCAGTACAATTGATCAGATCGGAGTTTGGTAGCAAAAAGTGTGATGGGTTCCATGAGTCTAAGGATGGGATAGTTTTCTATCGTGATAGGATGGTAGTTCTTGATGTTGATGATCTGAGGAAGTTAGTGCTCGAAGAAGCACACACGTCGATGTATGCTATGCATCTAGGTGTCACCAAGATGTATCATAGTCTGAAGGACTTGTATTGGTGGCCTGGCATGAAGAAAGATGTAGTTGAGTTTGTGGCTAGATGTGCGGTTTGCCAGCAAGTCAAGGTTGAACATCAAAAGCCGACAGGTACGTTGCAACCCTTTCCGACACCATAGTGGAAATGGGATCATATAACCATGGATTTTGTAGTTGGTCTACCCAGGATAACTAGGAATCATGATTCCATTTTGGTGATAGTGGACAGATTGACGAAGTCTGCCCATTTCCTACCAGTAAAGACAACGTATACAGCTGAGAAACTCACTTGAGTAGATGTGGATGATATAGTACGTATGCATGGTGTGCCAGCGACGATAGTTTCTGACATAGGCCCTTAGTTCACGAGTCATTTCTAGGAGAAGTTACACAAAGCGTTGGGAACACAGTTGAGGTTCAGTACCGCCTTCCACCCGCAGACAGATGGATAGTCTGAGAGGACTATTCAGACGTTAGAAGATCTCCTTCGAGCTTGTGTTTTGCAGTTTCTAGGTAGTTGGGATATGCATCTCAGTTTGATAGAGTTTTCTTACAAAAATAGTTATCAGCGGAGCATTGACATGGCTCCTTATGAATCTTTATATGGAAGGAAGTGCAGATCTCCTTTGTGTTGGTATGAGTATGGTGAGTATCAGCTGTTGGGTCTTGAGTTAGTACAACAGACAACAAAAAAAGATCAAAGTGATACAGCAACAGTTGAAAGCGGCATAGGACAGGCAGAAGTCTTACGTAGACAATCACTGACAACCTTTGGAGTTCCAAGTAGGAGACAAAGTGTATCTTAAAGTATCTCCATGGAAAGGTGTGCTAAGGTTTGGTTGGAAGGGTAAGCTAGCACCCAGGTATATGGGGCCTTACCCAGTTGTATCATGTGCTGGCAAGGTAGCTTATGAGATAAACTTGCCTCCACAGTTGCATAGGTTACATCTAGTGTTCCACGTTAGTATGTAAAAGAAAAGTCATCCAGATTCGGGAACAGTGATACAACTCGTTGAAGTTGAGCTTGATGAAGATGTGACCTACGAGGAAGGTCTAGTGGCGATCCTTGACATAAGGGTTAAGAAGCTGAAGAGAAAGGACTTGGTTCTTGTGAAGGTTCTTTGGCATCATCGTGGCGTTGAGGAAGCCACATGGGAGCTTGAAGAAGAGATGAGGAGGAAGTATCCCTCAGTTTTCTCTTCAGATTTTGGGGACAAAATCCCTTGAAGGGGGTTAGCTTGTAA
The DNA here is from genome assembly GCA_963693085.1 of Alisma plantago-aquatica. NCBI lineage: Eukaryota > Viridiplantae > Streptophyta > Magnoliopsida > Alismatales > Alismataceae > Alisma > Alisma plantago-aquatica. The sequence goes on along the minus strand of OY856410.1, from coordinate 725,902,693 downwards.
GGACCCTGACCTTCGTTTAGGGTATACCATGTTTGCTTTGCTTAACCCTGATGCTTAGTTGCTTGCTAATCACCTTTAGTGGTGATTACGGTTTGGTTGTGCTTTGTTGAGAGTTGGAGGTGCTACTTGCAAATAACCCAAGTCTAGGGTTTTTGGGCAAGTTTGCCACCTTGTGAGGTGTTCCTCCCTCTCCTTGCTTCCTCTAGAGTAGAGAGGAAGGTTTGGGCTCGTTGCTTGAGTTCCTTTGGGCTTCGTTGAGCTTGTTGGGCCTTGTGGTGCCTTGCTTTTGTTTCCTTTGGGCCTTGTGTCGGGCAAGTGTGCTTGTGTCGCCCAGGGTTGTGTCACCCAGAGGTTGTGTCACCCATGTTGAGGTGTATCACCCAAGTGTGTCGCCCATGGTGTTGATGGTGTGTCATCCATGACCTTTGACCAAGCTTTGACCTCGTTTGTGTCACCCCTAGTGAACACTTGGTGCTTGATGCTTGCATGTAGCAATGACCTTAGACGTGTTTTTAGGGCTTGCTAGAGTGGTGGCTCGTTCTCTAGGACAAGTGTCCCTAGGTGGGTAATACCTTGCTTGGCTCTACCTTGTTTTCTCCTCCTTTCCCTTCTATATATGTGGTTCATTTCCCTTGCTAAGGATTCCTTTGGTCCCTTAATTTCTTCTCCACCTTGGTGCATGACACACTCCCTTTCTTGAAAGTGGGTGACTGATACCCTTGGAGGAGCTAGCTTGGTGGTCGATATCCTTGGAGTCTCCTTCTTCCTTGCTTGGTGGTGCTTTGAGCTAGGAGCTTGGAGCTTGCTTAAGGCGGGATACATAACTCCTAACCCTAACTACACTATCTCCTTCTATGATCTTGTTCATATGTTGCTATACATGTTGTTAGATTAGTATCTTTCTTAGGTGTCCATGTTTGCCGATCCTTGTGTTCTAGGGTTTCTTGGTGAGCAATACTCCTTTCTCTCCTTGGTCTAGAGGAGTGAGTTTGAGATTCTAGTAGCATGAGAAACACCCCTCTCTCGTTTTAGTTGAGAGGTGAGCTTGTGTTCTAGTTGCTAGAGCAACACTCTCCTCTCACCATGGACTTGAAGGGTGAGCTTGGTGATAGTGGTGAACCTTGTTTAGGGTTGTCCTTGTGTTTCTTGATTGGTGATAAGAGATGTGCAAGACCCTTCTCTCTTAGTTGATTAAGGTGAGCTATCTTCTTGATCCATTAGGGGTTTCGGGTGCCATTGTGCTTGAGGTTAGTAATGATCTTATGAGTTGTACCTCAGTCGTTATGAGCTTGGGGAGGTGATGCCCGACAGCCCTCTTGACCTAGGCCCTTATATGATATGTTATGTTGGTGGTGGACGATACCCCTGGTCTCTGTGACGGGCGTCATACCTTCACCCTGCCTTGTGAAGGCCGATAGGCCTTGGGTGGTTGGTTGACAATGGGTCCCCTATTGGTTGGTTGAGCTACACCTCTGGGCGTTACCTCTTGTGGAGTGCTTTGCCCAACACACACACACCTATCTTAGATGTGGTTTAAAGTCATCGTGCCTTTTCTGGTGGCGTTGCACGTTACACCCCCTAGCACGACATTGCGTCGTCCGACACCATACTGCCCGACAGTGCTGCACGACAGGGTGCGCGTCACACCCTGCATGGTACGCCCATGGGATGGGGTGCATGACAGACTTTGATGCCCAGCGTCACCCGCTATGTATAAAAGCACGACGCAACGTTGCATATATGTACGACATGCGTTTCCTGTTACCCTTGAAGTTCACGATTGGGTTGGTTTCCATGTTGCTCGATATCACCTATATATGAGGATGCCTACCCAATACAACCTATAATGAGGGTTTGTGGTGTTTTTAGTGAGAGCCATGGCCCCCATAGAAATCGTTATACTGAATGGTAATTGTTATGGTAAAGCTTTTTTATGTAACACACATATCTTTACCCATGTACATGATCATCTTGATTATATGTAGAAAGCAGAGATAATGGTAAGCATGTAATATGGTTTGCTTTCTGATGAAAGCTAAGTTCATGTTCACAAGTTGAGGCTTAATTGATAAAGTATATAATCTTTAGAGTCACCCGATGTTGATAAGCATGGTCTTTATGATAATCTTTTGATTATTGCGTACACTAATAATGCAGGTGATGCACAAACAAGTACAAGGCTATGAGGTACATCTGATGAGTAATTGTTATAACACCATTTTTCTAAAGCATGTAATGAGATTTGTAATCTCTTAATAAAAGTATAATTGAAATCAACGATTGATATGATGAGTTTATTTGAATGAATTTCATGCATTCTTTCTTGTTGGACCTTATTGGTCATTAAGCCCATTTGAAAGAAAAATAAAAAAAAAGAAATGAAAAAGGAATTCCATTTAATAAAAGAATACAACGGAATAATGGAATATATAAGAAAATGATTAAAGGATGATTAAAGGTTAAAAGATAATTTCCCATAATAGAAATCCGAGTTATAAAGATTCCTTAGGGTTCAAGGAACTCAGGATAATTAGATAATGGCAAAGGAAATAAGGAATATGTGGAAAATATATATAAATAAGGGATAACTTGAAACTGATATAAAGGGCTCGTTTCCTTTGGATAATAACTTCAATTTTTTCATAATGAAAGATAAAGGCATGAATGAACTTTCCTCAAAATTTAAAGTAAAAAGGATCCACCGTTTGGGAGTTATGAATTTTCCAAGTTTCCTTTGAATTAGGAATATAATTCAATTAATTTGGAATTTGTTTCCTTTTTGGTTTGAACGTGAATAATGGTGACCATTGGATTCTAATCCAACAGATCGCAATCATTGTCTAGTATCTCAAAGGGACTTGGATAGTAGCGCCGATACAGGGGATTTTCCCCTCGGTTTTCTGATCATTACAGTGCATGTGCACTCAAGATCTGTGTCCCATTGAGTTTGGGAGACCCTGGCGAAGAATCTAGACCTAGGTTTTGATAGCTTTCGTGGTGTGTACCCAGAACGCCCAATCGAGCTGTGAACCGAGGCAGCGGCAGGGTTGGGGAACCCTAGAGGGGCCTTCACACCCTATAAATAGGGGTTCTCATGGTTCAGTGCACCCTCGCGAACCCATATAGAAACTCCATTAGTTTCTGAACTCCCTCTTGTGCTCGATTGACTTAGCTCCAGCAAGCCCCAGCCGCGGCGCCGTCGCACGTCCTTGTTAGAAAGAAGAGGAAGGGGACGACGAGTAGGAGGCGCCGGATCGGGGAGTACGGTGGGCCGACTCAAGATCTGACGATCCGGGCTTCGAAGCGCGCTAGTAAGTGGTTGAGTGGAGGCGTTTTGTGTGGACCGCTGGATCAGGAGACCACCGTGGACTGCGGCACATCGAACGGCTACGAAAATTGGTAAATTTGCCTCTTCGCTAGAAATTCAGGAAAAAAATGGTTTTTCTTGCGAAATTGATAGAAATTACTAGGATTGTCTAATGAGAAAACTTTATATATGAAAGTTGTATAGAAAAATACGAGGAATCCGATAAAAATGATTTGAGAACCTAGTTCTGATCTATTTTGCAAAAGTTCCCTAATTTGCTAATAAAGTGGCTTAAAAAATTGATGAGAAACCCTAATTGAATGTTAAAAGTGTGATTTGGTAAATCAATAGGTCAAATTGATAAGTTTAACTCTAATAAAGATAAAGGTGGTATGATTATCTATTTGAATGGAAAAGTGCTTAATTTATAGTTATAATACCTAAAAGAAGGTTAATTTACATGGAAACCCTAATTTGGGATAAAAGGAGATAAAAAGCATATCTTTATGGAATAAGATAATCAGATTCTTAATAAAGGAAATTTAATGAGAAATTAGGGGTTTTATGTAGTTTTGATAAATTAATGATGATAATAAGGAAAGAAGAAGTAAAAACCCTAATTTCCAAAGGAACCCTAAAATAGGAATTGAATTCCTAAGTGATGTGATGAAAATTGGATAAATATTAATAAAAGGAAAATTGTACTTTTATTTTAGGATTTCTCTTCCTCATTTCTTGTTGATTGGGTTCCTCTACATATTAGATTCTATCTTGAAGTCTGCAACCAAAGGTATGTGGTTACGCTTATGAATAATCGCTCTAGTTTCACAGAGATTCCGAAAGTTTGAATCGGTTGCTTGAAAATAATTGTTGGATGTTTATTTATTTCATGCAACTATAAAGTGACTAAGATTATCACAATAAATAGATATATAACTGGCTAGATTCGGGTCCACCTCTGTTACTTTGAAAAGGATGAAAAAGGGGTAATCCTAGAGCAAGGTCTAGGTTATCATGAGTTAGAAACTAGGCTACCTATGTGTAGTGCCATGAGACTCTTTATCGTACCCCGAGTTAAGGAGTGGTCTACCTGTGAGTAGTTCCATGTGACTCAACCCTAGAAATTGGTTCACTTATAGGTGGATCATGAGGGGTTTAATGGGGACTACACAGAGGATAGGGTATCCTTGGATCGCGGAGTTATATTTAAAATGTATTCTTGGTTGTTAAATGATTAATTGAATGATTACATTGTTAACGTATTTACATGATTATTGTTTCCCCCACATACCAGCTTTGGATGACTGACATTTTGTTTGTCGACATTTTAGGTTCAAGCCAAAAGGACAAACAATAAAACATCATATTGTGAAATACATGAAGTTGAATACAAGGAGTATTAGTTAGAGTAGAATCCTTAAGTGGATAGAAGTCTAGAGATCCAAGTTTTCAAAAAGGTATGCAAAAATTATTTTTCTTACAACTTTCAGTATAGTATTTTAAAGTTTGATAATTATTCTTGGTTAAGTGTCGAACCTTTGATCCGGAATTCATGGGTGTGGCTTCGACCTCTCGGTCTTTCTTAATTTGGGGTTATCGGGAGGTGGGGTCGTAACATTTGGTATCAGAGCCCCATACCAGTTACCTCCATGGTAACACATCCACAAGCACATGAATGCAAGAGAGAGAAGATGAATGCTTAGGAAGGGTTGTAAGTTGAACATGTACTATAAAGAGAATCCTAGTCTATCCTAGGGTCAGGAAGGGGTATGACCGATGGAAGTAGGAGTTGCCTAATTCCCTAGTCGCACAAGACCATAGGGTCGGGAGGTAACAACTATCATTGTATGAGGGACATGGGTTAGGATGTTGATCACCTTCATGAACTCATGGGACCCAAAAGATAGATGAGTAGGGCACTCTCTGATGCATGAGGGAAGAGGGATGACCCCAAAAGTGTCGGCACCTTAAAGACCTAGAGGAGATGACCAAGGATTGTGCTTGAACCAGGTAAGTTCGAGACCAGTTTTCCATTGAAGTAATGTGGATATCAAGATGATGGCACGTTTCAACCTAGATTTGAAGGTGTACTGGCAAGGTGGGATGTGTCATCTCTACTCTTGGAACAGGAAGAATATTGTGTTTGGACGGCCGCCAAATGCTTATTTCTTCTTGTTATGAGAGTGAGAGATGGGACAGTACGCATGCCATACACCAAGGATAAAGGATGAGGTGGGTTGGAACGTTGGTATGAAATATGAAGACAAAGATGATAACATACCTTGGTGGAGTGAATGATACATGGACATGTATAAATGATAAGAGTATTAAGATAATCAACTTATGAGAGTATTTTATCCTGAGCTATGTGGGATCTGCATGTGATACCAGGTTGAGTTTGATAACCAAGAGGATGATCTCAGAGTTTTCTTGATGAAGATAGACATAGATTTTGAGGTGAGATGATAAGTGAAATACATGGAAGTGTATGTCTTCAATGATACCTAATACATAAGGGTGTAAAGTGGTAATGAATGCTCTGGTTGAGATATATCTGACTTGTTTGATGAGAAGTTAGACGAGGTTGTTTGGATAACCCTATGTTTGGAAAGGAAAGGTGTTTGGATAACACTCAGATGTAACAAGATATGTTGAAAAGTTAAGGGTTGTTTGGTTAGCCAGTCTAGTCCTTGATACGATGAAAGGATGGTGGTAGAACCTCAAGTGCACTCCTTTGAAAAAGAAGGTGATGAAACCCTGATACAATGGTTTTGGGTTTTTGAGGTATTGATATTGAAGAATAATGACATACATGAGATCATGATTTCAAGATCACCTTACACCATACCACGAAGATAATAAGCGACAGTAGCGCTTTGGATGCTTAAGATGGGGTTGTAGGTGGTATGTGGCCATGCATGATAGCGGGTGAAGGATGAACACAGGTAACCCAATGCATTGATATAGAGGATAAAGAGTTCCCGAGAGGGAATGGAAATTCATCACTATGGATGTTGTTATAGGTCTCCCATGGACCAAGGAAGGTCGAGATGCAATATGGGTTATGGTAGTTTGCCTTACCTAGATGACATGAGAAAGAAAGAGTTCTGTTAAGGGAAAAATCTAGTTGAACTACCCATGAGAGAGATGGTTCAACTACACCATGAAGCGAGATTCAAATGTTCTTGAGTTTGACATAAAGGTTTCCTTCCAAAAGATGGAAGTAGGTGCATGAAGAACTCAACGTTAGTATAGTTTATTACCCCTAACTATGGTTAGTATGATCCAGACTAAAGGGTCTGATGAGGGCATGTGTTCTCATTTAGGGTGATATCTAGAGACAGCTCTTGTCCCATGAAAGGTGTGATGTTAACCACCATAACCTTTATCGGGATTCAAAGAAGCACTATAAGAGAGGTTGTGTCGGTCACCACTTCAGTAAGGTGATGTTGGTGAAGGACCACATGATTGTTAGAAAAGGGCCACATTGTGTGTAGATGAAGTCACTTTGATCATGCAATGGCTGAAAGGAGCCTAGAGACGATAAGAGTTGTGAGCAGATGCAAAGTAGACTGACATGTAGTTCACTGTGGGAGTATATGTGAAATTAAAATCCGACCCCTCTAAGTTATAGCTAAGAGAGTTGAGTCCACGATGCATGGGTCCATATGAGATGGATTGGTGGAGAATGTTATGGATAACCTTACCCCTCAGGATAAAGTAATGTGTGATGAGTTCCATGTGAGCACTATATGAGATACCTAGACTATGTGCTGAACAATGAACCTAGTAAGCCCAAGGGAGGTTGAAATGACCTGACTCACCTATGCAGTTTATATACGCCAGGATGAAAGACCTCAGAGAAAAGAATATGTGATGATAAAGGTTCTTTGGAAGCGCCATGGGTAAGGTAATGCCACATAGGGGCCGTTGATGGACATGGAAAAGTCTTATCCTGAATTGTTTGTTTTCTTGATGAATTTTGAGGGCAAAATTCCTATAAGGAGGGGAGGATGTTATAACCCCATTTTTCTAAAGCATGTAATGAGATTTGTAATCTCTTTTCAAAAGTATAATGAAATCAATGATTGATATGATGAGTTGATTTGAATGAATTTCGTGCATGCTATTTTGTTGGACCTTATTGGCCATTAAGCCCATTTGAAAGAAAAGTATAAAAAGAAATGAAAAAGGAATTCCATTTAATAAAAGAATACAAGGGAATAATGGAATATATAAGAAAATGATTAAAAGGCTAAAAGATAATTTCCATAATAGAAATCCGAGTTATAAAGGTTCCTTAGGTTTCAAGGAACTCAGGATAATTAGATAATGGCAAAGGAAATAAGGAATATGTGGAAAATACAATTAAATAAGGGATAACTTGAAACTGAAGTAAAGGGATCGTTTCCTTTGGATAATAACTTCAATTTTTTCATAATTAAAGATAAATGCATGAATGAACTTTCCTCAAAATTTGAAGTAAAAAGGAGCTACCATTTGGGAGTTATGAATTTTCCAAGTTTCCTTTGAATTAGGAATATAATTCAATTAATTGGGAATTTGTTTCCTTTTTTGTTTGAATGTGAATATTCGGTGACCGTTGGATTCTAATCCAACAGATCGGGATCATCGTCCAGAGTCCCAAAGGGACTCGGATAGTAGCACCGATACAGGGGATTTTCCCCTAGGTTTTCTGATCGTTACAGTGCATGTGCACTCAAGATCTGTGTCCCATTGAGTTCGGGAGACCCTGGAGAAGAATCTAAACCTAGGTTTTGACAGCTTTCGTGGTGTGTACCCAGAACGCCCAATCGGGTTGTGAACTGAGGCGGCGACAGGGTTGGGGAACCCTAGAGGGGCCTTCACACCCTATAAATAGGGGTCATCATGGTTCAGTGCACCCTCACGAACCCATACGACTACTCCATTAGTTTATGAACTCCCCCTTGTGCTCGATTGACTTAGCTTCGGTGAGCCCCAGCCGCAGCATCTCCGTGCATCCTTATTAGAAAGAAGAGGAAGGGGACGACGAGCAGGAGGCGTCGGATCGGGGAGCACGGTGGGCCGACTCAAGATCTGATGATCCAGGCTTTGAAGCGCGCAAGTAAGTGGCTGAGTGGAAGCATTTTGCATGGACTATTGGATCAGGAGACTACCGTGGACTGCGGCACATCGAACGGCTACGAAATTGGTAAATTTACCTCTCTGCTAGAAATTCAGGAAAAAGGGTTTTTCTTGCGAAATTGATAGAAATTACTAGGATTGTCTAATGAGAAAACTTTATATATGAAAGTTGTATAGAAAAATATGAGGAATCTGATAAAAATGATTTGAGAACCTAGTTCTTATCTGTTTTGCAAAGGTACCCTAATTTGCTAATAAAGTGAATTAAAAATTGATGAGAAACCCTAATTGAATGTTAAAAGTGTAATTTGGTAAATCAATAGGTTAAATTGATAAGTTTAACTCTATTAACGATAAAGGTGGTATGATTATCTGCTTGAATGCAAAAATACTTAATTTAGAGTTATAATACCTAAAAGAAGGTTAATTTACATGGAAACCTAATTTGGGATAAAAGGAGATAAACAACATATCTTTATGTAATAAGATAATCAGATGCTTAGTATAGGAAATTTAATGAGAAATTAGGGGTTTTATGTAGCTTTGATAAATTAAGGATGATAATAAGGAAAGAAGAAGTAAAAACCCTAATTTCCAAAGGAACCCTAAAATAGGAATTGAAATCCTAAGTAATGTGATGAAAATTGGATAATATTAATGAAAGGAAAATTGTACTTTTATTTCAGGATTTCTCTTCCTCATTGCTTGTTGATTGGGTTCTTCTACATATTAGATTCTATCTTGAAATCTACAACCAAAGGTATGTGGTTACGCTTATGAATAATCGCTCAAGTTTCACGGAGATTCCCGAAGTTTTAATTGGTTGCTTGAAAATAACTGTTGGATGTTTATTTATTTCATGCAACTATAAAGTGACTAAGATTATAACAATAAATAGATATATAACTGGCTAGATCCGGGTCCACCTCTGTTACTTTGAAAAGGCTAAAAAAGGGGTAATCCTAGAGTAAGGTCTAGGTTACCGTGAGTTTGAAACTGGGCTACCTATGTGTAGTGCCATGAGACTCTTTAGCGTACCCCGAGTTAAGGAGTGGTCTACCTGTGAGTAGTTCCATGTGACTCAACCCTAGAAACTGGTTCACTTATAGGTGGATCATGAGGGGTTTAATGGGGACAACATAGAAATAGGGTACCCTTGGATTGTGGAGTTATATTTAAAACATAATCTTGGTTGTTAAATGATTAATTGAATGATTACATTGTTAACGTATTTACATGATTATTGTTTCCCCCACATACCAGCTTCGGCTGACCGACGTTTTGTTTGTCGGCGTTTTAGGTACAATCCAAAATGACAAAAAGTAAAACGTCATATTGTGAAATACATGAAGTTAAATACAAGGAGGATTAGTTATAGTAGAATCCTTAAGTGGATAGAAGTCTAGAGATCCAAGTTTTCAAAAAGGTATGCAAAAATTTATTTTTCTTACAACTTTCAATATAGTATGTGAAAGTTTGATAATTATTCTTGGTTAAGTGTCGAACCTTTGATCCAGAATTCATGGGTGAAGCTTCGACCTCTCGGTCTCCTATAATTGGGGGTTATCGGGAGGTGGGGTTGTAACAGTAACACTGCTTTGATAGTTACTCCTGATCAAGAGATAACATGTATGATGTGTTTGGCTAAAAGTACTTGGGATTGCTATCCCATGATGATGATGTAAGCCTTGAGAGGCAGTGGTAGTACATGATGAGGGATTGAGATCCCATGGTATGTGGTGATCCTTGAGATGGATCTAGATGATTGGTAAGAGGCCAAGTGATAACATGTAGTATGGATCCTTGTGATGGATCAGGATGATGTGTTTACAGTAAAATCATAACATTGAGTTTTATGTTGTTAATTTCCTGTTATAGTTTACATGTTATATAACTTGGTTGAATCTTGCAATCTATATAAAAGATACTAATTAATCACAGTGTAATATATCATGTCGTTTACCTGGCCATAGATCCATCATCGTCAGGAGTTGGTGATGGTGAAACGAGTTCTGCTATGGGTTAACCCAGAGCGCATATTGTTGAGTATCCAAGGTTTCTCATAGCCTAAAGTGAGGAGGTAAGAGTGCAACTTCGGTTGTAGACTCCAGGGTGCGGATTGAGGCTCGCAGCCCAAGTATGTCAAGAGCATGGTGAACAGACCCATGGCTCAGGTTATGTGATATGAGGAGCATGAATGTGTTCATGGCTCAGAGCACGGTGAACAGGCACGTAGCTCAGTTTCACTAGCGTCGATACATGTACCAAGGCAGGCTAGGCAGAGGGTAGCCTGACCCTGTGGCTGAGGCCACTTCAGCATGAGACTGTGGTCCTGCTTATGTTGTACTCGTGCACTGACCACGAGGTGGGAGGTCGTGGAGTCCGGCTCTTCCATTTGACCTTGTATGGCACTGGCTCTAGGTTTCGCAGCTGTCAGTTGGATTTGAACGGTATGATTCACTTCCTCAGGGCATAATAAGAATACGTAATTTCAGCCGTATAGTATTTACTACTTAAGGCAAAACACAGAACATTGGTTGAGGCCTTGCATGTGTAATTAATCTTGTTATATCTTGCATTTATTTATATGTTCCTCATGTTATGTGGAAATACCTTATAAATCTTATCTTGTTAATCATGTTCCATAAAGAAATAGTTGGATATATGCCTTCCGTACATTTGGTAAGCTTGTTGGTATGAAAAGTTTTACTTACTTTGCATAACTACTCTCGTTATATTCTTATCAGTTATCTACTGTTGTTGCTTTATCTTTCTGAGGTTCTATAGTTTCGGCGGGGAGTTATGTTTCTCGCTGGGATTGTGTGTCTCACCCTGTTGGTTTACACCCTTTTTAGGTGGTCGAGCTAGATGTGGTGGTGGTCACAGAGTTGCGGCCGAGCACCAAGAAGAGCAGTAGAAGGCAACTGATGGATATACTGCTATTTTGGATGTTTTGTAGTAGAGTCTTTGAGTCATCCATGTACTATCAGGTTCTTGGAGGTGTTTGACGTTGTTTCACGATGTATAATCGTTGATGTTTTGTATATCCTGTTGTTGGCTAGATTTGGGCCTTTATGTATGTATAAATAGGTGATGAACTCATATGATGGTTAGACAGTTGTTCCTCTAAGATGTGGACACGTATAAGATCTTGTATATGCTTATATAACATGTTTCCTTGCAGGATGATGACTTAAAAGTAATAGTTTCTCAGTTTATCATCTTTCCACAATCGGTTTTAATTAACTCGTTTTTTTTTGTAATCTGTGGTTTATGGTGATTTCCGCACATTTTCGCATAACACCTCGTTGTCTGTGTGATAGTGGGATGTGTTGCCTTACTTACCTTCTAGGGATAGGAAGAAGAGTTCCTTAGACCCTGAGGAGGTTTAGTAACAAGTTGTGAGGCCTTATATCTAGTTGTTTGTCCTGGAGGAGGGCTCAACTCTGAGGTTTCATTCAAGTGGAAGGATAATAGGACATGCATGATGCACCTCGTACATGCTTGGTTCGTAGTTATAATGTTGAGCATGCAATTGGATAGCTCTTTTTGAAAAAAAGTGAACCTAAGGTTCCTAGACCTAAGAGGGGAAGTAGTAGTTCCTGGTGCACCTGATGCTCACACTGATGTTTGAGCTTCTACGCATGGGAGCATAGTACCCCTCTCGTTTAGAAAAAAAAAGGAAATCCCTTATATTAAGGTATATGTTTGATGAACCCCTCGCATATAGGTTGGTGACACGGGCATGTATAATATGGTCCAATGTTGAGGAATGAACAAGTATGACCTATCATGGAGACCTAGCATGGTTTAGTAGGGGGTCTGCTTGTCAGCTATGTGCCTTAGTAGCTTTCTAGGGATAAGAATGCTCATGTGGATATAAACCCTAGACATAGGGGTGTTTGTGACCTTTATTGCTATCTAGAGATAGTTTCCACATGCTTTTGTATATTTTGCAAAAACAAATGCCTTACATGCTTTTCTTAACTGATTCCCCGTTGTTCATCATTTCTCCTGCATCTTTGGTAATACATGATTTTTTTAAAATCTTCACATAGTCTTAGCAAAGCTAGACCCCAGATCCATTGAATGCATTTTTTGGGGTACTCTAGAACTCAAAAAGGGTTTGGGTGTTATGATTTGTCTTCCTGACATTGAGCTATGAATGGTGACATGATTTTTTTAACATATGTCGTACAATTCTAAGAAGAAATCTTCTTTATTTTTTGACTTCCTAGATAATACTCCACTGCTCTAGATTGTGGAGGATGACTCCATGAAAATACTACAATTCTTACTCCATACTTCAAAGTCTAATTACAAAGAACTAAGGTTACAGTTCCCTCTATTGCCCCTCAACCTGATTTCTCAACAAATCACAACATCTCTCAGATAACTTCTACTTTGGACATTCCAATTAGTCTACTAAAAGGTGTTCATTCATATACTATGCATCCTATTAGTTATTTTTGATGTATTGTTATGCTTTGTGCTATCTTTGCATGCTTTACATCTGCTATCTCTGCTAATTTTGTTCCTAAAAATGCTATTGAAGAATTTCAACATCCTACCTAATGTCAAGCGATGGAAGTTGAAATAGATGCTCTTCATGATTGACATACATGGTATCTTGTTGAGCTTTGTCCAAATTTTTTTATTTTGGGTTGTCATTGGATATTTACTGTAAACTACCATCTAGCTCGTATGATTGAATGAATGAAATATCATCTAGTTGAAAATGAATATACTCATAGACTTATGTTGTCGATTATTTTTAACCTTCTCTCCTGATGCTTGTCTGAATTTTTTTAGGGTACTCATTGTTGTCATTGTCAATTATGATTGTGCTCTCTATCAGCTCGATGTCAAAAAATAATAGCATGATCTATATATCATCAAGTATCAAGGAGATATGGACCTTTTGGTGGACGTCACTAATAAAATTGGAACTGTTCTGACTACATCAGACATGGCATGTTTGGATCTGGACATTTTGTGTAGCTTGACAGGCTCCTAATGAAATGCACATCTTGTAGCTCCTTTTCTCCAAATTCACTGACTCCTTGCAACATGCTATGTGGAAATGTGACACACCGTGTCATATGTCGGAGGTGTGAATTGGATCTCTATGGACACATCATGTTTCAAGTGGACATGTTGTGTCTGATGTCGGAGGTGTAACTCTATTGTTCATTGACATGTAGTGTTTGCGGAAGATATGTCGTGTATGTTGCAATCAAGAAGAGTTATGGAATCCAACACACGATGTTGTTTGAGCAACATGTCATGTCTCTTGCATTATGAATGAAATTGTGAACCATGAGGATGACTTGTAGAGCATGACACCACTGTGTTACTTGGAAGACACGTTATGTCGATGGCAACTGATGCACGATCACGACAGAAATTTGCACTGTCAAGGAGACATGATCCTTGAGAATTCACCTCATGGGTTGATGGGAATTAGCACCGTCTTTTTTACTCCTTTGATCATGATTAGCAATGACTATTTGCTTGTCCACAGCCGGATCAAGAAAGGAATAAGTGCCATCTAGGATCACGAAAGTGGTGTAACAATGAAATGAATGGATGGAAGATTTGATGGAAATGTGGTGGATGGATGTAGACACAGACAGTTGCTTGAGCGGTGAAGGTGGATCTGCTTTGGTGTGGCTACTTCAATGGTGCGGCTAGAGTTATGTGATGAACAAATCTTGGGGATTATGACAACTAATGGATAGATCTGGAAAGGAAGGATGGCGCCATCCAAAAACACAAACAGACTAGAATAAATTACTGGGAAGGATGGTGTCGGTGCATACTTAAAAATCTATGGGAAGGGGGAATAATATGCGACCACGGAGGTCAAGATGTGCCTACAGGGTGGCCGGTCTAAGCCATGGAAGGAGGCTATAGCCTCCCTCAATTGTGTTGTCCCCCCTATTTCTCTCTACGATAGAGATGGGTGGCAGCTAGGGTTGGACTGGGTGTCTAGAGGAGAGGGAAGAGAGGGAGAGTCTAGGGTTCTCTCTCTCTTGCTCTCTAATGGTCTGATACCATGTGAACAAGTGTATACCATGATGTTGTGTTGTTCTATTGATATTTACATCCCTGTCCTATATATGGGAGAGGAGGAACTTATAAGGAAGCACAAAGGAAGCAGGCTAAACCTAATGGGGCATGGGCAACAGGCCCATGTAGACAATAGACTCATAACCTATTACTGAATAGGCTTTATTCTAACAAAAAGTATACAAGAATTTTACCTTCTTGAGATAATATGGTGCTCAAATTGGTCATTTTTCCTTTCACTTGAGGAGATCCTAGATTGATAACTGTCATAGAACCATTTGTTACCCAAATCCTCACTCTGAATGTCTACAAAGCTAAAGGTAAGAGGACCCAAGCATCTGTCTATAGGATAGATCACATAACATATACATGAATAAAACCACAAACAACAACTAAGGTATGAGACAAGAAAGAATAAAAGAATGCTAAACTAATACCTGAAAAGATATTAGGTTTGGTGCCTCTACCAGAGGTGCACACACTAACCGATTAAATTCGACTAGATGCACCCCACGAGATCACAACGCAAGGTTGATTTACTTTCAATATTTATAAACCTAGACCAACACACGTACGTGTATTAAAACACTATCTTATAAGTGCATGGGGTCGTGTCTTAGTATAGGAGGACAGAAATTATTTGGTCAATCCACATGGATAAAAGAGGGTACTAGAGCTAGGATTGCTTTGCTAGGTTCCTACTGTAGAGACTAGGGTTAAGGGTTTGAAGGTTGTTTTGATTGTTAAACTAAGGTGAGCAAGAAAGCGATTAAAGTCAAGAATGAAATCTAAGTTAACCACAGACTAGATTACAGTTAATTAAACGGGAAAAGACTAAATTAGGTATGAAAAGGCAAATTACACTAAGGCATGCAAGAAGAACAAGAAAGAAGTTAAAGAGCTAAACTAGCAAGAACAAAGAAAGAACAAGGAAAGAATCTATCTAAGCAGGAAAAGAGATAACTAAGCTATCCCAAGCTAAGCAAGAAGGAAACTAGGGTTTTAAATCAATTAAGGGTGATGTGGATTGTTTAGGGGATGCACTTATCACTTAGGTTGGGGGTGACATATGAACATTATGATTCCATTTAGATTATCCAAACTAAACAACAAGAGTCTAATGAATTAACCTAAGCTACTAACTAACCATGGATATGATAGGTTGTGTATAGGGGAACTAGTTCCTAACACCCCTTACTACCCTTATAAGGCTCAATTGGGTTATGGATTAGGTTCAAATCAATTAGAGTCTAAAATAGTCTAGGTTTTAAGATTAGACATTCCTAGGGCAATTAGGGGCTGCAGGTAGTATTGGGGAGGTGAAATTAGGGTCTTGAACCCCAATTCCCCCACATTCTAGCCTTGTAAAGGCTCCATGTTAATTGCACTAGAGTCACCTAATATAGCTACTTAGATCACTCACTTAGGCTGAGGGAGATAGATTAGGATGTTGGAAGATGGGAGGCAACCTAGAGATCTATGAATTTGACCTAGGGGCAATTCCCAAAATTGCCACACATAGTCAATTTCCCTAGATTCCTTGGTGATTTTATACACAAAGAAATAAGAAATCAATAGAGAATGAGATAGAAGTAGAACATAATCATTAGCAAATGGAATTACAAGGTTTACATATCAATCTTTTCCCAATATGGTATCAAAGTAATATTTTACACCCCTAACAGCCCACCCAAGGGGCCTAGCTACTCATGACAATGCAAAGTACAAAAAGAGAAGACATAGAGGAAGAAATAGCCATGGAGCTCGGTGTAGATGAGTGAATCCTCCTCTCCATCTGCTGGAAGGTCAACTCCTCCTTCTTCTTGGATGGAATGGCGTGGAATGATGGTGGGAAGTGGATGGAAGGCTTGGAAATGAGGCTGTTGGTGGTGGAAATGGTGAAATGGAGTGAAATGGAGGTGGAAATGGAGTGGAATAGATAAGGAGTGAAAACAGGGAGCTAAGAGGTGGTAGAGGTAGCTAAGAATGACAAACCTTAGTCTACAGCCTCCATCTACATATATATAAGTGGAGAGGAAGCAATAGGTCAATTACGGGTAAAGTGGGAAATGCAGTGGAAAAGTGTCTAGGTTTTTATGAGTAGCACAATTGTGATGGGTAGCATGGCTGTGGTGGGGTGTGGATGGAACGGCCGTGATGGATGGGAACGACCAAGGTGAAAATGGTGAAAAAATTTAGGTTGTTTGGGAGAGTGGCTGGCTAGTAGCACGACCATGTTGGGTGCTGGTAGCAAGGCCGTGTTGGGTTATATGTGGCACGACCGTGCTATGTGGCACGGTCGTTTTGGGTTAGTGCTAGCATGGATGTGCTGTGTGGCACGACCGTGTTGGTGAGTTGCAACATGGTGTTGCTGCGTAGCACGACCATGTTGGGGGGGGGGGGGGGGTAGCACGGTCGTTTAGTGTGGCATGACCGTGTTGGAGTATGGTTTGCAGCTACTTCAAAACTGATATTTTTTGTGTGATTTCTTCCTTTGCAGCGCGACTATTCAATGTTACCATGGCGATGCTGGGGGTTTTCTTGCACTTTGAGCATCAAAATTCATTATCCATGGACTTCTTTGATTAAGCTTGACTCTTGGCCACTAGGGGTAGGTTGGGGGAGCTATGTGACCTTCTTTGGGCCCCTCCATCTCTCTCGTTCATCCAAGTGTGGTCCAAGCACCTGAAAAATATGCAAATAATGTCCATAAGTGCATTTATACAAAAATTGCACATTAGGGGAAATATCATGTAATCTAACATGTATAAATGTGATTCAAATGCAATACAACAACAGGTTGCATCACCACCCCAAACTTGAAAAATACTTGTCCTCAAGTATGCTCCAAATCAATCTCTGTAAAATTGTTTCACATCAAGAAATGGCAAATGCAATGTAAGAGATGATTATTTACTAAGTGAGATCAATGTTGACTAAGTACATGTATACCCCCTCTCTCCTCTCCTGATTTCACAAACCAATCATGAAATGAGCACAAAGCATATGAACTTCACATATAGTGCATAAAACACACAAGCTATCCATATTTCTTTCATGCGGTTCAGGGTCGTTTAAGAGACTCAAAGAATCTGATCCCTAGACCGTTTCATGACAACGTTAATCAAGGATGGCTAGGGGTGTTTTTTCACCTTCATGCATTCAACCTTATGCTTTAAATCACACCAAATGACCCACGTGGCTGCGGAAAGGGCAAAATGAGCCAGGTTTGATGTTTCCTAGCTCAATGGGTAATAAAATGGAAGAAAGGATTGTAGTAAGATTTTGGAGTGCTATTACATAGAACACTCATCTTTTCTTTATTTAGATGCTCTTAAACATGAGCATCTTTTATTTATTTATGTATTTATTTTTTCTTTTGTTTCCTTTTCTTTTCCTTTGGAGTATATAGGACACACATTGATGAAAGTGAAGTGGTGATATGTAGATGTGGCCATGCCAAACTTTTGGAGGTGGCCACGGTTGATATGTGCACTTTGGCATCCTTTCATGAGGCGGAGGGGTAAGAAGATGGTGAGTGAAGAGTCGAGTCAAAGAGGGGTCATTGGCATGATTCTCAACATAAGGTTTCCTGCATGAAAATTAATCCAACACTTCATGCAATAATTTCACACCACATAAATGAACAAGCTGAAATTGATACTTCAATCAAGTGATTTCATTGGCACTAATCGCTCATAGTTTTCTCAAGTCACAATTCAGCCAAATCATTCACAAACATAGAGAGGTGATGCACGTAAAAAGTCAAGAATTGATACCATTTAGCAATAAACAATGATAATTCACTTGCATTTGTCAAAGGTCATCATTTTTAATTCAAAAAGTAGAGATTGGGTTAAAACACACTTTTAGGCAAGAAATATCAAATTTGGGCAAAATTGGCCAAAATGGTGCCAAGTTTCCTTCAATCACATCTAAGCCTATATTATTGAATTTAAAGCAGTAAAAAGAAAATCCTAGCTAAAACATGCAAAAATAACAAAAAATCTACATGGTATACAATGCATGGCAAAAAGAGCACAATTTTTGAAAATTATGAAAAAATTGCAAGAAAGTAAACTACAAGATATGCATGTATGCAAAGCATGCACACACAGTATGGATACACAAGTATGAGATATGGTTATACTATTTGATCATCTTGAGAAAAATGTTAGAACAAGGAACATAGGGAAAAGTAAGGTAGAGTAAGGGCTTACCGCCCTACCACCCTAAACTTTTACACCATGTTGTCCTCAACATGAAATAGAAGTCTAGCAAGATAGGGTAGGGGCATGGAGTTGTGGTAGATAAATGCGAACAAGGGAGAGAGATCTCAAGGTGTCCAGTGAGCAGGGGATATCCACCATGGTCGTAGTGTCCACCACAACTATTTTGTATTGCCTTCACCTTGGCCACGTTGTGTGGCACGATCGTGTTGATCCCCATCCTGTAGGTTTTCTATTGATTTGCAATTTTCTTCTCAATTTTGATCTCCTACTTGGTAATATTAACCATGCATCCTCCTCCTTCCAATGCACATGTCTTAACATGATTCACAAATAGCTAGAAACATCAAGTACAAAGTGTTTGCGTGTGTGTTTTCTTGGAAAAGTGTAAAAACAATTCAAAAGTATCAAAAATGGAAGGTTGGGTTAAAACTTCTCAAACCTAGGCAGGTTGCCTCCCACAAGCACTGAGTTTCTTGCCTTCAGCTAGGCTTTTTCAGAGATTCTTCAATTTTTCATCTGTATGGCATCCTCATATGCCCATTTTTGCAATATATACATCTCTCATTTACATTCAACCTATGTTCCTCATCCCTTTGACCACCAAATCTATCATCAAATCCTTCATCTTGATCTCCTCTTCTTGAACGGTCAATAGGACTCTTGAAGTGACCATATCCAATATCCTCATCTCGAACTAGCTGATTTGAAGACTTGTATATGTTGATCTTTATCTTCATGTCCATGAAAGAGAATGTCATTATGCCACTGTGAACATGTATCCCGACATTAGTTATAGATAAGAACGGTCTCCCCAAGATGATGGGGATCTTCCTATCATCCGACTCCATGTCAAGAATAATGAAATTAACTAGGAACATGACTCCTCTTTCCTTGTCCATCATCACCAAGACACCATCCACTCGTCCTCTAGGGACTTTGATGGAGTAATCTACCAATTGGAGAGTGCAATGTGCTGGTTTCAACTTGCCTAAACCCATTTCAACATAGATACTATATGGCATCAAATTCACACTGGATCCCAAATCAAGTAGGGATTGGCCTATGTGATGTCCCTCATTGTAGCTATGTATGACCGGGGCTCCTGGGTCTTTCCTCTTAATGGGGAGTGATTACTGGAGAATGGATCTCACTTGTACAGTCAACTTCACTTTCTTTGGTATCCTGCACATTGACCTTCTCTTCACAGTGCATATGTGATGTGGGTTTTACAGCACTAACAAATCCACCTAGGGTTGAAATCACTAAGCTTTTACCAAAACCATGTGTAATAGTACCACCCACAAGAGGACGGGTCTTTTCGCAATATAGTTAAGGTGTGAATCCCAAGGGACAATTTTTTTAAGAATCTTGCTAGTCAAATCCGGATCAACTAAGACTAATATTTAGGATAAAGAGTTGATTTGGGTTTAGTTAATCTAATTGCAAGGAAAGTAAAAGAGCAGGATTAAAACTAAGTTTAGATTAATGACGACAATCTCTGGGGTGGAATCAGGTTTCACCATCACTACACATTCAAACACATCCAAAACACATCCATGCAAGATACACCTATGCAAATGGAGTAGCAAACCATCCTTTAGGAAAGAGAGTTTGCGTAAGAATCTTTGTGGGATCTATGTCTCGTTACCGATGGGTCACACACTTACTACTCTAGAGATATACCTTCAAAAGTTCTTGTCCGGGCATCAACCATGTTAGTTGATATTCAAATCCTAAGTATTGAACTTCTCGCAATAAAGGAATATAATCAAACATGCAAGGCAGGTGATCAATCCACAAAGCATGCATTAAACAATTAACAACGAAATGGAAAATTATATATAAGCCATGGAATGATATAGAATGGACATGTAAGCACGGGAAGATGGGCTAGTCTCCGCACCTCAGCAAAATGGACTACTCACTCCTCATTATAGAAACAAAAACAACAAGAGGAAGGGAAAATTCCGCCATAGTCATGGTAAAGAAGATGATCGCAGCTCGATAGAGAAACAGTCTTCTACACGATGGTGGGGCAGATCTAGACGAGGAGGGGATGAACACCAAGACAGATGAGAATGATCTTCTCTCTCCTTCATCCTTCTCTTCTCGTGCTCTTGCTCATAGGAGATGGAGTGACAGATGGCTAATGGTGGAGGGGAAAGGACACCACATAGGTAGTCTTTGGTGGCATAATTCATCTTCCTTGGTTGGGTATAGAGAGGCAGACTAGCAGCATGGATGGAGTAAAAGTGATGCCTCAAATGAAGAAGGATGTCATATATTTATAGGTGTAGATCTGGAGTGCACTGACTTTGATGTCATGGTGGCCGCCTTCAACATTGATCGCGGTACTCCTTGGCACAACTGTGATGAGGTGTGCCTGACTGTACCAAGTTGGTCACAGTTGTGGTCATTAGGCATCGATAGAGATGTCTATGTTGAGGTCAAGGTGATTGTAGAAGTTGAGGTGTTTGTACTGCGGTCGCACTGGTATCCTACAGTCGTAGAGGGGTCTTCTTCATTACAGTTGTGTTGGGGTGTTACGGCCGCGCTACCTTGACCTCAACCCGACCATGTTGAGATTGGCCTGATTGTGTCGAGTGTCAGTTGACCACTGCCTCCTACACTAGTGCATATAGTGAAATGCTAAATCCTACAATGGAGACTAATGGATTTGATCAAAACTCGAAATAATCATTTGATACTGAGGAAAATTTTATATGAGCAGAGTCAGGGGCATAGAGAGATTTCAGTCCAAAATTGGACCAAGAATGGCGACCGAAACTAAGATGAATATGTATTCATCAATAGGTTCTTGAGGAATTTGGCATATGATGGGATTTGCTTGATAACATCCAAGAGTGGAATGTTCACCTTCACTTGGCGAAACACCTCAAGAATATCCTCATTTTGCTTTTACCTCCTCTTCATATTTGGTGGGTCATCTAGTGCTTCAATGAATGGAGGATCATTAAATTTTTCCTTTCTTGCATTAATGTGAGGTGGAACACTAGGGATGGTAGGACTTGGAAATGGAGTACGAGGTGGAGCACATGGTATCCCAAAATCAACAAGATGTATCACTTAATCATATTTGGCAATTTAAATTACAATATCACCACTTGACTTCCTTTACATTGCTTTATCAGCCTTTCTTTGACTTGCGGGCTGCTCGAGAGATTTCCCACTCCTTAGAACGGTCACAACACTTCCTTTTTCATGGTGGAGAGGGGGATCTAGTTGTGTTTGTGGAGGAGGTGGAGGTGACACTTGATGTTGAAATTGAGGTAGAGGGGAGAATTGAGGTTGGAAGGTGAATTGTTGGGAAAATGGTGGTGATGGAGGTGGAGGTGGATTATAAGGCTTGGAATCACCTTGGAAATGGTAGATGGGTTGCACTTTCATGGGAGGTGAAATATAGAAAACTTTAGAAGAGGGCATTGGTCCATTTTCTTCATGGCATCTCATGATGTGTTTTGAAGACAACTTTTCTTCTTAGAGAGCAATTATGGAAGATAGCTACTCCATTCTCTCTTCTAGCCTTGCAACATATTTTTAAACATCATCAATTATTTTCAATCTAGAGAGAACCTCTTCCTCAAACCTTGAGCTATATTTTGGACTTTGTGGCTCTTGGTATCTATAGGAATGAGGTGTCTTCTTTTCTTCACCATTGAACTCAATAGAATTGACTGGGTGGCAAGGAACATTCTTCACCTAGTTCTTCATGAAGCTCACCATGTCACCAAGAATCTTCATCACTTGCGGGATTGAGTCATTATGAGTAGGAGGTGTCACAATAAAGCCATAACCCCCGTCATTCATCATGCTACAAGCTCAAATTCTTGGTCCTTTAGCCAACTGCTCCAATAAAGGCGATATCTCCTCAGGTGGCATTGCCATGAAAACTCCTCCACAAGAAGAATCCACTGTGTCTTGGTCCTTTAGAGATAAACAAGAGTAGAATGATTGAACTGGCTACCTCAAAGGGATCTCATGGTGTGGGAGTTCTCTCAAAATCAACTTGAATCTCTCCCATGCATGGTGGAACTGCTCATTGCCCATTTGACTAAAATTTATCACAGAAAGTCGCATTTGTGTTAACCTTGCAATAGATTAGGATTGTCTCAAGAAGGCATTCTTAATTGTATCCCAACTCATGATGTCCCTTCTTGAGTCATACCAATCTTTGGCTCTATCTTTGAGGGAGATAACAAGGTCAACCAGATTGTATCATCACTAGCCTTCGGTGTCCTGAAGGTGGAGCATACTTCAAGAAAGGAGTCCAAGTGATTGTAGGAGTTCTCACTCTCTGAGCCATAGAAGATTGGAAGGAGCCCAATAAGACCTAGTGGGGATAGAGAATTGCTCCCCTAGCATTTTATCAACCATGCTAGCAATTGGCAATTTGTAGTTTCTAGGCATGAACTAGTCTTGAAGTGGCTTGTGGGGTGCATTTTGGCCTTCCATCTTGTCTTCTCTGAATGGCTTGTCACATGCACAAAGCACAACCAAACAAAAGAGAACAAGTTAGTAAACCAATATACACAAAGAATGCAAAGAATAATGAATAAAGAATAGCAATGATGAGGGCATTAGGAAAATTCAAAGCAAAACTAACTAGCTAGGATGAGTGCCTGTCTCTCTGGCAACGACGCCAGAAAGCTTGGCGTGCTAAAAGTCAAAAAAAACTAACTAGATCTCTCACTTAAGGTTAGGGAGATTTATTAGGATGTAGGAAGATGGGAGGCAGCCTAGGGAACCATGAATCATACCTAGGGGCAATTCCCAAAATTGCCACATATAGTCAATTTCCCTAGATTCCTAGTACATATCATTTTCCCCCAAAAAGGTATCAAAGTAACAATTTACACACCAAATAGCCCACCCAAGGGGCCTAGCTACTCATGACAATGCAAAGTACAAAAAGAGATGAGAAAGAGGAAGATGTAGCCATGGATCTCGGTGTAGATGATTGAATCCTCCTCTCGAGCTACTGTAAGGTTGATCTCCTCCTCCTTCTTGGATGGAATGGCATGGAATGATGGTGGGAAGTGGATGGAAGGCTTGAAAATGAGAATTTTGGTGGTGGAAATGGAGTGAAATGGAGGTGGAAATGGAGTGGAATGGCTAAGGGTAGAAATGAGGAGCTAAGAGGTGGTAGAAGGTATCTAAGGATGGCCAACCTCAGCTTCCAGTAGCCAACCACATATATATAGGTGGGGAGGAAGATATAGGCCAAGTAGGGGTAAAGTGGGAAATGCAGTGGAAAAGTAGCTAGGTTTTTGTGAGTATCACAGTCATGATGGGTAGCACGGCTGTGGTGAGGTGCAGGTGGAATGTCCATTGTGGATGGGAACAGCCGAGGTGAAAATGGTAAAAAATGTCAGGTTGTTTTGGGAGAGTGGTTGGCTGGTAGCACAACCGTGTTGGGTAGCACAGTTGTGTTGGGAGTTGGTAGCACGGCCATGCTGGGTAGCACTAATGTGTTGGGTTATAGGTGGCACATCCGTGCTGCGTGACACGACCGTGTTGGGTTAGTGGCAGCACGAACCTGCTGCATGGCACGACCATGTTGGAGGGTCGCAACATGGTCGTGCTTCATAGCATGGCCATGTTGGGGGTGGCAGCACAGCCATGTTGTGTGGCATATCTGTGTTGGAGTATGCTTTGCATCTACTTCAAAACTGAGATTTTTCTAGGATTTCTTCATTTGCAACATGCCTGTTCTGTGTTATCACGGTGGTGTTGGGGGCTTTGCTTGCACTTTGAGCTTCAAACTTCATTATCCATTGACTTCTTTTCATAAGCTTGACTCTTGGCCACTAGGGGTAGGTTGAGGGAGCTATGAGCCATCTTTGGGCCCCTCCATCTCTCTCATCTATCCAAGTGTGGTTCAAGTACCTGAAAAACATGCAAACAATGTCCATAAGTGCATTTTACACAAATATGCATATTAAGGGTGTATCAGTAAATGTGATTGAAATGCAATATGACACAAGATGGATCCCTATAATAGGGCAGCATCAAGGTCCCAAATATCAACCGTATGTATTCCATTTGCATATAAGTATATATCATCATAGTATAATCAGATTATCGTAAGTGTTGACGCATTGATCATCATTAGAGATTCTTAGTGTACATGTTATCTAAAATCATTAAATGGGTAGATGATGTAGCCCTATTTTAGGGCTCCATCCTATGCCATTTTGTACTTAAATCACATCTAAACATGTTAGATTACAAGATATTTCCCCTAATATGGTTATCATTACCAAATACTCTTATATATGTTCTTTGCATCATTTTCAGATACTTAGACCATGATTAGGGTGAATGAGAGAGAAGGAAGGAGTCCTAGGGTTCCTCCACTAATGGAGGGGTCAAAAGAAGGCCCCAAAGCTCCCTCAAACTACATTAAAAGGCCAACAATTGACATCAAGCAAAGGCATCCATGAATGATGAAGATTGATGTCCAATTGCCTATTGTAGACCCCAACAAGGCCATGGGCATATCCCCACAGTCGTGTCTTTTTAGGTGAAGAATCCTCAAAATCAGTAGTGACTTGCACCCAACTTACCTCGACCGTGGCCATCAAACACGAATGTGGCCACCAAACATGGTTGTGGCACATTGAAGATACCACGACCATGGTCATCCACACGGTCGTGACCAGCAGAGAAGAAAACGGCCATGACCTCCCCACACGGCCGTGGGAATTTTGTGCAAGGATCCCCAGAATCAACAAGAAGTTTCACTTGAACGCCCACGACCGTGGTCATCCACCACGACGATGTTCTTTGAAGGTCAACTTGCATGTGCTGCTTCCCTACGATCAAGTCCTCATCCTCTAAAACGATTGTGTTACAATACGACAACCGTGGTGCTACTCACCCAACACGACCGTGGCACTCCGCCACGACCGTGGCCACCTCTTTACTTTCACTCTCACCACCCTTTTCCATACCATGCCCGTTTCCACTCTCCACGGCCGTCCCATACTACCCCCACCAGAGTCATGGCCCATCAACACGACTATGGTGACCAATCAACCCTACCAATTTTTTATACTAATTTTCCTATTCTACCCCCACTTACTGTAGTGCTTCCCCACCATTAGTATATACATAGGTGGCAGCTGGGACACGAAGGTTAGAAACCCTATAGCTTCTCCCAGCCTCCATCACTCCTCTCCATCTACTCTTTGAGCATTTAGTGCATTTCCCTTGCATTTATGCTCTCCATCCACCATTTCCATCTCCATTTCACCTTGGAAACCTAGTTTTCTAGGTTTTCCTCCATAATCCCCCATATCTTCATGCTCATTTTCAGCCTTGGAGGAGAGAGGACGTCCCCAACAGTAAGGAGGTGAAGAAGAAGGCTACTTCCCCAAGCTCCATGGAGTTTCTTCCCCTTCTTCCCCTTTCTTTTGCCATTTGTTTGATTATGTGTAACTAAGCCCCATGTTGGGGGAATTTTGGCTTGTAATGAACTCATTTTTATCTATGATGATTGCTTCATGCTTTTTTCTCTTACAAATTCCCATGCTTGTGATTTATGCTTTTTGCTATTAATTGCTTGTTTGATAGTGATTGATGATACCATGTTCCTAGGAGAATTGGGATGCATGTGACAATCTTAGGTGCGACTCCTAGGTCCCAATAGGGGATCCCTATATATTCCCCTTTGTTCCTACACGCCTATCTCCTCTCCTACTACTTGGTATGAGACCTAAGTTACTAGTATAAGTGGGATTAATGTGAGTGCCTAGGGTTTTCTAAAGGCTAGAATGGCTAGTGGCATGAGGTCAAATACCCTCATCTCTACTCCCATATCTACCCTTAGCCCTCAATTGCTCAATACCACTTATCCTAGAAACTAAGATTTGGCTAATCCTATTAGAATTGCACCAAATCCTAGTCTTCCACTAGTAGTATAGGGCACATTATAATAGCATTTTCCATATTGTTTGGTTTGGTAATCTAGATGAAATATGAAAATCATGCCTGTCCAATAACCTCGCCCAACTAATATTGAAGTTACATCCCCAAACAGCCCACCTACCTTAATCGTCTTGTTTAAAACTCAACTTGCTTTGTTCACTTGCTTATGCTAGTATAGTCTAGTTGCTCTTGCTTAACTTAGTCAACTGTTCAGTTTTGATAGTTAGGGTTAATTTAGGTCCTTTCTTGCTTTAGTGGTCAACTTAGATTTTAAATTGCTTCTTGCTCTTCTAGTGTAGTGTAACTTACCTTTTCTCTTTCTTAGTTAGTTGGTTAACCTAGATTGTTAAACTTGTTTGTTTAAGATAACTTAGGTTTAATTCTTGCTTTCTTGTCTGTCCACTTAGATTAATCATCAAACAAACCCTTTTTAAAACCCTTCAACCCTAGACTCAACATTAGGAACATAGCCAATGCTAGACTAGATCTAGTATCCCCTCTATCTCTGAGGATTGACCCCTATACTTGCCAATCACCTATACTACAATAGTACCCCCTGTACTTGTGGGTAATCTATTTGGTACTATTATCGACTTGACTAGGGCTAATACAAATTTCAAAAGTTCCCACATGTATGTTCCAATCCCGTGGAGTGCATCTAGCCACCCTTAGTTGGCTAGTGTGTACGCCTCTACCTCAAACACACCAAGATTTCTGGCATTGTTGTCGAGGATAGAGGCGCTCGACCTAGCTAGTTAGTGTATCTTAGCCTTTCCTTTTGTCCTCATCATTGCTATTCTTTATTCTTTGTTCACTTTTGCATAATGTCATTCTAACTTGATTTCTTGTTGTTGTTTGTGTATTGTGCAAGTGATAATTGTGCATGAGCCACACACGTTCCACTTGTACCAGCTTGGTGTTGTATGATCATGAGATAGGTAGAAGGAGATGCCAAAGTCACCACAACCAACACTAATAAGCTGAGATGGCAGACAACAACCCTCATGCGAATGCTCCACCACCTCCATTGTAGCCCAACCATCCACTTCACGAGTATTTCACCCCAAGGAACTACAACTCACCCATTGCCACCCTACTTGACCAAATGCTGAGTCAACTGTTCTCCATTCCACCAGGACTCCTTGGACACCTCCCCACTTACTATGGGATGGAGAATGAGAATCCCTACCACCACATTGATGCATTCCTTGAGACGTGCTCCACTTTCTTTACCCCTACCGCCACCGACTACTCCATCCGGAGAACACTCTTTTCATTCTCCCTAAAAGAAAAAGCTAAAGAGTGGTATGTTTTGAAGCCAGAGCTGGTAACCTGGAATGAAGTCAAGAATGAATTCCTCAAAAATTTCTTCCTTATTTCTAAGATAACCTATATGAGAAGAAGCATCACTTCCTTTGCCCAGTAAGAGAATGAACCCTTCCACGAGGTGTGGGAGAGGTTCCAAAAACTTCTCTGGAACTACCCTCACCATGAAATGCCATTATGGCAACTAGTTCAAGCCTTATACACCAGGGTTGCAGAACAGACCCAAAAAAACATCGACTCCTCCTGTGTTGGCACTTTCATGGCAAAGCTACTTGAGGAATCATGACCTTTGTTTGAGCATCTTGCTGAAAACTCCCGCCATCAGGTTTCTACAACAGGGGAGCATTGCAGCCAAAGATACATCCATCCACCTTCTTCTATAGCACCAGCCTGTGACGCTGGCGACCCCAATATGATGAGGATGATGGTGGATATGATGAATATGATGAAGAACCATGCTGGTAGTTCTCCTAGCCAACCCACCATGGTAGTCGATTCTGTTGATGAAGAAGTACATGCCTTTCACTCCTTTGGCGTCCGAAACAATCAAGGCCCCATATCCAACACCTATACTCCTAAGTTGACGAACCATCCAAATTTCTCTTGGAAGTAAAAAAATGAGGATGGGAAAGGACAAGGATAGTTGAGGCCATGCTATAGTTCAATGATTTAAGAGGAGGTACTTGGAAGACTAAGAAGTTTGGATGAGGTGAAGAAGGATGTGAACTCACATGGGAAGTCCATCAACCGCCTTGAGGAAAGACTGGATCAAATCTTTCTCCCTCTTCTTAGGAGGGAAGAAGGAAGAATCCCCTCTCAACCGATGCCCAACCCAAACAATGATGGTACTTTCCTAGGGAACACTCCAAGTAAATATGCTCTGCCGTCATACCAAGCATCGCCGAATCCCTATGCCCCACCACCTCCTCAGGAACCTCTTAACTACCAATACGCTCCACCTCCACCTCATCTATACCAGCAGCCACCCCTGTAATACCACCCCCATCCACAACAACAACAACCACCACAACAACCACCACCACTTGAATTCATCCTCCAAAACCCAAATTCACCTCACTAAAGGCCACCACCACCCCAACAGCCACAACCACCTCCACAAGCCTCTTCTTCCACTACCCATGATCATGTGAAGGTGGTGACTATTCTAAGGAGTGGTAGGACTTTGAGGCACCCCCATGATACCGTTGTTGTTGATAGAGGTGATACTGAGACTGGATGAGTTGATACTAAGACTAGACAAGTTGATACTGAGATACAGTGTGACGAGAGCCAGAGTTAATACTGTGATACTAGGTGATGATATTGTGAATCATGTGATTCCCGTTGACAATACTATTGATCTGAACCATGTGGAATTCCAACTCCCCCTATTTCCTGAAGCTCATAAGGAGCCTTCTGTTGAGAGGAGAAGAAAGAAGCATACTGAAGACATCCTTGAGACTTTCAAATAGGTGAAAATCAACATTCCTCTGCTTGATGCAGTCAAGAAAATCCCTTCTTATGCTAAATTCCTAAAATATCTATGCACCTTCAAGAGAAAGACCATAGGGAGAACCCCAAAGAAAGTCAAGCTCACCGAGAAGATGAGCTCGATTTTACAGCATACCATGCCAAGGAAGAGAAAAGATCACAGTCCCATTATCTCATGCTACATTGGGGCACATCGCATAGACAAAGCCCTCCTAGACTTGGGTTCTAGCATTAATCTAATGTTGTATGATGTCTTTGTCGAGATCAAGATGGGGCAATTGAGTCTGATACATTGTACTTTGCAGTTGGCTGATAGATCACTAAAGACGCCTAGAGGGCGTGTTGATGACGTGCTTGTGAGGCTTGATGATGAGACGTCTGCTTTCTTCCCTGCCAACTTCATTGTCTTATATATGGAAAAAGACACAAGGAGGGTGCCTATCATCTTGAAGAGGCCATTCCTAGCCACAACAGATGCGGTAATTCATGTGAGGACCGGTACTATGTATGTGACATTCATGCACATGAAGATCCATTCGAACATCTTTAAATCTTCAGCCACAACCAAGGTAATAGGGGTCACTAAAGAAGATTGCTATGTCATTGAGTGCCTAAATGAAATTTTGGAGGAATTCCTACCTACGTGGATTGAAACTACCACTCAAGGTAGGGGTCTAGAGCCAATAGTTGAGTTCCCAGACGATGTGATAAAGGTGATGAAGAGAATGAGCTAGCCTTGGTGTCTGTAAGTGAAGACCTTCCTTGTATTTCTAAACCATTAAACTCCCTTGAAGAACCTCCCACTCTTGAGTTGAAGTCACTTCCAGAAGAATTGAAGTATTCTATTTTGGGTGCAAATGACACCCTTCCGGTGATCATTTCTTCCATTCTCTCACCAGAATAAGAGGAGGCATTAATGAAAGTCTTAAAGAAGAACATTCAATCCATTGGATGGTCTATATCTAACTTGAGGGGTATAGATCCATCCATCTGTGTATAGAGGATCTATCTAGAAGATGATGCAAGGCCGACCCACCAAATGCAAAGGTTGTTGAATCCAAATCTGAAAGAGGTTGTGACCTAAGATGTTGTGAAATTGCTTGATGGAGGGATTATCTATCCTATTTATGATAGTACATGGGTGAGCCCCATC
Source organism: Alisma plantago-aquatica (assembly GCA_963693085.1). NCBI lineage: Eukaryota > Viridiplantae > Streptophyta > Magnoliopsida > Alismatales > Alismataceae > Alisma > Alisma plantago-aquatica. The sequence continues at coordinate 725,872,035 of OY856410.1, read as the reverse complement.
CAAGATTGTGCCTAAGAAAGGTGGGATCACCATAGCAGAAAATGTGGATGGTGAACCTATGATGTTAAGAGAACAATCAAAGTGGAGAATGTGTGTTGACTATCAGAAGCTCAATGGAAAGGCCAAAAAGGACTACTACCCTCTCCCATTTCTTGAGCAGATTCTAGAGAGGCTAGTGGCAAAAAGCTTCTATTGTTTCCTTGATGGGTACTCTAGATACTTCCAACTTGTGGTGCATCCTATAGATCAAGAGAAGACAACATTCATATGCACGATTGGTACACTTTCCTACCAGAGAATGTCATTTGGATTGTGTAATGCCCTTTCTACATTTCAGAGATGTGTGACCTTGATTTTTGTAGATATGCTTGATTTATCATTGGAATTGTTCATGTATGATTTCTTGGTCTTTGGTAAAACTTATGATGAATGCTTACTTCATTTGGATGATGTCCTTGAGAGATGCATAAAGGTTTGCCTAGTGCTATCTTGCGAGTAGAGCCACTTTATGGTACCCGAGGGCATTGTTCTGGGCCACTGGGTTTCAAAGGATGGAATTGAAGTTGATAGGGCCAAGGTGGGCCTCATTTCTTCTCTTACTATTCCTTCCACCATAAGACATATCTGATCTTTCTTGGGACGTGTAGGTTTCTACCGTCGATTCATAAAAGACTTTAGCAAGATCTTGAGACCTCTATGCCACTTGCTTGAGAAGGATGTTGAATTTCATTTTGATGACAAGTGTGTTGAAGCTTTCAACCACTTGAAGGAAAGACTAGTTTCTTCTCCTATCATGCAGCCCCCAGATTTCTCTTTGCCAATCGAGATTATGACTAATGCATCCGACATGGCAGTGGGGGCTATGTTGGGACAAAGAGTTGGCCGGATTCCACATGCTATCTACTATGCAAGAAAAACTCTAGACGAAGCCCAAAGAAACTACACAACCACCAAGAAGGAGTTGCTTGCAGTTATCTTCACTCTTGACAAGTTCTGATCATATTTCTTACAAAACAAAGTAGTGATATACATGGACCATCTTACACTAAAGTACATCATGTCAAAGAATTATTCAAAGCCAAGGGTGATCAGATGATTTTATTGCTTCAAGGGTTCAATGTGGAGATTGTAGACAAGAAGGGAGTGGAAAATGGTGTTGTCGACCATCTCTCCCGAATTGATGAGCCCTTTGATGATACAAATCAAATCAAGGAAATGATGCCACATGAAAAACTCTTCCTACTCTCGTCTACTCAAAAGTCATAATATAAACACACATGCAATTTCTTGACTAGTGGGAGGATACCTAGCACATGGACAAGGGAGGAAAGCAAAAGGTTATTTGCCATGGTCAAGAATTATGCTTGGGATTACCCTCACCTCTTCAAATATTTCCCCAATCAACTCATTTCGAGATGTGTTCCAGAAATAGAACAACAAGAAATCCTATCCATCTTCCAGTGTGAAATATGTGGAGGTCATTTTCGAGGAAAATGCATGGCTGCAAAGGTTCTTCAATGTGGGTTTTATTGGCCATCCTTGTTCAAATATTCCCATGAATTCTACAAGAGTTGCTTGAGGTGCCAAAAAGTGGGCACTATCTCCAAGAGGGACATGATGTCTCTATCACCCATTCTCGTGGTGGAGGTGTTTGATGTATGGGGAATTGACTCCATGGGTCCTTTTCCTCCCTCTTTGGGTATGTATACATTTTGGTCACTGTGGGCTATGTGTCAAAGTGGATCAAGGTTGTTGCAACCCAGATGAATGACCACAAGGTGGGGTGTGACTTTGTGAAATCAAACATTTTTAGCTATTTTGGCATTCCAAGGGCCATGATTAGCGACGACAGAAGTCATTTCATTCACCGCACTTTTGAAGGGTTGCTCAAGAAGCATGAAGTAAACCATCGAGTAGCCACTCCTTACCACCCTCAAGCTAGTGGCCAAGTTGAGTTGGCCAATTGAGAGATAAAGCTCATTTTAGAGAAAATAGTGAGACCGGGCCGCAAGGATCGGTCACTCCATCTCAATGAAGCTCTATGGGCATATCAAACTGCATAACCAAGCCCTGATTGATAACTACACCATTCAAGCTCGTCTATGAAATAAGCTTCCATTTTTCGGTTGAAATGCAACACAAGGCATTGTGGGCTTTGAAAAGGATGGATCTTGATGGAGAGAATGTTGGACTGAAAAGGAAGTTTTAGTTGAATGAGTTGGAGGAAATACACCATCAAGCGTATGACATGTCCAAGAGCTATAAGGAGAGGACTAAGTTTCTTCATGATAAAATGATAAAAAAGGAGTTTGAGCCTGACAAGTAAGTATGGTTGTACAAGTCAAGGATGAAGTTCTTTCCCAAAAAACTCTGATCTATATGGGAAGGACCTTATATTAGCACCCCATTGTCGCTCCGCTCTGGTCCGCTCTGCTCTCACTCTTGCGACTTTCTAGGGTTCCCCTCGGCAGCTGCTCCCAGCTCGGGGGGGGGGGGTGTGGCCAGTGCTTGCTCGGTGGATCCCTTCTCCCCTCAGGCTCTTCCCTGCTCCCCTAGCCATGGTGCTTGATCGCCGGAGTCATGTTGTTTTCCTCCACTGTTAGGCATCGTCCCCACTCCGCGACGGTGGGAGGACCTGTTGGCGGGCTAGCTTTGTTGGTGCCTTGTCTCCTACCTACAATTCCCGATCTAGGTGTGCAACGAAGGGTGGAATCTGGTCCCAGTGCAGTGGCGTCCAAGCAGTTGAGGCATTCTGTTTCACTTTCCTTTTCCATTTGCAGGTCTCGGTTGGTGGTGGCCCTTGATTGGTAGGCGAGTAGGATGCCCCTTAACGGCGACAGAGGAAAGATACAAGTAGGGGTCAGGGATTTTGGGTGTGTGCTTATCCTCCATTGCTTGCCCTTGACCTCAAGATATAGCTTGGGCTTTGTGGGGTTGAGCAGTGGTAGTCTAGAGAGGTGGTGGGGTTCCCTATGCCCTCTACCCTCGACCCCCACTCACTTGGGCCATCTTTCCCCCTGTGTTGTTCCATTGGGTGGTTTTGTCCCCCTGCTTTACTGCTTCCAGGGTGTGCTCCCTACCTATTTGAACCTGTGTATGTGTGAGTTTTTCCTTTCCTCTTTGGGTTGGGTGGCCACTCATTTGGCTTTACCTTCGTGTCTATGTTGTTTTTAGTTGTTGTGTTGGTGTGTGTTTGTTGCTCGCTTGTGCTGCTGTGTTCGGTTGAGCTCTCCCCTCTGTTGATGGTCTTGGGCATGTTAGAGATGGTGATCTCCTTGGATAGCTCATCCTCCTATACTAATATCCTCATGGGTACGCATAGATTGACAGCTTCCCTTATTGATAGCTGCTTTGGACAGCCACAACGAAGAGGGTTCACACATGTAATTTACCTATCACATCCCAATCTGAGCCTGTGTGTTATGTTAGTCAAGAAAAGGAGTCTTAGTTGGTACCATGTTGTGAGGTTAATATATTGTAGATGTCGAACGGCTTTCTTTTAATGAATGTATCTCTTCCTTCAAATAAAAAGATGGGAAGGACCTTATCTTATCAAGAAAGTGTATCCATTTGTGGTTGTGGTGATATGCGAGAAAGAAGGAGCAAAAGAGTTTGTAGTCAATGGACAAAGATTGAAGCCAGTTGTGGAAGTAGGTGATGCAGGGGTTATGAGTCGCTTTTATAGGCAAGTTTAACACTCGTTTTATGCGCTTATTAGTCATATTTGTGGTTAATATCGCATGATTCAATTACTTTAGCCTATTATCCTTGTGTGCATCAAATTGAGCATATTTTATTATATTTTTGTATCATTGATGAGATCTCATTGCTGACTTGGGTTTTTCTAGCATTTTCAGATACCAAACAGTCCTAGGAGTGTCGATATCATCGACAGTCCATTGATAGCATTGATAGAGCAATAATAACAAAGTCGAAAGGAGAGTGAACCAATTGATACCATCGACCCATTGTCAATGGTCTCAAAAGTGCATCAGTGGGCTAGAAATCACCCTGTCGATACCATCGACGAGAACATTCAATGGTATAGAGATGTCATCAGGTGGCTTCCATAAAATGAAGAAAGCATCGGTAACCTAAGGGGTCAATACCATCAACACCCCATCGATGGTATCGACGCCATCAGATCAGAAAAATATTCAGCATGACTCCAATCGAATGGATGCGATCTTTTGGCAACTATAAGTGGTACCTATACCTAGGAAAAGACGGCCCCAAGCCATCATTCATGTTCTATTCCATTGCATGAGTCCTGGAGAGAGGAGAACAAAGAACGGAGCCCAGAGCTATGCCCAGACCTTTCCAGAGCCATAGACGGACGATTCTTCTGCCAGAAGGATACATATCGTGCGTCTCAGACTGAGGATCATCCAGATCTATCCTGTTTCGGGGGTCACATCATATTTCCATTAGTTTCTCCATGTTTCTCTCTTTATTGTCCATGTGTAATGTTGATATGAACATGCAGGGCTAATCCCCTCTATCCTTAGGACCCGGAGTAGCCCGGGGAATCGTTGTATGTCAATTTTATATTGATTATCATAATTTGCCTCACTTTCCCTTGATATGTTATCGTGTTTTCATTGCAATTTACTATTCTTGATCACCAAAGTCAATTTCCAATACCGTTAATTACTTAAAATGGAGGATTAGTGGTTGAAAAGACACGATTAACATATTAATCAATAAATTCCTTAGACAAGGTAATGTACGATTAACGGTGGATACTCGGAGAAATAATTAAAGCACCTAGATCTAGGGTATAAGTTGCTACTGGCGTGGAACTGACCTAGAACTAGGTAGTAAATTGTATCATGGAAGTGAGCAATTCTGACTACGGGCCATAATCAGGGAAAGAAAATGAATTATGTTAATTGTGTAGATTTGCATGCAGTGAGACCTTGCGGTGAAACTACAATCCTAAGGCTTCCCATTTTATTTGATTAAAATAAACATTTAATCATTGTTCACTTTTTATTTCTTTTTGTTTTATTTTCTTTTTTCAAAATCAAACTCAATTTTCCCAGTGGTCTAGCTGATCGCGACCGGTTAGTAGTAGTCTACTGAAATTTACATTTCCCTGAGTTTGACTCGGGCCTCACAAGGCCTAAATTACATTGGTACGTACACATGCGTTTAACGCACAGTAAAATTGTGTCAAGTTTTTAGCACCGTTGCCGGGGAGGCAACAAATTTTCAGAACTACGAGTGCTGCGAGCGGACACTCTAGGCCATTTTTTATTTTTTATTTTGTTTTTGAGCTTAATTGCTCGTCTTTCAATTACTTATTCATTTCTAGCACTGTACTGAAATAATTTCCATCTTTTTCAGATGCTAGTTGATGGTGACGACGCATAGCACTGATTATATAGAATCATCTGGAATTCTGCTGATGGGTGAAGAGGAGGAGCATATCCATGATCAACTAGAGGACTTAGGCACATATTCTAAACCTGAAGTAATGGCTAAAGAAAAGACAATATGGAAGAAGATTAAGGCTTCTTCCTCATCAGCGTCTAAGAGGTCGATCAAAAGGCAGGCGATCAACATTCCTACATACAAGATTGATCCGGCACTGATAAACTTGGTCACGTATAATGCATTTCATGGGATGAAGAATGAAGATCCAGCGACCCACATCAGCACATTTGTGGAAAACTATGATATGATAAAGATTGACAGGTTTTCACAAGAGACACTCTACTTGAAGCTTTTTCCCAATTCTCTAGCGATAAATGCATGAGAATGGCTGCACAACCTCGATGACGAGTATGTCGAGTCCTGGGACCAGATGATAGAGGTCTTTTTTGAGAGATTCTTCCCTCCTGAGAAGACAAATGACCTCATGCAAAAGATCCATAACTTCAGTCAAAAGGCTGGCGAGACTTATTCAGAGACATGGGAGCGCTTCTAGATCATGTCGAGAAAGTGCCTACATCATGGGTTAAACAAGGAAAAGAAAGTAAAAAATTTCTACTTTGCTCTCAATGAGCATGATAGAAGCAACTTGGATTTAGTGGGCTTGGGCTTCTTCTTGAACAACATAGGCACAAGGTGTTGGGGGATCTTGAAGAACATGGCCAAGAAGCAATCGTGGGGTGATAGAGATGCACTGGAAAAAGTAAGAGTTGTAGGGGATGCCAAATCCATCAAAGAATTGAATGATAAGATGGATTTGATTTCAAAAAGACTTCTTCCACAAGAGGAGGATTCTGATGATGAGGCATAGGTCAAATTTATGCATCAACAGAGCCATAGGAACAATGACTACTCTTGGAGAAAGGACAAAAAATTTTCATGGAAGGATACAAATAATTTTCTACAGGATCCAGATCAAAAACAACAGCCAAGTGTAGAGGACAAGAGCAATGAGTTTCTCAATCAAGTAATAAAGCAAAACCAAGAGCTGATGAATACATTCGGCAAGCAAATTCAGATACAAGGGGGATTTCTAAATCAATTTGGTCGGATGCTACAGAGCCATGGTGCACAACTGAGGACTCTAGAGACAAAGATGAACTAGATTATGATTGAGGTAGCTGCGATGAAGCAAATCATTCAAAAAAAACTAGTTGGGAATGCAGAGCCCACTCAGCCACATTAATAGGTTAAATATATTTCAGTCAGCAAAGGACCTGAGCTTCCTGTTGAGGAGATACATGAGCAGCGTACCATGCGCATATACTGGGAGGACAAACCTAAAGGTCCTTACCCTCATAGTTTTTATGGATTTCCAAGGGATTTTGGGACGCCATTCAGCTCACTCCAAGGTCCCACTACTGCCATGCCTACATCTCAGATTTCTAAAGAGATTCCTAGTCTGGAAGAGCAGGTGAAAGTTGTACTCAGGAGTGGAGCAGCCACTAGAAATGTAGAGAAGCAGCCACAAGTCATGCCATCCATAGATGATGTAGTGAATCCGATCCTAGACGGTGGTGTTGAAGCAATCTTAGGGGAGGAGACCCCTAAAGTTATATATATTCCACCTCACAAGTGCATTAAGGAGCCAAGTGTGCCGTTCCCGGATAGTCTGAAGCTGAGGAAAGAGGAAAGGCATTTTAAGAAATTTCTTGAGATCTTCCGAAAGATCCACATCAACATTCCGTTGGTGGAGGCTATAGAGAAAATTCCTTCATATGGGAGATTCATGAAAGAACTAATCAACAAGAAACGGCAGATCAAAGATACAAATGTTTTATGTGTTGATGAAATGGTAAGTTCTATAATTCAAGGAGGGCTGCCAAAGCAGAGGAAAGATCTAGGATGTTTCTACATTCCATGTTCCATAGGTAGTCAACAGTTTCCAAAGGAACAATGTGACTCAAGAGCAGGCATTAATCTTATGCCGCTTGCCACTTTTCAAAAGCTGGGATTGAAGGCGCCAAAACAAACTTCCATGATAATCGAGTTGGAAGATGGACCCATTGTGAATCTACAAGGTATATGCGATGATGTTCTAGTCAAAGTTGACAAATTTGTCTTCCCTGTTGACTTTGTAGTAATAGACATAAATGAGCTGGAAGGATGTGAGATGTTATTGGGAAGGTCGTTCCAAGCTACGGCTGATGTAATCACTGCCATTGGGCGATGCTACTTGACGTTGGGGATTGGTAATGATAGAGTTGAATTTAAATTGCCAAATGAATCATTAGAGACATCCTTTGACAGCCTAGGTTAAGGTATATCTATCGTCTAGTCTAAGATGTTAAAGAAGGGCACTTTTTGGGAGGCAACCCAATGTAGGTAGTAATTTTGTTCTTTTTTTTTCATTTTTGTAGTTAGTTTTTGTTAATTTCGTTTAGTGTAAAGAAGATGCCTTGATCAGTTTGCTAGGTGTGCAGGTCTATGTGGATGTCGATACCATCAACCCTTGTGTCAATGGTAGCGATGAGGGTGATGAGAAGCAGTTGGAAAAGTCTTGCTTCGTCGATACTATAGACGGTCTCGTTGATAGTATCGACCACCCAACATGAGAATCGAAGAAATTTCTGGAGGAAGGGTTGATGCTCGCGAGATCTCTAAAGAAGTTCAGACGATATCTTGCCAGAGAAGTTGATTCCATCGACCCTCATGTCGATGGTATCGACCCAGGAATAGGGAAATTCAACGCCAAGGACTTGTGAAGGCAAAAATGATGCATACAAATGTTGATGCCATCGACACCCCGTCGATGGAATCGACGGGACATGTCAGCGAATCATGAGATGCCATCGACGAAGTGCACCAAATAGGAAGAGTCGATCTATGGTATGGGTTACCATCGACACCCTTGTCGATAGTATTAACAAGCCATCGATCCGTGCCCGCAAATCTAGCCATCGAAAACCGTTGATGACCTCGAAGCCACGGATTGTGATGTAGGTGTCGATACCATCGATAGGGCAACATGAGTGCTGGGTTCACTTATAAAAGGAGGGGATGTTATTCATTCATCCTCACTCCTTCATATCCTCCTCCCTTACCTTCGAGCTTGAGCATCCCCGAACATCCAGTGGTGCAAGGAAGCTTCATCGCCGACCTTTTTTTAGCATACCCTTGTCTTCCCCAAGAGAGAAAGCTTCACCGACTACGGAGAATGTCTTCTCCGACCTTCACGGAGCTCCCTTTCTACCTCTCTTTCCCGTTCATCATGGTGAGGAATGTTGCATTGTCATCCTCGCAGGCTCCCCCAATGGATCTTGAGACCTTTGTCCCACCACCGCCCGGCTCCGTTCCCCATCCGAGGTTGGTGCAAACGTCGGTGGAAGTGAAGAAAACCTACGACGAGTTGATGAAGCGGACGATAGAGCCCACTCTGTATGGCGACCGGGCCATCATCTGAGACTTGGGATCGGAGGACAACCTCAACTATGTCCTCCGTGGGCAAGTTGGGAGAACGACATCAACCCCAGTGGTTGTGAGTGGATCAAGGACTGAGTCTCCTTTCGGCTATTCAACCACAACTACAACCTCACGCTCGACCAATTCAACTCCATTTACAACTGGTAACATGCGCCTGAGTAGTACATACGACCAAACAATCGGTCTGACTACAACGCAATGTTTACACAGTTGGTGACCGCTCTGCTGGGCACAACGCTTAGCTACCACAACACTACCATTGTCGACTTCAAGCACCCATTCATGTGGATTCTCCACCGCATGTTGTGCAACACCATCTTTTCTCGTAGTGAACTGGTTATGAGAAAATTCTTGGAGATGGACCTTTACTTCCTCCACAAGCTTTTGATGAGGGAGAAGCTCAATTGTGGTGTGTTTTTATTGACACATGTGGTGGTCATGAAGAGGAGCACCAGACGTGCCCCTATTCACTTTGGGGGACTTATCACACCACTAGCCCTCTACCTTGGGCTAGAGCTCTCCTCGTTCCCTCCACTGGTCACCAAGAAGCCAATCAATATGCTCCACTTCACTTGCTCCAACCTTCTTACAATCCTTAATGGAGTGGTTAATGGTACAGGACACATCAACAAGGTGTACCAGGAGCGAGCACTTCCAGACCCCATCTTCGACTTCCAAGCAGGCCAACACTTCTGGTGCCCTATCATTGCCTTTGTGATTTAGAGGAAGAAGATGAAGCGAGAGACGATGACGACGCCTAGAAGGAGGAGGATGACGATGAGGAAGAGGAGGAGGAATCCACCATTCCTCTTCAATGACGAGTTTCTCTGCAAAAGCGTCCACGAAACTATGGAGCCTCCTCTTCTTCCCATCCACCGCCACCACAACCCTCCCATGACGGAGATGACCCCTACTCTATGCAGGGGATGTACACCATGCTCCAGACGATCTAGCAGTCCCAACAGATGATGAAGCAGTCACATCAGGCAGCTTTTACAGGGACCTAGGACACGCAGAACAGGCTATATGAAAATCAGCACACGATCTTTGAGAATGAACACCATCTCTTCACCAACCAGCAGCATGTCTACGACAGGTTGGGGAGGATAGAGCAGGAGCAGGAGTCATTCTACAATCACTATTGGAGCAGAGATTACTTTGGGGGATATCCACCACCACCGCCCATGCCTCCCTACGATCCCAACTTTCAGGGGCATTATCTAGAGTGGAACCCCCATACTCACCAGTACCTACCACACCCACCACCGGAGCAATAAAAGGGGTATCATTGTTCCACCTCTTAAGTTTAGATTTGAACTATGAGGCCATAGTTGAATTCAAGCTTGGGGGAGTGTTGGAACAACTTCTATGTAGTTTTTCTTTTTTTATTTCATCTTTAGTTTGTTTTTGCAATTTTCATCTTTCTTGTTAGCTTTCTTAATTTCAAGATTTTCAATTTTCTAGGATCCACTTTCTATCTAGTGTAACCAGTGGAGTTTAAATGTAATTGCATGTCATCTCAATGTTTTCATGAGGGGTTTAGGAGAAAATGAATTTGAATGAAAAATCTTTAAGAAATTGTAAGTTTGACTTGTTTGAAATTGTGTACATAACATAGGAAAGTAATTGGGTAGGTCAACTTTAAAACATATGATCACAATTGTACATCCTTGTGGTTCAAGAAATGAGGACATATATGGATGTTGAGCTTAAATTGACAAATGGTAACGAGACATTAATTTGAAGTGAGAGAGAGGAACCTCTTAGTTACCCTGTACACATGTCAGTAAGGAGGGACATATAATCTTTTCTAATGGTTCTGTCATTTAGTCATGTGATCTATCCACCTCACTTCAGTCACACTCCACCATAAGATCTAGGAGCACCTTACAAATTTTCATCTCTTGTTTGCATGTCATTTAGATAGGAGGATTGCATTATAGCTAGATTTTGCATAAAAAAATGAAAAAAATTGTAGATTAGTCATGCATGCACACATTCTAGAGTGCATGTCATTGTAGTTGCATAATTACTTTCATATAGTTGCATTTTGCATACTTTTGAGCATATAGGACATTATGTGCCTTATCTCTTCTGAAAAATAAGAAAAGTGGGGAACTTGTATTATACTCTCTAACAAGTAGATTATAATGCATCAATTGTAGTAGTTATGTGAAAATAAGCCCAAAAAAAATATTTTATGTATTATAAATTTTTGCTTAGTCAATTGAGGAGAATGAGGGCTTGAAAAAGGATAAAAAGAAGAGAAAAAAAAGTAAGTAGAAATCAGAGGGGGAAAACAACTTGTTTCACCTACATAATTGGAAGAATAAGCACATGATGTAGTTTTGTCGACATTTCATCTCACATTGAGATGGAATAGTAGAGAATGCATCATTCCACCTAAAATGTAGGCATTAGGTGATTTTCATATGCATATGCATCATTTAGGTTATTTTTGTTATTTTTGCATGTTAAACTGTATTGTGCTTTCTTTTCTTCCACAACTGCCCATTCCATCCACCTGTTGCTCAAAACGATAGGCCTTCCATGATTATCTCCTCCTTCTTGTGTATCAGGAGATTTGCTTCCATGTATATGGTAGTTAGGACATGAGCAACGTAGATAGGATATTACAAGATGCACCACGCCTGAATCGGAGGAATTTATTATATTATCTGCTTTATTTGTTGTGTTCATTGATTATGGGGTGGACATATCTCATGGATGATCATTGTCACCTTTAGGGTAGTTATCGTTTCGTGATTAGTGAGGGCCAGTATGTGCCTTGTAGGTGGGAATCATACTGTGATATCTTTTTATGCTAGTATGTTCTTTAGTTGACCCTTGCAATTTTATTCTATAGTTTTTTTGCTCGAGGACGAGCAAATTTCAAGCTTAGGGGAGTTTGATGCAGGGGTTTTGAGTCACTTTTATAGGCTAGTTTTACACTCTTTTTATGTGCTTATTAGTCATATTTTTCGTTAATATCACATGATTCAATTTCTTTAGCCTATTATCCTTTCCTGCCTTAAAATTGAGCATATTTTATTATATTTTTGTATCATTGATGAGATCCCATTGCTGACTTGGGTTTTTCTTGCATTTTCAGGTACCAAACAGTCTTGGGAGCATCGATACCATTGACGGTCCATTGATAGCATCGACAGAGCAACAGTAACAAAGTCGAAAAGAGAGTTAACTAGTAGATGTCATTGACCCATTGTCGATGGTCTCAAAAGTGCATCAGTGTGCCAGAAATCACCCCATTGATACCATCGATGAGAACGATCGATGGTATTGAGATGTCATCAGGCGACTTCCTAAAACTAAAGAAAGCATCGGTACCCTAAGGGGTTGATACCATCAACACCCCATCGATGGTATCGATGTTGTCGGATCAGAAACATATTCAACACGACTCCAATCGAACGATTGTGATCCTTTGGCGGCTGTAAGTGGTACCTATACCTAGGAAAATATGGCCCAAAGTTGTCATTCACGTTCTATTCCATTGCACGAGTCCCGGAGGATAGGAGAGAAAAGAACAGAGCCCATATATATGCCCCGGATGTTTCTACAGTCGTAGATGGATGATTCTTCCGACAAAAGGCTACAGAATGTGTGTTTCGGAACGAGGATCATCTGGATCTTCTCTGTTTTAGGGGTTACATCATATTTCCATTTGTTTCTCCATGTTTCTATCTTTCTTCTCCATGTATAATGTTGATATGAAGATGCAGGGCTAATCCCCTCTATCCTTAGGACCGGGAGTAGCACTGACAATCGATGTATGATAATTTTGTATTGATTATCATAATTTGTCTCACTTTCCCTTGACATGTTATCATGTTTTCATTGCAATTTACTATGCTTGATCACCATAGTTGATTTCTAATACCGGTAATTACTTCTGATGGAGGATTAGTGGTTGAAAAGGCATGATTAATACATTAATCAATAAATTCCTTAGACAAGGTAATGTACAATTAATGGTGGATACTCAGAAAAAATAATAAAAGCACCTAGTTCTAGGGTATAAGTTGCTACTGGCGCGGAACTGACCTAGAATTAGGTGGTGAATTGTATCGTGGAAGCAAGCAATTCTGAGTAAGGGCCATAATCAGGGAAAGAGAATGAATTATGTTAATTGTGTAGATTTGTGTGCAGTGAGACCTCACGGTGAAACCATAATCCTAAGGCTTCCTATTTAATTTAATTAAACTAAACATTTAATCATCATTCGCTTTTGCTTTCTTTTTGTTTTATTTTCTTTTTCAAAATCAAACTCAATTTTACCATCGGTCTAGCTGATTGTGACCAGTTAGTAGTAGTCTACTGAAATTTACGTTTCCCTAAGTTCGACTTGGGCCTCACAAGGCCTATATTACATTGATATGTACACTTGCGTTTAACACACGATAAAATTGTGTCAGTAGGCCCGGATAAAGCCAATCAAAGTTTTGACATTGTGATGCTTGTAGAATAACAACAATTTGATGAAGAGATGTCTTTGGAAGTGGATGAGAAAGAGATTCACTACAAGGATGCCTTGAGAATCACAAGGAAGTGAAAGAAGTCAAGAATTAATAAGTCCGATTAAAGGTGTAAAATTTAGCGCTAGTGGGAGGCAACCCACATGGTTTGAGATTCTCGAACCTTAATTTTTGATACTTTTGTTTTATTTTCACACAAATACACACACACACTTGCGTTTAATAGTTATTTTTTAGTTTTGATGACATGGCAGGTGGTAGGTACTAGCGAGAGAAGGATTAAAGTTGATTCATGGCCATTAAGGCAAATTTGTGGTAGAATACCAAAGAAAAATGCAGTTTTTGATTTTGAGTTGAGAAAGTTGAAGGAAGAACCCCAACACAGACGTGGAGCTCGACCACAACTGTGACATAAATGGATAACCATGGGCGTGGCCTCCTTCCACGGTCGTGGGTTTTATTTCATAAAATTTGCAAATATGTCATGGTTTTGACGAATGGCCACGGTCGTGACCACCTACCACGGCCGTGTCGATGATGCATGGTCATGACCGTGGCCAGCTGATGCATGGGTTTTGAGTCACTTTTATAGGCTTATTCTATATCTATCTAATGCACGTATTTGTCATTTTCTTCATTATATTTGCATAATTTACTATAGTTGGACTTTAAACTCTATTTGCATCAAATTATACTTATTTATCATATTTATATGATTTTATATAATGCTCGGACTTATGCACATGTTTCGGCACTTTTTTAGATACTTTTGCACTGTCCAGAGTCAATACCATCGACCCTGGTGTCGATAGTATCGACATTTCATTAGGAATCAACCCCGAAACTCGATTTTGGAAGGAAATATCAACATCATGGTCGATACCATCGACATGGGTGTTGATGGTATTGACAACATCGGGATCGGCCGAATTTCTGCACTAAAACGGAGCGTTCTAATCAGATGGTTGGGCTTTTTTGGTGTCGTAAAGTATTCCTATGACATAAGGAGAACACGACCAGCCATAGGGGGGATCTCATATCGTGATGCATGACATCCAATAAGGAGAGAGAGAGGAGACAAGAGTCGAAGGCCGGCAATCGGGCGATCTAGGCACCTCCGACGGGCGATTGTGCTGCCTGCAAACTGCACGTTTCTCGAGGAGGATCTCCAGGAACACCTTCATATCATGGGTTAAATGAGTTTTCTCCATGTTCCCCACATTTTTCTTCTCTACTCCTATGTATTCTCCATTTTTAACCATGTGGGGCTAATCCCCTTTATCTTTAGGGTCGGGATTAGCCCGGGTAATCATTGTATGATACTTTTTACATAGTTTATCATAATTTGTCTCTTAAATATGTGGTATGATGTTGTTTTCTCAATTACATCATTATGATTGATCACCCTAATGATAATCTAATACCTTTAATTACTTTGAAAGAAGAATTAAAGGTTGAAAAGAGACGATAATCACATTAACTAATAAATCCTTTGAACAAGGCAATGTGCAGTTAATGGTGGAAACCTAGAGTATGATCTTCATGCACCTGATCTAGGGTATAGGTTACTATAACCGTGGAACCAACCTATATTTAGGTAGTGAATTGCATCACAAAAGCGAGCAATTCTGACTACAAGCCACTACCCCGAATAGGAGACAAATTAGGACAATTGTGTAGGAATTAGTACAACGAGAACCTACGGTGAAACCGCAATCGTAAATATTCCACCTTTAATTGATTAAACCAACCATTTAATCGATTGTTTTGCTTTCTTATATTTTTCTCTTCTGTTTTCAATCAACTCTCAAACCATTTTAATCGGTATAGCTGATTGCGAACAGTTAGTAGTAGTATACGGAAATTCACGTTTCCCTGAGTTCGACTCGGGCCTCACAAGGCCTGTGTTACATTGATGTGTGCACTTACATTATACGTACGGTAATATTTGTGTCAAGTTCTTGGCACCGTTACCGGGGAAACGGTGAATTTTAGCACTATGAGTGTTGTGAGCGGCCATACTAGGCCATTTTAAATTCTTATAAATTTTCTTTTAATATATTTTGAACTGAATTGCAAATCTTATTTATTGTTTTAATTATTAATATTGGTTTATACACTACTATTTGATATTTCAGGTACTAGTAAAGTAATAATGGATGACGGAGTAGCACATGAGGAGCAGACGATCTGGGAGAAGATCAAGGCTTCTCCTCCTCTGCATCTAATGGGCCAATCAAGAGGCTGGCCATCAATATTCCTAACTACAAAATTGATCCAGGGCTAATAAATTTGGTCAAATATAATGCATTCCATGGGCTGAAGAATGAAGATCTGGTGACCCACATCAGCATGTTCATGGAAAACTGCGATAAGATTGACAGGTTCCCACAAGAGACACTCTACATGAAACTTTTTCCCAGTTCTTTTGTGGGCAATGCTTGGGAATGACTGCACAATCTGGATGACGGGCATGTTGAATCTTGGGATCACATGCTTGAGGTGTTCTTTGAGAGTTTCTTTACGCGGTAGTTGTGTTGGGATGGAGAACAGTATGCACATTGGTACAACCTCAATACAAGTTCGGGGTCCCAATCTTACAGAATGGAGGAAGATGAAGATGATAGTGATTAGGCAGTGGTAGAGACGATGCCTGAGGAAGAGGATGTTCTGGCACTTTTGAAGGCGGATAGATTGAAGGCTTAGGAAAGGCCGTTGTACGAGTGTCCTATGTAGAGGACACAGGCCAAGAAAGATCTCTCTCACATACCCAGAGTACATGACAAGGAGAGTCGTCCACACTAGATACGGGTGTGAGAAAGTCATTAATGATCTAGGAATCAAATAAGTAGTGGAAATAAATATAAAGGAAATGGGGCTATGGAATGTTCTTTTCACCCCCCAAACATCGTACCCCACTTTGACTCAAGAGTTCTTTACCACCCTCGAGAAGACAAAGGTGAGAGGTAGTGAAGCTATCAAGCTTGCCATGATGGGAAACATGTACACCCTCACATCTACTGAGTTGAACTGTGTTTTTGTGCAAAATCTTGAAGAGGCCAAGAAGATGGATAACAACCAACTAGAAAAAGAGGTAGATTTTGATTATGCACATTTTTGGAAAACTCCAACAGGCAGTGATGATTACAATGCAGGGAGGTCCAAAACTACCGTGATAAGCAATATCCTACTCTGTTATGTGCAAAAGGTCTTAGCAAATACCATTATGGGACAATATGATAAACAAGGCTCCATTTCTCAAAAAGATATGTTTGTCTTGATGGAAATGAACCAAAAATGGTATATAGACCTTAGAGTGCTACTGATTGATCACACAAGGTCCATACCCTTCAAGAGTACAAAACCTTTTGTTATGGGAGGGTCTGTAACCTCAATTACACTCGCATTGGGGTATGATATTTTTGGGTTTGAATACACATATGAGGCAGAGTTTGTTAACCTGAACAATCTTATGCGCTCATACACTATCAAGATGAATGACAAAAGGATGATATATCACACAAGTAGTGCGCCCAAAACTGAGCTTGAGATACCATACCACACGGTGCCACTTCTATCAATGTTAGGGGTCTTCTATAGACTGGGGGAAAAATGTTGAAATGGCAGCAAGAAAACCCATGAGAGACATACACTAGGGGAGCCACTACCGCACAAGAATATATAGATGAATCAATTGTGCAAGGGCAGGAACAAGAAAGTGAAGGACACAGGAAGCCCGGAAGGACAAGAAGGAGGGATGAAGGAAAATCCCAATTGCATCATCCCTCAACAAACACCTATGACATGTCCACCATCTAGGTGCAACTTGAGTGTATTCAGAAGACACAGAGTGATATATAGTTGATCCAGCAATACATGTGGCAAGACTAACAACAAATGCACCACCAGGTCAACCACTTGTATCACTACCACCATGCCCAAGCGGTAAGAAACCCCATATGAGGTGGAGGTTTTTGGGGTGGCATAGATGGATATCCAGAGACATACCCTCCATGCCAGGATGACTACTGGGGACATTACTACCAGCATCCTCCTACAGGCTCAGCTCCTGCTCCAGATCCTCCTCACTCGTCTGACCAGCAGCCATAACAGCCATGACACTCACCCTATCTACCCTAAGCTATAGTTTCATGCTGAGGACAAAATTATTCTAAAGTTTGGGGTGGGTAGGGCGGTATGCGCCACCCTCTCTCACTTTTAGTGATTTTGTTCCACCTTTTCCATCTAGATTAATTTTCCTATTCTTTCTCATGTTTTTATTGCATCTTTGCATAGTGTATGTAGTTACTTTCTTGCATATTTGCCTTTTTTTAAAAACAAATTCCCCTTTTTGCCGTGCACTACATTTCATGTAGATTTTTGGTATTTTTTGCGTGTTTTAACTAGTATTTTCCTATTTTTCTACTTTAAATCCAATAATGTAGGTTTAGATGTGATTGAAGGCAAATGGGCACCATTTTGGCCAATTTTTCCCAAATTTGAATGTTCTTACCCAAAAAGAATGTTTTGACTCAATCTCCATTGTTTGAAATAAATTTTTTAATCCTTTGACAAATGCATGTTATTTTCTAAGATTTTATTGCTATATGGTCCTGATTGTTGACTTTTTACATGTGTACCACTTCTCTCAAAGTTTGTGAAAGTCTCGGTTGAATCATGAATTGAGCAAGCTACAAACGCTTAAATCCAATGGAAGCACTTGGTAGAAATGGGAATTTCATGTTGATCTATTATGTGGTGTGACATCATTTGATGAAGTGTTGGATTAGCTTTCATGCATGAGATCTTATGTTGAAGACTACACTAATGACCCCTCCTTGATATGACTATTCTTTCACCATCTTCATACCTTTGCGCCTCATGAAAAGATGCCAAAGTGCACATAGCAGCCGTGGCCACCCCCAAAAGTTTGGGGTGGCCACATCTCCACCTCCCAACTTCACTCTATCGACCATATGCCCTATCTACACTAAGGGAAAGGAAAAAGAAAAGAAAAAGAAAAGAAAAAACAAAATAAAAGGATGCTCTTGTTTAAGAGCATTCAAATAAAGAAAAGATGAGTGTGTAAAAACACTCCAAAATCGTACCGCAATCCTTTCTTCCTTTTGACACCCATTGAGCTAGAAAACATCAAATCTATCTTACTTTACCCTTTTCTATAGCCGTGTGGGTCATTTAGTGTGGTTTGAGACATAAGAGTAAATGCATGAAAGCAAAACAATACTCCTAGTCATATTTGATTAACACCAACATGAAACGGTTTACTAGGAATGACATGAAGGACATATGGACAACTTGTGTATTCTATGCTTTATATTTGAAGTTTGTATGATCAATGCTCATTTTATGATTGGGATGTGAAAGAGGAAATGAGAGAGGTGGAACACATTCACTTAGTCACTTCTAAGACCATGTAGTCAATAATTTTCTGTTGCTATGCATTTTCCATTCTTTTATATTGAATGAAAACTGAAAAGAGAGATTAAGTTATAGCATACTTGAGGACAAGTATGTTTCAAGTTTGGGGTGGTGATGTAGCCCTATTTTAGTGCTCCATATTGTGTCATTTTGTACTTAAACCACATCTAAACATGTTAGATTACAAGCTATTTCCCCTAATATGTTTATAATTTCCAAATGAGCTTATGGATGCTCTTTGCATCATTTCCAGGTACTTGGACCATGATTAGGGTGAATACGAGAGAAGGAAGGAGTCCTAGGGTTCCTCCACTCATGGAAGGGTCCAAAGAAGGCCCCAAAAGCTCTCTAAAACTACCTTCAATTGATAAGGATTAACATCAATCAAAGAAATCTGATGTGATGATTTTGCGTCGCATTTATAGACTTGTTTTACTTGTGTTTTATGCATTTATTGATCATTTTGGTGGTTAATATTGCATAATTCATTTACTTTAGTCTATTACCCTTCTTAGTGTCAAATTTCCTTTATTTTATTATTTACAGCATAAATGATAATAATAATAGGTTTTATCTCAGATTATGTGTTTTTGATTTGCAATTTTAGGAAAAACGCATATTTGCAGCTGTCGATACCATCGACGGCTGTCGATACTATCGACACAGCCACAGGCAGCCAGCCGCAAGGAGCAGCACAGAGTCGATAAAATCGACAGGGAAGCTGATGGTAGAGAAGTACCTTCAGGTTGTTGGTGAGCAGAAAGTCGATACTATCAACCCAAAAGTCGATACTATCGACACATGGAGTTTCAACGATGGAAATGGGATAAAACTGACGCATAAGGGTGTCGATACCATCGAACCGCGTTGATGGTATCAAGTCAGCATTAGGCGCACTGACGAAGAGAAAAGAAGACTTGCCGATATCGCGTAGTGTAGATACCATCGACCCGCATTGATGGTATCGACACTGTGAGATCAGAGTTTGCTTTAGATCAATCGAAATCTAACGGCTGTGATATTTTTGCAACCTAACTCGGTGATTATACCTAATTTCGGCGGACAAGAGCAGGGCATCATGTCATTAGCCACTGCACACGTCCCGAGAAGGTGTGGAGAGAAGAACGGAGCCCAAAAGCATGCCCCGGCCATTGCGGAAGCCAAAGAAGATGTTCTCCACCGCCTAAAGGTTGTAGATCATGCATTCTATGCCGAGGAATGATTGGATCTTCTCCGTTCAGGGGTTTCATTACTTATTCACATTTTTCTCCATGTTCCCCCTTTCTTCCACCATGTTTTGCTCTGAGATGAACATGCAGGGCTAATCCCTTTTGTCTTTAGGACCAGGAGTAGTCCAGGGAAGCATTGTATGACATTTTTATCATAGTAATTCATAATTTATCTCTTAAATCCGTGGTATGATTTCATTTTCTCAATTATATTATAATGCTTGATCGCCATAATGATAATCTAATTCCTTTAATTACTTTGAAAGAATAATTAACGGTTGAAAAGAGACAAAATTCACATTAATTAACAAATCCCTTGAATAAGGTGATGTAAGGTTAATGGTGGAAACCCAGAGGTCGATTTTAATGCACCTAGTTTAGGGTATAGGTTACTACGACAGTGGAACCGACCTAGACGTAGGTAGTGAATTGTATCACGACAGTGGGCAATTCTGACTATAGGCCACTGCTCGGATTGATAGATGAACCTAAATTATTATATGGAAATTCATACAATGAAAACTCACGGTGAAATCACAATCCTAAAGATCTCCATTTGAATTGATTAAACTAAACCTTTAATCGATTGCTTTGTTTTATTTTATTTTCTTTTATTTTTAAAACAACTCTCATAACCTTTTTATTGGTCTAGATGATTACGAGTAGTTAGTAGTATTCTACCAATAATTTAGTGTCCCTGAGTTCGACTCGGGCCTTACAAGGGCCTATACTAATTTGACGCGAGCACTTGTGTTATACACACGGTAAAATCATGTCAAAATCCATGAATGATGAAGTTTGAAGTCAAATTGCCTACTGCATACCCCAACATGGTCATGGGCATACCCCCACAGTCGTGTCTTTTTTGGTGAAGAATCCTAAAAATCAACAGGGACTTACACCCAACTTACCATGGTCGTGGCCATCAAACACGGCCGTGGCCCATTGAAGATACCACGGTCGTGGTCATCCACACGGACGTGGCCAACAGAGAAGAAAATGATTGTGGTCTCCCCACACGGCCATGGGAATTTTGTGCAAGATCCCCATAATCAACACAGAGTTGCACTTGAACACCCACAGTCATGGCCATCCACCACGACCATGGCCTTCGAAGATCAAATAACCCATGTTGCTTCCCAACGAACAAGTCCCCCTCCTCCAAAATGGTTGTGTTACTCAGCCACGACTGGGGTGCTACTCACCCAACATGACTGTGGCACTCCACCACAACCGTGGTCATCTCTTTACTTGCATTCACACCACACGTTTCCATACCATGATCATGTCCACTCTCCACGACCATCCCATACTACCCCCACCACAGTAGTGGCTCATCAACATGATCGTGGTAACCAACCAACCCTACCAAATTTTTACATTATTTTTCCTATTCTACCCCCACTTTCCCTAGTGCTTCCCCATTACCTATGTATACATAGGTGGGGGTTGGGGCACAAAGGTTAGCTACCCTATAGCCCCCCCCCCCAGCCTCCATCACTCCTCTCCACCTACTCCTTGAGCATTTAGTGAATTTCCCTTGCATTTATTCTCTCCACCCACCATTTCCATCTCTGTTTCACCTTGGAAACCTAGTTTGCTAGGTTTTCCTTCATAATCCCCATATCTTCATGATCATCTACACCCTTAGAGGAGAGAGGACGTCCCCAATAGTAAGGAGGTGAAGAAGAAGGCTACTTCCCTAAGCTCCATGGAGTTTCTTCTCCTTCTTCCCCTTTCTTTTGCCATTTCTTTAATTATGTGTAGCTAAGCCCCTAGTGGTGGGTTGTTTGGGGAAAAAATGTGAATTTGATACGATGTTGGGGGAATTTTGTCTTATAATGAACTCGTTTTTATCTATGATGATTGCTCCATGCTTTTGTATCTTATCCTATTACCATGCTTGTGATTTATGCTTTTTTCTTTTAATTTCTTGTTCGATACTACTTGATGATACCATGTTTCTAGGAGAATTGGGATGCATGTATGTCTCTTAGGTGTGATTCCTAAGTCCCAATAGGGGATCCCTAACCAGTCCCCTTTGTTCCTACATGCCTATCTCCTCACCTACTACTTGATATGAGACCAAGGTTACTAGTATAAGTGGGATTGATAT
This sequence comes from Alisma plantago-aquatica, assembly GCA_963693085.1. Taxonomy (NCBI): domain Eukaryota; kingdom Viridiplantae; phylum Streptophyta; class Magnoliopsida; order Alismatales; family Alismataceae; genus Alisma; species Alisma plantago-aquatica. Next base: position 725,849,896 of record OY856410.1, on the reverse strand, counting down.
GATTGCCTAGGGTTTTCTAATGGCTAGTGGCATGAGGTCAAATACCCTCATCTCTACTCCCATCTCTACCCTTAGCTCTCAATTGCTCAATACCACTTATCCTAGAAACCTATATTCGGATAATCCTATTAAAATTACACCTAACAAGTCTTCCACAGGGTACATTCTAATAGCATTTGCCTTATTGTTTGGTTTGGTAATCTAGATGAAATATGAGAACCATGTGTGTCCAATAACCTCCCCCAAAAAATATTGAAGTTACATCCCCAAATGGCCCACCTGTGTTAATCGTCTTGTTTAAAACTCAACTTGCTATTCTCACTTGCTTATGCTAGTATAGTCTAGTTGTTCTTGCTTAACTTAGTCAACTACTCAGTTTGATAGTTAGGGTTAATTTAGATGCTTTCTTGCTTTAGTGGTCAGCTTAGATTCTAAATTTCTTCTTGCTCTTCTAATGTAGTGTAACTTACCTTTGCTCTTGCTTAGTTAGTTGGTTAACCTAGATTGTTAAACTTGCTTGTTTAAGATAACTTAGGTTTAATTCTACCTTTCTTGCATGTACACTTAGATTAATCATCAAACACAACCAGTTTAAAACCCTTCAACCCTAGACTCTACATTAGGAACATAGCCAACTCTAGCCTAGATCTTGTTCCCCCTCTATCCCTGAGGACCGACCCATACACTTGCCAATAACCTATACTACAATAGTACCACGTGCACTTACGGGTGATCTACTGTGATCGACTTGGTTAGGGATAATACAAATTTTGAAAGTTCCCACGCGTGTGTTTGAGTCTCGTGGAGTGTATCTAGCCACCCTTAGTTATCTAGTGTTTAAGCCTTTGGCTCAGACGCACCAAGCTTTCTGTTGGGGCTACATCTTGTGCCATTTTGTACTTAAATCACATCTAAACATGTTAAATTACAAGTTGTTTCCCCTAATATGTTTATCATTACCAAGTTCACTTATGGATGCTCTTTGCATCATTTTCAGGTACTTCGACCATGATTAGGGTGAATGAGAGAGAAGGAAGGTGTCCTAGGGCTCCTTCACTCATGCAGGGGTCCAAAGAAGGCCCCAAAAGCTCCCTCAAACTACGTTCAATGTCTAAGGATCAACATCAAGCAACAAAATCCATGAATGATGAAGTTTGAAGTCCAATTGCCTACTGCAGACCCCAACACGGCCGTGGGCATATCCCCACGGTCATGTCTTTTTTGGTGAAGATTCCTCAAAATTAATAGGGACTTGCACCCAACTTACCACGTCCATGGCCATCAAACACAACCGTGGCCCATTGAAGATACCATGGTCGTGGTCATCCACAAGTCATGGCCAGCAAAGAAGAAAACGGTTGTGGCCTCCCCACACGGCCGTGGGAACTTTGTGCAAGGATCCCTAGAATCAACACGGAGTTGCACTTGAACGCCCACGGTCGTGGCCATCCGCCACGGTTGTGTCCTTTGAAGATCAACTCACCTGTGCTGCTTCCCCGCGATCAAGTCCTCCTCCAAAATGGCTGTGTTACTCAGCCACGGTCGTGGTGCTACTCACCCAACACAACTGTGGCACTCCGCCATAGTCGTGGACACCTTTTTACTTGCACTCTCACCACCCTTTTCCATACCATGCCCATGTCCACTCTCCACAATCGTCCCATACTACCCCCACCACGGTCGTGGCCCATAAACGCGGCCGTGGTGACCAACTAACCCTACCAATTTTTTACACTATTTTTTTGATTCTACCCTCACTTACCCTAGTGCTTCCCCACTGCCTAGATATACATAGGTGGCAGCTGGGGCACAAAGGTTAGCTACCCTATAGCTGCTCCCAGCCTCCATCACTCCTCTCCACCTACTTCTTGAGCAATTCCTGCATTTCACATGCATTTATGCTCTCAACCCACCATTTACATCTCCATCTCACCTTGGAAACCTAGTTTTCTAGATTTTCCTCCATAATCTCCTAGAATTTCATGCTCATATGCACCCTTGGAGGAGAGAGGACGTCCCCATTAGCAAGGAGGTGAAGAAGAAGGTTGCTTCCCCAAGCTCCATAGAGTTTCTTCCCCTTTCTTTTGCCATTTCTTTGATTATGTGTAGCTAAGCCCCTAGTGGTGGGCTATTTGGGGATAAAATGTGACTTTGATACCATGTTGGGTGGATTTTAGCTTGTAATGAACTCATTTTTATCGATGATGATTACTCCATTCTTTTGTCTCTTATCTCATTGCCATGCTTGTGATTTATGCTTTTTGCTATTAATTGCTTGTTTGATGGTGCTTGATGATACCATGTTTCTAGGACAATTGTGATGCATGTGGCAATCTTAGGTATGACTCCTAGGTCCCAATAGGGGATCCCTAGCTAGTCTTCTTTGTTCCTACATGCCTATCTCCTATCCTACTACTTGGTATGAGACCTAAGCTACTAGTATACGTGGGATTGATGTGATTACCTAGGCTTTTCTAAAGGTTAGAATGGCTAGTGGCATGAGGTCAAATACCCTCGTCTGTACTCCCATCTCTACCCTCATCCCTCAATTACCCAATACAACTTATCTTAAAAACCTAGATTTGGCTAATCTTATTAGAATTACACCTAACCCTAGTCTTCTACTAGTAGTATAAGGTACATTCTAATAGCATTTGCCTTATTGTTTGGTTTGGTAATCTAGATGAAATATGAGAACCATGCTTGTTCAATAACCTCACCCACCTAATATTGAAGTGACATCCCCAAACGGCCGACCTAACTTAATCATATTGTTCAAAACTCAACTTGATTTGTTCACTTGCGTATGCTAGTATAGTATATATATTCTTGCTTATCTTAGTCAACTGCTCAGTTTTGATAGTTAGGGTTAATTTAGATCCTTTCTTACTTTAGTGGTCAACTTAGATTCTAAATTGCTTCTTTCTCTTCTAGTGTAGTGTAACTTACCTTTTCTCTTTCTTAGTTAGTTGGTTAACCTAGATTGTTAATCTTGCTTGTTTAAGATAACTTAAGCTTAATTCTACTTTTCTTTCCTATCCACTTAGATTTATCATCAAACAAACCCTTTTTGAAACCCTTCAACCCTAGACTCTACATTGGAACATAGACAATTCTAGCCTAGCTCTAGTACCCCTCTATCTCTGAGGATTGACCCCTACACTTGCCAATCACCTATACTACAATAGTACCCCGTGCGCTTGCGGGTGATCTATTTGGTATTGTGATTGACTTGGTTTGGGCTAATACCAATTTTGAAAGTTCCCACACGTGTGTTCAAGTCCTGTGGAGTGCATCTAGACACCCTTAGCTAGCTAGTGTGTACGCCTCTGGCTCGGACGCACCAATAGACATCAACACAACTGTGCTGAGTACGTTGGAAAACATATATAATTACAGGTTTAAGAACATATATTGCTTGGCAAAATCATAAAGTAAATAACAAGAACTAAGCATAAACATTAAAGACGTTCTAATTAGCATGAAAGTATGTTTTATGTTCATTTCCATTATACCAACAATATCATAAGACCTTTAACAATCTTCTCAATAGAAGGGGTCTGTGAGGGTGGTCAATATTAGCTATCCTATTTCAACATGGGAGACTACAAGACTAAATGACAAGAGTTAACCCTATTTATAAGGGAGATCAAGGCCATTTCCAAGAGCTAACCCTTGTATCAACATAGTCTGACCTATCATGACTACTCAAGTAGGACTCCCAACCTTGTGTCTTTACACTGAGAATATAGGCAGGTACACAAGGTTTTATAATGGACATCTATCGTTATGTTTTCAAGTTTTCTCAACATGTAATCAAGACATCTTATATTTCACACATACAAGCAATTTCAGTACCACTAGTTTGGCCAATAGGAGGATAAAGAGTACCTTGATTTGAGGAAACTAGCATTATACAACATGATTAGATCTTTGAAAAGAGTCCATCAAAGAGATCCTGACATTACAAGCAAGTGTGATATGTAAAAATAAAAACATTTAGGTCATCTTAAACATATTCATCAAGGGTGGATGTTTCACCTAATCTAAGTTCCATTTATCACAATGATTGATTTTGACATCCCCAAAGTTCACGCATTATTCATCATTGAGATACATACTAGAACACATATCATATTATTTAGAGTGAAGCATCCTAGCAAGCTTAGAGATTTCCAACTTAAGTTTCATGATTATAATAGGGAAATCATAAGATTTGAATATGACTAATGTTTAAATCATCATATAACCCATTTGAGACATATTTACTCATTTCCATGCAAGATGGTTATCCTAGAGTACAAGATAGATCAAGATATATTTTGTGTCACAAATATCAACATATTATTGATTTGATTACATAAAATAGCAAGGGTGATCATTAAGGTGGGTTTTGTACAAGATTAAATATCCAATTTTGCAACATGCACATTAGGTCACATTCAATGTCCTGTTAACGTTACTTGGGTATACTAGTGAGAAATAATGATTCATAAATCATTTAGGTGATCAAATCATGCAAAGTTATTGATATATATATCAAAGATAACAATTTGAAGTTCATATAATCACTTCAAGCATCTATTCAATGACCTTTAGCATTAAAGTCTATATTAAATACATATTTCATGATGCATTTCATAAATTAGAATCATTCATAGAGCATAGCATGATCAAGTTCTATTCATATAGTACAAGATATAATATGTAACTGATCACGGTCATAAAAGTCAAGTGAGATCAATATGTGATCATGGTTGAGCAATTAATCGCCAATAATATGTAAAAGATATCAATTTGGTGCCATTTTCAACATAACTAGATATACAAGTGGAATTAGGCTCCGAAATTATGTACATTGGATAGAACTCGAGTAGATAAATTTTCATATATAATATGTCTCATTTTGAGTTACTAATGATTTTATACAAATTTTGCAAGATCAAGACATATATATGTGAGAGGAAGAGAATATACCCTAGGGGTGGCGACGTCCCATCTAGTGATTGGTTGGTGCATGTGGGCCCATACCAGTTGAGGTGTGACTCGACATCTTCTTTTGAATGTATCAAACTTGAAAATGAGAGTAAGAGGGTGAGTGGGTGCTTGGACCCGCACGATCTGTTTCCTTGGCTCGAAGGACCATCGTGATCCTCAAACACAATCAACGGTCACATGAACTAGCCCTTCTTCTTGTGCGGGGATACTAGTCTACCAGCCTGGGTGAGGCACCTCCTCCACAAGGTCATCAAAGAGTGGTGGTGGCAGAGAGCTGGGCACACTCGAGGGTCAGAAACCCACCTCCCAAGCTTGTCCTAGACCTTCGAAGTCAAATGGGAGCTCATCTATCGTCGGGGTAGTGTGAGGTGCAAAGCCCCAAAGTTGGCCACCATTGCAGTGTCGACAAGCTTCAAGGAAGAAGGATGGGTTATGGTGTGTGAAAAAGGTTTAAGAGAGTGAAACTAAAATAAAGATCCATGCAGAGCCAAATGAACAAAAAAGAGGGCTCAAGGGGTTGCGGACGCACCTTCTCAACATGGTTGCGGCCATGGTCACCGTCTATGACTGGAGGGTGTCCCATGCCCCTCCCATATCTTGTTTTGATATAGAAAAGTAGGGGTGAGGTTTGGAGGATGAGAGGAAGACTTTGGAAACCTCAAAAGTCTTGGAAAACTACTGTGGCATCATGCCACTTGCTTGGCCGAGTGCTTTGGGCACTAGTGAGTCATGTTCAAAGGTAGGAGACGACTGTGGGTCATGCGATCTGGATGGGTGATCAACAATTATTGGGTTGGTGCTCTAGGTACACTGCCATATGATGCCATATGGGTGTGCCTCTCTTGGGTTGAACGAAGGGAGAGAAAAAGGGATGAGGCTCATGGACGAGAAAAAGAAGAGAAAAGGAGTTTAAAAGGCTAGAAAAGAGGCAAGAGCAAAAAGGCTATATCTTCCTCATTGCTTATCCGATTTGGGTGAAATCTGCACCATTAGATCCTAAATTTCATAATCTATATAATACATAATGTTTTAGATCAACATAAACAAGTTTAGTTTTAGGAAAAATTAAAAACTTAATTGATGTGTAAAAAATCACTAACAATTGCGTTATTGATTTTCAAATTGCAATTGACCAATCATGTCTCATTAATCGAGCAAAAGTGATAGATAATTCATGATTAGGTATGTCATTGAGTCAAATACAGTGTGTTATGAATAAAGGTGAGCTTCGTTGGAGGAGAGAGAAAAACCAAGTTATTACATCCTCCCCACCCTAAAAGGAATTTTGTCCCCAAATTTTAGGCAAATCCTCAAATGATATAGGGACTTCACATTCCATATCATATCCATTATATACTTCACATCTCGACATCTTTCAATCATCAATATTATATCAATATCAAGATACCAAACATTAAAGTCTAAACATAGCCACTCTTCCACTGCGCTACTCTGATACAATTGATTATCAAAAGATCACAAACTTAGAGAGATCACCTTTTTAGGTCCAACAAATAGGACTATTTTATTCAAGAGTAAAGCATGACTTTCAATACCAACATTTAGGGTCAACTTCTACATTGGCCCGAGGTGTGGTTACACATCCTTGATTGAGATTTCATATTTTATCATTTTGAGACTAACAACATATTTCAATATCGTGGTTTTGTATCAAAATCAAAGGAAAGTCCCACCCTAGTCCACATTAGAGCTTATCCCTAAGTCATAAATCAAGCTAATCAACAGAATCATTATTTCAAAAAGTTTAGAGATTTAGGAACATGAAAGTCATTAATTACATATGGAGGGTGATCTCAAGATTCAAATAGGGTGATCATAGGATTCAAATCAACATTGATATGAGTTGTCATTATTCAAGATTTTGCAAATCAATATCGAGAGTCATGATTTTGGACAAAAAAAGTAATAGGTCTAAAATTGTGAAGCTAGGGTATAAGATCCCTAACTAGACCATAGGTGTGATCGTTCATCCATAAGCAACAATCAAGAAATATTTCATGGTATCAATATCAATTTCATTGTCATGGTATTCAAGGTAGATGAATGACCTAGACCTAGGTTGTTCTGGGAACTTAACCACGATCTATAGTCAACTTCATTATATTTAAAGATCATTATCAAATCAAGATTCAATGTCAAGTTTCAATATCATCCCATGATTCAATATCATCCCAAGATTTGACCTATTAGAGACTTAGGTTAAGAGATCAAATAAGTAAGAAAGGGGTTACCTTTCCAAACTCTAAATAATAAAAAAAGTGAAAATTTAGAGGCAATCATAATAGGGATGTGACATAGGTTAGGGGAGTCTTGAAACAAACTACCACCCTAATCTAGCACATTTGTCCTCATTACATTTCAAGTCTATCAAATAGGAAGAGCATACTTTATTGATTTGTATTCCACAAGGTCGTGAGGTCAAAGCTCATAATCATAAATGTTCGGATAACGATGTATACTTTAGAATTTTGAGACAAACATCATATATCAAATAGGAAGAGCAAACATGGTTCGAGATTCCATATATTTGTGGTCATAATGTTATCCCTTCTATTTATAATTAAGAGGAAGGGGTTATAAACGAAAATAGAGAACTCAATATAGGCTCTTTAAATGTTTTTAGAATTTCATGATCGAGATCTCATATATCTCATAATATTCAAAATCAAGTTTAACAAAGAGGCATTGTACTCAATGGGGGATTTTCCTCTTGTATCAAAGTTTTCATTATGATGTCAAGATTCCGTAGTCATAGTCATTTAAAAGGCATGATCATGAAATATGTCAACAAATAGGGGAAACATTTACCTAATTATGTTTGAGGTTTAATCAACAACAGGGATGCATGGAATTAATCAACATGGACCTCATCAACAATGAGGTATAACTCATGAGTTCTCCTTATTTCATCATATTAAGGATCATTATTATTTACCTCAAACATAGGAAGCACATAGGACATAATTGGAGAAATTGATTTTTATATGATGTGAGATGTTATACATGAGTATTGAACTTTAAGGGTACTTTAATTAATCATAATCAAGTTTTCAAATTAAGGTCAGATCATGACATCATTATCATATTAATCACATTTTACTAATTCCTTCAAATTTTATATTTCCCATAATAAGCTATCCATAATCGAGAGGGCAAATGATTAATTGTCATGAGAGATCACATGATGATATGAGAAACTAATTAATCATAATCTAATGGGTGGCTTAGGGTAGTCCTCAGAGAAGAGATGAGATACCAGAAGACTTATTAAGATTTTTAGGGGAAAATTCTTAATTCAGTTTTGGATTCACTTCTTCCAGGTAGGAATACAAGGGACACCTCAACCACCGTAGTTAGGTGGATAGGAGGTGCATCGACCCCCATGTAGTGACCTACCTAGACACCTTAGATTCACCATTAATGACTTAGGTTTTCCCAAGGTTCATACAAGTTGGGTTATTAAACACGCATATAGGATATGCGATTACTCTAATACCATCTATCACAAAACCGTTTGTTACCCAAATCCTCACTCCTATTGTCTAGAAAGACAAAGGTGAGAGGACTTGAGTGTTCGTACTTAGGATAGATCACATAATATATGTATGAATAAAACCACAAACAACAACTAAGGTATGGGACAAGAAAGCATAGAATAATTCTAAACTAATACCTGAAAAAATATTAAGTCCCATAAAGCAACCATGTGTATTCCATTTTCATAGCATTATATATCATCAGAGTACGATCAGATTATCATAAGTGGGGAATAATTGATCATCATTAGAGATTCATAGTGTACCTATTACCTGAAATTAGAAAATGGGTACTCATTAGCACAAGTGTGCTAAGTATGCTGGCAAACATATAAAATCATAGGTTGAAGAACATATGTTGGTTGGAAAAAGCATAAAATAAATAACAATAATAAAGAAACAACATTAAATAAATTCTTATTAGCATGCAAGTGTGTTTTATGTTCATTTACATTACACCAACAATATCATAAGGCCTTTGACCAGCTACTCAAAAGAAGGGTTCCGTGAGGGTGCTCAAGATTGTCTACCCTATTTCAACATGGGAGACTACAAGACTAAATGTCAAGAGTTAACCCTATTCCTAAGGTTTCTTAAGGCCATTGCCAAGATCTAACCCTTGTATCAACATGCTCTATCCTATCATGACAACTCAAGTAGGACACCCAACCTTGTGTCCTTATCCTAAGAATACAGGAAGGTACATAAGATTGTATAATGGACATCTATCGTTATGTTTTCAAGTTTATTCAAAATATGTAATCAAACCCAAATAATGGTAGTAATAGGGAACAATAGATCAAACAAGATTATAAGCCAACCATATGATATTTCATACATACAAGAAATTTCAATACCACTAGTTTGGCCAAAAGGAGGATAAAGTGTACCTTGATTCGAGCAAACTAGCATATACACCAAGTCTAGATCATTGAAAAGAGTCCATTAAAGAAATCTTGACATTACAAGCAAGTTTTATATGGATAAAATCACAACATTTAGGTCATCTTAAACATATTCATATAGGGTGGATATTTCACCTAATGTAAGTTCCATTTATCACAATGATTGATTTCGACATCTCTAGTGTTTATACATTATTCATCATCAAGATACATACTACAACATCTATCATTTTACTTAGGGTGAAACATCCCAGAAAGATCAAGGATTTCCAACTTAAGTTTCATGATCATTATAGGTAAATCATAAGATTTAAATATGACTAATGTCTTAATCATCATATCACCCATTTGAAGTCATATTTACTCATATTATGCAAGATGGTCATCCTAGAGTACAAGATAGATAAAGAAAGATTTTGTGTCACAAATATCAACATGTTATTTATTTTATTGCATCAAATATCAAGGGTGATCATTAAGGTGATATTTGTACAAGATTAAATATCCAATTTTGCAATATGTACATTCATTCACATTCAATGTCATGTTAAGGTCACTTGGGCATACTAGTGAGCAGTTGTAACATCCCTGACCCGGGTTATAACCTAACCCTAGAAGTTTTGCTTGATATGTGTAATTATAAACCTGTGAACATTCCCTGGCATGTAATTAAGTTCCTCGGGAACATTTACTTTCAATTTTTCTCATTTATTTGTAAAGTTGTAGCATTGTGTCGTATGCAGGGACCTTTGTGCAATTTACCCAGTTAAAGGGGTTATCTTACAAAATTCACATGTCAAGATGTTCCTCTGATGTTGAAACATCATGAGTGTGGTTATGGTGAAGTTTGAGGGATTTCCCAAGCTTGAGAACCAAGGTGCAGCTGTGGAAGCAATCCCAATGCTTGGAAACCCTAATTTGGTGTAAAGTGCAATTTACCCAAATTGAGAGGCCCAACTTGTAAATTTCACCATCTAGAACATCTTTTATAGCTCTTATCATCATTTAGAGTAGAAATGATAAAAGAAATACATTGATGAATAATCTGGTAAAAAGAATGATCTTTGTGGCGAAAGTCACCCAATTTGGGCATGGAGACCTTTCATCTATGTACCCTAGTTGGAGGTTGGCTTTCTTAACCCTAGATCTTTAGTTATCACGAGTTTTGTATAAGTTTGGATGGGCTTGAGTGTGCCTTGAGCAAAGAAGGGACCTAGATGTTAATTGTGATCTTGAGGGGTCCTTGTAATGGAAAAAGGGGCTAATGTATAAAAGGCTTTCTCACTTCAATCAAGTGAACGACCCATCCCTGTTTCATTCACTTCCTCTCTTTCTCAAACGACCGAGGCTTTCTCTAGAGATCAGGGAGACAACCAGGCTGTTCTTGGTAAGGAAACTCCCCTTCTAGCACGAATCCATGGTGGATTTCACCCCCTAAGGTTGGTTTTATAGATAACTCATCTTATCTCCTTGTTCTAGCCAACCAAAGTTACGATTCCTTGGAGATTTCACCCTAACCGAGTTGTGGAACCTCAAGAACGCCATCGAAGCTTGGACTTTGAAGTCTTGGAGCTCTAGGATCAAACTTGAGGTGGGTTTTATAACTCTAAACTTGTGCTTTTATAAGTATGCTATGATTCTTGCAATTTGCTTGGCAATTCTTCCTCTACCTCCCTTCTTCTTTGCACGATTGCAACTGAACCAAGAGAGAAACCGACCTTGTTAGATGTTGAAGATAAGGGGCGTGATTCCCCATGTACCTTTTTCAAATGATCTTGGACCTTGTTTGTCCAAACGGTTGCAAACCGTTTGGGTTCAAACGGTTTCAAACCGTTTGCTCTCGAACGGTCTTGCAAGACCGTTTGGATTGAAACGGTCTCAAGACCATTTGAAAGAGTTGACCAAGGGACGATCGTTTGAGGGTCTGTTCCTAACATATTGAATTTCATCTCTGCAAAGAATCAAATATTAATTCCTAACCAATTAAGAGTTGAAGGCACTTCAACATAAAACCCTAATCGGGTGAAAAAGTGTTGATTTGATATATAGATCTTGGTGAGTTTTGGGTTGAAGGACCCAAACGGTCTCAAGACCGTTTGGGATTTCTCCAAACGGTCTCAAGACAGTTTGGGCACAACCCAAGACCGTTTGAAGGTCTAGGATTGAGTTAATCTAAAGGTTTGAGGGTCCAATTGTAGGAAATTGAAGAATTGATGAAAATTGCTGATTTTGACCTAATTGAACTTCAACCTTAGTCAAAACGGTTTGGATCTTGGTAAAACCTTGGGCAAACGGTCTCAAGACCGTTTGGATGATGTCCAAACGACCTCAAGACCGTTTGGGCCAAGTTTGAGCCCAATTGGAGGACAATTGATAGGTTCAACCTTGAGTTGATTCATGTTGTTGAACATTGATGACCAACCGATTTGAAACCCTAATTGAAGAAGGATTGAACCCTAATTGGCTTTCAAATTAGGGTTAATTGGATGTGTAAATGGTTAAGGCTAACCCTAAATGACTCAATTTATAAGTGGATAGCATAGCTTTAGCCAATTGAGGGCTTCAACACACATATCCATGAACATTGGTGACCTTTGAACCCCTTTGGAGGTCCAAACGGTTTGAGCCCATTTGGACCAAACGGTCTCAAGACCGTTTGAGACCAAACGGTCTCAAGACCGTTTGGGGCCAAACGGTCTCAAGACCGTTTGGGGCCAAACGGTCTCAAGACCGTTTGGGGCCAAACGGTCTCAAGACCGTTTGGGGCCAAACGGTCTCAAGACTGTTTGGGCTCAAACGACCTCAGGATCGTTTGGTCCAATCGATCTCAGGCAAGTTTGATCAAACGGTTTCAAACCGTTTGAAACTCTAAACGGTTTGGAAGTCAACCCTTCCAAACGGTCTCAAGACCGTTTGGGTGGTTGAAACCGTTTGAAGGTTGAAACCGTTTGGAGATTGGTGATGGTTTGTACTTAACCATTTGATGATGTAATTAGTTCAATGGTGATCCAATCTAAACCCTAATGGTAACCTAGGTCATTAAGGGACTATGTGATTAGTGAGTTAACCCATGATGGTGATCATGTGGCAAATTACTAAAATACCCTTGAAAGGTCAAGAGGGGTAAAACCTTGTTCAAATCAAACCCTAATCACATAATGGTGATGTTTTGGCTCATGTTAATCAATGTGGACTTATCTCAACCTGATCTAGAGTGGTGTTGTCACCATCTACTAGAGAGAGGATAGAGAAATTATGCTAGAGAGAGAAAGTAATCTTCTGATGTGAAAACTTAAGTGTGATGCTTCTAATACACATGAATGTGCATGATTAGGGAATGACCCATCTATGTGAGGTCATGGAAACCCTAGTTTTGATATCTAATGGACCTTAATCTTAATTAAGAGCCCTAATGATGATGTTTCTCTTACATGATGATGTAATGAGTACAATTCACCATGGAGTGAATAGTAAACCCTAATTTTAGGGTGTTGACTTGAAAGATGAATAGTAAACCCTAATTGTTGAGTTGTTTACTATTATCTGTTGAATTAACCTTGCAGGTTGTTATGAGATGATGGTCATATCCAGGTATGAAATACCATGTTATATTCATTGAAAGCATGCCTTAAGCTTTATGAATGTGTGATTTGTACTGATGCACTGCTAAGTGACATCCATTGAGATTTATGGGCTGTGAGAGCCACAAATATCCTCAAGGTCATGCTTGACAGATGACTTGAGATGTGATAATCGATGATTGTGAAAAGTTAGGCCTGCTACATTCTAGTATTCTCATATAGAGCTGTGATGCTAATGTTATTGTTGAAGAACAATGTATGATGTTAAGAATACTAAATGTACCTAACTAATCAAGTGAAATGTAGCGCCCTGATCATAGATCCATCATTGTCAGTTGTCTAAATGATGGTGAAACAGGTTTTCCCCGGGGAACTCCTGGAGCATATACTTTTGAGTATATGGGGTGCATGGATGTGTAGAACCTTACATCCTGGTGTAGCTATTTGATGTTGATTCATGTAGTCCGTCATACCTTCACTATAAGAGAAAGGGTGAGAGGATGATGTAGATTCTAGTAGTCCATCAGACACCCCCTATATAGTCCAAAAAGGTGAGTGGTATCAGTATCCTCCCTTAAGGACACCAACACCGCATCAGTGGTAGGTAAACATGAAATCTCCTGATGATGAAGAGAGTACAGAATGCCACCGTAACTCGAAGAATAGCGAAGGTCCAGCGTACCCTGGAGAGCTATTTACAAAGGACATCCCGCCAGATGTCTAACTGTTAATCCTCTAACTGACTAAGGAAGGTGAAGGTCATGAGAATCCGACTCTTTCAATGACCTAGTATGATACTGAGGTGACTTAACAGTGGTCGGTTGGAGTATGAGTGGTATACCTCATCTCCACAGGGCATAACAATAATGTTTGAAAATATAATCAACAACGTAGTATATCTGTTAGAGTTATCTACGAGTTACTTGATTGATGTTATCCTGAATAGTATAGATGTTCTCATATTTTATATTGATGGAACTCTTACTTATCTTCTGAACTGTGAAGGAATACCTTGAAGGCTTTATTGCTTTAGTTATTTCTTGCCTTGCTTATAAAGCTTCTAGTGGAGAGTTATAACTCTCGTTGGGGCAATTATGTATAATTGTCTCACTCCGCAGAATTCAACTTTTTAGGTGGTCGCAGACGACGGAGGAACCGATCTCAAGGTGACCAGTCGCAGCAGCATCAGGAGTAGTTGATCTCAGGTGGAGATCCAGTCTACTTTATGATGTATATAGATGTTAATCCTATGTGTCCTCTGTACTCTCAGGTCCTGGAATGTTTTGTTGTAAATTCTTGAGAAAATTTTGTAAGCATGTTGCATGTAATTACTCAAGAAGTAATTGGTCTGAGTTGTAAACAGTTAAATCCTTTTCCTATGGAAAAGGTTTGTGGTTTCAAGCTCTAATCTCGAAAAGTTTTAATTTCCCATGATTTTCTTCTTCCGCTATTTACCGAATTCTTCTGAGTGTATTTAAATCAGGATTAATTCGTGGTTTGGAGATCGGAGCCCACAATTAAGTGGTATCAGAGCTCTAGGTTCGCTGAGTCTACAGAGGCATAGGACTTAGGAAGTTGAGTCTATCTTTAGTATTCCTTCCTTATCTAATAGAATCTTCTGCTCCTCAGGAGAAGAAGATACTTAAGGATGTTTGAGCCACATGATGAGAACATGGCGGAAGGTAGTTCTAATGCACCTCAAGGCGGTGCAGGAATACCTGAAGTGGAGCAACCCGTACCATGACAACCTGGAGAGCCACTCTAGTTCAAACCAGCTGACATGGGTAACCCAGCGGTTCAGATGATGTTCGGGCAGTTCATGGATGCCATGACGCATATAACTGACAGGATGCCGATGCATGTACCTAGGGCACCTGTCCAACTAGAAGGTCAAGGTACCGGGAAGACTTTCGAGCGATTATGTCGTGTCGGAGCTACCGAGTACCACGGGACTGCTGACCCCGCAGATGCTGATCTGTGGTTGACAGAGTTAGAGAAGGGTTTCAGGATCCTCAACATCCCTGAAGTTGAGAAGGTTAGACATGCTATCTATCTTCTCAAAGGAAGTGCTGGTCACTAGTGGACCATGGAAGAGCAGAAGAGACCTGGAGAAGAGATCTCGTGGGAAGACTTTCGGCGGGAGTTTGTTAATAGATACTTCCCAAAGACCTTCCTAGATGAGAAGATCTCTCAGTTTGAGAGATTAAGACAAGGAATGATGAACATTAGCGAGTATGAAGCTAAGTTCATGGAGCTGTTGTGGTTTTGTCCGCACATGGCTGCCACAGAGGAGGAAAGAATCAGAAGATTCGAGAGGGGTTTGAATGCTGACATGTCTACCCCCGTGTCTACCTTAGAGAACCGCGAGAGATTCTCTACCTTCATTGAGTCAGTCCGAAGGATAGAGAGATCTGTGGTTGAAAAGAGGCAGACTCAGAAAAGATATCCACAGTTCCAGGATTCTTCATCTAGGGACTCTAAGCAGCCTAGATCCTCTACACCTAACCCTCCACCATCTAGATCTAGTTCTCAGACTCAGTGGTCTCCGGCCAGAGGAAGGGGACAACCACCTCGGGAGACACAGAGTTCTGCATCAATGTCTGCTACTGGACCATAGAGATCACAAGAGAGAAGGTGCTACAACTATGGTAAAGTGGGACATCTGGTGAAGGACTGCCAATCTAGGCCTGTCAGTGTGACACAACCTCTGAGACAAGGACAACAGGGATCACAAAGAGGACAATCTCAGGGAGCAGCTCGGGGACGCGGGCAAGCGTCTCAAGTGGGATCATCAGCACCACGCCAGCAACAGGCTACTGTGAGGTTCTATGCCATGAACCCACCAGAGGCAGTGGTTGATCCACAAGTAGTGACAGGTCAGATGGAACTTTTATATTCTGATATGTCAAAATCTTGTGTTGTATCTGTTCTGATTGATCCGGGTGCTACACACTCTTTCATCACTCGAAGAGTGATTCGTATCTGCAATATGACAACTAGTCATAGGACAAATAAGCTATTGTTGGAGACTCCATTAAGTGGGTCTGCCATTCTGCAAGAAGTATGCTCCCCTTGCGTACTTTTCTTCTCTAAACATCGCATTCAAGTGGATCTTATACCTCTTGGTATGCATGGATTTGATATAATCCTAGGGATGGATACCTTGGAAAGGTATCGAGTTGTCTTGGATTGTGAGTCCAAGTTGGCAGTGTTTGCTGATGAGAGCAACACATGGATCTTTCAAGGTGAAAGAAAGATTCTGCCCACCTGTCTTGTATCAGCTATGGTTGCTGATAAGTTGATGAGGCAAGGGTGCTATGCATTCTTAGCCCATGTGGTAGATGTTACCAAGGAAAGTTCCAATCCTGCTGAAGTTCCTATAGTCAGGGAATTCGAGGATGTGTTTCCTGAAGAACTACCTGGTATACCACCACCCCGGGAGATTGATTTTGAGATCAATTTGGTTCCAGATACGAAACCCATAGCTCAGACTCTGTATAGGATGGCGCCTGCCGAGATGGTAGAACTCAAGAAACAGCTTCAAGAGTTACTTGAGAAGGGTTTCATCCGACCGAGTACCTCACCTTGGGGTGCTCCGGTTCTATTTTTTAAAAAGAAAGATGGATCAATGTGATTGTGCATTGATTATAGACAACTTAATAAGGTAACAATAAAGAACAAGTATCCTTTGCCGAGGATTGATGATCTTTTCGACCAGTTTTGTGGTGCAACAGTCTTTTCTAAGATAGACTTAAGGTTTGGATATCATCAACTCCGCATTAAGGACAGTGACATATCCAAGTCTACCTTTAGGACACGATATGGTCACTATGAGTTCACAGTTATGTCGTTTGGACTAACCAATGCACCAGCTGCATTCATGGAACTCATGATTAGAGTTTTTCGACCCTTCTTGGATCAGTGTGTTGTCGTCTTTATAGATGACATACTGATTTATAGTAAGGATGCTCAGCAGCATGAGAAGCACCTTCTCCAGGCTTTGACTTTGCTAAGAGAACATAAGTTGTACGACAAGTTTAGCAAGTGCGAGTTCTGGTTGTCTGAAGTGTCCTTTCTAGGACATGTGATATCTGCCTCGGGGATTCGTGTTGACCCTGCAAAAGTGGAATCTGTTCTGCAGTGGGAACAACCGAAGACACCGACGGAGATTAGAAGCTTTCTGGGGTTAGCTGGTTATTATCGGAGGTTTATCAAGAATTTCAGTTCTATAGCCTTACCTTTAACCAAGTTAACCCGGAAGGATGTTCCTTTTTCATGGAGTGATAAGTGTCAATAGTCTTTTCAGCTATTGAAGGAAAGGTTGACAAGTGCACCTGTGTTGGTGTTACCTGAACAAGGAAAGGAGTATGTAGTTTTCTGTGATGCTTCCAAGAATGGACTTGGATATGTGTTGATGCAGGATAAACAAGTGATTTCTTTTGCTTCTCGATAGCTTAAGAAACACGAGGAAAATTATCCGACACACGATTTAGAGTTAGTTGTTGTGGTTCATGCCTTGAAAATCTGGAGGCATTATCTTTACGGAGAAACCTTCCAGATTTTCACTGACCACAAGAATCTTAAGTACATCTTCTCTCAGCATGAGCTCAACATGAGGCAACGTCGCTGGATGGAATTAATCAAGGACTACGATTGTACAATTGATTACCATCCGGGCAAAGCCAATGTGGTTGCTGATGCCTTGAGTAGGAAATCAACAACATCAACCATGGATAGAGCACAACTAAGTTCCTTAGTATGCTCTAGAAGGGATATGCTTATCTCTTTAAGGCAAAACAATGTGCAGTTGAAGGCATCATTGTTAGCAGGTCTGTTGGCTGAGATGCAGATTAAACCTACATTAAGAGAACAGATAAAGGAAGCACAACAAGTGGATGCTGCAGTTCAGCAGATTAGGTCTGAGTTTGGTGATGAGAAGTGAGAAGGTTTTCATGAGTCAGACGACCAGGTGACATGCTATCATGGAAGGATGATAGTACCAGATGTGGATAACCTAAGGCAGTTAGTTCTGGAAGAAGCTCATTCTTTGATGTATGCTATGCATCCAAGGAGCACCAAGATGTATCAGAACTTGAAGGATATGTATTGGTGGCCCGGAATGAAGAAGGATGTAGATGAGTTTGTTCTGAGGTGTCCTGTGTGTCAGCAGGTTAAAGCTGAACACCAAAAACCTATATGAACAATGCAACCCTTACCCATACCACAGTGGAAGTGGGACCATGTGACCATGGACTTTGTTGTTGGCCTACCTAGGACAAACAAGGGACATGATTCCATTTGGGTAGTTGTGGATAGGTTGACTAAGACAGCGCATTTCTTACCTGTCAAAACAACCTTTTCTGTTGAAAGGTTATCCCATATATATGTTCAAGAGATAGTGTGTTTGCACGGAGTTCCTGTCACTATAGTTTCTGACAGAGGTCCCCAATTTACAAGTCGTTTTTGGGAACAGCTACACAGGGCTCTAGGCACCAAGCTAAGGTTTAGTACAGCCTTTCATCCCCAGACTGATGGATAGTCAGAAAGGACTATACAGACCTTGGAAGATCTGTTGAGATTATGTGTTCTCTAGTTTTCCGGTAGTTGGGATCTACCTGAGCTTGATAGAGTTTGCCTATAACAATAGCTATCAGCATAGCATTGATATGCCACCATATGAAGCCTTATATGGTAGGCGTTGTAGATCACCCTTGTGTTGGTACGAGACTGGTGAGTACCAGTTGTTGGGTCCTGATCTCGTGCAACAAACTACAGAAAAGATAAAAGTTATACAACAACAGCTTAAGACCGCACAGGATAGACAGAAGTCATATGCTGATAAACGTCGTAGACCCCTAGAGTTCCAGGTTGGAGACAGAGTGTATCTCAAGATCTCACCTTGGAAGGGAGTCCTTCGTTTTGGAAAGAAAGGAAAGTTAACTCCTAGATTTATGGGACCTTATCCAATTGTTCAAAGAGTTGGAAAGGTGGCCTATAGACTAGAGTTACCTCAGGAGTTGCAGAAGCTGCACCCTGTGTTTCACATTTCCATGCTGAGGAAATGTCACCCAGACACTAAGTCAATTCTACAACCTATGGAAGTAGAATTGAAAGAAGATATAACATATAAAGAGGGACCAGTGTCAATCCTTGATACCAGAACTAAAAAGTTAAAGAAGAAGGATATAATCCTTGTAAAAGTCCTCTGGAACCATTGCGGTGTTGAAGAAGCCACTTGGGAACTAGAGGATGAGATGAGAAGGAAATACCCTACTCTTTTCTTGTAATACGTCTTATCGATTTCGGGGACGAAATCCTTTTGAAGGGGTAAGGAATTTGTGACATCCCTGACCCGGGTTATAACCTAACCCTAGAAGTTTTGCTTGATATGTGTAATTATAAACCTGTGAACATTCACTGGCATGTAATTAAGTTCCTCAGGAACATTTACTTTCAATTTTGCTCCTTTATTTGTAAAGTTGTAGCATTGTGTTGTATGCAGGGACCTTTGTGCAATTTACCCAGTTAAAGGGGTTATCTTGCAAATATCACAGGTCAAGATGTTCCTCTGATGTTGAAACATCATGAGTGTGGTTATGGTGAAGTTTGAGGGATTTCCCAAGCTTGAGCACCAAGGTGCAGCTGTGGAAGCAATCCCAATGCTTGGAAACCCTAATTTGGTGTAAAGTGCAATTAACCCAAATTGAGAGGCCCAACTTGTAAATTTCACCTTCTAGAACATCTTTTATAGCTCTTGTCATCATTTAGAGTATAAATTATAAAAGAAATACATTGATGAATAATCTGGTAAAAAGAATGATCTTTGTGGCGAAAGTCACCCAATTTGGGCATGGAGACCTTTCATCTATGTACCCTAGTTGGAGGTTGGCTTTCTTAACCCTAGATCTTTAGTTATCACGAGTTTTGTATAAGTTTGGATGGGCTTGAGTGTGCCTTGAGCAAAGAAGGGACCTAGATGTTAATTGTGATCTTGAGGGGTCCTTGTAATGGAAAAAGGGGCTAATGTATAAAAGGCTTTCTCACTTCAATCAAGTGAACGACCCATCCCTGTTTCATTCACTTCCTCTCTTTCTCAAATGACCGAGGCTTGCTCTGGAGATCAGGGAGATGACCAGGCTGTTCTAGGTAAGGAAACTCCCCTTCTAGCACGAATCCATGGTGGATTTCACCCCCTAAGGTTGGTTTTATAGATAACTCATCTTATCTCCTTGTTCTAGCCAACCAAAGTTACGGTTTCTTGGAGATTTCACCCTGTCCGAGTTGTGGAACCTCAAGCACGCCATTGAAGCTTGGACTTTGAAGTCTTGGAGCTCTAGGATCAAACTTGAGGCGGGTTTTATAACTCTAAACTTGTGCTTTTATAAGTATGCTTTGATTCTTGCAATTTGCTTGGCAATTCTTCCTCTACCTCCCTTCTTCTTTGCACGATTGCAACTGAACCAGGGGAGAAACTGACCTTGTTAGAGGTTGAAGATAAGGGGCGTGATTCCCCATGTACCTTTTTCAAACGATCTTGGACCTTGTTGGTCCAAACGGTTGCAAACCGTTTGGGTTCAAACGGTTTCAAACTGTTTGCTCTCAAACGGTCTTGCAAGACCGTTTGGATTGAAACGGTCTCAAGACCATTTGAAAGAGTTGACCAAGGGACGACCGTTTGAGGGTCTGTTCCTAACATATTGAATTTCATCTCTGCAAAGAATCAAAGATTAATTCCTAACCAATTAAGAGTTGAAGGCACTTCAACATGAAACCCTAATCGGGTGAAAAAGTGCTGATTTGATATATAGATCTTGGTGAGTTTTGGGTTGAAGGACCCAAACGTTCTCAAGACCGTTTGGGATTTCTCCAAACGGTCTCAAGACCGTTTGGGCACAACCCAAGACCGTTTGAAGGTCTAGGATTGAGTTAATCTAAAGGTTTGAGGGTCCAATTGTAGGAAATTGAAGAATTGATGAAAATTGCTGATTTTGACCTAATTGGACTTCAACCTTAGTCAAAACGGTTTGGATCTTGGTCAAACCTTGGGAAAACGGTCTCAAGACCGTTTGGATGATGTCCAAACGACCTCAAGACCGTTTGGGCCAAGTTTGAGCCCAATTGGAGGTCAATTGATAGGTTCAACCTTGAGTTGATTCATGTTGTTGAACATTGATGACCAACCGATTTGAAACCCTAATTGAAGAAGGATTGAACCCTAATTGGCTTGCAATTGAGGGTTAATTGGATGTCTAAATGGTTAAGGATAATCCTAAATGACTCAATTTATAAGTGGTTAGCATAGCTTTAGCCAATTGATGGCTTCAACACACATATCCATGAACATTGGTGACCTTTGAACCCCTTTGGAGGTCCAAACGGTTTGAGCCCATTTGGACCAAACGGTCTGAAGACCGTTTGGATCCAAACGGTCTCAAGACCGTTTGAGACCAAAAGGTCTCAAGACTGTTTGGGGCCAAATGGTCTCAAGGCCGTTTGGGCTCAAACGACCTCAGGATCGTTTGGTCCAATCGATCTCAGACAAGTTTGATCAAACGGTTTCAAACCGTTTGAAACTCTAAACGGTTTGTAAGTCAACCCTTCCAAACGGTCTTTACCTCCAAACGGTCTCAAGACCGTTTGGGTGGTTGAAACCGTTTGAAGGTTGAAACCGTTTGGAGATTGGTGATGGTTTGTACTTAACCATTTGATGATGTAATTAGTTCAATGGTGATCCAATCTAAACCCTAATGGTAACCTAGGTCATTAAGGGACTATGTGATTAGTGAGTTAACCCATGATGGTGATCATGTGGCAAATTACTAAAATACCCTTGAAAGGTCAAGAGGGGTAAAACCTTGTTCAAATCAAACCCTAATCACATAATGGTGATGTTTTGGCTCATGTTAATCAATGTGGACTTATCTCAACCTGATCTAGAGTGGTGTTGTCACCATATACTAGAGAGAGGAGAGAGAAATTATGCTAGAGAGAGAAAGTAATCTTCTGAGGTGAAAACTTAAGTGTGATGCTTCTAATACACATGAATGTGCATGATTAGGGAATGACCCATCTATGTGAGGTCATGGAAACCCTAGTTATGATATCTAATGGACCTTAATATTAATTAAGAGCCCTAATGATGATGTTTCTCTTACATGATGATGTAATGAGTACAATTCACCATGGAGTGAATAGTAAACCCTAATTTTAGGGTGTTGACTTGAAAGATGAATAGTAAACCCTAATTGTTGAGTTGTTTACTATTATCTGTTGAATTAACCTTGCAGGTTGTTATGAGATGATGGTCATATCCAGGTATGAAATACCATGTTATATTCATTGAAATCATGCCTTAAGCTTTATGAATGTGTGATTTGTACTGATGCACTGCTAAGTGACATCCATTGAGATTTATGGGCTGTGAGAGCCACAAATATCCTCAAGGTCATGCTTGACAGATGACTTGAGATGTGATAATCGATGATTGTGAAAAGTTAGGCCTGCTACATTCTAGTATTCGCATATATAGTTGTGATGCTAATGTTATTGTTGAAGAACAATGTATGATGTTAAGAATACTAAATGTACCTAACTAATCAAGTGAAATGTAGAGCCCTGATCATAGATCCATCATTGTCAGTTGTCTAAATGATGGTGAAACAGGTTTTCCCCAGGGAACTCCTGGAGCATATACTTTTTAGTATATGGGGTTCATGGATGTGTAGAACCTTACATCCTGGTGTAGGTATTCGATGTCGATTCATGTAGTCTGTCATACCTTCACTATAAGAGAAAGGGTGAGAGGATGATGTAGATTCTAGTAGTCCATCTGACCCCCCCCCCCCTATATAGTCCAAAAAGGTGAGTGGTATCAGTATCCTCCCTTAAGGACACCAACACCGCATCAGTGGTAGGTAAACATGAAATCTCCTGATGATGAAGAGAGTACAGAATGCCATTGTAACTCTAGGAATAGCGAAGGTCCAGCGTACCCTGGAGAGCTATTTACAAAGGACATCCCGCCAGATGTCTAACTGTTAATCCTCTAACTGACTGAGGAAGGTGAAGGTCATGAGAATCCGGCTCTTTCAATGACCTAGTATGATACCGAGGTGACTTAACAGTGGTCGGTTGGAGTATGAGTGGTATACCTCATCTCCACAGGGCATAACAATAATGTTTGAAAATATAATCAACAGCGTAGTATATCTGTTAGAGTTATCTACGAGTTACTTGATTGATGTTATCCTGAATAGTATAGATGTTCTCATATTTTATAATGATGGAACTCTTACTTATCTTCTGAACTGTGAAGGAATACCTTTAAGGCTTTATTGCTTTAGTTATTTCTTGCCTTGCTTATAAAGCTTCTAGTGGAGAGTTATAACTCTCGCTGGAGCAATTATGTATAATTGTCTCACTCCGCAGAATTCAACTTTTTAGGTGGTCACAGACGACGGAGGAACCGGTCTCAAGGTGACCAGTCGCAGCAGCATCAGGAGTAGTTGATCTCAGGTGGAGATCCAGTCTACTTTATGATGTATATAGATGTCAGTCCTATGTGTCCTCTGTACTCTCAGGTCCTGGAATGTTTTGTTGTGAATTCTTGAGAAAATTTTGTAAGCATGTTGCATGTAATTACTCAAGATGTAATTGGTCTGAGTTGTAAATAGTTAAATCCTTTTTCTATGGAAAAGGTTTGTGGTTTCAAGCTCTAATCTCGAAAAGTTTTAATTTCCCGTGATTTTCGTCTTCCGCTGTTTACCGAATGCTTCCGAGTGTATTTAAATCGGGATTAATTTGTGGTTTGGAGATCGGAGCCCACAGTAGTAATGATTCATAAGTCATTTAGGTGATCAAAGCATGCAAAATTACTGATCTTGATCAAACATGATGATTTGGAGTTCATATTATCAAGTTGAACATCCATTCAATGACCTTTAGTATTAAGTCCATATTACATACATTTTTCGTGGTCCATTTCATACATTAGAATAACTAATAGAGCATGGCATGATCAAGTTAGATTCAATTAGTACAAGATACAATATGTAAATGATTAGGGTCATAAAATTAAAGTGATATCAAGATATGATCATGATTGAGCATTGAATCACCAACAATATGTAAAAGATATCAATTTGGTGCCATTTTCTACATAACAAGAGATAAGAGTAGAACTAGGCTCTGAAATTAGGTGCATTGGATAGATCTCATTGAGTAGATAAAATTTCTTATAAGTTACCAATGTATTTCTATAAATTTTTCAAGATCAAGACATATATATATATATATATATATATATATCTGTGTGTGTGTGTGTTTGAGGGAGAGATTATACCCTTGGGGTGGTGACGTGCCAGCTAGAAATTTCTCATCACACGGGGGTCCATGCCAGTCAAGGGTGCAAATCCACATCTTCTTTTGACTAGTTCAAACACAAAAATGAGAAAAAGAGGGTGAGTGGTTGTGGTCACCCGTGTGATCTAGTCCCTTAGCTCGAAGGACCATCGTGAACTGGCCCTTCTACTCACGCAAGGCTACCAGTCTGCTAGACACGGCAAGGCACCTCCTCTGCAAGGTCGTCAGAGTGTGGTGGTGGAAGAGAATTGGTCACACTCCAGGGTCAAAAACCCACTTGCCCAAGCTTGTCCCAGACCATCAAAGTCAAAGCGGGGCTCGTCTATCGTCGGGGTAGCGTGAGGCGTAAAGCCCCAAAGATGGCTTCCATTGCAGCATCGAAGAGCTTCAAGGAAGTAGGAGGAGTTGTGGTGTGCAAAAAAGTATGATAAGAGAGTAAACCTAAAGACAGAGTCATATAGAGCCAAAGGACTAAAAAAGATGACTCGAGGGTTTGTGAACTCATCTACCCAACATGGTTGTGGCCATGACAGTCACCCATGGCTAGTGGGGTGTCCCATGCCCCTTCCATAGCCCATTTCATTATAGAAAAGTAGGGGTGAGGTCAAGAGGATGAGAGGAATACTTTGGCAACCTCAAAAGTCTTGGAAAACTATTGTGGCATCATGCCACTTGCTTGACCGAGTGCTTTCGGCATTGTTGAGTCGTGTTCTAAGGTAGGAGACGAGTGTGGATCGTCAGATTTAGATGGGTGATTCTCAATCATTGGATTGGTTTTCCAGGTACACTACCATATGAGGCCATCTAGGCACTCTGTCTTGGGTCATACCAAGGGAGAGAAAAAGGGATGTGGCCCTTGGATGAGAAAAAGAAGGGGAAAAAGTGTTTAAAAGGCTATAAAAGAGGCAAGAGCAAAAAAAGCTATATCTTCCTCTTTGATTATTCGATTTCAGTGAAATCTTCACCATCAGATCAAAAACTTTATAATCTATCTAGTAGATAAGGTTTTAGATCAATATCAACATGTTTCGTTCTATAAAAAATCCAAAACTTAATCGATGTGTAGTAAGTCACTCAACATTGCATAATTGATTTCAAAATTGCAATTTACCAATCATATCACGTCAATCGAGCAAAAGTGATTCCAAAATAGATAATTAATGATTAGGTAGGTCATTGAGTCAAATAGAGTGCATTATGAATCAAGTTGAGTATAGTTGGAGGAGTGAGAAAAACTAGGTTGTTATAATAACATCGCATGCTCACAGGTAATAATTAACAACAGTTACAACTAGTTATAGGAGGCCAATGTACATGAGGCATCAAATAATCATACTAAAAGTTGGTAACCCACCAACTAGATTTTCTTTTATTCAACGAATTTCCTCTACTAGCTACATGAGTGATAGGTGTTTGAAGACTTAAATTACAATTGTTCTCTCTCCCAACTCCATTAGGTACTAAAAGCAAAAGGTCAAGTACTCTAATATCTCTACTTCTACAGGCCAATATAGTAATAACATGAAACTTTATGTAGAGTTTAACATTATTCAGTGAAAAAATTATACAAGAAAGTTACCTTCTTGAGATAATATGATTTTCATATTGGTCTTTTTTCCTTTCTCTTGAGGAGCCCCTAGATTGTTAACATCACATGTTCACCAAAACATAATTAACAATAGTTAGAACTAGTAATACGAGGCCAATGTACATGAGGCATCAAGTAATCTTACTAAAAATTGGTGATCCACCAACTAAATTTTCTTTAGTGAACAAATTTCTTATTCTAGCTCCCTGATTCATAGTTGTTTGAAGACTAGATTTACCATTGCTCCCTCTTACAACTCCATTAAGTCACAATAGCAAAAGTTGAACTACTCTAATATCTCTACTTCCACAAACCAATACAGTTATAATATAAAACATTAATAAGAGTTTAACATTATTCAGTGAAAAACTTACACAAGAAAGTTACCTTCTTGAGATGTTAAGGTGTTCACATTGGTCATTTTTCCTTTCCTTTGAGGATCCCCTAGTTAACATCACATGTTCACAAACAATAATTATAAATAGTTACAACTAGTTATAGGAGGCCAATGTACACGAGGAATCAAATGATTTTACTAAAAATTGGTGACCCACCAACTGGATTTTCTTTAGTGAAAAAATTTCCTCTACCAGCTCCATGAGTGATAGGTGTTCAGAGACTCGATCCAATATTGTTCCTTATTCCAACTCCATTAAGTCCTAAAATCAAAAGTTGAACTACTATAATATTTGTACTTCTACAAGACAATATAGTAATAGTCTAAAACTTTTGGCAGAGTTTAACAAAATTCAGTGAAAAAATTATACAAAAAGTTACCTCCTTGAGAGAATATGGTGTTCACATTGGTCATTTTTCCTTTCCCCTAAGGAGCCCCTAGATTGTTAACATCACATGTTAACAAATAATAATTAACAAGAGTTAGAACTAGTTATAGGTGGTCAATGTACATGAGGCATCAAATCCTCTCACTAAAAATTGGTAACCCACCAACTAGATTTTCTTTTGTGAATGAATTCCATCTGTTAGATCCATGAGTGATTGGTGTTTGAAGACTAGATCCAACATTGTGTAGTCTTCCAACTCTATTATATCCTAAAAGTAGAAGCTGAACTACCCTAATTATATCTAGTTCCATTAGTCAATATAGTAATGATATATAACTTTAATTAGAGTTTAACATTATTTAGTGAAAATATATACAATATAGTTACCTTCTTACGATAATATGATGTTCAAATTGGTCATTTTTCTCCCCTATGGTGCCTATACATTATGAACAATACATGTTCAAAAACATCATTGCACAATAGTTAGAACTAGTTATAGGAGACTATGATTTATGGGACACAACATATAATCTTTAGAAATTAGTAACTCACCAACTGGATTTTCCATATTGAAGGAATTTTCTATACCAGCTTCACTAATAGTAGGTTCTCAAAAACTACATTCACCATTGTTCTCTGTTCTAACTCCATCAAAGTCCTACAATCCAAAAAGTTTAGTAACTCTAGTATCTCTACTTTCACTTACTTAATACGATAAAAATATAACTCACCTTGTCGAGAAAACATGCTAAGTAGATTTATTTTATTTTGATTATTTCTAGGGATGAATCATATATTTGTTCTTCCATTTATATCCATTATTTACTAACAAAGAAAGTTTATGCTATATCAACTAAAGTATATGGAAATATTGAGCAAATCTCTAGTACTAGGAAAATATATCTTTACTTAGTTACGGTAGAGCTTCCTAAAACAAGTAGAGAAAATTTTTGAACTTTTAGATAAATAATATTAAGTAAATAACCTGAGAGAGTGTGTAACATCCCAAAATTTTTCATATGTAATTTAAAAATATTAATGGAGTTTTCATGAAAAATGTTAAATACTTGACTTAACGAAGATCTCCATGATTTATATAATTTTGAATAATTGATATAAAATAATACACCTAGTTCCTTTAAGCATTAAAAAACTTGGTTTTATCCCAATATGAAAGAAATGAGTAATAACTCCTTCTTTGGTTAAAAAAATTCCTTGATATATGCATTAAGGTCCTTGAATAGGTGTACATGGTCAATCTCGAAATTTAACTCAACTAGTTCTTTAAAGAAAGGATAATTCACTTTATTTCATATTTTAGTACATATACTAAGATAATTTCTTATATAAAATTAGTGGACAAAAGTTTATGAAAACCTAGATCTAATTGTATATGTATATTCTAGGCTCCTTAGTCCACCTATGGTCCACATTTAAGGTCATTTTGACTTTATTTGACCCCTTAAACCTAATTTGAAAGAAAATCATATAATTATAGAGTGAATTTAATCGAAATGTCTATATAACCTAAAGTTCCTAATTTATTAGCTATCACCTACCCTTTATTCAGCCACATCCGGGTCAGATCAGGAAGCATACTCGTCTTTGGATGGGGAGGTTATCTCCTCCACCCAAGTCCAACGTGAGTTGAACTCTATAGTGTCTGGCTTCATTTTCCCCTCTTGCTTTCTCTCTCTCTTTGTGTTCAACTCCATGAGAATATAGTTCACTTTTTACCATTGGACGAGGAAGAGCATCACCACTTACAGAAGTAGTCCAACCACAATCACAAGTAATATAAATAAAATGGAATAAAGAAATACACCTAGTAAGGTTTGCAATGTCCTTTTGAATCAAGCTTATGGACCAAATGACTTGAATATGTATCAATGTTGAATGATGGTAGGCTAAGCTAAGGCAAGGACACAAAAGGATTTTAGTGTGAATGATTTACAAAAGGATAACTACAACTCCTATTGCTCAAGATGTAATGTATGCAAGTATGTAAGTGTGTGTGAGGATGCCCTTAGACCACTAATATTTATTAGAATGGATTATGGATGGTTAGGCATCTTTGGAGAGAGTCTAGAGGTTCTAAGGGGTCAACTAGCTATTTGAACGAAATTAATTTAGTTGAAACACATAGTTTGACCATAATAAAATCTTGTAAAGCAACTTCTTCAATCGATAATTATCTCGACCGGACATGTCCTCATTCGACAAGTTTTTCTATCGAGCCAAGGCTGGACAAGTAATAGCTCTAACGACTATAAGTCGGTCTAACTTCTTAGTCAAAGATGCAATACATTTATCTCAGACGATAATATTTTCGACCGAATATGTGTTGGTCCACAAATTGTTTGACTCAAATTTTATGTCAATTTTTTATTTTCAGAGTCCTCGACCAAGTAGTGATTTGGTTGACAATAACTTAGACGGACTGAGTCTCGATCCACAATAACTTTGACATGTAAAAGATGGATAAACTTTAGAAACACTTCTCCAATTATTTATCTAGTGTGATTTACCTATCCTAGGACACTTGGTATTGAAGAATGAGAGATTTTAGGATAGGTGGGTTTGGTCCAAAGTTTAATTTTATATTAGTTCTAGAAAATACAAATAAGCACGTATGAACAATTATTCAAATAATTTATATTCCAATCTTGAGTTTTCAAATAGGTTCCTGAAACAATTAGAGTAGTATGTTAAATCCACAAGTAAGAAATGTTTGTCATCATCAAAAGAGAATATAAGCTAATGTCTAATTTAGTCAATAGAAAAATATTTTGAAATTCAATTTCGTGATGAGGAGACAGACTCATAAGAGGTAATGAGGAGAGTGGTGAATAGGGGTAATGGGGATCATGCTCTTAGGGAAGGAAGGGGAGGGGAAAAGTTGAAAAAATCCTCAAAAAAAGGAAAAAAAAGAGAGAATGAAGGGGAGAACAACGTTTCGAAATCGAGTCATTTGATTGACTTAAGAGGTAAAATGGCATGCGCTTGTAATACCATAAAAAATCCCCCTTTTACCACATCACGGAGGTTGGTGAATAAACATGAATAAGGTGTAATACATGTTTATAAACATGATTAATGAAATTAATATTCTAACAGTCTATAATAACAAAATATTATTTAGACGCAAGAACATTAAATATCTTGTAGTGTGAAATGCATCTCTAAGGCTTGTGCATGACCTACTCTTAGAAATACTGTCAAAATTATATCTCAGTTTGTTCCGAAATGAAAGAGATGGGACTTCAAGTTTTAATGTTGTCAAACTAAATCGGATGGGAGTCTGAACATATATGTTTAGATTGAAACCTAGTTTCATCATAGGTGGCAAGGAAAACTTATCCAAGTAAAGGGTATATATATCATGTTACTAACAATGTAGTATCTGAAACTAATATAGTTTTCAGTAACAACGAAATACTATATATGCATGAATGCAATATTAGAAAATAGTTATTTTGTAAGTATATTTTTTAGAATTTGGTTAGGCTACTTATTAATATTGATGTTATATAAGTCTTTCAAGCCGTTTTTTATGTAATTTCTTTTTATTGTACTCCAATTACCAAAGATAAAATGCATGAAAGATGGCTGTTATTTGCTTACCTTCTGATATGCTCCAGACGCTCCTTGCAGCCTTCTTGTATGTGATCTTTGCACCAGCAGCCCACATAGATAACCACAATGGGCATGGATATTTCTTAATTTGTTATAAATAAAAGGCATGACTTATCGTTAGGTTTTAGATAAGCAGTAATTAGTTGGAAGATTCAGTTGACAATTAAAATCTAAACTCTTCTTTATAGGATCGCATCGGTTCGTTTCCTCCGATGCATCCAAAAACTAACTTAAATGATTATTAAATTGATTAATATGTGATAAACTAATTTACGACTAAACTTGGATCTATATATAGCATGGAATGCGTACCACGTGGGGGCAAGTTTTAGTTTTATAGGGAAAAACTCATCCTAGGTAATACATATACCTGTTGCTCTCGTACCGCGCGCTACGGGATCCATTCCTCCCTGGTCTCCAGCCGCCGGCGCAGCAGACGGAACACGAAACCTTGAGTCGTGATCCTTCCGACTTCCCGATGTTGCGCCTGATGATGCAACTCAGGCGACTGCGGGCTAGGTTCCAACGAAGTGAAGGATGGAATGAGGATCAGCTGCCCTTGCGATCATCTGATGTCTGGCGACGAAGGAATCATCTCAGTAAAACCATAAGATATGTATTCTTGAAGCTTGCTTCGACGTGCAGGAGTAAACATCGTCCGCAGTGGACATCTCTACCGAATGACTTGCTCGATAATATCTCTTCACGACTCAGCCTCCGGGACTACCTCGTCTTCCGAAGCGTGTGCCGAGCATGGTGGAAGGCACCATCAGCTTCCATATTTTCCTCAAGTCCACGGCGGCCCTATGTGCTCTTGCACGGTCGGCGGGATGGGAAATCTCTATTCTCGTCTACTTCAACTGCTTCACGGTGCTTCCTCTTCAGCATCAATAACCCATCCCGCTTCCAACCCATGGATATCCCTGAATTGGTCGGCTGTGTTTGCCTGACTTCGCAGCAGGGATGGCTACTTGTACATCGCCAGACCCGAGGACTCACTGATGATAATAGATCTCTTTTTCTCTTGAATCCATTCTTTCCTCTGGAAGAAGCGGAAGAGTACGAGAGGGTGATCAATCTCCCTGTTCTCCCTACCAATATGCAGAACAAGGATCCAGTGGCTGCAACGTTCACAGGTAATTTTGGCATCAAGGGTAGACTTTATGGCTGGAGAGTGTTCCTGTTTTTTATAATGGATCCACACACCATCATGACATCTGTCCACGACGTCATCAATATTCCAGAAGAGAGGGGATGGATCTATGAATCATTCCGGTTTCAACAAATGGAGTTCCACGAACTGGACATAAGTGGGGCTTTCACAGTCAGGTCCAATGATTTTATTATCGTACTTAGGAAGGGGCTATGTCTCCGCTACTCCTTCCACCCTTCAGGCGGTTCCAACATGGTTTGGTGCCAAATGAATCAAGAGAAGGATACAGCGAGTCATGTTGATATGAATATTATTGCTTGCAGGGCAGGAAATATAGCAGAATTTTTCACAATGGGATGCAATTTAACAAATTTTAGCTACATATGCGACTGCAGGAGTAGTGTTGTCGATAAAGAGTATACTTGCGAGAAGTACGTGACATATCGGAGGCACCTCCTCTGCAAATCTGATGGCACGGTGGCTATACATGTTCCCAGGGCAAATGATCTCTTGCCAGAGTGGAAAATGATCATGATCGAGCCTCGCTTGATCGGTAGTGGCATGTCACCGATCGTCCCAAAAAGGTACGCTCTCTTTATATAAGACATTATATTATCCCACATAATGATAAATCGTATAGACCTGATGCGCACATGTGCGCACTTCATGGTAAGTAGATTAGACAATAAAGAAAATAGTTTGTTAACCCTTTTTATGGGGATTTAAAGCAATAACCATCCTACGAATGCCTTCTGTAGAAAAGTCAAAGTTGCTATTAGAGTTAATGGGTACGTAACCGGGTTACATAGATTTGACTCCAGTTATTATTACACAGACTTCAACGTTAAGAACATTTACTAAATTTGCATTATAGTAAAGACCATATGATTAATGTTGTGATTTACACCTCTTATTAGATGGGCATAGAGATTAGTCTCCTAATAGGGTAAACATCTCCTCTGCCCGAGATTGTATGCCTAATAAATCCTGGACACATGTCGTCTTGGACACCACAAATCGAAGGTTAAGATATTCAGGGCACAATTATGGGCATAGAGATTAGGCACAAAGGATTTAGTTGCAAATACAGTAAAAAAAAATTGCCCGGGATTGTGTGCCTGAAGAATTTCTAGCATACATTACGACATGGTTCCACAAACAAGTGTTACACTATTACACCATTAGCGCTCAATCCTTTTGGGGTGCTATATACTATATGTGATGTGCATGTTGTAATAGTTGGAATTTATATAATATTTATAGTATATTGTAGTTCATTAACCAAACCCATTGTAATAGGAATCTTTTACATAATATTTGGTGTCCCTGCTGTAACACACACACATACACACACACACACAAATATATATATATATATATATATATATATATATATATATATATATATATATATATATATAGAGAGAGAGAGAGAGAGAGAGAGAGAGAGAGCGAGAGAGAGAGAGAGAGAGAATCAGGCTAGAATACACTTGAGTGTACATATCGCACAGATACACTCAAGTGTGTTTGCATATCAAGACTATTTTTTTACAATATTTAAACTATTGATCTTTATTTTCATACTATAATTAGGCTACTTATAAATTTTGAGCCCTTTTGGATGAGTGTAAGTCACTTATCCGAGGGAAACAAAATCGACCCACGAAACTAATTTAAAATGCATATTTTTTGTTGTCTTTATAACATGACCTATAAATGTACAAATGTGTTCAAATTTTTTATATAAGTTATTCATAAGATGATTAAGAAGATCAACAGATTAGATTTAAAAAAAATATTATATCATGAAAAACTACTTGAGTGTATTATGCTTCGTATACACTTGAGTGTATTCTAGCATGACTCTATATACACACACACACAACATGTGATGTATATTGTAGTCTACTAAACACACCCGTTGTAATAGAGATGTATTTCCCTATACACTCATTATAATAGGAGTAATTTACACAACATGTTTTGTTTGTTGTAGCACTACACCTATTAGAACATATCATATTTGATTAGAGTTTGACCGCTCATATTTAACCAATTTGATTGATCAATGAATATATTTCATATTTTATAATAGATATGAAATTTTGTTTATGAAATTCATTTACAAGCACATAATTACACATAATTTACATTCAACCATAAAAAAATTTTGTAACAAATTTTATAAATAATCAGTCATCTATACAAAGATTCTATCATATAGATTAGTGAGTACACACTCTAGAGTCGAATTGAAAAATAACTACAAAATATAACACATTTGTCTATGTTAAAGATCAAACATCTCCCGCTCATGTCATGCAATCTAGTAAATACCCAAAAACACACATCACTCACCCATTTCAGACCTCATCATAACTTCTCAGTTGACGCATCTGCTAAATACTTTGAATAAAAATGCAATCATATATCAAATATATGAGAATATTATACATTATTTGATGTCTTTAGAAGTTTGAACAAACCAAAAAATTATAATAACTAGCTTAAATATTTAAGATTTTTTATAACTCGTCTCAACAATGTTTCTCTTGTACTTCATCACATTACTCAATAGTTTGTATGGTTTGTCTACTTTGGACACTTTACAAATTAAAGATAAAATTTTAGAAATAAATTAAGTAAGGTTATAATAGAGATCTATAATAATAGTTCTATGATTTATTTCTAAAATTATAAAAAAATAAATTCTATATAAATAGTAATATATATTGTCTCCTATTTTCTTACAGAACTTATCAACCCCAATGGTTGGGCATCGTCAAGCATGGATTCAATTTTAAATCTCTATAGACTTTCACATGGAGCTATTAAAAATGGATCAAACATGATTAGATTAGATAGTAACAACTAAAATATGATCCAAAAAACTAGTCATTTGTATAATTTATATGACAACAATACGGAACCTTCGATGAAATTTAATAAAAAATCATATGAAGGCATTTGCAAAATTTTCAGCAATACACCCTACATGCTCCAAATGTTCCAACAATGGTCAAGTTATAAAAAACATATTCGAATGATCTTTTGTGTTTTGGAAAATAAATCACAATGAAGTAGTGATCTTTTTACTTCCTATTCACTTGGTATTGTGTAATACAAAATCAATGCCCTTTTCTAGAATCTTTTGGTGGATAGAAATCTCCAGTTGCATGGTAGGTTGCCAACCAGTCAAAACTTTTCATGTCGTGGTGGAAGAGAATGGATGGGCCACTTGTTAGTTTAATGGAAGAGGAAGGTCGGGCATATAGTTGTGGCGGGAAAATCATGCAAGCATTTGTCACTGGCTAGAGAACCACAAGAAGGTCAAAATATAAATTAGACAGTGACCAACTAGAAAAATCATCATCTGTGTTTTCCACACCTGATTGCTCCTAGATTGGGAACAATATATTTTCTATGATTTTTATGGACAAATGTGTGATAGATGCATGTGCAAATCAATAGCTTTCAAATAACTGTATCATACTAAAAAAAATCACTCCTAAACACCAGGAAAAGTAAAGGGGTCCAATCAAATAGGGTCTGCAACCAAGAAAATGGTGACAGAGATAGCCAAGTTCTTTCTATTTGATTGCACAAACTACTAGGGAATAACATATTGACACATAGGTGAGGGTGCTAATATTTCAAACATTACAGACTGAAGGTCAATTTCGTACACTCCTAGCACGATGCCTTAAAAACCAAAAATACATTGAAAGACATTTGCATGACCTTGGCAAGAAAAATAAGGAATACAATACCATTGTAGCAGTAGGTCTAAAACATCATTGGTTTTCCTAACCAACATACCTCACCAGACAAAGATTTAAATCTCAAACACACCAATTATATATACGTTGAGAAGATTAAAATCTCAAACATCTTTCTCACTGATTATATATACATTCAGAGGAATAGCATGCATCACTTAATCAACAAAGATGTTTACATTGAATAGAAAGAATACTTTACACCATGGTTATGACTAAGCCTAGTAGGAAGTAATTAAGCAAGCCTTCTATATTTTAGTGATGAATAAGAGGTCAAAAAAATTAGGTGAACAACTTCGTATTGAAAGTTTGAATGTTAAGAATAAGGCATCGACATGGTGGGAAAAATAGATTTTTTTCCTTGAGGCTCAAAGTAAAATAAGGATCATTCCTCTAATTATTGTGATCTAGTAGGTTAGCACGAGGTTGGGTATTTGTAGCAACAATTTGGAAGAAAAATTAAGTAGGATGATAGTTTAGGAATTAATCAAAACAAGTAGCTAGAATAAACAAAAAAATACCAAGGAGGTACATTGAGTAAACTTGAGACTGAGTCCCTCACATGTTCAAGTCTTATAGATTCATAGATAGAGATGTGATGTATATGATCCAGTAGAATTATACTAGTGTGATCAACTCCTCTATGGACTCTCCTGAATAGAAAAACTAGCAATCCAATAAAGCTAAAATAAGATATGTAGC
The DNA here is from genome assembly GCA_963693085.1 of Alisma plantago-aquatica. NCBI lineage: Eukaryota > Viridiplantae > Streptophyta > Magnoliopsida > Alismatales > Alismataceae > Alisma > Alisma plantago-aquatica. The sequence continues at coordinate 725,813,848 of OY856410.1, read as the reverse complement.
ATGTAACTAGTTTTAGACGGGAATAGTAAAGTAATTCCTAGATATTGAGAAAGAGTCATAGAGTATCATCTCAAAATCATTAGAATAGAGGGTTAGTCGATCTCAATGTGTCTGTATAATATGAGAGAAAATATAATTAATTTAAGCTTTCTCACCCTCCAGCTTCCAAACAACCAAAAATCTCAAGTCAGTATTGAATGAGGGTGATTGGAACCTAGTAATCAGTAACTATTGACCATTAGGAATCATTCGATTTGAATCAACTTGGAATCGATAGGTTTTATTCTAGTTAAAGTTTTCTAGATTAGTCTCAAACGTCATAATTTGGGTTGTTTAGCTTTCATATACAAAATGTGTCAGTAGTTCATGCATGCTAATCTTTGTGACTTATATTATCCTACATTACTTCACATAGTCATGCGATTGTGGTTACACAACATTGTCAAAAAAGATTGTGACAGTTTAGTAGAATTAGAAAAAACATTAAACAAACTTACTTCAGCAAGCTCTTCAATATAAGTATATTATATGTCATGTTCTAGACATATGTTACATTGTTAATTTTCCCATAGGAATCTGACAAAGAGAAAAAAATAGAGAGAGAGAATATGATTGACTCAATAATTTAACAAAAATGGTGTAAGCAGCATCATTTACGCATATCATTTTATGATAACAAATGTTTCAAATATACTTTAATTAGAGGATATTTTTGTTGACTACCAAGCAACACATATCAGCTGCAGTCTTGGTTTATCACCCTCCCAAGTGTTCTTCCTCTACCATGGGTGTGGGAGAGGGGGAGAGAATGCATCATTTTGTCTCATACAAAGTGACACATCAAGATCACCTTTAAAAATAACCTTGGTTTGGTATCTTGGAGAGAAAGATCATAGAAATTGAAAAAGGAAGACAAACACATTGGGAAGTATTTTAGGAAGCATGCAACAAAGTAGCAAAAGAAGACAATCAATTTACTTATGCACACACACAAAATAACATCAATATATACTTAAGTGAAAATTGCAAAATAGTTTACAAGCTATTCTTGATACAGTTGTGTCTTGAGTCCTTGTGGCTAAAGTGAAAATGTCCAAGAGGGTATGTGGAATGGGAAATAGATGAAAATACTTTCAGATCCAACCCAGTGACCGACTCGACAATGTGGGATCAACCTTGTTGAGCCAGTGATATCATCATGGAAACGTATGTATAATATTTTTTTTATAACGAGGAACCCCTCCCGGCATCAGACACTATTAGACCCCACCGAGTCAATAGTAGACTTTAGGACCAGCCATGTCATTAGGGGATACCACGATGTGTCCAATCAAATATTAACCACTTTTACACCCCGTTAAGTGTCTCGAGTCGAACCTGAGTCCCTTTATTGAGAATTGTCGAGTCAATCATTGGTCCATATATGTAATGTTATTATATACACATGTATATGTTTGTATGTACATATAATAGTATATATGTATATATATAATCGAACAAACATTTGTATGCAAATATTTATAGAATTTGTTTATGATAGCATCAACTGACGAATTATGGAACATCAATTTTACAAAGCTAATCAACCATTAAAGAAGAATACAAATGGCTTTATAATGCTCAAAAGAAGTTACAAACTTACTCAATGAGTGAATAAATCAATATGAAATAGTTGGTGTTCAACTAAAAGGCATGAAAATTTAGTCACATGGTCATTGCAGGAAAAAAAAATAAAATCAAAAAATTTGTCGGGTCTTTGAACTGAGGACCGTATCTCTGGGTCGGTGGTTGAACTGGTCAGGTCACTGGGTCAACACTAAATCTTGGTCGACATGGGTTTTTGCCCCACCCACCTGGTGGACCAGCTATGTTGTAGTTCGACCAGCATAAATTGTAAGGTGAGGTTGGATTTCAAAACACTGATAGAATTGTGACAAGTCCATAATTACTTGGATGCTACAACATCATGAATTGCCAACTCTTCTTTGTTAGCCACTTTCACCATCTCAGATGTTGATCAACCCACCAAGATTGTGTTCCACCATTGAGCAAGCCATCAAGATATAATATCTCTTATGAGGCGGGCAGAATCACGAAGGAATCTAAGGTTGTGTTTGGTACATGTGATAAAATTGATGGTGATGGTGATAGTGATGGTGATAGTGATAGGGACAGTGACTGTGATAGGGAAATTATTAAAATGTGTTGTTTGGTAACATGTGCAGGGTGATAGGGATGGTGATGGTGAAAAAATTTAAAAATGTTATTTGTTACATGATTATAGTGATGGGGAGGGGAATTCTTTTCATAAAAAATACCCTACACAAGTAAGAATCATATTTATTAGAACATTTTTTTGCACATTTGGGTAAATACGTAGTGGAGTCTTGGAAAAAAATTCTTTCACCACGATTCACCACGATTCACCATGCTTTTTTATGGAACAAAAATAGATCAAAATTCACCATAGATTCACCATGATTCCCTATCACCATGGCAAAAACAACATTTTTGTTTCACCATCATTCCCTATCACCATGATTCAACACATAACAAATGCAACCTAAATGCAAGATTATATAACTAAAAGAATTCATCACATTTTTAGCATCTCATTTACTAAGAGAGAATCGATAAAGAGGGAAAGAAACACATCCTAACTCACACATATAAATAAGAGAAACATATAAAATACTTATATAAATTGAGATACCTTGATTAGGACTTACATGACATATCATTCCGGACCATTGGTCAACTTCAATTAACTTGTACTGGTGTTTCTTTTAGATAAGACCCAACACTTCTTTAATATAAGCCCCATACAGATGCATATAAGCTTAGCCTGTGGTGATAGAAATGAAATCTGCAATAAAATCCATGGTGCGAGGTATATAGGTCCATGAGTTCACTGATGGTGACTGGTTGGCCGTGCGAAAGTAAAAACACTGCATCTACAAAACCAATTTATACACATTTCAAAACTTGGTGACAAAAGAAGTATGAATAGCCACGAGTGTTGCATGTTGTACAAATTTACCTTCCCATATATGGGCGTTTGTCTAAACATCAGAGAATTATGTTACTTAGGTAGAAGGGCACATAGAAATACCTTCCACGTGTGGCCAGAATGGTGAACCCATTTTGACCGAAAAGTTCCGATTTTGCTCCAATTGAATATTGAATAAGAAAAAATAATGCTTTTAACCATTTCCTCATAGCGTAGTAATTGCATCCTACCCAATATCTTTCAGCAAAATGATAGTGTCTAAGGCAAATGGAACTGCGTTTCAAGTGGAAGAGAGGTTTTTATTTAGAAAAATTCTATACATAGTGACTTTTTTACTTGTTCATCCATCCGATGCTGGGGAATGAGAACTGACACCAGCTGTCTTTTAGAATAGATGAACCAGACAGAAGAACTGAGAATCGTGAGGAAGATGAACAAGATAGAGAGAGAGGAGAGAATAGAAGCGAGAGGAAGTTTCCGATCTGTCTCCTTTTTCTTCTTTCTTGCATTCCAAGAACAAAGGACACCTTATATATACATAGGCACACGAGGCCAGTACAGGCAGGAGCTCGAACCGGTGATTTGTTACAACAAACACCAGCTAGGATGTAAACATAACACGACATAAAATACATCGTATTTACAACCAAAACCAGACAAGACCAGGTGAGCTAACACCCCCTCGCAAACTGGACGCAGGTGATCACCGCAGTCCCAGTTTGGTAGATGGAAACTCATGTTGGTCTGTAGTTAGAGCCTTGGTGAAGAGATCAGCGAGCTGACTGGCAGTAGGTATGTACTGAGTAACAATGTGTCCCAGAGCAATCTTCTCACGAATGAAGTGAAAGTCGATCTCAATGTGCTTCGTCCGAGCATGAAACACATGATTGATGCTCAATTGCAGAGCACTTTGGTTATCGCAATAGAGCAAAGCAGGAGAAGATAAGCTGATGTGTAGATCTCTCATTAAGTAAGAAAGCCATGTAAGCTCAGTAGTTGTAGAGGATAAAGCTCGGTACTCAGCTTCCGTACTGGAACGAGCAACAGTAGATTGTTTCTTAGAGCTCCAAGAAATGCAGGTGGATCCCAGAAATATACATGAACCTGTTGTAGATCGTCGAGATAGAGGACAGCCAGCCCAGTCTGAGTCACAGTAAGCAATCAGTTGAAGAGATTGCATCAGACTGATGAGTAAACCAGTGGATATAGTGCCTTTAAGATATCAGAGAATCCTTTTAACCAGAAAGAAATGAATATTCAAAGGAGAAGACATGAATTGACATGTAGTATTAGCAACATATTGAATGTATGGACGAGTTATGGTAATGTACTGAAGACAACCCACTAGCTTTCTATACAATTTGGGATCAGAAAAGGGTTCATCCAGAGGAAATTTATTAAAGTTAAGAGGAATTAGAGTTCTGACAGGTTTACAGTTGATCATGTCAGCTTGTTGGAGAACATCGTTGATATAGCGTTCTTGTTTCATAAGTATACCAGATGAGGATTGGCTCAACTCAATGCCCAGGAAGTAATTAGTTGTGCCTAACGATCTCAGACTGAAAGTGTTGCTTAATGTGGTTACAAAAGCTTTGAGAAAGCTAATGTCATTGCCAGTAAGGATAATGTCATCCACATATAGAAGAAGATATAACATCTTAGAGTTATGATTAAAAATAAATAAAGAAGGATCAGCCATGCTGCAAGAAAATCCAAAAGCTAATAAGAAATCACTGAGCTTGTTAAACCAAGCCCTCAGAGCTTGTTTTAATCCGTAAAGAGCCATATGAAGATTACAAACATGATTTGGATATTGTATTCTCTTGAAGCCTGGTGGTTGTTCCATAAACACATGCTCATCAAGATCGCCATTAAGAAAGGCATTGCAGATGTCAAGCTGTTCAATTTGCCAACCATAAGAGATAGCCAAAGTCAGAACAATTTTAATAGTAGGTGTCTTAACAACGGGACTAAAAGTCTCTAAAAAATCAATTCCTTCTTCTTGGGAGAATCCTTTGGCCACTAACCGAGCCTTTAAATGTTCTAGACTACCATCTGAATGTAGTTTAACTTTGTAGACCCATTTCGCACCAATTACATTAGTGTGGGATGGTTTGGGAACCAAGGACCAAGTGTTCTTTTGAGAGAGAGCCTACAGCTCCTGTTCCATGGCTTGCCTCCAACCACTATCTTTTAAAGCAGAAGTAATAGATTTAGGAGTACTAGGTACAGTGGACTCAGTGAGAGCGTATTTAGGATTGGGTTTGACGATGCCATTCTTTAATCTTGTAATCATAGGATGCCCAATCTCAGAAATAGGTTCCGCCTCATTTCACGATGATGAAGCAACCGAGAAGTCATTCACATTAGCCGTTCCTTCAGAAGCACTTAGAAGGTCAGGCGGAGAAGCAATCTGATGAGATAATATATTGTCAGGACAAGGCGTATTACAGATGCTACGATTAGACTGATCATGTAGAGGTGCAGGCAAACACACAACATCGGATAGATTAATTGCAGCAAAATGCTCGACTAAGTTATCACCAACATTGTAGGAGAAAAGTCAAGCAATGTCAGAAGTAGATGTAGTTGAGGTGGGAGTGGCATCATATGTACTACTATTCCAATCAGAGTCAGAAGTGACTCGGAATTCTGAGAAGGAAGCAATTTCTCCCATAGAAGTATATTGTTTAATCGAGTTTTTAAAAGGAAAAACAAGCTCATTGAAAATAACATGTCTAGAGATATAGATACGATTTGTAGCAACATTCAAGCATCATTATCCTTTAAAAGAATCACTATATCCCAGAATAACACATGGCAAGGAACGTGGTTCGAATTTATATTTGTTATAATCACGAAGGCATGGAAAACATAGACATCTGAAACTTTGCAGACTGTCATAATCAGAATCTTTGCCAAATAAGAGTTTTAGAGGACAAGTTGTGTCATTCCCTTTTACTGGAAGCCTATCTATGATGAAAAAAAGCAGTAGAAAAAGCTTCTACCCAATTCTTAGATGGAATACATGCATCAAGAAGCATAGCAAGTCCAAGTTCTACTAAATGCCTATGCTTTCTTTCCACTCGGCCATTCTGTTCATGCGTATAAGGGCAACTAAACTGATGAAGAATACCATTCAAAGCAACATACGCTTGTAGAGTGGAATTCACATATTCACCTCCACAGTCAGTTTGAAGAACTTTAATCTTGGTACTAAACTGAGCTTCAACCATAGTACAAAAATGCACAAAAATAGAAGAAAAATCAGATTTGTTCTTTAGAGGATAGAACCATAAATATCCACTATAGTCATCTACAAGAAGGGCATAGTAATTGTATCCATGTGCAAACATGACTGGAGCTTTTTAGTACTGGGCATATTAATTGCGGAGGTGATGTGGATGAGAAACGGAAGCACTCTGACCAAGATCTAAAGCTCTGATACCATTTTAGAAGAGATGAACCAGACAGAAGAACTGAGGATCGTGAATAAGATGAACAAGAGAGAGAGGGGAGAGAATAGAAGTGAGAGGAAGTTTCCGATCTGTCTCCTTTTTCTTTTTTCTTGCATTCCAAGAAAAAAGGACACCTTATATATACATAGGCACACGAGGCCATTACAGGCAGGAGCTCGGATAGGTGATTTGTTACAACAGACGCCAGCTAGGATGTAAACATAACACGACATAAAAGACATCATATTTACAACCAAAACCAGACAGGACTAGGTGAGCTAACAATGTCATGCTCTTAGCAACAATTAAAGTGATGGAAGTAAAATAGAGAGAAAATATTTTTGTCCATAATTTTCAATCCGGAAAGTATTTTTTGATGAAATTAATTGCATTAGAATCCTTTTGAAATATACTTTCCAATAAGACCAATGCTGACATACTTTGAAATAATGATAATACGCGAGAAAATATAGTATTCATATTTTAAGATATTATACACATGTTTTGGGTACATACGTACAATACTCGTGAGTACAGTACATCACATTTATGTTTCCCCCAAATCATGTACAATAGCTACTCGTTCATCTATGGATTTGATTGAGCTAACTGTAGCAATGAGTTTAGTACTGTACTTTTGAATGAAAGAGATCAATGATTAGTTGTTCATAAACAACAGTTGAAAGTATTGTACTTTAATAAAATGTGTATGTTTTTAGTGAAATGTAAATTAGTTCATATAGGTATGGTATGTGGTTATCGACATTCTTTTATGCATGGCATATCTCGTACTGTACTAACAAGATCATCAAATTTTGTATTGTTGTTATGTCTCGTACGATACCTCTGAATGTCTAGTATTATACTTTGTATTATAAAATATAGTTGTTAGCACTGTACTTTTTATAAAATGTTTGTGTATTCTTGTATACAATTCTTGTCAAACTTTACATTCTAAATGTGTGCAAAAATTAATATAAATGTTAAAATGTCAATACTTACAGATTTGTGAAAAAATATTGAATTGAAAAATAAGGAGGCAAATAGTACTGTACGTTTGTACATATTACAAATGTGAATACTTTAATAGATAGAATTTGGTTTTTAGTACTGTACTTCTAGTGGTGTATGTTTTTATTACAAAATTTGACTGTTAATACTGTACTTCTTGTATAATGTGTGGATATTCTTGTATATGATTTTTGGCAAAAGCTACATTTTGAATGTATGCAAAAATTAATATAAATGATAAAATGTACAATACTTATAGATTTATGACATAATATGGAATATGAAGAAATAAAGAAGCAATAAGTATTGTACCTGAATGTTCAATCTGAGTACGATACCATAAAACATATTGTACTTTTGTATATTTCTCTCCTCTCTAATATACTTTTGATATTTTTTTAAAGTATGTCAACATTAGTCTTGATAGAAAATATATTTTTTATGAAGAACCTAATAATGTTTGTTTCGACCTAAAATTCTTTATGGTTTAAGAGTTCTGTGCAAAATATTTTTCTCTCTCCAATTTTTTTCTCTTTCATGGTGTATTTATTTTTTCTATCACATCAACATTGATCACATATCCCAACCACCAGGTGGATGACCTGGTGGGTGGGTGTGAATCTGTAGCGTAGCTCTTTGTTTACTAATTAGATATCGGAAGGATCCCACATTGGCAGGTAAGAATCCAAATGATATGGGAGGGAGGAGGAAAATAGGAAAGTCAATGGACTTATTTTGCGGAAGTTAGTGGAGAAAACCAGAGTCCTATTCTTTACAGTGAGGAATCGGCCAATTTTTTCATGTTTATTTGGCACAACAATGGCATGACACTCAGTTAGAAATGTGTTGAGTCTTATCTGAGTGATAGTATAATACAAAATGCTACAATATGTTAAGTGATATTAATATATAATAATGTGTTATAACATGTGTGAATATAGTCCATTAAAATAGATAACTATTACAATAGGTAAAAGTCTATTGTACGATTAAGTTATATCATAAGGGTTAGACTATATAGTGTAATTTTGGTCTAATAAAAAAATATTTCATGTGTACATATGTCACAATATCATTTTTAATTGTAGTTCCAACAATTCTCTTTGGATCGTATCCTACTTTGCTACGCAATAAAAAATTGGAAAATTCATTGATTCCATTTACATGACCTCCAACTATTCTAGATCATGTCAATGTGTGGTCTAGGGATTGAACTAATGAAGAAAGAGGTCTAACATTCATATATGTAGATATATGGCATTTTATATTGTGTGTGTTGGGTTGGTGAGGGTGTATGATTATGGGATAGGAACAAGCATAATTTAATAACAAAATGGCTCTATCAATACTATAAAACTTGTCAATACCGCAAGTGAAATTTCTGACTGATACATATAAATCCCTTACCAACGATCACTTGACAAAATCTTAGTGATCAATAGTGGTTGTCTAGGTCCAATCCTGACCAATGCAGACAAAAGCCTTGAGAAGTCATCCTCATCCATCCAAAGACCATCCTTGATAAGTAGAACTGGATGTCACAGTATTTCAATCATCCATATTTTTTAGAGATTTAAACATCCATATTTGAATACTTCCAACATTTTAATAACTATACCATGAAAAATTACATGTCATTAATCCCAATACATCCAAATAAAATTAAACATGTGATAGTATTCCATTTTACATTTAAATGTAGTGTCCATAACTCTTGTTTTCCAAAAAAAATGTAAGTCATGTCCTCTGCAATCACGAAGATATTATCATATTGTCTAAAAAATGGTTCAAATGAAAAGAAAACTTGTAACCACCCAAGAAAGGTTGTTTATGCATTTTCCTGGAGGTACTTCCACTATTTCCTCCTTTGGTCTTATCAGTAGTATATTCACCATTCCTTTTAAAGTTATTGTCAACGTCATATATCACAAAATCAATTTTTGTTATTTTTTTATATTTAAAATGTATTATCAAGCATCACAAAGAGATTTTCATTATCTTCTTTTACTATACATTTTAAAAGTTCATTAACACGTAACTTCTATAGTCTTTGAAACACTAGAAATATACCCTATCCTTGAACTTAAATGTATAACACTTATTTTCTATATGAAAGTTGCTATGTAGTTTCCATACTTCAAAGTTGGTCTTTATAACATCCTTCAAAGCGAATCATGATATATACTCTAAATAAATATTTACAAAATTCTAGAAAGAAAAATAAAAGTATCTTCATAATATGTATTCAATTCTTGCCCATTATTTGTACATATCTTTGAACGTCCTCTTCTTTCATATACGCAAATGATGATTTTACTAACATGCTCGAAGGAAAATGCAGAACCCCCTGAGAGATATCAACATCATCTCTTTGGATCTGATTGTTCGACTAAAAAAATGAAAAATAGAAAATAAAAATTAGTCTTGTCGTTTGTCCCGGTTGTTGAAGTACTTTATTATTTCACAAAGTGTGAATTTAATTCATCATCACAGTTTCTTAGTGTTGTTATAAGCCTTCATAGGTAATTTATGTATACTCTCGATTAGGATTACATGCAACAATTGTTGATGCAAGTTAATTATTTGTCAATCAACCAAGTACAAATCTTGATAAAGAAATCAAGATCATAATCTTGAAAGTAGATCCATAAAGCTATTGAGCATGCAATCAATCGTCCTTCAAGATGATCTCTTTCAAACCAATCAAGCTTTAAGTAATGACAAAAGCTTGATCACCTCTGACAATTGACATCTCAAGCAAGTTTGGCTCAAGGTAGATACTATAGTTATTAAGCAAGAAACCCATTGAGCTCCCAAGATTGATCACAAGAATCCTAAGAGTTGAGTCCATATTAACCAATCATATGTCAATACAAGGCCCATAAAACCATATAAATAGGACCCCAAGGAATCAATTTCAAGACAATGTTTTTACAAAAAGTATGAAATGTTATTGCAAAGTGTAAGGACCAATGTGAGAGCTATATACCTCACAAAAGTGATCAACCTGTTGACTTTGCACTATTTATTTTATCTATTATTATTGATTCATCTTGATCAATGTTCTACTAGTGAAAGAAGTGAAGGCAATAGATCTCCAATGTCGATTAAGATATCAACCCACCTATCCATTTGATCAACCTCTCCATTAGATTTAACTAAGAGGTGGTTAGATCAATCTATCAACTTGATCTACTTGTGTATCTACCTCTTCCCTTTTCTCTTATTGTTTCATTGTTTTCTTTTGAGAAATATGTCATATTCAAGTTGTAATTACTTTATTTCTTGCCCCATTAGTGGAAATACTCATTAACTTGGGTTCAGAGTACCATCAGACCCTCTCAACCATGTAACCTTTCCTTCTTAAATACATATGTTATTTTTATTTTTTTTAATCCTTATTGAATGCATGCATTGTTTGATTAGCTACCTTCCTGTGATGCATAATCTTAATATTACTAAGAAAACAAGTTCAGGAAGATCTAGCATATGGATTAGTGACGATCCAAAGAGTGAGGGTTATTATATCAAAATACATACATATATTCTTGATTTGTTTTCTATCATCACAAGAGAGAGGTTCCTTTAGATTAGCTACCTTCTTACGACACCTGATCTAAATAAATTCAAGAGAATAAGTTAAGGAAGACCTAGCATATGGATTGATGATGATCCATGAGAGTGATGAGTTATTATAGCATAAGTCATATGTTTATTCTTGATTTGTTGGTTATCATATCATGAAATAAGTTTCCTTAAATTGAAATCTTCCATAATCTTTAAATAAATAAGTGTTGGGTTTTAAGGAAGGGGTGCAACATAGTAACAAATAAAAAATTCCCTTTATACCCAAGCCGTCAAACTCTTCATTGTTGTAAGTCACCAGTGAGTAGAATACATAAGAGAGGATAAATGTGATACCTTAGCACATACGATTTGTCCAAAAAGTAGATGAATCTTATGTCAGTGAATAACTCCACACTCAGATCTAGATCTAAAATGACCAACAAGGAATCCAAATAGATCACACATATATTTGGATTGTCCACTATGAAACAACCTATTATCATCTGGTAGAACATGTTCTTTAAGCCTCCACACATATGCCTCAGCCTCTAATGCATTCACATAGATGATGGAGGACACGGTGCACCACCGTGGCCACTAAGTTGAAGTAGAACAAGAGTTATCACATGCTGATTTACGGAATCATGGCGACATATATGACAACATAAAAAAAATATACTTGACATATTCCCCTTAGAAGATCGCATCAACAATTACAGATTAGGAAGGAAGGTTGCAAGGAATATATCTCATCCTAGAGCCAATCTAGTGGCTATCCTTGCAGCGATGTGTTTCTTTCTCAAGTTGTACCTAGACGATTGTTGGTAGGGCTTGTTGGTGGATCACCACATGACAAAGGCCTCTCGCCTCTATGTAATCCACATAGACCACCAGTAAATCCTATCATTCTTTTCAAACAAACAATAAGGATTTGTCTCTTCTAGTTATTGTGTTAGCTTTGAGTTGCTCTCCCTTTTTTGTATCTCCCTTGCTGTCTCTCCCTTGTTGTCTCTCCCTTTTACGAGTAAGATTTGCTCGGGTTCTCACATTACACAACTATGAGCTGACAACAATTGTTAGAGCTTATTATTTTCTCTTATGAAATCCTCGAGTACCCCTCTATTTATAGGAGGGTCAGGGTTGGGGTTTTCTGATCAATTGGGAGTCAAAGAGATGGAATTTCATGAATTTTTTGGAACCTGCAAACCATGAACTAGTCATTTCACACCTGAACTGATCGGTTCACATGTGACTGGATCAGTTCAACCATTAAAATGATCAGTTGACTATGTTTCTTATTCACAATCATATAAACTTTTAATACTTGATTAATGCACAACATAATGTCATCATCAATCCTTGATCCAATCTCAATAATTAACCAACTGATCAGTTTACAACCTGAACATGCCGTTTCATATGTTTGAACTGATCGCTTCACTTGTTAAATTGGCCATTTCAAATTTCTATCGGCCAATCTTGTTTAAATTGAATGCCTAACACTTTAGTAATCAAGTTTGAACCATAATCACGAATCAACTCCTATTCTAGGTAAATCATTTGTGTGTCACACTATAGATCCCAAATTATGTTGGCAGTGAATGTAAATAACTAATTTATAACATCACATGCAATAAGCAATATCTAGAAACACATCACTAATACCTAAGTAATCAGAAAGTTGGAGAACAAATTCAACATGTGATCTATTATTGGTGTTATAATGATCATACAGTTCCTTTGACACTAACAACCAGACTAAACTCAAGGAAAGGAAAATCATCATCCTCTTTAACATTCAATCCATGTTCCTTGAACTACAACAAACTATCTAAGATTCATGTGACTTCACATACCATATTTCTCAGTCTCTCTTATCATGTGGCTGGGATATAAACTCCAATAGGAGGGATAAATCTCACGTACATCACCTACAACCATCCCCATATGTCACAATGTATCTGAGTATCACATTTATGGTAACCCTTATTCAAGGTCATGTTATATGATGCCAAAGTACATTGAATAACACATGATGAGTGTAGCGATTTCAAGTCTAAGAACCACAGTCATCACCATCACTAAGAGATTTGATTCTAACTACCAATGCATGGTTTCCATGCATCACTCTCAAGGTGGGTCTTTTAGATACATCATTCTCTAACAAGTACCTATGTGTTTGATTTGATATCCCATATCATGATTAATAACGTTATTTCATCAACCAACACAACACTCTAGTCTCTTGAGTTATTTTTGTCTATCATCTTCCACAGTAACATCTGACTAGGGACATAACAAGAACGTATATGACTTTTAGCATTCATATGATCTCATTGTTCAAATCCTCAACTTGAAGACATACCGTATTGAGTAATATATATTTTTTGACATTGAATATGTTATATCATTATCTCATAACCAAACAAACATATAAATGAAGATTGGCTTTATTCTTTTTAATCAAACCATTTACAAGATATGCTATTACAATCATCATATGATTTTCTATCTGGCATGCATAACAACAGACTCCCACTTGGACTTATAATCAATCATCCATGAACTTAATCTCAAGTGATCTAACATGAACTTCATGCTTATATGATGAAAGTACTTTTGACAAGAGGTCAACTACATTACATTCAGTAGGTACTCTATAAATATTCACATCTCCTTGTTGTACGATCTCTCATATGAGATGAAACCATAGTTGTATGTGTTTGGGATGCTAATGTGATTTGGATTCCTTAGCTTGTGCAATATATCCATTGTTGTCACAATATATCTCTATCACATTGCTAATGCTTAGAACAACCCTAAGTTCACTGATGAACTTCTTGATCTAGACAACTTCCTTTACTGCCTTGGATGCAGAAACATAGTTGGCCACTGTTGTAGAATCATCAACTGTCTCTTGCTTATAACTCTTTTAGCTTACAGATCCATTGTTTAGGCAAAACTCAAACTCAAATTGTGATTTACAGTCATTTCTATAAGTTTCAAAGCCTGCATCAATGTAACCCTTTACCACCAACTCTTCCTCACCACCATAGTCAAGGAACATATCTGTAGTTCTTCTAAAGTACTTAAAGATGTTCTTTACAGAAGTTTAGTGACTTCCATCGAGATCTGACTGGTACCCGCTAGTCATATGCAAGGCATATGACACATCACATCGAGTACATAACATTGCATACATGATAGATCCAATTGCATATGCATATGGAGTCTTATTCATGCATTCTGATTCTTCACAAGAACTAGGACATTGATCTCTACACATGCTAACACCATGAGACATGGGTAAGTTTCCTATCTTGGAGTTCTCCATGCTGAACTTTTTAGCTCATTGTTAATGTATGTGCTTTGACTTAGAACAAGAAACCATCTAGGTCTATCTCTATAGATCTTGATTTCTAGCATATATGATGTTTTGCTTAATTCTTTCATAAATAATGTGTTTCCTCTCCAGGTCTTTACCATATATAAAGTAGGGATGTCATTCCCCATCAATACAATGCAATCTACATACAATATGAGGAATACAATCATGCTCCCACTAACCTTCTTGTAAATACACGGTTCATCATCATTTTGACTAAATCCAAACTCTTTGACTGTTTCTTCAAATCAAAGATTCTAGCTCTGAGATGTTGGCTTCAATCAAGAGATTGACCTTCAAACTTTATTTGAATCCTTTGGATTTATGAAACCCTCGAGTTGTTTCATGTACGCATCCTCAAGAATATTCCCATTAAGGAATGTGGTTTTAACTTCCATTTACCAAATCTCATGGTCATGATAAGATGTAATGTCAAGCATGATCATGAAGGACTTAACCATAGAAACTAAAGATTTTTTTTTTCATAGTCAGCACCTTGAACTTATTTGAAACCCTTTGCAACCAATCGACCTTTATAAGTTTATACATTTCCATCCATGTCAATCTTCTTCTTGAAGACCCACTTGCACCTTATGGGTTTACCCCTTTAGGTGGATGCACTAAGGTCTACACCTTGTTGGTGCACTTGGATTGCATCTCAGATCTCATGACCTCAAGCCACTTCTTAGGTTCTAGTCCCTTAACAACTTCTAGGTAGGTAGTTGGATCATCATGAATTACCAAATCATCGTCTTATTGAGTCATAAGATAACCAAATCTTTCTAGCTCAAGGTGTGTCCTACTAGATCTGCAAGGTCCTATGTTACATGAGGAATTTGAGACTCCGTAATGGTTTGAGACTCTTCTATGTTGCTCGTGTATCTCTATAGTTTCAATGCATTCTTGTTGGTCTTAAACCTCTTCAACTTTCCTCCCACTAATTTCTTTGGGAATAAATTCCTTTTCTAGGAATACATCATCCCTGACAAGAAACACTTTGTTATCAGATGGAGTATAAAAGTAGTATCCTTTGGTTTAGCTAGGATATCCAACAAAATAACATTTTTCCTATTTGGGTCCAAGCTTTTTGGGAAACTACTTTCTTACGTAAGCTTCACATCCCCAGATCTTCATAAAAGACACACTGGAATGCTTCCCCTACCATATCTCATATGGTGTTTTTCAAATCAATTTTGATGGTACATGATTAAGTATAAATGTTGTGGTTTCTAGAGCATAACCCTAGAAAGAAGACAAAAGATCAACAAAACTCATCATGGATCACACCATTTTTGGAAATGTGTGATTCATTCTTTCTGACACACCATTATGATGTGGTGTTTTAGGTGGATTCCATTTTGATACAATACCATGGTCTCTTAGAAGGTCCTCAAACTATTGACTAAAGTATTCTCCACCTCAAACAGAATGAAATGCCTTTATACCTTTACAAGTTGGTTATGTACTTCATTCATGAAATTCTTAAATTTTTTAAGAGTTTTGACTTAAGTTTCATCAAGTAAACATAACCATGTTGTGACACATCGGCCACGCAAAAGTGAGATTACTCAAAATAAAGCATGGAATTACCAACTATCAAACACATTACTACAAAACAAGGTAAATTAAAACTGATCACACAACATCATCTCAAGCAAAAACACATCATATTTGAAGTCACAAACTTGTGCCACTTGTATCATTTAACAAGCCATAACGGTGTTACATCACTATTTAGTGGCCATCATGCCACAAGCCTATTACAAAGATAACATATTTGTATATACAAGCCATCATGTACAACCATGGCATAATGTCAAAAACCTTATATTGATGTACAAACATCTACAAAACCTCGCCATGACCTGAGAGTACAGAGACGAAACATAGGACTCTACTACTAAACACTAGAAGCACATCCAACCTTCAACAACTACTGCTCTCCTTGTTTCTCATCCTCAACCACACGATCTCTTCCTCTTCGTGTACATCCACCTAAAAGATGTGGAAACCCATGGGGTGAGACTAATGTCCCATCAACAGATATAACCCTCAACCAGCAACTATTACTAGCACAACAATGATAACATAGAAAATTAAGTATATGAGTAGATTCAGCTAAAAGATATAAAGGTGAAGTGATAAGTAATTGCTGAGACATTATTTACCTGAGAAGGTTGTTCATGTAGTCCTAAGTTGGTCAGTGCCAAAAAAGAGATACCTGAACATTGGATCTAACTGATTTGGGCAAGTTCACAAAAAAGTCCACATACACTATTCTAGGAAAACCGAAAGGAATAAAGAAGTCAAGACAAAACCACATATTTTGAAAGCTAAGGTGTCGACGAGGTAAAAGAACCATTATGTGGTTAACTCACACGGTGCACCAGTAATAAATTAGGAAGGAAACAAAAACACTTCACAGAGGACGGGATGTGTAGTGAAGTTCAGAAGAGGCTACACTTCATGTTGCCTTACATATTTCTTTTTTCCTTCATTTGATGGATGACTTAAATGAGTATGAAGGGTGCAATGCACACATGTGTCTCTTCATGGTAAGTTGCACAGTAATTTGGTCGGGCATAAATAAAGAAGTGTTTGAGAACACATTTTGGACGAAGGTACACCATTGCCTGGGCATCACTACCGCTATTGCAAGCACCAATCCTAGGGACCAGAGAGATAACAAAGAAAAGACGAGTTACACACACATGACGAATAGGAGGCTCCCCTAACGGACTAGATAAACTAAATAGTGTCGCAGCATGATGTCGACGTAATGCATGTGAGAGTTTATGTATTCATGAATTCAATGCACGTCAATAAATGTGCTGCTGTTATATATATATATATATATATATATATATATATATATATATATATATATATATATATATATATATATATATATATATATATATATATATATATATACAACCGAGTTAGAGGTTGTTGTGATGTGATCTAGTTAATTCGGATCTGATACAAGAAATTTGGAACTGTAATTTACACGTTACAGAGTTGTTTGCTTGATTGATTCAGCGCCGGCCTGTTAAAGTATTTGAAGAGGAGGAGAAATATTTGAAAGATGGGTGAAGCGAGGGAAAGCACAGCAGGAAAGGTCATCGCGCTGCTTGTCTCGGGCGGATGCCTTTGTATTTATAATAGGTGATTCGTTTACATTTGAGAGAAGAGCAAGCGAGGGAGGCCGAGACTAATCAGGCCCATATACAACACATTGGAAGGCCCAGACGTGACTAACTAAACAAAGCCCATATGCTTAATACCCTCCCTCAAGCTTTGGCTGGTTGAAAACGCAGCCCTAGCTTGGCAGTAACAACATGAAAGATGTCCTTGGCAACGGCCTTAGTGAACACATCAGCTAGTTGATCTTCTGATCAAACAAATTGAGTCACAATGTGACCAAGAACCACTTTCTCGCGAATGTGATGGTAATCCAGATCGATATGCTTAGTGCGAGCATGTAGGATCAGATTAACAGTGAGATAGAGAGCACTCATGTTATCACACAGTAGAGTTGCTGGTGTCGACTGATGCAGGCAAAGATCGCGAAGGAGATGAGAAAACCACGTCAATTCAGCAGGTGTGATGGATAAGGATCGATATTCAGCTTCTGTACTTGACTTTGCTACTATAGTTTGCTTCTTCGACGACCAGGAGACACAAGTCTTCCCTAAGAAGATACAGTAGCCGGTGGTGCTGTGCTGTGTCAAGGGACAGCCAGCCCAATCAGCGTCAGAGTAACCAGTGATGGAAAGGGGATGATCAACATAGATCTGAATGCCCATAGAAATAGTACCTTTAATGTATCGTAGAATCTGCTTTACAAGAGAGAGATGAACCGTAGTTGGATGTTGAAGAAACTGACATGTCAGATTTACTCCATAGGTGATATCAGGTCTAGTGAGAGTTAGATACTGCAACGAGCCAACAATTCGTCGATACATGCTAGGATCAGTGAGAGGTTCACTTTTCCACTTGACATGATTGCGAAGAAATGTAGGGCTAACTGGCGTGGATATAGGTTTGCAGTCTGCCATATCTTCTCGAAGTAGAACATAGAATATTTGGATTGGTGTAGAAGAATGCCATCCTTGTTATAAGCAGCTTGTATCCCAAGAAAGTAGTGAAGATTGCCAAGATTGCGAAGAGAGAATTCTGACTCGAGTTTTGTAACAATGTCAGCAACTAAAGCATCATTACTGCCTGTAATGAGAATGTCATCAACATATAATAGTAGATAGACTGTAGCTAGGGAGTTGGATAGAATGAAGAGTGAAGAATCTGCAGAGCTGGATAGAAACCCCAATTCAATGAGATAATGACTAATGGGATCAAACCAAGCTCTTGGAGCTTGTTTTAAGCCATATAGAGCTTTATGAAGTTTACAAACATGTTCACTAAGTTCAGGAATGACAAATCCTGGTGGTTGACTCATGTACACCTCAGAGTCAAGATTCCCATTTAGAAAAGCATTGCAGACGTCCAGTTGTTTGATAGACCAGTTTTTAGAAACAGCAATAGTTAGAACAGTCTTTATCGTTGGAGATTTGATAACTGGACTAAAGTGTAACATCCCTGACCTGGGTTATAACCTAACCCTAGAAGTTTTGCTTAAATGTGTAATTATAAACCTGTGAACACTCCCTGGCATGTAATTAAGTTCCTCAGGAACATTTACTTTCAATTTTTGCTCCTTTATATGTAAAGTTGTAGCATTGTGTTGTATGCAGGGACCTATGTGCAAATTACCCAGTTGAAGGGGTTATCATGAAAAAGTCACCGGTTAAGATGTTCCTCTAATGTTGAAACATCATGAGTGTGTGTATGGTGAAGTTTGAGGGATTTCCCAAGCTTGAGCACCAAGGTGCAGCTGTGAAAGCAATCCCCATGCTTGGAAACCCTAATTTGGTGTAAAAGTGCAATTTACCCAAATTGAGAGGCCCAACTTGTAATTTTCACCTTCTAGAACATCTTTTATGGCTCTTGTCATCATTTAGAGTAGAAATGATGAAAGAGATACATTAATAAATAATCTGGTAAAAAGAATGATCTTTGTGGTGAAAGTCACCCAATTTGGGCATGGAGACTTTTCATCTATGTACCCTAATTGGAGGTTGGCTTCCTTATCCCTAGATCTTAAGTTTTCATGAGTTTTGCATAAGATTAGATGGGCTTGGACGTGCCCTTGAACAAGGAGGGACCTAGATGTAAATTTTGATCTTGAGAGGTCCTTGTAATGGAAAATGGGCTAAAGGTATAAAAGCCCTATTCCTTGCAAACGAGCAAACGATCTTTCTCCTGTTTCATTCACTTCTCATCCTCTCAAACGGCCAAGACTTTGCTCTAGAGAACAGGGAGATAAACAGCTTGCTTTAGGTAAGGAAACCTCAAGCCTAGCTCGAATTCATGGTGGAATTCACCTTCTATGGTTGGTTTTGTAGATAACTCATCCTATCTTCTTGCTCTAGCCAACCAAAGCAACGTTTCCTTGGAGATTTCATCTCTGACCAAGTTGTGAAAGCTTAGAAACGCCATTAAAGCTTGGACTTCAAAGTCTTGGAGCTTTAGGAACAACTTGAGGTGGGTTTTATAACTCTAAACTTGTGCTTTATATGTATGCTTTGATTCTTGCTAAAATCTTTGCTAGATCTTCTCCTACCTCCCTTCTTTCTTGCATGATTGCAACCAAAACAGGGGAGGAACTGACCTTGCTAGAGGATGAAGATGAGGGGTGTGATTCCCCATGTTACTTTTTCAAACGACCTTGGACCCTGTTGGTCCAAACGGTTGCAAACCGTCTGGGTTCAAACGGTTTCAAACCGTTTGCTCTCAAACGGTCTTGCAAGACCGTTTGGATTGAAACGGTCTCAAGACCATTTGAAAGAGTTTACCAAGGGACGACCATTTGAGGGTCTGTTACTAATATATTGAATTTCATCTATGCAAAGAATCAAAGATTAATTCCTAACCAATTGAGAATTGAAGGCACTTCAACATGAAACCCTAATCGGGTGAAAAAGTGCTCATTTGAAACATAGATCTTGTTGAGTTTTGGGTTGAAGGACCCAAACAGTCTCAAGACCGTTTGGGGATTCCTCCAAACGGTCTCAAGACCATTTGGGCACAACCCAAGACTGTTTGAAGGTCTAGGTTTAAGTTAATCTAATGGTTTGAGGGTCCAATTGTAGGAAATTGATGAATTGATGAAAATTGCTGATTTTGACCTAATTGGACTTCAACCATAGTCAAAACGACTTGGATCTTGGTCAAACTTTGGGAAAACAGTCTCAAGACCGTTTGGATGATGTCCAAACGACCTCAAGACCGTTTGGGCCAAGTTTGAGCCCAATTGGAGGTCAATTGATGGGTTCAACCTTGAGTTGATTCATAGTGTTGAACATTGATGACCAACCGATTTGAAACCCTAATTGAGAAGGATTGAACCTTAATTCAATTGCAACTGAGGGTCAATTTGATGTCCAAATGACTAAGGCTAACCCTAATTGACTCAATTTATAAGAGGTTAATATAGCTTTGATCAATTGAGGGCTTCAACACACATATCTATGAACATTGGTAACCTTTGAACCACTTTGGAGGTCCAAACGGTTTGAGCCCATTTGGACCAAACGGTCTCAAGACCGTTTGGGGCTAAACGGTCTCAAGACCATTTGGGATCAAACAACCTCAGGACCGTTTGGGCTCAAACGACCTCAGGACCGTTTGGTCCAATCGATCTCAAGCAAAGTTGAGCAAACAGTTTCAAACCGTTTGAAGCTCCAAACGATTTGGAAAGTCAACCCTCCCAAACGGTCTTCACCTCCAAACGGTCTCAAGACCGTTTGGATCCAAATGGTCTCAAGACCGTTTGGGGTCAAACGGTCTCAAGACCGTTTGGGTGGTTGAAACCGTTTGGAGATGATGGTGATGGTTTGTACTTAACCATTTGATGTTGTAATTGTTTCAATGATGATCCAATCTAAACCCTAATGGTAACCTAGGTCATTAAGGGATTATGTGATTAGTGATTTAACCCATGATGGTGATCATGAGGCCAATTACCAAAATACCCTTGAGGGGTCTAAAGGGGTAAAACTTTGTTCTAATCAAAACCTAATCACATGGTGATGATGTCTTGGCTCATGTTAGTCAATGGAGATTTATCTCAACCTGATCTAGTGTGGTGTTGTCACCATCTACTAGTAAGAGGAGAGAGAAAGTAATTCTAGAGAGAGAAAGTATCCTAGAGAGAGAAAGTACCCTTTTAAGGTGGAAACTCAAGTGTGATACTTCTAATACACATGAATGTGCATGATTAGGGAATGACCCATCTATGTGAGGTCATGGAAACCCTAGTTATGATATCTAATCGACCTTAATCTTATTTAAGAGTCCTAATGATGATGTTTCTCTTACATGATGATGTAATGAGTACATTTCACCATGGAGTGAATAGTAAGCCCTAATTTTAGGGTGTTGACATAAAGATGAATAGCAAACCCTAATTGTTGAATTGTTTACTATTATCTGTTGAATTAACCATGCAGGTTGTTATGAGATGATGGTCATATCCAGGTATGGAATACCATATTATATTCATTGAAAGCATGCCTTAAGCTTTATGAATATGTGAATTATATTGATGCACTTCTAAGTGACATCTTTTGAGATGTATGAGCTGTAAGAGCCATAATCTCTATCAAGGTCATGCTTGACAGATGACTTGAGATGAGATAACTGATAATTGTGAAAAGTTAGGCCTGCTACATTTTAGTATTCTCATATATAGCTGTGATGCTAATGTTATTGTTTGAATAACAATGTATGATGTTTAGAATACTAAATGTACCTAACTAATCAAGTGAAATGTAGAGCCCTGATCATAGATCCATCATTGTCAGAGTCTAAATGATGGTGAAACAGGTTTTCCCCAGGGAACTCCTAGAGCACATACTTTTGAGTATGTGGGGTACATGGATGTGTAGAACCTTACATCCTAGTGTAGGAAAGTGACATAGATTTTTATAGTCCGTCCATCCTTCACTATAAGTTGTTCAGGGTGAGAGGTTTTGGTGTAGATTCTTGTAGTCCATCAAACCCCACCACATGGTCCCAGAAGGTGAGTGGTATTAATATCCTCCCTTAAGGACACAAACACCGCATCAGTGGTAGGTAAACATGAAATCTCCTAATGATGAAGAGAGTACAGAATGCCACTGTAACTCTAAGAATAGCGAAGGACCAGTCTACCATGGTGAGCTATTATAAAGGACATCCCGCCAGATGTTTAACTGTTAATCCTCTAACTGACTGAGGAAGGAGAGGTCTTAAGAATCCGACTCTTTTTATGACCTATGTATGATACTAATGCGACTTACTAGTGATCAGTTGGACTATGAGGGGTAAGCCTCATACCCACAGGGCATACTAATAATGTTTGAAAAACATAATCAACAGCGTAGTATATCTGTTAGGATTATCTACGAGTTAATTGATTGATGTTATCCTAAATAGTGTAGATGTTCTCATGTTTCATAAATGATTGAACTCTTGCTTATCATCAGAACTGTTAGGGAATACCTTGAAGGCTTTTATTGCTTTAGTTATTCATTGCTTTGCTTATAAAGCTTCTAGTGGAGAGTTATAACTCTCACTGGGGCAATTATGTATAATTGTCTCACTCCATAGACTTCAACTTTTTAGGTGGTCGCCAAAGACGGAGGAACCGGTCTCAAGGTGACCAGTCTCAGCAGCAGCACCAGGAGTAGTAGATCTCAGGTGGAGATCCAGCTTGCTTTATGGTGTAGTTAGGTGTCAGTCCTATGTGTCCTCTGTACTCTCAGGTCTTGGAGTGTTTTGTTAAGAATGACTTGAGAAAATTTTGTAAATCATGTTGCATGTAATTACTCAAGAAGTAATTGGTCAGTGTTGTATACTTTTAAATCCTTTTCTATGAAAAGTTTTGTGGTGTCAAGCTCTAATCTCAAAAAGTTTTAATTTCCCGTGATTTTCATCTTCCGCTGTTTACCGAATGCTTCCGCACATATTTAAATCGGGATTAATCCGTGGTTTGAAGATCAGAGCCCATAATTAAGTGGTATCAGAGCCATGACCCCTCCAGTAGATGGGGCCCACATGGGTATGTGGCATGCCAGTCTTGAGCCGTGCGGTCTAGGCAAGTTGGAAAGGGCTATCTGTAGAGACGAGATGGAGCCACCCTTGCGCTGGTAGCCGTGGACGGGAGCTGGGTGTCCATGGGCCATTGTGGGTCTACACTGAAGTGGGGTCAGATTATGAGGCCATATAGTTGAGCCTTGATGAGGACGTCAAGAGTCTAAGTGGGGGAGATTGTAACATCCCAGGATTTGAGGCCTCGGATAACATGATCTTAAAAGGAATGATTGGACTACCCATATCACCAAGGTGCACCTCCTTTTCCGGGAGCCCATCACTAAGAACTCCATAGTTAAGCGTGCTCAGCTTGGAGTAGTACTGGGATGGGTGACCTGTCGGGAAGTTGATCCTAACATGCGCGTGAGTGAGGACAAAGCGCGCAGTTAAGGCTAGTGGTGGTCTGTGGGGCCAGTCGTCATTCTTGAAACTCTACTAGAACCTTGGGCAGTGGGCCCGGGCGTTACAATACTTCTCTACGACATATTGAAAGTATCCCTGATTGCATTCCTTCTACTTATGTTAACATCTCTTCTTATGTAACATCTGGTCAAATTCTTGAAGCTGATAATAATACTACAGATACTACCCATTCTGACTTTATCTATAAAATGATGTACTTCTTCAACCTTCCAACATCTCTCCTAGCTCCTCTACTGAAAATACCTCACCTGATCTCTCCAAACAAGAAGCTAATCTCAACACACATCGTATGATAACAAGAAGCAAACTTGGCATCTACAAGCCAAATTCGAAATATGCCCTCGCTGCCTGTGCTATACCAGCTACTCCACGAAACATAAAAACTTCTCTTCAACACAGTGCATGGAAGGATGATATGGTTCAAGAACTTGGAGCTTTACATAAAAATAACACATGGACTCTAGTTAAGAGAGAACCACATATGAACATTGTCGGCAGTAAATGGGTGTTCAAGACAAAACTCAAACCAGATGGCTCGCTTGAACATTTGAAAGCAAGATTGGTAGCTAAGGGATTTCATCAAGAAGAAGGAATTGATTATCTCGAAACCTTTATGTGGGCTCCGATCTCCAAACCACGGATTAATCCCGATTTAAACATGTGTGGAAGCATTCGGTAAACAACGGAAGACGAAAATCACGAGAAATTAAAACTTTTTGATATTAGAGCTTGACACCATAAACCTTTTCATAGAAAAGGATTTAAAAGTATACAACACTGACCAATTACTTCTTGAGTAATTACATGCAACATGATTTACAAAATTTTCTCAAGTCATTCTTAACAAAACACTCCAAGACCTGAGAGTACAGAGGACACATAGGACTGACACCTAACTACACCATAAAGCAAGCTGGATCTCCACCTGAGATCTACTACTCCTGGTGCTGCTGCTGAGACTGGTCACCTTGAGACCGGTTCCTCCGTCTTTGACGACCACCTAAAAAGTTGAAGTCTGCGGAGTGAGACAATTATACATAATTGCCCCAGCGAGAGTTATAACTCTCCACTAGAAGCTTTATAAGCAAAGCAAGGAATAACTAAAGCAATAAAAGCCTTCAAGGTATTCCCTAACAGTTCTGATGATAAGCAAGAGTTCAATCATTTATGAAACATGAGAACATCTACACTATTCAGGATAACATCAATCAATTAACTCGTAGATAATCCTAACAGATATACTACACTGTTGATTATGTTTTTCAAACATTATTAGTATGCCCTGTGGGTATGAGGCTTACCACTCATACTCCAACTGATATCTAGTAAGTCGCATTAGTATCATACATAGGTCATAAAAAGAGCCGGATTCTTAAGACCTCTCCTTCCTCAGTCAGTTAGAGGATTAACAGTTAGACATCTGGCGGGATGTCCTTTATAATAGCTCACCAGGGTAGATTGGTCCTTCTCTATTCTTAGAGTTACAGCGGCGTTCTGTACTCTCTTCATCATCATGAGATTTCATGTTTACCTACCACTGATGCGGTGTTTGTGTCCTTAAGGGAGGATATTAATACCACTCACCTTCTCAGACCATGTGGTGGGGTTTGATGGACTACAAGAATCTACACCAAAACCTCTCACCCTGAACAACTTGTAGAGAAGGATGGACGGACTATAAAAATCTACGTCACTTTCCTACACTAGGATGTAAGGTTCTACACATCCATGTACCCCACATACTCAAAAGTATGTGCTCCAGGAGTTCCCTGGGGAAAACCTGTTTCACCATCATTTAGACTCTGACAATGATGGATCTATGATCAGGGCTCTACATTTCACTTGATTAGTTAGGTACATTTAGTATTCTAACCATCATACATTGTTCTTCAAACAATAACATTAGCATCACAACAATATGTGAGAATACTAAAATGTCGCATGCCTAACTTTTCACAATTATCAGTTATCTCATCTCAAGTCATCTGTCAAGCATGACCTTGATAGAGATTATGGCTCTTACAGCTCATACATCTCAAAAGATGTCACTTAGCAGTGCATCAATATAATTCACATATTCATAAATCTTAAGGCATGCTTTCAATGAATATAATATGGTATTCCATACCTGGATATGACCATCATCTCATAACAACCTGCATGGTTAATTCAACAGATAATAGTAAACAATTCAACAATTAGGGTTTACTATTCATCTTTATGTCAACACCCTAAAATTAGGGCTTACTATTCACTCCATGGTGAAATGTACTCATTACATCATCATGTAAGAGAAACATCATCATTAGGACTCTTAAATAAGATTAAGGTCAATTAGATATCATAACTAGGGTTTCCATGACCTCACATAGATGGGTCATTCCCTAATCATGCACATTCATGTGTATTAGAAGTATCACACTTGAGTTTCCACCTTAAAAGGGTACTTTCTCTCTCTAGGATACTTTCTCTCTCTAGAATTACTTTCTCTCTCCTCTTACTAGTAGATGGTGACAACACCACACTAGATCAGGTTGAGATAAATCTCCATTGACTAACATGAGCCTAAGACATCATCACCATGTGATTAGGTTTTGATTAGAACAAGGTTTTACCCCTTTAGACCCCTCAAGGGTATTTTGGTAATTGGCCTCATGATCACCATCATGGGTTAAATCACTAATCACATAATCCTTTAATGACCTAGGTTACCATTAGGGTTTAGATTGGATCATCATTGAAACAATTACACCATCAAATGGTTAAGTACAAACCATCACCATCATCGCCAAACGGTTTCAACCTTCATACGGTTTCAACCACCCAAACGGTCTTGAGACCGTTTGACCCCAAATGGTCTTGAGACCGTTTGGATCCAAACGGTCTTGAGACCGTTTGGAGGTGAAGACCATTTGGGAGGGTTGACTTTCCAAACCGTTTGGAGCTTCAAACGGTTTGAAACTGTTTGCTCAACTTTGCTTGAGATCGATTGGACCAAACGATCCTGAGGTCGTTTGAGCCCAAACGGTCCTGAGGTCGTTTGAACCCAAACGGTCCTGAGGTCGTTTGAGCCCAAACGGTCTTGAGACCGTTTGGCCCCAAACGGTCTTGAGACCGTTTGGCCCCAAACGGTCTTGAGACCGTTTGGTCTCAAACGTTCTTGAGACCGTTTGGATCCAAACGGTCTTGAGACCGTTTGGTCCAAATGGGCTCAAACCGTTTGGACCTCCAAAGTGGTTCAAAGGTTACCAATGTTCATAGATATGTGTGTTGAACCCTCAATTGATCAAAGATATATTAACCTCTTATAAATTGAGTCAATTAGGGTTAGTCTTAGTCACTTGGACATCAAATTGACCCTCAATTGCAATTGAATTAGGGTTCAATCCTTCTCAATTAGGGTTTCAAATCGGTTGGTCATCAATGTTCAACACTATGAATCAACTCAAGGTTGAACCCATCAATTGACCTCCAATTGGGCTCAAACTTGGCCCAAACGGTCTTGAGGTCGTTTGGACATCATCCAAACGGTCTTTAGACCGTTTTCCCAAAGTTTGACCAAGATCCAAGTCGTTTTGACTATGGTTGAAGTCCAATTAGGTCAAAATCAGAAATTTTCATCAATTCATCAATTTCCTACAATGGGACCCTCAAACCATTAGATTAACTTAAACATAGACCTTCAAACGGTCTTGGGTTGTGTCCAAATGGTCTTGAGACCGTTTGGAGGAATCCCCAAACGGTCTTGAGACCGTTTGGGTCCTTCAACCCAAAACTCAACAAGATCTATGTTTCAAATCAACACTTTTTCACCCGATTAGGGTTTCATGTTGAAGTGCCATCAATTCTCAATTGGTTAGGAATTAATCTTTGATTCTTTGCAGAGATGAAATTCAATATATTAGGAACAGACCCTCAAATGTTCTTCCCTTGGTCAACTCTTTCAAATGGTCTTGAGACCGTTTCAATCCAAACGGTCTTGCAAGACCGTTTGAGAGCAAACGGTTTGAAACCGTTTGAACCCAAACGGTTTGCAACCGTTTGGACCAATAGGGTCCAAGGTCGTTTGAAAAAGTAACATGGGGAATCACGCCCCTCATCTTCAACCTCTAGCAAGGTCGGTTCCTCCCCTGTTTTGGTTGCAATCATGCAAGAAAGAAGGGAGGTAGGAGAAGATCTAGCAAAGATTTTAGCAAGAATCAAAGCATACATATAAAGCACAAGTTTAGAGTTATAAAACCCGCCTCAAGTTGTTCCTAAAGCTCCCAGACTTCGAAGTCCAAGCTTTAATGGCGTTTCTAAGCTTTCACAACTTGGTCAGAGATGAAATCTCCAAGGAAACGTAGCTTTGGTTGGCTAGAGCAAGAAGATAGGATGAGTTATCTACAAAACCAACCTTAGAAGGTGAATTCCACCATGAATTCGAGCTAGGCTTGAGGTTTCCTTACCTAGAGCAAGCTGTTTCGTCTCCCTGTTCTCCATAGAAAAGTCTTGGCCGTTTGAGAGGATGAGAAGTGAATGAAACATGAGAAAGATCGTTTGCTCGTTTGCAAGGAATATGGCTTTTATACCTTTAGCCCATTTTCCATTACAAGGACCTCTCAAGATCAAAATTTACATCTAGGTCCCTCCTTGTTCAAGGGCACGTCCAAGCCCATCTAATCTTATGCAAAACCCATGAAAACTTAAGATCTAGGGATAAGGAAGCCAACCTCCAATTAGGGTACATAGATGAAAAGTCTCCATGCCCAAATTGGGTGACTTTCACCACAAAGATCATTCTTTTTACCAGATTATTTATTAATGTATCTCTTTCATCATTTCTACTCTAAATGATGACAAGAGCCATAAAAGATGTTCTAGAAGGTGAAAATTACAAGTTGGGCCTCTCAATTTGGGTAAATTGCACTTTTACACCAAATTAGGGTTTCCAAGCATGGGGATTGCTTCCACAGCTGCACCTTGGTGCTCAAGCTTGGAAAATCCCTCAAACTTCACCATACACACACTCATGATGTTTCAACATTAGAGGAACATCTTATCCTGTGACTTTTGCATGATAACCCCTTCAACTGGGTAATTTGCACATAGGTCCCTACATACAACACAATGCTACAACTTTACATATATAGGAGAAAAAAATCAAAGTAAATGTTCTTGAGGAACTTAATTACATGCCAGGGAGTGTTCACAGGTTTATAATTACACATTTAAGCAAAACTTCCAGGGTTAGGTTATAACCCAGGTCAGGGATGTTACAAATTCTTCACCCCTTCAAAAGGATTTCGTCCCCGAAATCGATAAAGCGTATTATAAGAAAAGAGTAGGGTATTTCCTCCTCATCTCATCCTCTAGTTCCCAAGTGGCTTCTTCAACACCACGATGGTTCTAGAGGACTTTTACAAGGCTTATATCCTTCTTCTTTAACTTTTTAGTCCTGTTATCAAGGATTGACACTGGGCCCTTCTCATATGTTATATCTTCATTCAATTCTACTTCCATAGGTTGTAGAACTGATTCGGTGTCTGGGTGACATTTCCTCAGCATGGAAATGTGAAACACAGGGTGCAACTTCTGCAACTCCTGAGGTAACTCTAGTTTATATGCCACCTTTCCAACTCTTTCAACAATTGGATAAGGTCCCATAAATCTAGGAGCTAACTTTCCTTTCTTCCCAAAATGAAGGACTCCTTTCCAAGGTGAGACCTTGAGATACACTCTGTCTCCAACCTGGAACTCTAGGGGTCTACGGCATCTATCGGCATATGACTTCTGTCTATCATGTGCAGTCTTAAGTTGTTGTTGTATAACTTTAATCTTTTCTGTAGTTTGTTGTACAAGATCAGGACCCAACAACTGGTGCTCACCAGTCTCGTACCAACACAAGGGTGATCTACAACGCCTACCATATAAGGCTTCATATGGTGTCATATCAATGCTATGTTGATAGCTATTGTTATAGGCAAACTCTATCAAGCTCAGGTGTAGATCCCAACTACCAGAAAACTGGAGAACACATGCTCTCAACAGATCTTCCAAGGTTTGTATAGTCCTTTCTGACTGTCCATCAGTCTGGGGATGAAAGGTTGTACTAAACCTTAGCTTGGTGCCTAGGACTCTGTGTAACTGTTCCCAAAAGTGACTTGTAAACTGCGGACCTCTGTCAGAAACTATAGTGACAGGAACTCCGTGCAAACATACTATCTCTTGAACATATAATTGGGATAACCTCTCAGCAGAAAAGGTTGTTTTGACAGGTAAGAAATGTGCTGTCTTGGTCAACCTATCAACAACTACCCAAATGGAATCATCTCCTTTGTTTGTCCTGGGTAGGCCAACAACAAAGTCCATGGTCACATGGTCCCATTTCCACTGTGGTATGGGTAATGGTTGCATTGTCCTTGCAGGTTTCTGGTGCTCATCCTTAACCTGCTGACACACAGGACACCTCAGGACAAACTCAGCTACATCCTTCTTCATTCCAGGCCACCAATACATATCTTTTAGGTTCTGATACATCTTGGTGCTCCCTGGATGCATAGCATACATCGAGGAATGAGCTTCCTCCAGAACTAACTTCCTCAGGTTATCCACATCTGGCACTATCATCCTCCCATGATAGCATGCCACCTGATCATCTGACTCATGAAAACCTTCTCGCTTTTCATCACCAAACTCAGATCTAATCTGCTGGACAGCAGCATCCACTTGCTGTGCCTCTTTTATCTGCTCTCTTAAGGTAGGTTTAATCTGCATCTCATCTAACAAACCAGCTAACAATGATACCTTCAACTGTACATTGTTTTGCCTTAAAGAGATAAGCATATCCCTTTTTGAGCATACTAAGGAACTTAGTTGTGCTCTATCCATGGTTGATGTTGCTGATTTCCTACTCAAGGCATCTGCAACCACATTGGCTTTGCCCGGATGGTAATCAATTGTAAAATCATAGTCCTTAATTAACTCCATCCAGCAACGTTGCCTCATGTTAATCTCATGGTGAGAGAAGATATACTTGAGATTCTTGTGGTCAGTGAAAATCTGGAAGGTTTCTCCGTAGAGATAATGTCTCCAGATTTTCAAGGCATGAACCACAATAGCTAACTCTAGATCGTGTGTCGGATAATTCTCCTCGTGTTTCTTAAGATGTCGAGAAGCAAAAGAAATCACTTGTTTATCCTGCATCAACACACATCCAAGTCCATTTTTGGAAGCATCACAGAAAACTACATACTCCTTTCCTTGCTCAGGTAGCACCAACACAGGTGCACTTGTCAACCTTTCCTTCAACAGCTGAAAAGACTGTTGACACTTATCATTCCATGAAAAAGGAACATCCTTCCGGGTTAACTTGGCCAAAGGTAAGGCTATAGAACTGAAATTCTTAATAAACCTCCGATAATAACCAGCTAACCCCAGAAAGCTTCTAATCTCCGTCGGTGTTTTCAGTTGTTCCCACTGCAGAACAGATGCCACTTTCGCAGGGTCAACACGAATTCCCGAGGCAGATATCACATGTCCTAAAAAGGACACCTCTGACAACCAGAACTCGCACTTGCTAAACTTAGCATATAGCTTATATTCTCTTAGCAAAGTCAAAGTCTGGCGAAGGTGTTGCTCATGCTGCTGAGCATCCTTACTATAAATCAGTATGTCATCTATGAATACGACAACACACTGATCAAGGAAGGGTCGAAAAACATTATTCATGAGTTCCATGAATGCAGCTGGTGCATTGGTTAGCCCAAACGACATAACCGTGAACTCATAGTGACCATATCTTGTTCTAAAGGCAGACTTAGATATGTCACTGTCCTTAATGCGGAGTTGATGATATCCAGACCTTAAGTCTATCTTGGAAAAGATTGTTGCACCACACAACTGGTCGAAAAGATCATCAATCCTCGGCAAAGGATATTTGTTCTTTATTGTTACTTTGTTGAGTTGTCTATAATCAATGCACAACCGCATTGATCCATCTTTCTTTTCAACAAACAATACCAGAGCACCCCAAGGTGAGGTACTCGGTCGGATGAAACCCTTCTCAAGTAACTCTTGAAGATGTTTCTTGAGTTCTGCCATCTCGGCAGGTGCCATCCTATACGGAATCTGGGCTATGGGTTTCGTATCTGGGACCAAATTGATTTCAAAATCAATCTCCCGGGGTGGTGGTATACCAGGTAGTTCTTCAGGAAACACATCATTGAATTCCCTGACTATAGGAACTTCAGTAGGGTTGGAACTCTCCTTGGTAACATCCATCACATGGGCTAAGAATGCATAGCACCCTTGCCTCATCAACTTATCAGCAACCATAGCTGATACAAGACAGGTGGGCAGAATCTTTCTTTCACCTTGAAAGATCCATGTGTCGCTCTCATCAGCAAACACTGCCAACTTGGACTCACAATCCAAGACAACTCGATACCTTTCCAAGGTATTCATCCCTAGGATTATATCAAATCCTTGCATATCAAGCGGTATAAGATCCACTTGAATGCAATGTTTAGAAAAGAATAGTACGTAGGGAGAGCATACTTCTTGCAGAACGGCAGACCCACTCAACGGGGTCTCCAACAACAACTTATCTGCCCTATGACTATTTGTCATATTGCAGTTACGAATCACTCTTCGAGTGATGAAAGAGTGTGTAGCACCCGGATCAATCGGAACAGATACAACACAAGATTTAGACATATCAGAATATAAGAGTTCCATCTGACCTGTCACTACTTGTGGGTCAACCACTGCCTCTGGTGGGTTCATAGCATAGAACCTCGCAGTAGCCTGTTGCTGGGGTGGTGTTGATGATCCCACTTGAGACGCTTGCCCGTTCCCTCGAGCCGCTCCCTGTGATTGTCCTCTATGTGATCCCTGTTGTCCTTGTCTCGGAGGCTGTGTCACACTGACATGCCTGGATCGGCAGTCCTTCATCAAATGTCCCACTTTACCACAGTTGTAGCACCTTCTCTATTGTGATCTCTGTGGTCTAGTAGCAGACATTGATGCAGAACTCTGTGTCTCCCGAGGCGGTTGTCCTCTTCCTCTAGCTGGAGACCACTGAGTCTGAGAACTAGATCTAGATGGTGGAGGGTTAGGTGCAGATGATCTAGGCTGCTTAGAGTCCCTAGATGAAGAACCCTGGTACTGTGGATATCTTTTCTGAGTCTGCCTCTTCTCAACCACATATCTCTCTATCCTTCGGACTGACTCAATGAAGGTAGAGAATCTCTCGTGGTTCTCTAAGGTAGACACATGGGTAGACATGTCAGCATTCAATCCCCTCTCGAATCTTCTAATTCTTTCCTCCTCTGTGGTAGCCATGTGCGGACAAAACCGCAACAGCTCCATGAACTTAGCTTCATACTCGCTAATGTTCATCATGCCTTGTCTTAATCTCTCAAACTGAGAGATCTTCTCGTCTAGGAAGGTCTTTGGGAAGTATCTATTAACAAATTCCCGCCGAAAGTCTTCCCACGAGATCTCTTCTCCAGGTCTCTTCTGCTCTTCCATTGTCCACCAATGACCAGCACTTCCTTTGAGGAGATAGACAGCATGTCTATCCTTCTCAACTTTAGGGATGTTGAGGATCCTAAAAGCCTTCTCTAACTTTGTCAACCACGTATCAGCATCTGTGGGGTCAGCAGTCCCGTGGTACTCAGTAGCTCTGACACGACACAGTCGCTCGAAAGTCTTCCTGATACCCTGACCTTCTGGTTGGACAGGTGCCCTGGGCACAGGCATCGGCATCCTATCAGTTATATGCGTCATGGCAACCATGAACTGCCCGAACATTGTCTGAACCGTCGGGTTTCCCATGTCGACTGGATTGAACTGGAGTGGCTCTCCAGGTTGTCGCGGTACGGGTTGCTCTACTTCAGGTATTCCTGCACCGCCTTGAGGTGCATTAGAACTACCTTCAGCCATATTCTCGTCATGTGGCTCAGACATCTTTAAGTATCTTCTTCTCCTGAGGAGCAGAAGGTTCTATTAGATAAGGAAGGAATACTAAATATAGACTCGACTTCCTAAGTCATATGCCTCTGTAGACTCAACGAACCTAGAGCTCTGATACCATTTGTAATGCCCAGGCCCACTGCCCAAGGCTCTAGTAGAGTTTCAGGAATGACGACTGGCCCCACAGACCACCACTAGCCTTAACTGCGCGCTTTGTCCTCACTCACGCGCATGCTAGGATCAACTTCCCGACAGGTCACCCATCCCAGTACTACTCCAAGATGAGCACGCTTAACTATAGAGTTCTTAGTGATGGGCTCCCGGAAAAGGAGGTGCACCTTGGTGATATGGGTAGTCCAATCATTCCTTTTAAGATCATGTTATCCGAGGCCTCAAATCCTGGGATGTTACAAGTATTATGAATGTCATTGTAAGATCTGTCATGAATCAGTTGACTTTCATTTGCCGAAGTGTATGATTCATTAATATCAGGTGTGTTTGGCGTAGTATTGCAGAAAGGCTTATCATTAAACTCAGTTAGAACGAGATTAGTCTGTGACTGTTCTGAAGATTGTTCTGTACTTTTGTATAGAAATCGATCTTCATCAAAGACCACATGCTTGGTAACATATGTTCTGTTTGTAGAAGGATGAAGACATTTGTATCCTTTGTGTTTAGAACTGTATCCAATGAATGCACACTGTAAGGATCTTGGGTCGAGCTTGTCTTTTGTATAATCACGTAGATATGGGTAGCAGACTGAGCCAAACACCCTTAGATGGTTGTAGACAGGTTTTTCATTATACAGAAGCTCAAACGATGTTTTGTTATTCAGATTTTGAGATGGCAGATGATTGATTAGATAGGTAGAAGTCCAAAATGCATTCATCCAGAAGGTTTTTGGTAGATGAGCATCAAGCATCATAGATAAACCCAATTCAACTATATGTCTGTGCTTTCGTTCAACCACACCATTCTGAGATGCATCATGCAGACAGGATATATTGTGAGTTATACATGTATTCTGAAGATATTTGAGCAATTTATTACTGACAAATTCTCCACCACCATCACTTTGCAGGACTTGAACATGTGTTCCAAACCGATTTGTAATCATAGACTTCAACCTTATTCTTTAGGGGATATATCCAACTATATCTGGTACAATCATCAACAATGAGCACATAATAGAGAAAATTATTGAGTGAAGGCACATGCGCCTTACCCCATACATCAAAGTGAATTTTATGAAATGGTCTAGTAGACCTTATGTGTCTATGCATAATAGGTTGTTTTCTGCTTTTACTAAGCTCACAGCTACTACACATATCACTATATGAAGACAGATTGGAGATCAATCCAGTCTTATTTAGAAGTTGTAAGACACTATTGTTTGGATGTCCTAAGCGCTTGTGCCATCTTTCTGGTGTTGCCTTTGTGAACCTGTTAAAGAAGAAGCTTTGCTTGTCATGAGCCATCAGAGTCTCAACAGCAGCAGGTAGCAGGTACACTCCATTCTTACAAGCTCCCTGAGCCAGGATTATGTGGGTCACTAAGTCCTTTACACAAACCATATCATTAGTAAAGACAACATCACAAGGAAAAGCAGAGGTTAGCTTAGAGACAGATAGAAGTCTTCTTCGAATTTCAAGAACAACAAGAATATCTTTCAAAGGGATAGGAGTGACATTGCTTAGTTTTCCATCTCCTGTATGAGTGATAGGAACAAATTCGCCATTCCCTACCATGACTGAGTCAAGGCCTCTATAGATTTTTAGATTATAGAGATTACCTGCATTTTGAAAAATGTGATCGGAAGCTCCTGAGTCAACATGCCACTCGGTGAGGTCAACCTCATTAATTCTCAAGGCAACTAGAGCATTGGTATTTTCAGCAAGATTTCTTGGGATGGTGTTGTCCTCATAGTTGTTATTGTATCTGTGCCAGCATTTCAAGGCATCATGACCCCTTTTCCAACAGATTTGACAATAGATGGTAGCAGGAGGTATGTAGGATTGTGAATTGCTGTTAGCATTTCCAGTCTGCTGAGTGGCTTGAGTGAAACCTCATCCTTGAGAACTAAACTGAGGTGATGTTTGCACAGGTCCGCTTCCAAGAATGCCTTGAACATAGCTATTGGTTTGATTTCTGCCTCGACCTCTACTACTTCCTCTACCTCTGCCACTGTAACTATTGTTATTGTAGAACTGCTATCTATTATCAGTCACTTGATTCACAGTAGCTTCAGTTCCAGATTTGTTAGTGTAGAAGACAATAGGCTGTGTAGTAGTAGGTCTGCGTGAGCGTCCTTATTCATAGTCTTGCAGAAGAGAGATGAGATCGGAGTATAGGGGAATAGGTGGCTTGAGCATTGACACAACGAAACCTTCATAATCAACACTGTCAAGACCATTCAGTAAGGTGAATACCTTTTCTTGATCTGAAACAACACATCCTATTGTGTTCAACTGATCACAGATGGTTTTGAATTTGCGAAGGTAAACATCAAGAGAATCAGACCCTTTCTGGAAGGTTCTGAGCTGAGATTTCAGTTCAAATTCTTATGACTGAGAGGACTCCGCAAATTTCTTGCTCAGAGTAGACCAGACCTCCGCCGATGTTTTACAACTTATTATTTCTCCCATTACATCCTCTGTGAGCGATCCTGAGATCCAACCTTTCAACAATCGATCTGTCCTCATCCATGATTTGTATCTTAAGTTCAGATATGGATTTCCATCTTCATCTTGAATAAGAAGAGGTGGCTGAGGTTCAGTTCCATCGAGGAATTTCTCAAGACAACATGACTCGGCTAGGGTTCTTATTTGCGATTCCCAGAGAAGAAAGTTATTGAGATTGACCTTAATAGAGATGAAATTCGACACATTCAATCCAACCAGATAGGGATAGATAGAAACTCCAGATAGGATAGAGGTACCAGTAGATGAATCCTCAGTAGCCATAACAGATCAAGATAGAGAACAGACAAATAAGAAGAAGTACAGATTATACGAGATCTGAAACTCGCTTAAGAGAGAGAATGAGACTACCTTCCAGATAGAGCAAAGAAACACCTCGTCAAGTAAGGCCAAGCCGATGATGTTGAGGAACCTTTGAGAGAGAAGAAGATCACGATGTTGATGCAGCAAAGACGAGAGAAAGATGAACCAGAGATCTGTACTGAGAAGATTTCCAAATCGAAGACGAGGAACTGTGATCAAAATTCACCAGCGAGATGAATCGAATTGATGCCTTTGGGCGATGACGAAGATAACGATGCTGATTTGAGATCTGACCGTAGATAGCGCGATGAGGACTGATCTGAAGAAGGTCAGGTACTCCAGGATGAGGAAGACAGAGGAGCGAAGAGCAGTCACGAGGAAGGCGATGAAGGGAACACGAAACCCTAGGTCTGGGATCGCTGAGACCGAAGCCTTCAGAGAAGCTCTGATACCATGTTAAAGTATTTGGAGAGGAGGAGAAAGATTTGAAAGAAGGGTGAAGCGAGGGAAAGCACAGCAGGAAAGGTCATCACGCTGCTTGTCTCGGGTGGATGCCTTTGTATTTATAATAGGTGATTCGTTTACATTTGAGAGAAGAGCAAGCGAGGGAGGCCGAGACTAATCAAGCCCATATACAACACATTGGAAGGCCCAGACGTGACTAACTAAACAAAGCCCATATGCTTAATACGGCCACGTATTGCTGAGTTCACGTAATGGCTGTTTGTAAAGTTTGCTGATCATGACTCAGTCTGATTGCTTCCTAATTCTTTGCGACGGCTGTTGCTGCTTGGTTTGCATCTGCTGAGACTATAGCATGTGCTCCTTTTGGCTCTAACAATGCAGCTTTCGGCATAGTGGTGCATGACAATGAAGGAAGATGAAGTCAACGGGGAGGCAGATCTTAGAAAGTCCAGAATAGTCTAAGAAGCTGAGATATCTGTTATACTTCTAGCCTTGCGACCAGCATGGTAGGAAGCATGGAGAAGAATTATCATTATATAAGATTGCAATCTAGCAGTGAAGCTAAAGAGAAGAACACAGAAGAGTTTCCATCTCTTGCACCATGGAATATGAGGTTTGGAACTTTAATGGAACGTCAATGGGAAGTGAAGATGATTAGGTGGGACGCCAACGTCACTCCTTATGACTTAGATAAACATCACGTAAAGCATTATCAAGCTAATTTATCTCACTATCAGTAGTCGTCGAATGGAATATCCGCAGTAGAGTAGGATTATGAAGTGCATCCGTCCTTATTCCAAAATAAAAAGATATTTCCTGCACTTTTTTTCCGGGAAGGGATATACTTTACTGAACCTACTCGAGAGAAACCGTATGATTACATGGCTACGCATTTGAGAACGTCAATGCATGCATCACTACAAACTGCGTTACAATAAAATATGAGATAGCAACACTATTTGTAATATGTAATCTGTTCTAGCATCTTTTAGATTTAAGTCTGGGGAAGAAATAAAACTGTACTGCAATAAAACTGATCTGAACATTTCATTTTTGAGATGTTAAATGGATCAGCAGTCAGTCTCCCTGCTCTTAGCAGTGCTGGGTTGCAATTAGTTCAGCTTGCTTCTTAGCCTTACTCCAAGTTAGATAGGGGCTGGATTTCATCTTCCTACTGGATCCTCTTGTCCCTATTTGGTTCAAGATCGCGATTATAAAATCCGGATCGGGCTAGTCTATAGATTTGGATAAATTTATCTGGATTCGGTCCTCTTTGTGTTTGACAGCTTATCCTATTACAAACACTCATTAAATTAGTCTGGCCTCGCAATTTATTTTTTAGTCTGACATATTACATAAAATAACACAAAAGACATCAAATCCGGACTGGAATATGAAATCTTAATCAAAGCAGGACTGAGTTGGTCTGCATTAAAAGATTACGGAATCCAAATCAGACCTCGATTTCTGCCAAACAAAACAAGACCGGAACAAGACTGAGTTATTCAGAATTAGCACCTACGTGGCACAAAAAGACGACTATTCCGGATTACATCCCGAACCAAACAACACCGTTGGTGCTCGACCGACCTTCCCCAAGAATTGTCTTGTGTTTGTTTGATATATGGTTGTTGTATCCTACATATCCAAAGCAACGGGCACCATATTAGATTGCAAAACTTTCTTAAGAGTAGACTGTTTGTCAAAACAGTGTGCTATAATTGCATCCACATCTAGATCCGTCACCTATGAAGATGATCAACATTCATGTTATATTAACTGCTGCTTGATTGTCATCGTTGGCTTGTCCGTCTACTGCTGTCAAATTAGCTTCCATGATGATCACGGTGTCTCTGACACTTTGCCCAGCAATCCGTGCAGAAGAATCATGATTTATATTACACATCAAAATCATAAACCTATATAAAATAAACATTAAACTAAATCTCCACAAATTACGTAAAATGTCTTCTTCTCTTTCTCTATGAGTCAATATACTAAAAAGCTGATTTTCCCTATTTATAAGACATTTACCCCCTTCCATATGGATTCAAGCCTCGCAATTATAATGGTCACAAAATATATAAATGTTATCCATTTTATTGTGTTGTAATTAGACTAAATTTTAATACACGAGTATTCTTGTATATGGTGCAGGTTAACTTTCATAGTTCGACAGTGGAGATTCATGGCTTCTTCTTCAATTATTATCAAAGTCAAAGAAATGACTTGCATGATCGGTTTTATCAGTAGGGTTACTATCATTGCAACAACTACTATAATGCTCCCCATGTTTCTACCATTTATGTTAGTTTATTTAATTATATATTTATTAGGTGGTTGAAATATGAAACATGTATTCTTCATCCAAGAAATAGTGATTGGGACCTTTTCAGGATACAATGAACAATCTCGGTGTTGTAGTCAATGTGAGTATGCAAGAGTCTTTATTGAACATTTTGAGAAAGATTAATATTTCTCTCTAATGGGTGTAAATAAACGTGTTGTGATAAAAAGATGAAGAATTCGATTAACAACTTTTTTTTCGGTTATAATTTTTAAGCATGCCTTCTAGTCTTTTCTTCTCCATAGAAGATGGCCATAGCGGGCATGTCTACTATGATTGGCATCCCAATGGTAAATGCAAATGTTATATTTAAAATACCATAAGTGCATTAATAATTTCTTTCTAATAATGGAAGGTTGACAAAATCTGATTATGTGAAAGAGACACTTTCTTGTGAGAACCTCCCAAATGTCAACTGTAAATCATAATTCTTGATGCCCTATTTTTGTTCCTCCACTATACATGTGGTTTAATTTTATGTGTCAGTAATCTTCAAGTTCCACCCATTTTGATTGGCATAAGCCACCTATTCTATGACTCAATCACTTTATCAAATAAGCTAATTCTCATAAGTGAGTTTAACTGATCTACTTAGTCTGCCTTAATTTGGTTTGAAAGACGACATCGAATATATGTGGTTCGAGCCCCGAGGGTTCATTGTGAATGGATCTGAATTATTCTGCATGAAAAACAAATTCTACTTTCTAATACTAGTGCTTCATTCATAGAATGAAACTTTCATTACTTGCAATATGCATAATACATCACTCATAATGACCTAAAAACTTGATTTTTGACCTATGATTGAGTAGAAAAACTAAACCCTCATTCTCAAATTAAGTCTTTGGTCAAGAGAAACTATATTTACCCAACTTGTCACCATGCACAAGGACCTCTCATATGTGTTTTTGTGAATGACTCAGTCACATCCGGTGGTTAACTTGAGAACCTAAGACTAGATCTCATAGTTCTTCTAACTTCCTCTCTAGGATAATTAGGATACTATTAAAGATTAAAAAATCTAGTTCGATAACCTCCCTTCTTACCGTGTCAACTCAATTTGTGACTGCATATCACAAGGATATGATCTTTATTTAAAAGTCTCAAGGTTGTAATTTCTAAAGCATTTAAAAAATTAGTGTGACTTCTTCTTTAAGAATCCTCAAGACATATGTATAATAATGTACCAACAAATTGTATAACCAACATTCTTATTAGATAATAAAAAAGAATACACAAGTTGCTATAGCCCCCAAATGAAACCAAAATTCTATCCCAGCATGGAAAAAACATAAGGTAAAAATGATTAAGAAAGTATATAAATAGGGGCACCTAGCCATCTTCTACATCATGTAATTAATAACCTAGCTTTTTTTGATGAAGTTTGGAGGTCTTTTATCTACCCCGATCTCCTCTTATGGGCAAGAAACTAAGGCACCAACATGAAACTGAGTAATAGTGCAACAATTGCATATTTGTTCCAAACAGATCGAACTAACTATGTTATGGGAAGGATGACCGCATGTCATGTCATCCCACTGGGGTTTCAGATGTAATTTGTCTAGGTCATCTTCAAAGGAGTTTGGATGCCTATGTGCATGTTGGGACTCCACATTTAGCTTGTTAATGGTATGCTATTTCTTCCAATGGAATTAGATTGGGGAAGTTCATTATTTTAGGATGTACCACATAATATATTCTTTTGGTGAGAAATGTAATTTCTTCTATTAAATATATTTGAAAAAATAATGATATAATTTGTTTTGAATAAATGGATTTTGTTTACAATAGCCTTGTTGGTTGTTTTATGGGCTTTATTGGCTATTGGGTCGAATAACAAGGAAAAGACAAAGGAAACTCCATAATCAAATGAGTTAATAAGAAAATGGAGAAAAGAAAGATGCAGAAACCTCTAGAAGGCAAAGGAATGTTATCCAAAGGTGGATTTCGTGCCTCTTGGGTTCCTTGGGTTCCAAGGAGTCCAAAGTTACAAAGATAGTGCAACAAGAAAAGAAAAGATCAATTAAATATTTCCTTACTAAGAAAGCAATTGAAGATAATGATAAAATATGGGAAATAAGTGGAAAGAGGTATGATTGAGTTATTCTTGGTGGATTTTCGTATCCATAATGTTTCTAATATTAGAAGGAATTCCAATAAGGAAAATAAAAAGAGAGATAAAGAGAAATCCTCAAAAAGAGATATTTTAATAAGTAAGAGAATGAGAAATAATGGATGTAGATGCATCTAGAAGGATAATAAGTATCCTTAAAAAGGAATTTCGAAATATTAGAATTCCTTGAGGTCCAAGAAAATCCAAGATAATTATTTTATAGCAAAGGAAAGAGAAAATAGATGAGAAATATACATAATTGAGTAATAACTTGCAACTAAAGAAAGGGACCCGATTTCTTTAGATAATGATCCCAAATTTGGCATGTTGATAGATTAATCATTAAGAACTTTCCCTCAAAATTTGGGATCAAAAACATTAATGGATTAGGAGATATGGATTTTACAAAAATACCTAAAGTATGGAAATAATGTGGGAAAGTATCAAATGTCTCAATTTTTTCAATTTTTGTTTTATAGCGCGTGTGTTGTGAACTGTCGGATCAGGGATCCAACGGTGGCACAGTAATCTCCTAGCTTGGAATGGTTTTGGAAACTAGTACAACTGGAGTTGGAATCTTGGTGGAATCTCTTGCGATCTCGATCTTCTCAGACCTTGTCGGCTTTCCCATTGGTTTCAGGAGAGGAATTCGAGCCAGCCTACCGCAA
Organism: Alisma plantago-aquatica; assembly: GCA_963693085.1. Lineage (NCBI taxonomy): Eukaryota > Viridiplantae > Streptophyta > Magnoliopsida > Alismatales > Alismataceae > Alisma > Alisma plantago-aquatica. Next base: position 725,771,247 of record OY856410.1, on the reverse strand, counting down.
ATTTTGCCCTGATCAGTGCCTTCTAGGAAGACCGCCCAAACCACAGGCCTTCCACCAAGGGTGGGTATAAAAAGGGGTGTACAACCCCTCTGCAAAGCCACCAAGCGATCTCGAAGGATCTCTGCGAGTTGCTAGTTAGGATACTACCCTCAATTACCCAGGAAATTGAAGTCTATACCTTGGTCCTAGCCACCGACTCACCAGAGTTTCACCCTCATTGTGCCCCCATCTGAAACCACCCCCAAATGAAGTGAAGGGATCCACGAATTCACGGTGCCCAGGCAGAGGTGTGGGAGACGTTTCTTGGATCCAGGGAGGAGAGAAGCTTAGAGTCAACCTTGGAGTTGACTTGCCTGGACCGCAGCTCACGAGAAAGAGGATGAGAGGAGGTTGAAGACAACCCATCTCAAAAAGTTTATCTTGCCCTTGTTTGCTTCAATGCAAGGTCAGGACTTTTAGGTCCTTTTGCCTTTTCTTTGGAAGGTGTATGCCGCATGAGCATGTTGCCTATGTGGTGGCCCGTGATTGGTCCAGAATTCTTTATTTTTCTAAAATCTTAATAAATCATAGTGTTATCTAAAAGTAGCAAGTAATATATGAATCTTGCTCAGAACAATGTGAGGAATTCGTTAAAAATAGAATTAGAAGCTAATTCCTCTTTCTATTTGAAAAGTAGTGGAAGTTATCAACTTTAAAGCATTAATGATTAAGAAACCCTAAGTTAAGATGATTAATGTATTAAGAAGGGTTTTATAGATGAATAAAGTTGATATTAACTTGTTAATCATAAAAAGATACACTAAGATAAAAAAGGATGAACTTTGCATGCAATTGGTTTAATTAGAGTTCCATGTACATGAATGAGCTTTAATGGACCTTGAAACCCTAATGTTAGTCATTATAACTCTTAATGGCTTTAATTATTCAAATTCATGAATAAAGATGAGATATGATGGTTCTAAGCTATTTCGAGTATATGAGTTCCTAATTGTGAATAAATACCCTTAATATGGTAATTAGGGTTTTCTAAGGAATAAAGGTGGAATTAGTGATAAATAGAGTTCATGAAAGATAAGTTGTTAGTTTGAAAGGAACCAAAGATGATAATTGGGCCTAATGATCTTGTCATGAATTTAAAGGATAAAAATGGTAGTTTTAATGTAAAAGGGGCATAATAGACTTATTTGATATTTAATTGTGCCTTTAATCCGAAATTAGGGTTATATGTTATTAAAAGGTAACCTTAATATTTATTGTGAAGAATAGATGAGATAATTAGGGTTTGTGAGTAATTGTATAAATTTTGGGTTTAATATAGTAAAAATGAAGAGAACCCCTAATTGCAATGGAAACCATAAAAGTGGACTAGAAACCCTAAGATGCGAGCTAGGTATAATAGATCTTGATGGCATGATCAATGATAGGAAAATTGGATGCATATTTTAGGATCATCTTGTGTGCTTGCTTTTTTACTGGATTTCTTGCTTAGTTGGATTATTTCTACACTCAAGTCAGCGTGACAGGTATGTGGTTAATTATGGTTAATCGCATTAGTTTCCCGAAGGTTTTCTGGATGATTCATTGCATTGAATGCAACCTATCAGTTTGGATGTTCATATTTGCAAATTATAAAGTCACTATGAATATCACAAGTATAATAGAAGTGTGTATTCTTGCACCTACATGCCACCCTGATGGATGATGCAAAAAGGTCAAGCCCAAGAGGGAAGACCCATGGGCACCATGATTGGTGACCCCAAGCACCAAGCTCAGGATGGAGAAGGTGGCCTATGATATTGCATGACTAAAGGGCACCATGAAGGATGACCCCAGGCACCAAGCTCGGGATCGAGAAGGTGGCCTTAAGTCAATGGCAAAAGAAATACTCAAAAGGGGGTAATCCAGGGTTAGGAAAAAAAGTGGTTGAGAATGTTACATTGAAAGTGTAAATTGGATTGCGAATTAACTTGATTGTCATATTTAGATTGTTAGCCATATTTGTGAATTTTAGTTGTCCCCACATACCGGCATATTCATTTATGCTTACCGACGTTTTGTTTATCAGCGTTTTAGGTACAAGATTGAAAATGACAAACAGTAATTGACATATGTGGAATTTAATAAGAATTAAAGTACAAAGGAGTATTAGTTAGAATAGACTACAGATGTGGATAGAAGTAGATATCCAAGTTTTTGAAAAAGGTATGCAAAGTTTTATTTTATACCAGATTTCAGTTTAGTTTGGTAGAATTTCAAAATTATTATTGATTATTTGTCGAACCTTTGATCTGGATATTGGGATAATGGCTATGACCTCTTGGTTTCCCTTAATTGGGGGTTACTGGGAGGTGGGGTCATTACATTTGGTATCAGAGCATAGGTTCCTCATTTAATCTTTAATAACTATTAAATTTTACAGTCTATAGAATCCAAGGGAGTTATTAGAGAATTTTTTGAAAGACATAGGTGTCTAGAAAAGGATCACGTCTAGGGGATGGCAATATTTTCCTCTGCACCTCTAGTCAGAATACGAGGACTCCTGGATTGGTATGACTGCCTAGCCAATGTCTCAAAGTTTGACTCAAAATGAGATACCTTTAGGACTCTCTCATCTATTTTCATCCCTTCTCAACCCAAATTCTCTTAAGATTCTAAGGTTTAGGATTTTTCTCTCTCTTCTTTACCCTCTTGAGGTATGGGTAAGGTTGATAAGGTTTAAGGAATCCTCCACCAAATTAATGAAAAACATGTAAATAAGATGTCATGGACATAAGCTTAATAGTTTAAGCTTAAACTAAAAAAAATAGTTGCATGCTTAGGTCGTATGACATGTGTTGTCATGTCCTCAGGAGAGACCTGAGGTTAGACCCTCTGGTCAGGAGGACGAGTAGAGTTGGTCTTGGAGGCAGAGACCTCCATTAAAGGAAGAGACCTGGCACATCCTCTGAGGACGATGCTAACCCTAACCCTAAGTGGTGGTTAGAGAGGGATGACACGATGGGTCAGATGTCATGGTAGACCAGGTGTGTCGGTGGACATGCTTTTGGTATGGATGCCCATGACGATATGAGCCATGTGACGTTGGATGATCTAGTACCTTTGGCGACCCAACCCTGGGAAGGGTCGTGCTTGTTAGAGTGGAGTATAGCTCCTTCATTGATGAGGTTAGTGAAGAACATATAGAAACCCGATGGGCTTATATGGGCAAGGAAAAGTATGCACCCATAGTACGTTAGTTGTGTTGATAGTAGGCTAAAACCCTGGCCATAAGAGTATGTGGGATAGCTTATGAGATAAGCAAGAAGAGCTATGGATGATCTTGAGCGAACATAGACTTCACCCATGTAGGTGTACGCTTGTGAGCTTGATCCACCTTAGAGAGAGGACCTCCAGTAGTAAGGTTGTTGTAGGGTTAATCTCTAGAGAGAGAGAGAGAGCAGGGCCTGAGCAAGAAGGTTGGAAGCTTAGACTCTGAGATACGAGGAATAGTGGGGAGTTGATAATGATGTGACCTAAGTGGATGATAGAGGTTGCCTCATGCTTGATCCCTGAATGTTGATGATATCTTGGTTGCCTTTAGAGGAACCAAGCCCTAGAGAGAAGATGAGGCTGTTGGTACCTATTTGCCTATGGTATAGGTGTTCACCTTTTAGGGTAAGAAGAGTTCCTTACACCCTGAAGATGTTTAGTAACAAGTTGTGAAGTCTTACACCTAGTTGGTTGTCCTTGAGAAGGACTCCACTCTAAGGTGTTGCTCAAGTGGAATGATAATAGGAAGTGCATGCCATACCTTATACATGCTTGGTTCGTGGTTAGAATGTTGAGCATGTAGTTGGACATCTAAAAGTGAACCTAGGGTTCCTAGGCCTAAGAGGGGAAGTGGTATACCTGATGTTCCTGATGAGATTTGAGTTTCTATAGATTTGAGCATGACACTCCTCATGTTTAGAGGAAAGGGAAACCCCTTAAGTTTAAAGGTATGTTTGATGAACCCCTCATAGCTAAGTTGGTGTTATGGGAAGGTTTGTTCTTGGTCCTATGTTGGGGATGAGAATAAGTGTGACCTAGCATGGTTTAGTAGGAGGTCTGCTTGTACCTTACTAGCTTGCTAAGGTTAAGCATGCTCATGTGGATGTAAACCCTAGACCTAAGGACGTTTGTGACCTTTTTTTTATCAAGGTGTAGTTTCCTCCCATCCTGGGAGAGGGACCCTTTTGTAGGGTGTATACCCATTTTGTTGGTTTTGAGGTAACCTAAAGAGGTCTCACAGGATTTTAGAGAAGCTAAGTGAAGAGTACATAGTTTGAGAATGAACCTGTAGACCCATAGATAACCATCTCTAAGTGCATGTGGATGTGTTTCCATGGAGGTAACTAGTATGGGGCCTGACCAAGGTAGGCAGATCGCCATGACCCTTGTGAAAGGATGAAAGTCAGCCCATGAATGCATAGAGAGATGATGGAGACTTGGGTAAGGTTCTAAGTTGGACATGTACTATATTAGAACCCTAAGTCTATCCTAGGGACAGGTAGGGATAAGCCTGATGGAAGTAGGAGTTGCCTAATTCCCTAGTTGCACATGAATATAGGGTCATGAGGTAACATATGTCATTGCCTGAGGGTCATGGGTTAGGAGATGGATCACCTTCATGAACTCATGGGACTCAAAGGGAATATGAGGAGGGAACTCTCTGGATGCATAAGGGAATAGGGATGACTCCAAAAGTGTCGGCACCCTACAGACCTAGATGAGATGACTAAGGATGGTGTGGTAACCCAAGTGGGTTTGAAATCAGTTTTTCATGAAAGTAACTTTGATATCAAGATGATCGTGATGTAGAGACATATGTTGCATGTTTCAACTTAGATTTGAAGGTGTACAGGAAAGATGGGATGTACCATCTCTGCTCTTAGAATGGGAAAAACTTTGTATTTGGACTGCAACCAAATGCTTATTTCCTCTTGTTATGGGAGTGAGAGATAGGATAGTACATATGTCATACACCAAGGATAAAGATGATGTGATTGGAAACATTGCTATGAGGTTTGAGGAAAAAAATGATAACATACTCTTGTGGAGTGAACAATATGTGGATGGTTTACAAACATCAAGAGATCTAAGGTAGTCATCTTATGAGGATGTTTTTATCATGAGCTATGTGGAATTTGTGAGTTATACAAGGTTGAGTTTGATAACCAAGAAGATGAACTCTGAGTTTTCTTGATAAGGATAGACTTAGAGTTTGGGATGATATGATAAGTGGAATACATGGAGGTGTATGTTTTCAACATTACCTAATACATAAGGATGTGAGGCGGTAATGGATGCTCTGGTTGAGATGCAATTACCTAGTTTAGCTAGAGGCTAAAAGAGGTTGTTGGGTTGGCCCTAATTTTGAAAAAGGAGATATGTTTGGGCTAACACTTAGATGTAATGAGATCGTTGATCAATTTAGTGGTTTCTTATTTAGCCAGCCTAGGCCTTGATGCAATAAAAGGATGGTTGTAGAACCTCAGATGCACTTCTCTAGAAAAGAAGGTGATGAAACCCCGACTAGAGTTGTTTAAGGTTTCTGAGGAATCAATTTTGAGGAATCATGACATATAGGAGATCATGATTTTGAATCACCATACACCATGGTACTACAAAGATAGTAAGTAACAGTAGTACTTTGATGCTTGAGTTGCATGTGGCTTGTCTCCATGCATGTCAGGAGGGGAAAGACGAACACCAGTAACCCACTAAGTTGATATAAAGGATAAAGAGTCCCCGAGAGGGAATGGGAGTTCATCACTATGGATGTTGTGACAAGTCTCCCCTAGACCAAGGAAGGTCAAGGTGCAATTTGGATTATGGTAGATCGCCTTACCTAGATGACATGAGAAAGAAAGAATACTTTCAGGAGATAGATCTATTGAACTACAAGTAAGAGAGATCGTTCAAATACACCATAATGTGAGTTCAAAGGTCCTTGAGTGTGATCTAAAGGTTTGCTTCCACGCGGTGGAAGTGGATACATGAAGAACTCGAAGCCAGTACAGTTTATTACCCCTAACTAATGATTAGTATGATCCAGACTAGAGGTTCTGACGAGAGCATGTGTGCTTGTTCAGGGTGATACATGGAGACAGTTCTTGTCCTCTGTAAGATGTGATGATAACCATCGTAGCCAGTATTAGGATGTAAAGAACCTCTATAAGGGAGGGTGTGCCGGTCACCACTTCATTAAGATGATGTTGATGAAGGGACCTTACGAAGGTCAAGAAAGAACCACACTATGTGCATATGAAGTCGCTTTGATCGTGTAATGGCGCAAAGAGAGCCCAGGGGTGACATGAGTCATGACCTGATGCAAAGAAGACTGACATGGAATTCACTGTGGGAGAGCATGTGATGTGAAAATACGACCCCTCTAAGCTACAACTGAGGAAGTTGAGTCCCCAATATATGGGTCCATTTGAGATGGATTGGTGGAGAAGGTCATGATTATCCTTATCCCTTAGGATAACATGATGTATAATGTGTTCCATGAGTCCTATCTAGAGCACTATGTGAGGTACCAAATCCATGTGTTGATCCCTAAACCTATTCAACTTTATGAGAGGTTGAAATGTCCTGAGTCACATATGAGGGTACGATATACCACGGTGAGAGAGAACTCAGATGAAATAATATGAGATGATGAAGGTTCTTGGGAAGCACCATGGAAAGGGTGAGGCCACATGGGAGCCGTGATGAACATAAGAAAGGCTAATCTTGTTTGTTGGTGTGCCTGGTGAAATTTTGAGGGCAAAATTCCTATAAGAGGGGAAGGATGTTACAACCCTAATTTTTGGGTTCTTTTGGTGAGAAATGTAATTTCTCCTATTAAAGATATTTGAACAAATAATGATATAATTTGTTTTGAATAAATGGATTTCGTTTAAAATAGCCTTGTTGGTTGTTTATTGGGCTTTATTGGCTATTGGGCCCAATAACAAGGAAAAGACAAAGGAAACTCCATTATTAAATGAGTAAATAAGAAAATGGAGAAAAGAAAGATGTAGAAACATCTAGAAGGCAAATGAATGTTATCCAAAGGAGGATTTTCTGCCTCTTGGGTTCCTTGGGTTCCAAGGAGTCCAAATTTGCAATGATTGTGCAACAAGAAAAGAAAAATCAATTAAATATTTCCTTACTAAGAAAGAAATTGAAGATAATGATAAAATATGGGAAATAAGTGGAAAGAGGTATGATATAGTTATCCTTGGTGGATTTTCATATCCATAAGGTTTCTAATATTATAAGGAATTTCAATAAGGAAAATAAAAAGAGAGATAAAGAGAAATCCTCAAAAAGAGATATTTTAATAAGTAAGATAATTAGAAATAATGGATGTCGATGCATCTAGAAGGATAATAAGTATCCTTAAAAAGGAATTTCGAAATATTAGAATTCCTTGAGGTCCAAGGAAATCCAAGATAATAATTTTATAGCAAATGAAAGAGAAATAAGATGAGAAATTAACATAATTGAGTAATAACTTGAAACTAAAGAAAGGGATCCTATTTATTTAGATAATGATCCCAAATTTGGCATGTTGATAGATTAAGTCATTAATAACTTTCCCGCAAATTTTAGGATTACAAAGCTTAACGGAGTAGGTGATATGGATTTTACAAATTACCTGAAGTATGGAAATAATGTGTGAAAGTATCAAATGTCTCAATTTTTGTTTTATAGTGTGTGTGTTGTGAACCGTCAGATCAGGGATCCAACAGTGACGTGATCATATCCTAGCTTGGAATGGTTTTGGAAACCAAAACAGCTGGAGTTGGACTCTTGGCGGAAACTCTTGCGATCTCGATCTTCTCGGACCTTGCCGGCTTTCCCATTGGTTTTGGGAGAGGAATTCAAGCCAGCCTACCCCAAATTTTGCCCTGATCAGTGCCTTCTAGGAAGACCGCCCAAAACACATGCCTTCCGCCAAGGGTGGGTATAAAAAGGGGTGTATAACCCCTCTATGAAGCCACCAAGCGATCCTGAAGGATCTCTGTGAGTTTCTTGTTAGGATACTACCCTCAATTTCCCAGGAAATCAGAGTCTCTACCCTGGTCCTAGCCGCCGACTCACCAGAGTTTCACCCTCATCAGGCCGCCATCTAAAACCACCCCCAAACAAAGTGAAGGTCTCCACGACTTCGCGGTGCCCAGGCGGAGGTGTGGGAGACGTTTCTTGGAGCTAGGGTGTGGGCTCCGATCTCCAAACCACGATATAATCTCGAATTAAACCATAGCGAAAGAAATCGATAAACAGCGGAAGTCAAAAATCACGGGAAATTAAAACTTTTCAAGACAAGAGCTTGAAACCACAAACCTTTTCCATTGAAAAAGGATTTTAACTATATACAACACTGTCAAACTACTTCTTGAGTAATTATAAACAACAAGATACAAAATCTCAAGAAGTTACAACAAAAGATTCCAAGACCTGAGTGTACAGAGGACACATAGGACAGACTCTAACTACAACACTTGGCAGGTTGAATCTCCACCTGAGATTGATCACTGCTCCTGGTGCTGCTGCTGCTGGGATTGATCACCACTTGACCTGTTCATTCATCCTCGACGTCCACCTAAAAAGTTGAAGTCTACGGGGTGAGACAATTATACATAATTGTCCCAGCGAGAGTTATAACTCTCCGCCAGAAGCTTTATTATAATATTTAAGGAATATTATAAACAAGACAACAATAATCCTTCAAGAACATGTTTAATAACAATAAATTAACTTCTACTTATGCAGTCATGTCATTTAAAGCATATGTATACAAAATGTCTGAACAGATCATTAATGTAAGCAATGTAACAATAAACATTCTTCCTTGTAGATAAACCTAAGCAGATATACTATGGAGTTGTTTATGTTTTACAAACATGATTATGCCCTGTGGGAATGAGGTTTACCACTCGTATCCCAACCAATCACTGATAAGTGCCTTAGTATCATACTAGGTCATCGAAAGAGCCGGATCCTCATGACCTTCATCTTTCTCAGTCAGTTATAGGATCACTTGTAGGACATCTTATGTCTCTACTTATTATAGCTTACCAGGGTAATCTGGTCCTTCGTTTTTAGAGTTACAGTGGCGTTCCGTACTCTCTTCGTCATCAAAAGATTTCATGTGTATCTTTACTGATACGGATAACTATGTTTTCATCGTCATCAGGAGGTTTCATGTTTACCATCCACTGATACGGTATGGTTTGTAGTGAAGGGTTGACGGATCACACATGTACATCAAATTCCTACACTAGGATGTAAGGTTTAACACATCCATAAACCCCACATACTCAACAGTATGTGATTCATGAGTTCCCTTAGGAGAATTTATTTCACCATCATTTGATCTCTGACAATGATGGATCTATGATCAGGGCTCTACATTAAACTTGATTAGTTAGGTGCATTCAATATTCTTTCACATCATACATTGTTCTTCAAACAATAACAGTAGCATAACAGCTATAACAGTAGAATACTAAATGTAACAAACCTAACTCACATTAATCATTATTTCTCATTATACTCATCACAAGTCATCTCTAAAGCATGACTTTGATGGTATTCATGGCTCTTACAGCCCATTTAGAACATAGGATGCCACTGACAAGTCATCAAGAGAATTCACTATTCATAAAGCTAATAACATGCTTTCAATGAATGTAGTATCATCATCCATACCTGGATATGATCACCTTCATATCATAACCTGCATGGTTAATTCAACTGATAAAGGTAATTCAAGATAAGAAATATACTTTCCACTCTTATCATAAGAGTCAAATCCTCTGATTCTCATCAATTAGAGTATACAACTCATTTTGCATGTAATCACCCTGAATTTAGGGTTTACTATTCACATTATGGTGAATTAAGCTTATAACATCACCATGTATGAGTAACATTCGCATTGATGCTCTCAGAATAGTCTAAGATCCATCAATTATTATAATTAGGGTTTCTATGATCTCACCCAAGTGGATCATACCCTAATCATGCATTTTCATATGTGTTGAGGGTACTTTACTTGAGATTTCATCCTAAAAAGGAGTATTTTCTCTCTCCTCATATTGATAGATGGTGATAACACCAATCTAGATCAAGCTGAATTGAGTCCCCTTTGATTAACAAAGGTCAAATCACCACTATTGAGTGATTAGGGTTTGATTAGAACAAGGTTTCACTTAATTGAACCCTTCAAGGGTATTATGGTAATTTATACACTTGATCATCATCATGGGTTAATTTACTAATCCCTTGACTCCTAATACCTTTTGATGTCATTAGGGTTTAGGTTGAGCAACTAATTTAACCATTTGAACCTTCAAGGAGTTAAGCAACTTATCCATATAGGTTTATACTAGGTTTCACACCTTCAACCTTCACATACTTTGAAACCGTATGGCCTTATACGGTTTTGAAACTGAATGGCCTTATATGGTCTTAAGACCGAATGCCCTTATACTGTCTTAAAACCGAATGCCCTTATACGGTCTTGAAACCGAAAGAGCTTATACAGTTTGCAACCAAGTTGACCCTATTTGATATTTGAAAATCGAAAGAGTTCATACAGTTTGAGACCGTATAGACCCATACGGTCTCAAGGTCGTATAGACTCATACAGTCTTGAGATCGTATGGATCCATACGGTCTTGAGATCGTATGGATTCATACGGTTTCAAACCGAATGGTCCAAAGGGGTCAAGACCGTATAGACCTTCAAGGTGATTTCAATGGTTAATTCAATTAGGGTTTCCTTTGTTGAAGGCATCAATTGACCTTAGGCTTACTAACTACTTATCAATTGATGCAATTAGGGTTAGACCTAACCTATTGGTCACTCAATTGACCCCTTATGGGTATCCAATTAGAGTTGGAGTGGGTTCAATTAAGGCCTATCAACGTTCAACCATCAACACTCAACAAGGTGCAATCAAATCGAAGTTCAACCCCTCAAATGACCTCCAATTGGGCTCAAACTTGGCCCATTCGGTCTTGAGATAGTATGGACATCATCCATACGGTCTTGAGACCGTTTGCCCAAAGTTTGACCCAAAACTAAGTGATTTAGGTTAGGGTTGAGGTCCTATTAGGGTTAAAAATAGTAATTTTCATCAATACCTCAACTTAGTTACAATTGGACCTTAAACCTATCAAATTTCTCAACCATAGACCTTCAAACGGTTTTGGGTTGTGCCCAAACGGTCTTGAGACCGTTTGGTGAAATCCCAAATGGTTTTGAAACCGTTTGGGCCCTTCAACCCAAAACTCAACAAGATCTATGGTTAAAACAGTAATTTCAACCTAATTAGGGTTAGGGTTTTGAAAAGGCTTCAACTCCTAATCCGTATGGAATTAGACCATAAAATTTGGAGGGTTGTTAATTAACATCTTAATGAAAAGTAATATCATGCGGTCAATGTTTAGTCAACCATATTATACGGTTTTGAAACCGTTTACTCAAAAAGGTCAATTTAAGTAGGAAGAAAAACAGAACTAAATTCAATTAAACTTGCTACTTGTTTTGGTCATATCTCACGATTCGCTTGGAGTTAACCTCTCAAATTTTGGGGGTGAATAGCCTACATAATTGTGAACAGAAAACTTATACGGTCCACCCATGGTCAACGCAGTCATACGGTTTTGAAACCGTATGCCTCCATACGGTCTTGAAACCGTATGCCTCCATACGGTTAGCAAACCGAATGGGCATAGTGGTTGAGACCGTAGGGGAAAGTGGAAAACCGTGGATAAACATTGGAAATAATGCCTTTATCTTCTTCCTCAAGAACAGCAACGGTTCCTCACGTTTTTGCTTGCAAGAAGGCAAGGGGAAGTAGGGAAGAAGAAGATCTATCAACTGAAAACATAGAAAAGATGCATATAACAAAGCATAGGTTTAGAGTTATAAAACCCGCCTAAAGCTTGCTCCTTGAGCTCCAAGCTTTCGAGATCCAAGCCTTTAATGGCGTCCAAGATGCTCCACTGGTTGGCCAAGGTGATTCTTCCAAGGAGAGTAGAGAAGAGATGGCTAGAAAGATAGAAACAAGTAAGCTAGCCATGAATTTGCCCTTAAATCCGAGTTCTAAGCATAGAAATTGGGCAAGAAGAGGAATCCAAACCTACCTTGAACCCTTGGTCGTTTTCTACTGAGCTCCAAGGCTGTCCTTAGTCGGTTGAGAAAGGGGGAGAAGTGAAGGAAACGTGAGTGGTGTTTCCTTGCAAAGAGGGAAAAGGAGTTATGTACTAAGGTGTATTTTTCTACCTAGAGTCGTAAGTTTTGTCTATTTCCAACTAAGTCCCTCCATATTTACTTGCACGTCCTTCCTTCTTAATTCTAAGGACAAACCTTCTCTTAAGGTCAAGAAAACGAAGGCAAAGAGGTACAACTTAATAATAAAGCACACATATAAAAGGGCTATAGTACATACACCCTAATTACTCCATCAAAAAGGTGTTTTCATCATTTGATTAATCAATTGAGATTATCTCTTCATCATTTCTTCTCTAAATGATGACAAGAGTCCTAAAAGATATTTTAGATGGTTTATTTTACAAGTTGTACCCCTCAAATTGGGTAAATTGCACTTTACCCCAATTTAGGGTTTTCAAGCATAGGGATTGCTTCCACAGCTGCACCTTGGTGCTCAAGCTTGGGAAATCCCTCAAACTTCATCATAAATATCCTCATGATGTCTCAACATCATAGGAACATCTTAACTTGTAAATATTGCAAGTTAACCCCTTTAACTGGGTAATTTGCACATAGGTCCCTGCATTACAAATAGTGCTACAACTTTATACAAAAAGGAGCAAAATTGAAAGTAATTGTTCCTGAGGAACTTAATTACATTCCAGGGAGTGTTCACAAATAAAATAATTACATATTTAGGCAAAACTTCCAAGGTTAGGTTATAACCCAGGTCAGGGATGTTACAAATTATCCACCCCTTCACAAGGATTTCGTCCCCGAAATCGATAAAACGTATTAAGCGAAAAGAGCAGGGTATTTCCTTCTCATCTCATCCTCTAGTTCCCAAGTGGCTTCTTCAACACCACGATGGTTCTAGAGGACTTTCACAAGTCTTATATCCTTCCTCTTTAGCTCTTTAGTTCTGTTATCAAGGATTGACACTGGTCCCTCCTCATATGTTATATCTTCATTCAATTCTACTTCCATAGGTTGTAAACTGACTCGGTATCTGGATGACATTTCCTCAACATGGAAATGTGAAAAATAGGATGTAACTTCTGCAACTCCTGAGGTAACTCTAGTCTATAGGCCACCTTCCCAACTCTTTCAACAATTGGATAGGGTCCCATAAATCTAGGAGCTAGCTTCCCTTTTCTTCCAAAACGAAGGACTCCTTTCCAAGGTGAGACCTTGAGATACACTCTGTCTCCAACCTGGAATTCTAGGGGTCTACGACGTTTGTCGGCATACGACTTCTGCCTATCCTATGAAGTCGTTGCTGTATAACTTTAATTTTTTCTGTGGTTTGCTGTACAAGATCAGGACCTAACAAATGGTGCTCACCAGTCTCATACCAACACAAAGGTGATCTACAATGTCTACCTTACAAAGCTTCATAGGGTGCCATATCAATACTATGGTGATAGCTATTGTTACAGGAAAACTCTATTAAGCTCAGATGTAGATCCCAACTCCCGGTAAACTGGAGAACACATGCTCTCAACATATCTTCTAAGGTTTGTATAGTCCTTTCTGACTGTCCATCAGTCTGTGGGTGAAATGCTGTACTAAACCTTAGCTTGGTGCCAAGGGCTCTGTGTAACTGCTCCCAAAAGCAACTTGTAAACTGGGGACCTCTGTCAGAAACTATTGTAATAGGAACTCCGTGCAGCCACACTATCTCTTGCACATATAACTGGGATAACCTTTCAGCAGAATAGGTTGTTTTCACAGGTAGGAAGTGTGCTGTCTTAGTCAACCTATCAACAACTACCCAAATGGAATCATGTCCTTTGCTTGTCCTGGGCAGGCCAGCAACAAAGTCCATGGTCACATGGTCCCACTTCCACTGTGGTATGGGTAAGGGTTGCATTGTCCCTGCAGGTTTCTGGTGCTCAGCCTTGACCTGCTGACACACATGACACCTCAGAACAAACTCAGCTACGTCCTTCTTCATCCCAGGCCACCAATACATATCCTTCAAGTTCCAATACATTTTGGTGCTCCCTGTATGCATAGCATACATTGAAGAATTAGCTTCTTCTAAGACTAACTTCCTCAGATTATCTACATCTGGTACTATCATCCTCCCATGATAGCATGCCACCTGGTCATCTGATTCATGAAAACCATCCTGCTTTCCACTATCATACTCAGATCTAATCTGTTGAACTGCAGCATCTACTTGCTGTGCCTCCTTTATCTGCTCTCTTAAGGTAGGTTTAATCTCCATCTCAGCTAACAAACCAGCTAACAATGACACCTTCAACTGTACATTGTCTTGCCTTAAAGAGATAAGCATATCTCTCCTAGAGCATACTAAGGAACTCAATTGTGCTCTATCCATGGTTGATGTTGCTGATTTCCTACTTAAGGCATCCGCAACCACATTGGCCTTGCCCAGATGGTAATCAATTGTACAGTCGTAGTCCTTGATTAGCTCCATCCAACAACGTTGCCTCATGTTAAGCTCCTGCTGAGAGAAGATATACTTAAGGTTCTTGTGATCTATGAAAATCTGGAAAGTTTCTCCGTAGAGATAATGTCTCCAGATCATCAAGGCATGAACCACAACAGCTAACTCTAGATCGTGTGTCGGATAATTTTCCTCGTGTTTCTTAAGATGTCGGGAAGCAAAAGAAATCACCTGTTTATCCTGAATCAACACACATCCAAGTCCATTCTTGGAGGCATCACAAAAGACTACATATCCTTTTCCTTGTTCAGGTAGCACAAGCACAGGTGCACTTGTCAACCTCTCCTTCAACAGCTGGAAAGACTGTTGACACTTATCACTCCAGGAAAAAGGAACATCCTTCCGTGTTAACTTGGTCAAAGGTAAGGCTATAGAACTGAAATTCTTAATAAACCTTCGATAATAACCAACTAATCTTAAGAAACTTCTAATCTCTGTCGGTGTCTTTGGTTGTTTCCACTGTAGAATAGATTCTACCTTTGCGGGGTCAATACGAATTCCCGAGGCAGATATCACATGTCCAAGAAAAGACACTTCAAATAACCCGAACTCACACTTGCTAAACTTACCATATAGCTTATGTTCTCCTAGCAAGGTCAAAGTTTGGCGAAGATGATGCTCATGCTGTTGAGCATCCTTACTATAAATCAGTATGTCTTCTATGAAGACGACAACATAGTGATCAAGAAAGGGTCAGAAGACTATATTCATAAGTTCCATGAATGCAGCTGGTGCATTGGTTAGTCCAAACGACATAACCGTGAACTCATAGTGACCATATCTTGTCCTAAACGCAGACTTGGATATGTCGTTGTCCCTAATACGGAGTTGATGATATATTGACCTCAAATCTATCTTTGAGATGACTGTTGCACCACGCAACTGGTCAAAAAGATCATCAATCCTCGGCAACGGGTACTTATTCTTTATTGTTACTTTATTGAGTTGTCTATAGTCAATGCACAACCGCATTGATTCATCTTTCTTTTTAACAAACAAAATCGGAGCACCCCAAGGTGAGGTACTCGGTCGGATGAAATCCTTCTCAAGTAACTCTTGAAGCTGTTTCTTGAGTTCTGCCATTTCGGAAGGCGCCATCCTATAAGGAGTTTGGGCTATGGGTTTCGTATCTGGGACCAGATTGATTTCAAAATCAATTTCCCGAGGTGGTGGTATACCAGGAAGTTCTTCAGGAAACACATCTACGAATTCCCTGACGATGGGAACTTCAGCAGGATTGGGACTTTCCTTGGTAACATCCACCACATGGGCTAAGAATGCATAACATCCTTGCCTCATCAGCTTATCAGCAACCATGGCTGATACAAGACAGGTGGGCAGAATCTTTCTTTCTCCTTGAAAGATCCATGTGTTGCTTTCATCAGCAAATACTGCCAACTTGGACTCACAATCCAAGACAACTCGATACCTTTCCAAGGTATCCATCCCTAGGATTACGTCAAATCCTTGCATATCAAGCGGTATAAGGTCCACTTGAATGCGATGTTTAGAAAAGAAGAGAATGCAGGGAGAGCATACCTCCTGCAGAATGGAAGACCCAATCAACGGAGTCTCCAACAACAAACTGTCTGTCCTATGACTAATTGTTATATTGCAGTTACGAATCACTCTTCGAGTGATGAAAGAGTGTGTAGCACCCGGATCAATCAGAACATATATTACACATGATTTGGACATATCAGAATATAAAGTTCCATCTGACCTGCCACTACCCGTGGATCAACCACTGCTTCTGGTGGGTTCATAGCATATAACCTAGCTGTAGCCTGTTGTTGAGGTGGTGCTGATGATCCAGCTTGAGAGGCTTGTCCGCGTCCTCAGAAAGCTCCTCGAGATTGCCCTCTCTGTGATCCTTCTTGACCTTGTCTCAGAGGCTGTGTCACACTGACAGACTTAGATCGACAATCCTTCATCAAGTGTCCCACCTTACCACAGTTGTAGAAACTTCTCTCCTGTTGTTGTAGCCTTGGTGGTCCAGTTACTGACACTGATGCAGAACTCTGAGTCTCCCAAGGTGGTTGTCCTCGTCCTCTACCTCTACTCGGAGACCACTGAGTCTGAGAACTAGATCTAGGTGGTGGAGGGTTAGGTGCAGAGGATCTAGGCTACTTAGTATCCCTAAATGAAGAACCCTAGAACTGTGGATATCTTTTCTGAGTTTGCCTCTTCTTAACCATAGATCTCTCTATCCTTCGGACGGACTCAACGAAGGTAGAGAATCTCTCTCAGTTTTCTAAGGCAGACACCGGGGTAGACATATCAACATTCAAGCCCTTCTCGAATCTCCTGATTCTTTCCTCCTCTATGGCATCCATGTGCGGACAAAACCACAACAACTCCATGAACTTAGCCTCATATTCGCTAATGTTCATCATGCCCTGCCTCGGTCTCTCAAACTGAGAGATCTTCTCGTCTAGGAAGGTCTTTGGGAAATATCTCTGAACAAATTCCCGCCGAAAATCTTCCCACGAGATCTCCATTCCAGGTCTCTTCTGCTCTTCCATTGTCCACCAATGACCAACACTTCCCTTGAGAAGATAGACTGCATGTCTGACCTTCTCAGCTTCAGGGATATTGAGAATTCTCAAGGCCTTCTCCAGCTCCGTCAACCACAGATCAGCATCTGCGGGGTCGACAGTCCCATAGTACTCAGTAGCTCCGACACGACGTAGTCGCTCGAATGTCTTCCCGATACCTTGACCTTCTGGTTGGACAGGTGCCCTAGGTGCATGCATGGGCATCCTGTCAGTTATATGTGTCATGACAGTCATAAACTGCCCAAACATCGTCTGCACGGCTGGGTTACTCATGTCGACTGGGTCGAACTGAGGTGGCCCCCTAGGTTGCTCAGGTACAGGCTGTTCTTCTTCTGGAACCCCTGCACCGCCTTGTGGTGCAGCTATGCTACTTTCTTCTATGTGCTCTTCATGTGGCTCAGACATTCTTATGTATCTTCTTCTCCTGGGGAGCAGAAGATTCTATTAGATAAGGAAGGAATACTTAAGATAGAATCGACTTCCTAAGTCCTATGCCTCTATAGACTCGACGAACCTAGAGCTCTGATACCACTTAAATGTGGGCTCTGATCTCCAAACCATGATATAATCTCGAATTAAACCATAGAAGAAGCAATCGATAAACAGCGGAAGTCAAAAATCACGGGAAATTAAAACTTTTCGAGACAAGAGCTTGAAACCACAAACCTTTTCCATTGAAAAAGGATTTTAACTGTATACAACACTGTCAAACTACTTCTTGAGTAATTATATACAACAAGATACAAAATCTCAAGAAGTTGCAACAAAAGACTCCAAGACCTGAGTGTACAGAGGACACATAGGAGAGACTCTAACTACAACACTTGGCAGGCTGAATCTCCAGCTGAGATTGATCACTGATCCTGGTGCTGCTGCTGCTGGGATTGATCACCACTTGACCTGTTCCTTCGTCCTCGACGTCCACCTAAAAAGTTGAAGTCTACGAGGTGAGACAATTATACATAATTGTCCCAGCGAGAGTTATAACTCTCCGCCAGAAGCTTTATTATAATATTTAAGGAATATTATAAACAAGACAAAAATAATCCTTCAATAGCAGGTTTAATGACAATAAATTAACTTCTACTTATGCAGTCATGTCATTTAAAGCATATGTATACAAAATGTCTGAACAGATCATTAATGTAAGCAATGTAACAATAAACATTCTTCCTCGTAGATAAACCTAAGCAGATATACTACGGAGTTGTTTATATTTTACAAACATGATTATGCCCTGTGGGAATGAGGTTTACCACTCATATCCCAACCAATCACTGATAAGTGCCTCAGTATCATACTAGGTCATCGAAAGAGTTGGATTCTCATGACCTTCATCTTCCTCAGTCAGTTAGAGGATCACTTGTAGGACATCTTATGTCTCTACTTATTATAGCTCACCAGGGTAATCTGGTCCTTCGCTATTTTAGAGTTACAGTGGCATTCCGTACTCTCTTCGTCATCAGAAGATTTCATGTGTATCTTTACTGATACGGATAACTATGTTTTCATCGTCATCAGGAGGTTTCATGTTTACCATCCACTGATACGGTATGGTTTGTAGTGAAGGGTTGACGGATCACACATCTACATCAAATTCCTACACTAGGATGTAAGGTTTAACACATCCATTAACCCCACATACTCAACAGTATGTGATCCAGGAGTTCCCTTAGGAAAACCTATTTCACCATTATTTGATCTCTGACAATGATGGATCTATGATCAGGGCTCTACATTAAACTTGATTAGTTAGGTGCATTCAGTATTCTTTCACATCATAAATTGTTCTTCAAACAATAATAGTAGCATAACAGCTATAACAGTAGAATACTAAATGTAACAAACCTAACTCACATTAATCATTATTTCTCATTATACTCATCACAAGTCATCTCTAAAGCATGACTTTGATGGTATTCATGGCTCTTACAGCCCATTTAGAACATAGGATGCCACTGACAAGGCATCAAGAGAATTCACTATTCATAAAGCTAATAACATGCTTTCAATGAATGTAGTATCATCATCCATACCTGGATATGATCACCTTCATATCAGAACCTGCATGGTTAATTCAACTGATAAAGGTAATTCAAGATAAGAAATATACTTTCCACTCTTATCATAAGAGTCAAATCCTCTGATTCTCATCAATTAGAGTATACAACTCATTTTGCATGTAATCACCCTGAATTTAGGGTTTACTATTCACATTATGGTGAATTAAGCTTATAACATCACCATATATGAGTAACATTAGCATTGATGCTCTTAGAGTAGTCTAAGATCCATCAATTATTATAATTAGGGTTTCTATGATCTCACCCAAGTGGATCATACCGTAATCATGCATTTTCATGTGTGTTGAGGGTACTTTACTTGAGATTTCATCCTAAAAAGGAGTATTTTCTCTCTCCTCATATTGATAGATGGTGATAACACCAATCTATATCAAGTTGAATTGAGTCCCCTTTGATTAACAAAGGTCAAATCACCACTATTGAGTGATTAGGGTTTGATTAGAACAAGGTTTCACTCAATTGAACCCTTCAAGGGTATTATGGTAATTTATACACTTGATCATCATCATGGGTTGAGCAACTAATTTAACCATTTGAACCTTGAAGGAGTTAAGCAACTTATCCATATAGGTTTATACTAGGTTTCACACCTTCAACCTTCACATACTTTGAAACTGTATGGCCTTATACGGTTTTGAAACCGAATGGCCATATACGGTCTTAAGACCGAATGCCCTTATACGGTCTTAAAACCGAATGCCCTTATACGGTCTTAAAACCAAAAGAACTTATACGGTTTGCAACCAAGTTGACCCTATTTGATTTTTGAAAACTGAAAGAGTTCATACGGTTTGAGACCGTATAGACCCATACAGTCTCAAGGTCGTATAGACCCATACGGTCTTGAGATCGCATGGATCCATACGGTCTTGAGATCGTATGGATTCATACGGTTTCAAACCAAATGGTCCAAAGGGTTCAAGACCGTATAGACCTTCAAGGTGATTTCAAGGGTTAATTCAATTAGGGTTTCCTTTGTTGAAGGCATCAATTGACCTTAGGCTTACTAACCACTTATCAATTGATGCAATTAGGGTTAGCCCTAACCTATTGGTCACTCAATTGACCCCTTATGGGTATCCAATTAGAGTTGGAGTGGGTTCAATTAAGGTCTATCAACGTTCAACCATCAACACTCAACAAGGTGCAATCAAATCGAAGTTGAACCCCTCAAATGACCTCCAATTGGGCTCAAACTTGACCCATTCGGTCTTAAGATCGTATGGACATCATACATATGGTCTTGAGACCGTTTTCCCAAAGTTTGACCCAAAACTAAGTGATTTAGGTTAGGGTTGAGGTCCAATTAGGGTTAAAAACAGTAATTTTCATCAATTCCTCAACTTAGTTACAATTGGACCTCCAACCTATCAAATTTCTCAACCATAGACCTTGATACGGTTTTGGGTTGAGCCCAAACGGTCTTGAGACCGTTTGGTGAAATCCCAAACGGTTTTGAAACCGTTTGGGCCCTTCAACCCAAAACTCAACAAGATCTATGGTTAAAACAGTAATTTCAACCCAATTAGGGTTAGGGTTTTGAAAAGGCTTCAACTCCTAATCCGTATGGAATTAGACCATCAAATTTGGTGGGTTGTTAATTAACATCTTAATGAACAGTAATATCATACGGTCAACATTTATTCAACCATATTATACGGTTTTGAAACCGTTTACTCAAAAAGGTCAATTTAAGTAGGAAGAAAAACAGAACAAAATTCAATTAAACTTGCTAATTCTTTTGGTCATATCTCACGATTCCCTTGGAGTTAACCTCTAAAATTTTGAGGGTGAATAGCCTACATAATTTTGAACAGAAAACTTATACGGTCCCTGCATGGCCAACGCAGTCATACGGTTTTGAAACCATATGCCTCTATACGGTCTTGAAACCGTATGCCTCCTTACGGTTTGCAAACCGAATGGGCATGGTGGTTAAGACCGTATGGGAAAGTGGAAACCGTGGATAAACATTGGAAATAACGACCTTATCTTCTTCCTCAAGAACAGCAACGGTTCCTCACGTTTTTGCTTGCAAGAAGGCAAGGGGAAGTAGGGAAGAAGAAGATCTATCAACTGAAAACATAGAAAAGATGCATATAACAAAGCATAGGTTTAGAGTTATAAAACCCGCCTAAAGCTTGCTCCTTGAGCTCCAAGCTTTTAATGGCTTCCAAGATGCTCCACTGGTCGGCCAAGGTGATTCTTCCAAGGAGAGTAGAGAAGAGATGGCTAGAAAGATAGAAACAAGTAAGCTAGCCATGAATTTGCCCTTAAATCCGAGTTCTAGGCATAGAAATTGGGCAAGAAGAGGAATCCAAACCTACCTTGCACCCTTGGTCGTTTTCTCCTGAGCTCTAAGGATGTCATTAGTCGGTTGAGCAAGGGGGAAAGTGAAGGAAACGTGAATGGTGTTTCCTTGCAAAGAGGGAAAAGGAGTTATGTACTTAGGTGTATTTCTCTACCTAGAGTCGTAAGTTTTGTCTATTTCCAACTAAGTCCCTCCATCTTTACTTGCACGTCCTTTCTTCTTAATTATAAGGACAAACCTTCTCTTAAGGTCAAGAAAACGAAGGCAAAGAGGTACAACTTAATAATAAAGCACACATATAAAAGGGCTATAGTACATACACCCTAATTATTCCATCAAAAAGGTGTTTTCATCATTTTATTAATCAATTGAGATAACCTCTTCATCATTTCTTCTCTAAATGATGAAAAGAGTCCTACAAGATATTTTAGATGGTTTATTTTAAAAGTTGTACCCCTCAAATTGGGTAAATTGCACTTTACCCCAATTTAGGGTTTTCAAGCATAGGGATTGCTTCCACAGCTGCACCTTGGTGCTCAAGCTTGGGAAATCCCTCAAACTTCATCATAAATATCCTCATGATGTCTCAACATCATAGGAACATCTTAACTTGTGAATATTGCAAGTTAACCCCTTTAACTGGGTAATTTGCACATAGGTCCTTACATTACAAATAGTGCTACAACTTTATACAAAAAGGAGCAAAATTGAAAGTAATTGTTCCTGAGGAACTTAATTACATGCCAGGGAGTGTTCACAAATAAAATAATTACATATTTAGGCAAAACTTCCAGGGTTAGGTTATAACCCACGTCAGGGATGTTACACAGGGAGGCGAGAAGCTTAGAGTCAACCTTGGAGTGGACACGCCTAGACTGCAGCTCGTGAGAAAGAGGATGAGAGGAGGTTGAAGACAACCCACCACAAAAAGAATATCTTTCCCTTATCTGCTTCAATGCAAGGTAAGGACTTTTAGGTCCTTTCACCTTTTCTTTGGAAGGTGTATGCAGCGCGAGCATGTTGCCTACGTGGTGGCCTGTGATTTTTCTAAAATGCTTTATTTTGCAAAAATCATAATAAATCATAGAGTTATATAAAAGTAGCAAGTAATATATGAATCTTGCTCAGAAAAATGTGAGGAATCCATTAAAAATAGAATTAGAAGCTAATTCTTCTTGCTATTTGAAAAGTAGTGGAAGTTATCAACTTTAATGCATTAATGATTAAGAAACCCTAAGTTAAGATGATTAATGTATTAAGAAGGGTTTTATGGATGATTAAAGTTGATATCAACCTGTTAATCATGAAAAGATACATTAAGATCGAAAAGGATGAACTTTGCATGTAATTGGTTTAATTTAGAGTTCCATGTACATGAATGAGCTTTAATGGGCCTTGAAACCCTAATGTTAGTCATTGTAACTCTTAATGGCTTTAATTATTCAAATTTATAAATAAAGTTGAGATATGATGGTTCTAAGCTATTTTGAGTATAAGATTTCCTAATTGTGAATTAATACCCTTAATATGGTAATTAGAGTTTTCTAAGGAATAAAGGTGGAATTAGTGATAAATAGAGTTCATGAAAGATAAGTTGTCAATTTGAAAGGAACCAAAGATGATAATTGGGCCTAATGATCTTGTCATGAATTAAAAGGATAATCTGGTAGTTTTAATGTAAAAGGGGCATAATAGACTTATTTGACATTTAATTGTGCTTTTAATCCAAAATTAGAGTTATATGTTGTTAAAAAGTAACCTTAATATTTTTCGTGCAGAATAGATGAGATAATTAGGGTTTGTGAGTAATTGTATAAAATTAGGGTTTAAAATAGTAAAAATGAATAGAACCCCTAATTGCAATGGAAACCCTAAAAGTGGACTAGAAACCCTAGGAAGCGAGCTAGGTTTATTAGATCTTGATGGCATGATCAATGATAGGAAAATTGGATGCATATTTCAGGATCATCTTGTGTGCTTGCTTGTTTACTGGATTTCTTACATAGTTGGATTATTTCTGCACAATAGTCAGCCTGACAGGTATGTGGTTAGTTATGGTTAATCAAATTAGTTTCCCGAGGGTTTTTAGGATGATTCATCGCATTGAATGCAACCTATCAATTTGGATGTTCATATTTGCAAATTATAAAGTCACTATGAATATCAAAAGTATAATAGAAGTGTGTATTCTCACACCTCCATGCCACTCTAATGGATGATGCAAAAAGGTCAAGCCCAGGAGGGAAGACCCATGAGCACCATGAGTGGTGACCCCATGTACCAAGCTCAGGATGGAGAAGGTGGCCTACGATATTGCATGACTAAAGGACACCATGAAGGGTGACCCCAGGCACCAAGCTCGGGATTGAGAAGATGGCCTTAAGTGAATGGCAAAAGATATACCCGAAAGGGGGTAATCCAGGGATAGGGAAAAAGTGGTGGAGAATGTCACATTGAAAGCGTAAATTGTCTTACTAATTAACTTGATTGTGATATTTAGATTGTTAGCCATATTTGTGAATTTTGGTTGTCCCCATATACTGACATATTCATTTATGCTAACCGACGTTTCGTTTGTCGGTGTTTTAGGTGCAAGATTGAAAAGGACAAACTGTAAAGTGGCATATGTGGAATTAAATAAGAATTAAAGTACAAAGGAGGATTAGTTAGAATAAACTCCAGATGTGGATAGAAGTAGATATCCATTTTTTTGAAAAAGGTATGCAAAGTTTTATTTTATACCAGATTTCAATTTAGTTTGGTAGAATTTCATAATTATTATTGATTATTTTTCGAACCTCTGATCCAAAATTTGGGATAATGGCTCTAACCTCTTAGTCTCCCTTAATTGGGTGTTACTGGGAGGTGGGGTCGTTACACAAGTATTGATACCACATACCATGCATGACTCTAACTTGACACTCTAAATATGTTTAAGGGTATAAAAGAAAGAAATCATTTTGAAATGTAATGTAGTGTCACAATTGATAAATTAAGAGGAGTAAATATATTAAATGGGTATATAATATACAAATAATGGAATTTAATTTTGAACATCATTAAAACCTAAAATTTATGAAATTTTTTGACTCCTCACATCCTAATTAGCTAAGATACCAACTTTCAAGTCAATTGAAGGATGAATACGCCCCTAATTGTTTAAAACTAGGGAAGAATATAGTTATTAAGGTTTAATAATTTTTCTAATGTTTGTCACACATTACTAAAACCAAATAAGAGGGGTACAATTTTAATTTTTATGTCACAACTTCGATCTCTTCGACCAATCGTGCGTCTTGTACAGGAAACATTGGCCGCATGACTCCCTCAAGTCACTAGTGATCGACCACCTTTATTCCCTCTCTCTTTCCCTCTTCACCTTTGCGCCTCAATCCCCCTTATTGCTCCTCTTCTTATTTTCTTACCAATGAATGTATATTCATCTTTCCTTTTACATATCTTTCATAGTCTTTTTTATTAGAACTTTCCCTTTTTATTAATTTTCTAGAATATAATGCAATTTTCCCAATTCTCAACTAATAATGTGAATTCTTATTATTTTCCCTCATGCTTTGTAGGTTTCACCGTTAAGACACAAATGTGAACCTCTCAGTACCTGAGCAGGCCATCTTAGTTACTGAAATGGTTGTTTTAGACACATATGATGCTTTACCTTAGGACCAAATGGGTGTCTCACTGGCAACACTCATACTTTACCTCTCAGCCCACCCTTCTCACATGAACCATCTCAGATCCTAGAAGCTTGTCTCGGGACCTCCAAATGGGTTTCTTATGCTCCTAAATGGTCATGTCAGGCCAAATTTGGAACTGACTTGAATTTGAGGCACCACCACGTCATGCTAGGGTTTTCAGCCTGCAATCTCATGCAAACTCACACCACAAAACAAGTGTCTCATTTCCCCAGACACCCAGTTTGGAGATTGCTTCAAGGCCAAGACTCAATTAAAAAGAAGCCACCAATTTTGACATTCAAACCAAGGATCTTCGTGCCCAAATGATCTTCCCAAAGGCCCAGTCAAAGTTGTTGTTGCCCTATACTAGGGTTTCCACTGCTGCCTGCACCTCTTCAAACCCCAACCAATCAGTTGGGAGTGCCAACTGGTTGGCTGGAGGTGCACAGACAACCCATTTTAGTAGCCACCAGCCTTAGTTTTAGGGAAGCCTACCCCCTCATTCTCCTATAAAAGGAGGGGGTCTCCACTTGCAAACCCATTCTGATTTTGCACTCTTATTATATAGCAAACAGGTTCTTTTATTACCATATTGTACTCTCTTCAGATTACCATAAATCAAGGTTTATTTCAAGATTGATTGTTCTTCTTCCTCAATTTTGTTATATATCATTCTCCAAGGAACAAAGGGGATAGCCATTTAATTGTCCCTAAAATTAGTTCCTCTTATAGGGTTCTTCTTCTGTACTTGTCTATGGCTTACCCCCTTTCTTCCTTTATCCTCCATTTTTTTACTCCTATGAGTTAGTAGTTTCATTATCAAGGCATGGGGAGTGGCCCCATATCTATGCTAAGATTAGACTAGATCTTCCATCCACTTTAGTTAGTCGAATGGCATTTTGTTTAAATATATGTTTGTTTGAATTGATTTGATCTTTCATTTCTTTGACTATTAGTTTTGGCAGATGTGACTGTGAAACCCAAAACATAGAAAAACTAAGCATATGCATCAAGATCCAGATGAGACTTCAGAAGGATCTTTCTTGGGATGTGCAAACTAGGATCTAAAAACACCCAGACCCATGAGTTTGGTGGGAGTTTTTCTTTTGTGATGCATCTTTTCTATGTTTTGCCTACCTGCTTTCGACTTCTTTCATCACATGGATTCACCCTCTTATTTTATATGGTTGTTGTGGAAAAACCCTTAACCTAGATATCTTTGTCTTTGATTCAATCTATTTCTTAATTGATTATTTCATCAATCTCCTTTCCTTATTTGCCATTTACAATTATTTTCCCATATAATCCTTTTATTGTGCTAACCATCTTCTTCCTTTTCTTGTCCTAGCATTATCCTTTCTTTTTATTACTTTTAGTGTAATATTTTATTCCATTTCTATTTTTATTCTTGTTGTAGTGTAATCATCTTCCAAAATTATGAAATTGACTTTCTTGTTCAATTATTCAAAATCCTCCCAAAAGAAATAAAGTTTAAAGTTAATCGGGTTAAAATAAAACAATATTAAAAAGCTATCCTTTGGGATCGACCCTTCTATACTAATAAACAACCTTAATTGGTAGTTTTTCCATAAACAAGGTTAAACTCTAGGATAAAAACATCCCTAATGAATTGGTGTGAAAAGGACACATACCAATTTTGACATCATTTCTAGGGACATAAGATCATTTTCTCAGAAACCCCAAATACTTTTTGAACATAACATTTTTTCTTTTTTCCTCTTCCGAGACCCGAGACCCATTTCAGAAGTGTACTCCTCTTTCTACTGAGATTTCATTCCAGCAATACACTTTTTCTACAATTGAATATCTCTAGTCAATTATAACTATGCATGTGACACTCACAACTCACTGATTCTGTGCCACTAGAACTAGATCCAGACATAGAAAGAACATTCCATGGTTTATACTGAAAAACATGTTTTCCGATGGATGAGGAGGAAGTATCCCATATGATTGAGCAGACACTCACCACTCAATGGTAGGTCATGATGGCCGAATGAGTGGATCAAGAAGCTACTCTACATGCGAAATATATGGCCAAACAAGAGGGCTTAGAAGCCGCTCAAAGGAAACTGAACGTCAAAAACAATTAAAATATTTTTCAACCCCTAAAATGTGATACGCACAACACCATTTTGTTCCACTTGCAATCACAACTCCCCAGTTTATGATATGTACCCAATGGATCACCATGCTCCAAGCCACTCCATTTTCTAGCAATAGAGGTGAAAGTTTCCAAGAGCACCTCCAACATATTTTTGATCTATATTTGTTACATATGATCCCTGGAATTTCTAAAATCACCATTAGACTTAGATTGTTCAAATACTCTCTTGTGGGGAAATCTAGTAGTTGGTATAATGCCATGGAGAGTGAGGAACATGTCACCACATGGGAGGAATTACAAACCAAACTTTTGGACAAATACTTCCCCCTTCCCTTGCCTACGAAATTAGAGGATATATTCTACTCTTTTTTATGGTCACAAGTAAAACACTAGGAGAATCTTGGGATAGATTTAGGGATCTTCTCTGACATTTCCCTCACTAGGACATTACCCAAGATCAACTCATTGAGATATTCTACCATGGTGTCCACAATGATGCTAAAAAATTCTTCACTCCTCATATGGAGGAAACTTGATGTTACAAAACCTAGATAGTGCTTGGGAGATTATGAAATTTATTTCCGAAACCCAAGCAAGACAAGTAATTGGTGGGGTCCTCAAGGTAGCTAAGGCCTAGGTGAATCCTGATATCCAAAATATTGTTGAAAATCTTAAGCTAATTGCCTTGAAATATGACTGCCTATAATCATCTTTCAATGCCTACACGAGGTGATAACAACCTCAATAAATAAAATTTGTAGAATCACTCCATGGGATTTTCCAAGGGTATGATCATGCTACTCTTCAATGTCAATATCTCTATAATACTCCCATGCATCCAGAAGCTGGTCAACAAATGGAGGACCTAAAATCCATTCACAGCATACCTAGTCATGCTTATTAGAATTCAAACAACAATATGGAAATTCTTCATGAGATTAAAAATTCTTCTCAAATCCATCCCCAACAAAAACAATCATTCCCTTAAGACAACAATCATCCACCACCAGGCTTCCCATACAAAAATCAGAGGAAACTTTGGGAATCAAGAAAATTACAGGGGTAATTTCTAAAACCAGGGCCCTACCAAGGGCAACAATCTAAAACCTTTATCAACCACCACCTCTAGCTCAATATATTGTACCCACTCCCTCAACCAATGATAGGATATATTCCTTATAGAAAATCATTCTTGCACAACAAGCCCATCCAAAGGCAACTAATTCTCAGTTAGCTCACCTTTTTGCCCAACAAAAACCTCTTGCCGAACTTTTTGCTGAGCACCCAGAAAACAACCTAAATCACCATGAACAACTTAAGGTTATCACTACCTACTATGGGAAGGTACATTCCTCTTCCCCTCCTCCATTGAAACCTTCAGTGGTGCCCTTAGACTTTGAGGATGATGACACTGTGGTCATTAAAACTCCACCTCCACAATAACTATAACATCCCATGATTTGAGGCCTCATATAACATGATCTTAAAAGTAACAATTGGACTACCCATATCAACAAGGTGCACTTCCTTTTCAGGGATCCCATCACTAAAGAACTCCAAAGTTAAGCATTCTCAACTTTGAGTAGTACTAGGATGGGTGACCAGTCCAGAAGTTGACCCCGACTTGCACGTAAGTGAGGACAAAGTGCATAGTTAAGGCTAATGGTGATTTGTAGGGCCAGTCCTCATTGTTGAAACTCTATTAGAGCCTTGGGTAGTGGGTCGGGGCATTACAAATGGTATCAGAGCCAATTCGCAAAAATCCTATACACCAATAGACTTTACTATAGATGTTATACCAAATGAACCCAGGAAGGGGGGGAGTAAAATCATGTTATCTACTTGTGTGGAAGTGTTATAAAGTCTTGCATAAGATGTACTCAACCAAGTGTACCATGAAAATTGTTATCTTTAGGGGACCATACTTGACTAAAAATCATATCTTAGTCATTATCTTTTGTACATAAATTATTCTCAAATTTAATGTATACAATCTTGTTGATCTAGGCATTTGTGATACAAAGGAAAGGGCGTTACAAGTGTCTCTATATTATACATGAGTCAAATAATTATCATATAGATTACTATATACACAAGTCTCCACTACATGTTTTTAACCACAAAAACACCAAAGTGTAATTCCATAAAGATAGGAATTGCTCCTCATGGGAAAAGAATTTTATATACCGTTGTTAAACCATTTTAATCTAATCATTACAATATTTCATTACCATGATTGCATAATTTATGTTGGTTATCAAACATTTCCAATTATTTTCAGATATACATATTGGTATGTATGCCCTGGGAGCCAATCATGGGATGATTGATGGGATACATTAAGATTGATTTGATAAACATCAAATGCAAGCTTCCAATTCTTTCTGGTTCAGTCATATGAAATAGTGATAGAACAGAATGAATGTCTAGAGAATGAAAATACTCAATGACGTATGCTTTCAGGTTGAGGACCTGAATGATGAGATCATACAAATGCTAAGAGTTTGTACATTCTTGTTATGTCCCTAGTCAGATGTCATTAGGGAAGGTAGATAGACAACTATGACACACAAGACTAGATTGTGGTGTTGGTTGATGACATAATCTCATTAGTCATGATATGGAGATATCAAACCAAATACATAGGTACTTGTTAGAGAACAAGTGTATCGGACAGACCCACCATGAGTTTGACACATGGAACCATGACGTGGTAGTCACAGTCAGTACTCACATTGATGGTGGTGAGTGTGATTCTTTGACCTGAAATCACTACACTCAACACATGTCGTTGGGCACACTTTGACATCATCAAACGCAGTCCTAAAACATGGGTTGTTATAAAGGTGATGATTGGGTGGCTTTGACACATGGGGCTTTTGAGGGGTGAGTGATAGATATGGGATTTGTCCCTCCTGAGAGAGTTTGATATCCAAGGCCACTTGATGAGTAGGATTGAAATAGGCGTGCGCACACATGTGTGAATCAGTATGTGATATTGATGTCATACATATCTCTTTGAATCTACTCTGAGATCAAGAAAGTGAATGAACGTTGACAGGATGACTATTCCATGCCTCGAGTTCATTTGGGATATCAGTGATAAAGGAATCATACATTCACTGTAACACCATTCACAGATTGTAGGATTGAAAGTTGTTCTCCAACTTTCTTTTTCACTTGGGTAGCACTGATGTGTGACTAGGCACCACTCTTTGCTTGTGAAGTCATAAGTGTTATGAACTTTCACTGCCAACGTGAAATGGACCTGTAGGGTCACACACATAGTATTTAACATAGAAGAGGAGTTTTGTCCACAAACAATGTTTAGATTGATTACTAAAGGAGTTTAGTAGTTGAATTAAACACTCAATCAATTGATAGCTCAATGTCTTAATGTTCAAGGTGTTGGACACATTGATTGGAGTATCAAATTGATTGAAATCGCAATTGACTGATTCTACACAATTTGCACTCCCAACCGATCGGCTCATGTGATGAACCAATCAGTTGAGCTTGGTAAACCGGTCGGCTCAAGTGTTGCGTCAATCGGCTCATGGTCAGGGTGAAAAGAATGCTTCAAGTGTTGAAATGATCTATTCAACTGGTGCAACTGAGCAAGTTGGGAAAGTAGGATTGGTAAGAATTTTCTTTTCGTTTCACTTTCCCAATTTGTTTGGGAAAGAGGATTGGTATTCGATACCAATTAGAAACAAAATAAGGAAAGCCAATCGGGAACTGGTCAGGACCATGAACCGACCGGTTTAGGTGAACCGATTGGATCATGGGTCCCAACCGATCGGTTGAGGTGTCAACCGATCGGTTCAGGTCCCCAACTGACCGTTTTAGTTGTGAAACAATCGGTTCAAGTTGCGAGTTGGTTGTTTTGTGGAAAATATCGAACCCTTCTACTCCTGGTTTTAGTCTCACATTGCTCAGGATAGAGAACCCTGTCCCATGACCCTCCTATATATATAGGGGTATTGGGGGCTTCTCAAAGTACAACTCAGTAAAACCAGTTGCTCTGCAAAGTTGTCATTCTCTCTCGTTTTGGTAACCGAGAGAGCCCAAGCAAGTGCTACCTAAAAAGGGAGGCACAACAAGTGAAAGACAACTGCAGAAAGCAACTGGTAGCAAGAGAGTGTGTTGGTGACTAGTACGCTGATAGGAGGGTGCGACTCCTTCCAATTCCTTGTGGGACAAGGAGATTGGAGTTCCAGGTGGTCCATGTGGACTACTTCAGAGGCCAGAGGTTTCTGTCGCTTGGAGGATAGTGTCAATCTTGACAGTCCCGGTGAGACCATGAGTCATCAATCCCGGTGCGACCAGGAGCTGTACAGACACCGTCCAAGATTGGAGGTGAAGACCGCGCAAGCCGCGAGGTATTGTCGCCGAGCAAGCCTTGGGACAAGGTGTGATTTCACAAACCATCCCTTCCTATTGTATAGACGTTGACGTGTTTCCTTGTTCTAGGTTTGGGAGGAGAAAATTTTTATTTCTACTGCCTTCTCTGCCTCCCCTAAAACTGAACAGTGGTATCAGATCCATGTCAACTGCTCTATATTTTAGGAATATTGATATGATCGATTTGTTTTGTCGCTTTTATTTATTGCATACGATGTGAAAATAATTGGCTTTATGCATGTCCAATCCTAAATCCATAAATCCCAAATTACTAATATGATATATATTATTAATGCACTCGATACGCGTCGCCCTTAAATGATTTTTGTGGTGGATGTAAAGCGTGGTTATGGTCAATAAACCCTATCTGTGTACGGTTGTATGTGGTTGCTTGCATATCGGTCTGCGCACCGATCTTCCCTTTCTCCAATTCCTGATGTAACTCGAAATATTTCGAGATTTCTTTCCTACCTTTGCTCCCCTCGAATGTAACTGAGGTTTCTCTTTTACAATGTAAAATAGGATAGAATTTTATTTCCTGTTATGTCAAAGAACGGCAGACATCCTGATGACATCTGAAATGATCGGTTCAAGGTGTGAACCGATCGGTTGACGCTCCAGATGATCGGTTCAAGGAGTGAGCCGATCGGTTGATGACCGGTTCGAGGAGCGAGATGAGCTGGTGGCAGCCATGATGAGATGCACGATGACCAGGAAAACCGATCGGTTGGAGGAGCCAACTGATTGGCTGGTGGCACCTAGACGACCGGGCTAAAATGATCAAGTCATTCATGTGATGAGTTGATCTACTCAGAAGGCAAAGCACAAAGTTCATCTTGTACAGGTTGAATGTGATGTACACTTAGATGACCATGATTCCTATTGGCTCGAGGAGTCACATTAGGATGGCCATAATCATCACTTTTATCGTTTTGTATGCCTTCTGTGGGATATAGCATGTATATGATACGTACTATGTATTGTGGTGATTGGATATGTATATATATGAAAACCAAATCCCTCATTAAATAATAAATTTTAGATGCCTTCCAAATGCGACACACGTGAAAAGCTTGATCGACCAAGTGTGGGCACGCCCCAGAGTGGTACACCGTCTATCTCATGGAAGCGTGAAGGATGGATATGTGGGTCTTCCCAAGCAGGGTGCATATTCATCGTGTTGGCTTTGGGTCAGACTTAACAAGGCGACCTAGATAGGATCTAGCACCGTGAGGCATGGAGATGATCATGGCAAGGAGTTGATATGACATCTTATCAAGAGTTGCATATGATGCAATTGGCAAGAGTTGCCTACCTGAGAGATCTAAGTTGTGGGTGACAGCCCAAGCTGGTCCATGACTTAGAGGATTTCAGGATCTTGCCTACTAGAAGGTTGTACGCTGCAATCTTCTGAATTAATGGTGAGGGCTATCAATTTGAACTAAAATAGTGGGAGCGATAATTAATTAAAGGACAAATTAATATTGTCAACTTTTCAAATCAATAAAATAAGTCAAAAATGAGTTTATGGACTAAAATTGCATATTTCCTTTTGTAGTACAAATGGCAACAAACAACAATCACTTTTCTTTGTGATCCGTCCTTGAAAAGGACAAGATGAATGGGACAAACTTCAATGACTAGTATAGGACATTGAGAATTGTTCTCACTCAAGAGCGAACGCTCTATGTCCTGGATACTCCAATTCCAGAGGAACCTGCTCCTAATGCACCAAAGACAGAAAGGGATGCTTACAAGAAGCATTCTAATGATGCCATTGATGCAAAGTGCTTTATGTTGTGCTCTATGAACCACGAGTTGCAGAGACAACATGAGAACATGGGTGTCATTGAGATGATTCAGCATCTCAGGAACATGTATGAAGATCAGGCACGACAAGAGAGATACAATGTCTCAAGGGAACTGTTCAAGTGCGTCATGACAGAAGGAGATCCAGTTGGTCCTCACACACTCAAGATGATCGGGTATGTGGAGAACCTACAAAGACTGGGATTTCTACTGAGCCAAGAGTTGGCTACTAACGCGATACTGCAATCGTTGCTAGAGTCCTACAGTCAGTTTGTGATGAACTACAACATGAACAACTTTGATAGGCCACTGTCAGAGTTGTTGGGCATGTTGAGGACAGCCGAGATACATATGAAGAAGGACAAGCCTAAGTCTGTGATGGTGATCATGAGCAAGAAAGGCAAGTCCAAGCACAAGGGCAAGGGCAAAGCTAAGAAAGGTTCTGATGCTAGCCAGGATCCCAAGTCGTCTTCAACTCTCAAGGCCAAGGGAGGCGTGACAAAGAAAGGAAATTGCCACCATTATCAAAAGCCAAGACATTGGAAAAGGAATTGTCCTCTCTATCTGGAAGAACAAAATAAGGAGGCGACATACGTCTCTACTTAAAGGTGTCATGAAAGTAAACTTGTAACACTTTTGAGGTATATGATACCAAGATGTAAAGTGTAAAGCAACCATAATTAGGGCAAGTGTTGCCGCCATAGATAGGAGTACTTTAGTTTATTTTCAGCCTAAAAGGCATGTAATACAGTTATGAACTGCTATTTCATTTTTTGCCAATAGATAGAAACACTTTATTTTTGCATATTGTATGGAAATGATGGCAATCACTAAAGAGATGTTTCAATTTCTAAAGATATGATCTTTGTGGCAATGCCTTGTTTATCTTGTGGTATTTGATATGCATAAGATAAAATAATACCTAAAAGTTATAGATAACTCAAACATTTCAAATTAGCATCAATCATGAGAAATTCATTTCTAGTTTCCATGTGATGGATAAATCTAGACTCTTTTGGTTGGAGAACCAGTAAGAGACATGAATATCTTGGACATGATTAACCAATCTTCACTAAAGGTAGTGGGAGAATGATTATCCTATTAGGTATAATACATGTGATGTATTTACATACCTATTGGAACAAATGCTAATACTTCAAATGGTGTTTAGAGAAATACCAATATGAATATCTTGAAGTGTTCAAGATTATCATAGATGAAGTGAAAATTTGGTAAAGTGTTAATTCTTGATGAGATCAATCAATGAAATACTTGGACCAAATGTTTGAGATCCTTATGAGTGATTATGATAGTGTATCATAGTGAACTCATGATTAAGGCATGGTGATGTCTAAATCAAGAATGAATCATACTCTAAGGAGTTAGAGAATGATTATCAAATAACTAAATTCTTCTTAATAAAAAAATACCCCACACTAATAAAGGACATTAAGAATCGCAAGGAGTTGTAAGTTCTTATATCCTTGACAGATACACCTTATTTATCTATATGATGAGATGTTCATGTGATGAGTCAACTATCTAGATGAATATGAGGAACCAAATTTTGAGTTATGGTTTATCACCACTACATCCTTAATGACATCCATGTGAACCATAAGGTATGACCTTGATGGTAGCACCCATTGGATGAAATCCATAAGTGCAAATAAGTCTTAAGTGTTAAGACACATGGATAACATTTTGAGAAAGATGATGCTTGTTGATTGCAGCTTAATGACTAAGACATCTGGCATATGGATACTAAAACCGCATTACTATGAGGAATAAAACAAGGATGTGTACGTGACACAACCTATAAGGTTTATGAATCCACTATTGCAAATGAAGTCTATAAGTTATAATGGACTAATCAATGTGATTGATTGAGTACAAGCATCTCAGAATTGGATCTTTACTTTGATGATATAGTCAAAGGGCTTGACTGATATGTCAAAGATAAAGAAGGGATCTGTGATTTAGTGGGAGCGTGTTCACATTCCACATATTGATGTGTGATGGAAATGTTCTAGAATGGAATTCCAAAAGTGGAAATTAATTTTAAGGAAGATAGAGATGTTTCCTATGTGATAGGAATAGAGATCAATAGAGATAGTTCTTGAAAACCTCTTGACCTGAAAAGAGAAAGCATACATTGGCAATCTATACTGAAGGGTTCAGTATGCAAAGATTCTGTGGGAGAAAACTTTTCCATGTTACATGGAGTTAGTATCCCAAGGCCAAGTGTCCAATCTTATAAAGAATGGGAACACTAAGAATAGATATGGATCTATCATGTATGTAATCATCCCATTATCTTGCATGTATTGACATGGCAAGAACAATATGCATTCATCATCTTGTATGCAGGACATGGCAATATGATGTGCTCATCCTGATAACTCGTATGTGGGACATGACGAGTGGATGTCTGTCTACTTCCAGTAAGGGTTACTGGAATACCATGAGAACTTTGTAAGTACTTGAGAAGTACTAGTTCTATGGAGATAAGGAAGAGTTCAATGTAAAGAGTTACATTGATGCAAACTTCCGAAAGGAAAGAAAATTAATTGCAAAATATATATATAAGTGAAAGTTTGTTGACAATTGGAAGTGTTCCGATAAAACCATTTAAAAGGAAATGTTGAGTATCTATGCGTTAGAGAATAGCAGTGGATACTATATGGATCTGGAAGTTCATGAGATGAACTTATAGATAGTCCTCTCATTGATGACAAGTATGGAATCCTTGATCATGCAATGTGGCTAAAGGCTAGCACATGAATACTAGATCGCATATTATGACAACTCCATCTCATACGTGTGACGTACAACGAAGATATGAGAGACATGCAATTTATACTGACTTTGGCAAGGTGTTTCCATTACTCACTATGTTGGTACTAGAGCACAGTAACATGTGGGACATGTTTGAAGATCACTATGAATACGATTCAAGGGTGATTGGCTCGCAGTGCAAGTGGGAGTCTGTTGGTATGTATGCCCTGAGAGCCAATCATGGGATGATTGGTGGGATACATTAAGATTGATTTGATAAACATCAAATGCAAGCTTCCAATTCTTTCTGGTTTAGTCATATGAAATAGTGATAGAACAGATTGAATGTCTAGAGAATGACAATACTCAATGACGTATGCTTTCAGGTTGAGGACCTGAATGATGAGATCATACAGATGCTAAGAGTTTGTACATTCTTGTTATGTCCCTAGTCAGATGTCATTAGGGAAGGTAGATAAACAACTATGACACACAATACTAGATTGTGGTGTTGGTTGATGACATAATCTCATTAGTCATGATATAGAGATATCAAACCAAACACATAGGTACTTGTTAGAGAACAAGTGTACCGGACAGACCCACCGTGAGTTTGACACATGGAACCATGACGTGGTAGTCACAATCAGTACTCACTGTGATGGTGGTGAGTGTGATTCTTTGACCTGAAATCACTACACTAAACTCATGTTGTTGGGCACACTTTGACATCATCAAACGAAATCTTAAAACATGGGTTGTTATAAAGGTGATGATTGGGTGGCTTTGACACATGTATATATAAGTAATGACATTAAGATTTTGAAAAATCAATATTATCCAAGTCAAATTCAAAGTTAATTTCCTAGATAAAGGATTGTTCTTGATCTTCTTGAATCTCATCTATCTTTTCCGTTGTAAAGGGTTCTGTCATGTTTATGACCTAGAAAGAGAATGAGACAGTTCACGAGTTTAGTTTGATTTTTTCTATATATCAAATGAGACTATTTTCTTATTGATTGATCAAGACTATATTGGTTACATTTTGTATACAGTGGATGTCTTGTGCCTCCCCTCTAACAATCACATTCACATACCACATCACATAATATCCTCATAGCCAATTAATATTTTGCATACTACTCTATAAATTTATGGTTCTGTGAAATGTTAATAAATTAAATTAAGTTCGAATATATATATGTATTGGAGTCAAAAAACTACCTCAACATTCTTCCAACTTATTGATTTCTTTTTTATCTATCTTTCCTCTGGCCTTTTTTTTAAAACCATAGAGATACTTTTATTGAACCTGCTCTCTAGTATAGGAAAACAAGGATTTAATGTCAATACAAGTGCTCATAGTAAGCCAATGAGGACTATTAATAAAGGAAAAGTTTTTAGAAGTAAAAAGAGCATGATTAGCAAATATGTCGGCCACACCATTACGCTCTCTAGGTATATGTTTAATGTGAACTCCACTCTTATGAGCAAGCAGTTTATTCCTGGAGACTTTCCTCTGGCCTTTTTTATTCTTTAATACCCATATAAGTTAAAGTAATATTTTTAATTTGAATTAGTAAATAGTCATGTAATGATGCAGTCATCAATATGTGTTGATAAATATAAAAATTTACTCATGCAAATAATTTATGTTTCATTGTGTGTCCCCCACTATTTACTTTATCACCCGAAGGATCTAGATAATATACAGTTAGCATCTCAGGGGCAATTACTAAAAAATCCTAATGCTTATTACTAAGTGAAAAGAAGGAAAAAGAAGAGAACTTAAATTATATAAGAAAATATAATTCATATGTCAAAATTAAAAGTAAAGTATCCAAAACATACCCAACATTGAAAGGATCTATAATCACACTCTTTCACTCATTACCAAAATATTTAAATACGGTAGAGAAATTATCATATAGATTTTGGGTCTTGATTGACACGGTTAATCAATGATGAAACTAGAGATTCCACATTTGTTAGTGTGAACTATATACACACCCTATATAAGTGGCTACAAAATGTATATGTATACACCGATTTAAGAAAACGAATCAACATATATTTTTACATAAGTAGAACAAGGTATTTTCCATTAAGATCTCACCATATTCACAATTCTATCACAAATCTATTCAACCATACGTACACAACTCCTTAATATCTAGCAAAGATGAACTAGTATCGTGAGCTTGACCTACAACATCCTCCTTAGTATGCACCATCATAATTGAGCTTTCTTCTAAGTCACTTAGTTATAGTGAAAACCACCTGCATTTAGGACCTAGAGATCTGAACAAGTCCTTTGAAATTTAGGTAGGTAACTGAACATTTGGTGGAGGAACTGGATGAGGAACTATAGGGAGTATCTTAGGTGTTGTTATCTGATAACATTATCTTATCAATTGCCAATTATATAGACATATAAAAATGAATCTCAAATATAGATGCAATAAAAATGTAGAATACATCAATATAGGCAAATACTTCTTTGGGTCACACAACCATGTTGCCTTTTGCATCACCTATCATGTCGTGGTTGAGATGAAAATGTGGCAGTTGTGTCTATTTGTAGGCATCATTGACACACATGATCGAAAGACAAACTGCATCATCAAGCATTAGAACACCATGAATCATGTTACTTGGAAAGAGTGGGTAATCCTTGTCCAGTATAACAATATCGTGCTCTGGTAAAAGATGACATGGCTTCAACCCCAAAAAAATTGTGTATAGTGTTATATATACCTTAACATAAACATATTTTAAATTCACCTGAAAGATATTATATCACAATAAAATACATCGGGTGTGCTAGCTGACAGGTTTGTGGGATTACTTCAAACCACCTATGTCATTGAGGGGTCCACCTTGCAAAAAGACTGGGGCACCAAATGTATTGTCTAAGGAGATGGTTGAGATTGAGAAGCAAAATATTGTCTCATTTCATCCTCTATTACCTTTGCAATCAAGTCTTTCACCTACTGTGACAATCCTCCTTTCATGATAGAATTGTGCTTCTGTGATGACCCAAAAAAGGATCTTACACTGACATCTGCCTCAACAGACCTAACAAGTCAAGGATGCTCTAGAGTACCCAGAGCAATCATCGATTCACCCTTTGTCCTTTAGGGATAAACTTGCCTTCTTTTCTATGTTCATAGTGTTGGAGAAATTGGAAATTATGATAAATCCCTTTGTTTCGATGATGACAAACATTTCATTCTTATTGTTTTAACGAGCTACTTGAGTGTGCAGGATTAAGGTGGATGACAAAGCAACTAGGGAAAATCCACGAGCTTACATATTTATTTTCATGCAATGTAATCACTGTTGTAAAAACTTGTACAAACATATAATGTACAAGTACTTAGAATGCATGTAAATCAAGTGTTAGATTTTCCCTAGCTAAACACCACAGTTAGAGAAGTCATCCCCTTCAAATAGGATCACATAGTGCACACTCATACACACACTTAGTGCCTTAATTGATAGATTGAAACAGAGTCAATCTCGGTCGACAAACTCCTCGACCGAGACACTCTCGGTCGACAAACTTCTCGACCGAGATTGACCAAAAGTAGCCGTTAGACACAACATTTGATAGTTGCAAATAAACGTTAATCCAGATAGCCTCTCGGTCGACAAAACTTCGACCAAGTAGGTATCTCGGTCGACAAATTGTCGACCGAGATGGTCTCTGACAGCAACTGCAGAATAAAGCAACTAGCCGTTACTAAAGCACCTAACTTATATCTAACGGCTAGTTAAGCACTTAGAACCCCCTAGAAGTTGTCTAGAACGTCCTTAAGCATGCATGGGCCATTCCTATAAATAGGACAATTAGGACACTAAAATACACTCTTGACATCTAAGCTACACTTGTGCTACACTTTGAGAGTGAATACTCATTGGCAATCTGTTTTAGAGCAATAGAGAAATTCCTACATTGGAAAATCATTTCCATTGCTCCCATTTAGTGTCCTATAGGCTAGTATCTCCTATCCACTACAATCACATTGCCATACACATTGGTTAGGAGATCTACACACTTGATATAGGCAAATCAAGCCTTGTGCTTACAACGGTATTCTAATTTCTATTTTCTTTCTTGTTCCTTTTTATCTTTTGTACTCTCCTTGCTACTCCTAGGGTTGGAGGCTGCGGATTGGAGAGGGTTGACTTCTCAGGTGGAGAAGGGGACTTCAAGATACTTCAAGAAGGCTATCGCACGGGAAGCTACTTCAGAAGGCTGGTGCAACGGGAGTTGGTGCATCTACTTCAAGGGAAGGCTGCTTCAAGGTTGGGCGATTACTTCTAGGTGAAGGCTGCTTGAAGGGTTTGGGAAAAGAAATTGTATTTTATGTAAAGTCCTTGCGAGGTAATAAAATAAATTTCTTTTCAAATCCCGGTTGGGTAAGCAACCGGGTAGTGGACTAACTTCCTTAGTATTTGCTAAGTTTGGAACCACTCTAAACCCTGTGTCTCCATGTCCAATATTTTTGTGTTGGTTGTTTAAGCTAATAATTGTTAAATCTTTATAAAACTCTATTCACCCCCCCTCTAGTAGTTTTCAATTGGTATCAGAGCAGGCTTCAAGGAGCCCTAACCAAGTCTTGAAGATGAAGGGAGGAGGTGACTACATCCGCAAGCAAAGGAGCATGGACCAATGCTCAACAAGTTGCAATTGGTGCTTAGGAACAAGGCACTCTACATCTAGATGTCCATGGAGGTCAAAGAAGGAAGATGCAAATAAGGAATGCTTCATTGCTATAATAAGGGAA
Source organism: Alisma plantago-aquatica (assembly GCA_963693085.1). Taxonomy (NCBI): domain Eukaryota; kingdom Viridiplantae; phylum Streptophyta; class Magnoliopsida; order Alismatales; family Alismataceae; genus Alisma; species Alisma plantago-aquatica. Next base: position 725,729,979 of record OY856410.1, on the reverse strand, counting down.
GAAGAAGAAGAAGAGGTAAGCCTTTTTTATTTACCTAAAGAAGATTTAATTGCTAGTCTTCAAGAAATGCATGAGAAATATATTGAGTGCAAGAAGAAGCTAAAGAAATCGAATAAAGTAAATGAGGATTTAAATACTAAACTTCTTGCTATTACATCTGAAAATGAAGATCTTAAGAAAGTTATTGAAGATCATGATATCAAGATAAAATCTATTGAGGCAAATTGCAATCAATTTTCCTTTGAAAAGACTAAATTGCAAACTCAAGTAAATGATCTTCAAAAACAACCCATATTGTGCACCCATGTAGATTATGACAAAATAGTGAAAGAAATGAATTCTTTATCATCCAATCTAGATCAAGCAAAACTAGATATTAAGAAAAGAATGGATGAGATTGCTAAGTTGCAACAAGATGTTAGTAGGTTAAGCAACAATGGAATTCTTGATAGAATATTGGATGATTCCTATCATCAGGTCGTGAGGAGAGGACTAGGTTATAAGCCCAAAGGGAAATCTCATCAACAGCCTAGTTGGAGAAAGGCACGAGCACATCAATCTACATTTGCACCAAAGAACAACCTAGAACAAAACCATAGAAAAAGACATGAGGTTGATTCTATATGTTGCCATAATTGCTCACGTCTTGGACATTACTCATTTTCATGCCCATACAAGAAAAGGAATGTTGAGTTGGTATGGGTTCCAAAACCCCCAAATTGAATTGATTAGACTAAGTTGAGATATGACCAAAGACTTTAATTTTCATATCTTTATGTCTATCTCAACTTAACATATAGGGATAACAAATTTATATCAATTAAGGTTAATCAAAACATAAAAGATTTGAATATGATTATTTGAGATATAATCTAAATGTTACTTTGATATTCATATGTTTATCTCAAACTGATCTTTGAAATAATTGAATTAGATACAGTTTTCTGAACACTTTCCAGAAACACGGTCGGTCAAAAAGTTGTCGACCGAGTGAACCTCGGTCGAGAAGTCTGTCGACCGAGCATGTCACTGTTTTCAGAATGTTGTACAAATTGCTAAATTCTTTTTAAATTGATAAAAATTGTTGTCTATTTGTGGTTAATGACTGTACAATAAAAGTATAAATTATGGAAACTATCCTTAAAAGATTATGTGAAATGAAATTGGTCAAAAACCAAAATTATGCTTAGTTTAAAGAAAATTTATGTTTATCATTACATGTTTTTATTGGTCTATCATTACATAGGCAAGCAAAAGAATTTATTGGTGAAATATTTCTTAGAAATGATTGCAAAGATTACAATGCTTTCAATTGATGTCTTTAAAAGATTTGAAATATTCATTGTGCTTTCATTGAAACATGCATCACAAATTGCTATGAATGCTTAATTGGAAATCTGCAATTTCTGCCTCTTGGTTAAAACAAAATTTAGCCAAGGGGCGCTACGGTCGTAGTCAAGGGCGACCTAAAATAAGCTTTGACAAAATGCTTATTTGGACATCATTTTATTAAACTTAATCTTAGCATTTTTTTGATAAAGGTCAAAAGAAAAATATAATCTATGACCTTAAAAGCTTTAAATTGCTTTAAATTATAAGATTAAGGGGGAGCTCATTAAAGTAAATTTGATTATCTGATTAAGAGCTCATTAAATCTAGTCATGACCTTAGTATTTTCACTCATATGAAGAAATGATATATCTTGTTCTTAACGGAACTCTCTAACCAAATTAGGGCTTAACATCCCTTGCATTTAGTTGGAGACATTTTTATGCAATCTAAGATTAAAGGATTCTCAATTAATTCTTAGCGCTTAAACATCCCTTGATAGATGAGAAATCAATATACATTCATTATAAGCTTAAAGGAATCTCATATCATTTCTAGGCTTAACATCCTTTTTAAATGATTGAGAAACAAATTGTGGATAAATTAGACAAAAATAATATTAAATCCATATTCCTAATAGGATATCTATTTAAGGGGGATCATAATATAAAATTAAGGGGGAGAAGAAAAACTTGGATATCTTTTTGAAATGACAAAGGGGGAGAAAGAATATAAAATCAAAAATATAAATGGGTTTCATATTGATGGCCAACACTCACTTGAAATACAAAAATGGCTACAAAAGGTAATCTTCAGGTATGAAACTCACATGCTTTATATTTCCTTAAGCTTATTGATAGGAAATGTTTGTCATCTTCAAAAAGGGGAGATTGTTGGATAAAATGGACATTATGATAAATCCCTTTGTTTAGATGATGACAAACATTTCATTCTTATTGTTCTAACGAGCTACTTGAGTGTGTAGGATTAAGGTGGATGACAAAGCAACTAGGGAAAATCCATGAGCTTACAAATTTATTTTCATGCAATGTAATCACTGTTGTAAAAACTTGTACAAACATATAATGTACAAGTACTTAGAATGCATGTAAATCAAGTGTTAGATTTTCTCTAGCTAAACACCACAGTTAGACAAGTCATCCCCTTGAAATAGGATCACATAGTGCACACTCATACACACACTTAGTGCCTTAATTGATAGATTGAAACAGAGTCAATCTCGGTCGACAAACTCCTCGATCGAGACACTCTCGGTCGACAAACTTCTCGACTGAGATTGACCAAAAGTAGCCGTTAGACACAACAGTTGATAGTTGCAAATAAACGTTAATCTAGAGAGCCTCTCGGTCGACAAAACTTCGACCGAGATGGTCTCTGACAACAACTGCAGAATAAAGCAACTAGCCGTTACTAAAGCACCTAACTTATATCTAATGGCTAGTTAAGCACTTAGAACCCCCTAGATGTTGTCTAGAACGTCCTTAAGCATCCATAGGCCATTCCTATAAATAGGACAAGCCTTAGGACACTAAAATACACTCTTGACATCTAAGCTACACTTGTGCTACACTTTGAGAGTGAATACTCATTGGCAACCTGTTTTAGAGCAATAGAGAAATTCCTACATTGGCAAATCATTTCCATTGCTCCCATTTAGTGTCCTATAGGCTAGTATATCCTATCCACTACAATCACATTGCCATACACATTGGTTAGGAGATCTATACGCTTGATATAGGCAAATCAAGCCTTGTGCTTACAACGGTATTGTAATTTCTGTTTTCTTTCTTGTTCCTTTTTATCTTTTGTACTCTCCTTACTACTCCTAGGGTTGGAGGCTGTGGATTGGAGAGCGTTGACTTCGCAGGTGGAGAAGGGGACTTCAAGCTACTTCAAGAAGGCTATCGTACGGGAAGCTACTTCAGAAGGCTAGTGCAACGGGAGTTGGTGCATTCACTTCAAGGGAAGGCTGCTTCAAGGTTGGGCGATTACTTCTAGGTGAAGGCTGCTTGAAGGGTTTGGGAAAATAAATTGTATTTTATGTAAAGTCCTTGTGAGGTAATAAAATAAATTTCTTTTCAAATCCCGGTTGGGTAAGCAACCAGGTAGTGGACTGGCTTCCTTAGTATTTGCTAAGGTTGGAACCACTCTAAACCCTGTGTCTCCCTGTCCAATATTTTTGTGTTGGTTGTTTGAGCTAATAATTGTTAAATCTTTATAAAACTCTATTCACCCCCCTCTAGTAGTTTTCACATAGACATCTCACCATTCATCATCAATAGTAATTGTTTGATAAAACATAACAACCAAGTTGAAAAATGAACATGCATTCAAAGAGTTAAAATCTATCCTTTTTGCAACCACTTTAGTAGTTTAGGGGTGGGTATTTCTTTAGATCGGTCGTTCCTCACACTTATCCACTCATTTGGCAATGTAAAGGTGCAAGATTAGTATAAGAATAAGCAGACCAAGGAGTAGGATACTCAGAAAAAGACCCTTCCACTCTTTGTTGGGGATTCATTGCGTAGCCACCTGGACCCAAGATGCGGTTGTGCACATTCTTTATATGATTTTCTTTTTTAACATCGTGTAAAGCTTGGTTAATCCATAGCATATTTTTAGTAATAAATTGAATTATTAAAAATATATTTAATGAGGAGGCTTAATACCTTGAATTCGTCTAGTTTTATTGAAGCAACAAATGCTTTCCATAAGTTCGAGTCAAGAGAGACCCATAGCTTAGTGGCTGATGTTTTCTAATTTCTCATTATGTCTTTTCTAATGAGATTTGTCTTATAATTACTTAGTATCCTCCCACAATGATGCAACAGCTTTTTAGGATGCAATTTTTCATCAAGGTCGAAGATGCTCTAAAAAAGTTCATATACCTTGTAACGGAACTGTTCTTACCCCAATCCCAATCCCACTTCCTAGACACTAGAAAAAGGATTGAAGCGCCCATCCCTGAGTGGCCCAATAGGATCAATCACACTGGAATATACAATAAGAAATAAATAACTCAAAAACTGGATATTTAAAGAACAACTAACCCAATATGAAGATATAGCGGATTTATCTTTGTCATCAGAGTGTACGAGTGCGGAAGCGATCTTATTTAGTATTGCCTAAAATCAAGAAAATCAAGACACAATCATGCAATTGCACGGTATGTTATCAAAATCAAGCAAAATGATTTATAACAACATAGTATACTTGGAAGGACTTATATTTAAAAGAATAACAAGCAATTTGCAATCTAACATTTATTCGACAAGTTTTTCAAGGAATTCAACTTTTATTATGAGTTACCATTTTGTTGTAATTTGAGAAGCATGCTTATATATTTTGTGTGACTCTATTACCCCAACGTGATGGGGAATGTCACTAGGCTCCTTCTCACCATAGGAACATAGGAGGCCCATGTACAAGTCCCACCTCTACATGAGGGGGTTGTTGCCCTCAATATGAACATTATCAACATTATCAATATCATCATCATTATCAATATACGAGGAGTCATAATGGGCATGCAATTTATGTTTTCATGTTTTTCAAAATATTGTATAGAAAAATAGAAGACTAATCATAGGGAACAGTAGTTCATCCAAGTAAATAGCCAAGCATACGGTCAAGAGATACACAAAAATATCTTCAATACAATCAAGGAGGAGTTATATAATAGCGTACCTTTCACTGAAGATTTTGAGTATAGATCAACAAGAGTAGAAGATCAAGGTCTCAAGTAGTTCCTAGATCAATCAAGATATGGATCAAGGGTCAAGATCATATTATAAACCAATACCAAGTACACCAGATTAGGGTTTTCCAATCCTATTCATCCCTAAGGTAGATCATTCATTTAGAGTCAACATTATATCAAGATTTCAATATTTACTCGGATGTCAAGCATATTTGAGGATGGATGATCTACCTAGGTATTTTAGGAATATATTTGCTAACCCTAATTATTATCATCAATATTTGAGTCATCATTCAAGTTTTTAGATCATCATCATGATACTTAAACATCATTGGTGTTCAAGATTAGATCAAGTTCTGATTAGTATAATGAGTAAAATAGAGATCAAGTTTTTAGGCCACAAGATTGAGATTAAGTATAATATTAAGATGGAATCATCATATTTATGGTTGAATCAATTCAAAAAATAGGTCAAGTCTAATTTTATAGTAAGATATAAGGTTACCAAAGTCTAATCACCAAAAAGAGTCATTCAGACCAAGTAACTAAGAAAGAGATCAATATTTAGTATATCATTGAGAAAAATCTAAAATTAGGATTCATGGGTATGTTTAATGGATTTACTGGATTCTTTTGATCAAAATGGACTATTTATTCGAATTATTTGGAGTTAGGATGCATTAGATACAATTTAAACAAGATTTGACCATTTATTGCAATTTCGAGCAGAGAGGAGGCAAAAAATACCTTATTGTGAAAAAGGATGGTCGTAGGATGCACCACGACTGGATGAGATGGAGCCATGTTGGTGGGGTGGCTCGCCTAGTGGTTCAGGACTTTGATCGGCCGGTTCAAACTTGATTGATCGGTTTATCGTGGTCTGTCAGGCCCTTTGGATTGTTGTTCTCCTGCTCTGAACCGATGGTTCGAGGACATCTCTTTCACAAGCAGGAGCCCACTCATGAGGCTAGATGTCAGGTGGAGCACCTCGTTAGTGTAAATGTGGTCTGAGAGCAAGAGTGCATGACGTAGGCCGGGAACAGGCCGTACTAGTCCACTACCACCTCACGGTTTCAAAGCGGGCCAAAGAAAGGGTGAAGAAGGTGCGAAGAAGAGATGCCCAAACTAGGCCGGGTCGGCGGCAGTGCACAAGCAGTAAACCAATAGCGAGGGAAATCAGGTGCTTGGGGATGAGGGAGAGAAGGGCAAGGCACCGTTCGGGTTTGTGAGCAAGAAACGAAGCCAGGGGTGGTACTTTTATAGGCGATCGAGGTTGGGATTAGGGCTTTCCTAGGGCCACAACATCCATGGTGGCGGTCGTGAGAATAAGCTCTCATTTTCCCTAGAAACAGGCTCATTTGAGGGTGGGAAAGGGGATAGCTGAATCTGAAATGGTGGGACGAGCATTCTTGTTTGATTTGATTTTCAAAATAGGGTCCAAACTAATAAATTGCACTTCGGCCGCTCTCTCCCCTCCTCCGCTGATTGTGAGAGGTAGGGGATTACCTCCTGGTCATAAGATCAGGGTCGCAATCTGTGGCTAGATGATCCAAGGGTCGGGGTTCATCCCATGCCTTAGACTGCAGATTGCTGACCTGGAAAAGGTTAGAAAAGGCAAATATAAAGGGATTTTGAGCATAAAACTTCTAAAATTCATAGAAACTTATAATAATGTCCAAATGGGATGAAATTTGGACCATAGCCTCACAAGAAAGTGGAGAATATTTAGAAAAGGTTTGAGAGCCAAAATATGAAGTTTAAGGGATAAATTTACTTCTTTTGACAAAGTGATCAATTAATCAAATTTAAGGTGTTATAATGTGTATAAAATTCACATTGATCACCATATTTTGTATTTGAGTCTCAGCATTGATTATGAAGCTAAGAAAAATGATTTAGGATCATGAGTGTGTATAATGACGGTAAAATAGTAATTTCATCATACTTATGTGAAATTCCACTTTGTCACATCCATCCCTCCTTAAAAGGAATTTGTTCCCAAAATTCAAAAATATCCTCAAAAATTGGTATTATTCAACCAAGTCATTTCCGCAAATATTGGGGTATCCTCAAGTATAAAATCAAAATCATGTCCTCAAATTTCAAGTAATCCAATAATCATAATTGGGATTCCATGTCCCATATCATAATCAACTTGGTACTAACACCATTTCATCATCAAGCAATTGAGTATCAAGATCAGCGCATATATTGTCCAAAGTCATCGTATGAGACTCAAATATGAAAGCATCCTATTGTTCACAAGTTTGGACATATCATAATTTAGGTCAAACAAATAGGGTTTTTGAATTAAGAGTACAAGGTGACTTTCAGTCCCAATATCTCAGGGTCCTAGACTCTTGATTGGCCTAGGTGGGGTTATACATCCATGATTTGAGATTTCAGATTTCAACATTTCTAGACCACATCATACTTTCAATATCATGATTTTCGGGCTCAAAATCACTGGGAGGTCCCATCCTAGTCCTAACGGGAGCTAAACCCTAACTCATAAATCAAGAAGTCAAAATAGTCATCATTTCAAAAATTTCAAGATTTAGTATTTTGAAGTCATTAGTTATATATCTCTATATCCAAATAGTGTAATCATAGGATTTGTATCATTATTGAGATTTGGTAAAGTTGTGTCACAATATTATATATCAGTATCAAGAATCAAGTTTTTTGGACATCAAATGTCATAGGTCCAGAATTTTGAAGCTAGGGTTTAGATTCCTATTCAGACCTTCGGGGATTTTATTCATCTATATCCAATTTCGAGCAACATTATTCAAGAAATATTCGAGCAACATATCATAATTTCATTATCATGTTTCCAAGGTTGATGAATGATCTAGACCTAGGTCTATCTAGGAAATAAACTGTAGGCTATAGTCAACATTGTCATATATCAAGATCATTATCAAATCAATATCTAAGATCGAGTATCAACCATGGGTTTAACCTATTAGGCTTAGGTCAACCAATCAAAATATGGTGGAAGGGAAAACTTTTCCAAACTCTAAGTAATCGATAATATGAAAATTTAGAGGTAGTCAAAATAGGGATGTGACCTAGGTTAGGGGAGTCATGAGTCAACTACTACCCTAATCTAGCACATTACCTACATTAGTCATTATCAACCGAGCTTATTCAAATAGGGAGAGTACCAATGATCAAAGCATGTTTTACAAGGTCATAACATCAAAATTCAAGATAATAGGGTAGTAATGTCAAGTTTTCACAAAGTCAAATTAATATTTACATTCCTTTCCTTTCATGATCAAGGTAGCCATATAATTTGGAAATCGAAGATTTGAATTTGGCATTCGATGAATTAGAGCATATTAGTGCAAAATCTAGGCACATAATCATCATATCAAAATTGAGATTGCAAAAGGCATCAATGGTCTATAGGAAAATTGATTTTTGCATCACAGTCTTACATCATAATTTTGTGAGTCATTAGGATTATTAATTTGATGGCATAATCATGATGTGTATCAAATTGGGGAAAAAAGTTTTCTTAACTATGTTTGAGGTTTAGTCAATTATAGGGCAACATGGGCTTAATCAAATAGGGACCTTATCAACAATAAGGTATAAAGGTATAAGTCATCCTTATTTCACCATCTCATAATTATCAATGTTTACCTCAAACATAGCAAACATGTAGTGAAGTTTTATCTGAATTGAGTGTTCATGATATTAGGGGTCATACAAGAGTATTCAAGTTTCATTGATCAAAATTGAGTATTCAAATTAAGGTCAGATCATGGTATCGACTTTCAAGATTTAGCGATATTCACTTTTCCCATGCATAAGCTACCCATAATCAAGACATCATGTCGTAAAAGATCTAAAGAAAGGACCACATGAGGGGATGGGAAAGCTACCTAATCTTCATCTACATGGGTGGCTTAGGATAGTCCTTAAAGAAGAGATGAGATGCTAGAAGATCCGTTAGGGTTTCATAACAAAACCTTTAGGTCCAGTTCTAGATCAATTAAGGCCAGGTAGAGCGGGGGATCTCAGCCACCATCAAGATGGATAGGAGAAATTATGCCAGGACCCCGAGCCTAGACACCTCAATTTTCACCGTCATGGACTTTAGGGTTTCTTGGGTGTAAGAGACTTGAGAAATTACTTACTCAAAGTATATGGGAGTGTGAAAGCTCTGATACCAACTGTCATGGAACTATTCTTACCCCAATCCCAATACCACTTCCTAGACAAGAGAAAAAGGATTGAAGCGCCCGTCTCTGAGTGACCCAATAGGATCAATCACACTGGCATATACAATAAGAAATAAATAACCCAAAAACTAGATATTTAAAGAACAACTAACCCAATATGGAGGTATAGATGATTTGTCTTTGTCATCAGAGTGTATGAGTGTGGAAGCGATCTTATTCACTATTGCCTAAAATCAAGAAAATCAAGACACAATCATGCAATTGCACAGTATGCTATCAAAATCAAGAAAAATGATTTATAACAACATAGTATACTTGGAAGGACTTATATTCAAAAGAATAACAAGCAATTTGCAATCTAACATTTATTCGACAAGTTTTTCAAGCAATTCAACTTTTATTACGAGTTACCATTATGATGTAATTTTAGAAGCATGCTTATATACTTTGTGTGACTCTATTACCCCAACACGATGGGGAAGGTCACTAGGCTCCTTCTCACCATAGGAACATAGGAGGCCCATGTAAAAGTCCCACCTTTAAATGAGGGGGTTGTTGCACTCAATGTGAACATTATTAACATTATCAATATCATCATCATTATCAGTATACAGGTAGTCATAGTGGGCATGCAATTTATGTTTTCATGTTTTTCAAAATATAGTATAGAAAAATAGAGGACTAATCATAGGGAACAATAGCACATCCAAGTAAATAGGCAAGCATATGGTCAATAGATACATAAAAGTATATTCAATACAATTAAGGAGGAGTTATATAATAATGTACCTTTCAGCAAAGATTTTGAGTATAGATCAACAAGAGTAGAAGATCAAGGTCTCAAGTAGTTCCTAGATCAATCAAGATATGGATTGAGGGTCAAGATCATATTATAAACCAATACCAAGTACACCATATTAGGGTTTTCCAATCCTATTCATCCCTAAGGTAGATCATTCATTTATAGTCAACATTATATCAAAATTTCAATATTTACTCGGATGTCAAGCATATTTGAGGATGGATGATCTACCTAGGTATTTTAGGAATATATTTTCTAACCCTAATTATTATCATCAAAATTTGAGTCATCATTCAAGTTTTTGGATCATCATCATGATAGTTAACATCATTGGTGTTCAAGATTAGATCAAGTTCTGATATGCATAAAATAGAGATCAAGTTTTTAGGCCACAAGATTAAGATCAAGTATAATATTAAGATGGCATCATCATATTCAAGGTTGAATCAAGTCAACAAATAGGTCAAGTCTAATTTTACAGTAAGATATAAGGTTACCAAAGTCTAATCACCAAAAAGAGTCATTTAGACCAAGTAACTAAGAAAGAGATCAAGGTTTAGTATCTCATTGAAAAACATCTAGAATTAGTCTTTAGGGGTATTTTTAATGGATTTAGTGGATTTTTTTGATCTAAATGGACTATTTATTCAAATTATTTGGAGTCAGGATACATTAGATACGATTTAAACAAGATTTGACCATTTATTGCAATTTTGAGCAGAGAGGAGGCAAAAAAATACCTTATTTTGAAAAAGGATGTCCGCAGGATGCACCAGGACTCTGGTCGAGATGGAGCCATGCAGGTGGGGTGGCTCGCTTGGTGGTTCAGGCCTTTGATCGGTTGGTTCAAACTTGATTGACATCTCTTTCACACATAGGAGCCCACTCATGAGGCCAGATGCCAGGCGGAGCACCTCACCGACGTAAATGAGGTCTGAGAGCAAGAGTGCGTGAGGGAGGCCGGAAACAGGCCGTCCCAATCCACTACAACCTCACAGATTCAAAGTGGGACAAAGAAAGGGTGAAGAAGGTGTGAAGAAGAGATGCCCAAACTAGGTCGTGCGGCGGCAGTGCTCAAGCAGTAAACCAATAGTGAAGGAAATCGTGTGCTTGGGGCCGAGGGAGAGAAGGGAAAGGCGTCGTTCGGGTTTGTGAGCAAGAAACGAAGCCAGGTGTGGTACTTTTATAGGCGATCGAGGATGGGTTTAGGGCTTTCCTAGGGCCACAACATCCATGGTGGCGGCCGTGAGAGAAAGCTCTCATTTTCCCTTGAAATAGGTTGATTTGAGGGGGAAAGGGTATAGCTGAATCCAAAATGGCGGGACGAGCATGCTTGTTTGATTTGATTTCCAAAATAGGGTCCAAACTAATGAATTGCACTTTAGCCGCTCTCTCCCCTCCTCCGCTGATTGCGGGAGGTAGGGGATGACCTCCTGGCCATAGGATCAGGGTTGTGATCCGTGGCTAGATGATCCAAGGGTCAGAGTTCATCCCATGCCTTAGGCTGCGGATTGCTGACCTGGAAAAGGCCAGAAAAGGCAAATATAAAGGGATTTTGAGCATAAAACTTCTAAAATTCATAGAGACTTATAGGAATGTCCAAATGGGATGAAATTTGGATCATAGCTTCACCAAAATATGCAGAGTATCTAGAAAAAGTTTGAGAGCCAAAATATGAAGTTTAAGGGATCAATTTTCTTCTTTGGACAAAGTGATCAATTAATCAAATTAAGGTGCTATACTGTGTATAAAATTCACACTGATCACCATATTTTATATTTGAGTCTCTACATTGATTATGAAGCCAAGAAAAATGATTGAGGATCGTGAGTGAGTATAATGAGGGTAAAATAGTAATTTCATCATACTTATGTAAAATTCCACTTTGTCACATACCTATTGGAATTTTCATAAAAATTCATATACTTAATGGCATATTCTTAAAAATAGAATTTAAATTTCTTAAAAGAATCATAATATCTAACAACTATGTCCTTCTATATGCAGTCATTTATGGAAGGATTACTTTATGCCAAGATTCTATTGTTATGTCCATTTTGTTGTAAGTGATAACCCATAGACATTATGTGGAAGTATTGTGATTCTTCCCAATAGGTTTTTCAACATCATCAAACTCAACTGACATTTTCACTCCTTTTCCCCTTTTCTCTAATAACTTGTTCAATAAGGTGATGCCTCTTTTATGTGAACACTCAAGATGCTCCTCATATAGCCCAACAAGATCCTCAGGCTGCTCATCCTAAAATTGTCAAGAAACACATATAAGTGATAAAAAATGTAACTTATATAATTGTGACAGAGAATCTAGAATTCACTTCTATCCTATAAAACAATACAATTTACACCAATATCATCCTCATTGTATGTTGGATTTTAGGGGAGACAGAGAAGGCAGCGGAAACAAAAAAAATTCTCCCGCAAACCCATACTGAGGAAACGCGTCAACGTCTATATAATAGGAAAGGATGGTTTGTGGAATCATACCTTGTCCCGAGGCTTGCTCGACGACAATACCTCGCACCTTGCGTGGTCTTAAGCACCAGTCTTGGACGGCGTTTGTGCAGCTCCTGGTCACACCGGGACTGACGACTCCTCCTACCAGACTGTCGGATGAAAATTGTCCTCCCTCCTCTGTAGTATTCTGCACGGACCACCTGGAACTCCACACTACTTGTCCCACAAGGAAGTGGAAGGAGTCGCAACCTCCTATTGACATACTAGTCCCCAACACACTCTCCTGCCTCCAGTTACAACTGCAGTTGTCCTTCCCTTGCTGCACCTCCCTTTTGCGGGAAGCACTTGCTCGGGCTCTTTCTTGGTTACGAAAACCAGAGAGAACGACAACTTTCCAGAGCAACTGGTTGCACTGAGTTCTTCTCTGCGAAGCCCCCACTACCCCTATATATATAGGAGGGTCATGGGATAGGGTTCTCTATCTCGGGCAATACGGGACTAAACGCAGGAGTAGAAGGGTTCAAGATTTTCCACAAAAAGCAACTGGTTAGCAATAGAAAATGACCGATTCACAACTGAACTGATTGGTTCGGCCTTTGAGCCGATCAGCTGGTCCTGAGTTGACCGTTTTGAGCACCCCAACCGATCAGTTGGTGCCCTGAACCGATAGGTTCACGGTCTTGATCCAACTCAAAAAGACTTTCCTTGTTTCGTTCCTAATTGGTATCGAATACCAATTTATTTCCCAATCAAATTGGGCAATTGGGACGAAAGGAAAATTCTTGCCGACCTGACTTTCCCACTCGCTCGGTTGCACCAGTTGAATCGATCGGTTCAACTCTTGAACCTATCGTTTCAACTTGGGCTTGAGCCGATCGGTTGGACACTCCAGCCGACTGATTTAGCAACCTCATCTGACCGTTTCAACCACTTGAGCCGATCGGTTGGGAGTGCAGGTTGAGCAGAATCAGTCAATTGCGATTTCAATCAATCCGATACTCCAATCAATGCGTCCAACACATTGAACCATATGATATTGAGCTATCGACTGATTGAGTGTTTAATCGAACTACTAAACTCCTTTAGTAATCAATCTAAACATTGCTTTGTGGACAAAACTCCTCTTCCAGGGCCTTGTAGGTCCATTTCATTTTGGCAGTGAAAGTCCATAACATTTATGACTTCAGAAGTAAAGAGCGATGCCTAGTCACACATCAGTGCTACCCAAGTGAAAGTAGAAAGTTGGAGAACAACTTTCATCCTACAATCTGTGAATGGTGCTACAGCAAATGTATAATTCCTTTGTCACTGATATCCCAAATGAACTCGAGGCATGGAACAGTCATCCTGTCAATGTTCATTCACTTTCTGGATCTCAGAGTAGATTGAAGGAGATATGTATGACATCAATATCACATACTTATTCACACATGCATGCGCATGCCTATCTCAATCCTACTCATCAACTAGCCTTGGATGTCAAACTCCCTTAGGAGGGACAAATCCCATATCTATCACTCACCCCTCAAAAGCCCCTTGTGTCAAAGCCACCCAATCATCACCTTTATAACAACCCATGTTTTAGGACTGCTTTTGATGATGTCAAAATGTGCCCAACGACATATGTTGAGTGTAGTGATTTCAGGTCAAAGAATCACACTCACCACCATCACTGTGAGTACTGACTGTGACTACCATCTCATGGTTCCATGTGTCAAACTCACAGTGGGTCTCTCTGGTACACTTATTCTCTAACAAGTACCTATGTGTTTGGTTTGATATCTCTATGTCATGACTAATGAGATTATGTCATCAACCAACACCACAATCTAGTCTTGTGTTTCATTGCTGCCTATCTACCTTCCACAATGACATCCGACTAGGGACATAACAAGAATGTACAAACTCTTAGCATCTATATGATCTCATCGTTCAGGTCCTTAACCTGAAAGCATACGTCATTGAGTATTGTCATTCTCTAGACATTCAATCTGTTCTATCACTATCTCATATGACTGAAGCAGAATGAATTTGAAGCTTGCCTTTGATATTTATCAAATAAATCTTAATGTATCCCACCAATCATCCCATGATTGGCTCTCAGGGCATACATACCAATAGATGCCCACTTGCACTACGAGCCAATCACTCTTGAATCATATTCATAGTGACCTTCAAACATGTCCCACATGTTACTCTGCTCTAGTGCCAACATAGTGAGTAATGGAAACACCATGCCAAAGTCAGTTTTAATTGCATATCTCTCATCTCTTCGTTGTACGTCATATGTATGAGATGAAGTTGTCATAATATGTGATCTACTATTCCATTGCTAACCTTTAGCCACATTCCATGATCAAGGATTCCAGACTTGTCATCAATGAGCGGAATATCTATAAGTTCATCTCATGAACTTCTAGATCCATATAGTATCTACTGTTGTTCACTAACACATAGATACTCGACATGTCCCTTTTAAATGGTTTTATTGGAACACTTCCAATTATCAACAAACTTTCACTTTTATATATATCCCATATATATTTTGCGATTAATTTTTTGTCCTTTCGGAAGTTCGCATCAATGTAACTCTTTACACCGAACTCTTCCTTATCTTCATAGAACTAGCACTTCCCAAGTACTTATCAAGTTCTCATGGTATTCCAGTAGCCCTTATTGGAAGTAGACAGACATCCACTCGTCATATCCCACATACATCAGGATGAGCATATCATATTGTCATGTCATACATACAAAATGAAGAATGCATTTTGTTCTTGCCATGTCATACATGCAGTATAATGGCATGATTACATACATGATAGATCCATATTTATTCTTACTGTTCCCATTTTTCATAAGAATTGGACACTTGGCCTTGGGAAGCTAACTCCATGCAACATGGACAGGTTTTCTCCCACTGAATTTGTGCATACTAAACACTTCAGTACAGATTGCCAATGTATGCTTTCTTTTTTCAGGTCAAGAGATTTTTGAGAACTATCTCTATAGATCTCTATTCTTATCACATAGGAAACATCTCTATCTTCCTTCAAGATAATCTCCACTTTTGGATTTCCAATCTAGAACATTTCCATTTCACATCAATATGTGGAATGTGAATACGCTCTCACTAAATCATAGATCCCTTATTTATCTTTGACATATCAGTCAAACCCTTTGACTATATCATCAAAGTGAAGATCCAATTCTGAGATGCTTGTACTCAATCAATCACATTGATTAGTCCATTGTAACTTTTAGACTTCATTTGCATTAGTGGATTCATAAACCTTATAGGTTGTGTCACGTACACATCCTTGTTTTATTCCTCATAGGAATGCGGTTTTAGTATCCATATGCCAAATGTCTTAGTCATTAAGTTGTGATCAACAAGCATCATCCTTCTCAAAATGTTATCCATGTGTCTTAACACTTAAGACTCACTTGCACTTATGGATATGATCCAATGAGTGCTACCATAAAGGTCATACCTTATGGTTCACATGAATGTCATTTAGGATGTAATGGTCATAAACTATAACTCAAAATTTTGGTTCCTCATATTCATCTAGATAGTTGACTCATCATATGAACAATTTATCACATAGATAATTGAGGTGTATCTGTTAAGGATATAATAACTCACAACTCCTTGTGATTCTTAATTCTTTTATCAGTGTGGGGTATTCTTTTATTAAGAAGAATTCAGTTATTTGATAATCATTCTCTAACTCCTTAGAGTATAATTCCTTCTTGATTTAGACATCACCATGCCTTAATCATGAGTTCACTATGATACACTATCATAATCGCTCATAAGGATCTCAAACATTTGGTCCAAGTATTTCATTCATTGATCTCATCAAGAATTAACACTTTACCAAATTTGCACTTCATCTATGATAATCTTGAACACTTCAATAAATTCATATTGGTATTTCTCTAAACACCATTTGAAGTATTAGCATTTGTTCCAATGGGTATTTAAATACATCACATGTATAATACCTAATAGGATAATCGCTCTCCCACTACATTAGTGAAGATTGATTTATCATGTCCAAGATATCTATGTATCTTACTGGTTCTCTAACCAAAAGAGTCTAGATTTATCCAACACATGGAAACTAGAAATAAATTTCTCATGATTGATGCTAATTTGATTGTTTGAGTTATCTATAACTTTTAGGTAACATTTTATCTTATGCATATTAAATACCACAAGATAAACAAGGCGTTGCCACAAAGATCATATATTTAAGATTGAAAACTCAACTTTATTAATTGCCATCATTGTCATACAATATGCAAAAATAAAGTGTTTCTATCTATTGGAAAATATGAAATAGTAGTTCACAACTGTATTACATGCCTTGTAGGATGAAAATAAACTAAAGTACTCCTATCTATGGCGGAAACACTTGCCCCAAGTATGAGTGCTTTACACTTTACATCTTGGTATCATATACCTCAAAAGGTGTTACAAGTTTACTTTCATGACACTTTTAAGTAGAGGCTTCAGTCACCTCCTTCTTCTTTTGTTCTTCTAGATAGAGAGGACAATTCCTTTTCCAATGTCCTGGCTTTTGACAATGGTGGCAATTTCCTTTTTTGTTCACGCCTCCCTTGGCCTTGAGAGTTGAAGATGTCTTGGGCTCCTGGCTAGCTTCAGAACCTTTCTTATCTTTGCCCTTGCCCTTGCGCTTGGACTTGCCTTTCTTGCCCGTGATCACCATCACAGACTTGGGCTTGTCCTTCTTCATTTGTATCTCGGCTGTCCTCAACATGCCCAAAAACTCTGACAGTAGCCTATCAAAGATGTTCATGTTGTAGTTCATCACAAACTGACTGTAAGATTCTGGCAACGATTGCAGTATCACGTCAGTAGCCAACTCTTGGCTCAGCGGCAATCCCAGTCTCTACAGGTTCTCCACATACCCAACCATCTTGAGTGTGTGAGGACCAACTGGATCTCCTTCTGTCATGACGCACTTGAACAGTGCCCTAGAAACATTGTATCTCTCTTTTCGTGCCTTATCTTCATACATGTTCCTGAGATGCTGAATCATCTCAATGACACCCATGTTCTCATGTTGTCTCTGCAACTCATGGTTCATAGAACATAGCATCAAGCACTTTGCATCAATGGCATCATCAGAATGCTTCTTGTAAGCATACCTTTCTGCCTTTGGTGCATTAGGAGCGGGTTCCTCTGGAATTGGAGTATCCAGGACATAGAGCTTACACTCTTGAGTGAGAACAATTCTCAATGTCCGATACCAGTCGTGGAATTTTGTCCCATTTAGCTTGTCCTTGTCAAGGACTGATCGCAATGAAAAGTTGTTGTTGTTTGTTGCCATTTGAACTACAAAAGGAAAATAAGCAAATTTAGTCCAAAAACTCATTTTTGACTTATTTGATTGATTTTAAAATTGACGATATAATTAGCCCTTTAATTAATTATCGCTCCCACTATTTTACTTCAAATTGATAGCCCTCACCATCAATTTGGAAGATTGCAGCGTACAACTTTCTAGTGGGCAAGATCCTGAAATCCTCCAAGTCATGGACCAGCTTGGACTGTCACCCACAACATAGATCTCTCAGGTAGGCAACTTTTTCCAATTGCATCATATGCAACTCTTGACAAGATGTCATATACAACTCCTTGCAATGATCATCTCCATGCCTCAAGGCGCTAGATCCTATCTAGGTCACCTTGTTAAGTCCGACCCAAAGCAAACACGATGAATATGCACCCTGCTAGGGCAGACCCACACATTCATCCTTCACACTTCCACGAGATAGATGGTGCACCACGCTAGGGCGTGCCCACACTTGGTCGATCAAGCATTTCACGTGCGTCACATTTGGAAGGCATCTAAAACTTAATATTTTAATGAGGGATTTGGTTTTATATACATATACATATCCAATCACCACAATACATAGTATGTATCATATACATGCTATATCCCACAGAAAACATGCACAAAATGATAAAAAGTGATGATTATGGCCATCCTAATGTGATTCCTCAAGCCAAGAGGAATCACGATCATCTAGGTCTACATCACATGCAACCTGTACAAGATGAACATCTATGCCTTGCCATCCGAGTTGATCAACTCATCGCATGAATGATCTGCTTTCTTAGGTCGGTCGTCTTGGTGCCACCAGCCGATCGGTTGGCTCCTCCATCCGATCGGTTTTCCTGGTCGTCGTGCATCTCGTCATGTCCGCCACCTGCTCGTCTCGCTCCTCGAACCGGTCATCAACTGATTGGTTCACTCCTTGAACCGATCGTCTGAAATGTCAACTGATCAGTTCACGCCTTGAACCGATCGTTTCAGCTGTCGTCTTGATGTCTGTCGGTCTTTGACATAACAGGAAATAAAATCTATCCTAATTATACATTGCTTAGAAGGGAAACCCCAAGTTACATTTGGGGGGAGCAAAGGTAGGAAAGAATCTCGAATTATTTCGAGTTACATCAGGAAAAACAGAGGGAAGATCAGTGCGCAGACCGAGATGCAAGCAACCACAAACAATCCACACACAGATAGGGGTTTATAGGCCATAATCATGCTACACACATCCACCACAAAACTCGTTTGAGGGCAACACGTATCGAGTGCATTAATAATACATATCATATATGTAATTGGGATTTGTGGATTTAAGATTGGACATGCATAAAGCCGATATTATTCGCATCGTATGCAATAAATAAAGGTGACAAAACAAAATTGATCATATCGATATTCCTAAATTATAGAATAGTTGACATGGCTCTGATACCACTGTTGGGTTTTAGGGGAGACAGAGAAGGCGGTGGAAACAAAAAAAAATCTCCCCCAAACCCATAACGAGGAAACGTGTCAACGTCTATATAATAGGAAAGGATGGTTTGTGGAATCATACCTTGTCCCAAGGCTTGCTCGGCGACAATACCTCACGCCTTGCACGGTCTTCAACACCGGTCTTGGACGATGTATGTGCAGCTCCTGGTCGCACCGAGACTGACTCCTCCTCCTCCTACCGGACTGTCGGATGACAATTGTCCTCCTGAGCGGTAGTGTCCTCCCGCCTCTGTAGTAGTCTACACGGACCACCTAGAACTCCACACTCCTTGTCCCACAAGGAAGTGGAAGGAGTCACACCCTCCTGTTGACGTACTAGTCTCCAACACACTCTCCAGCCTCCAGTTGCAACTGTAGTTGTCCTTCCCTTGCTGCACATCCCTTTTGCGGGAAGCACTTGCTCGGGCTCTTTCTTGGTTACCAAAACCAGAGAGAATGACAACTTTCCAGAGCAACTGGTTGCACGAAGTTGTTCTCTGAGAAGCCCCCACTACCCCTATATATATAGGAGAGTCATGGGATAGGGTTCTCTATCCCGGGCAATACGTGACTAAACGCAGGAGTAGAAGGGTTCGAGATTTTCCACAAAAAGCAACTGGTTCGCAACCTGAAACAATCGGTTCACAGCTGAACTGATCGGTTCGGCATTTGAGCCGATCGGCTGGACCTGAGCCGACCGTTTGGGGCACCCCAACTGATCGGTTGGTGCCCTGAATCGATCAGTTCACGGTCCTGATCCAACTCAAAAAGACTTTCCTTGTTTCGTACCTAATTAGTATCGAATACCAATTTATTTCCCAATCAAATTGGGCAATTGGGACAAAATGAAAATTATTGCTGACCTGAAGTTCCCACTCGCTCGGTTGCACCAGTTGCATTGATCGGTTCAACTCTTGAACCGTTCGTTTCAACCTAGGCTTGAGCCAATCGGTTGGACACTCCAGCCGACCGGTTCAGCAACCTCAGCCTACCAATTCAACCACTCGAGCCGATCGGTTGGGAGTGCAGGCTGTGCAGAATTAGTCAATTGTGATTTCAATCAATATGATACTCCAATCAATGCGTCCAACACCTTGAACCATATGATATTGAGCTATCGACTGATTGAGTGTTTAATTGAACTACTAAACTTCTTTAGTAATCAATCTAAACATTGATTTGTGGACAAAACTCGTCTTCCAGGTTAAATCCTATGTGTGTGACCCTGCAGGTCCATTTCACGTCGGCAGTGAAAGTCCATAACATTTATGACTTCACAAGCAAAGAGCGGTGCCTAGTCACACATCAGTGCTACCCAAGTGAAAGTAGAAAGTTGGAGAACAACTTTCATCCTACAATCCATGAATGGTGTTACAGCGAATGTATAATTCCTTTTTCACTGATATCTCGAATGAACTCGAGGCATGGAACAGTCATCATGTTAATGTTCATTCACTTTCTTGATCTCAGAGTAGATTGAAGGAGATATGTATGACATCAATATCACATATTGATTCACACATGCGTGTGCACGCCTATCTCAATCCTACTCATCAAGTGGCCTTGATATCAAACTCCCTTAGGAGGGACAAATCCCATATCTATCACTCACCCCTCAAAAGCCCCATGTGTCAAAGCCACCCAATCATCACCTTTATAACAACCCATGTTTCAGGACTGCGTTTGATGATGTCAAAGTGTGCCCAATGACATGTGTTGAGTGTAGTGATTTCAGGTCAAAGAATTACACTCAACACCATCACTGTGAGTACTGATTGTGACTACCATCTCATGGTTCCATATGTCAAACTCACGGGGGTCTGTCCGGTACACTTGTTCTCTAACAAGTACCTATGTGTTTGGTTTGATATCTCTATATCATGTCTAATGAGATTCTGTCATCAACCAACACCACAATCTAGTCTTGTGTGTCATTGATGTCTATCTACCTTCCACAATGACATCCCACTAGGGACATAAAAAGAATGTACAAACTGTTAGCATCTGTATGATCGCATCGTTCAGGTCCTTAACCTGAAAGCATACGTCATTGAGTATTGTCATTCTCTAGACATTCAATCTGTTCTATCACTATCTCATATGACTCAACTAGAATGAATTGGAAGCTTGCCTTTGATGTTTATCAAATCAATCTTAATGTATCCCACCAATCATCCCATGATTGGCTCTCAGGGCATACATACCAACATTGTACTCATCTTTATGGTGGTCATACTCACGCTGAGATTCCATCTAAAAGTTACATATTAAAATAGTAGAAGAATGTGAAATGTTTAGACATCATATGAAACATGTGTAACCGTAATAAACAATGTAAAATGCACGTCTAACATTAAAAAAATTAAATGCATTCCTCTATTATTGGTTGGATCTTTGATCAATTAATATTATGTATGTGTTATTTCCATGATATAGAAGTTAGTGTTAACTTTAACATTTGGTGTGGAAAGCAAACTGACAATGGAATGGATTCATCATACTAACCATAGTACTTTTTTCATCTATAGAATCTACAATGAATTTCCTTCTCCCATGGAGAAGGATAAACAATTTCTCATTTGCATGATCATCGATATTTAATACTTCTCATGTATTGCCATTATGAATGGTTCACCCTTCTTGATAATCTTTTCAAAATCACCAATGTGAAACCCAATTCTACCACTACAACTCTTTTTTTATTATCAACCCAATTACATCTAAAGTTGGTAACTCTAAAACATGTGTTGTGAAACTCCTTCATGTCTTAATGACACCATAACAAGATATTTTAGCTTCATGTGGACTCTTATCCTTTGCACTACAAACATTCAATGAAGATGCTTGAAGGGTGACGACCAGTGTTTTGGACAACACTCTTATCAATTTGAGGTTTTGTGTAATAAAAAAATCCATTTATATTATATTCTTCCTAAGACAAAACATTCATTTTTGGGTTTTAGACGAGGCATTTGATATTTTAGCGACATTATCTGGTATTTGATATAGCTGATGGAAGATTTTATCTTCAATCCACCTAATAAATGTCTTATTATGCTATCTAACAATCGAACTGGCTTGAGAATATTTTGTCTTGTGAAAATTGGTATGTTTGGTGATATAATTACCCTCATGGATGCAGTGTAAAATATACAAGTGTGCTTGTTTCCATACTTCACACTTATTACAATCATTCATGCTCCTAAAGTCCCTTTTACATAATAGAGATCAACATTCTTTTCGTCGATACGAGCTTCATTATAACTAAGAAAGTCATTTTAAAATTCCATAACCTCCCTAAACACATAACCCTCAATAATTCTCCCTGCAGGCCAGTAATAGTTTGAAATATCACCTTATAAAGCTCTCATGTAATGTTCAAGAGTATTTTTCTAATGTAAGAAAACTGAACCCAAGAATTTTACTTCCCTAGTCAAATGGACAACAAGATGTACCATGATATCAAAGAATGAAGGATAAAAATACATCTTGGAATAGGGTAACAACCACTTATCTATGCAACTTATCAAGATTATCAAGATCAATAACTTTTTTTGAGGAGAAAATGAGTCTTTGTATTAGAAAGCGTCTGATACAAAAATCTTTCCAGGAACTAAATGGGAGTTACATAGGATTACAACATCCCCTTCATTATCTAACCCACTTTTAGCAAGATTATGGGCATCATTGTTCCCTTCTTGCAGAGTATGTAGGGAAATGATAGAACACAAGCTGTCAACCATGTTTTGGATGTTTTTGAAGAGCTGCATTGTTGGCCAATTACCCTCAATGGACTGGGAAACTTTTTGTAGGACACTTTTAGCATCCATTTTGATCTCCACCCATCTGATCTATTTTCTGTTGGCCATTTTGAGTCCAAATAGAACACCTTGCGCTTCAACAATAAATGTATTTTATAGACAAGAAACTATTTAGTCTCCCTATGTAAGATCGATCCTCTATTATTTTTGAAGATAGAAAGTAGGCATATATTTTTGTTAGTGATGTAAGTTGCATCCACATTTATTTTAATGTATCCTTTTGCTGGTGGTTTCAATATGCATTCTTGGCGTTTCTATAAAGATGTATCTTGTTGTTTGTTGTTTGTTTTGGGAGCCATGTAGTTGTGAGCCTAGTGGTCAATGCTATGCACTATGATTGCCAGCTTGATGTTGTTTTGGATGAAGATAGTATCATTCCTATAGATCCAGGCTACAAGGTAGTTTGCAGCAAAAGTAGTGATAGATTTCTGATCACCCTTGGTGAGGAACCAAATGAGTAGTGAATGGAAATCATTCATAGGGTCTCCACTTATCAGGTTCCTATTCTCATCCATGTTCCATACTTCACTGCTTGAGTACAATGCATGAGAGAATGTAAGGTTGTCTCTACATCACTACTGCACATTGTACACTCATATGGAACATCAATATGTCTAAGGTACAAGTTCTTCATAGTGGGAAGGTATTAGAGCACACTTTCCAAAGGAAGTTTTAATTTTTGGGTGCATAGTACACTTCCATAGGGGGCCCCAAAGGTCATTATTGTTATTTGGTTGAGCTGCTCCCTATACTGTATCCTGAGAACCTCATCTAGTAGGTTGATTTTATAATAAAAATGTCATCCTAGGTAGGGCACAAATATAGGTTGGTAGTACCCTGACATATAGGAATTGCAAGCATTTCTTTCTTTTGTCCGTTAGAGAAAAGGGTTGTAACAACATAGCTATCCCATTTATTAAATTCATTGAACAATTCTTTCACAAGCAGGGGTTGGAACCCTATTTCCTTCTCTGCTCTCAATCCTACGTCGACTTTGTCAGGTGTCCAACATTTATCCCATATTCGTATCATAGATTTTGATGTAATAGTCCAAATTAGCCCTTTAATAAGGAGAGATTTTTCTCCCCATATATTTCTCTAATGGTAGCTTGGGTCGTATCCCCTATTTTCCTGTATTATATCCATTCCATTGTAGTACCTTGACTTTTATTATGATAGCAGAAGTAGAGGAGGGATTTGTAAGGAGCCCCCATACTTCAGCGAGGAAAGCCATGTTGAAAGTTTTTAAATATCTAAATCCCAATCCTACCTGCTTATTTGGTTTACATAGTTTGCTCCAGGACTTCCAATGCATTTTTCTTCTATTATTTAGGCTTCCCCTCCAAAAGTTGGCCAACATTCTGTTAATATCCCTAATAATGTTGTCTAGTAAGAGGAAATCACTAATCAATATAAGGGAATGGATTGGATAATAGATTTTATCAAAACATCCTTTCCTACTTGACTGAGCATTTTTTTCCTTCCAACCGTTCAATTTTTTCCCATTCTGCCCTTCAGAACATTGAAGAACCTTTTCTTAGATCTTTCAATTATGGTAGGCAACCCAAGATATTTACCATGGGATTCCACTTGGTTAACATATAATTTTTTAGAAATACTTTTCCTTCTATATTTGGGGACATTCTTGCTAAAAGAGAGCTCCGTCTTGGTGAAGTTGATTTTCTGCTCAAAAGCTTGTTCATAGCTCAACATAGTGGCTATTCTTCCAGCTTCTTGGAGATTTGATTTAGCAAATAGGATGCTTTCGTCCATGAAGAAAAAGTGAGTGACTCTTGGGCCTTGTATACATATCCTTGCATTAGTGATAATGCCATCATTTGCAACTCTATTAATAAGATTTGCAAGTTGATCAACATAAAATAGAAATAGATAAGGTCAAATGGGGTCTCCTTGGCAGAACACTCTTTTAGGGAAAATGATCCCCCTTTTACAACCATTTATGAGAAAAGAGAATGTTACAATGCTCATACACTCATAAATTTTCTTGCACACAGAGAGACAAACCCAAGAGCATCCATGAATTTAATAACAAAACTCCACTCAACCCCGTTGTAGGTTTTACTCATGTCAAGTTTGATGGCCATTTGACCCTTCTTTCCATTAGAATTTCTCTTCATAGAGTGGAAAGTTTTAAAGGAGATAAGGACTTTGCTAGTTATTAAGCACCCGGGGATGAATGAACTTTGGTTGGCAGAGATGATATTATTGAGAATGGGCTTGATTCTATTAGCCATGATCTTTGATATGATTTTGTAGATTTTATTGCATAGACTAATAGGTCTAAAGTCATTCATACCTACAAGATCTTTGCATTTTGGTATAAGAACAATATTGGTATAATTGATATTGTTTTATCTCCTCTTCCCCTTTCCACCATCCTTTGATGTATGAACCCACATCCTCAACCACCGTGGTCCACATGTTTGAAAGAAACTTGTGTGAAAACCTTCTCGTACTGGGGCTTTATGGGGATGCATTTCAAAGACTACCTTCTTGTCTGGTTCCTTCTCCATCTTATGTTCATCTCTCGGTTGATGACTTTCTCCACTTCCTTCGTGAACTTATCAACACCAATACTGCCTGACGAAGTGAAAAAGGATTTATTGTACAATGTCACAATGTTAGTGATCTCGTCGTCATTATGTTTTCATACACCTTCATGATTTCAGAGACAATTGATAAAGTTCCTTCTTTTACGCTGGGAAGCTTTGTTATGGAAGTATGTTGTATTTTGATCGCCATCCACCATTTCATTAGCTTTGGCGCGAGTGAACCAGTATGCTTTGTTTTACTTTT
This sequence comes from Alisma plantago-aquatica, assembly GCA_963693085.1. Classification (NCBI taxonomy): domain Eukaryota; kingdom Viridiplantae; phylum Streptophyta; class Magnoliopsida; order Alismatales; family Alismataceae; genus Alisma; species Alisma plantago-aquatica. The sequence goes on along the minus strand of OY856410.1, from coordinate 725,703,973 downwards.
GTAGGGAATTGATTTCTTCATACAACTCCTTGCAACTTTGGATGTTGTGTTGTCATTGTAAGTTCTTGTTTTTGTAGTAGACTTTTTTTCAGCCTTCTTAAGCTTTTTTTCAATATCCCCAAATCTCAGGTATCCCATTTCTTCATCTCTATCGAGTACACTTTGATTTCCTTCTGGATCAAGTCATATGTTTTCCAGTTGTCTTTTATGATTTGTTCACATTGAGGGTCTTCCAACAAAAAATGTTCCATCTTTAAACCTCTCTCAGCAGGCTTCTTACAAAGATCATCTATGCATTTTAAAAGAATAGGGGTATAGTTTGAATTTAATCTAATCCAGTGAATATCTTTAGCCGCAGAAAATATGTCACACCACTTCTGACAAACCAAAGCTCTATCCTGTCTCTCCATCACTATAGTTTTAGGTTTCTTACCCTCACCCACATGTATTGATTACCTTTGTAATTTATGTCGATAAGTTCACATCTATCAATATCATCCTTGAAGTTTTCCATACATTTATCTTCAAGGATGACTCCTCCAAGCTTTTCATGATGTTTGTAATATCATTAAAATCTCCAATGAAGACTATGGGAAACCTGCTATTAATTTTGATGTTTGTCATTAGCTCCCAGGTCTTAGTTTTGAGATGTGTCTCTAGGCATCCATAAATCCCCACACATTTCCAACCCATATTATTTCCCTTGCCCCAAATTATAGAACTAAAGTGGTGAGTTGAGAAAGACTCGACATCAACATCTATTCCGTTCCACCAAAACCCCTCCCAATCTTCCCATACTAATAAGGCATACACAATTGTTAAAACCACATTTTTCCAGATCTGATTGAGCTCCTTTTCTTTTATTTTTGTCTCCATGAGGAAGAACACCTCTAGATGTTCTCTCTAAAAAAGACGTCAGAGAGTTCAAAATGTACCTCGATTGCCCACACCTTGGAAATTCCAACTCAGTAGTTTCATTGTTCTCCACAAGTCTGATCAGAGTCAGAACCCGCTACTTTGGTTGGATATTTCTCTTAAACCATATTATCATTTTCTCCTTTTCACATCTTTTGAGTTCTTACTGACACAGCTCTGTCTATTGGTTTTTGGTCCCCTTGGATTCTTCTTTTCTTACTTCACTACTTGCCTCTCTACTCCCAATTTGGCTTCTCGTGATTTTCCCTTTCATTAGTTTTTTAAAATTTCTTGTTGGTTTTCGTCCATCACTCTCTCCCTGTTTTGGCTTATTTTGTTTTCTTTGTGGACCTGAGTCAAGCACCTTCTATGTAGCTTGTTTCTCTTTCCCCATTGTATTCATGTCTAATTTGGTTGATGGGTTCTTTATTTCCTCATCCTTGCATTGAAGAGTAGATAGCAGATCCTCAGAGATAGGGTTGGTTTGAGGATTATCATGTAGAACCTTCCTCCTTTTTGTTGTATTTACCTGGTTGTCAGTGTTTTGTTCCCTGCTTGTGGACCTGTGTGTATTCTCTATCTCAATTTCCCTTTCTTGTGCTCGATATGATTCTTTTTTGCTTTGGAACGGGTGGCCCTCTGGCACCTCAGAGTTATTCCTTTTGGTTCCTTCCTCCCACTTGGTATTGTTTATGTGACTAGAGCTCTACTATTTTTTTCTTTACCACTACTTTCCCATGTTGTGTATCACTATCTGCTTTTTATCATCCCAATTTAGCTTTTTCTTGCACGTTTCATAATCTACTCCAGTATGCATTGTTCTGGCTTATTTTCTTTGGATGACCTGATCCAGTGTCCCCCAGTATCGTTGTCTTCCATTTATTTCTCCTTGCAATTGCGTTGCACGTGGCCCCATTTTCTACACACATAGTAGAAATATGGTAACCGTTCAAAGAAAATTTCAACATCTAGTATATCACCTTTTGCATCCTTCATAATCTACTTTGTTTTAAGGGGCTTTAATATATCAATCACGATTCTCACTCTGCACGCTCTCTCCCAACAAGATTCTATTTCATCAACCTCTAGAAACTTGCCTATTCTGTTGGCAATGATTTCCACAAGTCTATTAGATCTATACCCCATTGACAGGTTGTAGATCCTTAACCAGATTTGGGATTTTTTAATCACTATGTCTAATGGTAGCAGTGATCCATTGATTTCTTTGAGTAGCACTAGGTTGTTATCAAAACTCCAGGGTGCGCCATTTAGCACTTTATTAATGTCTGCCTTTTCATCAAACTTGATAGAGATCACTCCGTTCTCTATATTTTTGAAGGTTGGCTTGCTACTTAGAACCCATATTAGTTCCATCATCCTTTTAAAGCATTGAAATTAAACATCCAATGGGATTTCACTTTAGCCGCAAGACTAGATCGAGTTGTTCTTCAATGATGAATTTCTCCTCTTCTATGAATTTTGGTATGTCTTCATCTTCAATAGTCAAAGCGTCACACTGGTGAACTACATCTTCCCCCATCACGATCTTCACTAATCCCACAACTGAAGTTGAAATACTTCTAGATGACTAGGACCAAAACAAATCTCAGCCGCCTGAAGCAAGATGCTAAAACCTAGACTCCTAAACTCCATTTCTAGGGAGGAGATGCAGAGTTGGGATAGATCAAGATAAATAACTTTACTATAGAGAGTGTTATAGAGGAAACAAATCCTGGTGTTTGCAAACCTTAAATGATTTGAAAGTATAGATCAAATAGCCACATGAAATATTTTTTGCATCAGAGTGTGGAAATCATGAGATTTAAAACCTATCAGGTTCATATCCTTTATTGGTAACATTATACATATATTTTAAGAGTATCCATGTGGTACCTTAACATTAAGCAAGCACTCACAAAAAGTTCTCTTCTCCTATCTAGACTAAGTGTAACAAGAAGGAGGTAAATATATTCTTAGATCACTACTAACTTCTATTATTAATTCTTTCCTTATACCCATTTCACATAGGTGCATTCTAGATTTCATGCCATCATTAGTCATACCTAGTATATTCAATAGATTTCCAATGATGTTATAACATACATTTTCCTCAATATGCATGACATCAGTAGAATTCCTAATTGCCAAAGAACTCCATAAGGATGATCCTAGAATATTGGTCTCTTCTTGAATAAAGATTTTTCACTCTATGTTGTATAAGTACATTGTTTCTCTTACTAGATTCATTGACAAAGTATTTTAATCTTTCATAAAAAATTCCTTGATATAGGTTTAGGGGCACACTAGTCTTCATGTAGGGAAATATGATACAAAGTAGGGTGCAGAATTTGAAATTTTATCTACCATATTCCCCATAATCAATAGATCACGTCAATAACTATAATGCAGGAAGGATGGTTTTGAGGATAGGTTCTGGAGAAACTCCAGCAACAATCCTCGTTGTTGTAGATGCACAAACCTAAATCCTAGTTGCACTGGGACACATCTGACTGTTGCACCTCCTGTCTACACCACCGACTATAGCCACAAATGTTGTCTTCTTGAGCAACTCCTCTCGTCACAGACTACTGGTTGATGTGGTCCCCAAAGAAGAACACAATGACTTCCCGCCTCTATGGTAGTCCACGCAAATCACCTAGAACTCCTTTAGTCCTACTGGACTGGACAAGAAGGAGTTGTCCCTCCTGCTAGAGTACTAGTCACCATCTTGCTCTCCTACCATGAAAACTCTCAGTTGTTCTCTCCCTTGGGTATCCCTCCCTAGTCAGGTAGGACTTGTCTGGTCTCTCGTCGTTACTACCACTAGAGAGGACAATAGTTGTTAGAGTAACTAATTGTCATTTGTCTGTGTTGTGCTCTGGGAAACCCATGGTACCCCTCTATTTATAGTAGAGGCTAGGGCCAGGGTTCCCAACTTCTATCCAGCTTCTAAAAATTGCACAACCTGCGACAGTTGACACAACTATTTGGAATAGAGAGATGGTTTTCTTACACTACGAATTATGCAGTTTCCAATAGTGCAAGAATTAGGAAACTCAATTCTCATTGATATTTGACATTGATTTCCTTATGCAACAAGTATTGCACAAGAGAAACAAATAGGGAAACATCTAGAACCTTCTCTGATTGCACTGAACCATCTCACCCATATGAGACGAACATCTCAGTTCACCCAGATGGTCGTATGGTGATCTGAGTTGAGCCTGTTTGGTTGGATCAGTTCGTTCCATTGCCAATTTCAACTCACAAATAGGCCTGACACCCAAACGACCGCCTCAACTCTTGAGATGAGCATTTAGCACTTCCAAACGACCGTCTCAACATTTCAGATGGGCATTTGGTAGTGTTATCAACCTATTTGTCACACAAATCAAATGCCTGGACACTTTAGCATTTCAATTGTCATTCGAGATCTGAACTCCTCTTCTAGGTCAAGACCTATGTGTGTGGCCCTATAGGTCCCATATTATGTTGGCAGTTAATGTCCATAACACTTATGAGGTCACAAGCAATGAGCGGTGCCTAGTCACAAGTCAATGTTACCCAAATATATAGAAAAGTTCAAGAACAACTTCAACCTACAATTAGTATATGGTGTTACAATGTTTGTATAGTTCCTTTGTTACTGATGTCCATATTGAACTAGAGGCATGGAGTAGTCATCATTATTATTCAATCTTGTTTCTTGAACCAAGAGAAGATTGTATGAGATGTATGTAAGATCAATATCACATATTGACTCACATGTGTGTGGCCTTTCTTTTCTCAGTCTCGCTATTCAAGAGGCCTAGGACATCACACTCCAATAGGAGGGACAAATCCCATATCTATCATTCAGAGTCTATCCCCATGTGTCAAAGCCACCCAATCATCACCTTTATAACAACCAATGTTTCAGGACTATGTTTGATGACGTCAAAGTGTACCCTATGACATGTGATGAGTGCAATGATTTTAGGTCTAAGAACCACAACCACCACCATCATTGTGAGACCTGACTATGACTTCCATGAAGATGGCTTCCATGTGTCAGTCTCATGGTGGATCTGTCTAATACACTATTTTCTAACATGTATCTATGTGATTGGTTTGGTATTTCTATATCATCATTAATGAGACTCATTCGCCAACAAACTCGCACTCTGATCCTATGTGTTATTGTTGTATATCAACCTTCCACAATAATAGCCAATTAGGGACATAATGAGAATGTAAATATGTACTCTTACCATTCATACGATCTCATTTCTTCAAAGTCATGTACTTGAAGACATATGCCATCGAGTAATATTATTCACTAGACATTTCTAATGTTACATCATTATCTCATAATTGAATTAAGAGAATAAATTCGAATCTTACCTTTTATTAATAATCAAATTATTTTTACATGATATGCCATTACAATCATCATATGATTGGCTCTCTAGACATGCATAACCAACAAACTCCCACTTGCACTTAGATTCAATCACCCATGAATCTAATTCCGAGTGACCTTACATGTCCATCATTCTTCTTATGTGAAAGTGCTTTTGTCAGGGGATCAACAATGTTTCTTTGAGATGGTACTTTGCAAATAGTTTCATCTCCATGCTGTATGATTTCTCATATGAGATGGAACTACCTTTGTATATGTGTTGAGTGGTGATGCAATCTAGGTTCCTTAGCTTGTGTAATACATCCATTGTTGTCACAAGATAGCTCGATTGCATTGCTGATGCTAGGTACAACCCCAAGTTCTATAAAACCTCCTTTGTGGCACTTGATGTAGAAATATACTCAGCCTCTATTGCAGAATTGGCAATTGTCTCTTGCTTGGAACTCTTTCAGGTGACAATGCCATTGTCGAGATATGGCACAAACCTTGATTGTGATTTATAATCATCTTGATCAGTCTAGAAGTTTGCATCAGTGTAACCCTTTACAACCATCTCTTCCTCTCCACTGTAGACCAAGAACTGATCCTTAGTCCTTGTCAAGTACTTGAGGATGATCCTTATGACTATCTAGTAAGCATCACCTGGATCTCATTGATATCAGCTCGTCATGATGGGTACACAACATTGCATACATGATTGATCCAATTCTTGAGGCTTATGGAATCTCACTCATGCGCTCCCTTTCTTCACAAGAACTAGGACATTAATTTATAGAGATGGGGACACCTTGACGCATAGGCAAGTTTCCTTTTTTTGAGTTCTCCATGATGAACCGCTTCAACACTTTGTCAATGTATGTTCTCTGACTCTGTTTGAGAAGTCTTCTGGATCTATCTCTATAGATCCTTATCCCCAAGATATAGGAAGCTTCTCCCAAGTCTTTCATATAGAATGTATTTCAAAGCGATGACTTTACCTTTTGTAAAGTAGCAGTGTAACATCCCTGACCTGGGTTATGCCTTAACCCTAGATGTTTTGCTTAACAAAGTTGATTATATTCTTGCTCTTATTTCTTGAAAAGTAATTAAGGCTCAAGAGGAACTTATGTTTCAAATTTTATTCCTTTTTGAATAATGTTGAATCAATGTTTTACTTGTTTTGGACTAAAGTGAAAATTACCCAAGTTGAGGGGTTAACTTGCAAATATTACATGATAAAGTGTTACTCTAAGTGTCGAAGCATCATAAGAATGAGAATGATGCAGAAGTATGGCTTTCACAAGCCTGAATAAAAAGAAAGAGCTTATTGAGCAATGTTTGTGCATTAAAACCTAGTTTTGGTGTAATGTGCAATTTACCCAAAACCTAGGTTTCAATATGCAAAATATCACTTTTAGAGGGTCTCTAATTATTCTTGGCATCATGTACAGAAATAATGGAGAGGGGTGCTTCATTTGAATCAACTTTGGAAGAGAGAGAATATTGATATTAATATAATCAAGATTTAAGCATAATTGGAACTTTACTTCAAATTAATGCAAAAAATAAATACATTAATTGAAGAGCCCTTCAACCAAAAGGTGAGGGATGATCTTGAAAAATAATGTAAGAACATGTGACTTGAAAAGGCACGAATATATCTCAAGCAAGTGGATAACCCACTCACATTAAATAAAGAAAAGTAATATCCACTAATTTTTTGATATTATTATTATAAGGGTTAAGGTGCTTAATTTATTTTCCTTGAAATTGATGGATAATGAAGAGCTTTGCAAAGGGAAAGAGGATATCTTCATGGGCAAGGATTTGAGGTGGAGATGTGGCATCAATTTGATAAATTAAAGGAATTAATTACTACTTTCTCTCTCATTGAATTTCCTTATAAAAACACCACTTCCAACTCAATTCAAAGGATTTTTCGATACTTCTTTCTCTCCTTGCTTGAAAAACGACCACGGAAGCTTAGGAACAACAGGAGGAGGACCCCCAACCTGTAGGTAAGCTCCATGATCTCTTTTCACCTTGATTTCATGGTGGAAATTGAAAATCAATGCTTGATTTCTCCTTTTCTTCACTCAATCTTCAACCTTGGCCATTCATTTCACTCAAAAGCTTGTGGAGTGAGAAAGCTTCTTTCACCATTAGGAACGTGAAGTTGGAGCTTTGAAGCTTCATTGTAGGTGGGTTATATAACTTGAAACCTTGAATATTGTTATTGATTTCATATCTTTAACTATTGTTGAAGTCCTCTCTATCCTCCAAATTTTATTTGATTGATTGATGAAATCATCATGGAAATTACATCAAGATTCATGGGTTTATAGCTTGATGGTGATGAAATCATCATAAGCACACCCCTTCACAAATTTCCTTTGCAAACGGTTACATGAACTTGAGACCAAACAGTCTCAAGATCGTTTGAAACCAAACGGTCTCAAGACCATTTGGGATCAAACAGTCTCAGACGGTTTGGAGCTCAACTAATGATGTTATGGATGATGATCTAATGGATGGAATTGAATTGGTTTCAACAAGGTTCAACATTTTAAGGTCCATCAATTATCAACCCTAGATCGGGTTATTGTTGTAACCCTAATTGATCTCCATAAGATTTCCTCAAGACCGTTTGACACCAAACGGTCTCCAGACCGTTTGAGACCAAACGACCTCAAGACCGTTTGGGGTCAAGTCATGCCCAAATTGAATGGTGTTACAATGATTTCAATGCAATTAGTTCTATAATATCATCAATTGAAGGTCTATCGGTTACAAACCCTAATCCAATTTGGGTTTAAAACCCTAAGTGATGTTCAATTGAAGGGTGAATCAATTGAAGGGTGAATCATTAATGCATTTTAAGGATGATATATAGGTTCAAATGATGAGTGGTTCAATGGTTCAATTAATAAGAGGATCGACCATTGAAACCCTAGAATCTATTTGATGGGTTGAGAGCATTTTTGGTCCATTCAGTTTTGGGGTAGTTTGGACCAAACAGTATCAAGACCGTTTGAGTCCAAACAGTCTCAAGACTGTTTGGGACAAAATGGTCTCAAGACCGTTTGCGACCAAACGATCCCAAACTGCTTGGAGACTCAATCGATCTCCAAAACATTTGGCTAAATGATTTCAAGTACAAATTGCTAAACGGTTTCAAACCGTTAGAACCTCAAATGACCAAAGTCGTTCGGAGGTTATTCAAGCAAGACCGTTTGGGGTCTGGTTGGTCAAGACCGTTTGTGTCTAAGTGACTAAGAACGTTTGGAAAGTAATTAACCAAAACCGTTTGAAAACTTAAAGTGATGGAAGATTAATTGATTCCATGTTTGATAATGATGATTTTCAAAGAGAAGTACAATGGTTGAAACTATAAGGTACTTAGATGATTGGTACCCAATAGCGGGGTTAACCTTTGATTCTTATGAAAGAAATAACTCAATACATCATGCTAACCCTAAATGCATGAATTTGAATAAAGAGTAGACTCAATCTAATCAAGAATTGAGTAGTGGACATCCCAGAGAGGATGAGAGAGAGAAATCCATACATGTATAATAATCATGTAATGGTTAAATCTCAATACTCACAATATGAATAAAATGTGTGATTAGGGTATGATCCTTGATAAAGAGATCATGAAACCCTAATTAAGAAGGTTGATGAACCCTAACCTGAATTAAGGGAAATGATAGGTAAAATCCTAATCTAGGGTAATGATGTAACCCTAGTTGAGGATGATGTCTTATGAAACCCTAATTAAGGATGATGTAATGAGAAACTCTAATCACGGATTATGTTAAGTGAAACCCTAATAAATAAATGTTACATAAAACCCTAATCAAGGGTGAAGCCATATGAAAACCCTAAGTGAGGGCGATGTCATGAGGAATCCTAATCAAGGGTAATGTCAAGAAAATCCCTAATGCAATGATATGATATGAATCTCTAACCTAAGGTGATGTTATGCAATGAGATGTGAAATCTTAATATGAAGTCCTAACCCAGATAAAGGGTAAAGGTATGTAAAACCGTAATCTTGGGTTATAGTGCATGACACCTTAATGTTGGGCAATATGATGATAAATCATAACCCTAACTTTGGGTTGAGTTGAGAAACCCTCATTTCAGATAATGCTATGTGAAACCCATATATAGGAAGATGTTATGTGAACCTTAATTTATAAAGATGGAAAACCCTATTCCTAATAATGGAATAGTGACTAATATATTGATATGTGAAACACCTAAAGAGGTTGATAATGGATATCATTATATCAATAGTTCCTTAACTCGAGATGATTCCATATCATTGACAACGGTTGCATATTCCAAATAAGTGACTTATTCCCTATACATTACATGATAAATATGATGAACTGGTGTATAAAGTATTAGGATGGGAAAAACCCTAATACAAGGTAAGTTGATGAACTCAAGTAAATAAAGGTGATGAGGGAAGTGATACATCAACATATGATAGATATCATATCCAGCACCTCAAGATTGATACAACTTGATGTATCCTAAATCCAATATACTTGGAGGAATAGCACATGAAGTGTGTCATGTCAATTGTTATATTATGAAGTAATGCACTTGATATGTGTAGGCTAACATACCTTAAGAAAAGGTTAAGGCAAGTTAATAAAGTATGATGTAATCATACTGGTAAAGTTGATATAGGAACTTATATCTTATGTTGATGATTCATTTAATGATAAGTGATAAGAATAAATAAGTATGATTAAATACTTATATTATCAATGTTGGCTCCTAGCTGTCTGGAGCAATAATTTAGGGCCTGATCATTAATAATATGATCATGAGATACTAAATGGTTATTTATGGAAACCATAATGGAGGGTGATGATATGTAATAGGAATCCTAACCCTAAATAAGGGAATGGTGATGCTACTCTTACATTGCATAATTGTTGATATGTATTTGATATAACTGTTACTATGAAATGATCATACAAGTGGTCATGAAATGATGGGCATAGCCAGATATGAGTTATGATGTGCTAATTATTTAAATTTTTTATGGGCTTTGTGAGCCATTATATGTATTGTTGCCTAGTAAGTGGTAACAAGAGACTAAATGGGCTTTGAGAGCCATTTGAATGCTAGTGTACCAAGTATCATGTTTACCTTGGTCAGATGACCTAAAGGTATTAGTTACCAGATAAGTGGTAACAAGTGCTCTTTAATGAACTTTGGGTTTGAATACCCATATTCTATAATCATGATGATGAGATGTTAAGGGATGAGAATGCCCATGATGTGACAAGGGATTAAGATCCCAATGTTCTATAAAGTGTTGAAAAGTACTTGATAGATAAATTATACTCTTCTTTGTAGCATTTGTCATAATAATGTTTGAGAACTTGACTGATGCTAAAATAGCACAATAATTCACATAATTAATCAAGTGAAATATTATCATGTAGTGTCGTGGCCATATAATCATCAGTGTTAGAAATTGCTGGATGCGAAACGGGTTGCTCCACGGCATAACCCTAGACACATATTCTGAATATGTGGGGATGATGGGTGTGAATACCTTACGGCCTAATCGAGGAATTGATGCGAGATAAACATTAAATCTCTCTTCCTTCATTATATATATATAGGTATATATATATATATATATATATATATATATATATATATATATATATATATATATATATATATATATATATATATATATATATATCGGGGTGGATGTATCATAAATCTCCTAATAATATTAATGTTGGATCGATGTGAGATTATTATAAAGCCTCTCAATTGCAAAGAGAGTACAACATGCCACTATAACTCTATAGCAAAGTTACTAGTATACCCTGGAAAGCTATTTAGTAGAGACACAAGATGTCATGCATGGAATCTCGTACTGACCGAGATAAGAGAGGTCATGGTAGCCGGCTCTACCCTTGACCTTGTATGGCATCAATTTTGACTTCACAGTGGTCGGTTGGAGTATGAGCAGTATACCTCATCTCCTCAGGGCATAAGTGTGGTTGTAAAATGTAATTAGCCAGATAGAATGTTTGCTTAAGGATTGAATATGAAAATCATTGGCTGATGTTACATTCCTTTTATGCATCTTTAGTTGATAGATGATATGTTTATGATTCTTTGCATTTGTTGCATAGTAGATAGATGACGTATAATTCTAACATGAGTCGATAGAATGTTCTCCTTAAGAAAGGAGATTATCATATTCTATTCATATAATGATTAATATTGTTGTTAATATAAAAGAATTCTTGCTCAGTTTTATTCTGCTAATCTGCAATAACAATATTTCTGGAAGAGAGTTATATCTCTCGCTGTGACAATTTTCAATTGTCTCACCCCCGTGGGATCCAACTTTTTAGGTAAACGCAGAAGAGGAAGCATGAACCTATAGCAAGGGAAGAGCAGCAGTAACAACAGGGACAATAGTGATAACTCAGGTGGAGGTATTGGCTGTCAAGTTTTATATTGAAAGTCCTATGTGTCGTCTCTGTACGCTCAGGTCCTTGGAGTCAGTAGATAGTTCTTTTATCATTGATCTGAGATTTTGGCTTGAACGCCTCGAGGTTTTATGTTTCTAATGTATAGTTTAGCAAAGCAACTATATTATGTAATCCTTGAGAAGAGATGGAACATGGAATATACTTGTGAACCAGAATGTATATAATATTTTGGCTCTTGTTAAAAGAGATTCTGGAATTAGATATCCTTGCAAAAAGCTTTAAATTTTTAGTGATTTTTAGTAACTCCACTGATAATGATCGCTTCCACTGAAGTAAATCATGTTTTTGTGAGTTGGATGCCACAATTTAGTGGTATCAGAGCTCTAGGTTTGTTGAGTCTAAAGAGACATATGATTAAGGTTGTTGAGTATGTTCTAGTGTCTTCCACTTTATCTGATAGTGTCTTCTACTCATATAGGAGAAGAAGAACTAAAAGATGTCTGGATCACACGAAGAACATGTTGCTGAAAGTGGCATTGCTGCACCAGAAAGTGGTGCAAGGGATTGGACTAGGAAGTAACCAGTATTTGAATATCCTCATTTGAACCAAGTAATGATAGAGAGCCCAACTTTCCAAGTTATGTATGGGCAATTTAGGGCATCTGTGATGCATGTCGTGAACCATGCATTAGCAATGCAACCCAGATTACCAACCCACAATGATGAAGTTATGGGCTCCAATAGGATTCCTAATCAACATCAACATGTTGGAGCAACAAATAATGATGAAAGGAATAGGTTACAACCTGAAATTAGGATTTGCTACAAGTGTAGGCAGCCTGGACATATCAGAAAAGACTGTCCAGGAAAGTATAATGAGGAAAGAATTAAGAAAAGGCCTATCCGAACTCGGGAACAGGGACCTAGTAGTTCCAAGAAGGGGAAGTCTTTGGTACCCACGATACAACCAAGGTCTAGTGCATTAGGGGAAGGGCTACCTAGAAAGGGTAAAGGACCTTTTAGACCATATCAAGAGAATAGAATATGTTACCAGTGTAGACAAGTAGGACATATGGCAAGGGATTGTCCAGTTGGAAACATAATGGTAACCCAACCACCGAGGCAGAAACATGAAGGTCATCAAAGGAAACAGTTTTCTAGTGATACTTTAGGACGTCGACAAATGTCTGATGAAAGGTTCTATAAAAACAATCAGCCTGAGGCCGCAAATAAACTATGAGAATAGACAGGTCAGATGAAATAGTATCATATGGATATGTCATTCCATAATTTTATGTGCTAACTATAAGAAAGTAGTTGTTATTGAGTTTCTTTTGACTAGTCCTATAAGGACACAAACAAGATGAGAATTTACATTTTACTCAGTATTCCTTTAAATGCTTTATAATTTCTCTCATCTGTGTGAAAAAGGATGAGATATAGAAGTGATGCCCGAAGAAATTCCAGGAATGTTAAATCATGTGTTTATAATGATATGAAAAGTGAGAAACATGATAGTAAATAAAGTGCATACTACCTATTCTCAGTACTTGTACACCCTAGCCAGGTATATAAATATTGGAGAAGTATGGGACTCTTAGATTGTTATCTTTCTGATTACTCTGATCATGTAGTCATTCTAAAACAATCTAGTGAGCATAAAGAAACTAGAAATATGGCATGGATATTTAGTACAATAAAATGGAATCTAAAATGATCTCTGATCCATCTGTTTATATGAGGAAGTAAAAGTATAATTCTCATGATAGAGAAAATGAGACAAGGGAGGTGATCCTTGTCTGATAAAGCCTGTGTGAATAGTAAAGATCTTTTCCCATGATGTGGAAATGGGAAATGTGATAAAATCACAAAATGTTCATGAACATATTAGACAATAACAAAGGAATGAGTAATAACATGTAATCATCCTCATAATTTCTATGCTAATAGAAAGGAACCCAGGATGAAACAAGCATAAACGATTCATGAACAATTGAAAGTTCATATAATAATTAGAGGAGATGAAAATATTTTCTCTTTGATAAATAACCCTGGGTGATGATGGGGTGATAAGAGGAATATGTTCATTTGTGTTCTCTTATTTTAAGAACATGGCAATCAAGTGAGTACTATGACACTTGATGTGCATGGACTAGAAATAATCCAATGATGGATACCTAGAAAAGTATCAGTTGATCTTGGACTTTAGTTCCAAGATAAAGATATGTGTAACAAGTAATGTCCCAAACTGGAAGGATGATGCGCATGTGATGTGTTTTGACACATGTGATGGATACCAAAGTAAGAAATTCTTATATCTGAGAAATACCAAGTGGTATGGAAGAGTAAAAGCATAACTCCTAATTAGATTATTTATGTTGGTTATCTGGAATGGCCAACTATGAAATCAGTCTAATTACATAAAATAGTATGTACATCACATGTTAGGGGTTTATTCTTTTCATAAACATAACATTGACAAGGATGTACTAATTGAAGGAACAATTGTGAAATTATGGTAAAAATCTTATTAAGTTAAAAATAATTATAAAGATACCTTTAAGAAAAGTTCTTAATTGGTAAATGACCTTTTCTTATGACAAAAGCATATGTACAACTAATGAGATAGTTAATACAAGAAGTTTGAGAACTTAGTGTTGTGTCAACAAATTGGATGGCACAACAGATGTATGATAATATTTTTAGTTACAAGTGGGTGACAAAAATATAACTTTGGTCTTTCCTTGGAAGTGAAAATGCTAAACTCAGTAAGGAGTACGGAAAACTCCTTAGAACCAAGAATCCTGTCACATAAAGTTATAGATTGAGAAAAGTGATAAATCAATAAGGTTTGACTTAGAAATAAATAAGGTATGTATGATGTTTCTCTGACTAAGAAAAACATTATCTGACACAGAGTGGACTCAATAGTCAATAATGAAAAGAAACAATAGAATGTGTCTTGTGTGACAAGTTCTATAATAACCTTGTATGGAAGGGCTTTGTATTGATCAAAGTTCTATGGCATCTCCATGACATTAAGATGTTATGTGGAGACCTGATAATATAGTGAATGAATAATATTTGTCTCCCTTCTACTTGGGATTTTGGGGACGAAATCTTTGTTAGGGGTTTATAATTTGTAATATCCCTGACCTGGGTTATGCCTTAACCTAAGATTTTGCTTAATAAAGTTAATATACGCTTTCTCTTATTTCTTGAAATGTAATTAAGGCTCAAGAGGAACTTATGTTTCTATTTTAGTCCTTTTCAAATAATGTTGAAACAATGTTTTACTTGTTTTGGACTAAAGTGCAAATTACCAAAGTTGAGGGGTTAACCTGCAAATCTTACATAATAAAATGTTCTTCTAAATTTTGAAGCATCATAAGAATGAGATGATACATAGGTATGGCTTTCGCAAGCCTAAATAACAAGAAAGAGCTTGTTGAGCAATGTTTGTGCATTAAAACCTAGTTTTGGTGTAATGTGCAATTTACCCAAAACCTAGGGTTCAATATGCAAAATATCACTTTTAGAGGGTCCCTAATTATTCTTGGCATCATGTAGAGAAAATAATTTGAGAGGGGCACCTCATTTGAATCACTTTAGAGGAGAGAGAATCTTGATATTATAATAATAAAAATTTAAGCATAATTGGAACTTTACTTCAAATTAATGCAAAAAATAAATATATTAATTGAAGATCCCTTCAACCAAAAGGTGAGGGATGATCTTGCGAAAGAATGGATGACCCTGTGCCTTGAAAAGTCACGAAAATATCTCAAGAAAGTGGATAACCCACTCACATTAAATAAAGAAAAAGTAATATCCACTAATTTTTGGATATTATTATTGTAAGGGTTAAGGTGCTTAATATCTTTTCCTTTAAATTCATGGATAATGAAGAGGTTTGCAAAGGAAAAGAGGATAGCTTCGTGGTCAAGGATTTGAGGTGGAGATGTGGCATTCATTTGAGAAATTAAAGGAATTAATTACTACCTTCTCTCTCATTGAATTTCCTTATAAAAACACCACTTCCAACTCAATTCAAAGGCTTTTTCGATCCTTCTTTCTCTCCTTGCTTTCAAAACGACCAAGGAAGCTTAGGAGCAACAGGGGGACGACCCACAACCTGTAGGTAAGCTCCATGATCTCTGTTCACCTTGATTTCATGGTGGAAATTGAAAATCAATGCTTGATTTCTCCTTTTCTTCACTCAATCTTCAACCTTGGCCATTCATTTCACCCAAAATCTTGAGGAGTGAACCTCGTGGAGTGAGAAAGCTTCTTTCACCATTAGGAATGTTGAAGTTGGAGCTTTGAAGCTTCATTGAAGGCAGGTTGTATAACTTGAAACCTTGAATATTGTTGATTTCATATCTTTAACTATTGTAACATGTGAACATAGTACAGTGGATTCAGATGGCGTTTACTTTCAAAGGGTCTCTACATCGATTCTTGGTGGGTAGTACTATTATTTTATGAATTTTAAAGTAGTGTATTGGTTTGCAGCTGCATTCATGTACCAAATGTCATGAGTTCAATTCTTGGTGTTGGCATTATACGTTTTTCCAAAGAGATGGCACACAGATGGTAAAAGTACTGATGTAAGACCGAGAGGTCTCAAGTTCGAAACCCCCCGACCACAGGATGAATGAATGGCCAATATCTTTAACTATTGTTGAAGTCCTCTCTATCCTCCAATTTTTATTTGATTGATTGATGAAATCATCATGGAAATTACAGAAAGATTCATGGGTTTATAGTGATGATGATGACATCATCATAATCACAAACCTTCACAAATATCCTTTGCAAATCATTTCATGAACTTGAGACCAAACGGTCTCAGGATCGTTTGAAACCAAACAGTCTCAAGACCATTTGGGATCAAATGGTCTCTGACCGTTTGGAGCTCAACTAATGATGTGATGGATGATGATCCAATGGATTGAATTGAATTGGTTTCAACAAGATTCAACATTTGAAGGTCCATCAATTATCAACCCTAGACCGGGTTATTGTTGAAACCCTAATTGATCTCCATAAGTTTTCCTTGTTTGGTTTGGATCAAACTGTCTCAAGACCGTTTGACACCAAACTATCTCAAGACCGTTTGGGGCCAAACGACCTCAAGACCATTTGGGGTCAGGTCATGCCCAAATTGAATGGTAGTCTAATGATTTCAATGCAATTAGTTTTATAATATCATCAATTGAAGGTTTATCGATTACAAACCCTAATACAATTTGGGTTTAAAACCCTAAGTGATGTTCAACTGAAGGGTGATTCATTAAAGCATTTGAAGGATGATATATAGGTTCAAACAATGAGTGGTTCAATGGTTCAATTAATAAGAGGATCAACCATTGAAACCCTAGAATCGAGTTGATGGGTTGAGACCATAACGGTCTCAAGACCGTTTGGGACCAAACATTCTCAAGACCATTTGGGACCAAACGATCCAAAACTGTTTGGAGACTCAATCAATCTCAATAACATTTGGCTAAGCGGTTTCAAGTACAAAATTGCTGAAGGTTTCAAACTGTTAGAACCTCAAATGACCAAAATTGTTTGGAGGTCTAAACGGTCTTACGCCATTTAGAGGTTATTCAAGCAAGACCGTTTGGGGTCTGGTTGGTCAAGACCGTTTGCGTCTAAGTGACTAAGAACGTTTGGAAAGTAATTAACCAAAACCGTTTGAAAACTTAAAGTGATGGAAGATTAATTGATTCCATGTTTGATAATGATGATTTTCAAAGAGAAGTACAATGGTTGAAACTATAAGGTACTTAGATGATTGGTACCCAATAGCGGGGTTAACCTTTGATTCTTATGAAAGAAATAACTCAATACATCATGCTAACCCTAAATGCATGAATTTGAATAAATAGTAGACTCAATCTAATCAAGAATTGAGTAGTGGACATCCCATAGAGGATGAGAGAGAGAAATCCATACATGTATAATAATCATGTAACGGTTAAATATCAATACTCACAATATGAAGAAAATGTGTGATTAGGGTATGATCCTTGATAAAGAGATTATGAAACCCTAATTAAGAAGGTTCATGAACCCTAACCTGAATTAAGGGAAATGATAGGTGAAACCCTAATCTAGGGTAATGATGTAACCCTAATTGAGAATCATGTCTTATGAAACCCTAATTAAGGGTGATGTCATGAGAAACTCTAATCAAGGATTGTGTTAATTGAAACCCTAATAAAGAAATGTTATGTAAAACCCTAATCATGGGTGAAGCCATATGAAAACCCTAAGTGAGGGTGATGTCATGAGGAATCCTAATCGAGGGTAATGTCAAGAAAAACCCTAATGCAATGATGTGATATGAATCTCTAACCTAAGGTGATGCTATGAAATGAGATGTCAAATCTTAATATGAAGACCTAACCCTGATAATGGGTAAAGGTATGTAAAACCCTAATCTTGGGTTATAGTGCATGACACCCTAATGTTGGGCAATATGATGATAAACCATAACCCTAACTTTGGGTTGAATTGAGAAACCCTGATTTCATATAATGCTATGTGCAACCCATATATAGGGAGATGTTATGTGAACCGTAATTTATAAAGATGGAAAAGCCTATTCCTAATAATGGAATAGTGACTACTATTTTGATATGTGAAACACCTACAGAGGTTGATAATGGATATCTTTATATCAATAGTTCCTTGACTCGAGATGAGTCCATATCATTGACAATTGTTTCATATTCCAAATAAGTGACTTATGCCCAATACATTACATGATAAATATGATGAACGGGTGTATAAAATATTAGGATGGGTAAACCCTAATACAAGGTAAGTTGATGAGCTCAAGTAAATAAAGGTGATGAGGGAAGTGATACATCATCATATAATAGATATCATATCCAACACCTCAAGATTGATACACCTTGATGTATCCTAAATCCAATATACTTGGAGGAGTAGCACATGAAGTGTGTCATGTCAATTGTTATATTATGAAGTAATGCACTTGATAAGTGTAGGATAACATACCTTAAGAAAAGGTTAAGCCAAGTTAATAAAGTATGATGTAATCATATTCTGGTAAAGTTGAGAGAGGAACTTATATCTTGTGTTGATGATTCATTTAATGATAAGTGATGAGAATAAATAAGTATGATTAAATACTTATGCTATCAATGTTTGCTCCTAGCTGTGTGGAGCAATAATTTAGTGCTTGATAATTAATAATATGATCCTGAGAACCTAAATGGTTATTTATGGAAACCCTAATGGAGGGTGATGATATGTAAGAGAAATCCTAACCCTAAATAAGGGAATGGTGATGCTACTCTTACATTGCA
This sequence comes from Alisma plantago-aquatica, assembly GCA_963693085.1. Lineage (NCBI taxonomy): Eukaryota > Viridiplantae > Streptophyta > Magnoliopsida > Alismatales > Alismataceae > Alisma > Alisma plantago-aquatica. The sequence goes on along the minus strand of OY856410.1, from coordinate 725,684,843 downwards.
TAAAAGTTGATATGTATTTGATATAATTGTTACTATGAAATGATCATACAGGTGGTCATGAGATGATGAGCATAGCCAGGTATGAGCTATGATGGCTAATTATTTAAATGCTTTATGGGCTTTGTGAGCCATTATATGAATTGTTGCCTAGTAAGAGGTAACAAGAGACCAAATGTGCTTTGAGAGCCATGTGAATGCTAGTGTAGCAAATATCAGTTTACATTGGTCAGATGACCTGAAGGTATTAGTTACCATATAAGTGGTAACAAGTGTACTTTGATGAACTGAGGGTTTGAATACCTATATTCTATAATCATGATGATGAGATGTTAAGGGATGAGAATGCCCATGATCTGACAAGGGATTAAGATTCCAATGTTCTATAAAGTGTTGAAAAGTACTTGATAGATAACTTATACTCTTCTTTGTAGCATTTGTCATAATAATGTTTGAGAACTTCACTGATGCTAAAAGAGCACAGTAACACACATAATTAATCAAGTGAAATTTTATCATGTAGTGCCATGGCCATATAACCATCAATGTCAGAAATTGTTGTATGGTGAAACGAGTTGCTCTGCGGCATAACCCGGAACGCATATTTTGAATATGTGGGGGTGATGGGCGTGAAATACCTTACAACCTAATGGAGGAATTAATGCGAGATAAACATTAAATTTCTCTTCCTTCATTATATATATATCGGGGTGGATGTATCATTAATCCTCTGATAATGGGATGGATGTATCACGAATCTCCCAATAATATTAATGTCAGATCGATGTGAGATTATTATAAAGTCTCTCGATTGCGAAGAGAGTACAACATGCCACTGTACCTCTATAGTGAAGTTACCAGTATACCCTGGAAAGCTGTTTAGTAGTAACACAAGATGTCATGCATGGAATCTCGTACTGACCGAGATAAGGGATGCAACGACCCCGCCTCCCGATAACCCCCAATTAAGGGAGACCCGAAGGTCGGAATCGTTAATCAATTTACAGGATCAAAGGTTCAGCTTATAATCAACAATAATTATAAAATTCTACTAAACTGGAATTGGGTACAAAAATTAAAACATTTACTTACCTTTATAAAACTGGGAAATCTAACTATCCATAGCTTGAAGTACTCTATCTAATCCTCCTTGCACTTTATTTCTTATTTTCACGATGTGCCACTTTTCTATTTGTGATTTTCAAGATGTTACCTAAAACGCCGACAAACAAAACATCGATCAACAATTGCTGGTATGTGGAGGCAACCAACATTTCACAATTAGGTATAACAATTTAAGTATTGCAATCAAGGTAATTAACATGTCAATTTACATTTTCCATGTGAAAATCCCCACCGCTTTTGCCTTAACCCTGGATTTGACTTAAGGCCACCTTCTCAATCCTGAGCTTGGTGCCTGGGAGTCACCTCTTATGGTGCTCCTTAGTCTTGCCTCATCGACCACCTTCTCATTCCTGAGCTTGGTGTCTAGGGTCACCTCTCATGGTGCCCATTGGTCTACCCTCCTGGGCCTGACCTTTATGGCATTTTTCATCAAGGTGGGATGTAGGTGTAGGATTTACACATTTATATTAAACGGTGATAGTCATAGTCACTCTATAATTGCAATATGAACATCCAAATAGTTTAGTTGTATTCAATGCGATTAAACATCCGGGAATCTCTCGGGAAACTAAAGTGGTTACTCATATTTAACCACATACCTGTTATTGAAGACTTGAATGCAGAAGTAACTTAATCAATCAGGAAATCAAGCCAGTACACACACAAGCTCCTGAAAAGGCATTCAATTTCTCTATTATTAGTCATGTCATCATGACTCATTAACTTTAAGGGTTTCCTAGGTTATTTTCCCTTTTTAGGTTTTTGGACTATAATTAGGGTTTTATTTCCTTTTTATTGCTTGTTACCTTTCTTTTAGCAAATATCCATCATACCCTAATTATCTTGTAGTATTTTCCATTCAGATCCTTAAGATCATGTTTTGACCACAAAACCCTAATTTCCATATTACTATATTTTTCTCCCCTTTTTTCCTCACTTTAGGGTTTCTAAGGGTTTTAATTACAACATTAGGTTTAAAACCCTAATTCTTGCAATTGCATCATCAAAATAGGTTAAAATCTTACTTTATCATTAAACAAGTTAACCACGCTTTAATTAATCTAATTGCAATATTAAATCTATCCTTGATTAACAATTAGGGTTTCTATCTAAAAATTAACACCCATTTCATCAAAACAATCCAATATTGTTAAAAGAGACAGATTTAGGCTTTTTAACCATTTTTAACTTATTCCTCGTACTTTTCTGATCATTTTTATGTATATACTTTTCCCATCCGAGTTTTCTAGCAAGAGTTATGATTTTTTTAAGAAAACCCTTTTTTATCGATTTAATTACTAACTTCAGAAAAACGATGGCCGTCTGATTCGTGGTCCGTTGGTCCACTCAGGATCCAACGGTCTAGGATATGCACGCATGTTCTTTGCAATTAAAAGAAATTGAAATACAATACTGCCCTTACCTTCCTTCTCAGACATCGGGGGCAACAAGGTCCTTTCCCTCCCCCTTCCTTTCTTCTTCCTCGCGAGTCTAACTCCGTCCGTGAGCAGGTGCTTGCCCGCGGTCAACCTCCGGGTTGACTCTGAGCATCAGGCTTCCTCAGCCGTCGTGGATTCCGCCGCACCTCCTCTAGTCCCCTCTGAACTCAACAGCGCCCTCAGACTCTCTAGACGTGGCTCAAGTCAACGGGACAGAGGAGCCCCATCTCTGGCAAGGAACTGCTCCAGGTTGGAGGTGTAGGTCGTCATCTTACTCGCAATCAATCCGCGTGCTGACTTGTCCCCTTCTGTCTGGACCCACAAGGGTGATCTCGGCTTCCGCAGAGAGCGTGCAACCCTCTATATATATAGGGATGTCGGCATGGCGTCTGACGCTATTCGGCCATTTAGGGGAACTGTCCCATGCCTGGAAACCAGGGGAAACCAGGGATGATTCAAACCGACTCAGTCTCCCAATTCTATTCGGCATCTCATCTTTCCAAAATGTGGCCAGAGGAGAGAGAGAGAGGGGTGCGAGAAGATTACAGGCTTTTGCTGATCTTTCCTTTCCTGACTCGAGCTAGAAGATGATCCCTTGATCATCCGATCATCATCCAACGGCTCTCACTGAGCGTGACTCCTGCCTAGGCTGGGCCTTGTTTCCAAAACCGATTTTAAATGACATGATAAATTAATTATCCCTTTATTTTTATAAAATCAATAACTCCTTTCTCACTAATCATTTTTCAATAAAATTTTAGAAGAAAGTCTATTATGACTTAATCTACCATTGTATGAAATTTGAGACAAAAACTCGAAAGGAAAAACCCTTTTTCATCATATGAAAGTCAAGGACTTAAAAGGCATATTTTATGCATATTTCCTCTCTCTTAATCTTTATTTTCTTTATTTTGTTTCCTTTTAGCATTAGGAATCTTATGGATACGAAAATCCATCAATGATAACTCAATCTTACCTCTTTCCACTTATTTTCCACATTTATCATTGTCTTCAATTTCTTTCTTAATAAAGAAAATATTTAATTGATCTCTTCTTTTCTTATTGCACTCTTTATGCAACTTTGGACTCCTTGGAACCCAAGGAACCCAAGAGGCACGAAATCCCAAGATGCTACTTCGTCTTTCATCGGTCTTATCCCTACCTGACCCTTGGATAGACTTAGGATTCTAACATAGCACATGCTCAACTCAGAACCCTACCTAATCCTTTATCATCTCACTCTGCATTCTTGGGCTATCTTTTATCCTTCCATAAGGGTCATGGCGACCTGCCTACCTTGGTCGATCCCCATACCGGTTACCTCCATGGTAACACATCCACATGCACATTGAGATGGTTATCTAAGGGTCTATAGGTTCACTCTCATTCCATGTAATCTTCACTTAGCTTCTCAAGATCCTACGAAACCTCCTTAAGTTACCTCAAAACCAACCAAACTGGTAAACTCCCTACCAAAGGGTCGCTCTCCTAGGATGGGAGGAAACTACACCTTTATAACAAAGGTCACAAGCATTCTTAGGGTTTACATCCATATGAGCATGCTTAAACCAACAACTACTAAGGCACAAGCGTACCTACAAAACCATGCTAGGTTGCACTTATTCTCATCCTCAACATTGCATCAACTTAGTTGTGAGGGGTTCATCAAACATACCCTTAACGTAAGGGATTTCCTTTACCTCTACACATGAGGAGTACCATGCTAGAAACTATAGAGACTCAAATCTCATCATGAGCATTGGGTACACTGCTTCCCCTCTTAGGCCTAGGAACCCTAGGTTCTCCTTTGGGTATCCAACTACATGCCCAACCTCTTAACCACGAATCAAGCATGTCCAAGGTATGTCATGTACCTCCATGATCTTTCTACTCGAGCAACGCTTCAGAGTTGGGTCCTCTTCTAGGGCAACCAACTAGGTATAAAGCCTCACCACTGGTTACTTAAACCTCCTCCGGGTCAAAAGCACTCTTCTTCCTATCTCAGAAGGTAAACATCTATACTATAGGCACATACGTACCAGAAGTCTCATCCTCTCTCTAGGGTTTGGTTCCTCTAAAGGCCACTAAGATATTATCATCCTCCATGGATCAGGCATGAGGCAACCACTATCATCTACTTAGGTCGCATCATCCTCAACCCTCTGTCATTCCTCATGTCTCAGAATCTAAGCTTCCAACCTCCTTGTTGGGGTCCTGCTTTCTCTCTCTAGAGCTAATTCCACATCCAACCCTACTACTAGAGGTCCAATCTCCATGAAGGCTCATGCTCACAAGAATACCCCTATGTGGGAGAATCCTATGCTCAACTCATGTTTGGCTCTAGATTATCCATATGCTTATCTCATAAGCCATCCATCATATCCTTCTGGCCTACTGTTCACATTACTGATGTACTCAGGGTGCAATCTATGTCCTACTTGAAACAACCCATAAGGTTTATATAGGTTCTTCTCTAACCTCATCCATGAAGGAGCTATCCTTCGCTCATGCATGACCCTTCCCAGGGTTGGGTTGCCAAAGGTACTCGGTCATCAACTTCTCATGGTTTGTATGGCAGTCCAAAGGCATGTTCATCCAAACACCTAGTCAACCATGACATCTAACTCTTCTCTCTCTAACCTTCACTTAGGGTTAGGGTTGACATCATCCTCAAAGTATGTGCTAGGTCTCTACCTATAATGGAGGTCTCTACCTCCAAGACTAACTCTCTCTACTCACCCTCCTACCAAGGAGGTCTATCCTCAGGTCTCTCCTGAGGGTAATGACAACTTTTGTCATACGACCTAAGCATGTATCTATTCCTTTATGCTAACTCTATTAAGCTTATGTCCATGGCATCTTATTTACATGCTTTTTATTAATTTGATGGAGGATTCCTTAAACCTTATTAACCTTACACATAACTCAAGAGGGTGAGGAAAAGAGAGAAAACCCTAATCCTTAAGGTCCTTAACAGAATTTAAGTCGAGAAGGGATGAACAAGATGAGAGATTCCTAAAGGTATCTTATTTCGATTCATACCCTAAGACTTTGGCCAGACAGTCACACAATCCGGGAGTCCTCGTATTCTAACTAGCGGTGCGGAGGAAAAGCTTGCCAACCCCCAGAAGTGATCCTTTTCTAGACACCTCAGTCTTTCGGGCACTTGACGTGTATTTTATTACGCGCTTAAATGCAAGTATACGCGTCGAGTAATATAGGCCTTGTGAGGCTCGAGTTGAACTCAGGGATACGTGAATTACTGGAGACTTCTACTAACTAATCGCAATCAGCTAGGCCGAATAACAAAGTAGAGTTTTATTGTTGAAATTGAAAAGAAAATAAAAATCAAACAAGAAAACAATCGATTAAAGGTTAATTTAATCAATTAAAAAGGATATCTTTAGGATGGCAGTTTAACCTTGGGTCAACATTGTATTGGGTTTTATATAATTCCCCACACTTCTCTCTCTATCAGGGTAGTGGCCTGCAATGAGAATTACCCACTGTCATGGTGTAATTCACTACTTAGGTTTAGGTTGATACCATCGTCGAAGTAATCATTCCCCTAAACCCAGCGCATTAAGAACGATCTCTCAGTTCCCACCATTAATTTTACAACTCCTTTGTCAAGGGTATTATTAATTAATGTAAGTTTCGTCTCTTTTCAACCGTTACTCCTTCTGTCGAAGTGATTAAGGGCATTAAGTTATTATTATGGTGATCAAGCATAACAATATAAATGGAGAAAATGAACTTATACCACGGATTTGAGAGAGAAAATATGAATTATTGATATAAAAATGTCATATAATGCATTCCCGGGCTACTCCCGGTCCTAAAGATGGAGAGTTTTAGCATCTCATGTTCATCTCACACGAATACATCTTAGAAATGGGGGAATTCATAAGAAAAACGGGAAATAAGTGGGAAAACCCCTGAATGGAGAAGAACTGGTGGATCCTTGGCGTACAGAACGAGCTTCCCCGCCTGTCGGTGGTGGAAATCGTCTTCGGCAGCATTTGAATCACCTAGGATGAGCTTCTTGGCCTCCGTTCTCCTGTCTCTCCTCCTCGGCACTCGTGCAATGCAAAAATGAGATAATCTCCTCGTGTCGGCGGCCGTCATTAGGTATAAGTCCCTAATAAGATCGTCAAATAACAACAGCCGTCCGATCGAGATCAAAACAGATCCAACGCATATCTACCGGCATCGATACCATCGACGCGGGTCGATGGTATCGACCCAGCGGATTAGCGGCAGCTTGCTTTCCTTTCCGTCTGAGTGCCTATGATGAACTCGATACCATCGACTTGGGTGTCGATGGTATCGACTCCTGTAGCGTCGGTTTTGTCTTTTAGCGACGCTGTAGCTCTCCATGTATCGATGGCATTGACTTTCGTCGATGGTATCGACAGCATCCTCGCCAGCAACCTGAAGTGATCTCGATGCCATCGACTTGGGTGTCGATGGTATCGACTCTGTGTTGCTCCTTTCGGCTGGCAACCTGTGGCTTGGTCGATGGTATCGACTTCCGTCGATGGTATCGACGGAAGCAGATACTTGTTTTTCCTAAAATTTCACAACAAGACCAAGTAAATCCACACGAATTATAATAGTATGATAAATAATGCTCAAAATAGTAAAACAAAGGGGATTTGACATAATAAGATGGAAAAGACCGAATTGAGTGACCTATGCAATATTATCCATAAAAATGAGTAATTAGAGCACAAAACACATATGAAATAGGTCTATAAATGCGACTCAAAATCATCGCATCAAACTCCCCTAAGCTTAAACATTGCTCGCCCTCGAGCAACTAATCCTTAGAATAGAATTGCATATGTCAACTAAAAATCAACACACCAACCCACATCCCATGTGACTCCCACTAGACATTCTCAAACCGGCCTTCCCTAATCACAAAACAATAATTACCCTAAAGGTGACAATAATCATCAATAAGAGAAATTATCCTTCAAACCGATGAACACTATCACATAAGGTAGTTAACATAATAAAATTTTCCGATTCAGCATTGGTGCATCTTGTGATCGCCTACACTACGTTGCTCGCCCTAACTACCATCTACATGGAAGTAGTTCTCCTGATAATCATGAATGAGGAGAAGATCACAGTGGCCTACCAATCCGAGCAACGGGTGGATGGAATGGCTGGTTCATGGAAGAATTTGGAAGTATTGCACAGTTTCAATATGCATAAAACAAAATGTCCTAAATGATGCAATTGCACATTGAAAATGCCCTAATGCCTAAAATTGGGTGAAATGATGCATGCACTAACCTTCCACCTTGAAATGAGATGGAAATCTAATTAAGCCACATCATGTACTCAATTTCCTATACTACAAGTGATATCATGTTCCTTTCTCCCTCTTATTCCATTTCCTTCTACATACTCTTTTTTTTTTCTTTTTCTCTATTTTTTTCAGATTTTTAGAATTTTTTTCTCTTTCTTTTAGCCCACATATCCATAATTGCTTAGAGATACATGTGTTAGGCTATTTTCTTCATGATTGGAAATCTTTGCGCTATTTCGAGGGTATGGAACAGTTTTGCTCACTTCTTGAGGAAAAATGATATACATGGTGTACTTATGCATGAACATCATGAAAGTCATGAGTGCAACTACATGGCATGCACCTAAGGGTAATGTGCATGAATCACTATATATATTTTTTTTTATGCAAAAGTATGGAAAATAACAATGCAAGCCCTATCTAAATGCTATGTATACAGAAAGGAATTAAAACTGTACTTTACTTCCAATTCTTTGGTGGATTACGGAAAAATGAAGTGGAATGATCACAAGATTAAGTGACTAAACCTTAGAAAGATATTATGTGTCCCTCCTTACTGACATGTGTGGTAATTCGAAGGGTTCTTTCTCTTACATCCAATTAAGGTCTCATTACCATTTGATTAGGTTAGGCTCAAACAACCATTACTATCCACTTTCATGAGTCAACGGGGGTATGGGTGTGACATATTGCTTCTAAGTTGACATAATCAATCATTTTCATTGGACAAGTTCCCCAAGGACAACCAAGTTAAGCTATTCAAAAGACACAAAAAATTTTAAATTCCCTTGAATTTTCCATGAACAACAGTGAGATGACAACTTTTAAGACATCCACGGTTACACTAGATAGATGTGGATCCTAAACAAAACTAAAAATGCAAGAACAAATAACAAAGCAAAAACTAACAAATGACAAAAGAAAAGATAAAAGATTGAGTTGTTCCAGCCACCCCCCTAAGCTTGAATTTGACTATGGCCTCATAGTCAAAAACCAACTTAAGGGTGGAACAGTGATACCCTGATCAATCTTGCGGAGGCGGAGGTGGGTATTGCGGTGCCGTAGGATCCCAAGATGGATACTCCCCCTGGAAGCTTGGATCATATTGGGTCCTCGACAGAGGCTGTGGATAGCCTCCAAAGTAATCTCGACTCCAGTAATGGTCAAAGAAGGGCTCCTGTTGCGTCTCTATCCACTGCAACCTGTTGTGAATCTGCTCTTGGTTGGCGAGGATGAGACGCTCGTTCTCGAACATAGCTCGCTAATTGTCGAGTAGCCGACTCGTAGTCTCATGAATGCCAGCATACATGGCCAGATGCTGCTGCTGAGTCTGTTGTATATCCTACAGCATGGTGTACATTCCCTGCATGGAGTAGGGATCCTTGGCTGCCTGCGAGGGCTGTGGTGATGGCGGTGGGGGCTGAGATGATGAAGACGCACCTGGGTGCATCCTAGGACACTTCTATGGTGCTACGCGTGCTCGAAGAAGTGTGAAAGCCTCCTCTTCCTCTTCAGCCTCACCTTCTTGCTCGTCATCGCCGCCTTCTTCTTCGGAGGACTCGATGGCTTTGATTGGCCACCGGAAGTATTGTGTGCCCTCGATGTTGAAGGCGTCGTCTGGCAATGAGCTCTCCTGATAAGCTTGGTTGGCGTGGCAATGTGCGTACGCCAACCCGTCCCGGAGAAGAATGAGGTTTGAACGGTGCAAGTGTTGCATGTTCACCTTACTCTTCGTAGAAATCGGAGTCATGGACTGAAAGTTCAGCCCCAAGTAGGACGCCAATTTGGTGACAAGCCCACCAAAATGGATTGGAGCCTTCCTTGTACTCCTTTTCACCGCCAAGACGCGCTGTAGCCAGAACGCCCCCCAGTTGCATTCTTGACGCTTCAGGAGTGCATAGAGGAAGAACATATCACTTTCCTGAAACTTGCTCAAAGCTAGATCACTCTGAGCGAAAAATGTCAAGCTCTACATCCTATGAAGGACCCGGACGAACAGGTGCTCAAAATTTGCTACTGCTAAAAAGGATAAGTCTTTCTTATGTCCATCAGGGCTCTCATGTGGCTTCACCCTTTCCATGGTGCCTCCCAAGAACCTTCATCATCTCATATTCTTTTCGATCTGAGTTCTTTCTTACCTTGGTATAGCATACCCTCATAGGTGACTCAGGACATTTCAGCCTCTCAAAAGTTGAATAGGTTTGGGGCTCATCACATGGCTTGGGTACCTCACATAGTGCTCTAGATCGAACTCATGTAAAACATTATACATCATGTTATCCGGAGGGGTAAGGCTAAACACAATCATCTCCATCAATCCATCTCAAATGGACCCATATATCGGGGACTCAGCTTTCTCAACTGTAGCTTAGAGGGGTCAGATTTTCACATCACATATTCTCCCACACTAAACTGCATGTCAGTCTGCTTTGCATCAGCTCGTGACTCATGTCACCATTGGGCCCTCTCTCAGCCATTGCACGATCAAAGCGACTTCATCTGCACACATTGTGGTTCTTTTCTGACCTTCGCGAGGCCTCCTTCACCAACATCACCTTAATGAAGTGGTGACTGACACAACCTCTCTATAAGACTTCTTGCATCCCGATGAAGGCTATGGTGGTTAACATCACATATTAAGAACTATCTATATGTATCACCCTAAACAAGCACACTTGCTCTCATCAGACCCTCTAGTTTGGATCAAACTAATCATTAGTTCAGGGTGATAGGTAGTACTGACACTGAGTCCTTCAAGTACCTACTTCCACCTTATGGAAGTGAACCTTGGTCGTACCCAAGAACTTTTGAACTCACTACATAGTGTAGTCGAACCATCTCTCTCTGTTATGCAGTTCAAAGGAATCTATCTCTTGACAATACTCCTTTCTTTCTCATGTTATCTAGGTAAGGCGATCTACCATAACCCATATTGCATCTTGACCTTCTGGTTCAAAGGGAGACTTACCACAACATCCATAGTGACGAACTCCCATTCCTTCTCAGGGACTCTTTTATCCTCTATATCGATACACTGGGTTACTAGTGTTCGTCCTTCACCTCCTTCCTTGCATGGCCACCTGCTACATGCAACTTTGTTTTAAGCATCCAGAGTGCTACTCACACTTACTATCTTTGTAGTATCAAGGTATATAATGACCTCCTGTATTGTTATGATTCCTCAAGCTTGATACCTTGGAAACCCTAAACCATTCTCAAAAGGGTTTTATTACCTTCCTTTTACTATATCAAGGACTAAACTGGCTAACCAAACAACCATTAACTTGTTCAACATATCTTGTTTTATTTGTGTGTTAGGCAAAACACATCCTCTTTCCAAACATAGGGTTAGTCGAACAACCTCAACTTCTTCAAGCTTCCAGCTAAACTAGGCAGCTATATCTCAACCAGAGCATTCATTACCACTTCTTATCCTTAGGTATTAGGTAATGTCGAAGACATACACCTCCAAGCATTATACTTATCATCTCATCTCAAACTCTAAGTCTGTCTTCATCAAGAAACTCTGAGCTCATACTAATGGTGATCAAACTCAACCTTGTATCACTTGCAAAATCCACATAGCTCATGCTAAAAACATCCTTATAAGATGACTATGTTATCTCTCTTAGTGTTTGTAAACCATCCATGTATTATTACTTCCACAAAAGTATGTTATCATCTCTATCCTCATACCTTATAGCAACGTTCCAACTTACATCATATTTATCCTTGGTGTATGGCATGCGTACTGTCCTATCTCTCACTCCCATAACAAGAAGAAATAAGCATTTGGCGGCCGTCCAAATACAGAGTTCTTCCCATTCCAGGAGTAGAGATGGTACATCCCACCTTGCTAGTACACCTTTAAGACTAAATTGAAACGTGCAACTTATGTCTCTATTTCTCAGTCATCTTGATATCAAAGTTAGTTTCATGGAAAACTGGTCTGGGACCTACTTGGGTCACCACACAATCCTTGGTCATCTCCTCCAGGTCTGTAGGGTTCCGACACTTTTGGGGTCATCCCTTTTCCCTTATGCATCCTGAGAGTGCCCTACTCATATGCCCTTTGGTTCCCATGAGTTCATGAAGGTGATTAATATCCTAACCCATGGCCCTCAAACAATGATAGTTGTTACCTCTCGACCTTATGGTCATGTGCATCTAGGGAATTAGGCTACTTCGTCTTTCATCGGTCTTATCCCTACCTGACCCTTGGATAGACTTTGGATTCTAACATAGCACATGCTCAACTCAGAACCCTACCTAATCCTTCATCATCTCTCTCTGCATTCTTGGGCTGTCTTTTATCCTTCCATAAGGGTCATGGCGACCTGCCTACCTTGGTCGATCCCCATACCGGTTACCTCCACGGTAACACATCCACATGCACATAGAGATGGTTATCTAAGGGTCTATAGGTTCACTCTCATGCCATGTAATCTTCACTTAGCTTCTCAAGATCCTACGAAAACTCCTTAAGTTACCTAAAAACCAACCAAACTGGTAAACTCCCTACCAAAGGGTCGCTCTCCCAGGATGGGAGGAAACTACACCTTTATAACAAAGGTCACAAGCATTCTTAGGGTTTACATCCATATGAGCATGCTTAAACCAACAACTACTAAGGCACAAGCGTACCTACAAAACCATGCTAGGTTGCACTTATTCTCATCCTCAACATTGCATCAACTTAGTTGTGAGGGGTTCATCAAACATACCCTTAACGTAAGGGATTTCCTTTACCTCTACACATGAGGAGTACCATGCTAGAAACTATAGAGACTCAAATCTCATCATGAGCATTGGGTACACTACTTCCCCTCTTAGGCCTAGGAACCCTAGGTTCTCCTTTGGGTATCCAACTACATGCCCAACCTCTTAACCACGAATCAAGCATGTCCAAGGTATGTCATGTACCTCCATGATCTTTCTACTCGAGCAACGCTTCAGAGTTGGGTCCTCTTCCAGGGCAACCAACTAGGTATAAAGCCTCACCACTGGTTACTTAAACCTCCTCAGGGTCAAAAGCACTCTTCTTCCTATCTCAGAAGGTAAACATCTATACTATAGGCACATACGTACCAGAAGTCTCATCCTCTCTCTAGGGTTTGGTTCCTCTAAAGGCCACTAAGATATTATCATCCTCCATGGATCAGGCACGAGGCAACCACTATCATCTACTTAGGTCGCATCATCCTCAACCCTCTGTCGTTCCTCATGTCTCAGAATCTAAGCTTCCAACCTCCTTGTCGGGGTCCTGCTTTCTCTCTCTAGAGCTAATTCCACATCCAACCCTACTACTAGAGGTCCTCTCTCCATGAAGGCTCATGCTCACAATCATACCCCTATGTGGGAGAATCCTATGCTCAACTCATATTTGGCTCTAGATTATCCATATGCTTATCACATAAGCCATCCATCATATCCTTCTGGCCTACTGTTCACATTACCGATGTACTCAGGGTGCAATCTATGTCCTACTTGCAACAACCCATAAGGTTTATATAGGTTCTTCTCTAACCTCATCCATGAAGGAGCTATCCTTCACTCAGGCATCACCCTTCCCAGGGTTGGGTTGCCAAAGGTACTCGGTCATCAACTTCTCATGGTTTGTATGGCAGTCCAAAGGCATGTTCATCCAAACACCTAGTCAACCATGACATCTAACTCTTCTCTCTCTAACCTTCACTTAGGGTTAGGGTTGACATCATCCTCAAAGGATGTGCTAGGTCTCTACCTATAATGGAGGTCTCTACCTCCAAGACTAACTCTCTCTACTCACCCTCCTACCAAGGAGGTCTATCCTCAGGTCTCTCCTGAGGGTAATGACAACTTGTGTCATACGACCTAAGCATGTATCTATTCCTTTATGCTTACTCTATTAAGCTTATGTCCATGACATCTTATTTACATGCTTTTTATTACTTTGATGGAGGATTCCTTAGTCCTTATCAACCTGACACATAACTCAAGAGGGTGAGGAAAAGAGAGAAAACCCTAATCCTTAAGGTCCTTAATAGAATTTGAGTCGAGAAGGGATGAACAAGATGAGAATTTCTAAAGGTATCTTATTTCGATTCATACCCTAAGACTTTGGACAGGCAGTCACACAATCCGGGAGTCCTCGTATTCCGACTAGCGATGCGGAGGAAAATCTTGCCAGCCCCCGGAAGTGATCCTTTTCTAGACACCTCAGTCTTTCGGGCACTTGACGTGTATTTTATTACGTGCTTAAACGCAAGTATACGCGTCGAGTAATATAGGACTTGTGAGGCTCGAGTTGAACTCAGGGATACGTGAATTACTGGAGACTTCTACTAACTAATCACAATCAGCTAGGCCAAATAACAAAGTAGAGTTTTGTTGTTGAAATTGAAAAGAAAATAAAAATCAAACAAGAAAACAATCGATTAAAGGTTAATTTAATCAATTCAAAAGGATATCTTTAGGATGGCGGTTTCACCTCGGGTCAACATTGTATTGGGTTTTATATAATTCCCCACACTTCTCTCTCTATCCGGGTAGTGGCCTGAAATGAGAATTACCCATTGTCATGGTGTAATCCACTACTTAGGTTTAGGTTGATACCACCATCATAGTAATCATTCCCCTAAACCCAGCGCATTAAGAACGATCTCTCAGTTCCTACCATTAATTTTACAATTCCTTTGTCAAGGGTTTTATTAATTAATGTAAGTTTCGTCTCTTTTCAACCGTTACTCCTATTGTCGAAGTGATTAAGGGCATTAAGTTATTATTTTGGTGATAAAGCATAACAATATAAATGGAGAAAACGAACTTATACCACGGATTTGAGAGAGAAAATATGAATTATTGATATAAAAATGTCATACAATGCATTCCCGGGCTACTCCCGGTCCTAAAGATGGAGGTTTTTAGCCTCTCATGTTCATCTCACACGAATACATCTTAGAAATGGGGGTATTCATAAGAAAAACGGGAAATAAGTGGGAAAGCCCTTAAACAGAGAAGAACCGGTGGATCCTTGGCGTAGAGAACGAGCTTCCCCGCCTGTCGGTGGTGGAAATCATCTTCGGCAGCGTCTGAATCACCCTGGATGAGCTTCTTGGCCTCCGTTCTCCTTTCTCTCCTCCTCGGCACTCGTGCAAATGCAAAAATGAGATAATCCCCTCGTGCCGGCAGCCGTCATTAGGTATAAGTCCCTAATTAGATCGTCAAATAACAAATGTCATCCGATCGAGATCAAAACAGATCCAACGCATATCTGCCGACGTCGATACCATCGACGTGGGTCGATGGTATTGACCCAGCGGATTAGCGGCAGCTTGCTTTCCTTTCCGTCTGAGTGCCTGTGATGAACTCGATACCATCGACTTGGGTGTCGATGGTATCGACTCCTATAGCGTCGGTTTTGTCTTTTAGCGACGTTGTAGCTCTCCATGTGTCGATGGCATCAACTTTCGTTGATGGTATCGATAGCATCCTCATCAGCAACCTGAAGTGATCTCGATGCCATCGACTTGGGTGTCGATGGTATCGACTTTGTGTTGCTCCTTTCGGCTGGCAACCTGTGGCTTGGTCAATGGTATCGACTTCCGTCGATGGTATCGACGGAAGCAGATACTTGTTTTTCCTGAAATTTCACAACAAGACCAAGTAAATCCACACGAATTATAATAGTATGATAAATAATGCTCAAAATAGTAAAAGAAAAAGTATTTTACATAATAAGATGGAAAAGACAGAATTGAGTGAATTATGCAATATTATCCATAAAAATGAGTAATTAGAGCACAAAACACATATGAAATAGGTCTATAAATGCGACTCAAAATCATCGCATCAAACTCCCCTAAGCTTAAACATTGCTCGCCCTCGAGCAACTAATCCTTAGAATAGAATTGCAAATGTCAACTAAAAATCAACACACCAACCCACATCCCATGTGACTCCCACAGGACATTCTCAAACCGGCCTTCCCTAATCACAGAACAGTAATTACCCTAAAGGTGACAATAATCATCAATAAGAGAAATTATCCTTCAAACTGATGAACACTATCACATAAGGTAGTTAACATAATAAAATTCGTCGATTCAGCATTGGTGCATCTTGTGATCGCCTACACTACGTTGCTCGCCCTAACTACCATCTACATGGAAGTAGTTCTCCTGATAATCATGAATGAGGAGAAGATCACGGTGGCCTACCAATCCGAGCAACGGGTGGATGGAATGGGTGGTTCATGGAAGAATTTGGAAGTATTGCACAGTTTCAATATGCATAAAACAAAATGTCCTAAATGATGCAATTGCACATTGAAAATGCCCTAATGCCTAAAATTGGGTGAAATGATGCATGCACTAACCTTCCACCTCGAAATGAGATGGAAATCTAATTAAGCCACATCATGTACTCAATTTCCTGTACCGCAAGTGATGTCATGTTCCTTGCTCCCTCTTATTCCATTTCCTTCTACATACTCTTTTTTTTTCTTTTTCTCTATTTTTTTCAGATTTTTAGATTTTTTTTCTCTTTCTTTAAGCCCACATATCCATAATTGCTTAGAGATACATGTGTTAGGCTATTTTCTTCATGATTGGAAATCTTTGCGCTATTTCGAGGGTATGGAACAGTTTCGCTCACTTCTTGAGGAAAAATGATATACATGGTGTACTTATGCATGAAAATCATGAAAGTCATGAGTGCAACTACATGGCATGCACCTAAGGGTAATGTGCATGAATCACTATATATTTTTTTCTTTTTATGCAAAAGTATGGAAAATAACAATGCAAGTCCTATCTAAATGCTATGCATACAGAAAGGAATTAAAACTGTACTTTACTTCCAATTCTTTGGTGGATTACGGAAAAATGAATTGGAATGATCACAAGATTAATTGACTGAACCTTAGAAAGATATTATGTGTCCCTCCTTACTGACATGTGTGGTAGTTCGAAGGGTTCTTTCTCTTACATCCAATTAAGGTCTCATTACCATTTGATTAGGTTAGGCTCAAACAACCATTACTATCCACTTTCATGAGTCAACGGGGGTATGGGTGTGACATATTGCTTCAAAGTTGACATAATCAATCATTTTCATAGAACAAGTTCCCCAAGGACAACCAAGTTAAGCTATCCAAAAGACACAAAAAAATTTAAATTTCCTTAAATTTTCCATGAACAACAGCGAGATGACAACTTTTAAGACATCCACGGTTACACTAGATAGATGTGGATCCTAAACAAAACTAAAAATGCAAGAACAAATAACAAAGCAAAAACTAACAAATGATAAAAGAAAAGATAAAAGATTGAGTTGTTCCAGCCACCCCCCTAAGCTTGAATTCGACTATGGCCTCATAGTCAAAAACCAACTTAAGGGTGGAATAGTGATACCCTGATCAATCTTGCGGAAGCGGAGGTGGGTATCGCAGTGCCGTAGGATCCCAAAATGGGTACTCCCCCTGGAAGCTTGGATCATATTGGGTCCTCAGCGGAGGCTGTGGATAGCCTCCAAAGTAATCTCGACTCCAGTAATGGTCGAAGAAGGGCTCCTGTTGCGTCTCTATCTGCTGCAACCTGTTGTGAATCTCCTCTTGGTTGGTGAGGATGAGACGCTCGTTCTCGAACATAGCCCGCTCATTGTCGAGTAGCTGGCTCGTAGTCTCATGAATGCCCACATACATGGCCAGATGTTGCTGCTGAGTCTGTTGTATATCCTGCAGCATGGTGTACATTCCCTGCATGGAGTAGGGATCCTCGGCTGCCTGCGAGGGCTGTGGTGATGGCAGTGGGGGCTGAGATGATGAAGACACACCCGGGTGCATCCTAGGACGCTTCCGTGGTGCTATACGTGCTCAAAGAGGTGTGAAAGCCTCCTCTTCCTCTTCAGCATCGCCTTCTTGCTCGTCATCGCCGCCTTCTTCTTTGGAGGACTCGATGGCTATGATTGGCCACCAGAAGTGTTGTGTGCCCTCGATGTTGAAGACGTCGTCCAGAAATGAGCTCTCCTGATAAGCTTGGTTGACGTGGCAATGTGCGTACGCCAACCCGTCCCGGAGAAGAATGAGGTTTGAACGGTGCAAGTGTTGCACGTTCACCTTACTCTTCGTAGAAATCGGAGTCATGGACTGAAAGTTCAGCCCCAAGTAGGACGCCAATTTGGTGACAAGCCCACCAAAATGGATTGGAGCCTTCCTTGTACTCCTTTTCACCGCCAAGACACGCTGTAGCCAGAACGCCCCCCAGTTGCATTCTTGACGCTTCAGGAGTGCATAGAGGAAGAACAGATCACTCTCCTGAAACTTGCTCAAAGCTAGATCACTCTGAGCGAAGAATGTCAAGCTCAAAATCCTATGAAGGACCCGGATGAACGGGTGCTCAAAATCTGCTACTGCTGCATTATGGTAGCTCACAGTCTTTCCTGCCGGCACTATAACTAGCTCGGTGAAGATCTTTGCATAGTCGATGCGGGCATCTGGGCATCGGTGATCGTTGCAGCCGTGGTTCCAGTTGAAGATGTCGTTGAACTGGTCCAACGTGATGTTGTAATCATTGTTGAAGAGTCGGAAGGACACCCTTCCCTTGATCCACTCCCGGTCTGATGCTACCACGTCGTTGGGTACTAAGCAGACGTCGAGGGACGCCATGAACTCCTCCACCAGTTCCTTGTAGGTGGGCCATTCGCTGAAAAATGGTTGCCCATCCGCATGATATTCCAGCTGATCAAGACGGCGGCCGGTGTGTCGTGCTTGCCCGGCCAACACATAGGCCTAGTTGGCCTCGAACCCCAGCTCTTGGAGCATATTCCGACCCACATAGCGGGTTGGCTCGAACTTCTGCTTCATAAGCTCTTCATAGACCTTCCTCATCTCCGCGGAAGGATGAACTAGGCGTGGACGAGGGACGGAAGCGGTCGGGGGAGGAACAAACTCCTCAATCTCCATGGGATTTGCACGCGAGGAAGAAGTTGCGGCAACATGCACCATGGTTGCGAGAAGATGGGATTAGAAGAATAGAGCTCGGTGAAGATGGAGAAGAAATTCTCCGCTCGGTGCAGATCCTCGCTCGATATCGCTTCTCTTCAGTCTTGAAGGGCTCAGGGGAGTGCTCGGCGCAAAGGAGGAGTTTGCTCTGAAGGTGTGACGTCAAATGACGTTGCAACTCTCCTTAAATAGACTTGGTCGGCGCCACTATTGACCCATCGATACCATCGACGCGGGTTGATGGTATCGACACGTCTCGCTGGTATCTGCCTCCCTTGCGAGTATCGACGGCTGACGTTTGCTGGATCGAGAAACCCGGATTGCTGACGGGTCGATACCATCAAAGGAAATTGATGGTATCGACGCAACACCCGGATCGCCGACGTGGCTGTTGCGATTTTCGTCGATGTCTGTGTGCGGATCGGTGACATGGCCATCGATACCATCGACTGGGGTCGATGGTATCGACTTGCTTTTATTGCGACACCGTCGTTTTGTTGCATTCAACCTGTGATGATGTTGATACCATCGACGAGGCCGTCGATGGTATCGAGTTGACTGAGCAAAATTCGTCTGAACTTCTCCAGAGATCTCGATGGTATCGACTGGGGTGTCGATACCATCGACACTTTTATTGTGACCTTCCTGTGACCATGTCGATACCATCGACTTGGCCGTCGATGGTATCGACACAGTGTGATTTTTGCTGGTGTCAACCTGAACCCATGTCGATACCATCGACGGGTGTGTCGATGGTATTGACCCTTCCTGTGCCTGCACATTTAACAAACGGATCAAGGTATCTTCTATAAACTAAAACTTGAATGAAATAAAAGCAATCTACGCCTAAAATTAAACTATCCTAATGTACCATTGGTTGGGTTGCCTCCCAACAAGCGCCCTTCTTTAGCGTCTTAGGCTAGACGTCTTCCCATCATCTCATTCATTCACAAGTGAAATGAGTTTGACCTCATTCACTTTTCACTTGTAGTTTTCACCACAATACAACTTTAAGCGCTGCCCATTCACCAAGAACGTGGCATGTCCATCACGCACAAGAATCGCCCCGTGCGATCTCACTTCTTCCACCTCGAAGGGTCCACTCTACTGAGATTTCAGCTTCCCGGGATGCAATTTGAGATGGGAGTTAAATAGAAGAACACTATCTCCCTTCTTGAACGTGCACAACTCAATATGGCGATCGTGGATCAGATTTGTGCGCTCCTTATAGATACACGCATTCTCATATGCCGTCATGCGTAATTCATCCAATTCATTTAGATCGAACATTCTTTTTCTCCCGGCTTCATCATAACGCAAGTTCAGCCTTCTTAGTGCCCAATGGGCCTTGTGCTCCAGCTCCACAGGAAGATGACAAGCCCGTCCATATGCCAACCTAAAAGGTGTGGTGCCTATAGGTGTTTTGTATGCCGTTCTATACGCCCAAAGTGCGTACAGTAGCAATGCACTCCAATTTTTCCTCGTGGATGCCAAGGTCCATTCTAGAATCTTCTTGATCTCTCGATTTCATACCTCCACTTGGCCTTGCGTCTGTGGATGATATGGGGTGCCGATGTTGTGCTTCACTCCATATTTCTTCAAAAGTGTCGCAAATTTCTGATTTCGAAAGTGTGTGCCTCCGTCACTTATGATCATTCGGGGTATCCCGAACCTGCAGAAAATGTTCTCCTTGACAAACCTGCACACTAAATTCGAATCATTAGTCCTTGTGGGGATTGCTTCTACCCACTTCGACACATAATCAACAGCAAGCAAGATATATAAATTTGAATTTGAGGACACAAAGGGTCCCATAAAGTCTATACCCCATAGGTCAAATACCTCAACTTCCTGAAATACATTCAGGGTCATTTCTTGTCTCCTTGGGATGTTACCTGCTCTTTGACACGGGTCACATTGCCTCACAAAATCATAGGCATCCCGGAATAAAGTGGGCCAATAAAGGCCGCTCTCCAACACTTTGGCTGCAGTCCGTGAACTAGCATGGTGTCCTCCCATAGGCGACGCATGGCAATGGTGGAGAACACTCTCGTACTCCACCTCCGGCACACACCTGCAAAGAATACCATCCCTGCACTGCTTCAAGAGAATCGGTTCATCCCAAAAATAATATCTCAACGAATGAAAGAATTTCTTTTTCTCTTGATAGGACCAATCTTCCAGGATGATCCCGCAAGCCAAATAGTTAACAATTTCCGCAAACCATGGTTCTTTAGAATCAATTTTTAAAAGTTGCTCATCGGGGAATGTCTCACTTATGGGTATGTGCAAACCTTGTTCATCTACCCTCTCTAACCTACACAAGTGGTCAGCCACCACATTTTCAATTCCCGACTTGTCCTTGATTTCAATATCGAATTCTTGTAACAGCAAAATCCACCTACTCAGTCTAGGCCTCGCATCCTTTTTCTCCATCAAATACTTTATCGCAACGTGATCAGTCCACACAACTACCTTAGAACCCACTAGGTACTGCCGAAATTTTTCAAAGGCAAACACGAAGGCAAGTAACTCCTTTTCTGTAGTTGTGTAGTTCAATTGAGCATCATTAAGCGTTTTGGAGGCATAGAAAATCACAGCAGGCTTATTATCTACCCTTTGCCCCAAAACGGCTCCCATAGCATAATCAGAAGCATCACACATCAACTCGAATGGCTTTGTCCAATCTGGTGTTTGAACAACTGGAGACGAAATCAACTTTTCTTTCAAAACCTCGAATGTGTGAAGACATTTCTCATTGAAATCAAAAACTGCATCTTTTTCCAACAATTCGGATAAAGGTTTTGCGATTTTAGAAAAATCCTTGATAAATCGTCGATAAAACCCGGCGTGTCCTAAAAAGCTTCTCACCCCTTTTACAGAATTTGGTGGGGTAGCTTAGAAATGACCTCAATTTTTACGGGGTCCACCTCAAGACCCTTGCTAGACACCTTGTGTCCTAGCACAATTCCTTCCATCACCATGATGTGACATTTCTCCCAATTGAGGACCAAGTGTGTGTCCTCACACCTCTGCAGCACTTCGTCTAAATTATAAAGACACTCATCAAAAGACGCTCCATACACCAAAAAGTCATCCATGAAAACTTCAAGACACCGCTCTACCATGTCATAGAATATGGCGAGCATGCAACATTGAAAAGTCCTTGGCGCATTGCATAAACCAAACATCATACGTCGGTAGGCAAAAGTCCCATAGGGACATGTGAACGTAGACTTCTCTTGATCCAAAGGATCAATAGAAATCTAGTTGTACCCCGAATAGCCATCTAGAAAACAAAAATGCGACCGACCGACATATATTCCAAAATTTTGATTGATAAATGGAAATGGAAAATGATCTTTAAGAGTTGTGGCATTCAATCGGCGGTAGTCAATGCAAACATGCCACCTGGTTACCAATCGGGTGGTGACAGGTTCATTCAAGAGATTTTTAGTGACAGTGATTCCCCCCTTTTTAGGGACTACCTGTGTGGGACTCACCCACGTCGAATCTGATATGGCATAAATGATCCTTGTAGCCAGAAGCTTTATGACTTCCTTCTTCACAACCTCCATCATGCTCGGATTTAGACGTCTTTGAGGCTGAATGACTGGCTTGGCTCCCTCCTCAAGTCTAATCTTGTGTTGGCAAAGTGTAGTGGAGATCCCCTTGATGTCTGCCATAGACCACCCAAAAGCTCCACGGTCGTTCTTGAGCACTATCAGTAGTTGCTCCTCCTCATCCGCACTCAAGTATGCAGATACAATCACTGATAACTTGTCCTTCTCAGCTAGAAAGACGTACTTCAGATAAGGGGGCAATGGCTTCAACTCCAGATCAGGTGGGAAAATAAGAGATGATTGTAGCGGTGGGGGAAGTGTACCCAAATCTTCATAGTGCCTTGTGTAGAAACATGGAAGCATTTGAAGCATTTTGGCGCACTCCTTGAGTGAAGTACTCCGCATCCAATCATATGTGACATTTAAAAAACATGCCTCCAAAGGCAATTCTGGATATACATCAAAAACTGAAGTAATCGCATCATCCTCCCACGACGGTGGAATGTCCTCATTCTCATCATTTGGAAACCCAACAGCTTTGCATAGAGAGACAACTTTAGTTTTCTCCATAATGTCCACAGCTAAGGTCCCATTATCTATCTTGCTCACCACATGAGCCATATCCAAGAATGGCTTCCCAAGACAAAGTGAGATATTGTGTTCCACATGCTTCACCATGTTGCACTGCGCTTTTGCTTTAGTAGATGTATTGCTAGTGGGCATGACCATCTCAAAGCGATCATCCGCAATGCCCAAGGTCAAGCGACCTCTCCCCATTTCCAAGATCATATCAGCTGTAGCTTGGAATGGGCGACCAAGAAGCAACTCATTTCCATGCTCGTCCTGCATTTCCATAACAACGAAATTAGCCGGAAAAACAAAATGGTCTACCTTTACCAATACATCCTCGCAGATTACATACGATTTCACCACAGAATTATCGACCAATTGGATAGTCATGTTGCTTGGCCTTGATTCCTTTAATCCCAGCTTCTTGAATGTAGAAAGGGGCATCAAATTGATGCTTGCCCCAGAATCACAAAGTGCCTCTCCAAATTTGAACTTCCCGATAAAACAAGAAATATTGAAACAACCGGTCTTTTTGGCGGAAAAGTGCCCATAATAAAAGCACTCACTTGCTCCTTCAATACCACGACCTTAGTGTCGGGTATTTTCCTCTTCTTGGTGATTACACCTTTAAGAAACTTCCCATAAGACGGAATTTGCTCAATTGCCTCTAACAAAGGAATATTCACTGATAACTTCCTAAAGCTATCCAGAAATTTCATGAATTGTGCATCCACCTTCCTTGCTTTTGCACTATTGGGATAGCGGACCGGAACAGTATGTGCCCTTTGATGAGGTGGCACATGGGGAGTCAACTTCTGTGGTTCCTCCTCAGTAGCATGTTCTTTTTTGTCCTCCACAGCTATATCCTCAGCTTGCCCAGTGACAGGTGTAGGCTGCTCCTTGGTGGTTGCATCTTCAACTTTGTCTTGTGGTGTGCTTGTGTCATCTGCCCTTGGATTCAACACTTTCTTACCGCTCCTCAGTAGGATGGCCTTAGCCTGTTGGTTTCCCCGGGGAACATTGGTGTTCCCCGGAAAACCCGGATGTGCCGACTTCTTCAAGCTCGCAATCTCGACTGCCATCTGTGCCATGGAAGTCTCTATGGTTCTCATTTGAGCCCCGTGGCTCTGCAAAGTCTGCCCAAACTGGTTCATGTATTCATCCTGTTGCTTTATTTGCTACCCAAAAGTGTTCATTAACTCTTGATTTTGCTTAATGACTTGATTGAGCAACTCCGTGCTCTTGTCCTCTGTGACCGGTGCAGGCTTGGCGTCCGGATCCTGCAAAAAATTGTTTGGATCCTTCCATGAAAATTTCTTGTCCTTTTGCCATGAGTAATCATTATTCCTGTACCCTTGTTGTTGCCTAATGTACTTGACATGAGCCTCATCCTTGAACTCATTGTCTTCCTTCTGCAGCAACTTCTTTGCGAGAAGATCCATCTTCTCGTTCAGCTCTCTCATTGCCTTTGACTCACTGGCAACTCTTGCTTGCTCAACTGGGCCTCTTTGTCTTTCTCCCCAGGATTGCTTTCGTGCCATGTTCTTCAGTATTTCCCAGCATCTAGTATCAGTGTTATTTAAGAAAAATCCGGAACCGGCCGAGTCCAAGTTGCTTCTATCATGCTCGGAGAGAGCAAAATAAAAGATCTTCACATGTGTCTCCTTGTCCAGTCCATGATGTGGACATCTCCTCAACATGACCTGGAATCGCTCCCAAGTCTCAGAATAGGTTTCACTCGCCTGTTGGGTGAAATTGTGGATCTTCCGAATCATGTCATTGGTCTTCTCAAGAGGGAAGAACCTCTCGAAGAAAACCTCCACCATATGATTCCATGATTCGACAAACTCATCATCGAGGTTATGCAGCCACTCTCGCACTGCTCCTGCCAATGAACTTGGGAATAACTTGAGATACAACGCATCTTGTGGAAATTGATCTATCTTCACCATATCACAGTTATCCACGAACTGGCTGATGTGTGCCACCGGATCTTCATTTTTCATCCCATGAAATGCGTTGGATTTGACCAAGTTAATCAGTGTCGGTTCGATCTTGTATGTCGGTGTGTTGATCGCCTGCTTCTTTATGGGCCCCTTTGATGCTGAGGAAGAAGACGCCTTGATCTTCTCCCATATTGTTTGTGCTTCAGCCATTTCTTCTACTTGTTCTTGCTCAGATCCAGAATCTATGTAGCTTTGGTGCTCTTGCTCGTAGAAGTCCTCGTCCTCTGGTCCCGCAGATGGAACCTTAGGTGTACGATTCACGTAGTCTCTACTACATGTGTGCACCATGCAAAGTACCTGAAATATGAAAATAGGGGTTCATTACAATGCTTTGAACGAGTAAACACCAGTGTAGAGAAATATAGGAATTTTTAAAATTGTTTTAAAATAATAAAAAAAATGTGGCCTAGAGTGGCTGCTCTTAGCACTTCAAAGTGCCAATACTTCGTCGTATCCCCGGCAACGACGCCAAAAACTTGACGTATATTTTATTACGCACTTAAACGCAAGTATACACGTCGAGTAATATAGGCCTTGTGAGGCCCGAGTCGAACTCAGGGATACGTGAATTACTGGAGACTTCTACTAACTAATCGCAATCAGCTAGGCCGAATAACAAAGTAGAGTTTTGTTGTTGAAAGTGAAAAGAAAATAAAAATCAAACAAGAAAACAATCGATTAAAGGTTAATTTAATCAATTCAAAAGGATATCTTTAGGATGGCGGTTTCACCTCGGGTCAACATTGTATTGGGTTTTATATAATTCCCCACACTTCTCTCTCTCTCCGGGTAGTGGCCTGAAATGAGAATTACCCACTGTCATGGTGTAATCCACTACTTAGGTTTTGGTTGATTCCACCGTCGTAGTAATCATTCCCCTAAACCCAACGCATTAAGAACGATCTCTCAGTTCCCACCATTAATTTTACAACTCCTTTGTCAAGGGTTTTATTAATTAATGTAAGTTTTGTCTCTTTTCAACTGTTACTCCTTCTGTCGAAGTGATTAAGGGCATTAAGTTATTAATATGGTGATCAAGCATAACAATATAAATGGAGAAAACAAACTTATACCACAGATTTTAGAGAGAAAATATGAATTATTGATATAAAAATGTCATACAATGCATTCACGGGCTACTCCCGGTCCTAAAGATGGAGGGTTTTAGCCTCTCATATTCATCTCACACGAATACATCTTAGAAATGGGGGAATTCATAAGAAAAACGGGAAATAAGTGGGAAAACCCCTGAACGGAGAAGAACCGGTGGATCCTTGGCGTAGATAATGAGCTTCCTCGCCTGTCGGTGGTGGAAATCGTCTTCGGCAGCGTCCGAATTACCCGGGATGAGCTTCTTGGCCTCCGTTCTCCTTTCTCTCCTCCTCGGCACCCGTGCAATGCAAAAATGAGATAATCCCCTCGTGTCGGCGGCCGTCATTAGGTATATGTCCCTAATTAGGTCGTCAAATAACAACAACCATCCGATCGAGATCAAAACAGATCAAACGCATATCTGCCGGCGTCGATACCATCGACGCGGGTCAATGGTATCGACCCAGTAGATTAGCGGCAGCTTGCTTTCCTTTCCGTCTGAGTGCCTGTGATGAACTCGATACCATCGACTTGGGTGTCGATGGTATCGACTTCTGTAGCATCGGTTTTGTCTTTTAGCGATGTTGTAGCTCTCCATGTGTCGATGGCATCGACTTTCGTCGATGGTATCGACAACATCCTCGCCAGCAACCTGAAGTGATCTCGATGCCATCGACTTGGGTGTCGATGGTATCAACTCTTTGTTGCTCCTTTCGGCTGGCAACCTGTGGCTTGGTCGATGGTATCGACTTCCGACGATGGTATCGACGGAAGCAGATACTTGTTTTTCCTGAAATTTCACAACAAGACCAAGTAAATCCACACGAATTATAATAGTATGATAAATAATGCTCAAAATAGTAAAACAAAGGGGATTTGACATAATAAGATGGCAAAGACCGAATTGATTGGATTATGCAATATTATCCATAAAAATGAGTAATTAGAGCACAAAACACTTATGAAAAAGGTCTATAAATGCGACTCAAAATCATCGCATCAGCACTCCTCTAATAACTCCCTCGGTTCTATGGAATTTGTAAAATTTAATAATTATTGATGATTAGATGGAGAACCTATGCTCTGATACCAATTGTAACGACCCCGCCTCTTGGTAACCCCCAATTAAGGGAGACCTGAAGGTTGGAATCATTAATCAATTTACAGGATCAAAGGTTCAACATATAATCAACAATAATTATAAAATTCTACTAAACTAGAATTGGGTACAAAAATTAAAACTTTTACTTACCTTTATAAAACTGGGAAATCAAACTATCCACAGCTTGAATTACTCTATCTAATCCTCCTTGCACTTTATTTCTTATTTTCATGATGTGTCACTTTTCTGTTTGTGATTTTCATGATGTTACCTAAAATTTCGACAAATAAAACATCGATCAGCAATTGCTGGTATGTGGAGGCAACCAAAATTTCACAATTAGGTATAACAATTTAAGTATTGCAATCAAGGTAATTAACAAGTCAATTTACATTTTCCATGTGACAATCCCCACCGCTTTTACCTTAACCCTGGATTTGACGGATTTGACTTAAGGCCACCTTCTCAATCCCGAGCTTGGTGCTTGGGAGTCACCTCTCATGGTTCTCCTTAGTCTTGCCTCATCGGCCACCTTCTCATTCCCGAGCTTGGTGTCTAGGGTCACCTCTCATGATGCCCATTGGTCTACCCTCCTGGGCCTGAACTTTATGGCATCTTTCATCAGGGTGGCATGTAGGTGCAGGATTTACACATATATATTAAACGGTGATAGTCATAGTCACTTTATAATTGCCATATGAACATCCAAATAGTTTAGTTGTATTCAATGTGATTAAACATCTGGGAATCTCTCAGGAAACTAAAGCGGTTACTCATATTTAACCACATACATGTTATTGAAAACTTGAATGCAGAAGTAACTTAATCAATCAGGAAATCAAGCAAGTACACACACAATCTCCTGAAAAGGCATTCAATTTCTCTATTATTAATCATGTCATCATGACTCATTAACTCTAAGGGTTTCCTAGGTTATTTGCCCTTTTTAGGTTTTTGGACTATAATTCGGTTTTATTTCCTTTTTATTGCTTTTTACCTTTCTTTTAGAAAATATCCATCATACCCTAATTATCTTTTTGTATTTTCCATTAAGATCTTTAAGATTCAGTTTTGACCACAAAACCCTAATTTCCATATTACTATATCTTTTCTCCCCTTTTTTTCCTCACTTTAGGGTTTCTAAGGGTTTTAATTACAACATTAGGTTTAAAACCCTAATTCTTGCAATTCCATCATCAAAACAGGTTAAAATCTAACTCTATCATTAAACAAGTTAACCACGCTTGAATTAATCTAATTACAATATTAAATCTATCCTTGATTAACAATTAGGGTTTCTATCTACAAATTAACACCCTTTTCATCAAAAAATCCAATTTTGTTAAAAGAGATAGATTTAGGATTTTAAACCATTTTTAACTTATTCCTCGTATTTTTCTGATCATTTTTTATGTATATACTTTTCCCATCCGAGTTTTCTAGTAAGAGTTATGATTTTTGTAAGAAAACCCTTTTTTTATCGATTTAGTTACTAACTTCAGAAAAACGATCGTCGTCTGATTCGTGGTCCGTTGGACCACTCAGGATCCAACGGTCTAGGATATGCGTGCCTGTTCTTTTTTATTAAAAGAAAGTGAAATACAAAACTGCCCTTACCTTCCTTCTCAGACATCGGGGGCAACAAGGTCCTTTCCCTCCCCCTTCCTTTCTTCTTCCTCGCGAGTCTAACTCCATCCGTGAACAGGTGCTTACCCGTGGTCAACCTCTGGGTTGACTTTGAGCATCAGGCTTCCTCAGCCGTCGTGGATTCCGCCGCACCTCCTCTGGTCCCCTCTGAACTCAACGGCGCCCTCAAACTCTCTAGACGTGGCTCAAGTCAACGGGACGGAGGAGCCCCATCTCCGGCGAGGAACTGCTCCAGGTTGGAGGTGCAGGTCGTCATCTTACTCATAATCAATCCACGAGTTGACTTGTCCCCTTCCGTCCGGACCCAAAGGGGTGATCTCAGCTTCCGTAGAGGGCGTGCAACCCTCTATATATATAGGGAGGTCAGCATGGCGTCTGATGCTATTCGGCCATTTAGGGGAAATTGTCCCACGCCTGGAAACTAGGGGAAACCAGGTTTGATTCAAACCGACTCAGTCTTCCGATTCTATTGGGCATCTCATCTTTCCAAAATGTGGTCTGAGGAGAGAGAGAGGGGTGCGAGGAGATTACAGGTTTTTGCTGATCTTTCCTTTCCTGACTCGAGCTGGAAGATGATCCCTTGATCATCTGATCACCATCCAACGACCCTCACTGAGCGTGACTCCTGCCTGGGCTGGGCCTTGTTTCCAAAACCGATTTTAAATCACATGATAAATTTATTATCCCTTTATTTTTATAAAATCAATAACTCCTTCCTCATTAATCATTTTTCAATAAAATTTTAGAAGAAAGTCTATTATGACTTAATATACCATTGTTTGAAATTGGAGACCAAAAATCGAAAGGAAAAACCCTTTTTCATCATATGCAAGTCAATGACTTAAAAGGCATATTTTATGCATATTTCCTCTCTCTTAATCTTTATTTTATTTATTTTGTTTCCTTTTAGCATTAGGAATCTTATGGATAGGAAAATCCATCAATGATAACTCAATCTTACTTCTTTCCACTTATTTCCCACATTTATCATTGTCTTTAATTTCTTTCTTAATAAAGAAAATATTTAATTGATCTCTTTTTTCTTATTGCACTCTTTATGCAACTTTGGACTCCTTGGAACCCAAGGAACCCAAGAGGCACGAAATCCCATCTTGGGGAAATATTCATTTGCCTTTTACTTATCCATTTTCTTATTATCTTACTTATTTCCTTATTCTTTTTAAGGATTTCCCTTTATCTTTCATTTCATTTTTCTCTTTTCATATTTGTTTTATTAGAAATCAAATGCAAATGAATTTTATTCAATTGTGTCCATTAATGTCACTTTCCAAGTATTTCTTATATATACTTTGCTTAATACTCATTATCTTGTACTTTTTCTTAATATTTGGACTTTTCTTCTTTTCTTCTCTTTTATATCCATTATTGGATTAATATAATAATGGATGTCACGAAATTCCTATCCAAAGGAATATTTACAAGGAAACTCATCCTTTGCAGAAAAGCTTACAATCTTTTTCTTTATTTAAGCCCAAATTCACAAAGTTATTATATTTCAATAAATAAAAACACATGCAAAAATGAGGTTGTAACAAGGAAGGTCATCATGGTAGCCGGCTCTACCCTTGACCTTGTATGGCATCGGTCACGACTTCACAACGGTCGGTTGGACTATGAGCCGTATACCTCATTTCCTCAGGGCATAAGTGTGGTTGTAAAATGTAATCGGACGTATATCATGTTTGCTTAAGGATTGAATACGAAAATCATTGGCTGATGTTACATTCCTTTTATGCATATTTAGTTGATATATGATATATTTATGATTCTATGCATTTCTTGCAAAGCAGATAGATGACATATAATTCTAACATGAATAGATACAATGTTCTCCTTAAGAAAGGAGATTATCATATTCTGTTCATACAGTGATTAATATTTTTGTTAATATAAAAGAATTCTTGCTCAGTTTTATTCTGCTAATCTACAATAATAATATTTCTGGCGGAGAGTTATATCTCTTGCTGGGACAATTTTCAATTATCTCACCCCCGTTGGATCCAACTTTTTAGGTAAACGCAGAAGAAGAAGTAGGAACCCTATAGCAAGGGAAGAGTAGCAGCAGCAACAGGGACAATAGTGATAACTCAGGTGGAGGCATTGGCTGTCAAGTTTTGTATAGAAAGTCCTATGTGTCGACTTTGTACTCTCAGGTCCTCAGAGTCAGTAGAAAGTGCTTTTATCATCGATCTGAGATTTTTGCTTGAACGCCTCGAGGTTTTATGTTGCTTATGTATAGTTTGGCAAAACAACTATTGTATGTAATCCTCTAGAAGAGATGGAACATGGAATGTACTTGTGAACCAAAATGTATATATAATACTTTGGTTCTTGTTAAAAGAGTTTCTGGAATTAGATCTCCTTGTAATAAGTTTTAAACTTTTAGTGATTTTTAGTAACTCCGCTAATAATGATCACTTCCGCTTAAGTAAATCATGTTTTTGTGAGTTGGATGCCACATGTAGTGTCATTTCCCATCAATAGTATGTCGTCTACATACAATATGAGGAATGTCACCATGCTCCCACTGACCTTCTTATACACACAAGGTTCGTATTCATTTTGAATAAAGCCAAGTCCTTTGACTATCTCATTGAAATAAAGATTCCATCCCTAAGATGTTGTCTTTAATCCATAGATTGACCTTTGTAGATTATAGGCTAAATTTGCACAATTTTGGATCTATAAACCCCTCACGATGTGTCATATACACATCCTCAACAAGGTTCCCACTAAGGAACGTGGTTTTAACATTCAATTGCCAAATCTCATAGTCATGATAAGCTGCAATAGCAAGCATGATCATGATGGATTTAACCATGGTCACTGGAGAAAAGGTTCCATCATAGCCTTGAACTTGTATAAAATCCATTGCAACAAATCTTCCCTTATTGGCTTGAACTTTTCCATCTATGTCAGTCTTCTTCTTGAAGACCCACTTACAACCTATGGGTTTTACCCCTTCAGGTAGATCCACCAAAGTCCATACTTAGTTAGTATACATGGATTCCATCTCAGATCTCATGGCCTCAAGCCATTTTTCAGACTTTGGTCCCTCTATAGCATCTTTATAGGTTATTGGCTTATCATCTATGACCAATTAACTACCTTCTTGAGTTACAAGATATCCAAATCTCTCAAGTTTCAAGACAGTCCTATTAGATATACGAGGTTCCAATGTTACCTGATGAGTTTGAGATTCCAGAACATATTGTGATTCTCTCGGTTCCTCTGCTTCATCTTCTGGTTGTATGTTTTCTTGTGGGTCTTGAACCTCTTCAAGTGACGATGATTCTCAAATATCGCATAAAAGAATGTGATATGACATGATATAATGCAATAGAAACAAAGATAGAGAACGGGTTACTTGTCTCCCACTAATTCCTTTGGAGACAAATTCCTTTTCAAGGATTTAATATCTCCGACAAAAAACACTTTGTTGTCATATGGATTGCATAAGTAGTATCCCACAATTTCTTTGGGATATTCAACAAAGTAACATTTTTCAGATCTAGGGCCAAGCTTTTCAAGAAACATTTTCTTTACATAAGATTTGCAATCCCAAATCCTCATAAAAGACATTTTGGGATGCTTCCCAGTCCATATCTCATATGGTGTCTTTTGAACCGACTTAGATGGTACTTCGTTTAGTGTAAACACGATAGCTTTTAAAGCATACCCCCAGAAGGTAGTTATAAGATCGACGAAACTCATCATAGATCATACCATATCCAATAATGTGTGATTCCTTATTTTTGATACACCATTATGTTGAGGTGTTCCAGGCAGATCCATTGGGATAAACTCCCATGGGCTCTAAGAAGGTTCTCAAACACTTAGATTAAGTATTCTCCACCCCAATCAGAATAAAGTACCTTAATACTTTTACCAAGTTGGTTCTATACTTCATTCATAAACTCCTTGAACTTTTCAAGAGCGTCTGACTTATATTTTATTAGATAAACATAGCCATACCTGCTGAAGTCTTCAGTAAAGGTAATATAGTACTAATACCCACCTCTAACTATTATTTTAAAAGGTACAAAAACATTAGTATGTATGGATCCTAATAGATCATTATCCCTCTGATTTTTACCAGTGAAAGGGGTCTTAGACATATTGCCGAACAAACAAGATTCACATGTCTCAAATGATTCAGAATCAAAAGAGTCTAGATAACCATCCTTCTAGAGTCTAGATATGCAATTCTCATTTATGTTCACTACAAAACAATACCAAATGTATGCTTTATTTGATTTGTTGAGTTCTATCATTTTTGTATAAATGTTATATACATATGTCTTTAGGTCTTACCGATAAAGACCACATGATATAGGCACTCTGCCATAAAAGATCCCATCTTTTGAAATAGAACATAGACCACTTTTAATATGGAATTCAAATGCATCATTGTCCAAAGAAGATACATAAATGATGTTTCTCCTTATAGCGAGTACATAATAGTAGTTCTTTAACTCTATTACAAGCCCTATGGGAAGAGATATACTATTGTTTCCAACTGCATTGGCCACAACTGTTGCGCCATTAGCAACTCACGGTTCCACCTCAACTTTTCCCAAAGTCCTACTTCCTTTCATATCATGCATATGGGAACATATGTGAGATCCACATCTGATATCTAATACCTAAGGTGATGATGTAGATAGATTTATCTCAGTAATGTATATACCTAAAATTGAGATCACCATACCCATCTTCTACTTCCTGAAAGCCTTCAAGTACAAAGGATGATTCCTTCTTGTACATTCTTTCT
Organism: Alisma plantago-aquatica; assembly: GCA_963693085.1. Classification (NCBI taxonomy): domain Eukaryota; kingdom Viridiplantae; phylum Streptophyta; class Magnoliopsida; order Alismatales; family Alismataceae; genus Alisma; species Alisma plantago-aquatica. Next base: position 725,651,203 of record OY856410.1, on the reverse strand, counting down.
CCTTATCTTGAGTGCTAAAGAATTGTACTTAAGATTGACCACAAAACTCTTCTCGGTCTTGCATTGATCCTTAGACTCAGCCCCACTGATCACCATCATGGGATTGTCCTTCTTCACTATTTCTTCTGCATGCATCAACCTGGCAAGCAGTTCTGACATCTGTCCAACTGAATTAATCACATACTGGCATGCAATAAAATGTCTATATGAGTCTAGAATAGTCTTTATAATCATATCCGTAGTGAATTCTTGGATCAAGGTGAATCCCATATCTTCAAGATGATACACATGTCCAATCATATTGAGCACATGTTCTTCTACTGAGGTTCCCTCTATCAACTTTGACTCAAGTAGCATTTCTTATGATAGCATTCCTTTTTTTCCTATCAAGACCAAGCGTTACCTTCCTAAGATGTGTCACCATTTCAGGAATACTCATGTCCTCACATTTCCCATGCAAATCATAGTTCATGCAGCTTAGCATAAGGTACTTTATCTTAAGGCATCATTGGCATATTACAGTAAGCATCCACTTGTGCCCTAGCTGCATCAAGAGGAGGTATTTCAAGCACTAGTTTGTCAAGGATGTAGAGCTTGCACTCTTCATTGAGAACCCTTCTCAAAGTCCAAAACCAATCGTGAAAATTTCTCTCGTCAAGTTTGTCCTTCTTTAGGACCAATCGCAAATCAGATTTGTTTGTATTTGGCTGTACAAGAGAAAATTTGCATTTGTTAAAAACCATTTTTTATTTGATTTGATTTAAAAATTTGATGACATTAATTAGGTCTTTAATTATTATCTCTCCCACTATTTTTTTGAATTGATAGCCCTCAATATCAATTTGGAATATTGCAGGGTACAATTTTCTAGTGGCCCAAGATCCATTTTTCATCAAGTCATGAGTCGGCTTTTTTCGATCGCCCACAACTTGCCTATTTAAGTAGGCCATCATGCCAATTGCATCATATGCAACTCTTGTATAGATGGTATGCACAACACCTTTCCATGACCATCTACATGCCTCTGGGCTTGGACTCTCCAAGTCACTAGTTAAGTCTGGCCTAATAGATAATACGATAGAACACTTCCACGATATAGATGGTGCACCATGCTTTGTGAAAATATGCTTTAGTCGATAAAACTTTTTATGTGTATTGCTAATGGAAGACATCTAAGACTTAATATTTAAGTCGAGGGAGTTTTTATAAATACATATACTTTATTCGTCATCACATACATAGTACGTATCATATACATACTATATCCCATAATGAAAACATGCAATAAACAAAAGATATGGGTATGGCCAGTCCTAATGTAATCCCTTGGAGCCACAAGGTATTACATCAGCTAGGTTTACATCACATACAAAAAACTGTTGTTGATGAAGGTATGTGCTTGCCAATCTGGGTTGGTCAGTTCAACCTTTAAACTGATGGGCTTGCCTCCTGGCTGGTTGTTATCTCGTCTCATCGATTGTCTGGTCCTTCTATCAACCATCAGCTGGCTCCTCTAGTGGATCGGTCGGGGTCCATCAGGTGATCGGTCCATCTTGTCCACCATGTCCTCTAATGCCCTTCATCTTTGTCATAACATGAAAGTAGGCTATCCTACTTTTACATGATTATAGGGAAAATTCGAGTTACACTCGAGAGGAGCAAGGGTAGGAAAGAATTAACTTTACATGGGAAGATAAGATAGAGGCTCAATGTGCAGACCAAGGTAAATATATAAACTAACCACATACAACCATGCACATATAGGGGTTAATAGCCATAACCATGCTAGGCAAAATACGGTCATATTGATTATCATGTAATATAGTAAATTGACATTGGCTCTAATACTACTATACGGAAATATGGTAAAGAGTAGGAAGAAAAACAAAATTTTATCTACCATATTCCCCATAATCAATAGATCGTGTAAATAACTATAATGCATGAAGGATGGTTCCGAGGATATACTATTGGGTTTTGTTGAGAAAACATGCGCGGCAGAAGCAACAGAAAAAGTTCCACACAACCTGAAACAGGATCTCGTCGACAACAGTGTATTTGGAAAGAGTGTTTGCGGTATATACCTTATCACGAAGCAAGTCTGACGATGTCCCATTGCACGATGGTGTGCACCGATGCTGGACTACACATACGAAACTTCTCTCACGTTCTCTGAGTGCATCACAAGAAGATTCGGCGACACTCCTTTCGTGCGGTGATGTACGCCGCTCGTAGCGTGTACAGGTGGTTGTAGACATCCTCCGAATGTAGGCATCTCAGCATCTGCATCTCTACATCATCCACACAAATGGGCAAGAACTCCACATCATGATTCCTAAGCCGACGGGAAGGAGTCGTGTCTGTGCGGTGGCGTGCTAGCAGCGCGTTGCTCTCCTTTCTCTCCTGAGATGGTGACGGCTAGGGTTTACGTACATGAGCTTAAACTAAAAATCCTCTCTAAATATCTTATATAAATATTGGCCGTCAAGCCCCTTTAAATAGGAGACGAAAGGAAGTAGGGTTTCCTAAACCCATCAATAAATAGAAAACAATGCGTTAATTAAAACGCTCGTGGATTAATTAGAATATTTTGGAATTAATTAATTAACCATATAATATCATTAATTGATTAATTAATATCATACTCCATGCAATAGCTCGGGATGGCTCTATGGGAATATAAATACCAACAGACTCCCATTTGCACTTAGAGTCACTCACTCCAATATTATTCTTATCGATTGCATAAACATTTTAGAAATCAATGTGATTCGGAGCAATTCCAATCAAATCCACAAATATACTCCTATTCTAACACATCCTATGTGTGTGACCCGGTTGGCTCCAAATTACATTGGTAGTGATATCCATAATAATATTATGATTTAACAAGTAATGATTGGTATCTAGCAAGACTTCATTGCCACCTAAGTAATTGGAGAAGTTAGAGAACAACTTAACCTAGCATTCATGATTGGTGTTAATGTGGGCTCTGATCTCCAAAACACAAGATAAACATAGCGGAAGTGATTCGATTAGCAGCGGAATACGAAAAATCATGAGAAATTAAAACCTTTCAAAAACAAGATCTCAAAAATATGAAACTTCTTTCATAAAAGCAAGATGAACAGTTAACATCTCTCTTAAATCACCTCTTGAGTGATTATATACAACAAGATACAAAATCTCAAGACTTCAAAATTCTCATATCAACAAACTCCAAGAACCTGAGTGTACAGAGACGACATAAGACTATCTAACTAAAGGACTAGACAACACAGTGTCTCCACCTGAGATTCACTGCTGCCCCTGGTTTTGCTGCTGCTGATACTGTTCACCTACAGATTGGTTCCTTCGATCTTGACTTCTACTTAAAAGTAGAAATCTACGGGGTGAGACAATTTTAAATAATTGTCCCAGCGAGAGTTATAACTCTTCGCCAGAAACTTTGTTAAAGCTATCAAAGGATTATTATGAGCAGGTAACTTAAATCACTCACAACAGGTTTGATAACAAATAACTCAACTTCATTAAGGAATATGAAGAACATGTATACTAATACTTTGAACAGGATATTAATTGCAAGCAATGTAACACCAATCAATGTTCCATGTAGTTCAACCTAAGCAGATATACTACACGGTTGATTATGTTTTACAAACATCATTATGCCCTGCGGATATGAGGTATACCGCTCATACTCCAACCGATCACAAGTAAGTCGCATCGGTATCATATTAGGTCATCAAAAGAGCCGGATTCTTATGACCTCATCTTCCTTAGTCAGAGTGAGGATAAACATGCAGGACATCTAGTGTCTCTGCTTCTATAGCTGACCAGGGTATTCTGGTACTTCACTATTAGAGTCACAGTGGCATTTTGTACCCTCTTCGCCATTGAAAGACTTCTTGTTTATCTCTCATCGATGCAGTATAAAAGATTTCTTTGGGAGAATAGTGTTACATCATCCCAGTATAAACATATAGTGAAGGGTTGATGGATTAAGATACATCTACATCAATTCCTATACTAGGATGTAAGGATATACACATCTATATTCCCCACATACTCTAAAGTATGTGATCCAGGAGTTCCCTTAGGAAAACCTGTTTCACCATCATTTAATTTCTGACAATGATGGATCTATGATCAGGGCTCTACATGGAATGATTATACTTGATAAGTTAGGTACATTTCAGTATTCTTTTAACATCATACATGTTTCCAAGCATTCAAGTACTAAACATGGCTATAACAGAAGAATACTAAATGTAACAAGTATAACTCAAATCAGTTATCAGATGGATCTCAATTCTTAATCATCTTATCACTATGACTCAAGAACATGGGTTCTCACACCCTTATATCATCATAACAATTTCTATCAAGTGACATGTCAACATCAAGTCATCTAATAGCATGACCTTGATGTTATTCATGGCCCCTAAGGCATATCAGTCTCATAAGATGCCACTTGCATCTAGGCAACATAATTATCTCTATTCATAAAGCTAGTAACATGCTTTTAAGGAATATAATGTCATAACCTTTACCTGGATATGATTACATGTTGTTAACCACATGCATGATTAGTATAACTAAGAACATGCATGTATAATAACATCATCACAATACCAAAGCTTTTCAATTTGTCTTATAGAATACCACGGCCGTGCTTCCTTGCATGGTCGTGCAAAGGTAAGCTACCACGGTCGTGCTCCTTAGCACGGGCGTGCTATGAATCAGTATATCTCCACTGATTTTAGGGTTTGGATACATTCCCCTTATCATGGGGTTATTGAACCTCTTTAGCTTGCAAGGTAAATAGACTCTTCCTGCTACAAACTTGTAATTAGGGTTTCACACTCATAGGTATAACCTAGAGTCACTTCATTTATAACCTCACCCTAAATTAGGGTTTACTATTCACATTACATGTTATTACCCTAGAATTAGGGTTTACCATTCACCTCATAGTGGATTGAGCTCATAGCATCATCATATATGAAATTATCATTATTGATGCCCTCTAATTAGGTTAAGATTCATTAATCATCATAATTAGGGTATCATGATCTCACCTTTATGGGTCATACCCTAATCATGTACATTCTTATGTATTGAAGATATGTTACTTGATTCTTAATCATATTAGGAGCCTTCTCTCTCTCCTATTACTACTAGATGATGATTACATCACTCTAAATTAGGTTAGGTCAAGTCTTCCTTGATTAACACAAGCTGAGTCACCATTATCATGTCATTAGGGTTTGATTAAAACAAGATATCATCTAGTTGAACCCTTCACGGGCATATTGGTAAAGTAAACCATTGGTCACCATTATGGGTCAACCCATTAGTCACTTGGTCCCTTAATGTCTTAGGGTACCATTAGGGTTTAGATTAGACAACCATTGGACCAATTACACCTTCAAACAATTAAGTAAAAACAACCCTAAAAGTCTCCAAATGGTTTCAACCTTCAACCTCCAAACGGTCTTGAGACCGTTTGGGGGCGTTGACCGTTTGGATAGTTTGACCTTCAAGACCGCATGGATCACCAAGACCGCATGGGTGCGTTGATCGTTTGGGAAAGTTGACCTCCAAACCGTTTGAAGCTATGCAACTTGAAACCATTTGATCTTAAACGATCTTGAGATCGATTGGTCCAAACGACCTTGAGATCGTTTGAGCCCAAACGGTCTTGAGACCGTTTGGCCCCAAATAGTCTTGAGATCGTTTGGCCCCAAACGGTCAAACAAACTTGTGATCGTTTCAGCCCAAACGGTCTTGAGACTGTTTGGTCCAAATGGGCTCAAACCGTTTGGACCCCAAAAGTGAATCAAAGGTTATAGTTGTTTATGGTTATCTATGTTGAAGCCTCCAATTGACCATAACCTTGTTAACCACTTGTAAATTGAGTGAATTAGGGTTTGCCTTAATCACTTGGACACCAAATTGGCCCTCAATTGAAAGCCAATTAGGGTTGAAACCAACGCAATTAGGGTTTTCAAACGGAAAATCATCAATGTTCAACAATGTGAATCAAATTAAGGTTGAACCCATCAATTGACATCCAATTGGGCCCAAACGTGGCCCAAACGGTCTTGAGATAATTTGGACACCCTCCAAATGGTCTTGAGACCATTTTCCCAAAGTTTCGTAAAACTATAAGTCGATTTGATAAGGGTTGAACCCTAATTAGGTTACAAATCAACACTTTTTATCAATTCATCAACCTATTGTGATTGGACCCTCAAACCATCAAATTTCCTTAACCCTAGACCTCCAAAGGGTCTTGGGTTGTCACCAAACGGCCTTGAGACCGTTTGAGTGAACCCCCAAACGGTCTTGAGACTGTTTGGACCCTTCAACCCAAAGTTCACCAAAAGCTATCCATGAAATTAACTATTCAACCCGATTAGGGTTTAGGGGGTTGAAATACCTTCAAATTGTAATTAGTTTGCAATTAGGTTAAAATTCTTTGTAGTTGTTTAATTCAACATGTGTACAAAAGACCTCCAAACGGTCTACCCTTGTTCAACCCTACCAAATGGTCTTGAGACCGTTTGGCCCCAAACGGTCTTGAGACCGTTTGGTCCAAATGGTCCAAGGTCGTTTGGTAAAGTTACCTAGGAATTCACGCCCATCATCTTCAACCTTTTAACATTTCGGTTAATTTATGGATTTGCTTGCAAGAAAGCAAGGAAAGATCGGGAAGAAGAAGAATAAGCTAGTTTATGCAAGAAAGAAGATATGCTTAATAAAGTAAAAGGTTTAGAGTTATAAAATCCGCCTCAAACATTGTTCCTAGAGCTCCAAGCTTCCAAACTTTAAGCCTTTAATGGCGTCTTGAGCTCCAAAGGTTGGCCAAAGGTGATTCTCCAAGGAAAATATGGAGATGGTCGGCTAGAACTAGAAACCTAAGTAAATTAACCATGAAACCAACCTTATACAAGGATTTCCTCCAAGAATCCGAGCTAGAAGATGGTTTCTTCTCACCTTAGAATGGGTTGGTCGTCTCCCTGAACTCCAGAGCTTTGCCTTAGTCGGTTGAGCAAGATGATAAGTGAAGAAGTGAAGGGAAACATTTACTTGGTTTGCAAAGAAAAAAGCTTATATAGCTTGGGTTAGATTTCAACATAAGGACCTCTAATTTCCTAGTTTCTGCCCTAGGTCCCTCCTTCCTTGTAAGGCACGTTCACTCTATCATAACTTAAGCAAAGATCACCAAAACTCAAGATCTAAGGGTAAGAAAGCCAACATGAAGACTAAGGTGCACATATATGAAGGGTCTCCTTACTCATACTAGGTGCTTTTACTACAAAGGTCATCCTTCTTATCTGATTATTTAATTGAAGAACCCCTTTCATCATTTCTACTCTAAATGATGTCAAGAGTCATAAAAGATATACTAGAAGGTATATTTTACAAGTTGCACCCCATATTTTGGGTAAATTGCACTTTACACCAAAATCAGGGTTTTGAGCACAAGGATTGCTTCACAAGCTGCACCTTGGTGCCCAAGCTTGACGAATCCATCATACCTCATCATATTCATTCATATGATGTCTCATCATCAAAGGAACATCTTAACATGTGAAATTTTCAAGTTAACCCTTCTAATTGGGTAATTTGCACATAGGTCCCTGCATTACAAAATAATACGACAACATTGTTTTAAAAGGACAGAAAAGAAACTATATGTTCCTCAGGAACTTAATTACATGCCAGAAGTTAATCACAAGCATATTAATTTCATGATTTAAGCAAAACACCTAGGGTTTGCTCATAACCTAGGTCAGTGATGTTACAAATTATCCACCCCTTACAAGGATTTCATCCCCGAAATCGATATAACATATTAGGAGAAAAGAGCAGGGTATTTCCTTCTCATCTCTTCCTTTAGTTCCCAAGTGGCTTCTTCGACACCACGATGATTCCAGAGGACTTTCACAAGACTTATATCTTTCTTTTGTAGCTTTTTAATTCTGTTATCAAGGATTGACACTGGTCGCTCCTCATAAGTTATATCTTCATTCAATTCTACTTCCAAATGTTGTAGAACTGACTCGGTGTCAGGGTGACATTTCCTCAGCATAGAAATGTGAAACACAGGGTGTAACTTCTACAACTCTGGTGGCAACTCTAGTTTATAGGCTACCTTTCCAACTCATTCAATGATTGGATAAGGCCCTATAAATCTAGGAGCTAACTTCCCTTTCCTTCCAAAATGAAGGACTCCTTTCCAAGGTGAAACCTTGAGGTACACTGTGTCTCCAACCTGGAACTCTAAGGGTTTACGACGTCTGTCAGCATATGATTTTTGTCTATCTTGTGCAGTATTAATCTGTTGTTGGATTACCTTAATCTTCTCTGTGGTTTGCTGCACAAGATCAAGATCTAACAGTTGATGCTCACCAGTCTCATACCAGCATAAGGGTGATCTACAACGTCTACCATACAAGGCTTCATAAGGTGCCATATCAATACTATGTTGATAGCTATTGTTAAAGGCAAACTCTATCAAGCTAAGGTGCAGATCCCAACTCCATGTAAACTAGAGAACACATGCTCTCAACAAGTCTTCCAAGGTCTGTATAGTCCTTTCTGACTGTCCATCAGTCTGTGGGTGAAAGGCTGTACTAAACCTTAACTTGGTGCCTAAGGCTCTGTGCAACTTCTCCCAAAAATGACTTGTGAAATGGGGACCTTTGTCAGAAACTATAGTGACAGGAACTCCATGCAATCGCACTATCTCTTGAACATACAACTGTGATAACCTTTCTGCAGAATAGGTTGTTTTGACAAGTAAGAAATGTGCTGTCTTTGTCAACCTATCGACTATTACCCAAATGGAATCATGTCCTTTGCTTGTCCTAGGTAGGCCAACAACAAAGTCCATGGTTGCATGATCCCACTTCCACTGTGGTATGGGTAAAGGTTGCATTGTTCCTGCAGGCTTCTGGTGTTCAGCTTTAACTTGGTGACACGTCGGACACCTTAGAACAAACTCAGCAACATCCTTCTTCATCCCAGGCCACCAATACATATCTTTCAAGTTTCAATACAACTTGGTGCTCCCTGGATGCATGGCATACATAGAAGAATGAGCTTCCTCGAGGACTAACTTTCTCAAGTTATCCACATCCGGCACTATCATCCTACCATGATAACATGCCACTTGGTCTTCCGAGTCATGAAAATCATCTCTCTTCTCATCTCCATACTCCGACCTGATCTGCTGAACCACAACATCAACTAGATGTGCCTCTCTAATCTGCTCTCTTAGGTTAGGTTTGATATGCATCTCAGCCAACAACCCAACAATCCATGACACCTTCATTTGTACATTGTCTTGCCTTAAGGAGATAAGCATATCTCTCCTAGGGCATATTAAAGAGTTTAGTTGTTCCCTATCAGAGGATGGTGTTGCTGATTTCCTACTCAAAGCATCTGCAACTACATTGGCCTTCCCTGGATGGTAATCTATTGTACAATCATAGTCCTTGATTAACTCCATCCAGTGACGTTGCCTCATTTTAAGTTCATGCTGAGAGAAGATATACTTAAGGCTCTTATGATCAGTGAAAATCTGGAATGTCTCTCCGTAGAGGTAGTGTCTCCAGATTTTCAAAGCATGAACCACAGCATCTAACTCTAAATCGTGTGTCAGATAGTTCTCCTCGTGTTTCTTAAGCTATCGGGAAGCAAAAGAAATCACATGCTTATCCTGCATCAGCACACATCGGAGTCCATTCTTGGAGGCATCACAAAAAACTATGTATCATTTGCCTTATTCAGGTAGCACAAGTACAGGTGCACTTGTCAACCTCTCCTTCAACAACTGAAAGGACTGCTGACACTTGTCACTCCAAGCAAAAGAAACATCTTTCCGGGTCAACTTCATCAAGGGTAAGGCTATAGAACTGAAGTTCTTAATGAACCTTCGGTAATAGCCCACCAACCCTAAGAAACCATGGATTTCTGTTGGTGTCTTCGATTGTTCCCACTGTAGAACAGACTCTACCTTTTTAGGGTCAACACGAATTCCCGAGGCAGATACCACATGTCCAAGAAAAGATACCTCCGGCAACAAGAACTCACACTTACTAAACTTAGCATATAACTCATGTTTTCTTAGCAACGTTATAACCAGACAAAGATGTTGTTCATGCTGCTGAGCATCCCTACTATAGATCAGGATGTCATCTATAAAGACAACAACACACTGATCAAGGAAGGGTCGGAAGATTATATTCATGAGTTCCATAACTGCAGCTGGTGCATTAGTTAGTCCAAACGACATAATTGTGAACTCATAGTGACCATACCTCGTCCTAAAGGCAGACTTGGGTATGTCACTGTCCTTAATACGAATTTGATGATATCTAGACCTCAAGTCTATCTTCGAGAAGACGGTTGCACCACGCAACTAGTCAAAAAGATCATCAATCCTCGGCAGAGGGTACTTATTCTTTATTGTTACCTTGTTTAGTTGTCTGTAATCAATGCAAAACTGCATTGATCCATCCTTCTTTTTAAAAAACAAGACCGGAGCACCCCAAGGTGAAGTGCTTGGTCGGATAAAACCCTTCTCAAGTAACTCTTGAAGCTATTTCTTGAGTTCTTCCATCTCAACAGATGCCATTCTATACGGTATTTGTGCTATAGGTTGGGTATTTGGGATCAAATTGATTTCAAAATCAATCTCCCGAGGCGGTGGCATACCTGGAAGTTCTTCAAGAAATACATCTTCAAATTCCCTGACTATAGGAACTTCAACAGGGTTGGGACTCTCCATGGTAGTATCTACCACATGGGCTAAGAATGCATAACATCCTTGCCTCAACAGCTTATCAGCAACCATAGCTGACATAAGACAGGTGGGTAGAATCTTTCTCTCTCCTTGAAAGATCCATGTGTTACTCTCAACAGCAAACACAGCCTGCTTGGATTCACAATCCAAGACAACCCTATACCTTTCCAAGGTATCCATCCCAAGGATTATATCAAATCCTTGCATATCAAGTGGTATAAGATCCACTTGAATGTGATGTCTAGAAAAGAAGAGGATGCAAGGAGAGCATACCTCCTGCAACACAGCAGACTCTCTCAATGGAGTCTCAAGAAACAAGTTATATGCCCTATGACTAACTATCATATTGCAGTTATGAATCACTCTTCGAGTGATAAAGGAGTGCGTAGCACCCGGGTCAATCAAAACAGACACAATACATGATTTAGACATATCATAATATAAAAGTTCCATCTGACCTGCCACAACCCGTGGATTGACCACTGCATCTGGTGGGTTCATAGCATAGAACCTCGGTGTCACCTGAGGTTGAGTTGGTGCTTATGATCCAGCTTGAGATGCTTGTCCACGTCCTCTACCTTCTCCTTGAGACTGTCTTCTCTGTGATCCCTGTTGATTTTGTCTCTGAGGTTGTATCACACTAACAGGCCTAGACCTACAGTCCTTCATCAAATGTCCCACCTTCCCACAGTTATTGTGGTCTAGGTGGTCTTGTGACCGACATTGATGTTGAACTGTGAGTCTCTCGTGGCGGTAAACCTTGTCCTCTATCTCTACTTGGGGACCACTAAGTCTGAGAACTAGATCTAGGTGGTGGAGGGTTAGGTGCAGAGAATCTAGGCTTCTTAAAGTCCCTAGATGAAGAACCCTGGAACTATGGATATCTCTTTTGGGTTTGCCTTTTCTCGACTACGGATCTCTCTATCCTTTGGACTGACTCAACGAAGGTGGCGAACCTCTCCCGGTTCTCTAAGGCAGACACTAGAGTAGTCAAGTCGGCATTCAAACCCTTCTCAAACCTTCTGATCCTTTCTTCTTCTGTGACAGCCATGTGCGGACAGAACCGCAGCAACTCCATGAACTTAGCTTCGTACTCGCTAATGTTCATCATGCCATGCCTCAGTCTCGCAAACTGAGAGATTTTCTCGTCCAGGAAGGTCTTTGGGAAATTTCTGTGGACAAGTTCTCGATGAAAGTCTTCCCACGAGATCTCTATTCCAGGCCTCTTCTGCTCTTCCATAGTCCACCAGTGACCAGCACTTCCTTTAAAAAGATAAACGGCATGTCTAACCTTCTCACCTTCAGGGATGTTAAGGATTTTGAAAGCCTTCTCCAACTCAGTTAACCACATATCAGCATCTACAGGGTCATCCGTTCCAAAGTATTCGGTTGCTCCGACACGATGAAGTCGCTTGAATGTCTTACCGATACCTTGTCCCTCAGGCTGGACAGGTGCCCTAGGTGCAGGCATGGGCATCCTGTCGGTGATGTGTGTCATGGCAGTCATAAACTGCCCGAACATAGTTTGAACAACTGGGTTTCCCATGTCAGCTGGGTCAAACTGAGGTGGCTCAGGTACATGTTGCTCTATTTCTAGGTTCCTTGCACCTTCTCGAGGTGCAGCAACGCTACTTTCCACCTCGTACTCCTCCTGTGGTCTAGACATCCTTAATTATCTTCTTCTCCTGAGGAGCAGAAGACTCTATTAGATAAGAAAGAAATGCTAAGGATAGACTCGACATTCTAAGTCCTATGTCTCTGTAGACTCAGCGAAACTAGGGCTCTGATACCACTAATTTTTGGCTCTGATCTCCAAAACACAAGATAAACATAGCAGAAGCGATTCGATTAGCAGCGGAATACGAAAAATCATGAGAAATTAAAACCTTTCAAAAGCAAGATCTCGAAAATCTGAAACTCCTTTCATAAAAGCAAGATGAACAGTTTACATCTCTGTTAAGTCACCTCTTGAGTGATTATATACAACAAGATACAAAATATCAAGACTTCAAAATTCTCATATCAACAAACTCCAAGGACCCGAGTGTACAGAGACGACATAAGACTATCTAACTAAAGGACTAGACTGCACAGTGTCTCCATCTGAGATTCACTGCTGCCCCTGGTTTTACTGCTACTGATACTATTCACCTGCAGATTGGTTCCTTCAATCTCGACGTCTACCTAAAAGTAGAAATCTACGGGGGGAGACAATTTTGAATAATTGTCCCAGCGAGAGTTATAACTCTTTGCCAGAAACTTTGTTAAAGGAATCAAAGGATTATTATGAACAGGTAACTTAAATCACTCACAACAGGTTTGATAACAAATAACTCAACATCATTAAGGAATATGAAGAACATGTATACTAATACTTTGAACAGGATATTAATTGCAAGCAATGTAACATCAATCAATGTTCCACGTATTTCAACCTAAGCAGATATGCTACGTGGTTGATTATGTTTTACAAACATCATTATGCCCTACGGAGATGAGGTATACCGCTCATACTCCAATCGATCACTAGTAAGTCGCATCAATATCATATTAGGTCATCAAAAGAACCGGATTCTTATGACCTCATCTTCCTCACTCAGAGTGAAAATAAACATGCAAGACATCTAGTGTCTCTGCTTCTATAGCTCACTAGGGTATTCTGGTACTTCTCTATTAGAGTCATAGTTGCATTTTGTACCCTCTTCGCCATCAAAATATTTCTTGTTTATCTCTCATCGATGTGGTATAAAAGATTTCTTCGGGAGAATAGTGTTACATCATCTCGGTATAAACATATAGTGAAGGGTTGATGGATTAAGATACATCTACATCAATTCGTACACTAGGATGTAAGGATATACACATCCATATTCCCCCACATACTCTAAAGTATGTGATCCAAGAGTTCCCTTAGGATAACCTGTTTCACCATCATTTAATTTCTGACAATGATGGATCTATGATCAAGGCTCTACATGGAATGATTATACTTGATTAGTTAGGCACATTTCAGTATTCTTTTAACATCATACATGTTTCCAAGCATTCAAGTACTAAACATGGCTATAACAGAAGAATACTAAATGTAACAAGTATAACTCATATCAGTTATCAGATGGATCTCAATTCTTAATCATCTTATCACTATGATTCAAGAACATGGGTGCTCACACCCTTTTATCATCATAACACTTTCTATCAAGTGACATGTCAGCATCAAGTCATCTAATAGCATAACCTTGATGTTATTCATGGCCCCTAAGGCATATCAGTCTCATAAGATGCCACTTGCATCTAGGCAACATAATTATCTCTATTCATAAAGCTAGTAACATGCTTTCAAGAAATATAATGTCATAACCTGGCTATGATTACATCTTGTTAACCACCTGCATGATTAGTATAACTGAGAATATGCATGTATAATAACATCATCACAATACCAAAGCTTTTCAATTTGTCTTATAGAATACCACGGTCGTGCTTCCTTGCACGGTCGTGCTTCCTTGCACGGTCGTGCAAAGGTAAGCTAGCACAGCCTTGCTCCTTAGCACGGGCGTGCTATGAATCAGTATATCTCCACTGATTTTAGGGTTTGGATACATTCCACTTATCATGGGGTTATTGAACCTCTTTAGCTTGCAAGGTAAATAGACTCTTCCTGCTACAAACTTGTAATTAGGGTTTCACACTCATAGGTATAACCTAGAGTCACTTCATTTATAACCTCACCCTAAATTAGGGTTTACTTTTCACATTACATGTTATTACCCTAGAATTAGGGTTTACCATTCACCTCATAGTGAATTGAGCTCATAGCATCATCATGTATGAAATTATCATCATTGATTCCCTCTAATTAGGTTAAGATTCATCAATCATCATAATTAGGGTTTCATGATCTCACCTTGATGGGTCATACCCTAATCATGTACATTCTTATGTATTGAAGATATGTTACTTGATTCTTAATCATATTAGGAGCCTTCTCTCTCTCCTCTTACTACTATATGATGATTACATCACTCTAAATTAGGTTAGGTCAAGTCTTCCTTGATTAACACAAGCTAAGTCACCACTATCATGTCATTAGGGTTTGATTAAAACAAGATATCATCTAGTTGAACACTTAAAGGGCATATTGGTAAAGTACACCATTGGTCACCATTATGGCTCAACCCATTAGTCACTTGGTCCCTTAATGTCTTAGGGTACCATTAGGGTTTAGATTAGACCACCATTGTACCAATTACACATTCAAACGATTAAGTAAAAACAACCCTAAAAGTCTCCAAACGGTTTCAACCTTCAACCTCCAAACGGTCTTGAGACCGTTTGGGGGCGTTGATCGTTTGGATAGTTTGACCTTCAAGACCGCATGGATCACCAAGACCGCATGGGTGCGTTGACCGTTTGGGAAAGTTGACCTCCAAACCGTTTGAAGCTATGCGACTTGAAACTGTTTGATCTTAAACGATCTTAAGATTGATTGGTCCAAATGACCTTGAGATCGTTTGAGCCCAAACGGTCTTGAGACCGTTTGGATCCAAACGGTCTTGAGACCATTTTGTCCAAATGGGCTCAAACCGTTTGGACCCCAAAAGTGAATCAAAGGTTATAATTGCTTATGGTTATCTATGTTGAAGCCTCCAATTGGACATAACCTTGTTAACCACTTGTAAATTGAGTCAATTAGGGTTAGCCTTAATCACTTGGACACCAAATTTACCCTCAATTGAAATCCAATTAGGGTTGAAACCAACTCAATTAGGGTTTTCAAACGGATAATCATCAATGTTCAACAATGTGAATCAAATTAAGGTTGAACCCATCAATTGACATCCAATTGGGCCCAAACTTGGCCCAAACGGTCTTGATATCATTTGGACACCCTCCAAACGGTCTTGAGACCGTTTGCCCAAAGTTTCATAAAAATCTAAGTCAATTTGATAAGGGTTGAACCCTAATTAGGTTACAAATCACCACTTTTTATCAATTCATCAATCTATTGTGATTGGACCCTCAAACCATCAAATTTCCTTAACCCTAGACCTCCAAACGGTCTTGGGTTGTCACCAAACGGTCTTGAGACCGCTTGAGTGAACCTGCAAATGGTCTTGAGACCGTTTGGGCCATTCAACCCAAAGTTCACCAAAATCTATCCTTGAAATTAACTATTCAACCCGATTAGGGTTTAGGGGGTTGAAATGCCCTCAACTCATAATTGGTTTGCAATTAGGTTACAATTCTTAGTAGTTGTTTAATTCAACATGTGTACAACAGACCTCCAAACGGTCTACCCTTGGTCAACCCTACCAAACGGTCTTGAGACCGTTTGGTCCAAATGGTCCAAGGTCGTTTGGTAAAGTTACCTAGGCATTCACTCCCATCATATTCAACCTTAGAACAGGTCGGTTACTTCATGGATTTGCTTGCAAGAAAGCAAGGAATGATGGGGAAGAAGAAGAACAAGCTAGTTTATGCAAGAAAGAAGATATTCTTAACAAAGTAAAAGGTTTAGAGTTATATAACCCGCCTCAAATGTTGTTCCTAGAGATACAAGCTTCCAAACTTTAAGTGAGCTCCAAAGGTTGGCCAAAGGTGATTCTCCAAGGAAAAGATGGAGATGGTCGGCTAGAACAAGAAACCTAAGTAAATTAACCATGAAACCAACCTTATACAAGGATTTCCTCCAAGAATCTGAGCTAGAAGATGGTTTCTTCTCACCTTAGAACAGGTTGGTCATCTCCTTGAACTCCAGAGCTTTTCCTTAATCGGTTGAGCAATATGATAAGTGAAGAAGTGAAGGGAAACGTTTACTTGGTTTGTAAAGAAAGAAGCTTATATAGCTTGGGTTAGATTTCAACATAAGGACCTCTAGTTTCCTAGTTTCTCCCCTAGGTCCCTCCTTCCTTCTAAGGCACGTTCAATCTATCATAACTTAAGAAAAGATCACCAAAACTCAAGATCTAAGGGTAAGAAAGCCAACATGAAGACTAAGGTGCACATATATGAAGGGTCTCCTTACTCATACTAGGTGTTTTTACTACAAAGGTCATCCTTCTTATCTGATTATTTAATTGAAGCGCCCCTTTCATCATTTCTACTCTAAATGATGTCAAGAGTCACAAAAGATATACTAGAAGGTATATTTTACAAGTTGCACCCCATATTTTGGGTAAATTGCACTTTATACCAAAATCAAGGTTTTGAGCACAAGGATTGCTCCACAAGTTGCACCTTGGTGCCCAAGCTTGGAGAATCCATCATACCTCACCATATTCATTAATATGATGTCTCATCATCAAAAGAAAATCTTAACATGTGAAATTTGCAAGTTAACCCTTCTAATTGGGTAATTTGCACATAGGTCCCTGCATTACAAAACAATACTACAACATTGTTTTAAAAGGACAGAAAAGAAACTGTATGTTCCTCAGGAACTTAATTACATGCCAGAAGTTAATCACAAGCATCTTAATTTCATGATTTAAGAAAAACACCTAGGGTTAGCTCATAACCCAGGTCAATGATGTTACAGTTAAAATGATTGTATAGTTCCTTTGTCACTAATATCCGGACTGAAATCATGTCATGGAATTATTATCTTCTTCAACATTCAAGCCATGTTCTTTTAACTAGAGCAGACTGTTTGAGATATATGTAAGTTCAATATCACATATTCACTCACATCAGCATGGCCATGCATTTCTCAGTCTCGCTTATCAAGTGGTCGGAATATCAAACTCCCATAGGAAGGATAAATTCCATCTACATCACTCACAGTCATCCTCATGTGTCATAATGCACCCAAGCACCATCTTTATGGCAATCCTTATTCAAGACCACAGTGGATGATGTCAAAGTACACCGAATGACATGTGATAAGTTTAGTGACTTCAGGTCTAAGAACACAACCACCACCATCATTATGAGATGTGACTCTAACTATCAATCATGGTATCCATGCATCACTCTAAAGGTGGGTCTATTCGATACACTGTTCTCTAACAAGTATCTATATATTTGGTTTGATATCTCCATATCATGGATAATGAGATTCTTCCATCAACCAACATACATTCTAATCTTATGTGTTATTGATGTCTATGGATATTTCCACAATAACAACTGATTACGGATCAAAGAAGTATACATACTCTTAGCATACATATGATCTCACTGTTCAGGTCATCAACCCAAAGACATATGTCATTGAGTATATTATTCTATAGACATCTATAAGTTTTATGGTCGTCTCACAATATAAAACACAAACATATAGATTGGAAACTTGCCTTTATTGATTTGATAAATGTAGTATTACAAATCATTTACATAGTATACCATTACAATAATCAAATGATACTCTCTATGGACATACATACCAACAGATTCCCACTTGCACTTATACCCAATCACTCATGAACCTCAATCCAAGTGATCAAATATGTCCGTCATCTTTCTGCTATGAAAGTGATTTTGTGAGTGGGTCAACCACATTGCTTTCTGTAGGTACTCTACACATCTTCACATCTCCTCGCTGTACAATCTCTCATATGAGATGGAACCACCATACAAAATGTTTGGAACATTGGTGCGATATTCATTCTTTAGCTTGTGTAATTGCTCTGTTGTTGTCACAAAACAACTCAACTGCATCACCAGCGTTTGGAACCACTCCAAGTTCAGAAATGAACTTCTTGATCCACACAGCTTCCTTTACAACATTAGATGCGGCAATATATTCAACATCTATTGTAGAATCTACAACTGTCTCTTGCTTGAAACTCTTCCAGCTTACAGCTCCGTTGTTCAGGCAAAACACAAATCTAGATTGCGATCTATAGTCATCTTTGTTAGTTTGGAAGCTAGCATCAATGTAACCCTTTAACATGAGCTCTTCCTCACTACCATATACCAAGAATTGATCCTTAGTCCTTCTCAAGTACTTTAGGATGTTCTTTACGGCTGTCCATTGACATACTTGGATCAGATTGATACTGGCTCGTCATGCTCAAAGCATATGACACATTAGGATGAGTACATAACATCAAGTACATGGTAGATCCAATTGCTGATGCATATGGAATCTTACTCATGCGCACCCATTCATCACATGAACTTGGACATTGGGCTTTAGAGATCGTAACCCCATGGGACATGGCCAAGTTACCTCTCTTAGAACCCTCCATGCAAAACTTCTTTAGCACCTTGTCAATGTATGTGTTCTGGCTTAGGCCTAGAAGCCTTCTAGAATATATCTCTATAGATCTTGATCCCTACTATATAGGATGCTTCGCCTAAATCCTTCATAGAGAAGGTCTTCCCTAGCCAACCTTTTACTGTCTGAAGAGTAGGGATGGCATTTGCCATCAATAGTATGTAATCCACATACAATATGAGAAATATGATTGTGCTCCCACTAACCCTTTTTTAAACATAAGGTTCATCTTCATTTTGACTAAAGACAAACTTTTTGACTACTATGTCAAAACATAGATTCCAGCTCTGAGATGCTTGCTTCAATCCATAGATTGACCTTTGTAGCTTACATAATTCATTGGCTTCCTTCAGATTGATAAAACCCTTAGGTTGTGTCATGTACACATCCTCGAGTAAATTCCCATTAAGGAATGTTGTTTTAAGATCCATCTGCCTCCAGGTGAAGGAGAAGGGAAAGGAAAAGAATAAAGAAGAGTGGGCAATTCCTTAAAGGACTAAAACTTGATGCAAGTGTGGGTGAGTCCTTGTTGAAGTCTGAAGACATCTTGATCAAGTGGGTAAGTCCTTGTGTGGGTGAAAGACTCTTGTCTTGAGTAGGTAAGCCCTTGCATGTATGGTGGTTTCCTTGTATCTCTTATGATGGAATACATGTATACATAGATTGCAAAGTCCTAGAGGTTGAACTCTCTAGGTAGTGGATGGACTATTGCCTAGTTTGGAGATTGGAATCACTTTAACCATGTTGTCCAAGTGCATATTTTAATTTCTCTCATCCTTGATATACTTGATTACATAGGATTTCAAATTGATCTTAAGATTTTGGTTTCAATTAATATAATTTAAAGGCCTGACTATTCTTGTGAGAATTTTGAAGCTATATTCACCATCACTAGAGCCCTAGATCCAACAAGCTTGAATGATGATTGATGGTAGAGTAGTTTTTTATATTTGACCTTATTTCTCTCTCATCCTATTTATAACTATCCCTCCCCTCTTTCCTCGAATGAATCTTTCTACCCCAAACACATTCTTTTACTGGAGACCATCTAAAATCATCAACTGATAAAGAAGGAGCTTCTTGAGGTCGGAGACTTGCTAGATCGTGGTTGCATGTTGATGTAGGACCTAACCGTGAAGCTTCTCTCTATCTATGAAGGAGTTCCACTTGTCCAAACCCCGGAAGTTCATCCAAATGAACTTTTAGATCCATATGGTATCCACTCATGTGTTTATAACACAAGTATACTCAATTTCTATTATTTAATTGAATTAATGGCATGTAGTTCAGAACTCTTCCAACTTACAACTCTTTTCTTAAGATTAAACACATTTTATATTGTGATCACTTGATGTCATTTTGTAAGTTTGCATCGGTGTAAGCCTTTGCACACAACTCTTCCTTGTTCCTATAATCTAGCAACTAATCCTTTAGTGCTTTACAAGTACTAATGTATATCTTTAATGACATTTCAATTACCTTCATTGGAAATTAATACCAACTTGCCATGTCCTATGCATACAAGACTATGGGATGTGCATACATGATAGATCCAATGCATATGGAATCTTACTCATGTCTTTCCATTCTTCACTAGAATTGAAATATTCGATTCTTGAGAAACTAATCCCATCTATATGGATAGATTCTCTCTATTGAATCCTTCATGTTGAACACTTTCAGCACCTTGCTTTTATTTGTGCTCATACTTAGTTTATGAAACTTTCTGGAACTATCTCTATATATCTCGGTCCCTACTACATTGTATGTTTCACCTAATCCTTCATTGTTGAATGTGTTTTCCATGCTAGGTCTTAATATTAGTAGTACTAAGATGTTATTCCTCCTTAATATGTGGAATATTCAAATATGCTCCCACTAAATTAGTAATTACCCCACCCCTTAGTAACTCGCAATTAAGGAAGATCAAGAAGCCGGTGTCATAATCCCAAAATAGGATCAACTGATTTTACAAATAATCAAAAATAATTAATAAATTCAACCACAACAAAGCTTAAAATAGGATAAAAAATTTATTTTAACATTCCTTACAAAAATAGGAGTTTGGAACTTTACCTAAAGTAGAGTTCTATCTAACTAAACCCTCTGGTCTTTAATTGGCTTTATTCTTCAAATGCAAATTTAATTGTTCATCTATTTTCTTGTATTCCTAAAATGTCAACAAACAAAATGTTGGTCAGTATAACAGATTATAATGGTATATGGGGGAACCAAAAACTTGCACATATATTGTAACAACATAACCACATCAAATTATTTGTTACCAATTAAATTTTACATTTTCTTTATAACTTCCCAACCATCATACCCATCCTCTGGTATGCCTCTCTTAGGGTTTAGTCCCTACAATGGACATTAGGCTACCTTCTCCACCTCAGATTGGTACCTTATGGGCCACCTCTCTAGGTGCCATGTAGTCTTCCTATCTGGGGATGACCACCTATGACCTTCCCTCCTAGGCTTGGTCTAGCCTTCCCTCCTGGGTTTGGTCTCTCATCATCATAAATCATAAATCCAAAGGTGGTATGCAAGTTCGGGCAAGTCAGAAGCAATATATGATGATAATCATAGTTACTTTATAGATTACAAGAAGTAAAGTTCATCCAAGCATTTAATTTGAGCAATCGATAAAACCAAAAAAATCATCATGAAACTAAATAGATTAGACATAAGTGTAACCACATAACTGATTTGAAGTCTGAAATATAAGCCAAATATCCAATCCCAATCAAGATGTCCAATCAAGCAAATCTTTATCCTAAATACATGTATAGTGCCTAATTGTTACCATCATATCCCAAACAAATCCTTATTGACTTGGGACACCTTTCTAATGTTTCTAAGACTTATTAGTATTCATTAGGGTTTCTTGGATTAATTTCTCAATCTTTATCCTTTTAGGTCAACAAACCCTAAAATAGCTTTTCTACTCATAAAAACCTAATTACTCAAATTATCCACATTAAGGGTCTTTTATCTCAAAGTAGCTTAAGAACATCATATCTCTATCTTAGTTATGGATCTTCGTAATTAAAAGTCATATTCACCTCAATTAGGATTTATAAGCCCATTAGAACCAATTATACAAAAGAACCATTTTTTTAGATTTAAATCTTCCTTTTATTAATAAGAAGTTAATATTGTCTTAAAATATCCAAAGAACATTATTAAATTCAATTATCATCAAATCTTAAATTTTTCATCAATAAAACCATTAAAGATGACAACTTTATATACATTTTAAATTTCAAGAAGAATCAGGCTTCAATTATATTTTTATTGAATTTTTTATATTGTTCTGATCAACTTTCATATATAACATGTCATCATCGGATAAACCCATAATTAGTAATGATTTTATCAATAAAACTATTTTCTGGCCAATCAGAGATCCCCATGTATGCATATTCAACTTAGTTGGGCCACACCAGTGGGGCTAGGCTTGAGCCAATCTGCTCAAGCCGTGTCGACACCTGGTCCCGTGAGAAAACTCACCTGCATGCTGAAAAAACAACATGAAAAGACCAGAACATGCTTACCTCTTCAACATGCGCTCAAGGGCAGAGTAAACTTTTCACTTCCAGTTGTCTACCTCTCGTCTTGCACTCACGCAAACCAGCAGTCAACTGGGGATTTGGCCTTGCTTTTTGCTTCACCTATGTGCAAGACAACACCACCAACTGCTCCGCCTCGCCCTCGCAAACTCGACGAGCCTGTGAATTGGTCGGTTGCTTCTCTTAACTGTTTGGTCAACTCTGTGTGATCTCTAGCGAAGAAACTCTCTGGGCAAGGGTGAAGATTGTGACCAAAGACTAAATTGAAAGCACTGGTATGTTCATTGGCTCTGTCTGGACTCACTGGGATGTTCTATGTTTTTGCATATGAAGTGTATAGCCCCCCTTATATAGGGAGGGTCGACGAGGAGTCCCATATTGGGGAAACTCTGAGAATTCCTCGATAGGTATTAAATCTTATATCAACTCAAAATAGAATCCTCACCCGCATTCATCTGGATGGTCTTCAAGCTTGCTCAGTCTCTGGTTCACGTGAAACTTGAGATCCAAGATCTCAGTTTCATGTTCCTCTCTGAGCCCTGACTCGAGTGGGACGATATATGCGCATTGTTGGATTTTAGATCCAACAGCTCACATATACTTGCCTTAATCCTTAAGTAAATCAGAATCTTAAATAGGCGTGACATTTAATACTTTATTCATGATAATGAGTTCTCTTTAAGATTATTACTAAAATAGATATCTCTTCAACTATTAATCCTTTTTCTTCCAAATTTTAAGGGAACATTCTTAATGACTTTATCTACACGTATGTAAAGTTAGAGTCCCAAATTTGAAAGTATGAGAGACTTGTCTTCATATGCAAGTGATAACTTAATAAGGCATATTTTATTCGAATTTTCTCTCTTTCTCTTCTATTTCCTTTATTATGATTCCTTTGTATCCTTAGAAACCATGTGGATCTAAAATCTAATCCATCATGAGCAAATGCTCAACTTTCTAGAGAATTCTACATAATTCTTAGTATTATCTTAATTTCCTTATCCTTTTTATGCATTATTTTCCATTTTTCTTTTCTTTTTATCATATTGGACTTTCTAACTTATTGGGATCCACAAAATTACTCATGTAAAGGAAATATTGCAAAAGAAATTCATTCATTCACATAAATCATACAAATTTTCATAAATGTACATCTTATTGGAAAAATTGCATTTGCAACCATATAAGCAAAAACAAGAATGTAACATCCTTCCCCTCTTATAGGTATTTTTCTCTCAAAATTCCACCAGACATACAAACAATATAGGATAAGACATTTTCCATGTCCATCTTCAGCTCCCATGAGGCTTCAGCCTCTCCATAGTGCCTCCAAAGAACCTTTACCATCTATATCCTTTACTCCTAAGATCTCTCTCACCTTGGTATCATGTACCCTCTTAGGTGACTCAGGTTAAGTCATCCTCCATTGGAGTTCAATAGGTTCAATACTCAGCACATGGCTTGGGTACCTTACATAGTGCTCTAGATTGGACACAAGGAATACATCATGCACATATTATCCTGAGGGGGTAAGTCTAACAAAAGCAACTCCACCAATCCGTTCCAAAATCTCAAATGGGCTCATGTATTAGGGACTCAACTTTCCTTTATTCTTAGCCATAGCTCAGAGCGGTATGATGCATGCCATTGTGGCATTAATTTTGGATAATGTTGCAGTCTTGATTTTATAGATTTTCTTTATTAATCGACTGACATGCAATAAAATAACTTCTATCACAAATAAATTGTAAGTTGATCTTATCAATATTATTTTATTGAATTCTTATAATATTTTCCTCAATTTTTAGGAATGAATGAATATAAGAAGAGATGAAGGTAGGAGGCAATTCAGTTTCCCGCAATGCTGACTTAAATGCATAACTTCACCAAAATTGACATAACTCTCACATCCTAAGGCGGAATTTAATGTTCAAATATGATTGGGAAAGGGAATTCAAAGGCCTACGGGAAAATCATATTTTCTGGCGCACGTTAAATTCTCTGGAGAACGGAAATTCGCTCGAAATTGCTGCTGCGAGAATCTACATTAAAGAAAGACAATCAAGAGTTTGTTGACTAGATCTAAAAATTCAAAAGGATGGCTCCCTCTCTTTTTCCCCCTCTTTTTTTGGATAGCCTACCCCTCCTTCTCCTATAAAAGGAGGGGCACTTCCTCCTCTCTGGGCATCTCGGGTTTTCTTATATTAGAGTGTTGAAGCAATTGTTCTTGTAATCATCTTCTTATTCTGCAATAAAGTAGATCTCAGTTCAAGCATAACTCTTTCATACTTGTTCTCATCTTTTCTTTCCGCCTTGGTTTTAATCTTCTTTCTCCGTTCTTTAATTCTGGAGCAAGGAACAAAGAACTAAACCATTTTATTGTATCTAGCAAAAGGATTGACTCCTAATTTTGGGCTAGACTATGGCTTCAGTGCTTTCTTCCTCCGTCTCCTATTTCTCCATGTGTGAGTAGTTTCTTATCGGGGCAAGGGGAATAACCCCTTAGCCATGATTTTGGCAACTTAATCTCGAACGATTAGATGGAAATTGATTTTACTTGATTGATCTTCGGATCGTATGTTAATCCGGATAGATATGACCATGGAAATCCGGATTTAGAACAATAAAATCGATTACATAGACATTTTGATATGATCGTGGATTTTTGTCTCTTAGGATGATAAACTAGGAAGCATGAGCACCAAGACCAATGGGCTCATGTGGAATTTCTATTTTGTGAGTTTAAAATTCACAAGCCTTCATCGAATCGTCGGTTAAGATTTAGTTTCTATCACCTAGGCAAAGGTGGTGAAAACCCCTACGAGCCTCGATTCCCTTCTCTTGATTTCAATCACCGACTATCTTGCTTGCCTTTGCTTTCTTTAATTCTTAGTCTTTTCAATTCATATAGTTCTTTTTGTACTAACAATAATTTAATTTTCCCTTGTGCATTTTTCTTTATTCTTGTTAGTGCTTTTGCAATTCTTAGTATAATCACCAACACCCAAACCTGACTTTTACTTTCTGTTCTAAAAATACAAAAAAATAACAAAATAACTCTTCAAAAATTATTGGGATTAAAGAAACAATCTCTAAAGTTGTCCTGTGGGATCGACCCTTTCATACTACCTTTAAAACCGGAAGTAAAATAGGTTTAAACTCTAGGATTAACCATCTTAGTGATTGATAATGCAAAACAACGATTATCAATTTGGCGTCATTGCCGGGGTCAACGGATTGTTTTTTTCGAACCCCCAAAAATTTTTGAAAAACTTTTTTTCATACCTTCCGAGCAACATTTCAGAAGTGTACTCCTCTTTCTGTCGAGTTTCCATTCCGACAGTCCGTTTTTTCTGCACACAATTAACTGCTTTATTTGTGCATGTGACGCCCGAACAACGATTTTCAACCGTTCGATCCAGAAATAGAAAGGACCTTTCATCGTCGAAACCATCAAAATCTAGCAAAAATGAATGAAGACGAGGTCGCCCGTAGAATCGACCAAGCTCTCGTAGCTCAAAGAGAGCTCATCCAAGCCGAACAAGCGGAAAGAGAAGCCAGTTTGCGAGCAGCCTTTAGGGCTGAACAAGAAACCATAGAAGCCGAGAGGAGGGAAGCCGAAAGACAAAAACAGTTAAAAGACTTTTCTATTCCTAAAATGGCCTATGCACAACATCCTGTTATACCCCCTGATATCACGGCTCCACAATTCGAAATCCGAACACAATGGATCACCATGCTGCAAACTCACCCTTTCTCTGGCAACAATGGGGAAAGTTGTCAAGATCACCTTCAGAAGTTCATTGACCTTTGCTCTTTCAACAAAATCCCAGGTGTCTCTGAAGATGCCATCCTCCTTAGGTTGTTTAAGTATTCCCTCTCCAGCCAAGCCAGTAGTTGGTACAACACCATGGAGAGTGAGGAACATGTCACCACTTGGGAGATTCTGCAAAACAAGTTCCTTGAAAAATTCTACCCCCCATCTCTCACCTATGAACTTAGGGGTCAAATAACTCACTTTTCTATGGACGCAGGAGAGACTTTAGGTGAAGCCTGGAAAAGATTCAAGGATTTACTTAGGAAGTGTCCCCACCATGACATCTCTCAAGCCCAACTCATAGAGATTTTCTATCGTGGTGTTGATGATGATACCAAATTTTTTCTTGACTCCTCATCTGGAGGAAATTTCATGCATCAAAGTTTAACTAGCGCATGGGAGGTAGTTAAATGGGCTTCTGAAACAAGGGCTAGAAGAGGGATTGGAGGAATCCTTAAGGTAGCCAAGGCAGAAGTTAATAATGATATCCAAAGCATAGCGGAAAGCCTAAAATTAATTTCCTTAAAACAAGATCGGTTAGATTCATCCTTAGTCACCCTTAGGGAGTCACCCCAACAACTAAAAGCCATGGATTCCCTTTGTGGTATTTGCCAAGGATACGATCATACCACCCTCCACTGTCAATACCTCTACAACATGCCCACACAACCTGAAGTAGGTCAACAACCAGAAGACCTTAATTCGATCCATACAATACCAGGCCAAGGTTACTACAATACCAACCAACCTAGAAATCACCCTGGTTTTCAGTATGGGAACCCTTCAGGCGCCGAGAACTCTACCCAACTTCAACGAAGGCCTCCCTACCCTCAATGTCACAACCGACCACCACCTGGATTCCCATACAACAATCAAAGAAACTTTGGAAATCACCAAAATCAACAACCCTACCAGCAATTCCAAAACCTAAACCTTCCATCCCAACCTCAACCCCCCAACCACCTCAAAACACCGTCCCTCCTCCTCCCCCTAGTCAGCCCAACTGGGCAAGCATAGACCAAACCCATGTGGCCATTCAAGCCCATCAAGAGGCAACTGATGCACAGTTAGCCCGTTTGTTTGCCCAACAAAAACCTCCTGCCGGGACTTTTGCAGGACAACCTAAAAACAACCCCAAACATCATGAACAACTCAAGGTAGTCTCTACCCGTTCGGGAAAAGTGCACACCCCTTCCCCTTCAGAAAAATCTTCAAACCCACCTCTAGAATTCAAGGATGAGGACATGGTAGTTGTCGAACCCGAAGTCACACCTAAACCATCCATCCCTGAAACACCCCAAGTGGAAGATGAAGAACCAGTTTACAAACCCAGACCTCCCTATCAAGACCTCCTAAAACAAACAAGACTTGATGCCCGCTTCATGAAGTTTAGGGAAGATATGAAAAAAATACATGTCGACATTCCCTTCCTTGATGCTTTGGCTGACATGCCCGCCTGGTCCAAATATATGAAATCCCTCCTGACTAGGAAGTATGTTACTAAATAATACGAGACTGTTAAACTTGCTATAACTACCTCTGACATTATCCTAAGTAAGATGCCTAAAAAACAGAAGGATCTAGGTTCTTTTGGAATAGGATGTTACTTAGGTGACAATGCTTGTAGGAAAGGCCTAGCAGATTTAGGAGCTAGTATATCCATCATGCCATATAGTCTTTGCAAAAGGTTGGGATTCAATGATATGTTACCCACAGCCATGACCATCCAACTGGCAGACTCATCCACAACCAAGCCCATGGAGATCATAGAAGACATTCTGGTTAAAGTTGGGAATGATGCTTATGTCCCTTGTGATTTTGTGATCATGGATATCAAGGAAGATTTATGCTATCCCCTCATTTTCATACGTCCCTTCTTAGCCACTGCTCGTGCCTTAATTGATGTTGAGGCTGGTACCATTGTGTTAAGACTAGGGAAGCAAAACCTAGAGTTTAGGGTGTTTGAAAGTATGAAGGGACCTAGCCTTGAGGAAGAAGTCTACCTCCTTGATTGCATTGATGAATTAAACCAATTAAGGCAAGAATGGGAATTAGTTGATGACCCCCTCTGCACTGCTCTCACCATCCCCGCCGAATGTGATTTTGACAATGAACCATCAAATCAACTTAAGATTCACTTGGACAACTATGAGGAAATTCCAGGTGCTGAGATTGAAGACCTTAAGATGATCTCCACCATAGAAGAACAACCTGAATCACCTAAAGCCCCAGAAATGAAGGCTCTTTCCATAGGTCTGAAATATGTGTTTTTGGATGAACAACAATTATGCCCTGTTATCATCAATTCTGATCTTACCATTGAACAGAGAAACCATGCTTATGGGAGAACTTAGGAAAAGGAGAACAGTCTTAGGATTTAAATTGACGAACTTGGTTGGGATAGATCAATCCATCTGCATTCACAAAATCCCAATGATTGAAAACAGTAAACCTTCCCGAGACCCACAAAGGAAACTCAACCCAAACATGAAGGAAGTCGTCCGTCTTGAAGTGATTAAACTTTTGACTGCAGGAATCATCTACCCGATCTCTGACTCTCCTTGGGTCAGCCCGGTCCAGGTTGTCCCCAAAAAGGGTGGGACCACAATCGTTAGGAATGAGAAGAATGAGCTTATCCCCACCCATACAGTCACAGGGTGGAGGATGTGCATTGACTATAGGAAACTAAACAAAGAAACTAGGAAAGACCACTTCCCTCTTCCCTTCCTTGATCAAGTTCTTGAACATTTAGCTCATCAACAATACTTTTGTTACTTAGATGGCTACTCGGGTTTTTACCAGATCCCCATTCATCCAGAAGACCAAGAGAAAACCACCTTCATATGCCCTTTTGGCACATACGCTTTTAGATGAATGCCCTTTGGCTTGTGCAATGCACCAGCCACTTTTCAAAGATGTATGTCGGCCATTTTTTCAGGGTTAACTGAGACTGTCATGGAGGTGTTCATGGACGATTTCTCTGTCTATGGAGATAGTTTCACTTCTTGCCTTGGGAACCTCTCCCTTATTCTTGACAGATGCATCGAGTCACATTTAGTCCTTAATTGGGAAAAATGTCACTTCATGGTCAAAGAGGGTATTGTTCTTGGCCATAAGGTGAGCAACCAAGGCATTGAAGTTGACCAAGCCAAGATTGAGGTCATCACCAAGATTCCCCCTCCTACCTCAGTCAAAGACATCCGAGCCTTCTTAGGACATGCCGGTTTTTATCGGCGATTCATTCTTGATTTTTCCAAAATTACAAAACCTCTCACTAATCTTCTTCAAAAGGAGGTGACTTTCCATTTTGATACAGCATGCATGGAGAGCTTCTTATGTTTGAAAAAGGCTCTCACCACCACCCCCATCATTCGTGCTCCTGACTGGGCCTTACCCTTGGAAGTCATGTGTGATGCTAGTGACTTTGTTGTAGGTGCCATTTTAGGACAAAGAATTGACAAAAAACACCATGTCATTTCTTATGCATCCAAGACCTTAGATAAGGCTCAGTGAAATTACACGGTAACCAAAAAAGAAATGCTAGCCATTGTCTATGCATTTGATAAATTTCGCTCATATCTTGTCGGTTCAAAGGTTGTTGTTTACACTGATCATGCAACTATTCGTAACCTCATGACCAAAAAGGATGCCAAGCCTAGACTCATAAGATGGATTTTGTTGTTGCAGGAATTCGATCTTGAGATCCTAGACAAAAAGGGATATGAAAATGTTGTGGCTGACCACTTGAGTAGACTTAGCTATAGCCCCATTGATGAAATTCCAATAAATGAATCCTTACCTGATGACCAATTGCTCAAACTTGACTCCCAATTTCCTTGGTTTGCTGATTTTGTAAACTATTTAGCTGCAGGTGTATTGCATCCCGAGTATACGGGACATTCTAAAGCTAAATTTTTACAAGATGTTAAAAATTATTATTGGGATGAACCTTATTTGTTTCGTCTTTGTGCCGATGGTCTATATCGTCGTTGTGTGTCCCATGAAAAAAGCATTGCCATTTTGGAACAATGTCACTCTAGCCCCTATGGTGGTCACATGAGTTCCCAAAAGACGGCTAGGAAAGTCCTACAATGTGGATTCTTTTGTCCCACCATATTCAAAGACTCATATGATTATGTTTTTTCATGTGACCAATGTCAAAGGATGGGTAATATTTCCAAACGTGACCAAATGCCTCTCACCTCTTAGTAAGAATTAGAGATTTTTTATGTTTGGGGGATCGACTATATGGGCCCATTTCCTTCTTCTAATGGGTTTACTTACATTTTAGTCGCAGTCAATTATGTGTCGAAGTGGGTTGAAGCAATACCTACTAAAACATGGGACTCCAGACCCGTTAAGAAACTTTTTAAAGATGTCATTTTTCCTAGATTCGGAGTACCTCGCACCGTCATTTCTGACGGGGGATCCCATTTTTTGGAGAAACGTTTTGAGGCTCTCTTGAAAAAATACGGGGTTTATTACAAGGTTGCCACTCCTTACCACCCTCAGACCAGTGGGCAGGTAGAAGTATCCAACAGACAAATAAAATCTATCTTGGAAAAAATGGTTGGTCACACGAGGAAGGATTGGGCGTTAAAAATTAATGACGCCCTGTGGGCATATCGCACTGCCTACAAAACACCCATTGGCACCACCCCTTTCAGATTGATCTACAGTAAGTCATGTCACTTACCAATAGAACTAGAGCACAAAGCAAGATGGGCCATAAAAAGTTTGAATTTTGACCTTTCCATGGCTGGAGAGAAACGTTTTCTCCAAATGAATGAACTTGATGAACTTAGGATGAGTGCCTATGAAAATGCAAGAATCTACAAGGACTGAACTAAAATGTGGCATGATGGTCACATCAAGCGCAAAGACATTAGAGAAGGGGATCAAGTCCTAGTTTTTAATTCTAGATTATGACTTTTCCCTGGGAAACTAAAGTCGAGATGGTACGGCCCTTACATTGTCAAGTGTGCTTATCCATATGGTGCTTTTCTTCTTTGGGATAAAGTTCTGGGCGAGTTTAAAGTCAATGGACACCGTCTCAAAATATATATCACTACTGAAGATGTTCTCACTTCTAACTCAACTAAGTTTCCACCTTTGCAGGATCTGAACCTCACTGACCCTTCACCTCCACTGCTGTGATTCTTCCCTCCATCTCGCTCTTAGAGTTTGCTCGGGTCGAGCAAAATTCTAAGTCCGGGGCGGGGGTGGGTGGTACGTAATCCACCCTTTATCTTCCCTTTTCAACATTTCTTTCTGCATTTTATTTGTTTGTTTTGTTTACTTTCAAACATAAGGCATTTATTTAGTCGACCGAATGTTGTACTTTATCTCCAAAAATCAATTGCATTATCAATTTTATTTCAAAAAACTTTGCAATATCAAGTTCCTTATGATCACGATAGCAATTCTTGGAAACGGTGGCAAGCCTTAGAGTATTAAATAGAATCAAATGCAGATTTTCTTAATTTTAGCATTAGATTAACTTATTTGTTTTTACTCTTATATAATGTAGCTACATGTTTCTTCTATCTTATGCAACGACATTTCAAGCAAAAAAAGGGTTTTTTTGTTGCACGGAAAAATAAATTGCATGCCAAACCCTAAGTCCGGGGTGGCATACCCTTCTTCCATACCCCACAAATGGGTGTACCATCAAAAGATGCCAAAAAAGAGCACACAAAAAAACTTGTGGTCAATGTAATCACAAGTCCATGAAAAATTATATACCTAGTCGAATAGAGGAGGGATTTTTTCCGTCACACCTCAAATTCTCTATCCCCGTGCAACAATCAACTCCTCAAAAAAAAAATTGAATGTCGAATCGCAAGTTAGATCGAAACTGTCTTTACAAAGTATAAGTTCAAAAACTTTAAGTTATGAAAAATGTTTTCTTGAGAAACATAGTGCTTGCAATTTGTGGTTCTAGGAGATGGGTCGCTTGGCCATGAAAAGGATAGAAGAACTGCTAATCTAGGGAGGATGAACTTGTTTTTTAGAATTTTTTTGAATTGATTTTTTCAATTGCTTGAGGACAAGCACAACTTTAAGTCTGCGGTATTTTAATGCATGCCATTGTGGCATTAATTTTGGATAATGTTGTAGTCTTGATTTCATTGATTTTCTTTATTAATCGACTGACATGCAATAAAATAACTTCTATCACAAATAAATTGTAAGTTTATCTTATCAATATTATTTTATTGAATTCTTATAATATTTTCCTCAATTTTAAGGAATGAATGAATATTAGAAGAGATGAAGGTAGGAGGCAATTCAGTTTCCCGCAATGCTGACTTAAATGCATACCTTACACCAAAATTGACATAACTCTCACATCCTAAGGCGGAATTTAATGTTAAAATATGATTTGGAAAGGGAATTATAAGGCCTACAGGAAAATCATATTTTCGAGTGCACGTTAAATTCTCTGGAGAACGGAAATTCGCTCGAAATTGCTGCTGCGAGAATCTGCATTAAAGAAAGACAATCAAGAGTTTGTTGACTAGATCTGAAAATTCAAAAGGATGGCTCCCTCTCTTTTTCCCCCCTCTTTTTTTGGATAGACTACCCCTCCTTCTCCTATAAAAGGAGGGGCACTTCCTCCTCTCTGGGCATCTCGGGTTTTCTTATATTAGAGCGCTGAAGCAATTGTTCTTGTAATCATCTTCTTATTCTGCAATAAAGTAGATCTCAGTACAAGCATAACTCTTTCATACTTGTTCTCATCTTTTCTTTCCGCCTTGGTTTTAATCTTCTTTCTCCGTTCTTTAATTCTAGAGCAAGGAACAAAGAACTAAGCCATTTTATTGTATCTAGCAAAAGGATTGACTCCTAATTTTGGGCTAGACTATGGCTTCAGTGCTTTCTTCCTCTGTCTCCTATTTCTCCATGTGTGAGTAGTTTCTTATTGGGGCAAGGGGAATAACCCCATAGCCATGGTTTTAGCAACTTAATCTCAAATGACTAGATGGTAATCGATTTTACTTGATTGATCTTCGGATCGTATGTTAATCCGGATGGATATGACCATGGAAATCCGGATTTAGAACAATAAAATCAATTACATAGACGTTTTGATATGACCGTGGATTTTCATCTCTTAGGATGATAAACTAGGAAGCATGAGCACCAAGACCAATGGGCTCATGTGGAGTTTCTCTTTTGTGAGTTTAAAATTCACAAGCCTTCATCGAATCGTCGGTTAAGATTTAGTTGCTATCACCTAGGCTAATGTGGTGAAAACCCCTACGAGCCTCGATTCCCTTCTCTTGATTTCAATCACTGATTATCTTGCTTGCCTTTGCTTTCTTTAATTCTTAGTCTTTTCAATTCATGTAGTTCTTTTTGTGCTAACAATAGTTTAATTTTCCCTTGTGCATTTTTCTTTATTCTTGTTAGTGCTTTTGCAATTCTTAGTATAATCACCAACACCCAAACCCGACTTTTACTTTCTGTTCTAAAAATACAAAAATAAAAAATAACTCTTCAAAAATTATTGGGATTAAAGAAACAATCTCTAAAGTTTTCCTGTGGGATTGACCCTTTCATACTACCTTTAAAACCGGAAGTAAAAAAGGTTTAAACTCTAGGATTAACTATCTTAGTGATTGATAGTACAAAACGATGATTATCAAGGTCAGATTTCAAAACACATGTCCACCCACTGTGAAGTGCAAACCAGTCTACTTTGCATCAGCATGCGACTCCAGACGACCATGGGCTTCCTCAGCCATTGTTCGATCAAAGAGACTTTATCATCATACAAGTATGGTATCTCTGACCTCCACAAGGTCCTCTGACTAAGATCACCCTAGTGAAGTAGTGACTGACACAGCCTCCCATTAAGAGCTCCATACATCTCGATATGGGTTTGGTAGCTATTATAACAAGTAAACTCAACTAGGTGCAGGTACTACTCCCATGATCCACCCCAAATGAGTGCATATGCTCTCATCAGACCCTCCAGAGTCTGCATCATCCTTTCTTAACTGTTCATCAGTCAGGGGGTGATATGTCATGCTAAAGTTCAATCTAGTGTCAAGATCTTCATACGCCTGCTTCCACAAAATGGAAGTGAACTTATGGCCATGTTTAAGAATATTTGAACTCGGATCACCGTGTAGTTGAAATAACTCTCTCACATAGTTCAACTAGATTTTTCCTACTAGTAATGGTCTCTTTGGTAAGGTGATCTACACTTAACCCATATTGCACCATGACCTCTCTTGGTCCAGGGAGACCCACCACAGTGCCCATGGTCTCCTGCTCCCATTCCAACGGGAATATCCAATCATATATAGAAATCCATCGGGTTTGTGGTGTTCAACCTTCACCCACTAGCATGTATGGCAACTGGCCGCATGCACCTTCTTTCTTCCTGGCCTTCAAGGTGCCATTGCCAACCTTAACCATCTTAATAGTACCACTGTGTACTTAAATCATGACTTCATGCATGACATGATACCTCAAGGGTGAATCCTCAAAAACCCTAAAACACTCTAGTAGTGGGTTTCACCACCTACTCCTCCTAAGAGGTGCATATGAGGTTCCCCTAACAAACCTTACATCTCATCAAGCTTTAGGCTAACCGAGCAACCACTAACTCGAACAATAGGTCTGCTTGTATCTGGATGTTAGCCACACAGGTCTAGTCTTTCGACAATCATAGGGTCCCCCTAGCAACCTTTTCCAGTCTCTCCACTGTCTAAACAAGATATATTCACACCTGAGTTGTGTTCTGACTAAGAGCATATGTTACCACATTAGTTTCCTTGTGTGCTAGGTGATGGTGAAGACATAAACCCTCACATACTCTACTCATCGCCTTTGTACCTGGTTTAGGTCTGTATGAGTTAGGAAAACTTTGACTGCTTACTTCCATCATCTTGGTTACCAAACCCAAATATGTGACTCATAGATTCCCAACTACTCTAGATAGGTACATTCTTCATATGATGATTACCTTTATTCATCTACGCCTTCATACCATCCATCCAAAATACTCTGAAAAGGGTGTAGTACTTCTTCCATCCTCAATTATCATAGAAAGGTTTCAACTCATATCACCTTTATCCCTAGTATGGCATGCATTTTTTCCTATCTCTCACACCCATAACAAGATGAAATAGCATTTGGCTGCAGTCCAAATACAGAGTTCATCCTGTTCAAGGAGTAGAGATGGTGCATCACGCATCGCCATTACACTTTTCTAGTCTAATTTGGAAGATACATCGCATGACTCAACACCATGCATATCTCAATTCTATGTTTACACCAATGAGAAGACTTTTCCCATCACCATTGGGTCTTAACATCACTCGTATATACAATCTTTCATCATTTCTTCAAGGTCTCTAGGGTGTTGGTACTTTTAGGGTGATCTTACCCTTATGCATCTAGGGAGTGCCTCTCACATTTACCCCTTAGGCCCCATGAACTCATGAAGATGGCCAACCTCCTAACCCATGGGTCTCGATCAAAGGTAGTTGTTACCTCCCGACCCTATGGTCTTGTGCATTTTGGTACATACAACTCCTACTTCCATCAGTCTCATCCCTCCTTGACCTTGTTATTGACTTAGGATTCCATCATAGCTCATGGCTCCTTTTTTGATACTTAAGCACATTTCATTCTTGAATCCTCACCCGAATCTCCATTATCTCTCTGGGCACTCATGGTTAACATTACATCTCTTTATAGGAAACATGGTGACCGACCAATCTCGATTTGGCCCCATACATGTTACCTACATGGCAACATACACTTATGCCCCATCGATATGGTCATGCATGGGTCTATAGATTCATACTCATACTATGTGCTCTTGCACTTAGCCTCTCAAGCCCTTATAAGTAACCTCTTAAGGTTACCTCAAACCTAAAGAAGAGTTGGTGCTCACTCCTACATGAAGGGTCCCTTCCCAGGACATAAGAAAGATATCACTTGATAGTAACTGAGGTCACAAAAAGTTCTTACATTCAAGGTCTATATCATCATGTATATGCACAGATCCTATCATGCTATCTATGCACGTGTCTAGCAAGTAGACATCCTATTAAACCATTCTAAGTTCCTTGGTATGTCATACTTGTTCATCATTCTTCCAATTTGTACCCATATCGTACATGCATAAGTCACCAACTTGCGTAAGTGGCTCATAAATCATATATCTCAGTTCAAGTGGGGTTTCCTTTTTTTCCAATATATGGGGGGTTCCACACTTAATTCCTATGAACTCACTCAGCCTCATGAGCATTATGTGCACCAGGTACTGCTACTTCCCATCTTTGGTCTAGGAACCCCAAGTTTACCTCTTATGCATCAGCTATCTAAATTGCATGCTCAGCTGCTCAAACATGAACCAAACATATACATCATATGGAATATACTTCCTAACACTCTCTAATGTGAACAACCCTTAAAGTCCTATACAAGGACAACCAACTGGGTACGGGGCCTCACAACTTTCTATCATACCATACCTCTTCATGGTCTTTGGAACTCTCTTTCCTACACCTAAAAGGTAGGCACTCATATCATCTATTTGTTTGTTCAGGAAGCCTCTATTTCTTTTCTAGGGTTTGGTTCCTCTAAAGGCATCCAAGGTATGACAAGATTCTACAGATCATGCATGAGGGAACCACATAAATCTACTTAGGGTCATCTATTCTAGGCCACATCATATCAAACTTCTCATGATTCCTCATGTTTTGGAGTCTAGGTCTCAAACCTTCTTCATCGGGGTCTCTCTCTCTCTCTAGAGATAACCCTATAAATGGTTCTACCACTTGAGGTTATCTCTTAAAATATGGGTCAAGCTCTTAAGGATACACATTTATCCCTACCTAGATGAAACGTAATATCAAAACTTATGTCTGTCCAAGATCATCCAAAGCATTGCATGCCTATCTCATAAACTATCAGGCATAACCCTCCTGGATGAGGTCTAAAACCTATTGTTGGCCTTGGTTCCACTCACTTCTATGTGGGTGCACGCCTCTTTTCTACTGATATATGCCCGTTAGGGTTTTTATATGGTCACCACTAACTTTCTCAATGAGGGAGCTATCCCTCACCCTTACCAAGAACGTCCCACCCAAGGTTGGTTCACCAAAAGGCACTACTAGTCAAGAAACCACTCACCGTCTATGCTTCTTAGATGTACCTAAAACCTATACATAAAGCATGCAAGCCTAACCCATAGACTTGCATGCATGGTCAACTATGATATCCAACTCATCGTGTCTTCTCTTTCTCTATCATCTACTTAAGGTTTGGGGTTGAGCATTGTCTTCAAAGGATGTATCATGTCTCTTCCTCTTCCTGGAGGCTTCTTCCTCCAAGGCTATCCCTCTCTTTATCTTCCTACAAGATAGTCTAAACTCAGCATTCTCCTGAGAGGTCTCCAAAGGCACAGAAACGTGGCCATGCAACCTAAGCATGCAACTAACCTCAATCTAAGTTTCATTTTTAAAAACTTATGTCCATGACATCTTTCTTACATGCTTTTTACTATTTGGTGGTGGATTCTATAATCCTTAGTACTCTTAACCATCAAACTCAGGAGGAGGTGAAGAGAGAGAAAATTCTTAGCACCTATAGTTTCTCTTTGAAAAGGGTAGAGAAGGGATGAAAACAGATGAGAAGACCTAGAGGTATCTTATTTTGAGTCAAATCCTCAGATTTTGGCCAGGGAGTCACATAGATTATGGGAGTCCCCGTAAACTGAATAGCGGGACGGAGGAAAAATTTGCTAGCCCCTAGATTGGGATCCTTTTGTAGACACCTCCATCTTAGGAAAATCCTAATGAAGCAAGTCAAGCAACCAATCAAACAAATCTTTATCCTGAAAACATGTATAGTGCCTAACTGTTAACATCATATCCCAAACAACTCCTTATTGACGTGGGACACCTTTCTAAGGTTTCTAAGCCTTATTAGGATTCATTAGGGTTTCTTAGATCAACTTCTCAATCTTTATCCTTTTTAGGTCAAGAAACCCTAAAATAGCTTTTCTACTCATAAAAATCCTAAAAACCAATTATCCACATTAGTGGTGTCAACTGTGCGGGTACGGTGCGGGTCTGGCCATACCCATACCCATACCCATACCCATCTAATTTAGAGGGTCCAGTTCCGGTTCTAGACCCGCATAATACAAAACCTGGACCCGCACCATACTCGTACCCACAATAATAGCGGGTATGCAGTGTGGGTATGCGGGTAAGTGGTTCTATAAAACATCATATTGTTTATGTAAGAGAAATGACTATGTTATATATATTTAACATAACAAGATATTGTTATCATATAGTATATTAACATGTAATAGTTATATTAGACAATGCTATATTATGTACAATAAATTAATTGAGTAATTTTTTACATTTTTGTAGTCATGATCATAACATTTAATTTATGTAGAAAGTAATGTAGATTAGTAGACATTTTGATTTTAAGTTTACATATGATGTTTGTTATTGTAACTATAATAGTTAATTCTTAGTTATATGACTAGTCTTAACCTTAGAGTAGGATATAATCTCAATAATTATATTAATTAGACTAGTAAAGTATGATATATATAACATATTATTTTAGTAGTTACTTATGTATAGCCGGTACACGGATCTAGGGGGTCTGGGTCCAAGCATACCCATTATTGGACCCGCTTATATGCGGGTCTAAGGGTATACGGGTCCAAGTGTATGTGGGTATAAAAAATTAGACCCGTGACGGGTTTTTTAAGGGTCCGGATTTGCGGGTCCGCGGGTCTACCTATACCCATTTACAACCCTAATCCACATTAAGGGTCTTTAATCTCAAAGTAGCTTAAGAACATCGTATCTTTGTCTTACTTATGGATTTTTGTAATTAGAATCATTAAAAGTCATATTCACTTAAATTAGGGTTTCTAAGCGCATTAGTGCACTTTCATATACATGGAAACCCAATTTGAACAAATTATACACAAGAATCATCTTTTTGGATCTAAATCTTCCTTTTATTAACAATAGGTTAATATTGGCTTAAATTATCCAAAGAGCATCATTAAATCCAATTATCATCAAATCTTAGGGTTTTCATCAATAAAAGCATCAAAGATGACAACTTAAAATACATTTTGAATTTCAAGCAGAATCATGCTTCAATTATATTTTTATTGAATTCTACATATTTTTTTTATCAACTTTCATATATAACATATCATCATCAAATAAACCTATAATTAGTTATGATTGTATCAATAAAACTCTTTTCTAGAAAATCAGATTTCACCACGCATGCATATTCGACTTACTTGGGCCGCGCCAGTGGGGCCAGGCTTGAGCCAATCCGCTCACACCATGTCAGCACCTGGGCCTGTGAGACAACTCACCCATACACTAAAAAATGCGTAAAGACCAGATCGGGCTTACCTCTTCAACACACGCTCTAGGGCAGAGTAGACTTTTCACTATAGGTCGTCTTCTACCTCTCGCATTCCACTCACACGAGCCAGCATTCATCTAGGGAGTTGACCTTGCTTTCTGCTTCACCTGCACACAATCCAAGACCACCAACCGCTCGACCTCACCCTTGTGAACTCAACGAGCCCGTGAATTGGTCAGTTGTTGCTCCCAACTATTGGGTCGAATCTGTGTGATCTCTGGCGAGGAAACCCTCTAAAAAAGGGTGAAGATCGTGACCAAAGACTAAATTGAAAGCACTGGTATGTTCGTTGGCTCTTTATGGACTCGTTGATATGTTCTATGCATTTGCAAATGGGGTGTATATCCCCCCTTATATAGGGTAGGGTCGATGTGGAGTCCTAGATTGGGGAAACTTTAGGAATTCCTCGATAGGTATAAAATCATATATCAATTCAAACCCAAGTCCTCTTCCAAATTCATCTAGATGGTCTCTGAGCTCGCTCAAGATCTAGTTCATGTGAAACTTGAGATCTGAGATCTCAGTTTCCTCTTCCTCTCTAAGTGTTGACTCAAGCGGGATGATATATGTGCACTGTTAGATTTGAGATCCAATAGCTCCCATCTATGCATCTTAATCCTTAAGTAAATCAAAATTATAAATAGGTGTGACATTTTAAACTTTGTTCATGATAATCAGTTCACTTTAGGATTGTTACTAAAATCCATATCTCTTCAATCGTTAATCCTACACGTGTGTAAAGTTAGAGTCCCAAATTAGAAAGTATGTGAGACTTTTCTTCATATGCAAGTTGTCACTTAATAAGGCATATTTTATTCATATTTTCTCTCTCTTTCTCTTCTATTTCCTTTATTTGGGTTCATTTAATCCTTAGAAACCATGCGGATCTGAAATACAATCCATCATGAGAAACCAGTCAACTTTCTAGAGAATTCTACATAATTCTTAGCATTAACTTAATTGCCTTTTCCTTTTTATGCATTATTAGATTTCTTTTTCTTTTTCTTTTCTTTTTATCATATTGGACTTTCTAACTTATTAGGATACATGAAATTACTATGAAAAGGAAATATTGCAAAAGAAATCCATTCATTCACATAAATCATACAAATTTTCATAACTGTACATCTTATTGGAAAAATTGCACTTACAACTATATAATCAAAACCATGGTTGTAACAAAATATTTGTATAATCATAGATTTCATCTTTTATCTTGATTCAATTCAAACTATTTTCTATCTTTTCAAGTCAAAAGATCTCATTTTTTATGTGTTTACTTCAATCTCTCAAATTGACCTTTGTAGCTTATAGACTATATTTGCATTAATGAAGTTATAACACATTTAGGTTGTATCCTTACACATCCTTTTACATATTCATTTTATGGAATGTGGTTTTAAGATTTATATGCCAAATCCCATAGTCTATACTAGCTACAACAATAAGCATGACAATTCGTGAAGGAATTTCTTCATGTTTAATGATTTGAACTGATTTGAAAATCTTTACAACAAATATGTCGTTTTAGTTTATCCATGTTGGTCTTTGAAATAAAAACCCAACTTCACCCTTTGGTTTTTAGCCCTTTAGGTGGTACTACTAAGGTCATACCTTATTAACATACATGGACTCCATGTTGAGAAATACGGGCACAGACTATGACAACGGAAACAAAAAATATTATCTATATGTATCCCAATAACAAGAAGAGCAAGTCAACTGCTATGAAATAGGG
Source organism: Alisma plantago-aquatica (assembly GCA_963693085.1). Lineage (NCBI taxonomy): Eukaryota > Viridiplantae > Streptophyta > Magnoliopsida > Alismatales > Alismataceae > Alisma > Alisma plantago-aquatica. Next base: position 725,609,578 of record OY856410.1, on the reverse strand, counting down.
GCATATCCCATGTGCATCACTCACAGTCAGTCCCCATGTGTCAAAGCTACCCAATCATCATCTTTATGACAACTCGTATTGTAGAATTACATTTGATGATGGTATACCCGACAACATGTGATGAGTGTCGTGACTTCATCTCTAAGAATCACAATCAACACCTTCACTGTGAGTGATGACTACGACCACTAATTCTAGTTTCCATGTCTCATTTCTCAAGGTGGGTCTGTTTGATACACTGTTCCATAACATTTATTTATGTGCTTGGTTTGATATACCATATCATGACTAATGAGATTTTTTCTTTAACCAACCCACACTCTAGTCTAATGTCTTATTAGTGTTTATTTGCCTTCCACATTAATAACTGATTACGGAGACAATAAGAATGAACACACTCTTAGCATTTGTATGATCTCACTATTCAATTCTTGTACTTGAAGACATACATCATTGAGTATTATCATTCTTTAGACATTCATAATATTACCTCATTATCTCATAACTGAGTGAAACATAATAAATTTCCCTTTATGAGTATTAATCAGGATACTTCCTCATCATCTCTTCCTCAAGCTCCCATGTGGCTTCCTCAATGCCACGATGATGCCACATAACCTTCACAGGAACCAGGTCCTTCCTCTTCAGCTTCTTCACTCTTCTGTCAAGGATCATCACTGGTCCTTCCTCGTAGGTCACATATTCATCAAGCTCGATCTCCACCGGCTGCATCACTGTCTCTGTGAATGGATGACTTTTCTTCATCATACTGACATGGAAAGATGCAACCTGTGCAACTCTGTCGGTAGCTCTAATTCGTAAGCCACTTTTCCAACATGTGCTATCACTGGATATGGCCCCATATACCTGGATGCCAACTTGCCTTTCTGGACAAACCTCAGCACGCCTTTCCACGGAGATACCTTGAGATACACCTTGTCTCCTACTTGGAACTCTAGAGGTCATCGACGATTATCTGCATATGATTTTTGTCTATCCTGTGCCGCTTTCAACTGTTGCTGTATCACTTTGATCTTCTCTGTTGTCTGCGGCACTAACTCAGGACCCAAAAGTTGATACTCTCTAGACTCATACCAACATAAAGGAGATATGCACTTCCTGTCATATAGAGCCTCATAAGGTTCCATATCGATACTCTATTGGTAACTGTTGTTGTAGGCAAACTCTATCAAACTAATACGTACATCCCAACTACCTAGGAACTACAAAATATAAGATCAGAGAAGATCTTCCAAAGTATGAATATTCCTTTCACACTGTCCATCTATCTGCGAGTGAAAAGAAGTACTGAACCTCAACTACATTCCCAATGCCCTATGCAATTGTTCCCAAAAATGAATCGTGAACTGAGGACCTCTATCAGAGAATATCGTTGCAGACACACCATGAAAATGCACTATCTCATCCACATACACCCGAGAAAGCTTCTCTGTCGTATATGTCATCTTCACATGTATGAAATGAGCCAACTTCGTCAATCTTTCCACTATTACCTAAATGGAATCATGATTCTTAGTGGTCCTTGGCAAACCAACTCTGAAATCCATGGTTACATGATCCCATTTTCATTGTGGTATCGAGATGGGTTGCAACGTTCCTGCCGGCTTCTGATGCTCAGCCTTAACCTGCTGGCATATCGTACACCTAGTCACAAACTTGGCTACATCTCTCTTCAAACCAGGCCACCAATATTGGTCTTTGATATTATGATACATCTTGGTGAAACTTGGATGCATAACATACATTGATGTGTGCGCTTCCTCGAGCACTAACTTCCTCAGATCCTCAACGACCGGGACCAACATCCTGTTATGATAGGAAACCAGTCCAGCCTTGGACTCATGGAAGCCATCACACTTTTTGCTGCCAAACTCTAATCTGATCAATTGTACCGTAGCATCTGCCTGCTCTGCTTCTTTAAACTGCTACCTCAATGTAGGCTTCACTTGCATATGTGACAACAGTCCTTCTAATAAGGAGGCTTCCAACTGTACATTCATCTGCCGCAAGGAGACAAACATATCCCGCCTATGGCATATCAAGGAACTCAATTGTGCCTTCTTCGTAGGAAGAGAAAAAGACTTCCTGCTAAGCGCATCAACTACCACTTTCGCCTTACCTGGATGATACTCAATGGTGCAATCATAATCACTGATCAGCTCCATCCAGTGACAGTGTCGCATGTTCATCTCACTCTGCAAGAAGATATACTTCAGGTTCTTATGATCCGTAAAGATCTGACTCACTTCCCCAAAAAGATAGTGTCTCCAAATCTTCAACGCATGGACCACCTCTGCCAGCTCTAAATCATGTGTTGGATAACTCTCATCATGCTTCTTAAGCTGTTGTGAAGCAAAAGAAACCACATGATCTTCCTGCATCATCACACAACCTAAACCTCTTTTGGAAGCATCAGAGAAAACAACATAGCCTTTCCCAGGCTCAGACAACACCAGCATTGGAGCACTAGTCAGCTTCTCCTTTAGATTTTGGAAAGCTTGCTGACAACGATCATCCCAAACAAAAGGTACATCCTTCATGGTCAACTTTGTCAACAATAATAAGATTACCTTGAATTTCCTTATAAACCTCATGTAGTATCCTGCTAAACCCAGAAAACTACAAAATTCAGTCGACATTTTTTGTTGCTCCCATTCTACAACTGACTCCACCTTCTTGGGGTCCACTCTGACTACTTCTGCAGATATCATATGACCCAAGAAAGTCACTTCTTTCAACCAAAACTCACACTTACTAAACTTGGCATACAACTGGTACTGGATAAGGAGAGTCAACACTTGTTGAAGATGTTGTTCATGTTGTTGACTATCCTGACTGTAGATCAAGATGTCATCTATTAAGACCACAACAAACAGATCTAGAAATGGACTGAACACCCTGTTCATCAAATCCATGAATGAATCAGGTGGATTGGTTAGGCCAAACAAAATAACCACAAACTCAAAGTGACCATACCTCATCCTAAAAGCTGACTTAGGTATGTAATCGTCTTTGATCATCAATTGAAGATATCCAGACCGTAAATCGATCTTTGAGAACACTCTAGCACCATGTAACTAGTCAAACAGATTGTCCATACTTGGCAAAGGGTACTTATTTTTTATCGTAACTTTGTTCAACTTCCGGTAATCTATGCACAACTGCATTGATCCATCCTTCTTCTTCACAAACAGAACTGGATCACCCCACGATGATGTGCTCGGTCTAATGAAACTTTTATCCAGCAACTCCTGTAAGTTCCTCTTCAGCTGGAGCCATCTTGTATGGTGTTTGGGCAACTGGTTGTGTCCCTGGCACTAGATTGATATCAAAATCAATCTCTCAACGTGGGGGAACACCATGAAACTCATTGGGGAACACATCCACAAACTCTTTGACAACTTTCACGTCCTGAAGACTCAGACTGTTGGCCTTGGTATCCACTACATGAACCAAGAATGCTCTACAACCTTGCCGCAACAACTTCTCTGCCACCATAGACGATATCAAACACGTCGAAAGAATCTTCTTATCTCCCTAGAAGGTCCACTTATCACCGTCCTCAGCAAACAGTGCTTGCTTGGAACCACAGTCCAGCACAACCTTGTACCTCTCTAGGGTATCCATCTCAAAGATTACATAGATCCATGCATATCAAGTAGTATAAGATCCACTTGTATTTTGTGTCCCGAAAAATATAGAACACAAGATGGACACACTTCTCAAAGCATTAAGGAACCATCAAGAGGGGTTTCTAACAACAAGCTATATTTCTTACAATTAACAGGTAAAAGACAGCTATCAAGCATACTACAAGCAATAAAAGAGTGTGTAGCACCCGGGTCAACCAGAATAGATACAAAGAAGGAACAAAACAAATCAGAATGATATAACTCCATCTGACATGCCACCACTCGCGGGTTGACTATCGCCTCCGGCTAACTCATAACATAGAATCGGGCCATTGATTGATGTCTTCCACGCCCTCTGCTTACTTGAGGAGACGATCCAACTTGTGATGCTTGACCACATCCTCGCCCTATGATGCCACTAACCTGCTGACTCTGCCCCAGCCGCTATGTCACTTCAACATCTCTTTTTGGGCAGTTTGACCTAAAATGCCCAATTTTACCATAAAGATAACATGACTGGTCTCTCGACTTCTGCTTAGACTGCCCTGTCATTGCCATTGAAGCTGTACTATACGCCTTCAACGGAAAAGAACCATATCCTCTTCGCTTACTCGGGGACCACTGCAACGGTGCACTAGAACCTTGCACAACAGAAGGTGTAGAAAACCTTGGATTCTTGAAGCCATCATACCTATGCCTCTGGAACTGAGCATGCCTTTTCTTGGTCATGGCCTCTTTCTTCTCCTTAACTGAGCATTCAATCCCTTAAACAGACTCCAAAAATTTGGCAAACCACTTCTGGTTCTCTAAAGCAGCAGCGGATGTCGACAACTCGACACTCAAACCTTTCTCAAACAGCCTGATCCTTTCATCATCTGTTGCCGCTATGTGTGGATAAAACCTCAACAGTTCCATGAACTTGCACAAATTTTAGGTTGAAGTTGTTCTCCAACTTTCCATTTACTTAGATAGCAATGATGTGTGACTAGGCACCACTCATTTCTCATGATGTCATAAGTTTTGATGGACATTCACTACCAACATGATATGGGACATATAGTGTAACGCACATAGGAACTCATCTAGAAGAGGACTTTGATATTGAATGATGGTTGAATTGATTACTAAAGTGTTTAGGTACTCAATTTATGTAAAACATCAGTAGACTAGACTTCCATATGTTTAGTTCTAGTATTGAGGTTGTCGTTTGAAGTTTCAGGTTTATAAGAATTGAATTGGCTGAGTTTTTCCTGAACTTTGAAGCAAGACAACTTTATCGCATAAGCAAGATGACCTCTCATGGTCGAGACCACCATTTCACAAAAGTGATAAGATCATCTCATGGTTGTGAGATGACCATCTCGTGTGAGTGAGATACCCAGTTCTTGGAGAAATTTGAGTACATCAAGGAATAGTGTTGACGTCATGGTGAGCATTAATTGGATTCGAATTGGCAATTCATGTGCGATTGGGAAACATCACAAAACGACTATTTCGCTTAGCGAAACAAGCATCTTGGTCACTAGAAGACCATTTTAGCACACACTTGTTGTGAAACTTCTAGATTTTTTGTGAAAATTCAAGATCTTCCGATCCCTTCCACTCCCACATCAACTGGTAACCCTGACCCTGGCCTCTACTATAAATAGAGGGGTATTGGGTTTTTCTTAGAGCACAATACAAACAATTGAGAATCAGTTTCTCTGACAATTGTTGTCCTCTTTGGCTGTGGTAACTTGCAAAGCCCGATCAAGTCCTACCCGACTAGGGGGGATAGCGAGGGAGAGAACAACTAAGGATGATTATTGTGGGAGAGAAGGTTAGTGACTAGTACACCAATGGGAGGGACAACTCCTTCATGTCTGTTCTAGCAGGATGAAAGGAGTTCTAACTGGTCTTTGTGGACTACTCTAGAGGTAGGAGTCCTTTGGCTGCTTCTAGGAGGGAAACATCAACTCACATCCTGTGGCTAGATCAGAGGATCCACTACAGTAGTTGTCTGAGTCTGCTGTCTATGGAGGAGCAGTCAGATGAGTACCTGTGCAACCAGGAGGAGCACAGACACAGTCAAAAACAAAATGTGCATCTACATCGTTGATGATTATCACTGGACTTGCTCCATGACCATGTTTATCTTCATGAAACCAACCTTCCCATTGCATAGTTATTGACGCAATCTACTGGTTAATGGGAAATATGTTAGTAAAATATTTGTTTCTACTTCCTACCTAATGTCATATTTCCTTACACACATGAGTGCTAAAAACTTGTACATTTGTAATACAAATAGATACATATGAACAATTATTCAATTACTTTATGTTCCAATCTTAATTTTGCATAGAGGTTCCAGAAATACTAGAGTAGCATGTTAAATCTACAAATAAGAAATATTTGTCATCATTAAAAGAAAAGTCAAGCTAATGTTCAATTTAGTCAACAATGCAATCTCCCCCTTTTCTAAGATGGAAAACATTTCTAGTTATAAGCAAAAACTCCAAATGAAATAACCATACCTTAGTGAAGTTTTCCTTGAGTATCCACAAATTTGTGCATGTTTACACTTGAGAGGTCTGGAACATGTCATCAATCTCTTAAAGTAAAGTGAAACAATTAATGTTTGGCAAAGTTTCTCTTAATAAAATGTGAAAGCTCAACTAACAAGCTAATGAAGTACATTTTTGCTGAAAACAAAGTTTCTCTCCCTTTTTTCATATAAAAAAGATAAACATTATGAAGATAAGATGGCCCCCCTTACTGGGATACACCCCCTTAATATGACCCACATATTAAGATGAAATGTCAAATTTAGTCAAAAATGATTTCTCTAGCATTTCAAGGGATGTTAATCCCAGAAATGAGTAGAGAAGCTAGGAGAAGGTTAATAGGAAAATAAAGAATACTGGAAGCTAGGTCTCATATAAGGAATCAACTTGTTCAAAATCTCCTCACAAATTCAATGCAAAATAAATCCCAAAAAATGGTTTAGAATTTAATGATAAAATCACAAGAAATTGAGTTAGAAAATTTGTGGTCATTGTCCACCGTAAATAGGACTCCTATACGAGGTAGGAGACAAAATCTCTGCCATCCATATTATAATTGAGCAGTCCACATTTCTCGCGTCTGTGTGGCATGTAAAATGAAATCCCAATCCGATTAAACTAAATTGCACATTAAATTCATTTTCCTTTTTCTCTCTCCTCATTTGACGGTGCAAACGAACCCCAAAACTAATGAAAATTGATACATAGCCTATTTTAGCCTATTTCTGATATTAGGAATTCAAGTATACAATTATATTTGCCTTTTTATAACTTTTAATGCATCAAATAAACCATCCTATTTTCACTTTCCTCATGCATTAATGACTTTAAGATTCTCTAAATTTGATGAAACTTCACCCACAAGTCATATTTAATGTGTTGGATATGAATTTTCCATGCTAAAGTTGTTTGTACATTTAATAAATATTTTGAAGGTTCGACACACTCTCTCTCTCCTAATTTCATTTTTAATCAAACATCTTCTAAATTGGATGAAAATTCATCCAGAGGCTATATTTATTCTGTAGATCATGAATCCAAGATTATTTTCCTCTTTTGGAGTAATTTATTATTTTTATATGATATTTTGGGGAAACATAGATCTTCTCTTTCCAAAAAGAGTTAATTGATTATTATTATATGAAAAATGTTTAACTTGACTCTCAAGGCAATTTGGACCCAAAGAACTGTTGGGAATTGGAGGAGGCAGAGAAGCAGCGGAAACAAAAAATTTTCTCCCCAAACCCGAAACAAAAGGAATCACGTCGACATCTATATGATAGGAAATAAGGTTTGTGAATCATACCTTGTCCCGGGGCTTGCTCGGCGACAGTGCCACGCGCCTTGTGCGGTCTTCACCTCCGATCTTGGACAGTGTTTGAGCAGCTCCTGCTTGCACCGGGACTGACGACTCCTCCTCCTACTGGACTGTCGGATGACAGTTGTCCTCCTGAGCGGCAGTGACCTCCCACCTCTGATGTAGTCCACACGGACCACCCGGAACTCCACTCTCCTTGTCCCACAAGGAAGTGGAAGGAGTCGCACCCTCCTGTTGATGTATTAGTCGCCAACACACTCTCCTGCTGTCGACTGCAACTGCAGTTGTCCTTCCCTTGATGCACCTCCCTTTGCGGGAAGCACTTGCTCGGGCTCTCTCTTGGTTACCAAAACCAATGAGAATGACAACTTTGCAAAGAAATCAACTTGCACTGATTTGTTCTCTGAGAAGCCCCCAATACCCCTATATATATAGGTGGGTCATGGGACAGGGTTTTCTATGCCCAGAAATACGGGACTAAAGCAGGAGTAGAAGGGTTTGGGATTTTCCACAAAAAGCAACCATCTCGGAACCTGAACCGACCGGTTCACAAGTGAACCGGTCAGTTGGGGATCTGAACCGATCGGTTCATAACTGAACCGATCGGTTCATAACTGAACCGATCGTTTGGGACCCTTGAACTGATCGATTCACTCATGAACCGGTCGGTTGGGGTTCCAGGTTGGTTCCCGATTGACTTTCCTTGTTTCTTTCCCAATTGGTATCGAATACCAATATTATTCCCAATCGAATTGGGCAATAGAAACGAAAGAAAAATTCTCACCAATCCTACTTTCCCAAGTTGCTCGATTGCACTAGTTGAATTGATCGGTTCAACACTTGAACCAGTTGTTTCACTTTGTGCATGAGCCGATCGGTTCAACAATTGAATCGACCGGTTCAGCAACCTCAGCGGACCGGTTCATCACATGAACTGATCGGTTGGGAGTGTAGATTGTGCAGAATCAGTCAAATACGATTTCAATCAATCCGATACTCCAATCAATGCGTCCAACACCTTGAACCATATGATATTGAGCTATCGATTAATTGAGTGTTTAATTGAACTACTAAACTCCTTTAGTAATCAATCTAAACATTGCTTGTGGACAAAACTGCTTTTCCTGATTAAATCCTATGTGTGTGACCCTGCAGGTCCATTTCACGATGGCAGTGAAAGTCCATAACACTTATGACTTCACAAGCAATGAGCGGTGCCTAGTCACACATCATTGCTACCCAAGTGAAAGTAGAAAGTTGGAGAACAACTTTCATCCTACAATCCGTGAATGGTGTTACAGTGAATATATAATTCCTTTGTGACTGATATCCAGAATGAACTCAAGGCATGGAATAGTCATCCTGTCAATGTTCATTCATTTCCTTGATCTCAGAGTAGACCGAGTGAGATGTGTATGACATAAATATCACATATTGATTCACACATGCATGTGCATGCCTTTCTCAATCCTACTCATCAAGTGGCCAAGGATATCAAACTCCCTCAGGAGGGACAAATCCCATATCTATCACTCACCCCTCAAAAGCCCCATGTGTCAAAGCCACCCAATCATCACCTTTATAACAACCCATGTTTCAGGACTGTGTTTGATGATGTCAAAGTGTACCCAACGACATGTGTTGAGTGTAGTGATTTCAGGTCTAAGAATCACACTCACCACCATCAGTGTGAGAGCTGACTGTGACTACCATGCCATGGTTCCATGTGTCACTCTCACGGTGGGTCTGTCTGGTACCTTGTTCTCTAAGAAGTACCTATGTGCTTGGTTTGATATCACCATATCATGACTAATGAAATTATGTCATCAACCAACACACAATTAAGTCTTTAATGTTATTGATGTCTATGGTTATTTCCACAATAACAACTGACTAGGGACTAAACAAGAAAGAATACTCTTAGCATTTGTATCATCTCATCGTTTAGGTCCTCAACCCAAAAGCATACGTCATTGAGTAAAACAATCTTTAGACATCTATCATGTTACACCATCATCTCAGAAACAATTAAACAAATAGATTGGAAATTGCCTTTATTATTTATTCAAATCGTTTACAAAGTATCCCATTACAATCATCATATGACTTGCTCTATGGGCATACATACCAACAGACTCCCACTTGCACTTAGAGCCAGTCACCAAGGAAACGCATTCCTTGTGACCTAGCATGACCATCATGCATCTGCTGAGAAAGGGCCTTAGTTAGTGGATCAGCTATGTTGTCTTCAGTTGGTACTTTGCAAATCTTCACATCTCCTCGTTGTATGATCTCTCGTATGAGATGGAAGCGCCGCAGTATGTGCTTGGACCACTGATGTGATCTGGGCTCCTTAGCTTGTGCAATAGCTCCATTATTGTCACAATAAAGCTCAATTGCATCACAGCTACTGGGAACTACACCAAGTTCAGAGATGAACTTCCTGATCCACACAGCCTCCTTTGGTGCATGCGAAGCAGCAATATACTCGGCCTCTGTAGTAGAATCGGTAACTGTTTCTTGCTTGGAACTCTTCCAGCTCACAGCTCCATTATTAAGGCAAAACACAAATCCTGACTGCGATCTGTAATCATCTTTGTCGGTTTGGAAGCTTGCATCGGTGTAACCCTTTACAACTAGCTCTTCCTCACCGTCGTACACAAGAAACTGATCCTTAGTCCTTCGCAAGTACTTGAGGATGTTCTTCACGGCTCTCCAGTGAGCATCCTCGGGATCTGAATGGTACCTGCTCGTCATGCTGAGAGCATACGAGACATCTGGGCGTGTGCACAACAAAGCGTACATGATGGATCCGATGGCTGATGCATATGGGATCCCATTCATACGCTCCCTCTCTTCATAAGATTGGGGACATTGAGCTCTAGAGACGATAACTCCATGTAGCATAGGGACGTTTCCTCTCTTTGAGTTCTCCATGCTGAACCGCTTCAACACCTTGTCAATATACGTGCTCTGACTTAGTCCGAGAAGCCTTCTAGATCTATCTCTATAGATCTTAATTCCTAGAATGTAGGATGCTTCTCCTAAGTCCTTCATTGAGAAAGTTTTTCCAAGCCAAGTCTTTACCTTCTCTAAGGCTAAGACATCATTCCCCATCAAAAGTATGTCATCCACATACAATATGAGGAATGTGGTTGAGCTCCCACTAACCTTCTTTTACACACAAGGTTCATCTTCATTTTGAATAAAGTCAAACACTTTGACTTCCTCATCAAATTGAAGATTCCAACTCTGAGATGCTTGCTTCAATCCATAGATTGACCTTTACAGCTTACAGACTTTATTGGCATTCTTTGGATCTACAAAACCTTCAGGATGTGTCATATACACATCCTCATGAATATTCTCGTTAAGGAATGCAGTTTTAACATCCATCTGCCAAATCTCATAGTCATAGTAAGCTGTGATAGCAAGCATGATCCTGATGGACTTAATCATGGCAACTGGAGAAAAGGTTTCGTCATAGTCAACACCTTGAATTTGTCGAAAACCCTTTGCAACCAATCTGCCTTTATAAGTTTGCACATTGCCATCCATGTCGGTCTTCTTCTTGAAGACCCACTTGCACCCTATGGGTTTTACCCCTTCGGGTGGTTCCACCAAAGTCCATACTTTGTTGGAGTACATGGATTCCATCTCGAATCTCATGGCTTCAAGCCATTTCTCAGAATCTGGTCCCTCCATAGCCTCTACGTAGGTAGTTGGATCATCATCTATGATCAACTCTCCACCTTCCTGAGTTACAAGGTATCCAAACCTCTCAGGTTCAAGGCGACTGCTACTAGATCTACGAGGTCCTTGTGTTACCTGAGGAGACTGAGATTCCACAACACCTTGTGAATATCTATTTTCCTCTGGTACATCTACCGGTTCATTGTTTTCTTGTTGGGCTTGAACCTCTTCAAGCTCTATTTTCCTCCCACTGCTTCCTTTGGAAATAAATTCCTTTTCTAGGAAAACAACTGTCCTGGCAACAAACACTTTGTTGTCAGTAGGGTGGTATAAATAGTATCCCCTTGTTTCCTTGGGGTATCCAACAAAATAGCATTTATCAGATTTGGGTCCAATCTTATCAGGAAACATTTTCCTAACGTAAGCTTCACAACCCCAAATCTTCAGAAAAGACAAATCGGGACGCTTCCCGGTCCATATCTCATATGGTGTCTTTTGAACTGATTTAGATGGCACACGGTTAAGTGTAAACGCGGCGGTTTCAAGAGCATAACCCCAGAAAGAAATTGGAAGATCAACAAAACTCATCATAGATCGCACCATATCTAACAATGTGCGATTCCTTCTTTCAGACACACCATTATGTTGTGGTATTCCAGGCAGAGTCCATTGTGATACAATACCACGGGCTCACAGAAGGTCCTCAAACTCCTGGCTCAAGTATTCTCCACCTCGATCAGAACGAAGTGCCTTAATACTTTTTCCAAGATGGTTCTGTACTTCATTCATGAAATCCTTGAACCTTTCAAGGGTTTCTGACTTATGTTTCATCAGGTACACATAGCCATACCTACTGAAGTCATCAGTAAAGGTAATGAAGTACTGATACCCACCTCTGGCATTAGTTCTAAAAGGCCCACATACATCAGTATGTATGAGTCCTAATAGATAACTAGCTCTCTCACCTTTACCTAAAAAGGGAGTCTTGGTCATCTTGCCCAATAAACAAGATTCACATGTCTCTATTGATTCACAATCAAAAGAGTCTAGATAACCATATTTATGGAGTCTAGAAATGCGCTTCTCATTTATGTGCCCTAGATGACAATGCCAGAGATATGTTTGTTTGAGTCATTGAGTTTTTGCCTTTTGGTGTTTACGTTGTATACACTTGTCTCCAAGTCCATTAAGTATAGACCATAAGACATAGGGGCACTGCCATAAAAGATCCCATCATTAGAAATGGAACACTTTCCATTCTTAATAAGAAATTCAAATCCATCTTTGTCCAAACAAGAGACGGAAATGATATTCCTATTTATGGCAGGTACATAATAGCAGTTATTCAACTCTATTATTAGCCCACTAGGTAGAGTTAACTCATAGGTTCCTACGGCACTGGCGGGAACTCTTGCCCCATTAGTAACAGGTAGTTCAACCTCACCTTTCCCCAAAGGCCTACTTCTCTTAAGATCCTTCACATTTGAACAAATGTGAGATCCCCATCCGGTATCAAGTACCCATGATGAAGAAGTAGTAAATTTAATCTCTATCACGTATACACCAGAAGTAGAGATCTCTATCTCTGACTTCTTCTTCCACTGTTCCTTCCATCCTCTCCATGTAGAAGAAATTGGTTTGGCGAGAGAACACTTCTCTCCCTTACCTACTTTTTTCTTCACCAACGCATTAAGCGTACATAGAGTGGTTTCTAAGGCTCCTGGTATATCTGGATTGTGTAGAACACTTCCCACATTCCTCAACCAGTTATGGAATTTATTCTCAATTAATTTGCCCATTTTAAAAGATGATTCTTTTGCCATTCTACAAGAGAAAATTTGCATTTGTCAAAACCTTTTTGATTTGATTTGAATAAAAATTTGACGATACTTAATTAGGCCTTTAATTAATTACCGCTCCCACTATTTTGACTCAAATTGATAGCCCTCACCATCAATTCGGAAGATTGCAATGTACAATCTTCTAGTGGGTCAAGATCCTGAAATCCTCTGAGCCATGGACCATCTTGGGCTGTCACCCACAACTCAGATCTTCCAGGTAGGCAACTCTTGCCAATTGCATCATATGCAACTCTTGAAAGATGTCATCTGCAACTCCTTGCAATGAACATCTCCATGCCTCTAGGCGCTAGATCCTATCTAGGTCACCTTGTTAAGTTTGACCCAAAGACAACACGATGAACATGCACCCTGCTTGGGCAGACCCACACATTCATCCTTCACGCTTTTACGAGATAGATGGTGCACCACGCTTGGGCGTGCCCACACTTGGTCGATTAAGCTTTTCACATGTGTCGCATTTGGAAGGCATCTAAAACTTAATATTTAATGAGGGATTTGGTTTTTATATACATATACATATCCAATCACCACAATATATAGTATGTATCATATACATGCTATATCCCACAGAAAACATGCATAAACGATAAAAAGCAATGATTATGGCCATCCTATTTGTGATTCCTCGAGCCAAGAGGAATCACGGTCATCTAGGTCTACATCACATGCAACCTGTACAAGATGAAATCTGTGCCTACCTTTCTGGGTTTGATCAGCTCATCTCCATGACTGATCGGCTCGCCATCAGGTTGGTTGCTCGGTTGTCACCAGTCGATCGACTGGCGCCTCCAGCCGATCGGTTCACCGGTCATCGTGCATCTCCTTAGGTCGCCACCCGCTCATCTCATTCCTCGAACCGGCCGTCTGGATTACCAACCGATCGGTTCACTCCTTGAACCGATCGTCTTCAGGTTGTCTGTCGTTCTTTGACATAACATGAAATAAAATCTATCCTATTTACATTTGAATTGAGAAACCCCGAGTTACATTCGGGGGAGCAAAGGTAGGAAAAGAATTCTCGAATTATTTCGAGTTACATCAGGAATATGAGAAAGGGAATCGGTGCACAGACCGAGATGCAAGCAACCACACAAACAACCACACACAGATATAGGGGTTTATAGGTCATAATCATGCTACACATCCACCACAAAACTCGTTTAAGGGCGACGCGTATCGAGTGCATTAATATTACATATCATATATGTATATTACGGATTTGTGGATTGGACATGTATAAAGCCGATATTATTCGCATCGCATGCAATAAATAAAGGCGACAAACCAAAATCGATCACATCGATAATCCTAAAATATAGAGAGGTCGACGTGGCTCTGATACCACTATTGGGAATTGGAGGAGGCAGAGAAGCAGTGAAAACAAAAAAATTTCTCCCCAAACCCGGAACAAAAGGAATCGCGTCGACATCAATATGATAGGAAATAAGGTTTGTGAATCATAACTTGTCCCGAGGCTTGCTCGGTGACAGTGCAACGCGCCTTGCGTGGTCTTCACCTCCGGTCTTGGACGGTGTCTGAGCAACTCCTGGTCGCACCGGGACTGATGACTCCTCCTCCTACCGGACTGTCGGATGACAGTTGTCCTCCTGAGCGGCAGTGACCTCCCACCTCTGATGTAGTCCACACGGACCAACCGGAACTCCACTCTCCTTGTCCCACAAGGAAGTGGAAGGAGTCGCACCCTCCTGTTGATGTATTAGTCGCCAACACACTCTCCTGCTGTCGACTGCAACTGCAGTTGTTCTTCCCTTGATGCACCTCCCTTTGCGGGAAGCACTTGCTCGGGCTCTCTCTTGGTTACCAAAACCAATGAGAATGACAACTTTGCAAAGAAATCAACTTGCACTGATTTGTTCTCTGAGAAGCCCCCAATACCCCTATATATATAGGCGGGTCATGGGACAGGGTTCTCTGTGCCCGAAAATACAGGACTAAAGCAGGAGTAGAAGGGTTCGGTATTTTCCACAAAAAGCAACCATCTCGCAACCTAAACCAATCGGTTCACAAGTGAACCGGTCGGTTGGGGATCTGAACCGATCGGTTCACAACTGAACCGATCGTTTGGGACCCTTAAACCGACCGGTTCACTCATGAACTAGTCGGTTGGGGTTCCAGGTTGGTTCCCGATTGACTTTCCTTGTTTCTTTCCCAATTGGTTTCGAATACCAATATTATTCCCAATCGAATTGGGCAATTGAAACGAAAGGAAAATTCTCACCAATCCTACTTTCCCAAGTTGCTCGATTGCACTAGTTGAATTGATCGGTTCAACACTTGAACTGGTCATTTCACTTTGTGCATGAGACGATCAGTTCAACAATTGAACCGACCAGTACAGCAACCTCAGCCGACCGGTTCATCACATGAACCGATCGGTTGGGAGTGCAGATTGTGCAGAATCAGTGAAATGCAATTTCAATCAATCTGATACTCCAATCAATGCGTCCAACACCTTGAACCATATGATATTGAGCTATCGATTAATTGAGTGTTTAATTGAACTACTAAACTCCTTTATTAATCAATCTAAACATTGCTTGTCGAAAAAACTCCTCTTCCCGGTTAAATCCTATGTGTGTGACCCTGCAGGTCCATTTCACGTTGGCAGTGAAATTCCATAACACTTATGACTTCACAAGCAATGAGCGGTGCCTAGTCACACATCATTGCTACCCAAGTGAAAGTAGAAAGTTGGAGAACAACTTTCATCCTACAATCCGTGAATGGTGTTACAGTGAATGTATAATTCCTTTGTCACTGATATCCAGAATGAACTCAAGGCATGGAACAGTCATCCTGTCAATGTTCATTCATTTCCTTGATCTCAGAGTAGACCGAGTGAGATGTGTATGACATCAATATCACATATTGATTCACACGTGCATGCGCATGCCTTTTTCAATCCTACTCATCAAGTGGCCAAGGCTATCAAACTCCCTCAGGAGGGACAAATCCCATATCTATCAATCACCCCTCAAAAGCCCCATGTATCAAAGCCACCCAATCATCACCTTTATAACAACCCATGTTTCAGGACTGCGTTTGATGATGTCAAAGTGTACCCAACGACATGTGTTGAGTGTAGTGATTTCAGGTCTAAGAATCACACTCACCACCATCAGTGTGAGAGATGACTGTGACTACCATGTCATGGTTCCATGTGTCACTCTCATGGTGGGTCTGTCCGGTACCTTGTTCTCTAACAAGTACCTATGTGCTTGGTTTGATATCACCATATCATGACTAATAAGATTCTGTCATCAACCAACACACAATCTAGTCTTTAATGTTATTGATGTCTATGGTTATTTCCACAATAACAACTGACTAGGGACTAAACAAGAAAGAATACTCTTAGCATATGTATGATCTCATCGTTTAGGTCCTCAACCCAAAAGCATACGTCATTGAGTAAAACAATCTTTAGACATCTATCATGTTACACCATCATCTCAGAAACAATTTAAACATATAGATTGGAAATTGCCTTTATTATTTATTCAAATCGTTTACAAAGTATCCCATTACAATCATCATATGACTTGCTCTATGGGCATACATACCAACAGACTCCCACTTGCACTTAGAGCCAGTCACCAAGGAAACGCAGTCCTTGTGACCTAGCATGACCATCATGCTTCTGTTGAGAAAGGGCCTTAGTTAGTGGATAAGCTATGTTGTCTTCAGTTGGTACTTTGTAAATCTTCACATCTCCTTATTGTACGATCTCTCGTATGTGATGGAAGCGCCGCAGTATGTGCTTGGACCGCTGATGTGATCTGGGCTCCTTAGCTTGTGCAATAGCTCCATTATTGTCACAATAAAGCTCAATTGCATCACAGCTACTGGGAATTACACCAAGTTCAGAGATGAACTTCCTAATCCACACAGCCTCCTTTGCTGCATGCGAAGCAGCAATATCCTTGGCCTCTGTAGTAGAATCGGCAACTATTTCTTGCTTGGAACTTTTCCAGCTCACAGCTCCATTATTAAGGCAAAACACAAATCCTGACTGCGATCTGTAATCATCTTTATCGGTTCGGAAGCTTGCGTCGGTGTAACCCTTTACAACTAACTCTTCCTTGCCGTCGTACACAAGAAACTGATCCTTAGTCCTTCGCAAGTACTTGAGGATGTTCTTCACTATATCATGACTAATGAGATTCTGTCATCAACCAACACACAATCTAGTCTTTAGTGTTATTGATGTCTATGGTTATTTCCACAATAACAACCGACTAGGGATTAAACAAGAAAGAATACTCTTAGCATCCGTATGATCTCATCATTTAGGTCCTCAACCCAAAAGATTACATCATTGAGTAAAACAATCTTTAGACATCTATCATGTTACACCATCATCTCAGAAACAGTTTAAACAAATAGATTGGAAATTGCCTTTATTATTTATTCAAATCGTTTACAAAGTATCCCATTACAATCATCATATGACTTGCTCTATGGGCATACATACCAACAAGAACATGATTCTTAACTTAGATTCCACTTTTAGAATTTCATTTAGTGAGTTATGTCACAATTAATATCTGTAGCCATTATTATCACGTTATTTCATTATTTTCAATATTGCCCAACATATTATGTTTCATAACTTGATATTATCACCAAAAGAGTTATGTGTGATTATTTGCATGACATTTCGTATAATTCTTTATTAACTCTTGTGATGTAGTTTGTGTGTCTATTATTGACCCAAGACTAATTAGGGTGATTTATAGATGCATTATCTCATTAAGGTTATATTAAACATCATCAAGATCTATCATTAACCTTGTTTGGCTAAGCCTAAAAGGTCAAACTTCTAGGGTAGGGTTTGAGATCTAGTATGTTACAAAAGCCTTGTTTATCTATCTATAGCCAAAGAACAATCTTCTTGGAACCTTTCTTATTTTCAAGCTTGATAGGAGTACTCCAAGGGATTATACTTAGCTTGATGAGCATTACCCAAGCA
This sequence comes from Alisma plantago-aquatica, assembly GCA_963693085.1. NCBI lineage: Eukaryota > Viridiplantae > Streptophyta > Magnoliopsida > Alismatales > Alismataceae > Alisma > Alisma plantago-aquatica. The sequence continues at coordinate 725,591,513 of OY856410.1, read as the reverse complement.
AATCTTGCAATTGTCTCTTCAACTTATGCATCCTTTTCGATGTTACATTTATGTAGAGCATAAAACCCGAACATGTGATATCCATACTATAGGTTAGGTACTTGTAACCTAACTGATCCAAAGGCAACCCTTCTAGGTATCAAAACACCTAATCATTATATCAAGCGACATGCTCTCACTCTCCCATACAATTGGAACTACTTGGATACTAGGATTCCTTACCTTGGTATCCATCACATGTGTCAGAAACTCATCATCCCGTTCACATCCATCTTCTATTGTTTTTTATCAAATCCAAACATGTCAAAAGGATCCTACTTTCATCTTGACAAATTTCATGTCACAGATATCCCTCTCCTGGAACAAAAATCCAAGATCAACTGATACTTTTCAAAGTATCCATCTAAGGATCACTTCTAACCCATGCACATCGAGTGATATAACACCCACTTGACTACCACATCATTGATAGGAAAGAACTCAAGGGAACATATTCCTCTTATCACTACATTATTACTTAGGTTTTTCTTATCAAGGTGAAGGGATTATCGCTCTCTTTGATTATTCCACAAGTTCTCAACTGTTCAGGTGTTATTTTAACTTGTTTTCATCTTGGGTTTCTTGACATCAACATAGGAATTGTAAGGATGATTATGTTTTACTACTCTTTCTTTATTACTGCCTATCATTTTCATGAACATTAACTTATTTAACTACATTTTTTTCATCTTTACATCATGAAAAGGATCATTATTCTATACATATTATTTATTGAGCAGGGATCATCTTTCTTGTTCCCTTTCACATATCATGAGAATTACACTTCATACTTTCTTATACTCATGGGTTGGTCTGAGATCAACTCGTGTTCCATCTTATTTATTTACCATTCATTCTTATCTATCTTCTCACTTCATCCTTATTTCAGGAATTCTCTCCATCTTATGTGAATTTTACACCTTGACTTACTTTATTAGCACAAGTTCATATGTCTTTTTCTTCATACATGTCTTGAAATTATAGATTAAAGAATTTCTCTTATTGTATTCACACTTAGATTTAGGTTTTAGGGAGCTGTATCTTTCTCTTTTAATAACCAAACATTCATGTTTAAGTGGATTATGGTGTAGTTCTTATCCCTTAAGATGGAGGTATTAACTTCATGATTCCTGAGTGCTATGCTCTTTAGATTGTTCCAAAATGACTACTTCATCAGAGTAATCAAAGAGAAATCATTCTAAATGTTCCATACATACTGTTTCTTCAATATATGAATACCTTGCCAGGCAGTGAAGTACTGAGAATAGGCAGTATGCACCATATTTTATATCATATTTTTATTTAGACAACATCCTAATCTTAGTCCTAGTGTCCCTATAGACTCAGCAAACCTAGAGCTCTGATACCACAAAATGTGACACCCTTTGCCACACAAAGTGAGATTACTCAAAACTTAAACCGCGATCAACTATTAACAGTGGATTACCAAAAATTACAGGAAACTAAAACCAATTTGCAACAAGCACCATGAGCTGATATTTATTACACAAGAGCCAAAACTTACATTTCATTATATATATATATATATAGGATATTTATTGGCTGCCCGTGTGGGTAGATTAGCTTTGTTACCGTTCGCACACTGAGTCCCATCCGGCGTCCGACTTAACACCGTCGCATCCCACCAAAGCTTGCGTCACAAAAAACAACAAATATTACATGGGGTTAGGTTTGCGTCGCCTCTGGACCCAGTTCATAGGACCACTGGAGATGAATGGTGAGGTCAGCCACCTACTACTATAGCTCTGATTGTGGATCTGTCGGCCAAGTGGACCGGTTTGACATCGCCGCCGGTCACAATCTTCCTCGATGGCCGCAACCCTGGCGCCCAATCTGACCGTGCCGCCAGGCAACGCCTGGTGTAGGGCCTCCAAGAAGAGGTTTCTCCTGAGGTACCAGACTTCCCCGTAGTCTCTGTGTCTTATCAAAGTCAAATTATGGGGTGTGAGTAGGGACAAGGAGCTGACTACGGTAGCATACCCACATATGAAAAGTAACCACCCAATTAGGCCGACAGTAAACAAAGAGTCACTCACCATATGCCTGGGACGTTGAATCACATCTTCCATGTTGTTGCTCCATTGACCACATACTTGGTGATGAACCTGAAGTCAATATATGATTTGAGCTAGTTTATAAAGATAAAAATGTTTTAGGTCAACCAACCCGTCCAGTTGAACGTGCTTCTCTCTAAGGACATCGTCGACGCCAAGCACATCAAGTGCCTTCCATGCGTTACACCATGTCACCAGAGTAAACCCACCAGATCGCAGCTTGTTGGATGACTCCAGCACCAAGCTCCGCACACCCAACTTGTATCGGCTAAGCAGCTAATTTCTCAGAGGCACACAAGTTGATCGGAACACCAAGTTTGAAGGACATATGGACCTGTACAGCCCCAGCGCTATCGCCAGGACGGCGATCCTGGCTCCAACAATTGCGACATTGTGGTACTCCTCTTCCATGGATGTGAGGCAAACTGATTCATTCACATGCAGCGCTAACTGATATACATAGGCAACTAAACTAAAGAATGCTAGTGTACCTGTAGCTATGTGATGTCAGGGTCAAGGTTAGGCGACAATAGTCTGAAATAGGCCAATGGCAATGTTGCAACAGGTATCACTCTATTCACTAGCAGGTAGCTGCCTCTGGAACCTGCTTCCTTCTGCACGCCACCCACTATTGACCCATCAAAATGTTAGGCTGGCTAAGCCGGCTGCGACGCCAACTGAGAAAGGTTGCTTCTTTACGATTTGGACAGAAGAAATATCTACTTACTATAAGAATGTTGGGACGGTTCCCTTTTAGAAAGAGTAAATTTATGGAAGTGCCACTATAAGCAACATGTTCCTTACTACTTTGTTGATTGGAAACATTGAATAAGTTAATACAATGTCTTGCAACACGTACAAACATACAACTACAAACCCACAGAATTGAAGAAAAAGAAATATATTTTTCTTTCTCCCACGACCCATGTCACCTCACTTCCTCTTATGTAACTCCAAGAGCTTACAAAACTAAGAAGAAAACTAAGAACTTTTTTTCTTAGTGTGAGTAGGGACGGTGTTAAGTGTACTTACAGTTACTCTTAGTGTTCTTACAGTTACCCTTAGTGTTCTTATGATTACTTTATGGGTTACAAGATCATCACTCTTCCTCTTGAGTTAGTTTATTTTGACAGGCTAACTGAAAGTATATATCTTCATACAAAACCACAACATATATTCATGCAAGAATACCACAGACAAAGCATAGAACATTATCTATTAAACCCAAAAATACTCCTACTTATAATATGATTTAGATTTAATGTATTTTTAGGCTTACAACACACAAGTAAATGTATCCCATAGCAGTTACTCGCAGGGTTGTCACAGTTACTCGTAGTGCTTTTTCAGTTACTCGTATTGTTTTCACAGTTACTCTAACTGCTATTTGAGTTAATCGTAGTGCTCGTTCAGTTACTCGCATTGTTTTCATAGTTACTCGTAGTGTTTCACAGTTACTCACATGTTTTTTGAGTTACTCGCAGGGTTTTTTTAGTTACTCACATGGTTTTTTCAGTTACTCGCATGGTTTTTTCAGTTACTCGCAGGGTTGTGAAAGTTACTCACAATGTTTGTTCAGTTACTCGTAGGTTTGTGACAGTTACTCACAGTGATTGTTCAGTGACTCAACCATTACTTGCAGTGTTCAGTTACTCGTAGGCTTGTTTCAGTTACTTGTAGGCTTTTTTCAGTTACTCACATTGTTTGTTTAGTTACTCGCAGGGTTGTGACAATTACTCACAGTGTTTTCGTAGTTACTCTAACTGCTATTATTGTTGCTCACAAGATTTTTTCAGTTACTCGCATTATTGTCACAGTTACTCGTAATATTTCCACAGTTACTCGTAGTGTTTTTTCAGTTACTCGTAGTCCTTTTTCAGTTAATCATAGTGTTTTTTCAGTTACTCTAGGGTTGTGACAGTTACTCGCAGGTTTTTTTCAATTACTCAACCATTACTCTTAGCTACTCAAGCATTACTCTCAGTTACTCAAGAATTAGTTTCAGTTACTCAAGCATTACTTTTCAGTTACTCAAGCACTGTTACTTTCAGTTTAGTTACACTCATGGTTGTATCAGTTACTCGTAGTGGTTTCATGGTTACTCTTACAACATTCAAAGAATAAAGGTATTTAAAGCATTCAAGAACATAAGCATTCAAACCATAAATGTTTGAAATGTTCAAAACCTATGAAATTTGACATCTTGTGTTGTCAACAACAATAGAGCAATCCATGTTAGAATCAATCTTCATTTTGCACAAGTTACTTAAGCATTACTATCAATTACTCAATCATTACTCTCAGTTACTCAAGCATTACTTTCAGTTACTCAAGCATTACATTCAGTTACTCAATCATTAGGTTCAGTTACTCAAGCATTAGGTTCAGTTACTCAAGCCTTACTTGCTCAAGTTACTCAAGCATTACTTTTAGTTACTCAAGCATTAGGTTCAGTTACTCAAGCATTAGATTCAGTTACTCAAGCATTAAGTTTCAAATAATATATTACAATTTATGGTCACGACAAAAGAAATTTGGATACAAATTGTAACTTCTACAAAGCATATGGAATAGTTCAACTTTCATGTTCATCAATTTCTACAGGTTGTCACCTGGAGTCATTATTGTTGAAAGGAATAGTTGGTGGCAGGATGATATTTGACAAGTATGTTCCTTATGAAGAGCTAAGCTTAAAGAGGTTGTACATAGTTGTAATTTCCTAATGATTTTTATTGACCAAGAACATCAGTTAATTAGAACAACTTAACAATGCTTAAATGTTCTTTTTGGGTATGATGAGAGGAGACAAAAGAGGAGTATTAGTAAAAAAGTCAAAATTTCAATACATCTTGTAGTAGAACTCTAGTACTCCATAATGAGGTAGTAAGAGAAGGATGTGATTATGACTAGGAGGGTGGTTTCTTCTAAATAAAAATCTATGGTTAGACTTTCCATACCCACGTCATGACCATCTAAGGCCCTGGTGGCGCTGGTGAGTCCACAATCTAGCATGCTAGCTGCATTGCCAAGGGTAGTAACGAGGGACCCGTCTGTCTATACAAGAGGCCGGAGCATTTTCTATATGATAACCACCTGATCCCAATGTACATAGTAAAGGAGATGTTATTTTTTATGTCAAATAGTTACTTTTCATGCTATATAGTTACTTTTATCATCAAATAATTACTTTTTATACATTTGTAAGAAAAATTTAGATTTTATTTCTGCAAGTTACCTTTTTGTCGGTGTGGTTGTGCTAGTTTTCTTTGTGTACATATATACATGTGTTAGGGAGGCATGCAATAGCACTTATTACATTCCCTATCTACGTATCAGTGTAAGTAACTCACGTAGTGAACTTTTTTAATGTACTTTGATGTGTAAAAGGCAACTATTTCGGTGGGTTGGCCGAGTTCGGAGGCCGAGTCTATGACGCAGAACAGAGACTTGGATGCCAGGTCAGGCTCGGAGTCGAAGAGGCTGGCGTAGTCCATGAGGGAATGCAGCAGCGGGTCCCAGGACTTGGATGCAGAAATGACAACCTCATCGCTAGTTTTCGTTGACTGTTGTAGCGATGGAGACCTGATAGGTAACATTGTCCACGCCTCCTGTTGTACGGCAAAGAAAGAGAAGGGGATTTGTTGTGGTCAACTGGGAAGGCAGCGACGTCAGGAGCATTGAGCTTCGTGTTGCAAGCAAGCTCAGGGACAAGGACCCTGTAAAGGTCATCTGAGGATGAAAGGCATAAGGAGAAGATCTCGGCGAGGTTTCTTCCTACAACTCTAGCAACATACCACACTTTGCCCGTGACGTCGGGCGCATCGGGGAGGTTGTCGACCCATTGGTAGGCCTCCAACTCGGCCCTGAGCGGCAAGGGAAGAGGGGGTGGAGCAAAGTCAGGGAAGACAGAGGAGAAAGCAGGGATCGAGTCAGAGTAGAACAGCAGAACCGGTTGTTGGGTTTCCTCCACTTCGAGCACAACGGAAGCCCACAGTGGCGGTCGTGCAACAGCATCAAAGAAGTCGTGATTGTCGACCTGCTGGCTCTGTTACTGGTTGAAGAGGAGATGCTTGCCCTGCAACAGGAGTTTGGACGCCACGAACAAAATGATTAGTGAGCACTATTTACAAAAGGTGCCACCGCATCTCCCTACACGGGCATCATTTGTATAGTACCCACGCGGATATTAAAAACAGGCATATATATATATATATATATATATATATATATATATATATATATATATATATATATAATGTGTATATATATACACATTGCTACATCATTATTTTTCAATCATTTGGTTACATAAGATCACAATTCCACATGTATGTACATACCACTAAAGGTACACAAGCCAAAAACCACATGTCGATCATCATATCATGAAAATACTTCAAGAACACCCATAAGGACTTGAGTGTACAGGGACGACACATAACTCTATTACTAGACACTATCTATATACCATGATCCACCAAGTGTAGTTCATGTTCATATATATCCTCAGCTATCTGATCTTTAGCTTGGCATGCATGTCCACCTAAAAGATTATTAACCAATGGGGTGAGACAACAGTTCCAATGAGAGATATAACTCTCCACCAACTTTATTATTATCACAGGTAGCTTAATAAATAGACCAAATGACTGATCAGGTTGAGCAGAGTTAACTAAATGACATATATCTCGTGGATAAAGTAAATAGAGCAGTAATATGCACTTTCCACTAAGTAGTAGATAAACCAATAAATTAAAAAGAAATATGAAAAACATGTATAATTGTTATGAATTAAATAGTATAAAAGCAAGGCAAGGCTTCATCCAATGTTTTTTGTATTTGATCATATACATGTACACTACACGACCGATTAGGTATTTATTATGCCCTGAGGATTTGAGTTGTACCACCCAAATCCAACCGACCACTAGTAGGTCGAAATCGGTGCTATGCAAGGTCTAGTGGAAGAGTCTGAATCCACGACTTCACCCCCTCGGTTAGTATGAGTGAACATGCAGTGAGCCAGTGACATCACAAGTCAACTGCTTCCAGTGACATATAGTCCAGTTGTGCAAACCTAGCCCACATTAGTACATGTCACAACGCTAGTGAAACTGAGCTACGACCCACAATCACACTCTTCCAGGGTATGACCCGCATCCAATCCAGTGAAATCTCATAAACATAATATCATTGAGCTATGGCCCGAAGATACACTCTTCCAGGTAATTACCCACATCCAATCCTATGTCACATACCCTAAGGCATGATCGGAGGCTCGCGCATGGCCAAAGTCACCCTTGATTGGTTGATATTAAGGTACCAAGCTGTCCCCACATACTCAACAATATGTGCTCTGAGTTTCCCATAGGATTTACTCATTTCACCATGCAATAAAAGCTGACATTGAATGGATCTATGGCACAAGGCAAGCAACATGCTTAGATTACACTTGATTAATTACACCAACTGAAGTGTCTTTTAGCATCAATCAAGTTACAACATACAAACCACGAACAAATCCTTCAAAAGAAAGGGGCATAGTATTACAATAGCGGACATCATTGTTTAAACTATAAAATAATTTCCATCATCTCATAACATTGTATCACTACCATCAACAAGGCTATAATGATCAACATATTATCATGGGATATCAATCCCTCATTCCACTACCAGAGGATATCTCCTTAACTAGGCACTAGGCTTTTACTAGGTCCTAAGGCTGATTACATCATATTTGTGACTCATGGTTACCTCATCATGTTTCAATGGACATAAGAGCATTACTTATGCCAATCATCATTCGTGCCACCTCACATATACATATTGTAGAAATCATTAGATATTACAATCATAGGGAGATGATATGTTTCAATCACATTAATTACCTTTAAAAAAAGCAAGCAATGCATCATAAGTTCTCTAATTTATGATTAGACTCCATGCTTATTCCACAAAAGGTTCTCAGGCTTCATTCTATCTCAATTCTCTAACATTCACTACCTCCCATAAGTTGCAATATATGAGGTTAAAATTAGACAATGTAACCAAGTACGCACATTCACATCCCATGTTCCCTTATCAAGGTTCATAGCCAATACTTAACATTATTTTATGATTTTCATAGTATTCTCAGGTTATAACACCCAATTAACCCACTAGGTTAAAGTTATGTAATTAAGAGAGAGAGTATGAGATCATACTTTCCATTCATACACATTCAATAATATGATCTACCCTTAGAATCAGGGTCAATACTCTTTACATGAAGACGATTAGGGTTTTCTCATGGTTACATCATAAACCCTAATCACACCAATTCCCACCTTTCTGAAACTAATTTAGGCTTGAACAACATTAGTTAGATATGCATAGATTGCTGTGTCATCCGCACTAGATATCACCATATCATACATGTATATATATTTGTATATATGAATTACAACCCTACATTATGTAAACATGTTGATCATGAACCATTCATAATGGTTCATCATTTTGTGACCCATACATTATTTACTCTTTACAAATCATTAACCACCTGTCATACTAAGGGAAGTCAAACCTTAGATTACATAAATAGAGGGTTTCACTTCAAAATATCCACAAGGCACTCATTATATCATTAGACTTGTTTATATGATTTGTATGCAATTGTTGTCGCCTTTTGTTCCAACAAGGCTTATCATTACCATCATATATATTCACATAGTTGTATCATTATTGTAACATCCCTGACCTGGGTTATGTGTTAACCCTAGATGTTTTTCCTAATAAGGATGAGTAAATGCTTAATCTTATCTTTGGAAAAGTAATTAGGGCTCATGAGAAACCTATGTTTCAATTTTGGTCTTGTTTGAACAATGTTGAAGCAATGTTTGCTTATTTTGGACTAAAAGTGCAAATTACCCAAGTTGAGGGGTTAACTTGCAAATTACACATGATAAAATGTCCCTATGATTTTGAGACATCATAAGAATGTATGTGATGTAGTGGTATGGTTTTCATAAGCTTGGGCACTGAGATTAAGCTTTTAAAGCCATCCTTGTGCATTAAAACCTAGTTTTGGTGTAAAGTGCAATTTATCCAAACTCCACGGTTCAATATGCAAATTACCACTTCATTAAGGTCCCTAATGATTCTTTTCATCTTATAGAGCAAACAAAATGAGAGGGGCGCCTCATTTGAATTAAGTTGGAGGAGAGAGAATCTTGATATTAAAATAATCAAGATTTAATCCGAAGTGAAACCCTAATTCAATTTAGGGCAAAAATGAATGTATTAATTAAAGGGCCTTCAACCAAAATTAAAATGGTTGGATTCAGATGTATGTGGATAATCTTAAAGCCTTTCAAAGGCACGAGCATATCCTAAGGAGGTGAAATTCCACTCACCATTATTATTAGAAAAAGAAATTCTACTCAAATATGGATATTCTTATTATAAGGGTTAAGGTGCTTAGTTTCTTTTCCCTTAATTCATGTATAATGGAAGGGATCTAGGTGGGGATAGAGATTCCCTTGTATGCAAGAAACCAAGGGGGAAGTGGTGGCAACAATTTTGGAATTAACAGACTTTTATAAGAGATTTTCTCTCTCATCAATTTTCTTATAAAAGTACCCTTTCTAAGCCGAAACAAAGGCTTTTTCGGATTTCTTACTTTTCCCTTGCTTGGAAAACGACCAAGTAGCTGTGGAGAAACAGGAGGACGACCCCCAACCTGTTGGTAAGCCCATGACCTTCGTTCTCCTTGATTCCATGGTGGAAATCGAAAATAAATCATTGATTTCTTCTTATTTCGATCTCCTCTTCAACCCTAGCCATACTTTTCAAACAAAAGCTTGAGGATGAGCCTAGGGGGAGTTGCACGAGCTTCATCCACCATTGTTGCCATGATCTTGGAGATTTGGAGCTCAATTGGAGGCGGGTTTGATAACTTGAACCCTTACTTTTATTATTGCAATCAATTCCTTATCAATCGGTGATCATTTCTACATTTCCAAAATTAAGTTTGGTTGATTGATGCAATCTCCATGGAAATCACAGAAGATTTTGTGAGTTTGGAGCTTAATGATGATGACATCATCATAAGCACAAACCTCCCCAAATATCTAGGGCAAATGGTTCCAATGTTGGGACCAAACGGTTTGCAAACCGTTTGGTATGGTTGACCGTTGGAGATATATGTTGTGGTACTTGTATCTTGATCCAATGGTTTCAATTTGTTAATCTTGAAGGTTTCAATTGTGTATAATTCCTTAATTGCAAACCTAATCGGCTAATTGCTGATTTTGAAATTGATTGAAATGATATTTTGGGTTGATTGACCCAAACGGTTTCAAAACCATTTGGGAATCACCCAAATGTTCTCAAGACCGTTTGGGGTCACCCAAGACCGTTTGGAGGTCTAGGGTTAGTATGGCTAAGTGTTTGAAGGTCCAATGGTAGCAAATTGAATTGCAACTAAGTGCTGATTTGATAATCGATCCAATGGTCCAAAACCCAAATTGAATGTTATGGATTTTGATGATGGAATGGGCAAATGGTCTCAAGACCGTTTGGAGATCAACCAAACGGTCTCAAGACCCTTTGGTGGTCATCCAAGACCATTTGAGGTGAGGTCATATCATGTGATGACGATAGTTCATTAATTTCAATTGATTTGATTCTACAATGTCAACCATTGAAGGATCCTCGATTTCAAACCCTAAGTGATGGTTTCTTGATTATCAAACCTAGTTCATTTGGGTTCAAAACCCTAATTTGAAGGTCTAATTGAATTGTTATTCAGTGGTCCAATTGATGAATACTCTAGTGGCTCAATTTATAATTGGTCCATGGATTGAAACATTGAATCGATTGAGTGTTGAAGTGCCTTTTGGTCCATGTGGTCTCAAGACCGGGTTTGGACCAAATGATCTTAAGACCGTTTGGGTCCAAACGGTCTAAAGACCGTTTGAGTCCAAATGGTCTCAAGACCATTTGGGACCAAACGGTCTCAAGACCATTTGGACGATCTCAAACCGTTTGGAGACCCAAAGTGCAAATGGTTTCAATACCTACCTTGTCCAACTGGTTTCGAGTACAACTTGTTCAAATGGTTTTCAACCAATTGATGTATGAGAAAAAAGATGATTGAGGGTCTAAGTAATCAACTATGTGAAGATCAGCATGGTTAATCCATTTGGACATCTCATATAATTGAAGGTCCAATATGGTGAACCTATTTAGATACTTAGTGCAATTGTAGATTTCAATGGTTAACCCAATTGATCATTTTGTGGAATTGAAAGGTTAATTGGTCAATCCTTTTGAATTCCTTATATAATTGATGGTTTAATTGATTAGACCATTTGGACATCTAATATGATCAAAGGTCAATCAGCTATGTGATTATTAAAGATGTAGACTGTGATAACCTCAATTTCTCACTCTCATTAATTATACCCTTTCTCTTTCTAGATGTGACTTAAATTCTTTCATTTAAGTTAACTACCATAGTATGAATATGATGATGGTCTATTTTAGTGATGTCAACTATCAATTGTACTATGTGAGACATTTGTATGCTCTTTTGACCTAACCATCATGGTTTAATACCCCACCTTCTTACATCTAATTTTAAACCTCATTACTCTATTGTTATATAGCTCTCAATTACGAATCTAACAACCCCAAAATCACATCTTTTGGACCTATGAAACTCTAGATATGATGTTTTGAAGATTTTATGTGTTAGTCTTTTTCTTTATGTCGTTTTGGGCTGATTTTGGCCACTATGGGACGGAGTTGAATATGGGCCCCATCCTCTTGCTACCCCTCCCCTTTCCCCTTCAGGAAAGCAACGAACAACAGTAAAGGCTCTCCTTCCCTTCCAAAGAAGGTAACAGAGGCGGGTGCTAGCCCTCTGTGCCCTCATCTAAACCCTAGGTCTCAAGTTGCTTTTTAAACCCCCTTGGTTTCCCTTTGTCTCCGTTTCCATTCCCTTGTTTGCTCGAGCCGCCAACCATCTTCCCCCTTTCTTTCCTCATGGTTACGTCTGTAAGACAGATAACGCACATCATGTTTGGGCTGGTGGAATATTTCTGTGATTCTTGCCCGCTTTCTCCCCTCGGCTCCAAGTCTTCTTCCATCGCCCCCTCACCTTTTATGTTGCTCAGATGCAACAGCCATGGACACGGTTCGCCCCGCCTTGGTGTCGCCCTGTGAAACTGGAAAAGCAGCCACGATGGTGCCCTGGCCCGAAGGACCCTTTGGGGCTTTGGGGTTGTGGTTGCGCCGCCCAACGCCGCCGTTTGTCCCGACACCGCACTCCCCTCACGTGGAGCCCCATTATCCCTTCGACATGCTTCTCCATGGATCGGCTTGGGGGCGACGACCGTCGGAGACACCGGGACGCCGTCCCCTGTTTCCACTCTATTGCCATGCAAGAACAGGGGTCACGCGATTGGGGATGATGAACAGCAGCCGCCCGGGGCCTGGGTCAAGAGAGGAGTCTGGACCGGATGTCCATGGGCCAAGGAATGCTTGGCCCAACTTCGACTCACACCCTTAGGAGGGTAAAGATGGCGTCCATGTGAGCCGTCAGATCATCATCTGAGGGCCTAGACCCTTTGCATTGGTAAATACCTCTGATTTTCTCTATAGTCTTGGATCAAACCTTTAAAAATGCATAACTTGTTCATACTAAGGCCAAATATAGCAAAATTATATATTAAATCGATCCTCTCAAAAAGATATACAACTTAGGCATGCTTTCAGGACCTAAATATGATCCTAGCTCTGCTGTTTTTCCAAATAAGTCACCTTTTGGTCTTCTTAACATAATTAATACAATGTTATGATGAATTTTGGAACTTTGATGCATATATACCTACATAAGGACCAAGTCTGTAACTATAATGTCTTCATAGCCCTAATGAAGGTCCTACTCTCCCTATTTTTCTCATGAATGATCTCATTTGTACATATGTGCCTACTTTGGACTATAATGTTGAATGTTGTCTAGATTGCTACTCTCGCTTCTAATGGACATACACCTAATATTGTTATATGTTTCTTATGACCTAGTGTTGCTGATCTAAATCATCTTTTAGATCTAGACCTCTTGACTCGATGAATCATGATCTAGGGTGCCCTATTGTGAGTCTTTTGACCCTAGAATACATGTAAATACCTTAAACATTGAGATGATCATAGAAAGTGCATAGAACGTTATAATGATATGAAACTTGAACCACACTCTTATGATGGACCCTAGATCATTATGAGATCATTTAATGTACTAATAACCAACCTTGAAACCAACTTGGCCAAAACCATCAAATAAAGATAATCATGGTTAATGGTGAGAATCTAATGTATATATGTGATCTTGTTCTTAATCAGGTTGGCTTATGATCTAGATGGTAATGGATGTGTTAAGTTAAGAATCTCTGAATCAGGTATGAGCCTTATCTAGTTATATGACTACCGCTTTCTTGCTTGAAAAGACATATATTGTATGCTTGTTTGTCTATTTTATCAAATATTGCCATGTAGTATTGCTATGATGTTTGCTTCGTTGGTTTTATAACTTGAACACACACACACACACACACACACACACACACACACACACACACACACACACACACATATATATATATATATATATATATATATATATATATATATATATATATATATATATATATATATATATATATATATATGAAACTCCATTATAATATTGTTGATAAAGGGCTCTTGGTTACGACCTTGAGGTCCCTTTCTTATAAAAGGGTTAGCTAAGCTTGAGCACCCTTACGGACCCTTTCGACGGGAAGTTGGTCAAAGGCCTTAAACATGTTTGATATTGATATTGTTGGTATAATGGAGTGAAATGACATAAAATATGGTTTCGCATTTGTTAAACAATTAACTTGTTTATTCTTGTTCGTTTAGTATTAAAATTTTCAAAATTATGCAAAGCTTATATATGTGTATCTTTCAGCCCCATACTCAACACCTCGTGTGTTGACCCAATTTTTCGTATGTTGTTTTTAAGTTCAGAGATGGCTAGAAGGTTGATGGGCTTGGTGAGCTATGCTAGGTGTACTTGTTGTAAGATCTAGATATAGTATACATGAGCAGACTTGTATAAAGTGACTCTTGAACATGTAATTGAAATAATGTAATATAATGATATTTCTTAATATATCTTGTTGATTGTTGAGATTATGTTGGTGCATTTATCTTGTTATCTGTTCATGTGTGATAAGCTTTACGCTTCCGCATTTCGCCTTTGGTATACGTTTGGTTCATGGGACTGGGATTCCGGTTCCGTGACAGATGGTATCAGAGAATGAACAATAACTACACCAAACATTACTCACATGAAACACAAACTAAACTCACCTTACATCTCAACCCTAGAAACTTAATGAAATATCCTTGTGGATTAGGTTGACTTAGCCTCTAGGTTAGAACCTAGATGTTCTAGAACTAGGTGTAGACTTGTGTAAGTTACCTCCCTAGACATGATTTGCGACATGTGCTTAGGATGTCTACACAAGTGTGCACCATGTTCTTACTAGTTCTCTAGGTGACATGATACTAGACTGCCTAATGAGTGTGGTAACTCGTTTTGGTTTTGGTTTTATTCGAATGGAGTACGGTGGTTTTTATTGAATGTTTTAACATTGGAGAAAAACTATTTCAAATACTAGTATATGTACCTATAAAAAATGTTACCACACTCAGAAAGTCAGTGAGTTTCCATGCAACCTAGAAGAAAGAGATGTAACATCAAGTCTAGATGAGAGAGTTTAGATGATAGTGATAGTCTCTAGAGTTGTCTAGAGCCATGATATAGGTTAGGCAAGTGAACAACCTAGAAACCTAAGAGGATGATTATGATATTGATGATGATGTTGATGTTTAATAGGAACCAAGATGTTTGAGGAAGGTTAAGTATGTTTGAAGATATGAGATGAGTTCGATCATGCAACCCTAGCTAAATATGGCACCTTGTATGATACATACCACTTGATTGATGTGCTAAACATAGCTAGTGGGTGGACATGCTTGCTTGTACATAGTCTTGTATGTGTGGAAATATGATATATGGTTCGAGACCAACACAGACCTCAATCTCTTTACAAAGGAAGACCTCTAGCATGGGACATATGAATAGGGTGACTTGTTGATATGAGTTGACCCGTATTGGAAGAAGGTTAGAGTACCTAAACTCCAAAATATTTGAAATGTTGAATAATATGAATGATGAAATACTTGATGATGAGTCCCTAGCTAGAATACTTCTAAGTATATGAGTTGAGTGACCTAGTGGACGGTTTCCTTGAAAGTGTTGAACCCTAGATTTCCTACGAAAATATCTAACCCTAGAGAAAGAGGAAATTGAATATTTGATGCTTAATATATAGGTGAGGGAGATGTCCCAGGACCCAAGATGATGTATATGATGTGTGATATCCATGATGAGCCTCATACTCGGGTTAGTAGTTGCATATAAAGGAATCTAGTGGTTACCTTTGTTTCTCAAATGATGGGTAGAAAATTTTGTTATGGGTAGATGGTTGTGGTTGACATGTCTTGTTGGACACATATATGTCTTAGATTGAGTGGCTTGATATTGTGAAGCTCTTTCTAGATACAAGTGAGAAAGTTACAAAACCTCAATATTGATGATAATGTTGTTCCTCAAATGATGCTTGATACATGGAATATCTCACTTATGTTTAAGAAAAAAAAAACTGATATATGCTAGATAAGCCACTCTCATAAGCTAGACCTAATATGAAATCATACTATACATAAAATATGTAGCCTTGAAATTATGTAAATAATATGATGATGTCACAGAAACTTAGCCTATATAATCAGGTGTAACATGCCTAATCTCATACTCAAATGATCAACTTGATATGACAATACTCTTGGAGTCATAACTCAGATGAACATGATGAAAAAATTATTTAATTTTAGATTTAAAAGGAAAAATAATGAACGTAATTGAGTAAAGTTGGTGGAACTTTCGGGGAAAACAGAACCGTGCATGAAATCTAGAGTAAGATGAGATACACACTCAATGGTCTCATTTGAAGTCATGACCATGAACATGTTTGATTAAGAATTGATAAGATAGACTCTTATGATACACATTGTTCTCATATGAAGATAAAAAAACCCTAATATAAATGGATACTAGGCAATGGGAAAACCTAATTCCATGATGATGATATAGTATGATGGAACCATAATCAAATATGAATATCATCAATATGAGTACACCCTTAATGATGATAGCCTATGTATGCATCCCATTATAGGAAATGCCTTGATAACCAAGGTTGAATAACCAGTGCCGATGGATCCTACCTTGACTCTTAACTATGATCTTGGTTGAATTTCGGGGACGAAATTCCTTGTAAGGAGGGAAGGATGTGATAATCTCAATTTCTCACTCTCATTAATTATACCCTTTCTCTTTCTAGATGTGACTTAAATTATTTCATTTAAGTTAACTACCATAGTATGAATATGATGATGATCTATTTTAGTGATGTCAACTATCAATTGTACTATGTGAGACATTTATATGCTCTTTTGAACTAACCATCATGGTTTAATACCCCACCTTCTTACATCTAATTTTAAACCTCATTACTCTATTGATATAGAGCTCTCAATTACGAATCTAACAACCCCAGAATCACATCTTTTGGACCTATGGAACTCTAGATATGATGTTTTTAAGATTTTATGTGTTAGTCTTTTTCTTTATGTCATTTTGGGCTGATTTTGGCCACTATGGGCCTGAGTTGAATATGGGCCCCATCCTCTTGCTACCCCTGCCCTTTCCCCTTCAGGAAAGCAACGAACAACAGTAAAGGCTCTCCTTCCCTTCCAAAGAAGGTAACAGAGGCGGCTGCTAACCCTCTGTGCCCTCATCTAAACCCTAGGTCTCAAGTTGCTTTTTAAACCCCCTTGGTTTCCCCTTGTCTTCGTTTCTATCCCCTTGTTTGCTCTAGCCGCCAACCATCTTTCCCCTTTCTTTCCTCGTGGTTACGTCTGTAAGACGGATAACGCACATCATGTTTGGGCTGGTGGAATATTTCTGTGATTCTTGCCCGCTTTCTCCCCTCGGCTCCAAGTCTTCTTCCATCGCCCCCTCGCCTTTTATGCTTCTCAGATGCAGCAGACATGGACACAGTTCGCCCCGCCTTGGTGTCGCCCTGTGAAACTGGAAAAGCAGCCGCGATGGTGCCCTGACCCGAAGGACCCTTTGGGGCTTTGGGGTTATGGCTGCGCCGCCCAACGCCGCTGTTTGTCCCGACGCCGCACTCCCCTCGCGTGGAGCCCCGTTATCCCTTCGACATGCTTCTCCATGGATCGGCTTGGGGGCGCCAACCACCGGAGACACCGGGGCGCCGTCCCCTGTTTCCACTCTATTCCCACGCAAGAACATGGGTCACGCGATTGGGGATGATGAACAGCAGCCGCCCGGGGCCTGGGTCAAGAGAGGAGTCGGGACCAGATGTCCATGGGCCGAGGAACGCTTGGCCCAACTTCGACTCACACCCTTAGGAGGGTAAAGATGGCGTCCATGTGAGCCGTCAGATCATCATCTGAGGGCCTAGACCATTTGCATTGGTAAATACCTCTGATTTTCTCTATAGTCTTGGATCAAACCTTTAAAAATGCATAACTTGTTCATACTAAGGCCAAATATAGCAAAATTATATATCAAATCGATCTTCTCAAATAGATCTACAACTTAGGAATGCTTTTAGGACCTAAATATGATCCTAGCTCTGCTGTTTTTCCAAATAAGTCACCTTTTGGTCTTCTTAACATAATTAATACAATGTTATGATGAATTTTGGAACTTTGATGCATATATACCTACCTAAGCACCAAGTCTGTAACTATAATGTCTTCGTAGCCCTAATGAAGGTCCTACTCTCCCTATTTTTCTCATGAATGATCTCATTTGTACATATGTGCCTACTTTGGACTATAATGTTGAACGTTGTCTAGATTGCTATTGTCGCTTCTAATGGACATACACCTAATATTGTTATATGTTTCTTATGACCTAGTGTTGTTGATCTAAATCATCTTTTAGATCTAGACCTCTTGACTCGATGAATCATGATCTAGGGTGCCCTATTGTGAGTCTTTTGACCCTAGAATACATGTAAATACCTTAAACATAGAACGTTATAATGATATGAAACTTGAACCACACTCTTATGATGGACCCTAGATCATTATGAGATCATCTAATGTACTAATAACCAACCTTGAAACCAACTTGGACAAAACCATCAAATAAAGATAATCATGGTTAATGGTGAGAATCTAATGTATATGTGTGATCTTGTTCTTAATCAGGTTGGCTTATGATCTAGATGGTAATGGACGTGTTAAGTTAAGAATCTCTGAATTAGGTATGTGCCTTATCTAGTTATATGACTACCGCTTTCTTGCTTGAAAAGACATATATTGTATGCTTGTTTGTCTATTTTATCAAATATTGCCATGTAGTATTGCTATGTCATACTCGATGTTTGCTTCGTCGGTTTTATGACTTGAACACACACACATATATATATATATATATATATATATATATATATGAAACTCCATTATAATATTGTTGATAAAGGGCTCTTGGTTACGACCTTGAGGTCCCTCTCGTATAAAAGGGTTAGCTATGCTTGAGCACCCTTACGGACCCTTCCGACGGGAAGTTGGTCAAATGCCTTAAACATGTTTGATATTGATATTGTTGGTATAATGGAGTGAAATGACATAAAATATGGTTTTGCATTTGTTAAACAATTAACTTGTTTATTCTTGTTCGTTTAGTCTTAAAATCTTTTCAAAATTATGCAAATCTTATATATGTGTATCTTTCAGCCCCATACTCAACACCTCGTGTGTTGACCCAATTTTTCGTATGTTGTTTTTAGGTTCAGAGATGGCTAGAAGGTTGATGGGGTTGGTGAGCTATGCTAGGTGTACTTGTAAGATCCAGATATAGTATACATGAGCAGACTTGTATAAAGTGACTCTTGAACATGTAATTGAAATAATGTAATATAATGATATTTCTTAATATATCTTATTGATTGTTGAGATTATGTTGGTGCATTTATCTTGTTATCTGTTCATGTGTGATAAGCTTTACGCTTCTGCATTTCGCCTTTGGTATACATTTGGTTCATGGGACTGGGATTCCATTTCTGTGACATAGACCCATGATGATTGTGAAAGTTAACCCTAGCTATGTGTACACAAGTGAAGAGTTGACCTAGATTAATCTTGGTGTAACTAACATCCTAAAGAGGATGAGAGAGGGAATGAGAGAGATGAATGCTTATATAATTGAGCCGTAATTCTCTCATTATGAGTAAACTATGTGATAAGGGTTGATCCATAATAATGAGATCATGAAACCCTAATCAATGAACCCTAACCCTAACTAGAGAAATGCTATGTGTGAAACCCTAATTAGAGCAATGCTATGTTTGAAACCCTAATAAGAGTAAAGCTATGTGTGAAACCCTAATTTAGGGCAAAACTGAGTATTATTGTAAATCTAGGGTGATGATGTAACCCTAACTTAGTGTAACAATGAAGGAAACTCTAATTTGGGTATGAGGAAAGAGAAACCCCACCTGGATGTGAATGGTAAACCCCTATCCCTAAAATGGGATAAAGATATATGAAATCCTAATATAGGGTAATGCCACTAATCTTATGTGAAGACCTAGCACTGGGTGATGTGTTGTGAAATCCTAATTTCACATAATACTAGGTGAAACCCTGATATGGAAGGATGATTATATAAAACTCTATTGATGAGTAATACTATGTGAAATCCACAAATGTATGGAATTTGCTATGTGAATCCTCAAATTATAAGTATGGAGAATTCTATTCCTAATAGCGGATTAGTAATTAATGTTATGACAAATGTAACACCTAGAGAGGTTTATAATGGATATCCTTATAATAATAGTCCCTGACCTAAAGGATGAGTCTATATCATTGGCAATGGTTGCATATCCTAAGTGAGTAACTAATGACCAATACTTTACATGATAAATGTGATGAACTGGTGCATAAAGTATTAGGATGGAGAATACCCTAATATAGGCTAAATGTATGAACTCAAGTAAGATAAAGGTGTTGAGAGAAGTGATACATCAAGATATGATATATATCACATCCAACACCCCAATACTGGTATACTTTGATGTGTTATAAGTCCAATATAATTGGATGAATAACACATGAGAAGTGTCATGTCAATGGTTACATTGAGATGTAATGCAGTCTGTTGAATGTAGGCTAACATGCCTTATGAAAAGGTTAATCCAAACCTATAAACTATGATGTAATCATATTCTGGAAAAGATGAGAGAGAAACTCATGTTGTGTGTTGATAATTTATTTAATGATGAATGATGAGAATAAATAAGTATGATTGAATACTTATAATTATTCATATTGATTCCTTTCTATGTGATTCCTAATACAGGGTAATGCTATGTGAAGCCCTAATACATGTTAATGCTATGTGATCCCTAATACAGGGTAATGTTATGTGAAACCCTAATACAGGGTAATGCCATGTAAAATTCTAACACTGAGTAATCCTATGTGAAGTTCAAATACAGAATAATGGGTTATGAATGTAATAAGATAACCCTTGTATTGCATGGTACTGATATGTAATTGCATCATGATTACTAATCATGCAGATATGTTGAGATGATGAGCATAGCCAGGTATGAGCTATGATGTTCTGTATAATTGAAAATGTTCTATAGGCCTTATAAGCCTTCATATGCTTTGTTGCTTAGTGAGAGGTAACCTACAATTAATGAGTCATGTGTGTCGCATGATGTGCTAATAATCTTAGATTTTTTATGAGCTTCATAAGCCATAATATTCCATATTGCCTGTTAAGGGGTAATAAGAGGTGGTATGATCTTTGTGAACTATGTGCAATGCTTTGTGTAGCAACAATTATCATGTCCCTGGTTCAGATGATAAGAAGGTATGAAATTACCTAATAAGTGGTAACAAGTGTTCTATGGTGAGTTATGGGTTCAAATACCCAGATTCTATAATCATGATGATGAACATGTTAGGAAGTGGAATTGTGCTTGATTAGTCAAGGGATTAAGATCCCAATACATTGTGAAAAGAGTATGGCTACTGGCCATGACTCAACTATGACAATACCAGACATTAGATATATGAATCTAAGCCTGAAGTAAGTTAATGTTCTGGTAATGATTCTATAGTGAATAAATGTTATACATGTTCTTCATATTCTTTAAAGGATAAGTGACATGTTGTTATTTCAAGTTACGGCTGTAATGTTTTTAGATAAGAATAATATTCTAATCAGTTAGACATTGAATTAGCTTCTGTCAATCAAATATGATTCCTATGTGCATATTTATCTTCTTAAGCTGCAATAATAATGTTTCTGGCAGAGAGTTATATCTCTCACTGGGGCAATTTACAAATGTCTCACACCCGTGGGAATCAAATTTTTAGGTGGACACAGACGAGGAGGCAGAAATCCTTCAGTAGGTGAAGGACAGCAACAACAGCAGCAGGAACTACAGTAAAGTCTCAGGTGGAGACACTGGTTGTTATGTCTTGTATAGATGTATATAGAGTCCTATGTGTCGTCTTTGTACTCTCAGGTCCTCGGAGTAGTAGTTAGTGCTTTCGAGATTCTGGCTCAGTGCCTCGAGATTTTATACTACATGTGTTTAGCTTGACAGCACAGTTAATGCTTGTAACTCACAGAAAGAGATGATACAAGTTATGTACTTTTAAAAATAGGATGTAAATGTGTTACTTTTGTTCTATGTGGGAAAGTTTTTATTTGAAGGATCTTTTGATAAAAAGGTTTTAATTTTTAGTGATTTTTTGTAATCTGCTACTTAGTGAACGCTTCCGCATTAGTTAATTATGTTTTCATGAGTTGTATGCCACAATTAAGTGGTATCAGAGCTCTAGGTTCTCTGAGTCTACAGAGACATAGGACTAAGGTTGTAGCGTCTGTTCTAAGTGTCTTCCAGTTTATCTTATAGTATATTTTTCTCACATAGGCAGAGAAGAACTTGTGTCTGGACCACGTGAAGAACATGCTGCAAAGGGCATCCCAGATGCACCAGGAGGAGGTGCAGGAGACCATAATAGAGAGGAGCATGTACCTAAACAGCCCCAATTCAATCAAGCTGACATGGGAAACCCATCCCTTCAGGCCATGTTTGGGCAGTTTATAGCTGCCATGACTCACATGACTGATAGGATGCAAATACCTGCACCTAGGGCATCAGCTCACCATGAGGGCTATGGAGCCGGCAAGACTTTTGAGAGACTTCATCGGGTTGGGCCATAGATTATGTTGGTACATCTGATCCAACAGATGTTGATTTGTGACTGACAGAACTGGCAAAGGCTTTCAAAATCCTTGATATCCCTGAAGCTGAAAAGGAAAGACATATTGTTTACCTCCTAAAAGGGAATGGTGGTCATTGGTGGATGATAGAGGAAGATAAGAGACCAGGTGAAGAAATTGGATGGGAGGTTTTCCGACGAGAATTTGTCAGTAGATACTTTCCTAAGAGGTATCTATATGAGAATATCTCTCAATTTGAGAGGATCAAACAAGGACAGTGAACATTAGTGAACATGAAGCTAAGTTCATGGAGTTGTTGCGGTTTGCCCACAAATGGCAGTTAGTGATGAGGAAAGAATTTGGAGATTTGAGAAGGGGTTGAATGCTGAACTAACCACTGCTGTGTCTACTTTAGAGAACAGGGAGAGGTTTTCCACCTTTATGGAATCACTAAGGAGGATAGAGAGGTCTAAAATCGAGAAATGACAGACTAGTGGCAAGAAAGTGTACACTCAGACTCAAAAACAAAGGTCTGAAAGTTTTAAGAATCTGAGATTTTCTACATCGGCAACATCATCGAGATTACATACCCAGACACAATGGATGTCAAGTAGGGATAGGGATCATATTAATGTTCCAAATAGAGCCTCCAACATAGCATCAACATCAATATCTAGACCTCGCAGACCCTATTTTGCACTTAGGATCTGTTATCAATGTAGACAACTGGGACATCTAGTAAAAGATTTTCCAGGCAGGAATCCAATGATGACTCAATCTTAGGGGCAGAGTCAGCAAGGATCACAAAGGAGGCAGTTTCCTAATAACAATAGAGGACGTGGACAGACGTCCCAGACAGGTCAGACGAAATAAAGTCATTCTGATATTTCATTTTCTACTTCTATGTGTTAAAGATATAAAAGTAGTTGTTTTTTAACTTCCTTTGACTAGTCCTATAAGGACACAAGGGAGATAAGAACTTATATCTTACTCAGTGTTCCTTAAAATGTTTTATAATCTCCCTTATCTGTGTGTTGAAAGATGAGATTTAGAAGTAATGCTTGAAGAAAAATTCAAGAATGGAAAATCCAGTGTGTATAATGATATGAAAAGTGAGGAATATGATAGTAAGTAAAGTGTATACTACATAATCTCAATACTTATATACCCTGACCAGGTATATGATTATTGAAGATAAGGCCAGTATGAAACTCTTAGATTGTTATCTTTTTTATTACTCTGATAAAGTAGTCATTCTAAAGCAATCTAGAGATATAATGTAACAAAAAAGGAAAAGCTATGTGAACATTCCCAACTAAAAGGAAGAGCTATGTGAACATTCCCAACTAATAGGAAGCGCTATATGAACATTCCCAACTAATAGGAAGAGCTATGTGAACATTCCCAACTAATAGGAATAGCTATGTGAACATTCCCAACTAATAGGAAGAGCTATGTGAACATTCCCAACTAATTGGAAGAGCTATGTGAACATTCCCAACTAATAGGAAGAGCTATGTGAACATTCCCAACTAAAAGGAAGAGCTACGTGAACATTCCCAACTAATAGGAAGAGCTATGTGAACTTTCCCAACTAATAGGAAGAGCTATGTGAACATTCCCAACTAATAGGAAGAGCTATGTGGACATTCCCAACTAATAGGAAGATCTATGTGAACATTCCCAACTAATAGGAAGATCTATGTGAACATTCCCAAGTAATAGGAAGATCTATGTGAACATTCCCAACTAATAGGAAGATCTATGTGAACATTCCCAACTAAAAGGAAGAGCTATGTGAACATTCCCAACTAAAAGGAAGAGCTATGTGAACATTCCCAACTAAAATGAAGAACTATGCGAACATTCGCAACTAATAGGAAGAGCTATGTGAACATTCCCAACTAATAGGAAGAGCTATGTGAACATTCCCAACTAATAGGAAGAGATATGTGAACATTCCCAACTAAAAGGAAGAGCTATGTGAACATTCCCAACTAACAGGAAGAGCTATGTGAACATTCCCAACTAATAGGGAGAGCTATGTGAACATTCCCAACTAATAGGAAGAGCTATGTCAACATTCTCAACTAATAGGAAGAGCTATGTGAGCATTCCCAACTAATAGGAAGAGCTACGTGAACATTCCAAACTAAAAGGTAGAGCTATGTGAACATTCCCAACTAAAAGGAAGAGCTATGTGAACATTCCCAACTAAAAGGAAGAGCTATGTGAACATTCCCAACTAATAGGAAGAGCTATGTGAACATTCCCAACTAAAAGGAAAAGCTATGTGAACATTCCCAATTACATAGAGTTTTTTGAGTAAATTTTCCTAAATGAATAAAGGATTGCTGAGCGAATTATCTCTGTTAGATATATATGTTTTTCTTTTGGTAAATATTATCGAGTAATGATTGAAGTATGTTCTTTTATGCTTCTTCCATGTCAATAATATGCACATCATATGTTAGGGGTTCATGCTTTGTATAAGCATAAACATTGATAAGGCTGAATTAGTGAAAGGAACTTTGTGTGAATTACATATCTATGGTATTTACATAACATCAAGAAGTTAGGTGGAGACTCGAGGGCATGATTAATGAATAAAATGTCCCTCATTTTCCTGGGATTTTGGGGACAAAATCCTTATACGGGGGGGGGGATAATTTGTAACATCCCTGACGTGGGTTATGTGTTAACCCTAGATATTTTTCCTAATAAAGATGAGTAAATGCTTAATCTTATCTTGGAAAAAGTAATTAGGGCTCATGAGAAACCTAATGTTTCAATTTTGGTCCTATTTGAACAATGTTGAAGCAATGTTTGCTTATTTTGGACTAAAAGTGCAAATTACCCAAGTTGAGGGGTTAACTTGCAAATTTCACATGAAAAATGTTCCTCTGATGTTGAGACATCATAATAATGAATATGATGTAGTGGTATGGTTTTCATAAGCTTGGGCCCCAAGATTAAGCTTGTAAAGCAATCTTTGTGAATTAAAACCTAGTTTTGGTGTAAAGTGCAATTTACCCAAAATACAGGGTGCAATATGAAAAATACCACTTCAATAAGGTCCCTAATGTTTCTTGGCATCATATAGAGAAAAGAAAATGAGAGGGGCGCCTCATTTGAATTAAGTTGGAGGAGAGAGAATCTTGATATTAAAATAATGAAGATTTAATCCTAAGTGAAACCCTAATTCAATTTAGGGCAAAAATGAATGTATTAATTAAAGGGCCTTCAACCAAAATTAAAATGGTTAGATTCATATGTGTTTGGATGATCTTAAATCCTTTCAAAGGCACGAGCATATCCTAAGGAGGTGAAATTCCACTCAACATTATTATAAGAAAAAGAAATTCTACTCAAATATGGATATTCTTATTATAAGGGTTAAGGTGCTTAGTTTCTTTTCCCTTAATTCATGGATAATGGAAGGGATCTCAATGTGTATATATATTCCCTTTCATGCAATAAACCAAGGGGGAAGTGGTGGCAACAATTTTGGAATTAATATACTTTTATAAGAGATTTTCTCTCTCATCAATTTTCTTAAAAAAGTACCCTTTCCAAGCCAAAACAAAGGCTTTTTCGGATTGCTTTCTTTCCCCTTGCTTGGAAAACGACCAAGGAGCTGTGGAGGAACAGGAGGACGACCCCCGACCTGTTGGTAATCCCTTGACCTTCGTTCTCCTTGATTCCATGTTGGAAATTGAAAATAAATCATTGATTTCTTCTTATTTCGATCTCCTCTTCAACCCTAGCCAAACTTTTCAAACAAAAGCTTGAGGACGAGCCTAAGGGGAGTTGCAAGAGCTTTATCCACCATTTTTTCCGTGAGCTTGGAGATTTGGAGCTCAATTGGAGGCGGGTTTTATAACTTGAACCCTTAATTTTATTATTGCAATCAATTCCTTATGAATTGGTGATCATTTCTACATTTCCGAAATTAAGTTTGGTTGATTGATGCAATATCCATGGAAATCACATAAGATTTCGTGAGTTTGGATCTTGATGATGATGACATCATCATAAGAACATACCTCCCCAAATATCTAGGGCAAACGGTTTTAATGTTGGGACCAAACGGTTTCACCAATCTGTTTGGTGACCAAACGATTTGCAAACCATTCGGTGGTTTGGGTCCCAAACCGTTAGGGATGGTTGACCATTTGGAGATATGTGTTGTAGTACTTGGATCTTGATCTAATGGTTTCAATTGGTTGATCTTGAAGGTTTCAATTGTATATAATTCCTTAATTGCAAACCATAATCGGCTAAGTGTTGATTTTGAAATTGATTGAGATGATATTTTGGGTTGATTGACCCAAACGGTTTCAAAACCATTTGGTAATCACCCAAACGGTCTCAAAACCATTTGGGAGTCACCCAAGGCCGTTTGGAGGTCTAGGGTTAAGTATGTCTAAGTGTTTGAAGGTCCAATGGTACCAAATTGAATTGCAACTAAGTGCTGATTTGATAATCGATCCAATGGTCCAAAACCCGAAATTGAATGTTATGGATTTGGATGATGGAATGGGCAAACGGTCTCAAGACCATTTGTAGATCAACCAAGCGGTCTCAAGACCATTTGGTGTTCATCCAAGACCGTTTGAGGTCAGGTCATATCATGTGATGATGATAGTTCATTGATTTCAATTGATTTGATTCCACAATGTCAACCATTGATGGATCCTCGATTTCAAACCCTAAGTAATGGTTTCTTGATTATCAAACCTAGTTCATTTGGGTTCAAAACCCTCATTTGAAGGTCTAATTGAATGGTGATTCAGTGGTCCAATTGATGAATACTCTAGTGGTTCAATTTATAATTTGTCCATGGATTGAAACATTGAGTCGATTGAGTGTTGAAGTGTCGTATTGGTCCAGCGGTTTTGAGAGGTTTTGGTCCAAACGGTCTCAAAACCGTTTGAGTCCAAACGGTCTCAAACCGTTTGCAGACCCAAAATGCAAATGGTCTCAATACCTACCTTGTCCAATTGGTTTCAAGTACAACTTGTTCAAATGGTTTTCAACCAATTGATGTATGAGAACTAAGATCATTGAGGGTCTAAGTAATCAACTATGTGAAGATCAACATGGTTAATCCATTTGGGCATCTCATATAATTGAAGTTCCAATATGGTGAACCTATTTAGATACTTTGTGAAATTGTAGATTTCAATGGTTAACCCAATTGATCATTTTGTGGAATTGAAAGGTTAATTGGTCAATCCTCTTAAATTCCTTATATAATTGATGGTTTAATTGATTAGACCATTCAGACATCTGATATGATCAAAGTTCAATCAGCTATGTGATTATTAAAGATGTAGACCCATGATGATTGTGAAGGTTAACCCTAGCTATGTGTACACAAGTGAAGAATTGACCTAGATTAATCTTGGTGTAATTAACATCCTAAAGAGGATGAGAGAGATGAATGCTTATATAATTAATCCCTAGTTATCCCATTAAGAGTAAACTATGTGGTAAGGGTTGATCCATAATAATGAGATCATGAAACCCTAATCAATGAACCCTAACCCTAGCAGAGCAATGTTATGTGTGAAACCCTAATTAGAGCAATGCTATGTGTGAAACCCTAATTAGAGTAAAGGTATGTGTGAAACCATAATTTAGGGAAAAACTGAGTATTATTATAAATCTAGGGTGATGATGTAACCCTAACTTAGTGTAACAATGAAGGAAACTCTAATTTGGGTATGAGGAAAGATAAGCCCCACCTGGATGTGAATGCTAACCCCAATCCCTAAAATGGGATAAAGATATATGAAACCCTAATATAGGGTAATGCCACTAATCTTATGTGAAGACCTAGCACTGGTGATGTGTTGTGAAATCCTAATTTCACATAATACTAGGTGAAACCCTGATATGGAAGGATGGTTATATAAAACTCTATTGAAGTGTAATACTATGTGAATCCACAAATATATGGAATATGCTATGTGAATCCTCAAATTATAAGTATGGAGAATGCTATTCCTAATAGTGGATTAGTAATTAATGTTATGACAAATGTAACACCTAGAGAGGTTGATAATGAATATCCTTATACTAATAGTCTCTGACCTAAAGGGTGAGTCTATATCATTGGCAATGGTTGCATATCCTAAGTGAGTAACTAATGACCAATACTTTACATGATAAATGTGATGAACTGGTGCATAAAGTATTAGGATGGAGAATACCCTAATACAAGCTAAGTGTATGAACTCAAGTAAGATAAAGGTGTTGAGGGAAGTTATACATCAAGATATGATAGATATCACATCCAACACCCCAATACTGGTATACCTTGATGTGTTATATGTCCAATATAATTGGATGAATGACACATGAGAAGTGTCATGTCAATGGTTACATTGAGATGTAATGCAGTCTGTTGAATGTAGGCTAACATGCCTTATGAAAAGGTTAATCCAAACCTATAAACTATGATGTAATCATATTCTGGCAAATATGAGAGAGAAACTCATGTTGTGTGTTGATAATTCATTTAATGATGAATGATGAGAATAAATAAGTATGATTGAACACTTATAAGTATTCATATTGATTCCTTGCTATGTGATCCCTAATATAGGGTAATGCTATGTGAAACCCTAATACAAGTTAATGTGATGTGATCCCTAATACAGGGTAATGTTATGTGAAACCCTAATACATGGTAATGCTATGTAAAGTTCTAACACAGAGTAATCCTATGTGAAGTTCAAATATAGACTAATGGGTTATGAATGTAATAAGATAACCCTTGTATTGCATGGTACTGATATGTAATTGCATCATGATTACTAATCATGCAGATATGTTGAGATGATGAGCATAGCCAAGTATGAGCTACGATGTTCTGTATATTGAAAATGTTCTATAGGCCTTATAAGCCTTCATATGCTTTGTTGCTTAGTGAGAGGTAACCTACAATTAATGAGTCATGTGTGTCACATGATGTGCTAATTATCTAAGATTTTTTATGAGCTTCATAATCCATAATATGCCTTATTGCCTATTAAGGGGTAATAATAGGTAGTATGTGATTTGTGAACTATGTGCAATGCTTTGTGTAGCAAGCATTATCATGTCCTTGGGTTAGATGATATGAAGGTATGAAATTACCTAATAAGTGGTAACAAGTGTTCTATGGTGAGTTATGGGTTCAAATACCCAGATTCTATAATCATGATGATGAACTTGTTAGGAAGTGGAATTGTGCTTGATGAGTCGAGGGATTAAAATCCCAATACTTTGTAAAAAGAGTACGGCTACAGGCCATGAATCCACTACGACAATACCACACATTACATATATGAATCTAAGCCTGAAGTAAGTTAATGTTGTGGTGATGATTCTATAGTGAATAAATGTTACACATGTTCTTCATATTCCCTAAAGGATAAGTGACATGTTATTCTTTCAAGTTACAGTTGTAATGTTTTTAGATAAGAATAATATTCTAATCAGTTAGACATTGAATTAGTTGTTGTCAAACAAATATGATTCCTATGTGCATATTTATCTTCTTAAGCTGCAATAATAATGTTTCTGGTAGGGAGTTATATCTCTCACTGGGGCAATTTACAATTGTCTCACCCCCGTGGGAATCACATTTTAGGTGGATGCGGACGAGGAGGTAGGAATCCTTCATTAGGTGAAGGACAGCACCAACAACTGGAATAGTAGTAAAGTCTCAGGTGGAGACACTGGCTGTTATGCCTTGTATAGATGTAGATAGAGTCCTATGTGTCATCTTTGTGCTCTCAGGTCCTCGGAGTAGTAGTTAGTGCTTTCGAGATTCTGGCTCAGTGCCTTGAGATTTTATACTGCCTGTGTTTAGCTTGACAGGATAGTTAATGCTTGTCACTCACATAACGAGATGATACAAGTTATTTACTTTTAAAAAACATAATGTAAATGAGTTACTTTTGTTCTATGTGGGAAAGTTTTCACTTGAAGGATCTTTTGATAAAAAAATTTCAATTTTTAGTGGTTTTTGGTAATCCACTGCTTAGTGAACGCTTCTGCATTAGTTAATTATGTTTTCATGAGTTGTATGCCATAGTTATCCTCATTTCACAAGTTAAGATTATATGAAAGGAAATATAGTAGACACTTCACATGAATTATAAACTTTCATTCAGATGAGTACATGGGTCATACTCTTCCATGAATAAGGTTATCACATGTATATTCAACCATTAAACTCTACATCCACTACTTTCCATATTGTTGGAGTGTTCAGGGATAAAATCTTTAGTTAAGGACAGACCACTCATAGTAACATTATGGTGCATCCTGCTAGAGGTGCAACACACTAGCCGGTTTGACTCAACTAGATGCGCCCACGAGATCGGAACACACGTGTTGAAAAACTTTCAAAATTTGTATTGGCCCCAACCAAGTCGATCACAAAACTAAATAGGTCGCCCGCAAGAGCACAATGTACTTTTGTAGTATAGGTGATTGTCAAGAAAGGGGTCGGTCCTCAGGGATAGAGGGGGCACTAGAGCTAGGGTCGTGTTTGCTATGTTCCTAGTGCGAAGATTAGGGTTTGAGGGTTTTAAAAAGGGTTTGGTTGTTGATTACTTTATTTGAACAAGTAAGAAAGGCAAGATGGAAACTAAGTTATCAAAAAGCTAGATTATCTTAAGCAAGTTGAAACTAAGAAACTAGGCTAAGCAATTAACCAAACAAGAGCAAGATGAACTATACTACTCTAGCAAGGCAAGGAGCAATTAAGAAGCTAAACGAATCACTAGCAAGAGCAAGAACCTAAGTTAACACTAATGAGCAAGACTAAGCAATTTAACTAGACTAGCATGAACAAGCAAACAAATCAATTTGGGTTTTAATAAGATGATTAAGGTAGGTGGGCCGTTTGGGGGATGTACCTTTGATATTAGTTTGGGGGAGTTATTAGACAAGCATGGTTCTCATTTTACATCTAGATTACCAAACCAAACAATAAGACCAATGCTATTAGAATGTACCCTATACTACTAGTAGAAGACTAGGGTTAGGTGTAATTCTAATAGGATTAGACAAATCTAGGTTTCTAGGATAAGTGTTAATGATAGATTGAGGGTTGAGGGTAGAGATGGGAGTAGAGATGAGGGTATTTGACCTCATGCCACTAGCCATTCTAACTTTTAGAAGGCCTTAAGAAATTACATCAATCTCACTTATACTAGTAACTTAGGTCTCATACCAAGTAGTAGAAGAGGAGATAGGCATGTAGGAACAAAGGGGATTATCTAGGGATTCCCTATTAGGACCTAGGAATCACTCCTAAGATTGCCACATGTACCCCAACTCTCCTAGAGACATGGTATCATAAAGCATTCTCAAACAAGCTATCAATGGCAAAAAGCACAAATTACAAGTATGGCAATAGGATAAGAGACACAAGCATGGAACAATCATCATAGATAAAAACGAGTTAATTACAAGCCAAAAATTCCCCAACATGGTATCAAAGTCACATTTTAACCCCAAACAGCCCACCACTAGGGGCTTAGCTACACATAGTCAAAGAAATAACAAAAGAGAGGGGAAGAAGGGGAAGAAACACCATGGAGCTCGGGGAAGCAGCCTTCCTCTTCACCTCCTTGTTGTTGTAGACGACCTACCTCCTCCAAGGGTACAGGGGAGCATGAAAATATGGGGGGTTATGGTAGATACCCTAGAAAACTAGGTCTCCTAAGTGGAATGGAGGTGGAAATGGTGGATGGAGAGCAAAAATGCAAAGGAAATGCACTAGATGCTCAAGGAGGGAGAGTGGAAGCTTGGAGCAGCTGTGGGGGGTGCTAACCTTTGTGCCCCAACCGCCACCTATATATATAGGTGGTGAGGAAGAACTAGGATAAGTAGGGGTAGGATAGGAAAATTAGTGTAAAATATATAGTGGGGTAGGTTGGTCACCACGGTCGTGTTGATGTACCACGACCATGGTGAGGGTAGTATGGGACATTCGTGGGGTAGGAACATGGGTGTGGTATGGAGAGGGTGGTGATATGCTAAGGATGGTGGTGGCCATGACCGTGGTAGCGTGCCACGGTCGTGGTGGGTGAGTGGCATCACGGCCGTATTGGGTAACACGACCGTTTTGGAGGAGGGGGATGTGGTCATGGAGCAGTAGTACGACCGTTTTGGTCTTCAATGGCCACAGTCGTGGCAATCTGGGGGAGATTCCCTGTTGAAATGTCGCTTCTTCATCAAAATTTGTACGGCCGTGGGAGGTGCCCACCGCCATTTTACACTCTTGTAACCACGACTGTGTGGATGGCCATGGTCGTGGTGTCTTCAAAGGGCCACAACAGTGCTGGTGGCCACAACCATGGGAAATTGGGGGCAAAATGTAGTTGAGTTTGGAACTTCTTTGCCAAAAAACTACATGACTGTGGGATTATGCCCACGTTCTTGTTGGGGTCTGCATCAACTGATTGTCCTTCAAACTTCATCATTTGTGGATGTCTTTGCTTGATGACGACTCTTGGCCATTAAAGGTAGGCTGAGGGAGATTTTGGGGCCTTCTTTGGACCCCTCTATGTGTGGAGGAGCCCTAGAGTTCCTTCTTTCTCTCTCATCCATCTAAGGCATGGTCCAAGTACTTGAAAATAGTGCAAAGAACATCCATAAGCACATTTTCCAATGATAAACATATTAGGGGATATGGCTTGCAATCTAACATGTTTAGATGTGATTTAAGTATAAAATGGCACAGGATGGAGCCCTAAAATAGGGCTACATCACATTATCCTATGGTGCACTAGGTTTAGGAGAAGCAATTTAGATTGATCATACATTATCCAAAACAACACTCTTATATATTATGCATTGTTCATATGTGAACATCATTGGGTATTTGAGCATACTATTCAACCCTCATCATGTGATATCAATTTCACCTCATCCACATATGTCGGCTTGACCTCAACATGGTGTGTCAGGTTAACACATTTAGGTGTGTCGGGTGTGCTCATCCAAGAGTATTAGTTAGCCACACATGAGGTATATGTGGACATGAGGTATATGTGGTGTTGGGTTAGCTACACTCAAGGTGTCAGATTAACCACACAAGGGGTGTATCAGTTTAGCACTCATGATGTGTGTTGGTTTATCACATCTTGAAAGTGTGACGGGCAACCCAACTTGAAGGTGTGATGGTCTGCTCTACTTGAAGATTTAACGGGCTATTAGGGTTATGGTTTTAGCAATGTATCATGGTTCACTTGCTCCAGGTGTATCAGGCAACCCTACATGAAAGTGTGTCGGTCTCTTACTCAAACAAGGTGTCACGATTTGACACTCAAAGCAGACTAGCTCACCAGGTATCCTCATGGTCATGGTGGGCTAACACCCTTCAAGCATATCGATTTATACGCATATTGGTCTAAGCACCTCTAGGTCATGACGAATTAGCACACTCAAGTCATGGTGGCTTAGAAAAATATCAATTTAACCATCTCTAGGGCATGATGGGTTAACACCCCTCAAAATATGTCATCCTAAGCAAACATATCCATTTAGCATCCATAAAAAGGGCCACATGCAACAACATGCAAGACATGGTGATAAGGTCTAGGCTAGATCTCATCATTTTAGTCTCCTACCAAGGTCATGCCTAATATGACAAAACCCTACACACTTCACAAACCAATACGGAACAACCCTACACACTCACAAATTGATAGGTCACAACCCTACACACTCACAAATCGATAGGCAGCCTCTCTAAGGCCCTCTAGCCCAAGACAACACATCTAGGTGCAAGGCACACCTCACTCATGTGCTCTATATATCACCAAAAATGTTACCTCATAACCAAGACCCAAACAAGGTGCCCACCTCTTTCTCTCTCCTCCTGGTGATTCCAAGAGAGGGAAGGAACACTCTAGGGATAATAATTTGCATGTTAACCCTTTTACTTTGGGTATGTTGCACTTTGGTCCAAAACAATCAAACATTATTCAAACAACATTCAAATAGGACCAAACTTGAAATATAGGCGTGTCACATGATTAAAAAACAACTCAAGGGATTAGATTAAAGTTAAAAGAAACTTACTTTAGAAAAACAAACATGGTTAGCTCAAAACCCAAGTTAGGGTCCTTACAACTTTTATGGATATTTTTCGTTTCCATAGAGCAGTTGATTGTTCAGGTGATTTGTAAAGGCATATATGGGACCACCACGTGGGGATGGTTGAGAAATGAAATTCATAGTTTATGTCCTTCTTGTTACTTGTCTCAAATAGATCCGATGGTGTGTTTCTCAAGGACGAGAAACATTTAATCTTAGGGGAATTTGATGCACTAATATTAGTCATTCTCACATGCTTTTTATATTGATTTTTGTGCACTATTTGTTCATTTTCATATTAATTTGTGCATGATTTACTCTGATTAGCCTATGATATTTATTTGCTTCAAATAACTACAATTTAAATGTTTCCAAACGATTTATCATATATCAAGAGCTTATGTATGGATTTTGTGTATTTTAGGAAGTTTTACAAGAAACTACATAGCTCGCTACAACTAACTTTGGAGTCGGTGGTACCCACACATGCTCAGTTTGGAAAAGAAAAGAAAATGAGAAGACTCGGTAGTACTAACTTTGGAGTCCATACTACCGACAACATCACAAATTTAGATTCAAGATTAATCAAAGCAACTCGAAACCATCACTATAGGTTCGGTAGTATCGACAACTTGCCATGTAGCTACAACTATCGAAGGAGTCAGGAGTACCGACACCTAGTTGGTAGTATTAACATGTCATAATTATAAAGATCTAAGGATATCATTTTATCTGACGATTGAGGGTTTATTTCATCCTAAATTACTTCTATGACATAGGTAGAATTCGTTCAGACCTAGGATCGTGTTCTAATTATGTTGGATGGAAGGTGAGAGCGAGAAGAGGAGAAAGTGGAGAACAAGGTCACATTTTGGACGATCTGAGTACTTCCAGCTGATGGATTTGTAGTCAGAAGGTAGAAAATTGGCACGTGCGCGAAAGGGGATCTTTTTGACCATTTTCTTCAAGGGGTTATTTAGTTTTCTAAATATTCTCCATGTTTTTCTTCTTCTCTCCTATGTTGTTGACCATGAAAACCATGTTGGGATAAACCCATTATTCCATAGGACCAGAGAGTAGCTTGGTGATACATTATATTTGACTCTTATGCAGTATATCAATTTCTTTCAATTTTTGGATTTATATCTATGTGACCGTCATGAACTATCCATGCTTGATCACCATAGGTAGTTCATTAGACCTTTAAATTCTTTGCAAGAGAGAATTAATGGTTGGAAATTTATAGAAATATATGTTTTATATCGCCCTTTGAGAAAGGTGGCTTACGAACATGAAGATATTATCCAGAGTTTTTGATAAAGCACCTAACTAATTTCACAATGATACGAGAGTGGGATTGATATTACATTAAGTACTGAATTACACTTGCAAGAGGGTAATTCTTACTGTCCAGGTTTAGGAGAATAATCATTACAATTATAATTGTTAATTGCAATGTTGACCAAGGTGAAACTATAATCCCAAGATATTTCATACAATTGTGATCAATCACCAGTAATTTTAGATTCAATTTTGTATTCTTAGTTAATAAACCTCCAATCAAAGTTTTCTTTGGCCTAGAGGATTGTATTACAGTTAGTAGTAGTTTTTGAATTTACATTTCCCCTATTTGATATCTGGGCCACATTGGCCTATATTACTTTGATAATGTACACTTGCGTTTAGGGCATATACAAAATACCTATCAGCAGATGGGGAAGAGTATCAACCAAACATCTTCTTTTACGATTGCTAAGAGCATCGATGGATGAGAAAGTGCACCTCCTAGATAGCCTTCACTACTTGAAGTAGTCCACCCATAGTTAAACAAAAATAGATATGAGATGGGATAAAATAATACACCAAGTAAGCTCCACAATATCCTTATGAAAAAATCTTATGGACCAAACTACAAAGGATGTATCAAGTTTGAATGGTGGTAGGCTTAGCTAAGGCAAGGACAGGAAAAGGACTATTGTGAATGATTTGCAAGTGAGATGCTACAGCTTTATTTGCTCAAGATGCAATGTATTCAAGTATGCAAGTGTGTTATGGGGTGTCCCAAGACCACTACTATTTATAGAATGGTTTACAAGTACCTAGGATGTCTTTAAGGAGTCTCTAGATAGTTATAAGGGTTCAACTAGTTGTTTGGACGAAGTAAATGTACTTGCAACACTTAGTTTGATCGCAATAATTTTACATTTCAGAACGTCCTTCGGTCAAGAATAATTTCTCCAAATTTGTTCTTGGTAAAGTAATATTTCAACCAGGTTGTGCTCAATTTGAAAATACTCCAACGTCTATAAAGATTATAAAGATGTCACAATGGCTCTCTGTCGGCCAAGAAAAATTTTGAGCAAAGGTGTCTCAGTCCATGAAGTTCCTTGGCTGAGAATCTATAAA
Organism: Alisma plantago-aquatica; assembly: GCA_963693085.1. NCBI lineage: Eukaryota > Viridiplantae > Streptophyta > Magnoliopsida > Alismatales > Alismataceae > Alisma > Alisma plantago-aquatica. The sequence continues at coordinate 725,554,439 of OY856410.1, read as the reverse complement.
AGATATGTAAACATTAGAAAAACATATCTAATCATTTTTCTAGTGTGACATACCTATCCAAGACACTTGTATTGACTTATGAAATATTTTGGGATAGGTGGCGTTGGCCCATATCTTGATTTTACATGAGCCCTAAGAACTTGTACATTTCTAATGCAAATAAGCACATATGATCAATTATTCAATTAATTTATGTTCAAATCTTGATTTTACCAACAGGTTCCTAAAACATTAGAGTATCATGTTAAATCCACAAATATGAGATGTTTGTCATCGTTAAAAGAGAAGACAAGCAAATGTTCAATTTAGTCAACACTCTTTCCTCAAGGTTTTAAGTTTGATACCCATGTTTTATCTTTGGATATATGAGAGATGACTTAAGCTTGCAATTATTTGTTGATGATGATCGAGTAGGTGGTAAGTTAAGATATCTAAAGTAGAACCACATGTTTGTGTAGATTACGCTTGGAACCTAGACTTTTATGTATGGTGATATCAAAGAGTAAGTGCAAATGTGATAGATACATGGTTCTATTTGATTCACCCTTGCACCTCTAGTTTAGTTTGACTTGGTAGGTCAAACCTATTTAAGAGGTGGAGCGATAGTACCTTGATAGACCATGGATATGCTAATTTTGGGGAAAATATCCTTTTAAGGGATGGAGACATGTAACATAGCAAGATTTGTCTATCCTGACTTTAGAACAACCCTAATTCCTAGAATAGGATATTAGTATATTAGATCTTTATGACCAAACAAGGTTAGAATTATACCTTTAAATGCTTCTTTATACTTCTAAAGAATATTTAATGCACACAAAATGATTAACTTACATCTTAACACAAATTGTGAATACATATGATCATGACCATCTATGGACCAATAAACCCTAGTGATATGATGAATGATTTATATTGATTTAACATGGACATCAGACATGTTGATGAGGGTATGTGATGTATAATGATCATGTTGAACATAAATCCTAAGTTGTAATCATCTAATCCTAACATATACATCGATGGTGACATTCGTTAGAGAAATTAGGTTTCATATTCGAATAACATACACTAATACACATAAACGGTACATAATCACATAATCATGGATTGGTATGTACATAAGTTTGTTAATATGCAATATGTTTTGCCTTGTTACTAATATACATATAATGACTCAAACATGGATAAGAAGTAATTAGATTCACGTAAGTGTACATAAATAGTTAATGTGGGATTAAATGTGCATAGTTAGTAACCATATGTGGATAAAAATGAGTGCATGATTTATGAGGACATCAATGTGAGTAACTAAGGTAATGTGACAATAGATTAATGTTCAATGTAAGTGGAAGTAATTAATGTGACACTATTTGGGTTAAGATTGGAATTAGTGGACTTAATAAAAAATTGTTGAAACAATCTATTTTGTGCAAGATAGTCTAATATAACCCCATATTGTGATATTGAAGTCTGAATTCAGATTATTGAGATAATGGTAACATGTCATAATTTCTACTGAGATGGTTAACTTAAACCGTAGTTGTACTAAAACTCATACAAGATAATCTCAAAACCTAAATCTAAGCCCAAATAGGATTCCTGGGGTCCCAATTAGCTTAGAGGTGAAGTTTCAACAAAATCGGATAATGCTTGCTAAATCAATTTGATTTTAGAAGATAATTTTGATTTCTAAAATTCCAATTTATTTGAACTATGTGTTATCTGGGTTACATATCCAGTTTATTAGAACATATTTATTTCCCAAATTCTCGATTGCTAAGATAAAGTTGATTTCTACAATTCCAATTTAATTAAACTATATGTTATCTAGGCTATTGAGATGGTTGACATAAACCATAGTTGTACTAAAACTCATACAAAGTAATCTCAAAACATAAATCTAAACCCAAAATAGGATTCTTTGAGTCCCAATTAGATAAACAGTGATGTTTCAACCAAATCGGATAATGCTTGCTAAATCAATTTGATTTGAGAAGATAATGTTGATTTCTACAATTCCATTTTAATTGAATTATATGTTATCTAGGTTAAATTTTTGATTTATTAGGGTGGATTTATTTCCCAAATTCTAGATTTCCCTAAGTCACTGAGTCATACTAGTCTTTTATTTATTTTACTACTCAGTTTCATTTTGAGTTGTTCAATCACAAATAGTACATATCGGAATTTGTCTCCAACCTAGAGTCTAAGCATGTCTGGACCTCTCATAGTATGGGTCTCTTTCTCCTTTCATAATCACTCTTTCCTTTTATCCTTATTTTGTAGCTCAACATCCACCAAATCAATGAGATTGTTACGAACCTAACCATCCCTTGATTGGTCATCGTAGTCTCCTGGACACAAAACCCTCAATATATATATATATATATATATATATATATATATATACATATATATACACACACACACACACAGATACACACACATATATATATATATATATATATATATATATATATATATATATATATATATGTGTGTGTGTGTGTGTGTGTGTGTGTGTGTGTATGTATGTATATGCAAATGTGTGTGTATATATATACATATACATATACATACATACATACATACATACACACACACACACACATATATATATATATATATATATATAAATATATATATGTATGTATATATATGTATATATATCACCTAAGAAAATAATATTTTCAGGATATGCAACCTCCTCCCCTTCCAATTAATCATTGTAACATTTTCCTAGGCATCATGGACCAGTCAAAATTCTTGACCATGGTGAGGTGGTATTTGCATCTTCGACCACCCTATACCAATTATACAGGATTATGGTCGCTCTCACCTCCTTACTAGGTATGGATAGTAGAAATGTTTCAGACCTTTTTTTAGATAGTTTTAGCCTGATATTTAATCTGAGTGCATAATTCTTATATTTATTGGTTGTTCTCTATTTGAGATTAAAAAGGAAAGAATTATTGTAATGTTTATTTTTTCATATAATATGTTTGTCTTACTACATGAAGAACTCTTTTGATATTCAGTTGGATGTTTCTGCCTCCCTCTACATTGGGAATCATGTTATTTTACTTTTGATGTACTTTTTTCCATATAAATTGTCCAATTTCTATTATAAGAACATGTCGGTTTTTGCTATTAGTCTTCCACATTGTCTTCTCTTGTGGGGTGTGTTATGAACCCCTTAGGTGGAGAAGATCTTACCATTGGTTACCCTAAGTTGGAGCCCTCTTGAGAGTACTTGTTCTTTGGGAGATAGATTGAAGTGGTTGGTTTACCCTCTATTGGTCCTATGATATAGATTAGTTTTTATAGTTTCTTTCACGAACAACCAAATTGGTGAAGAGAAATGTGAAACACGGTGATTAAAATAGTTATATTTTTATGTTATGCAGCTACATTTTGGTATTTAATACATTACATAATGAATTATAGTTATCATCTTTTATGAGAAATTAATTTGTGATAATTGGCACCTGATGGTTTGCTATTATTCTTTCATGCAAGTTGTGTGCCTCCCCTCTCAGGTCCCACTCCTACAATATTAGTGTTTGACATTTTCAATTGGAAGGTTCTGGGAAAGGTTGAAGCTCCCTTCAACATGTTGCAAGGCTTGGATCGAGGTCATCCACCACGTGTAATGTGATAGATGGCTTTGATACGATGGGTGGCTTGGGCTAGATAATACTTTATTTTCCAATTTGAGGATATTTCAGAAATGTTCTAAAGAAAATCGTTGATACGCCGATTTAGAATAAAATTTAAATAACATAAGAGGGAGAAAATGCATTAATTTAGAATTATTTTTATTATTATCCAAAAGATATGTAATTTTTATGTGCAATAAGGAAATTGAATTCCCATGGGGGAAAAGGAATATTTTGATAAAGATAATTCTACTGGGCAATTTATGAAAAGTGTTATATAAAAGGTAATGATGAGAAAATTATATTCAAGTACATATAATATATTTATTTATGGAAAGACACCAACTAGATAAAAGTGGATGAATATAGGTGGATTAAATTAGTAGAAAAATGATCAAAATAAGTAAAAAGGTGAAAATTGTGGAAAACAGTGAAAGAAGGGTAAAACATGGAAATGTGAGAAAAATGTGGATGGAAAAAGGTGAAAAAAAGGATAAAACATGGAAAATATGAGAAATGTGGAGAAGCTAAAAATGTAAAAAAATTGGAAAAATATAATGAATTCATTCATTAGTCAAAGGAAACTATCATGATTTTCTACTGAGTGACTAAAAATGTGGTTTCAACACTAATTGTTGAGGTATTGTCGCTATTATATATGCCAGTAGTTACTTATACTATGCAAGTGTGATTTTTGTACATTTAGGAAACTAAGGGTTCCAACATCGGCAATGTCATTACCATTATCATATATCGTGTGCAAATGAAAAATTGGATCCATTGCATGGAATGATATTGCAATTTCTTGTACATAACATTTATTTGTCTACAGATGAATTATTTTAGATTTCATCTTTGGCATCCCACTCACAAAAATAGGATTAACTTAACGGAAGTGAATCATTGCTGTGGATTAGTGAAAATCACTAAAAAATATAACTTTTTGCAAAGATATCCACACAAAGGAAATCTTTTCCATCAAGAACCATTGCATAGCATTTACATTCTGGTTCAAACGTACATAACTTGTACCATCTCTTCTCAGAGATTACAACATCAGCTGCCTTATAAACATTATATACAGACAACATACAAATCTTGAGGCTTCAATCCAAAATCTCAAACGATTCATTAAAAACATTGACTACTAATGTCGAGGACCTGAGAGTACAGAGACGACACATAGAACTTTCTAACTACATAACTTGACAGACAGTATCTCCACCCGAGGTCTCACTATTGTCCCTAATGTTATTGTTGTTGTCCTTTCCCTGTAAGATGTTCTCACTTTCCTCCATGCTCGTCCACCTAAAAATGTTGGATCCCACAAGGGTGAGACAATTGTAAATAAAATTAAACAGAGCAGAAGGATTAATATATATAATCATCAGTAGATAAATCATTATATGAATAGAGTGAAGTAATCTCCTTTCCCAAGGAGAACATTGCATCTACACATGGTAGAATCATAGTTCATCCATCTACTTGTAATGAATACAAACATATATGAATAACATCAATGAACTAAAGTTATATAAAAGAAATGTAAGATCAGCCAATGAATTTCTGCATTCAATCCTTAAGAAAACATGCTATATGGATGATTTCATTTTACAATCACACTTATGCACTGAGGAGATGAGGTATACCGCTCATACTCCAACCGACCACTGCGAAGTCAAAATTGGTACCATACATAGGTCAATGGAAGAGTCGGATTCCCATGACCTCTCACATCCCAATCAACATGGGACCACAAGTAGGACTATGTCGACTGCTCAAAATAGCTTTCCAGGGTATACTGGAACTTCTCTATAAAGTTACAACGTCAACTGCACTCTCATTAACCATCGAGAGATTTAATGTTTATCTCCTCGACCCGACATTAAATATCATTGGGAGATTAATGTTACATCTATCCCGACCATCAGGAGATTTATAATACATCCATCTCGACACATGAAGGATTGAGAGCCTTGATGTTTACCTTCCCTCAATCTCTTCATCGGACGTAAGGATATTTTTCTCCCATTTACCCCCACATATTCAAAATATGCGTTCCGGGTTTTGCCGCGGAGCACCCATTTTACCATCACCTTATTACTGATGATGATGGATCTATGGTCAAGGCTCTACATGATATGATTTCACTAGATTAATTAAGTACATTTTCACATTTTTTAGCATCAGCTAAGTTCTCAAGCATGACTTGTTACAACAATGTTATAAAGAGACATGTATTATATTCATCAAATACTTATTAGTCTTTAAAAGACCTTGGGAACTCAGTCCCTCATTTCAATATTGGGAATTATCATCCCTTCACAATCTAATCACCATAACCATATGGTTATGGGTATTCAACCCTTAGCTCATCATTGAGCATCGTTACCATCTATTAGGTAACTATCACCTTGAAGTCATCTGACCAGGGCATTCATGATACCTGTTATACAAGCATCACACATGGCTCACAAGGCCACAAAGATATCTTGTCACCTCTTTCTAGGCAACAACTTACTCATATGACTCATAAAACCCATGCACATTTGTTACTTTTATTAAGCAACAACAACACTAAGGCACATAAGGCCAATCAACATTTATTATATAAATGTCACCGCTCAAACTCGGCTATGTTCATCATCTCATAATACATGCATGATTATTAGACAAGGTAACATTCATACAAGTCATTCATCACATCAGTGATACAATAGTAACACCATTATTCCTTTACTAAGAATTAGGGTTTACTATAAAATAGGGCTTTTCATTCCCTTTACCCAAAATTAGGGTTAGGGTTCCCCATTTCTCATTAATTAGGGTTTCATGATTATATTATTTGTCCAACCCTTAATTCATTATTCCTTACCTCTGGGGCATTCAAAGATATCATAAATAATTATTCAAGATCATTACTCTCATCATATAGCATTAATGATCATCAATTCAAGGTATGCATTCATTTCCTATCCTCATCATAGTATAACTACATCATACTCATCAAATTGGCTTAACCCCATTCTCAAGGTACATTAATTAACACTTATCAAAGTGCATCAACTCATTATGTTTTATTGTAATAGTTGCATAACACACTTCATATATTTCTTACCCAATTATAATGGATTTGAAGTGCATCAACGTATATAAACCCTGAAGTGTTGAATGTGATAACTATCATATCTTGATGTATCACTTTCTCATCATTTCATATTCTCTTGAGTTAACCAACTTATCTTGTATTAAGATATTTCCCTCTTAATACATTACATCACTAAACTCTCACCTTTAGCATATAATGCATAGGCCACTCATTAGAATTGTCCAACTATCTTTAAATATATGGACTTGTCTAATGATAAAGACATTGCTTATAATAAGGTTGCTTATAATCAACCACATGAAATATTTCATCTTTATAAGGTAAATCCTTCTATCACTTCATTAGGGTTTCCTTATACCCTTACTTAAAATTAGTATTAAGGTTTCTTGTCATATTACCCAGGATTAGGGCTTTATGTATTATGACTCCATATTCGAGTCTCATATACCTTCGCCCTTCTTAGGGCCTCCCTTCACAACATAGTAATAGAGCTTAATGTGGTGTTAATTCTTAATTAGCGTTTCTCATGCAATCACCCTCAACTAGAGTTTCACATGGAATAACCCTCAACTAGGGTTTCACATGGAATCTCCTTCAACTAGGGTTTCACATGGATCAACTATTCTTCTCATGGAATCATCCTCAGCTAGGGTTTCACATATTATTACAAGACATCACCCTGAATTGATTCTCACATCACATTACCACATCAAAGTTCCATATGCATCATTCTAACTTAGGGTTTCTCATGGCATTACCCTAGAATAGGATTTCACATGGAATTATCCTTAATCAGGGTTTCCACTATAGTCACCCACAATTTGGGTTAATTCATCATCTCCATTAGAATTTCATTATTTTTGGAGATTCACTATTCATCCCAATTAGGTATTTACATCTCATTTCCCTAAATTATAATTTCACATAACATTACCCTAGATTAGGGATACATCCTCACCATGTATTAGATTTTCATTTAGATTTGCCCTCAATTAGGGATAAAGTTCAATAACTCTGTCAATTAGGACATATATTCATGATTAGGGTTTTATGATCTGTTTTCTAAGGATCATACCCTTAATAACCACATGAATCATAATCATATATGAATTCCATTCTATTATCATGTCAACTTGATTAGGTCATATCAACCCTTCAACCAAGTACATACAACTATGATTGACATAGTGTACCAAGTTATTATTCTTATAGTGATTAGGGTTTACCCCTTTAATAGTAATAATCATTTAAGTACTTTTAGGTCTTTAACCTTTGTACCATATTTGATTACCATCACTATCAATCATTGGATCATTGGAACAATCATTATCTTGCATTTCCAAGTGATTGAATCACTAACAACCTTTAAACGATTTTGAGGTTTCATCACCAAACGGTTTTGAAACTGTTTGACCCCAAACAATTTCAAGACCGTTTGGACTCAAATGGTCTCAAGACCGTTTGGGCCAAATCAGTCCCAAAACCACAAGGGTTCATGAGGTACTTTCATCAATTGGTTGATCATGATTGACAACATTGGAGCCTTCAATCAATTGAATTATTGAGGTTCAACAATTATTGACCTTTGGATCTTCAATCCTTCCAATCACCACCTTTGACCATCCAAAAGGTCTTGAGGTGCTTGACGTCATGCGGTCTTGAGGTGCTTGACCTCATGCGGTCTTGAGGTGCTTGACCTCTAAATAGTTTTAAAACCGTTTGCCCATCTCATCATCAAAATCCATAACATCCAATTAGGGTTTGGATCATTGGATTGATTATCAAATCAGCAATTGATTGCATTTCAATTTGGTATTATTGGATCTTCAAATACCCAACCATTCTCAACCCTGGACCTCAAAACGGTATTGGTTGACCTCCAAAGGTTTTGAAACCATTTTGGTGAGTCTCAAATGGTTTTGTAACCATTTGGGTTAACCAACCCAAAGACTCAACACAATCTATTACAAATCAACACTTAACCTGATTAGGGTTTGCCACTTGGTGATTAACTATGCATTGAATTAATCAATTGGATCCTTCAGATTATCATTCAACATAAATTAGGGTTCTGACATCAATGGCCAACCCTCTCAAACGGTCAACTCCCTCAAATAGTTTGGGTCTCAAAACACCAAATCGTTTTGAAACTGTTTGGTCTCCAAAAGGTTTTGTGAAACCGTTTGGACCAACAAGTTGAAACCGTTTGCCTTGGATATTTGGAGAGGTGTGTTCTTGTGATGATTCCATCATCATCAAGCTCTAAACTCACGAAATATGCAGTGATTTTCATGGTTATTGCACCATTCAACCAAATCAATTATTGTAAATATAGAAAGGATCATTATTTGATAAGGAATTGAATGCAATAACAACAATAAGGGTTCAAGTTATAAAACCCGCCTCCAATTGAGCTCCAAAGCTCCAAGATCAAGGAAAAAATTGTGGATGCAACTCCTTTCACCATTCCAAGGCTCCACCTCAAGTTTTGAGTGAAAAGGAATGGTCAGAATTGAAGAGGGGATCGAAATAGGAAGAATTCATGCATTGATTTGTGATTTCCACCATGGATTCAAGGTGAAAAGGGATCAAGAAGCTTACCAACAGGTAGGGAGTCGTCCTCATGGTCCTCCCAAGCTCCTTGGTCGTTTTTCAAGCAAAGGAAAAGAAGTGGTGTCGAAAAAGCCTTTCATTTGGCTTGGAAAGAGTATTTTATAAAAAAAATCAATGAGAGAGAATATGCTTTATAAATATACATTTAATCCCAAAAATGGAGCCACCTCTTCCCCCCTCAACTTCCTTGTATCCGAGGCTATCTAGTTTGCCTCCAATTCCTCTTAATTATCCATGATTTAAAGTAAAGAAAATTAAGCACCTCAAATCATATTATACTAATATCCATATGTGAGTGGATATTTCTTTTTCTTATAAAATTGTGAGTGAGTTATCCACTCCCTTGGATATTTTCGTGGTCCTTGCAAGGCTCAAGGATGTCCAAACACATCTGAATCCAACCATTTTAATTTTGGTTGAAGGACCTTTAATTAATACATTTATTTTTGACCTAAATTGAAGTAGGGTTTCAATTAGGATTAAATCTTGATTATTTTAATATCAAGATTCTCTCTCCTCCAACTTAATTCAAATGAGGCACCCCTCTCATTTTATTTTCTCTACATGATGCCAAGAAACATTAGGTACCTTTTTGAAGTGGTAATTTGCATATTGAACCCTAGGTTTTGGGTAAATTGCACATTACACCAAAATTAGGTTTTAATGCACAAACATTGCTTTATCAACTCTTTCTTGGTTCTCAAGATTCCATAAGCCATAACTCTGCATCCTTTTCACTCTCATGATGATTCAACACATGAGGAACATATTATCATGCACAATTTGCACTTAAACCACTTAACTTGGGTAATTTGCACTTTAGTCCAAAACAAGCAAAACATTGATTTCAAAAAGGACTAGAATTGCAACATAAGTTCCTCTTAAGCCCTAATTAATTTTCACAAGATAAGATTAAACATATAATCATCTTTCTTAATCAAAACACCTAGGGTTAAAGTATAACCCAAGTCAGGGATGTTACAAATTAGAAACCCCTAACAAGGATTTCGTCCCCAAAATCCCAAATAAAGGAAGACAAATATATTTCATTCATCATACTATCTAGTCTTCACATATCATCTCCTTATCATGGAGACACCATAAAACCTTGGTCAGCACAAAGTGTTTCCATATAGGATTCTCATAGAATCAACACACATGACACATGATCCACTGTTTTTGGACTCAATTTTGTGTCAAGCAACACTTTTCTTGTTCAGAGAAACATCATACATTCTTTATTAATATCATGTTTATGCGGAGCATAAACCCCTAACATATGATGTTCATATCATTTTATATAATCAAACTAATTTCATAGTTGACCACTCCAGGTAACCAACATAAACCATCTGAAATTTCTTAGATACCAGAATCTTTCACATTGGTATCTATCACATGTGTTGAGAACACATCACATTTTTTTTATCTTCCTTTCATCTTGGAACATTAATCGTTACATATGTCTTCACCTTGGAACTAAAGTCCAAGATAAACTGATACTTTTCTAAGTATCCATCACTTGAACATTATTATCTTACGCACATCAAGTGTCATAAGACCCACTTGATTACCATGTCCCTGAAAGGAAAGAAAATAAGGATTCATATTCCTCTTATTAATTCATGTATTTTGAACTATTCATGAACCATTTACTCTTTGTCTCATCCTAGGTTCCTTGCCTTCAACATAGTAATTTATAAGGATGGTTTCATGTCATTATCCCTTTCTATATTATTATCTAGTATGTTTATAATCATCTCATGATCTCATCACATTTTCCCATTTCTTCATTATGGGAAAGATCTTTATTATGCTTGCAGCATTATTGAACAGGTTCATCTCCCTTATTCTATCTTATGAGGAGTACACTTTTAGTTCCTCATACAACATGCTCATCTGAGATTATCTTAGACTTCTCTTTCTTATGCTTCGAATATAACACATTTATTCATTCCATATTTCTAATTTCATGATACTCATTATATTGTCTCTGAATGACTACTTGATCAGAGCAATCAAAAAGACAACAATCTAAGAGTTTCCATACTCACTTTATCATCAATAGTTGTATACCTGGCCAGGGTATATAAATAATGAGATTAAGCGATATGCATTTTGTATACTACCATATTCCTTCTTTTCCATATTATCACAAGCATAAGGTTTAACATCCCAGTATTTTATCCAGGCATCTCTTGTATACCTCATCTTTTCTTATAGAGGTAAGAACAACATAAAACATTTGTAATGCTTTACTGTGCAAAACATAAGTCCTCACATGACTAAACAAGGAAAACTCAATCAATCACTTCCTCAATTATATCCAGGGAATCATAAATTGACATATTTGAATGACATTATCTTGTCTAACCTGTCATGATTCATTGATTATTCACTACCTCAGGCTATCTCTGCCTCAAAGGTTGATTCAACAGGCTAAGGTTGAGCATAGACTCAATTGAAGTCCAGAAATTCATCATTTCCTTTTGCTTCAACCTGCAGATGTTGATTACAAATCATGTTGATATCTAAAACATCATAATTGGGGGTTGGAAATCTAGGTTATACTGCCAATGCTTGATCCACTATATACATTACTATTGCCCTAAATTCTCCAACAATAATACATGAAGAAGGATTTTCTTATTATAGTTGGATCAGCTAGGGAATTCTCAGGCAATTCTTTCTCTCTTGCCTGCTCCCATACACCTCTTCTTGGTGCAACATTGTTGCTTTCAGCATCAACCTCCTCATGTGACCCAGTCATCTTTAAGTTTTCTTCTCTTATATAAGCAGAATACACTATCAGATACACTAGATGACACAAGAACAGACTCTACTACCTTAGTCATATGCCTCTATAGAATCAGCGAACCTAGAGCTATGATACCACTAATTTGTGGCATCCAACTCACAAAAATAGGATTAACTTAAGTGAAAGTGAATCATTTGCAGCGGATTACTGAAAATCACTAAAAATTAAAACTTTTTGCAAAGAGATCCACACATAGGAAATCTTTTCCATCAAGAACCAATGCATAACATTTACATTCTGGTTCAAACGTACATAACTTATACCATCTCTTCTCAGAGATTACAACATCAGCTGCCTTATAAACATTATATACAGACATCATACGAATCTAGAGGCTTCAAGCCAAAATCTCAAATGATTCATTAAAAACACTGACTACTGATGCCGAGGACCTGAGAGTACAGAGATGACACATAGGACTTTCTAACTACATAACTTGACAGACAGTATCACCACCTGAGGTCTCACTGCTTTCCCTGATGTTATTGTTTTTGTCCTTTCCCTACAAGATGTTCTCACTTTCCTCCGTGCTCGTCCACCTAAAAATGTTGGATCCCACGGGGGTGAGACAATTGTAAATTGCCCCAGCGGGAGATATAACTCTCCGCTAAAACATTGTTATAGCAATTTATTAAATTAAATGAGCAAAAGGATTAATATATATAATCATCAGCAGATAAATCACTGTATGAATAGAGTGAAGTAATCTCCTTTCCCAAGGAGAACATTGCATCTACACATGGTAGAATCATAGTTCATCCATCTACTTGTAATGAATACAAACAGATATGAATAACATCAATGAACCAAAGTTTTATAACCCCAATTTTTAGGTTCAAGTGGTGAGAAATATAATTTCTCATATTAAAGATGTTTGAACAAATAATCATACATTTGGTTGAGAATAATTGGATTTCATTTAAAATAGCCTTGTTATTTGATTTTTGGGCTTTATTGGCTATTGGGCCCAATAAAAAGGAAAATAACAAAGGAAATTCAATTAGTAAATGGATAATTGAATATTCAAGAAAAGAAAGAATGGAAAACCTCTAGAAGGCAAATCCAAAGAGGATTTCATGCCTCTTAGATTCTTTGGGTTCCAAGGAGTCTAAAGTTGCAAAGAAAAGCAATAAGAAAAAGAAAAGATTAATTATGTATTTCTTTATTAAGAAAGAAATTGGAAACATTGATTAAATGTGGAAATTAAGTGAAAAGGTGAATAATTGAGTTACCCTTTATGGAATTTTGTATCCGAAGGATTTCTTATGATAAAAGGGATGCCACTAATGAAAATAAAATAGAAATAAAGAAATCCTCAAAAAGAAATATTTTAATAAGAAATACACATGATAATGAAGAATAATGCATAAAGATGCATCTAGAAGGATAATAAATATCCTTGGAAAAGGATTTCGAAATAGTGGAGTATATTGGGATTCAAGGAGTCCCAATGAAGAAGAAAGAAAGAGAAAATACCAAATTTGCAAAATAAAAGGATAATGTGATACATTATTAATGGTTGTTGTGATATTAATGAAAAGAAAGTATTTTCCGTTAAGGAAACTTAAAATTCGAGGCCAATGGATAAAATCCAAGGGAAAGGACATTAAAGTGATATTTCTCGAATTTATTAATATCCATGCAACAAGGAATATCAAGGAAGTAAAAGTTAGTGAAGAAAGAGAGAGATGGTTGCTTCATAACCAAGGAAAATGTATTTCCTTTCAAGTTGGGACTTGAGTCCTCATGAAGCATGCCTTAGGGCTACCAACTCCACCCTATTTAAAGGGTAGAATCCTAGTTCGAGTTCTAAAAGGATCATACATCTTTCTCTCTCTATTCCATTGCTACCTTACGTATGAAACCCTAAACGTGTAAATTATCACGTCTTTGTGAAAAACTCTAGAGGGGGGGTGAATAGAGTTTTATGGTAATTTAAACAATTATTAAATTAAGCAACCACACAGAAAGATTGGACAAGGAGACACAAGGGTTTAGAGTGGTTCCTATCCTTAGCAAATGCTAAGGTAGTCAGTCCACTACCCGGTTGCTTACCCAACCGGGATTTTGAAAAGAAACTATTTTATTACCTCGCAAGGAATTTACATAAAATACATTTCTTTTCACCAAACCCTTCAAGCAGCCTTCACCTAGAAGTAATCGCCCAACCCGAAGCAGCCTTCCCTTGAAGTAGATGCACCAACGCCCGTTGCACCAGCCTTCTGAAGTAGCTTCCCGTGCGATAGCCTTCTTGAAGTAGCTTGAAGTCCCCTTCTCCTCCGAGAAGTCCTTCCTCTCCAATCCGCAGCCTCCAACCCTAGGAGTAGCAAGGAGAGTACAAAAAAGATAACAAGGAATAAGAAAGAAAACAGAAATTACAACTTATCCTTTTAGCACAAGGCTTGATTTTCCTATATCAAGCGTTTGGATCTCCTAACTAAGATGTATGACAATGTGGTGATTGTGTGTAGGAGATCCTAGTCTATAGGACACGAAGTGTGAGCAATAGGAATGAATGGCAAGTGTAGGAATTTCTCTATTGTTCTAAAACAGATTGCAAGTGAAGTATATGCTCAAGTATGTATGCAAGTAAGTATGTTGAGTGTCATTGAGTGTCCTAAGGCTTGTCCTATTTATAGGAATGGCCTATGTAAGCTTAAGGACGTTCTAGACAACTTCTAGGGGGTTCTAAGTGCTCAACTAGCCGTTAAGGGTAAACTGGTTGGTTTTACAATGGCTAGTTAATTTATTCTGCAGTTGCTGTCAGAGACCATCTCGGTCGACAATTGGTCGACCGAGATACCTACTCGGTCGAAGTCTTGTCGACCGAGAGGCTCCCTGGTTTACCATTTATTTGCAACGGTTAACTGATGTGTCTAACAGCTAATTTCAGAGATTATCTCGATCGAGTGAGGGTCGACCGAGACACCTCTCGGTCGAGGACTTGTCGACCGACAGGCTTCTCTTTCTCAAGTTATGTGCAACTATATCTAACGGGTACTTTGGGTCAATCTCGGTCGAGAAGGTTGTCGACCGAGAGTGTCTCGGTCGAGGAGTGTGTCGACCGAGATTGACTCTGTTTCAATCTATTAATTAAGATACTAAGTGTGTGCATGAGTGTGCATAAAGTGATCCTATTTGAAGGGATGACTTGTTTAACTATGGTGTGTAGCTAGGGAAGATCCAATGCTTGATTTACATGCGATTCTAAGTACTTGTACATTATATTTCTGTACAAGTGTTTACAATGATTACATTTGCATGAATATAAATATGTAAACTCATGATCTCCCTAGTTGCTTTGTCATCCACCATAATCCTGCACACTTAAGTAGCACGTTAGAATACTAAGAATGAAATGTTTGTCATCATCGAAACCAAGGGGATTTATTATAATGTCCAATTTATCCAACACTTTGAAGTGATGAGGGACCAGAGGACGAGGGTGCTTGATGTGGCTTGCTCCCACGACTTCAGGAGGGGCTTTTCCATCAATTTCGCACCCTGGATCGGTGGTGGCCGCAGTTGCTTGACTGCAAGGCCGTCAAGTTGTGCAGGCCTGGCCAGCGCGAGCCGTCCACCTGGACCTCAGGATATGAGCCACCTCGGGTGCGTGGGGGAGCTCCGGAGAAGATGGTGTGCTCCCTGGGGGTCGGCGGACCCTGGAAAGGAGGGAGGGGCGCGCCGCATCGGACTGTAGACGACGGCCATGACCTGAGACAGAGGTAGAAGAAGATCAGCCCAATTTGACGACTTTACCCCTCCGCGCCATGCATAGCCGGCCACTTACACGAGGGTGACGAGGTAAATTGGTTATAATTCTTTTAGCGGGTTTCCAATAAACATTAAAGCTGAGGTGTCAATCCACGATTGGTCAGAAATTGTATATCTTGCGAAAAGTGTAGAATTTGCTAGGAAACTCGGTTTAAAACGAACCTTATATGAATTTTTATCAGAAGAACACAAGGAATCCACTAAAAATAGTTTCATAGCTTGAATCTGATCATAGTTTGATAAGTAATGTAGATTATCATCTTTGATTAGTTAATGATTAAGAAACCCTATTTTTGATATGATTAATGTGTTTAATAGGGTTTAATGAATCATTAGAGTTGATATTAACCTGTTAAATGCAAAAAAGTACATTATGATCGAAAAGGATGATCTTTGTACGTAATTAGTTTAATTTGAAGATTATGTACAAAAATATGCTGAAATATGAAAAGTACATAAAGCTATCATCTTTAATGATTTAATTAATGAAAAACCCTTAGATTTGATGATAGATGGTTTTAATGTTGATCAATGGATAATTTAAGCCTATTGTTCATAAAAGTGAAAATAAGATTTAAAAAGATAATCTTTTATATAATTGGCTTAATTTAGGGTTTTGTGCATGAATATGCATTAACGAGCTTGAAAACCCTAATTTAGGTGAAATGAGTTTTAATTTGTAAATAAATAGGGATATGATGATCCTAAGTCAATTTTGGGTATAAAAGACTATTAAATGAATAGTTTGAGCAATTAGGGTTTATATAAATGGAAAAGAGTGCTATTAGGGTTTGTTAACCTAAAAGAGGTAAAGTTTGAGAAATTGATCTAAGAAACCCTAATGAGTATTAATGAATACTTAATGTGGATTAGAAACCATAGAAAGTGAATCCAAGTTAATAAAGTAGATTCTTGATAAAGTGTGTAATAAATAGAGTACATATTCTTTTCAGGAATTATGTGATGATTGAATTACTTGCTTGGATCTGTTGATTGGCTTGATTGTATATACATGAAGTATACGTTCTATAATATGCATGACTCATCAAATCAGGTATGTGGTTACGCTTATGAATAACCGTTCTAGTTTCACGGTGATTTCTGAATGTTTTACCGATTGCTTTAAATAAACTGTTGGATGTTTATTTAATTCAGGCAACTATAAAGTGACTATGGCTATCACTATGAGTATACATGTATAACTAGCTAGATCCAAGTCCACCCCTGTGGCTATGCAAAGGCTAAGGATAACCTAGAGTAAGGTCTAGGGTATCATGAGTTAGAAACTGGGCTACACATGAGTAGTTCCATGAGGCTCTTAGCATACCATGAGTTAAGGAGTGGGCTACCTACGGGTAGTGCCATGTGACTCAACCCTAGAAATTGATTCACCTATTAGGTGAAGTCATGAGGGGTAAAATGGGAATTTACCACATGGGAGGTAGTATCCAGGTCCACTGCAGGAACAACGCAGGGGATAGGGTACACATAGATTGCGTAGTTATACTTAAAACGTAAACTTGTTTGTTAAATGATAATTGAATGTGATACATTGTTTGGTTTCCCCCCATACCACCTACGACTAACCGACTTTTTGTTTGTTGGCGTTTTAGGTACAATGAAAAGAACAAACAGTAAAGTGGCACCTGTGATACTAAATGAGAATTAAAGTGCAAGGGAGGATTAGATAGATTAGTATCGGTATGGATAGAAGAATAGAGATCCAAGTTTTCAAAAGGTATGTAAAGAAAAATTTTATTACCATTTTCAGTATAGTCTGTTAGAATCTAATACTTTTTTATGGTTATATGTCGAACCTTTGATCTGGGATTAATGGTGCGGCTCAACCTCTCAGTTTCCCTTAATTGGGGGTTATCGGGAGGTGGGGTCGTAACATTTGGTATCAGAGCATAGGTTCCTCAGTTAACCATTAATAATTATTAAATTTTACAAACTCCATAGAATCCAAGGGAGTTATTAGAGGAGTATCTGAAAGACGGAGGTGTCTAGAAAGGGATCACGACCGGGGGCTGGCAAGATTTTCCTCCGCACCGCTAGTCGGAATACGAGGACTCCCGGACCCGTGTGACCGCCTGGCCAAAGTCTTAGGGTATGAATCGAAATAAGATACCTTTAGGACTTCTCATCTTATTCATCCCTTCTCATCACAAAATTCTGATAAGGACATAAAGGATTAGGGTTTCCTTTCTTCTCCTCACCCTCTTGAGGTATGGGTAAGGTTAATAAGGATTAAGGAATCCTACACTAAATTAATGAAAGGCATGTAAATAAGATGTCATGGACATAAGCTTAATAGATTAAGCGCAAAATAAATAATAGAAACATGCTTAGGTCGTATGACATAAGATGTCATGTCCTCAGGAGAGACCTGATGCTAGACCTTCTTGTCAGGAGGATAAGTCAGTCTTGGAAATAGAGATCTCCATTTCTAGTAGAGACCTGGCACATCCTGTGGGGATGATGCTAACCCTAACCCTAAGTGATGGTTAGAGAGAGATGAGTTGGACCAGGTGTTTGAAGAGACATGCCTTTGGGATGCCATATGATCCATGGATGACCTAACACCTTTGGAAACCCAACCCTGGGAAGGATCGTGCATGGCAGGGTAAAGGATAACTCCTTAGATGATGAGGTTAGTGAAGGACCTTAGAAACCCTATGGGCTTGTGCAAGTAGGGTATAGCTGGAACCTAGGGAACGTCATAGTGCTGACGGTAGGATGAAACCTGGGATAAGGAATCATGATGGAGCATAAAGGGTTATGGATGATCTTGAGCAACCATAAGTTCAAACCTAGGCTTCACCCATGTAGAGCATGCCTTTGAGGTTGAACCTTCATAAAGAGAGGACCTCTAATGGTGAGGTTGGATGTAGGGTTAGCTCTAGAGAGAGAAGGAAACCCATCAAGAAGGTTGGAAGCCTAAAACCCTGAACAAGGGATGATAGTGGTTGCCTCATGATCGGACCCTAAAAGTTGATGATACCTTATTGTCTTTAGAGGGACCGAACCCTTGAGAAAAGATGAAGCTTCTGGTACCTACGTGCCTATGATAGAGATGTTTTCCTTCCGAGGAAGGAAGAAGATGTTTTGTATACCCTAAAGTGGATTAGTAACAGGTTATGAGGCCCTGTACCTTATGGTTTGTCCTTGAGGAAAATCCAACTCTAAGTGTTGCTTGAGTTGAAGGATGACAAGGAGTGTGTGTCATGCCTTTTCATGCTTGGTTTGTAGTTAAGAGATAGAGCATGCAGTTTGGGTTCGTAGACCTAAGAGGGGAAGTGGTATACCTAATGTTCATGATGAGAAGTTGAGTTCTTGTAGAAGCGAGCATGATAAGAGAAGCCCCTGAAGTTTAAGGTCTATTTGTTTAACCCCTCATAGCTAGGTTGATGATAAAGGGGAAGTTTGATCCTGATCCAACATCAAGCAGGACCTAGCATGGTACAGTAAGTGATCTGCTCATGCCTTATTGGCTTGCTAGGGTTAAGTAGGCTCGTATAAACCCTGGACCTAAGAGCTTTTGTGACCTTTGGGATAGTTTTCCTCCCATCCTGGGAGAGGAACCCCTTTGGAAGGATGAATATCAGTTTTGTTGGTTCAAGGTAACCTAAAGAGGTCTCGTAGGATCTTGAGAAGTTAAGAGAAAAGTACATGGTATGAGAATGAACTTGTAGACCCATAGATTTCCATCTCTAATTGCATATGAATGTGTTACCATGGAGGTAACCGGTATGGGGCTTGACTAAGGTAGGAAGGTTGCCATGATCCCTAAGAAAGGATGCGGGCCAGCCCAAGAATGCAGAAAGAGAGATGATGAAGACATGGGTAAGGTTCTAAGTGAACATGCACTAAAATGTTGAAGCATAAGTCGATCCTAGGGTCAGGTAGGGATAAGACCGATAAAGGCAGGAGTTGCCTAATTCCCCAGTTGCACGTGACCATAGGGTCGGGAGGTAACAACTATCATTGTCTGAGGGCCATGGGTTAGGAGATTGATCACCTTCATGAACTCATGGGACCCAAGGGGCAGATGAGTAGGGCACTCTCTTGATGCATGAGGGAAGAGGGAAGACTCCAAAAGAGTCGATACCCTTTAGACCTGAAGGAGATGACCAAGGATGGTGTGTAAACCCAAGTAGGTTCAAAACCAGTGTTCCATGGAAGCAACCTTGATATTAAGATGTTTGTGAAATAGATACGTAGGTGTCATGTTTCAACCTAGATTTGAAAGTGTACTGGCAAGGTGGGATGTACCATCTCTACTCTTGGAACAGGAAGAACTCTATATTTGGACTGCAGCCAAATGATTATTTCCTCTTGTTATGGGGGTGAGAGATAGGACATTATGCATGTCATACACCAAGGATAAGAGATGAGGTAGGTTGGAAAATTGCCATGAGAAATGGGGATAGAGAAGATATCTGCCCTGGTAAAGTGAATGATACATGGATGGTTTGTAAACACTAAGAGGAATGAGGTAGATCCCTTATGAGGATGTTTTATACCAGGTTGAGGTTGATCACCATGATGATGGAATCATAGGGTGTTCTTAATGAAAAAGAGGATAAGTGAAATGCACGGAAGTGTATGTCTTCAATGTTACCTAATACCTAAGGATGTGAGGTGGTAATGAATGCTCTGGTTAATACTTGTTTGACTAGAAGTTAGAAGAGGTTTTTTGGATAACCTTAAGTTCGAAAAGAGAGGTGTCTGGATAACACTCAGATGTAACAAGATGGTTGTCCAGTCTAGTCCCTGATACAATGAAAGGATGATGGTAGAACCTCAAGTGCACTTCTTTGGAAGAAAAGGTGATGAAACCCTGACTAGAGTGGTTTAGGGTTTCAGAGGATTTGATCTTGAAGGAATCATGACATACAGGATATCATGATGGAGGATCATAATACACCGTGGATAATGACAATAGCACTATGGATGCTTAAGATGAGGTTGCATGTGGATTATGGCCATGCAAGCCAGGAGGTAAAGGACGAACCCCAGTAACCCAGTGTATCGATATAGAGAACAAAAGAATCCCTGAGAGGGAATGAGAGCTCAACACTATGGATGTTGTGATAAGTCTTCCCTGGATCGAGGAAGGTCGAGATACAATATGGGTTATGGTAGGTCGCCTTACCTAGAAAACATGAGAAAGAAAGAGTTTTGTCAAGGGACAGATCTAGTAGAACTAACCATGAGAGAGATGGTTCAACTACACCATGAAGTGAGTTCAATGATTCTTGAGTTTGACATAAAGGTTCACTTCCATAAAGTGGAAGTGGGTACATGAATAACTCAATGTTAGTATAGTTTATCACCCCTAACTATGGTTAGTATGGTCCAGACTAAAGGGTCTGATGAGGGCATGTGTGCTCGTTCAGGTTGATATCTAGAGACAGGGCATGTGTGCTCGTTCAAGGTGATATCTAGAGACAGTTCTTGTCCTATGAAAGACGTGACAATGACCACCGTAGCTAGTATCGGGTTTTATGTGAAGCTCTGTAAGGGAGGTTGTGTCGGTCACCGCTTCAGTAAGGTGATGATGGTGAAAGGACCACATGATGGTTAGAAAAAGGGACCCCAGTGCGTGTAGATGAAGTCACTTTGATCGTGCAAGGGTTGAAAGGAGCCTAGGGACGATGAGAGTCGTGAGCAGATGCAAAGTAGACTGACATACAAGTTACTGTGGGAGAAAATGTGACATGAAACTCCGACCCCTCTAAGTTATAACTAAGAGAGTTGAGTCCCTGATACATGGGTCCACTAGAGATGGATGGGTGGAGAAGGTTAGGTTTGACCCTACCCCTCAGGATAGAGTAATGTGAGATGAGTTCCATGTGCCCAATTTAGAGCACTATGTGAGGTACTCGACCATGTGCTGAGCAATGAACCTAGTGAGCCCCAAGGGAGGCTGAAATGGCCTGAGTCACCTGTGTAGTTTATAGACGCAAGGATGAAAGAACTCAGAGAAAAGAATATGTGATAATAAAGGTTCTTTGAAAATGCCATGGGTACGACAAAGCCACATAGGGGCCAATGATGGACATGGAAAAGTCTTATTATGAATTGTTTGTTTGCTTGTTTGAATTTTGAGGACAAAATTCCTATAAGAGGGGAAGGATGTTATCACCCCAATTTTTGGGTTCAAGTGGTGAGAAATATAATTTCTCATATTAAAGATGTTTGAACAATAATCATACATTTGGTTGAGAATAATTGGATTTCATTTAAAATAGCCTTGTTATTTGATTTGTGGGCTTTATTGGCTATTGGGCCCAATAAAAAGGAAAATAACAAAGGAAATTCAATTAGTAAATGGATAATTGAATATTCAAGAAAAGAAATAATGGAAAACCTCTAGAAGGAAAATCCAAAGACGATTTCGTGCCTCTTGGATTCCTTGGGTTCCAAGGAGTCTAAAGTTGCAAAGAAAAGCAATAAGAAAAAGAAAAGATTAATTATGTATTTATTAAGAAAGAAATTGAAAACATTGATTAAATGTGGAAATTTAGTGAAAAGGTGAATAATTGAGTTATCCTTTATGGAATTTCGTATCCCAAGGATTTCTTATGATAAAAGGGATGCCACTAATGAAAATAAAAGAGAAATAAAGAAATCCTCAAAAAGAAATATTTTAATAAGAAATACACATGATAATGAAGAATAATGCATAAAGATGCATCTAGAAGGATAATAAATATCCTTGGAAAAGGATTTCGAAATAGTGGAGTATATTGGGATTCAAGGAGTCCCAATGAAGAAGAAAGAAAGAGAAAATACCAAATTTGCAAAATAAACGGATAATGTGATACATTATTAATGGTTGTTGTGATATTAATGAAAAGAAAGTATTTTCCGTTAAGGAAACTTAAAATTCGAGGCCAATGGATAAAATCCAAGGGAAAGGACATTAAAGTGATAATTCTCGAATTTATTAATATCCATGCAACAAGGAATATCAAGGAAGTAAAAGTTAGTGAAGAAAGAGAGAGATGGTTGCTTCACAACCAAGGAAAATGTATTTCCTTTCAAGTTGGGACTTGAGTCCTCATGAAGCACGCCATAGGGCTACCAACTCCACCCTATTTAAAGGGTAGAACCCTAGTTTGAGTTCTAAAAGGATCCTACATCTTTCTCTCTCTACTCCATTGCTACCTTACGTATGAAACCCTAACCGTGTGAAGTATAACGTCTATGAAGTGATGAGGGACCAGAGGACGAGGGTGCTTGATGTGGCTTGCTCCCACGACTTCAGGAGGGGCTTTTCCATCAATTTCTCACCATGGATCGGTGCTGGCCGCAACTGCTTGACTGCAAGGCCGTCGAGTTGTGCAGGCCTAGCCAGCGCGAGCCGGCCACCTGGACCTCAGGATATGAGCCACCTCGGGTGCGTGGGGGAGCTCCGGAGAAGATGGTGTGCTCCCTGGGGGTCGGCGGACCCTGGAAAGGAGGGAGGGGCGCGCTGCATCGGACTGCAGACGACGGCCATGACATGAGACAGAGGTAGAAGAAGATCAGCCCAATTTGACGACTTTATCCCTCTGCGCCATGCATAGCCGGCCACTTACGCGAGGGTAATGAGGTAAATTTGTTATAATTCTTTTAGCAGGTTGCCAATAAACATTAAAGCTAAGGTGTCAATCCATGATTGGTCAGAAATTGTATATCTTGCGAAAAGTGTAGAATTTGCTAGGAAACTCGGTTTAAAACGAACCATATATGAATTTTTATCAAAAGAACACAAGGAATCCATTAAAAATAGTTTCATAGCCTGAATCTGATCATAGTTCGAAAAGTAATGTAGATTATCATCTTTGATTAGTTTATGATTAAGAAACCCTATTTTTGATATGATTAATGTGTTCAATAGGGTTTAATGAATCATTAGAGTTGATATTAACATGTTAAATGCAAAAAAGTACATTAAGATCGAAAAGGATGATCTTTGTACGTAATTAGTTTGATTTGAAGATTATGTACATAAATATGCTGAAATATGAGAAGTACATAAAGTTATCATCTTTAATGATTTAATTAATGAAAAACCCTTATATTTGATGATAGATGGTTTTAATGTTGATCAATGGATAATTTAAGCCTATTGTTCATAAAAGTGAAAATAAGATCTACAAAGATAATCTTTTTGTATAATTGGCTTAATTTAGGGTTTTGTGCATGAATGTGTATTAACGAGCTTGAAAACCCTAATTTAGGTGAATATGAGTTTTAATATGTAAATAAATAGGGATATGATGATCCTAAGTCAATTTTGGGTATAAAAGACTATTAAATGAATAGTTTGAGCAATTAGGGTTTATATAAATGGAAAAGAGTGCTATTAGGGTTTGTTAACCTAAAAGAGGTAAAGTTCGAGAAATTGATCTAAGAAACCCTAATGAGTATTAATGAATACTTAACGCAGATTAGAAACCCTAGAAAGTGAATCCAAGTTAATAAAGTAGATTCTTGATAAAGTGTGTAATAAATAGAGTACATATTCTTTTCAGGAATTATGTGATGATTGAATTACTTGCTTGGATTTGTTGATTAGCTTGATTGTATATACATGAAGTATATGTTCTATAATCCGCATGACTCATCAAATCAGGTATGTGGTTACACTTATGAATAACCGTTCTAGTTTCACGGTGATTTCCAAATGTTTTACCGATTGCTTTAAATAAACTGTTGGATGTTTATTTAATTCAGGCAACTATAAAGTGACTATGGCTATTACTATGAGTATACATGTATAACTAGCTAGATCCGAGTCCACCCTTGTGGCTATGCAAAGGCTAAGGATAACCTAGAGCAAGGTCTAGGGTATCATGAGTTAGAAACTGGGCTACACATGAGTAGTTCCATGAGACTCTTAGCATACCATGAGTTAAGGAGTGGGCTACCTACGGGTAGTGCCATGTGACTCAACCCAAGAAATTCATTCACCTATTAGGTGAAGTCATGAGGGGTAAAATGGGAATCTACCACATGGGAGGTAGTATCCAGGTCCACTGCAGGGACATCGCATGGGATAGGGCACACATGGATCGCGTAGTTATACTTAAAACGTAAACTTGTTTGTTAAATGATAATTGAATGTGATACATTGTTATAGATAATTGAATGATTATTGGCTTCCCCCACATACCATCTACGGTTGACCGACGTTTTGTTTGTCGGCGTTTTAGGTACAATGAAAAGAACAAACAGTAAAGTGGCACATGTGATACTAAATGAGAATTAAAGTGCAAGGGAGGATTAGATAGATTAGTATCATTATGGATAGAAGAATTAAGATCCAAGTTTTTAAAAGATATGTAAAGAAAAATTTTATTACCATTTTTAGTATAGTCTGTTAGAATTTAATAATTGTTTATGGTTATATGTCGAAACTTTGATCCGGGATTAATGGTGCGGCTCAACCTCTCGGTTTCCCTTAATTGGGGGTTATCGGGAGGTGGTGTTGTAACACAAAGTTAAGTAAAGAAATGTAACATCAGCCAATGAATTTCCATATGCAATCCTTAAGCAAACATGCTATATGACTGATTTCATTTTACAATAACACTTATGCCCTGAGGAGATGAGGTATACCGCTCATACTCCAACCGACCACTGCAAAGTCAAAATAGGTACCATACATAGGTCAAGAGTTGGATTCCCATTACCTCTCACATCCCAGTCAACATGGGACCACAAGTAGGACTATGTCGACTGCTCAAAATAGCTTTCCAGGGTATACTGGAACCTCGCTATAGAGTTACAGCGTCAACTGCACTCTCATCAGTCACGGAGAGATTTAATGTTTATCTCCTCAAACCGACATTAAATATCATTGGGAGATTAATGTTACATCTATCCCAACCATCAGGAGATTTATGATACATCCATCCCGACACATGAAGGATTGAGAGCCTTGATGTTTACCTTCCCTCGATCTCTTCACCGGACGTAAGGATATTTTTCACCCATTTACCCCCACATATTCAAAATATGTGTTCTGGGTTTTGCCGTGGAGCACCCGTTTCACCATCACCTTATTACTGACAATGATGGATCTATGGTCAAGGATCTACATGATATGATTTCACTTGATTAATTAAGTACATTTTCACACTCTTTTAGCATCAGCCAAGTTCTCAAGCATGACTTATTACAACAATGCTATAAAGAGACATGTACTATATTCATCAAATACTTATCAGTCTTCAAAAGACCATGGGAACTCAGTCCCTCATTTAAATATTAGGAATTATCATCCCTTCACAATCTCATCACCATAATCATATGGTTTTGGGTATTCAAACCCTTAGCTCATCATTGAGCATCATTAACACCTATTAGGTAACTATCACCTTCATGTCATCTGACCAAGGCATTCATGATACATGTTATACAAGTTTCACACATGGCTCACAAGACCACAAAGATATCTTTTCACCTCTTTGTAAGCAACAACTTACTCATATGACTCAAAAAACCCATGCACATTTGATACTTTTATTAAGCAACAACATTAAGGCACATAAGGCCAATCAACATTTATTATATAAATGTCACTACTCAAACCCGGCTACTTTTATCATCTCATAATACTTGCATGGTTATTAGACAAGGTAACAGTCATACAAGTCATTCATCACATCATGTGATACAATAGTAACACCATTATTCCTTTACCAAGAATTAGGGTTTACTATCAAATAGGGCTTTTCATTCCCTTTACCCAAAATTAGGGTAAGGGTTCCCCATTTCTCATTAATTAGGGTTTCATTATTATATTATCTGTCCAACCCTTAATTCATTATTCCATACCTCTGGGGCATTCAAAGATATCATAAATAATTATTCAAGATCATTACTCTCATCATATAGCATTAATGATCATCAATTGAAGGTATGAGTTGATTTGTCATCCTCATCATAGTATAACTACATCATACTCATCAAATTGGCTTAACCCCATTCTCAAGGTACATTAATTAACACTTATCAAAGTGCATCAACTCATTACATTTTATTGTAATAGTTGCATAACACGCTTCATATATTTCTTACCCAATTATAATGGATTTGAAGTGCATCAAGGTATATAAACCCTGAAGTGCTGAATGTGATAACTATCATATCTTGATGTATCACTTTCTCATCATTTCAGATTCTCTTGAGTTAACCAGCTTGTCTTGTATTAAGGTATTTCCCTCTTAATACATTCCATCACTAACTCTCACCTTTAGCATATAATGCATAGGCCACTCCTTAGAATTGTCGAACTATTTTTAATGATATGGACTTGTCTAATGATAAAGACATTTCTTATAATAAGGTTGCTATAATCAACCACATGAAATATTTCATCTTTATAAGGTAAATACTTATATCTCTTCATTAGGGTTTCGTTATACCCTTACTTAAAATTAGGATTTGGGTTTCTTGTCATATTACCCAGGATTAGGGCTTTATGTATTATGACCGCACATTATAGTCTCACATACCTTCGCCCTTTTTAGGGCCTCTCTTCACAACATATTATTAGAGCTTCATGTGGTGTTAATTCTTAATCAGGGTTTCTCATGGAATCACCCTCAACTAGGGACTCACATGGAATCACCCTCAACTAGGGTTTCACATGAAATCTCCCTCAACTAGGGTTTCACTTGGAATCACCCTCAACTATGTTTCTTATGGAATCACCCTCAGCTAGGGTTTCACATATCATTACATGACATCACCCTGAATTGATTCTCACATCACATTACCACATCAAAGTTCCATATGCATCATTATAACTTAGGGTTTCTCATGGAATTACCCTAGAATAGGATTTCACATGGAACCATCCTTAATTAGGGTTTCCACTATAGTCACCCACAATTTGGGTCAATTAATCATCTCCATTAGAATTTCATTCAATTGTAGAGATTCACTATTCATCCCAATTAGGGCTTTACATATAATTTCCCTAAATTATTATTTCACATATCTTTACCATAGATTAGGTCTACATCCTCACCCTGGATTAGAGTTTCATTTAAGTTTGACCTCAATTAGGGTTAAAGTTCAATAACTCTGTCAATTAGGACATATATTCATGATTAGGGTTTTATGATCTCTTTGCTAAGGATCATACCCTTAATCACCACATGAATCATACTCATGTATGAATTCCATTATATTATCATGTCAACTAGATTAGGTCATATCATCCCTTCAACCAAGTACATACAACTATGATTGACATAGTGTACCAAGTTATTGTTCTTATAGTGATTAGGGTTTACCCATTTAATAGTACTAATCATTTAGGTACTTTTAGGTCTTTAACCTTTGTACCATCTTTGATTACCATCACTATCAATCATTGGATCATTGGAACAATCATTATCTTTAATTTTCAAGTGATTGAATCACTAACAACCTTCAAACGGTTTTGAGGTTTCATCACCAAACGATTTTGAAATCGTTTGGCCTCCAAACGGTTTTGAAGCCGTTTGGACTCAAACAGTCTCAAGACCGTTTGGGCCAAATCAGTCTCAAGACCGCAAGGGTTCATGAGGTACTTTCATCAATTGGTTATCATGATTAACAACATTGGAACCTTCAATCAATTGAATAATTGAGGTTCAACAATTGTTGACCTTTGGATTTTCAATCCTTCCAATCACCACCTTTGACCATCCAAACGGTCTTGAGGTGCCTAACCTCATGCAGTCTTGAGGTGCTTGACCTCTAAACGGTTTTGAAACCGTTTGACCATCTCATCATAAAAATCCATAACATCCAATTAGGGTTTGGATCATTGGATTGATTATCAAATCAGCAATTGATTGCATTTTAATTAGGTATTATTGGATCTTCAAATACCCAACTATACTCAACCCTGGACCTCCAAACGGTCTTGGTTGACCTCCAAATGGTTTTGAAACCGTTTGGGTGAGTCTCAAACAGTTTTGAAACCGTTTGGGTTAACCAACCCAAAGACTCAACACAATCAATTACAAATCACCACTTAACCCGATTAGGGTTTGCCACTTGGTGATTAACTATGCATTGAATTAATCAATTGGATCCTTTAGATTATCATTCAACATATATTAGTTTTCTGACCTCAAACGGTCAACCCTCTCAAATAGTCAACCCTTTCAAATGGTCGACTCCCTCAAACGGTTTGGGTCTCAAAACACCAAACGGTTTTGAAACCATTTGGTCTCCAAATGGTTTGGTGAAACCGTTTGAACCAACAAGTTTGAAACCGTTTGCCTTGGATATTTGGAGAGGTGTGTTCTTGTGATGATGTCATCATCATCAAGCTCTAAAATGATAAAATCTGTTGTGATTTCCATGGTTATTGCACCATTCAATCAAATCAATTATTGTAAATGTAGAAAGGATCATTATTTGATAAGGAATTGAATGCAATAACAACAATAAGGGTTCAAGTTATAAAATCCTCCTCCAATTGATCTCCAAAGATCCAAGATCATGGAAACAATGGTGGATGCAACTCCTTTCACCATTCCAAGGCTCTTCCTCAAGGTTTGAGTCAAAAGGAATGGTCAGAATTGAAGAGGGGGTTGAAATAGGAAGAATTCTTGCATTGATTTGTGATTTCCACCATGGATTCAAGGTGAAAAGGGATAAAGAAGCTTACCAACAGGTAGGGAGTCGTCCTCCTGGTCCTCCCAAGCTCCTTGGGCGTTTTCCAACCAAAGGAAAAGAAGTGGGGTCGAAAAAGCCTTTCATTTTGCTTGGAAAGAGTCTTTTAAAAAAAAAATCAACGAGAGAGAATATGCTTTATAAATATTCATTTAATCCCAAAAATGGAGACGCCTCTTCCCCCTCAACTTCCTTGGATCTGAGGCTGTCTTGTTTCCTCCAATTCCTCTCAAATATCCATGATTTACAAAAAAGCAAATTAAGCATCTCAAATCATATTATACTAATATCCATATGTGAGTGGATATTTCTTTTTCTTATAAAATTAAGAGTGAGTTATCCACTCCGTTGTATATTTTCTTGGTCCTTGCAAGGCTCAAGGATTTCCACACACATATTAATTCAACCATTTTAATTTTAGTTGAAGGCCCTTTAATTAATACATTTATTTTTGCCTGAATTAGGGTTTCAATTAGGATTAAATCTTGATTATTTTTATATTAAGATTCTCTCTCCTCCAACTTAATTCAAATGAGGCACCCCTCTAATTTTATTTACTCTACATGATGACAAGAAACATTAGGGACCTTATTGAAGTGGTAATTTTCTTATTGAACCCTAGGTTTTGGGTAAATTGCACATTACACCAAAACAAGGTTTTAATGCACAAACAATGCTTTATCAGTTATTTCTTAGTACTCATGCTTCCATAAGCATACCTCTACATCATTTTCACTCTAATGATTCTTCAACACATGAGGAACATATTATCATGCATAATTTGCGCTTAGACCCCTTAACTTGGGTAATTTGCACTTTAGTCCAACACAAGCAAAACATTGATTTCAAGAATGTTCATAAAGGACTAGAATTGCAACATAAGTTCCTCTTGATCCCTAATAAATTTTCACAAGATAAGATGAAAAATATAATCATCTTTATTAATTAAAACACCTAGGGTTAAAGTATAACCCAGGTCAGGGATGTTACAAATTATAAACCCCTAACAAGAATTTTTTGTCCCTGAAATCCCAGATAAAGGAAGACAGATATATTTTATTCATCATACTATCTAGTCTTCACATATCATCTCCTTATCATGGAGACACCATAAAACTTTGGTCAGCACAAAGTGTTTCCATACATGATTCTCATAGAATCAACATACAAGACACATGATCCATTGTTTTTCATCATAGACTGTGGACTCAATTTTGTGTCAAGAAACACTTTTCTTGTTCAGAGAAACATCATATATTATTTATTAATATCATGTTTATGCAGAGCATAAACCCCTAACATATGATGTTCATATCATTTTATATAATCAGACTAATTTCATAGTTGACCACTCCAGGTAGCCAACATAAACCATCTGATATTTCTTAGATACCAGAATCTTTCACCTTGGTATCTATCACATGTGTTGAGAACACATCACATTTTTTTAATCTTCCTTTCATCTTGGAACATTAATTATTACTTATGTCTTCACCTTAGAAATAAAGTCCAAGATAAACTGATACTTTTCTAAGTATCCATCACTTAAAAATTATTATCTAACGCACATCAAGTGTCCTAAGACCCACTTGATTACCATGTCCCTGAAAGGAAAGAAAACAAGGATTCATATTCCTCTTATTAATTTATGTATTTTCAACTATTCATGGGCCATTTACTCTTTGTCTCATCCTAGTTTCCCTGCCTTCTGCATAGGAATTTATAAGGATGGTTGCATGTCAATATCCCTTTCTTTATTATTATCTAGTATGTTTATAATCATCTCATGATCTCATCACGTTTTCCCATTTCTTCATTATGGTAAAGGTCTTTATTATGCTTGCAACATTATTTAACATGGTTCATCTCCTTTATTCTTATCTTATGAGGAGTACACTTTTGGTTCCTCATACAACATGCTCATCTGAGATTATCTCAGACTTCTCTTTCTTATTCTTAGGATATAATACATTTATTCATTCCATATTTTTGATTTCATGATACTCATTAGATTGTCTCAGAATGACTACTTGATCAGAGCAATCAAAAAGACAACAATCTAAGAGTTTCCATACTCACTTTATCATCAATAGTTGTATACTTGGCTAGGGTATATAAATACTGATATTAAGTGATATGCATTTTGTATACTACCATATTCCTTCTTTTTCATATTATCACAAGCATAAGGTTTAACATCCCTGGATTTTATCCAGGAATCTCTTCTATACCTCATCTTTACTTATAGACGTAAGAACAACATAAAACATTTGTAATGTTTTACTATGCAAAAGATAAGTCCTCACAGGACTAAAGAAGGAAAAATCAATCAATTACTTCCTCAATTATATCCAAGGAATCATAAAATGACATATTTGAATGACATTATCTTGCCTAACCTGTCATGATTCATGGATTATTCACTGCCTTATGTTAACTCTGCCTCAAAGGTTGATTCAACAGGCTAAGGTTGAGCACAGACTCAATTTAAGTCCATAAATTTATCATTTCCTTTTGCTTCAACCTGCAGATATTGATTACAAATGTTGTTGATATCTAAAACATCATAATTTGGGGCTGGAAATCTAGGTTATACTGCCAATGCTTGATTCACTATATACATTACTGTTGCCCTAAATTCTCCTACATTAATACCTGAAGAAGGATTTTCTTATTATAGTTGTCAGCTAGGGAATTCTCAGGCAATTCTTTCTCTCTTTCCTGCTCCCATACACCTCTTCTTCGTGCAACATTGCTGCTTTCAGCAGCAACCTCCTCATGTGACCCAATCATCTTTAAGTTCTTCTTCTCTTATATGAGCAGAAGACACTATCAGATACACTGGATGGCACCAGAATAGAGTCTACTACCTTAGTCCTATGTCTCTGTAGACTCAGCGAACCTAGAGCTCTGATACCACTAATTTGTCACATCCAACTCACAAAAATAGGATTAACTTAAGTAGAAGTGAATCATATGTAGCGGATTACTGAAAATCACTAAAAATTAAAACTTTTTACAAAGAGATCCACACATAGGAAATATTTTCCATAAAGAACCATTGGATAACATTTACATTCTATTTAAAATGTACATAACCTATACCATCTCTTCTCAGAGATTATAACATCAGCTGCCTTATAAACATTATATACAGGCAGCATACAAATCTTAAGGCTTTAAGCCAAAATCTCAAACGATTCATTAAAAACACTGACTACTGACTCCGAGGACCTGAGAGTACAGAGACGACACATATGACTTTCTAACAGCATAACTTGACAGATAGTATCTCCACCTGAGGTCTCACTGTTGTCCCTAATGTTATTGCTGTTGTCCTTTCCCTGCAAGATGTTCTCACTTTCCTCCGTGCTCGTCCACCTAAAAATGTTGGATCCCATGGGGGTGAGACAATTGTAAATTTCCCCAGCGGGAGATATAACTCTCTACCAAAACATTATTATAGTAGTTTATTAAATTAAACTGAGCAGAAGGATTAATATATATAATCATCAGCAGATAAATCAATGTATGAACAGAGTGAAGTAATCTCCTTTCCCAAGGAGAACATTGCATCTACACATGGTAGAATCATAGTTCATCCATCTACTTGTAATGAATACAAACAGATATGAATTACATTAATGAACTAAAGTTACATAAAAGAAATGTAACATCAGCCAATGAATTTCTATATTCAATCCTTTAGCAAACATGTTATACGACTGATTTCATTTTACAATCACACTTATGCCCTGAGGAGATGAGGTATACCGCTCAAACTCTAATAGACCACTGTGAAGTCAAAATTGGTACCATACATAGGTCAATGGAAGAGTCGGATTCCCATGACCTCTCACATCCCAGTCAGCATGGGACCACAAGCAGGACTATGTCAACTACTCAAAATAGCTTTCCAGGGTATACTACAACTTTTCTATAGAGTTACAGCATCAACTGCACTCTCATCGGCCATCGAGAGTTTTAATGTTTATCTCCTCGACCCGACATTAAATATCATTGGGAGATTAATGCTACATCTATCCCAACCATTGGGAGATTTATGATACATCCATCCCAACACATGAAGGATTGAGAGCCTTGATGTTTATCTTCCCTCAATCTCTTCACCGGACGTACGGATATTTTTCACCCATTTACCCCCATATATTCAAATTATGTGTTCCGGGTTTTGCCGCGGTGCACCCGTTTCACCATCACCTTATTACTGACGGTGATGGGTCTATGGTCAGGACTCTACATGATATGATTTCACTTGATTAATTAAGTACATTTTCACATTCTTTTAGCATCAACCAAGTTCTCAAGCATGACTTATTGCAACAATGCTATAAAGAGACATGTACTATATTCATCAAATACTTATCAGTTTTTAAAAGACCTTGGGAACTCAGTCCCTCATTTCAATACTGGTAATTATCATCCCTTCCCAATCTCATCACCATAATCATATGGTTCTGGGTATTCAAACCCTTAGCTCATCATTGAGCATCATTACCATCTATTAGGTAACTATCACCTTCAGGTCATCTGACCAAGGCATTCATGATACCTGTTATACAAGCATCACACATGGCTCACAAGGCCACAAAGATATCTTGCCACCTCTTTCTAGGCAACAACTTACTCATATGACTCATAAAACCCATGCACATTTGTTACTTTTATTAAGCAACAACAACATTAAGGCACATAAGGCCAATCAACATTTATAATATAAATGTCACCGCTCAAACCCGGCTATGTTCATCATCTAATAATACTTGCATGGTTATTAGACAAGGTAACAGTCATACAAGTCATTCATCACATCATGTGATACAATAGTAACACCATTATTCCTTCAACAAGAATTAGGTTTTACTATCAAATAGGGTTTTTCATTCCCTTTACCCAGAATTAGGGTTAGGGTTCCCCATTTCTCATTAATTAGGGTTTCATGATTATATTATCTATCCAACCCTTAATTCATTATTCCATACCTCTGGGCATTCAAAGATATTATAAATAATTATTCAAGATCATTACTCACATCGTATAGCATTAATTATCATGAGTTCAAGGTATGAGTTCATTTCTCATCCTTATCATAGTATAACTACATCATATTCATCAAATTGGCTTAACCCCATTCTCAAGGTACATTAATTAACACTTATCAAAGTGCATCAACTCATTACATTTTATTGTAATAGTTGCATAACATGCTTCATATATTTGTTACCCAATTATAATGGATTTGAAGTGCATCAAGGTATATAAACCGTAAAGTGCTGAATGTGATAACTATCATATCTTGATGTATCACATTCTCATCATTTCAGATTCTCTTGAGTTAACCAACTTATCTTGTATTAAGGTATTTCCCTCTTAATACATTCCATCACTAAACTCTCATCTTTAGCATATAATGCATAGGCCACTCATTAGAATTGTCGAACTATCTTTAATGATATGGACTTGTCTAATGATAAAGACATTTCTTATAATAAGGTTGCTTATAATCAACCACATGAAATATTTTATCTTTATAAGGTAAATCCTTCTATCTCTTCATTAGGGTTTCCTTATACCCTTACTTAAAATTAGGATTAGGGTTTCTTTCCATATTACCCAGGATTAGGGCTTTATGTATTATGACTCCACATTAGAGTCTCACATACCTTCGCCCTTCTTAGGGCCTCTCTTCACAACATAGTATTAGAGCTTCACGTGGTGTTCATTCTTAATTAGGGTTTCTATGGAAGCATCCTTGACTAGGGTTTCACATGGAATCACCCTCAACTAGGGTTTCACATGGAATCTCCCTCAACTAGGGTTTCACATGGAATCACCCTCAACTATGCTTCTCATGTAATCACCCTCAGCTCGGGTTTCACATATCAGTACCTGACATCACCCTGAATTGATTCTCACATCAAATGACCACATCAAAGATCCATATGCATCATTCTAACTTAGGGTTTCTCATGGCATTACCCTAGAATATAATTTCACATGGAATCATCCATAATTAGGGTTTCTGCTATAGTCAGCCACAATTTGGGTCAATTAATCATCTCCATTAGAATTTCATTCAATTGTGTAGATTCACTATTCATCCCAATTAGGTCTTTACATATCATTTCCCAAAATTAGAATTTCACATATCATTACCCTAGATTAGTGCTAGATCCTCACTTTCATTTAGATTTGCCCTCAATTAGGGTTAAAGTTGAATAACTCTGTCAAGTAGGACATATATTCATGATTAGGGTTTTATGATCTCTTTGCTAAGGATCATACCCTTAATCACCACATGAATCATACTCATGTATGAATTCCATTATATTATCAAGTTAACTTGATTAGGTCATATCAACCCTTCAACCAAGTACATACAACTATGATTGACATAGTGTACCAAGTTATTGTTCTTATAGTGATTAGGGTTTAACCCTTTAATAGTACTAATCATTTAGGTACATTTTGGTCTTTAACCTTTGTACCATCTTTGATTACCATCACTATCAATTATTGGATCATTGGAACAATCATTATTTTGCATTTCCATGTGATTGAATCACTAACAACCTTCAAACGGTTTTGAGGTTTCATCACCAAGCGGTTTTGAAACCATTTGGCCTCCAAATGGTTTTGAAACAGTTTCACCCCAAATGGTTTCAAGACTGTTTGGACTCAAACGGTCTCAAGACCGTTTGGGACAAATCAGTCCCAAAACCACAAGGGTTCATGAGGTATTTTCATCAATTATTTGATCATGATTGACAACATTGGAACCTTCAATCAATTGAATTATTGAGGTTCAACAATGATTGACCTTTGGATCTTCAATCCTTCCAATCACCACCTTTGACCATCCAAACGGTCTTGAGGTTTCTGACCTCATGCGGTCTTGAGGTGCTTGACCTATAAACGATTTTGAAACCATTTTCCGATCTCATCATCAAAATCCATAACATCCATTTAGGGTTTGGATCATTGGATTGATTATCAAATCAGCAATTGATTGCATTTCAATTTGGTATTATTGGATCTTCAAATACCCAACCATACTCAACCTTGGACTTCCAAACGTTCTTGGTTGACCTCCAAACGGTTTTGAAACCGTTTGGGTGAGTCTTGAATGGTTTTGAAACCATTTGGGTTAACCAACCCAAAGACTCAACACAATCAATTACAAATCAGCACTTAACCCGATTAGGGTTTGCCACTTGGTGATTAACTATGCATTGAATTAATCAATTGGATCCTTTAGATTATCATTCAACATATATTAGGGTTCTGACCTCAAATGGTCAACCCTCTCAAACGGTCAACTCCCTCAAACAATTTGGGTCTCAAAACACCAAACGGTTTGGTGAAACCGTTTGGACCAACAAGTTTGAAACCGTTTGCCTTGGATATTTGGAGAGGTGTGTTCTTATGATGATGTCATCATCATCAAGCTCTAAACTCACAAAATCTTCTGTGATTTCCATGGTGATTTCTCCATTCAACCAAATCAATTATTGTAAATATAAAAGGATCATTATTTGCTAAGGAATTGAATGCAATAACAACAATAAGGGTTCAAGTTATAAAACCCGCCTCCAATTGATATCCAAAGCTCCAAGATCACGGAAACAATGGTGGATGCAATTCCTTTCGCCATTCCAAGGCTCTTCCTCAAGGTTTGAGTGAAAAGGAATGGTCAGAATTGAAGAGGGGATCGAAATAGGAAGAATTCATGTATTCATTTGTGATTTCCACCATGGATTCAAGGTGAAAAGGGATCAAGAAGCTTACCAACAGGTAGTAAGTCGTACTCCTGGTCCTCCCAAGCTCCTTGGTCGTTTTCCAAGCAAAGGAAAAGAAGTGGGGTCAAAAAGCCTTTCATTTGTCTTGGAAAGAGTCTTTGTATAAAAAATCAATGAGAGATAATATGTTTTATAAATATTCATTTAATCCCAAAAATGGAGCCGCCTCTTCCCTCTCAACTTCCTTGGATACGAGGCTATCTTGTTTTCCTCCAATTCCTCTCAATTGTCCATGATTT
The DNA here is from genome assembly GCA_963693085.1 of Alisma plantago-aquatica. Classification (NCBI taxonomy): domain Eukaryota; kingdom Viridiplantae; phylum Streptophyta; class Magnoliopsida; order Alismatales; family Alismataceae; genus Alisma; species Alisma plantago-aquatica. The sequence goes on along the minus strand of OY856410.1, from coordinate 725,516,727 downwards.
AAAGAAAAGCAAATTAAGCACCTCAAATCATATTATACTAATATCCATATGTGAGTGGATATTTCTTTTTCTTATAATATTGTGAGTGAGTTATCCACTCCCTTGGATATTTTCGTGGTCCTTGCAAGGCTCAAGAATGTCCACACACATCTGAATCCAACCATTTTAATTTTGGTTCAAGGCCCTTTAATTAATACATTTATTTTTGCCCAAAATTGAATTAGGGTTTCAATTAGGATTAAATCTTGATTATTTTTATATCAAGATTCTCTCTCCTCCAACTTAATTCAAATGAGGTGCCCCTCAAATTTTATTTGCTCTACATGATGCCAAGAAAAATTAGGGACCTTATTGAAGTGGTTTTTTTCATATTGAACCCTAGGTTTTGGGTAAATTGCACATTACACCAAAACTATGTTTTAATGTACAAACATTGCTTCATCAGCTCTTTCTTGGTACTCAGGCTTCCATAAGCCATACCTCTCCATCATTTTCACTCTCATGTTGCTTCAACACATGAGGAACATATTATCATGCACAAGTTGCACTTAAACCCATTAACTTGGGTAATTTGCACTTTAGTCCAAAACAAGCAAAACATTGATTTCAACAATGTTTAAAAAGGACTAGAATTGCAACATAAGTTACTCTTGAGCCCTAATTAATTTTAACAAGATAAGATTAAACATATAATCATATTTATTAATCAAAAAACCTTGGGTTAAAGTATAACCCAGGCCAGGGATGTTACATCTTCACTACTTCTTTAGGTCTAGATATTGCTCAACTACATGGGTGGGGAGGAATCTTGACAGCGTGTTGGGCCACCCAACCACAAAGCCTGATGTGGGATACAGTCTTTTTATATAAAATAGGAGGGAAGTTGGGAAAAAGAAGAGAAAAAAAATTTCCTCTCACAACCTTCACTCTGCAATGAATATTTTGATGAAATAAATTGCATTAGATTCCTTATAAAAGTAGTTTTTTAAAAGACTAATGTATACATACTTTGAAGAAAGAATGATATGCGAGAATTATGGTATCCATAATACGAAGTACTAGTGCGTCCCTGCTAGTGTTGCTTTCACACCTCACGAGGTCAGAGCACACGCGATAAGGGATCTTTATGCTTTCGAAATTTATATTGTCTCTAACCAAGTCGATCACAAAGACTAAACAGGTCGCCCGCAAGCGTACAGGGTACTGTTGTAGTATAGGTGATTGGAAAGATAAGGGGTCGAACCATAGAGATAGAGGGGGCACTAGAGTTAGACGGCGTGGGCTATGTACCTTTTGCGGAGCTTAGGATTTTAGGGTTTTTGAAAGGTTTTGGTGTTTGATTATGCTAATGAGCAAGTATGAAAAGCAAGATGGAAACTAAGTTATGGAAGAGCAAGCTATTCTAGACTAAATAAGCAATTAGCAATTAAGAGCCTAAGTTAACCACTAATCAAGAGCAAAGACCTAAATTAGCACTAGAAAGTGAAATTGTGCAATTGGCTAAGTTAGACTAAAGCAATTGGACTAAACTAGCCTTAACAAGCAAACTAAGCAATTAGGATTTTAAGAAAGATGATTAAGGTGGGTGGGTTGTTTGGGGAATGTTACTTTGATATTAGTTCGGGGAAGATCATTAAACATGCATGGTTCTCAATTCATATCTAGATTACCAAACCAAACAATAAGGTCAATGCCATTAGAACATACCCTACACTACTAGTAGAAGACTAGGGTTAGGTGTAATTCTAATAGGATTAGCCAAATCTAGGTTTCTAGAGTAAGTGATAGTGGGCAATTGAGGGTTGAGGGTAGGGATGGGAGTAGAGATGAGGGTATTTGACCTCATGCCACTAGCCACTCTAGACTTTAGAAGGCCCTAGACAATTTCATCACTCTCACTTACACTAGCTACTTAAATCTCACACTCACTTGTAGAAGGAGGGATGTGTATGTAGGAACAAAGGGGGCTATCTAGGGATCCACTAATTGGACCTAGGAGCCAATCCTAAGATTGCCACATACACTCCAATTCCTCCTAGAAGCTAAGTGTCATCAAACATCTCAAAGCAAGCAATCCATGTTATAAACACAAACCACATGCAATAAAATAGGAAATGAAATAGAAGTAAGAGGCAATCATCATAGATATGAATTAAGTTCATTACAAGCAATTATCCCCCAACATGGTATCAAAGTCACATTTTAACTCCGAAATAGCCCACCAGTAGGGGCTTATCTACACATGATCAAAGAAACTACAAAAGAGAGGGGTAGAAGAAGGGAAAACGCCATGAAGCTCAATGTAGTGGCCTCCTTCTTCACCTCCAAGCTGTTGTGGACGACCTCTCTCCTCCAAGGGTGCAGGGGAGCATGAAGATGTGGGGGATTATGGATGGAAACCTAAGAAACTAGGATGCTATGGTGGAATGAGGGTGGAAATGGTGGATGGTGAGCTAAAATGCAAAGGAATTGCACTAGGAGCTCAAGGAAGGAAGGTGGAAGCTTGGAGAAGCTGTGGGAGAGGCTAACCTTCATGCCTTGGCCGCCACATATGTATATATAGGTGGTGGGGAGGCACTAGGGTAAGTGGGGGTAGTTTAGGAAAAACATTGTAAAGTTTACTTGGGCCGGCGGGTCACCACGGTCGTGTTAGTGTGCCACGGCCGTGGTGAGGATAGTAGGAAACGGTCGTGGGGTGGTGAAATGGTCGTGGTATGGATGAGAGTGGTGAAAAGCTAAGTATGGTGGTGTCCACGGCCATGGCGGGGTGCCACGGTCGTGGTAGGTGAGGGGCACCACGGTCGTGTTGGGTAACACGGTCGTTTTGGAGGAGGGAGAGGTGGTCGTGGCGCAGAAGCACAAGCGTTTTAGTCTTCATCAGCCACGGTCGTGGAAATTTAGGGTGACAACCTGTAACTCTGGCCAAATTGGTGCAATAATTCCCACAATCGTGGTCGTTGCCCACGGTCATTTTCCCTTCTTCTTACCACGACTGTGCTGATGGCCACGGTCGTGGTGTCTTTAATGGCCACGTTCGTGGCGGGTGGCCACGTCCGTGGGATTCTGTAGAAAAACCCTGTTGGAAAGGGCACTTCATTGCTAAAAAAAATGCACGACCGTGGCCTTGTGGCCACGACCATAGCGAGGCTTGTATCACTTGGTTTCACTTCAATCTTCGTCATTCTCAGATGTCTTTGCTTGGTGATGACCCTTGGCCATTGGAGGTAGGTTGAGGGAGATTTTGGGGCCTTCTTTGGGTCCCTTCATGATTGGGGGAACTCTAGAACTCCTTCTTTCTCTCTCGTGCATCTAAACATGGTCCAAGTACCTGAAAATAATGCAAAGAACATCCATAAGTGTATTTGCAATGATAACCATATTAGGGGCAAAATCTTGTAATCCAACATGTTTAGATGTGATTTAAATACAAAATGGCACATGATGGAGTCCTAAAATAGGGCTACATCACCACCCCAAACTTAAAACATACTTGTCCTCAAGTATGCTCCAACTCAATCTCTCTACAAAACTTCCACAAAGAGAAATGACATATGCAATGTAAAAGATGATTATTGCTTAGTGGGATCAAAAATGACTGAGTGCATGCATTTCACCTCTCTCCTCTCCTACTTTCACAATCCAATCAAGAAAATAGCACAAAGCGCATGAACTTCAAATATAGTGCATAGAATATACAAGTTATCCATATCTCTTTCATTAAGTTCCGGGTAAACCGTTTCATGATGGTGTTAATCAAGGATGACTAGGAGTTTTGTTTCACATTTATGCATTCAGTCTTAAATTTCAAATCACACCAAATGACCCGTGTGGCTGTGGAAAAGGGCAAAATGATCTAGGTTTGATGTTTCTTAGCTCAATAGGTATGAAAGTGGAAGAACGGGTTGCTGTAAGATTTTTGGAAAGTTTCTACACACTCATCTTTTCTTTATTTGAAGGCTCTTAAACAGGAGCATCCTTTTATTTTCTTTTTGGATTATGCAATTTTTTTCTTTCCCTTGGTGTGGATAGGGCATATGGTGGATAGAATGAAGTGGGGAGGTAAAGATGTGGCCACCTCGAACTTTTTGAAGTGGCCAAGGCTGATTATGTGCACTAGGGCATCTTTTTATGAGGCGGAGGGGTATGAAGATGGTGGAAGAAGAGTCCCCGTCAAAGAGTGGTCATTGGTATGATTTTCCACATAAGACATCCTACATGAAAGTTAATCCAATATTTCATCCTAGATATCACACCACATGAATGAACAAGATGCAGTTGATATATCAAACAAGTGATTCTACAAACACTAAGCGTTCAAAGCTTGCTTAAGTTCACAATTAAGCCAAAACAGTCACAATCATGAGAGAGGTGATGCACATTTAAAAAGTCAAATATCGATACCACTTAGCAGTAAACAATGGTAAATCACTTGCATTTGTCAAAGGTTGTCATTTTTACTTAAAATAGTAGAGATTGGGTCAAAACATACTTTTTCGACAAGAAATCTCAAATTTGGGCAAAACTGGCCAAAATGGTGCCAATTTAAACTAAATCACATCTAAACCTACTTTAGGGAAATTTAAAGCATAAAGAAGGAAATCCTAATTAACATGCATAAGAAACTACAAAAACTACGTGAAGATGTGATGCATGGTATGGAAAAGCAAAAAAATTTGAAAAATTACACAAAAATGCAAGAAGTTAAACTACATGTATGCATGGATGCAATGAAAAGAACAATAATAATAAAACTAAACTAGATGGCAGAGGTGATAAAAAATGACAAACTGAGAGAGATAGGGTGGTGCATACCGCCCTACCCACCCCAAACTTTAGAATCATGTTGTTCTCAGCATGAAACTATAGCTTAGGGGAGATAGGGGCAGTGTCATGGTTGTGGTGGCTGGTCTGGCATCTGCGTAGGATCTGGAGGAGGAGCTGAGGATGGAACTGAGCCTGATGGGGGATGCTGGTAATAATGCCCCCAGTCTGTCCTCGCCACGGTCGTGGCATGGTGCAACGGTCGTGGCATGGTGCCACGGTCGTGGTCTCTTCTCTTCAACATGGTCATGGCTGATACCCACGGTCGTGGTGATTCTTGCAAACAACCTGTAACTTCGACCAATTTGATGCAAAAATTCCCACGGCTTTGGTGAGGACCACGGTTGTGTCCAGTCTTCTTCAGCACGGCCGTGGCAGGTTGCCACGGTCGTAGCCGAACTTCAAAACAACTTGTAACTTTGGCCAAATTGGTGCAGTAATTCCCACAGTCGTAGCAGTAGACCATGGTCGTGCTTGGCCACATGTACCACGGCTGTGGTCGAGCTCCATGGCCGTTTTGGGGTTGTTTCCTCAGTTTCCTAACCTTCGAAACTTGAACTTCATTTTTATTCATTATTTAGCCACAAATCTGACTGAACAACCATGATTAACTTCTATACTTCCTCTCTTTCTTGTCTATCACCTGCCATAGCATCAAAACTCAAAAGAAAACCATCAAGCACAAGTGTGCGTGTGTGTTTGTGGAAAACAAAAGAAAGTATCAAAAAGGGGAAGGTTCGAGAATCTCAAATCACGTGGGTTGCCTCCCACTAGCGCTAAATTTTATGCCTTTCCGTCGGGCTTATTGATTGTAGAACTCATATCATTTCTTCAGAATCTTTAATGCATCCTTGTGGTAGGTTGCCTTCTCATCAGTCTCCCACCATTCTTCTTCATCTGATTGTTCCTCCACTAGCATAACGATATCAAAAATTTGATTTCCCTTGTTCGGACCCACTACAACATTGGGTTTCAAACGTTGCCCGTTGACGGTGAATTCTTTGGCACCTTCTTTTGCACATATGACCACAACGCCAGATGGGTATACTTTTCTGATAAGATATGGTCCTTCCCATCTAGACTAGAGTTTTTCAGGAAAGAACTTCATTCTTGAATTGTAGAGCCATACCCACTTCCCGGGCTCAAATTCCTTCTTCCTAATCAGTTTGTCGTGAAGGAACTTGGTTCTCTCCTTGTAGCTTTTCGACAGCTAATACGCCTCATGGCGCATCTCTTATAGCTCGTTGAGTTGGAATTTTATCTTCATTGTTGCATTCTCTTTATCAAAGTCCATATTCTTCAAAGCCCACAGTGCCTTATGTTGCATCTCTACTGGTAAGTGGCAGCTTCTGCCATAGATGAGCTTGAAGGGTGTAGTGTCAATCGAGGCTTTGTAAGCAGTATAGTATGCCCATAAAGCTTCAATGAGGTAGAGTGACCAATCCTTATGGTCCGGTCTCACCATTTTCTCCAAAATGAGCTTGATCTCCCGATTGGCCAGCTCAACTTGGCCACTGGTTTGTGGATGATATGGAGTGGCAACTCTATGGTTCACTCCATGCTTTTTAAGCAATCCCTCAAAGGTGTAGTGGATGAAGTGACTTCCCCCGTCACTTATCATTTCTCTTGGAATGCCAAACTTACTGAAGACGTTTGATTTCACAAAGTCACAAACCACCTTGTGGTCATTTGTCCGGGTGGAAATGGCTTCTATCCACTTTGACACATAATCCACGGTGACCAAAATGCAAACATATCCAAAAGAGGGTGGGAAAGGACCCATGAAGTCAATCCCCCATACATCAAACACCTCCACTACTAGAATGGGTGATAGAGGCATCATGTCTCTCTTTGAGATAGTGCCCACCTTTTGGCACTTCAAGCAGCTTTTGCAAAATTTGTGCGAATCTTTAAACAGCGAGGGCCAATAAAAACCACATTGAAGAACTTTTGCAGCTGTGTGTTTTCCTCCAAAGTGTCCTCCAAGTATCCCTGAATGAAACATGGAGAGGACGTCTTTTTGTTCCACTTCAGTCACACATCTTCTTACAAGTTGGTCGGGGCAATATTTGAAAAGGTGAGGATCATCCCAAGCATAATTCTTCACCATGGCAAATAGTTTTTTTCTCTCCCTTTTCCATGTGCTTGGTATCCTCCCACTAGCCAAAAAATCGGTTATGTGTTGATACCATGGCCCTTGAGAAGATGAGAGGAGGAAGAGTTGTTCATGCGGCATGGTTTCTTTGATTAACCTTGTCTTGTCAAAAGGGTGATCAATCCGGGAGAGATGACCGGCTACGCCATTTTCTACTCCCTTCTTGTCCACTATCTCTATTTCAAACTCTTGCAGCAACAGAATCCATCTTATCAACCTCGACTTTGAATCCTTCTTAGACATGAGATACTTCAACACAACATGATCCGTGTAAATCACAACTCTGTTTTGCAGAAGATAGGAGCAAAATTTGTCTAGAGCAAAGATGACGACGAGCAACTCTTTTTCGATAGTTGTGTAATTTCTTTGTGCTTCATCAAGGGTCTTTCTCACGTAGTAGATGTCATGAGGAACTCGTCCAATCCTTTGGCCCATCACAGCCCCCACTGCCATATCGGATGCATCGGTCATGATCTCAAATGGTAAAGAGAAGTCAGGGGGCTGCATGATCGGAGCAGAAATGAGTCTTTCTTTCAAATGATTAAAAGATTCAATGCACTGGTCATCAAAGTGAAACTCGACATCTTTTTCAAGCAGGTGACACAAAAGGTCTAGAGATCTCGATGAAATCTTTTATGAAGCAGCGATAGAAACCAACATCTACCAAGAAAGATCAGACATGTCTTACGGTGGAAGGAACGGTGAGGGTAGAAATGAGGCCTACTTTGGCTTTGTCAACTTAAATTCCATCTTTAGAAACCTGGTTGCCTAGAACAATGCCTTCGGGCACCATGAAGTGGATATTCTCCTAAGATAGAACTAGTCGGACTTTCACGCATCTTTCGAGAACAGTGGCCAAATGTAACAAGCATTCATCAAAAGTCTCACCAAAAACTGAGAGATCATCCATGAACACTTCCAAGGATGAATCAAGCATATCTGCAAAGATGGAGATCACACACCACTGAAAAGTAGGTGGAGCATTACCCAACCCAAATGGCATTCTCCAGTAAGCAAAGGTGCCACTCGAGCAAGTGAATGTCGTCTTCTCTTGATAGGCAGGGTGCATGACAATTTGGAAATACCCAGAATATCCATCAAGGAAATTGTAGAAACTCTGCCCAGCTAGCCTCTCTAGAATTTGATCAAGGAATGGGAGGGGGTAGTGGTCCTTCTTTGTCTTCTCATTGAGTTTTTGATAGTCCACACACATCCTCCATGTGGATTTCTCTCTAACTGTCATTAGTTCCCCATCAACATTTTCAGCAAATGTGATTCCACCCTTCTTGGATACGACTTGAATGGGATAGATGGTACTAGCATCAAGAAATTTCACTACTTCTTGAGTCACCACCTCTTTCAACTTTGGTTTCAACCGCCTTTAGATTTGGCGGGTTGGTCTTGCATCTTCCTCAAGATAAATTCTATGCACACAGATGGAGGGGTCAATAACCCTCAAGTCAAAAATGGACCATCCAATAGCTTGAATTTTCTTCTTCAAAACTTTCATTAAATCCTCCTCTTGTTTCGGCGAGAGTATAGACGAAATGATCACCGGGAGGGTGTCATTCTCCCCTAGAAAAGCATATTTCAAACCTTTGGGAAGAGATTTCAGCTCAAGTATAGGGGGTTCTTCATGAGAGTTCTTTAGTGGCTCAAAGATAGAAGGGAGGTCCTCGCTTGCAGCCACTAAGGCTAGCTCATTCTCTTCATCATCTTCCCCATCGTCAACGGGATACTCAACTATCGATTCCAGTCCTCTACCTTGAGTGGCAGTCTGGATCAATGAGGGTAGGAATTCCTCCACAATCTCATCTAGACACTCGACGAGATACCAATCTTCTTATGTCACCCCTATCAGATGTGGTTGATGATTTGAAGATGTTCGACCGGATCTTCATGTGCATGAACGTCACATACATCGTACCGGTTCTCACATGGATGATCGCATCAGCTGTGGCCAGGAAGGGTCTCCCAAATATGATAGGAACCCTCCTCGTGTCTTTCTCCATATCCAAGATGATAACATAAGCAGGAAAGAAAGCAGATGTCTCATCATCTAGTCTCATGAGCACATCATCAACACACCCTCTAGGCATCTTTACCGACCTGTCATCTAACTACAAAGTGCAATGGGCCGGACCCAACTGTCCCATCTGTAATTCTGCAAAAACGTCATACAGCATGACGTTCACGCTCAAGCCCAAGTCTAGGAGAGCTTGGTCTATGTGTGTGCCCCAATGTAGCATGATATGATAGGAGCATCGGGATCCTTCCTATTTCTTGGAATGGTGTGATGTAGAATCGAGCTCACTTGCTCAGTCAGTTTCACTTTCTTTGGGGTTCTTCCCGTAGTTCTTCTTTTGAAAGAACTAATATCCTTAAAAACTTAGCATATGAGGGAATTTGCTTGACCGCATCAAGCAAAGGGATGTTGATCTTCACTTGCTTCAAGGTTTCAAGAATGTCCTCAGTGTGCTTCTTTCTTCTTTTCTCAGTAGATGGCTCCTTAAGAGCCTCGGGAAACGGAGGGAGTTGGGACCCCATACGGTCCATATCAATAGTATCATCAACTGGAATCACAGGAGTCACAGTATCAACACTCGCTATCATAGTATCAGCACTCGGTATCACAGTATCAGTGCTTGGTAGCACGGTATCCTCAACATGTATCTCAGTATCAACCTGCTCTGCCCTGGTATCATCTCTATCAACAACAACTGTATCACGGGGGTGCTCCAAAGTCTGGCCACTCCTCAATGTAGTCACCCCCTTCACATGCTCATGAGTAGTAGAAGAAGAGGATTTTGGAGTTGGTTGTGGCTGTTGAGGTGGGGGAGGTCTTTGATGAGGTGAATTGGGATTTTGGAGAACGAATTGTGGTTGCAGTTGTGGAGGTGGTTGTTGTTGTTGTGGATGGGGGTGATATTGCAGAGGTGGTTGTTGGTATGTATGAGGTGGAGGTGGAGAATATTGATAGTTGAGAGGTGCTTGAGGAGGTGGTGGAGCATAGAGGTTCGGTGGTGCTTGGTATTGTGGCAGAGCATATGTACTTGAAGTGCCCCCTTGGAAGGCACCGTCATTGTTCGGATGGGCATCGGTTGAGAAGGTAGTCTTCCTTCCTCCCTCCTTGCAAGGGAGAGGGAAATCTGATCCAACCTTTTCTCAAGGTGGTGAATGGACTGCCCATGCGAGTTCACATCCTTTTTCACTTCATCTGGGCTTCTTAGCCTTCCTAGCCCTTCATCTTCAAACTTTGAACTGTAACGTGGCTTTTGTTGCCCTTGTCCTGGTCCTTCCTCATTTTTTTGTTTCCAAGAGAAGTTCGGATGGTTCCTCCACTCGGGAGTGTAAGAGTTGGACATTGGGCCTTGGTTGTTGCGGCCACCAAAAGAGTGTAGAGCATTCACTTCCTCATCTACAATATCAACTGCCATTGTGGGTTGGCTAGAAGAGCCACCAGCTTGCTTTTGCATCATCTTCATCATGTCGGACATCATCTTCATCATGTCCAGGTCAGTAACATTGCAACTTGGAGATGCGGAGGAAGGTGGGGGAGTGTAGCTCCACCTGCAATACCCCCCTTTAGTAGAAGCGTGGTGGTGAGAACTCATAGAAAGGTGTTAAATAGTGGCCACGATTCCTCGGGCAGCTTTGCCATGAAAGTGCCCCCGCATGAAGAGTCCACGTTGTTCTAGCTTTGTTCTTCCAGCGTGATGTAGAACGCTTGAATGAGCTTCCACAAAGGTACCTCATGGTCAGGGCAGTCATGGAGCAGCTTTTGGAACCTCTCCCATGCCTTGTGAAAGAGTTCGTTTTCCTTCTGAGCAAATGACGTGACGCACCTCCTCATGTAAGACAACTTATTTATGGGGATGAACTTCTTGAGGAACTCATTTTTGATGTCATTCCATGAGACCAACTCCGGCCTGGAAACGTACCACTCTTTAGCCTTCTCTTTGAGGGAGAAAGGAAAGAGTGTCCTTCTAATGGAATCGTCAATGGAGGCAGGAGTGAGGAAGGTTGAACACGTCTCAAGGAACGCGTCAATGTGGTGGTAGGGGTTTTTATTCTCCATCCCATAGTATGTAGGGAGGAGTCCCAGAAGTGCAGGCGGAATGGAGAATTGTTGACTGAGAATATGGTCAACCAAGGTGGTGATGGGGGAGTTGTAGTTCCCCAGTGTAAAGTACTCGTGGAGCAGGCGAAGTGGCGGTGGAGGTTGAGCATCCGGTGGCGGGTTGTTTTCAGCCATCTCAGCTTCTTGGTGCTGATTGTGGCGAGCTTGGTGTCTCCTTCTACCAATCTCGGGGTTGTACGCCACCAAGTCGGTGCAAGAAGAACGCGTGTTGTGCATGCACAGTTGTCACCTGCGCAAAACACAAACAAACAACAAGAAACCAAGTTAGCAAACCAAGATACAAAAGGACAATAAAGAATAAATACTATCAATGGTGAGGGAAAAAGGGAAGGCTAAGCTATACTATCTAACTAGGCCGAGCACCTCTATCCCTGGCAACAGAGCCAAAAAGCTTGGCACGTCCCCGCTAGTGGTGCTTTTACACCCCACGAGGTTGGAGCGCACGGGATATGGGATCTTTATGCTTTCAAAATTTATATTGTCCCTAACCAAGTCGATCACAAAGACTAAATAGGTCGCCCGCAAGCGTACGAGGTACTATTGTAGTATAGGTGATTGACAAGATAAGGGGTCGAACCACAGAGATAGAGGGGGCACTAGAGTTAGACGGCATGAGCTATGACCCTTTTGCGGAGCTTAGGGTTTTAGGGTTTTTGAAAGGTTTTGGTGTTTGATTATGCTAATGAGAAAGTATGAAAAGCAAGATGGAAACTAAGTTATGGAAGAGCAAGCTATTCTAGACTAAATAAGCAATGAGCAATTAAGAGCCTAAGTTAACCACTAATTAAGAGCAAAGACCTAAATTAGCACTAGAAAGCGAAATTGCGCAATTGACTTAGTTAGACTAAAGCAATTGGATTAAACTAGCATTAACAAGCAAACTAAGCAATTAGGGTTTAAAGCAAGGTGATTAAGGTGGGTGGGCTGTTTGGGGAATGTAACTTTGATATTAGTTGGGGGACGATCATTAAACATGCATGGTTCTCAATTCATATCTAGATCACCAAACCAAACAATAAGGTCAATTCCATTAGAACATACCCTACACTACTAGTAGAAGACTAGGGTTAGGTATAATTCTAATAAGATTAGCCAAATCTAGGTTTCTAGAGTAAAAGATAGTGAGCAATTGAGGGTTGAGGGTAGAGATGGGAGTAGAGATGAGGGTATTTGACCTCATGCCACTAGCCACTCTAGCCTTTAGAAGGCCCTGGGAAATTGCATCACTCTCACTTACACTAGCTACTTAAATCTCACACTCACTTGTAGAAGGAGGGATGTGTATGTAGGAATAAAGGGGGCTATCTAGAGATCCACTAATTCGACCTAGGAGTCAATCCTAAGATTGCCGCAATTACTCCAATTCCTCCAAGAAGCTAAGTGTCATCAAACATCTCAAAGCAAGCAATCAATGTTATAAGCACAAACCACATGCAATAAAATAGGAAATGAGATAGAAGTAAGAGGCAATCATCATAGATATGAATTAAGTTCATTACAAGAAATTATCCCCCAACATGGTATCAAAGTCACATTTTAACCCCAAAACAGTCCACAACTAGGGGCTTAGCTACACATGATCAAAGAAACTACAAAAGAGAGGGGTGTAAGAAGGGAAAACGCCATAAAGCTCAATGTAGTGGCCTCCTTCTTCACCTACAAGCTGTTGTGGACGACCTCCCTCCTCCAAGGGTGCAGGGGAGCATGAAGATGTGGGGTATTATGGATGGAAACCTAAGAAACTAGGATTCCATGGTGGAATGAGGGTGGAAATGGTGGATGGTGAGCCAAAATGTAGCAGCACGGGCGTTTTAGTCTTCATCGAGCACATTCGTGGCAGAGGGCCACGGTCGTGGTGATTTGGGGAGACAACATGTAACTCTGGCCAAATTGGTGCCATAATTCCCATGACTGTGGTGGTTTCCCACAGTCATTTTCCCTTCTTCTTACCACGACCGTGTTGATGGCCACGACCGTGGTGTCTTTAATGGCCACGATCGTGGCGGGTGGCCACGGCCGTGGGATTCTGTGGAAAAACCATGTTGGAAAGGGCACTTCATTACTAAAAAATGCACGACCGTGGCGTTTTGGCCACGACCGTGGCAAGGCTTGTATCACTTGATTTCACTTCAATCTTCGTCATTCTCGGATGTCTTTGCCTGGTGATGACCCTTGGCCATTGGAGGTAGGTTGAGGGAGATTTTGGGGCCTTTTTTGGGTCCCTTCATGATTGGGGGAACCCTAGAACTCCTTTCTCTCTCGTCCATCTAAAAATGGTCCAAGTACCTAAAAACAGTACAAAGAACATCCATAAGCGTATTTACAATGATAACCATATTAGGGACAAAAGCTTGTAATCTAACATGTTTAGATATGATTTAAATACAAAATGGCACATGATGGAGTCCTAAAATAGGGCTACATCATGTACCATACTCATATTTTGCAGTACATTATTCATATTTTGAGGTGTAGTACATCGACAAGTAAAAATTGTATTGTACCCCAGAATAGGAGTAATATACTGCAAAATATGGATAATTGACCCCTCTTATTTATCTACTCAAGTATAGTACTAATGTTTTTGGGGTATAGTATGCATATTTTGGGGTACATTACTCTTGTCTTGGGGTACAATACTGAAGTTGCTCCATTTTAGGATACAATACTCATGTTTCTGTGTGTTGTACTTTTTCATACTTCCTTTCTTTTAATACTTCTCATATCAAAAAAAATTCAAAGTATATCGACATTTTTCATATTATAAAGTATTTTTCATGATGAATTTAATATATTTTACCTCGACAAAAAATTATTTGTATTGAAAATAATGTGAGACATTTTTTTCTTCTTTTTTCTCTTTCACATTATGTTCTTTTTTTTGCTACATCAATAATAATCCCCTTTTCCAATAAATTAGTGAATGAACAAGGAGTATGGAAGGATGTGTGTAGCGTAACTCTTATAAAGATTGTAAAAGAATGGTGCAATCGATAAATCAGCAGAGATAGCAAGTGGATCATTGCTAATTGAATATCATCTCTTTTCTTTAAGAGTGTTTGAGCGGCTGCAACATGCAGACATTAGCCTGGCTATGGCAAGAGGCAATTTTTTGGAATAACGGGCAAAGGTAAGGGGCCTCTAGGGAACATTTTGTTTTGTGAGAAGCAATAACTCCACAAATAAACGACTCCTTCAATTCTTATACGTGCCAGAGTGTTATACGTGTCGGCTCATTCCATTGCTACAGAGTCCTTCTGGCTGGTCAACTAATTTCCCATGGCCCCATTTAGACTTCTAGTGGCGCGTCTCGATATCATTCTCAGGTCAGAGCAGCTCGCTCTTGTTTTTTATTTTGATCAGTAGGCTTTTTGGCTGAAGGGGTGTCTATTTACTTACTGCAATCTGCTTGCCAGCTAGACCGATGGGGAATCCCCTCCAATGTGTACCAGTTGGGTTTCGAACCGGCGACCTGTGGCATCAACATCCTTACAGGCTTACCAGCTATCCAACTCGGCTAACTAGCTAGTACAACAGCTCGCTCTTGGTAGGACAAAACATGTGTAGCCGTCAAATTCAAAAAGGAGGTTTTCCCATAGACACTTTCTTTTCCAAAAAGAATGAGGAATTAACATCGAAAAGTCCCCACCACTCACGCCATCTCCAACATGTTTCTTTTTTCATATTTTCACACAGCTTCCTAAAGCTTAATCGGATGTCAACCAATTGAGTCTGCCGGGGAAGGTATTGCAGGTCGTAGGTTCGAATTTCAGAACCTGTTGGATCCTACAGGAAGAGAAAGAAACAACTTCTTTGCCAATTGTAATAAGGTTATACTCTTTTCTAATTAAAATAACATTTAAATTTTCTAATAAAAAAGCTACTCTTACTACTTGGCATATCTAATTTTTTGTCCTTCGTATACGTCTTTTTTACTATTTGGTCATGTTTGATTGGAGGGAAAGGATTATATCAAGATATTCCGACGGAAAGAATTGGTAGGTATTAGTGTAGGAAGGGAAGCTGTTTTGACATCTTGGTTTGGATGTAAAACATGATAGAATATATCATACCACAGCTGGATACCATGAATTGGGCATCGTTAAACAAAATTACCAGGCGCTGCACATGATAAAGTTTGCACCATCGAGACGTTGTTAACCAACAACGCTAACAATTCTCGTAATCCATACATCTTTGATGGCAATGTCAAATTGTCAAGGGGGCGCTAGCAACCACAGCGGGAGTTGCCAAACTGATCACTTCCAACACCATCAAATTAATGTTCCAGCCCATCAATCATCTGCATTACGGAAAGGGCAGCCACATGGCATGTGCCCAAACTATGAGGGTGTATTACGGCAGGGCCTGCCACACTGCCACCGCCCTCTACCAGGTGCTGATGCTGTCAAGGTTATGCACAGTTAAGAACGGAAGATTCATCGGTGAAGTATTTTTTATTGAAAGAAAGCTTCAATCTGTATGGAGACTAGATGCCCTTGCAGCCATGGCTCCGTCTCCTCAGTTACCTTGTACTTCCGATCGGACAAAACTCAAAAGAAGAGAATGGCGAGGACGATGGTCGCGTGCTCAATAGTGCTTCCGGTTGTATATCATTGTAGTGCCAAGGGGCTCGCTACTCCCAGCTGAGTGGAACCCACAGCTACACGGGACTAATATCGTGACACCACAAAAGCCTTACCAAACACAGATATTGAAGAAAACCTGGTATATCAATCCAATCCTACCTTGAATACCGCCTACCAAACATGGCTTGAATATATTGCGATCTAACAAATATATGAATTTATACAAATAGTTTGAACCAAAATCAAAAGCAACCCAAATCTTTAAAAAATGTTATTTCATATACTTCACCCTATCTTAATAAAAAAATGCCAAATAAATATTTTCTTTATTTTATAAAATGATTGCTTTATAGTTTTATATTTTTTTTAGTTAGCACCTTATTGAGAACCATTTCGTGTGTCCACAGTTTTAACTGTTCTTTAACTTGCAAACTCGAAGTTGAACCGGGTTAACAAATCCATACATTAAAACCATGTTCTTGAAGTTAGACTATATTCATGGCTTTAGACATAATTTTGGGATGCCCAATATCAAGATGTGTTAGTTGGTAATGTCTCATAGATTTAATCTCGATGTGATTTTCTCACACGACCAACAACCATCTACATTCCATAGTTGCATGCAAATCAGTCTAAACTACAGTTGTCAATGCCTTACACAAACCAATAAATTTCACTACTACAGAAATGGCTTATAAAGTCGGTTTGCAGGCTGTCGGTTGTATATAAAAATCGACACATAAACACTAATGTGTCAGTTTTTAACAGAAACCGACATCCAACCCATGAAGGTCGATCAGACACGGGTACCACTTTTATTACGTGTCGGTTATTTAATAAACAACCGACACATAAACTCAACCGCCAAACCCAAAATTCCAGCGAAAAAATTGGCTCCAAAATTTGACATATGTTGTCGGTTCTTTAATAAATAACTGACGACCAAAGTGTATGCGCGAGACAGGTATAGTTGTCGATTGTCTTTTATTTAAAAACCGACGACGATAGTCCAATATAGTTGTCGGTTTTTAGCAAACAACCGACATTGTTGGATTAGTTGTCGGTTTTGTAAAATAACTGACACATATTGTCAACTTAATAGCTCCCCTGCCCGAATGATTCTTCACATTTCCCTTATTTCGTTCCCGATATCCCTAGCTCCGGCGATTTCTACCCTTGCCGCTGCCGCCCCTGTCGTTTGTGCTTGCCGCCGCCGTCGTGCTCCTTGTTGTTCGTGCTCGCCGCCGCCGTCGTGCTCCCTGCATCGCCGCCGCCGTCGTGCTCCCTGCCTCTCCGCGAGAAGCAGTCCCCCCCACCGGCCTCCTCTCCGCCCGCCGACCTGCCTCTCCGCCCGCCGGTCTCCTTCTCCGCGTCGCCGGTAGCAGCTAGCCCCGCCGCCCTCTCCGCCAGGTATGCCCGCCTGCCCTCCCTGCCTTCTGCTCGCCCCCCCCCCCCCCCCCTCTCCTCTGCTCCGGTGGCTGCTTGGGCGGTGCCAAGGCACGCCCAAGCAGCTACTGGACATTTTTTTTTAAGTTATTTACTTATTTGTGTTTAGGTTTAGGTACTGATTTTTTGCTTCTACTGATTTGAATACATGTACTGCAATATATGCATCTAATGCCTTAAATGGAAGACTTGAATGTTATAAAATCCCATCAAAGTAGGTAGAAACAACTTATATATATTCAGATCTTAATAATTCCATGAAGTGCACATTATCTTACTCAGGAAAAGTATGTGTATAATGTAGGATTAGTTCCATATAATGGTTCCATTTTAGTTTCATATAATGGTTCTATTTTAGTAAGCACCTAGAAAAGCAATAAAAGGTTAACTGATGTTATACAACTTTTTCTGAAAATATATAACATCGTTATATGTACTTACACTTTGTTAATACTAATATTGTGCAGTCTCTGTCTTCCCATAACAATGACTATGAATTGGGCCTCTATGTCAATGTTAACGTTCCCTATTTAAGAACAATTGGACATCATCCTAGATGATCGTTCCTTAAACCAATTGGTCATACCCAAACATTGGTGTTTTCTAAAAGGAAGACACTACATGCCTGGTAAAGTGACCCTAACTTTTGGAAATTATTCACATGTAATCGAGGTTGAGTATGATTTGGCGGGAAATCTTGTATCAAAATCCGATTGGCATGATTGGATTGAAGAGATGTATCTGGTCCGTTGGAATAGGCTTTTTCTCCGTCCAGTTGGCGATAATTCCATCAAAGTTTGGATAACCGACAACAACTGCGAGACCCCCAATCATCTTCTGCGGTATGAGCGCACGGCGTCGCATATCAGCTCGTACAAATCTGAATCTGAGGCCCCTATCAATTCAGATTCGGCTAAATACAGCGAGGAGCTTCGTGACACAACTTCATCATCAAAAAGAAGTTAATGATGCATGCGGGACCATGTTGGTGTAGTATTTAGTTGTCTATCTATCTAGACTTGTCTGTATTAATAGTTTTTTTAATTATGCGCATGTTTAGGGGTACACCAACCCCTTTGTTTAGTTATTGTTATAACTAAAGTGTGTGTTCCCATGAATGGAACTGTAAGTTGCTACATGAATGCTTATAACTGAAGTGTGTGTTCCCATGAATGTTCCCATTTACATGATTACACTACTATTTTCTCATATTGTCTTGCCTCAAAAAAAAATTCTTATATTGTTTAGTCTATTTTAATATGACATACTTGCTTATATCTTTCTTAATGATGAACTGTAATGCACACATGTGACATGCTTGGAATGTAAATGATGAACTTTTCCCTAAATTGCCAATCATACTTTAAAAGACATCAGTAATCACCCTAACTTGAAGAACTAGGATTTTAGGTATAAGAATGACAATACATTATTTGTTGGCCTAGAAACCCGTCCAAGATTTACTCATTAGGAGTAAATCTTGGATAGTCCCCGGTTTGGGACTGTTCTTGAACACATAATCTCTCTTAGGATGTAAGTGTATAATGTGTATTGGGTTTTCAAGAAAATTTTGGCAGCATTTCCCCGTTTGTTCTCTAAGTACATATGTACTTGGAGAACAGCGGGGAAATGCTGCCAAAATTTTCTTGAAAACCCAATACACATTATACACTTACTAGTGAGATTAGGTGTTCAAGAATGGATAGGTGGTACACATTTATTATATATAATAATGACATAACATGTATTTGTTAACCCTAGACCCTAATCTTGTCCTAATATATACTTGTTTTCTCTTTGATCATAGAATGGATCATGGATGTCCATTCGCAATCGCTGCAGCCCAGAGTTTATTTCTGGACTTTACCAGTTCATTAAATTTGCCGAGGAACATAGAAAACAACCTGGAGATAGGTTCTATTGTCCATGTAGACATTGCGGTAACAACCTGAAAGTCAACACTGGTGATGAAATCATGACTCATGTCATGTGCAACGGGATTATACAAGGCTATACAGAATGGCACTGGCATGGAGAGATTTCAAACCCGAAACCAGTGGATGTCGATAGCAGTGCTTGCGTGGAAGAAGAAATTGCCTACGATGACGTAGATGTGAATGAACCAGTTCCAGTAGACATCGTTGATGCGATGCTGGATAGTTGTGGGGTAGAGCACACCGATACACCTCCCATTTTTAGAAACATTGTGCATGATGCTGATATGCCGTTATACACAGGTTGTACTAAGTTTACGAAGCTTAACGCTGTGTTGAGATTGTATAAGTTGAAATCTAACAATAGATGGAGCGACAAAAGCTTCACGTCATTGTTGTCTTTGTTGAAAGAAATGCTTCCTGAAGGGAACGAGCTGCCAATTTCAACATACCAGGTAAAGAAATTGTTGTGCCCAATGGGAATGGATGCCAAGAAGATACACGCATGCCCTAATGATTGTGTATTATTTCAAAGGACTATGCAGATTTGAAAGATTGTCCAAAATGTGGTGCATCACGGTATAAATTGACGACTTCGGGGGAGTCCAAAACTGGTTCTCCTACCAAGGTGATGTGGTATCTACCTATAATATCATGGTTTCAACGCTTGTTTGCCAATCCGATAGATGCGAAGAATTTGAGGTGGCATGCAGATGTTAAGAAAAATAATGATGGGATCCTACGACATGCGTCTGATTCCCCACACTGGAAGAAGATTGATGTACTGTACCCTGAATTTGGTGAAGAAGACAAGAATCTAAGACTTGGGCTTTGTACAGACGGGATGAATCCGTACGGGACATTGAGCAGTCAACATAGCACTTGGCCAGTCATGCTTGTTATATACAATCTTCCTCCCTGGCTGTGTATGAAAAAAAAGTACGTAATGTTGTCGTTGTTGATATCGGGTCCTAAACAACCTGGAAATGACATCGATGTTTATCTTGAACCTCTGATTGATGACTTAAAGAAACTCTGGGGTGAAGGTGTGATGACCTATGATGCTTCACGAAGAGAGACATTTCGTTTGCATGCTATGTTGTTTTGCACTATTAATGACTTTCCAGCATATGGGAATTTGTCTGGATATAGTGTCAAAGGAGCTAAAGCGTGTCCTATATGTGAAGAGAACACTGATTCAATAAGACTAAAACATGGCGGTAAGAATGTATATCTCAGTCATCGAAGGTTTCTTCCAAAATTCCATCTGTATCGTAGGAAGTACAAAGCATTCAATGGATTGAATGAGGAACGAAGTGCACCTAAACCTATACCAGGGGAGGTTGTTTATGACAGAATAAAAGACTTTGTCAATGAATTTGGTAAGAGATCACAATGTACTACACGGAGTGACAATTCTTCATTCAAGAAGAAGTCAATATTTTGGTATCTTCCTTTTTGGAGTTCTTTGACAGTCAGACATTGTATCGATGTAAAGCACGTTGAGAAAAATGTCTGTGATAGCATCATTGGTACTTTATTAAATATACCAGGTAAGACTAAAGATGGGATAAAATCCAGACTGGACCTACGTGAAATGGGAATAAGGTCAGAATTAACAGAAATACGTGAAATGGGTAGTAAAAGAACATACTTACCTCCTGCATGTTACACATTGTCTAGAAAAGAGAAGAAAGCTTTTTGTGAATGCTTGATAAATGTTAAGGTGCCAAATGGTTACTCATCCAACATCCGTAGATTGGTATCAATGAAAGATCTGAAGTTGATAGGACTTAAATCTCATGATTGTCACACTCTAATGCAACAAATATTGCCCGTGGCAATTCGATCTATATTGCCGAAGCATGTAAGGTTTGCAATCACCAGACTTTGTTTCTTTTTCAACAGTCTCTGCTGCAAAGTTATTGACCCTGAGACTCTCGATAATTTGCAAGGAGAAGTGGTTGTTACCCTATGTCAGCTTGAGATGTATTTCCCTCCTTCGTTCTTTGATATCATGGTACATCTTGTTGTCCACTTGACTAGGGAAGTGAAAATCTTGGGCCCGGTTTTCTTGCATTGGATGTATCCCTTTGAACGATACATGAGCATTTTTAAAGGTGATGTTCGAAACCGTTATCGGACTGAAGGGAGTATTATTGAAGGTTATGTGGCGAGAGAGGTTATGGATTTCTGCAATGACTTTCTCAGTGATAATGACACTCCTGATAATGACAAGAATATTGACGAGCTAATTGGCAAAGGAATTTTGGGATCACGTGTGAAAGTAATCAGCCGTGAGCAGTTGGAACAAGCTCACTTGTATATTTCACACAACATGGACGAAGTGAACGTTAATATCGAGGAACATACCAATGTCATCAAAAGACAATATCCTCGAGCCACTACAATGTGGCTTGCTCGAGAGCATAACAAGACTTTTATTAAGTGGTTTGAAGATAAAGTCTTACATCAACTATCTGAAACACCAGATGATATTACTAAAACTATCAAATTCCTCGCCTTTAAACCAAAGTTGACTGTTATATCTTATGAAGGGTATGACATTAATGGATTCACATATTACACAAAGCGCCAAGATGATAAGAGTGTCGTCCAAAACAGTGGGGTCACCCTTCAAGCATCGACTATGTTTTTTGCAAGTGCAAAGGATAAGAGTCCACGTGAAGCTAAAATGTCATATTACGGTGTCATTGAAGAGATATGGGAATTTGACTACATAGATTTCAGAATTCCACTCTTCAAATGTAATTGGGTTGATAACGCCAAAGGAGTTATAGTGGATGAATTGGGTTTCACTTTGGTGAACTTTGAAAAGATTGCGAGAAGGCTGAACCATTCATATTGGCATCACAGGAGAAACAAGTATTTTATATCGATGATCCTGCAAATGATAAATGGTCGGTTGTTCTTCATGGTAAAAGACAGTTCATTGAAGATCCTATAGATGAAGAAGAGTACTATGATAAATATGATGACTCCAGTCCATTCTCAGTTGGGTTGCCAACTCCAGAAAATATTGAAGCTAATGATGACTTATATGTGCTCGGAGATCACAATGAAGGATTGTTAATTGAGAAAAGATCACAATTTTAGAGGTGTGCATGTTTATATTTTTTTATTGAAGCTAAATGTTTACTTTTTTAATATCAATATCATTTTCTGATTTGATGTTTCATTATCTTCTAGTTAATACAAATGCTAAACATTGTGGGAGGGTGCTAAAGAAATATAGGACCAATCTCACCCGAGATTACATACGCGATGCTGAGAGTAGGTTCTTGATCTATTCCAATTCTAGACATTGATCAGTATTTCACTAACTCTACACTAATAATTTTTGTTTGTATTCTCTTTAAAAAATAAATATAGGAAGAAAGCTATGCAGGACGGACATGACATAGCTCTGCAGGATACAATACATAAAGTGCAGCACACACAAGTGGTTCAGATTCATATAACAACATGACAGACTAACACATATATATAGTGCATAACAACAACAGCTCCGAATTAACATACAACACTAACTTAGTACATATATAGTGGACTAAGGTTACGATACCACCTGCTAAAACAGGTTACTGACTACATGTTACGACTGAGAGGTCGTGATTCTGCAACGTATGCATTAGCAGGAGACAAACAGATCACCATATGAGGACAAACATATGGTGATATGTTTGTCCTCCTGCTAATGCATATTGTTGCTGAATCACGACCTCCCAGTCGTAACATGTAGTTGTCGGTAACCTATTTTACCAGGTGGGATTGTCACCTTATAAGTCCCACTATATATGTACTAAGCTAGTGTTGTATGTAAATTCGACGATGCTGTTGTTATGTACTATATATGTGTTAGTCTGTCATGTTGTATGGACATCGATTGTATTGCTCAGGTATTATATAGTCTCATTAGATAATATGAAATATATCAATCTTATTTATAGCTCATTAATTATATATATACATCAATCTCTTTACAGGTGTTTAAAGATGACCCCACTACAGGAACGGACTTACCTGATGTACATGCTCTCTATACGATGGGAGAATTAAATGAAGTAAGAGAAAAATGGGCAACAACCATACAAATAGTGGGGATTTTGTAAATGAATTTCTGAATTATAATATGTGTGAATGTTTCTACATGTCTAGATGTTTCTACATGTGTCTGAGTGAAAATGAATGAAAGTTAGGTTACTATATGAATGTTTCTACATGAGTGAATGTGAATGAATGGAACTACAGATTTCTAGCTACATGAATGTTTCTAAATGTGTGAAAATAAAATGGAACTGCAGTTTGTATTGCTAAATGCATGTGTGAATATTTTTATTGTTAAATTTGCAGGTTTGTGGCCTGTTGTTGGCTGATATCAATGGATGTCGTAAAACCTGCAGTTTAGTTAACTGAACTACAAGTTTCTCATCCTGCGACCAGCCACAGCAGGTCTGCAGGTCTGTAAAAAAAAATAGGCGTCGGTTATTTGTAAAAATCCGACACACAATTATGTAATGTCGGTTTTTCAGATATAACCGACGCCTATTTCCTAGTGGCGCGAACATATATGGTGTCGGGTTCTTACTACAAACTGACATTGATAGTGCCCAAGCTGGCGCCAATAACAGGCGTCGGTATTTGTAAACAACCGACACATAACGTTACAGTGTCGGTTATTTATATGTCACCGACACATATTCTTTTGGCGTGAAGACATATTTCATCGGTTTTGGGCTTATAACCGACACTGATAGCACCCAAGATGGCGCCCTTTCTGTGGCGCGAAGGTTTTGGGTGTCGGTTTCTTAACTAATAACTGACACCTATAGTCCCCTGATGGCGTGTTTTCGGTCGCGCGCGAAGAGTTTGGGTGTCAGTTCTGGAACCGACGCGTAATGGGTGACCTTTTAGTGTCGCCCACATAGGCGTCGCTCAAAAACTGACACTAAAGGCCTTAAATAACTGACACTAAAGGTAGGTTCTGTAGTAGTGTTTATAGCATTAAGTCCAAGAAAGGACCTTCTCGTTCTATCCTTTCCTTGAAAAAATCCCCCCCTACTTAGTGTTTCCTTTCTTCCACCCGAGCCTCAGGGTCTGTGTGTTGTTATTTTCATACCCAAACCAGACATATTTATGTCCAACAAGACATGATGGACACAATCATCTATCCATAACAAAATTTTCTTCCATCTTTCATTAACAAGGACAACCACTAGACTTCTTCACACAGAGCCACTAACCTAAGTATGAAGCTCATCGTCAAGATCACATAACATATACATTATCTTAGGGTTTTAGCACATCTCCCTCACCAAGATGGCAACTATACTTGCATATATTCCATTACCTCATTCTTTTGGATTAGATCTTTTCATGGAAATATATGGTTCAACATTACCAAGGAAATTACACACTAGGTGACTCAACTCATATTCTTCAAAATAGTATAACTAGGTATTCATTCTCATGTATTTCATCGTTCATATTTTTCAACATTTGACATATTTGGAGGTTAGGTACTTTGGCCTTCTCCTGTATCGACTTGACTTGTATCAAGAGATCGCCCTTGTCGTATGCCACATGTTCGAGATCCTCCTTTGTAAAGAAATTGAAGGATGTGTTAGTCTCAAACCATATCTCACGATCCCATATTATAAAATATACAAGATTAGACACGTGCAAGCATACCAACCCACTAGATAGGTGTAGCACATCAAACGAGATACACATTCCATACATGGTGCTAGTATAGCTAGGGTTGCAAGGTCAAACTCATCTCCTATCATCAAAACATACTTGACCCTTCTAAAAACAATTTTAGGTCATCTTGAAGCAAGTTCATATCATCAACATTAACATAGACCAATAAAATCAATATCAACATTGAAATCAAGCATAGATTGTCTAAGATACCTATATGATATCCTTAATCATGTCCTAAATAGAGACTACAACTAGAATCCAAACACTCTCATGTAGATTAATTTTACAAATCTATCTCACAATTCACATGGAAACTCACTTCCATATGGCGTGTGGTGACATTTCTCATATGTATGTATATACGAATACTTGAAATAGGATTTTTCCACAATACTCCATTCCAATAAAACCAAAATCAAAAGTGAGTTACCTCATTTATCAGGCACTCTGGTGCCATGACACCAAAAGAACTAGAAAGAACTTGGTACGAACTTGTGTAGCTACCCTAAGCACATGTTGTCAATATACGTTTAGGGTTTTTAATAAGATCTCCTCTGCCTCACCCTCCTTGACAGACAATCCATACTATAGTAGAAATTGAGGATAAAAGAATGATTATAGATATTACACAAGTCTATGCATAGTACTAGTTCTAACCTAGAGGCTAAGTCAACTTAGTCCATAAAGGATAACTTATTATGTTTCTAAGGTTGGATGTAAGGCTAAGCTAATTAGGGTTTCATGTGAGTAATGTTTGGTGTAGTTATTGTTCATGCTCTGATAACATCTATTGTAAAACCATTTATTACTCAAATCCAACCTCCAAATGACTAGAAAATCAATGGTTGAAGGATCAGAGCGTCCATCCCTAGCATGGTAATATCAAAGCGTGAATGAGTAATCATAAAAGCTTAACTTACATGAACACATAACTAGATAAAGTAACCAGTATAATCTCAACATTCAACAAATATACCAATAAAAACATTCTTTATTACAAGATTCCAATTACAAATTGAGAGTACATTTATACAAGTCTGTTCATATACACTAGCTAGGAAGTTACAAGTAAATCTGAACACAACTCACCAAGACATAAACTCCCTATAAATCTCTTAACCTAGAACATACTTGAAACAAGTGGGTTAACACACGAGGTGTCGAGTACAAGGCAGGAATATATATATATATATATATATATATATATATATATATATATATATACATATATATATATATTTGGTTTTCATAATTGAAAATATTTGCAGAATTAAACAAAAAATAAATTATTTAAGAACTTAGCAAAATGACAAACCATGTTTTATGTATTTTTACACCAATCACTCCAACAATATCATGTATTCATACTGCCTTTGACTAGATTCCCATTGGAAGGGTCTGTGAGGGTGTTTAAGGCATGATGTCATTATCTATACATGTTTATCAATATGATTGCCCTATCTTGACAAGTCAAGTAGGGAGCCTGACCTTGTGTCCTAACCCTGAGAATACATGCTGGTCCACAAGGTTAATTTATGTTTGCAAGAATACAAGACCAAGTAGCGAGTACTATACTACAATACTACTTGGAAAACTTAGAGCAAGTAAACAAACATTCATGATTTCATGTTTGCAAGAAAGAAATCCATAGTCAAATAATTATTAAAGAACATACATGATTTAAAGATTCATAACCTATCCTTGTCCACCTACTTCACAAGAAAACACCTAGTTAAGAACGGTAATGTATGCATCCATTATATTCTCATCACTACTGCTAACTAGATTGCATTTTTAGGTTTTTGACCAAGCTAGGTTCAAGGTTGCTTATTACTACATTTGATGACCTTTTACTGACTTAGGGTCTATTTTAAAGGTGTGATTCAAGTTTTGTGTCATTTCTAGGTCCCATCTATTTCATATCATGTACGTACATTTTATGGCCACCAGACTCATCATAGCCAACTAAAATTAAGATTCGTCGAGTTAGGGGGTCCAAGCATAAAATATGATCTTGTCAACAACATGAGGAAATAAGAAACATATTTAAATTTAGGGGGATGATCCCTAGAGTATAGGCATCATATAACCAACATTAGGTATCAACATTTCCACTAGCATACAGATACAAAATAGTTCATTATGACATCATCATATGAACTATGTGGGACATCCACATCATAGATATAGTAAGGTATATATTGTTTCCTAATTTGAGAGATAAGGACAAGAGAAAAATATCCACAATAAGCATTAAGGCACAAGAACCACAATTCAAGCCACATAGGTCATATTAAGAAAATTAGTATTACAAATGGCACCTTGTGCAAGAGGTCCGATCATAGGCATTAGAATGACAAGGTATCATAGATATAGTGATTTTAAGGATATGATATAGATATATGCACGAATTAGGTCCAATATCCCATAAAACTAGGGTATACCCATACAGTATCATGCATAGGTTAATTCATGCATAAGACAGGTGTGCAAACATAGAAAATAGGGGAAACATGTGGTTATATGTGTCATGGAGGATATATAAATTATTTATTTCTAAGTTAATTAAACATTAATTAATGTTATGTCACAAGATTAGAATAATAGTTCATGGTACATCATTAGTATGCCCAACAAGACACATATGTGCACTAGCTTGACATGAGTGAAATAAAGGTGATTAGGATTATTATTAGGCTCAAAGAGGAAAAAAGTTACTAATTTGTGGATTTGAAGGTATAATGAGGATCAAAGATTCCAACTTTATCATAATCATGCATTAAACATGGTCAAAGTAGCAAAGATAGCATATTTTGCAAAATAAGAGGATTAGAAGAGGATTCAAGGTCTGCAAATATGCTCATGTCATATATCTCATTGATTTCATCAATCTTATATATCGTTTTGTTAAATTTTGCAAGGGATTAGCAAGATATGAGTTTTACAACAAGTGCATTAAAAACTAAGGGGGTAGAAGGGGTGTTTATACACTATTATGGGTCGTTGATCGGTGATCATGTGGCCCATGCCACACTCCCAACTGGGTGTTACCCATGTTTGTTCACCACTGCCACTGTATAATTGTGTGTTGCCCATGACTTCTCACCACCACCATTCCTCCTCCCTAGTTTATGCAGGCTTGCACTTTGATGTGGATTTACTCCATTAGCATGTCAACGTTCCTTGTGTGGGGCTGGTTGGTGTCGCCATGGCCCTGGGCTAAATGGATCTCATGAATCGACCTCCTGAATCGCTAGTCTAGGGTATGTACATCCTACTTTGTGTGTGAGATACTACTCCCATGGTAGATAGGGGTCTTCAGAACCCACGTGACCCCGAGTACAAGGAACCTTTATCCCTACAAATGGTTTGGACTCCATTGATTATATCTAGTAACCTTGATGGAAGCAATATGGGTCGTAAATGGGTGGTAGAACCAAAAGACCCAAAGTGAAATAGCAGTTTCAACTGCCATGTCGGGGGAGAAGAAGAGGACATAGGAAATAAGCTTAGGTGTAAGAAAAAGAATGAATAGATAAAGGAAGTGAATGGGAAAAAGAGACCAAGCTATTGGGGTGTCAAATGTTCAAAAAGGGGCCAAAATGCAACTGATTGGTTGCTACAAACCAATATTGCTATAGCGGTATGGACCAAGGTAGGGGATAACTTAGGAGTCATAAAATTATGGATCCATTGTCTAACGGTCAATATAAGGGGTGCATTAGGGTGTTCCCCATTGAGGTTTGCGGCATGTCGGTCGCGCCTCAATTTTGGCCCAAACAAGAGACCCAAAGTAATGAAACCAAGATCAAAACAAGAAAACTTTGAAAAAGCATAACTTGGGCTATTAAGGTTCATTCAATTTTAATTTTGCATCATTGGATCACAATTAAACCTCTTACAACTTGATATACTTTATAGACAAAGAGGGGCATCTTAATGAGGTTCAATTTTAGTTTGCAAGGCTGTGACATACTAATGCATGATACTTCATTTAAATATGTAAAAAATGTCATATGTTGTAAAGTTGATCATTCATGTGACCAATTGGAAGTATCACAATATTACAACCACGAAATTGATAGAAAATTGAGTAAGAGGCCAATTGAGAGAGGTAAAAAGTGTAATAGAGGATAGACAAGTCAAGTTGTCACAATTCACTCCAGAAAGAAGTTTCATACTCAAAATTCATCTAAGATCATAGTTGAAGGTCAATGTCCAACTCATAGTGTTTAGGCAACAAAACCTAGGTTTCAAGGCATCTGGGGTGTATTGTTAGGTTTCATCATCAAGAGTGTATCCACTCCAACAATACATTTAAGAATTACTTGTTTTTCACTCATAACATGACATTTTTTAAATATTTAGGTTATGCATCCCATATCCCTATAAAATTTGGGTTTTGTTTAAGTACTCATACAAGATCAAGGTATGTTATCAAAGCATGTGTTGCCAATTTCACAATTGAACATGTTCTTTATTATGACTTTCAATTAAGGTTATCATGTCCCTCATATTTCATCAAGTTACAATTTACATGCATGGATTAGTTCTCCCCAAGATTTGAGCAACTGTCCCCAATTATCTTCATCATTTCTCATTTTGGGTATAAAATTAAGCAAGTATTCATGATTATTGAAGATAAGACCTCAAGGCACGATCATAAATAGTTCATGTTCTAAATTTCTACATCTTTTATGTAAGATATGGTTTCATATTAAGTCTAGCTTATAGAGTGACTTAACATATGTACATATCAAGTCTTAATTTAAGTAACTTTATATTCACATAATCATTCACTATCTGTAGGAACACCATTATTTTCATGTTTGAGTTTCATAATTATCCCACTTGTATCTAGAGAAAGATCCACAAGATTGAGCCACATAAGATAAGACACATATATGTCCAACAAGACATACAAAACACAACCATCTACCGTTAACAAAATTTCTACCCAACTTTCCAAAACAAGGAAAACCGCTAGACTCCTTCACATAGAAACACTAACTTGAGTATGAGGCTCATTTTTGAGAACATATAATATATACATAATCTTAGAGTTTTGACATTTCCCTCACCTATATGTCAACTGTGCATGTATTGCAATGCCTCTTTCTCTAGGGTTACATCTTTTTATTTAAAATATAGGGTTCACCATAATCAAGGGTACCAGACACTAGGTGGATCAACTTATATATATTGAATTATTATAGCTAGGGACTCCGTCATGTATTTGATGGTTCATATTTTTAAACATTTCACATGTAATATGGAGGTTAGGTGCTTTGACCTTGTCCCATTTAAAGTTGACTCATATCAAGAGCTCACACTTATCGTGTGTCTAATTCTAGGGGTCCTCCTTTAC
Source organism: Alisma plantago-aquatica (assembly GCA_963693085.1). NCBI lineage: Eukaryota > Viridiplantae > Streptophyta > Magnoliopsida > Alismatales > Alismataceae > Alisma > Alisma plantago-aquatica. The sequence goes on along the minus strand of OY856410.1, from coordinate 725,486,546 downwards.
AAAGACATTGAGGCACATCTCAAAACATATCTCACTATCCATATATAAACCTATATAAGACTAGGCATGTGCAAACATGGTGTAGCACATCAAACTAGACACACATTCCATAATAGGTGGTAGACTATCTAGGATGCATGGTCATAGTCATCTCATCTCATCAAAACATACTTGACCTTTCCAAAACAAACTTAGGTAATTTTTAAGAAAGTCCATATCATCAACATCGACATCAATCATCAAGATTAAACAACATAAACATAAAGCTTAGATCATCTAGTCTACCTACTAACCTATATTTATCATGGCTCTAGAATACTCTAGAGACTACAAATAGCATCCAAACACTCTCATCCAGATTGATGTTACATCTCTTTGACAATGTCACTTGGACACTATAACATTTGGGCCATTTGGCCAAGGCTCAAGTATAGTTTCACATATGATGATTGGCCCCACAAAACACGTCTACCCTTAATTTTACGTTTTGTCCTTAGTCACACGCATGTAACACTAAACTTCCTAATTGGTCACTCATCCTAATACTACTATGGGTTGGGCATGCTTAACCATAGAGTTTTGTAGTGACAAACTCATTGAAAAGGAGGTGGACTTGGTGATCTGGGTAGTCCAATCATTACTTTTAATATCATTATTCAATGCTTCAAATCATGGGACATTACAATCTCCCCCATGTATACTCTTAACGTCCTTGTCAAGGCTCAACTATATGATCTCATAATATTTCCCATTTTAGTGAAAACCTAGCATATCCTAAGGACATCCATCTCCTAGTCAGAACTACCAGTTCAAGGGTGGCTACATCACCATGAATAGCTTTTTTTAACATGTGTGGTATGCACATCTCCAGAATGGCATACCACATACCCATGTGGGCCCCACCTACTGGAGGAGTTATAAATCTGATACCATTTGTAACACATGGGCCCACTTCACAAGGCTCTAGTAGACTTTTAGGAATGGAAAAGATCCGCATAGACTACCATTAACCTTAACAATGTGTTTTATCCTTACTCACATGCAAGCTGGGATAAACTTCAAGACTGGTCACCCATCTTAGTACTACTATGGGTTGAGAATTCTTAGCCATAGATTTATGTAGTGATGGGATCCTTGGGAAGGAGGTGCATCTTTGTGATATCGGTAGTTAGTCATTATTTTTAAGATTATTATTTGAGTCCCAAATCCCAAGACGTTATAGACAATCATTGACATTCTATGTATGGTAACATTTTTTCATATGTACATACATACTAATACTTGAAATAGGTTTTCTCCAATGTTGAAACGTGCAACGGAAACCACCATATCCCATTTGAAAATAACCAAAACCAAAATCAAGTTACCACACTCATCATGTAGTCTAGTACCATTACACCTAGAGAACTATCAAGAACATGGTGCACACTTGAGTAGCTACCCTAAGAACATGTCATCAACATATGTCTAGGTTTTTCAATAAGAACTTCCTTTTCTCTCCCTCCTAAAACTACAACCCATACTCAAAGATGTAAGGAGGAGAAAAGAAAGGTTCTAGGGATTACACAAGTCTACTCCTAGCTCTAGAACATCTAGGTTATAACCTAAAAGCTAAGTCAGCTTAGCCCACAAAGGAAAACTTATTAAGTCTCTAGGTTTGAGTTATAAGGTTGAGACAATATGTGTTTGATGTGAGTAATGTTCGACCTTGTTATTGTTCATGATTTCATACCATATGTCACAAAACTATTTGTTACTGAAAATCCATTCTCCAAACGACCAGAAATTCAATGGTTGTAGAACCTAGGTATCTGACCTGAAAATGGTAATATCAAAGTGTGAATGTAGAAGTGTAAGAACGTAGCATAAAAGAACACATAACAAGTTATAGGAACCAACATAATATCAACAATAAACAAGTATATTCATAATAACATTATTTATTATAAGATTCAAATTACAAATTCAAAGTACATTAATACAAGTCTACTTATGTACATTAGCTAGGATCTTACAATAATACACCTTAACACAACTCAGCAAGCCATGAACTCCCTAGAAATCTCTGTTGTGTTGAGTTTTAGTCACTTTTCACAGGCTATTTTTCCCATGCAGTTAGTGGAAAATTGTTCATTTTGAGATATGTTCTGCATTGTTTATCATTATTAGCCTATGAATCACTACTGCATCAAACATTGAGTATATCTAGCAAATCATGCTAAATTATAACTTTTCAATTGGACTTATGTTGTTTTTTCCTTGTTTCGGGTAAATCAAATATTTATATGACAACTTGGTGCTACCGAAACCTATGTTAGTGGTACTAACATGACATAAAATTCTTATAGGGAAATTTAGAAATATTGTTTCTATCGAGAATGGAGTTGATGCTACCAAATCAAGGAATCATTGGTACCAACTCACCAACCAGAGAGAACCATTAACTAAGTGTAATTGTCTCAGTGCCACCAACTAGCTAGTCGATGGTACCAACTTCAGTACTTTAAATACATCAATACTCTCATAATGCAACTTGATGCTATTGACACATCTTTTGGTAGTATCGACACTCACCAACCAGAAAACACAAATAACTAAGTGTAATTATCTCAGTGCCACCAACTAGCCAGTAGATGGTACCAACTTCAGCACTTCAAATACATAAGAACTCACATAAAGCAATTTGATGATATCAGCACATCTTTTGGTAGTATCGACATAGTCTGAGGGTTTCGTTTCAGTCGGCAACTCGATGCCACCAACATCTTGTCAATGGTAAAGACTTTATGCAATTAGTGTAGATTGAAATTTACATCAGATCACAAGGCTTTGACTTAATGATGGCCAAATCCCAACTTATGACCTAAATGGAGTTTGTCCAAAGGGGAATATCACATTATATCTCATTGTAGTAAAGCACAAAACTGGGAGAGGAGGAGATGAAGAACCACATCCCTGGGGAATCCATTAATTCATGATTATAGGCATTCAATTTAGATTTAACTCTTGCTCTTAGTTCTAAAACAACCAGCCAACCATTTTTTTAGACTGAGCTTATTAATTTATATTTAGTGGTTGTCTCTAAAAAATGTTTTCCCTGAGTTCCATACTCGAGCCTTGTAGGCCTATATTATATGACGTGTACACTTGCATTTTGCACGCATAGTTTTTCCATGCCAAGTTTTTAGCACCATTACTAGGGAAACAACAACATCGGCACAATGAGTGTTGCGGTCAGTCAATCTAGGGCAATTGTTTTTCTTTTACTTACTTCTACTCTTTTCTTTGAACAAGAGAATAATTGAAAATTTGTTTCTTTTGTCAATTCATTAGTAGTTGGTATCTCACATTGCTATTTCACATTTTCATGTACCTATACATGGTTCATACTCAAACTAGGGATTATAGGGAATCTACTCAACTGAGTACAAGTCAGGAGGATATTTTGCATGAGGCATGAAAGTTTTGGACTTGAGCTAAGAAGCTCATTTAAACTCCACCACCATAGGTAGAGCAGGCACAAGAAATGGAGATGAACCCAAATGGTGAAGAACATGTTGAGGAAGAGATCGAGGAATAGACAATCAAGGAGAAGATAAAGGAATCTTCAATCACAACTCAATTAGGGCCCATCAAATGTCAAGCAGTTAATGTCAACTTCTAAAAGATAGAATGCAAATTGGTAGCACTAATCAAATCACGTCATTCCATGAACCAATCATGGAGGACCCGATGGCGCACATAAAAGACTTTGTAGTTACTTGTGATATGATGAAGCTAGACAAGGTTATAGACATTATTATTTATATAAAACTAATATCATACTCTTTTTCAGATAAATTTAAAGTGTGGTTCCTCAGTCTACCACTAGAGTCCATAAAAGCCTGGAAATAGATGATAGATATGTTCTTTGAGCAATATTTGCCACCATAGAAGATGAATGAACTTGTGAGGAAAATCCATAACTCTAAGAAACATCCAGAGGAGTCATATTCAAAAGTGTGTGAGATATTTTAGAATATGATCATGAAGGCCCCTCATCATGGTATTGATATGTATGGACAGGTAAAACAATTTTACTATGGTCTACAGAAAGGGGAAAGGACTACTCTTGACAATGTTGTGATAGGATTCTTTCTAAACAATAAGGCTACAAGGTGTCACAAGATCTTGGAAAACATGGCCAAGAACCAATCATGGGGAGAGGAGAGAGAAGGGCCAACAACAATCAAGAGTGATATGGAATCGAACAAGATCACATAATTTAAGGATTAGATGAAGAGTTTTCGAAGGAAGTTGGAGCACAAATCTGGCACCTCATTTGGAGGTGAAGAGGAGGAGTTCATCTTTACACGCCATCGGAACAACAGGGAGAAATGAGTACTCATGGAGGAGGGAACCAAAATTCTCATGGAAAGATACTAAGAATTTTTAGTAGAATCCATCACAAGCTCAGCAACCCAAATAGCTGCAAGGCAACATTATAAAGAAATATGGTGGAAGAGTAGGCAGGGGAAACAAAATTGTAACTTCCATATTGCTCTTATAACAGTAGATTGTGTCAACAACAATATAATTGAAAGAATGGTTTCAAGGTAACCTGGTCTTGGAGCAAGTCCAATGACAATTCCCTTGATTAGTGTGTGGCTTTCTTCAAGTCACACTCAGACATAGTCTGCACTGACTCCTGGTTGATCACCAAGGTCATCATCTTGATGTTGTCCAACTAGTAGCAAGCAACAAACTCCTCACTTCTGTAGTAGTCTACAACAAACTCCTCACTTATGCAGTAGTCCACACGGACCACCGGGAACTCCTATCATTCTAGGTGAATAGATAGGAAGGAGTTGTCCCCTTCTAGTTGTTTTACTATCACCAACTTACTCTCCATAATTTTTCTCCTTTGCTATTCCTCCCTTTATCATACTTGCTTGGGTTCTCTTGGTTACCACAACCAGAGAAGATAACAACTGCCAAAGACAATTGATGTGTCTGAGAAGCCCTCAATACCCCTCTATTCATAGGAGCGACAAGGTCAAGGTTTCTAGTCTGTACGGGAGTTGAAGGGGATTGATGTTCATGAATTTTTGCAACCTACACTAGTACATAACCAGGCTTTAGTGTTGGTTATTTAAGGCCTTTAGTGTCGGTTTTTAATCGAAACCTATGTGGGCACCGCTAAAACCCAATTGTTACGCGTCGGTTCTCAAACCGACGCCACAACCCTTCACGCACCACCGAAAACACGCCAGTAGGGGGTATAGGTGTTGGTTATTAGCTTTGAAACCGATGCCATATACCTTCGCGCCATAGAAAGGGCACCATCTGGGGCACTATCGACGTCATTTTATTAGTGATAACCGACGCCATCTCACCCGTTTCCACGGCCGTGCTGGCTAGCACGACCGTGGTGTCTGGTTCGCTGCCACGACCGTGCTGGACAGCACAGCCGTGGTGTCTGGCCCACTGCCACGACCGTGCTGGCCGGCACGGTCGTGGTGTCTGGCCTCATTAGGGAAATCAACGTCAGTTACTAGTAGGGAAACTGACGCTAGAACCATCAGCGTCAGTTTATTATGATAACTGACGCCACATCACATGCATTAGGCGTCGATTATTATTATTTATCTGACATTGTAACCATTTGTCATTGGTTTTATACAAATAACTGACGCCTATTTTATTTTTTATTTTCTTATCAGTCTGCCGGCCTGCTGTGGCTGGTCGCAGGATGAGAAACATGTAGTTTAGTTATGAACTGTAGGTTTTACGACATCCATTGATATCAGCCAACAACAGGCCACAAACATGCAAAACTAACAACATTAATTTTCACACATTTAACAACCTACAGTTCCATCTGATTTTTCACATATGTAGAAACATTCATGTAGAAATTTGTAGTTCCATTCATTTTCACATTCACACATGTAGAAACATTCATATAGCAGCCGACAGTTTCATTCATTTTCACATTCACACATGTATAAACATTCAGACATATGTAGAAACATTCAGACATGTAGAAACATTCACACATATTATAATTCAGAAATTCATTAAAAAAATATCATTCTTTAGTAATTATTTTCTATCAACATCCCAATTATATGTTAAAACCCCCACTACTTGTATGGTTGCTGCCCATTCTTCTCTTACATCATTTAATTCTTTCGTCGTATAGGGAGCATGTACATCTGATAAGGTCTCTCCTGTATTGTGGTCAGTTTTAAACACCTACAAAGAGAATGATGTATATATATAGTTAATAATATATAAATAAGATTGATATATTTCATATTATCTAATAAGACTATATATAATACCTCAGGAATGGTATGGATGTCCACTGCGGAATATTTGACAATCATGTGCATAAATCGCATCACATAGTATGCACATGCCCATCCGTTGTGCACACTATAAATTAAAACATACAAAATATTAAAAAATACAACTAATTAAGCATTGTTCACATAAATAATATATTCATTGCAGTTGGGAACTTACTTCCATATTTTTCCAAATTATTTTCTGGTTCTTTTTCCTGCGGACCTTTCCTCCAGCCTTTTTGAACTCATCTAAACCCCTACATGTTAATGTAACATATTACATTGCATAAATAAATAGTAATGTAATAACATATGTTAATGGATATGAAAATGAAATATTTTTCACCGGAATAATGTCATTTTCATTTTGTGTCCATATTTTGAATTCAATTTAGTCCCCTTAGGATATAGATAATAGACAGTGAATGTATCGGGGACAATAACTAGTAACTCCCAATGTTTACCACTAGAGGTAAAAAAGTTAAAAATCAATAACTCAAAATCCACAATAAAAATGTAATTTTCTTAAGTCCAAATTATAAGCACAGTAAACTTACTCCACATTGAATGCAGCTATTATCACCATCTTCTTATTTTGAGCAAAATTTGTAAAAGCATCACAACAGTATTGTTGAACTGACAGAGGGTCTTTAGCTACTAGACTAATCAAAGATGGAATAAAAAATCCTACATGTTCGAATGAAAAATCTGCACATATCTTGTCTAAGTAGCTGCAAAACATGTATTACACATGCATTAATAAATAAGAAACCAGATCACCAGATCCTACACAAGGTATATGGATGTATAAAGAAGATCTCACCTTATCCATAGCTCTATCACAGATGTATCCATCCAATCATATCAAAAAAACTCCAAAATATCTTGTATAAATAGGTTGCTTTCGTATGATTGACCTGCAACATCCACATCTGTAAAAACAGTTATAGGGCAATTTATATCATGTTCGCCTAGCCATATTGCCATACCCCTACAGTTAGGACCTAACGGGATAGGTAGGTCTTGTGGAACCCAACTTGGTAATGTAGGAGGTGGAGGTGGAGGCCTAGATGCTCTGGGTGTCTTCTTTTTAACCTGTATATATATATATCATTTCAGATCAACTGACATCATATACACACACTATCAATTTAACATAATGTAAATTTACCATGTAGTTTTAGTATAGAGGACATCCACTTTTAGCCACAATATCACTCCGCCTTCTGCCTCACCAAGTGTTTCACAATCTCGGTGGGCATATGGCAATGGATGATCCATCCAGTTGGGGAATATATGTAGTGGGCTCACACGAACCCAACCAGTTGGTAATGGAGACCCATGAAACATTTCCCCTGGTAGGGATGGGTAAGCCGATGCCTATGCAACAAAAAATTCTTTACTTTTTAGATGACATGGCTTCAACCCTACAATTTTTTGTGTAAGAAATGTTAAATACATATATACATATCATCTTGAAAACATATCATCTTGAAAAGACAAGTTATTATGTCATAAAAATACTTACTGTGGATGTGCTAGGTGGTGGGTCTACAATATTACTCCCAACCTCTGTAGTAGGAGTAGAGTGGGACGCCATAGGTACTGTCTATTGAGTGGCACTCTGATATGCCTGCCACTTGCTCAGTGCTTCTTTGAGCTTCCTATCAACTATCTTATCTACCTATACATGGATAAAAGAAACGTTAGCTTCTGATTATTGAATTCTCTTTTACAGTAACATTATAAAGAATGAATAGGTTACCTATTCTTGTGAAAGTCTAGCTTTTGGGACATGTTTGTGCTGGGATGGCCCAAAGAACAGTTTGATGCCCACACCAGCTCCTGCAGCCCTAACGTCCAGGATGCTCTAGGTTACCCAAAGCAACTGTCAATTCATCCCTTGTGCCCTCAGGGATGAACTTTCCTTGTTTTCTCAACTCGTGCAGCTCCCGCTAATCACCAAAACAAAAATTTGTAATTAAGTAAGCACCACAAATAATCAATATTTGAACGATTGCTGTAAGAGTTGTATTTTACCATTTTTGCATCCGCCTTAGCAGTTGGGAGCTTCCTTAGTTCTCCCTTCTTATTTTGCCTCCCAACTATCCAGACATCATGGTGAGGCAGAGGTGTGCTACCTATAGTAGAGGACTCCTGAGTAGCAGCAGACTGAGAAGTAGCCTCAGACTGTAGTCTTTGGCGAATGTTGCATACCCCTTTGGACCCATTGTGTGGTCATGCACATTTAGAGTACGCCTTACTTTTTGCGCCTCACTGAGGGCCTAGTTAGTATGCACATTAATGATTTTGTTAGTAACACTAAATGTTAATCTTGAATAGGTGAATACAACGTATATTAATTAAATTGGGGGTGATGCCTAATACCTTGAATTCATCAGTTTGTCTTGAAGCAACAAATGCATCCCATCTTCTTGGTCTAGGAAGTTCCACTATTCTGTGGCTGTCTTCTTCCTCTTGTCACCTTCTTTTATGTATTCTCGAGTGAGATTTGTCCTATAGTTCCTAAGGACTCTCCCACAACATTGCATCACACATTTACGATGAAGCTTTTCATCCAATTCAAATATACTCTACAAAATAGAATTGTTATTAACTAGTATCCAAAAAATTAGTAATCTAACAAATAGAATTCCAAATTAATAATAACTCATGCATAAATCCTTCTATATTACATATTTCTTCCCCTTAGGAACTTTATGCCAAGAATCTATCTTACAATCGTAATGGCTATGAGTAGCATACCCAAGATATGAAACAAACGAATTGCGATTCACTCGAATTACATTTCCTGTATTATCAAAATCCACAAAAAGTTTGGGTCCATTGCCCCTTTGCGCTATTAACTTCTTCATCATAGTGATGCCCCTTCTCTTGTCAAATTTTTGGTGCTGCTCATCAAGTGCCTCAAGTGCTTCAGAGGGTACATTTGCATCATCAACCTAAAATTTGACAAAATAAACACACTTACATGATATAACTAGAAATGGACATATAGATATAAATATATGATATATATTTTTAAAACTTACATTGTGAGGCGGCGCATTGATGTCCTCACCCGCACGGTAATCATCAGCATGGTCATCAGGAGAATTCTCAGCCATCTTAAAGTTCACATTCACATTGTGAAGTACACAATGTAAATTAATTCATATTGTAAAGCTCACATTGTAAAGTTCACATTCACATTGTAAAGTAATTCACATTGTAAAGTTCACATTCACATTGTAAAGTAATTAACAGTGTAAAGTTCACATTGTAAAGTAATTCAAATTGTAAAGCTCACATTGTAAAGTTCACATTCACATTGTAAAGTAATTCACATTGTAAAATTCACATTGTAAAGTTCACATTCACATTGTAAAGTAATTCACATTGTACAGTTCACATTCAGAAAAATAAAACTTATAAAAAATATAAACATGCCTCTAATATTATGACTTTTTATCAATTAACAATCCTTCATTGTGATCTCCACGCACATATAAGTCATCATTAGCTTCAATATTTGCTGGTGTTGGCAACCCAACTGAGAATGGACTGGAGTCATCATACTTATCATAGTACTCTTCTTCATCTATAGGATCTTCAATGAACTGTCTTTTACCATGAAGAACAACAGACCATTTATCATTTACAGGATCATCGATATAAAATACTTGTTTCGCATGTGATGCCAATATGAATGGTTCACCCTTCTCGCCAATGTTTTCAAAGTTCACTAAAGTGAAACCCAATTCATCCACTATAACTCCTTTGGTGTTATCAACCCAATTACATTTGAAGAGCGGAATTCAGAAATCTATGTAGTCAAACTCCCATATGTGTTCAATAACACCGTAATATGGCATTTTAGCTTCATGAGGACTCTTATCCTTTGCACTTGCAAAAAATATAGTCGACGCTTGAAGGGTGACCTCATTGTTTTGGACGACACTCTTATCATCTTGGCGCTTTGTGTAATATGTGAATCCATTAATGGCATACCCTTCATAAGACATAATATTCAATTTTGGTTTAAAGGCGAGGCATTTTATAGTTTCAGTAATATCATCTCGTGTTTGAGCTACACAGACTGTTGAAAAAGAAACAAAGTCTGGTGATTGCAAACCTTACATGCTTTGGCAATATAGATCGAATTGCCACATGCAATATGTGTTGCATTAGAGTTTGACAATCATGAGATTTAATACCTATCGACTTCAGATCTTTCATTGATACCAATCTATAAATGTTGGATGAGTAACCCTGTGGCACCTTAACATTTACCAAACATTCAAAAAAAGCTTCCTTCTCCTTTGTAGACAATGTGTAACCAGCGGGAGGTAAGTATGTTCTCCGATTTCCCATTTCACGTAATTGTATTAATTCTGACCTTATTCCCATTTCGCATAGGTCCAGTCTGGATTTTATCCCATCTTTAGTCTTACATTGTATATTCAACAAAGTACCAATGACACTATCACAGACATTTTCCTCAACATGCATGACATCGATATAATGTCTGACTATCAAAGAACTCCAATAAGGAAGATCCCAGAATATTAACTTCTTCTTGAATAAAGATTTTTCACTCCGTGTGGCCATAGTACATTGTGATCTCTTACCAAATTCATTGACAAAATCTTTTACTCATTCATAAACAACCTCCCCTTGTATAGGTTTAGTTGCGCTCCGTTCCTCATTCAATCCATTGAATGCTTTGCGCTTCCTATGATACGGATGGAATTTTGTAAGAAACCTTCGATGACTGAGATATACAGTCTTACCGCCATGTTTTAGTCTTGTTGAATCAGTGTTCTCTTCACATATAGGACACGCTTTAGCTCATTTGACACTATATCCAGACAAATTCCCATATGCTGGAAAGTCATTAATAGTGCAAAACAACATAGCATGCAAACGAAATGTCTCTCATTGTGAAGCATCACAGGTCATCACACCTTCACCCAGAGTTTCTTTAAGTCATCAATCAGAGGTTCAAGATAAACATCGATATCATTTCCAGGTTGTTTAGGCCCGATATCAACAACGAAAGTATTACATACTTATTTTTCATACACATCCAGGGAGGAAGATTGTATATAATAAGCATGACTGGCCAAGTGCAATGTTGGCTGCTCAATGTCCTATATGGATTCATCCCATCTGTACAAAGCCTAAGTCTTAGATTCCTGACTTCTTCACCGAATTCAGGATACAATAGATTAATCTTCTTCCGCTGTGGGGAATCAGACGCATGTCATAGGATCCCATCATTATTTTTCTTAACATAAGCATGCCACCTCAAATTCTTTGCATCTATCAGATTGGAAAACAAGCGTTGAAACTGTGATATTATAGGTAGATACCACATCACCTTGGAAGAAGAACCAGTTTTGGACACCCCCGAAGTCATCAATTTATACCGTGACGCGCCACATTTTGGACAATCTTTCAAATCCATGTAGTCCTTTTGAAATAATACACAATCATTCGGGCATGCGTGTATCTTCTTTGCATCCATTCCCATTGGGAACAACAATTTCTTTACCTGGTATGTTGAGATTGGCAGCTCGTTTCCTTCAGGAAGCATTTCTTTCAACAAAGACAACAATGACGTGAAGCTTTTGTCGCTCCATCTATTATTAGCTTTCAGCTTATACAATCTCAACACAGCGCTAAGCTTCGTAAACTTAGTACAACCTGTGTATAATGATATCTCAGCATCATGCACAATGTTTCTAAAAATTCGAGGTGGATCGGTGTGCTCTACCCCACAAGTATCCAGCATCGCATCAACAGTGTCTACTGGAACTGTTGGTTCATTCACACCTACGTCATCAGAGGCAATTTCTTCTTCCACACAAGCACTGCAATCGACATCCACTGGTTTTGGGTTTGAAATCTCTCCATGTCGGTGTCATTCTGTATAGCCTTGTATAATCCCGTTGCACATGACATGATTTTTGATTTCGTCACCAGTGCTGACTTTCAAGTTGTTACCACATTGCCTACATAGACAGTAGAACCTATCTCCAGGTTGTTTCCTATGTTCCTCGGCAAATCTAATAAACTGGTCAAGACCAGATATAAACTCTAGGGTGCAGCGATTGCGAATGGACATCCATGATCTATCCATTCTATGATCAAAGAGAAAACAAGTATATATTACAACAAGATTAGGGGTCTAGGATTAGAGTTTTTGCATGGTTAAAACTTCAGGCCAACAAATACATGTATTGTCATTCTTATATATAACAAAGGTGTACCACCTATCCCATTCTCGAACACCTAATCTCACTAGTAAGTGTATAACGTGTACTGGATTTTCAAGAAATTTTCGACAGCATTTTGATGAGTGCATACTCATCATGGATTTCAATTACCTTTTTGGAACAATTTCACATCTTTTTACCCTAATATGAATCATAATGCACAATACTTCTTAGTTGATTCGATAATCAAGATTTTAACTAAATATCTTTCATTTAATGCAGGAAAACCAAGCAACTCCATGCATACGGTCTCAAGACCGTTTGGGTCCTTGCGGTCTCAAGACCGTTTGGGTCCACACGGTCCCAAGACCGTTTGGCGGAATACACGAAGAACGAACACAACCGATTGCCAAAGAAAGCCATGCGGTCCCAAGACCGTTTGGTCCCATGCGGTCCTAAGACCGTTTGGTCCCATACGGTCCCAAGACCATTTGGTCCCATGCGGTCCCAAGACCGTTTGGTCCCAAACGGTCCCAAGACCGTTTGGTCCCATGCGGTCCCAAGACCATTTGGTCCCATGCGGTCCCAAGACCGTTTGGTCCCATGCGGTCCCAAGACCGTTTGGTCCCGTGCGGTGCCCAAGACCGTTCGACGCGCGCGCAAGGACCGAGTGAAGAACTAAAGCCGTGCGATCACGCCTAAGCCAAACCGATCAAAGCAAGACCGTTTGGCGCTCAAACGACCTCCAAACTGTTTGATGCCCAAACGGTCTCAAGACCGTTTGGTGCCTAAGCGGTCTCAAGACCGTTTGGCACCCAAACGGTCTCCAGACCGTTTGGTGTCAGATCTGAAACTATAAATAGACCCCCAGGGTCCCCATTTGAAGCATCGGTTCCGGACGCCGAAAGGATGCCAGAGCACCACCCGATCAAGTTCCACTCCACCTACTACTGGCGTTGCGGCCAAGGAGGCCAAGAAGAGGAAGAAGACGGAGCAAGGAGCGCATCTTCCTCACCGGGCTGCGTCCACCCTCTGCACTGAGCTCATGGCGGATCTATCTTTCTCTCCTATCCTTCTTGTATCTCGCATCATGAGCGAGTAGTCCTCTTTCACTGGGGTGCGGGGACTATCCCCGCTGTCCATGCAAACAATGTTCTTTTGTTAAACATTCCATGGCAATGTATATAACTCTTCATTTTGTCGTTTATCGTTAAGCTTGTAGGTTGGTTATGTGCGTGTTTTCATCTTTGTGCTCCCTATGTTGCGATAACTTCAATGCATGGGTTCCTATGTTGCGATAACTTCAAGGCATGGGTTGGAATGTCGTTTAGCATGTTTGACCCCTTGACGATAACTTCCGATAGGTTCCTTGAGGTCGTAAGTGTATGATCCGCGAGGGGACGAGCCATCTAGCCTTCAGTGACGCTTCTGTGCGCCTAACGCCTGTATAGGGGGTTCACAACCTTAGTTGGATTTTGTATCATCTTGCTAAACGTCGATGTTTGCTCGCATGTCACCTTCTTGCTTGTTTATCGATTAACGCGGCTGACTCCCAAACTAGAAATAGGATGGGATTTCATCGAGGTCGTAAGTGTATGATCCGTGAGGGGATGAGCCATCTAGCCTTCGGTGGCGCTTCTGTGCGCCTAACGCCCGTATGGGGGGGTTCACAACCTCCGTGGATTTCTGTATCTTCAGAGCCGTAAGACATGTGATCCGGATGGCGATGAGAAATCGGCTGCCTATGGTGATGCTTACGCGGACCTAATGCCCGTATGGGGGGTTCTGTAGCAGCTCTACTTGGAGTGTTATATCGTGCCTGGATTGTTTGCATTAGAGTATGTTTGTGTGTGTAGCGGTGGTCAAACCCGGTACCATCCCAGCGATTCCATATCATTGATCTAAACCCATCTTTCATTCCACATTTACTTTCTTGCAATTAGTTTAATCAAACCCAAATCAACCTATCGTTCTAAATATATGTCTTACTTAAGCTAGATCTAACTGACAAAGATTCTTAAAAACGTTGTCCTTTGGGTTCGATCCTCAACTATACTGCGATAAGATCCGTCCGCTTGCGGGTGGTATTGTTGCACTTGGTTTTGGTAAAAGCTCGGGGATATAAACCCCGAGTGAATTTGTTAGTGCATTCAAAAAGCCACATCAAATTCTGGCGCCGTTGCCGGGGACAACGGAATCAGTCAGTCAAATCTAGTTCTTTTAAGACTAATCTAGGATTTTGTTTTCTTTTTTTGAAACTATCGCTCATCTATTTGATCTTTATTCTACTTCAAGGATCTCACTTTCAAACCTTTTCAAATTTCAGGTGCTCTTTGACGATTAGTGCATGCACCGTTCGGATAGTCTCGGACTGACTGCGAGCTTTGATCCCGAAATCGATAGAACCTTCTATCATCAGATCCGAGAGAATCAAGCCAGAATGGCGCAAGAAGAAGAAGTAGCCCGTAGGGTGGCTCAAGCCATCAATGCGCAGAGAGAAAGGTTCATGCAAGAAGCTAGAGCTGTGGTTCAACAGGAGATCTTAGCAGCGCAAGTAGCAGCGCAAGCAGCGGAACTTCAGAAAGATCTTAGAGAGTTCTCTATCCCAAAGGCCGCGAATGTCTATCATCCGGTGCAGCCTCCTCCCATCGAAGCTGCTAACTTTGAGAT
Organism: Alisma plantago-aquatica; assembly: GCA_963693085.1. Classification (NCBI taxonomy): domain Eukaryota; kingdom Viridiplantae; phylum Streptophyta; class Magnoliopsida; order Alismatales; family Alismataceae; genus Alisma; species Alisma plantago-aquatica. The sequence goes on along the minus strand of OY856410.1, from coordinate 725,471,323 downwards.
TAGGGCACATTGGATAACTCTGCTTCAAAACAACCCCTTCTACGGCAAGCAAGCTGAAGACAGCCAAGGCCATATTCTCAGATTCATTGACCTGTGTGCTATGACGAAGCAAAATGGAGTCTCCGATGATGCTATTCGACTCCGTCTTTTCAAGTACTCTCTGGCTGATAGGGCCATTAGTTGGTACAATTCACTACAGAGTGATGTACCCATCACCACCTGGGAGCAGCTCCAAAACGCCTTTCTGGAAAAGTTCTACCCCCCATCTCTTACATATGAAATCAGGGGACGAATCACAAATTTCACTCATGTCCCTGGAGAAACTCTTTCCGAAGCTTGGGATAGGTACAAGGAGCTCCTACGCAAATGCCCACACCATGGAATTCCTAAGAACCAGCTGATAGAGATATTCTACAGGGGTGTGGAAGATGATGTTAAGATGTTCCTTGACTCCTCGTCTGGAGGGAACTTCATGCGGCAAAGTTACGACAGCGCATGGAGAGTAGTCACCCTGGGAGCAGAAAATCAAGCCAACTGGGGTAGATCTGTTGGTAAAGGAGTCTTAAAGGTAGCTATGGCTGACGCTATCCCATAATACAAATCTATAGCTGAAACTTTGAAAGTCTTGGTTGCAAAGCAAGATCACATAGAATCATCCCTTGCTGCGATTGGAAGAGGACATTCTCCGACTAGGCAACCAGAACAAGTCAAGTCCACTTCTTTGTTTTGTGAAGCGTGCAAAGGCACTGACCATTCCACACTATCATGCAATGTTCTCTATGATGTTGTTTTAAGCAATGCCTGTGGACAAGGAGATAATTGCCAGATGGAAAATCTTAATGCTATTAACACCAACCCTGGGCAGAACTATTACAATCCGAATCAAAATAGGAATCACCCAGGCTTCCAGCACGGAAATCCTTCAGGAGCTATGAACTCGCATCAATTTGTTCCGAATAATCAACCAAGAGGCCCATCTGGGTATCAGTTTAACCAGCAACAGAACTTTGGGAATCAAGGAAACTTCACGGGAAACTTTCAGAACAGAAACTATAATAATTATCAGAATAACTCTCAGTATCAAAGCTTAAACCAACAACAGGGGAAAACAGGATCCATCCCTTCTGATGACAAGCTATCTACCATTGAAAAGTTATTGCAAACACAACAAATGATGATAGCCAATCAACAAGCCCAGCAGAAGGCTATTGAAACTCAACTAGCTCAACTTGCTGCTAGTATTAAGCCACAAGCTGGAGTCTTCGCCGGACAACCTGAGAACAACCCGAAACATCTGGAGCAGCTGAAGGTTATCACCACAAGATCAGGGAAAAGTTATTTGGATCCCCCAACAGAGACAACTGTGGTTATTTCTGACGAGAGTGAACCTATGACAAACCAAAACTTGACAGCACCGGAATTGCAATCAAAGGAAAGCAAGACTAATAAGGGAAGTTCTGAAAAAGTTGTCGATGAAGAAGTAGAGACACCTGAACCAGACATTCCTGTATATAAGCCTCGTGTTCCTTTCCCATCCCGACTGAGGGAAACAAAGCTTGACACTAGATTCATCAAATTCAAAGAGGCTATGAAGAAACTCCATGTTGATATACCATTCTTAGATGCTCTTAATGAGATACCAGCCTGGACCAAGTATCTAAAGTCGCTTCTCACCAAGAAGTTCATCACTGAAGAATATGAAATTATAAAATTGGCTGCAACCACATCAGATATCATACTAAGCAAGATTCCAAAGAAACAAAAAGATCCAGGATCCTTCGGAATCTCATGTCACATTGGTGACTCATCATGCAAGAAAGGATTGGCAGATCTTGGCGCAAGTATTTCTATTATGCCGCTCAGTCTATGCAAGAGACTAGGGTTCGAAAAATTGCTTCCAACTGCTATGACTATTCAACTTGCGGACAATTCAGTAAAAAGACCGTTAGGAATTCTCAAAGACATCCCGGTCAAGGTAGGCAAAGACGCATATGTCCCATGTGATTTTGTCATCATGAACATAAAAGAAGACACCAAATACCCTCTCATCTTCGGTCGCCCTTTCCTCGCCACTGCTAGAGCCCTTATCGATGTTGAAGCTGGAACTTTACTGCTCAGGTTAGGTAAAGAAACTCTAGAGTTCAAAGTTTTTGAAAGCATGAGAAGACCAAGTATACAGGAGGAGGTCTATCTGATAGATTGTGTTGAGCAGATGTCACAACTTACTCAAGAATATCACGAGTCATGCGATCCCTTGGAAACTTCTCTATACGACCTTTTTAATGATGAACCTATTGACCAACAAGATAAGGACTGCACCGAATCTCCCGAATCTTCTAAGGGAAATCCTGAAGCTACCTTTGAAGAATTAAAGGCTACCGAAACCCCAGAAGAAATCAGTGAAAAACCAGAACCTCCTGAAATGAAGCCCCTACCTGAAGGGCTGAAGTATATGTTTTTAGACGATCTCAAAGTTTGTCCTGTCATTATAAATTCTGGTTTGACGACCAAACAAGAAGAGCAACTTCTGGAGGTATTAAAGGATAGCAAGAAAGCCATAGGCTACAAAAAGAGTGACCTCACAGGAGTTAGCCAAGCGTTGTGCATGCACAGAATCCCCATGATGGAAGACCATAAGCCAACTATCGAGCATCAACGAAAGTTGAACCCGAATATGAAGGAAGTGGTCCGTCGTGAGATCATCAAACTCCTTACTGCTGGAATAATTTACCCGATATCAGACTCACCATGGGTGAGCCCAGTTCATGTTGTACCCAAGAAAGGAGGTACTACTGTTACAAGAAATGAAAACAATGAGCTCATCCCCACCCGAACAGTCATCGGGTGGCGGATGTGTATTGATTATAGAAAATTAAATAAGGCCACTCGGAAGGATCATTTTCCTATTCCCTTCCTCGATCAAGTTTTAGAAAGATTGGCCCATCAAGAATATTTCTGTTACCTGGACGGTTACTCTGGATTCTATCAAATCCCCATACATCCAGATGACCAAGAAAAAACAACTTTCACCTGTCCCTTCAGGACATATGCTTTTAAAAGAATGCCTTTTGGTCTGTGTAATGCCCCTGCAACTTTTCAATGTTGCATGACTGTCATTTTTGCAGGGCTTACTGAAACAGTTATGGAGGTTTTCATGGACGATTTTTCCGTATATGGTGACTCCTTTGATTCTTGTCTTCAGCATCTCTCCATGGTCCTCAAACGTTGTGAAGAAGCACATCTGGTGTTAAATTGGGAGAAATGCCACTTTATGGTAAAGGAAGGCATCGTCTTGGGCCACAAGGTTAGTAACAAAGGAATCGAATTTGATAAGGCCAAGATAGAAGTCATCTCTAAACTGGAAATCCCCACAAATATAAAAGAAGTTCGCGCATTCCTTGGTCATGCGGGATTCTATAGAAGGTTTATACGAGACTTTTCCAAGATAACAAAGCCGACGACCAATTTACTTTTAAAAGATACAGATTTCAATTTCAATGTAGAATGCGTCAAAAGTTTTGACACGCTAAAGAAAGCCCTTACAACTACTCCTATCATTAGAGCTCCCGATTGGGACCACCCCTTTGAAATTATGTGTGATGCCAGTGATTACGCGGTGGGTGCAGTCTTAGGACAATGCATAGAGTAGAAACATTATGTTATCTATTATGCGTCGAAAACCCTCGACGAAGCTCAAAGGAACTATGCTACTACTGAAAAGGAACTTTTGGCAGTCATCTATGCCTTCGATAAATTCAGATCCTACCTTACTGGTTCGAAGGTAATAGTTTATACAGACCATGCTGCCATCCGTTACCTTATGGCAAAGAAGGATGCTAAGCCAAGACTGATCAGATGGATACTTCTTCTACAAGAATTTGACCTGGAAATAAGACATAAAAAGGGGACGGAAAATGTCGTGGCAGATCACCTGAGTCGCATCCACACTCTGGATGCTGAAGGGATTCCGATAAACGACTCTCTACCAGATGATCAGCTTATGAGGGTCTCAGGATTCGAACCATGGTATTCAGACTTAGTAAACTACCTTGCCGCCGGAGTCATCCATCCTCAATACACCGGGAACGCTCTGAAGAAATTTATGCATGATGTGAAGCATTACTATTGGGATGAACCATATCTTTTCAAACTCTATGCAGATGGATTGTATAGACGTTGTGTCGCCGAAGAAGAAGCCCATCCTATTTTGGAACAATGCCACTCAGGACCCGTGGGTGGGCATATGGGCTCTAAAAAGACTGCCTTAAAAGTTTTGCAATGTGGATTTTTCTGGCCAACTTTATCCAAGGACTGTTATGATTTTGTCATATCATGTGATAAGTGTCAAAGAGCCGGCAATATAACCAAGAGAGACGAAATGTCGTTGAATCTATGGCAAGAAGTCGAGATATTTGACGTCTGGGGAGTGGACTATATGGGGCCATTCCCATCTTCTAATGGATTTTCTTACATCCTAGTGGCGGTGGACTACGTCTCCAAATGGGTTGAAGCTATACCAACCGTCACTAGTGATTCTAAACCAGTCATCAAACATTTCAAAGATATTATCTTCCCACGGTTTGGAGTGCCGAGAACAGTGATATCTGACGGAGGCTCTCACTTCATTGAACGAAGCTTTGAAGCTCTTCTAAGAAAATATGGTGTCTCACACAAGGTAGCTTCTCCTTACCATCCACAAACTAGTGGACAGGTAGAGGTCTCTAATCGACAACTAAAGGCTATCCTTGAGAAAACCGTTGGACGAAATCGAAAAGACTGGTCAACAAAAATCAACGACGCCTTATGGGCCTACCGAACCGCTTATAAGACTCCCCTTGGGACTACACCTTTTCGATTGATATATGGAAAGGGTTGCCACCTGCCAGTCGAACTCGAACATAAGGCACGATGGGCAATTAAACAAATAAACCTTGATATGAAACAAGTGGGTCAAGCCAGAATTCTGCAAATCCATGAGCTGGATGAACTCAAAATGACAGCCTATGAGAATGCACGAATCTACAAAGAACGTACAAAACTCTGGCATGATGGACATCTGAAACAAAAAGACATACGAGTAGGAGACCAAGTTCTAGTTTTCAACTCCAGATTAAAATTGTTCCCGGGAAAACTCCGCTCACGTTGGTGTGGACCTTACATCGTCAAAAGCATCTCTCCCCATGGTGCTTTCTCTTTATAGAGCGACGGGTCTGGCGAATTTATAGCAAATGGTCACCGCTTGAAAAGATAATTCACACCAACTGACAAAGGCACCAAAATAATGTTGGAATTCAACAATCCAAAGGACCCACCATAATTCCGAAGAACTCTGTCGATCCATCGACATAAAACAAAGGCGCTTGTCGGGAGGCAACCCGACCAATAAATCTGTTTTACTTTTCCTTTCCCAATTTTGTTTTATAGTTAACTTTCTTAAATAAAATTTGCCTTATGGATTGTTTTTTCTTTCAGGACACGAGATCGGATTGGTGCTGATCAGAACGAATTCATTCTCGGCAGTCATACCTGGTGTCTCCTTTCCCCTCCATCTTGAATTTAGGGTTTGCTCGAGGACGAGCAAATCTCTAAGTTCGGGGTGGAGGGTGGGTGGTATGTATTCCACTTCCACATACACACCCTCTTTTCATACTCAATATGTCTCTATCATAAAAATTTTCAAGATTTTGAACGGATACCTGATGAAATCTTGGCTTTTGATCAATAAAAGTGTAACTAACTTTTTGTTATGCATCTTTTATCATAATATCCTCCTTATTCAAAGCAAATCCTCAAGAGGACTGACTTTTGAAACTTGCCTGAAATCATCCTGTGAAACTTATGATTCCTAACATCATAATTCTTTTTATATAATAATAAGTATCTGTCAAACTGATAGGGATCAAACACGTCGCGCTTCCTAACTGACTAGTGGAACAATGGCTCAGAAACCCCACCGGATCTGCATCAAGTCATTATTTGAGCAGAGTATGACAAAGAGAATAACCCAGTTTTGAATTGTAAATCAAAGTTGCATCCTGATCTGAACTCTCTTCTACACTTCTTCTATCATCTTCGTATCTCTCCATCCATCATTACCACCAAAATAGCCAAACTTGTGCCAAACCCTAAGTTCGGGGTGGCACACCACTTCCCCATATCCGCTTCTTCCATACCCCTTCCAATAAATAGGGGTGTACCACCAAAAATGCAATCTCGAGTCGAATAGAGGAGAGATCTGCAATAAAAAGATGCCAAAGTGCACACAAAAATAATTGCAATCTCGAGTCGAATAGAGGAGAGATCTGCAACAAAAGATGCCATAGCGCACATAAAAAATATGCAATAAATGAAATTGCAAAACAAATAAAAATCTCGAGTCGAATAGAGGAGAGATTTATTTCTTCTTTCCATACCACCTTTCACTCCTTTTTCTTCCTACGGGCACAATACATGCCCTACCATCCTGAACTACACCAGTGTCAGATCAAATGCATACTTGTTGATTCTGCGGGTATCTCAGAACTCCTACAACACTCTTTGACATGCTTGGTGTTGGAAAAAGTGGGGAGGAAGCGTTATTGGGAAACGAACTCAGGAACGAAGCTATGGAAATACGTGTTGTGTGGTCCCAGGAAGTTATGGTACTCATTCATACTGAGCAGAAAGAAAACATTTATGATGTGAAGATGAAGAAATCACACGGATCAAAAGTATTTCATTAGGCAACAGTTTCAAACTTTTTTTTACTCGAGGACGAGCAACGATTTAAGTTTGGGGTGTTTTGATGAGTGCATACTCATCATGGATTTCAATTACCTTCTTGGAACAATTTCACATCTTTTTACCCTAATATGAATCATAATGCACAATACTTCTTAGTTGATTCAATAATCAAGATTTTAACTAAATATCTTTCATTTAATGCAGGAAAACCAAGCAACTCCATGCATACGGTCTCAAGACCGTTTGGGTCCTTGCGGTCTCAAGACCGTTTGGGTCCACACGGTCCCAAGACCGTTTGGTGGAATACACGAAGAACGAATAAAGAAACCGATTGCCAAAGAAAGCCATGCGGTCCCAAGACCGTTTGGTCCCCTGCGGTCCCAAGACCGTTTGGTCCCATACGGTCCCAAGACCGTTTGGTCCCATGCGGTCCCAAGACTGTTTGGTCCCAAACGGTCTCAAGACCGTTTGGTCCCATGCGGTCCCAAGACCATTTGGTCCCATGCGGTCCCAAGACCGTTTGGTCCCATGCGGTCCCAAGACCGTTTGGTCTCGCGCGGGCCCAAACCGTTCAACGCGCGTGCAAGGACCGAGTGAAGAACTAAAGCCGTGCGATCACGCCTAAGCCAAACCGATCAAAGCAAGACCGTTTGGCGCTCAAACGACCTCCAAACCGTTTGATGCCAAACGGTCTCAAGACCGTTTGGTGCCTAAGCGGTCTCAAGACCGTTTGGTGCCCAAACGGTCTCCATACCGTTTGGCGTCAGATCTGAAACTATAAATAGACCCCCAGGGTCCCCATTTGAAGCAACGGTTCCGGACGCCGAAAGGCTGTCAGAGCACCACCCGATCAAGTTCCACTCCACCTACTGCTGGCGTTGCAGCCAAGGAGGCCAAGAAGAGGAAGAAGACGGAGCAAGGAGCGCATCTTCCTCACCGGGCTGCGTCCACCCTCTGCACCGAGCTCATGGCGGATCTATCTTTCTCTCCTATCCTTCTTGTATCTCGCATCATGAGCGAGTAGTCCTCTTTCGCTGGGGTGCGGGGACTAGCCCCGCTGCCCATGCAAACAATGTTCTTTTGTTAAACTTTCCATGTCAATGTATATAACTCTTCATTTTGTCGTTTATAGTTAAGCTTGTAGGTTGGTTATGTGCATGTTTTCATCTTTGTGCTCCCTATGTTGTGATAACTTCAATGCGTGGGTTCCTATGTTGCGATAACTTCAAGGCATGGGTTGGAATGTCGTTTAGCATGTTTGACCCCTTGATGATAACTTCCGATGGGTTCCTTGAGGTCGTAAGTGTATGATCCGCGAGGGGACGAGCCATCTTGCCTTCAGTGACGCTTCTGTGCACCTAACTCCTGTATAGGGGGTTCACAACCTTAGTTGGATTTTGTATCATCTTACTAAACGTCGATGTTTGCTCACATGTCACCTTCTTGCTTGTTTATCGGTTAACGCGGCTGACTCCCAAACTAGAAATAGGATGGGATTTCATCGAGGTCGTAAGTGTATGATCCGCGAGGGGACGAGCCATCTAGCCTTCGGTGACGCTTCTGTGCGCCTAACGCCCGTATGGGGGGTTCACAACCTCCATGGATTTCTGTATCTTCAGAGCCGTAAGACATGTGATCCGGATGGCGATGAGAAATCGGCTGCCTATGGTGATGCTTACGCGGACCTAACGCCCGTATGGGGGGTTCTGCAGTAGCTCTACTTGGAGTGTTATATCGTGCCTGGATTGTTTGCATTAGAGTATTTTTGTGTGTGTAGCGGTGGTCAAACCCAGTACCATCCCAGCGATTCCATATCATTGATCTAAACCCATCTTTCATTCCGCATTTAGTTTCTTGCAATTAGTTTAATAAAACCCAAATCAACCTATCATTCTAAATATTAGTCTTACTTAAGCTAGATCTAACTGACAAAGATTCTTAAAAACGTTGTGCTTTGGGTTCGATCCTCAACTATACTGCGATAAGATCCGTCCGCTTGCGGGTGGTATTGTTGCACTTGGTTTTGGTAAAAGCTCGGGGATATAAACCCCGAGTGAATTTGTTAGTGCATTCAAAAAGCCACATCACATTTCCCCTCTGTTCTCCAAGTACATATGTACTTAGAGAACAAACAGGGAAATGCTGCCGAAATTTTCTTGAAAACTAAATACACAGTATACACTTACATCCTAAGTGATATTAGGTGTTCAAGAACAGTCCCAAACCGGGGAGTATCCAAGATTTACTCCTAATGAGTAAATCCTGGACAGGTTTCTAGGCCAGAAAATACATGTGTTGTCATTCTTATATATAATAAATTTGTACCACCTATCCCATTCTTGAACACCTAATCCCACAAGTAAGTGTATAATGTGTATTGAGTTTTCAAGAAAATTTTGGCAGCATTTCCCAACTGTTCTACCAGTACATATGTACTTAGAGAACAAATGGGGAAATGCTGCCGACATTTTCTTGAAAAACTAAATACACATTATACACTTACATCCTAAGTGAGATTAGGTGTTCAAGAACAATACCAAACCGGGGACTATCTAAAATTTACTCCTAATGAGTAAATCTTAGATGGGTTTCTAGGCCAACAAATACATGTGTTGTCATTCTTATGAACAGTAAAAAACCCTGATTCCATATATCAAAGATTTGAATCAAAATGGAGCCTAATGGAACATTGGGAGAGTGAGAATATTATACCTCACTTGAAGGCTGAAGAAGAAATATATGCAAATCAACAGCAAGTCAACAACACCTGCAAAAACACAAATACACGATTCAATTTTGTTATAATGTATTAATTAGGGGTCACATAATTAATTTAGAAATAGAAGAACCACATGTGAGTTAATTTTGAGTCATCAATGTATCTTTAAAATGCATGTTTCAAGGTTCAAAGCACATAATCAAATCAAATTAGGATGCTAGAATGGACAAGTTTGAATCTTATTTCAACATGCATCAAATTAGGATATCGAATTAGGTCAAGCATGAGGATTAGAAACACAAATTAGGATATGGAATGTTCATGATCTAGATAATCATTACACACAAATTCAGGTATCCTATTGAGCAATATAGTACAAAATCATCAAAATAATCAGTACACACATAATTAAGTAATATAGAACAAAATCAGCCACCACGGCCGTGCTATGCAGCACGGACGTGCTACCACCACGGCCGTGCCAACCTGCGATTTCACAACATGGTGGAGAAGAGGAGGAAAAGGGTACCAGGAGCAGCGAGCAGGAGAGAGGGCGGCGGCGGCGAGCGAGAGGGTGGGTGGCCAGAGCAGCAACAAAAGAAAGGGTGGCGGCGGTGAGTGGGTGACCAGGAGCAAAGACCTAGCAGGCAGCTGGCGGCGGCGAGGAGAGCACCGAAGCAGCTACCGGCGGGGGCAGCAGCGAGGAGAGGAGAGGAGCAGTGAGCGGCGGCAGCACTGAGCGGCAGTGAAAAGAGAAGCAATGAGCGGCGACGAGCAAGAAATCACCAGACCTAACTGAAGAATCATGAATGAAACAGAGAAAGGGGAAGAGTTGCTCGTGCGGGTGTTGTTAAGTTAAACATAAGCATCGATTGTTTAAATAACCGACGCTAAATCCTAACAACGTCGATTTCCATAAACAAACTGACGCAATAGGGGTGTAAAAATTTTGTAAAAATTTTGGCGCGGCCAGCGCGGGAAAACAAAATTGGCGTCGGTTTTAGGAATACAACAGACGATAAAAATGTCCCGCACAAAAAATCTTTAGTCGTCGGTTATTTATTTAATAACCGACGATGTACGTTAAATTTTTGAGGTAATTCTTTTCGTTTGATAAATTGGATTTGGTGGGTGTTTTTAGGCATTGGTTGTTTATTTTGGAACCGACACTAAATAAAAAATGATACCCGTGTCTGGCCACTCCTATCTGATATATGTCGGTTTGTGTTTTAAACCGACACTGTAGATTTTAGGCGTCGGTTCTTCGTTAATAATCGATGCCTGTAAAGTGACTTCATAAGCCATTTCTATAGTAGTTCTGCAATTTGTGAAATGAGGGTTCATAGGTGAATCGATCCATTAGCATGTGAGCTAGTCAGTTCAACCCTTGAACTCATCATTTCATCATGTTTCCCAATCACAATTGTATTGTAATTAATATCTGATTAATGCACAACATGATGTCAGCAATAATCCTTGATCCAATTGAATTGATCAATGAATAGGGAGGTTCATTCCATGAACTGGTCATTTAAGACCTTGAGATGATTGGTTCACTGAGTGAATCAGTTGATTCATGCCATAATTTAACTAATATTCAGCCAATGTAATTTCCAAGCAACCTGACACTCTAACCGATCGGTTCAACACTTGAATGGGTCAGTTCAGAGTTCAGTCTATCAATTGTTATTTAAATTGAATACCTAAACACTATTAATCAAGTTAAACATCATTCACGGATAAACTTCTATTCTAGGTGCATCCTATGTGTGTGACCCTATAGGTTCCAAGTCACGTTGGCAGTGAATTTCCATAACTAATTTATGACATCATAAGCAATGAGTGGTATCTAGTAACACATCATTGCTATCCAAGTAATTAGAAAGTTGGAGAACAACTTCAACCTACAATATGTGATTTGTGTTACAGTGCTTGTGTAGTTCCTTTGTCTCTGATATCCAGATTGAACTTGAGGCATGGAATCATCATCCTCTTCAACATTCAATACATGTTCCTTGAGCTAGACAAGACTGTCTGAGATATATGTAAACTTATTATCACATATTGAATCACATGAGAATGGCCATGCATTTCTCGATATCACTTATCAAGTGTCCAGGATATCATACTCCTGTAGGAGGGATGAATCCCATCTACATCATTGATTGTCATCCTCGTGTGCCATAGTGCACCCAACCATCACTACTATGGAAACCCTTGTTCAAGGTCACGATAAATGATGTCATAGTTCACCGAATGACATGGGATGAGTGTAATGATTTAGGTCTAAGAACCACAATCACTACTAACACTATAAGAGATGATTCTAATTACCAATCATGATTTCCATGTATCACTCTTAAGGTGGGTCGCTCTAATACACCATTCTCTAACAAGTATCTATGTGCTTGGTTTGATATCACATATCATGACTAATGAGATGCTCTCATCAACCAACACACACACTAGTCTTACATGTTATTGTTGTCTATTAGCCTTCTACAAAAACATCTGAATAGGAACATAACTAGAATATATGAACTCTTATAATACATATAATCTCATTGTCTAGATCCTAAACCTAAAGACATATCTCATCGAGTATCATCATTCTTCAGACATATATTGTGTTACATCATTATCTCATAACTAAATGAAATAGAATAAATGGGAAGATTGCCTTTATTATCAATCAAATCATTTAAATGTTATATCATTACAATCTTCATATGATTGGCTCTCCGGGCATACATACCAACAGACTCCCACTTGTACTTAGAGACAATCACCCATTAACTTAATCCCAAGTGATCTAACATGACCATCATGCTTCTTCTGTGAAAGTGCTTTTATAAAGGGGTTACCTACATGTCTCTCCATTAGTACTCTGCAAATCTTCACATCTCTTCATTTTATGATCTCTCATATGAGATGGAATCCCCTTTGTATATGCTTGGAAGTGATGTGATCTAAGTTCTTAGCTTGTGTAGTATATCCATTGTTGTCAAAATATAGCCCAATTGTATTATTGATGCTTGGAACCACCCCATGTTTTGAGATGAACTTCTTGATCCAAACAACCTCCTTTGTTGCATTGTATGTAACAATACACTTGGCCTATGTTGTAGAATCAACAATTTTCTCTTGCTTGGAACTCTTCCAACTCACACCTTTGTTGTATAATCAATAATTTTCTCTTGCTTGGAACTCTTCCAACTCACAAATCCATTGTTGAGGCAAAACACAAATCTAGATTGCAATCTGTAATCAACATTGTCAGCTTGGAAGCTTGCATCAGTGTAACCATTTACCACTAACTCTTACTCTCCACCGTACAAAAAGGAATTGATCCTTAGTTCATCTCAAGTACTTAAGGATGTTCTTCCTGATCATCTAGTGATCGTCATCGGGGTATGATTGATATTTTCTCACCATGCCCAAGGCATACGAGACATATGTATGAGTACATAACATCGTGTACATGATACATCCAATTGCATATGCATATGGAATCTTACTCCTATGCTCCATTTCATTACAAGAACTAGGACATTGTGATATAGAGATGCTGACACCATGAGACATGGGTATATTTCCTCTCTTTGAGGTCTCCATATTGAACCTCTCTAAGACTTTGTCAATGTACGTGTTGTAACTTAGTCCAAGAAGCCTTCTGGATCTATATCTATAAATATTTATTTTTAATAAATAGGATTATTCTCCTAAGTCTTTCATAGATAATATACTTCCCAATAAGGTCTAGTTGTTCTTAAAGGGTCACATACATCAATATGTATGAGTCCTAATAGATCACTCTCCCTCTCACTGTTCCCAGTGAAGGGAATCTTTGTGATCTTGCCCAACAAACAAAACTCACATGTCTCTATTAGTTCGATATCAAAATAATCTAGGTAATTATCTTTATGGAGTCTAGAAATGTGTTTCTCATTATGTTCCATAGACGACAATGCCAAAGGTATGTTTGGGTTGAGTTATCAAGTTTTTGTATTTTCATATTTATGTTATACACACTTATCCCTAGATATATCAAGTATATACCGTAAGACGTAGGATCACTTCCATTAACGATCTCATCTTTACTAATAGAACATTGACCATTCTTTATAATAAATTAGAGTTCATTCTTGTCTAAACAAGATACATATATGGTGTTCTTATTAATGACATGTACATAATAGCAATTCTTCAACTCTATTATTGCCCCACTTAGTAAAGATAACTCATAGGTTTTATTTGCACTAGAAGAAAGTCTTGCTCCATTAGCAACATGCAGTTCATCCTCATATTTTGTTAAAGGTCTATGTATTTTTAGATCCTTCACATTTGAGCAAATGTGAGATACACATCTGGTATCAAGTAACCATGATGAAGAAGTACTACATTTAATCTCAATTATGTATATACCTGAAGTAGAGATCTCTTTCCCTGTCTTCATCTTCCTATGTTTCCTTATCCCTCTCTTTATTTTGAGAGTAGAAGATTTGGACTTCAACTTTGCCTCAAAACACTTCTTGGCCTTGGCTTTGTCCTTGGACTCTTTCTCACTGATCACCATCATGGATTTGTCCTTCTTCATTTGTTCTTTGACATATATTAAGATGTCAAGCAACTTAGATAGTGTCCTAGCCAGGTTACTCAAGTGATAACACTCGATAAATTGTCTATATGATTTAGTCAATGATTGCACAATCATATTCGTGGCACACTCTTGACCTAAGGAGAAATCCTAGTCTTTTTAGATGTTCTAGATGTCTGATCATATTGAGCACATTGGGCTCTACGGGATATCTTTCTATAAATTTTCATTCAAACAACACCTTAAAGACATTATACCTTTCTTGTGGGTCATACAACACATAGTTCATATAGCTCAGCAAAAGGTCTTTGATGTCTACAACATCATTGGCATACTTCAAATAAACATCCATTTCAACCTTAGGAACAAGTGGACTAGATTCCACTAGCACTGGTGTTTCAAGAACATAGAGAACACTTCTTAAAGTCTTGAACCAATTATGGAAGTATATCCCATTTAGATTGTCCTTCATAAGGTCTGGTCACAATGATTGTGTGTTTTCCATTCACCTATAAAAGTAAAATTTGCATTTTTCAAAACACATTTTTGATTTGATTTGATTTCATTTGAATAAAATTTGACGATATTAAATTAGGCCTTTAATTAATTATCATTCCCACTATTTTCTTCAAATTGATATCCTTCACTACCAATTCAGAAGATTGCAGCTACAATGTTCTATTGAGCCAAGATCCATATTTCATTAAATCATGAGTCAACTTTGGTTGATTGCCCACAACTTGACTATTTAGGTAGGCAACTTTCTCCACTTTCATCTAAATGCAACTCTTGGATAGATAGTGTTCATAAATCTTTGCCACAATCCATCTCTATTCTTCTAGGTAATTAATCTCATTAAGATCACCTAGTTAAGCTTGACCCAAAAGTCAACACGATAGAATATGTACCCTTCTTTAGTAGAGCTACATATCTACCATCACACTTCCATGAGATAGATGGTGCACCATGCTTTTGTGTAGCATATGCTTAGTCGATCATGTTTTCCATGTATGTTTCTTATAGAAAGCATCTTAAGATTAATATGACATTGAGGGATTCATATTTATAAATATATATAGACATATATATATATATCCACTGACAAGGAGTGGCTCAAGTGGTCAAGCACGGTGTCCCCTAACAAAGGGACCCAGGTTCGAATCCCAGTTACCGCCTTGATTTACCACCCTATCGGGCGTTCGGCCTCTGCCACGGGCGTGGGAGAGGGGGGAGAAATTTTTCTCTCTTAATCCCATATATATATCCAATCAAAACATACTATAGTATGTATCATACACATGATATATCCCATAAATATAAACATTCTTTAAATCATAAACGATGGTTATGGCCATTCTATTATAATTCCTTGGAGCTACAAGGAATTACCACCACCTAGGGTCTGCATCATATGCAGAAACATATTGTTGATGAAGATATTTACTTGAACCAGTCTGGGTTGATCGGTTCAACCCTTAAACTGACCAGATCCATCCTAGTCGGTCAGTTGGTTGTCTCCCTGGTTTATTGGTCTTCACTCCACCATGATCTAGATCCTCAAGTTGATTGATTGATCCATCAGACAATCCATTCGGCTTCTCTAATCGTCAGTGCTCTTTGGCCCTCCAACCAGTCAACTCATCTTTAGAAACAGGTGGCTTGTCTTCATAACAAGAATTAAACTATCCTAGTAGTACTAAATATACATGATAATAGATAAACCTCGAGTTACATTTAGGGGGAGAATAGGTAGGAGATAATAATACTTTTACAATTGAAGAGAAGGTAAAGGCTCAGTATGCAAACTGAGATAAAATAGTAAAAAAACGTCCACACCACCACCATGCACATATATCTGGGTTATTGGCCATAAACCATGATTCACATCCATCATCAAACCAACTTTTAGGGCGATACGTATAAATTTCATATCATAGACACACACATATATAAATATATATATATATATATATATATATATATATTATGTTAGTTGATATTGTATGTGATATTTTAGTTGGATATGCACATTACTCATTTTAACTTTTTCGATCATATACAATAAATCAACGATGAAAACCAAAAATGAGATCAAATTGATTATCCTAAAATACAGTAAATTCGTGTGGCTTTGATACCTTTATACGGAATTATGGTGGCAGAGCAGGTAGTGGAAACAAAAATTTCACTTTCATATTCCCCTTATAACATTATATTGCATCAACAACTATATAATGGATACAGTGGTTTTAATGCAATAACTGGTCCTGGAGAAAGTCCAACAACAATTCATGTAGTATGCAGCTTTCATCATATCACACCTAGACAAAATTTGCAGTGGCTCTTAGTTCATCATTATGGATAATAGCTTGGTATTGTCCTTGAAGCGACAGACAATGGCCTCCTCGCCTCTGTAATAGTCCACACCGACCATCGGGAACTCTTGTTGTTCTAGATGAATAGACAGGATGGAGTTGTCCCCTTCCAGTTGGTGTACTAGCACCAACTTGCTCTTCAACAATTGTTCTCCATTGCTATTCCTCCCTTTATCAGGTCGGACTTGCTCAGGTTCTCTCGGACACCACAACCAGAGAATACAATGATTGTCGGAGTCAACTAATGTTGTATGTATGCCTAGAGAGCCAATCATATGATGATTGTGATGGCATATCACATAAATAATTTGATTAATAAAAGCAATTTCCAATTTATTCTATTTCAATCAGATATGAAATAATGATGAAACAGAATGAATGTCTGAAGAATAGATCCTGGAGAAAATAGTCGGGAGGTCACAAAAGTACTTGTCATCCAGGCTAGATGATGCTCTCTGGGCATACAGAACAGCATACAAAATGTCGCTTGGTACCACACCTTATCGTTTGATATACGGGATAGCATGTCATCTACCCTTTGAGTTTGAGCACAAGGCATTTTGGGCCATTAAATGTCTTAATATGGATCAGTCCCTGGCTGGAAAGAAGAGGTTTCTCCAGCTCCAAGAACTTGAAGAACTTAGGCTTCATGCCTATGAGAATGCAAGAATATACAAGTTGAGGACAAAGGTATGGCATGATTCCCACTTGCGGAAGAAAGACGTCAAGGAAGGTGACAAAGTTTTGTTATTTAAATCTTCTATTTGACTTTTTCTAGGAAAACTGCAGACCAGGTGGTCTGGACCATTCATAGTAGCGAAGTGTATCCATTAGGAATGATGGAGCTATATGACAAAGATGATTCTGTGAAGGTCTTCCCAGTCAACGGACACTAAGTAAAGAGGTTCAACGATGATGAAGCTTTCATAATGAGATCTGAGTTTCCCCTAGATGACGTTGAAGTTGCACCTACCAAAGAAGCATAGCAAGATTTGAAGATGTTGAGCTAAAAATAGAAACCACAACGCTCCTTGGGAGGCAGCCCGAGTTTTACTTTCTTAGAATGTGATGCTATTTTCTTTTCCAGCAATGAACGTTATGAAGACTCTCATTGTGATAAGGCCTGAGTCTATGCCCGAGCCACGTGCACATACTCTCTCATTTCCTGGGCCACCGATTTAGTTTTATTGCCTTGGTGTATAATACTAACTAAGGTCGAGGTTTACACCAAAGCCATTGATGTTTTACAAACCGAGTGTCTTTTAAATTTTTGTTTTTTCATCCTTATTAATTTCCCATTAAGTTCTTTGACAATGTGTCAGGCATGCATGATATCTAACCTTTTTGCTCAGCATGTCGGGTTAACATGTCGCCCAGACCATGTTGGGCGTGTATTGCGTGACCACATCTTCGAAGTTAGCAGACTTCACAGAGATGTGTCATACAAGTATCCCTCCAGGTGTGTTGCTTGGTCCTTACTGGTACCGTGCGACACTCTTATCGTGCAAAGCCCATGGCGCACAAGGGGTGTGTCGAGCAATGCATATCGGGCAACACACACTTGCCGCTCGACACGTCTGTCGGGCGACACGCCACCTTCTCGAAAGCTTCACGACACGACGTGATTAGATGGATTTTACCTTGCTTAGGAAGATGATTCACATGCCTAGTCCTATCATCCCAAAGGGGATTTGTCTGAGGTCTTATTAAAATCCCCTTGAAAATGGTTTATTCATTCTAACTATTAGTTTCCATGATCGCTTCTTCCAAGATTAACATATGAAAAAATGAGAGATCACTTCGTTAATATCGACGATTTCTATACCACAAACCATCTATCATATTAGAACTCTATAAAACATTGATTCAAGTAACACATGGCTATGGGGCTACCCCCTTGCCTTGATAGGAAAATTACTCGATAGCCATGGATATGAAAAGGAGAAAGAAGGGAGGCCATAGACTAGGAAAGAAAGAATATGAACACTCTGACTAGTGACTACAAATTGGCCTTCATTCTTGGTCAGAATGATTTCTACTTTATTAAAGAAAAGAAGGGTTACTGTGTAGAAATTGATACAACTATGCTCAAAGTAAAAGGGTGAGTACAAAAGATCAGATCCCTTTATTAGTGGAGTTCCCCTCCTTTTATAGGGGAAGGAGGGGTGGAAACCCTAAAAAGGGGAAAGAGAACAAAGGGAGAGGTAGCGTTGACTTTGTTGTTCGCCCGCCGCAAGATGGTTGTCTTGCTAACCGAACTGATTGGCTCACAAGTGACATGGTCTGATCATTTTGGAAATGATTCAAACCCCAAGTGAAGGGGTGGCAGTGGTGGCTTGAACGTTTCTTGGTCATGAAGCAAAAATGTTGAATCAGTTGTCTAAGCGTGAGTCGCCCGGTTGGTGCCACTACACATGTTGGCCAACATGAAAAGCCTAAGGTTTGAGTGTAGCATGAACACTTGACTAACAGGGACATGAGATGATCATTTTGGTGGAGTCATATGCTCGACTGGTGCCATGAGTCGATCAACTCACTATGTTGAGAAGCTTGTCTGAAGTGTCATGGTGGAGGGTTAAACTGAGGGCCAAAGGTCATCTAGCTTTGAGACTCAGAACTTTTTCGAGATGAACGACAACTTGGCACAACAAAACAGTCGTCTCATGTGCTTAGGAAGTCAAGATTTTGCTTTGAAAATCAAAACCTATAATAGTGTGAAGAAAAAGATAAATACTTACAAATATAATCGAAAATTGGGTAAATTACAATTTGACCTAGGAAATTTATAAAAAAAACAATAAGTTCTACTCAAAAAGACTGTGAAAGATATGTAAAAACGGATATGAATATACATTCATCAACCAACTAGGAGGCAAGCTATCGGTTTAAGAGTTGAACCGATCAACCCAGAATGGTTCAAGTGCCAATATTCATCAACAATAGGTTGTTGCATGACATGTAGACCTTAGGTGGTAGTAATTTCTTGTCACTCCAATGAACTACAATAGTATGGCCATAATCATTGGTTATGTTTTAATTGCATGTTTACCATGTGTAGGATATAGCATGTATATGATATGTACTATAAGTATGTAGTGATTGGATATATATATATATATATATATATATATATAATATAAATGTATAATCCATAAATAAAACATATTAAGTCTCAGATGCTTTCAATAAGAAACACACATGAAAATCTTGATCGACTAAGGTGGGCACTTCAAGCATGGTGTGTTCTCCATCTCGTGGAAGTGTGATGGTAGTTATGTGGGCCTACCAAGCAGGATGCATTACGATCGTGTTAGCTTTTGGGTCAAAGTTAATTGAGCGATCTTAATGAGATTAAGCACTTAGAATCATGTAGATGACTATGGAAAAGAGTTGTGCATACCATCTATCCAAGAATTACATAAGATGCAATTGGAAAAAGTTACCTACCTTAATGATTGATTGTGGAACCTAGTTTTGCTTGGGTAATATCTCAATGGGTCTTGGCTCACTAGAAGTTTGTACGCTATAATCTTATGAGTTCATATATGAGGGCTATTAATTCGAACAAAATAGTGGGAGTGATGATTAATAAGATGCCTTATTAAACATCATCAAAATTTTATTTCAATCAAATCAAAAAAAAATATTTTGACAAATTGGAAATTTCTCTTGTAGAATCAAATGTCAATCAATAACACATTTTCCTTGAAATTAGTCATTGAGAAGGAAAAGTTAAATTGGAATAATTTTCATGATTGGTTCAGGTAGTTGAGAATTGTTCACAAACAGGAGTGCAAGATATTTGTCCTGGAGACACCAGAGTTAGATGAACATGCTCTGACTACACCTGAGGTTGACATGGATGCTTACCAGAATCATACTCAAGTGTCATAGATGTAAAATGCATAATGTTGTGCTCCATGAACCATGAGTTGCAGAGATAGCATGAGAACATGGTTATTATTGAGTTGGTAACACATATTAAGAACACGTACCAAGAACAGGAAAGGCATGAGTGATATGATGTCTCCAAGAAGCTATTCAAATGTAACATAGTAGAAGGAGATCCAATAGGTCCTCATGTGCACAAGCTTATTGGGTATGTGGAGAACCTTGCAAGACTGGGATTTCACTTGGGTCAAGAGTTGACCACTGATGTGATTCTGTAGTCACTGCTAGAGTCATACAACAAGTTTGTCATGAACTACAACATGAATGACTTTGATAAGTCATTGATAAAGTTACTTGGCATGTTGAGAATAGTTGAGGCACAAATGAAGAAAGACAAGCCCAAGTCTGTGATTATGATCATCATATCAAAGGGGAAGTCTAAGGACAAAGAAAAAGTTAAGAAAAGTTCTAAAGATGGCTAGAAACCCAAGTTTTCAAGGATCAAGGCAAAGTGATGGGTGAATAAGGTAAGCAATTATCACTACTGTCACCAACCTGGATAATGGAATAGGAGTTGTCCTCTCTACTTGGAGGAACTAAAGAAGAAGAAGGAGGGGATAGAGATCTCCACTTCAGGTATATATGTTATGAGATAAATTTGACCACTTCATATTGGGAACTTGATACCAGATGTAGATCTCACATATGTTCGAATATGCAGGATCTGAAATAAAGTAAGCCTTTACAAAAGGGAAAGGTTGGACTGTGCATCACAAATGAAGCAAGAGTTTTGCAACTAAACTATAATTTATCTCAACCAATATAGCTTGTAATAGAGTTAACGAAAGGCTATTTTATATCTACCAATAATAGAAAACATTTTACTTTTTGTATCTTGTATGGGCAAGGATGGATATGAAATAAATTATGGTCAATCTTCTTTTTCAAAAGATGAGATCTTTTACGAAAGTGTCCCAAATGTGTTATGTTCTTTATTTGTTGGATTGAAAGATAAGAATTCACAATGTAAATGCCAAAAGATTAAAACTTGATAACTAAAAGAAAATATGCATATAGCATTGTCATCAAGAGCATGTAAATGGTAAATGCATTTCTAGAATCCATGATGTTGATTGTCTAGACCCGTTTGGTTATTGAACCAATAGAGACATGCATGTGTTATTTATTGGGGAACATGACAAAAGCACCTTTTGTATAAATGCTAGAGGTAATTGCTCGTACCTCATTAAATCTACTAATGATCTCAGTAGATATAGTATTTACTGAAATACAAATATGAATCTCTTGAATTGTTCAAGAAGATCATGAATAAAGTACATAACCACCTCGATAAAAGTATTAAGGCACTCCAATATGATCGATGTTGAAATATTTTAAACTAAGAGTTTGAGGACCTTCTCGAGAGATTGTGATAGTGTATCACAATGAATTCTACTTGAAACATAATGATGTACTAGAAAGAAGGAAACACACTCTAATCAGTTGTGGTGCTATTATCAATAAATCTAATTAACTTTCCATTTTCCTTTTGGACACATTTTTTATGCTAAAATATTACACGTCTAAAATGGTTCAAAACACACCATGTTAGATATGGCATGAGAGGTGTATCTATATGTCTTTTATAAAGATTAGGATTAAGAATTATACAAAAATAGTTTCTTGTAAAAGATTTATCCACAAATCCCAAAATCTTAGCTTATTGAATACTACTCCAATTAGACAACAAAAGCGTTTGTTACCAAGATGGATGAATTCCTAATGAGGAATTTAATTCTAATTGAATCATTGGGAGAAAATTATAACTCTAAAAGTTCGAGATCAACAAGAAAATAATGGACCTAAAGAGTTATAGTTGGAACAAGGATAATCACAAATTGTTGTGGAATCTCAGGTTCCTTATGTAAAACAAAACCTCACAGTTCTAATAGAATGCACCTTGAGTTCAAAATATTATGATATCTTATAACTCAAAAAGATAGTAAGTTGGTCATACGATGATGATCCAACAATCTACCTAGAAGCTATTGATGCACCAAAATCTGTTAAATGGCTTGAGGGCATGGGATTAATGATGGATTCCTTGTACACCAACAAGGTATGACCTTGGTGAATCCACCTAAAAGTGTAAAATCAATAGGGTGAAATTTGGTCTTCAAGGAAAGGACCAACATGGATGATAGTGCAAATCGGTTGTAAAGGTTTTCAAACAAGTACAAGGCATTGAAAATGATGAAATATCTCCACCAGTTTCTATGGTTAAGTCCATCAGGATCATGCTTAGCATTGTAGGTTATTACAAGTATGAGATTTGTTATATGTATTTTGAAACTGCATTACTTAACATGAATATTGCAGAGGATGTGTACGTGACACAACTAAAGGTTTTATAATCCATATAATGCAAACAAAGTCTACAAGCTATAAAGGTCAATATATAGTTTGAAGAAAGCATCTTAGAGATGAAATCTTTGATATGATAGGATATTCAAAGAGTTTGACTTTAGTCAAAATGAAGATGAAATATATGATTGAAAAAGATTTAGTGCGAGTATATTTATATTCCACATAATGATGGAAATAAATCCAAATACTATAAGTATTAAAATCTAACATGGAAAGTTCTTTCTGTATGAAGAAATTAGGTGAATCAATCTATGTGAGAGGAATTTTGATCTATAGATATAGTTTTGGAAATCTTCTTGACCTAAGTAAGAGCACATGCATTAGAAAGATGTTGAAAGGGTTTCAACATAAAGTACTCAATAAAAGAAAATCTGTCCATATTCCATATGATTAGTTTTTCAAGATCTAGTGTTCCAATTCTTGTGATGAATGGGAAAACATGAGTAAGATGTCATATGCAACCACATTTGGATCTATCATGTATGCAATATAATGTACTTACCCCATCATCTTGTATGTATTGGACATGATGAGTTGATATCAGTCATATTCTAATGAAGGTCATTAGAATTCCATAAAGAACATACATAAGTACTTGAGAAGTGCCAAGGATCAGTTCCTAGATTATGTCAATAAGGAAGAGTTGGGTATAAAAGGTTACACTAATGAAAGATCCCATATGATAGAAAAAGTTAACGATCACAATCTAAAATTTGTGTTTGACCTTAAAACAAGAAATATAACATAGAAAAGTTCTAAGAATGAGTTATTTATTTAATTCTACGATAGAAGTCGGGTATCCTGGTGATATGAACACAACAAAGGATATTATACATATTAAAAAGGCTCATATAGATGAACTTATGTGAGGTTCAAACCATTGATGACACAGTATAAATGCTATGAAAAATAATGGATCTATTGGATAGGTAAAGGAATCTCAAATGTCATACTATGACAAATCCATCTCATACGAGGGGTGTACGATAAAGAGATGTGAAAACTTGCAAGATATCGACTTGAAGTATATGTTTCTAACCCGTTGGATAAGCACTTGAATAATAGAAACATGATGGAGACATTTGAAGATCACTAAGAATAAGATTCATGGGTGATTGGATCTAGGTGTAAGTGGGAGGTTGTTGGTATATATTCCCAAAGAGACAAGCATATGATGGTTGTAATGGCAATCATCCAATTTATTCTATTTTCTTCTATTATGAGATAATGATGAAACATAATGAATGCCAAAAGAATTATATGACTTAATGATGTATGTTTTCAAGTTGAGGACCTGAACAATGAGATCATATAGATGCCAAGAGTAGATATATTCTTGTTGTGTCCCTAGTCATTTTTTATTGTGAAAGGCTCATAGACAACAATTACACATAATACTAGAGTGTTTAAGATGGTTGATGACAAAATCTCATTAAGTCATGACATGTGATATCAAATCAAGCACATAGTTACTTGTTGGAGAATAGTGTATTAGATAGACCTATTTTGAGAGTGGCACAAGGAAATAATGATTGGAAGTCAGAATCATCTCTCATAGTGGTGGTGGTGATTGTGATTCTTAGACCTAAAATCATTGCACTAATCACATGTAATTTGATGTACTTAGACATCATCCATTGTGAACTTGAATAAGGATGACCACAAAGGTGGTGATCGAGTGTGTTACGACACATGGGGGTGACTGTGAGTGATGTAGATGGGATCTATCCTTCCTACATGAGTTTGATTTCCAAGCAACTTGACAAGTGAGACTGAGAAAAGCATGCACATGGACATGCAAATGTGAATCAATGTATGATATTGGGTTCACATATATCTCAGATATTCTACTCTAATTCAAGGAACATGGATTGAACATTGAGAGGATGATGATTTCATGCCTCAAGTTCAACTATGATATCAGTAAAAAAGGAACTATATGATCACTATAACACTAACCACAAATTGTAGGTTAAAGTTGTTCTACAACTTTATGATTACTTGGGTAGAAATGATGTCTTTGTAGATACCAATCATTCCTTGTGATGTCATAAACTAGTTATGGACATTCACTGCCAACCTAACTTGGAACCTATAGGGTCACACGCAGAGGATACACTTGGAATAGGATTCTATTCATGGATGTAGTTTAAACTTGATTAAGAGTTAGGTATTCAATTTAAATAAAAATTGTTGGAAGTTCACTTATTGGATTGAGAAATGACTGGTTCAATTGTTGAACCAATCCTTTCAATGTGTCAGATCAATTTAACCAACTTTGGTAATCTGGTCCATGAGATGACCAATTCAGGAAGTGAATTGATCATCTTAGATCCATTAACCAACTAGTACATTGTGAACCGATCGTTTGGTCGATCAATTTGATTGGATCAAGGATTAGTGCTTACGTCAGGTTGTACATTAATCAATATTAATTTTTAATACAATTGTCATTGGGAAACATGTTAAAATGACTAGTTCAAGAGTTGAATTGATTGAATTACAAGACAACAAGTCGGTTCACCATTGTACAAATTGTTTCATTATTTGCATGTTATGAAAATTCATGAATCTCGTCCCCTTTGACTCCCACTCATACTTGAACTTTTACCCTGACCATCCTATTAATAGAGGGGAAGTCAATACATTCTAGAGATACATCAATCGCTCTAATTTTTTTGTCTTCTCCATTGTGGTAATTGAGAGAACCTGAGAAAGTCCTACCAATCAAAAGGAGGGATAGCAAGGGAGAGACAATTGGGAGAGCAAGTTAGTGCTAGCACATTAACTAGAAGGGGACAACTCCTTATTTCCCGTTCTTCTAGAATGCTAGGAGTTATCAGTTTGCCATGTGGACTACTATAGAGGCGAGGAGGTTGTTGATTGCGGCTAAGAGGATGAGGTTAATTGCTATTTTTGGTGATTAAACATGAGGATCTTGTTGATGTTATCTGGGTGCAACTTGAAGAAAGGCACACACTCCTGCAAGGACTTTGTCATTGGACTTGCTCCAAGACCAGGTATAACCTTGCTAACCATCCTTCCCATTACATAGTATTTGACATGATCTACTATTTAAATGGGAATATGGTAGTTAAACTTTTGTATCCTCTGCCATAAAAATCTCCATATTTTCCTACACATATATATAAACTCATGATAGTATCAAATAATAGAGTTAAGGGTACATAAGATAATCATTACACAAAAGTAAATCAATCCGTCATGAAAAGTAAAACATTGAAAAAATGATAGAAAGATGTAAATAGTAGTTGTATGATACATGTTAATTCAGGTCATCCTGAACGAAGTCATAGTATTCTTCACTAGCTTGCTATGCTCTCGAGGACGGTGCAAGTGTAACATTTGCCTCATCACTGGAATCATCACCTCCATCTTCCTCACCATTGTTCTCTCCATCATCATCCTTAGCAACATCCTCAACATCATCCTTTGCCATCTCTACATCCTTAGGAGGATCAAAAGAGCATGTAGCCAGCCATATAAGATGTTGATCGCACCAGGACATCTGATAAGTGGAAACCGGCACATTTTCTTGCTCAAAAGAAGGAGTGGAAACTTAATCAAACATGGAAAGAGCATCAACATGGGGACCAGTAGGAAGAGACAACAATTGGTCATGCTAGGAGGTGGGTGATATGAAATAGGTGGAGTTTGAGAAATAGAGGTATGGTGTAGAATGAAAGAAGCATACGAGTGTGCTGGATAAAATTAATCATATGCATAGGCAACATAGTCAATGCCAGAAAAGGATGGTCGGTATGGTGGATAATATGAAGGGTAGGACACATTCATGTTGGACATTTTGTGAACCAGATTGTGGAGGAGATGTTCTTGAATATATATAGGTAATAGGCATTTTTATGGATCATCTACCCCATGAGAGATTCATTGGATATAGAGAAAAAAGCTCTATCAGGTCTAGGTGGTGCAAAATGAGGCTCAAGGGAGGAAGAGGCACCACAGGTAGGTGAGTTGGAGGAGTGGGATGACTTCTTCACTATTGTTTCACTAATGGAAATACCTTTCGTACTGAGAGTGTATTTAAAATCCTTAAAAAGAAATTTCACAGTAACAAATTAAAACAAACCACAAATGGCGTTAGGGAATGGAAGATGGTAGTCCCAGGTTTTCCACTTGGAGTCAAAACAAGTCACATGGTGAATGATATAATCAGCCTATTTGACCTGAATTCCCTTAAGGAGACAATACACTATCAATATTGAATTTTTTGCAAAATATGTTTGATTTTTCTTTGGATGGATATTACAATTACCAACAAGAGAAATAATACATGTTTGTATATCTAGGGAAGAGTAGGATAGCTTTCTTTGGAAAGGGTAGTTCAGGCTTCCTTAAGGCTTTGTGAATATCAAAAAGGTATGATTCTAGACCAAAGCTATTGTATAATTCATCAGGGTAGATTAGTTCAAGGTGATTAGCATAGGTGGACGTCCAAGTAGATGTGGACAAGGATCCAATCAAGTAGGTATTAAGGATATCCTCAGTAATTGTGATCCTATTCCTAAAAACCATGGAAGTAAGGGCTACCTTGGTGCTAGGTGGTGGCACTAGTGTAGTTCCATTTAAGATTAGCATAAAAATCATGAATGGTTTTTGTTCTAGATAAAAAAATTGAAAAGAAATTATGTTCAACAAAAAGTGAACCAAGGCATTCTTTAAGAGACATTTACATGATCTTTTTCAAAATGTTGCTCCCAGATTCTACTTAGGGTTTAAAAGGAAAAGGAGAATGAGGTAGGATCTCTTTATCAATTCACATCTTGAGTCCAGATAAAAGAGGCACATTGTAACCAAGAATCCTTATAGAAGGAGGGGTATGAGGGACATATGATTTACAAGCATTGGATCATATCTTCCTCTTGCTGGACTCCATGGGAGACAAAAATTGTGGAGAGAGAAGACCAATAAAATCAAATCTATGGGAGAGAACAAAAGAAGACACCTAGAAACTTCTAGGTCTAGTGAATGGATATGGAATAGGGATTGGATAGGCTAGGGAATGGGTTGGCAAAGGTCTACCGTTAGAAAAGGAATCCTCCATCATTGGTTCCATACAAGAGAACTGATACCACATTATTTTTGAACGTAATTTTTTTTCATGGGTGACGCGAACTTCAGCATGATTTCCCAAGAGAAAAATTGAAGACTTGTAGTCTGGAGGAAGAATTTATTTCATAGGAAGGGGTGTGTCATCTATTTCTTTAAAACCAATGTTGACCTAAAAATGTATTTGGAGGCACATTTTTCTCCTGAAAATTTGAATTTTACGGGTTATCTCAACGTCAGTTCTCCAGAACCTAAATCAACATTATATTTAAAAGATACCCATGTTTTTCCTTAATGGGAAGGACTTGACCAATAGTGACGTCTGTGCTCTAGAAACCAACAATCTAGGTCTGTAGTGTCTATTTTCTTTATGACTGACATTAAAAGAGAGACATTAGAGGTCAAAAATGTACCAGTGAGACAACATTAGAAGCCTTCCATTGTAGACCAACATTCAATCTTTTACATTGTTAGCAACCATAATATTTCTTTATCTGAACTTGAACATTGTATGGGTTGGAGTAGCGCAAGACCAATCAAACTATCTAACGAATAGATACAATACCTTATCATATAAGTCTATGCTATATAGAGATTGTTTTATCTTGGGGATGATCATATCATGTTGGAACGTTGGTGGCACTTCTAACAGAAAAGGGCCTCCTTCTTTCCCCATACAACCTGCTAAAACTGCATGGAACCTTATCATATCAAGACCCAACCATTGCCTTCACTCATAGAAATATACTTTTGTTAATGTGGTTGGAAGAATCTCCCTTTTGATGTCATCCTGTCACGAATCCGGAACCCAAGTCCCATGAACCAAATGTATACCAAAGGTGATATGTGGAAGGGTAAAGCTTAGCATACATGAACAGATAACAAGATACAAGCACCAACATAATCTCAACAACCAACACGATATATTAATAAACATCATTATATTACATGATTTGAATTACATGTAACCAAGAGGGTGCTCAAGCTTAGCTAACTCTTTTATACGAGAGGGACCTCAAGGTCGTAACCAAGAGCCCGTTATCAAAAATATTATAATGGAGTTCCATATATATATATATATATATATATATATATATATATATATATATATATATATATATATATATATATATATATATATATATATATGTTCAAGTTATAAAACAGACGAAGCAAACATCGAGTATGACATAGCAATACTACATGGCAATATTTGAGGAAATAGACAAACAAGCAAATAATATATGTCTGTTCAAGCAAGAAAGTGGTAGTCATATAACTAGATAAGGCCCATACCTGATTTAGAGATTTCACAACATAACATATCCTTCACCATCTAGCCATATGCCAAACCTGATTAACAAGATTACACATATACATTAGATTCTCATCATTACCCTAATTAGGTGCATTTTTAGGGTATTGGCCGAGGTGGGCTCCAAGTTGCTTCTTGGTTCATTATATGATATTGTGTTGATCTAGAGGTCATCATGATGGTGTGGTTCAAGTTTCATATCATTATGGCGTTCCATGCTCTTTCTACAATCATAATAAGTTTTTCCTGGAAGCTCCTCAGGAAAAATGTCCGGGTAATCTCTCACCACATCCAAGCTCTCTATAGGTCTCACCTTAGGATCAGGCATGGATACAACAGCAAGATAGGCTCTACATCCTTTGGCAATCAAAGTTTCGGCTTTAAGAGAAGAAATAATCATATTTCGGTGTCTTTCTTTTCTCCCGGAAATAGTCAAAGGTTTAGAATTGGGTGCACAAAAGATTACTTTCTTGCCTCGGCAATCAAGCATAACAAAGTTGGAAAAGAGCCAATCCATCCCCAAAATTAGATCAAAATCTTCCATATCAAGAAGGATAAAAGCAGATTGAAATTTATGACCACCAAAAGAAAAAGGTAAGGTTTTGGTTTTCTGAAGAGAAGTATAAATTTTGCCACTGGGAGTTGTCACATCCAAGATATAACCTAGATCATTGATCTCGAACTTGAGCATGGAAGCAAGATTTCTAGATATGAAAGTATGTGTTGATCCTGAATCGAATAGGGCCACAACAGGATGATCTTGGAGACATATCATACCTACATTATGATTTTATATGAGATTATGGTTTCCAAGGATTTATCACAAAAGAATTATTAACATTGTTACCTTCAATCAGACGGTTATCATTGGCTTTAGCTTCCTCTGCATCAATTGCAAAGACTCGGCCTTGACGATGTTCTGGCTGAGCCTGAGCTATGGGGACAGCTGGTTGAGCAGGTGGAGCTCCAGGCTGAGGTAATGGGGCAGGACGATTCTGAGGTGCCCCCTGGACCAGATTTGGACAATTGAACTTCATGTGTCCCTCCTTCTTGCAATGAAACAGATTGTCTTTTCAAACTTGCATCTTCCAGGATGAAACCCACCACAAATTTTGCATTTGGAATTCCTGTATGGTCCTCCTTGGCCTCGACCTCCCCGGTTTGGTCCTCCTCAGAATGATTGACCCCTATGGTGATTTCCTCCTCCTCTGCCCATGCCATGGCTGTTAGGCTTCTTCTTATCATTTTCCTTCTCCTTGCCCTTGGTGACGGATGCATCGGTTAGACCTAGGTATCCCAAGCTTGGTGTTTTGCTCTTCCCTAAGGTTCTTTCTTGGGTGAGGACATTGTTGATGGCAGCTTCAAAGGTAGGATGGGTGGAGGTGCAAAGGTGAACTTTGATTTCTTGGTTAAGGCCATCTATGAAGTGTTCAATCTTTTCATCTTCATCCAGGTTGCGAGCATGACGCTCTAGGAGTCTAAAGGCCCTAACATAGTCAGCAACAGATAGGTTTCCTTGGGTGAGGTTATTGAACTGTTTCTTCTTCTCCTTCCTAGCTGATATGGGCATGAAACAGTTGGTAAAGATCCCCTTAAACTCCTCCCAACCTATGGGGGCATCTGGAAGTTCTCGTGTATGGTAATAATTTTCCCACCACAACTTCGCGGACCCCCTAAGTTGGTAGGTAGCAAAGGTGACCTTATCTTCCTCAGGACACTTAAGGGCTCTAAAGGCATTTTCAACAGATATGATCCATGCATCAGCTTTATCTATGACTTCACCTAAGTCTTCTCCATGAAAGGTTTCGGGTTTGAGTTTAAGGAAGTCACTAATGGTGGTTTCATGGTTGGTCCTAGAGGATGAGGCACTATTGCTGGTTTCTTTTAGGGCTAGGTCATGCATGCATTCCAACATCACCTTCTTTTGTTCTTCCCAATTGCCTACAGCCCTGGTCTTATTAGGGCGTGATTGAGATTCATCACTAGAGTCATCACTAGACCTTGTTCTCTTGGACCTAGTTTTTGGAGGCATCTGCAAGTTTTTATAAAAGGTAGTTTAGAGATTAATTTGAGATAGATCGTAATGCAACCAAAAAAAGATTTAGCAATCATGGCATGTATATATTTTTTTTTCTTCCAATTTTTCATGTCTTTTAGTTGTTCCCATTTCTCCTAATCTACCCACATAATAGAGAGAGTATATCATTGATCATGGTCATGAGAGAGAAAGTAGATGAGAAACCTAGTGTATATTATTCACTAAATAGGTTGGTTGGGAGGGTAGTCCTTAATTGAGAAAAGATGAGAGGAAGGATTTTTCTAAGGTAAGGGTGCCCACTTTAACAATAATTGCGTTAGCCAGGCAGATAGCTTGCGACGGGAACCCTCGCACTGTGAAAATAGATGGGGAGAGTATTATGTCAGAACCTTCCGCAAGGTACCCTTCTAGACACCTCGGCAATTTACTGTTAAATGTGGGTTACCCTAGGTCTAGGTAAGGTTACTAATTATTTGATACATCTATATTGATCCATGTGCCTGCTCTGATACCATCTGTCACGGGTTAACAACCTAACTCCACTGTACACCTCAGGCGCCTTCATAAGGCGTACAATAGAGTTACAATTGCCCGTCCCTGAGTGGATCAAACACATGAATATATAAATGCACCGAATAAAAAGCTTCCATACATAAACCAAATTGTTCATTACATAGGGGCCCGAAGGCATAGGAGTTCTACAGAAGAAACTTAATACATGAGAAACTACTACAGAAGAAAAAGAAACATAATCTAAGAGTCCCATTTAGCTTTAGCGTCCCCATGATAGATCTGATTTGTGAGCCAGCATATAGAGTAGCAACATCATCTTTCTTTCATCATAAGCATCATAAGCAGAAGGTACCTATAAAACATATACAATTGGTACGCGTCAGCACAATATATAAATATATTGTACTGAGTACGCCTCCGCGTGATATAATTTAACTCTCATCATATCTTGGCAACAACATTAAAAGTAACTTGGCAGTAATAAGCAATATGGTAAAGAGAATCATTCTCAAATTGTTAGAAAGTTTATTTACAACAAAACACAAACATCTTTTAAGCATATTTTCCATTATATCTCAAGGCCTTTATGATCACTACCAAAGAGTTAGATCATATGTACATTGTGACCACTGCCAAAGAGTTAGGTCTGACCACTACCAAAGAGTTAGGTCATATGTACAGTGTGACCACTACCAAAGAGTTAGGTCACTTCCAAGCACACTGCCAAAGAGTTAGTGCTTTTCATATAATGGACAGAATATATTATGTTTTCATTTTGCAATATATATATATATATATATATATATATATATATATATATATATATATAAAGCAAACATCATCAAAGTTGGATACTCATATATCTCTATTTCAAACAATACCATATGCCAAGTTCTTACACTATTTTACAACCATACATTATTATAAGCCTATATATTTTGCAAACATCATCAAAGTTGGATACTCATATAGCTCTATTTCAAACAATACCATATGCCAAGTTCTTACACTATTTTACAACCATACATTATTATAAGCCAAGTGAGAGTTAATGGCATACCTTCTACTCAGAAGTGGGGAGTCCAGAGATGCTCCTCACTGGTACCTTTGATTTCCTGAAATTATTAGAGATTTGACATTTATTAGATATATTGTTCAAATTACCCTTATTCTAAAGAGTATATAAAAAGGCCCTTTATAGATTTGGAGTCATGAGAGTTGAGTACAGATCTTAGAGTATGGATTTTAGTTCAAGATTGGTAGAGTCATGTCAGAGTAGGGTTATCAGGTCAAAATCATGGTCTTTAGATCATGTTGACTAATTATGTATATATTGATAAGTCAAAAAAAATAGGGAAAAGAGTGATAAATGGGTTTTATTGCTAATTGAGTCATAATAAAAGGATCTGATCGTTCCATGATGATAAGGATGCAAAAAGATGATTATCACAGGTTTTTGGTGATTTAAACAGATTCGAGTATTTTCCAAATAATTAATCAAAATATGAACATATTTAGGCATGAGCATTTACTCGAGTCAGATTTAGGGTCAATAGATGTCAAAATCGTGATCCTCGTATTTTTCTGATCAAAATAGAGTACTTATTCATATTTTTCTGACATTCCTACTAATTTTTACAAATTTCCCAATATTAACTCATAAACTGAATTTCGATTTTTATAATAGAAAAATTAGGGAGGGCGTGGACCGTTGGATGATCAGATCCAGCGGCCAAGATCTCACGGCAAACAACAAGGCTCAGACTGCTTACAGGTTGACGGCGAGATCTCCGGTGAGCTCTCTCAGGAGTCTTGGACTTCCTCGCGGACGGGTGAAGATTGGACTAGCTTTGTGGGAGCCCCAGCAGCTGGACGGTCGGTCCTCGGGTCGTGGCTCTCCTGGGATTGCCGGGTTGGCTAGGAGACCGGCGAGCTTCACAGCTTGCGGCAGAAGAGGATCGAAGGGGGAGCATTAGGTGAGGAAACTCGTCTGCGAGGTGCCGTTTGGATGGAGCGGAGCTTTGCGGAGCTCGAGGATCAGTTGGCGGTGAGAGAGGAGGTCAGGAGCAGCCCGCCCAGCTGCTCGACGGCGGCAGATAGAGCTAGAAGAAGGAGCACAGAGCTCGGGGCAAGGAGCACTCGCTCCAGGCGAATTGGGCTTCGAGGGACATCAAAGGGAGGTCGGGGAAGGATATGGAGTGCTTAAATAGAGGTGGGGGTGCGTGAATCGTAAACGCCCAAATGGGCTCCGCAGTGGTTGGAGAAGGGGTCTCACCGGCGAGGTCGTGCGTGGGGTTGTGCTCACTTTTGGAGGTCGTGCGAGAGGTCACTGGGTTTGTGGAGGTGAGGTGGAGGCAATGCCTCGGTTGGTTGCTCGCGAAGCGGCGTGGAGTGGCGAGGAGTGGTCCGAGGTGGCTGTAGCCACGTCTTCGCGGGTCAATCAGAGGCAGAGGACGACCGGATGGCCGTCCGATCCACTCAAGATCCATGGACGCGCCATCCGATGGTCACAATTGCTCAGGAGAGTCGGGTGACATCAGCGCCGCGAACCGAGGAGGAAAATAACCAAAACTATAGCTTGATGATTGAAATCGTGACATGTATTTGATCAAACATTAATAGAACTTGTAAAAATCGTAGAGGGAGCTAGGAATGTCTGAATGACATGAAATTTGGACCATAGCTTCACCATAGCATACCCCACATGTTGGTAAAGTTTGGGCTTGAAATTCCAATCTTTGAATGACTAACTAATTTTTAGGAGAATTAGGGTTTTGAGATATACTGAAGATTAAAGGAACAAAGTATAAAAGAATTAGAAAACTCACTTTATCACATCCTACTCACCTTAAAAGAAATTTTGTCCTCAAAATTAAACTGGATGAAAGAGGTGAGGAAAACGTCGCTCCATGTCTGCTCGTAGCTCCCAGGTGGCATCTTGTGCACCGTGATGGTTCCATTGTACCTTCACCATCGGAATCTGCTTGTTCCTGAGCTCCTTTACCCTAGAGTCGAGAATCTTTGTAGGTTGTTCTGGATAAGAGAGATTCTCTCATAACTCAAGAGGTTCGTGATTCAGCACATGACTATCATCCTTCACATATTGTTTCAAGTTGGATACATGAAAGACATTATGCATCATGTTGTACTGCGGAGGAAGAGCAAGTCGATAAGCACATTCGCCAATGCGCTCCAGAACTTCAAAAGGACCCACATATCTCGGACTAAGCTTCCCCTTGTTCTTGGCTATGGCACGGATAGGTCTGATCTTCAAGAATACATAGTCGCCATCATTAAACTGTCTGTCTGACCTGTGTGCATCTGCATACGACTTCTGACGATCCTGGGCCCGTTTCAACCTCTGCTTGATCAAAGACACCTTATCAGCATATAATTGTAACTCCTCAGACTTTAGCATCTTCCTTTCCCCAACTTCATCCCAATGGAGAGGGGATCTACATGGCCTACCATAGAGAGCTTCATAGGGTGGCATATCAATACTAGATTGATAGCTATTATTGTAAGCGAACTCTGCTAATGGAAGGTAGTAATCCCAAGATCCTCCCCAATCTAAGACACATGCTCTGAGAAGATCTTCTAAGATTTGGATAGTACGTTCTGACTGGCCATCAGTTTGGGGATGATATGTTGTGCTGAAGTTCAACTGTGTACCCAGCTCATTCTGCACCTGCGTCCATAAATGTGATGTGAACTTTGGATCACGATCTGAAACTATCGAAACTGGTACTCCATGCAGTCGTACAATCTCCTTTATATACAACTCAGCAAGCTCAGGAACCTTGTTCGTAGTCCGCATAGGTAAGAAATGTGCAGACTTGGTCAACCGATCTACTATGACCCAAACCGCATCATGACCCTTCCTGGTCCTGGGTAGTCCCACCATGAAATCCATGGTGATATTTTCCCATTTCCATTCAGGAATTGGTAAGGGTTGCAATAGACCACCGGTACGTTGGTGCTCGACCTTAATCTGCTAGCAAGTGAGACACTTAGAGATAAACTCAGTGATATCATTCTTCATACCCCTCCACCAAAAGTGTCTCTGCAGGTCCTTATACATCTTAGTAGATCCAGGATGTATGGAATACTTAGACCCATGTGCCTCTTGCAGGATACGCTTCCTAATCTCTTACTCTTCAGGTACCCACATCCTATGCTTGTACCTTAGTCCACCGTCCATACCAACAGATAGATGTGTCTGGGGCTTTGCCACAAGAGTTGTCATCTCCTCCAAACTAGGGCTGTTCTTTTGAGATATCAGGAGTTCAGAAAGAAGACTACGAATAATATTGATATTCGCCAAAATAATAGAGCCAGATTCTTCTTGAGATGACCCAGAAGATGAAGGTTCTAGATGCATTGATGCACAAATCGACTTCTTACGACTAAGGGCATCAACTACAACATTGGCTTTGCCTGGATGATATGCAATAGTGAAATCATAATCTTTAAGATACTCCAACCATCTCCTCTGTCGAAGATTGAGATCTTTCTGAGTCAAGAGGTATTTGAGACTTTTGTGGTATGTGAATATATCAAAAGTAGCACCATACAGATAATGTCTCCAGATTTTGAGAGCAAAGACAATGGCAGCTAATTCCAAATCGTGAGTTGGATAATTGACCTCATTAGGTTTCAATTGTCTAGAGGCATAGGCAACAACTTTACCGTCTTGCATGAAGACACAACCCAGACCCATTTTAGAAGCATCAGAATAAATTACAAAGCCATCATTCCCAGAAGGTAGGGTCAAAACAGGAGCAGAAGTCAAGAGAGATTTCAATTCTTGGAAACTAGCTTCACACTTAGGAGTCCAAACGAATTTTGCATCTTTTCTGGTAAGTTTAGTCATGGGTAGGGCTATTTTACTGAAATTAAGGATGAAACGACGGTAATAGCCCGCTAGGCCAAGGAAGCTACGAATTTCAGAAGCATTGGTAGGGGCTTTCCAATCAAGGACAGCTGGAACTTTGGCAGGATCAACAGAAATTTTCCCACCCGAAATGACATGGCCAAGAAACATGACTTGGTCAATCCAAAACTCACATTTAGATAATTTAGCATACAATTTCTGGGCTCTCAAAACATCAAGGACTTTCTGGAGGTGTTCACGATGTTGGTCAACAGAATCTGAATATACAAGAATATCATCAATAAAGACCACAACAAAGCTGTCAAGTAATGGTTGGAAGACAGTGTTCATCAGATTCATAAACACTCCAGGAGCATTAGTCAAACCAAACGGCATCACCATGAATTCATAATGTCCATATCGAGTTCAAGAAGATCATGAATGAAGTACATAACCACCTCGATAAAAGTATTAAGACACTCCAATATGATCGATGTTGAAATATTTTAAACTAACAGTTTGAGGACCTTCTCGAGAGATTGTGATAGTGTATCACAATGAACTCTACTTGAAACATAATGATGTACTAGAAAGAAGGAATCACACTCTAATCAGTTGTGGTGCTATTATCAATAAATCTAATTAATTTTCCATTTTCCTTTTGGACACGTTTTTTATGCTAAAATATTGCACGTCTAAAATGGTTCAAAACACACCATGTTATATATGGCATGAGAGGTGTATCTATATGTCTTTTATAAAGATTAGGATTAAGAATTATACAAAAATAGTTTCTTGTAAAAGCTTTATCCACAAATCCCAAAATCTTAGCTTATTGAATACTATTCCAATTAGACAACAAAAGCGTTTGTTACCAAGATGGATGAATTCCTAATGAGGAATTTAATTCTAATTGAATCATTGGGAGAAAATTATAACTCTAAAAGTTCGAGATCAACAAGAAAACAATGGACCTAAAGAGTTATAGTTGGAACAAGGATATTCACAAATTGTTGTGGAATCTCAGGTTCCTTATGTAAAACAAAACCTCACAGTTCTAATAGAATGCACCTTGAGTTCAAAATATTATAATATCTTATAACTCAAAAAGATAGTAATTTGGTCATACGATGATGATCCAACAATCTACCTAGAAGCTATTGATGCACCAAAATCTGTTAAATGGCTTGAGGGCATGGGATTAATGATGGATTCCTTGTACACCAACAAGGTATGACCTTGGTGAATCCACCTAAAAGGGTAAAATCAATAGGGTGAAATTTGGTCTTCAAGGAAAGGACCAACATGGATGATAGTGCAAATCGGTTGTAAAGGTTTTCAAACAAGTACAAGGCATTGAAAATGATGACATATCTCCACCAGTTTCTATGGTTAAGTCCATCAGGATCATGCTTAGCATTGTAGGTTATTACAAGTATGAGATTTGTTATATGTATTTTGAAATTGCATTACTTAACATGAATATTGCAGAGGATGTGTACGTGACACAACTAAAGGTTTTATAATCCATATAATGCAAACAAAGTCTACAAGCTATAAAGGTCAATCTATAGTTTGAAGCAAGCATCTTAGAGATGAAATCTTTGATATGATAGGATATTCAAAGAGTTTGACTTTAGTCAAAATGAAGATGAAATATATGATTGAAAAATATTTAGTGGGAGTATATTTATATTCCACATAATGATGGAAATAAATCCAAATACTATAAGTATTAAAAACTAACATGGAAAGTTCTTTCTGTATGAAGAAATTAGGTGAATCAATCTATG
This sequence comes from Alisma plantago-aquatica, assembly GCA_963693085.1. Taxonomy (NCBI): domain Eukaryota; kingdom Viridiplantae; phylum Streptophyta; class Magnoliopsida; order Alismatales; family Alismataceae; genus Alisma; species Alisma plantago-aquatica. The sequence continues at coordinate 725,432,968 of OY856410.1, read as the reverse complement.
TGAGAGGAATTTTGATCTATAGATATAGTTTTGGAAATCTTCTTGACCTAAGTAAGAGCACATGCATTAGAAAGATGTTGAAAGGGTTTTAACATAAAGTACTCAATAAAAGAAAATCTGTCCATATTCCATATGATTAGTTTTTCAAGATCTAGTGTTCCAATTCTTGTGATGAATGGGAAAACATGAGTAAGATGTCATATGCAACCACATTTGGATCTATCATGTATACAATATAATGTACTTACCCCATCATCTTGTATGTATTGGACATGATGAGTTGATATCAGTCATATTCTAATGAAGGTCATTAGAATTCCATACAGAACATACATAAGTACTTGAGAAGTGCCAAGGATCAGTTCCTAGATTATGTCAATAAGGAAGAGTTGGGTATAAAAGGTTACACTAATGAAAGATCCCATATGATAGAAAAAGTTAACGATCACAATCTAAAATTTGTGTTTGACCTTAAAACAAGAAATATAACATAGAAAAGTTCTAAGAATGAGTTATTTATTTAATTCTACCATAGAAGTCGGGTATCCTGGTGATATGAACACAACAAAGGATATTATACATATTAAAAAGGCTCATATAGATGAACTTATGTGAGGTTCAAACCATTGATGACACAATATAAATTCTATGAAAAATAATGGATCTATTGGATAGGTAAACCAATCTCAAATGTCATACTATGACAAATCCATCTCATACGAGGGGTGTACGATAAAGAGATATGAAAACTTGCAAAATATCGACTTGAAGTATATGTTTCTAACCCGTTGGATAAGCACTTGAATAATAGAAACATGATGGAGACATTTGAAGATCACTAAGAATAAGATTCATGGGTGATTGGATCTAGGTGTAAGTGGGAGGTTGTTGGTATATATTCCCAAAGAGACAAGCATATGATGGTTGTAATGGCAATCATCCAATTTATTCTATTTACTTCTATTTTGAGATAATGATGAAACATAATGAATGCCAAAAGAATTATATGACTTAATGATGTATGTTTTCAAGTTGAGGACCTGAATAATGAGATCATATAGATGCCAAGAGTAGATATATTCTTGTTGTGTCCCTAGTCATTTGTTATTGTCAAAGGCTCATAGACAACAATTACACATAATACTAGAGTGTTTAAGATGGTTGATGACAAAATCTCATTAAGTCATGACATGTGATATCAAATCAAGCACATAGTTACTTGTTGGAGAATAGTGTATTAGATAGACCTATTTTGAGAGTGGCACAAGGAAATAATGATTGGAAGTCAGAATCATCTCTCATAGTGGTGGTGGTGATTGTGATTCTTAGACCTAAAATCATTGCACTAATCACATGTAATTTGATGTACTTAGACATCATCCATTGTGACCTTGAATAAGGATGACCACAAAGGTGGTGATCGAGTGTGTTACGACACATGGGGGTGACTGTGAGCGATGTAGATGGGATCTATCCTTCCTACATGAGTTTGATTTCCAAGCAACTTGACAAGTGAGATTGAGAAAAGCATGCACATGGACATGGAAATGTGAATCAATGTATGATATTGGGTTCACATATATCTCAGATATTCTACTCTAATTCAAGGAACATGGATTGAACATTGAGAGGATGATGATTTCATGCCTCAAGTTCAACCATGATATCAGTAAAAAAGGAACTATATGATCGCTATAACACTAACCACAAATTGTAGGTTAAAGTTGTTCTCCAACTTTATGATTACTTGGGTAGAAATGATGTCTTTGTAGATACCAATCATTCCTTGTGATGTCATAAACTAGTTATGGACATTCACTGCCAACCTAACTTGGAACCTATAGGGTCACACACAGAGGATACACTTGGAATAGGATTCTATTCATGGATGTAGTTTAAACTTGATTAAGAGTTAGGTATTCAATTTAAATAAAAATTGTTGGAAGTTCACTTATTGGATTGAGAAATGACTGGTTCAATTGTTGAACCAATCCTTTCAATGTGTCAGATCAATTTAACCAACTTTGGTAATCTGGTCCATGAGATGACCAATTCAGGAAGTGAATTGATCATCTTAGATCCATTAACCAACTAGTGCATTGTGAACCGATCGTTTGGTCGATCAATTTGATTGGATCAAGGATTAGTGGTTACGTCAGGTTGTGCATTAATCAATATTAATTTTCAATACAATTGTGATTGGGAAACATGTTAAAATGACTAGTTCAAGAGTTGAATTGATTGACTTACAAGACAACAAGTTGGTTCACCATTGTACAAATTGTTTCATTGTTTGCATGTTATGAAAATTCATGAATCTCGTCCCCTTTGACTCCCACTCATACTTGAACTTTTACCCTGACCATCCTATTAATAGAGGGGAAGTCAATACATTCTAGAGATACATCAATCGCTCTAAATTTTTTGTCTTCTCCATTGTGGTAATTGAGAGAACCTGAGAAAGTCCTACCAATCAAAAGGAGGGATAGCAAGGGAGAGACAATTGGGAGAGCAAGTCAGTGCTAGCACATTAGCTAGAAGGGGACAACTCCTTATTTCCCGTTCTTCTAGAATGCTAGGAGTTATCAGTTTGCCATGTGGACAACTATAGAGGCGAGGAGGTTGTTGATTGCGGCTAAGAGGATGAGGTTAATTGCTATTTTTGGTGATTAAACATGAGGATCTTGTTGATGTTATCTGGGTGCAACTTGAAGAAAGGCACACACTCCAGCAAGGACTTTGTCGTTGGACTTGCTCCAAGACCAGGTATAACCTTGCTAACCATCCTTCCCATTACATAGTATTTGACATGATCTACTATTTAAATGGGAATATGGTAGTTAAACTTTTGTATCCTCTGCCTAATTTATCTCCATATTTTCCTACACATATATATAAACTCATGATAGTATCAAATAATAGAGTTAAGGGTACATAAGATAATCATTACACAAAATTAAATCAATCCATGATGAAAAGTAAAACATTGAAAAAATGATAGAAAGATGTAAATAGTAGTTGTATGATACATGTTAATTCAGGTCATCCTGAACGAAGTCATAGTATTCTTCACTAGCTTGCTATGCTCTCGAGGACGGTGCAAGTGTAACATTTGCCTCATCACTGGAATCATCACCTCCATCTTCCTCACCATTGTTCTCTCCATCATCATCCTTAGCAACATCCTCAACATCATCCTTTGCCATCTCTACATCCTTAGGAGGATCAAAAGAGCATGTAGCCATCCATATGAGATGTTGATCGCACCAGGACATCTGATAAGTGGAAACCGACACATTTTCTTACTCAAAAGAAGGAGTGGAAACTTAATCAAAGATGGAAAGAGCATCAACATGGGGACCAGTAGGAAGAGACAACAATTGGTCATGCTAGGAGGTGGGTGATATGAAATAGGTGGAGTTTGAGAAATAGAGGTATGGTGTAGAATGAAAGAAGCATATGAGTGTGCTGGATAAAATTAATCATATGCATAGGCAACATAGTCAATGCCAGAAAAGGATGGTCGGTATGGTGGATAATATGAAGGGTAGGACACATTCATGTTGGACATTTTGTGAACCAGATCTTGGAGGAGATGTTCTTGAATATATATAGGTAATAGGCATTTTGATTGATCATCTACCCCATGAGAGATTCATTGGATATAGAGAAAAAAGCTCTATCAGGTCTAGGTGGTGCAAAAGGAGGCTCAAGGGAGGAAGAGGCACCACAGGTAGGTGAGTTGGAGGAGTGGGATGACTTCTTCACTATTGTTTCACTAATGGAAATACCTTTCGTACTGGGAGTGTATTTAAAATCCTTAAAAAGAAATTTCACAGTAACAAATTAAAACAAACCACAAATGGTGTTAGGGAATGGAAGATGGTAGTCCCAGGTTTTCCACTTGGAGTCAAAACAAGTCACATGGTGAATGATATAATCAGCCTATTTGACCTGAATTCCCTTAAGGAGACAATACACTATCAATATTGAATTTTTTGCAAAATATGTTTGATTTTTCTTTGGATGGATATTACAATTACCAACAAGAGAAAAAATACATGTTTGTATATCTAGGGAAGAGTAGGATAGCTTTCTTTGGAAAGGGTAGTTCAGGCTTCCCTAAGGCTTTGTGAATATCAAAAAGGTATGATTCTAGACCAAAGCTATTGTATAATTCATCAGGGTAGATTAGTTCAAGGTGATTAGCATAGGTGGACGTCCAAGTAGATGTGGACAAGGATCCAATCAAGTAGGTATTAAGGATATCCTTAGTAATTGTGATCCTATTCCTAAAAACCATGGAAGTAAGGGCTACCTTGGTGCTAGGTGGTGGCACTAGTGTAGTTCCATTTAAGATTAGCATAAAAATCATGAATGGATTTTGTTCTAGATAAAAAAATTGAAAAGAAATTATGTTCAACAAAAAGTGAACCAAGGCATTCTTTAAGAGACATTTACATGATCTTTTTCAAAATGTTGCTCCCAGATTCTACTTAGGGTTTAAAAGGAAAAGGAGAATGAGGTAGGATCTCTTTATCAATTCACATCTTGAGTCCAGATAAAAGAGGCACATTGTAACCAAGAATCCTTATAGAAGGAGGGGTATGAGGGACATATGATTTACAAGCATTGGATCATATCTTCCTCTTGCTGGACTCCATGGGAGACAAAAATTGTGGAGAGAGAAGACCAATAAAATCAAATCTATGAGAGAGAACAAAAGAAGACACCTAGAAACTTCTAGGTCTAGTGAATGGATATGGAATAGGGATTGGATAGGCTAGGGAATGGGTTGGCAAAGGTCTACCATTAGAAAAGGAATCCTCCATCGTTGGTTCCATACAAGAGAACCGATACCACATTATTTTTGAACGTAATTTTTTTTCATGGATGACGCGAACTTCAGCATGATTTCCCAAGAGAAAAATTGAAGACTTGTAGTCTGGAGGAAGAATTTATTTCATAGGAAGGGGTGTGTCATCTATTTCTTTACAACCAATGTTGACCTAAAAATGTATATGGAGGCACATTTTTCTCCTAAAAATTTGAATTTTATGGGTTATCTCAACGTCAGTTCTCCAGAACCTAAATCAACATTATATTTAAAAGATACCCATGTTTTTCCTTAATGGGAAGGACTTGACCAATAGTGACGTATGTGCTCTAGAAACCAACAATCTAGGTCTATAGTGTCTATTTTCTTTATGACTGACATTAAAAGAGTGACATTAGAGGTGAAAAATGTACCAGTGAGACAACATTAGAAGCCTTCCATTGTAGACCAACATTCAATCTTTTACATTGTTAGCAACCATAATATTTATTTATCTGAACTTGAACATTGTATGGGTTGGAGTAGCGCAAGACCAATCAAACTATCTAACGAATAGATACAATACCTTATCATATAAGTCTATGCTATATAGAGATTGTTTTATCTTGGGGATGATCATATCATGTTGGAACGTTGGTGGCACTTCTAACAGAAAAGGGCCTCCTTCTTTCCCCATACAACCTGCTAAAACTGCATGGAACCTTATCATATCAAGACCCAACCATTGCCTTCACTCATAGAAATATACTTTTGTTAATGTGGTTGGAAGAATCTCCCTTTTGATGTCATCCTGTCACGAAACCGGAACCCAAGTCCCATGAACCAAATGTATACCAAAGGCAATATGTGGAAGGGTAAAGCTTAGCACACCTGAACAGATAACAAGATACAAGCACCAACATAATCTCAACAACCAACACGATATATTAATAAACATCATTATATTACATGATTTGAATTACATGTAACCAAGAGGGTGCTCAAGCTTAGCTAACTCTTTTATATGAGAGGGACCTCAAGGTCGTAACCAAGAGCTCGTTATCAACAATATTATAATGGAGTTCCATATATATATGTGTTCAAGTTATAAAATAGACGAAGCAAACATCGAGTATGACATAGCAATACTACATGGCAATATTTGAGGAAATAGACAAACAAGCAAATAATATATGTCTGTTCAAGCAAGAAAGTGGTAGTCATATAACTAGATAAGGCCCATACCTGATTCAGAGATTTCACAACATAACATATCCTTCACCATCTAGCCATATGCCAAACCTGATTAACAAGATTACACATATACATTAGATTCTCATCATTACCCTAATTAGGTGCATTTTTAGGGTTTTGGCCAAGGTGGGCTCCAAGTTGCTTCTTGGTTCATTATATGATATTGTGTTGATCTAGAGGTCATCATGATGGTGTGTTCAAGTTTCATTTCATTATGGCGTTCCATGCTCTTTCTACAATCATAACAAGTTTTTCCTGGAAGCTCCTCAGGAAAAACGTCTGGGTAATCTCTCACCACATCCAAGCTCTCTATAGGTCTCACCTTAGGATCAGGCATGGATACAACAACAAGATAGGCTCTACATCCTTTGGCAATCAAAGTTTCGGCTTTAAGAGAAGAAATAATCATATTTCGGTGTCTTTCTTTTCTCCCGGAAATAGTCAAAGGTTTAGAATTGGGTGCACAAAAGATTACTTTCTTGCCTCGACAATCAAGCATAACAAAGTTGGAAAAGAGCCAATCCATCCCCAAAATTAGATCAAAATCTTCCATATCAAGAAGGATAAAAGCAGATTGAAATTTATGACCACCAAAAGAAAAAGGCAAGGTTTTGGTTTTCTAAAGAGAAGAATAAATTTTGCCACTGGGAGTTGTCACATCCAAGATATAACCTAGATCATTGATCTCGAACTTGCGCATGGAAGCAAGATTTCTAGATATGAAAGTATGTGTTGATCCTGAATCGAATAGGGCCACAACAGGATGATCTTAGAGACATATCATACCTACATTATGATTTTATATGAGATTATGGTTTCCAAGGATTTATCACAAAAGAATTATTAACATTGTTACCTTCAATCAGACGGTTATCATTGGCTTTAGCTTCCTCTGCATTAATTGCAAAGACTCGGCCCTGACGATGTTCTGGCTGAGCCTGAGCTATGGGGACAGCTGGTTGAGCAGGTGGAGCTCCAGGCTGAGGTAATGGGGCAGGACGATTCTGAGGTGCCCCCTGGACAGATTTGGACAATTGAACTTCATGTGTCCCTCCTTCTTGCAATAGAAACAGATTGGCTTTTCAAACTTGCATCTTCCAGGATGAAACCCACCACAAATTTTGCATTTGAAATTCCTGTATGGTCCTCCTTGGCCACGACCTCCCTGGTTTGGTCCTCCTCAGAATGATTGACCCCTATGGTGATTTCCTCCTCCTCTGCCCATGCCATGGTTGTTAGGCTTCTTCTTCTCATTTTCCTTCTCCTTGCCCTTGGTGACGGATGCATCGGTTAGACCCAGGTATCCCAAGCTTGGTGTTTTGCTCTTCCCGAAGGTTCTTTCTTGGGTGAGGGCATTGTTGATGGCAGCTTCAAAGGTAGGATGGGTGGAGGTGCAAAGGTGAACTTTGATTTCTTGGTTAATGCCATCTATGAAGTGTTCAATCTTTTCATCTTCATCCAGGTTGCGAGCATGACGCTCTAGGATTCTAAAGGCCCTAACATAGTCAGAAATAGATAGGTTTCCTTGGGTGAGGTTATTGAACTGTTTCTTCTTCTCCTTCCTAGCTGATATGGACATGAAACGGTTGGTAAAGATCCCCTTAAACTCCTCCCAACCTATGGGGGCATCTGGAAGTTCTCGTGTATGGTAATAATTTTCCCACCACAACTTCACGGACCCCCTAAGTTGGTAGGTAGAAAAGGTGACCTTATCTTCCTCAGGACACTTAAGGGCTCTAAAGGCATTTTCAACAGATATGATCCATGCATCAGCTTTATCTAGGACTTCACCTAAGTCTTCTCCATGAATGGTTTGGGTTTGAGTTTAAGGAAGTCACTAATGGTGGTTTCATGGTTGGTCCTAGAGGATGAGGCACTATTGCTGGTTTCTTTTAGGGCTAGGGCATGCATGCATTCCAACATCACCTTCTTTTGTTCTTCCCAATTGCCTACAGCCTTGGTCTTATTAGGGCGTGATTGAGATTCATCACTAGAGTCATCACTAGACCTTGTTCTCTTGGACCTAGTTTTTGGAGGCATCTGCAAGTTTTTATAAAAGGTAGTTTAGAGATTAATTTGAGATAGATCGTAATGCAACCAAAAAAAAGATTTAGCAATCATGGCATGTATATATTTTTTTTTTCTTCCAATTTTTCATTTCTTTTAGTTGTTCCCATTTCTCCTAATCTACTCACATAATAGAGAGAGTATATCATTGATCATGGTCATGAGAGAGAAAGTAGATGAGAACTTAGTGTATATTATTCACTAAATAGGTTGGTTGGGGGGTAGTCCTTAATGGAGAAAATATGAGAGGAAGGATTTTTCTAAGGTAAGGGTACCCACTTTAACAATAATTGCGTTAGCCAGGAAGATAGCTTGCGACGGGAACCCTCGCACCGTGAAAACAGATGGGGAGAGTATTATGTCAGAACCTTCCGCAAGGTACCCTTCTAGACACCTCGGCAATTTACTGTTAAATGTGGGTTACCCTAGGTCTAGGTAAGGTTACTAATTATTTGATACATCTATATTGATCCATGTGCCTGCTCTGATACCATCTATCACGGGTTAACAACCTAACTCCACTGTACACCTCAGGCGCCATCATAAGGCGTACAATAGAGTTACAATTGCCCGTCCCTGAGTGGATCAAACACATGAATATATAAATGCACCGAATAAAAAGCTTCCATACATAAACCAAATTGTTCATTACATAGGGGCCCGAAGGCATAGGAGTTCTACAGAAGAAACTTAATACATGAGAAACTAATACAGAAGAAAAAGAAACATAATCTAAGAGTCCCATTTAGCTTTAGCGTCCCCATGATAGATCTGATTTGTGAGCCAGCATATAGAGTAGCAACATCATCTTTCTTTCATCATAAGCATCATAAGCAGAAGGTACCTATAAAACATATACAATTGGTACGCATCAGCACAATATATAAATATAGTGTACTAAGTACGCCTCCGCGTGATATAATTTAACTCTCATCATATCTTGGCAACAACATTAAAAGTAACTTGGCAGTAATAAGCAATATGGTAAAGAGAATCATTCTCAAATTGTCAGAAAGTTTATTTACAACAAAACACAAACATCTTTTAAGCATATTTTCCATTATATCTCAAGGCCTTTATGATCACTACCAAAGAGTTAGATCATATGTACATTGTGACCACTGCCAAAGAGTTAGGTCTGACCACTACCAAAGAGTTAGGTCATATGTACAGTGTGACCACTACCAAAGAGTTAGGTCACTTCCAAGCACACTGCCAAAGAGTTAGTGCTTTTCATATAATGGACAGAAATATATTATGTTTTCATTTTGCAAAATATATATATATATATATATATATATATATATATAAAGCAAACATCATCAAAGTTGGATACTCATATAGCTCTATTTCAAGCAATACCATATGCCAAGTTCTTACACTATTTTACAACCATACATTATTATAAGCCTATATATTTTGCAAACATCATCAAAGTTGGATACTCATATAGCTCTATTTCAAACAATACCATATGCCAAGTTCTTACACTATTTTACAACCATACATTATTATAAGCCAAGTGAGAGTTAATGGCGTACCTTCTACTCAGAAGTGGGGAGTCCAGAGATGCTCCTCACTGGTACCTTTGATTTCCTGAAATTATTAGAGATTTGACATTTATTAGATATATTGTTCAAATTACCCTTATTCTAAAGAGTATATAAAAAGGCCCTTTATAGATTTGGAGTCATGAGAGTTGAGTACGGATCTTAGAGTATGGATTTGAGTTCAAGATTGGTAGAGTCATGTCAGAGTAGGGTTATCAGGTCAAAATCATGGTCTTTAGATCATGTTGACTAATTATGTATATATTGATAAGTAAAAAAAAATAGGGAAAAGAGTGATAAATGAGTTTTATTGCTAATTGAGTCATAATAAAAGGATCTGATCGTTCCATGATGATAAGGATGCAAAAAGATGATTATCACAGGTTTTTGGTGATTTAAACAGATTCGAGTATTTTCCAAATAATTAATCAAAATATGAACATATTTAGGCATGAGCATTTACTCGAGTCAGATTTAGGGTCAATAGATGTCAAAATCGTGATCCTCGTATTTTTCTGATCAAAATAGAGTACTTATGCATATTTTTCTGACACTCCTACTAATTTTTACGAATTTCCCAATATTAACTCATAAACTGAATTTCGATTTTTATAATAGAAAAATTAGGGAGGGCGTGGACCGTTGGATGATCAGATCCAACGGCCAAGATCTCACGCGCAAACAGCAAGGCTCAGACTACTTACAGGTTGACGGTGAGATCTCCGGCGAGCTCTCTCAGGAGTCTTGGACTTCCTCACGCACGGGTGAAGATTGGACTAGCTTCGTGGGAGATCCCCGCAGCTGGACGGCCGGTCCTCGGGTCGTGGCTCCCCTGGGATCGCCGGGTTGGCTAGGAGACCGGCGAGCTTCACAGCTTGCGGCGGAAGAGGATCGAAGGGGGAGCAGTAGGTGAGGAAACTCAGCTGCAAGGTGCCGGTTGGATGGAGCGGAGCTTTGCGGAGCTCGAGGATCAGTTGGCGGTGAGAGAGGAGGTCAGGAGCAGCCCGCCCAGCTTCTCGACGGCAGCGGACAGAGCTAGAAGAATGAGCATAGAGCTCGGGGCAAGGGGCACTCGCTCCAGGCAAATTGGGCTTCGAGGGACATCAAAGGGAGGTCGGGGAAGGATATGGAGTGCTTAAATAGAGGTGGGGGTGCGTGAATCGTAAACGCCCAAATGGGCTCCGCGGTGGTTGGAGAAGGGGTCTCACCGGCGAGGTCGTGCACTGGGTTGTGCTCGCTTTTGGAGGTCGTGCGAGAGGTCACTGGGTTCGTGGAGGTGAGGTGGAGGCAATGCCTCGATTGGTTGCTCGCGAAGCGGCGTGGAGTGGCGAGGAGTGGTCCGAGGTGGCTGTAGCCACGTCTTTGCGGGTCAATCAGAGGAAGAGGACGACCGGATGGCCGTCCGATCCACTCAGGATCCATGGACGCGCCATCCGATGTATGCAATTGCTCAGGAGAGTCGGGTGACGTCAGCGCCGCGAACCAAGGAGGAAAATAACCAAAACTATAGCTTGATGATTGAAATCGTGACATGTATTTGATCAAACATTAATAGAACTTGTAAAAATCGTAGAGGGAGCTAGGAATGTCCGAATGACATGAAATTTGGACCATAGCTTCACCATAGCATACCCCACATGTTGGTAAAGTTTGGGCTTGAAATTCCAATCTTTGAATGACTAACTAATTTTTAGGAGAATTAGGGTTTTGAGATATACTGAAGATTAAAGGAACAAAGTATAAAAGAATTAGAAAACTCACTTTATCACAAACAAGGTTAAGTGGATGTCCACTAGAAACAAGATTAGCAATTTGGGGTAACGTTCATCATTAAAGTCCAAACTAAGCACATATGTACAAAAAGGTTCATGATGAACAATAGGGAGAGTAGGAGCTTCATTTAATTCAAGGGTGCATAAAATATACTAATTTAAGGATCAGGGGTAGATTGAGCATCAAGATCCAATCATTAATCATAAGCATGTGTTAAGCATATTCAAAGTAGTTTAAGGTTACATCTTTAGCAATATAAGGAAACTAGAAGAAGATTCAGGGTCTGGAAGAAAAGCTCATGTTGTAGGTCTTTTCGATTTGATCGATTTGATATATTTGTTCACATATTTTGGATAAAGGAACAAGGAGATATCATATTCAAAGGATTGATCTTGAAAAGGGGAAATATTCCTTACTTTAGCTAGAATTTGGTTTGTTTCTTTATTGGGCCTTGGCCGTCCATGAGTGTTGGGCCTCCGGCATTCCGGGTCCAAGCCCAAGCGGGCGTCTTCTCCCTGTCCGCTTCATTTCATCGGGACCTCTGTTTGGAATAGAGCAGAAATAGGGGAGTCGTCCCCTCCCATCATCCTGATGAACCCCGCATGGAGCTCGACTTCGGCACCCAGCTGACTGGGCGATGGCGGCGGTGGTCCACGCACAACAGATCTAGGGGAGGTAGGTAGGAATAAGGTAATGGACTCCCGAGCATCCACCATCTCTTGTTCCCTATTGTATCCATCGGCGAGAAGCAGGGAAGTGGTTGGAGCAGCCACTATTGCTGTCGTCTGAGCTTCCGAAGCTTACGGACCCGACGTCGTCTGTTGGTCTTCGTGAGGTGAGGGGTAGTGGCGCCTTTCCCCCTTGGCTTTGGCGTGGGCGACGGCAGGAAGAAAAGGGGGTGTTGCTTGGGGAGGCAACAGCAGAAAACAGGTGGGAGAGGGACCAATCCAGATCTTGTTGGCGGCCGGATTAAAACTAGGGAAAGAGTAAGAAGTGCAAGGGAAGGGGGGTATAAAAGGGAGCAAGGTTTAGGGTTTCCAGTACTGCTTCCATTCTCCTCCATTGCCCGATTTGGAGGGGGAGGCAGAAGGGCAGATTCCTATTCTCCATAACTTCCTGAAGGGGAAAGACAAAGGGGGAGGAAGCTAGCGACTGGGCCGCGTCTAATTGGGCCCAATGAGGCTGAAGAACAATGCAAAAACAATTAAAACAAGATAAATGAAGCAAAGTTCATGTGGCCGTATCCTTGGCTACGATTGTCTAATAGAAGAAATTTTTAATACTGTTGGATTTAGAATTGAAAAATCTACAATATGAAATATATAATAGATCAAAGTGATGGCAATGATTAGGTTCAAATTCACTTGCAATGTGATGATTCGTTAATGTGGGAGCTATAGTTTAATACTCAACTCCATGTCACATATTGTTTAAATGATCATTGAGGTCACCAAAATGGATCATTAACACATTCATGCTACAGATTTGACACTTGATTGAGTAAGAGATCATTAGATGAGAGGGGAGGAGTATCATGGAGGAGAGAGAAAAGTCAGGTTGTCACATCCTTCCCTCCTTACAAGAAATTTCGTCCTTGAAATTTGTCCAAGATCGGGTTCAAAAGTCCAAAATCAAAGTTCATACTCACCATGCCTAGGTATCCTACCATGGTTTTCACAACATTCCCCACAATGGGATGCACACTAGGTTATTATCATCAAGGGTGTACTCATCTCAATCATATATGTGTTTCTTCGTGTATTATCACATAATGACATCATCATGACATTAGGGTTTTCCCATTTCTTAGCATCATTTCTCTAACATGTGTGTTCATTATCATGACTTCCAATTGAGACCAACATTAAATGTATATGTTTCATCATTATACTAGATTTCATGCATCCTTTAATTTCCCAACTATGCTCATCATTTCTGATTTTGGATTCTGAAATTAAGCAATTTGTTCATCATGTTTATTTGAGTTATGACTCCAAGATCATTGGCATATCGAGTTAATCATTTTTTTCCATTTAGGGTATGAGATTAGGCACGTTACTCCTCATTACTCAAGCTAATTTTTCATGACATCATCATATTATTTTCATGATTTCAAGGCTACATCTTTTATGTATAGTATGATTTCATATTAGGTCTAGCTTATGAGAGTGGCTTATCATGCATATTCAAGTTTTTAAACATAAGAGAGATATTTCATGTACAAGCATCATTATAAGAACACCATTATCATTAACGTCACAATTTTCAAATTCTCTCACTTATATCTTGAAAGAGCTCCACAAGTTCAAGCCACTCAAGCTATGTAAGATATATGTGTCCAACAATACATGTTAACCACAATCTTCTACTTGTAATAAAATTACTACCCATCTTTTGAGAAACAAGGGTAACCGCTAGACTCCTTTATATACAATTACTAACCTGAGTATGAGGCTCATCATGGATATCACACATCATATACATCATCTTGGGTCTTGGGACATCTTCCTCACCTATATACATATATCAAGCATCAAATTTTCAATTGCCTCTTTCTCTAGGGTTAGATATTTTCATAGGACATCTAGGGTTCAACATTTTCAAGGAAACCATCCACTAGGTCACTCAACTCATATACTTAGAAGTATTCTAGCTAGGGACTCATCATCAAGTATTTCATCATTCATAATATTCAACATTTCAAATATTTTGGAGATTAGGTACTCTAACCTTTTCCCGATACGGGTCAACTCATATCAACATGTCACCCTATTCATATGTCCCATGCTAGAGGTCTTCCTTCATAAAGAGATTGAGGCTCGTGTTGGTCTCAAACTATATATATCACATATCATATCTCAGCACGTACAAACTAGGTACCAGTAAGCATGCCAACCCACTAGCTATGTTTAGCAAATCAACCAAGTGGTATGTATCATACAAGGTGCTAGGTTTAGCTAGGGTTGCATGGTCCAACTCATTCCATATCGTTAAACATACTCGACCTTCCTCAAACAACTTAGGTCTTGTGAACATCAACATCATCATCAATATCATAATCATCATCTTAGGTTTCTAGGTTATTCACATGCCTAACATATATCATGGCTCTAGACAACTCTAGAGACTGTCACTATCATCTAAACTCTCTTATCTAGACTTGATGTTGCATCTCTGTCTCCTAGGTTGCATGGAAACTCACTACCTTTCTGTGTGTGGTAAAATTTTTCATATGTACATATAATAATACTTGAAATATGTTTTCTCCAACGTTTAAACAGGTGATGAAAACCACCATACTCCATCCGAATAAAACCAAAACCAAAACGAGTTACCACACTCATTAGGCAGTCTAGTATCATGACACCTAGAGAACTAGCAAGAACATGGTGCACACTTGTATAGACATCCTAAGCAAATGTCGCGAATCATGTCTAGGGAGGTAACTTACACAAGTCTACACCTAGTTCTAGAACATCTAGGTTCTAACCTAGAGGCTAAGTCAACCTAATCCACAAGGATATTTCATTAAGTTTCTAGGGTTGAGATGTAAGGTGAGTTTAATTTGTGTTTCATGTGAGCAATGTTCGGTGTAGTTATTATTCATGCTTTGATACCATCTGTCACGGAACCGGAACCCAATTCCCATGAACCAAACGTATACCAAAGGCGATATGCGGAAGCGTAAAGCTTAGCACACATGAACAGATAACAAGATACAAGCACCAATATAATCTCAACAATCAACAAGATATATTAATAAAAATCATTATATTACATGATTTGAATTACATATTCAAGAGTCACTTTGTACAAGTCTGCTCATGTATACTATATCTGGATCTTACAACAAGTACACCTAGCATAGATCACCAAGCCCATCAACCTTCTAGCGATCTTTGAACCTAAAAACAACATACGAGAAATGGGTCAACACACGAGGTGTTAGTATGGGCAGAAAGATACACATATATATAAGCTTTGCATAATTTTGAAAAGATTTCAAGACTAAACGAACAAGAATAAATATGTTAATTATTTAACAAATGTGAAACCATATTTTATGTCATTTCAGTCCATTATATCACCAATATCAAACATGTTTATGGCCTTTGACCAACTTCGAGAGGGACATCAAGGTCGTAACCAAGAGCCATTTATCAACAATATTATAATGGAGTTCCATATATATATGTGTTCAAGCTTAGCTAACCCTTTTATACGAGAGGGACATCAAGGTCGTAACCAAGAGCCCTTTATCAACAATATTATAATGGAGTTCCATATATATATATGTGTTCAAGTTATAAAACAGACGAAGCAAACATCGAGTATGACATAGCAATACTACATGACAATATTTGAGGAAATAGATAAACAAGCATATAATATATGTCTTTTCAAGCAAGAAAGTGGTAGTAATATAACTAGATAAGGCCCATACCTGATTCAGAGATTTCACAACCTAACATATCCTTCACTATCTAGCCATATGCCAAACCTGATTAACAAGATTACACATATACATTTGATTCTCATCATTACCCTAATTAGGTGCATTTTTAGGGTTTTGGCCAAGGTGGGTTCCAAGTTGCTTATTGGTTCATTATATGATATTGTGTTGATCTAGAGTTCATCATGATGGTGTGGTTCAAGTTTCATATCATTATGGTGGTCCATGCTCTTTCTACAATCATAACAAGGTTTAAGGCATTTACATGCATCCTAGGGTCAAACGACTCACAATAGAGCATCCTATATCAGGATTCATCAAGTCGATAGGTCTATATCTAAAAGATGATTTAGATCAGCAATATTAAGTCATTAGAAACATATAATAAGGTTAAGTGGATGTCCATTAGAAACAAGATTAGCAATTTCGGGTAACGTTCATCATTAAAGTCCAAACTAAGCACATATGTACAAAAAGGGTCATGATGAACAATAGGGAGAGTAGGACCTTCATTTAATTCAAGGGTGCATAAAAGATACTAATTTAAGGATCATGGGTAGATTGACCATCAAGACCCAATCATTAATCATAAGCATGTGTTAAGCATATTCAAAGTAGTTTAAGGTTACATCTTTAGCAATATAAGGAAACTAGAAGAAGATTCAGGGTCTGGAAAAAAAGCTCATGTTGTAGGTCTTTTCGAGTTGATCGATTTGATATATTGGTTCACATATTTTTGATAAAGGAACAAGGAGATATCATATTCAAAGGATTCATCTTGAAAAGGGGAAATATTCCTTACTTCGGCTAGAAATTGGTCTGTTTCTTTACTGGTCCTTGGTCGTCCATGAGTGTTGGGCCTCCGGCCTTCCTGGTCCAAGCCCCAGCGGGCGTCTTCTCCCTGTCCGCTTCATTTCATCGGGACCTCTATTTGGAACAGAGCAGAAACAGGGAGTCGTCCCCTCCCATCATCCCGGTGAACCCGACATGGAGCTCGACTTTGGCACCCAGCTGAGTGGGCGATGGCGTCGGTGGTCCACGCACAAAAGATCTAGGGGCGGTAGGTAGGAAGAAGGTAATGGACTCCTGAGCATCCACCATCTCTTGTTCCTTGTTGTATCCATCAGCGAGCAGCAGGGAAGTGGCTGGAGCAGCCGCTATTTCTGTTGTCTGAGCTTCCGAAGCTTGCGGACCCGACGTCGTCTGTTGGTCTTCGTGAGGTGAGGGGCGGTGGCACCTTTCCCCCTTGGCTTTGGCGTGGGTGACGACAGGAAGAAAAGGGGGTGTTGCTTGGGGAGGCAACAGCAGAAAACAGGTGGGAGAGGGACCAATCCAGATCTTGTTGGTGGCCGGATTAAAACTAGGGAAAGAGTAAGAAGTGCAAGGGAAGGGGGTATAAAAGGGAGCAAGGTTTAGGGTTTCAAGTACCGCTTCCGTTCTCCTCCATTGCCCGATTTGGAGGGGGAGGCGGAAGGGCAGATTCCTATTCTCTGTAACTTCCTGAAGGGGAAAGACAAAGGGGGAGGAAGCTAGCGGCTGGGCCGCGTCTAATTGGGCCCAATGAGGCTGAAGAACAAAGCAAAAACAATTAAAACAAGATAAATGAAGCAAAGTTCATGTGGCCATATCCTTGGCTACGATTGTCTAATAGAGGAAATTTTTATATTGTTGGATTCAAAATTGAAAAATCTACAATATGAAATATATAATAGATCAAAGTGATGGCAATGATTAGGTTCAAATTCACTTGCAATGTGATGATCCATTAATGTGGGAGCTATAGTTTAATACTCAACTCCATGTCACATATTGTTAAATGATCATTGAGGTCACCAAAATGGATCATTAACACATTCATACTACAAATTTGACACTTGATTGAGTAAGAGATCATTAGATGAGAGGGGAGGAGTATCATGGAGGAGAGAGAAAATTCAGGTTGTCACACATCCTCACCTCTCTCATCATCCTTTATTCCGTTTTATACCTCTCCCTTACAACACACAACAAACATAGATCGTATCAGATGAGACGTTCTTTGGAAAAACAAGACACAAAATTCATATGGCGTAATGGGACAACATTGCACCCCAAAAGTCTATTTGGTTGGCACGTCACTAGTATAAAAACTCATGCTTACCTCTAATCCACAAAATTAGTTTGTCTTTATGCTCGTCAAGACATTGTATTTGGAAATATCATGAGATAAATAAATACTACCTTAATATTAAAGCATGGTGGATAGTCAACTCCAACATGCCTCACTTTTTTTAATATACATCAACTATAATCAATACATAGCTAGATACAATGTTAGAACTGTACCTCACTACACAAACAACATTAAATTCTAGAGTGACCCTTTGTTCCATAGGCTCATTCTCAAACATATTGTCATCAGCATCGATATTGCATACAAATTCAACTGTTCAACCACTAGCAAAGATTTACAAGTTTTAGGAGGTAACCACACTAACCTTCTCAAAATTAGCTCTCACTTCTTATCTTCAATAGTAGACACTATCATATATTCATTTTCAACTTGAAACAAATACTAGAAATTGCATCACATCAAAATGGGGTGAGAAGTACTCCCTTGAACAAGTATACCTTTTCTACATGTTCATAGGCCACCTTTTCCAAACCATGTATAAATATGTATATACACATATGTATATAAATATCTGTGTATTCACACATACATGAATATATATATATATATATATATATATATATATATATATATATATATATCTGTGTGTGTGTGTATGTATATGTATATATATATATATATATATATATATATATATATATATATATATGTGTATATATATATATATATATGTATATATATAGATACATACATACATATACACATATGGAAAGTCAATTGTCCACCAAAAATGGAGCTCCTCATTTCACTTGTATGGTGGGATAAGATACTTGTAGGTCATGATATTTACAAAAGACGTTTTCAGGGTCCATCTATATGTTCTCTTTGCACACAACACGAAGAGATTTCACTTCATCTCTTTTTTGCATGCCCTATATCTACCATTTTAATCAAACACTACACTTTCTAGAATCCTGAACCATATGTCAGAACAAGATGCATACATAAAATTTTCTTCTATGTCGGATCAATACATCATGATACCAATCAACAAAAATTCAATACGTCTATAAAATCATTTGAAATAAAAGAAACAATAGAAAATTCAAAAATAATAAGTTTTGCGTACATAGAATCAATAGAGAAGTCAAAAATATATATCATATGTTCGTATGTTGCACATGAATAAGGTTTTAGAAGCCCTCATGAAGGGTAAAATAAGCTCTCTCTCATTTTAGCACAACAGCAGCGACTTAGAGAACATATACACTTGAGAAGGTTCTAGATGAATCCAATGATGTTTGAGGATATATCTTATTTTTATCTTATTGTTGGGGTGCATATATCTTATCGGGCCTATTGTTGGAATGCATGCCCCTTTTTAATGTTTGTATGGTATTCTATAACTTTGATCAGTGAATGTAGGTCACTTCTAGCGCTTATCAATTCCATGATCAATACATTTAGTGTAGTCACATTTTTGTAATCCAATTCACATGCATTTGTATCTGAATATTACAGTTAATGCCTAAAAATTTATCATTAAAAAATAATTCTTGGTCCAAAATTGTGTTCTCTTTATAATTATTAACTTTATATATTACAAAAATTATAGCAAAGGCAACCACCACCTTGAGAAGCTCACAACAAGGCTACCACTGTTTGTGGATGTTTTTAAAGATGAATCAGACACAAACAAATACTATTCAAATATGACAAAGGTATCAATTTTGATGCTTTCATCTCAAATAACTCATATTATCAAAATGTATCCCATTTATATAGCTGACTTGTGATTTTCTTGTATGTGTGATTCATGTTTGCGCTCACATTCACAAACAGTAAGCAACCTTGTCATGGGCTTCCTAAAGGTGGTTTCCTAATCTACAATTTTCTCAATATTCAATATTACTGACAATGTAGGGAACATTATTTCGGACATGGACTTGTTCGCGACAAGGTGAGAAGGTAAAAATATGATTTATATATCATGATTCTATCATTCTTTATATGTCTGCTTTGGACTCAGTGCATCAAATTTGATTATCGTTTCATCATTTTGTTTTCATTTGTGTGTCTAATTCATCGATACTATCACATCTACAAATTATGGATGGATTCATATTAAGCTTCCTCAAGGTTGTAGTTGTCTAATTTACATTTTGCACAAGTATTTAATGTTAACAACAATAAAGTGAACATAATATTAGACCAAAGACTTGTTGAACAGAATTGAAAAGTTGATAGTATAATTCATAGCATGATTTTATCATTATTATTGTGTTAGATTTCAGAGAAAATAGTTAATCTATTTTTGTATATATCAAATTCATATTTAGAGTCACATCCACAAATGATGAATGGATTCATCCAGAGATTCCTCAAGGTGTTTGTCATCTAATATTTAATTTGCACACTCTTCAGTGTTACCTATGATGAATGGAACAAGAACTCTAACCATGACTTATTGGCGACATTCAAAAGGTAATAATATGGTTCACAACGTGATTCTATCAATCCTATTGTTTCAAATTTAAACTCATAGCATCAAACTTTATCCTTGTGTTGTAGCTTATATGTTTTTGTGTGAGTATCCACTTCATTGTTACACTTAATTCTGAAAATGGTGGATGATTTGAGATTTCTCAAGGCGGTTGTGGCTTAATATAATATTTTCATAGTATTCTATGTTACTAATGATGAAGGGAACATGATTTTGAACCACGACTTGTTGGAAACAATTGAGAAGGTAGCAATAGGGTTTTTTTTGTTAATCTATCATTCTTGTTGTGTTTGATATGAAATCAAAGTTCTATTGTTGTAGCTGATTTTTTTGCATATCTGATTCATGAATACACCAGGATCTTTAAAAAATGGATGTCTTCATCCCAAACTTCCTAAAGGTGGCGGTTACCTACTCATCAATTTACCCTTATTCAATGTTACTGACGATGATGGGAATACAATTTTTATCTAGGACTAGTTAGTAAAAATAGAGAAGGCAACAATATGATTCATAGCATGATTCTATCATTCTTATTGCATCAGAATTGAACTCATAGCATCAATTTTGTTACCTTAAGTTAAATGATAGTAAATTATCTAAGATACAACATGATAACTACCTTCAGGTCATTGGAGAAGTATAAACTAGAGTTTTTTCTAATCACCCTAATTTTAAAGGTATTGGAAATTGATGAAAATGGATGTGTCATATGCAATACTTTAAGGGGTGTATGAGGATTTATGTTGTGTAGGTTTGTACTGTGATGAACCAGGTGTATTCCTAGAGTTTCTTGGTAGTTATTCTAGATGAAATGAGGTTCACTAGTTATGTTTGAAAATGTTTTGTCGTTCCTATTTTAAATTCTAGTAAACTATTTAAGATACATAATTCTAACTCCCTACAATCATTATGACAAAAGCAACCACAATCTTCTCTAATCACCCGCTATTCAAAATTAATGCAAATAAATGTGTCATATGATGTATGGTGAAGGGGTACATGCAAATTTATGTTGTGTGAGTGTTTATTTTTGTGAACATGGTGTATGTCTAGAGCCACTTGCTAGTTTTGATTAGATGAAATGATGTATAATGGTTGTTCATGAAAATTCTAGGTGGTTCCTATGTTAAATTCTTTTTTAATATAACCCAGGAGACTCATAAGGCTTGCTCCAAGCCCAACATGGGGGGGTCCGCTCATCTCGTAAGAAATGGAGCCCCAATTGGTCACGCAGTGGACAACTACGCTATGGGAGAAACAATTCCAAAAAACAACACCAGGGAGATTCAAACTTGGGACCCTTCATGAGGGGCCCCATGCTACGATCCCGGGAGCTACTGCTCTCTGACTACCTATGTTAATTTTAGTAAATTATCTAAGATACAGTACTCCAACTACCTTCCTATCATAATGAAAGCAAAAACCAAAGTATTCTTAGTCACTCAGATAAATGCATTAGCATTATGGTAAACATGGTGTATCCCTAGAGTTGCTTGGTAGTTATGACTAGATGAAATGAAGTGTAGTGGTTAAGTATGGAAAATTCTTGGTATTTCCTATGCTAAATGCTAGTAAAGTATTTGAGGTACAACATTCTAACTATATTCCCATCATTAAAGAAACATAAACCACACTTTCTCTAATAACCTTGAATCATTGAAAATTGATGCAAAGGAAGTGTCATATGATGTATTGTGAAGGGTTCCTGCAGAATTATGTTTTGCAGGTGTGTAGTGTAGTGAAAGTGGTATATATCCAAAGATTCTTGGTAGTTGCAATGTGCAGTGGTTACATATGAAAATGAGTAACACTTCCTATGTTAGATTCTAATAAATTATTTATTGTACAACATTATAACTGACTCTCTGTCTTAGGGAAAATAAAACCATTTTTCTTCTCTAATCAATCATATATTAAAGGTATCAAAAATAGATGCAAAGGAATGTGTCATACATTGTATTGTGAAAGAGTGCATGTATATTTATGTTGTGTAGGTTTGTAGTGTGGTGAAAGTGGTGTATAACTAGAGCTGATTGGTATTATAAATAGATGAAATGATGTTAAATGGTTACTTATAAAAATGCTTATTAGTTCATTTGTTGAATGCTAGAAAATTATTTGAGACACATCATTCCTACTATTTTCCATCATTGGGGCAACAGAAACTGTTGTCTTATATAATCAACATGATATCAAGGGTATTGAAATTGATACAAATAGATATGCCATGTGATGTATTATGAATGGTGCATGGAGACTTATGTTGTGTACTGTGGTGAAATTGGTGTATGCTTAGTGATGATTTGTGGTTATAACTAGATGAAATGATGTGCAATGGTTACATATGAAAATGTTTGGTAGTTCTTCTATTAAATGCTAGTAATTTATTTAAGATACAACATTGTCAATCCATCATTGGGGAAATAGAAACCATAGTCTTCTCTACCATCCTGATATTAATAGGTATTCAAAATTGATGCAAAGGGATGTTTCATGTGTTGTATTGGGAAGGGGTGTATTAATGTTTGTGTTGTGTAAGTGTGTAATGTGGTGAATATGACGTATTCCTGGAGTTGTTTGGTAGTTATGAATAGATCAAATGACATATAGTGGTTACATATGAAAATTCTTGGTAGTTCTTATTTTGAATGCTAGTAAATTGTTTAAGATAAAACCTTCTTTCTTCTATTCATTTGGGCAACATAAACCACAGTCTTCTTTGGTTAAGCCGATAAAAAAGTATCTATTTTTAACAAATATACGTGTCATATGTTGTCTACCGCCACCATGTCCCTCATGGAAGGGTTCAAAGCCTCCTTGCCACCACTATTGTTGAGAGGAAGACAACTGCATGGTCACTGGAACACAATATATGCATCTTCATGACAATCATCATGGTTAGTTCCATATATCTATCTCCTAAAATTTCACTCTCACACCACCTACATTCATTTCTTACAATTAATCATATGGCTCGTGTCATGCTCCCCATGCATGCTTATCACATACTAACATCATATATTTCCCAATTTGTTGGTTGCGCTTGTATACCTAGCATAGACATTCACAAGTCCAAGGCTTGAGTTGTTGCCAAATAATTGGAATTTATAGGGGGTTTCAGTTTTCTATACCACATTATGCAGGCCATTCAACATCCAAGTCAGTTTTCCAATGAATCCAATGCTTATCTTTAGTTAGTCTGTTGGGTTGTATCAGACAATATTGATGGACTTTTTATCATGGGTGTTGTTTGCTAGATGATTGTGAAGAGTTGTAGTATAAGAGGCCACTACAAAAAAATTGTAGTATAGTATGTATCCTATATTTTTTATAAGAAGCTCAATGAGAATCCATTATTTACACTCAAAGCCCACTCTTAAAAAACATAAATAGAAAGAGAAAAACCATATGTGTACTTTTAGAAATTCCTATTGGTCTCTTATCGAATAATCATAGGCGGCCTCTAAGAGTAATGTCGTCCACTGGTTACAATGCACATGCATACAAGTAGGTAACCAATTGACTGACTAACCATAGAATTTTGACCTATTTCCACATTAAACAATACTCTTGATTCGATAATTTGCTTCTTTGGCACACATCTCCCATCTCAACAGACTCAATCCACTAATAGTTTTCATTGTCGTGTTCATATCCCATTTTTGTAGGGCATTTTCAGCTCCTTCTTCGTGTTCGCATCCATGTCCTACTGCATCAATGCCACAGTGGCATTGTACATGTCCATATTCTACACCTTGTTGCTTATCATCGTCACCATTTTAGGTGGGCCGTGAATTAGGATAATTTCTATGTTGGCACCATCTAAGGGTCAACGTTCATCATCTTTGAGTTGTACCTCATGCTTTGGGGAAAGAAAGGAGACGAAAATAAGTCTAAAACACAAGGGTTGTAACAAAATGTAGGTGGAGGGTGCTACTGGTGGGGCTTCTAGGGGACTTGGAAATGGTAGGATTGAGGTGGAATAAGCATAGAATGACAACAGTGTTGATGCATACATGACAAGGGCATCTAGGGAAATATTTCCCAGAGAACAAATCCTGTAATAATTTAGTCAAATTCAACAAATTTTGTTACATAGTATATACTAGACTTTTCTCTCTCCATATTTTTTAGGAGTGGGATTTTAGAGAGGAGAGAGGAGAAGATGTTGCACTATGATTGGTTGTGCTATAAAAAATATAAGACTTGTCACGTACTACATCTTGTTAGGAATCTAGTGTTGATTGAATCAAATTCAATTGTGGTTCCTTCAAAGATGATAATTGGATTCTATATTGACGACTAGTGACTATCCAATTCATATATATAGATGGATATTGAACTAGTTAGACAAAGTAAGATCCCTTAATTGACTGACTGTGGTAGCTCCTACTCAGTGGTGGGGATAAAGTATTAGGACTGTCAAAATTTGTCCAAACATGTGTACCGGATTGTGTCGGGCCCAAAAAAACTGAGTTCATGTTTCAATTGTGTCATTCCAGGTCGACGTTGGGCTTAACATTATGTGTCCAGATCAAAATTAGGTTAGGTCTGTGTTTTGAAATTGGACAAACTGGGTTTTAATACTTATTTACATATACTTATTGGATGCAAGCTATCTTTAAAGTGATTTATATGTTTTTTAGTCAAGAATTTATATTTATATGTTGTTTTGGTATAATATATGTAATGTTATAATATATTTTAGTTATTTGATGTGATACATGTGTTATTTGTAACAGTGTTGTGATATTCTTGTTGTGTTAGAAATTACTTATATGTTAGGTAATATAAATGATGCCTTTCATTATGTAAATGTTGTTATGATGTAGTATGAAATTTATTTTGGTATGATATAGTCAATCCATTTGGTTTGATGTGCTATATTTTGATGTGAATATGTGTTTTTTTTATATGATATAGGTGATATTGAAAAAATTTTGATGTGATATATATGTTGTTTTAGAATGATATATGTGATGTTGCAACTATGTCAAGATTTTCTTGTGTTTGTGTGATATAAATATTTTATGAATGGCATTATTTTCTCTAATATAAGTAAAGAAAAAATAAATTATAATTATTATTATTAAATGATCATTGAAATCTTTACTGGTTTATTTTTAATAATGAAATTATTTATAATGTGTAGGTACTAGAAGAGATTTATTTTTATAAAAAAACATCTCCAAATTCGAATTCAATTTTGGTTCTGTGTTTAGATTTTTCAATCTGAATGGTTGTGGGCTGAGAGGTACAGAGAAAAATTTGGGTCTTGGTCCGGGTTTGGATTTGACAGTCAAACAATTCAGTTATAATTTTTTTGACCACAAGCCACCTGAACCTAATTTTTTGACACACCTACAAAGGATTAGAATAGGGGGTTAAGTGAGATAAACTCTAGGCATAAGACATGTCCCAATTCTGAGTGAGAAAGATAGCTCGACTGTGTTTCTATAGTGGAATCACATAATAATAATCAAGAAAGAAAACTCAAAATTATGTCACGTTCCCCTTGCCCGTTTACCTACTACTGTATTAGTTGTAATAGAAGAAGCTTAGTTTAATAAATTTGTAAAAAAGATGCTTAAAGTAGTACTTGAGATCAAATCACTTAGAAATAAAACCTCGATCTCAATTTAGGTTAGAAATTCTTTTTCAACATACTGAATTGCATATATGTAGAGTATTTGATCAATCTATACATGTATAAATTTATAATTTTTATATAGAAGAGTGGGGTTGGGTGGTGGCTAGAGCCGTGGTTCCCCATGAAACTTTGCTCATATTTCTAAGAATGTCATGTGTGACCCATAACGTGTTACCTAGCCCCTTCATTTTTATTTCTACATGTTGCATGTTTTGTTGTTTCCTTAAGGCTCTGATTGATTTGTCGTAATTGGTCCTGAAAACTTATGAACTGGGATAGTTACAAGTTTTTCATGATCGATTTAAAGTAAGTACTAAAACCTGAGTTCTGTGACTTCTGGTGAGTTACACACTTACATACAAAATAGAGTTTTTGAGTTCCCTTTTAAAAAGAACGAAAAATGAGTTCCGGAACTAGTAACAACATTTTCTATACAATTATATTTTTCATTCTTCATAAATGACAGATATAAAATATTTTTAGACCATAAATGTTAGCGATGTGGATATGGTTGATTGTCAAAATATAACATAATATTAAAAATTTATACACTATAATCGAATTGAGTAAAATATTTTACACTATACCACCATTATCAGTGTGATTTATAAAATAAAAAATATATAAACACCGCATCATGTGACAAAAATTATCTAAAACGTTTTTATTCTCCATATTTAAACAATATGATACAAAAACAATTTTTAACTATAATTTTGTGCAAAGAATATAATTTTTTTATTATTGTACATTTTTAATCAACGATGAACCAACATTTATATTTACATTCACATAAAATGTAGATATCATTACAATACTTTGTACATAGAAAGTTAAACAAAAATATTGTGACGTATTTTAACAACAACATTTTTATTTAAATTATAATTATACAACACTAAATAATTTTTAATGGAGCGACATCCGTACCATGACCAATTATTGATGTTATCATGGTTAAAAATATTGTGATTATGATTTTTTGTTCTTGTCTTCACTGTCCTTACTTGTTATATATTGCATAATAAAAATAAACAATATTTGTAAAGATGTTCATATTTAAAGTTACAACAAACCGATCACATGGAAGTGAATGAAAAAATCTAAAAATTGAACTAGAATTCCTAGAAAATTAGTTCCCCATTACTTATGACTTAACCAAACCAATCTTGCTTCCTATCTTAGCTGCTCACGAGGTACTTATGTACAATGGCGGAGACACTAAGCGGCACCGGTAGGCACAGGCCCTAACTGTGGCCGGTCAAATACACAAATTTAATGAAATGTCAATTACTAATCACAGGTTAGCTGAAAGGTCAGAATGTCTCGTGCCCTACTTCATTTTTCAGAATGTCTCCTGCCATACATCATGATCGAAAATAAGATATCACTTCACCGATCTCCAGCAAAAACGTTTCATTACTTTTCAATAATCTTTACGGTAGTCGTTTTATTGCTTAAATATTTCAGTTATCTTTTTAAAGGCAGACCGTTTTTGTTATATATTGAATTCAAACCATCTACCCAAATCATACACCTCTTAAGGTTATATGCATAATTCTTTGTAATGGCTCTCTCTCTCCATTAATATCATTGGCATTATTTCTTTAAATAAGAGGTCAAATAGCCATGCGACCAATATGAAGTGTCATTATCTTATACTAAATTTGCTATTCTTTTAGGCAAGAAATAACAAACTCCGGTTCATTTGCTGTTGACCGACAGGGAATGAAATAAGAAAGATAATGGCAAACATATTTTGCTAACAATGACTACATTAGTTCAAACATTGGGTCATGATACCAATCAAATTTTCTACAACTTTTTGTTCCTAATTAACTTCACAATTCTTGGGCAATCATATTTTTAACTTCTTCATTTCCTTACTAGGAAAGGAGACATGATGAATATGATACATACAAACATAACGTGAACAATTCTCACAAGTGCAACGTTTCACATGTGCTATTTTTTTAATGTTCTACTATGATCAACGTTTATTCATAATCTATACAAAATATTGACTTTGTATAATAATGAGAATATCACATTATGTACTCAAGTTTAAACCTATAGTGCCGCAACCACTTAACCTATCATGACGTAGATTTTTATGAAAAGAAACTACAACACAAATTACATGAAACTGACGTATCTGATTGGAGTCATTTCCTTTTCAGAAACTGTCCGCATAAATTTCAATATTGAAAATATAAGTTGTTGATGTCATGTATATCAAGTTTCGATTTCTTTATTGACCTGTGATTTACAACTCTCCTATATCTTTTTTAGGCATAGATACCATTGATTTAATCGTGTATCCAACTTTGTTGTAAGATTATAAGTTTTAAGAAAAATTACATAGACACATTCTATGGTGTCCTACCTTGAGAAAATTTCTAGCTTCGCCACTGCTTATGTATCTTATATTCTATTCTCGCTTTCAGATGTAGATATATGTAACATGTATCACTACCAAAAAACATAGTATATATGACATCCATGTAAATAGTTACGCACTTTAGGTGACATGTTTGTACATGACTTATAATCTGTGTAGGCCTACGCAAAATAGATGACATACATTTTTATATATTTGAAAGGGTGACATACTTTAGGTGACATGCATGTATGTCACGTGTAGTCTGTGCAACATAGGTCACATACATTTTATCATACTTGAAAGGGTGACACACTATAGATGACATATATTTGAATCACCTATGTTCTAATGGGGGTTTACACATGTATATGAGTCAAGTGTAATATACAAGGAGACATAACATTTAGGTGACATGTATGTGTGTCACCAAAGTTATAGATGACATAAATTCATGTCACCTAACCTTACATTTTTTACTGAATTACTATGAGAGGACATTGTCTTGATATGGGCCTTGAATTCTCACAAATATATTATGTGGGACCTTCTATTAGAGGAAATTATTGTGATTTGGGCCCCAACCCTCACATATGCATTTTTAGAAAATTGTTATGAGTGGACATTGTCACTATATGGGCCCCAGATCCTAAGAAATGCATTAAAAGAGACTTTTTATGAGAAGAAATGTGTCAGGGCTCCTCCTGAGTGTATTTTTGTTGGAATATATCAACACTTATTTGCTCACCATATGTTGGACGATGATGCGATGCGAGGGTGTGGAGCCACTAAACGTGACATGGGCATTGACGACGATTTTGTTTGGCTCCCACCTACCTCTAATTAATTATTGCACCAACCCCTGTGTCGTTGATGGCAGGGGTTCTCTGCTCGTCTTGTTCCCCCACACCATAGTATCCATATTTGACTTACCATAGTGTCTCCCGAATGCGGACGGAAGGTGACCAGAAATGTTCGGCGATAACTTCAAGTCTGATTCAACTTATCAACTTTTGTTGGACTTGGTCATATCGGTGGTGGCTGCCCTTTTTTCAGCAACCACGCCCATAGCAGCAAGGGATTAGGGCAAGAACGTGCTTGGAGCGACCCTGGTGCCTAGTTGTCCAGGTCTCAACATGTCGATGATCGATACAATAGAGTCCAGCATCGATCCCCGGAGGCGGCAACCCATACACGGTTCCCTACAGTCGTGTGTTAAGTAGGCTTGGCACTGGTCAACCCAGTAGGAAGGACTGCCCTGCTGGCCGCCATACACGAGAGGGTTCCCTCCATGTCTCAGTTCTACTATCTTTAATGGAAAAATTTCAATTTTCCCACATCGGTAATGACACATTATGACCGTCTTGCTGCGTCACAAGTGAAAAGCCATGAGGTTGTTCATGTGGTCCTTTACCACGCGGGGCCTACATCCTACATGGTTGGACCTGTTGCACAAGTTTCATGTCCTTTTAGGAGCCTCCATACATGTCGCGGCAAACCGTTAGCAGCTAACAATTTTGGTAATCATCTTAGGGTTGTTCATTTATCTTCATTGAGTCGTGTTGATGGAATCCGTAAGGCATTGTAGTATGTGGATGTTTGGGAGGGCTTGGTGTTTTCTCTTTGTTCTTCCAAGCATTGGATGTGTGGTATATGCCTTGGCATCGTGCCATGGTCTAAAGCATGTCCTCATCAAGCTTCTGATGGCTCTGATGTTACTACCACTCTACCTCGATAGCCTGGTGAGACATCACTCGATGTGATAGTTGGTTTGCCTGCTCCCATCAATTCTCGCTTTCCAGATTCTATTCCTTGCACCTTATCAGCTCGTCAGCATATTAATCCACTGCCTCTGTCTGTTGATCGACTATAGCTCGACACAGATCTTCTAGATTATGTCTTCTACACCGGTGTCCCTACCGTAAAGAGCATCCCTCTTCTTTGTCGTTTGCCCTTTGCTGACACTTTTCATGCTTGCTTACTCTAGGTGGCTTCTTGCCCATGCTCTATTGATGCATGGATTTGTCTTTTGTTGCTTGCAACATGTATTCTGTATTGCTTCTCCCCTAAGTCTTCTCAAGAAAAGTCTTCTCGAAAACACATCTCTCTACAACAACTTATGATCCTTAAGGCTTTGGAGACTTGGAATTCAGGACCTGATGGCATTCAGCAACTCCTGGCTCAGATTTTGGCTCATTGTTACCCTATCGGGCGAGAAAATTCTTCTTAAGCTTGTATTTCACGTGCCAAGTCTAAGATCAAAGATAGACAATTTTCTACTACCATCCGTCTTATATCCTATAGTGGTGTTACCCCCATAAAAGTTGATATGATGGATCGCATGTCCTCACTCCAGGACCCACAGTGTGAGCTTCTTCTTCTTAGGTCTTGTTTTGGGATGCCCAAACTATTGTTTGATCTTCGTACAAAACCTCCTTCTTCTATCACACTTGTGTTGGATATTTTTTATCACAGTCTTCGTCGTTGTCTGGAGCGTATTGTGGCTAGTGACGGCCCATGTTTTGGTGATTTAAAATGGTGTTTGGCTACACTTCCTATGTGTCTAGGGGGATTGGGGATCAAGTCCTCTCATGATGTTAGTAAATTTTCTTTTGTTTCCTCTCAGATACACACTAAATATCTCCAAGACCATATGTTGTGTGAGGTCACATGTGTGCCTGCAGGGCTCCCCTTCGTCCAAGCACATGCTTGCATATGCAATATCTTGCCATCTTTATGTTGGTCTATGTTTACAAGTACGCATTCTACCACCCCAAAGACCCAGTCTATTTTGGTAGACTCTTACTACAAAATGGACATCCAGAAAATCATGGCAAGTGACCTATCCTTACGGCAACATGCTATTCTCACTTCTTTACAAGCCGATCATGCACAAAAGTTTTTGAGGGTTGTTCTTATTGATGGCCTTAGTGTGTCTATGTTACCCATTGAGTATCGAGCTATCCTTCGATATTGGGTTATGATTCCCTTGTATCCAGGTGATGAACGTTGTCTAATTCGCAACTTCACATATATTCATGCCTTTGGTGATCATGCAGTAAACTGCCGCTCATGGCCTGGTTATAAGTTTCGTCATGATGTTGGCACTCAATATGGGTTACAGGTTTTGAAAGAAGCTCCTTTGGCCTTACTTAGCACTCAATCTGATGGTGTTCATTCGTTGCGACCTGTAGACTTTCTTTTATTTCACTAGATGAATGGAAAACATGCCTGTGTTGACCTAACAGGAGTTTCTCCCTTGACAGGTATCCTTTCAGAAAACTTTAAAGCAGGGCAGACAGCGTCTGAGGCAGCAATACAAAAAGTTCATAAACATGGAACAACATTAAAGGCCAATCAACATCATTTTCTACCTTTCGCCTTTGACACCTTTGGGGTGCCTGCCGACGATGCAATTTCTGTTCTTCGACGCCTTCAACATATATAAATAGGAATCTTATGATGCCTTCATCTACATGTAATGATTTTATTTTTGGGTCCTTGGGTTTTGCCATCAAATAAGGATTGGCAACCCAGTTTGTTGCTTATGCTTCTGAGAGAGCTTTTATGTAATCTTTTGAGCAATTATATGAAATATATTAAGTGACATGTTGTGAGATGACACCGTCATGACATGGGCCTGACTCCTTAGAAAATTATTTTCAGGGGCTTACTGTGAGAGCACACTATCATGATAGTGGTCACATATCCTCCCAAATGCAATTACAATGACATGTTGGGAGAGGACATTCTCATGATATGTGATGTGGTTCCTCGCAAATGCATTTTCAAAGACCTGATGTGAGAGGATGCCATAATGTTATGGGCCCTGGTTCCTCCCAAAAACATATTCAGTGACATGTTGTGAGATGACACCATCATGATATGGGCCCTGGCTCCTTAGAAATTTATTTTTAGGGACTTACCGTGAGAGCACACTATCATGATATTGGTCACATGTCCTCCCAAATGCAATTACAATGACATGTTGGGAGAGGACATTGTCATGATATTGGAGGTGGCTCCTCTTAGATGCATTTTCAAAGACTTTATGTGAGAGGATGCCATAATGATATGGGCCCTGGTTCCTCCCAGAAACATATTCAGTGACATGTTGTGAGACGACACCATCATGATATGGGCCCTGGCTCCTCAGAAAATTACTTTTAGGGACTTACCGTGAGAGCAAACTATCATGATAGTGGTCCCATATCCTCCCAAATGCAATTACAATGACATGTTGGGAGAGGAAATTCTCATGATATGTGATGTGGCTCCTCCAAAATGCATTTTTGGGATCTTCCCGTGAGAGGACACCATCATGATATGGGTCATGGTTCCTCAAAAGTTTATTTTTAGGGACTTGATGTGAGAGCACACTGACATGATATTGGTCATAGATCCTCCCATATACACCTCCATCCACATGCTATGAGAGGACATTCTCATGATATGGGATAGAGGGTCACCCTGGCGAAGTCCACGTGTAGGCTTGTGCTTTTGGTCTGATCCCCGTTTATAGCAAAAGTGTGCTGGAAAGATGTGATGCAATCTTTGACTTTACTCCTCCACTTCATCCCAAAACCCATCTTCTCCATCACCACATCAAGGAAACTCCACTCCACCATGTCGTATGCTTTGGACATGTCCAACTTCATAGCAAGACTGCCTTTTTTCTTCCCCTTTTCTCTCTTCATAGAGTGGAACACTTCATAGGCTATGAGAGATCAATGTTATGATATAGGTCATAGATCCTCCTAAATGAATTGTTAGAGACTTTATAGGTGATGACATTTGTCATGATATGGGACCAAGTACCTCAAAAATGTATTTTCAGAGACTTGTTGTTAGAGGACACTTTCATGACATGGGAATTTCATCCTCTCAAAAGAATTTTAGGGACCTGTTGTGAGAAGAAAACATCATGATATGAGCCCTGACCCCTCACAAATTCAATTCTAGGGACTTTCTATGAGAGGACACTTTCATGATATGTGGCATGTCTCCTCCCGAATGCATTTATCGAGACTTTATATGAGAGGACAATGCCATGATATGGGCCTTGGATCCTCCATAATCCATTTCTATGGACCTTTTATGAGAGGACGTTATCATTATATGGGTCATGGCTCCTCCCAAATACATTTTTTGGGACTTACTGTGAGATGACATTTGTAATTATATGGGCCCCAAATACAATCACATTAATTTTTGGGGACTTGTTGTGAGAGGACACTATCATGATATGATCCTTGGATCCTCACAAATGAATTTCAAAGGACTTATTGTGAGAAAAGAGTGTCATGATAGGGGGCTTGGCTCCTCCAGATACATTTTTGAGAACAAGGTCCATAGAAATAGATTATGGGCCCTGATTCTATTTATTTAAAGGGACATGTTATGAAGGACACTATCATGATATGGACCATGTATCCTCCATAATGCATTTGAAGAGACATGTTATGAAGGGCACTATCATGATATGGGTTTTGGAACCTCCCAAATGCATATTTAGGGTCTTGATGTGAGATAACATTTGTTATGATATGGGCCCTGATACCTCCCAAATGCATTTTCATGGACTTGTTGTGATAAGAAGTTGTCATGATATGGGACCTGACACCTCCCAAATGCATTTTTAAGAACTTACTGTGAGATGACATTATCATCATATGTGCCATGGAACCTCTGAAATGTTTTTTCAAGGACTTGGCGTGAGAGGACATTGTCATGATATGGGCCATGTCTCCTCTCAAATGCATTTTCATGGAGTTCCTTAAAGATGTTTGATGACACTTAGCTTCTAGGAGGAATTGGACTGTATGTTGTATCATGTTCTTTCACGGTCACAACGTGCATTGTGGAGATAGTCATGATTTTTCAGTGTGATAAATGATTCATGGCACCTCCCAACTACATTTTTAAGGACTTGATGTTAGATAACATTTGTCTTGAAATGGGCCCTGACACCTCCCAAATGCATTTTGATGGACTTGTTATGAGAGGACGTCGTCATGAAATGGGACCTGACACCACCCAAATGCATTTTTAAGGACTTATTGTGAGATGACATTGCCATCATATGTGCGATGGCACCTCTCAAATGTATTTTCAAGGACTTGGCGTGAGACAACATTTGTCTTGATATGGCCCAAACTTCACTGAAATGCATTTTTAGGGACTTATTATAAGAGGACGCTGCTGAGATATGGGAAATGTATCCTCCTTAATGCATTTGAAGGGACATGTTGTGAAAGGATACAATCTCAATATTGTTCGTGGCACCTCCCAAAAGAATTTTTAGCGACTTGATGTGCGATAACATTTGTCATGGTATGGGCCCTGACACCTCCCAAATGCATTGTGATGGACATGTATGAGAGAAGGTTGTCATGATATGGGCCCAAACTTCACTGAAATGCATTTGAAGGGGCATGTTGTGAAAGGACTATCACAATATTGGTCGCGGCATTTGTCATTATATGGGCCCTGACACCTCCTAAATGCATTTTGATGGACTTATTATGAGAGGACATTGTCATGAAATGGGACCTGACACCACCTTAATGCATTTTAAGGACTTGTTATGAGATGGCATTGTCATCATATGTGTGATGAAACCTCCCAAATGTATTTTAAAGGACTTGGCATGAGACGACATTTGTCTTGAAATGGGCCCTGACATATCCCAAAAGCATTTAGAGGGACATGTTGTGAAAGGACACTATCGTGACATGGGTTGTGGGTCTTGTTTTGGTCAAGATTGTCGTTTCTCTTGTGTTTTGGGTCGAGAAAGAAGTACACCGTCTGCGTTAGAGGTCGAGACAGTTGGTGTTTTTTTTATTGTTATGGTTGGCCTTGTTTCATTCTAGTATGAATTCAATTCCAATAACATAATATAGCCGTGTGATAGTTCACGGTGAGGGGGACCTTGGTGAAGTAGGATGACCACGCTTTCATCAAGTTAATACCCAAGAAGAACTTACCGTCGACCATGGCTAATTTTAGGCCCATTGCTTGCTGCTCAGTCTTCTACAAAGTTTCTTCCAAGCTCCTGTCCAGACGACTGCAGACAATTCTACCTAATATCATTTCCCCTAATCAACTGGATTTTTTGCAGGGGAGACCGATTAGCGATGGCGGTGAAATTCCTTTCTTCTTTCAGCCAGAAACATTCGACTAAGAAGGCTTGTGTCAAGGTCGACATCACCAAGGCCTATGACCATGTGAATTGGATGGCTCTCAAGGACATCATGGGTGCCATGGGTTTCTCAGCTAGATGGATCAGAATCACCTTGTAGTTTGTAAAGTCCACTTCATTCTCGGTGTTGGTTAATGGGGTCTCGCACGGCTTGTTCAAGGCGAACAATGGGCTGAGGAATACTCGAAAGGTGATGGAAAAGTTTGGGAGACTCATGGGCCTCTACATCAGCCAACTCAAATCCAAGGTGTTTTTCTCACGGTCGTGTAATTCTAGGCGAGAAAGGATGTGGTGGCAACTGGCTTGCCCCGAGGCCGGTTCCCCACAAAATACCTAGGGATTCTGATATCAGGGGGGTGAGGGAAAGGAAGGGATTTTGAGGTCCTTGTGGATGATCTCAGGATAACCATTGATAGATGGAGTGGACTAAACATCTCCATGGCTGAGCGGAAGGTGCTTTGCAACACGGTGCTCATGGGGAGGTTCATTTTTTGAACCAGGCAGTTGGAAATGTCAATGTTTATTATCGAGAAGGCATAAGATCTCTTTGTGAGTTTCCTTTGGGGAGATAAAGGCCATGGCATCTCCTGGGATGGTTCATGGATCCTCCTAAAGGCATTTTCATGGGGATATATCAGTACATTTATTTGACAACTTCTAAAGGAGATGTGTGAGAGAAAATGTTGTTGAGAGTCTTTCTAAGTGATCCATAAAGGGATATTGATATGAAAATAGTCACCAAACTCATACATGTCTCTTTGGTGATGATCATTCAAAGGCCAATGGGACTTTTTCTTATAAGGAAAATTTCTCCTTGGAAACATCTTACATAGACCTCCCACCCCAGCAAAGATTCCTACAAATGGGAGGTAGTTGCCATAAGAACCCAATCAACCAAGCTTCAATTGTCCCTCAACTCATAGATGTCTATTTATGAATAGTTAAGAGGACAATACATATATACACATCTCAAGGACTTTTTTGTGAGAAGACAATGTCATAACATAGGATCAAGTCCCTCCTTGAAGAATCTTAATGGACTTGTATGAGAGGACATTGTTATGTTATGGGTCATAGCTCCTCGCACATGTATTTTAAGGAATTATTGTAAGATTACATTATCATCATATGTGCCACGACACCTACCAAATGTATTTTCAAGGACTTGGGATTGTTTTAGTTGTGATAGTTGGTCTTGTTTTAATTGTGATGGTTGGTGCGCTCCCGCTAGAGGCTTGCAACGAGTGCAATCCACGAGGTCGGGAGGCACGGGATGAGATGGGGTCTTTAGCTTTCGAAATTTGTAAGGTCCCAGACTAACTACCTACTTCTACTAAGACAATATACCCGCAAGCGCACGGGGTCTTGTCGTAGTACAGGTAAGGCGGCAAGTACGGGGTCGAACCTCAGAGATAGAGGGGGCGCTAGAGTTAGAGAGGGTGAGCTATGTTCCTAGTGCGGAGGGTAGGGTTTTTAGGGTTTGAAGGTTTGTTTGGTTGATTATGCTAAGTGAGCGAGTAAGGAAAGACAAAATGACACTAAGTTATCAAACAACTAAATTAGCAATTTAAGTTAACAAACTATCTAAACAAGAGCAAGAACGAACTACGCTAGACTAAACAAGCAACTGGCAATTAAGAAACTACACTAAGCACTAACAAGAGCAAAGGCCTAGATTAACACTAGCGAGCAAAACTAGGCAGAAGACTACACTAACTAAAGAAATTGAACTAAGCTAGCATTAACAAGCAAAGCAGGTAATTAGGGTTTTAAGCAATTAGATGAGGGAGGTGGGCCATTTGGGAATGTGATCTTAACATTAGTTGGGGGATGTCACCATAATAAGCAATTAGCATGTCTCATTCTAGATTACCAAACCAAACAACGAGGTAGGTGCTATGAGAATTTGCCCTAAGCTACTAATTGGAGAACTAGGGCTAGGTGTAATTCTCATAGGAAATACCAAGTCTAGGTCTCTAGGATAAGTGGTATTAGTCAATTGAGGACCAAGGGTGAGGATGGGAGTAGAGATGAGAATATTTGACCTCATGCCACCAGCCACTGATGTGGCTTTTTGAATGCACTAACAAATTCACTCGAGGTTTATATCCCCGAGCTTTTACCAAAACCAAGTGCAACAATACCACCCGCAAGCGGACGGATCTTATCACAGTATAGTTGAGGATCGAACCCAAAGGACAACGTTTTTAAGAATCTTTATCAGTTAGATCTAGCCCAAGTAAAACTAATATTTAGAACAGTTGGTTGATTTTGGTTTGATTAAACTAATTGCAAGAAAGTAATGCGGAATAAAAGGTGGGTTTAGATCAAAGATGTGGATTTGCTGGGATGATACCGGGTTTGACCACCGCTACACACACAAACATACTCTTTTACGAACAATCCAGGCACAATATAACACTCAAAGTAGAGCTGCTGCAGAACCCCCCATACGGGCGTCAGGTCCGCGTAAGCGTCACCATAGGCAGCCGATTTCTCATCGCCATCCGGATCACACGTCTTACGGCTCTGAAGATACAGAAATCCACGGAGGTTGTGAACCCCCCATACGGGCGTCAGGCGCACAGAAGTGTCACCGAAGGTTAGATGGCTCGTCCCCTCACGGATCATACACTTACGACCTCGATTTAATCCCATCCTATTTCTAATCAGGGAGTCAACCGCGCAAACCGTAAAGCAAACAAGCGACTATTGTACGTATAAACATCGACGAAAAGCACGAAGATACAAAATCCAACTAAGGCTGTGAACCCCCCATACGGGCGTCAGGCGCACAGAGATGTCACCATAGGCTAGATGGCTCGTCCCCTCGCAGATCATACACCTACGACCTCAAGGAATCCTATCAGAAGTTCTCGTCAAGGAGTCTAACATGCTAAACGACATTCATACCCATGCATTGAAGTTATCGCATCATAGGGAGCACAAAGATGGAAACATGCACATAACCTACTCACAAGCTTAACGATAAACGATAAAATGAAGAGTTATATACATTGCCATGGTGAGTTTAACAAGAGAACATGATCTGCATGGGCAGCGGGGCTAGTCCCCGCACCCCAGCGAAAGAGGACTACTCGCTCATGATGCGAGGTACAAGAAAGATAGAAGAAGAAGATAGATCCGCCATGAGCTCGGTGCAGAGGGTGGACGCAGCCCGGTGAAGAAGATGCGCTCCTTGCTCCGTCTTCTTCCTCTTCTTGGCCTCCTTGGACGCAACACCAGTGGTAGATGGAGTGGAACTTGATCAGGATGGTGCTCTGGCAGCCTTTCGGCGTCCAGAACCGATGCTTCAAATGGGGACCCTGGGGGTATATTTATAGTTTCAGATCTGACCCCAAACGGTTAGGAGACCATTTGGACGCCAAACGGTTTG
This sequence comes from Alisma plantago-aquatica, assembly GCA_963693085.1. Classification (NCBI taxonomy): domain Eukaryota; kingdom Viridiplantae; phylum Streptophyta; class Magnoliopsida; order Alismatales; family Alismataceae; genus Alisma; species Alisma plantago-aquatica. Next base: position 725,393,808 of record OY856410.1, on the reverse strand, counting down.
GAGACCGTTTGGCTTGGGATCGCTTGGGCACCGAACGGTTTGGAGACTGTTTCGGCATCAAACGGTCTTGCTTTGATCGCTCTTTGTCTTGGTGTGGTCGCGTGGCTTTAGTTCTTCAATCGATCCTTGCGCTTGCATCGAACGATCTTGGGACCGCGCGGGACCAAACGGTCTTGGGACCGTTTGGGACCAAACGGTCTTGGGACCGCATGGGACCAAATGGTCTTGGGACCGCATGGGACCAAACGGTCTTGGGACCGCATGGGACCAAATGGTCTTGGGACCGCATGGGACCAAACGGTCTTGGGACCGCATGGGACCAAACGGTCTTGGGACCGCATGGGTTTCTTTGGCAATCGGTTTCTTTATTCGTTCTTTGTGTATTCCGCCAAACGGTCTTGGGATCGTGTGGACCCAAACGGTCTTGAGACTGCTTGGATCCAAACAGTCTTGAGACCGTTTGCATTGAGTTGCTTGATTTTCCTGCATTAAATGAAAGTTATTTAGTTAAAATCATGATTATTGAATCAATTAGGAAGTATTGTGCATTATGATTCATATTAGGGTAAAAAGCTGTGGAAAAAGGGGTGAAATTGTTCCTAAAAGATAATTGAATTTCATGATGAGTATGCACTCATCAAAACACCCCGAACTTAAATCGTTGCTCGTCCTCGAGTAACATAAAGTTTGAAATTGTTGCCTAATGAAATACTTTTGATCCGTGTGATTTCTTCATCTTCACATCACAAATGTTTTCTTTCTGCTCAGTATGAATGAGTACCATAACTTCCTGGGACCACAAAACACGTTTTTCCATAGCTTTGTTCTTGAGTTTGTTTCCCAATAACGCTTCCTCCCCACCTATTCCAACACCAAGCATGTCAAAGAGTGTCGTAGGAGTTCTGAGATACTCGCACAATCAACAAGTATGCATTTGATCTGACACTGGTGTTGTTCAGGATGGTAGGGCATGTATTGTGCCCTTAGGTAGAAAAAGGAGTGAAAGGTGGTATGAAAGGAAGAAAAAAATCTCTCCTCTATTCGACTCGAGATTTTTATTTGTTTTGCAATTTCATTTATTGCATATTTTTTTGTGTGCGCTATGGCATCTTTTGTTGCAGATCTCTCCTCTATTCGACTCGAGATTGCATTTTTTTGTGTGCACTTTGGCATCTTTTTATTGCAGATCTCTCCTCTATTCGACTCGAGATTGCATTTTTGGTGGTACGCCCCTATTTATTGGACGGGGTATGAAAGAAGCAGATATGGGGAAAGTGGCGTGCCACCCCGAACTTAGGGTTTGGCACAAGTTTGGCTATTTTGGTGGTATTTATGGATGGAGGGATACGGAAATGATAGAAGAAGTGTAGAAGAGAGTTCAGATCAGGATGCATTTTGATTTACAATTCAAAACCGGGTTATTCTCTTTGTCATACTCTGCTCAAATAATGACTTGATGCGGATCCGGTGGGGTTTCTGAGCCATTGTTCCACTAGTCAGTTAGGAGGCGCGACGTGTTTGATCCCTATCAGTTTGACAGATACTTATCATTATGTAAAAAGAATTATGATGTTAGGAATCATAAGTTTCACATGATGATTTCAGGCAAGTTTCAAAAGTCAGTCCTTTTGAGGATTTGCTTCACATAAGGAGGATGTTATGATAGAAGATGCATAGCAAAAAGTTAGTTACATTTTTATCAACAAAAGATAAAATTTCATCAGGTATCTGTTCAAAATTTTGAAAATTTTTATGATAGAGACATATTGAATATGAAAAGAGGGTGTGTGTATGTGGAAGTGGAATACGTACCACCCACCCTCCACCCCGAACTTAGAGATTTGCTCATCCTCGAGCAAACCCTAAATTCAAGATGGAGGGGAAAGGAAACACCAGGTATGACTGCCGAGAATGAATTTGTTCTGATCAGCACCAATCCGATCTCGTGTCCTGAAAGAAAAACTCTCTCATAAGGCAAATTTTATTTAAGGAAAATATAATTATAAGGAACAAAATTTGAAAAGGAAAAGTAAAATAGATTTATTGGTCGGGTTGCCTCCCGAAAAGCGCCTTTGTTTTATGTCGTTGGCTCGATAGAGTCTTTTAGCATCATGGTGGGTCTTTTGGATTTGCCAGTTCTATCGTTGTATCAGCGCCAATGTCAGTCGAGGTAAAATATCTCTTCAATCGGTGGCCGTTTGTTATGAATTCCCTTGTCGCTTCACTCCATAGGAATAAGACACAGTGTGGTGAGATGTTTTTGACGATGAAGGGTCCGGACCAGCGGGAACGGAGTTTTCTTGGGAATAGCCATAATCTTGAGTTGAAAACCAGAACTTTATCTCCCACTTGTATGTCTTTTCTTTTCAGATGTCCATCGTGCCAGAGTTTCGTACGTTCTTTGTAGATTCGTGCATTCTCATAAGCTGTCATTCTAAGTTCATCCAACTCGTTGAGTTGCAGAATCCTGGCTTGCCCTGCTTCTTTCATATCAAAATTCAATTGTTTAATTGCCCACCATGCCTTGTGTTCTAGTTTGACTGGCAGGTGGCAAGCTTTTCCATATATCAATCGAAAAGGGGTAGTCCCAAGGGGAGTTTTATAAGCAGTGTGATAAGCCCATAAAGCGTCGTTGATTTTTGTCGCCCAATCTTTTCGATGACGTCCAACGGTTTTTTCAAGGATAGCCTTAAGTTGTCGGTTGGAGACCTCTACCTGTCCACTGGTTTGTGGATGATAAGGTGAAGCTATCTTGTGTGAGACACCATATTTTCGTAGAAGAGCTTCAAAGCTTCTTTCAATGAAATGGGATCCTCCGTCAGATATCACGGTTCTCGGCACTCCAAACCGTGGAAAGATAATATCTTTGAATAGTTTGGTGACTGGTTTTGAATCACAAGTGACGGTTGGTATAGCTTCAACCCATTTGTAGACGTAGTCCACCGCCACAAGGATGTAACAGAATCCATTAGAAGATGGGAATGGCCCCATATAGTCCACTCCCCAGACGTCAAATATCTCGACTTCTTGCCATATATTCAGTGGCATTTCGTCTCTCTGGGTTATATTGCCAGCTCTTTGACACTTATCACATGATATGATAAAATCATACAGTCCTTGGATAAAGTTGGCCAGAAAAATCCACATTGCAAAACTTTTAAGGCAGTCTTCTTAGAGCTCATATGCCCACCCACGGGTCCTGAGTGGCATTGTTCCAAAATAGAATGGGCTTCTTCTTTTGCGACACAACGTCTATACAATCCATCTGCACAGAGTTTGAAAAGATATGGTTCATCCCAATAGTAATGCTTCACATCATGCATAAATTTCTTCAGAGCGTTCCCGGTGTATTGAGGATGGATGACTCCGGCGGCAAGGTAGTTTACTAAGTCAGAATACCATGGTTCGAATTCTGAGACTCTCATAAGCTGATCATCTGGTAGAGAGTCATTTATCAGATTTCCTTCAGCATCCAGAGTGTGGATGCGACTCAGGTGATCTGCCACGACATTCTCCGTCCCTTTCTTATCTCTTATTTCAAGGTCAAATTCTTGTAGAAGGAGTATCCATGTGATCAGCCTTGGCTTAGCATCCTTCTTTGTCATAAGATAACGGATAGCAGCATGGTCAGTGTAAACGATTACCTTCGAACCAGTAAGGTAGGATCTGAATTTGTCGAAAGCATAAATGACTGCTAAAAGCTCCTTTTCAGTAGTAGCATAATTCCTTTGAGCTTCGTCGAGGGTCTTTGATGCATAATAGATCACATAATGTTTCTTCTCTATGCATTGTCCTAAGACAGCACCCACCGCGTAATCACTGGCATCACACATAATCTCAAAGGGGTGGTCCCAATCGGGAGCTCTAATGATGGGAGTAGTTGTAAGGGCTTTCTTCAGCATACCAAAACTTTTGACGCAGTCTTCATTGAAATTGAAATCAGCATCCTTTAAAAGTAGAGTAGTCATCGGCTTCGTTATCTTGGAAAAATCACGTATAAACCTTCTATAGAATCCAGCGTGACCAAGGAATGCGCGAACTTCTTTTACATTTGTGGGGATTGCCAGTTTAGAGATGACTTCTATCTTAGCCTTATCAACTTTGATTCCTTTGTTGCTAACCTTGTGGCCCAAGACAATGCCTTCCTTTACCATAAAGTGGCATTTCTCCCAATTTAGCACCAGATGTGCTTCTTCACAGCGTTTAAGGACCATGGAGAGATGCTTAAGATAGGAATCAAAGGAGTCCCCGTATACATAAAAATCGTCCATAAAAACCTCCATAACAGTTTCAGTAAGCCCTGCAAATATGGCAGTCATGCAGCGTTGAAAAGTTGCGGGGGCATTACACAAGCCAAATGGCATCCTTTTAAAAGCATATGTCCCGAAGGGACAGGTGAAAGTTGTTTTTTCTTGATCATCTGGATGTATGGGAATCTGATAAAATCCATAGTAACCATCCAAGTAACAGAAATATTCTTGATGGGCCAATCTTTCTAAGACTTGATCGAGGAAGGGCATAGGAAAATGATCCTTTCGAGTGGCCTTGTTTAATTTTCTATAATCAATACACATCCGCCACCCAGTGACTGTTCGAGTGGGGATGAGCTCATTGTTTTCATTTCTTAAAACGGTAGTACCTCCTTTCTTGGGTACCACATGAACTGGGCTCACCCATGGTGAGTCCGATATCGGGTATATTATTCCAGCTGTAAGGAGTTTGATGATCTCACGACAGACCACTTCCTTCATATTCGGGTTTAACTTTCGTTGATGCTCGATGGTCGGCTTATGATTTTCCATCATGGGGATTCTATGCATGCACAAGGCTTGGCTGACCCCCGTGAGGTCACTCATTTTATAGCCTATGGCTTTCTTGTTCTCCTTTAATACCTCCAGAAGTTTCTCTTCTTGATTGGTTGTTAGATCAGAGTTCATGATAATTGGACAAACCTTGAGATTGTCTAGAAACATATACTTCAGCCCTTCAGGTAGGGGCTTCATTTCAGGAGGTTCTGGTTTTTCACTGATTTCTTCTAGGGTTTCGGTGACTTTTAATTCTTCATAGGTAGCTTCAGGATTTCCCTTAGCAGAATCGGGAGGTTCGGTGCAATCCTTATCTTATTGGTCAGTAGGTTCATCATTAAAAAGGTCATATAGAGAAATTTCCAAGGGATCGCATGGCTCGTGATATTCTTGAGTAAGTTGTGACATCTGCTCAACACAATCTATCAGATAGACTTCCTCCTGTATACTCGGTCTTCTCATGCTTTCAAAAACCTTAAATTCGAGAGTCTCTTTTCCTAACCTTAGAAGTAAGGTTCCTGCTTCAACATCAATAAGGGCTCTAGCAGTGGCCAGGAAAGGACGGCCGAAGATAAGAGGGTATTTGGTATCTTCATTTATGTCCATGATGACAAAATCACATGGAACATATGCGTCCTTGCCTACCTTGACTGGGATATCTTCGAGAATTCCTAACGGTCTTTTTACTGAATTGTCTGCAAGTTGAATTGTCATAGCAGTCGGAAGCAATTCTTCGAATCCTAATCTCTTGCATAGACTCAACGGCATAATAGAAATACTTGCGCCAAGATCTGCCAATCCTTTCTTGCATGACGAATCACCAATGTGACATGAGATTCCGAAGGATCCTGGATCTTTTTGTTTCTTTGGCATCTTGCTTAGTATGATATCTGATGTGGTAGCAGCAAATTTTACAGTTTCATATTCTTCAGTGATGTACTTCTTGGTGAGGAGCGACTTTAGATACTTGGTCCAGGCTGGTATCTCATTAAGAGCATCTAAGAACGGTATATCAACGTGAAGTTTCTTCATGGCCTCTTTAAATTTGATGAATCTAGTATCAAGCTTGGTTTGCCTCAAACGGGATGGGAAAGGGACACGAGGCTTATATACAGGAATATCCGACTCTGGTATCTCTACTTCTTCATTGGTAGATTTCTCAGAACTTCCTTTATCAGTACTTCTTTCCTTCGGTTGCGATTCTGGTGTTGTCGAGTTTTGGTTAGTCAAAGGTTCATTCTCCTGAGGGATATCCATAGTTGTTTTCACTGGTGGATCCGGATAACTTTTCCCTGATCTTGTGGCGATAACTTTCAGCTGCTCCAGATGTTTCGGATTGTTCTCAGGTTGTCCGGCGAAAACTCCAGCTTGTGGCTTAATACTAGCAGCAAGTTGAGCTAGTTGAGTTTCAATAGCCTTCTGTTGGGCCTGTTGACTGGCTATCATCGTTTGTTGTGTTTGCAATAGCTTTTCAATGGTGGATAGCTTGTCATCAGAAGGGATGGATCCTGTTTGACCATGTTGTTGGTTCAAGCTTTGATACTGAGAGTTATTCTGATAATTATTATAGTTTCTGTTCTGAAAGTTTCCCTTGAAGTTTCCTTGATTCCCAAAGTTCTGTTGCTGGTTAAACTGATACCCAGATGGGCCTCGTGGTTGATTATTTGAAACAAATTGATGCGAGTTCATAGCTCCTGAAGGATTTCCGTACTGGAAACCTGGGTGATTCCTATTTTGATTTGGATTGTAATAGTTCTGCCCAGGGTTGGTGTTAATAGCATTAAGATTTTCCATCTGGCAGTTATCTCCTTGTCCGCAGGCATTGCTTAAAACAACATCATAGAGAACATTGCATGATAGTGTGGAATGGTCAGTGCCTTTGCATGCTTCACAAAACAAAGAAGTGGTATTGACTTGTTCTGGTTGCCTAGTTGGAGAATGTCCTCGTCCAATCGTAGCAAGGGATGATTCTATGTGATCTTGTTTTGCAACCAAGACTTTCAAAGTTTCAGCTATAGATTTGTATTCTGGGATAGCGTCAGCCATAACTACCTTTAAAACTCCTTTACCAACAGATCTGCCCCAGTTGGCTTGATTTTCTGCTCCTAGGATGACTACTCTCCATGCGCTGTCATAATTTTGCCGCATGAAATTCCCTCCGGACGAGGAGTCATGGAACATCTTAACATCATCCTCCACACCCCTGTAGAATATTTCTATCAGCTGATTCTTAGGAATTCCATGGTGTGGGCATTTGTGTAGGAGCTCCTTGTATCTATCCCAAGCTTCGGAAAGAGTTTCTCCTGGGACTTGAGTGAAATTTGTAATTCGTCCCCTGATCTCATATGTAAGAGATGGGGGGTAGAACTTTTCTAGAAAGGCGTTTTGAAGCTGCTCCCAGGTGGTGATGGGTACATTACTCTGTAGTGAGTTGTACCAACTAATGGCTCTATCAGCCAAAGAGTACTTGAAGAGACGGAGTCGAATAGCATCATCAGAGACTCCATTTTGCTTCGTCATAGCACACAGGTCAATGAATCTGAGAAGATGACCTTGGCTGTGTTCAGCTTGTTTACCGTAGAATGGGTTGTTTTGAAGCAAGGTTATCTAATGTGCTCTAATCTCAAAGTTGGCAGCTTCGATGGGAGGAGGCTGCATCGGATGATAGACATTTGTGGCCTTTGGGATAGAGAACTCTCTAAGATCCTTCTGAAGTTCCGCTGCCTGCGCTGCTGCCTGTGCTGCTAAGATCTCCTGTTGAACCGCAGCTCTAGCTTCTTGCATGAACCTTTCTCTCTGCGCATTTATGGCTTGAGCCACCCTACGTGCTACTTCTTCTTCTTGCGCCATTCTGGTTTGATTCTCTCAGATCTGACGATGGAAGGTTCTATCGATCTCGGGATCAAATCTCACAGTCAGTCCGAGACTATCTGAACGGTGCATACACTAATCATCAAGGAGCACCTGAAATTTGAAAAGGGTTGAAAGTGAGATCCTTGAAGTAGAAATAAAGATCAAATAGATGAGCGATAGTTTCAAAAAGAAAACAAAACCCTAGATTAGTCTTAAAAGAACTAGATTTGACTGACTGATTCCGTTGTCCCCGACAACGGTGCCAGAATTTGATGTGGCTTTTTGAATGCACTAACAAATTCACTCGAGGTTTATATCCCCGAGCTTTTACCAAAACCAAGTGCAACAATACCACCCGCAAGTGGACGGATCTTATCGCACTATAGTTGAGGATCGAACCCAAAGGACAATGTTTTTAAGAATCTTTGTCAGTTAGATCTAGCCCAAGTAAAACTAATATTTAGAACAATTGGTTGATTTTGGTTTGATTAAACTAATTGCAAGAAAGTAATGCGGAATAAAAGGTGGGTTTAGATCAAAGATGTGGATTCGCTGGGATGATACCGGGTTTGACCACCGCTACACACACAAACATACTCTTTTGCGAACAATCCAGGCACAATATAACACTCCAAGTAGAGCTGCTGCAGAACCCCCCATACGGGCGTCAGGTCCGCGTAAGCGTCACCATAGGCAGCCGATTTCTCATCGCCATCCGGATCACACGTCTTATGACTCTGAAGATACAGAAATCCACAGAGGTTGTGAACCCCCCATACGGGCGTCAGGCGCACAGAAGTGTCACCGAAGGTTAGATGGCTCGTCCCCTCATGGATCATACACTTACGACCTCGATGAAATCCTATCCTATTTCTAATCAGGGAGTCAACCGCGCAAATCGTAAAGCAAACAAGCGACTATTGTACGTGTAAACATCGACGAAAAGCATGAAGATACAAAATCCAACTAAGGCTGTGAACCCCCCATACGGGCGTCAGGCGCACAGAGATGTCACCGGAGGCTAGATGGCTCGTCCCCTCGTAGATCATACACCTACGACCTCAAGGAATCCTATCAGAAGTTCTCGTCAAGGAGTCTAACATGCTAAACGACATTCATACCCATGCATTGAAGTTCTCGCAACATAGGGAGCACAAAGATGGAAACACGCACATAACCTACTCACAAGCTTAACGATAAACGACAAAATGAAGAGTTATATACATTGCCATGGAAAGTTTAACAAGAGAACATGATCTGTATGGGAAGCGGGGCTAGTCCCCACACCCCAGTGAAAGAGGACTACTCGCTCATGATGCAAGGTACAAGAAAGATAGAAGAAGAAGATAGATCCGCCATGAGCTCGGTGCAGAGGGTGGACGCAGCCCGGTGAAGAAGATGTGCTCCTTGCTCCGTCTTCTTCCTCTTCTTGGCCTCCTTGGACGCAACACCAGTGGTAGATGGAGTGGAACTTGATCGGGATGGTGCTCTGGCAGCCTTTCGGCGTCCGGAACCGATGCTTCAAATGGGGACCCTGGGGGTCCATTTATAGTTTCAGATCTGACCCCAAACGGTTTGGAGACCGTTTGGACGCCAAACGGTTTGGAGACCGTTTGGACGCCAAATAGTCTTGGGATCGCTTGGGCACTGAACGGTTTGGAGACCGTTTTGGCGTCAAACGGTCTTGCTTTGATCGCTCTTTGTCTTGGTGTGGTCATGCGGCTTTAGTTCTTCAATCGATCCTTGCGCTTGCATCAAACGATCTTGGGACCGCACGGGACCAAACGGTCTTGGGACCGTTTGGGACCAAACGGTCTTGGGACCGCATGGGACCAAATGGTCTTGGGACCGCATGGGACCAAACGGTCTTGGGACCGCATGGGACCAAATGGTCTTGGGACCGCATGGGACCAACCGGTCTTGGGACCGCATGGGTTTCTTTGGCAATCGGTTTCTTTATTCGTTCTTCATGTATTCCGCCAAACGGTCTTGGGATCGTGTGGACCCAAACGGTCTTGAGACTGCTTGGATCCAAACGGTCTTGAGACCGTTTGCATCGAGTTGCTTGATTTTCCTGCATTAAATGAAAGTTATTTAGTTAAAATCATGATTATTGAATCAATTAGGAAGTATTGTGCATTATGATTCATATTAGGGTAAAAAGCTGTGGAAAAAGGGGTGAAATTGTTCCTAAAAGATAATTGAATTTCATGATGAGTATGCACTCATCAGCCACCTCAGCCTTTAGGAAATCCTAGGCAATTGAACTAATCACACTTATACTAGTCACTTAGAACTCACATTTGCATGTAGGAAGAAGGTGATTATGTAGGAAGACAGGGGGCTAGCTTGGGATCCGAATTAAGGACCTAGGAGCCAATCCTACGATAGCTACATAGAAACCAAAACATCCTAGGGACAAATGTTTTCAGACACCACAAGGCAAGCAATTAATGTAATTAAACAACAACCACAAGCACAAGTAATGGGAAACGAGATAAAAGCAAAGGCAATCATCATAGAAAGGAAATATGTTCATTACAAATTATATTCCCCCAACATGGTATCAAAGTCACATTTTTGTCCCAAACAGCCCACCCAAGAGGGGCTTAGCTACACATAATCAAACTAGGAACAAAAGAAAGGGGTAGAAGAAGGGAAAACGCCATGAAGCTCGACGTAGTTGACTCCTTCTTCACCTCCAAGCAGCTGCAGCCGTCCTCACTCCTCCAATGATGCAAAGGTGCATGAAAATGGTGGGGATTATGGATAGAAACCTAGAGAAACTAGGTTTCTATGGTGGAAATGAGTGGAAAGTGGGTGGAAATGGGGTAGATTGCAAGGAAATGGATGGATTGGAGCAATGGAAGCAAGGGAGCTGCTAGGGTGCGGCTAGGGGTGCTCTAGAGGTGCCTTTTTTTGAGCCCTAGGAGCATCTATTGCTTATATAGGAGCTAGGGTTAAGTGGGGGTAAAATAGGAAAAGCAGTGGAAAAATGTATAGGGTAGGTGGTCACCACGGTCGTGTTGAGTGTGCCACGGCCGTGGTGGGGGTAGTGGTGGACGACCGTGGCGTGGTGAACACGGTCGTGGGGTGAAGGCGGTGGTGAAAAAGCAAAGTAGGGTGGTGGCCACGGCCGTGGCGGAGTGCCACAGTCGTGGTGGGTTAGGGGCACCACGGTCGTGTTGGGTAACACTGCCATTTTGGAGGAGTCAGGCTGACCGTGGGGAGGGGCCACGGGCGTTTTGCTCATCTTTGGCCACGGTCGTGGCTGTCTGAGGCAGCAACCTATAAACTTGAGGCAATAAAGCCACGACCGTGGCAGGGTACCACGGCCGTGTTTTCTTCTCTTGACCTCGACCGTGCTGATGGCCACGGTCGTGTTGCCTTCATTGGCCACGGTCGTGGCTGGGTGGCCACGGTCGTGGGTGAACTATAAATTCTCCTGTTGCGACCTGTTGAACTTTGGCAATAAAGCCACGACCGTGGCCTTGGGGCCACGGCCGTGGTGAGGCTTGACTTCTTTAATTCTCTTTTAACTTTGTCAATTTCGGATGTCTTTGCTCAGGGATGAGTCTTGGCTACTGGAGATAGGTTGAGGGAGACTTTGGGACCTTCTTTGGGTCCCTCTCTCCCCCTCGTCCATCTAAGCAAGGTCCAAGTACCTGAAAAACTGTGCAAAGAACATCCATAAGCGTATTTGCAATGATAATCATATTGGGGAGAATAACATGTAATTCTAATGCATTTGAATGTGATAAAGGTACAAAATGACACAAGATACAGCCCTAGAATAGGGTTGGATCACCACCCCAAACTTGAAACATACTTGTCCTCAAGTATGCTCGAACTCAATCTCTTTTCCATTTTCCATAATCAAAGATATGGCAAATACAATATGATAGGCGACAAATGCTAAATGGGATCAATGGTGACTAGGTACATGCAAATCACTTCCCTCCTCTTCTACTTTCACAAACCAACCATGAAGGGAGCACAGAGCACAAGAACTTCACATATAATGCATGGATTTCAGAAGTTATCAATATCTCATCCATAAGGTTCCGGGTAGACCGTTTCATGATGATGTTAATCGCCGATGACTAGGAGTGTCGTTTCACCTTCATGCCTTCAACCTTATGCTTCAAGTTATGCCAAATGACCCACATGGCTGCGGAAAAGGGATAAAGTGATCTAGGTTTAATGTTTCCTAGCTTCATGGGTATGAAAAGTGAAGAAAGGGTTGCGGTAAGGTTTGGAGTGATTTACACACTCATCTTTTCTTTATTTGAATGCTCTTAAACATGAGCATCCTTTTATTTTCTTTTTGTTTTTTCTTTTTTCTTTTTCTTTGCCCTTGGTGTAGGTAGGGCACAGGGTGGATAGAGTGAAATGGGGAGATAGAGATGTGGTCACCCCAAACTTTTGGAGGTGGCCACGGCTAATGTGTGCACTTTTGGCATCCTTTTATGAGGCGGAGAGGTATGAAGATGATGAAAGAGTGGTCGGGTCAAAAGGGGGGTCACTTGGCATAATCTTCCACATAAGGTCTCCTGCATGAAAACTAGTCTGACACTTCACCATAGATATCACATCACATGAATGAACCAAATGAAATCCATATATCAATCAAGTAACTCCACAAACTTTAAACGTTCTATGCTTGCTCGGATCATAGTTCAATCACACCAACACATTCCCAAGGGAGGCGACGAGCATGTAAGAAGTCGCTCATTGATACCACATAGCACTTCATCATAGCATATCATCTTGTATTTGTCAAAGATAAGCAATTTCATTCAATATGGTAAAGATTGAGTCAAAACATGCTTTTTGGACAAGAAACATCAAATATGGGAAAAATTTGCCAAAAAGGTGTCAAATTGCACTAAATCACATTCAAACACAATTTTAGGTTAAAAGCAAGTAAATCCTAGCTAAAGCATACCGAAATTAGCAAAAAACTACATGAGATGCAATGCATGATATGGGAAAGCAAGGCAAGTAAAATTTTGAAAAATTACTCAAAAATGCATGAAATTAAACTACATGACAGGCAACACAGCAATGAACAAAACAAACATAGCAATCTAAAACAAAATAGCCAGGTGAAACAAAATGACAGAATGAGGGAAAGGGTGGTGCATACCGCCCTACCCACCCCAAACTTTAGAATCATGCTGTCCTCAGCATGAAACTACAGCTTAGGGTAGATAGGGGAAGAATCAAGGTTGTGGTGGCTGGTCCGGCATTTGAGGAGGATCTGGAGGAGGAGCTGAGTCTGGAGCCAAGCTGGAAGGAGGATGCTGATAGTAGTGCCCCCAGTAGTCATCCTGGGGTGGAGGATATGCCTGTGGATGTCCAGCTATACCACCCCAAAAGTCTGCACCCCATTCGGGGTTTCGTGCTGCTTGGGCGTGTTGGTATTGGTACAAGTGGTTGATCTGGTAGTGCATCTGCTATTGATCTTGCCACATGTATTGCTGGACAAGCTGCATGTCACCTTGAGTCTTTTGGATGTTCTCGAGGTGTGCCTGGATGGTGGCCATGTCGTAGGCGTTCCCCGCGGGTGGCTGCAGCTGGGATGTTCCCTCATCCCTCCTTCTTGTTCTTCGGGGCTGCCATTCTTCTTTTGCTTCATGCTCCTGCCCTTGCACATTAGATTCAGCAACATCTTCATGTGCGGCAGTGGCTTCCCTTACATAAGTCTCTCTCGGGTGGTCTAGCTTCCATGCCCTCAAGTTCTCCCTCATCCTGTTGCCAGGTCCCATTGTGGATAATAGAGGCTTTGCATGGCATGGCAGCTCAAGCTCAACATCATGCACACTAGTGGCCAAATAGATCATTCTTTTGTTCTTTATCTTTATTGTGTGCGAACGCTTCAGATAATTGAGGTCAACGAACTCTGCCCCAATCGCTCCTTGTGCCCCCGAGAGATCGTATCCCAGCGCTAGTGCAATCAAAGTCACAAATCCACCCATAACAAAAGGCTTTGAACTCTTATAAGGTATGGATTTCATATGATCTATCAAAAGGACTCTGAGGTCAACATATCTCTTGTATTGCATACTGATCAAGACAAGCATATCCTTTTGAGAAATGCTGTCCTGGTTGCCGTATTTGCCCATAATCGTATTTGCTAGGACCTTTTGCACATAGCGCGTCTGCGGGTTACTTATAGCTGCAGTCTTTGATCTACCCGCGTTGTAGTCCTCCCTGCCCGTGTAGGTCTGCCAATAATGCACATAGTCAAAAGTGACCTCTCTTTCTAACAGGCCGTCGTCAAATTTGATGGCTTCTTCAGGACTAGGGGCGAAGATGGTATTCAACTCAGTGGAAGTGAGGGTGTGCATGTTTCCCATTATGGCAAATCTGAGTGCATCACAACCCCTCACTTTTGTCTTTTCCAGAGTGGCAAAGAATTCTTGGGTTATAGCGGGATATATAGGTTGGGGTGTGAAAAGAATGTTCCACAACCCAATCTTCTTTAAGTTCTTTTCCACTGCCTCCTTGATTCCAAGTTCTTCAATTGTCTTCTCACAGCCGTACCTAGAGGCGACGACTCGCCATGTCATGCACTCAGGGTAAATAAGAGGAGCTTTCTTTTGCCTGTGTCCTCTACCATAGGACACTCCCGCCTGTGCTTTTCCCAGGGTCTTCTCTCTGTCCACCTCCAAGTGTGCCAGAATATCATCCTCTTCGGACAAGATTCCATCTCTTCCTCCTCGCTATCGTGCTCTTCCTCCATTGCATAAGATTGTGACCCCGAACTGGTATCAAAATTGTACCAGTGGGCCGACTGCTCCTCGTTGTGCTGCAATTGCCGCGAGTGTTGCAGCTGCACCTCCTGTCTCACTGCTGCGTTGGATGTTGAATGGCGGGGCGGTGCGGGCTTTGGAGGCAGTCTGGATGAGGACGGCGCCGCTTTGGATCGCTGGTTTCTTTTTTCGGCCGCCGGCTCGATCTCATCTATGAGGTGGTCCAAGTCGACCCCCATAGACTCCTCCTCTTCTTCATCCTCCCCCTCGTAGGTGGCATCTGTGATGTGGTGGCTGTCGGATGAGCGGGATTGTGATCCGCTCACCGATTGCGACCGGTAGAGGGAATGGTGGGCGGAAGTGTTAGGTGATGGGGTGTGGGATGGGACAGATACATCGGAGGAGGCATTTTTAGAATGTCGTTTCCCTCCAGTGAGGATATTGGTCCCCTTTGTGATAGCTTTCCCAATCTTCTTCATTGCGAAAAATGGAGGTGGATGTGGTGATTTTCGGATTTTTATGGGAGAGGTGTTGTGGATGTGGTTTTGTGGGTGGAATGGAAGGATAAAGACGTATGGATGGTGGGTATAGGATTTGTGGTTGATTTGGGCGAGAACGGAGGGTTTTATGTGGGTTTTTGGTGGGGGTGGCTGCTGGGCGGAATGGAAATGGAAATGGAGATGGAGGTGCGATTGGGAGAGATTGGACGGTGGGAATGGGAGTGGGAAGGCTGGGGAACGATTTGGGATTGATTGGGGATCAAATGGAGGTGGATTTGGGGGTTAGGGATGACCCACGGGGGAGCTCCAGGTCGTTTTCCGCCGCCACGGGTGTTTGCTGGAGGTGGAAGACAAAAAAATGAGGGGGAGGGTCGTTTTTGGATACTTAAAAACATTTTTTTTTAACCGGGTTCGGCCACGGTCATGGCGGATGGCCACGGTCGTGGCCAGGTTTGGGTAGCACGGCCGTGGCGGGTGCCACGGTCGTGTTGTCGATGAAGAACTCCCCGGTCTGACCTCACCACGGTCGTGGTCTCCCTCCACGGTCGTGGCTGATCTTCGAAACAACCTGTAACTTCGGCCAATTTGACGCTTTAATTCCCACGGCCGTGGTGTGAGACCACGGTCGTTGGCACTCTCCATCGCCACGGTCGTGGCAGCTTGCCACGGTCATGGCCGATCTTCACAATAACCTGCAACTTTGGCCAATTTGACGCTTTAATTCCCACGGCCGTGGCACAGAGCCACGGTCGTGTTTGGCCGCCTATGCCACGGTCGTGGTCCATCCCCACGGCCGTGTTGGGGTTGTTTCTTCAATTTTCCAAGATTTAAAACTTGAACTTTCGATTTCATTGGTTCTTTGGCCACAAATCATCTTGAATGACCTTGACTTGCTTCCAAAACCTCTCCCTCTACTCTCAAAAACCTGCACATCATCAAAACTCAAACAAAAGTTGTAAAGCACAAGTGTGCGTGTGTGTATTTGTGTAAAACAAAATTAAAGCATCAAAAGAAGGGTTCGAGAATCTCAAACCACGTGGGTTGCCTCCCACTAGCGCTAAATTTTACGCCTTCATCCGGGCTTATTGATTGTTGTGCTCCTTAATTTCTTTGGAACTTTCAAGAGATCTTTGTAGTAAATCCCTTTCTCATCCTCATCTTCATCTTCATCACATTCTTCTTCTACCATCATGACAATGTCAAAATCTTGGTTGGCTTTGTCCGGGCCGACCTCCACAATAGGTTTTAGCCTTTGCCCGTTGACAGTGAATTCCATAGTTCCTTCTTTTGCACTAATGACCACTGCACTGGATGGGTACACCTTCTTGACTAGGTAAGGTCCTTCCCATCTCGATCGGAGTTTCCCGGGGAAGAATTTCATTCTAGAATCATGGAGCCATACCCAATCACCGGGCTCAAACTTCTTCTTTCTTATGATCTTGTCATGCAAGAACTTGGTTCTTTCCTTGTAACTTTTAGACATTTCATATGCCTCATGCCTCATTTCATCCAGCTCATGCAATTGAAACTTTCTTCTCATTCCGGCGTTCTCTTCATCGAAGTCCATCTTCTTCAAGGCCCAAAGTGCCTTATGTTGCATCTCGACTGGCAAATGGCAACTCTTACCATAGATAAGTTTGAACGGTGTAGTGCCAATCGGGGCTTTGTAAGCAGTTCTATATGCCCATAAAGCTTCATCGAGGCGAAGTGACCAATCCTTGCGGTCCGATCGCACCGTCTTCTCCAGAATGAGCTTTATCTCCCGATTTACTAACTCAACTTGACCACTCGTTTGAGGGTGGTAAGGAGTAGCTACACGGTGGTTCACTCCATGTCTCTTTAACAACCCTTCAAAAGTGTGGTGGATGAAATGACTTCCGCCATCACTAATCATAGCCCTCGGAATACCAAAGCGGCTGAAGATGTTGGATTTCACGAAGTCACACACCACCTTGTGATCATTAGTCCTTGTTGCCACAGCCTCAATCCATTTTGACACATAATCGACGGCAACCAAGATGTAGACAAATCCAAAAGAGGGAGGGAAGGGACCCATAAAGTCAATCCCCCAAACATCAAACACCTCTACCACAAGAATAGGTGATAAAGGCATCATGTCCCTCTTAAAAATAGTGCCCACTTTTGGCACTTGATGCAGCTTTTGCAAAAGTTATCCGCATCCTTGAACAAAGTCGGCCAATAGAATCCACATTGTAGAATTTTGGTGGTTGTACGTTTCCCTCCAAAATGACCCCCACAAACTCCGGAATGGCACATAGATAAGACTTCTTGCTGCTCCATCTCCGGAATACACCTTCTAATAAGTTGGTCCGGGCAGTACTTGAAGAGGTGAGGGTCGTCCCAAATGTAGTTTTTCACCATAGCAAACAATCTCTTGCTCTCCTCTCTCATCCACATGCTTGGTATCCTTCCACTTGCCAGGAAATTTGCTATGTGCTTGTACCATGGCTTTTGGACAGATGAAACTAAGAGGAGTTGCTCATGTGGCATTGTCTCTTTGATCGGACTTGTAACTTCAAATGGTCCCTCAAGGCGGGAGAGATGATCTGCCGCACCATTTTCTCTTCCTTTCTTATCTACAATTTCGATGTCAAATTCTTGGATCAACAAAATCCATCGGATCAACCTTGGCTTGGAGTCTTTCTTAGACATAAGATATTTCAACGCAGCATGGTCCGTGTAGATTGTCACTTTGTTTTGCAAGAGATACGGCCTGAACTTGTCAAGAGCAAAGATCACCGCAAGCAGCTCCTTCTCAGTAGTCGTATAGTTCCTTTGAGCATCATCCAAGGTTTTGCTTGCATAATAAATAGCATGAGGAATCCGGCCAATACGTTGACCCAGCACAGCCCCCACCGCCATATCGGATGCATCCGTCATGATCTCAAACGGCAAAGAGAAATCTGGGGGCTGCATAATAGGAGCAGAAATGAGCCTCTCTTTCAACTGACTGAAGGCTTCAACACATTTATCATCAAATTGGAATTCAACATCCTTTTCAAGCAATCGGAAGAGAGGTCATGATATCTTGCTAAAGTCTTTAATAAAATGTCGGTAGAAACCCGCATGTCCCAAGAATGATCGGACATGTCTTACGGTGGAAGGAACAGAAAGGGTGGAGATGAGGCCCACTTTGGCCTTATCGACTTCAATGCCATCTTTAGAAACTCTATGGCCAAGAACTATGCCCTCAGGCACCATGAAGTGGCTCTTCTCCCAAAACAGAACTAAGCGAACTTTCACGCACCTTTCCAGAACAGCATTAAGATGTAGCAAGCACTCATCAAAGGTTTTCCCAAAAACTGAGAAATCATCCATGAACACTTCAAGCGACGAGTCTAGCATATCAGCGAAGATCGAGGTGACACATCTCTGGAATGTGGAAGGGGCATTGCACAGCCCAAATGGCATTCTCCTATAGGCAAATGTACCACTCAAACACGTGAATGTCGTCTTTTCTTGATCCGCTGGATGCACAACAATCTAAAAATATCCCAAGTATCCATCAAGGAAACAATAGAAACTCTGTCCAACCAGTCTCTCTAGAATCTGATCAAGGAATGGAAGTGGGTAGTGGTCCTTCTTTGTCTTCTCATTGAGCTTCCGGTAGCCTACGCACATTCTCCACTTGGACTGCTCTCGCACCGGAATAAACTCACCGTCGGCATTTTCTACAACTGTAATCCCACCCTTCTTGGGCACAACCTGGATAGGACTCACCCACGTGCTGTCAGAAATGGGATAGATGATCCCTGCATCAAGCAATTTAACAACCTCTTGAGTGACAACGTCTTTCAACTTTGGATTTAATCTCCTTTGCATTTGTCGGGTCGGCCTTGCATCTTCTTCCAAGTATATCCGATGCACACAAATGGAGGGATCGATCTCTCTCAAATCAGCAATAGACCATCTGATAGCTTGGACGTTCCTCCTCAAAACTTCCATCAAGGCATCTTCTTGTTCAGGAGAGAGAATGGAGGAAATGATCACCAGGAGTGTGTCATTTGAGCCAAGGAAGACGTACTTCAATCCCTCAGGAAGTTTCTTTAACTCAAGGGCTGGGGGTGCTTCACGGGAATTCTTCAAAGGTGCAGAAATAGAAGGAAGGTCCTCACTTGCAGCCACTAGGGCTAGCTCATCGACCTCCATTTCTTCATCATCGTCGTCAGGGAACTCAACAATCGGCTCAAGACCTCTACCTTGGGTGGCAGTCTCAATCCACGCGGGTAGAAACTCTTCAACGATTTCATCTAGGCATTCTATCAAATAACAATCTTCCTCGGTGGCCCCTATCACTTTAGCTGTAGTAGAAGACTTGAATATGTTCAATCTGATCTTCATATGCATGAAAGTAACATACATTGTCCCAGTTCTCACATGGATCACGGCATCAGCTGTGGCTAAGAAAGGTCTCCCCAAGATGATTGGCACCTTTCTAGCTTCCTTTTCCATATCAAGAATGATGAAGTCGGCTGAGAAGAATGCAGAAGTATCCTCATCAAGACGGACCAGCACATCATCCACACGCCCTCTAGGCGTCTTCACAGATCGGTCGGCCAACTGTAGGGTGCAATGCGCCGGCCTCAATTCTCCCATCTGAAGCTCAGCAAACAGGTCACACGGCATCAAATTTACGCTAGACCCCAAGTCAAGAAGAGCTTGGTCTATGCGGTGGGCTCCGATGTAGCATGAGATGATGGGAGCACCGGGGTCTTTTCTTTTCTGGGGGATGGTGTGTTGGAGAATGGAGCTCACTTGCTCAGTGAGCTTGATCTTCTTAGGCGTCCTCCCCATTGTCTTTCTTTTGAATGTGCACAATTCTTTAAGAAACTTTTCATAAGACGGGATTTGCTTGATTGCATCTAGAAGAGGTACATTGATTTTTACTTGCTTGAAGATCTCTAGAATATCCTCTGCATGCTTCTTCTTTTTCTTCACAGCAGAAGGCTCCTCAAGTGCATCAGGGTATGGAGGGAGTTGGGAACCCAACCGGTCTAAATCAACGGTATCCTCTACTGGTATCACTGCTCGGTATCACGGTATCACTGCTCGGTATCACGGTATCATCAATCTACACTTCAGTATCATCATGCTCTGCCTCAGTGTCATCTTTGCCAACAGCTATACCGTGGGGGCTCTCCAAGGTCCTACCACTCCTCAACGTGGTTACAGCCTTCACATGCTCATGGGTGGTAGAAGGGGGAGCTTGCGGAGGTGGTTGTGGCTGCTGGGGTGGTGGGGGCCTTTGGTGAGGGGAGTTGGGGTTTTGAAGGATGAATTGGGGTTGCGGTTGTTGTTGTGGTGGAGGATGATATTATGGAGGTGGTTGTTGGTAATTATGGGGTGGAGGTGGAGCATATTCATAATTGAGCGGTGCTTGAGGAGGTGTAGGAGCATAGGGGTTTGGTGGGGCTTGGTAAGGTAGCGGAACATAAGCACTCGATGTGTTCCCTAGAAAAACCCCGTCATTGTTTGGATTTGGTAATGGCTGGGACAGAAGTCGGCCTTCTTCCCTTCTAGCCAAAGAGAGAGAGATTTGGTCCAACCTCTTCTCAAGACGGATTATTGATTGTCCATGTGCATTGACATCTTTCTTTACTTCATCTAGGCTTCTTAGCCTTCCAAGGACCTCATCCTCAAATTTGGAGCTGTATCGTGGCTTCTGCTGCCCTTGTCCTTGTCCATCCTCATTTGATTGTTTCCAAGAGAAATTTGGGTGGTTCCTCCACTCGGGGGTGTAGGATTGGGACATTGGGCCCTGGTTGTTGCGGCCACCAAAAGAATGCAAAGCGTTGACTTCTTCATCCACAGAGTCCACAACCATGGCTGGTTGGCTAGAAGCACCACCCACTTGATTCTTCATCATTCGCATCATATCAGCCATCATTTTCATCATATCTCGGTCGGTGGCATTGTGTGCGGGAGCCACGGGAGAAGAGGAAGGAGTGTAGTTCCGGCCGCAATGTCCACCTTTAGTGGAAGCTCGGTGACGTGAATTCTCGGCGAGATGCTCAAACAGCGGCCATGACTCCTCGGGCGGCTTTGCCATGAACGTGCCCCCACAAGAAGAATCGACGTTGTTTTGACTCTGCTCCTCGAGCCCAGTGTAAAAGGCATGCACTAGCTGCCAAAGAGGGACCTCATGATGAGGGCAGTCGTGAAGTAGCTTCTGGAACCGCTCCCATGCCTCATGGAAGGGTTCGTTCTCTTTTTGGGCGAAGGACGTGATGCACCTTCTCATGTAGGATAACTTCGCTATCGGAAAGAACTTCTTCAGAAACTCATTCTTCACTTCGTTCCATGTGACGAGATCTGGCCTCGAGACGTACCATTCCTTGGCTTTCTCCTTGAGGGAGAAAGGGAAGAGAGTCCTTCAGATTGAGTCGTCAGTGGCAGCAGGAGTGCGGAAGGTAGAGCATGTCTCCAAGAATGCATCTATATGATGATACGGATTTTCGTTCTCCAACCCGTAGTACGTGGGGAGAAGCCCCAAGAGTGCTGGCGGGATGGAGAATTGTTGACCCGGCATCTGGTCAACTAGAGTGGCGATGGGAGAGTTGTAGTTCCCCGGCGTGAAGTACTCATGAAGTGGGTGATGTGGCGGTGGAACATCCGGTGGTGGTTCGTTGTCGTCCATCTCGGTCCTTCGGTGTATATTGCGGCACACTTGACGTCTCCTTCTCCCAATCTCGGGGTCATAAACCACCAAGTCGGTGCAAGTCGAACGCGTGTTGCGCATGCACAGTTGTCACCTGCGCAAAGCACAAACAAAAAAAAGGAACCAAGTTAGCACACCAATATGCAAAAGTAAGACAAAGAATAAACAATAGCAATGGTGAGGGTAAAAGGAAAGGCTAAGCTACACTATCTAACTAGGCCGAGCGCCTCTATCCCCGGTAATGGTGCCAGAAAGCTTGGTGCGCTCCCGCTAGAGGCTTGCAACGAGTGCAATCCACGAGGTCGGGAGGCACGGGATGAGATGGGATCTTTAGCTTTCGAAATTTGTAAGGTCCCGGACTAACTACCTACTTCTACTAAGACAATATACCCGCAAGCGCACGGGGTCTTGTCGTAGTACAGGTAAGGCGGCAAGTACGGGGTCGAACCTCGGAGATAGAGGGGGCGCTAGAGTTAGAGAGGGTGAGCTATGTTCCTAGTGCAGAGGGTAGGGTTTTTAGGGTTTGAAGGTTTGTTTGGTTGATTATGATAAGTGAGCGAGTAAGGAAAGACAAAATGACACTAAGTTATCAAACAACTAAATTAGCAATTTAAGTTAACAAACTATCTAAACAAGAGCAAGAACAAACTACGCTAGACTAAACAAGCAACTGGCAATTAAGAAACTACACTAAGCACTAACAAGAGCAAAGGCCTAGATTAACACTAGCGAGAAAAACTAGGCAGAAGACTACACTAACTAAAGCAATTGAACTAAGCTAGCATTAACAAGCAAAGCAGGTAATTACGGTTTTAAGCAATTAGATGAGGGAGGTGGGCCATTTGGGAATGTGATCTTAACATTAGTTGGGGGATGTCACCATAATAAGCAATTAGCATGTCTCATTCTAGATTACCAAACCAAACAACGAGGTAGGTGTTATGAGAATTTACCCTAAGCTACTAATTGGAGAACTAGGGCTAGGTGTAATTCTCATAGGACATACCAAGTCTAGGTCTCTAGGATAAGTGGTATTAGTCAATTGAGGACCAAGGGTGAGGATGGGAGTAGAGATGAGGATATTTGACCTCATGCCACTAGCCACCTCAGCCTTTAGGAAATCCTAGGCAATTGAACTAATCACACTTATACTAGTCACTTAGAACTCACATTTGCATGTAGGAAGAAGGTGATTATGTAGGAAGATAGGGGGCTAGCTAGGGATCCGAATTAAGGACCTAGGAGCCAATCCTATGATAGTTACATAGAAACCAAAACATCCTAGGGACAAATGTTTTCAGACACCACAAGGCAATCAATTAATGTAATTAAACAACAACCACAAGCACAAGTAATGGGAAACGAGATAAAAGCAAAGGCAATCATCATAGAAAGGAAATATGTTCATTACAAATTATATTCCCCCAACATGGTATCAAAGTCACATTTTTGTCCCAAACAGCCCACCCAAGAGGGGCTTAGCTACACATAATCAAACTAGGAACAAAAGAAAGGGGTAGAAGAAGGGAAAATGCCATGAAGCTCGATGTAGTTGACTCCTTCTTCACCTCCAAGCAGTTGCAGCCGTCCTCACTCCTCCAATGATGCAAAGGTGCATGAAAATGGCGGGGATTATGGATAGAAACCTAGAGAAACTAGGTTTCTATGGTGGAAATGAGTGGAAAGTGGGTGGAAATGGGGTAGATTGCAAGGAAATGGATGGATTGGAGCAATGGAAGCAAGGGAGTTGCTAGGGGTGCTCTAGAGGTGCCTTTTTTTGAGCCCTAGGAGCATCTATTGCTTATATAGGAGCTAGGGTTAAGTGGGGGTAAAATAGGAAAAGCAGTGGAAAATGTATATGGTAGGTGGTCACCACAGTCGTGTTGAGTGTGCCACGGCCGTGGTGGGGGTAGTGGTGGACGACCGTGGCGTGGTGAACACGGTCGTGGGGTGAAGGCGGTGGTGAAAAAGCAAAGTAGGGTGGTGGCCACGGCCGTGGCGGAGTGCCACGGTCGTGGTGGGTTAGGGGCACCACGGCCGTGTTGGGTAACACGGCCGTTTTGGAGGAGTCAGGCTGACTGTGGGGAGGGGCCACGGGCGTTTTGCTCGTCTTTGGCCACGGTCGTGGCGAGATGGCCACGGTCGTGGTTGTCTGAGGTAGCAACCTGTAAACTTGAGGCAATAAAGCCACCACCGTGGTAGGGTACCACGGCCGTGTTTTCTTCTCTTGACCTCGACCGTGTTGATGGCCACGGTCGTGTTGCCTTCATTGGCCACGGTCGTGGTTGGGTGGCCACGGTCGTGGGCGAACTATAAATTCTCCTGTTGCGACCTATTGAACTTTGGAAATAAAGCCACGACCGTGGCCTTGGGGCCACGACCGTGGTGAGGCTTGACTTCTTTAATTCTCTTCTAACTTTGTCAATTTCAGATGTCTTTTCTCGGGGATGAGTCTTGGCTACTGGAGATAGGTTGAGGGAGACTTTGGGACCTTCTTTGGGTCCCTCTCTCCCCCTCGTCCATCTAAGCAAGGTCCAAGTACCTGAAAAACAGTGCAAAGAACATCCATAAGCGTATTTGCAATGATAATCATATTGGGGAGAATAACATGTAATTCTAATGCATTTGAATGTGATAAAGGTAAAAAATGACACAAGATACAGCCCTAGAATAGGGTTGGATCAATGGTCCGTTCTACTTTTAGATGTGACACTTCATTTTGATCTGGTCGTGACACTACATTTGTTACAGTAGTGACATTGTGTTGTGAAAGTGGGTTGTGACGTTGTGTTGTGGGTTGGTCGTGAAGCCTATGTGTAACACTGGTTGTGACACCTTGCTTTAATGTTGTTGTATCACGTTCTATCACGGTCACGACGTGCATTGTGGAGACAATCGCGATGTTGTGTTGTGAGATATGGGTCATGGCACCCTGTTGTAGGATTTGATGATCTTGGATCTATGAGTTTTGATGGACTTGTTATGAGAGGATGTTGTCATGATATGAGACCTGACATCATTGGCAAAAAAACATCACTGCTCGTTATAGGATTTGATGATCTTGGATCTATGAGTTTTGACCTTGATGACACTTATGTTATTGTTGTTAGGCCTTATTTTGGTCAAGACTATCATTTCTCTTGTGTTGTGGGTTGAGAAAGATGTGCATCTTGTGTGTTTGAGGTCAGACAATTGGTGTTGTTTTGGTTGTGATGGTTGGCCTTATTTCTATTGGGATGGTCTATTCTGCTTTTGGACGTGACACTTCATTTTGGTCTTGTTGCGACACTGCGTTTGTTGCAATCATGATGTTGTACTGTGAGGGTGGGTCGTGATGTTATGGGTTGTTCGTGAAGCCTATGTGTAATTCTAGTCGTGATGTCTTGTTTTAGCGCTAATGTATCACGTTCTATCACGAGACGGTCGCGATGTTGCATTGTGAGATATGAGTCGTGGAACCTCCTAAATGCATTTTTAGGGACTTGATGTGGGATAACATTTGTCTTGAAATGGGGCATGAAACCTCCCAGATGCATTTGAATGGAAATGTTGTGAAAGGACACTATCATGGTATGGGTCGTGTCACCTCCAAAATATATTTTTAGAGACTTGACGTGAGATAACGTTTGTCTTGAAATGGGCCCTGATACCTCCCAAATGCATTTTTAGGGATGTGATGTGAGATAACATTTGCATTGAAATGGGCCTTAACACATCCCAAATGCATTTTCATGGAATTGTTGTGAGAGGACGTTGTCATGATATGGGACCTGACACCTCCCAAATGTATTTTAAGGACTTCTTGTGAGATGACATTATCTTCATATGTTCCATGGAACCTCCCAAATGTATTTTCAAGGACTTAGGATAGTTTTGGTTGTGATGGTTGGTCTTGTTTCGATCATTATGGTCTGTTCTGCTTCTCGACCTGACACTTCATTTTGGTCTAGTCGCGATGTTGCGTTTGCTGCGGTCGAGATGTTGTGCTATGAGGGTGGGGTGCGACTTGTGTTGTGGGTTGGTCACGAGGCCTATGTGTAACACTGGTCGTAAATCCTTGCTTTAATGTTGTTGTATCATGTTCTATCGTGGTTGCTACGTCTATCATGGAGACAGTCTCTATGTTGTATTGTGAGAGGGTCATGATGCCTAGGTGCAGTAGTTGGTCACAATGTTGTTCTTGGGCTTCAGTCGCGACATTGCCTTTTTCTTTGATCATGTTGTTATTGTCTGATGTTGGGCATAACGTTACGTTGTGTTTGGGTTGTCACGGTGCGACACATGTTGCATAATGGTCGCAACACCTACTGTGGTGGTGGGTCGCGACACAACACGAGGAGGGCAGGGTTAAAGCTAGTCATATGGTTAATATTTGTGATGTTAGTTTTAAGCCTGCATGGGGAGAACAGGGTGAATAACATAGCCTCTCAAATTCATCAAATGTTTTATTATTTTGAGGTCTAATTGGGTTGAATTCACTATTTAGATAGAGCATTGAACATCCTCATTATAGAAGATATTTAGTTTGTCAGGGACCCAAATGTAAACCTTGAAATGTTAGGTAAAATGGATATTCCCTCTCAATACTAGGTCAGAGAGACGTAAATATAATATGATGAATGTAAGTTTAGATCACACAAATTTTCAAGTAGCCCAAATGAAACAATATAATCCATTTGTCATCTCAGAACTGGAAACCACCGTCGTCTCGAAACTGGACAACACCACTGGTGGCACGTGTTCCATGTTAGATACAATGATTCTCTTCATTCTTTACCTTAACCATCCCTCTGATCCATCATTTTCCCTCTGTATCTATGTAATCTAATCCCTTATTTCTTCCTTGTGGTGGTGCCACCCCTATTAATACAACACATAGTGACCATATGATCCATCAAATCAATTGCTTGGATGTCCCAAATCATCGGGTTCCACCCCATCACAATCCTCCCACCCTCAATATGATCATGGTTTGAGGTATACTCCCAACCATTCAAGAACATATCCTTCATCTTATCGCGGCAATCTCGTTTGATGTGAGTCTCTATGCATACATAATTTGACATCTCCAACTTCCTTATTAGCTCCCTGACCTTGCTTTTCTTATACGGTAGGGAAGCTCCTCACACGTTCCATGTGAGAATCTTCATGTGTTATAGATGGAGGCTCCACCCCTTCCATGAGTGTAGCCATGCATTCCCCTCGTTAGTCTGTCCTTCACTTGCCCTGCCTCTAACAACACTGTAGGTGATGGCACATGAGTGTCTTCCTCACCAAGGTCTCCCAAGATAGAGAATAGATTCAACATATCCAGGGGATCCTCATCCAACGTATGTTGTTTCTCCTTGCCTTTATGGTTCTCAACCTTAACATCACAGATACCCACTTCAACATCGGTATGCTCAATTGCCTGCTCATCGGTCATAGCAACTATAGAGTTGCCCTCCGAGGAAACTTCCACACGTTCAACCTTGTTTACATCGATGTCCCCCGCCTCTTCAGTTTCCTATGCCTGTTGAACTGGGACACTGACCTTTGATCCTCTTATCCTCCTACTATTCGACCTTCTACTAGTTGCTCTCCCACACACATGCAGGCTGATCCCACCTTCTTGTTGTCGCCCGATAAATCGAAGGCCTTCAGTGTGCCCACTACATAGCCAATAGTCGTGAGTGCCCTTCTAGACCAATGGTGCCTGATGTCAGGTAGGGATGGCAAACTGCCCCATTAAACCCATACCCAACTAACCCAAGGCAACCCGACCCAATTTATAATGGGTATTTTGGGTCCGGTTTGTATTTTGGGTCCTAAACGCGGTGGGCCGATATGGGGTAGGTTTTTAGTAGATCCCGGTTGGGATCCATTATCTCCCATCAGTTTCCCTAACCCCCGTCCCCTTTCTGATTCTTTGACTTCGCGCATCGCTCAGTCGCTCTGCGGCGTCCACGACCTCTCTTCCCCCGTCCCCTCTTAGGCGTTGGCGGCGGCTCGAAGCACGCCGTGAAGGACGCTTGAAGGAAACTAAGACGACAAGCAATGAGTTGTTGTCGTGCTACCCCGATGCCAAGAGACGAGCTGTTGCTGTGCCGCCCCGATGCCAAGCGAGGAGCTACTGCCGTGTCGCCCTGACGCCAAGCGTCGAGCTGCTGTCTCGACTCCCGATGCCACACAACGACATCAACGAAGTTCCAGCAGTGCCAAGACATCGAATAGATTTCCAATCGTGCACCTATCAGGCTATCAGACCGCTGTAAAGCTCCTCAATCCTCAGGCCTCATCGACGCCAAGAACCTCCACACCAAGCAGCTCAACACCAAGTTGCTGTCCAGGAGCCACTCAAGGAAGTCAACTAGTTGTCGGTGGCCCCAAGACAACCAGCAAATCATCAAGCCCACACCTCCCAGGCTATTGTGAAGCTTCTATAACCTCGTTATGCAAGATTGAGGTGCGCAAATCCCTCGTTTCTCATCAGTGTGCTTATGTATGATGTATTATCTGCTATTACTACTCCCTTCTTATCAGTATCATGTCCTAGTTCTGTGTGATTTCACTCCTACCCGCAAACCCTTTGAGTTTCCTGATTCGGCTGCTTCTCTTTCTATCTCCCAAGATTTTCCCCTCTATTCTTCTTCTCATTTACCCCTTCTTTTCCTGCACCCGTCACCCCTTGTATGGATCTCCCCTGTCTCATTTTCTCTTCATTCTGAATCCCCCCCCTTTTTTTATCAGTAAGCATGAGTCTCATTCTATAACTTTCCCCAAAATACGTGTAAAAGTGAGTGAGCATAGCTCCATAACTAACGAAAGGAAGCTATGTATCAAAGTAGCTATCTATACATAAAAGATACTATCTATGCAAACTAATAAAATCACTCTGGATGTGACTCCAAACTACAGATGTAGAAGGGATCACATTCTCAAAGATGGAGATGTTCCTTTGATGCCATATGTGGTAAAGTGCTATAATAACCAGCAGCTTCTCATTGCTTCCCTTAATATGCACCAGGTCATTTTTGCTCTTCGGTGAGTAGGCAGACTTGCCATGTACTCTGTTCCAGATCTCAATAGAAAACCGGCAACACCACAAAATGCGTTGGGTAGTTTCATTGCAGGTCTTGCATAGAATGCATCGGGAGGCTAAGCTGATCCCTTTGTTTTGAAGAAAAGTTTCAGTAACCAGGTTGTCGTGAAGCATCTTTCAGCAACTGACCTTCATCATAGGCGGAGCTTTACTCTTCCACAGCCAGCAAACCCATTCTACTTCATTGTGAGTTTCCCTGTAGAGATTCCAGGCATTCTCAATCCCCCTTGAAGCTAATTAAATAGGGGTTAACCTCCTCCAAACAAAATATACTGCTCAAACCTCCTATGGTTCTGAAATATTATTTTGTGTTCTGAATATACTGATTATAAACTGTGCTACTACGTTTTCAATGTTAGAATGATGCACTGATAGCTAAGGTGGATGTGTTTATTGCTGAATCGTATTCATATTAGACAAATATTGCTGATTTGACATTACATTTCATGTTCTAAACTTAACTGATTATAAACTTGTTCTAGTAAATTTCTATTCTTAAAATGATGTTCTGACAGTTAAGGTTGTGTGCTTTTTGCTTGTAACTAGTTGTGGGTCACTTTGATTCTATCATGGTATTGGTTCTAGATATGTTAATGATACATTATATGTCATGTCGTGTATGCTACATATATGTCTTGTATGCTACATTAGTCGAATAAGTTGTGATATAAGGCTGAATTAGCTGGTACGCACAACATAACAACTCACATGGTGAACAATAAGCCGAAACTTATACTCTGAATTCATTTCTATGTATACCTATATGATATTACTGATGTGGTTTTGCAACATTTTTCTATTTTTGATGTATTATTATGATAAATCTTATGGTTGGACAACCAGACTTAAACTGTGTTTAAGTATGTGATCTATAGAAATGGAACATGCGAGAACAAATCATACAATATTTTGGTGATCTCATTTGCAGGATGTTAACCATGTCGATACTTTTGATGAAGTTGCTCCATTGTTATTCTCATTTTTATGTAATAGATAGAAATTTTCTTAGAATTCATGTTGGGCTGTTTAAGATATTTCTTACGGAAATTTCACATTGATTGGTGTTTTAGGTGATGTCACTAACTGCTCTTTGGCCGCACGAGCTCCAAGGACACTCAGAGTGGCCTATGTTAACTGTAAGATTATTCTCTATCCTGGCTGTAACATTATTATCTGTCCTATTGGCCACTTAACTTTTTGAGTATATTATCTTGTTCTATTGTTCTTGTACTGATCCACTCTTCTGGCTTCACAGTTTGTTCATGGACCTACTATGGAACAGTTTGTATCAACAGATAAAACATGCAGTCTTGGTTTGCAGGCATGATTTCAGAATTTGATGTGGTACCAAGACGAGTATTTGAAGTACTAAGACCTCTTGGTCAGTTTCACTCCCTTATCTCCTAGCCAAAACAACATCCAAGATGGGTAGGCACGTTTAAGAATACCTTGTACCACCACCCAACAACAATCAAATCTCACTTGAGACAGACACTGCATGGTGGAGAACGAGCTTGAGAAATATTGTTCAAAGCACCATAAAAAAGTACTCGCCTCAATCTTCATAGCTACACACACCTGTAAATAAGATGGTCAGCTGAAAAGATCTGTTTTTCTATAAATATGTCAAGGGGCAAGGCCTATATCCTCCCCTCTGTAAACATCTATTCGGGCATATCAATACATTTGACTTTTGGTGTATATTTCTGCACTTCTATACTCGTGTTCGTTGCATTATTTCTGTGTGACAGTGTGAGATTTACAATATGTAAACCACTCAATAAATGGTATCACTTCATAAGAAAATTTGACATTAATGCACTGAAATAGGTGACATTTGTAAATATGATTTTTTGAATATGATAACGATAATATATGTAATCACTTATGGTAGATAATGACTGGGTTATCATCTATCTCATTCATATGTTATGTACAAGCATGTCATCTTACATGATTTAGGTGACATTATTTCCTGTTAACTTTTAAGAAAAGGAAGACATTCATGAATGTAATCTTTAACAAGCATAGGTGACGTACTTCTCAAAGCCTACATAGCGCATAGATTACACTAAAAAGATAACAGTCATTTGGCAGATGACTGCAAACCACATCACCTATTAAGCTAAAGATGACATACTAAAATATATCAATGAAGTATTTTACTTTAGTAGTGTATCTTTGTTATGTCATTTACCTATGTTCTAGAATATATATTATTGCATCATGTTCTCTTATGTACGAGGTTTCTAACGGTAATTTGTCGTCCCTGCATCACGAAGATTGGTATCTCATGTGTGTGCGCTTCCCTATGGAACTACTCCTTATGCAACAAAGATAAATTCACTTAGTACATGAATGATTGGCGCTCTTCTCTTCTTTAACCGACGAAACAACAAAAAGAAAATAATTTGTATGAAAAAACATATATTATTTATTGGGTAGGGAATGAAGACCTCGATCGTATCTATATCCACATCCAGAGAGCAAGAGTCATATGGTTCATGTGGAGCAACGGTGCATGTCCGAGTTGTTATTGGAATACATCTTCTCCTATTATTGTTATTTACTATCTTTACAACCTTAATTTGATTCTGGCCACCGTCCCTTGAATTGCGTACCTCCTACGAAAAATTCAGAAAGCCTTTGAATTGGATATGTACCTCGTAGAATACGAACAGAAACATAATTGTCTCTCGCATAATTTTATATTCAAATGTATTCTTGTCACCTTAGGGCTCTCACCTTAAACATCATCGTGTATGATGTCGAATACATCTGGATGGTGTAAAAAGAAAATCTCTCACGCACTGTTTTCTTTTCTTATTCAAAAAACTCTGCTAGTTCTATTTATTTTATTCTATTTCAAGACAGAAAATCTGAACGGAATGCGTAATCCCTAACGAATACACACACCATCACGAATGGCAGCCAATAACAATTGTTGTTAACATTATGCAATTACAGTTGATTCGGCTACTTTATTTTGTCATAACTCCTAGGGATTAATTTCACGGAAGCTTCCGTGAAATTTTTTTTTGCTTTCAAAAATAAATTTCGCGGAAGCTTATAGTGCTACATCTACATATTTTGTTTAAGCAAATAGAGAATATAAATCTAATATTCTATTCTATTTGACATACATATTTATTTAAATTAATAAACATAAGTTGACAACTTTAGCAAAATTGTGTTTTCTCAAAAATATAAATAGACGGAACAATTTTGTGTCCATGTTTTTTTAAAACTTTTGCACTATATCTGCGTGAAGCAAATAAATTATGTCTCATCGTGGCGGATACCGAAACTGAACTATAAATACTTGTAGCAAACTAGTTCGATTAGCCCCTCCCTTTACTCTGTATTATTACTTGCTACTTCTCATTTCTTTACTACCAATATCTTCCAAAAACAACATGATAGTTGTCCTCAAGCATCTAATCAGTGTAGGCCTCTCCTCTACAATGCTTTTAGAAACACGATTGTGGTATATAAATTTAATTTTTAATAAATACTATGCTTATAACACATCACATTGTATAATGTGGGTTTGATCACTCTCTATGCTTATATCTATCTATTTACTATTTATTTAACAACGGCTAAATATGCAGCTTGATAGCTTCTTTAAATTCATTTACTAGCTCCTTTGTTCTTAAGCATCTGATCAATATAGATCTCTCATCTACTATCTTTTGTGGTGCCTTCAGAAACGCTATTATGGTATACAACTTTAATTTTTAGTGAACATTATATACTACAATAAAACTGGATAAAAGTAAGGGTCGTGTGGTCAGGGATAACATCCCTGGGCAATCTGGTAACTCAAGTCTTGTCCCTATCTAATAAATAACCAATTCATGATCTTTATTCTATCAAAATATTAATACACGTAAAGATTAATACAAGTAAAGTCACTAACAGTTAGCGCCACTTCTTTTGGCATCAAATATTTCAAATAGCCCACAATAACTAGAAAGGATGCCCTACAATTTTCCCCCATTCCTCAATTTGGTCTCACCTACCCTAATGTCTGCTCATCTTCTAATCTACGATCTACAGAGTTGTCTTGGATTTCCATTGCTCCCATGGGCATTATTTGGTAAACATTGTCGATCAGTTGGACGCTCCTGCTAGAGGCAGATTGTGTTCTCATGAGACATATTCTCGGGCTCCGGCACATGGATATGTACCTCGTAGAATACAAACCCAAACATAATTGTCTCTCGCGCAATATTTTATTCAAATGTATTCTTGTCACCTTAAGGCTCTCACCTTAAACATTATCGTGTAGGGTGTCGAATACATCTCGGTGGTGTAATAAGAAAATCTCTCACGCACTGTTTTCTTTTCTTATTCAAAAAGCTCTACTACTTCTATTTATTTTATACTATTTCAAGGTAGAGCAAATGTGAACGGAATGCGTAGTCCCTAACGAATACACACACCATCACGAATGGCAACCAATAACAATTGTTGTTAACATTATGCAATTACAGTTGATTCGGCTATTTTATTTTGTCATTACTCCTCCTAGGGATAAATCTCACGGAAGCTTATAGTGCTACATCTATATATATTTTTTAACCAAATAGAGAATATAAATCTAATATTGTATTGTATTGTATTTGACATACATATTTATTTAAATCAATAATCATAAGTTGACAACTTTAGCAAAATTGTGTTTTCTCAAAAATTATAAATAGATAGAACAATTTTGTGTCCATGCCTTCCTTTTACTTTAGCACTATATCTGCGTGAAGCAAATAAATTATGTCCCGTGGTGGATACCATAGCTAAACTATAAATATTTGTAGCAAATTAGTTCGATCAGCCCCTCTCTTTGCTCTATATTATAACTTGCTACTTCTCATTTCTTTACTACCAATATCTTCCAAAAATAACATAATAGTTGTTCTTAAGCATCTAATCAGTGTAGGTCTCTCCTCTACTATCTTTTGTGGTGCCTTTAGAAACACGGTTGTGGTATATAAATTTAATTTTTAATAAATACTATGCTTACAACACATCACATTGAATAATGTGGGTCTGATCACTCAGAGTGTGTAATGAATCTATGCTTATTTCTATCTATTTACCTATCTATCTATTTATTTAACAACGGCTAAATATGCAGCTTGATAGCTTCTTTAAATTAATTTACTAGCTCCTTGGTTCTTAAGCGTCTGATCAATGTAGGTCTCTCCTCTACTATCTTTTGTGATGCCTTCAGAAACACGGTTGTGGTATACAACTTTAATTTTTAGTGAACATTATATACTACAAGGAAACTGGATAAAAGTAAGGGTTGCGTGGTCAGGGATAACATCCCTGGGCAATTTGGTAACATGTGTCAAGTCTTGTCTCTATCTAATAAGTAACCAATTCATGATCTTTTTTCTATCAAAATATTAATACCTGTAAAGATTAATGCAAGTAAAGTCACAAACAGATGGCCCCACTTCTTTTGGCATCAAATATTTCAAATAGCCCGCGATAACTAGAAAGGATGCCCTACTATTTTCCCCCTTCCTCCGCTGCGCCCTTGACTTGCTACTTCTGCTCATTCCCCATTCCTGAATTTGGTCTCACCTGCCCTGATGTCTGCTCATCTTCTAATCTACAATCTACAGAGTTGTCTTGGATTTCCATTGCTCCCATGGGCATTATTTGGTGAACATTATTGATCAGTTGGACACTCCTGCTAGAGGCAGATTGTTTTCATATTCTCGGGCTCTGGCACAAGGTAGGTAAATAGGAAGGCCGGCAGGTTGTAAGTAGCAAACATAGTGAGTTTTTCTAATACCCAATCACAAATTTTTGGCCCATGCTCATCTTGACCGGATTCTTGTTCTGTACAGTGCAAGAGAACCCAAATGATCTTATTCTGTCGGCAACCACGGATGCCATGGCAGGTGAACCACATCTTGCCAAAGAAGACCTCGATAGGCATGATGGAGGTGGTTTTTTTTTGGGCCCTAAGTTGGTAAAGAAGGTCAGTCGATTGTCAAATGCGATCTGATTGGTTCGGTTAGTGCACTATGGGTGCCGGAGCACTACGTTGTTCTGCAAGCAATTTCTCCCATACAATATCTGATCATGAACCACATCACTTGTATGAAATTTCCTTTGACAGTGTCTTCTACGTCATCTATAGATGCATCATCTTCTTGTCCAAGTTTTTATTCAGTTTCAATGAATCGTCTACAGATATAGCATCTCAGTAGCTACGAAATATCAATTTGCTCGTTCCAGATTGAATAACTAATCTAAAGATCTATTATTTTACCGCTACCTAAGCATATACACATGGTTCTTGTGCTAACACTCAGCAAAACGTTCTAAAAATCTTCTAAATCACCATTGAGGGGATTCAAACACATATCATGTTTGACAAACTAACCTATTTACTAGTTGAATCTCATTTTGCCCATATGAACTATATTTTTCATCTATAAAATATTCAAAAAGCATTTTGTAGCCTAGACACACATACATACATTTAATGTCATAATCTTTATACGTACTTTTCAGTATAGTGGTATAATATTCTAGGCTTCTAACTATTTTTTTTTCTTACTTTTGTATATAAAGGCCATCCTTCTATAAACCACATGTATACATCCTTAAATGAAGGCTATATATTTACATACCAATATTAGAATAATTTAATAACGAGATAGGATCTTACGAATCAACTATTGATGATTCTGAAAATATTTCTTGGACCAGTTGCATATAGAGGATTCAGTTGTATTTATATTTTTTTTGGAGAAAAACATATATTGTTGTATTTAGTTTTAATTACATGGATATTTTATAGGTCTTGCAACATGCAACTTGAGAGGTATATTACATTTTTATAGCTTGCTCTATATGTGTGTTTACAAGATACTTAATTGGGTTATAAATGCATATAGTTTTTATGGTATCCATAGGTGAACATTACATTAAACGAATTTTTTATTTAAATATATATGAATCTCATTATTATAATATTATAATAAATTTGTCCACTTTTCATGTTACTAATAGATGAGAATTACATATCTTTTAGATGAACAACGTCTAGCTATAGGAGGAAAACGATTTACTTATATTAAAAGGACTTTCTGCTATGCGCCTCTTATCCCCATACCATTCAAAGTACAAGTAATTGGAGTATACTTTTAGTTGGCGATAGTTCTTTCAAATAAAAATGTTAATGTTCATACTCCTCGAGCAACTAGGAAATTCTTTATAATTTTATATATGTGATAAATAGTTATCTTACAATCTTTTTCTTTTTTATAGGTCTATCACAATGCTTTCTTGATGTCATGTGATCCATTTTTTCATAATTTCTAGTAAAATATTTCTCCCTTCAAGTAGTGCAAGAAACACATTAACTTAGATAACAAATCACTACTCATGCATTTAAAATAAACTATATTCACAAAACAATATCTTAATAAATGGTGGGATTTGCATATTGAAGGATAATAACTCCACTGAATTTGATACACTACTCCCAAGTTTTATTCTGCATGCATCCAACATAGTAGAATACAAACCTTTTTTGGAATAGCACATAGAAAATGTGTGTGCATTTTCTTTTAAACACTAAGATATACAAAGTGATTCTCTCATGAAGATGCATAAAAGTGATGGAGTCAAATTTGTTGTAATTTTGATGCTAAGCTTTTTTAACTTTACTAACTTTACTATCTTTATATGAACTTGTACAATGTAAATTGTTAGAATATGATAAATATAGTTTTTAAATGCAGGATGTTCATGATACTCAGCAAAGTAGCAGGACTGGTAGTAAATACTAGAGAAATCCCGAGAATGGATGCAACAAAAGTGACATTAAGCAAAATGCTGACCTGAACTTGCTTGTGAGGGAATTTTCTTTTCAAATTAACACGCTGAGTAATATATATCAAATATGATCTATATGAATGCTATGTGAAAATGACTTTAGAGGATTCATCTACTTCTAGAACAAACATGATCTTCTAATCATGTATTTTGAATGTAAAGAATACAATATAGTATGGAATAATTTTCACATACGTAAATTAAATTTGTTGTCCAACTTACTTGTCGTGTGCAATATGTATACGTATATATAGATATATATATATATATATATATATATATATATATATATATGTGTGTGTGTGTGTGTGTGTGTGTGTGTGTGTGTACATATATATATATATATATATATATATATATATATATATATATATAATTGCAACAATATCCATGTATATAGGTTAGGGATGGGATTGGATATAAGGTACTAGCCAAAGATAATACTCAAGGCTTATTTCTATATTGGTCAGGGATTAAACCTGGCCAAGAACCATTACTCACTGAGCTTTTGGCTAGTGTATGTTGGTTAGGGATTCGCCTTGACCACAACATATTGGTAAGGGATTCATAAGTATTGGTCAGGTATTTGGCCTTTGTCTTTAACAAATTCGTAGTTGTATGCTTATAACACATCACATCGTGTTATATTAGTTTGCCCGCTCTAAGTTTGCAAATAATCTATCTATATATCTATCTATCTATCTATCTATCCATCTATCTATCTATTTAATAAATCCTAAATATGTAGCTTGATATATTCTTTAAATCCATTTTCTGTCCTCTTTGGATCCATCCATGATGTTGACCCACTAGAAGAGTTTCATTGTCTATACATGGATGCTTAATTGAATGACATCAACCGATGCAATTTTTCCTGCTTCTTGTTTACCATGAGAATAGGTATACGATGGAAACATATTTTAGCACAATTTTCTTACAAATGAACTATAGCTTTGATAGGGAGAGTGCCCACAAATGAATCCCACTATTTCACACACAGACACTCACAAAAGCACAAACACATGCCACATGCAAATAGCGCCATAAGATTTGGTGAGTGACTTGTTTTCTTATAGACTATTTTGTTATACTAAGAGAAACTCCACATTGCCATAATAAGGGTGTTAATTTCCTACCCTCCTTATTGTTTCCATAATTAGCAAAGTTTGTCTCTTGATCTACCACGAAAATATTTGAGGATCCATATTTATAGAGTAATGTAAAGAAATGGAAAACTATATGATTTCAAATCTTAATAGAGAAAGAAGATTAGAAATTAGTGAATTTGTCTAGGAAAATCCACCAACATAATTCTTTATCAAACTCAATAGTTGAAAAAAGTAACAAAATGGTATTGTATGCATAAATAGCTTAGATACAATGATTCTAGCGACCTGGAAGCCCAAATAGTAGCAATTTACATATAAATTGGCTCGAGATATGAAATGTATTTGAAATTTATTTCACATGTGCTAGTGGTGGGGAATACTTTTTATCATGTATCCATGGAGGATCTCATTAGATCCCCCACCAATGAGGATGAATCACCCTCTCTTCTTGTAAGGATGCTCACCCTCCATATTCATCTTAGTATCTAATTAATGATAAGGATATCGAGAAAAATTTCTTGGAACTTAAGATCATGATTGAACATCGTATTTGTGAGGTGGAATTGTAGCTCTTAGTGTTGATGGTTTGAAGGCATTTAATATACTGGAAGAGAAACTTTATTGTTTGAAAGACAAAATTAAGTGTAATTTGATATATCAAAGTAAACTTTTTATTATCATGATTTTCACTAGAAAGATCATGAGTTAATTCTTTAATAATGTTTTAATGCTTTGAATAACAACTTCACATAATTGAAACAAGTGAATGGATAATTGTTTTTCTAATAATTAATGCTTTCAGGTGTCCATATTCTAAAATCTTAGCAAAAATCAGACAAAATTGAACATCAAACAATATTTTTGTTTACCATCTAGCGTGGTCTTTGAGACATCTTTCATTATTTACTATGTCATTATTTGAAAAAATGAAGCATTTTTATCACAACTTCCTTATCAAATATTTGGAAACATGGGTATTTCATTATTTTAAGTCAATTTAATTTTATGTTGGTCAGTACACTAATCATTTTCATAATTATAGAGGAATAGAAAATTTATTGGCATCTTATTCAAGTATGTGGTCCAATATTAATTCGGTGTTAATAATTCATATTTCAACCGCTCTTAATGTACTATCTTCCTAGGCATGACTCATCTATCTAACTTTCTCATTAATACTTATAGGCTTCATGGTTGTTAAGATTACGTAATAGTTACTTCCATTCACCTAGAAAAACCTAATATGTAGCATATTTTCACTGGTTTTATAGTTTCATTGTATAGTGTCAATGAATAGACACATGCACTGCTTGTATTTGTTTATATCAATTTGTGAATTTCAACAAGCCCAAGCCGATAGGATAAGTATCACTGAAATAATACCCAAATGTAGATAACTTTGATTTACACAGCTGTAATCATGCGATTGTTACTGATAATAGAAGTATATTGCAAACATTTCTTTAGATGTGAAGATATGGATTATTTGAATAAGAATTTGTACGCAATGTAATGACTCAAAATGAACAAGATGACATTATCAAGGATAATACATGAAATAACTAATTAAGCATATATAAGATACAATCCACGATTTGTTAGAGACATTAGATTTCCAAAAAATATAACTATAGAGACCATATAGAGAATCTCTAATGACATCATATCTACCTATCATCAACCATTATGGTTTTGGTGTGGATATAGCGTCTTTTAGTTGGGAATGGCCAAGACCACCATGTCATGTTTAGTTAGAAAGTAGAGAAAATAAATCAATTAAATATAGCAAGCAAAGGAAAGACCAAGGGAAGAAGTATGTCAAGTAAAGATTTTTTATTAGACAGATTTTATCCACTCCAAGTGTATGTGACATTCTACTAGAAGATGCAAGTACAATCTATAAATAAAAGAAACACAATTTTATCACATTAATTATCGAATGAAACATTAAGCATAAAACCAAAAAATATTTTCCATACCATGTATCATTTACACACTAAGAAAAAGCAACATAAGAATGAGATATCACAATAACTGATCTTTGATGATATTCATAAAAATGGAAATTTTGAAAGAGTTAGAAGTTTAGATGGACCTTAAGAGCTTGTAATAGACTCTTAAAAATATTCTTGACCAATGTGATAGTTAATTTTCAAAATAATTATAAAATAGTAGTTATCCAAAATTTATATGATCACATTTTACAAACAAATACATCTATGCAGAGGAAAAATATGGAACTACAATTTCCTATCTCTATTCTATGTCTAATATGACTATTTGAACTCCCATGAATATATGACGAATTACTTAATAACCATTAGTACTATAAAAGATGAAACATAAGTGTTATTGTACAACTATGTAGAAGTTAAACATGATATCAAAAGAAGATGAGTCCTGATAATCACTACAACCAATTAACATCCATTTTTGGATGAGGAATTTTGTTAAGGCAACAAAAAAAGAGAAAGTTTCAATAGTGACTATGGTTTTTTATGTGGGGTGTTGGTATCAAACTGATGATTTTGAATTAATTTGCATAATTTTATTTATTAACTATCCCATCAATATATAATTTGATCTATAAATCCAACTCGAATATGAAGCATAATTTTGTTCCAAAAAATGTATGAAATGATGGACGCAAATGCCAGTGTTGGGACCAAAAGCTGACATTTGTCACAAATATGAGTACATATATACATAAATATTGCTGATATCTAGTTCCGACAACTTTTAGAATGACATTTACTAATATTATTGGTTTCTATGAATGTATGGATGCACAAAACTGTAGATCTTTCAATGAACTTTGCAAAAAAGTATACTACTATTGGACAAAATTGTATGTAAACGTCTCCCTTCAAGTTTAGATTCGAAAGTGTTCACCTTAAGAAATAGTGCATGAGTGATCTACAATATCGTTTTATTTCTCATAATTGAGTCACATGATAAGCACTTATTATTTATGAGTACACCTATATCATTTTAATACAAATTTTATAAGTTTAAATAGTCCTCTCATTTTATGTGCCATTTTTATTATTATTATATTTTCATGAAAATCTTATGAAAAAATGACGTAGATCCTTTGGATGATGATGATTCCACCACAGAAAGCATATCACTACAACCATTGAATATGTTAGGAGCATGAATTATTAGGTCAACTTGACTTCATAGAATATTGCACTACAATTTCCACTATGAACAATACTACACCAAACTATAATCACTACAAGATAGAGAGAGAAGAGAAACAAAAGGGCAAATGCATGGATGACATTGGTCTGTGGTTGCATAGCCCATAATTCCATGATATAAGGATGTTTGGTTCACCATAGTTCTCCTAGGATGTTCCACATTAACAAACGAGTCTCACACACTTCCCTTTCCATTTTTGTTGATGAATTGAGAATATGTTAACTCTGTTGGATCAATGGGCTCTAGAAGGGGGGGGGGGGTTGAATAGAGCTTCACAAACTTCATAAAAGTAATTAGACCACCAAATTATATTAAGTGTATAACTTAATCCAAAACAGTAATTTGATGTCCTAAGCTAGTATACATAGCAAGGATAAGAGACAAGGATAAGCATGCACTTGGATAGGTGGTTTAGAGTGGTTCCTCGTCCTAAACTTAGGATCAAGTCAGTCCACTACCTAGAGTTGGTTAGGCTCTAGGATTTGTAACTTGAGACTCTTATATATATCACAAAATAAGATTACAAGCTACAACAACCAACCATCCAAGGACTTATATGACAAGCCAAGATCTTCTACCTCACCAAGGACTTACCCACCAAGCAAGTAGTCTTCCACCTTCTTCAAAGGACTTACCTACTCTTGCTCTAGTCTTCAGCCTTGCAGGATTTACCTATCTTGCTTGCACTTCGCCTTGCACCTCTCCTTCACTTGGAGAGCTTGCCCACGTTTTCCCTTCACCAAGGGAGCTGGAGCAACTATCAATCTTCACTCTTGAAGATCAACAACACATCTTCCCCTTCACTCGGAGAAGAACAGTAGCAACTCCTCTTTCACTCGGAGAAGTAGCTTCAAACAATCTTCAATAGAGAATGGAGATGGGAGAACAAGAATGGAGAGCTTTACAATTGACAAATGGTAGCTCTCATACAAAGGATCCTAACTCACTCATACTCACGATTTTGCTTTGAATGTAGAGAGAGAAAGGGGCTCAAAGTATTGGAAACCACTCAACTAAGGCAAGGACCAAGCATATGTGAATGAGCAACCTTGGAATGAAGTCCAAGAGGTCCTATTTATAGTTGAGGGTGTCCCTTTGAGGTTGGGAGAGTGAAGTGGCAAAAACTAGCCGTTTTACAACTTGCAACAGATCTATTTTGAGTCCCACCAACTCTTCCAACGGTTGGAATTACTTTTTCTGCATTCCTGTACAGTCCGATCGGCCGAGTTTCATTAAAGGCAATTCGGCCGACACACTAGGCGACAAGTCTGAGAGGCAGACTGTCAGCCGAGTTTCCATGGGGAAACTCGACCGATCGGTCGACCTTCAGTCTTGACCAACCAGTGGATCGGCTGAGTTTCCTATCATTGAAACTCAACCGAACAGGGATCGACTGAGTTTGGAAACTCGGCCGACAGCCCAGAAAATTCTAGAATACATGGATCGGCCGAGTTTGGAATTCGGCCGACAAAATCCCTATTAAGGGTATTTTGGAATTTTCATAAACTGTACATATGATGGATTTTTGAGTCCCAATCATTTTATCCATCTTAGATACAATGCAAAACATGATTATGAGTGATTACATAAATTGTATTAAGCCTCTAAGGGCTATATTACAAAGCGGTTAAAAGTCACATGTTTTGCATGTGCCGGAAGAGTAGCTTGGAGTGAAAAATGATTCTTTTCTTGTATCTAATATCTGCAATGATCTCAAATAGAATTGTTAGATACATGTGAATGGAATGGTTAAGTCATTATCAAAATATGGGCAATATGCGACACCTAGGTCAACATTCTCCCCCTTTTTGACAATGACAAACCATTCCTCAACATATTGAAAAGAATGTGAAAATTATACCTTTTCTTAGAGAATTGCAAGGGGATGCAAATATGATCAATTTGTAATGCTCCCCCTCAATTCATGCTTACTCATTCCTTCATGGTTAGTTAACACACAAGCAACCATAGCCTATATATATTATATGATTCTAAACAAGTCTAGATGCATTTCAGTTTAAAGATAAGAAAAGAACCATACAAGCAATAAAAACAATATGATTGAGGTATTTCTCCCCCTTTGTCATCTCAAAAAGGCCGGGGGGGTAGAAGAGCATGAAAGCAAGGTCTTCTCCAAACACTCAATCAACCATAACACATAGAGACAGATAAACACCAAGATAAGGCATGAAAACAAAAACTGTCATTCAACAAAATATGGAACACACAATAAGATAAGCCATACAAAGTGTTTCCAAAAGAAACCATAAGACAAAAAACTACACGGACAGACGGAGTAGCAATGGTACAACTCATATGATGTGCCTAATGTAGATAATACAATCATAGTCCCAAAAAAATAACATGGTCATCCGAGACTAAACTAGACACATCTACTCTCAGCTACACTAATCTATGTCAACATCATCAACGGCAGCATCCATGTCCTCGTCGGGCTGGTAGTCCTCATCTCCATCATCGGAAGGAGGAGCAGCAGCTGGTGTAGCCTCGTCTACAGCATCGGCATCGTCATCCGCATCGTCAGTATCAACATCGGTCGTAGTCGCCTCGTCAGACTCAGCATCCTCCTGATCCGGCATATCCTCGTCGGGAGGACCAGAAGCACGTCCAGGCCACCGCGCACTCTGCTCAGCCCAAGACATGCCAAGAGCATGTAGCTCATAAGCAACCTCAATGGGGGGAGCAGACGAAGTGTACTGGGCCAGAAGCTCAGACAAATGACCACCGGGGAGCGCCAGAACCGGAGGAGAGTGAGTGTATCCACCTGCAGAGTGATCAGCGGAAGCAGAAGGGGGTGGAGGAGGATAAAACTGACTATACGCATAAGAAGCGTAGTCGCCACCGGGATAGGGCTCGTAGGTGGGGTAGGGCTGCGGGCAAGACAAAGACATAGATGACATGACATGACAGAGATCCTGATGAAGATGGTGTTGGACCTGCATGTTGTAGGCTTGCTGATGCATGAGATACCCCATGAGGGCCTCATTGGAGACATGGAAGTCAGCAAAAGCCGGCTGCGGAGGAGGTCGGAAAGATGGCTCAGGAGGAGGTGGTGCAGATGTGGATGGTGGAGGAGGAGGTGCATCAGATGATGGTGGAGGTGGAGGTGGAGCAGAAGAAGATGATGCACCCGAGGTGGGGACACTCTTTTGAAGAGTGGTCTCACTGATATAAACCCCTTTACGATCTGGGCGGTAGAGAAAGTCAGTAAAGAGAGATTTACCAGTGGCAGATTGGAAAAGGCCACAAATTAGGGCAGGATAAGGAAGATGGGTGCCCTTTGTGTTCTTTCCCGAGTCAAAACAGGTCATATGGTGAAGGATGTACCGGGCCCATTTGACTCCTTGGTTTTTCAAAAGCAGATGCATCATCATAGCTGTGTTCTCAGTGATGTCCGTTTGGTTTTTCTTGGGGTGGACATTACAGCTGAGAACGAATGCCAAAACACGGCGAGGAGAGGGCAGGGCAGACGATGGCAAAGTGCCCTTCTTTCGATAAGGAAAATCGGGTTGCTTGAGAAACTTGTGGATATCATTCAAGTCAACTTCAATTGTCCTATAGACATCCTCGGGATACAAAAGATCAAGATAGAGAGGGTAGTCATTAATCCACGAAGCCGTGCCAACATTGCCATTTAGATAAAGATTGAACGAGCGTTCGGTAATATGAAAAGGTTGGCCGGCAATCATA
This sequence comes from Alisma plantago-aquatica, assembly GCA_963693085.1. Taxonomy (NCBI): domain Eukaryota; kingdom Viridiplantae; phylum Streptophyta; class Magnoliopsida; order Alismatales; family Alismataceae; genus Alisma; species Alisma plantago-aquatica. The sequence continues at coordinate 725,349,239 of OY856410.1, read as the reverse complement.
GACGTCAAAATGATTTAGGTGTCCGAAGAGGGGACCAAAGAGTCGTAATTCCACCGCAAGTTAGCGTAGAATTCACGGACGGCTTTGGAGCTGTATTTGAGGTTATGAAAATGGGCATCCTCAATACAAAAAGCTTCAAGATGATGTGTGCGAAAGAGTTGACAAGCTTCGAACAGGTCGGCGTGAAAGCTATGGGGCTGATAAAGAGCTCGAAAAGGAAAGGGAGAGCGAGGAAGGAGCTCTTTGTAGCGCGCAACAGCAGCATTGTCAACAAACGAGAGATTATCAAAAGACATATACCTCAGCGCAAGAGGAACCGTAGGGGAAGGGGCGAGAACGGCACATTTCCGGCGTTGGGACCTCATAGGAGAGGAGAACGAGGAAATGGAGCCGATCCACGCGGAGAGAGAGAGTAGGCGGCACGCCAAGAGCAGCAAGAACACACGAACGGGTCGATTTGGGAAGAAAATCGGCCGGAGAGAGAGAGAAGAGCACCAGGGGAGGAAGGGTCGGGCTGGGCGGCTAGGGTTCGGTCGACTTTGCTCTAGTTGAGAGGGAGCAAGTCGGCCAATTCCTATATATATTAAACCAGTCAGCCGCCGATCGGCCGAGTTCCAGGGAGAGGAAACTCAGCCGACAGAGCACACAGGTGCCCTGTGTCCGACCGATCGGCCGAGTTTCCAACTCGGCCGACAGAATCCCTGATGTGGGAAAAACCTAGAATCTAGCCCTAGCCTCAAATGACCTAAAGCAATTTTTCTGGTTGGTCTAGATTGTATATTAAGCATATTTAGGCACATTCCCATCATCATAGGGTACTATTTGTCGATTAAAAACCCGATTTGCGAAAAAGACCCGGAAAATAGATAGAAACAATAGAAAATTTATCAAAAACAAGCATTTTTAGCTAGCAAAGCATTTATAAGCAAGAGCAACACACATAAGATGTAACCAACTAATTAGAGAGCAATTCAACATCATCAAGAGAGGTTATAAGCAATTTTGATCTAATAAAATTAAATTGATCTCTAGCAAGCGGTTTAGTGAAGATGTCAGCCAACTGATTTTCCGTATCCACATGTGTGATATAAATATCCTTTTTGACAATGTGGTCACGGAGAAAGTGATGGCGAACTTCTATGTGTTTAGCTCTACTATGCAATATAGGATTATAAGACAGGTTTATTGCACTAGTGTTATCACATAAAATAGGAGAAGCATCAAAATGAATGTTAAAGTCTTGGAGCATTTGCTTCATCCATAGGACCTGGGCACAACAACTTCCGGCTGCAATGTATTCAGCTTCGGTAGTTGATAATGCCACTGTGCTCTGTTTCTTGGAGAACCAAGACACCAAGCATGGTCCCAAGAGGAAGCAAGTGCCACTTGTGCACTTTCTATCAATCAAGCAACCTGTGTAGTCAGCATCACTATAAGCTACAAGAGTAAAGTCCCTTGACTTAGGGTACCATAGTCCAAAATTTGGAGTTTTGGCTAAGTACCTCAAAATCCTCTTGACAGCAACAAGATGTGATTTCCTAGGGCTTGATTGAAAGCGAGCACACAAGCCAACACTAAACATTATATCAGGTCTAGAGGCAGTTAAGTAAAGTAAACTTCCGATCATACCTCTATAGAGCTTCTCATCTACTTTCTCACCTTCTTCATCCTTGTCAAGTTTGGCAGTGTTTGACATGGGTGTATCCATTGGCTTCATGTTCTCCATCCCAAAGTGTTTAAGAAGTTCAAGGGTGTATTTGCCTTGGTTGATGAAGTTACCCTCCTTGGTTTGTTTGATTTGGAAGCCGAGGAAGAAGGTCAGCTCACCCATCATGCTCATCTCAAATTCACTCTGCATAAGAGAACTAAACTCTTGGCAAAGATCAAGGTCAGTTCTGCCAAAAATAATATCATCAACGTAAATCTGAATTATGAGAAAATGGGTAGAAGTGTGTTTTAGAAATAAAGTACAATCAACTTTGCCCATGATATACCCGTTATCTAGCAAAAAGTTCTTTAGTTTCTCATACCAAGCTCGAGGTGCTTGTTTGAGTCCGTAGAGAGCTTTTTGCAAGAAATACACATGATTGGGTACCTTATCATTTTCAAAGCCCGGAGGTTGAGCAACATATACTTCCTCCTCGATTGTACCATTTAAAAATGCACTTTTAACATCCATTTGATAAAGCAAGAAATTTTTATGACTAGCAAAGGCAAGTAGCATACGAATAGATTCTAATCTAGCAATAGGAGCATAGGTTTCATCAAAATCAATACCTTCTTGTTGATTATAACCTTGAGCTACTAACCTTGCTTTGTTCCTTACCACCTTTCCTTGATCATCAAGCTTGTTGCGGTAGACCCATTTGGTACCAATGATCTTTCTATCATTTGGTCTTGGCACTAAGGTCCACACTCGGTTCTTCTCGAACTGCTCAAGCTCCTCTTGCATGGAAAGGATCCACTCATCATCACCAAGGGCCTCCTTGATGTTCTTTGGCTCCAGTTGAGAGATGAAGGCACTATCTGCTTGTTCTTTGTTGTGTGCAGCCTGTGTCCTCACTCTTTCAAACGGATTGCCAATGATCAACTCCTTGGGGTGATTCTTTGCAAAGCGGGGAGTGGGATCCTTCCTTTCCTCTTCTTTCTCTTCTTCTACAACCTGCTTGCCTTTGTCTTTGATGTTGAGCTCTTTTAAGATAGGAATGATTTCATCTGCAACATCATCATCACCAAAATGCTTGCCACTACCAGGGTTAGTTTCAATAAATTTAACATTTATGGATTCTTCTATTTTAGATAGTTCAATGTTAAACACTCTAAAAGCCCTGCTAGTAGTGCTATAGCCTAGGAAGAAAGCCTTGTAAGATTTCGGATCAAACTTGTCGAGAGTGTCCTTGGTGTTCAAAACAAAACAAGGGCATCCAAACACATGAAAGAAATCAATCGACGGCTTCCTACCACGCCATAGTTCATAGGGAGTTTTCTTAAAAGTCGGATGAGTGAAAACTCGGTTTTGCACAAAACATGAGGTACTAACGGCTTCAGCCCAAAACTTCTTAGGAGTGTCATACTCAAGAAGCATGGTCCTAGCCATCTCCTGTAGCGATCTATTCTTCCTCTCAACAACTCCATTTTGTTGGGGTGTGCGAGGAGAAGAGAAATTGTGCGAATAACCCGATTTTTCACAAAAACGCTCAAAAAGATCATTTTCAAACTCTCCCCCATGATCACTACGGATGGAAACAACACGACAAGAAGCTTCATTTTCAATTCGTTTACAAAAGCTCGAGAAAACGTCAAGTGTATCGCTTTTGGAAACGAGAAAGAAAGTCCAAGTATATCTAGAAAAATCATCAACGATAACAAGACAATACTTAGAGCCGCGAAGCATTTGTGTTCTCATAGGTCCGAAGAGATCAATATGAAGAAGCTCTAGAACTCTCTTGGTACTCATGACTCCTTTGGATTTGAAGGAGGATTTGGTTTGTTTCCCTTGTGTACAAGGTTGACATTCCTCATCCTTTTCAAAATCCAATTTGGGAAGTCCTCGAACCAAGTCCTTTTTGTCTAGTTTCTTCATTTGATGCAAGTTCACATGACCCAAACGTCGATGCCAAAGCGAAAGATCGTTTTTATCCATGACTAAGCATCTATTTAGTATGGGCTTCAAAGCATCTAGAACAATCACATATAGATTACCATTTCTAGTTCCCTTATATAGAACATTATAGGACAGGGAATCTAGAAGCAAGCATTCTAAGGAAGTAAAAAGCACAAGATAACCATTATCACATAATTGGCTAACACTAATTAAGTTGTGATGTAGGCCATCAACAAGCAAAACATTCTTAATGCACAATTCATTACCTACATCACCCTCACCTATAATCTTACCATTTTTGTTGTCCCCAAAGGTTACCGATCCTCCTTTCTTCTTCACAAATTTGTTGAAATGGCTGATTTCTCCAGTCATATGCTTAGAGCAGCCACTATCAACAATCCATTTCTTTGTGACCTGCAAGAAAAGAGGATGTCGGAACCCAACTCAAACTTTGGGGTCCGGAGTTAGCTTGGGGACCCATTTCATATTTGGGTTGGTCCCCTTAGGCTTGTAAGGACAATAGGTAGAATAATGATCATCACATTTGCAATGCATACATACCATGGGGTTTTTAGAGCCGGAAGAATCTCCATTGTAAATTGGAGTTTCCACACTCTTTTTCTTACCCTTTTTCTTCTTCTTACCTTTTGGAGTACTCTCATTGTATCCTAGACCACTAGTACCAACTTGTTTGGTAGAGTGCTCTAGAACATCATTTAGAGACTTCTTACCGGAAAGAAACCTTTGCAAGGTAGACCTTAATTTAGCATTATCATCACTAAGAGTTGTAATAGTAGTAGATAAACTAGCAAGATCTTCTCTATCATGCAAAAGGTCGGCCTCAAGACAGAGGGCTTTAGTAAGAAGAGAATCTTTTTCAAGAGTTAAATTTGCAACTTCATTTCTAGGCAAGATAGGTCTAGAAGATAGATCATTTGTTTGAGCAAGTAACTTTGCATTTTCAGATTTAAGCATGGCCATTTCTCTTTGATAACAATGAACTTCATCTCTCCTAGCATCATCAATAAGCTTAAGTTCAACATTTTCAGTTTTTAGAACATCTAGCTCATCTAGGCAATTTTGGTTCTCAATCTTAAGATTTTCAATAGTTTTAAGATAAGTACCATTCTCAACCTCTACTCCATTATATTGAAGTTCAAGGTCAAGAAATTGCCCTTGCAAGGAATCTATACTATCAAGATGTAATTTTTCATTTTCATCAAGAATGTCAATCTTGGCATAAAGATCATCTACTATCTTTCCTAATCTCTTTCTTTTAGCTTTACATTTAGCAAGAGATGATTGACATTCATTAAGCATTTCAATGATAGTTTCTTTAGATAACTCAAGTAAATTTTCATCACTTACCTTGCTTACCTCACTCACCTCAATTACTTCTTCACTAGTAGATGACATAAGTGCAAGATGACATTCTCCATCCTCGGAGCATGATGAACTTGAAGTAGAAGACTCCTCCCATGTCGCATGAGCTGCATCTTTGGATCGTCTTTCCTTCTTGTCCTTCTTGTACTTGGCTTCTCTTTTGTGTTTGTCATCCTTCTTTTGGCTGCTCTTATGATAGCCCTTCTTGGCTTTTGGGCAGTCACTCTTGTAGTGGCCTTTTTGGCCACACTCATAGCATCTAGGAGTGGAGGAGGATGGCTTTCCCTTGTAGTGTCTTCCTTTTGAATAGTTGGCTTCATGAACATTTTCACCTTCATCTTCGCTTGAGGAAGGGCAGGGAGACTTCATGGCAAGTTGTTGTTGCCTCATCATTTCTTCAACATGAGCTCTGAAGGCTGTGTCCTTCATCTTCTTTGACTCCTTCTCTTCTCTTTTCTCCTCTTCCTCTTGCTTGTCTAGCCTTGGTTCATGTGCTTGAAGGTTACCAACCAGCTCCTCGGTTGACAACTCACTCAACTTGTAGACTTCTTCAATTGAAGTGACCTTCGACTCCCATCTCTTTGGAAGAGATCTCAAGATCTTTGCATTGATGGTGCCTCTATCCATGACACTCCCAAGGGCTGCAAGGCTGTTGAGGATGACGTTTAACCTTGTGTACATGTCCGCAACTCTTTCATTCTTCCCCTTCTTGAAGATCTCAAGTAGGCCACCAAGCATATAGACTTTGGCCTCCTTGACTTGCTCCGTCCCTTCATAGGTGACACATAGCTTGTGTCAAATCTCATGAGCCGTGTCCCATGAAGAGATGCGGTTGAACTCCGATGGTGAAAGGGCGGCGTAGATGATGCTCACGGCTTTAGCATTGAGTTGAGCACGCTTCATCTCGTCTTCCGTCCACGTGGTGATGTTCCCCTTCGGCTCGTCATACTTGAGGTGGACTATCTTCCACATCTCGTAGCTTACTCCTTGGATGTAGAATTGCATCCTTCTCTTCCAATATAGGAAGTTGGTGCCGTCGAAGACCGGGGGTCTCATGGAGAAGCTTCCCTCAAGATTGAGTGACCCAAGAGCCGAATCGCCCATCTTCTCCTACTTGTTGAAGTAGCTTGGAGAAGACTTGCTCTGATACCACTTGTTGGATCAATGGGCTCTAGAAGGGGGGGGGTTGAATAGAGCTTCACAAACTTCACAAAAGTAATTAGACCACCAAATTATATTAAGTGTATAACTTAATCCAAAATAGTAATTTGATGTCCTAAGCTAGCATACATAATAAGGATAAGAGACAAGGATAAGCATGCACTTGGACAGGTGGTTTAGAGTGGTTCCTCGTCCTAAACTTAGGATCAAGTCAGTCCACTACCTAGAGTTGGTTAGGCTCTAGGATTTGTAACTTGAGACTCTTATATATATCACAAAATAAGATTACAAGCTACAACAACCAACCATCCAGGGACTTATATGACAAGCCAAGATCTTCTACCTCACCAAGGACTTACCCACCAAGCAAGTAGTCTTCCGCCTTCTTCAAAGGACTTACCTACTCTTGCTCTAGTCTTCAGCCTTGCAGGATTTACCTATCTTGCTTGCACTTCGCCTTGCACCTCTCCTTCACTTGGAGAGCTTGCCCACGTTTTCCCTTCACCAAGGGAGCTGGAGCAACTATCAATCTTCACTCTTGAAGATCAGCAACACATCTTCCCCTTCACTCGGAGAAGAACAGCAGCAACTCCTCTTTCACTCGAAGAAGTAGCTTCAAACAATCTTCAATAGAGAATGGAGATGGGAGAACAAGAATGGGGAGCTTTACAATTGACAAATGGTAGCTCTCATACAAAGGATCCTAACTCACTCATACTCACATTTTTGCTTTGAATGTAGAGAGAGAAAGGGGCTCAAAGTATTGGAAACCACTCAACTAAGGCAAGGACCAAGCATATGTGAATGAGCAACCTTGGAATGAAGTCCAAGAGGTCCTATTTATAGTTGAGGGTGTCCCTTTGAGGTTGGGAGAGTTAAGTGGCAAAAACTAACCGTTTTACAACTTGCAACGGATCTATTTTGAGTCCCACCAACTCTTCCAATGGTTGGAATTGCTTTTTCTGCATTCCAGTACAGTCCGATCGGCCGAGTTTCATTAAAGGCAATTCGGCCGACACACTAGGCGACAAGTCTGAGAGGCAGACTGTCGGCCGAGTTTCCATGGGGAAACTCGACCGATCGGTCGACCTTCAGTCTTGACCGACCAGTGGGTCGGCCGAGTTTCCTATCATTGAAACTCGACCGAACAGGGATCGGCTGAGTTTGGAAACTCGGCCGACAGCCCAGAAAATTCCAGAATACATGGATCGGCCGAGTTTGGAATTCGGCCGACAAAATCCCTGTTAAGGGTATTTTGGAATTTTCATAAACTGTACATATGATGGATTTTTGAGTCCCAATCATTTTATCCATCTTAGATACAATGCAAAACATGATTATGAGTGATTACATAAATTGTATTAAGCCTCTAAGGGCTATATTACAAAGCGGTTAAAAGTCACATGTTTTGCATGTGCCGGAAGAGTAGCTTGGAGTGAAAAATGATTCTTTTCTTGTATCTAATATCTGCAATGATCTCAAATAGAATTGTTAGATACATGTGAATGGAATGGTTAAGTCATTATCAAAATATGGGCAATATGCGACACCTAGGTCAACAAACTCTAGTTCACCCACTTGCTAAATTAGACGCCTTATTTGTTCTATGTGATTTGTATATCAAGTTGTAATAAGAATGAAAATTTGTATATTATTTTTCCTATGTAATTTTCTTCTTATTAGTAGTAATGATAATGACATATATCATCTTACACACACCCTATACTGATGATTTGAATAATTGTTGTAGATCTCAACAAGAAAATATTTTGCTTATGGTATAGCCATATAAATAATAGGTTGGATTGTTTTGTTGCTTATTTGTATAGTTCGACCCCACTTGGATAGGAAATAACATGTTTTAAGAACCATGGAAATAAATTATCAACCAATAATTATACTATCTTGTTCTCTGGTCCATTATAGCGAATAAACCTCAACCGATTGAATTCTTTCATGACCTATCATGCGACAATGGTATCATTTTTTAGGAGAATAGTATCCCCCAAAAGTTTTCTTTGTTACTTCTCTGAATGAGATGGGGAGAAACTACATTAACTTTGGATCATGGTAGAACATAATATATGTGGGCGGAAGCACAAGTATAAGGTGTGGGGTTGTCATGAATAGTAATTGGGAGACATTTTATATGTTATAAGTGCAATATTTATTTTCTGAAGTGGACGTTGAGAATGGTTTTCTATCTATCAAAGCAAAAAGAACTTATTAGAAGTTTCTATAAGAAGGTCAATATAGGATGATAGTAGTAGTGCCATCAAGGAACAGATAAAAATTATTATTTTTTGAAATAAATGAACAAAATAAAAGAATTTCAAAATTCTTTGTGATTTGATGTGGGATAATAAATCACAACAAAATATATCTATTTACCATGTCTTTATGGATTTTTAGAGCTCATTCCTTATTTCCCCTCTTCCCTTATTTTCAACATGATTCATGTTTTAATTAAAATATTCAATGGTATTGCTTACCATTCTTCCTAATATTAGATGTGGGGGCTAGGAGATTTAATTATTTGCTACATTTTTGTTCTACTTTATGTGGTAAAGTAATTATTTTCACTAATATTCTTAAAATAAAAATATATTAACATTGTAATAAACAATATGGTCTAATATTACTTTGGTATAAACCATGTTAAGTAAAAACTACCTTCAACTAATACTTTTTGTGCATGAATCATGAATCCAAATTTATCATTTATTAGACAACATGGTCCATAATACGCTATAATTATTTTAATCTTTAAATAAATTATTTCAAATTTCAAATATGCAAGATAATAATCATGTCTTTTATCATTACATTATACATTTTGGTGGTAAATGCAACTTATGTTTTTTGAATATTTCTCTAGATATATGTTGCTTCGAATATACCATGTATATTCTTCTTTATATACATCCCCACGTGAAAACATATTTGTCTACATGTTGAAATCAGGATGTTGTTTCAAATGACATAAATTAGTAGATAGAATGTATTTATATGTCAATATATTTACAATTCGGAAGATATATGACATAATACTCCAAAAGAAAAGGAAACTTGACATATTGTTGATGATGGAAAATAAATATGATAAAATTACAAAGAATAATTCATAAAAAGTAAATGAAGACAAAATAGGTAGCAAATAATTTTTGAGTTATATAAATTACTACAAATGAAAAAAAAATCATTTTGATAATAAGTAGGATTTTGTAACATCTACGACTTTATTTTTGGGTGGAAAGGACTTACATGATATAGGAATGACCATAATCACTGGACCATCATTAAAATAGGAAAACAAAAACTTAAAAAAATGTAGTACATGAAGAAAATTATAAAACTAAACTATATAACGTGATATATATCTCAAGACAAAACACTACAAAAAACTTGTCTATTTTTAGGGACTTTTGTGAAGGATCAAAATTGTGTGACAAAAAGGGACTATTTTTTAGGGACCCTCCCTCAATGCATGGATAAGGTCCCTCAACCGTGTTTCTAAAGTACCAATCCATTTTTTATGAATGATGTTCCCTCAAAAATAGGATAAACAATTTTTAACCCGTCACAATTACTATTGAGGGAAGGATTCCACCATTCCCCTCTAACCTAACCCAATTTTTTACGCTTTGCCGCGCTAATTGGGATTAAGGCTAATCAGCGTCCTGCCAGTTTGTCCCTATTTCATCACATTTTGGAGAGGGTCGCGGCTGTTCTGTTCCTCTGCCTAGACGATCGTGTCCCGTTCCTCGCCCTGGCCACCAGAATTGAGTCCCTATCCTCGCCCTGGCCGCCGACAGGTGCCCCCATCACCACTACGACCGCCGCCAACTATATTGTGATAGACTCCCCCACCATCCCATGTAAAGTGTGAGTAGACAATGGCAGCTCCTATGGGTGGAAGCCTCTCAGCCTTAGTCCGCCCTCCATTGCGGCATAGTAGTTTCCACTGAAGTGTGGGAAGAAAGAGGACAATCATCTTCCTGACATTGAACCAGTCACAGAGAAGAGGACAACTACTTTGCCTATTCATTACTCTGAAGGTCAGTGGCTTTCTACACTTCTGCTATTCAACATTGAACCATGCGTTGTTATCGTGCCTATCGATGAATGTGGCTTTCTACGATCCCTGTTGTTGCTTGATGAAATGTGAATGACAAGGGCAATGATGTGTGGGAGGACCATGAAAAGTCATCAGACCATGATGTGTTTGTGCTTAACGAAATGTAAATGACAAGGTCGTCCTTGGCCTCCCCTGTAGTGCTTTAGCATGGGTATGAAGCTATTATTTCTTCTATAGTGTAGGAGATGTGCCCCCTTGGGCACAAGACATAGGTCATCCTTGAATTTCTATCCCTGACCTGTAGGATTCTTAATTTATTGTGGTGTTTAACGATTCAGCAGTACATTTTCTCTGTCATATCAAGTTTTATATGATGCATGCACATTTCACCTGTCTCTATTACCATTGTCGTAAAGCCTCAATACCAAAGGCACTTGTACCAATAAGGATTCAGATCTGAAGTAATAGGTATCAATGGTATGGCTCAAATAAGCTCTTTGATGAACAATGAATTCAATACATGTAATTGTTAGGATCCCCATCTACTAGTTAGTTCGTAGGCATATTTAGGGATGTAACTCATGACATTTTATTTCCTTTACTAGAGAGTTAATATCCACGATCCACATTCATCATCCCAAGTTGTAGGGAAGTTGGTTCATAATTTTAGACATGTACTCTAATTGCTGGAATTAGAAAATTACTAGCCCAAGTTGCTGGATATAGTATTCTGAACTGCTTTAGCAGATGGCTTTAACTTTTCTCATTCCAGACACACCTGTAGCAGTTGTATATCAGGGACATAGTATTGGTCAATATGACAGACTCCTTGAGAAAGTACTAAGAGTTAGTGACATCCAAGTATTGTTTCTCTTGTTTTTAGAAATATATTATCTACCTCAAAAGAAAATTTAATCAGTAGGAAAAAGATAATGTGATTTAGGATGCGTCTTGAGGTGGATTTTGGAGGAGGCGAAACCTCATACTCCAATCAATTGCCTAATTCTACACCACATTGTATGACATCTATATATAATACCATGCATAATGAACCAATCTCAAAACTCTGATGCCTATTTGTAGATGTGACTGTAGCCTTAAGAGGACTAATAATAATGTGACATCTCCTATTTTCTCGGGTTTTATGTGAACCCTCAGTATTTTATCTATTTATTTGTCATACAGGACCTTGACCACATCCTCATCATCATGAATGGCATTGGTAAGACTATTTGCTGAGACTAGGAATGTACCAACCGAGTATGTCGTATCACTATCTATCACCAGGATAAATTTATATCTCATCTACTATTTCCAATTTCATTGTGTAAGGTATATGCCTCCTATATTTTGTCTTGTGTCACTCATATAATTATGTCTTCTATTACAATTGGAGTATGAGGTTTCACCTCCTCTAAAACCCACCTCAAGCCACATCCTAAATCACAGGGTCTTAATGCAGGGACCAGTGCAAGTTTCTAAACTAGCATTATGCTCTATATTTACCATAGAAAAAACCTACATTCAAGGCATAACTTCCTTAATAAAATAAGGAGATAAGTGTTCTTTATGGCTATGATTTTATGGATTTTTCCTTCATTTGGTTCATCCAGGAGTGATTTGAACTCCTTTGGTTTCAATTTGCCCCTTTCCTAAAAGCTTAACCTAAAATTTGGTTTCTCAATACTTTGAACTGTAGTGGAACCTGTCTGACCAATTAACAAAGAAGAGTTTGCAAAGGAGAAAGGGGTTAATCTAGCATGTATAGAATATATAAGTAAAACTAAATGAGGGGTCATTACACATGCTTGTATGCATGTATTTGTTGGTATCTATGACTGGAGAGAAGATAACTCATATTTCACATAGTTATAGGCATGTTTTTTTTTTGATAAAGGGCGCCTGCCATTTTATTAAGTGATCAAATCATTTACAACCAGTGCTCATATCTGATCCTCAAACCCCTCTCCACGAGAGATTTGGTGAACAAAATGACAAGCGGGTGAGGCCAAGGCATGAGCTACCCTATTACCTTGCCTCCTAACAAAACAGAAATTGAAAGACAAAAAAAGAGAAGAGGGCTCAGAGATGTCCTGGATGATAATGTGCTCATAACCACGACCACCGTATCCCTTCTTCACGGCCTCTACCAGTGAAAGGCAATCTGTCTCCACAATGACGTCCGTAAACCCCTTCCCAAGCGCGAGCTGCATGCCTTTCAGGACAGCCACACCCTCCACACTAAGCACCGAGTATGGATGTTCTAAACGACACTGGAAGGTTCACAACTGACATCTGCGATCATCCCGTATGGCTGCACCACAACCACCGTCACCTGCCAGAGAGATGGAGGCATTCGTGTTGATCTTAACACAGCCCGGTGGAGGGCGGCGCCAAGCTACACTGTCAGAAGAAGGCGGGGAAGCCACAACACTGCTCACGGCTTCATGGTACTGTGTATATCTCCTAACAATGTCGATGAAGCTCGCTGCTAAGCCCGTAAGGAAAGGAGGGTGCTCGTCAAAGATGTATTTGTTCCTTGCTGTCCACGTAACCCATAGAAGCGCCGCCCCCTCCTCCTTGCGTCTATCATTCTCCTCATCCAGAAGGTTGTCCACAAAACTTTCTAAATCATGAAGGCCCATCTGTCCCAACCAATCGAACTCACTGGTAGCCCAGATCCTCCTTGCTATCTCGCATTGGAGTAAAACATGCGTCGAGTCCTCACGCTGTCCGCAATGGTGGCAGCCCTCATCCGAAGTCACCTGCTTTTTCTGCAGCTCCGTCATAGTAGGAAGGATATTTCTCAAAGCTCTCCAGATGAAATGTTTTAATTTCGGTGGCCATCTTTCTTTCCACAGCCTTCTCCATCTCTCCCCTTGCTCCCCTTCCCACAGTTCCTCCCCCGCCCTTAAGAACTAGTAAGCACTCCTGACCGAAAAAATCTCATTGCTTTCCTTGTCCCAAAAAAGACTATCCTCCACACTCCACCGTGGAAGTGGAATGTTTAGGACAGCCCTCGTAAGGTGACTGGGAAAGCACTCCTCCACGTCTCCCCTCCTCCATTTTTTCGCCACCGGACAAATCAAATCACTCATCTAGTTGTACTCCTCCGGGCCACTCACCAAGTACCTATGTATTGTGCCACCCAAATGAGGGATCCACCTATCCCTGTAGATGTGAATGTCCTTCCCATCACCCACTCTCCATCTCATACCTTCCTTGACCAGATGCAACACCCCGCATATGCTCTTCCAAGTGTAGCTGGGACTACCTCCCATCCTTACATGCAAGACAGAAGAGGACATGTAGTATTTTGCCTTCAAAATCCGGGCTACCAACGACTCACCATGGGCCGCCAATCTCCATCCCTGTTTGGCTATCAAGGCTTGATTGAACACCTTCATATCTCTAAATCCCATCCATCCGCTCTCCTTAGGGTTGTATAACCTCTCCCAACTCATCCAGTGTGTCTTCCTCTCCCCTTCCTTCGACCCCCACCAGAACCGAGCCATCATCGCCTGAATCTCATCAATCAGTCCATCCTGTATGTTGAAAGCACTCATAAGATATGTGGGAATAGCTTGGATGACCGCCTTGATAAGCACCTCCTTCCCCGGCCTTGAGAGAAACTTTCCTTTCCACCCCTGAACCTTCTTCCACCACTACTACAGAAATAGCATTCAGTGACACTTTTCTGGGTGTCGGTTATTAAGGAAAACCGACGCCTTCTATGTTAGGCGTCGGTTGTTTACGAAATCCGACGTCTATATTCGAAGACCAGCCAGACACGGGTACCGCTTTGTCTTCAGCGTCGGTTGTTTATAACAAACCGACGCTTAAAGTCACCCGCGAAAATCCATATTTCGATCAAAAAAATATTGTCATTAGCAGCGTCGGTTATTTAGGTAGAAACCGACGCCTATGTGCGATGAAAATTTGCGCGAAAAAGTGTCACCTTCAGCGTCGGTTATTTACGGATAACCGACGCTATAGGTGGTTCCCGCCAAACAATTTCATGAAAAAATCGTCCAATTGGACGTCGGTTTTTTCAAACAACCGACGCTAAAGATGTTTAGGCGTCGGTTGTTTAAAACAACCGACGCTATTTGGGAACTTCATAACCCTCGATCGCCCGACTCTTCCCTTTCTTCTGTTTCATTGCGAGCGATTTCCCTATTTCTTCTTGAGCTCCCCTTCTCCGGCGATTTCTTCTTCAGCTCCCCTTCTCCGGCGCCCCCTTCTCCGCCACCACTCCTGCTCGCCGCCGCTCCTGCCGCCGTTGGACACCAACTCTGCGTCGCCGCCACCGCCGCCGCCTGCTCTCCGCCGCTCCTGCTCCTGCTGCTGTGCTCTGAAGTCACCTGCTCGCCACCGCCTGCTCGCCTGCACCGCCGCCGCCTGCTCGCCGCCGCGCACTGCTGCTCTCCTCGCCGCACATAGTTGCTCTCCTCTCCTCGCCGCCGGTGGCTTCTTTGGGGTAGGTCTCTGCTCAGGCCACGCCGCTGCTCTCTAGGCCAGGCATTCTTCCTATTCCCTCAAGGTACTGCTTTCTTCCTCCTTCCTTCCTTCCTCCACGTATATGGGTTCCCTTTAGGTCTTCATAATGTATTTATATTCAGTTTATAGTTACCATTGCATACATTGTTTTTTGAGCCTTATGATGGACTTTTGGATTGCAAATGACTGGGATTTTCCTAGTGAATGTTCTAAATTTGTAGGCCCAATCTAGATTAAATTGAGAGCTCATTCTCTCCTTATATTAGCAAACAATTATATAAGATTTTATTCTAGATTTAATCAAACCCATTGTGCAATAATCATTCCCCGCGAGTATACATGTCTTATTGCAATATATTTTTATGTGATCCCAACATATTAAATTGAATTAGAATGATTTCATGAATTATAGGGTTTTAAAGTTGATAACCATGTACATGCGGAAATAGGGTTATTAAACCAATGGTTATAACATAGTATGATCTTAATCTGATCTGGATGTTCATAATAATGTAGTATGTTAAATATGATGATTAGGGATACATATAATGTCTAGTAAAGATTCCTAGACCTTTTGTTTGAAACTATTGATTTCTTGATTTATTATTTAATAATGCTCTGTTGATTAGGATTAACCATGTTTCCTGTAGTTTATAGACAATTATTATATATAAGAATGACAACACATGTATTTGTTGGCCTAGAAACCCGTCCAAGATTTACTCATTAGGAGTAAATCTTGGATAGTCCCCGGTTTGGGACTGTTCTTGAACACCTAATCTCACTTAGGATGTAAGTGTATAATGTGTATTGGGTTTTCGAGAAGATTTCGGTAGCATATCCCCGTTTGTTCTCTAAGTACATATGTACTTAGAGAACATCGGGGAAATGCTGCCGAAATTTTCTTGAAAACCAAATACACATTATACACTTACTAGTGAGATTAGGTATTCAAGGATGGGATAGGTGGTACACATTTATTATATATAAGAATGACATCAAATGTATTTGTTGGCCTAGAAACCCATCCAAGATTGACTCATTAGGAGTAAATCTTGGATAGTCCCCGGTTTGGGACTGTTCTTGAACACCTAATCTCACTTAGGATGTAAGTGTATAATGTGTATTGGGTTTTCGAGAAAATTTCGGTAGCATTTCCCCATTTGTTCTCTAAGTACATATGTACTTAGAGAACAGCGGGGAAATGCTGCCGAAATTTTCTTGAAAACCAAATATACATTATACACTTACTAGTGAGATTAGGTGTTCAAGGATGGGATAGGTGGTACACATTTATTATATATAAGAATGACATCACATTATACACTTAGTATGTAAGTGTATACCCTAATCTTTTCCTAATATATACTTGTTTTCTAATATATACTTGTTTTCTCTGATCATAGAATGGATAGATCATGGATGTCCATTCGTAATCGTTGCACCCCAGAGTTTATATCTGGTCTTGATCAGTTTATTAGATTTGCCGAGGAACATAGGAAAAAACCTACAGATAGGTTCTACTGTCCATGTAGGCATTGCGGTAACAACTTGAAAGTCAACACTGGTGAGGATATCAAAAGTCATGTCATGTGCAACGGGATTGTACAAGGCTATACAGAATGGCACTGGCATGGAGAGATTTCAAAATCAAAACCAGTAGATGTCGATAGCAGTGCTTGGGTGGAAGAAGAAATTACCTCTGATGACGTAAATGTGAACGAACCAGTTCCAGCAGACATCGTTGATGCGATGTTGGATAGTTGTAGGGTAGAGCACACCGATCCACCTCCTATCTTTACAAACATTGTGCATGATGCTGAGATACCGTTATACACAGGTTGTGCTAAGTTTACGAAGCTTAGCGTTGTCTTGAGATTGTATAAGTTGAAAGCTAACAATAGATGGAGCGACAAAAGCTTCACTTCATTGTTGACTTTGTTGAAAGAAATGCTTCCTGAAGGAAACGAGCTTCCAATCTCAACATACCAGGTAAAGAAAATGTTGTGCCCAATGGGAATGGAGGCCAAGAAGATACACGCATGCCTGAATGATTGTGTATTATTTCAAAAGGACTATGTAGATTTGAAAGATTGTCCAAAATGTGGTGCGTCACGGTATAAATTGACGACTTCGGGGGAGTCCAAAACTGGTTCTCCTGCCAAGGTGTTGTGGTATATACCTATAATATCACGGTTTCAACGCTTGTTTGCAAATCCGAAAGATGCGAAGAATTTGAGGTGGCATGCAGATGTTAAGAAAAATAATGATGGGATCCTACGACATGCGTCTGATTCCCCACAGTGGAAGAAGATTGATCTATTGTACCCTAAATTTGGTGAAGAAGATAGGAATCTAAGACTTGGGCTTTGTACAGATGGGATGAATCCGTACGGGACATTGAGCAGCCAACATAGCACTTGGCCAGTCATGCTTGTTATATACAATCTTCCTCCCTGGATGTGTATGAAAAATAAGTACGTTATGTTGTCATTGTTGATATCGGGTCCTAAACAACCCGGAAATGATATCGATGTTTATCTTGAACCTTTGATTGATGACTTAAAAAAACTTTGGGTTGAAGGTGTGATGACCTATGATGCTTCAGCAAGAGAGACATTTCGTTTGCACGCTATGTTGTTTTGCACTATTAATGACTTTCCAGCATATGGGAATTTGTCTGGATATAGTGTCAAAGGAGCTAAAGCGTGTCCTATATGTGAAGAAAACACTGATTCAATAAGACTAAAACATGGCGGCAAGACTGTATATCTTGGTCATCGAAGGTTTCTTTCAAAATTCCATCCGTATCGTAGGAAGCGCAAAGCATTCAATGGATGGAATGATGAACGAAGTGCACCTAAACCTATACCAGGGGATGTTGTTTATGAAAGAGTAAAAGACATTGTCAATGAATTTGGTAAGAAATCACAATGTAGTATGGCCACACGGAGTGACAATTCTTCATTCAAGAAGAAGTCAATATTTTGGGATCTTCCTTATTGGAGTTCTTTGACAGTCAGGCATTGTATCGATGTAATGCACGTTGAGAAAAATGTATGTGATAGCATCATTGGTACTCTATTAAATATACCAGGTAAGACTAAAGATGGGATAAAATCCAGACTGGACCTGCGTGAAATGGGAATAAGGTCAGAATTAACAGAATTACGTGAAATGGGTAATAAAAGAACATAATTACCTCCCGCTTGTTACACGTTGTCTAGAAAGGAGAAGAAAACTTTTTTTGAATGCTTGGTAAATGTTAAGGTGCCACATGGTTACTCATCCAACATCCGTAGATTGGTATCAATGAAAGATCTGAAGTTGATAGGTCTTAAATCTCATGATTGTCACACTCTAATGCAACAAATATTGCCCGTGGCAATTCGATCTATATTGCCGAAGCATGTAAGGTTTGCAATTACCAGACTTTGTTTCTTTTTCAACAGTCTATGCAGCAAAGTTATTGACCCTGATACTCTCGATAATTTGCAAAGAGAAGTGGTTGTTACCCTATGTCAGCTTGAGATGTATTTCCCTCCTTCATTCTTTGATATCATGGTACATCTTGTTGTCCACTTGACTAGGGAAGTGAAAATGTTGGGACCAGTTTTCTTGCATTGGATGTATCCCTTTGAACGATACATGAGCGTTTTTAAAGGTGATGTTCGAAACCGTTATCGGCCTGAAGGGAGTATTATTGAAGGTTATGTGGCGAGAGAGGTTATGGATTTTTGCAATGACTTTCTCAGTGGTAATGACACTCCTAATAATGACAAGAATATTGAGGAGGGCAAAGGAATTTTGGGATCACGGGTGAAAGTAATCAGCCGTGAGCAGTTGGAACAAGCTCACTTGTATATTTTACACAATATGGATGAAGTGAGTGTTTATATCGAGGAACATACCAATTTCATAAAGAGACAACATCCTCGAGCAAGTTCAATGTGGCTTGCTAGAGAGCATAATAAGACTTTTACTAAGTGGTTTGAAGATAAAGTCTTACATCAACTATCTCAAACACCAAATGATATTACAGAAACTATCAAATGCCTCGCCTTTAAACCAAAACCGAATGTTATGTCTTATGAAGGGTTTGACATTAATGGATTCACATATTACACAAAGCGCCAAGATGATAAGAGTGTCGTCCAAAATAGTGGGGTCACTCTTCAAGCGTCGACTATGTACTTTGCAAGTGCAAAGGATAAGAGTCCACGTGAAGCTAAAATGTCATATTACGGTGTCATTGAGGACATTTGGGAGTTTGACTACATAGATTTCAAAATTCCGCTCTTTAAATGTAATTGGGTTGATAACACCAAAGGAGTTATAGTGGATGAATTGGGTTTCACTTTGGTGAACTTTGAAAAGATTGGCGAGAAGGGTGAACCATTCATATTGGCATCACAGGCGAAACAAATATTCTATATCGATGATCCTGCAAATGATAAATGGTCGGTTGTTCTTCATGGTAAAAGACAGTTCATTGAAGATCCAATAGATGAAGAAGAGTACTATGATAAGTATGATGACTCCAGTCCATTCTCAGTTGGGTTGCCAACTCCACAAAATATTGAAGCTAATGATGACTTATATGTGCGCGGAGATCACAATGAAGGATTGTTAATTGATAAAAGATCACAATTTTAGAGACATGTATGTTTATACAAATGCTAAATGTTTGCCTTTTTCTAGTTAATACAAATGCTAAATGTTTGCCTTTTTCTAGTTAATAGAAATGCTAAATGTTTGCCTTTTTAATGACATTTTCAGATGGCTGACCATGATGAGCATGATGTCCATGATGAGCATGAAGTCCATGATGAGCATGTTGTCCATGACGAGCATGGCGAGGATACTAATGTAAGTTCTAAAAACATATCCTGTATTTCTATAAAATTCATTATCTTCTAGTTATGTCATATATCTTATATTTCTATATTGGGCTAAGTTAGTGTGTTTTATTTTTGTCAAATTTTAGGTTGAAGCACTGGAGCAACTTGATGTGCAACACCAGACACTTAACAAGAAAAGGGGCATCACTCTGTTGAAGAAGTTATTAGCGCTAAGTGGTAGTGGATCTAAATTGGTGGTGGAGTTTGATAATGGAGGAAATCCAATTGGAGTGAACCGCGATAATTTTGTGAACTATCTTGGGTGTACCACTCGGAGCCATTGTGGTGTGAAGTATGACAATTGGCATAAAGTTCCTCAAGGGAAAAAAGACTTGATATGGAAGGATTTATGCGTGAGTTATTATTATTTGCAATTCTATTTTGTAGATTACAAATTCTGTTATTTGCAATTCTATTTTGGATACTAGTTAATAACATTTCTATTTTACAGAATCTGTTTGCATTGGATGAGAAGTTGCATCGTAAAAATGTGATGCAATGCGCTGGAAAGATGCTTAGGAATTATAGGACAAATCTGAACAGAGAATACATAAAAGAGGGTGATAAGAAGAAGAAGTCAGCCCTTGAACAATGGAACTTCTTGGACAAAGAAGATTGGGACAATTTTGTTGCTTCAAGAAAATCTGAAGAATTCAAGGTATTAGGTGTCACTCCTAATTTAATTAATATACATTGTATTCACCTATTCATGATTAGCATTTAGTGCCACTAACCAAATCATTAATGTGCATACTAACTAGGCCCTCAGTGACGCACAAAAAGCAAGGCGTGCACTGAATGTGCATGACCACACTATGGGTCCAAAAGGCTATGCAAGCGTTCGCCAAAGACTACAGGCAGAGTCTGCGGCTACTCAGGAGTCTGCTCCTACTCAGGAGTCTGCCACACCCATGCCTCGCCATGATATCTGGATAGCTGGCAAGCAAAACAAGAAGGGTGAAATAAAGAAGCCTGTAACTGCTGAGGCGGCTGCAAAAATGGTAAAATACAACTCTTAGAGAAATCGTTTGAATATTGATTATTTGTGGTGTTAACTTACCAATTTCTGTTTATGGTGATTAGCGGGAGCTGCACGAGCAGAGGAAACAAGGCACGTTCATCCCTCAGGGCACAAGGGATGAATTGACAGTTGCTCTGGGTAACCCAGAGCATCCTGGACGTGTTAGAGGTGTCGGCGCTGGTGTTGGCATCAAAGCATTCTTTGGGCCATCCCAGCGCAAACCCAGAGCGGGACTTTCTCAAGAAGAGGTAACCTATTCTTTTTTTAGAATGTTACTGCAAAAGGAAATTCATTAATAAGAAGCTAATGTTTCTTTTATCCATGTATAGGAGAATAAGAGAGTTGAGGATTTAGTTGCTAAGAAGATCAACGATGTAGTTGCTGAGAAGGTCAAGGAAGAATTGCTGCGGTGGCAGGCATCTCAGGCTTCCAATACGCCTATGGCTACCCACTTTTCTCCTGATGCACAGACTGCGAGTAATCCTGGAGACCCATCGCCTAACACGTCTGCTGTAAGTATTGTTTATGACATTGTAGTTAGTCTTTTCAAGTTGTTATATTTTCAAGATGATATGTATATATGTATAATATTCTTTACGTAAATTTGTAGGCATTGAAGCCATGCCGCTTAAGAATGCAAGACTACGTTGTTGCAGAGGCGCAGGCTTACCCGTCCCTTCCTGGGGCAATGTTTCACGGGACTCCAATGCCACAGGGCTACGTTCGTGTGAGCCCGATACGTGTGTTACCTGATTGGAGAGAAGCTACATTGCCATATCCCCACCCGGATATTGATAGACTTGCTGATGCAGAAGGCGGGGTGATATTGTGGCCCAAAGCAGATGTCGTCTACACGACTGAAATTGTAAGATAAATTTACATTGATTTAGAGTGTTAATGTGTATATATGATGTCAACTGATCTGAAATTATATGTACAGGTTAAAAATAAGACACCAGGAGCACCTAGGCCTCCACTTCCACTTCCCGCATTACCCGATTGGGTTCCAACTGACCTAACATACCCGTTAGGTCCTGCTTGTAGGGGAATGGCATGTTGGCTACGGGCACATAATGTACATTGCCCTATAATTATTTCTTTAGATGCAGATTATGCAGGTCAATCATACGATAGCTCTTTATTTATACAAGATATTATTGAGCTGTTTATGTATGATTGGCTGAATACATCAATGATAGAGACATGGATAAGGTGAGATCTTGTTTATACATCCATATACCTTGTGTAAGATCCGGTGATCTGGTTTCTTATATATTAATGCATACGCCTATATGTTTTGCAGCTACCTAGTCGAAGATCATTGCAAACAATTTGCATTTGATCATGTGGGATTTTTGATTCCATCATTGATTAGTATGGTAGCTAAAGACCCTGATAATGTTCAACAATACTGTATAGATGCTTTTACAATTTTTGGTCAGCAAAAGAAGACGATAATAATGGCTCCATTCAATGTCAAGTAAGTTTACTTTATTTATAATTTGGACTTAAGAAAATTCCATTTTTATTTTGCATTTTGAGTTATTAATTGTTAACTTCTTACTTCTAGCGGTAGACATTGGGAGTTACTAGTTATTGTCCCCGGGACGTTCACTGTTTATTATCTAGATCCCGCGGGAAGTACATTAAACATGAAAATTGGACACGTAATGAGAATGCCATTATTCTGGTGAGAAATATTTCATTTTTGTATCTGTTAACATCTGTTATTACATTACTATTTACTTATGCAATTTATTGTGTTATATTAACATGTAGGGGTTTAGATGCATTCAAAAAGGCTGGAGGAACGGTCCCAAGGAAAAAGAACCAGCCAATAAATTGGCAGAACGTACAAGTAAGTTCCCGACTCGAATATATATATTATTGATGTGAATTGTGCTTAGTTGTATTATTTTGTATGTTTCAATTTATAGTGTGCTACACAAGACAATGGCTGGGCATGCGCATACTATGTGATGCGATTTATGCAGATGATTATCAAATATGCCGCATTGGACATCGATACCATACATGAGGTATTATATATAGTCTCATTAGTTAGTATGCAATATATCAATCTTATATTATTTTTATATTATTACTTATATATATACATCATTCTCTTTGCAGGTGTTTAAAACTGACAACACTACAGGTAAACGTTTAGAAAATATACATGCTCCATATACGATGGAAGCATTAAATGAAGTAAGAGAAGAATGGGCAAAAGCCATACAAGCAGTGGCAACTGTAAGATATAATTGGGATGTTGATAGTGATAATGAATGATACTATGTAAATGAATATTTCTGAATGTTAATACATGTATTTGAATGTTTCTATATGTGTGAATGTAAGAATTGAATTGATGTCTGAATGTATGTACTTGTGTAGAATTTTGCTTGTGACTTTTGCAGGTTTGCGGCCTGTTTGTAGGCTGATATCAATGGATGTCGTAAACCTGCAGTTCAGAAAAATGAACTGCAGGTTCTCATCCTGCTGACCAGCCACAGCAGGCCTGCAAACTGATATGAAAAAAAAAATAGATATAGGCGTCGGTTATTTATAGAAAACCGTCAGCAAAGATCTACAGCGTCGGTTATTTATAGATAACCGACGCCTTATGTGGCCAAAGCAGTCCTCTAAATGGCGTCGGATATACGTATCAAACCGACGCCTATTTAAACTAGAGGCGTCGGTCTTTTGGTATATAATCGACGCCAATAGTGTTCGCGTCACAAAAAATGGCGTCATTTAGGACACTTTATGCGTCGGTTATCTACTAAAAGACCGACGCTATAAGTGGTATAGGCGTCGGTCCTTAGTAAATAACCGACGCAGAAAGTGCCCTAGCTGACGCCGTTTTATGTGGCGCGAACCCCTTTGGCGTCGGTTGTCGACTAAACGACCGACGCTGATAGTTGAAATAGGCGTCGGGTAAACAACCGACGCCGAAGTGTTCGACCTTTAGCGGCGCCCACATAGGCGTCGGTCGAAAACCGACGCCAAATGGGGTTAAACGACCGACGCCAAAGGCCACTTCTGTAGTAGTGCACACTCTATCCTTTATCGCAGCAAAAACGGCTTTCTTGGATCTCCCAATGACTGTAGGGAGTCCAAGATACTTCTCATGCCTATCCACCTCTCTAACCTGCAGTCAGTCCTTGATCAGTTCCTGTCTCTCCGCAGAAACATTCGCACTAAAGGAAACCTCCGTCTTCTCGTAGTTGATTTTTTGTCCAGATGCCCTCTCGTATTGGCTGAAAATTTCAGCTAAAGCGGAGCATTCTTCTGAGGTTGCCCTTGTGAAAATAATATTGTCGTCTGCAAAGAAAAGGTGAGTGACCCTCGGCGCCTTTCTGCAAATTCTCGTGCCATGAATTTTATTGTCCTGTGCTGCTTTGGAAAGAGAGAAAGAGAGAGCTTCAGTGCAAAAAAGAAAGAGATAGGGAGAGATGGGATCACCTTGGCGAAGACCTCTAGTAGGGGTTGCAGTGCCTCTCCTTTTGCCATTGACGATGATCTTGTAGGATACGCTAGACACACACTCCATCACCTTATTCCTCCAAACATCTGGGAAACCCATTCTCCTCATAACCTTCTCAAGAAAAGCCCACTCCACCCGGTCATATGCCTTGCTCATGTCTAGCTTGAGAGCCATCAAGCCTTCTCTTCCCCGCTTCTTGTACTTCATCGTGTTGAACAGCTCATAGGCAATAAGGGCATTGTCTGTAATCATCCGCCCCCTCACAAAGGCACTTTGGTTCTTTGAAATAATGTCATTCAACAACGGCTTGATTCTATTCACCAACACCTTTGTGATAATTTTGTACGAAACATTACATAGGCTTATAGGGCGAAACTTAGAAATCCTAATCGGGTTGCTCGTTTTGGGAATCAACACAATATCAGTATCATTCATATCCTCTAAAGTTTCCTCCCCTTTCCACCATCTGCTAATAAAAGACAACAAGCTGGATTTGATCACCTCCCAAAATTTCTGATAGAAAATAGCCTTCATCCCGTCTGGACATGGAGCCTTATTGGGATGCATTTGGTTAAGAGCCTGCCATACTTCTGTCTCCGTCGGGGCCTGATTGAGATGAGGGAAATTTTCTTCAGAAATAACACCCGGCATATCAGCAATGAACTCCTCCATTCCGGATGGGACCGAGCTGGCGAAGAGGGAAGTGAAGTACGAGGAAATAATTTCAGCAATAGATTCCTGTTCTGTATGCCAGCTACCGTCCTCCTTGAAAAGACCATGGATCATATTGTGACGCTTCCATCGACTAGCTTTGTGGTGGAAATACTTTGTGTTCTTGTCGTCGTCTCTCATCTCATTGGTTCTAGCCCTTGCCAACCAATAGCTTTCCTCCAATCGATGTAATTCCTATAACTCATTTGCTATCTCTGTACATTATTTCAACATGTCATTGGAAGGTGGCCGATTTTGAGCACTAACGAGCTTCTTTTTTGTCTCTTCCAGTCTCCTCTTGATGTTTCCGAACTTCCCTTATGCCCATTTAGAAAACCTCTTTGCGCAGCTATCAGTCTGACCACTAAGACCCAAATCCGCATTGTTGTCCCATGCTTGTTGCACCACCTCTTTACACTCTGGGGAAGATAACCAGAAAGTTTCAAATCTGAATTTTTTCTCATAAGAACCGCTGCCCATACCTCTTCTTTCCGCCCACAAAAGAACATGTCCATGATCCGAATTGAGAATAGGATAATTCTTGACCCGCCTCACGTTAAAGATCTCACACCATTACCTGTCAGCCAAAAAACGATCAAGCCTTTCCAGAATGAGATTCTCCTCATGTAAACCACGTTTCCATGTAAATTTGCACCCCGTAGAACCCAAGTCCGTTAGAAGGCAATTGTCAATCGCCTCCCTGAAGTTGCGCATCTGCCATTCATTCCTCGGTTGTCCTCCCTTCTATTCTTCATGAGATAAAATTTCATTAAAATCACCTCCTAAAAGAATAGGACCCCTAGCCTGAGCACAGACCTCCTCCATCCACTCCCAAGTACGTCGCCTCTCCTGTGTAGCAGCCCACCCGTACATTCCCACAAAAAGAAAACAGTCTGGATTGCCTTCCACTCCCACCTCCGCTGCAATATGGTGATCAGAAAAGGACTTTATCCTCACCTCGTCTCCTCTCCACCATAAACCCAAACCCCCCGCCCTGCCTCTGCTATCAACACTGAACCCTGCATCGAAACCACATTTCCTTCTCACTGTCTCCTGGTCTCCCCCTCTACACATAGTCTCCATGATGAAGACTATATCGAGCAATTCTCTCCAAGACCGCCTTCTCAGAGAGTCAATCGTCCCAGGGTTGCCCAAGCCCTGGACGTTCCAACATAGGATTTTCATGGCTGTTCACGGGTCTGGTCCTCGCAAGTACCCGCTACTGAAAAAGAAGTAGAAACTCCCAGACCCTCCTGCTTCCTTCTTTTTTCCCAATGCAACTCCACCTCCTCTATCCCTCCAAGGACCCCCTCCACTTCCCTTCTATTCCTTTTCCCCACCATCTGGTGTCTATCATCTCCTGTCACCGTCCCCTTCTCTTCACCAATACCTTGTTCCATCCTATCAAGTTTCCCTATGCTTCTCCCCCTCCCCCTCACTATCTTCTTCCTTCCTCCCTTCGCCCCCTTAAGAATTTCGGACCTCCTTCTTCCCACGCATGTGGTCCCAGGTGCAAAACAGCTCCCCAACCCTCCAGCTCCCTCTACCTCCTCCCCCAACGCCCCCATAGAAACCCCTCCATGGTCACAGACAGTAGCAGGTGTACCCGCAGATGTAGTAGCCCCTTCCAGCTCCGCGTCGTCGATCATGGCCTGCTCGCTCATATTCCCTGGTCCCGGTTCCTGCCTCAGTGCTCGATCACCGTCCCTTGGCCTCACGATAGTCTCAGTAGTTTGCATCTCTCGGGCCTCCCCTGCCGCAGCTGTGTAGGAGCCAGACCTGTCCTCTTCGTGACCCCCCTCATTGTTGCTGCTATGTACATTGACGCCCTTAGTCTGTGTATGCTGATTATCCATTATTCCATGCCCGGTCCGGCCATCGCCAGTGTCCTTCCCACCGCCTCTGTTACCTTCCAGCTCAGATGCTCGTTTGGTGAAGACCTGCTCAAGGTCCTCCACCAACGGTGGTCGTTCTTTGTCCCTCCCCTCCATAATATGTCCTTTGCCTCGATTGCACAACGTAGTGGCAACGCTGTTGTCTAACGTACGCCCTCCAGTCTTTGGCTTCAAGACGAAGCGTAGCTCTTTCTCCGATTTGCCCAGCAGTTCTTCCTTCATCGACGTCACCCATCGCTTGGTAGGTGATGCCTTGATCCAGGGCCCCCACAGCCTCGGTGGCGCCCCGTCTTCGTCCTCCCCATCATCGGTGCAGTCCTTCTCAAGGTGTCCGATCAGTCCGCAGAGATAGCAGAAAGATGGCATCCTCTTGTATCAGATTTCCACATCAACGATTCGTCCGCCGCCGTCCCTTATTTTCTGCTTCTGTCGTATGGGCTTCGACACGTCTATCTCCACCCTAGCTCGGCACGACGGCCCCCAGCTAGGTCGCGCAAGTCGACCGTCGTGACCCGACCAATCTTCGACGCCACCGCCCTGATCGCTCCCTCTGACCGGAACCCTAGAGGAAGGTTGTACAGTCGAATACAGAAGAAACTTAGGTTCAGCGTCAACGCCGTTGGGACGTCGTCTGGTCAGATGTCCCTGACCACCAGTAGATGATTGTCGAAGTTCCACGGTCCGTCCTTGACGACCTTCTCCTTGTCTTTCCAGTGCATGAATTGGATAACGAAAAGGTTCCCTGCTAGCTGCCAGAACCATACCTCACGTCGCAGCGCCCATGCGCTGGTCATCGTGCGCTTCAGTGCGGGGAAGTTGTATGGCCTGCTTGTCATCAGTCGACCCACGAGAGCCAGGTCAAGATGATCCTTGCTCTCCCCGTCCGTCGTCCCTCCCAGATCAAGAACATCTGTTTCCTCTTCCTCTCTCACCCTGAGTGCTGCATATCGTTCCACGAGATCATCCGCCATGGCGTGGAGAAACCCTGCAACCTGCAAGAGAGAATCGCCTCGGTGGCGAGAAGACCCCGCATGCGTCACCCAGAGGGAAACCCTAGGAGCGCCGACCAGGGAGTTTAGAAAATCATAGTTATAGGCATGTAAATATCTATAAACTTGTATAATAAATTTAACTTAAACACTAAAAGAGAACTGGTTTGGTTTGGCTTTTTGGATTACCTAATATAAGTACTGAAACTGAACCTATTATTTAGTTTCTCCAAATGCCAGAAAATAGCCAGTACAAACCAGAGTTGATGATGAAGAAAGTTGAGAAAAATGCTTCCATAGATATGGACCAGTTTAAAAATCTTGTTAAAGAATGGGGAATCGAGAAGTCTAAGGTACAATGGTTTCTTAAAACTTACATGCATTCCTATATACTTTTTCTAATTATATGTTTCTTATGATTTAGAAAAATTCTGATATCAACAAGGAAAACATAGCAAAAAAAGTGATGGATCATACCACAGGATCAAAGTCATGGAGCTTCTATTGGGTAGAAATGGTATTAATAATGGACACTTGTCTTTCTTAGTAGGAGTTGAACATATAACATGGACAATGTTTATATTATCTATCATGTGTAGGTCAGTGAAGATCAACCCGTTGTGCCTCTTAACAAATTTTTGGAAAAAGTGTACGACAAAAGCCCACAAGTGGTTAGAAAATGGATATTTTCTTTCCTATCATGCCTACAAAGCTACATATGCTCAGATATCTCAACTTAAACTTTCCTTTTATGATGCTTTCTAATTACAGCCTGAAATCTCTGATATTTTGGAAAACCAAGTAGCAAACCAAGAAGAAATAGATCCTAGAAGTGTTGATAATCAAACACATGAAGATTATTTGCATGTTTTAAATCCTTCAAAAAAGGATAGGATCTGAGGTGTTGGAATTGGGCACAAAGAAACAAGACATAGGAGAAAAGTTGCCCGTATAAGATATGAAATGCTTCTTGAGGAAAGCAATGCAAAGGATGTATGTTGGATTAAAACTAAACTTGAACTATTAGTTACAACTAGTCGATTACATGGATGTTTGTAATTTGTTTTCTATTTCAGGATAAACTTAAGGAACTTGAAGAAACAGAAATGGATTGAAGAACTGCGTCTCCCAAATAATGACTTGGTATAATCAATCACAGGTAACTTAGATTCAGTTGTCTATGTCAATGTAATATATAATTTTTTTGACATTGTTGATCTATTTGTTATAGGATGGCGGTACTAATGTTGATTGTGCAGTTGAATACCCCAATTGGACAACTGCAAGTGTCTTACACATGCAAAGTGGCTCAAATAGGTCAAGTGTGGGTTCTTTTCACATACAAAAAAATACAAGTGGTGGTGCAGATGTAGGCATGTTTCCCAGGCAAAATAATTCAAGCGGGGACGACATAGGAAGACTTTCTAGACAAAGCAATTCAAGGGAGATTGGAGTAGGTAGGCTTTCCATACAAGACAATTCATGGGAGAATGGAGTAGGCAGGCTTTCCACACAAGGGGTTCAAAGTAGTTCTTTTAGATTCATGGCTCCCATACAAAGTGCTAGCAATGGACATCCACTATTATTTCAGCCACATGTACCTCATAACAGCTATAAATTATTTTCAATATTCAATCACATAAGAATATTAACATGTATACTTTATTAAAGGCTGCAGTTGAAAGTTCGTTCCCTACTTCTGGTAATAATCGACAAAGTCATCCTCAAATGCAGAGCACACAAAGCACATCGTCATCGATGTCTTTCGCACCAAGAACTCAATGTTTAAATGAGGTATTCAATATTATATTTCCTCTCATGTGTTCAATACTAGTTTTATATTCTAGTTCTAGCTTTTGATTTGGGTGCTTGATTAACACTTAGTTACTTTGGGCTGTCCCCAAGACAGTACAATAGCAATCAGAGCCTAATGGCTGCTTTTAGAGTTGTTTAACGACAAAGTAAGACCAAGACAACATAGGAAACAATTATGATGTTGTGCTATATGGTACAAGAAGAACGTCTAAACCAAGATGAGGTCATTCATTTGTAAAACTTAGTGTTTCTAGTGAGAGCTTAGATAGATGGATACTTTATTTAGATAATTAGGATGCAGAAAATACACCATATAAGTAGCATTCCGTTGAAGCTGAACATGGCATAATTTCTTTTTGGGTACTTTTAGAGGAGGCAATGGCATAATAGAAACGGGAGCTGGACTTCTGTGAATTCAATCATTTAAAAGCATGTATTGAACTTTGACTTCTCGAGATTAAATTCAACCAAATTATATCAAATCAGTCATAACCTTAGTGTAAAATCTACATTAATCATATTGCTTATTAGTGTAAAATCTACATATTTCTAGTAGCATCTTCACTCTTTTGTTGTTCTGCTTTCTTGTTTTTTTTTGTTCAACAGTATACTTGTATTGTCAGATAAGTACTTCCAGTCTCGTTGAGCAAATTACAGCCAGTAAAGCTCAACTACAGAAGCAGTGATATAACATATAACCGTAGGAGCTACATTGTTCTGCAGTTACAAACTACATCCGATTTAGAATTTGAAACAGAGTCACCAAAGGTTCATAGGCCAGTCACTGTTACATTAATTTATTCCCACGTCAGTCACCATATACATAAATTTAGTCCCATGTGACATGATCCTGCATTTCAAGGTTAGTACTAGGCACAAAAGGTTCGGCCGCAGCAAAAACAACTGATATTAGGTTTGTCGTTGTACAACAAGAAGTCACTCTAATTACTAAGCACCCTATTTATTACACTTTTTGAGGTTTTCCAATTCTTTCAGAGCCTCCTTCAGTGCCTCTTCATTGGAATCAGGAGGTTGGAAATTTACTGAGTCGGACACTGCTATTCCACAACTACAGTGCAAGCTAAGGCATACACATGTACTAAGCTAAATATCCAAACAAACCATGAAGCCGTATTCAGACAGAAACATGCAACCCACAAATGAAAAGATGCCTTGACTAAAACATACAATTTAAGTCGGATAATGCTATTCCACAACTGCATTCCAAGCTAAGGCATAAACAAATACAGCTTCAGTGTTAGACAAAAGTTACAATGGTTATACAAAGTTGTTCTACGACTGGTGAGTGTCAAAGAAATTCATCTGCTCCTGTAACAGTTACTAATCATACAAGAAACAGACCGCCTGATGATATATCTAAAGTGGTGCAAAATGCTGGTACTGCTTATGTGAAGGTGGCATCTTTGCATCCTATGCATTACTATCTTGGTAATAATTGGACATTTCATAGGAGCCCAGGATGGAATAGTGCTACTTTTGTAGCTGTTGGATGTGCATCAAATATGACTTGCGGACCAGAGAATGGACCAAATATACTTCCATGGAGTTCAACTTCATTTGTGTCTACACTTGGTTATGTTTCACCCACAACCCCTTAGCCATTTGTTCATGCTACCTTTTGGGACTGTATGACTAGCTGGCCAACTGGAGCTTGGAATGCACCTTTGGTAGGCTATCATAGTTCATTATCACCATCGGCACTATCATCTTTGGCATCACCACCAACAAATAAGTGTTCTGGTAATCAATCGTTCAAGTTGGGGAAAAGACTCAGAGATGGAGCTTCACAGGTTGAAATTGAGGATAAAGCTGCAGCCTCCCTTTGGTTTCCAAAAACCGTTAGGATTGATGGTGGTGGATGTTGGATGGTGGTGGTGGTGTTGCTGGTGGGTGGGAGTGCTGATGTGTAGGTGTTGGTGGTGGCTGATGGTGCGGGTTGTTGGTGGTGGCTGATGGTGTGGGCTGGTGGTGGCGTGTAGTAGCATGCTTCTAGGAGATGATGATGTTATGATGGAAGATTGGGTGG
Organism: Alisma plantago-aquatica; assembly: GCA_963693085.1. NCBI lineage: Eukaryota > Viridiplantae > Streptophyta > Magnoliopsida > Alismatales > Alismataceae > Alisma > Alisma plantago-aquatica. The sequence continues at coordinate 725,317,644 of OY856410.1, read as the reverse complement.
TATGTAGATTTGTAGGTGGTTTCTAGGAGATGGGAGGAAGTAGTAGCATGTTGCTGATGTGGAGGTGGTTTCTTGGGGTGGTTGTTGGCTGACGTGGAAGCATCAGCTTGCTGTTGTGCTGAAGATGGTTCAAGAGTAGAACGTGTAGGTGTTAAGAGGTTGTGGAGGGAGAGAGGGGGTGGTTGCTAGAGTGGAAGTAGCATCTTGCTATAGTAATTGAGGTTCTAATGTTAAATTGTCTGCTGGAGTTTGTTCTAATGTTTAAACTCTATGATCCAACTGCATGGAAGTTGGAATGAGATATAGTCTTGTGTATAGATAGAGTTTTATTCATGCTCATCAATAATGTGAAGTTTTTCTATAAAATAATGTTCATGTGGTTAATCATGAGAGGATCGTCCTCTTTTGTATGTTTAGAAGCATCTCACTGATGAAAGGAACTAAGTGCAGTCAACAGAGATATAGGCATGTACTATTTAACTAACCCACTGAGTTTTTTTAATTATGTATTATTTACTGAGGTCAACCATAATTTTAGTTTACAGGTGCATGTTGCTGCTATGTTGGTTCACTTACATTTTTCTCTACTTCACACTCGCTCTGATTCCTTTTTGTATTTATATTGATAGGGTAGAATTACTTTTAATGATGCATTTCGACCGACAATGCACCTTGGAGTAGACCAGAACCGAAATATAATAGTAAGTTGTTTGTTGTACTATGATTTATGTATAAACTTCAAATTCTTTTAATATAATGATTTTTCATTATTAGTAGAAGAATACTCAAGTACCTAACCGTATGAGGCATGGCATTGATGAAGAGAAACACACCATTTGAAGGAATATGGAGACATTATATATCTTAAGAGTTTCTAGCATGATATGTTGATTGTCATCAATCTCAAATTTTAGAGCCATATGTATTCCTTATTCATAACAATGTTGAGCACGCAACGTATGGATAATATTTTACTTCAATAATAGAGTTTGGTTTGAGGTGATTTAACATTTTTATGTTTCATTTTCGTGTTGAATCTTCTTATGATGTCATGTGAATATTATAAAAATATTGCTTGAGGTTATATATACAAAGTTTTCATTTAAAATTTGATATTCACTATAGTAACAAATAAATAACATTCAATAAATGATTCAATAATCAATAACCAAATCATTTACAATAGTCTCTCATAAATATATTGATGAAGGTCTTTAGTCCTCAAAAATGTAGTGTTGAGATCCAGATTGACCATCAACATTGCATTGATGACGACCACATAGCCTCTCAAAAATAATATTAATGAAGGCACTATCCCTACAAAAATATTATCTCCAAGACCATCAAGTCCCTCAAAAATGTATTTATGATAACTAAACATGCCCTCAATAATGTTATTATGAAGGCCAAATAGTCCCTCAAAAATGTATTTATGAAGGCTAAATAGTCCCTCAATATAACATTCTTGAGGGTCAATTGGTCTGTGACAATTGTATTCGTGAGAGCCACTGGTATTTGTCACATGAGTTCTCTTCACGGACCATTTGTGAGGGCCAGACTCACAACCGTCCCTATTTGTGAGGGCCTGTAGAGAGGGGTTTATGACAGGACTCACTCGTGAATAATAGCCCAATTTTTACTAGTGAAATTATATAATCTATGTACATTTTAAAGTATGCTAACCTCTCTGAGTATAATCTATCCATGCAAATAAGATATTCTTCCACATGATGCAATAAATATAATACTCTAAGTATTGGGAATACCAAGTAGCATGTCAACATGAAGAAGATGCATAATATCATAGAGATAAAATTATCAGAGATGATTTGATAATCTTTTTAAGGTAAATCTTATCACGACTATAAATATTTATATTGATATTGTGAGCTTGGTGATAGATCCTTACAAATATCCTTGATGAAAATGGTTGTATAACTTATCATGTAGATATATGACAAGTTTTTAGATTTAAAGGAGTGGAACCTAGAATAAATAATGTCATTAAAGGGCATTATATTGAAAACAAATTCCCTTATGTGTCTCTGTTATATTATGACTAGCTAAGTTCACCTTTTTATAGAAAGGAAAACTTGATCAAGATAGTAATACTCTATTTGAAACTGAGATTTTACGAAACAAGTGTTCTGAAGATCACAAGAAGATAAAGTGAAGTGATGTTTTGGAAACCACTAGATAAATTAAATAACTTTTAGGAAGAGTTTTTTTTAAATCAAACAAATAAAGTTGAAGAGTCAATAATTAATACATGTCATTGGGAACCAAGTTGTTAATTTTGTTTATTTGTTCACGAGTTTCTATTACTTCACTATTCCCCTCCTACGTACATGATTAACATGAATCTAAGAATTATTTTTATCATGCTATAAATGATCTATATAAATAAGAGTGGTCGAATCAATTTAAATTTATAGATAGGTAAATATATGTACAGATAGAGATCCACACACACAAATGTATGTACACACACACAAATATATATATATATAAGAGTTATATACACATACCTATATATATGTATATATGTGTGTGTGTATATATAATATGTATATTTTTATGTCTATATATCTATATATATACACACCTATATATTATATATAACTCCTATGTAATTGTAACCAAACACTTTTGAACAGCTTATTCACTGGATAGACATAACAAATTCCTAGAAAATGGGAACATGAGAGATTTCCCATTAACACGTGAACAAGAGATCCTACTTTGTCAACTTGTGGTGTACATGACCTATAAAGAGATGTCTAGATAATCAGAGGAGTTGTTGCATAGTGGATATAATCTTTTACACTAGGAATGAGAATAACTCTAAAGTGGAAATTCGACATTTTTCCAAAAAATAAATTTAAAGGGGATATGGTCTTGCTTCTCATCTACAAAAGTTTCTATAAGCCATTCGGCTGCTTGATTTCCCCTATTATTAGTTGGGATTTCCTGATACCAAAAAATGAGACTTAACATAATAATAATACATCCATGGATATTATTACAACTACATATGTAGAGAGAGTGAAAGAGAGAGAGAAAACAAAGATACATAGATAAATACATAGAGAGGGGGAATCATGCTAGAATATATTGTAGTTTACTAGAGACATGATACACTCAAGTGTTTTTCCATCATAAAAGAATTATTTTGATAAATATACCATTGATCTTGTTACATGTAATATGAAAAAACTATATAAAGAATTTGAGCATGTTTATATACTATACATGATGCATCTAAGAACAACAAAAGATATGCAATTAAAAGTAGGTTTCTATGTCAATTTTGTTGTCATTGGGTGAATAACTTACAGTCATGTAAATGAGCTCAAATTCTTTACTTTTGTTTTATTTATTGTAAAAATGAAGAGCAACGGTGACATTTCTCAAAAAAATAGTCTTCACAAGTGAAGACTACTTGTGTGTATGGTGTGATCAGTACAATCAAGTGAATTCTAATCTCTCTCTCTTCATATATATTGTATATTTATATATAGGTTGTTCATTTAATACCCGTGTGGGTACTGTAGTAGTGCTACCCGTCTCTAAGATGTGGTGGCGTCTTGGTAATTAATTAGAAAAATTATTGTAGTAGCCCACTTCGTTTGAATTTGCTATTTTTTCCATCGAATGACTCATGTGCTTCGCTTCTGCTGATTCTGCCAATGGCTGATCTCCAATCTTGATTACTCTCATCCGAAGATGGTGACTTTCCCCCCTTTTAGAACTTCAAACACAACTTACTAATTCCATTCAAACTCCATTATAACTACTCATGGAACTTCATTCCTAGTCGTCGAACAGGAAGAAATAGTCAAGTAACGAGTGGTGTGGAGATCAAGTTATTGTGCAGATGAACTTCTATTGGTGGTGGGAGTAGGAGGAACAAGTGGCCTAGGTGATGATGACGTTGCTCAGTTGACAACCAGGTAATAAGAATCCCTTGTCTCTTCCATATGTTTTCCCTATCTGTCATGGAAAATTATCCTCTTTATTCTTCTTGAATTGATCCTGATGTCGTTGTGTAGTTATTTTGGGTGTGTTTGGGATCGTTAATGTTCCAGTGTGTTTTCTTGTGGTGGGGTTGAGAAGAATAAATAAGAATTTGGCACTCATGTACTATACATCCCATGTGTATTTGGTGATTGTAATTAAAACAAAATCATTTTTTCTTTTCTATCTAGTCATCAGTTGTAGCATCAAATATGAATATCAATTAATTATAGTTATTGCTCCCATCCATGCTTTTATTGGGAGTACAACTGAATAGTATTTAATTGCTTTTCGGTTCACGTTGTTACTTTCCACTTTAGTATATAGTAGTTTATACTCATTGGACACATTTCACTGAAACCTACTGAATATGTCTAGTAACTATAATGTACTTGTTTGACATTATTATTTTAATACATATACATAGTAACTAAATTTGTTATTTTTCTATTGTCTGCAATACATTTTTATTAAAATCATATTTGGATGAGTATATACCCTGATTTGGCTGTCTTTTTAAACTATTTTATTCCAACAAACTCACCCTTTTTAAGTTTTCTGAAATGGATTTTTGTGTGTCTGTTTATTAATCATTTATATATTGTTTTTATGCAGTTTTTTGTATGGGTTGCTTTAGTTATGGATCGTAATCTTGATATTGACGCTAATAATTCTTTTATTGATTATGATGATGACAATGTTCATTCTTCTTCATCTGCTGATGTTGATATTATGTCCTCGGCTGATGTCCCTAGAATTGGACTTGAATGTGGAAGTTTAGATGATGACATATCCTTTTATTCTAGATATGCTTGTATGATTGGGTTTAATGTTAGGAAAGATGATAATTGTAATGATCGAGGTACTAATACTTTGGTTGCTAAAGATTTGGTTTGTGATAGGCAAGGTCATATTAGTCGTTCTAATAGATCTAAAGATCTTTTGAGCCATGTCTGTGATGAATTACATGAGAAGTTGTCCAAGAAGCATAAGTATTCAGTGAAAAGGTGTGGGTGTAAAGCACTGATTCTATTTACACTAGACAAGTCCTCATCCAAATGGGTTGTTACTATTTTTGTTGATGAACATAATCATGATCTTGTTGATGATGTTCACATGCGCTATTTGAAGTGTAATTCATCTCTTGAACAAACTCAAAAAGAGATTCTTTCTTCTATGAGTCAAGAAAATATACATGTCTCCAAATAACTTTCATTAATAGCAACCGAATCTCGTGGTTATGTAAAGTTGACACCTCAGTAGCAAGAGAAAGGAATAATCTAAATATGATGTTGACTAGGTGTTGGATCGTTTTGTAAGCTTGAAGATTTTGGATTCTAAATTCTTTTATTCTTAGTAAACTGATTCCGATGGTTTCTTGACACGTTTGTTTTGGTCTGATCCAATTTTTGTTGGTGACTGTGCATTGTTTGGTGATGCAATCATATTTGATATCACTTATCGTACCAACAAGTATTCCATGGTTTTTAAAATATTTGGTGGTGTCGATAACTATTGCAAAGTAGTGTTATTTACCCCAGCCTTGTTGGCGAATGACAAGTACGATTCATTTATTTTTAATCAATATTTACTGTGTTTTGGCAAAGAGTCGGTCTCCATCATAAATGATCAAGGCCTAACAATGAATGTTGTGATTTTTACTATTTTTTTATTTTGTAAGCATCATTTGTACAGCTGGCACATTCTACAAAAACTCCCCTCTAAACTTGGTGGAGTACCTAACAAGGATTAGATCATTTCTTCTTTAAATGATTGTGTCTGGAATATAGATGATATAGACATTTTGAAGAGAGATGGAATTATGTAGTTGAAGAGAATAGCCTTTGGCTTTCTAAATTGTATGTTATGGGGTGGGAGTGGGTTCCATGTTTTATGTAGGATTCTATATTTGCTAGAATAAAGACAACGCAAAGAAGTGAGAGCCTTAATGAATTCATTAGAAGCCACATTAACAGTAGGAAAACTCTCTTTGTATTTGTTTGTTGCTAAGGGTCTGACTGGTTCGCTGTAATTTGTCCGAAAAATACAGGAAGTTGAGTTCCCTTTTTAGTTTTATGTGATTGGTTTGGGTAAAGTTTGGAAGTTAAGTTCCCCAATTTTCTGTGGACTTCCAACAATATAAATAGTTTATAGTTTTAGACTTTCATGGCAAATCAATCTGAAAATGAGTTCTGTTGTCGGCACATCGCGCCCTATTCATTTGTGCGTCTAGCTGAGCGGCAACCGGGAGAAGACGAACAGTCCACATGATCTTCAAGTTATCTTCTCTTATTGAGCGCAATCCAGAATAACCAGAAGACATTGCCGTCTTTGTATCCGTATAAATCTGGATCCATTCTTTTTTAGTTACTTTACATCTCTAATCTTTAATAAAGTGGGAACTTGCGGCCAACCAAGAAGAAGATCTGTGTTTCCCGACAGATCTTAGACTCGCCCATTAGCTCCATGCAGAGAGGACTTTATAAATAATGTATGTTTGCCGATACGTTGATATTAATCGAGGCTTGTTTATGCTATTTCTCTTCATTTGCACGATTTCGTGTGTGATCGCAACATAGAAAACAAGAATGTGTGTCAAACTTTCATGTGCAATATTAAGAAAATCATTAGTCTTTTGATCATTTGCATCCTCTCGTTCAGGCCTGATTAGAAATGACTCTATAGTCTTTTTTTTTTTGCCTTAGATGATTGATGTCTTGAAGCTGTTCGATGTCATGCCAAACACATGTTATATCAAGTTCAATGTAATGCCTTACAACAAACCAATCAAATAGAAGTTAATTTCTGTAGAAACTCAAGTTTCAAACCAATCACCTGGAAGTCACTTTCCTAGAACTCAATTTCAATTCTGGGAAAATGAGTTCCTGAAAAGTTGCAGTTATGTCAAACCAGTCAGACCCTAAGAGACTACTTATTCTCATATGCGGGAGATAGAAAATTTCAAAGATTTTGATGACGAGTACAACAATATGCCTCTAGCTTCATTGTGGCCTTTCGAGGAGCAAATGAGAGGTATATACACCAGTCAATTTTTAAGATCTTTCAATCTGAAGTTCATTAAGGTATTGGTGTACAATGTAAGGAAACTTCCGATGAAGGTGTGTTTGAGGTCAATCATGTTGGTGGTTCTAGTTGTCCTCGTATTTTGAAGAAATATTCATCTACTAATATGTTATCATGTAATTATTTCATGTTAGACTTCAAAGGAATTTCATGTAGGCACATTCTTGTTTATCTAAAGAATCATAATTTCTGCACTCTTCTCGAGTCATATATATTAATGAGGCGGAGTAAAGAATATAGAGATCACCCTTTAATTTTTGGCAAAGCATCTGTTATGCATCTATCCACTAGGAAGACACTTCAGCTGGTTTCCGCTTGCAATTCAGTTGTGAATATAGCGTGTAGGAACAATGATATAGATATTTATCACAAAAAACTCATTGCTTTGTGAAAGGAGCTATTAGAATTAGATGTTGTTGATGTTGGTATAACTAATTTGAATACAGCTTCTTCCTCTGTTGTCAAGGTCCATATACCCAGTATTTGCAAAACTAAAGGTAGACCTAGAGCGACTGATGTGCGGTTTAAATCTGGAGTTGAAATATCTCAGTCTAAAACAAGATAGTGTAAAGATTGCTTACAATATGGTGTCAAATCATGATAGCAGAAACTGTTCTTCAAAGAAATAGGTGTGTGTTACCGACTAAGCATATACATTTTGAAAATCTATATAATTGTTGTCTTGATTTTCTTTTTATTATGTTTATGTGTAAGAATTCAGCATGTTCTTCCTTAAAAGTTGTGGTTTGCGATTTTGTAGTGGTTGATATGTAAGTGTTCCTTTGTAGTTACATTTCAAAATCTGTTGTTGTTTTTTTGAGCCAGAGTTACATTATATGTCAAATAATTACTTTCCAGTGTACACTATTATTTTTTAGTTCACATAGTTATTTTTCTATTCTCATGCTCACTCTTCTATTCATAGAGATACTTTTTTGGACTGTGGTGTTCCTAATCGATATGTTACTTGCCTTGGCTGATCTATAATGATACTCCCTGCTCCACCATATTGTTGCTACTACAGTTTCTTCTAATGTTGGTTTCTTGATGCGGATCTGCTGCTACTGCTGCTGTTGGAGTTGATTATTGACTTGTTTTTAGTGTAATGTTATACAATTATTTAGTGTGTGAGTCATATCAAAATTTGATGTAAATGTAATTGTTTAGATGTACTCAATGACAGTTGTAATTCACATTTGATTACACTTCAGTTTAACTGTTACACTTTTCTATGGAGCTGCAATTGTATCGAATTCAAATATATTATAAAGATTTTCTAAAGTTTTTTTGCCATGTGATATGTTCTTCCAATTTTTTACATATTTATGAATTTGTTTCTCCTATTTTCATTATTTTAGTATCAGATTTGAAAACTTGTTCTTGCTACAAACTAGTCCTTACTTAAGATCAGGCTCATTCTCTTATAGTTTAATCACAAACTTACTTTTATTTGAAAAGGTTACTTTTTGTACCTTATAGTCACTCTTTGTGTCAAGAAGAAACGTTTTGTGTGCACCAGTTACGTATGAGTTGTGTGTGTTACTTTTCAGTTCATATAATTAATTAAATATCATCAGAATTACTTAATATATAGAAATATTAATCTTTATTATCTAATATTTGCAGCATAATAATTGTGTAATGTTATGTCGATATAATTTCATTTTTATCAAGAATCACTTGTTGTTACTTTCTGGAACTATTTTTTATATTTGTGGACCCAAACTTAAGAAATATGTCCAATAGTTAAGCTATAATTTGTATAGTTACCTTTTGGTTTTGTTTAGTTACTTTCCAGTTCAATAAGTTATGTTATACACTATACAATTGCTTTTGTGTTCAAGGAGTTGCTTTTCCTTTGTCATATTTACTTTTTTGTTCAAATTGTTACTTTTAGCTGGATCAATCACACTATTATTAAACAACAGTCACAAGAATATGTTGAGCCTTATGAACATGTTAATCATAATGAAAGTCCTAATTCTCAGTTATATACCTGAGATATATAACGAAACCATTCTAATTGAACACGACCTTTCTGAAAAGGGAAAGAATCACTTTTTGTTACATTGTGTAACCCTACGTTACTCTTGTGGATCCAAGTTACTTAATAATGTATGTCTAGGTGCTCTGTCCCCATTTGCTTCCCTGATCACGACTTCTATTTCCTCCCTGGTACTAATTTGTCTTCAAGCCCATTACCCTAACCAAGCCTTCTCTACTTTTTCATCCACATGTTACTTTTAGGTTGGTATAGTTACTTGTTACTTCATGGTGTTACTTTTTAGTTGTTAGAGTTATTTTTCAATTCATATAGTTAACTTATATCTGGAATGATCATACTTTGTTATTTTATACGCAATAGTACAAAAAATATTCAACATTATGTTCAAATAGTTGCATACTCATTTAGAATTCCTTAGTATATACATTTCCGAACCTTTTGTTACTTTTTCGATCAAATGTTACTTTATATGTACAATAATTACTTTATAATACACAGAATTACTTTTGAGTCCATAATATTACTCTACTATTCTCACAGTTACTTTCCTATTAACATAGTTACTTTACATTTCGCATATTTACTATTCAGTTCAGACAGTTACTTCATACATGGAATGAGCATATGTTGAAGTTGATCATAACCATTATCCATACAAGAACACCAGCTAGCTAAAGTTATAAGAAGATTCAACTAACATTAAACAAGTAGGTTCAAACATCATACAAAAAGCAGCAAACCATAAACATGAACCCATAGAACTCCTGTTCTATACTGGCCCCAACTGTAACTTTTTGTTAAATCCAAAATATACTTCATACTAGAATTGTATTTTATGGAGTTTACATACACATTTCTCAAGCATCATTTTAGAATCACATTATTTTACTACATTATTTTCTAAAAGTTGTACTTAATCTGTCAAAAGCCATGTATTCAAGCTTGGCACAACATCCTCAGATCTGTCTTCATTTTGCTTGTCACCTACTCCTTATTTTACCTCTTCATCATCTCTAGCATGTTCTTTAACTGGTCGTCGTCTTCCCCTCTTCATCACTTCTTCGAAGATCTCTACCTTTATTGTAGGGATGTCTTTACTTGTGAAGTTCATTTCTTTTCCATTCACAAAGCATTCAAGATACTTCATAACATAGACTCCACAATCAACATCATCATCTTCTTACTGGGGGCACTCAGGGTACTCTATTGTCCACTGAGATAGTTTCACCCCCCTAAAGAACTCACGAATGAAGCGCACCTGCATGCAAAACAAAACATTATTAAGTACAATGTAACCAACATTATTTCATTCAACTCTTTATTAACAATGTTACTTTTTTTTCTTACCCATCTAATGACTTCTTTCTTAGATTTGGAATTTCCTGAGATCAAATTGTAAGACATGTGCACCCCATCTCTAAAACTTTCTTCAAGCAAGTGATAGTGATTGTCATTGTTAAGTATTGTAAACACCAAATCCATTGTCATAAATTCTTTGTCAGGTGCATTGAAGAGAGGTGATAGCATATTGATCTCCTTTAGTGTTATGTCATCCACCATCATGTCTAGCTTTTACTGTAAAAACAATATTGCAAATTACATAGTTGTAACCCTATAGTGTTTTGTTTGTAAGTGTTGTAATCTAGTGTGATAGTTTGTTTGTCTTACCAGCGCATAAGTGCTCAAACAATGCCATGACAATCCCTTGTTCCTTTTTTGCTTGTTGTTTCTTTCAACATTTGCACAAAGTAATCCATAACCTAAAAATCCATAATCATCAGTTAGCAATCCATAATATAGTGATAAATACTTACTACTTTACTTCTTACAGGTGATTGTATCATCTTATTTTTTTAACAATAGTGCTAATAGGTCCTTTCCCGTGCACCAATTGTTTTTCCCAAAACTCCATTCTCTTCTTCACCTTACGTTATTAATTTTTTCTAAAAGTTTCATACTAAATGTGTGAGACATAGAATTTAAATATTGATCAACTAATTTATACTAAACATGTGACTCATAGAATTTTTAAAAGTAACTCCTTAGACTTCGTCAATGTTCTCAATGAATTCCTGGACATCCTCTTTGATTTCCTTTGTTTTGAATTGGTCCAATCCAATGAATGTGGAATTATTTTGTTGTTTATGAAGTGTAATTTATGTTAGTAGTTTATGTAAAAGATACATATTCTCACAGTTACTCTACTATTTTGTCCATAATATTTATTTTTAGTCTATAATATTACCCTACTATTCTCACAATTACTTTCCTATACACATAGTTACTTTACATTTCACATATTTACTCTTCAGTTCAGACAGTTACTTCATAGATGAATGTAAAATTCTTTTGTTGCTTTTGAATTGTAATTTGTGTTATTAGTTTTTGTAAAAGATACACAAATTTTATATAATTTCTTTTATATGATTTCACGTTACTTGTGCATGCCTTCCTATCTTAATATTTTACTATCTGCTCCCAATGCCCGTTTACATCTTCCTCTTCCTCTTTCTCAACAATTTAGGTATTTTCTTCTGAACTTCATCACAATTCATTAATGCTTCTTTTAGTTCAGCTTTGATGTCTACCTCCATCATTTTGTATTCTATTTTATTTTCTGTTGGATCTTTTTGTTTCTGCTAGTTCTTCTTTTTCTACTAGATCTTTTTCTTTAGTTGGATCTTCTTCTACAGGCTTTGAAACCTCTGAGACATTTTCTGTAGTTTGGGCTTCTAGTTCTTTGTCTTTGTCATCTCCTTGCATTGTAACTGAATCTTTCTTATGCCCTTTCTCAACTACTTTTCTCTTTAGTCGAAGTTTGTTTAATATTGGTGTTTCCTCTTTAGTCCCATGGTGGTCCATATCCAACAACATTTTTCTCAGTTCCTTCATCCTCTGTCTAAGTTCAGTTACTTCTACTGAATCCCAACTATTGTTCTGAATGAAACTGGGAGTTGGTGTAGTTGCATCTTCTATTTACTTCTCATTTTATCTTCTTTTCTTAGCTTTCTATTTTCATCTTCAACTTCTGTCAGTCTTTTCTTCAGCTTCTCATTTTCTTCTCTTAAAGAAGAAAAAGCTTCTAGTGCTATTGTATTGCATATTTCTTTCTGCGGTCTCCATTCGTCCTCAAGAATTTGTACTCTATTCTCCAAGCTATTTGAGACTTCTCTGCTCATGCTAGATGATGTAAGTAACCTATTACTTACTGCCTTATTCTTTACCTTATTTGTTGCAAGATAAAATGGCAATTATTTAACTCCTTTTGTAGATTTCCAATCATCCATGGCAACCTTCTTCAACTGTGTAAAAACCTATGTACAAAGTCAACAATCCATCATATATCCCTAATATTAATTTATATAGTATTTCTCTTCAATGACACTCATTCTTACATTTTTTGTGAGAACCCGTTATACTAAATGAGATTACTCAAAATATAAAACACAATCAATCACCAATTAACCACATATCTAAAAATATGGATAAATTAAAACTGATTTCAACGTCAGCACCTGCTCGGAAATATTTGCATAAGAGCCCAACATATTTTTTTATCCATACTATGACAAGTATTTGATACAAATTGTTCTATCACCTTAGTCACAAAATATATACATAGGATAATAATATTTGTATATGCCATATAAACAAGCATTAACATGCTAATAAAATTCAGATTCATTTGAAACACCATATACATTTTTTTCCTGCCCAGACCTGAGAGTATAGGGACGACTCTAAGACACACTAGATATGTAGTCAACTTTATCAAAGATTCAATACTATAGCTCCTCTTTGCTACCACATGTTTGTTTTCATTACTTCTGATTACCTAAAAATATGTGGTGAACCACAAGGGTGAGACCCATGTCCCAGCAAGAGATATAACCTTCAACAATGTTTATTGATTATAATATTTTTAAGAAATTAAATAGTTAAGAAGTTTAATCAGATATAACAAATAATCTTAGTGTACCAATGATTAATAAAATACATAAAGGAGAAGATAACAACTATCATCATTATCCATACTATCATCCTTTATCTTGTTGACAATATAAGCAATTGAGTAGCAATGAATACCTAGCATCATGAACAAGTCTAGTAACATAGAATAGCTAAAAACATAAGCATGTCTAATTGGTTGAACATATCAACCTCATATAATAAGAGCTAACAACATAAGCACAACTATATGGATAAGCATGATTGGCAGTATATGCATCTCTAGTTATAAAGACATGGCTAGCATGCTAAACATAACTAACAACATGAGATAGCTAGCATCATGATTATAATCAGAAATAGCAGTATAGTTATCAACACAAGCATACCTACTGTATGTACGCATCTACAATCTTTAGCATATCCACATACTTAGGGGTGTATGTTTTCGGGTTGATGACCTAAATAATGAGATCATACGGATGCCAAGCTTATGCACATTCTTGTTATGTCCCAAGAGAGAATGTATATTGAAGCCAATATATCAAATAATATGTTAAACAATCACAAAAGGGAAAATTAATTGTAAATCAAACTCTTCATATTTAAGTTTTCTTATTGGTCAAGTTTCATATCTTTTGAGGTGTTTCTAGATGCCTCAAATTTGTTAAAGAAAGAACATGTATGTTATAATATAAAAGAATTCAATAAAATAATATATGTCTTCAAAAGTAAAATCTAGTTCCAAAATTGGAATCTATATGTCCTAACCAGTGTAGGATTAAACTTTCATATTATTTGGGTTGTGGTTGGACACTCAATTTGATTAGAAAATAAAGAGAATTTATTAACACCTCATTTCAGTAAAAATCAGATTTGGAATATGCATTGATGTCACGTTGTAAAGGAAGCTTAAGCCACTGCACACATCTTTTGATGTCGATAGATTTTGATCGAATTGTATGTAGATTGTCTTCAACCTGGATCCCAGATTAGAAACCATACTTTAAACGAAGGCTATGTCAATTGCTCTTTTTTGTTTCCTCAATTGACCTCTGCCTCAAATTCTTTCTCCATTGAAATCTGATACGCATCGAAGAGCACACCAATTCACCAGAAAATTTATCCTAGAGTTTGATCCTTTTTACTTTTTGATCAAGGCTAGTGTAAGGAGTGGGACCCAAAGGGGATCCTCTCACTACTAAAATTTGAAGAATAAAACATCTATTTTAAACACAATAAAAAGATACGTTAGAGAGGGTGTAAAATTTTCAAATCTTAATTAGTGGCAATCAAAACAACCAAAGTGTAGTAGTGGAATATAAAACATGACTGTATTCAATTCTTTACAAAAGCACTTCATCATCTCCCATATAGGGTTTACATAGAAGGTACAACATAAGGATCTAGTAGAGGGAAATCAAAACCATATCAAGATTGTCTCCAAGCTTCAACTCCTTAAGCTAAGTCCATATTAACTGTCATATTCTCCTTGACCTACACCTGGGATTGGAAGCATACCCGGCAAGAGGAGAAAAAATAGAATACGTCAGCAAAAAGTTGGTATGTGCATACTAAAATGAAATTGAGCAATATAATGAAATAAATAATTATAAATAAAAGGTTTCCCATATAAAATAAAAAGGACTACCCAAAAGGGAATAAGAGGAAAGAATCACCATCTGATGATAAAGGAAATACATGCCATATAATCAATAAAAAAGTGGTACCACAAAAGGACAGATAATATTTTTAGGCACAAAACTAATAACCATCTACTTGCATGTGAGATAAGCATAGCACTAGAACAACATAAATAACGATGGTGGTCAAGCCTCATAAATTTAAAACCTGATAGAGATTGTCACATAACCAAACTCCCAAAAAAATAAAAATGTGGGCCAAACCTCATAAATTTGAAACCTAGGTATGGGGCACATAACCACCATCCCAAAAATAAATAAGGGCACATAACCCAAAAACCAATGCAGTTATATTACTCTTGGGCCACTGAGTCACACAACACGCTTAATAGAGAGGCAAGTAAAAAGTGTAGTCGGAATAACAAGATTTGTCACCACATAAATAACAATCTAAGCAACCACCACAATAGTGGGTAAAAATATATCACATGTCACCATATCATGAACAAAGAATAAGAAAGACCAAGAGAGTGTCCAAACATGATAATATCATCACAAGATAAGTGACAAATAAGATACTTAACATGAAGCATATTTTCAAAAAGAACAAGACAATGTAATGGCTAATGTCCAAAGGACCAAGAGAGAATAAAAATAGGTCATTTCTCAATGTAGAAGAATAGGATATGCAAACATACCTCTCCATAAAGTCTAATAGTACTAATCACTTTAGATCCAAGTCTAGATTTCCTAAGCACCTATTATCATGTATGTGAAATTAGGGTTAGAGTTGCATTGATTATTCAAAACCCTAAAAATATCCTTAATAATATTAGTGAATTAGGTTATCAATATCATGCCATGTTTTGGGCTATATTTGTATTAGTTCTAAACATATTTTATTATATTTTTATGACTTATATATATTTAATTATGAATTTTACAAGACTCACTTGATTTACTAATTTATTTGTGAAATTTAATTGCAAGAAACCAATTTGCCCTTGAATCAAAAATCAAAACTTTACACTATTAAAGGATATAAATGTACTATTTGTGCTGGCGTGACAAGTGACAAAAATCGAATTAAAACATGGTGATTTATAAGAATAATGAGAAAAAGAGAATCGAGGAAACACAAGTGATCATCTCCTTCCCCGCTACACACGCCATGGTCGGGTGGGCAAGGAGAATGTTGTCCAATAGTTTGGTAAAAACTTCATTCATCACTCATTCGTAAAACTTACTAGATGATAAAATGAACAAGTGCCAAAGTTATTTACCTGAGGTCTAATTACGCTTTAAAAAGCAAGACAGCAGGGAGAGGTTCCGCAAACTCAAATCAAGAACCACGTTCGACGGTGGATGAAACGACAATGCAACAAGAAATTAAATTTAGATGAGAGTCTTTGGGTGTGTGTTTCATATGAGGGTATGGTATTTTTATAGGAATTTAAGTTTCAAGGGGTGTGTGAGAAGTTGCTTCAGAAGACTCTCGAGTAGGGTATGCATGGAGGTGAAATTAAATTTTTAATCCAATCCAACTCATTTTGCCAAGCTTCATTGAGAAATAAGAGAGTTATGCCAAAATAGCAGAAAATAGTCTGTGGCTAATGTTCATGCGGGTTGCGATGAATGTCATTGAATACAACTTTGTTCTTTTAACGCATTTAATGTACAAAACGTTCTATAATTATTTGAAGATGAAAACAAAATCTAAATAAATCCAAATTTTGTAATTAGCTAATTTTGAGATGAACAATCCAATTTTATTGTTATTCTATTTTTTTAAGACTTTTAGTATTTTATTCCATATTTTTTAAATATTATCACTTATTGTATCCCTTTAATGAGTAAGAGGCATCTAGAAACTTTCTAAAAATATGAAACTTGACCTATAAGCAATAATAAAAGTGAGTAACATGATTTTTCCATTAATTATTTTTTCAATATATTATTTAATATTTTTATTCTTTAAATTGTATTCTCTCTCCTAAATTAACTAAAATATTTAAGATTGTCCAATTTAGTTGAAAATTTATCTATAGGCTAATTTTAGCATGTAGATTTATAATTTAAGATTTATTTTATATTTTGGTGTCATTTAATAATTTATTTAATATATTTGACTCTTATTCTTTTTTCTTTCCCAATTAAAATAAAAACAATTATTATCATGCAGATAATGTGAAACTTCATCCTCAAGCAAACTAAAACATATGAAATGTGAATTGGGTATTAACTTTGTCTCTTGGTATTATTTCATATTTTGGACTTTTACATACTTTCTCTCTCCTAATCTATGCATGTATATTAAAGATTATCCAAATGATATGAAAATTCACACAAAGGATATTTTTAATGTGTAGATTATGAATCTAAGATTATTTTCCACTATTTGAGTCATAAAATGAGTTATCTCATACTTTTAAGGAAAATCACCTCCTTTTTTTTAAATAAAATTGATATAATTATTATTACCCAAATTTGTGAAACTTGGCCTCTAAGCCAATATCATATCCAAAGAAAATGAATCTGAAGTTATTATTATCCAATTAGTCTTCCTTTTACAAATTTTAGCCCATTATTCATTATTAACATTGTTTCTCATACTAAATGATTCAATATCACATTATCTTGTTTAGGGAGTTAATATTTATTTCTTTTTCTCATTTCTTGTTCCAAAAAAACTATAGAAAATTCTAGATCAATATTATTTCATCATTATTGTTATCATTGCTCCAATTGTGTCCCATATTTACACATTACCACCAAAAGGATTGTATATTATATTTATCATTTTCTCATGTGACACATTTTATGTATCCATTATTGGTCTTATGATTAATACAAGAATATTATGTCATATTTGTTTTCATGCATATATGTTAGGGTGATTTATTCATGCATTACATCTTATGGTTACCATTAACTACCATTAGGTAAATCCTTAATCTTATTTGGCTAAGCCCAAAAAAATGAGGTCTCGAACCTTTTAACCTTGGATTAAGATAAGGTTCTAGATTTCGGTGCGTTACAACTAGTATAGAAGGGTCAATCCCGCATGACAATGTTTTTAAGATTTGTTTTCTTTTAAACCCATTTAAATTTTGAAATTATTTCTTTTTGGTATTTGTGGAAGATTGATATAAAATAATGTCCTGTGTGAGGGGTTTAATAAACTAATGCAAGAAAGTAAAATGCAAGAAGTATAAAAGATTTCACTAATGCAAAGGAAGAAAATATTATTCTAAGACAAAAGAGAGTAAAAGAAGAAATTCGTTAGTACACAAGATTATCTAAATAAAGGTAAAGTGTTGAAATTTAAAAGGTGAATTGAAAGAAAATGTTAAAGAATGTTTTGAAATCAAGAAGGAAAGTATCGAGACTTACGGGTTTCAACACCTTAGACTTTGTGAAAAAAAGATCGAGCAATACATGACGAACAAGACAGAATCAAGATGAAATTTGTTTGTAAATAAAATACAAAGGAGGAACTCTACCTGAACCCATTGGTCTTGATGTTCACGTATCCTTATTCTTCATCCAAAAAAGGATTTTTCCATAGTCGTATCCAAATCCTCATGAAATCAATTTAGGTGTTCTAATCTTGGTTTCCACGGTCACATCTGTGAGGATTAACAAGTGATAAAAATGATTAATTACGTCATTCATTCTACAATTTCTAAACCCAAAACCATCCATCTAAACACTCGTGTAAAGGCTCGATCCAATTAACACATAGCTAAGGGGCTATTCCCCTTGCCTTGATAGAAAACTACTCGCTACTCATGGCGAGGATGGGAGAAACAAGGAAGGAAAGCAAGAGGGCCATAGACTGCAATTCCGGATCTTCATAGAGTCCAAGGCAATGACGATTAAATGGATCGTTTGCTTTCTCTCATGCTCTAAGAAGAAAAAGTAAGAAGAAGAAGAACTAGAGAAAGAGAGATCCATACGTGAAATAAAAGAACTAACTTTATTGCTCTTGAATGGAAATTTACACTAAAATATAAATGACAGAATTTGTCTATTGTTTTCATACAAAACTTGGGATCCCTTTCTTAGTGGAGTCCTCCCTCCTTTTATAGGGTAAGGAGGGGTGGAAAACCTGAGAGGAAAAAAGGATTATAAGTGACAGCTGCTGAATATTGTTGTTTGTGCATTGTGAAATGCACATCTCACTAAACGATACGGTCCTTGGTGAGAGTTGGGCGTGCACCTAGAAGCTTAGAGTTGAAAACCTAAGAAGGGTTATGCAGCCAAAGTCTTGGGTCTAAAGTAATGACCCAGATGATCGTCTGGACCAATAGAACATTTGTTCCGAGTGTCACGTGGTGAGATCATGAAGTGGCAATTGAACCTTTGTGGCGGTGCTTGTCTCTCTTTTTCTTGGTCTCAATGTAAAGCCTTGAAACGAATAGTTGTCCTAGTGAGGCGCTTGTCTCGTGCCGCCATGCATGTATGCAAAATGTTGAAACCCTAATCACATGGCTTGGGGGATGTCTTTGTGATGTGGGACTAGCTCTATGAGATGATTGTCTCGTGAAACCCAGCCGACCGTTTGACCTGCTACGCAAGATGATGAAACCAAGGCCAAGGTGGTCATCTAGTACTAAGAATAGGATCTTTATAGGTGTCAGACGACTGTATGGAACCAGTGAGATGACCATCTGGCTGACTCAGATGGTCAAAATGATCTTTGGAGAAAATCTCTGCAATATTGGAGAAATTAGGTTAAGTGTTTGCATAAATAATCAAGAAGTGGGAAATTTACCATTTAGTCTAGAAATTACTGAAAGGCAAAAATATAAGGAATAATGACTAAGAAAAATATGAAAACAGTGAATGAATATGCATTCATCAAAATACCCCAGACTTGAATCTTTTCTTGTCCCAGGCAATTAAAATTACAAATAAATTCCAATTTATACTTCCAAAATGTCATCCTCACCTTAGTAACATCACTGCAGTCCTCACCTCCCATTTTTGGCAAAGTGACGCAATATCCTAGAACCACATATCATAAAGTTCTATATTCCCTATCAAAACAAATGTCAAATCTTGCTTTTAAAATGAGAAACAGTAGAAGAATAGGCTTCCTGTTACTATTGCTTTGACACTCTCAATTTCTAAATCTATTTTTCTGTAAGTTATTTGCACAAGAATAGGAACGACGGGTGTGAACAAAGAAAGAAGAAATAACACAAGATTTTTTTTATCCCTTCTCTATTAGACTCAAGATTTTGATTTTTTGGATTTGTGGGTACATTGGTCATAGGTTTTTCTTGTGTGCTTTTGCATCTTTTTGATGTCATGCCCCTTTGTGGGGTATGAAATTTATTTTTGGGAAGTGTGCCACCTAGGACTTGATTTTTTCCAGTGGTAATTCTTTTCTTATCTTTTTTAGAAAAAAAAGTAGAGGGAAGAAAAATATGTTCTCGTGCATTAATTTAATTTCTATTTAGAGTGTCATTTCTCAAGTTAGAATATTCCTATAAATCACATCATACAAGTTTCATAATAGGATAATCCATTATTTGATAATAGGGAAAATTTATGATTGGTTCTGATCAATTCCATATGATTTGCCATTCTGAGGAGTGATGTCATTAAGGGTCCTTGCTGTCATAAAAGTTTCAGACATGGCAATTTGTAATAGATTTTGCAAAAAGTTTCACTAAATTTAGGGGGGTATAATGATAGATGGATATTCTATGGCTGACTAGATAATGGCCATGAGAACCAAATGAAACTGAAAAATGATGGCCAACTAGATAATGGTCATAACTAAAGAAAATACATGCAAAAATGATGAAAAGGGAAAATAAAGAAAAATAAGGGAGAAGATAGGGGTGGAATAGAATCATATCACCCATCTCTACCTCAGACTTAGAATTTTTCTCGTCTCGAGCAAAACCTAAGTTACAGATTGAGGGAAGATAATCACTAAGGCAGTGGAAAATGTGAAGACGATGGAGGGTTGTAGTAGTAGTTTCCCCAATTGGTGGAGTTGGGGTTAGGGTAAGCCTGATGGGCCCCATACTCCTCATACTAAGGTCTGTTGGGATTGTAGTGGCCCTGATGCACATGCCATGACTCGTGGGAATGTTGCATCAGATACATGTGGTTAAGTTGATGACCTAGACATTGCTGCTCTCGATGAATCTCCTCCAACTGGTCGTGGATTTTGTAGAATCCATAAGGCTCCTCGAACCCTTCCTCATTGCCTCAGTGTCCGCTAGTATGGCGTCGTGAAGGTGGCAGTAGAGGACCGGTCTCATCACCATGTGCCTCCATGGATACACTCCTCCTATGGGTAGTAGGCTTAGGACATCATCTGGATCGTGATGCTCCTGGAGGGAATGTAGAATGTGGACCAGTAGGTCTGTCAGGTCAAAGACCAGATTTGTAGCCACAAATTGGGCATGTCGAGGAAGCTCTAGACCAAGGGTGATGCCTTTAAATGTCAAGTAAAAGACATTCCTGGTTTCCCCATAATGGATGAACTTGCAATCATTCGGATACATGAGGTCGAGAAGATGATGCACATTCTCCAATGGTGAAAAAGGAATGTCAGTGAAGCCTAAGAACTTAGCCACCATGGTAACAACATGGCCAATGCAGATCGAGGATCAAGTGTTGCAGGTAGCTTGATAGTTGAGATGAGAAATGACAGTGTTCCCCTAATTGAAAGGTTCCTCATTCATCAAACACCATAAGGTATATAAGTCACAGTGAGTAACTGCTCCTTGGGTACCTTCCTCATTAAAAGTAGTACACGTTAGGATACAATGGAGGTAGCGCACTTTAGGGTTGTTGATGTTGGATGCTTTTGCACTGCTGGGTATCTTGGGTGGGAGGCATGTGATGTATGCCTAAAACTTCTCCATGTTGTTGGATTCATGATAGTCATCATGACGGCAACTCATGCAGTGAGATAGCCAATCAAATTCACCTTCTTTGATGACAAAGGAGGTGAATTGGCAAGTAGAAATCTCCAAGTGTTCCCTAAAAATCCAAGTTTTATAGCTAGAATTTCTTTGGGAGTAGTGGTAGTGGGGAAAACTGGACATGAATTCAATTGTGAGATTACTATACAGTGGAAGAAGATGGTAGACAAAAGTAGCAATGTGGTTGTGTGGTAGAATCTTGGCAGCTGCCATTTTGATGCCCAGTGCCGTCAATGTAGGGCCACATGTCCATCTTGGGAGAGAAACACCAATTGAAGATAATCAAATGTATGTCTTGGAGTGCTCATCGCTAACAAATTGTACGTAGGCGCTAGGATGTGGGGTGATGTGAGGCGAATGAGGGGTGGTGGAATCAGGATCATGGTGTGGTTGGGACCATCCTCCTATGGTTTTTTTATGAGCCTCTCCACATCTTGAATATCCTGGAGCATCTCCTCGGCCATCTCAGGAGAATATTTTCCAGTAGGATCCCAAATTTGAACGCTTGGTGCAGAGTGGGATTGGAGAGATGGCTCATGCAAGGATGACATGGGGGACTTTCCTTTGTTCATCCTAATATGGTTGAACATGATTGTCAGCTACAAGAAGTAAGACGAGCGCCTGAGGAGAATGAGGCACTCGGATGGGAGGTTGGAACGACTGGATGGAACACCCAGACGACTGTCTGGGGACAGGTGCTGAGTGTATGCAAGCTATTTCTTGGGTGGTGCCCAATCACGAGTCGATCATCCCACAAGGCGGACGCTCGTCTGGAGTCAAAGATGGAAGAAAACCGAGGAACAAGGGCATGGCGGCAGAAATGGTAGTGGGGGAAGAAAAGGGATGAAGATTGCGTGAGATGACAGCTTTGTAGGAAAAACGGTCAGTTGGCAGTGGAGCTTCAATCATCGTGCACAACCAATTGGTGGGGAGGAATATGACGAGCCGTTGTTGCCGCTCGTCGGGGGGAAGCAGGGCGGATGTAGAGGAGAAGCAAGGTGGATGGCTGGCTTTGAGATAGTAGTTGTCTCTTTTGACGTGGGTGCTCAGACATAAGGGATAATGTGGAAGACAGTCGGTCGGGCTATTGTGGCGGTCGTACGGTGCGGCTCTGAAGCTAGGGGTCAGGGAGGAGACAAGTTGTTTTGGGTTTAAGATGTCTCCTTCCCAAACATTCGTTATATAGAACCCCGGGCACACAAGACAACCGTTCGGAGTATCCCAGACGATCGGTTGGGGTTGTTGGGTGGTCAGACAGTGAGCTAAATGAGCCACGAATTTTGAGATGATAGCAGGTTTTAATGCGCACTGAAGTGAGTGATACAATCAGCTCGTCTTCCCTAACGGTCAGTTGGTGTGTTGGACCCACCTTTCCATATTTCAAATTCCAAATGGCAGCCTTTTTTGGAGCGGTCTTTTGAGAGGCTAAGACGAGTGTCTTGCCTGCACCAGACGGTCAGTTGGCGGATGGAAGAAAGCTGGCTTTTAATGAACAAACCACCGGTTGGATTACCAACCACATTTTTTTGTTTTGAGCAAGAACTAAATTTGAAACACAAGTGTTAGCTAAGATAAATATAGAAAAAAGGTATAAATTAAATGATTGAGTTGCCTCCCAATAAGCGCCTAGTTTTATGTCGAAGGCCTGACATGGATGGATCGTGGAGCCATTTCAAGCTCAGGAGGGGAAGGTGGAAGTTTTTTTAGGGGAAGATCTTCAATTAAGGAGAGTTGATGGGTCTCATAAGATTACAAAATCCTCAGTGGTGATGTACTATTTAATATGATGTCCATTTACCTTAAATTCCCCTAAAACATTGTCCCAAATAAGAAAAGTGCCACTAGGGTAGGCACGCTTGACGAGGTAGGGCCCATACCATATAGATTTAAGTTTCCCAGGAAAATTCTTAATCTAGAGTTGTACATTAGAACTTGATCACCCTCCCTGATGTCCTTTCACCTAATATAACCATCATGCCATAGTTTGGTTTTGTTTTTGTAAATCCTAGAATTTTCATAGACAAACATTTGAATCTCATCTAATCTTACATTTCCAAAAGGAGTTTTCACCTGCAGTAGTTAAGTCAAAATTGAGAGTTTTAATGGCCCAATTAGATTTATGCTCTAATTCTATGGGTAGATGGCATGATTTCCTATAAATCAATTTAAAGGGAATGATGCCTATAGGAGTTTTATAGGTGGTCCTATATGCCCACAAGGCATCATTGAGTTTTAAAGATCAATCGCTCCTAGTGGGATTTACTATTTTCTCTAGGATAGACTTGATTTGCCTATTTAACACCTCAACCTGACGACTAGTATGAGGGTGATAAGGGGTGGCAACCTTGTGATGGACTCCATACCGTTTCAACAAGGACTCAAAACTCTTATCTAGGAAATGGGAATCTCCATTAGAAAATATGGTACGAGGTACCCCAAATCGAGGGAAAATGATATCTTTGAGGAGTTTCTTCATAGACTTGGAATCATATGTTTTGGTGGGGATGTATACAACCCATTTGGAAATATATTAAATAGCCACCAAGATATATTTGTACCAGCAAGAAGAAGGGAATGGGCCCATATAATCTACCCCCAACATGTTGAAAATTTCAATCTCCTACCAAGAAGTTATGGGCATTCGGTCTCTCTTATAAATGATGTCGCTTCTTTGACATTCATCACAAGCAAGGACAAAATGGTATGAATATTTGAATAGGATAGGCCTGAGAAAATTGGATTGTAATACCTTCCTAGCAGTTTTCTGAGAACTCATATGCCCTCCACTGGGGTCAGTGTGGCATTTCTCAAGTATGTCATGAGCCCCTTCCTAAGTAAAATGCATGCGATAAAGTCCATATAAACATAATCAAAAAAGATATGGTTCATCCCAATAGTATTGTTTTACATCATGCACAAATTCAGCCTTAAAATGTCCCTTATATTCGGGTTGCAATACACCTCCGGCTAGAAAATTTACATGATCTGCAAACCAGGGATATTGGGATTCCATCTTTAACAATTTACCATTGAGAAGGGAGTCATTTATGGGTATGCCATCATCATCAAAGAAATCAAGGCAACTAAGATGGTTAGCAAAAACATTTTTGCATCCCTTTTTGTCTATGATCTCTAGGTCAAATTCCTAAAGTAAAAGGACCCACCGAAGAAGGTGAGGTTTGGCATCATTTTTGCTCATCAAATACATAATGGCCACATGGTGTGTGTAAACAATGACTTTGGCACCTACCAAATACGAGCGATATTTGTCAAAATCATATATTATGGCTAACATTTCCTTTTCAATAGTTGTGTAATTCATTTGGGCTTCATCAAGAGTTTTGGATGCTTAGTAAATTACATGGTGATTTTTATCAACACGTTGTCCAAGAATAGCACCAATATCATAATCACACACATCACACATTACCACAAAAGGTATGAGTCAGGGGCCCTAATGATGGGAGTGGAAATGAGGGTATCCTTCAAACAAAGAAAATTGTTCATGCAAGATTGATAAACACAAAAGGAGTGTCTTTTTGAAGGAGATTAGTTAGGGTTTGGTGATCTTAGGAAAATCACAGATGAATCATACATAAAAACCCACATGCCCAAGGAAGGCACGAACATCCTTGATATAAGAAGGTGGTGGGAGTTTTGAGATGACCTCAATCTTGGATCTATCCACTTCAATGCTCTGATTTTGACCCTATGGCCAAAAACAATTCCTTCAGTCACCATAATGTGACAGTTTTCCCAATTGAGGATCAAGTGTGCTTCTTCACTTTTTTCCAAAACCAGAGATAAATGATGGAGACAAGATTAAAAACTATCTCCATAGATGGATAAATCGTACATAAAAACCTCCATCATAGTTTCGGTCAATCCAACAAAGATAGCAGACATTCACCACTAAAAGGTGGTTGGGGCATTGCACAACCCGAATGGCATTCTTCTTAATGCATAAGTCCCAAAAGGGCAAATGAAAGTCATTTTATCCTAGTCATCTGGATGAATGGGGATTTGATAGAACCCTAAATAGCCATCAAGATAGCAAAAATACTTTTGATGGGCAATGCACTCTGGTACACGATCCAGGAAGGGAAGGGGGAATGATGTTTCCTAGTGGCCTTATTTAGTTTCCTATAGTCAATACACATCATCCACCCTATGACAGTGTAAGTGGGAATAAGCTTATTATTGTCATTTTTCACGAATATGGTACCCCCTTTTTTGGGGACAACCTGAATTGGGCTAACCCAAGGGGAGTCGAAAATGCGGTAAATGATCCATGAAACAAAAATCTTAATAACTTCTATACGCACCACCTCTTTGATGTAGGGGTTCAGTTTCCTTTGTGGGTCTCTAGAAGGTTTGTACTCTTCTACCATAGGGATTTTATGCATGCAAATGGATTTATCTATTCCTGTCAAATCAGCCATCATATATCCTAAGGCAGATTTCCTATTCCTAAGTTCTATCATTAGCTTGGTTTCCTATTCATGGGTGAGATCAGAGTTAATGATAACAAGATAAAGCTTTTTCTCATCAAGGAGGGCATACTTAAGACCTTCAAGGAGGGGTTTCATGTCAGGTGCCTTGAAGGTTTTAGGTTTTTCATCCACATTGAAGATCATTTTTAGGTCTTCAAACTTCTCATCATGAATCTCCTTAAAGGTGTCGATATGATGTCTGAATTTCTCCAATTGAGCATCTTCAAATCCACAATTAATAGGGGCCACATGACAATTTTGGAGGGGATCTTCAACTAGTTACCATTCTTGTCTCAATTGTTGCATGTTCTCAATACAATCAAGAAGATAGACCTCTTTTGGAGGCTTATTCTGTGCATGCTTTCAATTACGCTAAACTTTAGTGTTTGTTTTCCTAGGTTCAAGAAAATGGTTTTGGCCTCAACATCAATCAAGAAACGAGTGGTGGCCAAAAGGGACGGCCAAATATTATGGGGTACCTTAAGTATTCCTTTATGTCCATGATGACAAAGTCACATGGCACACAAGCATCCTTCCCAACTCTTACATGTATGTATTCAATGATACCCATGGGTTTTTTGGGATGAGTCGTCTAATTGGATTGTCATGGCAGTGGGGAGCATGTCAACAAAACCTAGCCTCCTTCAAAGACTATAGGGAGTAATAGAAATACTCTCACCCAAGTCTGTGAGACCCTTCTTGCAAGCATTATCACCTAGGTAGAACCCAATCCCAAAGGATCCAAGGTCTTTGTTCTTTTAAGGCATCTTGCTTTGAATAATATTAGAGGTAGTCCTAGCAAGCATGACCATCTCATGCTCGTCGGTGTGGTACTTCCTGGTCAAAAGAGATTTCATATATTCGGACGAGGTCAGCATATTAGCTAAGGCATCAAGAAAGGGAATATCCACATGCAACTTTTTCATGGCTTCCCTAAATTTCACAAATAAATGTCAAGCCTAGTTTGCTTTATGTGGGCCTGGTAAGGTGGACGGAGTTTGTAAACGGGAATGTTTGTCTCCTCAATTTCCACAAGTGGGACCATAGGATATGGATGGGGACGACAGGGGTGGGTGAGGGTGGAGTTTCAATGATCATTATGTCATCATCCTCAAAGTCTAAGGGAACAACTATGGGTTTCTCTGGAGGATGAGTGTGAATCTTCCCCAGATGGGTGGAAACAACCTTTAGTTGTTTGGGATGTTTTGGGTTGTTCTTGGGTTGTCCAGCGAAGGTCCTTGTAGGTGGGTTTTGTTGGGAAAAAAGATGAGCGAACTGAGCATTGGTCGATTCTGATGCGCTATTATGAATATCTCTAAGGTTGAAATCCTATCTTGTGGCACAAGGGTGGGGACAATTTGTTCAGGTGGTGGTGGTTGATGAAGGTTTTGTTCTTTTTGTCCTTTGTAGGGTCCATGGTTTTGAAATTTTCCCCTAAAATTCCCTTGGTTCCCAAAATTCATTTGGTTCGTATTGTGTGGAAAATGGTGATGAACGATAGTTAGCTTGGGGTTGTGGGGGTCTTTATGGAGGGGGGAGTTGAAATGCGTTTCCAGCTTCTAAGGGGTTTCCATATTGAAACATGGGATGGTTTCTCGCTCTATTTGGATTGTAGTAAGCCTGACCTGGGATACTATGGATAGAGTTGAGGTCCTCTACTTGTTGACCAACATCATGTTGCATAGGGGTGTTTTGGAAATATTAACATTGGAGGGTAGCATGATCATACTCTTAGAATATCACACATAGAAATTTTGTAGTCCTCACCTGTTGAGGTTGTCTTTCATAAGCATTAAATGAGGATTCCAAGTGGTCATGTTTCAAAAAGATTAATTTAAGAGCTTTAGAAACAGTATGTACGTCTGGGTTTACCTCAGCCTTAGACATTTTTATGAACCCATCGGTTCCTCATCTAAACTGAGTTTCAGAATCTCTTTTAACTACCTCCCATGAGCTGCTTAGGTTTTGGAACATGAAATTTCCTCCATATGAGGAATCAAGAAATTTCTTGGTATCATCATCAACACCACGATAATATACCTCAATGAGTTGAGATTGTGATATGTCATGATGGGGGCAATGATAGAGGAGTTCCCAAAATCTCTCCCAAGCTTCTCCTAGGGTTTCTCCAGGGACCATTGAAAACAATAGGATTTATCCTTTGATCTCATTGGTGGAGGGGGAAAGTATTTATCCAAAAAAATTATTTGAAGTGTTTCCCAGGTGGAGACGGGGTTTCCACTCTCCATGGCATTATACACATTGTTCGCTTCCCCTGAAAGAGTGCATTTTGAGAAGGCTAGCCAAGGGAAACGTTTTGGTAGGGTGAGGGTGTATGAAATCTGGTCAAAATAGGGCTTGATGAGTTCTGTGAAATGTTGGAGGTGATCTTAACAACTTTTACCTTAGTTCCTAAAAAAAGGATTGGACTCAAGTAGGGTGATCCACTAAGTGTGGATTTCAAATTGAGGGGTGGTGATCGCAAGTGGCACGATTGGGTGTTTTGCATATTCGGTTTTTGGGGTGGAGAAATCTTTTAGATGTGCTCAAGTTGGCTTCTTCATCTGCATGTTCAACCATCATCAACTCTCTTTGAGTGGAAAGTGTCTGCTTAATCCTACAGGCAACCTCCTCTTCATCCATCGTAAGTCAGTTTTGTCGATTTAAGCGATGGAAAGTCCTTTCTGGCTCGGGATCAAAAACTGGTGGCATAAGATTGTTCGATGGGCGGTGCATGCACAGTTATACAGATATGTTCATTTGTAGAAAAAATGTATTGCTGGAATGGAAACTCAACAGAAAGAGGAGATAGTACTTATGTAATTGTAACACCCCTAACCTTGGTTATGAACTAACCCTAGGTGTTTTGCTTAAAATTATGACTAGAGGCTTGTGATTAACCTTTAATATGTCATTAAAGCTTTAAAAGAATCTATATTTTTCATTTCTGTCCCTTTTAAATAATGTTGTAGTATTGTTTTGTAATATAGGGACCTATGTGCAATTTACCCAATTAGAGGGGGTTTACTTGCAAATAGCACATGTTAATATGTTCCTTTGGTGTTGAGACATCATAAGAATGAATATGATGAAGTATGATGGATTTTCCAAGCTTGGGCATCAAGAGGCACATGTGGAGCAATCCTTGTGCTTAAAACCCTAGTTTTGGTGTAAAATGCAATTTACCCAAAGTATGGGGTGCAACTTGTAAAATACATCTTCTAGAGTATCGTTTATGATTCTAAAACATCATTTAGAGTAAAAATGATGAAGGGGGCGCTTCAATTGAATAACTAAATAAGATTGATAACCCTTGTATCTAGGTTATCAAGTTATACGTAATAAGACCCTTTTATATGAGGAACTTAGTAAGAAGTTGGCTTTCTCTACCTTTAGACCTTGGGTCTAAAATGAGTTTTTCTTAAGTATGAAAGGGAGAAACATGCCTTAGAAGGAAGGAAGGACCTAGATGTAAAAAGAAGGAAGTTAGATGTCCTTAAGATGAAAATGACCCTAAGATATATAAGATTGTTTCCTTTACAGCCAAAGGCAACGTTTCCTTTTCCCTTCACTTATCACCTTGCTTGGACCGACTAAGGCAGAGCTTAGGAGCAGAGGAAAACGACCAAGGAGGAGCTAGGTAAGCTTGGGTCACCCTTTTGCTCGAATTCATGGAGGAAAGTGGATTACAAGGTTGGTTTCATGGTTATTTTACTTAGTTTTTTCTTTCTAGCCAATATTTCCCAACCTTTTCTTAGATAATCACCTTTAGCTGACTTGTGGAGCTCAAGACACCATTAAAGGATAGAAGCTTGGAAGCTTGGAGCTCTAGGAACAACGTTTGAGGCGGATTTTATAACTCTAAACCTTTACTTTGTTATGCATGCTTTTATTCTTGCATATAATAGTTAGTTCTTCTTCTTCCCCATCTTTCCTTGCACTCTTGTAAGCTTTTCCGTGAAGAACAGACCTTGGTCTCAAGGTACGAGATGATGGGCATTAATACCTATGTTGGTCCTTATCTTACTTTACCAAATGACCTTGGACCATTTGGACCAAACGGTCTCAAGACCGTTTGGTAGGGTTGACCAAGGGAAGACCATTTGGAGGTCATCTGTACACATGTTCAATTAAACACCTACAAAGAATTGAAACCTAATTACAAACCAATCACAAGTTTAAGGCACCTAAACCCTCTAAACCCTAATTGGGTTCAATTGGTGTTTTCAATGACCAATTTTGGTGAACTTTGGGTTGAAGGGCCCAAACGGTCTCAAGACCGTTTGGGGGTTCACTCAAACGGTCTCAAGACCGTTTGGTGAAAACCCAAGACCGTTTGGAGGTCTAGGGTTAAGGTAATTTGATCAATTGAGGGTCCAATCACAATAGGTTGATGAATTGATGAAAAGTGTTGATTTGTAACCTAATTAGGCTCAACCCTTATCAAATCGACTTAGATTTTGATGAACCTATGGTCAAATGGTCTCAAGACTATTTGGAGGGTGTCTAAACAGTCTCAAGTCTGTTTGGACCAAGTTTGGGCCCAATTGAGTGACAATTGATGGGTTCAACTTCAATTTGATTCACATTTATGAATGTTGATGGTTGAGCGATTACAAACCCTAATTGAACCGGTTTCAACCCTAACTGATTAGCAATTAAGGGTCAATTGAGTGTCCTAATGATTAAGGATGACCCTAATGGACTCAATTGATAAGTGATTGGCAAGGATGTAGCCAATTGAAGGCTTCAACATAGCAAACCCTAATCGATTACAACCTTTGGATCACCTTTGAGGTCCATGCGGTTTTGAGCCCATTTGGACCAAACGGTCTCAAGACCGTTTGGTTCCAAATGGTCTCAAGACCCTTTGGGGCCAAACGGTCTCAAGACCCTTTGGGCTCAAACGATCTCAAGGTCGTTTGGATCCAATCGATCTCAAGGTCGTTTCATTTCAAATGGTTTCAAAGTCAACACATCCAAGCAACCAACGCATCCATGTGGTCTTGGTGACCATGCGTTCTTCGTGACCATGTGTTCTTGGAAGTCAAAGTGACCAAACAGTCAAAGCCCCCAAAGGGTTTCAAGACCGTTTGGAGGTTGAGGAGTGAAACTGTTTGGGGACTTCTAGGGCTGTTTTTGCTTAATCATTTGAAGGTGTAATTGGTCCAATGGTGGTCTAATCTAAACCCTAATGGTACCCTAAGACATTAAGGGGC
The DNA here is from genome assembly GCA_963693085.1 of Alisma plantago-aquatica. NCBI lineage: Eukaryota > Viridiplantae > Streptophyta > Magnoliopsida > Alismatales > Alismataceae > Alisma > Alisma plantago-aquatica. The sequence continues at coordinate 725,286,282 of OY856410.1, read as the reverse complement.
TAAGTGATTATTAGATTGAACCATGTGGTGACTAATGGTGTACATTACCAATGTGCCCTTGCAGGGTTCAAGTAGATGACACCTTGTTTAATCAAAACCCGAATGACATGATGAGTGGAGACTTAGCTTACGTTAATCAAAGAGGACTTGACCTAACCTAATCTAGAGTGATGTAATCACCATCTAGTAATGATAGGAGAGAGAAGGCTCCTAACATGAATAAGAATCAAGTAACATATCTTCAATATGTATGAATGTACATGATTAGGGTATGATCCATCAAGGAGAGATCATGAAAACCCTAATTATGATGATTAATGAATCTTAACCAAATTTGAGGACATCGATGATGATAATCTCATTCATGATGATGCTATGAGCTCAATAAAATATGAGTTGAATAGTAAACCCTAATTCTAGGGTAATAACATGTAATGTGAATAGTAAACCCTAATTTAGGGTGATGTTATAAATGGAGTAACTCTAGGTTATGCCCATGAGTGTGAAACCCTACTTACAAGTTGTAGCATGAAGTCTTTATACCTTGTAAGCTAAGAGGTTCAATAATCCCATATTACAGTGAATGAGTCCAAACCATAAAATTCAATGGTGATATGTTAAGCCTAGCACGGACGTGCTAAGGAGCACGACCGTGGTAGCTTTCCTTTGCACGAACGTGCAAGGAAGCACGACCGTGGTGTTTTACAAAGAAAATTGAAATGCTTTAGTATTGTGCTAATACTATGATATATGCATGTCTTCAATTATATTAAACATGCAGGTTCCTATCAAGAGGTAATCATAACCAGGTGAGGATTATGATGTCATAGTCCTTGAAAACATTTATGATATGTGAAGGATACATATATATTATTTCAATCAAGGTCATGTATTAGATGACTTGATGCTGATATATATCACTTGATAACAAGTATTATGATGATCTAAGGGTGTGACCACTCAAGTTCTTGAATCATAGTGATAAGATGATTGAGAATTAATATCCATCCAATAACTGATGAGAGTTGAGCTTGATAGGTTTACATTAAGAGGTGATAGATCCAGGTAAGGATTATAATGCTATTTGCATTAAATTTACTTCATATCTATACTTCATGTATAACTATATGTTATGTTAACTGGTAAGTGGTAACATATGAGCTTGATAGGTTGAATGAGCCATGAGTAGTATGCATTGTTGATAATCAAAGGTCATATTATTAAGATGATCAGATAAAATGAGATGTTACTTGGTGACAAATGTTTATGATTGGTTCAGGGGTTTGAACTCCCACATTCCTGAATCATAATGATAAGATGGCTAGTGATTGATATCCCAATATTAAAATATGAGATGTGATCTTAATAATAGAGTGTTACTAAGTGAAATTCTATTACAGGATAATCCTATGGAAGGCTTAATTGTAGACTAATGGTTATGAATGTAATTAACCATTGTACTACATAAATATTATTAGGTATAGTATCATGTGTACAAATCATACAGATATGTTATGGAGTTGAAATCCTAACACTTTATGAGAAAGAGTATGGCTAGAGGCCATGATATCCAAAGTAATAATGCCAGGCAATGGATATATGATCTAAGTCTGAAGGGAGTTAGTGTTGTGATAATGGTTTTATAATAAATAGATGTCATACATGTTCTTTTATTTCTTAAAAGATAAGTGACATGTGGATTCATCAATTTATAGTTGCATTGCTTTTAATAGGAAGAATAGTTTAATATGTTAAACATTGTTTTAACTACTCCCAAACATATATAACTTATTTGTGTACATTTATTCTCTTAAGATGCAATAATTATGTTTCTGGCAAAGAGTTATATCTCTTGCTGGGACAATTTTTATAATTGTCTCACCCCGTAGATTTCAACCTTTAGGTGGTTGTGGGCGAGGAGGCAGAAATCCTTCAATAGGTGAAGGGCAACATCAACAGTACCAGGGACAGCAGTGAAGTTTCAGGTGGAGACACTGGCTGCTATGTCATGTGTAGATGAAGTTAGAGTCCTATGTGTCGTCTATGTACTCTCAAGTCCTTGTAGTAATAGTTAGTGCTTTCGAGTTTTTGGTCCAGTCCCTAGAGATTTTGTATCTTGCCTTACAGAGATATACTGATGGATCAGTTGTAAATAACTTATCATGTTGCTTTATGAGAATGCTTTACCTTTAAAAGATCTCTTTGTAAAAAGTTTTAAATTTTTAGTGATTTCTGGTAATCCGCTGCTTAGTGAACGCTTTCACATTAGTTAATCTTGCTTTCTCGAAATAGACGTTACATTTAGTGGTATCAGATCTCTAGGTTTGTTGAGTCTACAGAGACATAGGACTAAGGTTGTAGAGTTTGCTCTAAGTGTTTTCCAAATTATCTGATAGTATCTTATACTCACATAGGAGAAGAAGAACTTGAAGATGTTTGGACCACAAGAAGAACATGTCGATGAGGGTAGTACCACTGCACTAGGAGGAGGTGCATGAGACCAGAATAGGGAGGGGCCTGTACCTGAACATCCCCAGACTGACCCAGCTGAGATAGAAAACCCATCTCTCCGTGCTTTATTTGATAGCGGCAGGCCCTCTTCACTGAAGCAGATAGGGTGCCACCATCTGCACCTAGAGCACCAGCCCATCAGGAAGGTTATGGAGTCGGCAAGACTTTCGATAGACTTCGTCGGGTGGGAGCCATAGACTATGCTGGTACATCTAACCCAACAGATGTTGATCTATGGTTGACAGAGCTAGAAAAGGCTTTCAGGATCCTTGATATTCCTGAAGCTGAAAAGGTAAAACATGCGGTATACCTCCTAAAAGGGAGTGCTGGTAATTGGTGGATGATAAAGGAAGATAAGAGACCAGGCGAAGAAATAGGATGGGAGGTATTCCGACGATAATTCGTCAATAGATACTTCCCTAAGACGTTTCTAGATGAGAAGATCTATCAATTTGAGAAGATCACACAAGGACAGATGAACGTTAGCGAATATGAAGCTAAGTTCATGGAGTTACTATGGTTTTGTCCACAGATGGCAGTTAGTGATGAAGAAAGAATTGAGCATTTTGAAAAAGGATTGAACGCTGAACTAGCCACTCCTGTGTCTGCTCTAGAGATCAGAGAAAGGTTTGCCACCTTTGTGGAGTCAGTAAGAAGGATAGAGAGGTCGGAAACCATGAAACAACAGACAAGTAGTAAGAAGATGTACACCTAGCCTCAAGAACAAAGGCTTGAAAGTTTTAAGAAGCCAAGATGTTCTACATCGACAGCAATATCAGAATTTCCTACCCAGACACAATGGGTGTCAAGTGGAAGTAGGGACCATAGTAGTATTCCAAGAAGACCCTCCGACATAGCATCATCATCGGTAACTGGATCGTATAAACACTTTGCACCCAGGGTCTGTTACCTATGTAGACAACTGAGACATCTGGCAAAGAATTGTCCAGATAGGAATATAATAATGACTCGACCCCAAGGACAGAGTCTGCAAGGTCCACAAGGGAGGCGCTGTAATAATAAAGGATGTGGACAAACGTCCCATACAGGTCATATGAAATAAGTTTTGTTTTAATATTACATATCAGGATTCTATGTGTTAAAAATATGGAAATTTGCTGCTTTTGAATTCATTGACTAAATCCTAGAAGGACACAAGGGAGATAAGAACTTATATCTTACTTAGTATTTAAAACAATTTATAATCTCCCTTAAATGTGTATTAAAAAGATGAGATATAGATGTGATACCGGAAGAATAATCTAGTATGGTAAATTCTATGTGTATAATGATAAAAAAATGAGGAATATGATGATAAGTAAATACATACTACCTAATCTCAATACTTATATACCCTGGCCAGGTATATGGTTATTGTAGATAAGGCAAGTATGAAACTCTTAGATTTTTATCTTTTTTATTACTCTGATCAGGTAATTATTCTGAAACAATCTAGAGAGTATAAGGAAAATTGAATGAGAAAAGCTAAGTGAAACTTCTAAATGAATATACTCAGTGAATACTTAGTGAACATACTTAGTGACCATACTTAGTGAATATACTCAGTGAACATACTCAGTGAATACTTAGTGAATATACTTAGTGAACATACTTAGTGAGCATACTTAGTGAATATACTCAGTGAACATACTCAGTGAATACTTAGTGAATATACTCAGTGAACATACTCAGTGAATACTTAGTGAATATACTCAGTGAACATACTCAGTGAATACTTAGTGAATATACTTAGTGAACATACTTAGTGAACATACTTAGTGAATATACTCAGTGAACATACTCAGTGGATACTTAGTGAACATACTTAGTCAACATAATTAGTGAATATACTCAGTGAACATACTCAGTGAATACTTAGTGAACATACTTAGTGAACATACTTAGTGAATATACACAGTGAACTTACTCAGTGAATACTTAGTGAACAAACTTAGTGAACATACTCAGTGAATTTCCTCAGTGAATACTTAGTGAACAAACTTAGTGAACATACTTAGTGAATATACTCGGTGAATTTCCTTAGTAAATACTTAGTAAGCATACTCAATGAACTCCTTCAATGAAAGCTTTTGAGACAATATACTTACTAAATTTACTTAGTGAAATCTTCCAAGACAAATTGTGTAGTAAACCTTCTGAGTGAATGTTTCCAAATTAATTGATTAGCAAACTTCCTTAGTAAACTGTTTCTAATAAATAAAGGATTGCTGAGTAAATTATCTGTGTTAAGGTATATATGTTCCTCTTTTGGTAAGCATTCTTGGGTGATACTAGAAGAATGTTCTTTTATGCTTTTTCCTTTCAAAAGTATGGACACCTTATGATAGGGGTTTATGCTTTACACAAACATAAACAATGATAAGAAGTAATTAACGAAAGGGACTTTGCGTGAATTAAAAATCCATAATATCATCATAATTTTTAGATAATATAGGGAAACTTGAGGGCCTTACTAATGAATAATCTGTTCCTCCTTTCCCTGGGATTTCGGGGACGAAATCCTTGTTAGGGGTTTATAATTTGTAACACCCCTGACCTTGGTTATGAACTAAACATAGGTGTTTTGCTTAAAATTATGACTAGAGGCTTGTGGTTAACCTTTAATATGTCATTAAAGCTTTAAAAGAATCTATATTTTCATTTCTGTCCCTTTTAAACAATGTTGTAGTATTGTTTTGTAATATAGGGACCTATGTGCAATTTACCCAATTAGAGGGGGTTGACTTGCAAATAGCACATGTTAATATGTTCCTTTGGTGTTGAGACATCATAAGAATGAATATGATGAAGTATGATGGATTTCCCAAGCTTGGGCATCAAGAGGCACTTGTGGAGCAATCCTTATGCTTAAAACCCTAGTTTGGGTGTAAAATGCAATTTACCCAAAGTATGGGGTGCAACTTGTAAAATACATGTTCAAGAGTATCTTGTATGACTCTAAACATCATTTAGAGTAAAAATGATGAAGGGGGCGCTTCAATTGAATAACTAAATAAGATTGATAACCCTTGTATCTAGATTATCAAGTTATAAGTAATAAGACCCTTTTATATGAGCAACTTAGTAAGAAGTTGGCTTTCTCTACCTTTAGACCTTGGGTCTAAAATGAGTTTTTCTTAAGTATGAAAGGGATAAACGTGCCTTAGAAGGAAGGAAGGACCTAGATGTAAAAAGAAGGAAGTTAGATGTCCTTAAGATGAAAATGACCCTAAGATATATAAGCTTATTTCCTTTACAACCAAAGGCAAAGTTTCCTTTTCCCTTCACTTATCACCTTGCTTGAACCGACTAAGGCAGAGCTTAGGAGTAGAGGAAAACGACCAAGGAGGAGCTAGGTAAGCTTGGGTCACCCTTTTGCTCAAATTCATGGAGGAAACTGGATTACAAGGTTGGTTTCATGGTTATCTTACTTAGTTTTTCTTTCTAGCCAATCTTTCCCAACCTTTTCTTGGAGAATCACCTTTGGCCAAATTGTGGAGCTCAAGACGCCATTAAAGGATAGAAGCTTGGAAGCTTGGAGCTCTAGGAACAATGTTTGAGGCGAGTTTTATAACTCTAAACCTTTACTTTGTTATGCATGCTTTTATTCTTGCATATAATAGTTAGTTCTTTTTCTTCCCCATCTTTCTTTGCACTCTTGCAAGCTTTTCCGTGAAGAACAGACCTTGGTCTCAAGGTAGGAGATGATGGGCATTAATACCTATGTTGGTCCTTATCTTACTTTACCAAACGACCTTGGACCATTTGGACCAAACAGTCTCAAGACCTTTTGGGGCCAAACAGTCTCAGGACCGTTTGGGGCCAAACGGTCTCAAGACACTTTGGTAGGGTTGACCAAGGGAAGATTGTTTGGAGGTCTGTTGTACACATGTTAATTTAAACACCTACAAATAATTGAAACCTAATTGCACACCAATCACAAGTTGAAGGCACCTAAACCCTCTAAACCCTAATCGAGTTCAATTGGTGTTTTCAATGACCAGTTTTGGTGAACTTTGGGTTGAAGGGCCCAAACGGTCTCAAGACCGTTTGGGGGTTCACTCAAACGGTCTCAAGACCGTTTGGTGACAATCCAAGACCGTTTGAAGGTCTAGAGTTAAGGTAATTTGATCAATTGAGGGTCCAATCACAATAGGTTGATGAATTGATGAAAAGTGTTGATTTGTAACCTGATTAGGGCTCAACCCTTATCAAATCGACTTAGATTTTGATGAACCTTTGGGAAAACGGTCTCAAGACCGTTTGGAGAGTGTCTAAACGGTCTCAAGACCGTTTGGACCAATTTTGGGCCCAATTGAGTGCCAATTGATGGGTTCAACTTCAATTTGATTCACATTGATGAATGTTGATGGTTGAGCAATTACAAACCCTAAATGAACCGGTTTCAACCCTAATTGATTAGCAATTAAGGGTCAATTGAGTGTCCTAATGATTAAGGATGACCCTAATTGTCTTTTATCAATAAGTGATTAGCAAGGATGTGGCCAATTGAAGGCTTTAACATAGCAAACCCTAATCGATTACAACCTTTGGATCACCTTTGAGGTCCATGCGGTTTTGAGCCCATTTGGACCAAACGGTCTCAAGACCGTTTGGATCCAAATAGTCTCAAGACCCTTTGGGGCCAAATGGTCTCAAGAGCGTTTGGGGCCAAACAGTCTCAAGACCGTTTGGGCTCAAACGATCTCAAGGTCATTTGGATCCAATCGATCTCAAGGTCGTTTCTTTTCAAACGGTTTCAAAGTCAACACATCCAAACGGTCAACGCATCCATGTGGTCTTGGTGACCATGCGGTCTTGGTGACCATGCGGTCTTGGAAGTCAAAGTGCCCAAACAATCAACGCCCCCAAACAGCTTCAAGACCGTTTGGAGGTTGAGGGGTGAAACCGTTTGGGGACTTTTAGGGCTTTTTTTGCTTAATCATTTGAAGGTGTAATTGGTCCAATGGTGGTCTAATCTAAACCCTAATGGTACCCTAAGACATTAAGTGGCTAAGTGATTATTAGATTGAACCATGTGGTGACTAATGGTGTACATTACCAATGTGCCCTTGAAGGGTTCAAGTAGATGACACCTTGTTTAATCAAAACCCTAATGACATGATGAGTGGAGACTTAGCTTACGTTAATCAAAGAGGACTTGACCTAACCTAATCTAGAGTGATGTAATCACCATCTAGTAATGAGAGGACAGAGAAGGTTCCTAACATGAATAAGAATCAAGTAACATATCTTCAATATGTATGAATGTACATGATTAGGGTATGATCCATCAAGGGGAGATCATGAAAACCCTAATTATGATGATTAATGAATCTTAACCTAATTTGAGGACATCAATGATGATAATTTCATACATGATGGTGCTATGAGCTCAATAAACTATGAGGTGAATAGTAAACCCTAATTCTAAGGTAATAACATGTAATGTGAATAGTAAACCCTAATTTAGGGTGATGTTATAAATGGAGTAACTCTAGGTTATGCCCATGAGTGTGAAACCCTACTTACAAGTTGTAGCATGAAGTCTTTATACCTTGTAAGCTAAGAGGTTCAATAATCCCATATTAAAGTGAATAAGTCCAAACCCTAAAATTCAATGGTGATATGTTAAGCCTAACACGCCCGTAATAAGGAGCACGGCCGTGGTAGATTTCCTTTGCACGACCGTGCAAGGAAGCACGACTGTGGTGTTTTACAAAGAAAATTGAAATGCTTTAGTATTGTGATAATACTATGATATATGCATGTCTTCAATTATATTAAACATGCATGTTCCTATCAAGAGGTAATCATAACCGGGTGAGGATTATGAAGTCATATTCCTTGAAAACATTTATGATATGTGAAGGATACATATATATTATTTCAATCAAGGTCATGTATTAGATGACTTGATGATGGTATATGTCACTTGATAACAAGTATTATGATGATCTAAGGGTGTGACCACTCAAGCTCTTGAATCATAGTGATAAGATGATTGAGAATTAATATCCATCCAATAACTGATGAGAGTTGAGCTTGATAGGTTTTCATTAAGAGGTGATCAGATCCAGGTAAGGATTATAATGCTATTTGCATTAAAATTACTTCATATTTATACTTCATGTATAACTATATGTTATCTTATATGGTAAGTGGTAACATATGACCTTGATAGGTTGAATGAGCCATGAGTAGTATGCATTGTTGATAATCAAAGGTCATATTATTAAGATGACCAGATAAAATGAGATGTTACTTGGTGACAAATGTTTATGATTGGTTCAGGGGTTTGAACTCCCACATTCCTGAATCATAATGATAACATGGTTAGTGATTGATATCCCAATATTAAAATATGAGATGTGATCTTAATAACAGAGTGTTACTAAGTAATATTCTATTACAGGATAATCCTATGGAAGGCTTAACTACAGACTAATGGGTTATGAATGTAATTAACCCTTGTACTACATAAGTATTGTTAGGTATAGTATCATGTGTACAAATCATGCATATATGTTGTGGAGTTGAAATCCTAACACTTTATGAGAAAGAGTATGGCTAGAGGCCATGATTTCCCCAGTAATAATGCCAGGCAATGGATATATGATCTAAGTCTGAAAAGAGTTAGTGTTGTGATAATGGTTTTATAATAAATAGATGTCATACATGTTCTTTTATTTCTTAAAAGATAAGTGACATGTGGATTTATCAATTTATATATGCATTGCTTTTAATAGGAAGAATAGTTTAATATGTTAAACATTGTTTTAACTACTCCCAAACATATATAACTTCTTTGTGTACATTTATTCTCTTAAGCTTCAATAATTATGTTTCTGGTGAAGAGTTATATCTCTCGCTGGGACAATTTTTATAATTGTCTCACCCCATAGATTTCAACCTATAGGTGGTCATGGGCGAGGAGGCAAAAATCCTTCAATAGGTGAAGGACATCATCAATAGTACCAGGGACATCAGTGAAGTTTCAGGTGGAGACACTGACTGCTATGTCATGTGTAGATGAAGTTAGAGTCCTATGTGTCGTCTCTGTACTCTCAGGTCCTCAGAGTAATAGTTAGTGCTTTCGCGTTTTTGGTCCAGTCCCTAGAGATTTTGTATCTTGCCTTACAGAGATATACTAATGGATCAGTTGTAAATAACTTATCATGTTGCTTTATGAGAATGCTTTACCTTTAAAAGATCTCTTCATAAAAAGTTTTAAATTTTTAGTGATTTCTAGTAATCCGCTGCTTAGTGAACGCTTCTGCATTAGTTAATCTTGCTTTCTCGAAATAGACGTTACAGTAATGTTACTCAGAAGGCATGGAAAAGTTTTTCAAAAATTTCCAGGGTTCGAGAAGACGATCCGTTGTCCCCAGTAATGGTGCCAAAATAAATGTGTGTCGAAAAGCACACCGATTCACTAGAAAATTTATCCTAGAGTACAATCCTTTTTTTTACTTTCAGGTTATTAGTCTATTTCTTTTTGGTCTTTTTGGAAGATTGATAGAAAATAAAGTATGATTTGAGGGGTTTGATTAAACTAATGCAAGAAAGTAAAATGCAAGAAGAATAAAAGATTACACTAATGCAAAGGAAGAAAAAGATTATTCTAAGACAAAAGAGAGTAAAAGAAGAAATTTTTTAGCACACAAGATTATCTAAACAAAGGTAAAGTGCTAAAATTTAATACGTGAATTGAAAGTAAACGTTAAAGAACGGTTTGAAATCAAGAGGAAGGTATTGAGAGTTAGGGGTTTCACCACCTTAGTCCTTGTGAGAACAAGATTGAGCGATACATGATGAACAAGACAGAAGTAGGTGTGCAATTTATTTATAAACAAAATGCAAAAGAGGAACTCCACGTGAACCTATTGGTCCTGGTGTTCACATATCCTTGTTCTCCATCCTAAAAAGGATTTTTCCACAGTCACATCCAAACCCTTGTGAAATTGGTTTAGGAGTTATAAATCCCGATTTCCACGGTCCCATACTCCAGGATCAACAAGTGATAAAAACGATTAATTATGTCGTTAATTATGTGATTTCTAAACCAAAAACATCCATCTAAACAGTCGTGTAAAGGATCGATCCGATTAACACATGACTAAGGGGCTATTCCCCTCACCCCGATAAGAAAACTACTCAATGCTCATAGTGAGGATAGGAGAAACAAAGAAGGAAAGCAAGAGAGCCATAGACCACAATTTTGAATCTCTGTAGAGTCCAAGGTGGTGACGATTAAATGGCTTGTTTGCTTTCTTTCCTGCTCCAGGAAGAACAAGCGAGAAGAAGAAGAACCAGAGAAAAAGAATGTGAAATAAAAGAACTAACTTTATTGCTCTTGAATGGAAATTTACACTAAAATGAGGACAATGGAATTTCTATATTGATTTCATACAAAACTTGAGACCCTTTTCTTAGTGGAGTCCCTGCTCCTTTTATAGGGGAAGGAAGGGTGGAAACCCTGAGAGGGGGAAAGAGAAATAGAAGTGACGGCTGCTGAATATTGTTGTATGCTCACTGCAATATGCTTGTCTTGCTAGATGAGACGGTCGTTTGGTGAGGGATGGGTGTGCATATAGATGTTTCGGGTTGAAACCCCAAGATTGGTTATGCGGTTGAAGTGTAGGGTCTGAACTAATGAATGAGATGACCATTTGGAAGAGTGGAACACCCATTCTAAGTGTCACGTGGTGAGATCTTGAAGTGGCAGTTGAACCTTGGTGGCGTCGCCCGTCTCGCATTTTCTTGGTCTCGAAGTAAAGCCTTAAAATGAACGGTTGGCCTAGTGAGGCGCTCGTCTCACACCGCCATGCATGTATACAGAACATTAAAATCCTAATCACGTGGCTGGGATGTTGGCTTTGTGATGAAGGACTAGCTCCATGAGAAAACTGTCTTGCAAAACCCAAACGACCGTTTGACGTGCTACGCAAGCTGATGAAATCAAGTCCAAGGTGTCCGTCTGGTACTAAGACGAGGATCTTCATAGGTATCATACGAACTTCTAGGACCCATAAGACAACTATATCGCCGACTCAGATGGTCAAAATGAATCTTTGGAGAAAATCTCGGCAATATTGAAGAAATTAGGTTAAGTTTTTGCATAAATAATCCAAAAGCGGAAAATTTACAATTTAGTCCCGAAATTACTAAAAAGGAGAAAATCTAAGGAAAATGACTAAGAAAAAGAAGAAAAATAATGAATGGATATGCATTCATCAATGTACCCCAGACTTGAATCTTTGCTCGTCCTGAGCAATTGAAATTACTAAATTCCAATTTATACTCCCAAAATGTCATCCTCACCTTAGTAACATCACTATAGTCCTCACCTCCAATTTTTGGCCAAGTGACCCAATATCCTAGAACCACATAATCTATCATGAACTTCTTGGTTCTTCTTACAACTATGGAAGCGCCCGAGGGAAGGGGGTGATGTCCCCATTGTTTTCCCGATTCTAACCCACTTTTCCCATTTTGTTTGTTTTTTCTACTAAGCGCAAAAAGGCCTTTTTGCCCTTGATCTATTTCCTCTTGGCAAGCCTTTTTGGACATTGATCGAGCCAGCTAGCGATCAATAATAAGGCCACCTCAATGAGCAATCATTGCTCATGTGGATTTGAATTTTGTGTAAATGATAAATCTAATTTTGTGATTGGATAGAAATTCTAAAATTCTAAAATTTCTCTTTATTTATCTAAACATTACACAAAAATATGCTTTAGAGTCTATAAAACATTCATAATTTTGGACTCGATATCTGACTTAATACTCAAATTAAGGTATGATTGTATTCCCTATTTTTCTATATTGAGCAGTTAACCCAAATTATCTCTCTCTTGATAGCCTACACAATTTCTCTCTTTTGAGAATTTATTCATGTGAAATATTCTACTTGATTCTAATCTTATGATCATCCTACTTTGTTGGACATTCTTTTGACTCTGACTTGTACTTATTTTCTTGATAAAACCCTAATTTTGCCCGCTTATGTGGTTGATGTTTATATTGTCCATTTTTGTGGTGAAATTTTTATTTATTTTATAAAAGATTGAAATGTATACTTGCATATACATTATGCATGCTCTTTGATTCAATATCCCTAGAGTAGTGTAAGTACTTTAGTTTTTGGGTTGTGTGCAGATATTATATTTTCAGGATGGAGGTTGTGTGCCCCATACATTGGTTATATGCCCACTTTTACATATATTGGGGAGTTTGGCAGTGCATCATTCCCTATCAGGTTACAAGGTTGTGAGTCTTGGCCACCATTGTTATTTATATTGTTCTAGTTCTATGTTAATCTTACATGCATGTAGGTTGATATTCTTGTGATGGGTTTTGTGACCCAAGATTTAGATGTGCTTGTGTGGCACAACTTTTATGTTGGTTTAATGGAAACTATTCCTCTCGTTATTTGTCTTTTGAAATTCATGTTCTTTTGTTCCCATTTAAGAAGTCCTTTCTTTCTCTATGGGAAGCCTTGTTTATTTAAAATCTTTCATTCTTTATATTGCTCAATACTCGCTTTAATATGCACATACCAGTGTTTTGTTGATTCATCTACTTTTTATCCTCTTGTTGGGGTACACTTCCAACCCCGGGTATAGGTCAAGGTGAGGTTAACCAAGTTGGACCAAGACATCATCAAGTGTAATTGAAGTTTTTAGAGGTAGTTTTGAGGTAGTTAGATGATCTTCTGTTGATCCTATGATTAGTTTTTTTTGGTCGGTCAAAAAGCGTGTTACTATTAATACCAAAAAACTTTGGGCACTAAGTACCCCATTACATCGACGAGAGCTATAAAGCTCAGACAAGGATCAAAATCCCCATGCAGGGGACATACAAGATAACTAGGTAAACACAAAAACTAAGAAAACCAAACAAATTAAATAAGCTAGGTCCCAGCTATCCAGCCAGAAGATGACTACGCATGATACTATTACATGCAATTAGCATACCCACAAATATAAATAGCAATATGACATAGAACAACCACTAGCAGTCCAGCCCAGAGCTAGATAAGAAGTTTCTGATCTTCTCAACTATCCAACTGTAGGTTTCTAATGGGTGACACCAAAGAAAAGGAACCCCTAGCACAGAACAGCATAAGTTGAACAAACCACAAGAGAAGCAAGAGCCAGCACATTTTAAACAACGAAGAGTGATAATATCAAGTTTAGTTTAGTTTTCATGTGATCCACCCTTCATGATGAAGGATAGTGATAATATCAAGCATTGTAATAGTTATTTTTTTATTTCTCTGCTACATTAATTACTTAAAACATACTTTTACAAAAGATGGATTTTCATTCCTTTGTGAGAATGTTAGTGTTGTGTATGGCATATGGAATGTTCCCTTTTATTTGATTTAGTAGCGAGTGGATCCCCTCTCTGGTCCCACTCCTTACATCTATCTAGGGACTCTATGTCATGTATTTTATAGTTCATACACTGCTACAGAAACAGCGTTCCACGTCACTTTTCGGGGTGTCGCTTATTTAAAGAAATCGACACTGATCAAACATTACACGTCGGCTATTAAGGAAAACCGATGTCCATATTTGAAGACCATCTAGACACGGGTATCACTTTTTATTCAGCGTCGGATGAAGAATAGAAACCGACACCTAAAATAGCCCGCAAAATCCAATTTTTTCGAGCAAAAAAATTGCCCCCAAAGTGCAACATACAACGTCAGTGTTTTACCTAATAACCGACGCCTAAAGAAGATAAAAACTGCACATGAATTTTACCACATGGGTGTCGGTTGTCATGGGATATCCTCCGCTGATAAGGGTTCGCGTGCTCTCCCCGGCAAAAATTTTAGGGTAAATTGACATTGATTTTATTGGGATAACCGATGCTTAATAATATAGTTGTCGGTTGTTATAGATAACTGATGTCGTTTAGTAACTTAATAGCCCCCGCACAGAGTACTCTTCCCCTTTCTTCCGTTTCATCAATCGAATTTTGCTAGCTACACGACCCCTGCTGCGTCGCCGCCGCCGGCCCCTGCCTCCGCGTCGCCTGCTACTGAAACTGCTGCTCGCCGCCGCCTGCTGCTGCTTCTCTAGATCTGCTTTTCGTCGACACCGGCCCTTTCCTTCGTTCTATGCTCGGTTCCCTTCTCCCACCGTTGGTGTGCTCTGCGCCCTAGCTTCTCGTTCCATTGGTGTGCTCAGCGCCCTTCTCCTCACACAGCCGCCTCCGTTTCCATGCTCCAACCAATAGTTGGCCCTCCTCTTCTTGTTCCAGTAGCCTGCTCTTCTTCTTTCTTCTCCCTCCTTTATCAACAGCAAGCACGGCCGTGTGGACAGGCACGGCCGTGGAGACCACACGGCCATGCTTCCCAGCACGGCCGTGTGGTCGGCCAATACAGCCACGATCCTGCCAGCCCACACGACCGTGCTTGCTGTTGGTAAGAGGGAGAAGGAAGAAGAAGAGGGTATATATTCAAATGAAATCAATTATGAATTTATGATGAAATCAATTATGAATTTGTGATGAAATCAATTATGAATTTGTGATGAAATCAATTATATGATGAAATCAATTATGATCAAATTAATTATGTTCAATTATACGATGAAATCAATTAATATGTTCAAATCAATTATGTTCAATTATATGATGAAATCCATTATGTTCAAATCTTGTGATGAAATCAATTATGATGAAATCAATTGTGATGAAACCCTAACATCTACATGAATCCCTATTGCATGATGAAACCCTAACATGGACACACTCTATATGATACCTAAAATTGTGATGAAACCCTAACATCAATTGTGATGAAACTAGCATTGCGTGTATTGGAATGACAACATACATGTATTTGTTGGCCTAGAAAGCCGTCTAAGATTTATTCATTAGGTGTAAATCTTGGATAGTCCCCGGTTTGGGACTGTTCTTGAACACCTAATCTCACTTAGGATGTAAGTGTATAATGTGTATTGGGTTTTCAAGAAAATTTCGGTAGCATTTCCCTGTTTGTTCTCTAAGTACATATGTACTTGGAGAACAACGGGGAAATGCTGCCGAAATTTTCTTGTAAACCCAATATGCATTATACACTTACTAGTGATATTAGGTGTTCAAGGATGGGATATGTGGTACATGTACATTTATTATATATAAGACTGACATCACATGTATTTGTTAACCCTAGACCCTAATCTTGTCCTAATATATACTTGTTTTCTCTTTGATCTAGAATGGATAGATCATGGATGTCCATTCGCAATCGTTGCACCCCAGAGTTTATATCTGGTCTTGATCAGTTTATTAGATTTGTCGAGGAACATAGGAAACAACCGGGAGATAGGTACTAGTAGGCATTACGGTAACAACTTGAAAGTCAGCACTAGTGATAAAATCAAAAGACATGTCATGTGCAACGGGATTGTACAAGGCTATACAGAATGGCACTGGTATGGAGAGATTTCAAACCCAAAACCAGTGGATGTCGATAGCAGTGCTTGGATGGAAGAAGAAATAGTTTCTAATGACGTAGATGTGAACGAACCAGTTCCAGTAGACATCATTGATGCAATGTTGGATAGTTATAGGGTAGAGCACACCGATCCACCTCCCATCTTTAGAAACATCGTGCATGATGCTGAGATACCATTATATACAGGTTGTACTAAGTTTACAAAGCTTAGTGATGTGTTGAGATTGCATAAGTTGAATGCTAACCATAGATGGAGCGACAAAAGCTTCACTTCATTGTTGACTTTGTTGAAAGAAATGCTTCCTAAAGGAAACGAGCTGCCAATCTCAACATATCGGGTAAAGAAATTGTTATGCCTAATGGGAATGGAGGCCAAGAAGATACACACATGCCCAAATGATTATGTATTATTTCAAAATGACTATGTGGATTTGAAAGATTGTTCAAAATGTGGTGCGTCACGGTATAAATTGATGCCTTCAGGGGAGTCCAATATTGGTTATCCTGTCAAGGTGATGTGGTATCTACCTATAATATCATAGTTTCAATGCTTGTTTGCAAATCCGATAGATGCAAATAATTTGAGGTGGCATGCAGATGTTAAGAAAAATAATGATGGGATCTTACGACATGCGGCTGATTCCCCACAATGGAAGAAGATTGATCTATTGTACCCCAAATTTGGGAAAGAAGATAGGAATCTTAGACTTGGGCTTTGTACAGATGGGATGAATCTGTACGGGGCATTGAGAAGCCAACATAGCACTTGGCCAGTCGTGCTTGTTATATACAATCTTCCTCCCTGACTGTGTATAAAAAATAAGTATGTTATGTTGTCGTTGTTGATATCGGGCCCTAAACAACCTGGAAATGATATCGATGTTTATCTTGAACCTCTGGTTGATGACTTAAATAAACTCTGTGGTGAAGGTGTGATGACCTATGATGCTTCACGAAGAGAGACATTTTGTTTGCATGCTATGTTGTTTTGCACTATTAATGACTTTCCAGCATACGTGAATTTGTCTGGATATAGTGTCAAAGGAGCTAAAGTGTGTCCAATATGTGAAGAGAACATTGAAGACTAAAACAAGGTGGCAAGATTGTATATCTTGGTCATCGAAGGTTTCTTTCAAAATTCCATCCATATCATAGGAAGTGCAAAGCATTTAATGCATGGAATGAGGAACGGAGTGCACCTAAACCTATACCAGGGGATGTTGTTTATGAAAGAGTAAAAGACATTGTTAATGAATTTAGTAAGAGATCACAATGTACTATGGCCACACGGAGTGACAATTCTTCATTCAAGAAGAAGTCAATATTTTGGGATCTTCCATTATTGGAGTTCTTTGACAGTCAGACATTGTGTCGATGTCATGCACGTTGAGAAAAATGTATGTGATAGCATCATTGGTATTTTGTTGGATATAACAGGTAAGACTAAAGATGGGATAAAATCCAGATTGGACCAACGTGAAATGGGAATAAGGTCATAATTAACAGAATTACATGAAATGGGTAATAAAAGAACATACTTACCTCCCTCTTGTTACACATTGTCTAGAAAGGATAAGAAAGTTTTTTGTGAATTCTTGGCAAATGTTAAGGTGCCACAGGGTTACTCATCCAACATCTGTAGATTGGTATCAATGAAAGATCTGAAGTTCATAGGTCTAAAATCTCATGATTGTCACACTCTAATGCAACAAATATTTCTTGTGGTAATTCGATCGATATTGCCGAAGCATGTAAGGTTTGCAACCACCAGATTTTGTTTCTTTTTTAATAGTCTATGCAACAAAGTTATTGACCCAGATACTCTCGATAATTTGCAAAGAGAAGTGGTTGTTACCCTATGTCAACTTGAGATGTATTTCCCTCCTTCGTTCTTTGATATCATGGTACATCTGTTTGTCCACTTGACTAGGGAAGTGAAAATGTTGGGACCAATTTTCTTGCATTGGATGTATCCCTTTTAACGACACATGAGCATTTTTAAAGGTGATGTTCAAAACTGTTATCGGCCTGAAGGGAGTATTATTGAGGGTTATGTGGCGAGAGAGGTTATGGATTTTTTCAATGACTTTTTGAGTGGTAATGACACTCCCATTAATGACAAGAATATTGAGGAGGGCAAATGAATTTTGGGATTATGGGTGGAAGTAATCTGCCGTGAGCAGTTCGAATAAGGTCACTAATATATTTTACACAACATGGACGAAATGAGTGTTTATATCGAGGAAGATACCAATTTCATCAAGAGACAACATCCTCGAGCTAGTTCAATGTGGCTTACTAGAGAGCATAACAAGACTTCTACTAAGTGGTTTGAAGATAAAGTCTTACATCAATTATCTCAAACACCAAATGATATTACGGAAACTATCAAATGCCTCTCCTTTAAACCAAAATTGAGTGTTATGTCTTATGAAGGGTTTGACATTAATGGGTTCACATATTACACAAAGTGCCAAGATGATAAGAGTGTCGTCCAAAATAGTGGGGTCACCCTTCAAGCGTCTACTATGTATTTTGCAAGTGCAAAGGATAAGAGTCCATGTGAAGCTAAAATGTCATATTACGGTGTCATTGAAGACATATGGGAGTTTGACTACATAGATTTCAGAATTCTGCTCTTAAAATGTAATTGGGTTGATAACACCAAAGGAGTTATAGTGGATGAATTGGGTTTCACTTTAGTGAACATTGAAAAGATTGGCGAGAAGGGTGAACCATTCATATTGGCATCACAGGAAAAATAAGTATTTTATATCGATGATCCTGCAAATGATAAATGGTCGGTTGTTCTTCATGGTAAAAGATAGTTCATTGAAGATCCAATAGATGAAGAAGAGTAATGTGATAAGTATGATGACTCCAGTCCATTCTCAGTTGGGTCTCCAACTCCACAAAATATTGAGGATAATGATGACTTATATGTGTGCGGAGATCACAATGAAGGATTGTTAATTATTAAATTATCACAATTTTAGAGGCATGCATGTTTATATTTTTTTATATGTTTCATTTTTCAATGTTTCATTTTTAAATGTGCACTATATAAAATGCTAAATGTTTTCTTTTTTAATGACATTTTCAGATACATGGCTGACCATGGGCATAATCGTGATGTCCATGATGAGCATGATGTCCATAATGAGGATGATGTCCATGATGAGAATGGCGAGGATATCAATGTAAGTTTTAAAAACATATCCTATATTTCTATAGAAATTCATTATCTTCTAGTTATGTCATATATCCTATATTTCTATATTGGGCTAATTCAGTGTGTTTATTTTGTCAAATTTTAGGTTGATGATGCACATGTACCCTCTGAAGAACTGGAGGCACTTGATGTGCATCACCAAAAACTTAACAAGAAAAGGGGCATCACTCTGCTGAAGAAGTTAATAGCGCTAAGTGGAAGTGGATCCAAATTGGTTGTGGAGTTTGATAATGCAGGAAATGCAATTGGAGTGAACCGCAATAATTTTGTAAACTATCTTGGGTGTGTCACTCGAAGCCATTATGGTGTTAAGTATGATAATTGGCATAAAGCTCCTCACGCAAAGAAAGACATGATGTGGAAGGATTTATGTGTGAGTTATTATTATTTGCAATTCTATTTTGTAGATTACAAATTCTATTATTTGCAATTCTATTTTTGCATAGTAGTTAACAACAATTCTATTTTACAAAATTTATTTGCATTGGATGATAAGATGCATCGTAAAAGCGTGATGCAACGTGTTGGAAAGATGCTAAGGAATTGTAGGACAAATCTCAACAGAGAGTACATAAAAGATGGTGATAAGAAGAAGAAGTCAGCCCTTGAAAAGTGGAACTTCCTGGACAAAGAAGATTGGGACATGTTTGTTGCTTCAAGACAAACTGAAGACTTCAAGGTATTAAGCATCACTCCCAATTTAATTAATATATTTTGTATTCACTTACTCAAGATTAACCTTTAGTGTTACTAACCAAATCAATGTGCATACTAAATAGGCTCTCAGTGAGGCACAAAAAGCAAGGCATGCACTGAATGTGTATGACCACACAATGGGTCCAAAGGGCTATGCAGGCATTCACCAAAGACAACAGGCAGAGTCTGCTGCTACTCATGAGTCCTCTACTACATGTACCACACCCATGCCTCGCCATGATGTCTGGATAGCTGGGAGGCAAAACAAGAAGGGTGAAATAACGAAGCCCGTAAGTGCTGAGGCGGATGTGAAAATGGTAAAATACAACTCTTAGAGCAATCATTCGAATATTGATTATTTGTGGTGTTTACTTACCAAATTCTGTTGATGGTGATTAGCGAAAGCTGCATGAGCAGAGGAAACAGGGTGCGTGCATCCCTCAGGGCACAAGGGATGAATTGATAGTTGCTCTGGGTAACCCAGAGCATCCTGGACGTGTTAGGGGTGTAGGCGCTGGTGTGGGTATCAAAGCGTTCTTTGGGCCATCCCAGCACAAACTTGTCACAAGAGCAGGACTTTCACAAAAAGAGGTAACCTATTCTTTTTTTTAGAATGTTACTGCAAAAGGAAATTCAATAATAAGAAGCTAATGTTTCTTTTATCCATGTATAGGAGAATAAGAGAGTCGAGGATATAGTTGCTAAGAAGGTCAAGGAAGAAATGATGCGGTGGCAGGCATCTCAGGCTTCCAATCCGCCTTTGGTGACCCGCTCTTCTCTTGATGCACATGCTGAGAGTAATCCTATAGACCCACCACCTAGCACGTCCGTTGTAAGTATTGTTTATGACATAGTAGCTAGTCTTTTCAAGATGATATGTTTTTAAGATGATATGTGTATATATATATATATATATATATATATATATATATCATTCTTTACGCAAATTTGTAGGCGTTGAAGCCATACCGCTTAAAAATTGAAGATTATGGTGTTGCAGAGGCGCAGGCAGAAGTCGTCTACACTACTGAAATTTTGTAAGATAAATTTACATTACGTTAAATTGTTAATGTGCATATATGAGGTCAATTGATCTGAAATTATATATACATGTTAAAAAGAAGACACCTGAAGCATCTAGGCCTCCACCTCCACTTTCTGCATTACCAAGTTGGGTTTCAACTGACCTAGGTCCTTCTTGTAAGGGAATGGCAGTATGGCTATGCGCACATAATATACATTTCCCTATAGTAGTTTCTTTAGAAGCGGATTATGCAGGTCAATCATATGAAAGCTCTCTATTTGTACAAGATATTATTGAGTTATTTATGTATGACTGGCTGAATACATCAATGATAGAGGTATGGATAAGGTGAGATCTTGTTAATACATCCATATACCTTGTGTAGGATCCAGTGATATGGTTTATTATATATTAATGCATACGTAATACATGTTTTATAGCTACTTAGTCAAAATTCAATGTAAACAATATGGATTTGAACATGTGGGATTTTTTATTCCATCATTGATTATTCTGGTAGCTAAAGACCCTGATAGCGTTCAACAATATTGTTGTGATGCTTTTACAATTTTCAGTCAAAAAAAGAAGACGATAATAATAGCTACTTTCAATGTGAGGTAAGTTTACTTTATACATTTGGACTTAAGAAAATTACATTTTATTGTGGATTTTGAGTTATTAATTTTTAACTTTTTTACCTCTAGTGCTAAGCATTGGGGGTTACTAGTTATTCTCCCAGAGACATTCACTGTCTATTATCTAGATCCTGTGGAGAGTAAATTGAATCTAAAAATTGGACACGTAATGAGAATGGCATTATTCTTTTTGAGAAATATTTCACTTTTATATATGTTAACATTTGTTATTATAATATTACTATTTAATTATGCAATTTACTGTGTTACATTACCATCCAATACTTTTGGGAAAATGTGAAAGTAAGTTCTCGACTCCAATGTATATGTTATTTATGTGAACTATATTTATTTGTATTTTTTAATATTTTGTATCCATTTTATAGTGTGCTACACAAGACAACGGCTGGGCATGTGCATACTATGTGATGCGGTTTATGGACATGATTATCAAACATGCAAATGAAATCAATGCCATACCTAAGGTATTATATATAGTCTCATTAGATAGTATGAAATACATCAATCTTTTTTATATATTATTACTTATATATACATCATTCTCTTTGCAGGTGTTTAAAACTGAACCCACTACAGATAAAGTCTTAAAAGATGTACATGCTCCATATACGCTGGAAGTATTAAATGACGCAAGAGAAGAATGGGCAAGAGCCATACAAGCAGTAGGGACTGTAAGATATAATTGGGATGCTGATAGCGATGTTGAATGAAAATGAATGTTTGTACATGTGTTTCTACATGTCTGAATGTTTCTACATGTATTTGAATGTTTCTACATGTGTGAATGTGAAAATTGATTTGATGTCTGAATGTATCTACCTATGTGTGAATGTGTGAAAAGAATATTTGTTGATTTTGCAGGTTTGTGGCATGTTTGTTGGCTGATATCAATGAATGTTGTAAACATATAGTTCAGTTCCACTGAACTGCAGGTTCTCATCCTGTGACCAGCCACAACAGGCCTGCTAACTATTAAAAAAAAATCAAAACATAGGCGTCGCTTATTTGTCTAAAACCGAGAACAAAGGTTTATAGCGTCGGTTATTTGTCTAAAACCGAAAACAAAGGTTTATAGCGTCGATTAATAGCATAAAACTGTCGCCTAATGTTGCCAGACAGCCTGACCAGCACGGCCGTGGTAGAAGGTGATATGGTGTCGGTTATTAATAACAAACCGACACCATTATGGCCAGCACGGACGTGCTGGATAGCACGGGATGAGATGGCGTCGGTTATTAGTAGAAAACCGACACTGATGGAGCCCTGCTGGTGCATTTTTTGTGGTGCGAAGCATTTTGGCGTTGGTTGGAAATCCGACGCCGAAAGGGTTTGATTTTTAGCGACGCCCACACAGGTGTCACTTGGAAACCGTCACGAAAATGGCTTAAATAACCAACTCCAAAGCCCGGATCTGTAGTAGTGATATTTTTCAACATTTCACATAAAATTTGGATGTTACTTACCTAGACCTTCTCCTATGTCTGTTTGACTCGTATCAAGAGGTCACTCTCATTGTATCTCCCATACCTGAGGGCCTCCTTTTTAAAGAGATTGAGCCCCATTTTAGTTTCAAACCATATATCATTATCCATATTATAAGACTAGGCACGTGCAATCATGCCAACCCACTAGCTAGGTGTAGCACATCAAACTGGCCACACATTCCATACATGGTTATAGAATATAAAAGGTTTCATGGTCAAACTCATCTCATGTCAAGAAACACACTTGATCCTTCAAAAAACAAACTTAGTTCATCTTGAAGATAGTTCATATCATCATCATCGACATCAATCATCAAGATCAATGTCAACACCATAATCACCAATAGTCTTTGATAATATAGGTAAAATGATAGCCTTTATCATGGCTCTAGACAACTCTCAAGACTATAAATATCATTCAAACACTCTCATCTAGACTACTCTTACTTGTCTTTCTCATAGGTCACATCGACCCTCACTGACAATCTGCGTGTGATAACATTTTTCATATGTACGTATATACTAATGTTTTGAATTAGGTTTTCTTTAAAGTTGAAATGTGCAATGAAAATCACCATGATTTGTTAAAATAAAACCAAAACCAAATGCAAGTTAGCACAATCATCAGATAGTCTATTACTATGATACCTAGAGAACTAGAAATAACATGGTAAACACTTAAGTAGCTACCATAAGAACATGCCATGAACACAAGTCCATTATTTTCAATAAGACCTCCCTATTCTCACCCTCTTGAACATATACCACATACTACATAATATAAGGAAAAAAATAAGGTTTCGGATTACACAAGTCTGCGCCTAGTTTTAGAACATCTAGGTTCTAACATTGAGGATAAGTCAACTTTGTCATCAAAGGATAACTCATAAGTTTTTAGGGTTTAGAAGTAATGTTGAGACCTCTCTTTTAATATGCATAAATTCCAACAATTAGAGATAACCCTAACAATAAACCTAGATTAAGAAATAAAACAATTCATTCTCAACAAACATGACTAACATTGCGTACAATAAAAACATGTATATTTTTCCTTTTCTTCGTAAAATCTCATAACCAAAGTCACATCAAAGAAAACATATTAAATCATCACAAATAATATTCAATACAATTAAAAGTAGAAGCAATATCTTATTACCCATGTGCATTTCCTTTTACATCATTTACGTGTACAATAAAGAATAAAGTATGTATACTACCCATATCAATAAATAGAGAGTAAATGGACAATATAGTATAGATTATTCCATTTACATTTTCTTTATCATGACCTCTCCAGGATGCCATTATACCTAGAAAACATGTGAAACAACCTCATGAAACTCATATAGAGCTCCAAAAGGACTATGCCTCCCACTCAAGTTGAATTCATGCATCAACATGAGATTAAGTATACTAGACTTAAAAGAAACTTACACATATTTCTAAGTCCAATAGATAATTTTGGCATTTAGTAATTCTAGTTTATGACAAGATATAATTAATCATAAAGGAATTCATTTAGTCAAATCCCATTCATTTTAACAATAAACAAGAAGACATTTATGAACAAATTATCAATTATTAATCTTTTTGGAGTTTTATATTATATTGCATAGGCAATGATTCAAGATATAAACTTTTAGAATCAAGATGTAACAATATCATCTTTGTTACACCTCACTATTTGAACCAAGAGAACATCCTATAGTCCTAAAGTTTAATTACATATAAAACATGTCTACCAAATAGGACTATCAAAATGATAAAAAAATCCCAATCGTATTCAAAGTGGATATGGAATTCCAACATCAAACACTTCTCAATATTTAAGATCAAATTCCAAACCAGATAAGTAGCAATATGGAAATCGATTATCTCTATAAAAGACAGATTAACTTTCACAATAAGATACATATTCAACAGTAATAGGTCTATCAGATAGCAATATAAGACATGTAACAAATATTCAATCAATATTCAACATTGCTTGTCACCTTTTATTCATTATTGCATAGACTACTTGGCTTGCATCTCACCAAGTAGAAGTCATCATGATAGATTCTTGTATCAATGACTCGCTATCATTATATAAGGGCTTAGTCGGCCACCCTAAGATATCAACAAAATACCCTGGTCCACCATAGGGTTGCCTAAAGTGGCTCATGTCTCTAATTTGCTTGCACGAGATAGGAACTAGCACAAAACAATATCACATATCATTATATTTCTCATGTTTTACAATTTGATTTCATTAGATTCTATTCCTCATGGACATAGACTTTCACAGTAGAAGATTTAGGGCATGAATCGCACCAGATGACTCACTCCTAAATCCTAGTGGTCTAACCTTTAACATATCAACCCAAACTTGGAAGATCCTTCTCATAATTATTTGATTACTACAAGGAGGTAAACTTCATTTCCCCGGTATGGACGTCAGGGGAAACTCACAGTGTTTAGGGCACCTAACTAAATGTGTCATCATTACACTTGTTATTAATTGTTTTCCTCATATTAAAGAATATCCAAATCATTATTTATCATGTGTATATCATTGGATGTATAATGGGCTTTAGAGGAATGGGTGAATAGAGATAATACCACTTAAGAAAAATTCATTAGACCTTCAACATATTTCCATGATAATATTTGAAGTATGGAATTTGAGTGCAACTAAACAAACATAGAAAAGAGAGAGAGAATGAACAAGCACCAAATAACACGAGTATGTATATTAGTTCCAACCTTCAAAAAAGAAGATGTACATCCACTACCTAGAGAGGTCAACCTCCAGTATTTTTAACAATGTCTCACTCTTTATATTTCATTATAAGAGTTATAAAATAAGACCATCCTTTTCAAGATCGAGGGATAACTATTCTTTCCTTTAAGGTCATAGGAGACAACAACCTAACCAAGAACTTAGAAATCCATGACCAAGAGTCTTTTGCTTGACTAAGGACTTACCTACTCTTGCAATGAGACTTCGGCTTTCTCCAAGGACTTCCCCACTCTTACAACGAGTTTTTCACCTTCAAAGACTTACCCACTCTTGAAGTTGATCTTTTTCCTTTGACTTACCTTCACCAAGGAGAAGTTTTTAACCAAGGGACTCCTTCCCTTCTTATTCTCATCTTAGATAAGATATAAGATCTTCATATTAATTATAGAAAGAGATATTGGGAGGTAGAGCAAATGAGATACTCAAAGGATATACATGTAGGACTAGCTCTCTTGAAAATTTCCTACTCAATATAATGGATGTAGCAAGTTCGTAAGCTCATGAGAGTGGATGGAGGCCCATTGGGAGAAATATATCTTAACTATAGTATAGGAGCATTCATAGTTCTTGGCTAATCATGGGAAGAATTCGAGGGGTCTTATTTATTGTTGAGGATGTATCCTAGATGTTAGAACCATTTAGAATGAGTTTTATCCATTATTGAGAGTCCAATATATTCCATTTACCTTGTTCCAACCCTCCAATAGATATTTTTCAGATCCTCAATCATATTTCTCTTTCTCCTATGGGAGGCCTTATGATGGAAATAAGTAGTGTTTTTGTCCTTTATCTTATTTACAAGGGCCCTAGCACACTAGTAGGCTTCATCCTGTCTATGCCAATATTGAAGTTCAATCACCAATTCTTCACATTTTTATTAGATTTACTCACAAGGAGAGTTCATCTAGTACTCTCCAAGTTTAGTTTCAATATCTTTATTTTTTCTTCATATTCCCAAATAGATCACATGCCCGCCTGTCAAGTCCTACAATGCATACCTCCAATTTGTTGAGCATGTGTCCCATGTTAACTCGCCCCAAGTATCTTTTATAATTTTCCCACATCTTTTATACGTGGTCCACATCGGCTCAAAGCTAAAAAAGTGTTTTTATGCAATTCTTCTTTGTTTCCCTTGCATCAATCGTAATCACATTTGATGCATGGCTAAGATGATACTTTGCCATATGGTGCACTTTGACGTAAGTAAAAAATTGTCTCTAGAGATCAATAGCTAGAACCCTATCAAATATTTCTTGTACTAACGTTTCAACCGTTATGATCGGAACCATGTATATCTACAACCAGTACGACCCAAATCCAGCAATTTACAATCATCAATGGTGTCTCTAAAGTCAAAAAGGAGTCTATCCGGTTTTGGTGGACCCTCAACTTTTTCTTCATTTTAAATGATTTCATTGAAGTCTCCACTGAAATAATAGCAAGATATGTATCACTGTTTATCTTTCACATAAGATCCCATATATAAAATAAATTGTTGTTTAGACCAACCATATATTCTGATAGCATTCCACTACCCTATCTGGTTAACTTCTATCACCAAGCACTCTATGCAATGCTGGGAAAAAAATGTAAATCTCCACGTGTCATCTTTCCACCACGTCCCTAATCCACAAGATATTCCAATACTAGGAATATAGATGTCATAAAGGAAGCCACAATTTCTTTTGATTTCCTCCTATTTTGCACTATTTATCTTAATTTTCATAACAAAAACCAAATTTGGTCTTTCCCTTCAGCACCAAGTACAGAGGGTCCTCAACGTGTGGGGTTTACCCATTCCCCAACAGTCCCATTTCAAAATTGAGCAACACTACTCAGACCGAGCCGTATACCTGGTTGTCTAACCATTCGATGAGATTTGTGATTTCTATACAAAGGGGATGTAGAGATAAACAAGGAGAGAGAAAAATAAGAATGAAAATTGTTTTTCTCATAACTTTTCATTTGAATGATTTTTTTGATGACATAAAAAGATTATATTACTAGCAAAAATTAATTTCCAAAGAAACTAATCTCATAGTTTAGAAAAAATAATATGAGAGAAATATAATACTCATATTTTGGGGCAAAGTACTCATGCTTTGAGTGTTGGTACTTGTATTTTGGGGTGCAGTACATCAGTAAGTAAACTTTGATAATGTACCCCAAAATGAGAGTAATGTACCCTAAAACATAGATATTGTATCCCAAAATATTGGTACCAGACTCGAGTACAAATTAAGAGGGGTCAATCCCAGTGTTTTGGGGGTCATTACTCTCATTTCGTGGTACAATACGAATGTTTATTTATTAATGTAATCTGCCTCAAAATATGGATAATGTACTCTAAAACACCGTGTCATGGACGTGTATTTTTTTTATTATTCATTTTACAAAGTATGTCAACTTAGTCTTGTCAGAAAATATTCTTTTCAAAAAATTTATTTTTTTTATTTCATCAAAACATTTGTTATGGGTTTAGTTAGGAGGAAAATAATTTCTGTCTACTTTTTTTCCTACTTCTCTCCTATTTTATATTGAAAAATATTGTGTCCTGCAATGGGCAGTGGGTGGCCCAGCGAGTATGTCTAGAATTTTCCTATAGAACTTTCTTTGTTTTTCATACTGTTGGCTACTACGGTACACTGCTACTTGTGGAGGTACAACCCCAGAGAAAGGACAACCGAGTCCTTCAATTTTCTTTAGCATCCGATCTCCTCATTCTGAGTCGCCATCCAGGTCCATGTCAAAAGGATATGATCCTCTTTGTCTTTTGCATTTAGGTGATATTTCATCTATGAAAAGCTGATGTCTGTAGTCATCTGGGATCTTCCTATGAATGATTAACGACTTTCTTAACTTTCCTCATTCCTTAGTTACCGTTGTTGGCTTCTTATCATTATTTCTTTTCTTCTGGCTTCGAGTTCTACTCCCCTCAAATTATATACCTAGATGGAAACTTGGTGTTTCCTCCTAGCCTGCAATAGAACTGACCATATCACTGTATTGTGACCTGGCTTCCTCCGATACCATTCTCTCTATTTGATGATTGGCTACCTCTCATGTCTTCGCTGTAACTGATATCCCTTTAATAGTCTTCCCATGTTTCCTTAGGTTGTGTCCCATTGCATGATGGTGGGGTATCGAGAATACCGTGCTTGAGATCACCTCCTTGCATCCTATTGTGCCTTTCTACTTTCACTCTTTTCTTTTCTCCTTTTCATTTTTTAGAATAAGAGGGAGAGATATCATTCACCCTGCGTCCCTCCAACGAGCACAAAAAGGAAATTGTCAGATACAAAATGAAATGACCCCTACCAGTATATAAAAGATCCTTTACTCGTATCGTATACCCATTTCTATTAAAATAAAAAAGAAAACGTATTCTAACTTAAGAAGGCATCAACCTGAGGTCAGCACAAACATCATCGTCATTCAGCTTCTTCCCATAATCTGCTAAAGCTTGTGCCACCATATTCTACTCCTGAAGAACCAAACGGACTGTCACTTGGAGAAAATTAAGAGAAGCATATAGGTTGTCCACAAACTTCTTAATACACCATTGGGTGTCATAGGCTCCAGTAAGTATATCCACCACTGCTCGACAATCTGACTCAATGACGGTGAAACAATAGTGAAAAGAGGAGCATATATTCACTAGAACACTAACCGCATATGGCTACAAGCCCAACAAATCGCTACCAGCCTTAATAGATGCTTGCTACGGGCCTGAGATTTGAGCCCATTGGTAACAATTCGCTACCCGCTTCCTATTGAGCGGGCTCCCAAAAACCGAGCGCCTAGTGAAATATTCCCACCCTTCCAATTTTAGGGTAGCCGCCACACATTACCATAGACGCTTCGGCTCTCGACTCCCAGACTCTGGACTCCCTTTCCCCTTCTCTCTGCGGCTCTGCCCGACCTCAGAGAGGCAGACGGACACGGCCGCAGATCAGCCTCCAGTGGCCGATCGATGACACTGCCCGATGCCCGATGCTTGGATCGCCGACTGATCGAGGAGCTTCTCGCTCTCTACCACCTTCGTCAACTCCGCTCGTCAGCTCGCCCTTTCATCTCTTCATATGAGAGACGTCCGACATCTCACCAAGCTTCCTCGACAACATGCCAGCGCCGTTGCCGCCTGATCCAGTGTCTCTGGGCTGTTGTCTCTCGACAGGCACCAATCTGATGATTCACAAGTAGTTCGGTTTCGTGTGGATCTACTTTCCGCGGTTGTATATATATCTGGGAGAAGTGGTACAGTTGAAAAGGCACGCTGTGGTTTGTTTGTTCAACAATGGAGATGCTTCAGGTTTTCGGAATTATCTGTGAGTCAACTCGAACCCTTTTCGTCGATCCCTCGACCAGGTCTCTGTTCAAGCCTGTTCGTCACCAAACTCTTTTCCGTCACCGTCTGTTGTGGCCGCGCCGTCCTTAGTCTTCCCGTTTGATTTCCTTTTCCGTCATCGTCATCTTCCTCAGACCGATTTGTTTTTCAACCACCTTATCTTATCTTATATTCTGGCCTTAATTATATATCTCGTACTGATCCACCCGTATTATCTAATTGCAGGCAACATCATCACCTGCGCGCTCTTCGTCGCACCAATGTACTGTTTATAAATATATAAATCCAAATCACAACTAATTCTTTCTTTCCAATTAGTAATCATGTATGTATGTCACTAACATGTATTCCAAACGGGTTTGCAGCCCTACATTTTGGACAATCATTAAAGGCAAGGCCGCGGAGGAGTTCTCCCCTCCGTTTTCCTAAAACAAAACATACCTCTGCACTCCTACAAAGGCAATCATCTAGCAACAATGGTTCGTGGTTACACTCAGACAATCAAACGAGGATGCTCACAACAAGTAAGTTTTTATCGCTATTCAACTAAGTGACTTCTTCTTTCAACTAGAAGCATCTTTTGCCCCTCACTCCTTATCCTTAATGTTAAGTTCGGTAAAGCCTTGAGTAACCATCTAAAGGGAGTAATCAAGCCTTCATGTTTGAGTATATGTTTTTTTGCTTTTAGAGTTGATATTGTGATGGTAACAATTTAACATATCTGTGATAAAATATTTCTTGATGAATCTACTCTCACGCTTAATTGCTAAAATAACAAAAAAACACATTTAGATAGTTGAAGGTGATGAATGATCAACTAATAACTATCATGCTCAATAAGGATTAGGTTGATGTAGCAAATTAAGCTTTTGATGCTCTACTTCGATGTACATCATATTGGTCTGAGTGGATGATAACAACCTTTATTGGTTACATTTAGAAACACTATCTTGATCATCGATGTTAGGATCAAACCGCATGATAGAATCAATGTAAATGAAGTTGATAACTAAGGTTCATTTTCACACAACATTTGTCACACAATTTATTTTGAGTAATCAAAATCAATTTCATAGCACATGTTTGTCACAATTTGTTTTGGAGTAATCAAAACCAATTTCAAAGCATATATTTATCATTTTCATGTATTTAGATATTACAATTATGATAAGTCCTATATAGTATTTTGAGTTGCATGCTGGGCAAATATTAATTCAATGGTTTATTATTTACTTTTGTATCAAGAAAGACATTACTATTTTCAATATAATGATAATACTCATATATCAATGTAAGTTTGAATTTTTTAAGTTTTGGTACAATCTTGCTAATCAATCTATAATCAGATGGTGTTAGTTTGTGGCTACCACAATAAGTGGACCAGGTCCAATGGCCCATTATAACATCCTTTTGTGGTTAATGGGACATAATGAGTAGAAGAGGATTTTACAATTGCACATGATTGACATGTGTTTGAGAATTTCTTTTGAGATTAAAATTAGTAGTTGTCTTGGATGGCATAATCACATCATTAAACCTTTATGGTCACTGAGGCTTTAATTTATAGACCAACTAGACGACCAATATATATAATGGTGGTGTAAAAGAGAGGCTTTATATAGGTCTTCAATTCTTTTTAACTCTACATGGCTTTGTAATGCCTAATGAGACACCATACCTCTCCCTCTTGCCTCTTAGTAGGTGCTCAATTATTCAGACTTTACTTTTCACGCTGAGTCTTCTCACAAGGTCATTTTCACCATAGCCTATATAATCCCCAATTTCCTTCCTTACTCTTTAGGATGCTCTAACATATCTCCCTATAGGTGTTGGGGTGGAAAGGTGACAACACATCCAACTAGATGTTTTTGTAATTGGATAGTGCAACAACAAATACATACGACATATCCAAAGCTTCCCCACTTAGCTAGAGCTATATCCCATGAAAATAGATGGCTTGTGTTGTATAGATGGGGGGTTTGAACAATGAACATCTTAGGATCCTAGATAAGTATGTTGATTCACATGGCCTTCTTAGCAATGTATTCATGTTTTCCATCCTTGAGTTTGGTTCTTAGATATTCCTCTTCTCTATTTCTCAACTGCTACTACTCTTGTTGCATACTTACTGATTTGTCTTTTGACTCTTTCCCACTTAACTATCCCCTTGAATCCCTTCTTCTCCCTTTATCCTATTAGTTTCACCACTCCACTAATCCCTACTTCCCCTCCTTTCCTTTCAGTTTCACCATTTTCTTGTTTGGGATAGTCCCTTAAATTTTGGAAGAAAAGAAAATAACAAAACAATCAACATAGAATAGTTAGGACTATTTTATATCATATGTCAACAACACTTTCAATCTATGAAATTGATGTTGGCAATAAAGCTATCAAATAAACTATTATACTTGAATTCATAAGTTTTAAGTAATGATATTTCACATAACAAAAGTAATTGGAATTTTGCATAAGCATCTCACTACCCATGAGCTTTGTTTCCTCTCTAGACTAGGGCGATCAATGTTGGACAAGGGTGCTTGAACCCCTCCTACTGTTACTAAAACGTTATCAAGGCTACAAGGAGGGTAGATTAGTGGATGATTGGTTCTCCCCCTCGATGGATGTAACAGTTGCTCGTGATTGCGTGAAGTCTGTCATTGGTCCTCCTCCATGGATTAGGGGATCCAATTTTCCACTGCTAATGGAACAAGAGGTTGTGGACCAAGTTCACAGATTTGATCATGATGGAAATGGAAGACTACCACCAACATTTTTCCATCGTTCAAATTTTGGGAAGAAAGTGCCATAGTGGGGTAGAAAGACAATGGGCTTTTCCTAGTGTGATTCACCTCCGAGACTAATCTGAAAGGAGCCACATTTTCTAGGCCATGGTTCTTTGACGTTCAACTTGTCTTGGTGAGGCATTGGACACCTAAAGCTGACACCAGAAGGCCCCCTCTCAAGACAGTGTTGATTTTGGTCTCACACCCATATATGGGCAGGCATTGGAGAACACTGGCAATTTCTATCATTGTGCACGCTATTGGGTCACCCAGTGCTATCGACAGAAGATCGAATGGTTTGGTCTGCAGATGTGCTCGATTCTGCATTGACAAATTTGCTGAAATCGACCCCCTAAGGTCATGGTGGAGTTGCCCAATGGTGATGAAGGGGAAGTGACAATTAAATATGAGGCAATTCTAGATAGATGTGAATCCTACAAAGTCTTTAGACAACCCTGGAGGCCGTAGAGATCGGGCAAATCCAATCCATCCCCTCACAGGCAGGGAAATGGAAGTGTGTCGACTAGGGAAGACAAAGTAGGGTAACAAGCAAGAAAGGGAAATGATCACTTTCAAGCAGGAGAAAATTTTAGTTGATCCCCTGAGGTTCCCTTGTGGATCAGACGGGTGGAGAAACCATACCAGCAACTACTACAATGGCCCTGATTGTACGACTTGAGAAATTGGATGTTGATAAGGACACCGGAGCGAATATCAACAAAGTGAATGGTTTTGGGGTTTCTTGGAGAATATCAATGTGGATGTAGCATTGTATTCAACTCGCGCAGTAGGAGTCCAAGGTAGTCCATGAGTGCTGTGAAGAAGATTAAGAAGGTACCCTGCTCAGATGAAGGGAGTGGGTCAAAGATATGGAAGGGGATTATGTTAGCTCTGATAGAAGTGGAAAAGGTAGTCTTTGGATGTATGTTTCTATAGTATTATGATTTTTGTTGTACAAATGGCATGCCAAAATTTATTCCATGATACTCTATGACAGGTGTTCGAGATAGTAGAAAAATTCCACATCTTCCTTACACGAGAGGTGACCTCCAAGAAATATCACAATTAAAAGATTTGTCATGTAGAGAAGGTAGCTATTCTCATCATGTCTACATTGACAAATTTAAATACAATGGATAGTTACATGATAAAATTATGTATTTATGAAAGGATCCAAGTTGCAAAGTACTTCTAATATGCAAGATATGACAAGGGCTGACAGACACTTTGTTGACAATGTGAAAGGTAATCTTTGGATAAATAAATTTTATGGGTAGTATGCTATTTTTGATAGAAATATAAATAACATTTCCCTAATTCTTAATGATATGTGTCCAAGGAAATACCACCCATTTTGTTAGAAGTAGAAACCTCCAGGAAACGAGGCATGTGAAGGGTTTATATTCTTCCAAAATATGCAACTTACAAAAAAAACATGTTTCATCTCTGGGAGGAGGTAAATCTTCTTATTTCATCCTCTTCTAGATACTAATTATAAACATTTTGTTAATACATGTTTTGAAAATTGAGTTGTTATCCTTTCAAGTTTCAATTCTAAGTCAAGACCATGTCGAGGCAACACAACTAGAGAACATCATCCTTGATGATAATAATGATGGTATTCTTAAACTATATATAATTAGGAGTATGCATATATATATATATATATATATATATATTAATATATCCCAATTTTCATGATAGATATTCAAGTCAGTAGTGATGTACAATATACTTTTTCTGTAAGATGTAACTCACAAAAGAAGAGTGCATGATTCATCTTTTAGAGGAAGTAATTTTTCTTGTTTCATACTCTTTTTCTAGTTACTAAATACAAACAATTCATTAGAAACATGTTTTAGAAAGTGGAGTGTTATCTATACAAGGTTCAATATTAAGTCAAGCTCATGTGGAGGCTACACAACTCGAGAAAACCCTCCTAGATAATAATTAGGAAGGTATGGCTGACTTATATATTGTGTTTGATCGAAAGAAACGTATGAGTCCATGACAACATATTTTCTTGACATAAGGTTTCTCTACTCATGGTTTTTTGTTGAACTTTTTGTATGAGTTGGTTTGTTATTAGATTCACTGATCTGGGAATGGAGTACCAACAACAAAGTTTTGTCTCATCTTTATAATTCAGTTGTTATCCAGTATATATGGCAAAGATCCTAGACTTATTCATTCTATTTGGTGAACAATATACCCATTTTTCTTATCTTGAATGAGTTTATCTCTTGGGGAAGTGTAAATCTTGTAGGATGAGTATAGTGGAAATCGTTCTTGTTCTTGTCCACTACTTCAAGAAAAAAGTTCTCTTGACTTGTTTGGGTTGTTGATGAATATTATACCCCTGTCTTCATTCTATTACTTATGATATCTCTATTGGGTTTATTTCTCTGAAAATCACAAGGTTGCAGTTACTTGTAGCTTATACATTTTTTAGCTATTTATGGGCCTGAACCTAATAAGGATGCATCCTCTTGTTCTTTTGGGAAAGCGTCTGATTACAAATGACAATACTCTCCTCGTGATCCTTGAAGATCATGAAGGCAATCTGTTCTAGATTATACTTATGGATTGGCTGAAAGAAGTTTTCATCGACCAATTTTTTTCATGATAGATGTTCAAGTCCGGAGTGACAACCAATACACATCTTCTGCAAGTTACAACTTACAGAAACCAAGAATGCATGATTTATCTTTCATAGGAGGTAATTATTCTTCTTTCATCCCATTCTTTTGTATACTTACTATAAATGTTTTATTAGATACATGTTTTGAAAAGTCTGAGCTGTTTGGTGTGTTAGGTTCAATGCAAAGTCAATGCTATGTGGAGACTACAGAACTTGATAACACCCTCTTTGATGACAATGAGGAAGGTATGTTTGTATTATATTTCATTAAGGGTATATATATTAATATTTCTCAATTTCTATTTTAGATCTTCATATTAGGAGTGATGTACAATATTCTTCTTCTGGAAGATGCAACATACAAGAAGAAAGAGTTTACCATTCATCCTTTAGAGAAAGACCGTGAGATACAAGATAAAGATCATGAGATACAAGAGAAAGACTGAATGATTGTAGAATTACTTGCTAAACTAGATCATCATGGTGAACAGGTGACACACAAAAGTCTTCCCATATAATGCATTTTATGTTTATACTTGTTGAAAAAAGCTATAGTTGTATCATGATTGGATATCATGTGTTATTCTTTCTATTTTTAGTTTGGAAGATTGGGTCCATCAACCACATATGGACGAGCTCCACAAGTTTTGCATCGGTCAAGATTCTACCCATCACATGTGAGTTTTTTAATGAGTTTCTTATTACTTTGATGTGATTATATTGTGCAAAATTTTATTCTTAAAACAAGTTATATATATGTAATGCATGTTGTCTCTTTACATGCAATATAGTCCATTACATAAGAATGTCTTTGATCTCTAAATATATATTTTTATTGAATCAATTTAGTATATGAAACAATAGATTTCTCATGTCCAATTAGAATGTATGATGAAGACAGGCTTATCAGTGACCTGAGGCTCTTTTATTAGCCTATCCAAGCTTATCACTTCTATAATCTCTTTTTACTGTCACCAGATGCTATGTTTTTCTTGAACTAGCTTATCACTTCTTCAAGCTTTGTCTTTTCTGATTCTTTACTATCCCCAACTCTATCTGGACCTGCTGGCTTAGGCAGAGATATAAAACTCGCTTCTGGTCTTAAAAGGGTATGCGTTGGAGATTTTCTAGTTTGTGGAACTACATGGGGTTGGCATTTGGATAACTTAGTCACCTCTTCCAAAGGATAACTTAGTCACCTCTTCCAAATTTTCCCAACAGGCAGATCACCCTATTAAACTTCAGCACGAACTTTTAGGATGCTGCTAGACCTCAGGCCCCCTTTGCATGGTTGGTAAACTAATCTAAAGTCTTGATCTTGTCCCATGATGGTGTATTCAAATCCCTTCACAACTTTCCTACCCACAACGTCCTACCTAGCTGCTTGGTTCCTGGACCAACGTGAAAGTCGTGGCTTCTGCCCTCAGGTTGAAGTCAACAAACATATGTTCCTTCTCCTTTACAATTTGGTGTCCTATGGCAGGGTTTTGTGGTCTGAAGGTTCATCGAGACATGGATATTGCTTGGACTTGATCGAGATTCTCCCACAATGAGAGTGTTATATCTTGACCAACCTTACTTGGTGTAGTTGTATGTATTTTGTGTGGAAATAATAGAATGAAAGAAGTTATGATCAATAAAGACTGACACGTGCTGAATCTAAGGCCTTGTTTTGAGGGAGGTCCAAGTTGCTGCAAGAGTTTAGAAGTGGGGACCAAAGATCTACAAAGTCATAGCCAAAGTTTGAAGCCTAATCTAATCGATTTAGGCTTTTTTTTGTTTCTCTAGACCCACTTGTTTAGGTGATGTTAGACAATGATGATCCCTGTTTAGCTGGTGAATTTTGTTATGGTCATGATGCTTGGATGTGGGCTACTCACCTAGTCTGTGAGGTTTGAGTGTGTTTTCTTAATGGTGCCCCTCGCACCATTGACTTCTTTTTGTGAGGTTCATGACCTTCGGTCCTTCATCTATATACCTACATTCAGATGTGCTATATTTGAACAGTTGTCTTCTCTACACATTCACCATTGATGCTATGCTTATAGTTTGATACGGTTGATAGTAAATCTGTCATTCTGGGAACTAAGTCTATGTCCCATTGTTGAAATTTAAGGTTTAATTAATGAGCCATGAAGGAATATTTGATAAGAAAACTAATTTGTATTTTTATGTAAATTTTGGTGACTGATTCTTCATAAAGGGGAATAGCTACCACAGGAAACATGTGGCTGAAACAACATTATCTTTTGTATTTTTCAATAGATAAATCATGACATGCCATGAGTTCTTATATGTTTTATTTCATGTATGAATTTTAGGTTTAGAAAACAGATGTGGCTGATCATTCTATAGTGAAACACAACATGGGTTTTGGTGTGGTTTGGGATGGCTAAATGATTGTAGAGGGACAAAAAGTATGTTGTCTGTAACATAGTATTTTTGTGATTTTGGATGCTTAAAACATATTAAATGGTATGAGTTTTCTTACATCTTCAGTTTCCTCTATGTATTTCAAGTTTAGAAGAAGGACATGGCTCGTGCACCAGTGAAATGCATATCTTGCTGCAAAAGAATCTACTTTTTGTGATTTTGAATGGAAAAATGTTTCCTTATGGAGCAAAACGGATGTGGCTGCATAACCTGCATTTATCCTTGTTGGAGTGTTCATTTTGTATCAAACACTTATGTTTTGGTAAAAAATTATTGAGCAGCAGCTTCAATGTTGTACAACATTCAGAGCATCAAACACTTGAAAAATGTTTTTGTAAAGAACACTCTTATCAATGAAATGCTGCCTTGAAGGAAAAAAATTGTTCTTATTGAATTACTAGGTTATTCAAACTTGAGTATGAATCTAATTAAGATAGGAATTCCAGATATGCTATATGTGGATGGTCTCTTATGAAGTGGTTGTCTCCTTATGCTACATACATTTTTGTAGCCAAGGTCTTTTTTATTATAAATTTTATTAGATAAGATTTGCTACGGGGGTCTACCTAGCTACAGTATGTCTTGTAGAAGAAATAAATCGGCTATGAAAGCAATGACTACCAAAAAACCGCTACGAGTTTTTGGTCCGCTACAAGTTTTATCATAGTCATTTTTCATATTGCTACACGAATTCTTGTAGGGGACAACATGTTTTGTACTAGTGATTTAAATCATAATATATTGCCTCTATGTGCCCTTTAACCCTGTTAGGAGCTATTCTGGGTTATGAGAACCCCACATACATTTAGTTGGGGATAAAAAATCAAAGTAGCATAGTTTAATATAAATATGTACACGAACAGTATGAAACCAATCTTGTTTTTGGAAATAGCCCACTTTCTTCAGAAAGCGTCAATATCTTGGCATTTTTATTTCAGCCGGGTTCAAAAGCGCCAACTTATTCGACGTTTTAGTTAGAAAGCGCCAACTTTTTAGCGTTTTAGATGAAAGCGCCAAACACTTTGGCATTTTAGTTCAAAGCGCCAACTTTTTGGCATTTTCATTTAAAAACGCCATCGAGTTTGGCGTTTTCACTTGAAAGCGCTAGAAGGTTTGGCGTTTTAGGGCATTAGTTGCAGACCTACTTCAAGGCCTGGGTAGTCGTGCCGTTGTCAAGTCCCTTCATGCTAGCTCGTCTTTAATGTGGTAGCTAGCCTTAAATGCAAGTGGGTTGGATCTAGATATATGACCCCCCCATCGTTTATCTCATTGTAGTTGTTCGTCTACGCACAGGTAAGTCCTTCGGTTTCCTTCTTCTTCCTCCAGTTTTCCTCTTCTTCTTCCTCCAGTTTTCCTCCGGTTTCCCTCTTCTTCCGTTTTCCCTCTTCCTTCTGTTTCCCTCCTCTTCCTCCTCTTTCCCTATTTTTCTCTTTCTCGGCTTCTTTCCTCCAGTTTCTCTTCTTTTCTCTGAGGTTTCTAACCCCCAACTCTTCTTCTTCACAGGCCCTCCGATTTCCCCTCAGCAGCTGCGCCACATGAGCCCCCATGTTCCTCCGCCCTCTGCCTCCTCTTCCTATTTCTCCGCTCTCTGTCCTCCTCTTTCTCCGCTCTCTACATGAACTAGCCACAGGCGGGACGAGGCCCTCTGCTTCCCTTCTGGCTCCCGGGCGACCATGATCGGGCAATAATCTCGTTGCCACCCTTCTAGCGTGGAATGGCCGTCGGAGCAGTAAACTCGTCCTCTAGTTCCTATCCTGCGTGAAGTGGCCGTCAGAGCAGCAAACTCATCGGTAGATCTCGGCTCTCAATGCTCTCTAGCCTCAATCGTCACCACCCTTCCAGACATACAGTGGTTAGTTCCTACGTGCTCTCTGCCTCCTCTTTCGGCATATGGTCTCTCTGCAAAACTCATTTTGGTATAATAATTTTCTCATTTTGATAAAAAAAATTATCTTTTTGAATTCCATGTCCCTTTGAAGAGATAATGATTTCGTATTATATAGGATTAAAACAATCTTCCTAGATGACATGTCTTGTAACTGTCATTATTGTCTATGGTATCTGGAGATGCTATAGTTGAAGTCATTTTCCTATTTCCTTGTCTGTCGTGTTATATCTTAAAATAAAAATTAAAAACACATGCGCTCATATGAGTTCGTATCTTGTGTCTATGTAAAAAATTTCTTATGCAAGAACAATGAAGAAATGTCGCTTGTTTGTTCGCCCATCAAGGAATGAAGAAAGAAAGACATTTCCAAATATGATTTGTCTAACAAGAGTGCATTGGTTCTAATACTAGTTTGGGTGTACGAATAAAAATTTCTATAGTTTCTTCTTTTGTTTTTATTTAGCTTCATGATTTCTTGGACAATGTATATATTTTGACCTCCCAATTTCATTGCTA
Source organism: Alisma plantago-aquatica (assembly GCA_963693085.1). Classification (NCBI taxonomy): domain Eukaryota; kingdom Viridiplantae; phylum Streptophyta; class Magnoliopsida; order Alismatales; family Alismataceae; genus Alisma; species Alisma plantago-aquatica. The sequence goes on along the minus strand of OY856410.1, from coordinate 725,245,811 downwards.
GAATTACAAACATGGATCTTGCTTGAGGTAATACATACAAGCATAAGGTACACAATTTTCACAATTGCGAGCACTATTTACCAAAACATTGTACATATCACATGAATGATTTTATTTGATGTTAAAATATGGTCAACAATTGCTTATATTCTATGCAAAACATGTAGTATATGCAATGGTTATAATATCACATTATGTACACAAGTATATCCCATAATATTAGAACCACTTAGTATGTCATGGTGAGATATTTGAAAAAGAATATACAACACAAACCACAACCGATTGATATATTAATTGAGTCATTTCTTTAAAATATAGGTTGAGTAAATTTAAAATCAAAAATATAAGTTATGATGTTGGTTTGAGCCCCATTATACCAAGTTTTAGAGTCTATGTTGATAATCTTGTAAAGCTTCTTTGCAAGAGAAACATTGTTGACCCTATGATCAGGACTCTTCTTCATCCTTATTGAGAATAAATATCCTTAATCTTATCCATCCTAGTTTAAAAAATATCTTAATTGGTTGTATTTTTTTAATGTGTCTATATATTGTAAAAAAATATTTTTGAATGGTTATATCGTATAGTGCCCTATCCTAAAAGAAATCCTGGCTTCACCACTGGTTGGAACCTTTATCTCATCGATTGATATCTTCTTCTCTTTCTTCTCTTTTTCCTCTGTGATTATGGTTCTGTTTCATTCATCTGTTGTTTTTTTTGTTTTCGTTCCTTTAGTTTTGCTGTCTTTTTATTTTTATACCATCTTATTATCATATTTATTTGTTTATTTGTAACAGTTACATATTTTAGTGCAAGTACTGATATAAGCAGTGTGCTGGTGTTGCTCTACTGTAGGAGTAGCTTGATTTTATTTGAAGACGTCTTTCTCTTCTAAAGGGTAAGTTGTATTTTACTTAATCATTTTAGGTTTATATTTTCTGTAAGAATTATTTCGATTATTTGGTGCTTTGTGTGATTTGGAACTTTATTTGATGAGGATTGTAATTAATTTGGACTCTTTATTTTGGACTGTAATTAATGTGGACTCTTTATTATGGACTGTAATTAATTTGCTCTATGTTTTGGATTGTAATTAATTTGTACTGTAATTAATTTGGACTGTATTTTATTTTGATTGCACATATTTGTTTACTTTCTTATTTGAATTTAATCTATTTCTTATGTGTGTGATGATATTTTTTAGTCTTGAATGGTGGTTGCGCAGTTTAATATGTGATTTTATTATCTTGAATGGATATTGTTAAAAAATTTATTGAAAACTTTATCGGGTTTCTTGATTGGATATTTTTGAACAATGTGAAGTCCAAAATTTTGAGACTAAAGTTTTGAGATCTAAGGATAATTTTTTCAAAGTAATTTTTCATTAGATTTTTGTTCAAAATATATTTTTAGAATATTCAAAATTTAAAGTGTTTCCAAAACTTCACCGAATCTATCATTATCATATATGTATAACACTACATACATCTACTTCAATTGACATGTAATAAGGTGTTTTTAAAACTTCGTCAAATTATAATAACATCTTATTCAAAAAATATCACCATAATATTTTTTCAATTCATATTTAATTTGTTTTCAAATACTTCGTCAACTTAAACTTCTAGTTTGATTGGTTGATGTGTAGCATTTTAGAAGAGAAAGAGAGGGATGAAGAAAGTAGACCGAAGATGCTTTTGCTCAAAATCTTCATAAGGACATTGTGATAATGTGTTTTCATATATGTATAACACTACAAAATATCATATATGTATAACACTACATAGACATCTATTTCAATTGACATATGATAAGGTGTTCTAAAAACTTCATCAAATTATAATAACATCTTTTTCAAAAAATATATATATAGTATCATATATGTATAATTGTGTCGTGTCATTGTATCTAACTTTAACTATTGAAAATATTTAGGAAAATGGCCAATGTCTCAACCAACTTTGGCATCCGTTATGGTGGCAACTTATTGGCTAATGGGTCGTATTGTAATGAGGTCTGCATGCCTATTCAAATAGCCACTATAATTACTTTTTCTAAAAATGATGGCATACATACATCAGATTCTTGATATACACTCAATGATGTATAGCCTTTGTCTAATCTATAACTTTCCCAAAGATGTATGTCCTAGTTATGACTTATTTCCTATTGAAATAGTTGATGAGGATAGTTGGAAAAACCTTCTTAGTATAACAAATGGGAGGAATATTGACCTTTATGTTGAGAGATATAATCTACCAAATGAGAGAATGAGTCAGTTCCAAAATGATCATGATGTTGCTATTGATGATGATGATAATGGTGATATTAATGATGATAATGATGGTGACGCTGATGATGATAGTAATGGTGACAATGATGATGATGAGCATGAGGATAATGATATCAATGATGACGTTGGATTACTACAACTACGTATTGATGATAGTAACCATTAAGTTTTTATTGATCATGAAACATGGAAGGATGATTGGATAGATCACAATCATGCAGATAATTATGAATACTTTAGAGAAGATGATTAGGTTGATGAATATGAAGTCCCTATAGACATGGAAGAGGCTCAAGTGGTTGTGGGGCATGGCTTTAGTATAAGTGAAATATTTGAGACAAAGGAAAATCTCATTCATAGGTTGCAATCATTGTTTATCAGCAATAATGTCAAATACCAAACAAAGCGATCCAATAATACTTACCTCACTTTAATATGTTTACACAATGAGAAGTTTTCATGGAGGTTTCATGCATGTGCTTCTAATAGGGTTGGTGGTTTGTGAAAAATCACAAGTTATACTGGTGAACACACATGCCACAGTGCAATCCTGTATAAGGATCACTCACAATGCAAGTCCTCATATATTGCGAGGATGATAATGCCGATGTTGAGAGCAAAACTTGACATGCATCTAAGGTGTAATCATGTAAGGTATAATCACATAAGAAACCACTTATTTATGATGATACCCAATTAACATATGGCTCGGTGTTGAGATTTCTCTGATGTTTAGAGCAAGTGATTCTGGGGACGGTATACAATTTTCAAAACACTACAACAAATGATGGAATGTCATATCAGTTTAAACATGTGTTTTGGAGTTTTGGGCCATGTATTGCAGGTTAGGCTCACTGTCGACCAGTACTAAGTGTTGATGGCACCTTCTTATATGGTAAGTATGGAGGGACACTACTTATAGAGACTGGGATTGATGTGAACAATAAATTGTTTCCTTTTACCTTTGCAGTTGTTGAGAAGGAGAACAAATCTTCTTGTACATGGTTCTTGAGATGCATGGAGCAACAAATTCCAATAGTCGGTTGTAGGAATAATCTTTTTTTTTTTCATTTCTGATAGGATGTGTGGTCTTATGGAAGCTATGAAAGGTGTTTTTCCTCTCAACACAATGGTTTTATTTGAGGCACTATAGGGACAAATTTCATAAGAAATTTATGTCCACTGAGTTATAAAACTTAATTTGGAAAGTCGGTAAGGTGACTGAAATGGTTGAGTTTGATAAGCTCTTAGCAAATATAAAATCCATTGACCCTTCTTCTTTCAATTGGCTCATGAAGCAACACCCAAGAATGTGGGCTCTTTCCTGTGATGGCGGCACGAGATAATGGTATAAAAACTAACAATTATTCAGAGACAATAGTTGGAGTTTTGAAGCATGCTCACAACCTTCCCATTCAAGCCCTTATTTGCAGCACATATTATCGTTTGGTAGCAATGTTCTTTCAAATAAGAAACTTAGGTCCAAAGTTAACAGGTTCATTCACATTGAATTTTTTTGCTAAATTGGTTAAATTGGAGACCAGGACAAGGAAACTAAGGGTTAGTTGTAGGATAAATGAGTTTGATTTTACAGTTGAAGATACATCCGAAAACAACTATCAGGTGCATCTCTTCCAAAATCCCATTGGTTGTCTATGTACTTGTGGTGGACCTCTAGTTTATCACTTGCCATGCTCACATGTACTTGCATCCACTGAATCGATACATTACGGACATCATTAGTCTATCAGTACTTGGTATACTCTAACCATATATCGAATGACATATACTCCCCAATTTAGAGGCATTCCTGATAAGAGGTATTGGCTTGATTTTGAGCCATCCATTGGGGTTGTTCCTCCATTGCCGCCAATTTTCACTCCACGTCCTGGACGACCTAAGATAAAGAGGAGGAAGACTAATATGGATATCAATCCCAATCAAGCTACATACAAATGTGGAAAATTTGGGGGTCGTGGCCACAATGAAGGACTTGTAGAAACAAATGATGCTTATGAATCTTGGTGAAGTAATCATACCTAGTGGTAATATGGGATATTATGTAAAATTAGTGAATGTAATCCTACTTAGTAGTACGATAGGATATTATGTAATCCTACTTAGTAGTATGATAGGATATTATGTAAAACTCGTGATTGTAATCCTACTTAGTAGTAGGATAGGATATTATGTAAAACTCTTGAATGTAATTCTACTTTTATTGCTCGCATGAGGAGGGCAGGATGAATAAAATTGTCTCCTGACTTTCCCTAGTAGAGGGTGATGTATGAGATGTTACTTTGCTAATAATATTTGTTTGAAACTTATGCTCACTAAAGGTTACTTTATTTGACTATTTTCCAGGAATGGTGAAGGATGATGAGACTTTGCGGATCAAATGTCATTCCATTGAGGTTGGTAGGTAGGAGTTGATGGATGTAGATGTTTTGGGTTAAATACGCACAGCTGGATTTGCATCTGTCACTAAATTTCCTAGAGTCATTTTTTATTCTTCCTTAGTCACAACACTTGTTCAAAGGTGGCATTCAAATACAAAATCGTTCCATTTTCCTCTAGGAGAGTTAACCATCACTCTACAAGATGTCACAGTGTTACTAGGGTTAAAGGTTAATGGTGATGCTATTGTAGCGCACTATCCTATAGGGCCAAATGATGACCGATATAGTTCTTGGACGGCCCTTTGTGACAATATTCTGGGGTCACATCCAGATGGACTTGATCATGGTTTTGTTCATCTAAGTTGGTTGCGTTCAACATTTTCAACCAGGTCGAACATCGGTACACGAGTACATACTTGTTATACCTAATCGGTTGCTTTCTCTTGCCATACGATAATGGAAATGAAGTCCATCTTTGCTACCTTCCACTTGTAGTTAATTTTGAGCAATGTGGCATGTACTCATGGGGGAGTGCAGTTTTAGATAGTCTATATCATTAGTTGCATAGATGTCGTATTGGTTCTAAGAAGAAGTGTATCTCAGGGTGGGTCCATATATTACAGTTGTGGTCTTGGGAAAGATTGTATATTGGTAGACCAGGTAGTGTGATCATGGATCAAGATCATGAGTGTCCAGAAGATGCTCCATTAGGATACAGGTTTGTCACTACCATCTATATGTATGAATATATTCTATTAAAAGGTTTCATCTCCTAATTTTCTTTTCGAACATGATAATAGATGGAACCATCTCATGGAGCATGTACATCTTCCAAAAGGGACTGTAAGATTCTACATTAATGAGTTTGATACATAGGAGTCGAGTCAAGTGAGAATTTATATTTTATCTAAAAGTTACATTTTAGCATTTAATGAAACTTGTTCAGTAACGATAACTTATAATGTAGTTATTGTGGACACCATATAATGAAGAATTATTGGCATCTTTACTAGACATATGTCATGAAGTCAGAGAAATTTGGATGGCTCGTGTTCCTATGATATCATTCACAGTAATAGAATGGCATGTTTCTGATAGAGTATTAAAACAATTTGGTGCTCATATCCACCCTGAAACCAAAGCGTTTCCAAAATACCAAAGAATTAATGGTAGAGGTCGAAGCACGACTGATTGGTTGAACCAATATAGTAAAGAACTCAACATATAGAATGATAGGAAAAATCATGTATTTCATCTTTCATACCCCTAAATTGTACCAAAAGTACCTAATTGGTACACTCCTGGGTATCTGATGCAAGGATTTTGAGTCGCATTTATAGACTTGTTTTACATGTGTTTTATGTGTTTATTAGTCACTTTGGTGGTTAGTATCACATGATTCACTTACTTTAGTCTATAATCTCACTGTGTATCAACTCTCTTGTATTTTATCTTTTTTATTATAAATGATCATATTGACATGTTTTAGCATAGCTGATTTGGCTTTATCTTGGAATTTCAGGAAAAATGAGTATACACAGTTGTCGACACCATCGACCTGTGTTGATGGTATCGACACATTCACAGTGAGATAGTCGCAAGGAGCCAAGATGAGTCGATGGTAGCGAGATACCTACAACGAGCTAGCAATCAACCGGTCGATACTAGCGACACAAAAGTCGATACTATCGATGTTGCATAGCTTCAACGTCTGAAAGGTGACAAAACCGACACCTAAAGGTGTTGATACCATTGACCTGTGTCGATGGTATCGAGTCTGCATCAGGCGGAATGTCATAGAAGAAAAGAGAACATGTCGATACTATGACGGGTCGATACCATCGACCCGCGTCGATGGTATCGACACCGTCAGATTAGCACCTGTTCCAGATCGGCCTGAATCCAAAGGTGGTGATATTTTGGCGATCTAATTTGGTGCTTATACCTAATGAAGGCAGTGAAAAGTAGACTATCACATCATTAGCCGCTGCATAAGTCCCAAGGAGGTGTAGAGAGAAGGACAGAGCCCAGAATCATGCCCCGATCATTCCGAAAGCCGCACAAGATGATTTCCACCATTGGAAGGCTGTAGATTGCGCACTCTACGTTAAGGAACGCTCGGATCTCCTCTGTTCAGGGGTTTACATAACTTTCATTCACGTTTCTCCATGTTATCCCTTTCTCTTATCATGTCTTGCATTGAGATGAACATGCGGGGCTAATCCCCTTTGTCTTTAGGACCAGGAGTAGTCCGGGTGATGGTTGTATGACATTTTTACCATAGTATTTCATAATTTGTCTCTTAAATTCGTGGTATGATTTCATTTTCTCCATTATATCATTATGATTGATCACCCTAATGATAATCTAATGCCTTTAATTACTTTGAAAGAAGAACTAACGGTTAAAAGAGACAAAATCTACATTAATTAATAAATCCCTTGAACAAGGTGATGTACGGTTAATGGTGGAAACCCGAAGTTTGGTCTTCATGCACCTAGTTTAGGGTATATGTTACTACTACCGTGGAACCGACCTAGATTTAGGTAGTGAATTGTATCACGACAGTGAACAATTCTGACTACAGGCCACAACCCGGAATGACAGACAAATTTGATTAACTATGTATGAATAAATACAACGAGAACTCGCAGTGAAACCACAATCCTAAAGATTCGCATTTAAATTGATTGAACTAAACATTTAATCGATTGCTTTGTTTTCTTTTATTTTAATTTCTTTTTAAATCAACTCTCAAATCAATTTGATCGGTCTAGATGATTGTGAGTAGTTAGTAGTAGTCTACCAACAATTACGTTTCCCTGAGTTCTACTCGGGCCTCACAAAGGCATATATTACTCTAACGCATGCACTTGCATTCTACGCACGGTAAATTCGTGTCAAGTTTTTGGCGCCGTTGCCGGGGAAACGACAATTGTTGGCACTACGAGTGCTATATGCGGCCACTCTAGACCACATTTTTATTTTAATTCTTGCAATTAATCGTTTATCTTTCATAACCCACAATCATCTAGCACTGTACTTAACTAAATATATCAATTTGCAGGTACTAGTGCATGGTGAGTATGCGTAGCGCAGACTACAGACAGTCATCACCAGAGGTCCCATTCTTAGAATCAGACGATGAGGAGATCAACATTCAAAATCAACCCGAGAACGTGGATTTTGAATCTGAACCAGAAACAATGGCCGAGGAACAGACAATCTGGGAGAAAATCAAGGCGTCATCCTCTTCTGCATCGAAAGGGTCGATCAAGAGGCAAGCTATCAACATTCTCAATTATAAAATTGACCCAGGCCTAATCAATTTGGTCAAATCCAATGCATTTCACGAGCTCAAAAATGAAGATCTGGTGACCCACATAAGCCAGTTCGTGGAGAACTGTGATATGATCAAGATAGACTGGTTTCCACAAGAGACGCTCTATTTGAAATTATTTCCCAACTCTCTAGTAGAAAATGCCCAAGAATGGCTGCATAACATGGACGATGAGTATGTGGAATCGTGGGATTATATGGTCAAAGTGTTCTTCGAGAGATTCTTTCCGCCCGAGAAGACTAATGATCTTGTACGAATGATCCGCAACTTCAGTCAGAAAGCCGATGAAACATATTTTGAGACTTGGGAGCACTTTCAAATAATGTTGAGGAGGTACCCACGTCACGGGCTGGACAAGGAGAAACAGGTCAAGATTTTCTATTTTGCTCTTTCTGAGCATGACAGAAGCAACCGAGATTCAGCAGGTTCGGGGTTCTTCTTAAACAACACAGGTACAAGGTGTTGGGAGATTTTGAAGAACATGGCCAAAAAGCAGTCCTGGGGTGATAGAGATGCATCAGAACAAGTTAAAGTTGCAGGTGAGTCCAGGGCCATCAAGGAGCTGAATGACAAATTGGATCTCATAGCCAAGAAGCTTGTGGATAAAGAGGAAGGATCTGATGAGGAGGCCCAAGTCAAATTTATGCAACAACAGGGCTATAGGAACAATGATCACGCTTGGAGAAAGGATAGAAAATTCTCATGAAAGGATCCAAACAATTTTCTGCAAGATATGGATTCAAAGCCACAATCAAAGGCAGAGGATAAAAGCACCGAGTTGCTTAGTCAAGTGGTCAAACAAAATCAAGAGATGATGAGTACGTTCGCCAAGCAGTTACAGTCTCAGGGTGATATGTTGAATAAATTTGGGCAGACATTGCAAAGTCATGGAGCACATATGAGGGCACTAGAGACAACAGTGACTCAAATCGCTAATGAAGTGGTGGCCATGAAGCATGCAAATCAACAAAGACCGGCTGGTAATGCAGAGCATGTTCAATCACATCATCAAGTGAAGTATATATCTATGATTAAGGAACCAGAGCCCCCGGTGGTGGAGGCCCATGACCAAGGAAAAATGAATTTTGACACGCAGGCTAAACCCAGAGTACCATATCCCCGCAGCTTAAATGGACTTCTAGGTGGATATTTCCCATTCAGAAAATCCTGCCAAGAACCCATCACAGTCGTGCCCACACCTAGGCAAGAAGAGCAGGTGAAGGGTATACTTCATGATGGGGCTACAACCACCGTGAAAGATGAGCATACACAAGTCACACTAGTTGTGAATGATGTGCCAAAGCCTATGATAGAGGGTGACATTGAAGAAATCTTAGGGGAGGAGACCCCAAATAGCCCATATGTGCCACCGCACAAGCGTACAAAGGAGCCAATTGTGCCTTTTTCGGATAGTCTGAGGCTGAAGAAAAAGCATAGTCATCGCAAGAAGTTCTTGGAGATGTTTAGAAAGCTTCATATTAACATTTTGTTAGTGGAAATGATAGAGCAGATTCCGGCATATTGAAAGTTTATCAAGGACATCATCACCAAGAAAAGGGGGATAAAAGAAACAGACGTTTGCTTGGTGAATGAGACGGTGAGCTCAATTATCCGTGGGAGTTTACCAAAGAAGATGAAAGATCCCGGGAGATTTTACATACTGTGCTCAATTGGAGGCCATCATTTTCCATATGCATAGTGCGATTCAGGTGCTAGCATAAATCTTATGTCGTTATCCACGTTCCGAAAGCTTGGATTGAAGATACGAAAGAAATCTGCCATGACTATTGAGTTGGTGGATGGGTCTGTTGTTAAGCCATATGGGTGTGTGAGGATGTACTTGTCAAAGTTGACAGATTCATCTTTCCCGTGGATTTCATTGTTATGGACATGCCGCAGCTAAATGGTTGTGAGATGCTACTGGGTAGGTCATTTCAAGCTATAGCTGATGTTATCACTGCTATAGGGAGAGGTACCTTGACATTAGGGATTGGCAAGGAAAGAGTTGAGTTCAAATTTGTGAGTGATTCCTCAGGAGTACTTCTCGATGGCCCAGGATGAAGAGCTTGATTTCATCTAGCCTAAGACGTTAAAGTAGGGCGCTTGTTGGGAGGCAACCCAACCATCGGTAGTTTTAATTTTAGTTTCTTCATTTTCTTTTACATTTGCAAGTTAGTTTTGTTTAATTTCATTTTTAGTGTAAAAATGATACCTTAATCATTTTGTTCAGTGTGCATTACTGGGATAGAGTCGATACCATCAACAAAAGGGTCGATGGTAGCGACATGGGTATAGGGAACCGGCTGTAGAAATTTTTTTGAGTCAATACCATCGACGGCCTCGTCGATGGTATTGACATACCATTAGCGACATCGAAGAAAAAGATAGCTCCGGGTCGATAGTATTGACTGCAAACTCGATACTCAAGAGATCCTTGAAGATTTACAAAAGAATTTGTCTCAGTGATCTCGATACCATCGACAACCCCGTCGACGGTATCGACATGGCAACAGTAAGGAAGCTGCATCCGAGCCTTACGAGGGTAATTGATCCATGAAGAGTCGATACCAACGACCCCCGTCGATAGTATCGACGCGACATGTCACCGATCCGCAAGAAGAAATCAACGGAGCCCGCCATTTTCGGAAGTCAATCACTGGGATGGGTCGATACCATCGACCCGCGTCGATAGTATTGACACGTCACTGATCCGGGCCACCAAATTCAGCCATCGACAGCCGTTGATAGTCGCAAAGAGCGGATCGTGCCTCCACGGTGATGGTATCGACGGAGCAGCAGTAGCGATGGGATCAGTTATATAAGGAAGGGTTGTTTCTCAAATCTCTTCACACCTTCAGAGCATTTTCCTCCAACTTGTGCTTTGAGCATTGCTGAGTGACCGGAGGCCTTCATCAAGTTTCCAAGGATTGAGATATCTTCTTCAACCTCTTCACCGAGCAGAGATCGTCTTCTCCGACCTTCATCGAGCTCTGTTTCTTATTCCCCTTTCTCTCTGTACATAATGGTGCGGATAGTAGAAGCGTCTTCTTTGCAGGCAGCCCCGATGGAGATTGCGACTTTTGTTCCTCCACCACCCGACTCTATCCCTCGTCTGAGGATTGTTCATCTCTCGGCGGACGTAAGGAAGATATACGAGGAGCTGCTCGAGCGGAAAATTGAGCCAGCCCGATATGTTGATCGGACCATGATCCGCAACCTCAGGTTTGATGCCAACCTCAATTATGTTCTCTAGGGGCAAGCAAAGCATACGAGTAGGAGGTCTGATGAGGTCCAGTACCACGCTAACGACCACCCCTTGTTTCGGCGAGTGACCGACGTACAAAGAACTGGTGGAAGAGTTTATGGCATCGCTTGACATATGCATCGTGCCTAATGACCTTATCGCCACCGATAGGGAGTGGATAAAGGGGTGGGTTTCTTTCTGGCCCTACAACAACAACTACACCCTAACCCTCCAACAGTTCAATTCAATCTACAACTGGTATCATTCTCCGAATCAGCACAGGAGGTCGGACAACCGAACAGATTATGATGAAATCTTTGCCCAGCTGGTGACCGCGCCTCCAGGCAAGTCCGTCAGCTATCATAACACAGTCGTAGCTGATTTTGAGCATCCATTTGTGCAGATTCTCTATCGCATGTTGTGCACTACTCTTTTTGCTCGAGGCGATCTTTCGCTCAGTAAGTTTCAGGAGACGGACTTGTTCTTTCTGTATAAGATGTTGAAATGAGAAGAGATCAACTGGGGAGCATTTTTCTTAACGCGTGTGTTGGTCGTGCAGAGGAGTACAAGACATGCTCCTATCCACTTTGGGGGGCTTATCACACCACTTGCCCTCTATCCTTGGTTGGATTTTCCCAACTCACTCCGCTGGTCAATAGGAATAAAGTCAACTTGCATCACCTGCACCGCTCCAATCTTCTTACGCTCTGTGATGGAGTGGCCTATGCACATTGACATGTCAAACAGGAGTACCAGGAGTGTGCGCTTCCAGATCCCGTCTTCCACATCTAGGGAGCTCAGCACTTTCTGTGGCCCATCATCGCCATCGACGCCTCTGATGAAGAAGACAAATGTCTGACTGTCAAAGAACTCCAATAAGGAAGATCCCAAAATATTGACTTCTTCTTGAATGAAGAATTGTCACTCCGTGTAGTACATTGTGATCTCTTACCAAATTCATTGACAATGTCTTTTACTCTTTCATAAACAACCTCCCCTGGTATAGGTTTAGGTGCACTCCGTTCCTCATTCAATCCATTGAATGCTTTGCACTTCCTACGATACGGATGGAATTTTGGAAGAAACCTTCGATGACCGAAAAATACATTCTTACCGCCATGTTTTAGTCTTGTTGAATCAGTGTTCTCGTCACATATAGGACACACTTTAGCTCCTTTGACACTATATCCAGACAAATTCCCATATGCTGGAAAGTCATTAATAGTGCAAAACAACATAGCATGCAAACGAAATGTCTCTCTTCGTGAAGCATCATAGGTCATCACACCTTCACCCCAGAGTTTCTTTAAGTCATCAATCAGAGGTTCAATATAAACATCGATGTCATTTCCAGGTTGTTTAGGGCCCGATATCAACATCGACAGCATTACATACTTATTTTTCATACATAGCCAGGGAGGAAGATTGTAGATAACAAGCATGACTGGACAAGTGCTATGTTGGCTGCTCAATGTCCCGTATGGATTCATCCCGTCTGTACAAAGCCCAAGTCTTAGATTCCTTACTTCTTCACCAAATTCAGGGTACAATAGATCAATCTTCTTCCATTGTGGGGAATCAGAAGCATGTCATAGGATCCCATCATTATTTTTCTTAACATCTGCATGCCACCTCAAATTATTCGCATCTATCGGATTGGCAAACAAGTGTTGAAACCGTGATATTATAAGTAGATACCACATCACCTTGGCAGGAGAACCAGTGTTGGACTCCCCCGAAGTCGTCAATTTATACTGTGACGCACCACATATTGGACAATCTTTCATAACCGCATAGTCCTTTTGAAATAATACACAATCATTCGGGCATGCGTGTATCTTCTTGGCATCCATTCCCATTGGGCACAATAATTTCTTTACCTGGTATGTTGAGATTGGAAGCTTGTTTCCTTCAGGAAGCATTTCTTTCAACAAAGACAGCAATGACGTGAAGCTTTTGTCGCTCCATCTATGTTAGCTTTCAACTTATACAATCTCAACACAGCGCTAAGCTTCGTAAACTTAGTACAAACTGTGTATAACGACATCTCAGCATCATGCACAATGTTTCTAAAAATGGGAGGTGGATCGGTGTGCTCTACCCCACAACTATCCAGCATCGCATCAACGATGTCTACTGGAAATGGTTCATTCACATCTACATCATCGTAGGCAATTTCTTCTTCCACACAAGCACTGCTATCGACATCCACTGGTTTCGGGTTTTATATCTCTCCATGCCAGTGCCATTCTGTATAGCCTTGTATAATCCCATTGCACATGACATGAGTTTTGATTTTGTCACCAGTGTTGACTTTCAAGTGGTTACCGCAATGCCTACATGGACAGTAGAACCTATCTCCAGGTTGTTTCCTATGTTCCTCGGCAAATCTAATAAACTGGTCAAGACCAGAAATAAACTCTGGGGTGGAGCGATTGCAAATGGACATCCATGATCTATCCATTCTATGATCAAAGAGAAAACAAGTATATATTAGGACAAGATTAGGGTCTAGGGTTAACAAATACATGTGATGTCATTCTTATATATAATAAATGTGTACCACCTATCCCATTCTTGAATACCTAATCTCACTAGTAAGTGTATAATGTGTATTGGGTTTTCAAGAAAATTTCGGCAGCATTTCCCCGTTGTTCTCCAAGTACATATGTACTTAGAGAACAAACGGAGAAATGCTGTGGAAATTTTCTTGAAAACCCAACACACATTATATACACTTACATCCTAAGCAAGATTAGGTGTTCAAGAACAGTCCCAAACCGGGGACTATCCAAGATTTACTCCTAATGAGTAAATCTTGGATGGGTTTCTAGGCCAACAAATAATGTGTTGTCATTCTTATACCTAAAATCCTAGTTCTTCAAGTTAGGGTGATTATTGATGTCTTTAAAAGCATGATTGGCAATTTAGGAAAAAGTTCATCATTTACATTCCAAGCATGTCACATGTGTGCATTACAGTTCATCATTAAGCAAAAGAAGGGTGATTAGTATTGTCACCAAGAATATAGCTAAAATATTAAGCAATGATATAGCTAAACTATTAAACAATAGACTTGCCACACATAAAACACCCTATACAACTATAAAACAAAAAATTATTAAGTATATATGCATGATACAATAACTATTTTGCATCACATTACAACAGACTTATCATTGATACCTTACTAACTTATTGCTACATTTACATATCATCACTTCATCAAAAATTACAACAGTACATTTAACCAAAGTATGCATTCTAAAATCTATGTCATGATTAGTTACATGTAATTTACTTGGATATACAGCAGTACCCGATTACTATGTTTTACATACAAATTATGCATATTAAATTAACTAAGGCTTATCATAGAACATGTATATATTGTATAGATAATAGAAGATTCAGCTCAGTAGAAGCACAAAATCAGTACCTAAACCCTAAAATCACACCTTTTTAGAATTTATTCTATGTACATCAATATGTGTATGAACAGGCAGACAAGTAAATAAAATAAAAAAAACACCCAGAAGCATGGCAGGCAGCTTGAGAGAAGAGCAGAGGAAGAAGAAGAAGGCAGGCTAGGGCACGCACCTTGAGGAAAGAGGAGCAGCGGCCAGTCTTAGCAGCTACCGGCGGTGAGGAGAGGAGCGGCGGAGAGGGCGGCGAGGCGAGGAGAGGAGCGGCTGGTCCTAGCTGCTACCGGTGATGGCGGAGAGGCCGGCGGGCGGGCGGGAGGCGACAGCTTCTCGCAGCGACGATGACGACGGCGACAACAGGCAGGGAGGGGCGGCGGCGGTGGCAGGGAGCAGCAAGAAATCGCCGAAGGAGGTTAGGGAAATCGACCGGGAATGAATGAAACAGGAAAAGGGGAAGAATCGGTCGCTGCTGAGCTATTAAGTTCACAATAGCTGCCGGTTATTTAAAAAAACTGACAACTAAACCTATAGTGTCGGTTATTTAGTTATGCACCGACACCTATACTAAGTGTCAGTTATTTAAAAAACCGACAACTAAACCTATAGTGTCAGTTATATAGTTATGAACTGACACCTATACTAAAATTTTGGAGCCAATTTTTTTGCTAGAATTTTTGGTTTGGCATTTGAGTTTATGTGTCGGTTGTTTATTAATTAACCGACACTTAATAAATGCGGTACCCGCGTCTGGTCCACCTTCGTAGATTGGATGTCGATTTATGTTATAAACCGACACTGTAGACTATAGGTGTCGGTTTTTGTATACAACCGACACCTTAAAAAGTGACTTTATAAGCCATTTCTGTAGTAGTGACCCTATCATAATCAAATAAATGCCAAATAAATACTTTCTTTATTTTATAAAATGATTGCTTTATAGTTTTATATATATTTTAGTTAGCACCTTATTGAGACCCATTTCGTGTGTCCACAGTTTTAACTATTCTTTAACTTGCAAACTCTAAGTTGAACCAGGTTAACAAATCCATACAATAAACCCATGTTCTTGAAGTTAGACTATATTCATGGCTTTAGACATAATTTTGGGATGCCCAATATCAAGATGTGTTAGTTGGTAATGTCTCATACATTAAATCTTGATGTGATTTTCTCACACGACCAACAACCATCTACATTCCATAGTTGCATGCAAATCAGTCTAAACTACAGTTGTCAATGCCTTACACAAACCAATAAATTTATAGCATTAAGTCCAAGAAAGGACCTGGAGAATTATACTGGATAGATTTTCTTGCTCTCTCTGTGGTCGGCTCGTCGCTCTGGCGATTAGAGTTACGAGTGTGGGAGCCCTATCTCCACCCGTGGTTTCTCTCTTGCAAGTCCAAGGATTGGTCATTTTTCTGGTCTTTTCCCCGTAATGGCAGACTATCTAGTGGAGCGATGCGCTAGGCTACAGTTGACACCGGAGGAGGAAGAACTAATCAACCTAACGCCACCAGACGGCGACGAAGGAAGAGGCCACCTGTAGCTGGTGTGGGTAGCAAGGATCTTGACAGACAGGACGATTAATTTCTGGGCCATGAAGAAGACGATGACCCAGGCATGGGGTCTCGCCGGGAAGGTAATCTTCAAGCAACTGGAAGGCGATCACTTTATAGTGCAATTTCTAGATTGGCGTGATAAGCAATGAATAGAGGAAGGAGCGCCATGGAACTTTGACAATAAGTTGTTGCTTTTCAAGAACATAGAAGAAGAGGAACAGCCGGGAAGCATCTCGATTATATATTGCCCTTTCTAGATCCGTCTATACGGGATCCCGCTAGGGTTCCGCTCGAAGAAGACGATAGAGGAGATGGCTAACAGAGTGGGCACCTTCGCGGCGGTTGATTTGGACAAACTGGGATGGGATTCATCGGTGCGGGTGCGAATCGTTTTGGACGTGAACAAGCCGCTAAAGCGTGTTCTATGAATTCGAGGCAGCCAGGGCAAGATACTGGAGATTGAAATCAAGTATGAGAGGTTATCTAACTTCTGCCATGGATGCGGTCGATTAGGGCATGTTTGGAAGGACTACAACGAACAGGAGGTTGAAGAAGATCGGGATAAGCAATGGGGCGCCTGGCTCAAGGCGTCACCGAGGAAGCCACGGCAGTCGTTACAGGAGGAAATCTTCGGGAATTCCAGAACGCAAAGGAGGATCTCGTTCAAGACCAAACCAGAGGAGATGATAAAGAGCAGATCGAGTGAATCAAGTAGGGAGACCGCGACCAGCGGTGAAGGCGGAACCAACAAGAAGAAAGAAGGCCATATGAAGGCACAACATTCCCACGACGCCACAGCTATAGAAGAGTAGAGCGAAGGGGGGGAATCTGACTATGATTTAGCAGAGTTTTTCCCGGAGGCCCAAACGCAGGCAGTGCTAGCAGGCGTGGAACAGAGAGGCCAGAACCAACCCAGGTGCACGTAGAATCAACCGAAGGGAGGGGGAAGAGAGTCGACAGTGAAATACACTAGAGATGAGATTGTAGCAATAAGGGCAGATGGAAAGATCAATGTCGACAGCCAGGAGATTACAGGGAATGGAGCGCATAATAGCTCTCAACTGGAGAGCACTGTTAGACAGTTCCATAAGACGAATATAGAAGGGTTGATGGAAGAAGAACCACATGAGGCGCGATCAGTTAGAACGAGAGCACAAAGTGAAAAACAAAAGCAAAGCAAAGCCATGAGGGAAGGACACAACACTCGTCGGAAGAAGAAGGTGATGCCGTGGGTGTACAAAATGAGAAGAGGCCAGCGATTGGGGATTCCTGAACATGAGATCGAATGGAGCAGCAATACAGGAAAACATAGCAGACACTCAGATCTTTGTGACATGGACGTGGATGAAACGACAGTAGAGCCAGAGGGATGTAAGAAAGTCAGGAACATGGGACTTGAGTCAAACAAACATAGGGTGACATCAACCCAAGTAGCGGAGGCTGGGACACACCAGCCTTGCGAAGAGTTATGAAAATCTTGAGCTGGAACTGTCAGGGACTGGCCCACCCTGACACGGTAAGCGCCCTTCGGTCATGGTGTTGGAAGGAGGGGCTAAGTATAGTCTTTGTTATGGAGACTATGATTTCGAGTGCTGATCTAGAGGTGGTTAAAAAGAAATGTGGTTTTACTCAAGGTTTCTGCTTATCCAGTGTAGGTAGAGCAGGGGGGATCAGACTGTGGTGGAAATATGTTGATGTTACAGTCACTTGCTATTCACAACATCATTGCTGCTACGACGTTTCTGAAGGTCAGGCAGGGGTGACGTGGAGAGAAATTGGCATATGTGGATGGGCAGATCAACAACAAAAGTTCAGAACCTGGGACTTGATTAGGCAGTTAAAAGGAGAAGCTGACACACCAACACTCTTCTTTGATGACTTTAATGAGATTCTATCAAATTCTAAGAAGCAAGGGGGCCCCCCAAAACCGCTACACTTTATTCAAGAGTTCAGAAACATGGTGGATGACTGTGATCTTATAGATTTGGGATACAGTGGGAATATCTTCACATGGCAGAGAGGTCTCACTCCGGAAACTTTAGTGAGGGAAAGGCTGGATAGAGCGTTCAGGTGTCCTGCATGGGTTTCTACTTTCCACCAAGCCTGAGTTACTCACCTCACAAAATATGAATCCGACCATGTGCCCATCATCATCAACACCAGCAGTAGTATAGGGAAGAAATTTAAACGACAACAACATTTTTTCTTTGAACCTATGTGGGCGGAGGAGGAGGAGTGTGAACATATCATTAAGGCTGTGTGGGAAGAACATCATCTTGCAGATATTCAGCGGAAGATGGATCAGTGTGGGAACAAGCTAAAAATATGGGCTGCTGAAAAGTTTGGGGAAAGAAGGAAGAAAATAAAAGAATTAGAAGGTCTCCTGGGGGAAATACAACAATTACCGCCTGACAATATGAACCTTGAGAGGTGTTCGATTCTCAGTAAGGAACTCCAAGGGTGGCACAGAAAGGAGGAGGCATATTGGTATGCGCTGGCTAGGGTCAATGAGATGAAAGCAGGTGACAGAAATACGGCTTATTTCCACCATAAGGCTTCCCAAAGACAAAAGAAAAATAGAATTGAAGGGCTGAAAGATCAAGAGGGACAGTGGAGGACAAAGGAGGAGGACATTGAAAAAATTATCCTACAGTTTTTCAACAATCTGTTCCAAACATCTAATCCTACGGGATGGGAAGAGGCAACCATAGGTTTATCAAATAAAGTGAGTGCAGTGGAAAGGGAAAATCTAGAGAAAGACTTCACTACTGAGGAGATCCTAGCTGCTATCAAAGGTATGCACCCAAACAAATCTCCGAGGCTGGATGGCATGAAGGCAATGTTCTTTCAAAAATACTGGCATATTGTGGGAGAGGATGTAGCTAATTATATAAAAGGGTGGTGGAAAACTGACAGAAGCCTTGAAAATCTGAATGCTACTCTAGTAGTCTTGATTCCTAAAGTACAAAAACTGGAGGAGTTGGGGGAATATAGGCCCATTAGTCTGTGCAATGTGATTTATAAAAATGCTTCTAAAGTGGTGGCGAATAGACTCAGACCTCTCATGGACAACATTGTTTCGGAAAACCAAAGTGCCTTTATTCCGGGCAGACTGATAACCGATAATGCTCTTATCACCTATGAACTCTTCCATACTATGAAACGGGACTAAGGGAAAAAGAAAGGTCATCTAGCTCTTAAATTGGATATGTTGAAGGCCTATGACAGGGTGGAATGGAAGTTTGTAGATTTTGTGGAAGAAAAGATGGGGTTTGGTGACAAATGGAGAAGGAAGATTTATGATTACATGTCATCTGTAGCACATTCTTTTGCCATTAATGGGGAACGAACCAGGAAGACCAAACCATCCAGAGGACTGGGACAGGGTGACCCTCTCTCTCCATATCTTTTTATTCTTTGCGCATAAGCTTTTTCTACTTCTATTAACCTTGCCACACAACAGAACGTCATTCATGGGATCCGGGCAAGCCGTCATGGCCCCCGCGTTTCTCACCTTTTCTTTGCAGATGACTCTATTCTTTTCACAAGAGCAACTAAAGAATAATGCCTGAAAATAACTGCCATTATCAGTCAGTACGAACGGGCATCCGGACAGAAAATTAACTTATCCAAGACTGAGGTTGCTTTTAGTAAAGGAGTAGACCGAGAAAAGAGAAGGGAATTGACAAGTCTTTTGCAGGTTAAAGAGGTAGACAGACATGGCAAATACCTTGGCCTTCCCATGGCAGTAGGAAGATCAAAGAAACAAGTGTTCGCCTATGTACAAGAACGTATATGGAGGAAGCTTCAAGGGTGGAAAGAAAAATTGCTGTCCAAAGTGGGGAAGGAGGTCCTCATCAAAGCGATGGCCCAGGAAATCCCGTCTTACATTATGAGCATATTTCAACTACCGGGATATCTCATTGATTCTATTAATAGCATGATCTCGAGATACTGGTGGGGGCACAAGGAATGGAAAGGAAGATGGCATGGGTCAGTTGGGATAATCTGTGCAAGCCAAAATATCAAGGAGGAATGGGGTTTAGGAACATTCATATCTTCAACCAAGCTCTCTTAGCGAAGCAAACATGGAGGCTTTTTCACAACCGGGAATCTTTAGCATGCTGAGTTCTACAAGCAAAATACTTTCCACAGGGATCTGTGTTAAGTGCGAGGAGGGGACACAATCCGAGCTTCACGTGGCGAAGTATATGGAATGCTAAAAGCATCATTATGGAGGGGCTGCAATGGAGGGTGGGAAATGGATCTAATATCCACATATGGAAGGACACATGGATACCGCAGATGGGAGGCAGCATGGACAAAGTGCATGGGGTGTCGAGTACTTCAGTCGAGTGGGTATGCGACATGTTGGTGGATGATGGGGGTTCATGGAATGAAGAGATGGTAAATAACCTGTTCACGCAGGACATTGCCCATAAGGTCCTCGCTATACCCTTGAGCTCAACACAGCAGTGGGACAGCATTTTCTGGAGACCGAGTCGGCAAGGAGTGTTCTCGGTCAGCTCGGCATGCTGGTTGGCTTCAAACTGCAGCGGTAGCCTTCAGCGACAGGAAGAATAGTCCGTCGCAGGTATATGGAGGAGGATCTGGAGATAGGGACTCATTCCAAAAGCCGCCCACTTACTATGGCGATGCATGATGGGTGCCTTAGGCACCGTGGGGAGACTGTACGACAGACATTGTCATCCCGACGGTGTTTGCGGCATCTGTAAAACCAAGAAAGAAGATATCCCCCACATGCTTTTTCGATGTCCTCAAGCATGGGAGTTGTGGAAGAACAGTCCGGCAATGATACAACTAAAGATCAGAAGGGCGGGGCAATGCAACATACAAGACGGCATCCTAGAACTGACTTCTACATGCATGACTGAGGAGGAAGACACCATGGTCGCTTCTTTGTGGTCCATATGGACTCGCAGAAATGACATCGTGTTTGGGAACTCGGTGAGACCTCCATGTACGATGCAGCGAGTCTTAGGGGCGATGATCCGAGATTACTGGGAAGCACTGTCCAAAGAGAAGCAGCAGACACCACGACGGGAGGAGCAAGCATGGCGACCACCGGAGCAAGGAGAGTTGAAACTGAATTGCGATGCGGCATTCGGGATTCAGGGGTATGATAGCGCCAGGATGGTATGGAGGGACAGCAGTGGTAGAGTTATCCATGTGGCGGGAATGCGACACCCATCCCTAAACGATGTTCTGGTAGCGGAAGCTAGGGCCATTAAAGAAGGTTTACTTCACTCGCAGAAGCTTGGATGTGAGAAGCTCATCGTTGAATCGGATTCACAGACTATCATTAACCTCATCAAAGGAGGCACTGAACGCATGGACCTGCTGGGCACTGTGCTCGGAGATATCAATAGGCTCTTAGTTTCTTTTAATAGTGTTATTTTCAGTTTCTGTAATAGGAAAGCAAATGGCTTAGCTCATCGTCTAGCTCGAGAAGCAACAGCCTGGTTTGCACCTAGTTTTCTTTCTACGAATTTCCCTTCTTTTGTAGCTGACTGGTCGGAGCCTCGTATGGGCCCGAGTTAATAGATTAAGCAGGTTACCTCAAAAAAAAAGTCCAAGAAAGGACCTTCTCATTCTATCCTTTCCTTGAAAAATTCCCCCACCTTACTTAGTGTTTCCTTTCTTCCACCCAATCTTCAGGGTTTGTGTGTTGTTATTTTCATACCCAAACCATACATATTTATGTCCAACAAGACATGATAGACACAACCATCTATCCATAACAAAATTTTCTTCCATCTTTCATAAACAAGGACAACTACTAGACTTCCTCACACAAAGCCACTAACATGAGTATGAAGATCATCGTCAAGATCATATAACATATACATTATCTTAGGGTTTTAGCACATCTCCCTCACCAAGATGGCAACTATACTTGCATATATTCCATTACCTCATTCTTTGGGATTAAATCTTTTCATGTAAACATATGGTTCAACATTACCAAGAAAATTACACACTAGGTGACTCAACTCATATTCTTCAAAATAGTATAACTAGGGATTCATTCTCATGTATTTCATCGTTCATAATTTTTTTTAGCATTTGACATATTTGGAGGTTAGGTACTTTGGCCTTCTCCTATATCGACTTGACTTGTATCAAGAGATCACCCTTATCGTATGTCACATGTTTGAGATCCTCCTTTGTAAAGAAATTGAAGCATGTGTTGGTCTCAAACCATATCTCACTATCCATATTTCAAAATATACAAGAGTAGGCACGTGCAAGCATACCAACCCACTAGATAGGTGTAGCACATCAAACTAGATACACATTACATACATGGTGCTAGCTAGTCTAGCTAGGGTTGCAAGGTCAAACTCATCTCCTATCATCAAAACATACTTGATCCTTCTAAAAACAAATTTAGGTAATCTTGAAGCAAGTTCATATCATCAACATTAACATAGATAAATAACATCAATATCAACATAGAAATCAAGCATAGATCATCTAAGATACCTATAGGATATCCTTAATCATGTCCTAAATAGAGACTACAACTAGAATCCAATCACTCTCATGTAGATTAATTTTACATATCTCTCTCACAATTCACATGGAAACTCACTTCCATATGGTGTGTGGTGACATTTCTCATATGTATGTATATACTAATACTTGAAATAGGATTTCTCCACAATACTCCATTCCAATATAACTAAAATCAAAAGTGAGTCACCTCACTTGTCAGGCACTCTGGTACCATGACACCAAACTAACTTGGTGCAAACTTGTGTATCTACCCTAAGCACATGTTGCCAATATACATTTAGGGTTTTTAATAAGATCTCCCCTGTCTCACCCTCCTTGACAAACAATCCATACTATAGTAGAAATCGAGGATAAAAGAATGAGTATAGATATTTCACAAGTCTATGCATAGTTCTAGAACATTTAAGTTCTAACCTAGAGGCTAAGTAAACTTAGTCCACAAAGGATAACTTATTATGTTTCTAAGGTTGGATGTAAGGTTAAGCTAATTAGGGTTTCATGTAAGTAATGTTTGGTGTAGTTATTGTTCATGCTCTGATAACATCTATTGTAAAACCATTTATTACTCAAATCCAACCTCCAAATGACTAGAAAGTCAACGGCTGAAGGATCAGAGCATCCATCCCTAGCATGGTAATATCAAAGAGTGAATGAGGAATCATAAAAGCTTAGATTACATGAACACAAAACTAGATAAAGTAACCAACATAATCTCAACACTCAAAAAATATACCAATAGCAACATTCTTTATTATAAGATTCCAATTACAAATCGAGAGTACATTTATACAAGTTTGTTCATGTACACTAGCTAGGATCTTACAAGTAAATTTGAACATAGCTCACCAAGACATCAACTCCCTAGACATCTTTTAACCTAGAACATACTTGAAACAAGTGGGTCGGCACACGAGGTGTTGAGTACAAGGAAATAATATATATATATATATACATATATATGTGTGTGTGTGTGTCTGTGTGTGTGTGTGGGGTTTTCATAATTGAAAATATTTACATAATTAAACAAAAAAATAATTTATTAAGCACTTAGCAAAATGACGAACAATGTTTTATGTCATTTTACACCAATCACTCCAACAATATCATGTATTCGTACTGCCTTTGACTAGCTTCCCATTGGAAGGGTCTGTGAGGGTGCTTAAGGCATGATGTCATTATCTATACATGTTTATCAATATGATTTGCCCTATCTTGACACATCAAGTAGGGAGCCCGACCTTGTGTCCTAACCCTGAGAATACATGTTGGTCCATAAGGTTAATTTATGTTTGCAAGAATACAAGACCAAGTATCGAGTAGTATACTACAATACTACTTGGAAAACTTAGAGCAAGTAAACAAACATTCACGATTTCATGTTTGCAAGAAATAAATCCATGGTCAAATAATTATTAAAGAACATACTTGATTCAAAGATTCATAACCTATCCTTATCCATCTACTTCACAAGGAAACACCTAGTTAAGAATGGTAATGTATGCATGCATTATATTCTCATCACTACTGCTAACTAGATTGCATTTTTAGGTTTTTGACCGAGCTAGGTTCAAGGTTGCTTATTACTATATTTGATGACCTTTTACTGATTTAGGGTCTATTTTAAAGGTGTGATTCAAAGTTTTGTGTCATTTCTAGGTCCCATCTATTTCATATCACTTACGTACATTTTATGGCCACCAGACTCATCATAGCCAACTAAAATTAAGATTCGTCGAGTTAGGGGTCCAAGAATAAAAGATGATCATGTAAACAATATGAGGAAATAAGAAACATATTTAAATTTAGGGGGATGCTCCCTAGAGTATAGGCATCATATAACCAACATTAGGTATCAACATTTCCAGTAGCATACAGATACAAAATAGTTCATTATGCCATCATCATATGAACTATGTGGGATGTCCACATCATAGATATAGTAAGGTACATATTATTTCCTAATTTGAGAGAAATGTACAAGAGAAAAATATCCACAATAAGCATTAAGGCACAAGAACCACAATTCAAGCCACATAGGTCATATTAAGAAAATTAGTATTAAAAATGGCACCTTGTGCAAGAGGTATGATCATAGGCATTAGAATGACAAGGTATCGTAGATATACTGATTTTAAGGATATGATATAGATATATGCACCAATTAGGTCCAATATCCCATAAAGCTAGGGTATACCCGTACGGTGTCATGCATAGGTTAATTCATGCATAAGATAGGAGTGCAAACATAGAAATTAAGGTAAACATGGGGTTATATGTGTCATGGAGGATATATAAATTATTTATTTCTAAGTTAATTAAATATTAATTAATGTTAAGGCGCAATATTAGCATAATAGTTCATGGTACATCATTTGTATGCCCAACAAGACACATATGTGCACTAGCTTGACATAAGAGAAATAAAGGTGATTAGGCTTATTATTAGGCTCAAAGAGGAAAAAAGTTATTGATTTGGGGATTTGAAGGTATAATGAGGATCAAAGATTCCAACTTTATCATAATCATGCATTAAACATGGTCAAAGTAGAAAATATAGCATATTTTGCAAAATAGGAGGATAAAAAGAGGATTCAAGGTCTGCAAATCTGCTCATGTCATATGTCTCATTGATTTCATCAATCTTATATATCAGTTTGTTAAATTTTGCAAGGGATTAGAAATATATGAGTTTTACAACAAGTGCATTAAAAACTAAGGGGTAGAAGGGGTGTTTATGCACTATTATGGGTTGTTGATCGGTGATCATGTGACCCATGCCACACTCCCAACTGGGTGTTACCCAAGGTCGTTCACCACTACCACTGTATAATTGTGTGTTGCCCATGACTTCTCACCACCGCCATTCCTTCTCCCTAGTTTATGCTGGCTTGCACTTTGATGTGGATCTACTCCATTAGCATGTTAACTTTCCTTGTGTGGGGTCGGCTGGTGTCGCCATGGCCCTGGGCTAAATGGATCTCGTGGATCGACCTCCTGAATCGCTAGTCTAGGGCATGTACGTCCTGCTTTGTGTGTGAGATACTACTCCCATGGGAGATAGGGGTCTTCAAAACCCACGTGACCCAGATTACAAGGAACCTTTATCCCTACAAATAGTTTGGACTCCCTCTATTAGATCTAACAACCTTGATGGAAGCCATTCGGGACGTAAATGGGTGGTAGAACCAAAAGACCCAAAGTGAAATAGCAGTTTCAACTACCATGTCAGAGGAGAAGAAGAGGACATAGGAAAGAATCTTAGGTGTGAGAAAAAGAAGGAATAGATACAGGAAGTGAATGGGAAAAAGAGACCAAGATATTGGGGTGTCAAATGTTCAAAAAGGGGCCAGAATGCAACTGATTGGTTGCTCGAAACCAATAATGCTATAGTGGTATGGAACAAGGTAGGGGATAACTTGTGAGTCATCAAAATATGGATCCATTGTCTAACGGTCAAGATAAGGGGTGCATTAGGGTGTTCCCCATTTAGGTTGGCGGCATGTCAGTCGCACCTCAATTTTGTCCCAAACAAGGGACCCAAAGTAATGAAACCAGAAACTTTGAAAAAGCATAACTTGGGTTATTAAGGTTCATTCAATTTGAATTTTGCATCGTTGGATCACAATTAAACCTCCTATAACTTGATATACTTTATAGAGAAAGAGAGGCATCTTGATGATGTTCAATTTTAGTTTGTAAGGTTGTGACATACTAATGCATGATACTTCATTTAAATATGTAAATAATGTCACATGTTGTAAAGCTGATCATTCATGTGACCACATTGAAGTATCACTATATTACAACCACGAAATTGATAGAAAATTGAGTAAGAGGCCAATTGAGAGAGACAAAAAGTGTAATAGAGAA
Organism: Alisma plantago-aquatica; assembly: GCA_963693085.1. NCBI lineage: Eukaryota > Viridiplantae > Streptophyta > Magnoliopsida > Alismatales > Alismataceae > Alisma > Alisma plantago-aquatica. Next base: position 725,219,135 of record OY856410.1, on the reverse strand, counting down.
TAGACAAGTCAAGTTGTCACAATTCACTCCAGAAAGAAGTTTCATCCTCAAAATTCTTTAAGATCATAGCTAAAGGTAAATTTCCAACTCATAGTGTTTAGGCAACAAAACCTAGGTTTCAAGGCATCCATGGTGCATACTTAGGTTTCATCATCAAGGGTGTGCCCACCCCAACAATACATTTAAGAATTACTTGTTTTTCACTCATAACATGACATTTTTTTTAATATTTAGGTTATGCATCCCATATCCCTATAGAATTTGGGTTTTGTTTAAGTACTCATACAAGATCAAGGTATGTTATCAAAGCATGTGTCACCAATTTCACAATTGAACATGTTCTTTATTATGACTTTCAATTAAGGTTATCATATCCCTCATATTTCATCAAGTTACAATTTACATGCATGGATTAGTTTTCCCCTAAGATTTGAGCAACTGTCCCCAATTATATTCATCATTTCTCATTTTGGGTATGAAATTAAGCAAGTATTCATGATTATTGAAGATAATATCTCAAGGCACGATCATAAAAAGTTCATGTTCGAAAATATTACATCTTGTACGTAAGGTATGGTTTCATATTAAGTCTAGCTTATTTGAGTGACTTAACATATGTACATATCAATTCTTAATTTAAGTAACTTTATATTCACATATCATTCATTATCTGTAGGAACACCATTATTTTCATTTTTGAGTTTCACAATTATCCCACTTGTATCTAGAGAAAGATCCACGAGCTTGATCCACTTAAGATAAGACACATATATGTCCAACAAGACAAACAAAACACAACCATCTACCATTAACAAAATTTCTACCCAACTTTCCAAAACAAGAAAAACCACTAGACTCCTTCACATAGAAACACTAACTTGAGTATTAGGCTCATTGTTTAGATCATATAACATATACATAATCTTAGAGTTTTGACATTTCCCTCACCTATATGTCAACCATGCATGTATTCCAATGCCTCTTGCTCTAGGTTACATCTTTTAATTGAAAATATAGGGTTCACTATTATCAAGGGTACCACACACTAGGTGGCTCAACTCATATACATTGAATTATTCTATCTAGGGACTCCGTCATGTATTTCATCATTCATATTTTGAAACATTTCACATGTAATCTGGAGGTTAGGTACTTTGACCTTCTCCCATTTAAAGTTGACTCATATAAAGATGTCACACTTATCATATGTCTAATTCTAAAGGTCCTCCTTTATAAAGACATTGAGGCACATGTGTATCTCAAAACATATCTCACTATACATATATAAACCTATATAAGACTAGGCATGTGAAAGCATGGTGTAGCACATCAAACTATACACACATTCCATAATAGGTGGTAGACTATCTAGGATGCATGGTCATAGTCATCTTATATCATCAAAACATACTTGACCTTTCTAAAACAAACTTAGGTCATTTTTAAGAAAGTCCATATCATCAACATCGACATCAATCATCAAGATTCAAATCAACATAAACATAAAGCTTAGATCATCTAGTCTACCTACTAACCTATATTTATCATGGATCTAGAATACTCTGGAGACTAAAAATAGCATCCAAACATTCTCATCCAGATTGATGTTACATCTCTTTGACAGTGTCACTTGGACGCTATAACATTTGGGCCATTTGGCCAAGGCTCTAGTAGAGTTTCACGTATGATAATTGGCCCCACAAAACACGTCTACCCTTAATTGTATGTTTTGTCCTTAGTCACACGCATGTAACACTAAACTTCCAAATTGGTCACTGATCCTAGTACTACTCTGGGCTGGGCACGCTTAACCATGGAGTTTTGTAATGACAGACTCATTAAAAAGGAGGTGTACTTGGTGATATGTGTAGTCTAATATTACTTTTAAGATCATTATTCAATGCCTCAAATCACGGGACATTACAATCTCCCCCATGTATACTCTTAACGTCCTTGTCAAGGCTCAACTATATGGTCTCATAATATTTCCCATTTTAGTGCAAACCTAGAATATCCTAAGGATATCCATCTCCTAGTCACAACTACCAGTTCAAGGGTGTCTACATCACCATGAATAGCTTTTTCTAACATGTGTGGTTTGCACAACTCAAGAATGGCATACTACATGCCCATGTGGGCCCCACCTATTGGAGGAGTTATAAATTCGATACCATTTGTAACACCTGGGCCCACTTCACAAGGCTCTAGTAGACTTTCAAGAATGGCAAAGGTCTGCATAGACTACCATTAGCCTTAACTATGTGTTTTTTCCTCACTCACGTGCAAGTTGGGATGAACTTCAAGTCTGGTCACCCATCTTAGTACTACTATGGGTTGAGCACTCTTCACCATAGATTTATGTAGTGGTGGGATCCTTGGTAAGGTGGTGCATCTTGGTGATATCGATAGTCAATCATTATTTTTAAGATTATTATTTGAGTCCCAAATCCCAGGACGTTATAGACAATCATTGACATTCTATGTATGGTAACATTTTTTCATATATACATACATACTAATACTTGAAATAGGTTTTATCCAATGTTGAAATGTGCAACGGAAATCACCATAACCCATTTAAAAATAACCAAAACCAAAATCGAGTTGCCACACTCATCAGGTAGTCTAGTACCATTACACCTAGAGAACTATCAATAACATGGTGCACACTTGAGTAGCTACCCTAAGAACATGCCACGAACATATGTCTAGGTTTTTCAATAAGATATTCCTTTTCTCCCTCCTAAAACTACAACCCATACTCAAAGATGTAAGGTGGAGAAAAGAAAGGTTCTAGGGATTACACAAGTCTACTCCTAGCTCTAGAACATCTAGGTTATAACCTCAAAGCTAAGTCATCTTAGCCCACAAAGGAAAACTTATTAAGTCTCTAGGTTTGAGTTATAAGGTTGAGACAATATGTGTTCGATGTGAGTAATGTTCGACGTAGTTATTGTTCATGATCCGATACCATATGTCATAAAATTGTTTGTTACTGAAAATCCATTCTCCAAATGACCAGAAATTCAATGGTTGTAGTACCCATGTATCTGACCTGGAAATGGTAATATCAAAGTGTGAATGTAGAAGTGTAAGATCGTAGCATACAAGAACACATAACAAGATATAGGAACCAACATAATATAAACAATAAACAAGTATATTAATGACAACATTCTTTATTATAAGATTCAAATTACAAATTCAAAGTACATTAATACAAGTCTACTTATGTACATTAGCTAGGATCTTACAATAATACATCTTAACAAAACTCAGCAAGCCATGAACTCCCTAGAAATCTCTGTTGTGTTGAGTTTTAGTCACTTTTCACCGGCTATTTTTCCCATGCAGTTAGTGAAAAATTGTTCATTTTGAGATATATTCTGCATTGTTTATCATTATTAGCCTATGAATCACTACTGCATCAAACATTGAGTATATCTAGCAAATCATGCTAAATTATCACTTTTCAATTGGAATTATGTTGTTTTCACCTTGTTTTGGGTAAATCAAACATTTATATGACAACCTGGTGCCACCGAAACCTATGATAGTGGTACTAACATGACATAAAATTCTAACATGGAAATTTAGAAATATTGGTGCTACCTAGAATGGAGTCAATGCTACCGAATCAAGGAGTAATTGGTACCAATGCACCAACCAGAGAGCACCATTAACTAAGTGTGATTGTCTCAGTGCCACCAACTATCCAGTCGATGGTACCAACTTCAGTACTTTAAATACATCAGAACTCTCATAATGCAACTTGATGCTATTGACACATCTCTTGGTAGTATCGACACTCACCAACTAGAAAATACCAATAACTAAGTGTAATTATCACAGTATCACAAACTAGCCAGTAGATGGTACCAACTTCAGCACTTCAAATACATCAGAACTCACATAATGCACTTTGATGATATCAACACATCTTTTGGTAGTATCGACATGATTTGAGGGTTTTGTTTCAGTCGGCAACTCGATTCCACCAACATCTTGTCGATAGTAAAGACTTTATGCAATTAGCATAGATTGAAATTTACGTCAGATCACAAGACTTTGACTTAATGACGGCCAAATCCCCACTTATGACCTAAATGGAGTTTGTCCAAAGGGGAATATCACATTATATCTCATTGTAGTAAATCACAAATTCGGGAGAGGAGGAGATGAAGGAACCACATCCCTGGGGAATCCATCCATTCATGATTATAGTCTTTAAATTAAGATTTAACTCTTGCTCTTAGTTCTAAAACAACCAGCCAACCATTTTTTTCTAGATTGAGCTTATTAATTTATATTAGTGGTGGTCTCTAAAAAATGTTTTTCCTAAGTTCCACACTCGAGCCTCATAGGGCTATATTATATGACGTGTACGCTTGCATTTTGCACGCATAGTTTTTCCATGTCAAGTTTTTGGCACCATTGCTAGGGAAACAACAACATCGGCACAATGGGTGTTGTAGTCAGTCAATCTAGGGCAATTATTTTCTTTTACTTACTTTTACTCTTTTCTTTGAATAAGAGAATAATTGAAAAAATGTTTCTTTTATCAATTCATTAGTAGTTGGTATCTCACATTGACATTTCACATTTTCATGTACTTGTGCATGGTTCATACTCAAACCAGGGATTACAAGGAATCTACTCAACTGAGTACAAGTCAGGAGGATATTTTGCGTGAGGCATGAAAGTTTTGGACTTGAGCTAAGAAGCTCATTTAAACTCCACCACCACCGGAAGATCAGACATAAGAAATAGAGATGAGACCAAATGGTGAAGAACATGTTGAGGAAGAGATGGATGAATAGACGATCTAGGAGAAGATAAAGGAATCTTCAATCACAACTCAATTAGGGCCAATCAAATGTCAAGCAGTTAACGCCAACTGCTAAAAGATAGAATGCAGACTGGTAGCACTAATCAAACCACATCATTCCATGACAAAAATATGGAGGACCCAATGGCGCACATAAAAAACTTTGTAGTTACTTGTGATATGATGAAGCTAGACAAGGTTACAGACATGGTTAATTATAGAAAACTATTATCATACTCTTTTTCAGATAAATTTAAAGTGTGGTTCCTAAGTCTACCACACGAGTCCATAATAGCATGGAAATAGATGATAGATATGTTCTTCGAGCAACATTTCCCACTGCATGATATGAATGAACTTGTGGGGAAAATCCATAACTCTAAGCAACATGCAGAGGAGTCACATTCAGAAGTGTGTGAGATATTTTTAGATTATGATAATGAAGGCCCCTCATCATGGTATTGATATGTATGGACAGGTAAAGCAATTTTACTATGGTCTACACAATGGGGAAATGACTACTCTTTACAGTGTAATGATAGGATTATTTCTAAACAATAAGGCTACAAGGTGTCACAAGATCTTGGAAAACAAGGCCAAGAACCAATCATGGGGAGAGGAGAGAGAAGGGCCAACAACAATCGAGAGTGATACAGAATCGAATGAGATCACATAATTTAAGTCTTAGATGAAGAGTTTTAGAAGGAAGTTGGAGCACAAATCTGGAACCTCATTTGGAGGTGAAGAGGAGGAGTTCATCTTTACACGCCATCAGAACAATATGGAGAAATGATTACTCATGGAGGAGGGTACCAAAATTCTCATGGAAAGATACTAATAATTTTTAGTAGGATCCATTACAAGCTCAGCAATCCAAATAGCTATAAGGAAACATTATAGGGAAATATGGTGGAAGAGTAGGCAGGGGAAATAAAAACTTAACTGTCATATTCCTCTTATAATAGTAGATTGTGTCAACTTACTCTCCATAATTGTTCTCCTTTTCTATTCCTCCCTTTATCAGGTATGACTTGCCTGGGTTCTCTTGTTTACCACAACTAGAGAAGATAACAATTGTCAAAGACAATTGATGTGCCTGAGAAGCCCTCAATACCCCTCTATTTATAGGAGCGATAGAGTCAAGGTTCCCAGTCTGAGTGGGAGTTGAAGGGGATCAATGTTCATGACTTTTGCAACCTACAATTGGTAATGATTGATTCATAGGTGAACCGACCGGTTAGCATGTGAGCTAGTCAGTTCAACCCTTGAACTCATCATTTCATCATGTTTCTCAATCACAATTGTATTGACAATTAATATCTGATTAATGCACAACGTGATGTCAGCAATAATCTGTGACCCAATTGAATTGATCAATGAATAGGGGGTTCATCCCATGAACTGGTCATTTAAGACCTTGAGATGATTGGTTCACTGAGTGAAACGGTTGATTCATGCCACAGTTTAACTAATATTCAACCAATGCGATTTCCAATCAACCTGACACTCTAACCGATCGGTTCAACACTTGAACTGGTTAATTCAGAGTTCTGTCTGTCAATTGTTATTTAAATTGAATACCTAAACACTTTATTAATCAAGTTAAACATCATTCATGGATAAACATCTATTATAGGTGCATCCTATGTGTGTGACCCTATAGGTTCTAAGTCACGTTGGCAGTGAATTTCCACAACTAATTTATGACATCATAAGCAATGAGGGTATCTAGTAACACATCATTGCTAGCCAAGTAATTGGAAAGTTGGAAAACAACTTTAACCTACAATATGTGATTGGTGTTACAGTGCTTGTGTAGTTCCTTTGTCTCTAATATCCAGATTGAACTTGAGGCATGGAATCATCATCCTCTTCAACATTCAATACATGTTCCTTAAACTAGACAAGACTGTATGAGATATATGATATTTACTCACATGAGAATGGCCATGCATTTCTCGATATCACTTATCAAGTGTCCCAAATATCACTCATGTAGGAGGGACGAATCCCATCTACATCACTGACTGTCATCCCCTTGTGTCATAGTGCACCCAATCATCACTTCTATGGAAACCCTTATTCAAGGTCACGATAAATTCAAAGTTCACCAAATGACATGGGATGAGTGTAGTGATTTAGGTCTAAGAACCACAATCACAACCAACACTATCATCATGATTTCCATGTATCACTCTTAAGGTGGGTCTCTCTGATGCACCATTCTCTAACAATTATTTATGTGCTTGGTCTAATATCACATATCATGACTAATGAGATGATCTCATCAACCAACACACACACACACTAGTATTACATGTTATTGTTGTCTATTATCCTTCCACAATAACATCTGACTAGGAACATAACTAGAATATATGAGCTCTTATAATACATATAATCTCATTGTCTAGGTCCTAAACCTAAAGACATATCTCATCGAGTATCATCATTATTCAGACATTTATAGTGTTACATCATTATCTCATAATTGAATAAAATAGACTAAATAAGAAGTTGCCTTTATTATCAATCAAATAATTTAAATGTTATATCATTACAATCATTGTATGATTGTCTCTCTGGGCATACATACCAACAGACTCCCACTCATACTTAGAGACAATCACCCATGAACTTAATCCCAAGTGATCTAACATGACCATCATGCTTATTCTGTGAAAGTGCTTTTGTAAAGGGGTTACCTACATTGCTCTCCATTAGTACTCTACAAATCTTCACATCTCTTCATTTTATGATCTCTCATATGAGATGGAATCTCCTTTGTATATACTTGGAAGTGATTCGATCTAGGTTCTTAGCTTGTGTAATATCTCCATTGTTGTCAAAATATAGCTCAATTGTATTGTTGATGCTTGGAACCACCCCAAGTTTTGAGATGAACTTCTTGATTCAAACAGCCTCCTTTGTTGCATTGTATGCAACAATATACTTGGCCTCTGTTGTAAAATCAAAAATTTTCTCTTACTTGGAACTCTTCAAACTCACAAATCCATTATTGAGGAAAACCACAAATCGAGATTGCAATTTGTAATCAACTTTGTCAGCTTGGAAGCTTAAATCAGTGTAACCATTTACCACTAACTCTTACTCTCCACTGTAGAAAAGGAACTGATCCTTAGTTCATCTCAAGTACTTAAGGATGTTCTTCATGACTATCCAATGATCGTCATTGGGGTCTGATTGATATTTTCTCATCATGCTCAAGGCATACGAGACATATGGACGAGTACATAACATTGTGTACATGATACATCCAATTGTAGATGCATATGGAATCTTACTCAAGCACTCCATTCTTTACAAGAACTAGGACATTGAGATATAGAGATGCTGACACCATGAGACATGGGTAGATTTCCTCTCTTTGAGTTCTCCATATTGAACCTCTCTAAGACTTTGTCAATGTAAGTGTTGTAACTTAGTCCAAGAAGCCTTTTGGATCTATATCTATAGATATTTATTCCTAAGATATAGGATTATTCTCCTAAGTCTTTCATAGATAATATACTTCCCAATAAGGTCTATTTGTTCTTAAAGGGTTAGATACATCAATATGTATGAGTCCTAATAGATCATTCTCCCTCTCACTACTCCTTGTAAAGGGAATCTTTGTAATCTTGCCCAACAAACAAAACCCACATGTCTTTGTTGGTTCGATATCAAAATAATGTAGATAATTATCTTTATGGAGTCTAGAAATGTGTTTCTCATTTATGTTCCATAGACGACAATGTCAAAGGTATGTTTGGTTTGAGTTATCAAATTTTGTATTTTGATATTTATTTTATGCACACTTATCCCTAGATATATCAAGTATAGACCGTAAGACATTGGAGCACTTCCATTAAAGATATCATCTTTACAAATAGAACATCGACCATTCTTTATAAGAAATTAGAATTCATTCTTGTCTAAACAAGATACATATATGGTGCTCTTACTAATGGCATGTACATAATAGCAGTTCTTGAACTCTATTATGGCCCCACTTAGTAAAGATAACTCATAGGTTTTAGTTGCACTGGAAGAAACTCTTGCACCATTAGAAACATGCAGTTCAACCTCACATTTTGTTAAAGGTCTACTTATTTTTAGATCCTTCACATTTGAGCAAATGTGAGATCCACATCTGGTAATAAGTACCCATGATGAAGAAGTAGTAAATTTAATCTCAATTATGTATATTCTTGAAGTACAGATCTCTTTCCCTGTCTTCATCTTCCTATGTTTCCTTATCCCTCTCTTTATTTTGAGTGTAGAAGATTTGGACTTCAACTTAGCCTCAAAACACTTCTTAGCCTTGGCTTTGTCCTTGGACTCTTTCCCACCGATCACCATCATGGGTTTTTCCTTCATCATTTGTTCTTTGACATATATCAAGATGTCAAGCAACTCAGACAGTGTCCTAGCTAGGTTACTCAAGTGATAACACTTGATAAATTGGCTATATGATTTAGTCAATGATTGCACAATCATATTCGCGACACACTCTTGACCTAAGGAGAAATCCTAGTCTTTTTAGATGTTCCAGATGTCCGATCATTTTGAGCACATTGGGCTCTACTGGATCTCTTTCTATCAATTTTCACTCAAACAACACCTTAAAGACATCATACCTTTCTTGTTGGTCACACAACTCATAGTTTATATAGCTCAGTAAAAGGTCTTTAATGTCTATTGCATCATCGACATACTTCAAATAAGTGTCCATTTCAGCCTTAGGCACATGTGGAGCAGATTCCGCTGGCACTGGTGTTTCAAGAGCACAAAGAACACTTTTTAAAGTCTTGAACCAATTATAGAAGTATGTCCCATTTAGATTGTCCTTCATAAGGACTGGTCGCAATGATTGTGTGTTTTCCATTCACCTATAAAAGTAAATTTTGCATTTTCAAAACACAATTTTGATTTGATTTGATTTCATTTGAATATAATTTGACAATATTTAATTAGGCCTTTAATTAACTATCACTCCCACTATTTTCTTCAAATTGATAACCTTCACTACCAATTCATAAGATTGTATCTACAATGTTCTATTGAGCCAAGATCAATATTTCATTAAATCATGAGTCATCTTTAGTTGATTTCCCACAACTTGACTATTTAGGTAGGAAACTTTCTCCACTTGCATCTAAATGCAACTCTTGGATAGATAGTGTTCATAAATCTTTTCCACAATCCATCTCTATGCTTCTAGGTACTTAATCTCATTAAGATCACCTAGTTAAGCCTGACCCAAAAGTCAACATGATAGAATATGTACCCTACTTTGGCAGAGCTACATATCTACCATCCCACTTCTACGAGATAGATGGTGCACCATGCTTTTGTGTATCCTATGCTTAGTCAATCAAGTTTTCCATGTATGTTGCTTATAGAAAGCATCTTAGGATTAATATGATATTAAGGGGTTTATATATATATATATATATATATACATACATATATATATATATATATATATATATATATATATATTCAATCACAACATAATATAGCATACACATGATATATCCCACAAATGTAAACATGCTTTAAATCATAAATGATGGTTATGGCCATTCTATTGTAATTCCTTGGATCTACAATGAATTACCACCACCTAGGGTCTGCATCATATGCTGAAACATATTGTTGATGAAGATATGTACTTGACCAGTCTGGGTTGATCGGTTCAACCCTTAAACTGATCGGATCCCCTCCTAGTCCGTCACTTGGTTGTCTCCATAGTTTCTTGGTCTTCACTCCACCATCATCTAGATCCTCCAGTTGATTGAGCAATCGGACAATCCATTCGGCTTATCTAATCGTCAGTCCTCTTTGGCCCTCCAACCAGTCAGCTCATCTTCAGAAATAGGTGTCTTGTCTTCATAACAAGAATTAAACTATCCTAATACTACTACATATACATGATAATAGAGAAACCTCGAGTTACATTTGGGGGGAGAATAGGTAGGAGATAATGATACTTTTACAATTGAAGGGAAGGTAGAGGCTCAGTATGCAAACTAAGATAAAATAGGAAAAAACATCCACACAACCATTATGCACTTATATTTGGGTTATAGGCCATAACCATGATTCACATCCATCATCAAAACCAACTTTTAGGGCATTACATATAAATTTCATATATCACACACACATATATAGACAATATTCTATGTGATATTTTATTTGGCTATTTTGAACTTTTCATTAGTTACATTTTGATTTTTCATGTTAGATTTTGAATTGATCGAATAAAGGTTCCTTGATGTGTTTGTTTAGTGTGTAGAAAATTTCCAGAGTCAATACCACTGACTTTAGAGTTGATGGTACTACCTCGTTACCAATTAAAATCTATGTATGAACAATTCATGTCGGTAGCATTGATGCCAATGTTGTTAGCATTGGCGCCAATGCTGGTAGTACCTACATTTTTCAAGAAAAATCATAGATCTATAGGAAAAAGTGTTGAGACTCCGGAAAGGCATCTTGGTGGTACAGAACCATCAATCTCATGGAAGAAAAAAGACAAAATAGCTTGGTACCAATGACTTTGTAGTAGTTGGCACTAACATTTCTATTTAAAGATTGATAACAATAGAAGATTAGCAGATGACTATGAGGACATTGTCTTATTCAAGTTTATGGGGGTTCTAGAATGTCTTTATATTATTTTAAGTTCCATCATGTATTCATTTTGCACATTAATCATTTTAACTTTTTCGATCATATACAATAAATCAACGATAAAAACTAAAAATCAGATCAAATTGATTATCCTAAAATACAGTAAATTCATGTGGCTCTGATACCTTTGTAGGAAAATATGGTGGCAGAGTAGGTAGTAGAAACAAAAATTTCACTTTCATATTCCCCTTATAACACCATATCACATCAACAACTATATAATGGATACAATAGTTTTAAGGCAATACCTGGTCTTGGAGCAAGTCCAACGACAATTCTCTTGATGTAGTATGCAACTTTCATCAAGTCACACATGGACAAAATTTGTAGTGTCTCTTGGTTCATCACCATGGACAATAGCTTGATATTGTCCTCCTAGAGGTCGGCGATGGCCTCCTCGCCTCTATAGTAGTCCAAAGAGACCACTAGGAACTCCTATTGTTCTAGATGAATAGACAGGATGGAGATGTCCCCTTCTAGCTCCATTACTATTCCTCCCTTTATCAGGTCGAACTTGCTCAGGTTCTCTAGAATACTACAACCAGAGAATACAATGATTGCCAGAGTCAACTAATGGTGTATGTATTTCTAGAGAGCCAATCATATGATGATTGTGATGGCATATCATATAAATGATTTGATTAATAAAAGCAATTTCCAATTTATTCTATTTCAATCAGATATGAAATAATGATGAAACATAATGAATGTCTAAAGAACATATCCTTGAGAAAATAGCTGGGAGGTCACAGAAAGACTGGCCAACCAAGCTAGATGATGCTATCTGGGCATACAGAACAACATACAAAATGCCACTCGTTACCACACCTTATCGTCTGATGTACGGGAAAGCATGTCATCTACCTTTTGAGTTGGAGCACAAGGCATTCTGGGCCATTAAATGTCTTAATATGGATCAGTCCCTGGCCGGAAAGAAGAGGTTCCTCCAGTTCCAAGAACTTGAAGAACTTAGGCTTCACGCCTATGAGAATGCAAGAATCTACAAGTTGAGGACAAAAGTCCGGCATGATTCCCACTTGCGGAAGAAATACGTCAAGGAAGGTGACAACGTTTTGTTATTTAAATCTTCTATTCGACTTTTCCTAGAGAAGCTGCAGACTAGGTGGTCTGGACCGTTCATAGTAGCAAAGACGTATCTGTTAAGAATGATGAAGCTATATGACAAAGATGATCCTGTGAAGGTCTTCCCAGTCAAGAGACACCGAGTAAAGAGGTTCTTCAAAGATGAATCTTTCATAAGGAGATCTGAGTTGCCCCTGGACGACGTTGAAGCTGCACCTACCGAAGAAGCATACCAAGATTTCAAGATGTTGAGCTAAAAATAGAAACAACACTCCTCGGGAGGTAGCCCGAGTTTTACTTTCTTAGAATAGGATACTATTTCCTTTTCCTACAATGAACGTGATGAACACTCTCATTGTAATAAGACTCGATTTTGTGCCTGCTCCACGTGCACAGACTCTCTCATTTTTGGGCCACCGACTTAGTTTTATCACCTTACTGTATAATACTAACTGAGGTCGAGGTTCACACCTAAGCCATTGATGTTTTACATATCGAGTGTCATTTAAATTTTTGGTTTTTCATCCTTACTAATTTCCCATTAAGTTCATTGATAACCTGTCAGGCATGCACGATATCTTACCTTTTTGCTCAGCATGTCGGGTTAACATGTCTCCCAGACCATGTTGGGTGTGTATAGCACGAACACATCTTCAAAGTTAGCAGACTTCACAGAGACGTGTCGAACAAGTATCCCGCCAGGCCCATTGCTTGGTCCTTACTTGTATTGCACAACACTCTTATCGTGCAAAGCATGTGGTGCACAAGGGGTGTGTCGAGCAATTCATATCAGGCAACACGCGCTTGCCGCTCGACACGTCTGTCAGGCGACACACTGCCTTCTTGAAAGCTTCACGACGTGATGTGATTCCATGGATTTTACCTTTCTTTGGAAGGTGATTCGTGTGCCTAGTCCTATCATCTGAAAGGGGATTTGTCTGATGTCTCATTAAAATCCCCATGAAAATGGTTTAGTCATTCTAACTATTGGTTTCCATGATCTTATCTGCCAAGATTAACATATGAAAAAATGAGAGATCACTTTGTTAATATCGATGATTTCTATACCACAAACCATCTATCATATTAGAACCCTATAAGACATTGATTCAAGTAACACATGGCTATGGGGCTACTCCCCTTGCCTTGATAGGAAAATTACTCGAAATCCATGGATATGAAAGGGAGAAAGTAGGGAGGCCATAGACTAGGAAAGAAAGAATTTGAACACTCTGACTAGTGACTACAAAATGGCCTTCGTTCTTGGTTCCTTGTTCTCAAAGAAGAACTAGAATGGAAAAGAAATGAAAATAAAATCTCCAGAATGATTTCTACTTTATTAAAGAAAAGAATGGTTACTGTGCAGAAATTGATACAACTATGCTCAAAGTAAAAGAACGAGTACAAAAGATTGGATCCATTTATTAGCGGAGTCCCCCTCCTTTTATAGGGGAAAGAGGGGTGGAAACCCTAAAAGGAGGAAAGAGAACAAAGGGAGAGGTAGCGTTGACTTTGTTGTTTGCCCGCCGCAAGATGGTTGTCTCGCTAACCGAACCGGTTAGCTCACAAGTGTCATGGTGTGATCATTTTGGAAATGATTCAAACCCCAGGTGAAGGGGTGGCGGCGGTGGCTGGAACATTTCTTGGTCATGAAGAAAAAATGTTGAATCAGTTGTCTAAGTGTGAGTCGCCTGGTTGGTGCCACTACACATGTTGACCAACATGAAAACCCTAAGGTTTGAATGTAGGATGAACACTTGACTAAAAGGGCCATGACATGATCACTTTGGTGGAGTCAGATGCTTGACTTGTTCCATGAGCCGATCAACTCACTATGCTGAGAAGCTTGTCTGGAGTGTCATGGTGGAGGGTTAAACTGAGGGCCAAAGGTCATCTGGATTTGAGACTTAGAACTTTTTGGAGATGAACGACAACTTGGCACCACGAAACAGTCGTCTCATGTGCTCAGGAAGTCAAGATTATTCTTTGAAAAGCAAAAACTATAATAGTGTGAAGGAAAAGATAAATACTTACAAATATAAACGAAAAGTGGGTAAATTGCAATTTGACCTAGGAAAATTATAAAAAAAGCAGTAAGGTCTACTCAAAAAGACTGTGAAAGATATGTAAAAAGGGATATGAATATACATTCATCAGCCAACTAGGAGGCAAGCTATCGGTTCAAGAGTAGAACCGATCAACCTAGAATGGTTCAAGCACCAATATTCATCAACAATAGGTTGTTGCATGAGTTGTAGACCTTAGGTGGTAGTAATTCCTTGTCACTCCAATGAATTACAATAGTATGGACATAATCATCAGTTATGTTTTAATTGCATCTTTACCATGTGTAGTATATATCATGTAAATGATATGTACTATAAGTATGTAGTATTTGGATATGTATATATATATATATATATATATATATATATAATCCATCAATCAAACATATTAAGTCTTAGATGCTTTCCATAAGAAACACACATGAAAATCTTAATCAACTAAGTTTGGGCACATCAAGCATGGTGTGTTGTCCATCTCGTGGAAGTGTGATGGTAGTTATGTGGGCCTACCAAGCAGGATGCATTACGATCATGTTGGCTTTTGGGTCAAAGTTAATTAAGTGATCTTAATGAGATTAAGAACTTAGAATCATGTAGACGACTATGGAAAAGAGTTGGGTATACCATCTATCCAAGAATTACATAAGATTTAATTGGAAAAAGTTTCCTACCTTAATGATTGATTATGGAACCTGGTTTTGGTTGGGTAATAGCTCAATGGGTCTTGGCTCACTAGAAGGTTGTACGCTACAATATTCTAAATTTATATATGAGGGCTAAATTTGAATAAAATAGTGGGAGTGATGATTTATAAAATGCCTTATTAAACATCATCAAAATTTTATTTCAATCAAATCAATAAAAAAATTTGACAAATTGGAAATTTCTCACGTAGAATCAAATGTCAATCAATAACACATTTTCCTTGCAATTAGTCCTTGAGAAGGAAAAGTTAAATTGGAATCATTTTCATGATTGGTTCAGGTAGTTGAGAATTGTTCACACAAAAGATTGCAAGATATTTGTCCTAGAGACACCAGAGTTAGATGAACATGCTCCTACTGCACCTAAGGTTGACATGGATGCTTACCATAATCATTCTCAAGTGTCATTGATGTCAAATGCCTAATGTTGTGCTTCATGAACCATGAGTTATAGATGGTTATTATTGAGATGGTAACACATACTAAGAACATGTACCAAGATCATGAAAGGCATGAGTGATATGATGTCTCCAAGATGCTATTTAAATGTAACATAATAGAAGGAGATCCAATAGGTCCTCATGTGCTCAAGCTTATTGGGTATGTGGATAACGTTGCAAGACTTGGATTTCCCTTGGGTCAAGAGTTGACCACTGATGTGATTCTTTAGTCACTACTAGAGTCATACAACAAGTTTGTCATGAACTGCAACATGAATGACTTTGACAAGTCATTGCTAAAGTTACTTGGCATGTTAAGAATATTTGAGGCATAAATGAAGAAAGACAAGCCCAAGTATGTGATGATGATCATCATATCAAAGTGGAAGTCTAAGGACAAAGACAAAGTTAAGAAGAGTTCTAAAGATGGCTAGAAACCCAAGTCTTCAAGGATCAAGGCAAAGGGAGTGGTTAATAAGGTAAGCAATTATCACTACTATCACCAGCTTAGATACTGGAATAGGAGTTGTCCTCTCTACCTGGAGGAACTAAAGAAGAAGAAGGAGGGGATAGAGATCTCCACTTCAGGTATATATGTTATGAGATAATTCTGACTACTTCATATTAGGCACTTGATACCGGATGTAGATCTCACATATGTTTTAATATGTAGGATCCGAAAAGAAGTAAGCCTTTACAAAAGGGAAAGGTTGGACTGTGCATCACAAATGAAGCAAGTGTTTTTCAACTATATCCAAAACCTATAAATTTATCTCAACCCATATGGCTTGTAATATAGTTAATAAAATGCCATTTCATATCTACCAATAATAGAAACATTTTACTTTTTGTATCTTGTATGTGCAAGGATGGATATGGAAATAAATTATGGTCAATCTTCTATTTCAAAAGATGAGATCTTTTATGAAAGTGTTCCAAATGTGTTATGGTCTTTATTTGTTGGATCTAAAGATAAGAATTCACAATGTAAATGCCAAAAGATTAAAACTTGATAACTCAAAGAAAATATACATTTAGCATTGCCATCAAGAGCATGTAAATGGTAAATGTATTTCTAGAATCCATGATGTTGATTGTCTAGACCCGTTTGGTTATTGAACCAAAAGAGACATGCATGTGTTACTTATTGGGGAACATGAGAAAAGCACCTTTTGTATAAATGTTAGAGGTAGTTGCTCGTACCTCATTAAATCTATTGATGATCTCAGTAGTATAGTATTTAGTGAAATACAAATATGAATCTCGTGAATTGTTCAAGAAGATCATGAATGAAGTATGTAACCACCTCGGTAAAGTATTAAGGCACTCCAATATGATCGATGTTGAAATATTTTAAACTAAGAGTTTGACGACCTTCTGGAGATATTGTGATAGTGTATCACAATGAACTCTACTTGAAACATAATGATGTACTAGAGAGAAGGAAACACACTCTAATGAATTGTGGCGAGATTATCAATAAATCTAACTAATTTTCCAATTTCCTTTTGGACACATTCTTTACACTAAAATATTGCACAGTCTAAAATGGTTCAAAACACACCATGTTAGATATGGCATGAGAGGTGTATATGTATGTCTTTTAAAAAGATTAGGATTAAAAATTATACAAAAATAGTTTCTTGTAAAAGCTTTGTCCACAAATCACAAAATCTTATCTTGTTGAATACTACTCCAATTAGACAACAAAAGTGTTTGTTACCAGGATGGATGAATTCCTAATGAGGAATTTAATTCCAATTGAATCAGTGGGAGAAGATTATAATTCTAAAAGTTTGAGATCAACAAGAAAACAATGGACCTAAAGAGTTATAGTTGGAACAAGGATAATCACCAATTGTTGTGGAATCTCAAGTTCCTTATGTAACACAAAACCTCATAGTTCTAATAGAACGTGCCTTGGGTTCAAAATATTATAATATCTTATAACTCAAAAAGATAGTATGTTGGTCGTACGATGATGATCCAACAATCTATCTAGAAGCTATTGATGCACCAAAATCAGATAATTGGCTTGAGGACATGGGATTAATGATGGATTCCTTGTACACCAACAAGGTATGACCTTGGTGAATCCACTTAAAGGGGTAAAATCAATAGGGTGCAATTTGGTCTTCAAGGAAAGGACCAACATGGATGATAGTGCAAATCGGTTGTAAAGGTTTTCAAACAAGTACAAGGCATTGAACATGATGAAATATCTCCACCAGTTTCTATGGTTAAATCCATCAGGATCATGCTTAGCATTGTAGCTTATTACGACTATGAGATTTGTTATACGGACGTTGAAATTACATTACTTAACATGAATATTGTAGAGGATGTATACGTGACACAACCTAAAGGTTTTATAATCCATATAATGCAAACAAAGTCTACAAGCTATAAAGGTCAATCTATAGATTGAACCAAGCATCTTAGAGATGAAATCTTTGATTTGATAGGATATTGAAAGAATTTGACTTTAGTCAAAATGAAATGAAATATGTGATTGAAAAAGATTAAGTGGGAGTATATTTATATTCCACATAATGATGGAAATAAATCCAAATACTATAAGTATTAAAAACTAACATGGAAAGTTCTTTCTCTATGAAGGAATTAGGTGAATCAATCTATGCGATACGGATTTTGATCTATAGATATAGTTTTGGAAAGCTTCTTGACCTAAGCAAGAGCACATGCATTAGAAAGATGTTGAAGGGGTTTCAAAATAAAGTACTCAATTAAGGAAAATCTATCCATATTCTATGGGATTAGTTTTTCAAGATCTAGTGTTCCAATTTTTGTGAAGAATGGGAAAATATGAGTAAGATGCCATATGCATCCACATTTGGATCCATCGTGTATGCAATATAATGTACTTACCCCCATCATCTTGTATGTATTGGACATGATGAGTTGATATCAGTCATATTCCAATGAAGGTCATTAGAATGCCATAAAGAACATACATAAGTACTTGAGAAGCGCCAAGGATCAATTCCTAGATTATGTCAATAAGGAAGAGTTGGGTATAAAATATTACACTAATGAAATATCCCAAAACGATAGAAAAAATTAACGATCACAATATAAATTTTGTGTTTGACCTTAAAAAAAGAAATGTAACCTAGAAAAGTTCTAAGAATGAGTTAGTTATTTAATTCTACCATAGAATTTGAGTATCCTAGTGATATGAACACAACAAAGGATACTACATATATTAAAAAGGCTCATATAGATGAACTTATGTGAGGTTCAAATCATTGAAGACACATTATATATACTATGAAAAGAAATGGATATATTGGATAGGTAAAGGAATCTTAAATTTCATACTATGAAAAATCCATCTCATACGAGGGGTGTACAGTAAATAGATGTGAAAACTTGCAAACTACCGACTTGAAGTATATGTTTCTAACCCGTTGGATAAGCACTTGAACAATAGAAACATGATATAGACATTTGAAAATCAATAAAAATAAGATTCATTGGTGATTGTATCTAGTTGAAAGTGGGAGGTTGTTGGTATATATTCCCAAAGAGACAAGCATATGATGGTTGTAATGGCAATCTTCCAATTTATTCTATTTTCTTATATTATGAAATAATGATGAAACATAATGAATGCCAAAAGAATTATATGACTTAATGATGTATGTCTTCAAGTTGAGGACCTGAATAATGAGATCATATAGATGTCAAGAGTATATATATTCTTGTTGTGTCCCTAGTCATTAGTTATGCACACTTTCACTTTCCTGATTTTACCTTTTAAGCAAACTTTCTACAAATTGGATAAAACTTTACCCAAAGGCTATGATTATTATGTAGATCATGAATATAACATTATTTTCCTCTTTTGGAGTCAATTATTATATTTATATATTAATTGCACTTTTTAGGCCATTTCTCTCTCTTAACTTACCATATTATTTCAAGGTGGTCCAAATTAAATGAAAATTGACATGTAGGCTTATTTTGATGTGTAGATTACTAATTTGAAGTCTATTATTTAATTTGAGGCTTTGTTACATGGATTATGCCATTAGGGCCATTAGAGGCCCATTATCTTAATCACTCATTCAATTAAGTTCTTTATCATCTTTTGCCATCCAAAAGAATTATGTGACATATTAGATTATATTATTCATGCATTATATTATTAGGAACATTCTAACCTCAACCTTGTTTGGTCAAAGTTCTAGGGTAGGGTTCTAGATCTGGTATGTTACATCACTCCACCCCTTAAAAAGGATTTCGTCCTCGAAATCTATGGATCAAACATCAACTATTAATTACTCTCCACCTCTTAAAGGGTTCAACCTAACAAGTCAAACTAAACAACTTTTTAACTACCCACATCTCTTAGTTATAAAAGTTTTTAGAGATTAATATTTCTCATGTATCCAACTAAAGTCACCATCTAGGGTTGAGATTTTAGGTCCTTGTGTCTCTAACCTAACAACCCTACATGAACATCCAAAAAGTCATAGGGTAGGTCAACTACACCATTATATCAATCCTAGTTACCAACTAGGGTTAGATTCTACTCAAACTAGAGTTTCTCTTAATTGTGACTTAGTTCAAGAAAAAATCGATAAATCCGAGAAAATTTTTGTACATATAGTAATATAATGAAAATAATTTTCGTTGATGAAATACTTTGCGATGAAAATCCAACATGTGCACTAAAATCCATACGAGAACCAAGTCACAATATTTACATATTTAGATCTCCTAACATATTCTCATCCTCAAACCAAACCTTGTTGCACAAAAGATCATCATTGATCAAATCTAGGGTCACATCTCACTTAGAGCTATCTATCTAAGTCAAGGGTTCTATAGGGAGACAAAATTGAAATAGTCGATTCCGACTACCATGGGCTCTGATACCATGTTGTAAAGAAGTGAAACTACTTCTCTACTAAAAATTTGAACAATAAAACCTCCAGTCCAAACACACTCAGAAGGTATGATGGAGTGGGTGTAAAATTTTTAAATCTTTACATAATGGTAATCAAAAGACCAATGTATAGAAGCGGAAGAAAAACATGACTATATTCAATTATAAAACAAAGGGTAACCAACTTACATCATAAGGATCCATGTAGAGGAAATCTAAACCACCTCAAGATTGTCTCCAAGATTCATCATCACAAACTAAGTCCAAGTCACCAGGACATGCATCCAAGTCTTCCACCTAGGGTTGGAAGCATACCCCAGTAAAAGAAGAAACAACAGGAGACATCAGCAAAGGTTGGTATGTGCATAATAGAAAGAAAATTGAGCAATATAAGGATATAAAGGACATCAAGTGTAAAGGCTTCCCATGCAAGAGACAAGTATCACCCAAATGGGTATCAAGAGAAAAGATTATAACAAAAAGGGATACTTGCCATAATCAATAAATAATAAGAATGTGCTATCGATATAAACATCCACTACCATGGTGGGAAACAAAGCACATATCATCATCAACCTGCATGCATGTGAGATAAACATAGCCCTAGAACGATACAAATAACAATGGCGGTCAAGAATCTCACATCTTGAACATGGTGGTACATGGGCCAAGAATCACACATCTTGCCCTGGCATGGGGAATCACACATCCACCATCCAAATATATATATAACATGGGCCAGGAATCACACATCCTGCCCGGGTATGGGGAATCACACATCCTCCATCCCAAAGATATCACAATGTTGCCATGTTGCATAACGAGACAAAACCAATGTAATTACACTACTCTAGTGATATTGAATCACATATCATGTTAATGTAGAGGCAAGTAGAAAAGTATAGTTAGAATTATCAAGGTTGCCATCACACAATGGACAACACAAACATATAAACATCCACATCATAGTGTGCATATATCAACAAGTAAAATCCACATCACAGTGGGTATATAGTATCAAAAGTCCAACTTGCACCAGGCAAAAAGATAAGATTCCAAGAGAATATCTATGATCACAAGATTAATATCAAATAAAAGGTAGTTCACATGAACCATGATATCAAAAGATATGCGCAATGTGTATAGGCTATTGTCCATAGGACCAAGAGAATAATAAAGATAGGTTATTACTCAAAAAGGAATAATCGAGGATGCAAACATACCTCAACTTTAGAGTCAAATAGGTCCAAAGCACAACTAGATCCAAGCCTAGGCATCCAAAGCACCTATTGGCATATATATGGGATTAGGGTTAGATTTATATTGATTTCATATACCCTAAAAGCCACCTTTTTATTATTATGTGAATTATATTATGAAAACTATTTTATATTTTAGGTTATGTTATTACGATTCTAAAACATATTTGATTATATTTTTCTGACTTATATATAATTAGTTATGAATTTTACAATTTATTACTTATTTAATTAGATTCATTATATCATTCTTTTAAAACATCAGATTCAGGTGACAAAACCAATTCCATTTGAAACGCTTATTTTTTTGAATCCAACGACTATTTATTTATATTTTTCTGATCAGTAAATAATTAGTTATTAATTTTATAAAATTGACCAATCGGAAAATCAAGAAATTCCAAATAAGTAAAAGATAGAATTGTGAGAGAGACCTAGGCCCGCAGACATGGGCCAATAACACACAGACATGATACCAAGTAAAAGCCAGTTCGTCTCGTTCAAAGCAATGTATGATAGGGCAAAAATGAAAATTCTGTCCTACATAGAAAAACAAAGCGAAAGAGAAAAGTAGGAGGGTAAAATAGGGAAACCAGCGGGCAAACCTTCTCCTTCCCAGGCCATGCCATGGCCATCACCCCTACGATTTGCAAGTTGTGAGGGATTGGGGAAAACTACAATCATAGCCAAAAACCCAAATTGGAAGCATGAATACCTTCAATTGAACTCCACAGACCGAAACAACCTCTCAATGAAGCCATCAGCTTCATCCGCGAGTGAAAGCGGGATCACAAAGTTGTTGTCGAAGCTTGAGTTTTAGGGGAAAGGGTCTCGGGCCCTATGAGACCAAACTTCCACTTATGGATGAGCGGGAGCACAGTTGCGGAGATCATTGCGCAAGAATACAGAGGTCCGATGATATAGACTCGCTGGGAGAGGGAAAGGGAGAGAAGAAGAGGAGATCTGACGGCAGGTGTGAATTTGAGATCTTGTGTGAAACCATAACTTATATAGGGTCCATCGGTGCGGAAAAGCTAGGGGAACTTAGAGGTGAAGAAATCAGAGAAGAACAAAGAAATGAGAGAGAAGGAATCGGGAGAAGAAATAGAGGGAAAAAAGGAACAGGTTCAAACGGGAAACAAAATCGTGAGAAGAGGGAAAGCGGATAAAGGAGAAGAAACAAATGCCGCTCGATCAAAATCCAAGGGTCAAAATTGAACCTGAGATATCTAAAATAGGAAAGAAAGCGTGACAACATTAGATTAGGAAACTATAGCTTAATCGATTTAGGAGTAAAATTAAAACCAATTAATGCACATATTTCTCTTTCATTATTTAGGGGTCCTATTCTTATCCAAATTAAGCCAAACTTTGCACACAAGCTAAATTAAACATGTAGATTCCGAATATAAAATTATATTTGCCTTTTAATAATTTTAGTGTGTCAAATAATTCAAATACTATTTTCTCTTTCCTCCTTCATTAATGGCATTAGGATTATCTAAATTAGGTAAAACTTCATCCAAAAGTTAACTTAAGTGTGTTGAATACGAATTTTCCATCAATTTTACATATTGGAGTTGTTTGAGTATTTAATTAATATTTTGAAGGTTCTACACACTTTCTCTTTCCTGATCTTACCTTTTAAGCAAACTTTCTCCAAATGGGATGAAACTTTACCCAAAGGCTATGATTATTATGTAGATCACGAATATTACATTATTTCCCTCTTTTGGTGTCAATTATTATATTTATGTATTAATTACACTTTTTAGGCAATTTCTCTCTCTTAACTTATCATATTATTTCAAGGTGGTCCAAATTAAATGAAAATTGACATGTAGGCTTATTTTGATGTGTAGATTACTAATTTAAAGTCTATTATTTAATTTGAGGCTTTGTTACATGGATTATGCCATTAGGGTCATTAGAGGCCCATTATCTTAATTACTCATTCAATTAAGTTCTTTATCATCTTTTGCCATCCAAAAGAATTATATGACATATTAGATTATAGTATTCATGCATTATATTATTAGGAACATTATAACCTCAACCTTGTTTGGTCAAAGTTCTAGAGTAGGGTTCTAGATCTGGTATGTTACAGCACTCCACCTCTTAAAAAGGATTTCGTCCTCGAAATCTATAGATCAAACATCAACTATTAATTGCTCTCCACCCCTTAAAGGGTTCAACCTAACAAGTCAAACTAAACAACTTTTTAACTACCCACATCTCTTAGTTATGAAAGTTTTTAGAGATTAATATTTCTCATGTATCCAACTAAAGTCACCATCTAGGGTTGAGATTTTAGGTCCTCGTGTCTCTAACCTAACTACCCTACATGAACATCTAAAAAGTCATAAGGTAGGTCAACTACACCATTATATCAATCCTAGTTACCAACTAGGGTTAGATTCTACTCAAACTAGAGTTTCTCTTAATTGTGACTTAGTTCAAGAAAACATCGACAAATCCGAGAAAATTTTTGTACATATAGTAATATAATGAAAATAATTTTTGTTGATGAAATACTTTGTGATGTAAATCCAACATGTGCACTAAAATCAATACGAGAACCAAGTCACAATATTTCCATATTTAGATATCCTAACATATTCTCATCTTCAAACCAAACCTTGTTGCACAAAAGATCATCATTGATCAAATCTAGGGTCACATCTCACTGAGAGCTATCTATCTAAGTCAAGGGTTCTATAGGGTGACAAAATTGATATTGTCGATTCTGACTACCATGGGCTCTGATACCATGCTATAAAGAAGTGAAACTACTTCTCTACTAAAAATTTGAACAATAAAACCTCCAGTCCAAACACACTCAGAAGGTATGATGGAGTGGGTGTCAAATTTTCAAATCTTTACATAATGGTAATCAAAAGACCAATTTATAGCAGCGGAAGAAAAACATGACTATATTCAATTATAAAACAAAGGGTTACCAACTTACATCACAAGGATCCATGTAGAGGAAATCTAAACCACCTCAAGATTGTCTCCAAGATTCATCATCACAAACTAAGTCCAGGTCACCATGACATGCATCCAAGTCTTCCACCTAGGGTTGGAAGCATACCCCAGTAAAAGAAGAAACAACACGAGACATCAACAAAGGCTGGTATGTGCATACTAGAAAGCAAATTGAGCAATATAAGGATATAAAGGACATAAAGTGTAAAGGCTTCCCATGCAAGAAACAAGTATCACCCAAACGGGTATCAAGAGAAAAGATTATAACAAAAAAGGATACTTGCCATGACCAACAAATAATAAGAATGTGCTATCAATATAAACATCCACCACCATGGTGGGAAATCACTACTATAGAACCTACCTTTAGTGTCGGTTATTTAAGGCCTATAGTGTCAGTTTCTAAGCGACACCTATGTGGGCGACACTAAAAGGTCACCCATTACGCGTCGATTACAGAACCGACACCCAAACACTTCGCGTGCCACCGAAAACGCGCCATCAGGGGACTATAAGTGTCGATTATTAGATAAGAAACCGACACCATAAACCTTCGCGCCATAGAAAGGTCGCCAGCTTGGGCACTATCAGTGTCGGTTATAAGTCAAACACCGACGAAATATATCTTCGCGCCAAAGGAATAGGCGCCGGTTATTTATATAAAACTGACACTATAACTTTATGTGTCGATTTTATACAAATACTGACGCCTGTTATTGGCGCCAGCTTGGGCACTATCAGTGTCGGTTTGTAGTAAGAAACTGACACCATATATGTTCGCGCCACAGGAAATAGGCGTCAGTTATATCTAAAAAACCGACATTACATCATTGTGTGTCGGTTTTTTACAACCAACCGACGCCTATTGTTTTTTTTGTCAGTCTGCAGACCTGCAGTGGTTGGTCACAGGATGAGAAACCTTCAGTTCAGTTAACTGAACTACAGGTTTTATGACATCCATTGATATCAGCCAACAACAGGTCACAAACCTACAAAATTAACAACAAAAATATATATATTCACACATGCATTTAGCAATGCAACCTGCAGTTCTATTTTATATCACACATTTAGAAACATTCATGTAGCTAGCAATCTATAGTTCCATTCATTTCACATTCACACATGTAGAAACATGTAGAAACATTCATATAGCAACCAACACTTCCATTCATTTTCACTCAGACACATGTAGAAACATTCACACATATATTATAATTCAGAAATTCATTTACAAAATATCATTAATTGTTTAGTCATTATTCGCTATCATCATCCCAATTATATTTTAAAACCCCCACTATTTATATGGTTGTTGCCCATTCTTCTCTTACTTCATTTATTTCTCCCATCGTGTAGGGAGCATGTACATCTGGTAAGTCCTTTCCTGTAGTGGGGTCAGTTTTAAACACCTGCAAAGAGTGATGTATATATAGTTAATGAGCTATAAATAAGATTGATATATTTCGATCATATTATCTAATGAGACTATATAATACCGTAGCAATACACTCGATATCCAGTGCAACATGTTTGATAATCATGTGCATATATCGCATGACATAGTATCCACATGCCCATCTGTTGTCTTGTGTAGCACACTATAAATTCAAACATACAAAATATTTAAAAATACAACTAATTAAGCATTGTTCACATAAATAATATATGCATATATTGCATTCGGGAACTTACTTATACGTTCCTCCAAATTATTGGTTGATTCTTTTTCGTGGGGACCTTTCCTCCAGCCTTTTTGAACTCATCAAAACCCCTACATGTTAATGTAACACAGAACATTGCAATTAAATAGTAATGTAATGACATATGTTAACGGATATGAAAATGAAATATTTCTCACCGGAATAATGTCATTTTCATTATGTGTCCAAATCTTGTATTCAATTTACTCCCCTTAGGATCTAGATAATAGACAGTGAACGCCTCGGGGAGAATAACTAGTAACTCTCAATGCTTACCACTAGAGGTAAAAAGGTTAAAAATTAATAACTCAAAATCCACAATAAAAATGTAATTTTCTTAAGTCCATATTATAATAAGAAAAGTAAACTTACTTTACATTGAATGGAGCCATTATCACTATCTTCTTATTTACAACAAAATTTGTAAAAGCCTCACAGCAGTATTGTTGAACTGACGTAGAGTCTTTAGCTACTAGACCAATCAAAATGGAATCAAAAACCCTACATGTTCGAATCCAAAATATGCATATATGTTGTCTAAGTAGTTGCAAAATATGTATTAATTACACATGCATTAATAAACAAGAAACCAGATCACCAGATCATACACAAGGTATATGGATGTATAAAGAAGATCTCACCTTATCCATATCTCTATCACATATGTATTTAGCCAAGCATATCTAAACAACTCCAAAATATCTTGTATAAATAGTTTGGTTTCGTAAGCCTGACCTGTAGAATCTGAATCGGAAGAACACTTATAGGGCAGTTTATATCATGTTCGCCTAACCATATTGCCATACCCCTACAGTTAGGACCTAACGGGACAGGTAGGTCATGTGGAATCCAACTAGGTAATGTAGGAGGTGGAAGTGGAGGCCTACATGTTGTGGGTGTCTTCTTTTTAACATGTACATATATATATAATTTTAGATCAACTGACATCATATACACACACTAACAATTTAACATAATGTAAATTTATCATATAGTTTCAGTAAAGAGGACATCCACTTTTCGCCACAATATCACTCCGCCTTCTGCCTCACCAAGCGTTTCACAATCTGGGTGGGCATATGGCAATGGAAGATCCGCCCATCCTTGCAATACATGTACCGGGCTCACACGAAGCCAACCAGCTGGTAATGGAGACCCGTGAAACTGTTCCCCGGGTAGGGATGGGTAAGCCGACGCCTCTGCAACGACATATTCATTACTTTTTAGACGGCATCGCTTCAACCCCTACAAATTTTTATGTAAAGAATGTTATATACATATATACATATCATCTTTTTTTGAAACGACTACAATTTCATATATACGTATCATCTTGAATTAAAAAACTAGTTACTATGTCATAAAAATACTTACAGCGGATGTGCTAGGTGGTGGTTCTATAGGATTACTCCCAACCTCTGCAGTAGGAGTAGGAGTAGAACCTGCAGTAGGTATTGTCTGGTAAGTGGCAGTCTGAGATGCCTGCCACTTTTTCATTGCTTCTTCGAGTTTCCTATCAAATAACTTATCTACCTATACATGGATAAAAGAAACGTCAAATTCTAATTATTGAATTCTCTTTTACAGTAACATTATAAAGAAAGAATATGTTACGTCTTCTTGTGAAAGTCCCGCTTTTGGGACATGTTTGCACTGGGATGGCCCAAAAAAAGCTTTGATGCCCACACCAGCACCTGCAGCCCTAACACGTCCAGGATGCTCTGGGTTACCCAGAGCAACTGTCAATTCATCCCTTGTTTCCGTCAGGGATGAACTTGCCTTGTTTCCTTAGCTCGTGCAGCTCCCGCTAATCGCTAAAACAAAAAATTGTAATTAAGTAAACAACACAAATAATCAATATTTGAATGATTGTTGTAAGAGTTGTATTTTACCATTTTTGCAGACGCCTCGGCAGTTGCGGCCTTCTTTATTTCTCCCTTCTTATTTTGCCTCCCAGCTATCCAGACATAATGGTGAGGCAGAGGTGTGCTACCTATGGTAGATGACTCCTGAGTAGCAGCAGACTAAGCAGTAGCCTCAAACAGTAGTCTTTGGCGAATGCCTGCATATCCTCTTGGACCCATTGTGTGGTCGTGCACATTCATCGCACGCCTTGATCTTTGTGCATCACTGAGGGCCTAGTTAGTATGCACATAAATGATTTGGTTAGTAACACTAAATGTTAACATTGAATAGGTGAATACAACATATATTAATAACGAGATTGAGACTGGCGCCTAATAACTTGAATTATTCAGTTTGTCTTGAAGCGACGAACGCCTCCCATTCTTCTTTGTCGAGGAAGTTCCACTGTTCAGTGGATGTCTTCTTCTTCTTGTCAGCTTCTGTTATGTATTCTCGTGTGAGATTTGTCCTATAGTTCCTTAGGACTCTCCCACAGCATTGCATCACGTATTTATGATGCAACTTTTCATCCAATTCAAATATACTCTGCAAAATAGAATTGCTATTAACTAGTATTCAAAAATTTAGTAATCTACAAAATAGAATTGCAAATTAATAATAACTCACGCATAAATCCCTCCATATTGTGTCTTTCTTCTCCTTAGAAACGTTATGCCAAGAATCTAAGCGACAACCGCAATGGCTACAAGTAACAAATCCAAGATATGAAACAAATGAATTACGATTCACACCACATGCATTTCCTGCATTATCAAAATCTACAACAAGTTTGGGTCCATTGCCCTTTTGCGCAATTAACTTCTTCATCATAGTGATGCCCCTTCTCTTGTCAACTTTTTGGTGTTGCAGATCAAGTGCATCAAGTTCTTCAGGTGGTATCTGTGCATCATCAACCTAAAATTTGACAAAATAAACACATTTACAAGATATAACTATAAATGGACATATAGATATAAATATATGATATTTTCTTAAAACTTACATTGTGAGGCGGCGCATTGATGTCCTCACCCTCACGGTAATCATCAGCATGGTCATCAGAATGGTCAGCCATCTGCAAATTCACATTCAAATTGTAAAGTTCACATTGTAAATTAATTCACATTATAAAGTAATTCACATTCAAATTGTAAAGCTCACATTATAAAGTAATTCACATTATAAAGTAATTCACATTCAAATTGTAAAGCTCACATTATAAAGTAATTCACATTCAAATTGTAAAGCTCACATTGTAAAGTAATTCACATTAAATTTTTAGTATTTTTGTAATTCAAAAGTTCACATATTCAGAAAAATAAAACGTATAAAACAAAACAAACCTCTAATATTGCGATTTTTTTATCAATTAACAATCCTTCATTGTTATCTCCGCGCACATACAAGTCATCATTAGCTTCAATATTTGCTGGTGTTAACAACCCAACTGAGAATGGACTGGATTCATCATACTTATCATAGTACTGTTCTTCATCTATAGGATCTTCAATGAACTGTCTTTTACCATGAAGAACAATCGACCATTTATCATTTGTAGGATCATCGATATAAAGATTGTTCACTTTATAGACCAACAAACACATGTGATGTCATTCTTATATATAATAAATGTGTACCACCTATCCCATCCTTGAACACCTAATCTCACTAGTAAGTGTATAATGTGTATTGGGTTTTCAAAAAAAGTCGGCAATATTTCCCCGCTGTTCTCTAAGTACATATGTACTTAGACAACAAATGAGGAAATGCTACTAAAATTTTCTTGAAAACCCAATACACATTATACACTTACATCCTAAGTGAGATTAGGTGTTCAAAGACAGTCCCAAACCGGGGACTATCCAAGATTTACTCCTAATGAGTAAATCTTGGATGAGTTTCTAGGCCAACAAACACAATAATAGATATGTACATGTTAGGGTTTCATCACAATTGATGTTAGGGTTTCATCAATGTTAGGGTTTAATCAAATCAAACCGTAGAATGGGTCAAGTTCAAATCAAACCCTAGAATGTTTACAGGCATTAGGTACATGAAAAGGATCTAAAATCCAAACCCTAGAATGGGTCAAAATCCAAACCCTAGAATGGTTTTCTATGTAAACGACCTTAGAACGTCTATGTAATCACTTGTGATGATGAATTGACTTGAAACTTAGAAGAGAAAAAAGTATTAAGATATGCATGATACAATAACTATTTTGCATCACATTACAATAGACTTATCATTGATACCTTACTAACTTATTTCTACATTTACATATCATCACTTGATCAAAAATTACAGGAGTACATTTAACCAAAGTATGCATTCTAAAATCTTTGTCATGAACATGTATTGTATAGACAATAGAGGATTCAGCTCAGTCGAAGCACAAAATCAGTACCTAAACCCTAAAATCACACATTTTTAGCATTTATTCTAACAGGTTTATGTACATCAGCTGTTGTAAATAAATTAAAAAAAATAAAAATCACCCAACAGCTGCTTGGGTGTGCCTTGGCACCGCCCAAGAAGCCGCCGAAGCAGAGGAAGAAGGAAGGGCGTGCGGGCATACGTTGAGGGCAGAGGAGAAATGGCCGGAACAGCGGCGGCGGCGAGGGCTTGGAGCAGCGGCACGGCGGCGACAGCGGGGGCGGGATCACGGCGCGGCGGCGGCAGCGGGGGCAAGAGCACAGCACGGCGGCGACAGCGGGGGCAAGTGCACAGCGCGGCGGCGGCAGCGGGGGCAGGAGCACGGCACGACGGCGGTAGCGGGGGCAGGAGCACGGCGCGGCGGCGGCAGCAGCGAGGGCAGGATCACGATAGGGCGAGCAAAAATCGCCGGAGCAGCAGCTGGAATCGGGAATGAAATAGGGAAAGGGGAAGAGTCGGTCGCGCTGGTGAGCTATTATGTTGACAATAAGTGTCAGTTATTTCAAAAAACCGACAACTAAACCAACAGTGTCGGTTCTTTGCCAAAAACCGACAACTATACTAGATTATAGTCGTCGGTTTATAAATAAAAGACAACTGACAACTATTCCTGTCTCACGCATACCCTTTAGTCGTCAGTTATGTAATAAAGAACTGACAACATATGTCATTTTGGAGGTAATTTTTTCGCTGTAATTTTGGTTTTGGCGGTTGATTTTAAGTGTCGATTGTTTATTAAATAACCGACACTTAATAAAAGCGGTACCTGTGTCTGGTCGACCTTCACAGATTGGATGCCGGTTTATGTTAAAAACTGACACTCTAGGGTTTATGTGTCAGTTTATGTATACAACCGACACCTTTAAAACCGACTTTATAAGCCATATTTTTAGTAGTGAACAAAGCACATATCATCATCAACCTGCATGCATGTGACATAAACATAGCCCTAGAACAATATAAATTACAATGGCGGTCAAGAATCACACATCTTGAACCTGGTGGGACATGGGCCAAGAATCACACATCTTGCCCTGGCATGGGGAATCACACATCCACCATCCAAATATATATAACATGGGCCAGGAATCACACATCTTGCCCGGGTATGGGGAATCACACATCCTCCATCCCAAAGATATCACAATGTTTCCATGTTGCATAATGAGACAAAACCAATGTAATTACACTACTCTAGTGCTACTGAATCACATAGCATGTTAATGTAGAGGCAAGTAGAAAAGCTTAGTCATAATTATCAAGGTTGCCATCACACATTGGAAAACACAAACATGTAAACATCCACATCATAGTGTGCATATATCAACAAGTAAAATCCACATCACAATGGGTATATAGTATCAAAAGTCCAACTTGCACTAAGGCAACAAGATAAGATTCCAAGAGAATATCTATGATCACAAGATTAATATCAAATAAAAGGTAGTTCACATGAACCATGATATCAAAAGATATGAGCAATGTGTATAGGCTATTGTCTATAGGACCAAGAGAATAATAAAGATAGGTTATTGCTCAAAAAGGAATAATTGAGGATGCAAACATACCTCAACTTTAGAGTCAAACAGGTCCAAAGCACAACTAGATCCAAGCCTAGGCATCCAAAGCACCTATTGGCATATATATGGGATTAGGGTTAGATATATTTTGATTTCATATACCCTAAAAGCCACCTTTTTATTATTATGTGAATTAGGTTATGAAAACTATTCCATATTTTAGGTTATGTTATTACGAGTCTAAAACATATTTGATTATATTTTTCTGACTTATATATAATTAGTTATGAATTTTACAAATTATTACTTATTTAATTAGATCCATTATATCATTCTTTTAAAACATCTGATTCAGGTGACAAAACCAATTCCATTAGAAAGCCCTTATTTTTCTGAATCCAATGACTATTTATTTATATTTTTCTGATCAGTAAATAATTAGTTATTGATTTTATAAAACTGACCAATAGGAAAATCAAGAAATTCCAAATAAGTAAAAGATAGAATTGCGAGAGAGACCTAGGCCCGCAGACATGGCCCAATAACACACAGACATGTCACCGAGTAAAAGCCAATTCGTCTCGTTCAAAGCAACGTATGATAGGGAAAAAGACGATTCTACCCTCCACAAAAAAACAAAGCGAAAGATAAAAGTAGGAGGGTAAAATAGGGAAACCAGTGGGCAAACCTTCTCCTTCCCAGGCCATGCCATGGCTATCACCCCTGTGATCTGCAGGTTGCGAGGGATTGGGGAAAACAGGAATCATAGCCAAAACCCCAAATTGGAAGCACGAATACCTTCAATTGAACTCCACGGACCGAAACAAGCTCTCAATGAAGCCATCAGCTTCATCCGCGAGCGAAAGCGAGATCACAAAGTTGTTGTAGAAGCTTGAGTTTTAGGGGAAAGGGTCTCGGGCCCGATGAGACCAAACTGCCACTTGCGGATGAGCAGGAGCACAGTTGCGGAGATCATTGCGTAAGAATACAGAGGTCTGATGATATAGACTCGCTGGGAGAGGGAAAGGGAGAGAAGAACAGAGGAAGAACAGAGGAGATCTGACGGCAGGTGTGAATTCGAGATCTTGTGTGAAACCATAACTTATATAGGGTCCATCGGTGCAGAAAATCTTGGGGAACTTAGAGGTGAAGAAATCAGAGAAGAACACGGAAAGGAAAGAGAAGGAATCGCGAGAAGAAATTGAGGGAAAAAGGAACATGCTCAAATGGGAAACAATATTGTGAGAAGAGGGAAAGCGGAGAAAGGAAAAGAAACAGATGCCGCTTGATCAAAATCCAAGGGTCAGAATTGAACCTGAGATATCTAAAATAGGAAAGCAAGCGTGACAACATTAGATTAGGAAACTATAGCTTAATCGATTTAGGAGTAAAATTAAAACCAATTAATGTGCACATTTCTCCTTCCTTATTTATGGGTCCTATTCTTATCCATATTAAACCAAACTTTGCACACAAGCTAAATTAAACATGTAGATTCCAAATATAAAATTAGATTTGCCTTTTAATAACTTTTAGTGTGTCAAATAATTCAATTACTATTTTCTCTTTCCTCCTTCATTAATGGCATTAGGATTATCAAGATTAGGTAAAACTTCATCACTTCAGTGTGGTGAATACGAATTTTCCATCAATTTTACATATTGGAGTTGTTTGAATATTTAATTAATATTTTGAAGGTTCTACACACTTTCACTTTCCTGATTTTTCCTTTTAAGCAAACTTTCTCCAAATTGGATAAAACTTTACCCAAAGGCTATGATTATTATGTAGATCACGAATATAACATTATTTTCCTCTTTTGGAGTCAATTATTATATTTATATATTAATTACACTTTTTAGGCAATTTCTCTCTTAACTTACCATATTATTTCAAGGTGGTCCAAATTAAATGAAAATTGACATGTAGGCTTATTTTGATGTGTAGATTACTAATTTGAAGTCTATTATTTAATTTGAGGCTTTGTTACATGGAATATGCCATTAGGGCCATTAGAGTCCCATTATCTTAATTACTCATTCAATTAAGTTCTTTATCATCTTTTGCCATCCAAAAGAATTATGTGACATATTAGATTATATTATTCATGCATAATATTATTAGGTACATTCTAACCTCAAACTTGTTTGGTCAAAGTTCTAGGGTAGGGTTCTAGATCTTGTATGTTACAGCACTCCACCCCTTAAAAAGGATTTCGTCCTCAAAATCTGTAGATCAAACATCAACTATTAATTACTCTCCACCCCTTAAAGGGTTCAACCTAACAAGTCAAACTAAACAACTTTTTAACTACCCACATCTCTTAGTTATGAAAGTTTTTAGAGATTAATATTTCTCATGTATCCAACTAAAGTCACCATCTAGGGTTGAGATTTTAGGTCCTCGTGTCTCTAACCTAACAACCCTAAATGAACATCCAAAAAGTCATAGGGTAGGTCAACTACACCATTATATCAATCCTAAATACCAACTAGGGTTAGATTCTACTCAAACTAGAGTTTCTCTTAATTGTGACTTAGTTCAAGAAAACATCAATAAATCCGAGAAAAATTTTGTACATATACTAATGTAATATAAATAATTTTTGTTGATGAAATACTTTGTGATGTAAATCCAACATGTGCACTAACATCAATACTAGAACCAAGTCACAATATTTCCATATTTAGATCTCCTAACATATTCTCATCCTCAAACCAAACCTTGTTGCACAAAAGATCATCATTGATCAAATCTAGGGTCACATCTCACTTAGAGCTATCTATCTAAGTCAAGGGTTCTATAGGGAGACAAAATTGAAATAGTCGATTCCGACTACCATTGGCTCTAATACCATGCTGTAAGAAGTGAAACTACTTCTATACTAAAAATTGAACAATAAAGCCTCCAGTCCAAACACACTCAGAAGGTATGATGGAGTGGGTGTAAAATTTTCAAATCTTTACATAATGGTAATCAAAAGACCAATGTATAGCAGCGGAAGAAAAACATGACTATATTCAATTATAAAACAAAGAATTACCAACTTACATCATAAGGATCCATGTAGAGGAGATCTAAACCACCTCAAGATTGTCTCCAAGCTTCATCATCACAAACTAAGTCCAGGTCACCATGACATGCATCCAAGTCTTACACCTAGGGTTGGAAGCATACCCCATTAAAAGAAGAAACAATAGGAGACATTAGCAAAGGTTGGTATGTGCATACTAGAAAGAAAATTGAGCAATATAAGGATATATAGGACATCAAGTGTAAAGGCTTCCAATGCAAGATACAAGTATAACCCAAACGGATATCAAGAGACAAGATTATAACAAAAAGGGATACTTGCCATAACCAACAAATAATAAGAATGTGCTATCAATATATACATCCATTACCATGGTGGGAAACAAAGCACATATCATCATCAACCTGCATGCATGTGAGATAAACATAGCCCTAGAACAATATAAATAATAATGGCAGTCAAGAATCACACATCTTGAACCTAGTGGGATATGGGCCAAGAATCACACATCTTGCCCTCGCATGGGGAATCACCCATCCACCATCTAAATATATATATAACATGGGCCAGGAATCACACATACTGCACGGGTATGGGGAATCACACATCCTCCATCCCAAAGATATCACAATGTTTTCATGTTTCATAATGAGACAAAACCAATGTAATTACACTACTCTAGTGCTACTGAATCACATAGCATGTTAATGTAGAGGCAAGTAGAAAATTATAGTCAGAATTATCAAGGTTGCCATCACACAATGGACAACACAAACATATAAACATCCACATCATAGTGTGCATATATTAACAAGTAAAATCCACATCACAGTGGGTATATAGTATCAAAAGTCCAACTTGCACCAAGGCAACAAGATAATATTCCAAGAGAATATCTATGATCACAAGATTAATATCAAATAAAAGGTAGTTCACATGAACCATGATATCAAAAGATATGAGCAATGTGTATAGGCTATTGTCCATAGGACCAAGAGAATAATAAAGATAGGTTATTGATCAAAAAGGAATAATCGAGGATGCAAACATACCTCAATTTAGAGTCAAACAGGTCCAAAGCACAACTAGATCCAAGCCTAGGCATCCAAAGCACCTATTGGCATATATATGGGATAAGGGTTAGATTTATATTGATTTCATATACCCTAAAAGCCACCTTTTTATTATTATGTGAATTAGGTTATGAAAACTATTCCATATTTTAGGTTATGTTATTTCGAGTCTAAAACATATTTGATTATATTTTTCTGACTTATATATAATTAGTTATGAATTTTACAAATTATTACTTTTTTTAATTAGATCCATTATATCATTATTTTAAAACATCAGATTCAGGTGACAAAACCAATTCCATTAGAAATCCCTTATTTTTCTGAATCCAACGACTGTTTATTTATATTTTTCTGATCAGTAAATAATTAGTTATTGATTTTATAAAATTGACCAATCAGAAAATCAAGAAATTCCAAATAAGTAAAAGATAGAATTGTGAGAGAGACCTAGGGCTGCAGAAATGGCCTAATAACACACAGACGTGTCACCGAGTAAAAGCCAGTTCGTCTCGTTCAAAGCAACGTATGATAGGTCAAAAAGACAATTCTGCCCTCCACAGAAAAACAAAGCGAAAGAGAAAAGTAGGAGGGTAAAATAGGGAAACCAGCGGGCAAACCTTCTCCTTCCCAGGCCACGCAATGGCCATCATCCCTACGATCTACAGGTTGCGAGGGATTGGGGAAAACTGGAATCATAGCCAAAACCCCAAATTTGAAGCATGAATACCTTCAATTGAACTCCACGGACCAAAACAAGCTCTCAATGAAGCCATCAGCTTCATCCGCGAGCGAAAGCGGGATCACAAAGCTGTTGTCGAAGATTGAGTTTTAGGGGAAAGGGTCTCGGGCCCGATGAGACCAAACTGCCACTTGCGGATGAGCGGGAGCACGGTTGCAGAGATCATTGCGCAAGAATACAGAGGTTCGATGATATAGACTTGCTGGGAGAGGGCAAGGGAGAGAAGAACAGAGGAAGAACAGAGGAGATCTGACGGCAGGTGTGAATTCGAGATCTTGTGTGAAACCATAACTTATATAGGGTTCATCGAAGTGGAAAAGCTAGGGGAACTTAGAGGTGAAGAAATCATAGAAGAACAAGGAAAGGAAAGAGAAGGAATCGCGAGAAGAAATCGAGGGAAAAAGGAACAGGTTCAAACGGGAAACAAAATTGTGAGAAGAGGGAAAGCGGAGAAAGGAGAAGAAACAGATGCCGCTCGATCAAAATCCAAGGGTCAGAATTGAACCCGAGATATCTAAAATAGGAAAGCAAGTGTGACAACATTAGATTAGGAAACTATAGCTTAAACGATTTAGGAGTAAAATTAAAACCAATTAATGCGCATATTTCTCTTTCCCTATTTATGGGTCCTATTCTTATCCAAATTAAACCAAACTTTGCATACAAGCTAAATTAAACATGTAGATTCCGAATATAAAATTATATTTGCCTTTTAATAAATTTTAGTATGTTAAATAATTGAATTACTATTTTCTCTTTCCTCCTTCATTAATGGCATTAGGATTATCTAAATTAGGTAAAACTTCATCCACAAGTTAATTTAAGTGTGTTGAATACGAATTTTCCATCAATTTTACATATTGGAGTTGTTTGAGTATTTAATTAATATTTTGAAGGTTCTACACACTTTCTCTTTCCTGATTTTACCTTTTAAGCAAACTTTCTCCAAATTGGATAAAAATTTACCCAAAGGCTATGATTATTTTGTATATCACGAATGTAACATTATTTTCCTCTTTTGGAGTCAAAATATTATATTTATATATTAATTACACTTTTTAGGAAATTTCTCTCTCTTAACTTACCATATTATTTCAAGGTGGTCCAAATTAAATGAAAATGACATGTAGGCTTATTT
The DNA here is from genome assembly GCA_963693085.1 of Alisma plantago-aquatica. Lineage (NCBI taxonomy): Eukaryota > Viridiplantae > Streptophyta > Magnoliopsida > Alismatales > Alismataceae > Alisma > Alisma plantago-aquatica. The sequence continues at coordinate 725,180,599 of OY856410.1, read as the reverse complement.
TGATGTGTAGATTACTAATTTGAAGTCTATTATTTAATTTGAGGCTTTGTTACATGGATTATGCCATTAGGGCCATTAGAGGCCCATTATCTTAATTACTCATTCAATTAAGTTCTTTATCATCTTTTGCCATCCAAAAGACTTATGTGACATATTTGATTATATTATTCATGCATTATATTATTAGGAACATTCTAACCTCAACCTTGTTTGGTCAAAGTTCTAGGGTAGGGTTCTAGATCTGGTATGTTACAGTCGTAGTATTCTTCACTAGCTTGCTATGCTCTCAGGGACGGTGTAAGTGTAACATTTGCCTCATCACTGGAATCATCAACTCCATCTTCCTCATCATTGTTCTCTCCATCATCATCCTTAACAACATCCTCAACATCATCCTTTGCCATCTCTACATCCTTAGGAGGATCAAAAGAGCATGTAGCCAGCCTTATGATATGTTGATCACACTAGGACATCTGATAAGTGGAAACAGGCACATTTTCTTGCTCAAAAGGAGTGGAAACTCCATAAAAGATGGAAAGAGCATCCACATGGGGACCAGTAGGAAGAGACAACAATTGAGTCAGGCTAGGAGGTGGGTGATATGAAATAGGTGGAGTTTGACAAACATAGGTATGGTGTACAATGAAAGAAGCATACTAGTGTGCTGGATAAAATTAATCATATGCATAGGAAGCATAGTCAATGCCAGAAAAGGATGGTCGGTATGGTGGATAATAATAAGGGTAGGACACATTCATGTTAGATAGTTTGTGAACTAGATCTTGGAGGATATGTTCTTCAATATAAAGGTAATAGGCATTTTGATGGATCATCTACCCCCTGAGATATTCATTGGATATAGAGAAAAAAGCTCTATCAGGTCTAGGTGGTGCAAAAGGAGGCTCGGTGGAGGAGGAGGCACCATAGGTAAGTGAGATGGAGGAGTGGGATTACTTCTTCACTATTGTTTCACTAATGGAAACACCTTTCCTACTGGTCGTGTATTTCAATCCTTGAAAAGAGATTTCATAGTAAGAAATTGAAACAAACCACAAATGACGTTAGGGATGGAAGATGATAGTCCCATGTTTTCTTCTTGGAGTCAAAACAAGTCACATGGCGAAGGATATAATCAACCTATTTGACCCTAATTCCCTAAACGTGACAATACACTATCACTATTGAGTTTTTTTCAAAATATGTTTGATTTTTCTTTGGATGGATATTACAATTACAAAAAGAGAAATAATACATATTTGTATATCAAGGGAAGAGTAGGATAGCTTTCTTTGGAAAGGATAGTTCAGGCTTCTTTAAGGCTTTGTGAATATCAAAAAGAGATAATTCTAGATCAAACCTCTTGTATAATTCCTCTGGGTAGATTCGGTCAAGGTGATTAGCGTAGGTGGACTTCCAAGTAGATGTGGACAAGTATCCAATCAAGTAGGTATTAAGGATATCCTCAGTAATTGTGATCCTATTCCTAAAAACCATGGAAGTAAGGGCTACCTTGGTGCTAGGTGGTGGCACTAGTGTAGTTCCGTTTAAGATTAGCATAAAAATCATGAATGGATTTTGTTCTAGATAAAAATTTGAAAATAAATTATGTTCAACAAAAAGTGAACCAAGGCAATCTTTAAGAGACATTTACACGATCTCTTTAAAAATGTTGCTCCCAGATTCTACTAAGGGCTTAAAAGGAAAAGAAGAATGAGGTAGGATCTCTTTGTATCAATGCACATCTTGAGTCCAGATAAAAGAGGCAAATTGTAACCAAGAATCCTTGTAGAAGGAGGGGTATGAGGGACATATGATTTACAAGCATTGGATTGCTGGACTCCATGGGAGACAAAAATTGTGGAGAGAGCAGACCAATAAAATCAAATCAATGAGAGATAAAAAAAGTAGACACCTGGAAACTTCTAGGTCTAGTGAATGGATATGGAATAGGGATTGGATAGGCTAGGAAATGGGTTGGGAAAGGTCTACGGTTAGAAAAGGAATCCTCCATCGTTGGTTCCATACAAGAGAACCGATACCAAATTATTTTTTAAGGTAATTTTTTTTCATGGGTGACGTGAACTTCAGTGTGATTTCCCAAGAGAAAAATTGAAGACATGTAGTTTTGAGGCAAAATTTATTTCATAGGAAAGGGTGTGTCATCTATTTCTCCACAAGCAATGCTGACCTAAAATGTATTTGGAGGCACATTTTTCTCCTGAAAATTTGAATTTTACGGGTTATCTCTACGTTAGTTCTCCAAAACATAAATCAACATTATATTTAAAAAGATACCCATGTTTTTCCTTAACGGAAAGGACTTGACCAATAGTGACGTTTGTGCTCTAGAAACCAACAATCTAGGTCTGTAGTGTCTATTTGCTTTTAGACTGACATTAAAAGAGTGACATTAGAGGTAAAAAAATGTACCAGTGAGATAACACTAGAAGCCTTCCATCGTAGACCAACATTCAATCTTTTACATTGTTAGCAAACTAATGGCATTAACTTTGACTCCCTGGTTATTTTCTAATATTTCTTTATCTAAACTTGAACATTGTATGGGTTGGAGTAGCACAAGACCAATCAAACTATCTAACGTATAGATACAATACCTTATCATATAAGTCTATGCTATATAGAGATTTTTTTAATCTTGGGGATGATCATATCATGTTGGAACGTTAATGGCACTTCTAATAGACAAGGGCATCCTTCTTTCCCCATACAACCTGCTAAAACTGCATGGAACCTTATCATATCAAGACCCAACCATTGCCTTCACTCTTAGAAATATACTTTTGTTAATGTTGTTGGAAGACTCACCCTTTTGACGTCATCCTCAACTCTCTCATCATCCTTTATTCCATTATGTACCTCTCCCTTACAACACACGACAAACATAGATCGTATCAGATGAGACTTTCTTTGGAAACACGGGACACATAATTCATATGGCATAATGGGACAACATTGCACCCCAAAAGTCTATAGGGTTGGCACATTACTAGTATAAAAACTCATGCTTACCTCTGATCCACAAAATTAGTTTGTCTTTATGCTCATCAAGACACTGTATTTGGAAATATCATGAGATAAATAAATATTACCTTGATATTAAAGCATGGTGGATGGTCAACTCCAACATGCCTCACTTATTTTAATATACATCAACTATAATATATACATAGCTAGATACAATGTTAGAATTGTACCTCACTACACAAACAACATCAAATTCTAGAGTGACCCTTTGTTCCGTAGGCTCATTATCAAACAAATTGTCCTCAGAATCGATATTGCATACAAATTCAACTATTCAACCACTAGCAAAGATTTATAAGTTTTACGAGGGAACCACGCTAACCTTCTCAAAATTAGCTCTCACTTCTTATCTTCAATAGGAGACACTATCATATATTCATTTTCAACTTGAAACAAATACTAGAAATTGCATCACATTGAAATGGGGGTGGGAAGTGCTCCCCTAAACAAGTATACCTTTTCTACATGTTCAAAGGCCACCTTTTCCAAACCATGTATACATATGTATATACACATATGTGTATATATATATATATATATATATATATATATATATATATATATATATATATATATATGTGTGTGTGTGTGTGTGTGTGTGTGTGTGTGTGTGTGTGTGTGTGTGCACTCACACATGAATATATATATATATATATATATATATGTGTGTGTGTGTGTGTGTGTGTGTGTATATATATATATATTTACATATATATGTGTGTATATATATGTATATATATATGTGTGTGTATGTATATACATGTAATATATATATATATATATATATATATATATATATATATATATATATATATATATATATATATATATATATATATATATGGGATTATCTTTAATACCTGAGCGGTTAGCTACGCCCACACCCTTCCCAACATTTAAAAAAAATTTGAAATTGCATGGGAGCATTTTATCTAGCTCTCCAAAAAATTTGATCAAAAAATAATATCATTTTCCCCACCGAAATTAAGAAAAACCATCCATATATTTACTGACTGTATATTTTCCACGCAGTTACTTTTTTAGTCACATATTTACTTTTTATATCAATACAGTTACTCTTTTGATCAGAAGAGTTACTCTTGTGTACCATATAGTTACTCTTTTGGATGTGTGAGTAGACATCGGGTAGCAAAAATCTGGCTACCCATGCGGGTAACGAATGAACAACATATATATATATATATATATATATATATACATACATACATACATACATACATACATACATACATATATGTGTGCGTATATATATGTATATATATGTGTGTGTGTATGTATATACATGTAATATATATATATATATATATTACATTGATTTGACGAGTATCAAAATTAACAAACAATAAAAGGAAAATATTTTAAGTTGTTTCAAAATAAATAAATAAAAATTGTGGCCTAGAGTGGCCGCTCGTAGCACTCAAAGTGCCAAAAATTCGTCGTATCCCCGACAACGGCGCCAAAAACTTGACATGTATTTTACTACCTCTTCTCTTGCTGATTTTCGACCTATAGCCTGTTGTTTTGTACAATATAAAATCATTGCAAAAATCATGGCTGCGTGTTTGAAGTTGGTCCTACCTTATTTGATTTCTGCAAACCAAGGAGCCTTTGTCACAGGTAGGAGTATCACCGACTGTGCCCTCCTGGCTGGTGAATTTCTTCTGGATTATAATGTCATGCGAGGAAGTAGGAAGGCCTACCTTAAACTTGATGTTTCCAAAGCTTATGATAGTGTGAGATGGGAGAAATTATGGTGGATCATGCAACATATGGGCTTCAATGAACAATGGATCAACTGGATGAAACAATGTGTTGGGACAACTAGCTTCTCCATCCTGGTTAATGGCACGTCTACAGGTCTCTTCAGGGTGGAAATGGACTACGGCAAGGGGACCCTTTGTCTCCTCTTTTGTTTGTGATTGTCATGGAATATTTCTCTAGAAAGATGGAACAAGCTGAAGAACGGAAGGAGATAAAACCTTATACAGTCCACGGTACTAAGGTAATGACACATCTTATTTTTGCAGATGATGTTCTGATATTTGTAGAAGCCAAACAACAACAGTTGGAAAATCTTAAAGACCTACTGATGAAGTTCAGAAAGCAAACGTGGCTGTGTGTCAATGCAAATAAAACACATATTTTCTTGTCTAAAAATTGTTATCAGTTGGAGGACAGACTCACGCAGGCTATGGGAGTGGGAAGGGGTGAATTCCCAACCAAATATTTGGTTTTCCTCTTGCAGGTGGTAATCTTCTGGTCAAAGATTTCACAGATTGTATTGACAGAGTGGAGGTAATGATCAACAGATGGCCTACACAAAAGACATCCATGGGGGGCGTAGAACTCTGATTAAAGCTGCCATAGAGGGACTTCTCATTTTCGGGGCACAACAAGGTGAAATTCCCATATCTATGCTGGATAGAATTGAAATGAAGATTGCTAACTTCCTTTGGGGGAGTGAGCATCACCCTATGAAGTATGCCAGGATGGCGTTCCCTACAGATGAAGGTGGGCTGAACCTGAAGACTCCTATAGATATTGCTAGGTGGGGAACCATGAGAAGACTTGTTGACTTTCAGGAAGGAACTTCCACTTGGGCAAAGTGGATGAGAGACAGATATCATAGAGGGCTGGATTTTATTCCAAAAACTAGAGAAGGATACTCAAGGACCATTAATGTCATGAGGGAAATGTGGCCACAAGTAAAACATTTGTTTGTTGCAAGTGATTGTGTGGGGTGGCAGCTCAAAGACAAGAAGATATGCTTATGGGAGGTGACCCGGACCAGAAGAGCAAAGGACCCAGTGGGTGAACAAATATGGAAGGATAGGTATGTGCCGAAGTGGAGCATATGTGTTTACAAATTTATGAATAATACCCTTGCCACACTTGATAAAGTAAGGAGCTGGAATTATGATATATCTACTACATGCCTGCTATGTGAGGAAAAGGAAGAAAGCCACAACCACATTGTGGGAGAATGTAAGTTCACAAGGGAGATATGGGAGCATTTGTGTAGAGATTTCAGACTTCAAATACAACTTATTGCTAATTCGAGAAGGATGCTTGCTAGATGTGGAACGGATGAAAGGAAAACCCTTTTGTTTGTTGCTCTTTGATTCCACATTTGGGAAGAAAGAAATGCTAGGAAACACCAAGGGAAAGCCACAGATTCTAATAGCATTGTTGTAAAAATATGTAAATGCATTAGAAGTAGATTACGTATTAGCTAGATGCGTAAGTTGTAATGGTGTTTGGATGTATGGCATTGGGCCTACATGTACTCTTGACCCTCCTAATATTTTTTAGGGGGAGCGTCGGAATATATTTACCTGATTCCGATACATACATACATACATATATATATACATACACATATGGAAAGTCAATTGTCCACCAAAAATGGAGCTCCTCATTTCACTTGTATGGTGGGATAAGATACTTGTAGGTCATGATATTTACAAAATAGGTTTTCAGGGTCCATCTATATGTTTTCTTTGCACACAAAATGAAGAGATTTCACTTCATCTCTTTTTTACATGTCCTGTATCTATCATTTTAAGCAAACACTACACTTTCTAGAATCCAGATCCATACGTCAGAACAAGATGCATACATAAAATTTTCTTATATGTCAGATCAATACATCATCATTCCAATCAACAAAAATTCAATACGTCTATAAAATCATTTGAAATAAAAGAAAAATAGAAAATTCAAAAATAATAACTTTTGCGTACATAGGATCAATAGAGAAGTCGACAATATATATCATATGTTCATATGTTGCACATGAATAAGCTTTTAGAAGCTCTCATGAAGGGTAAAATAAGCTCTCTCTCATTTTAGCACAATAGCGGTGACTTCGAGAACATATCCACTTGAGAAGATTCTAGATGAATCCAATGATTTTGGAGGGTATATCTTATTTTTATCTTATTGTTGGGGTACATATATCTTATCAGACCTATTGTTGGGGTGCATGCCCCTTTTTATTGTTTGTATGATATTCTACAACTTTGATTAGTGAATGTAGGTCACTTCTAGTGCTTATCGATTCCATGATCAATACCTTTAATGTAGACACATTTTTGTAATCCAATTAGCATGCATTTGTATCTGAATATTACAATTAATGCCCAAAACTTTCTCATAAACAAAATAATTCTTGGTCCATAATTGTGTTCCCTTTATAATTATTAACTTTATATATTACAAAAATTATAGCAAAGGGAACCACCACCTTAAGAAGATCACAACAAGGTTGCCACTGTTTGTGGATGTTTGTAACCATGAATCAGACACAAACAAATCCTATTCAAATATGACAAAGATATCAATTTTGATTCTTTCAGCTCAAATAACTCATATTATAAAAATTTATCCCGTTGATATAGCTGACTTGTGATTTGCTTGTATGTGTGATTCATGCTTGCACTCACAGTCACAAACAGTAAGCAGTCTTGTCATGGGCTTCCTAAAGGTGGTTTCCTAATCTACAATTTTCTCAATATTCAATATTACTGACAACGTAGGGAACATTATTTCGAACATGGACTTGTTTGTGACAGGGTGAGAAGGTAATAATATGATTTATATCATGATTCTATCATTCTTATTATGTCTTCTTTGGACTCAGTGCATCAAATTTGATTATCATTTTGTTGTTTTGTTTTCATTTGTGTGTCTAATTCATCGATATTGTCACATCTACAAATGATGGATGGATTCATATTAAGCTTCCTCAAGGTTGTAGTTGTCTAATCTACAATTTGCACAAGTATTTAATGTTAACAACAATAAAGTGACCATAATTTTAGACCAAAGACTTGTTGAACAGAATTGAAAAGCTGATAGTATAATTCATAGCATGATTGTATCATTAATATTGTGTTAGATTTAAGAGAAAACAGTTAATCTATTTTTGTATATATCAAATTCATAGTTAGACTCACACCCACAAATGCATGATGAATGGTTTGATCCAAAGATTCCTCAAGGTGTTTGTCATCTAATATTTAATTTGCACACTCTTCAGTGTTACCTATGATGTATGGAACAAGAACTTTAACCATGACTTATTGGCAACATTCAAAAGGTAATAATATGGTTCACAACGTGATTTTATCAATCCTATTGTTTCAAATTTGAACTCAGAGCATCAAGTTTTATCCTTGTGTTGTAGCTTATATGTTTTTGTGTGAGTATTCAATTCATTGTTACACTTAATTCTAAAAATGATGGATGATTTGAGATTCCTCAAGGTGGCTATGGCCTAATCTACTATTTTCATAGTATTCTATGTTACTAAACATGAAGGGAACATGATTTTGAACCAAAACTTGTTGGAAACAATTGAGAACGTAGCAATATGGTTTTTTTATTAATCTATCATTCTTATTGTGTTTGATTTGAAATCAAAGTTCTATTGTTGTAGTTGATTTTTTTTGCATATTTGATTCATGAATACACAAGGATATTTAAAAAATGGATGTCTTCATCCCAAACTTCCTAAAGGTGGTGTTTGCCTACTCATCAATTTACCCTAATTCAATATTACTGATGATGATGGGAATACAATTTTTATCTAGGACCAGTTAGTAAAATGGAGAAGGCAACAATATGATTCATAGCATGATTCTATCATTCTTATTGCATTGGAATTGAACTCATAGCATCAATTTTAATACCTTAAGTTAAATGATAGTAAATTATCTAAGATACTACATGATAACTACCTTCATGTCATTGGAGAAGTATAAACCATAGTTTTCTCTAATCACCCTGATTTTAAAGGTATTGTAAATTGATGCAAATGGATGTGTCATATGCTATACTTTAAGGGGTGTACGAGGATTTATGTTGTGTAGGTTTGTAGTGTGGTGAACTAGGTGTATTTCTAGAGTTTCTTGGTAGTTATTCTAGATGAAATGAGGTTCACTAGTTATGTTTGAAAATGTTTTGTCGTTCCTATTTTAAATTCTAGTAAACTATTTAAGATTCATAATTCTAACTCCCTACAATCATTATGACAAAAGCAACCACAATCTTCTCTAATCACCCTGATATAAAAGGTATTCAAAATTAATGCAAATAAATGTGTCATATGATGTATAGTGAAGGGGTACATGCAAATTTATGTTGTGTAAGTGTTTAGTTTTGTGAACATGGTGTATGTCTAGAGCCACTTTCTAGTTTTTATTAGATGAAATGATGTATAATGGTTGTTCATGAAAATTCTAGGTGGTTCCTATGTTAAATTCTTTTTTTATAACCCAGGAGACTCGTAAGGCTTGCATCAAGCCCAACATTGGGGGGGGGGGTCCGCTCATCTCATAAGAAATGGAGCCCCAATTAGTTGCATAGTGGCCAGCTACGCTATGGGAGAAACAATTCCAAACAACACCACTAGGGAGATTCAAACCTGGGACCCTTCATGAGGGGCCCTGTGCTACGATCCCCAGAGCTACTGCTCTTTGACTACCTATGTTAATTATAGTAAATTATCTAAGATACAACACTCCAACTGCCTTCCTATCATAATGAAAGCAAAAACCAAAGTATTCTTAGTCACTCAGATAAATGCATTAGCATTATGGTAAACATGGTGTATCCCTAGAGCTGCTTGGTAGTTATGACTAGATGAAATGAAGTGTAGTGGTTAAGTATGGAAAATTCTTGGTATTTCTTATGCTAAATGCTAGTAAAGTATCGAGGTACAACATTCTAACTATATTCCCATCATTGAAGAAACATAAACCACACTTTCTCTAATAACCTTGAATCAAAGGTATTGAAAATTGTTGCAAAGGAAGAGTCATATGATGTATTGTGAAGGGTTGCTGCAGAATTATGTTGTGCAGGTGTGTAGTGCAGTGAAAGCGGTATATATCCAAAGATTCTTGGTAGTTGTGATGTGCAGTGGTTACATATGAAAATGATTGACACTTCCTATGCTAGATGCTAATAAATTATTTATTGTACAACATTATAACTGACTCTCTGTCTTGGGGAAAATAAAACCATTTTTCTTCTCTAATCAATCCTATAGTAAAGGTATCAAAAATAGATGCAAAGGGATGTGTCATACATTGTATTGTGAAAGAGTGCATGTATATTTATGTTGTGTAGGTTTGTAGTGTGGTGAAAGTGGTGTATAACTAGAGCTGATTGGTATTATAAATAGATGAAATTATGTTAAATGGTTGCTTATAAAAACTCTTACTAGTTTGTATGTTGAATGCTAACAAATTATTTGAGACACAACATTCCTACTATTTTCCATCATTGGGGCAACAGAAATTGTTGTCTTATCTAATCAACTTGATATCAAGGGTATTGAAATTGATGCAAATAGATATGTCGTGTGATGTATTATGAACGGTGCATGGAGACTTATGTTGTGTTGGTGTGTAATATGGTGAAATTCGTGTATGCTTAGTGATGATTTGTGGTTATAACTAGATGAAATGATGTGCAATGGTTACATATGAAAATCTTTGGTAGCTCTTCTATTAAATGCTAGTAATTTATTTAAGATACAACATTGTCATTCCATCATTGGGGAAATAGAAACCATAGTCTTCTCTACCATCCTGATATTAATAGGTATTCAAAATTGATGCAAAGGGATGTTTCATGTGTTGTACTGGGAAGGGGTGTATGAATATTTGTGTTGTGTAAGTATTTAATATGGTTAATATGACGTATGCCTAGAGTTGTTTGGTAGTTATGAATAGATCAAATGACATATAGGGGTTACATATGAAAATTATTGGTAGTTCTTATTTTGAATGCTAGTAAATTGTTTAAGATAAAACCTTCTTTCGTCTAGTCATTAGGGCAACATAAACCGCAGTCTTATTTGGTTAATCCGATAAAAAAAGTATCTATTTTAAAAAAAATATGTGTCATTTGTTGTCTATTGCCACCATGTCCCTCATGGAAGGGTTCAAAGCATCCTTGCCACTGCTATTGTTGAGAGTAAGACAATTTCATGGCCACTGGAACATGATTTATGCTTCTTCATGACAATCATCATGGTTAGTCCCATATATCTATCTACTAACATTTCACTCTCACACACCTACATTCATTTCTTACAATTAATCATATGACTCGTGTCATGCTCCCCATGTATGCTTATCACATACTAACATCATATATTTCCCAGTTTTTTGGTTGCGCTTGTATACCTATGATAGACATTCACAAGTCCAAGGCTTGAGTTGTTGCCAAATAATTGGAATTTGTAGGGGGTTTCAGTTTTTTATACCACATCATGCAGGCCATTCAACATCCAAGTCAGTTGTCCAATGAATCCAATGATTATCTTTAGTTAGTTCGTTGGGTTGTATCTGACAATATTGATGGACTTTTTATCATGGGTGTTGTTTGCTAGATGACTGTGAAGAGTTGTAGTATATGAGACCACTACAAAAAAATTGTAGTATAGTATGTAACCTATATTTTTTATAAGAAGCTCAATAAGAATCCATTATTTACACTCAAATCCCACTCTTACAAAACATAAATAGAAAGAGAAACACCATCTGTGTACTTTTAGAAATTCCTATTGGTCTCTTATCAAATAATCATAGGCAGCCTCTTATAGTAATGTTGTCCATTGGTTACAATGCACATGCATACAAGTAGGTAACCAATCGAATGACTAACCATAGAATTTTGACCTATTTCCACACTAAATAATACTCTTGATTCAATAATTTTCTTCTTTGGAACACATCTCCCATCTCAACAGACTCAATCCACTAATAGTTTTCATTGTCGTGTTCATATTCCATTTTTGTAGGGCATTTTTGGCTCCTTCTTAGTGTTCGCAGCCATGTCTTACTACATCAATGCCACATTGGCATTGTACATGTCCATATTCTACACCTTGTTGCTTATCATCGTCACCATTGTAGGTGGGCCGTGAATGAGGAGAAGTTCTATGTTGGGACCATATAAGGGTCAACGTTCATCGTCTTTGAGTTGTACCTCATGCTTTGGGGAAAGAAAGGAGAAGAAAATAAGTCAAAAACACAAGGGTTGTAACAAAATGTAGGCAGAGGGTGCTACTGGTGGGGCATCTAGGGGACATGGAAATGGTAGGATTGAGGTGGAATAAGCATAGAATGACAAAAGTGTTGATGCATACATGAGGAGGGCATCTAGGGAAATATTTCCCAGAGAACAAATCTTATAATAATTTAGTCGAATTCAACAAAATTTTGTTACATAGTATATACTAGACTTTTCTCTCTCTGTATTTTTTAGGAGTGGGACTTTAGAGAGGAGAGAGGAGAAGATGTTGCGCTATGATTGGTTTTGCTATAAAAAATATAAGACTTATCACATACTACATCTTTTCAGGAATCTAGTGTTGATTGAATAATATTCAATTGTGGTTCCTTCAAAGATGATAATTTGGATTGTATATTGACGACTAGTGACTATCCAATTCATATCTTTAGATGGATATTGAACTAGTTAGACAAAGCAAGATCCCATAATTGACCGACTATGGTAGCTCCTACTCATTGGTGGGGACAAAGTATTAGAACTGTCAAAATTTGTCCAAACCTGTGTACCGGATTGTGTCGGGCCCGAAAAAACTGAGTTCATGTTTCAATTATGTCATTCCAGGATGGCGTTAGGTTTAACATTATGTGTCCAGATCAAAATTAGGTCAGGTCTGTGTTTTGAAATTGGACAAACTGGGTTTTAAATACTTACTTATATACATATACTTATTGGATGTAGACTATCTTTAAAGTGATTTATATGTTTTTTAGTCAAGAAGAATTTATATTTATATGTTGTTTTGGTATAATATATGTAATGTTATAATATATTTTAGTTATTTGATGTGATATATGTGTTATTTTTAACAGTATTGTGATATTCTTGTTGTGTTAGACATTACTTATATGTTAGGTAACATCAATGATGTCTTTCGTTATGTAAATGTTGTTATGATGTAGTATAAATTTTATTTTGGTATGATATAGTCATCCCATTTGGTTTGATGGGCTATATTTTGATGTGAACATGTGTTTTTTCAATATGATATAGGTTATATTGTAAAAATCTTGATGTGATATATATGTTGTTTTAGTATGATATATGTAATGTTGCAGCTGTGTCAAGATTTTCTTGTGTTTGTGTGATATAAATATTTTACAAATGGTATTATTTTCTCTAATATAAGGAAAGGAAAAATAAAATTATAATTGTTATTATTAAATGATCATTGAAATCTTTGCTAGTTTATTTTTTATAATGAAATTATTTATAATGTGTAGGTACTAGAAGAGATATATTTTTATAAAAAATCATCTCCAAATTCGAATTCAATTTTGGTTCCGTGTTTAGATTTTTCAATCCGGATGGTTATGGGTTGAGAGGTATAGATAAAAATTTGGGTCCTGGTCCGGGTTCGTATTTGACTGTCAAATATTCCAGATATATTTTTTTTTACCAGAAGCCACCCGAACCTAATTTTTTGACACGCCTACAAAGGATTAGAATAGGGGGTTAAGTGAGATAAACTCTAGGCATAAGACATGGCCCAATTCTGAGTGAGAAAGATAGCTCGACTGTGTTTCAATAGTGGAATCACATAATAATAATCAAGAAAGAAAACTCAAAATTATGTCAAGTTCCCCTTGCCCATTTACCTAATATTGTATTAGTTGTAATCAAAGAAGCTTAGTTTAACAAATATGTAAAAAAGATGCTTAAAGTAGTACTTGAGATCAAATCACTTAGATAGAAATAAAACCTCGATCTCAATTAAGGTAAGAAATTCTTTTTCATCATAGTGAATTGCATATATGTAGAGTATTTGACCAATCTATAAATGTATAAGTTTATATTTTTTGTATAGAAGAGTGGGGGTGGGTGGTGGCTAGAGCCGCGGTTCCCCATGAAACTTTGCTCATATTTTTAAGAATATCATGTGTGACCCATAATTTGTTACCTAGCCCCTTCAGTTTTGATTTCTACATGTTGCATGTTTTGTTGTTTCCTTAAGGATCTCATTGATTTGTCGTAATTGGTCCAGAAAACTTATGAATTGGGATAGTTAAAAGTTTTTCATGATTGATTTAAAGTAAGTACTGGAACTTGAGTTCTGTGACTTCCGATGAGTCACACACTTACATACAAAACAGAGTTCCTGAGTTCCCTTTTCAAAAGAAAAAAAATGTGTTCCGGAACTAGTAACAACATTTTCTATACAATTATATTTTTCATTCTTCATAAATGACAGATATAAAAATTTTTAGACCATAAATGTTAGTGATGTGGATATAGTTTATTGTCAAAATATAACATAATATGAACAATTTGTACACTATAATCGAACTGAGTAAAATATTTTACACTATAACTACCATTATCAGTGTGATTTATAAAATAAAAAATATATAAACACTGCATCATGTGATAAAAATTATCTAAAATGTTTTTATTCTCCGTATTTAAACAATATGATATGAAAATAATTATTAAATATAATTTTGTGCAAAGAATATACTAATTTTTTTAATATTGTACATTCTTAATCAACGATGAACCAACATTTATATTTACATTCACATAAAATGTAGATATCATTACAATACTTTGTACACAGAAAATGAAATAAAAATATTGTGACATATTTTAACAACTATATTTTTATTTAAATTATAATTATACAACACTAAATATTTTTTAATGGAACGACATCCGTACCATGACCAATTATTGATGTTATCATGGTTAAAAATATTGTGATTATGATTCTTTGCTCATGTCTTCATTGTCCTTACTTATTATATATTACATAATAAAAATCAACACTATTTTCAATGATGTTCATATTTAAACTTACAACAAACCAATAAAAAATCTAAAAATTGAACTAGAATTCCTAGAAAATTAGTTCCACATAACTTATGACTTAACTAAACCAATCTTGCTTCCTGTCTTAGCTGCTCGCGAGGTACTTATGTATCTTATATTCTATTCTCGCTTTCAGATGTAGATATATGTAATACGTATCTTTGTGATGTCATTTACCTATGTTCTAGAATATATATTATTGTATCATGTTCTGTTATGTACGAGGTTTCTAACGGTAATTTGTCGTCCCTGCATCACGAAGATTAGTATCTCATGTGTGTGTGCTGCCCTATGGAACTACTCCTTATGCAACAAAGATAAATTCACTTAGTACATGAATAATTGGCGCTCTTCTCTTCTTTAACCGACGAAACAACAAAAAGAAAATAATTTGTATGAAAAAACATATATTATTTATTGGGTAGGGAATGAAGACCTCGATCGTATCTATATCAACATTCAGAGAGCAGGAGTCATATAGTTCATGTGGAGCAACGGTGCATGTCAGAGTTGCTATTGGAATACAGCTTCTACTATTGTTGTTATTTACTATCTTTACAGCCTTAATTTGATCCTGGCCACCGTCCCTTGAATTGCGTACCTCCTACGAAAAATTCAGAAAGCCTTTGAATTGGATATGTACCTCGTAGAATACGAACAGAAACATAATTGTCTCTCGCGTAATTTTATATTCAAATGTATTCTTGTCACCTTAAGGCTCTCACCTTAAACATAATCGTCTATGATGTCGAATACATCTCGATGGTGTACTAAAAAAAATCTCTCACGCACTGTTTTCTTTTCTTATTCAAAAAGCTCTGCTACTTCTATTTATTTTATTCTATTTCAAGACAGACAAAATGTGAACGGAATGCGTAATCCCTAACGAATACGCACACCATCACGAATGGCAGCCAATAACAATTGTTGTTAACATTATGCAATTACAGTTGATTCGGCTACTTTATTTTGTCATAACTCCTTCTAGGGATTAATTTCACGGAAGCTTATAGTGCTACATCTATATATTTTGTTTAAGCAAATAGAGAATATAAATCTAATATTCTATTGTATTTG
Organism: Alisma plantago-aquatica; assembly: GCA_963693085.1. NCBI lineage: Eukaryota > Viridiplantae > Streptophyta > Magnoliopsida > Alismatales > Alismataceae > Alisma > Alisma plantago-aquatica. Next base: position 725,164,561 of record OY856410.1, on the reverse strand, counting down.
ACATACATATTTATTTAAATTAATAATCATAAGTTGACAACTTTAGCAAAATTGTGTTTTCTCAAAAATTATAAATAGATAGAACAATTTTGTGTCCATGTTTTTTTTTAACTTTTGCACTATATCTGCGTGAAGCAAATAAATTATGTCTCACGTGGCGGATGCCGTAACTGAACTATAAATACTTGTAGCAAACTAGTTCGATTAGCCCCTCCCTTTGCTCTGTATTATAACTTGCTACTTCTCATTTCTTTACTACCAATATCTTCCAAAAACAACATGACAGTTGTCCTCAAGCATCTAATCAGTGTAGGTCTCTCCTCTACTATCTTTTGTGATGCTTTTAGAAATACGATTGTGATATATAAATTTAATTTCTAATAAATACTATGCTTATAACACATCACATTGTATAATGTGGGTCTGATCACTCTGAGTTTACAATGAATCTATGCTTATATCTATCTATTTATTTATGTATGTATTTATTTAACAACGGCTAAATATGCAGCTTGATAGCTTCTTTAAATTCATTTACTAGCTCGTTTGTTCTTAAGCATCTGATCAATATAGATCTCTCCTCTACTATTTTTTGTGATGCCTTCAGAAACACTGCTGTGATATACAACTTTATTTTTTAGTGAACATTATATACTATAATAAAACTGGATAAAGCTAAGGGTCGCGTGGTTAGGGATAACATCCCTGGGCAATCTGGTAGCTCAAGTCTTGTCCCTATCTAATAAATAACCAATTCATGAACTTTATTCTATCAAAATATTAATACAAGTAAAGATTAATGCAAGTAAAGTCACTAACAGTTAGCGCCACTTCTTTTGGCATCAAATATTTCAAATAGCCCACAGTAACTAGAAAGGATGCCCTACTATTTTCCCCATTCCTCAATTTGGTCTCACCTACCCTAATGTCTGCTCATCTTCTAATCTACGATCTACGGAGTTGTCTTGGATTTCCATTGCTCAGTCCCATGGGCATAATTTGGTAAACATTGCCGATCAGTTGGACGCTCCAGCTAGAGGCAGATTGTGTTCTCATGAGACATATTCTCAGGCTCCAGCACATGGATATGTACCTCGTAGAATACGAACCCAAAAATAATTGTCTCTCGCGCAATATTTTATTCAAATGTATTCTTGTCACCTTAAGGCTCTCACCTTAAACATTATCATGTATGATGTCGAATATATCTCGGTGGTGTCATAAGAAAATCTCTCACGCACCGTTTTCTTTTCTTATTCAAAAAGCTCTGCTACTTCTATTTATTTTATACTATTTCAAGGTAGACAAAATGTGAACGGAATGCGTAGTCCCTAACGAATACACACACCATCACGAACGGCAACCAATATCAATTGTTGTTGACATTATGCAATTACAGTTGATTCGGCTATTTTATTTTGTCATTACTCCTCCTAGGGATAAATCTCACGGAAGCTTGTAGTGCTACATCTATATATTTTCTTTAACCAAATAGAGATTATAAATCTAATATTGTATTGTATTTGACGTATATATTTATTTAAATCAATAATCATAAGTTGACAACTTTAGCAAAATTGTGTTTTCTCAAAAATTATAAATAGATAGAACAATTTTGTGTCCATGTCTTTCTTTTACTTTTGCACTATATCTGCGTGAAGCAAATAAATTATGTCTCCCGTGGCGGATACCATAGCTAAACTATAAATATATGTAGCAAATTAGTTCGATCAGCTCCTCCCTTTGCTCTATATTATAACTTGCTACTTCTCATTTCTTTACTACCAATATCTTCCAAAAATAACATAATAGTTGTTCTTAAGCATCTAATAAGTGTAGGTCTCTCCTCTACTGTCTTTTGTGGTGCCTTTAGAAACACGGTTCTAGTATATAAATTTTATTTTTTAATTAATACTATGCTTACAATACATCACATAGTATAATGTGCGTCTGATCACTCTAAGTGTGCATTGAATCTATGCTTATATCTACCTATTTACTTATCTATCTATTTATTTAACAACGGCTAAATATGCAGCTTGATAGCTTCTTTAAATTCATTTACTAGCTCCTTAGTTCTTAAGCATCTGATCAATGTAGGTCTCTCCTCTACTATCTTTTGTGATGCCTTCAGAAACATGGTTGTGGTATACAACTTTAATTTTTAGTGAACATTATATACTACAAGGAAACTGGATAAAAGTAAGGGTTGCGTGGTCAGAGATAACATCCCTGGGCAATTTTGTAACTCATGTCAAGTCTTGTCCCATCTAATAAGTAACCAATTCATGATCTTTATTCTATCAAAATATTGATACAAGTAAAGATTAATGCAAGTAAAGTCACAAACAGATGGCTCCACTTCTTTTGGCATCAAATATTTCAAATAGCCCGCGGCAACTAGAAAGGATGCCCTACTATTTTCCCCCTTCCTCCGTATAGCAGCGCCCTTGACTTGCTACTTCTGCTCATTCCCCATTCCTGAATTTGGTCTCACCTACCCTGATGTCTGCTCATCTTCTAATCTACAATCTACTGAGTTGTCTTGGATTTCCATTGCTCCCATGGGCATTATTTGGTGAACATTATCCAATCAGTTGGACGCTCCCGCTAGAGGCAGATTGTTTTCATATTCTCGGGGTCTAGCACAAGGTAGGTAAATAGGAAGGACGACAGGTTGTAAGTAGCAAACATAGTGAGTTTTTCTAATACCCAATCACAGATTTCTGGCCCATGCCCATCTTGGCCGGATTCTTGTTCTGTACAATGCAAGAAAACCCAAATGATCGTGTTCTGTCAGCAACCACAGATGCCATGGCAGGTGAACCACATCCTGCCAAAGAAGACCTCGATAGGCATGATGGAGGTGGTTCTTTTGGGCCCTAAGTTGGTAAAGAAGATCAGTCAATTGTCAAATGCGATCTGATTTGTTCGGTTAGTGCACTATGTGTGTCGGAGCACCACGTTGTTCTGCAAGAAATTTCTCCCATACAATATCTGATCGTGAACCACATCACTTGTATGAAATTGCCTTTGATGGTGTCTTCTACGTCATCTATAGATGCATCATCTTCTTGTCCAAGTTTTTATTCAGTTTCAATGAATCGTCTACAAATATAGCATCTCAGTAGCTACGAAATATCAATTTGCTCATTCCAGATTGAATAACTAATCTAAAGATCTATTATTTTATCACTACCTAAGCATATGCACCTGGTTCTTGTGCTAACACTCAGCAAAACGTTCTAAAAATCTTCTAAATCACCACTGAGGGGATTCAAACACATATCATGTTTGACAAACTAACCTATTTACTAGTTGAATCACATTTTGCCCATATGAACTATATTTTTCATCTATAAAATATTGAAAAAGTATTTTGTAGCCTAGACACACATACATACATTTAATGTCATAATCTTTATACATACTTTTCAGTATAGTGGTATAATATTCTAGGCTTACAACTGTTATTTTTTTATTACTTTTGTATATAAAGGCCGTCCTTCTATGAACCACATGTATACATCCTTAAATGAAGGCTATATATTTACATACCAATATTAGAATAATTTTATAACGAGGTAGGATCTTACGAGTCAACTATTGATGATTCTAAAAATATTTCTTGAACCAGTTGCATATAGAGGATTCAGTTGTATTTATTTATTTATTTTTTGAAAAAAACATATATTGTTGTATTTAGTTTTAATTACATGGATATTTTATAGGTCTTGCAACATGCAACTTGAGAGGTATATAAATTTTTTATAACTTGCTCTATATGTGTGTTTACAAGATACTCAATTGGGTTATAAATGCATCTAGTTTGTATGGTATCCATAGGTCAACATTACATTGAATGAAATTTTTGTTTAAATACATATGAATCTAATTATTATAATGTTATAATAAATTTATCCAATTTTCATGTTACTAATAGCAGGAGACGAGCAAGACACTTGACCAATGACAGTCGATGTCCGCTCTGTAATACTGACAAGGAATCAACCCTTCATGCCCTAAGGGACTGCGAACAAGCAACGCAAATTTGGAAGCTGGTTTTACACCCGGCCTCGTGGACAACGTTCTCAGTAACGCTGAATGTTTGGAACTGGACGGACATCAATCTCTCAGCACCGGCACCCAACAACCTCTTGTTCGTTGTGGGCTGCTGGCACATATGGATTAGAAGGAACAAGGTTGTCTTTGAGGATAGGAAAATGACCGCAGCTCAGATCCATGCCATGATTATTAAAGACGTGGCTCTTACTTTTAAAGCTTGGGTCGTGAGTGAGCCGAATAACTATCCTCAAAATATGGTGGAACCTACCGCTGCATGGAGCAAACCTAAAAAGGACCAGATTAAACTCAACACTGATGCTACCTTCGATGCACGCACTGGCCGAGCGGCGATTGTTGTTATCAGAAGAAATCATGATGGTAAGTGGCAAGGAGGATGGGGCAATATTGTCCAAGCCAGCAGCGCATTGGAGGCGGAGGTAAGGGCAATCGCCCTTGCGGCTGAAGTCAGTAAACACATGAGCAAGATGTTGATCTGTATAGAAACGGACTCCACAAATGCTAAGCTTGCAATTGAAGGAAACTCATCAAATTTCCCAAAGATGGCCAGATGGGTAGTAGAGGTGAAGGCTAGTAGAGAATCTGTATGGACATGGAGCTTCACAAAGAGAGAGGGTAACAAGGCAGCCGATTGGCTTGCCAAGTTTCACAACAAAAACCAGGGGGTGTTATTTCTATAGAAGCCCACCCACTGACCTTGTTGATATTATCAACTTGGATATGTGTAATGGTAGTAGTACTACCATATTTAATACAGTTGCTAGTAGTATCTGTTATAATAATTCATTTGATTTGCTTGTACGAGAGGGGAGAGATGAATAAAAATACCCTCTGACTTCTATTAAAAAAGAATTAAATATCTTTTAGATGAACAACGTCTAGCTATAGCAGGAAAATGATTTACTTATATTGAAAGGACTTTTTGTTATGCGCCTCTTATCCCCATACCATTCAAAGTAAAAGTGATTGGAGTATACTTTTAGTTGGCGATAGTTCTTTCAAATAAAAATGTTAATGTTCATACTCCTCGAGCATCTAGGAAATTCTTTATAATTTTATATATGTGATAAATAGTTATCTTACAATATTCTTCTTCTTAATAGGTCTATCACTATGCTTTCTTGATGTCATATGATCCAATTTTTTCATAATTTCTAGTAAAATATTTGTCCCTTCAAGTAGTGCAAGAAACACATTAACTTAGATAACAAATCACTGCTCATGCATTTAAAATAAACTATATTCACTAAAACAATATCTTAACAAATGGTGGGATTTGCATATTGATGGATAATAACTCCACTGAATTTGATACACTACTGCACCAACATAGTAGAATACAAACCTTTTTTGGAATAGCACATAGAAAATGTGTGTGCATTTTCTTTTAAACACTAAGATATACAAAGTGGTTTGCTCATGAAGAAGCATAAAAGTGATGGAGTCAAATTTGTTGTAATTTTGATGCTAAGCTTTTTTAACTTTACTATCTTTATATGAACTTGTACATTGTAAATTGTTAGAATATGATAAATATAGTTTTTAAATACAGGATGTTCATGATACTCAACAAATTAGAAGGACTGGTAGTAAATACTAGAGAAATCCCGACAATTGATGCAACAAAAGTGACATTAAGAAAAATGCTAACCTAAACTTGCTTGTATTGGAATTTTCTTTTCAAATTAAGACACTGAGTGATATATATCACATATGATTTGTATGAATGCTATGTGAAAATGACTTTAGAGGATTCGTCTACTTCTAGAACAAACATGATCTTCCAATCATGTATTTTGAATGTAAAGAATACAATATAGCATGGAATAATTTTCACATACATAAATTAAATTTTTTGTCCAACTTACTTGTCGTGCGTAATATGTATATGTATATATACATATATATATGTGTACATATATATACATATATATACATATATATATATGTACACACACACATATATAATTACAACAATATCCATTTATATCGGTATGGGATGGGATTGGATATAAGGTACTAGCCAAACATATAATTTTTTTTTTGTAATTTAGTACTCAAGGCTTATTTCTGTATTGGTCAGGGATTCAACCTGGACAAGCACCATTGCTCACTGAGCTTTTGGCTAGTGTACATTGGTTAGGGATTCTCCTTGACCACATCATATTGGTAAGGGATTCATAAGTATTGGTCTGGGATTTGGCCTTTGTATTTAACAAATTTCATAGTTGTATGCTTATAACACATCACACCGTGTTATTTTAGTTTGCCCACTCTGAGTTTGCAAAGAATCTATCTTTATATCTATCTATCCATCTATCTATCTATTTAATAAATCCTAAATATGTAGCTTGATATATTTCTTAAATCCATTTTCTATCCTCTTTGGATCGATCCATTATGTTGACCCACTAGAAGAGTTTCACAATCTATAAAAGGATGCTTAATTGAATGACATCAACCGATGCAATTTTTCCAACTTCTTGTTTACCATGAGAATAGGTATATGATGGAAACATATTTCAGCACAATTTTCTTACAAACAAACTACAGCTTTGATAGAGAGAGTGCCAAAAATGACTCCCACTCTTTCACACACAGACACTCACAAAAGCGCACACACACGCCACATGCAATAACGCCATAAGATCTGGTGAGGGACTTGTTTTCTTATAGACTATTTTGTTATACTAAGAGAGACTCCACATTGCCACAATAAGGGTGTTGATTTCTTACCCTCCTTACTGTTTCAACAAAAATTACCAGAGTTTGTCTCTTGATCTACCACAAAAATATTTGAGGATCCATATTTATAGAGTAGTGTAAAGAAATGGAAAACTATATGATTTCAAATCTTAATAGAGAAAGAAGATTAGAAATTAGTGAATTTGTCTAGGAAAAAACACCAACATAATTCTTTACCAAACTCAATAGTTGAAAAAAGTAACAAATTGGTATTATACGCATAAATAGTTTAGATACAATGATTCTAGCGACCTAGAAGCCCAAATAGTAGCAATTTACATATAAATTGGCTTGAGATATGAAATGTATTAGAAATTTATTTCACATGTGGTAGTGGTGGGGAATACTTTTTATCATGTATCCATGGAGGATCTCATTAGATCCTCCACCAATGAGGATGCATTACCCTCTCTTCTTGTAAGGATGCTCACCCTCCATATTCATCTTAGTATCTAATTAATGATAAGTATATCAAGACAAATTTCTTGGAATTTAAGATCATGATTGAACATCGTATTTGTGAGGTGGAATTGTAGCTCTTAGTGTTGATGGTTTGAAGGCATTTAATATATTGGAAGAGAAACTTTATTGTTTAAAATACAAAATTAAGTGTAATTTTGATATATCAAAGTAAACTTTTTATTATCATGATTTTCACTAGAAAGATCACGAGTTCATTCTTTAATAATGTTTTAATGCTTTGAATAACAACTTCACACAATTGAAACAAGAGAATGGATAATTGTTTTTCTAATCATTAATGCTTTCATGTGTCCATATTCTAAAATCTTAGCAAAAATCTGACGAAATTGAATGTCAAACAATATTTTCATTTACCATCTTAGGGTGGCCTTTGAGACATCTTTCCTTGTTTACTATTTCATTATATGGAAAAATGAAGCATTTTTTATCACAACTTCCTTATCAAATATTTGGAAACATGGATATTTCATTATTTTAAGTCAATTTAATTTTATGTAGGTCATTACACTAACCATTTTCATAATTGTAGAGGAATAGAAAATTTAATGGCATCTTATACAAATATATGGCCCAATATTAATTCGGTGTTAATAATTCATATTTCAACTGCTCTTAATGTACTATCTTCCTAGGCATGACTCATCTATCTAACTTTCTCATTAATACTTATAGGCTTCATGGTTGTTAATATTACGTAATAGTTACTTCAATTTTCATCTATATTCACCTAGAAAAACCTATTATGTAGCATATTTTCACTCGTTTTATAGTTTCATTGTATAGTGTCAATGAATAGACACATGCACTGCTTGTATTTGTTTATATCGATTTGTGAATTTCAACAAGCCCAAGCCGATAGGATAAGTATCACTAAAATAATACCCAAATGTAGATAACTTTTTATTTTCATAGTTGTAATCATGCCATTGTTACTGATAATAGAAGTATATTGCAAAAAATTCTTTAGGTGTCAAGATATGGATTATTTGAACAAGAAATTGTCCGCAATGTAATGATTAAAAATGAACAACATGGCATTATCAAGAATAATACATGAAATAATTAATTAAACATATATAAGATACAATCCACGATTTGTTAGAGAGGTTAGATTTTGAAAAAAAAATATAACTATAGAGACCATATAGAGAATCTCTAACGACATCATATCTACCTATCATCAACCATTATGGTTTTGGTGTGGATATAGCGTTTTTTAGTTGGGAAAGACCATGATCACCATGCCATGTTTAGTTAGAAAGTAGAGAAAATAAATCAATTAAATATAGCAAGTAAAGGAAAGACCACTGGAAGAAGTATGTCAAGTAAAGATTTTTTATAAGGCAAAATTTATCCACTCTAAGTGTATGTGACATTCTACTAGAAGATGCAAGTACAACATATAAATAAAAGAAACATAATTTTGTCACATTAATTATCGAATGAAACATTAAGCATAAAACCAAAAAATATTTTCCATACCATGTATCATTTACACATGAAGAAAAAGCAACATAAAAATGAGATATCACCATAATCGATCTTTTATGATATTCATAAAAATGAGAAATTTTGAAGGAGTTAGAAGTTTAGATGGACCTTATGAGCTTGGAATAGACTCTTAAAAATAATTTTGAACAATGTGATAGTTAATTTTCAAAATAATTATAAAATAGTAGTTATCTAAAATTTATATGATCACATTTTACAAACAAATACATCTATACAGAGGAAAAATATGGAACTACAATTTCCTATCTCTATTCTATGTCTAATATGACTATTTGAACTCCCATGATAATATGAAGAATTACTTAATAACCATAGTACTATAAAAGAGGAAACATAAGTGTTATTGTACAACTATGTAGAAGTTAAACATGATATCAAATGAAGATGAGTCATGATAATCACTACGACATTAACTTCCATTTTTGGATGAGGAATTTTGTTAAGGCAACAAAAGAAGAGAAAGTTTCAAGAGTGACTATGGTTTTTTTTGCAGGGTGTTGGTATCAAACTCATGATTTTATATTATTGCATAATTTTATTTATTAACTATCCCATCATTATATAATTTGATCTATAAATCCAAATCGAATATGAAGTATACTTTTGTTCCAAAAAAGTATGAAATGATGGACACAAATGCCAGTGGTGGGACCAAAAAGCTGACATTTGTCACAATTATGAGTACATATATACGTAAATATTGTTTATATCTAGTTCCTACAACTCTTAGAATGACATTTACTAATAATATTCATTTCTATGGATGAATGTATGCACAATATTGTAGATCTTTCAATGAACTTTGCAAAAAAGTATACTACTATTGGACAAAATTGTATGTAAACTTCGCCCTTCAAGTTTAGAGTCGAAAGTGTTCACCTTAAGAAATAGTGCATGAGTGATCTACAACATTGTTTTATTTCTCATAATTAAGTCACATGATAAGCACTTATTCTTTATGAGTACATCTATATCATTTTAATAAAAATTTTATAAGTTTAAATAGTCCTCTCATTTTATCTGCCATTTTTATTATTATTATATTTTCATGAAAATCTTATGAAAAAATGTCGTAGATCCTTTTGATGATGATGATTCCACCACGGAATGCATATCACTACAACCATTGAATATGTTAGGAGCATGAATGTTTAGGTCAACTTGACTTCATAGAATACTGCACTAAAATTGCCACTATTAACAATGCTACTCCAAACTATAATCATTACAAGATAGAGAGAGCAGAGAAACAAAAGGGAAAATGCATGGATGACATTGGTTTGTGGTTGCATAGCCCATAATTCCGTGATATAAGGATGTTTGGTTCACCATAGTTCACCTAGGATGTTCCACATTAACAAACGAGTCTCACACACTTCCCTTTACATTTTTATCGATGAATTGAGAATAAGTTAACTTTAATTCACCCACTTGCCAAATTAGACGCCTTATTTGTTCTATGTGATTTGTATATCAAGCTATAATAAGAATGAAAATTTGTATATTATATTTGCTATGTAATTTTCTTCTTATTAGTAGTAATGATAATGACATACATCATCTTACACACAACCTATACTGATGATTTGAATAATTGTTGTAGATCTCAACAAGAAAATATTTTACTTATGGTATAGCCATATAAATAATAGGTTGATTTGACTGAGTTGTTGCTTATTTGTATAGTTTGACCCCACTTGGATAGGAAATAACATGTTTTAAGAACCATGGGAAGAAATTATTAATCCATAATTATACTATCTTATTCTTTGCTCCATTATAGCGAATAAACCTCAACCGGTTGAATTCTTTCATGACCTATCATGCGACATTGGTATCATTTTTTAGGAGAATATTATCCCCCAAAAGTTTTCTTTGTTACTTCTCTGAAAGAGATGGGGAGAAACTACATTAAACTTTGGATCATGGTAGAACATAATATATGTGGGCGGAAGCACAAGTATAAGATGTGGGGTTGTCATGAATAGTAATTGGGAGACATTTTATATGTTATGAGTGCAATATTTATTGTCTGAAGGGGACATTGAGGATGATTTTCTATCTAACAAAGCAAAAAGAACTTATTAGAGGTTTCTATAGGAAGGTCAATATAGGATAATAGTAGTAGTGCCATCAAGGAACATATCAAAAATTATTATTTTTTGAAATAAGTGAACAAAATAAAACAATTTTAAAATTCTTTGTGATTTGATGTGGGATAATAAATCACAACAAAATATATCTGTTTACCATGTCTTTATGGATTTTTAGACATCATTTCTTATTTCCCCTCTTCCCTTGTTTCCAACATGATTTATTTTTTAATTAAAATATTCAATGGTATTGCTTACCATTGTTCCTAATATTAGATGTGGGGGCTAGGAGATTTATTTATTTGCTACATTTTTGTTCTACTTTATGTGGTAAAGTAATTATTTTCACTAATATTCTTCAAATAACAATACATTAACACCGTAATAAAAAGTATGGTCTAATATTACTTTGGTATAAACCATGTTAAGTAAAAACTACCTTCAACTAATACTTTTTGTGCCTGACTCATGTATCCAAATTTATCATTTATTAGACGACATGGTCCATAATACGCTATAATTATTTTAATATTTAAATAAATTATTTCAATTTCAAATATGCAAGATAATAATCATGTCTTTTATAATTAAATTATACATTTTGGAGGTAAATGCAACATATGTTTTTTGCATATTTCTCTAGATATATGTTGCTTCGAAAATACCATGTATATTCCTCTTTATATACATCCCCACGTGAAAACATATTTATCTACATGTTGAAATCATGATGTTGTTTTGAATGACATAAATTAGTAGATAGAATGTATTTTGATGTCAGTACATTTACAATATGGAAGATATATGACATAATACTCCAAAAGAAAAGCAAACTTGACATATTGTTGATGATGGAAAATAAATATGCTAAAATTATGAAGAATAATTCATAAAAAGTAAATGAAGAAAAATAGATAGAAAATAATTTTTGAGTTATATAAATTACTGCAAATAAAAAAAAATCATTTTGATAATAAATAGGATTGTGTAACATCTACGACATTATTTTTGGGTGGAAAGGACTTACATGATATAGGAATGACCATAATCACTGGACCATCATTAAAAAAGGCAAACAAAAACTTAATAACATGTAGTACATGAAGAAAATTATAAAATAAAACTATGTAACGTGATACATATCTCAAGAGAAAATTATATAATCTATGTACATTTTAAAGTATGCTAACCTCTCTGAGTATAATCTATCCATGCAACTAAGTTATTTTTCCACATGAATTGTTTAATGATGCGATAAAAGTAATACTCAAATGTATTGGGAATACCAAGTAACATGTCAATATGAAGAAGAGGCATCATATCATAGAGATAAAATTATCAGAGGTGATTTGATAATCTTTTTAAGGTAAATCTTATCATGACTATAAATATTTATATTGATATTGTGAGCTTGGCGATAGATCCTTACAAAGATCTTTGACCAAAATGGTTGTATAACTTTTCATGTAGATATATGACAAGTTTTTAGATTTAAAGGAGCGTAACCTAGAATAAATAATGTCATTAAAGGGCATTATTTTGAAAAAAAAATCCCTTATTTGTCTGTGTGTATATTATGACTAGCTAAGTTCACCTTTTTATAGAAAGTAAAACTTGATCAAGATAGTAATACTCTATTTGAAATTGATATTTTATGAAACAAGTGTTCTGAAGATTAGAAGGAGATAAAGTGAAGTGATGTTTTGGAAACCACTAGACAAATTAAATAACTTTTAGGATGAGTTTTTTTTTGAAAATCAAACAAATAAAGTCGAAGAGTCAATAATAATACATGTCATTGGGAACCAAGTTGTTAATTTTGTTTAGTTGTTCATGAGTTTCTATTACTTCACTATTTCCCTTCCTCCGTACATGATTAACATGAACCTAAGAATTATTTTTATCATGCTATAAATTATCTATATAAATAAGAGTGGTCGAATCAATTTAAATTTATAGATAGGTAAATATATGTACATATAGAGATCCACACACACAAATGTATGTACACACACACACATATGCAGAGTTATATACACACACCTATATATGTAAATATATATATATATGTGTATATATAATATGTATATATACATGTGTATAAATATGTATATATACACACCTATATATTATATATAACTCCTATGTAATTATAACCAAACACTTTTGATCAGCTTATTCACTGGATAGACATAACAAATTCCTAGAAAATGGAAACATGAGAGATTTCCCATTAACACGTGAACAAGAGATCCTATTTTGTCTACTTGTGGTGTACATGACCTAAAAAAGAGATGTCTAGATAATAAGAGGAGTTGTTGCATAGTGGATAGGATATTTTACACTAGGAATGAGAAGAACTCTAAAGTGGAAATTTAACATTTTTTCCAAAAAATAAATTTAAGGGGGATATCGTCTTGCTTCTCATCTACAAAAGTTTCTAGTAAGCCATTCGACTGCTTGATTTCCCCTATTATTACTTGGGATTTCCTAGTACCAAAAACATGAGACTTAACATAATAATAATACATCCATAGATATTATTACCACTACATATGTAGAGAGTGAAAGAGAGATAGAAAAGAAAGATACATAGATAAATACATAGAGATGGGGAATCATGCTAGAATATATTGTAGTTTACTAGAGACACGATACACTCAAGTGGTTTTTCATCATAAAAGAATTATTTTGATAAATATACCATTGATCTTGTTACATGTAATATGAAAAAACTATATAAAGAATTTGAGCATGTTTACATACTATACATAATGCATCTAAGAACAACAAAAGATATGCAATTGAAAGTAGGTTTCTATGTCAATTTTGTTTTCATTGGGTGACTAACTTACAATCATGTAAATGAGCTCAAATTCTTTACTTTTATTGTATTTATTGTTAAAATGAAGAGCAACAGTGACATTTCTCAAAAAAATAGTCTTCACAAATGAAGACTACTTGTGTGTATAGTGTGATCAGTACAGTCAAGTGAATTCTAGTATATCTCTCTCTTCATATATATTGTATATTTATATATAGATTGTTCATTTTATACCCGTGTGGGTACTGTAATAGTGCTACCCATCTCCGAAGATGGTGACTTTCCCCCTTTTAGAACTTCAAACACAACTTACTAATTTTGTTCAAACAGGGGCGGAACCAGAAATACATAATAGGGGGGCTGAGTTCCTAAAGGGGGGCTGAAAAATAAAATATGCACACATTGAGATTCGAATAAGCACCATTTACACAACTAAAGACACAAAGTACCGCTTCAGCTAGTCACTCTTTATGTCAAATACACTGTAAAACATGTATATATCTAATATTTATTTGTATTTTTTTATATATTTTCATAAGCATATCTCATAATTTTTTGTTGGGGGGGAGCTAGAGCCCCCCACCGTCCTTCCTAGTTCCGCCCCTACATTCAAACTCCATTATAACTACTTATGGAACTTCATTCCCAGTCGTCAAACAGGAAGAAATAGTCAAGTAACGAGTTGTGTGGAGGTCAAGTTATTGTACATATGATGTTCTATTGGTGGTGGGAGTAGGAGGAGCAGGTGGCCTAGTGATGATGACGCAACTCAGTTGACAACCAGGTAATAAGAATCACATGTCTCTTCCATAAGTTTTCTTTATCTGTCATGGACAATTATCCTCTTTATTCTTCTTGATTGATCATGATGTCATTGTGCAGTTATTTTGGGTGTGTTTGGGACCGTTAATGTTCCAGTGTGTTTTCTTGTGGTGGGGTTGAGCACAAGAAATAAGCATTTGGCATTCATGTACTATATAGCCCATGTATATTTGGGGATTGTAATGAAAACTAAATCATTTTTGCTTTTCTATCTAGTCATCAGTTGTAGCATCAGAAATGAATATTAATTAATTATAGTTATTGCTCTCATCTATGCTTTTATTGGGAGTACAACTGAACAGTACTTAATTGTTTTCCGGTTCATAGTGTTACTTTCTACTTTAATATATAGTAGTTTATACTCATTGGACACATTTCACTGAAACCTACTGAATATGTCTAGTAACTATAATGTACTTGTTTGAAATTACTATTTTAATACATATACATAGTAACTAAATTTGTTATTTTTCTATTGTTTGCAATGCATTTTTATTAAAAACATATTTGGATGAGTATGTACCCTGGTTTGGCTGTCTTTTTGAACTATTTTATTCCAACAGACTCACCCCTTTTAAGTTTTCTGAAATAGATTTTTGTCTGTCTGTTTATTAATCATTTATACATTGTTTTTATGCAGTTTTTTGTATATGTTGTTTTTGTTATGGATCCTAGTCTTGATACTGATGCCAATAATTCTATTATTAATTATAATGATGATAATGTTCATTCTTCTTCATCTGCTAATGTTGATATTATGTCCTCAGCTGATGTCCCTAGAATTGGATTTGAATGCGTAAGTTTAAATGATGACATATCCTTTTATTCTAGATATGCTTGTATGATTGGGTTTAATGTTAGGAAATATGATAATTGTTATGAACGAGGTACCAATATTTTGATTGCTAAAAATTTGGTTTGTGATAGACAAGGTCATATTAGTCGTTCTAAGATATCTAAAGATCTTTTGAGCCTTGTCTGTGATGAAGTTGGTGATTTACATGAGAAGTTGTCCAAGAAGCATAAGCATTCTGTGAAAAGGTGTGGATGTAAAGTAATGATTATATTTATACTAGACAAGTCCTCATCCAAATGGGTTGTTACTTCTTTTGTTGATGAACACAATCATGATCTTGTTGATGATGCTCACATGCGCTACTTGAAGTGTAATTCATCTCTTGAACAAACTCAAAAAGAGATTCTTTCTTCTATGAATCAAGAAAATATACATGTCTCCAAACAACTTGCATTAATAGCAACTGAGTCTGGTGGTTATGTAAAGTTGACAATTACAAGTAGACAAGCTCATGGACACCTCAGTAGCAAGAGAAAGGAAAAATCTAAATATGATGTTGACAAGGTGTTGGATCATTTTGCAAGCTTGAAGATTTTGGATTCTGAATTCTTTTATTCTTAGTAAAATGATTTTGATGGTTGCTTGACACATTTATTTTGGTCTGATCCAATTTTTGTTGATGAATGTGCATTGTTTGGTGATGCAATCATATTTGATACCACTTATCGTACCAACAAGTATTCTATGGTTTTTGAAATGTTTGATGGGTCGATTACCGTTGCAAAATAGTGTTATTTACCCCAGCCTTGTTGGCGGATGAGAAGTATGATTCATTTGTATGGGTTTTTAATCAATATTCATTGTGTTTTGGCAAAGAGTCGATCTCCATTATAAATGATCAAGACCTAACAATGAATGTTGAGATTATTACTATTTTTTCATTTTGTAAGCATCGTTTCTACAACTGGCACATTCTACAGAAACTCCCCTCTAAACTTGGTGGATTACCTAGCAAGGATTAGATCATTACTTTTTTAAATGATTATGTCTGGAATATAGATGATACAGACATTTTTGAAGAGAGATGGAATTCTGTAGTTGAAGAGAATAGCCTATTATCCATTAGTTGGCTTTCTGAAGTGTATGCTATGTGGTGGGAGTGGGTTCCATATTTTATGCAGGATTCTTTCTTTGCTGGAATAAGGACAATACAAAGAAGTGAGAGCCTTAATGCATTCATTAGAAGCCACATCAATAGTAGAAAAACTCTCTTTGAACTTGTTTGTTGCTAAGGGTCTGACTGGTTCGCATAATTTGTCTGGAAAACACACAAAGTTGAGTTCCCTTTTTAGTTTTATGTGACTGGTTTGGTGAGAGTCTAGAAGTTGAGTTCCCCAATTTTCTTTGGACTTCCAACAATATAAATAATTTGCAGTTTCAGACTTCCGTGGCAAATCAATCTGAAAATGAGTTCCGTTGTCGGCACATCTCGCCCTATTCATTTGTGTGGCTAGCTGAGCAGCAACAGGGACAAGACGAATAGTCCACATGATCTTCAAGTTGTCTTCTCTTACTAAGCGCAATCTAGAATAACCAGAAGACATCACCGTCTTTGTATCTGTATAAATCTGGATTCATTCTTTTTTAGTTACTTTACATCTCTAATCTCTAATAAAGTGGGAACTTGCGGCCAACCAAGAATAAGATCTGTGTTTCGCGACAGATCTTAGACTCACCCATTAGCTCCATGCAGAGAGGACTTTTTAAATAATGTATGTTGTGCTGATACGTTGATATTAATCAAGGCTTGTTTATACTATTTCTCTTGCAGCCACTTTCAATAGAACTGTACTAGATCCTCAATTTCATGTGTGATCGTAACATAGAAAACAAGAATGTGTGTCAAACCTTCATGTACAATATTAAGAAAATCATTAGTCTTTTGATCATTTGCATCCTCTCGTTCAAGCCTGATTAGAAATGACTCTATAGCCTCTTTTTTTTTGCTTTAGATCATTGATGTCTTGAAGCTGTTCCATGTAATACAAACACATGTTGTATCAAGTTCAATGTAAACCAATCAAATAGAAGTTAATTTTTGTAGAAAACTCAAGTTTCAAACCAATCACCTGGAAGTCACTTTCCTAGAACTCAATTTCAATTCTGGTAAAATGAGTTCATGAAAAGTTGCAGTTATGCCAAACCAGTCAGACCCTAAGAGACTGCTTATTCTCATGTGCAGGAGATAGAAAATTTCAAGGATTTTGATGACGAGAATAATATGCCTCTAGCTTAATTGTGGCCTTTTGAGGAGCAAATGAGAGGTATATACACCAGTCAATTTTTAAGATCTTTCAATCTGAAGTTCATCAATGTATGGTGTACAATGTAAGGAAACTTTCGATGAAGGTGTGTTTGAGGTCAATCGTGTTGGTGGTTCTAGTTGTCCTCGTGTTTTGAAAAAATATTCATCTACTAATATGTTATCATGTAATTGTTTCATGTTAGACTTCAAATGAATTTCATGTAGGCACATTCTTGCTTATCTAAAGAATCATAATTTTTGCACTCTTCCCGAGCCATATATATTAATGAGGTGGAGTAAAGGATATAGAGATCACCCTTTAATTTTTGGCAAAGTATATGTTATGCATCTATCCACTAGGAAGACACTTCAGTTGGTTTCTGCTTGCAATTCAGTTGTGAATATAGCGTGTAGGATCAATGCTATAGATATTTGTCATCAAAAACTCGTTGCTTTGTGAAAGGAGTTGTTAGAATTAGATGTTGCTGATGTTGGTATAACTAATTTGAATATAGCTTCTTCTTCTGTTGTCAAGGTCCATATACTCAGTATTTGCAAAACTAAAGGTAGACCTAGAGTGACTGATGTGAGGTTTAAATCTAGAGTTGAAATATCTCAGTCTAAAACAAGATAGTGTAAAAATTGCTTACAATATGGTGTCAAATCATGATAGAAAAAATTGTTCTTTGAAGAAATAGGTGTGTGTTACCTACAAAGCATATACATTTTGCAAAATCTATATAATTGTTGTCTTGATTTTCTTTTTATTATGTTTATGTGCAAGAATTCAGCGTGTTCTTCCTTGAAAGTTTTGGTTTGCAATTTTGTAGTGGTTGATATGTAAGTGTTCCTTTGTAGTTACATTTCAGAATATTTTGTTGTTTTTTTGAGCTAGAGTTACTTTATATGTCAAATAATATCTTTTCAGTGTACACTATTATTTTTTAGTTCACATAGTTATTTTTCTATTCTCATGCTCACTCTTCTATTAACAGAGATACTTTCTGGACTGTGGTGTTCCTGATCGATATGTTACTTGCCTTGGCTGATCTATAATGACGCTCCCTACTCCACCATATTGTTGCTGCTACAGTTTCTTCTAATGTTGGTTTCTTGATGTGGATCTAATGCTATTGCTTCTGTTGGAGTTGATTATTGACTTGTTTTTAGTGTAATGTTATACAATTGTTTAGTGTGTGAGTCATATCAAAATTTGATGTAAATGTGATTATTTAGATGTACTCTATGACAGTTGTGATTCACATTTGATTACACTTCAGTTTAATTGTTACACTTTTCTATGGAGCTGCAATTGTATCAAATTCAAATATATTATAAAGATTTTCTAAAGTTTGTTTTCCGTGTGATATGTTCTTCCATTTTTTACATATTGGATTTGTGAATTCGTTTCTCCTATTTCCATTATTTTAGTATCAGATTTGAAAAATCCTTCTTGCTACAAACTAGTCCTTACTTAAGATCGGGCTCATTCTCTTATAGTTCAATCACAAACTTACTTTTATTTGAAAAGGTTAGTTTTTGTACCTTATAGTCACTCTTTGTGTCAAGAAGAAACATTTTGTATGAACCAGTTATGTTTGAGTCGTGTGTGTTACTTTTCAGTTCATATAATTACTTATATGTCATCAGAATTACTTAATAAATAGAAATATTAATCTTTATTATCTAATATTTGCAGCATAATAATTGTGTAATGTTATGTCGATATAGTTTCATTTTTATCAGGAATCACTTGTTGTTACTTTCTGGAACCATTTTTTAGATTTGTGGACCCAAACTTAATAATTACGTCCAATAGTTAAGCTATAATTTACACACTTAACTTTTGGTTTTTTTAGTTACTTTTCAGTTCAATAAGTTATGTTATGCATTATACAGTTACTTTTGTATTCAACGAGTTGTTTTTCCTTTGTCATATTTACTTTTTTGTTCAAATTGTTACTTTTTAGCTAGATCAATCACACTATTATTAAACAACAATCACAAGAATATGTTGAGCCTTATGAACATGTTAATCATAATGAAAGTCTTAATTCTCAGTTATATACCTAAGATAATATAACGGGACCATTCTAATTGAACATGACCTTTCTGAAAAGGGAAAGAATCACTTTTTGTAATGTTGTGTTACCCTACTTTACTCTTGTGGATCCAGGTTACTTAATAATATACAACTGTTACTTTTTCATCCACATGTTACTTTTAGGTTGGTATAGTTACTTGTTACTTCATGGTGTTACTTTTTTATTGTTAGAGTTATTTTTCAATTCATATAGTTAACTTATATCTGGAATGATCATACTTTGTTATTTTATATGCAATAATACAAAAAATATTCAACTTTATGTTCAGATAGTTGCATACTTATTTAGAATTCCTTAGTATATACATTTCAAAACCTTTTGTTACTTTTTCAATCAAATATTACTTTATATGTCCAATAATTAATTTATAATACACAAAATTACTTTTGAGTCCATAGTATTACTCTACTATTCTCACAGTTACTTTCCTATTCACATAATTACTTGACATTTTGCATATTTACTATTTAGTTCAGACAGTTACTTCATACATGGAATGAGCATCTGTTGAAGTTGATCACAACCATTATCCATACAAGAACACCAGCTAGCTAAAGTTATAAGAAGATTCAACTAACATCAAACAAATAGGTTCAAACATCATACAAAAAGCAGCAAACCATAAACATGAACCCATAGAACTCCTGTTCTATACTGGCTCCAATTGTAATTTTTTGTTAAACCCAGAATATACTTCATATTAGAACTGTATTTTATGGTGTTACATACACATTTCTCAAGCATCATTTTAGAATCACATTATTTTACTACATTATTTTCTAAAAGTTGTACTTAATCTGTCAAAAGCCATGTATTCAGGCTTGCTTCAACATCCTCAGATTTGTCTTCATTTTGCTTATCACATGCTCCTTCTTTCAACTCTTCATGATCTCTAGCATGTTCTTTAACTGGCCGTAGTCTTCCCCTCTTCATCACTTCTTGGAAGATCTCTTCCTTAATTGTAGGGATGTCTTTACTTGTGAAGTTCATTTTTTTCCATTCACAAACCATTCAAGATACTTCATAATATAGACTCCACAATCAACATCATCATCTTCTTGCTGGGGGCACTCAGGGTACTCTATTGTCCATTGAGATAGTTTCACCCACCTGAAGAACTCATGAACGAAGCCCACCTGCATGCAAAACAAAACATTATTAAGTACCATGTAATCAACACTATTTCATTCAACTCTTTATTAACATTGTTACTTTTTTCTTACCCATCTAATGCCTTCTTTCTTAGATTTAGAATTTCCTGACGTCAAATTGTAAGACATGTGCACCCCATCTCTAAAACTTGCTTCAAGAAAGTGCCAGTGATTTTCATTATTAAGTATTGTAAACATCAAATCCATTGTCATAAATTGTTTGTCAGGTACATTGAAGAGAGGTGATAGCATATCGATCTCCTTTAGTGTTATGTCACCCACCATCACGTCTAGCTTTTTCTATAAAAACAATATTGCAAATTACATAGTTGTAACCATATAGTATTTTTGTTGTAAGTGTTGTAATCTAGTGTGATAGTTTGTTTGTCTTACCAGTGTGTAAGTGCTCAAACAATGCCATGACAATCCCTTGTTCCATTTTTTCTTGTTGTTTCTTTCAACATTTGCACAAAGTAATCCATAATCGTCTGTTAGCAATCCATAATATAGTGATAAATACTTACTACTTCAATTCTTACATGTGATTGTATCATCTTATTTTTTAAAAATAATGCTAATTAGTCATTTCCCGTGCACCAATTGTCTTTTCCAAAACTCCATTCTCGTCTTCACTTGTGTGTTATTAATTTTTTTCCAAAAGTTATATACTAAAGGTGTGAGATATAGCATTCAAATATTGATCAACTAATTTATACTAAACATGTGACTCATAGAATTTTTAAAAGTAACTCCCTAGAATTCGTCAATGTTCTCGATGAATTCCCAGACATCCTCTTTGATTTCCTTTGTTTTGAAGTGATCCAATCCAACGAATGTGGAATTATTTTGTTGTTTATGAAGTGTAATTTATGTTAGTAGTTTATGTAAAGGATACATATTCTCACAGTTACTCTACTATTCAGTCTATAATATTAATTTTCAGTCTATAATATTACCCTAATATTCTCACAATTACTTTCCTATTCACATAATTACTTTACATTTCACATATTTACTCTTTAGTTCAGACAATTACTTCTTAGATGAATGTGAAATTCTTTTTCTATTTTTGAATTGTAATTTATTTAGTATTTTTTTAAAAGATACACAAATTTTATAAACTTTCTTTTATATACTTTCACGTTACTTGTGCATGCCTTCTTATCTTGATATTTTACTCTCTACTCCCAATACCCGTCTACATCTTCCTCTTTCTCTTTCTCAACAATTTAGGTATTTTCTTCTGAACTTCATCAAAATTCATTAATGCTTCTTTCAGTTTAGCTTTGACGTCTACCTCCATCATTATGTATTCTATTTCATCTTCTGTTGGATCTTTTTGTTTCTACTAGTTCTTCTTTTTCTACTGGATCTTTTTCTTTAGTTGGATCTTCTTCTATAGGCTTTGAATCCTCTGGGACATTTTTGTAGTTTGGGCTTCTAGTTCTTTGTCTTTGTCATCTCCCTGCATTGTAACTAAATCTTTCTTATGTCCTTTCTCAACTACTTTTCTCTTTAGTCGAAGTTTGTTTAATATTGGTGTTTCCTCTTTAGTCCCATGTTGGTCCATATCCAACAACTTTTTTCTCAGTTCCTTCATCCTCTGTCTAAGTTCAGTTACTTCTACTGAATCTCAACTATCATTCTGAATGAAATTGGGAGTTGGTGTAGTTGCATCTTCTATCTGCTTTACATTTTATCTTCTTTTCTTAGCTTTCTATTTTCATCTTCAACTTCTGCTAGTCTTTTCTTCAACTTCTCATTTTCTTCCCTTAAAGAAGAAAAAGCTTCTAGTGCTATTGTATTGTATATTTCCTTCTACGGTCTCCATTCATCCTCAAGAATTTGTACTCTATTCTCCAAGCTATTTGAGACTTCCCTGCTCATGCTAGCTGATGTAAGTAACCTATTACTTACTGCCTTATTCTTTACCATATTTTCTACAAGATAAAATGGCAATTCTTTTACTCCTTTTGCAGATTCCCAATCATCCATGGCATCCTTCTTCAACTGTGTAAAAACCTATGTACAAAGTCAACAATGTATCATATATCCCTAATATTAATTTATGTAGTATTTCTCTCCAATGACACTCATTCTTACATTTTCTATGAGAAACTATTACACTAAATGAGATTACTCAAAATATAAAACACAATCAATCACCAATTAACCACATATCCAAAAATATGAGTAAATTAAAACTAATTTCAACGTCGGCACCTGCTCAGAAACATTTGCATAAGAGCCCAACATCTTTTCTATCCATACTATGACAAGAATTTGATACAAATTTTTCTATCACCTTAGCCACAACATATATACACAGGCTAATAATATTTGTATATGCTACATAAACAAGCATTAACATGCTAATAAAATTCCGATTTGTTTGAAACACCATATACAAACTTTCCTGCCCGAACCTGAGAGTACATGGACGACTCTAAGACACACTAAATATGTAGTCAACTTTCTCAAAGATTCATTACTATAGCTCCTCTTTGCTACCACATGTTTGTTTTTGTCACTTCTGATTACCTAAAAAGATGTGGCGAACCACGAGGGTGAGACCCATGTCCCAGCAAGAGATATAACCTCCAACAACGTTTATTGATTATAACATTTTTAAGAAATTAAACAGTTAAGAAGTTTAATCAGATATAAAATATAATCTTAGTGTACCGATGATTAACAAAATATATAAAGGAGTAGATAATAATTATCATCATTAGCCAGACTATCATCCTTTATCTTGTTGACAATATAAGAAATTCAGTAACATATGCATACCTAGCATCATGAACAAGTCTAGTAACATAGAATAGCTAACAACATGTGCATGTCTAATTGGTTGAACATATCAACATCATAAGAAGAGCTAACAACATAAGCACAACTATCTGGATAAGCATGATTAGCAGTATATGCATCCTTAGTTATAAAGGCATGGCTAGCATGCTAAACATAACTAACAACATGAGATAGCTAGCATCATGATTATAATCAGCAATAGCAGTATAGTTATCAACACAGGCATAGCTACTATATGTATGCATCTACAATCTTAAGCATATCCACATACTCAGGGGTGTATGTTTTTGGGTTGATGACCTGAACAATGAGATCATACGGATGCCAAGATTATGCAAATTCTTGTTCTGTCCCAAGAGAGAATGTATATTGAAGCCAATATATCAAATAATATGTTAAACACTCACAAAAGGGAAAATTAATTGTAAATCAAACTCTTCATATTTAAGTTTTCTTATTGGTCAAGTTTCGTATCTTTTGAGGTGTTTCTAGATGCCTCAAATTCGTTAAACAAAGAACATATATGTTATAATATAGAAGAATTCAATTAAATACTATATGTCGTCAAAAGTAAAATCTAGTTCCAAAATTTGAATTTATATGTCCTAACCAGTGTAGGATTTAACGTTCATATTATTTGGGTTGTGGTTGGACACTCAATTTGATTATAAAATAAAAAGAATTTATTAACACCTCATTTCAATTAAAATTAGATTTGAAATATGCATTGATGTCACGTTGTTAAGGAAGCTTAAGACACAACATGCATCTTTTCATGTCGATAGATTGTGATCGAATGGTATGTGGATTGTCTTCAACCTAGATCCCAAATCAAAAACCATACTTGAAATGAAGGCTCTGTAAATTTCTCTTTTTTATCGCCTCAATTGATCTCTGCCTCATATTCTTTCTCCATTGAAACCTGATATGCATCGAAGAGCACACCAATTCACTAGAAAATTTATCCTAGAGTTTAATCTTTTTTTTACTTTTTGATTAAGGCTAGTGTAAGGAGTGGGACCCAGAGGGGATCCACTCCCTACTAAAATTTGAAGAATAAAACATCTATTCCAAACACACTCAAAAGATATGTTAGAGAGGGTGTAAAAGTTTCAAATCTTAATGAATGGTAATCAAACCAACCAAAGTGTAGTACCATAATATAAAACATGACTATATTCAATTCTTTACAAAAGTGCATCATCATCTCCCATATAGGGTTTAAATAGAAGGTACACCATAAGGATCTAGTAGAGGGAAATCAAAAATCATATCAAGATTGTCTCCAAGCTTCAACTCCTTAATCTAAGTCCATATTAACTGTCGTATTCTCCTTGACCTACACCTGGGGTTGGAAGCATACCCCAACAAGAGGAGAAAAAATAGAATATGTCAGTAAAAATATGGTATGCGCATACTAAAATGAAATTGAGCAATATAATGAAATAAAGGATGATAAATAAAAGGCTTCCCATATAAAATAAAAAGGACTACCCAAAAGGGTATAAGAGGAAAGAATCACCATCTTATGATAAAGGAAATACTTGCCATATAATCAATAATAAAAGTGGTACCACAAAAGCACACATTATTTTTTAGGCACAAAACCCATAACAATCTACTTGCATGTGAGATAAGAACAACACCAGAACAACATAAATAATGATGGTGGTCAAGCCTCATAAATTTAAAACCTGATAGAGATTGGCACATAACCAAACTCCCAAAAAAATAAAAATGTGGGCCAAACCTCATAAATTTGAAACCCAGGTATGGGTCACATAACCTCCATCCCAAAAATAAATAAGGGCACATAACCCAGAAACTAATGCAGTTATATTACTCTAGGGACACTGAGTCACACAACACACTTAATTGAGAGGCAAGTAAAAAGTGTAGTCAAAACAACAAGATTTGTCACCACATAAATGACAATCTAAGAAATCACCACAAAAGTGGGTAAAAATATATCACATGTCACCATATCATGAAAAAAGCATAATAAAGACCAACAGAGTGTCCAAACACGATAATATGATCACAAGATAAGTGACAAATAAGATACTTCACATGAAGCATATTTTCCAAAAGAACAAGACATTGTAATGGCTAATGTCCAAAGGACCAAGAGAAAGAATAAAAATAGATCATTTCTCATTGTATAAGAATAGGAGATGAAAACATATCTCTCCACAAAGTCTAATAGTAATAAGTCACTTCCAGATCCAAATCTAGATTTTCAAAGCACCTATTATCATGTATGTGTAATTAGGGTTCAAGTTGCATTGATTATTCAAAACCCTAAAAATCACCTTTTTAATATTAGTTAATTAGGTTATAAAAACCATTCCATGTTTTGGGTTATATTTTTATGAGTTCTAAACATATTTTATTATATTTTTCTGACTTATATATATTTAGTTATGAATTTTACAAGATTCACTTGATTTACTAATTTATTTGTGAAATTAAATTGCATGAAACCAATTTGCCCTTGAATAAAAAATCAAAACTTTACACTATGAAAGGATATAAATATACTATTTGTGCTGGCATGACAAGTGATAAAAATCGAATTAAAACATGGTGATTTATAAGAATATCCATAATGAGAAAAAGAGAATCGAGGAAACACAAGGGATCATCTCCTTCCCAGCTACACACGCCATGGCCGGGTGGGCAAGGAGAATTTTGCCCAATAGTTTGGGAAAAACTTCATTCATCACTCATTCATAAAACTTACTAGCTGATAAAATGAACAAGTGCCAAAGTTGTTTACGTGAGGTCCAATTACGCTCCAAAAAGCAAGACATCAGGTAGAGGTTCTGCAAACTCAAATCAAGAACCACTTCGACGGTGGATGAAACGACAATGCAAGGAGAATTTAATTTCAGATGAGAGTATTTGGGTGTGTGTTTCATATGAGGGTATGGTATTAATTATAGGAATTTAAGTTTTAAGGGGTGTGTGAGAAGTTGCTTCAGAAGACTTGAGGAATAAGTTTAGTCGTTTCTAGAATTCTCCATTATATGTCTCGAGTAGGGTATGTATGGAGGCGAAATTAAATTTTTAATCCAATACAACTCATTTTGTCAAGTTTCATTGAGAAATAAGAGAGTTATGTCATATACCATACATTAGTATGTGGCTAATGTTCTGCGAGTTGCGATGAATGTCATTGAATTCTACTTTTCAACTTTATTCTTTTAACACATTTAATGTACAAAACGTTCTATAATTATTTAAAGATGAAACATCCAAATTTGGTAGGTTAGCTAATTTTGAGATTAAAAATCCAATTTAAATTTTATTCTATTTTTTGAAGACTTTTAATATTTTATTCAATATTAATAAATATTATCACTTATTGTATCCCTTTAATAAGTTAGAGGCGTCTATAAACTTTCTAAAAATATGAAACTTGACATATAAGCAATAATAAAAGTGAGTAACATGATTTTTCTATTAATTACTTTTTCATATATTATTTAATATTTTTATTCTTTAAATTATATTCTCTCTCCTAAATTTACTAAAATATTTAAGATTGTCCAATTTACTTGGAATTTATCTACAGACTAATTTTGGCATGTAGATTTAGAATTTGAGATTTATTTCCTAATTTGATGTAATTTAATAATTTATTTAATATATTTGACTCTTATTTTTTTCTTTCCCAATTAAAATAAAAATAGTTATTATCATGCAAATAATGTGAAACTTCATCCTCAAGAAAACTAAAACATATGAAATTTAAATTGGCTATTAATTTTGTCTCTTGGTATTATTTAATATTTTGGACTTTTACATACATTCCCTCTCCTAATCTATGCATGTATATTAAAGATTATCCAGATGATATGAAAATTCACACAAAGGATATTTTTAATTTGTAGATTATGAATCTAAGATTATTTTCCACTATTTGAGTCATAAAATGAGTTATCTCATATTTTTAAGGAAAATCACCTCTTCTTTTTTATTAAAAATTGATATAATCATTATTATCCCAAATTTGTGAAACTTTATCCTCCAAGCCAATACCATATCCAAAGAAAATGAATCTGAAGTTATTATTATCCAATTAGTCTTCCTTTTATAAATTTTATCCCATTATTCATTATTAACATTGTTTCTCATATTAAATGTTTCAAGATCACATTATCTTGTTTAGGGAGTTATTATTTATTTCTTTTTCTCATTTCTAGTTCCAAAAAAACTATAGAAAATTCTAGATCAATATTATTTCATCATTATTGTTATCATTGTTCCAATTGTGTCCCATATTTACACATTACCACCAAAAGGATTGTATATTATATTTATCATATTATCATGTGACATATTTTATGTATCCATTATTGGTCTTATGATTAATACAGGAATATTATGTCATATTTGTTCTCATGCATATATGTTAGGGTGATTTATTCATGCATTACATCTTATGGTTACCATTAACTACCATTAGGTAAATCCTCAATATTATTTAGCTAAGCCCAAAGAACTGAGGTCTCGAACCTTTTAACCTTGGATTAAGATAAGGTTCTAGATTTCGGTATGTTACACCTAGTATAGAAGGGTCGATCCCACAGGACAATGTTTTCAAGATTTGTTTTCTTTTAAACCCAGTCGAATTTTGAAATTATTTCTTTTTGGTATTTTTGGAAGATTGATAGAAAATAAAATCGGATTTGAGGGGTTTGATTAAACTAATGCAAGAAAGTAAAATGCAAGAAGTATAAAAGATTACACTAATGCAAAGGAAGAAAAATATTATTCTAAGACAAAAGAGAGTAAAAGAAGAAATTCGTTAGTACACAAGATTATCTAAAAAAAATTTGCAGTTATACAAACCCAGCTATGAAAGAGTGAAGTAGCTTCTAAAAGAAATCAAAGCACAATAGGAGGTAAGTGAGAGAAAGCTCCATCTTCTCTCTAGAAACATCCCCTGGTTTCCACCGCCTTGCCCATTTCTCCTCCCGTCCGGCGTGATCCGGCCATAGCTCCTCCCTGACGACTGGATTAGCTCACCACAGGTTAGTCACATAAGAAATCACAGTTGATCTATATGCACAATCATATTGAGCATATGATACTTGATCTCCGTCTGTCTGTATACTTAAATATCACTTTGAAGATACTATACCTTTCATGCTTTACATGATTCTTAAGATGTATAAACATCTCAAGAATGTACATGCTTCCAGCTATATATGATACTCATAGTTCATATAACTCAACATAAGGTTCTTGATGTCTTATGCATCATTGGGATACTTCAAGTAAGCATCCAATTTTAGCCTTAGGCAAATTTGGAGTGGTTCTACTGGCTCTAGTCTTTCAAGGGCTTCAGAGTTTACACTCACTATTGAGAACACTTCTCAAAGGTCCCAAACCAGATTTAAAGTTTATCCCATTTATGAATTGATTACAATGATAATGTATTTGTGTTTGTCATTTGGATTCTACAAAATAATTTTGCAACATTTCAAAATATTATTATTTGTTTTATTTGATAATGTTGACAATTTTAGTTAGGTCTTTAATTAATTATCTCTCCCACCATTTTGATCAAATTGATAGCCCTCACCATCAATTTGAAAGATTGTAGCATACAACCTTCTAGTGAGCCAAGATCCAAAACAATTGAGTTATTACCTGGCCAACGCCAGCATCCATAATTAATTATTAAGGTAGGTAACATTTACCAATTGCATCTTATGCAATTCTTAGATAGATGATATGCACAACTCTTTGCCATAGTCATCTACATGCCTCTAAGTGCTTAATCTCATTAAGACCACCTAGCTAAGCCTGACCCAACAACGTGATAGGAGTGCACCCCACTTGGTGGGCCCACACAACTACCATCACACTTCCACGAGATAGATAACACACCACCCTTGGGATCCCACACTTGTCTATCAAGCTTTTCATGTGTCCTTATTATGGAAAGCATCTAAGACTTAATATTATATTGAGGGGTTTGGGCATTTATGTACATATACGTTTCCAATCACTACATATATAATATGTATCATATACATGATATATCCCACAAGAAAACATGTGAAGTGATAAAGCAATGATTAGGGCCATCCTATTTGTAATTCCTTGAGCCACAAGGAATTACGGCCATCTAGGTCTACATCATATGCAGCAACATGTACTTGATGAAGATCAATGCTTGGGCAGGCAAACTGATCGGTTCACAACTGAACCAATTGTTTGGGCAGGTGAGCGGATCGGTTCATAACTGAACCAGTCATTTGGGTAGGTTAGTTGATTGGTTCAATTAGTGAACCGGTTGTTTCTCTTCCCAAACTTACCCACAATTGACTTTCCTTATTTATTTCTAATTAATGCAAAGATTAATTCTTGTCCCAATCGAATTGAATAAGTGAAATGAGGATCTTTTCCCACAAACCGAAAAACCCAACACCCACTAGTTTTGTCCATGTGAACTGATTGGTTCACTAAAGTGAACCGGTCGTCTCACTAACCATGAGCTGGTCCGTTCACCTAGTGAACTGGTCAGTTGGTGCTCCAGGTTGTGCATAATTCAGTCAAAGCAGTTCTCAACCAATCTGACACTCTAATCATTTGGTTCCACAGCATGCATGTTCCATCGCAACAAGGTATCACCTTTTCCCCCTTCAGATAACAAAAAGTCAAAAAAAATCTCAAAACACGACCCACAATACCCTAAAACATCGACCTCCTCCTGTTATAGACATTATCCCAAAAGACTCCCTCATCCTAAACCACATTTTCCATATTCTAGGGCTGTAGAAATCCACACACCTCATAAACAAACTCCTAGAGGGAAACCCCACCGCCCAAATCGGGCATAAAGCTCCTGCCAGAAAACCTTTCCGGGCCCTCTTTTGCCCTTTTTGCAGAAGCAGAAATCATTCAGCTTCTAGATGTCCTTCCCATCTAACTTGTTTCAGAGTCACGGAGTAGGACACACCAGTAGAAACTATTGGTCTCACCGTCCCACCGGCTCTTCCAAACCTCCTACTACCCCAAAGTGACAGTTCCCTAGACACCTTTTTGGAAAATCTTCGTCGCTCAAAGATCACCTTTGAGTTCCCATAAAAGGTAAGACTTTTAACAGACCCCCCCACTACCTCTCACCACCATTCACTAGTAACACTTTTGCATGTTTAGCTGAACTCCCGCCTAAACATGCAGATATCAGCCCAACCTCATTCAAACATAAAAACAGTAGAGTAGAGCCATCCCCAAAACCCTACCACAAACCATCAGACTACAGACAGTCACCACCAAAACCTCACTTACCTTGCCCTACCATCTGAGCTTATAACCCAACACGATTTCAACTTCATCGGACATGGAATCTCTGAAGCACCTTGAATACACCATAGCCCTTGGCTTACCCAAAAACTCCATGAGGCTTCTTAAGGTCTTCACATTGAGAAGCATCTTGGTATCCCTTGAAAACAACATCGACCACAACCTGGTTAACGTCCTAGATATCACCCGCGCTCTAGCTCTTCTTATCCCGGGACAAACGATCCTCAAACCAAAGACCCTTTCCCCCAACCAGTTGACATACACGGCCCCTGAAGGTACAAAAATGAATCATCTCTTCAACCAGATCCTTATCATCCCATGTAGATCCAGCTTCATTCAAGCCAGACTGTCAAAATTGTCGGCTGATCTTGGGGCCTTCTCGGTTCCTGCTGGGGGCTCAGACTGGGTTGCTATTTCACATCTCCCACCATACCTCTGGGAAGCTGAGATCTTCATAGGAATAGCCCACTCCATGGGGGCCACTCTTCAATACATTAGCCCTGAAACCTTACACCCAAACCAATACATTAAAGCATATTGCCTTTTTGTTGTTAAAGCTGAAATGTCTCTTCCCGCAGCCATCAATATCAGAATTGGTGAATCTATTTACAACATCAAATTGTCAGTTGAGCATCCATTTGAGAACAAAATATCCTTCACTGAACTATCCTCCCACCCACCCTTATGGTTCTGTCCAAACAAAGAAAAAAAGGCTCCAAACCCTGCCCGCAAAGCAAGCAAAAGACACCTAGTTTCGGAAAGAAAAAATTCCTTTACCACCTCCTTTGGAAACTCAAACAACCCTTCAATCCACAAGAGAACTAGAACCCCCTGACCTTCTAAACTCAGACCTACCTCTTCACCATCTGATACTTTCTCCCCTTCTCCACCACCTATCATGGAAAATAGTCGTGCTTCAAACTTTAGCCCAAACACCATGAATAAACTGAAGCCTGTCTTGCTAAAGGATAATAGAAATTCGCAGAGTCCATAGTAGAAGAGAACTAGGAAATGAGAAGGAAGCAGCAAACTCCCAAAGATCATGCTCCATTGCCCCAAAGGGTCAAAAAAGAAACACATCATCAACAGAATGGAGCCAGGTACTTCCACAAACACTTCATCTAATACTCTTTGTGCTTCTTCTGTATCGGATGTTTCTTTTTCACCTGTGGCAAAAGATAAGGTTTATGACCTTGACAATATAGAAGACCTAGCCTCTTGGTCAAACATTTCTAGCTTCACCAAATTTGCTAATAAAATTGGTATACAATTCGAGGATGAGGATAAGGCAAATAAAGCTCTGGACCGTATTTGGACTGGACAAATAAAAGGGTTTTGGATACCACAAAAGAAAATTTTGACCTAGTCACTATCCACTAAACTTTCCCAGCCATTTTCTCCTTACTTTCTTTTTCCCTTTCTTTGTAAATGAGGAATAATCTTGGAACGTCTGTGGGGCTGCAAAGCTCAATAGACATAAGGAAATACATTCTCATATTTACAAAAACAAAATTAATCTTATTACTATACAGGAGACAAAAACCAGTCTTTCCCCTTTTGCTCTCAAAACTATTGGTGGCAATAGAATAATTGACTGGATTTAAATCCCCCCTTCTGGGTTCAAAGGAGGAATTGTAGTGGGCTTCAACAAATAAACTCTCACTCCCACTGACTCCCTCACTCACGAATTCTCCATTACCATCTCTATAAAAAAACACTTCAAATGGGTTCTGTTGGAACTTCACAGGGGTTTATGGAGAACCTGGACATAATAAAGTTGCATTCCTCTCGGAACTTGAATCCGTTATGTCAACTTTCGCCATGACTCCTTGGGTCATTGGCGGGGACTACAACCTCATAACCCACAACTCAGATAGATTCAATCCAACTTGTTCATCACAACCCATGTCCTTTTCTGACAAGCTCTTCATCCATCTTATCACTAGACACACTTTAATCGAACTAAAACCAACAAACGCATCTTTTAGTTGGTCCAGAAATCAAACCTTTTCTAGGTTAGATCATTTCATATGCTCCCCCTTGTGGGAATACCAACACCCTCTCTCCTCTGTCCACATATTGCATTGAGCCATATCCGATCATTTTCCTCTTATACTAGATACGACCTCTGAATCATGGGGAAAAAACATTTTCATTTTGACAACTTCACACCAGGTTGTACTAAACATTGGAAGTTAGCTGATCCCCAGACCTCAAACCTTGGACTACATATCCTCCAAAACACAAAAAATATCAAAGCCCATATTAAAATATGGAAACTTCTTAAGCCAAACAAGCTCTCAGATACTCTCAAATACCTTGAGCAGTAATATCTTTTTGTGGAAAAAGATCCTACTATTGACCATGCCCTTGTGCTATGTATTAAAGTTGACCTCGACTTAACAAAAAACTGCATTGATGTAAAATGGAGAGAAAGAGCAAAAATCACTTGGGTCAAAGAAGGTGACAAAAACACAAAGTTCTTTCACAAGACATGCAACAACAACTTCTGAAAAAACTCCATCACTTACCTTCAGATAAATATCAGAACCACCACCCATAAATCTGCCATTTCAAATCACATCACAAACCACTTCAAAAACATCTTCAACCATAACCACAAACCCTACTGTTTATATGATATAGACTGGCCAACGATCTGTCCTAAAAAATTTGAAAATCCTCTAGACCTCACCAAACCTTTCTCCCCAAAGGAATTGTACACAACCATAAAAACCTTAGGCTTGAACAAATCACCTGGACCCGATGGCCTAAATGTGGAATTCTACCTTGCAAATTGGAAACATTACAAAGTAGACTTCCTGGCTCTACTTAAGGCTCTCCATGAAAGTGATAATGTTCATAATATCATCAAACATCTCAACCAAACTTATCTTATTTCCTAGTTTAGACCTATCAGTCTCATCAACACTTCATACAAAATTTTAGCCAAAACCCTGGTGAACAGAATAAAACCCAAAATCAACCACATCATTCCCCTCAATCAAAACGCCTTTCTCAAAGGTGGAAGCATTCAAGATGCTTTTCTAATGACCAATGAGACTATTCATCTCTGCCACAAAAATAGAACTCCCCTCCTTTCCATCAAATTGGATTTTGAGAAAGTATTTGACAATGTAAATTGGTTATGTTTAATTAAAACACTCAAAGGCTTTGGTTTCCCAAACACATGGAACAACTGGATGCATGCCTACATTTCCAATAACCACTTATCCACAATCATCAATGGAGTCCCTTTTGGATACTTCAAAAATGCAAATGGTCTTCGTCAAGGAGACCCTCTCTCCCCATATCTTTTTATCATTTTCACCACTATTCTCTCCCAAATGATACATCTTGGCAAAATTAGTGGTCTGATTCACTCACCTGTAGAATGCAAAGAGAACATTATACAATTTCATGACAATAACATCATCCTTACCTCTCCATAGGACTCCTCTATACTTAACATCATCAGGATTATAGGTTTATTCTCCTACCTATCTAGACTTAAAATAAACCTCCAAAAGTCATCCATCATCGGGGTTCACCTTGATCATCCAATTTTAACCAGATACAGAGACTTCCTGAGATGCAAAATTGAGAATTTTTCCATTCAATATCTTGGACTCCCCATCACCCCACATAACATCACAAATTTAACCTGGACCCCCATTCTTGAAAAAATAAATAAAAAACTCTCAACCTGGACCAACAACTTCCTCAATCTTTCTAGATGGCTTACTCTCCTAAACAGTGTTATCACCCCCATAACCACCCACTACCTTAGCTACATCCCCCTTCCTACCAAGACCAAAAAACTCATAGATATCACCCGCAGGAAATTCCTTTGGAACAATCATCTCCCGTAAACAAACTCGGGAAACCACTACCACCTAGTAAATTGGGACACTATTGCGGCTCCAATAGATCAAGGGGGTTGGGGTATTCTCAACATTATCACTCACGCTTTCTGCCTTATCACAAAAATCATCAACAGTCTGGTCAAAAACAAGGGGAAAATATGGACTAGCCTTATAAACTACAAATACTATCAAAAATCCCCTCCCTGGCATGAAGTTCCCAAAAAAACTTCTTCATCCCTCTAGAGATACATAAACAAAAACATTCAAAATATAACATAGATCATCAACACTCCACCACACTGGCATCAAAATATTTCATTTTGGTCTGACCCATGGTATAAAAACAACACTATCCTAAATATGCAAACAAACTGGTCTGTTCCAAATAGGCTCACCAAAATAAATATTGCCAGTGCTCTTAGTCTCTTGACCAGTAACAGATCAAATATGCTCAAAAGATGCATTCTCATGCATCTAAACTCAGACAAGCTCGCATCTCTAATCCAGACACTTGAACAAAACACCTCAAATAATATCATTTGGAAATGGGGAAACACATACTCTGTCAAAAAAGCCTATTCTTACCTCTCTTACAGAGGGGTAACACCCCCACCTCAAAAATCTGGAAATAAAAGTGGCAACAAAAACATAAAATTTTCCTTTGGCTACTCCTTCAAAATAAGCTTCTCACGGAACAAAACCTCTACAAGAGAGGATTTAATGGCTCATTAAGATGCTCACTATGTCAAAACAACTTGGAATCGGTGGATCACATCTTCTTCAAATGCAATTTTTCACTCAGTATCTTTTTACAATTCACTAGAAATTACCAGTTTGATCTCTCATCAGCTAACTTTCCCATGAATATTTCACCAAACAATCAATTCACCTCTTTCACTGGTGACGACATCTTCATCACCATAAGTTGGCACCTCTGGCGGGAAAGAAACAATAGACATTTCAACAACAAAACAAAAATGAGGCACATCATCATCTCACATATATGTGCAGACCTTGACATCCTCACCATGTGCAGCTAAATAAGATCAGAATGGGAAAGAGAACTCAGACGAAGGAGAATCTGAAGCCCGCTTTCTTTGCGACCTAAAGGCTATGGTGGATGACGAAACGAGAGCTAGCTTACTACTCCAAAACCAGGGTTGATGGGCTAGATGCCATATTTTAAGCCATTTTGACGTTACAACGACTACCATGTCTTCCTGATTGGATTTAGAGGCATGACAAAGAGGCTTGATCAGGGTTAAAGAGACTTGTTAAGGGGTGCCTCCCCCACAAACTTTTCACCTCTGTGTTTATTTACATCTATATTTTTCTCTTTCAAGAAAAAACTAGTTTTTATGTAATACCCAGTTTCCGTCTGGAAAAGTAGGTGTTTGCTTGCTCTTGCCTTTATAATATAAGCTACGATCATTATAAAAAAATGATTATCTAAATAAAGGTAAAGTGTTGAAATTTAAAAGGTGAATTGAAAGCAAATGTTAAAGAATGTTTTGAAATCAAGAAGGAAAGTATCGAGACTTAGGGGTTTCACCACCTTTGACCTTGTGAGAAAAAGATCGAGCAATACATGACAAACAAGATAGAAGCAAGATGAAATTTGTTTGTAAATAAAATACAAAGGAGGAACTTTACCTGAACCCATTGGTCTTGGTGTTCATGTATCCTTGTTCTTCATGCTAAAAAGGATTTTTCCATAGTCGCATCCAAATCCTCATGAAATCAATTTAGGTGTTCTAATTTTGATTTCTACGGT
This sequence comes from Alisma plantago-aquatica, assembly GCA_963693085.1. Classification (NCBI taxonomy): domain Eukaryota; kingdom Viridiplantae; phylum Streptophyta; class Magnoliopsida; order Alismatales; family Alismataceae; genus Alisma; species Alisma plantago-aquatica. The sequence continues at coordinate 725,127,865 of OY856410.1, read as the reverse complement.
CACATCGGCGGGGATTTACAAGCGATAAAAAATGATTAATTACGTCGTTCAGTCTGTAATTTCTAAACCAAAAACCATCCATCTAAACACTCCTGTAAAGGCTCGATCTAATTAACACATAGCTAAGGGGCTATTCTCCTTTCTTTGATAGAAAACTACTCGCTACTCATGGCGAGGATGGGAAAAACAAGGAAGGAAAGCAAGAGGGCCATAGATTACAATTCTGGATCTTCATAGAGTCCAAGGCAATGACGATTAAATGGCAGGTTTCCTTTCTCGAATGCTCTAAGAAGAATAAGCAAGAAGAAGAAGAACTAGAGAAAGAGAGATCCAGATGTGAAATAAAAGAACGAACTTAATTTCTCTTGAATGCAAATTTATACTAATATAAAAATGACAGAATTTGTCTATTGATTTCCAACAAAACTTGGGATCCCTTTCTCAGTGGAGTCCTCCCTCCTTTTATTGAGTAAGGAGGGGTGGAAACCCTGAGAGGGAAAAAGAATTATAAGTGACGGCTAATGAATATTGTTGTCTGCGCACCGCAAAATGCCCATATCGCTAAACAAGACGGTCCTTTGGTGAGAGTTGGGCATGTACCTAGAAGCTTCAGGTTGAAACCCTAAGAAGGGTTATGCAGCCAAAGTCTTGGGGTCTAAGGTAATGACCCAAATGACCGTATGGACCAGCGAAACACCCGTTCCGAGTGTCACGTGGAGAGATCATGAAGTGGCAATTGAACCTTTGTGGCGACGCTTGTCTCGCTTTTTCTTGGTCTCAAAGTAAAGCCTTGAAATGAATAGTTGGCCTAGTGAGGCGCTTGTATCGCGCCGCCATGCATGTATACAGAATGTTGAAACCCTAATCATATGGCTTGGAGGATGGCTTTGTGATGTGGTACTAGCTTTATGATATGATTGTCTCGCGAAACCCAGACGACCATTTGACCCGCTACACAAGCTTATGAAACCAAGGCCAAGGTGGTCGTCTGGTACTAAGATGAGGATCTTTATAGGTGTCAAATGAAGGTATGGAACAAGTGAGATGACTGTCTCATTGACTCAGATGGTCAAAATGATCTTTAGAGAAAATCTCTACAATATTGGAGAAATTAGGTTAAGTGTTTGCATAAATAATCAAGAAATGGGAAATTTACCATTTAGTCTAGAAATAACAGAAAGATAAAAATCTAAGTAAAATGACTAAGAAAAATATGAAAAATAGTGAATGAATATGCATTCATCAAAATACCCCGGACTTGAATCTTTTCTTATCCCAGGCAGTATTCTAACTTGAGCAATGACACTCTAAATAAAAATTAAATTAATGCACGAGAACATCTTTTTCTTCCCTCTACTTTTCTTCTAAAAAAGAGAAGCAAAGAATTACCACTGGAAAAAAAATCAAGTCATGGGTGACACACTTCCCAAAAACAAATTCCATACCCCCACAAAGGGGCATAACTTAAAAAAGATGCAAAAGCCACAACTCCTCAAAATCAAAATCTTGAGTCTAATAGAGAAGGGATAAAAAAAGTCTTGTGTTATTTCTTCTTTCTTTGTTCACACCCATCCTTCCTATTCTTATGCAAATAACTTACAGCAAAAAAAGATTTAGAAATTTGGAGTGTCAAAGCAATAGTAAGAGGAAGCCTATTTTTCTATTGATTCTCATTTTAGAAGCAAGATTTGACATTTGTTTTGATAGGGAATATAGAACTTTATGATATGTGGTTCTAGGATATTGTTTCACTTGGCCAAAAATGGGCGGTCAGGACTGTAGTGATGTTACTCAGGTGAGGATGACATTTTGGGAGTATAAATTGGAATTTATTTGTAATAAATCACATCATACAAGTTTCATAACAGGATAATCCATTATTTAATAATCGGGAAAATTTATGATTGGTTCTGATCAATTCCATATGATTTTCCATTCTAAGGAGTGACATCATTAAGGGACCTAGCTGACATAAAAGTTTCATACATGGCAATTTGTAATAGATTCTGCAAAAAGTTTCACTAAATTCAAGGGGGTATAATGATAGATGGATATTCTATGATTGACTAGATAATGCCCATGACAACTAAATGAAAATAAAAATGTCCAACTAGATAATGGCCATAACTAAAGCAAATACATGTAAAACTGATGAAAAAGGAAAAAAAAGAAAAATAAGGGAAAAGATAGGGGTGGAATAGAATCATACCACCCATCTCTACCTCGGACTTAGAATTTTTCTTGTCTCGATCAAAACATAAGTTAGAAATTGAGGGAATATAATCACTAAGGCGGTGGAAAATGTGAAGATGATGGAGGGTTGTAGTATTAGTTTCCCCAATTGGTGGAGTTGGGGTTAGGGTAAGCCTGATGGGCCCCATACTCCTCATACTGAGGTCTGTTGGGATTGTAGTGCCCCTGACGCACATGCCATGACTCGTGGGAATGTTGCATCATATACATGTGGTTGAGTTGATGACCTAGATGATGTTGCTCTCGATGAATCTCCTCCAACTGGTCGTGGATTTGTAGAAGCCATAAGTCTCCTCAAAGCCTTCCTCGTTGCCTCTGTGTCGCCTAGTGTGGCATCGTGAAGGTGGAGGTAGCAGAGCGGTCTCATCACCATGTGCCTCCATGGATACACTCTTCCTATGGGTAGTAGGCTTAGGACATCATCTGGATCATGATGCTCCTGGAGAAAATGTAGAATATGGCCCAGTAGGTTTGTCAGGTCAAAGACCAGATTTGCAGCCGCAAACTGGGCATGTTGAGGAAGCTCTAGACCAAGGGTGATGCCTTTAAATGTCAAGTAAAAGACATCCCTGGTTTCCCCATAATGGATGAACTTGCAATCATTTGGATACATGAGGTCGAGCATATGATGCACATTCTCCAATGGTGGAAAAGGAATGTTAGTGAAGCCTAAGAACTTAGCCACCATAGTAACAACATGGCCAATGCAGATCGAGGATCAAGTGTTGCAGGTAGCTTGGTAGTTGAGATGAGAAATGACAGTGTTCCCCTAATTGAAAGGTTCCTCATTCATCGAACACCATAAGGTATATAAGTCATGGTGAGTAACTACTCCTAGTGTGCCTTCCTCGCTAAAAGTAGTGCACGCTAGAATATAATGGAGGTAGCGCACTATAGGGTTGTTGATGTTGGATGCTTTTGCACTGTTGGGTGTCTTGGGTGGGAGGCATGTGATGTCTGTCTAAAACTTCTCCATGTTGTTGGATTCATGATAGTCATAATGATGGCAACTCATGTAGTGAGATAGCCAATCAAATTTGCCTTCTTTGATGATGAGGGAGGTGAACTTGCGAGTAGAAATCTCCAAGTGTTCCCCAAAATCCAAGTTTTACAGCTAGAATTTCCTTGGGAGCAGTGGTATTGGGGAAAACTAGACATGAACTCAAGGGTGAGATCACTATATACTGGAAGAACATGGTAGATGAAAGTAGCAATGTGGCTGCGTGGTAGAATTTTGTCAGCTGCCATTTTGATGCTCAGTGTTGTCGAAGTAGGGCCATATGTCCATCTTGGGAGAGAAACACCAATTGAAGATAATCAGATGTATGTCTTGGAGTGCTCATTGCTAACAAATTGTACATAGGCGCTAGGATGTGGGGTGATGTGAGGCGAATGAGGGGCGGTGGAATCAGGATCATGGTGTGGTTGGGACCGTCCTCCTATGGTTTTTTTATGAGCCTCTCCACATTATGAATGTCGTTGAGCATCTCCTCAGCCATCTCAAGAGAAGATTCACCAATAGGATCCCAAATTTGAACACTTGGTGCAGAGTGGGATTGGCGAGGTGGCTCACGCAAGGATGACGTGGGGGACTTTCCTTTGTTCTTCCTGAAATGATTGAACATGATTGTCAGCTACAAGAAGTAAGACAAGCACCTGAGGATAATGAGGCACTCGGATGGGAGGTTGGAATGACCGGCTGGAACACCCAAACGACCGTATGGCGACAGGTGTTGAGGGTATGCAAGATATTTCTTGGGTGGCATCCAATCACGAGCCAATCATCCTGCAATGCGGATGCTCATCTGGAGTCAAAGATGGAAGAAAACTGAGGAGCAAGGACATGGCAGCAACAATGGTAGTGGGGGAAGAAAAGGGATGGGGATTGCGTGAGATGACATCTTTGTAGGCAAAATGGCCAGTTGGCGGTGGAGCTTCAATTGTCGTGCACAACCAACAGGTGGGGAGGAAGATTAGGAGATGATGTTGCTGCTCGTCGGGGGGAAGCAGGGCATATGGCGGGGAGAAGCAAGGCGGATGGCTGGCTTTGAGATGGCAGTTGTCTCTTTTGACGGGGTGCTCAGACACAGGGGATAAGTTGGCAGACGGTTGATCGGTCTATTGAGGTGGTCGTACGATGCGTTTGTGAAGCTAGGGGTCAGGGAGGAGACAAGTTATTTTGGGTGTAATATGTCTCCTCCCCAAACATTCATTATACAAAACCATAGCCACACAAAATGACCGTTCGGAGTTATCCCAGACGATCAGTTGGGGTTGTCGGGTGGTCAGACAGTGAGTTGAATGAGCCACAAATTTTGAGATGACAGTAGGTTTTAATGCGCACTGAAGCAAGTGAAATGATCAGCTTGTCTTCCCTAACGGTTAGTTGGCGTGTTGGAACCACATTTCCATATTTCAAATTTCAGACGAGCGTCTTCTGAGAGGCTAAGAAGAGTGTCTTGCCTGCACCAGACGGTCAGTTAGAGGATGGAAGAAAGTTGGCTTTTCATCAACAAACCACTAGTTGGTTTACCACCCACATTTTTTGTTTTAAAACAAGAACTGAATTTGAAACACAAGTGTTAGCTAAGATAAATATAGAAGAAGAAAAAGGTATAAATTAAATGATTGGGCTTCCTCCCAATAAGCGCCTAGTTTTATGTTGAAGGCCCGACATGGCTGGATGGTGGATCCATTTCAGGCTCAGGAGGCGAAGATGGAGGTTTGTGTAGGTGAAGATCTTCAATTAAAGAGAGTTGATGGGTCTTAGAAGATAAAAAAATCCTCAGTGGTGATGTACTATTTAATCCAATTTCCATTTACCTTAAATTCCCCTAAAACCTTGTCACAAAGAAGAAAAGTGCCACTAGGGTAGGCACGCTTGATGAGGTAGGGCCCATACCATATAGATTTAAGTTTCCTAGGAAAAGTCTTAATCTAGAGTTGTACATTAGAACTTGATCACCCTCCCTGATGTCCTTTCACCTAATATGACCATCATGCCATAGTTTGGTTTTGTTTTTGTAAATCCTAGCATTTTCATAGACGATCATTTGAAGCTCATCTAAATCTTGCATTTGCAAAAGGCAGTTTTCACCTACAGTAGTTAAGTCAAAATTGAGAGTTTTGATGGCCCAATTGGCTTTGTGATCTAATTCTATGGGTAGATGGCATGATTTCCTATAAATAAATTTGAAGGGAATGATGCCTATAGGAGTTTTGTAGGTAGTCATATATGCCTACAAGGCATCATTGAGTTTTAAAGCTCAATCGGTCCTAGTGGGATGTACTATTTTCTCTAGGATAGACTTGATTTGCCTATTTGACACCTCAACCTGTCGACTAGTCTGAGGGTGGTAAGGGGTGAAAACCTTGTGATGGACCCCATACCGTTTCAACAAGGACTCAAAACTCTTCTCTAGGAAATGGGAACCTCCATTAGAAAATATGGTATGAGGTACCCCAAATCGAGGGAAAATGATATCTTTGAAGAGTTTCTTCATATACTTGGAATCACATGTTTTGGTGAGGATGTATTCAACCCATTTGGAAATATATTAAACAGCCACCAAGATATATTTGTACCTGCAAGAAGAAGGGAATGGGCCCATATAATCTACCCCCCACATGTTGAAAATTTCAATCTCCTACCAAGAAGTCATGGGCATTTGGTCTCACTTATAAATTATGTCGATTCTTTGACATTCATCACAAGTAAGGAAAAAATGGTATGAATCTTTGAATAGGATAGTCTTGAGAAAATTGGATTGTAAGATCTTCCTAGCAGTTTTTTGAGAACTCATATGCCCTCTAGTGGGGCCAGTGTGGCATTTCTCAAGTATGTCATGAGCCTCTTCCTATTAATATGCCTACGATAAAGTCCATCTGAACATAATCAAAAAAGATATGGGTCATCCCAATAGTATTGGTTTACATCCTGCACAAATTTAGCCTTAGAATGTCCCTTATATTCGGGTTTCAATACACCTACGGCTAGAAAATTTACATAATCCGCAAACCAAGGATATTGGGATTCCATGTTTAACAATTTACCATCGAGAAGGGAGGCATTTATGGGTATTCCATCATCATCGAAGAAACCAAGGCGACTAAGATGGTTAGCAAAAACATTTATGCATCCCTTTTTGTCTATGATCTCTAGGTCAAATTCCTAAAGTAAAAGGACCCATCGAAGAAGGTGAGGTTTGGCATCCTTTTTGCTCATCAAATACATAATGGTTGCATGGTGTGTGTAAACAATGACTTTGGAACCTACCAAATACGAGCAAAATTTGTCAAAATCATATACTATGGCTAACATTTCCTTTTCAATAGTTGTGTAATACAGTTGGGCTTCATCGAGATTTTTGGATGCTTAGTAAATTACATGGTGATTTTTATCAACACATTGTCCAAGAATAGCACTAATATTGTAATCACTCACATCACACATTAACTCAAAAGGTACGAGTTAGGGGCCCTAATGATGGGAGTGGAAATGAGGGTATCCTTCAAATAAAGAAAATTGTCCATGCAAGATTAATAAACACAAAAGGAGTGTCTTTTTGAAGGATATTAGTTAGGGTTTTGGTGATCTTAGGAAAATCACAGATGAATCATCCAGAAAAACCCATGTGCCCAAGAAAGGCATAAACGTCCTTGATAGAAGAAGGTGGTGGGAGTTTTCAGATGACCTCAATCTTGGCTCTATCCACTTCAACGCTACGATTGCTAACCATGTGGCCTAAAATAATTCCTTCAGTCACCATAAAGTGACACTTTTCCCAATTCAGGATCAAGTGTGGTTCTTCACTTTTTTCAAAACTTGAGATAAATGATGGATACAAGATTCAAAACTATCTACATAGATGGAGAAATCATTCATAAAAACCTCCATCATAGTTTTGGTCAATCTAGCAAAGATAGTGGACATGTACCACTGAAAGGTGGTTGGGGCATTGCACAACCCGAATGGCATTCTCCTGAATGCATAAGTCCCAAAAGGGCAAATGAAAGTCATTTTATCCTAGTCGTCTGGATGAATGGGGGTTTGATAGAACCCTGAATAGCCATCAAGATAGCAAAATACTTTTGATGGGCAAGGCACTCTAGTACATGATCCAAGAAGGGAAGGGGGAATGATCTTTCCTAGTGGCCTTATTCAGTTTCATGTAGTCAATAGACATCATACACCCTATGACAGTGTAATTGGGAATAAGCTTACTATTGTCATTTTTCACGACTATGGTACCCCCTTTTTGGGGGACAACCTGAATTGGGCTAACCCAAGGGGAGTCAGAATTGAGGTAAATGATCCCTGAAACCAAAATCTTGATAACTTCTAGACGCACCAACTCTTTGATCTAGGGGTTCAGTTTCCTTTGAGGGTCTCTAGAAGGTTTGCACTCTTATACCATAGAGATTTTATGCATGCAAATGGATTGATCTATTCCTGTCAAATCAGCCATCTTATATCCTAAGGCAGATTTCCTATTCCTAAGTTCTATCATTAGCTTGGTTTCCTGTTCATGGGTGAGATCAGAGTTAATAATAATAGGATAAAGATTTTTTTCATCAAGTCTCCTTAAAGGTGTCGATATGATGTCTAAATTTCTCCAATTGAGCATCTTCAAATCCACAATCAATAGGGGCCACAAGAGCATTTTGGAGGGGATCTTCAACTAGTTCCCATTCTTGTCTCAATTATTGCATGTTCTCAATACAATAAAGAAGTTAGACCTCTTTTGGAGGCTTGGTCCGTGCATGCTTTCGAATACCCTAAACTTTAGTGTTTGTTTTCCTAGATGCAAGAAAATAGTTCTGGTCTCAATATCAATCAAGGAACGAGCGGTGGAAAAAAAGGGACGACCAAAGATGATGGGGTACCTTAAGTATTCCTTTATGTCCATGATGACAAAGTCACATGGCACATAAACATCCTTCCCAACTCTTATAGGTATGTATTCAACGATACCCATGGGTTTTTTGGGGATGAGTCAGCTAATTGGATTGTCATGGTAGTGGGGAGCATGTCAACAAAACCTAGCCTCCCTCAAAGACTATAGGGAGTATTATAAATACTCGCGCCCAAGTCTGTGAGACCCTTCCTGCAAGCATTGTCACCTAGGAAGAACCCAAACCCAAAGGATCCAAGGTCTTTCTTCTTTTCAGGCATCTTGCTTTGAATAATATCAGAGGTAGTCCTAGCAAGAATGACCATCTCATTCTCATTGATGTGGTACTTCCTGGTCAAAAGAGATTTCATATATTTCGACCAGGTCAACATATTAGCTAAGGCATCAAGAAAGGGAATATCCACATGCAACTTTTTCATGGCTTCTCTAAATTTCACAAAATAAATGTCAGGCCTAGTTTTTCTTAGGCGAGCCTGGTAAGGTGGATGGAGTTTGTAAACAGGAATGTTTGGCTCCTTAATTTCCACAAGTGGTACCATAGGATATGGAGTGGCGATGACAGGGGTGGGTGAGGGTGGAGTTTCAATTATCACTATGTCATCATCCTCAAAGTCCAAGGAAACAACTATGGGTTTCTCTAGGGGAAAAGTATGAATCTTCCCTAAATGGGTGGAAACAACCTTTAGTTGTTTGGGATGTTTTGGGTTGTTCTCGGGTTGTCCAGCTAAGGTCCTTGTAGGTGGGTTTTGTTGGGAAAAAAGATGAGCGAACTGAGAATCGGTCGATTTTGATGTGCTATTATGATTTTGTCTCAAGATCATATCATATCCTCTGGCACAGGGGTGGGGATAATTTGTTGAGGTGGTGGTGGTTGATGAAGGTTTTGATCTGTTTGTCCTTTGTAGGGTCCATGGTCTTGAAATTTTCCCCTAAAATTTCCTTGGTTCCCACAATTCATTTGGTTGGTATTGTATGGAAAATGGTGGTGAACGATAATTGGCTTGGGGTTGTGGGGGTCTTTATGGAGGGGGGAGTTGAGATGAGTTTCCAAATCCTAAGGGGTTTCCATATTCAAACATGGGATGGTTTCTGGCTTGATTTGGATTGTAGTAAGCTTGACCTGGGATACTATGGATAGAGTTGAGGTCCTCTACTTGTTAACCAACGTCATGCTACACAGGGGTGTTTTAGAGATATTAATATTGGAGGGTAGCATGATCATACTCTTAGCATATCACACATAGAAATTTTGCAGTCCTCACTTGTTGAGGTTGTCTTTCATAAGCATTAAATGAGGATTCCAAGTTGTCATGTTTCAAAGAGATTAATTTAAGAGCTTCAGCAATAGTATGTACGTCTGGATTTACCTCAGCCTTAGTCATTTTTATGACCCCATCGATTCCTCATCTAGACTGGGTTTCAGAATCTCTTTTGACTACCTCCCATGAGCTGCTTAGGTTTTGGAACATGAAATTTCCTCCAAATGAGGAATCAAGAAATTTCTTGGTGTCATCATCAACACCATGATAAAATACCTCAATGTGTTGAGATTGTGATATGTCATGATGGGGGCAATGATAGAGGAGTTCCCAAAATCTCTCCCAAGTTTCTCCTAGGGTTTCTCCAGGGACCATTGAAAACAGCATGATTTGTCCTCTAATCTCATTGGTGAAGGAGGGGGGAAGTATTTATCCAAAAAAATTGTTTGAAGTGTTTCCCGAGTGGAGACGGGGTTTTCACTCTCCATGGCATTATACACTTTTTTGGCTTCCCCTGAAAGAGAGCATTTAGAGAAGGCTAGCCAAGGGAAAATTTGTGGCAGGGTAAGGGTGTATGAAAACTGGTCAAAATAGGGCTTGATGAGTTCAGTGAAATGTTGGAGGAGATCTTCACAACTTTTACCTTTGTTCCTAAAAAAATGATTGGCCTAAAGTAGGGTGATCCACTAAGTGTGAATTTCAAATTGAGGGGCGGTGATCACAGGTGGCACAATTGGGTGTTTTGCATATTTGGTTTTTGGGGTGGAGAAATCTTTTAGTTATTTTTGTCTCTTAGCTTCCCTCTGAGTGGCTTCTATAGCCTCTTGCTCTGCGATATAGGATGTGTGCAAGTTGGCTTCTTCATCTGTGTGTTTAGCCATCGTCAACTCTCTTTGAGTGGAAAGTGTATGCTTAATCCTATAGGCAACCTCCTCTTCATCCATCCTAAGTCAGTTTTGTCAATTTAAGCGATGGAAAATCCTTTTTGTCTCGGGATTAAAAACTGGCGGCGTAAGATTGATCGATTGGCGGCGCATGCACAGTTATACAAATATATTCATTTGCAAAAAAAATGTACAGCTAGAATGGAAACTCGACAGAAAGAGGAGATAGTACTTATGTAATGTTACTCTAAAGGCATAAAAAGGTTTATCAAAAAATTTCAGGGTTTGAGAAAATGATCTATTGTCCCCGGCAACTGTGCCAAAATTAATATGTGTCGAAGAGCACACTAATTCACTAGAAAGTCTATCCTAGAATACAATCCTTTTTTTTACTTTCATGTTAAGGCTAGTATATAAGGGTCGATCGTACAAAATAACATTTTAAGACTCATTTTCTATTAAACCCGATTGATTTTTGAGAATATTTCTTTTTGGTCTTTTTGGAAGATTGACAGAAAATAAAGTCCGATTTGAGGGGTTTGATTAAACTAATGCAAGAAAGTAAAATGCAAGAAGAATAAAAGATTACTGTAACATACTGAACTCCTCTATGTACCTCTTTGTACCCTTTTCTATAAGTTTTGTCCTTCATTTTCGTTCCATATGTCTTTAGACTTGATTTAGTGGAATTATGATGGTTATTGGACAAATGTTTCCCATATATTCATAATATAGGGTTGTATGCACAATTGCCTCAGTTAGATTTTAGATAATGGGCCTAAAATGCAAATTGTACACTAAGCAATAAAAAGAATAAAAAATTTCGTCTTTGAACTTTCTAGCACTTCGTAGAATAAGAGAAATAAGAGAAAATCCGAATTTTATATGAAGGAGATGATAAATGCAATAATTAGAAGTAAAAAGGGATTTAATGGATAAAAGAGGATAATGAGAAAGATATTGCACCAAATATTATAATTGGAAACCCATCAGGATAATTTGACACTCAAAATCATTTTCTTGACCAAAAAGTAACTTAAGGGCCAAGTATCATTTAAAGTGGAACATAAATATAAATATTAATGACTTTATCAAAAGAAAATAGGAAATATGCCAATAAAGTGAAATAAAATACTTAATTCTCTCAAATCAGAAAAATAACTCCAAATTCGTATTCTAAACATAAAAATAAGCCTTTGGGCAAATTTGAAGCTAATTTGGATAATGTGTGAATAATGAGTAAAATAGGAGAGAGAGAGTGTGTGTAGAATATTCTATTTATTTAATAAAAAAATAAATAATCTCAACTTGTAAATATAATTACAAAATCGTGTTCCAATCCCTTAGGGAGACATATGGGTGAAGTTACACAAATTTTAGATAATGTTATCACCTCTTTTGATGGAGGAAAGAGAAAATGACATTTTAATTATTTAACATATCAAACTTTCTCAAAAAGCAAAACTAACTCCATATTTGGATTCTACGCATCAAAAATAGTCAGAATATAAAATTTGATAATTTTTGGATGTTGTTTGGGCCTCCAAACGAGGAGAGAGAGAAACCTTTAAAATTTAAATGAATTTTGGTCGAATTGTATTAGGAATCTATTCCTTATCTCATCCGTGAGATCTGACGGCCCAGAGTCCATCGTGGATCCAGGTCCACTGATCTGACGACCCACAATCGTCTTCCTCCTCTAGACGTAAAAGGCAACAGGGGCCTTGTTTCTCTGATTTTTGAATCGATATATCTGGAGTTTTATTCGATGGTTTTTGCTAAAATTTGTTTCGTTGAATTCCTTGTGAATTTCCGCACAGGTTTATCCCAAAATTTATGGGATTTGGAGAGTATCGCAGAAACGCCCAACATGGGCGCCGACCCTCTCTACCTCCCCTACCTAAACCCTAGTATAGGTTACCTTGCCAATAGATATACCAACCCCAATGACCGCCATCGCCTTAGAAACACGTGCGTGCCTTTAATTTGGCATTTCGTGGATGTTTTGACCCCCAACTAGCAGCCGAGGACCACCAGGCTTGCGACTCCTCTCGTGCTCTATTCTGTTGGCCTCATTTCAAATCCAAGGTATGGTCGAGTTCGTTGTTTCCTTGGCTTTCCATCGTATGTCTTCACGTCATGTTTGGTGTTCTAGGGCAAAATCGCCCAAATTCCCGCATGAAGCAGCTTACAGCTTGCTTCGACCGTCGGGGCGGGCTAGAGAAGACGACCCACATTTTTTTTACGCCTTTGCCCTTGGTTCCTCCTTCCTCTTTCTCTGTTCCGTGCGGAGGGCACCTTGGTCCTTTGCCCCACCTTTGACCCTGCTCTGACCGCGGCCCACACAACAACAGCAGTGGATCACGACCACAGAGACGCGGGCCCCCTCTACCAATCGGTCTCTCACGCTAGCTCTCTCACTCACGCTGTGCCTACGTGGCACTCGCTGATTGGTCAGAACGAAATATTTTCTATAAATTATTTCAATGGTTAAAAATTAAAAACAAATTGTGTTTTGAAATCAGGAAGACGAGATCTATCCATTAAAAATGTTTTTGAGTTTTGGTTTTGATGTTTGCAAAAACATATTTTTAGAGTCGATTTAATTAACTAAAAATCACCAAAATTAACCCTAAAAGTCCATATCTTCAAAATATACAATATTATATGTTATCTTGATCAGAAAACCCTAACTAACATGATGGTGAGGTTTTTAGAGTCTAATTTGATGGTTTGCATAAAAAGTTAGTAGTATTAGGGTTTTCAATCTTTAATGAGTATATATAATTCTAATTCATAGATCTAATGATGAATTAGGGAAAGTGGGTTCTGATTTCATGTGAAGGGTTGGAAAGAGGGTTCTAGAACACCTGAGGCTAAGGTATGTGCAATTCCTATTTATGTATGTGCATCTACCCTCTTCAGTTGGGAAAACTTTATACCAATACCTATAATTCCTAATGAGGCTTAATCTGACCTAATTCTTGATTCCTGAAACCTAAATTGTTTATTGCCTCAAAATTAGGTGTAGTATTATCTTGTTTGGGTTTTAATACCCCACTGCCATGTTATATAATCATTTGCTCAATCTTTCCATAACTCTTTTGCTAGCATGTAATTAAATGTTCTATTTAATTAGAAAGTAGTGGTACTTATGTACAACCACCCATAGAGGGCATGTATATAATCGCCCTAGGGGAATGTTTATAATTCTCCCCATTATATTATAGGTGACTGGGAATGTATTATTCCCCCCTCACCTAAGGTTAGAGGTCCGGTAGGTACCTCAACCCTACTTAGTTAGGTAGACATATTAATTTACATGCAAAACCCTTATTTACTCTGTTATTGGCAAGTTTTATTATATAAAGCCTCATACTCTTTGATGTCTCACTTTTCAATAAATCTCTAGCCTATTTTACTTGTTACAACTTTCTTGTCACTTTTATAATAATCTTGTAACACATACTTTTCTCTCTTTTCCTCTTGTTGGGTGTCTCCCCAACCACCCAGGTGTTGGTGATGTGCAAGGAGAAGGACAAGCTTGAAGGAAGTCTCCCTCAGGAGTTGATATTTAGCGTTTGGAAAGGATGGCTAGGTTGCTATAGCTAGATCCTGCTTATCTTATATTTTCTTTTAGAAATCATTCATGTAGTAACGATAATAGCCATGTGAAGGCTTGTTATCTCTTTATTTCTGCTGCTATTGACATTTTATTATGTATCTGGAATCATGCTTATTTATTTGGAATATTATGCAATCATCCTCAAGTCTCTAAATTTTATTTAAAATTGTGGATGTTTGTATTTCCTTTAAATTTTAGTAAAGAGGTGATCTCGCCTCTTTACAGCATGGTATCAGAGCCTTTAGGCAACTATTAGGGCATGCAGTTGAAGCAAGGGTGTCTAGAAAGGATCGGGGTTTCGGGGGCTGGCAAAATTTTCCTCTGCACCACTAGCTTGGTATACGAGGACTCTCGTGCCCATATGATTCGGCCTGGTCTGCGCTGCTACGAATTGCCCAAAATAGTATGCTTTTAGGCAATAGCATTCTAGTTATCCTTTTCTCATCTATATTTCTATTCTCTTCTCATCTATGATTCTATACTCATGAGAACCTAATATGATAACCCTAATTTTTAGGAGAGGTGACTTGTTCGACAACGTGAACCAGGAGTCGACCCTTAACGACCCCAACACTCCTGTGACTCCAGCAGTCAACCAGAGTGCTTCGGGTACTCCCGCTTTCACTCTCGAGCAAGAACTGGTGATGTTATGAAAGTTGTAGTCCTCTACCGTGATGGGGAAACTCAACACCATTATTGTTGCTGTCAACAAGCCAAGGGAGTTCACCCTCACTGACTTCATCAAGATACAACCACCCTACTTCAAGGGTGAAAGCGAGCCTAACATGGTGTACAAAGCCGATGACTAGGTGTTGGCCTTGGATCGGGCCTTTGAGGGTATGGTGTGCCCTCCTCACCAGAAGGTTCAGTTTGCGACGTACGTGCTGGATGGACCGACACACATTTGGTGGAACGGTGTTTCCCGCACTCGGGACACCTCTTCTATGGAGTGGACCCAGTTTCTGAAGTTGTTCAGGGAGAAGTATATCTGTCCTACTTTCCTGAGGAAGGAGGCTGAGTTTTACAGTCTCAAGCAAGGAAGCATAAGTGTGGCCGACTACGTTCAGAAATTTCTACGGCTAGAACATTACGCCACCGACCTTGGAGCTCACAGAAGAGCAACCATGTTCTTGGAAGGTCTGAACTATCATGTGGGTCGAAGCCTCATTCCGCAACTACCACTCACTTTTCAACAAATGGTGTACAAGGCTCTCGCCATTGAGTCATACCCAGGGTTTCAAGCTTCTAATGGCTTGATGAGTGCATACTCATCATGATTTTCAATTACCTTTTTGGAACAATTTAATATCTTTTCCACATCTTTTCACCCTAATATGAATCATAATGCACAAAACTACTCAGTAATTAAATAATCAAGGTTTTAACTAAATATCTTTCATTTTATGCAGGTGTAGCAAGCAACTTCATGCAAACGGTCTCAAGACCGTTTGGTTCCATGCGGTCTCAAGACCCTTTGCTGGAACACACAAAGAACAAGACGAAATCAGTTGCCCAAGAAGCCCACGCGGTCCTAGGACCGTTTGGTCCCATGCGGTCCCAAGACCGTTTGGTCCCATGCGGTCCCAAGACCGTTTGGTCCCATGCGGTCCCAAGGCCATTTGGATCTGCTCGGTCCCAAGACCGTTTGGTCCCGCGCGGTCCCAAGACCGTTCGATGCAAGCGCAAGGATCGATTGAAGAACTAAAGCCGCTCGACCACGCCAAAACCAGACCGATCAAAGCAAGACCGTTTGGCGCTCAAACGACCTCCAAACCGTTTGACGCCCAAACGGTCTCAAGACCGTTTGGCGCCCAAGCGGTCTCAAGACCGTTTGGCGCCCAAGCGGTCTCAAGACCGTTTGGCGCCCAAAACAGTCTCCAGACCGTTTGGTGCCCAAACGGTCTCCAGACCGTTTGGGGTCAGATCTGAAACTATAAATAGACCCCCAGGGTCCCCATTTGAAGCATCAGTTCCGGACGCCGAAAGGCTGCCAGAGCACCATCCCGATCAAGTTCCACTCCATCTACCACTGTTGTTGCGTCCAAGGAGGCCAAGAAGAAGAAGAAGACGGAGCAAGGAGTGCATCTTCTTCACCGGGTTGCGCCCACCCTCTGCACCGAGCTCATGGCAGATCTATCTTCTTCTTCTATCTTTCTTGTACCTCGCATCATGAGCGAGTAGTCCTCTTTCGCTGGGGTGCGGGGACTAGCCCCGCTGCCCATGCAAACCATGTTCTCTTGTTAAACTTTCTATGGCAATGTATATAACTCTTCATGTTGTTGTTTATCGTTAAGCTTGTAGGTTGATTATATGCTTGTTTTCATCTTTGTGCTCCCTATGTTGCGATAACTTCAATGCATGGGTTCCTATGCTGCGATAACTTCAAGGCATGGGTTAGAACGTCATTTAGCATGTTTGACCCTTGACGATAATTTCCGATGGGTTCCTTGAGGTCGTAAGTGTATGATCCGTGAGGGGACGAGCCATCTAGCCTCCGGTGACACTTCTGTGCGCCTGACGCCCGTATGGGGGGTTCACAACCTCAGTTGGATTTTGTATCATCTCGCTAAACGTCGTTGTTTGCTCGCATATCATCTTCTTTCTTGTTTATGGGTTAACGCAGCTGACGCCCAAACTAGAAATAGGATGGGTTTTCATCGAGGTCGTAAGTGTATGATCCGCAAGGGGACGAGCCATCTAACCTTCGGTGACACTTCTGTGCGCCTGACGCCCGTATGGGGGGTTCAGAGCTTCCGTGGATTTCTGTATCTTCAGAGCCGTAAGACGTATGATCCGGATGGCGATGAGAAATCGGCTGCCTATGGTGACGCTTACGCGGACCTGACGCCCGTATGGGGGGTTCTGCAGCAGCTCTACTTGGAGTGTTATTTCATGCCTGGATTGTTCGCAAGAGAGTATGTTTGTGTGTGTAGCGGTGGTCAAACCCGATACCATCCCAGCGATTCCATATCATTGATCTAAACCCGTCTTTTATTCCACATTTACTTTCTTGCAATTAGTTTAATCAAACCCAAATCAACCAATCATTCTAAATATTAGTCTTACTTAAGCTAGATTTAACTGACAAAGATTCTTAAAAACGTTGTCCTTTGGGTTCGATCCTCAACTATACTGTGATAAGATCCGTCCGCTTGCGGGTGGTATTGTTGCACATGGTTTTGGTAAAAGCTCGGGGATATAAACTCCGAGTGAATTGGTTAGTGCATTCAAAAAGCCACATCAAATTCTGGCGTCGTTGCCGGGGACAACGGAATTAGTCAGTCAAATCTAGTTCTTTAAAGACTAATCTAGGGTTTTGTTTTCTTTTTGATACTATCGCTCATCTATTTGATCTTTATTTCTACTTCAAGGATCTCACTTTCAAACCTTTTTAAATTTTAGGTGCTCTTTGACGACTAGTGTATGCACCGTTCGGATAGTCTCGGACTGACTGCGAGCTTTGATCCCGAGATCGATAGAACCTTCCATCGTCAGATCCGAGAGAATCAAGACAGAATGGCGCAAGAAGAAGAAGTAGCCCGTAGGGTGGCTCAAGCCATCAATGCGCAGAGAGAAAGGTTCATGCAAGACGCTAGAGGTGCGGTTCAACAGGAGATCTTAGCAGCACAGGCAGCAGCGCAGGCAGCGGAGCTTCAGAAGGATCTTAGAGAGTTCTCTATCCCAAAGGCCGCGAATGTCTATCATCCGGTGCAGCCTCCTCCCATCGAAGCTGCCAACTTTGAGATTATAGCACATTGGATAACCTTGCTTCAAAACAACCCATTCTACGGTAAACAAGCTGAAGACAGCCAAGGTCATCTTCTCAGATTCATTGACCTGTGTGCTATGACAAAGCAAAATGGAGTCTCTGATGATGCTATTCGACTCCGTCTTTTCAAGTACTCTCTGGCTGATAGAGCAATAAGTTGGTACAACTCACTACAGAGTGATGTACCCATCACCACCTGGGAGCAGCTTCAAAACGCCTTTCTGGAAAAGTTCTACCCCCCATCTCTTACATATGAGATCAGGGGACGAATCACAAATTTCACTCAGCTCCCATGAGAAACTCTTTCCGAAGCTTGGGATAGATACAAGGAGCTCCTACGCAAATGCCCACACCATGGAATTCCTAAGAATCAACTGATAGAAATATTCTACAGGGGTGTGGAGGATGATGTTAAGATGTTCCTTGACTCCTCGTCTGGAGGGACTTCATGCGGCAAAGTTATGACAGCGCATGGAGAGTAGTCACCCTGGGAGCAGAAAATCAAGCCAACTGGGGCAGATCTGTTGGTAAAGGAGTCTTAAAGGTAGCTATGGCTGATGCTATCCCAGAATACAAATCTATAGCTGAAACTTTGAAAGTCCTGGTTGCAAAGCAAGATCACATAGAATCATCCCTTGCTGCGATTGGAAGAGGACATTCTCCAACTAGGCAACCAGAACAAGTCAAGTCCACTTCTTTGTTTTGCGAAGCGTGCAAAGGCACTGACCATTCCACACTATCATGCAATGTTCTCTATGATGTTGTTTTAAGCAATGCATGTGGACAAGGAGATAATTGCCAGATGGAAAATCTTAATGCTATTAACACCAACCCTGGGCAGAACTATTACAATCCGAATCAAAATAGGAATCACCCAGGTTTCCAGTACGGAAATCCTTTAGGAGCTATGAACTCACATCAATTTGTTCCGAATAATCAACCACGAGGCCCATCTGGGTATCAGTTTAACCAGCAACAAAACTTTGGGAATCAAGGAAACTTCAAGGGAAACTTTCAAAATAGAAACTATAATAATTATCAGAATAACTCTCATTATCAAAGCTTGAACCAACAACAGGGTCAAACAGGATCCATCCCTTCTGATGACAAGCTATCCACCATTGAAAAGCTATTGCAAACACAACAAACGATGATAGCCAATCAACAGGCCCAACAGAAGGCTATTGATACTCAACTAGCTCAACTTGCTGCTAGTATTAAACCACAAGCTGGAGTTTTCGCCGGACAACCTGAGAACAATCCGAAACATCTGGAGCAGCTAAAAGTTATCGCTACAAGATCAGGGAAAAGTTATTTGGATCCCCCAACAAAGACAACTGTGGTTATTTCTGACGAGAGTGAACCTATGACAGACCAAAACTTGACAGCACCGGAATTGCAATCAAAGGAAAGCAAGACTAATAAGGGAAGTTCTGACAAAGTTGTCGATGAAGGAGTAGAGACACCTGAACCAGATATTCCTGTATATAAGCCTCGTGTTCCTTTCCCATCCCGACTGAGGGAAACCAAGCTTGACACTAGATTCATCAAATTTAAAGAGGCTATGAAGAAACTCCATGTTGATATACCATTCCTAGATGCTCTTAATGAGATACCAGCCTGGACCAAGTATCTAAAGTCTCTCCTCACCAAGAAGTACATCACTGAAGAATATGAAACTGTAAAATTGGTTGCTACCACATCAGATATCATACTAAGCAAGATGCCAAAGAAACAAAAAGATCCAGGATCCTTCGGAATCTCATGTCACATTGGTGATTCATCATGCAAGAAAGGATTGGCAGATCTTGGCGCAAGTATTTCTATTATGCCGTTGAGTCTATGCAAGAGATTAGGATTCGAAGAATTACTTCCGACTGCTATGACAATTCAACTTGCAGACAATTCAGTAAAAAGACCGTTAGGAATTCTCGAAGACATCCCAGTCAAGGTAGGTAAGGACGCATATGTTCCATGTGATTTTGTCATCATGGACATAAATGAAGACACCAAATACCCTCTTATCTTCGGCCGTCCTTTTCTGGCCACTGCTAGAGCCCTTATTGATGTTGAAGCAGGAACCTTACTTCTAAGGTTAGGAAAAGAGACTCTCAAATTTAAGGTTTTTGAAAGCATGAGAAGACCGAGTATACAGGAGGAAGTCTATCTGATAGATTGTGTTGAGCAGATGTCACAACTTACTCAAGAATATCACGAGTCATGTGATCCCTTGGAAATTTCTCTATATGACCTTTTTAATGATGAACCTACTGACCAACAAGATAAGGATTGCACCGAACCTCCCGATTCTGCTAAGGGAAATCCTGAAGCTACCTATGAAGAATTAAAGGTTACCGAAACCCCAGAAGAAATCAGTGAAAAACCAGAACCTCCTGAAATGAAGCCCCTACCTGAAGGGCTGAAGTATATGTTTTTAGACGATCTCAAGGTTTGTCCAATTATTATGAACTCTGATCTAACAACCAATCAAGAAGAGAAACTTCTGGAGGTATTAAGGGAGAACAAGAAAGCCATAGACTATAAGATGAGTGACCTCACGGGGGTCAGCCAAGCCTTGTGCATGCATAGAATCCCCATGATGGAAAATCATAAGCCGACCATCGAGCATCAACGAAAGTTAAACCCGAATATGAAGGAAGTGGTCCGTCGTGAGATCATCAAACTCCTTACAGCTGGAATAATATACTCGATATCGGACTCACCATGGGTGAGCCCAGTTCATGTGGTACCCAAGAAAGGAGGTACTACCGTTTTAAGAAATGAAAACAATGAGCTCATCCCCACTTGAATAGTCACTGGGTGGCGGATGTGTATTGATTATAGAAAATTAAACAAGGCCACTCAGAAGGATCATTTTCCTATGCCCTTCCTCGATCAAGTTTTGGAAAAATTGGCCCATCAAAAATATTTCTGTTACCTGGACGGTTACTCTGGATTCTATCAGATCCCCATACATCCAGATGATCAAGAAAAAATAACTTTCACCTGTCCCTTCGGGACATATGCTTTTAAAAGAATGCCTTTTGGTCTGTGTAATGCCCCTGCAACTTTTCAACGTTGCATGACTGCCATTTTTGCAGGGCTTACTGAAACAATTATGGAGGTTTTCATGGACGATTTTTTCGTATATGGTGACTCCTTTGATTCTTGTCTTAAGCATCTCTCCATGGTCCTCAAACGTTGTGAAGAAGCACTTCTGGTGCTAAATTGGGAGAAATGCCACTTTATGGTAAAGGAAGGCATCGTCTTGGGCCACAAGGTTAGTAATAAAGGAATTGAAGTTGATAAGGCCAAGATAGAAGTCATCTCTAAACTGGAAATCCCCACAAATGTAAAAGAAGTTCGCACATTCCTTGGTCACGCTGGATTCTATAGAAGGTTTATACGTGACTTTTTCAAGATAACGAAGCCGATGACTAATCTACTTTTAAAGGATGTCGATTTCAATTTCAATGAAGAATGCGTCAAAAGTTTTGATATGCTGAAGAAAGCCCTTACAACTACTCCCATAATTAGAGCTCCCGATTGGAACCACCCCTTTGAAATTATGTGTGATGCCAGTGATTACACGGTGGGTGCTGTCTTAGGACAATGCATAGATAATAAACATTATGTGATCTATTATGCATCAAAGACCCTCGACGAAGCTCAAAAGAACTATGCTACTACTGAAAAGGAGCTTTTAGCAGTCGTTTATGCTTTCGACAAATTCAGATCCTACCTTACTGGTTCGAAGGTGATCGTTTACACTGACCATGCTGCTATCCATTATCGTATGACAAAGAAGGATGCTAAGCCAAGGCTGATCAGATGGATACCCCTTCTACAAGAATTTGACCTAGAAATAAGAGATAAATAAGGGACGGAGCATGTCGTGGCAGATCACTTGAGTCGCATCCACACTCTGGATGCTGAAGAGATTCTGATAAACGACTCTCTACCAGATGATCAGCTTATGAGAGTCTCAGGATTCGAACCATGGTATTCAGACTTAGTAAACTACCTTGCTGCCGGAGTCATCCATCCTCAATACACCGGGAACACTCTGAAGAAATTTATGCATGATGTGAAGCATTACTATTGGGATGAACCATATCTTTTCAAACTCTGTGCAGATGGATTGTATAGACGTTGTGTCGCCGAAGACGAAGCCCATTCTATTTTGGAACAATGCCACTCAGGACCCGTGGGTGGGCATATGAGCTCTAAAAAGACTGCCTTAAAAGTTTTGCAATGTGGATTTTTCTGGCCAACTTTATCCAAAGACTGTTATGATTTTGTCATATCATGTGATAAGTGTCACAGAGCTGGTAATATAACCAAGAGAGACGAAATGCCACTGAATCTATGGCAAGAAGTCGAGATATTTGACGTCTGGGAGTGGATTATATGGGGCCATTCCCATCTTCTAATGGATTCTCTTACATCCTTGTGGCGGTGGACTACGTCTCCAAATGGGTTGAAGCTATACCAACCGTCACTTGTGATTTGAAACCAGTCATCAAACTATTCGAAACTAGTCATCAAACTATTCAAAGATATTATCTTCCCACGGTTCGGAGTGCCGAGAACCGTGATATCTGACGGAGGATCCCACTTCATTGAAAGAAACCTTGAAGCTCTTCTACGAAAATATGGCGTCTCACACAAGATAGCTTCGCCGTATCATCCACAAACCAGTGGACAGGTAGAGTTCTCCAACCGACAACTTAAGGCTATCCTTGAGAAAACCGTTGGACGTAATCGAAAAGATTGGGCGACAAAAATCAACGACGCCTTATGGGCTTATTGCACTGCTTATAAGACTCCCCTTGGGACTACTCCTTTTCGATTGATATATGGAAAGAGTTGCCACCTGCCAGTCGAACTTGAACATAAGGCATGGTGGGCAATTAAACAAATAAACTTCGATATGAAACAAGTGGGTCAAGCCAGAATTCTACAACTCCATGAGCTGGATGAACTCAGAATGACAGCCTATGAGAATGCACGAATCTACAAAGAACGTACAAAACTCTGGCACGATGGACATCTGAAACAAAAAGACATACGAGTGGGAGACCAAGTTCTAGTTTTCAACTCCAGACTAAAGTTGTTCCCAGGAAAACTCCGCTCACGTTGGTGCGGACCTTACATCATCAAAAGCATCTATCCCCATGGTACTTTCTCTTTATGGAACGACGGGTCTGGCGAATTTATAGCAAATGGTCACCGCTTGAAAAGATACTTCACACCATCTGACAAAGGCACTGAAATAATGTTGGAATTCAGCAATCCAAAGGACCCACCATAATTCTGAAGAACTCTGTCGAGCCATCGACATAAAACAAAGGCGCTTGTCGGGAGGCAACCCGACCAATAAATCTATTTTACTTTTCCTTTTCAAATTTTGTTCCTTATAGTTAAATTTTCCTTCAATAAAATTTGCCTTATGAGAGAGTTTTTCTTTCAGGACACGAGATTGGATTGGTGCTGATCAGAACGAATTCATTCTTGGCAGTCATACCTAGTGTTTCCTTTCCCCTCCATCTTGAATTTATTGTTTGCTCGAGGACGAGCAAATCTCTAAGTTCGGGGTGGAGGGTGGGTGGTACGTATTCCACTTCCACATACACACCCTCTTTTCATATTCAATATGTCTCTATCATAAAAATTTTCATAAAATTTTGAACAGATACCTGATGAAATTTTGTCTTTTATTGATAAAAATGAAATTAACTTTTTGCTATGCATCTTCTATCATAACATCCTCCTTATTCAAAGCAAATCCTCAAGAGGACTGACCTTTGAAACTTGCCTGAAATCATCCTGTGAAACTTATGATTCCTAACATCATAATTCTTTTTACATAATGGTAAAGTATCTGTCAAACTGATAGGGATCAAACACGTCGCGCTTCCTAACTGACTAGTGGAACAATGGCTCAGAAACCCCACCGGATCCGCATCAAGTCATTATTTGAGCAGAGTATGACAAAGAGAATAACCCGGTTCTGAATTGTAAATCAAGTTGCATCCTGATCTGAACTCTCTTCTACACTTCTTCTATCATCTTCGTATCCCTCCATCCATCAATACCACCAAAATAGCCAAACTTGTGCCAAACCCTAAGTTCGGGGTGGCACGCCACTTTCCCCATATCCGCTTCTTCCATACCCCTTCCAATAAATAGGGGCGTACCACCGAAAATGCAATCTCGAGTCGAATAGAGGAGAGATTTGCAAATAAAAGATGCCAAAGTGCACACAAAAAGAAATGCAATCTCGAGTCGAATAGAGGAGAGATATGCAATAAAAGATGCCATAGCACACACACAAAAAATATGCAATAAATGAAATTGCAAAACAAATAAAAATCTCGAGTCGAATAGAGGAGAGATTTACTTCTTCTTTCTATATCACCTTTCACTCCTTTTTCTACCTAAGGGCACAATACATGCCCTACCATCCTGAACTACACCAGTGTCAGATCAAATGCATACTTGTCGATTCTACGGGTATCTCTGAACTCCTACAAAACTCTTCGACATGCTTGGTGTTGGAAAAGGCAGGAAGGAAGCGTTGTTGGGAAACGAACTCAGGAACGAAGCTATGGAAGGACGTGTTTTCGTGATCCCAGGAAGTTGAGGTACTCACTCATATTGAGCAAAAAGAAAACATTTGTGATGTGAAGATGAAGAAATCACACGGATCGAAAGTATTCCATCAGGAAACAGTTTCAAATTTTATGTTACTCGAGGACAAGCAACGATTTAAGTTCGGGGTGTTTTGATGAGTGCATACTCATCATGATTTTCAATTACCTTTTTGGAACAATTTAATATCTTTTCCACATCTTTTCACCCTAATATGAATCATAATGCACAAAACTACTCAGTAATTCAATTATCAAGGTTTTAACTAAATATCTTTCATTTTATGCAGGTGTAGCAAGCAACTTCATGCAAACGGTCTCAAGACCGTTTGGTTCCATGCGGTCTCAAGACCGTTTGCTGGAACACACAAAGAACAAGACGAAATCAGTTGCCCAAGAAGCCCACGCGGTCCTAGGACCGTTTGGTCCCATGCGGTCCCAAGACCGTTTGGTCCCATGCGGTCCCAAGACCGTTTGGTCCCATGCGGTCCCAAGGCCGTTTGGATCCGCTCGGTCCCAAGACCGTTTGGTCCCGCGCGGTCCCAAGACTGTTCGATGCAAGCGCAAGGATCGATTGAAGAACTAAAGCCACTCGACCACGCCAAAGCCAGACCGATCAAAGCAAGACCGTTTGGCACTCAAACGACCTCCAAACCGTTTGATGCCCAAACGGTCTCAAGACCGTTTGGCACCCAAGCGGTCTCAAGACCGTTTGGCACCCAAAACGGTTTCCAGACCGTTTGGTGCCTAAACGGTCTCCAGACCGTTTGGTGCCCAAACGGTCTCCAGACCGTTTGGGGTCAGATATGAAACTATAAATAGACCCCCAGGGTCCCCATTTGAAGCATCGGTTCCGGACGCCGAAAGGCTGCCAGAGCACCATCCCGATCAAGTTCCACTCCATCTACCACTGTTGTTGCATCCAAGGAGGCCAAGAAGAAGAAGAAGACGGAGCAAGGAGCGCATCTTCTTCACCGGGCTACACCCACCCTCTGCACCGAGCTCATGGCAGATCTATCTTCTTCTTCTATCTTTCTTGTACCTCGCATCATGAGCGAGTAGTCCTCTTTCGCTGGGGTGCGGGGACTAGCCCCGCTTCCCATGCAAACCATGTTCTCTTGTTAAACTTTCCATGGAAATGTATATAACTCTTCATGTTGTTGTTTATCGTTAAGCTTGTAGGTTGGTTATATGCTTGTTTTCATCTTTGTGCTCCCTATGTTGCGATAACTTCAATGAATGGGTTCCTATGCTGCGATAACTTCAAGGCATGGGTTGGAACGTCGTTTAGCATGTTTGACCCTTAACGATAACTTCCGATGGGTTCCTTGAGGTCGTAAGTGTATGATCCGCGAGGGGACGAGCCATCTAGCCTCCGGTGACACTTCTGTGCGCCTGACGCCCGTATGGGGGGTTCACAACCTCAGTTGGATTTTGTATCATCTCGCTAAACGTCGGTGTTTGCTCGCATATCATCTTCTTGCTTGTTTATGAGTTAACGCAGCTGACGCCCAAACTAGAAATAGGATGGGTTTTCATCGAGGTCGTAAGTGTATGATCCGCGAGGGGACGAGCCATCTAACCTTCGGTGACACTTCTGTGCGCCTGACGCCCGTATGGGGGGTTCACAGCTTCCGTGGATTTTTGTATCTTCAGAGCCGTAAGACGTATGATCCGGATGGTGATGAGAAATCGGCTGTCTATGGTGACGCTTAGGCGGACCTGACGCCCGTATGGGGGGTTCTGCAGCAGCTCTACTTGGAGTGTTATTTCGTGCCTGGATTGTTCGCAAGAGAGTATGTTTGTGTGTGTAGCGGTGGTCAAACCCGGTACCATCCCAGCGATTCCATATCATTGATCTAAACCCGTCTTTTATTCCGCATTTACTTTCTTGCAATTAGTTTAATCAAACCCAAATCAACCAATCGTTCTAAATATTAGTCTTACTTAAGCTAGATTTAACTGACAATGATTCTTAAAAACGTTGTCCTTTGGGTTCGATCCTCAACTATACTGCGATAAGATCCGTCCGCTTGCGGGTGGTATTGTTGCACTTGGTTTTGGTAAAATCTCGGGGATATAAACTCCGAGTGAATTTGTTAGTGCATTCAAAAAGCCACATCATGGCTTCAACAACAAAAGGAAGAATCTGAACCAGCTTGAGAACTGTGGACGTGAACGCTGCAACAGGTGCAATCGCCACCATCCTCCTGGCAGATGCCCCGCCAACAATGCACCTGCTCGTAATGGAAATCGTCATCCACCAACCTGCCATGAGTGTGGCCAAGTCGGGAACATCCAACCCAACTGCCCTCATTTCCAGCAAGGGTAGAATAATGCCATGCAGTCGCAACAGCCGAGACGAAACCCGCCACCGCGGAACAATAATAATAACAACAACAACAATAACCAGAACCCGAGGCGTCCTCCAGTGGAGAGGCGGAATGAGAGAGTGTTCGCTCTCAATGTTGAAGAAGAAGGTGAAGGCAATTAAGTGATTGAAGGTACACTGCACCTTAATATGCATCCTTTAAAAGCACTGTTTGATTCTGGTTCCTCCAATACCTTCATATCTTGTCAGTTTTCCTCTATGCTTGAAATAGAATCTATGTTTATGGACCATATGTTAGACATAAAAACCCCTAGTGGTAAAATCTGCTCCTCGTACCTCCAAACTCCTACCATGGACCTCTGTATATCCGGAATAATGTTTCCCATAGTTTTTTTCTTGCTTGATATGGACGTCTTTGACATTATCATGGGTATGGACTGGTTAAAGAAGTATAAAGTAGTTTTGTACTGTGAGGAATCCAAGGTTAGACCGGTTCATCATAATGAAGGAAAAGTGTGTGTCAAGGGCAAGAAGCGAGAAGAGTGACAGTTTGCCATCTCTACCAATAAAACTGAAAAGTTTGTCTCACAAGGGTGTAGAGCTTTCCAAGCCTCCATAGTTCTTGATGCTACACCTCTTGCTCTAGAACATGTTGATGTGGTGAAGGACTTCCCGGACGTTTTTACTGAGGAATTATCTGGGTTACCGCCAACTCGTGATGTGGAATTTTCCATCGAGCTTATACCTGGAACTTCACCGATATCAAAGCCACCCTACCGCTTAGCCCCTGCTGAGCTGGCTGAGTTGAAGAAGCAGCTTGAAGAGCTTCTCGACATGGGCTTCATTCACCCTAGTGTTTCCCCTTGGGGAGCCCATGTCCTGTTCGTGAAGAGGAAAGATGGATCAATGCGGATGTGTATGGACTACCGAATGCTTAACCAGGTGACAGTGAAGAACCGTTATCCGTTGTCGCGCATCGACGACCTTTTCGATCAGCTGAAGTCAGCCACCATGTTCTCCAAGATGGATCTGCGAAGTGGTTACTACCAGATGCATGTGAAGGATGATGATGTCCTGAAGACAGCATTCAGAACTCGTTATGGGCATTATGAATTCATGGCCATGCCTTTTGGTTTGACAAATGCCCCTACTGCGTTCATGGACCTGATGAACAGAGTATTCTACCTATATCTCAATAAGTTTGTAGTGGTGTTTAATGATGACATTTTGGTTTATTCCGAGACATTGGAACAACATCGCGAGCACCTACGGATTGTACTCAACACATTGCGAGAAAATCAACTGTATGCAAAACTCTCAAAATGTGAGTTCTGGATAAAGGAAGTTATGTTTCTTGGTCACGTGATTTCTACCGGTCATATAGATGTTGATCCTGCGAAGGTAGAAGTTGTGACCAAGTGGAATGCTCTGAAAAACCCATCTGAAATTAGTACTTTCCTTGGTCTAGCTGGTTACTATCGTAAGTTTGTCAAAGTGTCCTCCGAGTTGGCTTTACCTTTGAACAAGCTGACTCGGAAGGAGGTCAAGTTCTCATGGACCCCTGAATGTGAGGACAGTTTTTAGAAGTTAAAGATGAGTCTGACTTCTGCTCCCGCGCTTGCTTTACCTGTTGAGGGCATACCCTATGTCATCTACGTCGACGCATCCCGATAAGGCTTGGGTTGTGTCTTGATGCAAGATGGAAAGGTGATCGCCTATGCTTCTCGACAGTTGAAACCTAATGAATCTAATTGGCCTACGCATGATTTGGAGTTTGCTGCCATAGTTCATGCTTTGAAGATCTGGCGACACTATCTCTATGGAGAAAAGTTGAAAGTCTTTTCTGATCACAAGAGTCTGAGATATCTGTTGACTCAGAAGTATCTGAACTTTCGACTGTTGACTCAAGGTCAATGTTGACTCACGTCTAAATTGACTAAACATGTGTTTTGATGATAACTAACCATTCCACATATTGGTGTATAATGCCTCTACTTGAGTGTTTTCAGATTAGGTATAGACACACTCCAATTGCCCTAACTTGCGCATATCAAATTGTAGAAAAGACAAGTCAAAGTCAATACAAGTGCACATTTTTGTAATATGATGTATATCCATTAGAATCATGTTGTAAATCACTTGTAATGATTGTATGACTTGTAATTAAGCTTAGAAAAATATCAGGAGCACTTAGATTGAATATTAGATCACTTTAGATGCAACTTTGAAAATTGATTACAGGCACTTTGTCGGTCGAGTTTCCCAGCCAAAAAACTCGACTGATCATCTTTGATCAATTTTTTGGAGATTGCATCGGTCGAGTTGTGTTTACACAGAACGCGACCGATGGAGTAACTGACCAAATTGATTTTCATTGGTCGGTCGAGTTTCCTCAGGACAAACTTGACCGATGGTCTAAATATCGGCTTTGTCTTTTACTCTATCGATCGAGTTACCCTTATAGAAACTTGACCGGTTGCACTATACTAGAAAAGTGCAGAAAAGTGCTTCTAGCCGTTGTGGAGTTGCAACAAGTGAAAATATATCTGTTGCAAGCCAAAAAATAGCTAGTTTTCATTCTCAAGTGTTCCCAAAGGCTAAGAGGCATCCCCAGCTATAAATAGGGCCCAATGGCTTCATTCCAAGGTTGAGCATACATTGCAAACTCTATGTGAAGTTCCTATTCTATAGTTTTGTGCTTCCTACAGCCTCCTCTCTCTATAAGCTTAAGCACTTGCTACATCCATTAGAGTGAGTAGGAAATCTGTATGAGAGCTAGTCCTACATGTATATCTTGTGAGGCTCTCACTTCCACCACCTCCCCATCTCTCTTTTCAATCATGAAGATGATGGTTCTCTCTCTTGCCCAAGAGAGGTGAAGAAGAACAAGGGAAGGCGTCCCTTGGTGAAGATCAAGGCTGAAGATTTAGAGCTAGAGTGGGTAAGCCCTTGGAGAAGGCAGAAGACTCCTTGCTCAAGTAGGTAAGTCCTTAGTGGAAGCTTCTCTGAGTGAAGGTGAAGTCAAAAGTTGAAGATCCAAGAAGAGTGGGTAATCCCTACAAGGATGAAGACTTGTGCAATAGTGGATAAGTCCTTGGAGAAGGTCGAAGACTCTTGCAAAGTGGGTAAGTCCTTGGTAAGGTTGAAGACTCTTTGTATTGGATAGGTAAGTCTTTTGTTTGATCATGTATTGTATGTCTTATGAATGAATATAAGAGTGCAATAGTTTGGAAGTCCTAGAGGTTGACCTCTCTAGGAAAGTGGACTGACACACTTCTAATTTGAAGTGTGGAACCACTCTAAATAACTTGTATAATTGGTGCATGTTCAATCTATCTCTCCCTTTCTATGTATGTTTTAGTTGCACACAAATTTCCTATTTAGAAATCTTATCTTGTGATATATCTTGAAGATTTAATGAATTTTGTTTAAGTGCTTTCAGCTCTATTCACGCCCACCCTCTAGAGCATCTAATCACCCATCTAGGATCCAACAATTGGTATCAGAGAGGGTCTTCTCCAAGCATACTTCTACAAGTAGGAGAAGATGGGTGACTACCAAGGAGGGAGATACTCGATCAGCCTACCAATCTTTGATGGGAGAAATTTCCTCTATTGGAGAAGAAGGCTTCAATTCTACATCCAAGGATCAAGTCTTGAGATGTGGCAAATGGTGAACAGTCCATACCTGCTACCAAAGATAAAGATTGAAGAATGGGATGAAGCTACCTTGAAGAAAGCCACCTTGAATGCTAGAGCCATGCACATCCTATATGCCTCCATGACCCCCACCGTGTTCAATCGGATTTCTTCATGTGAAACAGTCTATGAGGTATGGAGAAAGCTTTGCATCACTTATGAAGGGATAGATCAAGTGAAGGAAAGCAAAGTCTACATGCTCAAAGGGCTGCTTGAGAACTTCAAGATGGGAAAGGAGAAGAGCATAGCCAACATGTACTCAAGGCTCAACACCATTGTGAATGGTCTTGCTGTTCTAGGACATCCCATGTCTAGTGGAGAGATCCACTCAAAGATCCTTAGAACTCTCTCTAAGAGGTGGGAACCCAAGGTGACTTCCATTGAAGAAGAAAGGTCTCTTAAGGATATTCCTATTGAAGAGCTCATTGGAAATCTTAAAGCACATGAA
Organism: Alisma plantago-aquatica; assembly: GCA_963693085.1. NCBI lineage: Eukaryota > Viridiplantae > Streptophyta > Magnoliopsida > Alismatales > Alismataceae > Alisma > Alisma plantago-aquatica. The sequence continues at coordinate 725,097,029 of OY856410.1, read as the reverse complement.
GCCACTCTTGACAAGAGAGAGGAAGTAGAAACACAAGAGAAGAAAGAGCTAAAGAGAATGAAGAAGGCTGAAATGAAGGCTCAAATTGAAGCTATCATTGAACAAGTCTCTCCATCCTCTCAAGCTAAAGAAGATGCCATGTACTCCAAGGGTAAACTCTACAAAGGCAAGTCCTCCTCCATCCAGTGCTTCACATGTGGAAAGAAGGGTCACTACAAGGAAGATTGCCCACAAGGCAAAAAGACTCATCTTCACAAGAAGAAATGGCAATCAAGCTCAAGTGGCTCCTCCAACTCAAGCTCAAGTGAAGATTCAAGTGAAGGATCAAGCTCAAGCTCTAGTGATGAAGGAGAATGTCATTTTGCTCTTATATCATCAACAAGTGAAGACTCAAGTGAGGTAAATCTAAACTATTTAGATAAAGAATCTTTGATTGCTATTATTCATGATATTTGTGCCTCTCTTAAGTCTTCTAAAAGGAAAAAAGAAAAAGCTTGCAAAAATTGTTGATAATTTACATGTAGAATTAGATGATCTTGAACATGCTAATTCTTACTTGCTTGATGATAAAAATGCCTGTCTTAGACAAGTAGACTCTCTTAAACTTGAAAATGCTAGTTTGCTTGATAAGATTAGATTTCTAGAAGCTCAACCTCTCATGCCTAGTTCTAATGAAGAGCATACTTTAATTGTTGATTCTCTCATGCATGGTATTGATGTTCTTAAATCTAAAAATAAGGACAAAGATTTTGTTTAACAAGAACTAGAAACAGAAAATGCATCCTTGCTTGCTAAAATAAATGTGCATGAATCTTGTTCTAGTTCTACTAGTAGAGAGAATGATCTTGCTGCTCTTCATATTGATAGAGATTCTTATTTAACTAAAGTTTTGTGCTTAGAAAATGATCTTTTGCATGCTAGAGATAATATCAATCATTTGTCTTCTACTATTACCTCTCTTATGCATGATAATGATAATTTGAGATCTTCTTTGCAAAGATTCTTAGTTGGTAAAAAGAGTCTTAATGATATCCAACACCATACTAATAAACAAATTGGTAGACATGGTTTAGGATATGATAGTAGTCAAAGGAACAACAAAGATAAAGGACCTCCAATATTCCATGGAGAATCCTCTAGTTCCAAGACTATGGGCACATGCAACTATTGCAATGAAATTGGTCATTATTCTACTTGTTGTCCTTTTAGGAATGCACCCAAGAGCAATAGGACTTGGGTTGCTAAACTAACCCCTCCGGACCCAAAAACATGATTGGGGACCATTTCATCTTTCTTTTTGTAGGTACTTGCAAATGGATTGACTTGACCTATTGAATTGCAAATTGACTTCTAAATCCACATGAAAGAAGAAAGGTGAGATGTGTAGAGGGTGAAAACAAGTTGAAAAGGAGTGGTAAGCACAAAGGTAATGTTTCTCTTGCTTATAAACAATCCTAACTTGTTTTTCTCAAGATGGTGTGCACTATACATATGGTTTTTGAGTCAAAAGTGGTATTTTGTGTTTCTCTTCACACTCTTGCCCAAAAATTGTTTCTAATGCTTCTATAGTGCATTACCAACTTGCTTAGACATGTTTAGATATGGTTTATATTTTTAGCATGCCTTTAAATATGTTTTTATGATATATATATATATATATGCCTTTTGTCAGCTGGTCTGTCGGTCGAGTTTTTCATGTTTGAAACTGGACCGATAAGCACCAATGGGTGTTGCCAAAAGCTGTCATCGGTCGAGTTGTCAATGCACAGAACTCGACCGATAACACTGTGCACAGAATACACAGTTGGCTTATTGAATGAGAATTTCCCTCTCAACTAGATTTTCTCAACCAATAGCCTTATTCTTTGGCACTCTCATTTGGTACCTTTATATATGCATATTGCCTTGTTCTAAATTGCCTATCTTGCTTACAACTCTATCTCTGAAATTGCTCTATGTTGGTATATCTATATCTTGCAATTACTTTCTTTGAGTCATTTTGCAGGTTTTGATGATGATCTCTTTGGATCTCTTGGTTGTGTCTGAAATTTCTTCCGTTGTACTCTAATTTGCTACATCTTTATAGGTGTATATCTTGTTTTGATACAACCTTGAGATTCCCAGGGGTAATCATCTTATGGTAAGGATGCATATCTAGTGAGTTATATCCTTTCATGCTTCTAAAATTGCATATCTTTTTGTTTGGATATATCTCTACATCTACTCATAGCTTGCTTTATCTTGTGTATCTTTTGGTATCTCTTGCTATGATCTAGATCCTACTAGTAGTCCTAACTTTTGATAACATCTACTAGTAGTTCATATACATGTAGTTCTAACCCTGTTTATAACTGGCATCTTTGCTCATCTATATGCTATGCTTGTATCTTGTCTCATACATGCTCAAGCTTGTTCCTTGAATTGCATATCTACTATATTGAGTTGCTTGCATAACATTGTGATGCAGGGTAGATAGATCTACATTGCATGTAGAAATTGGAGTTTTTTTATTTTATGCAGCTTTTGCTCCAGTTTCAGTTTTTAGTGCAAGACTAGTGTTTTTCATGCATAAACAACCTTCTGAGAAAGAGTCATTGCTTTGCAATGAGCTCTGATGGTTTTTGGTCAAAATCCGTCATCCTGAGGGTCAAAATTATGTTTTATTATTTTTTTGCAGCACTTCATCTTGCTTTTTGGGTTGCTCAAGTATATGCTTTAACTTGCTTTTCTTTCTATGCTTGGACAAGCCCATGTCTGTGATCTTCTACTCTCCTTATATATATTTGTGTTATCTCATTTCTCTTTAACAAGTGATGTTACTTATTTCTTCATAACCCCACTTTTTGAAATGATAAAGGGGGAGAAAGGTATGTCTTCTTTTAAAAAGAGGAAGAAGGCATGTCTTACATGAAGAAGAGAAGTATGTTCATGTAAAGGGAGAAGGTAAAGGGGAGAATACATATATGTGTAGAACATATACGAGTAGAAGACATAGTATTCTATAAATGTTATTAAAGCTAACCATGCAGGAGAAATAGCATCAATTGAGGGGGAGTATGAGAACTCTACTAGCATCAATTGAGGGGGAGCATATGAGCTCATTCCTATTGAAACCCCTAGGTTTCTCCAAAGGTATGATTTTACTTAAAAGCTTTCAATACATTTATGGAATGGTTTGTCATCTTCAAAAAGGGGGAGAATGTTGAATCAAGGCCAATTAGGTCAATGTTGACTCACGTCTAAATTGACTAATTATTTTGATGATGACTAACCATTCCACATATTGGTGTCTAATGCCTCTACTTGAGTGTTTTCAGATTAGGTATAGACACACTCCAATTGCCCTAACTTGCGCATATCAAATTGGAGAAAAGACAAGTCAAAGTCAATACAAGTGCACATTTTTGTAATATGATATATATCCATTAGAATCATTTTGTAAATCACTTGTAATGATTGTATGACTTGTAATTAAGCTTAGAAAAATATCAGGAGCACTTAGATCGAATATTAGAGCACTTTAGATGCAACTTTGAAAATTGATTACAGGCACTTTGTCGGTAGAGTTTCCCAGCTAAAAAACTCGACCGATCATCTTTGATCAATTTTCTGGAGATTGCATCGGTCGAGTTGTGTTTACACAGAACTCGACCGATGGAGTAACTGACCAAATCGATTTTCATTGGTCGGTCGAGTTTCCTCAGGACAAACTCGACCGATGGTCTGAATATCGGCTTTATCTTTTACTCTATCGGTCGAGTTACCCTTATAGAAACTCGACCGATTGCACTATACGGAAAAGTGCAGAAAAGTGCTCCTAGCCATTGTGGAGTTGCAAAAAGTGAAAATATATTCGTTGCAAGCCACAAAACGGCTAGTTTTCATTCTCAAGTGTTCCCAAAGGCTAAGAGGCATCCCCAGCTATAAATAGGACCCCTTGGGCTTCATTCCAAGGTTAAGCATTCATTGCAAACTCTATGTGAGGTTCCTATTCTATAGTTGAGTGCTTCCTACAACCTCCTCTCTCTCTCTAAGCTTAATCACTTGCTACATCCATTAGAGTGAGTAGGAAATATGTAAGAGAGCTAGTCCTACATATATATCTTGTGAGGCTCTCACTTCCACCACCTCCCCATCTCTCTTTTCAATCTTGAAGATGATGGTTCTCTCTCTTATCCAAGAGAGGTGAAGAAGAACAAGGGAAGGCGTCCCTTGGTGAATATCAAGGCTGAAGACTTGGAGCTAGAGTGGGTAAGCCCTTGGAGAAGGAAAAAGACTCCTTTCTCAAGTAGTTAAGTCCTTAGTGGAAGCTTCTCCGAGTGAAGGTGAAGTCAAAAGCTGAAGATCCAAGAAGAGTGGGTAATCCCTACAAGGCTGAAGACTTGTGTAAGAGTGGGTAAGTCCTTGGAGAAGGCCGAAGACTCTTGTAAAGTGGGTAAGTCCTTGGTAAGGTTGAAGACACTTTGTATTGGATAGGTAAGTATTTTGTTTGGTCATGTATTGTATGTTTTATGAATGAATATAAGAGTGCAATAGTTTGGAAGTCCTAGAGGTTGACCTCTCTAGGCAAGTGGACTGACACACTTCTAATTTGAAGTGTGGAATCACTCTAAATAGCTTATCTAATTGGTGCATGTTCAATATATATCTCCCTTTCTATGTATGTTTTAGTTGCACACAAATTTCATATTTAGCAACCTTATCTTGTGATATATCTTGAAGGCTTAATGAATTTTGTTTAAGTACTTTCAGCTCTATTCACCCCCCTCTAGAGCATCTAATCACCCATCTAGGATCCAACGGCAACAACGTAGGTGGATGGAATATCTTAAAGATTATAACTTCACCATCACCTATCTTCCTGGTAAAGCGAATGTCGTAGTTGATGCTCTAAGTCGCAAGAAGGATGTTGTTTGTGCTGCTCTGAGATGCTCAGTGTGGGAAAACCTTGAACATGTGGCCAGTTGGAGACCTCAGCCTGTCGATTCAGTGGATGAAGACAAGTTGTGTGTTCATATGGCCACCTTGACTATTACACCAACCTGGATCTCAAAAGTCATGGCTGCACAGTTGGAGAGTTCCGAGCTTGAAGAGATGAAAGCTTTATATGAGAAACCGCAATATGACTTCTCTATCGGAGTGGATGGTGTTGTCCTCTTCAGACAAAGGTTGTGTATTCCTAATGCTGGTGATCTGAGACAGAAGGTTCTGAGTGAAGCTCATGGGTTCAAGTACAGTATTCACCCTGGCACAACCAAGATGTACAAGGACTTACAGCAAAGCTTCTGGTAGAAGAACATGAAGAATGATATAGCTTTGTTTGTGGTGAAGTGCTTGACATGTCAGCAAGTCAAGATTGAACATCAATGACCCAGTGGTCTTCTTCATCCTCTTGAGATTCCAGAATGGAAGAGGGAGAAGATCACAATGGACATTGTTACTAATTTCCCTAAGTCCAAGAAAGGTTATGATGATGTTTGGGTGGTGATTGATCGGCTTACAAAATTTTCTCATTTATTGCCTTTCAAACCCACGTATAAAGTTGTTGATATGGCTCAGTTATATGTGGAGTGGATAGTTCTTCTGCATGGTGTTCCTACTGTGATAGTTTCTGATCGAGACCTGAAATTCACTTCTCACTTATGGGGTCAAATTCAAGAAGAGATGGGTACTGATCTACGTTTCAGTATTGCATACCACCTACAAACTGATGGTCAGTCCGAGAGAACAGTTCAGATTCTGGAGGACTTGCTACGTGCTTGTGTGATGGATTGGGGTGCTGCCTGGGATTGGTATCTACCGTTAGCAGAGTTTGCTTACAACAATAGCTACCAAGCTAGTATTGGTATGCCACCTTTTGAAGCTCTCTATGGTAGACCTTTTCGTTCGCCTTTGCACTGGGATGATGTTGGTGAACGTTCCCTAGTGAAGATCGATGACATGCAGATGATGCTTGAGAAGGTACAGCTGATAAAGAAACGGATGAAAGTTGCTCAAGATCGAAAGAAGATGTATGCTGATAAAAAGAGGACTGATGTAAGCTTCTTAGTGGGACACTATGATTTTCTAAAGATCAAGCCTATATGTTCTATTGCAAGATCTAAAGTAAAAGGCAAGTTGAGTCCTCACTATGTTGGACCATTTGAAATCTTAGATAAAGTGGGAGATTGTGCATATCGCTTAGCCTTACCTCCTGCTTATGATAAGATCCACAATGTGTTCCATGTCTCTATGTTGAGGAAGTACATAAAGGATCCATCTCATGTACTCGCCATTGAACTTGTGGAGATTCATGAGAATCTTACTTATGAAGAACTACCTATGAGGATCCTTGACTTCCGAGTAAAGTAGCTGAAGAATAAGGAGATAAAGTTAGTAAAGGTTTTGTGGAGATATCATGGTTTTGAAGAAACCACTTGGGAGTTGAAAGACGAGATGTTACGTACTCACCCTTCCCTCTTTGTATGAGATTTTGGGGACGATATCCTCTTAAGGGGTGGAGTGTTGTAACATACTGAACTCCTCTATGTACCTCTTTGTACCCTTTTCTATAAGTTTTGTCCTTCATTTTCGTTCCATATGTCTTTGAACTTGATTTAGTGGAATTATGATGGTTATTGGACAAATGTTTCCCATATATTCATAATATAGGGTTGTATGCACAAATACCTCAGTTAGATTTTAGATAATGGGCCTAAAATGCAAATTGTACACTAAGCAATAAAAAAGAATAAAAAAAATCATCTTAGAAATTCTAGCACTTCCTAGAATAAGAGAAATAAGAGAAAATCCGAATTTTATATAAAGGAGAAGATAAATGCAATGATTAGAAGTAAAAAGGGATTTAATGGATAAAAGAGGATAATGAGAAAGATATTGCACCAAATATTATAATTAGAAACCCATCAGGATAATTTGACACTCAAAATCATTTTCTTGACCAAAAAGTAACTTAAGGGCCAAGTATCATTTAAAGTGGAACATAAATATAAATATTAATGACTTTATCAAAAGAAAATAGGAAATATGCCAATAAAGTGAAATAAAATACTTAATGCTCTCAAATCAGAAAAGTAACTCCAAATTCGTGTTCTAAACATAAAAATAAACCTTTGGGAAAATTTGTAGCTAATTTGGATAATGTATGAATAATGAGTAAAATGGGAGAGAGAAAGTGTGTAGAATATTCTATTTATTTAATAAATAAATAAATAATCTCAACTTGTAAAGATAATTACAAAACCGTGTTTTAATCCCTTAGGGAGACTTATGGGTGAAATTACACAAATTTTAAATAATGTTATCACCTCTTTTGATGGAGGAAAGAGAAAATGACATTTTAATTATTTAACATATCAAACTTTCTCAAAAGGCAAAACTAACTCCATATTTAGATTCTACTCATCAAAAATAGTCAGAATATAAAATTTGATAATTTTTGGATGTTGTTTGGGCCTCCAAATGAGGAGAGAGAAAAATCTTTCAAAATTTAAATGAATTTTGGTCGAATTGTATTAGGAGTCTATTACTTATCTCATCCGCTAGATCGGATGGCCCAGAGTCCTTCGTGGACCCAGGTCCACTGTTCTGACGACCCACAGTCAACTTCCTCCTCTAGACATAAAGGCAACATGTGCCATGTTTCTCCGATTTTCAAATCGATATATCTGGAGTTTTATTCGATGGTTTTTGCTAAAATTTGCTTCGTTGAATTCCTTGTGAATTTCCGCACAGACTTATCCCAAAATTTTTGGGATTTGGTGACTATTGGAGAAACGCCCAACATGGGCACCGACCCTCTCTACCTTCCCCTACCTAAACCCTAGTATAGGTTACCTTGCCTATAAATATTCCAACCCCAATTGCCGCCACCGCCTTAGAAACTCGCTCGTGCCTTTAATTTGGCGTTTCGTGGATGTTTTGACCCCCAACTAGCCTCCGAGGAACACTAGGCTTGCGACGCCTCTCGTTCTTTGCTCTGTTGGCCTCATTTCAAATTTAAGGTATGGTGTAGTTCGTTGTTTCCTTGGCTTTCCATTGCATGTCTTCACGTCGTGTTTGGTGTTCTAGGGAAAAATCGCCCAAATTCCCGCATGAAGCATCTTATAGCTTGCTTCGGCCATCAGGGCGGGCTAGAGAAGACGACCCACATTTTTTTACGCCTTTGCCCTTGGTTCTGCCTTCCTCTTTCTCTGTTCCGTACGGAGGGCACCTTGGTCCTTTGCCCCACCTTTGACACTGCTCTGACCGCAGCCCACGCAACAGCAGCAGTGGGTCCCGGCCACAGAGATGCGGGCCCCCTCTGCTAATCGGTCTCTCACGCTAGCTCTCTCTCTCTCTCATGTTGTGTCTACGTGGCACTCGCTGATTGGTCAAAACGAAATATTTTCTATAAATTATTTCAATGGTCAAAAATTAAAAACAAATAGTGTTTTGAAATTAGGAAGACGAGATCTATCCATTAAGAATGTTTTTGAGTTTTAGTTTTGATGTTTGCGAAAACGTATTTTTAGAGTCAATTTAATTAACCAAAAATCACCAAAATTAACCCTAAAAGTCCATATCTTCAAAATATACAATATTATATGTTATCTTGATCAGAAAACCCTAACTAAGATGATGGTGAGGTTTTTAGAGTCTAATTCAATGGTTTGCATGAAAAGTTAGTAATATGAGGGTTTTCAATCTTTAATGAGTATATATAATTCTAATTCATAGATCTAATGATGAATTAGGGAAAGTGGGTTCTGATTCGTGTGAAGGGTTGGAAAGAGGGTTCTAGAACACCTGAGGCTAAGGTATGTGCAATTCCTATCTATGTATGTGCGTCTACCCTCTTCAGTTGGGAAAACTTTATACCAATACCTATAATTCCTAATGAGGCTTAATCTGACCTAATTCTTGATTCCTGAAACCTAAATTGTTTATTGCCTCAAAATTAGTTGTAGTATTATCTTGTTTGGGTTTTTATACCCCACTGCCATGTTATATTATCCTTTTCTCAATCTTTCCATAACTCTTTTGCTAGCATGTAATTAAATGTTCTATTTAATTATAAAATAGTGGTACTTATGTACAACCACCCATAGAGGGCTTGTATATAATCGCCCTAGGGGAATGTTTATAATTCTCCCCATTATATTATAGGTGACTGGGAATGTCTTATTCTCCCCTCACCTAAGGTTAGAGGTCCGGTAGGTTCCTCAACCCTACTTAGTTAGGTAGACATATTAATTTACATGCAAAACCCTTATTTACTTTGTTATTGGCAAGTTTCATTATATAAAGCCTCATACTCTTTGATGTCTCACTTTTAAATAAATCTCTAGCCTATTTTACTTGTTACAACTTTCTTGTCACTTTTATAATAATCTTGTAACACATACTTTTCTCTCTTTTCCTCTTGCTGGGTCAACCACCCAGGTGTTGGTGTTGTGCAAGGAGAAGGACAAGCTTGAAGGAAGTCTCCCTCAGGAGTTGATCTTTGGCGTTTGGAAAGGATGGCTAGGTTGCTATAGCTAGATCATGTTTATCTTATCTTTTCTTTTAGAAATCATTCATGTAGTAAATGATAAAAGCCATGTGAAGGCTTGTTATCTCTTTATTTCCGCTGCTATTAACATTTTATTATGTATCTGGAATCATGCTTATTTATTTGAAATATTATGCAATCATCCTCAAGTCTCTAAATTTTGTTAAAAATTGTGGATGTTTGTATTTCCTTTAAATTTTAGTAAATAGGTGATCTCACCTCTTTACAATTACACTAATGCAAAGGAAGAAAAAGATTATTCTAAGACAAAAGAGAGTAAAAGAAGAAATTTGTTAGCACACAAGATTATCTAAACAAAGGTAAAGTGCTAAAATTTAAAAGGTGAATTAAAAGCAACCGTTAAAGAACGATTTGAAATCAAGAAGGAAGGTATTGAGACTTAGGGGTTTCACCATCTTAGTCCTTGTGAGAACAAGATTGAGCGATACATGATGAACAAAACAGAAGTAGGTATGCAATTTATTTATAAACAAAATGCAAAAGAGGAACTCCACGTGAACATGTTGGTCCTGGTGTTTCACATATCCTTGTTCTTCATCCTAAAAAGGATTTTTCCACAGTCGCATCCAAATCCTTGTGAAATTGGTTTAGGAGTTATAAATCTCAGTTTCCAAGGTTGCATCCTCTGGTATTAACAAGCGGGTGATTTCTAAACCAAAAACCATCCATCTAAACATTTGTGTAAAGGCTCGATCTGATTAATACATGACTAAGGGGCTATCCCCTCACCTGGATAAGAAAACTACTCAATACTCATTGTGAGGATAGTAGAAACAAAGAAGGAAAGTAAGAGAGCCATAGACTGCAACTCTGAATCTCTGTAGAGTCCAAGGTGGTGACGATTATATGGCGTGTTTGCTTTCTTTCCTACTCCATGAAGAAAAAGCGAGAAGAAGAAGAACCAGAGAAAGATAATGTGAAATAAAAGAACTAACTTTATTGCTCTTGAATAGAAATTTACAATAAAATGAGGACGATGGAATTTCTCTATTGATTTCATACAAAACTTGAGACCCTTTTCTTAGTGGAGTCCCCCCTCCTTTTATAGGGGAAGGAGAGGTGGAAACCCTGAGAGGGGGTAAGAGAAATAGAAGTGACGGAGGTTGAATATTTTTGTATGCGCACTGCAAAATGCTTGTCTCGCTAAACTAGACGGTCGTTTGGTGAGGGATGGGCATGGATATAGTTATTTCGGGTTGAAACCCCAAGACGGGTTATGCGTCTGATGTCTAGGGTTTGAACTAATGAACCAGATGACCGTTTGGACCAGCGGAACACCCATTCTGAGAGTCATGTGGTGAGATCTTGAAGTGGCAGTTGAACCTTGGTGGCGTCGCCCGTCTCACATTTTCTTGGTCTGGAAGTAAAGCCTTAAAATGAACGGTTGGCCTAGTGAGGCGCTCATCTCGCACCTCCATGCATGTATACAGAATGTTAAAACCCTAATCATGTGGCTTGGATGTTGGCTTTGTGATAAGGGACAAGCTCCATGAGACAACTGTCTCACAAAACCCAAACGACTATTTGATGTGCTACGCAAGCTGATGAAACTAAGTCCAAGGTGTCCGTCTGGTACTAAGACGAGGATCTTCATAGGTGTCCGTCTGGTACTAAGACGAGGATCTTCATAGGTATCAGACGACCTTCTAGGACTAGTAAGACAAATGTCTCGCCGACTCAGATGGTCAAAATAAAACTTTGGAGAAAATCTCGGCAATATTGAAGAAATTAGGTTAAATGTTTGCATAAATAATCAAGAAGAAGAAAATTTACAATTTAGTCTCGAAATTACTAAAAAGGAGATAATCTAAGGAAAATGACTAAGAAAAATTATGAATGAATATGCATTCATCAATGCACCCCAGACTTGAATCTTTGCTACTAAATTTCAATTTATACTCCCAAAATGTCATCCTCACCTTAGTAACATCACTATAGTCCTCACCTCTAATTTTTGTCCAAGTGACCCAATATACTAGAACCACATAATCTACCATGAACTTCTTGGTTCTTCACACAACTATGGAAGTGCCCGAGGGAAGGGGTGATGTCCCCATTATTTTCCTGATTCTAACCCTCTTTTCCCCATTTTTTTTTATGTTTTCTGCTAAGCGCAAAAAGGCCTTTTTGCCCTTGATCTGTTTCCGCTTGGCAAGCCTTGTTGGCCGTTGACCAAGTCAGCTAGAGATCAATAATAAGGCCACCTCAATGGGCAATCATCGTTCGTGTGGATTTGTATTTTGTGTACATGATAAATCTAATTTTTTGATTGGAAATAACTTCTAAAATTCATAAATTTCTCTTTGTTTATTCAAAAATACATAGAAATAAGCTTTGGAGTCTGTAGAATTTTCCCTATTTTTTGGCATGGATTTTGTACCTGATTCAAAAGTTGTAAAGATTGGGTTTTTAGGATTTTTTATTTCACCCATAATCTTAATAATAATTCATAATAATTAACAAACATTGGAATTTTGAACCAGGAAATTAATATAGGACCCTAAACCTAATAAAAGGCCAATGTTGAGATTTGACTTATGGTTTTTCCGATGGATTTGGATTTCTGGGTTTTCACCTAATATATCATTAAACCTTAATTGATGGATCTAATTATATATGTAGGTTTGATTTGACTTTTGTCTTGGAAGGCTAGGACTTGATATCTGACTTAATACTCAAATTGAGGTATGATTCTATTCCCTATTTTTCTATATTGAGCAGTTAACCCAAATTATCTCTCTCTTGATAGCCTACACAATCTCTCTCTTTTGAGAATTTATTCATGTGAAATATTCTACTTGATTCTGATCTTATGATCATCCTACTTTGTTGGACATTCCTTGACTCTAACTTATACTTATTTTTTTGATAAAACCCTAATTTTTCCCGCTTATGTGGTTGATGTTCATATTGTCCATTTTTGTGGTGAAAAATTTATTTATACTATAAAAGATTAAAATGTATACTTGCATCTACATTATGCATGTTCTTTGATTCAATATCCCTAGAGTAGTGTAAGTACTTTTGTTTTTGGGTTGTATGCATGTATTATATTTTTAGGATGGAGGTCGTGTGCCCCAGACATTGGTTGTATGCCCACTTTTACATATATTTTGGAGTTTGGTAGTGCATCATTTTCTATCAGGTTTCAAGGTTGTGAGTCTTGGCCACCATTGTTATTTATATTATTCTAGTTCTATGTTAATCTCACATGCATGTAGGTTGATATTCTTGTGATGGGTTTTGTGACCCAAGATTTATATGTGCTTGTGCGGCACAACTTTTATGTTGTTTTAATAGCAAATATTCCTCTTGTTATTTGTCTTTTGAAATTCATATTCTTTTGTGCCCATTTAAGAAGTCCTTTCTTTCTCTACGGGAAGCCTCGTTTATTTAAAATCTTTCATTCTTTATATTACTCAATACTCGCTTTAGTATGCACATACCAGTGTATTGTTGATTCATCTACTTTTTATCCTCTTATTGGGGTACACTTCCAACCCAGGTATAGGTCAAGGTGAGGTTAACCAAGTTGGACCAAGACATCATCAAGTGTAGTTGAAGCTTTTAGAGACAGTTTTGAGGTAGTTAGATGATCTTCCGTTGATCCTATGATTAGTTTAGTTTAGTTTTCATGTGATCCACCCTGCATGATGAAGGATAGTGATAATATCAAGCATTGTAATAGTTAATTTTTTTATTTATCTGCTACATTAATTACTTAAAACATACTTTTGAAAAAGATGGATTTTCATTCCTTTGTGATAAAGTTAGTGTTGTGTATGGCATATGGGATGTTACCTTTTATTTGATTTAGTAGCGAGTGGATCCCCTCTCAGGTCCCACTCCTTACATATATCTAGGGACTCTTTGTCATGTATTTTATAGTTCATACTTTTCAACATTTTGCATAAAATTTAGATGTTACTTACCTTGACCTTCTCCTGTGTCTGGTTGACTCGTATCAAGAGGTCACTCTCATTGTATCTCCCATACCTGAGGGCCTCCTTTTTAAATATATTGAGCCCCATTTTGGTCTCAAACCATATCTCATTATCCATATTTCAACACATATAAGACTAGGCATGTGCAATAATGCCAACCTACTAGCTAGGTGTAGCACATCAAACTAGCCACACATTCCATACATGGTTCTAGAATATCAAAGGTTTCATGGTCAAACTCATCTCATGTCAAGAAACACACTTGATCCTTCCAAAAACAAACTTAGTTCATCTTGAAGAAAGCTCATATCTTTAGTATCATCATCAATCATCAAGATCAATGTCAACACCATAATCACCATTAGTCTTTGATGATATAGGCAACATGATAGCCTTTATCATGGCTCTAGACAACTCTCAAGACTATAAATATCATTCAAACACTCTCATCTAGACTTCTCTTACTTGTCTTTCTCATAGGTCACATCGACCCTCACTGACGATTTGCATGTGGTAACATTTTTCATATGTACGTATATACTAATATTTTGAATTAGGTTTTCTTTAAATTTGAAATGTGAAATGAAAACCACCATGATGTATTCAAATAAAACCAAAACCAAATGCAAGTTAGCACAATCATCAGACAGTCTATTACTATGATACCTAGAGAACTAGCAATAACATGGTACACACTTAAGTAGCTACCATAAGAACATGCCATGAACACATGTCCATTATTTTCAACAAGACCTCCCTATTCTCACACTCTTGAGCATACACCCCATACCACATAATAGAACGAGAAAAGTAAGGTTTAGGATTACACAAGTCTACACCTAGTTTTAGAACATCTAGGTTCTAACATTGAGCATAAGTCAACTTAGTCATCAAAGGATAACTCATTAAGTTTTTAGGGTTTAGAAGTAATGTTGAGACCTCTCTTTTAATATGCATAAATTCCAACAATTAAAGATAACCCTAACCCTAAACCTATATTAAGAAAAAACAATTCATTTTCAACAAACACGACTAACATTGGGTACAATAAAAACATGTATATTTCTCCTTTTCTTTGTAAAACCTCATAACCAAAGTCACATCAAAGAAAGCATATTAAATCATCACAAATAATATTCAATACCATTAAAAATAGAAGCAATATCTTATTACCCATATGCAGTTCCTTTTACATCATTTACATGTACAATAAAGAATAAACTATGTATACTACTCATATAAGGAAATAGAGAATACAAGGACAATATAGTCTAGATTATTCCATTTACATTTTATTTATCATGACCTCTCCATTGCATACCATTATACCTAGAAAACATGTGAAACAACCTCATGAAGCTCATATAGAGCTCCAAAAGGAGTATGCCTCCCACTCAAGTTGAATTCATGCATCAACATGAGATTAAGTATATTGGACTTAAAAGAAACTTACACATATTTCTAAGTCTAATAGATAATTTTGGCATTTAGTAATTCTAGTTTACGACATGAATATAATTAATCATAAAGGAATTAATTTAGTCAAATCCCATTCATTTAATAATCAACGAGAACATATTTATGAACAAATTATCAATTATTAATCTTTTTGGAGTTTTAATTATTCAAGATATAAACTTTTAGAATCAAGATATAGCAATATAATCTTTGTTACACCTCACTATTTGAACCAAGAGAACATCCTATAGTCCTAAAGTTGAATTACATTAAACATGTCTATCAAATAGGACCATCAAAATGATAAGTAAATCCCAATCGTATTCAAAGTGGATATGAAATTCCAACATCAAACACTTCTCAATATTTAAGATCAAATTTCAAACCAGATAAGTAGCAATATGGAAATAGATTATGTCTATAAAAGATAGATTAACTTTCACAATAAGATACATATTCAACAGCAATAGGTCTATCAGATAGCAATAGAAGACATGTAACAAATATTCAATCAATATTCTACATTGGTTGTCACCTTTTATTCATTATTGCATAAACTACTTGGCTTGCATCTCACCAAGTAGAACTCATCATGACAGATTCTTGTGTCAATGACTCACTATTATTATATAAGGTCTTAGTCGGCCACCCTAAGATATCAACAAAATACCCTGGTCCGCCATAGGGTTGCCTAAAGTAGATCATGTCCTCAATTTTCTTGCACGAGATAGGAACTAGCATAAAACAATATCACATATCATTATATTTCTCATGTTTTACAATTTGATTCCATTAGATTCTATTCCTCATGGACATAGACTTTCACGGTAGAAGATTTAGGGCCTGAATCGCACCAGATGACTCACTCCTAAATCCTAGTGGTCTAACCTTTAACATATCAACCCAAACATGGAAGATCCTTCTCATAATTATTTGATTACTAAAAGGAGGTCAATTTCATTTCCCCAATATGTATGTCAGGGGAAACTCACGGTGTTTAGGGCACCTAACTAAATGTGTCATCATTACACTTGTTATTAATTGTTTTTCTCATATTAAAGAAGATCCAAATCATTATTTATCATGTGTATATCATTGGATGTATAATGGGCTTTAGAGGAATGGGTGAATAGAGATAATACCACTTAAGAAAAATTCATTAGACCTTCAACATATTTCCATGATAATAATATAAGTATGGAATTTGAGTGCAACTAAACAAACATAGAAAAGAGAGAAAGAATGAACAAGCACCAAATAGCACAAGTATGTATATTAGTTCCAACCTTCAAAAAATAAGATGTGCATACACTACCTAGAGAGGTCAACCTCCAGTATTTTTAACAATGTCTCACTTTTTATATTTCATTATAAGAGTTATAAAATAAGACCACCCTTTTCAAGGTCAATGGATAACTATTCTTTCCTTTGAGGTCATAGGAGATAACAACCTTACCAAGAACTCAGAAATCCATGACCAAGAGTCTTTTGCTTGACTAAGGACTTACCTACTCTTGCAATGAGACTTCGGCATTCTCCAAGGACTTACCCACTCTTACAACAAGTTTTTCACCTTTAAAGACTTACCCACTCTTAAAGTCGATCTTTCGCCTTTGACTTACCTTCACCAAGGAGAAGTTTTTAACCAAGGAACTCCTTCTTATTCTCTTGTCTTAGATAAGATATAAGATCTTCATATTAATTATAGAAAGAGATATTGGGAGGTAGAGGAAGTGAGATACTCAAAGGATATACATGTAGGACTAGCTCTCTTGAAAATTGTATACTCAATCAAATGGATGTAGCAAGTTTGTAAGCTCATGAGAGTGGATGGAGGCTCATTGGGAGAAATATATCTTAACTATAGTATAGGAGCATTCATAGTTCTTGGCTAATCATGGGAAGAATTCCATGGGGTCTTATTTATTGTTGAGGATGTATCCTATATGTTAGAACCATTTAGAATGAGTTTTATCCATTATTGAGAGTCCAACATATTCCATTTACCTTGTTTTACCCCTCCAATATATATTTTTCATACCCTCAATCATTTTTCTCTTTCTCCTATGGGAGGCCTTATGATGGAAATAAGTAGTATTTTTGTCTCCGTCCTTTATCTTATTTACATGGGCCCTAGCACACTAGTAGGCTTCATCCTGCCTATGCCAATATTGAAGTTCTATCACCAATTCTTCACATTATTTTTAGATTTACTCATCAGGAGAGTTCATCTAGTACTCTCCAAGCTGAGTTTCAATATCTTTATTTTTTTTCTTCATATCCCCAAATAGATCACATGCCCGCCTGTCAAGTCCTACATTGCATACCTCCAATTTGTTGAGCATGTGTCCCATGTTAACTCACCCCAAGTATCTTTTATAATTTTCCCACATCTTTTATATGTGGTCCACATCGGCTCAAAGCTAAAAGAGTGTTTTAATGCAATTCTTCTTTGTTTCCCTTGCATTAGTCGTAATCACAATCGATGCATGGTTAAGATTATACTTTGCCAGATGGTGCACTTTTATGTAAGTAAAAAATTGTCTCTAGAGATCAGCAGCTAGAGCCCTATCAAAAAATTCTTGTACTAATGTTTCAACCGTTCTGACCGGAACCATGTATATCTACAACCAGTACAACCCAAATCCAACAATTTACAATCATCAATGGGGTCTCTAAAGTAAAAAAAGGAGCCTATCCGATTTTGGTGGACCCTCAAGTTTTTCTTCATTTGAAATGATTTCATTGATGTCTCCATTGAAATAATAGCAAGATCTATATCACTATTTATCTTTCACATAAGATCCCATATATATAATAAATTGTTGTTTAGACCAGTCATATATTCCGATAGCATTCCACTACCCTATCTAGTTAACTTCTATCACCAAGCACTCTATGCGATGCTGAGAAGAGATGTAAATCTCCACGTGTCATCTTTCCACCACGTCCCTAATCAACAAGATATTCCAATACTAAGAATATAGATGTCACAAAGGAAGCCACAATTTCTTTTGATTTCCTCCTATTTTACACTATTTATCTTAATTTTCATAACAAAAACCAAGTTTGGTATTTCCTTTCAGCACCAAGTACAGAGGGTCCTCAACGTGTGGGGTTTACCCATTCCCCTACAGTTCCATTTCAAAATTGAGCAAACCAAGCCGTATACCTGGTTGTCTAACCATTCTATTAGATTTGTGATTTCTATACAAAAGGGATGTAGAGATAAACAATGAGAGAGAGAAATAAGAACGAAAATTATTTTTCTCATAACTTCTCATTTGAATGAATTTTTTAATGAAATAAAAAGATTATATTACTAGCAAAAATTAATTTCCAAAGAAACTAATCTCATAGTTTAGAAAAAATAATATAAGAGAAATATAATACTCATATTTTGGGGCACAGTACTCATATTTTGAATTTTGGTACTTGTATTTTGGGGTGTTATACATCAGTAAGTAAACTTTGATAATGTACCCCCAAAATGAGAGTAATGTACCCTAAAATATAGATATTGTATCCCAAAATATTGGTACCGTACTCGAGTACAAAAGAAGAGGCATACAATCCCAGCGTTTTGGGGTTCATTACTTTCATTTTGTGGTACAATACGAATGTTTATTTGTTAATGTAATCTGCCTCAAAATATGGATAATGTACTCCAAATCACCGTGTCATAGTCGTGTATTATATTTCTTTTATATTATTCATTCTACCAAGTATGTCAACTTAGTCTTGTCAGAAAATATTCTTTTCAAAAAAATAAATTTTTATTTCAACAAAACATTTGTTATGGGTTTAGTTAGGAGGAAAATAATTTCTGTCTACTTTTTTTCCTACTTCTCTCCTATTTTATATTAAAAAATATTGTGTCCTGCACCGAGTCCTTCAATTTTCTTTAGCATCCGATCTCCCCATTCTGAGTCATCATCCATGTCCATGTCAAAAGGATATGATCCTCTTTGTCTTTTGCATTTAGGTGATATTTCATCTATCAAAAGCAGATGTCTGTAATCATCTGGGATCTTCCTATGAATGATTAACGACTTTCTTAACTTTCCTCATTTCTTAGTTACCGTTGTTGGCTTCTTATCATTATTTCTTTTCTTCTGGCTTCGAGTTCTACTCCCCTCAAAATATATTCCAAGATGGAAACTTGGTGCTTCCTCCTAGCCTGCAATAGAACTGACCATATCACTGTATTGTGATCTGGCTTCCTCCAATACCATTCTCTCTATTTGATGATTAGCTACCTCTCACGTCTTCCCTGTAACTGATATCCCTTTAATAGTCTTCCCATGTTTCCTTAGGTTGTGTCCCATTGCATGATGGAGGGGTATCGAGAATACCGTGCTTGAGATCACCTCCTTGCATCCTATTGTGCCTTTCTACTTTCACTCTTTCCTTTTCTCCTTTTCATTTTTTAAAATAAGAGGGAGAGATATCATTCACATTGCGTCCCTTCAACGAGCACAAAAAGGAAATTGTCAGATACAAAATGAAATGACCCCTACCAGTATATAAAAGATCCTTTACTCGTATTGTATACCCATTTTTATTAAAATAAAAAAGAAAACGTATTCTAACTTAAGGAGGCATCAACCTGAGGTCAGCACTCCTTCCCATAATCTGCTAAAGCTTGTGCCACCATATTCTACTCCTGAAGAACCAAACGGACTGTCACTTGGAGAAAATTAAGAGAAGCATATAGGTTGTCCACAAACTTCTTAATACACTACTGGCTGTCATAGGCTCCAGTAAGTAAATTCACCACTGCTCGACAATCTGACTCAATGACGGTGAAACAATGGTGAAAAGAGGAGCATATATTTAAATCATAATATATCGCCTCTATGTGCCCTTTAACCCTGCTAGGAGCTACTCTGGGTGATGAGAAACCCCACATACATTTAGTTGGGAGAATAAAAAATCAAAGTAACACAGTTTAATATAAATATGTACACGAATGCATTTTAGTTAGAAAACGCCAATTTTTGGTGTTTTTAGATGAAAGTGTCACACGTTTCGGCGTTTTAGTTCAAAGCGCCAATTTTTTGACGTTTTCATTCAAAAGCGCCATCGTTTGGGTTTTCACTTGAAAGCACATGAAGGTTTGGCGTTTTAGAGCATTAGTTGCAGACCTGCTTCAAGGCCTGGGCCGCCGTGTCGTCGTCAAGTCCCTTTACGCTAGCTCGCCTTTAACTTGGTAGCCAGCCTTAAATGCGAGTGGGTTGGATCTAGATATAGGAAGCTCCCCCTTCGTTTCGCTCATTGTAGTTATTTGTCTGCGCACAGGTAAGTCCTCCGGTTTCCCTCTTCTTCTTCCTCCAGTTTTCCTCCGGTTTCCCTCTTTCTCCGTTTTCCCTCTTCCTTCATTTTTCCTCCTCCTCTTCCTCCGCTTTCTCTATTTTTCTCTTTCTCAGCTTCTGTCCTGCGGTTTCTCTTCTTTTCTCTCAGGTTTCTAACCCTCAACTCTTCTTCACAGACCCTCCAGTTTCCCCTCAGCAGCTACCCCACACGAGCCCCCTGTTCCTCCGTCCTCTGCCTCCTCTTCCTATTTCTCCGCTCTCTGTCCTCCTCTTTCTCCGCTCTCTACCCGAACTAGCCACAGGCGGGACGAGGCCCTCCGCTTCCCTTCTGGCTTTCGGGCGACCGTGATTGGGCAGCAATCGCGTCGCCACCCTTCTAGCGTGGAGTGGCCGTCAGAGCAGCAAACTCGTCCTTCGGTTCCTATCCAGCGTGGAGTGGCCGTCAGAGCAGCAAACTCGTCGGCAGATCTCGGCTCTCTAGTCTCAGTTGTCGCCACCCTTCCAGTGCTTGTTGACATACAGTGGTTAGTTCCTATGTGCTCTCTGCCTCCTCTTTCGGCATATGGTCTCTCTACAAAACTCATTTTGGTATAATAATTTTCTCCTTTCGTATAAAAAAAATTTATCTTTTTGAATATCATGTCCCTTTGAAGAGATGATGATTTCATTAAAACAATCTTCCTAGACGACATGTCTTGTAACGTCATTATTGTCTATGGTATCTGGAGATGTTACAGATGTTACAGTTGAAGTTGAAGTCATTTTCTTATTTCCTTGTCTGTCGTGTTATATCATGAAGAAATGTCGTTTGTTCGCCCAGCAAGGAATGAAGAAAGAAAGACATTTCCAAATATGATTTGTCTAACAAGAGTGCATTGGTTCTAATACTAGTTTGGGTGTACAAATAAAACTATATATAGTTTCTTCTTTTGTTTTTATTTAGCTTCATGATTTTTTGGACAATGTACATATTTTGACCTCCCAATTTCATTGCTAGAATTACAAACATGGATCTTGCTTGAGGCGATACATACAAACATAAGGTACACAATTTTCACAATTACGAGCACTATTTACCAAAACATTGTAGATATCACATGAATGATTTTATTTGATGTTAAAATATGGTCAACAGTTGCTTATATTCTATGCAAAACATGTAGTATATGTAATGGTTACAATATCATATTATGTACACAAGTATATCCCATAATATTAGAACCACTTAGTATGTCATGGTGAGATATTTGAAAAAGAATCTACAACATAAACCACAACCGATTGATAATATTCACGGAAGTAAATTTAAAATCGAAAATATAAGTCATGATGATGGTTTGAGCCCCATTATATCAAGTTTTAGAGTCTATGTTGATAATCTTGTAAAGCTTCTTTGCCAAAGAAAGATTGTTGACCCTAGGATCAGGACTCTTCTTCATCCTTATTAAGAATAAATATCCTTAATCTTATCCATCCTAGTTTAAAAAATATCTTAATTGGTTGTATTTTTTCAATGTGTCTATATATTGTAAAAAAAATTGAATGGTTATATCGTATAGTGCCCTATCCTGAAAGAAATCCTGGTTTCACCACTGGTTGGAACATTTATCTCATCGATCGGTATCTTTTTCTTTTTTTTCTCTTTTTCCTCTATGATTATGGTTCTGTTTCATTCATCTATTTTTTTTTTACTTTTGTTCCTTTAGTTTTACTGTCTTTTTATTTTTATACCATCTTATTATCATATTTATTTGTTTATTTGTAATAGTTACATATTTTAGTGCAAGTAAGTGTTGATATAAGGAGTGTGTTGGTGTTGCTCTACTGTAGGAGTAGCTTGATTCTCTTTGAAGACGTCTTTCTCTTCTAAAGGGTAAGTTGTATTTTACTTAATCATTTTAGGTTAATATTTTCTGTAAGAATTATTGTGATTATTTGGAGCTTTATGTGATTTGGCACTTTATTTGATGAGGATTGTAATTAATTTGGACTCTTTATTTTAGACTGTAATTAATGTGGACTCTTTATTGTGGACTATAATTAATTTGGACTCTATATTTTGGATTGTAATTGATTTGGATTGTAATTAACTTGGACTGTATTTTGTTTGGATTGCACATATTTGTTTACTTTCTTATTTGCTTTTTATCTATTTCTTATGTGTGTGATGATATTTTTTAGTCTTGAATGGTGGTTGGGCAGTTTAATATGTGATTTTATTATCTTGAATGGATATTTTTGAAAATTTTATTGAAAATTTTATCCAGTTTTTAGTCTTGAATGGATATTTTTGAATAATGTGAAGTCCAAACTTTTGAGACTAAAGTTTTGAGATCTAAGGATAATTTTTCAAAGTAATTTTTCATTAGATTTTTGTTCAAAGTATTATTTTAGAATATTCAAAATTTAAAGTGTTTCTGAAACTTCACCGAATCTATCATTAACATATATGTATAACACTACATAGACATCTACTTCAATTGACATGTTATAAGGTGTTTTTAAAAACTTCATCAAATTATAATAACATCTTATTCAAAAAATATCACCATAATATTTTTTCAATTCATAATTAATTTGTTTTCAAATACTTCACAAACCTAAAACTTCTAGTTTAATTGGTTGATGTGTAGCATTTTAGAAGAGAAAGAGAGGGATGAAGAAAGTAGACTGAAGATGCTTTGGCTCAAAATCTTCATAAGGATGTTGTGATAATGTGTTTTCATATATGTATAACACTACAAAATATCATATATGTATAACACTACATAGACATGTATTTCAATTGACGTGTAATAAGGTATTTTCAAAACTTCATCAAATTATAATAACATCTTTTTCAAAAAAAAATATTTAGTATCATATATATATAAAATTGTGTCGTGTCATTGTATCTAACTTTCACTATTGAAAATATTCAAGAAAATGGCCAATGTCTCAACCAACTTTGGCATCCGTAATGGTGGCAACTTATTGGTTGATGGGTCGTATTATAACGAGGTCTGCATGCCTATTCAAATAGCCACAAAAATTACTTTTCCTAAAATGATGGCATACATGCATCAGATTCTTGATATACACTCAATGATGTACAACCTTTGTCTAAGCTATAACTTTCCCAAAGATGTACGTCCTAGTTATGACTTATTTCCTATTGAAGTAGTTGATGAGGATAGTTGGAAAAACCTTCTTAGTATATCAAATGGGAGGAATATTGACCTTTATGTTGAGAGATATAATCTACCAAATGAGAGAATGAGTCAGTTCCAAAATAATCATGATGTTGCTATTGATGATGATGATAATGGTGATATTAATGATGATAATGATGGTGACACTTATGATGATGATAGTGATGATGATGAGTATGAGGATATTGATATCAATGATGATGCTAGATTACTACAACTACGTATTGATGATAGTAACTATGAAGTTTTTATTGATCCTGAAACATGAAAGGTTGATTGGATAGATCACAATCAAGCAGATAATTATGAATACTTCAGATAAGATGATTGGGTTGACGAATATGAAGTCCCTATATACATGGAAGAGGCTCAAGTGGTTGTGGGGCATGGCTTTAGTATAGGTGAAATATTTGAGACAAAGGCAAATCTCCTTCAAAGGTTGCAATCATAGTTAATCAGCAATAATGTCCAATACCAAACAAAGCGATCCAATAAGACTTACCTCACTTTAATATGCTTACACAACGAGAAGTGATCATGGAGGCTTCATGCATGTGCTTCTAAGAGGGTTGGTGATTTGTGGAAAATCACAAGTTATAGTGGTGAACACACATGCCACAGTGCAATCATATATAAGGATCACTCACAATGCAAGTCCTCAAATATTGCGAGGATGATAATGTCGATGTTGAGAGCAAAACTTGGCATGCATCTAACGTGTAATCATGTAAGGTATAATCACGTAAGCAACCACTTATTTATGATGATACATAATTAACATATGGCTCAGTGTTGAGACTTCTCGGATGTTTAGAGCAAGTGATTACAGGGACGGTATACAATTTTTAAAACACTACAACAAAGGATGGAATGGCATATCAATTTAAACGTGTGTTTTGGAGTTTTGGGCCATGTATTGCGGGTTGGGCTCACTGTCGACCAGTACTAGGTGTTCATGGCACCTTCTTATATGATAAGTATGGAGGTACACTACTTATAGCGACTGGGATTGATGCAAATAATGGATTGTTTCCTTTTGCCTTTACAGTTGTTGAGAAGGAGAACAAATCTTCTTGGACATGGTTCTTGAGATGCATAGAGCAACAAATTCCAATAGTCAGTTGTATGAATAATCTTTGTTTCATTTCTGATAGGATGTATGGTCTTGTGGAAGCTATGAAAGGTGTTTTTCCTCTCAGCACACAACGATTTTGTTTGAGGCACTATAGGGACAAATTTCATAAGAAATTTAAGTCCACGGAGTTATACAACTTAATGTGGAAGGTCGGTAAGGTGAATGAAATAGTTGAGTTTGACAAGCTCTTAGCAACTATAAAATCCATTGACCCTTCTTCTTTTAATTGGCTCATGAAGCAACACCCAAGAATGTGGGCTCTATCCTGTGATGGCGGTGTGAGATATGGTATAAAAACTAACAATTATTTAGAGACAATAAATGGAGTTTTGAAGCTTGCTCACAACCTTCCCATTCAAGCCCTTATTTGTTGCACATATTATCGTTTGGTAGCAATGTTCTTTCAAAGAAGAAACTTAGGTGCAAAGTTAACCGGTTCATTCACACCAAATTTTTTTGCTAAATTGGTTAAATTGGAGACCAGGGCAAGGAAACTAAGGGTTAGTTGTAGGATAAATGAGTTTGATTTTACAGTTGAAGATACATCCGAAAACAAATATCAGGTGCATCTCTTCCAAAATCCCGTTGGTTGTCTATGTACTTGTGGTGGACCTCTAGTTTATCACTTGACATGCTCACATGTACTTGCACCCACTGAATCGATACATTGCGGACATCATCAATTTCTCAGTACTTGGTATACTCTAACCATATATTGAATGGCATATGCTTCCCAATTTAGAGGCATTCCAGATAAGAGGTATTGGCCTGATTTTGAGCCATCCATAGGGGTTGTTCCTCTACTGCCTCCAATTTTCACTCCATGTACTGGACGGCCTAAGATGAAGAGGAGGAAGACTAATATGGATATCGATCTCAATCAAGCTACATACAAATGTGGAAAATGTGGGGGTCGTGACCACAATGAAAGAACTTGTAGAAACAAATGATGCTTATGAATCTTGGTGAAGTAATCATACATGTGGTAGTATGAGATATTAAGTAAAATTAGTGAATGTAATCCTACTTAGTAGTATGATAGGATATTATATAATCCTACTTAGTAGTACGATAGGATATTATGTAAAACTTGTGATTGTAATCCTACTTAGTAGTAGGATAGGATATTATGTAAAACTCATGAATGTAATTCTACTTTTATTTCTCGCATGAGGAGGGTGGGATCAATAAAATTGCCTCCTGACTTCTCCTAATAGAGGGTGATGTATGAAATGTTACTTTGCTAATAATATTTGTTTGAAACTTATGCTCACTAAAGGTTACTTTATTTGACTATTTTCTAGGAATGGTGAAGGACGATGAGACTTTGCGGATCACGTGTCATTCCATTGAGGTTGGTAGGTGGGAGTTGACGGATGTAGATGTTTTGGGTTATATACGCACAGTTGAATTTGCATCTGTCACTAAATTGCCTAGAGTCATTTTTTATTCTGCCTTAGTCACAGCACTTGTTCAAAGGTGGCATTCAAATACAAACTCGTTCCATTTTCCTCTAGGAGAGTTAACCATCACTCTATAAGATGTCACAGTGTTGGTAGGGTTAAAGGTTAATGGTGATGCTATTGTAGCGCACGATCCTATAGGGCCAAATGATGACCAATATAGTTCTTATACGGTCCTTCATGACAATATTATGGGGTCACATCCAGATGGACTTGATCATGGTTATGTTCATTTGAGTTGGTTGTGTTCCACATTTTCAAATATGAATTTGGAAAATGCAGATGACCAGGTCAAACGTCAGTACCCCAGTGCATACTTGTTATACCTAATTGGTTGCTTCCTCTTGCCAGACGGTATTGGAAATGAAGTCCATCTTCGCTACCTTCCACTTCTAGTTAATTTTGAGCAATGTGGCATGTATTCATGGGGGAGTGTAGTTTTATCTAGTCTATATCATCAGTTGCATAGATGTCATCCTGGTTCTAAGCAGAAGTGTATCTCAAGGTGTGTCCATCTATTACAGTTGTGGTCTTGGGAAAGATTGTATATTTGTAGACCAGGCAGAGTGATCATGGATCAAGATCATGAGTGGCCACAAGATGCTCCATTAGGATACAGGTTTGTCACTACCATCTATATGTATGAATATATTCTATTAAAAGGTTTCATCTCCTAATTTTCTTTTCAAACATGATAACATATGGAACCATCTCATGGAGCATGTATGTCTTCCAAAATGGATTGTAAGATTCTACCTTAATGAGTTTGATACACAGGAGTTGAGTCAAGTGAGAATTTATATTTTATCGAAAAGTTACATTTTAGCATTTAATGAAACTTGTTCATTAACGATAACTTATAATGCAGTTATTATGGACACCATATAGGGAAGAATTGTTGGCAACTTTGCCAGACATATGTCATGAAGGCATAGAAATTTGGATGGCTCGTGTTCCTATGATATCATTCACAGTAATGGAATGGCATGTTCATGATAGATTATTAAAATAGTTTGGTGCTCTTATCCAACTCAACCCCAAGCATTTCCAAAATACCAAAGAATTGATGGTAGAGGTTGAAGCACGACTGATTGGTTGAACCAATACAGTACAGAACTCAACATATGGAATTATAGGTAAAATCATGTAGTTCATCTTCCAGACCCCTCAATTGTGCCACAAGTACCTAATTGGTACAATCTTGAGTATCACATACAATGACCAGCTGAGCCGCAAACTATTTACTATCCTTGAGGTTATGTGGACCGAGAATATGTAAGCAATGTGTATATCCATTTAGATAATTAACTATACAACTTTGTATATGAAAATATGATAAAGTAAACTATGTTATTTGCAGGTTCTGAGTCAAATGGATATCAGGGGATCAATGCAAACACTAACAAATCAGACATATGTTGAGGATTGGATGAGAGTGCGTGACAAAATCTACAGTACTCAGAGTGCATAGTTTCAACAAACGTTGAGTCACTTGTAACCTAATTTGAGTTTCTCATATCCTGTGACAACTTCAGTTAGTGATTCTCCTATTCCATCTTCCATGGAAGCACAACACTCCACACCAGTAGGACACTCCACACCAACAGGTCACTCAGCCTCACTGGGACAATCCACACCAATAGGACACTCGACACCAATAGGTCACTCAGCCTCACTGGGACAATTCACACCAGCAGGACACTCCACATCACCAGGACATCCATAATAGCAGGACACTCTAGGGAATGTTCACCTTCCTCATTCCCTGGAATGTTTTATTCTTATCCTTCATCATCATCAGACCATTTTGGAGTTCGTTCCAGCTTATCTGGGACCCACTCAACTTTTAGCCAATACCAACATGCAGCCTTTTTTCATTTTTGGGATCAACTAGTTCTTCATTTTAGGATCACCTCCAATGTTTAGGACTATGCCATCCACTCATCCACTCACACCACCACTCCCTCCAAGTAGGTCTACACGTACAGGTCTGTAGACACACTTGAGTCCAATTGAGGCTTCTCCAGACTCAGGGCATTCTTCGGGTCCACGAACCCAAGGTAGAAGAAGTAAGAGATGTTAGGTATGCATAAATTTTCCTAGCACTTTACTTATAGAAGAACTATATGTATTTAAATAATGATTTTTATTTTGATTACAGGGTTGATTTTATCATATGCAGATGTCAACTTCTTTGTTTCTATTTTCGTTGAAATGTTCAATGTTTGACCAATTCAGAGAGTGTAGAAGAATGTGTTCTTCTTTCTATTAGCGGACTGATATTGTGCCAAACTTAATATATATATTTTTAAAGATGTGTTCCTTTTGTTAAGTTGTGGCATACTTAATATAGATCTTTTGTTTGCCTGAGAATCACCTAATATCTTTTTATCTATTTCTATATTATTTTACTTTTCATCAATGAGATTTGTTTGGGATTTTAATTGTGCATACATTGAATTTTCACTTAAAATCCCACATTTTTATGTCTAGTATTCCTAAAACGCTTCTTATATTCCTAAAACGTTTCTTAATAGGCATGGTCTTAGTATTCGTAAAACGCTTCTTATTTAGCGCTTTACAGCCGCCATTGAACGAAAATGCCAAAAACTTGGCGCTTTGACCTAAAACGTAGAAACTACTGGAGCTTTCATCTAAAAATGCCAAAAAGTTGACGCTTTTCACTAAAACGCTGACCATGTTGGCACTTTTGAACCCGGCTGCAATAAAAACGCCAAGATGTTGGCGTTTTCTGAAAAAAGTGGGCTATTTCTGAAAATAAGATTGGTTTCATGCTATTCGTGTAGATATTTATATTAAACTGTGCTATTTTGATTTTTTAGCCTTTAATGGGTGTTACCTAATTATACCAACTACCACAAAACAAAGTGCATTGTGTGAAGAGTTTAGAGAGGAGGAGCAAGTAACGTTGCCACTGGTCTGTTCCAGTGAACCTGGATAGAACTGTAAGAGGGAAGCTTAAGCAGCTTCAAGCCCTCTCTACGGCACACTTTACCACGTGATCGTCCACCTCCCATGAGTCAAACACCAGCTGAGATGATATAGGATTGATAAGGCGAGAATAACCAGACTAGATGGAGAAATAGTTCATCTTACAGTCATCAAACCTTCTACCACAACTCTTCCACACATACCAAACCAGAAAATATGTAAGAAAATTCCACAAGAAGACAAGGAAAGAGGAACGTTTAGCATGATCCCAACAATGTGTCAACTCCATAGAAGTCATCGTGCATGAACAAAAATCTAGATGCACCTCCACCAACATAGTTCAGAAACTAGTCGCTATGTCCCATGTAAGGAAAAGGTGCTCCAGGTCATCATGTTGTGATTCAAGGCAGCATTTGCATCTGGATGTAAGGGGAATATGTCAATCAATAATGCATTGGTCCACCGGAAGATTCGCATTCAGAAGTTTTCATATGGTACCTGCAACCTTAAGCGGAACTCTACTCGACTAGACACATATGTGGAAAGGCAAGATAGAGATTATATGAGATGCAGAGATTTCTTAATTGATGCACAGTCAATAAGGGGGGACCTTCGCATGCTGAAAACTAGAATGAACAAGAGCCCTGACCAATCTCCCAGCGAGAACATTGGGATGATGTCATGGAATGCCTTCAAAAGGATGCTTCCAATAAACTAGGCTTAGGAGTTGTTTTAAGGAAGCAGGGGTGGAGAGGGATGGAACACCAACACAAGCGCAGGTGGGAGTATTTAGCAATACAGAAGTATGCCCATATGGAAGACCCAGTAAGCCTGCTAGGCAGCTTTAGGTATACACGCTTGTTGAATGTGCACAAGATTGTGAATTCTTAGACCCCCTTGGTCCACGAGAGAGGAGAATTTAGACCAGTGTCACACCCTGCCCAAAAAGGGGATAAAAAAGAGTTTTTCGGGAAATAAAGTTTGATCCTTTTACATGGAAAAAACAAAAAATGTCATAGTCGCCACTAAGTTTTGCACAAAAAATGAGGAAAAAAGGTAGATCTTGAAAGCCACAGTGTTATAGTCTAACCGATTATCCATGATGGATGAAAAATAGAAAATAAAAGCAAATCAGAGATTGAATCTGACAATCTAGCTATGAGCGTGGAAGGATTAACACTCCTATATCGTCCGGTAAACTGGCATCAAGACATTGTTGGTTGTAAAAATATTGAGCAATTCATAACACTTACATTAAAGAAAACATGAAAATAAAATAAAAGTTATTTTTATTGTGGGGGGGTCTCAGGGCTGAAGATGTCCCTGGCCTTCCTGGTCTTGCCCCTAAAGTACTATTTTTTATGTGTGTTGTGGTCATAACTGTGGGCTCCGATCTCTAAAACCACGATATAAACACGATTTAAACTTAGCGGAAGTATTCTATTAGTTGTGGAATAGGAAAAATTACTGGAAATAAAAATTTGTGAGACAAGATCTGGAAATTATAAAACTCCTTTTTTTATAAGAAACCAAGTAAACAGTTTACATCTCTGTTAAACCACTTCTTGAGTAGTTATATACAACATGATTCAAAATCTCAGGAGCCAACACCAAAAACTCAAACCACTGATTCCTAGGACCTGAGAGTACAGAGACGACATAGGACTATCTAACTACATAACTCAGCAGCCAGTATCTCCACCTGAGATTCACTGCTGCCACTGGTACTGTTGTTGTCATTGTTGCTCATCCTTAAACGGTCTCCTTCGTCTTCGACGACCACCTAAAAAGAGTTAAAAATCTACGGAGTGAGACAATGTACAAATTGTCCCAGTGAGAGTTATAACTCTCAACTAGAAGCTTTATTATAACATTAAAGAATATCATAGACAAGATAACATAAATCATACAACAACAGGTTTAATAACAAGTGAAGCAACTTCTACTTAAGCAGTCATGTCTTTAAAGCATATAAAGAACATGTATACAAAATATCTGAACAGATCATTAATGTAAACAATGTAACACCAAACATTGTTCCTCGTAGTTTAACCTAAGCAGATATACTACGCAGTTGATTATGTTTTACAAACATTATTATGTCCTATGGAGATGAGGTATACCGCTCATACTCCAACCGATCACTAGTAAGTTGCATCGGTATCATACATAGGTCATCAAAAGAGCTGGATTCTTATGGCCTCATCTTCCTCAGTCAGTTAGAGGATTGTTTGCAGGACATCTTGTGTCTCTGCTGTTATAGCTTACCAGGGTAATCTGGTCCTTCGCTATTTTAGAGTTACAGTGGCGTTCTGTACTCTCTTCGTCATCGGAAGATTTCTTGTTTATCTCTCACCGACGCGGTGTTTGTGTTTTCTTTGGGAGATTTGTGGTACATCTCTCCATTTGGTTTTGTAGTGAAGGATTGACGGACTATGATAAATCTACATCAATTCCTATACTAGGATGTAAGGATTTACGCATCCATCTCCCCCACATACTCAAGAGTATGCGATCCAGGAGTTCCCTTGGGAAAACCTGTTTCACCATCATTTGGTCTCTGACAATGATGGATCTATGATCAGGGCTCTACATTACACTTGATTAGTTAGGTACATTTAGTATCTTTTAACATCATACATTGTTCTTCAAACAATAACAATAACATAACAGCTATAAAATGAGAATACTAAATGTAGCAAGCCTAACTCTTTTCAATCATCATTTCTCAATCATCTCATCACAAGTCATCTGTTAAGCATGACCTTGATGATACTCATGGCTTTCATAGCCCATAAATCTCATTAGATGTCACTAATAGTGCATCGGGATTTTTCACATATTCATAAAGCTTAAGACATGCTTTTAGTGAATATAGTATCATAATCCATACCTGGATATGATCATCATCTCATGACAACCTGGATGGTTAATTCAACTGATAACAATAAACAATTCATTCTAGAAGTTACACTTTCAAACTCTTAGAAGAGTCAAGTTCCTAAATTTTCATCAATCAGGGTTTACTATTCATATTACATGTCATCACCCTAGAATTAGGGTTTACTATTCACTCCATGGTGGATTGAACTCATAACATCATCATGTATGAGAAACATCATCATTAAAGCTCTTAAATAAGATTAAGATTCACTAAACATCATAATTAGGGTTTCCATGATCTCACATAGGTGGATCATACCCTAATCATGCACATTCATGTGTATTGAAGGTATCTTACTTGAGTTTCCACCATAAAAGGGTACTTTCTCTCTCTTAGGATACTTTCTCTCTCCTCTTACTAGTAGATGGTGATAACACCACTCTAGATCAGGTTGGGTTAAGTTCTCATTGACTAGCATAAGCCAAAACATCACTATCATGTGATTAGGGTTTGATTAGAACAAAGTATTACTCAATTAAACCCCTCAAGGGTATTTTGGTAATTTACCTCATGATCACCATCATGGGTCAACTCATTAATCACTTAGTCCCTTAATGACCTAGGTTACCATTAGGGTTTAGATTAGATCACCATTGAACCAATTACACCATCAATTGGTCAAGTACAAACCACCTTGAACACCTTCAAACGGTTTCAACCTTCAACCACCAAACGGTCTGGAGACCGTTTGGTCTCAAACGGTCTTGAGACCGTTTGGCCTCAAACGGTCTTGAGACTGTTTGGGTGTGTTGACCGTTTTGACTTTCAAACCGTTTGAAACCGTTTGATCAAAGTGTCTTGAGATCGATTGGTCCAAACGACCTTGAGATCGTTTGAGCCCAAATGGTCTTGAGACCGTTTGGATCCAAACGGTCTTGAGACCGTTTGGATCCAAACGGTCTTGAGACCGTTTGGTCCAAATGGGCTCAAACCGTTTGGACCTCCAAAGTGGTTCAAAAGTTACAATTGGTCATGGATATGTATGTTGAATCCCTCAATTAACCAAATCCATGATAACCACTTATAAATTGAGTTAACCAAGATTAGACTTAATCAATTGGACATCAAATTGACCCTCAATTGAAAGCCAATTCGGGTTGATTCTAATTTAATTAGGGTTTCAAATCGGATGGTCATCAATATTCAACAATGTGAATCAATTCAAGGTTGAACCTATCAATTGACCTCCAATTGGGCACAAAATTGGCCCAAACGGTTTTGAGATCGTTTGGACATCATCCAAACGGTCTTGAGACCGTTTGCCCAAAGTTTGACCAAAAACCAAGTCGGTTGGACTAGGATTGAACTCCAATTAGGTCTAAAATCTGCATTTTTATCAATTCATCAACTTATTGCAATTGGACCTTCAAACCATTAGATCATCTCAACCCTAGACCTCCAAACGGTCTTGGGTTGTGCCCAAACAGTCTTGAGACCGTTTGGAGGAATTTGGGTCCTTCAACCCAAAACTCAACAAGATCTATACTTAGAAAATAGCAATTTGATTATTTCAATAACCCACTGTAATTGGGCCCTCAATTGATCAAATTACCTTAACCCTAGACCTCCAAATGGTCTTGGGTTGACACCAAACGGTTTTGAGACCGTTTGGATGAGTTCCAAACGGTCTTGACACCGTTTGCCCATCCATCCTTTGGACTCTAGTGAAAATTCATCAAGGTTTGATCTATTGAGTTGATCATCACATCAATACTTAATTGCAATATGATTTGGTACATTTGGACCTTCAATTAGTCAACTATACTTGGCCCCAGACCTCTAAACGGTCTTGGGTGATCCCCAAACGGTCTTGAGACCGTTTAGGCTAATCAACCCAAAATCACTAATTAACTTATTGGAAATTCAGCACTGATTTCAATTAGGGTTTGCCCTATTAATCATCCTTCAACTCATGACTCGTTTAAAATTAATCCCTCAAATTTGGTGAGTCGTTAATTAACATCATTATGAACAGTAACCCCAAACGGTCAATGTTTGGTCATCCATCTTAAACGGTCTTGAGACCGTTTGCCCAAAAAGGGCAAATTAAACAGATTGAAAATCAGAACTTAATTCAATTGGTTTTGCTAATTGATTTGCTCATATCTCACGATTCCTTTGGAGTTAACCTCTCAAATTTTGTGGGTGATTAGCCTACATAATTATGAATAGGGTTCCTATACGGTCTTTGCTTGGTCAACGCGGCCAAATGGTCTTGAAGACCGTTTGCCTTCATACGACCCTGAAACCGTTTGCCCACCAAACGGTTTCAAACCGTATGAGCAATTGGTGGAGGTCGTTTGGTAAAGTGGAAATCCGTGGATAAGCATAGGAATTAACGCCCTTATCTTCTACCTTAAGAACAGTAGCAGTTCTTCATGATTTTGCTTGCAAGGATGCAAGGGAAGATAGGGAAGAAGAAGAACTAGCAACTATATGCATAGAAAAGGATGTATAATCAAAGCATAAAGTTTAGAGTTAGAAAACCCGCCTAAAGGTTGTTCCTTGAGCTCCAAGCTTTAATGGCGTCTTTGAGCTCCACAGGTTGGCCAAGGTGAATCCTCCAAGGAAAGTTGAGAAGAGATGGCTAGAAAGATAGAGCTAAGTGAGCTAGCCATGAATTTGACCTTGAATTCGAGTTTCATCCATGAATTTAAGCAAAAGAAATGATCCAAACCTACCTTGAACTCCCCTGGTCGTTCTCCTGTGCTCCTAAGCTCTCCTTAGTCGGTTTGAGAAAGGGGAAAAGAAATGAAAGGGAGAGGGTCGTTCCCTTGCTAAGTGAGAAAAGTGGCATATATATACTTAGGTGAATTTTCAACATAAGGACATATGTTTTCCTCATTTCTCATCTAAGTCCTTCCTTTCTTCCTTTCACGTCCCCACATCTTATTTCTAAGGACAAACTCCTTCTAAGGTCAAGAATTGAAGGCAAAGAGGATCATCCCATCACTAAAGCATACACATAAAAGGGCTATTATACATACACCTTGATTATTCAATCACAAAGGTGTTCTTTATTATATGATTATTCAAATGGAGTGACTTTTTCATCATTCCTCTTATAAATGATGCTAAAAGTCATACAAGATATTTTAGATGATATATTTTATAAGTTGCACCCTTCAAATTGGGTAAATTGCATTTTACACCAATTTAGGGTTTTCAAGTACAGGGGTTGCTTCCACAGCTGCACCTTGGTTCTCAAGCTTGGGAAATCCCTCAAACCTCATCATATTTATTCTTATGTTGTCTCAACATTAAAGGAACATATAAACATGTGAAATTTGCAAGTGAACCCCTCTGATTGGGCAAATTGCACATAGGTCCATGTATTGCAAAACAATACTTCAACATTGGTTTATAAGGGACAGAAATGGAAACATATGTTCCATAGAAACTTTAATTATATATTAAAGGATAATTTCAACCATCTAATTTCGTAATTAGGCAAAACACCTAGGGTTAGCTCATAACCCAGGTCAGGGGTGTTACAAATCATAAACCCCTAACAAGGATTTCGTCCCCGAAATCTCAGGAAGAAAAAGGGAAAGCAGATATTGTTTTAGCATACCCATTGTTACATCCTTAGGTAACATAACATTTTCAGGGAGACGTTATAGAATTTTGATCAACATTCTTTAGGATTAAATTGAAGCCCATATAAGGCCTTTTCACCCTGAGTGTATCATCACATCTGATAATTAGCATACTAACTCCCTTTATTATATGTATTAACCATCTTATCAGTTACACATTCTTATCATAGAGAAAAAGTTTTCTTGTCAAACAAAGATTTACTTATCAGACATTCTGGAGAAGATATGTTTATTTTAAGAACATAAACCCCTAACAAGGGATGTTCTTAAAATTCTATCTTTATTTAAGAACATAAACCCCTAACAAGGGATGTTCTTAACATTCTATCTTTTGTATTAATTACTTGTTTATCAAAACTTTATATCTCTTTCTTCCTTTTATCATGGGACATTGCTCATTACATACATTCTTTCAATCATTACTAATCATGGTTGACCTTCTTTATTCTCATTTTTCTTATCTTATGATGCTCTTTAAGTTGTTTCAGATTGACTACTTGATCAGAGTAATCAAAAGATAACAACTTCAAAGTTCCCATATTTACTTCATCATCAGTAAATTTATACCTGGCCAGGGTATATGATTACTGAGGTAAGAAAATATTTACTTGTATATTACTATGTTCCTTCTCTTTTTCCATCCTTACATACATAATTATTAATTTTTATTGAATCCTACATCCAGATCAATTCTTTAATACATTTTCTTCTTATAGAAGTAAACATGTATTATAAAACGATTATATCTGATGCATCATTGAAATCTTTTATGAGACCAATCAAAGAATAGCTCAATCAACTACTATTTTAACTTGTCCAAAAGATCATAAAGAGATTTATAAGAAATACCATTTATCTTGTCTAATCAATCATGGCTCGAGGATTCTATCAAATCCTTGCATATCAAGGTATTGGATCCACTCGTATGCGATGATTAGAAAAGAAAAGGATGCAGGGAGATCATACCTCCTGCATAACAGCAGACTCACTCAACAGAGTCTCCAACAACAACTTCCTGCCCTATGACTGAATGTCATATTGCAGTTACGGATCACTCTTCGAGTGATAAAAGAGTGCGTAGCACCCGGGTCAATTAGAATAGATATTACATAGGATTTAGACATATCAGAATATAAAAGTTCATCTGACATGTCACAACCCGTGGATCGACCACTGCATCAGGTGGGTTCATAGCAAAGAACCTCACTATTGTCTATGGTTGATTTGGTGCAGATGATCCAGCTTGGGACGCTTGTCCACGTCCTTGAGCTGCTCCTTGAAATTGCCTTCTCTTTGATCCTTGTTTCCCTTGTTTCGGAGGTTGTGTCACACTGACAGGCTTAATTCGACAGTACTTCATCACATGACCCACCTTACCACAGTTGTAGCAGATTTTCTCCAATTGTCGTTTATCCTTTCTGGATAACCGTTGCCTTGATGTACTAGGTCCTGGTTGTGTTGGGGACATCAGAAACTTCTTCCTTTTGGGAATTCTAGGCCTTTGCTTCTGGGTTTGGATAGGCCTTTTCCCAACTCTTCCTCTATATATCCTTTCTAGACAATTAGATCCGATATGTCCAGGCATCCCACAGTCATAAAGGTCCTGCTTTCTGGCTGTATTCTAATCCCTACATTATTGTGGACTGATTCATCAGGCTGAGGCTGAGTATAGGCTTGCTCTGAGTTCAAAGCTTCACTATTTACTTCTGCTTCAACCTGTTGCTGAGGGTTACATATCCTATGGATATCCAAAACATCATCATTAGGAGCTGGCAATCTGGGTTGTACTGCTAGTGTTTGGTCCACTAGGTACATCATGGTTGCCCTAAATTCTCCAACAAGGATTCCTAAGGAAGGATTCCTTATCATTGTTGGATTAACTAGGGGAACCTCAGGTAAGTGTTCCTCTACTGTTTGCTCCTCTGCACTTCTTGTAGGTGTAGCATTGTTGCTTTCTGCAACAAACTCCTCATCCTTATATGTCTTCTTCTCCTGTGGAGCAGAAGATTCTATTAGATGAGGAAGAAACACTAAAGACAGACTCGACATCCTAAGTCATATGTCTCTGTACACTCGGCGAACCTAGAGCTCTGATACCACTTAATTGTGGGCTCCGATCTCTAAAACCACGATATAAACACGATTTAAACTTAGAGGAAGTATTCGATTAGTTGCGGAATAGGAAAAATTACTGGAAATTAAAATTTTTGAGACAAGATCTGGAAATTATAAAACTCCTTTTTTATAAGAAACCAAGTAAATAGTTTACATCTCTGTTAAACCACTTCTTGAGTAGTTATATACAACATGATTCAAAATCTCAGGAGCCAACACCAGAAACTCAAACCACTGATTCCTAGGACCTGAGAGTACAGAGACGACATAGGACTATCTAACTACATAACTCAGCAGCCAGTATCTCCACCTGAGATTCACTGCTTCCCCTGGTACTGTTGTTGTCATTGTTTCTCATCCTTAAACGGTCTCCTTCGTCTTCGATGACCACCTAAAAAGAGTTAAAAATCTACGGAGTGATACAATGTACAAATTGTCCCAGCGATAGTTATAACTCTCAACTAGAAGCTTTATTATAACATTAAAGAATATCATAGACAAGATAACATAAATCATACAACAACAGGTTTAATAACAAGTGAAGCAACTTCTACTTAAGCAGTCATGTCTTTAAAGCATATAAAGAACATGTATACAAAATATCTGAACAGATCATTAATGTAAACAATGTAACACCAAACATTATTCCTCGTAGTTTAACCTAAGAAGATATACTATGTGGTTGATTATGTTTTACAAACATTATTATGCCCTGTGGAGATGAGGTATACCGCTCATACTCCAACCGATCACTAGTAAGTTGCATCGGTATCATACATAGGTCATCAAAAGAGCCGGATTCTTATGACCTCATCTTCCTCAGTCAGTTAGAAGATTGTTTGCAGGACATCTTGTGTCTCTGTTGTTATAGCTTACCAAGGTAATCTGGTCCTTTGCTATTTTACAGTTACAGTGGCGTTCTGTACTCTCTTCGTCATCGGAATATTTCTTGTTTATCTCTCATCGACGCGGTGTTTGTGTTTTCTTTGGGAGATTTGTGGTACATCTCTCCATTTGGTTTTGTAGTGAAGGATTGACGGCCTGTGATAAATCTACATCAATTCCTATACTAGGATGTAAGGATTTACGCATCCATCTCCCCCACATACTCAAGAGTATGCGATCCAGGAGTTCCCTTGGGAAAACCTGTTTCACCATCATTTGGTCTCTGACAATGATAGATCTATGATCAGGGCTCTACATTACACTTGATTAGTTAGGTACATTTAGTATTCTTTTAACATCATACATTGTTCTTCAAACAATAACAATAATATAACAGCTATAAAATGAGAATACTAAATGTAGCAAGCCTAACTCTTTTCAATCATCATTTCTCAATCATCTCATCACAAGTCATCTGTTAAGCATGACCTTGATGATACTCATGGCTTTCATAGCCCATAAATCTCATTAGATGTCACTAACAGTGCATCATGATTTTTCACATATTCATAAAGCTTAAGACATGCTTTCAATGAATATAGTATCATAATCCATACCTGGATATGATCATCATCTCATGACAACCTGGATGGTTAATTCAATTGATAACAATAAACAATTCATTCTAGAAGTTACACTTTCAAACTCTTAGAAGAGTCAAGTTCCTAAATTTTCATCAATCAGGGTTTACTATTCATATTACATGTCATCACCCTAGAATTAGGGTTTACTATTCACTCCATGGTGGATTGAACTCATAACATCATCATGTATGAGAAACATCATCATTAAAGCTCTTAAATAAGATTAAGATTCACTAAACATCATAATAGGGTTTCCATGATCTCACATAGGTGGATCATACCCTAATCATGCACATTCATGTGTATTGAAGGTATCTTACTTGAGTTTCCACCATAAAAGGGTACTTTCTCTCTCTTAGGATACTTTCTCTCTCCTCTTACTAGTAGATGGTGATAACACCACTCTAGATCAGGTTGGGTTAAGTTCTCATTGACTAGCATAAGCCAAAACATCACTATCATGTGATTAGGGTTTGATTAGAACAAAGTATTACTCAATTAAACCCCTCAAGGGTATTTTGGTAATTTACCTCATGATCACCATCATGGGTCAACTCATTAATCACTTAGTCCCTTAATGACCTAGGTTACCATTAGGGTTTAGATTAGATGACCATTGAACCAATTACACCATCAATTGGTCAAGTACAAACCACCTTGAACACCTTCAAACGGTTTCAACCTTCAACCACCAAACGGTCTAGAGACTGTTTGGTCTCAAACGGTCTTGAGACCGTTTGGCCTCAAACGGTCTTGAAACCGTTTGACCTCAAACGGTCTTGAGACTGTTTGGGTGCGTTGACCGTTTTGACTTTCAAACCGTTTGAAGCTCATGCGTTTGAAACTGTTTGATCAAAGTGTCTTGAGATCGATTGGTCCAAACGCCCTTGAGATCGTTTGAGCCCAAACAGTATTGAGACCGTTTGACCTCAAACGGTCTTGAGAGTGTTTGGTCCAAATGGGCTCAAACCGTTTGGACCTCCAAAGTGGTTCAAAAGTTACAATTGGTCATGGATATGTATGTTGAATCCCTCAATTAACCAAATCCATGATAACCATTTATAAATTGAGTTAACCAAGATTAGACTTAATCAATTGGACATCAAATTGACCCTCAATTGAAAGCCAATTACGGTTGATTCTAATTTAATTAGGGTTACAAATCGGATGGTCATCAATATTCAACAATGTGAATCAATTCAAGGTTGAACCTATCAATTGACCTCCAATTGGGCCCAAACTTGGCCCAAACGGTCTTGAGATCCTTTGGACATCATCCAAACGGTCTTGAGACCGTTTGCCCAAAGTTTGACCAAAAACTAAGTCGGTTGGACTAGGATTGAACTCCAATTAGGTCTAAAATCAGCATTTTTATCAATTCATCAACTTATTGCAATTGGACTTTCAAACCATTAGATTATCTCAACCCTAGACCTCCAAACGGTCTTGGGTTGTGCCCAAATGGTCTTTAGACCGTTTGGAGGAAACCCCAAACAGTCTTGAGACCGTTTGGGTCCTTCAACCCAAAACTCAACAAGATCTATACTTAGAAAACAGCAATTTGATTATTTCAATAACCCACTATAATTGGGCCCTCAATTGATCAAATTACATTAACCCTAGACCTCCAAACGGTCTTGGGTTGACACCAAACGGTCTTGAGACCGTTTGGATGAGTTCCAAACGGTCTTGAGACCGTTTGCCCATCCATCCTTTGGACTCTAGTGAAAATTCATCAAGGTTTGATCTATTGAGTTGATCATCACATCAATACTTAATTGCAATATGATTTGGTACCTTTGGACCTTCAATTGGTCAACTATACTTGGCCCCAGACCTCTAAACGGTCTTGGGTGATCCCCAAACGGTCTTGAGACCGTTTGGATGATTCCCCAAACGGTCTTGAGACCGTTTGGGCTAATCAACCCAAAATCACTAATTAACTTATTGGAAATTCAGCACTGATTTCAATTAGGGTTTGCCCTATTAATCATCCTTCAACTCATGACTTGTTTGGAATTAATCCCTCAAATTTTGTGAGTCGTTAATTAACATCATTATGAACAGTAATCCCAAACGGCCAACGTTTGGTCAACCATCTTAAACGGTCTTGAGACCGTTTGCCCAAAAAGGGCAAATTAAACAGATTGAAAATCAGAACTTAATTCAATTGGTTTTGCTAATTGATTTGCTCATATATTACGATTCCTTTGGACTTAACCTATCAAATTTTGTGGGTGATTAGCCTACATAATTATGAATAGGATTCCCATACGGTCTTTGCTTGGTCAACGCGGCCAAACGATCTTGAAGACCGTTTTCCTTCATACGACCCTGAACCATTTGCCCACCAAACGGTTTCAAACCGTATGAGCAATTGGTGGAGGTCGTTTGGTACAGTGGAAATCCATGGATAAGCATAGGAATTAATGCCCTTATCTTCTATCTTAAGAACAGTAGCAGTTCTTCACGATTTTGCTTGTAAGGATGCAAGGGAAGATAGGGAAGAAGAAGAACTAGCAACTATATGCATAGAAAAGGATGTATAATCAAAGCAT
Organism: Alisma plantago-aquatica; assembly: GCA_963693085.1. Classification (NCBI taxonomy): domain Eukaryota; kingdom Viridiplantae; phylum Streptophyta; class Magnoliopsida; order Alismatales; family Alismataceae; genus Alisma; species Alisma plantago-aquatica. Next base: position 725,055,273 of record OY856410.1, on the reverse strand, counting down.
AAAGTTTAGAGTTATAAAACCCGCCTAAAGGTTGTTCCTTGAGCTCCAAGCTTCCAAGCTCCAAGATTTAATGGCGTATTTGAGCTCCACAGGTCGGCCAAGGTGAATCCTCCAAGGAAAGTTGAGAAGAGATGGCTAGAAAGATAGAGCTAAGTGAGCTAGCCATGAATTTGACCTTGAATTCGAGTTTCATCCATGAATTTAAGCAAAAGAAATGATCCAAACCTACCTTGAACTCCCCTGGTCGTTCTCCTGTGCTCCTGAGCTCTCCTTAGTCGGTTTGAGCAAGGGGAAAAGAAATGAAAGGGAGAGGGTTGTTCCCTTGCTAAGTGAGAAAAGTGGCATATATATACTTAGGTGAATTTTCAACATAAGGACATGTGTTTTCCTCATTTCTCATCTAAGTCCTTCCTTTCTTCCTTGCACGTCCCCACATCTTATTTCTAAGGACAAACTCCTTCTAAGGTCAAGAATTGAAGGCAAAGAGGATCATCCCATCACTAAAGCATACACATAAAAGGGCTATTATACATACACCTTGATTATTCAATCACAAAGGTGTTCTTTATTATATGATTATTCAAATGGAGTGACCTTTTCATCATTCCTCTTCTAAATGATGCTAAAAGTCATACAAGATATTTTAGATGATATATTTTATAAGTTGCACCCTTCAAATTGGGTAAATTGCATTTTACACCAATTTAGGGTTTTCAAGTACAGGGGTTGCTTCCACAGCTGCACCTTGGTGCTCAAGCTTGGGAAATCCCTCAAACCTTATCATATTTATTCTTATGTTGTATCAACATTAAAGGAACATATAAACATGTGAAATTTGCAAGTTAACCCCTCTGATTGGCCAAATTGCACATAGGTCCATGTATTGCAAAACAATACTTCAACATTGGTTTATAAGGGACAGAAATGGAAACATATGTTCCATAGAAACTTTAATTATATATTAAAGGATATTTCAACCATCTAATTTCATAATTAGGCAAAACACCTAGGGTTAGCTCGTAACCCAGTTCAGGGGTGTTACAATAACTATCTCAGGACCGCCTGTGGTAGAGATCCATCATTGGTGATTAGGATGATGTGTAGGATGTTACGGGATGAATATCAGATGATGCTTAGAGAACTAGATTTGAGATTTTAAAAGTAGTTAAAAAAGACAACTATAACAATGACACGCCAGTTATAGTAGGTAATAGATCAAATGCAGCAGAAGAGTAGGTCAAGCGCAGTAGTTATAGATCGGATATAAACTTATAGCAGATCTGATAGTTAGGCACAACAGTTAGAGTAGTTTACCGTGGTAGATCTAGTAGAGTAGATGGTGTCAGAGAAATGATCATCTGATCATAGGAAACACAAAAAGTTAAGAGAGAGGTAGTTGTTGCTCTGGATTTAGGAGAGATGAGAGGGGTCTAGAATATGTTTGGTATGGGGTTCTACATATAGGTAGATTTTAGAGTTTGGGATTTTGGGTAAAATCTTCGAGAAAAGGGAGCGGATCGCACGGGTGCACCAAATGGAGCCCACAGATGGAGGTCATCCACAACATGGCATGCGGAAGATGGTTGTAGTCTGCCTGGTATCCCGGTATGGGAAAAATGAAAATCTCATTTTCCCGTTAACTTTTGATATGTTTTGGCAAAAATAGAGAATATTGTACACAGAGATAAGTTAGAGTTATCCTTGGATTTTTCTACAAAGGTTATTGAAAAGAGAAAGCATCATATTTTAGATAATTCGACTAGGAAATTAATGAAAAATAGCTTATTTAAAGCAAAATAGAAAAATGATTGCACTCCCGGTCTAAAAAAGGTTTCTTTGTAGAAGATCATGAACTGGGTGAAAGTTGAAAAAAGGGGTGATTAAATAGACAAATATATGTAAAATGTGGGTAAAATGAAAATGTGTAGATTGAGTAGGATATGGAATGGATTCCATCATTAGCCATAGGTATACATCAATCATGAATTTATGTTGAGTTGAGTGAGAAAAAGTGGGATGTCAAAAGTGTGCCCTCCCAAGGCAAGATTCAAGATAAGAGTGAGAACTACATGCTTGAGTCAAGTGTAACCCCAATTTTTAGTCATAAAAGACCAAAAAGGTTGGACTCGTCAAGGATGTTTTGATCAAACTTGAGAAGGGTGGAAAACGAATGTGATGTCTTTTCCTTCTACAGAAGAATCAGTGAGGAAAAAGTTGAGAATTAATGATTTCTCCATAGTAAGGGCAACATATCATTAGGTAGTTTCCTGTATTTGGCCAATCATTTGTTCTTATAGTGTTTTGGTGAGCCTTAAGAGTTTTATCGACTGCAAAAGTGTCTTTCATCATAGCTTCAATTTTTAAACCATTGCATATTTTATTCTCCCACTAACTCTTGCCTTAGTGAGAAAAAAGTGAATACGTAAAAATGAATGTAGGTGGTGGTTTGTTAGGGATACATTAAAATCAAGAGTCTTTTAATGTTAAAAATAGTGGAAACTGATCTGGTGGTTTGTTAATGAGACATTAAAATCAAGATCTTTAAATGTTGAAAATAGTAGAAACTGGTCTGTCTAATCATGGAGAAAAAGAGTATTCATCATCTTTCTACACATTTCTGGTTTTTAGTTTTTTTGAGTGGGTGGGCCGATTTAGAGTTAGGACTATAACTCTTATTAGGCATAATATTAAGAGTTTGCCTATCAAAATAGGGTTTGTATCATTAAGATTGATTATTGTACTTTAGACAAGCTTTTTATATATAAAGTGACCTTTCTAGATAGTGATTGTATCGGTTAGTTATATGATTGATTAGGGCATCTAAGATTGGATGTTCCAACTATCATCCAGTGAAAGGTAGCATCCATGACATGTTCCCTTACTGGTTCATCTTCCATCCTCTTGAGAATTGATGGTCCTTGACTTTCTAGTTCCGAGTCTGTGGAAACTAGATGTTTGAGTCATAACTCAGGGTCATGAGACAAGGTCAGCAATTCAGTTCATTTTTGGGTCATGATCTAAGATTGTCAGGAAATATGTGCATGAAAGCAAGTTGATAGCCCCAGTTACAATTCGACATTAGATCAAAAGCTTTGCACTGGAAGGCAATCTGGGTTCTGGTCATAAGGCATGAGCAGGGACCCCATATTAAAAAGAAGCAAAAGAGAGGCATGGGCCTGTTCAGGACAAGACTCATGCTCTAGTTTAAGGTCTTGGTCAGGACCCAAATGGATTAAAAAATGAAGCTCTAATTTGGTTCCATGAAGGTCGTGATCTGGGAATATGAAGAGATAGGTAAGTAAAGTGAATGATTGGTCCATGTTTAGGTCATAGTCTGAGACCCTGGGAAAGTTTTGGAAATTAATGCACAATTTTGTACCATTTAAGGTCATGATATATGACCTCAATAAGATTGAAAATTGAGCTTATGGGTGTTGGTCCAATCTTAGGTCATAACTCCAGTATATCAAAAAAAATTCTGGATTTGGTCTAGTTTTAGGTCATAGTCGATGACCCTCTTAGATTGAAAAAAGTGATTTTGGATTTGTTCCTATTTTAGGTCATAGTTTGGTACCCTCGTAGAGATCCTATGTATATCCAATAAGTTTTTTGATAAAAATAAAGATTTTTTTAGTTCTGGAGCCAAGATTCCACATTTTTTATTTTTACCATTTTTGGTATTTTTAGGGCTCTGGAAATTCTATTAAAAACTAGGGACTTGTTATTAATTTTAGCATTATTTTTTTATCGTTAAAAGAGGGGAAATGGGAGGAGGATCAAACACACTTCCATTTCTTCCTCACTCACGTAAGAAGAGACGGCAGTGACCATCTCGGGGCATCTTAAGGGGGAGGCAATGGTGAGAGGAGAGAGGAGAGAGTCGACGGGTCATGTTGATCTGACAGGTCTAGGCCATAGATAGGAGTGATCCACCAGTATCGGGTGTTGTTTTCTAGGAGTGGTGTCATGGTGTTGGGGAGATTATGTTAGTCTTCTCCACCAGCATCTCGATGTGGTTTTCATCTACATCCGTCTCAGTGAAGATATAGCTTTAATTCTTGCACTTTTGTTTGACCAATTTGGTCCTTGATGAAAAAATCTAGATTTAGGCTTCTTGACTTCATTTCTAGAGATTGAAGATGACCTGGATGTGCATTCTATTTTGCGATCCAGATAATTTTGTTGTTTTTTTTGTTTTTTCAACCGTTTGTTGTCTGTTCAAGATGATTTTGGATGTTGTGGAAAGCTATTGGCATTATCGTTGTTGTTGTGCATATGGCTACTTGTGATTGGCATGCAGTAGATCCTTTTGCTGATGAGCAAGATGTTGATGATGATGTAGGGACTGAGGCTTACTCATAGTATACATCTCAATTTTTGAGTGGATTTGTTTCTACTCTGTGAATACATTTACTCAAGTCTTCCTTGAGCAAGTGTCATGGCGGTACGAGCATGATTGATGGGGGAACTACTCCCTACTAAGAGATTCATCATCATCAGGGTATGTTGTGGATGAATCTACATCACTGAGGTCATCGAGCAACCTATGGGGTATAACTTGGAAACTTTGTTCCTCATTGTTTCTTGTCAGATTTTTAAGCTTGAACCGGGCTTTTTTGCCATGTAGAAATGTTTGTTTTTGTCTTCTACTTTATTCCTTTATGGTATTGGATTGTCGAGTATTTACTAGAGAACCCTTTGGAATGAGTTGAGGTATTTGTTTGAGATCCTAGAGGTTGAGGAGGTGGAATTGTTGGAGAGGACTGGCTTTGGTAGAATTAGACATTGTGGGATCACAGATGGGCCCTATGTCCTTCCTTTCATTGAGCACTTCCATCCAGAGACCGGTACTTTTCATTTGGCTTTTGGAAAGATGGTCTTCACTCCAACTGAGTTTGTAGGCACTATTGTTATAGGGTGTGGTGGGACTCCCATTAGTTCTTTGCCTAATTGGTAGAAGTGGGTTGCTACTGACTGGATTGGAATTCTAGGAGTGAACCCCAAAGATATTGATATGGCCTCAAAGTAGGAGGTCAAGTATACATGGATGAGGTCCACCTTTTTTGTGAGGGTGAGCAGTGAGGTGTTAGTAATCTATTGTGTACAACCATGTGGATTTAGACGTTCTTGTTTTTCTTGATTACTAGTTGGTTGTTTAGCAACTACTCGGGAAATGGAGGAGATGTATTTTGGTCTCCTTTGTGTTGGACCTAGACGTAGTTCCTTTCTTTGATTGGGATGGTGGCATGTATGATCATTTATTGACGCATTTACAGAGATGTCTTGTGGGTTAATTCAAAGGAGACAAAGTCTAGACCATGAAAAGTTTTGGAGGCTTTGTTGGCTTGATTGTAGTAAGAGTCTACCCTGTTATTTTACGTTTAATGCTTTGTAATAACTGCAATAGATGATTATCTATGTTGCTTCTTGTAGATGTCAAGCTATGAGCACTTCTAGAATCATAGTCATGTCACTTTGCGGGATCCATAGGGCTCTCTATTTGCCTCCCTCTCTACTTGTCTCCATTCAGTCGACTGTTCCAGTAAGGTGCCACAAGAGTAGTGGAGAAGGTAACTAGAGACGATGGGAATAGCTCAAATATGTGTAGTACTTTGAACATTGTATTGTATTGTACATCTATACTTTAGATGACTTCAATTGTCTTTTCTTCCCAGGTTTGATTAAATATCTTCTGCAAGTTTCAGTGTGGTGAGGTGGCCACATCTTGTGTAGCCTACTTTGAGGCATTGGTTGTAGATGCATGTCGTATATAGTTTGAGTCTACATTTGGGAGTATGCTCTATATGGATGAGCATGTTGCTTGTCAGTGGAGTGGTAGTTGGCATATATCATTTGACCCTCTATCAGGGTTGGTCCCTCTTAGACTCAAGATTTGTCAAGTTTCTCTAGAGTTGATGTATAGGAATATGATGCATGGTCAACCAGTTCTCTATTCTAAATAAGTGTGTGATCCTCTCCTATGCCTCCTATAGTGAGTTTCTTAGTCTGGTTTTGTGCCTTCTTGCATTATCTTTGACCTGTGTTTTCTTGTAGGTGATTGATTATGATTCAATTGAGGATCAGGATAATCATGGTATGTGTTTCATCATCCACCCCCTCCTGAGTCAGTTCCTTCACCTGAAGTAGTGTCTTTGCACAAGGCTCCACATTTTCCACCAGTTGATGCTCATGGCTTTGAGGAGATCCCTAGGTTGTGGGCATGTTGATAATTCAGCATTGGATGCTCATGAAACTTCCTGGGTGACTTTGTCTGGACCTCATCCTTTAGGGAGATAGATAAGGCTTTAGATGTGGCGGATGGACTCTTTGGCTCGAGTATCCCACTAGATTTTGGGCATGGTTAACACTTTGTAGGAAATTCTGGTGTAGGGGACTTTTATTTAGACTTTCCCATTCAAAGTTTAGAATTGTCTTTAGATGGTGTAGGGGAATGTTCCTATCGACGTATAGATGATGACCCAGTTTCAAGGTGAATTTTAGGAGCTCCTTTTTTGGTCGTTTGTGTTCCACCAACAGTATTTGCTCAGATGTGAATAGTGAGCGTCGTTACAGGGTCTTCTTCCACTGATCATCGACCTTTAGCCAAGTGCTTGATAGGGTGACTGAAGAAGAAGTTTAAGAAGTAGAAGTTTTCTTTTAGCATTTCAATTTCATGGTGTATTGTCCTTTCCTACAGAAAATCATGTATCATTTACGTTGGTATTTGTTAAGTCTATTAAATTTTCCATAAAATTTTGACTTTAAGTTTGGAAATAATGATGAGGTTCTGTGATCTTTGATTCAGAATTGTATTTCTTAGTTTGACCTTCGAAGGATGTTTGATGGTTTGTTGATTGCTTTGAGCTGCATGTTGATCTAAGGTGGGGGATTGTGTTGATCCTCCATCCTAGAGTTGGAGTCATGCCTGCCTCTGGATGTGATTCAATGTTATATATGGGTGTAGTGTGATTCTTTTAGAAAAAAAGGATGCAGAGTCCCCTAGTTTCGGAGATGAGTTTTTCCTATAAATATGGTTGTATCCCTCGTATTTTTAATACAATTGTTTCTCTTACAACTCAAGTTCATGGGAGAAAAGGAGATATGGGAGATCCCGCTCTTTTGGTATCTTCCCATCAACTTGCCTTTGGTGTGGTGTTGCATCGTTGATCTTTCTGAGTCATAATAAGTCAGTCTAGAAATCTTTAGTATGAACTTCATTTTTGGCATCTGGTATATATCCCTATGTCAAGGGAGTTAATGTTGGTGGAAATCTTCTTCTAGGATCCCCTAATTGACACCTTCCATTTTTTTTATTTCATTTTGACTCCCATGTTGGAGGATGTGTCTAAGATCATACGGCTTCCCCTACATGACTGATGGCATGTGTTATCTAAGAAGTCGAGTTGGGTTGTTGGGATGAGAAATCTTCTTGGCATGAAGAAATCTCAAGCATCTCGATGGTTGACTGGTCATGGTTGCTTGATTTAGATGGGCTCCCAATGGGAGTCATTTAAGATATAGACCCGTTGTAGTGTGGATTCTCTTGATATGCCTCACATGCGAGCATATACTTTAATCATCTTGGAGGGTCTATTCTTTTGAGAGACTTTTGGGTGAGTGATAGTTGTTGCTTTTAGCATCGTGGCCGCTCTCTAGATAAAGGAAACCATTATCCCATTAATTATGGTTGAATTGTATGAGTGATTGGATGAAGCACAACTAACTGGAAAGATAAGGAGAGCCTTCCATGTTCTAAAGATTTATCAGGGAGTGCGCGTTGGTCCTTCCAGATTGATAGAGTCTTCAAATCCTCATTATAGCATGGCATAGGAATTTCTATCAAATCACATTCAGATAGGTGGCCTCTTAAACTACATGGAGATAAGGCCTCGTTGGCTTGGTTTTAAGAAGGTTGAAGATGAGTGTTGGGGATGGATGTAATTTTGTCTTGATAACTCGGCATGTGTCCTAGCCATGACTAATTTTTAGTTGTTGATCATCTTTCCTGGTCTAGAGATAATTTCATACTACTATGTATCAGTGTTGCGGCAATTCAACTGTCCCAGTGTGTGTATCAAGTTGAAGCTCTTCCCCCACTCTTCAAGAATTGATGCTAGGTTCTATAAAGGTTCAGGAGAAGGTTGCAGAGATGTGGTTGAATCAGAAGAGGTTGACCCAAGTTTCCTTCCTTTTGGGTTGAAAGTGCTCTCCTGAGTATTAGAGTGGCTTTCACTGGTGCATTCAGTGGTAGTGACCTATGACTTTTCTGGAAAACCACAGTGATGTCATTTATTTGTTTATTTGTTTGTTGTAATAAGGAGCTAAAGTTTTGTAATAATTTTATTTTTGGAATAAAAGTGTTGGTTCATGAAACATGGCATTAGTTGTGGGTACTTCCTTCATGATACATGAAAATGTGCATTGGATCTGAGTCCTTGAGATGTATACAACTATGAGCTCCATTCTAACAATCTTTAGATTAGGACAAACTATAACTACATGTCTTTGCATTTTAGCACTCTATAAATAGTTGTAGGTTTCCATATGTTAGGGTCACCTTCTTCTCATCTATCTCCCTATAATAAGTTAAGTGGTTATAACCCCAGGCACTTTAAGATATCCCTAATCCTAATTTGATGATTTATTTCTCCTCCCTTTGAATGTTTGTGTCTCATTCTATTATGAGGAGAGCCCTCTACCCCGGGGGAGATTGATAAACCTCTATTAGACCTAGGTGTCATGCTAATATCTAAAGTTATGTCATGCAGTGGGTGCATTAGTGGCAATTCCCTACCCAATTAGGTATGTGTCAGATATGAGAGAGATCCTTGTAGGAATTACTTCAGACATGCATTAGAGTAGCAATTGACCATGAGCATTTGTCTTCTTATTTAAAGAGATTTCTAGATTTTATTTTATTATAAAGGTGCCCACTCTTCGCCGGTCTTTTTGTTTAAAACTTAAGTTTTGACATCAATGATCGACCCTTAGTATGAGATATAAGGTTTTTGTGGGGAATGAATGAGCTTTTCCTAGTGAGGGTTTCCCATCTCATGATTCTTGGGTCATTTTCAGTAGAAATTGGTGTCACCTTTCGTTGCAAAGAGATGAGAGTACCTACAAGGGATATTCAACCTCCATCCTTCTCTTGGTAGTCCTTCCCTTTTATGATAAGCCTGGAAGGTGAAAAGGTTATGTCATCTCCCTAGTTACATATATTAGAATGATGATTGTCAGGATCAGATATGACATTCCTATGGGGACTCATTGCCTCTATCATCCTCTTATTGAGGATTCTCTTAGCTTTAGACATAGTCATAAACGTTTTGTATGCTTTTTTATTAGGTTGGACTTATTTTAAGGAGATATTTTTAGGTGGAGAATTGTTGGGGCCTCAGGATAATGGTTGTGATCCTTTTTTCCTAAGACCTAGGTTCTCTCCTTTGACCTTTGTGCTTCAGGATGCACAATAACTGAACTTTATTGGCTCCTTAACATCATATTTCTCGCCATGGTAGTCTAATCACTAGTAATAGTGTTTGATGAGGTTGGAGTTTGTGTGATGAAAATGAATATTTATATCCATGTCTTATAGACATAGGTTGTCGTAGTCATAGATGTCATGGACGATGTAAGGCCTCTCCCATTTTGGGTTGAACTTTCCCCTAGAATTAGCATTCTGGATGACTCATAATACCACCCTTCTAGTAATTGCATGGTCGGACCTTCTTATTGAATGGTCAAGACGTTCTTGATTGGTAACTATGCATGGTGCAGGGCTTTTTCATGTCATTATTTAAGAGTTTTGAAGCAGTAAATGCAATCTTGAAGATATTTGGTCTCCAGAATATCTTCTTGTTGTAGTATGCAAAGCGAGCGATTTGTATTTCAACAAGTAGGACTACCTCCATCCCATATACTAGGGAGTATGATGTAGCCCGTGTATGTGTTCTGATGAAAGCGTGGTAGGCCCACAAAGCCATAGGAAGATGTTCATTCTAGTTGGCATGAGAGATTATAGTCTTCTTCAGAATCTTGATTAGATTTTTGTCATTAGCTTCTACAGTTTTGTTCTTTTGAGGTCTCTAGGGTGATGTTCAATTATATTTGATCCCCAAAGATCTGAGATGATCCTTGATGGTCTAGGTGGTGAATTTTTTCTGGTTATCTGAAATGATTTTGTGTGGTATCTCTTACTTCTTATGATATTGTTCTTGAAGAAATTGATGACTTATTGGGTTGATGTGTTAGTGATGGACAATGCTTCTACCCACATGATAAATTAATCAATTTCTACTAGGATGAAGTAACTCTGCTTTATGATTTAGGGTTGATCTTGTCAATCATGTCGATACCCGAAGATGAGAATGGCCAAGACATGGCCATGTTGTAAAGTTGATATGTAGGTGAATGGATGTAGTCTCCATGGATTTAGGAGGCCTGACATTTGTAGACAAATTGGTAGAAATCCATTTCCATGGTGTTCCAATAGTACCCTAAGAGATATATCTTGTCGGATAGCATGACTCCAGTCATGTGTGTGTTGCATGACCCTACATGTACCTCCTTCATTAGATTTTCTACCTCTATTTTTTCGGTGCATCTAAGAAGAGTATGACTATTGTGATATAGTTGTTCTACCCTTAGAACATACATCATGACTCATTGTTTGATCTCTAATTGTTCTCCCCGATAGAGGTTCTCAAGAATGACTTTGATTCATAAGTACATCTTGATGACATGAACCAAGCCCTTTCTTCTTCTTTGGGTGCATTGTTGATGACCATGTAGTAAGTTGGTTGAGTAAGTGCCTCAGCTTTGAGAGATAAGGTTTGACCCTCCTGGATGTTGATCCATGAAGCAAGGGTTGCTAGAGCAACAACAAAGACATTATTCACTCCCTTGAAAAAGTGGAAGGAAACTTGCTTGAAGCTTCAAGCTAGAGAAGGCATGTGCCCTTGGTACGGTACCAAATTCAAATGGTGCCTTCTCCAACTATTCTGGACTTGAGAGATAACCAAAAGGGAGTCACCATAGACCTGTAGCCATCATGATACTTTATATATGAAGAGTTGAAGACCTAGAATGCAGGATTCATATTTGGTAACATTATTTGTGGCATTGAATTCCATCCATTTTGCTATAGGTGGATGATCTCCATGGGTGTTATAAAGAACCATGCCTATTTTGGATCCCTTTTGGCTCATGGCTCCATTGAATAACATTGTCCATGTTTCAACATCCGGAGGGATCCTCGTGTCTGGTGGATTGATCATCTCTGTATCTTTGTCAAGGAAATCGTATTCATGAGTGGATTCTTTCAATAGTGGGGATACAGCTAATCGATCTATGAGGGCTTGTGCTTTGACCACCTTCATAGAGAGATCAATAATGTTATATGTTGACAACATCACCTACCATTTAGCACATCATCTGGCCAGAGTTGATGAACGCATAAATAGTAGAGTGGATAATGGTTAGAAATTAGTTGTAGAGGATACATCATTAGGTAGTAGAGCAGCTTCCATGTCATGTGGATCAGAACTAGGTAGTATTTTTCAATTGTAGTGTAGTGATTCTTTGTTCCATTTAACTTCTTAGGCATGTATCAGATAGCATGCTCACTATTAGTTGTTTCTTGACTTATGACTCCACTCATCGATATCTCACATGTAGATAGATGTGGGGTGAGAGGATACCCAGGCACAACCAACCTTAATAGTGGATAATTAGTGAGGTAATCTTTAAGGTTCTAGAGTGCAGACTCACATCGCCCATTCCATCTAGTGTCAAAGTTATTCTTTAATAGTTTAAATATAGGCTCATAGACAGGTGTGAGTTAGGCAATGAAGTGGTTGATGTATTAGAGACACCAAAGAATGAGTTGTATCTCCTTCTCGATAATGGGGGAGGCATTTCTCAACTTTCATGTGGTTTCCCATGATCTACTTTGATCCCTCTCTGAATGATGATATATCCCAATAGGTTACCATATGTAACTCAAAAGGTGCATTTGGAAGGACTCATGCATAGGGAGAACTGTCATAGTCATTGAAATAGTTTCTTGAGGTTGGTCATGTGGTCTTCAGGACTTTCAAGATTTAGAGATCATGATGTACATGTATACCTCCACTTCTTTGTGCATCATGTCATGAAAGAGGGAAACCATTGCCCTTTGATATTCATTTTTAGTGTCCTTGATACCAAAAGGTGTGACTATATAGAAGAACATGCCCCATTTTGTGATGAAGGTGGTCTTTTCTTTATCTTCCTTTGGCATGTTTATATGATTGTAATTGTAGAATCTATCCATGAAACTAAGAAATGAATGGCCATCTACGTTGTCGACGAGTATGTCTATGTGTGGAAGTGGGAATTCTTCTTTTTAAGATGCCTTTTTCATATCGCAGCAGTCCACACACATCCATGCCTTGGTGTCTTTCTTCTGAAATGCAATATGTTTGTGAGCCATGTAGGATAGTTGACTAGCTCTAAGAAACCAGCATTGTATTTCTATTGAACTTCCTCCATGATCTTGAGGCTCTGTTCTAGCCACAACCATCTAACCTTCTGTTTGATGAGCAGTGCACTAGGGATAATGGGTAGTTGATGGACACTAATTGCTTCCTCCTACCCAGTCATAGTGGCATAGATCCATGCAAATACATCAATGTAGTGGTGTAGAAGCTTTATCAGTTAATCTTTGATTTGTTGAGGTAGACGCACCCCAAATTTGTCTTGGTATGGCTTGGGGTGATCTAAGGTTGATTGTCTATGTCTCATCTTCAATATGAGAAGGTTGAGGCTCCTTTTTCATATATTTTAGGATAGTCATGTCTTTGAATTTAGCTTTTTCATTATATTTAGACATGTTCCAGCTATGTGAAGTAGATGACAAACTCTTTGCGAGCATGCTTCTGTTTAGATTATGTTGTATTTTTTGAATTTTGTAACTTTAGGGGGTTTTGTATATTTTGCATTTTTTTAGATTTTTTAGTGATGAGTGGGGGTGTGGTAGAGCATGGAGAAATAGTTACTCTGGGATCTCTACCACATTAGGTTTTTGTTCTCCTATCTACTTTTTTTGGGTGTTAGAGAGGACCAAGACATACGACGTTGTGATCATCCATACACAACATTTGGAGTTCCTCTCCTTTTTGTATGGGATGAATTAGAGTTTTTGGGTCTTCCACGGCCTTGGAATCAAGGATGGTGCGGACACCCCCATCCTTTGATCATGTCATAAGTGTCATTATAGTCATTCCATCTGACACCATAGTCTTTTTATACGACCTCAATGTCTATAATCTTGGCGTCATCTTGACTGGGCCAGTTGGGGCAAACCCACAAGGATTCCAGGAATCTTCTTCATATGGTGCTTCCACCCTTTTTGGTGTTAGGTTGACGATCTTTACCTAGACAACATGCTCATATTAATGATATGTGATTCTTTTACTAGTGTCTAAGTACTCAGGGCTCATCTTAGTGACAGTGGGAGTCTACATCATGTTGATTGCATCCTCATTTGGAGGGATGACTTTGTTCTTAGACAGATGATTGTTCTGGGTGGCGGAAATTCCTTGGTCTTTGTCAGTGATGAGGAGAATCTCCCTAATGTTGGAAGCAATCCTAGGATAGTCCTCATGGTCATTGTCATCGACCTCTTGATGAAGTAAGGCAATTTCATGAGAACGATGGCCTTGGTTGTATCTGAATGGTCTTCACTGATTGACATGGTATAAGGAAAATATGGGTGGGGACCCTTATGCTAAGGGCCAATATCCCACGGATATAGTATCCTAAGTTGATGCTATTGATGCTATCTCCTTTGAGGTTTCTATCTTTGTGTCTTAGATATATGGTTGTTGGTAGTCTATTAAGGTAACCTCTCTAGATTAAGTCCCTCATAGTGGGCCACAATGTTGTGGGATTCCAATATGTCATCCACCTAGTCTAAGGTCATGTGTAGGATGAGACATAAAACCTAAGACACAATCCTTTCTATCTACGAGGGACCTAGAGGATCTATGTGCATCCCTATCATTGGGTTCCCAATACTTAATTTGTATGGATGGATATACATCTCTTATAGTTGTTGTGTGAAGTGTATAGGATCATAGGGTAGGTGATGTCTCCTCCTACATGAGGGCATCCAGCTAATGTTGGTGATGTGAATCATCTCAAAGTGAAGCAGGAGATCTTCTTCTTTGATGCCTTCTATGGTACTAAGATGGTCAGTCAAAATTGTGAGATGGTATGGCATGATCAATACTTTAACTTCTCATGGAGTGATGAGGGAATTATACAGTTTTGATGAATCCACAGCCTCCCTAGAATGAGGTTGAAGGAGGGACTCAACTCCATGATGATGAACCAAGTGATGAATGTTTGGGGTTTGGTTTGTAGCTCAAGTGTAATTTCTTCCGAGTGTCCTTGATTACTCTGTCAAAGTAGTTTGCTTTCTTTGGCATTGATTGGAGGTTAGAAAGATCCTTCCTCATGTTGATTAGTGTCTTTAAAGGACACATGTTGAGGCAAGCACCATTGTCAACAAAGAGCTATATAGGGCATCTTGAGGCTATTGTAAATTGTAGTGATTAACAAGGGCATGTTTAGATTTCCTCCTATTGTATTCTCATCATTTAGAGAACAAGATCAAGTATAGGGTTGTACTTCAACCCAATGGTGGTTGCATGAGCTTCTAACTATACATCTTTAGAGGCATAGGCTCCCTTTAGCATCTTTGTTAATGCATCCTAATGTACTGGTGAGTGATGTATCACTTTTCCCAGTGATACCTCCCCTTCTAGTTCACTGAGGGACTGGATTGTGTCTCAACCTACAAGATTTGTCTCTTTCCAAAGATCATGGATCGGTGGTACCTTTTAGGTATCAATATATGGAATGCATACCTTGTTGGCCCCTTCTTCTGTAATGCTAGTAGAGACTACTATGTAAGTAGTCACCTTCTCTTTACTCTTGTCGAGGGAAATGGTACCTCTGGAAAGGCAAAGCGTTGATCTCCCTTTTTTGTGACATGTGAAGTTGTTATGGTTGTTAACACAACTGTAGGGTGAAAACATTGAGGCATTTCCACCTTTGGGACCCATACCTTATGCACCTTTTTCTTTGAGCTCGCCTTAGGTACATACATCAATTGTGCCTTCTGCCCCTGGTCGGGCCCTAGTATGATGACAGGATGTACTTTCTACCCATGGAGGGCACTTAGTGTGCTAGTCTGCTTCTTGAGGTTAATTAGAATCACCGTCTTCTACTCTCAGACCAAGGTAATGATCTGAGTACTTCAGGACTAGTTTTGACTACTTGCTCTAGTGGAATAATGTGGACCGCGGGGCAAATCCTCAAATTATGAGATCATAGCCACTATGTTGGGGGACAAAGTCACATATTCTAAAGTGACTGTGTGGACCTTCCTATCATATATTAGATCTTTCAAGGTGTGTTTGAGTTCGATGTAGGAATCAATCGTGTGAACCTTTAATCTATGCTAGTCACAAAAGGCATTGGTATGTAGATCTTTGGTAAGGGATTATGTATGTCCCTTATGACTAGAAACTTGATTAGATGATTGATGTCTGGAAATATAGTGTGCAGAGAACTCCTAAGGGTGTAAACTTCCTCTTTCATTTGTAAGGCTCCTTGGATAATGGAGCAGTAGTTACTAGCTTGGCATGAGATGATGTGTGAATTGTTGTTGTAGGAGTGCTAGTGATTGTTTATTGCATTGATGGCAGAAATGACGGTGGGGAGTACCCATAGTAATTGTTTGGCATCCAAGAATACTATGGGGACATGTACTAAGGATGATAATTGGGCAGCATCATGTGAGCATGTTGTGGTTAATGTGTTAGAACATGAGTAGTACATTCCAACGATGTTTGTGTTAGCAAGACCAATATAGTTGATGGTAATCACTTTCCCATACCAGTAGGGATGAGTAGTGCTCACACCATAGAATCTAGAATCTTTGTTTTTGCCCACATTGACTTCTAATTAGTCATCAAGGAGGTCGATGATGGTTCAAAGGTGAGGCATATGTTTTGATAGACCCCTCTCTTGATTGAATTATTGATCGGTACATCTACTTGTATGAGCTCTAGAAAGGTATTGTACATTTCTAAGGATAAGAGGGTAGTGAGAGTTTGCATGGCGTCTCATCACCATGTATAAAGCCTCCTTATCCATAGGTTTGAACTCAAGTCGAGTGGTAATATCCCTTCATCATCTGATGATCACAGAGAAGCTTTTGTCCATATTTTTCTATAGTGATTCCAAGTCTTCCTTGGTCAGTACTTGGTCTAGATTCTAGACATAATGATCAATAAACTTGCCATCCATCTTGGACCATGTGGTGTGGAAATCATTTCTTGATTGTTGTACTAGGATAACACAAAATTACATAAGGTTTGTGTGAAATATCATTTTAGTAATGTATCATCATTATGTAGTGCCACGATATATTTCAATACACCTTTATGTGGGTAATTGAATCCCATTTTCCATAGTACTCATTGAATCCATAGAGTTTTTGGGTCTTCCACGGCCTTGGAATGTGGACACCCCATCCTTTGATCATGTCATAACTGTCATTATAGTCATTTCATCGGACATCATAGTCTTGTTATACGACCTCAATGTATATAATCTTAGCGTCATCTTGACTGGGCCAGTTGGGGAAAACCCAGAAGGATTGTAGACATCTTCTTCATATGGTGTTTCCACCCTTTTTGGTGTTGGGTCGATGATCTTTATCTAAACAACATACTCATATTAATGATGTGTGATTCTTTTACTAGTACTCAGGGCTCATCTTAGTGATAATGGGAGTCTACATCATGTTGATTGCATCCTCATTTGGAGGGATGACTTTGTTCTCAGATGGTTGATTGTTCTGGATGGTCGAAATTCCTTGGTCTTTGTAGTGATGAGGACAATCTCCCTAATGCTGGAAGCAATCCTGATATAGTCCTCATGGTCATTGTCATCGACCTCTTGATGAAGTAAGGCAATGTCACGAGAACGATAGCCTTGGTTGTATCTGAATGGTCTTCACTGATTGCCATGGTATAAGGAAAATATGGGTGGGGACCCTTATGCTAAGAGCCAATATCCCACGGATATAGTATCCTAAGTTGATGTTATTGATGCTATCTCCTTAGAGGTTTCTATCTTTGTGGCTTAGATCTATGGTCGCTGGTAGTCTATTAAGGTAACCTCTCTGGATTAAGTCCCTCGTAGTGGGCCACAATGTTGTGGGCTTCTAATATGTCATCCACCTAGTCTGAGGTCATGTGTAGGATGAGACATAAAACCTAAGACACAATCCTTTCTATCTAGGAGGGACCTAGAGGCTCTATGTGTGTCCCTATCATTGGGTGCCCAATACTTAATTTGTATGGATGGATATACATCTCCCATAGTTGTTGTGTGAAGTGTATAGGATCATAGGGTAGGTGATGTCTCCTCCTACGTGAGGGCATCCAGCTAATGTTGGTGATGTGAATCATCTCAAACTGAAGCAGGAGATTTTCTTCGATGCCTTCTATGGTACCAAGATGGTCAGTCTAAATTGTGAGCATGGCATGGCATGTTCGGTACTTTAATTTCTCATGGAGTGATGAGGGAACTATACAGTTTTGATGAATCCACAGCCTCTCTAGGATGAGGTTGAAGGAAGGACTCAGCTCCATGATGATGAACCAAGTGATGAATGTTTGGGGTTTGATTTTTAGCTCAAGTGTAATTTCTCCCTGAGTGTCCTTGATTACTCTGTCAAAGTAGTTTTCTTTCTTCGTCATTGATTGGAGGTTGGAAAGATCCTTCCTCGTGTTGGTTAGTGTCTTTAAAGGACACATGTTGAGGCAAGCACCATTGTCAACAAAGCACTAGGGCATCTTGAGGCTATTGTACATTGTAGTGATTAACAAGGGCATGTTCGAATTTCCTCCTGTTGAATTATCATCATTTAGAGAACAAGATCAAGTACAGGGTTGTACTCAACCCAATGGTGGTTGCATGAGCTTCTAATTATACATCTTTAGAGACATAGGCTCCCTTTAGCATCTTTGTGAATGCATCTTGATGTACTGGTGAGTGATGTATCACTTTTCCCAGTGATACTTCCCCTTCTAGTTCACTGATGGACTGGATTGTGTCTGAGCCTACAGGATTTGTCTCTTTCAATAGATCATGTATCGGTGGTACCTTTTAGGTATCAATAGATGGAATGCAGACCTTGTTGGCCCCTTCTTTTGTAATGCTAGTAGGGACTGCTATGTAAGTAGTCACCTTCACTTTACCCTTGTTGAGGGAAATGGTACCTCTAGAAAGGCAAAGCGTTGATCTCCCTTTTTTGTGACATGTGAAGTTGTTATGGTTGTTAACACAACTGTAGGGTGAAAACATTGAGGCATTTCCACCTTTAGGACCCATACCTTATGCACCTTTGTCTTTGAGCTTGCCTTAGGTACATACATCAATTGTGCCTTCTGCCCCTGTTCGGGTCCTAGTATGATGACAGGATGTACTTTCTACCCATAGAGGGCACTTAGTGTGCTATTCGACTTCTTGAGGTTGATCGGAATCATCGTCTTCTACTCTCATACCAAGGTAATGATCTGAGTACTTTGGGACTAGTTTTGATTGTTTGCTCTAGTGGAATAATGTGGACCGCAGAGCAAATCCTCAAATTATGAGATCATAGCCACTATGTTGGGGGACAAAGCCACATCTTCTAAAGCGACTGTGTCGACCTTCCTATCATATATGAGATCTTTCAAGGCGTGTTTGAGTTCGATGTAGGAATCAATCGTGTGAACCTTTAATCTGTGCTAGTCACAAAAGGTATTGGTATGTAGATCTTTGGTAAGGAATTATGTATGTCCCTTATGACTGGAAACTTGATTAGATGATTGATCTCTGGAAATATAGTGTGCAGAGAACTCCTAAGGGTGTAAACCTCCTCTTTCATTTGTAAGGCTCCTTGGATAATGGAGAGGTAGTTGCTGGCTTGGCATGAGATGATGTGTGAATTGTTGTTGTAGGAGAGTTAGTGATTGTTTGTTGCATTACTGGCTGAAATGATGGTGAGGAGTACCCATAGTAATTGTTTGGCCTCCATGAATACTATGGGGACATGTACTAAGGATGATAATTGGGCGGCATCATGTGAGCATGTTGTGGTTGATTTGTCAGAACATAAGTAGTCCATTCCAACGATGTTTGTGTTGGCAAGATCAATATAGTTGGTGGTAGTCACTTTGCCATCCCAGTAGGGATCAGTAGTGCTCACACCATAGAATCTGGTATCTTTTTTTTTGCCCACATTGACTTCTAATTAGTCATCGAGGAGGTGGATGATGGTTCAAAGGTGAAGCCTATGTTTTGATAGACCCCTCTCTTGATTGAATTATTGATCGGTACATCTACTTGTATGAGCTCTAGAATGGTATTGTACATTTCTAAGGATAAGAGGGTAGTGAGAGTTTGCATGGTGGCTCATCACCATGTACAAAGCCTCCTTTTTATAGGTTTGAACTCAATTCGAGTGGTAATATCCCTTCATCTTCTGATAAACACAGAGAAGCTTTTGTCCATATTTTTCTATAGTGATTCCAAGTCTTCCTTGGTCGGTACTTGGTCTAGATTCTAGACATAATGATCAATAAACTTGCCATCCATCTTGTACCATGTGGTATGGCAATAATTTCTTGATTGTTGTACTAGGCTAACACAAATTTAGTTAAGGTTCATGCGAAATATCATTTTAGTAATGTGTCATGATTATGTAGTGCCACGATATATTTCAATACGCCTTTATGTGGGTAATTGAATCCCATTTCCCATAGTACTCATGGAATTTTGTCATACTGAAGTTTTCATGAAACCTTTTGTCTAGAATGTGGCAAAAGTCCATGAACAACGTCCCACTGTCATTCTTCCCTTCTAGTGGTTTTATCCTTTGCATGATCTCAAGCAATAGGGGTTCTGTGGAAATGGGTTCCTATGTGACATCTTATTGATGTGTAGCCACCACGAGTATAATTGGTAGTTCGATGGTCGTTGGATCTTCCATGTGTACAGGTGGTGGGAATTCATACCCTCCCTCTACCCTACGGGTTGTACTTAGAGTGGGTGGTGGATACATAGATCGCATGTTGGGGACTGATCCTCAGCCATTCAAATATTGCATTTGAACATTTGTGTTGATGTTTCCCTGTTCATACATTTAACGGTCTTCCAGTGTGGTTGTAGCATCATTTTCTTTCTACTTTCCTTCAGTTTCTCCTTTAGGACTTAAATAGGTCGTTGCTTTTTCCTGAGGTATCAGGACTAACCCAATGTTCATGAATGGCAGACTTTGATAGAGCCCAGGATAAAATGCTTCAAGCTAAGATGAGTGGGAGCCCCACACGTCATATGGAAAGAATGGTGTGAATGACCCAGAGGGAGTAGCTCCTTGTCTGGAGAACCTTGTCTAGTGTCACCCTCCTATTACACTAAGTTTGATGGAGGTGGAATAGGCATGTTGGAAGGCTGATCAAATGGATGTCATTCTTGAGTGCTTGTGGCTCCAGGCGTGGCAACGGCTTCCTTGCATTTATTTACATCTTCCAATTTGTCTTGCTTGTTGTGGATGGCTTCCCCCTTAGAGGTACCATCAAATTTACGGTCTGTACTTCTGCTCCTGGTCATCTAGATGATCATTGGCAAGATCGGGTAAGGTACGGGCTTTTTGTTGTTCAATTTATACCCTAAAATTAGCACTAGCGGGATTCAAAAGTTGGGTGCCACATTATGAGAAAATATGATATGCTTTGGGATTGATCCCTATGCACACATTATGTTAGACAAGAAGTTAAGAGGATTCCTCCCTGGTGAGGAAAGTGTATGCAAAGGAGGCTCTGGGTTTCTTGTGATCTTCTAGTGATTAATGGAACATGTAGTCTTTTATTGTTATATTTTTTTGGTAGTTGTTCCTACCCCAAGCTTGGGATATGTGAGGGAATATACCCACCTTTTATTGAGACACGCTTGTGAATGCCATGGCAGAAAGTAAAAGATGGTGGGTGTATTGTTCCTTTAGAAAAAGCTCCAAAAGAATAATTCAAAGTAAGATGGAAGGTGTTTTGAGTGGTTGATCAAGATCAAGGTGACCCTTACTGAGCCAGTGATTGTACTTCATAACCACATTTCTTTGCCAGGGTGTCCTTATCCAGTGGGGTTATCAAACAGAAATCCTTGGAAGCATCCATGACACATGGTTTCCTCCTAGTTTAAAGGGTTTATCTAGAGAGTTCTTGTGAGAAAAGATTAGCAAGGAGGAAGCCTAGCTTGGCCTCTCCTTATTGTGGTGTTCAACAGAAGATTGTGGCCTAGTTTTAGGTTGTAGTCTGTGACCTTGTTTAGGAAGATGAAGTGTATGAATGGGCCAGTTTTAGGTCACGGTCTAGGACCCAAAAGGATTGAAAGTTTAAGTGGGATTAGTTAAAGGTCATAATACAAGACCATGGTGGGGTGGACCCAGCATTGTGAATGGTGTATTGTATGACGTGGAGCACACCCCTTCCCTATTCACCCAAGTTTGGGAATAGGTTCCCCTTTTTATTTTTTAAATATTATAAAAGAATGTTGAAAAGTTTGATTTTGAGATTGTTAATCATCATAAAATATTTTTGAAATTTCAATTTGAGATTGTTAATCTTTGAAAAACATTTTTTTGAAATTCGAGTTTGAGATTGTTAATCATTAAATAATATTTGAAAAGGATTGTTTAAAAATTGAATTGGATATTGTTAATATTTGAAAACGTTTGTTTGAAATTTGAGTTTGATATTGTTAATCTTTGAAAAGATTGTTTGAGATCTGAGCTTAAGACTATTAATCTTTGAAAAAGATTGTTTGAAATCTACACAAGAAAAGGGTTAGCAACAATATTAATAGTATTTCAACAGGGAAGACAAGTCATATGCACAGGAAGTAGGAATCCCTCCCTTTCTTAGACAATGACTTTAGATCTCCAGTACATCCGCACTCAAGTGTGACCTATATAGAAGTATGGGTCCTTATATTCTCTATGGGCAGATGTCACTCTTTGAGGGGTATCCTAGGTTCAGCGGATAAAGGTACCGCTCCCAATACATTTCGTGACCATGGCAGTCGTAATTATTTGTGAGTGATAGGAGAGTGAGATGTATTCAAGGCCTTTGGATATCCAGCTTTGTATTGCAATGGTACCTTTACTAGAATCCCACATCACTTTTAGGGATCCAAGGTGAGGTTGGCACCCATTCCATGACATGTGGATTTGTAGGAGTGTGAAGTGAATGCTATGGGTTTTAACAATTTCAAAAGCATGCCCATGATTCATGATAGCTACTGAAATGCAGATAAAGAAATTTCATCAACATGTTTTCAGAAAAGATTAGATTTTGTTTCCAAACTACACATGATATTCATCCTTTAAGTTTTTTTTTAAGAAAAGGTATATTTTTCTTTTCTAAATGATGGAAGCAAACACCAAAGCCTAGACTGGAAGAGTGGATGAAACCAGGATCGATAGTGGACAGAGATGTCCAAAATTATATAATATGATAATGATCAGGATATGGACATCCTAAGAAGTTAAAATATAAAAACAAATGGGATAGGTACGACTGGTTGCCTTCATCCATGTGTCTAGTGGGGGAGTATGAGGCTATTCATAGCCAGAAAAAAATGGAAAAAATAAAAAACACAAACCTGAAGATGCTCAATCCTCAAAATAGGATGGTGGAAGTTTGACTCAACTCCACTTGAGTTTACTCCCCATTGGAGCAACTAGTTTGTTTACCAAAAAGAGTATGAAAAAAGAGATATTCAAGGAATAAAGCTCTACCCTTTGTGGTAGTGAAATGTCGCATAAACAAAAAAAGTGTCAGATCTGCCACCACATTTTGTATGAAAAACAATAAAAGAAAGGCAAATCGTGAAATTCACAGGTGTAATTTGAGTTTTTATCCATTTTGGTTTAAAATAACACAAAATAAAGGCAAAGGGAAGGGAATGATTTACATCCCCCGCCCCATTAACCAGTAATAATACATTGTCAAGTTGTGAGAAAACTAAGTGATTCGAGACAATTTTATCAAAGAAAACATGAAAACAATATAAAATTTTGTGATATTTATTATGGGTGGACTTTAGGATCTGAAGATGTTTGTGGCCTTCTTGTCCTTGACCCGAAAGTCCTAACAATTTAGGTATTTGTGGTCTTAATTACTCCAGGACCTCCCAAGGCAAATATCTACCATTTCTGATTAAGACTGATGTGTAGGATGTTAGACGATGACTAGCAGATGTATGCTTAGAAAATTAGATTTGATTTTTCATAAGTAATAAAAAATACAACTATAAGAGCACCAGGGTAGTTATAACATATTACAAATAAGATGTAGCACTAGATCAAGTCAAGTGAAGTAGTTATAGATCATATATAAATAGATAATTCATCCAATAGTTAGGTGCAGCAGTTAGAGCAGTTTTCCATTTTATAAATCTGGCAAAGTAGGTGGTGACAGAGGAAGGATCCTTTGATCATTAGTAACATAGAAAGTAAAGAGAGAGGTAGTGGTCAATTTGTCTTTAGGAGATACAAGCGACCTAGAATACATTGGGTATGGGGGTCTATTTATAGGTAGACTTTAGGGTTTGAGATTCTAGGAAGAACCTTTGAGAAGAGGGGATGGATCACGTTGATGCACCGCATGGGCATGCGGATCAAGGTGATCTACCATGTGGCATGCGACGGATGGTTGCTATTTGTCTAGTGTTACCAGGAGGGGAAAAAGAGAAATCTCGTTTCCCAGTAATGTCAAGAATCTTCTAGAGAAAATTGGTGAAAACTTGCAAAAAAAGATAATTCAATGTTATCCCTAGGTCTTTTCTATAAAAGTAGTTGAACATAGGAAATATTCTATTTCAGACAATTAAGTTGGTCAATTTATCAAAAATAGCCTATTTAAGGGGAAAATGAAAATAACCGCACTTTGATCTAAAAGAAGCTTTCTTTGTAGAAGATCCCAAACTAGATGAAAGTGGGAAAATGGGTGATATAAATAGGTGAAAATATGGAAAATGTGGAAAAGAATGAAAAATTGGAAAATGGGTAGGTTGTGGAATGGATTCCATCATTAATTAAAGGATTGACATTAATTGTGATTTTTTATGAGTGAGAAAAAATGGGGTTTCAATAATCAAGGTATCCAAGAATGTTTCTTGCGTGTATCTCTAGATTCTGACAAAAAGGAATTTGGACTCCTCTCTATCTTGCACAACACCATGGGAGGAACTAGTCTCACCATCATTTAATAAAGGGGAAAATAAGATAGAACCAATTTGATGAGGGAAAGTCTGCCTACAAAGTTCAAAAGACTGCCTCTTCAAGCACCAATTCGCATGATTATGTTTTGGATGAAATATTCATAATGAGAAATGTAAACTCTACCCTTCACCAAAGGAATGCCTAGGTAAAGAAGGAAATCCCTATGAAACCAAGGTGATGACTTATCTCAACATCCTAATGGGGTCGGTCTTTCTCATCATGAAAGAGGATTTTCCATTGTTTCTTTCTCCAAAGGCTTCATAATATAATTATAGACATTGGGTCAAAGTGTCAATGAGTTGTCTACTTAGTCAAAAAATAAGACAATATCATCTACAAAAAAAAGATGAGTGGGATCAATGCATTGCCCTCTAGTAATGAAAGGTTGTAGCCAACCAGGAGAACCCATGAATAGGAAGTTTAAGGCCTCATACATAATGATAAAGGGAGTAGATGACATCAGATAACTCTTCTTGAGACCGTTGCTACCTGGGAAGAAACCCCCTGAAGTTCCATTCATATGAATAGAGAACCAACAATCTTCTATTGCAGTTTATGTGATGCCAATCACAACCAGACTAAACCCAAAAGCTTCCATAATAGCATAAATAAAGGACCAATTAGTACGACCAAAAGTTTTAGATATGTATGCTTTATAAATTATGTTCTTACCTTGTCCCCCAAAATGAAAATGATGATAAAGTTCTTGAGACAGTCAAATAATTATGCTAATATCTCTTCACCTAAATAAAATCATTCTTTTCTAGATTGATAATGTTAGGAAAAATCAAAGACAAATGACTAGATAAAACCTTGGTGACCAAACACATCATAAACATTTTGACACTAAACATGCTGAAATTAGATAGACACTTGGGATTATCCATTTTAGGAATAAGAGAGAGCTTGACACACTTGAGACCACGATGGACATGATCACCCGCAATGTAGTGTTGGACCAAGGAAATCACGTCATCCTCCATAATGTCCCAAGCCACTCAATAAAAAGCTCTTATGAACACATCCGTCCCCGACACGCTCTCAGGATCTAAATCATGGATTGCTCAATAGATCTCCTCATTCAAAGGAATAGAGGAAAGATTGGCATTCATCTTTGAAAATGCTAAATAAGGAATATGTTGGAGAAGAATCTATAAAGAGGAAGAAAGGATAGAGGTTAGATAAGAATAGCATTGTTGCCTCTAGAATCTTCTATGAAACTCCACCAAGGACCCATCATCTAAGGTAATAGAATCCACTTGTGAGACATACCTTCTATACCGGAAATGGGAATGAAAAAACTTGGTATTCTTATCTTGTTTCATGAGTTACAAAATTCCCTAAAGTGTTGTTGTAACATCCCAGGATTTGAGGCGTCATATGAAATGGTCTTACAAGAAATAATGGGACTATCCATATTACCAAGGTGTGCCTCCTTTCAGGGAGCCCATCACTAAAGAAATGTATGGTTAAGTGTGTTCAGCCTAGAGTAGTACTAGGATGGGTGACCAGTCGGGAAATATATCATGGCTTGTGTGTGAGTGATGATAAATTGCACAGTTAAGGCCAGTGGTGGTCCGTGGGGTCAGTCGTCATTCCTCAAACTCTACTAGAGACTTGGGAAGTGGTCCAGGGCATTTGAAATGGTATCAGAGCCATAATAACTCCAGTTGGTGGGGGGCACTTTGGCTTATGGCAAGCCATTATTTAGTCATGTGGTCTAGGCATGTTGAAAAGGGCTATCCTTGGTGATGGATCCCTAGTAGGCGTGATCCGGAGATGGCATTACATGGGCCAATTGGGTATGCACTAAAATGGGGAAATATTATGTGGCCATATAGTTGAGCCTTGACAAGGACATCAAGATTCTAAGTAGGAAAGATTGTAACATCTCAGGATTTGAGGCCTTAGATGAAATGATCTTAAAAGGAATGGTGGGCTACCCATATCACCAAGGATGGGTGACCAGTCGGGAAATTTATCCTGGTTTGTGTGTGAGTGAGGACAAAGCATGTAGTTAAGGACAATGGTGATCTATAAGGATAGCCTTCATTCCTAAAACTTTTCTAGAGCCTTGGTTACAGTCATCAATTAACTCTCACTCTTCCCACCTTCGATCCTCTATAAGCTCCTATTTAGTATATGCCAACTCATATACTCCTCTAGAATCCTCTTAACCATCCCAATTTTTCTTGCACCTCTCTCACTTTTTGTTCACCTGCAAGGGTTTGGGATAATATTTTACCAACAAAGTCCCAATTCTAGGTCAACACAGCTTTCTTCAGCTATTAGTGCTTCTCAAAAACCCTAAAGGGGTTAGCCACACCCTCCTTGATCACTTTTGCGACTCCCATATGTAGCAACTACATCTTCTTGAATGATAACCCATGTCTTCCTCTATGCATGTAGAAGAAAGAGAGAAAGAGGAGAGGAGAGGATAGGGATCAGAGACATGGGTCTTGTCTAGGTGCTCCAAACTGCAAACGAGATCTTCCATCCAAGACGGGTTGAGGAAACTCCAGTCAAGACAAGTCCATTTGAAAGGGTACCCGCTTAAATGTTCACCCAAGTGAATGAGGACCCTAAAAAAGGAATTTTAGGTAGAAAAGCAGAGGAAACAAATAGTTATACTCCCTCATAGAATGAATATTAGGTTGACCCACTACTGCCTTCTCTTCAGGCATCCTAATAGCATTAAAATCTTCTTAGGTCAACCACAATATGGTCGTACTTGCACCATCATTGAGAAGGTCTTCCCATAAGGATCTATGAGTGATATATCTACATCCTGGATAGACAAAAGAAACCCCACATATGTGCCCATGTAGGGTGATATTGGATGAGATATGTTGTTCATTAGAGGCAACGAGGACATGCATGGCCGAAAAGAAACACATGAACTAGATTTGAGAAGAGGGTGCGAAGTTAGAGTATGACCATTTGACACCCAAAACTTCTTGCATCACAATGAGATTATCCAAACTAGAGAAAGGATCCAAGATCACCAATGCCTCGATCAGAAGCTTAGCCAACCTATGAATCCTCTTTCGAGTATGGTTGTTACAAATGCCATGTGTGTTCCGATCGACCATCTTACAAGACATCCATAACTAAAGAACAATGTTCCTATCATGCTTCTACAGTTAAATTCCCTCACCCTCTCCCCCCAGTCCCCCTCATACTCCCCAAAACCTTTGTGAATCAGCATCGTTCGATCCTAACCCCCAAGCACTTCATGGATTCTGCGGGTTAGAGGGGGGGAATGGCATCCGAATCTCTAGAGGGGATGGAAGTCATGTGCATAGGAAACACCTCTGAGATGCTCAAGAGTCGTCTCCAGGATCACCTTTCCCAGAGAGGGTTTGTAGATTTTTCACCTATTGTTGTCAACATAATAACCCAACAAGAGCTCATACCACACACACATCAACGTGATGAAGAATTGGAGGGATCTCCCCTAATAGGTGTTGGGGCAACCAGGAGAATTGGGACACTTGAGGAAGAGGATTGTAGAGGGATACGCATTGAGATCCACAACTCCAGAAGTAGAAGTCATTAACGCATGAGTAGGTGGTTGGGAACCTTCTATATTGGGCAAACCCAGAAGACAAGAAGAACCAAGCCCATCCATACTCTAAAATCTATTGTGAGGAAGCTTTAAGTCAGACCGTCTTTTGTCCACATCCCACCTAGAGATAGCTTCCATTAGGTAAGGCATCTGTTGAGAGTGGCTCTCCTTAGAGTCTACCACAACCAAATTCTTTTGAGGAACCTCCTCTCCTAAAAGAAACCATTGATGTAGATCCAACTGTGAATCCCAAAATGTAACTCAAAAGACTGGAACTTGAAACTTGTGGTCTTCAACCTAAAGAGAAGCCATTTTAGTTATGTCCTCCCCATGTGTTTCCGCAAGGATGGGGAGCTCCTTATAGTCTAGGGATGAACTCCTTCAAGTAGATCTACCAAGAAAAAGGCTAAGCGGAGCCATGATCTGATGAATGGCTTCATCTAAGCGATACGAAGGGGCAGATCCCCCAATTTGAGCCACCATTTGTCTTGTTGGATGGCTCATGTTGAAGAGGACCATCTGGAAGTGGATCTCTAAGCCACCCTAGGATGTGGAGAGGGAAGAGGCTGCCATAGTTGCTTCCTCTAAGGTGTTAAAACTTGCCAGAACCTTGAAGTGGGTATAACATTGTACCAGGTCAGCATGCAGCCAAGACCACTTGATGTCGCTCTCCACCACACCCCAAGAGCTATTTCCTGCCCAGTCCTTTTCACTTGAAAAATGATTTGTATCGCCTCATTCGTACCTACTTTCATACCTTATCACCACTACGATCTTTCCACAAACTTGGAACCGATCTAAAATCTGCACTCTGGGAGAGAGAAAAGTGGAGCAAAATTCAAAAAAGAGAAAAAAGAATAAAGAAAAAATTATTTTGCTTATAACATCCAATCCGTAATGAAGCTTTTGATGAAATAAAAATCGTTAAATTTCTTATAAACATACATTCCAACAAAACTAATGTTGACATATTTCTAAGAAAATTAATACAAAACATACAAATGAGTATTAGATATTGTGGGTAGTACTAATTTTCTTGGTAACTATTGCATGCCATGGTATTGGAAGCATTTTTGTTATAATTGTATTTTATAATATGTACTAAAATGAGTAGTATATTATATTTTTTGAGCAGTACACTAACTCAAAAAAAGAGTATTGCATGTAGTTCTTTTGGAAATAATACTCATTTTTATAGTAAATAAGGGAAATGAGTACTATACCAAAAGAATGAAATGTAATATTCAATTTTTAGTTAGTAAATTATCCAAAAAATGAGTATTCTCCCCAGAATTATAATGTTGTACTCATTTTAATACTTGTTTTAAATATAATGATACTAAACTACGTATTATACTAAAAAGATGGCATGCAATACTCATTTTTAAGTTAGTGTATTACTTAGAAAATGAGTACGATCCCAAATGCAATACTCATTTTTGAATTAGTGTGCTACTTGAGTATCATCCCAATATACAATACTCATTTTTATATTTTCTATTTTTTTTCAAAAATAAGTTGATAGTAATTTTGTTTGAAAGTATTTCTTATAAATATCGTAATGGTTGTATGACATTAAAAATTCATTAGGCATTGAAAGTTATACAAATAAATTTATCTTCTTTTTTTTTCTCTTTTCAATACTTTTTGTTTGTATGCCAATAGTGGAGCACGGGTACAAATGAAGTAATGAAAACAGATGTGGGTATCACTAATCTTTCATTTCCATCTTCCCCTTTTCCGTAACTTGTCCTGCCGTTACCACTCAAACTTATATCAGAACCTTGCGATGATTTCATTGGACTCGACCTTATGGACTTTTGTGGTTTCATTTTGTCACCCTCCTTTCTTGATTTCCTATTATTTTTACTTTCTTCTTTATTTGTCTTTTCTCGTACTGCCTGACAGGTAGCCCATGACGATAACTTCTCCTTCCTTTGTGCTTTTGTCCTTCTTGCCTGGACTGTGAAAGTGGGTATTTGACTTTGCTAGTCTGTGTTCTGGTTTGGAGTGGAACACCACCGTTCTTTTCGCAACCCCTAGCCATATAACTCATCACTGACTGTTTTCCTGAGCTTTCTCGGAGAGGCTCTGAACTATAGCCCCGTGAACGTTGTGGTTCATCTTCATCATCATGGGTACTATTGTCTTTTTTTACGTGCCCAGATGTCCACAAATGAAGCAGAAATTTCCCAATCTGTCATATTTTAATTCTAGGTCGTTGGGAGATACGTGTTTATATCTAATCATCTGAATTCTTTTGATCGGTTTTGTAACATCAATATTATCCGTACACTTCCCAGCCCAGTTCGTCTCTATCGTTTTGGAGGACATCCCTAATACGGTTAGCAACAGATAAGATGGATGTTACCGTCCGGTAAACTAGAGGCTAGCCATGAATTCGAACCAAGAAAGGGCTCCGGGTGAACTCATTTTTTTTCTAGTTCGTCTTTTTCATCTCAGCATCAGTAGCTTATTACAAAAATTCCATTGACCTACTTCTAGAACTTTATGTTTGTCTTTCCAATGCAAAAATTGGATAATGAATATCATGGGATCTGTTGGTTTGAAAAGCACTAATTTTCAGTGGTGGAGTCAAAACTCTTAAGTGGGTGGGGTACAAACTATATCATGTATTTTTCTTAATATGCAGTTCCTTGACATTAGAAACGTAATAATAATGCAAAGTAATGAATAATTGCCATAAAATTTATGAACAATATCAAAAGCTTAGAAAATGTCAACATAGTTTATTCAAATTTATGTTGATATATAAACTAATAATGTATATATTCTCCACAAACATCATCGGGTGCTTGTTAATCATTATTCTGCAAATATGTTATACAAGTTTTAATATTGAAAATGTTCTGAAAACACAATAGAAGACAATAAAGAAATAAAATTTGATAATAGACAAAGCTATCATATCTGATCTGAAATGATCCCACAATCATAGATATTTGTATGTGGAAGTATTTACACATGGATAGCTATTAGAAACATTTAAGTGTGCATTTGCTGTCACTGATGATTTGTAGCCAGCATGAGGTTCTAGTAAAGTTATACTTATATTACAATAGAGGTGGTGCTTCATATTATGCTGATGTGTAGCAAGGTGTAAACTAAACAGCATCCGGAACAGCAACTCGTCACAGCAGATTTGGGGCGAGTACAACACTCACCCACGCAGCTGCCAAGCCGGTGATTAATACCGTGAAATACACAAATATAAACATCCAAATGCTTCCCGTGTACTAGATGTCGTGTCGGGTTTGTTCTGATTAATGCTCATTGACAAAACAAAAAGGACGACCACCATTCATTTTTATTAAAGTATGCCTAGGGACAGTGGCGAAGCCACATGTGGGCACGGGTAGGGCACATCCGGACAGGCCCTATCCGTTCCACTAAAAATTGACAAATCGTTATACACAAAAGTCATATCAGATGTGAAAATATGAGCAGTGCCCTACCGGTTTCCGTCATTTTTGGAGGAAACAGGCTTTTATCCCTCTTCAAATTGCGACTCTGTGGTCCGATAAAAGTTCGAGCAATGCCCCCCACCCACACAACCACCGTTGTTTTCTTTTACTAATACCCTCCCATTAGCCGCATACTCGCAAGATATCTTCGTTTTCTACGTAGACGAGTCCGCTGCCATCAGCGCCACTCCCAACCCCGAACGATTAGCAACAAACTGCTGAATGCATTTATTATGGTTTTGGCCTACAGCTGTGAGGAATCCTATCCGATATACTTTTGTCAGGTTGACTAATATACTAATACACATGCGATAAATCCATATGCCCCCTTCGCTTCTCCCATTGCAGTGGGATACATTAGTGCTCTCCTTCCAGTTAAGTGAAAATCAATAAAATGCTAATATGTTGATGCGTCTTGAAGAATGGACCGCTTATTGGAATATTTCTTCCAATTTAATGCTTCACAATTTGGAACGTATGCAGTCTTAGACTGTACTTGCCATACATGATGTGTTCCTTTATAGAAAAAGCCACTATTTTATATGTTCAGAAATTTCTAGTATGATCAGCTATGGGCAAATAAGGAAGAAAAGACGTGACTTTTGTGACGATCTGATTACAGTTACAAGGATTAAGCATTATATTGTAGCACTAATTATTGTCTTTTGAATGTTTGAAATGGATCGCATACTGGACAGATGGAGTAAGCTTCTTAGTGTACACATATTTTATCAATAAACAAATCTCATAGGCGGCCGTGCGTTATTGGCACTATACATTACAGCTTTGGCTAGTAGCACATACAAGAAAAATTGTAAGAGAATCATGCCTAACGACATCGTAAAATTGTTGAGGTAATTCAATTTATAATATTTTTTCCATATTACTAAGTATGTATTGTATCATTTTCACATTTTAAAGTTTCGAAAAGGAATGTTCATTTTTTGTTTGAATCAATTATACATTCTTATTTGTATATGTACAAAAGATTTTATGTTTGAACCATGATTTTATATGGTGCCCACCCTAGAAAAAAATTCTGGCTTCGCCACTGCCTAGGGGGCAGAACTAGTAAGATGATTTGCTCTTTGTTGTTCATTTCGCAGAAAATCTATGTATATATTATGTGATACGCTACTAGGAATGCAACCGGGGTGTCTAAGCGTGCTGCTAGCGCCAGATTTATGTGTTCTTATTTATCATGTGCTCATAAAAATTCTTGACAGCCCTGTCCGCCCACCCACCCTCTCATCTAGCTACACATCCCAACGTGAACAACAATATTTATTTAAAAAATAGTAATAGGGAAGTAGGAAAAAGAAGAGAGAGAAAATTATATTTCTTATAACTTTCAATCTTTAAGAATTATTTGATGAAATTAAAAAAAATAGATTCTTTGGGAAAAAATATTTTTCAATAAGAGTAATATCAATATACTTTACAGAAAGAATAATATGAGAGAAATATAACATTCATATTTTGGGATACAATGCTCTAATATTTTAGGGATACAATGTATTTATTTTAGGGTATATCGGCAACTAAAGATTTATATTGTATCCCAAAAATGGAATGTACTTCAAAATAAGAATATTGTACCCCTTTTATTTATCTACTTGAGTACAGTACCAAGATTTTGGGATATAGTACCTATGTTTTGGGATACACTACTTTATTTTGGGTACAATATTAATATTATGCCCGTTTTGAGATACAATATCCACATTTTGTGTACATTACTTTTTTTTACTTCCCTCCTCTCTTTTTATACTTTTCATATTATTTTTTTCTCCAAAGTATGTCAACATTGGTCTTTTTTTGAATTATTTTGTGATGAATCTAATACTTTTTATTTCAACAAAAAGTCATTAACGATATAAAGTTATGAGCAAAATATTTCCTCTATCTTTTTATAGTGTGTTTGCTTTTTCCCAACAAGCGGGTAGGTGTGGGTGGGTGTGGGTAGCTTAAATCCTTCATTCAGGTCAAAAATATCCTCTTCCTCCTTCATTATGGTCTGTCTCACAAACCTGTAAACCAGATTTGTTACCATTTTGTGAGGACTTCGATCATGAGCAACTAGTCCAACCTTGAACCTATAAGTGAGGGAGCAAAAAGGTAGAGAGAGGGAAGACAGACACCGCCACCAAATCCCTAGAATGTTGAGAGTGTGTAGGATAGGACATGGAATGCAAGATTCTTAACCCAAACACTTGTATTGATTTGAAAATTGAAGGATATAATATAGTTTGATGCATCAATTAGGTCCAAGACTCCATATGACTAGGGTATAATAATGCATTGCCATGCAAATGTTACATTCATGCATAAGAAGACGTGACTAAACATAGCAATTAGGGGAAACATGTGGTGATATGTGTTATGGAGGACATATAAATTACTAATTTTGAATTTACTTAAGCATTATTCAATAATAAAGTGCAAGATTAGCATAATAGTGCATGGTACATCATTAGTATGCCCAAAAAGTCACATGTGTGCATCACATTAACACAAGATCAGGAAAGGTGCTTACGGTCATCATTAGGCTCAAAGAGGAGCCAAGTTACCGATTTGAGGATTGAGGGTATAGTGAGCATCAAAGATCCCAATTTTATCATAAATATAAATTAGACATGTTCAAAGCAGGATCTATGGAAAAAAAGAATGATGGTGCGCAATAAGGAGAAAGGGGAGAAGAGTGGGCAGGTGATTTTGTGTCATCAGACACCATCCCAAGGACCTTGTAAGTATTGGATAAGGGTGATAACGATCTACATGTTAATGAATCTAGTCATTTATTGACCCTCCCTAAACATTCAAATAATTGGACGGAGGCATCCATGGGTGATAACTATCTCTTGATACAATGAAAATCAGTTACTCTAATAGAGGGGAAGTTGGTGTAACCAAAGGCAGAATCAACTGAGAAAGATAGTAAGTGGAGAAATATTTGATAGGGTATTTTTGAATTTCAAACCTTATTTATCAACTCTTATGAACTATTTGCAATGGATATGAAGTCCTATTGGTTCCCTAGAGGTTATGAATCATGGTGAAGGGATGTTCTTGATTTGCTTCTCTAATGTCTCTGATCTAAAGTTTGCATTATTAAGGATTTGGTTTGTCAAGAATAGGCCTATGGTGCTTCACTAGGGAAATAATAGTGTTAAATGTAAACAAAATGAATCTCTTGTATGGGTACTAGTCTATCATTTTCCTATGGAGCTTTGGGAAGCTCATATGTTTAAGAAAATTAGCTCTTTTCTTGGAAATTCTTATGCATTGATGAACCCACTAGGCCATGTTCTAGAATGGAATATGCTCATCTTAAAGTTCTTTTCAATTTGATTCGAATTTCCCTAAACCAATATTGCTCACAAGTGATGAAGGTGAACAGAATATAGTGTTTTTTGTATTAAGGGATCCCTTACAAATTTTAGTTATGTGTTCACTTTGGATATGAAGAAAAGCTTTGAAAACTTGAAGATTTAGTGGAGCATAAACGGAAGCAGGTCTGAAGAGTTAAACATGTTGAAGTTTCTAAATAGGTTGTATATAAGTCTCTGATATCAGAAGATATTGAAGGGGTTATTGAGTTGAATAGTGTAGGAGGTTCTCATATTTCTAAGATGGTTTACCAATTTAGAAGGATGGGGAAAAATTATCCCAACTATGCATGTTCTTGTATTTTCACAAGCCTTACCTTTTCTAGTTCTAAGACCGTTGTAGATGATGAGGGATTTCAGGAGGTCAGAAGGAAAAATGGATCTCGACTACAAATTTCTACAAAAGTGAATATTGGGAATCTTTTATAGGGTGACAGATTCTATTTTTTTTTTAACGCTTAATAAGTTTTTTGGTTTATAGATTATAAATTAGGAAGCTAGTATTGAAGATTACAGCCCAATAGCCCAAGGTGTTAAATGATTCCATATATGCATATCTCTCCTTAGAACGTCTAGGGTATCACAATAAAATAAATGGTGTTCCAGAGGAGTTGAGACGTTCAAGAAGTGATATTCAATTGGGTTTCTAATAATCATGATTCTCGTGTGTTGGGAGAGTTAATTTTCTATTATGAGGCTTCAAGAATCAGATCAATTTATATATACAAGAGTTGAACTTGATGATCTCAACTTTTCTCTTACTGTTGTTTATGGCCATAAATTGGGATGTATAAAGGATAAAATTATGGATTGACATTGAAGATATTAATGGTATTAGTACTCTATTGTTGGTTATCGTGGCGACTTTAACCTTTTTAGAATGGGTTTTTGAAAAAGTTGGAAAACAACCACCTTCTAAGAAGTATTTTGAGGATTTTAATCATTGTGTGTTGAATTGTGGGTTGCTTAAAGTTGAAAGCAGTGTTCCTTTTATTTGGAACAATCACCAAGATGGTAAAGATTTATTACATCTAAGATGGATGAGGTTTTGTATAATGTTAATTTCTTATGTATTGTTATTGAATTTCGTGATTAAGTCAATTCTAACACTATAAATGATCATAGGTGTATCACATTAAAGATCAATAAACCTAGAATTGCTAAATCTCTCTTTAGATTCATCACTAAAGCTATACGTTAAGTTTAGCAAGTGTGAGTTCTGGCTGCCGGAGGTATCTTTTCTTGGACATGTGATATCTGCCTCGGGAATTCGTGTTGACCCTGCAAAGGTGGAATCTGTTCTACAGTGGGAACAACCGAAGACACCGACGGAGATTAGATGTTTCTTGGGATTAACTGGTTACTATCGAAGGTTTATTAAGAATTTCAGTTCTATAGCCTTACCTCTGACCAAGTTAACCCGGAAAGATGTTCCTTTTGCCTGGAGTGATAAGTGTCAACAGTCTTTTCAACTGTTGAAGGAGAGGTTGACAAGTGCACCTGTGCTTGTGCTACCTGAGCAAGGAAAAGGATATGTAGTCTTCTGTGATGCCTCCAAGAATGGACTTGGATGTGTGTTGATGCAGGATAATCAAGTGATTTCTTTTGCTTTCCCGACAGCTTAAGCAACACGAGGAAAATTATCCAACACACGATCTGGAGTTAGTTGTTGTGGTTCATGCCTTGAAGATCTGGAGACATTATCTCTATGAAGAAACCTTCCAGATTTTCACAGACCACAAGAACCTTAAGTATATCTTCTCTCAGCATGAGCTTAACATGAGGCAACGTTGTTGGATGGAGTTAATCAAGGACTATGATTGTACAATTGATTACCATCCGGGCAAGGCCAATGTGATTGCAGATGCCTTGAGTAGGAAATCAGCAACACCAACCATGGATAGAGCACAACTAAGTTCCTTAGTATGCTCTAGGAGAGAGATGCTTATCTCTTTAAGGCAAGACAATGTGCAGTTGAAGGTGTCATTGTTAGCTGGTTTGTTAGCTGAGATGCAGATTAAACCTACTCTACGAGAACAGATAAAGGAGGCACAACAAGTTGATGTTGCAGTTCAACAGATTAGATCTGAGTATGGTGAAAAGAAGCGAGATGGTTTTCATGAGTCAGATGACTAAGTGGCATGCTATCATGGGAGGATGATAGTACCAGATGAAGATAACCTGAGGAAGTTAGTTCTAGAGGAAGCTCATTCTTCGATGTATGTTATGCATCCAGGGAGCACCAAAATGTATCGAAACTTGAAAGATATGTATTGGTGGCCTGGAATGAAGAAGGATGTAGCTGAGTTTGTTCTGAGGTGTCCTGTGTGTCAGTAGGTCAAGGCTGAGCACCAGAAACCTGCAGGAACAATGCAACCTTTACCCATACCACAGTGGAAGTGGGACCATGTGACCATGGACTTTGTTGTTGGCCTACCCAGGACAAGAAAAGGACATGATTCCATTTGGGTAGTTGTTGATAGGTTGACAAAGACAGCACATTTCCTACCTGTTAAAACAACCTATTCTGCTGAAAGGTTATCCCAGTTATATGTTCAAGAGATAGTGTGTTTGCACGGAGTTCCTGTCACAATAGTTTCTGATAGGGGTCCCCAGTTTACAAGTCACTTTTGGGAGCAATTACACAGAGCTTTAGGCACCAAGTTAAGGTTTAGTACAGCCTTTCATCCACAGACTGGTGGACAGTCAGAAAGGACTATACAGACCTTAGAAGACTTGTTGAGAGCATGTGTCCTCCAGTTTATCAGGAGTTGGGATCTACATCTGAACTTAATAGAGTTTGCCTATAACAATAGCTATCAACATAGTATTGATATGGCACCCTATGAAGCTTTGTATGGTAGACGTTGTAGATCACCCTGGTGTTTGTATGAGACTGGTGAGCACCAGTTGTTAGGTCTTGATCGTGTGCAGCAAACTACAGAGAAGATTAAAGTTATACAGCAACAGCTTAAGACTGCACAGGATAGGCAGAAGTCATATGCAGATAAACATGGTAGACCCCTAGAGTTCCAAGTTGGAGATAGAGTGTATCTTAAGGTCTCACCTTGGAAAGGAGTCCTTCGTTTTGGAAGAAAAGGAAAGTTAGCTCCTAGATTTATGGCACCTTATCCAGTTGTTGAAAGAGTTGGAAAGGTGGCCTATAGACTAGAGTTACCTCAGAAGTTGCAGAAGTTACACCCTGTGTTTCACATTTCCATGCTGAGGAAATGTCACCCAGACACCGAGTCAGTTCTACAACCTATGGAAGTAGAATTGAATGAAGATATAACATATGAGGAGGGACCAGTGTCTATCCTAGATAAGAGAACTAAAAAATTAAAGAAGAAAGATATAAGTCTTGTAAAAGTCCTCTGGAACCATCGTGGTGTTGAAGAAGCCACTTGGGAACTAGAGGATAAGATGAGAAGGAAATACCCTGCTCTTTTCTCTTAATACGTTTTATCGATTTCAGGGACGAAATCCTTGTGAAGGGGTGGATAATTTGTAACATCCCTGACCTGGGTTATAACCTAACCCTGGAAGTTTTGCCTAAATATGTAATTAAACACCTGTGATGACTCCTTGGCATGTAATTAAGTTCCTCAGGAACATTTACTTTCAATTTTGCTCCTTTATATATAAAGTTGTAGCATTATTTTGTAATGTAGGGACCTATGTGCAAATTACTCAGTTTAAGGGTTTAACTTGCAAATTCACAGGTTAAGATGTACCTCTGATGTTGATACATCATGAGGATGTTTATGATGAAGTTTGAGGGATTTCCCAAGCTTGAGCACCAAGGTGCAGCTGTGGAAGCAATTCCTATGCTTGAAAACCCTAATTTGGAGTAAAGTGCAATTTACCCAAATTGAGGGGTGCAACTTGTAATTTTCACCTTATAGAACATCTTTTATAACTCTTGTCATCATTTAAAAGTAGAAATGATGAAATGGATACATCAATGAATAACCAGATAAGAAAAGTGATCGTTGTGGTAAAAATCACCTAATATGGGTATGGAGACCTATCATGTATGTACCCTAGTTGAAAGGTGGCTTTCTTTACCCTTAGATCTTGAGATTTCTTGAGCCTTGCATAAGTTTAGATGAGTTTGGACGTGCCTTGAGCAAGGAGGGACTTAGATGAGAAATAAGGAAAAACATATGTCCTTATGGTGAAAATTCACCAAAGTATATATATAACTTTCCTCACTTAGCAAAGAAACGATCCTCTCCCTTTCATTTCTTTTCCCCTTGTTCAAAACCGGCTAAGG
This sequence comes from Alisma plantago-aquatica, assembly GCA_963693085.1. Classification (NCBI taxonomy): domain Eukaryota; kingdom Viridiplantae; phylum Streptophyta; class Magnoliopsida; order Alismatales; family Alismataceae; genus Alisma; species Alisma plantago-aquatica. The sequence goes on along the minus strand of OY856410.1, from coordinate 725,016,173 downwards.
CAAGCTCTGGAGATCAGTGGGGCGACCAACCTATTCTAGGTAAGAGAACACCACCTTCTAGCTCGAATTCATGGAGGAATTCATCTTTTAAGGTTGGTTTTGTGGATAGCTTACTTAGTCTTCTTGTTCTAGCCGACCAATCCTACCTTTTCTTGGAGAAATCACCTCTGGCCGAGTTTTGAATCTCAAGGATGTCATTAAAGCTTGGAGCTTGAAAGCTTGGATCTCTAGGAACAACCTTTAGGCGGGTTTTATAACTCTAAACTCTTTGCTTTATATGCATACTTTGTTCTTGCAATTTAGCATGTTAGTTCTTCTTCTACCTCCCTTCTTCCTTGCACTTTTGCAAGAAAAATGGTGGAAGAACCGACCTTGACAGAGGTTGAAGATGAGGGGCGTGAATCCCTATGTTACTTTATCAAATGACCTTGGACCCTTTTGGTCCAAACGCTTGCAAACCGTTCGGGGTCAAACGGTTTCAAACCGTTTGCTCTCAAACGGTCTTGCAAGACCGTTTGGATTGAAACACACTCAAGACCATTTGATAGGGTTGACCAAGGAACGACCGTTTAAGGGTATGTTGGTAATATATTGAATTTCATTCCTGCAAAGAATCAAAGTTTAATTCTTAACCAATTGAGAGTTGAAGGCACTTCAACATCCAAACCCTAATTGGATTAAAATTGTTGTTTTAAGCATAGATCTTGTTGAGTTTTGGGTTGAAGGACCCAAACGGTCTCAAGACCATTTGGGGGTTCCTCCAAATGGTCTCAAGACCGTTTGGGCTCAACCCAAGACCGTTTGAAGGTCTAGGGTTGAGATAATCTAATGGTTTGAAGGTCCAATTGTAATAAGTTGATGAATTGATAAAAATGCTAATTTTAGACCTAATTGGAGTTCAACCCTAATAAAACCGACTTGGTTTTGGTCAAACTTTGGGAAAACGGTCTCAAGACCGTTTGGAGGTCATCCAAACAATCTCAAGACCGTTTGGGCCATGTTTGAGCCCAATTGGAGGTCAATTGATAGGTTCAACCTTGAATTGATTCACATTGTTGAATATTGATGACCATCCGATTTGAAACCCTAATTGAGTTTGACTTAACCCTAATTGGCTTTCAATTAAGGGTTTATTTGATGTCCAATTGATTGAGGATCATCCTAATTGACTCAATTTATAAGTGGTTAGCTTGGCTTTGGCCAATTGAGGGCTTCAACATACATATCCATGGCCAATTGTAACTTTTGAACCACTTTGGAGGTCCAAACGGTTTGAGCCCATTTGGACCAAACGGTCTCAAGACCGTTTGGATCCAAATGGTCTCAAGACCGTTTGAGGGCAAACGGTCTCAAGACCGTTTGGGGCCAAATGGTCTCAAGATCATTTGGGGCCAAACGGTCTCAAGACTGTTTGGGCTCAAACGATCTCAGGGTCGTTTGGACCAATCGATCTCAAGATAGGATGATCAAACGATTTCAAACCGCATGAGCTTCAAAAGGTTTGAAAGTCAAAACGGTCAACGCACCCAAACGGTCTCAAGACCATTTGGTGGTTGAAGGTTGAAACTGTTTGAAGGTTTTCAATGTGATTTGTACTTAATCAAATGATGATGTAATTGGTTCAATGGTGATCAAATCTAAACCCTAATGGTAACCTAGGTCATTAAGGGACTAAGTGATTAATGAGTTGACCCATGATGGTGATCATGTGGTAATTTACCAAAATACCCTTGAGGGGTTTATTTGATTAATACCTTGTTCTAATCAAACCTTAATCACATGATAGTAATGCTTTGGCTTATATTAGTCTATGAGGATTTAACCCAACCTGGTCTAGAGTGGTGTTATCACCATTTACTAGTAAGAGGAGAGAGAAAGTACCCTTTCTGGTGGAAACTCCAGTAAGATACCTTCAATACACATGAATGTGCATGAGTAGGGTATGATCCACCTATGTGAGATCATGGAAACCCTAATTATGATGTCTAGTGAATCTTAATCTTATTTAAGAGCTAGAATGATGATGTTTCTCATACATGATGATGTAAGGAGTACAATTCACCATGGGATGAATAGTAAACACTAATTCTAGGGTAATGACATGTAATATGAATAAGTAAACCCTGAACGATGAAAATTGGGGAAACTTGATTCTTCTAAGAGTTTGAAGGTATAACCTCTAGAATTAATTTGATACTGTTATCAGTTGAACTAACCATGCAGGTTGTCATGAGATGATGATCATATCCAGGTATGGATTATGATATTATATTCATTGAAAGCATGTCTTAGCTTTATGAATAAGTGAAATATCCTGATGCACTGTTAGTGACATCTAATGAGATTTATGGGCTGTGAGAGCCATAAATACCATCAAGGTCATGCTTTAAGAGATGACTTGTGATGAATGTATTGAGAAATGATGTTTGATAAGAGTTAGGCTTGTTACATTTAGTATTCTCATTTTATAGTTGTTATGCTAATGTTATTGTTTGAAGAACAATGTTTGATGTTAAGAGAATACTGAATGCACCTAACTAATCAAGTGTAATGTAGAGCCCTGATCATAGATCCATCATTGTCAGAGACCAAATGATGGTGAAATAGGTTTTCCCAAGGGAACTCCTGGATCACATACTCTTGAGTATGTGGGGGAAATGGATGCGTAAATCCTTACATCCTAGTGTAGGAATTGATATCGTCAATCCTTCACTACAGAACCAAATGGTGAGATGTATCACAAATCTCCCAAAGGAAACACAAACACCGCATCGGTGAGAGATAAACAAGAAATCTTCCGATGATGAAGAGAGTACAGAACGCCACTGTAACTCTAAAAATAGCGAAGTACCAAATTACCCTATTAAGCTATAACAGCAGACATCCTGCAAGATGTCCTGTAAACAATCCTCTAACTGACTGAGGAAGGTGAGGTCTTAAGAATCCGGCTCTTTTAATGACCTATGTATGATACTGATGTGACTTCTTAGCGATCAGTTGGAGTATGAGTGGTATGCCTCATATCCACAGGGCATAATAATGTTTGAAAAACATAATCAACAGCGTAGAATATCTGTTAGAGTTAACTACGGGATCCTTGATTGATGTTACACTGAATAGTGCATATGTTCTTCATATTTTATAGATGTAGAACTCTTGCTTATTACCCTAAACTGTTGTTGAATACTTTGAAAGCTTTTACTACTTAAGTTATTCTTTGCTTGCTTATAAAGCTTCTAGTAGAGAGTTATAACTCTCGCTGGAACAATTATTTAACAATTGTCTCACCCCGTAGACTTCAACTTTTTAGGTGGTCGTCGAAAACGGAGGAACAAGAATACAGGTGACCAATCCCAGCAGCAGCAGCACCAGGAGCAGCACTAAATCTCAGGTCGAGATTCAAACTGCTATATGGTGTTGTTAGAGTCAGTCCTATGTGTCCTCTGTACTCTCAGGTCTTGGAGTCCTTTGGTTATGAGTTCTTGAGATTTTGTATCATGATGTGTATAATTACTCAAGAAGTAATTTGATAGAGTTGTAAACAGTTTAAATCCTTTTTCTATGGAAAAGGTTTGTGGTTTCAAGCTCTTATCTCGAAAAGTTTTAATTTCCCGTGATTTTTGTCTTCCGATGTTTACCGATTGCTTCCGCTAAAGTTTAAATCGTGATTATATCGTGGTTTGGAGATCGGAGCCCACAACTAAGTGGTATCAGAGCTCTAGGTTCGCTGAGTCTACAGAGGCATAGGACTTAGGAAGTCGAGTCTATCTTTAGTATTCCTCCCTTATCTAATAGAATCTTCTGCTCCTCAGGAGAAGAAGATACATAAGAATGTATGAGCCACATGAGGAGCACGTGGCAGAAAGTAGCGTAGCTGCACCACAAGGTGGTGCAAGGGTTCCAGAATTAGAACAGCCTGTACCTGAGCCACTCAGGGAGCAACCTCAGTTCGACCCAACCGACATGGGTAACCCAGCAGTTCAGACGATGTTCGGGCAGTTTATGATTGCCATGACACACATAACTGACAGGATGCCTATGCTTGCACCCAGGGCACCTGTCCAGACAGAAGGTTAAGGTATCGGAAAGACGTTCGAGCGACTACGTCGTGTCGGAGCTACCAAGTACTTTGGGACTGCCGACCCCACAGATGCTGATCTGTGGTTGACAGAGTTGGAGAAGGCTTTCAGGATTCTCAATATCCCTGAAGCTGAGAAGGTCAGACGTGCAGTCTATCTTCTCAAAGGAAGCGCTGGTCATTGGTGGACAATGGAAGAGCAGAAGAGACCTGGAATGGAGATCTCGTGGGAAGACTTTCGGCGGGAATTTTTTCATAGATATTTCCCAAAGACCTTCCTAGATGAGAAGATCTCTCAGTTTGAGAGACTGAGGCAGGGCATTATGAACATTAGCGAGTATGAAGCTAAGTTCATGGAGTTGTTGCGGTTTTGTCCGCACATGGCTGCCACATAAGAAGAAAACATCAGGAGATTCGAGAGGGGTTTGAATGCTGACATGACTACTCCTGTGTTTGCCTTAGAAAACTGAGAGAGATTCTCTACCTTCGTTGAGTCAGTCTGAAGGATAGAGATCTGTGGTTGAGAAGAGGCAAACTCAGAAAAGATATCCACAGTTCTAGGGTTCTTCATCTAAGGACTTTAAGAAGCCTAGATCCTCTGCACCTAACCCTCCACCACCTAGATCTAGTTCTCAGACTCAGTGGTCTCCAAGTAGAGGTAGAGGACGAGGAAAACCACCTCGGGAGACTCAGAGTTCTGCATCAATGTCCATTAAGACCATAAGAGAGAAGATGCTACAACTATGGTAAGGTGGGACATTTGATGAAGGACTGTCGATCTAAGCTTGTCAGTGTGACACAGCCTCCGAGACAATATTAACAGGGATCACAGAGAAGGCAACCTCAAGGAGCAGCTCGAGGACGCGGGCAAGCATCTCAAGATGGATCATCAACACCACCTCAACAACAGGCTACAGTGAGGTTCTATGCTATGAACCCACCAGAGGCAGTGGTCGATCCACAAGTGGTGACAGGTCAGATGGAACTTTTATATTCTGATATGTCTAAATCTTGTGTAGTATCTGTTCTGATTGACCTGGGTGCTATGCACTCTTTCATCACTCGAAGAGTGATTCGCAACTGCAATATGACAGTTAGTCATAGGGCAGATAGTTTGTTGTTGGAGACTACGTTGAGTGGGTCTACTGTTTTGCAGGAGGTATGCTCTCCATGCATCCTCTTCTTTTCTAAACATTGCATTCAAGTGGACCTTATACCGCTTGATATGCAAGGATTTGATGTAATCCTAGGGATGGATACCTTGGAAAGGTATCGAGTTGTCTTGGATTGTGAGTCCAAGTTGGCAGTGTTTGCTGATGAAAGCAACACATGGATCTTTCAAGGAGAAAGAAAGATTCTTCCCACCTGTCTTGTATCAGCTATGGTTGTTGATAAGATGATGAAGCAAGGATGTTATGCATTCTTAGCCCATGTGGTAGATGTTACCAAGGAGAGTCCCCACCCTGCTGAAGTTCCTATAGTCAGGGAATTCGAGGATGTGTTTCCTGAAGAACTTCCTGGTATACCACCACCTCGGGAGATTGATTTTGAGATGAATTTGGTCCCAGATACGAAACCTATAGCCCAGACTCCTTATAGGATGGCGCCTGCCGAAACGGTAGAACTCAAGAAACAGCTTCAAGAGTTACTTGAGAAGGGTTTCATCCGACCGAGTACCTCACCTTGGGGTGCTCTGGTTTTGTTTGTTAAAAAGAAAGATGGATCAATGCGGTTGTGCATTGATTATAGACAACTCAATAAAGTAACAATAAAGAACAAGTATCCTTTGTCGAGGATTGATGATCTTTTAGACCAGTTGCGTGGTGCGACAGTCTTCTCCAAGATAGACTTAAGGTATGGATATCATCAACTCCGCATTAAGGACAGTGACATATCCAAGTCTGCCTTTAGGAAAAGATATGGTCACTATGAGTTCACAGTTATGTTGTTTGGGCTAACCAATGCACCAGATGCATTCATGGAACTCATGAATAGAGTCTTTCGACCTTTTCTTGATCAGTGTGTTGTCATCTTTATAGATGACATCCTGATTTATAGTAAGGATGCTCAGCAGCATGAGCAGCATCTTCGCCAAGCTCTGACCTTGCTAAGAGAACACAAGCTATACGCAAAGTTTAGCAAGTGTGAGTTCTGGCTGCCGGAGGTATCTTTTCTTGGACATGTGATATATGCCTCGGGAATTCGTGTTGACCCTGCAAAGGTGGAATCTGTTCTACAGTGGGAACAACCGAAGACACCGACGGAGATAAGAAGTTTCTTGGGATTAGCTGGTTACTATAGAAGGTTTATTAAGAATTTCAGTTCTATAGCCTTACCTCTGACCAAGTTAACCCGGAAAGATGTTCCTTTTGCCTGGAGTGATAAGTGTCAACAGTCTTTTCAACTGTTGAAGGAGAGGTTGACAAGTGCACCTGTGCTTGTGCTACCTGAGCAAGGAAAAGGATATGTAGTCTTCTATGATTCCTCCAAGAATGGACTTGGATGTGTGTTGATGCAGGATAAACAAGTGATTTCTTTTGCTTCCCGACAGCTTAAGAAACACGAGGAAAATTATCCGACACACGATCTGGAGTTATCTATTGTGGTTCATGCCTTGAAGATCTGGAGACATTATCTCTATGGAGAAACCTTCCAGATTTTCACAGACCACAAGAACCTTAAGTATATCTTCTCTCAGCATGAGCTTAACATGAAGCAATGTCGCTGGATGGAGTTAATCAAGGACTACGATTGTACAATTGATTACCATCCGGGCAAGGCCAATGTGGTTGCAGATGCCTTGAGTAGGAAATCAGCAACACCAACCATGTATAGAGCACAACTAAGTTCCTTAGTATGATCTAGGAGAGAGATGCTTATCTCTTTAAGGCAAGACAATGTGCAGTTGAAGGTGTCATTGTTAGCTAGTTTGTTAGCTGAGATGCAGATTAAACCTACTCTAAGAGAACAGATAAAGGAGGCACAACAAGTTGATGCTGTAGTTCAACAGATTAGATCTGAGTATGGTGAAAAGAAGTGAGATGGTTTACATGAGTCAGATGACCAAGTGGCATGCTATCATGGGAGGATGATAGTACCAGATGAAGATAACCTGAGGAAGTTAGTTCTAGAGGAAGCTCATTCTTCGATGTATCCTATGCATCCAGGGAGCACCAAAATGTATCGAAACTTGAAAGATATGTATTGGTGGCCTGGAATGAAGAAGGATGTAGCTGAGTTTGTTCTGAGGTGTCCTGTGTGTCAGCAGGTCAAGGCTGAGCACCAGAAACCTGCAGGAACAATGCAACCTTTACCCATACCACAGTGGAAGTGGGACCATGTGACCATGGACTTTGTTGTTGGCCTACCCAGGACAAGAAAAGGACATGATTCCATTTGGGTAGTTGTTGATAGGTTGGTAAAGACAGCACATTTCCTACCTATTAAAACAACCTATTCTGCTGAAAGGTTATCCCAGTTATATGTTCAAGAGATAGTGTGTTTGCACAGAGTTCCTGTCACAATAGTTTCTGACAGGGGTCCCCAGTTTACAAGTCGCTTTTGGGAGCAATTACACAGATCTTTAGGCACCAAGTTAAGGTTTATTACAGCCTTTCATCCGCAGACTGATGGACAGTCGGAAATGACTATACAGACCTTGGAAGACCTGTTGAGAGCATGTGTCCTCCAGTTTACCGAGAGTTGGGATCTACATATGAACTTAATAGAGTTTGCCTATAACAATAGATATCAACATAGTATTGATATGGCACCCTATGAAGCTTTGTATGGTAGACGTTGTAGATCACCCTTGTGTTGGTATGAGACTGGTGAGCACCAGTTGTTAGGTCATGATCTTGTGCACCAAACTACAGAGAAGATTATAGTTATACAGCAACAGCTTGAGACTGCACAGGATAGGCAGAAGTCATATGCCGATAAACATCGTAGACCCCTAGAGTTCCAAGTTGGAGACAGAGTGTATCTCAAGGTCTCACCTTAAAAAGGAGTCCTTCATTTTGGAAGAAAAGGAAAGTTAGCTCCTAGATTTATGGCACCTTATCCAATTGTTGAAAGAGTTGGAAAGGTGGCCTATAGACTAGAGTTACCTCAGGAGTTGCAGAAGTTACACCCTATGTTTCACATTTCCATGCTGAGGAAATGTCACCCAGACACCGAGTTAGCTCTACAACCTATGGAAGTAGAACTGAATGAAGATATAACATATGAGGAGGGACCAGTGTCTATCCTAGATAACAGAACTAAAAAGTTAAAGAAGAAAGATATAAGTCTTGTGAAAGTCCTCTGGAACCATCATGGTGTTGAATAAGCCACTTGGTAACTAGAGGATAAGATGAGAAGGAAATACCCTGCTCTTTTCTCTTAATACGTTTTATCGATTTCGGGGACGAAATCCTTGTGAAGGGGTGGATAATTTGTAACATCCCTGACCTGGGTTATAACCTAACCCTGGAAGTTTTGCCTAAATATGTAATTAAACACCTATGATGACTCCTTGGCATGTAATTAAGTTCCTCGGGAACATTTACTTTCAATTTTGCTCCTTTATATATAAAGTTGTAGCATTATTTTGTAATGCATGGACCTATGTGCAAATTACTCAGTTTAAGGGTTTAACTTGCAAATTCACAGGTTAAGATGTACCTCTGATGTTGAGACATCATGAGGATATTTATGATGAAGTTTGAGGGATTTCCCAAGCTTGAGCACCAAGGTGCAGCTGTGGAAGCAATTCCTATGCTTGAAAACCCTAATTTGGAGTAAAGTGCAATTTACCCAAATTGAGGGGTGCAACTTGTAATTTTAACCTTATAGAACATCTTTTATAACTCTTGTCATCATTTAAAAGTAGAAATGATGAAATGGATACATCAATGAATAATCAGATAAGAAAAGTGATCTTTGTGGTAAAAATCACCTAATATGGGTATCGAGACCTATCATGTATGTACCCTAGTTGAAAGTTGACTTTCTTTACCCTTAGATCTTGAGATTTCTTGAGCCTTGCATAAGTTTAGATGAGTTTGGACGTGCCTTGAGCAAGGAGGGACTTAGATGAGAAATAAGGAAAAACATATGTCCTTATGGTGAAAATTCACCAAAGTATATATATAACTTTCCTCACTTAGCAAAGAAACGATCCTCTCCCTTTCATTTCTTTTCCCCTTGCTCAAAACCGGCTAAGGCAAGATCTGGAGATCAGTGGGGCGACCAACCTGTTCTAGGTAAGAGAACACCACCTTCTAGCTTGAATTCATGGAGGAATTCATCTTTTAAGGTTGGTTTTGTGGATAGCTTACTTAGTCTTCTTGTTCTAGCCGACCAATCCTACCTTTTCTTGGAGAAATCACCTCTGGCCGAGTTGCGAAGCTCAAGGATTCTATTAAAGCTTGGAGCTTGAAAATTTGGAGCTCTAGGAACAACCTTTAGGCGGGTTTTATAACTCTAAACTCTTTGCTTTATATGCATACTTTGTTCTTGCAATTTAGCATGTTAGTTCTTCTTCTACCTCCCTTCTTCCTTACACTTTTGCAAGCAAAACGGTGGAAGAACCGACCTTGACAGAGGTTGAAGATGAGGAACGTGAATCCCTATGTTACTTTATCAAACGACCTTGGACCCTTTTGGTCCAAACGCTTGCAAACTGTTTGGGGTCAAACGGTTTCAAACCGTTTGCTCTCAAACAGTCTTGCAAGACCGTTTGGATTGAAACGGACTCAAGACCATTTGATAGGGTTGACCAAGGAACGACCATTTGAGGGTCTGTTGGTAATATATTGAATTTCATTCTTGCAAAAGATCAAAGTTTAATTCTTAACCAATTGAGAGTTGAAGGCACTTCAACATCCAAACCCTAATCGGATCAAAATTGTTGTTTTAAGTATAGATCTTGTTGAGTTTTGGGTTGAAGGACCCAAACGGTCTCAAGACCGTTTGGGGGTTCCTCCAAATGGTCTCAAGACCGTTTGGGCACAACCCAAGACCGTTGAAGGTCTAGGGTTGAGATAATCTAATGGTTTGAAGGTCCAATTGCAATAAGTTGATGAATTGATAAAAATGATGATTTTAGACCTAATTGGAGTTCAACCCTAATACAACTGACTTGGTTTTTGGTCAAACTTTGGGGAAACGGTCTCAAGACTGTTTGGAGTTCATCCAAACGATCTAAAGACCGTTTGGGCCAAGTTTGGGCCCAATTGGAGGTCAATTGATAGGTTCAACCTTGAATTGATTCACATTGTTGAATATTGATGACCATCCGATTTGAAACCCTAATTGAGTTTGACTTAACCCTAATTGGCTTTCAATTAAGGGTTAATTTGATGTCCAATTGATTGAGGATCATCCTAATTGACTCAATTTATAAGTGGTTAGCTTGGCTTTGGCCAATTGAGGGCTTCAACATACATATCCATGACCAATTGTAACTTTTGAACCACTTTGGAGGTCCAAACGGTTTGAGCCCATTTGGACCAAACGGTCTCAAGACCGTTTGGGTTCAAACGATCTCAGGGTCGTTTGGACCAATCGATCTCAAGATAGGATGATCAAACAGTTTCAAACTGCATGAGCTTCAAACGGTTTGAAAGTCAAAACGGTCAACGCACCCAAACGGTCTCAAGATCGTTTGAGACCAAACGATCTCAAGATCGTTTGGTGGTTGAAGGTTGAAACCGGTTGAAGGTTTTCAATGTGATTTGTACTTAATCAAATGATGATGTAATTGGTTCAATGGTGATCAAATCTAGACCCTAATGGTAACCTAGGTCATTAAGGGACTAAGTGATTAATGAGGTTACCCATGATGGTGATCATGTGGTAATTTACCAAAATACCCTTGAGGGGTTTATTTGATTAATACCTTGTTCTAATCAAACCTTAATCACATGATAATAATGCTTTGTCTTATATTAGTCTATGAGGATTTAACCCAACCTGATCTAGAGTGGTGTTATCACCATTTACTAGTAAGAGGAGAGAGAATGTACCCTTTCTGGTGGAAACTCCAGTAAGATACCTTCAATACACATGAATGTGCATGAGTAGGGTATGATCCACCTATGTGAGATCATGGAAACCCTAATTATGATGTCTAGTGAATCTTAATCTTATTTAAGAGCTAGAATGATGATGTTTCTCATACATGATGATGTAAGGAGTACAATTCACCATGGGATGAATAGTAAACCCTAATTCTAGGGTAATGACATGTAATATGAATAAGTAAACCCTGAACGATGAAAATTGGGGAAACTTGATTCTACTAAGAGTTTGAAGGTATAACCTCTAGAATGAATTTGTTACTGTTATCAGTTGAACTAACCATGCAGGTTGTCATGAGATGATGATCATATCCAGGTATGGATTATGATTTTATATTCATTGAAAGCATGTCTTAGCTTTATGAATAAGTGAAATATCCTGATGCACTGTTAGTGACATATAATGAGATTTATGGGCTGTGAGAGCCATAAATACCATCAAGGTCATGCTTTAAGAGATGACTTGTGATGAATGTATTGAGAAATGATGTTTGATAAGAGTTAGGCTTGTTACATTTAGTATTCTCATTTTATAGTTGTTATGCTAATGTTATTGTTTGAAGAACAATGTTTGATGTTAAGAGAATACTGAATGCACCTAACTAATCAAGTGTAATGTAGAGCCCTGATCATAGATCCATTATTGTCAGAGACCAAATGATGATGAAATAGGTTTTTCCAAGGGAACTCCTGGATCACATACTCTTGAGTATGTGGGGGAAATGGATGCATAAATCCTTACATCCTAGTGTAGGAATTGATACCGTCAATCCTTCACTACAGAACCAAATGGTGAGATGTATCACAAATCTCCCAAAGGAAACACAAACACTGCATCGGTGAGAGATAAACAAGAAATCTTCCGATGACGAAGAGAGTACAGAACGCTATTGTAACTCTAAAAATAATGCAGGACCAGATTACCCTGGTAAGCTATAACAGCAGACATCCTGCAAGATGTCCTGCAAACAATCCTCTAACTAACTGAGGAAGGTGAGGTCTTAAGAATCCGGCTCTTTTAATGACCTATGTATGATACGGATGTGACTTCTTAGCGATCAGTTGGAGTATGAGTGGTATGCCTCATCTCCACAGGGCATAATAATGTTTGAAAAACATAATCAACAACGTAGTATATCTGTTAGAGTTAACTACGGGATCCTTGATTGATGTTACACTGAATAGTGCATATGTTCTTCATATTTTATATATGTTGAACTCTTGCTTATTACCCTAAACTGCTGTTGAATACTTTGGAAGCTTTTACTGCTTAAGTTATTCTTTGCTTGCTTATAAAGCTTCTAGTGGAGAGTTATAACTCTCGTTGGGACAATTATTTAACAATTGTCTCACCCCGTAGACTTCAACTTTTTAGGTGGTCGTCGAAGACGGAGGAACAAGAATACAGGTGACCAATCCCAGTAGCAGCAGCACCAGGAGCAGCAGTAAATCTCAGGTGGAGATTCAGCCTGCTATATGGTGTAGTTGGAGTCAGTCCTATGTGTCCTTTGTACTCTCAGGTCTTGGAGTCCTTTGGTTATGAGTTCTTGAGATTTTGTATCATGATGTGTATAATTATTCAAGAAGTAATTTGACAGAGTTGTAAATAGTTTAAATCCTTTTTCTATGGAAAAGGTTTGTGGTTTCAAGCTCTTATCTCAAAAAGTTTTAATTTCCCGTGATTTGTGTCTTCTGTTGTTTACCGATTTCTTCCGCTAAAGTTTAAATCGTGATTATATCGTGGTTTGGAGATCGTAGCCCACAGAAATAATGTCTCTCTAGGTCAAATGGATTAACAAAAATACTTAAGAAACATAATTTTTGGCGTATTGACAATACCCCTAATTTTTCTTGGTTGTTTAATAGCATCCGAAGAATGACTTGTGATGTTATCTCTTTTTGGTTTTCATGTTAAGATAGGGAAAATTGTGTACTATATTTATAGGGTTAAAGGGAAGTTTCTTGATTACTCTATTGGAAAAGACATGATTATTAAGGATGGTCTCCCTTCTCATTCTTGTGTTAGCTCTATATCCAGAATGGAAAGTGACATGTTGCATATAGTTGGTGTTGGAACGTCATCAGAAATATTCTTCTGGTTAATAATGTCACAATTATTTATAAGGATGGTGTATCTATAATTCCCATGTCCACTTCCCAAAGCTCTAGTAGGTTTCAGGAATGACGATTGGCCCCACAGACCACCACTAGCCTTAGTTACGTGCTTTTTCCTCACACACGTGCAAGCCGGGGTCAACTTCTCGACTGGCCACCCATCCTAGTACTACTTCAAGTTGAGCATGCTTAGCTATGGAGTTCTTTAGTGATAGGCTCTCAGAAAAGGAGGTGCACCTTGGTAATATGGGTAGTCCAATCATTCCTTATAATATTATTTTATCTGAGGCCTCAAATCCTAGGATGTTACAATCTCCCCCACTTAGACTCGTGACGTCATCGTCAAGGCTCAACTGTATGGCCTCATAATATCACCCCATTTTAGTACAGACCTAGAATGGCCCATGGACACCCAGCTCCCGATTACAGCATACCAGCACAAGGGTGGCTATGTCAACCATGGACAGCCCTTTCCAACATGTCTGGACGCATGACTCAAGACTGGATTGCCACATGCCCATGTGGGCCCCACCTACTGGAGGGGTTATAGCTCTGATACCATTTGTAACAGTAGGGCCCACTTCCCAAAGCTCTAGCAAGGTTTCAAGAATGACAACTTGCCCCACAGACCACCACTAGCCTTAACTGTACACTTTTTCCTCACATACACGCAAGTTGGGTCAACTTCCCAATTGGTCACCCATCCTAGTACTACTCTAAGATTAGCACACTTAACTATGGAGTTCTTTAGTAATGGGCTCCCGGAAAAGGAGGTGCACCTTGGTGATATGGGTAGTCCAATCGTTCCTTATAAGATCATTTTATCCGAGGCCTCAAATCCTGGGTTGTTACAAGTATCTTTTTCATAGATTAAAAAACCATTTTCAGGGTTATCTAAGATAATACAAAAGCCATATGTGTGGAGGATTTGGATTTTACCTAGTTACAGAGTTGCAAAGATCCTTAGAAAAACCTAATTAATCTTTGAAAAATTATACTTAATATACTTCCCACTTCTGATTATGCAAGGAGGAGAGGAATTCAACTGGTGTGTATTTTCTTCCTTTGCATGAATGCTTACAAAGATTGTCATTGTACTTTTTTATTGTCCTTATTTTATTGTTGTTTAGGTTAGTGTTGTTAATTGCTGACCTGAGTTTCAAACCTGGGAACTGGGATGAGACCACTAGTATCAAGTCTAATGTCGCTAAGATTTCATATACTTGGATTATGTATTATAGTTGACAGGAAAGGAATCTAAGAGTCCATGAAGAGAAATCATGCTATCATGTCATCTTGTGGAAGTGTATTGATGATGGCACTAAAATTCTTATGATGATAAGGATTTTCTTTCTTACCAATTTTTTGATGAGGTTGATATTATGATGAATTTTGGTTTCTAAGTAGGAAGCTAAAGTTGTGTGTCTTATGCCATGTGGTCTTCACTTGTTGATGTTTATTTTTCTTCTCTTTGAAGTATGATGGTTACCTTTGATGATGGGTGTTGTTTCTCTAGATGTGTTTCTTGGTTGGTTTGTTTTCACAAGGAGAAAATGGAGAATTGAGGTTTGGGGACATATTCTCTTCTTATGATCCTTTCATTGATCTATCTCTTATTTTCTTATTGGTCTTTGAGGCTGACTCTATTCAGGTTTTTTGATGATTATATCAAAGGGAGTCTTGTTCTTTGTCTATAAGGACCACTTATTATTTGTAGAGATATTGGTTATTTAGTGTTTTTTATCTTGGTCTTAGATCCCTATTTCTCTTGGGTTCTCCTAAAGGATTCTAGTTTCTTGATTATGTTGATGAAAGAGCTTGACCAATTTTTTTTGTTGAAGTTGTGTTCGATTGAGTTATTCTATTCTTGAGATAGTTATAACTCCTAGGAGATGTGTTCTAGTTTCTAGTCTTTTTCTACCTCTCTGGTTCAGCTGGAAGGAGTAGAAAGTTGAGGTGAATTTTGGTGTTTGAGTATAAATGCAGGAGTTATTGAGCTTTATGCCTTGTGGTCTTTACCCAATAATGTTTGTTTTTCTTGTTCTCTAAAGTATATGTTTACCTCTACTGTTGAATGTTCTTGCCATGTGTTTTTATGTACGGAATGTTTTGTTACCATGATGATCCTTGTTATTGGGAATCTAGTTCATGGTCTAACAAGATTCTCATTTGTGGAGATCTTGGCCTAAGTCCATGTTCCTTTGTGCTCTTATGAATATTTATGGTTTCCTAGTTATATTGATCATTTGGAGTGTTTGGATTCAAGTTATACTTTCTTCCTTAACATGATGGTTATTTTGTAGGGAAATATGGGCACAGAGTAGACAATAGAAACAAAAATTTATCTATCCATATTCCCCAGAACAACAAGATCACGTCAATAACTATGTAATGAAAGGATGGTTTTAACAAGTTCATACATCGTCTCGGAGCAAGTCTTGCAACTATTACTCATCACAGTAGTCATACACTCCTAGTTGCACTGGGACTTGTCTGTAGCAGCTCTTGGTCTCCACCACGGACAACAGACTCAGATGACATATGTAGTAGCTCCTCCATGGACTACAAGTTGGTGTTGCCCTCCTAGCAATGGGCAAAAGCCACCTTGCCTAAATGGAAGTCCAAACAAACCACCTAGAACTCATGTCGTTCTACTAAAATATATAGGAAGGAGTTTTCCCTTTTGTTGTGTACTATTCACCAACTTTCTCTCTTAAAATTGTTCTCCCTTGCTATCCCTCCCTTTATTGGGTAGGACTTGCTTGGGTTCTTTAGATTACAACAACTAGAGAAGACAAACAACTGTTAGAGGCAATGGATGTGTCTAAGAATCCCCCAGTACCCCTCTATTTATAGGAGGGGTTAGGGTCTGGGTTCCCAATCTATGTGGGAATGGAAGGGACTGGAATTTCTATGAATTAATTGCCCTGTGATAGGTGAACTAGTCGACTGGGATAGTGAGTTGATCGGTTCACTCAATGAATCGATCGTTTCATAGTGTTTCCCAATTGCAATTGAATTTGTAATTGATTTCCAATTAATGCCAAAAATTAACTCTGTATACCAATCAAAATGACTAATTATAACGATCAACTATTCTCATGAATTGGGAAAATCATTAGAAGTTAAGTTGGTATGACTGATCACTAGGTAAACTGATCATTTCACCAACCTGAGTCGATCGGTTCACCCAATGAGCCGGTCAGTTGGTGTTCTGACTCATGCAGTTAATCAAACTGACATCCTAACCAGTTAATTCAACACTTGAATTGATGGTTCTGAGTCTAGTCGGTTAATTGGTTGTTTAATTAAATACCTAAAAACTTTAGTAATCAATTTAAACATAATTCATGGATAAACTCCTCTTATAGATTACTTCCTATGTGTGTGACCTTGTAGGTCCCATATCACATTGGAAATGAATGTTCATAACTAGTTTATGACATCACAAACAAAGAGTGGTGACTAGTCACACATCAGTGCTACCTAAGTGAATGGAAATTTGGAGAACATCTTCAACCTACAATCTATGTAAGGTGTTATAGTGATTGTCGAATTCCTTTGTCTCTGATATCCAGATTGAGCTTGAGGTATGGAATCATCATCCTCTCAATGTTCGATCCATGTTCCTTGAACCAAAGCAGACTATCTGAGATATATGTGACATCAATATCAAACCCCAGTAAAAGGGACAAATCTCATATACATCACTCACGGTCAATCCCCATGTGTCACAGCTACCTAATCATCATATACATCACTCACGGTCAATCCCCATGTGTCACAGCTACCTAATCATCATTGTTATGGAAATCCTTATTCAGGGCTATGTTGGATTATGTCTAAGTATATCAAACGACATGTGATGAGTGTAGTGACTTCAAGTCTAACAACTAAAATCACCATTTTACTATGAGAGATGACTATGATCACCATTCATGGTTTTCATGTGTCACTCTCAAGGTGGATTTGTCTGATACACTATTCCCAAATAAGTATATGTGTGCTTGGTTTGATATCACATATCATGACTGGTGAGATTTTCTCATCAACCAAAACACACCCTAGTCCCAAGTGATATTGGTGTCTATCTACCTTCCACAGTAACAACCAACCAAGGACATTATCAGAATGGTCATACTCTTAACATATATATGATCTCATTGTTCAAGTCACGTACTTGAAGATAAACATCATTGAGTATTGTCATTCTTTAGACATCCATTATATTTCTTCATTATCTCATAACCGAGTGAAACAGAATGAATTGGAATCTTGCCTTTATCACTGTTAATCAAATCCTTTATTTTATATTCCATGTCAATCATCAGATGATTGGCTCTCTGGGCATGCCATACCAACAAACTCCCACTTGCACTCAGAGCCAATCACCCATGAATCTCTTTCTTAGTGATTTCAACATGTCCATCATGTTTCTATTGTACAAGTTCTAATCCAACAGGTTAGCAACATTTTGCTATTAGTATGTCTATTGCATGTTCATGATCTTCTAATTGTACGATATCTCATATTAGATGGAACTATCGTAATAGGCTATCTAATATTCCTTGCCTAACCAGTAGCTCCATTGTTGTCATAGTATTTCTACTATGTCATCAATGGTTGGAAAATCTTTAAGTTCATCCATATGAACTTTTAGATCCATATGGTATCCACTCATGTGTTTATAACAAAAGTATACTCAGCTTCTATTGTATAATTGAATTAATGGCATGTATTTCAGAACTCTTCCAACTTACAACTCTTTTCTTAAGGTTAAACACATTTTATATTGTGATCACTTGATGTCGTTTCATAAGTTTGCATCGGTGTAAGCCTTTACACCCAACTCTTCCTTGTTGCTATAATCTAGTAACTAATCCTTTAGTGCTTCACAAGTAGTAATGTATATCTTTAATGACATTCCAATTACCTTCATTGGAAATTAATACCATCTTGCAATGTCCTATGCATACAAGACTATGGGATGTGCATACATGATAGATACAATGCATATGGAATCTTTCTCATGTCTTTCCATTCTTCAATAGAATTGGAATATTGGATTCTTGATAAACTAATCCCATCTATATGGATAGATTCTCTCTATTGAATCTGTAACGCCTGGGCCCACTTCCCAAGGCTCTAATAGAGTTTTAGGAATGACGACTATCCCCACAGACCACCACTAGCCTTAACTGCGTGCTTTGTCCTCACTCACGTGCATGCCAGGATCAACTTCCCGACAGGTCACCCATCCCAGTACTACTCTAAGCTGAGCACGCTTAATTATGGAGTTCTTTATAATGGGCTCCCGAAAAAGGAGGTGCACCTTAGTGACATGGGTAGTCCAATCATTCCTTATAAGATCATTTTATCTGAGGCCTCTAATACTGGTATGTTACAATCTCCCCCACTTAGACTCTTGGCGTCCTCGTCAAGGCTCAACTATAAGGCCTCATAATCTCTTCCCCATTTCAGTGCAGACCCACAATGGCCCATGGACTCCCAGCTCCCGATCACGGAATACCAGTGCAAAGGTAGCTACGTCAACCATGGACAGCCCTTTCCTACATGCCTGGACCGCACGGCTCAAGACTGCCATGACATGCCCATGTGGGCCCCACCTACTGGAGGGGGATTGGCTCTGATACCATTTGTAACACCTGGGCCCACTGCCCAAGGCTCTAATAGAGTTTTAGGAATGACGAATGTCCCCACAGACCACCACTAGCCTTAACTACGCGCTTTGTCCTCACTCACGCGCATGCCAGCATCAACTTCCCGACAGGTCACCCATCCCAGTACTACTCCAAGCTGAGCATGCTTAACTATGGAGTTCTTTGTGATGGGCTCCCAGAAAAGGAGGTGCACCTTAGTGATATGGTTAGTCCACTCATTCCTTATAAGATCATTTTATCCGAGGCCTCAAATCATGGGAAGTTACAGAATCCTTCATGTTGAACACTTTCATCACCTCATTTTTATATGTGCTCATACTTAGATTATGAAACTTTTTGGAACTATCTCTATATATCTCGGTCCTTACTACATTGTATGTTTTACCTAATCCTTCATTGTTGAATGTGTTTTCCATGCTAGGTCTCAGTACTAGTAGTACTAAGATGTTATTCCTCATTAATATGTGGAATATTCAAATATGCTCCCACTAAATCTGTAATTACCCTACCCCTCAGTAACCCGCAATTAAGGAAGATCAAGAAGCTAGTGTCATAATCCCAAAATAGGATTAGCTGATTTTGCAAATAATCAAAAATAATTAATAAATTCTACCAAAACTAAGCTTAAAATAGGATAAAATTTTATTTTAATATACCTTACAAAAATAGGAGTTTGGAACTTTACCCAAAGTAGAGTTCTATCTAACTAAACCCTTTGATCTTCAATTAGCTTTATTCTTCAAATGCCACTTTAATTGGTCATCTATTTTCTTGTATTCCTAAAATGTCGAAAAACAAAATGTTGGTCATTATAACAGATTATACTGGTATATGGGGGAACCAAAAACTTGCACATATATTGTAACAACATAACCACATCAAATTATTTGTTACCAGTCTAATTTTACATTTTCTATAACTTCCCAACCATCATACCCATCCTCTGGTATGCCTCTCTTAGGGTTTAGTCCCTATAATGGACATCAGGCTACCTTCTCCACCTGAGTTTGGTACCTTATGGGCCACCTCTGTAGGTTCCATGTAGTCTTCCTGTCTAGGGATGACCACCTATGACCTTCCCTCCTAGGCTTGGTCTAACCTTCCCTCCTGGGTTTGGTCTCTCCTCATCATAAATCATAAATCCAAAGGTGGTATGCAGGTTCGGGCAAGTCAGAAGAAATATATGATGATAATCATAGTCACTTTATAGATTGCAAAAAATTAAAGTTCATCTAAGCATTTAATTTTAAGCAATCAGTAAAACCTCAAAAATCGCCATGAAACTAAATAGATCAGACATAAGTGTAACCACATAGCTGATTTGAAGTCTCAAATATAAGCCAAATATCGAATCCAATCAAGATGTCCAATCAAGCAAGTCAAGCAACCAATCAAGCAAATCTTTATCCTGAAAACATGTATAGTGCCTAATTGTTACCATCATATCCCAAACAACTCCTTATTGACTTGGGACACCTTTCTAATGTTTCTAAGCCTTATTAGTATTCATTAGGGTTTCTTGGATTAATTTCTCAATCTTTATTCTTTTTAGGTCAAGAAACCCTAAAATAGCTTTTCTACTCATAAAAACCTAATTACTCAAATTATCCACATTAAGGGTCTAATATCTCAAAGTAGCTTAAAAACATCATATCTCTATCTTACTTATGGATCTTCGTAATTAAAAACCATATTCACCTCAGTTAGGATTTATAAGCCCATTAGAACCAACTATACACAAGAATCATTTTTTTAGATTTAAATCTTCCTTTTATTAATAACAAGTTAATATTGGCTTAAATTATCCAAAGAACATCATTAAATTCAATTATTATCAAATTTAAATTTTTCATCAATAAAACCATTAAAGATGACAACTTTATATACATTTTGAATTGCAAGAAGAATCAGGCTTCAATTATATTTTTATTGAATTTTGTATATTTTTCTGATCAGCTTTCATATATAACATGTCATCATCCGATAAACCCATAATTAGTAATGATTGATCAATAAAACTCTTTTTTGGCCAATTAGAGATCCCCATGTATGCATATTCAACTTAGTTGGGCCACGCCAGTGGGGCTAGGCTTGAGCCAATCTGCTCACGCCGTGTCAACACCTGGTCCCGCGAGACAACTCACCTGCATGCTAAAAAAACAATGTGAAAAGACCAGAACATGCTTACCTCTTCAACATGCGCTCAAGGGTAGAGTAGAGTTTTCACTGCCAGTTGTCTTCTACCTCTCGCATTCCACTCTGCAAGCCAGCAGTCAACTGGGGAGTTGCCTTGCTTTCTACTTCACCTACGCGCAAGCCAACACCACTAACTGCTCTGCCTCGCCCTCGCAAACTCGACGAGCATGTGATTTGGTCAGTTGCTACTCTTAACTACTGGGTCAACTCTATGTGATCTTTAGGGAGGAAACCCTCTAGATAAGGGTGAAGATTGTGACCAAAGATTAAATTGAAAGAACGGGTATGTTCGTTGCTCCATCTGGACTCACTGAGATGTTCTATGTGTTTGCATATGGGGTGTATAGCCTCCCTTATATAGGGCAGGGTCGACGAGGAGTCCCATATTGAGGAAACTCGAGAATTCCTCGATAGGTATTAAATCTTATATCAACTCAAACTAGAATCCTCTCTCGCATTCATCTGGATGGTCTTCGAGCTCGCTCAGGCTCTGGTTCACGTGAAACTTGAGATCCAAGATCTCAGTTTCATGTTCCTCTCTGAGCCCAGACTCGAGTGGGACGATATATGTGCATTGTTGGATTCTAGATCCAACGGCTCCCATATACTTTCCTTAATCCTTAAGTAAATAAGAATCTTAAATAGGCGTGACATTTAATACTTTATTCATGATAATAAGTTCACATTAAGATTATTACTAAAATCGATATTTCTTCAACCGTTAATCCTTTTGCTTCCAAATTTTTAGGGAACCTTCTTAATTACTTTATCTACTCGTGTGTAAAGTTAGAGTCCCAAATTGGAAAGTATGAGACAATTTTCTTCATATGCAAGTGATCACTTAATAAGGCATATTTTATTCATATTTTCTCTCTTTCTCTTCTATTTCCTTTATATTGATTACTTTGTATCCTTAGAAACCATGTGGATCTAAAATATAATCCATCATGAGAAAATGCTCAACTTTCTAGAGAATTCTACATAATTCTTGCATTATCTTAATTTCCTTTTCCTTTTTATGTGTTATTAGATTTCTTTCCATTTTTCTTTTCTTTTTATCATATTGGACTTTCTAACTTATTGGGATCCAAAAAATTACTCATTTAAAGGAAATATTGCAAAAGAAATCCATTCATTCACATAAATCATACAAATTTTCATAAATGTACATCTTATTGGAGAAATTACATTTACAACCATATAAGCAAAAATAAGAATGTAACATCCTTCCCCTTTTATAAGAATTTTGCTCTCAAAATTCCACCAGACATACAAACAATATAGGATAAGACATTTTCCATGTCCATCTTCAGCTCCCATGTGGCTTCAGCCTCTCCATGGTGCCTCCAAAGAACCTTTACCATCTCTATCCTTTACTCCTAAGCTCTCTCTCACCTTGGTATCATGTATCCTCATAGCTGACTCAGGTTAAGTCATCCTCCCTTGGAGTTCAATAGGTTCAATGCTCAGCACATGGCTTGGGTACCTCACAAAGTGCTCTAGATTGGACACATGGAATACATCATGCATCATATTATCCTGAGGGGGTAAGTCTAACAAAAGCAACTCCACCAATCCGTTCCAAAATCTCAAATGGGCTCATGTATTGGGGACTCAACTTTCCTTTATTCTTAGCCATAGCTTAGAGCGGTCAGATTTCAAAACACATGTTCAGCCATAGTGAAGTGCAAATCAGTCTGCTTCACATCAGCATGCAACTCTAGTCGATCATGGGCTTCTTCAGCCATTTCTCGATCAAAATGACTTTATCAGCATACAAGTGTGGTTTCTCTAACCTCCACAAGGTCCTCTGACCGACATCACCCTAGAAGCAGTGACTGACACGACCTCCCATTAAGAGCTCCATACATCTCAATATTGGCTTTGGTAGCTGTTATAACAAGTAAACTCGGCTAGGTGTAGGTACTACTCCCATGATCCACCCCAAATGAGTGCATATGCTCTCATCAGACCCTCCAGAGTCTAGATCATCCTTTCTTGATTGTTCATCAGTCAGGGGGTGATATTTCATGCGAAACTTCAATCTAGTATCAAGATCTTCATACGCTTGCTTCCACAACATGGAAGTGAACTTAAGGCCATGTTTAAGAATATTTGAACTCGGATCACCATGTAGTTGAACTAATTCTCTCACATAGTTCAACTAGATTTTTCCTACTAGTAATGGTCTCTTTGGTAAGGTGATCTACCATAACCCATATTGCACCATGACCTCTCTTGGTCCAGGGAGACCCACCACAATGCCCATGGTGTCCTGCTCCCATTCCATCGAGAATATCCAATCATATATACAAATTTATTAGGTTTGTGGTGTTCAGTCTTCACCCACTAGCATGTATGGCAACTAGCTGCATGCACCTTCTTTCTTCCAGGCCTTCATGCCACTGCCAACCGTAACCATCTTAATAGTACCACAGTGTACTTAAATCATGACTTCTTGCATGACATAATACCTCAATGGTGAATCCTCGAAAACCCTAAAACACTCTAGTAGTGGGTTTCACCACCTACTCCTCCTAAGAGGTACATCTGAGGTTCCCCTAATAAACCTTTCATTTCATCAAGCTTTAGGCTAACCGAGCAACCACTAACTCGACCAATAGGTCTGCTTGTATCTGGATGTTAGCCACACATGTCTAGTCTTTTACGATCATAGGGTCCCCCTAGCAACCTATTCCAGTCTCTCCACTATCTACACAAGATAGATACACACCTGAGTTGTGCTCTGACTAAGAGCATGTGTTACCACATTAGTCTCCTTGTGTGCTAGGTGATGGTGAAGACATAAACCCTCACATACTCTACTCATCGCCTTTGTACCTGGTTTAGGTCTATATGAGTTAGGAAAACTTTGAGTGCTTACTTCCATCATCTTGGTTACCAAACCCAAATATGTGACTCATAGATTCCCAACTACTCTAGATAGGTACATCCTCATATGATGATTACCTTTATTCATCTATGCCTTCATACAATCTATCCAAAATACTCTCAAAAGGGTGTAGTACTTTTTTCATCCTCAATTATCATAGAAAGGTTTCAACTCATATCACCTTTATCCTTAGTATGGAATGCATTTTTTCCAGTCTCTCACACCCATAACAAGATGAAATAAGCATTTGGTTGCAGTCCAAATACAGAGTTCATCCAGTTCCAGGAGTAGAGATGGTGCATCACGCATCGCCATTACACTTTTCCAGTCTAATTTGGAAGATACTTCACATGACTCAACATCATGCATATCTCAATTATATGTTTACACCATTGAGAAGACTTTTCCCATCACCTTTGGGTCTTAACATCACTTGTATATACAATCCTTTGTCTTTTCTTCAAGGTATCTAGGGTGTTGGTACTTTTAGGGTGATCTTACCCTTATGCATCTAGGGAGTGCCTCTCACGTTTACCCCTTAGGCCCCATGAACTCATGAAGATGGCCAACCTCCTAACCCATGGGTCTCGAGTAAAGGTAGTTGTTACATCCTGACCCTATGGTATTGTGCATTCTGGGAATATACAACTCCTACTTCCATCAGTCTTATCCCTCCTTGACCTTGTTATTGACTTAGGATTCCATCATAGCTCATGGCTCCTTTTTTGATACTCAAGCACATTTCATTCTTGGATCCTCACCCGAATCTCCATTATCTCTCTAGGCATTCATGGTTAATGTTACATCTCTTTATAGGAAACATGGCGACCTACCAATCTCGATCTGGCCCCATATAGGTTACCTACATGGCAACTTACACTTATGCCCCTTCGAGATGGTCATACATGGGTCTATAGATTCATACTCATACTATGTGCTCTTGCACTTAGCCTCTCAAGCCCTTATAAGTAACCTCTTAAGGTTACCTCAAACCTAAAGAAGAGTTGGTGCTCACTCCTAAATGAAGGGTCCCTTCCCAGGACATGAGAAAGATATCACTTGATAGTAACTGAGGTCACAAAACGTTCTTACATTCAAGGTCTATATCATCATGTATATGCATAGCTCATGTCATGCTACCTATGCACGTGTCTAGCAAGTAGACAACCTATTAAACCATTCTAAGTTCCTTGGTATGTCATACTTGTTCATCATTCATCCAATTTGTACCCATATCATACATGCATAAGTCACCAACTTGCATAAGTGGCTCATCAATCATATATCTCAGTTCAAGTGGGGTTTCCTTTTTTTCCAATATATGGGGGTTCCACACTTAATTCCTATGAACTCACTCAGCCTCATGAGCATTATGTGCACCAGATACTGCTACTTCCCATCTTTGGTCTAGGAACCCCAAGTTTACCTCTTATGCATCAGCTATCTAAACTGCATGCTTAGCTGCTCAAACATGAACCAAACATATACAAGATATGGCATATACTTCCTAACACTCTCTAATGTGAACAACCCTTAAAATCTTATACAAGGACAACCAACTGGGTGTGGGGCCTCACAACTTTCTATCATACCATACCTCTTCAGGGTCTTTGGAACTCTCTTTCCTACACCTAAAAGGTAGGCACTCATATCATCTATATGTTTGTTCAGGAAGCCTTTATCTCTTTTATAGGGTTTGGTTCCTCTAAAGGCATCCAAGGTATGACAAGCTTCTAAGTATCATGCATGAGGCAACCACATAAATCTACTTAGGGTCATCTATTCTAGGCCACATCATACCAAACTTCTCATGATTCATCATGTCTCGGAGTCTAGGTGTCAAACCTTCTTCATCGGGGTCTCGCTCTCCCTCTAGAGATAACCCTATAAATGGTCCTACCACTGGAGGTTATCTCTCAAAAGATGGGTCAAGCTCTTAAGGATACACATCTACCCCTACCTAAATGAAATGTACTATCAAAACTTATGTTCATCCAAGATCATCCAAAGCATTGCATGCCTATCTCATAAACTATCAGGCATAACCCTCCTGGATGAGGTCTAAAACCTACTGCTAGCCTTGGTGCCACTCACTTCTATGTGGGTGCACGCCTCTTTTCTACTCATATATGCTCGTTAGGGTTCGTATATGGTCACCACTAACTTTCTCAATGAGGGAGCTATCCCTCACCCTTACCAGGCATGTCCCACCCAAGGTTTGGTCACCAAAAGGCACTACTAGTCAAGAAACCACTCACAGCCTATGCTTCTCAGGTGTACCTAAAACCTATACGTAAAGCATGCAAGCCTAACCTGCATACTTGTATGCACTATGATATCCAACTCATTGTGTCTTCTCTATCTCTATCCTCTACTTAAGTTTTTGGGTTGAGCATTATCTTCAAAGGATGTGTCATGTCTCTTCCTCTTCCTGGAGGCTTCTTCCTCCAAGGTTATCCCTCTCTTCATCTTCCTATAAGATGGTCTAAACTCAGCGTTCTCCTAAGGGGTCTTTAAGGGCACAACAACATGTCCATGCAACCTAAGCATGTAACTAACCTCAATCTAAGTTTCATCATTAAAAAATTATGTCCATGACATCTTGCTTACATGCTTTTTACTATTTGGTGGAGGATTCTATAATCTTAGTACTCTTAACCATCAAACTCAGGAGGAGGTGAAGAGAGAGAAAATCCTAAGCACTTATAGTTTCTCTTTGAAAAGGGTAGAGAAGGGATGAAAACATATGAGAAGACCTGGAGGTATCTTATTTCGAGTCAAATCCTCAAATTTTGGCCAGAGAGTCACACAGATTCTGGGAGTCCCCATAAACTGACTAGAGGGGTGGAGGAAAATCTTGCTAGCCCCTAGATTGGGATCCTTTTTTAGACACCTCCATCTTTGGAAAATCCCAATGAAGCAAGTCAATCAACCAATCAAACAAATCTTTATCCTGAAAACATGTATAGTGCCTAACTGTTAACATCATATCCCAAACAACTCCTTATTGATGTGGGACACCTTTTTAAGGTTTCTAAGCCTTATTAGGATTCATTAGGGTTTCTTAGATCAACTTCTCAATCTTTATCCTTTTTAGGTCAAGAAACCCTAAAATAGCTTTTCTACTCATAAAAATCCTAAAAACCAAATTATCCACATAAAGGGTCTTTAATCTCAAAGTAGCTTAAGAACATCATATCTTTTTCTTATGGATTTTTGTAATTAAAATCTTTAAAAAACATATTCACCTAAATTAGGGTTTCTAAGCATATTAGTGCACTTTCATATACATGGAAACCCAATTTGAACCAATTATACACAAGAATTGTCTTTTTAGATCTAAATCTTCCTTTTATTAACAATAGGTTAATACTGGCTCAAACTATCCAAAGAGCATCATTAAATCTAATTATCATCAAATCTTAGGGTTTTTCATCAATAAAAGCATCAAAGATGACAACTTTAAATACATTTCGAATTTCAAGCAGAATCATGCTTCAATTATATTTTTATTGAATTCTACGTATTTTTTTATCAACTTTCATATATAACATGTCATCATCAAATAAACCTATAATTAGTTATGACTTTATCAATAAAACTATTTTCTAGCAAATCAAAGATTGCCACGCATGCATATTTGACTTACTTGGGTCGCGCCTGTGGGGCCAGGCTTGAGCCAATCAGCTCACGCCATGTCGGCACGTGGGCCTGTGAGACAACTCACCCACGTGCTAAAAAAATGTGTAAAGACTAGATCAGGCTTACCTCTTCAACGTGCACTCAAGGGCAGAGTAGACTTTTCACTGTGGGTCGTCTTCTACCTCTCGCATTCCACTCATATGAGCCAACATTCAACTAGGGAGTTGACCTTGCTTTCTGCTTCACCTTCATACAATCCAAGACCACCAACCACTCGGCCTCACCCTTGTGAACTCAACGAGCCCGTGAATTGGTCAGTTACTGCTCCCAATTGTTGGGTCGGATCTGTGAAATCTCTGGCAAGGAAACCCTCTAAACAAGGGTGAAGATCGTGACCAAAGACTAAATTGAAAGCACGGGTATGTTTGTTGGCTCTTTATGGACTCATTGAGATGTTCTATGCATTTGCAAATGGGGTGTATATCCCCCTTATATAGGGCAAGGTCGATGAGGAGTCCTAGATTGGGGAAACTTTGGGAATTCCTCGATAGGTATTAAATAATATATCAACTCAAACCGGAATCCTCTCCCAAATTCATCTAGATGGTCTCTGAGCTCGCTCAAGATCTAGTTCATGAGAAACTTGAGATCTGAGATCTCAGTTTCTTGTTCCTCTCTAAGTGTTGACTCAAGCGGGACGATATATGTGCATTGTTAGATTTGAGATCCAACAGCTCCCATCTATGCCTCTTAATCCTTAGTAAATCAAAATTATAAATAGGTGTGACATTTTAAACTTTATTCATGATAATCGGGTCACTTTAGGATTATTACTAAAATCCATATCTCTTCAACCGTTAATCCTACATGTGTGTAAAGTTAGAGTCCCAAATTAGAAAGTGTGAGAGACTTTTCTTCATATGCAAGTTATCACTTAATAAGGCATATTTTATTTATATTTTCTCTCTCTTTCTCTTCTATTTCCTTTATTTGGGTTCATTTTATCCTTAGAAACAATGCGGATCTGAAATATAATCCATCATGAGAAACCGCTCAACTTTCTAGAGAATTCTACATAATTCTTAGCATTATCTTAAATTTCTTTTCCTTTTTATGCATTATTAGATTTCTTTCTATTTTTCTTTTCATTTTATCATATTGGACTTTCTAACTTATTAGGATACATGAAATTACTCATTTAAAGGAAATATTGTAAAAGAAATCCATTCATTCACATAAATCATACAAATTTTCATAAGTGTACATCTTATTGGAAAAATTGCACTTGCAGCTATATAATCAAAAACATGGTTGTAACAAAATATTTTTATAATCACAGATTTCATCTTTTATCTTGATTCAAGCCAAACTCTGTATATCTTTTCAAGTCAAAAGATCCCATTTTTGATGTGTTTACTTCAATCTCTCAAATTGAACTTTGTAGCTTATAGACTATATTTGCATTAATGAAGTTATAAAAAATTTAGGTTGTATCCTTACACATCCTTTTACATATTCATTTTAAGGAATGTGGTTTTAAGCTTCATATTCCAAATCTCATAGTCTATACTAGCTAAAACAATAAGCATGACAATTCGTGAAGGAATTTCTTCATGTTTAATTATTTGAACTGATTTGAAAACCTTTGCAACAAATATGTCCTTTCAGTTTATCCATGTTGGTCTATGAAATGAAAAACCAACTTCATCCTTTGGTTTTTACCCCTTTAGGTGGTAATACCAAGGTCATACCTTATTAACAAACATGGACTCCATGTTGAGAAATACGGGCACAGACTATGACAGCGGAAACAAAAAACTTTATCTATATGTATCCCAATAACAAGAAGAGCAAGTCAACTGCTATGAAATAGGGGCATGTCCCATGTACATCACTCACAGTCAGTCCCCATGTGTCAAAGCTACCCAATCATCATCTTCATGACAACTCGTATTGTAGTATCACATTTGATGATGGTATACCCGACAACATGTGATGAGTGTAGTGACTTCATCTCTAAGAATCACAACTAGCACCTTCACTATGAGTGATGACTATGACCACTTATTTCGTGTTTCCATGTGTCATTTCTCAAGGTGGGTTTGTCTGATACACTGTTCCATAACATTTATTTATGTGCTTGGTTTGATATACCATATCATGACTAGTGAGATTTTTTCATTAACCAACCCACATTCTAGTATAATGTGTTATTGGTGTTTATTTGCCTTCCACATTAATAACCGATTAGGGAGACAATAAGAATGAACATACTCTTAGCATTTGTATGATCTCATTATTCAATTCTTATACTTGAAGACATACGTCATTGAGTATTGTCATTCTTTAGATGTTCATAATATTACCTCATTATCTCATAACTGAGTGAAACATAATGAATTGGAAGATTCCCTTTATGAGTATTAATCAAATCCTTTATGGTATGTGTTGTGTCAGTCATAACATGATTGGCTCTCTGGGCATACCTTACCAAAAGACTCCCACCTTCACTTAGAGCCAATCACCTACGAATCTCATTCTTAGTGATCTAAACATGTCCACCACGTTTCTATTGTGCAAGTGCTAATCCATTGGGTTAGCAATAGTTTGCTATTAGTCAATATATTGCATGTTTCTTATCTCTCCACTATGAGATGAAATTTTCGTAATATGGTATCTTATATTCCTTCCCTAACAAGTAGCTTCAATGTTGTCAGGGTATCACTACTGAGTCATAAATGGTTGGAACATCTATAAGTTCATCATATGAACTTCTACATCTATATAGTATCACTTTGTGTTCACGACACAAGTATACTTGAATTCGATTGTAGAATAGAATGATTGGCTATTAGTTTGAAACCCTTCCAACTATCAACACTTTTCTTTTAAAATCAAACATATTTTATTGCAATCGTTTTAGTCATTTTGGAAGCTTGCATCATTGTAACTCTTTATACCCAACTCTTCCTTTATTGCTCTTTTTGGAAATATATCCTTAAGTACTTATCAAGTACGTACTAATGGATATATTCAATGAGATTTCAATAATCGTTATTGGAATTTAACATCATCTTGCCATGTCCAATACATACAAGTTTATAATCGATAAGCACATTTGTAGCATTCATGATAGATCCATTATCACTGCATATGATATCTTATTCATGATATTTCCATTCTTTACAAGGATTGGAGTATGTGGTTCATAAGAGACTACTCCAAATTCTCTCTCATTGAATCCTTCTATGTTGAACTCTTTCAACATATTTCTAATGTGTGTGCTCAAACTTATGTTGTGAAACTTTCAAGAACTATTTCTATAGGTCTTGATCCCTATCTCATAAGATGTTTCACCAAATCCTTTATTGAAGGTGTTTTCATGCTAGCTTTTAATATTCACAATATTGATATGCTATTCCTCATCATATCTGGAATATATATGCTCCCACTAAATCTTTTTGTATCACAGATTTCATCTTGATTCAAGTCAAACTCTTTGACTATCTTGTCAAGTCAAAAGACCACATTTCTGAGATGCATGTTTCAATCCTATATTGAACTTTGTAGTTTTTATACTTTATTTGCATTCGTGAAGTTATAAAACTTTTATGTTGTGTCACATACGCATCTTCTCATATATTCCCTTGTAACTATAACAACAAGCATGAAAATTGGTAAAGGAATATTTATCATGCTCAACAACTTGAACTAATTTGAAAACTTTTAACCAAATTGTCCTTTTATGTTATCCACGTAGGTCTTTTCAGTAAGACCTTTTTTCACCCTTCAGGTATTACCCCTTTACGTGGCACTACCAAGGTCCTAGCTTTTTAGCTTAAATGGATCCCATAATGGCTTTTGAGCCATTACTCAAATTATGGTTCTCAATAGCTTCTAGTTGATTAGCTGGCTCATCCTCTTATGTCCAACTTGTCTAAATTGTTGGATTCACAATCCTCTAATCTCAGACATTTTCCATTAGAACTATTTTTTCTATGTCATATGATTAACTTTAGATCCAATAAAAACGTTTGATTCTCTTATTTCTCAATGTACCTCTTTGTTGAACATTTTGAGTCTACTTTTACTCCCACTGATTCTTTAGAAACTCGATTATCCTATCAACCATAAAAAATTGATTTCGGGTAGGGATTAATAGTAATAATCAATAATTATGGTTTGTGAAATAACCCATTTTAAGAAAGCGATTTCTCAATGTAGATTTCAAACCCTTAGACATATTGGTACATTCCCATAATATATCATATATGATATCTTATAAACCATTTAGACGGTACACTATTTAGTGATATAAGAAGATTAATTGATAATCATATCATGAATCGTCATGGTATAATTCATTCATTCTGACACATCATCATGTTCAGATGGATTTAATTTTTAATACTTTTATCAAAGTTATACTTCATTTATAATCTCCTTGAAGACTTCAAGATATTTATGTTTCCATTTTAATGAGTACATGTCATCACATTACCACTAGATGAAATGAAGTATAAGTAATTATCTATAGAATTCATTCCATAAGATCTTCATGCATCAGTATGAGGCATAGTGGAGAATTTATCATGCCACTACATCTAGTGAAGGATGTTACATCAAGTTGTACGTAAGTAAGACTTGCATATTTCCTCAAGTTCATTAACTAAGGGAATCTACATTAACATCAATATGTATCCTAGATATGCATTTCTTATATATACATCAAAAATGACTATTGATGATGATATTTTTTTAGTTATCAATTATAATCCTTTGATAGAAACATTATAAAATTTAGCTTGAGATTCCTTTAGACCATTAGATGTCTGGGAATTTCCATACAAGATCATATCTTTAGAAAAAGAGAATCAATAACTCACTTTATTGGTTTATCATCCTTGTCATACAAGATGTGTAAAAAGTGTTTCTATTTATTTGGCATAACGACATAGCAGTTCAACTAACTCTATTACATGTCCATTGGGTAAAGATGAAGTTAAACATAGACCAAAGCTTTAGCAAATCTTTCTTTGCCTTATCCATCTTTATCCCTTCATGAGGGCTTTTACTTCTTTTTAGATCCTACACATCAAGCATGTCAGATCTCTATTGGGTACAATATACCATGATGAAGAAGTAATCAAATTTATCTTATAATGTTTATACCTGAAGTGGAGGCCTCGGTGCCTTCCTTCTTCTTCTTTAGTTCCTCTAACCAGAGTGGGCAATTTATTTTCCACTGTCTAGGTTGGTGACAATGGTGACAATAGCCTCTTTTCTTCACTTCTCCCTTTCCTTTAAAGATCTGAAGACTTGGGCTTCTGACTAGCTTTAGAACTCTTCTTAGCTTTGCCTTTGTCTTTAAGATTCCCCTTTGTCTTACTGATCACCATCACATACTTGGGCTTGTCTTTCTTCATTTGTATCTCAGTTGTTCTCAACATACCCCACAATTTTTTCAACAGATTGTTAAAGTTATTCATGTTGTAGTTCATGACAAAATGATTGTATGACTCTGGCAGGGACTATGGAATCATGCCAGTGGCTAAATATTGACCTAAAGGGAATCCCAGTTTAGCTAAGTTCTCAACATACCCAATGAGCTTGAGTACATGAGGACCTATTGGGTCTCCTTCTGCCATGTTGCACTTAAATAGCACTTTGAAGACATTGTATCCCTCTTGTCTTTCCTAAATTTGGAACATGTTCTTGAGATGTGTGACCATCTCAATCACATCTATGTTTTCATGCTTCCTCTGCAACTCATAGTTCATGGAGCATAGAATCAGACATTTGACATCCACAACATCTTTAGTATGCTTCTTGTAAGCATCCATGTTAGCCTTTGGCGTCGTTGGAAGGGGTTCATCTAGTTTTGGTGTCTCCAGAACATGGAGCTTGCGCTCATGTGCGAGAATAATTCTCAACATCCTGAACCAATCGTGGAAGTTGTTCCCATTTAGCTTGTCCTTCTCAAGGACCAAATACAGAGAAAAGTGATTGTTGTTTGATACCATTTGATTCTACAAAAGAATTTTTAAATTTTGTCAAAAACTCATTTTTTATTATTTTTATTGCATTAATTTGACGATATTGATTAGGTCTTTAAATAACTATCATTATCATTATTTTTTTCAAATTGAAAACATTCAAGTATCAGTTGGAAAATTACAGTGAATTAATTTTCTAATGAGCAAGATCCAAAATGATTTGATTCTCACCTGACCAACACTGCAATGAATTAATCAACCATTAAGATAGGCAATTTGACAATTGCATCATATGCAAATCTTGGATAGATGATATGTGCAAATCCTTGCCATAATCATCTACATGCGTCTGGGCTTAGATGCTCTATGAATCACTAGTTAACATTGACCCAATAGACAACACGATAGTAAAGCAACATGCTTGGGCATAACCTACATTTATTACCATCACAGTTCCATAAGGTAGACAGTGCACCACGCTTGGGTGTAACCTACGCTTATTCGAATAGGATTTTCATGTGTATTGTTAATGGAAAGCATCTTAGACTAATATGTTTGATTAAGGGGTTATATATATATATATATATATATATATATATATATATATATATATATATATATAGAGAGAGAGAGAGAGAGAGAGAGAGAGAGATGTACATATACTATATCCAATCACCACATATATAGTATGTATCATATACTTGCTATATCCCACAACATAAACATGTAATATAAAACAAAACATGATGGTTATGGCCATGTCTACTGTAATTTCTTAGAGACACGAGAAATTACTACCACTTGGGTCAATCATCACATCACATGTATGAACCTACTATTGCAGATATGTGCTTGTCGATCTGGGTTGATTGATTCAACCCTTGAACCATGTCATCTCGCCTCTTGTCTAATCGGTTGGTCTCCTATAATGGTCGTCTGGCCTCCTATCCAACAAATGTTTGGACACCTCTGGACGGTCAGTTGGGTCCAACAGGCAGTCTGTTCTCTTCTACAATATGTCCTCCTCGATCCTCTAGTCGATTGGCATGCCTGACGTTGATCATAATCATCAAGTCTGCAAGAAATGAAACTATCATGTTGCTAATATAATTACATTGTAAAGATAAACCTCGAGTTACATTCGAGGGGATCAAAGGTAGGAAAGAATTAACTTTACATTAGGAAGGAGGTAGAGGCTCGTGACATAGATCGAGATAAATGGACATAAAATCAAACCATCCAACCATACACAGATATTGGATTATTGTCCATAATCATGTTATACATCATCCATCAAAATTGGTTTTAGGGTGACATGTGTAAATTGCATATATATATATATATATATATATATATATATATATATATATATATATATATATATATATATAGTTTAGGATTATTTGGTCTTTGATCGGATACGCATATGAGAGAGTTTAAACACTTGCATCGTATTCAATAAATAAATGATAAAACCAAAAATCTGATCTTGTTGATTATCTCAAAAGATAGTAAATTGGACGTGGCTCTGATACCACTGTTGAGAAATGCGAGCACAGAGTATGACAGTGGAAACAAAAAAATTATCTATTTGTATTTCCCATAACAGCAACATCACATCAACTACTATGAAATAGGAAGGATGGTTTAATGAGTCTATATCTAGTCCTAGAGAAAGTCTAGTGACTACAACTTGTTGCAGTGCAACTATCTTCTAGTTTCTCTTGGAGGGTGTATGTGCAGCTCCTAGTCTTCACCACAAACAATAGACTCAAACAGCTTCTGCATCGGCTTCTGTTCTTTCCACGAACTGTAAATTGACTTTGCCCTCCTAGCAACAGTCAAACGACCCCTTCCTCTAGAGTAGTCTACACGGACCAACTAGAATTCATGTTGTTCTTATAGAACGGACAGGAAGGAGTTTCCCTCATGTTGGTGTACTAGTCACCAATGTGCTCTCCAAATACAATGAAATTCAGCTGTTCTCTCCCTTTCTATCCCTTCTTAGTCAGGTAGGACATATTTGGTCTCTCTTGGTTACCAAAACCAGAGAGGACAATAATTATCAGAGTAAATGATTCTCAATTCTGTGTGGTGGGAAGCCCCCAATACCCTCTATTTTTAGATGGGGTTAGGATCAGGGTTCCCAATTAAAGTGGGAGTGGAAAGTATTGAAAGATCTTGAACTTGTACAACCTACAAAATCTAAAACGGTCGTTTCGCAATTGAAACGGTCATCTCACATGTGAGATGGAGGGTTCATGGCTCGAATCATTCGTTTGGCCTGTTTCCTAATCGCGCATAAATTTGGTAAAATCATTTCCAATTAATACAAACATTAATTCCTTGTTCCAATCAAATTGAACAAGTGAAACGAGCAATCTTTCTCAAATCGGATATGCATATGAGAGAGTTTAAATACTTGCATCATATGCAATAAATAAATGATAAAACTAAAAATCTGATCATGTTGATTATCCCAAAAGATAGTAAATTTGAGGTGGCTCTGATACCACTATTGAGAAATGTGAGCACAGAGTATGACAGTGAAAACAAAAAATTTATCTATTTGTATTTCCCATAACAGCAACATCGCATCAACTACTATGAAATAGGAAGGATGGTTTAATGAGTCTATATCTGGTCCTAGAGAAAGTCTAGTGACTACAACTTGTTGCAGTGCAACTATCTTCTAGTTGCTCTTGGAGGGTGTTTGTGTAGCTCCTAGTCTTCACCACAGACAACAGACTCAAACGGCTTCTGCATCGGCTTTTGTTCTTTCCACGGACTTCAAATTGACTTTTCCCTCCTAGCAACAGCCAAAAGACCCATGCCTCTAGAGTAGTCTACACGGACCAACTAGAATTCCTTTTGTTCTTGTAAAACGGACAGGAAGGAGTTGCCCTCATGTTGGTGTACTAGTCACCAATGTTCTCTCTGAATACAATGATATTCAGTTGTTCTCTCCCTTCCTATCCCTCCCTAGTTGGGTAGGACTTATTTGGGCTCTCCTGGTTATTAAAACCAGAGAGGACAACAATTGTTAGAGTAAATGATTCTCAATTGTGTTTGTTGGGAAGCCCCAAGTACCCTCTATTTTTAGGTGGGGTTAGGATCAGGGTTCCCAATTAAAGTGTGAGTGAAAAGGATCGGAAGATCTTGAACTTTCACAACCTACAAAATCTGAAACGGTTGTTTCACAATTGAAACAGTCATCTCACATGTGAGGTGGAGGGTTCATGGCTTGAATTGTTCATTTTGCCTATTTCCTAATCGCACATGAATTTGACAAAATCATTTCCAATTAATACAAACATTAATTCCTTGTTCCAATCAAATTGAACAAGTGAAACGAGCAATCTTTCTCACAAATTTGAGAAATCTACTAGAACCTTAGTTCGGCCCCAACCAAGCCAATCAGTTCACTAGGTAAACCAATTGTCTCGATCACCCAAGCCGATTGGTTCACCCAGTGAGTCGATTGGTTAGTGCCTTATTCGTTTAGAACATCATCTAGTTTAGTTCCAATTAGCTTGACACTCCAAATGCCCATCTCAACACTTGAGATGATCGTTGGCACTCTAAATGACCGTCTCATCCTATGAGTCGATTGGTTGACAGTGCAGTCAGTTGATCTGTTGCTTGAATTGAATACATAAACACTTCATTAATCAATCCAATCATCATTCAAGATTAAACTCTTCTTCTATATGAATTCCTTTGTGTGTGCCCCTATAGGTCCCATATCATGTTGCCAGTGAATGTCCATAACTAACTTATGACGTCACAAGCAGAGAGTGGTGCCTAGTTGCACATTAGTGCTACCCAAGTGAATGAAAAGTTGAAGAACAACTTCAACCTACAATTTGTGTAAGGTGATGTAGTAATTGTAACAATCTATGTTCCTTGAACCAAGATCAAATTGTCTGAGATAATGTGACATCATGTCATATATTGATTTACATGTGCATGTACATCCGTTTCTCAGTCTCTCTTATCAAGTGTCTAGGATATCAAACTATAGTAGGAGGGTTAAATCCCATCTACATCACTCACAGTCAATCCTCATGTGTCAAAGATATCCAATCATCATCTTTATGGAAACATGTATTTCAAGATTACGTTTGATGTCAAAGTATACCCAATGACATGTGATGAGTGTAGTGACTTCAGGTCTAAGAATAACAATCACCACCTTCACTATAAGAGATGAATGTGACCACCAATGATGGTTTTCATGTGTCATTTCTCAAGGTGGGTTTGTCTGATACACTATTTCATAACATGTATCTATGAGCTTGGTTTGATATGCCATATCACCAAATATTGTTTGATTTCACAAAATACAACCATTTTTGTCAAATTTTCCCAAATTTTGAACTGAGTCATCAAACCATTGAGAGAGATGGCACCTAGGAGCGGCAGAGAAGGGAGGAACCTGAGGAAATTTTTGTCGGGTCAGGATAGTTCTAGGCCACAATCGAGAAGACTGGATTCTCAATCAGAGACCAAGGTTAGCGCGGCCCCTAGAGCCTGGGCTTCTCTCTTCAAGGAGAAAGTGGACGACATTGATATCAAAATCAACAAGGAGCCCATCGTCATGGATGATGATGAAACCATCATCCCATAGTTGGAGGTGGATGCCACAGTGGCACTTTGGTCCAACATCGTAGTTGGTTACATAATTGGGTTCTACCCTCACATTCCCACCCTATAAGATTACCTGAGAGGTGTTAGGAAGACCAGCGGATTGATGGAGGTCATGGGTAGGGTGAACGGGTGCTTCATCATTAAGGTCTAGGAGGCCACAAACATGGTGATAGCCCTTGAAGGTGGTCCCTGGTACGTAAGGGGCAAGCCCATGATTTTGAAGAAATGGGAACAAGGGGAATTGCTTGAGCAGGAAAAGTTGAAGGATGTCCCAGTTTGGCTGAAGATTGTGAATCTTCTGCTTGAGCTTTGGAGTGAGAAAATGCTAGTGAGGATAGCCACCCATCTTGACAAGCTATAGTGTTTAGATAGGCACACTAAAGCAAGGAGGCGCATGGATTATGCCGGGCTCAATGTTCTGATGAATGCCAATTCCCCCTTCCTAATGGGGGTGAAGTTTAGGACGCACATAGGCACACCATATAGAGTTTGGGTAGAATATGAATGGGTACCAACATGTTGCCCCCATTGCGGCACCTTTGGGCATGATGAGGCGCTCTACAATCCACCAGAGGAGCTTCTACAAGAATGACACCAACCCCTGAAGGCCATTTGGAGACGAGCATCCCTATTTTTTCTAAAAGCTCTTTGATTCAACAATTGTTTGCAGTGTTGAATGCCTTGTTGTCGACTCTAGTCTACAAGAACTGATCCAGTCAAGCCAATCCGCAGTTTGCTGAGACTATCACCCACCCCCAAAGCCCGAGGCAATTGGTCTGTATCTGAGTTAGTCGACCAAATGTTCAAGAGGGGTTCCTCTCTCATAACCTCACCATGTCTCCACTTAATTAGAAGGAGAGTCAGATCCTCTTCCCAAGGGAGCTCAAGTTCCACCAATAGGTTCCAACCTCTTGAGGATGGAAGAGACGTGAGTAACACCTCAACCCAACCAAGCAACACTGATGGTGCACCTTTGAGGGAAGATCCATGGCATGCCCGTCCACCATCCTTACTTGGAACACTCGTGGCTTGTCCTCTTGGGCCAAGCAAGATGTTGTCTAAGATGAAGTATCTAATAGCAAAGCTGGTATAGTTTTCCTGTTGGAGATGAAAATCAAGATAAGGAAGCTCCACGTTGTTGCCTAGCGCATTTGGCATGGTGCAAACTATATTGATAAGTCATTGTCTTGCACTAAAGTTAAACTTCTTATCCTATGGGACAATTGCAACTACAATCTCACTCTTGTTGCTCAGTCCAAATAGATAGTTCATATGACCCTTTTTTTATGGCGGGATGTTGGACATCACTGCAGTCTATGCGGCTAATGAAGACTACAGAAGAATCGGATTATGGACAGACGTTGTTTCTATTAGCAAAGGCATCAACAACCCCTAGTGTGTTATAGGTGATTTCAATGCGGTAAGGATGGCGTCAGAAAGGCAAGGCAGGTCTTCCCCATCTACATGCTCTATGGAGGACTTTAATGACACTATTTCAGCTGCATGTCTACTTGATATCCTTGCCAAAGGTTTGTACTTTACATGGAACAGCTAACATCTAGGACCTAACAACACTAGGAGCAAAATTGATAGATCATTTGCCAGCTCTAAATTAATTGACTCCTCTCCCAAGCTCTGGCTAGAAACTAGATACACCATCCATATTGATAACTATATACAGATCCTCCATCTAAAAGTACCATCCCATAGATGCAACTACCTGTATAGATTTTTCAATGCATGGATACATCTCCATGGGTACAAAGAGACTCTGGTAGAGGCATGGAACACTCCCGTCTCAGGCTGCCCAATGTACAAAATCGCTACCAAACTCAAGAATGTCAAGAAGGCTCTTCAAAAATGGAATTGGGAGCAGAAAGGAGATAATACCATGACTATTCAGCTAAAGTATGAAGAGGCCCTACAAGATCAAAGAGATTTTGATCTTAACCCCAATGAAGAATTGTTATAGGAAATAGCTAAGCAGAAGGTTCAAGAAGCTAAAGAAGCTAGGGACGTCGAGGAATCTATGCTAAGGCAGAAATCCGGGTTTTTTGGCTCAAAAATGGGGAGAGAAACTCAAAGTTATTCTACATGTCTCTTAAAACCCAAAGAAGCAAAAACCAAATCCAGGTTATTAATCAGAACGGTCATACTATAACTAATTTCAACAGCATCTCTGAGATTTTTTTATCACTACTGCTCCATCTATAACAAAAAGCACCTACCAGTCCAGGGTACTCCTGATATTAAAGTGCCCAAACTATCCAAGCTGTAGGTTCTTGATATTTGTAAGAAAGTTACTGATGAGGAGATTCATATTGAAGTGATTGCTGATAAAGACAAGTTTCCAGGTCCAGATGGCTTCAACGCTTGCTTCTTCCAGGACGCATGCATTTTCATTGGTCCTGAGGTTACTCAGTCTATAAAAGATTTCTTCCTTAAAAGTCACCTTCTCAAGGAATCTAACAAGACTTTCATCGCCCACATTCCTAAAGTCAAGCAGCCAACCAAAGTCACGGAATGGAGACCCATAGCTCTATTCAACTTTCTCTATAAAATTAATTCTAGTCATGGCCAATCGCTTAAAGAATATCATGCCCTCTACTATTAGCAGCAATCAATGCACCTTTGTGAAAGGTAGGAGTATCTCAGACACCATCTAATAGTAGAGGGAAGGATATTCTTTAAGCGGTTGGCCATGACTTTAGAATTAATTTTATAGAGAAAGTTGCACATAGCTATGAAAGGTAGGAGTATCTCAGACACCATCATGCTTGCTACTGATTTAGTGAATGACTTCAATAAACCTCATCTCATGCCCAGCAAGTGCATCAAAGCAGATTTCGGCAAGGCCTTTGACACCATTCGGAGAGAGTTTATTCTGGAAATCATGCAATCTATGGGCTTTCTATGTTGCTGGTTGACATGGATTAAGGAATGCTTGTATTCAGCGTCCTTCCAGATTCTCGGTAATGTCATGCCCGTCATGTATCTTTCATGCTTCTAATGGAATCTGTCAAGGTGACCCCTTAGCTCCATATCTCTTTGCTATTGGTATGGAGGGGCTTTCTGCTATTCTTGGTAAAGTTGTCCAAGAGAGGACTATATCCCCCCTAGGACGGGAAACTATCAGATCTCGCACCTTCTCTTTGCAGATGACCTCTTACTATTTACTGAAGCAAATGAAGAAAATGCTTGCGGCATTCGCAATTATCTAGATGTATTCAGTTGTTGGTCGGGTTTGCGCTTAAATCCTGAGAAGAGTCGACTATTTCTCAACTCCTCCGTGCCGCTGGAACTCCAAGACGCCCTAGAGATCGCACCACTACCCTTCCTGTCTGCTACCTCGGGCTTCCTCTTTTCTCTGGCAGATTAACTAAAAGCATGTGCCAGGAGCTCATAGATAAGATCAAGACCAAGCTTGACTCGTGGAAAATGAGATTGCTGTCCATGGCGAGCAGACTGAAGCTAAATGTGTCTACCCTCTCTACTTACCATCTATTCTGGACCAGCATCTTCCCTCTTCTGAAAACTATTATTTGCAAGAAATGGAAAGGCCTTGCAGTAACTTCCTTTAGGGTGATAATGTTACTGGAAAGCATCTTCACACCATCTCATGGGAGACCATTTGCCCCACGAAACCAGAAGGGGGACTGGGAATATTTAAAATTGAGGATTGGATCCAAGAAGGTGAGATCAAAATCCTCTAGGACATTGCTAACTCCAAAGAGTCGCTTTGAATTAAAGGGTCCATAACAAGTACTTATCCAACGACACCATCAGGTCATGCCATGCGAAGACATATCACAGCTGGTACTCCAAAGAGTCGCTTTGAATTAAAGGGTCCATAACAAGTACTTATCCAACGACACCATCAGGTCATGCCATGCGAAGACATATCACAGCTGGTTTTGGAGAAATCTCTTGAGGCATAGACATACCAGCTATATGTTTCAATATCGGCTCTGGCGACTCCATATCCCTATGGCTGGA
This sequence comes from Alisma plantago-aquatica, assembly GCA_963693085.1. Classification (NCBI taxonomy): domain Eukaryota; kingdom Viridiplantae; phylum Streptophyta; class Magnoliopsida; order Alismatales; family Alismataceae; genus Alisma; species Alisma plantago-aquatica. Next base: position 724,973,862 of record OY856410.1, on the reverse strand, counting down.
CCCATGGGTCAATGGCCTCTGTGGTCCGGATTAGATGGGGCCATATAAAGCACAATGAAATGATTGGTCGCCCAAAATGAAATTCGGGTTGAATATACTATACACTGAGATAGTAAAAAATTTATAACTACTTAATTAGAACATTACGTTGATATCAACTTATTTTTTTTCAGATTGAGAATTGAAATAGGGAACAATCGAGTTCATAATCGAGATTATTTTGACAGCGTAACAGTTAATGAATATAATGAAGAACAAAAAAAAATCAGTATATAATTCTACAAAAGAGGAGGGAACCGTTGCCAATAACCAGCTGCCTCCATATCCGTCTTTGTCGAATTGACTTCCATGGTATCTCCAAAAAAACAAAATTTGCAGATCACAATACAACCTTCTGGATTACGTAAAATCAAAACCCCCGAATCCCCAGTCTGACTCTTCGTTAAATTCGCGTCATAGACTGGCGTGCAGTGAGCAGTTTGTTATGCTAGAGCCATGAATGGTCTTTACGAAAGGTAGCCAGGACATCCAGTTTGGTAATGCGCTTTGGCAAATGGGAGCACTCTTGAGTTTCAATTTATCCCTTTGCTGAAGTAGATCCCTCCATTTGGCAGGATTCTTGGTACGGTAAATCATTCACGGTTTGTTATAACCTTAACCTTTACGGGTGGGAACATCTTTACTTCGTATTATGTTAAACTCATCTAAACACATTTCAAGAAGGTAAGTTCGCAGAGTGTATGCTATAATAATACATACACTGGCATGGTAAAAAATAGTCATAAACAAATACAACAACAAATATGGGAATTACCACTGAAGAACCAGAAATTTTTCAAAACGATAACAATAATTTACTATGAACAACCGATTGTGTTCATGTCGTATACAACAAATGTCAAAACTAGAGAGCTGCCAGACACGGTTTGGCATCTCTGCGAATAAACCATAAATCATATAGCTCAAGCTGGGTTTTTAAAAGCCAGAAATACATCTCCCAGCTGTGACTCACACGCTGAATATGCATCCGGCTTCAGCGCTTTGAGGAAGAACTTGTTTAGCTTGAGAGAGGAGATTGCATGGAACGATCTGGTGCAGAACCGGCGAATCCCTGCTCGGCGCTGCTGCTTCTCTGGCATATTCACAAGGAGGAGCTGAATCAGCTCGCAGAGTTTTGGCAGATTGTGCTTCAAGAATTTCAATTTCCTTGAAATGTCTGTTTCCGTGTCTCCTTTTGTAGGAGATGCGTGGGATTTAATTATGCACTCTACCAGATCGAGGCCTTCGATTCTCCTATATTCAGATTTCGCATTAGCACACTTCTCTAGGAGGAAACCGAAAATGAGAGGCCCAACCCACGGATGTCTCCTAAGAAGCTCTTTTAAAAAGTCAGTTTTCAACCTGCTCTTTTTATTGTCGAAGTAGTCTATCACAATCCTCTGCTTGATAGCCTCCAGCACCCCCTCAAGCTCAGATTCGGAAGGATTTTTAGCATGAATGACCTTCAAGATCCAATATGACGAGTTTTGGGCAAGAGATGATACCGACTTGATTCGGGCCTTGGAAGCTGATTTCAAACTCTTCTCCAACAAATTTACTAGGCTAGAAACCTGAATTTCACTACCCTTGGGGTACTCTTTTGCCTTGAATATTTTCTTCTGCAAGATGCCACCTATCCTTTCCACCAGTTGTTTGCAACCCTCCGCACATTGATATTTAACAAATGCCCGTGTTAAATTTGAGAAGATAGTCAAAACTTGTGGCTTACCTGCAATAAGAGGCAAAATAAAATGCTAAGCTAAGGAAAAAGATATGCTTATAATGGCAGAAACAGAGGGCTTTGAAGAAATGGGCAGACAAGAAATTAAGTGCATGCAAGTACCAGGATTTCTCAGCAGAAAGATCTCGAGTAGTGAAAGCACACGCAGTTTGAATAGCACAAGTTGGGACGTAGCAGTGTCATTCCCAGATTTACCAGACTTTTTCAAGAACTGTGTGATGTATGAATCCATCCTGAACATTGCTTCATCATCCATATCATCATCACCCACATCGTTTATCTTCAACCCAAGATTATCGTCAGCTATACCAGATTGGTCTTCATCACTGTCACCGTCACTGTCACTGTCACCGTCACCAGTCTCAGGTGCTTCAGTTTCACTGACATCATCCGAGTCCTTAACATCTAAAATTTCATCATCCTCTTCATCATCGTCCTCGTCATCCGCATCAGTAGATTGACGTCTTAACGGTTGCAGGTCTTTGTTGACTATGCGCAGCATCTGCAGCAGACCTGACTCTGGAATCTCATTGCAGAAAAATTTGAAAACCTGTAATGGATGAATAACAAATGTGCACAAATTCGAAATTAGTTCCAACATGACATCACGTTGTCTTGAGCAGCTAGATAGAAATGAATTAGCTTCTGCAGTTTAGATTACGAATTACTGATGTATCTCATTACAGAAAAATCTGAAAACCTATAATGGATGAATAACAAAGAAAATGTGTGCACAAATTAGAAATTAGTTCCAACACGATATCACGTTGGCTTGACATCATCAATTTGTAATACTTAAACGACATAAGAATTGATGAACGAAATTTATAACCAGATAGGAATTAGCAAATGATTGACACATATTTGAGGGATTGTTATGTACGCTACATCTATTCATTCATGCAATCTAAGATGTGTTAGCAAGAGAGGAGGTTCATTGACCACTAGGTTACCTGTTCAATAGCATAGCACATTGGGCCAGATGATTGAGGCAGTAAAGAAAGCAACGTGTCGGTAAGAACATCAATCATAATAGGTGAGGTATCATCATCAGTATCATCTTCCTCCTCTGTAGTGACACTCTGAATAGCTTCAGGAAAAGCTTTCTTGCAGCATGTGACAAGTTCCGAAGCTGCCTCTGAGAATTCCCCAGGTCTGAGAAGAATTTGAAGCAATAATTGAATGAGCAGGTACCTCAAAGCATGCATTTTACTAGCATCCGGGCCTGATCCAATTGCTCTTTCCTGGAAGATATTTTGAAAACTCAAAACAATACAAAACAAAATCCGCATGAAAACAAATTTACAATATGACAAAAACTCTCTTATAATGAATATGACGATATGGTGCAGTGTTTATTAGACTCAAGATTGTCAGAACTAAGCCGTATCGCTCGGTTGAACCGATTGAAAAGGATTCGGTGGCTGGGACGGTTCTCCCAACGGATCAGTTCTTGTTCACGTGTATACCTCAACCGCTAGACCAATTATATGTTCCCCCTTTTGCTCTTCTACAACAATTTGGCAAGGGAATGTACAGTTTGGATTGAAATATTGTTGTTTGTATGCTAATTTCTGATATTCTCCTTAATATGTTTACTTTTCCTTGATTTTTCATATATTATAAGATTGTACAAAATATTTCATGACGTCATGCTGATGTCACAGGTTGAAACGGTGAAACAAGAACCGAAAGCTTCAGCATTTTGCTCATCGCTTCAGTTATAACAACCTTGAAAAGACTTGAGAGTCCAAGCTTTAACATAATGTACAAGCATACGCAAATTTTGTTTTACTCATTTTTATTTGATTTTTTATTCATATTCAATATATTTCAGGTGCCAGTATACTTATTTAGATATAAAAGAAGAAAAAGACTTTTTTAAAATATTGATGGCTGAAAAATCCTTTAATTAAGTAAACTAAAGAAAAGAGAGAAATCCTAGACTCATTGATGAAACTCTTGATTGGTTTAGTATTTCCAAATTAACAATATACACACTAACACGCTAAAACTGAAGTATTATCCAGTTGTCAATGGAACTCTCAACAACGGCAAGCTCTGGAGGGTAGCTGTGAGTGCTAGGTTCATGCAAAACTTACATACCAAGGTTAGCATGATCAATAACACGGCCTTGATTGTCAACCTCCGAAAAGTACACTCAGTGCCCAAGTTCCTGCGACTAGGAATGAGCATGGAGCATGGACCCATATAACCCAACTCAAACCAGGTTCACATATATCAAAAGGCGAGGCACAAAAAATTGAGCCATACTTTAATTATGAGTCGGTTCAAGGGCAGGGCAACCCCAGACCAAAATACATGTATACCTATACCCAGATTCATTACCTATACATATGTGTGTGTGTGTGTGTGCGTGTGTGTATATATCAACATGTTTATAAATAATGCATATCTTTTGTTGAATATTTTACAAACTTTACACAAAAAATTATCTTAAATATGTTTTGTAAATCATATTAATAATGCTAACCAAAGTACATTAAATATATATGTACCCATTCGATATTAAACGTTGAATAATCTAAGATATAATCTTAACCTTATATATTAGAAGTTTATTACATACATTAGATGCACAATTGTCAAGGCGGCTAGGAGGTAAGTCCCACCCAATAGGCGCCTAGGCCTCCTAGGCGGGCGCCTAGGCCTCCTAGGCGGGCGCCTAAGCTTTTCTGGGCATTTTTATTATTTTTTATTTTTCAGTTGCATGTGTATATTTATACATATGACACTACATGCTATTTTGTAAATATATGTTTATTAAATTGTATTATATGTCTGACTTGCATTGATAACTGTTGGGAGGTTCAACGTGAAAATTAAGAGGAAGAAAAAAGAAACAACAGTAGGAGGAAGATAGTTTGGAATTGAAGGAGAAAGAAAACAGGAAAAACGCAAATGATGAGCAAGAAGTTAGAGAAGTAAAAGCACAACAGCAGGAGAGGAGATATGAAGTAGGAAGATGAAGTTAGAAAAACAAATTAAAAACAGCAGTGCACGACAAGAAAACATCTGATTTCGATGTCGTTTCGGTGGCCACGGAAACAGAAATTTCAACCAATTTCGACAGAAATTTCAATAAATGTGTTCCTGCCGTTTTGACGGTAAAATAAATGAATTATTTTATGAAATTTTACCAGAATGATCTACTAGTGTAGATGTACTCAAATAAGTAATAATATTTCATATTGGATATGTGGGGGTGGGGTCTCATCATTTTTTAGTGAATGACCCTGAACTATTTCGATGGGGATTTTTGATGTTAATTTCAATGGTGAAATCGATGAATTAAGTTAGTATAGTTTGCAAGCACATTATATAGACTTAAAAACATAAAACTGTGCAAAAAAAAATATGCTCTAGGTAGTACATAGTATATGGAAACGTAGAAAAAAAATCGATGATCTGCCTGTTTCGAGAGTTTCGTCAGTCAATTGTGATGTCCGATTACCACAGAAACAGAAATTTTGATCGAAATTTCGACAATTTCGTCGAAATTTTGAACATTGGTGCCAAGGGATGAGATTTCGTCGGTATCGGCGGTATACCGGTCGAAATACCGATACCGACGAGTACCGGTACAGATACGTGCAATTCTGCCGTTAGAATCGTATTTTTCAGCATACCGGTGGGTATACCGCCAATACCACCAAATTTCGAGGGTACCGGTGCAAAATGCACCACTAACACCTCGGTACACCTCGGTACAGGCGGCATTTCACCCGACAAACCGATATTTGCGAGCTGTCTTCTGCTGCTGCTGTTTGAAGAGGAAAAACTTGGAGAATTTGGAAGATTTTCAAGATTGGAGCTCAAATCAGCCCCAATTAAGGTATGTTTACTTAATTTCTTGCATTTCCCATCATTTCCAACCTCTCCCCTCTCTTTTCTCTTCTTATAATTCTATTCTCACCTAAAAAAATCACCAAATACCCCTAAAATCCTAGATCTACTCCAAATACTTATGATTGATGCTATTTATCACTAGATCTATGATTATATTATATAGATCTACTGATTTATCACTAATTACCTCACTAATAATTAACATTAACATGTTATTTCATTAATTAATAGTAATAATACAATTAGTACCATTAATAATATGTATTTAATTTAGGTTTAGTAGAAGAAGTTCTATCAAAGACTAACATGAACATATATAAACAAAAATATACCCAAAATATCTAAATAATTCGTATTTTTTTATTTATAAAATGCTGAAAATAAAAAAAACGTTTTTTTTGTTTTTTTTTCTTTAGGATTGTGTGTGTTAATGTTGTATAAGATAAAACTAACATGTGGAAAGCATATCACTTGTCATTATAATTAGTAAATATCATGTTTTATAATTTTAAAAATAATTTCAGACTTTATTTATATTTAAAAAATAATTATCTTCAAAAGAAAAATCTTTAAAAATCTTGTGTTTGATTCTATAATTACAAGCAAGTATCATACATTATAAAATATCGATTTTGATTCTACATTACATAAAAGAAACCGATTTTGTTCACTTAATGGCTTATTTTTATTTGATATTAGTATTGTGAATAGAGAATAGACTTAATAGTTAATGCGACAATGTACATTTCTTACTTGTACTTTTTTATTAAATGCTAAGTTACTAATATCATTTGCTTTGCTTGTTTGTCTTTGTCTTTTTCAGTGTTGACTTTTGAGTTTTGAGAAGATGTCTTCTTCGTCTTCAAGTGACGCTGAGGGTGCGGCTGGTCATGCATCAAAGGATGTGGATTTTGCATGGAGTCACTGCAAGCCTGTACTTGGGTCTGGGAATAGGGCAAAGATTGTCTGCAACTACTGTAAGAAAACACTTGGTGGTGGAGGAATTACTAGATTCAAGCGTCACATTACTGGTGGTGACAAGAATGTGGCAATTTGCCCGAAGTGCCCTCCAAGTGTTAGGGATGACTTCAAGAAACTGATGGGTGCAAAGAGGCAAAAACAACAAAAGTTGAAGCAGGTTGAAAAGACTTACACAGATACTCTTTGATGTTAGGGCCACAGGTTCTTCTGCTGAATCAGATGATGATATTGCATATCCTCCAGGATGTGATACTGCTTATACACGTCATATGTATAGGCGTGCTCTCAGAGACGCCCGCAAAAGTGAGTGGGATAGGGAGGAGGCAGCTCGGCTTACGAGGAGATATGGACCATCTGGTGCAGGTGGAGGCAGTGGGGATGCACATGTCCCGGTTGTTGACTTAGATGATGATGATGAAAATCAGCATGCTCAATATAAAAGAAAGAAAGGCACCATTGATACACTCTTCCGTTCTGCTAGTGCAAGATTGAAACATTTGGATGAGCCAGGGGTTAGGAAGCCTGATGCTAGGCAAAAAACCCTAAAAGCAATGTTTACTGGTGCGAAAGAGAAGGTAGGCAAGGCAGTGGGTAAGTTCTTCTTTGCTCATGGTATACCCGCACATGTTGCAACCGAACCATATCTACAACACATGGTGGATGTCATAGGGGAGTCGGGTAGGGGTATCAAAGCCCCCACTGCATATGAGTTGATGAACAAGTATCTTCCCAAAGAGAAGAAAGATCTACAGGTATGGATTGAAAGCCAGAAACAATTGTGGTCTGAGTATGGCGTCACACTCATGTGTGATGGGTGGACATCTGGAAATAGAAAGCAAATTATTAACTTTCTTGTACATTGTCGTGGATCTACTGTTTTTCTAGACTCTGTTGATGCTTCTGGTGCAGTCAGGAATTACAGTTACATCAAGAATTTAATGAAGAAATACATCAAGCAGGTAGGGGTTGGGAATGTAGTGCAAATAGTGACTTGACAATGGCTCTAACTTCAAGAAGGCCGGTGAAAGTACAATAAAGAACTATCCGGTCTACTGGACACCATGTGTTGCCCATTGCATAACTCTGATCCTCAAGGACATGGGCTCAATTGATTACATCAAAAGTGTGACAATTGATGGTAGGTTGATCACAGGTTTCATCTACAACCATTCCTTCTTGTTAAATGCTATGAGGCGATCTGAGTACTGTGGAGGTGATCTAGTTAGACCAGGGGTGACTAGATTTGCAACGAATTACTTGGCCTTGAACTCATTAAAGTCCAAAAAAGATGGACTTAGGAGGCTTTTCAATGGTGTGGAGTGGACCTCCATGAAGGAGCACAACACCCCGGTTGGCAGAAGGATTGAAGAACTAATTGCCAGTCGGGCTTTCTGGGATAAGGTTACAAAGGTGCTGCGGATAATGGAACATGTTGTCAAAGTGTTGAGGCTAGTAGATGGTGACAAAGCCGCAACAATGCCTTACTTGTATGATGCAATGCAAGTAATGGTGGAAGGTATTAAACAAGCAGCTCCTAGGTCCCATTCACAATACTTGTCAATTATAGACAAGCGTTGGACAGATATGCTTTTGCATCCACTGCATAAAGCAGGTATATAATTTATTTCTTCTAAATTCAGATTTATGTTCTAAGTTTCTAACTCTATAACTTGCTATAAGTTAAATAAATCTAAATCTTATTTCCTTATTTGAAATGGGTGACAGCTTACTATCTGAACCCGAGGTTCCAATACTCGCGAAAACTGGGCTTAGATGCGACTCTAATGTCTGCTGTGAGAGATATAACTAACAAATTCTTTACCTCTACTGAAGAGCGCACCATAGTGATGGATGAGGTATATAACTAAATATATTACATACATAACAAATTCTTTACCTCTAGGTCCTCTACTGAAGTTTGTTCTTAAATATTTTTGTAGTTGCGACAGTTTCGTGAAGGCCTCGGTTGTTTTGGTCATCCAAATGCAGTTGTCGACCGTGATCAGGGTGATCCTTGTGAGTGGTGGGTATGGAATGGAACGGGTGCCCCCCATCTAAGAAAAGTGGTTGTTCGTATTCTTTCTCAAACAACATCTGCAGGAGGTTGTGAAAGAAATTGGAGCACTTTCAATTTAATTCACTCAAAGAGAAGGAACAGGTTGGGGGCAGACAGGCTAAGAGATTAGGTATATGTTCACTACAACATGCGGTTGAGGGCTAGAGCAATACGAGATGCCAACTACAAAGAAGTGGATTTTACTGTCGTCCACGATCCCATTGACACCGCATACACATTCAACCCATCCAGGCGTAGAGGCATAGAAGAAGTTGATGATTCAGAAGATCCTTTAGAGGAATGGATGAATGAGATAGGTCGTCCCATTCTTGATAATCTAGATGCTCGTCCAGATCCATACATAGAAGAGTAGTTTGAAGGAGATTCCGATACTAATGTTGACCAAACTCCACCTGAAAGACTTGAGCCTGAGCCTGAGCATGAAAATGTTGATATGGAGATCAATAGAGCAGTAGAAGAAGCATTGGGTAGCACAGAGTCTCCTTCTTCAAAAAGTAAATCTGGGTCAAAATCAAAATCTGATAATGATGGTGGCAATGATGGCGGCGACAGTGAGCACTCTCTTGAATGTCCTCCTGTTGTTGATCCTCGGTATGATGATCGTCCTTATGTTACGACAGTTGCACCTCCTCCAGCAGAAAAAGAATATCCCATGCGTGAAAAAACTTTTCAAAGGAGGAAAACTCGAACCGGCAAAGACTACAGTGGTGTTGCACCACCTCAGGCTACAGGCTCCTACGGCTACAACAATGATCGTTATTCTGATATTGCTGATTCACTTAGCAACATGAGTATTTCATGTTCTGATTCTCAATCTCAACATGATTCAACATTGGGATTTGCCGATATGCTATTTGGGCAACCATACCCATCTCACTCTCAATATGGGTATTCTGGATATCAAAATCAGCCACCACCACCACCGCCACAACCAGAAGTAGAACATCGTGTTGGATATACCTATACAGCAAATGTCTCAGGCCCACATGGAAGTTATCAGTACAACTCCCTTGCATTTTCTGAGGATGGTGGGCAAACATGGAGTGGTGGTCATTCAGTTCTTCCTGTTTCTCCAGTCCCAATACTTCCTATGGTTGTGCCTGTAGCTATTCAACATATTCCTCAAGGAAGTGAGCGTCCACTCACTCGAGCTCCTCGACCTACATCTCCAAGAAAGGCACAATATCTCAGAGATTTAGAACAACATTTTCCAAAGATTGGGATGATGCAATTTGTCAACGATACTGTCTATGAGGAGCATGTGACTACATATAACCAACTTTATAGGATGCACATGTCATGGGCGGAATATCTCAATAGTATCAACTCATTACAGTATGGACAACCTGCGCGCCACTCAACATACAACTGATGTGAGTTGGTAAATATGTTATTGATATGTTGTAAATTGTATATTGTTGCATAATTGTGTATATTTAAGTTTGTGGATTGTGCTAGTAAAATTTCATATCTGAATTCCTACGTTTTGTCATCAAAATCCTTTAACGAAATCCCAACGAAACAGGACAGGTTCCTTACCTCCCACATGATGGACCCCCCCTACCCCACATCCAATATAGAATTTTATTGTATAAAACGATGCATTTAGGTGTGGAGATTACACCTGTAAAATTTCATATCTAAATTCCTATGTTTTGTCATCGAAATCCTTCAACGAAATCCCAACGAAACAGGACAGGTTCCTTACCTCCCACATGATGGACCCCCCCCCTACCCCACATCCAATATAGAATTTTATTGCATAAAACGATGCATTTAGGTGTGGAGATTACACCTGTAAAATTTCATGAATTAATTCGTTCATTTTGGCGTCGATACGGCCAGGATTGCATCTGTCGGTATTTCCGTCGGTATACCGGTAAATACCTATTTCCAAGCTGTCGAAACAGCGTCGGTATCGGTCACCTCGTTCCTTGATTGGTGCACAAGGTGTGAAAGGAGACTTATGGGGAGGAAGAAGAGATTAAGAAATTTTATTTGCATACATGCAAACAGCAGTAGCTATTCCAGATGTAGGAGCAAGAAGTCAAAAAAAGAAGAATATATGCAAATAGAAGTGGTACTACTGAAGTAGGTGAGGGAGAAGAAGTTGTAGGATATGACTGAATTTTATCCTCTGAAATAAGAAACATGGACATAGCAGCAGGACATAATTTATATTTGATCTAAACCAGACCAAAGATGACCTAAGTAGACCAGATTGGCCCTTGTTTGACCTATCTTGATCCAAATTGGACCTAATCGAATCCTAATTTGACCTAAATCTAACCTAGTTTTGCATAGAACCGTAACTTTCCCTAATTTACCCTATATTTGCCTAACTGACACCTAATTTGGGAAAATCAGACCAAATATCCTCAAAGCAGACCTATCTCCACCCCACCCCACATTGGACGTACTTCCCTCAAATCAGACCTTATTTGCTAAATTTGACTTGATATTTCCTAAATCAGACATATTTCCAAGGTTTTCAGACTTGACCCGGAGGTCAACCCGACAAAGCTCCTGGGTCACGGGTCTCTGGTTCAACTGTCGGGTCGACTGGGTTGACTCAGTGATGTCAGCATGACACCATATACATAATATTGTTATATACATGTATCTGCATGTATGTTACAATAATATGAATGTCCATACAATATATTACTATATATAAGTGTGTATATATGTTGCACATAATCTACTGCATGAAACCCTGGGATAATGAATTATGAAACACCAGACATAGAAAACCAACTATCTATTCATAAAGAAGCACACAAATGGTTTTGCAATACTTAAAACAAGTGAAAAAAATACAAATGAGTGAATATATCAATGTTTGGAAAGTTGTTGTTGTATGAAAGGACATTAAAATCAGTCAAATGGTCATTAAGGGAAGGCAAAAAAACCAACAAAACCCAGTCGGGTGTTTGACCCGTGGACCTGGTCATCGGATCGACGGTTGAACCAGTCGGGTCTCCGGGTCAACTTTGAGCCTTGGCCAAAATGGGTTTTAGCCCCATCCGACCCGTAAAATTTGTCGGGTGGAGGTCCAACCGGTTCAGCCGGGTCGGGTCGGGTTTCAAAACTATGCCTATTTCAACCATAAAATGAATTAAAATGATCTACTTTGACCAAGTCCAGACTCAATTCATGCTAATCTAGCCTTTAAATGACTTAATTTGGGCTTAAAAGGCCTTAGACGCCCACGTAATACATTTAATAGGCCGGGCGCCTAATTTCGGGCACCTTGATAACTAAGATTAGATGTGTTTAAAAATCATCTTCATTGGACGCTTGTGGACTATTCACTAACAAAAATACATATTTAATTAATATTAAGTTGTAGACATTCTGGAATTTGGTCGTTTTAGTCACATTTTTTAGTTGTAGGAATTAGTGTGCACCTAGGCAGCAAGGCAATCCTGAGGGAGTATGCCTTGCCTAATATGTTGTCTTTGGTTATTTCTGTTGATACAGCCATATTCACGTCATTTCATGCACTTTTTATGTGTCCTAATCTTCATATTAAATATTGTCATCAAGTTATGTGCCAAATTCCATTTTCCTTGAAATGTAACATTCTTCACAAAGGGCCGCCAATGAAGGACGCAACAGTCTTACTTGAAAAGAAAATATTTTATCTAACATATGTTTGGTAAAAATCATATTTACAATGCTAAAAAACATTGTACCAAAGTACATTAATATTATATGTACTGTTCAAATTTAAAATGTTGAATAATCTAAGACATAATCTAACCTTATATATTAGATATTTACTGCTCACATTAGATGTGTTTAAAAAATTATCTTCCTCAGATATATGTGGACCTACAGTAACATAAAGTATTTTTCAATTAACATTAAGTTGCAGATATTCTAGAATAGGATATTTTAGTCACATTTTTTAGCTGTAGACATTAGTGTGCACCTAGGCAACAAAGCATTCCTGGGGGAGTGTGCCTTGCCTAATATGTTGCCTTTGGTTATTTCTGTGGATACAATCCACATTCACGTCTTTTAATGCTCTTTTTATGTGTCCCAGTCTTCATATTGAATATTGTCGTCAAGTTAAGGGCTGGTTTTTATTTTACTTGAAATGCAACATTCTTAGTAAAAGGGACGCCAATGAAGCGACCAATGTTCAAACCCAAAAAAAATCCTTGATCTACCTCCCACCCGCAAATTCCAGGGTTTATTCGGTTATTGGGGCAACATGAGGACTGTCTCCTACTATTGTCCCAATTCTTAATCCATATTTTCCTTATTTGTCTTGTTCCACGTCTTCATTTCTGTTTCAATTTAAGAGTTGCGACATGAAGGAAAGTCTCACTACTATATTGAAAACTCAAATCCTTGATCTACCTCCCACCCGCCAATGAAGATGCAAAACTTTTGACACATTTTGTAAGATATACGAAACAGATATAGTATATGTGAGAATGGGATCTTACCTCATGAGAAAGATTAGTCTCCACAATCAACAACCTCTTGAATGACCTGTCATCTTCTTCGCTCAAAGTCCTAAATAGGGAGACAGACGGAATATTGCTTAATGTGTTCAAAAAACAAACAAAATATGACCCTAGATCATTTGAATCGAAATCATTGGCTATCAAATTCGAGCCTTCTCCTTTTTGAGCATCTTCAATTAGTAACTGAAGTTGGCTAATGCACAGCCTACGCAGTGAAGTGGAACTAGCTTCTTTCGGCCATCTAAATTTCTCCTGTAACTCAAATGATGTCACTTCAGTACCTAAAGATGCAGTGAATAAACCTTGAACTGCTAGAAACTTCATTATCTCTTTCTGCACGTGATATTTTTCCTCAATGAACTGACTCACTTCTAATGATGATAAGGATTTAGCATCAGAACCAAGTTTCAAGTTCTTTAAGACACGTGACATTGTCTCGACAACCCAATTTTTCAGATAGTCAGTATTTTCTGTAGAAGTTGGTTCGTCTAAGGAGCCTTTTTCGGAATTCTCATCTGTCGTCTGACTTTGATCAGATGACTCGTCTGATTTGCTACTATCTTCAATAAACAGATCCATCAAGCTCTGTACAAAACATTTACAACCATCACTGGACTTGAACTTTGCAACCAAGCTCTTTATCGTGTTCGTGTGTGTGATGCCATCGAATCTTCCGTTACTGTGTTTTTGTAGACACACTATGGTAGAGATTAGGCGGTCATCAATATCACCAACCCAATTGATAAGTTCATTTAGAAAATGTTGAGCAGCATTGTAGAGCCAGGTCCCTTTTGTTGACAAAATATCCATCAGGCATTGGACAAGCTTGAAAGATAGAATAATATTGATGCAAGACACTGGCAATCTCGAAATAAGAAAGAGCAGAACATCAAGTGCCAAGTGCTTCCTGTCATGAGATGATGCGAGAAGAGATCTTTCGATGAGGACTTCATTAAAAGCTTTGATATTCTTAGAATTGTCGTCAGTGTTCCCCTTCCGACTTTTCTTATGCTTCTTGCTGGGTGTTGCATGTTCACTGTCTTCTTGAGTTGCAAAATCAGAAATAAGCATGTCTACCATCACTGGCCATATGCTGTGAACCCGAGGTTGGCAAAAAGTAGTTTCCTGCAGACATCAGATAAACCCTCCGACTTAGACAGAGCAAAAAAAGCAGACCAAAATAGAACGTCTGACTGGTAATTTACCAAAGATAACGTCCGAAAGGTGATTGATACACTATATCGAAGTTGCAAATGTTAAAATGACTGGTTATAGTGTTATAAGACGTGTAGGATTTACAGCTCAGTATTCAACATCACATAAGAACACAGAAGCATTGTGTGCGAGATGTTACCTGTAAGCAAGGAGCAATCAAAGATAAATGTTCAGAAGAAAAGAAGCTGCTCGCACTGAATGGATGTGGCAGCAGCTGACCCACGACACCCTGGTCTAAAGGTATCCTCTCTTGCAGCTTTAAAGCTAAGAGCAAAGCATCTGGGTTTTTGTCGCCGATGGCCTTCTGAAACCACTCCTTCATTTTTGGTCCTTCTATAAAAGTACTTGACAATGCTTCTGCAGGGAGCTGCAAAAAAAATATATGATAAAAGCCAAATAGATGCAAGAACTAGAGGTGTGAGCTTGGCTTTAGACAAAATCACGAAAACACAATTCTCACAGGTTTAAGGGCTGAACCTCTCATAAAAAGCAATTTCATGCTCAAAGGCAAGATTATAGCAATAAGACTAAATAAACGCTCATTGTTTAAAAAAAATCATTGCAGACAAAAAAAATCCAGTTTTTTGTCACATATTCGTCCCAGGAGAGCTTTGTGTAAAATAAACGTTTACCATTAGTTGGGCTGGATCTACCAATGATCAGAAAAAAAATTACCTTATCAGCTAGATCCAACAGTACTGTGACAGCAGGTTCTTGCAAGTATTGCTTCTTTCCAGCAAGGAACATCACTTGGCCAACGAAATCCTCTAAACATGAGCGGTTCTTGTTGGACGCCCATTCAGTACTTACTCGACCAGACTTAGCAAGAGCTCCATAGGCAAAGAGGCGGCCTAGAAGGGAATCTCTAGCTTCCTGCCAAACAAGAGTACAACTTAGCACCACCGGCTTCCAAGTTCCAAGCGAATAGCATTCATGAAAAAACATGTTAGGACAGGAACCAACTTGGCCCTTCATGGAAGACGAGAACTCCAGCAACTCTGGTATCAATCTCATAACGGATTCTAGTGGTATGCTGGGTACTGTGGCGAGGACGGCTGATAATGCCACTGCAAACCCCTGTCTTGCGCACTGCGGTACAAAATTTTGTTATAATGAGGTGAAAGGTAGTGAACTTGAATACAGATTAGTTTGGTCCCTCTTCGATGACCATAAGAAACTGTATTACATTGACATAACTATGGAGAGGAGAAAGCATCACTTAATTGGTTAGACTTGATAGAGCTGGATTTACCTCTCTGGACGAAGACACCCCGCGAAGAAGCCTCCGCAAAGAATACCTCAGAGATTTCGGCAAGTTCCCCAACCCGTCATCCTTCTCAGCCTCCAGCTTCACAGCACTATCATCCTCCATCCTCTGCTCCTCCGGTATCATCTCAAACGCCGCTTGCACCATCCGTGCATCAGTAGCCAGCTCCTCAGCCGCCGCCTCCCTGACGGACGCCTCCGCGGACGGCAGGTCCCTGAACGCAGCAATGCGGAGCTGCGGCAAGCCGCTTGAGCGCGGGCGAATATCCTCGTCCGATGAAAGTTTGACCTTTTTCTCGGAATCCGGGTTTCTCGAGGGCTGCTCGCTCTGGGTCCCCGCTCTGCGGTGGCGCTCCTTGTCCATCGCCTTGCGTTTCTTCCGCTTCTCCATAGGTTTGAGGTTCTGGCGGGTTGGCGGAGCAGAAGCTGCGGGCTTATCGTCGTTGCTGTCGTCCTCGTCCATGGTGTCGGATTCCTCCTCCTCGTCTGAGGATGAACTGGCGGGTTCTTCATTTTCTAGCTCCTCCTCGGAGGGCTTTCTTTTCTTGGCGGCCATGGAGGAAAATTCTGGACGTTGTCTAGGGAGTGGAGAGTTGAAGCCCCTCGTGCCCAAAGAAGAGTTGGGAAAGGAGGCTACCAATGGCGGGGTTAGGGTTTTAGGTCAAAGAGGAAGGAAAGGAGCGGTCAGATTATGCACCTGTGCTGGGCTCTTCCAGTTCCACCCTCAGCCGGGTTCCCCAGACTCGGCCGGTTGGCCCAAATTAGTGGCCTGTTTTTTAAGACAAACCAACTCCTCATGCCAGAGTAAATAATTGGTCTTACCTTCCTGCTCATTGTTGGGTGGTTATGATTGATAGATCGCGCATGCAATCTGACGAAAGCGTTGTTTAGGTGATCTCAGCTTAAGGGTACGTTTGGTTTGTCGGATTTCTTTGACATACAATCCTGCGTTCAGTTAATCCAGTAATACCAAATTATCGGGTTACAGAAATGATGTAAACTAAAAAAATATGTTTGCTTTCGAGGGATGGGAACGGGTGACGGGAAGTTCAGCTATGCAGCAATTGGCAGCAAACGCATGGACCGTGTGAAGGATTACTGTGCCCGGCCGATTTGAAAAGGAGAATAAAATACAGCAACTACTTATTGAAACGGGAGATGCTACTTTTACGGCTGCAGCTAACCAAATCTAACTTTTCTGTTGCGGAGACCAAAAATACAATCCATTACGCGTGTATCCCTTAAGGGAACGTTTGGTTTGCCGGATTTTTAAAAATTATGTATTTTGTCCATTCCGCATTACTAATAGGGTGCATTGTCAAAATTTCGCAAAATAAAATTTTATGTTTGGTTTGTTGGATTTTGTAAGTGTGGAATTTATTTATTTTCGTATCCACGACGTTCGCCATGTTGGATTTTGGCGTCCGGGAGAATTTTGATGGAGACCAAAATGCGGGATTCCTATTATGTCTGAAAATCCCGGGATTAGCCTCAGTTCTCCAATTCTGCAAACCAAACTTAAAATTTGTTGAACTGGAGCCCAAAATACAATCCAATACAGCAAAATCTAAGTAACCAAACATGCCCTAAGTCTCAACTCTCAAGCGACACCTTGCAAAGTATGAGGGCCTTCTTATGCAGTGGCATTTGAGTGACCTATAAACTAAGGTATATTTCCAATCGAATCACTTGGCATAAACGTGTGTGTATGCTTGACTAATTTTGATATCAATACATTAGATAGCATACGGTTTGAGAAGATTAGATGATCTCAAAGATTATAAATGTGGTCCAAATCACTTTATCTATTTGTTGAGTTTCCTTGTGAGGATAAATAGCTTGAACCATTGCCAGAGGGAGGGGGGCACAGGGGGGCAAATGCCCCCCAACTCTGTAATTTTTTGTAAATAGTAGTAGTAAGTCTACCCCCCCCTTCATTTCTATTTTTTTAATAGTAATAGTAGATCTCATTTTAACTCCGTACCAAATTAGTTTAATAACAACAATAATCTTCGATCAGAAAATACTTTAAATATTTGACTCAACATAAGTAACTCCAAAAATCACTCTATTCAATATGTATTAATTTTAAAAAATTAAATTTTGTTTACTAGAATAATTGTGATTATTCAGTTTCCACAAAATATGCACGAGAAAGTGCATTAGATGCAAATCGTTTCTCAGAATAGTTTTCAAATAATTGACTCAAAAAGTAATCAAACAATATTTCATCAATACACAATTTCAAAAATAAAATTATGTTGACTTAATTATCTATGGTCATTTAGTTTCAACAAAATATGTGTAAAGAAGTTCATATGCAGCACGCTTTCTCCATTATGTATACATGACAAGGTGCATAACACAAAAAATAGAAATATGGTATATTAGATTAGCAATCAAATAAATTTCTTTAGTGTGATTTATGGTAGACAAAGTGGAAGTTGAATATAATTAAGATGTAATTATGGAAATATCTAAATATTGTGATTAGAATTTAGGTATATAATCAAACATAATGCGAAAGCAACCATTATCTTGCGGTTGTGTCAATATTTTTCCCTAAAATTGTCTTCTCAACGACAATTGAGTTATAAGAGTATATTATAAGTCATCCTTGTAAGTTGTAGTCCTGGAGGCTAGAGCCAGATAGACAAATCTTCTAGCAGCTTGTGGCTATTGTTACCAGCAATAAACAATTGTTAGTATTTCAGCCAGTCGTTAATATTCCCTTTCTTTATAAGTTAAAAACTCACGATTGACCAACGCTATTGAAGTTTTGATCTATTCAAGGAGCAATAGGTACATTGTTATGTATTCTTTTTAGTTGATTCAATTGTTGGTATCGACATCGATTTAATATAATCGATGTAACAACTATAGTAAACTAAGCATATTGGTGATTGGTGTATTGGATGTATCAATATTTTTTATTCTTTCTTGTTAAATTGAAGATTTTAGTAAATCAAAACTCTTATCATTTTTAATACGATATTACCAGAATACCAATTCTTCTATTCACTATATTTGATTACACTACAATTTTAGGAGTACGTTATATGAAGAGATATTTTCATACTTTATCCAAAGAAGGGTCGGCATCTAGTTCTTTACCAAATATTGCTACTCCTAGTGTTGAAAAATGACCAGTACATGTCATCGTGGACATCAATGATGATGTTAGCTTAGCATCAAAAATGAGTAGAATAGACTTGAACCTGGAGAAGACTGAAAAAGATCATGGGTTATGGCCTAAATTATATGACGATTCAGTAAATAAAGAGATGAAATCCGAAGATTTTATGTAAAAAATGGGCCATGTCAACCATATAATCATGATTTTTTTAAAAAAAATGGTTGGTAATAAATTGTGAAGATTTAACAAAGCATGGTTTTCTGAATTCTCAACGTGGATAGAGTATAACATTTCTCAAGATGTTGTTTATTGTCTATGTTGTTATCCTTTTATATCTGAAAGTGAGGGACAAGGAGGCGGTGAATCTTTTTTATCAAAAGGCTTCACTATTTGGAAAAAAAATGAGACTCTACAAAATCATATTGGAGGTCCAAATAGTTCTCATAATCAAACTCAAAACATGTGAGGATCTCATGAAGCAAAATCAAAGTATTCAAAGTGTACTAAATAAACAATGTAAAGCTTCTCAAAGTGTTTATGATATAAAATTAAATGCATCAATTGACTGTGTTTGATTTTTGCCACAACAAGGTTTGGCATTCATAGGGCATGATGAACCTATTGAATCAAAAAACAGAGGAAAGTTCTTGTGATTGTTGAAATTTCTTACGGAACATAATGATAAAATTAAAGGTGTTGTCTTAGACAAAGCTCCTGAAAAAATAAAACGGACAACGCATGACATACAAATTGATATAGTGTATTGCTTTTGCAACTGAAACCACAAGATTGATATTGAAAGAGATAGAAAATGAAAGTTACAATTGTAGGGAAATATAGCTACAAAGCAGGCAACGGAAATTAAAAAAATGTATCTACCATATTCCCCTTAATCAGTAGATCGTGTCAATAACTATAATGTGTGAAGGATGGTTTTGAGGATATACCTGGTCCTGGAGTAATTCTAATAACAATCCTCCTCATCGTAGATGTGTAACTCTGAATCGTGGTTGCACTGGGACACATCAAACTACTACGCCTCTTAGTCTCATTACGGATTGTAGCCACGAACATTGTCTTCTTCAATAGTTCCTCTCATCACAGACTATTGGTTGACATTGTCCTCCAAGTGGCAGACAACGGGCTCGCGCCTCTATGGTGGTTCACACAGACCACCTAGAACTTCTGTTGTCTTGTTAGAACAATCATGAAGGAGTCATCTCTCCTGTTGGTGTACTAGTCACCAACTTGCTTTCCCACAACGACAACTCTCAGTTGTTCTTTCCTGTGGCTCTCCCTCCCTTGTCGGGTAGGGCTTGTCTGGGCTCTCGTGGTTACCACAAATAGAGAGGAAAATATTTATTAGAGGAATTGATTCTCAGTTGTACGTGTTGTGCTCTAGGAAGCCCCAATACTCCTTCTATTTATAGGGGGTTTGGGTTCAGGTTCTCAGTCTATGTAGGAGTGGAACGGACCAGAAGATCTCAAATTTTCACAATAATTCTAGAAACTTTGCAACCTACGACAACTTACATGGTCTTATGGAAACCCAGACGATCATCTAGAAATCCAGACAGTCGTATGGCATTCTAGACAGTCGTTTGGCACAGCCCATACGGCCGTTTGACTATTTTCCAATTGTACACAAATTTGGCAAATCAATTCCCATCAATGTTAGACATTGATTTTCTTGTGCAACAAATATTGCTCAAGAGAAATAAATATGAAAACATATAGAACCTTTCCCGACCAAACTAGACCATCTTGCCCATGCGAGACGTGTCTCAATCACCCAGACGGTCGTCTGGTGACCTGAGTCGAGCCAGTTTGGTTGGGTTGGTTTGTTCCTTAGCCAAATTCAACTCGCAATAGGATTGGCACTCATACGTTTGTCTCAAATGTTGAGATGACCATTTGGCACATCTAAATGACCATATCAACACTTGAGATGGGTGTTTGGTAGTGTCGTTAGCCTATTTGTTGCCTAAATCGAATACCTAAACACTTCAATACTTAATTCAATTGTCATTTGAGATCTAAACTCCTCTTCTAGGTCAAGACATATGTGTGTGATCTATAGGTCTCATATTATGTTGGCAATGAATGTCATAATACTTATGACATCACAAGTAATGAATGGTGCCTAGTCATACATCAATGCTACCCAAGTAAATGGAAAGTTGGAGAACAACTTCAACATACAATTTGTGTATGGTTTTATAGTGTTTGTATAGTTCCTTTGTCACTGGTGTCCAGATTGACTTAGAGGCATGGAGCAGTCACCCTCATTATTATTCCATCCTATTTCTTGAAAAAAGAGTAGATTGTATGCGATATATGTAAGCTCAATATCACTTATTGACTCACATGCACATGGACATGCTTTTCTCAATCTTGCTAATCAAGAGGCATGGGAATCAACATGGTAAGCAATTTTTATATTTGTCCAACCGAAATACTCACATGATAACATGCAATTTGTCGACTATATGATTCTGGCATAGTCTTTAGAATCATATAAGTAGACAACTCATGACTCAAGGTGAATCCCAATTCTTCAAGATGATACACATGTCCAATCATATCGAGAACATGTTCCTCTACTGAGGTTCCCTCTATCATCTCTGATTCAAGCAACACCTTCAAGATACTGTCCCTTTCTTGCTTTTTAAGAATAAGTGTCACTTTCTTAAGATGTCTTACCATCTCAAGAACACTCATGTCTTCACACTGCTCATGCAACTCATAGTTCATGCAGCTAAGCATAAGGTAATTTATCTCCAAAACATCATTAGCATGCTTCCAGTAAGCATCCACATGTAGTCTAGGTGCATCAGGAGGAGGTATTTCAGTTATTGGGTATTCAAGGAAGTAGAGTTTGCACTCTTTATTGAAAACCTTTCCAAAGTACAAAACCACTTGTGAAAATTTGTCCCATCTAGTTTGTCCTTCTTTAGGACCAATGGCAAATCGGATTTGTTCATCATTTGATTCTAAAAGAGAAATTTTGCATTTGTCAAAACCATTTTTGATTTGATTTGATTGAAAATTTTGTCAATATTAATTAGGTCTTTAGTTATTATGTAACATCTCTGACATGGGTTATGCTTTAACCCTAGGTGTTTTGATTAAGAAAGATGATTATGTGCTTAATATTATCTTGTGAAAAATAATTAGGGCTCATGAGGAACTTATGTTTCAATTTTGGTCATGTTTTGTGACGTCCCCGGATTTTCTAAAACTTAATCTGATGTGAGACGTCTAAATTGAAACACTCACTTCAGCGAGAATCCCAATTTAAACATCCCACACTAGGCAAATAAGAAGAAAATCAGAGGAAGTCATAAGGAAACAATCAGTAGCACATGCACATGAACAATAAACAAACCACAACACATGTTCACCATTCAACATATAATTACAACATGAATTGTTACATCACTTGATATTACATATTGAGCAGCAAACTTAAACATATACATGTACTACATACTAAACAACAGGATCTTAAGACAACAGGTCCACCTGAACATCAGCTCGCTACACAACTCTCACTATCCTGGATCTTCAAAAGCATAACCATAACCTGAACAAAAGATTACATGCGGTACACGTCAGCACAATATTTCATGAATATTGTACTGAGTACGCCTACGTGTCTTTTTATATACCTCTCATCATATCTTGGCAATAAGATAAAACTAATATACTTGGCAGTAACAAAAGAATATAAGAAAAACATATACTTGCACATGGATATTCATTAACAAAAGAGAACACATATTTTAAGCACATTTTCCATTATATACTCATGCATCCGCCTACCAATGGGATAGATGCTTTATGGCCTCATGATCCGCTTACCAAAGAGATAGATCATTTCATATGGTGATCCGCTTACCAAAGAGATAGATCACCTTTAAGCACTACGCTTACCAAAGAGATATAGTGCTTTCATATAATGGAACAGATATATTATGTTTCAAGTGTTCATAGCCATAAGTATGGAAAATCAAGCAAGATATCATACAAGAACAATCATTTCATGCAATATCATATGCCAAGTATTTTACTATGCATATAGCACAAGCATATTGTATAATAAGCCAAGTAAGAGGTAATGGCGTACCTTGACCAAGAAAGACAACCTAATCACATATGTCCTGATATTAGATATATCCTCATGTCAACTATATCTCTTGGTCAAACCCTGATTAAGACAAGACCACATACTATCATCAGGTTCTCATCATCTATATCTCATGTTAACCCTAATCGTGTTCATTAGGGCTTGCTTATCTCATTAGGATATATACATTATTACTTGCATTCTTGTCTAAGAATTATCATACTGATGTCATTTTCCAGATTATGGTTCATTACCCAAACATTAGGTTCCATATCCTTTTTATGCACATATTAACCTTAGGTTACGTCATTAACCTAGATTAGGGTTTTATAACATGTATTAAGGTTCATATTCATATAATATAGATTCTGTTCATCATTATGATATCATAATTAAAACTGAGATTTCATATATTAATATGAGCTTACTCTGTGAATTTCATCATTTATAGAGCACATATGTATTTAATACATTTTATTTAGGATTATTAGCCCTAATTAGCCATATTAAGAAAATTACATGATTTCGTACATTATCATGGCCATAACTGACATCATATGTATTCTAGACATGACAATAGAGTTATTGACAATTTTCCATAATTTTATATAATCATTTGGTATTTATCATCCATTAATTAAGTATTTCACTATTAATGAGATATCACTGATATTCGTGCATCACAAGCCTGATATTATAGTTCCATGTTGTTCTACGCATTTTTCTGAGAAAAATGATATATTATTTGTATTTTTCTGATCAACGGGCTATTTTCTATGAAATAATGAAGAACTACTGATTTCTGGGAATATTACCTTATTCCGCCAATGGCGTGTTGCCACGTGTCCTGTGAGAGGCGCGGCTCATCTCATGAGCTTGGTGCTGAGCTGGCTGGTCTGACCTGGGCCACCTAGGTTTGGTCTGGGTTCGGTCCAAAGCAACAGACCGGACCTCCTTTCTTCCTCCGTCTCATGACGCTTGTGTGTGTCGTCTACTGGAACGACGGGCGCCGCTGGGGCTAGGGCTCTGCGGAGCTCCTCTGTGGCTACCTCCACGAGTCCTCCTCCTCTAGCCTCATATCCTCCAAGCGGGCTCACCAAAGTAGCCTTGCAACTCCAGATCTACATCCCTTGCTCTCACTCCTTATCAGGATCCCCTGGAAAGCGCCGTCGTCGCCGCAGCTAGGATCCCCTCCGCGGTATGCACGATCTCGCCGCCTCCACCTCTCTCTGCTTCTTGCGTTCTCAACCCGATGGATTCTCCGTAACCTATTCAGGGCACCGCTGCTCTAGGCTGGTCTCCGGTGTACGATCGTCTTCCTAGTTCCTCCTAACCGTCAACGCTGTTGTGGAGCACCTTCTTCCTCCTCCGCTCACGATCTACCGCACTGCCGGCGCCCCAAGCTCATCGTCGTGAAGCAAGTCGTGGTGAAGAACCAGTAGTCGACTGCTTCTCCTTGCTCACCCTGACCCCCTCCGAAAGGAAGCACAACGTCTCTCCAAGAACTACCGTCACCGCCTGCGTGTAGATCCATCCCGCAGCTGGGTTGGGTTCATCTCCGGTGAGCAACATTGCCTGCTATAAGCGCCTTCTAGCACTTTGCTCCTCCTCGCGGAACTGCCTGTATGCTGCCCGTCCGCCTCCTGCCTGGCCGCCGAGCTTGGACCAGATGCGGCTGTGTGGTGGCGAGCACGCTCATGGAGATGGAGGGTTCACGCATAGTATAACTGAACCAACAAAAGTGTGCTTTCAATCTTCTCTCTCAGCCCACGATGGGCATGCTTGGCATCGTGGGAGCGTACTGCTCTTGATACTGGCCATAACCGCCCATTCTATTTCATCCAAGGTTGCCTTAGGCTACTACTCACTAGGCTAATCTGTGGCTGGTCCAACATGACGTGAATGATTTGTTACGGGAAGGTTGCTTGACGCAAGGTGTAAAACAAAGCTAGATTTAATAACTATAAACCTTGGTACAAAAGCAATACCTCAATGCACATATTATTTGATTACTTTTAAACCTTAATCTTATAGGATCATTAAAACATCACCAAACTTTGATCATAGGTCTATCACAAGCCAAGCATCATTCTACTCCAAATTGGTTCCGAACTCAACAATTTGACTTACCAAATAAATTCCTCAAAACAATATAAAGTTTGGGATATTAACCTTGAAATCAACATCAAGTTTTCTAACACTTATTACTCTTAAGATAACTCACATGCATGGGTTCACTCATATCATTAGTTATTCAGGGATTCCAAAAGTCCACTCTGTCACATTCTACACACCTTGAAAGAAATTTTGTCCTCAAAATTAAGCCAGAAAACTCACTTTGTCACATCATATACATCTTAAAAGAACTTTCGTCCTCGAAAGTAAACCATATTCATACTCCAAGGAAAACTAAGGATCTTCTTCCATACGTAGGGCACTATTCTAGGTGTAACATATCTGCAAAGGTTACCTAGAATCATGTATCCAAAGCACTATTACAGGGTTTTGAAAGCATCTAGGGTGAAACCTCACTTCGTAGAAGGCTCAACAAGGGTTTAGAATCTTAGATTATGTCATTACATATCTCATTTATTAAGGGTTGCCCCCTTATCTTAACTCATGCATTATTATTCAACATCATACTAACATGTTCCACAGAAGTTAACTAAAGTTAACCGATTATAACAAGGTGTCATAAACATATTATTGAGCTAATTTGTTAGAACATGTTCAACATTAACATATGCCTTTTAGGAGGGAGTTAACTAAAGTTAAAACACTTTATCCATCTGAATCATATTGAGGGGTCACCGTCATTATGTTGTGCTAACTTTCAAACTATATTTTTTTTCATTATTAAGCACTAAGCTTAACACTTCGTGTAACATATTCCATTCATATGGTCTTATTTCATTGTTCACAATAAATTGCAACAATTACTAGTGATTTCACCACAAGATTAACCAACCATATCACTTTAGCATCATTATTCATGTGTATGGTTAACTATTTATGCATTAATATCTATTAGACCATGGCTAGGTATTCCATCATGTTACCTTATTATATCACATCTCAAGATTAGATCACATCCTTACCTTTATTATATTATGGTTGTGCAAAACCAACTTATGCAAGTGGCTCGTCAAACATATATCAAAACTTTATATAGTCCAACTGAGGTTATCTTGACCCATATCATGAGGGTAGTTTCATGCTCAGTCTCTCTGAGCTAACTCAACTCTATGAGTATCTCAAAACACAACTTTATCCTTCCTCTCTTAGCTTAGGGTTCTCATATTACCTCATTGGAACTAGAGATTAACTTCACAAGATCTAGCCACGTAAGCATAACCCAAAACATGCTATGGCATACTCTTCATATATCTCTAATCATGAAACATTTTACCCAAAGCTCTCTTATATACACCACTAGATTCTGATGTGGGAAACCACCAACCCGAGCATGAGGCTTCACAAAAACTAACATAGCTACCTCCTCCAGGGTCTTGGGCTCTCTCCCTCACCCAGATGGAAGGAACTCATATTTCCTTATTCACGTATATAACCAGCCTCTCTCTCTCTAGGGTTGGTCCTCCCAAGGACATCTAGGGTTCAAGAAGACTATAGGAATCATACATAAAGCAACTCAACTCAATCACTCAGGAGTAGTCTAGTTTAGGACATATCATATCACATATCTCATATTTCTCATATCGTGGAGTCTAGGTTCTCTGACCTTCTCCCTGTGGGTCTCGCTCTCTCTTGAGCTAACCCCAAAACTGGTCCTAACACTGGAGGTCCTCCTTCGTAAAAGAGATTGAGGCTCTTGCTGACTCACAACATCATCTTAACTTAGCTTATCTTATCTCATAAAAGCCTATTTACTTGCATCATCAAAACTTATCTCAAAACCTCAAAACTGAACTTAAGTCCTCGAAGACAAACATAGCTCATCATAACCATCTTATACTATGTATATAAAACTTAGATCATCGTATCATCAAAACTTATATCATCTATATAATACATAGATCGTATCATCAAACTTATTCTATCTACTCCATCTATCATATATACCAAACAAGGCTCTAGACATCTATTCTAGAATTACTCTCTCTTCTAGACTGATGTCATTCACTTTCACTTAGGTAACATGACCACCTCCTACTCGTACATGTGTGGGGACACATTTTTGTAATACATATACATAATAAAATATTATATAGTTTTTCTCCGATAAAACATGCGTCAGAGAAAACTATCAAGGTTCGATCCGATTGGAATCCAAAACCAAATACAAAAACGAGTGTCCCACACATAGTAGAGAGTACAGTGTCATGAAAACTAGTGAAAGGGGTGAGAACATGGCGTAGACTAGTGTAGCTACTCTAGACAACGAGCGCCATATGTCTAGGGTTTCTCTTCCCTTGATGCACATCATTTCCAAATAGTGCAACGTCCCATACCGCTGCACTACAAGGAAAGAATGACATCTAAGGACTTGCTACTGAACAAGCACCAGTCTAGGCCTAGTTCTCAGACATCTAGGTGCTAACCTAGAGGCTAGGTCAGATCTAGTCTCTAAAAGACGACTAATCTAACCCTAAAAGATTATTAAGGTTCAAGGTTCTTTAGTTTTGAGTTGCATAATGAGCAAATGTCAGGCTTTGCTATTGTTCATGCTCTGATACCACCTGTGACGTCCCCGGATTTTCTAAAACTTAATTTGATGTGAGACGTCTAAATTGAAACCCTCACTTCAGCGAGAATCCCAATTTAAACATCCCACACTAGGCTAAGAAGAAGAAAATTAGAGGAAGTCATAAGGAAACAATCAGTAGCACATGCACATGAACAATAAACAAACCACAACACATGTTCACCATTCAACATATAATTACAACATGAATTGTTACATCACTTGATATTACATATTGAGCAGCAAACTTAAACATATACATGTACTACATACTAAACAACAGGATCTTAAGACAACAGGTCCACCTGAACATCAGCTCGCTACACAACTCTCACTATCCTGGATCTTCAAAAGCATAACCATAACCTGAACAAAAGATTACATGCGGTACACGTCAGCACAATATTTCATGAATATTGTACTGAGTACGCCTACATGTCTTTTTATATACCTCTCATCATATCTTGGCAATAAGATAAAACTAATATACTTGGCAGTAACAGAAGAATATAAAAAAACATATACTTGCACATGGATATTCATTAACAAGAGAGAACACATATTTTAAGCACATTTTCCATTATATACTCATGCATCCGCCTACCAATGGGATAGATGCTTTATGGCCTCATGATCCGCTTACCAAAGAGATAGATCATTTCATATGGTGATCCGCTTACCAAAGAGATAGATCACCTTTAAGCACTACGCTTACCAAAGAGATATAGTGCTTTCATATAATGGAACAGATATATTATGTTTCAAGTGTTCATAGCCATAAGTATGGAACATCAAGCAAGATATCATACAAGAACAATCATTTCATGCAATATCATATGCCGAGTATTTTACTATGCATATAGCACAAGCATATTGTATAATAAGCCAAGTAAGAGGTAATGGCGTACCTTGATCAAGAAAGACAACCTAATCACATATGTCCTGATATTAGATATATCCTCATGTCAACTATATCTCTTGGTCAAACCCTGATTAAGACAAGACCACATACTATCATCAGGTTCTCATCATCTATATCTCATGTTAACCCTAATCGTGTTCATTAGGGCTTGCTTATCTCATTAGGATATATACATTATTACTTGCATTCTTGTCTAAGAATTATCATACTGATGTCATTTTCTAGATTATGGTTCATTACCCAAACATTAGGTTCCATATCCTTTTTATGCACATATTAACCTTAGGTTACGTCATTAACCTATATTAGGGTTTTATAACATGTATTAAGGTTCATATTCATATAATATAGATTCTGTTCATCATTATGATATCATAATTAAAACTGAGATTTCATATATTAATATGAGCTTACTCTGTGAATTTCATCATTTATAGAGAACATATGTATTTAATACATTTTATTTAGGATTATTAGCCCTAATTAGCCATATTAAGAAAGTTACATGATTTCGTACATTATCATGACCATAACTGACATCATATGTATTCTAGACATGACAATAGAGTTATTGACAATTTTCCATAATTTTATATAATCATTTGGTATTTATCATCCATTAATTAAGCATTTCACTATTAATGAGATATCACTGATATTCGTGCATCACAAGCCTGATATTATAGTTCTATGTTGTTCTACGCATTTTTTTGAGAAAAACGATATATTATTTGTATTTTTCTGATCAACGGGCTATTTTCTATGAAATAATGAAGAACTACTGATTTCTGGGAATATTACCTTATTCCGCCAATGGCGTGTTGCCACGTGTCCTGTGAGAGGCGCGGCTCATCTCATGAGCTTGGTGCTGAGCCGACCGATCTGACCTAGGCCACCTAGGTTTGGTCTGGGTTCGGTCCAAAGCAACAGACCGGACCTCCTTTCTTCCTCCGTATCACGACGCTTGTGTGCGTCGTCTACTGGAACGACGGGCGCCGCTGGGGCTAGGGCTCTGCGGAGCTTCTCTGTGGCTACCTCCACGAGTCCTCCTCCTCTAGCCTCATATCCTCCAAGCGGGCTCACCAAAGTAGCCTTGCAACTCCAGATCTACATCCCTTGCTCTCACTCCTGATCGGGATCCCCTGGAAAGCGCCGTCGTCGCCGCAGCTAGGATCCCCTCCGCGGTATGCACGATCTCGCCGCCTCCACCTCTCTCTGCTTCTTGCGTTCTCAACCCGATGGATTCTCCGTAACCTATTCAGGGCACCGCTGCTCTAGGCTGGTCTCCGGTGTACGATCGTCTTCCTAGTTCCTCCTAACCGTCAACGCTGTTGTGGAGCACCTTCTTCCTCCTCCGCTCACGATCTACCGCACTGCCGGCGCCCCAAGCTCGTCGTCGTGAAGCAAGTCATGGTGAAGAACCAGTAGTCGACTGCTTCTCCTTGCTCACCCTGACCCCCTCTACAAGGAAGCACAACGTCTCTCCAAGAACTACCGTCACCGCCTGCGTGTAGATCCATCCCGCAGCTGGGTTGGGTTCATCTCCGGTGAGCGACATTGCCTGCTATAAGCGCCTTCTAGAACTTTGCTCCTCCTCGCGGAACTGCCTGTATGCTGCCCGTCCGCCTCCTGCCTGGCCGCCGAGCTTGGACCAGATGCGGCTGTGTGGTGGCGAGCACGCTCGTGGAGATGGAGGGTTCACGCACAGTATAACTGAACCAACAAAAGTGCGCTTTCAATCTTCTCTCTCAGCCCACGATGGGCATGCTTGGCATCGTGGGAGCGTACTGCTCTTGATACTGGCCATAACCGCCCATTCTATTTCATCCAAGGTTGCGTTAGGCTACTACTCACTAGGCTAATCCGTGGCTGGTCCAACATGACGTGAATGATTTGTTACGGGAAGGTTGCTTGACGCAAGGTGTAAAACAAAGCTAGATTTAATAACTATAAACCTTGGTACAAAAGCAATACCTCAATGCACATATTATTTAATTACTTTTAAACCTTAATCTTATAGGATCATTAAAACATCACCAAACTTTGATCATAGGTCTATCACAAGCCAAGCATCATTCTACTCCAAATTGGTTCCGAACTCAACAATTTGACTTACCAAATAAATTCCTCAAAACAATATAAAGTTTGGGATATTAACCTTGAAATCAACATCAAGTTTTCTAATACTTATTACTCTTAAGATAACTCACATGCATGGGTTCACTCATATCATTAGTTATTCAGGGATTCCAAAAGTCCACTATGTCACATGTTTGAACAATGTTGAAGCAATGTTTGCTTATTTTAGACTAAAGTGCAAATTACCCAAGTTGAGGGGTTAAATTACAAATGTTGCATGATAAGATGTTCCTCATGTGTTGAAGCATCATGAGAATGAAGATGATGCAGAGGTATGGCTTGTGGTAGCCTGAGTACCAAGGAAGAGCTGATAAAGCAAGGTTTGTGCATTAAAACCTAGTTTTGGTGTAAAGTGCAATTTACCCAAAACCTAGGGTGCAAAATGTAAATTACCACTTCAATAAGGTCCCTAATGTTTCTTGGCACCATGTACAACAAAGAAAATGAGAGGGGCGCCTCATTTGAATTAAGTTGGAGGAGAGAGAATCTTGATATTAAAATAATCAAGATGTAATCCTAATTGAAACCATAATTCGATTTGGGGCAAAAATAAATGTATTAATTAAAGGGCCTTCAACTAAAATTAAAATGGTTGGATTCAGATTTGCGTGGACATCCTTGAGCCTTGCAAGGACCACGAAAATATCCAAGGGAATGGATAACTCACTCACAATTTTATAAGAAAAAGAAATATTCAGTCACATATGGATATTAGTATAATATGATTTAAGGTGCTTAATTTACTTTTCTTTAAATCATGGATAATTGAGAGGAATAAAACATAGCCTCGTCCCTAAGGAAGTTGAGGGGGAAAGAGGCGTCCATACTTTTCTCATGTGTGAACCCACTAGTTCAACGTTCAAAGATGCCAAGAAATTCATGAAATTCTATCTCTTCAACTCCCACATCGACTGGAAACCCTGACCCTAGCCCTCCTATAAATAGAGGGGTACTGTGGCCTTCTCGAAAATACAACAATAAGCTATGATAATTGTTGCCCTCTCTTGTTATGGTGACCAAGAGGGCATGAGTAAGTTCTACTCATCAAAGGGAGGAATAACAAGGGAGAGACAATTGTGAGAGTAAGTCGATGCTAGCACATTGACTAGAAGGGACAACTACTTTTTGTTGTTTCAAAAGAATGATAGATGTTCCTGATAGTTTGTGTACACTATTTTAGAGGCGAGGAGGCTTTTGCCACTTGATAGGAGGACACAGTCAACAATATTCTGTGGTGATCAACTAGAATAACGTTGCCGACAACCGTCCAGGTGCAATTTGATGAAGTAACATGCCGCAACAAGTATTTTTTGCTAGACTTGCTCCAAGATCAAGTATACATCTTACAACTCTCTATGCAAAATCTTAGTTGTTGTCACAATCTACCGTCTTAGAGGAATATGGTGAGTAATTTTTTTCTTTCTTTCTGTCGCCATACATGATGTCATATTTCCCAACAATGACCACATTCTCCATCTCTCTTTTGACATGTCTACCTAGGGATTCTTGGTTTAGGATGAACAAAATGGATGAGAGGGGATCACCTTGTCTAACCCCTTTAGATGTAGTAAAAAACCTCTTATTATTCCACTCATCATTATTGAAAACATGCCCCTTTCACAAGGTTGACAATGCATCCCTTGAGATTTCTTTGATGAAGCCTACCGCCTCTTAGGATATCTTCCAAAAGATGTAAACCCATTCTATAAAAGATCTTAGACATGTGTACCTTGTATATGTCATTTTCCCTTATATTTCCCCCTCTATTAGGATCATGCACATGCTCTTAGTTCCAATATCTTTAGACATATGTACCTTGGCTCCAGGCTTTTGATCCGTACATTTTAGGCCCTGGCTCGGTAAAAAAATGTTACATATCATCTCTTTGTTCCAAAATTTTGACACATTTCAAGCGTTTTATAATAGCTTTTTAAAAAATATACATAAGATGCCCCCTCCCCCTTTAATGAGCACAATTTCCGATTCACTCTAATTCCCCCTCTCCCTCCCTCATTTAAAACCAATATCTCCTCCCCACCCACCCCGCAACCAAACCGAGATATTGTAGAAACAGAGACCATCCGTCCGCGAGTTGAAGTTAATCCATGGACCACCCGCAACCAAACCGAGATATTGTAGAAACAGAGACCATCCGTCCGCATGTTGAAGTTAATTCATGGACCACCCACAACCAAACTGAGATATTGTAGAAACAGAGACCATCCGTCTGTGAGTTGAAGTTAATCCATGGACCACCCACAACCAAACTGAGATATTGTAGAAACAGAGACCATCCGTCCGCGAGTTGAAGTTCATCCATGGACCACCCCTGCCCCGGTCTACTGGTGTCATGGATCTTCTGAACGTGTACCACACCCTCTCCACTGATGGCTGACAGCATGCGATCCTCACCCCTTGAATCGTGTACAACGAAGTTTTACACACTTGGCTGGAGCCTCCCCGTGTGACAAAGTCGGTGGGCAGAATCTCGGAGTTGGCGTGCGGTAAAAAAAAACCCGTAGACGAGCGAGATAGACGCCGATACCAGGGCTTGCTCATCACCGGGATCTTACGTTTGGAGTTCTGCCTTGCAGGTATTTTCGTATGCTTTTCAAGACGTCGTGGAACTTGATCCATTTGGCTTGTTGCTCCTCAAGTCTGTCTTTCTGAGGTCGCTATCCCTTTGTTGTTCTTCGAATCCCATCACTCCTTCAACGACGGGCATGTTTGGTTTGTTGTGTTCCACTGGATTTGATGGACTGCAACATTCCAATAGTCCTGGTACATAGATCTTCTGATTCAAAAAAACTCCACAATACAAAATATTAGGTTTGACCGATCTATACTTGCGCAACGGACGACGGGCGGTTGAACTTGTTTTTGTATTACGCTCAACGAGGAGGTAGGGGCAGCCGTGCTGGATCACGACGCCCAGTAGTTTTGAAAAGGAAAAGTTGATCCAGAGTTTATTATCCGTCCGAAAATGCAGGATCCTCTCTAATTCTCCACTCCTTTAAACCAAAAGTAATTTTCATCGTGCTGTATCATCAAATGCAATCCTTTACAGCCGAATCCCGTTAAACAAACGTCCCCACATGACTTGCTGCCCTGGACCGCGCCGTGCCGCGCCTTTCCTGGTGTCATCCCTATGAAGACAATGACCCGCACTTGTATTCATGAAATCTCCCCTTCTGGACTCTGCAGACTCTTCGGTGAGTCATTTGAGCCCCCGGGGGTGTCCCCATGTTACCGGAGTGGCTCATCACATTAGCATTCGTCGATGCACAACATGTGTGTGAATCCTACGCGTTCACTCGAGAGGTAGTCTGGGATTCTATCAGTCACCTTTTGATGGCTACCTTAATGTATGTGCCAGGAAGTTTATGAAGAAGCGGGCTACTCCCCGAAAATGCTCCGCCCCGGGGTTGTTCCTTTGTCATTGGGGATTCATTGCTCGTTCCGCGGTCCAAATTCCTAGTAAGGTGGCCAGCCTAATTGAATTTATAGAAATAGAAGAGGGGGGGCTTTGCTTGTGCAATCGTCGCGAGCCCTTTCCTCTCTCTGGCGAACCCACGATCGCCGTCTCTAACTGACAACTGAGGTCGTGTACAAGAACCTTAACAGTTCTCTTTCCCCTCTATCCCTAGAGGAGCCGTATGAGGCGGAAGCTCCACGTACTCGAGAGATATTTGAAAGGGAGTGCTTTCTTTTTGGAGAAGGGAACTTGGAAGAATCAAATGAAATAAGAACAACCACGCTGGTCGTAATAGATCGACTTGAATGCTGGAGCAAGAAGACGCATTCGAGTTCCATTTCAGTGAAGGACGACGTATCATGATACTTTTTGTTTTGTCGAGTCCTGCTTTGGTCTCTGGTTTGATGGTTGTACGTGCTAAAAATCTGGTACATTCCGTTTCGTTTCCCATCCCCGTCTTTCACAATACTTCTGGGTTACTGATTTTGTTAGGTCTCGACTTCTCTGCTATGATCTATCCAGTAGTTCATATAGGAGCTATTGTCGTTTCATTCCTATTCATGGTTATGATGTTCATTATTCAAAGGGAGGAGATTCACAAAGAAGTCTTACGCTATTTACCAGTGAGTGGAATCATTGGACTGATCCATTGGTGGGAAATGTTCTTCATTTTAGATAATGAAACCGTTCCATTACTACCAACCCACAAAAATACGACCTCTCTGAGATATACGGTTTATGTCGGAAAGGTACGAAGTTGGACGGAGTTGGAAACATTGGGCAATTTACTTTATACCTACTATTATGTCTGGTTTTTGCTTCCTAGACTGATTTTATTAGTAGCCATGATTGGGGCTATAATACTGACTATGCATAGGACTACAAAGGTGAAAAGGCAGGATGTATTCCGACAAAATGCGTAGGATTCTAGGAGGACTATAAAGAGGAGGACGACAGAACAAATCCGGTCCGCGTGACTTGGACTCCGGGTGACGAAAGTGGCTTTTTACTACAGGAAAATGGGCCCTAAAAACAAAGAGAAATCATGTTCAATGTCTAAATCTTATTATTCATTGCTTTGGTTGGAAGGAAGAAAAGAAACCCAGTGGATCAAAATAGAATTTTATATTTGATATAGACAAAATCATAGCCCTTTCTCTAATCAGCAAATCCAAAAATCTTGGTTTTCCGCCCTTACGCGTGTCTCACCTGATGCTTCCTTAAAAGAAAGCACTTTGCCTCCCACCCGCTAATTCGAAAGTCTTTCTTTTTTTATTGATGATGGCACCATTCGCCTACCCTGTGCTCCAACAGGAACGAAGTAGCTCGATCGTAAGGGAGAGGAATTGAGATCGATCCGAAAATATGCTTCCAAGGGGACAATAAAAGCAAGATCTCCTGTCCGATAACTTTAATAGGTTCGGAGGTAGCACTTCTATAGTATAGCTATAGTGCACGTTCCATGTATTACACTTCTTCGTTCCTGCGTATTCCACTTCCGTGCTCGTTCCCCGGCTCATGGTAAGGAGATCCACAAGCCAAAAGGCAATTAAGAGTAGGAGAGGCTAGACTTGTAGACCCTCTCTCTCCTAAAGGTACGAATCAGCCCAACCATTCATGAACCTATATATCACTATGAGGAAGAGATTAGAAAGAAAGCCTACTGCAGAAAGTTCCCTGTCTTTGTCTTCTTTTTATATCACTCCCCCGAACAGATAGTGACATAGGTCCCACCACAGCCATACGATCCTCTGATGTATAAGATCAGTTGTCGTATATTCGGAGTGCAGCAAAGAAGTGTCCAGAGGTGTGTAACCTTGCCTTGTTCAACTTCCATTCCTTTAATGATAGATTCTGACTGTTATTTATTTGAAATTCTCTTTCTGGAGCTAAGAACGATCCCATCGGGAGTTTTCTCCAACTCCAAAATCAAGTCTTTTCCTCGTACTTTTCTACTGGACTTCTAGATAGAGCAGAGTCGTACCTAGACTCCCGAAGTCAGCATAGTCTCCCTCTACCTCCCCCAGTAATCGAGCCAGTTTTCACTTCCTCCAACTCGTTACGTTTAACGACTGAACTTGTTGGTCCTAATTTGTCTTCAATCCCATTACCCTAACCAAGCCTTCTCTCCAACTTCTACTTCTATTAGTGGTAGTGGGGAATGACGATCGCACCCACGTTCAGCTATCTATCCCTGCGTTCCCACCTGCATGCCTAACCGCTAACGGAGGCCCATCCTAATACAATCCTTCTAGATGTATGTATCTTTCTCATTCCCCGCTGTCCTTACGTGGCTAGCTCGAAGTCATGTAAGATGAAAAAGAAGACTGCTACAATAACTGCGGAAGAAGGAAAGCGGATCAAGACAAGTCGATAGACAAAGTAGACAACCCGGGACTCTATGGAACTTGTAGTAAAGGTTTTCTAGCCCCAAAGGTCTTCAGACCAGAGTGATCGGCGCCTATGAAACTGTAACCCCAATCTAATGTGGTCGAAAGAAAGGGAATGAAGTGTCACACTCAGGATGGTCGACCTGCCTCCTCTGCTGCCGAAAATCCATCCAGTGGAACTCCGTGCATGGACCCCCAAGAGATGGATAGGGCATTGTCTCTTCATTCTTGGAAAGTCTTTCAGGAGGACATTCTTTCTTCAAAAATTCTATGTCGCTCATTGCCTTAGGAATCTAAGCAGATTTTGCCGCACAGCTATGAAGCAAACACATCTGCTCAACCAGAGTGACATGAAAGTGATCTTGAAAGAAAACGGTTCAGAGAATTGACATGGAAAACCACTTTCTTTAAATAATTTGTCGCTCATTCGAACAGATCCCGATCACTGTACTTTCAGGGTTGATACCAAACCGACCATAAAGAGAGTTCATCAGGCCAAATATAGGATAAGGGAACATATCCCTCTTTCTTGGCTTTTGACCTTTTTTCAAAGAGTGTGTCCACATAGTTGACAAAAGGGCTTTCCTTCTTCTCAAATATGTACCCTCTGCGTGAATTCGTAACCCTTTTGGCATATTTCTTCACTGTAGTAAACTCCAGTAAAGGAACCTGTAGGGAATATGAGAGTGTCATCTTGATTTCGATATGGTAGAAAGGGTCTCTTGAGGTTCTCTGGACATGATACATATGCCTCAAGAAATCCAAATCATCTATATCGGTTGTTTCGAGTTGACCTACCCATTGTTCCACCAGGCATATGGAAGTTCTTCATGATAAAAGGATACAATGAATTCACATCGTAATAGTCAAGATCCTTACCATAAGGAAGATAGACACCAGCATGACCTCCATAGTAAGCACAACGAATGAAAGTATCTTCATTCAGGTTTGGAATATGGATTGGCCAGTTGACAGAATCGTCAGAATTCTGACGAAAGATAGTCTTAGCAAGAGATGGAAGTTCAATCTTGTTCTCAATATCAACATGATAAGCTTCCTAATAGATATCTTGTGCCTTCCTCATTATTCCAACAAGTAAGATGATGTCATGTTTCAAATACTCTATGAAACTTTCGGGTAGATTAGACACAGACACTTCTTCATGGTTGATGTCACCTTTACTACCTAACTCTGGGCATAAATGTTGAGCAAGATCGTCCAGACCACCTGGGATCAAATTCTTTGAGTCTCTTAAATGGAAGAGCATCTTCTTTTGTTTATAAATACTCAAGTCATAAAGATGATGGTTTCTAAACATAGGTTGTCAATAAAAAATGAGAAGTTCCCGTGATTTACAGTTTATGTATATCCTACCCTAAGACGAGAGGATTGGGCTTCGAACAACAGTGGATAAGATCACATCTTCATGACAAGAGGTGTACACCTTAGGCCTCACTCAAGGTAATGGGCCAACCCTTACGAGTCCAAAAAAATGGATCTTCTTTGATGACAAAACCACAAATTGGGCTTAATTCAAAGCCCTCCCCTATTCTAAAGGTATAGGACCCAGACAACCTATAAGTAAGTAAATTTTACTAAGGGGACAAAGAGCCCATATAGAACCCCAAGCAATCTAACAAGCACACACAGTCACACAAGACAGAGTGGACCTATGGGAAATTGATTGGATTTATTGCCCGTCATCTAGGGATAGAAAAAGAAAGAACACCTCCACTATACTAGGAGGGGATTCACGCCAGATGGAACAAGGCGCTTTGAACCATATACTACTGTTGCAGGAATGAAAGGCAGCCTCAGAACAGAATTATGCTGCTTGCTGGGCCCTGATGGTGGAACTGGCATTTTTTTTGGGGGGGGGGGAAGAAAGCGGCCCCCTTTTTCGGCAGAGTGGGCAGCACCGCTTTCTCTCGTGTAGCTGTGATGCCATTTAGAAAGAAGACAATAAGAAAAAGTAGTATTCTACGGATTCTCACCATCACTAGAAAAGAAATTGAGTTGCAGGCATCAAGGGACCGAGATTTGAGCTGTTGTAGAAGCGGAATCGAAGGGGTTGGTTGGAAGGTAAGGATAGCATGATTGATTGGTTGCGGATCCCCTTTGCTTCATGTGATTTGACTTCCATTTGGACAGATCCAGTGTCTGTGGGCTTCCATCGAGTAAAGCAGGCTTGACAGGCCCAAGTCTTCATTTGTTTTCTTTGATGGTTCATGTAAGTTGGGTTCATTCGAACCCTCTAGGGACACCCTGTGGGCCAATGCGTATAAGCTTGGGCTTTGCTAACGTGGCTCATTTGACGACTCAGTACATGTATGTCACGAGTCTATTGGCATGGAAGATTTTTGACGTAAGCTGGTTGTACTTGTAAGTTCGTTCAATTCAAATAGGCAGTGTGATTTGGGGATCTTTTGTTTGGTAGCTAGAGCCAGCCAGTTTTTCATGAAAAAGGCATGAGAGTCTTCAACTGTAGAAAAGTCATGCGGAAAACTAGTCAGTATTAGGCTTTCCATCCAATTCATGTTGCATTGCGAGATCCCTCTAGCACTCTATAAATGGAGACTCGATCAGTCACTTCATCAAATGAAAATCAAAGAAATTGAGTTGATGGAGTAGTCGGTGCCCTTGAGTTATTATATTCGGTATCGCATTCTCTCATCGTTAAAGGCACCGCAAGGCACTCGACTAGAAAGAGTGGATGTTAGGCACGCAGGGAAGTATGCGTTGGCACTAGCCCTGGGCATGGATTCTTCTTTGATTGAAGGAACGGGACAGAAGAGAACCAGAACCATATCCTTCACACATTCAGTCTGATCTTATCTGCGCTATTGCCCAATCATAGCTGTACTGTATGAGATTAGTTCTCCGTCTCCCCTGCCCTGTTAGAACAGTATGATCTGTAGAAACCTGAAAGGAAGCCATTCATAATTGGGAGTTTCTAGCCATCTTTCTTGAGGAGCGAGAAAAGTGACTAATAGCCAAACCCACTATGAATCAGAGAAAAGTATAGACTTTCTTATTTCGACCCTTATTTAGATTATAGAATCAAGAGCATTGACATCAAAAAAGGCCAATGAACATAGGCTTAGCGTCTTCCACTGAATTTCCGAGTCAGGGCTTAGGTAAGGAATCCTAGCAGCTCAATTGAATTAGGCACAAGAAGCTTCATTTACGCCGCTTGACCTAGTCATCGCAGGGGCTCAGTGCTTAGTTGAAAGACACTGTGCCTCAAAAGATATCTGAGCCCTAGAAGGACGATTGCTTATCTAACCTTCAGGCATCGGGATCAGAGTGCTACCTATGACTAAGCTCTGTGACTAGCGGAATTATCATCATCATTATTCTTCTTCGTCACAGGCCAACTGACCGCTCGACCATAGGGAAATGAGGAACCCATAGGACTGGCCTAAAGTGCCTGCCCCCTCTTCATCTTCCGAGTCATGCCCGGAATGAATCCTTTGCCCTTGAGATCTATCATCTATCAAAAAAAGTTCAGCTGCTTGCCGTCTAAGATGACTAATAGAAGCTCAATCGAACAGACCTTGCCTAATAGACTGGAATGGGGTTAGCCAGAACAAGCAAAAAAGATCAATGTTAGACAAGAAAGCGCCATTTGCATAGTATAGTATGGTATAGTACTCTAAACATTTTTTGCAAGCAGTATCCTTCCAGCTAAGGAGAGGCTTTTAGCCTTCCAATTGCTCGGTTTCCTCTGCACTTTTTAAACAATCACAGCAGAAGTGCTCTTCTTGACTCTTCCATGTATACGAGGGACTCCCATGTGCTTCCCAAGATCATCTGGGAGGGGTATTCCTGACCTTTCACTCCCCTCATTGGCTAGTGCTGGACTTATATTATGTGAGCAAAACAGTCTGGATTTCTGTTTTGAGATTCTCTGGCCTGAAAAACACCCAAATTCCCCCAAAGTGTGAAGCACACTCTCCATTTGTTCAACTGAAGCCTCTGCCAGGATGATCATATCATCGGCAAAAAGAATATGGCTGAGGTGAGGTCCCCTCTTGGATAGTTGGATTGGTTTCCATATTTTCTCCCTGACTTCCGTATGAATCATTTGAGACCATCTTTCCATACACAGTACAAACAGATATGGGGAGAGTGGGTCCCCTTGTCTGACCCCTGCTGGGTGTATGGTCCTAGTAGCCTGCCCATTCCACAGAATCTGACTAGATCCCATATTTAGAGTACTCATCACTATCTCCACCAACTTACTAGGTATACCAATGTCAAGCAGAGTATCCTCAATGAAACTCCATTTCATTCTATCATAAGCCTTCTCTAGGTCTACCTTCAGACAATTTCCTTCCACTTCTCTTCCT
The DNA here is from genome assembly GCA_963693085.1 of Alisma plantago-aquatica. Classification (NCBI taxonomy): domain Eukaryota; kingdom Viridiplantae; phylum Streptophyta; class Magnoliopsida; order Alismatales; family Alismataceae; genus Alisma; species Alisma plantago-aquatica. The sequence continues at coordinate 724,932,947 of OY856410.1, read as the reverse complement.
TCTCATAGTATGGATGATCTCTTGTGTGATTATGATGTTGTTAGTGATTTGTCTTCCTTCCACAAAAGCAAATTGAGTTTGAGACATCTAGGCATAAGCTCCTTTAATCTATTAGCAATCACTTTTGTCACCATTTGATTTGATAAGTAATGTTGCACAGACCCCTTGGCCTCAATTGGCTGCACTGCAGTTCTCTGGAACTTCCTTCTCCGGGATCTTGTATAGGTTCGTCAGAACATTTCTTGTCTTTTTTTTCTTTCTTGTCTCCTGTTATTATTTTCTTTTTTCACTTTCTACGGGCCGTATGAGAACTCTGTTCTTGTTTTCATTTAAATTCTCGTATTATATTTACATTCCAAAACTCCCTTTTAGGGGGGGTCAATGAACTTAACTAAATTGATAACAAAAAAGAGGGTCTCCCTTAATGTATGGGACGGGACCTGGTCGGATTAGTACTTTCAAGGCCTGGTTTTCTCCTCATCCTTTGTCGCCGGCTCAAACGACTCACCTTAAGCAGCTGGCTCCCCACTTCTGGGATTATAAGGCGGTAATCTTGCCAGCAGAGATTTGGCACTTGTGACACTTTTGCACATATTCAATGCAATCCGTCTCCAGTGTGAGCCAAAAGTCAGCGGCCCCCGCTTCGCTCCCCGAATCCCCGATGGTTCAGACAGGCCCGGTGCCACGAAATGATTGAGAACTACGACGGGGTCGAAATTCATTTTGTTCTTTGTATTCCTCCAGTATTGCATGACCGAATAATTCAATAAGGGGCGCACTTTGGGGAGGGTCCTTTTTTGTGGATGAGTCTTCGGGCCGTTAGAGCGGGACTTCTTTGGTAAAAAGAATTCGAATAACTTCGTTTTTCTGAGGGAGTCGTCATTTTCTATCAGGAAGTCCCTGTAATTTACAAGCCTGGTGTATTTCTGTGGGCTCCGATCTCCAAACCACGAATTGATCCCGACTTAAATACATGCGGAAGCATTCGATAACAGCGGAAGACCAAAAATCACGGGAAATTAAAACTTTTTGAGATTAGAGCTTGAAACCACAAACCTTTTCTATAAAAAGGAATTAACTGTTTACAACATTTGCCAAAATCACTTCTTGAGTAATTATATACAACACAAAATTCTCAAGAGTTCATATTCCAAAACACTCCAGGACCTGAGAGTACAGAGGACACATAGGACTGACTTCTAATTATACCATGAGGTAGACTGGATCTCCACCTGAGATCAACTACTCCTGGTGCTGCTGCTGGAACTGGTCACCTCGAGACCGGTTCCTCCGTCTTTGACAATCACCTAAAAAGTTGAATTCTGCGGAGTGAGACAATCATTCATAATTGCCTCAGCGAGAGTTATAACTCTCCACTAGGCTTTATAAGTAAAGCACGAATAACTAAAGCATTAAGAGCCTTCAAGATATTCACTAGCAGTTCTATGATAAGCAGAGTTCAATCAATATTAGCAATATGAGAACCTCCATGCTATTCAAGGTAACATCAATCAAATAACTCGTAGCTAACTTTAACAGATATACTACGCTGTTGATTATGTTTTCCAAACATTATTGTTATGCCCTGTGGAGATGAGGTATACCCCTCAAACTCCAACCGACCACTGTTAAGTCGCCTCGGTATCATACTAGGTCATCGAAAGAGCCGGATTCTCATGACCTTCTCCTTCCTTAGTCAGTTAGAGGATAACTTATTTGACATCTGGCGGGATGTCCACATAATAGCTCTCCAGGGTATTCTGGACCTTCGCTATTCTTAGAGTTACAGTGGCATTCTGTACTCTCTTCATCATCAGGAGGTTTCATGTTTACCTACCACTGATGCGGTGTTTGTGTCCTTAAGGGAGGATACTAATACCACTCACCTTTTTGGACTCCAGGGGGGTCTGATGGACTACAAGAATCTACATCATCCTCTCACCCCTTTCTCATATAGTGAAGGTACGACGATCTACATCAAGTACCTCCACTAGGATGTAAGGTTCTACACATCCATGTACCCCATATACTCAAAAGTATACGCTCCAGGATTTCCTTTAGGAAAACCTGTTTCACCATCATTTACACAACTGACAATGATGGATCTATGATCAGGGCTCTACATTTCACTTGATTAGTTAGGTACATTTAGTATTCCAATCATCATACAGTAACACAGCTATATATGAGAATACAAAATTGTAGCAGGCCTAACTTGTCACAATCATCTGTTATTCATCTCAAGTCATCTGTCAAGCATGACCTTGATAACATTTATGGCTCTTACAGCCCATAATTCACAAAGGATGTCACTTAGCAGTGCATCAGAATGGTTCACTATTCATAAAGCTTAAGACATGCTTTCAATGAATATCACATGGTATTCCATACCTGGGTGTGACCATCACCTCATAATAACCTGCATGGTTAAGTTAACAGATAACAGTAAACAATTCAGTAAATAGGGATGCATTCCCAAATAGGGTTTCACTTGGATTCTCCCTCAACTAGGGTTCCACATGGGATCACCCTCAACTAGGGTTCCACATGGGTTCACCCTCAACTAGGGTTCCACATGGGATCACCCTCAACTAGGGTTTCACATAGGTTCACCCTCAACTAGGGTTCCACATGGGATCACCCTCAACTAGGGTTCCACATAGGTTCACCCTCAACTAGGGTTCCACATGGGATCACCCTCAACTAGGGTTCCACATGGGTTCACCCTCAACTAGGGTTCCACATGGGATCACCCTCAACTAGGGTTCCACATGGGTTCACCCTCAACTAGGGTTGCATTCAATTGAATTAGGTTTTACTATTCATTCCATGGTAAATCGTCCCTTGGTCAACGCCCTCAACTGGTCTTGAGACCGTTTCAATCCAAACGGTCTTGCAAGACCGGTTGAGAGCAAACGGTTTGAAACCGTTTGAACCCAAACAGTTTGCAACCGTTTGGACCAAAAGGGTCCAAGACCGTTTGGAAAAGCAACATAGGGAATCACGCCCCTCATCTTCAACCTCTTGCAAGGTCGGTTTCTCCACTGGTTTGCTTGCAAACGTGCAAGAAAGAAGGGAGGTAGAAAGGGATTTACTAAGCAAAATGCAAGAATCAAAGCTTAGATATAAAGCACAAGTTCAGAGTTATAAAACCCGCCTCAAGCTTGTTCCTAAAGCTCCAAGACTTCAAAGTCCAAGCTCTAATGGCGTTTCCAAGCTTTCACAACTCAAACAGGGATGAAAACTCCAAGGAACTGAAGCTTTGGTTGGCTAGAACAAGGAGATAAGCCGAATTATCCATAAGACCAACCTTAGGTGATGAAATCCACCATGGATTCGAACTAGAAAGGAAGTTTTCTTACCAAGAATGGCCTAGTGGTCTCCCTGATCTCCAGAGCATACCTTGGTTGTGTTGAGAACGAAAGGGAGTGAATGAAACAGGAGCAAGATCGTTTGCTCACTTACAAAGGAAACTAGCTTATATAGTTTTTAGGTTATTTCTTACTACAAGGACCTTTCATATTCAAAATTCTCATCTAGGTCCCTCCTTACTCAAGGGCACGTCCAAGCCCATTTAACCTTATACAAATCTCAAGAAAACTCAAGATCAAAGGATAAAGGAAACCAACCTTCATCTAGGGTACATGTATGAAAGGGTTTTGTACCCATTTTAGGTGATTTCTATCACAAAGATCATTTTTTTCTCATCTGATTAGTGAATGATGTATTTCTTTCATCATTTCTACTCTAAATGATGACAAGAGTCATAAGAGGTGTTCTAGATGATGAAAATCACATATTAGACCCTTCAATTTGGGTAAATTGCACTTTACCCCAAATTAGGGTTTCTGAGCCTGGGATTGCTTCCACAGCTACACCTTGGTGCTCAAGCTTGGGAAATCCCTCAAACATCATCATAGATATCTCCTTGATGTCTCAACATCCAAGGAACATCTTATCTTGTGAATTTTGCAAGTTCAACCCTTAAACTGGGTAATTTGCACATAGGTTTCTGCATACAACATAATGCTACAACTTTATGCAAAAGGAGCAAAATTGAAAATTAAATGTTCCTGAGGAACTTAAATACATGCCAGGGAGTTTTCACAAGTATTTAATTACATATTTAGGCAAACCTTCTAGGGTTAGCTCATAACCCAGGTCAGGGGTGTTACAAATCATAAACCCCTAACAAGGATTTCGTCCCCGAAATCATAGAAAGAAAAGGGGAATGCAGATATGTTTATTTTAAGAACATAAACCCCTAACAAGGGATGTTCTTAAAATTCTATCCTTACTTAAGAACATAAACCCCTAACAAGGGTTGTTCTTATCATTCTTACTTTAGTATTAATTACTTGTGTTATCAAAACTTTATATCTCTTTCAACTATTCCTAATCATAGTTGATCTCTATTCTCATGATACTCCTTGAGTAATATCAGATTGACTACTTGATCAGAGTAATCAAAAGATATCATTTAAAAGTTTCCATATTTACCTTTTCATCAGTAATTGTATACCTGGCCAGGGTATATGATTACTGAAGTAAGAAAATATGTACTCATATTTTATCATGTTCCTTCTCTTCTTTCTTTCTTAGTTACATTTTACTAAATTCTATATCCAAATCAACTCTTTACTAACTTACCTTCCAATAAAAGTAAGTATGTCAAGGTAATAAACCCACTCATCGGAGTTTTCAACAACAACTACCTGCCTTTTGATTAAATGTCATATTGCAGTTAGAAATCACTCTTCGAGTGATGAAAGAGCGCGTAGCACCCGAATCAAACAGAACAGATACTACACAAGTTTTGGACATATCAGAATATAAAAGTTCTATCTGACCTGTCACCACTTGTGGATCTTCCACTACTTCAGGTGGGTTTATAGCATAGAATCTTGTTGTAGGCTGTTGTTGAGGTGGTGATGATGATCCGGCTTGAGACGCTTGTCCGCGTCCTCGACCTATTCCTTGAGATTGTCCTCTCTGTGATCCCTGATGTTCTTGTCTTGGAGGCTGTGTCACACTGACAGGCTTAGACCAGCAGTCCTTCATCAAATGTCCTACCTTGCCACAATTGTAACATCTTCTTTCTTGTGGCCTTGGTGGTCCAGTAACGGACATTGATGCAGAGCTGTGAGTCTCCTGGGGTGGTTGTACTTGCTCTCTACCTCCACCTGGAGACCACTCAGTCTGAGGACTAGATCTAGATGGTGGAGGGTTAGGTGCAGAGGATCTAGGCTGCTTAGAGTCCCTAGATGAAGAACCCTAGAACTATGGATATCGTTTCTGAGTCTTCCTCTTCTCGACCACAGATCTCTCTATCCTTCAGACTGACTCAACGAAGGTAGAGAATCTTTCGCGGTTCTCCAAGGTAGACACAGGGGTAGACATGTCAGCATTCAAACCCCTTTCGAATCTTCTGATCCTTTCTTCTTCTGTGGCAGCCATATGCGGACAAAACCGCAATAGCTCCATAAACTTAGCTTCATACTCACTGATGTTCATCATACCTTGTCTTAATCTCTCAAACTGAGAGATTTTCTCGTCTAGGAAGGTTTTTGGGAAATATCTATTAACAAATTCCCGCCGAAAATCTTCCCACGAGAACTCTATTCCATGTCTCTTCTGCTCTTCCATGGTCCACCAGTGACCAGCACTTCCTTTGAGAAGATAGACAGCATGTCTAACCTTCTCAACTTCAGGGATGTTGAGGATCCTGAAAGCCTTTTCTAACTCAGTCAACCACAGATCAACATCTGCGGGGTCAGCAGTCCCGTGGTACTCGGTAGCTCCGACACGACGCAGTCGCTCGAAAGTCTTCCCGATACCTTGACCTTCTGGTTGGACAGGTGCCCTGGGAACAGGCATCGGCATCCTGTCAGTTATATGGGTCATAGCAGCCATGAACTGTCCGAACATCGCCTGAACCACCGGGTTACCCAAGTCAGCTGGGTCAAACTGAGGTGGTTCTCTAGGTTGTTCTGGTACAGGCTGCTCTATCTCAGGTATTCCTGCACCACCTTGAGGTGCATTAGAACTACCTTCAGCCATGTTCTCGTCACGTGGCTCAGACATCCTTAAGTATCTTCTTCTCCTGAGGAGCAGAAGTTTCTATTAGATAAGGAATGAATACTAAAGACAGACTCAACTTCCTAAGTCCTATGCCTCTGTAGACTCGGCGAACCTAGAGCTCTGAGACCACTTAGTTGTGGGCTCCGATCTCCAAACCACGAATTAATCCCGACTTAAATACATGCGGAAGCATTCGATAACAGCGGAATACCAAAAATCACGGGAAATTAAAACTTTTTGAGATTAGAGCTTGAAACCACAAACCTTTTCTATAAAAAGGATTTAACTGTTTACAACATTTGCCAAAATCACTTCTTGAGTAATTATATACAACACAAAATTCTCAAGAGTTCATATTCCAAAACACTCCAGGACCTGAGAGTACAGAGGACACATAGGACTGACTTCTAATTACACCATGAGGTAGACTGGATCTCCACCTGAGATCAACTACTCCTGGTGCTGCTGCTGGAACTGGTCACCTCGAGACCGGTTCCTCCGTCTTTGACAATCACCTAAAAAGTTGAATTCTGCAGAGTGAGACAATCATTCATAATTACCTCAGCGAGAGTTATAACTCTCCACTAGGCTTTATAAGTAAAGCAGGAATAACTAAAGCATTAAGAGCCTTCAAGATATTCACTAGCAGTTCTATGATAAGCAGAGTTCAATCAATATTAGCAATATGAGAACCTCCATGCTATTCAAGGTAACATCAATCAAATACTCGTAGCTAACTTTAACAGATATACTACGCTGTTGATTATGTTTTTCAAACATTATTGTTATGCCCTGTGGAGATGAGGTATACCCCTCAAACTCCAACCGACCACTGTTAAGTCGCCTCGGTATCATACTAGGTCATCGAAAGAGCCAGATTCTCATGACCTTCTCCTTCCTCAGTCAGTTAGAGGATAACTTGTTTGACATCTGGCGGGATGTCCACATAATAGCTCTCCAAGGTATTCTGGACCTTCGCTATTCTTAGAGTTACAGTGGCATTCTGTACCTCTTCATCATCAGGAGGTTTCATGTTTACCTACCACTGATGCGGTGTTTGTGTCCTTAAGGGAGGATACTAATACCACTCACCTTTTTGGACTCCAGGGGGGGTCTGATGGACTACAAGAATCTACATCATCCTCTCACCCTTTTCTCATATAGTGAAGGTACGACGATCTACATCAAGTACCTCCACTAGGATGTAAGGTTCTACACATCCATGTACCCCATATACTCAAAAGTATACGCTCCAGGAGTTCCCTTAGGAAAACCTGTTTCACCATCATTTACACAACTGACAATGATGGATCTATGATCAGGGCTCTACATTTCACTTGATTAGTTAAGTACATTTAGTATTCCAATCATCATACAGTAACACAGCTATATATGAGAATACAAAAATGTAGCAGGCCTAACTTGTCACAATCATCTGTTATTCATCTCAAGTCATCTGTCAAGCATGACCTTGATAACATTTATGGCTCTTACAGCCCATAATTCACAAAGGATGTCACTAAGCAGTGCATCAGAATGGTTCACTATTCATAAAGCTTAAGACATGCTTTCAATGAATATCACATGGTATTCCATACCTGGGTGTGACCATCACCTCATAATAACCTGCATGGTTAAGTTAACAGATAACAGTAAACAATTCAGTAAATAGGGATGCATTCCCAAATAGGGTTTCACTTGGATTCTCCCTCAACTAGGGTTTCACATGGGATCACCCTCAACTAGGGTTCCACATGGGTTCACCCTCAACTAGGGTTCCACATGGGATCACCCTCAACTAGGGTTTTACATAGGTTCACCCTCAACTAGGGTTCCACATGGGATCACCCTCAACTAGGGTTCCACATAGGTTCACCCTCAACTAGGGTTCCACATGGGTTCACCCTCAACTAGGGTTCCACATGGGATCACCCTCAACTAGGGTTCCACATGGGTTCACCCTCAACTAGGGTTGCATTCAATTGAATTAGGTTTTACTATTCATTCCATGGTAAATCGTGCTCATTACATCATCATGTAAGAGAAACATCGCCATTAAGGCTCTTAATTAGGATTGAGATCCATTAGTTATCATAATTAGGGTTTCCATGACCTCACATAGGTGGGTCATTCCCTAATCATGCACCTCCATGTGTATATGAAGTATCTCACTAGAGTTTCCTCCTTAAAAGGGTACTTTCTCTCTCTAGGATACTTTCTCTCTCTAGAATTACTTTCTCACTCCTCTCACTAGTAGATGGTGGCAACACCACTCTAGTTCAGGTTGAGATAAGTCTCCATTAACTGATATGAGCCAAAGCATCAACATCATGTGATTAAGGTTTGATTAGATTAGGGTTTTACCCCTTTAGACCCCTCAAGGGTATTTTGGTAATTTGCCACATGATCACCATCATGGGTTAACTCACTAATCACATAGTCCCTTAATGACCTAGGTTACCATTAGGGTTTAGATTGAATCACCATAGAACTGATTACTTCATTAATTGGTTAAGTATAAACCATCACCACCCTCCAAGTGGTTTCCAACCTTCAAACGATCTCAACCATCCAAACGGTCTTGAGACCGTTTGACCCTCAAACGGTCTTGAGACCGTTTGGTCTCAAATGGTCTTGAGACCGTTTGGTGGTGAAGACCGTTTGGAAGTGTTGACTTCCGAACCGTTTGGAGCCTCAAACGGTTTGAGGTCGTTTGGACCAATCGACCTTGAGATCGTTTGAGCCCAAACGGTCTTGAGGTCGTTTGGGCCCAAACGGTCTTGAGACCGTTTGGCCCCAAACGGTCTTGAGACCGTTTGGTCTCAAACAGTCTTGAGACCCTTTGGGTCCAAACGGTCTTGAGACCGTTTGGCCCAAATGGGCTCAAACCGTTTGGACCTCCAAAGGGATTCAATGGTCACCAATGTATATGGATACATGTGTTGAAGCCCTCAATTGGCTAAATCTATACTAACCACTTATAAATTGAGCCAATTAGGATTAGTCTTAGCCACTTATACATCCAATTGACCCTCAATTGCAAACCAATTAGGGTTCAATCGATCTCAATTAGGGTTTCAAATTGATTGGTCATCAATGTTTAACAGTGTGAATCAATTCAAGGTTGAACCTATCAATTGACCTCCAATTGGGCCCAAACTTGGCCCAAACGGTCTTGAGGTCGTTTGGACATCATCCAAACGGTCTTGAGACCGTTTGGCCAAAGTTTGACCAAGATCCAAACCGTTTTGACTAGGGTTGATGTCCAATTAGGTCAAATTCAGCACTTTTCAACAATGCATCAATTTCCTACAATTGGACCCTCAAACCAATAGATTAACTCAACCTTAGACCTTCAAACGGTCTTGGGTTGTTCCCAAACGGTCTTGGGACCGTTTGGAGGAATCACCAAACGGTCTTTAGACCGTTTGGGTCCTTCAACCCAAAACTCAACAAGATCTATATGTTAAATCAGCACTTTTTCACCCGATTAGGGTTCCATGTTGAAGTGTCTTCAACTCCCAATTGGTTATGAATTAGACTTTGATTCTTTGCAGAGATGAAACTCAACATGTTAGGAACAGACCCTCAAACGGTCGTCCCTTGGTCAATGCCCTCAACCGGTCTTGAGACCGTTTCAATCCAAACGGTCTTGCAAGACCGTTTGAGAGCAAACGGTTTGAAACCGTTTGAACCCAAACGGTTTGCAACCGTTTGGACCAAAAGGGTCCAAGACCGTTTGGAAAAGCAACATAGGTAATCACTCCCCTCATCTTCAACCTCTTGCAAGGTCGGTTTCTCCACTGGTTTGCTTGCAAACGTGCAAGAAAGAAGGGAGGTAGAAAGGGATTTACTAAGCAAAATGCAAGAATCAAAGCTTAGATATAAAGCACAAGTTCAGAGTTATAAAACCCACCTCAAGCTTGTTCCTAAAGCTCCAAGACTTCAAAGTCCAAGATCTAATGGCGTCTCCAAGCTTTCACAACTCAAACAGGGATGAAAACTCCAAGGAACCGAAGCTTTGGTTGGCTAGAACAAGGAGATAAGACGAATTATCCATAAGACCAACCTTAGGTGATGAAATCCACCATGGATTCGAACTAGAAAGGAAGTTTTCTTACCAAGAATGGCCTAGTCGTCTCCCTGATCTCCAGAGCATACCTTGGTTGTGTTGAGAACGAAGGGGAGTGAATGAAACAGGAGCAAGATCGTTTGCTCACTTACAAAGGAAACTAGCTTATATAGTTTTTAGGTTATTTCTTACTACAAGGACCTTTCATATTCAAAATTCTCATCTAGGTCCCTCCTTACTCAAGGGCACGTCCAAGCCCATTTAACCTTATACAAATCTCAAGAAAACTCAAGATCAAAGGATAAAGGAAACCAACCTTCATCTAGGGTACATGTATGAAAGGGTTTTGTACCCATTTTAGGTGATTTCTATCACAAAGATCATTTTTTTCTCATTTGATTAGTGAATGATGTATTTCTTTCATCATTTCTACTCTAAATGATGACAAGAGTCATAAGAGGTGTTCTAGATGATGAAAATCACATATTAGACCCTTCAATTTGGGTAAATTGCACTTTACCCCAAATTAGGGTTTCTGAGCCTGGGATTGCTTCCACAGCTGCACCTTGGTGCTCAAGCTTGGGAAATCCCTCAAACATCATCATAGATATCTCCTTGATGTCTCAACATCCAAGGAACATCTTATCTTGTGAATTTTGCAAGTTCAACCCTTAAACTGGGTAATTTGCACATAGGTCCCTGCATACAACATAATGCTACAACTTTATGCAAAAGGAGCAAAATTGAAAATTAAATGTTCCTGAGGAACTTAATTACATGCCAGGGAGTTTTCACAAGTATTTAATTACATATTTAGGCAAACCTTCTAGGGTTAGCTCATAACCCAGGTCAGGGGTGTTACAATTTCGGATGCGCAGATGCCCCGCTGACCCGAAGTTCTTTAGAATCCGAAGGATGATTCTTTCTTGATGGTGATCGGCCCGATCCATGGTATCCATAGCGTTGCATTTTTTCCGGCCAAAATCCGGATTTTGTTTTGCTTCTCCCTTGGGGACCCCCCCATTCTGCCCCCCCAAAGCCTCCCGGCCTCTCACGTCGGTTCGTTCTTCCTCCGTACCCTTCCGAAGACACCCGATCGACCCGACTTTCCCAAATGCCCACCACGGGCCCTTCTCCTTTCTGGGTCTTGAAAAGTCGCGTGGTTTCTGTCTAACCGCGTAGGGTCCGTCTCTAGCTTCTCCCTACAACGAGCTTCTCCTCGAATGCCATCCACCACGTACGACCCATAGCCAATTTTTGAGGCTGGATCTCCATGTTTAATAAGGGTCTTGCATATTGTATATATCATGTACATATTATTTTGGTATACACTGGACATGCCAACACAATTAGCACATGCACTCGACACGGCTACATTGTAAAAACACAAGTATTCACGGTGATAGCAAACAACCAAAGATAGAAATACATGACACATGACTCTCAGCTAGCTAGGCCCCATAATTCCGCGTGTACCAGCACGCCAACGCAGCAACTGAAGCCGCGACAACAATAGCTCCGGCAGTGCATGAGCTCCTCCGACATGTTTGGTTACCTAGATTTTGCCGTATTGGATTGTATTTTGGACTCCAATTTAGCAAATTTTATGTTTGGTTTGCAGGATTGGAGAAATGAGGTTAATTCCGGGATTTTCAAACATAATAAGAATCCTGCATTTTGGTGTCCATCAAAATTCTCCTGGACGCCAAAATCCATCATGGGCAAGATGGTAGACACTAAAAAAAAATATCACACTTACAAAATCCAGCAAACCAAACATAAAATTTTACTTTGTGGGATTTTGAGAATGCAGCATTTCAGTAATGCAGGATGGACAGAATATAGGATTTCATTAAATCCTGCTAACCAAACCGCAAGTACAACATTTCTGCGGTCCACCGTATACCTTCTAAACCAACTGCCTCCTGCGCCTCATACGCAAAGAGAACTGGAGTCCTTTCCTTTGCAGATCATCTAGATCTTTCACTCTTGCCCTGGACTTTACCGCATCGGCGATGGCCTCATTTTCTTCCATTGTGCCGCCCTCAAGAAAAGCACCTACCAGTACCCCGCCATCGCCGACCCAATAAGCTCCAAACTTTGGCGACGAATCACCACCGCCACAGAGGGCATCCTCCAGGTTGTAGTGAACCACGTTACCTCTATTGTCAGCGTAGAACTGCTAAGAGAGATTGAACACCCTGGAGGCCTGGAGTAGAAGAAAGGCAGGTAGTCCAGGTCCTCTGCTGGTGTAGTTCCATTTCCACCAGCACCCATTATGCTGCGACGGCATGCCTCATAGTCTTCCTCGTAGAGTCGACGTGTTCAAGCCATCGAAGCTCGCCACCAAACAACTTTACAGGGAAAGCGGCCACGTCGCCGACCGCGTACACGGAAGCGTCACTCGTCCGCATCTGCCCGTTGACTCTGATCCCGCCTGATTTATCCATCTCAAGCTACCCTTCGAACAAATCCGTGTTTGCACGTGCACCCACCCCGACGACGACCATGTATGCCGGCATCCGACTCCTATCCTTGAGGACCACGACGGCGTCATTCTTCCAAGGCCCAAAAGAGAGCGTGCGTCGTAGTCTGGTTTCAAGCAACGTGACAGCAGCGGTATCTCCCTTGACGATCACCACCCCTTCCCACTTGTAGTAGCTCTCGTAGAACCTCGCCATCTCGGGAGTGAAGAGCCGCGACATGACGTGCTCGCCTGGGAACACCATTGTCACGGATTTCACGCCGTTGCCCACCAGCGCGGCGGCACATTCCATCGCGATGTACCCGCCGCCGATCACGACGGCCTTTCCACCGCCAAGAGTGGCGACGACGAAGGAGCGCATGGAAGACACAAGCCTGTCTGCATCACTCAGGCTACGCAAGTAGTAGACGTTGCTATACGCAACGCCTGCCTCTGATGTAGTCACTCTGACATCTTCCAGTCTCAACGCCTTGGCACCCGTGGCGACGATGAGGAACCTATAGCGGATGGTATCCCCATTATCCGTCAGCAGCGTCTTCCGACTGACATCTGCGGAGACGACCTTGGTTGGCCGGTCGATGAAGCTCTTCCCTAGCGTTGATTCGTTGAACGTGTCTCTCTTGTGGGTATAAGAGGGTAGCTAGTTAATTATTAGGGAAAAAAACCCAAATAAAAATATTTTGTAAAAATATTTACCGAAATAGCACCCTTTCCAATTTATTTCCTAAACTAGCACACTTTCAGCCATAAGCGCCACATTATTTGGTGTTTAACTGATGCAGGGACTGAAAGCGCTACATAACTTGGCGTTTTATAGAATTGCGGAGCTAAAACGCCACATAATTTGGCATTTTACAATTTTGTGAAGCTAAAGCGTGAGATACTGTCTGCCAAAAATGCCACTCAGGCTGGCGCTTATCAATTCACCGATATTAAGTGGCGTTTTTTTGCTCTTTCACTGAACTTGTAGTGATCGTCAAATGCGCTTGTTTTATCAATGAGTACCATATCTAGTCTTCCGCACCATATCTAGTCTTCACCTCTTGATCAAATAGTACTCCAAGGCGTCCCTTCTTCTATCTTCTTCCTCTTTCACTCCCTCCCAGCTTCCAGTTCTGCTCCTTTGCCTTTATAGCTGCCACCTCAAACTTCAAGTCTTCAACCCTTCCCCTTCTTTCCTCTGCTCTTCTTTCAACTCCAACATGTGTTTTTCAGAGCTAAAGTTGCGCTCTTTCTGCGTTATGAGGACTATCATGTCCAAGATACCCCATGCACTTCGCCTTCCAGGTGGACCCCAAGTTGCCCCCAGCCCGTCCTCCTCATCGAGCTCGCCACGCCCATCAGCGGGCTTGTCCGGGAGATGGCGTCGGGGCTCGTCTGCATCGCGCTGGAGTGTGAGAAGAAGGATAGGGACAAGAGAAACATTGGCGCAGGGGTGGGCGCAGCCGTGAAACTTCTGGAAGAGCCATTGTGGCGGACGTACTGCAATGACAGGAAGTGCGGGTACGCGGTGCGTCGGGAGTGTGGGCCAGCGGACTGGAAGGTGCTGCGAGCGGTAGAGCCCGTGTCGATGGGAGTCGGGGTGCTTTCGGCTGCCACTGTTGCCTCTCCCGGTGGGACAGCAAACTCCGCGTCGACGGCGGTGGACGAGAAGATGATGTACATGAGGGTGAGGTTCGAGAGGGTGGTGGGGTCCAGGGACTCAGAGGCGTTCTACATGATGAGCCCCGACGGCAACGGCGGACCTGAGCTCAGCATCTACCTCCTCAGACTTTGATGACAAATCAATTGACCAATGATCCTGTGTGCCTGGGTCGCAAACATGCACATTCGACGATGGACTTCATAGTCAACTACAGAGAGCAAAAAAAGCGCTTTTCATAAAGCTAGACGTGAATTGATAAGAGACGCCAACCGAAGTGGCGTTTTTGCCAGACACGCCACAGAGCTTCGCAACATTTAAAACGCCACTCCGCAATATCATAAAATGCCAAGTTATGTGGCACTTTCAGTCTTTGCATCAGTTAAACGCTTATGGTCGAAAGTGTGCTAGTTCGGGAAATAAGTTAAAAAAGGTGATATTTCGGTAAATATTTTTACAAAAGTGTGCTATTTGGGTTTTTTTCCCTAATTATTAACTAGGAAAATGAGCTGCTTGCTTTACCTAGATACACATGATGAGAGTTCATCCTAGAATTGTCTAATTAAAGCACCGGGGTTTCATAGTTAGATTATGTGCCAAGTAATCCTTGTTGTGCTTCAACACTCTTGCATTTGTTAATTTCCCCAACCTCAAGGATCCCTGGCTGATTCTTTGCTTCATGGCATTACATTATTTTTGTACACGGTTATGGGGGCATTGGGTGGAGTTTTATTTGATTCACGTCAACATATACATGTTATACCTCTTTGTGGATGTTACCAAAAAAGGATTGATTCAGTTGTTCCTTCAAGTCCACGTATGGATCCACTTCTGTCCATTAAGCAACATCATATTTTTTAGGTTGTCCATCACTACTAGAAAATATTTCTGACACTATAACTGTAAGTATGAATTGAACATGTTCCGCAATTTCAGAATTTAGACAGTACATCAGAAAACATCAGTAGATTAATTCCCTAGTACAAGAAGCAGTACAATATGAAATTTGATCTACAATTGAGATGGTAGATGGCTGTATAACAGTAGGCTATCATTATTTTCAAAACTACATCAGCTTCTTTATGATCTACTACAAGTTCATGGAGTACTGGTAAAAGAAATCTTGGACCAGTTAAGTACTACTTCATTCACTTTGTTATAAGATAATGCAACAACCATTAAGCTAATATGAGACATCCTTGTTTTAATTTTTTGTAATCAAACGTAGCCACAATTACTCATGGTAAAAGATATGTCACAACTCAAAAGGGTAAGTTCAAATGAACTTGTTCACGTGAATTCATTCCAATCAAAGTACATAAATGTATTTTCAACTTGGTTCGAGCGTACACATGGAGTAGAAATCAACAAGTCTACAAAAAAACAAGTAGATGATAGGCCTTCAGTCATCCTTCTAAAATTGTTACCCATGAAGTGAGATGTATCCTTCCTAAAAAAGTGGTTATTCGATTTTCATTCTTCTTACAAAAAGGTGTTGCTCCTTAATCAAATATTATCTTGAGGTTCATCCTTCAAGGAGTTGACTCTCCTTAGCTGTATTAGAGTTGATTCTTCAAAATAGTGCATATAGTGCATCTCCTCGACAAAATACATTGTCTCTATTTATCTTCAATTGTGTTGCTTCTCCTTGCCTGTATTAAGTCCCCCATCCATCTTTCAAAAGGTTGCTTCTCTTTATCTATATTAGATCTCTCATCCATCCTTCCGAATGTTGTTGCTCCTTACCTATGCAAGCGTTCTATTAAGGAAATCACTTCAAATGACCTTAGAAGAATTTTGTAATCCTTTGTATTGATAATATGACTTGTAACTAAGATGAGAAAAATATGTGGGACACCTAATACCAAATTTTAATGACTTTTTAGCCAAATTAGAAAATCTGTCACAGGCTGTTGATCGGTTGAGTTACAATCTCGATCGATCCCATGGATTGATTTTCTGATGACTACAATCGGTCGAGTTGTGCATTCACAGAACTTGACCGAACGACCTTCTGACCAAATGCAATTTTGGCTTATCGGTCGAGTTCCCCATAACAAACTCGACCGATAGTTTGAACATTAGTTTTGTCTTTTAGTCGATCGGTCAAGTTATCTTTATTGAAACTCGACCGAATGGACTGTACGAAAAACATAGAAAAAGTGATTATAACCGTTGGTGACTTATTTGGACAAAAATAGATCTGTTACCTTAAGCAAAAATGGCTATATTTTGACCCTAAGCCCCTGTTTGGTTCCGGACTGAAACCGGATCGGCGCCTGTCGTGTATCGCCAGCTCAGCATTTTCGATCCGGATTGGCGCAGATCAGTGTTTGGTTCAACATCCCGGAACGGTGCCATTTCAGGGTTCCGTAATCCCAAAACCCGGACCAACTCAGTCCCGATCTGAGCGGGATTTTATTTGCAACCCGGTTTCAACCTCACTCCCGTGTTTCTGTCCCGATACTCCCCCACCCCCACGCCACCCGATGCCCTCCTTTACTCCGTCTGAGCAGTGCTTCTCAAGGAAGACGATAACTGGGTCTAGGAGTAGGTGTAGGTCGACTTTACCTGTTCCCCGTCCACTCGGCTCTGTCCCGACACCGGTGTGTGGTGGTAGCAGGTGTTTTGAAAATGCAGCCGGTAGGGCGTCGCCATGGCAGTGCTGCTGGGAGGCTGTTCACGGGGCGAACAGGAGGCCGTAGCAGACGGCGAATTGAAAGCAGGTAAGGGCATTGTGTTATCCAATCTCTTCTTCCCCCTACTGCTATCACGACGCTTATCAATTTTGCAGGACATCGACAAACGTCGAGCAGCCCCAGTCGAAAAGGCAGCAGTCGAAAAGGCATTTCTGCTATAAATTGGGGACAGTGGTCCTCCAACTCCTCCTGTTTCACCTTGTGAGTGTCGTCAACCTCCTCGCAGACGCCTTCGGTTCCGGCGATTTGTGTAGCTGCTCGACAACCTGGTCGGATCCAACACCAGTCCTTCCACGGTAAGTGCATTGTGTTCTTCTGTTGTTCTTCCACTGTTATTCGTTTGTAGTTGTGTTCTTCCGTTGTTGTTCCAGTTATTAACCAGTGTGTTTGCCTTGTGATTCTGTTTTTTTGCTGTTGTGGTGTGCGTGGACGGCGACGACACTGTGGTGTGTGTGCGTGGACGGCGACGACACTTCCGGTGTTTAGGTATGCTCTCGCTCTCTGACCCTCTCACACCATGATCAATGCCAGTTTTTGCTGCTGTGGTGTCCGTTTGAGGGCAACCACATCCCTTCCTTCTTCTGTTTTTGATCCTATCCCATTCCACCTTATTTTGAACAGTGCTTTTTTCATTGTTGTGAGCTTTGTTCAAACTGAAATACAATTCAACGTTGATAATTTGATTGTCCATTGGTTTCTGTTTAATCATATATACTATTTTGGATCCGTGCAATAGTGTATATCTGAAATGAATTCCTTCTGTAAAATGTAAATAAATGTAACAAGATTGGAAAAGCAAATACAAAAGAACACCATGTTTGAGTACAAATAATATCTTCCTAGCTTGGGCAGTCAGTTAAAATTTATGTGTGTTCCCCTGTTTGAATATGAGCTCATTGAATATGAATATATAATTACTATTTACTGACAAAAGTATTCATGCATTTTGTTTTTATACAAATATGCTTAAATGATATCATCATCATCATTTTCGACAAAGTCTCCTTGACAGGGCCTCCTTGAGAGGGCCTTATGATCCATGTCTGCTATGTGTTCTAAGGAAGAACAAGAGTGACTAATTTTTGTTGTAGGAGAAAACTAGGGTTTAATTTGGGTTCTTGATTCGGTTGGGATTGGTATAATAATTTGGGGTAATCAAGCAAAGGCAAAATTGCAAATGATTTGTATAATAATTATAGCACTGGGGTAATCAACGAAATGGCAAAATTGCAAATGATTTGTATAATAATTTTAGCACATGATTATTCAAATTACATATGTTTCTTATTCTACACATGTATTTGTTGATGTGTATGTATAAGTACAAGTACTACAAAATTTATATACAACTTGCTAAAAACTGAATTGAATTATCACTTGACTCCCTTCAATGCTTGTCGATTGTTAATATATAATCAGTAGTCACAATATATTAAGAGAATCTGGTCTCCTGCCATCCCGTCCCATACTTTTGTGCTAAGATTTCAGGGTTTCACATTTTAAGAAATGCATCAGTAATTACCTGTGTTTGTTTAAAGTGAAAGTCCAAATTTGAGAAAATGTCGATATTTTGGAGAAAGCTGTGAATAGTTGAGGTTTTAGGTGTAAAAACATGCGTAAATCAGACCAATAATGTCACGCCTCAATCTCACATTAACCACAAATCACAAGATTAGGGTGCGACAGGATGGGATTTACACATAAGCCAACCACTCTTCACTTTCTAAAACATTTTAAAGAGATTAATAGGATAATCTGATTTGTGCTGTAAAATGAAACTAAACAAACTGCGTAAGCATTTTTATTAAACTAACTAGCAATATACAGAAAGTCTACAACATATTACATTGTTCGACATAAAATGAAGCATAACAGTAAATTTACATCTTTATACACATTTGCCTTATTATTCTCTCTCACCCACACCATGTTCCAAGGATCGAGGGGAAAGGACTAAGAGACCTCTATCTAGACTAACTACAAACCTTCTATAGACTAGGCGTTGGGATGAAACGATCCTTCCGATTCCTGTTGCTGATGTTGACCTGAAAATGTTTGACTAGAGGGATGAGCCTACTCACTCAGTGAATAGCATTTCACTTAGCAATCACTAAACAACTCATCGGGTTCATAAATTGAAATTAAACATAAATGCAGAACTAAGCAGAGCAGTTCTAATAACATAACCAATTTGCAGAATATAATCACATTTCCATGCAATAGTACATAATTTGAACAGATAATCAGATATAAAGAAATAGCACACAAGTTCGAATACTTTAATTTACTGTGATCCTATATGATTACATATTTATATTATTATGCCCTAATCATATGCAGTGTACCCTGCATACAAAGATCCGTAGCGAACTACGATCCCACCGTATAAGACTTAGCGACACACCCGGGAAATGCTAAGTCTGACGCCAGCCCTGCTCTGCCACAGGACCCCAGGCTCTCCGGCCTGACTCATAGGCTCTACGGCCTCAAGGCACTACTATGAGTGCTCTAGACTCCTCCTCTAACCTGAGTACATAGGCGGAGAGTCTCACCGGGTTACCTTCGTGACACAAGCACGAATGATGTTGGATAACCCCCATTTTTCCTCCAGTGCCATCGTGACATAAGCACGATTGTTGTTGGACACTGCCTCTCTTTCCTCGTGTGTCTGTGACACAAGCACGGATGATGTTGCAACACGAGTTTCACCCCTAAGAAGCAGATCTGTCAAAGGGGTTCTACGGTGTTAGGGCACCTAAGTCTATTAACTGATTAACATATAACCAATTAAACATGAAAATCACATTCCATACTTATTGCACAATCTGAATATCACATGAAACACATATATATCCTTTATCATCCTTAAACATAATTCAGTATCATTTATCCAGTTTCGATGCTAAACATCTATTTTAAAATCAGCAAATACATTGCAACTATAGTACAGGAAATTTCATCATTTTCATTAAGCATATTAAGTATTTCAAGTTCCAATGAATCTGGCATACTCCATTGTATGTATTACACTATTTAAAAGTTATACTAACTGATACAGAAGCAATTAAGCATTTAAATTGAGTTAATTAATGATTTCTGAATGAACTCTTACTCACAGTACTGAAACTCGGCCGACCAATCTGGGAACTCGGCCGATTGGCCGGAAACTCGACCGATCAGTCTAGGCAACTCGGCCGATCGAATCCATGTTTGATTTCCTATAATTGAAACTTGGCCAAATCATACCTAATTCGACCGACCAAGACACTGACCTGCAAATAAACAACAACTAGCTTCATTACCCAAAAGAAAATCCACATATGGCTCGATTCTAAAGCTAAGTCTTAATTTAAGACTATGGATTCTAATTCTATCCTCCAAAACCGAACTCTGTCCCGGTCTTACCTTGCTCTATTGTATGTAAATCGATCTCCAATTTGAACCAGTTGCTAACAGCTTCCTCTATCTTCATGAACAGGTTGAAGATGGTGTCCGTTCTTGGTGCTAGACGTAGCTATGGCTGCGGATTCTTGCTTAAAGCTCTTGGCCGAGCTCGCAGCTGCACTTTCCTGGAGCTTTGCGTACCCTGGGCAGCCTAGCTGGCTGCTGCTAGTCGTGTCCAGGGGCTCCCAACCGCTAGCTCACGTAGCCACAACTACTGGTCGGCCGCCCAAACAGCTAGATCAAGCTGCTGGTGGCTAGGCGGTGGAGAAAGGAGGTAGGGATGTCGTTGCCTACTACTTGGGGTGTTGCGGAGCCGGCCTCTCACTCCCCTAACTACTGGCCGCACTACACTTGCTTTGGTCGGCCATGGCATGCTCTTGCAGGTCGGAGCTATGTCAGCTTCTTGCTCTGGCGGCTGATGGTGGCGCTTCTAGGTTGAGCCATAGGAAGAAGGGTGGAGGAAGAGGGAAGGTAAAGGAGGGAGCGGTGTAGCTGAATCGGCTATGGGCCAAGAAATCACCCAGCCATCACCTCCTCTGCCCTAGCTGTAGGTCGGGTGGGGTACAGGGCGCCGCTTGCGGCTGCTCCTGTTCTATCGGGTGAGTGAAGAAGGAAACGGATAAATTTCTCCACGTAGCTTCGTCTAGGTTAAGATTTCTCCACAAAACTATCACTAATGGTATCTCATAATTCGTGAGTTTCTTGATCCTCTGATCAACCATCTGTATAGGTCCCTTAACCTAGGACACATCTGATCTGATTCCAGATTAACCCACAAAACATTATCTTTCCAGAACTATTATAACAATATCTCAATTTATGGTAATTACCAAGAAATTATTATACTATACATGCAGACAAACTAAAATTCTTAAATAAACAGAATGCATGTAAATCTGGTACTAAAATAAAATCATGCAATTTAACTGTTAAACATCACTACATCTCATACTGAGAATTGATATCAAAATACTTGATTCATCGTACACCCTATTTTTAGGGTTTTTCATTTACCTTATTCATTCATCACATGCCAACACCCTACTCTTAGGGTTATCTCATCCACTAGTCACATGGCAACACCCTATTCTTAGGGTTTCCGTTATCTCATCTGTTTGATTGCAATTCAAATCACGATACGGTATCATTCTAAAACTGACAGAGCAGTTTATTCAAAATCATTGTAATTACTGAGTAATTCTTATATCATACATGCAGGAAAATTTAAAATTTATAAATATCCCAAACTCAAATCAATTTTGGCACATACATACTGAATTCATGTAATTGAACATCTTATTACACCAATAAGTGTGATTTACTTCACCTATAAGAAACCATCTATAATATTTATCAATTGACTGAAATTTCTCGAAGGACGTGCATATTAACCATATTCCTGGTTTATGCATCACATAACTCAATTAAGAGTTATTTACGTATCATAACACAAATATTTAATAGTACTTGAGAATTTCTAATAATATCTCAAAGAAACATGTCAATTCATGTAAATTTTAAGTCATACACATTAACATAACAGGAAGCATGCAGTTAGGTTTATTTACATATTTTAATGCTATCTTACTATCTTGAAATCATGCACCTAATGGTTTACCAAATTTGTATTGCCTGGGTTTATAATCAAACCGTACCATTATCAGTTGTGTGTTTCTAACCTCAACATTCACATTAGGCAAACTCTATAAGACTTAAATATTCATTCTTACTTCCACCGAAAAGCAAAACACATGCTCTCAGCATGTCCTCAAGAGTTTGAATGGTTCTCTCAGACTAACCATCCGTCTGCGGATGAAAAGGTTATACTGAATCTTAACTTTGTGCCCGAAGCATGATGCAACTATTTCCACAACCTAGATGTGAACTTAGGATCTCAATAAGATATGATTGAAACTGAATTACCAGGCAACCTAATTATTTCATCCATGTATATCTTAGTCAAGTTTTGAGACATCAAAGGTTGACTTAATATGAAGAAAGCGAGCAGATTAAATTAGTCTATCCACAATCATTCATATCAAATCACAACCTCTAGGTGTCCTGGGTAACCTTACCACAAAATCCATTGTGATATATTCCCAATTCTATTCAGGCATATAAAAGATTACAAGGTAGCTGTAGATTTCTAAGGTTCAACCTTAACCTACTGGTACACACTACTTTTAACCACATACTCAGCTACATCCTTCTGCATATCTGACCATCCGTTTCAACTACTTGAGATTCATATACATCTTAGTGTTTCCTGAAAGCATAGCATACATCAATACATGCACTTCCATAAGAATATTTTCTTTCAATACACTATATCGAGGTACACACAACATGTCATGCTAATACAACACTTTATCATCTAAAAACTTAAACTCTAGTTTCTTTTCCTCCTATCATGTCATGCATAGTCTGGTTTATCTCACTATCACCCTATTGTAGTTCCTTAATATGATCATAAGAAGTAGGCTTGAACCTACATCTGTACAATCAAACCACTTTGTGTTTTCACCTTTAAGTCTAAGTTCAACTTTCACATTTCTACTAACATGTCTCTATTGAAACCTGTCATAGAGAATGCATTAGTTGTTGAACTTGACTTTCTGCTGAAAGCATCAGCCACCATATTCTCCTTACCAGGGTGATAATCTATTATCACATCATAAAGATAGAGACACCATGTCTTAAAAACATGAACTACATCAGCTATCTGCAGATCATATATCGGGTAATACTCTGATTTCTATGCTACTTTCTTATAGTTACATTTTAGGTTTATGTTTTACATTTTTCTCTAAGTCATTTCATGTCGTTCATGTACTGTTCATATTAACTACCTTAAAACCCTATATCACTATCACTACCAGATTACTTTACATAGAACAAATCTCAAGGTCTTATTTTACAAAGTTACTAGTATTCAAGGTTACATCACTAATGATATCCCTTAAACTACTACAACTTTAATCATTCTAGGGTTTTGGTCCATATCAGTAACATAGGATTATTGTGTGTGTGTGGTCGATCATATAGATCAATTTGAGTTGCTTGGGTCAATAGTATATTAACCCAACACTCAACTTTAATTATATTGGCTGAAAATTCAGTTTTCACAATAGTTTCTGTAATTCGTTTATTAAATGGCTAACAGAAGCTCTAAAAATTCTGGAAATTTTATATGTTATACCTAATAAAGTTTCAGACCTCTAGTAGAAATTTGAGATCATTTCTAATTACCAATAAATAATTAAAAATCAAACAATGCACTTCTATATTGCAGTCTGCAGCAGATTCGGCCGAGTTACAAACTCGACCGACATCCTCACTGTAGAGGTCAAAAGTCATCTAAAAATTACGTCAATTTTAAAGAGTGTCTAAAATTGTGTTTTTCAAGCACAGTTAAAATTTGAGATCAATTGGATATACCAATAAAAATATAAAATTCAATTACCACACTGCTATATCATTCAGAAAATGTGATCGGTCGAGTTTGAAACTCAACCAATGAACAGGTCAGAACATTCTTCAAAAATTCTGATATTTTCTAATGTTGTTCACATTTTATATATACAAATCATATCCCATTTTTGCCAAATCAGAGTTACACATAAAATACTAAAAATCATTTCGTGAGACATTCTATTTATCAAATTTTGTATTCATATGTCATTAAAACCCTAATTTGGGCCAATTAGGGTCTATGCTTCTCAAACCCTAATTCTCAAGACAAAAGAACACTTAGACTTCTTATCATAATTAAAACATCCTAGTGTATATACATTCTCACTATGTTACGGGTCTAAATCATCCAAAGCCTATTCTTATTTTACTGTTAATAGGAGTCATTAGATCCCAGTAACGCATCCTGCCAGCCGGACCAGGCCGAACCTGTAGTCTTGAAGCCAAGAGCTACTCGAGATTAATCAACCCCTATTAATCTTAAACATGTGGAAAGAATATCCACTTAGGGCAAACTCAATTAAACATAATTTCGGGTCTACCTTAATACAAAGAAAACAAATATTAAACTTTTTACTTCATGACACAACAATATAAAAGAACCATATTTACTTTACAAACTGAAAAATTTAATTTCATGCATATAAAAGCATTTCTAGTGATCTTTATATCAAATAAGCAAAATCAAGTAAGAGTTATATCGCATCCTATATGTAATCTCTTATTCCTACATTAATTTCTTATCTCATAACCCTAAGATTTCTAGGGTTTCTCTCTAGCCTATCCTTCCTCTGCATACCTGGCCAGGGCATCCAGAGAAGAATAGACAGAGTAGCTTGATAGTGGTCAATCTAAGTATTCAGACACCTAGCCAGGGTATCTAAACACTCAGACCTTCCAGAGCTAAAAACACATCACTTCTTATTTGCTTTACTTATAACTTCATCTTTTGACCCTAATAATTCTTAACACCTCAACCTAAGCTCTTTACTTGGTTCTCGTGACCACGTTCTCTTCCTGCTATCTACAATAGTATAACAGAACATTTCCTGTTAGAAAATTACAGATAGAAGAAAGACACCTAAACCTTAATCCTATTGGTCTCTTATTGTCCCCTGACCTTGAGTAACTATGTACTCAAACCAAAGCTCTGATACCAAAGTTGTCACGCCCCGATTTCACATTAACCACAAACCACAAGATTAGGGTGCGACAAGATGGGATTTATACATAAGCCAACCATTCTTCACTTTTTAAAACATTTTAAAGAGATTAATAGGATAATCTGATTTATGCTATAAAATGAAACTAAACAAACTGTGGAAGCATTTTTATTAAACTAACTAGCAATATACAGAAAGTCTACAACATATTACATTGTTCGACATAAAATGAAGCATAACAGTAAATTTACATCTTTATACACATTTGCCTTATTATTCTCTCTCACCCACACCATGTTCCAAGGATCAAGGGGAAAGGACTAAGAGACCTCTATCTAGACTAACTACAAACCTTCTATAGACTAGGCGTTGGGATGAAACGATCCTTCTGATTCCTATTGCTGATGTTGACCTGAAAATGTTTGAGTAGAGGGATGAGCCTACTCGCTCAGTGAATAGCATTTCACTTAGCTATCACTAAACAACTCATCAGGTTTATAAATTGAAATTAAACATAAATGCAGAACTAAGCAGGGCAGTTCTAATAACATAACAGATTTGCAAAATATAATCATATTTCCATGCAATAGTACATAATTTGAACAGATAATCAGATATAAAGAAATAGCACACAAGTTCGAATACTTTAATTTACTGTGATCCTATATGATTACATATTTATATTATTATGCCCTAATCATATGCAGTGTACCCTGCATATAAAGATCCGTAGCGAACTATGATCCCACCGTACAAGACTTAGCGACACACCCGGGAAATGCTAAGTCTGACGCCAGCCCTGCTCTGCCATAGGACCCCAGGCTCTCCGGCCTGACTCATAGGCTCTACGGCCTCAAGGCACTACTTTGAGTGCTCTAGACTCCTCCTCTAACCTGAGTACACAGGCGGAGAGTCTCACCGGGTTACCTTCGTGACACAAGCACGAATGATGTTGGATAACCCCCATTTTTCCTCCAGTGCCATCGTGACACAAGCACGATTGTTGTTGGACACTGCCTCTCTTTCCTCGTGTGTCCGTGACACAAGCACGGATGATGTTGCAACACGAGTTTCACCCCTAAGAAGTAAATCTGTCAAAGGGGTTCTACGGTGTTAGGGCACCTAAGTCTATTAACTGATTAACATATAACCAATTAAACATGAAAATCACATTCCATACTTATTGCACAATCTGAATACCACATGAAACACATATATATCCTTTATCATTCTTAAACATAATTCAGTATCATTTATCCAGTTTCGATGCTAAACATCTATTTTAAAATCAGCAAATACATTGCAACTATAGTACAGGAAATTTCATCATTTTCATTAAGCATATTAAGTATTTCAAGTTCCAATGAATCTGACATACTCCATTGTATGTATTACACTATTTAAAAGTTATACTAGCTGATACAGAAGCAATTAAGCATTTAAATTGAGTTAATTAATGATTTCTGAATGAACTACTACTCACAGTACTGAAACTCGACCGACCAATCTGGGAACTCGGCCGATTGGCCGGAAACTCGGCCGATCAGTCTAGGCAACTCAGCCGATCGAATCCCTATTTGATTTCCTATAATGGAAACTCAGCCGAATCATACCTAATTCGGCCGACCAAGACACTGACCTGCAAATAAACAACAACTAGCTTCATTACCCAAAAGAAAATCTACATATGGCTCGATTCTAAAGCTAAGTCTTAATTTAAGACTACGGATTCTAATTCTATCCTCTAAAACCGAACTCTGTCCCGGTCTTACCTTGCTCTATTGTATGTAAATCGATCTCCAATTTGAACCAGTTGCTAACAACTTCCTCTATCTTCACGAACGGGTTGAAGATGGTGTCCGTTCTTGGTGCTAGACGCAGCTATGGCTGCGGATTCTTGCTTAAAGCTCTTGGCCGAGCTCGGAGCTGCACTTTCCTGGAGCTTTGCGTACCCTGGGCAGCCTAGCTGGCTGCTGCTAGTCGCGTCCAGGGGCTCCCAACCGCTAGCTCACGTAGCCGCAACTACTGGTCGGCCACCCAAACAGCTAGATCAAGCTGCTGGTGGCTAGGCGGTGGAGAAAGGAGGTAGGGATGTCGTTGCCTACTACTTGGGGTGCTGCGGAGCCGCCCTCTCACTCCCCTAACTGCTGGCCGCACTGCAGTTGCTTTGGTCGGCCATGGCATGCTCCTGCAGGTCAGAGCTATGTCAGCTTCTTGCTCTGGCGGCTGATGGTTGCGCTTCTAGGTTGAGCCATAGGAAGAAGGGTGGAGGAAGAGGGAAGGTAAAGGAGGGAGCAGTGTAGCTGAATCGGCTATGGGCCAAGAAATCACCCAGCCATCGCCTCCTCTGCCCTAGCTGTAGGTCGGGCGGGGTACAGGGCGCCGCTTGCGGCTGCTCCTGTTCTATCGGGTGAGTGAAGAAAGAAACGGATAAATGAAGAAATAAAACAAAGGAAAGGGTAGCGACCCACTTATGGGGTAAATTATTGGGAAAATTGCATCTCAAGTCCAAGACTCTTAAAATTGCCATAACTATGGCCTCGGGGGTCCGATTAAAATGATTCTTCTTGCAAATTTTCAAGCACGGAATCCACTACAACCTAGAAGCGAGAAACCATGCTAATTATCTTGTCTCAGATAATCAAAATGCTAATCGCTTCTTGGACATTATATAACTTACGATTAATATTGCAATTATCATTAATTAATTGAGATGATTCAATCTCAACTATTGATTCACATATTATATTATTTTGATTATCCTTGATGTTTAACAAGATTCTTAGCTCTAATTAAGGTACTTACTAGTTAATCATGGAATGGGTCATAACAAATAATATTGTAAGTATTTGGTTTGACAGTTCAAAAACAGTTGCACACAAACATGGACCACTGAACAACCCAAAAGAAAGACCACACACTCACCTTAAGATAGTCATGCATGTACTGATGTGGATTCCAAGTTCTTCAAAATCACAGTTAGTTTGTGTGCTCTTGGTAATCCGATTTGCAGCTTCTCAAGGCGTATGTGCTTGATAATTAACCAGCTTACAGAGCATCATGTCTGTGAATGCAATTGAGGTCCAGAGTAACACCGTCTAATTTAGTTGTTAGCGACAACCTTTCTTGCTGCTTACAATTATGCAGCTTTCTGTGACAATAATTTTGTTAACTGTGGGCTCCATTCTTGCATATTATATGGCATTCATAGAACAAGTCTGAAATCTGAATTTCAGCATTTTTTTATTCCATTTACAGAATGTCTGGACATAATTGACCAAATGTAAATAGGTAAATGTATAAGGTAACATTGATGGTAGAAAACCATGCTTGGATGTGTATGGAATATATTGCTTAAACACCGCTTACATTATTTATATATTGCAGCAGATACGGGAGTATGTCTGCCACTGACCCGAAGTTGCATTTTCTATGGTTGAGAGACAGTGACGACAGTTTAGTTTCAACACTGAGGAGGCAGTATGATATGGGTAGGTGTATCGATGGTCAGTTTACAAGGGATGCATGGAGGGAGACGGTCTGTGAGATGTAGATAGGATGTCGAGGCCGGACTTAACGATGGACCAGGTGAAAACTAGGTGGAAGAACCTCAAGAGGGACTATGTCAAACTTAAGCTTGTAATAAACAAGAGTGGCGTCGGATGGGATGAAGTTAGGAACAAGACAAGGCTGCCCGACACCCCTGAGTGGAAGGAGACCCTTGCGGTACATACAATAACCTTACATTGACCGAAAACTAGTCTTTGCCACATATAAATATTGTTATCGTAATAAACTCATATTTTTCAAATTTAGGTAAACAAAGATCTTGATAGGTTGGTTAATCTGCCCTTTCCCCACTACTACGACATCGAGATGATGGCGGGGAGGAACATTGCTAGAGGACATCATGCAATGTCTTCTACGGATAGACAAATACCATCCGACGTCACCTCCGAGGAAGAAGTTGCCGCCGACCTAGATTCATCTAATACAGCAATGCCCTCAGAAACGCCCATTGCGGAACCGGACTTAGGCGCACCCGGGATGCAGAGTGAGGCTGACACCGGGGGAGGTGGCATAGATTCCCAGGGCGTTGGGGGAAGGACTCCTCATAGCCACAGGCGCAGGAAGCGAACATCCTTGCCACACGAACGATGCACCCTTTCTAATGAAGTGTTATCTGAATTCACACAAGTGTACACAAAGGTACACGAGTTGGCACAGGTGTCGCCAGTAGAGCCATTAAAAAGAGGAGTTTGCAACAATTTTACAACATTTCAATGACAATTTTCTCGAAGCCCCTACACAAGTGTTTACAACTCTTGTGAACGCCATCAAGGATTCGACAAACCGTACGATCTACCTCAGCCTCACTGACACCCCACATAAACTAACTATATGGTTGCATGATCTTTGGGAAAGGTCCCACATAGGCAGTGCACCAGCCCGAACTTCAATGGCATCTGATTATGTGCCATCTCAGCAGGGATATGCTTTGCAGTCACCATCATCAAACTTCAATGCCACGACAAGTATACCATCTACATGGTATACTTTTAGCAATGTTGGTGGCAGTAGTGGGAATAACATAGGTCCTTCAGCATCCTAACTCCTAACTTATAGGAGGGTTCGAGTTGTGGTTTGCTTTCCAGTATCATTTATCAATTAACTAGTATCGTTTATCAATGAACTTCAAGATTTTAGTTTGTGATGATGGTTTATTTGTTTACGAATAGGAAAACAATTTCGTTGTTGTAATAAATACGATGCATCAGTACATTTGTAGCGCATCAATTTTATTCGTATTTAATGTTCATGTTGTTCAATTTCATTCACATATATCATATTATGATCATGTTTCTACTCTTTTTAATGTACGAATCATGAAAGTTTGAAATTGTTTTGGTTGTAGGCATCATGTCGGGTAGTGGGCATACAGAACCAATAGACCTCCTACCACAGATTATAGATATCGTGACTAGTACAACAAATCGTGTTGATGATGCAATAGCTGAGTCAATAGCTAACTCCATCATGGATGATATTCTGATGATGATGGCGTACCTACTTCAATACCTAGATCAGTTAGTATTAGGAGTGGGCACCAAAAGGTGCTAGAAATAATGTTTGGTCATGAACAGAGGGCTTATGACCTATTACGAATGCGTCCACAAACTATAAATACCCTTGTAGACAAGCTTGAGGATCCTGGCTTGTTAAAGAGTAGTAGATGAGTCTCATCAGTTGAGGTTGTATGCTACTTCCTTCAGATGGTTGGCCATGGCCATACCAATCGTGCTTTGGAAGAGGACTACATCCACTGTGGTGAAACCATCAGCAGAAAGTTCAACAAAGTATTGGACGCGGTGTACGCGTTGTGCAATGACTATATTGTGATGCAAACCACAAACACAAACACACATCATCGTATATCGGAGAACCCAAGGTTCTACCCTTACTTCAAGGTAGTAACAGTCATCTCCTGTACTATTTATTACCGTCGCAGTTTTTTTGTATGTTGAGACACGATTATGGTATTGTAGAATGCCATCGGTGCTATTGACGGGACACACATCCCAGTCTTGGTAAGACGTGACAAGCAAAATCGTTACCGAGATAGAAAAGGGAATGTCTCCCTGAATGTCATGGCTGCTGTAGACTTCTCGATGGAGTTTACATATGTACTCACTGACTGGGAGGGCTCGGCCGTTGACCAAAGGGTCCTACAAGCAACAACGACTACAGGTGGTTTTAAAGTCCATGCAGGAAAGTATTACCTAGTGGAAGCAAGATACGCAAACACTCGGCAATTTCTTGCACTGTATCGCAACACAGCTTACCATATATCTGAGTATCGGGGTAACAGACATTCGTACAACAACAAGAAGGAAATGTTCAACCACCGCCACGCTCAATTGCGTAATGTCATCGAAAGAGCATTCGGAGTTCTTAAGAGGCGGTTTGCCTACCTTAAAAAGGGGGCGACATACCCTATTCATTCCCAGTGTCGCCTCGTAATGGCTTGTTGTATCCTCCACAATTTCATACGTCGCCAAAATGATGGTGACGCTATTATGGAAGAAATACCCGACAACAGTACAACATCTGCCGTCCCACCTAATGGCGTCGATCTAAGTTCGCTACACCGAACAAATGCGACAGATGCAAGGGAGGGTGATGTACAACGTGAAACTATTTCCACTTTTATTTGGGATACTCGTTGAACTGACTTCGTAGTTATCCTCATTTGTATACAATATGAAAACTCATGTAAGAGTTGACATGTGTTGTGCCCCTCTTTGTTTAATAACAATGTATGTTTCACATGTGTTCTCTAATTATTCTAGCCCCTCAACATTTTATATGGCCCATAATAAAAAATATCCCATTTTGTTTGATTAGGTTGTCAGTCTTGAAATGGAGAATGGAATGCCGCAGTGTACATGTGGGCTCCAGTGCACCGTACGAGTGTACATGGATGCCACAGATGCGGCAAATGGCTGGTTTGAAGACAACAACCCCCACAGGCCATATTTTACATGTGGTAGGGGAGTTGTTCCAAACAGATGTCACATGATGTTGCCCGCGCACCGCGTACATCATACACTTGCCACGTTAACTGCAGTTAGGGATGCGCTGGTAACACAACTTGCATATGCACGCAATGAACGCAAGACATGGTCAGAACAATGTGACTTTGTAAGTTCCACTAGAGCAGACACAGACCGGCTAAGAGAAGAAATTGAAGTGTTGCGGGGGAGGTGTCTATATCTACGCGAACGACTCGACCTCCTGAGTGATAATGACTCTTCAACGGAGGAAGAGGGATATAATACATCATAGATGTAATATAATTATATGTAATTAAGTGTGGCTTCACTACATGTTTCAACATTCAAATGCGACTAACGAACTACGTTCAAACCTAAGTCTCATACATAGACATATGTTTTGAAGCCAAGTTTATGTTACTAATCATTAATCGTGTTTTAGATGTCGATCAATCTATCTGAAGTTCCGAGGTGTGATTGTGGTCTGGTTGCAGCATTGCGAGTTAACACAGAGGATGCGGGGTTATATGATTTTGGCATTCTGAGTCAAAGGCCGAGGGGAAATGTATTATATATGTCCTTCTAGAGAGGTGCGCTAGTACAACCACAAATAATCAGTTGCACTAGCTAAGTAAATGGTGAATTTGTTGTTTTTAACTCGGATTTGGGAAATATTTTTTAGGGAAAAGACCGATGCAAATACTTTCATTGGGCAGTCGATCTCCCCCCAACAACTGATTTGCTGAAGGCTGAAATTACGTTACTAACTTACGAGTGCAAGTCGGTATGGGGGCAGGCGATGAACATGAAGGACTTTGTTGAAATCCATCACGACTTCCAACATGTTTACACCTCTAAACAATATGAGTATGAAGTTTTACAAGCCTCCGTTCGGAGGTTGGAAGACAGTTGTACTCTGCTTTTGGATACTCCTTCACCCCCGATGACTCCATAAAGTTGTTGTTACACTTACATCGCAAACTTTGTATTTTTCTTAATTCTATTCCATTCTTATGGATGTATCACATTTTATACCCGCAGTTATGTTATTTTCTTAATTCTGTTCAATTCTTATGGATATTAATTGCAATATTATATACATACAGAATTTTGTAATATGGCTGCACAACAAAATACGACTTATGTTATATGGTGTAGAGAGCTTGATATGGTTCTGAGAGGTTTGATGAGAACCCAATATGAAATGGGGAGATGTGTGAATGGAGTATATACTTCTCAGGCTTGGAGGGAGGTGTGGCGTCAATTTCTGCACATTTCTTTGAGCGAGCTGCAACTGTGGTAACAGCACATCATGAGAGAGTTCATAACAGATAATCTTTTCATTTTAGGAGATTTAGTGCCTCCCCTGCCATTGACCGTTCAACACGACGTTCGACGCAACTTTGTGACTACTCGTCGCACCTATCCACCAACACTTGCTGAGTACCTTACGAATGACGAAAACAACAATAATGCATGAAGTTGTAACATAGTAGCTCAAGTTTGTATTTGTTTATGTTTGGCTGTCTCTAATTTCTATTTCTTTATGTTGTACAACTTATGGGCACAATCAGTTTTTTTCCATCGTTTGATTAAACATCTACTTTATGCACATCTACTTTACGCTTTTGATTACAAGACTTACATCGCGTTCAAACTTGCATTTGTGTATGTTTGCTTGACAACTTATATTTCAATACATTACTATAAGTATTACTTGTATTGTGTGCTCATATTTTTAATTTTTTTTAAAATATAGATGCCGCCATCGAGATCAAAGTCATTGGGCAAATACGAAAAGATATTGATGTCTCCATCAAAGATAAAAAAATATTTTGAAGAAAATCTTGTATGCAAAAAAAAAATGTTGCGAGACTTCAGTTAATGGGGGCAAACCTGGGAGTCAGGAACAAGGAAAGGAGGAAGGGGTCGATCAAACTAGGGTTTGTCATCTGCCATTGTTGTTTGACTGGCCAAAAGACGATGTTAAACAACCCATCCTGTGCAGGAAGAATGTCCCGTTTCATGGGACGAATACGATGAGGCCCTGAAGTGGGCCAACTGGGATGGTCCTGCCTGGGATCAAAATAAATCATCGTTCAAATGAAAACTTCTTTGTCATTTCTTTTATTATTATGTAAGAATTATGTGTAACTGTGGTATGGACATGTTTCAATTCAAATGGTTATGCTACATGTGTGTAATTTTATGTTCTATCATGACAATTTCAATTATCTTCTCCGTTACAAATTATTGGATCGAATACGCATGACTATATACATAAATACAAGATGCCACACAAGACAAGACAGATGTATATTATATATTTAAAATAAACATATTAAAAGGGTATACTCATCTTATATCCATACTACTAAACAACAAATAATATCATCCACATTGTGTATGGATATTTTTTTTAAAAAAAATTGTTATTTGTATTGTAGTGTCATCATAGCTTCACATATTGTGTACCTGTTAACTCATTTCTGTTAGAAGAGGACAGAATAGACAGATCCTGACTAGGTTGTCAAACAGAATCAAACTATAGTCAGACTGATAACCAAACAGAATCAGACTGAAACCAGACTCAAATCAAATCAGCTGACCAGAATCAGACTGGGTTACCAAACAGAATCAGACTGGATCCAAACTACACCAATCTAGATCTACTGACTAACCCCGCCCAGTCCAATCCAGACTACGGAATCTCAGTCCCGAACCAAACAGGGGCTAAGTGTTCCCCAACTCAAGGGAGCACCCTAGCTATAATTAGGACCCATTGTAGTTCATTCAAAGTTTACTCATTCACTACATTCAAGGTCCTTACTATAGTTTGAGTGTGCTACTACTCCTTAAGCCCCTTTCTCTCTCTAGTTTACACTTAATCTTCATGATTTATGAGTGAATTAGGATTATTATAAGAGAGATCCACCTTTACATACTCTCAATCTTCCACTACTTTCCTATCCCTTCTTTCATGAAGAAAAGCTGCTCCATGGATCACCACCCTTTCGCCCACCAGCGCGGCGGCACATTCCATCCCGATGTACCCGCCGCCAATCACGACGGCCTTTCCACCGCTGGGAGTATTGGCGGCGGCGCAGGAGCGCATGGCAGACACGAGCCTGTCTGCATCGCTCAGGCTACGCAAGTAGTACACGTTGATGTACGCAGAGCCTACCCCTGATGTATAAGTCACTCCGACATCTTTCAGTCTCAACGCCCGGGTGCCCGTGGCGACGATGAGGAACCTATAGCGGATTGTCTCCCTATTATCCGTCAGCAGCGTCTTCCGACTGACGTCCGCGGAGACCTTGGTTCTCAGGACCAGCTGGATGCCGTGCTGCCTGTACCATTCCGGCGTCAGCATCTCGTCCCCGGCGCCCACGCAGGTGTGGAACGATGGGAGCCAGGCGGGGTTGGCCGATTCGGGCAGTAGGTAGCCTTTGCTCAAGGACACTACAAGAGTGAATGTCCCAAATCAAGAAAGTCACACTACTTAATTTGCATCACAGGGTAGGGTAGCTATTTAATTATTAAGTAGGCAAATGAGCTGCTTGGTTTACCTAGATACACATGATGAGAGTTCATCCTGGAATTGTCTAATTAAAGCACCGGGGTTTCATAGTTAGATTATGTGGCAAGTAATCCTTATAGTGGTTCAACACCCTTGCATTTGCTAATTTCCCCAGCCTCAAGGATCCTGCCTGATTCTTTGCTTGATGGCATCAGATTATTTTTGTACACGATAATGGGGGCATCGGGCGGAATTCACATTCGTTCTGGATGTTACCGAAACAAGGATTGGTTCTGTTGTTCCTTGCAATCCACGGTCTCGATCCAATTTTTGTCTATTAATATTTTCCAGGTTGCCAACAATTCAACAACACCAACAGGAGAGAACCTATAAGTCGGCGGCGGTGAGGAAAGTGTTACTTGAACAGGAGAGAACCTATAAGTCGGTGGCGGTGAGGTACTTATTCAAAAGCAACAATGCACAGTTTGAGCTCTTCATTTTTTAATACATATCATGCTCACAAACAGATTCTCTTCTGCCCTCATACTTGCTTAGATAGATCTCGTAGTGGGTTGGGTTTTGTTCAAACGAACCCAAATCTGATACAGACCCAGCCTAAATAAATTTAAACCCACACAGGCTCTACCCGAGACCAACCCACCTTGGCCTGATCTAAACATTAATAAATATATGCTACTAGAAATAGGACCCGAAAAATCCAACCCAACCAAAACTGAAACAAAATCCTATTCGACCTGACTTGAATTATATAGGACCCCACTCAATTCAACCCGACCAGAAAATAGGATTAAAGCTAGAATAAACTCAAAATTTCAAGTTGGATCTGGTAGGGTCGGATTTTTTGGGTCACCCCTGGCTTTGTTTTTTTTTAGTCTTTCTTGAGAACTCTTGTGAATCTCCTAAACTTCTAAGAAATCTCTAAGTTTAGGATACCAAATCCTAAAAGAGATCTATGACACTTGTCCTTTTATCAACCACAAAATCATATGTGCAAGTGCCAACACACATAATACAGTAAATCATAGGGAAAGCATCACTTCTAGCTCAAAGTAACATCAAAACAAGAATAATATTGAAGCCGAAAAAGATGAAGTTCAACATAATAAATGAGTTTGAGAGTAACACATCACCCTACATCAACTGGAAGGGAAGAACACTACACTTCTAAATTGAAAGTGGTCGTCTCTGATTAGTCTCATCAATGAAACTTATCCTCAAACTTTGCAACTTGTAACTCATTGAGCTATTCCTCGAGCTGGTGACCACTGTCTACAGACGTCACGTCTCCAACCATGCACAAAGGAGGGAATCTAAAATTAGAGCAAGTAATGCTAAATATAAAATAGGAGAAAGAAAGCTACTAATACAAAAACTTACTACATATAAGACAATTTCCAAAACTCTATATTCTATTCTGGTATCTTAACAACATTCTAGATTCGACATAACAATGATGAAGTAAAAATATGGTAATGAGATTCTATGATATAGACTATATGCTATATTTTAAGGATTCAAGAAGATGAAACAAGGCTAGTAGAAAACTTTGGTAATTTTCAAAGGTCGAGATGATTTACTACGGTTTCTACAAGTTATGACTGATCACATAACAAATAAATAAATCTAAACAACACAAGGGAAAGAAAATAAATTATTAAGCAGGGGCTCACGCCATGCAACTTGCCCCGTTGAGGGTGGCCACTGTCCTAATTAAAACTCACAATTGTAAAATAAATTAAAACAAGTCGAAGGGACCTAGACACACATGGGCATGCCCCGTGGTTATAAATAAAATAGCCATTGTGATTGTTGCTTAAGAATACAAAAATTGTGATGAAGCCAAGATGAATCCTCGAGCACATGCAAATGAGATAGGGTCTCTCATAAGAAATGAAAGTCAAAAAAGAGATCTCTAAGTTAGTGTGAGGCCAAAAAGCCTAGCTTTAGGCTATGTTGAAGCCTGGGGTGTCAGGACCTACCCATGCCTTAGTATGGAGATGGCTAAAGGTGGAAGCTTGTCAAGAATAAATCATGATGAGATACAAGGATGTTGGTGACTTTGTGATGAAAATTGAATCTACCGATGAATAAAATAGGGGGAATGATGGCTAGTTACTTGGGAAATGACGACCGAAACCATCAACAACTAAAATAAAGGGCTGGGAGATTACCAGATTGAAGGTCAAATTGACTCCTTTGAAGCTTCCTAGTGGAAAACCGAAGGTTCTCCAATCACCAGGTATGGTCAGGAAGGTCCAACAATTTACAACATACTCTAATGTAGACATTGATAATATAAAAGTAGGGAGGTAGTACCTGGGTGGAATTGGAAAGGAGCAAAGGCTAGCTTTTTCTTTCTGAGTATCTCAGGACCATGGGAGTGGGTTTATTGTATAGGACTCCAATTCTATTTAAATTTTTCAGATGGTCTTACCTTTATAACCTTGAAAATCCTCTCTATTCACAAATACTTGTACAATCAAACACTTGAATATAAATACATTGGCCTCACCACTCAGATGAGTGTGCGAGATCCTTTCTCAATTACTTGAGTTGATTTCCTTCTCCTTCTTAATTCTATCATATGGGACTTAGCATGGGGCAAGCCAAGTTAAGCTAAGGGTCTTACATATAGTATATATCATGTATATTTTTTTGGCATAAATTATCCTTTGTTGTGCCAACACAATTAGCAGACACACTCTACTAATATGTGGAAACACAAGTATTCACAATGATAACAAAGAGCCAAAGATAGATATGTAGGATACATTGAGTCCCAATTTCATGTTCCTTGTTTAAATAGGATCATGATACTCCTTTTCTAATTAGTTACATGTGTCCTTGCCTATTGATTGGTAGGGTCAAGATTCTATTCCCATAATAGATGGAAAAATCTAATACAAGGTGCAACTTGCTCCTTGTTTAATTAGGAATAGTATATCTTATGGGGAATACATGAGTCTCTTCCCATTGTCAGTTTTCCAATTAGGCCGCATAATTCCACGTGCTCTAGCAAGCAAACACAAAAACTGAAGCCGCGACAACAATAGCTCCGGTGGTGCATTCTCTCCTCAAAGAATATTTGCCCTGTCCAGCAAGCAGATTGCCATATACCTTCTGAACCAACTGATATCTGCGCCTCAGACGGAAAGTGAACTAGAGTCCTTGTCTTTACAGATCATCTGGATGCTTCACTCTTGCCCTAGACCTTATCGCATTGGAAATGGCCTCATTTTCCTCCATTGTTATGCAATAGAGAAAAGCACCTAGCAATGCCCCACCATCACCGACCCAATAAGCTCCAAATTTGGACGTCAAACAACGACCACAGGCGGTTTTTGAGTTATAGTGAACCACACATCCTTTGTTGTTGATAGGTTTATTTGATGGGAAATATGTGCACATATGCTTTCCAACCAAGATGTAACAAAAAAAAAATATACGAGGAAGCGTTACCAACGAGTATGTAAACTCAAGATAATAGTTGCAACAAGATAGAAGAGAAAAGACCAGACTTTTATGTGGAAAACCTATTGACTTGAAAGTTCTACATTGTCCATATTTTGATAATGATCTAACCATTCCATTCCTATGTATCTAATATGTTTATTCAAGATTGATTTCAGGCTTTAGGTGCATGAAAAGGATCAAATTACACAAGCCCCAACTTGTTCAAGTTCAAGTCAAAAGCAATGCAAGTGCACATTTTGGGAAATCACTCCAAATGACCTTAGATGATTTTTGTAATCACTTGTATTGATAATATGACTTGTAACTAAGATGAGAAAAAACCAGGGACACTTAATTCCAACGTATGATAACTCAAATGTCAATTTAGAAAATTTGTCACAGGTTATTCATCGGTCGAGTTGGAAACTTGACCGATCCAGTGATGGATTTTCTAGAGAGACCAATCGGTCGAGTTGCACACTCAAAGAACTTGACTAAT
This sequence comes from Alisma plantago-aquatica, assembly GCA_963693085.1. Classification (NCBI taxonomy): domain Eukaryota; kingdom Viridiplantae; phylum Streptophyta; class Magnoliopsida; order Alismatales; family Alismataceae; genus Alisma; species Alisma plantago-aquatica. Next base: position 724,893,843 of record OY856410.1, on the reverse strand, counting down.
CAACTCACTGAGAAAAATTGATTTTATCTCATCGATTGAGTTTCTCAGAACAAACTCGACCGATAATTTGAAAATTGGCTTTGGCTCTTAGTGGATCGGTCAAATTACCTTTATTAGAACTCGATCGAATGTACTATATGGAAAATATAGAAAAACTAGTTATAACTATTGACGAGTTGTTTGAGCAAGAATAGATCCGTTACAAAATGGAAAATGGCTATATTTCACCCTTAAGTGATCCCACACTCAAGGGAACGCCCCCAACTATACATAGGACCCCTTGGAGTTCACTCCAAGTTTGCTCATTCATGCTGTTCTAAGTCCTTTCTATAGTTGAGTGTGTTGCAACTCCTTGAGCCCCTTTCTCTCTCTCATTTACATGGCATTTTGTGATTATGAGTGAGTTAGGCTAGTTGTAAGAGAGCTATTTCCTTGTTCTTGTAAAGCTCTCATTCCATTTCCCTACCCCTTTCCTCAAAGAAGCAAAGGTGAAGCAAGCTCTTCTGAGTGAAGGTGAAGCTATTGCTATTCTTCTTCAAGGTTGAAGAAGAGGTGGAGATCTTCTCCAAGTGAAGGAGAAGGTAAAGACTAAAGATCCAAGAAGAGTGGGTAATTCCTTGAAGGCTGAAGACTTATGCAAGAGTAGGTAAGTCCTTGGTGAAGAAGGCAAAATACTCCTTGCAAAGTGGATAAGCCCTTGGTAAGGTTGAAGACTCTTCGTATTGGATAGGTAAGTCCTTTGGTGGATCATGTGTTGTATCTCTTATTAGTGAATATATAGAGGAAAACACTTGCAAAATCCTAGAGGTTGACCTCTCTAGGTAGTGGATTGACTCTCTCCTAGTTTGGAGAGTGGAACCACTCTAAAAGACCTTGTCCAAGTGCTTGTTTCATTTTCTATCATCCTTTCTATGCTTGTTAGTTAGGAATTCAAATTACACTTTAGGTATTGGTTTTGTTTGATATAATTTGAAGGTCTAATCTATCTTGTGAGAATTTTTGAACCTCTATTCACCCCCTCTACAGCCCTAGATCCAACAAGTGGTATTAGAGCTTGGAGGATATTCTCCAACACTCTCCCACAAGACAAGAAGATGAGTGACAACCTACTTGGTTCACTCAACCTAGAGGGAGGCTTTTCCATGCATCCTTAGGTCTTTGACGACACCAACTTCCTCTATTGGAAGAGGTGTATGTATTTCTACATTCAAGGCATGAACTTTGATATGTGGAAGGTGATGGTCACACCAGATAAGGAGCCAACCAGAGCTATTGTAACATGGAGTGAAGTTGCACATAAAGAAGCCCAACTCAATGCAAAAGAGAAGAATCCTCTATGCATCCCTTAGCCCAATGGAGTTCAACCACATCTCATCTTGGGACACTCCCTATGAGATTTAGGACAAATTGAGCATCACTTATGAGGGCACAAAGCAAGTCAAGGAAGCTAAGATCTACACGTTGAACAACCTTCCAGAGAACTCTACCAAAGATATGGGAGTCAAAGGTGACCACCATTGAAGAAATGAGGAGCCTTGGTGACATACCAACCGAAGAGCTCATTGGTAACCTACAAACTCATGATCCAAGGCTTGACAAGTAAGAAGAAGAAGCCAAGCAAGAAGATAAGGGAGCCAAGAAGATCAAAGATACTGATTTCAAAGCACAAGTGGAGGAAATCATCCTTCAATAACAACTTGCTTTCCAGACTTCTCCTTCCTCCTCTAGTGAAGATGATGGTCCAAGTGATCATGAAGCCAATTACATCAAGGGCAAGTACTTCAAGGGAAAGCAAGACTCCTACTCTACTCCTAGATGCTACAAGTGTGGGCAAAAGGGACACTACAAGAGTGAATGTCCCAAATCAAGAAAGTCACACCACAAGGGCAGCCCAAAGAAGGAGGAAGAATAAAAAAAGGAGAGTAAGTACAAAAGGAAGGACAAGAAGGAGAAAAGACATAAGAATGAAGCTCATGTAGCTTCAGAAGCTTCATCCTCAAGTAGCTCAAGCTCTGAAGAAGATGGAGAGTGCCACCTTTCACTCATGGTCTTTACTAGTGAAGAAATTGGTGAGGTAAGTGAGGTAAGCTTACATGAGTTATCTAAAGAAGCTATTATTGACATGCTTATTTCTACCCGTTCTTCTTTTTCTAAATGTAAATCTAAAAGAAAAAGGTTAGGAAAAACCATTGATGGTTTGTATGCTAAACTTGAAATTCCTGAGCTTAATGAAAAAACTCATCTTGAGAGCATTGATAACTTGCGAGGACAATATCTTTATCTTGAGCTCCAATTCAATGGAGTTGAGGTAGAGAATGGTGTCTATCTTAAAGAACATTGAAAATCTTAAGGAAGATAACCAGAAGTGCCTAAAGGAGCTTGAAACTCTTAATAAGAAAAATGCTAAATTTAAGCTTCTTGTTGATGCTCGTAAGGATGAAAGAGATGTTTATATTAAGGCAATTCAAGTGCTTAAATATGAAAATGCTAAGTTTCTTGGTCAAGTTAGTGATTTATCTTCTAGACCTATCTTGCCTAGTAATGATATTGCTTCTATTTCTCTTGAGACAGATTCTCATTTGGCTAAATCCCTCTGTCTTGAGGCCGACCTTGTTCATCCAAGAGATGATATTGGTAGTTTGTCTTCTACTATCATATCTCTAAATGATGATAGTCATAGACTAACGACCTCTCTTCAGAAGTTCCTCAAAGGGAAAAACTCCTTAAACAAAATCCTTGACCATTCTACCAAACAAAGTGGTACTAGTGGTTTGGGATTTGTAGGGGGAGCACCAAAGGTCATGAAGAAATCCAAAGGTAAGAAAAAGAGCAAGGAGACTTCTTTCTTTGTTGGAGAGTCTTTTGACACTAATAATCGTGTGGTTTGTTCTTATTGCAAGTGTGATGATCATTACTCTACCTATTGTCCTTACAAGCCTAAGGGGACCAACTCAAAGATGAAATGGGTCCATAAGCTAACTCCTAATCCCAAAGTTCAAGCTGGGAATCGACACTCTCCTTTATTACAGGAAAAAGGAAGATGGATTGTTGATAGTGGCTACACTAAGTACATGACAAGTGATATAAGCCATTTCAACAACTTCACCAAAAAGAAAGGAGGTTCGGTTACCTTTGGGGACAACAAGAAAAGTAAAGTCAAAGGTGAGGGTGATGTAGGTGAATCCTTGTGTATCAAGAATGTTCTTTTTGTGTATGGCCTACATCACAATTTAGTTAGTGTTAGTCAATTATGTGACAATAGTTACCTTGTGCTATTTACTTCTTTTGAATGCTTGATTCTAGATTCCCTCACCTATCAAGTTATATATAAGGTAACTAGAAGTGGTAATATTTATGTAGTTGTATTTGACTCTATTAAGCTTGTTGTTGGTAGATACCTAGTAGTCAACTCAAATGATATTTCTCTTTGGCATCTTCAGCTTGGTCATGTAAATATGTATTAGTTGAAGAAGTTGAGTAAAAAGGACTTGGTCAAGGGACATCCCAAATTAGATTTTGAGAAGGATGAGGAATGCCAACCTTGTACCCAAGGAAAGAAAACCAATTCCTCCTTCAAATCCAAAGGAGTCCTTAGTACCAAGAGAGATCTTGAACTTCTTCACATTGATCTATTTGGACCAATAAGTACTGAATCACTTTGTGGTTCCAAGTATTGCCTCGTTATTGTCGATGATTTCTCTAGATATACTTGGACCTTATTTCTCATTTCCAAGATTGATACACTTGATGTTTTCTCAAGCTTTTGTAAACATGTTGAGAATGAAACATCTTTATGTATTGTTTCCATCCATAGTGATCGTGGGGGAGAATTTGTGATAACATCTCATTTTATGCACTTTTTGTGTATGTTTTATGCTTCTCCTAGCATGCCTTTTATAAACTTTTTCTACTTATTTTAGTACTTTATGCCAATAATCTCAATTGCACACATCTTTCACCTTTGTAGGGTCATGCCAAGGCATGGTCGCGGTTAACACCTCGACCGCAGCTACAACGTCCACTAAGAACCCTACCGCAGTCGAAGCCCCCATCACCATTTCTATGCCCCAAAACCGAGGCCTTCCCATGACCGAGGTCCTGCCACGACCGTGTTCCTACCACAATTGGGACTTCCCCTTAGCCACGACCTACATCATGCACACCTCAATCACGTGGGAGCTTCAACCGAGGTCATGCCTCGACTGTGGCTTACACCTTAGTCATGACCGTGGCTTACACCCTACCACGATCGCGATCGTGACCCAAATGGTTAAGTCAATGGGAAACACTTATAAATAGGCCACCCACATCGACTTGTAAAATCATCAGATCACCAAGGACCACAAAGTGATGCCAATTTCCATAGCTATTCACATCCATACGGTCAGTTTGGGATCTCTAAAGGTGGAAGCTGGAGGAGAGAGAAGACTGACCACCCTCTTCTTTAAAAGAAGGAGAAGCCTCCACATCGCCCATTCAAGATTTAGATTTGAACGAGTATATTACTGTATCGCCATCTTCTCTCTCATCTAGATCTATCATCTCCATTACGTTGTACTTCCCCTTCCCCCCTCTTCGTGGTAGTTGATGTATCTATTATTTTGTAACACCATTATGCTGCATGTTAACATGTGTGGCTAAATATTTAACTTGGGTTGGAAGTAGCCACTAAGGCTCTCCCAACATGTACATTCTTGATTCCCTTTGAATATATATATGCTCTTATCAAGATTATCTCCATACGCTTGTTCTTAATGCTTCACTTGTATGCTTAGCTACCATCTTGTGATGTTTGATTGTTGGTACCTAAAAAGAGTAGTACCTTCTTTATCTAGTATTATGAAGTAGTATGAATGCATGAGAGTGTTGGAATTCTAAAGCTTACGGTCATATGGTTTGTCTGCCAGTTGTAGGGTAGTCATCTCAAGAGAGAGGCTACCTTGGATCCTAGATCTATCCTTATCTCGAGAGAGGAGGGAATAGACGTTTTTATGACTGTCTGTAATCTTGATAGGAGTATACAAAGGGGTGTGAGTTTTTCTTATTAGTGAGAGATCTCTGTATGTGAAACCTGATCAAAATTTCCTTCCATGTCTTTGTTTCCTAACATTGATCATTTTTCTCTTATTATTATTTTTCTTTCCTTTACTTTCTTTGTTTTGGCTGGAGTACCATCGTTCCTTAAGAAACGTCCTTTTTAAACCCATCTGATTGCCCGAAGTGTAAGAGTGTGAGACCCTACATGCTTAACACCTGCCAACCTTGTCCTTGTGGTTCGACCCTGATTACTACATCAGACCCCGTATAATAGTTGTGGGGTCTTGAGTGTTGGGTTATAATCTTGAAAGTCTGACTACTCTGGATCTGCTCCATTTTGGATGCGTGTTTTAGGCCGGTCAATTTGAAAACGATCTCTTTGAGAATTTTGTAATGAATCTGGCTATGCATACAACTTCTCTTCACCTTAAACACCTCAACAAAATGGGATTGTAGAGAGGAAGAATAGGTCACTATAGGAGATGGCTAGGACCATGCTTCTAGAGTATGACACTCCAAAGAAGTTCTGGGCCGAAGTCGTTAGTACCTCATGTTTTGTGCAAAATAGGTTTTTTACACATCCTTCTTTGAAGAAAATCTCCTCTGAGCTATGGTGTGATAGGAAGCCTTCTATCAAGTATTTTTATGCTTTCATATGTCCTTATTTCGTTTTGAATATGAAAGATTCTCTTGACAAGTTTGATCCAAAATCTTACAAGGCTTTCTTTCTTGGCTATAGCACTATTAGCAAGGCTTATGGAGTGTTTAATATTGATCTTGATAAAGTAGAAGAATCTATAAATGTTAAGTTTATCGAGACTAACCCCTCTATTCTCAAAGATATTGTTCAAAATGATGATGTTGCAGGTGAAGTAATTCCTATTCTAAAAGAGCTCAACATCACCCAAAAGGGAAAAGAGGCGGTCTCTCAAGAAGAAGAGAAAGATGAAGAGAAGAAGGATCCAACTCCCTAGTCTGCAAAGAATCATCTAAAAGAGCTAATTTTAGGTGATCCAATTGAAAGAGTGAAGAAGCGGGCTGCATTCAACAAAGAACAAGCCAACAACATCTTCATCTCACAACTCGAGCCAAAGAACGTCAAGGAAGCTCTTAGGGATGATGAGTGGATCCTAGCTATGCAAGAAGAGTTGGAGCAATTTGAAAAGAATAAAGTATGGACCCTAGTGCCAAGACAAAGTGATAGAAAGATCATTGGCACCAAGTGGGTATACCGCAACAAGCTTGATGAAAGCGACAAAGTGGTAAGGAACAAAACAAGGTTAGTGTCTCAAGGCTACAATCAGTAGGAAGGTATAGATTTTGATAAAATATATGCACCTATAGCTAGACTTGAGTCCATTCACATGTTACTTGCCTTTGGTAGTTATATAAACTTTCTTCTTTATCAAATGAATGTTAAAAGTGTGTTTTTGAATGGTACAATTGAGGAGGAAAGTGTATGTTGCACAACCTACTGGATTTGAACATGATAGTTTACCTAACCATGTTCATTTGTTGCAAAAAGCTCTCTATGGACTCAAACAAGAACCTCAAGCTTGGTATGAGAAATTAAAGAACTTTTTGTTAGATCATGGGTATATCATGGGAAAAGTAGATTCTACCTTATTTCTAAAACACACTTCTAACAATTTTCTTATCATTTAAATATATGTTGATGATATAATTTTTGGTGGAACTAACCTTAATCTTTGTAAAGAATTTAGTGATCTGATGCAGAGTGAATTTGAAATGAGTATGATGGGTGAGCTCACATTCTTCCTTGGCTTCCAAATCAAGGAAACTAAAAATGGAAACTTCATCAACCAAGGTAAATACTACACAAGTGAGATACTTAAGCGCTTTGGGATGGAGAACACCAAGATGATGGACACAACCATATCAAACACCGCCAAACTTGACAAGGATGAAGAAGGTGAGAAGGTATATGAGAAGCTCTATAGAGGTATGATTGGAAGTTTACTCTACTTAACTACCTCTAGACATGCTATAATGTTTAGTGTTGGCGTGTGTGCTCACTTTCAATCAAATCTTAAGAAATCACATCTTATAGCTATTAAGATGATTCTAAGGTAATTAACCAAAACCCAATTTTTTAGAATATGGTATCCCAAGTCAAGAGACTTTACTCTTACTGGTTATAGTGATGGGGGTTACACAGGGTGCTTGATGATATAAAGTGTACAAGTGGCACTTGCTTTCTCCTAGGACCATGCCTGGTGTCTTGGTTCTCCAAGAAATAGAGCACAATGGCATTATCAACCACTGAGGCTGTATACATTGTAGCTAGGAGTTGTTGTGACCAGGTCCTATGGATGAAGCAAATGCTCCAAGACTTTAACATTCACTTTGATGCTTCTCCTGTCTATTGTGATAATATTTGTGCAATAAACTTGTCATGTAATCCTATCTTGCATAGTCGAGCTAAGCATATAGAGGTTTGTCATCATTTCCTTCATGATCACATTGACAAAAAGGAAATCTATATCACGCATGTGGACACAGAAAATCAGTTGGCAGGTATTTTTACTAAACCTCTAGATAGAGAGCAATTTGACTTTATTAGATTTAAACTTCTCATAAATACTTTCAATGAATTTGATATGCCTTCTATCTAGTTGTCATCTATCCTATATGCTTTGCTTATGTTCTGATCACATTGTCTGCTTATTTGCTAAAAAATAATCTTTCATGTTCTTTTTACCTTATTTTTCTCTTATTTTTGGGTATTTTTTGTAAACACTTGTTTTATCACAAAATAGTACCCAATGATGAGTGATACGTGCCTAGGTATGTTCAAAATGCATGATGGACTTGATTTTTATTAATTATCACTCTAATGACCATCGGTCGAGTTGCCAACTCGACCGATCAATGGCCGAGAGCTTTTTAAAGAGCATATTAGTCGAGTTTTGAGTCACAAAACTCGACCGATGGTCGAGCTGGAGCAAACTCGAGATAGGTTCAACCAACTTTTATCCCTCTCAACTAGAGAAAAGTCGACCGATCCAACCTCTAGCTCCCTCAAGCTCTCAACCCTAGCCCCGACCGTCCTCTCCCTAGCCCTAATTTGACCTAGATCAACCTTCCTTGACATCTTTCCTATCAACCCTAGGTGTGTGGTTGGGTTTTGGTGGTGTTTTTCTAGCTTTTGCTCTCTCCATCCTCTCCAGTTTGTCTCCATGGTGTCTAATAGGAGAAAGAGGGTTGACCCAACTAATGCACCATCATCTTCTTCCAACTCTTGCTTGATTCCCTTTGATGACACTTTCTTTGTCTCAAATGAGGCTCTAAATAGGTACAAGGAGCTCCTTCCTAGGAACACCTTTCCATTTCATGCCTTTTTGAGCCACACCCATGGAGAAAGAGGTCATAGATCAAGTAGCGGAGTTTTTGTACGACTACCATCTCTCACCCTTGGGTGTTGAACACGCGTGCTATAACAATTCCATCACAAGCACCAAACCCATTCACAAATTCTATGCAAATTTGTATTGGAACTACGACACCCTCGTACCCTTGCCTAACACTCAAGTAGTCCTCACCTCTATGATCACTGAGAACAAGTTCCAAGTATCTGAGAATACCCTGAACATCTTCTTTTTAGGTACCGAAGTGACTGACACCTGGCGTATGGACTGTCCCGAGTATTTTGACCTAGTCGAGCCTGAGGCCTACTACAAGCAATATGCTCTTACTCTCCCTGATATTCATAAGTTCTTGAAGAAGCCTCAATTCCCATATAGGAAGAAGTGTACCCTTCCATCCTCTGCCTTAGACCTTAAGAGACGCATACTTGCCTTAGTTGTTAACTGCAATATTCATCCTAAGAAAAATCAGACTGAAATTGTAGAAAACACTATGGTAATTATGTACTGTCTCTTGAAGAACATAGGAGTCAAGTGGGAGAGATACATTCTCCACCATATGACCTGCTTTGACTCAGGGAAGAATACATGTGGCATTCACCCACCCTACCCAGCTCGAATATGTGATCTTTTCCAACTTGTCACATGCATATCTCTTTTCCATGACCTACACTACAAACCTACCTGGGAAGGAGTTTGCATAAGCGAGACCACACTTTAGATGTCTGTTCCCATCCTATCCTATACCACACCTGGTGCCTCTACCTATACCTCTACCTGAGCACCTCCACCACCTCAGCCGACCCGATCTGCCCGTGCCTCGTTCCATGTATCCAATGAATCCCTTATGGGATACATGATGCATCAATAGGCGTACAACCTTTAGGTTCAGGAGCACCTGCATCAAGACCTTTGTACTATCATGTCCAACATGAACCTATCCAGTACACACCCCTATCCTTCCTACCTGCCCTACCCAGGAGGTGACTATGCATCCTTTGCATATGATCACTTTTACCCTACCCCTCCACCTACATCTTCTGTTGTTAAACCCTCTGCTGTTGGTGGATCTACCCTTGGTGTGATACCTCTTCCTGCTGGCCCCTTGGCCACCTTGCTTTCTTGTCTTGGTCCTTCTGCTCCTTCCTTCCCACAGGCCAATGAGCTCCATGCTCTTGGAATGTCTTGGGATGAGCGAAATGCCTGTTTGCCCGGTCGTGGTTTCGGTTCTTCTACTGATGAGGAGATGCCAGACCAAGCTAATGAGGAGGTTGTTGCTGATGAGGAGGCTAATGAGGATGATGGTGATGCTTCTGATGATGTCTCTGATGGATTTTCTGGTGACTCTAGTGATGAAGGTGATGCTGCTGCACCTTCAGAATAAGATGAAGACTATGAGCTTGAAGCTTCTGATGCTCACGATGTTGTGGATGTTGTAGACACATATACCTAGATGTTTAGATATTCTAGTTTTTAGTCTAGATGTTGATCATATATATCTTTCTAGGCTATTTTATATCAAAAAAATATGGGCACATCTTCTGATCTGTCCTATTTTATCATCTAATTTTCATCATTTTGGCTTGTAGTTTCTGAGAACATGCTTTCTGGGTTGTAATCTTAATCTTCTGTACACTTACTCTTTGATTTACTATATCTCATGAGTTGGTTCCATGCTTACCATATTTTGATTATGACTAAGACTATATGTTTCTCTCATCTTTGTTGAGCATATTGACCAGCCTAAACCGCACGTCCAAAAGGAGTGGATTTAAATTAGTCAGACTTTTAAAGAGATAACCTGACTCTCAGGCCCCCGCAACGATGAACGGGGTCCGATGTAGTGATCGGGGTCAAACACAGGGACAAGGTTGGTAGTGTTAAGAATGCAAAATCTAACACTCATATACTCCAGCTGAAGAGGGTAACTGAAGGAGTTCCCTAAAGAACAGTAGTACACAAACAAGAATAGCAAGAACAAAATAAACAAAAGAAATAAGATGAAACAAGTATAAGGAGGGAAACCCAGGTTGGGGTTCACCTACTAAAGCATCTCGCCAACATGTAATGCTCTCTCTCTCTCACACATACTCTTATCAAGATTACAATCAACCATCAAAAACATCTATTCCACTCTCTCTCAAAATGAGGATAGATCTAAGTCTAGGAGTAGCCTCTCTCTCGAGATGACCACACATAAACTTCGCAACAGTACATATGGTTAAAGCTTTATCATTCCAACACCCTCATGCATTCATACTACTCCATGACACAGGATAAAAGAGATATTACTCTCTTGAGATATCAACAATCACACATCACAAGATGCTAGCTAAGCATACAAGTGAAGCATTAAAACAGGTACATGGAGATAATCTAGATAAGAATATGTATATTCAACAAAAAGAGACAATATACGTGTTAGGAGAGACTTAGTGGCTATTCCCAACCTGAGTTAAGTTGTTTAGCCTCTCATGCTTGCGGACAACATAACAACATTACAGAAGGATAGATCCATGAGATACCACGAAGAGAGGGAGGAATTACAACAGGATGGAATGATAGATCTAGAGAGGAAGAGACATGATACGACACACTACTTCTTTAGATCTGGATCTATCACGTATATGGTGTGGATGGTCTTCTTCTTTCGAAGAAGGAATCTTCAATCTTCTCTCTCCTCAACTTTTGCCTTTGGAGATCCAAGACTGATGGATGGTATGGTCGGGGGCAAATCTGGAATGCAGTAGCACTTTGTGGTCCTCTGGATCTGATCTCCACTAACAAGACAGATGAGTGCGCTATTTATAGGCACACTCCACCGACTTAGAACCGCGGTCATGGTTTGTGCCTTATTCAGCTCTTGCCACGGTCTAGCTTGGTCACAACCTTCTGGTATCCACGGTCACGGTGTTGTGATAAACACGATCGCAATATGGTGATAACTGCGGTCGTGGTGTTGTGATAACCGCTATCGCGGTCTGGCGATAACCGCGGTCGGGGTCTTCAGGGGTCCATCAGTGATCGCGGCTGTGGTCTTCCCTTATTTCCTGACGATCAAGATCCCTGCGGTATGCTGGAACCGTGGTCGTGGTTGAGAACTAAGTGGACTGTGGTCGCGGTCCCCAAAACTGCGACCTGAGCTGTGGATGTTCCTGAAAACATGTAAGTGAGGCTTTAGTAAAAAAGATAGAAAAATTATGTGAAAATCTTACGAAAGTTATACTAAAAGTGGTGTAATATATATAGAAAGTACGTAAAGTAGAGTGTTATCAACTCCTCCAAACTTAGAATCAACCCTGTCCTCAGGCTAAGTGTAGGTTCGAGAACTCAGAGAGAGAAAGAATGGACAATCTTAAAAGATAACGTAATTACATGACTAAAATATCTCATTCTTGCATCAAGACTGTTGTGGTATGTACTCAAACCCTTAGGTCTCAATATCCCTCTTCAACTGGAGTTGCATAACTTCATTTCTCTGTCATAACCTTGAATTGTAAAATGATCCTCCTTCTCTACTTATCACCCCCTCCCTTAAGTAATGACTGTACTAATGCTAGATCTTTTTCAAAGGGTAGCTTTCACACCAATTCTTTATTTTTCAGTTGACCGTATGCTAATGTGTTCAGGTAGGCTTAAGGCTTTTAGGTATTTTGCTCTTCCTCTTGAACTCCTCACCCACAACTGTCGTAAGAAAAGTGTTTCCCCCATTTTGGGCTTCTGACTTCAAGTCAGGTGGTTTTGTGAGATTCCATTCAGGATTGGAGGTGTGTAAGCTTGGCTTCAAGATTCCACTTACAGGCATGACATATTTGCATTCATGAGTGCACGGCCATGTGGAAACTTTTGGCATCTTTTCGGGCACATCTCTCATATATTTTTTTCTTTATTTATTTTAGGCTTTTAACCTCTCCTTTCAGGCTTGGGTTTGGTGAGTTTTACATGGTCTTCTGGGTGGCCAAGCCTCTTTTAGATATTCTTTGAAGAGGACAACTTTTTCCTTTCTTAAGGAGATAAGGATTTTCTGGTCAAAAAACGTCAGGTGAGGGTGGCTGGTCAGGAGTATGACTAGGTGAACTTCTCTAGTCTCTGAGGGTTTCATGAGTTAAGGTTGTTACATTCACAATGTCTTATTGCAAGAATGAGGTATATCATTATTGCTATGACTGTTGTTTTGCTCGTATATACTTATATATGTTGTTCATATATTTCTCTCTAAGAGGGCTGAAACACTACATTCAGAAAATTTAGCGAGAGAGGAGGCGAGCTTCTAAAAAGTTAGTTGTAACAAGAATTCAAAATTTCAATTTCAAAATTTTGGGGGCAAATTCAAAATTTTAGCAATAAAAAGGAAAGTAAATGATTTTAAAAGGGCAAAAGGATGGTAAATGTACCTCTATAGCCCGTTTATGACTCCTCCCCCAAACTTATCCTACACCCCGTCTCATGGTGTCAAAATTTGAGTGAGTTGTATAAACGAGCTTTCTTTATTTGTTTTTGTTGTTTTCGATGGAGGCCCACTTGGACTCTAGGAGCATGCTTGCATATATACCCCTTAACGTGTGATATTGCTCATACTGCATGTTTTCCACCTTGAAGCCAATGGTGGCTATGACCACCATCCACGATAGGCAGAAGAAACCACAGTCATTAGATAGGGGTACCTACTGAGGGCATCTGTGGCAGAATTGTGTCTTCTTGAAGTCCTTGCCTTTTATATAGTTGTGTCCTCTACAATGCTATCGTATCATGTCGATGATAGCTTCGGCGCATGTGTTTGCCTTTTCTTCTGTGGGTGTCTTTGATGTTGTCATATTGGTCTTCTTGTTGAGCGTGAAGGCTGCGTCAAAGCTGTTATATAGAATTGCAGTCCTTTTGAAAAGGATGACATGCAACAAAGTCCAATGGTTGTTGTGAAGAATAGGCAGGAAGATGTGCTCTGGAGGGGCCGTCTCCAGGCATTGTTGCAGCCACTCCTTCTCTCCCGACTTTTTGTCCTTGAGAATGTCATCTACCAGTAAGAAGTATGTCGTGTGAGTACTTGGCATGGTATCGCCTGGTAGGCTGACATCGTGCTTAGAGAAAGGTATCTCCCTATTTTCAATGTTTCTCGGAGGTCGTCTTTTAGCATGCAGATGCCATCTCGCTCGAAGATGACATCTCCTGACAAATCATCTTCTTTTAGAGAACTCATAATAAGAGTCAATTCTTCCAATGACAGGATGAAGCAACTCCATTTGTCAAAATTCTCGAAAGAATATGTAATTTCTCCTGCCAGACCGTTTGGTCTATCATCCTCCAGATCTTCCTCTTCAACCTCTCCTTCTGCAAGCTATTGTTTTGGAGTTTGCTTTTTAGGAGCTTCTGCTAGTGAAGGTTGTCGTGTCTCTTCTTTTGGCGTGTGCTCTACAGCTTCTTCAGAGCCTTCATTCCAGCCTGCTTTCCATGCTGTAGCCCTGGCTGTTTCTGTCAGATCGACCCACATGGCTTTTAACTGTTCCCTTAAGTGACCTTTTCGGGTAAGGGAATGTCCATGTGAAGCCTGCGGGTTACAGCTTCTACAGGCATCACCAGATCATTGAAGAATCAGCGATCATAGATGACTTCCATAGCGTATATACCCCACAGTCCATGGATGTCTTCAGTGTCGAGGTCTTCCAGGGGAATGCCCTTGTTGATGGCCTCCATCATGCGCAGTACTATGAAGGTGCAATCCCCCGAACCAACCTCTTCTTGGGGAACTTTCTTGTTGATGGAAAAAAGCTTGCATGACCCTTGAAATTTGCTGTCTGCCTCTTTGATTGCTCGTTTTAGGTGCAATGGTATCTTCAAGGCATCTCTGGCTTCCTTACTCTTATAGATTAGTGAGGTGTTGTCCATTTCAGTTGCACACAATTGAGCACTGTCGTCTTACGCTCATACAGATCGATGGCTATAAGTCCCCAATGCCTTGCATTTCTTATGGGCAACACCACAAACCTTGTCCCCTTCTGTCGAAATGCCGCCTTTAGTTCAGCCACATCTTCTGCATTGTACTCTTCATTATACAGGAGGATGGCTAGATGTGTCATCCTAGTGAAGACCAGCTACGACTTGTCCGGGTGTAAGAATTCTTCCAAGAGGGTAGCGCAAAGTACTTTGAACACCCTTTTGTGTACTCACGCCTTCTTTAGAAATATCCCCCTGAAGTGGTCACTAGACAGACATCTACCCTTATTGTTGTACAATATGTCTGACCTGGGTAGATCATCATTGAGGACATCTTAGTCTGTGCACTCCGCTCCCTGGCAGGTTCACATGTGAAGAAAGTTGCCAGTCTGCCATCCTCATCATCAGACGTTGCCTCCTGTTCCAAGGGTGCCGAGGCTTCTTTTATTGTCGGCATTGCCTTGTCCACTTGTTTAGCTAATTTATACATCGGTTGCGCAGTGGCTATTGGTTTAGCTACTTTTGAGGAGGCTTCAACAGTTGTGCTATCTTTGATGCAACTCTCCTCAGAAGTTTGCCCCAACTTGGCTTCCACCATCATTTTTATCATTGCCTCCATCTTCCCATCATAAAGATAGTCACTATGCTCGTGGTGTGGTTGGAATATGAGGAATTCACTAGTCTCCTCAAACCCGACCCCCAACTCAGCTATCATTCCGTCAAGCTTGACTGCTCCTACTGAGCTGAGTTCTGCGACCACCTCTTCAAGATGTGCTTGGAGTTTTTAGAACCATGTTTCTCCTCCCCATTTATTTCTCCCCACGTCTCATCGCTATCATATGCAATCGTCTCTTTTTTGCTCAGTGCTACGGAGCAAGCCTCTCTTCTTCCTCTGTTGCGGTGAAAAGTCTGTTCAGATTTGCCTCCAAGACGATGCAGGTTTCACCTCCTAGCCTTACTTGAAGCTGGAAATCTCCACCTCCTGCCCTTCGTGTCTCACTACTGGTAGTGACCTTCTTTAGAGGATAGGAATTCTAAGGTTAGCTTCATGTAGGATTTCACCTCAGGCGTGCATAGGGTGCGTAGATTTGCACCTTCAAGGAACTTCATTGCCCTGTCATAGATCCCCTTTTTCTTGAAGTATTCCACATCTAGGTAACGTGTCGGGAAGCATTCTTTGTGCAGGTGCATCCAGTCATAGGTAGACTGGTTCAATGTGTCCCTGGGCACAAATGGAGGTTCCCCAGACTGTGGAGATGTTTCCCCCACTGCCTGTTTGCCCTTGCTTTCCTCCTTCTTAATTGGGTTTTCGGCAAATTCTGGCTTCACCCTCTTGCTGCCCTTGGTTTCCTTGGGTGCAACTTTTCTCTTTTTGCCATGCACTTGGCTCTCAGACTCTCCTGGTTGGTACTCAGAGGTCTCAGTACCCTCATTCTGCTCTGTCTGTTCTGGGGATTCCTCCTATGGTAGCTCCCCCAGTATCCTTCGATACTGTTCCAGCCTCAGCTGTATTTCCACTTGCTTTGGAACCGGTAGAGAAGTGCTCCTCTTTAGTGCTTCTATTATATCCTTGACGATCTTATCTACCTCCTTCAAGGAAGTATCTTTCTCGTATAAGGGGTCGTGGTGGCTAGAGAAGACATTCTGCTAATTTTTTTAAAGGAATTATAT
This sequence comes from Alisma plantago-aquatica, assembly GCA_963693085.1. NCBI lineage: Eukaryota > Viridiplantae > Streptophyta > Magnoliopsida > Alismatales > Alismataceae > Alisma > Alisma plantago-aquatica. Next base: position 724,877,821 of record OY856410.1, on the reverse strand, counting down.
TCTAATAGGATTTAATGAAAGTTATCATTATTGCATTTAGCTGGGTAAATCATTTCTTGCACAGGATAGGTATTCATTGACTTATTCAAGTTTCAAGTTCAAGGAGAGAGAATAGAAACCACAGTCATGGTATTGTAACTTTAGAATACACCACAGTCACAATTTTCTGAGCACGGACTGCAGTTGCAGTTCATAAGGAAGGACCGCGGTCGCGGTTGTCTTGTGTAGAACAACCGCGGTCACGGTTTTTCCAATAATCCTTATGACACCGCGGTCGTGATTTCTTGAGTAAAGACCACGGTCGCGGTTAAGATCGTGGTTGCAATTTTTCTCTGATTTTGGCAGATCGCGGTTCTGGTAGTTTAGATAAAACATCGCGACTGGTGTTGAGGTTTTCAAACACACCGCGGTCGCGGTTGTAGAAATGATGACCGTGGTTGCAGTTTTCCTTCTTCCGACCCTTCCGGTTCCTCTCTCTGGTCTGATGATCCCTTCTTTGTTTTTGTCAACATCAGTTTTTCCATTATTAAGGGTTTTGGGGTTTTCTTAGAGGTTATTAACAAACGCCGCCATGAGGTGGTCGGGATAACAAGAGAAGCCCCGGTTAACCATCGGTTGCCGAGAATCAGGATGAAAAGGATCAGTTTTAGGCGAGAAGGTGGTACGGCGATTAGAAGCACAAAGAAAAAGGCTTAACCCAAACATTTACCTCGACGACAGTTGCGATGGCAGAGACAAACACGGACGGGGTGGAAATCAGCTTCGTTGTAGGAGTGGGTCATCAGTCACGATCGGAGCGGAGATTAGGGTTTAGTTTGGAAGAAACTACGAGCAAAAAGAGCTTATGATGCGAGGGTTTAAGGATATATATATATGCAAGTAACTGTGACCAAACAAATAAAGGGGAAAAACCGTGATCGCGGTGTTCTCATGAAAGAATTGTGGTCACAGTGTTCCTAAGGAAAAATATCGTGGTCATAGTTTTTTGGTTGTTGCAAAGAACAACCTTGGTCGCGGTCTCGCGTAAGCAAGCGCTAAAATGCGGTCGCGGTTTAGACCGCGACCAGATCAAATAAGGGTCGATTTCTTAGATGAAACTTGAAAAACTGAAAAGAAGATGAACATGTACATCAAAAAGAAGAAAACTTAAACAAAGCGAAAAAGCAAGAGAAAACAAAGATTAACTTGGGTTGCCTCCCAAGAAGCGCTTGCTTTAAAGTCTCTTAGCTAGACTTTATAAAACTTCATTCCTTGGGTACTACAGTTGGGTGTGGTAACTCTTCATTTCTTCTCTCATTTGGCTGGCTTGGTTCCTCCAAATCGATCTCAAATCTTCTCACAAAGGCCTCATCTTCGTAAAACCTTTTCATCCTTTGGCCATTAACCGCGAAGATTCCAGTTTTCTCTCCTTGGATTTCCATCACTCATGATGGGTAGTTTTTTACCACAGTGAAGGGACCCGACCACCTAGTTCTTAGCTTTCCAGGGAACATCCGAATGCTAGAGTTGAAGAGGAGTACTTTGTCTCCTTCATGAACATCCTTGTTCTTCAGGTGGGTGTCGTACTACACCTTGGTCCTTTGTTTGTAAATTCTTGCATTTTCATAGGCATGCAATCTCAATTCTTCTAATTCTTGCAGTTGCAGATAACGTCCTTGGCCATCCTTTTCCATGTCCATATTGAAAAACTTAATCGCCTAGAGGGCTTTGTGCTTGAGTTCCAATGGTAGATGACATGATTTTCCATATAAGAGTCTATAGGGTGTAGTCCCTATAGGGGTTTTGTAGGCCGTTCTATATGCCCAAAGGGCATAATCCAACTTCATTGCCCAATCCTTCCTCGTTCTGCTAACTGTCTTTTCAAGAATTTGCTTAATTTGACTGTTTGACATTTCTACCTACCCCAAAGTCTGGGGGTGGTAGGATTGTAGCAACTTTGTGTTTGACTCCGTACTTTTTTTAACAAATTTTTAAACTACTTTCCCCCAAAGTGGGAACCTCCATCACTAATCACAATACGAGGTACACCAAATCTTGGAAAAATTATCTTCTTGAAAATCCTTATGACAGCTTTGGAGTCACATGTTTGGGTGTCTACAACCTCAACCCATTTTGAAACGTAGTCGACAGTGACAAGGATGTATTTATACCCTTGGGATGGCAGAAACGGGCCCATGTAGTCGACTCCCCAGAAGTCAAAAACTTCTACTTCAACCCATTCTACCATAGGAATTTCATTTCTTCTTCCAATATTACCTGTCATCAGACATTCCTTGCAAGATTTGACGTATGCAGTAGCATCTTTGAATAGTGAAGTCCAGTAGAAGCCGGACTGTAGGACTTTAGCGACAATCTTTCCACCTCCCAGGTGTCCTCCATTAGGTGAGGAATGACATTCCCTTAAGACATGAGGCACCTCTTCCTCAGGAATACATCTTCTGTACAAGTTATCAGAGCATCTTTAAAGAGCATCGGGTCATCCTAATAGTAGTTCGTTACATCTGAAAAGAGTTTCTTTTTCTGATGATATGTTATCTCTGGGGGTAACTCCCCACAAGCAAGATAGTTGCAGATATCTACAAACCACAACGACTTTTGTTCTTTGACTTCTATCATAAGAAAAGCCTCATCTGTATAGTTATCGTTGATTGGAAGCTCATTCTTGTCCTCGACAACAATCCTTGACAAGTGGTCGACAACTATGTTTTTCGCCCCTTTCTTATCAATGATTTCGTCATCAAACTCTGGGAGTAGTAACACCCACCTTAGTAGTCTAGGCTTGGTGTCCTTTTTTGCATTAAGTATCTTATCGCTCTGTGATCTATGTAAACTCTTACTTTGCCCCAATCAGATAAGACCTGAACTTGTCAAAGGCGAAGATGATATCAAGCATTTCTTTCTCTGTGGTTGTGTAATTTATCTACGCTTCGTCAAGAGTGCGGCTAGCAGCAGATGACATGGTGTTTCTTGTCTTTCTTCTGCCCCAGAACTGCTCCTACGATGTAGTCGCTAGCATCGCACATCATCTCTAAGGGTAGCTCCCAATTTGGAGCTTGAAGAATAGGTGGGGTTACAAGAACTTCCTTCAATGTCTGAAAAGCCTTCAAATAATCATTTATAAAGTCAAATTTGGCATATTTTATCAGCAAATTCGATAAGGGCTTTGAAATCTTAAAAAATCCTTTATAAATCTTTGATAATATCCATCGTGACCAAGAAAACTTCGTACTCCAGTCACAGACTTAGGTGTAGGTAGTCTAGAGATAGCCTCAACTTTGCTGATATCTACTTCAATTCCTCTTTTTGAAAACTTGTGACCCAATACTACACCTTCTTTTACCATAAAATGGCATTTCTTCCAGTTGAGAACTAAGTTCTTCTCCTCACAACACTGCAAGACCAATGATAGGTTCTTCAGACAACCATCAAAATCTTTTCCGTAGACAGAAAAACCATCCATAAAAACCTCCACAATGTCTTCCAGAAAATCTGAGAACATCGAAATCATGCAACACTAGAATGTTGCAGGAGCATTGCATAGCCTAATCGACATTCTTCAGAAAGCATAGGTGCCATATAGACAAGTTAAGGTAGTTTTCTCCTGGTCATCAGGTAAGTCAGGAACTTGGTAAAACCCGAAATAGCCAACTAAAAAGCAGAAGTATTCGTGATGCGCCAGTCTTTCTAGAACTTGATTGATAAAGGGTAGCGGGTAGTGATCTTTCTTCGTCGCCTGGTTTATCTTTCGATAGTCTATGCACATCCTCCACCCGGTGACACTCTGAGTGGCTATTTCATCTCCTTTATCTCCTTTCACAATAGTCATCCCCCCTTTCTTTGGCACAACATGAATAGGGCTTACCCAATTGCTGTCATTAATTGGGTAAATAATACCCGCGTCTCTTAGCTTAATGACTTCTTTCTTCACAACCTCTTTTAACATTTGATTTATCTTCCTCTGGGGTTGAATCAGAGGTCTTGTTGACTCTTCCAAATTTATGCAATGCATGCATAGGGCAGGGTTAAGCCCCTTGATATCATCCACGGAATAGCCAATAGCTTACCTATGCAGCTTTAACTCCCTAAGAAGTCTTTCCAATTGCTCTTCAGTTAGATTAGCATTAACTATAATAGGGTTTCTCTTTTCATGATCTAGAAATTGTACTTCAAGCCTTCCGGTAGCTGTTTCAGTTCTGGTTTGGATTTAGGTGCCTTCTCTCCCTCTGGTGCCTGTTCTAGGGAGGCATACTTAACTGTCTCGATTACTTCTTCCTCCTCGCTCTAATCTTCTTCATCTCAATTTAGGTAGTCGAGGATCTTAGTAACCTCTAGGTCTTCAATTTCTGAATCTTGATTATTTAATCCCCTCATAAGATGGTCTACCACTACGGTATCTTTTTTCACTTCTTCATAATATTGATTGTAGCTGTCCATGAAGTAGGCATATTTGATCAGAGATGGTCCCTTCATGGCGTCGTTTACCTTGAAGTCAATGTGGTCATTCCCGACCCTCAAAGTTATGATGCCTTCAACGACATCAATCAGAGCCCTCCCAGTTGCCAAGAAAGGGTGGCTGAAGATGATAGGGCACTTAGGATCTTCTATAGTATCAGTGACAACAATATCACACGGGATGAAGAATCTTCCCACACGAATTGGAACATCTTCAACTACTCCCATGGGCCTTTTGAATGTGTAGTCCGCTAACTCGATTCTCATATTGGTACTGACCATTTCAATCAATCCCAATCGTTGGGCAAGGCTTAAAGGCATCAGACTGATGCTAGCCCCCAAGTCAACAAGACCTTTTCTTTCAATGTTATCTCCCACGGCAAAAGGTATATTGAAGGCTCCAGGGTCCTTCTTCTTGGTAGGTAACTCTACCTTTATGAAAGCAGTTGACATATTGGCTAGGTGCACTGTTTCTATTTTTGCTCCTCTTATTTTCTTTGTGATTAGGTCCTTGAAAAACTTGGCATATGTTGGCATTTCTTCTAAAGCATCCAGGAATGGTACATCAAGATGGAGCTTTTTCATAGCTTCCATAAACCTTTCATATATCTTTTTGAGATGTGCCTTTACGAGTTTGTATGGAAATGGCACTCTTGGAGAATATTGACTCCTTTTGGTGAATATGTCCTCAACATGATCTGGTTCTCTAGCTTCAACTTGTTGTCTCTATCCTTCAGCTGACCTCTCAAGAATAATGTCTGGCTTAGGTTCTTCAAGTCTTGTCGCCTCAGGGTGCTCTATTGTCTTTCTTGATCTAAACACCGCCATCTTGGCAGACTCGGTGTTAGATGGTATCTTCCTTGAAGGGTTCTTTACTCGCTCAGCCAACTGCGTGAGCTGTTGGTCAATCTGGCATTGATGCATTTGCATATCCTCCATTTGGACTTGCATCGTATTCAGAATACCAGAGTTGGACAATGCACTTTGTGCTAGTTGATTGTTCACCGTATCCTACCTCTTGATGAAATCGAACAGTCGAGTTACTAAGTCAGGTAACCTGTTATCCTTTGCATGGCCCTGTCCTTGAGCTTGTTCTTGTCCTTGACTTATGTTTGCTTCGTGGCGGTTTTGATACTTCCCCTGACCTTGATAGTTGGCCTTGTTTGTCTCGAAAGTACTTGTTCTGGTATACTGAGCTTGTCCGCCTCTCTTCTCGAAACCTAGCGGTTGCTTGGGTGGATTATTTAGCTGATGCGAATTCTCTGTGGCATCTTTGTTGCCATAACTGATACCTGGGTGATCAGGTCTCTTAAAGTTAGCATAGGAGACATTTTCAACTTCCTCCTCCTTAGACTCACTTTCACTTGATTCTTTGGGTCTGGTGTATATGCAATTATCTATTCCGTTCCCACCTTCGCCGCAAGTGACACATTTCATCACTTTTTCAACGCGCTTCTTCGCCTTTCCCCCTGATTCCTTCAACTGTCGGACATCAATGGCTATCTTTTGTATCTGATATGTGATTGCCTCGACAGCCTTTGATTCAATTGACAACCCTTCATTTGTGGCCTTTTCGGCACACCCTCTGTCGGTCCTGTCATAATCAGTCCCAGATTGTAACTCAGCCATGTTTTTGATGATTTTCTTGGATCTACTGGGCTTTTTACCGAGAAAGTCGCTTCCTGCTGTTGCATTTAGTGAGACTCTCTTGTCTGGTGTAAACCATTGTAGAACTTCGTTACAAGGAAACCCTTCTTATAATTATGGTGAGGGAAATCTCTCTAGTACTCCTGGTACCTTTCCCAGGCTTCATGCAGATTCTCATCTGGTCTCTACGTGAAAGATGTGATCTTTTGCCTGTTACGAACAAGCTTCTCCGTGGGGTAGAATTTGTTCACAAAAGCATCAGCCAATGCGTTCCATACATTCAAAGCTTGATGCGATAATCCAAGGTACCAAGATAGGACCTTGTAATCTAAAGAGAAAATGAAACCTTTGCAATAGATGACTTCTTGAGGAACTCCTCACATTTTGATGGTGTCACAGATATTTTTAAAAGCATCGAGGTGACGATAAGGGTTATCATTCTTTGAAATCCCTCGAAAGCTTTTTTTTTTCTGGATCATAGAGATTATAACTGGCTTCATCTTGAAGTTTGCTGCATCGAATCTCGGGATGATCATAGGGCATCTTGAGTTGTTGGCTCTAGCAGCTGCCAACTCCCAAAGAGTCTTCTCCTCTGCCTCATAGTCTTCGCTATCGCTGTTCCTGCGATTGCGCTCATGATTGTTATGGTTTCTTCTATGCCTGCAATGATGGTTACGCTCCTCATAGTGATGATTGTCGTCTTCATGCCGCTCTTCTTGCTCTTGATACTGATGGTCATCATTATAATGACCACCTCTATCTTCATCCGTTGCTGGTAGAGGTGGATGTTGTTCATTCCTCATATTCCACTCATCGCCTGAAAGGGTAACGTCCACGCGAGGCGACATGGAAAAAAGGAGTAAAGTTGAACAAGTTGCTTCTCCCTGGGTACCTGAATAGATCGTACAATCAAGTTAGAAAACCAAACTGGTCCAAATGAACTACTCTACACAAACCCAGGTTAGCAAACTTAAACTAACTGTGATGTCAAGCTTATTGCTAGGCTTGAGGCACGGGAGTATAGTAAGCGGACTCAAGTTCTTAACAGTGCCATTTTGCCTTATCCCTGGCAATGGTTCCAGAAAATTGACCGACCTAAACCACACGCGCAAAAGGAGTGGATTTAAATTAGTCATACTTTTAAAGAGATAACCTGACTCTCAGGCCCCCGCAATGATAAACAGGGTCTGATTTAGTGATTGGGGTCGAACATAGGGACAAGGTTGGCAGTGTTAAGAATGTGAAATCTAACACTCTTATACTCGAGCCGAAAAGGGTAAGTGAAGGTGTTCCCTAAGGAACGGTAGTACACAAACAAGAATAGCAAGAACAAAAGAAATAAAAGAAATAAGATGAAACAAGTATAAGGAGGGAAACCCAAGTTGGGGCTCACCTACTAAAGCATCCCGCCAACATGTAACACACTGTCTCTCTTTCTCTCTCTCACATACTCTTATTAAGATTACAAGCAACCATCAAAAGCATATATTCCACTCTCTCTCAAGATGAGGATAGATCTAAGTCTAGGAGTAGTCTCTCTCTCGAGATGACCACACATAAACTTCGCAACAATACATATGGTTAAAGATTTAGCATTCCAACACCCTTATGCATTCATAGTACTCCATGACATGGGATAAAAGTGATATTACTCTCTCGAGATATTAACAATCAAACATCACAAGATGGTAGCTAAGCATACAAGTGAAGCATTAAAATAGGTGCATGGAGATAATCTTGATAAGAATATGTATATTAAAAAAAGACAATATACATGTTAGGAGAGCCTTAGTGTCTATTCCCAACCCGAGTTAAGGTGTTTAGCCGCTCATGCTTGTGGACAACATAATGGAGTTATAAAAGGATAGATCCATGAGATACCATGAAGAGAGGGAGGAAGTACAATAGGGTGGAATGATTGATCTAGAGAGGAAGAGACGTGATAGACACACTACTTCTTTAGATCTAGATCTATCACGTAGATGGTGTGGATGGTCTTCTTCTCTCGAAGAAGGAATCTTCAATCTTCTCTCTCCTCAGCTTCCACCTTTGGAGATTCAAGACTGATGGATGGTATGGTCGGGGGCAAATCTAGAATGCAATAGCACTTTGTGGTCCTCCAGATCCGATCTCTCCTTATAAGATAGATGGGTGTGCTATTTATAGGCACACTCCACCAACTTAGAACCGGTGTCGCAGTTTGTGCCTTATTCAGCTCTTGCCGTGGTCCAGTTTGGTCATGGTCTTCTGGTATCTGTGGTTGCGGTGTTGTGATAACCACGATCGTGGTCTGGTGATAACTGCAGTCGCGGTCTTCAGGGGTCCATCAGTGATCACGACCGTGGTCTTGCCTTATTTCCTGATGATCAAGATCTCTGGGGTATGCTGGAACCGCGGTCGCGGTCCCCAAAACCGCGACCTAAGATGTGGATGTTCCTGAAAACATGTAAGTGAGGCTTTAGTCAAAAAGATAGAAAAATTATGTGAAAAGCTGACAAAAGTTATACTAAAAGTGGTGTAAAATATATGTAGAAAGTACGTAAAGTAGAGTGTTATCACATATGCTTTGAGGTTGCATGTTGTGGATGAATGTTTTGGTTGTGCTTGGAGAAGGCCTGGTTCTGTGCTCTTCTACCCCCTTCCTTTTTGATAATTTCAAAAGAGGAAGAAAAGTTCAATGTTTTTAAGCTCAACCATATTGCTTTTATTGCCTATGTGATCCTTTTCTTGTTCATTATATGCTTTATTATGTGACTTTCTAAAGGACCATATAGTATAAATGTCATATTTCTTTGTGTAGATAGACTAACTGTGCAGGTAAGAATAAGCATGGATTTAGGGGGAGCAAATCACATTGTTCAAATCTTGAATCCCCTTGCAATTCACAAGGCAGAAGTATAACTTTACATATCCTTTTCAATATTGAGGAATGGTTTGTCATAGTCAAAAAGGGGGAGAATGTTGACTTCAAAGTTATACATTGTCCATATTTTGACAATGACATAACCATTCCATTCCTATGTATCTAATATGTTTGTTAGATTGATTTCAGGCTTTAGGTACATGAAAAGGATCAAATTACACAAGCCCTAGCTTGTTCAAGTTCAAGTCAAAAGCAATGCAAGTGCGTATTTTGGGAAATCACTCCAAATGACCTTAGATAATTTTTGTAATCACTTGTATTGATAATATGACTTGTAACTAAGATGAGAAAAAACCAGGGACACTTAATTCCAAAGTTTGATCACTCAAATGTCAATTTAGAAAATTTGTCACATGTTGTTCATCGGTCAAGTTGGAAACTTAACCGATTCAGTGATGGATTTTCTAGAGAGACCAATCGATCGAGTTACACACTCACAGAACTCGACCAACGGACTCATTGAGCAAAGATGATTTTGGCTCATCGGTCAAGTTTCCCAAAACAAACTCGACCGATAATTTGAAAATTGGTTTTATCTCTTAGTGGATCGATCGAATTACCTTTATTAGAACTCGATCGAATGTACTATACAGAAGACATAGGAAAAGTGGTTATAAGTGTTGATGAGTTGTTTTGAGCGAGAATAGATCTGTTGCAACTTGGAAAATGACTATATTTCACTCTTAAGTGATCCCACACGCAAGGGAACATCCCCAGCTATAAATAAGACCCCTTGGAGTTCATTCCAAGTTTTCTCATTCATGCTATTCTAAGACCCCTTGGACTTCATTCCAGTAGGATTCTATCTAACTAAATCCTCCTTCATTATTTTAACTTTACTCTTCACAGGTGCCACTTTACTATTTGTCCAATTTTAGATATTACCTAAAATACCGGCAAACAAAACGGCAGTCAGTAGAACAAACTATACTGGTATGTGGGGGAACTAAAATCTTACATTTAATTATAACAACACATTGCAAGCAATGATGATTTAACAAAACAACTTTACTATTTAAATGTAACTACTCAATCCTTACATACCCTTGCCTCAGTGCTATCCCTGCAGTGGACATAGATACTACCTCTCATATGGTAGATTTCAACTAACCCCCATGATCCTACCTTACAGGTAGATCAATACATAGGGTCGTGGAGTTGTATGGTCCTACCCAATGGTAGACCAACACATCAGCTCATGATAACCTGATGATCCTACCTTGTGGGTAGACCATGTACTAGGTCATCCAAGCTACAGAGGAGGACCCGAATCTGAGCTAGCCATGCACATATAATTATGGTGATAGTCATAGTCATGTTATAGTGCATGAAATAAAAGACAATCAAGCAATTATTTCCAAGCAACCAATAAAACCACGAGAATAGCTGTGAAACTAAAGTGATTTAACCATAAACATAACCACATACCTAATTTGGAGATCTTAAAGAAGCAATATATATCCAAATCCAACTAGATGTCCAATCAAGCAAGCCAATCAATCAATCAAGCAAACATTGATCCTATAAACATGTATAATGTCTAAGTGTCATAAACATATCCCAAACAACTCCTTAACGACTTAAAAAACCTTTCCTCGGTTTCTAAGTCTCATTAGGATTCATTAGGGTTTCTTAGATCGATTTCTCAAACTTTATCCCTTTTAGGTCAACAAACCCTAAAATAGCTTTTCTACTCATAAAAACTCTAATTACTCAAATTATCGACATTAAGGATTTTTTATACTCAATTTGTATTTAGAACATAAATTCTCTGTCTTAAACATGGATTTTCACAATTAAAACCCTTAAAAGACATATTCACCTAAACTAGGGTTTCTAAGTTCATTAATGCATATTCATGTACATGGAACCCTAAATCAAGTTGTTTATGCATAAAGATCATCCTTTTGGATCTAATTCTTCCTTTTATAAACAACATGTTAATATTTTCTCAAAACATTCAAAGAACATCATTAGATCCAATTATCATCAAATCTAAGGGTTTTTATTAATTAAACCATTAAAGATGATCACTTTATGTACTTTTTGAATTGTGAGCAAAATTAGGATTTAATTATATTTTTAATAGATTCCTTGCATTTTTCTGATCAACTTTTATATATTTTTTGTTATCATCTTATCATCATATGACTTATTATAATTTTCACCATTTAAACATAAAACGACCAATCGGAATGAGACACGTCAGAAGGGCGTGCGTTTACCTTGTTTTCCACATGCGTTGGATTCACCAATCAGCTAAAGCCACCTCTGCATGCGACCCACTTGGGTTACAACCCAAGTCAGGGTGCACGATTATGCTCTTACCCTATGCGCGGGTAGCTAACAAAACTGATGCACCAAGGGGCAAGGAGGTAATTTTACCTTCTCTTTTCTTCAACCTTGCGAGCCATCTACTATGTGAGGTAGCCTCCAGCCGTGGTCAACTCCTTGGTTGACCTCGTGTTTCCGTCCACCAAAACACGAGGTAAAGGCATGCTCACCTTCGCCAGACCCCGCTGAAGCTTCCTACACTTTCAATTCTGCCTGGGGTGCGTGGAGCTACTGGGACAAGAAGGGTGTCCTCCGGTGAGGTGGGAGGACCAAAAGGTGGAAGCCGCACAACCCAAACCAAAATTGATCGCACAACTGAGATCTCGAGGGGTACTAGGTTATCTCTGAGGTGATTGTTCCTCCGTTGGGGATAAAAAACCCTCCTTTTATAGGTTTGAGCTTCTGGAGTGGAGCATCGTCCTTCCTATGATTTGGGGAAATCATGAATCGCTTCCCAAAGCAATCTAAACCAGGGATCGCTTGACTCAGAAAGGTCTCTTAATCACAATGGGAAAGTTCCCAAGGACGCTCGTGCATCAGGGTGCAAGGGAATCGGAGAGGGAGATTCCTCCAGTTTCCCAATCCATCTGGAACTGGGTGATGACCAACCTGTTGGGTTTTAGGGGAGGCAGAGAAGGCAACGGAAACAAAAATTTTCTCCCCCAAACCCAGAACAAGGAAACGCTTCAACATCTATACAATAGGAAAGGATGGTTTGTGGAATCATACCTTGTCCCGAGGCTTGCTCGGCAACAATACCTCGCGGCTTGTGCGATCTTCACCTCCGGTCTTGGACGGTGTCTGTGCAGCTCCTGGTCGCACCGAGACTGACGACTCCTGGTCTCACCGAGACTGTCGGGATTGACAGCTGTTCTCCAAGCGGCATAAACCTCCCGCCTCTGAAGTAGTCTACACGGACCACCTGGAAATCCAATCTCCTTGTCCCACAAGGAATTGGAAGGAGTCACACCCTCCTGTCAGCATACTAGTCGCCAACACACTCTCCTGCTACCGGTTGCAACTGCAGTTGTCTTTCCCTTGTTGTGCCTCCCTTTTCGGGTAGCACTTGCTCGGGCTCTCTCGGTTACCAAAACCAGAGAGAATGACAACTTTTTAGAGCAACTGATTGCACTGAGTTGTACTTTGAGAAGCCCCCAATACCCCTGTATATAGGAGGGTCATGGGACAGGGTTCTCCATCCCGGGCAATGCGGGACTAAAAGCAGGAGTAGAAGGGTTTGAGATTTTCCACAAAAACAACCAACTCGAAACCTGAACCAATCGTTTCATAACTGAAACGGTCGGTTGGAGACCTGAACTGGTCAGTTGACACCTCAACCGATTGGTTGGGACCCATGAGCCGGTCGGTTCACTTCTGAACCGGTCGATTCGTGGTCCTGACCAGTTCCCAATTGACTTTCCTTCTTTTTTTTTTTCTAATTGGTATCGAATACTAATCCTATTTCCCAATCAAATTGGACAAGTGAAACGAAAGGAAAATTCTCACCAATCTTACTTTCCCAACTTTCTCGGTTGCACCAGTTGAATCGATCATTTCAACACTTGAAGCAATCATTTCACCCTGACCATGAGCTGATCGACTCAATACTTGAGCCGACTGGTTCACCAAGCTCAACCGATCGGTTCATCACATGAGCCGATCGGTTGGGAGTGCAGATTGTGCAGAATCAGTCAATTGCAATTTCAATCAATCTGATACTCCAATCAATGTGTCCAACACCTTGAACATTATGACATTGAGCTATCAATTGGTTGAGTGTTTAATTAAACTAATAAACTCCTTTAGTAATCAATCTAAACATTGTTTGTGGACAAAACTCCTCTTCCAGGTTAAATCCTATGTGTGTGACCCTACAGGTCCATTTCACGTTGGCAGTGAAAGTCCATAACATTTATGACTTCACAAGCAAAGAGGTGTGCCTAGTCACACATCAGTGCTACCCAAGTGAAAGTAGAAAGTTGGAGAAAAACTTTCAATCCTACAATCCGTGAATGGTGTTACAACGAATGTATAATTCCTTTCTCAGTGATATCCCGAATGAACTCGATGCATGGAACAGTCATCCTGTCAACGTTCATTCACTTTCTTGATCTCAGAGTAGATTGGAAGAGATATGTATGACATCAATATCACATACTGATTCACACATGCGTGTGCACGCCTATTTCAATCCTACTCATCAAGTGGCCTTGGATATCAAACTCCCTCAGGAGGGACAAATTCCATATCTATCACTCACCCTTCAAAAGCCCCATGTGTCAAAGCCACCCAATCATCACCTTTATAACAACCCATGTTTCAGGACTGCGTTTGATGGTCAAAGTGTGCCCAATGACATGTGTTGAGTGCAGTGATTTCAGGTCAAAGAATCACACTCACCACCATCACTGTGAGTACTTACTGTGACTACCATGTCATGGTTCCATGTGTCAAACTCACGATGCGTATGTCTGGTACACTTGTTCTCTAACAAGTACCTATGTGTTTGGTTTTATATCTCTATATCATGACTAATGAGATTCTATCATCAACCAACACCACAATCTAGTCTTGTGTGTCATTGTTGTCTATCTACCTTCCACAATGACATCCAACTAGGGACATAACAAGAATGTACAAACTCTTAGCATCCGTATGATCTCATTGTTCAGGTCCTGAACCTGAAGGCATACGTCATTGAGTATTATCATTCTCTAGACATTGAATCTGTTCTATCACTATCTCATATGACTGAACCAGAAAGAATTGGAAGCTTGCCTTTGATGTTTATAAAATCAATCTTAATGTATCCCACCAATCATCCCATGATTGGCTCTCAAGGCATACATACCAATAGACTCCCACTTGCACTGCGAGCCAATCACCCTTGAATCATATTCATAGTGATCTTCAAACATGTCCCACATGTTCCTGTGCTCTAGTGCGAACATAGTGAGTAATGGCAACACCTTGCCAAAGTCAGTATAAATTGCATGTCTCTCATTTCTTCACTGTACGTCACACATATGAGATGGAGTTGCCGTAATATCTGATCTAGTATTCCTTTGATAACATTTAGCCACATTGCATGATCAAGGATTCCATACTTGTCATCAAACAAGCAGAATATAAGTTCATCTCATTACTTCTAGATCCATATAGTATCCACTGCTGTTCTCCAATGCATAAATACTCAACATTTACTTTTAAATGGTTTTATTGGAACACTTCCAATTATCAATAAACTTTCACTTTTATATATCCTATATATTTTGTGATTAATTTTCTGTCCTTTCAGAAGTTTGCATCAATGTAACTCTTTACATTGAACTCTTCCTTTTCTCCATAGAACTAGTACTTCTCAAGTACTTATCAAGTTCTCATGGTACTCCAGTATCCCTTACCGGAAGTAGACAGACATCCACTCGTCATGTCCCACATACGAGTTATCAAGATGAGCACATCATATTTCCATGTCTTACATACAAGATGATGAATGCATTTTGTTCTTGCCATGTCGATACATGCAAGATAATGGGATGATTACATACATGATAGATCCATATCTATTCTTAGTGTTCCCATTCTTCATAAGAATTGGACACTTGGCCATGGGATACTAACTCCATGTAATCATGGACAAGTTTTCTCCCACTGAATCTGTGCATACTGAACCCTTCAGTACAGATTGCCAATGTATGCTTTCTCTTTTCAGATCAAGAGGTTTTCGAGAACTATCTCTATAGATCTCTATTCTTATCACATGGGAAACATATCTATCTTCCTTAAAGATAATTTCCACTTTTGGATTTCGATTCTAGAACATTTCCATTTCATATCAATATGTGGAATGTGAACACGCTCCCACTAAATCACAGATCCCTCTTTATCTTTGACATATCAGTCAAACCCTTTGGCTATATCATCAAAGTAAAGATCCAATTCTGAGTTGCTTGTACTCAATCAATCACATTGATTAGTCCATTGTAACTTATAGACTTCATTTGCATTAGTGGATTCATAAACCTTATAGGTTGTGTCACGTACACATCCTTATTTTATTCCTCATAGGAATGCGGTTTTAGTATCCATATGCCAAATGCCTTAGTCTTTAAGTTGCAATCAACAAGCATCATCCTTTATCAAAATGTTATCCATGCGTCTTAACACTTAAGACTCACTTGCACTGATTTCATCCAATGGGTGCTACCATCAAGGTCATACCTTATGGTTCACATGGATGTCATTTAGGATGTAATGGTCATAAACCATAACTCAAAATTCGGTTCCTCATATTTATCTAGATAGTTGACTCATCTCATGAACAACTCATCACATAGATAATTGAGGTGTATCTGTTAAGGATATAAGAACTTACAACTCCTTGTGATTCTTAATCTCCTTTATTAGTATGGGGTATTCTTTTATTAAGAAGAATTCAGTTATTTGATAATCATTCTCTAACTCCTTAGAGTATGATTCCTTCTTGATTTAGACATCACCATGCCTTAATCATGAGTTCACTATGATACATTATCATAATCAATCATAAGGATCTCAAACATTTCGTCTAAGTATTTCATTCATTGATCTCATCAAGTATTAACACTTTACCAAATTTGCACTTCATCTATGATAATCTTGAACACTTCAAGATATTCATATTGGTATTTCTCTAAACACCATTTGAAGTATTAACATTTATTCCAATAGGTATGTAAATACATCATATGTATTATACCTAATAGGATAATCATTATCCCACTACCTTTAGTGAAGATTGATTAATCATGTCCAAGATATTCATGTCTCTTACTGGTTCTCTAACCAAAAGAGTCTAGATTTATCCATCACATGGAAACTAGAAATGAATTTCTCATGATTGATGCTAATTTGATTGTTTGAGTTATCTATAACTTTTGGGTATCATTTTATCTTATGCATATCAAATACCACAAGATAAACAAGGCATTACCACAAAGATCATATTTTTAGAAATTGAAACATCTCTTTATTCATTGCCATCATTGTCATACAATATGAAAAAATTAAAGTGTTTCTATCTATTGGCAAAATATATGAAATAGCAGTTCTCAACTGTATTTCGTGCCCTTTAGGCTGAAATAAACTGAAAGATACTCCTATCTATGGTAGCAACAATTGCTCCAATGATGGGTACTTCTTTCTTGGTCCTTTCATAAAGGCCATCACTTCTTTGTGGATATTGCATATCATATATGACATATCCATATCTTGGTATCATATACCTCAGATAAAGAAGCAGTTCATTTCCTGATACCTTAGGTGGAGATCTCCATCCCCTCCTTCATCTTCTTTTGTTCTCTAGAGGGCAATCCCTCATACACCCTTTCCCCATGTGCCTTGAGCTGAAGACGGCTTGGATTGCTGGCTAGCATCCGAACATTTCTTTGCTTTGCCCTTGTCCTTGTCCTTAAGAAATACCTTTTTCTTTGATCACATCAGAGATTATGGTTTGTCTTTCTTTATCTTTGCCTCTACTATCCTCAACATGTCCAACAACTCTGTCAACACTTGTCAAAGTTGTTCATGTTGTAGCTTATCATGAATTGTATGATTCTCACAACATTTGTAGTATCATACCAATAGCCAACTCTTGGCTCATAGGGAATCCTTGTCAGTTAGGTATTTCCACATACCCAATCATATTGAGTGTGTGAATCCCTTACTAGATCTCCTTCTATCATGACATACTAGGATAGTGTCCTCGAGACATCATATGTCTCATGTTGTCTCTGCAACTCATAACTCAGAGAACACAACATTAAGCACTTCTCATCAATGTCATCCTCAGTATGCTTCCATAAGCATACTTTTAGTTATTGATGTGGTGGGATTGAGTTCATCTGGTCTTGGTATAACTAGGACTCAGAGCTTTCGCTCTTTGATTGAGAACACTTCTCATCATCCTAACCAATCGTGGAATTATTCCCATTTAGCTTGTCCTTTTCAAGGACCGATCGCAAAGAAAAGTGATTGTTGTTTGTTGCCATTTGTACTACAAAAGGAAAATATGCAATTTTAGTCCAAAACTCATTTTTTTGACTTATTTGATTGATTTGAAAAGTTTGACGATATATTTAGGCCTTTAATTGATTATCACTCCCACTATTTTACTTCAAATTGATAGCCCTCACCATCAATTCGGAAGATTGCAACGTACAACCTTCTAGTGGGAAAGATCCTGAAATCCTCTAAATCATGGACCAGCTAGGGCTGTCACCCACAACTTAGATCTCTCAGGTAGGCAACTCTTGCCAATTGCATGATGTGAAACTCTTGATAAGATGTCATGTGCAACTCCTTGCCATGATCACCTCCATGCCTCAAGGTGCTAGATCCTATCTAGTTCACCTTGTTAAGTCTGACCCAAAGCCAACACGATGAATATGCACCCTGCTAGGGTAGACCCACACATTCATCCTTCACGCTTCCACGAGATATACGGTGCACCACGCTAGGGCATGCCCACACTTGGTCGATCAAGCTTTTCACGTGTGTCGCATTTGGAAGGCATCTAAAGCTTAATATTTTAATGAGGGATTTGGTTTTTATATACATATACATATCCAATCACCACAATACATAGTACGTATCATATACATGCTACATCCCACAGAAAACATGAAAAACAATAAAAGTGATGATTATGGCCATCCTAATGTGATTCCTCGAGCCAAGAGGAATCATGGTCATCTAGGTCTACATCATATGCAACCTGTACAAGATGAACTTTGTGCTTTGCCTTTCGAGTAGATCAACTCATCCCATGATTGACTTGCTCGTTCTGGCCCGGTCGTCTGGGTGCCACCAGCCGATTGGTTGGATCCTCCAACCAATCGATTCACCTGGTCGTCGTGCATCTCATCATGACCGCCACCCGCTCGTCTCGCTCCTCGAACTGGTCATCAACTGATCGGCTCACTCCTTGAACTGGTCGTCTCGAACGTCAACCGATCGGTTCACGCCTTGAACCGATTGTCTCAGCTGTCGTCAAGATGTCCTCCGGTCTTCGAAATAACAGGAAATAAAATTCTATCCTATTTTACATTGCATAAGAGAAACCTTGAGTTAAATTCGATGGGAGCAAAGGTAGGAGAGAAATCTCGAATTATTTCGAGTTACATCAGGAATAGGAGATAGGGAAGATCGGTGTGCAGACCGAGATGCAAGCAACCACATACAACCGTACACAAATAGGGTTTATTGGCCATAACCACGCTATACATCCACCACAAAACTTGTTTAAGGGTGATGCATATCGAGTGAATTAAAAATACATATCATATATGTAAATTGGGATTTGTGGATTTAGGATTGGACATGCATAAAGCCAATTTTATTCGCATCGTATGCAATAAATAAAGGTGACAAATCAAAATCGATCATATCGATATTCCTAAATTATAGAGCAGTTGACGTGGCTCTGATACCACTGTTGGGTTTTAGGGGAGGCAGAGAAGGCAGCGGAAACAAAAATTTTCTCCCCCAAACCCAGAACAAGGAAACACATCAACGTCTATACAATAGGAAAGGATGGTTTGTAGAATCATACCTTGTCCCGAGGATTGCTCGGCGACAATACCTCGCGGCTTGCACGGTCTTCACCTCCGGTCTTGGACGGTTTCTGTGAAGCTCCTGGTTGCATCGAGACTGACGACTCCTGGTCTCACCGGGACTGTCGGGATTGACAACTGTCCTCCAAGTGACAGAAACCTCCATCCTCTAAAGTAGTCCACACGGATCACCTGGAACTCCAATCTCCTTGTCCCACAAGAAATTGGAAGGATTCACACCCTCCTGTCAGCGTACTAGTCGCCAACACACTCTCCTGCTAACGGTTGCAACTGCAGTTGTCTTTCCCTTGCTGTGCCTCCCTTTTCGGGTAGCACTTGCTCGGGCTCTCTCGGTTACCAAAACCAGAGAGAACGACAACTTTGCAGAGCAACTGATTGCACTGAGTTGTACTTTGAGAAGCCCCCAATACCCTTATATATAGGAGGGTCATGGGACAAGGTTCTCCATCCCGGGCAATGCGCGACTAAAAGTAGGAGTAGAAGGGTTCAAGATTTTCCACAAAAACAACCAACTCACAACCTGAGCCGATCATTTCATAACTGAAACGGTCGGTTGGGGACCTGAACCGGTTGATTGACACCTCAACCAATCGATTGGGACCCATGAGCCGATCGGTTCACTTCTAAACCAGTCGGTTCGTGGTCCTGACCAGTTCCTGATTGACTTTCCTTCTTTTGTTTCTAATTGGTATCAAATACCAATCCTATTTCCCAATCAAATTGGGTAAGTGAAACGAAAGGAAAATTCTCACCAATCTTACTTTCCCAACTTTCTCGGTTGCACCAGTTGAATCGATCGTTTCAACACTTGAAGCAATCATTTCACCCTCACATGAGCCGATCGGTTGGGAGTGCAGATTCTGTAGAATCAGTCAATTTCTATTTCAATCAATCTGATACTCCAATCAATGTGTCCAACACCTTGAACATTATGACATTGAGCTATCAATTGGTTGAGTGTTTAATTAAACTACTAAACTCCTTTAGTAATCAATCTAAACATTGTTTGTGGACAAAACTCCTCTTCCAGGTTAAATCCTATGTGTGTGACCCTGCAGGTCCATTTCACATTGGCACTGAAAGTCCATAACACTTATGACTTCACAAGCAAAGAGCGGTGCCTAGTCACACATCAGTGCTACCCAATTGAAAGTAGAAAGTTTGAGAACAACTTTCAATCCTAAAATCCGTGAATGGTGTTACAACGAATGTATAATTCCTTTGTCACTGATATCCCAAATGAACTCGAGGCATGGAACAGTCATCCTATCAATGTTCATTCACTTTCTTGATCTCAGAGTAGATTGGAAGAGATAGGTATGACATCAATATCACATACTGATTCACACATGCGTACGCACGCCTATTTCATTCCTACTCATCAAGTGGCCTTGGATATCAAACTCCCTTAGGAGGGACAAATCCCGTATCTATCACTCACCCCTCAAAAGCCCCATGTGTCAAAGCCACCCAATCATCACCTTTATAACAACCCATGTTTCAGAACTGCGTTTGATGATGTCAAAGTGTGCCCAGCAACATGTTTTGAGTGTAGTGATTTCAGGTCAAAGAATCACACTCACCACCATCACTGTGAGTACTGACTATGACTACCATGTCATGGTTCCATGTGTCAAAGTCATGGTGGGTCTGTCCGGTACACTTGTTCTCTAACAAGTACCTATGTGTTTGGTTTGATATCTCTATATCATGACTAACGAGATTCTGTCATCAACCAACACCACAATCTAGTCTTGTGTGTTATTGCTGTCTATCTACCTTCCACAATGACATCCGACTAGGGACATAACAAGAATGTACAAACTCTTAGCATCCGTATGATCTCATCATTCAGGTCCTAAACCTGAAGGCATACGTCATTGAGTATTATCATTCTCTAGACATTCAATCTGTTCTATCACTATCTCATATGACTAAACCAGAAAGAATTGGAAGCTTGCCTTTGATGTTTATCAAATCAATCTTAATGTATCCCACCAATCATCCCATGATTGGCTCTCAGGGAATACATACCGACACAGCCGTAGTTGGATTTCTGAGATCAATGGTCCAAGTTAAACGTGTAATTATAATATATGTGACATTTAATGTTGATTTTATCATCCTCTCACATTAGGAAAACTCATAAAAATCATAACTCTCAAACCACTTATCCAATTGATCCCAAAATTGAGAGTAAAGTCCATAATAATTTAAACTACTTGTGTGCTAAGTTTGGGACTCAAAATTGAAAGTATGCGAGACTTTTATTCATAAGGAAGCTGTCATTTATTAAGGCATATTTTATGCATATTTTCTCTCTCTTATTCTTTTATATTCCTTATTTGGATTCCTTTTCCCCATAGAAACCTTGTGGATTCAAAATCTCATCCATGACGAGTCAATCACATATCTTTCCACATATTTCTCATACTTTCATTATTTTCTCAATTTCTTTTCTTATTTATGCATTATTTGAATTCCTTCAATTTTCTTTCTCTTTTTATTATCTTGGACTCATTAACATATCATGATCCACAAAATCACATGCACAATGGAAATATTGAAAAAGGTAATCCATTCAATTCATATAATTCATACAATTCCCATAAGCATACATTTATTGGGGAAATTGCATTTCCAACCACATGAACCCAAAGATTGGGGTTGTAACATCCTTCCCCTCTTA
Organism: Alisma plantago-aquatica; assembly: GCA_963693085.1. NCBI lineage: Eukaryota > Viridiplantae > Streptophyta > Magnoliopsida > Alismatales > Alismataceae > Alisma > Alisma plantago-aquatica. The sequence goes on along the minus strand of OY856410.1, from coordinate 724,856,160 downwards.
TAAGAATTTTTCCCTCAAAATTCCATCAAATATACAAACAATTCAGGATAAGACCTTTCCATGTCCATCGTTGGATCCCATGTGGCTTCATCTTCTCCATGGGGATTCCAAAGAACCTTTATCATCTTCTATTCTTTACTCCTGAGATCTCCCTCACCTCGAAATCTCGTACCCTCATAGGTGACTCAGGGTAAGTTAGCCTCCCTTGGAGTTCAATAGGTTCAATGCTCATTACATGGCTAGGGTACCGCACATAGTGCTCTAGATCGAACACATGTCACACATCATACATCATATTAACCTGAGGGGTAAGGATAAACATAAGCAACACCACCAATCCATCTCCAATGGACCCATGTATTAGGGACTCATCTTTCTCAGCTATAGCTCAGAGGGGCCGGGTTTTCATATCACATGTTTACCCACAGTGAACTGCATGTTAGTCTACTTTGCATCAGCTCATGACTCGTGTTGATCTTGGGCTTTCTCATCCATTGCTCGATCAAAGCGACTTCATCTGCATACACTGTGGTCTCTCTGACCTTCACAAGGTCCTCTCACCAACATCATCCAAGTGAAGTGGTGACCGACACATCCTCCCTTACAAAGATTCATACATCTCGATATTGGCTATGGTGGCTATCGTAACAAGCAAACTCTACTAGGGGTAGGAACTACTCCCACGAATCACCCCAAATGGGGAAACATGCTCTCATCCGTCCCTTCATAGTCTGGATCATACTCTCTTGATTGTTCATCAGTCGGGGGTGATATTTCGTACTTAACTTTAATCAGTATCAAGTTATTCATGTACCTACTTCCACTACATGGTAGTGAACTTAAGGTCATACTCAGATCATGGTGTAGTTGAACTATCTTTCTCTCTCTCATATATATAGTTCAACAAAAACTATCATACTAACAATGCTCTCTCTTAGGCAAGGGATTAGGCCAACTTAGCAAGACAATCTACTATAACCCATATTGCATCATGTCCATTCTTGATCCATGGGAGACCCACCACAATGTCCATGGTACTCTGCTAACATTCCCTCGTGGGGACTCCTCATTATCGGTAGCAACTCACTGGTTATTGGTGTTCGACATTCACCCTCTGGCATGTATGGTACTTGACCACATGCACCTCTATATCCTTCTTCCAGGTACCACCACAAACCCTAACCATCTTGGTAGTACCATGGTGTACGATGTAAGTAAAATCATGAACTTCTACATGTCATGATTCCTCAAGGTTGACTCCTCAGAAACCCTAAAACACTATAGTAGTGGGTTTTACCGCCTTCTTCTCCTGAGATGTGTATCGGTGGCTCTTAAACAACCCTTTTTATCTTATCAAGATCTAGACTGGCTAACAGAGTAACCACCATCTTGACCAACAATCTGGTTGTATCTGAGTGTTAGCCTCATAGGTCTAGTCTTCTAATGATCACATGGTTCACCTAGCAACCTCTACTAGTCTCTCTACTGGCTAACCAAGACAGCTTTACACCTGAGCTACTTTTTACTGAGTGTATCTCGTTACTGCATTAGTTTCCTTACATGCTAGGTGATGGTGAAGACATAAACCTACCTATACCTCACTCATCATCCTCATATCGAGTTTAGGTTTAACAAAAGTCAAGAAAACTTCGAGCTCATCATCTCAGATATCAAACCCAAACTTATAACTCATAGATTTCAAGATACTTCTAGAGAGGTATTTCCTCATATTACCTTTGTTCCCTTTGTGGTTTCAAACCATCTATCCCACATACTCTCAAAGATGTGGTACTTCTTACATCCTCAAACATCATAGAAGGGTTTCAACTCATATCTCCTCTATCCTTAGTATATGACATACACTTTGCCCTGTCTCTCACACCCATAATGAGAGGAAATAAGCATTTGGTTGTAGTCCAAATTCAGAGCTCATCCTGTTCCAAGAGTAGAGATGGTGCATCACACATCGCCATCACTCTTTCCAATTTAAGTTGAAAACTCCACACTATGAACATCTCCATTATGGGTCTACACTAATGGGCAGATTGTTCCCATCACCTCTGGATCTTAACATATCTATTCTGTACAATCCTTAGTCTTTACCTCAAGGTCTCTAGGGTGCCAACACTTTTGGGGTGATATGAATCTTATGCATCTAGGGAGTGCCTCTCACATTTACCCCTTAGGCTCCATGAACTCATGGACACTCGTGGTCAACTTACATCCCTCATGGGAGTCATGGGCACTTGTGGTCAACTTACATCCCTTCATGGGAGTCATGGCAACCTACCTATCATGGTCTGGCCCCATACAAGTTACCTCTATGGAATATATATCCTCATGCCCCTTAGAGATTGTCACATATGGGTCCAAGATTCATGCTCACATGACATGCTCTTACACTTAGCTTATCAAGATCTTACAAGAGATTTCTTTAGGTTATCACAAACCTAAACTAAAAGATGGTACTCACCCTACGGAAGGGTCCCTTCCCAAGGCGGGATAAAACTATATATTGATAGTAACAAAGGTCACAAAACGTTCTTACCTCCAAGGTTTACATCATCATGTATGTAAAACCCCTGACCTGGGTTATGACCTAACCCTGGAAGTTTTTCCTAAATATGTAATTAATATACTTGTGAACACTCCCTGACATGTAATTAAGTCCCTCAGGGACATTTACTTTCATATTTTGCTCCTTTTTGTATAAAGTTATAGCATTGTGTTGTATGCAGGGACCTATGTACAATTACCCAGTTTAAGGGTTGAACTTGCAAAATTCACAAGATGAGATGTATCTCTGATGTTGAAACATCATGAGGATGCCTATGATGAAGTTTGAGGGATTTCCCAAGCTTGAGCACCAAGGTGCAGCTGTGGAAGCAGTCCCCATGCTTAGAAACCCTAATTTGGGGTAAAGTGCAATTTACCCAAATTGAGGAGTCCAACTTATAATTCTTAATATCTAGAACATCTTTTATGACTCTTGTCATCATTTAGAGTAGAAATGATGAAAAAGACACATTAATGAATAATCTGTTAAAAAGAATGATCTTTGTGGTGAAAGTCACCCATTTTGGGTATGGAGACTTTTCAACTATGTACCCTAGTTGGAGGTTGGCTTCCTTTACCCTTAGATCTTAAGTTTTCATGAGATTTGCATAAGATTAGATGGGCTTGGACGTGCCCTTGAGCAAGGAGGTACCTAGATGTGAATTTTGATCTTGAGAGGTCTTTGTAGTGGAAAATGGGCTAAAAGTATAAAAGCCCTTTCTTTGCAAATGAACAAACGATCCTTCCACTGTTTCATTCACTTCTCTTCTTTCTCAAACAAACGAGACTCTGCTCTGGAGATAAGAGAGGCGATCAGGTTGCTCTAGGTAAGGAAACCCCATCCCTAGCTCGAATTTATGGAGGAATTGACTTTCTAAGGTTGGTTTTGTGGTTAGCTTACTTAGTCTTCTTGTTCTAGCCGGCCAAAGCAACGTTTCCTTGGAGTTTTCACCCCTGACCAAGTTGTGGAAGCTCAAGGACGCCATTAAAAGCTTGGAACTTGAAGGCTTGGAGCTCTAAGATCAACCTTTAGGTGGGTTTTATAACTCTAAACTCATGCTTTATATGTATGCTTGATTCTTGCAATTTACTTGGTAAATTCTCCTTCTACCACCCTTCTTCCTTGCACGTTTGCAAGCAATTCAGTGGAGAAACCGACCTTGCTAAAGGTTGAAGATGAGGGGCATGATTCCCTATGTTGCTTTTTCAAACGACCTTGGACCCTTTTGGTCCAAACGGTTTTCAAACCGTTTGCTCTCAAACGGTCTTGCAAGACCGTTTGGATTGAAACGGTCTCAAGACCATTTGAAAGAGTTGACCAAGGGACGACCGTTTGAGGGTCTGTTCCTAATATATTGAATTTCATCTCTGCAAAGAATCAAAGTCTAATTCTTAACCAATTGGGAGTTGAAGGCACTTCAACATGGAACCCTAATCGGGTGAAAAAGTGCCGATTTAACATATAGATCTTGTTGAGTTTTGGGTCGAAGGACCCAAACGGTCTCAAGACCGTTTGGGAATTCCTCCAAACGGTCCTAAGACCGTTTGGGCACAACCCAAGACCGTTTGAAGGTCTAGGGTTGAGTTAATCTAATGGTTTGAGGGTCCAATTGTAGGAAATTGATGAATTGATGGAAAATTGCTGATTTTGACCTAATTGGACTTCAAACTTAGTCAAAACGTTTTGGATCTTGGTCAAACTTTGGGAAAACGGTCTCAAGACCGTTTGGATGATGTCCAAACGACCTCAAGACCGTTTGGGCCAAGTTTGAGCCCAATTGAAGGTCAATTGATAGGTTCAACCTTGAATTGATTCACATTGTTGAACATTGATGACCAATCAATTTGAAACCCTAATTGAGAACGATTGAACCCTAATTGGCTTGCAATTGAGGGTCAATTGGATGTCTAAGTGGCTAAGGATAACCCTAATTGACTCAATTTATAAGTGGTTAGCATAGCTTTATCCAATTGAGGGCTTCAACACACATATCCATGTACATTGGTGACCATTGAACCCCTTTGGAGGTCCAAACGGTTTGAGCCCATTTGGACCAAACGGTCTCAAGACCGTTTGGATCCAAACGGTTTGAGCCCATTTGGACCAAACGGTCTCAAGACCATTTGGGGCCAAACGGTCTCAAGACCGTTTGGGCTCAAACGACCTCAAGACCGTTTGGGCTCAAACGACCTCAAGGTCGTTTGGACCAAACGACCTCAAACCGATTGAAGCTCCAAACAGTTTGGAAGTCAACCCTTCCAAACGGTCTTCACCTCCAAACGGTCTCAAGACCGTTTGGGGTCAAACGGTCTCAAGACCTTATGGGTGGTTGAAACCGTTTGAAGGTTGAAACTGTTTGGAGAGTGGTGATGGTTTGTACTTAACCATTTGATGATGTAATTAGTTCAATGGTGATCCAATCTAAACCCTAATGGTAACTTAGGTCATTAAGGGACTATGTGATTAGTGAGTTAACCCATGATGGTGATCATGTGGCAAATTACCAAATACCCTTGAGGGGTCTAAAGGGTTAAAACCTTGTTCTAATCAAACCCTAATCACATGATGTTGATGTTTTGGCTTATGTTAGTCAATGAAGACTTATCTCAACCTGATCTAGAGTGGTGTTGCCACCATCTACTAGTAAGAGGAGAGAGAAAGTATTTCTAGAGAGAGAAAGTATCCTAGAGAGAGAAAGTACCCTTTTTTAAGGAGGAAACTCAAGTAAGATACTTCAATTACACATGAATGTGCATGACTAGGGAATGACCCACCTATGTGAGGTCATGGAAACCCTAATTATGATATTTAATAGATCTTAATCTTAATTAAGAGTCTTAATGATGATGTTTCTCTTACATGATGGTGTAATGAGTACAATTCACCATGGAGTAAATAGTAAACCCTAATTTTAGGGTGAAGACATGAAAGATGAATAGTAAACCCTAATTGACAGAGTTATTGAATTAAACCCTGGTTGAGGGTAATTCCATGAGAAACCTGACGTGTATTTTACTACGCGCTTAAACGCAAGTATACACGTCGAGTAATATAGGCCTTGTGAGGCCCGAGTCGAACTCAGGGATACGTGAATTATTGGAGACTTTTACTAACTAATCGCAATCATCTAGACCGATTAATTGAGTAGGGTTTTGTTGTTCAAATTTAAAAGAAAATAAAAATCAAACAAAGAAAGCAATCGATTAAGGTTTAGTTTAATCAATTTAAGAGAATATCTTTAGGATGGCGGTTTCATCGCGGGTCAACATTGTATTGGATTTCATATAATTCCTCACACTTCTCTCTCTATCCGGGTAGTGGCCTGAATTGAGGATTACCCACTGTCGTGGTGTAACCCACTACTTAGGTTTAGGTTGATTCCACCGTCGTAGTAATCATTCCCCTAAACTAAGCGCATTAAGATTGGTCTCTCAGTTCCCACCACTAATCTTACAACTCCTTAGTCAAGGGTTTTATTAATTAGTGCAGAATTCGTCTCTTTTCAACCGTTAATCCTTCTGTCGAAGTGATTAAGGGCATTAATTCATTATTATGGTGATCAAGCATAACAATAGCAATAGAGAAAACGAATTTGTACCACGAATATGAGAGAAAAATATAAATTATCACTATAAAACCATCATACAATGTGTCACCGGGCTACTCCCGGTCCTAAAGACAAAGGGGATTAGCCCCGCATGTTCAGCTTACACGAGTACATGACAGAAATTAGGGAATTCATAAGAAAAACGTGAAATAGATGGGAAAACCCCTGAACAGAGAAGAACCGGTAGATCCTTGGCGTAGAACACGAACTTCTCCGCCTCTCGGTGGTGAAAATCGTCTCTGACAACGTCCGAATCACCCGGGATGAGCTTCTCGGCCTCCGTTCTCCTTTCTCTCCTCCTCGGCACTCGTGCAACGTCCAAAACGAGATAGATCCCTCTCAGGGCGGCCGTCATTAGGTATAAGTCCCTAATTAGGTCGTCAATTAATGACAGCCGTCCGATCACGATCAAAACGAATCCAACATGTGTCTGCCGGCGTCGATACCATCGACGCGGGTCGATGGTATCGACCCGGCAGATTAGCGGCCACTTTCATTCTTTTATTCAGAGCGCCTGATGCGATGTCGATGCCATCGACATGTGAGTCGATGGTATCGACTCCTGTAGCGTCGGTTTTGTCTTTTAGCGACGCTGTAGCTCTCCTCCTGTCGATGCCATCGACTTGGGTCGATGGTATCGACTTTATCATTGCCAGCAACCTGTAGACATCTCGATGCCATCGACATGGGTGTCGATGGTATCGACTCTGTATTGCTCTTCACGGCTGACAACTTGTGGCTTGGTCGATGGTATCGACATCCGTCGATGGTATCGACAGATGCAGATACTTGTTTTTCCTGAAATTGTGAAACAAGACCAAATAAATCCACACGATATATGATAAAAAGATCAATAATGCTTGATTTACTGAAATAAAGGGGATTTGATATAAAATGATAGCAGAGACCAAATAAAGTGAATTATGCGATATTATCCATGAAAATGAGTAATTAAGGCACATAACACATATAAAATCAGTCTATAAATGCGACTCAAAATCATCGCATCAAACTCCCCTAAGCTTAAACATTGCTCGCCCTCGAGCAACTAGTCCTTAGAATAGAATTGCGAATGTCAACTAACAATCAAAATACCAACCCTCATCACAATTGACTCCCTCTGGACATTCTCAAACCGGCCTACCCCAATCACAGAACAGTAATTACCTTATAGGCGACAATAATCATTAATAAAAGAAATAGCCCTTCAAAACAATGAACACTATCACATAAAGCAGTTAACATAATAAAGTTCGCCGATTCAGCCATGGTGCATCTTGTGATCACATACACTACGTTGCTCGTCCTAGCTACCAACTACATGGAAGCAGTCCTCCTTATAAACATGAGTGAGGAGAATATCACGGTGGCCTACCAATCCGAGCAACGGGTGGATGGAATGGGTGGTTCATGGAAGAAATCGAAAGTGTGGTACAGTTTCAATATGCAAATGACAAAATGCCCTAAATGATGCAAATGTACATTGATAATGCCCTAATGCCTACAATTGGGTGGAATGATGCATGCTCTAACTTTCTACCTCAAAATGAGGTAAAAATCTACTCAAGTCACATCATGTACTCAATTTCCTTGTTATGTAAGTGCTATCCTTCCTTCCTCCCTCTTTTTCCTTTTCCTTATAAAATCTTTTTTTTTTATATATATATTTTTTTCTTTCTAGCCCACATATCCATAATTAATTAGAGATACATGTATAAGGGCTTCACTTTATAATTGGAGATCTTTGTTTTACTCCGAGGGTATGGAATTAATTAGATCACCTACTTAGGAGAACTGAGATACATGGTGTGCTTATGCATGCCAATCATGAAGTTATGAATGCAACTACATGACATGCACCTAAAGGTAAAGTGCATGTATTCTTGTATATATATTTTTTTATTTTATGCAAGAAACATGAAAATAACAATGTAAACCCTATCTACATGCTATGCTCGCACAAGAATTTGAAACTGCACTTTACTTCCAACTCTTGGGTGGATTATGGAAAATTGGGGTGGAACGATCACAAGATTAAGTGGCTGAACCTTAGAAGAAAAATTATGTGTCCCTCTTTACTGACATGTGTAGTAGTTCAAAGGGTTCTTTCTCTTACATCTGATTAAGGTCTCATTACCATTTGATTAGGTTAGGCTCAAACAACCGTTACTATCCACTTTCCATGAGTCAAAGGGGTGTGAGTATGACATATTGCTTCAAAGTTGACATAATCAATCATTTTCAAAAGATAAGTTTCCCAAGGACAACCAAGGTAAGCTATCCAAATAACACAGAAAAAATTTTAAATTCCCTTAATTTCCCCATGAAAACAGCAAGATGACAATTTTTTAAGACATCCACGATTACACTAGATAGATGTGGATCCTACATAACAACCTAAAATTGCACAAACAAATAACAAAACAAAAACTAAAACAACTTAAGAAAGATAAAAGATAGAGTTGTTCTAGCCACCCCCCTAAGCTTGAATTCGACTATGGCCTCATAGTCAAAAACCAACTTAAGGGTGGAACAGTGATACCCTGATCAGTTCTGTGGAGGCGGTGGTGGGTACTGTGGTGCCGTCGGATCCCAAGACGGGTACTCCCCCTGGAAGCTTGGATCATATTGGGTCCTCGACGGAGGTTGTGGATAACCTCCAAAGTAATCTCGACTCCAGTAGTGGTCGAAGAAGGGCTCCTGCTGCTGCTCGATCCGCTGCAACCGGTTGTGGAATTGTTCTTGGTTGGCGAGGATCAGCCGCTCATTCTCGAACATAGCCCGTTGATTGTCGAGCATCCGGCCCGTTGTCTCGTGGATGCCGGTATACAAGGCCATATGATGATGCTGCGTCTGCTGGATGTCCTGCAACATTGTATACATCCCTTGCATGGAATAGGGATCCGCGGCTGGCTGTTCTTCCTGTGGTGATGGCGGCGGGGGCTGAGATGATGAAGAAGCACCCGGGTGCATCCTGGGACGCTTCTGCGGTGCTACACGTGCTCGAAGAGGTGTGAAAGCCTCTTCTTCTTCCTCGGCTCCGCCTTCTTGGTCTGCATCGCCGCCTTCTTCATCGGAGGACTCGATGGCTATGATGGGCCACCGGAAATGTTGCTTGCCCTCAATGTTGAAGACATCGTCCGACATGGCTGCTTCCTGGTAGATGTGGTTGACGTGGCAGTGAGCGAACGCCACCCCGTCGCGGAGGAGAATAAGGTTGGAACGGTGCAAATGCTGCACGTTCACCTTACTCCGCGAAGATGTCGGAGTCATGGACTGAAGGTTCAGCCCCAAGTATAGCGCCAACTTGGTGACTAGTCCACCAAAGTGGAGTGGAGCCTTCCTTGTGCTCCGCTTCACTGCCATTACCCGCTGCAACCAGAAAGCTCCCCAGTTGCACTCTTGACGCTTGAGAAGGGCGTACAGGAAGAACAAATCGGTCTCCTGAAACTTGCTCAATGCAAGATCGCTCCGTCCGAAGAACGTCAGACTCAGCATCCTGTGCAGCACCCGGACGAATGGGTGCTCAAAATCAGCTACCGCGGCGTTGTGGTAGCTCACTGTCTTCCCTACCGGCACCGTGACGAGCTCGGCGAAGATCTTGTCGTAGTCGGTGCGGGCATCGGGTCGTCGGTGATCATGGCGGCTGTGATACCAGTTGAAGATGTCGTTGAACTGCTTCAACGTGATGGTGTAGTTGTTGTTGAAGAGACGGAAGGACACCCTTCCCTGGATCCACGTCTGGTCCGATGGCACCACGTCATTTGGAACGACGCAGATGTCAAGGGACGCCATGAACTCGGCCACAAGCTCCTTGTATGTAGGCCATTCACCAAAGAACGGCTGGCCATCCGCATGGCATTCCATCTCATAGAGGCGATGGGTGTGCCGCGCCTGCCCGGCCAACACATAGGCCAAGTTGGCCTCGAATCCCAGCTCCTCGATCATGTCCCGGTCCACGTACCGGGTGGCCTCAAACTTCCTCTTCATGATCTCCTCGTACACTTTCCTCGTGTCCATATTGGCGTGGATGAGGCGTGGACGAGGGATTGAAGCAAGTGGAGGAGGAACAAACTCCTCAATCCCCATTGGGTGATCGCTCGACGAAGACGCACCGCCCGTGTGCACCATGATTGCGAGAAGAAGAGGTTAAGATATTAGAGCTCGGTGAAGATGGAGAGAAAATCTCCGCTCGATGAAGATCTTTGCTCGGTGACGCTTCTCCGCAGGTGTAGAGGGCTCGGGGGAGTGCTCGGCGCAATAAGGGGTACTCGCTCTGAGGGTGTGATGTCATATGACGTTGCAAGTCCCCTTAAATAGACTTGATCGGCGCCCCTGTTGACCCGTCGATACCATCGACGGGGTGTCGATGGTATCGACATCCTCTCGCGGGTATCCGCGTCTGTCGCTGGCATCGACGGCTGACGTTTGCTGATTCGAGAAACCCGGATTGCTGACGAGTCGATACCATCGACGGATGTCGATGGTATCGACGTAGCCCCCGGATCGCTGACGTGGCTGTCGCGGTCGTCGTCGATGGCTTCCTTCGGATAGGTGACATGTCCGTCGATACCATCGACGGGTGTCGATGGTATCGACCTGCGTTTGTTGCAACACCTCCGTTTATTGCTTTCAACCTGTGATGATGTCGATACCATCGACGAGGCCGTCGATGGTATCGAGTTGACTGAGCAAAAATCGTCTGAATATCTCCAGAGATCTCGATGGTATCGACAGGGGTGTCGATACCATCGACGTTTTTATTGCGATCTGCCTGTGACCATGTCGATGCCATCGACGATGCCGTCGATGGTATCGACACAGTGCGATTTCTGCTGGTTTCAACCTGTGCCCACGTCGATGCCATCGACATGTGTGTCGATGGTATCGACTTCGCCTGGTCCTGCACAATTAACAAACGGATCAAGGTATCATTTTTAAACTAAAAGACAATCAAATTGAAATTAAACTACACTAAACTATCCTAATGTACCATTGGTTGGGTTGCCTCCCAACAAGCGCCCTTCTTTTGCGTCTTAGGCTAGACGTCAGTCCTTCTCCTCATTCATGTGAGAGTGAAATGAGTTTAACCTCATTCACTTTCCTCTTATAATTCTCACCAAAGTAAAGCTTCAAGCGTTGCCCGTTCACCAAGAACGTGGCCTCTCCATCTCGCACAAGAATCGCTCCGTGCGGTCTCACTTCTTCCACCAAAAAGGGTCCACTCCATCGGGATTTCAGTTTCCCGGGATGCAACTTGAGACGAGAGTTGAACAATAAGACACTGTCTCCTTTCTTAAACGTGCGCATCTCAATGTGGCGATCATGGACCAGCTTTGTGCGCTCTTTGTAAATACGGGCATTTTCATATGCCGTCATTCGTAGCTCGTCCAACTCATTCAATTCTAACATTCTTTTCCTCCCGGCCTCGTCATAGCGCAGATTCAACCTTCTTAGCGCCCAATGGGCCTTGTGCTCTGATTCTACCGGAAGGTGACATGCCCGGCCATACGCCAACCTAAAAGGCGTAGTGCCTATAGGTGTTTTGTACGCCGTTCGATAGGCCCAAAGTGCATCCGGTAACAATGCACTCCAATTCTTCCGTGTAGATGCCACGATCCTTTCTAAGATCTTTTTGATTTCTCTGTTTGATACCTCCACATGTCCTTGCGTTTGTGGGTGATATGGGGTGCCAACATTGTGCTTGACCCCATATTTATTCAGAAGTGAAGCAAATTTCTAATTTCGGAAGTGTGTGCCTCCGTCACTTATAATCATCCGGGGAATCCCGAACCTGCAGAAAATATTCTCCTTGACGAACCTGCACACTACATTTGAATCATTAGTCCTTGTGGGGATTGCCTCCACCCACTTCGACACATAGTCCACAGCAAGCAAAATATAAAGATTTGAATTAGAGGACACAAAGGGTCCCATGAAGTCAATGCCCCATAGATCAAATACCTCGACTTCCTGAACACATTCAGGGGCATTTCTTGTCTCCTCGAAATATTACCTGCACGCTGGCACGGGTCACATTACCTACAAAAATTATAGGCGTCCCGGAACAAAGTGGGCCAATAAAGGCCGCTCTCCAACACCTTCGCTGCTGTCCGTGAGCTAGCATGATGTCCCCCCGTAGGCGACGCGTGACAATGATGTAAAACACTGTCGTACTCTACCTCCGGTACGCACCTGCGAAGAATACCATCCCTGCATTGCTTCAACAATATTGGGTCATCCCAAAAATAGTATCTCAATGAATGAAAGAATTTCTTCTTCTCTTGATATGACCAATCTTCCGGGATGATCCCGCAAGCCAGATAATTCACAATGTTCACAAATTATGGTTCTTTCGAATCAATTTTTAAAAGTTGCTCGTCGGGAAAGGTCTCGGTAATGGGTATGTGCAAACCCTGCTCATCCACCCTCTCTAACCTAGACAAGTGGTCAGCCACCACGTTTTCAATTCCCGACTTATCCTTAATTTCAATATCAAATTCTTGTAAGAGCAAAATCCACCTAATTAGTCTCGGCTTGGCATCCTTCTTCTCCATCAAATATTTTATTGCAGCGTGATCTGTCCACACAACCACCTTAGAACCCACTAAGTATTGCCGAAATTTCTCAAAAGCGAAAACAACAGCAAGCAATTCTTTTTCCGTGGTTGTGTAATTTAATTGAGCATCATTAAGTGTTTTTGAGGCGTAGAAAATCACCGCAGGCTTGTTATCTACCCTTTGCCCCAAAACAGCCCCCACAGCATAGTCAGACGCATCACACATCAACTCAAAAGGCTTAGTCCAATCCGGCGTTTGAACAACCGGAGCCGAAATCAGCTTTTCCTTTAAAACCTCAAAAGCGTGAAGACATTTCTCATTGAAATCAAAAACTGCGTCTTTTTCTAAAAGTTCCGATAATGGCTTGGCAATTTTGGAAAAATCCTTAATAAAGCGCCTATAAAATCCAGCGTGACCCAAAAAGCTTCTCACCCCTTTTACAGAGTTTGGTGGGGGTAGCTTAGAAATCACCTCAATTTTTACAGGGTCAACCTCTAGACCCTTGCTAGACACCTTGTGTCCTAGCACAATTCCTTCTGTCACCATCATGTGACATTTCTCCCAATTAAGGACCAGGTGCGTGTCCTCGCAACGCTGCAGAACCTTATCTAAATTGTAAAGGCATTCATCAAAAGATGCTCCATAGACTGAGAAGTCGTCCATGAAGACTTCAAGACACCGCTCCACCATGTCAGAGAATATGGCGAGCATGCAGCGTTGAAAATTCACCGGTGCATTGCATAACCCAAACGGCATACAGCGGTAGGCGAAAGTCCCATAAGGACATGTAAACGTAGACTTCTCTTGATCCAACGGATCAATAGAAATCGGATTGTACCCCAAATAACCATCCAAGAAACAAAAATGCGACCGACCGGCTAAGCGTTCTAAAATCTGATCAATGAATGGCAATGGAAAATGATCTTTCAAAGTTGCGGCGTTCAATCGGCGGTAATCAATGCACACACGCCACTCGGTTACCAGTCGGGTGGTGACAGGTTCATTTAAAAGATTGGTAGTGACAGTGATTCCCCCCTTTTTAGGGACTACCTGTGTGGGGCTCACCCACGTCGAATCAGAGATTGCATAAATAATTCCTGCAGCAAGCAACTTGATGACTTCCTTTTTGACCACCTCCATCATGCTTGGATTTAGACGTCTTTGAGGTTGTATGACTGACTTGGCGCCCTCCTCAAGCCGAATCTTGTGTTGACAGAGTGTAGGGGATATCCCCTTGATGTCCGCCACTGACCACCCAAAGGCTCCACGGTGGTTCTTGAGCACTATCAATAGCTGCTCCTCCTCCTCCGCACTCAAATATGCAGAAACAATCACTGGCAATTTGTCCTCCTCGGCTAGAAAGACGTACTTCAGGTGCGGGGGCAGTGGCTTCAATTCCAGCTCAGGTGGGCATATAAGAGATGATTGTAGCGGTGGGGGCAATGTACCCAAATCTTCATAGTGCCTTGTGTAGAAGCATGGAAGCATTTGAAGCATTTTGGCGCACTCCTTAAGTGAAGTGCCCCGCATCCAGTCATAAGTGACATTAAGCAAACACACTTCTAGAGGCAGTTCCGGATATGCTTCACAGACAGAAGTAATTATCACATCATCCTCCCACGAAGGTGGGGTGTCCTCATCCTCATCATTTGGAAACCCGACTGCTTTGCATAAAGAGACAACTTTTGTTTGCTCCATAAGATCTACCGCCAAGGTCCCATTGTCTATCTTGCTCATCACATGAGCCATATCCAGAAATGGCTTTCCGAGACAAAGTGATATATTGCTTTCCACATGCTTCACCATGTTGCACTGTGCCTTTGCTTTAGTAGATGTATTTGTATTCGGCATGACCATCTCAAAGCGATCATCGACAATGCCTAAGGTCAAACGGCCTCTTCCCATCTCCAATATCATATCAGCTGTGGCTTGGAATGGGCGACCTAGAAGTAGCTCATTACCGTGTTCATCCTGCATTTCCATCACAACAAAATCAGCGGGAAAAACAAAGCGGTCTACCTTGACCAACACGTCCTCACAAATTCCATATGGTTTCACCACAGAGTTATCGGCCAACTGGATAGTCATGTTGCTGGGCCTTGACTCTTTCAACCCAAGTTTCTTAAATGTAGAAAGGGGAATCAGATTGATGCTTGCCCCAGAATCACAAAGCGCTTCGCCGAATTTGAACTTCTCGATAAAACATGAGATATTAAAACACCCGGGATCCTGTCGCTTTGGCGGCAAAGTGCCCATAATAAAAGCACTCACTTGCTCCTTCAATACCACGACCTCAGTGTCGGGTATCTTCCTCTTCTTAGTGATTACATCTTTAAGAAACTTTCCATAAGACGGAATTTGTTCAATGGCCTCTAGCAAGGGAATATTTACGGATAATTTCCTGAAGCTGTCCAGAAATTTCTTAAACTGTGCATCCACCTTTCTCGCCTTCGCGCTGTTTGGATATGGAACCGGTACACTATGTGCCCTTTGATGGGGTGGCACATAAGGAGTTAATTTCTGCGGTTCATCCTCATTGACTTGTCTTTCCTTACCCGCTTCAGTTGTGTCATCAATCTGCTCTATGACCGGTGTGGGCTGCCCTTTAGCGGTTGTCTCTTCAACTGTGTCCTTCGGTGCGCTAGTGTCATCCTCCCTTGGATTAAGCACCTTTTTTCCGCTTCTCAACAAAATAGCCTTGGCCTGTTGGTTTCCCCCAGGAACATTAGTGTTCCCCGGAAAACCCGGATGTGCCGGCTTCTTCAAGCTAGCAATCTCCGCTGCCATCTGTGCCATTGAAGTCTCTATAGTCCGCATTTGAGCCCCGTGGCTCTGCAATGTCTGCCCAAACTGGTTCATGAATTCACCTTGTTGCTTTATTTGTTGCCCAAAAGTGTTCATCAATTCTTGATTTTGCTTTATGACTTGATTGAGCAACTCTGTGCTCTTATCCTCTACGGCTGGTGCAGGCTTGGCGTCTGGATCTTGCAGGAAATTGTTTGGGTCCTTCCATGAAAATTTCTTGTCCTTCCGCCATGAGTAGTCATTGTTCCTGTACCCCTGTTGCTGCCTGATGTACTTGACCTGAGCCTCATCCTCGGACTCATTGTCTTCTTTGTGTAGTAGCTTCTTCGTGAGAAGATCCATCTTCTCATTCAGCTCTCTAATTGCCTTCGATTCGGTGGCAACTCTTGCTTGCTCAACTGTGCCTCTATCTCTCTCTCCCCAAGATTGTTTGCGTGCCATATTTTTCAATATTTCCCAGCATCTTGTATCGGTGTTGTTTAGAAAGAAACTAGACCCTGCCGAATCCAAGTTGCTTCTATCATGCTCAGAGAGAGCAAAATAGAAGATCTTCACCTGAGTCTCCTTGTCCAAACCATGGTGTGGACATCTCCTCAACATGACTTGGAATCGCTCCCAAGTCTCAGAATAAGTTTCACCCGCTTGTTGGGTGAAATTGTGGATCTTCCAGATCATGTCATTGGTTTTCTCAGGAGGGAAGAACCTCCCAAAGAATACCTCCACCATATGATCCCATGAGTCAACAAAGTCGTCATCCAGGTTGTGGAGCCACTCCCTTGCTACTCCCGCCAAAGAACTCGGGAATAATTTGAGATAGAGCACGTCCTGTGGGAAGCGATCGATCTTCACCATATCACAATTCTCAACGAACTGACTGATGTGAGCGACCGGATCTTCATTCTTCAACCCATGAAATGCATTGGATTTGACCAAATTTATCAATGCTGGATCTATCTTATAGGTTGGAATCTTGAGCCCCTGTTTCTTGATAGGCACCTTCGACGCCGAAGAAGACGACGCCTTGATCTTTTCCCATATCGTTTGCGGTTCGGCCATTTCTTCTTCTTCTTGTTCTTGCCCAAATTCAGAATTTATATCGCTAATGTGTTCCTCTTCTTGCTCCTGCCTGAAGTATTCTCTGTCTCCTGATCCCCCAAAAGGCACCTGAGGTGAACGCTCCTCGTAGTATTTACTACATGTGTACACCATGCAAACACCTGAAAATTTTGAAAATCGGGTTCAGTACAATGATTTGACAGAGTCAACACAATTATAGAGAAATAAAGGAATTTTTTGAAATTGTTTTAAAGTAAATAAAAAAAATGTGGCCTAGAATGGCCGCTCTTAGCACTCAAAGTGCCAATAATTCGCCGTATCCCCGACAACGGCGCCAAAAACTTGACGTGTATTTTACTACGCGCTTAAACGCAAGTATACGCGTCGAGTAATATAGGCCTTGTGAGGCCCGAGTCGAACTCAGGGATACGTGAATTATTGGAGACTTTTACTAACTAATCGCAATCAGCTAGACCGATTAATTGAGTAGGGTTTTGTTGTTCAAATTTAAAAGAAAATAAAAATCAAACAAAGAAAGCAATCGATTAAGGTTTAGTTTAATCAATTTAAGAGAATATCTTTAGGATGGCGGTTTCACCGCGGGTCAACATTGTATTGGATTTCATATAATTCCTCACACTTCTCTCTCTATCCGGGTAGTGGCCTGAATTGAGGATTACCCACTGTCGTGGTGTAACCCACTACTTAGGTTTAGGTTGATTCCACCGTCGTAGTAATCATTCCCCTAAACTAAGCGCATTAAGATTGGTCTCTCAGTTCCCACCACTAATCTTACAACTCCTTAGTCAAGGGTTTTATTAATTAGTGCAGAATTCGTCTCTTTTCAACCGTTAATCCTTCTGTCGAAGTGATTAAGGGCATTAATTCATTATTATGGTGATCAAGCATAACAATAGCAATAGAGAAAACGAATTTGTACCACGGATATGAGAGAAAAATATAAATTATCACTATAAAACCATCATACAATGTGTCACCGGGCTACTCCCGGTCCTAAAGACAAAGGGGATTAGCCCCGCATGTTCAGCTTACACGAGTACATGACAGAAATTAGGGAATTCATAAGAAAAACGTGAAATAGATGGGAAAACCCCTGAACGGAGAAGAACCGGTAGATCCTTGGCGTAGAACACGAACTTCTCCGCCTCTCGGTGGTGAAAATCGTCTCCGACAGCATCCGAATCACCCGGGATGAGCTTCTCGGCCTCCGTTCTCCTTTCTCTCCTCCTCGGCACTCGTGCAACGTCCAAAACGAGATAGATCCCTCTCAGGGCGGCCGTCATTAGGTATAAGTCCCTAATTAGGTCGTCAATTAATGACAGCCGTCCGATCACGATCAAAACGAATCCAACATGTGTCTGTCGGCGTCGATACCATCGACACGGGTCGATGGTATCGACCCGGCAGATTAGCGGCCGCTTTCATTCTTTTATTCAGAGCACCTGATGCGATGTCGATGCCATCGACATGTGAGTCGATGGTATCGACTCCTGTAGCGTCGGTTTTGTCTTTTAGCGACGCTGTAGCTCTCCTCCTGTCGATGCCATCGACTTGGGTCGATGGTATCGACTTTATCATTGCCAGCAACCTGTAGACATCTCGATGCCATCGACATAGGTGTCGATGGTATCGACTCTGTATTGCTCTTCACGACTGACAACCTGTGGCTTGGTCGATGGTATCGACATCCGTCGATGGTATCGACGGATGCAGATACTTGTTTTTCTTGAAATTGTGAAACAAGACCAAATAAATCCACACGATATATGATAAAAAGATCAATAATGCTTGATTTACTGAAATAAAGGGGATTTGATATAAAATGATAGCAGAGACCAAATAAAGTGAATTATGCGATATTATCCATGAAAATGAGTAATTAAGGCACAAAACACATATAAAATCGGTCTATAAATGCGACTCAAAATCATCGCATCAAAACCCTAGTTGAGGGTGATTCCATGAGAAACCCTAGTTGAGGGTGATTCCAAGTGAAACCCTAATTGGGAATGCATCCCTAATTATTGAATCGTTTACTATTATCTGTTGAACTAACCATGCAGGTTGTTATGAGATGATGGTCACACCCAGGTATGGAATACCATGTTATATTAATTGAAAGCATGTTTTAAGCTTTATGAATAGTGAACCATCTTGATGCACTGCTAAGTGACATCTATTGTGAACTATGGGCTGTAAGAGCCATAGACACTATCAAGGTCATGCTTGACAGATGACCTGTGATGAGATAACTGAGAACTGGTGATTGTGATAAGTTAGGCCTGCTACATTTTAGTATTCTCATATATAGCTGTGATGCTAATGTTTGTATGATGTTATGAATACTGAATGTACCTAACTAATCAAGTGAAATGTAGAGCCCTGATCATAGATCCATCATTGTCAGAGTCTAAATGATGGTGAAACATGTTTTCCTAAGGGAACTCCTGGATCATATACTATTGAGTATATGGGGTACATGGATGTGTAGAACCTTACATCCTAGTGTAGGTATTTGATGTAGATTCTTGTAGTCCATCATACCTTCACTATATGAGAAAGGGTGAGTGGATGATGTAGATTCTAGTAGTCCATCAGACCCCACCACATAGTCCAAAAGGTGAGATGTAATACTACACTCCCTTAAAGACAAAAACACTGCATCGATAAAATATAAACAAGAAATCTTCCGATGACGAAGAGAGTACAGAACGCCACTGTAACTCTAAAATAGCGAAGGTCCAGTTTACCCTGGAGAGCTATAGCAAAAGATATCCCACCAGATATCTAACATTCAATCCTCTAACTGACTGAGGAAGATGAGGTCATAAGAATCCAGCTCTTTTAATGACCTATGTATGATACTGATGTGACTTCTTAGCGATCAGTTGGAGTATGAGTGGTAAGCCTCATCTCCACAGGGCATAACAATAATGTTTGAAAAACATAATCAACATCGTAGTATATCTGTTAGGGTTATCTACGAGTTATTTGATTGATGTTACCTTGAATAGCATGGAGGTTGTCATATTTTAATACTGATTGAACTCTTCTTATCATTAAACTGCTAGTGAATATCTTGAAGGCTTTTATTGCTTTAGTTATTCCCTGCTTTGCTTATAAAGCTTCTAGTGGAGAGTTATAACTCTCGCTGGGGAAATTATGTATAATTGTCTCACCCCGTAGACTTCTACTTTTTAGGTGGTCGTCGAAGACGGAGGAACAAGAACTCAGGTGACCAATCCCAGCAACAGCAGCATCAGGAGCAGTAAATATCTCAGGTGGAGATCTAGTCTGCTTCATGGTGTAGTTAGAGTCAAGTCTTATATGTCCTCTGTACTCTCAGGTCCTGGAGTGTTTTGTGTATGAACTCTTGAGAAGTTTTGTATCATGTTGTATATAATTACTCAAGAAGTAATTGTCAGTGATGTAAACAGTTAAATCCTTTTTCTATGGAAAAGGTTTGTGGTTTCAGGCTCTTGTCTCAAAAGGTTTTAATTTCCCATGATTTTTGTCTTCCGCTGTTTACCGATTGCTTCCGCACATGATTAAATCGGGATTAATTCGTGGTTTGGAGATCGGAGCCCACAATTAAGTGGTATCAGAGCTCTAGGTTCACCGAGTCTACAGAGGCATAGGACTTAGGAAGTCGAGTCTACCTTTAGTATTCCTTCTTTATCTAATATAATCTTCTACTCCTCAGGAGAAGAAGATATTTAAGATGTCAGAGCCACATGATGAGTATGTGGGAGAAAGTAGTGCCAGTGCACCTCAAGGCGGTGCAGGAGTACCAGAGGTGGAACAGCCTGTACCAGAACAGCCTAGAGAGCCACCCCAGTTTGACCCAGCTAATATGGGTAACCCAGCAGTCCAGACAATGTTTGCGCAGTTTATGACTGCCATGACACATATAACCGACAGGTTGCCTATGCCTGCACCTAGGGCACCTGTCCAGCCTGAGGGGCAAGGTATCGACAAGACGTTCGAGCGACTACGTCATGTCGGAGCTACCGAGTACCATGGGACTGCTGACCCCGCAGATGCTGATCTGTGGTTGACAGAACTGGAGAAGGCTTTCAGGATCCTCAACATCCCTGAAGCTGAGAAGGTTAGACATGCTGTCTATCTCCTCAAAGGAAGTGCTGGTCACTGGTGGAACATGGAAGAGCAGAAGAGACCTGGAATAGAGATCTCGTGGGAAGATTTTCGGCGGGAATTTGTCCAAAGATATTTCCCAAAGACCTTCCTAGACGAGAAGATCTCTCAGTTTGAGAGACTGAGATAGGGTATGATGAACATTAGCGAGTATGAAGCTAAGTTCATGGAGCTGTTGCGGTTTTGTCCGCACATGGCTGCCACAGAGGAAGAGAGAATCAGGAGGTTCGAGAAGGGGTTGAATGCTGACATGTCTACTCCAGTGTCTGCCTTAGAGAACCGAGAGAGATTCTCTACCTTCGTTGAGTCAGTCCGAAGGATAGAGAGATCTGTGGTTGAGAAGAGGCAAACACAGAAGAGGTTATCCCAGTTATATGTTCAAGAGATAGTGCGTTTGCACGGAGTTCCTATCACCATAATTTCTGACAGAGGTCCCCAGTTTACAAGTCGCTTTTGGGAACAGTTACACAGAGCCCTAGGCACCAAGCTAAGGTTTAGTACAACCTTTCATCCCCAGACTGATGGAAAGTCAGAAAGGACTATACAGACCTTAGAGGATCTGTTGAGAGCATGTGTTCTCCAGTTTACCGGGAGTTGGGATCTACATCTAAGCTTAATAGAGTTTGCCTATAACAATAGCTATCAACATAGCATTGATATGGCACCATATGAAGCCTTATATGGTAGACGTTGTAGATCACCCTTGTGTTGGTATGAAACTGGTGAGCACCAGTTGTTGGGTCCTGATCTTGTGCAACAAACTACTGAAAAGATTAAAGTTATACAACAACATCTTAAGACTGCACAAGATAGGCAGAAGTCGTATGCTGATAAACGTCGTAGACCCCTAGAATTCCAGGTTGGAGACAGAGTGTATCTCAAGGTCTCACCTTGGAAAGGAGTCCTTTGTTTTGGGAAGAAAGGGAAGTTAGCTCCTAGATTTATGGGACCTTATCCAATTGTTGAAAGAGTTGGAAAGGTGGCCTATAAACTAGAGTTACCTCAGGAGTTGCAGAAGTTGCACCCTGTGTTTCACATTTCCATGCTGAGGAAATGTCACCCAGACACCGAGTCAGTTCTACAACCTATGGAGGTAGAACTGAATGAAGATATAACATATGAGGAGGGACCAGTTTCAATCCTCGATAACAGAACTAAAAAGTTAAAGAAGAAGGATATAAGCCTTGTAAAAGTCCTCTGGAACCATCGTGGTGTTGAAGAAGCCACTTGGGAGCTAGAAGACGAAATGAGAAGAAAATATCCTGCTCTTTTCTTATAATATGCTTTATCGATTTCAGGGATGAAATCCTTTTGAAGGGGTAAAGAATTTGTAACACCCCTTACCTGGGTTATGACCTAAACCTGCAAGTTTTGCCTAAATATGTAATTAATATACTTTTGAACACTCCCTGACATGTAATTAAGTCCCTCAGGGATATTTACTTTCATATTTTGCTCCTTTTTGTATAAAGTTGTAGCATTGTGTTGTATGCAGGGACCTATGTACAATTACCCAGTTTAAGGGTTGAACTTGCAAAATTCACAAGATGAGATGTATCTCTAATGTTGAAACATCATGAGGATGCCTATGATGAAGTTTGAGGGATTTCCCAAGCTTGAGCACCAAGGTGCAGCTGTGGAAGCAATCCCCATGCTTAGAAACCCTAATTTGGGGTAAAGTGCAATTTACCCAAATTGAGGAGTCCAACTTATAATTCTTAATATCTAGAACATCTTTTATGAATCTTGTCATCATTTAGAGTATAAATTATGAAAAAGACACATTAATGAATAATCTGTTAAAAAGAATGATCTTTGTGGTGAAAGTCACCCATTTTGGGTATGGAGACTTTTCAACTATGTACCCTAGTTGGAGGTTGGCTTCCTTTACCCTTAGATCTTAAGTTTTCATGAGATTTGCATAAGATTAGATGGTCTTGGACGTGCCCTTGAGCAAGGAGGGACCTAGATGTGAATTTTGATCTTGAGAGGTCTTTGTAGTGGAAATTGGGCTAAAAGTATAAAAGCCCTTTCTTTGCAAATGAACAAACGATCCTTCCACTGTTTCATTCACTTCTCTTCTTTCTCAAACAAATGAGACTCTGCTCTGGAGATAAGAGAGGTGATCAGGTTGCTCTAGGTAAGGAAACCCCATCCCTAGCTCGAATTCATGGAGGAATTCACTTTCTAAGGTTGGTTTTGTGGTTAGCTTACTTAGTCTTCTTGTTCTAGCCGGCCAAAGCAACGTTTCCTTGGAGTTTTCACCCCTGACCAAGTTGTGGAAGCTCAAGGATGCCATTAAAAGCTTGGAGCTTGAAGGCTTGGAGCTCTAAGATCAACCTTTAGGCGGGTTTTATAACTCTAAACTCATGCTTTATATGTATGCTTGATTCTTGCAATTTACTTGGTAAATTCACCTTCTACCACCCTTCTTCCTTGCACGTTTGCAAGCAATTTAGTGGAGAAACCGACCTTGCTAGAGGTTGAAGATGAGGGGCGTGATTCCCTATGTTGCTTTTTCAAATGACCTTGGACCCTTTTGGTCCAAACGGTTGCAAACCGTTTGGGTTCAAACGGTTTTCAAACCGTTTGCTCTCAAACGGTCTTGCAAGACCGTTTGGATTGAAACGGTCTCAAGACCATTTGAAAGAGTTGACCAAGGGACGAACGTTTGAGGGTCTGTCCCTAATATATTGAATTTCATCTCTACAAAGAATCAAAGTCTAATTCTTAACCAATTGGGAGTTGAAGGCACTTCAACATGGAACCCTAATCGGGTGAAAAAGTGCTGATTTAACATATAGATCTTGTTGAGTTTTGGGTTGAAGGACCCAAACGGTCTCAAGACCGTTTGGGAATTCCTCCAAACGGTCCTAAGACCGTTTGGGCACAACTCAAGACCGTTTGAAGGTCTAGGGTTGAGTTAATCTAATGGTTTGAGGGTCCAATTGTAGGAAATTGATGAATTGATGGAAAATTGCTGATTTTGACCTAATTGGACTTCAACCTTAGTCAAAACGTTTTGGATCTTGGTCAAAATTTGGGCAAACGGTCTCAAGACCGATTGTATGATGTCCAAACGACCTCAAGACCGTTTGGGCCAAGTTTGAGCCCAATTGAAGGTCAATTGATAGGTTCAACCTTGAATTTATTCACATTGTTGAACATTGATGACCAATCAATTTGAAACCCTAATTGAGAACGATTGAACCCTAATTGGCTTGCAATTGAGGGTCAATTGGATGTCTAAGTGGCTAAGGCTAACCCTAATTGACTCAATTTATAAGTAGTTAGCATAGCTTTAGCCAATTGAGGGCTTCAACACACATATCCATGTACATTGGTGACCATTGAACCCCTTTGGAGGTCCAAACGGTTTGAGCCCATTTGGACCAAACGGTCTCAAGACCGTTTGGGCTCAAACGACCTCAAGACCGTTTGGGCTCAAACGACCTCAAGGTCGTTTGGACCAAACGACCTCAAACCGATTGAAGCTCCAAACAGTTTGGAAGTCAACCCTTCCAAACGGTCTTCACCTCCAAACGGTCTCAAGACCGTTTGGATCCAAACGGTCTCAAGACCGTTTGGGGTCAAACGGTCTCAAGACCTTATGGGTGGTTGAAACCGTTTGAAGGTTGAAACCGTTTGGAGATTGGTGATGGTTTGTACTTAACCATTTGATGATGTAATTAGTTTAATGGTGATCCAATCTAAACCCTAATGGTAACTTAGGTCATTATGGGACTATGTGATTAGTGAGTTAACCCATGATGGTGATCATGTGGCAAATTACCAAATACCCTTGAGGGGTCTAAAGGGTTAAAACCTTGTTCTAATCAAACCCTAATCACATGATGTTGATGTTTTGGCTTATGTTAGTCAATGAAGACTTATCTCAACCTGATCTAGAGTGGTGTTGCCACCATCTACTAGTAAGAGGAGAGAGAAAGTATTTCTAGAGAGAGAAAGTATCCTAGAGAGAGAAAGTACCCTTTTTTAAGGAGGAAACTCAAGTAAGATACTTCAATTACACATGAATGTGCATGACTAGGGAATGACCCACCTATGTGAGGTCATGGAAACCCTAATTATGATATCTAATAGATCTTAATCTCAATTAAGAGTCTTAATAATGATGTTTCTCTTTCATGATGGTGTAATGAGTACAATTCACCATGGAGTGAATAGTAAACCCTAATTTTAGGGTGAAGACATGAAAGATGAATAGTAAACCCTAATTGACAGAGTTATTGAATTAAACCCTGGTTGAGGGTAATTCCATGAGAAACCCTAGTTGAGGGTGATTCCATGAGAAACCCTAGTTGAGGGTGATTCCAAGTGAAACCCTAATTGGGAATGCATCCCTAATTATTGAATCGTTTACTATTATCTATTGAACTAACCATGCAGGTTGTTATGAGATGATGGTCACACCCAGGTATGGAATACCATGTTATATTCATTGAAAGCATGTTTTAAGCTTTATGAATAGTGAACCATCTTGATGCACTGCTAAGTGACATCTATTGTGAACTATGGGCTGTAAGAGCCATAGACAGTATCAAGGTCATGCTTGACAGATGACCTGTGATGAGATAACTGAGAACTGGTGATTGTGATAAGTTAGGCCTACTACATTTTAGTATTCTCATATATAGCTGTGATGCTAATGTTTGTATGATGTTATGAATACTGAATGTACCTAACTAATCAAGTGAAATGTAGAGCCCTGATCATAGATCCATCATTGTCAGAGTCTAAATGATGGTGAAATAGGTTTTCCTAAGGGAACTCCTGGATCATATACTATTGAGTATATGGGGTACATGGATGTGTAGAACCTTACATCCTAGTGTAGGTATTTGATGTAGATTCTTGTAGTCCGTCATACCTTCACTATATGAGAAAGGGTGAGTGGATGATGTAGATTCTAGTAGTCCATCAGACCCCACCACATAGTCCAAAAGGTGAGATGTAATACTACACTCCCTTAAAGACACAAACACCGCATCGATAAAAGATAAACAAGAAATCTTCCGATGACGAAGAGAGTACAGAACGCCACTGTAACTCTAAAATAGCGAAGGTCCAGTTTACCCTGGAGAGCTATAGCAAAAGATATCCCGCCAGATATCTAACATTCAATCCTCTAACTGACTGAGGAAGATGAGATCATAAGAATCCAACTCTTCTAATGACCTATGTATGATACTGATGTGACTTCTTAGCGATCAGTTGGAGTATGAGTGGTAAGCCTCATCTCCACAGGGCATAACAATAATGTTTGAAAAACATAATCAACAGCGTAGTATATCTGTTAGGGTTATCTACGAGTTATTTGATTGATGTTACCTTGAATAGCATGGAGGTTCTCATATTTTAATACTGATTGAACTCTGCTTATCATTAAACTGCTAGTGAATATCTTGAAGGCTTTTATTGCTTTAGTTATTCCCTGCTTTGCTTATAAAGCTTCTAGTGGAGAGTTATAACTCTCGCTGGGGCAATTATGTATAATTGTCTCACCCCGTAGACTTCTACTTTTTAGGTGGTCGTCGAAGATGGAGGAACAAGAACTCAGGTGACCATTCCCAACAACAACAACATCAGGAGCAGTAAATATCTCAGGTGGAGATCTAGTCTGCTTCATGGTGTAGTTAGAGTCAAGTCTTATATGTCCTCTGTACTCTCAGGTCCTGGAGTGTTTTGTGTATGAACTCTTGAGAAGTTTTGTATCATGTTGTATATAATTACTCAAGAAGTAATTGTCAGTGATGTAAACAGTTAAATCCTTTTTCTATGGAAAAGGTTTGTGGTTTCAGGCTCTTGTCTCGAAAGGTTTTAATTTCCCATGATTTTTGTCTTCCGCTGTTTACCGATTGCTTCCGCACATGATTAAATCGGGATTAATTCGTGGTTTGGAGATCGGAGCCCACAATGTATATGCTTAGCTCCTAACATTTTACTTATGCATGTACCTAGCAAGAAGACAACCTACTAAACCATGCTAAGTTCCTTGGTATGTCATTCTTGTTCCTTATTCCTTGAAGTTGGCCAATCTCATACATATGTCACCAACACGTGTGAGGGGTTCAACAAACATATAACTCATTTCCAATGGGGTTTCCCTTTTCTCTAAAACGTGGGGGTACCATGCTCAATTTCTATGGACTCATACGGCCTTGTGAGCATTATGTTCACTGGGTACTACTACTTCCCCTCTTAGGTCCATGAACCCCAGGTTCACCTCCTATGCATCAACTGTTTAACTACATGCTCAGTTGTTCAACCACGAACCAAACATGTACACAATATGGCATATACTTCCTACCATTCTTCCATGTGAACGACACCCTAGGGTCCCATACAAGGACAACCAACTGGGTGTGAGACCTCACAACTTGTTACTATACCCCTTTAGGTTCTATGGAACTCTCCTCCCTACACCTAAAAGGTAGGTTCTCACATCATCCATACATGTGTTCAGGAAGCCTCTTTCTCTATTTTAGGGTTGGATTCCTATAAAGGCATCTAGGGTACTATGAGCCTCCAAGAATCGTGCATGAGACAACCACATATATCTAATCAGGGTCGTCCATTCTAGGTCATATCATACCCAACTTCTCGTGTTTCCTCATGTCTTAGAGTCAAGGTCTCCAACCTTTCTCATTGGGTCTCTCTCTCTCTAGAGCTAACCCTACAACTATCTTACTGTAAGCTCCGATCTCCAAACCATGAAATAATCTCGATTTAATCATGTGCGGAAGTAATCGGTATACACCGGAAGTCAAAATTCATGGGAAATTAAAACTTTTTGAGATTAGAGCTTGAAACCACAAACCTCTTTTATAGAAAAAGGATTTAACTATTTACAACACTTGCCAAAATCACTTCTTGAGTAATTTATATACAACACAACATTCTCAAGAGTTCATATTCCAAAACACTCCAGGACCTGAGAGTATAGAGGACACATAGGACTGACATCTAATTACACCATAAGGTAGACTGGATCTCCACCTGAGATCAACTACTCCTGGTGCTGTTGCTGGGACTGGTCACCTTGAGACCGATTCCTCCGTCTTCGGCGACCACCTAAAAAGTTGAATTCTGCGGAGTGAGACAATCATACATAATTGCCCCAGCGAGAGTTATAACTCTCCACTAGGCTTTATAAGCAAGACAGGGAATAACTAAAGCATTAAGAGCCTTCAAGATATTCACTAGCAGTTCTATGATAAGCATAGTTCAATCAATATTAACAATATGAGAACCTCCATGCTATTCAAGGTAACATCAATCAAATATCTCGTAGATAACTTTAACAGATATACTACGCTGTTGATTATGTTTTTCAAACATTTTTGTTATGCCCTGTGGAGATGAGGTATACCACTCATACTCCAACCGACCACTGTTAAGTCGCATCGGTATCATACATAGGTCATTAAAAGAGCCGGATTCTTAAGACCTCATCTCCCTCAGTCAGTTAGAGGATTGATTGTTAGACATCTGGCGGGATGTCTTTTGTAATAGCTCTCCAGGGTATGCTGGACCTTCGCTATTCTTAGAGTTACAGTGGCGTTCTGTACTCTCTTCTTCATCAGGAGATTTCATGTTTACCTACAACTGATGCGGTATTTGTGTCCTTAAGGGAGGATACTGATATCACTCACCTTTTTGGACTATAAGGGGGGGTCTGATGGACTATAAGAATCTACATCATCCTCTCACCCTTTTCTCTTATAGTGAAGGTATGACGGACTACATGAATCTACATCTAATACCTCCACTAGGATGTAAGGTTCTACACATCCATGTACCCCATATACTCAAAAGTATATGCTCCAGGAGTTCCCTTAGGAAAACCTGTTTCACCATCATTTAGACAACTGACAATGATGGATCTATGATCAGGGCTCTACATTTCACTTGATTAGTTAGGTACATTTAGTATTCTTTAACATCATTCATTGTTCTTCAAACAATAACTTTAGCATCACAGCTATATATGAGAATACCAACATGTAGCAGACCTAACTTATCACAATCACCTGTTTATCTCATCTCAAGTCATCTGTCAAGCATGACCTTGAGAATGTTTATGGTTCTTATAGCCCATAAATCACAAAAGATGTCACATAGCAGTGCATCAAGATGGTTCACTATTCATAAATCTTAAGACATGCTTTCAATGAATATCACATGGTATTCCATACCTGGGTGTAACCATCATCTCATAATAACCTGCATGGTTAAATCAACAGATAATAGTAAATAATTCAGTAAATAGGGATGCATTCCCAATTAGGGTTTCACTTGGATTCACCCTCAACTAGGGTTCCACATGGGATCACCCCCAACTAGGGTTCCACATGGGATCACCCTCAACTAGGGTTCCACTTGGGATCACCCTCAACTAGGGATTCCTCATGGGATCACCCTCAACTAGGGTTCCACATGGGATCACCCTCAACTAGGGTTCCTCATGGGATCACCCTAAACTAGGGTTCCTAATGGGATCACCCCCAACTAGGGTTCCACATGGGATCACCCTCAACTAGGGTTCCACATGGGATCACCCCCAACTAGGGTTCCACATGGGATCACCCTCAACTAGGGTTCCACTTGGGATCACCCTCAACTAGGGTTCCTCATGGGATCACCCTCAACTAGGGTTCCACATGGGATCACCCTCAACTAGGGTTCCTCATGGGATCACCCTCAACTAGGGTTCCACATGGGATCACCCTCAACTAGGGTTCCACTTGGGATCACCCTCAACTAGGGTTCCTCATGGGTTCACCCTCAACTAGGGTTCCACATGGGATCACCCTCAACTAGGGTTTCACTCAATAACCCTATCGATTAGGGTTTTCTATTCACTCCATGGTGAATTGTATTCATTACATATTCATGTAAGAGAAACATCATCATTAAGATTCTTAATTAAGATTAAGATCCATTAGATATCATAGTTAGGGTTTCCATGACCTCACATAGGTGGGTCATTCCCTAATCATGTACATTCATCTGTATATGAAGTATCTTACTAGAGCTTCCTCCTTAAAAGGTTACTTTCTCTCTCTAGGATACTTTCTCTCTCTAGAAATACTTTCTCACTCCTCTCACTAGTAGATGGTGGCAACACCACTCTAGTTCAGGTTGAGATAAGTCTCCATTGACTAACATGAGCCAAAACATCAACATCATGTGATTAGGGTTTGATTAGAACAAGGTTTTAGCCCTTTAGACCCTTCGAGAGTATTTTGGTAATTTGCCACATGATCACCATCATGGGTTAACTCACTAATCACATAGTCCCTTAATGACGTAGGTTACCATTAGGGTTTAGATTGAATCATCATTGAGCCATTTACACCATCAAATGGTTAAGTACAAACCATCACCAATCTCCAAATGGTTTTCAACCTTCAAACGATCTCAACCATCCAAACAGTCTTGAGACCGTTTGGAGGTGAAGACCGTTTGGAAGGGTTGAATTCCAAACCGTTTGGAGGTTTAATCGATTTGAGGTCGTTTGGACCAATCGACCTTGAGGTCGTTTGAGCCCAAACGGTCTTGAGGTCGTTTGAGCCCAAACGGTCTTAAGACCGTTTGGCCCCAAACGATCATGAGTCCGTTTGGTCTCAAACGGTCTTGAGACCGTTTGGGTCCAAACAGTCTTGAGACCGTATGGCCCAAATGGGCTCAAACCGTTTGGACCTCCAAAGGGGTTCAATGGTCACCAATGTATATGGATATGTGTGTTGAAGCCCTCAATTGGATAAATCTATGCTAACCACTTATAAATTGAGTCAATTAGGGTTAGCCTTAGCCACTTAGAAATCCAATTGACCCTCAATAGCAAACCAATTAGGGTTCAATCGTTCTCAATTAGGGTTTCAAATTGTTTGATCATCAATGTTCAACAAGGTGAATCAATTCAAGGTTGAACCTATCAATTGACCTCCAATTGGGATCAAACTTGGCCCAAACGGTCTTAAGGTCGTTTGGACATCATCCAAACGGTCTTGAGACCGTTTTCCCAAAGTTTGACCAAGATCCAAACCGTTTTGACTAAGGTTGAAATCTAATTAGGTCAAAATCAGCAATTTTCAACAATGCATCAATTTCCTACAATTGGACCCTCAAACCATTAGATTAACTCAACCCTAGACCTTCAAACGGTCTTGGGTTGTGCCAAAACGGTCTTAGGACCGTTTGGAGGAATCCCCAAATGGTCTTGAGACCATTTGGATCCTTCAACCCAAGACTCAACAAGATCTATATGTTAAATCAGCACTTTTTCACCCGATTAGGGTTCCATGTTGAAGTGCCTTCAACTTCCAATTAGTTAAGAATTAGACTTTGATTCTTTGCAGAGATGAAATTCAACATGTTAGGAACAGACCCTCAAACGGTCATCCCTTGGTCAACTCCCTCAAACGGTCTTGAGACCGTTTCAATCCAAACGGTCTTGCAAGACCGTTTGAGGGCAAACAGTTTGAAACCGTTTGGACCCAAACGGTTTGCAACCGTTTGGACCAAAAGGGTCCAAGGTCGTTTGGAAAAGGTACATGGGGAATCACGCCCCTCATCTTCAACCTCTTGCAAGGTCGGTTTCTCCACTGGTTTGCTTGCAAACGTGCAAGAAAGAAGGAAGGTAGAAGGAGATTTTACCAAGCAAAATGCAAGAATTGAGCATACATATAAAGCACAAGTTTAGAGTTATAAAACCCGCCTAAAGCTTGCTCCTTGAGCTCCAAGCTTTCGAGGTCCAAGCTTTTAATGGTGTCCAAGAGGCTCTACAGGTCGGCTAAGGTGACTCCTCCAAGGAAGATTGAAGAAAGATGGCTAGAAAGATAGAATTAAATAAGCTAGCCATGAATTTGCCCTTGAATCCGAGTTCAAACCATAGAATTTGGGCAAGAAGAGGAATCCAAACCTACCTTGCACCCTTGGCCGTTTCTACTGAGCTCCAGAGCAAGGTCCTTCTCGTTTGAGAAAGAAAGGAAGTAATGAAATAGGAGCAAGATCGTTTGCTCGGTTGCAAAGGAAAAAGCTTTTATAGCTTTAGCCTATTTTCAAGTACAAGGACCTCTCATAATCAAAATTCTCACCTAGGTCCCTACTTGCTCAAGGGCACGTCCAAGCCCATGTAATATTATGCAAATATCAAGAAAACTCAAGATCTAATGGTAAGAGAAGCCAACCTACAACTAGGGTACATCCATGAAAGGTTTCTATACCCAAATTAGGTGTTTTTCACCACAAAGATCATCTTTTCTTATCTGATCAATCTTTGATGTGTCCCTTTCATCATTTCTACTCTAAATGATGACAAGAGTCATAAAAGATGTTCTAGATATTAAGAATTACAAGTTGAACCCCTCAATTTGGGTAAATTGCACTTTACCCCAAATTAGGGTTTCTAAGCTTGGGGATTGCTCCCACAGCTGCACCTTGGTGCTCAAGCTTGAAAAATCCCTCAAACTTTACCATAACCATCCTCATGATGTTTCAACATCATAGATACATCTTATCTTGTGACTTTTGCAAGTTCAACCCTTAAACTGGGTAATTTGCACATAGGTCCCTGCATACAACACAATGCTACAACTTTATTCAAAAAGGAGCAAAATTGAAAATAAATGTTCCAGAGGAACTTAATTACATGCCAGGGAGTGTTCACAAGTATATAATTACATTTTTAGGCAAAACTTCTAGGGTTAGCTCATAACCCAGGTCAGGGGTGTTACAAATTATAAACCCCTAACAAGGATTTCGTCCCCAAAATCTCAGGAAGAAAAGGGGAAAGCAGATATTGTTTCAAGGGAACAATATGTTTATTTTAAGAACATAAACCCCTAACAAGGGATGTTCTTAAAATTCTATCCTTACTTAAGAACATAAACCCCTAACAAGGGTTGTTCTTATCATTCTTACTTTAATATTAATTACTTGTGTTATCAAAACTTTATATCTCTTGCAACTATTACTAATCATAGTTGACCTCTATTCTCATGATATTCTTTGAGTAATATCAGATTGACTACTTGATCAGAGTAATCAAAAGATATTATTTTAAAGTTTCCATATTTACCTTATCATCATTAATTGTATACCTGGCCAGGGTATATGATTACTGAAGTAAGAAAATATGTACTTATATTTTATCATGTTCCTTGAGATTGTCCTCCTTGTGATCCCTGATTTCCTTGTCTCGGAGGCTGTGTCACACTGACAGGCCTAGATCGGCAGTCCTTCATCAAATGTCCCACCTTACCACAGTTGTAGCAGCTTCTTTCCTGTGGTCTGTGTGGTCCGGTAGCGGACATTGATGCAGAACTCTGTGTCTCCCGAGGTGGTTGTCCATTTCCTCTACCTCTACAAGTAGACCACTGAGTCTGAGAACTAGATCTAGATGGTGGAGGGTTAGGTGCAGAGGATCTAGACTTCCTAAAGTCCATAGATGAAGAGCCTTGGAATTGTAGATATCTTTTCTGTGTTTGCCTCTTCTCAACCACATATCTCTCTATTCCAGGTCTCTTCTGCTCTTCCATGGTCCACCAGTGACCAACACTTCCTTTGAGAAGATAGACAGCATGTCTATCCTTCTCGACTTCAGGGATGTTGAGGATCCCGAGAGCCTTCTCCAGCTCTGTCAACCACAGATCAACATCTGCAGGGTCAAACTGGGGTGGCTCTCTAGGTTGTTCTGGTATAGAATGCTCCCTGTCTAGTACTCCTGCACCGCCTTGAGGTGCACTAGTACTACTTTCTACCACATACTCATCATGTGGCTCAGACATCTTAAGTATCTTCTTCTCCTGAGGAGTAGAAGATTCTATTAGATAAGGAAGGAATACTAAAGATAGACTCATCTTCCTAAGTCCTATGCCTCTGTAGATTCAGTGAACCTAGAGCTCTGATACCACTTAATTGTGGGCTCTGATCTCCAAACCATGAAATAATCTCGATTTAATCATGTGCGGAAGTAATCGGTAAACAACGGAAGTCAAAATTCACGGGAAATTAAAACTTTTTGGGATTAGAGCTTGAAACCACAAACCTCTTTTATAGAAAAAGGATTTAACTGTTTACAACACTTGCCAAAATCACTTCTTGAGTAATTTATATACAACACAAAATTCTCAAGAGTTCATATTCCAAAACACTCCAGGACCTGAGAGTACAGAGGACACATAGGACTGACATCTAATTACACCATAAGGTAGACTGGATCTCCACCTCAGATCAACTACTCCTGGTGCTGTTGCTGGGACTGGTCACCTTGAGACCGGTTCCTCCGTCTTCGGAGACCACCTAAAAAGTTGAATTCTGCGGAGTGAGACAATCATACATAGTTGCCCCAGCGAGAGTTATAACTCTCCACTAGGCTTTATAAGCAAGACAGGGAATAACTAAAGCATTAAGAGCCTTCAAGATATTCACTAGCAGTTCTATGATAAGCAGAGTTCAATCAATATTAACAATATGAGAACCTCCATGCTATTCAAGGTAACATCAATCAAATATCTCGTAGATAACTTTAACAGATATACTACGCTGTTGATTATGTTTTTCAAACATTATTGTTATGACTTGTGGAGATGACGTATACCTCTCATACTCCAACCGACCATTGTTAAGTCGCATCGGTATCATACATAGGTCATTAAAAGAGCCGGATTCTTAAGACCTCATCTCCCTCAGTCAGTTAGAGGATTGATTGTTAGACATCTGGCGGGATGTCTTTTGTAATAGCTCTCCAGGGTATGCTGGACCTTCGCTATTCTTAGAGTTACAGTGGCGTTCTGTACTCTCTTCTTCATCAGGAGATTTCATGTTTACCTACCACTGATGCAGTATTTGTGTCCTTAAGGGAGGATACTGATATCACTCACCTTTTTGGACTATAAGGGGGGCTCTGATGGACTACAAGAATCTACATCATCCTCTCACCCTTTTCTCTTATAGTGAAGGTATGACGGACTACATGAATCTACATCTAATACCTCCACTAGGATGTAAGGTTCTACACATCCATGTACCCCATATACTCAAAAGTATATGCTCCAGGAGTTCCCTTAGGAAAACCTGTTTCACCATCATTTAGACAACTGACAATGATGGATCTATGATCAGGGCTCTACATTTCACTTGATTAGTTAGGTACATTTAGTATTCTTTAACATCATTCATTGTTCTTCAAACAATAACTTTAGCATCCAGCTATATATGAGAATACCAACATGTAGCAGGCCTAACTTATCACAATCACCTGTTTATCTCATCTCAAGTCATCTGTCAAGCATGACCTTGAGAATGTTTATGGCTCTTATAGCCCATAAATCACAAAAGATGTCACATAGCAGTGCATCAAGATGGTTCACTATTCATAAAGCTTAAGACATGCTTTCATTGAATATCACATGGTATTCCATACCTGGGTGTAACCATCATCTCATAATAACCTGCATGGTTAAATCAACAGATAATAGTAAACAATTCAGTAAATAGGGATGCATTCCCAATTAGGGTTTCACTTGGATTCACCCTCAACTAGGGTTCCACATGGGATCACCCCCAACTAGGGTTCCACATGGGATCACCCTCAACTAGGGTTCCACTTGGGATCACCCTCAACTAGGGATTCCTCATGGGATCACCCTCAACTAGGGTTCCACATGGGATCACCCTCAACTAGGGTTCCTCATGGGATCACCCTCAACTAGGGTTCCACATGGGATCACCCCCAACTAGGGTTCCACATGGGATCACCCTCAACTAGGGTTTCACATGGGATCACCCCCAACTAGGGTTCCACATGGGATCACCCTCAACTAGGGTTCCACTTGGGATCACCCTCAACTAGGGTTCCTCATGGGATCACCCTCAACTATGGTTCCACATGGGATCACCCTCAACTAGGGTTCCTCATGGGATCACCCTCAACTAGGGTTCCACATGGGATCACCCTCAACTAGGGTTCCACTTGGGATCACCCTCAACTAGGGTTCCTCATGGGTTCACCCTCAACTAGGGTTCCACATGGGATCACCCTCAACTAGGGTTTCACTCAATAACCCTGTCGATTAGGGTTTTCTATTCACTCCATGGTGAATTGTATTCATTACATATTCATGTAAGAGAAACATCATCATTATGATTCTTAATTAAGATTAAGATCCATTAAATATCATAATTAGGGTTTCCATGACCTCACATAGGTGGGTCATTCCCTAATCATGCACATTCATCTGTATATGAAGTATCTTACTAGAGCTTCCTCCTTAAAAGGTTACTTTCTCTCTCTAGGATACTTTCTCTCTCTAGAAATACTTTCTCACTCCTCTCACTAGTAGATGGTGGCAACACCACTCTAGTTCAGGTTGAGATAAGTCTCCATTGACTAACATGAGCCAAAACATCAACATCATGTGATTAGGGTTTGATTAGAACAAGGTTTTAGCCCTTTAGACCCTTCGAGGGTATTTTGGTAATTTTCCACATGATCACCATCATGGGTTAACTCACTAATCACATAGTCCCTTAATGACCTAGGTTACCATTAGGGTTTAGATTGAATCATCATTGAGCCATTTACACCATCAAATGGTTAAGTACAAACCATCACCAATCTCCAAATGGTTTTCAACCTTCAAACGATCTCAACCATCCAAACGGTCTTGAGACCGTTTGACCCTCAAACGGTCTTGAGACCGTTTGGTCTCAAACGGTCTTGAGACCGTTTGGAGGTGAAGACCGTTTGGAAGGGTTGACTTCCAAACCGTTTGGAGGTTTATTCGATTTGAGGTCGTTTGGACCAATCGACCTTGAGGTCATTTGATCCCAAATGGTCTTGAGGTCGTTTGAGCCCAAACGGTCTTAAGACTATTTGGCCCCAAACGGTCTTGAGACCGTTTGGTCTCAAACGGTCTTGAGACCGTTTGGACCTCCAAAGGGGTTCAATGGTCACCAATGTATATGGATATGTGTGTTGAAGCCCTCAATTGGCTAAATCTATGCTAACCACTTATAAATTGAGTCAATTAGGGTTAGCCTTAGCCACTTAGACATCCAATTGACCCTCAATTGCAAACCAATTAGGGTTCAATCGTTCTCAATTAGGGTTTCAAATTGTTTGGTCATCAATGTTCAACAAGGTGAATCAATTCAAGGTTGAACCTATCAATTGACCTCCAATTGGGCTCAAACTTTGCCCAAACGGTCTTAAGGTCGTTTGGACATCATCCAAACGGTCTTGAGACCGTTTTCCCAATGTTTGACCAAGATCCAAACCGTTTTGACTAAGGTTGAAATCCAATTTGGTCAAAATCAGCAATTTTCAACAATGCATCAATTTCCTACAATTGGACCCTCAAACCATTAGATTAACTCAACCCTAGACCTTCAAACGGTCTTGGGTTGTGCCCAAACGGTCTTAGGACCGTTTGGAGGAATCCCCAAATGGTCTTGAGACCGTTTGGGTCCTTCAACCCAAGACTCAACAAGATCTATATGTTAAATCAGCACTTTTTCACCCGATTAGGGTTCCATGTTGAAGTGCCTTCAACTTCCAATTAGTTAAGAATTAGACTTTGATTCTTTGCAGAGATGAAATTCAACATGTTAGGAACAGACCCTCAAACGGTCGTCCCTTGGTCAACTCCCTCAAATGGTCTTGAGACCGTTTCAATCCAAACGGTCTTGCAAGACCGTTTGAGGGCAAACGGTTTGCAACCGTTTGGACCAAAAGGGTCCAAGGTCGTTTGGAAAAGGTACATGGGGAATCACGCCCCTCATCTTAAACCTCTTGCAAGGTCGGTTTCTCCACTGGTTTGCTTGCAAACGTGCAAGAAAGAAGGAAGGTAGAAGGAGATTTTACCAAGCAAAATGCAAGAATTGAGCATACATATAAAGCACAAGTTTAGAGTTATAAAACCCGCCTAAAGCTTGCTCCTTGAGCTCCAAGCTTTCGAGGTCCAAGCTTTTAATGGTGTCCAAGAGGCTCTACAGGTCGGCCAAGGTGACTCCTCCAAGGAAGATTGAAGAAAGATGGCTAGAAAGATAGAATTAAATAAGCTAGCCATGAATTTGCCCTTGAATCCGAGTTCAAACCATAGAATTTGGGCAAGAAGAGGAATCCAAACCTACCTTGCACCCTTGGTCGTTTCTCCTGAGCTCCAGAGCAAGGTCCTTCTCGTTTGAGAAAGAAAGGAAGTAATGAAATAGGAGCAAGATCGTTTGCTCGGTTGCAAAGGAAAAAGCTTTTATAGCTTTAGCCTATTTTCAAGTACAAGGACCTCTCATAATCAAAATTCTCACCTAGGTCCCTCCTTGCTCAAGGGCACGTCCAAGCCCATGTAATCTTATGCAAATATCAAGAAAACTCAAGATCTAATGGTAAGAGAAGCCAACCTACAACTAGGGTACATCCATGAAAGGTTTCTATACCCGAATTAGGTGTTTTTCACCACAAAGATCATCTTTTCTTATCTGATCAATCTTTGATGTGTCCCTTTCATCATTTCTACTCTAAATGATGACAAGAGTCATAAAAGATGTTCTAGATATTAAGAATTACAAGTTGAACCCCTCAATTTGGGTAAATTGCACTTTACCCCAAATTAGGGTTTCTAAGCTTGGGGATTGCTCCCACAGCTGCACCTTGGTGCTCAAGCTTGAAAAATCCCTCAAACTTTACCATAACCATCCTCATGATGTTTCAACATCATAGATACATCTTATCTTGTGACTTTTGCAAGTTCAACCCTTAAACTGGGTAATTTGCACATAGGTCCCTGCATACAACACAATGCTACAACTTTATTAAAAAAGGAGCAAAATTGAAAATAAATGTCCCAGAGGAACTTAATTACATGCCAGGGAGTGTTCACAAGTATATAATTACATTTTTAGGCAAAACTTCTAGGGTTAGCTCATAACCCAGGTCAGGGGTGTTACACTTACCACTGGATGTTTTCTCTCCGAAGATGGGTCCAACTTTTAAGGATACAAATCTATCCCTACTTGGGTGAAGCGTACTATCAAAACCTATATCCCGTCAAGATCACCCAAAGCTCTTTGCATGCCCATCTCGTAAACTATTTGGCACAACCTATCTAACTTAGGTCTAAAACCTACTGCCAGCCTTGATACCACTCTCTTCTACATAGGTACATACCTCTTTTCGGTTCATATATGCCCGTTAGGGTTTCCATACGGTCACAATCAACCTTCTCAATGAGGGAGCGATCCCTCACCCTCAACATGTATGACCACCCAAGGTCGAGTCACCATAAGGTACTAGGGATCAACCGACCACTCATAGTTCATACTTTTCATGTGTACTCAAACCTTTACGTAAATCATGCTTGTCCAACCAACATACTCCTATGCATGGACAACTAAAGTATCCAACTCATCATGTCTTCTCTTTTTCCAACTACCACATACGGTTAGGGTTAGCATCATCCTTAGAGGATGCGTCAGGTCTCTTCCTCTTCCTGGGGGCTTCTTCCTCC
Organism: Alisma plantago-aquatica; assembly: GCA_963693085.1. Taxonomy (NCBI): domain Eukaryota; kingdom Viridiplantae; phylum Streptophyta; class Magnoliopsida; order Alismatales; family Alismataceae; genus Alisma; species Alisma plantago-aquatica. The sequence continues at coordinate 724,816,866 of OY856410.1, read as the reverse complement.
AAGGATAACTCTCTCTCCTCATACTCCTACAAGAAGGTCTAGCCTCAGAACTCTCCTGAGGGCATGACAACACATGCCATGCAACCTTAAGCATGCAACTAATCTTTAGTTTATGCTTAAACTATTAAACTTATGTCCATGACATCTTGTTCACATGCTTTTCATTATTTGGTGGAGGATTCCTTAATCCTTATTACTCTTATCCCAAACACAGGAGGGTGGTGGAGAGAGAGAATACCCTAAGAACTTAATGTTATCCAATGAATGGGGGTAAAGAAGGGACGAAGACAGATGAGAGAAGACCTAGATGTATCTTATTTCGAGTCAAATCCTCTGATTTCAGCCAGATAGTCACACAGAATCCGGAAGTCCTCGTAGACCGACCCGTGGGGCAGAGGAAAATCTTGCCAGCCCACAGATTGTGATCCTTTTCTAGACACCCCCATCATTGGAAAATCATCTAATAACTCTCCTTGGGTTCTAAAGAGTTTGTAAAATTTAATAATTATTAGATATTAAATAGAAAATCATTGGTATGATACAAAATGTAATGACTCTGCTTCCCGATAACCACCAATTAAGGAAGACCAAGAAGTCAGAGCTGCTATCCCAAAACATGATCAGTGGTTTTGCAAATAATAAAAAATAATTCATAAATACTACTAAAGACTTAACTAAAACTAGAATAAATTTTTTATTTTAACATACCTTCAAAATTAGGTAATTGGGACTTCTACTCGAAGTAGGATTCTATCTAACTAAACCCTCCTTCATTATTTTAACTTTAATCTTTACATGTGCCACTTTACTATTTGTCCAATGTCATATATTACCTAAAACACCGACAAACAAAATGGCGATCAATATAATAAATTATACTAGTATGTGGGGGAACCAAAATCTTGCTTTTAATTATAATAACATATTGCAAGCAATTACGATTTAACAAAACAACTTTACATTTTAAATATAACTACTCAATCCTTACATACCCTTGCCTGTGTGATGTCCTTGCATTGGACATAGATACAACATCTCATATGGTAGATCTCAACTAACCTCCATGATCCTACCTTACACGTAGATCAATACATAGGGTCGTCGAGTCGTATGGTCCTACCCAATGGTAGACCAACACATCGACTCATGATAACCTGATGATCCTACCTCATGGGTAGACCATGTACTAGGTCATCCATCTCATTATCATCAAAGCTACAGAGGAGGACCATGATCTGAGCTAGCCATGCTGATATAATGTGGCGATAGTCATAGTCACGTTATAGCTACATGAAATAAAAGACAATCAAGCAATTATTTCCAAGCAACCGATAAAACTACGAGAATCAACGTGAAACTAAAGTGATTTAAACATAAATGTAACCACATACCTGATTTGGAGATCTTAAAGAAGTAATATATATCAAATCCAACTAAATGTCCAATCAAGCAAGCCAATCAATCAATCGAGCAAACATTGATCCAGAAAACATGTATAATGTCTAATTGTCACAAACATATCCCAAACAATCCCTTATTGATTTGGGACACCTTTCCAAGGTTTCTAGGTCTCATTAGGATTCATTAGGGTTTCTTAAATCAATTTCTCAAACTTTATCCTTTTTAGGTCAACAAACCCTAAAATAGCTTTTCTACTCATAAAAACCCTAATTACTCAAATTATCCACATTAAGGATCTTTAACACTCAAATTGGCTTTAGAACATAGTATCTCTATCTTAAACATCGATTTTCACAATTAAAACCCTTAAAAGACATATTCACCTAAATTAGAGTTTCTAAGTCCATTAATGCATATTCATGTACATGGAAGCCTAAATCAAGTTGTTTATGCATAAAGATCATCCTTTTGGATCTAATTCTTCCTTTTATTAACAACATGTTAATATTTTCTCAAAGCATTAAAGAACATAATTAGATCCAACTATCATCAAATCTAAGGGTTTTTATTAATTTAACCATTAAATATGATCACCTTATATAATTTTTGAATTGCGAGCAAAATTAGGATTCAATTATATTTTTAGTAGATTCTTTGCATTTTTTTGATCAACTTTCAAATATAATTCGTTATCATCTGATTATCCTCTGACTTATTATAATTTTCACCAACTAAAATAAAATGACCAATCAGAACGAGCTACATCACAAGGGCAAGAATTTACCTTGTTTCCATGTGCATTGATTGAGCCAATCGGCTGAAGCCACCTCCGCACACGGCTCTCTTGGGTTGCAACCCAAGTCAGAATTATGCTCTTTCCCTCGGTGCGGGTAGCTAACAAAACTGATGCGCCTAGGGGCAAGGAGGTAATTTTACCTCCTCTTTTCTTCAACCTTGTGAGCCATATGCTCCGTGAGATAGCCTCCAGCCGTGGTCAACTCCTTGGTTGACCTCATGTTTTCGTCCACCAAAACACGAGGTAAAGGGATGCTCACCTTCGCCAGGCCCTGTCAAAGCTGCCTACACCTTCAATTCCGCTGGGGGTGCGTGGAACTGCTGGGACAAGAAGGGCGTCCGCCGGTGAGGTGGGAGGACCAGGTCTAAGGTGGAAGTCACAGTCCAAACCAAAATTGATCACACAACTGAGATCTCGAGGGGTAGTAGGTTATCTCAGAGGTGATTGTGCCTCCGTTGGGGATCAACAACCCTCCTTTCATAGGTTCATTTTCAGATTAGAGCATCGTCCTTCCTGTGATTTGGGGAAACTATGAATCACTTCCCAAAGCAATCCAAACCAGGGATCGATCAACTCATAAATGTCCCCTGATCACAATGGGAAAGTCCCCAAGAAAGCTCGTGCATCAGGGTGCGAGGGAATCAGAGAGGGAGATTCCTCCAGTTTCCCAATCCATCCAGAACTAGACGATGACCAACCATCGTTGGATTTCCAATATCAACGGTCCATGTTAAACACATAATTATAATATATGTGACATTTAATGTTGTATCATCCTCTCACATTAGGAAACTTATAAAAATAATCTCTCAAAACACTTATCCAATTATCCTAAAATTTAGTGGAAAGTCCATAATGACTTAAACTACTTGTGTGCCAAGTTTGGGACTCAAACTTGAAAGTATGCGAGACTTTTCTTCATAAGCAAGTTATCACTTATTAAGGCATATTTTATGCATATTTTCTCTCTATTATTATTTTATATTCCTTATTTGAGTTCCTTTTCCCCATAGAAACCTTGTGGATCTAAAATCTCATCCATGACGAGTCAATCACATTCTTTCAACATATTTCTCATACAATCATTATTTTCTCAATTTCTTTTCTTATTTATGCATTATATGTTTTCCTTCAATTTTCTTTCTCTCTTTATTATCTTGGACTCATTAACATATCATGATCCATGAAATCACATGCACAAAGGAAATATTGAAAAAGGTAATCCATTCAATTCATACAATTCCCATAATCATACATTTATTGGGAAAACTGCATTTCCAACCACATGAACCCAAAAATTGGGGTTGTAATAGTAGGTAGGTTCTTGGAAGAAGGTAGAGGACTCCTTGTAAAGTGGGTCAGTCATTGGCAAGGTTAAAGACTCTTTGTATTGCATAGGTAAGTCCTTTGGTGGGTCATGTGTTGTATCTCTTATTGGTGAATATATAGAGGAAAGCACTTGTAAAGTCCTAAAGGTTTACCTCTCTAGGTAGTGGATTGACTCTCTCCTAGTTTGGAGAGTGAAACCACTCTAAACGACCTTGTCTAAGTGCTTGTTTCATTTTTCTCTCATCCTTCCAATGCTTGTTAGTTAAGACTTAAAATTTCACTTTAGCTATTGGTTTTGTTTATTATTAAATTGAAGGTCGAATCTATCTTGTGAGAAAGTTTGAAGCTCTATATAACCCCCTTTAGAGCCCTACATCGAACAAAGCCTTCACGTTGCGTGAAAGAAAAACCACGGGGCCAACCACGGGCAAATCCACTATAAGAACCAAAGATACAATTTTACCTCTCAAAATTTGAGCCAAATATGAGAATATATATCTAGAAGGAGAAATAAGAAGATACCACACCATAGGGAGAGATCCCCACAATTTTACCTCTCAAATTTTGAGCCAAATCTGAGAATATTTATCAAGAAGGAGAAATAAGAAGATACCAAACCATAGGGAGAGATCCCCACAATTTTACCACACCATAACTTCCCAAGAAGATGCACTCTTCCACAAAGTACACAGTAGTAGATGGCCCAAAGAAGACACCCAAATGCCTTGGTAGTCCTACCCCCGCTTGCTTTCTTCTTCCCTTTCTTTTTCTTCTTTCTTCCTTATTTGCCTTCTTCTCTATCTCCATAGTGGAAAAACACTACCTTTTTGCTTTAATGACTTCCCTTATTTTTCTTTGGCTTTGGCTGCTCCAAATAAAAATTGGTGTCTGGTTGGTTCACATCTTGATAGGCAGCTTCTCGGGGATTTATAATACCACACACAGAAGAACACACACCCCTAATGGGCTTGGGCTGGACCAATGCAAGCCCAACAATCTCCCCCTTCAGCCCAAGGAGGAAACTCTCATCACAAAATCATCACTGGGAATGTATGTCGCTGAGCTCTTTATAGGGCTCTAGCTTGTCTCATATCTCCACCTTGGTCATCATGTCGGAAGCATAATTCTCAATAGGAATATTCTTTAGAGTCAATAATCGCTTGTCAATCACATCACAAAGCCAATGATACCTCACATCACTGTGCTTTGTCCGTGCATGATGCATTGTGCTCTTGTACAAGTCAATAAGACTTTGACTATCATAGAAATAGTCGGGTCAACCTGATTCATGCCCAGCTTCCCCAGAAACCTCACTATCCAGAGTATTTATTTGCCTGCTCCGCTACCACAATGTACTCTTCCTCTATCATAGAAATTGTAGCACACTTTTGCAACCTAGACTGCCAAGATATGGATCCCTCTACAAAAGTGAAAACATACCCAGAGGTAGACTTCCTGTGATCAATGTCACCTGCCATGTCAACATCAACAAAGACTTTTAGAACTGGTTCAGAACCACCAAACATCAAACACATGCTGCTAGTGCCTTGTAAGTATCTAAAGATCCACTTGACTGCCTCCCAGTGATCTTTCCCATGGTTTTGAGAGAAACCTGCTCACAACACCAACGACATGAGGAATGTTAGGTCGAGTACACACCATTGTGTACATCAAACTCCCTACAACAGAAGAATTGGGAATCCTGGCCATCTCCTTCTCTATATTAGTAGATGGACATGACTTCTTACTTAGCTTGAAGTGACCTGATAGTGGAGTACTCATGGCTTTGGACTTACTCATGTTGAACCGCTCCAAAATCCGTTCAACATAGCTCTCTTGTGACAACCACAACATGTGTTGTTTCTCCCTATCACATATGATCTACATCCCCAGAATCTACCGTGCTGGTCCCAAATCCTTCATATCAAAGGCTTTAGAAAGCTCTTTTTAGTTTCTTGATCAATTGACATCTTGTCCCACTATCAACATGTCATCCACATAGAGTAGCATAATAATGCACTTTCCATTCAGAATCCTCCTGATGTAAACACATGGATCTGCACTTGTCTTCTGGTACTCGTGACTCTACATGAAAGAATCAAATTTCTTGTAACACTTCCTAGGAACTTGTTTCAAACCGTACAAACTCTTCTTTAAATCTATAGACTAAGTGCTCCTTCCCCTTGACCTAGAAACCTTTTGGCTACTCCATGTAGATCTCATCAGTTATGTCACTGTGAAGAAATGTCGCCTTGACATCCATATGCTCAAGTTCCAAATCTAGGCTAGCAACCAAGCCTAGAACCAATCTAATAGAAGTCATCTTCATAATAGAATAAAATATATCATCAAAGTCCACCCCTGATCTTTGACCAAAGCCCCTGACAACTAGTATGTCTTTGTATCTAATATCCTTGTTGTCGTCATCTCTCTTTATTATGTAGACCCATACGTTTTTAGTGCTCTCCGGCCCTTGGGAAACGTCACAAGCTCATAGGTATCATTCTTTTACAAAGAAGACATCTCCTCCTACATCGCCTGATGCCACTATGCTCTATCTCTATGATTCTGTGCCTCATGATAAGTCTCTGACTCCCCCTAATCAGTAAGAAAAATATACTAAGATGTCAGATATCTGGATGAAGGATGACAAACTCTGTCAGTACTCCTTAACTGTTGCTCTAAGGACTCTACCTGGTGATGATCTTGTCTCTGACTGTGAACCTGAATGAGTCAACTATGCGTCTGGAATAGGAGCACTCGACATGCTCTCACTCTGATACTCAGGGTGATCTTGCTTTTCTTCTTCATCATCTAAAAGACTGTACATGTGAAGAAGCTAAAGCGTCATCATACTCATCATTATAAGAACTATTACCTGATCCTGCAACCTCTGTATCATCACTCTCAAGATATATAATTGTGTGACTCTCACAGAAAGGTCATATCTTTATGCCTTCTCATGGTCCTTTTTATAGGATCCCATAACCTATAGCCAAACTGCTGATCTCCATAGCAAAAAAAGATACATGGGACCGCTTTATTATCCAACTTTTGCCCGTTTTCCTTTGAAATATGTGCATAAGCCTTGCACCCAAATACTCACAGATGAGCATAAGAAACATCCTTGCATGTCCATACCTTCTGAGGTATAATCAAAACCCAAAGGAATTGATGGAGATCGATTAATCAGATGGCATACAGTACTCAGTGTCTCGCCCCAAAATGTCTTTGGTGACTTTGTAGTCTTCAACATACATATGACTTTCTCCACTATGATACAGTTCATCCTCTCAACTGTACCATTGTGTTGTGGTGTTCCAGGCTCTTTCCTTTTATGTCGTATCCCGTGCTACACACAATAATCTTGGAACTCCTTCGAGGTGTACTCTCCCTAGGGATGGCAGTGGTGCAGTTATGGTGCAGTTTATAGTAAAACCATAACTACACCACATAGAAAAATCAAACACCACATCCACAACATATCCACTGTAGTTTTTAACATGAGAAACACATCCACACTGCCAAAAAATTGTAGTTAACCACACCGGATCACACCACATCACATTGTGAACAAGTTTCTATCAACAAATATAATATATAAAATGCATCAAAATTTACACAATAAATGGAAATAACAACATAGGAAACAAATAAAGAGAACATGTATGTTTATTAATTATACAAAGAAGACAACCGTGTGTAGTAATTGTAGAATTTTTTATACTTCTCTAAACATTAAATTCTATTTTAAATTAGAGATCTAGAAATCTAAACAATGACAACAACTCATGTGTTTTGGGTAGTATTCTACATATATTTATATATAATTAACATGAATTATCCGCGATTCAATTTGTATCCATGGTTTGATCCCTAGAACCATAACCACACCACACCATAATGGTTTTAAAAACTAAAAAACATATATGCACAATAACCATTTGGTGCGTTATGCGGTGTAAAATATGGTGTGGTTTTCCATGGATATAGTTTTTTCAAATGACCATTGCCATCCCTAACTCTCCCCCATCGTCCATGTGGAGACACTACAACTTTTTCTCTATCTCTCACTCCACGATGGTATGAAATATCTAAAAACACTGAAAGGCCAGATCCTTGGTCTTCAACAAGTAAGCCCACACATTCCTAGCTGCATCATCATTGAATATGACAAAATAGCTATTGTTGCCCAGTGAAGCCTTCTCAAACTGACCACAAACATTTGAATGAATCAATTGTAGAACATATAACTTCACTTTTGATCTTGTCTTGAAAGAAACTCACCGATGCTTTCTTGTCTGTCATGAATCACATGAGCTGAGACTATTGTCCTTGCCAAAAGAAATCAAACCCTACTTTGATAGGAGCGGTAAGCCTTTCTCACTCATGTCTCCTAGTCATCTATGCCATAGATCTTCCTGGTGATCCTCAACTGCATTAATACTGCCACCTTTGAGCACTTTAAGATGAGTCTTTACAATGTGCGACATAATTTGCCCCAAACAATAACCAAAGACCCCTTGGTGATCTTGTATTTGCCACCACCAAAATCTAGATGGCAACCTTCTCAAACACGATCAGCAAGGGGTCTTTGGTTATTGTCACGTAATGATCCCAGAAGGAGTAGCTCCTAGAGTTCATTGTCAAGAACCAACTTCATGGAACCTAGTTGATTTACATGGCTTTGAAATTCATTCATGTGCTTGGCAACTTTTGTACCATCCTGGTATTTCAAGTTCGCCAACTTCCTGATCAAGAAAGCTTTATTTGTGGAAGTCTTTCACTCATATAATTTCTTGAGATTTTCCCACAGATATTTAGCATCAGTCTCCTCTGAGATGTGGTGGAACACAGAAATATCCAACCACTTCTGCTATGTTCCAATATTCTTTCTATTTATTTTCTTCCAATCTACATCAGAAATATTACCTGGCTTTTGTCCCTCTATCAGATCATACAAATTCTTAATAAAGAATATCTTCCATCTTATATTTTCAAATCTACCAATTTGTGATAGTTAACTTTACCATCATCACATCATCATCCTTCCCATATGGATTTGGATCCACCCAACCTAGGCTTTGATACCACTTGATAGGTTTGTTTGATGGGAAATACCTGTACGTATGGTATGCAACCAAGATGCAACAACAAAGAAATATATGCGGGAGCATTACCAATGAACGTGTAAACCCAATATAATAGTTGCAATAAGATAGAAGAGAAAAAGACCAAAGTTTTATGTAGAAAATATTCACGTTGTGTGAAGGAAAAACTATGGGGACAATCACAGGAAAATCCACTATAAGATGCAAAGTTACAATTTTTACCTCTTAAAGTTTGACCCAAATCGGCCGGTGAGCAGTAGCGCAGGTGGTCGTAGCGCGGGGCCTCTCATGAAGGGTCCCGGGTTCGGATCTCCCCGGTGGTGCTGTTCAGAATTGTTTCTCCCATAGCATAGCCGGCCTCTGCATGACTTAATGGGCTATGCTCCTTACGGTTGGGCTCGGTGCAAACCTTACGAGTCTCTTGGGTTATCAAAAAGAGTTTTGACCCAAATCTAAGACAATATATTAAGAAGGAGAAATAAGAAGATACCACATCGTTATGAGAGATACCCGTTCTACCACACTAGAACTTCCCATGAAGATGCCCTCTTCCACAAAGTACATAGTAGTAGATGGACCGAAGAAGACACCTGGATGTATTGGCAGTCCTACCCGCGCTTCCTTTCTTCTTCACTTTCTTTTTCTTTCTTTTTACTTCTTTGCCTTCTTCCCCATCTTTGCAGTGCAAAAGCACTCCTTTTTGCTTTTACAACTGTCCTTTTCTTTTCTTTGACTTCCGCTTCTCCAAATACTAGTAGGAAGAGACGTGCTAAGCACGTGTTACACAAATGAATTAATCAATAAAATTACACAATTGAATAAATATACTAAAATAGTTTAATTTGAGTAATTTTTAGGAGAAACCCTCCAATTTTGAGTGTGTCATTAATAAAATTACATGTGGTCCCCTTATTGATTATATGTTAATTTATGGTGAATTTCTAGGTGACTTCATCAAATTTGTAGCATGTGCTTACTGGAATTACTTATGCTTTATAAAATTATATAACCTAAATATAATACACTTAACAGAAAAATTTGATTAACCATTTGATTGACACCCTCCAACATGTCCGCGTGATTACCAAATTTATCTCTATTCCAAAAGTTATGTAGTTAATACTCACAACTCACTCAAAGAGTAACTCGATTCATGTGATTATTGGAATCACTTATGTTCTAGAAAATTATTTATATTACTCATAATAATTTAATTATAACACATTGAAAGAGTAGAAGTGAATAAATAGTCTGGAAGACTGTCTCCAACTGTCATTATCAAATTGTCTTTGTTCCCAAAAATTATATCACTAATATCACGACTCATTGAAAGAGAATAACATGATTGATATGATTATTGGAACTACTTTTTCTCTAAAACGTACTAAAAAAGAAGAACTCAATTAACAGCCCTACTGACTCACTCCAACATGTATGTGTTATTACCAAAATTACATCTACTCTAAAAGAGATATGTAACTAATACTTACAACTCATTGATCGAGAATAACTCAATTTATTTAATTATCAAAATTATTATACAATAGAAAAATATATGTATAATAATCAAAATAACGTATATACAACACATAAAAAAGAGGAACTCCATTAGCTACTCGACTGTCTTCTTCCAATATGTATGTGTGATTATCCAAATTGCCTTATGAAGGAGAGTAACTCGATTCATTTGGTTATCAAAATTATTTATACCCTAGTAATTTATATATATAATAGTGAAAAAAATCTAAATATGACATACTCATAGAAAAAAAACTCGATTGACTATCCGATTGACTCCCTTCGACATGTATGTATGACAACTAAAATTTTCTCTGTTCTAAAAAATTATAAAATGAATAATAATAACATACTAAAAGATAATAAGTTGATTAATTATCAACTGACTCCTTTTTGTTTGTGGTTTGTTATTACTAAAGACACATACACACTCTTTTTTGAACATATGTGTATTGACTGCTAATATATATGATAAATAATTTACATACAATTTTGTCAAAGAGAACAATTCGTTAATTTATTCCCTTCAACCTACAACGCTACGTGAAACATGCACATGCGTTGGTAAAAGATGTGGATGGAATTACCAATGTTGATTTATCATGCAAACACACCAATAAAATGACTAAGCATAAAAACACACTGAAACTTGGATAACAATGAAATTAAAAAAAAAGCAGGCACCCAACCTGGTCCAATGAGCTAGGACACATGCTGGATGACCTTGCCTTAGTATAGGGAATATAGATAACTTGATTATACCAACTGACTTCCTCCAGCATGTGATTCATCTACTAAAGTTACACACACTTTCTTTTTTAACTATATGCCTTCTTATTGCTAATATATAATAAATAATTTAATACAATATTTTAAAAGAGAACAACTTGATCAATTTTTGTGTGACTCAGTGTAACCTACAACAATTTGTGAAATGCACATACGTGATGCTAAAAGATGTTTACAAAATGCTATGTGACTAAGTGCAAAAAATTAGAATTTAGATAATGATGAAAATTTGAAGAGAAAAACTAAACAGGTAACCAACCTGGCCTCATGAGCTAGCAGACAAGGTCGTGTGGTTGGAATGATACAAAATAAAAAGACTTGTAGAGCAAGTAATATAGAACTCAATTTCTATTGCTCCCAATAATATAACTACACCAAAGTGGCTAGCTATCTGTAGTACTGAAGCACACACTGATAGGTGGAGCAGGTAGACTGGCACCGCAATGACATGCTGGTGACCTGTGTTTAGTTATAGGGTAATAGATACCAATTGGCGGCTGGTTGGTTCACATCTTAGTAGGCAGCTGCTTGGGGATTTATAATCCCACACACGGAAGCAACACACATCTCTAATGGGCTTGGGCTGGACCAATGCAGGCCCAAAAGTTGTCACCATAGAACTCCTAGGACAGCTTGAACTCCCTGGATTATAAGAAAGGCAGGTAGTCCAGGTCCTCTGGCGTAGTTCCATTTCCAGTAGCTTCCTACAATATGGTTGTGACACCATGCCTCGCCGTCTTCCTTGCCTCGTTGATGTGTTCAAGCCACCTAAAATCTCCACAAAAAAGTTTTACAGGGAAAGTTGCCACATTGCTGACCATGTAGATGAAGGCGTTGCTCATATGTATCTGCCCATTGACTTTTGATCATGTCTGATTTGTTCATGGAAAAGAAACCCATATAGCATACTTTGCTAAATTTATTTACCGAAATAGCACCCTTCCCAACTTATTTCCCAAACTAGCACACTTTCAGAGTAAAACGCCACACTAGTTGGTATTTTACTGTCTCGGGAACAAAAAACGCCACTTCCTTTGGTGTTTTCAGGCTTGTAAAGACGGAAGCGCCTCTTTATTTGGCGTTTAACGATTGCGGGGGCAAAAAACGCCACATAGTGTGGTGTTTTACAATTGCGTGGGTGAAAAGCGCCAAGTTAAGTGGCGTTTTGCTTGAATGCATCCCACCAACCGGGTTGTGTGGCGAAAAAACGCCACATTATCTGGCGCTTTTCATTTATTCGATCAGCAGGCCGATATGTCGCGTCCGTCCTTAGACAACTTTTGCATAATGCGCCACATGATGTGGCGTTTTACTGAAAATGCCAGAGGCGGTGGCTTTTTTTGCTTGGTTACGAGGGGTAAAGCGCCACTTTATGCGGCGTTTTCTTGTAAAACGCTACTTAGAGTGGCGTTTTCCGTTAGGTTACCTCCCCGAGCGAGCGTGACTTTCCTTTCTCCCTCGCTCGCTCCTCAGTTTGCTCCTCCGGTCGGTTTCCCTCTCCAGTGCCGGTTTCCCTCTCCAGCGCCGGGGACGCAGCCACCGCCGCTCCCGCCGCCGCAGGTCCGCTGTCGCAGGTCGTCCTCGTCAGCCGGCTCTGCCGCCGCAGGTCGTCCCCGTCCGCCGACTCCGCTGCCTCCTGGCACGCGTCGTCCTCCTCCTCGCCGCCGCAGGTCCGCTTCCTCCTCTCCTGCTCCACCTCTTCTTCCTCCTCGCCTCCTCCGCTTCCTCCTCCTTGCCTCCTTCCGCTTCCTCCTCCTCGCCGCTGCCGCTTCCTCCTCCTCGCCGCGAATGATGCCGCCGTTTCCAGAAAATTGTGTGTAACTCGGAATAGCCTTGCGGTTGATTTTCCACATAGGGGTTCCAGCTGCGTCGTACCAAACACTGTGAATTGTAAAACATGTGCAGTTGCTACACACGCCGTTGCAACTGCACAGAACCAGACATGCCCTAAGCTGAATTAACTTGTAGACGATAACAATGGGAAAAAGGTGTTCCGAAGTCTGACTATCGAGTTGCAACGTGTTTGAATGAGGACTCTACTTCTCCCCCAATTGAGAAAATACTAGAAGCCATATACATGCGAGGATACTGGTTAACAAGAGGAGACTGGGCAGTAGAGAGAGGACTAACAAGTAGAGGAGTCCGTGCCTGTCTTCCCTTCTAACTCCGACTTCCATCGTCGCCAGCTGCCCCTTCGCCGTGCGCACACAACGATGGCCGACACGACCACCGCCACTCTCCCCCCGGGTGTAGATCCACAGAACGGGTTCTGCCCTGAGACGAAGGTCTTCCACAACCTCCGCGACCCGTCCCGCTCCCCAATCCAAACCTCCCCTTGTCAGCCACAACCTACTCGCTGTCCTTCATCCCCACCTCCGCGACCCACACCGCCCTCATTGACGCCACAATGAGCGAGTCCATATCGTTCCCGGATTTCCGCACCCAGGTTCTAACCCTCTCCTCCACCCTGCGCTCCCTCATCCTGCAAGGCAGCGTCGCACTGATCCTCTCCCCAGCCCGGATCGAGGTCCCCGTACTCTACTTCGCTCTCCTCCACTCCGGTGCTGTCGTGTCAGCATCCAACCTGGCTTCCACCCTCCAGGAGATCTCGCACCAGGTTTCTCTCATCCATCCCATCATTGCCTTCGCCACCTCCGCCACCAAGTACCTCATCCCCAAAGACCTCCTCGAATCAACCATCCACATCGACTCCCCTAAGTTGCGCTCCTTCCTCCTTGGCCGCGCCCCTCTCTGACCTCCTCTTCTCCGGCGCCAGTGGCGGAGCCAAGAATGGGTTGCCTGTCATTAAGATGCCTACATTTCTATTCTCATTTATCATTATGTCTACATTAAGATGTCTTTTGGTTTAGTATTAAGTGGCTGATTTTGTTTGCGACGCACAACCTCAGGAGCATAGGAGCATTGTTGCATAAAGAGGTTCCCAACAAGATAGGGTGGACACACATTGAGGTGATATTACATTGCGAACAATATATGATTACTTATGTGTATTTTAGTTTGGAATGTGTGAGTCATGATGTTTTATTAGTAGAATGTAATTTCATCGGACTATAACTAATTGAACTGTATCTAAGTGGACTGTGTCCTACATGGACTTCTACTATTTAGACAATTGTCTAATATCGCGTGGATCGTTTTACATTTATTGTTTCACACTAGTGATCATTATTTTGTGAATGATGGTTTGGTTTAATGGTTTCCAAGTCAAATACTTATATAAGGATTAGATTTAGAACAAAAACAGTTTTAGATCAAATCATTTGAACAAATGCGATAGCTATATGTTTAGCAAATTTGTCAAAGTCACTTATACCAAATTCACTTAACTAAGTCATTTTTATATGATTAGCGATTTGTCAAAGTCAATTGTCTAATATCACGTAGATTGTTTTACATTTATTGTTTCACACTAGTGATCATTATTTTGTGAATGATGGTTTGGTTTAATGGTTTCCAAGTCATATACTTATATAAGGATTAGATTTAGAACAAAAACAATTTTAGATCAAATCATTTGAACAAATGCGATAGCTATATGATTAGCTAGGCCAATGTGCTACTCTACTGTGTCTCTTTTATTTCTTCTCATGGTAATCAACGATTACCTGTGTATAACTCACTTCAATTGATGCTAATTATGTACATGCAAATATTATCAAGGTTGTGCTTAACGATCTATTGTGAGCCGCTATTGCGACCTCTTCATGGACGACTCTTGTAGTAGTCTAGATGTACTTCCATTTTTAAATATGATCAAATCAAAACAGACACATTGAAAAAGAAAAGACAACCTCCACACCGTATGTGTGCCGCTGTGTTACTGTTGTATCGATAATTGGTCTATTTAACTTGTCACTCAACATTGTCACTTATACCAAATTCACTTAACTAAGTCATTTTTATATGATTAGCGATATGTCAAAGTCATTTGAAGAAAAATAATATGGTTAGTGATTTTAACGCCACTAAAATATACCAAATTTGCTCAACTTAGTCATTTTTATATGGTTAGTGATTTTATAAAGTCATTGGAACAAAAAAGATTTAGATCAAAACCATTTGAACTAATGCAATAGCTATATGGTTAGTGATTTTAGATCAAAACTTTCAAATTAGATATCTAACAAAAATTACTCATCGATTCAGGACTATGGTCGATACCTCAAAGACATTTTGTCCTACTTTATGATGGAACACCCATGCCAATTGAAATATCGACGACATCTACTTATGCCGAGTTTATGTCATTCGTACATCAAGTTCTTGACATCAACTCATCAATGCACAACATCCATTTAAGTTACACCCTTCCAAGTGATTTAGGTGTGACATTTAACTTATTTCCTACTCAAGTTGTGGATGATGATAGTTGGAAAGACCTACTTACTATTGGCTACGGAAGGCGTATGAATCTTTATGTTGAGAAATCTGATATTTTGGGTGATGATGATGATAACGATGATGATGATCCAGATTATGGTGATGATGATGATAATGATGATGATGATGATGATGATGATGATGACCTTGATAATGACGTAGAATTGCAACAACTTCATATATATGATAGCAATCATGATGTTTATGTTGACTCGGAAACCTGGAAAGATGATTGGGTGGACCAT
The DNA here is from genome assembly GCA_963693085.1 of Alisma plantago-aquatica. Lineage (NCBI taxonomy): Eukaryota > Viridiplantae > Streptophyta > Magnoliopsida > Alismatales > Alismataceae > Alisma > Alisma plantago-aquatica. The sequence continues at coordinate 724,801,276 of OY856410.1, read as the reverse complement.
AACAATACGGATAACTATGAAAGTTTTAAAGTGGATGATCGGATTGATGACTTTGCAAACCCTTTAGACATGTGAGACGATGAAGTTGTTACAGGACAAGGTTTTAATAAAGGTGATATTTTTGAAACAAAGGCAGACCTCCTTGTAAAATTGCAGTCTTGGTCAATCAATAATAATGTCCAATTTCGGACAGACCGATCAAATAAGCGTTTCCTTACGCTTATATGTCTTCATAAGGATCAATGTTCATGGAGACTTCATGCATGTGCGTCTAAGAGGGTTGGTGGGTTATGGAAAATAACAAAATACAATGATAAACACTCATGCCACAGTGCAATTTTGTACAAGGATCATATGCAATGAAAGTCTTTATATATTGCAAGGATGATAATGCCTATGTTGAGAGCAAAACTAGACATGACCGCTCGAGAGATAGTTGAAAGAGTGAAAGCTGAGTTGTATCTTACTATATCCTACAAGAAGGCTTGGCATGCACGTAAGAAAGCCATTTCATCAATCTTTGGAGATTGGGAGACATCGTATGGGACATTACTTCTATTTCTTAGATATGTTCAACAAGCTATTCCAGGAACTGTATATAATTTCAAAGCCAGCAAAACAACCCTTGGCCATCGATTTGAACGTGTATTTTGGTGTTTTGGTCCATCTATTACATGTTGGGCTCATTGTCGGCCAGTGATTAGTGTTGATGGCACATTTTTGTATGATAAATATGGTGGGACGTTACTTATAGCTACTGGCATTGATGGAAACAATGGATTATTTCCCTTAGCTTTTGTAGTTGTTGAGAAAGAAAACCGTTCTTCTTGGGTGTGGTTCTTAAATTGCATGAAATATCAAATTCCAAATGTCCAACAAAGGAATGACTTTTGTGTTATATCTGATAGGATGTGCAACATTCATCAAGCTTTGGATGAGGTGTTCCCGTATGCCACTCAACGTAACTGTTTAAGACATTATAGAGACAAATTTCATAAGAAATTTAAGTCTACTGAATTATATAACTTGATGTGGAAAGCAGCTAAGGTGACTAAAGTGGTAGAGTTCGATAAACACATGAGTGCTATAAAAGCCATTGACTCATCTGCTTACAGTTGGCTAATGCTTTTAAACCCAAGATTGTGGGCTATATCTTGTGATGGTGGTTATCGATTCGGTACAAATACAAACAATTACTCTGAGACGATTAATGGAATTTTAAAGCGTGCTCGCAATCTTCCCATACAAGCCCTCATATGTAGCACATATTATCGGTTGGTCGCGATGTTCTTTAAAAGGAGGAACTCCGCAACATCATTAACTGGCCAATTCACTGAGAGAATAGCTTATAAATTGGAGAAGTTGGAGCAGGAGGCACTGACCGGCCTAAATCGCGCGTCCAAAAGTGGAGGCAGATTTGAGGTAGTCGAGCTTTTACATTTATAAACCCGAATCCTTCTAGGCCCCCGCAACTTTGTTTACGGGGTCGAAGTAGTCATACGGGGTCGAACACAGGGACAAGGGGGTAGTGTTGAGAACCATGAATTGACACGCTACACTTCGGAAGGTATAAAGAGGTATAAATTCCCAAAAGGGAACAACAAGATGTCACGAAATAAAACAAGAAAACTATCTCCAAATGGAGCTACTAGAGAGATTTAAGGTTTTAGTCATTTAGCAGTTTTTAGGGGTTTTCATGCAACAGAAGCAGAAAGATAAAGACTATAGCACAGGCAAGGTACGAAGGATAAGACTATAGTAAAATAAGCGGCAGCGGTAACACCCTGCACCCCTCCTCTCAGAGAGGGTACCCCTAACCTCTACATCAACACCCCTCTCGAGGTTGTTGGGCTTCAGTTAGAGTGGAATGTTACAGAAACAGCCCCGTTCGGGGCACTCTCGTACTCCAAAATTGGACCAAACACTAGAGCTGCAACACAACTCTCGAAGTTGTTGCGACGGGAAAACACGATTCGGTAGCTAAGCGAAACGTGATCCAAACATGCAAGCTAGAGTTCAAATATTAAATAGAGCAGTCATCCAACATTGTGCACCAAGCATAGAGCAACAAGTGATTAAATCTTTCCATTTCCATAATCATTAAAGGTCTTAATACATTGCATAAACAAAGAATTAAATAACAGAATTAAAAGGTAAGTGTCGCCTCCTTGATGTAGAAGGGCGATAGGGTGCTGTAGCTCTCCTGCCCGATATCGGTCAGAGGCCTAGCCTGATACAGAGGTGTCGGGCCACACACCCTCTCGGGCGGCACACACCGACTGTTGACTGTATCGGTCGAGGGCTCCGACTGATACACTCATATCGGGCGACACACCCTCTCGGGCGGCACGCTCGATAGGCTAAGCGTATCGGGTTGATATCGTGTCGAGCTAAGAGCTACACATTATCGGTGTCGGGCACTTGTGTCGGTCAGCTATGTCGGCCGATATCAGCCCGCAGTGTCGCCCGAGATGGTCCTAAGTGAACTGTCCCCTCCCTCTCGGGATGAGGAGAAGCTCACCTAGTGTCTCCCGAGACGAGCACTGGGGCACGATACGTATGCTCTCGCAGTCTCCTTGCTCAAGCTCCCAACTGTCTAACTGTCCGCTGTCCGATGGTCCGACTATCTTTTTGGCTCCCTGTAGCTACTATTTATAGTCAGCTGGTTGGTGAGAAGACATGATGCTCGAAGCGCCACGTAGCTCCCTTATACGCCGGTCGATGGACGGCCGATACAGGCATTACTCAGCGCAGAGGTGTTCGGTATCGGTCACGTGACGGGCGGCACACCGGCGGATGGGTGGCTCTGTCGCCCGACAAGCTGGGTTGTCGAGGCGAACCGGTCTCCCTGTCGGGTAGAAGGTGTGTCGGCCGGCACGTTCCTGTCGCGTAGCGCCTCTTTGTCGATTGTCTTTGTGTCTCCCAGCCCCTTTTCGGGAAGGGGTTGTATCGGGCGTCAGGGAGGCCGAGACAGTCTTGGGCTTATTCATGGGCCGGAACGGCCTTATTGCACAAAAGCGAGGAAAACTCTACAAAAGATAGGAAAATTAGAGTAAGAGCATTGCTTAGCCAATTATTGCAAAAATGCTAATAAAATAGAGGAAAATAGCAGAAAAGGGAAGTTTTGATAACAAAATAAAGGGCAAAAATGTCACAAAAACTGATGCTATCAACTCCCCCAAACTTAGCATTTTGATTGTCCTCAATCAATATTTAAACTATATTTTTGTGATGCTTCTTTTTGCTCGGAGAACATTCATGCCAAGAGGTAAAACAAGTGTAGTAATGCCTTTAAAGATAATGCTACTTCACTCAAACAAAAGACTACGCGTTTCCTTGCCTTATTATTTCAATAAAATTTTTCTCTACAGCTTCAACGAGACTTGTTGTATGATTCCGAAGTTAGCTTACACACCAAACAGCTTTATTTTCGGGGCAGAAAGTTGTGTATAGGGTAGGCTAAGGCTTTTTGGGTTTTTTCATCTTGTTTCCCATCAGTCCATCCAGGTAAGGGTCCGTTAACGAGCAAGTGGTCCCTGCAGTCCAAGCCAGTTGGCTTTAGAGCAGTGATTTCACATCCTACGTACGACTGCCCCAGATCTACCATGCCTAAAGATGGGTACTTTTGGGAAACAAGAGGTGTATATTTTTTTTTCTTTTTCTTTTATTGGGCACAACTCTCATGCTTTTATTCACTCTCTTAAGGCTTCTCTCTCTTTTTTTTGGGATTTTGTTGGGTGAGGGAAATAGAGAGATTTCTGCTGTTTGGGCAGCTTTTTCCTTCTCCATACTTGTCTCTTAGCTGTTCGCGAGATTATTATATTTTGGAAAATTTTGACATGGCAAAGTATACTCTTTTGTTCGTTTGAAGAAGCATTATCAAAATGATATAACATGACTTGCATCACATTCAACATGAAGAAAATAATCTTTGCAAAAAGTCACAACAGATTTTCATTATTATTATTACAGCAACTTTGTACATATGCATAGGGATAGAAATTTGTAAAGGAAAGATTTTTGAAAATTTTGATATGGCATACATGCGTACATCAGGTATACAGGAAGCTATAAGAGCACAACAGGTAAAAAAGAATGAATATCGTAGAAACCTTGAAGAGTTAAAAAATTTTATACCTCCCTCACTGGCACACGATACCCCCCCCCCAAACTTACTCGACACTCTGTCCCAGAGTGGTGAAGAAGGTAGGGTAAGGCAGTGTCTAGCCAGTGAGGGTTAGCTCGCTGATGTGCTGCAATATGCTCCTACAAAGTTGCAGCATGCCATTGGGAGGTTGTCTAGCGGGTTTTGCTGCTGCCAATGAGAGATTGAGCAGGAGCGTAAACCCTCAAAACTGTTGTCTGGCCCTCCTTTTCCCAACTCTCCACCGTGAACATGTACAAAAGGACTGATCATCAGTCCCAGTTCAGTTCCCTGGAGTGTGTAGTCAGGGGGGCCCTTCTCCCTTAAGAGGACGGAACCGGGGTGCCCCAAACTTGTTCGGAGGCCTTGGTTGCCGTACTCGAGCTGTCCCTGGAGATGGTCATAAAACACCACAGAGGCAGGCTGATAATAAGGTGATCCTCCATTGGAGCTATCACATGAAGAAAAATCCATCACTTTCTTGTTGGTGCCGTTTATGTTTGACAGTTGTTGTTGATCCCTGCGTTGGGCTCGTTGGCGCGGCCAGTGGTTTACTCCGTATGAGCCATACCTGTTATTCAAATCCAAAATTTATTTACACGTTAGGCAGATAAAGATAAAAAGAAAAACTTACAAAACCTGTCTTGGGCGATACGAGGTTGCCACGCAGTACAACATACCGCCCGATATGGGTGTATCGGGCGATAATGTTGCCACAGGGCAACTGCCTAATAGGACGCTATAAAAGAAAAATGTGTTGCCTGATTAAACGAGAAACAAGACTTATTTAAAAAATCTGGGTATCATCCACCAAAAGAAAAACTCGAGTCGATACAAAATTGGGTGATACGAGGAGTGCCAAACGATACAACCCACCGCCCGACACCGTTGTATCGGGCGACAAGGTCATATGTAGCGCTTAACTACATCGGGCGATACAAACCTGCAAGGCATGTAAACCTGATGAGCAGCGTGCGCTAAGGAAACTTGTTCCGGGCGATAAGGTTATCGGTCGATAAACATGTCTGTTTATATCTATGTCGGGCGACAAACATGTCGGGCGATAAGAAAACAACATGTCGACCGATACCCCACGCACGATACAAAACCCGTGTCGGGCAAAAGGTGTGTCGGGCTATACCCTTGCTCATAGGAGACATCGCCCGATACTAGGGTGAATGCAAGACCGCCGACACACAAGCAAAAGGTGGCTCACTGCATGCGTTCTAGGTGGCTGAAAAATGAACAAGTGTTGTAGCCCCGAAACGATGGTCCCCCCTTCATATATATAGCCAGCTCAGCCGGGGTCAAATTGGGCAAGCCTGGCGCACGCGCATCAACCGGTTAAGACACGTTGTTCCCGAGACGACGACCCCATCATTCAAATAGAAGGGCATTTACTCCCCATGCACGAAACGGCTGTCGCTCGGGGATGCCAACCGCCGCGACACTTGCGGCGTCCAAGCGACTCTGGCCTGATATGAGCAATTCTGTGCGCCAGCTGAGCGGCTGCCGAACACGACCTAAAACAAACGGCCGAAAAACATAAAACAAGGCAGGAAAAAGCATTTGACGGACAAAACATCATCGGTCAGGGAAGAACCCATCGCCCTCAGACAGAAATGCTCGTCAAAGCTTCGTAAAATTAAGCGATGACCCATAAAACAGAAGAGTCGGCATGCTCGGCGCGTGCTCTGACTCGGGCCTTATTACAATTCATAGAGTTTGTTTTTGCTGGTTATAAGAAAAATGCAACCTATTCTAATAAAGAAAGAAGAACTCGGGCTGCCTCCTGAGGAGCGCTGGGGTTTGCGTCGCCAGCTCGACCGGCGTAGGATCATCTTGTTCAGCCCTCAACTGTACCCATATCTTGTAGACTGATCTCTGTCCTCCTGAAAAACGCTTCATCTTCGTAGAACCTTTTCACCCTGTGCCCATTCACCTGAAAGGCCTTGGTCGGATCGTCTTTGTCGTAGAGCTCCATCATCCCTGATGGATATATCTTTGACACTGTGAACGGTCCAGACCACCTTGTTTGCAACTTCCCAGGGAAAAGACGAATAGAGGACTTGAATAACAAGACCTTATCTCCTTCGCTTACATCCTTTCCCCTGAGATGGGCATCATGCCACAACTTGGTCCTCTGTTTGTAGATTTTTGCATTTTTGTAGGCATTCATTCTCAGCTCTTTGAGCTCTTGAAGTTGTAGAAATCTCTTTTCTCCAGCTTGTCGAGGTCCATATTTAGGAACTTGATTGCCCAGAGGGCCTTGTGTTCCAATTCCAATGGGAAGTGGCAGGATTTTCCGTAGATCAGATGGTAGGGGGTGGTTCCAATGGGTGTTTTGTAAGCGGTGCGGTAGGCCCATAGTGTGTCGTCAAGTTTCATGGACCAATCTTTCCTTGTTCGGCTGACAGTTTTCTCCAAGATTTGCTTGATTTGTCTGTTGGAAACCTCTACCTGTCCTGACGTCTGGGGATGGTAGGGTGTAGCGATCTTGTGCTTCACTCCGTACTTGCGCAGAAGTGCTTCAAATTGCCTCTCTCTAAAGTGTGACCCTCCGTCGCTTATCACTGTTCGTGGGACACCGAAACGAGGGAAGATGGTCTTCTCGAAGAGCTTGATAACCGACTTGGTATCGTAGGTCTGGGTGGCTACCGCTTCCACCCACTTCGATACATAATCCACCGCCACGAGAATGTACTGATACCCCTGGGATGGGGGAAACGGTCCCATGTAATCGATCCCCCATACGTCAAATATCTCCACTTCAATCCAGCTTGCCATAGGCATTTGGTTCCTCTTCCCTATGTTCCCTGTAAACTGGCACTCTTTGCAAACCTTCACAAAATGTGTGGTGTCTTTAAATAAGGAAGGCCAGTAGAAACCTGACTGTAGCACCTTCGCAACTGTTCTCTCGCTGCCCAGGTGGCCACCATAGGGGGAGGCGTGGCATTGCTTCAGGATGTCCACAGTTTCTTCTTCTGGGTTGCACCTCCTGTATAAGTTGTCGGTGCATCTTTTGAACAGGAGGGGATCATCTCAGTAGTAGTTCTTAACATCCACGAGAAGTTTCTTCTTCTGATTGTACGTAATGTCAGGAGGCAGCTCACCGCAAGCAAGATAATTGCAGATGTCTGCAAACCAGGGCAAGCTTTCTTCTTGGGCTTCTGCCAACATAAGAGCTTCATTGGTGTAGTCGTCGTTGATGGGAGGTCCTCTCTCTTTCTCAGTCACGATCCTCGGTAGGTGGTCTGCGACCACATTTTCTGCGCCCTTCTTGTCGATAATTTCGTGGTCGAACTCTTGGAGCAGTAAGGCCCACCTCAACAGTCTGGGCTTGGCGTCTTTCTTTTGCATCAAGTATTTTATAGCCCCATGATTTGTGTATACCTTGACCTTGGCTCCAATGAGGTACGACCTGAATTTATCAAACGCGAAGATGATCACCAACATCTCCTTCTCAGTGGTTGTGTAGTTCACCTGAGCCTCGTCCAACGTGCGACTCGCATAGCATATCACATGGTGCTTCTTGTCTTTCTTTTGCCCCAGGACTGCCCCAACTGCGTAGTCGCTAGCGTCGCACATCAGCTCAAAAGGTAAACCCCATTATGGTGCTTGAAGGATTGGTGGTGAGGTTAAGGCATTTTTCAGGGCCTGAAAAGCAATGAGACAATCATTAGAGAAAACAAATTCAACATCTTTTACCAGAAGATTGGACAGTGGTTTGGAGATCTTTGAGAAGTCCTTCATGAATCTTCGATAATATCCAGCGTGTCCGAGGAAGCTTCACACCCCCGTCACGGATCTTGGTGGAGGAAGCTTGGATATTGTTTCAACCTTGCTTGCGTCCACCTCGATCCCACGCTTCGAAATCTTATACCCAAGAACGATGCCCTCCCGCACCATGAAATGGCACTTCTCCCAGTTCAGAACTAGGCTTTTCTCCTCGCACCTTTGAAGGACCAATGACAGATTCTTCAGGCAGCTATCGAAGTCCTTTCCATAGATAGAAAAATCGTCCATGAAAACTTCTACGATGTCTTCCAGAAAATCTGAGAACATTGATATCATGCATCGTTGAAAGGTGGCAGGGGCATTGCAGAGTCCGAAGGGCATCCTTCAGAAGGCATAAGTGCCGTAAAGGCAGGTGAATGTTGTTTTCTCTTGATCGTTGGGTAAGATGGGTACCTGGTAAAAACCTGAAAAGCCATCAAGAAAACAAAAGAAATCATGATGCACTAACCTTTCAAGAACTTGGTCAATAAAAGGTAGCGGAAAATGATCCTTCTTTATAGCCTGATTAAGCTTTCGGTAATCAATGCACATCCGCCATCCGGTGACGGTCCTTACCGCCACCTCGTCACCCTTCTCAACCCTGACCACCATCATTCCACCCTTCTTGGGTACTACGTGGATCAGACTTACCCAATTGCTGTCGCTGATTGGGTAAATGATCCCCACATCCTAAGCTTTATTACCTCTTTCTTGACAACCTCCTTGAGCATGTGGTTGAGCTTCCTCTGGGGTTGGGCCAGAGGCTTGGCAAATTCTTCCAGGTTGATGCGATGCATGCACAAGTCGGGGCTAAGGCCTTTGATATCATCTACCGAGTATCCTATAGCCCTCCTGTGGAGTCTTAACTTTTCAAGGATTCGGTCTAGCTAGCTTCTTGAAAGATTGGTGTTCACGATGACGGGGTTTCTGTGCTCTTCATCTAAGAATTCGTACTTCAGGCCCTCGGGTAATGCTTTTAATTCTGGCTTTGGTCTGGGTGCCGTCTCTTGAGGCTCCCCCTCGAGAGAGGCATACTTCGTAGACTCTACCACTGTATCTTCTTCTAGCAAATCTTCATCAGAAAAGCCGAGAAGGTTGAGATGCCTTGCGACCTCACGATCTTTGAGGTCAGGATCTTGACAGCCTATAGCCCTCAAGAGGGGGTCTACTGTCCGGATGTCTTCCTCTATCTCCTTGCAGAATTTATTGTAACTATCTGCAAACTGTGCTACTCAGAGAGGGACGAACTCCTCATGATCTCTTTCAACTTGAAGTCCATATGGTCGTTTCTGACCCTTAATGTGATCATACCCTCAGAAACATCAATCAGCGCTCTCCCTGTTGCTAAGAAGGGGCGTCCAAAGATGATCGGACACCGGGGGTCTTCAGCTGCGTCAATGACGACTATATCGCAAGGGACGAAGAAATCACCAATCCTTATCGACACATCTTCGACAATGCCAACGGGTCTCTTAAAGGTGTGGTCCGCCAGTTGAATCCGCATGTTGGTTCCAACCATGTCGGTCAAGCCCACCCTTCGTGCAAAACTTAGGGGCATGAGGCTAATGCTTGCCCCCAAGTCCGCCAGACCTTTGCGCTCGACGTTGTCCCCAATGGAAAAATGGATTGTGAAAGCTCCGGGATCCCTTCTCTTATTCAGCATGTCGGGCTTCAGGAAGGCGGAGGAGGCAGAATCTAGCTGCACTGTCTCTATCCTTCCTCCCCTTCTCTTCTTTGTGATAAGGTCCTTGAGGAACTTGGCGTATGTAGGCATCTCCTCCAACGCGTCAAGGAAGGGCACTTCGAGATGCAGCTTCCTGATCGACTCCATGAACTTCTCATGATGCTTCTTCAGTTTCGCCTTTATTAGTTTGTACGGGAACGAAATCCTAGGAGCGTAGGCATTCCTTCTGCCAGGTAGCTCCTCAGGGAAACCTTGCACAGACTCCCGAACGTATGCCTGTCTTTCTTATTCTGCTGGGTCTGCACCCTCAGGCCTTAGCTCAGGCTCAGGCCTGGCTTCATCAGGGCGCTCTAGCGTCCTTCCAGACCTCAGGACCGCCATTACGGTAGATTCAGGGTGTGGGAGTGCTTTTATTACATGATTCTCCATCAGAGAAGCCATCTCGGTCAGTCACTAATCAACCTCGCACTGGCGCGTCTGCAAGCTAGCCATCTGGCGTTCCATTGCATTCAGAGCCCCAGGGCTAGGGAGCGTATTCTGCACCAGTCGGCTGATGATGGCATCCTATCTCTTTATATAGGCAGAAAGCTGGCCAACCAAGTTAGGCTGGCTCGCCTTCTCGCCTCGGCCTTGACATTCATCCGTAGAAAGGGACTACTCGCAGCGAGACATGGTCTCAAAGCTTGGCAGAACAAGTCGCAACTCTTCAGAGTTCCTGAAAAGGCATAGAAAATTGAGTTTAGAAAATCGAATTTTTATTTTAAGGCAAAGTATAATGCTAAGAAAAGAAAGAAAAAGAAAAAGAGTGATGTCAAGCTCATTTCTAAGCTTGAAACACAGGAGTGTAGTTAGTGGATTCAGGTTCATCTTACAGTACCGCTATTTCCTTGTCCCCGGCAACGGCGCCAAAAAGTTGACCGGCCTAAATCGCGCGTCCAAAAGTGGAGGCGGATTTGAGGTAGTCGAGCTTTTACATTTATAAACCCAAATCCTTCTAGGCCCCCACAACTTTGTTTACGGGGTCAAAGTAGTCATACGGGGTCGAACATAGGGACAAGGGGTAGTGTTGAGAACCATGAATCGACACGCTACACTCCTACAGGTATAAAGAGGTATAAATTCCCAAAAGGGAACAACAAGATGTCACGAAATAAAACAAGAAAACTATCTCCAAATGGAGCTACTAGAGAGATTCAAGGTTTTAGTCATTTAGCAGTTTTTAGGGGTTTTCATGCAACAGAAGTAGAAAGATAAAGACTATAGCACATGCAAGGTACGAAGGATAAGACTATAGTAAAACAAGCGGCAGCGGTAACACCCTGCACCCCTCCTCTCAGAGCGGGTACCCCTAACCTCTACATCAACACCCCTCTTGAGGTTGTTGGGCTTCAGTTAGAGTGGAATGTTACAGAAACAGCCCCGTTCCGGGAACTCTCGTACTCCAGAATTGGACCAAACACTAGAGCCGCAACACAACTCTCGAAGTTGTTGCAACGGGAAAACACGATTCGGTAGCTAAGCGAAATGCGATCCAAACATGCAAGCTAGAGTTCAGATATTAAACAGAGCAATCATCCAACATTGTGCACCAAGCATAGAGCAACAAGTGATTAAATCTTTCCATTTCCATAAACATTAAAGGTCTTAATACATTGCATTTACAAAGAATTAAATAACAAAATTAAAAGGTAAGTGTCGCCTCCTTGATGTAGAAGGGCGACAGGGTGCTGTAGCTCTCCTGCCCGATATCGGTCAGAGGCCTAGCCCAATACAGAGGTGTCGGGCGAAACACCCTCTCGGGCGGCACACACCGATTGTCGACTGTATCGGTCGAGGGATCCGACCGATACGCTCATATCGGGCGACACACCCTCTCGGGCGGCACGCTCGATAGGCTAAGCATATAGGGTTGATATCGTGTCGGGCTAAGAGCTACGCATTATTGGTGTCGGGCACTTGTGTCGGTCAGCTATGTCGGCCGATATCGGCCCGCAGTGTCGCCCAGGACGGTCCTAAGTGAATTGTCCCCTCCCTCTCAGGATGAGGAGAAGCTCACCTAGTGTCGCCCGAGACGAGCACTGGGGCACGATACATATGCTCTCGTAGTCTCCTCGCTCAAGCTCCCAACTGTCTAACTGTCTGTTGTCCGATGGTCCGACTGTCTTTTCGGCTCCCTGTAGCTGCTATTTATAGTCAGCTGGTTGGTGAGAAGACATGGTGCTCGAAGCGCCACATAGCTCCCTTATACGCCGGTCGATGGACGGCCGATAAAAGCATTACTCGGCGAAGAGGTGTTCGGTATCAGTCACGTGACGGGCGGCACGCCGGCCAGTGGGTGGCTCTGTTGCCCGACAAGCTGGATTGTTGAGGCGAACCAGGCTCCCTGTCGGGTAGAAGGTGTGTCGGCCAGCACGTTCCTGTCGCGCAACGCCTCTTTGTCGATTGTCTTTGTGTCGCCCAGCCCCTTGTCGGGCAGGGGTTGTATCGGGCGTCAGGGAGGCCGAGACAGTCTTGGGCTTATTCATGGCCAGAACGGCCTTATTGCACAAAAGCGAGGAAAACTCTGCAAAAGATAGGAAAATTGGAGTAAGAGAATTGCTTGGCCAATTATTGCGAAAATGCTAATAAAATAGAGGAAAATAGCAGAAAAGGGCAGTTTTGATAACAAAATAAAGGGCAAAAACGTCACAAAAACTGATGTTATCAGGCACGGAAACATCACATTAGTGTCCGAGTAAGTGAGTTCGAATTCACTGTCAATGATGTGTCAGGAAATAGTTATCAGGTGCATTTTCTGTGAAATCCCTATCCTTCACAGTGTACTTGTGGTAGACCACAAGTTCATCATATCCAATGCTCACATGTACTGACATGCACCAGTTTCATACACCATGAATATTTTCAGTTTGTCAGCGGTTGGTACAAGCTAGACAATTAGAGGCTGACATATGCCCCTCAATTTAGTGGAATCCCAGATAAAAGATATTGGCCAGGGTTTGATCCAACCACGGGTCTTGTATATCTTCTACCACTAGTTGTTACAAAATGTGCAACAAGACCTAAGGTGAAGCGCAGAATGACAAATATGGATATTGATCCTAATCACACTTCTTACAAATGTGGAAACTGTGGTGGTTTAGGTCATAATGAGAGAACATGTAAGAAAAGTAATGGTTAGAAATCTTGAAATGTAATCTTAGTTCTCTATATGTAATCTTAGTTGTTTTGTACTTTGAAATCTCTATATGTAATCTTAGTTGTTTTGTACTTTGAAATCTCTAGCTGTAATCTTAGTTTGCTAACTCGCATGAGGAGGGTGGGATGAATAAAATTTCCTCCTGACTTCTGTAATAGTAATAGTACATGTAATTTTATTGTATGCATTTAGTCATTTTACACCATATTGTGATATTTTTTTCTTTCTTTGTATAGACACGGTGAAAGGAGATGATACATTGCGGATTACATGCCACTCCACTGAAATTTCTAGGTGGCAGTTAAAAGATGCAGATGTGTTAGGGTATGTTTGTACAGCGGGGTCCGGATCAATCATTACCCTTTCTGGGGTTCACTTTGATGCATCATTGATAATATCACTTAGTAGAAGGTGGAACTCAACTACAAATTCCTTCCACTTGCCTTTAGGTGAGATGACAATCACACTTCAAGATGTTGAAGTCTTACTAGGTTTACATGTTGATGGCGATGCCGTTGTAGCTCATCATCCTATAGGTCCCAATGAAGGTCAATTTAGTTCTTGGTCTTCCATGTGCGACCATATCTAAGGTTCACATCCAGAAGGGCTTGATCATGGTCCGTCCAGTTGAGTTGGTTGCGTTCTACATTTACAAACATTGACTTGGAGAATGCCAACGATCAAGTCAAACGTCGATACACAAGTGCATACTTGTTACACCTTTTAGGTTTTTTTCTATTATCGGATGGTACTGGTAACGAGGTTCATCTTCGCTACTTGCCTCTTCTAGTGGATTTTGACTGTTGCAGTTTATACTCTTGGGGCTGTGCAGTTTTAGCATACTTATATCGTTAGTTGTATAGGTGTCGTCCAAGTTATAAAAAAAATGAATATCTGGGTGTGTGCATCTATTGCAACTGTGGTCTTGGGAAAGGTTGCATGTTGGTAGACCTGGAAAGTTGGACATGCGAGATGATTTTCCGTGGCCTGAACATGCTCCACTAGGCTATAGGTAAGTCATATGAATATATAAATACTCTATTTTAGAAAGTATAATCTCATAATATTCTTATCGTTGGTAACTTATGTGAAACAGATGGAACCATCTGATGGAGCATGTACGTGTACTACGAGGAACTGTGATGTTCTACCTTAATGAGATTGATACCCATCAGCCAAGTCAGGTGAGAGTTTTAGTTCATTTCATTATTAAATTTTACATAACTTTATTTGCAAAATATGTATTCTAATGTATTGTTATAATTATTGTTATTTAAATTGCTACAAATATTTAAATTTGCAGTTAGTTTGGACACCTTATAGTGTTGAGCTGTTGGCCAAGTTTCCGCCTATGTGTCAACAAGGTAGAGATATTTGGATGGCACATGTACCAATGCTCTCTTCTACTATAATGGAGTGGCATGCTCCTGATAGAGTCCTAAGACAATTTGGTGCTCACTATCAACCACAACCCCAAGACCTTCCTATATATCATCAGATTGATGGTAGAGGGCGTAGCAGCAATGACTGGTTGGTCCAATATAGCATAGAGCTAAATGCATGGAATGACAGACGTAATAGTATAGTTCAACTTCCCGATCCTTTGACTGTCGAGCTGCCCCCTACATGGTACAAACCTGAGTATCATGTTCAATGGCCAGTTGATCCACCTACTTTGTACTATCCTTGTGGATACATAGAGCGAGATTGTGTAAGTATACATATATATTTATATATCTATATATATATATTTATATAGATCTTAATGTTGAAATGAAATCAATTTTATTTAGCATCCATTCATATAGGTCCAAACTCATGTGCAAATCTAAGAGACACTACAAGCATTGACACAAGAGACACCTTTTGATGATTCATTGACAGCACGGGATAACATATATAAAGTACAGAATGCATGGTTTCAGCAAATGCCTAGCCACATGCATCCAAATCAGAGTATAACTCCTCCTACGACAACATCAGTCGATGCCACTCCTTTTGCAACTTCTACAACAACTGGACACTTTACACCACAAGGTCATTCTACTGCACCAGGTTGTTCTACAACAACTGGACACTTCACACCAAAAGGGCATTCTACTGCACCAGGTTGTTCTACAACAACAAGTGACTCCTTGCCTGTAGGTGATTCTACATCTGCAAGACAATTTCCTGTTGGTACTCCTTCTTCGTTTCTAGGAATTCTCTACTCTTATCCATCGCTACCATCTGATAACTTTGGGGTTCCTTCTACTTTATCATGGTCTCAACCAAGTTTTACTCCATCCCTAGGCTTTGACCAACACGTGCCTTTTTATCCATTTTCACCACATGGACCACCCCCTAGCTGGTCACATGGCCTCCACACAACCATGTTTGGATCACCTCCACCATCTTGGAATATGCCCTTCACTGGACCTCTCACACCACCACTTCCTATGAGTAGGCCTACACGTGGAGCTCATACCACAAAGTTGAGCCCAATCCAAGATTCTCTAAACATAGAACAACAATCTGGTGACCAAACCTAAGGTTTAAAGAGTCAAAAGTGACATGTATTAATTCTTTCAAATATTTTATATTCTAAATAATATATTATATTGTTGACTATAGTTTAATAATTTGGTCAAATATTTCTTTTATTTTGATTGCAAGATTGAAGGTCTTTGTTGCAGCATCTGAAGATAACTTGTCATTTCCAAATATTGTAGATTTCCTAGTTGAATCATGTATCTTTCTTAAATGCATCTAGACCGATGTTTCTTTTTGTTGTTGTATGTTGGATCATTTTATATTCACCATTTACCTTATTCCCTTTTGGACATATTTCTATGATATTGTAATCATAATCTAGCTTAATGTGTTGGATATTTGAAAAATTTAGAACATGCAACAAATAGCATATGAATGTGTTGGATATTTAGAAATTTAGAACATGCAGCAAACACTATATGAATACGTATTTGATATTAAGATAATGCAGCAAATACCATATAAATATGTGTTGAATTTTTACAAAATTAGAACATGCTTGAACGTATAATGCAGCAAATACAACGCCAAATAATAAAACACTACATTATCTGGCGCTTTTCAGAAAAACGCCAACCTTTGTGGTGTTTTCCCTAAAAACGCCAATCCACGTGGCGCTTTCCTGTCCTCAACACTGTAAACGCCACACTATGTGGTGTTTTTCGCCCCCGCAATCGTTAAACGCCAAATAAAGTGGCGATTCCGTCTTTGCAAGCCTGAAAATGCCAAATGAAGTAGCGCTTTTGGTTCCCGAGACAGTAAAACGCCAACTAGTGGGGCGTTTTACTCTGAAAGTGTGCTAGTTTGGGAAATAAGTTGGAAAGGGTGCTATTTTGGTAATTTTTTTTAACAAAGTGTGCTATATGGGTTTTTTTTTCCTTTGTTCATCTCTAGCTGCCCTTCGAACAGATCCGTGTTGGCATGTGCACCGACAACCATGCTTTCCGGCACCCGCCTACCATCCTTGAGGACCAAGGCCTCCATGACGGCCTTCTTCCCATGCCCTAAAGAGAGAGTGCAACTACATCACACTCCATCACCCTGTCTAGTTTCAAGCGACGTGAGAACGACAGAAGCTCCCTTCAGAACCGCCACCCCTTCTCGCTCGTAGTACTAGTAGCTCTCATAGAACCCTGTGATCTCGGTCGTGAAGAGCCGTGACATGACGTGCTCACCAAGGAACACTATCGTCATGGACTTCACCCTCTTGGCGACCAACGCAATGACACATTCCATCCCGATGTACCTGCCACCGATCACGATGGCCTTTCCACTTCCAGACGTAGCGGCGCAGGAGCATGTGGAGGCCATCAGTGGCATTGCCACATATGGATCTGGATAGGCACATGCCCTACCCAAGCTTTGAGAAGGATGTATAAATTCGTATTGCAGGGAGTAAATACAAGTATAAATACAGTGTGTGTGCCCTACCTTAGTTCTTCAGCCTGCTTTCTAATGAAATGGTGCATCCCCTGATTGGGTTTTCTGGCTCCGCCACTGGCGGCCATGGGCCTGTCTGCGTCGCTCAGGCTGCGGAAGTAGTAGACATTGCTGTAGGATGTGCCAAAAGCCTCTTCCATCATCTCCACCTCGACCTCTTCCAAACACAACGTACTGGCACCCATGGCGGCGAAGAGGAATCTGTAGTGAATGGTCTCCCCATGATCAACAACTTATTCAGACTAACGTGGGTGGACACATGTTGATAATTTTGAATTTACTTCATTAAATGCAACAAACGACACATGCAATTAAGTTAACAAAAAGGTCCAGATAAGAAAATGTAGAATAAAACAATGTAAGAAAAAAAATAAGGTCAGGAATAAAACAAGGTCGTTCGTTATAAAATGAACGTGATATACTTAAAGAAATTAGCGCCTTACAACTCTGGATGGACGCCGTTCTCCAAGTCGACCCGGTGAACCTAAAGAAGAGACATCTCGCTCGTTTAGACGACAAATGATGAAGACATACCACTTGCACTATCAATGCAGCTCATCGACCGCATGTGTGACGACCAGAAATAAATCAAGTCATCACCAATATAATTGTGGAATTATCATAAACAACAGATTAACAAAAATAAAAAAATTAAAACTATTTTGCAAGGAGATCCTCTTCCAGAAAACTCTTTATGATAGATCCAAACCTCATACATATCATGATTCACATTGTACACATACTGTTTCCTCTCATCTCAAGAATAATATATAACAATTTCTCTATCAAAACATATACTGAAGCAACATAAAACCTTGAGGCATACAAATCAAAATCTCAGATCGTTCATGAAACGATTACAAACCGACTCCAATGACTTGAGAGTACAGATACGACACATATGACTTCTATCTACAAGACACGATAGACATTACACTCAACCTGAGCTGTTACTGCTGCCCCAACTGTTGTTCTGCCTTTGTAGAAAGGTCCCTACTACCTCGTGCTCGCCCATCTAAAAATCATGGATCCCACGGTGTGAGAGAATTGTCTCAGCGAGAGATATAACTCTCTGCCGACCATATTATTATCACAGATAAGCACTATAAACTGAGCAGATGTTCTTTTATATTAACAAGCAGGATTAATCACTATTATAAGATGAACAATGTAATCTTTTCTTCTTAAGATAATGCATCTATCTATGATAGAATAATAAATCATTTATTCAATCTATAAGGAATGTGAATAAGCATGAATAACATCTATCCAACTAAGATGTATAAAAGAAGTGTACATCAACCAATGTCTTTCCGTATTTGATCCCTAAACAAATACACTACTCGGCTGATTACATATTATAATCACACTTATGCCCTGAGGAGATGAAGTATACCGTTCATGCTCCAATCGACCACTAGTAAGTCGAAATCGATACCATACAAGGTCAATGACAGAGCCGGATGTCAAGACCTCACCTTTCTTGATCCGTACGAGACCACTTAGATTTAGAAGGACATCTCGTGTCATCTGTTCATAGGACATCTCGTGTCATTTGCAGGTAGCATGCCGGGGGTATAGAGACATCTTCACTATAGAGTTACAGCCGCAACAAGCACTCTCTTTAGGGAGATTTCAGTTATCCATCCCTGGACTATAAGAATGAGGAAGATTATACATCAATTCCTCAACTGTTTGAGTGAATTACACTTCAATCCCGATCCACATAGAATGAAGAAGGATTCTATGCATCAATTCCTCATTTGGTTAGGAGATTCACATCATACCATGATAAATTAGAAAGGTGTGACATCAATTCTTCATCGGGAAGTATGGATATATTTCGTCCTTCACCCCCGCATATTCAAAAATATGCTCTCTGAGTTAAACTCATTTCACCATCAGTAATTTCTAACCTTGAATGGATCTATGGTCAGGGCACTACATGATGAGATATCTCTTGATTAATTAGGTACATTTCAATATCTTTTAGCATCAACCATGTTTCAAACATGAATGATAACAAATGCTATAAAGAAAGATGTAGTACTTTTAAGATCTTTGGAACACTTTGAATGTATAACACTTCGGGATCTCAGTCCCTTATCACATCACTGGGAATTCTCATCCCTTCATATCATCATCATCATCATGATTATTAGATCTAGGTATTCAAACCCTTAGATCATCACTTATCATTGTTACCTCTGTAACAGGGAACTATTACCTTTAGGTCCTCGGACCAAGGTATTCATCTCACTTGCTGTACAAGTATTCCACATAGCTCACATGGTTCATTAAACATCTTGTCACCTCTAACTAGGCAACAACTATCTTTTAAGATATTAGACAGTATAATCATTATAATTTATTGTACAAATATTTAACATGGCTCACAATGCTCATTTAAATTTGTATCATATACAACATCATAGCTCATTCTGGGCTATGCTCATCATCTCATGTTTCTTTAATAATTTGCACTTCATGGTAAAAACTCTAGTAGTATATGACATCATTATGCAAGAGAAATACATCCTTCCTGTTATTAGGGTTAGGATTGTCTACATCATCACCATGTGATATAAGAAAGTACATCCTTCCCATTATTAGGGTTAAAATTTCTCAATGTAATCCATTAGGGTTGTAAGAGCATACCATTACCCTTCATTGGGGTTAGGTTTTCCCCTTATTAACAAATTAAGGATTCAAGATCATATTATCTAGAATCAAACTCTAATTCATACTCCACTCATCTTAGGAATATCAATGCATACTTATCAACATGTTTATCACACATGTAAAAGTCTCTCTCTCATCCTCATTAGGACATTGATTGCATCATACTTTTAATAAGTTCGTTCAATTCTCCTCTTGAGGTACATTAGTTCACAATTGTCAAATCTCATTATATTTTATATTGCAATTAACACAACACACAACATATGTTACTCAATCAAATACATATGATTGAAGTATCCCCACCATATCGAGTATCAAGATGTGTGTACACTATCATATTATGCTTAAGATACATCCTTTACTTCATATCGTGTATCCATATCGGGCATGTGGTATAACCACATCACCATATTGTGTTTTAGGGTGTATCCCCTAACACTGGTATTGTGTATCCATCTCGGATTAGCTATCACTTAGTTCTTATCATCTCAACTTAGCTTCATATCATGTATGCGCTAGGTGCTTGACCTTATATCAAGTATGGCTATATTTGGTACCAAATCGTGAACAAGACGTGCAACATATCAAGCATAGAGTGTATGCCTAATCATGTATCATTTAAGTGGTAAAACAATATCAATTTTCCACGTTGGATTGTCATATCGTGTTACTATATTGGGTATCATATTGGGTTACCAAGTTGGGTTGTCCATCAAACTCATAACTCTTTATGCCTTCAAAGGAATCCATCCCTTCATATATTTGAATGATAAGATAGATATCTGGTTGGATACTTTCACAACAATCCTTCACACAAATGATAAGATGTATCGGGTTTCATGCCATCACTTAGAGTTTCATCTCTATATCAGTTAACATTTCAATTCTATATCATTTAGAGTGTTCAACTAACACTATATCGGGCATGAGGTATGATTTTAACCTTGTATCATGTAGAAGGTGTAAGTAGGTGCTAGTCCTATCAACCATGAGATGCTCCTCATATCATTCATGTGATATCACTCACACTTTATCGGGTTACTCATCATCTTGGGTTTCATGTCTCCATCTAGGTTTTCCACCCATATTGAGTAAAGTATACCATATCGTGCATGAGGTATGAACTTGACATCATGTCATTTACAAGGTTGAAGTAGATATCATCCATATCATTCATAAGGTATCCTTTTATCGTTTCCTGAGGTATCACTCAACTCTATATCAGATTACATAACATCTTGGGTTTCATATCGGGTTTCACCTCACCATCTAGGGTTTCCACTCATATAGGGTTAGGATATAGTCCTAACACCATATCGTGTAGGAGGTGAATACTTAACCCTCTAACATGCTCATGGTGTATATATGTTTCACTCATATTGCCCATGAGATATACATTCGTCACCATATCGTGTTTATGGTGCACTTATATCAACATGTCAGGTTGCTTACCCTCTAGGGTTTTGCTATGTCGAGTTGAAGTTCATGTTTAGCTCCCAATCGTGCATAGCGTGTGGAACTTGATCTTATATCATGAACATAGTATTTTCTTGACAACATATCGTGCATAAGGTATGCACTTTTTCATCATATCGAGTAAGAGGTACCTACTCATTACCATATTGAGTTAATGGTGTCTTCATTCCACCATGTTAAGTTTAGAGGTGCTGCAACCCATATCGGGTTGGACCTTGATGATGTCATAATTATCAACCTATAGACTCTTGTTCTTACTATTTTATATCATGGACAACAGTCCTAAGATACTTTTGTAACTCAAAGGGACATCAATTACTCAAAGGAATTCGAAATTGGAAGTAGTTCAACAATATTGAAGGAAAATAAAAATATAGTTGGGTTCAAGTTATATAACCCAACTCAAGAACAGATTCAAAGCTCCAAGCTCCAAATCTTCACGTTCCTAATGTTGAAGATGAGATAATCAAAGTTCAAGGCTTGAGCTCCTTAGCATTTGCACGATATCTTCACTCCTTGTGGCCGATATCACCTTGCTTGGCCGATATCCTTTCTCTATGGCCGATACCAAGATCAAAACTTGACACTCCTCTACTTATGCACGATACTAGGATGGCATGCATAATATCTCAAACAAAGAAAGTCGTGGGGTTCAAAAATTTTCATTAGTAAGTGAAGGGAGAGGTATATATACTTGGGTTCATGAGATAGAGTGTATAAGAGGTGTCTTCACCATATGCTACTAGGTGACACGTGGCCATGCATGGTTGAAACATGTCCATGCATGAAAACATATATATATTGTCATGAAAAAGTCTTAAGGATAATCTATAGGTGATATTTTGGTCATCCCTTATCTTGTTGGAGAAGCTATCTCATCTTTATCTCACCAATAATGCAAACCGGTACACTTTTTGCAAGGAGCTTCTAACCCGTCATGTATTACCTTTATGAGGTGCTTTTCCCATCATGGACTTTGAAAAGACTCAAAAAACTGATAGAAGACTCCTACTATGGATCATTGGTCGATAGGGCTCCTATATCAAGTCTACAACTCGACACAACTCATATAAGGCTTCACCTTCAATTCTTTCTTGGTCTTTTCATCACCAAGAGTATCATCACTCAAAGATGATTCAAACATAGTGTCCCCCTGTTTATGACTCCTCTAAAATATACATAAAGGGAGTAGGGATACTCTAGAGGTGGTAATTTTCATTTCACCCTATATTTTGGGTAAATTGCAAATTGTACTAAAATTGGTGTACAAAGTACTAGCATTGTTCAAACAAGTTATAACTTGAGATTTAGGGTTTTCACAAACCACCACTTAGAATCATTCTGTTTATTATGATACTAAAACACTTAGAACACATTAAACATGTCAAATATTGCAACGCAACCCCTCAATTTGGGTAAATTGCACTTTACACTCAAACTATCATATAATGCACTCATAGTTTGCAAATAAGCTCAATTTGAAAATCAACTACACAAAGAGACTTAATTACTTTTCAAATGATCATAACAAGTTTGTAAGTAACTTACTTAAGCAAAACTTCTAGGGTTAAACCATAACCCAGGTCAGGGGTGTTACATCATGAACCACCGCCTCACATGTTGTGTCTTGGAAGAGAGAGGATGAACAAACTTGCTACGTCCAAGAGAATATCTCCATGCATCACCATGAAAGCGATGACTGCTGAAGGGGTTTTTCAAACACGAACTCGAACGTTGATGACTGTTTGTTCGAACAGATGCATTTAACCTTAATGATCAGAGGCATATTTATAGCCTTACACGCCCATAATCCTATTTCCACTAAGACATGACCACTCAGTCACTTTTGTATACATTGTAGAAAAATATGCAAAGAGACACTTTCTAGTTAGGATTAATAAATTTTATTAGGAAAGAAACAATTAAATAAATTAATAATTAATTAATTAATAATTAATTAAATTAATAATTAATTAAATTAATAACTAATTAAATTAATAATTATTTAAATTAATAATTATTTAAATTAGTAATTAATTACATAGTTGTATCCTAGTATAAATAGAAGAGGAAAGACGGAAGACATTCTCCACATTCCACAATCCATAATTCACAAGCTCGAGTCCATGCCTGGCCCGACTCGACCACACCTGGGCAAGGCGAGGCGTGGCATGGTGCATGCGTGCACGTGCATGCGTGTGTGTTATGGTCACCATACCCACTAAGGAGGTGAGTATACCCTACTCCTAGGACCCTTGATATTAGTGTCACATCTCTTACATATAAGGACCACAAAAGTGTAGGAGTGAGCAATGTGGGGTAAAACTTCTTTCCTATTTGCACTAGACACAATGCTACCTTTCTCACATGTACTAGATACACATCATTGGGGTTAACCCATGCTATATACATGTATTTAGAAGCCATATATCTAACAGTCCACCAAAAGTCCAATGTGTAGTGTGCTCTACCATTCAGTCCTCCATACAATGTTTTCATTAGATACCTTTCAATTTGAATCTACCTGAGTTATCCAACTATAACCCCCACAGGAACTAGGTGAACAAAAGTATTGAACCTGAACCTTGGGTGCAAGAGTATAGGTTGGTAACAACACAATAAAGACATGGTAGAAAAGAAAATAATACATTAAGGCCATGCATACACAATTTTATGTCATGATTGATATTAGAGAACAACCCAATTCTCCTGTTGCGGCCTACACAACATCAATCATTTAGTTGGAGTCTCCAAAGATGTACTACTAACATCCTATCCTAAGACTTGACACCATTCTTAGACTAATCTCTTACTTATTTACATTCATGACACTAACATGTTTCCCAAGGAATAAACACACATATGCATGGAGCATTAAAGTAATTAAATAATATCATCCAATTCACCTGACAACTTGTTATTACCACATTGAACCCAATTTGTGGGATCTCCACTCTATTGGGTTGGGTTGCTACTACCTGCAAATAATGAGGGGTTTTAGTCCCATCCCCAACCTGGATTTTTCCACTAAGTTTAGAGTTAGACCTATAGTGAAAGGATCAACTATATTTTCTTTGGTACCGACATAGTCCACATCCACGATCCCATTAGATACTAACTCCCTTATAGACATGAGTCTAACTTGGACGTGTCTATGATGTTTTTGATTGTAATTGTGACTCTTTCTCTTAGCAATAGTTGTAGTTCTATCACAATGAACTAAAATTGAAGGAAGTGGCTTCTTTACCATAGGTAAATTGGACATAAGTCCATGTATCCCTTCATCTTTCAATCCAGTTTCATCTAAATCACACAACTTTGCCTCAAAATTAGACCGAGACAATATGGTTTGTTTGTTAGACCTCTCACAAACAACTCCTCCAAAATGAATACATATCCTGATACACCATTACTCCCGGAGTTGATGGCAATCTAGCTTGCATCACTGTATCCTTCAACTATAGAAGGATATTTGTCATAATGCAGCCCAAGGGAACAAGTTCCCTTGATATACCAAAAAAATCTCTCAAGATCTTCCCAACGGGTCTTGTCAGGACAAATGGTGTATCTACTTAACTTGCTCACGACAAATGAAATGTCTGGACGCATGCAGTTCATAAGATACATCAAACTTCCAATAATTTGAGAGTATCATAATTGAGACACTAGAACCCTAGTCTCATTCTTGAACAAGGCCTTGGATGAATCATATGGAGTATTAATAGGTTTACATGATGTGTAAATCTCTCTAGTATCTTATCAACATAGTGGACTGAGAGAGAGTTATACCATCAATAGACCTTATGTTTTTAAGCCCTAAATCACATCAACGATTGTTTCATCTCAAACTTGCTACACAAGAATGTCTTTGTTTGATTTACTACTTTCATATCAGAACCAAAAAGCAAAATATCATCGACATATAAGCATAGCAAAATGAATCCATCATTGACAATTTCGCAGTGGATACACTTATCAAATTCATTAGAAACAAAGCCAAATGATGATATCAGAGAATCAAACTTCTCATTCCATTACTTAGGGGCTTGTTTCAAGCGATATAATGACTTAACAAGTTTACACACTTTGGACTCATTTCCACGACCCACAAATCCCTCAAGTTGTTCCATATATATCTCTTCCTGAAGATCACCATGTAAGAATGCAATCTTCACATCCATCTGATGGATACATAGATTATAAATGGAAGCCAATGCTATAAGCACTCAGATTGTGGTCATACGGGAAACATGGGAAT
This sequence comes from Alisma plantago-aquatica, assembly GCA_963693085.1. Classification (NCBI taxonomy): domain Eukaryota; kingdom Viridiplantae; phylum Streptophyta; class Magnoliopsida; order Alismatales; family Alismataceae; genus Alisma; species Alisma plantago-aquatica. The sequence continues at coordinate 724,776,087 of OY856410.1, read as the reverse complement.
AGGTATCAAAATAATATGTTCCTTCCCTCTCTGTGTAAACCTTAGAAACTAACCTAGCCTTATATTTATTGATTGTCCCGTTTGCATTAAGTTTCTTCTTAAAGATCCATTTGCATCCAACTGCAGGACAACCAGGAGGCAAATCCACCAATTCCCAAGTTCCATTCGAGAGAATTGATTGGATTCCATCATTAATAGCTTATTTCCAAAACTTAGCTTCTGAAGTTTTCATAGCTTGCTTGAAAGTTACAAGATCATCCTCAACATTGTAAGTGATAAACTCACTTCCAAAGTCCTTGGATGTCCTAAGCCGTTTACTTCTCCTTGGTTCAACTATTTCTTTAGAATCCTCAGAATTAGAAATAGCTTGTTCTGAGCCACCCACCACATTTGTCATCCTTTCCATGTGCTCGGGAATGGAACCTATGGCAAATGAATCCTCTTGAAATACTTCATTGGGCACACCATATTCAATGGGAAACACATCCTCAAAGAATGTAACATCACATAATTTCACAATTGTATTGACCTTGATGCCTGAGATATTACAGTTTACAATCAAGAATCTATTGGCATAACTTGTCTCTACATTCCCCAAGAATATGACATCAATCATTTTCGGTCCCAATTTCTTCCTTTTGTGTTCAAGGACAAGTACCTTAGCGAGTCACCCCCACACTCAAATATATTTGAGACTCAATTTTCTTCCTATCCACAACTTATACGGACTACCCTCTACATGATTACAGGGAACTCTATTCGTAATATGGCAAGACGTATTTAAAGCTTCCCCCACATGAAGTTGGGTAAACCTGAGGTTTGAAGTAAAGAATTTACAATATCTATAATAGTTACGTTTAGCTATCCCATTAGATTGTGGTGAATACGGAGTAGTAACCTCATGAACTATACCATGTGATTGGAAGAATTCCAAAACCAAATTCAAGGTATATTCTCCTCCCGTATCAAACCTTAATCGTTTAAGTACTTTTCTTGTTTGAGTTTCAACTTCTTTCTTATAAATTTTAAATTTAGCCAATGCCTCATCTTTATTTATAAGCAAAAAGACATAACAGTCTCTAGTAGCATCATCAATAAAAATTATAGAATAATGCTTTTGATCCCTTGTAGCAATTCCATTAAATTAACAGATATCCATATGCACTAAATCCAATATTTTTGGATTCCTATTCGCAAAATGAAAATGCTTCTTAGGTAATTTAGCTTGCACACAAATTCACATTTACTATAATTAATTTTAGATTTAGTGATCAAATTTAGATTCATCATACATTTCAATGAGCCGACATTCACATGTCACAAATGTGCTTGACAAACATCAGACGATGCAATATTCATGCATAAAGAGCTATTATCATTCAAATTTAAAACAGAATTTGAAATAGGTTCTATAAGAATCTTAAACAAGTTCTCCATATCACATAGATAACCCTTGCCAAAAAAAAAGAATCTCAAAGGCGAGTAATTATAGCCTTTTTACACTTGAAATCTATTCTAAAACCATCTCTAACTAAAATTGCACCACTAATAATGTTTCGTCGCATTGATGGAACATGTTTGACTCTCTAAAGCGTCAAAACCTTTCCCGAAGGAAACTTCAAGGCCACCCATCCTTCGCCTTTGACTTCTACAGTGCTGGAATCACCCAAATTCACGGATCAACATTTAGAGGCCCGATAAGACACAAATAGGTACTTGTTAGTACACACATGCGCATTAGATCTAATGTCTATAATCCAGTATAGTGGTTCAAAAATAGAAAAAACTTTAGGTTTTATAGATACATACCTATCATTGAGGTTTAAGGATGTAGTCATCATGTTGACCATAGCCTTCTCAGTTGCCAATGCGGTAGCTTTCTTGGCCTTCTTTGAAGGACAATCCTTGTTCCAGTGGCCAACCTGTATACAAGTCCAAAAGGGTTTGTTGTTTAGTTTCTTCTAAATCTTGGCCTTATATTTAAGTGAATTCTTAGATTTCTTATCCTTGTTCTTAGCAGTAGTAAAACTAACAGTTTCTTTAAAATCAGTGGGTACTTTGATAGTCTTTACTTTTAGATACTCTTCCTGAATATTGATGTCCATCATGAGATCATTCGTTGACATGTCTCCTTTGCGGCGCTTAAGAGTCATGCCAAACGACTCCCAAGATTTTGGGAATTTCTCAATGATTGACGTTGCAACAAATATTTCAGGAAATACCTTGCTTGCATCAATGAGCTCTTGCACAAAGAGTTGAAAATCGTGTGTTTGATCAGAAACAGATTTACCCTCAGACATATGGAACTTAAGAAATTTAGAGACAAAATATTTTTCCGTTCCTTGATTCGTAGTATTGTATTTATTTTAGAATACCTTCCATAGAACCATAGATGTAGTAACAGGTAATTTTGAGTATGAGTCATTCAATTTGTTGTTTAGTGCAAATAGAATCAACGCTCGACATGTCTTATTACCCTTCTTCCAGGTTGCAATTATATTAGAATTATCAAGAATAGTTTCATCAGTTTTGGGTTTGTCTTCTTCTAAATACTGATCATACCCTACCATGTTAAGCCATATTTGCATCCTCTTTGCCAACAATCAAAATAAGTTCCAGTAGTTTTTTTAGGCATGCTAGACGTATCAATTTTCATGCCTTAACCTTGAGCATTCATAGATAACTGATGATAGATAATGATTTCTTTAAGACTGTTGATAATTTTAAATTTACGTCGTTACATGCAACATAGATAGGTGTAGTTAAGTTAACAGTTCAGGATGATCCTGATAAGAAAATGTAGAATAAGACAGTGCAGGAGAACAAAAAATAAGGCCAAGAATCAAAATGGGTCATTTATTGAAAAACAAATGTGATATAATTAAAGAAATCAATGCCTCGCAACCCTTCAATATAGGCATTGTTCTCCTAGTTGACCTAGTCACGAACATGAAGAAGAGACATCTTGCTCATTTTGACGATGAATGATGCAAACAAACCAATTGCACTATCAGTGCAGCTCAGCGACGCTAGGAGCCATCACCTGATAGGTGGCGTCTTGGAAGGGAGAGGATGAATGAACATGCTACGTCCAAGAGAAGATCTCCAAGTAGCACGATAGAAGTGACAATGACTGAAGACTCGAGCTTTAGGTTTTGTCAAACATGAACTCGAACGCTGATGGATATTTGTTTGAAAAGATGTGTTTAACCCTAATGACCAGAGGCATGTTTATAGCCTTACACACCCCGTAATCCAATTCCTATTAAGATGCGGCCACTCTGTCGCTCTTGTACACATTGTAGAAAAATCCACAAAGAGACACTTTCTAGTAGGGATTAATAAATATAATTGGGAAAGAAACAATTAATTAAACTAATAATTAATTACATAATTGTATCCTAGTGCAAAAAGAAGATGGAAGACATTCTCCACAATTCAAAATCCACAAGACACAAGCTCGAGCCCAAGCCCATTCCCGTCCCGGCCTGTCCAGGTGAGGAAACAAGAAGAAAACTTAAACAAAGCAAAAAAGCAAGAGAAAACAAAGATTAACTTGGGTTGCTTCCCAAGAAGCGCTTGCTTTAAAGTCTCTTAGCTAGACTTTGTAAAACTTCATTACTTGGCTACTGCAATTGGGTGTGGTAACTCTTCATTGCTTCTCTCATTTGGCTGACTTGGTTCCTCCAAATTGATATCAAATCTTCTCACAAAGGCCTCATCTTTGTAAAACCTTTTTATCCTATGGCCATTAACCTTGAAGAGTCCAGTTTTCTCTCCTTGGATTTCCATCACTCTTGATGGGTAGATTTTTACCACAGTGAAGGGACGTAACCACCTGGTTCTTAGCTTTCCAGGGAATATCTGAATGCTCGAGTTGAAGAGGAGTATTTTGTCTCCTTCATGAACATCCTTGTTCTTCAGGTGGGTGTCATACCACACCTTGGTCCTTTGTTTGTAAATTCTTGCGTTTTCATAGGCATGCGATCTCAATTCTTCTAATTCTTACAGTTGTAGATAATGTCCTTTGCTAGCCTTTTCCATGTCCATATTCAGAAACTTAATTGCCCAGAGGGCTTTGTGCTCGAGTTCCAATAGCAGATGACATGATTTTCCATGTAAGAGTCTATAGGGTGTATTTCCTATAAGGGTTTTGTAGGAAGTTCTATACGCACAAAGGGCATCATCCAACTTCATTGCCTAATCCTTCCTCATTCTAATAACTGTCATTTCAAGAATTTGCTTAAGTTGTCTATTTGACACTTCTACCTACCCTAAAGTCTGGGGGTGGTAGGGTGTAGCAACTTGTGTTTTAGCAAAATTTTAAACTACTTTTCCCCAAAGTGGGAACCTCCATCACTAATCACAGTACGAGGTACACCAAATCTTGGAAAAATCATCTTCTTAAAAAGCCTTATGATAGCCTTGGAGTCACATGTTTGGGTGGCTACAACCTCAACCCATTCTGAAATGTCGTTGACAGTGACAAGGATGTATTTATACCCTTGGGATGGAAGAATTGGGCCCATGTAGTTGACTCCCCAGACGTCAAAAACTTCTACTTCAACCCATTCTACCATAGGAATTTCATTTCTTCTTCCAATATTACTTGTCATCTGACATTCCTTGCAAGATTTGACGTAAGCAGTAGCATCTTTGAACATTGAAGGCCAGTAGAAGCCGGACTGTAGGACTTTAGCGGTAGTCTTTCCACCTCCCAGGTGTCCTCCATTAGGTGAGGAATGACATTCCCTTAAGATGTGAGACACCTCTTCCTCAGGAATACATCTTCTGTACAAGTTATTAGAGCATCTTTTAAAGAGCATCAGGTCATCCCAATAGCAGTTCCTTACATTTGAAAAGAGTTTCTTTTTCTGATGATATGTTATCTCCAGGGGTAACTCCACACAAGCAAGATAGTTGTAGATATCTGCAAACCACGATGACTTCTGTTCTTCAACTTCTATAATGAGCAAAACCTCATTTGTATAGTTATCGTTGACTGGCAACTCATTCTTGTCCTCGAAAACAACCCTTGACAAATGGTTGGCAACTACATTTTTCGCCCCTTTCTTATCAATGATTTCGTGATTGAACTCTTGGAGCAGTAACACCCACCTTAGCAGTCTAGACTTGGTGTCCTTTTTTGCATTAAGTATCTTATCACTCCATGATATGTGTAAACTCTTACTTTGCCCCAATTAGATAAGATCTGAACTTGTCAAAGGCGAAGATGATAGCAAGCATTTCTTTCTCTATGGTTGTGTAATTTATCTACACTTCATCAAGAGTGCAGATAGAATAGCATATGACATGGTGTTTCTTGTCTTTCTTCTTCCCCACGACTGCTCCTACGATGTAGTCGCTAGCATCACACATCAACTCGAAGGGTAGCTCCCAATATGGAGCTTGAAGAATAGATGGGGTTACAAGCACTTCCTTCAATGTCTCAAAAGCCTTCAAACAATCATTTGTAAAATCAAATTTGGCATCTTTTATCAGAAAATTTGATAAGGGCTTTGAATTATTAAAAAAATCCTTTAGAAATCTTCCATAATATCCAGCGTGACCAAGAAAATTTCTTACTCCAGTCACATACTTAGGTGGAGGTAGTCTAGAGATAGCCTCGACTTTGCTGATATCTACTTCAATTCCTCTTTTTGAAACCTTGTGGGCCAGTACTATGCCTTCTCGTACCATATAATGGCATTTCTCCCAATTGAGAAGTAAGTTCTTCTCCTCACAATGCTGCAAGACCAACGATCGGTTCTTCATACAACCATCAAAAACTTTTCTGTAGATAAAAAAATCATCCATAAAAACCTCCACAATGTCTTCCAGAAAATCTGAGAACATCAAAATCATGCAACGCTGGAATGTTGCAGGAGCATTGCATAGCCCAAACGACATTCTTCAGAAAGAATAGGTGCCATATAGACAAGTGAAGTAGTTTTCTTCTTGTCATCAGGTAAGATAGGAACTTGGTAAAACCAAAAATAGCCAACTAAAAAGCATAAGTATTCATGATACACTAGTCTTTCTAGAACTTGATCGATAAAGGGTAGCGGGTAGTGATCTTTCTTCATCGCTTGGTTTATCTTTCGATAGTCTATGCACATCCTCCACCCGGTGACAGTCTGGGTGGCTACTTCATCTCCTTTATCTCCTTTCACAACAATCATCCCCCTTTCTTCGGCACAACATGAATACGGCTTACCCAATTGCTGTCGCTAATTGGGTAAATAATACCTGCGTCTCTTAGCTTAATGACTTCCTTCTTCACAACCTCTTTTAACATTTGATTTAGCTTCCTCTAGGGTTGAATCAGAGGTCTTGTTGACTCATCCAAATTTATGTGATGCATGCATAGGGCAGGGTTAAGCCCCTTGATGTCATCCACGTAATAGCCAATAGCTTGCCTATGCAGCTTTAACTCCCTAAGAAGTCTTTCCAATTGCTCTTCAGTTAGATTATCATGAACTATAATAGGGTTTCTTTTTTCATGATCAAGAAATTTGTACTTCAAACCTTCTGGCAGCTGTTTCAGTTTTGGTTTGGATTTAGGTGCCTTCTCTCCCTCTGGTGCCTGTTCCAGGGAAACATACTTCACCATCTTGATTACTTCTTCCTCCTCACTCAGATCTTCTTCATCTCGATTCAGGTAGTCGAGGATCTTAGTAACCTCTGGGTCTTCAATTTCTGAATCTTGATTGTTTAATTCCCTCATAAGAGGGCCTATCACTACATTATCTTCTTTCACTTCTTCATAATATTGATTGTATATGTCCATGAAATAGACATATTCGATCAGAGATGGTCCCTTCATGGCGTCATTTACCTTGAAGTCAATCTGGTCGTTCCCGACCCTCAAAGTTATGATGCCTTCATCGACATCAATCAGAGCCCTCCCGGTTGCCAAGAAAGGGCGGCCAAAGATGATATGGCACTTAGGATCTTCTACAATATTAATGACAACAATATCACACGGGATGAAGAATCTTCCCACATGAATTGGAACATTTTCAACTACTCCCACGGGCACTTTTAAATGTGTGGTCTGCTAACTCGATTCTCATATTGGTACTGACCATTTCAGTCAATCCCAATCATTGCGCAAGGCTTAAAGGCATCAGACTAATGCTAGCCCCCAAGTCAGTGAGACCTTTTCATTCAATGTTATCTCCCACAACAAAAGGTATATTGAAGGCTTCAGGGTCCTTCTTCTTGGTAGGTAACTCTACCTTTATGAAAGCAATTGACATACTGGCTAGGTGCACTGTTTCTATTTTTCCTCCTCTTCTTTTCTTTGTGATTAGGTCCTTGAAAAACTTGGCATATGTTGGCATTTCTTCTAAAGCATCCAGGAATGGTACATCGAGATGGAGCTTTTTCATAGCTTCCATAAACCTTTCATATCTCTTTTTTAGATGTGACTTTATGAGTTTGTATGGAAATGGCACTCTTGGAGAATATTTACTCCTTTTGGTGAATATGTCCTCAACAGGGTCTGGTTCTCTAGCTTTAGCTTGTTGTCTCTGTCCTTCAGCTGACCTCTCAAGAATAATTTCTAGCTTAGGTTCTTCAAGTCTTGTCACCTCAGGGTGCTCTATCGTCTTTCCTGATCTAAGCACCACCATCTTGGCAGACTCGGTGTTAGATGGTATCTTCCGTGAAGGGTTCTTTACTAGCTCAGCCAACTGCGCCAGCTGTTGGTCAATCTGGCGTTGATGCGTTTGCATATCTGCCATTTGGACTTGCATCGTATTCATAACACCAGAGTTGGACAGTGCACTTTATGCTAGTTGATTGTTCACCGTATCTTGTCTCTTGATGAAATCGAACAGTTGAGTTACTAAGTCAGGTTACCTGTTATCCTTTGCCTGGCCCTATCCTTGAGCTTGTGCTTGTCCTTGACTTATGTTTGCCGCTTGGCGGTTTTGATACTTCCCCTGACCTTGATAGTTGACCTTGTTTGTCTGGAAAGTACTTGTTATGGTATACTGAGCTTGTCCACCTCTCTTCTCGAAACCTGGCGGTTGCTTGGGTGGATTATTTAGCTGATGTGAATTCTCCGTGGCATCTTTGTTGCCATAACTAAAACCTGAGTGATCAGGTCTCTTAAAGTTAGCATAAGAGACATTTTCAACTTCCTCCTCCTCAGACTCACTTTCACTTGATTCTTTGGTTCGGGTGTATATGCAGTTATCTATTCCGTGCTCACATTCACCGCAACTGACACATTTCATCACTTTTTCAACGTGCTTCTTCCCCTTTCCCCTGATTCCTTCAGCTATTCAACATCAATGGCTATCTTATGTATCTGAGATGTGATTGCCTTGAGAGCCTTTGATTCAAACATATCTGTGGAAAACTTTTGTATTCCACAAATACCAAAGACCATCAATCCTTATCTTAGACATCAGTGGTTTATTCAGGTCAACCTCAACCGCAATTCTAGCAAATTTGCCTCTCTAGATGCCTCTTGTATTCCGGGCGGTCACAAAGCCCAATGAGGACCGCTCCATTTGTGCAGGAGTCACTACTTCGTCTGGAGAAAGGGCACTCTCACGACAGGATATAATGATTCTAGGCTTTTTATCGAGAAATTCGCTTCTTGCTACTACATTTAGCGAGACTCTCTCGTGTGGTGTTAAGCCATTGTAAAACGTCACTATTAGAAAACCCTTCTTATAATTATCGTGAGGAAATCTCTCTGATACTCCTAGTACCTTTCCCAGGCTTCATGTAGATTCTCTCCTGGTCTCTGCATGAAAGACATGATCTTCTGCCTGTTACGAACAATCTTCTCCGTGGGGTAGAACTTGTTCATAAAAGCATCAGCCAATGCGTTCCATCCATTCAAATCTTGATGCGATAAGCCAAGGTACCAGGATAGGGCCTTGTCCTCTAAGGAGAAAATGAAACCTTTGCAACAAATGGCTTCTTGAGGAACTCCTCACATTTTGATGGTGTCACAGATATTTTTAAAAGCATCGAGGTGATGATAAGGGTTGTCGTTCTTTGAACTCCCTCGAAAGCTTTTGTCCTGGATCATAGAGATTATAGCTGGCTTCATCTCAAAGTTCACTGCATTGAATCTTGGGATGATCACAAGGCATCTTGAGTTGTTGTCTCTAGTAGCTGGAAACTCCTGAAGAGTCTTCTCCTCCGCCTCATCGTCTTCACTATCAATGTTCCTACGATTGCGCTCATGATTGTTATGGTTTCTTTTGTGCCTGAGACAATGGTGGTGCTCCTTGTAGTGACGATTGTCATCTTCATGCCGCTCTTCGTGCTCTTGATACTGATGGTCATCATTGTAACAACCACCTCTATCTTCATCCGTTGCTGGTGGAGGTGGGTGTTGTTCATTCCTCACATTCTGCTCGTCGCCTGAAAGGGTAACGTCCACGCGGGGCGGCATGGTGAAAAGGAGTAAAGTCGAATAAGTTGCTTCTCCCTGGGTACCTAAATAGATCGTACAGTCAAGTTAGAAAACCAAACTGGTCCAAATGAACTACTCTATACAAACCTAGGTTAGCAAACTTAAAGTAACAGTGTTGTCAAGCTTATTGCTAGGCTTGAGGCATGGGAGTATAGTAAGTGGACTCGATTTCTTAACAATGCCATTTTGCCTTGTCCCCGACAACGGTGCCAAAAAGTTGACCGGCCTAAACCGCACATGCAAAAGGAGTGGATTTAAATTAGTCGTACTTTTAAAGAGATAACCCGACTCTCAGGGCCCCGCAATGATAAGCGGGGTCCGATGTAGCGATCGGGTCAAACATAGGGACAAGGTTGGCAGTGTTAAGAATGTGAAATCTAACACTCGTATACTCCAGCTGAAGTGGGTAAGTGAAGGTGTTCCCTAAGGAACGGTAGTACACAAACAAGAATAGCAAGAACAAAAGAAACAAAAGAAACAAGATGAAGCAAGTATAAGGAGGGAAACCCGAGTTGGGGTTCACCTACGAAAGCATCTCACCAACATGTAACACACACACACTCTCTCTCTCACACACTCTTATCAAGATTACAAGCAACCATCAAAAGCATATATTCCACTCTCTCTTAAGATGAGGATAGATCTAAGAGTAGGAGTAGCCTCTCTCTCGAGATGACCACACATGAACTTCACAACAGTACATATGGTTAAATCTTTAGCATTCCAAAACCCTCGTGCATTCATACTACTCCATGACATGGTATAAAAGTGATATTACTCTCTTGAGATATTAACAATCAAACATCACATGATGGTAGCTAAGCATACAAGTGAAGCATTAAAACAGGTGCATGGAGATAATCTTGATAAGAATATGTATATTAAAAAAAATACAATATACATGTTAGGAGAACCTTAGTGGCTATTCCCAACCCGAGTTAAGGTGTTTAGCTGCTCATGCTTGCGGACAACATAATGGCATTACAGAAGCATAGATCCATGAGAAACCATAAAGAGAGGGAGGAAGTACATCAGGATGGAATGATAGATCTATAGAGGAAGAGACATGATACAACATACTACTTCTTCAGATATGGATTCATCACGTGGATGGCGTGGATGGTCTTCTTCTCTCGAAGAAGGAATCTTCAATATTATCTCTCCTTAGCTTCCACCTTTGGAGATCCAAGACTGATGGATGGTATGGTTAGGGGCAAATCTAGAATGCAGCAACACTTCGTGGTCCTCCGGATATGATCTCTCCTGACAAGACAGATGGGTGTGCTATTTATAGGCACAATCCAGCGACTTAGAACCACGGTCGTGGTTTGTGGCTTATTCAGCTCTTTCCATGGTCTAGCTTGGTCACGATCTTCTGGTATCCACGGTCGCAATGTTGTGATAACCGCGTTCGTGGTCTAGTGATAACCACGATCACAAGGTTGTGATAACTGCGGTCGCAGTCTGGCGATAACCACGATCGCGGTCTTTTGAGGTCCATCAGTGATCACGGCCGCGGTCTTCCCTTATTGCCTGATGATCAAGATCTCTGGGGTACGCTGGAACTGTGGTCGCGGTCCCCAAAACCACAACCTAAGCTGTGGATGTTCCTGAAAACATGTAAGTGAGGCTTTAGTCAAAATGATAGAAAAATTATGTGAAAAGCTGACAAAAGTTATACTAAAAGTGGTGTAATATATATATATATATATATATATATATATATATATATATATATATATATAAAGTACGTAAAGTAGAATGTTATCACATATGCTTTGAGGTTGCATCTTGTAGATGCATGTTTTGGTTGTGCTTGGAGAAGGCCTGATTCTATGCTCTACTACCCCCTTCCTTTTTGATAATTTCAAAAGGGGAAGAAAAGTTCAATGTTTTGAAGCTCAACCATATTGCTTTTATTGCTTATGTGATCCTTTTCTTGTTCATTATATGCTTTATTATGTGACTTGCTAAAGAACCATATAGTATAAATGTCATATTTCTTTGTGTAGATAGACTAACTGTGCATGTAAGAATAAGTATGGATTTCGGGGGAGAAAATCACATTGTTCAAATCTTGAATCTCCTTGCAAATCATAAGGAAAACATATAACTTTACATATCCTTTTCAATATTGAGGAATGGTTTGCCATTGTCAAAAAGGGGGAGAATGTTGACTTGAAAGTTCTACATTGTCCATATTTTGATAATGACATAACGATTCCATTCCTATGTATCTAATATGTTTGTTCAAGATTGATTTCAGGCTTTAGGTACATGAAAAGGATCAAATTACACATGGCCTAGCTTGTTCAAGTTCAAGTCAAAAGCAATGCAAGTGCACATTTTGGGAAATCACTCCAAATGACCTTAGATGATTTTTGTAATGACTTGTATTGATGATATGACTTGTAACTAAGATGAGAAAAAAATCAGGGACACTTAATTCCAACGCTTGATCTCTCAAATGTCAATTTAGAAAATTTGTCACATGTTGTTCATCGGTCAAATTGGAAACTTGGCCAATCCAGTGATGGATTTTTCAGAGAGACCAATCGATCAAGTTACACACTCACAGAACTCAACCATCTGACTCATTGAGCAAAGAGGATTTTATCTCATCGGTCAAGTTTCCCAGAACAAACTCGACCGATAATTTGAAAGTTGGTTTTATCTCTTAGTGGATCTATCGAATTACCATTATTAGAACTCGATCAAATGTACTATACGAAAAACAAAGGAAAAGTGGTTATAACTGTTGGTGAGTTATTTTGAGCGAGAATAGATCTGTTGCAACTTGGAAAATGACTATATTTCACTCTTAAGTGATCCCACACACAAGGGAACACCCCCTGCTATAAATAAGACCCCTTAGAGTTCGTTCCAAGTTTGCTCATTCATGCTATTATAAGTGCTTGCTATAGTTGAGTGTGTTGCAACTCCTTGAGCCCCTTTCTCTCTCTTATTTACATAGCATTTCATGATTACGAGTGAGTTAGGCCAGTTTTAAGAGAGTTACTTTCTTGTTCTTGTAAAACCCTCATTCCATTCCATCTTCCCTACCACTTTCCTCAAATAAGAAAAGGTGAAGCAAGATACTCTGAGTGAAGGTGGAGTTGTTGCTGTTCTTCTTCAAGGTTGAAGAAAAGGTGAAGATCTTCTCCAAGTGAACGAGAAGGAAAAGGCTGAAGATCAAAGAAGAGTGGGTAATTCGTTAAAGGCTTAACGCTTGTGCAAGAGTAGGTGTAACGACCCCACTTCCAGGTAACCCCCAATTAAGGAAGACCAAGAAGTCAGAGCCGCTATCAAAAAATAAGATCAGTGGTTTTGTAAATAATAAAAAATAATTAATAAATTCTACTAAAGACTAAATTGAAAATTGGAATAAATTTTTTCTTTTAACATACCTTCAAAATTAGGTAACTGGGACTTCTACCCAAAGTAGGATTCTATCTAAATAAATACTCCTTAATTATTTTAACTTTAATCTTCACTGGTGCCACTTTACTGTTTGTCCAAATTTAGATATTACCTAAAATGCCAACAAACAAAATGGCGGACAGTATAACAAATTATAATGGTATGTGGGGGAACTAAAATCTTGCATTTAACTGTAACAACTTATTGCAAGCAATTATGATTTAACAAAATAACTTTACTATTTAAACGTAACTACTCAATCCTTACATACCCTTGCCTCTGTGTTGTCCATGCAGTGGACATGGATACTACCTCTCATATGGTAGATCTCAACTAACCCCCATGATCCTACCTTACAGGTAGATCAATACATAGGGTCGTGGAGTTGTATGGTCCTACCCTATGGTAGACAAACACATCGACTCATGATAACTTGATGATCCTACCTTGTGGGTGTAACATCCCTGTCCTGGGTTATTCTTTAAACCTAGGTGTTTTGATTAAGAAATATGATTATATGCTTAATATCATCTTGTGAAAAGTAATTAAGGCTCAAAAGGAACCTATGTTTCAATTTTGGTCATGTTTGAACAATGTTGAAGCAATGTTTGCTTATTTTGGACTAAAGTGCAAATTACCCAAGTTGAGGGGTTAAATTGCAAATTTTGCATGATAAGATGTTCCTCTGATGTTGAGACATCATAAGAATGAATATGATGTAGTGGTATGGTTTCCACAAGCTTGGACACCAAGATTAAGCTTGTAAAGCAATCCTTGTGCATTAAAACCTAGTTTTGGTGTAATGTGCAATTTACCCAAAATCTAGGGTTCAATATGCAAATTACCACTTCAACAAGGTCCCTAATGTTTCTTATCATCATTTAGAGAAAAGAAAATGAGAGAGACTCCTCATTTGAATTAAGTTGTAGGAGAGAGAATCTTGACATTAAAATAATCAAGAATAATGCCTAATTGAAACCCTAATTCGGTTTAGGGCAAAAATAAATAAAAATAATTGAAGAGCTTTCAACCAAAATGTTTTGGGTTGATTTTGAATAAGGATGGACGTTCCTTTAACAAGATAAGGAACGGAAATATCTTAAGTAGGTGAAATTCCACTCACCTTTTTATAAAGAAAAGTAATATCCACTGACATGTGGGATATTATATTATAAGCATTAAGGTGCTTAATTTGCTTTTCTTTGAATTGAGGATAATGAAGGAGAATTAAAGGAAAGGAAGGTGCCTCATACCCAAGGTAGTTGAGGGGAAATAGGCGGCCACTTTATTGGGATTAATTGGATTTTTATAAGGCATTTTCTCTCTCATCAATTTCCTTATAAAAGTGCCATTCCAAGCCCAAACCAAGGCCTTTTTCGGATTTTCTTCTTCCCCTTGCTTGAAAAACCGACCAAGGAGCTAGGTAGGAGCAGGGATCAAGTCCACAACCTGTGGGTAAGCCCTTTACCTTCGTTCTCCATGATATCATGGTGGAAATCGAAAATAAATTATGGATTCCTTCTTATTTTGATCTCCTCTTCAACCCTAGCCAACTTTTGCAATCAAAAGCTTGAGGACGAGCCTAGGGGGAGTTGCAAGAGCTTCATCCACCATTAATGGCGTGAGATTAGAGCTATGGAGCTCAATTGGAGGCGAGTTTTATAACTCAAACCCTTAAACATTGCTGTTGCATCAATTCTCTATGCTTTGTTGATTGATTTCTTCAATTTGATACACTCTTGTTTCTTTGCTGCAATTTCCATCAAGAACGGTTGCTGTTCTTGGTTGTTAGAAGGAAGGGGATGATGACATCATCCTATATTCTTATCCAAAGAAAATTACCAAGCAAAACCGTTTTGATAGCTACTCCAAATCGTTTTAATTTGATTGGCTATGCGGTTTCAGCAAACCGTTTAAGGGCAAACGGTTTGAAACCGTTTGGGAGCAAACGGTTTCAAGACCGTTTGATATGGTTGACCAAGCGTTGAAAGTTTGGGAATTTTGTTCCTAATTATGTAGGCTGATAACCCTCCAAATTTGGGGGATTAACTCCAAAGGAATCGAGAGTTGAAGGCCAATCAATTAGGCAATCAGATTGAATTATGTGCTGATTTTCAACCTGATTAACTTGACCTGGTTGAGAAAACGGTTTCAAGACCGTTTGAGATGGTTGACCAAGCGTTGACCGTTTGGGATTACTGTTCATAATTATGTTTATTAATAACCCTCCAAATTTGAGGGATTAACTCCAAAGGAATCGTGAGTTGAAGCCTAATCAATTAGGGAAACCTAATTGGATTAAGTGCTGATTTTCAATCTGATTTAATTGAACTTTTTGGGCAAACGGTCTCAAGACCGTTTGAGTGCGTTGACCAAGCGTTGACCGTTTGAGATTACTGTTCCTAATGATGTGATATAATGACTCACCAAAGTTGATGGATTAATTCCAAACGAGTCATGAGTTGAAGGCTAATCAATTGGGCTAACCCTAATTGAAATCAGTGCTGAAATCACAATGAGCTAATTTGAAATTTTGGGTTGATTAGCCCAAACGGTCTCAAGACCGTTTGGGGGATCATCCAAACGGTCTCAAGACCGTTTGGGGTCACCTCAAGACCGTTTGGAGGTCTGGGGTCAAGTATAGTTGACCAATTGAAGGTCCAAAGGTACCAAATCATTTTGCAATTTAGTATTGATGTGCTGATCAACTCAATAGACCAAACCTTGATGAATTTTCACTAGAGTCCAAAGGTTGGATGGGCAAACGGTCTCAAGACCGTTTGGGACTCATCCAAACGGTCTCAAGACCGTTTGGTGGTCACCCAAGACCGTTTGGCGGTCTAGGGTTGAGTATGGTTAGGTGTTTGAAGGTCTAAAGGTACCAAGCTGTTATACAATGCAATGCTGATTTGGTGATCAATCCAATGATCCAAACCTTAATTGGATGGCTTGGATTTGAGTGATATTATGGGAAAACGGTCTCAAGACCGTTTGGAGGTCATCCAAACGACCTAAAGACCGTTTGGGGTCAGGTCATACCCAATTTGGATGATGGTTCAATGGTTTCAATGTAACTAATCTTGCATTGATTAGTGTTGATGGATCATTGATTCTAAACCCTAATTCAATTGAATCAAACCCTAATTGAGGAACAATTGAGGGTTAATTGAGGGTCAAATCAGTTGAAAGTTGACCTATTATACTCAATTTAAGTATGAGGGTAGGTCCAATTGATGACTGGTTCCATGAATCCAATGATTGAAGAAATCAACATTGGAAACCCTAATTCAATTGGATGCTTTATGGAATGGAGGTCCAATGTGATTGAATCTCTTGAGAATTAAGATGATGAATGATCCATTGACCCAATGATGATTAGTAATGATAAACAAAGAATATACAAAGGTTGAAACCCTAACAGTACCTAAGGGACTAGTACCAATTAAGGAATGAATCCCTAATTGCTTATTGGACCAATGACTTGATACACTACGTTAATCATAGTGGTATGCTCTTGATTGAAGGGTTGATATGACCTAATCAATTTGAGATGATGTTAACATGAATTCATACATGAATATGATTCATGTGGTGATTAAGGGTATGATCCTTAAGAAGAGAGATCATGAAACCCTAATCATGAATATAAACCCTAATTGACAGGGCTTTTGGGTTTTAACCCTAATTGAGGGCAATTCTAAATGTAACCCTAATCCAGGGTGAGGATGTAACCCTAAGTCAGGGTAGTGATGTGTGAAACTCCAATTTAGGGAAATGAGATGTAAAACTCTAATTGGGATCAATAGTGAATCTCTAATTATGGATAATTGAATGAAATCCTAATGGAGATGCATAGTAAACCCAAATTGTGGGTGACTAAGGTGGAAACCCTAGTTGAGGGTGATTCCATGAGAAACCCTAGTTGAGGGTGATTCCATGAGAAACCCTAATTCAGAGTTAACATCACATGAAGCTCTAATGCTATGTCGTGATGAGAGGCCCTAAGAAGGGTGAAGGTATGTGACACTCTAATGTGGAGTCATAATACATAAAGCCCTAATCTTGGGCAATATGACAATGAATTATAATCCTAATTTTAAATAAGGGTATAAGGAAACCCTATTGATGAGATAGAAGGAATGGCCTTATAAAGGTGAAACATTTAATGTGGTTGATTATAGGCAAGCTTATTGTAAGCAATGCCTTAATCTGAGATGAGTCCATATCATTAAAGATAGTTGGACCATTCTTATGTGTGACCTATGCACTTCATGGTAAGGGTGATAGGTTAATGGATGAAAGGATTAAGATGGAAAATACCTTAATCCAAGATAAGCTGATAACTTAAGGAAGTTGAAAGTGATGAGGAAAGTGATATATCAATATGTGATAAATATCACTTTTAGCATTACAAGATTGATATAGTTCAATACCTGGAATGATAACACAGAATTGGCTAACTCCCAATACCTGGAATGCACATGATTGGCTAACTCCCATTACCTGGAATGATAACACATGATTGGCTAACTCCCAATACCTGGAATGATAACACAAGATTGGCTAACTCCCAACACCTGGAATGCACAGGATTGGCTAACTCCCATTACCTAGAATGATAACACAAGATTGGCTAACTCCCAATACCTGGAATGATAACACATGATTCGCTAACTCCCAACACCTGGAATGCACAGGATTGGCTAACTCCCAATACCTGGAATGATAACACAGGATTGGCTAACTCCCAATACATGGAATAATAACACAGGATTGGTTAAATCCCAATACCTGGAATAATAACACAGGATTGGCTAACTCCCAATACATGGAATGCACAAGATTGGCTAAATCCCAATACCTGGAATAGTTGCACAGGATTGACATAGATCAATACCTGGAATGGTTACACGGGATTGACATAGATCAATACCTGGAATGGTTACACAGGATTGACATAGATCAATACCTGGAATGGTTACACGGGATTGACATAGATCAATATTTGGAATAATTGCACAATATTGACATAGATCAATACCTGGAATGGTTACACATGATTAACATAGTTCAATACCTGGAATTGATACACTTGAATAATATAAGTCTAATGCTTGTACTAGTTGCACATGATTGGTGCAATCCAATGCCAGGAATATTTATATAGGATTGGTATAGACCAATGCCTGAATAAGACATGATGATGTACACTCTCATGTCCAAAATAACCAAAAATCTGTTTAGCAGATTGGCCAAGGCCAATAAGTTGAAACAAGAATGTCTCATGGGTGACATATCAAGATAATGAGTGTCACAAGAGAAGTTTGACATGATGGTATATTATAGAGGATAAATGATATACATGTTCTTCCTATTCCTTATCAAGAGAATAGTTGATCTATTGTTCTATCATGAATAGTTACAATACTTTAAGATGAGAATGCTTTAAACTGTTTATCCTCTGCCTAGTTTTATATGATTAAACTGCAATAACAATGTTTTGGCGGAGAGGTATATCTCCCGCTGGGGCAATTTACAATTGTCTCACCCCCGTGGGATCCAATGTTTTTAGGTGAACAAGCACGGAAGAGAGTGAGAACATCTTGCAGAGGAAGAACATCAACAACATCCGGGGCAGCAGTGAGATCTCAGGTGGAGATACTGTCTGTCAAGTCATATAGTTTAGAAGTCCTATGTGTCGTCTCTGTACTCTCAGGTCCTCGGAGTTTGTATTCTGTGTTTTTGATATATTAGTTTGAGGTTTTGGCTTGATGCCTCGAGATTTGTATGCTTCCTGCATATATGTTTATAAGGCAGCTGATGATGTAGTCTCTGGAAAGAGATGGTACAGGACATGTATGTTTGAAACAGAATGTATATGATATATAATGGAATTTGTTGGAAAAGATTTCCTATGTGTGGATCTCTTTGCAAAAAGTTTTAATTTTTAGTGATTTTCGCTAATCCGCTGCTTGATGAACGCTTCCGCATTAGTTAATCATGTTTTCGCGAGACAGTCGTCACAGTGGGTAGACCATGTACTAGGTCATCCATCTCATTATCATCAAAGCTACAGAGGAGGACCAGGATCTAAGCTATCCATGCACATATAATTATGGTTATAGTCATAGTCATGTTATAGTGCATGAAATAAAAGAAAATCAAGCAATTATTTCCAAGAAACCGATAAAACCATGGGAATAGCCATGAAACTAAAGTGATTTAACCATAAACATAACCACATACCTAATTAGGAGATCTTAAAGAAGCAATATATATTCAAATCCAACTAGATGTCCAATCAAGCAAGCCAATCAATCAATCAAGCAAACATTGATCCTGAAACCATGTATAATGTCTAATTGTCACAAGCATATCCCAAACAACTCCTTATTGACTTAAGACACCTTTCCAAGGTTTCTAAGTCTCATTAGGATTCATTAGGGTTTCTTAGATCAATTTCTCAAACTTTATCCTTTTTAGGTCAACAAACCCTAAAATAGCTTTTCTACTCCTAAAAACCCTAATTTCTCAAATTATCCACATTAAGGATCTTTTATACTCAATTTGTATTTAGAACATAAGTTCTCTGTCTTAAACATGGATTTTCAAAATTAAAACCCTTAAAAGACATATTCACCTAAATTAGGATTTTTAAGTCCATTAATGCATATTCATGTACATGGAACCCTAAATCAAGTTGTTTATGCATAAAGATCATCCTTTTGGGTCTAATTCTTCCTTTTATAAACAACAAGTTAATATTTTCTCAAAACATTCAAAGAACATCATTAGATCCAATTATCATCAAATCTAAGGGTTTTTATTAATAAAATCATTAAAGATGATCACTTTATATACTTTTTGAATTGTGAGCAAAATTAGGATTTAATTATATTTTTAATAGATTCCTTGTATTTTTCTAATCAACTTTTATTTATTTTTTGTTATCATCTGATCATCATATGACTTATTATAATTTTCACCAGTTAAACATAAAACGACCAATCATTATGAGACACGTCACAAGGGCGTGCATTTACCTTGTTTTCCACGTGCGTTGGATTCACCAATCGGCCGAAGCTACCTCCGCACGCGGCCCACTTGGGTTACAACCCAAGTCAGGGTGCACAACCTAGGGGCAAGGAGGTAATTTTACCTCCTCAACCTTGCGAGCAATCTACTCTGTGAGGTAGCCTCCAACCGTGGTCAACTCCTTGGTTGACCTTGCGTTTCCGTCCACCAAAACACGATGTAAAGGCATGCTCACCATCGCCAGACCCCGCTGAAGCTGCCTACACTTTCAATTCTTCCTGGGGTGCGTGGAGCTGCTGGGACAAGAAGGGTGTCTGCTAATGAGGTGGGAGGACCAAAAGGTGGAAGCCGCAACCCAAACCAAAATTGATCGCACAACTGAGATCTCGAGGGGTAGTAGGTTATCTCGGAGGTGATTGTTCCTCCGTTGGGGATAAAAAACTCTCCTTTTATAGGTTTGAGTTTCTGGAGTGGAGCATCGTCCTTCCTGTGATTTGGGGAAACCATGAATTACTTCCCAAAGCAATCCAAACCAGGGATCACTTGACTTAGAAAGGTCTCTTGATCACAATGGGAAAGTTCCCAAGGGCGATCGTGCATCAGGGTGCGAGGGAATCAGAGAGGGAGATTCCTCCAGTTTCCCAATCCATCCGGAACTGGGCGATGACCAACCGTCGTTGGATTTCTGAGATCAATGGTCCAAGTTAAATGTGTAATTATAATATATGTGA
Organism: Alisma plantago-aquatica; assembly: GCA_963693085.1. Lineage (NCBI taxonomy): Eukaryota > Viridiplantae > Streptophyta > Magnoliopsida > Alismatales > Alismataceae > Alisma > Alisma plantago-aquatica. The sequence goes on along the minus strand of OY856410.1, from coordinate 724,755,456 downwards.
CATTTAATGTCGATTTTATCACCCTCTCACATTAGGAAAACTTATAAAAATCATATCTTTCAAACCACTTATCCAATTGATCCCAAAATTTAGAGGAAAGATCATAATAAGTTAAAATACTTTGTGCTAAGTTTGGGACTCAAACTTGAAAGTGTGCTAGAATTTTATTCATAAGAAAGTTATCACTTATTAAGGCATATTTTATGCAGATTTTCTCTCTCTTGTTCTTTTTTATTCCTTATTTGGATTCCTTTTCCCCATAAAAACCTTGTGGATTAAAAATCTCTTCCATGATGAGTCAATCACATATCTTTCCACATATTTCTCATACTTTCATTATTTTCTCAATTTCTTTTCTTATTTATGCATTTTATTATCTTGGACTCATCAACATATCATGATCCACAAAATCACATGCACAATGGAAATATTTAAAAAGGTAATCCATTCAATTCATATAATTCATACAATTCCCATAATCATACATTTATTGGGGAAATTGCATTTCCAACCACATGAACCCAAAAATTGGGGCTGTAACATCCTTCCCCTCTTATAAGATTTTTTCCCTCAAAATTCCATCAAATATACAAACAATTCCGGATAAGACCTTTCCATGTCCATCATTGGATCCCATGTGGCTTCATCCTCTCTATGGTGCTTCCAAAGAACCTTTATCATCTTCTATTATTTACTTTTGAGATCTCTCTCACCTCGGTATCTCGTACCCTCATAGGTGACTCAAGGTAAGTTAGCGTCCCTTGGAGTTCAATAGGTTCAATTCTCATTACATGGCTAGGGTACCTCACATAGTGCTCTAGATCGAACACATGTCACACATCATACATCATATTATCCTGAGGGGTAAGGCTAAACATAAGCAACTCCACCAATCCATCTCAAATGGACCCATGTATCAGAGACTCATCTTTCTCAGCTATAGCTCAGAGGGGTTGGGACATGTTTACCCACAGTGAACTACATGTTAGTCTGCTTTGCATCATCTCACGACTCAAGTCAATCTTGGGCTTTCTCAGCCATTGCTTGATCAAAGCAACTTCATCTGCATACACTGTGGTCTCTCTCACCTTCACAGGGTCCTCTAACCAACATCATCCAAGTGAAGTGGTGACCGACACATCCTCCCTTACAAAGATTCATACATCCCGATATTGGCTATGGTGGCTATCGTAACAAGAAAACTCTACTAGGGGTAGGAACTGCTCCCATGAATCACCCCAAATGGGCACACATGCTTTCATCAGTCCCTTTAAAGTCTGGATCATACTCTCTTGACTGTTCATCAGTCGGGGGTGATATGTAATACTCAACTTTAATATAGTATTAAGTTATTCATGTACCTACTTCCACTACATGGTAGTGAACTTAACGTCATACTCGATCATGGTGCAGTTGAACTATCTCTCTCTCTCTCACATATATAGTTCAACCAAAACTATCATACTGACAGTGCTCTCTCTTAGGCAAGGGATCGGGCCAACTTAGTAAGGCGATCTACCATAACACATATTGCATCATGAGCATTCTTGGTCCATGGGAGACCCACCACAATATCCATGGTACTTTGCTAACATTCAATCTTGGGGACTCCTCATTATTGGTAGCAACTCACTGGGTTATTGGTGTTCAACATTCACCCTCTGGCATGTATGGTACTTGACCACATGCACCTCTATATCCTTCTTCCAGGTACCACCACAAATCGTAACCATCTTGGTAGTACCACGATGTACTATGTAAGTAAAATCATGAACTTCTACATGTCATGATTCCTCGAGGTTGACTCCTCAGAAACCCTAAAACACTATAGTAGTGGGTTTTACCGCCTTCTTATCCTGAGAGGTGTATCTGTGGTTCTTAAAACAACCCTTTTTGTCTTATCAAGCTCTAGACTGGCTAACAGAGCAACCACCATATTGACCAATGGTCTGGTTGTATCTGAGTGTTAGCCTCACAGGTCTAGTCTTCTAATGATCACATGGTTCACCTAGCAACCTCTTCTAGTCTCTCTACTGGCTAACCAAGACAGCTGTACACCTAAGCGATTTTCGACTGAGTGCATCTCATTACTACAATAGTTTCCTTACGTGCTAGGTGATGGTGAAGACATAAACCTACCTATACTCCACTTTATCCTCATATCGGGTTTAGGTCTAACTAAGTCAAGAAAACTTTGAGCTCATCATCTCGGTTATCAAACTCAAACTTATAACTCATAGATTTCAAGATACTTCTAGAGAGGTATTTCCTCATATTACCTTTGTTCCCTTTGTGGTTTCAAACCATCTATCCCACGTACTCTCAAAGATGTGGTACTTCTTCCATCCTCAAACATCATAGAAGGGTTTCACCTCATATCTCCTCTATCCTTAGTATATGACATACACTTTGCCCCGTCTCTCACACCCATAATGAGAGGAAATAAGCATTTAGTTGTGGTCCAAATTCAGAGCTCATCCCATTCCAAGAGTAGAGACGGTGCATCACACATCACAATCACTCTTTCCAATTTTAGTTGAAACATGACTCCACACCATGAACATCTCCATTATGGGTCTACACCCATGGGAAGATTATTCCCATCACCTTCGGATCTTAACATATCTATTATGTACAATCCTTAGTCATTACCTCAAGGTCTCTAGGGTGCCGACACTTTTGGGGTGATCTGACCCTTATGCATCTAGGGAGTTCCTATCACATTTACCCCTTAGGCCCCATGAACTCATGGACACTCATGGTCAACTTACATCCCTCATGGGAGTCATGGGCACTTGTGGTCAACTTACATCCCTTCATGGGAGTCATGGCAACCTACCTATCATGGTCTAGCCCCATACAAGTTACCTCTATGGAAACATATATATATCCTCATACCCCTTAGAGATGGTCACATATGGGTCCAAGATTCATGCTCACATTACGTGCTCTTACACTTAGCTTATCAAGATCTTACAAGAGATTTCTTTAGGTTATCACAAACCTAAACCAAAAGTTGGTACTCACCCTACGGAAGGGTCCCTTCCCAAGATGGGATAAAACTATCACTTGATAGTAACAAAGGTCACAAAACGTTCTTATCTCCAAGGTTTACATCATCATGTATATGCTTAGCTCCTAACATTTTACTTATGCATGTACCTAGGAAGAAGACAACCTACTAAACCATGCTAAGTTCCTTGGTATGTCATTCTTGTTCCTTATTCCTTGAAGTTGGTCAATCTCACACATATGTCACCAACATGTGTGAGGGGTTCACCAAACATATAACTCATTTCTAGTGGGGTTTCCCTTTTCTTTAAAACATGAGGGTACCATGCTCAATTTCTATGGACTCATACAACCTTGTGAGCATTATGTGCACCGGGTACTACTACTTCCCCTCTTAGGTCCAAGAACCCCAGGTTCACCTCCTATGCATCAGCTGTTAACTAAATGCCCAGCTGTTCAACCATGAACCAAACATGTACACGATATAGCATATACTTCGTACCATTCTTCCATGTGAATAACACCCTAGAGTCCCATACAAGGACAAACAACTGGGTGTGAGACCTCACAACTTGTTTTTATACCCCTTTAGGGTCTATGGAACTCTCCTCCCTACACCTAAAAAGTAGGTTCTTACATCATCCATACATTTGTTCAGGAAGCCTTTTTCTCTATTATAGGGTTGGTTTCTTATAAAGGCATCCAAGGTACTATGAGCATCCAAGTATCGTGCATGAGGCAACCACATATATCCAATCAGGGTCGTCCATTCTAGGTCACATCTTACCCAACTTCTCATGTTTTCTCATGTCCTAAAGTCAAGGTCTCCAACCTTTCTCATCAGGTCTCACTCTCTCTCTCTCTAGAGCTAACCCTACAACTGTCTTACCACTGGAGGTTTTCTCTCAAAAGATGGGTCAAGCTTTTAAGGATACACATCTATCCCTACTTGGGTGAATCGTACTATCAAAACTTATATCCGGTCAAGATCACCCAAAGCAGTTTGCATGCCCATCTCATAAACTATTAGGACAACCTATCTGACTTAGGTCTAAAACCTGCTTCCAGCCTTGATACCACTCTCTTCTACGTAGGTAAATACCTCTTTTCGGTTCATATATTCCCATTAGGGTTTCCATACGGTCACCAGCAACCTTCTCAATGAGGGAGCGATCCCTCGCCCTTAACATGTATGACCACCCAAGGTCGGGTCACCATTAGGTACTAGGGATCAACCGACGACTCATAGTTCATACTTATCATGTGTACTCAAACCATTACGTAAAGCATGCATGTCCAACCAACATACTCGTATGCATGGACAACTAAGGTATCCAACTCATCGTGTCTTCTCTTTTTCTAACTACCACTTAGGGTTAGGGTTAGAATCATCCTTAGAGGATGCGTCAGGTCTCTTCCTCTTCCTGGAGGCTTCTTCTTCCTACAAGAAGGTCTAGCCTCAGGGCTCTCCTGAGGGCATGACAACACACACCATGCAACCTTAAGCATGTAACTAATCTTTAGTTTATGCTTAAACTATTAAACTTATGTCCATGGCATCTTATTTACATGCTTTTCATTATCTAGTGGAGGATTCCTTAATCCTTATTACTCTTATCCCCAAACATAGGAGGGTGGTGGATAGAGAGAATACCCTAAGAACTTAATGTTATCCAATGAATGGGGTAAAGAAGGGACGAAGAAAGATGAGAGAAGACCTAGAGATATCTTATTTTGGGTCAAATCCTCTAATTTCGGCCAAATAGCCACACAAAATCCAGAAGTCCTCGTAGACCGACACGCAGGGCAGAGGAAAATCTTGCCACCCCCCAGATTGTGATCCTTTTCTAGACACCTCCATCATTGGAAAATCATCTAATAACTCCCTTGGGTTCTAAAGAGTTTGTAAAATTTAATAATTATTAGAGATTAAATAGAAAACCATCGCTCTGATACAAAATGTAATGACTCCGCTTCCAGGAAACCCCCAATTAAGGAAGACCAAGAAGTCAGAGCCGCTATCCCAAAACATGATCAATGATTTTGCAAATAATAAAAAATAATTAATAAATTCTACTAAAGACTTAACTAAAACTAGAATAAATTTTTTCTTTTAACATACCTTCAAAATTAGGTAAGTGGGACTTCTACCCGAAGTAGGATTCTTTCTAACTAAATCCTCCTTCATTATTTTAACTTTAATCTTTACATGTGCCACTTTACTATTTGTCCAATTTCATATATGACCTAAAACACCGACAAACAAAATGGCGGTCAGTATAATAAATTATTCTAGTCTACAGGGGAACCAAAATCTTGCATTTAATTATAATAACATATTGCAAGCAATTATGATTTAACAAAACAACTTTACGTTTTAAACATAACTACTCAATCTTTACATACCCTTGTGTTGTGTGATTTGTATATCATCTTTTCACATGTTATCACACACAAATTTGGTTCTTTCTAGTATAATTCAGTCTCTTTCATATTAGTTTTGCCATCTTTTGTTGTTCTATTTGTCCCATAACTTGTATTGAAAATTTGCCACAAAAGGACTAAATTCGGATGTTATTTCTACAGAAACAGAAGAATGCACGTTGTACAGATTCAGACACACGGCGTGCACCATAAAAAAAAACTAGTTCGCTGAAGCAGTAAAGTGCATGGCGTGCAAATCAGAATGCACGGTGTGCAACATTCTAGAGAATCTGTTCTGTTCAGCCAATAGAATGCACGACGTGCACGGAGAAAACACACGACGTGCGAGATTCCAGAAATGTATAGAAGACGAAGACACGATGTGCACATCGGTGCACAACGTGCACCTGGAGCGCAAACTGCTGAAGAAAAGTTCTGGAAAGTCACACGGCGTGCAATTCCTCAGCGCACGCTGTGCACATATCATCCCGATGTCAATTGCACTGCAAGTGCACGACGTGCACCCAAAATGCACGACGTGCACCTGGCAGTTTCAGAAATTCAAAATTTCAGAATACGATTTTAAAACACAGAGGGAAGCCAAGGGACAGTTATGTTTGGTCATTTGGAGAGTTTCTCTTGTCTCAAAGATAGAGGAGAGCAGAGGAAAGCGATTTGGGAGGAATCTAAGGTGGTTTCTTGCACAAAGAGACCATTTCTTCTTCTCCACTTCTCCTTTGTGTTCTTCAAGGTGCAGCCAAGCGTTTCTAACTACGAGCAACTTCTTGAGAGGGGAGTTAGCCCGACTTGGAGCAGCTAAAGGAGGGGATATTCATCCTAAAGCTGGAATTCTTGCTTCTTGTGGTTACATCTTTAGTTCTCCTTGTCTTTTCTTCTCTAAACCATGTCTAGCACTGAGAATTCTGTAGCAAATCTGCTGTACATTGTTATGGACGAGTAGAATTCTTTTTCTAGGGCATGGGAGAGTAACTCCCATGCCATAGCATGTAATGAACAAGTGATTTCGTACTAAATGCATTTGCTTCTTGTTTCTTTACCTTGAGAGTGTCGATTACTTTTTTCCTTGCATGTATTGTTGGCCACCTTATATGCATATTTTCTGCCTTCTTGCTTAGTTTGAGAAGACAAGTAAGAATGTATGGAGGCGCTCTTCTTGGCAATTCTTCTTCTTCTACGAGAGTAGAGAGAAATGAGTTGAGGAACTGTTTGTGATCATAAACGAAATTCATGTAGGAGAGTGTTGTTTTGAGTTATGATCGTTACATTTACACTGGGAGGTGAAATGTAACACAACTTTTCCTTGAAACATGACCTTATGTATGTTTAAATTATTTTGTTCTCTTGATTGCTATGGCATGTGAGTGAAATCCTAATGTCCAAGATTCATTAACTTTCTGAAATCGAACTTTCCCTGTAATCCTTGCCTGCTAATTAAAATCTGAAATTCCTGTAGTTAAAACCTAATTTTTATGCTTTTAGAACAAATATTTTCTACCCTTTAAAATCGGTCTAGATTGTTGAACTTTAGTACTGTTGCGTTCAATTAAATTAGCTCAGATCCTTCTATTCGACCTTGACTATACTACCTTCGTATATTTGCGGAGTTTGGTTAAGTTGAGTAAACTATCCATTACTTGGATTGAAACTCGTTTGTGTAAACAACCAACAAGTTTTTGGCGCCGTTTCTGGGGAGCTACGGTAATTTAATTGGAGTAATAAGTACTATTTAATATTCGAGACTAGACCATCATTAATCATTTTCGAATTTCCATATACCTCTTAGAGTGTTCTTAATTTCTCTTGTTATTTTTCAGGTTGTATGCGTCGTTCAAAACGAGGTCTCCAAACATCTGTTTTGCTAGACCTCGAAATAGAGCGAACTCTTTCAAGTTTGAGGAGAACAAGAAGAGTGGAAAAACCACTATTTGGAGGTACTTTGCCGTCACCACCGCCATCATCACCACCACTGTCTTCTTCATCTTTTATAGTAGATACACCAAGCATTTCAGCCATGGAGGACGATCATCCTCTAAAAGACTTCACGATGCCGGTTGCCACAAATATTTGTGGAGCCATTGACTTACCTGCTGTGGAAGCAAATAACTTTTCAATTGCCCCTTCCATGATGCAAATGATTCAGCAAAATCATTTTGGGGGTACAGCCAATGAAGATCCAAGTCTTCATATTGCCGAATTTCTGGAATATCTGAATACTTTTAAGATTAATGGAGTGTCTGCTGATGGAACTAAGCTGATGTTATTTCCCTTCACTCTAAGAGATAGAGCCAAGGCGTGGCTTTTGTCTCTTCCTAAGAAGTCTATTAGAAGTTGGGACCAACTGCTTAATGTTTTCCTTGCAAAATGCTTTCTGCCAAGTAAGACAGCTCACTTGAGGAACCAGCTCACAAACTTCTCCCAAAATGAAGTAGAAACCTTATATGATACATGGGAACGGTTCAAGGATCTTCAACGCCTTTGCCCACGCCATGGTTTGACAAACTGGCTCCTGCTGCAAACCTTTTACAATGGACTGTTTTACAATACTCGGTTGACTCTAGATGCCGCAGCTGGCGGTGCACTAATGACCAAGTCTTATAGAGTGGCCTATGATATCATTGAAGATATATCACTCAATCACTGCCAATGGGGAGGAGATAGAGGAGCTAAATCCACCTCTACAACAAGCTCTTCAGCCGAAAAGCAAGGAGGAAAGCATACTATTGATGTCATTGATCTAATTGCTGCAAAGCTAGATGTGCTTACATAGAAATTTGAGAAGATGACCACTCTCCCAATTCAATATGCTGAAGCAACATGTGAAGCTTGTGGCAATATAGGACATACTTCTTCTTCTTGTTTTTCCCCTAGTGCTATGGAAGGAAATTTTGAATAGGTTAATGCAGTTGGGATGCAGGGAAACAAACAATACAACCCTTATTCCAACCAATATAATCCGGGATGGAGAGATCACCCTAATTTATCTTACCGGAATGCAAGCAACACCCAAAATTTCAAGCAAGGGCAGCAACAACAACAACATGTAAACCGTCAAGGAAATCTGCCGGGTTTCAATAGCAGGGGTTTTCAACAGCAACAACAACCCCAAGGTTCTTCTTTGGAAGCCATGATGGAGAAATTTATATCAACACAGATGCAACAGAATGAGGAGCTTCGAGGAAATGCCAAGCTTTTAAAAGATGCTATTACACAACTTTCTGCAAAAGTGGATGGAATTTCCACCCATACCAAGATGTTGGAAAACCAGATAGCACAACAAGCTTTAAGTCAACAAAGGACTCCACAATTCGGTTCTCTTCCAAGCTAGCCGGAAGTAAACCCAAGGCAGCAAGCCCATGCAATTATCTTAAGAAGGGGAGCTGAGATTGAAAGACCTTCTCCATCTGAGGAGAAGAACATGAAGCAAACTATTGAAGAAGAGGACAACACTCCAAATTGCAGCGAGGAGAAAGGTAAAGCTGAAATACCACCTTCTTTCAAAGCCACTGCACCTTTTCCTCAAAGATTAGCCAATAAGAAGGAAAACCAGAAATTCAGGAAATTTGTGGACATAATCAACAAATTACATGTAAACCTTCCTTTTGCTGAAGTTATTTCCAAAATGCCTTCTTATGCAAAATTCTTAAAAGACATTCTGACTAAAAGAAGAAAGGTTGATCAAGTAGAAACTGTAATGCTTTCTGAACGAGTATGTTCTATTATTCAAAATAGTCTCCCTTAAAAGCTTGATGATTTGGGAGCATTCACACTACCTTGCAAGATTAATGACACCACTTTTGACAAAGGTTTAGTAGATCTCAGTGCGAGTATTAGCCTCATTCCATTTACCTTATGGCAAGAATTAGATCTTGGGGATTTGAAGCCCACAAGGATGGCTATTGAATCAGCTGATCACTCTATTAAATATCCAAAAGGTATGGTGGAAGATGTACTTGTACAAATGGAGGAAATTCTATATACCTTGTGATTTTATTGTTCTTGACATGGCAGAAGTTCCTTCCAACCCTGTTCTTTTTGGGAGGCCATTCTTAAGAACTGCCGGATGTCTTGTTGATGTCCGGGAAGGTAAGCTCACTTTACGTGTTGGGGAAGAGGCTATGGAATTTTCTATTTATGAAACTATGAAAGCACCCACACGTGTTGAAGAAATATGCTTGCTTGATATTGTTGATCCTATTGAGAATGATAGTGAAGATGATGTTGATTTGATGGTTAATCTTTATGATGATGATGCAACTGAATTCAATAATTCTAAAATTTCTGGAGCACTTTCTATTTCCAAAGCAACAACTATCGATGAAGATGCTCCACTTGTTGAAGATAAAATTGATGAAAGTACGACATGCAAAAAGGTAGAATTAAAATCCCTTCCATCAGGGCTAAGGTATGCATTTCTTGACCCAAATTCTACATATCCTATCATAATAAATAGTGAATTAACCAATGATCAAGAAAATAAATTGCTTGCCGAATGCGTTTGTACAAAGATGTCATTGGTTATTCCATAGAGGATTTAAAAGGCATTCATCCTTCAATTTGTATGCACAGAATAAATATGGAAGATGATGCTAAACCAACTGTTGAACCACCTAGACGTTTAAATCAAAATATGCTTGAGGTGGTAAAGAAAGAAATTTTCAAGTTAATTGATGATGTAATCATCTATCCAAAAAGTGACAGCCCTTGGGTTAGTGCCATTCACGTGGTACCTAAGAAGGGGGGGTGCAATTGTCATTAAAGGAGATAATGATGAGTTAATACAAACACGCATGGTTACCGGCTGGCGTATGTGTATTGACTATAGGCGTTTGAATAAAGTAACCCGCAAAGATCATTTCCCTTTGCCTTTTATTGATTTGATGCTTGAACGTCTTGCCAAACATTCATATTTCTATTACTTGGATGGGTATTCTGGGTTTTTTCAGATTCCCATCTATCCCCCCGACCAAGAGAAGACCACTTTCACATGTAATTATGGAACATATGCTTATCGCCGTATGCCGTTTGGTCTTTGTAACACTCCCACTACTTTGCAGCGGTGCATCATGGCCATATTCTCCGATTTTATTGAAAATATAATGGAGATTTTTATGGACGATTTCAACGTGTACGACGATTCTTTTGATCAATGCTTGTTGAATCTGTCTCTTATCTTAGCCCGATTTAAAAAGGTTAACCTAGTACTAAACTGAGAGAAGTGTCATTTTACGGTACAATCCTGTGTAGTGCTAGGACATGTGGTATCCAACAAGGGTATTGAAGTGGACATGGCAAAGGTCGAAGCAATTGAGAAGATGTCTACTCCATCTTCAGTAAAAGACATTCGCAGCTTTTTAGGACATGTAGGTTTTTACAGAAGATTCATTAAAGACTTTTCCAAAATTACAAAGCCGTTGCGTTCCCTTCTTGTAAAGGATACAAAATTTGTATTTGATGACGATTACCAAGCAACCTTTTCCAAACTCAAAGAGGCTCTCATTTCAGCCCCAATTATCCAACCTCCAGATTGGGATTCTCCCTTTGAACTCATGTGCGATGCAAGTGATTATGCAGTGGGAGCTGTTTTGGGACAGTGGAGAGACAAGAAAATTCATGCCATCTATTATGCCAGCAAAACTCTCGATGAAGCACAAATCAATTATACAACCACGGAAAAAGACATGCTTGCAACTCTATATGCATTTGACAAGTTCTGACAGTACTTAGTAGGACCAAAAGTGATTGTATACACTGATCACGCTGCCATTAAGTATTTTCTGAATAAGAAAGATGCCAAACCATGCCTTATTCGCTGGATACTTCTCCTATAAGAATTTGATCTTGAAATCCAAGACAAAAAGGGTACCGAGAATAGTGTTGCTTATCACCTCTCTAGATTGACCACGGAAGCTGGAGATCTATTCCAATTGAAGATCATTTTCCTGTTGAAAAACTTTACGCATTGTCGTCCATCCAAGCACCACGGTTTGCAGACATTGCTAATTTTCTTGCTACTAGAGAGCTACCTCCGGGTTTGACATATCAACAAAAGAAGAAATTCTTTCATGATGTAAAATTCTATTACTGGGATGACTCGTTGCTATTCAAGCATGGAAGCGATGGGCTAATCCGGAGATATGTTGTTGAAGAGGAAGTCCCAAGTATCATTGCTGATTGCCATGCCTCTCCTTATGGAGGCCATTTTGGAGGAGAAAAGACTGCTGCAAAAATACTTCAAGCCGGTTTCTATTGGCCCACATTATTTAAAAATGTCAATCTATTCGTCAAATCTTGTGATAGGTGCCAAAGAACAGGAGACATATCCCGCCAAGATGACATGCCACTCAACTCTATTCTAGAAGTTGAGGTGTTTGATGTATGGGGAGTGGACTATATGGGACCATTCCCATCTTCCTGAGGATATCAATATATTCTTATTGCTAGTGAATACGTTTCTAAATGGGTTGAAGCAATTCCAACCCAAGCACCGAACGCCAAATATGTAATTAAGATTTTTCAAAAGATTATATTCCCTTGGTTTGGAGTTCCACGTGCCGTTATTTCTGATGGAGGCACACACTTTGCTGAAAAAAAATCAACAATCTTCTCTCCAAGTATGGTGTGACTCATAAAATCTCTATTCCCTATCATCCCCAAACATCCGGGCAAGTAGAGATTTCAAATAGGCAACTGAAGAATATTCTTGAAAAGACTGTCTCTAGTTCAAGGAAAGATTGGGCACTAAAGATATATGATGCATTATGGGCATATCACATAGCCTACAAAACCATCATTGGGACTAATCCATTCAAGCTGATCTATGGCAAATCATGTCACCTTCCGCTCGAATTGGAGCACCGAGCTTTATGGGCATGTAAGTTCTTAAACTTCGACATGAAGAGAGTAGGAGAAAAGCGTCTATTGCAGCTGCAGGAGCTTGAAGAACTTCGTCTTGATGCATATGAGAATGCAAAGTTGCATAAAGAAAGAACAAAAGCTTGGCATGATAAAAGGATCCACAGGATTGACTTCCAAGAAGGAGATAAAGTATTGTTATTCAACTCTAGATTGAAGCTTTTTCCAGGAAAGTAGAAATCCAAGTGGTCCGACCCGTTCCTAATACTCAAGATTTTTCCATATGGAGCTGTAGAACTCCAAGGCAAAGATGGAACTTTCAAAGTCAATGGACAACGTTGCAAACGCTACTCAAGCAGAGAAGAAGTAGAGAAAGGAGCTTCTTGCTCCCTACAAGATGCCTAAAGTTTTAGAAGAAGTCTTACTCCGGACTCTAAATGGAGGACCTCGTGGGAGTTGACCCCACATTAGGATAGATTTCTTTTAAGTTTTTCAAATAAAAAACACTCTTTAATTTCATTAATAAGCCTGTCATGGATGAATGTAATAATTTAGACTTGATTTCTACTCAATCCGTCATAGTTTACTGCTGACTGACTGCAATTTTCTGCAAAAATCACAAAGTGCACGACGTGTCTTTTGAAGACACGGTGTGCACTTCAATACAAAATACAGTAGAAAATGTTCTGGAAACTGACACGACATGCATTTTCAATTTGCACGCCGTGCACCTAGTATGCAGGATCTACAAGAAACTTTCTGGAAACATGCACGCCGTGCACCGTAGAAACACATGCCGTGCAACTGGAGATTTGATGGTCTGGAAACATTCTGGAAACTAACATGCCGTGCATATTCAACATGCAAGGCGTGCACCTGGAAAATAAAAAATTCGACAACTTTCTAGAAAGGTGCACGACGTGCATTTAAAAACTGCACACCGTGTACTTGATCTTTGAGATTGTTGTTAAGTTTATGGAAACATGCACGACGTGCACCGCAGAAATGCACGATGTGCACTTGGGCGATGGAAATCTGTAAAGTTTCTAGAAACTCGCACGGCGTGCATTGTCCAAACGCATGCCGTGCACCTGGAAGCAAAAGAGAAGTTTAAAACTGGACTTTACAGAAGAGCACGCCGTGCATTCAAAACGCACGTCGTGCACTTTTTAGTGAAGTCTAGACAAAAAGGGCCGGAGTGCACGACCTAATCACTCTAACCCTAGAGCCGTGCACCCCGACCCTAGCAGCCGTCTTCCAGCCGTGCACCCCAACCCTAGCAGCCGTCCGACAGTCGTGCACCTCCAGCTACAGCCGTGTGCCGCTCCGCCTCCGCCTAGCAGCCGTCCGCCACCGTGCACAATTCCATCTACTCCCTCCGTTTGAGCTGCCACCATCTTGTCGCTGCTCTTCTCCAAGTACTAGCAGTTTTCAGCCGTGCAGAAGCAGCTACAACCGCTGTCGACCTACCGTCTCCGCCGAGTTCCTTCATCCGTGCGCAACACCGTCATCTGTGCGCCGTCCCCGTCTCCTATCTCCGCTCGATCCGTCGACATCCTACCGCCACTTTTCTTCTCGTAAGCAACTAGCGACCCCGCCACCATCCAGCCTCTGAGCTGCACCATCTCCAGCCAAGAGCAGCGTCATCGCCGTCCGCTAGCAGCTACAAGCCGCCGCTCTTTTTCTCGATCGCAGCCAACTCCTACTCCCAGCCGTGATAGCCACCTAATCGTCGTCCAACTTCGCCGACTGCACCAGCATCCATCTCGACCATCCTAGCTGCCGTCTCTGCAGATTTCTGATTTGCCCCAAATCTGCAGGTGCACGCCGTGCACTGAGACTGCACGCCGTGCGTCTACGTGTCCGAAGCAGACGAATAGTTTATCTCGTACACCTATACAGATTGATGGTACCAATCAAGCAGAAATCCGGTCGCCACCCAGGATATCACGTAACAGCTGAAGTAGGATCTTCCGCACCAACACCGCAATCATTTGTACCATCCACACAATTCAAGGTCATGCCAGAAGAAGACGCCGACTACCAATTTCTCATCACAAGGCGTGTTTTGCCTTCACAGTACATGTGTGATGAAGCTATCACCAAGCTGGGTTTCAAAGATGAGGTAGTAAATCACTTAACATTTTTGGGTTTACACTATCTCTGCACCCGGGTTGCTAAGACCTACCACCACCTTGTGTACGAGTTTCTCACTACTTTTAAGGCCGAAAGTCACCCACAACGCCGCAACATCCCTTATCACAATATCAGTTTTTGCCTGTTGGACAAACCATTTTCTATGAATCTTGAGCGGTTTTGCACTTTAATTAAATGCAACTATGGCAGTTACACTGATTATCCTCCAGCTTTCAACAACAATCTATTTTGGTCTGAGATTACTTCTAATACAGTGCATAGAGCAAGGAATGCTCGGGCTTCTAGCATCCACAATCCTGTTTATTCATCGCCTTCTAAGCACATGACCTTTTGCAAAGAACGAAACTCAGGGTGTTCTGGGAAAAACTGATCTTTTCTTCTTATGGTGTTTGTGCAAAATGAGCAAATAAGTTCTGGATATTACATTGTAAACAAGCTTCTTGATACTAAGAAGCAAAAAAAAGGGAGGTGGGCGACATCATGTGTGGCGAGTTAATTAGCATCCTTGCTATGCAGCTGGGTTTCAATGTAGGTTCCCTAGAACCTGCACCGGGGAAGAACCTCGTCGATATAAACTATCTTATCTCTTGCGGTCTGATCTCCAGACATGGTAGCAACACGTCAAAGTTCAAAGTTTTTATCACAAAGAAACAGTTCATCAAAATCCCCGATGCAAGTCGAAATGACATCAAGAACAAGGCTACTTGGAAAGTAGAGCTACAGCCAGAGACTGATGATGAGACACCCACCAGGGGTGCCAGCAGCTCTACACCAGGGCCTACTCCAGGAGCACCTACCCCTCTGCCACTATCCACTGGTACTCAGACTGAGTACAGTTGGACAATGCCGGATGTTCAACACCTTTATAGCTATGTGCAGCGGAGATTTGATCATTTGGACACCCGCCTAGACCAGATGGGTGCGTCGTATGACACCAGGTTTGACCATTTGAGTGCACAATACTCAACTATGTACGACATGGTAAACTAGATGGATGCGTGGCACATCTCACAAGGCCACTACCCCGCACCGCAGTCCTTCCAGTCCCCCTCCCGCCAGGAAACCACAGCTCCAGACGCTCCACGACACGAGTTCCCCCAGGACCAACAGACCCAGGATCAGCAGCCCCAAGAGCACCACCAACAGCAGCCAGAATCATCCTCAACGCCAAAGGACATCCCTGAGATCATTAGTCAGTTCTTCCCTGAGCAGGGAGGCGGCAGATCATTTTTCTAATCTATTCATGACAGGTATCTGGTTGTGAACTCCTAAAGTTCGATTGAAGCAGTGAGGACACTGCTGATTTCAAGCTTAGGGGGGAGCAACCGGATGGTATTGGTATCCTAGTTCTTTTAGCTTTTGCTTTTCATGTTATTTGCTTCTTGTCATTTGCTTTTGTACTTTTGCTTTGTTTTCACTTTACAGTTGTTGTTTTCAGTTATTCTTTTCAGATGGCAAGTCTAGTATGATATGAGATT
Organism: Alisma plantago-aquatica; assembly: GCA_963693085.1. NCBI lineage: Eukaryota > Viridiplantae > Streptophyta > Magnoliopsida > Alismatales > Alismataceae > Alisma > Alisma plantago-aquatica. The sequence continues at coordinate 724,739,512 of OY856410.1, read as the reverse complement.
TATCTTTTATATGTGTACAGAACTCCTATGCTTAACTATTTGTCCTCTTTTGATGAGAAATATCATTTGAAGAAGTTGTAAAAAGCATGCATTAATCAAATGAAACATTTTTACCATCAACTTGTGCTTAACCTTGGTTTATGCTTCTAGCCTGAACATTCATTCTTTCACATCCTTGATTACTTAAAACATGTAATGGTTTCATTTTTTGTGAGTAAATCAACTTACAACATCATTTAGAATACGGGATGACTTTGCCAAGCTCTTAGTGCATTTGCAAACACTCTTTCAATGAAAATTTTTCAAAAAAGATGAATGAAATCTAGTTAATGTTGCAATTTAGTTGACTCTCCCATGTTTTGGAAAAAATTAAATAACTCTTATACCCATTAAAGATGGCCAAATTTCCCACATATCATGCTAGCCTAGTGTAAGTCCGATCTGGCCACGATGGTTAGGTGGTATGTCTTAAAAGAGGGTAAAATACCCCAACTGACATTCCATGTGTGCATAAGCAACATTAGCAGCCGAGTGTCGGAACCCATAATCCTTTGTCATATCATTTATGGGAAAAGGAGAGTACATCACAAATTGTCAAATTTTAACTAAGATTTCATCTTTTGTATCCTTAATAGTTGAGAGTTTGAGTTGCACATCCATTGATTGTTTAGCTTGGTCATCCAATTTCTACCTAGTGTTGTTTAATTGATTGATTCATTAAATTGATGCCACAGCTGCTGAACAAAAAATCTCTTTCTTGGGTGTTTGAGTTGAATTGATGGCTATGAGAATAAACATGTTGATCATGGTTGGTTTGGTTTTGTACACATCTTTCATTTCATTTGATCTATTCATGTTCTTGACAATTCTTCATTTATATTTCTATGCTCTTTTTGCTTGAGGACAAGCAATGGTTTAAGCTTAGGGGGATTTGTTGTGTGATTTGTATATCATCTTTTCACATGTTATCACACACAAATTTGGATCTTTCTAGTATACTTCAGTCTCTTTCATATTAGTTTTGCCATCTTTTTGTTGTTCTATTTGTCCCATAACTTGTATTGCAAATTTGCCACAAATAGGACTAAATTCGAATGTTATTTCTACAAAAATAGAAGAATGCACGGCATCCCAAAAAAAAGACTAGTTCGCTGAAGCAGTAAAGTGCACGACATACAAATCAGAATGCATGTCGTGCAACATTCAAGAGAAAATCCATTCTATCTAGCCAAGAGAATGCACGGCGTGCACGGAGAAAACTAACGACGTGCGAGATTCCAGAAATGTACAGAAGACGAAGACACGACGTGCACATCGGTGCACCGCGTGCGCCTAGAGCGCAAACTGCTGAAGAAAAGTTCTGGAAAGTCACACGGTGTGCAATTCCTCAACGCACGCCATGCACGGATCAACCCGATGTCAACTGCACTGCAAGTGCACGACGTGCAACCAAAATGCACGGCGTGCACCTGGCAGTTTCAGAAATTCAAAATTTCAGAATACGATTTTAAAACGAAGAGGGAAGCCAAGGGATAATTACGTTCGGTCATTTGGAGAGTTTCTCTTGTCTCAAAGATAGAGGAGAGCAGAGGAAGGCGATTTGGGAGGAATCTAAGGTGGTTTCTTACACAAAGAGACCATTTCTTCTTCTCTACTTCTCCTTTGTCTTCTTCAAGGTGCAGCCAAGCGTTCCCAACTCCGAGAAACTTCTTGATAGGGGAGTTAGCCCGACTTGGAGCAGCTAAAGGAGGGGAATTTCATCCTAAAGCCGGTATTCTTGCTTCTTGTGGTTACATCTTCAGTTCTCCTTGTCTTTTCTTCTCTAAACCATGTCTAGAACTGAGAATTCTGCAGCAAATCTGCTGTACATTGTTATGGACGAGTAGACTTCTTTTTCTTGGGCATGGGAGAGTAACTCCCATACCATAGCATGTAATGAACAAGTGATTTCGTACTAAATGCATTTGCTTCTTATTTCTTTACCTTGAGAGTGTCGGTTACTTTTTTCCTTGCATGTATTGTTGGCCACCTTATATGCATATTTTCTGCCTTCTTGCTTAGTTTGAGAAGACAAGTAAGAATGTATGGAGGCACTCTTCTTGGCGACTCTTCTTCTTCTACAAGAGTAGAGAGGAATGAGTTGAGGAACTGCTTGTGATCATAAATGAAAGTCATGCACGAGAGTGTTGTTTTGAGTTATGATCGTTACATTTACACTGGGAGGTGAAATGTAACACAAATTTTCCTTGAAACATGACCTTATGTATGTTTAAATTATTTTGTTCTCTTGATTGCTATGGTATGTGAGTGAAATCCTAATGTCCAAGATTCATTAACTTTCTGAAATCAAACTTTCCTTGTAATCCTTGCTTGCTAATTAAAATATGAAATTCCTGTAGTTAAAACCTAATTTTTATGCTTTTAGAACAAATCTTTTCTACCCTTTAAAATCGGTCTAGATTGTTGAACTTTAGTACTGTTGCGTTCAATTAAATTAGCTCATCTCCTTGTGTTTGACCTTGACTATACTACCTTTGTATACTTGCGGAGTTTGGTTAAGTTGAGTAAACTATCCATTACTTGGATTGAAACTCGTTTGTGTAAACAACCAATACCTTTCCTCAGTGATGTCCTTGTAGTGGACATGGATACTACCTCTCATATGGTAGATCTCAACTAACCCCCATGATCCTACTTTACAAGTAGATCAATGCATAGGGTCATGGAGTCGTATGGTCCTACCCAATGGTAGACAAACACATCGACTCATGATAACTTGATGATCCTACCTCACGGGTAGACCATTTACTAGGTCATCCATCTCATTATCATCAAAGCTACAAAGGAGGACCATGATCTGAGCTAGCCATGCACATATAATTATGGTGATAGTCATAGTCACGTTATAGCTACATGAAATAAAAGCCAATCAAGCAATTATTTCCAAGCAACCGATAAAACCACAAGAATCAACGTGAAACTAAAGTGATTTGACCATAAACGTAACCACATACCTTATTTGGAGATCTTAAAGAAGCAATATATATCCAAATCCAACTAGATGTCCAATCAAGCAAACCAATCAATCAATCGAGCAAACATTGATCCTAAAAACATGTATAATGTCTAATTGTCACAAACATATCCCAAACAATTCCTTATTGACTTGGGACACCTTTCCAAGGTTTCTAAGTCTCATTAGGATTCATTAGGGTTTCTTACATCAATTTCTCAAACTTTATCCTTTTTAGGTCAACAAACCCTAAAATAGCTTTCCTACTCATAAAAATCCTAATTACTCAAATTATCCACATTAAGGATCCTTTATACTCAATTGGATTTAGAACATAATATATCTGTCTTGAACATGGATTTTCACAATTGAAACCCTTAAAAGACATATTCACCTAAATTAGAGTTTCTAAGTCCATTAATGCATATTCATGTACATGGAACCCTAAATCAAGTTGTTTATGCATACAGATCATCCTTTTGGGTCTAATTCTTCCTTTTATTAACAACATGCTAATATTTCCTCAAAACATTAAAGAACATCATTAGATCCAACTATCATCAAATCTAAGGGTTTTTATTAATTAAACCATTAAAGATGATCACCTTATATACTTTTTGAATTTGCAAGAAAAATTAGGATTCAATTATATTTTTAGTAGATTCCTTGCATTTTTCTGATCAACTTTCATATATAATTCGTTATCATCAGATAATCCTTTGACTTATATAATTTTCACCAGTTAAACATAAAATGACCAATCAGAATGATCCACATCACAAGGGCGGACATTTACCTTGTTTCTACGTGCGTTGGTTGAGCCAATCGGTCGAAGCCACCTCCGCACATGGCCCGCTTGGGTTGCAACCCAAGTCAGGGTGTGCAATTACGCTCTTTGCCTCAACGCGGGTAGCTAACTAAACTGACGTGTCTAGGGGCAAGGAGGTAATTTTACCTCCTCTTTTATTCAACCTTGCAAGCCATCTTCTCTGTGAGGTAGCCTCTAGCCGTGGTCAACTCCTTGGTTGACCTCACATTTTCGTCCACCAAAACGTGAGGTAAAGGGATGCTCACCTTCGCCAGGCCCTGTCGAAGCTGCCTACACCTTCAATTCCACTGGGGGTGCGTGGAACTGCTGGGACAAGAAGGGTGTCCACCGGTGAGGTGGGAGGACCAGGTCTAAGGTGGAAGTCATAGCCAAAACCAAAATTGATCGCGCAACTAAGATCTCGAGGGGTAGTAGGTTATCTCGGAGGTGATTGTGCCTTTGTTGGGGATCAACAACCCTCCATTTATGGGTTTGAGTTTTGGAGTAGAGGATTGTTCTGCCTGTGATTTGGGGAAACCATGGATCGCTTCCCAAAGCAATCCAAACCAGGGATCACTCGACTCGGAAAGGTCTCTTGATCACAATGGGAAAGTTCCCAAGGACGCTCGTGCGTCAGGGTGTGAGGGAATCAGAGAGAGATTCATCCAGTTTCCCAATCCATCTAAAATTGGACGATGACCAACCATCGTTGGATTTCCAAAATCAACAATCCATGTTAAACACGTAATTATAATATATGTGACATTTAATGTTGATTTTATCATCATCTCACATTAGGAAAACTTATAAAATCATCTCTCAAACCACTTATCCAATTGATCCCAAATTTAGAGGAAAGTCCATAATGACTTAAACTACTTGTGTGCCAAGTTTGGGATTCAAACTTGAAAGTATGCGAGACTTTTCTTCATAAGCAAGTTATCACTTATTAAGGGATATTTTATGCATATTTTCTCTCTCTTTTTCTTTTATATTCCTTATTTGGATTCCTTTTCCCCATAGAAACCTTTTGGATCTGAAATCTCATCCATGACGAGTCAATCATATATCTTTCAACATATTTCTCATACTTTCATTATTTTCCTAATTTCTTTTCTTATTTATGCATTATTTGATTTCCTTTAATTTTCTTTCTCTCTTTATTATCTTGGACTCATTAACATATCATGATCCATGAAATCAAATGCACAAAGGAAAAATTGAAAAAGGTAATCCATTCAATTCATACAATTCCCATAATCATACATTTACTGGGAAAAGTGCATTTCCAACCACATGAACCCAAAAATTGGGGTTGTAATAGTAGGTAGGTTCTTGGAAGAAGGTGGAGGACTCCTTGTAAAGTGGGCAAGTCATTGGTAAGGTTAAAGACTCTTTGTATTGGATAGGTAAGTCCTTTGGTGGGTCATGTGTTGTATCTCTTATTGGTGAATATATATAGGAAATCACTTATAAAGTCCTAAAGGTTGACCTCTCTAGGTAGTGGATTGACTCTCTCCTAGTTTGCAGAGTGGAACCACTCTAAACGACCTCGTCTAAGTGCTTGTTTCATTTCTCTCTCATCCTTTCTATGCTTGTTAGTTAGGACTTCAAATTGCACTTTAGCTATTCGTTTTGTTTATTATTAAATTGAAGGTCTAATCTATCTTGTGAGAAATTTTGAAGCTCTATATACCCCCCTTTAGAGTCCTACATCGAACAAAACCTTCACGTTGTGTGAAGGAAAAACCACGGGGCCAACCATGGAAAAATCCACTATAAGAACTAAAGATAAAATTTTACCTCTCAAAGTTTGAGCCAAACCTGAGAATATATATCAAGAAGGAGAAATAAGAAGATACCACACCATAGGGAGAGATCCCCACAAGTTTACCACACCATAACTTCCCAAGAAGATGCACTCTTCCACAAAGTACACAGTAGTAGACGGCCCAAAGAAGACACCTAGATGCCTTGGCAGTCCTACCCCCGCTTTCTTTCTTTTTCCCTTTCTTTTTCATCCTTCTTCCTTATTTGCCTTCTTCTCTGTCTCCATAGTGGAAACGCACTACCTTTTTGCGTTGATGACTGCCCTTTTCTTTTCTTTGACTTTGGCTACTCCAAATACCAATTAATGGCTGGTTAGTTCACATCTTAATAGGCTGCTGCTTGGGGATTTATAATACCACACACAGAAGAACACACACCCCTAATGGGATTGGGTTGGACCAATGCATGCCCAACAATCTACCCCTTCATCCCAATGAGGAAACTCTCATCATAAAATCATCACTGGGAATGTATGTCACTGAGCTCTTTATAGGGATCTAGTTTGTCTCATATCTCCACCTTGGTCATCATGTCGGAAGCATAATTCTCAATAGGAATATTCTTTAGAGTCAATAACCTCTTGTCAATCACATCACAAAGTAAATGATACCTCACGTCACTGTGATTTGTCCGTTCATGATACATTGTGCTCTTGCTCAAGTCAATAAGACTTTGACTATCATAGAAAATAGTCGGGTCAACCTGATTCATGCCCAGCTCCCCCAGAAACCTCACTATCCGGAGTATTTCTTTGCCTGCTCTGCTACCACAATGTACTCTGCCTCTATCATAGAAATTGCAACACACTTTTGCAACCTAGACTGCCAAGATATGGATCCCTCTACAAAAGTGAAAACATACCTAGAGGTAGACTTCCTGTGATTGATGTCACCTGCCATGTCAACATCAACAAAGACTTTTAGAATTAGTTCAGAATCACCAAACATCAAACACATGATGCTAGTGCCTCGTAAGTATATAAAGATCCACTTGACTGCCTCCCAGTGGTCTTTCCCATGGTTTGAGAGAAACCTGCTCACAACACCAACCACATGAGCAATGTTAGGTCGAGTACACACCATTGTGTACATCAAACTCCCAACAACAGAAGAATTGGGAATCCTGGCCATCTCCATCTCTATGTTAGTAGATGGACATGACTTCTTACTTAGATTGAAGTGACCTGATAGTGGAGTACTCATGGCTTTGGACTTATTCATGTTGAACTGCTCCAAAATCTGTTCAACATAGCTCTCTTGTGACAACCACAACATGTGCTATTTCTCCCTATCACATATGATCTACATCCTTAGAATCTACCATGCTGGTACCAAATCCTTCATATCAAAGTATTTGGAAAGCTCTTTTCAATTTCTTGATCAAAGTGACATCTTGTCCCACTATCAACATGCCATCCACATAGAGTAGCATAATAATGAACTTTCCATTCAGAATCCTCCTGATGTAAACACATGGATTTGCACTTGTCTTCTGGTACTCATGACTCTGCATGAAAGACTCAAATTTCTTGTAACACTACCTAGGAACTTGTTTCAAACCGTACAAACTCTTCTTTAAATCTACAGACTAAGTGCTCCTTCCCCTTGACCTAAAAACCTTTTGGTTGCTCCATGTAGATCTCATCAGTTAGGTCACTGTGAAGAAATTTCACCTTCACATCCATATGCTCAAGTTCCAAATATAGGCTAGCAACCAAGCCTAGAACCAATGTAATAGAAGTCATCTTCATAATAGAAGAAAATATCTCATCAAAGTCCACCCCTGATCTTTGACCAAAGCCCCTGACAACTAGTATGGCTTTGTATCTAATATCCTTGTTGTCATCATCTCTCTTCATTATGTAGACCCACTTGTTCTTTAGTGCTGTCCGACCCTTGGGAAGCATCACAAGCTCATAGGTATCATTTTTTTACAAAGAAGACATCTCCTCCTATATCGTAGGATGCCACTATACTTTATCTCTATGATTCTGTGCCTCATGATAAGTCTCTGACTCCCTCTAATCAGTAAGAAGAATATACTGAGATGTCAGATATCTGGATGAAGGATGACAAACTCTGTCAGTCCTCCTCAACTGCTACTCTAAGGACTCTACCTGGTGATGATCTTTCTCCCCTATCCCAAAAGTATCTAACTATGAATCTAAATGACTCAACTATGCGTTTGGAATAGGAGCACTCAACATGCTCTCACTCTGTTGCTCATGGTGATCTTGCTTTTCTTCTTCGTCATCTAAAATACTGTACATGTGAAGAAGATGAAGAATCATCATACTCATCATTAGAAGAACTATCACCTAATCCTGCAACCTCTGCATCATCACTCTCAGGATATATAATTGTGTGACTCTCATAGAAAGGTCATATCTCTATGCCTGCTCATGGTCCTTTTTACACGATCCCATAACCTGTAGCCAAACTGCTGATCTCCATAGAAAAAAAAGACACATGGCTCCGCTTTATCATCCAACTTTTGCCCCTTTTCCTTTGAAATATGTGCATAAGCCTTGCACTCAAATACTCAAAGATGAGCATAAGAAACATCCTTGCATGTCCATACCTTCTTAGGTATTATCAAAACCCAAAGAAACTGATGGAGATCGATTAATCAGATGGCATACAATACTCAGTGTCTCGCCCCAAAATGTCTTTGGTGACTTTGTAGTCTTCAACATACATATGACTTTATCCACTATGATACAATTCAACCTCTCAAATGTACCATTGTGTTGTGGTGTTCCGGGTTCTTTCTTTTCATGTCATATCCCGTGCTGCACACAATAATATTGGAACTCCTTGGAGGTGTACTCTCCCTAGGGATGGAAGTGGTACAGTTATGGTGCAGTTTATAGTAAAAGCATAACTACACCACATAAAAAAAGAAACACCACATCCACAACATATCCACTATAATTTTTAACATGAGAACACATTCGCACTGCCAAAAAATTGAGGTTAACCACACTGAATCACACCACACCACATTGTGAACAAGTTTCTATCAACAAATAAAAAATATAAAATTTATCAAAATTTACACAATAAATGGAAATAACAACATAGGCAACACACAAAGAGAACATGTATGTTTATTAATTATACAAAGAAAACTATGTGTAGTAATTGTAGAATTGTTTATACTTCTCTAAACATTAAATTCTATTTTAAAATAGAGATCTAGCAATCTAAAGAATGACAACAAATCATATGTTTTGGGTAGTATTCTACATATATTTATATATAATTAACATGAATTATTCGCTGTTCAGTTTTTATCCATGGTTTGATCCCTAGAACCATAACCACACCACACCAGAATAGTTTTAAAAACTAAAAAACATATATGCACAATAACCATTTGTTGCGTTATGCGGTGTAAAAGATGTTGTGGTTATCCATGGATATAGTTTTTTCAAATGACCATTGCCATACCTAACTCTCCCCCATTGTCCATGCGAAGACACTACAACTTTTTCTGTCTCTCACTCCAGGATGGTATGAAATATCTGAAAACACTAAAAGGCCAGATCCTTGGTCTTCAACAAGTAAGATCACACATTCCTAACTGCATCATCATTGAATGTGACAAAATATCTATTGCCGCCCAATGAAGCCTACTCAAACTGACCACAAACATTTGAATGAATCAACTGTAGAACATATAACTTCACTTTTGATATTGTCTTGAAAGAAACTCACTGATGCTTTCTCATTTGTTCTGAATAACATGAGCTTAGACTAGTGTCCTTGCCAAAAGAAATCAACCCCTACTTTGATAGGAGTAGTAAGACTTTCTCACTCATGTCTCCTAGTCATCTATGCCATACATATTCCTGGTGATCCTCAACTGCATTAATACTGCCACCTTTTTTATGGTTGGTAAAACTTGCTGTTGCTTTTTTTATGATTTTGAAAAGAGATACAAACTTGCTGGTCCCCAGATTGAGGGCCAACTAAAAGAAAAGAAAGAAGAACTACCTCTACATCAAGAATATGGCAATGAGGGAAAAGGAGAAGAAACCACTAGTAAGAAACTCCAATCAGCTTGCGAGTACCAGGAAAAGAAGCCTCAAAATAAGAAGAATTGAATCTTGTTGCAACTAATGAGGCTCTGCAGAGATAAGAAAGATAAAGTAGAAAGGCCAAACGGGAAACACAAGGAGGAACAAATCACAAGGAGCATCTTCAGACTTCATATGAGCAGCAACTAGGAAGTACTGACCAGAAGAAGACTCTCCAGATTTCACAGGATCAGCAAACTCAGTAGGGCAAGATAGAGGAGAACTGCAGAACAGCCTGAGAAGATATCAAAAACATGAAGAATACCATAAACAAGAAGGAGATGAATAGCACCCAATATAATAGTAAACTCCCAAAACAACATTAGAATAAGATGAGCAACTTAACTGTTGGCAGGGAAAAAGCTAAGAAGGTCATCGTTAATAACTTTAGCAACAAGATCAGAAGGCCTGGTTTTATCTTCATGCACATGAATGTTTCTTTCAACCCAACAGTGATAAAAGATAAGGCTCATCAGGAATCTCAGCCTAGGATTCAAAATACTTTCAGCATCATTCCAGGAACTAGGCATAGAAATGTTAAACAAGTCCCAAATCTTTTTGGTGAAGCTACAATAGAAGAGGATATGATTGGTATCCTCATTGTCATTAGATCACAAGAAACAAATAGAAGCAAGGCAAAGGCCTCTTCTTCTAGAGTAATCTGAGGTTGGCAGCTTGTTATGTCTGGACTTCCAAAGGTGAAGCGTAGCTCTTTTGTGAGTCTTAATATTCCAAATCCAATCGAAATTAGGAGCATCTTCCAGCTTATCTCTAATAACATCCCAAACACCATGAAGGTTGACCTTCTTTAAACTAGCAAAGGAAATAGAATCTTTGTGCCCATGATGAATGGTAATAGAGTTAACCACATTTAGAATGTCAACTTGGCCCCAATTACAGGGTTTAGGAATAACCCAATTGCCCTCATTCATAATGTATTTCAGATTGGCATTTAAAGGGATACCAGATCTGACAATGCACACTCTGCCAACATAGTGACTAAGAAAATTGGATTTGCACCAGGGGTCTTGCCATATGGAGATGAGGCCACCATCACCAACTTCAAAATTGATATATTTTAAAATGTAATCTATAACACGAATGAGGTTATTCAGCATCCAAGAATGATTGGAAGATTCATTAACAGTCCAATAAGAGATTTTTTTCAAATACTTCTCATTTATCCATTTAACCCAAAGAGTGTCTTTCTTGCATGCAATATTCCAAGCATTGATGATAAAGCAAGCTTTAGAGACATCCTTGAGTTTCTTCATCCCAAGACCACCATATTTCTTTGATTCAGTAATCTTAGCCCATTTGATGAGATGAAGGTTCCTTCTGCCATCAGTTTCACCCCAAAGAAAATCCCTGCATAATTTGTCAATATAATCCAAAATAGAGCTTGGAATTGGGAAGGAGAAAATCTAGTACAAGTGCATATTGGAAAGAGTGGATTTGATGAGTTCCAGCTTAGCAACCATAAAAAGAAGATTAGACTTCCAAGAATCAAGCTTGGTCTTGATCTTATCCACCAAGGAACCACACAATCTTTTAGAAAGTTTACCAAAAAACAGAGGAAGACCAAGATATTTTGAGAAAAAGCATCCTTCCTTAATACCCATAATCTCAATAATAGGCTTCCTATCAACATTCTTACTAAAAATGATAGAGATCTTCACATTATTGATTCGAGGACCAGAAAGCCCAGCAAAAGTATCAAGAATGTTTCTAATAGATCTAGCATCATCAACACTAGCTTTGGAAAAAATCATCAAATCATCGACAAAGACGAGATGAGAGATACTCAAATCTTTGGAAGCAGAAATGGGTTTAATACTACCATCATGGAGAGCCTTTTGAAGAGCTCAGAGATACCCTGCATACCAATAACAAATAGGTATGGGGAATTGGGGTCCCCTTGCCTGACCCCATTTGTAGGTTTAATAATGTTGGACAGTTCACCATTGATGAGCACCTGATAAGAAGGAGTAGAGAAAATCTCTCTAACCCAAATAATCCAAATAGAAGGGAAACCCATACAATACATAACAGAAAAAAGAAAAGTCCAATTGAGAGAATCATAATCTTTAGAAATATCAGCTTGGATGCACATCCTGTCAAGAGAGTTCGATTTTTTAAATCACTAAGTATTTCATTAGTGAGCAAGGTAGCATCTCTAATGCTTCTGCCTTTGACAAAAGCGCATTGAGAGATATCAATGATAGAAGGGAGAACCTTTTGCAGTCTATTCGTGAGGATTTTAGAAATGATTTTAAAGAAAACATTGCACAAGGCAATGGGCTTCCAGTTCTTGATATTAGTGGAATCATCCCTTTTGGGTATGAGGGTCAAGAAGGTCCTGTTGGCTTCCTTAAGCATCTTACAATTATCAAAGAATTCGAAGACAGCTTTGCAAACATCATTGCCAATAATGTCCCAAACATCCTTGTAGAATAACCCACGAAACCAGCTGGGCCAGGGGCCTTATCTATCTTAATATCCTTGATAACATATTCAATTTCTCAATGAGCTGATTTCTTTGTTGAACAGAGAGAGTATTACCAGTCCACTCTCCTTGCCAAACATTCATAGGAGAATTATTATTAAAAAGACTAGTATAGAAATTAGTGATAGCAACCTTGATATCATCATAATCATAAGAAATAGAACCATCAATGCTCAGCTTCTTAATGGAATTAGAGTTCCTTCTAACCTTCATGGAGGAGTCAAAATAAGAAGTGTTAGAGTCGCCCTCTTTGAGCCACTGGACTCTAGATTTCTGCCTATAGAAGGATTCCTGGACAACACCTTGTTTATTGGCTTCAATCCTGAGATTCTTAGCAATCTTCCTTAAATTCTCATTAAGAGGATTACCATCAGCTTCTTCTTGGGCCTTAATGACAAGGTGTTTGGCTATATTATAATTATCATTGATATCACCAAATACATTTTTATTCCAATAGATTAGTCTTTTCTTAAGTAAACCAAGCTTCCTATATAATTTGAACATAGCATAACCAGGGAAATCAGTAGACCATACCTCTTTGACAATAGTTAGAAACTGATTATGACTAGTCCAAGAGTTAATGAACCTAAAAGGAGCTTTAACCTTACTAGGATTTCCAATCCTGACAACAAGCCTCCGATGATCATTGATGATATTAGGAATGACTTCACCAGAATAATCACAGTTCTCATAAATGAAATCAGCATTATGAAGCACTCTCTCAATCTTATACATGACAAATCTATCTCCTTCTTGCCTATTGTCCCAAGTAAATAAAGGGCCTTGGAGGCTCATCTCAAAAAGATTAGAATTTAAGGCACAATCATTAAAATCATCCATGGATTTCTTCATAGGTAGAGTTTTACTGATCCTTTATTCAACTTTGCCAACACAATTAAAGTCCCCATAATGAGCCAAGAAGCATCAACAATAGAACTGAAGTCATTAATAGAAGGCCATAATCTAGTTCTGTCATTATCAGGATTATGACCATAGACAGTAGAGAGAAAAAAATAAGATTGATCAAGTCTGACTTTCATATGGATAACTTGGTCATTCTTAGTAATTCTAGTAATATCACCATCAAGATCCTTCCATAAGACAACAATTCTACCAAGGACATGAGAAGAATGATTCGAGCTCCATCTATAACCAAAAACTTTTTATTAACAAAGGAACTTATCTTGCGAGGCCTAATTTTGGTTTCAAGCAGGATGACAATATTGTTATTTGCCCTCCTGACCTCTTTGTGGATGTCCTGGATCTTGTTATTTATACCACGAACATTCTAGGAAGAGATAGAAAGGGGAGGAATCATTTGACACCATGGGCTATTGTGCTGTCAGCCTCAACAACATTTGAGTTAATGTGGAGCTCTTCAACTTGGTCTAGAATAGGAGATAACTTGGGACCTGCAGAGTTATATTGAATACTCAAGCATTGACTAGATTGAAACTCAGAAGGGAAAATGTTTCTTCTCCTATCACTTGGATCTATTAGCACCTTGCCAATAACAGAGCTATCAGGAGAAGTGTTATCAAGATTTTGCAAAACAATCGGTGTAGATGGAACAGAACCACCATCACTAGAAGAAGAACAGTAAGCCAAATCAAGTCCAGAGTTAACAACATTATAGAGGAGGGTATCTTCAATAACAAGGCCTTGAGGTTGACGTGCCAACCTATTCCGTTCTATTTCAGACTCATCAAAGATTTCTTCAATGAAGAATTCAACATCACTCACTAGATCATATGTAAGAATGGCTTCAAATTGAGGGTTTACCTTCATTCTTTTATCTTCCCAGCCCTTCTTAGAGCTGGCTATAGATTTGGCACTCTGTTTCTTTCCAGTTTTAATAAGACAACAGTCTCCGTGTCCTAGAAAACCACATACATGACACTTGTGTGGAATCCATTCATAACCCAGAGAGACAGTGTGTTCAACCCCTTTGTCGCTCCTTAGAGTCAGGTTTTTTGAGTAAACAACATCTTTGCCCATGAGAACCTGAATCCTAGCTACATCCAGACATTTCAGGTTGCAGGTAGACTCATCCATCTTAATAGGGTGACCCAAAAAGGACCCTATCCTATTGAAAGTTCTCGAGTCCCATAACTCCATGGGGAGATTGAGAATGTCAACCCAAACTGGAACCTCAGAAAGGGTAGGTCTGGATTGAAGATCACCTACACTCCATTTCTTAAGAATAATTGGTCTACTGAGGACATACCGGTCACCACTGAGAACATCTTTTAAATCTTCAAGATTATCAAAAATGAACCAGAAAGAACCCTTCACCTCTATCAAAGACATCAAATCGCTGACGAGTAGCCCAGGTGTTATAGAAGTGGTTTGCAAGAAGGTGAATATCCAGCCAGAAGTCTAAGACATATCCAAGGAGACACTTGCTCCATCTGATAGCATTCTCCTTCGATTCATTGCTAGGGTAGATGATTTTTCCATTGATAGTAGAAATATCCACCCAGTGCAGGTCCGATGCCCCCTGAAGAAAACGACTTCAAGGTTTCCCACTGTAGCGGAGAATTGACTATAGATAAACTTGCAAAATGGTTAGCATCGAGTGAGATAGGAGCATCAATAGAGAGCACACTCTTGTCAATCTCAGTCCGCTTGACTAGATATGGAGGAGACGACCGATTGGTTGCCGACGCCTTCCCAGTCGCCTTCTCGCCCACGACAGCGGTAGCTAGGAGAAGCATCATTTTCTCAGATAACCATGAGAACTTTAAGATGAGTCTTTACAATGTGCGACATAACTTGCCCCAAACAATAACCAAAGCCCCCTTGGTGATCTTGCATTTTCCACCACCAAAATCTAGATGACAACCTTCTCTATCAAAGAAAGAACCATATATTAAACTGAGATGCAAATCTAGAGCATGACGATCATCCTTGAGTGTGAGTGTGCAACAGAAACTTGTCTGAACACAAATGTCTCCAATCCTGATAATTCTAGAGAAGCTAAAATTTCCCATGTTCACCCTCCCAAAGTCTCCCCTCCTGTATGAAGTAAATTAACTCCTTACTCGATGCAGCATGATAAGAAGTTGCAATATCCACCATCCACCCAAAATCATCATCCTCAACATGCAAACACTGCTCCTGGATTGTCAAGACTACATCCTCATGATCGTTCCTTTCATATGAAATTGTCACTGCAATATTCTTGTCATCATCATTCTTGTCTTTGGCTTTAGACCTATGTTTTCTTCTCCAAACCTTACAATTCGTTTTGAAATGACCTGACTTGCCACAATGAAAGCACCCTTTACTCTTTGACTTCGATCTACCATGGGACTTGCCGCGGTCCTGGGACTCAATGCGGCTCTGAGATTAGCCACAATATTTTACTCTGTCAGTGCCTCTGGTCTCTATGAAGTGCAACTCTGACCCTATGTCGCATGAGGCTCATTACCAAGTCTCTTTATTCAATATACTTCTCTTCACCTAGTCAAGTGTCAACTTGCCTTCTTGTACAGAATTGCTGATTGTCACAACGAGCATCTCCCAACTGTCACGTAATGATCCCAGAAGGAGTAGCTCCTGGAGTTCATTGCCAAGAACCATCTTCATGGAACCTAGTTTATTTACATGGCTTTGAAATTCACTCATGTGCTTGGCAACTCTTGTACCATCCTACTATTTCAAGTTCACCAACTTCCTGATCAAGAAAGCTTTATTTGTGGAAGTCTTCCACTCATATAATTTCTTGAGATTTTCCCACAGATCTTTAGCATCAGTCTCCTCTGAGATGTGATGGAACACAGAAATATCCAACCACTTGTGCTATGTTCCAATAGTCTTTCTATTTATTTTCTTCCAATCTACATCAAAAATATTCCCTGGCTTTTGTCCCTCTATCAGATCATACAAATTCTTACAATAAAGAATATCTTCCATCTTAGATTTTTAAATCTACCAATTTGTGATAGTCAACTTTACCATCATCACATCATCGTCCTTCCCATATGGATCTGGATCCACCCAACCTAGGCTCTGATATAATGGGAAATACCTATACATATGCTATGCAACAAAGATGCAACAAAAAAGAAATATATGCGGAAGCGTTACCAACGAACGTGTAAACCCGATATAATAGTTGCAACAAGATAGAAGATAGAAAATATTCACGTTGTGTGAAGGAAAAACTACGGGGCCAATCACGGGAAAATCCACTATAAGATGCAAAGATACAATTTTTACCTCTTAAAATTTGACCCAAATTGACCGGTGAGCAGTATCTCAGGTGGTCGCAGCACGGGGCCTCTCATGAAGGGTCTCGGGTTCGAATCCCATAGTGCATCCGGCCTCTGCATGACTTAATGGGATATGCTCCTTACGGTTGGGATCGACGCAAGCCTTTTGAGTCTCTTGGGTTACCAAAAAGATTTTTGTCCCATATCTAAGACAATATATTAAGAAGGAGAAATAAGAAGATATCACATCGTTAGGAAATATCCCCACACTTGTACCACACTAGAACTTCCCAGGAAGATGCCCTCTTCCACAAAGTACATAGTAGTAGATGGCCCAAAGAAGACACCTGGATGTATTGGCAGTCCTGCCCTCGCTTCCTTTCTTCTTCACTTTCTTTTTCTTTCTTCTTACTTTTCTTTGCATTCTTCCCCATCTCCGCAACGCAAAAGAACTCCTTTTTGCTTTTACGTCTATATCCTTTTCTTTTGTTTGACTTCCTCTTATCCAAATACTAGTAGGAAGAGACGTGCTAAGCACATGTTGCACAATTGAATTAATCAATAAAATTACACAATTGAATAAATCTACTAAAATAGTTTAATTTGAGTAATTTTCAGGAGAAACCCTCTAATTTACAGTGTGTCATTAATAAAATTACATGTGGTCCCCTTATTGAACATACGTTGATTGATGGTTAATTTCTAGGTGACTTCATCCAATTTGTAGCATGTGCTTACTGGCATTACTTATGCTCTATAAAATTATATAATCTAAATATAATACACTTAACAGAAGACTTTGATTAACCATTTGATTGATACCCTCCAACATGTCCATGTGATTACCAAATTTATCTCTATTCCAAAAGTTATGTAGTTAATACTCACAACTCACTCAAAGAGTAACTCGATTCATATGATTACTAGAATTACTTATGTTCTAGAAAATTATATATATATATATATATATATATATATATATATATATATATATATATTACTCATAATAATTTAATTATAACACATTGAAATAGTAGAAGTGAATAAATAGTCTGGCAGACTTTCTCCAACTGCCATTATCAAAATTGTCTTTGTTCCCAAAAATTATATCACTAATATCACAACTCATTGAAAGAGAATAACATTATTGATGTGATTATTGGAACTACTTTTTCTCTAAAAATTTACATATGTAGTACTCATAATAATTTACATATAACATACTCAAAAAGAAGAACTCAATTAACTGCCCTACTGACTCACTCCAACATGTACGTGGTATTACCAAAATTACATCTACTCCAACTCATTGATCGAGAATAACTCGATTTATTTAATTATCAAATTATTTATACTATAGAAAATATATGTATAATAATCAAAATAACGTAAATGCAACACGTTAAAAAAGAGGAACTCCATTATCTACGCAAATGTCTTCTTCCGATACGTATGTGTGATTATCAAAATTGCCTTATGAAGGAGAGTAACTCGATTTATTTGGTTATCAAAATTATTTATACCCTAGTAATTTATATATATATATATATATATATATATAATAGTAAAAAAAATCTAAATATGACATATTAATAGAAAAAAAAACTCGATTGAGTATCTGATTGACTCCCTTCGACATGTATGTATGACGACTAAAATTTTCTTTGTTCTAAAAAATTATAAAATTAATAATAACAACATACTAAAAGATAATAAGTTGATTAATTATCAAATGACTCCTTTCTGTTTGTGGTTTGTTATTACGAAAGACACATACACACTCTTTTTTGAACATATGTGTATTGACTGCTAATATATATAATAAATAATTTACATACAATTTTGTCAAAGAGAACAATTCATTAATTTATTCCCTTTAACCTACAACGCTACGTGAAACATGCAAACATGTTGGTAAAAGATGTGGATGGAACTCACCAATGCTGATGTATCATGCAAACACACCAATAAAATGACTAAGCATAAAAACACAATGAAACTTGGATAATGATGAAAAAAAAGAGTAGGCACCCAGCCTGGTCCAATGAGCTAGGACACATGCTGGACAACCTTGCCTTAGTATAGGGAATATAGATAACTTGATTATACCAACTGACTTCCTCCAACATGTGATTTGTCTACTAAAGTTACAGACACTTTCCTTTTTAACTATACACCTTCTTATTGCTAATTTATAATAAATAATTTAATACAATATTTTAAAAGAGAACAACTTGATCAATTGTTGTGTGACTCATGCTTTGTGAAATGCACATACGTGCAGCTAAAAGATGTTTACAAAATGATATGTGACTAAGAGCAAAAAATTAGAATTTATATAATGATGAAAATTTGAAGGAAAAAACTAACCAGGCAACCAGCCTGGCCTCATGATCTAGCAGACATGCTCGTGTGGTTGGAATGGTACAAAATAAAAAGACTTGTAGAGAAAGTAATATAGAACTCAGTTGCTATTGCTCCCAACAATATAACTACACCAAAGTGGCTAGCTGTCTATAGTACTGCGAATCCGTCGATGAAGCACACACTGATAGGTGGATCAGGTAGACTGGCAGCGCAATGACATGCTGCTGACCTGTGTTTAGTTATTGGGTTATAGATACCAATTGGCGACTAGTTGGTTCAAATATCTGTAGGAAGCTGCTTGGGGATTTATTATTCCACTCACGGAAGCAACACACAACTCTAATGGGCTTGGGATGGACCAATGCATGCCCAAAAGTTGTAACCATAGAACTCCCAGGACAGCTTGAACTCCCTGGATTATAAGAAAGGTAGGTAGTCCAGGTCCTCTGGTGTAGTACCGTAGCCACATATGGGTCTGGATAGGCACGTGCCCTACCCAAGCTTTGAGAAGGATGTATAAATTCATATTGCAGGGAGTAAATACAAGTATAAATACAGTGTGTGCCCTACCTTTGTTCTTCAACCTGCTTTCTAATGAAATGGTGCATCCCTGATTGGGTTTTCTAGCTCCGCCATTGGCGGCCATGAGCCTGTCTGTGTCGCTCAGGCTGCGGAAGTAGTGGACATTGCTGTTGGATCTGCCAAAAGCCTCTTCGGTCGTCACCACCTCGTCCTCTTCCAGACGAAATGTACTGGCGCCTGTGGCGGTGAAGAGGAATCTATAGTGAATGGTCTCCCCATGATCAACAGCTTATTCAGACTAACATTGGTGGACACATGTTGATAATTTTGAATTTACTTCATTACATGCAACATCGACACATGCAATTAAGTTAACAATAAGGTCCATATAAGAAAATGTAGAATAAAATAATGTAAGAAAACAAAATAAATAAATAAGGTCAGAAATAAAACTAGGTCGTTCGTTAAAAAATGAACGTGATATACTTAAAGATATTAGCGCCTTACAACCCTTCTGGATGAACGCCATTCTCCTAGTTGACCCGGTGAACCTAAAGAAGAGACATCTCACTCGTTTTGACAAAGAACGATGCAGATAAACCAGTTGCACTACCAGTGCAGCTCAACGACAACATGTGTGAAGACTATAAATAAATCAAGCCATCACCAGTAATAATTGCGGAATTACCATCAACAACGTATTAAAAAAAATTAAAACCATTTTGCAAGGAGATCCTCTTCCAGAAAACACTTATTAAAGGATCCAAAACTCATACATATCATGATTCACATTGTACATATACTGTTTCATCTCATCTCGAGGATAATATATAACAATTTCTCTATCAAAACATATACTGAAGCAACATAAAACCTTGATGCATACAAGTCAAAATCTCAGATCGTTCATGAAACCTTTACAAACCAATTCCAATGACTTGAGAGTACAGAGATGACACATATGACTTCTATCTGCAAGATACGATAGACATTACAATCAACCTGAGCTATTACCGCTGCCCCAACTGTTGTTTTGCCTTTGTAGAAAGGTCCCTACTTCCTTGTGCATGTCCATCTAAAAATTATGGATCCCACGGTGTGAGACAATTGTCTTAGTGAGAGATATAACTCTCCTCCGACCATATTATTATCACAGATAAGTAATATAAAACTGAGCAGAGGTTCTTTTTATATTAACAAGCAGGATTAATCACTATTATAAGATGAAAATAGTAATCATTTGTTCTTAAGATAATGCATGTATCTATGATAGAACAATAAATCATTTATTCAATCTATAAGGAATGTGAAGAAACAAGAATAACATCTATCCAACTAAGATGTATAAAAGAAGTGTACATCAACCAATCTCTTTCCATATTTGATCCTTAAACAAATACACTACTCGTACGATTACATATTATAATCACACTTATGCCTTGAGGAGATGAAATATACCGTTCATGCTCCAATCGACCACTAGTAAGTCAAAATTGGTACCATACAAGGTCAATGACAGAGCCAGCTATCAAGACCTCACCTTTCTTGATCAGTACGAGGCCACTTAGATTTAGAAGGAAATCTCATGTCATCTGTTGACAGGGCATCTCGTTTCAATTGCAAGTAGCATGTCAGGGGTATAGAGTCATCTTCACTATAGAGTAACAACTGCAGCAAGCACTCTCTTTAGGGAGATTTTAGTTATCCATCCATGGACTATAAGAATGAGGAAGATTATACATCAATTCCTCAACTGTTTGGGTGAATTACCCTTCAATCCCAATCCACATAGAATGAAGAAGAATTCTACGCATCAATTCCTCATTTGGTCAGGAGATTCACATCATCCCATGATAAATAAGAAAGGTGTGACATCAATTCTTCATCAGGACGTACGGATATATTTCGTCCTTCACCCCCACATATTCAAAAATATGCTCTCTGAGTTAAACTCATTTCACCATCAGTTTTTTTCTGACGCTGAATGGATCTATGGTCAGGGCACTACATGATGAGATTTCTCTTGATTAATTAGGTACATTAGAATATCTTTTAGCATCAACCAAGCTTCAAACATGAATTATAACAAATGATATAAAGAAAGATGTAGTACTTTTAAGATCTTTGGAACAATTTGAATGTATAACACTTCGGGATCGCAATCCCTTATCATATCACTGGGAATTCTCATCCCTTTACATCATCATCATCATGATTACTGGATCTAGGTATTCAAACCCTTAGATCATCACTTAGCATTGTTACCTCTGTAATAGGCAACTATTACCTTTAGGTCCTCAGACCAAGGTATTCATCTCACTTGTTGTACAAGTATTCCACATTGCTCACATGGTTCATTAAACATCTTGTCACCTCTTACTAGGAAACAACTATCTTTTAAGATATTAGACTGTATAATCATTATACTTTATTGTACACATATTTAACATGGCTCACAATTCTCATTTAAATTTGTATCATATACAACGTCATAACTCATTCTGGGCTATGCTCATCATCTCATGTTTCTTTAATAGTTTGCACTTCATGGTAAAAACACTAGTAGTATATGACATCATTATGCAAGAGAAATACATCCTTCCCTTTATTAGGGTTAGGATTGTCTACATCATCACCATGTGATATAAGAAAGTACATCCTTCCCATTATTAGGGTAAGAATTTCTCAATGTAACCGATTAGGGTTGTAAGAGCATACCATTACCCTTCATTAGGGTTAGGTTTTCCCTTTATTAACAAATTAAGGATTCAAGATCATATTATCTAGAATCAAACTCTAATTCATACTCCACTCATCTTAGGAATATGAATGCATACTTATCAACATGTTTATCACACATGTAAAAGTCTCTCTCTCTCATCCTCATTAGGACATTGATTGCATCATACTTTTACTTAGTTGGTTCAATTCTCCTCTTGAGGTACATTAGCTCACAATTATAAAAACTCATTATCTTTTATATTGCAATTAACACAACACACAACATATGTTACTCAATCAAATACATATGATTGAAGTATCCCCACCATATCAGGTATCAAGATGTGTGTACACTATCATATTATGCTTAATATACATCCTTTACTTCATATCGTGTATCCATATCGGGCATGTGGTATAACCACATCACCATATCATGTTTTAGGGTGTATCCCCTAACACCATATTGTGTATCCATCTCAGATTAGCTATCACTTAGTTCTTATCATCTCAACTTAGCTTCATATCATGTATGAGTTAGGAGCTTGGCCTTATATCGGGTATATGGATATATTTGGTACCATATCGTGCAAAATATATGCACCATATAAAGCATAGAGTGTATGCCTCATAATGTATCATTTAAGTGGTAAAATGATATCAGTTTTCTATGTTGGATTGTCATATCGTGTTACTATATTGGCTATCATATCGGGTTACCAAGTTGGGTAGTCCATCAAACTCATAACTCTTTATGCCTTCAAAGGAATCCATACCTTCATATATTTGAATGATAAGCTAGATATCTAGTTGGATACTTTCACAACAATCCTTCACACAAATAATAAGATGTATCAAGTTTCATGCCATCACTTAGAGTTTCATCTCTATATCAATTAGCATTTCAATTCTATATCATTTAAAGTGTTCAACTAACACTATATCGTGCATGAGGTATAATTTTAAACTTTTATCATGTAGAAGGTGTAAGTAGGTGCTACTCCTATTGTCTATGAGATGCTCCTCATATCATTCATGTGATATCACTTACACTTTATCAGGTTACCCATCATCTTGGGTTACATGTCTCCATCTTGGTTTTCCACCCATATCGAGTAGAGTATACCATATCGTGCATGAGGTATGATCTTGACATCATGTCATTTACAAGGTTCAAGTAAATATCATCCATATCATTCATAAGGTATCCTTTTATCATTTCATGAGGTATCACTCAACTCTATATCGAATTACATAACATCTTGGGTTTCATATCGGGTTTCACCTCACCATCTAGGGTTTCCACCCATATCGGGTTAGGGTATTGTCCTAACACCATATCGTGTAGGAGGTGAATACTTAACCCTCTATCATGTTCATGGTATATAAATGTTTCACTCAGATCACCCGTGAGATATACACTCCTCACTATATCGTGTTTATGGTGTACTTATATCAACATGTTGAGTTGCTTACCCTCTAGTGTTTTGCTATGTCGAGTTGAAGTTCATGTTTGGCTCCCTAACATGGATAGCGTGTGGAACTTGATATTATATCATGCACATAGTATTTTCTTGACAACATATCCTGCATAAGGTATGCACTTTTTCATCATATTGAGTAAGAGGTACCTACTCATTACCATATTGAGTTAATGGTGTCTTCATTCCACCATGTCGGGTTTAGAGGTGCTTCAACCCATATTGGGTTGGACCTTGATGATGTCATAATCATCAACCTCTAGACTCTTGTTCTTACTATTCTAGATCATGGACAACAGTCCTAAGATACTTTTGTAACTCAAAGGGACATCGATTACTCAAAGGAATTCAAAATTGAAAGTAGTTTAACAATATTGAAGGAAAATAATAATATAAATGGGTTCAAGTTATATAACCCGCCTCAAGAACAGATTAAAAGCTCCAAGATCCAAATCTCCACGTTCCTAAGGTTGAAGATGAGCTAATCAAAGTCCAAGGCTTGAGCTCCTTAGCATTTGCACGATATCTTCACTCCTTGTGGCCGATATCACCTTGCTTGGCCGATATCCTTTCTCTATGGCCGATACCAAGATCAAAACTCGACACTCCTCTAATTATGCACGATACTAGGATGGTATGCATGATATATCAAAGAAAGAGAGTTTTGGGGTTTGAAATTTTCATTAGTAAGTGAAGGGAGAGGTATATATACTTGGGTTCATGAGATAGAGTGTATAAGAGGTGTCTTCATTATATGCTACTAGGTGACACATGGCCATGCATGGTTGACACATGTACATGCATGAAAACATATATATATTGTAATGCAAAAGTCTTAAGGATAATCTAGAGGTGATATTTTGGTCATCCCTTATCTTGTTGGATAAGCGACCTCATCTTTATCTCACCAATAATGCAAACCGGTAAACGTTTTGCAAGGAGCTTCTAACCTGTCATGGATTACCTTTATGAGGTTCTTTGCCCATCATGGCCTTTTCCAAGACTCAAAAAACTGATAGGAGACTCCTACTATGGCTCCTTGGTCGATAGGGCTCCTATATAAAGTATACAACTCAACACAACTCATATAAGGCTTCACCTTCAATTCTTTCTTGGTCTTTCATCACCAAGAGTATCATCACTCAAAGATGATTCAAACATATTGTCTCCTTATTTCTCTCTCCTCTAAAATATACATAGAGGGAGTAGGGACACTCTAGAGGTGGTAATTTGCATTTCAACCCTATATTTTGGGTAAATTACAAATTGTACCAAAATTGGTGTACAAAGTACTAGCATTGTTCAAACAAGTTATAGCTTGAGATTTAGGATTTCCACAAGCCACCACTTAGAATCATTCTCTTTTTTATGATATTCAAACACTTAGAACACATTAAACATGTATCATATTGCAATGCAACCCCTCATCTTGGGTAAATTGTACTTTACACTCAAACTATCATATAATACACTCATAGTTTGCAAATAAGCTCAATTTGAAAATAAACTTCACAAAGAGCCTTAATTACTTTTCAAATGATCAGAACAAGTTTGTAACTTACTTAAGCAAAACTTCTAGGGTTAAACCATAACCTAGGTCAGGGGTGTTACAACATGAACCACCGCCTGACAGGTTGTGTCTTGGAAGAGAGAGGATGAACAAACTTGCTACGTCCAAGAGAAGATCTCCATGCATCACCATGGAAGCGATGACTGCTGAAGAATCTAGCTCTAGGGTTTGTCAAACATGAACTCGAACATTGACAACTGTTTGTTCGAAAAGATGCATTTAACCTTAATGACCAGAGGCATATTTATAGCCTTACACACCCATAATCCTATTTCCACTAAGAAACGACCACTCAGTCGCTTTTGTATACATTGCAGAAAAATATGCAAAGAGACACTTTCCAGTTAGGATTAATAATTTGATTAGGAAAGAAACAATTAATTAAATTAATAATTTATTACATAGTTATATCCTAGTGTAAATAGTAGAGGGAAGATGGAAGACATTCTCCACATTCTACAATCCATAATTCACAAGCTCGAGTCCATGCCTGGCCCAACCCGACCACACCTGGGCGAGGCTAGGCGTGGCATGGTGCATGCGCAAGCGTGCATGCGCACACATGCATGCGTGTGTGTTGTGGTCACCATACCCACTAAGGAGGTGCGTATACCCTCCTCCTAGGACCCTTGGATACTAGTGTCACATTTCTAACATATAAGGACCACAAAAGTTGTCGGAGTGAGCAATGTGGGCTAAAACTTCTTTCCTATTTGGAATAGACACAAAGCTACCTTTCTCACATGTTCTAGCTGCACATCATTGGGGTTAACCCATGCTATATACATGTATTTAGCAACCATATATCTAACAGTCCCCCCCCCAAAAGTCCAATGTGTAGTGTGCTCTACCATTCAGTGCTCCATGCTATATTATGGTATTTTCTCTTCCTTTCCTTTATTGGGGCTCCTTGGCACCCAAGAAACCTTATTATTTCAAAATTCCCATTATTGGATACTTATTATCCTTCTAGATGCATCATTATGCATTATTTCACATTATCTTGTTTATTTCTCATTAAAATAATTCTTTTTGAGAATTTCTTTTTATCTCTCTCTTATTTTCCCCATTGGCATCCCTTTTATCATGAGAAATCCTTGGGATACGAAATTCCACAACGGATCACCTAATTATACCTTTTCCCACTTATTTCCAACATTTTCACATTATTTTCAATTTCTTTCTCTAATAAAGAAATACATAATTAATCTTTTCTTTTTCTAATTGCTTTTCTTTGCAATTTTATACTCCTTAGAACCCAAGGAATCCAAGAGGCAGGAAATCCCTCTTTGGATTTTCCTTCTAGAGGTTTCTACATATTTCTTTTCTTCAGAATTCAATTATCCATTTATTAATTGAATTTCCTTGTTATTTGGGCCCAATAGTCAATAAAGCCCAAAACACAACCAATCAAGGCTATTGTGAATGGAATCCATTTTACCAAAACAAAACATATCATTATTTGTTCAATTAGCTTTAATATGAGAAATTACATTTATCACTATTTGAACCCAAAAATTGGGGTTATAACATACTCGCTCTCATAACATCATACACTACCTATACTAAGACAAATCCCACTCTCTTAGTGGTTTAAGAATTAGTTAGATGCATTATAGATGACTCTAGGTTATTGCTTCATAGTCATAATCCCTCCCACTAGGCATGATATGACATGTGTAAATATACAACCTTTCCAACCCCTAATCCCTCTCCCGAAGAAATTCACAGTCTAAGAAATTCATTGTGGTGATCAGGCATAGAAATTTCATGAAGCAATTATAGATTTACGTCCAACATTAAATGATATATATATTATTTAATTGTGTAGTGATATACAACACAAAACCGGGCTACTCCTAGGTTCTAAGGAAGTGAGGGATTAGAATCATATGATTTCTATCATAGAATACGAAAAGGAAGAGGGAGAAAAAAAGCTAAACATAAAAATAAATAAATGATAACCCTTATAGAAGAAGATGATGATGATGACCTCTTCTAGTGAGCACCATGATCCACAACATTTCAGATATGAATATGTCTCCTAGAAATTTTCAAAGTGTTTGAAACATGGTCATTTGCTTCAACTTCTCCTCTCTAGGCTCTATGCTCTATTGTAAAGAGATAGAACATGATCTTTCATCCTGGATGAACTGTCCTTAAGTCATAACTCAGGTTCTAGCCTTTGTTAAGTCACAACTGTTGGATATGTCTTAATCTTGAATAAGCACTGATTGTGCAAAGTCAGCACCACCAAGGAGAAGTTGATGATACTGAGATGTCGATTGACTCAAACCCTTGATACGTGTTGGTACCACCGACTATGATTTTGGTGGCACCAACTTTTATCTGACTTCACTGTTGCATTTTTATGAAATGTTGATACCATCAAATTTAAAGTCGGTGGCATCGAGTTGTACTACAAGTGCTCTAATAGTTTGAACCAACAAAAAATCAACATAAATCCAAATATAAAGTCATTATTTAAAATAATTTGGTAAAAATATTAATATATGCAATAGTTTTTCAGAGGCTAACAATGATACCAAGTCATAACTAATGTCAAAATTAACAATTATGCACAAAATATATGGAAAATAGACTGTAAAAAGAAGCTAAAACTCATTGCATCAATCAACATTATTATAATTAACAAAACCAACTATAATACCCTTACACCCTAGACTCCACAATATTCACCTTGCCAAAACTAACCTTGCTTTAGTGTCCCCTCTTTCACTTGGGTTAGACCCTGACTTATCGCTCCTATAATTCTCCTGAGCCCCACTACTGCAGAAAGGGGATATAGTGTCAATTATTTTTGCATTTTGTGTCAATTTTGAACCGAAGACCAACTGGGTGACGGTAAAACTCAAAACATTTTTTGTCAGTCAAGCGATAAGGTTTTTCATGGTGGTTATTTATTAGGGAAGAATCGACTAAGCACCTCACATTAGGTGACTCGTATGGTTGTATGTTCTCACCTTTATTTTCAATTTCTAGGAAAACAACTGATGTTATTATGTTTTCTTCATTGGTGTTATGATGACAAATAACCAATGACAAATTACCTGATGTTGATTTTATCAGTGAGGGAACAGTGAAATTATGGGTGTATAGAATCCGTTTTTTGTAAGGAACTGATGGAATATATATATATATGTATATATATTGAGAGAGAGAAAGAGAGATATACATATATGTGTAGTCATTTATTCCTAATTAACTGATGATGAATGTATATTTTTTTATATAATAAGCATGTAGACCTGCTTTCTGACCTGCTAGCTTATCTAGTGCCTTGTTCTTCATAACTGAAAGTTATGAAAAACAACAAGCTCTCTACAAGCGTAACATCTTAACAATAGGCTGGAACACCTGTAAGAAAAAGATAAAATTATGCAAGCCACATTGTATCATTTTATTATTTCAAATTGCACAAAAATCCATGAACTCACTACTCAATTGATTCCATCTTAGGCACACTTCAAATTCATACATATATGCACGAACAAACATCATTCTTTTCCTCATATATCATATTCAAATTCACACACACATATGCACATAACATTTAATTCACACTCACAATACATATCAACATCATGCCATCTCATATTTTAAGTCACAATGTTACATATCAACATTCAATTCACACTCACATAATACATATAAAAAAATTGACATCAAAGTTCAAACTACCAAAAAATATAAATAAAACCTCAAATTTTTCATTAAGATCCACATTTCTAATGAAGCAGACTTCCCACTGTTCATGTAGGTCATTCAAATACTCCTTTGTATAGGCATTACTATTAAAAAAACCTACAAAGATAATGAGACTTGTAATTAGATTTGATTGTTTTTAATGAGACTACTTCGTTAAAATACTATCCAAGACTACTAACTTACATTCTCTATCATTTTATTTGTTTAGTGTCATTGAAAACCACTTACATATACAACATCATGTAATATGTGCATGCCCAACCATTATCTTGTATATGGGAATGTAGATTTGCAAGTACGTTAATAAATGTAATCAAGTAGAGTTTGTCATATAAAAATGCAATTGGAATGAGAAGACCATACATCAACACTCATCCAAATTACTAGTTTCTTTTTCTTACTACCTTCCCCCTACCATCATGAAATACATTCACACCCCTATAACTTACATTAACATATATGTTGCATTATTAAACTCTCATTAGTGATAAAAACATTAACAAAGAGAATGGGAATTGATAAGCTATACTTACTCATGAATCAACAATTTCATTGGGTGTCCTGCATTTGGTGATAGTTTTTCACCAGAAGGATCAAAGACATACACCCTCCAAGTCTCGATAACAATCACTAACAATTGCCTCTGAGTGAATAGAAGGAATATAAATTAA
Organism: Alisma plantago-aquatica; assembly: GCA_963693085.1. Lineage (NCBI taxonomy): Eukaryota > Viridiplantae > Streptophyta > Magnoliopsida > Alismatales > Alismataceae > Alisma > Alisma plantago-aquatica. The sequence goes on along the minus strand of OY856410.1, from coordinate 724,709,996 downwards.
AATTTAAATCTCACAACAAAATTGAATTCATAGGTTCGACATATAACAACAAAGACATGAACTTACTTAACATTGAAGGGAGCTAAGATCACGTTCTTGGAAGTACCAAAATACTGCATCACAATAGTCACATATTCTTTGGTGCCACTCAGATATCTATCTACATCGCTAATAAATGATGGCATTATATATCCCACAATTTCTACCCTGAAGTCACAACCATGTAATACAAATGACTAAAATATATTAATCAATACTCAGTTTATATGTAGGAAATAAATAAACAATTTTCACATATGATGCAGTATTTTCACCATATCCAAAATTCTATCTTTGATGGGTTCAACCAACCATACTTAAATACCTCAGAAACATGTGTCAGCACTATGGAAGTGTCCCACTGTACACCTAACATATCCTCTCTAAGGTTGATCACAATGGTATATGTTTGGTCTGATCGTGTCAACGTATGGAAATGAGGTCCAAGGAGCTGAACAAATCCTATGGAATAAAATGAGGGGGGAAGGCTTCAAACTATTAGGGGGCTTCTTATCTGTTGTAGGTTGCATGCATGCAATCTAATATTAGCTATCAAATATTTCATATAAATTTCAATATACATTTGTCATATCTAAAGAAATATAACGAGTCGTTTGGGCAACCCAATAAATCCTCCATCTACCTCTCCGACTGTGGTGGCATATGGGTTCTTGTATGGGAGAGACATCTCACTCATTCCTAGAAAGACACATATGACACTCACATGATAGTGATTAGGAGGAAGAGGAATGCCATGAACCACATCTACATTATCAACCTTGACATATGACACGACATTGTATACTAGAACATCAATGATAAGATGATATCTTCTAGCCATCTAAATTTTTATGAAACACAAAATTTAATATGACAAACATATATATTAACTTGAAGGATTTTATCACAAGGTAATGTAAATTGACTTGAATTGAATTGTACCCAAGGAGTGCCCTGTGGGTCTGAAGGACTACTCTCGATACACTCTGTGGGTGAGTGATGAACCAGTTCTGTGACTTTTGGAGAAGCTGGTTTCTGCATCACATGAGAAGCTATATATTTCTCTAAGGCTACATTGACAATTCTCTACACATACTCTACATCCACTTCCCCTTTCTTGGCTTGTTTGTGCTTTTGTTGGGATCCGTCAAAAAAGATTTTATCCCACACCCAGCTCCAGCGCCCCTAACACGACCATGATGCTCTTCTATCCCTAGAGTAACCATCAATTCATCATGTGTGCCCTAAGGGGTGAACTTTCCCTTCTTTTCTTGGGCAGCCAGACAAAAATAATTATCATAAAAAATGGACTATTCATTAAACAATCTGATGAAAAAATAACATAGTCAATTATTGTGAAACAATGAAATTTACTATTTTATATCCCGCCTCCTGTGTTCCTTGGATGGAGATTTCTCTGACTTGGTTTCTCCTCACATCTATCCATTCAATATAGCAAGTCACTCGTCTAGAAGAACTAGAAGAGTTGGCAATAGAAGAAGTAGAAGTAGAAGGCCCTTGTTGCTTCCCTTTCTCTTGTCCTTGCTCTTGTTCTTTCTCTCCATCTTCCCCTTTCTCTTGTTGTCATTGTAGCTCTTACTCTTATTGTAGCATCTCTCTCATCTAGTGTTGTTTCCAATAACCACCTAAACCCTACCAATGGTTGTACACATTCTTGTCACACCTCTCTTCTGGAGCATCCCACAGGGATTGATTAATTTATACAAGTGATATTGTTAAGTAACCATAAGAAATCCTAAAAAATGTAATTCTTTTAATACCATGAATGCATATGCTTCCAATCTTATTGATTAATATATTACCATTTAAGCCATGTTTCCATCTTATCTCTAGAGACATAGTATCTTGTGAGGAGTGTACGTCAATCTCTATGTCTTCTCCCTATAACATTTATTATAGACTTGTGATGCAACTTTTCATCAAGTTCATACCGACCCTAAAAAGTTTCAACATTCAATACAATCCAAAAAAGTTAAAATAAAAGAATAGGAAAAAGACTATAAAAATACAACTCCATTTATCTCACCTCTAACTCCCTCTAGATGAGGTCTTTTTGGACCATACTCGCTTGTATCCATCCCTCAATAAGTAGATTGACTTTTCTTAGAGCAAGGACCCCAAAATAGTTGAAAAACTATTCAGTAAGTGTCATGACTGCTTCATTGAATTCAACAATGCCCTTCCTCCCTGTTATTTGTAGAATATTTCATCAGAATTATCCCTCTAACACCCTTATATTTTGGTGGGAGAGCACCACCAACACCCTGGTCAGGATGCTCAACTTCCTCATGGTTGTCATCTCTGTGCTCCTAGTTATATTCCATCTAAATAATTAGTAAATAAATAAAAAATCCGTATCACATATAAAAAGTCTGATCATATATAAAATTCAACACTAAAAAAAGTTAGATTACATATGAATGAATAAACATGTTACATAATGCAAAAAAAAAGTCAGATCACATATGAGAAGTATACATTAAACTAATATCCCTTTTGTGTGATCTTCACATTAATAATCATCTATGTTAGATTCAATATTAACACTTGGTAAGCCAACAAAAAATTGACTAGAGTCATCACACTTGTCATGGTCCTCTTCTTCATCAATAGGATCTGATATGAATTGTCTTTTCCCATGAAGCATGATAGACCAATTAGTTTGCAAGATTGTTGATATAGAATAGCTATTTTTCCTATGATGCCATGATGAAGGGTTCAAGTGACGTCCCTAGATTTTCTAAAACTTAATCTAATGTGGGACATCCAAATTGAAACCTCACCTCAGTGAGAATCTCAATTTAAATGCCCCACACTAGGCTAAGAAGAAGAAAATCAGAGGAAGTCAAACGGAAACAATCAGTAGCACATGCACATGCACAATAATAAAACCATACAACACATGTTCACCATTTAACATATAATTATAAAATGAATTGTTACAACATTTGATATTACATATTGAACAACAAACTTCTACATATACATGTACTCTATAGGATTTTAAGACAGCATGCCCACCTATACATCAGCTCGCCATACAACTCACACTATCTTGTCTTCAAGATCATATGCCCATAACCTGAACAAAAGATTACATGCGGTACACATAAGCACAATATTCAAGAATATTGTATTGAGTACGCCTACCTGTCTTTTATATACCTTTCATCATATCTTGGCAATAATATAAAACTAATACTTGGAGGCAACAAACTAATATAAGAAAAGCATATACTTGCACAAAAGATGTTCATTAACACAAGAGAAAATATATATTTTAAGCACATTTCCATCATATTTCTCATACATCTACCACCAAGGGCTTTGATGTTTTTAGACCTTAAGATCTACTACCAAAGAGTTTGAGATCATTATGCATGTAATCTACTACCAAAGAGTTTGAGATCACTAATGCATTAAGGCCTTTATGATCTACTACTAATGAGTTTGAGATCATTATACATGTGATATACTACCAAAGAGTTTGAGATCAGTAATGCATTAAGGCCTTTATGATCTACTACCAAAGAGTTTGAGATCATTATACATGTGATCTACTACCAAAGAGTTTGAGATCACTTTCCAAGCAATGTACTGCCAAAGAGTTTGGTGCTATCATATGATGGATCGCATATCTTATGTATCATGTGTTCATATACATAAGTATGGAAAATCAAGCAAGATATCATACAATAACAATCATTTAATCCAATACTATATGCCAAGTATTTTACTACAAATATAACACAAGCATATTGTATAATAAGCCAAGTAAGAGGTAATGGCATACCTTGATCAAGAAAGACAAACCTAATCACATTCTGGATATCAGATGTATCCTCATTTTAACTACATCATTGGTCAATCTTGATTAAGATAAGATCATGGACCATCATCAGGTTCCCATCATCTTAACCCTAGTTAGGTCCATATTAGGGTTTATCTTAGTTCATTCAGATATGTGCATCATTACTTTCATTCTTGTTTTAGATTTATCTTATTGATGTCATTTTTTAGATTATGGTTCATTATATGAACATTAGGTTCCATATCCTTTTTTTCTTCATATTAACCCTAGTTTATATATAAATTATTCCAATTAGGGTTACAACCCATGTATTAAGGGTCATCTTCATATAACATGGATTTCATGTATAAAACTAATCTCATAATTACATATTAGCTTTCAATTACATATATAATATGGTTCAATACAATTCATCATTTATTGAGCATGTATATATTTATTACATTTTATTTAGGGTCATTAGCCCTAAGTAGCCATATTGAGCATATTACAAGATTTCATGCATCAACATCATAATTACTAACATCAAATGAATTCTAAACATGATTATAGGCTTAGTGACATGTTCTCTGAATTTTAGGTCTTCAGTTATTATTTATTAGCCATGAAATAAACATTTTACATCTTACATAATAACTCTAATATTTAAGCAGTATATCACAAACTTTATGATTCTATCTTGTTCTTATCATTTTTTTGATAATTTGGGTAGTTTGTTCACATTTTTCAGATCATCGAGCTAATTTCTAAGATTTATCTAAGAACTGAACATTTCTAAGGTAAATACCTTTTTCAGGCCAATCAACATCCGCCACGTGGGCCCTGAGGATGCACTTTACTCCCAGCTTGCCTGGCTGAGCTGACTTGTTCTTAGTGGTTCATTGCATCTAGACCACCCACTCTTCCCCCTCATGACTTTAGATTTTGATGTCAGCCCGTGCGATATGCATCTCCTCTGGTTTGCGTCCGAGAGCTGTGGCTGCCGCCAAGGGCTCCAGGGATCTCGACACTGCTTCTTGGCCCAGCTCTAGAAAAGGCTTGCAGTGATGGACGCTACCTATTATTCTCCTTCCTCGATGCTCATTGTATTTCCTTCAGCGTGATATGCACCCAACTTCTCCAGCTCACGAACGGTGGTTCTCCTCCTCCATTATCTGCGTCCGCCTGTTGCGTTCCTTCTCCGCTTGGATTAGGCTAGAGGTGACTCCTCTTCAGGCTCCATAGCACCGCCATGGCCTTGTTTGTCTGCCATTGATGCCGACATCCACACTGCTATTGCGACTGTGTCTCAATAACACCATGCATGCGTGCGTCGCCTCCCCGACCCATGCTGCCGCCATGGCTGGGTCTGCTCTGATGAACGATCGTGAGGGACCTAACCTACCTATATGATCTCCATCAAGTCCAGAAGATTTGATATGGCTCCTTTTATGCCTCCATCTACTCTCCTCCCTCATGCTCTTTAACTGTGCGAGTATCAATTCTCACAAGGAGAAGCACTGATGTGTGATTGGTGATGCAGGGAGTGATCATCCACCTTTGGCTCCTCTTCATCATTCTCAGACACCTCCCATTGGTTGATGATATGTTGGAGGTGTGATGCAGTAAGATCACCACTTCCATCCACCCTTAACTCTCCTGATTGGGTTCCCTAGTGATGAGACGATGGAGTTCTGCAACATGGTACCATCATATGATCTCAACGATGGCGTTCCTTGTTCCTTGAGTAACCTGTTGGTTGCAGTGGAGCAAGCAAAGTAAGGAACAAGTGTTCTCCCTCTACCAGTCTCCTCATGAGTCATGCCCCTAGAGAGGTGCCAAACTGTAGCTCTGATATAGTCAAGGAAAACTACAAGTATAGTTATCCTCATTCACACACATTTCAAGGTTGTTGCTTATAGTCTGGACCATAACTGCTCCACGTTCATCCCCCCTCTCGACTATAAGTTGAAGATGATATGTTGGCCCTTTGACGTACCACCAAAGGGCTAGATTCAAACTAACATCAAGTCGATCTGTGGTATCCTCCCATAACAAGTTTACACTTCCTGATCACCATATTATAGCCAAATACTAGTCTGTGCTACTACTCAATCATATATTTACATGTAAAATTGGTCTCACCTATTAATTTCATCAACATACACATAACTTCATCATATATCGACCTAAGTATGTTTTTCTAGGAGCCTTACTTGATCATGAAAATTAGGAGGTTGCTTCACCACAGTCACAACTAAATATTATCAATCAAAAACCTCAAAAAGGCTAAATTCAAGGATCTATATCATAATATAAACATCAAGTAATGTTTTCACTTTATCGAAGCACTTGAAACTATTAAGCTAATTCAAAGATATCAATTCACTTATGCTATTGAGCATTTAAGGATTTTAAAAAGTGCACTGCAACACATCATATACATCTTAAAAGAATTTTCATTCTCAAAATTAGGTCATCCTCTTATTTTAAAAGAAACTAAAGATATTCATTCACATTCAGGGCACCACTCTAGGTGCAACATTCCAAAAGAAAGATCTTCATAACTATATTTTAACCAATCCAAGGAGGTTATTGATGCATCTAGGGTGAACCACCCCTCATAGTTTGACACGGTTTAGATGCTCAGGTTGTGTCATATCATATTTCCCATTAGCATTATCATACTCATTCGCCTGAGCATTAAGATTAACACCTCATATAGCATGTTTATTCATATGATCTTATTTCACTGCCCATAATAAATTGCAACATTTACTAGTCATTTTATTACAAGCTCAACCAACTATATCACATTATCATCATTATTCATATATATGGTCAACTATTTATCCATTGATGTCTATTAAACCATCTCTAGGTTTTCATAATATCATGTTAATATATAACGTCTTGAGATTAGGTTACATCCTTACATATATTATATCATGGTTGTGCTAAACATACTTATGTGAGTGGCTTGTTAAACATATATTAAAACTTCAACTAGTCCATTTATGGCTCTCCTGACCCACATCATGAGGGTAGTGGCATGCTCAATCTCTCTTAGCTAACTCAAATCTATGAGTATCCCATATGCATATATTGTATATTTCCTCTCTTAGTCTAGGGTTCTCAAATTACCTCATTGGCACTCGTGATTGCTTTACAAGCTCTAGCCAGTCAAGCACTGATCCAAAACATGATATGACATACTCTTCAAAGGTCTCTACCCATGAGTTATTTGTACTAAACACTATCTTTTACACATTCTACTAGTGTCCTATGTGGGGAACCACCAACCCAAGCTCGAGGCTTCATAGAAACTAACATAACTACCTCCTCCAGCGTCTTGGGCTCTCTCCCTCACCCAGAGGGAAGGCACTCATATTAATTTTCACTTGCACACATATAACAAGCCTCTCTCTATCCCTAGGGTTTGGTCCTTCCAAGGACATCTAGGATTCAACAGATCTATAAGAATCATGCATAAATTGAATCAACTCAATCACTTAGGAGTATTCTAGTTTAGGACATATCGTAACACTTATTTCTCATAATTCTTATATCTTGGGGTTTAGGTTCTCTAATCTTCTCCCAATGGGTCTCACTCTTTCTAGAGTAAACCCTTAAATTGGTCCTAACACTAGATATCCTCCTTTGTAAAAGAGCTTGAGGCTCATGCTGATTCACATCTTGTCTTTACTTATCTTATCTTATCTCATAAAAACCTACATACTTGCATCATCAAGCTTATATCAAATCCTCAAAACTGAACCTTAATCCTTAAAGACAACATTGATTGTCATAAACCATCATATATCATCTCTATAACACTTACATCATATCATCAAAACTTATTTCGTCTATTCCATCTATCACATATTCCAACAAGGCTCTAGACATCTAATCCAGAACTATTCTCACTTCTAGACTGATTTCATTCACTTTCAGTTAGGTTTCATGACAACCTCCTACTCGTACATATGTGGGGACACGTTTTTGTAATACTTACATATATAACAAAATATTATATTGTTTTTCTCTGATAAAACAAACATCAGAGAAAACTATCAAGGTTTGATCCAATTGGAATCAAAAACCAAATCCAAAAAATGAGTGTCGCACATGTAGTAGAGAGTACAGTGTCATGAAAACTAGTGACAAGGGTAAGAACATGGTGTAGACTGGTGTAGCTACCCAAAACATAGATGCATCATATGTCAAAGGTTTCTCTTCCCGTGATGTACGTCATTTCCGTGTGGATATTCTATCATCATTCTAGAGCTTTTTGAGTCATGGGGAACCTATTTGATCCTTGATTTGAAGGTGTTTTCTCCAAGGGTATTTTAGGGTTTACCCCTTCATGGATGAGCTACCTTTAATAGCTATCAACTAATGAATTATTTGTTTTGCTTGTAAATTAAAGAAATGAGGGATAATAATGTCTCTATGGATGGTGGGGGGGCTTCTTGTGTGTGTTCTTGTATATTCTTAATAGTTTAAGGCCATGGACACTTGGAAAGATACTAGAACATCAATTTTTTTTTTTATACTAGAACTTCAAAATTTTCTTTTTCTTTGTCTTAAAGTTTCATATGCTTATCACTAAGCACCATAATGGAGCCATTTTCTCTCCACCACTTCCTTCCTTCTATGAACCTAGTTCCCCCTTTTTGCTGCTATGAATCGTATCCAATGAAGAAAAAAGAGGGGATCTTCTTGGAAAAAGAATCTAGGGTTGCAATTGACTTCCTATTAGGGTTTGAAAAGCTTCCTTCTACTGATCTTGACCTAAATGAGTTAGAATCGCCTTCTTCATTCCATTTATTTATTTTTTATCCTACCTCCTACATTTCTCGAGGTTGGAACCTTGATATTTCATGGTAGAAATTACTCTAAAGCTCTAAAACCCTACCACTCTTGCTCCTTATGCTTAGGGTTTGCTCATTTTATGAAGAAAGGTGCTAGATGGACGAGTTCACAACTTATACTTGGATTTTCTACCCTACCTTCTTGTGTTTTCTTATGTTTGATAGTTTATATTCTAATTAGTAGCAAGTTTCATAACTTGCTCCATGTTTATTGCTTACCATAAGCTTGGTAGCTGATGTTCTTGCTTGAAAATGATGATCTGTGCACTAAAAAGCTATGCTTGAATTGAATTTCGATTTTTATAATGTTCCTTGTTCTGATTTCAGTTCTAGATGAACCTATGATCATGTGTGCATTATTCCTAAGGTATAATATGACTTGGATCAGGTTAGTTTGACAACATATGGTGCTAAGCACCTATCAACCATTGGTCTTTTTTAAGGTTTTAAGATGATTTCTTCTATAAATCTATGACCCGATGATGGGACCATTGCAACAACCCTATGGTGTTGTCTTCATGACAATTGATTGTGGTAACCAAGGGTGTCAACTGACGTTCACCCCTTAGGTTATGTTTTGGCCTAATTAGAAGCCTAGTGATTAACAACTAAGTACCCTAATGATTCTATCAATCAATGGTGATATTAGTTTGATATTTGATGCTGGTTAATGAATGTAGTGTTGATCTAACAACCTATGGTGACTTAATTGTCACTAATGATGGTGGATCAGGTCACATAAACCTATGGTGAGTTAATCATATAGTTGTAGCATTAATTAAGCCTTAGACCAATGGTTTCTTCAGTCACTTGATGCAGTGGTCGAACCTATATTATAATTGATGGTTTTAACATATGAACTTGACCCAATGGTCAAGATCTAATGTTTCTTCTTCCAATAAAGTGGAATGATGGCTAATGTAATATTTTGGTCCTAATAAAGTGATTTAGATGGTTTCCTTTATATGATCAACTTTAAGAACTTACTTGTTGACAATGGATGGCTTGTTTTACATGAACAGTCGATTGAGGGTTTTACCCTACTCTCAACAGAAACCTTATTGTTGTTAAGCAAAGGATGTCTAGGCTTAAAAGGTGAATTTTATACATCACAACTCAATAACATCATAGATGATTCATCCAAAGTGTTTACTTATGTAAACTACCAATGGTCTTACCTTTTAAACATCCAATGGTTCTGGTTGACATTGTGGTATGGTGATATGGGTTGAATGATGATCGAACAAATAGAGGGTTACACTTAATAAGGTAGTATTACATATTCACTCATATGAACAGAAGGGATGATAACCATATTGTGTTGATATGTAATCCTAATGAGGTATAGCTTGTTATACCTAGCTTTAATATAACTAAATGATGGTAATTGGGTATGAATAGTCCTTGAATGAGTAATACAATCATGGATTACTCTCCTATTATTGTTGAAACCCTAGTATGCTATAAACTTATGGTTACACCTTGATTTATGTATGGGTTCATACTTGACAATAGTATGGAATGTGATGGTGATGCTTCACCTTATGCATCCATGATCCAATGGGGATGCTGTGAGTTAGGGCTTGGGTGTGATTACTGATTAGTAACATTAATATAATTTATCTTGTTGAACCTAACTCTATTGAAAATAGAAAAAGATGACTATTCATGTTTAAACTTCTTATATGGTGACATGATGGTGATATAACCTCCTTAACATGATCATAACCCTTAATGTGTTAATTGGTGTTATCATAGGCACATGGTTGATACTTTCTTATGCTAAACATGTGCATTATGAATATGATGAGGGTTAATCATATTTAGATTACTTGCATGTTGATGTAATAAAGGAATGCTATTAACGTTAATATAAGCCTTCTATGATTGTTTATGAATATCTCCTAGCTCATTAAAGCAATATTGTGTTGATCCGGTGTATTATATGTAAGTGATGTTGTTGAGCCTTGTTATAAGTTATGGAAAGATAATGATGATCTTGCAATGAATAGTATGATGGTCTTAATGACCTTTGGGCATGGTTGATACCTTAATGAGGTGTAATCCTTTTGTGTTGATAAGGGTTGATGCCCTACAATATTGTGAAAAGGATTTATCTCTTGTTATAGTATGATGGTCTTACTGACCTTTGGGCATGGTTGAGCCATGAATGAGGTGTAATCCTCTTGTGTTGATAAGGGTTGACACCATGTGATATGTGAAAAGTATTTATATCTTGTGATTGAATGATGACTAGCATAGCCTCATGAATGGAAAGTGAATAGTCCCATGTGACGATGAGATGAGAAATTATGTGTCCCACATTTTATATCTTTTGAAGTTGTGATATTTATATGCTTGCCAGAAGTGAATTAGGGTTTGTATGTCCACTTGTTTGATGCAGCCTTAATTCACCCAATTAGAGATAACGAATCAAGTGAAACTCAAATCATGTAGTTCCATGTGCCATAGAACCATCTTAAGTGTCGAAACTTGCTGGATAGTGAAATGAGTATTCCTAAGGGAAACTCAGAGGCATACTATTGAGTATGCAGGGTGCTTGTCATCCTGACACCAAGTATTTTGGTAGGATGGTTGCAGTCATACCTAGCCCGCTTTTTTGAAAACGACTTTGGACAAACCTCAATGATTATAATTTGATGTTTTTTGTGGACATCTGCGGTTGTACCTCAGTGATTGGGTTTGAATACCCTAAATGCTAGTGTCATGACATGTACCAAGGTGGGCTAGTTACATGACTATATGTTCTTGTTTTGTAGTTTGACTATATGTCACTGCGGTGCAGACTCATACTAACTGAGTATGGAGAAAATCTTGGAGTCCAGCTCTTCCTAGATCCTATATGGTACTTATTACGACCAAGCAGTGGTCAGTTGGACTTTAAGTGGTATGACCAAACTCCCCATGGTGCAATAAAAGATGTAATGCAACCATGTAACATATTTATTTAGATTATACACGACATATCACATTGGATAATAACCCTCGTTTTCTATCTTTACATAAAGATGATGCTTAGTGCAACTAAGAGATAATATTGCTGATTATAATCATGATGCAAGCTATCTCATTTTGTTAGTTATGTTTATCATGCTAGCAATGCCTTTGTAATTAGAGATTCATGTACTGCTAAGCATGCTTATCCAAATAGTTGTGCTTATGTTGTAAGCTCTTGTTATGATGTTGATATGTTCAACCTGTTAGACATGCTAATGCTGTTAGCTATGTATATGATACTAGATTTATTCATGATGTTTGAGATGCTCATGCTGCTAGACTCCTTATATTGTTAATAGGAATATGAGAATAGTCTAGCTTATGAAGATATTTATTATGTGCTCCTTTATGTATTTTGTTAATCATCAGTGTTGTTGAGCTTATTTGTTATATATGATTAAATTGCTTAAATTGCCTCATTACCTAAAAATGTTGGAATCAATAAACATTGTTGGGGATTATATCTCTTGCTGGGACATTGGTCTCACCCTTGTGGTTTGCCACATCTTTTTTGGTAATCTTTAGTGACAAAAACAAACTTGTGGTAGGAAAGAGGAGCTATACTAATGAATCCTTGAGAAAGTTGATTAGATGTCTAGTGTGTCCTAGAGTCGTCCATGTACTCTCAGGTCCGGGCAAAAAAAGTTTGTATATGGTGTTTCAACCAAATTGGAATTTTGTTAGAATGTAAATTTTTATGGTGTGGCATATAAAAATATTGTTCTCATGTGTATATATGTTGTAGCTAAGGTGATATAACTATTTGTATCAATTCTTGGCATAATATGGATATCAGAAAGATGTTGGGCTCTTATACAAATGTTTCTGAGCGAGTGATGATGTTGAAATCAATTTTAATTTACCCATATTATTGGTAATGTGGTTAATTGGTGATTGATTGTATTTTATGTTTTGAGTAATCTCGTTTAGAGTAATGGGGTATAAGTACCTAACTCCTTAACAATTATGTTTAAACTATTTTTATAAATGAATTCCTATTTCAAATGTATCCTATGTGTGTCACCCTATAGGTCTAAGTAACATTGGCAATGAGTGTCCATAACGAATTTGTGACATCACAAGCAATGAGCCATATCTTGCAATACATCATTGTGACCTAAGTAATTCAGAAAGCTGGAGAACAACTTCAACCAACAAACTATGGTTGGAGTTATAATGATCTTGTAGCTCATTTGTCTCTAATATCCAGATTGAACTCAAGGCATCAATTGTCATCCTCTCAACATTCAATCCATGTTCCTTGAACAAAAGCAAACTTTTTGAGATATATGTGACCTTAATATCATATATTGATTCACATGAGCATGAACATGCTTTTATTAGTCTTTTTATCATGTGGCATGGATATCAAACTCTCATAGGAGGGACAAATCCCATCTACATTACTCACAATAATCCCTACGTCTCACAATGCTCCCGAACACCATCTTTATGGCAATCCTTATTCAAGGTGATAAGGGATGATGTCAAAGTACATTGAATGACATGTGATCAGTGTAGTGACTTCATGTCTAATAACCACAATTGCCACCATCACTATAACTGACACGTCTGAAAATAAATCATAGTTTCCATGTATCACTTTCAAGGTGGGAGTGTTTGATAAATTATTCTCCAACAAGTATGTATGTGTTTAGTTTGATATGACATATCATGACTAATAAGATTATGTCATCAACCAACACACACTCTAGTATTGTGTGTTACTGCTGTGTATCAACTTTCCACAATAACATTTGACTGGGGATGTAACAAGAATGTACATACTATTAACACCTATATGATCTCATTATTCAAGTCATAAACCTGAATACATACATCATTGAGTATTATCATTCTTTAGACATTCATTATATTTCATCATTATCTCATAACTGATTGAAACATACTAAATTGGAAGATTTCCTTTATTATTAAATCAAATGCTTTACTAGGTATGCCATCACAATCATATATGATTGGATATCTGGGCATACATATCAACAACAACAACCTAAAATGAACGCCTATGATATATATGATACATGTGGAGTTGGAGGGCATCCAAAGTACTTATGAGGCCATTTTGAGGGTATGGGAGGGTTCCCTGAGGACACATGATGCAATTTGTTTGGATAATTAGAAAATGCACCATCAAATCAACCACTTGTATAACTTATAAAATTCCTAAGTATAGAGGAACCCACAATGAGGGGAAGATTGGTGGTGATAACTTTCTTATTATCATGAGGCCTATCCACCTCCACGGATGAACTATTGGGGAAACTACTATCAATATCCTCCACCAAAGGGAGGAGCACCTCCCGAGACACACAGTGGTAGTGATCATCTACCCTATCAATCCTAGACTTTAGTATCATGTGAAGTACAACATGATTCAAAGTTTGTATGGTAGGGCGGTATGCCCTTCATTTCACTCATTTTTCATCTCATTCTTCCATTTACTATTGTTTTCATGTTTTTACTCTCTAGGTTAGATTTTAGTTTTTTTACATGCATGCAATGTAGTTCGTTTTCTTTCTTTTTTGTGTAATTTAAAAATGTTTGCTCTTTTTACCATGCATTGCATGTCATGTAGAAATTTGTAAATTTTGCATGATTTTAACTGGAATTAGCTTGCTTCCTACTTATTGTTTTATAATGTAGACCTAGATGTGATTGTAGGAAAATTGGCACCTTTTTGCAGATTTTGCTTATATTTACATTTTTTACCTATAAGAATGTTTTGACCCAAATACTACATTGTGAATTTTAAATTGTTTCTCTTTAAAAAATGCATAGGTATTCTCATACCTATTTCTTGATGTCCTAAAGTGTTAACTTTTTACATGTGAATCACCTCTTTTGTTCTTTTTTCCAGGTTTGGTTGAGTTGTGATCTTAGCAAGCTACAAACGCCTAGAGTTTGTAAATTCTCATGATAAAAATGTGGTATTTATATTACTCATTCATATGATGTTTCATTGCTTTATGTAGTTCTGGGAGTAATTACAAGAAATATCATGTGGAAGTTCACACTAGTGACCCCTCTTTGAGTCATTTCTCTTTCACTATTTCATATCACTCTACCTCATGAAAAGATGCCAAAGTGCACATGTTAGCCTCATCCACCTCCAAAAGTTTAGGGTGGCCATATCTATGCCTCTCAAATTGACTCTTACCACCATGTTCCCTATATACACAAAGGAAAAAAAAATAGAAAAAGACGTTAAAAAAGAAAATAAGAGATGTTCCTTGGCAAGAGCACCTAAATAAAGAAAATATGAGTGCACACATGTAATAGATCTCCAATCTCTTAAGATAACCCCTTTATTCCATTTGTTTGCCCCTTGACCTAAGAAACATAAAACCTATATACTTTTCCCCTTTTTTACAACTAGTGTGGTTTGACATATGAGATGGAATACATGAAGGTAATACAACAACACTTTATCATCACCATCATGAAATAGTTTACACAGAGTTTTACTTGATTTTGTGTTCTATGCTATATATGTGAAGTTTTTATACTCAACGCCTTGATCATGATTGGAATGTGAAAGAGGTTACAAAAGAAGTGGAACAAATGCACTAGTCATCATTGAGACTAGTTTGTGTTGTATACATAGATTGCAATGCATTTGGCACTTGTTGCTCGATTGACATAATTGTAGAGAGATTGATTTGAAGCACACTTTTCAACAAGTATGCTTTAAGTTTGGGGTTGTTACACACCCTATTTTAGGTCTTCATCTTGTGTCCTTTAATGCGCCAATTCCATATAAAGTTGTTAGATTACATGTCATTTCCCTGAATATACATATTTATGTAAAATGCACTTATGAAAGTTCTTTGCATGTTTTTCAAGTACTTGGACCATTGTTTCACAAGAGAGAGAGAGAATTATCCTAGGGTTTATCTACCCCTATAGAGGCCCACAATGAGTTCAAAGGCTTTCCCAACCTACCGCTAGTGGCCAAGGGTCAGCTCCAGTAAATGAAACTGTGGATGACCAAAGTTCAAGCTCAAGGTGTTGATGAAGACCCCTAAACTGCCATTGTGCTAAGGAATGGCTGTGCTGACCAATAAAAAATTAAAAACTATTCACAAGTTTAGCTTTGAAGACATATATTATCTAAATGATTGAATGGACACAATCATGTCAAGATGGACCTAGAACTTCCTTACAGCCAGGAATGACCATGGTAGAGAGACTACAACATGCCCATTATGCTAAGAATGGTGAGTTACTTTCACCTCTAAGATGACCATACAATGCAAAAAGACCATGTGACCACCTACCAACCATAGTCTCTCTACCCAACATGGCCATTCCACCCATGCTCCAAAATGCAAGAATCAACATGACTTCATTTCATTCCTCATAATTGCCATTCCACCCAACCATGACCATTCTAAATACTACCCACCACGGTCGTGCTGCCCAACAAAATCGTGTTAACAAAAACCTAGTAGCAGTTTTATACAACATTTCTCAATTTACACCCACTTGACCTAGTGCTTCCCCACCACCTATATATACTTGGGTGGTGGCTGAAGCACAATGTATGCTACCCTACAAAAACCTTTAGCTTCCTCTCAACCCATGATAATTCATTCCCTCTCCATTCAATCATCTTCCACCCCAAGACCCTCCTTCTTTTGGTTTTGTTCACTTTCCATAATACATCCATGCCATTACACCTTGGACGAGGGAGGTGCTCGAGCTGATGCTTCAAGGAGGTAGAGAAGGAGTCTTCGCTGAGCTCATCATGGATTCTCACTCCTCTACGCATTCTTTTTTGGGTCCAAAATGTTACTTTGATACCATTTTGGGAGGAAATGATATGTAAACATAGTAATTTCATTTTCTATTATTATATTCTACTTTCTTCTCATTTCCCTTAGATTCCTTTCTGGTCTGTTCTTGATATCATGTAGGATTTTAGGAAAATTTCTTATATGTAGCTAATTTGGGAATTGTTGCTAGGATTAGTTAGTGGAGCCCTAGATGACCACTGACCTTCCTATATTCTAATTGATTCTCCTACACATAGGCGATATACCTAAGTGCCTAGTATAGAAGCATTTAGTGTAAGTATTATGGATCCTACTCGAGGTCAGATGGTATGTGATGTGAGGCCCACAACTTGTTTTTCTCATTACTACGCTCATATCCTAATTACCCTAAGAGTTCCTACCCTAGAAACCTAGGCTTGACTAGATCCTAATTGAATTTCACCTAAACCCAAATACATGTGAGTCCCTTATGGTTGGACATGAGGGGATATGGACTAGTTCCCCAATGCACACCCAACTCCGTCCATGGCCAAGTAGTAGTGTACACCAATTCATTAGCATATATCTTGTTGTTTGGTTTGGTATTCCAAATGAAAGAGTAATGTTTGCAGATTATCAATGCCAACTCAATTGACAAGTACATCCTGCCAAAAAACCCACACTTACCTTTATTGCATTAAACAATAATTTTCTCTCTTGCTTAGTTGATTTCTTTGATCTCATAAATAATTCATCTTGTTCTTTCTAGTTTAGGTCCTTAATTACCTATTAGACCTAGTTTCTAGTGTAGTGTATTTTTAGTACTTGACTTTACTCGTTCTAGTGTAACTTATCTTTTCTTTATTATATTAACCTTCCTTTATCATTAGAACTACATTTTCTAGGGTTAACTTATGTTCAAATTATTTCTTGTTTTCTCTTTAATTGCTTGCTTAATCACCTTTACAATAATTATCAAAACCAACCATCAATTTATTAAACCCTAGACTCCATAGTAAGAACCTATCTAGAACTAACCTAGCTCTAGTGCCCACTGTTTTCCTTGATTTCGACCTTGAATTACCGCTCCTATTTACTCCCAATCATTTGCACTTGTGGATTTAATAAGAAGTGTGTCCATTGGGTCCTTATAAATTTCAAAATACCTATTGTGTGCCTAAGGTACATCCAATAAAACTCAATTGTTTGGGTGCCCTATTGACACACCAAGATTTCTGGCATTGTTTTCGAGGATAGAGGCATTCGACTTAGCTAGCAAGTTTTGTTTTGATTTTTTCCTACTTCCCTCACTATTGATATTTTTATTTCTTATTATTTGTATTCACTGTGCATATTGGTTTCCTAATTGGTCCTTTTTTGTTTGGTTGTTCCTTGTACATGCAACAAGAAACCAATGGAGGACAAGATAGAAAGCCAAAATTCACCTTATAAGGCACTTCATGAATACTTCATGCATACTAACTACAAATCTCCAATTGTAAGTAGAGTTGATCAAATGCCAGGAAGCAATTCTGCATCCCTCTCAATCTTCTTCGGCTCCTTCCCACCTTCTATGGTTCGGAGAGTGAGATCCCTACAAGCATCCCTCATAGTCTTCTTGGGATCCTTCCCACCTTCTATGGCTTAGAGAGTGAGAACCCCTCCAAGCATATGGATTCTTTTCTTAAAATTTCCTCCACCTTCAAGAACTTGATAGTAATTGATGACTCCATCCATCTCACTTTGTTCTCATTCTTCCTCAAATACAAGGCCAAAGATTGATACACCTCAATAAGGTACATCATGAGTTGGGGAGATACAAAGAATGGCTTTTTGAAGAAACTCTACTCCATTGCTAGGTTGACACAAATGCAACATGCCATAGTGAATTTAAGCCAAATGGATAATGAGTGGTTCCATGATGCCTGGGATAGATCTCAAAAACTGTTGAGAGAATGTTCACACCATGAAATCCTATTATGGAAGCTTGTTTAGTACTTTTACTCTGGTCTCTCCCTCATGGGTTAAGCTACAATGGGTTCTTCTTATGGAGTTTCTTTTATGGATAAACCACCTAAAGATTTATGGTCGTTGTTTGAGAACTTAACGGAAAATTATAGAAATCTAACATCTAGCATTGTTAATGATGGTACCAACCGTTTTGTGTGTCACCTTCATCTTCTAATTATTCAAGCCCACAACTGATGAAGATTCTTGAGGAAATGATGAACTTCATGAAGAACCGAGTGGGAGATGTTTATTGCCACTCTATTTTTCTATTGAGTCTTTTGTTGGGGAAGTGAAGGCACCTCATTCTTATAGCAACCCAGAACAAGAAAGTCCAAGATATAGCTCAAGGTTTTCAAATGAAGTTCTCTCTAGGTTATAAAGACTTGGTTATGTGCAAAAGAATGTTACAAGGCTTGAGGAAAAGGTTAAGCAACTTTATTTAATACTTTCTCTTCAAGTAGAATGAAAAAAATATTTTGAACTGATAATGAATTTTAGTTAAGTAAGTTGACCAATTCATCCCTCTCAAGTTCTCTATAGTCCATATCTGATGCAAGTGAAGCCCATATATCAATTACAACCCTATCATAAATGTTCTACATCTACACCACCTCTATCGGCAAAACAATCCTCCACTTCACTTCCCAACCTCAATTTTCTCCTCCACTTAATTCCAATACCCAAGATAACCTCCACCTTCTCCAAAGTCACAACAATATCCCCCTTTCCACCATGAGAAAAGTAGTTTTATGATAGTTCTATGGAGTGGAAGATCTCTTGAGAAGCCACAAGTCAAAGAAATGTGTATCAAACAAGGGAAGGGAAGTTGAATTGTGATATTGCGACAGAGATTTTGGAAGTTGATTATGGGACACTTGATGTCTAGAATGTGATATCATGTACTCCACCTCAAACTCCTTTTGGAGGTTCCACCATCCATATTGTTGCACTCTATGTCATGGCACAAGAAAATGATATTGATTCAAGTAAAGAGAAGCAAGTGACCCACTATGATTGAACCGTTTATTACCCTAAGACCACACTCCTAATGGTTGCATATCCAAAGGTGAGTGGACTTGGGTATCCGTCCCTAGAATGGCACATAGTTTCACATAATAAATATATATGAAAAAGGCAATAACAAAACTGAAGAGGTAACAATAAACTAAACATGGATATAGAGATATGTATCCATTTCTATATTCAAGAATACCCATTTGTGTTTCATTCCAGAGCTTAGAGTCTTGAGTGCAGTGGACCTTGATTTGGCAACTAAAATTGTGATAAACAAACCATAATAATACTAAATATTAAGTAAGCTATGAAAGGGATAGTAGAAATAATTTAAGAGTAACAAAAAACTTTTATTTTATAGAATCATGATAATAAACAAAAAGTAGAAATGATGCAAGAACACTTAAAGAGAACCTTTTATACACAATGTTTTTTAGCTTTTTTTATCCATTATGTCAATATATACAATGGATTTCTCTATATTTTGTTCAAGGTTTTTAAACATAGCTTAATAAAATACAAAAGTATTAATGTGATAACCTAGATATTCTCTCTCATTCAACTTATGTAAATCTTGACTCATTATATGCTTTACTATACTCAATAACCTCCATCACCCTAATTTTATGAAATTGAGTCACTTTGTGCTCAATTAACAAGTTAACTTTGATTAAATATCACTTTGTACCTATTTGTGACTCTAATTTGAGTTTTGAACCAAGTTTCATGCTTACTATGTATCATCATTTTACAATAACCATTGAACCCTTTCATTGAAGTCCTCTTGATGATATATGTATGTTATGTTTTAGAGAATTCAATTAAAAATCCAGTTGTGCAAATATCACTTCAATAGGAATATCATAGCCCAAGATATATCCTTTTGAATTTTCCAAATTTAGTCTTCTTTTTCACTTTCATTTAACTAGTTTTGACCTTTTGGTTTCATTTGGTCACACATCCCATTTAAGGGTAGGCTCCCCCTTGGTTACCAAGTCACCCATGTCAAGTCGGGTGCATGTGACATCTTTTCTCGACCCTTGGGTTTTATCCCATGGATACCTCCCTTCGATCCAACGACTTGCAACCCATCTCTAACCTCAGTATGCATTGTCGGTGGGGGTGGCTCTTCCACCACCTAACCCAGCTTTGATTTGCCAAATAACTTCCTTCCCCACACACTTTTACGAAATTGACAAATTCTTTCACTTTCTTTTGTCTCCTTCTTTGTTTCCCCTCTATATATTTGAGATTCTGTGTGTCCTAGTGCCTGGTTATCCCTTCTTCTTCTCCCATCTTCCTCCATGTGACGCCACCACCCTTCTTCTTGGGCATCCATGCCACAGACCTCTTTGGTCCCGATTAGTATGCCCCACGAATTTGCGAAGGGTGCCAAAAGATGGATGACATGCCCCAAGCCTTCCACATGCCTCCAATCATCTTTCATTCATGGTTTTGAAGAACTGCTCCAACATTCTGTTGTTGCATCCCATGTGAGCAAACACTATCGTGACTGCGGTGGGCCGCAATTGCAGAACAATGAAGACCTCAATGGAGTGATGACCTATGTTAGACAATTGCAGGAGATTGGGAGTAGTAGCCGAGAATCCAATCACCTCACCCAGCACTCAGGGGCCCAACCCAGGTTGGCGGATGCCCCATTTTAGATGACCCAATCTTGGTGCCCATTGGATCGTTAGATCTTGATCTAAGTGTCAATAATCCCTATTTTAAAGGTAATTATTGCAAAATGCATAGTTTTGGATCCCTTGGGCCTTTTTAGACATGCCATATATGATTTTTCATCATAAAAACATATTCTGTCCAATAAAAACAGTTCTATAACCAAAAACTACTTGTTTTTCTTCTGAAATCCTAAAATATGTAGTGCGGTATGGTGACCGAATAGGCATAAGAGGGAGTATATGCGTCCATGCTGTCCGATAACCCAAACCGTGCTAGCCTGCTATATTGGATTGATGATGTACATTGAACCTTGTAACATGCTTAACATGGGTACTTTGATGATAAATCTCCATCCTTGCTCACATGTTGACCTCTTAATCCCAAACTAAATAAGATCAACAACTTATTATTCTTTGTATACCTAATTGTTATGTTGATCATTCTTGTTCCCTAATGTGATCAAATTCCCTAAACTTGACTTGAATTGTGACCTAATGGATATGTTATTAATTAGATCTCAATTCTTGCATGAACCTTGATATAATGATTATCTATGATATCTTATGACTTCAAATAAGTATCTTCGTGATTTCACAACACAAATTCTTACTTGGTCTGTCTTACATTCTAATGATCCTCATTTTGCGAGATGATTACTAAAAATGACTAGTATGACATGTTGATGCCTAGGTTGCATTCCTTAGACATCATGAATTCTCTAGTTAAGATCTTGAAACCTTAACATTAGATATCTATTAGGTAGGAATGTATCATTCAAAGTTTTAAATGAATCCATGATGTATGATGTAACATGATAATGATCATGCATGACGAGTTGAGATAATCAAGTCAATAGTGAATGTTTTGATGCCTAGATCTAGGTGACACATCCAAACACCACAATTATGATTAGTGAGACCTAATCTTGTTGATCTTTATTCCAACTATACTTATGTTTTATCTCAGGATCAATTGAGGGACTCTATTGCCAAGATCTAGTCAAAGCTGCTAATTGTGGTTTTCTAATCAAGTATCTTAATTTTTTTACTCTACTCACAAGGTACACTTAATCTCTTGACCTTACTATGTTATTGGCTTTATTATATGTATGAACAAATGAATGCTTGGCTAGGTAAATACTTTTTGATCTACTTTTTCCCTGTGATTAGTATGTTTGTTTTTCTTGAAGTGTGTTGAACAAACTCCAAACATAATTGAACTTGTCCATTATACAAATCTTGTGTACCTTTCGGTATTCTCGGGGTAAGGGAACTAGGTTGGGCATTTTAATTGAGATGTCATGATAAGACAGACAATGTCAATAAAAGTGTTGGCTAATCTTGCGCACCCTTACATACCCTTCCAATGGGAAGCTGGTCAATGGCCATAATACGTTGTCATGTTTAATGGAAGCTCACTTAAACACATTTTATATAAAACAATATTGTTGAGTGTTCTCGGCCCATTTCTACTTCTTTATTATATGATGTTCATAGCCAAGCAACATTTATATTACTCTTAAACTATGTTTACTTGCCCTTTCATAGTGTACTTAATGCTTTAGCATTAATATGTTTTGTTTATGGAAATCATTTTTGCAAATGAAGATCAGTTACACTCTAGACTCTAAGCTTTGAAATGAAATACCAATGGGATATCTTTCTATAGAAATGGGTACATATCTCTTATACATGTTTTTAGTATCTTCTTATACATATATATATATATATATATATATATATATATATATATATATATATATATATATATATATATATATATATATATATATATATATATATATATATATATATATATATATATATATATATATATATCTTCGCTACCTGTGCGGGTAACTAAGATTCGCTACTCGTGCATCAATTTTGTAATGGGATGACACATATATGTAATGAGACAACCAAATTTGTAATGAGACGACCAAAATTGTAATACAAAAACTCGTTTTGTATTACAGTGCTGTTACAGTAATAAATATATATTTATTACTGTAACAGTGCTGTAATACAAAACGAGTCTTTGTATTACAATTTCGGTCGTCTCATTGCAAATATGGATTATCCCATTACAAATGCATACCTTCCCATTACAAAATTGATGCACGGGTAGCGAATCCTTGTTACCTGCACGGGTAGCAAAGATATACCCATATATATATATATATATATATATATATATATATATATATATATGTTTCACGTGTGAGATATTTTTTCCATTCTATCGATGGGTGCTCAAGTCCACTCGCCTTTGTCTATGTACCTATTAGGAGTGTGACCTAGGGTAACAAGTGGTTCCATGACAAATGGTATCAGAGAAAACCATATCGACCTATATATGTTTAAGTCATAACAAATCTTAATAGCCCAGGGAGGACTGAAATCCTTCCCTCAAAGTTTAGAGAGTCTTCTAGCATCTCTTCTCTTCTCTAAGGACCATCTAACCCACCCATTAAATGATTATTTATATTTCTTGTCTCCTCATGTGATTCTTCTCCGATGACGATTAATCACATGAATTCTCAGTTTGAGTAGCCTATATATGGGGAAACTAAAATTTATTTGAAAGAGGAAGATAATTAAGATGATAATGTCATGATCTGACATTTTACTTGAAAAACCCTATTGTGATCAGTGAATTCTTGGCAGTGATGTACTCATGTTTAAAGTTCATGCAAACTCTATGATACCAAAAAAGATAGAAGTTCTTTCTATGTTTGAGGTAAATTCTTAATATGGTGAAATAAGGTGGAACTCTTGTTCTAAACCTCATTTTTTGTGAGGTCCCTATTGATTAAACCCATGTTGATCTATTATTGATTTTAACTTTTTTATCGTTAAGCGTGCTACTCCTTCTCATTAATATAAAAAGAAATATCTATACAAGTTTTTAGCTGACCCAGAAGGGAAGTAGAAAGAAAACTATCTATACATATATAAACTGTCTACTTCATTTTGAATCTTTTTCCGTAGTGTCTTCACATTGGGTTTCCTTTATTCATAAATTGCTTTGTTTCTGTTACTCTATATGTGGTATAGGGTAAATTGGTAGATGAGTTGACTCTTTTATTCTTTGTGGTGCAGTAGGTCACTGATATTAGTAGGAACTCCTCATGTGTACTGCCTATTTCCCCCCATAGGGTCACTGAGAAAGAACATTTCATTAGTGTGTGCTCTATAGCTTCCTCATTCTCAAGGTATAGAGGACATTTAGAAGCCAGTTGTATTCCTTCAGGTTTTCATTTATCATCTGTGAGAAAACCATCATGGAATACTTTCCATGAGTGAACAACATATTTCTTGGGTGTTTTCATTTTCCACACTCTTTTTACCCATTCAGCAGTATGGTATTTGGTACAAACCAACTCCCAGGTGTTCCTCAGGCTTTTCTTCTCCATTCTTGTGAAGAAGTAGTTTTCATTCCATTTCTAGCGGCATGGTAATATAGATTTTCTCAAGGTACTCCATCCCCCTTATATCGGGTAGGGACCAACTCTTATTTGGAATGATGCAACTTAGTTTCTGGCTATTATCTAAACCATTTCTCAGCTTGATGCCTTCGTGCATGATCTCCTTTAGATATAGTCCATTAATCCACATGTCATTCCACAGTGGTATTTTGGTTCCATCACCAATTCTGAACTTAACAGGATGCAAGATAGGTCCCTAAATCTCATCAATTTTCTCCAGAACCAGCTTTGGTTTTGCTTCAAAGTGCAAGACCATAATGACCCAAATTTAATTTATTTACTATGTACCCACTTGGTCCATAGGGACCCCTTCCTGTTAGCAATATCCCATAGATTAAAGATGAAGCCAACTTTAGTCGATTCTGTCATAGATCTAATTCCCAGCCCCCAAGGTCTACAAATATCATTCCACACTATCGTGTGAACATGCTTTTCTCTGTCATTGTCTCTGCATAGGAAGTTTATTATTAGTTTATCAATATCATCTTCTATTTGTTTTGGAAGTGGGAATGTCCCAGTCTAAAATAGGCGATAGGTGGATAGGGTAGAGACAATCAATTCAATACGACTTGTCATTGAGAGCATCCTAGTTTTCCATGAGTATAATTTGACCTTGATCTTATCAACCAAAGGGTTACACATTTCTCTAGTCAATCTTCTAGAAAATAGGGGGAGGCCAACATAAGAAACAATGAGTTTAGTTGGATTTACCCACATTTCTTCCTTAAGTGAGCTCTTTGTCGTTCTACTTAGGAACAATTGGCTTTTGTTGAGATTCGGGTGAAGACTAGAGTAGTTGCTAAACATGTCGAGGAAGTACTTGATCCCCTCTATGTTTTTCTTATCATCTTTTGCACATACAAGTAGATCATCAGCAAATAGTATTTGAGAGACAGTAATATTTCCTGCCTTTATAGAATTGATGATGTTATCAATCTTTGCCTTATTAAGGATAGACATCAATCCTTGCATACCCAGGACAAAGAGGTATGGAGCCAAGGGGTCCCCTTGCCTTATGCTCCTTGTAGTTGTAATTAAGGGAGTTTGAGAGCCATGAACCAGAATTTGAAGAGAGACCAATGTCAAACATTCATCCACCCATGACAACTAGTATTGAGGAAACCCCATTTTGGCCATCATCATCAGGATACAATCTCTTTTGATTGTGTCATATGCCTTACTCAGGTCTGCTTTTAGGAACAAGCATTTCCTACCATTCAGGTTTTAAAAGTTAACTGTGGTTTTCCCAAGAAATAAGTAATGTGAGCAATCATCTTCTCACTCCATATCTCCAAGGAAAGGTTGATTATCTTTAACCAGATTGGAATCTAAATGAGCTTCTCCTGCTTGAGAGTCTCACCCTTCTCTCATTTCTTCAGTACCATCAGCTTCCCTTTCACGTACCATGGACCACCCTCAAGGGCGATGTCCTTATCTGTCTTGTCTTGAAATTTAGTGATGAAGCAACCGTTGGTTCTCCCCATCACATTGATCAATGTCGTTTGCTTCCACATGGTCTGGAGATGCTTCTGTAGTGTGGGAATGTTCATCTTGAAACCTATTATGTATCCAGCCACCATGTTCGACCACATTTCCATTGTAGCATTGACCTCTTCTAATGGGATGAAATGGTATCATCTTCAATCTGGAGCATCTCTTCCTGGATCCTAGTTTCCTCATCTCCAACCGGTGTCTTACAGATTGTCGCCCAATTTCTAGGAGCTTCTACCACTCTAACATTTGTTTGATTGTTCCTCCATTGTTGCGTTCTCCTCATCACATTGCCTGCCATCGGAGGTTGGTTGCTCCTATTGCTTCCGCCATCGCTTGGGGCCTCCATTGGTTTCTTTTTAATTTCTAGAATAATTTATCCTGTTAGTTACACCTCAAACGTAGTTAATCAAAACTTTCCCCTATTTGATACATACAATGATCTTGTCACGAAACGACCATGTCTTTGGAACCGTAGATCATGATGTGGAGACTGGATAGAAGAGGCATTTCCCTATTGACTTTTATGTCTCTTTGTAAGCTCAATTTTGAATAAACAGGATATACATGGATACCACTCTTGCAATATTAAGCTCAAACTCTTGATTCCCATTTTGACTTCTAGATTTCAAAAATAAACCCTTACCATGACCATGAAAGGAAGGGAACACATTTATAACCATGGTATTGCAAAATATTCAGATATGGATTCCCAATTACGACCTTGATCTTGCAAGATCTTGAAATATTGTTGCACTATTATGATCTTGACCATTAATATTGTGAGGTTGTGAAGAACAATTTGATAATTGATACTCTCCCTATTTGTTTATGCTTGATGGATCATGCCTAACATAGACTAATGTGCTATATTGTGGTGGTACTTGACTTATGACTTCTAACTAGGTCACATCTGTATTATGACTTCCTATAAATTTTCTTCTTGATTATTATTTAGAGTTTGGGAAGACAACCCCTTCCACACAATTTTGACTCCTTAACCTTTGTCCCTCATAGGTCAAATTGAAGATGATATTGACACTCGATCTTAGAATCTTAAATTGGTGAAGATCTTGAAATATTATGATGTTGACAATAACTTTAGGATGACTTTCTAGAAAGAACTAGGTCTAGATCATCATAAAATTTGAATACCATGATAATAAACTCGATATTGATATCTCAAAATGTTTATTTAAAAATGCTTGAAATGTTGCTCGATTTACATATACATATGAATGAGCATACCTAAGGTCTAGTGTAGGAAGATAATCGTACCTTCAAAAGAACTTGGAACTGCGACCTTAATGTTCAAACTTGACTCTCGATTTTGAACAATGTAATCTTCAATCATGATTAAGGATCTTGATATTGACTCGACATCTATGATCACCCTATATGGATCTTGATATCACACTTGATATATAACTTATGAATTTCATGTGCCCAAATCTCAAAATTGAAAAATGAAGATTGTGATGATTATGCGAACTCGCTCGATTCATGAATCAGGGTTAACCTCCATGTGGACTAGGGTGGGCTCTTACATTGATTTTGAGCATGAAACATGACGTTGAAATATGATGCTTGTATCAAATTTTTTAAATATGAATTCTCAGTCATGGATGTATGACCTCTCCTAGGCCAACGTGGAAGCTAGGACCCCAAATATTGGGAACATAAGTCAATCTTACTCTTGCCTCAAATAGCTCTATTTCTTTGACCTAAAAATGTGATCTCTCCATATTGGTGATTTATATGACAAACTCTCAAAATATGTGACTCACATGAAGATCTTTTGATTTGATGACCCATGTGACTATATGTTGACTTTGATGCTCAAATTTTCAATTTTAGAATGATATTAATTTGGTAAATGGTGCTGATACCTTGTGCATAGTGCGACAATTTTGACATTGAAGATGAAATCTCAAACTCGACGTAGGGATTGACTTAAATTTTGGGGAAAAATTTTCTTTATGTGAGGGAGGATGTGATAACCCATATTTTCTCTCTCATTCCATTTGTGTACATATTGACTCATTAGATGCTTTAATGTACTCAATAACCTCCATCACCCTAAGTAGATGACATTGTGTCACTTTATGATCAATTGACAAGTTAACTTTGATTAAATATAACTTTGTAAATATTTGTGACTCTAATTTGAGTTTTGAACCACGTTCAGGCTTATTATGTATCATCATTTACAATCTCAATTGAACCCTTTCAACTAAGTCTCATTGTTGTGTATGTAAAATTGTAGAGGATTCAACTACCAATACAACAACAAAAAATCACTTCAATCAGTCCATCATAGACCAAGATATAGCCTTTTGAAGTTTGAAAATTTAATCTTACCTTGATTTAACTTGTTTTGAACTTTTTGGCCGATTTTGGCATGCGACCTATTTGAGGGGAGGTGCACCCTTGGTTTCCAATTCACCCGTCTGAAGTCTAGTGGATGTGACATCCTTTTTCAACCCTTGGATTTGATCCCATGGATACCTCTATTCGATCCGACAACTCGCAACCCATCTCTAACCTCCATACATAGTGCCGGCAGGGTGGAACTGCCACCACCTAACCCCGCAATGGTCTACCCAATCACATCCTTTCCCACCCACTTTTGCAAAATTTATGAATCCTTTTACTTACTTTTCTCTCCTTCTTTGTTTCCCCTCTATATATATGAGATTTTGTGTAACCTAGCACTAAGTTATCCCTTCTTCTTCGCACACCATCCTCCATGTGGCACCACTGCCCTTCTTTTTGGGCATCTATGCGTTGGACCTCTTTGGTCCAATTGGTACCCCACATGAGTCTACATAGGGCAGATGAATGTGAATGGCATGGCCCCAAGCCCTCTGCAAGCCTCCAATCATCTTTCCTTCACGACTCTAGTGAACTAGTACAACATTTTGTTGTTGCATACCATTCAAGCTAATGTTGTCGTGAATGTGGTGGGTGGCATTTGTGGATCGATGAAGATTGCCAATGGAGCAGTGAACTTCATCGGACAATCGTAGGAGGTAAGGAGTGGTGGCCAAGAATCCAATCACCTGACCACCACTCACGGGCCCAGCCCAAGTGTTCAACGCCCCAGTTTGGACAACCACATTCTTGGTACCACATCTGACCCCTTGGATCTTGATCCAAGGATCCATAATCCCTATTTTAAAGATAATCATTGCAAAATTGTAATGTTTTATCCCTTGGGCCTTTTTAGACATGCCATATAGGAATTTTGATCAGAAAAAATGTGTTTTATCCAATACAAATAGTTCAATAGCTGAATCAACTTTTTTTTTCTTCTTTAATCCTAAAATGCATGTTCTGAAGTATTTTCAAGATGATTATCCTAATTGAATGCATGATTTTGATCTTTTACATCCCAAATCTTTATCTTATCTTAATAGCAGTATCTTAAGCATTGTGATACACCAAATTTTGATCTTGTCTACTTTTTAACCATAAAGTGATCTAATCTTTCTTAAATATATTAATGTGGACTTCACGTTAAATATGATCACCTTGATGCTTAACTTTGTTTGAATGTGCTTCAAACCCTCATGTTTGACTTAAATCGGTAAATTTCTTTGTATGTTGCACTAAGGTTTGAACTTGTTGCTACTAGCCTCCTATATTAGATTGATGATAAACATTGAACCTTGAAACATGCTTAACATGTGTACTTTGATGATCAATCTCCAACTTTTATTAAATGTTGACCTCTTAAGACCAAACTAAATATATATAACCTCTAAATCAGCAAGTTATCTTACTTTTTATACTTGATTGTTATGTGGATCATTTTGTTCCCTAACGAGATCAAATTCCCTAAACTTGACTTAAATTGTGACATAATGGACGTGTTATTAATTGGATCTCATATCTTGCATGAACCTTGATCTATTAGACTTTATGACTTCAAATAAGTATCTTCATGATTTTCAAGTTTGGGCATCAAGGTCATAGGTCAATAATCATGAGTCATGATTTCATTAATCAATTTCCAGAATCAAGTTTGGGCATCAAGGTCATAGGTCAATAATCATGAGTCATGATTTCATTAATCAATTTCCAGAATCAAGTTTGGGCATCAAGGTCATAGGTTCAATCATTTTGAAGAGAGGGTTTTGATTCCCACTTTATACCTTAGGCATAACTTAGGGATCTATCCCTCCTAATGGTTTTATTTATATGCCATACACATTCTTCTTTAGGTTACTATGCGATATTCAAGCACATTAATTTCTATTTAATTTTGTTTTAACTCAAATTTTCTCCATCTCTTAGGGTGCACATTGTTTCTTTATGTCCCTGCATTGGGATCATGGCCACCTTTCCTCCTAGTCTTGGTATTCTCGGTGACCATCCCTCCTGGGCTTGATCTTCATAGTGACCTTCCCTCCTGGGCTTGGTCTTCATGGAGACCTTCCCTCCTGGTCTTGATCTTCATGGTGACCTTCCCTCTCAGGCTTGGTGTTCATGGTAACCATCCCTTTCGGGGCATGGTCTTCATGGTGGCCTTCTCCCTTGGGCTTGGCCTCTTGGTTACCTCCCCTCTTAGGCCTTGTCTTCATGCTGGACTTTCCTCTTGATCTTGTACTCTTTTCCATCTTGGGCTTGGTCACATATTTTTAGTCACTTCTTGAGTGACTTTTTATTTTGTCCTTCAGAGAAGGCAAAATTGGGTTCAATGAATTACACCAAATATATGTTCTTTCATTCTTTGTATACTTAATCCTTCAAAGTTTTTAGGTGACATTCAAGGTAACTTAAAATTTTGAACTAATTCGTTAACCCTTCTACGAGTGATCATTCATCCATATAAATTTATTGAGAAATAATTGAGCGACATTTCTTGGTATCAACATCAATTTCATTACCACGGTATTCATTGTTGATGAATGACATAAACCTAGGTCTTTCTAGGAACTTGACCACTAGTTATAATCAACATCATCATATTTCAAGATGATCATTAAATCGTGATTTAGATTGAGTATCAATATCATCATGGATTTGACATATTAGAGACTCAAGTCAAGAAATTAGAATAACATGGAAGGGGTTACCTTTCCAACCTCTAAAACAAATTAAAGACATGAAAATTGGCAATAATAATATATATGTGACCTAGGTTTTAGGGATTCATAATTCATCTACCACCCTATCTAGAAGATTAGTCAATATTAATCATTAGTCATGAAGCATATCCTAATAGGGCGAGTATCAAATATCATTTTGTAAGATCATGAGGAAAACCTCAAGATCAGTATAGGGAAACAATATTTCAATATTTGCCACATCAAGGTCATAATTTCATTCCCTTCTTTTCAATTTCAAGGTAAGGGTAGTTTTTGTAATCGAGAAGTTAATATGAGAACTCAAGAGTATGGTCATAATTGGGTGATATGTAGATATTTTTTCATCATATTATTCAAATTGAATCTACAAAGATAAAATAATAATCAATAGGGGATTTTATTCTTGTAACAAGTCTTCACATCATGATCTAGGATTCTAAAGACATGGTCATCTTTTGGTATAATCATTACACATATCAAATAGGGGATTTTTTTTCTTTACTGTGTTTGAGGTTTGATCAACAATAGGGCAACATGGGTTTAGTTAATAGGGACTACATCAAATATGAGTTCCACCTCAATTCACCATATCAATAATTTACCCCGAACATAGAAAACACTTATATTCGATTTGTAATATTGAGTTTCCATTAACTTTATACATGAGTAAAACACTTTCAAGAATACTTGCTTCATCAAATATGGTTTTCAATTTAAGATCACATCATGGAATTATCAAGTAAATCAAGTTTCATATTTTCAAATGAATTCTACTTTTCCCATGCATAATCTACCCATAATCAAGATGTCATGTGATTAATAGTCAAGAGAGAAAAATCACATGAGGAAATGAGATGACTAACTAATCATATTATACTTGGATGGCTTGGGTGGTCCTTAAAGAAGAGATAAGATGCTAGAAGACTCTTTAAACTTTAAGGAAAAGATTTTAGTCCTCCATGGGTTCTTAAGATGTGTTATGCTTTAAATATATATAGAGGCCTAGGCAAGTGGACCGAGGCATCTATCCCTAGAACGGAACATAGTTTCACACAAGAAACATATATGAAAAATACAATGACAAAACTAAAGTGGTAGCAAGATACAAAACATGGAGACATATATATGTACCCATTTCTATATTCGAGTATACCCATTTGTATTTCATTCTAGAGCTTAAAATCTTGACTTCAAGACATCTTCATTGGGAAACTAAAGATTCGATAAAAAAACATATTAATGCTAGAGCATTCAGTGTGCTACGAAAGGACAAGTAAACACAATTTAAGAGTAATACATAAATTTATTGTCTAAAAACATGACAATAAACATGAAGTCAAAACAAGAGTAGGAAACCTAAAGTCATTCTTTTACAAAAAAAGTATGCTTTAGGTTCCTTTATCTGTTATATAAATATATATAATGAATTTCTCTATATTATGCTCAAGGTTTTTTGGCATAGTATAATCAAACACAAAAGTTGTAATCATAGGAACATTAGCTCAACCAAGTAATTATCTTGCCAAGTGTTCATATGAGCATACATACAAACAAGCCAATATCATAAAGTTAGGATGTAGATATATAGAATGATAAACTACTGATTTGAAGTCTTATGATGCATGTGTAACATTATATCATGTTGTTAGAAAGGTTATAGTCCAAGGAAGCAATATATGCATTTAGAACAGACTAGGATTTACATGTAGTCCATAGGGCACACAAGTGTTTTACATGGAAAAAGTAATAAGATCTTATTCAACCATGAAAAAGAAAATATCAAGTATTACTAATTTCAAGGTAGGATGAACAGATGATAGTTGAAGTTCCAAGAATATTAGGCAAGTGACATTTGTACTTTGAATAAAAGCGGTAGTTTTAGGTCAAAAGAGTAGACATAAGTTCATCAAGGTGATCCATTTCATGATTCAATCAAATAGGTGGATCAAAGTTACTGATGTAAAGTTTAAGAATGATATTTGAAGCAACAATACTATTTTGGAGCAAGCTATACCATCAAACATTCAAAAATTTCGTAAAAGACTTTCTTTTTAGGATATCACGATTAAAAAGCAAAGAACTAGATTTTGTAACTACTACCATTGGATATATCTCATTGAGAGGATACAAAATCATATATTATATACATATTTGGCCAAAGGATGTGCAAGATATTATTTTTTGTATTTTTACATAAAAATTATAGTAGGAGGAGATAGGTGGGTGTTTTAGTTACTCAAGGGTGGATCTTAGCCTTGGATGGTGATCAAACGGTCCACTCCTCGCCCTCGTCTGAACATGCCTCCGTGGTTACTCCGGATACATATCCTATAATTGTTGGCCCGTGATTTATCCCTCCATGTCTCCTAGATGCTCACCATTTGGTCGCATCGTAGGGACGCAACATCGAGTCACTCGTCATTCATGATCAGGTTATCTCGCAACCTCATTCTGTATGTGCAAGCGGCAATGGGGCTACCGACCGAAGAGGCAGGCCACATGCAAGAGTTCACTACAAGCCTCTTCAGTAGACAGATTGATCATGGATTGTAGCACAGAGCTAAGGTAGATCTCATGTAACATCCCAGGATTTGAGGCCTTGGATAAGTTGATCTTAAATGGAATGATTGGACTACCCATATCACTAAGGTGCACCTCCTTTTCAGGGACCCATCTCTAAAGAACTCCATAGTTAAGCGTGCTCATCTTGGAGTAGTACTAGGATGGGTGACCAGTCGGGAAGTTGATCCTGGTGACGTGTCTTTTTGAATGCACTAACAAATTCACCCAGGGCTGAAATCCCCGAGTTTTTACCAAAACCAAGTGCAATAATACAACCCGCAAGCGGACGAGTCTTATCACAGTATAGTTGAGGATCGAACCCAAAGGAAAAGGTTTTTAAGAATCTTTGTCAGCTGGATCTAGCTCAAGCAAAACTAATATTTATAACAATAGGTTGATTTTGGTTTGTTTAAACTAATTGCAGGAAAGTAAAAGCGGAATAAAAGATAGGTTTAGATCAGTGATGTGGAATCGTTGGGATGGTACTGGGTTTGACCACCACTACAGACACAAACATACTCCTTTGCAAAAATCCAGGCAAGATATAACACTCCAAGTAGAGCTGCTGCAGGACCCCCCATACGGGCGTCAGGTCCGCGTAAGCATCACCATAGGCATCAGATGTCTCGTCACCATCCGGATCACATGTCTTATGGCTCTGAAGATACAACATCCAACTAAGGCTGTGAAACCCCCATACGGGCGTCAGGCGCACAGAAGCGTCACCGAAGGCTAGATGGCTCGTCCCCTCACAGATCACACACTTACGACCTCAAGGAATCCTATCAGAAGTTCTCGTCAAGGAGTCTAACTTGCTAAATGACGTTCATACCCATGCATTGAAGTTCTCGCAACATAGGGAGCACAAAGATGAAAACAAGCACATAACCAACCTACAAGCTTAACGATAAATGACAAAATGAAGAGCTATATACATTTCCATGGAGAGTTTAACAAAAGAACATGGTTTGCATGGGCAGCGGGGCTAGTCCCCACACCCCAGTGAAAAGGTACTACTCGCTCATGATGCGAGATACAAGAAGGATGAGAGAGAAAGAGAGATCCACCATGAGCTCGGTGCAGAGAGTGGTCGCAGCCCGGTGAAGAAGATGCGCTCCTTCATCTGTCTTCCTTCTCTTCTCGGCCTCCTTGGGTGCAATACTAGCAGTAGGTGGAGTGGAACTTGATCGGAATTGTGCTCTGCCAGCATTTCGGCGTCCGGATCCTATACCTCCAAATGAGGACCCTGGGGGTCTATTTATAGGCTCAGATATGATCCCAAACGGTTTGGATAAGTTGCTGGAAATATCCTCTCCAAATGGTCTGGAGACCATTTGGTGCCAAAGGGTCTGGAGACCGTTTCGGCGTCAAACAGTTTGCTTGATCGATCTTGAGGTCGGTCTCGGTCTCGGCGTGAACGCGCAACTTCTATTCTTCAATCGGTCTTTGCGCTTGTGGCAAACAGTCTTGGAAACCGCATGGATCCAAACGGTCTTGAGACCGCACAGTTTTCTTTGGCGCCCGATTTCGTCATCGTTCTTCGTGTATTCCAGCAAACGGTCTTGGGACCGTATGGACCCAAACTATCTTGAGACGGCATGGATTCAAACGGTCTTGGGAGCGCATGAGTTCAAACGGTCTTGGGACCGCATGAGCTCAAACGGTCTTGGGACCGCATGCGTGGAATTGCTTGATTTACCTGCATTAAATGAATGATATTTAGTTAAAACCTTGATTATTCAATCATATAAGTAGTTTTGTACATTATGATTCATATTAGGATAAAAAGGTGTGAAATAGAGTTGAAATTGTTCCAAAAAGGTGATTGAATTCCATGATGAGTATGCACTCATCAAAACACCCCGAACTTAAACATTTCTCATCCTCGAGTAACATAAAATTTGAAACTCTTGCCCAATGAAATACTTTCAATCCGTGTGATTGCTTCATCTTCACATCACGAATGTTTTCTTTCTGCTCAGTATGAATCAATATCTCAACCTCCGGGGACCACTAAACATGTCTTACCATAGCTTCATTCCTGAGTTCATTTTCCAACATCACTTCCTACTCACTTTTTCCAACAACAAACATGTCAAAGAGTTTTGTAAGAGTCCAGAGATACCCGCAGAATCAACAAGTGTGCATCCGATCTGACACTGGTGTATTTCGGGATCGTGGGGGCATGCATTGTGCCCTTAGGTAGAAAAAGGAGTGAAAGGTGGTATGGAAAGAAGAAGTAAATCTCTCCTCTATTCGACTCAAGATTTTTATTTGTTTTGCAATTTCATTTATTGCATTTTTTGTGCAAATCTATCCTCTATTCGACTCGAGATTGCATTTCTTTTTGTGTGCACTTTGGCATCTTTTGTTTTCCGATCTCTCCTCTATTCGACTCGAGATTGCATTTTTGGTGGTACGCCCCTTTTTATTGCGAGGGGTATGGAAGAAGCGGATAAGGGGGAAGTGATGTGCCACCTGGAACTTAGGGTTTGGCACAAATTCGACTATTTTGTTGCATTTGATGGATGGAGGGGTACGAAGATGATAGAAGAAGTGTAGAAGAGAGTTCAGATCAGAATGCAACTTGATTTACAATTCAAAACCGGGTTATTTTCTTTGTCATACTCTACTCATGACTTGATGCGGATCCGGTGGGGATTCCGGGCTATTGTTCCACTAGTCAGTTAGGAAGCACGACATGTTTGATCCCTATAAGTTTGACAGATACTTATCATTTTTGTAAAAAGTATTATGATGTTAGGAATCATAAGCTTCACAAGATGATTTCAGGAAAAAGGCAAGTTTCAAAAATCAGTCCTCTTGAGGATTTACTTCGAATAAGGAGGATATTATGATTGAAGATGCATCGCAAATTGTTAGTTACATTTTATCAACAAGTGTCAAAAATTCATCAAAAATCTGTTCAAAAATTTTGAAAATTTTGAAAAATTTTATGATAGAGACAACTTGAGTATGAAAAGAGGTTGTATGTGGAAGTGAAGTACGTACCACCCACCCTCCACCCCGAACTTAGAAATTTTCTTGTCCCGAGCAAACCCTAAATCCAAGATGGAGGGGAAAGGTTACACTAGTTATGACCGCCGAGTGTGATTGCGTTCTGATCAGCGCGACTCCGATCTTTTATCTGAAAGAAGAAAAACTGTCTCAAAAGGCAAATTTTATTTAAGGAAAAGTTAATCTAGAAGATAAAACAAAATTTAGAAAGTAAAAGTAAAACAAATTTATTGATCGAGTTGCCTCCCGACAAGCACCTTTGTTTTGCGTCGATGGCTCGACTGAGTCCTCCAGATTCATGGTGGGTCTTTTGGATTTGCAAGTTCTAGCAACGATTTGGTGCCTATGTCTATTGCGGTGAAATTTCTCTTCAGGAGGTGGCCATTGGTTATGAATTCCCCTGACTCTTCACTCCATAAGGAGAAGGTTCCATGAGGAGAGATGCTTTTGATGATGTATGGTCCTGACCAGCGTGAGCTGAGTTTTCCTGAGAATAACCTTAATCTTGAGTTGAAAACCAGCACTTGGTCTCCTACTCGTATGTCATTTCTTTTCAGATGTACATTATGCCAAAGTTTTGTGTGTTCCTTGTAGATTCGTGCATTTTCATAGGCTGTCATTCTTAGTTCATCCAGCTCGTTGAGTTGTAGAATCCTGGCTTGCCCCGCTTCTTTCATACCAAAGTTCAATTGTTTAATTGCCCACCATGCCTTATGTTCTAATTCGACTGGAAGGTGGAAAGCTTTTCCATATGTCAATCGAAAAGGGGTGGTACCAAGGGGAGTTTTATAAGCAGTGCGATAGGCCCATAGGGCGTCGTTGATTTTTGTCGACCAGTCTTTTCGATTACGTCCAACGGTTTTCTCAAGAATAGCCTTTAGTTGACGGTTGGATACCTCTACATGTCCACTCGTTTGTGGATGGTAAGGTGAAGCTACCTTGTGTGAGACACCATATTTCCATAATAAAGCTTCAAGGCTTCTTTCAATGAAGTGTGAACCTCCGTTAGATATCACGGTTCGCGGTACTCCAAACCATGGGAAGATGATATCTTTGAATAATTTAATGACGGGTTTTGAATCACTAGTGACAGTTGGAATAGCTTCAACCCATTTTGAGACGTAGTCCACCGCCACTAGGATGTAAGAGAATCCATTAGAAGATGGGAATGGACCCATATAGTCCACTCCCTAGACATCGAATATCTCGACTTCTTGCCATAGATTCAGTGGCATCTCGTCTCTGTTGGTTATATTGCCAGATCTTTGACATCTACAGGTCTTGAGTGGCATTGTTCCAGAATAGATTGAGCTTCTTCTTCGGCGATACAACGTCTATACAAACCGTCAGCGCAAAGTTTAAAGAGATATGGTTCATCCCAGTAATAATGCTTCACATCGTGCATAAATTTCTTTAGTGCATTCTCGGTGCATTGGGGATGGCTGACTCCAGTGGAAAGATAGTTTACAAATCAGAGTACCATGGTGTAACTTGTGAGACCCTCATTAGCTGATCATCTGGTAGGGAATCATTTATCGGAATCTTTTCAGCATCCAGAGTGTGGATGCGACTGAGGTGATCTGCTACAACATTTTCCGTCCCTTTTTTATCTCTTATCTCCAAATCGAATTCTTTTAGTAAGAGGATCCATCGTATCAGCTTTGGTTTTGCATCTTTCTTTGCTAGGAGGTAACGAATAGCAGCATGGTCTGTGTAGACAATGACTTTGGAACCAATAAGGTATGACCTAAACTTGTTGAAAGCATATATGACTGCTAGAAGTTCTTTCTCAGTAGTAGCGTAATTCCTTTGGGCTTCGTCGAGGGTTTTTGATGCATAATAAATCACATAATGTTTCTTTTCTATATATTGCCCCAAAACAACACCCAAAGCGTAATCGCTGGCATCGCACATAATTTCAAAAGGATGGTCCCAGTCGGGAGCTCTAATGATGGGTGTTGTTGTAAGTGCCTTCTTCAGCGTGTCAAAGCTTTTGACGCATTCTTTATTGAAATTGAAATCAGCATCCTTTAGTAGCAGGTTCGTCATTGGCTTAGTTATCTTGGAAAAATCCTTTATGAATCTTCTATAGAATCCAGCATGACCAAGGAAGGCACGAACTTCTTTCACATTCATGGGAATAGCCAATTTAGATATCACTTCAATCTTGGCTTTATCTACTTCAATTCCTCTATTGCTAACCCTATGGCCCAGGACAATGCCTTCCCTTACCATGAAGTGGCATTTTTGCCAATTTAGCACCATATGTGCTTCTTCACAACGTTTGAGTCCCAGGGAGAGGTGCTTTAGACATGAATCAAATGAGTCTCCATATACAGAAAAATCATCCATGAAGACTTCCATAATAGTTTCCGTAAGCCCCACAAAAATTGCAGACATGCAATGTTGAAAAGTCACGGGTGCATTACAGAGTCCAAATGGCATTCTTTTAAACGTTTATGTTCTGAAGGAGCAGGTGAAAGTCGTTTTCTCTTGATCATCTGGATGTATGGGAATTTGGTAGAATCCAGAGTAACCGTCAAGATAACAAAAATATTCTTTGTGAGCCAACCTTTCTAAGACTTGATCGAGGAAGGGCGTAGGAAAATGATCTTTTTGAGTAGCCTTGTTCAATTTTCTATAGTCGATACACATCCGCCACCCGATGACTGTTCAACTGGGGATGAGCTCATCGTTTTCATTCCTTGTAACAGTTGTTCCACCTTTCTTTGGAACAACGTGCACTGGCCTCACCCATGGTGAATCTGATATCGGGTAGATTATTCCAGCTGTGAGAAGTTTGAAGATCCCGCGACAGACCATTTACTTCATATTGGGATTTAACTTTCGTTGATGCTCGATAGTAGGCTTGTGATCTTCCATCATGGGAAACTTATGCATACATAGAGCTTGGCTGATCCCTGTGAGGTTGCTCATCCTATAGCCGATGGCTTTCTTTCTTCCCCTTAATTCCTTCAGAAGTTTTTCTTCTTGTTCAGTTGTTAAATCAGAATTTATGATCACTGGATAAACTTTGAGGTCATCCAAAAACATGTACTTTATCCCTTTGGGTAGGGGCTTCATTTCGGGAGCTTCAAGTTTTTTGCTTCGTTCTTCTATAGTTTCAGTAGCCTTGAGTTCTTCATAAGTTGTGTCAGTATCTTCTTCAGCAGAGTCAAGGGGTTCGATGCAGTCCTCTGCTTGTTTGTCTTTAGTTATATCGATCGGTAGGTTAGATAAAGCAATTTCCAAAGGGTCGTACGATTCATCATATACTTGAGTTAGTTGGGACAATTGCTCAACGAGATCAATAAGATAGACTTCTTCTTGTATACTTGTCTTCTCATACTTTCAAAAACGATGAATTCTAGGGTCTCTTTGCCTAGCCTGAGCAGTAAAGTACCTGCTTCAACATCAATGAGGGCTCTTGCAGTGGCAAGGAACGGACGACCAAAGATAAGAGGGTATCTGTTGGATAAATTGGACATTATGATAAATCCCCTTTGTTTCGATGATGACAAACATTTCATTCTTA
Source organism: Alisma plantago-aquatica (assembly GCA_963693085.1). Taxonomy (NCBI): domain Eukaryota; kingdom Viridiplantae; phylum Streptophyta; class Magnoliopsida; order Alismatales; family Alismataceae; genus Alisma; species Alisma plantago-aquatica. Next base: position 724,669,577 of record OY856410.1, on the reverse strand, counting down.
TTTATCTGACGTGCTACTTAAGTGTGCAGGATGACAAAACTATAAGGGAAATCCAACAAGAGCTTATTTATTTATTCTCATGCAATGTAATGTTGTAAAACTTGTACAGTTATATATTGTACAAGTACTTAGAATCGCATGTAAATCAAGCATTGGATCTTCCCTAGCTAAACACCATAGTTAGACAAGTCATCCCTTCCAATAGGATCACATAATGCACACTCATGCACACACTTAGTATCTAAATTGATAGATTGAAACAGAGTCAATCTCGGTCGACCACACTCCTCGACTGAGACACTCTCGGTCGACAAACTTCTCGACCGAGATTGACCCAAAGTAGCCGTTAGACACAGCAGTTAACAGTTGCAAATAAACGTTAATCCAGAGAGCCTCTCGGTCGACAAAACTTCGACCGAGTAGGTATCTCGGTCGACAAATTGTCGACCGAGATGGTCTCTGACAACAACTACAGAAAAAGCAAACTAGCCGTTACTAATGCACCTAACTTATACCTAACGGCTAGTTAAGCACTTAGAAGCCCCTAGAAGTTGTCTAGAACGTCCTTAAGCATCCATAGGCCATTCATATAAATAGGACAAGCCTTAGGACACTAAGATATACTCATATACTCAATTGTGCAATCTTTGAGCTTACACTACATTGGGAATCTGTTTAGAGCAATAGTGCAATTCCCACATTTGTTATACATTCCTATTGCTACCATTTCGTGTCCTATAGACTAGGATTGTGACGTCCCCAGATTTTCTAAAACTTAATCTGATGTGCGACATCCAAATTGAAACCCTCACCTCAGTGAGAATCCCAATTTAAACATCCCACACTAGGCTAAGAAGAAGAAAATCGAGGGAGTCAGAAGGAACATACATCAGTAGCACATGTACATGAACAATAATAAAACCATAAACCACTTGTCCACTATTCAACATATAATTACATAATGAATTGTTACAACATTTGATATTACATATTAAACAGCAAACTTAAACATATACATGTACTACGACTAAACTACAGGATCTTAAGACAACAGGTCCACCTGTACATCAGCTCGCCACACAACTCTCAACTATCCTGGATCTTCAAGAGCATAACCACAACCTATACAAAAGATTACATGCGGTACACGTCAGCACAATATTTCATGAATATTGTACTGAGTACGCCTACGTGTCTTTTATTTACCTCTCATCATATCTTGGCAATAAGATAAAACTAATATACTTGGCAGTAACAAAAGAATATAAGAAAAGCGTGTACTTGCACAAAGATATTCATTAACACAAGAGAACACATATTTTAAGCACATTTTCCATTATATATCCATGCCTTTGCCACCTGAGGGAATAATGCATCATCTCTGCTACCAAAGAGAATGAGATGTAAGGCCTTATGATCTACTACCAAAGAGTTAGATCATTATACAATGTGATCTGCTACCAAAGAGAATGATCACTTTCAAGCACTATGCTACCAAAGAGAATTAGTGCTTTCATATAATGGAACAAATATATTATGTTTGATGTGTTCATAGCCATAAGTATGGAAAGTCATACAACATATCATACAAGAACAATCATTTCAATCAATACCATATGCCAAGTATTTTACTACTCATATAACACAAGCATATTGTATAATAAGCCAAGTAAGAGGTAATAGCGTACCTTGATCAAGAGAAACCTAATCATCACATATCCATCATGTCAACTCTAACCTTGGTCAAACCTGATCAAGACAAGACCACATACTATCATCAGGTTCTCATCATCTACATCTCATCTTAACCCTAATCATGTTCATATTAGGGTTTCTCCTATCTCATTAGGTTATATACATTATTACTTGTCTTCCTGACTTAGAATTATCATACTGATGTCACATTCCAGGTTATGACTCATTATCTGAACATTATCTTCCATATTATTTTTGTGCACATTAATTAACCCTAGGTTACATCATTAACCTGGATTAGGGTTTTATAACCTGTATTAAGGGTCAATTCATATAACATGGATTCTATGCATCATTATGGTCTCATAATTAATACTGAGGTTTTATATACTGATATGAGCTTACTCTGTGAGTTTCATCATTTATTGAGCATTAATGCGTTTATCACATTTAATATAGGATTATTAGCCCTAATTTGCCATATTAAGGTTTTCTCATCTCCTTAGGATATTCTCATAATTATTTCTTACCTATCTCTTCTTGTTATCTAGGATTAACATTACTGGTGTTGTATTCCCGATTATGATCAATAATCTGATTATTGCATTACATATGATTATGTGTACATATTAACTCTAGATTATATCCATTTAGCATATTAGGGTTTTATATCACATGAAGAGTCATTATCATGTTTCTATGAATTCTATATATATAACTGATCTCAGAGTTACATATTGTCTTATAATTACTGATATGAATGTATTCTGTAATTACCATGATTTATTGAGCATGCATCTTTTTATTGCATTTTATTTAGGGTTATAAGCCTTAATTAGACATATTAAGCAAGTTACATGATTTCATACATAAACATCATGATCACTAATATTAGATGGATTATAAACATTAGTATGGAGTTACTGACATTTTCCCATAATTTTATGCCACCGTTTGCTAATTATTATGTATTAATTAAGAATTTCACTATTAATGAGATATCACTGATATCTAAGCTTCAAAAGCAGCATATTATGCATCCATCTTGTTCTACGCATTTTTCTGAGAAAAACGGTATATTATTTATATTTTTCTGAGCATCGAGCTATTTTCTATGATTTATCTACGATCTGAGTTATATCTAGGATTTTACCTTTTTCAGCGAATCACAAACGGCCACGTGGCAGGGCGCTCTTCCTTGCTGTTACGGTCGGTTCTCCCTGGTTCAGCGTCGGCTCGGCCGGTCTAGTTGGAATCGGGCCGGTTTATTGCTGCTGGTCTGCGATTCTGAACCCGGTTCAGCCTTCTTTCCTTCTCCTACGCGATCCCGATCTTGAGGACTCGACTGTCCCCTCTGCTTTGTGCGAGCGCCGCCGCATGGTGGATCTCCGGCGTGCGATCTACTATCCTCCAGCCATGGTAGCAACTTAATTTCTCTTCTTTGAGGTTCATTCTAGCTCGTCCCACGTCTTCGGCCTCTAATCGACTCCTGCCGTTACCTCTCCGTGTGGCCTGGATAGCTCGTCGGTCATGGCTGCCGCCATAGCGGCGGGAAAGGGGGATATCGCCCCCAGGCATGGAAGGCGTCTAGGAGCTTTTGTAAAAGCAGCGCGCGGCCTTCTTCAACTCGAGGCAAACTCCATCTGAGGTGAGGAATCCCGAATTAGCTAACTTGAACCCCAACTGGTCTCCGACAAGGGTGGGCTTCGTCAGCCGACAGCACAACCCAAACAGGCTCGAAAGCACCCTCAGCAGCTTCGCCTGACCTCGGTCGTCCTTCAGCCTCTGTTATCTTCCTTCGGTTTCCTCACTGCCTCCATTTCACCCATCCGCTTCCCACCTGTGACTTGCAGTGGAGAGACTGCGGGAAGGGAGGGCTCGTTCTCTCTCGTTTCTTGGTCATTTGACCCGCTCAAGGTGTCACTCAGTTCGTAAATGGGAGGCGAATCCAACCCCCCGATCACTCCTCCCCATCACCCCACGATCTCCAGGAGTGGCCTACGAGATGGGTGCGGTTTACACTGACCCACTACCTTGCTCTAGTCGCAAGGTAGGGGAAGGCTTGACAACCCTTGATCGAAAATCTAAGGGTCAGAAACAATGCCCATCAAGGCAAATCCGTGACTGACTCAAAATAAAGGTTCCAGCCACTCGATTTGCTTCCAACGGCCATGATCTATCCTCGCATCCCACCCTTAACCAAAGGGGCTGCGTGACACTAATTAAAGCCCTAACTTAGGTCCAATAAACCATCAACCATGCACATAATTTCTCCAAAATTAAACCTCCATAACTTCCTCTAGGAACATCCAATGGACACCAAATTTTAACCATAGGTTTCCTACCACTCAAGTTACCTTCTACTCCGAATTGGTGCCAAAACTCAATTGTTAGGTCATCCAATTAAATTCCTCAAAAAGGCATATAAAGAGAGATATTAATCATTATATAAATCTCATTCAACATCTCCAACTTATTAAAACATTCGCGATTCTCAAAACAACTCAACATGTATGACTTCACTTGTGTCATTGGACATTTAGAATTCCAAAAGTCCACTCCATCACATCCTACACACCTTAAAAGAAATTCCGTCCTCAGAATTAGGCTAGAAAACCCACTTTGTCACATCATATACATCTTAAAAGAACTTTCGTCCTCGAAAGTAAACCATACTCATACTTCCAGGGAAAACCTTATCTTGCCTTCATCCACATGTTGGAACCATTCTATGTGTACCATATACACAAAGGTTACCTAGAACCATGTATCCAAAGCACTATTAGGAGGTTTTACAACCATCTTGGTGCACAAACACTCCATTCAGGGTTGAACTCAAGGCTTAGAAACTTATATTATGTCATTACATATCTCATATATTAGGGTTGCATCCTCATCTTTATTCGTGCATTATAGTTTCCAACATCATATTACCATGTTCCAAAGAAGTTATCTATGTCAACCCATTATCTCAAGGTGTCATCACCATTTTATTGAGCTAGTTATTAGAACATGTTCAACATTAACGTATGTCCTTTAGGAGGGAGTTAATTATCATTAACTCACTTTATCCATCTAGATCATATCAAGCTGTCATAAGCATTATGTTGTGTTAACTGTCAAATTATATTTTTCATCTCCGTTAAGCACTAAGATTAGCATCTCATATGACATGTTCTGTTCATATGATGTTATTTCATTACTCATGATAAATTACATCATTTACTAGTGAATTCGTCACAAGATTAGCCAACAATTTCACATTATCATCATTATTCATGTGTATGGTTAACTATTTATGCATCATATTTATTAAAGCATCTAGAAGTTTCCATCATGCCATATATCACATCTTGATATTATATTGCATCCTTACAATTATTATATCATGGTTGTGCTAAACAAGCTTAAACAAGTGGCTCATGAAACATGTATCAAAACTTCATCTAGTCTAATTGAGGTTCTCCTAACCCATATCATGAGGGTAGTTCCATGCTCAGCCTCTCTGAGCTAACTCAACTCCATGAGCATCTCATATGCATAAACTTTATCTTTCCTCTCGGTCTAGGGTTCTTAGATTACCTCATTAGCACTAGCTAAAAGCTTCATTAGCTCTAGCCACATAAGCACGAACCAAAACATTCTATGACATTCTCTTCTCAAATTTTACCCATGAAACATGGTTACCCAAAACTCTCTTACATATACACCACTAGATTCCTATGTGGGATACCACCAACCCGAGCATGAGGCTTCACAGAAAACTATCATAGATACCTCCTCCAGGGTCTTGGGCTCTCTCCCTCACCCAGATGGAAGGCACTCATATTCATATGCACACATATATAGAGCCTCTCTCTCTCTATCTCTAGGGTTTGGTCCTCCCAAGGACATCGAGGGTTTAACAAACTATAGGAATCATGCATAGAGTGACTCAACTCAATCACTCAGGAGTAGTCTAGTTTAGGACATATCATATCATATATCTCATATTTCTCATATCGTGGAGTCTAGGTTCTCTGACCTTCTCCCTGTGGGTCTTGCTCTCTCTTGAGCTAACCCTAAAACTGGTCCTAACACTAGAGGTCCTCCTTTGTAAAAGAGCTTGAGACTCACGCTGACTCACAACCTTGTCTTAACTTATCATATCTTATCTCATAAAAGGGAGCATACTTGCATCATCAAAAACTTATCTCAAAACTGAACTTAAGTCCTCAATTACAAACATATATCATCAAACTTATTCTATCTATTCCATCTATCACATATATTCCAACAAGGCTCTAGACATCTAATCTAGAACTACTCTCTCTTCTAGACTGATGTCATTCACTTTCACTTAGGTTACATGACCACCTCCTACTCGTACATGTGTGGGGACACATTTTTGTAATACATATACATATTAAAATATTATATAGTTTTTCTCCGATAAAACAAACGTCAGAGAAAACTATCGAGGTTCGATCCGATTTGAATCAAAAACCAAATCCTGAAACGAGTGTCCCACACGTAGTAGAGAGTCCAGTGTCATGAAAACTAGTGAAAGGGGTGAGAACAAGGGGTAGACTAGTGTAGCTACTCTAGACAACGAGCGCCATATGTCTAGGGTTTCTCTTCCCTTGATGTACGTCATTTCCAAATAGTACAACGTCCCATACCGCTGTACTACAAGGAAAGAACGACATCTAAGGACTTGCTACTCAACAAGCACCAGTCTAGACCTAGTTCTCAGACATCTAGGTGCTAACCTAGAGGCTAGGTCAGATCTAGTCTCTAAAAGACGACTAATCTAACCCTAAAAGATTATTAAGTTCAAGGTTCTTTAGTTTTTAGTTGCATAGTGAGCAAATGTTAGGCTTTGCTATTGTTCATGCTCTGATACCACCTGTGACGTCCCCGGATTTTCTAAAACTTAATCTGATGTGCGACGTCCAAATTGAAACCCTCACCTCAGTGAGAATCCCAATTTAAACATCCCACACTAGGCTAAGAAGAAGAAAATCGAGGGAGTCAGAAGGAACATACATCAGTAGCACATGTACATGAACAATAATAAAACCATAAACCACTTGTCCACTATTCAACATATAATTACATAATGAATTGTTACAACATTTGATATTACATATTGAACAACAAACTTAAACATATACATGTACTACGACTAAACTACAGGATCTTAAGACAACAGGTCCACCTGTACATCAGCTCGCCACACAACTCTCAACTATCCTGGATCTTCAAGAGCATAACCACAACCTATACAAAAGATTACATGCGGTACACGTCAGCACAATATTTTATGAATATTGTACTGAGTACGCCTACGTGTCTTTTATTTACCTCTCATCATATCTTGGCAATAAGATAAAACTAATATACTTGGCAGTAACAAAAGAATATAAGAAAAGCGTGTACTTGCACAAAGATATTCATTAACACAAGAGAACACATATTTTAAGCACATTTTCCATTATATATCCATGCCTTTGCCACCTGAGGGAATAATGCATCATCTCTGCTACCAAAGAGAATGAGATGTAAGGCCTTATGATCTACTACCAAAGAGTTAGATCATTATACAATGTGATCTGCTACCAAAGAGAATGATCACTTTCAAGCACTATGCTACCAAAGAGAATTAGTGCTTTCATATAATGGAACAAATATATTATGTTTGATGTGTTCATAGCCATAAGTATGGAAAGTCATACAACATATCATACAAGAACAATCATTTCAATCAATACCATATGCCAAGTATTTTACTACTCATATAACACAAGCATATTGTATAATAAGCCAAGTAAGAGGTAATAGCGTACCTTGATCAAGAGAAACCTAATCATCACATATCCATCATGTCAACTCTAACCTTGGTCAAACCTGATCAAGACAAGACCACATACTATCATCAGGTTCTCATCATCTACATCTCATCTTAACCCTAATCATGTTCATATTAGGGTTTCTCCTATCTCATTAGGTTATATACATTATTACTTGTCTTCCTGACTTAGAATTATCATACTGATGTCACATTCCAGGTTATGACTCATTATCTGAACATTATCTTCCATATTATTTTTGTGCACATTAATTAACCCTAGGTTACATCATTAACCTGGATTAGGGTTTTATAACCTGTATTAAGGGTCAATTCATATAACATGGATTCTATGCATCATTATGGTCTCATAATTAATACTGAGGTTTTATATACTGATATGAGCTTACTCTGTGAGTTTCATCATTTATTGAGCATTAATGCGTTTATCACATTTAATATAGGTTTATTAGCCCTAATTTGCCATATTAAGGTTTTCTCATCTCCTTAGGATATTCTCATAATTATTTCTTACCTATCTCTTCTTGTTATCTAGGATTGACATTACTGGTGTTGTATTCCCGATTATGATCAATAATCTGATTATTGCATTACATATGATTATGTGTACATATTAACTCTAGATTATATCCATTTAGAATATTAGGGTTTTATATCACATGAAGAGTCATTATCATGTTTCTATGAATTCTATATATATAACTGATCTCAGAGTTACATATTGTCTTATAATTACTGATATGAATGTATTCTGTAATTACCATGATTTATTGAGCATGCATCTTTTTATTGCATTTTATTTAGGGTTATAAGCCTTAATTAGACATATTAAGCAAGTTACATGATTTCATACATAAACATCATGATCACTAATATTAGATGGATTATAAACATTAGTATGGAGTTACTGACATTTTCCCATAATTTTATGTCACCGTTTGCTAATTATTATCCATTAATTAAGAATTTCACTATTAATGAGATATCACTGATATCTAAGCTTCAAAAGCAGCATATTATGCATCCATCTTGTTCTACGCATTTTTCTGAGAAAAACGATATATTATTTATATTTTTCTGAGCATCGAGCTATTTTCTATGATTTATCTACGATCTGAGTTATATCTAGGATTTTACCTTTTTCAGCGAATCACAAACGGCCACGTGGCAGGGTGCTCGTCCTTGCTGTTACGGTCGGTTCTCCCTGGTTCAGCGTCGGCTCGGCCGGTCTAGTTGGAATCGGGCCGGTTTATTGCTGCTGGTCTGCGATTCTGAACCCGGTTCAGCCTTCTTTCCTTCTCCTACGCGATCCCGATCTTGAGGACTCGACTGTCCCCTCTGCTTTGTGTGAGCGCCGCCGCATGGTGGATCTCCGGCGTGCGATCTACTATCCTCCAGCCATGGTAGCAACTTAATTTCTCTTCTTTGAGGTTCATTCTAGCTTGTCCCACGTCTTCGGCCTCTAATCGACTCCTGCCGTTACCTCTCCGTGTGGCCTGGATAGCTCGTCGGTCATGGCTGCCGCCATAGCGGCGGGAAAGGGGGATATCGCCCCCAGGCATGGAAGGCGTCCAGGAGCTTTTGTAAAAGCAGCGCGCGGCCTTCTTCAACTCGAGGCAAACTCCATCTGAGGTGAGGAATCCCGAATTAGCTAACTTGAACCCCAACTGGTCTCCGACAAGGGTGGGCTTCGTCAGCCGACAGCACAACCCAAACAGGCTCGAAAGCACCCTCAGCAGCTTCGCCTGACCTCGGTCGTCCTTCAGCCTCTGTTATCTTCCTTCGGTTTCCTCACTGCCTCCATTTCACCCATCCGCTTCCCACCTGTGACTTGTAGTGGAGAGACTGCGGGAAGGGAGGGCTCGTTCTCTCTCGTTTCTTGGTCATTTGACCCGCTCAAGGTGTCACTCAGTTCGTAAATGGGAGGCGAATCCAACCCCCCGATCACTCCTCCCCATCACCCCACGATCTCCAGGAGTGGCCTACAAGATGGGTGCGGTTTACACTGACCCACTACCTTGCTCTAGTCGCAAGGTAGGGGAAGGCTTGACAACCCTTGATCGAAAATCTAAGGGTCAGAAACAATGCCCATCAAGGCAAATCCGTGACTGACTCAAAATAAAGGTTCCAGCCACTCGATTTGCTTCCAACGGCCATGATCTATCCTCGCATCCCACCCTTAACCAAAGGGGCTGCGTGACACTAATTAAAGCCCTAACTTAGGTCCAATAAACCATCAACCATGCACATAATTTCTCCAAAATTAAACCTCCATAACTTCCTCTAGGAACATCCAATGGACACCAAATTTTAACCATAGGTTTCCTACCACTCAAGTTACCTTCTACTCCGAATTGGTGCCAAAACTCAATTGTTAGGTCATCCAATTAAATTCCTCAAAAAGGCATATAAAGAGAGATATTAATCATTATATAAATCTCATTCAACATCTCCAACTTATTAAAACATTCGCGATTCTCAAAACAACTCAACATGTATGACTTCACTTGTGTCATTGGACATTTAGAATTCCAAAAGTCCACTCCATCACAAGGATCTCCTACATACAATAATCACATTGTTATACACCTTGGTTAGGAGATCCAAACGCTTGATATAGGAAAATCAAGCCTTGTGCTTACAACGGTATTGTAATTTCTGTATTTCTTTCTTGTTCCTATTTATTCCTTGTACTCTCCTTGCTACTCCTAGGGTTGGAGGCTGCGGATTAGAGAGGGTGGACTTCTCGGAGGAGAATGGGACTTCAAGATACTTCAAGAAGGCTATCGCACGGGAAGCTACTTCAGAAGGCTGGTGCAACGGGTGTTGGTGCATCTACTTCAAGGGAAGGCTGCTTCGAGTTGGGCGATTACTTCTAGGTGAAGGCTGCTTGAAGGGTTTAGGGAAAAGAAATGTATTTTATGTAAAGTCCTTGCGAGGTAATAAAATAATTTCTTTTCAAATCTCGGTTGGGTAAGCAACCGGGTAGTGGACTGACTACCTTAGTATTTGCTAAGGCTAGGAACCACTCTAAACCCTTGTGTCTCCTTGTCCAATCTTTACTTTGGTTGTTTGAGTTTAAATTACTTTGAAATTACCATAAAACTCTATTCACCCCCCTCTAGAGGTTTTCAATTGGTATCAGAGCAGGCTTCTAGGAGCCCTAACAAGGTCTTGAAGAGATAAAGGGAGGAGGTGACTACAACCACAAGAAAAGGAGCATGGACCAATGTTCGACAAGTTGCAACTGGTGCTTAGGAACAAAGCACTCTACATCTAGATGTCCATGGAGATCAAAGAAAGAAGATGCACATAAAGAATGTCTCGTTGCTACAATAAGTGAGGAAGAAGAAGAAGAGGTAAGCTTACTTGATTTACCTAAAGAAGAATTAGTTGCTATTATTGAAGAAACACATAGTAAATATATTGAGTGCAAAAAGAAGCTAAAGAAATCAAATAAAAAAAATGAGGATTTAAATACTAAACTTCTTGCCCTTGAATCTGAAAATGAAGATCTAAAAAGGGCAAATGAAGGTTCTGATCTTAAGTTAAAATCGGTAGAAGGAGATTGTAGTCTACTATCCTTAGAAAAGTCAAATTTGCAAACACAAGTGAATGATCTTCAGAAACAACCTATTTTATGCTCACATTTAGATTATGATAAGGTTGTCAATGAAAGAAACTCTTTAGTATCCAATTTAAATAAAGCAAAGTCGGATATCAAAAGGAGAATGGATGAAATTGTTAAGTTGCAACAAAAAGTTAGAAGTTTAAATAACAATGGCATCCTTGATCAAATCTTAGATAATCCCTATCATCAAATTGGGAGAAGAGGACTAGGTTATTAGCCTAAGGATAAATCCTATCAAAAACCTAGTTGGAGAAGAGCACAAGCGAGTCAATCCATGAATGTACATAGGGGCAAATATACATTTGTACCAAAGAACAACCTAGACCAAAATCATAGAAAGAGATATGAGGTTGATTCTATATGTTGCCACTATTGTTTACGACTTGGACATTACTCCTTCTCCTACCCATACAAGAAAAAGGATGTTGAGATGGTATGGGTTCCAAAACCCCCAAATTGATTCGATTAGACTAAGTTGAGGTATGACCAAAGCTTTTAATTTGCATATATTTATGTCTATCTCAACTTGCCATGTAGGGAAAATAACTTGAAACTTAATTAAAAGATTATCTTGATCTAAACTTTCAAATTGCATAATTGAATAATATAAATTCTACCTGAAAACTATTTTCAGAAACAATACAGAAACTTTCTCGGTCGAGAAACTGTTCGACCGAGAACACTTTCGGTCGAAAAATAGTCGACCGAGCAGATTACTGTTTTCAAAGTTCTGCTGTATCTATGTTTCTAGTATTGCTATCAATTTGTTATAAATGACTATTCAAGATTAAATTGCAGGAAATATTTTGAATCAAATCTTATTGATATCTCTGCATCATAAATATAAAATATTTAAACATATTGCAAAAATAATATATGAAGACTGATTTTTGAACAAACCTTACTCCTTGGTTAAGAAAGTTCATTAAGCATAGTTTGTCTTAAAATTGAAAACTCATGAAACATGAATGAGACTCTTTTGGACTATCATCAAATTGATTTAAAAAATGAATCATGTTAGTTCAAAATTAAGGAAATTACTGTTTCACATGAATTGTCCTAAATATTTTTTGATCCATGTATGCATACCATGAATAGTCATTGCTCTTTATCATTGTGATTTAGTTCATATGAAGAAATCATTATGCACAAATGATAAAACTACATGGCACAAATACATTTCACATATAAGTGCTCTACAGTAAAATTGCTGAATAATCTTTTGACAGATCCATGTGCCATCTATATGTTGCTAATGACTATTTTACATGCAAAACTAGTTGAGATTTGACCTAAACTGATTATTGATATCAAAATGTCTTATCTCAACACAATTGAGCTTTAAATTGCATTATCTCTTTTTGTTTGAAATCAATTAAAATTCTGATCACCTTTCAGAAATTCGGTCGGTCGAACATTTGTCGACCGAGTGCATCTCGGTCGAGAAGCTGTCGACCGAGAATATCACTGTTTTTCAGAATGTTATAAAACTGCTGAATTCTTATGAAATTAATCAAAATTATTGTATAATTGTGATTAATGACTGTACAATAAAGCATAAGCTATGGAAACCATCTTATGAAAGATTATGCTTAGTTTAAAGAAAATTTCTACATGCTTTTATTGTTACATCATGGATATGCTTTAATCATTGAGCATGATATTGTGTTAACACAAATAGATAATAATAATTGCATGATTCTTGATGATAAGCAAGCAAAAGGACTTATTGATGATTTATACTTAGAAATACCTGCAAAGAGTACAAATGTCTTCAATTGGTATCTTTAAAAGATTTGAAATACTCATTATGCTTTCATGCTTAGTATCACTTAAAAATGCATCAAATTGATATGAATATAAAACATGCTTTCTAGAAAAATCAAGTTCAAAGACTTCATTATGATGCTCATCTTTAAATTTTCATAATAGATATATCTTAATATGCTTCAAATTGATATTTATAGCTATCTGCAGAATTTATACTTCATATATGAATATTTATCTTGAAAATCTGCAGAATCTGCCTCTTGGTTAAAACAAAATTTAGCCAAGGGGCGCTATGGTCGTAGTCAAGGGCGACCTAAAATAAGCTTTGACAAATATGCTTATTTGGACATCATTTTAGTAAAACTTAATCTTAGTATACTGTTTGATAAAGGTCAAAATCAAAATTTAAAATTATTTGTGACCCTAAAAGCCGCAAAATTGCTTAATTTGTAAGATTAAGGGGGAGCTTATAAAAACAAATTTGTTTATTTGATTAAGATGTTTACAAAAACATAATTTGGAGTTTGCTATGATCTTCGTATTCTTAAAAATAATTTGTATGAAAAAGAATTTCATAAAAATGATATATTTTGCTCTTAAAGGAATTCTCTAGACAAATCAGGGCTTAACATCCCTTGTATTTGGTTAGAGATATCTTCATGTATTATGAGCTTAAGGGAATCTCATATCATTTTCAGGGCTTAACATCCCTTGTAAAATGGGTGAGAAATCAACATATACATGCCATGGACCTAACATGATCTCATATCAAGGCTTAACATCCTTTGCAAATGATTGAGAAATAAATTGTGGCTAAATTGGACAAAAATCCATGTTCTCAATAGGATATCTAGTTAAGGGGGAGCAAAATATAAAATTAAGGGGGAGAAGAAAAACAAAATATTCAAATTGGATATCTTTTTGAAATGAAAAAGGGGGAGAAAGAATAAATATAAAATCAAAAATACAATATAAAAATGAGTTTCATCTTGATAGCCCGCACTCACTTGCAAAACAAGAAAGGCTTCAAAAGGTAATCTTCAGGTATGAAACTCACATGCTTTATATTTCCTATTTTATATTTAGGAAATGTTTGTCATCTTCAAAAAGGGGGAGATTGTTGGATAAATTGGACATTATGATAAATCCCCTTTGTTTCGATGATGACAAACATTTCATTCTTATTTATCTGACGTGCTACTTAAGTGTGCATGATGACAAAACTATAAGGGAAATCCAACAAGAGCTTATTTATTTATTCTCATGCAATGTAATGTTGTAAAACTTGTATAGTTATATAATGTACAAGTACTTAGAATCACATGTAAATCAAGCATTGGATCTTCCCTAGCTAAACACCATAGTTAGACAAGTCATCCCTTCCAATAGGATCACATATTGCACACTCATGCACACACTTAGTATCTAAATTGATAGATTGAAACAGAGTCAATCTCGGTCAACCACACTCCTCGACCGAGACACTCTCGGTCGACAAACTTCTCGACCGAGATTGACCCAAAGTAGCCGTTAGACACAACAGTTAACAGTTGCAAATAAACGTTAATCCAGAGAGCCTCTCGGTCGATAAAACTTCGACCGAGTAGGTATCTCGGTCGACAAATTGTCAACCGAGATGGTCTCTGACAGCAACTGCAGAAAAAGCAAACTAGTCGTTACTAATGCACCTAACTATACCTAACAGCTAGTTAAGCACTTAGAAGCCCCTAGAAGTTGTCTAGAACGTCCTTAAGCATCCATAGGCCATTCCTATAAATAGGACAAGCCTTAGGACACTAAGATATACTCATATACTCAATTGTGCAATCTTTGAGCTTACACTACATTGGAAATCTGTTTAGAGCAATAGTGCAATTCCCACATTTGTTATACATTCCTATTGCTACCATTTCGTGTCCTATAGACTAGGATCTCCTACATACAGTAATCACATTGTTATACACCTTGGTTAGGAGATCCAAACGCTTGATATAGGAAAATCAAGCCTTGTGCTTACAACGGTATTGTAATTTCTGTATTTCTTTCTTGTTCCTATTTATTCCTTGTACTCTCCTTGCAACTCCTAGGGTTGGAGGCTGCGGATTGGAGAGGGTGGACTTCTCGGAGGAGAAGGAGACTTCAAGCTACTTCAAGAAGGCTATCGCACGGGAAGCTACTTCAGAAGGCTGGTGCAACGGGTGTTGGTGCATCTACTTCAAGGGAAGGCTGCTTCGAGTTGGGCGATTACTTCTAGGTGAAGGCTGCTTGAAGGGTTTAGGGAAAAGAAATGTATTTTATGTAAAGTCCTTGCGAGGTAATAAAATAATTTCTTTTCAAATCCCGGTTGGGTAAGCAACCAGGTAGTGGACTGACTACCTTAGTATTTGCTAAGGCTAGGAACCACTCTAAACCCTTGTGTCTCCTTGTCCAATCTTTACTTTGGTTGTTTGAGTTTAAATTACTTTAAAATTACCATAAAACTCTATTCACCCCCCTCTAGAGGTTTTCAATTGGTATCAGAGCAGGCTTCAAGGAGCCCTAACAAGGTCTTGAAGAGATAAAGGGAGGAGGTGACTACAACCACAAGAAAAGGAGCATGGACCAATGTTCGACAAGTTGCAACTGGTGCTTAGGAACAAAGCACTCTACATCTAGATGTCCATGGAGATCAAAGAAAGAAGATGCACATAAAGAATGTCTCGTTGCTACAATAAGTGAGGAAGAAGAAGAAGAGGTAAGCTTACTTGATTTACCTAAAGAAGAATTAGTTGCTATTATTGAAGAAACACATAGTAAATATATTGAGTGCAAAAAGAAGCTAAAGAAATCAAATAAAGAAAATGAGGATTTAAATACTAAACTTCTTGCCCTTGAATCTGAAAATGAAGATCTAAAAAGGGAAAATGAAGGTTATGATCTTAAGTTAAAATCGGTAGAAGGAGATTGTAGTCTACTATCCTTAGAAAAGTCAAATTTGCAAACACAAGTGAATGATCTTCAGAAACAACCTATTTTATGCTCACATTTAGATTATGATAAGGTTGTCAATGAAAGAAACTCTTTAGTATCCGATTTAGATAAAGCAAAGTCGGATATCAAAAGGAGAATGGATGAAATTGTTAAGTTGCAACAAAAAGTTAGAAGTTTAAATAACAATGGCATCCTTGATCAAATCTTAGATAATCCCTATCATCAAATTGGGAGAAGAGGACTAGGTTATAAGCCTAAGGATAAATCCTATCAAAAACCTAGTTGGAGAAGAGCACAAGAGAGTCAATCCATGAATGTACATAGGGGCAAATATACATTTGTACCAAAGAACAACCTAGACCAAAATCATAGAAAGAGATATGAGGTTGATTCTATATGTTGCCACTATTGTTTACGACTTGGACATTACTCCTTCTCCTGCCCATACAAGAAAAAGGATGTTGAGATGGTATGGGTTCCAAAACCCCCAAATTGATTCTATTAGACTAAGTTGAGGTATGACCAAAGCTTTTAATTTGCATATATTTATGTCTATCTCAACTTGCCATGTAGGGAAAATAACTTGAAACTTAATTAAAAGATTATCTTGATCTAAACTTTCAAATTGCATAATTGAATAATATAAATTCTACCTGAAAACTATTTTCAGAAACAATACAGAAACTTTCTCGATCGAGAAACTGTTTGACCGAGAACACTTTCGGTCGAAAAATAGTCGACCGAGCAGATTACTTTTTTCAAAGTTCTGCTGTATCTATGTTTCTAGTATTGCTATCAATTTGTTATAAATGACTGTTCAAGATTAAATTGCAGGAAATATTTTGAATCAAATCTTATTGATATCTCTGCATCATAAATATAAAATCTTTAAACATATTGCAAAAATAATATATGAAGACTGATTTTTGAACAAACCTTACTCCTTGGTTAAGAAAGTTCATTAAGCATAGTTTGTCTTAAAACTGAAAACTCATGAAACATGAATGAGACTCTTTTGGACTATCATCAAATTGATTTAAAAAATGAATCATGTTAGTTCAAAATTAAGGAAATTACTGTTTCACATGAATTGTCCTAAGTATTTTTTGATCCATGTATGCATACCATGAATAGTCATTGCTCTTTATCATTGTGATTCAGTTCATATGAAGAAATCATTATGCACAAATGATAAAACTACATGGCACAAATACATTTCACATATAAGTGCTCTACAGTAAAATTGCTGAATAATCTTTTGACAGATCCATGTGCCATCTATTTGTTGCTAATGACTATTTTTCATGCAAAACTAGTTGATAGTTGACCTAAACTGATTATTGATATCAAAATGTCTTATCTCAACACAATTGAGCTTTAAATTGCATTATCTCTTTTTGTTTGAAATCAATTAAAATTCTGATCACTTTTCAGAAATTCGGTCGGTCGAACATTTGTCGACCGAGTGCATCTCAGTCGAGAAGCTGTCGACCGAGAATATCACTGTTTTTCAGAATGTTATAAAACTGCTGAATTCTTATGAAATTAATCAAAATTGTTGTCTAATTGTGATTAATGACTGTACAATAAAGCATAAGCTATGGAAACCATCTTATGAAAGATTATGCTTAGTTTAAAGAAAATTTCTACATGCTTTTATTGTTACATCATGAATATGCTTTAATCATTGAGCATGATATTGTGTTAACACAAATAGATAATAATAATTGCATGATTCTTGATGATAAGCAAGCAAAAGGACTTATTGATGATTTATACTTAGAAATGCCTGCAAAGAGTACAAATGTCTTCAATTGGTATCTTTAAAAGATTTGAAATACTCATTATGCTTTCATGCTTAGTATCACTTAAAAATGCATCAAATTGATATGAATATAAAACATGCTTTCTAGAAAAATCAAGTTCAAAGACTTCATTATGATGCTCATCTTTAAATTTTCATAATAGATATATCTTAATATGCTTCAAATTGATATTTATAGCTATCTGCAGAATTTATACTTCATATATGAATGTTTATCTTGAAAATCTACAGAATCTGCCTCTTGGTTAAAACAAAATTTAGCCAAGGGGCGCTATGGTCGTAGTCAAGGGCGACCTAAAATAAGCTTTGACAAATATGCTTATTTGGACATCATTTTAGTAAAACTTCATCTTAGTATACTGTTTGATAAAGGTCAAAATCAAAATTTAAAATTATTTGTGACCCTAAAAGCCTCAAAATTGCTTAAATTGTAAGATTAAGGGGGAGCTTATAAAAACAAATTTGTTTATTTGATTAAGATGTTTACAAAAACATAATTTGGAGTTTGCTATGATCTTTGTATTCTTAAAAATAATTTGTATGAAAAAGAATTTCATAAAAATGATATATTTTGCTCTTAAAGGAATTCTCTTGACAAATCAAGGCTTAACATCCCTTCTATTTGGTTAGAGATGTCTTCATGTATTATGAGCTTAAGGGAATCTCATATCATTTTCAGGGCTTAACATCCCTTATAAAATGGGTGAGAAATCAACATATACATGCCATGGACCTAACATGATCTCATATCAAGGCTTAACATCCTTTGCAAATGATTGAGAAATAAATTGTGGCTAAATTGGACAAAAATCCATGTTCTCAATAGGATATCTATTTAAGGGGGAGCAAAATATAAATTAAGGGGGAGAAGAAAAACAAAATATTCAAATTGGATATCTTTTTGAAATGACAAAGGGGGAGAAAGAATAAATATAAAATCAAAAATACAATATAAAAATGAGTTTCATCTTGATAGCCCGCACTCACTTGCAAAACAAGAAAGGCTTCAAAAGGTAATCTTCAGGTATGAAACTTACATGCTTTATATTTCCTATTTTATATTTAGGAAATGGTTGTCATCTTCAAAAAGGGGGAGATTGTTAAATAAATTGGACATTGTGATAAATCCCCTTTGTTTCGATGATGACAAACATTTCATTCTTATTTATCTGATGTTCTACTTAAGTGTGCAGGATGACAAAACTATAAGGGAAATCCAACAAGAGCTTATTTATTTATTCTCATGCAATGTAATGTTGTAAAACTTGTATAGTTATATAATGTACAAGTACTTAGAATCGCATGTAAATCAAGCATTGGATCTTCCCTAGCTAAACACCATAGTTAGACAAGTCATCCCTTCCAATAGGATCACATAATGCACACTCATGCACACACTTAGTATCTAAATTGATAGATTGAAACAGAGTCAATCTCGGTCGACCACACTCCTCGACCGAGACACTCTCGGTCGACAAACTTCTCGACCGAGATTGACCCAAAGTAGCCGTTAGACACAGCAGTTAACAGTTGCAAATAAACGTTAATCCAGAGAGCCTCTCGGTCGACAAAACTTCGACCGAGTAGGTATCTCGGTCGACAAATTGTCGACCGAGATGGTCTCTGACAGCAACTGCAGAAAAAGCAAACTAGCCGTTACTAATACACCTAACTATACCTAACAACTAGTTAAGCACTTAGAAGCCCCTAGTAGTTGTCTAGAACGTCCTTAAGCATCCATAGGCCATTCCTATAAATAGGACAAGCCTTAGGACACTAAGATATACTCATATACTCAATTGTGCAATCTTTGAGCTTACACTACATTGGCAATCTGTTTAGAGAAATAGTGCAATTCCCACATTTGTTATACATTCCTATTGCTACCATTTCGTGTCCTATAGACTAGGATCTCCTGCATACAGTAATCACATTGTTATACACCTTGGTTAGGAGATCCAAACGCTTGATATAGGAAAATCAAGCCTTGTGCTTACAACGATATTGTAATTTTTGTATTTCTTTCTTGTTCCTATTTATTCCTTGTACTCTCCTTGCTACTCCTAGGGTTGGAGGCTGCGGATTGGAGAGGGTGGACTTCTCGGAGGAGAAGGGGACTTCAAGCTACTTCAAGAAGGCTATCACACGGGAAGCTACTTCAGAAGGCTGGTGCAACGGGTGTTGGTGCATCTACTTCAAGGGAAGGCTGCTTCGAGTTGGGCGATTACTTCTAGGTGAAGGCTGCTTGAAGGGTTTAGGGAAAAGAAATGTATTTTATGTAAAGTCTTTGCGAGGTAATAAAATAATTTCTTTTCAAATCCCGGTTGGGTAAGCAACCAGGTAGTGGACTGACTACCTTAGTATTTGCTAAGGCTAGGAACCACTCTAAACCCTTGTGTCTCCTTGTCCAATCTTTACTTTGGTTGTTTGAGTTTAAATTACTTTAAAATTACCATAAAACTCTATTCACCCCCCCTCTAGAGGTTTTCAATTGGTATCAGAGCAGGCTTCAAGGAGCCCTAACAAGGTCTTGAAGAGATAAAGGGAGGAGGTGACTACAACCACAAGAAAAGGAGCATGGACCAATGTTCGACAAGTTGCAACTGGTGCTTAGGAACAAAGCACTCTACATCTAGATGTCCATGGAGATCAAAGAAAGAAGATGCACATAAAGAATGTCTCATTGGTACAATAAGTGAGGAAGAAGAAGAAGAGGTAAGCTTACTTGATTTACCTAAAGAAGAATTAGTTGCTATTATTGAAGAAACACATAGTAAATATATTGAGTGCAAAAAGAAGCTAAAGAAAACAAATAAAGAAAATGAGGATTTAAATACTAAACTTCTTGCCCTTGAATCTGAAAACGAAGATCTAAAAAGGGAAAATGAAGGTTATGATCTTAAGTTAAAATCGGTAGAAGGAGATTGTAGTCTACTATCCTTAGAAAAGTCAAATTTGCAAACACAAGTGAATGATCTTCAGAAACAACCTATTTTATGCTCACATTTAGATTATGATAAGGTTGTTAATGAAAGAAACTCTTTAGTATCCGATTTAGATAAAGCAAAGTCGGATATCAAAAGGAGAATGGATGAAATTGTTAAGTTGCAACAAAAAGTTAGAAGTTTAAATAACAATGGCATCCTTGATCAAATCTTAGATAATCCCTATCATCAAATTGGGAGAAGAGGACTAGGTTATAAACCTAAGGATAAATCCTATCAAAAACCTAGTTGGAGAAGAGCACAAGTGAGTCAATCCATGAATGTACATAGGGGCAAATATACATTTGTACCAAAGAACAACCTAGACCAAAATCATAGAAAGAGATATGAGGTTGATTCTATATGTTGCCACTATTGTTTACGACTTGGACATTACTCCTTCTCCTGCCCATACAAGAAAAAGGATGTTGAGATGGTATGGGTTCCAAAACCCCCAAATTGATTCTATTAGACTAAGTTGAGGTATGACAAAAGCTTTTAATTTGCATATATTTATGTCTATCTCAACTTGCCATGTAGGGAAAATAACTTGAAACTTAATTAAAAGATTATCTTGATCTAAACTTTCAAATTGCATAATTGAATAATATAAATTCTACCTGAAAACTATTTTCAGAAACAATACAGAAACTTTCTCGGTCGAGAAACTATTCGACCGAGAACACTTTCGGTCGAAAAATAGTCGACCGAGCAGATTACTGTTTTCAAAGTTCTGCTGTATCTATGTTTCTAGTATTGCTATCAATTTGTTATAAATGACTGTTCAAGATTAAATTGCAGGAAATATTTTGAATCAAATGTTATTGATATCTCTGCATCATAAATATAAAATCTTTAAACATATTGCAAAAATAATATATGAAGACTGATTTTTGAACAAACCTTACTCCTTGGTTAAGAAAGTTCATTAAGCATAGTTTGTCTTAAAACTAAAAACTCATGAAACATGAATGAGACTCTTTTGGACTATCATCAAATTGATTTAAAAAATGAATCATGTTAGTTCAAAATTAAGGAAATTACTATTTCACATGAATTGTCCTAAGTATTTTTTGATCCATGTATGCATACCATGAATAGTCATTGCTCTTTATCATTGTGATTCAGTTCATATGAAGAAATCATTATGCACAAATGATAAAACTACATGGCACAAATACATTTCACATATAAGTGCTCTACAGTAAAATTGCTGAATAATCTTTTGACAGATCCATGTGCCATCTATTTGTTGCTAATGACTATTTTACATGCAAAACTAGTTGAGATTTGACCTAAACTGATTATTGATATCAAAATGTCTTATCTCAACACAATTGAGCTTTAAATTGCATTATCTCTTTTTGTTTGAAATCAATTAAAATTCTGATCACTTTTCAGAAATTCGGTCGGTCGAACATTTGTCGACCGAGTGCATCTCAGTCGAGAAGCTGTCGACCGAGAATATCACTGTTTTTTAGAATGTTATAAATCTGCTGAATTCTTATGAAATTAATCAAAATTGTTGTCTAATTGTGATTAATGACTGTACAATAAAGCATAAGCTATGGAAACCATCTTATGAAAGATTATGCTTAGTTTAAAGAAAATTTCTACATGCTTTTATTGTTACATCATGAATATGCTTTAATCATTGAGCATGATATTGTGTTAACACAAATAGATAATAATAATTGCATGATTCTTGATGATAAGCAAGCAAAAGGACTTATTGATGATTTATACTTAGAAATGCCTGCAAAGAGTACAAATGTCTTCAATTGGTATCTTTAAAAGATTTGAAATACTCATTATGCTTTCATGCTTAGTATCACTTAAAAATGCATCAAATTGATATGAATATAAAACATGCTTTCTAGAAAAATCAAGTTCAAAGACTTCATTATGATGCTCATCTTTAAATTTTCATAATAGATATATCTTAATATGCTTCAAATTGATATTTATAGCTATCTGCAGAATTTATACTTCATATATGAATGTTTATCTTGAAAATCTACAGAATCTGCCTCTTGGTTAAAACAAAATTTAGCCAAGGGGCGCTATGGTCGTAGTCAAGGGCGACCTAAAATAAGCTTTGACAAATATGCTTATTTGGACATCATTTTAGTAAAACTTAATCTTAGTATACTGTTTGATAAAGGTCAAAATCAAAATTTAAAATTGTTTGTGACCCTAAAAGCCTCAAAATTGCTTAAATTGTAAGATTAAGGGGGAGCTTATAAAAACAAATTTGTTTATTTGATTAAGATGTTTACAAAAACATAATTTGGAGTTTGCTATGATCTTCGTATTCTTAAAAATAATTTGTATGAAAAAGAATTTCATAAAAATGATATATTTTGCTCTTAAAGGAATTCTCTAGACAAATCAGGGCTTAACATCCCTTGTATTTGGTTAGAGATATCTTCATGTATTATGAGCTTAAGGGAATCTCATATCATTTTCAGGGCTTAACATCCCTTGTAAAATGGGTGAGAAATCAACATATACATGCCATGGACCTAACATGATCTCATATCAAGGCTTAACATCCTTTGCAAATGATTGAGAAATAAATTGTGGCTAAATTGGACAAAAATCCATGTTCTCAATAGGATATCTATTTAAGGGGGAGAAAAATATAAAATTAAGGGGGAGAAGAAAAACAAAATATTCAAATTGGATATCTTTTTGAAATGACAAAGGGGGAAAAAGAATAAATATAAAATCAAAAATACAATATAAAAATGAGTTTCATGTTGATAGCCCGCACTCACTTGCAAAACAAGAAAGGCTTCAAAAGGTAATCTTCAGGTATGAAACTTACATGCTTTATATTTCCTATTTTATATTTAGGAAATGTTTGTCATCTTCAAAAAGGGGGAGATTGTTGGATAAATTAGACATTATGATAAATCCCCTTTGTTTCGATGATGACAAACATTTCATTCTTATTAATCTGACGTGCTACTTAAGTGTGCAGGATGACAAAACTATAAGGGAAATCCAACAAGAGCTTATTTATTTATTCTCATGCAATGTAATGTTGTAAAACTTGTATAGTTATATAATGTACAAGTACTTAGAATCACATGTAAATCAAGCATTGGATCTTCCCTAGCTAAACACCATAGTTAGACAAGTCATCCCTTCCAATAGGATCACATAATGCACACTCATGCACACACTTAGTATCTAAATTGATAGATTGAAACAGAGTCAATCTCGGTCGACCACACTCCTCCACCGAGACACTCTCGGTCGACAAACTTCTCGACCGAGATTGACCCAAAGTAGCCGTTAGACACAGCAGTTAACAGTTGCAAATAAACGTTAATCCAGAGAGCCTCTCGGTCGACAAAACTTCGACCGAGTAGGTATCTCGGTCGACAAATTGTCGACCGAGATGGTCTCTGACAGCAACTGCAGAAAAAGCAAACTAGCCGTTACTAATGCACCTAACTATACCTAACGGCTAGTTAAGCACTTAGAAGCCCCTAGAAGTTGTCTAGAACGTCCTTAAGCATCCATAGGCCATTCCTATAAATAGGACAAGCCTTAGGACACTAAGATATACTCATATACTCAATTGTGCAATCTTTGTGCTTACACTACATTGGCAATCTGTTTAGAGCAATAGTGCAATTCCCACATTTGTTATACATTCCTATTGCTACCATTTCGTGTCCTATAGACTAGGATCTCCTACATACAATAATCACATTGTTATACACCTTGGTTAGGAGATCCAAACGCTTGATATAGGAAAATCAAGCCTTGTTCTTACAACGGTATTGTAATTTCTGTATTTCTTCCTTGTTCCTATTTATTCCTTGTACTCTCCTTGCAACTCCTAGGGTTGGAGGCTGTGGATTGGAGAGGGTGGACTTCTCGGAGGAGAAGGGGACTTCAAGCTACTTCAAGAAGGCTATCGCACGGGAAGCTACTTCAGAAGGCTGGTGCAACGGGTGTTGGTGCATCTACTTCAAGGGAAGGCTGCTTCGAGTTGGGCGATTACTTCTAGGTGAAGGCTGCTTGAAGGGTTTAGGGAAAAGAAATGTATTTTATGTAAAGTCCTTGCGAGGTAATAAAATAATTTCTTTTCAAATCCCGGTTGGGTAAGCAACCAGGTAGTGGACTGACTACCTTAGTATTTGCTAAGGCTAGGAACCACTCTAAACCCTTGTGTCTCCTTGTCCAATCTTTACTTTGGTTGTTTGAGTTTAAATTACTTTAAAATTACCATAAAACTCTATTCACCCCCCTCTAGAGGTTTTCAATTGGTATCAGAGCAGGCTTCAAGGAGCCCTAACAAGGTCTTGAAGAGATAAAGGGAGGAGGTGACTACAACCACAAGAAAAGGAGCATGGACCAATGTTCGACAAGTTGCAACTGGTGCTTAGGAACAAAGCACTCTACATCTAGATGTCCATGGAGATCAAAGAAAGAAGATGCACATAAAGAATGTCTCGTTGCTACAATAAGTGAGGAAGAAGAAGAAGAGGTAAGCTTACTTGATTTACCTAAAGAAGAATTAGTTGCTATTATTGAAGAAACACATAGTAAATATATTGAGTGCAAAAAGAAGCTAAAGAAATCAAATAAAGAAAATGAGGATTTAAATACTAAACTTCTTGCCCTTGAATCTGAAAATGAAGATCTAAAAAGGGCAAATGAAGGTTATGATCTTAAGTTAAAATCAGTAGAAGGAGATTGTAGTCTACTATCCTCAGAAAAGTCAAATTTGCAAACACAAGTGAATGATCTTTAGAAACAACCTATTTTATGCTCACATTTAGATTATGATAAGGTTGTCAATGAAAGAAACTCTTTAGTATCCGATTTAGATAAAGCAAAGTCGGATATCAAAAGGAGAATGGATGAAATTGTTAAGTTGCAACAAAAAGTTAGAAGTTTAAATAACAATGGCATCCTTGATCAAATCTTAGATAATCCCTATCATCAAATTGGGAGAAGAGGACTAGGTTATAAGCCTAAGGATAAATCCTATCAAAAACCTAGTTGGAGAAGAGAACAAGCGAGTCAATCCATGAATGTACATAGGGGCAAATATACATTTGTACCAAAGAACAACCTAGACCAAAATCATAGAAAGAGATATGAGGTTGATTCTATATGTTGCCACTATTGTTTACGACTTGGACATTACTCCTTCTCCTGCCCATACAAGAAAAAGGATGTTGAGATGGTATGGGTTCCAAAACCCCCAAATTGATTCGATTAGACTAAGTTGAGGTATGACCAAAGCTTTTAATTTGCATATATTTATGTCTATCTCAACTTGCCATGTAGGGAAAATAACTTGAAACTTAATTAAAAGATTATCTTGATCTAAACTTTCAAATTGCATAATTGAATAATATAAATTCTACCTGAAAACTATTTTCAGAAACAATACAGAAACTTTCTCGGTCGAGAAACTGTTCGACCGAGAACACTTTCGGTCGAAAAATAGTCGACCGAGCAGATTACTGTTTTCAAAGTTCTGCTGTATCTATGTTTCTAGTATTGCTATCAATTTGTTATAAATGACTGTTCAAGATTAAATTGCAGGAAATATTTTGAATCAAATCTTATTGATATCACTGCATCATAAATATAAAATCTTTAAACATATTGCAAAAATAATATATGAAGACTGATTTTTGAACAAACCTTACTCCTTGGTTAAGAAAGTTCATTAAGCATAGTTTGTCTTAAAACTGAAAACTCATGAAACATGAATGAGACTCTTTTGGACTATCATCAAATTGATTTAAAAAATGAATCATGTTAGTTCAAAATTAAGGAAATTACTGTTTCACATGAATTGTCCTAAGTATTTTTTGATCCATGTATGCATACCATGAATAGTCATTGCTCTTTATCATTGTGATTCAGTTCATATGAAGAAATCATTATGCACAAATGATAAAACTACATGGCACAAATACATTTCACATATAAGTGCTCTACAGTAAAATTGCTGAATAATCTTTTGACAGATCCATGTGCCATCTATTTGTTGCTAATGACTATTTTACATGCAAAACTAGTTGAGATTTGACCTAAACTGATTATTGATATCAAAATGTCTTATCTCAACACAATTGAGCTTTAAATTGCATTATCTCTTTTTGTTTGAAATCAATTAAAATTCTGATCACTTTTCAGAAATTCGGTCGGTCGAACATTTGTCGACCGAGTGCATCTCGGTCGAGAAGCTGTCGACCGAGAATATCACTGTTTTTCAGAATGTTATAAAACTGCTGAATTCTTATGAAATTAATCAAAATTGTTGTCTAATTGTGATTAATGACTGTACAATAAAGCATAAGCTATGGAAACCATCTTATGAAAGATTATGCTTAGTTTAAAGAAAATTTCTACATGCTTTTATTGTTACATCATGAATATGCTTTAATCATTGAGCATGATATTGTGTTAACACAAATTGATAATAATAATTGC
This sequence comes from Alisma plantago-aquatica, assembly GCA_963693085.1. Classification (NCBI taxonomy): domain Eukaryota; kingdom Viridiplantae; phylum Streptophyta; class Magnoliopsida; order Alismatales; family Alismataceae; genus Alisma; species Alisma plantago-aquatica. The sequence continues at coordinate 724,642,377 of OY856410.1, read as the reverse complement.
ATGATTCTTGATGATAAGCAAGCAAAAGGACTTATTGATGATTTATACTTAGAAATGCCTGCAAAGAGTACAAATGTCTTCAATTGGTATCTTTAAAAGATTTGAAATACTCATTATGCTTTCATGCTTAGTATCACTTAAAAATGCATCAAATTGATATGAATATAAAACATGCTTTCTAGAAAAATCAAGTTCAAAGACTTCATTATGATGCTCATCTTTAAATTTTCATAATAGATATATCTTAATATGCTTCAAATTGATATTTATAGCTATCTACAGAATTTATACTTCATATATGAATGTTTATCTTGAAAATCTACAAAATCTGCCTCTTGGTTAAAACAAAATTTAGCCAAGGGGCGCTATGGTCGTAGTCAATGGCGACCTAAAATAAGCTTTGACAAATATGCTTATTTGGACATCATTTTAGTAAAACTTAATCTTAGTATACTGTTTGATAAAGGTCAAAATCAAAATTTAAAATTATTTGTGACCCTAAAAGCCTCAAAATTGCTTAAATTGTAAAATTAAGGGGGAGCTTATAAAAACAAATTTGTTTATTTGATTAAGATGTTTACAAAAACATAATTTGGAGTTTGCTATGATCTTCGTATTCTTAAAAATAATTTGGATGAAAAAGAATTTCATAAAAATGATATATTTTGCTCTTAAAGGAATTCTCTAGACAAATCAGGGCTTAACATCCCTTGTATTTGGTTAGAGATATCTTCATGTATTATGAGCTTAAGGGAATCTCATATCATTTTCAGGGCTTAACATCCCTTGTAAAATGGGTGAGAAATCAACATATACATGCCATGGACCTAACATGATCTCATATCAAGGCTTAACATCCTTTGCAAATGATTGAGAAATAAATTGTGGCTAAATTGGACAAAAATCCATGTTCTCAATAGGATATCTATTTAAGGGGGAGCAAAATATAAAATTAAGGGGGAGAAGAAAAACAAAATATTCAAATTGGATATCTTTTTGAAATGACAAAGGGGGAGAAAGAATAAATATAAAATCAAAAATACAATATAAAAATGAGTTTCATCTTGATAGCCCGCACTCACTTGCAAAACAAGAAAGGCTTCAAAAGGTAATCTTCAGGTATGAAACTTACATGCTTTATATTTCCTATTTTATATTTAGGAAATGTTTGTCATCTTCAAAAAGGGGGAGATTGTTGGATAAATTGGACATTATGATAAATCCCCTTTGTTTCGATGATGACAAACATTTCATTCTTATTAATCTGACGTGCTACTTAAGTGTGCAGGATGACAAAACTATAAGGGAAATCCAACAAGAGCTTATTTATTTATTCTCATGCAATGTAATGTTGTAAAACTTGTATAGTTATATAATGTACAAGTACTTAGAATCGCATGTAAATCAAGCATTGGATCTTCCCTAGCTAAACACCATAGTTAGACAAGTCATCCCTTCCAATAGGATCACATAATGCACACTCATGCACACACTTAGTATCTAAATTGATAGATTGAAACAGAGTCAATCTCGGTCGAGCACACTCCTCGACCGAGACACTCTCGGTCGACAAACTTCTCGACCGAGATTGACCCAAAGTAGTCGTTAGACACAGCAGATAACAGTTGCAAATAAACGTTAATCCAGAGAGCCTCTCGGTCGACAAAACTTCGACCGAGTAGGTATCTCGGTCGACAAATTGTTGACCGAGATGGTCTCTGACAGCAACTGCAGAAAAAGCAAACTACCCGTTACTAATGCACCTAACTATACCTAACGGCTAGTTAAGAACTTAGAAGCCCCTAGAAGTTGTCTAGAACGTCCTTAAGCATCCATAGGCCATTCCTATAAATAGGACAAGACTTAGGACACTAAGATATACTCATATACTCAATTGTGCAATCTTTGAGCTTACACTACATTGGCAATCTGTTTAGAGCAATAGTGCAATTCCCACATTTGTTATACATTCCTATTGCTACCATTTCGTGTCCTATAGACTAGGATCTCCTACATACAATAATCACATTGTTATACACCTTGGTTAGGAGATCCAAATGCTTGATATAGGAAAATCAAGCCTTGTGCTTACAACGGTATTGTAATTTCTGTATTTCTTTCTTGTTCCTATTTATTCCTTGTACTCTCCTTGCTACTCCTAGGGTTGGAGGCTGCAGATTGGAGAGGGTGGACTTCTCGGAGGAGAAGGGGACTTCAAGCTACTTCAAGAAGGCTATCGCACGGGAAGCTACTTCAGAAGGCTGGTGCAACGGGTGTTGGTGCATCTATTTCAAGGGAAGGCTGCTTCGAGTTGGACGATTACTTCTAGGTGAAGGCTGCTTGAAGGGTTTAGGGAAAAGAAATGTATTTTATGTAAAGTCTTTGCGAGGTAATAAAATAATTTCTTTTCAAATCCCGGTTGGGTAAGCAACCAGGTAGTGGACTGACTACCTTAGTATTTGCTAAGGCTAGGAACCACTCTAAACCCTTGTGTCTCCTTGTCCAATCTTTACTTTGGTTGTTTGAGTTTAAATTACTTTAAAATTACCATAAAACTCTATTCACCCCCCCCTATAGAGGTTTTCAATTGGTATCAGAGCAGGCTTCAAGGAGCCCTAACAAGGTCTTGAAGAGATAAAGGGAGGAGGTGACTACAACCACAAGAAAAGGAGCATGGACCAATGTTCGACAAGTTGCAACTGGTGCTTAGGAACAAAGCACTCTACATCTAGATGTCCATGGAGATCAAAGAAAGAAGATGCACATAAAGAATGTCTCGTTGCTACAATAAGTGAGGAAGAAGAAGAAGAGGTAAGCTTACTTGATTTACCTAAAGAAGAATTAGTTGCTATTATTGAAGAAACACATAGTAAATATATTGAGTGCAAAAAGAAGCTAAAGAAATCAAATAAAGAAAATGAGGATTTAAATACTAAACTTCTTGCCCTTGAATCTGAAAATGAAGATCTAAAAAGGGCAAATGAAGGTTATGATCTTAAGTTAAAATCGGTAGAAGGAGATTGTAGTCTACTATCCTTAGAAAAGTCAAATTTGCAAACACAAGTGAATGATCTTCAGAAACAACCTATTTTATGCTCACATTTAGATTATGATAAGGTTGTCAATGAAAGAAACTCTTTAGTATACGATTTAGATAAAGCAAAGTCGGATATCAAAAGGAGAATGGATGAAATTGTTAAGTTGCAACAAAAAGTTAGAAGTTTAAATAACAATGGCATCCTTGATCAAATCTTAGATAATCCCTATCATCAAATTGGGAGAAGAGGACTAGGTTATAAGCCTAAGGATAAATCCTATCAAAAACCTAGTTGGAGAAGAGCACAAGCGAGTCAATCCATGAATGTACATAGGGGCAAATAAACATTTGTACCAAAGAACAACCTAGACCAAAATCATAGAAAGAGATATGAGGTTGATTCTATATGTTGCCACTATTGTTTACGACTTGGACATTACTCCTTCTCCTGCCCATATAAGAAAAAGGATGTTGAGATGGTATGGGTTCCAAAACCCCCAAATTGATTCGATTAGACTAAGTTGAGGTATGAACAAAGCTTTTAATTTGCATATATTTATGTCTATCTCAACTTGCCATGTAGGGAAAATAACTTGAAACTTAATTAAAAGATTATCTTGATCTAAACTTTCAAATTGCATAATTGAATAACATAAATTCTACCTGAAAACTATTTTCAGAAACAATACAGAAACTTTCTCGGTCGAGAAACTGTTCGACCGAGAACACTTTCGGTCGAAAAATAGTCGACCGAGCAGATTACTGTTTTCAAAGTTCTGATGTATCTATGTTTCTAGTATTGCTATCAATTTGTTATAAATGACTGTTCAAGATTAAATTGCAGGAAATATTTTGAATCAAATCTTATTGATATCTCTGCATCATAAATATAAAATCTTTAAACATATTGCAAAAATAATATATGAAGACTGATTTTTGAACAAACCTTACTCCTTGGTTAAGAAAGTTCATTAAGCATAGTTTGTCTTAAAACTGAAAACTCATGAAACATGAATGAGACTCTTTTGGACTATCATCAAATTGATTTAAAAAATGAATCATGTTAGTTCAAAATTAAGGAAATTACTATTTCACATGAATTGTCCTAAGTATTTTTTGATCCATGTATGCATACCATGAATAGTCATTGCTCTTTATCATTGTGATTCAGTTCATATGAAGAAATCATTATGCACAAATGATAAAACTACATGGCACAAATACATTTCACATATAAGTGCTCTACAGTAAAATTGCTGAATAATCTTTTGACAGATCCATGTGCCATCTATTTGTTGCTAATGACTATTTTACATGCAAAACTAGTTGACATTTGACCTAAACTGATTATTGATATCAAAATGTCTTATCTCAACACAATTGAGCTTTAAATTGCATTATCTCTTTTTGTTTGAAATCAATTAAAATTCTGATCACTTTTCAGAAATTTGGTCGGTCGAATATTTGTCGACCGAGTGCATCTCGGTCGAGAAGCTGTCGACTGAGAATATCACTGTTTTTCAGAATGTTATAAAACTGCTGAATTCTTATGAAATTAATCAAAATTGTTGTCTAATTGTGATTAATGACTGTACAATAAAGCATAAGCTATGGAAACCATCTTATGAAAGATTATGCTTAGTTTAAAGAAAATTTCTACATGCTTTTATTGTTACATCATGAATATGCTTTAATCATTGAGCATGATATTGTGTTAACACAAATAGATAATAATAATTGCATGATTCTTGATGATAAGCAAGCAAAAGGACTTATTGATGATTTATACTTAGAAATGCCTGCAAAGAGTACAAATGTCTTCAATTGGTATCTTTAAAAGATTTGAAATACTCATTATGCTTTCATGCTTAGTATCACTTAAAAATGCATCAAATTGATATGAATATAAAACATGCTTTCTAGAAAAATCAAGTTCAAAGACTTCATTATGATGCTCATCTTTAAATTTTCATAATAGATATATCTTAATATGCTTCAAATTGATATTTATAGCTATCTGTAGAATTTATACTTCATATATGAATGTTTATCTTGAAAATCTACAGAATCTGCCTCTTGGTTAAAACAAAATTTAGCCAAGGGGCGCTATGGTCGTAGTCAAGGGCGACCTAAAATAAGCTTTGACAAATATGCTTATTTGGACATCATTTTAGTAAAACTTAATCTTAGTATACTGTTTGATAAAGGTCAAAATCAAAATTTAAAATTATTTGTGACCCTAAAAGCCTCAAAATTGCTTAAATTGTAAGATTAAGGGGGAGCTTATAAAAACAAATTTGTTCATTTGATTAAGATGTTTACAAAAACATAATTTGGAGTTTGCTATGATCTTCGTATTCTTAAAAATAATTTGTATGAAAAAGAATTTCATAAAAATGATATATTTTGCTCTTAAAGGAATTCTCTAGACAAATCAGGGCTTAACATCCCTTGTATTTGGTTAGAGATATCTTCATGTATTATGAGCTTAAGGGAATCTCATATCATTTTTAGGGCTTAACATCCCTTGTAAAATGGGTGAGAAATCAACATATACATGCCATGGACCTAACATGATCTCATATCAAGGCTTAACATCCTTTGCAAATGATTGAGAAATAAATTGTGGCTAAATTGGACAAAAATCCATGTTCTCAATAGGATATCTATTTAAGGGGGAGCAAAATATAAAATTAAGGGGGAGAAGAAAAACAAAATATTCAAATTGGATATCTTTTTGAAATGACAAAGGGGGAGAAAGAATAAATATAAAATCAAAAATACAATATAAAAATGAGTTTCATCTTGATAGCCCGCACTCACTTGCAAAACAAGAAAGGCTTCAAAAGGTAATCTTCAGGTATGAAACTTACATGCTTTATATTTCCTATTTTATATTTAGGAAATGTTTGTCATCTTCAAAAAGGGGGAGATTGTTGGATAAATTGGACATTATGATAAATCCCCTTTGTTTCGATGTTGACAAACATTTCATTCTTATTTATCTGACGTGCTACTTAAGTGTGCAGGATGACAAAACTATAAGGGAAATCCAACAAGAGCTTATTTATTTATTCTCATGCATTGTAATGTTGTAAAACTTGTATAGTTATATAATGTACAAGTACTTAGAATCGCATGTAAATCAAGCATTGGATCTTCCCTAGCTAAACACCATAGTTAGACAAGTCATCCCTTCCAATAGGATCACATAATGCACACTCATGCACACACTTAGTATCTAAATTGATAGATTGAAACAGAGTCAATCTCGGTCGACCACACTCCTCGACCGAGACACTCTCGGTCGACAAATTTCTCGACCGAGATTGACCCAAAGTAGCCGTTAGACACAGCAGTTAATAGTTGCAAATAAACGTTAATCCAGAGAGCCTCTCGGTCGACAAAACTTCGACCGAGTAGGTATCTCGGTCGAAAAATTGTCGACCGAGATGGTCTCTGACAGCAACTGCAGAAAAAGCAAACTAGCCGTTACTAATGCACCTAACTATACCTAACGGCTAGTTAAGCACTTAGAAGCCCCTAGAAGTTGTCTAGAACGTCCTTAAGCATCCATAGGCCATTCCTATAAATAGGACAAGCCTTAGGACAGTAAGATATACTCATATACTCAATTGTGCAATCTTTGAGCTTACACTACATTGGCAATCTGTTTAGAGCAATAGTGCAATTCCCACATTTGTTATACATTCCTATTGCTACCATTTCGTGTCCTATAGACTAGGATCTCCTACATACAATAATCACATTGTTATACACCTTGGTTAGGAGATTCAAACGCTTGATATAGGAAAATCAAGCCTTGTGCTTACAACGGTATTGTAATTTCTGTATTTCTTTCTTGTTCCTATTTATTCCTTGTACTCTCCTTGCTACTCCTAGGTTGGAGGCTGCGGATTGGAGAGGGTGGACTTCTCGGAGGAGAAGGGGACTTCAAGCTACTTCAAGAAGGCTATCGCACGGGAAGCTACTTCAGAAGGCTGGTGCAACGAGTGTTGGTGCATCTACTTCAAGGGAAGGCTGCTTCGAGTTGGGCGATTACTTCTAGGTGAAGGCTGCTTGAAGGGTTTAGGGAAAAGAAATATATTTTATGTAAAGTCTTTGCGAGGTAATAAAATAATTTCTTTTCAAATCCCGGTTGGGTAAGCAACCAGGTAGTGGACTGACTACCTTAGTATTTGCTAAGGCTAGGAACCACTCTAAACCCTTGTGTCTCCTTGTCCAATCTTTACTTTGGTTGTTTGAGTTTAAATTACTTTAAAATTACCATAAAACTCTATTCACCCCCCCTCTAGAGGTTTTCAATTGGTATCAGAGCAGGCTTCAAGGAGCCCTAACAAGGTCTTGAAGAGATAAAGGGAGGAGGTGACTACAACCACAAGAAAAGGAGCATGGACCAATGTTCGACAAGTTGCAACTGGTGCTTAGGAACAAAGCACTCTACATCTAGATGTCCATGGAGATCAAAGAAAGAAGATGCACATAAAGAATGTCTCGTTGCTACAATAAGTGAGGAAGAAGAAGAAGAGGTAAGCTTACTTGATTTACCTAAAGAAGAATTAGTTGCTATTATTGAATAAACACATAGTAAATATATTGAGTGCAAAAAGAAGCTAAAGAAATCAAATAAAGAAAATGAGGATTTAAATACTAAACTTCTTGCCCTTGAATCTGAAAATGAAGATCTAAAAAGGGCAAATGAAGGTTATGATCTTAAGTTAAAATCGGTAGAAGGAGATTGTAGTCTACTATCCTTAGAAAAGTCAAATTTGCAAACACAAGTGAATGATCTTCAGAAACAACCTATTTTATGCTCACATTTAGATTATGATAAGGTTGTCAATGAAAGAAACTCTTTAGTATCCAATTTAGATAAAGCAAAGTCGGATATCAAAAGGAGAATGGATGAAATTGTTAAGTTGCAACAAAAAGTTAGAAGTTTTAAATAACAATGGCATCCTTGATCAAATCTTAGATAATCCCTATCATCAAATTGGGAGAAGAGGACTAGGTTATAAGCCTAAGGATAAATCCTATCAAAAACCTAGTTGGAGAAGAGCACAAGCGAGTCAATCCATGAATGTACATAGGGGAAAATATACATTTGTACCAAAGAACAACCTAGACCAAAATCATAGAAAGAGATATGAGGTTGATTCTATATGTTGCCACTATTGTTTACGACTTGGACATTACTCCTTCTCCTGCCCATACAAGAAAAAGGATGTTGAGATGGTATGGGTTCCAAAACCCCCAAATTGATTCGATTAGACTAAGTTGAGGTATGACCAAAGCTTTTAATTTGCATATATTTATGTCTATCTCAACTTGCCATGTAGGGAAAATAACTTGAAACTTAATTAAAAGATTATCTTGATCTAAACTTTCAAATTGCATAATTGAATAATATAAATTCTACCTGAAAACTATTTTCAGAAACAATACAGAATCTTTCTCGGTCGAGAAACTGTTCGACCGAGAACACTTTCGGTCGAAAAATAGTCGACCGAGCAGATTACTGTTTTCAAAGTTCTGCTGTATCTATGTTTCTAGTATTGCTATCAATTTGTTATAAATGACTATTCAAGATTAAATTGCAGGAAATATTTTGAATCAAATCTTATTGATATCTCTGCATCATAAATATAAAATCTTTAAACATATTGCAAAAATAATATATGAAGACTGATTTTTGAACAAACCTTACTCCTTGGTTAAGAAAGTTCATTAAGAATAGTTTGTCTTAAAACTGAAAACTCATGAAACATGAATGAGACTCTTTTGGACTATCATCAAATTGATTTAAAAAATGAATCATGTTAGTTCAAAATTAAGGAAATTACTGTTTCACATGAATTGTCCTAAGTATTTTTTGATCCATGTATGCATACCATGAATAGTCATTGCTCTTTATCATTGTGATTCAGTTCATATGAAGAAATCATTATGCACAAATGATAAAACTACATGGCACAAATACATTTCACATATAAGTGCTCTACAGTAAAATTGCTGAATAATCTTTTGACAGATCCATGTGCCATCTATTTGTTGCTAATGACTATTTTACATGCAAAACTAGTTGAGATTTGACCTAAACTGATTATTCATATCAAAATGTCTTATCTCAACACAATTGAGCTTTAAATTGCATTATCTCTTTTTGTTTGAAATCAATTAAAATTCTGATCACTTTTCTGAAATTCAGTCGGTCGAACATTTGTCGACCGAGTGCATCTCGGTCGAGAAGCTGTCGACCGAGAATATCACTGTTTTTCAGAATGTTATAAAACTGCTGAATTCTTATGAAATTAATCAAAATTGTTGTCTAATTGTGATTAATGAATGTACAATAAAGCATAAGCTATGGAAACCATCTTATGAAAGATTATGCTTAGTTTAAAGAAAATTTCTACATGCTTTTATTGTTACATCATGGATATGCTTTAATCATTGAGCATGATATTGTGTTAACACAAATAGATAATAATAATTGCACGATTCTTGATGATAAGCAAGCAAAAGGACTTATTGATGATTTATACTTAGAAATGCCTGCAAAGAGTACAAATGTCTTCAATTGGTATCTTTAAAAGATTTGAAATACTCATTATGCTTTCATGCTTAGTATCACTTAAAAATGCATCAAATTGATATGAATATAAAACATGCTTTCTAGAAAAATCAAGTTCAAAGACCTCATTATGATGCTCATCTTTAAATTTTCATAATAGATATATCTTAATATGCTTCAAATTGATATTTATAGCTATCTGCAGAATTTATACTTCATATATGAATGTTTATCTTGAAAATCTGCAGAATCTGCCTCTTGGTTAAAACAAAATTTAGCCAAGGGGCGCTATGGTCGTAGTCAAGGGCGACCTAAAATAAGCTTTGACAAATATGCTTATTTGGACATCATTTTAGTAAAACTTAATCTTAGTATACTGTTTGATAAAGGTCAAAATCAAAATTTAAAATTATTTGTGACCCTAAAAGCCTCAAAATTGCTTAAATTGTAAGATTAAGGGGGAGCTTATAAAAACAAATTTGTTTATTTGATTAAGATGTTTACAAAAACATAATTTGGAGTTTGCTATGATCTTCGTATTCTTAAAAATAATTTGTATGAAAAAGAATTTCATAAAAATGATATATTTTGCTCTTAAAGGAATTCTCTAGACAAATCAGGGCTTAACATCCCTTGTATTTGGTTAGAGATATCTGCATGTATTATGAGCTTAAGGGAATCTCATATCATTTTCAGGGCTTAACATCCCTTATAAAATGGGTGAGAAATCAACATATACATGCCATGGACCTAACATGATCTCATATCAAGGCTTAACATCCTTTGCAAATGATTGAGAAATAAATTGTGGCTAAATTGGACAAAAATCCATGTTCTCAATAGGATATCTATTTAAGGGGGAGCAAAATATAAAATTAAGGGGGAGAAGAAAAATAAAATATTCAAATTGGATATCTTTTTGAAATGACAAAGGGGGAGAAAGAATAAATATAAAATCAAAAATACAATATAAAAATGAGTTTCATCTTGATAGCCCGCACTCACTTGCAAAACAAGAAAGGCTTCAAAAGGTAATCTTCAGGTATGAAACTTACATGCTTTATATTTCCTATTTTATATTTAGGAAATGTTTGTCATCTTCAAAAAGGGGGAGATTGTTGGATAAATTGGACATTATGATAAATCCCCTTTGTTTCGATGTTGACAAACATTTCATTCTTATTTATCTGACGTGCTACTTAAGTGTGCAGGATGACAAAACTATAAGGGAAATCCAACAAGAGCTTATTTATTTATTCTCATGCAATGTAATGTTGTAAAACTTGTATAGTTATATAATGTACAAGTACTTAGAATCGCATGTAAATCAAGCATTGGATCTTCCCTAGCTAAACACCATAGTTAGACAAGTCATCCCTTCCAATAGGATCACATAATGCACACTCATGCACACACTTAGTATCTAAATTGATAGATTGAAATAGAGTCAATCTCGGTCGACCACACTCCTCGACCGAGACACTCTCGGTCGACAAACTTCTCGACCGAGATTGACCCAAAGTAGCCGTTAGACACAGCAGTTAACAGTTGCAAATAAACGTTAATCCAGAGAGCCTCTCGGTCGACAAAACTTCGACCGAGTAGGTATCTCGGTCGACAAATTGTCGACCGAGATGGTCTCTGACAGCAACTGCAGAAAAAGCAAACTAGCCGTTACTAATGCACCTAACTATACCTAACGGCTAGTTAAGAACTTAGAAGCCCCTAGAAGTTGTCTAGAACGTCCTTAAGCATCCATAGGCCATTCCTATAAATAGGACAAGACTTAGGACACTAAGATATACTCATATACTCAATTGTGCAATCTTTGAGCTTACACTACATTGGCAATCTGTTTAGAGCAATAGTGCAATTCCCACATTTGTTATACATTCCTATTGCTACCATTTCGTGTCATATATACTAGGATCTCCTACATACAATAATCACATTGTTATACACCTTGGTTAGGAGATCCAAACGCTTGATATAGGAAAATCAAGCCTTGTGCTTACAACGGTATTGTAATTTCTGTATTTCTTTCTTGTTCCTATTTATTCCTTGTACTCTCCTTGCTACTCCTAGGGTTGGAGGCTGCGGATTGGAGAGGGTGGACTTCTCGGAGGAGAAGGGGACTTCAAGCTACTTCAAGAAGGCTATCGCACGGGAAGCTACTTCAGAAGGCTGGTGCAACGGGTGTTGGTGCATCTACTTCAAGGGAAGGCTGCTTCGAGTTGGGCGATTACTTCTAGGTGAAGGCTGCTTGAAGGGTTTAGGGAAAAGAAATGTATTTTATGTAAAGTCCTTGCGAGGTAATAAAATAATTTCATTTCAAATCCCGGTTGGGTAAGCAACCGGGTAGTGGACTGACTACCTTAGTATTTGCTAAGGCTAGGAACCACTCTAAACCCTTGTGTCTCCTTGTCCAATCTTTACTTTGGTTGTTTGAGTTTAAAGTACTTTAAAATTACCATAAAACTCTATTCACCCCCCCTCTAGAGGTTTTCAATTGGTATCAGAGCAGGCTTCAAGGAGCCCTAACAAGGTCTTGAAGAGATAAAGGGAGGAGGTGACTACAACCACAAGAAAAGGAGCATGGACCAATGTTCGACAAGTTGCAACTGGTGCTTAGGAACAAAGCACTCTACATCTAGATGTCCATGGAGATCAAAGAAAGAAGATGCACATAAAGAATGTCTCGTTGCTACAATAAGTGAGGAAGAAGAAGAAGAGGTAAGCTTACTTGATTTACCTAAAGAAGAATTAGTTGCTATTATTGAAGAAACACATAGTAAATATATTGAGTGCAAAATGAAGCTAAAGAAATCAAATAAAGAAAATGAGGATTTAAATACTAAACTTCTTGCCCTTGAATCTGAAAATGAAGATCTAAAAAGGGCAAATGAAGGTTATGATCTTAAGTTAAAATCGGTAGAAGGAGATTGTAGTCTACTATCCTTAGAAAAGTCAAATTTGCAAACACAAGTGAATGATCTTCAGAAATAACCTATTTTATGCTCACATTTAGATTATGATAAGGTTGTCAATGAAAGAAACTCTTTAGTATCCGATTTAGATAAAGCAAAGTCGGATATCAAAAGGAGAATGGATGAAATTGAAAAGTTATAACAAAAAGTTAGAAGTTTAAATAACAATGGCATCCTTGATCAAATCTTAGATAATGCCTATCATCAAATTGGGAGAAGAGGACTAGGTTATAAGCCTAAGGATAAATCCTATCAAAAACCTAGTTGGAGAAGAGCACAAGCGAGTCAATCCATGAATGTACATAGGGGCAAATATACATTTGTACCAAAGAACAACCTAGACCAAAATCATAGAAAGAGATATGAGGTTGATTCTATATGTTGCCACTATTGTTTACGACTTGGACATTACTCCTTCTCCTGCCCATACAAGAAAAAGGATGTTGAGATGGTATGGGTTCCAAAACCCCCAAATTGATTCGATTAGACTAAGTTGAGGTATGACCAAAGCTTTTAATTTGCATATATTTATGTCTATCTCAACTTGCCATGTAGGGAAAATAACTTGAAACTTAATTAAAATATTATCTTGATCTAAACTTTCAAATTGCATAATTGAATAATATAAATTCTACCTGAAAACTATTTTCAGAAACAATACAGAAACTTTCTCGGTCGAGAAACTGTTCGACTGAGAACACTTTCGGTCAAAAAATAGTCGACTGAGCAGATTACTGTTTTCAAAGTTCTGCTGTATCTATGTTTCTAGTATTGCTATCAATTTGTTATAAATGATTGTTCAAGATTAAATTGCAGGAAATATTTTGAATCAAATCTTATTGATATCTCTGCATCATAAATATAAAATCTTTAAACATATTGCAAAAATAATATATGAAGACTGATTTTTGAACAAACCTTACTCCTTGGTTAAGAAAGTTCATTAAGCATAGTTTGTCTTAAAACTGAAAACTCATGAAACATGAATGAGACTCTTTTGGACTATCATCAAATTGATTTAAAAAATGAATCATGTTAGTTCAAAATTAAGGAAATTACTGTTTCACATGAATTGTCCTAAGTATTTTTTGATCCATGTATGCATACCATGAATAGTCATTGCTCTTTATCATTGTGATTCAGTTCATATGAAGAAATCATTATGCACAAATGATAAAACTACATGGCACAAATACATTTCACATATAAGTGCTCTACAGCAAAATTGCTGAATAATCTTTTGATAGATCCATGTGCCATCTATTTGTTGCTAATGACTATTTTACATGCAAAACTAGTTGAGATTTGACCTAAACTGATTATTGATATCAAAATGTCTTATCTCAACACAATTGAGCTTTAAATTGCATTATCTCTTTTTGTTTGAAATCAATTAAAATTCTGATCACTTTTCAGAAATTCAGTCGGTCGAACATTTGTCGACCGAGTGCATCTCGGTCGAGAAGCTGTCGACCGAGAATATCACTGTTTTTCAGAATGTTATAAAACTGCTGAATTCTTATGAAATTAATCAAAATTGTTGTCTAATTGTGATTAATGACTGTACAATAAAGCATAAGCTATGGAAACCATCTTATGAAAGATTATGCTTAGTTTAAAGAAAATTTCTACATGCTTTTATTGTTACATCATGGATATGCTTTAATCATTGAGCATGATATTGTGTTAACACAAATAGATAATAATAATTGCATGATTCTTGATGATAAGCAAGCAAAAGGACTTATTGATGATTTATACTTAGAAATGCCTGCAAAGAGTACAAATGTCTTCAATTGGTATCTTTAAAAGATTTGAAATACTCATTATGCTTTCATGCTTAGTATCACTTAAAAATGCATCAAATTGATATGAATATAAAACATGCTTTCTAGAAAAATCAAGTTCAAAGACTTCATTATGATGCTCATCTTTAAATTTTCATAATAGATATATCTTAATATGCTTCAAATTGATATTTATAGCTATCTGCAGAATTTATACTTCATATATGAATGTTTATCTTGAAAATCTGCAGAATCTGCCTCTTGGTTAAAACAAAATTTAGCCAAGGGGCGCTATGGTCGTAGTCAAGGGCGACCTAAAATAAGCTTTGACAAATATGCTTATTTGGACATCATTTTAGTAAAACTTAATCTTAGTATACTGTTTGATAAAGGTCAAAATCAAAATTTAAAATTATTTGTGACCCTAAAAGCCTCAAAATTGCTTAAATTGTAAGATTAAGGGGGAGCTTATAAAAACAAATTTGTTTATTTGATTAAGATGTTTACAAAAACATAATTTGGAGTTTGCTATGATCTTCGTATTCTTAAAAATAATTTGTATGAAAAAGAATTTCATAAAAATGATATATTTTGCTCTTAAAGGAATTCTCTAGACAAATCAGGGCTTAACATCCCTTGTATTTGGTTAGAGATATCTTCATGTATTATGAGCTTAAGGGAATCTCATATCATTTTCAGGGCTTAATATCCCTTGTAAAATGGGTGAGAAATCAACATATACATGCCATGGACCTAACATGATCTCATATCAAGGCTTAACATCCTTTGCAAATGATTGAGAAATAAATTGTGGCTAAATTGGACAAAAATCCATGTTCTCAATAGGATATCTATTTAAGGGGGAGCAAAATATAAAATTAAGGGGGAGAAGAAAAACAAAATATTCAAATTGGATATCTTTTTGAAATGACAAAGGGGGAGAAAGAATAAATATAAAATCAAAAATATAATATAAAAATGAGTTTCATCTTGATAGCCCGCACTCACTTGCAAAACAAGAAAGGCTTCAAAAGATAATCTTCAGGTATGAAACTTACATGCTTTATATTTCCTATTTTATATTTAGGAAATGTTTGTCATCTTCAAAAAGGGGGAGATCGTTGGATAAATTGGACATTATGTTATATCCCCTTTGTTTCGATGATGACAAACATTTCATTCTTATTTATCTGACGTGCTACTTAAGTGTGCAGGATGACAAAACTATAAGGGAAATCCAACAAGAGCTTATTTATTTTTTCTCATGCAATGTAATGTTGTAAAACTTGTACAGTTATATAATGTACAAGTACTTAGAATCGCATGTAAATCAAGCATTGGATCTTCCCTAGCTAAACACCATAGTTAGACAAGTCATCCCTTCCAATAGGATCACATAATGCACACTCATGCACACACTTAGTATCTAAATTGATAGATTGAAACAGAGTCAATCTCGGTCGACCACACTCCTCGACCGAGACACTCTCGGTCGACAAACTTCTCGACCGAGATTGACCCAAAGTAGCCGTTAGACACAGCAGTTAACAGTTGCAAATAAAAGTTAATCCAGAGAGCCTCTCGGTCGACAAAACTTCGACCAAGTAGGTATCTCGGTCGACAAATTGTCGACCGAGATGGTCTCTGACAGCAACTGCAGAAAAAGCAAACTAGCCGTTACTAATGCACCTAACTTATATCTAACGGCTAGTTAAGCACTTAGAAGCCCCTAGAAGTTGTCTAGAACGTCCTTAAGCATCCATAGGCCATTCCTATAAATAGGACAAGCCTTAGGACACTAAGATATACTCATATACTCAATTGTGCAATCTTTGAGCTTACACTACATTGGCAATCTGTTTAGAGCAATAGTGCAATTCCCACATTTGTTATACATTCCTATTGCTACCATTTCGTGTCCTATAGACTAGGATCTCCTACATACAATAATCACATTGTTATACACCTTGGTTAGGAGATCCAAACGCTTGATATAGGAAAATCAAGCCTTGTGCTTACAACGGTATTGTAATTTCTGTATTTCTTTCTTGTTCCTATTTATTCCTTGTACTCTCCTTGCTACTCCTAGGGTTGGAGGCTGCGGATTGGAGAGGGTGGACTTCTCAGAGGAGAAGGGGACTTCAAGCTACTTCAAGAAGGCCATCGCATGGGAAGGTACTTCAGAAGGCTGGTGCAACGGGTGTTGGTGCATCTACTTCAAGGGAAGGCTGCTTCGAGTTGGGCGATTACTTCTAGGTGAAGGCTGCTTGAAGGGTTTAGGGAAAAGAAATGTATTTTATGTAAAGTCCTTGCGAGGTAATAAAATAATTTCTTTTCAAATCCCGGTTGGGTAAGCAACCGGGTAGTGGACTGACTACCTTAGTATTTTCTAAGGCTAGGAACCACTCTAAACCCCTGTGTCTCCTTGTCCAATCTTTACTTTGGTTGTTTGAGTTTAAATTACTTTAAAATTACCATAAAACTCTATTCACCCCCCCTCTAGAGGTTTTCAATTGGTATCAGAGCAGGCTTCAAGGAGCCCTAACAAGGTCTTGAAGAGATGAAGGGAGGAGGTGACTACAACCACAAGAAAAGGAGCATGGACCAATGTTCGACAAGTTGCAACTGGTGCTTAGGAACAAAGCACTCTACATCTAGATGTCCATGGAGATCAAAGAAAGAAGATGCACATAAAGAATGTATCGTTGCTACAATAAGTGAGGAAGAAGAAGAAGAGGTAAGCTTACTTGATTTACCTAAAGAAGAATTAGTTGCTATTATTGAAGAAACACAAGTAAATATATTGAGTGCAAAAAGAAGCTAAAGAAATCAAATAGAGAAAATGAGGATTTAAATACTAAACTTCTTGCCCTTGAATCTGAAAATGAAGATCTAAAAAGGGCAAATGAAGGTTATGATCTTAAGTTAAATTCGGTAGAAGGAGATTGTAGTCTACTATCCTTAGAAAAGTCAAATTTGCAAACACAAGTGAATGATCTTCAGAAACAACCTATTTTATGCTCACATTTAGATTATGATAAGGTTGTCAATGAAAGAAACTCTTTAGTATCCGATTTAGATAAAGCAAAGTCGGATATAAAAAGGAGAATGGATGAAATTGTTAAGTTGCAACAAAAAGTTAGAAGTTTAAATAACAATGGCATCCTTGATCAAATCTTAGATAATCCCTATCATCAAATTGGGAGAAGAGGACTAGGTTATGAGCCTAAGGAGAAATCCTATCAAAAACCTAGTTGGAGAAGAGCACAAGCGAGTCAATCCATGAATGTACATAGGGGCAAATATACATTTGTACCAAAGAACAACCTAGACCAAAATCATAGAAAGAGATATGAGGTTGATTCTATATGTTGCCACTATTGTTTACGACTTGGACATTACTCCTTCTCCTGCCCATACAAGAAAAAGGATGTTGAGATGGTATGGGTTCCAAAACCCCCAAATTGATTCGATTAGACTAAGTTGAGGTATGACCAAAGCTTTTAATTTGCATATATTTATGTCTATCTCAACTTGCCATGTAGGGAAAATAACTTGAAACTTAATTAAAAGATTATCTTGATCTAAACTTTCAAATTTCATAATTGAATAATATAAATTCTACCTGAAAACTATTTTCAGAAACAATACAGAAACTTTCTCGGTCGAGAAACTGTTCGACCGAGAACACTTTCGGTCGAAAAATAGTCGACCGAGCAGATTACTGTTTTCAAAGTTCTGCTGTATCCATGTTTCTAGTATTGCTATCAATTTGTTATAAATGACTGTTCAAGATTAAATTGCAGGAAATATTTTGAATCAAATCTTATTGATATCTCTGCATCATAAATATAAAATCTTTAAACATATTGCAAAAATAATATATGAAGACTGATTTTTGAACAAACCTTACTCCTTGGTTAAGAAAGTTCATTAAGCATAGTTTGTCTTAAAACTGAAAACTCATGAAACATGAATGAGACTCTTTTGGACTATCATCAAATTGATTTAAAAAATGAATCATGTTAGTTCAAAATTAAGGAAATTACTGTTTCACATGAATTGTCCTAAGTATTTTTTGATCCATGTATGCATACCATGAATAGTCATTGCTTTTTATCATTGTGATTCAGTTCATATGAAGAAATCATTATGCACAAATGATAAAACTATAAGGCACAAATACATTTCACATATAAGTGCTCTACAGTAAAATTGCTGAATAATCTTTTGACAGGTCCATGTGCCATCTATTTGTTGCTAATGACTATTTTACATGCAAAACTAGTTGAGATTTGACCTAAACTGATTATTGATATCAAAATGTCTTATCTCAACACAATTGAGCTTTAAATTGCATTATCTCTTTTTGTTTGAAATCAATTAAAATTCTGATCACTTTTCAGAAATTCGGTCGGTCGAACATTTGTCGACCGAGTGCATCTCGGTCGAGAAGCTGTCGACCGAGAATATCACTGTTTTTTAGAATGTTATAGAACTGCTGAATTCTTATGAAATTAATCAAATTGTTGTCTAATTGTGATTAATGACTGTACAATAAAGCATAAGCTATGGAAACCATCTTATGAAAGATTATGCTTAGTTTAAAGAAAATTTCTACATGCTTTTATTGTTACATCATGGATATGCTTTAATCATTGAGCATGATATTGTGTTAACACAAATAGATAATAATAATTGCATGATTCTTGATGATAAGCAAGCAAAAGGACTTATTGATGATTTATACTTAGAAATGCCTGCAAAGAGTACAAATGTCTTCAATTGGTATCTTTAAAAGATTTGAAATACTCATTATGCTTTCATGCTTAGTATCACTTAAAAATGCATCAAATTGATATGAATATAAAACATGCTTTCTAGAAAAATCAAGTTCAAAGACTTCATTATGATGCTCATCTTTAAATTTTCATAATAGATATATCTTAATATGCTTCAAATTGATATTTATAGCTATCTGCAGAATTTATACTTCATATATGAATGTTTATCTTGAAAATCTGCAGAATCTGCCTCTTGGTTAAAACAAAATTTAGCCAAGGGGCGCTATGGTCGTAGTCAAGGGCGACCTAAAATAAGCTTTGACAAATATGCTTATTTGGACATCATTTTAGTAAAACTTAATCTTAGTATACTGTTTGATAAAGGTCAAAATCAAAATTTAAAATTATTTGTGACCCTAAAAGCCTCAAAATTGCTTAAATTGTAAGATTAAGGGGGAGCTTATAAAAACAAATTTGTTTATTTGATTAAGATGTTTACAAAAACATAATTTGGAGTTTGCTATGATCTTTGTATTCTTAAAAATAATTTGTATGAAAAAGAATTTCATAAAAATGATATATTTTGCTCTTATAGGAATTCTCTAGACAAATTAGGGCTTAACATCCCTTGTATTTGGTTAGAGATATCTTCATGTATTATGAGCTTAAGGGAATCTCATATCATTTTCAGGGCTTAACATCCCTTGTAAAATGGGTGAGAAATCAACATATACATGCCATGGACCTAACATGATCTCATATCAAGGCTTAACATCCTTTGCAAATGATTGAGAAATAAATTGTGGCTAAATTGGACAAAGATCCATGTTCTCAATATGATATCTATTTAAGGGGGAGCAAAATATAAAATTAAGGGGGAGAAGAAAAACAAAATATTCAAATTGGATATCTTTTTGAAATGACAAAGGGGGAGAAAGAATAAATATAAAATCAAAAATATAATATAAAAATGAGTTTCATCTTGATAGCCCGCACTCACTTGCAAAACAAGAAAGGCTTCAAAAGGTAATCTTCAGGTATGAAACTTACATGCTTTATATTTCCTATTTTATATTTAGGAAATGTTTGTCATCTTCAAAAAGGGGGAGATCGTTGGATAAATTGGACATTATGATAAATCCCCTTTGTTTCGATGATGACAAACATTTCATTCTTATTTATCTGACGTGCTACTTAAGTGTGCAGGATGACAAAACTATAAGGGAAATCCAACAAGAGCTTATTTATTTTTTCTCATGCAATGTAATGTTGTAAAACTTGTACAGTTATATAATGTACAAGTACTTAGAATCGCATGTAAATCAAGCATTGGATCTTCCCTAGCTAAACACCATAGTTAGACAAGTCATCCCTTCCAATAGGATCACATAATGCACACTCATGCACACACTTAGTATCTAAATTGATAGATTGAAACAGAGTCAATCTCGGTCGACCACACTCCTCGACCGAGACACTCTCGGTCGACAAACTTCTCGACCGAGATTGACCCAAAGTAGCCGTTAGACACAGCAGTTAACAGTTGCAAATAAACGTTAATCCAGAGAGCCTCTCGGTCGACAAAACTTCGACCGAGTAGGTATCTCGGTCGACAAATTGTCGACCGAGATGGTCTCTGACAGCAACTGCAGAAAAAGCAAACTAGCCGTTACTAATGCACCTAACTTATACCTAACGGCTAGTTAAGCACTTAGAAGCCCCTAGAAGTTGTCTAGAACGTCCTTAAGCATCCATAGGCCATTCCTATAAATAGGACAAGCCTTAGGACACTAAGATATACTCATATACTCAATTGTGCAATCTTTGAGCTTACACTACATTGGCAATCTGTTAGAGCAATAGTGCAATTCCCACATTTGTTATACATTCCTATTGCTTCCATTTCATGTCCTATAGACTAGGATCTCCTACATACAATAATCACATTGTTATACACCTTGGTTAGGAGATCCAAACGCTTGATATAGGAAAATCAAGCCTTGTGCTTACAACGGTATTGTAATTTCTGTATTTCTTTCTTGTTCCTATTTATTCCTTGTACTCTCCTTGCTACTCCTAGGGTTGGAGGCTGCGGATTGGAGAGGGTGGACTTCTCGGAGGAGAAGGGGACTTCAAGCTACTTCAAGAAGGCTATCGCACGGGAAGCTACTTCAGAAGGCTGGTGCAATGGGTGTTGGTGCATCTACTTCAAGGGAAGGCTGCTTCGAGTTGGGCGATTACTTCTAGGTGAAGGCTGCTTGAAGGGTTTAGGGAAAAGAAATGTATTTTATGTAAAGTCCTTGCGAGGTAATAAAATAATTTCTTTTCAAATCCCGGTTGGGTAAGCAACCGGGTAGTGGACTGACTACCTTAGTATTTGCTAAGGCTAGGAACCACTCTAAACCCTTGTGTCTCCTTGTCCAATCTTTACTTTGGTTGTTTGAGTTTAAATTACTTTAAAATTACCATAAAACTCTATTCACCCCCCCTCTAGAGGTTTTCAGTATCTTGTGTCTTCTTTTATATCCATAATGACGAAATCACATGGAACGTATGCGTCCTTACCTACCTTGACTGGGATATCTTTGAGGATTCCTAGCGGTCTTTTTATCGAATTGTCTGCAAGTTGAATGGTCATAGCGGTAGGAAGCAATTCTGCAAACCCTAATCTCTTGCACAGACTGAACGACATAATAGAAATACTTGCTTCAAGATCTGCCAATCCTTTCTTGCCTAATGAGTCACCAATGTGACATGAAATTCCAAAGGATTATGGGTCTTTCTGTTTCTTTGGCATCTTGCTCAGTATGATATCTGATGTGGTTGTAGCCAGTTTTATAGTTTTGTGCTCTTCCGTTATATACTTCTTAGTGAGAAGCGACTTAAGATACTTAGTCCAGGCTGGTATCTCAGCAAGAGCGTCTAAAAAGGGTATATCAACATGGAATTTCTTCATAGCCTCTTTGAACTTGATGAACCTCGTATCGAGCTTGGTGTACCTTAGACGGGATGGGAAGGGTATACGCTCTTTCTGGTGTTTCAGCTTCCTCATCAGTAGTTTTCTTAGAACTTACCTTGTCAGTCTTATTTTCCTGTGGTTGCGATTCTGATGTTGTCAAATTTTGGACCATCACAGGTTTGTCCTCTTCAGCAATAACTATAGGTATCTCCACTGGGGGATTTAAATAATATTTTCCTGATCTGGTGGTGACAACTTTTAACTGTTTAGGGTGTTTCGGGTTGTTCTTAGGTTGACCAACAAAGACTCGAGCCGGTGGCTTTATGCTAGCTGCAAGTTGAGCTAGTTGAGTTACAATAGCTTTCTGTTGAGCCTGCTGGTTAGCTATCATAGTTTGCTGAGTTTGTAACATCTTTTCAATAGTGGATAGCTTGTCATCAGGGATAGCTCATGTTTGTCCTTATTGTTGGTTCAGGTTCTGATACGGAGAGTTGTTCTGATAATTATTGTAGTTCCTGTTTTGAAAGTTTCCTTTGAAGTTTCCTTGGTTCCCAAAGTTCTGTTGTTGGTTAAACTGGAATCCGGATGGGCCCCTTGGTTGATTGTTGGGACCGAATTGATACGAGTTCATAGCTCCTAAAGGGTTTCCATATTGGAAGCCTGGGTGATTCCTATTTTGATTGGGATTGTAATAGTTCTGCCCAGGGATGGTGTTGATGGCATTTAGATTTTCCATCTGGCAATTATCCCCTTGCCCACATGCTTTGCTTAGAACAACATCATAGAGAACGTTGCATGATAGAGTGGAATGATCGGTACTTTTGCATGCTTCACAAAACAGAGAAGTGGAATTGACCTGTTCATGTTGCCTAGTGGGTGAATGTCCTCTTCCAATCGCAGCTAGGGATGATTCTATATGATCTTGTTTTGAAACAAGGACCTTCAAGGTTTCAGCGATAGACTTGTATTCTGAAATAGCTTCAGCCATAGCCACCTTCAAGACTCCTTTACCTATAGATCTGCCCCAATTGGCTTGATTTTCTGCTCCTAGTGTGACGACTCTCCATGCACTGTCATAGCTTTGCCGCATGAAGTTTCCTCCAGATGAGGAATCTAGAAACATCTTAACATCATCCTCCACACCCTTATAGAATATTTCTATGAGTTGGTCTTGGGGATTCCGTGGTGTGGGCATTTGCGTAGGAGCTCTTTGTACCTATCCCACACTTCGGCGAGGGTTTCTCCAGGTACTTGAGTGAAATTTGTTATTTGACCCCTGATTTCATATGTAAGAGATGGGGGGTAGAACTTTTCCAGAAATGTGTTTTGGATCTACTCCCAGGTGGTGATAGGTACTTCACTCTACAGTGAATTGTACCAACTAATGGCTCTATCAGCAAGAGAATACTTGAAAATACGGAGTCAAATGGCATCATCGGAGACTCCGTTTTGCTTTGTCATAACACATATGTCAATGAATCTCAGAAGATGTCCTTGGCTGTCCTCCGTTTGTTTGCCATAGAACGGGTTGTTTTGAAGCAATGTGATCCAATGTGCTCTAATTTCAAAGTTGGCAGCTTCAATGGGAGGAGGTTTTACAGGATGATACACATTTGCAGCTTTTGGGATTGAGAACTCTCTAAGATCTTTCTGTAGTTCTGATGCTTGTGCTGCTAAGATCTCTTGTTGAACTACAACTCTGGCTTCTTGCATGAGCCTCTCTCTCTGCACATTGATGGCTTGAGCCACTCTTCGGGCTACTTCTTCTTCTTGCGCCATCCTTGCTTGATTCTCTCTGAATTGACGATGGAAGGTTCTATCTATTTCAGGATCAAAGCTCACGGTAAGTCTGGGATTGTCCGAACGGTGCATGCACTATGTGTTGAGAAGCACCTGGAAATTGGAAAGATTTTGAAAATGAGATCCACGAGGTAGAGTCAAATTCAAGTAGATAAGCGATTGTTTCAAAAGAAAAAGAAAAATCCTAGATTAGTCTTAAAAGAACTAGATTAGACTGACTGATTCTGTTGTCCCCGACAACGACGCCATAATTTGACGTGGCTTTTTGAATGCACTAACAAATTCACCCGAGGTTGAAATCCCCGAGTTTTTACCAAAACCAAGTGAAATAATACCACCCGTAAGAGGACGAGTCTTATCGCAATATAGTTGAGGATCGAACCCAAAGGACAATGTTTTTAAGAATCTTTGTCAGCTGGATCTAGCTCAAGCAAAACTAATATTTAGAACAATAGGTTGATTTTGGTTTGTTTAAACTAATTGCAGGAAAGTAAAAGCGGAATAAAAGATAGGTTTAGGTCAGTGATGTGGAATTGCTGGGATGGTATCGGGTTTGACCACTGCTACACACACATACATACTCCTTTGCAAACAATCCAGGCAAGATATAACACTCCAAGTAGAGCTACTGCAGGACCCCCCATACGGGCGTCATGTCCGCGTAAGCATCACCATAGGCATCAAATGTCTCGTCACCATCTGGATCACATCTTATGGCTCTGAAGATACAACATCCAACTAAGGCTGTGAACCCCCCATACGGGCGTCAGGCGCACAGAAGCGCCACCGAAGGCTAGATGGCTCGTCCCCTCGCGGATCATACACTTATGACCTCAAGGAATCCCATCAGAAGTTCTCGTCAAGGAGTCAGCCGCGTCAACCGATAAACACATAAGTGATTATAGTACGAGTAAACATCGACGATTAACAAGAAGATACAAAATCCAACTAAGGTTGTGAAACCCCCATACGGGCATCAGGCGCACAGAAGCGTCACCGAAGGCTAGATGGCTTGTCCCCTCGCGGATCACACACTTACGATCTCAAGGAATCCTATCAGAAGTTCTCGTCAAGGAGTCTAACTTGCTAAACGACGTTCATACCCATGCATTGAAGTTCTCACAACATAGGGAGCACAAATATGAAAACAAGCACATAACCAACCTACGATCTTAACGATAAACGACAAAATGAAGAGCTATATACATTGCCATGGAGAGTTTAACAAAAGAACATGGTTGCATTGGCAGCGGGGCTAGTCCCTGCACCCCAGCAAAAAGGTACTAGTCGCTCATGATGTGAGATACAAGAAGGATGAGAGAGAAAGAGAGATCCGCCATGAGCTCGGTGCAGAGAGTGGTCGCATACCGGTGAAGAAGATGCGCTCCTTGCTCTGTCTTCCTTCTCTTCTCGGCCTCCTTGGGTGCAACACTAGCAGTAGATGGAGTGGAACTTGATCGGAGTTGTGCTCTGGAAGCCTTTCGGCGTCCGGATCCGATACCTCCAAATGAGGACCTTGGGGGTCTATTTATAGGCTCAGATCTGATCCCAAACAGTTTGGATAAGTTGCTAGAAATATCCTCTCCAAACGGTCTGGAGACCGTTTGGTGCCAAACGGTTTGGAGACTGTTTGGTGCCAAATGGTTTGGAGACCGTTTCATGCAAAATAATTTGGAGACCGTTTTGGCGTCAAACGGTTTGCTTGATCGATCTTGAGGTCGGTCTCGGTCTCGGTGTGAACGTGCAACTTCTATTCTTCAATCGGTCTTTGTGCTTGCGGCAAACGGTCTTGGAAACCGCATGGATCCAAACGGTCTTGAGACCGTATGAACCCAAACGGTCTTGAGACCGCATGGACCCAAACGGTTTTGAGACCGCATGGACCCAAACAGTCTTGAGACCGCATGGACCCAAACGGTCTTGAGACCGCATGGACCCAAACGGTCTTGAGACCACATGGACCCAAACGGTCTTGAGACCGAATGGACCCAAACAGTCTTGGGACCGCACCGTTTTCTTTGGCGCCCGATTTCGTCATTCGTTCTTCGAGTATTCCAGAAAACGGTCTTGGGATCGTATGGACCCAAACGGTCTTGAGAACGTATGGATTCAAACGGTCTTGGGACCGCATGAGTTCAAATGGTCTTGGGACCTCATGAGCTCAAACGGTCTTGGGACCACATGCGTGGAATTGCTTGATTTACCTGCATTAAATGAATGATATTTAGTTAAAACCTTGCTTATTGAATCAGCTAAGTAGTTTTGTACATTTAATTAGGATAAAAAGGTGTGAAATAGAGTTGAAATTGTTCCAAAAAGGTGATTGAATTCCATGATGAGTATGCACTCATCACCTGGCTTGCACGTCAGTGTGGACAAAGTGCGTAGTTAAGGCTAGTGGTGGTCTGTGGGGCCAATCGTTATTCTTGAAACTCTACTTGAGCCTTGGGAAGTGGCCCAGGCATTACATCTCATCTATCGTTGAAGTGGCCCAGAGCCAAAGGCCCTAAAGTGCATCTCTAGCAGTGCCGGTTAGAAATGGATGAAGAATTATAGGTACATTACATAGACCAATCCCTAATTGATTTGGGAATAGTTTGAATTTGATGCCATTAGATTTCTATGTTCAGTTGAGGTTAGATAAGATGAAACTAGCACATTGCACTCTGCACTTGGAAGATTGCTTTATCAAAGTGACTATAGGAAGAGTAACGTGATTTGGTGAAGATAGACAATGAAAGGGCATCAATGTCCTTAGCTGATTCCATTGTTCTTGATATGTATCCAGAGGATAGGATGATTCCATCATCTTGGGAAATCCATTCATATCTACATCTGATGTTGATATACATTTCAACATGGCAAAATGACATCTTAACGTACGTTAAGATAAAGATCAATATGTTCAAGACCCCCACCCAATAAGAACAGAATAAGGATGTTGAGCATGATCACTTGAAGAGTCCATTTGATTACTTGAAAGAGGGAGATCCAGATGGAATGCTGCATGATAACTTTTGTGGTCAATGGGACAAGGATTATCTATTGAATGCAAATGATCGATGTATCTATTGAAAGAGTGGACACACAAGGATTCCAATTGGTTGAGTGATCGGAGAAACTACAACAAGTCAAACTAAAGGCATGAAACATAGATGTAGTGGGAGGAAACCCATATAGGGTTGGGGAACTTTTTCAGTCAAACTTCCATTTTAGATACTTTTGGTTATTTTCACTCTTTTCAAAGAAAACACACACATACTTATTTTAAATAGTTTTTGTTTAGAATTATAGATGTGTAAGTGATACGAGTGATGAATGAAGAAAATAGCTATAATGTGGAAGAGTTTTGATGATAAATCACTTTTTTATCCAAGAATTGATGACTTGAGGAGTTTTATGTCAGAATGAGATGCTATAGTATCCACCAAAACTGTGAAACCATGGAAAGGTCATGATGGGACATTTAAAATCACAAAAAGATTCAGGAAATTCAACAAAACACAATGTGAACCAAAATGTGTGTGTTGAGCAGCACGACTATGTTGCAAACTAGACACCATGACTATGTGGTGCAGCACAGGTGAGGCATCAACAACCAAATGGCCATGCCAATGGGGTCCCAATCTACTTCAGACACCCAATTACAACATTTTCTAGTAACCCTCTTCATTCATTTTCCATTACCAAAATGTCTGTAAGGTGCATCCACTAATCATACACCATCTCCCATCCCCTTCCAATCTTAATTTACTTTACCTTAACCCCCAATCATCATCCATTCACATCTTGAAACCATTCCCCAATGTACACCTACCATTCTACCCCATTTCCACCACCAATTCTGCCATTTTTCTCTCCATTCCACCCAACCACCCAAAAATTTTGAAAAAAAACATTTATCTCACGTTTTACACCATAAATCCACCCAAAGTGAAGAGGAGTACTGAGCAAGTCATAGACAATACAAAGACTGTTACTTGTTATGACCTTCAGTCCATAAAAAGCTTATCTTTAGCCCATCCTACACCTCTTGCTCCTCATGCACCACTGTCTGCCCTAGATTCTCACAATGGAAAACCCCAATTAGCAGATATTGACTTGGACATCAGTGTTTACCACCATGGAGGACTCCACAACTTAACCACAATTCGGACTCCTACATATTATAACGTGACCCTGGACTTCTTTTGTGGAAACAATTCCACTTTATTTATCTTGGTCCTCAACTTCAGACCATCCATTGACCTCCTCAACTGCACCACAACCTCAAACCAAAGGCTGCTAATTCTTGATGGAATGGATGAACAGATGCAAGACACATAACATGAAGAAGAATAATATAGAAAAAATGAGGAAGTGCAAGAGGAACGATAATAGGAATCTCTAACAAAAAAATAACCAGCTAAAGAAGCCATGACATCTGATATTTCTGACATGTTGTGTGAATGCCACCTGGTACACATTCTAGGAGACAACAGAGACCTTGGGTTTCTTTGAATACTTTTAGGATGTCATGACCCTTGGTTTATTTTTTGGTTTTTAACAACATTCCAGGAGACCACATTGATCTTACACACTAGTTATTCACCACTCTAGAGAAGGTTAATATTTCACGGGAAGATGACATGCATGTTAGACTGAGGAATCACAATTACCTCCTTCTACGTCCATACTTAATAAAATTTTAGTATAGGGAAATATGACTACATATAGGCAAAGGAAACAAAACATTTTATCTTCCATATTCCCCTATAACAAAAGATTGTGTCAATAACAATGTAATGGGAAGGATGGTTTGTGCGGTCATACATGTTCCTGGAGAAAGTCCAACGACTATATCCTCATAACATTATGTACTTTTATTAAAGTTGTACCCAGAAAATGTCAGAAACAACTCCTATTTGATTAACACAGACAGTGGTTGCCCTTGTCCTCCTAAGTAGTTGGCAAAGCCTCCTCCTGAATAGTACTCCACATGGACCACTAGGAACTCCTTTCGTTCTAGAGAAACATAAAATAAGAAGCTATCCTTCTAGTTAGTGTATAGTAAACAACTTCCAATCCCTTATTTGCTCTCCCTTGTACCCGCTCCCTTTATTTGGGTAGGATTTGCTCGGGTTTTCTTGGTTACCATAAAAAATAAAACAAAAAATGTTTGAACAATTGATGTTGTATCTAAGAAGCCCCCAGTACCACTCCATATATAGGACAACTATGGTCAAAGTCCCAGTCTGAGCGAAAGTCAAAGAGGATGGGATTTCATGAATTTTCACTTCCTGTGAGCAGTGAAACTATTGGTTCATAGATGAACTGATTGGTTGGAATGTGAGTCTCAACCCTTGAACATGTTGTTTCATCATGTTTCCCAATCATAACTATATTGTCAATTCATATTCCATTAATAATCAACATGAGGTCAACACTAATCCTTGATGCAATCAAATTGATGAATTTAAATAGTCAGTTTACAAACTAAAATGGTCGGTTCAAGGTCTTGAGCCGATCAGTTCACTTCTTGAACCAGATGATTCTTGGTCCACATTTCCAATTTTGGTTGAATTGACCTGACATTCTGAAATGATCAATTCAACGCTTAAACTGATCAATTCCCAGTCCAATCAGTCAATATTCAACCAATGTTGTTTAAAATTGAATACTTAACTCTTTCATAATCAAGTTTAATTATATTCATGAATAAACACCTATTCTAAGTGCATCCTATGTGTGTGACCCTATAGGTTGCAGGTTACAATGGAAGTGAATGTCCATAACTTATTTATGACATCACTCTGTTTCAAGGGCATTCATTATGATACACTATCAAGGTCTCTCCAGAAGGACTTGTAACTCTTGGTGTAAAGTATTTCATCATCTATCATATCAAAGTATCTTAATACTTTTGGAAATATGGTTATGTACTTCTTTTCATGATCTTCTTGAACACTTCAAGATACCACATTCGTATTTCACTGAACACAAATTACCATATTCACTGAGATCGAAAGTAAATATAATGAGGTATGAATAACTACCTATAGCATTTATTCTAAAGGTCTACATACAACTATATATAAAAGACCTAATAGAATATTCACTCTTACACTACATGTAGTGAGATGTGCTTTTGTCATGTTGTCCTACAAATAAAATTTACATGTCTCTATTGGTTCAATAACCAATAGAGTTTAGACGAACATCATTATATATTCTAGAAATGCATTTCTTATCTATGTGCTCTAGATGACAATGCTATAGATAATTCTCGTTTGAGTTTATCAAATTTTGATCTTTCAGTATTTATGTCATTAATATTTATCTTTCGATCCATTTAACAAAGACCATATGATATATGGGGCATTTCCATGAAAGATTATATCTTTAAAATAGAATATTAAATTTATTTATTCATAATTATCCTTGTCCATATAAGACACAGAAAGTAAAATATTTCTATTATTGGAAGAAATGAAATAGAAGTTCTTTAACTCTATTACATGCTCTTTGGGCTAAAATAAATTATAATTTTGATTGTAATGGCAACAACTCTTGCTCCTTTTTGACACATAGTACAACCTTGTCCTTTTGTAAAGGCTGACTTCTTTTTCGATCTTGCACATTCATACTTATTTGAGATCTTCGTCCGATATCTTATACCAAAGATGAAGAAGTAACTAAATTTATCTTATAACATGTATACCTGAAGTGGAGATCTCTATCCCCTCTTTATTTTTCTTTATTTCCTCCATGAAGAGAGGCAATTACTCTTCTACTGTCTAGGATGGTGACAATGGTGAACATTGCCTCCCTTATTAACCCCTCCCTTAGCTTTGAGTGTTGAAGACTTGGGCTTGTGTCTAGGCTCAAATTCATCTTGTCTTCTCATTAGCCTGTAAATTTCCCGTTTGGTTTATTGATCATCATCATCAACTTGGTCTTGTCTTTCTTCATTTGTGCCTAATTTGTTCTCAACATTCCAAGTAACTCTATCAATGACTTGTCAAAGGCATTCATGTTGTAGTTCATGATAAACTGGCTATATGATTCTGGAATAGATTGTTGAATCACATAATTGGCCAACTCTTAACCCAAGGGAAATCCCAATTTAGCAAGGTTCTCCACATGCCCAATAGGCATGAGCATATTACGACCTACTATTCTCCTTTCGTGTTACATTTGAAAAACACCTTGAAGACATTATATCTCTCCTGTCTTGCCTGATCTTGGGACATGTTCTTAAGATGATTTTCCATCTCAATAACATCCATGTTCTCATGATGTCTCCGCACAAAAAGTTCATGGATCACAACATTAGGCATTTAACTTTACTCACATCTTCAATATGCTTCTTGTAAGCATCACAATCATCCTTAGGTGAAGCTGGAGAAATTTCATCTGTCTATGGTATTCCAAGGCATAGATATTACTCTTCTTTATGAGAACAATTCCACTCATACCTAGCTACATAGAGGGACAATGCATAGAGAAATCCCTACTTTATTTGGGAATGGTTTGAATTTGATGCCATATGGTGTCTATGTTCAGCTGGGGTTAGGGAAGATGAAACCAGGTCATTGCTCTCTACATTTGGAAGATCACTCTATCAAACTGACAAGAGGAAGATTAGATGTGATTTGGTGAAGATAGACAAGGAAAGGGCGACAATGTCCCTAGCTGATTCCATTGTTCTTCATATGGATCCAGAGGATAGGATGGTTCCCATCATCTTGGGAAAGCCGTTCATATCTAAAGGTGATGTCAAGATACATTTCAATGTGTCACAATGGCATTCTCTTTCACGTACATTAAAATAAAGATCAATATGTTCAAGACCCCCACCATGTAATAATGGAATAAGGACTTTGAGCATGATAACATGAAGAGTCCATTTGACTACCTGAAAGAGGGAGATCCAGATGGAATACGTCATAATAACTTTTGTGGTCAATGGAACAAGGATTATCTATTGAATGCAAATGATATACATATCTTATTGCAAGAGTGGACGCATAAGGATTCCAAATGGTTCAGTGATCGGAGAAACTACAAGAAGGCCAACTTAAGGCATGAAACATAGCACTAGTGGGAGGTAACCCACTTAGGGTTGGGCAATTTTTTATTAAAACATTCATTTTTGATACTTTTGGTTATTTTTACACTTTTCCAAGAAAACCTATACATACTTATTTATAATAGTTTTCTTTAGATTATAGATGTTCCAGTGAAAAGAGTGATGAATGAAGAAAAATAGCTATAATGTGGAAGATTTTTTATGAGAAATCACTTTTATCAAAGAATTGATGACTTGAGGAGTTTTGTGTTGGAATGAGATGTTATAGTATCCATTAAAACCATGATACCATGGAAAAGTAAGGATAGGACATTCAAAATCACACTGAGATTCAAGAAATTCAAGAAAACACAATGAGAACCAAAATGGATGTGTTGGGAAGCATAACCATGTTGGAAAACAGACACCACGGTTGTGTGGTGCAGTACAGGTGTGGCGTCAACAACCAAATGGCCATGTGAATGGTGTCCCAGTCTACTAAAGAAACCTGATTCCAACACTTTCTAGAAACCCTCTTTATTCATTTTCCATTACCAACATGGTTGTAAGGCACATCCAACAATCATGCACCACCTACCAACCCATTCCAATCTTTATTTACTCTACCTTCACCTACAATCATCATCCATTCACATCTTGAAACCTTTCCCCTACCTACACCTACCATTCTACCCCATTTCCACTACCAAATCTTCCATTTTCTCTTCAATCCACCCCAACCATGCAAAAATTAAAAAAGAAATTAGTACCAAGCAAGTCATGGAGAAGACAAAGAATGTTATATACTATGACATTCACTCCATCAAAATCTTATTTTTAACCCATTCTACACCTCTTTCAACTCCAAGACCACCGTATGCCTCAGGTTCTCACGGAGGAAAACTAGAATTTGTTGATTCTAACTTGGACACATCAGTATGCTCCATCATAGAGGACTCCATTAATCAGGCATGGTTTGGACTCCTAAGTGTGATAGCCTGACCCTTGACTTCTTTGAGGGCAACAATGCCACTTTATTCATCCGGACCCTCAATTTCAACCTATCCTTCAACCTCCTCAACCAAACCACAACCTCAAACTCAAAGGCTACTAATTCTTGATGGAGAGGAAGAATATATGCAAGACACAAAAACTGAAGACGTATAGTCTACACAAAATGAGGAAGTGCAAAAGGAATGATAAGAGTAAATCTCTTACCAAAAAATTGCCGGTCAAAGAAGCCATGACATCTGATATTTCTAACACATAGTGTGAATGTCACCCAGAACACATGACAGGAGACAACAGAGACCTTAGGTTTTTTGGAATAATTTCATTGTTTCATGACCCTTGGTTTATTTGATTGTTGAAAACATTCTAGGAGACCTAATTGATCTTACACACCAGTTATTAACCACTCTAGAGAAGGTTCCTATTTAGGGGGAAGATGACATCCATGTTAGATTGGGGAATGACAGTGTCCTCCTTACTACCTCCATACTTAACAAGATTTTAGTGTAGGGAAATGCAGCTACATATAGTCAGTGGAAACAAAACATTCTATCTTCCATATTCCCATATAACAAAAGATCGTGTCAATAACAATTTAATGGGAAGGATAGTTTGTGAGGTCATACTTGGTCCTGGATCAAGTCCAATGACTATATCCTCACAATACTATCTACCTTTCTTCAAGTCACACCCAAACAATGCCAGTAGAAGCTCCTAATCGATCTCCATGGAAAGTGGTTGACCTTGACCTCTTAAGTGGTAGGCAAAGCCTCCTTTCCTCTATAGTAATCCACATGGACCACCAGGAAGTCCTTTCTTTCTAGAGGAACATACAAAATGGAGTTATCCTTCTAGTCAGTGTACTAAAATCAACTTCCCATCCCATAATTGTTCTCCCTTGATACCCCCCACTCTTATTGGGTAGGACTTGCTTGGGTTCCCTTGGTTACCGCAACAAAAGAAGACAACAATTGTATGAGCAATTGATGTTGTTTCTGAGAACCCCCAGTACCCCTCTATATATAAGAGGATTACGGTCAGGGCCCCAGTATGAGCGAGAGTCGAGGGGGATGGGGTTGGAGGAATTTTAGCATCCTGCAAGTGGATAAATTATTGGTTCATAGGTGAATTGATCATTTGGCATGTGGGACAATTTTTCAACCCTTGAATGAGTCATTTCATCATGTTTCACAATCATAATTGTATTGGCAATTCATATTCAATTAATGCTCAACATGAGGTCAGTACTAATCATTGATGCAATCAAATTGGTAAATCCAAACAACCAGTTTACACCCTAAACCATTCGATTCATGGTCCTGAGCTGATTGGTTCACTTCTTGAACCAAACGATTCATGGTCTACATTACCAATGGTCGTTCAATTGACATGACATTCTCAAACGATCATGACAATCATCATATGATTGGCTATCTAGACATACATACCATTCGACACCCATTTACACTTAGATACAATCACCCATGACTCACATTATTAGTGATCCCATACATGTCCATCATGTTTCCACTATGCATATGTTAATCCAGTGGGTTAGAAACATTTTCCTTTAAGTTAGTATATTTCACATTTCACATATCTTCAATGTACGATCTCTCATATGAGATGGAAATGTCATATTATGCTATCTGATATTCTTTGCCTAACCAATAGCTCCATTGTTGTCATATTATTTCTATTGTGTCATCAATGGCTGGAACATCCAATAAGTTCATCAATATGAACTTCTAGATCCATACAACATCTTTGTCGTGTTCATAACACTAGGGTACTAGACTTTAATTGCATATTAATGGTCTATAGTTTAGACATCTTCCAATTTACATATGGTCAAACAAAATTTTAGATTGCAATCATTAATTTTCTTTGTCCTTTTGGAAGCTTAAATTGGTGTAACCCTTTACATCCAACTATTTCTAATTATCATAATCTAAGCAACTAATCTTCTTAGTTCTTCTCAAGAACTTAAGGATGTTCTATGTGGTATTCAAATGACCTTCATTGGAATCAAGCTAATATCATTTTGTCATGTCTAATACATATATGATAATGGGTTGAATACATTAGATTGCATACATGATAGATCCAATTGTAGATGCATATGGCACACTCATGTCTTCCCAATATTCACAAGAATTGCAACACATTGTTCATTGGAGACTAATCCCATGAATTATGGACATATTTTTCTCTCATTGATTCATGTATGCTTAAATCTTTAAACATATTGCCAATATATGTTCTCTTATTTAGGTTAACAATCTTTCTAGAATGAATGCTTCACCTAATCCCTTTATGTAAAAGGTACTTTCCATGCCAGGTTTGCAATACTTATTGCATTAGAATATTATTCCCCAATAATATTTGCAACATATTTAGCAGAACATCCTGACCAAATCAAGGATTTGGGTCTTCTTGCTATGTATATATATTGATATATGAATAGAACTGGTCAATGTCTTTCATTCCACCATTTATTTATAGGATTGCACTTAGTCCCCCCCATGTATCCACCCTACTCTAAATTCTCCCACTAGATCATTTGTAATCACTGGTCTGATTTTCATTTTGACTCAAGTCAAACCCTTTGACTATCTTGTCAAATCAAAATTCAAGCTCTGTGGTGCTTGCTTTAATCATTTCATTTGACCTTTGTGGCTTATATACTATATTTGCATTAATGGAATTATAAAACCTTCAACCTATGTCACGTACACATCCTATTCTTTACTCCTATTAATGAATGTGGTTTTAACATACATATGCCAAATCCCATAGTCTTAATAAATTAGAAAGGCAAGCATGATCCTAATAGATTTAACCATGGCAAATGATAAAGTGATTCCATCATGTCCAACACCTTGAACTTGTTTGAAAACCTTTTACAATCAGTCCTCTCTTATAGGTCATACATGTCATTCTTGTTCTTGAAAACCCATTTGCACCATGTGGGTTTTATCCATTTAGGTGGTAGTACCAAGGTCATACCTTGTTAGTGTACATGAACTCCATTTTTAATACAATGGCCCCAAGCTATTTCTCATATTTTGGTCCCTCAATAATTTTTAGTTGATTGTTGGCTCATCATCTTATGACCAACTCACCGCCTCTCTGAGTTATAAGATTCATAATGTTTTAATATCAAGGTGTGTTATACTAGATTTATGAGGTTGTGTGTTACATTAGTAACTTGATATTTCCACAACGATTGGTGATTCTCATTGTTCTTAATGTATCTCTTTAGGTTCAAATATTTTCTTGTTGATCTCAAATTTTTCAAGTTCAACTTTTGTCCCCCTGATTCCTTTGGTATTGAATTCCTGATTGGAATTCAACTATCTTGGTAACAAACACTTTTACTATCGGATTGGGGTAAAAGATAGCATTCAATTGACATTTATATGATTTATAGATAAATCCTTCAAGAAACTAATTTTTGGTGTAACGATTAATCCTAATCATGATTAAGACATCTCAGGAGACCTCACTAGACATATATTATGTGGTTTCTTTTAAATCATTTTATAGAGTATGTTGTTTTAGTGTAAAGCATTTTTGTAACATACTGAAATCTCCTTTGTACCTCTTTGTACTCTTTTCTATAAGTTTTAATCTCCATTTTCGTTCCTTTTGTCCTTGGTCTTGATTTATAAGAAATTTAGATAGATATTGGTTAAGTATTTCCCATATATTTCCATTTCAAGGTTTCATGTACAAATGACTCGGTTAGTTTTAGATAAGGGGTTTATTATGCAATTTCACTTAAGAAAAAATAAGGAGATAAAATAATTCGTCCTAGAATCTTCTAGTGTTTCCTAGAATGTAAGAAATAAGGAGGAAATCCGAATTTTATAAAAGAAAGAAGATAAATATAATTAGTAAAAGAAATGTGAGAAAATATGAGTAAAGAAGATAATTACAAATATTTTGTAGCAAACAAGATAATTTGAAATCATCATGGTAATTTAATAGAGTAATTCGTTTCCTTGAGTAAAGAGTAATTTAAGGGTCAAGAATTAGTTAAAATAAAAATATAAATAATATTAGCAAAGGAAAATAGGAAATAAGCTAATAAGAAGAAATAAAATATTTAATGATTTCAAATCAGGGAAATAACTTCAAATTCGTATTCTAAGCATAAAAATAAGCCTCTGTGCAAATTTGCAACTAATTTGGATGATATATAAATAAATAGGAAAATAGGAGAGAGAGAAAGAGTGTAGAAAGTTCTAATTAATTTAATAAATAAAAAGATAATGTCATCTTGAGAAGATAATTGCAAAATCGTGTTTCAAATCATTAAGAAGACTTAAGGGTGAAGTTACATTAATTTTACATAATGTTATCACACCTTTTGAGGAGGAGAGAGAAAATGACATATTAATTAATTCACCTATTAAACTTTCTCAAAATGAAAAACTAACTCCATATTCAGATTCTACGCGTCGAAATAAGTCAGAATATAAATTTTCATAATTTTTGGGCAACGTTTGAGCCTCCAAAATAAGAAAGAGAAAAGCATTTAAAATATAATGGTTTTAATCGACTTTTGCTCAGGGATATTTCCCTTGCCTAATGCGCGATCGAACAGCCCAGGTTGCTCGATGGACCCGCGTCCATTGATCCAACGGTGCGCGGTCATCTCCTACCTTGAGTCGGATTAGGCAACAGGCTTGGATTTTTCATTTTTTTAAAATCGCAATATCTCGAGATTTACTCAACGTTTTCCATTGATTTTTGTTGCATTAGTTTCCTTGCGAGATTTCGCACCGGATTATCCCAACTTTTGTGAGTTTTATTGCATATTTGTGAAACCCCCAAAGTGGCCGCCGACCTTCTATTTGGTTTTCTATCAAACCCTAACCCTGGCCAACCTTGCCTATATATAACCTAACCCCTGGCTTCGCCATCACCTTAGCTACTCCCCCATACCCTTAATTTCTGAATTGGTCGACGTTTGGACCTTCAACGAGCCGCCATTTGTTCTGCTCTTGCGGCGCTCCTCTCTCTCTGTTCCGGCCACCTCGGTTCAAATTGCAGGTATCATCCTCTTCGTCTTCTCGTTCTCGTTCTTTTGAATATCTAAACGCGAGATTTGGTTGGGTATTTTGGTTATGCCCAAAACCGGAGCCTAGCTCACGTTTTCGTCGGTCAGGCGAGCGGAGGTTGAAGACGACGGGCTATTTCCAGTTTTGCCCTCGTCTCCTTTCTTTTCTGTTTTCCTCGCGAGGGACCTCCTTGTCTTTTCCCTGTTCTGATCGCCCGCCTACCCTCACCGCACGGCCGGTAGCGAGCGGCTGCGAGGCACGGGTCGCCGCTGCCGAGCGCCCGCTACCGCGCGGTCTCTCTAGCCTTGCCTACGTGGCAGGCTGTGATTGGTCGAGGCTAAATAATTTTTATTAATTAATCTGTTGGTCAAAATTTAAAAATAAATAGTGTTTTGAAATCAGGAAAACGAGATCTATCCAATAAAAATATTTTTGAAATTTGATTTTGAGTTTCGCGAAAAAGTGTTTTTAATATCAAATTAATTAACTTAAAAATCCCTAAAATTAATCCTAAAAATCTATATTTCCAAAATATACAATATTATATGTTATTTTGATCAGGAGAACCTAACTAAGTCGATTATGATGTTTTTAAGGTCTGAATCGAAGGTTTGTACAAAAAGTTAGTAAATTAGGGTTTCTAATCTTTTAAGTGAATACATGCAATACTAATAAATGAATATAATGATGTATTAGGAAAGTTTGAGTCTTTAGTTCGTGAGAAGATCTGAAAAGGGATATTAGGACATCTGTGGCAAAGGTATGTGCTTAGTATGTGTATGTGTTTAGTATAGTAGTCATGTTGTTCATCTACCTATCAGTTGGGAATTCTTAAACCAATACCTAGATTTTCTTATATGAGGTTCAATTGATCCAAACCATTGATTATCCTTGAATCCTAAATTATCTTATTTGACTCAAATATCAGATTATAGTTTTGTCTTGTTTGGGTATTTATGCCCCATTGCCATGTTGATTATATTTTGCTTATTCTTGCCATAAATCTCTTAGCATGAAATTAAATGTTCTATTTAAATTTTAAGTAGTGGTACTTATGTACAACCACCCACAGAGGGCATGTATATAATCGCCCTAGGGGAATGTTTATTATTCTCCCCATTAGAAATTTGTAGGTGATTTGGAAATGTTTATAATTCTTCCCTCACCTAAGGTTAGAGGTTCGGTAGGTGCCTCAACCCTACTTAGTTAGATAGACACATTAATAAGCATGCTAAAATCTTTATTTCTCTTTGTTATTGGCAAGTTCTTTTATGAAAACCTCATACTCCTTGATATCCTCTTACTCCAAATACTTGTCTAGTTTACTTGTTAATCTTTTCTTATATTGAATAGAATAGTCATGTGACACATACTTTTTCTTTGTTTTCCCCTCTTGCTGGGTGCCTTCCCAACCACCCAGGTGTTGAAGCTTTTCAAGAAGAAAGAAGAAACTAAGGAAGATTCCTTGCTGTGTTTGTTTGCTTGAGAAGAAGGATGGCTAGGTTGCTATAGCTAGATCCTCTGTTCTTTCTTATCTTCTCTTTTAGAATGCAATAATGTAATTGACATCAAAGCCATTAGAAGGCTTGATATTTATTTCTTTCCGCTGCTATTGACATTTAATTATGTATCTGGAATCATGCATATTTAATTGGAATATTATGCAATCATCCTCAAAAGTATCAATTTTCTTATTAAAATTTGTGGATGTTGTATTTCCTTTAAATTTTAGTAAGGAGGTGATCTCGCCTCTTTACAGCATGGTATCAGATCCTTTAGGCAACTATTAGGGCATGCAGTTGAGGCAATGGTGTCTAGAAAGGATCAGGGCATGGGGGCTGGCAAGATTTTCCTCCGACCCACTAGCTTGGCATACGGGGACTCCTGTGCCCATATGATCCGGCCTGGCCTGCGCCAATACGAACTGCCCGAAATAGTATGCTTTTAGGAAATAGCATTCTAGTTATCCTTTTCTTATCTCTATTTCTTTTCCCTCTCATCTATGCTCCTTTACTCCTGAAAATTTAATAAGTTAACCTTAATTTCAGGAGAGGTGACTTGTTTGACAACACAAATTAGGAGTCCAACATCGACAACCCCGACACTCCTGCGACACCTGCTGTGAATCAGTCAAGCTCCGATGTTCCTGTTTTCACACCTGAGCAAGAGCTGGCGATGCTGCGACAACTGTTGTCCTCCACCATGATGGGACAACTCAACACCATAGCTGTTGTTGCCACCAAGCCGAGGGAGTTCACCCTCACCGACTTCATCAAGATGCAGCCACCCTACTTCAAGGGTGAGAGTGAGCCTAACATGGTGGACAAAGCAGATGATTGGGTGTTGGCCCTGGATCGGACCTTCGAGGGTATGGCTTGCCCTCCTCACCAGAAGGTTCGGTTTGCAACTTATGTGCTGGATGGACCGGCACGAGTCTGGTGGAATGGAGTTGCTCGAACCCGAGACACTTCCTCCATGGAGTGGGCTCAGTTCTTGAAGCTGTTCAGAGAAAAGTACATCTGCCCTGCATTCCTGAGGAAGAAGGAGGCTGAGTTTTACAGTCTCAAGCAAGGAAGTTTGAGTGTGGCTGATTACGTTCAGAAATATCTTCTGTTGGAGCGTTACGCCACCGACCTTGGAGCTGATAGAAGAGCAACCCTGTTCTTGGAAGGCCTGAATTACCAAGTTGGATGAAGCCTAGTTCCACAACTGCCCCTCTCGTTTCAGCAAATGGTGGATAAAGCTCTCGCCATCGAATCATATCCGGGATTCCAATCTTCCAGCAGCTTCAACAACAACAAAAGGAAGAACCCGAACCAACATGAGAACCGTGGTCGAGATCGATGCAACAGGTGTAACCGCCACCATCCTCCTGGTAGATGCCCCGCCAACAACGCACCTGCTCGAGTTGGCAATCGTCCTCCCCCTACCTGCCATGAGTGTGGCCAAGTTGGGCACATCCGACCTAACTGCCCTCGGTTCCAGCAAGGGCAGAACCCTGCTCAGCAACCGCAACAGCCAAAGCAGAATCCTCCACCGCGGAATAACAACAACAACCAGATGCCGAGACGTCCGCCAGCTGAGAGGCGGAATGGCAGAGTATTTGCTCTTGATGCTGAGGAAGATGGTAATGGCAATGAAGTAATTGAAGGTACTCTACACCTCAATTTGCATCCTTTAAAAGCTCTGTTTGACTTTGGTTCCTCTAATACCTTCATATCTAGTCAGTTTGCCTCTATGCTTGAAATTGAGTGTGAGTTTATGGATCATGTGTTAGATGTAAAAACTCCTAGTGGGAAAATCTGCTCCTCGTATCTTCAAACTCCTACCCTGAACCTCTGTATATCTGGGATAATGTTTCCCACTGTTTTTGTGTTGCTCGATATGTCTATCTTTGACATCATCCTTGGCATGGATTGGTTGAAGAAGTTTAAAGCTGTCCTTTTCTGTGAGGAATCCAAGGTTAGTCTGTTCCATCCTGATGAAGGAAGAGTGTGTGTCAAGGGCAAGAAGAAAGGAGAACGACAGTTCATCATATCTGCTATCAAGGCTGAGAAGCTTGTCTCTCATGGGTGCAGAGCCTTCCTAGCTTCCATAGTTCTCGAAGCTACACCTCCTGCCCTGGACCATGTTGATGTGGTGAAGGACTTCCCAGATGTCTTTCCTGAGGAGTTGCCCGGGTTGCCACCAAATCGCGAGGTGGAATTCTCCATCGAGCTATTACTTGGAACTTCACCAATATCGTAACCCCCTTACCGTTTGGCACCTGCTGAGCTGGCAGTGTTGAAGAAGCAGCTTGAAGAGCTTCTTGACATGGGTTTCATTCGCCCCAGTGTTTCACCTTGGGGAG
This sequence comes from Alisma plantago-aquatica, assembly GCA_963693085.1. Lineage (NCBI taxonomy): Eukaryota > Viridiplantae > Streptophyta > Magnoliopsida > Alismatales > Alismataceae > Alisma > Alisma plantago-aquatica. Next base: position 724,600,448 of record OY856410.1, on the reverse strand, counting down.
CCCCTGTCCTATTTGTGAAGAAGAAAGATGGTTCGATGCAGATGTGTATGGACTACCGCATGCTCAACCAGGTGACAGTAAAGAACCGTTATCCGTTGCCACGCATCGATGAATTATTCGATCAGCTGAAGTCAGCCACAATGTTCTCCAAGATGGATCTGCGGAGTGGCTACTACCAGATGCGGGTGAAGGATGAAGACGTTTCGAAGACAACGTTCAGAACTCGTTATGGGCATTATGAATTCTTGATCATGCCTTTTGGTTTGACAAATGCCCCTGCTGCGTTTATGGACCTGATGAACCGAGTATTCCGCCCATACCTAGACAAGTTTGTGGTGGTGTTTATTGATGACGTTTTGGTTTATTCTGAGACGTTGGAACAACATCGCGAACACTTGCGGATTGTACTCAACACATTGAGAGAAAATCAATTATATGCAAAATTCTCGAAATGTGAATTCTGGATAAAGGAAGTGATGTTCCTTGGTCATGTGATTTCTGTCGACCATATTGCTGTTGATCCTGCAAAGGTGGAAGCTGTGACGAAATGGAGTTCTCCGAGAAACCCGTCTGAAATCCGTAGTTTCCTTGGACTAGCTGGTTACTACCGGAAGTTTATCAAAGGGTTTTCAGAGTTGGCTTTACCTTTGACCAAGCTAACTCGGAAGGAAGTCAAGTTCACATGGACCCCTGAATGTGAGGACAGTTTTCAGAAGTTGAAGATGAGTTTGACCTCTGCTCCAGTGCTTGCTTTGCCTGTTGAGGGTATACCTTATGTCATCTATATTGATGCATCCCGACAAGGCTTAGGGTGTGTTCTTATGCAAGACGGAAAGGTGATCGCCTATGCTTCTCAACAATTGAAACCTAATGAAGCTAATTGGCCTACGCATGATTTAGAGCTGGCTGCCATAGTTCATGCTTTGAAGATCTGGCGACACTACCTCTATGGAGAAAAGTTTGAAGTCTTTTCTGATCACAAGAGTCTGAGATATCTGTTGACTCAGAAGGATCTGAACTTGCGACAACGTAGGTGGATGGAATATCTTAAAGATTACAATTTCACCATCATTTATCATCCTGGAAAAGCAAATGTTGTAGCTGATGCTTTAATTCGCAAGAAGGATGCTGTTTGTACTGCTATGAGATGTTCCGTGTGGGAAAACCTCGAGCTTGTGGCCAGTTGGAAACCTCAACTTGTTGATTCAGTGGATGAAGATAAGTTATGTGTTCACATGGCTAGTTTGTCTGTTACTCCAACCTGGATCTCAGATGTTGTGACTGCACAGTTGGAGAGTTCCGAGCTTGAGAAGTTGAAAGCTTTATCTGAGAAACCGCAATCTGACTTCTTTGTTGGAGTGGATGGTGCTATCCGCTTCAGGCAAAGGTTGTGGATACCAGATGTTGGTGATCTGAGACAGAAGGTTTTGAGTGAAGCTCATGGTTCCAAGTACACTATTCACCCTGGCACAACTAAGATGTACAAGGACCTACAACGAAGTTTCTGGTGGAAGAATATGAAGAATGATATAGCTCTGTTTGTAGCAAGATGCTTGACATGTCAGCAAGTTAAGATTGAACATCAACGACCTGGTGGTCTTCTTCATCCTCTTGAGATTCCAGAATGGAAGTGGGAGAAGATCACAATGGACTTTGTTACTGGTTTCCCTAAATCCAAGAGAGGTTTTGATGCTGTTTGGGTAGTGATTGATCGGCTTACTAAATCTGCACATTTCTTGGCTTTCAAAACCACAAATAAAGTTGCTGAGATGGCTCAGTTGTATGTTGAATGGATAGTTCGTCTGCATGGCGTCCCTGCTGTGATAGTTTCTGATCGAGACCCGAAATTTACTTCTCGTTTGTGGGGTCAGATTCAGGAAGAGATGGGTACTGATCTGCGTTTCAGCACTGCTTACCATCCGCAAACTGATGGACAGTCCGAAAGAACAGTTTAGATTCTGGAAGATTTGCTTCGTGCTTGTGTGATGGATTGGGGTGGTGCTTGGGATCAGTATTTACCATTAGCAGAGTTGTCTTACAACAATAGCTACCAAGCTAGTATTGGTATGCCACCTTTCGAAGCTCTCTATGGTAGACCTTGTCGTTCACCTTTGCACTGGGATGATGTTTGAGAGCGTTCTCTGGTGAAGTCTGATGACATGCAGATGATGCTTGAGAAGGTACAGTTGATAAAGAAACAGATGAAGGCTGCTCAGGACAGGCAAAAGATGTATGCTGATAAGAGAAGGTCTGATGTAAGCTTCTTAGTGGGTGACTATGCTTTTCTGAAGATCAAGCCTATACGTTCTATTGCAAGGTCTAAAGTAAAAGGCAAGTTGAGTCCTCGCTATGTTGGACCATTTGAGATCTTAGATAGAGTAGGAGATTGTGCATATCATCTAGCTTTGCCTCCTGCTTATGATAAGATTCATAATGTGTTTCATGTTTCTGTGTTGAGAAAGTATGTTAAGGATCCGTCTCATGTGCTCTCCATTGAACCTGTGGAGATTAATGAGAACCTGACATATGAAGAGCTACCTGTGAAGATCCTTGACTCCCGAGTGAAGCAGCTGAAGAATAAGGAGATAGAGTTAGTGAAGGTTTTGTGGAGATACCATGGTTTAGAAGAAACCACATGGGAGTTGAGAGATGAGATGTTACGTACTCACCCTTCCCTCTTTGTATGAGATTTCGGGGACGAAATCCTTTTTAAGGGGTGGAGTGCTGTAACATACTGAAATCTCCTTTGTACCTCTTTGTACTCTTTTCTCTCCATTTTCGTTCCTTTTGTCCTTGGTCTTGATTTATAAGAAATTTAGATAGATATTGGTTAAGTATTTCCCATATATTTCCATTTCAAGGTTTCATGTACAAATGACTCGGTTAGTTTTAGATAAGGGGTTTATTATGCAATTTCACTTAAGAAATAATAAGGAGATAAAATAATTCGTCCTAGAATCTTCTAGTGTTTCCTAGAATGTAAGAAATAAGGAGGAAATCCGAATTTTATAAAAGAAAGAAGATAAATATAATTAGTAAAAGAAATGTGAGAAAATATGAGTAAAGAAGATAATTACAAAGATTTTGTAGCAAACAAGATAATTTGAAATCATCATGGTAATTTAATAGAGTAATTCGTTTCCTTGAGTAAAGAGTAATTTAAGGGTCAAGAATTAGTTAAAATAAAAATATAAATAATATTAGCAAAGGAAAATAGGAAATAAGCTAATAAGAAGAAATAAAATATTTAATGATTTCAAATCAGGGAAATAACTTCAAATTCGTATTCTAAGCATAAAAATAAGCCTCTGTGCAAATTTGCAACTAATTTGGATGATATATAAATAAATAGGAAAATAGGAGAGAGAGAAAGAGTGTAGAAAGTTCTAATTAATTTAATAAATAAAAAGATAATGTCATCTTGAGAAGATAATTGCAAAATCGTGTTTCAAATCATTAAGAAGACTTAAGGGTGAAGTTACATTAATTTTAGATAATGTTATCACACCTTTTGAGGAGGAGAGAGAAAATGACATATTAATTAATTCACCTATTAAACTTTCTCAAAATGAAAAACTAACTCCATATTCGGATTCTACGCGTCGAAATAAGTCAGAATATAAATTTTCATAATTTTTGGGCAACGTTTGAGCCTCCAAAATAAGAAAGAGAAAAGCATTTAAAATATAATGGTTTTAATCGACTTTTGCTCAGGGATATTTCCCTCGCCTAATGCGCGATCGAACGGCCCAGGTTGCTCGATGGACCCGCGTCCATTGATCCAACGGTGCGCGGTCATCTCCTACCTTGAGTCGGATTAGGCAACAGGCTTAGATTTTTCGTTTTCTTAAAATCGCAATATCTCGAGATTTACTCAACGTTTTCCATTGATTTTTGTTGCATTAGTTTCCTTGCGAGATTTCGCACCGGATTATCCCAACTTTTGCGAGTTTTATTGCGTATTTGTGAAACCCCCAAAGTGGTCGCCGACCTTCTATTTGGTTTTCTATCAAACCCTAACCCTGGCCAACCTTGCCTATATATAACCTAACCCCTGGCTTCGCCATCACCTTAGCTACTCCCCCATACCCTTAATTTCTGAATTGGTCGACGTTTGGACCTTCAACGAGCCGCCGTTTGTTCTGCTCTTGCGGCGCTCCTCTCTCTCTGTTCCGGCCACCTCGGTTCAAATTGCAGGTATCATCCTCTTCGTCTTCTCGTTCTCGTTCTTTTGAATATCTAAATGCGAGATTTGGTTGGGTATTTTGGTTTTGCCTGATACCAGAGCCTAGCTCACGTTTTCGTCGGTCGGGCGAGCGGAGGTTGAAGACGACGGGCTATTTCCAGTTTTGCCCTCGTCTCCTTTCTTTTCTGTTTTCCTCGCGAGGGACCTCCTTGTCTTTTCCCTGTTCTGATCGTCCGCCTACCCTCACCGCACGGCCGGTAGCGAGTGGCTGCGAGGCGTGGGTCACCGCTGCCGAGCGCCCGCTACCGCGCGGTCTCTCCAGCCTTGCCTACGTGGCAGGCTGTGATTGGTCGAGGCTAAATAATTTTTATTAATTAATCTGTTGGTCAAAATTTAAAAATAAATAGTGTTTTGAAATTAGGAAAACGAGATCTATCCAATAAAAATATTTTTGAAATTTGATTTTGAGTTTTGCGAAAAAGTGTTTTTAATATCAAATTAATTAACTTAAAAATCCCTAAAATTAATCCTAAAAATCTATATTTCCAAAATATACAATATTATATGTTATTTTGATCAGGAGAACCTAACTAAGTCGATTATGATGTTTTTAAGGTCTGAATCGAAGGTTTGTAAAAAAAGTTAGTAAATTAGGGTTTCTAATCTTTTAAGTGAATACATGCAATACTAATAAATGAATATAATGATGTATTAGGAAAGTTTGAGTCTTTAGTTCGTGAGAAGATCTGAAAAGGGATATTAGGACATCTGTGGCAAAGGTATGTGCTTAGTATGTGTATGTGTTTAGTATAGTAGTCATGTTGTTCATCTACCTATCAGTTGGGAATTCTTAAACCAATACCTAGATTTTCTTATATGAGGTTCAATTGATCCAAACCATTGATTATCCTTGAATCCTAAATTATCTTATTTGACTCAAATATCAGATTATAGTTTTGTCTTGTTTGGGTATTTATGCCCCATTGCCATGTTGATTATATTTTGCTTATTCTTGCCATAAATCTCTTAGCATGAAATTAAATGTTCTATTTAAATTTTAAGTAGTGGTACTTATGTACAACCACCCACAGAGGGCATGTATATAATCGCCCTAGGGGAATGTTTATTATTCTCCCCATTAGAAATTTGTAGGTGATTTGGAAATGTTTATAATTCTTCCCTCACCTAAGGTTAGAGGTTCGGTAGGTGCCTCAACCCTACTTAGTTAGATAGACACATTAATAAGCATGCTAAAATCTTTATTTCTCTTTGTTATTGGCAAGTTCTTTTATGAAAACCTCATACTCCTTGATATCCTCTTACTCCAAATACTTGTCTAGTTTACTTGTTAATCTTTTCTTGTCTTGAATAGAATAGTCATGTGACACATACTTTTTCTTTGTTTTCCCCTCTTGCTGGGTGCCTTCCCAACCACCCAGGTGTTGAAGCTTTTCAAGAAGAAGGAAGAAACTAAGGAAGATTCCTTGCTGTGTTTGTTTGCTTGAGAAGAAGGATGGCTAGGTTGCTATAGCTAGATCCTCTGTTCTTTCTTATCTTTTCTTTTAGAATGCAATAATGTAATTGACATCAAAGCCATTAGAAGGCTTGATATTTCTTTCTTTCCGCTGCTATTGACATTTAATTATGTATCTGGAATCATGCATATTTAATTGGAATATTATGCAATCATCCTCAAAAGTATCAATTTTCTTATTAAAATTTGTGGATGTTGTATTTCCTTTAAATTTTAGTAAGGAGGTGATCTCGCCTCTTTACAATTTTCCTAAAAGGAAATTAGAAGATTGTTTACATTAATTGATTATCACATCATGACCATCAGGGTGTGATTCCTTTCTAGATACATCGTTGTGTTTTAGGTAGCGTTCATCATGATGCACTATCACAATCTCTCCTAAAGGACCTCTAACTCTTGGTGTAAAGTATCTCATCATTGATCATATCAAAGTTTCTCATCATCGATCATATCAAAGTATCTTAATACTTTTGAAATGTGGTTATGTACTTCTTTTCATGATCTTCTTGAACACTACAAGATACCACGTTCTTGTTTCACTAAATACAAATCAACACATTCATTGATATCAAAAGTAAATATAATGAGGTATGAATAACTACCTCTAACATTTATTCTAAAGTTCAACATACAACTATATATACAAGACCTAATAGAATATTCACTCTTACACTACATGTAGTGAGATGTTCTTTTGTCATGTTACCTTACAAATAAAACTTGCATGTCTTTATTGGTTCAATACCAATAGAGTCTAGATGAACATCATTATGTATTATGGAAATGCATATCTTATCTATGTGCTTTAGATGAAAATGCTATATATATTTATCATTGAGTTTATTAAATATTTGTCTTTAAGTACTTACATCATTAACATTTATCTTTGGATCCTGTTAACAAAGACCATATTATATTTGGGGAATTTCCATACGATATTATATCTTTAAAATAGAATATTAACTTTTCTTTATTAATAATCATCCTTTTCCATACAAGATGCAGAAAGTAAAATATTTCTATTATTGGCATAAATAATATAGCAATTCTTTAACTATATTACATGCCCTTTGGGATAAGACAAATTATAAAATTATACTATAATGTAAACAACTCTCGATTCTTTTTGATGCATAGTTCAACCCTGCCCTTTCATAAAGGCTTACTTCTTTTTAGATCATGCACATTCATACATATGTGACATCTACATCCGATGTCATATACCTAAGATGAATAAGTAACTAAATTTATCTTATAACATATATACTTGAAGTGCAGATCTCTATCCCCCTTCTTCTTCTTTAGTTCCTCCAAGTAGAGAGGGCAATTACTCTTCTAGTGTCTACGATGGTGACACTGGTGAAAATTGTCTTCCTTATTCACCCCTCCCTTAGTGTTGAGTGTTGAAGACTTGGGCTTCTGGCTAGCTTTAAATTCTTCATAGCTTTTCCTTTGTCTTTAGACTTCCCATTTGGTTTGTGGATCATCATAATAGACTTGGGATTGTCTTTATTCATTTGTGCCTCATAGGTTCTCAACATGGCAAGTAACCCTATCAACGTCTTGTCAAAGGAATTCATGTTGTAGTTCATGATAAACTGACTATACATTCTGGTAGAGATTGAAGAACCACATCATTATCCAAATCTTGACCCAAGACAAAACCAAATTTAACAAGGTTCTCCACATACCCAATAGGCATGAGCACATGAGGACCTATTTTTCTCCTTTTTCCATGTTACATTTGAAAAATGACATGGAGGCATCATATCTCTCCTATCTTGCCTGATCTTGTAACATGTTCTTAAGATGTGTTACCATCTCAATGACATCCATGTTCTCATGCTGTATCTACAACTCAAAGTTCATGGAGCACAACATTAGGTATTTGACATTAATGACATCTTCAATATGCTTCTTGTGAGCATCAATATCATCTTTAGGTGTAGGGGGAGCAGTTTCATCTGTCTACGGTGACATAGAGCTTGCTCTCCTATGTGCAAATAATTTTGAGTGTCTCAAAAAGTCATGGAAGTTATCCCTAGTTAACTTGTCCTTTTCAAGGAGTGATCATACAGAAAATGTGTTGTTTGTTATCCTTTGGTTCTAGAAGAGAAATTTTTCAATAGTCAAAACAATTTTTATTTATTTGCATTAAATTTTGACAATATTTTAAGTAGGGCTTTAATTAATTATCTCTCTCAATATTATATTCAAATTGATAAGCCTAACTTATCAATTTGTAAAATTGTATCATATAATGATCTAATGAGACAAGATCCAAAACAATTGAGTTATTACCCCGACAATGGAAGCGCCCATAATTTATCATTAAGATAGGAAACATTTTCCAATTGCATCTTATGTAATTCTTTGATATATGGTAAGCTCAACTCTTTATCATAGTCATCTTCATGATTCTAAGTGTTTAATCTCATTAAGATCACTTAGTTAAGTCTGGTAAAAAATCTTACATGATAATAATGCACCTTTCTTGGCAAGACCACATTACCACCATCACACTTCCACTAGATAGACAACACACCATTCTTGGCTTGCCCACTCTTAGTTGATCATACTTTTCATGTGTGTTACTAATAGAAAGGATCTCAGACTTAATATGTTTTATTGAGGTATTTTGTATTTATAATTATACATATACATATCCAATCATCACATACAATAGTACATACCATATACATACTATATCCCACAAATGAAAATGTGCAATTAAGTCATAAGTGATAGTTATGGCCATACTATTGGAATTTCTAGGAGCAACATGTAATTACTACCACCTAAGGTCTACATTATATGCATGAACTTGTTGTTGGTGAAGATATATGCTTGAAACAATATAGCTTGATCGGTTCAACACTTGAACCGATAGGTTCACCTCCTGGTCAGTCAGTTAGTTGTCAGAATGATCATCTGATCTCTGGTACTTGTGACGTCTGGACACCTCCAAATGATCGATTGGGCCATCAGCGGATCAATTAAGCTCCTCTAGTCTTCTCTCTTCCTCAATCCTTAGTTGATCAGCTCATCTTCTAAAATGGGTGACTTGTCTGGTGTTCAACCTCTTCTTCATCGTAATAGAAATAAAACTAATGTAACCCTATTTAACATATTACATGCTGATAGGAAACCTTGAGTTACATTCAAGGGAGCATAGGAAGGAGAGAATAATACTTTTACATTTGGAAGATAAGATAGAGTTTGAGAATGAAAATAGATATATTAATGCAAATAAGGAACCACAACCAAGAAAGACAAATATCTAGGGTTATTGGGAATAACCATTCTACACATCAAACACAAAAAAATTAAGGGTGATGTGTAAATTGCATATATATCATATCATATACATATTAGTTTGGATTGTATGTGGTATGAGATGAGATATGCACATTAACCATTTTAAGTATTCACATCGTATGTAATAAATAAAAGATCAAAACCAAAATCTGAACATATTGGTTAAATCCCAAAATATAATAAATTGACATGGATCTAATACCACTTTAGGGAAATATGGCTAAAGATAGGCAACGGAAACAAAAATGTTTATTTTCCATATTGCCCTTTAATAGACAATCACATCAATAACTATATAATGGGAAGGATGGTTTGTGATGCTTACCTGGTCATGGAGAAAATCCAGTGACTATATACTCATAGTGGTATGTGCCTTTCTTCAAGTCACACCCAGACAACTTCAGCAACAGATCTTGGTTAATCACAATGGACAATGGTTGACCTTATCCTCCTAATAAGTAGGCAAGGCCTCGTCACCTATATAGTTGTCCACACAGACTACCGAGAAGTCCTGTCATTCTAGAAGAAAAGAGAAGAAGGACTTGTCCCTTCTAGTTGGTGTACTAGCACCAACTTGCACTCCCACAATTTTTCTCTCTTTCTCTCCTTACCTTTATCAGGTAGGACCCACTTGGGTGCTCTTGGTTACCACAACTAAAGAAGATAGTAATTGTCTGAGCGATTGTCGTTGGTCTGAGAAGCCCCAAATACCACTCTATCTAAAGGGGGGTTAGGGTCAGGGTTCCCAATCTAAGTGAGAGTGGAAGGGGAAAATATTTCGAGAACCTTTACAACCTTTAAGCGGCAAAATGGTTCGTTCATAGGTGAACCAATCAGTTGGCATGTGATATTATTATTTCAACATTTAAACTTGTCATTTCATCATGTTTCCCAATCACAATTGTATAGTTAATAAATTTTTAATTAATTCTCAACATGACGTCAACATTAATCCTTGATTCAATTGTGTTGATCAATACAAATGGTTAGTTCACCACCTGAACTGGTTGGTTCATGGTCCTGAGCCGATTGATTTATGGTCCTGAGCTGATCGATTCACTTCTTGAACTGGCCAGTCCATGTTCCATATTTCCAATGTTGGTTCATTTGACCTGACATTCTAAAATGACCATTTAAATACTTTAACCAGTCGGCTCACTGTCTAGTCAGTCATTAGTCAACCAGTGTTGTTTGAAATTGAATACCTTACTCTTTAAAATCAAGTTTAATTTTATTCATGAAAGAACTCCTATTACAAATGTATCTTATGTATGGGACCCTATAGGTTCCAGGTTATGTTGGGACTAACTGTCTATAACTTATTTATGACACCATAAGCAATGAGTGGTATCTAGCAACACATCATTTCTATACAACTAATCATGAATGTTGGAGACATTCAACCTACAATCTTTCAATTGTGTTATAATGAGTATATAATTTCTTTGTCACCAGTATCTAGATTAAACTTTGGAAATTAAATCTTTATCCTCTAAATGTTCAATGAATGTTCCTTTAACCAGAGCAGACTGTGTCAGATATATGTGACCTCAATATCATATATCGATTTACATGCTCATGCACATGCTTTTCTCAGTCAAAGTTATCAAGTGTCTAGGATATCAATCTCATGTAGAATGGAAAAATTCCTTCTACATCACTCACAGTCATCCCCATGAGATATAATGTATCCAAACACTAACTTTATGGTAACCCTTATTCAAAGTCATGGTGGATGATGCTAAAGTACATCAAACGATATGTGATGGGTGTAGTGATTTCAGATCTATGAACCACAATCACTAACATCTTTATGAGAGATGATTCTGACTATCAATTACTATGTCCATGTGTCACTGTTAAGGCGAGTATGTCTGATGCATTGTTCTCCAACAAGTATTTATGTATTTGGTTTGATATCACATATCATAACTGATGAGATTTTGTCATAAATCAACACACACTCTAGTCTTATGTGTTATTGTTGTCTATCATCCTTCCAAAATAACATTTGACTTAGGACATAACAAGAGTGTACATGCTTTGTATGATCTTTTTTTTTTACAGATTGGCAATTCATTCATCCTGTCGCCTGGGTTCAAACTCATGACCTCTCGGTCTTACATCATATGTATGATCTCATTGTCAGTTCATCAATCTGAAGAGATACTCATTGAGTATTGTCATTCTTTAGACATTCATATGTTTCATTATTATCTCATAACTGAATGAAATATAATAAAATGAAAGATTGCCTTTATTATTAATGAAATCATTTACAACATATGCCATGGCAATCACCATATGATTGACTCTCTGGGCATACATAACAACATTTTTCTCCTAGTGATGAAGTGAAAGCCATCCTAGATCAAGGGAGGATAGATAATAATAAAATTTATGTTATCCATCCATATTGAATATGTTCACCGAGCATAAGAACTTTGTAGTAGGGAAGTCAAAGACCAGACTGATCCATGACCCTTCTTGTGATATGTTCAAAAAGTTCTAGGAAACACCATTTTTTCTAGTATGAGAATCAAGATCATTAAACAAAGAAGGATCTTTTGGTATTGAGTTAGATGGCAAAGGGTAGGTATTTAAACTTGGGAGCACTACTTATGGATCATATGAAGACAATCCCATCCAAGAGATAGAACCCTTTTATTATGGGAGGGATTGTAACTTCCATTGTTCTTGCCCTAGAGCATGATGTATCTCGCAATACCAAGGGAGATGGGGGCAATCTTGTAGACCTTTCATACTTGATTCAATCCTTGATGATTTTAGTGGTTGACAAGAAGATCATATACTAGGTCAAGCCCCCATGATGGAATCACACATGAGTTGTGTAACCATGTTGAACCTCTCCCAGGTGAGTATGGAGCATATCCATATTTCTTGGATAGAATGAGGAGATGGAAGGAGGACCATCCCAAATACACATGGTAGTAGAACTCCATAGTCTTTCTTGAGGGAGAGTCACATGAGGTATAGTATAGGAGAGTGGTGGAAGAGAAAGATAGGAAAGGAAGGTGGCAAGAAGAAAAGCATGGATGACATAAACAACAACCTATAGTGAACAACCATGGCATGTTTATGATGCATGTGTATCTCGAGAGCATCTAGTGTACTCAGGAGGGCATCCTGAGAGAACAAGAGGGTTTTAGAGAACACACGATGCAATGTGTTTGGATCATCAGTAGACACACTATATGTGATGTCCCCGGATTTTGATTTCTCCAAACCCTATTAGGAATGAGATGTCAGAATCCGAAAACATCATCCAATCATATCAGAAAGCTATGCAGAAGCATAATACGCAAACATGAACATACAACCATAACATACTCAACATTCAACATGTATTATACAATATGAATTATTACAAAATGATTTACATTTACATATTGAATGAAAATATTACATAAGTCTATGAACATGTATGCTAATCAGGATCTTAACACAATAGGTAAACATGTACAACTGCTCACATCCCATCCTTTTATCCCATGCTATCTCTGAACCTAAAACATACGTGAAATAGAGAATCAACAAACAAGGTGTTGTGCACGTGGGTAGAAAGATACATACTAATATGCATGCATAATTGAAATAAACTTGAGAAAGAAAGAGTAAAAGAAAACATTGTTTAAAGCGATAATCAGGTAAACATATATTTTTAGATGCCTTTTGATGCGTTTGTACTACTAAGTGGTGTCGCACTTCATTTTTCCTCGCCCCTTGGGCTATGGGGACCGAGTGCCAACCTTATATTTAGAGGGGGGAGAGAGAGATGTCGCACTTCATTTTTCCCCGCCCCTTGAGCTACGGGGACCGAGTGCCGACCTTATATTTAGAGGAAGAGGGAGAGGATTGAGGGAGAGAGAGATATATATATATTCACTCAGTATCTACAAACCATCTATATTTTTTGTGTGTGTTCTTTAATGTTTTGCGGAGCATATACTACTAATACACATCCAAGAATTTATATGCAAACACAAGAATCCAAAGTACATCATATCCTTATGCATTCATGAAAACTAGTCTTATACTTAATAAAACCCACGTACCTGAGTTTAGAGATTTATAATCATCTCGGATCATCTAGAACTTTGTCCAAGACCTGATTAAATATAATTGAGCATCATTAATACGTGATCATCATTATTCTTAGCATATTTTGGTCCAACTTAGGGTTTAGCCAAATCTAGGTCCAAGTGATCCAAAACATATTTCTATTATTTTTTACTGATCAGTAGGTCATAATAAGGGTCTGATATGATTTTTATATTTTTTTCTGATTACTAGTCTATTTTCTAGAATTAATAGGAGGGTTAAAGAACCTAATTAGTCTTTAATTAGAAAAGGCCTAATAAATAGCTCCCATGGCCAATAAATATGTATAAAATACCCACAGACTCAGAAAAACATTACCCTTAATTGTAGACTCCTAGATCAGACCTTTGAACCATTATGAATGATGATATATATAATTTAGAGTATAGTGCTCCTTTTTGCAATTCGTTAAATGAAATAAATTATATCCAGTTGATATTAATTTTCCTAAAAATTCTTGTAGATCCCTAATGATGATTGAAACCCATATTTGGACTCCAAATGGAATAATATTCATAATAATAGGTCTTTTTCTAGCAAAGACTAGTTATATACCTTTTAACTCATTTTCATTCTAGAAAACAGTTCAACCATCAGAAAAATATGCAATTTGGACCTAAAATACCTAGATTATGATGAACATTTTTTAATGATGATTAATTGCTATTAATCAGGTGATGACCAGAGATGTATATGATCCAGAATATATATAGGAATCTCTGAACTCAGGTACGTGGGTTTTATTTAAGTATATGACTACGGTTTTCATGCTGGAAATCATGATATGTATGTATGCTCTCTTCTATTTGCAAATATTGGATGTTGTAGCACTATATAGTATTCGATGTTTTATCACTTGTAAACATAAATGATAAGTAGATGCTTTGTAGTTATTTAAGGTGTTCATTATCCCCCTTATGAGGGAATGGATTAATGTTGGCTAGTACACCTCCCTAGAGCACACGGTGTACAGGGAGTTTCCCTAGAGTACTTGGTACACAAGGATGGGCCCAATATTTATGTTTTGGTACTAGTCCACCTTGATAATGCAATTAATCTAGGAAAATGACTTAAATTGGCATATTTCGGTTTAGTAAAGAAGTGTTTTCTATGATTTTCTTTCCTTCTGCAAATCTTTTTAAAAATTATGAAAGCCATAAATATATGTATCTTTCAGCCCATGTACACAATACCTTGTGTGTTGATTTGTTGTTTCATGTATATTCTAGGTTTAGAGATAGCATGGGAGAAAAAGTACATGATGTGAGCAAGTTGTACAAGTTGTACCTATTGTCTAAGATCCTGTTAGCATACATGTTCATAGACTTATGTAAAATTTTCTATTCAATGTGTAAATGTAACTTGTAATAGTTCATGTTGTAATTAATCTTCATGTTGAATGTTGAGTATGTTGTGGTTGTATGTTCATGTATGCGTATTATGCTTCCGCATCGCTCTCTGAAACAATTGTCTAACGTGTTCGGATTTTGGCTTCTCATCTCCATGGGGTTTTGAGAAGTTGAAAATATAGGGACGTTACACTATCAGATCAACCACATGTCATGCTTTCAAAATTCCCAGGTAAAAAGGAGCCCCTATGGGGGGATTATTGGGGTGTGCTATCCAATTTTTAGGAGAGTACCCGCCTCCACATGTGCACTAGTGAGGCAATTACTATCGGTATTATCCACCACAGGGAGGTTCACCCCTACACTGGAGCCACCATAGTAGTAGTGATCACCTATCAAATCATCTGTAGGCTTAAGTATCATGTTGAGGACAACATGATTCAAAGTTTTGGTTGGTAGAGTGGTGCATTGAGTTGTTGTCTCCTTTCACAAGATATTTTCATATGTATTAATTGCA
Source organism: Alisma plantago-aquatica (assembly GCA_963693085.1). Classification (NCBI taxonomy): domain Eukaryota; kingdom Viridiplantae; phylum Streptophyta; class Magnoliopsida; order Alismatales; family Alismataceae; genus Alisma; species Alisma plantago-aquatica. Next base: position 724,585,422 of record OY856410.1, on the reverse strand, counting down.
TAATCACTCATTTTGAGATATATTTATGCATTGTTTACCTCTATAGCTTGTGAAACACGACTGCATCAACTATTGATTATTTCTAACGAACTATGTTAAACTATCACTTTTATTAGGAATTATGTTGGTTTTTCCTTGTTTCAGGGAATTCGAGTAGTTTCAGTACAACTCAGTGGCATCAACTTATAAGTTGGTGGTGCTGAAAGTTTTTAAATATCCAATAGGGAACTATAGAAATATAGGTTCCACCAACATCCTAGTTAGTGGTACCAACTTTTTCTCCCACAACAAGTCAAAACTCACTAAAAGCAACTCGGTGCAACCGACATCATTCTTGTTAGTACTAACACTTGTCAAGGGTTTGAGTCCACTGACTACTTCGTGTTATCAACTTCTTGTTGATGGTACCAACTTTGTGTGACCAATGCATATTAAAGATTAAGACAAATATGAGAACTATGACTTAATGAAGGCTAGAACCTCGCTTATGACCTAATGGGGGTTCAACTGGGAGAAATTATCATGAAGGAGACGACCACATTCCATATTCTTCAGGCAATTTAGGGAGATATATTCAAAGGAGAAATGTTGTGGATCAAATTTCTTACCAGAAGGAACATCAAGATTGGCTTCTCCAAGGATTATCATTGGTTTTTCTATTGTTTAGCTTATTTTCTAACGCTTGCTCTTTGTATTTGATGGTACAAATCATGTGGGGATACTCCCCGATTCCTTAGGACCTGGAAGTACTCAAGTTTTGTTTTGTATTTGACTAATGATTCAAGAATTCATATTTTCTCTAATCTTGGACGTAAATCTATGATTGCTTAAGGAATTGTCTATGCTTGATCACGAAAATCATTTTCTTAGATAATGAATTGCTTCATGATAGGGATTCGTGGTTGGAAAGGTTGAAGATTGACATCACTAATTTCATGCCTTGAGAGAGGGCTTACCGCTGTGAAAGAATAACCTAAATTCATCGATAATGCACCAACTTGATTCCTAAGTCGCTACAGGAGTGGGGTTGGTGTTAGTCTAGGTAGTGAATTATGTTGCTGGAGCGGGTGATACTTGCTAAAGGTCCTTAGTCTAGGGTTAAGGGTAAATATTTATTGATGAAATGGAGTTAAATTCAAAGCATACCATAGTAAAATTGAAATCCTAAGGAATCTACCAATTCCTAATTACATTCATATAATTTTATCTTAATTCTTGTGTTTATTGTACAAACCAACCAATCACTTTTTGTCTAGGCCAATCTAATTAGGTCATAGTTAGTAATAGTCTCTAGAGAAAGTTTCCTTGTTTGACATTTGGGCCTCATCAGCCTAACTATTCAACACGTAAACTTGTGTCTTGGCATGCATTGTTTAGGCGTGTCAAGTTTTTAGCGTAGTTGTTGGGGAAATGAAAACTCTAGCAATATAAGTGCAATAATCATCCATTGTAGGTCATTTTTATTTGTTTTATATGATTCCCATCTTTTCTTTCATCAAGGACACAATTGCAAAAAAATCATTTTCAACTCACTGATATTTTGTATTCTCACATTGCCATTAAGTTTCAGGTACTACTGAATGTTCACACCAGAACAAGTTCTGAAGATTCTACTTCAACTGTTATAGATCAGGAGAATTTTTTTTCGCAAGGCAAGGGAGTTTAGGGATTTAGATAACAAGCTCATCCAAACCCTACCACCACGGGAAGAGAAAGAAGAAAAAATAATCACGTCTCCACAATGGTGATGACCATCTTGAGGATGAACCTAAAGAGAATAATGTACGTAAGAAAGTAAAGGAATCCTCAACAACTACTCAACTTGGGCCGATCAAATGACATGTAGTCAATGTGGACAGCTGCAAGATAGATCATGAAATGGGGCCATTAACTAAATCTCAATCATTCCATGGCCATAGTATGAAGGACCTTGTTTCTCACATGAGCATCTTAGTGGAAATTTGTGAAGTGTTGAAGTTAGACATGGTACCAACCACCTTCATTTACTTGAAGTTGTTTTCATACTGTCAACTAGATAAAACAAAGCATGGTTCCTTAGTCTTGTTAAGAAATATGGCATCAAACAGAAAGCGTATAAAAATTATCTGCCATACTCCCCATAACTAGATGATGATGTCAACAAATATGTAATGAGAAGGATGGTTTAACAATATCATATTTGGTCCTGGAGCAAGTCCAGTGAGTATTCCTCATTGCAGATGTAACTTTCTTCTAGTTGCACTCATATGAAGTCTACATAAGCTCTTGGTATCTACCAAGGACATCAAGTTTACGTTGTCCTCCTAGAGGGAAAGGCTACATGCCTCTAGAGTATTCCACATGGACCGCCTGTAACTCCTTTCATTCTACAAGAACATACAGGATGAAGTTGTCCCTCTCCTTGGTATACTAGTCACCAACTTGCTGTCCCATTTGTTCTCCCTTACTATCCCTCCCCTTATCGGGTAGGACTTGTTTGAATTATCATATACCACAACTAGAGAAGACAAATAATTGTCAGAGGTAATTGAGTTGTATCTGAGAAGCCCTGAGACCCCTCTATTTATTGAAGGGTTAGGGTCAGGGTTCCCAGTCTGAGTGGGAGTGGAAGGGACAAGAATTACATGAAAATTCACAACTTGTGATAGGCAAATAAGTCAATTTTCTAGAGAATTAATTAGTTGGCATGTGAGTCAATCGATTTGCCCAATGAACTAGTCATTTCATCATGTTTCTTAGTCACAATTGTATTGGCAATTTTAATCCAATTGACACATGATATGAAGTCAACACTAATCCTTGATGAAATTTAATTGATCCATGAACCAGGAGTCCCACTACATGAGACATTATTTTCATGACTCTGAGTCAACTGATTCACATGGTGAATCAGTTGGTTCTTGCCCTGGTTTATGTAGAAATTGGCCAATGCAATTTCCAATCAACTCGACATACCAACTGATTGGTTCAACACTTGAACCAGTTGATTGGGAGTCCAGTCAGTTAATTTATTAATTAAATTAAATATATAAACACTTGAGCAATCAATTGAAATATATTTCATGAATAAACTCCTATTCTAAATATATCCTATGTGTGTGACCCTATAGGTTCCATGTTATCTTGGCAATTAATGTTTATAGCTAATTTATGACATCACAAGCAATGAAAAACATCTAAAAACACATTATTTCTACCAAAACAAATAGGGAAGTTGGAGAAAAATTTCAACCCACAATCTATGACATGTCTTATAATGATTGTCTAATTCTTTTTTCTCTGATATCCAGAATGAACTTGAGGCATGGAATCATCATCCTCTCATTGTTCAATCCATTCCTTGATCTATAACATACTATAGGAGATATATGTGACCTCAACTTCTTATATTGATTCACATTTGCATGCACATGCTTTTCTAAGTTTCTCTTATCAAGTGGCCTGGATATTTATGAATGCATATTCATCTTAGTTTTAGTTGCTATTTTTGGCCCACTTTTGCACTCATATATGTGATAACCTGAATTTTCTCTCTTATTCAACCTATGCACATATTGACTCTTTTGATGCTTTAATGCACTCAATAATCTCCATCACCCCAAAATTTTATGACTTCAGGTCACTTTATGTTTAAAAGTTAGCTTCAATTGAATGTCACTTTGTATTTTAATTTGACTCTAATTTCAGTTTCAAAGCGAGCATCATGCTTATTATGTATTATCATCTTGCAATCAATTTTGAACCCATTCAGTACACTCTCCTTGTAATATGATGTCTTGATTTTGAATCCAACAACTCAAAAATCATGTCAATTGGACCATCATATCCCAAGTTATGGTCTTTGAAAGTTTGATTCTTATCCACTTGATTTAATTTAACTTTCAACCCTTGTTGGGCCTAGTTTTTCTTGGCACGTGGCCCATGTATAACCCCTCTACTTTTCCAAGTCAACGATCCACGTACTTGAATTCTTCTCGATCAAAAATGGCCCTTGGATCACCCCGTCTGATTCCCTCTTCTAATCCAATGGCTCATAGGTCATTAACAACCTTGGTCCGTACTGTAGCAGTTGCTACAGCAGGCCCCTTTTGTGACGGCCAATCAACATTGTCCTTGAAGGATTTTTATTGATTGAACCCTATCTCAAATCTATACAACCTCCACTTGCTTTCCCCCATATTTTATTTCTCACTCACACACCCTAACTCCATTTCCCAACCTCATCCTCTATTCTCTAGGGCCATGGCACCTCCGCCAAGCCCCCTTCAGGTGAGAAACCTACCCGCTCCCTGAGGCATATATAACCAAGGCCTCGAACTCATGGTGATTGGGCGAGGCCAGTCGGCCCATCCTCATGCCCTCTGAATGCCCTCTCTGTGAGTGGTGTGGAGCTCTAATGATCAAGCTGTAATGGAGCCGAACACTGGAATTCAAACTGTCCCCGAACGCGGGCAGGGAACAAAGGCCTCTGGTGGCTGGCAGCGTCTTCCCGCGGCAACAAGCGACCACGATTAGTAGAAAAATGATGACCCACGAAAGGGAGCTCCTTTCCACCAAGTTCAATGTTGGTAGGTCCAGGAGATGAGGGTCGTGTTAGGGTGGGGAGGCACAAGCTACATGGGCTAGTCGTAGCCCTTTGATCGGCATCCAAGGGTCCTCATCCCCCTATTTTTAGGTGACTACTTGAAAATTCATAACTTTGTGATTCTAGCTCCAAAACTGGACTTCTTATATACCATTTTGATCAAGAGAATGAGACCTTTGCAATAACAATACTTAACGAACTTAAATCCTCTTTCTTTTCTACTGATATCCTAAATTTTATGCTTTTGAAGTATTTTCAAGATGTTTATTCTTCTTGAATGCATGTTCTTGATCTTTTATGTCCTAAAACTTGTTGTTAGTATGATATCTGTAACTTGAACATCTTTATTCTTTGAGATTCGAGCTTGAACCATCTTTGTACCCTTTAAGTGATAATGTTCCTTATATGGCCTAAAATGGGCTTTGATGCTAAAGTATATTTCTTGAATGATTAGCCTTGTTTGAATGTGCCCCAAATCTTTTTTCTAGATCCAAATTAGTATTTTTCAAAATATCTCTAACTAAGATTCGAATTTGGTTCAAGCTAGTACCCTATTTTGACTTGATGATGTACTTTGAACCTTGAAACATGCCTTACATGGATACATGATGTTAAATGTCGAATGAAACTCACATGTGGGTCTTCTATGTCTACAAATATTATGTGAAATCCTAAATCAATAACTTATCATTCCTTATACACCCAAATACCTTGTAGATCATGCATGTGCCCTAAGGTGATTATATGTCTAAATCTTGACTTGAAATATGACATAGTATGTATGTTGATAATTGAAGCTCTAGTCTCTTAAAAATATTGACCTAATGATCACCGATGCTATAAAATGGACTCAAATCATCATCTTGATGTTTGCTATGGCACATAACTCAAGTAGACTTCATCTATACTCTAATGATGAAAATCTTGCCTGATATCTGCTAGTTTGAGTATGTTGATGCTCATGCTGACTAAGCTTGCTCAAATTAAGATCCTAAAACCCTAATCTTAGATCCATGAATTGGTTGTGATGTGTCACCCTAAGCTCTAGATGAATCCATGATCAAACTTGATAATAAACTCGTATGACTAGTTGCCATGAGGAAACCTATGTTGAAGATATGATACCTACATCTAGGCGACACATCCAAACACCATGATTATGAAAAGAGGCCTAATCTTGCTGGTATTAATACTATTACACTTGTTTGTAATGTTAAGATCTTATGATGACCTAAATGTCAAGACCTATTCCAGCTTGCCACATATGGTTTTCTAAATCAAATGCTTAGTCTTGTACTCCACTCATCAGGTACATTTTCCTTTTGACCCTGCTATGATATTGGCTTGCTTGTATGTACACTCGTATGAATGCTTGGCTAGTTAAGTACTTGGTTCAACTACTATTCCTATGACTACTACTTTCACGTTCAGTTATAATATGTTGACAAAAGCTTGAACATATTATATATTAATACATTACACAACCTAATGTTGATGTAAGGGATCAAGACACCTAGAACATGCTTTGTATTAAGTGATATCCTTAAGTTTGCTCGAGTTATTTCCATATCTTGTTCGTTATCATGTTTCTTAGCCAAGAAAGTTTTTTATTACTCTTAAACTATTTACATGCATTTTCATAGCGTACTTAATGCTTTAGCATTAATATGTTTTATTTATCAAAATTTTAGTTGGCAATTGAAGATCCGCTGCACTCAAGGCTCTATTCTATGAAATGAAACATTAATGGGATGCTAGAATCAGAATGGGTTCTTATCTCTTATCTCCATTTTTAGTATCATGTTATATGTTGTTGTTAATTCTTTTAGATTTATATTGTCTGTGTGAAATACTGGAGATCCATTCTAGGGACAGATTCCCAGGTCTACTTAACTTTAGTTGTGTATTCATTAGGAGTGTGGACTTATGGTAATAAATAGATCCATGACAATATCTCTCATACAACCCTTAAATATACTCTTATATAATTTTCTAAGATTCATGTGAATATTTAAAGTTTTCATCAAATCCATTGGTCTCCATTACAGGATTAAGCATCACACTATGTCCACCAGCTTAGGAGATGATCGTCCCAAGAAACTTTGATAATTTGGACCCTATTTTTAATTGTCACTTCCATCATCAAAAAGCATCCTCATCAGTCAGAGGATTCATCGACATAGGCCCATCAACATATAGTAATACCCCCCCATTCTAGAAAGTTGTGAACGATACAAGAACACTTGTCACTGTGACTGCAACATGCGTCATGATCGCAACAAGCACTGTGACTGCAATATGCATGTCGACCACTGTTAAGGTCACGCTAGGACATCGTTGCAACTGAGATTTCATCGTGATTGAGACATCATCTTGGTTGAGATGTGGTCGTGGTCGAAACATCAAAAGATGTCTCAATTGTGACCCAAACTGTAAGGACCCTGACCCATGTTTTGGGCTGACCCTCTTTTCTTTTCTTATGAAAGGTTCTTAAAATCTTAATCTAATCTCTCTAGATGTTTTGGTATCCTATGATAAGCTCATGTTTCCAGTTTGGTTCTGTTTGGATGCTGTTTGAGCAATGTTTGCTTGTTTTGGACCAAAGTGCAAATTACCCAAAGTAGAGGGTCAATATGAATTTTATCAGCTCTAGAGTCTTCTTGCTTCTATTTGGCATCATCTACGATGTGGATGGAGGTTGGGGCACCTTGTTTGGTTGATATACGAGGAGTGACATCTCTATATGGTCTTTATATCATATATGTGTCACGTATGCCACCTTGTCCTTTAGTGAATCGGCTAGGGCTTGAAGGTGTGTCACCCAAGAGGGGTGTATCAGCCATGGCACTGCCCAACTGCATGATATACATTCTAGAGTGTATCACCAGGCCATGCATGAGCTGCTAGGGTGGCAACAAGTGGCTCTATGTGCTAGAGCAAGTGGCATCTTGGTTTATGTGGTTATGACACATCTCCCTTGCTACCTCTCTCTTCCTTGGTATATATAACCCCCTTCCTCCTTGACCAAGTGCTCCCTTCGGACACGTTCCTTCCCCTACCTGTATGGGACGAGCATGGAAGCTTAGGATCTTGAGAAAACTCCCATGGAGCTTGGGAGGACGAGCACCTTGGCCATGGAGACACCTTGCTCAAGATCCAACCTTGGTGAGTCATGCTTCTTTGCTAGTCTTTCCTTGTGCCTTCTCCTTCACCTTCCTCTTCCCTTCTCGGCCATGGATAGGAACTTTATGTGAGAAGTCAAGGCTGTGGTTATCTTGCCTCTTTTCTTCTTCTTGAGCTACATATAACCATAGTATGTTCTTCTTCTTCTTTTGTTCCTTGAGGTGGTGGTGTTGGAGCTGAAGGCAAGCTTAGATCTTTGGATGGATGGTTTCCATGGAGAAGAACGTGTGTTTTCTGCTTGGATCAAGGAGAATCTTGCCTTTTATGGAGAACCTCTTAAGGCGGGTTACATAACTCTTAACCATCTTTATTATGCACATTCTCCATATATGCATATATAGGTTCTTGTACTTAAATTGATACCCTTCTCCATGATAGATGTATATATGGAACTTTGAAATCTTATCTAATGGGAATGCTACGTTTTATTACTACCTTTCGCTTATTCTCCTTGTTTTAGATGGTAATGGGTGTCTAGAGGTTGAAGACGACTAGCCCAATATGGGGCTTTACCCGATATGGGGGCTTTGCCCGATACAACTATGCTCTGCCCGATACATTACCTTGTTTAATAAGTTATGCTTTGGTTGATGGTTTGTGGCAATACTCCTTTCTCTACTTTGGACTTGAAAGCTGAGCCTATGGTCTAGATGTGTTGGGCAATATGATGTAGAGACCGATATCTCTTTCCTACCATTGGGTTACGTTTGGACGACATGGTTGGTTCCTTGGCCGATATGTGCTCTACTAGGTGGTCCCTTGAGGTTGTTGCCTGATAACCTCTCCTAGAGTTGAACCTTGGAAGATATGCTAAGTGAACTCTTTGCTGACCTTATGACCGATATGAACATCTACCCAAGATGATGGTGGTTGGCCGACATAAAACTCTAACCTTAATGTCTTGGACGATCTGGATCTTCAACCCTAGTGTGGGCGATAGGGTTGTCTCGGGTGACATGGATGATCTACCCTTGTTGTATGACATGCTCTTGGAATTCAACCCTTGGTTAATATCTTTGGCAATATGGTGGTGATGTCTTTCGAACCACTAAGCTGATCCTTGGTGTGGGCAATAGCCCTAGAAGTGGTGCCTTGGGCGGTACATATGCCCTAACCCTAGTTTGGGGTGATATGCTTGCTTTGGCCAACATGATGATCCTAACACTAGATGCCCAACATGGAGTCTTGAACGATAGGGTTGTCCTAATCCTAGTTGACTGATAAGGTGCTTTTGAGTTTTATGGTTCACACCTTGATCCTTCACTAATATGATGTGGAGAGATGTGGCCATGATGTGCTTTGCATGATACTCTTGGATGAGAGCCCTACCCTTGAGTAAGCTTTTGGGTGAGACTAGGTATCCCTGCCTGATATGCCTTGGTGAAGGACCTAAATTGATACCCTTGCTTGCCCGACACACACCTATAGGAGGTCTTGGCCGATATCATCAGCCCTAACCCGATATAAGAATATCGTGTACATGATAGGTTGGGAACACAAGGATGAAGTGTTTGGCCGATACCATATATGGGGATAAGATATCTTGGACGATATGCCTTGCCCGATACATATTCCCTCTGTTGGACATGATTATATGCTTGATAACGTGGATGGATTTAGAGTTGAGGTTTGGTCGATACATGTGTGGAGCTTGGATAGTACCCAGGACAAAAAAGTGAGGGATGGACAATACAATGTCTTGGCCATTATAGGGTCTCAAACCCTAGTTGAATGATAGGGTACCATGGGCGTCATGGAAACACTGAAGTAGTGTACCTTGGGTGGTATGAGAGCCCCTCGAGTATCTTGATGTGTTAACCAAGTGGTTGTGCTTATTGGGCACCATGATCTTGGCCGATATGGCCTTAGGCGGTAGAGAGTTGAGGGTTGCCCGGTATGAAACCCTAACACTAATGAGCGGTAGAGCTTTGGGTGATAGGTGACACCCATATGCTGCACGACACGCACCCTTACAACTGGTTACCTGATATCGACCTTGCATGGATGCACGATACACAACTCTGGATCAGGTGGCACTACACACCATAGATCCTAGTTGGCACGATAACCCCTATATGCATAAATGTATGATATGCTTGTAGCCGAAAACCTTGGGTGATAGTTGGTACCCTTCCCGATACCCCATTTTGGTGAGGGTATGCGATGCTTTAGTAAGGTATGTGCCCTAACCCGATAACCCTATGCATGTTATCTTGAGCTCACACCTTTGTTTATGATGAGCTATGACAAGATAGGTTGTGAACCCTTGTATAGTGGTTACCTATGGTTAATGATAGACGAACCTGTAATAAAGTTGGATGGTGGATCATAGTGTATGATCCTTAATGATAATTACTTAGGGATTATGTGCTTAATAACTTGAGATGTGGGTTATGGTGGGATACCCCTGACATGATAGCAGTGGTGTGTATTCATTAATACACCAGTTATGACATTAAGTTGCATATGTACATAATGACGGAAGAAATATACCAATGCTATAAACCTTAATCTTGATGACATGATAATCAAAGATATGTTCATGAGATATAAGGCATTGTGAATGCTCATGTTTGATTACAATAAAGTAATTTGTTTATAAGACACAACTTCGTGCTTCATGTAGTTATAATCATGGATGTTGATCCAATCATGTACCTTCAGTCCTAATAGCATGATAATCAGAAAGATCTATGTCTGGTGATTCAGTTATCTCTCTCAATATGTATACTAACCATGCAGGTGTATCCAATGAGTTCATATCCAGGTAAGAGAAATGAGGAATATGTGTTATGTATAACACTCAATGATGATAATCCTTGTTGATGAGATAACATGTATCATCAGTATGATGTGGAAGGTCTATGGACCTGATAAAGGCTGAGTGCCAAGTTGATGTGTTATCCTCTGATGTCCAGAGAAGGGATTGCTATCCCATGGTGATGATGTAAGCCTTGAGAGGCAGTGACATTCTATGAGGATGGGATTGAGCCCCAATGATGTTGATCCTTGAGATGGATCTTGATGATTGGCAAGAGGCCAAGTTGTAACATGTAATGATGGCTTTGAAAAATAAGAGTGACAATGTAACACCCAAAAATGAGATTTATGTTGTTTACTTGTGTTTTAGTTTAAATGTTACATAACTTGGTTGAATCTTGCAATCCGCTTAAAAAGTATTAATTGATGACAAGTGGAACCTTTCATGTAGTTTGCCCTGGCCATAGATCCATCATCGACAGTATTTAGGTGATGGTGAAACGGGTTCTCTTGCGGGTTAACCCAGAGCGCATATTGTTGAATATGCGAGGTTACTCCTAGCTGAAAAATAGGAGGATTAGAGTGCAACTGTGGTTGTGGACTCAAGATGTGTATAAGAGCATGGTGATCAGGCCCATGGCTCAGTGTGTAGGAGCATGAATGCATTCATGGCTCAGGGGGATAGTGAATAGGCCTGTGGCTCATGATGAAAAGGGCAGCCTGCGGGACTGACCCTGTGGTTGATGCCACTTAAGAAAGAGACTACGGTCCTGCTTGTTAAGAGGTGAGGTCATGGTGTCCGACTCTCCCAATGACCTTGTATGGCACCGATTTTGGGCTTCATAGCCGAAGGTTGGATTTGAGCGGGACGACTCACTTCCTCAAGGCATAATAAATTATAATTCAGCCGTATAGAATAGATTGCTTAAGGAAAAACACGGAACATTGATTGAGGCCTTGCTTGTGTAGATGATCCAATTATATCTTGAAGTTATATGAACGTTCTTTATATTGTGTGATAAGATCTTATGAAGCTTATCTTGTCAATCATGTTCCATACAGAATGCCTGGTTATATGCCTTCTGATAGTTTGGTAAGAAGGTTAATAAAGTTAGCATTGCTCAGTATGTTGCTCCTATAATCTGCTTATACCAGTTATCTGTGATCATTACAAAGTTGGAAGAGGGTTATGTTTCTCACTGGGACTGTGTGTCTCACCCCGTTGGTTAATAACCCTTTTTAGGTGGACGTGTCTGGCGAGATGAAGATCATGTGGCTACGGATGATATGCAGAGGTATCATACCCAGTGGGATAGATAGTGTCTAGAAGTAGAGTCCTATGTGTCGTACGTGTACACTCAGGTCTTCGGGAGAGATTTTTGATGTTTCTTGTATAATGATCGATGTACAGTTTTAAATATGTGTCTTGATGTAAAGCAGCATGACAAACAATGTTTTCAATGTCAAGATATGATGGGAAATTATGTTGTAGCACCCTAAAAAGATGTTATGAAATGAAAAGTGTTGGCTCAAATGTAATATGCTTCATCTTGTGATTCTGGTTGTAAATCAGTTTTCATTTCCCCTGATTTTTGGTAATCCGCTGGTTAGCATGAAATTGTGTTTTTTTGTGGATGGGGTGTTACAATGTTTGGTATCAGAGCTCTAGGTTCACTGAGTCTACAAGGACACTAGGACTTGGATTAGGATGGTGTCTAAGGTTGGATCGTGACATAAAATATGGTACATACTACCTAATCTTAGTACTTGATGCCCTGGCTAGGTATTCAAATATTGAAGACATAGGTAAGTGTGGAGGCTTAGATTGCTTCCCCCTTGATTACTTTGATCAAGTAGTCATTCTGGAACAATCTAAAGAGCATAACAAGTCAGGAAGTACGATGTTAATACCTTCAACATGGTATAAAAGAGGTAAATGAATGCACCATAACTCCTTAATATATGGATGCTTGATCATCAAAAGAGGAAGTAATGGTTCTGTAAAACCTAAATTTGTATAAGAATATGATGAAATAAGTTCATGAAACTATAATCTTGAGAGATACACGTGACAAAAGATAGATTAACCTATGATAACAAGGTAAGTTAAAACATAAAACTTATACAAGATGAAGGAAATGCTTGAAAGCAAAGATAAATTTGGAAGAAAGAAAAGAACTAGTGATGAGTAAACAAGTTAGAACCTGAGATAATCTCAGACCAACCAATGAACGTAAGCAAAAATATGAAAGTATAAAGTGCAAATTCGGATAAGAAAGAGTAAACAAGGGAGATGATCCATGTTCAATAAAGAATATGTGAAGAACAACGATCTTTTTCACAAGGGGAAAACAAAAATATGATATAATCAGGAAATAATCAGGATTATGATGAAACAACAACAAGAGAAGAAGAATAATAACACATAATGGTCTCGATGTTTCCTATGTTGAGTGCAAGGGAATCAAGTAGAAACAGGATGAAACCATATGAAACAAGGTTTATCGATGCTTAAACGGTGGGAAAACTCATGTAAGGATCAAAGAAAGTGATAATATTCTCCCCTTTGATATGAAACAATAGATTTTTATGGGTTGATAGGAGGAGTTTGTTCCTTTGTGTCCTTTCCTTTCGAGGGAGTGGTTGTCAAGAGGACCTTTTGTCACTTGATATGTGTGCTTTCGAAGTGATTGTTGTTTGGATACTTCAAAAAGTATCAGCTGATCTTGGACTTTGGTTTCCAAGATGGAGGTGTCTGTGATAGATGATGACGGTAGGATCCTCTTGGCATGCCTTCTGAGAAGGGTTTGAGAATCAAGATGCCTAGATCGTACAAGTAATATGGTGAACCGTCTGGATATATCATCCTTGACCTTGAACTCGGAAGCTGGAAGCTTGTTTTGGAGTTTGGATCTATGTGGTGACCCTCAAGGCAACATATTAGCATCACAGAGGAACGCTGAGAAGGATAAGAAAGTGAAGACCGAATGGTATGATCAGGCAGAAAATGGCAACATGCAATAGTTAGATCTCGAGGCATGAGATGACCAGGGTGTGCTGGCAGGTTGAATGGAGTCACTCCATTATGCTTTGTCTTCTTCTTGTCTCTTATCTACTCTAGTTGATCCAATTCAAGATCTACTCTCCTTTGAGCGCTTGTAGTATGTTTGGCAGATGTTTCCTTCTTATTAGTCAGGAGAGAGATAGCCTGTTGTCGAGCACCTTGTTATATGACCTGCTTGTGCAGGATGGAGTATACCCTTCTCGTATCCTTCCTTTTCTTGAGCTTGACATGTCTAGGATCGTTATAACCCTGGGAATGGATATCCTTGGAAAGGTGTGAAGTTGTCTCAGATGGAGAGGTTGGCTTTGGTTTGTTTTGGCTAAGTACCTATAGTAGGGCTATCATCTGTTAGGGGTTTATGCTCCGCATAAACATGACATCAGAAGGTATGCACCCAAGGAAATGAAGTGTGGTGAGGTCATCTTGGGAAAGTTTATCATGATGAACCTGATTCCTCGACAACTCCTAGCTAAGTTTGAGTAATGAAAGATCCAGGAGGAACGTGGAGCAGTTAGAGATGGATGAACAAGGGTTGAGAATCCCATCTTGATTAGTTGAGATAGTGCATATTTGTTACCATCCGAGTTGGTACTCGCTGTGCTCTTAGGAGCTGACATGAACACATGACAGGCATGAAACTGAGATGATGTGGTTGTTGTTAAACCAAAATATTTAACTCCTTTTGTGTTGAGCCTTAAGCAATACATAGTGAGGTGTCGTATGAGCCCTGTCATGTGCATACAGACGTTTTGTAGAGTATATATCTTGTGATAACCTCTTATGAGATAGATCTCCCTTGGATTAGAAACATCCCTTGTGAAAGAAGAAGGAACAGTTGGAACATGTATGACAAAAGGATAGTGATATAAGTTATGCGAAGATCAAGTGTCGAGCCTGTGAGATCAGAGTAGCACAATGGAAATGTAATGAGGAATGAGACACATCAGTAGAAGGAACCGATATTTGAATAATACGAGTTGCATGTGATGTTCGAGTGTCTAAGAGTGTTACATGAGAAAGGATGATGAGACAGAGGGTTGAGTCTGTGACCAGTACAACGAAACCCTGAGTTAGCTCTGGGAGAAGAGAAAGTATGTCATTTACTGATCTGTGACACTTAGGAGCCTTGCAGAGTTGTATGATGTGATGCGCAAGTAACACCCGTCTTCTTTCCGCATGGGATTTCGGGGACGAAATCCTTGTTAGGGATTTATGACTTGTAAGGACCCTGACCCCTGTTTTGGGCTAACCCTCTTTGCTTTGTTATGAAAGGTTATTAGAACCTTAATCTAATCTCTCTAGATGTTTTGGTATCCTCTGATAAGCTCATGTTTCCAGTTTGGTCCTGTTTGGATGTTGTTTGAGCAATGTTTGCTTGTTTTGGACCAAAGTGCAGATTACCCAAAGTAGAGGGTCAATATGCAATTTATTAGATCTAGAGTCTTCTTTCTTCCTTTTGTCATCATCTAGGATGTGGATGGAGGTTGGGGCGCCTTGTTTGGTTGATAGATGAGGAGTGACATCTCTATATGGTCTTTATATCATATATGTGTCACATATGCCACCTTGTCCTTTAGTGAATCAGCTAGGGCTTGAAGGTGAGTCGCACAAGAGGGGTGTATCGGCCATGGAAGTGCCCAGCTGCAATGATATACATTCTAGAGTGTATCACCAGGCCATGCATAAGCTTCTAGGGTGGAAACAAGTGGCGCTAAGTGCTAGAGCAAGTGGAATATTGGTTTATGTGGTTATGACACCTCTCCCTTGCTACCTCTCTCTTCCTTGGTGTATATAACCCCCTTCCTCATTGACCAAGTGCTCCCTTCCGCTACCTTCCTTCCCCTACCTGTATGGGACGAGAATGGAAGCTTAGGAGCTTGAGGAAACTCCCATGGAGCTTGGGAGGACGAGCACCTTGGCCAAGGAGACTCCTTGCTCAAGATCCGACCTTGGTGAGTCATGCTTCTTTGCTAGTCTTTCCTTGTGCCTTCTCCTTCACCTTCCTCTTCCCCTATCAGCCATGGATAGGCCCTTGATGTGAGAAGGCAAGGCTGTGGTTATCTCCCCTCTTTTCTTCTTCTTGAGCTACATATAACCATAGTTTCTTCTTCTTCTTCTTTTGTTCCTTGAGGTGGTGGTGTTGGAGCCGAAGGCAAGCTTAGAACTTTGGATGGATGGTTTCCATGGAGAAGAACGTGTGTTTTCTGCTTGGATCAAGGAGATTCGTTCCTTTCATGGAGAACCTCTTAAGGCGGGTTACATAACTCTTAACCATCTCTATTATGCACATTCTCCATATATGCATATATTGGTTCTTGTACTTAAATCAATACCCATCTCCATGATACATGTATATATGGAACTTGAAATCTTACCTAATAGGAATGCTGCATTTTATTACTGCCTTTAGCTTATTCTCCTTGTTTTAGATGGTAATGGGTGTCTAGAGGTTGAAGACGACTAGCCCAATATGGGGTTGTACCCGATACGGGGGCTTTGCCCGATACAAATATGCTCTGCCTGATACAGTACCTTGTTTAATAATTTATGCTTTGGTAGATAGTTTTTGGCAATACCCCTTTCTCTCCTTTGGACTTGAAAGGTGAGCCTATGGTCTAGATGTGTTGGGAAATATGATGTAGTGACTGATATCTCTTTCCTACCATTGGGTTACGTTTGGACGACATGGTTGGTTCCTTGGCCGATATGTGCTCTACTTGGTGGTCCCTTGAGGTTGTTGCTCGATAACCTCTCCTAGAGTTGAACCTTGGAAGATATGCTAAGTGAACTCTTTTATGACCTTATGACCGATATGCACATCTGCCGAAGATGATGGTGGTTGGCCGACATAAAACCCTAACCTTTGTGTTTTGGATGATATCGAGCTTCAACCCTAGTTTGGTTGATAGGGTGGTCTCGGGTGACATGGATGATCTACCCTTGTTCCATGACATGCTCTTGGAATTGAACCCTTGGTTAATGTCTTGGGAAATATGGTGGTGATGTCTTTGGAACCGCTAAGCTGAACCTTGGTGTGGGCAATAGCCCTAGAAGTTGTGCCTTGGGTAGTACAGATGCCCTAACCCTAGTTTGGGGTGATATGCTTGCTTTGGCCGATATGATGATCCTAACCCTAGATGCCCGACATGGAGTCTTGAATGATAGGGTTGCCCTAACCCTAGTTGAACGATAAAGTGCTTTTGAGTGTTATGCTTCACACCTTGATCCTTCAATAATATGATGTGGAGAGATGTGGCCATGATGTGATTTGCACGATAATCTTCGATGAGAGGCCTACCCTTGAGTAAGCTATTGGGTGTGACTAAGTATCCCTACCTGATATGCCTTGGTGAAGGACCTAACTTGATACCCTTTCTTGCCCGACACACACACCTATAGGAGGTCTTGGCCGATATCATCAGCCCTAACCCGATATAAGCATATCGTGTATATGATAGATTGGGAACACAAGGATGAAGTGTTTGGCCGGTACCATATATGGGGATAAGATATCTTGGACGATATGCCTTGCCCGATACATGTTCCCTCTGTTGTACATACTCATATGCTTGATAGCTTGGATGGATTTAGATTTGAGGTTTGGCTGATACATGTGTGGAGCTTGGATAGTACCCTGGACATACAAATGAGGGATGGACAATACAGTGTCTTGGCTGTTATATGGTCTCAAACCCTAGTTGAACGATAGGGTACCATGGGCGTCATGGCAACATTGAAGTAGTGTACCTTGGGTGGTATGAGAGCCCCTTGAGTATCTTGATGTGTTAACCAAGTGGGTGTGCTTATTGGGCGCCATGATCTTGGCCGATATGGCCTTTGGCGGTAGAGAGTTGAGGGTTTCCCGGTATGAAACCCTGACCTTAATGAGCGGCAGGGCTTTGGGTGATAGGTGACGCCCATGTTCTGCATGACACACACCCTTAAAACTGGTTACTAAATATCGACCTTGCATGGATGCACGATGCACAACTTTGGATCAGGTTGCACGACACACCATAGATCCTAGTTGGCACGATACCCCCTATATGCATAAATGTATGATATGCTTGTAGCCGACAACCTTGGGTGAGAGTTGGTACCCTACCCGATACCCCATTTTGGTGAGTGTATGTGATGCTTTAGTGAGGGATGTGCCCTGACCTGATAACCCTATGCATGTTATCTTGAACTCACACCTTTGTTTATGATGAGATATGACAAGATAGGTTGTGAACCCTTGTATAGTGGTTACCTATGATTAATGATAGATGAACCTATAATAAAGTTGGATGGTGGATCATGGTGTATGATCCTTAATGATAAATACTTTGGGATGATGTGCTTAATAACTTGAGATGTAGGGTATGGTGGGATACCCCTGACATGATAGAAGTGGTGTGTATTGATTAATACACCAGTTATGACATTAAGCTGCATATGTTCATAATGTAGGAAGAATATTCCAATGCTATAAACCTTAATATTGATGACATGATAATCAAAGATATGTTCATGAGATATAGGGCATAGTGAATTCTTGTGGTTTGATTACAATAAAGTAATTTGTTTATAAGACACAACTTTGTGCTTCATGTAGTTATAATCATGGATGTTGATCCAATCATGTACCTTCAGTCCTAATAGCATGATAATCATAAAGATCTATGTCTAGTGATTTAGTTATCTCTCTCAATATGTATACTAACCATGTAGGTGTATCCAATGAGTTCATAGCCAGGTAAGAGCTATGAGGAATATGTATTCTGTATAACACTCAATGATGATAATCCTTGTTGATGAGATAACATGTATCACCAGTATGATGTGGGAGGTCTGTAGACCTGATAAAGGCTGAGTGCCAAGTTGATGTGTTATCGTTTGATGTCGAGAGAAGGGATTTCTATCCCATTGTGATGATGTAAGCCTTGAGAGGCAGTGACATTCTGTGAGGATGGGATTGAGTCCCAGTGATGTTGATCCTTGAGAAGGATCTTGATGATTGGCAAGAGGCCAAGTGGTAACATGTAATGCTGGCTTTGAAAAATAAGAGTGACAATGTAACACCCAACAATGAGATTTATGTTGTTTACTTGTGTTTTAGTGTACATGTTACATAACTTGGTTGAATCTTGCAATCCACTTAAAAAGTATTAATTAATGACAAGTGGAACCTTTCATGTAGTTTGCCCTGGCTATCGATCCATCATCGACAGTATTTAGGTGATGGTGAAAGGGGTTCTCCTGCGGGTTAAACCGAAGTGCATATTGTTATATATACGAGGTTTCTCCTAGCCGAAAAATAGGAGGATTAGAGTGCAACTGCGGTTGTGGACTCAAGATGTGTATAAGAACATGGTGATCAGGCCCATGGCTCAGTGTGAAGGAGCATGAATGTGTTCATGGCTCAGGAGCACGGTGAATAGGCATGTGTCTCATGATGAAAAGGGCAACCTACGGGACTGACCCTGTGGCTGAGGCCACTTAAGCAAGAGACTATGGTCCCTCTTGTTAAGAGGTGAGGTCATGGAGTCCGTCTCTCCCAATGACCTTGTATGGCACCGGCTTTGGGCTTCGCAGCCAAAGGTTGGATTTGAGTGGGACGACTCACTTCCTCAGGGCATAATAAATTATTATTCAGCCATATAGAATATATTGCTTAAGGAAAAACATGAAACATTGATTGAGGCCTTGCTTGTGTAGATGATCCAATTATATCTTGAATTTATATGAATGTTTTTTATATCTTGTTATAAGATCTTATGAAGCTTATCTTGTCAATCATGTTCCATACAGAATGCTTGGTTATATGCCTCGTGATAGTTTGGTAAGAAGGTTTATAAAGTTAGCATTGCTCAGTATGTTGCTCCTATAATCTTCTTATACCAGTTATCTGTGATCATTACAAAGTTGGTAGAGGGTTATGTTTCTCGCTGGGACTGTGTGTCTCACCCCGTTGGTTAATAACCCTTTTTAGGTGGATGTGCCTGGCGAGATGAAGATCATTTGGGTATGGATGATATGCAGAGGTATCATACCCGGGGGGATAGATAGTGTCTAGCAGTAGAGTCCTATGTGTCGTCCCTGTACACTCAGGTCTTCGGAAGAGCTTTTTGATGTTTCTTGTATAATGATCGATGTACGGTTTTCAATATGTATCTCGATGTAAAGCAGCATGATAAACAATGTTTTCATGTAAAGATATGATGGGAAATTATGTTGTAGCACCCTGAAAAGATGTTATGAAATGAAAAGTGTTGGCTCCAATGTAATATGCTTGATCTTGTGATGCTGGTTGTAAATCAGTTTTAATTTCCCGTGATTTTTGGTAATCCGCTGGTTAGCATGAAATCGTGTTTTGTTGTGGATGGGGTGTTACACAAACAATGGTTGCGACTGTGATGCCAAAAAGTATCTTGATCGCTAAAGTTAAGTCGATGCTCCCCAGATTTGAGTTGATAAATAGACGACACCCTCCTTCATTTGGGGGATCTCATCCACTAAATTATTCCGATAGGATACTTCTCTATGCCCAACCATGGAAGATGATCTCCATCAACCTATGACACCTCTGTGGTTCCCTTTCTACACCTTCACCTCCACTCCATCAAGTTCCATCCTCTAGACACGAAGGTAGTTGGATTAAGATCTGCATCATCCACCTACCGCTCCATCTCCTATGGTCGAGGGAATGATAAGAGAAGAAAGAAGTGAGGAGAAGATCATTCTTTCCTACTGTTGGTGTATCTTCAACTCCTCCTCCAGAACTGCCCCATCATCGAGTATAAGATCATTTCTCCATCGAGCCCCGACCATCTTCTTCACCATGACCATGACAAATCTTCCCTCTCCCTTTTTTTCTTTATTTGTGTCATGATAAGAGAGTATTACATTATCATGGGGTGCGGGAACTAGCCTGGGACATCTGGAAAAGGATTTCCAAATAGGAATACAATAATGACTCGACCCCAAGGATAGAGTCTGCAAGGCTCACAAGGGAGGCACTATAATAATAGAGGACGTAGACAAACGTCCCATACATGTCAGATGAAATACATTTTGTTTTAATATTACATATCAAGATTCTATGTGTTAAAAATATGTAAATTTGCTGCTTTTGAATTCCTTGACTAAGTCCTAGAAGAACACAAGCGAGATAAGAACTTATATCTTACTCAGTACTCTTTAAAACAATTTAAATCTCCCTTAACTGTGTATTAAAAGGATGAGATATAGATGTGACACCTGAAGAATAATCTAGTATGGTAAATTCTGTGTGTATAATGATATAAGAAAAATGAGGAATATGATGATAAGTAAAATACATACTACCTAATCTCAATACTTATATACCCTGGCCAGGTATATGGTTATTGTAGATAAGGGAAGTATGAAACTCCTAGATTGTTATCTTTTTGATTACTCTGATCTGGTAATTATTCTGAAACAATCTAGAGAGTATAAGGAAAATTAAATGAGAAAATCTAAGTGAAATTCTAAATGAACATACTCAGTGAATACTTAGTGAACATACTTAGTGAATATACTCAGTGAACATACTCAGTGAATACTCAGTGAATATACTTAGTGAATATACTTAATGAACATACTTAGTGAATATACTCAGTGAACATACTCAGTGAATACTCAGTGAATATACTTAGTGAGCATACTTAGTGAACATACTTAGTGAATATACTCAATGAACATACTCAGTGAATACTCAGTGAATATACTTAGTGAATATACTTCGTGAACATACTTAGTGAATATACTCAATGAACATACCCAGTGAATACTTAGTGAATATACTTAGTGAACATACTTAGTGAACATACTTAGTGAATATACTCAGTGAACATACTCAGTGAATACTTAGTGAATATACTTAGTGAACATACTTAGTGAACATACTTAGTGAATATACTTAGTGAACTTACTTAGTGAATACTTAGTGAACAAACTTAGTGAACATACTCAGTGAATTTCCTCAGTGAATACATAGTGAACAAACTTAGTGAATATACTTAGTGAACTTACTCAGTGAATACTTAGTGAACAAACTCAGTGAATTTCCTCAGTGAATACTTAGTGAACAAACTTAGTGAAAATACTTAGTGAATATACTCAGTGAATTTCCTCAGTAAATACTTAGTAAGCATACTCAATGAACTCCTTCATTGAAAGCTTTTGAGACAATATACTTAGTGAAATCTTCAAAGACAAATTGTGTAGTAAACCTTCTTAGTGAATGCTTCCAAATTAATTGATTAGCAAACTTCCTTAGTAAACTGTTTCTAATAAATAAAGGATTGCTGAGTAAATTATATGTGTTAAGGTATGTATGTTCCTCTGTTGGTAAGCATTCTTGAGTAATACTAAAAGAATGTTCTTTTATGCTTTTTCCTTTCAAAAGTATGGACATCTTATGTTATGGGTTTATGCTTTACACAAACATAAATAGTGATAAGAAGTAATTAACGAAAGGTACTTTGTGTGAATTACAAATCCATAATATTATCATAAATTTTTGATAATATAGGGAAACTTGAGAGCCTTACTAATGAATAATCTGTTCCTCCTTTCCCTGGGATTTCAGGGACAAAATCCTTGTTAAGGGTTTATAATTTGTAACACCCCTGACCTTGGTTATGAACTAACCCTAGGTGTTTTTCTTAAAATTATGACTAGAGGCTTGTGGTTAACCTTTACTATGTCATTAAAGCTTTAAAAGAATCTATATTTTCATTTCTGACCCTTTTAAACAATGTTGTAGTATTGTTTTGTAATATAGGGACCTATGTGAAATTTACCCAATTAGAGGGGGTTGACTTGAAAATAGCACATGTTAATATGTTCCTTTGGTGTTGAGACATCATAAGAATTAATATGATGAAGTATGATGGATTTCCCAAGCTTGGGCATCAAGAGGCACTTGTGGAGCAATCCTTGTGCTTAAAACCCTAGTTTTGGTGTAAAATGCAATTTACCCAAAGTATGGGGTGCAACTTGTAAAATACATCTTCTAGAGTATCTTGTATGACTCTAAACATAATTTAGAGTAAAAATGATGAAGGGGGCGCTTCAATTGAATAACTAAATAAGATTGATAACCCTTGTATCTCGATTATCAAGTTATAAGTAATAAGACCCTTTTATATGAGAAACTTAGTAAGAAGTGGGCTTTCTATACCTTTAGACCTTGGGTCTAAAATGACTTTTGATTAAGTATGAAAGGGAGAAACGTGCCTTATAAGGAAGGAAGGATCTAGATGTAAAAAGAAGGAAGTTAGATGTCCTTAAGATGAAAATGACCCTAAGATATATAAGCTTGTTTCCTTTACAACCAAAGGCAACGTTTCCTTTCCCCTTCACTTATCACTTTGCTTGGACCGACTAAGGAAGAGCTTAGGAGAAGAGGAAAATGACCAAGGAGGAGCTAGGTAAGCTTGGGTCACCCTTTTTGCTCGAATTCATGGAGGAAAGTGGATTACAAGGTTGGTTTCATGGTTATCTTACTTAGTTCTTTCTTTCTAGCCAATCTTTCCTCAACTTTTTCTTGGAGAATCACCTTTGGCCGACTTGTGGAGCTCAAGAAACCATTAAAGGATATAAGCTTGGAATCTTGGAGCTCTAGGAACAATGTTTGAGGCAAGTTTTATAACTCTAAACCTTTTACCTTGTTAAGTATATCTTCTTTCTTGCATATACTAGCTTGTTCTTCTTCTTCCCCATCTTTCCTTGCTTTCCTACAAGCAAATCCACGAAGTAACTGACCTGTTCTAAGGTTGAAGATGATGGGCGTGAATTCCTAGGTAACATTACCAAATGACCTTGGACCATGTGGTCCAAACGGTTTGCAAACCGTTTGAAATCAAACAGTCTCAAGACCATTTGATCTCATGCGGTCTTGCAAGACCATTTGACCATTTGGTAGGGTTGACCAAGAGAAGACCGTTTGGAGGTCTGTTGTACACATGTTGAATTAAACATCTACAAAGAATTGTAACCTAATTGCAAACCAACCACAAGTTGAAGGCACTTCAACCCCCTAAACCCTAATCGGGTTGAATTGCTGATTTCAAGGATAGTTTTCGGTGAACTTTGGGTTGAAGGGCCCAAACGGTCTCAAGACCATTTGGGGGTTCACTCAAACGGTCTCAAGACCGTTTGGTGACAACCCAAGACCGTTTGGAGGTCTAGGGTTAAGGTAATTTGATCAATTGAGGGTCCAATCACAATAGATTGATAGATTGATGAAAAGTGTTGATTTGTAACCTAATGAGGGTTCAAACCTTATCAAATTGACTTAGATTTTGATGAATCTTTGGGAAAACGGTATCAAGACCGTTTGGAGGGTGTCTAAACGGTCTCAAAACCGTTTGGACCAAGTTTTGGCCCAATTGTGTGCCAATGGATGGGTTCAACTTCAATTTGATTCACATTGATGAATGTTGATGGTTGAGCGATTACAAACCCTAATTGAACCGATTTCAACCCTAATTGATTAGCAATTAAGGGTCATTTGAGTGTCCTAATGATTAAGGATGACCCTCATGGACTCAATTGATAAGTGATTAGCAAGGATGTGGCCAATTGAAGGCTTCAACATAGCAAACCCTAATCGATTACAACCTTTGGATCACCTTTGAGGTCCATGCGGTTTTGAGCCCATTTGGACCAAACGGTCTCAAGACCATTTGGATCCAAACGGTCTCAAGACCGTTTGGGCTCAAACGATCTCAAGGTCGTTTGGATCCAATCAATCTCAAGGTCGTTTCTTTTCAAACGGTTTCAAAGTCAACATATCCAAACGGTCAACACATCCATGCGGTCTTGGTGACCATGCGGTCTTGGTGGCCATGCGGTCTTGGAGGTCAAAGTGCCCAAACGGTCAACGCCCCCAAACGGTTTCAAGACCGTTTGGAGGTTGAGGGGTGAAACCGTTTGGGGACTTTTAGGGCTGTTTTTTCTTAATCATTTTAAGGTGTAATTGGTCCAATGGTGGTCTAATCTAAACCCTAATGGTACCCTAAGACATTAAGGGGCTAAGTGATTATTAGATTGAACCATGTGGTGACTAATGGTGTACATTACCAATTTTCCCTTGAAGGGTTCAACTAGATGATACCTTGTTTTAATCAAACCCTAATGACATGATAGTGGTGACTTAGCTTGTGTTAATCAAAGAGGACTTGACCTAACCTAATCTAGAGTGATGTAATCAACATCTAATAATGAGAGGAGAGAGAAGGATCCTAACATGAATAAGAATCAAGTAACATATCTTCAATATGTATGAATGTACATGATTAGGGTATGATCCATCAAGGGGAGATCATGAAAACCCTAATAATGATGATTGATGAATCTTAACCTAATTAGAGAGCATAAATGATGATAATTTCATACATAATGATGCTATGAGCTCAATATTCTATGAAGTAAATAGTAAACCCTAATTCTAGGGTAATAACATGTAATGTGAATAGTAAACCCTAATTTAGGGTGATGTTATAAATGGAGTAACTCTAGGTTGTGCCTATGAGTGTGAAACCCTAATTACAAGTTGTAGCATGAAGTCTTTTTACCTCGTAAGCTAAGAGGTTCAATAATCCCATATTAAGTGAATGAGTCCAAACCCTAAAATACAATGGTGATATGTTAATCTTAGCACACCCGTGCTAAGGAGCACGGCCGTGGTAGCTTTCCTTTGCACGACAGTGCAAGGAAGCACGACCGTGGTGTTTTATAAAGAAAATTGAAAAGTTTTAGTATTATGCTAATACTATGATATATGCATGTATTTAATTATATTTAGCATGCATGTTCCTATCAAGAGGTAATCATAACCAGGTGATTGTTATGATGTCATATTCCTTGAAAACATTTATGATATGTGAAGGATACATATATATTATTTCAATCAAGGTCAGGTATTAGATGATTTGATGCTGATATATATATCACATGATAACTAGTATTATGACGATCTAAGGGTGTGACCACCCATGTTCTTGAATCATAGTGATAAGATGATTGAGAATTAATATCCATCCAATAATTGATGAGAGTTAAGCTTGATAGGTTTTCATTAAGAGGGGATCAGATCTAGGTAAGGATTATAATGATATTTGCATTAAAAATTACTTTATATCTATACTTCATGCATAACTATATGTTATGTTATCTGGTAAGTGGTAACATATGAGCTTGATAGGTTGAATGAGCCATGAG
This sequence comes from Alisma plantago-aquatica, assembly GCA_963693085.1. Classification (NCBI taxonomy): domain Eukaryota; kingdom Viridiplantae; phylum Streptophyta; class Magnoliopsida; order Alismatales; family Alismataceae; genus Alisma; species Alisma plantago-aquatica. Next base: position 724,559,596 of record OY856410.1, on the reverse strand, counting down.
TAATATGCATTGTTGATAATCAAAGGTCATATTATTAAGATGACCAGATAAAATGAGATGTTACTTGGTGACAAATGTGTATGATTGGTTCAGGGGTTTGAACTCCCATATTCCTGAATCATATTGATAAGATGGTTAGTAATTGATATCCCAATGTTAAAATATGAGATGTGATCTTAATAACAGAGTGTTACTAAGTGAAATTCTATTACAGGATAATCCAATGGAAGGCTTAACTACAGACTAATGGTTTATGAATGTAATTAACCCTTGTATTACATAAGTATTGTTAGGTATAGTATCATGTGTACAAATCATGCAGATATGTTGTGGAGTTGAAATCTTAACACTTTGTGAGAAAGAGTATGGCTACATGCCATGATTTCCCCAGTAATAATGCCAGGAAATGGATATATGATCTAAGTCTGAAGAGAGTTAGTGTTGTGATAATGGTTTTATAATAAATAGATGTTATACATGTTCTTTTGTTTCTTAAAAGATAAGTGACATGTGGGTTTATCAATTTATAGCTGCATTGCTTTTAATATGAAGAATAGTTTAATCTATTAAACATTGTTTTAACTACTCCCAAACATATATAACTTCTTTGTGTACATTTCTTCTCTTAAGCTGCAATAATTATGTTTCTGGCGAAGAGTTATATCTCTCGTTGTGACAATTTTTATAATTGTCTCACCCCGTAGGTTTCAACCTTTAGGTGGACGTGGGCGAGGAGGCAGAAATCATTCAATAGGTGAAGGGCAACATCAACAGTACCAGGGATAGAAGTGAAGTTTCAGGTGGAGACACTGGCTGCTATGTCATGTGTAGATGGAGTTAGAGTCCTATGTGTTGTCTCTGTACTCTCTGGTCCTCGGTGTAATAGTTAGTGCTTTCGAGTTTTTTTTTGGTCCAGTCCCTAGAGATCTTGTATCTTGCCTTACAGAGATATACTGATGGATCAGTTGTAAATAACTTATCATGTTGCTTTATGAGAAAGCTTTACCTTTAAAAGATCTCTTCGTAAAAAGTTTTAAATTTTTAGTGATTTCTGGTAATCCGCTGCTTAATGAACGCTTCCGCATTAGTTAATCTTGTTTTCTCAAAATAGACGTTACAATAATTATCTCAGGACCGCCTGTGGTAGAGATCCATCATTGGTGATTAGGATGATGTGGAGGATGTTATAAGATGAATATCAGATGATGCTTAGAGAACTAGATCTGTGATTTTAAAAGTAGTTAAAAAAAGACAACTATAACAATGACACGCCAGTTATAGCAGGTAATAGATCAGATGCAGCAGAAGAGTAGGTCAAGTGCAGCAGTTATAGATCAAATATAAACTTATAGCAGATCTGCAGTTAGGCACAATAATTAGAGTAGTTTACCGTGGTAGATCTAGTAGAGTAGATGGTGTCAGAGGAATGATCCTCTGATCATAGGAAACACAACAAATAAAGAGAGAGATAGTTGTTGCTCTAGATTTAAGAGAGATGAGAGGGGTCTAGAATATGTTTAGTATGGGGTTCTACTTATAGGTAGATTTTAGAGTTTGGGATTTTGGGCAGGATCTTCGAGAAAAGGGAGTGGATCGCACAGGTGCACCATATGGAGCCCACGGATTGATGTCATCCACAACATGGCACGCGGAAGATGTCTGCAATTAGCCTGGTATCCCGGTATGGGAAAAATGAAAATCTCATTTTCCCGTTAACTTTTGGAATGTTTTGGCAAAAATAGAGAATATTGTGCACAGAGATAAGTCAGAGTTATCCTTGGATTTTTCTACAAAGGTTATTGAAAAGAGAAAGCATCATATTTTAGATAGTTCAACTAGGAAATTAATGAAAAATAGCCTATTTAAAGCAAAACAGAATAATATTTGCACTCCCAATCTAAAAAAAGGTTTCTTCGTAGAAGATCATGAACTGGGTGAAAGTCTGAAAAAAGGGTGATTAAATAGACAAATATATGTAAAATGTGGGTAAAATGAAAATGTGGAGATTGAGTAGGATATGGAACGGATTCCATCATTAGCCATAGGTATACATCAATCATGAATTTATGTTGAGCGAGCAAAAGTGGGATGTCAAAAGTGTGCCCTCTGAAGGCAAGATTCGAGATAAGAGTGAGAACTGCATTCTTGAGTCAAGTCTAACCCCAATTTTTAGTCATAAAAGACCAAAACGGTTGGACTCATCAAGGATGTTCTGATAAAACTTGAGAAGGGTAGAAAACAAATGTGACGTCTTCTCCTTCTACAGAAGAATTAGTGAGGAAAAAAGTTGATAATGAATGATTTCTCCATAGTAAGGGAAACCTATCATTAGGTAGTTTCCTATATCTGGCCAATCATTTGTTCTGCTAGTGTTTTGGTGAGCCTTAAGAGTTTTATCGGCTTTAAAAGTATATTTCATCATAGCTTCAGTTTTTAAACCATTGCATATTTGATTCTCCCACTAACTCTTGCCTTAGTGAGAAAAAAGTGAATGAGTAAAAGTGAATGTAGGTGGTGGTTTATTAGTGAGACATTAAAATCAAGAGTCTTTAAATGTTGAAAATAGTGGAAATTAATCTGGTGGTTTGTTAGTGAGACATTAAAATCAAGAGTCTTTAAATGTTGAAAATAGTGGAAACTGATCTGTCTAATCATGGAGAAAAAGAGCAGTCATCATCTTAATATGCATTTTTGGTTTTTAATTTTTTGAGTGGGTGGACCGATTTAGATTCAAGACTATCTTATAAGGCATAATATTAAGAGTTTGCCTATCAAAATAGGGTTTGTATCATTAAGATTGGTTATTGTACTTTAGAAAAGCTTTTTATATATAAAGTGACCTTTCTAGATAGTGATTATATCAGTTAGTAATATGATTGATTAGGGAATCTAAGATTGGATGTTCCAACTATCATCCAGTGAAAGGTAGCATCCATGACATGTTCCCTTACTGGTTCATCTTCCATCCTCTTGAGAATTGATGGTCCTTGAATTTCTAGTTCTAAGTCTGTGGAAACTAAATGTTTGAGCCATAACTCAGGGTCATGAGACAAGGTCAGTAATTTAGTTCATTTTTGGGTCATGATCTAAGATTGTCAGGAAATTTGTGTGCGAAAGCAAGTTGATAGCCGCAGTTACAATTCGACATTAGATCAAAAGCTTTGCACTGGAAGGCAATCTGGGTTCTGGTCATAAGTCATGAGCAGGGACCCCAGATTAAAAGGAAGCAAAAGAGAGGCATGGGCCTGTTCAGGACAAGGCTTGTGCTCTAGTTTAAGGTCTTGGTCAGGACCCAAATGGATTAAAAAATGAAGCTCTAAGTTGGTTCCATTAAGGTCGTGATCTGGGAATATGAAGAGATAGGCAAGTAAAGTGAATGATAGGTCTATGTTTAGGTCATAGTCCAGGACCCTGGGAAAGATTTGGAAATTAATGCACAATTTTGTACCATTTAAGGTCATGATCTAGGATCTCAAAAAGATTGAAAAAAAAGTTTATGGGTGTTGGTCCAGTCTTAAGTCATAATTTGGGGGGCCAGTATATATAAAAAAGTAATTATGGATTTGGTCTAGTTTTAGGTCATAGTCGATGACCCTCTTAGATTGAAAAAAGTGATTTTGGATTTGTTCCTATATTAGGTCATAGTTGGGACCCTTGTAGAGATCTTATGTAGATCCAATAAGTTTTTTGATAAAATAATTTTTTTTAGTTCTGGATCCAAGATTCCACATTTTTTTAATTTTGCCATTTTTGGTATTTTTAGGGCTCTGGAAATTATATTAAAAACTAGGAACTTGTTATTAATTTTAGCATTATTTTTTGTCTTTAAAAGAGGGGAAATGGGAGGAGGATCAAAAACACTTCCATTTCTTCCTCACTCACGCAAGAAGAGGTGGCAGTGACCATCTCAGGGCATCTTAGTGTAACATCCCTGACCTGGGTTATGAACTAACCCCATGTGTTTTGCTTAATCATGTGATTAATGCTTGTGGTTATCTGTTGATAATGTAATTAAAGCTTCTAAGGAACATATATTTCCTTTTATGCTATTTCTGAACAATGTTGTAATATTGTTTTGTTAAAAAGTGGACCTATGTGCAAATTACCCAATTAGAGGGGTTAACTTGCAAATTGCACATGTTTAGATGTTCCTCTGATGATAAGACATCATGAGAATGAATATGATGAAGTATTATGGATTCTCCAAGCTTGGGCACCAAGATGCAGCTTATAAAGCAATCCTTGTGCTTTAAAACCCTAGTTTTGGTGTAAATTGCAATTTACCCAAAATCTAAGGTGCAACATGTAAAATACACCCTCTAGAGCATCTTTCATGACTCATGGCATCAACCAAAGTAAAAATGACGAAGAGGGCGCTTCATTTGAATAATCAAGTAAGAAGGATATCCCTTGTAATTAAATAATCAAGATGTATGCAAAATGACCCTTTTATGTGTACAACTTAGTAAGATGTTGGTTTTCTTTCCTCTAAACCTTGGATAAAGAAGTAGTTTTGCTCAAGAGAAGTAGGTAGAGACTTGCCTAAGGAGAGGAGAAGGACCTATATGAGAAAGAGGGAAAATAGTTGTCCTTATCTTGAAAACATGCCCAAAGTATACATACACCTTTCTTTTACAACCAAGGGATCGTTTCCCTTCCTCTCTTCACTTATTCTTCTGCTGTGGCCGACTAAGGAAGGATCTCAGGAGTAGAGGAGAACGGGCAAGTAGAGTTTGGTAAGCTTTAACCACTATCTAGCTCGGATTCATGGAGGAAATCATGATACAAGGTTAGTTTGCTAGTTTTTCTTACTTAGTTCTTCTTTCTAGTCGTCCTTTCCAACCAATTCTTGAAGAAGAAACCTTGGACGACCTGTGGAGCTCAAGCCACCATTAAATCTACAAAGGTTGTATCTCTAGAGATGATCCTAAGGCGGGTTTTATAACTCTAAAGTTTAAAGCTTTGCTTATATACCTTCTTTCTATGAAAACGTTGCTTGCTTTCCTTTCTTCCATACTTCTAAGTGTTCTTGCAACCAAAACTGTGAAGAACAGACCAGGTTCTTGAGGTAGAAGAAGGTGGCATTAATTCCAAAGTTTTATCCTAATCTACTTTATCAAACGGTCTCCACCTTGTGCCCAAACGGTTTGCAAAACCATTTGGAAGCAAACGGTTTCAAAACCGTTTGGTAGCAAACGGTTTCAAAACCATTTGGTGGAAAACGGTCTCCAAGACCATTTGGAAGTGTTGACCAGGCGTTGACCATTTTGAGGGCTGTTTTACATATTATGTAATAATCACCCACCAAGAATCATTAACTAATTCCAAGTAAATCTCAAGTTGAAGGCACTTTAATCACCTAAACCCTAATCGGGTTCATTGCTGATTTCAATGGACCAAACATGTTGAAGTTTGGGTTGAGTGACCCAAACGGTTTCAAAACCATTTAGGGATCACTCAAACGGTCTCTAGACCGTTTGGTGACAACCCAAGACCGTTTTTATGTCTAGGGTTAAGTGGGTTTGACAAATTAAGGGTCCAATCATAACGAGTTGTTGAGTAATCAAGTGCTGATTTGGTGACCATACCTAGGGTTTAACCCTTAAGTAATTGACTTGGTTTATGATGATATCATGAGAAAATGGTCTCAAGACCGTTTGGAGGATGTCCAAACGGTTTCAAAACCGTTTGGAGGTCACCCAATACCGTTTGGAGGTCTAGGGTTGATCATGGTTAAGTAAATGAAGATTGAGAGGCAATAAATTGAAATATAATCGATTAGTGACCTAATGATCAAATCTATGGTTCAAACCCTAATAGGTTGAGTTAGTTTTTGATGTGGACTTGAGAAAACAGTCTCAAGACCGTTTGGAGGATGACCAAATGATCCCAAGACTGTTTGGGGTCAGATCATGACCCAATTGAGTGATGGTTCAATGGGTTCAACGCCAATTAAGCTCATGTTGATACATGTTGAAGGATGATCAATTCCTAACCCTAATCCAATTGATCCAAGCCCTAATTGGTGATCAATTGAGGGACAATTGAGTGCCAAATCAGTATAGGATTGACCTAATTACCCTAATTGATAAGTGGTTAACCATGGAATGAACAATTGAGGGATTCAACAATGGAAACCCTAACTCAATTTGAAGGATTGACACACTTGTTGGTCCATGCGGTTTTGAGGTTTTTGCACCAAACGGTCTCAAGACCGTTTGAGTCTTAACGGTCTCAACCGTTTGGGGGCAAACGGTCTCAAGACCATTTGGGACCAAACGGTTTTATAACCGTTTGGATTCATGCGGTTTTAAAACTGATTGGTGACCATGCAGTTTCAAGATTGATTTGCCCAAATGGTTCCAAAGTCAAACTTGGCCAAACGGTCTTCACCTCACTTTTGGGAAAATGGTCTTGATGGTGTATTTTTCCATGCGGTCTTGAAAGTCAAAGGTACCAAAGGGTCAACCATTCCATGCGGTTTCAAAACCGTTTGGAGGTTGAAAGTGCAAAACCGTTTGGGGTCTTTTAAGGTCAAGAATGATTTATGCTTTAAAGGCTTAGATGGTTCAATGGTTGTTTAACCTAAACCCTAAAGACACCTAAAGTCATTAAGGGGTTTAGTAATTAGTGAACTAATGTATGTTACGGTCAATGGCGAAGAGTACAAAAGTACCCTTAGTGGGTTAGTATGACTAGTACCCTCGATCAGGTAAACCCTAATGACCTTAATGGTGATGACTTGACTTATGATAGTCAAAGTTGAGTTGACTTAACCTAATTAAGAGTGATGTAAACATCATCTATTAGTAAGAGGAGAGAGAAGACTCATAATATCAATGACAATCAAATAAGATACCTTTAATATGTATGAATGCACACCATTAGGGTATGATCCTTGATAAGGAGATCATGGAAACCCTAATTATGGAGATTTATGAATCTTAACTTAATTTGAAGGTGTTTGTAAGGCCCCTAAACTTTCTTAATGAGTTTAATGAGCTTAATAACCATCATTTAATGCTTATAATCCTAATATAACCTTTTGATATGTTTTGAAATCATAAGACAAGCTTAAGTTTCAAATTTGTTCTAATTTGGACATTGCATGAGCAAGTTATGCAATTTTATGTACATTCTGGACTTTCTTGCAATTTACCCAATCGGAAGGTTTTCTTTGTATTTTTTCACAAGAATTACAATCCTTGTAGTTTTCCTTATCGTCCTTGAATTTTTGGGCTATGGGGCTCCTAGTTGTTCTTGGTTCGGAGGTATTCCTCTTCAAGGACATTTTAGGGTTTTTCCCTTTATGGATAAAGATAAAGATAAAGATAAATATAAAGATAAGGATAAAGATAAAGATAAAGATAAGGATACAGATAAGATAAGTATAAATATGAAGATTAACATAAGGATAAGGATGAAGATAAGGATAAGGATGAAGATAAGGATAAGGATAAGGATGAAGATAAGGATAAAGATAAAGATCAGGATAAAGATAAAGATAAGGCTAAAGATAAAGATATGGATGAAAGAGAGAAAGTGTGGGTAGTAACTAAGGGAGGTGTTGCATGGACATAGAATCTTTAGGCTAGTGACACATGGAAAACTCCATGTACACCTCAAGCATAACCCCTTTCCTATTTATGAAGCTATATATACCCCTTCCTATCCCCGATTCAAAGTCATTGCTCACTCCCTCTTTCTTATAGCTTAGAGAACGAACCTTTCTCTATTTGGTTGCATAACAAAGTGGTCTAAGGTAGAAGACAACCTCATTTTGGAAAAGAAAGTCTCCTATAGATCCATCTAGCCCTACTTAGGGTTTCTAAGGTCATCTTCTAAGATTTTTGATCAAGGCAAGTTATTTTCTTCATTCCTTGTCCATTTTTCTTGATCTTCTCCTTCCTTAGACCTTCTTATAGGTCGGAACTTTGCTGTTCCATGGTAGAATTTGCTCTAAAGATCTAAAACCCTACCTTTCTTGTTCTTTATGTTTAGGGTTTGCTCATTTGGTGAAGAAAGGTACTGGATGGAAGAATTCATAGCTTATTCTTGGATTTTCTACCCTACCTGCTTGAGATTTCTTCTGTGTGGGGTTTCATCTTCTCATTAGAGGCAAGTTTTATAACTTTCTCCACGTTTATTGCTTATCACAAGCTTTCTAGATCATGTTCTTGCTTGAAAATAATGATTCATGCGCTAAAAAGCTATGCTTGACTTGGATTTCGATTTTGATAATGTTCCCTATTCTGTTTTTAGTTTTAGATGAACCTGTGATCATGTGTACATTATTAATAAGGTATAATTTGACTTGGATCAGGTTGGTTTGACAACCTATGGTGCTAAACACCTATCAAACAATGGTCAATTTTAGGGTTTAAAGCTGATTTCTTCTATAAACTATGACCCGATGATGGTACCATTGCAACAACCAATAGTCTTACCTTTTAAACATCCAATGGTTCTGGGTGACATTGTGGTATGGCGATATAGGTGGATTTATGATGGAATAAATGGAGGGTTACTCTTAATAAGTTAGTCCTACCTATTCACTCATATGAATAGAAGGGAAGATAATCATGTTGTGTTGATATGTAACCCTAATGAGGTATAGCTTGTTACACCTAGCTTTAAAATAACTAAATGATGATAATTGGGTATGAATCATCCTTGAATGACTAATATAATCATGGAGACTTTGTTATTATTGTTGAAATCCTATTATGCTATAACCTGATGGTCACACCTTGATTTATGTGTGGGTTCATACTTGAGAATAGTATGGAATGTGAAGGTGATATTTCACCTTATGCATCCATGACCCAATGGGGATGTCGTGAGTTAGGGTTTGGGTATGAGTGCCGGTTAGTAACATTGATATAATTTATCATGTTGAACCTAACTCTAATACAATTAGATAAAGATGAGTATTCATGTTTAACATTCTTATATGATGGAATGATGGTAGAATAACCATCTTACTATGATCATAACCTTGATATGTTAATTGGTGGTTATTATAGTCACATGGTTGATACTTTATTATGCTAAACATGTGTATAATGAATATGATGAGAGTTAATCATATCTAGATTCCTTGCATGATGATGTAATACAGGAATGTTCTTAATGTTAATATAACACAGCTATGATTGTTTATGAATACCACCTAGTTCATAAATGCAATATTGTACTGACTTGGTGTATTATATATAATTAATGTTGTTGAGCCTTGTTATAAGGCATGCAAAGATAACGATGATCTTACAGGGAATAATATGATGGTCTTAATGACCTTTGGGTGTGGTTGAGCCCTGAATGAGGTGAAATCCTCTTATGTTGATAAGGGTTAGTGCCCTGTGATATTGTGAAAAAGATTATTATCTTGCGATAGCATGATGATTGGTGTAGTCTCATGAGTGGCAAATGAATAGTACCATGTGATGATGAAATGAGAATTTATGTTTCACACATTTTATATCGTTTCAAGTTTTGATATTTATATGCTTACTAGAAGTGAATTAGGGTTTGTATGTCCACTTTTTTGATGCAGCCTTAATTCACCCAATTGGTATAACTAATCAAGTGCAACTCTAATCATGTAGTGCCCTGTGCCATAGAACCATCTTTAGTGTCAGAACTTGCTGGATGGTGAAACGAGTATTCCTAAGGGAAACTCGGAGCGCATATTGTTGAATATGCGGGGGTGGCAAGTTGAGGATATATCCTTGTCATCCACAATACATATTGTGGAGGTTGGCTATGGTCATGCCTCATACATCTGATGTGATTGAGAATGGCTGTGGTCGTGTCTCTGTGGTTATAGTATGATGTGATTAGAGGAATAATTTGGTTGTACCTCAGTGTTTGGGTTTGAATACCCTGGTTTCTAGTGTCGTGACCTGTACCAAGGTCAAACTAGTGGTTTTCAGCTTGACTATATGTCGTTGTGGTGGCAGCTTTGACTGATATGTCACTGCCTTTTTACTTGTACTGGCCGGGGGGGAAGAGATCTTAGGATGCTGATACTCCTAGATCTTGTACGAAATCGAATAGCCCTTCACAGGGGTCGGTTGGACTTTGAATGGTATGATTCAAATTCCCCATGGCATAATATAAGATGTAATACAGCCGTATAGCATATCTGTTTAGTGTTATACATGATGCTTCACATTGGATGATAACCCTTGTTTATTCTCTTTACATAAAGATGATGCTTAGTGCAATTAAGAGATAATAATTATACTTATGTTGTGGATATGCATAAGACTGTAAATGTGTACATACAGTAGTCATGCTTATGTTGATATCTATACTGCTACTATTGATTATAATCATGATGCTAGCTATCTCATGTTGTTAGTTATGTTTAGCATGCTAGCCATGCCTCTATAATTAGAAATGCATATAGTGCTAATCATGCTTATGTAAATACTCATGCTTATTTGATAGCTTTGCTTATGATATTGATCTGTTCAAACTATTAGACATGCTAATGTTGTTAGATATGCTAGACTTATTCATGTTAATAGATATAACATGCTACTAGACTTTCTTATGCTAGTTATGCATATGCTATTGAATCTCTTATACGGTTAATAAGGAAAATGATGATAGTCAGCTTGATGATGATAATTGTTATCTGCTCCTTTATGTATTTTGTTAATCATCAATACTTTTGATCTTATTTGTTATATCTGATTAAACTATTTAACTACTTAATTACATAAAAATGTTGTAATCAATAAACGTTGTTGATGGTTATATCACTTGCTGGGACTATGTCTCACCTGTGGGTCACCACAATTTTTTTAGGTGGTCGCGGGCAACGAGTTCAAGGTTGCATTATGGAAGAGAACCAACCTGGTGATCAATAGATACAGAAGGTTGGTTAGTTGTAGATGTTAGTAGTAGAGTCCCAGTGTCGTCCCTGTACTCTCAGGTCCTGGTATGGGATGTGTTTTCTAGATGATATACTTGTATCGACACGAGATTTTAGTCGTATGCCAATGTTTGTAAATATATGGCATGTACATGTGAAATATCTTTTGTATATAGGACATGACTGAGGTCTTTGAACCCATATGTAAGTACTTGTTACAATATATGAGAATGGAATGATGGACCTTTTGTAAATGTTCTAGAGTTTAATTACATTGTTGGAATCGGTTTTAATTATTTCACATTTTTGACTATGTGATAAATCAGTAGTTGATCTAGCTTTGTGTTTTGAGTAATCTCGTTTAGCGTGATGAGATGGGTCCTTATAGGTTGGTATCAGAGCTTTAGGTTCACTGAGTCTACAAGGACACTAGGATTTAGGACTAGGATGATGTCTAAGTTAGGAATATGATATAAAAATATGGTGCATACTGCCTAATCTCAGTATTTGGGTGCCCTGGCCAGGTATTCAATTATTGAAGAAAGGTAAGTATGGAACTCTTAGATTGTTATCTTTTGATTACTCTGATCAAGTAGTCATTTTGAGACAATCTAAAGAGCATAATGAATAAGAAATCATGGTGTGAATATCTCAATCATACCTTAAAGAAGATGAGAATTGCACATAATCTATCAGAACTTGAATGTTTGGTAACTATAAGAGAAAGATACAACACAATGAAATCTAAATATGAATAAAATAAGGAAAAGAGGAGTTCTTGAAGATGTGATTCTAGAAGATAATATAGTAAAAGATAGACAAGTCTATGCTTATAAAGTGAATCAAGGTGTGAAATCCACATAAGATGGAAAGAACTCCTATAACAAGCATAAAATGAGAAGATAAATGGGAACAATGGCAAAGAAATAAGGTGGAACCTGAGTTAATCTCAGACCAACCTATGTGTGTAAGTAAGTGTTAATGAAAAATTAGCATGGACTGTGAATAAAATTAAGGGAGATGGTCCCGATTTAATGAAGAAAATGTGGAATATGATGATTTACCTGTCAATAAGTGGTTGAAAAACATAATAAAATAAGAGAACATACACTAGTGGGATAAATAGTCATCAAGGAAGGATTAATGAGATATGTTAATCATGATGATTCCTATACTAATGGTAAGGAATCCAAAATGAAATTTATTATGTTGGTAAAAGTAGATGAGATAAGGATGTGAGTTCCTTATAGCACATGAGGTGGATACCAAGGTAATGAATCCTAGTATCCAAGATGTATCAATAATATGAGAAACATGTGAAGGTTGGAGATGTTTATTAAATGAACATTCCAAGTATTCCTATCTTTTATAGAGAGAGAGAGAGTTGATAATGATCCTATAAATGTTGTTTGTAAGGAAAAACAAAAGTGATTCAATAATGTTGTGTATGGTTCAGTGATAGCCGGGAAAGACCACTATTTAGGATAGATGGTTTGTTACTTAATAAATATGTGATATCATGTTCCTTTAAGATAAACTTATGATAAAATATAAATGCATAAGAGTTAGATTGGATGACATAATCCACATGACTATAATGAGTTTAGAGTTATGTCCTTTAGACTAACCAATGTACCAATAGAATTTTTGAATAGGAGGAACAGAGTGTTCCAGACATGTCATACAAGTTATATCAAGCTTTAAATGATGATATGACAAAGTATTTCAAATATGGTAAAAAAATATGATCAATATTTATTCAAAAACCTTAGGGTTGCCAAAGTAGCAATAGCTATGAGAACAAGTTGAATAAGAGTGAGATGGGGTTGATTAAATTTCTTAATGAGATCATGATATGTCATCTTATGTGGGCATTTTTCTGCTGAACCAAGATGATATATGTATGAATGATGTACATCACCATAATATGCAAGTAACCATATGGATGTAATAGGATGAGGTGCATAGGAAGTACCCGTCTTTGTTTACCTTGGATTTCGGGGGCAAAATCTCTGTTAGGGGTTTATAGTTGTAAGGCCCCTAAACTTTCTTAATGAGTTGAATGAGCTTAATAACCATAATTTAATGCTTATAACCCTAATATAACCTTTTGTTATGTTTTGAAATCATAAGACAAGCTTAAGTTTCAAATGTGGTCTAATTTGGACATTGCATGAGCAAGTTATGCAATTTTATGTACATTATAGACTTTCTAGCAATTTACCCAATTGGAAGATTTTATTTGTATGTTTTCACAAGAATTACAATCCTTATAGTTTTCCTTATCATCCTCTAATTTTTGGGCTATGGGGCTCCTAGTTGTTCTTGGTTTGGAGGTATTCCTCTTCAAGGACATTTTAGGGTTTTTCCCTTTATGGATAAAGATAAAGATAAAGATAAATATAAAGATAAGGATAAAGATAAAGATAAAGATAAGGATAAAGATAAAGATAAGGATAAATATGAAGACGAACATAAGTATAAGGATGAAGATAAGGATAAGGATGAAGATAAAGATAAGGATAAGGATGAAGATAAGGATAAAGATAAAGATAAGGATAAAGATAAAGATAAGGCTAAAGATAAGGAAATGGATGAAAGAGAGAAAGTGTGGGTAGAAACTATGGGAGGTGTTACATGGACATAGAATCTTTAGGCTAGTGACACATGCAAAACTCCATCTACACCTCAAGCTTAACCCCTTTCCTATCCATTAAGCTATATATATCCCTTCCTATCCCCAATTCAAAGTCATTGCTCACTCCCTCTTTCTTATAGCTTAGAGAACGAACCTTTCTCTGTTTGGTTGCATAACAAAGTGGCCTAAGGTAGAAGACAACCTAATTTTGGAAAAGAAAGTCTCCTAGAGATCCATCTAGCCCTACCAAGGGTTTCTAAGGTCATCTTCTAGGGTTTTTGATCAAGGCAAGTTATTTTCTTCCTTCCTTCTCCATTTTTCTTGATCTTCTCCTTCCTTAGACCTTCCTCTAGGTCGGAACCTTTCTGTTCCATGGTAGAATTTTCTCTAAAGATCTAAAATCCTACCTTTCTTGCTCTTTATGTTTAGGGTTTGCTCATTTGATGAAGAAAGGTACTGGATGGATGAATTCATAGCTTATTCGTGGATTTTCTACCCTACATGCTTGAGATTTCTTCTGTGTGGGGTTTCATCTTCTCATTAGAGGCAAGTTTTATAACTTGCTCTACGTTTATTGCTTACCATAATCTTTCTAGATCATGTTCTTGTTTGAAAATGATGATTCATGCACTAAAAAGCTATGCTTGACTTGGATTTCAATTTTTATAATGTTCCCTATTCTGTTTTCAGTTCTAGATGAACCTGTGATCATGTGTACATTATTAATAATGTATAATTTGACTTGAATCAGGTTGGTTTGACAACCTATGGTGCTAAGAACCTATCAAACAATGGTCAATTTTAGGGTTTAAATCTGATTTCTTCTATAAACCATGACCCGATGATGGTACCATTGCAACAACCAATAGTCTTACCTTTTAAACATCCAATGGTTCTGGGTGACATTGTGGTATGGAGATATGGGTGGAATGATGATGGAACAAATGGAGGGTTAACCTTAATAAGTTAGTCTTACCTATTCACTCATATGAATAGAAGGGAAGATAATCATGTTGTGTTGATATGTAACCCTAATGAGGTATAGCTTGTTACACCTAGCTTTAAAATAACTAAATGATGATAATTGGGTATGAATCATCCTTGAATGATTAATATAATCATGGAGACTTTGTTATTATTGTTGAAATCCTAGTATGCTATAACCTAATGGTCACATCTTGATTTATGTGTGGGTTCATACTTGAGAATAGTATGGAATGTGAAGGTGATACTTCACATTATGCATCCATGATCCAATGGGGATGCCGTGAGTTAGGGTTTGGGTAGGAGTGTCGGTTAGTAACATTGATATAATTTATCATGTTGAACCTAACTGTAATACAATTAGATAAAGATGAGTATTCATGTTTAACATTCTTATATGATGGAATGATGGTAGAATAACCTCCTTACTATGATCATAACCTTGATATGTTAATTTGTGGTTATTATAGTCACATGGTTGATACTTTATTATGCTAAACATGTGTATAATGAATATGATGAGAGTTAATCATATCTAGATTCCTTGCATGTTGATGTAATAAAGGAATGTTCTTAATGTTAATATAACTCTGCTATGATTGTTTATGAATACGACCTAGTTCATAAATGCAATATTGTACTGATCTGGTGTATTATATATAATTGATTTTGTTGAGCCTTGTTATAAGGCATGCAAATATAATGATGATCTTGCAGGGAATAATATGATGGTCTTAATGACCTTTGGGCGTGGTTGAGCCCTGAATGAGGTGAAATCCTCTTATGTTGATAAGGGTTAATACCCTATGATATTGTTAAAAAGATTATTATCTTGCGACAGCATGATGATTGGTGTAGTCTCATGAGTGGCAAATGAATAGTACCATGTGATGAAGAAATGAGAATGTATGTTTCACACATTTTATATCTTTTCAAGTTTTGATATTTATATGCTTGCTAGAAGTGAATTAGGGTTTGTATGTCCACTTGTTTGATGCAGCCTTAATTCACCCAATTGGTATAACTAATCAAGTGTAACACTAATCATGTAGTGCCCTGTGCCGTAGAACCATCTTCAGTGTTAAAACTTGCTGGATGGTGAAATGAGTATTCCTATGGGTGCATATTGTTGAATATGCGGGGGTGGCAGGTTGAGGACATATCCTTGTCATCCACAATACAGATTGTGGAGGTTGGCTATGGTCATGCCTCATACATCTGATGTGATTGAGAATGGTTGTGGTCATGTCTCTGTGATTATAATATGATGTGATTAGAGGAAAACTGCGGTTGTACCTCAATGTTTGGGTTTGAATACTCTGGTTTCTAGTTCTGTGACCTGTACCAAGGTCGGACTAGTGGTTTTCATCTTGACTATATGTCGCCGTGGTGGCAGCTTCGACTGATATGTCACTGCCTTTTTACTCGTACTGACCGGGGGGAGAGATCTTAGGATGCGGGTACTCCTAGATCTTGTACGTAATTGAATAGCCCTTCACAGGGGTCGGTTGGACTTTGAATGGTACGATTCAAATTCCCCAGGGCATAATAAAAGATGTAATACAGCCGTATAGCATATCTGTTTAGGGTTATACATGACGCTTCACATTGGATGATAACCCTTGTTTATTCTCTTTACATAAAGATGATGCTTAGTGCAATTAAGAGATAGTAATTATACTTATGTTGTGGATATGCATAAGACTGTAAATGTGTACATACAGTAGTCATCCTTATGTTGATATCTATACTTATACTGTTGATTATAATCTTGATTCTAGCTATCTCATGTTGTTAGTTATGTTTAGCATGCTAGCCATGCCTCTATAATTAGAAATGCATATACTGCTAATCATGCTTATGTAAATACTCATGCTTATGTGATAGCTTTGCTTATGATATTGATCTATTCAAACTATTAAACATGCTAATGTTGTTAGATATGCTAGACTTATTCATGTTAATAGAGATAACATGCTACTAGACTTTCTTATGCTAGTTATGCATATGCTATTGAATCTCTTATACGGTTAATAAGGAAAATGATGATAGTCATCTTGATGATGATAATTGTTATCTGTCTACATAGGTAACAGATCTTGGGTGCAAAGTGTCTATACGATCCAATTACTGATGCTGATGCTATGTCGGAGGGTCTTCTTGGAATACTACTAGGGTCCCTATTTCCATTTGACACCCATTGTGTCTGGGTAGGAAATTCTTATATTGCTGTCGGTGTAGAAAATCTTGGCTTCTTAAAACTTTCAGGCATTTGTTCTTAAGGCTGGGTGTACATCTTCTTACTACTTGTCTATTGTTTCATGGTTTCCGACCTCTCTATCCTTCTTACTGACTCCACAAAGGTGGCAAACCTTTCTCTATTATCTAGAGTAGACACAGGATTGGCTAGTCCAGCGTTCAATCCTTTTTCAAAACGCCGAATTCTTTCTTCATCACTAACTGCCATCTGTGGACAAAACCGTAGTAACACATTGAACTTAGCTTCATATTCGCTAATGTTCTTCTGTCCTTGTGTGATCTTATCAAACTGAGAGATCTTCTCATCTAGATACGTCTTATGGAAGTATCTATTGACAAATTCTCGTCGGAATACCTCCCATCCTATTTCTGCGCCTGGTCTCTTATCTTCCTCTATCATCCTCCAATTACCAGTACTCCCTTTTAGGAGGTATACCGCATGTTTTACCTTTTCAGCTTCAGGAATATCAAGGATCCTGAAAGCCTTTTCCAGCTCTATCAACCATAGATCAACATCTGTTGGGTCAGATTTACCAGCATAGTCTATGGCTCCCACCCGGTGAAGTCCCTCGAAAGTCTTGCCGGCTCCATAACCTACCTGATGGGCTGGTGCCCTAGGTGCAGATGGTGGCACCCTATCTCCTATGTGTGTTATGGATGTCAGGAACTTATCAAATAAAGCATGGATAGATGGGTTTTCTATCTCAGCTGGGTCAATCTGGGGCTGTTCAGGTACATGCCCCTCCCTATTCTGGTCTCTTGCACCTCCTCCTGGTGCAGCAGTACTGCCCTCATCGGTATGTTCTTCATGTGGTCCAGACATCTTCAAGTTCTTCTTATCCTATGTGAGCATAATATACTATCAGATAATCTGGAAAACACTTAGAACAGACTCTACAACCTTAGTCCTATGTCTCTGTAGACTCAGCGAACCTAGAGCTCTGATACCACTAAGTGTAATGTCTAATTCGAGAAAACAAGATTAACTAATGTGGAAGCATTCACTAAGCAGCAGATTACCAGAAATCACTAAAAATTTAGAACTTTTTATGAAGAGATCTTTTAAAGGTAAAGCTTTTTCATAAAGCAACATGATAAGTTATTTACAACTGATCCATCAGTATATCTCTGTAAGGCAAGATACAAGATCTCTAGGGACTGGACCAAAAAAAAACTCGAAAGCACTAACTATTACTCTAAGGACCTGAGAGTACAGAGATGACACATAGGACTCTAACTCCATCTACACATGACATAGCAGCCAGTGTCTCCACCTGAACTTCACTGCTTCCCTGGTACTGTTGATGCTGACCTTCACCTATTAAATGATTTCTGCTTCCTCGCCCACGTCCACCTAAAGGCTGAAACCTACGGGGCGAGACAATTATAAAAATTGTCCCAGCGAGAGATATAACTCTTTGCCAGAAACATAATTATTGTAGCTTAAGAGAATAAATGTACACAAAGAAGTTATATATGCTTGGGAGTAGTTAAAACAATGTTTAACAAATTAAACTATTCTTCCTATTAAAAGCAATGCAGCTATAAATTGATAAACCCACATGTCACATATCTTTTAAGAAATAAAATAACATGTATAACATCTATTTATTATAAAACCATTATCACAACACTAACTCTCTTCAGACTTAGATCATATATCCATTGCCTGGCATTATTACTGGGAAAATAATGGCCTGTAGTCATACTCTTTCTCACAAAGTGTTAGGATTTCAACTCCACAACATATCTGCATGATTTGTACACATGGTACTATACCTAAAAATACTTATGTAATACAAGGGTTAATTACATTCATAACCCATTGTTTTGCAGTTAAGCCTTCCATATGATTATCCTGTAATAGAATTTCACTTAGTAACACTCTATTATTAAGATCACATCTCATATTTTAATATTGGGATATCAATCACTAACCATCTTATCATTATGATTCAGGAATATGGGAGTTCAAACCCCTGAACCAATCATACACATTTGTCACCAAGTAACATCTCATTTTATCTGGTCATCTTAATAATATGACCTTTGATTATCAACAATGCATATTACTCATGGCTCATTCAACCTATCAAGCTCATATGTTATCACTTACCAGATAACATAACATATAGTTATGCATGAAGTATAGATATAAAGTAATTTTTAATGCAAATAGCATTATAATCCTTACCTAGATCTGATCACCTCTTAATGAAAACCTATCAAGCTTAACTCTCATCAGTTATTGGATGGATATTAATTCTCAATCATCTTATCACTATGATTCAAGAACATGGGTGGTCACACCCTTATATCATCATAATACTTGTTATCAAGTGATATATATATATATATATATATATATATATATATATATATATATATATATATATATATATATATATATATATATCAGCATCAAATCATCTAATACCTAACCTTGATTGAAATAATATATATGTATCCTTCACATATCATAAATGTTTTTAAGGAATATGACATCATAACCCTCACCTGGTTATGATTACCTCTTGATAGGAACTTGCATGCTAAATATAATTGAAGACATGCATATATCATAGTATTAGCATAATACTAAAACTTTTCAATTTTCTTTATAAAACACCACGGTCGTGCTTCCTTGCACGATCGTGCAAAGGAAAGCTACCACGGCCGTGCTCCTTAGCACGGGCGTGCTAAGCTTAACATATCACCATTGAATTTTAGGGTTTGGACTCATTCACTTAATATGGGATTATTGAACCTCTTAGCTTACGAGGTAAAAAGACTTCATGCTACAACTTGTAATTAGGGTTTCACACTCATAGGCATAACCTAGAGTTACTCCGTTTATAACATCACCCTAAATTAGGGTTTACTATTCACATTACATGTTATTACCCTAGAATTAGTGTTTACTATTTACTTCATAGAATATTGAGCTCATAGCATCATTATGTATGAAATTATCATCATTTATGCTCTCTAATTAGGTTAAGATGCATCAATCATCATAATTAGGGTTTTCATGATCTCCCCTTGATGGATCATACCCTAATCATGTACATTCATACATATTGAAGATATGTTACTTGATTCTTATTCATGTTACGAGCCTTCTCTCTCCTCTCATTACTAGATGGTGATTACATCACTCTAGATTAGGTTAGGTCAAGTCCTCTTTGATTAACACAAGCTAAGTCACCACTATCATGTCATTAGGATTTGATTAAAACAAGGTATCATCTAGTTGAACCCTTCAAGGGCGAATTGGTAATGTACACCATTAGTCACCACATGGTTCAATCTAATAATCACTTAGCCCCTTAATGTCTTATGGTACCATTAGGGTTTAGATTAGACAACCATTGGACCAATTACACCTTCAAATGATTAAGCAAAAACATCCCTAAAAGTCCCCAAACGGTTTCACCCCTCAACCTCCAAACGGTCTTGAAACTGTTTGGGGGCGTTGACCGTTTGGGCACTTTGACCTCCAAGACCGCATGGCCACCAAGACCGCATGGTCACTAAGACCGCATGGTCACCAAGACCGCATGGATGCGTTGACCGTTTGGATTTATTGACTTTGAAACCGTTTGAAAAGAAACGACCTTGAGATCGATTGGATCCTAACGACCTTGAGATCGTTTGAGCCCAAACGGTCTTGAGACCGTTTGGTCCAAATGGGCTCAAAACTGCATGGACCTCAAAGGTGATCTAAAGGTTGTAATCGATTAGGGTTTGCTATGTTGAAGCCTTCAATTTGCCACATCCTTGCTAATCACTTATCAATTGAGTCCATGAGGGTCATCCTTAATCATTAGGAAACTCAAAGGACCCTTAATTGCAAATCAATTAGGGTTGAAACTAGTTCAATTAGGGTTTGTAATCGCTCAACCATCAACAGTCATCAATGTGAATCAAATTGAAGTTGAACCCATCAATTGGCACTCAATTGGGCCCAAACTTGGTCCAAACTGTCTTGAGACCGTTTAGACACCCTCCAAACAGTCTGGAGACCGTTTTACCAAAGATTCATCAAAATCTAAGTCGATTTGATAAGGGTTGAACCCTAATTAGGTTACAAATCAGCACTTTTCATCAATTCATCAACCTATTGTGATTGGACCCTCAATTGATCAAATTACCTTAACCCTAGACCTCCAAACGGTCCTGGGTTGTCACCAAACGGTCTTGAGACCGTTTGAGTGAACCCCCAAATGGTCTTGAGACCGTTTGGGCCCTTCAACCCAAAGTTCACCAAAAACTATCCTTGAAATCAGCAATTCAACCTGATTAGGGTTTAGGGGGTTGAAGTGCCTTCAACTTGTGGTTGGTTTGCAATTAGGTTACAATTCTTTGTAAATGTTTAATTCAACATGTGTACAACAGAACTCCAAACCGTCTTCTCTTGGTCAACCCTACCAAACGGTCTTGAGACCGTTTGATTCCAAACGGTCTTGCAAGACCGCATGAGATCAAACGGTCTTGAGACCGTTTGATTTCAAACGGTTTGCAAACCGTTTGGACCACATGGTCCAAGGTCGTTTGGTAAAGTTACCTAGGAATTCATGACCATTATCTTCAACCTTAGAACAGGTTGGTTACTTCATGGATTTGCTTGCAAGAAAGCAAGGAGAGATGGGGAAGAAGAAGAACAAGCTAGTATATGCAAGAAAGAAGATATACTTAACAAGGTAAAAGGTTTAGAGTTATAAAACCCGCCTCAAACGTTGTTCTGAGAGCTCCAAGCTTCCAAGATTCTATCCTTTAATGGCATCTTGAGCTCCAAATGTCGGCCAAAGGTGATTCTCCAAGAAAAGGTTGGGGAAAGATCGGCTAGAAAGAAAGAACTAAGTAAGATAACCATGAAACCAACCTTGAAATCCACTTTCCTCCATGAATTCGAGCAAAAAGGGTGACCCAAGCTTACCTAGATCCTCCTTGGTCGTTTTCCTCTGCTCCTAAGATATTCCTTAGTCGGTCCAAGAAAGGTGATAAGTGAAGGGGAAAGGAAACATTGCCTTTGGTTGTAAAGGAAACAAGCTTATATATCTTAGGGTCATTTTCATCTTAAGGACATCTAACTTCCTTATTTTTACATATAGGTCCTTCCTTCCTTATAAGGCACGTTTCTACCTTTAATACTTAAGCAAAAATCATTTTAGACCCAAGGTCTAAAGGTAGAGAAAGCCAACTTCTTACTAAGTTGCTCATATAAAAGGGTCTTATTTCTTATAACTTGATAATCTAGATACAAGGGTTATCAATCTTATTTAGTTATTCAATTGAAGCGCCCCCTTCATCATTTTTACTCTAAATGATGTTTAGAGTCATACAAGATACTCTAGAAGATGTATTTTACAAGTTCCACCCCATACTTTCGGTAAATTGCATTTTACACCAAAACTAGGGTTTTAAGCACAAGGATTGCTCCACAAGTGCCTCTTGATGCCCAAGCTTGGGAAATACATCATACTTCATCATATTAATTCTTATGATGTCTCAACACCAAAGGAACATATTAACATGTGCTATTTGCAAGTCAACCCCCTCTAATTGGGTAAATTGCACATAGGTCCCTATATTACAAAACAATACTACAACATTGTTTAAAAGGGACAGAAATGAAAATATAGATTCTTTTAAAGCTTTAATGACATATTAAAGGTTAACCACAAGCCTCTAGTCATAATTTTAAGCAAAACACCTAGGGTTAGTTCATAACCAAGGTCAGGGGTGTTACAATTATGACCACAACACACCTAAAAAATAGTACTTTAGGGGCAAGACCAGGAAGGCTAGGGACATCTTCAGCTTTGAGACCCCCCATAATAAAAATCACTTTTATTTTGTTTTCATGTTTTCTTTAATGTAACTATCATGAATTGCTCAATATTTTTGCAGCCAACTATGTCTTGATGCCAGTTTACCGGACGATATAGGAGTGTTAATCCTTCCACGCTCATGGCTAGATTGTCAGATTCGATCTCTCATTTGCTTTTATTTTCTATTTTTCATCCATCATGGATAATCCATTAGACTACACTATTTATTTCAAGATCTACTTTTTTCCTCATTTTTTGTGCAAAACTTAGTGGTGACTCTGACATTTTTTGTGCAAAACTTTATTTCCCGAAGAACTCTTTTTTATCCCCTTTTTGGGCAGGGTGTGACACTGATCTGAAGTCTCCTCTCTCGTGGACCAAGGGGGTCTGAGAATTCACAATCTTGTGCACATTCAACAAGCATGTATACATAAAAACCTAGAATCCTCATTGTCGCTCCGCTTGAGGTCTCGCGACTCAAGGGGCGACTAGGGCTTCCCGAAAGCGACGCCTCCGATCAGAGGAAGGGGTCCAGCGGCCTGGGTGCGCCGCCCTGCTTCCCCCTAGGTCGCCTCTATGCCTGCATCGATGGGGTTTCTAGCCTCTGGTGCCTCGTCGTCGTGCTCCCCTCTCTGCCCTAGCCCCTCTTTCCATGACGGGTGTTTCAGGTTCCTGATCCGGGCCTAGCCGAAGCTGGGGTGGCGGCTTCGATCAGTCTGAGGTGGCTCCGGTCACTGATGAGATTGTTTGGGTGTCCTAGGACTAGTGTGCGGCCTCCCTTTGGCCTATGCCCCTATTTATGCAGGAGCTTTTCCTCCCTTTTTCTTTGTTTTCTGATCTTGTTGGTTATTTCTGTTCTTTTTTTTTGCATTTTGATTTGGCAGTCCCTACTGCCTCTTAGTCGCCGCTTGTCGGCGTTGTTGTTAGTCCCTCCGCGGAGGTTGGTAGTTGCCTGGGTTTTTACCCGACCTTGGTAGTGATCGTGGGTTTATCTCCGATCCTTTTCTTGTAGTTGTTTGAGTTGCTACGAATGTCCTCCTGTGCTGATTCGCTGGTTGGTGATGGCCCTATGGTGATGGTTTTGTTGGCTCAGCTTCAATGTTTCAGATCTTGATTCCGCTGGTGGTGCTCAAGATTGTGGAGTGTTTCTGTTTAAAAGCAGCTTATTGCGTGAAGAATATGATTCCAGGAAGAAGAGACTTACCTTTATCCAATCTTACCTCAGTTGTTTCTTTGTATCTGTATCTCTGAGTTTGTTTCAACTTCAACCTTTTGTAGATGTCGTTTGGCTTCCAATCTAATAGAAACTTGATGTTATAAAAAAAAAACAAGCGTGTATACATAAAGCTGCCTAGCAGGTGCTTACTGGGTCTTCCATATGGGCACACTTCTGTATTGCTAAATGCTCCCACCTATGCCCGTGTTGGTGTTCCATCCCTCTCCACCCCTGATTCCTTAAAAACGACTCCTAAGCCTAGTTTATTGGAAGCATCCTTTTGAAGGCATTCCATGAAATCATCACAATGTTCTTGCTGGGAGATTGGTCAGGGCTCTTGTTCACTCTAGTTTTCAGCATGGGAGAGTTCCCCCCTTATTGATTGTGCATCAATTAAGAAATCTCTACATCTCATATAATCTCTAGCTAGCCTTTCCACATATGGGTCCAGTCGAGTAGAGTTCCGCTTAAGGTTTCAGGTACCATATGAAAAATTTTGAATGTGAATCTTCTGGTGGACCAACGCATTATTGATTGACATATTCCCCTTACATCCAGATGCAAATGCTGCCTTGAATCACAACATGATGACCTGGAGCACCTTTTCCTTACAGGGGACATAGCGACTAGTTTATGAACTAAGTTGGCGGAGGTGCATCTAGATTTTAGTTCATGCACGATGACTTCTATGGAGTTGACACATTGTTCGGATCATGCTAAACGTTCCTCCTTCCTTATCTTCTTGTGGAATTTTCTTACCTATTTTCTGGTTTGGTATGTGTGGAAGAGTTGTGGTAGAAGGTTTGATGACTGTAAGATGCACTATTTCTCCATCTAGTCTGGTTATTCTCGCCTTCTCAATCCTATATCATCTCAACTGGTGTTTGACTCATGGGAGGTGGACGATCACATAGTAAAGTGTGCCGTAGAGAGGGCTTGAAGCTGTGTAAGCTTCCCTCTTACAGTTTTATCCAGGCTCACTGGAACAGATCAGTGGCAACGTTACTTGCTCTTCCTCTCTGAACTCTTCACACTGTGTGCTTTGTTTTGTTTTGTGGTAGGTGGTATAATGAGGAAACACCACCTAAAGGGTAAAAAATCAAAATAGCACACTTCAATATAAATATGTACACGAATAACATGAAACCAATCATATTTTAAAAAATAGTCCACTTTTTTCAGAAAGCGCCAACGTCTTGGCATTTTTATTGCAGCCGGGTTCAAAAGCACCAACATGGTCAGCATTTTAGTGAAAAGCGCCAACTTTTTGGCATTTTTAGATGAATGTGCCAGTAGTTTCAGAGTTTTAGGTCAAAGCGCCAAGTTTTTGGCATTTTCGTTCAATGTCGACTATAAAGCGCCAAATATGAAGCGTTTTACGAATGCTAAGATCATGCCTATTAAGAAATGTTTTAGGAATATAAGAAGCATTTTAGGAATACTAGATAGAAAAATGTCGTGTTTTAAGTGGAACATCAATGTATGCACAATTAAAATCCCAAACAAATCTCATTGATGACAAGCAAAATAATATAGAAATAGATAAAAAGACATTAGATGATTCTCAAGCAAAGAAAAGATCTATATTAAGTATGCCACAACTTAACAAAAGGAACACGTCTTTGAAAAAATATATATTAAGTTTGGCACAATATCAATCCGCTAATAGAAAGAAGAACACATTCTTCTACACTGTCCGAAATGGTCAAACATTGAACGGTTCAACAAAAATAGAAACAAAGAAGTTGGAATCTGCATATGTTAAAATCAACCCTGTAATCAAAATAAAAATTATTATTTAACTACATATAGTTCTTCTATAAGTAAAGTGCTAGAAAAAATTATGCATACCTAACGTCTCTTACTTCCTCTACCTCGGGTTCGTGGACCCGAAGAACGCCTTGAGTCTGGAGAAGCCTCAATTGGACTCAAGTGTGTCTGCTGACCTGTATGTGTAGACCTACTTGGAGGGAGTGGTGGTGTGATTGGACGAGTGAATGGCAAAGTCCTAAACATTGGAGGTGATCCTCAAAATGAAGAACTTGTTGATCCCAAAAATGAAGAAAAAGCTACATGTTGGTATTGGCTAAAAGTTGGGTGGGTCCAAGATAAGTTGGAAGGAACTCCAAAATGGTCTGATGATGATGAAGGATAAGAATAAAACATTCCAGGGAATGAGGAAGGTGAACATTCCCTAGAGTGTCCTATTATTGTGGACTGTCCTGGTGGTGTGGAGTGTCCTACTGGTGTGGATTGTCCCAGTGAGGCTGAGTGACCTGTTGGTGTGGAGTGTCCTACTGCTGTGGATTGTCCGAGTGAGATGAGTGACCTATTGGTGTGGAGTGTCCTACTGGTGTGGAGTGTTATGCTTCCATGGAATATGGAATAGGAGAAGCCCTAACTGAGGTTGTCACAGGATATGAGATTGAGTGCAAGTGACTCGACATTTTTTGAAACCATGCCATCTGAATACTGTATATTTTGTCACACGCTCTCACCCAATCCTCAACATGTGTCTGATTTGTTAGTGTTTGCAATGATCCCCTGATATCCATTTGACTATGAACCTACAAATAACGTAGTTTACTTTATCATATTTTCATATACAAAGTCGTATAGTTAATTATCTAAGTGGATATACACATTACTTACATATTCTCTCTCCACATAACCTCAAGGATAGTAAACAGTTTGCGGCTCAGCTGATCGTTTTATGTGATACTGACACAAATTTACCATGCGTAGAACGTAAGTGCACGCGTCAGAGTAATATAGGCCTTTCTGAGGCCCGAGTCGAACTCAGGGAAACATAATTGTTGGTAGACTACTACTAACTACTCACAATCAGCTAGACCGATCCAATTGATTTGAGAGTTGATTTAAAAACAAATTAAAATAAAAGAAAACAAAACAATCGATTAAATGTTTAGTTCAATCAATTGAAATGGGAATCTTTAGGATTGTGGTTTCATCGTGGGTTCTCGTTGTATTTATTCCTACATAGTTAATCAAATTCGTCTCTCATTTCGGGTAATGGCCTGTAGTCAGAATTGTTCACTGTCGTGATAAATTCACTACCTAAATCTAGGTCGGTTCCACGGTAGTAGTAACCTATACCCTAAACTAGGTGCATGAAAACCAAACTCTAGGTTTCCACCATTAACCGTACATCACCTTGTTCAAGGGATTTATTAATTAATGTGGATTTCGTCTCTTTTCAATTGTTAATTCTTCTTTCAAAGTAATTAAAGGCATTAGATTATCATTAGGGTGATCAATCATAATGATATAATGGAGAAAACGAAATCATACCACGAATTTAAGAGACAAATTATGAAATACTATGGTAAAAATGTCATACAACCATCACCCGAGCTACTCCAGATCCTAAAAACAAAGGGGATTAGCCTCGCATGTTCATCTCAATGCAAGACATGACAAGAGAAAGGGAAAACATGGAGAAACATGAATGAAAGTGATGTAAACCCCTAAAAAGAGGAGATCTGAGCGTTCCTTGACATAGAGTGCACGATCTACAACCTTCTGGCGGTGGAAATCGTCTTCTGTGACTCTCGGAATGATCGGGGCATGATTCTGGGCTCCGTCCTTCTTTCCACACCTCCTTGGGACTTGTGCAGCGGCTAATGACACGATAGTCTACTTTTTGCCGCCATCATTAGGTATAAGCACCAAATTAGATCGCCAAAATATCACCACTGTCAGATTTGGGCTGATCGATGGTACGACGGTAGCGACAATGACAATGATGACGGCGACGAGCAGGAGGAGGAAAAGGAGGCTTTCACCCCTCTTCGTTCACGAGTGGCACCGCGGAAGTGTCCACGCTTCCACCTGGGTACATTATCATCTTCGCAGCCTCTGCCACCTTAGTCCTCTCAACAAGGAGAGGATGCCTATTCTATGTAGGGAATGTACTCAATGTTGTAGGAGATCCAGCAGACCCAACAGCAGTACACTGCTTCTTTCACCGGTATTCAGGGGACTATGAATTGGCTATTCTTAAATCAGCAGGCCATCTACGAGAACGAGCGCCTCCTCCTCGCCAACCAAGAAAATATTCATGACAGGTTGCATAGGATGGAGATGCAGCAACAACCGTTCTACGATCATTATTGGAGCCAGAATTACTTCGGGGGATATCCGCTGCCTCCTCCCATGCCCCCATACGATCCAAATTTCTAGGGGCAATATCCATCATGGGATCCCACGCCCCACAGTACCCACCACCTGAACAATGGATGGTATCACTGTTCCACATGTTAAGATTGTTTTTGACTATGAGGCCATAATCGAATTCAAGCTTAGGGGGGAGATGGAACAACTTCTATCTTTTTCTATCTTTTATTTTTAGTTTTTATCATTTATTGCCCTTTCTGTTATTCTCGCAATTTTCTTAGTTTTTAGGATCCACATGCTATCTAGTGTATTCATGGATGTCTAATTTAATGTGTCGTCTCTTTGTTTGTCACATGGGAGTCATGGGTCAATTTGAAAATTTTTAATGAATTTGCAAGCTTGATTTGTTTGAACTTGAGCACATGACTTATGAAAATAATTGGGTTTGTCAACTTTAAAATATAAAACCACAACTGTGCATGCCTATGATTCAAGAAAAGTGGACGGAATTGGATGTTGAGCCTAAACTAATCAATTGGTAATGAAACTTTAATCTGAAACCAGAGAGAGAAACCTCTTGATTTTACACATGTCAGTAAGGAGGGACATATAATATCTTCCAATGGTTCTGTCAATTAATGTTGTGATCTATCCACTTCATCTCATCTACACTCCACCATAAGAATTGGGAGCACTATACAGTTGTAATCTTTTGATTGCATGACATGTAGTTAGGATTGCATTGTAGTTAGTGTTTACATTTGTTGCATTGAAAAAAATGTTGCATTATAATCCTGCATTCAAAAATTTTAGAGTGCATTGCAATGTCATTTTAGTTGCATTTTGCATGATTTTAATCATCTTGTACAATGATGTGTCTTGCTTCTCTTGCAAATAAAGGAATTATTTCATACTCTCTGAAAAAAAATAGATATGTGAATAAGCCCAAGAAAAAGCTATTGAAAATTTCTTCTTGTTCTATTAAGCAAGATAAGGGCTTGAAGAAAAAATATGAAGATCAGAGGGAGAAAGGAATTTGTTCACATGCATAATAAGAAGAACAAACACATGTGTAGTTCTGTAGATCTTCTATGTCTCATTGGGATAGAATGATAGTGCATGCATCATTCCATGTAAAATGTAGCATTAGGACATTTTCACGTGCATTTTGCATCATGATAGGTCATTAATTTTTGTATTGCATGATTGACTATTATGTGCTTCCATTTCTTCCACAACCACCTATTCCATCCACCCATTGCTCTAATTGGTAGGCCACCTGTGATTATCTCCTCTTTCATTAATATCAGGAGATCTGCTCCCATTTAGATGGTAGTTAGGAAATGAGCAACGTAGATAGAAGATCAAAAAGATGCACCAACCCTGAATCAGAGGATTTTATAATATTAACTGCCTTATTTGATAGTGTTCACCAATCTTGGGGATGGATATCTCTTATGGAAGATCATTGTCGCCTTGAGGGTAATTATCATTCTGTGGTTAGTGAGGGCCAAAATGTGAATGTCTGGCGGGGATCATATGGCAAGGTCTGTTGTGATAATATGTTCTTTAGTTGACCCTCGCAATTATATTCTAAAGTTTTGTTGCTCGAGAACGAGCAAGGTTTAAGCTTAGGGGAGTTTGATGCGAGGATTTTGAGTCGCATTTATAGACTTGTTTTACATGCATTTTATGTGTTTATTAGTCACTTTGGTGGTTAGTATCACATGATTCACTTACTTTAGTCTATAATCTCATTCTATATCAAATCTCTCATATTTTATCCTTTTTATTATAAATGATCATATTCACATGTTTTAGCATAGTTGATTTGGCTTTATCTTGGAATTTTAGGATAAACTAGTATACACAGTTATCGATACCATCGACCTGTGTCGATAGTATCAACACAGTCACAGCGAGACAGCCACAAGGAGCCAAGATGAGTCGATACCTTCGACTGGGAAGTAGATGGTAGTGAGATACCTACAGCGAGCTAGCAATCAACCGGTCGATACTAGCGACACAAAAGTTGATACTATCGATGTTGCACAGCTTCAACGTTGGAAAGGTGACAAAACCGACGCCTAAAGCAATTGTCATAGCATTTGATTCTCAATTATGTGTGTTAGGAAGCCCCCAGTACCACTCTATTGATAGGAGGGGTTACAGTCTGGGTTCCCAAACTATGCGGGAGTAGAAGGGTCTGGGATTTTCATGAATCTCACATCCTGCTACAGGTGACCCGATTGATTCACTGGTTTATCGGTCGTCTCAAATAGTGAGACAATCCGTTCACATAGTGAGCTGGCTGTTTCACAATGTTTCCTATTTGCAATTGAATTGACATTCATTTCTAATTAATTTCCCACATTAATCCTTGTACCAGTTGAATTGAAAAAGCAAAATGATCAACTTTTCTCTTGATTTGAGAAAGTCACCAAAAGCACCAATTTCCATGACCAAGAAGATCGGTTCACAACCTGAGCCGACTGGTTCACCCAGTGAATGATCGATTGGTGTCCAAAGTCATGGAGAAATCAAATTAATTTTCAATCAACCAGACACTCTAATCAGTCAATTGAACACTTGAACTTGATGGATGTGAATCCATTCAGTTGATTTGCTATTTAAATGAATACCTAAACATCTTTAGTATTCAATCTAAACATATTTCATGAATATACTCCTTTTAATCCAAGTGTATCCTATGTGTGTGACCCTATAGGTCCATAATTACATTGATAGTGAATGTCCATAACTAACTTATGACATCACAAATCATTGCTACCCAAGTAATTCGGAAAGATGAAGAACAACTTCAACCTACATTCTGTGATTAGTATTACTGTGATCGTATAGTTCTTTTGTCTCTAATATTTAGATTGAACTCGAGGCATGGAATCGTCATCCTCTCAACGTTCAATCTATGTTCCTTAAACTAGAGCATACTATCTAAGATGCATGTGAGTTCACATATGACATATTGAATCACATGGGTACAGTCATAAATTTCTCAACCTCCCTTATCAAGAAGCATGGGTATCAATCTCCTATAGGAAAGGCAAATCACATCTACATCACTCACACTCAGTCCCCATGTGTCATTGTGCACCCAATCATCATCGTTATAGAAACCCTTATTTAGGATCACATTTGATGATGTCAAAGTACATGAATGACATGTGGTGAGTGTAGATAGGTCTAAGAACCACAAGTACCACTATCACTATGAGATATGATTTCAACTACCTTCCATGGTCTCCATGTATTACTCTCATGGTGGGTCTATCTGATACACTATTCTCCAACATTTATTTGTGTGCTCGACTTAATATCATATATCATGACTAATGAGTCTTTGTCATCAGTCAACACACACTCTAGTCTTATGTATTATTGTTGTCTATTTTACTTCCACAATAATATTCGACTAGGGACATAACAAAAATGTATGAACTCTTATCATTCATATGATCTCATCATTCAAGCCTCATACTTGAAGACATATGACATCGAGTAACATCATTCCTTAGACATCTATTATATCTATGTCATCATCTCATGACTGAGACAAAAATAATAGAAGGAATTACCTTTTATCATTATCAAACCAGGTATCTAATGACACATTCCAAGCATCATATGATTGGCTCTCTGGGCATACATACCAATAGACTATGACTTGCACTTAGAGACAATCACCCATGAATCATATTTCAAGTGATATTAACATGTCCATCGTGTTGTGCAAGTGCATTTATAGTGGGTTCAGAAACATTTGCTTCCCGTCGGTATTTTACAAGTTTTCACATATCCTCGTTGTATGAAATCTCAAATGAGATGAAAGTGTTGTAGTATTTTATCTAAGATTCCTTATCTATCATATAGCTTCACTGTTGTCACAATATTTCTAGTGTGCCATTAATGGTTGGAACTTACCATAAGTTCACCCATATGAACCTCTTAATCCATACAATATTATTTGTTGTTCTCATAAAACACAAATAATCAGCTTCTATTGTAAATCTAAACAATTGTCACTATCTCAGAACCCCTTCTAGCTTACAGTTCTCAGTCAAACACAATTTTAGTTTGCAATTATTTATTTGTCAGTTTAGAATCTTGCGTTGGTGTAACTCTTTACATCCAACTCTTCCATATTACCATACTAAGGGAACTCATCATTTTAGTGCTTCTCGAGTACTTAAGTATGTTCTTATGGCATTCTAGTGACCTTCAATAGAATCTGAAAAATACCCTCTCGTCATGTCCAATGCAAATGATATTGTTAGATAGATACATATATCCTCTCATCATATCCAATACATATGAGATAACTTAATACCCTCTCGTCATGTCCAATACATACGATATAACCAGATAAGTACATAACATTGCATTCAAGATAGATCTAATTGTGAATGCATATGGAATCTATCCATGTGTTCATGTTCATCACAAGAGCTGGGACACTATGCTCTTAAGAGACTAACTCCATGGAACATGGACAAGTTTTCTCTCATTGAGTCTTCCATGTTGAACCCCTTCAGCATCATGCCAATGTATGTGCTCTTTCTTCGGTCAAGAATCTTTCTAGATCTATCTCTATAAACCTGAAGTCCTATCACATAGTATGTTTCACCTGAACCCTTCACAGAAGAGATGATTCCTTTCCAGGTTTCACTATAAGGATGTTATTTTGCATCATTATGTGGAATATAAATATGCTCCCACTAAATATTTTGTAATCATTGATTTCATATTCGTTCTGACTCAAGCCAAACCCTTCAATTGTCTTGTCAAATAGGACATTCCAGTTATGAGATGCTTGCTTCAATCCAAAGATTGAACTTTGTAGCTTATAAAGTTTATTTGCATCAATGGATTTATAAAATCATTGTGTTGTGTAGCATACACATCCTATGCAATTATTCCAGTTGCAGAATGTGGTTTTAACATCCATATGCCAAATCTCACAGTCATACTAAGCTGCAATTGCAAGCATGATCATGTTGGATTTAACCATAGTAATTAGTGAAAGACTTCATCATGTTCAACATCTTAAACTTGTTTCAATCTCATTACAACCAATCTAGCCTTCCATATTGGTGTTCTTTCTAAAGACCCCAAATGCACCGTATGGGTTTTACTCTTCAAGTGGATCCACCAAGGTCACACCTTGTTGGTTAACATGGAGTCCATCTTTGATCTCATGGCCTCAAGCCATTTCTCAGACTTTGGTCCCTCAATAGCTTCTATTGATGTAGTTCACTCATAATCCATGATCAATTCATCGCCTTTTCTAAGTTATACAATATCAAAATCTTTCAAACTCAAGGCATGTTCTACTAGAATTATAAGGTTATGTTTTATATAAGGAACTTGATATTCCACAACACTTTGTGATTCTCATTGTTCCCATTCTACCTCTTTAGGTTTAATGTTTTCTTACTTGTCTCAAACATTTTGACTTCTACTTTTACCCCCATTGATTCCTTTGGAAGTAAGTTCCTCATCAGGAATATAGCCATCCTAGCAACAAACACCTTTGTTGTTCGATTGGGACAAGAATAGTATTTAACAAAATAACATTTATGTGATTTGTGGATGAAGCTTTTTAAGAAACTAATTTTCTTATATAATCTTTCATCCCTAATAATTATTAAAATACATATCAGAACACTTTCCATTCCATATCACATATGGTGTCTTTTGAACCAATTTAGATGGTACATTGTTTAGTTTAGAGCATGTGCCTCAAAAGGAAATTGGAAGATTAGCTAGATTTATTGATAATTGCACCATGACTTAACAGGGTGTGACTCCTTCTTTCTGACATATCATTATGTTTTAGGTGGAGTTAATACACTATCATAGTCTCTCCATAAGGTCCTTAAACCCTTGTTTCAAAGTATTTCTACATCTATCACATTGAAGTGTTTAAATACTTATACCAAGTGGGTCACTTACTTCATTCATAATTTCCTTGAACAGTTTAAGAGATTCATGCTTGTAATTCACTAAATACAAACTTCTATATCTATTGATAACATTAGTAAATATAATGAGGTACTATTGACCACCTTTAGCATTTATTCTAAAAGGTCTATATACATCAACATGTATGAGCACAAGTCAAATAGTCACTCTTTCACTACATCTAGTGAATATGCTTGTCATATTACCCAATACATAAGGCTTGCATGTCTCAAATGGTTCAATAACAAAAAGAGTCTAGATAACCATCATTATGGATTTTAGAAATGCATTTCTTATTTATGCGCTCAAGATGACAATGCTATAGGTATATATTGTTTGAGTCATCAAGTCGATCAATATGTGTCACATACACATGTTTTTCTTTACAACTATTGCATATAGTTTGTGAGACATAGGACATTTCCGTGAAACAACAACTCTTGTCCACACAAGATGATGTTTTCATCAATGGCAAGTTCATAATAGCAATTCACTAATTCTATTATGTGCCCATGAATGACAGCTTCCAACAGTAGCGACAACAACCCTTGCTCTGCACAGTTCTATCTTATTTGTTCTCAGGTCCTAAAGTAGAAATCTCTATCTCTTTCTTCTTCCTGGGGTCCTCTATACAAAGAGGACAACTCATTTACCAATGTCCAACTAGTGATAGTGGTGGCATTTTCCTTCCTTATTTAAGTGAAAAGGATAGATTCCTTTCTCACTTATCCCTCTCCTTATCTTGAGTGTGGAAGAATTGGACTTTAGCTTAGCCTCAAAACTCTTCTTGGCCTTATCTTTTTCCTGGGACTCACTTCCTCTAATCATCATCAGGGATTTGTCCTTCTTCATTCATGCTTTGGCATCAACATGCCAAGTATTTGATAAGCTATATATATAATTCATGCAACAATTTGCAGAGTCATATCCATGGTCAACTCTTAGCCTAAGAGAAATCCCAGTCTTTCCACATGCCCAATCTCATTGAGCATATGGGGCTATATTGGATCTCCCTTTACCAGTTTGCACTCAAAGAAGACGAAATTATACCTTCATTGCTTTACATGATTCTTAAGATTTGTTACTATCTCAAAAATGTCCATTCTATCATGATGTTTATGCAACTCATAGTTCATACAACATATCATAAGGTACTCAATGTCTATGGCATCATTGGCATGCTTGAACGAAGCATCCATTTTATTCCTTAGGTGCATTTGGAGTGGGTTCCTCTGGCTCTGGTCTATCAATGACATAGAGCTTTTGCTCATTGATGAGAACACTTCTCATAGTCCAAAACCAAATGTGGAATATTATCCCATTTTGTCCTTCTTAAGGACTAATCACAAAGATAATATATTTGTATTTGTCTAGAAAATAAATATTCCGACCTTTTCAAAACATATTTATTTGGTTTGATTTGATAAATATGATGATATTTTAGGACTTTAATTAACTATCGCTCCCACTATTTTGTTCAAATTTATAACCCTCATGTATCAATTTGGAAGATTACAACATACAGTCTTCTAATGATCCAAGATCCAAAATAATTCAATTATTACCCAACTAATTCCAGCGTCCATAGTCAATTATTAAGGTATGCAACTTTTTCCAATTGCATCATATACAATTGTTGGATAGGTGATATGTGCAACTCCTTGCCATAGTTATGTACATAACTCTGGTGCTTAATCTCATTAAGGTCACACAGTTAAGCCTGACCCAAAATCCAACACGATAATAATGCACCCCTCTTGGCAAACCCACATTGTTAGCATCACACTTCCATGAGATAGACAATGCACCACCCTTGAGGTGACCATGCTTAGTCGATCAAGCTTTTTGTGTGTGGTGCTTTTGGAAAGCATCTAAGAATTAATATTATATTGAGGGATTTTATATATAAATACATTTGCATATCCAATCACCACATACTTATAGTACGTATCATATACATTCTATAACCACAATGAAAATATGCAATCAAAAATATATGAGCGATGATTATGTCCAGTCTAATGCAATTCTTTAGAGTCGTAAGGAATTTCTACCACCTAAGGTCCATGTCATATGCAACCTATTGTTGATGAAGATATGTGCTTGGTTCAATTCAGGTTGATCAGTTCAATGCTTGAACTGATCTGATCACCTTCTGGCTGCTCGATTGAGTTCTTGAAACAGTCGTCTAGTCTCCTCCAGTCGATTGGTTGGGACACCATTCGACCGATTCATCCTCCAGTCGTATTGCCTCCTCGGTCCTCCAGATGACTGGTTCATCTTATAATCTGGTCGATTTTCCTTTGTGCATAATATCTTCTTACCACAATACATAAATTAAAAGTATCCTATTTCTTATTTCATTATAAAAAGGATAATCTCGAGTTACATTCGAGGGAAAATAGGAACAAGAACATTAATTTACATTTAGAAAGAAGAGAGAGGCTCGATACATAGATCGATTAACAACAGGAATAAATCACCACAACCATTCACACACAGATCTAGGGTAATTGGCCATAACCACGCTAATATCCACCATCGAAACACTTTTAGGACGATGCAAATGGATTGCATATTATAGCATATCATGTATATTAGTTGTGATTGTATGTGGTATTTAATCAGATATGCACATTAATCATTTTTGTATTCACGTCATATGTAATAAAATAATAAAAGCTAATTTGAATCACATTATATTAAATCCCAGATACACTATAATTTGGCGGGGTTCTAATACCACTGTAGGAAAATCAGACGCAGATATAGGCATTGGAAACAAAAATGTAAATGTCCCAAAACTACAAGATTGCATCAACAAGAATGTATCTAGGAAAGAAGGTTTACAAGGTTATACATGGTCTTCAAGCAAGTCCAACAACATTAACCTTACAGTATCATCGTGATTCTTCTTCTTCTTCAGGCAGCAGCATGCTCCTTCAACAGTTGCATCACTCGAACAATCATCTTCACCAACCTCCTAGTGCATCACCACAAACAGTGGCTGACAGTGTCCTCCTAGCGGCAGACAATAGCCTCCCATCCTAGAGTAGTCCATGTGGACCATTAGGAACTCCATGTTGTGCTAATAGAGCCAACAGGAAGGAGTTGTCCTCTTTTGTTGATTTACTAGTCACTGACATGCTCTCCCACAACTGATCTTAGTTGTTCTCTCCCTCGCTATCCCTTTCTTTAATGGGCAGGACTTGCTTGGTCTCTCTATTGGTTACCACAATGAGAGAGGCAATAATTATCAGAGCAACTGATTCTCAATTATTTGTGTTAGTAAGCCCCAAGTACCCCACTATTTATAGGAGGGATTAGGGCCTAGGTTCCTAGACTCTACGGGAGTAGATGGGTTCATAATTTTCATGAATCTCACATCCTACTACAGGTGAACCGATTGGTTCATTAGTGAACTGATCGGTTCATTGGTGAACCGATCATGTGGCACAATGAGACAATCAGTTCACATGGTGAGCCGACCTTTTCATAGTGTTTCCTATCTGTAATTGAATTGATACTTCATTTCTAATTAATGTCCCACATTATTCCTTGTACCAATTGAATTGAATAAGTGAAACGATTGACTTTTCTCATGATTCAGGAAAGTCACCAGAAGCTTCGATTGGCTCGAATGAGCCAATCGGTTCACTAGATGAATCGATTGAAAAAGCCAACTCGAGCCAACTGGTTCACCTAGTGAGTCGATCAGTTGGTGTCCTAAGCCATGTAGAAATCAACCAATTCAATTTTCAATCAACCTGACACTCTAAGCATCAAGTTCAACACTTGAACTTGATGGATGTGAGTCCAGTCAGTTGAACTATTGTTTAAATGAATATCAAAACACCTTTAGTATTCAATCTAAACATCATCCATTAATATACCCCTTTAATCCAAGTGTATCCTATGGGTGTGACCCTTTCGGTCCAGAATTACGTTGGTAGTGAATGTCCATAACAAACTTATGACATCACAAGCAAAGAGTAGTTCCTAGTCTAACAGGTCTTCTACCCAAGAAATTCAGAAAGTCAGAGAACAACTTCAACCTACATTATGTGATTAATGTTACTATGATTGTATAGTTCCTTTCTCTCTAATATGTGGACTAAACTCAAGGCATGGAATCGTCATTCTCTCAATGTTCAATCCATGTTCCTTGGACTAGAGCATATTGTCTAAGATGTATGTGAGTTCACATATCACATATTGAATCACATGGGTATGGCTGTACATTTCTCAGTCTCTCTTATCAAGAGGCATGGAAATCAATCTCCTATAGGAGGGACAAATCTCATCTACACCACTCACATTCAGTCCCCATGTATCACAGTGCACCCAATCATCACCATTATGGCAACCCTTATTCAGGATAATGTTTGATTATGTCAAAGTACATGAATGACGTGTAATTAATGTAGTGAGTTTAGGTCTAAGAACATCAATCACCACTATCAAAATGAGAGATTATTTTGACTACCATTCCATGGTCTCCATGTATCACTCTCATGTTGAGTCTGTCAGATACACTAGTTTCTAACATGTGTTTATGTGCTTGACTTAATATCATATATCATGACTAATGAGATTCTGTCATCAGTCAACACACACTCTAGTCTTATGTATTATTGTTGTCTATTTTTCTTCCATAGTAATATCCAACTAGGGACATAACAAAAATGTATCAACTCTTATCATTTGTATGATCTCATCGTTCAAGTCTCATGCTTGAAGACATATGACATCGAGTAACATCATTCTTTAGACATCTACTATATTTGTGTCACCATCTCATGACTAAGACAAATAAAATAGACGGAATTACCTTTTATCATTATCATAATTGGTATTTAATGCCACATTTCAATCATCATATGATTGGCTCTCTGGGCATACATACCAATAGGGGGGCTATACAAGAATTGTCACCTAACAAAGACAAAGCAAATCGACTCAAATTGCTTTTCTAGTTGCAAGAAATTAAGCTTATTGTATTAATAAAAACTATCAACACAAGAGAAAAGGTATAACATACAAAAAAAGCTCTTTACCACTCACTGATGTATGACAAATAAGGCTGTAATTTTTAGAACCTAAATTACAAGTGGCATATCAATGATTTCAGTCCTTGGGAAAAATTAGGAGGTTGATTTTGTATATGGTTTGGCACTGGTTGTTATACATAGCTTACATTAAGAAGATTACCTTCAATAGTTACATTGTTGTCATTTGATTTGTCCTTCCAGGCATACAAAATTGGATCTAATCATTACTAGTTAGACCTATAGGACTCAACCTTTTCACAATTGCATCTCCTCCTACAATTATATGGACCTAAAAAACATATTAAAGACCATATCAAGCCTACAATAGTTATCTCAATATTACACTAGGATTTGAATATATAGTATTTTAGGTTATTCTAAATCAGTTTTACTAGATAGATATTGAGTTTTCCTTTCTGAATAGAAGAGAAAATCTTTAAACATGACTCAGAAAGCAAGTTAAATTTCCAACATTCTGGCATTATGTTCGGGTGTGTTAATATTGATACTAGTTTGGTGACAAACATGGAGAACTTAGCCACTTATATGATTGCAAAAAAAGTCATATATTTTAAGATTTGTAATTAATGAGAAGACAAGTAACATCACAAGGTTGGCAAATTACATTTTTAAAACAATATCGGATTGTACCATTATGGTTAGCCTTGATGCGTCCTTTTGGTATATAATTCATCATCTTCTTTGATATTCTCATTGTGGTCATATTATCATGGCAACTGTAAGCCATATCATACATTTCATTGTGACATTCTAGAAAAATCACATTACAAACTAAGTATGACAAATAAAGTTGTTACTCAATATTTAGAATAAAATATAGAATCCCATTGAAAGGTCCATCGGTTATAAAGTTTGCAAGTCAAGCTGTTACTTCTTGGACATACATATATGGAGGTTTTGATTGTTACTTAAGACTTGAGACAAACGTATTACACACGACAACACTAAATGTTTAAGTGGATGCCATCTTAGAGAGGTATGGTTCATACATTTAAAAAATTACAAAAATATTTTTTTCCACATGGTATTTTGAGTGTACATTGGCATATGGTGCCAAACATGGACACCAATATATACATCTTATTACATACTTTTATTTAGATGTTATAAATAGTAATGGTTGGATTCACAAAGGGGCATAGTAATGGTTGGATTCACAAAGGGGCATAGTAATGTCTAGATTCACAAATTTACTTATAAATTTCTTTAATATCTTTAATTTAGGATTTTAGTTTCCTAATTGAAATACTTGAAAATCAAGTAATTATGTCCTACATAAGCTAGCCCCGGGGCTTATTCTATGAAGTTGGATACTTGGTTGGACAAATGAGTCTATGACAACTACGGGCAACTCACTTACTTCTTCGCTGACAGACAAAAGATGCCAATTTTTGTGCAATATTTGATGGATGTGCAAACTGCCTAGTGGGACGTTACATAGATAGAAAACTCTTTCTAATAGATGTTTGTGAAGGCATTTTTTACACACCCATCAGCTAAATACTACTGGAGGACCTACCATAGGTCACACACACTCTCTCTTGCTATATAAAAGAAATTCCCAATCTAGGGTTCCCTCCCCTTTCTGCCAATTTCCATTGTCGTCATTATAGCCTTCCCCTTTTCCTTATTAAGTACCATAGAGCACATCTAATCCTAGACTCATTCTCCTCCACCCTCAATTGAAGCCATGTTAGTCCCTAGATCTGAGACCTTATTCTCCTTCTTCTCCGGTGATGACGGTTTGGTTCTCTAGGCTCCAACCACCTCGGCCTAATCACATGCACACTAAATACCAATGGCGCCTAATGATCATTTTTAAGTTGCTATTTTTCCCTAGTTAAGCTCATTCATTGGGACCTATAGGGCCTAGTTGAGGTCCTCACCTTCACTAGTCGTCATGGAACCTCTAAGCCTCCATGGACTTGGTTTTCCATTGTCTGACTTTGTGAGACATTATGGAGCTTTTTCCCACTCTTGGTTTCTTGTTTTCCTAATTGTGGCTTTGTGTCCAGTAGTCAATTTCATCTCCCCTGTTACAATTGTGCTTGTGAGGAGCTTGATAGCATTATTTTTTGTGAGAGGGTTGCGGCCACTGCTTTGGCTTCTATAGATCTTTGCAGTTGTATCTACCTCTATTTCCCTCTTCAAGTTAGAGTGTCCTGGCATTGGGTCCCTCTGTGTCTTGGACAGCCATGGTGGGAGGAGCTTCTAGTGTGGTAGTTTCACCTCTTTGATCGCTTGTCATCTTTGTCAAAATGTGGTGAACCCACCAGTAGTCTCGGATCCTTATGGGAGGCTCAAATACTGAGTTTTGGTTGGAGCGAAATCACTTGTGGAGCTGCTTGAACTCAATGGCTCGAGTTGATAACAAACCTGATCATGTTAAGGTTGTGGAGTCCATGGCCTTGTAATTGATCAATTTTAATCGCATGGGGAGTTATGCAATTCTAGTATTTGTTTCTTTTTTTGTTGACATGATTTTTTTATTACTAAGTTGGAGTTGCCCTAGACCGTGCGTCTAGTTTTGTTTGGGCCACCTAGGAATGGGCTCCAGTCTTCGCTGATTTGATAATGGTGCTCACGTGACATTTTAGTGATTTCCCATTGGATGTTTTTTCCAAAAAAACATAGTATAAATGGATGCTCATAAAAATGAGAAATAAAATGTTTTAGAAAGCGTTTTTAGAATTCAAATTTCAAGGTTTGTAGATTATGTTTCCATTTGAATAAAACCTAGTTTTCTAAGGAAGTAGAATTAGGGTTTTAAGTGAAGAATGAAATACAAATTGATATATTCAATGTTGTGAACATGCTATTTAGTGTTCAATAAACCTCGAGAATGTGACCAGGGTTTCTTCAACTTGAGAAGAGAAAATAAGCTCTTCCTTAAGAGAAAGGTAAGTGGTCCATGAAAATTGAACATAGTTATCCTTTGACTTCATATATGTATGTATGTATGTATGAAATGCAACATATGTTATGTTTGAATTATTTATTGTTTCATTTTCTAAAAGTAAATCAATTAATAATGAACTAAATTTTATGTCCATGGTCAATTTTATTGTATAATCATGCACATTAAGAGTAAATGATAAGATTTAAGAAAGAGTTTGCAAGATAAAGAAAATGACAAAAGTAAATTATATAAGATCCTCATTAAGAGAAGAGGAACTCCAATGCATAAGAGAATAGGCATTTTGGTGCATAAGACAAGGTGCACTAATGTGAAAACTCGAGGATTCTTATATAGGTCAAGATAAAAGAAACAAATTTGAAAAGCAATTTTGTGTCTTGCTCAATGTTTAGTGTGTAATGTCTATTTTTA
The DNA here is from genome assembly GCA_963693085.1 of Alisma plantago-aquatica. Taxonomy (NCBI): domain Eukaryota; kingdom Viridiplantae; phylum Streptophyta; class Magnoliopsida; order Alismatales; family Alismataceae; genus Alisma; species Alisma plantago-aquatica. Next base: position 724,517,261 of record OY856410.1, on the reverse strand, counting down.
GTTTACATTTTTTTTCTAAATCCGTAATATGTTCAATTCCACTTATCATTGGTTTTATGCATGGTTGGGGGAGCGATGTCCACATGTAAGGAGCATGCTCAGGAGAGAAAATCTATGTACAAAACTTAGTTCAAGGATCTTCAAAGAGAAAAGCATTAGTGTATTGACAACTATACCTAGTTTAGAATTTTGTTTCTTTTTCTTGAGAAATATGAATATGTGAACCTTAATAAGGATTTAAGAATGAGAATTGTGATTCTTTCCCTATGATGGTTTGTCTACTCTATTTTGTGCAATGAATATCATGTTTGTGACACCCCCTTGAAAGTGATGTAAATTTGTGCTTCTGCTCCATGTTGTGAATATTATTACAAGTGTGGTGTTACATAATGGTACCAGAGCCAAAATATAGTTGGCCTCTAGGATTTTTTTCTAAATATCATATAGTTTATGTTGTTTTCACACATGGCACCTAAGAGGAAAGGTGTTAATGAAAAGGTATACATGGGTGGGGAAGAAGACGAATCTATGAGTGTTAGCCTCTAGGATTTTTTTTAAATATCATATAGTTTATGTTGTTTTCACACATGGCACCTAAGAGGAAAGGTTTTAATGAAAAGGTATCCATGGGTGGGGGAGAAGATGAATCTATCAGTGTAGGAGATCGTCAAGCATCTCCACGTTGGGAACCTCCCATGGTTCCATTTGATGTCTTGGTAAGAGCCCTAGACACTGCCATAGGAATAGGAGAGGACCATTTAGAATATTGTAGGGCCAACTGTGAGATCTCCCTTGTCGAATTGTTGAAGATCAAGCTTGAGTCCTTTGCTGGAGAGGAAGATGGATGTACTGAGCAAAGCTAAGAGCTTGTTGTAGCACATGTAACTTTAATCATGTGATTTAGATTACCCGAACTCATATGATGTTCATTTTGAGACACACATGCTTAAAGCTGCAGCAAGGACTTGGTGGGATAACTTTCTAAGTTCCCTTGAAGTTTATGCTCATCCACTCACATGGGAGGAATTTTCAGAAGCCTTCCAAGACCATTACATATCTGAGGCCATATCGAGAAGAAGAAAGAAAAACTATGCAACCTGCACCAGCATGGTGATATGACAGTCACCCAATACTCCATGAAGTTTAGAATTTTATAGAAGTACATTTATGACTACGAGGAATGACTCAAGACATAGATGTTCATTATGGGGTCTCAAGTCGAACCTTACCTTTTCTTTGTCAAGACGTGGATATCGTACCCTACAAGGTGCCCTAGATGCTACCCTAGAATTAGAAGACCATACAAGAAGAGCATGGCAGAAGGATAATCACTCCCGCAACAGCAACAACAACAACAACAACTTCAACCATCATAATGACACAAAGAGGAAAGCTCTAGCTGAAGTTGTTGCAAATCAACATGCAAAGACCCAATGTACAAAGTGATCCAAGTATCATCTGGGAGAATGCATGTTTGGAACATGAGTTTTTGATGCATTTGGTGAGATAGGCCACAATAGACCTAACTACCCTGAGTTTCAAAATAAAGGCCCAATGTTAATCCACCACTTAGAGAGAAGAGGCAAACTAGAATCTTTGTTGTGGTATATGAGGATGAAGATGATAAGATTGAGTAGAGTTTAGTGTATTACTTTTTCTTTTCAAAACTATGGTTGTATGGAAATATTTGGAACTTGGATTCACATGATAATATTAGTATGTTGAAGTTTTTGTGCCATAGATAAGGAAAGTTCTAAAGTGGGTAGTTTCATAAATTTTGAGCAAGAAATTTATTTAAGGTGGATAGACATGCAACATCCCAAAATTTTCATGAATATTTTCATGTAGATTTCCCTAATAATAATTATTTGAGGGACTTAATGCAAACAAATCAAAAATAATATTTCCTTTAAAATATCAAGGCAAGGAAATAAAAGGGAGTCAAAACACCTTTTCATTTTATGATGTATTGCAATTATTTGATAAGTAATTATAGTTGGTTTTCCCTATCTTTTCCCATCAAGGAAGATTTGAAGAGATGAAAGAGAAAGGCAAGATGCTAGGAATTCAAAAATAGGAACTAAATGACTTGAACAAGAAGTATTTTTTTCTTCTTTTGATAGCTTTTAAGATAAAAATTATTAATATCATTCTCTCTCCTCCTTTTTAGATTGCAAAATAATAATATACTACCTCTATTGGCCAATTTTGAAATTATGAGATAAGTTACTCACTTGCGCAAATAAAAAATGACTTTCCACTTATCTTTTATATACATAGGAAGGAAGTAGCAATAACTTTTATTTTCTCTCTCCTTCAAGAAAATTACTCAAAAAGGGAATAAAGAGGTGTGATATACTTTTAAGGGGAATATTATTGTTTATCTTGATTTTTTTGCTAAAGAAATTAGAAAGGAAAGTTTTCCCCCAATTATCCAATTTATTTATGCATTTAAATCAAGTTGAATGACAAATATATAAATTTTGGACAAAATATGTGTAGAACTTGAATCTAATTGGCTAGGAATAGTCTAGAATACCAAATTATCTCATGATCCAAACTTGGAATCGTTTGGATTTTGTTTTAGCCTTTAATTTCAAATAAGAAAGTCCCTATATAGTTTTATTTGGATTTAGATTCAAAATACATTAGATGCAATGATATTCATATAGTTCGGGTTATTTAATTCTATCACGCACTTCTCTTTTTGTGTGTGTCACTCTGGTTGTTCGATCAAGATTGAATGGATCTCCAGTTGTCACCTACCTTAGATCGTTTTAGCAAGTTTGAAAGTAGCCACAGTTTTTTCTTCCTGAGTTCATTTTTCATTCATCTCTCCACCTTTTCTTGCAAATATCTCTCCTATGAATTCTTCTTTCTCTCTCAAATCCAACTAGTCATAGTTCACACTCTCTCTTTCTATAAAAATGAAATGCTTAATCAAGGGTTCCCTCCCCTCCACCCCAATTTCCACCGCCACCATTACAGCCTCCTCTTTGCATTGTTACGTACCATAGGGAACTTCTAGGCCCAGATTCATTATACTCTACCCTCAACTTAAGCCCTATTAGCCATTATCTCCAAGACCTTCTCATCCTTCTTCTATGACGATGACAATTTGGTTTGACAGGCTATAAACCCTTCGGCCTAATCACAAATACAGTAAGCATCACTGACACCTAGTGATCATTTTCAAGTTGCTATTTTTCCCTAGTTAAGCCTAAGTGTCCATGACCTATAGGGCCCAGTTGAGGTCCTCGTAGGTGCTAGAAGCCATGGACCATCAAAGCCTCTCCGGCCTTGGTTTTGCATCATCTCACTTCGTGAGATGTTAGGGAGCCTTTCCCCGCTCTTGGTTTCTTTTTTCCCCAATTGTGGCTTCATGTCCAATAGTTAAGTTCGTCTCACATGTTCCACCAGTTTTATGATGAGCTTGAGAGCTATGTTTGTTGTCTGAGAGTTGTGGCAACTACTTTGGCTTCTCTGGATCTTTAAAGTTGTATCTGCCTCTCTTTCCCTCTTCAAGTCAGTGTGTCTCGCAATCGGCTCCCTTCATGTCGTGGGAAGCCATGGAAGAAGGATCTTCTGGTGCCTTAGTTCACAGTTTCACCTCTTTGATGGCTTGTCATCTTCGTCAGAATGTGGCAAACCTACCAATAGTCTTGGCTCCTCGTGGGAGGCTCAAATCCTCATTGTTGATTGGATAGGAAGCTTTGTGGAGCTTCTCAAACTCCATGGCTTGAGCAGAGAACAAACTTGGTCGTGTTAAGACTGTGGTGTGCCTACCCTTGTAATCGATCAATTTTTGTTGCGTTTCTAGTTATGCAATTTGGGTTTTATTTCTTTTTTGTTGATGAAAGTTTTTGACTGCAGAATTGGAGTGGACCCAGACCATGCATCTAGTTTTGTTTGGGCCATCTAGGAATGGGATCCAGTCGTTGTTGATTTGGATAATGGTGCCCGTATGCCATTCTAGTAATTTCTTATTCGCTAGTTTTTCCCAAAAGCATAGTAATTAAATGGATGCTCATAAAAATGAGCAAAATGATGTTTTGGAAGGATTTTTCATGAAGAATTCAATTTTCAAGGTTTTAGAGTTTGTTTCACTTCAAATAAACTCTAGTTTGCTAAGGTGTTAGAATAAGGGTTATAGGTGATGAATGAAATACTAATTTATATATTAATGTTATGAACATGGCATTTAGGGTTCAATAAACCACATGAATGTGAACAATGGTTTCTTCAACTTGATAAGAGAAAATATAGTCTTCCTTGATAGAAAGGTAAGTGGTCCATGAAAATTGAACATAGTTATCGTTTGACTTCATATATGTATGTATGAAATGCAACAAATGTTATGTTTAGATTTGACTACTGTTCAATTTCTTCAAGTCAATAAATTAATGATGAACTATGTTTTATGTCTACGATCAATTTTATTGTATCCTCATGCACATTAAGAGTAAATGATAACATTTAAGAAAGAGTTTCCAAGAGAAAGAAAATGATAAAAGTAAACTTATATAAGACCCTCATTAAGAGAAGATGTACTCAAGTGCATAAGAGAAGAGGCATTGAAAAGCATTAGAGAAGAGCACTTTGGTGCATACAAGGAGAGGCACTTATGTGCAAACCTGAGGATTTATATGTAGGTAAAGATAAAAGAAACCAATTTGAAGAGCAATTTTGTATCTTTCTCAATGTTTAGTGTTTAATGTATATTTTCACTTTACATGTTTTCCTTAATCTATAGTATGATCAATTCCACTTACCGATGGCTTTATGCATGGTTGGGGGTGTGACGCTTGCACGTAAGGAGCAAGCTCAGGTGGGAATAACTATTTGACATACAAACCCTAGTTCAATGATCTTCAAGGAGAAAAACATTGGTGGGGTGCCAAATATACCTAGTTTAGAATTTTCTTTCTTTTTCTTAAGAAATATGTATATGTGAACCTTGTAAAGATTTGACAATGAGAATTGTGCTTATTTCCATGTGATGGTTGATATACACTCTATTTTGTACAGTGAATATCATGTTTGTGACATCCCCCTTGAAAGTGGTGTAAATGTGTGCTTCTGCTCTATGTTGTGAATCTTATTACAAGTGGGGCCTTACAGATTATGTCCCTATTTTATTAAGTCTATGCTTCCCTGTTGTCAATTAAACCTTAAGAATGACACAGAAATTTTTCACTTATTTGATATGTACCATGGTCGCGCTTTGAAATGACTATACAAGATACATTTTCCTGATTGATTAATATGGTTATTTGTAAACTCAATTATGAAGTAAATAATGAATATGGATCTAAATCTTTACCCGTGTTGCTCTAACTCTTGAGGTTCCTAATTTGACTTCTCAATTTCCAGATATACCCTTAGACCATTAAAGGAAGGCAATAATATTATGACCTTGAATATACAAAATCTTGAAATATGGTTGCTCTATTATAATAATTAATTTTGTCCTCACAAATTTGTGTGTAACATACCAAAATTTGAGTATGAAATCTATTTTTGAGCTATAATACAAATTTCCTTCAAAAAAAATCTCAATTAATACATCTTCTAGCTATCATTCAATTATTTGAATCGACTATCATGTTCTTGTATAATAAGTTGCCTCCTCATTGGATTTATTTTGCCAAATGAGTTCATTATCCTCATTTGAGAAATATTCCTAAACTAGATCCCTAAAGTCTCTTTATGAAAAATGCATTAATGTGCTCAAATACTTTGTATATACCTTGTAGGAATAAATTCCTATTTATTTGACAACTTTTGGAATGGTAACAAATAGAAAAATAAATATTAAATTAATAATATTAATAATTGAATTAGTAAGGAGAGTAGTCAAGTTAGCCTTCTTAGCAACATAAATAGAGTAGGTAGTATTTCCATTATTTAGTTTGGTAAAATTTAGACTAATGCTTAAAATTGGAAATCCATTCACATTAGATTGTAGGAGTTACAATTTTGAAATAATGCATATAAGTGGGGGTACTAACCATTTAATTTGCATTATAACCTTGATATTTAGGATGATAAAATATGTCAATTATCCTTCCCCTACACCTTACAATTACAAAGAAATGTCCTCCCTCCATTTAGTGGTGCTAGACCCATTAACTATATCCCTCTCCACTCGGTGAGTAATCAGGGAAGACCATGTCCAACCTCACATCTGAATCAGTGCTTCCGAGCATATCGTGAACCCTACAAGGAAACTTTCAGCCACGACCTTGTAACAGACAACATCCTTGACATATGTTACTTATGTTCCCTCCCTTGTAATTGCCTAGAACTTCCTCACACTCTTGATGACTATGAGGTAACCCTGTAAACCTCCCTAACCCTATCACATAGAATTATCAAGTTGTGTACAAATGGGTTGCCATTTTAGACCTACAACTCAGCATGTCTCTACGACTAGCTCCCTTGTCTGTCTCATTACCTTCAACCATATAAGTCATCAACTACAAACCCATATGCTTTCTTTCTCCACTTTATCACCTATCCCTCAACATTGTCCCTAGCCAGCAATAGATCCCCTCACCAAAAACAACCTGCAACGACAATGCTCATGTAAGGATTGTGTCGCCTCCTCCTCTACATCAACCCTTCTGGTCCTCCTGATGCTATTATCAACAACAACGCCTCAATCCAAACAACATGTGCAACAAACTAATATGTTTATACAATGGTGGTGACCTTGAGAAGGTTGGTTCACCTTCCACATGGGAAATAAACCTACCAAAACCTCCAATCATAGTTTCTATCGGCAATGTAGTTTTAATGAGATGTACAATCATCCCACACCTACAAATGTTGTGGTCTTCCTCCCTAACCTGGTCAAGGATGTGTAGGCACCAGGATGACCAACAATCATGTAACCACATCAAACTCTTCACCACACACATCAAGATTCCAAGAAGTTCAAACAAAACCTAATCACCCTCCTCTTGTCATGCACAACTCTAACTAAAATGTATTACAATTTAAATTGGGATTCCCTCACTTTATCCCAACCAAACCTTTACCCTCTAGACTTGAAACCTGCAAACCGACATCCAAAATGACTCTCATACATCACATCTTACATTTGCTCCATCTTCCTTAAAAACCAAACATGTGGAAGATTTCTAGATCTGCTCCAAGGAGCACGAGGGCAAGATAACACAAAGGAAGTTTGATCAGGAATTGATATCACAATTTAATGTTAATATGAACCTATGGATCATGGATAACAGAATATCTTGTAGGTTAGTATTGATCTACCTCTTGATTTTAGATAATATTAACTAGATCATGATAATAATAGACTAATTGTATCCTAAAAGATAAACCAAAATTTCAATAGACATGATGATAATTAGGGTATTTAAGACATGTTATTTAGTTATTATAACAATTTATATTATTGTATGAATATTCCTAATGTTTACTATGTACTAGAATAACATTGAATGAATCAATGGATAGAAAATTATGTAATTCTGATAAATCCTAATGCAACAAATCATAAAAAGAAGTTTCATTCATACTATAATGTTTAAAACCCTAGAAGTATATATATTTTATGGTTGAATAGAAGATATCTACTTAAGAAGTATTTTATCCATGACACCCTATTTTGAATAAAATGAAATTAACTAGAAAAAATAAAGTAGACAGTTGTTTGATTATTGGTAAACCTATAGTTTAGAAATAAAATATTTGATGAACTTAAGCAAAATTATTCCATTCTTATGTTCCTTTATTTGTAATGCATCATTAGTATTAACATAAATGTTTGAAACTAAGTAAGATTTATATTCATTATTCCTTGAACTATATATAATTTAAATACTAGATACTCTTTGCATGGTTATATTGGTATTCAAACATTTGTTAGTCTAACAAGAAAATTAGATAATATTTAATACTAGTGTGGATGGTATTTTAGAATTTAATTTAGAAAAAAACAAAATAATTGAGTATATAATTTTTATTATATATATAACCTAGCTAGGAACCCTGTAAAGGAGAATAGTGAAAATATGAATAGCACAACTAGATGGAAATACCTAGTTACAAATAAGAAAATAAATTTTATACCAAATGATTCCAAGAAAATAATATAATTCTACACCTTTATATCATTTTGTTGATTGAATCTTGAAGCTCTACACCTAGAATGTCTGGATTTTATATGCTTTTATTTAGGGTAAAAATTATATAATATTTGGAAAGATTATTCCCTCTTGTAGTTTTGTAGCTTTCAACTAGTTGCACTCGGACGGTGACTGCAACACTTCATGATCTCCATCATGGACTACAGGATGACGTTGTCCTCCTTGCGGTAGGGAACGACCTCCTTGCCTCTATGATAGTCCACATGGGCTACCTAGAACTCATGTTGTCCTACTAGAATAGACAGAAAGGACTTGTCCTCGCGTTGGTGTACTACTCACCAACTTGCTCTCCCACAATTGTTCTCCCTTGTTATCCATCCCTTTATCGAGTAGGACTTTCTTGGGTTCTCTTGGTTACCACAACCAGAGAAAATAAACAATTGTCAGAGGCAGTTGAGTTGTATCTGAGAAGCCCTCAGTACCCCTCTATTTATAGGAGGGTTAGGGTCAAGGTTCTCAATCTGAGTGGGAGTTAAAGGGACCAGAATTTTACAAAATTTGCAACTTACAACGGGTGAAATAGTCAGTTTGTGAGAAAACCGATCGGTTGGTATGCGGTCAGATCGATTCACCCAGTATTGGCAATTCTAATGCAATTAATGCATGACATACCGTCAGAATTAATCCTTTATTCAATAAAAATGATCCATGAACTGGGCATATTGCTCTATGAAATGATCGCTTGGTGACTACGAGTTGGTCAGTTCGTGCCCCATTTCATGTAGAACTTAGTTAATGCAATTTCCAGTCAAACTGGCACTCCAATTGGTCATTTCAATACTTGAACCGATCAGTTGGGAGTCTAGGAAGTTGTTTCGTTTCTCAAAATGAATACCTAAATACTTCAACAATCAATTTTATTATCATTCATGATTAAACTTCTCTTCTAAGTGTATTCTAAGTGTGTGTCCCTATAGGTCCCATGTTACATTGGCAGTGAATGTCCATAATTGGTTTATAACATCAAAAGCAAAGAGAAGTTTCTAGTCACACATCATTGCTACCCAAGTAAATGTAAAGTTAGAGAACAACTTCAACCTACAATATGTGTCTGGTGGTATAGTGATTGTCTAATTCCTTTGTCTCTAATATTTAGAATGAACTTGAGGCATGGAATCGTAATCCTCTCAATGTTCAATCCATGTTCCTTGAACAAAAGTAGATTGTACGACATATATGTAACTCAATATCATATATTGAATCACATTTGCATGCACATGCTTTTCCTAGTCTCTCTTATCAAGTGGCCTAGATATCAAACTCCAGTAGGAGGGACAATCCCATCTAAGTCATTCCCATGTGTCATAGTGTACCCAATCATCACCTTTATGGAAACCCTTATTCAAAGTGACGGTGGATTGGTTCCTATGTATGTGTTTCATGCAGATCATTCCAATTCTAAATTTGAGCTATTACATATGATGGTGTCACTTGTTGACCAAAAATTGTGTTGTATATTCTCATCAATTTACATTGCATATCAGTGCACAGTGGAAAAATAGGGTATTCATTGGTGAAACAACCATATTTCTCATGATTAAATTATATAAGAATCTTTGTGTAATTCTACCCATGTGTCATGTTCAGTAGCATGGAGGTCTATAACAAGGATGACCCATGGCAGATGTGCCCTCAACGAGTTTAAAGAGTTTCTTACATGAAAAAGAATCTTCAAGGAAATTTGAACCAAGGATATCAGTGTAATAGAATACTTCATCTACTAGTTAATCTTACATTGAAGATATATATATATATATATATATATATATATATATATATATGTGTGTGTGTGTGTGGGGGGGGTGTTTGTGTGTGTGTGTCTATTTATTTACTACAATATGGATATCATCAAAGTGGCCCTTATTTCCAAGTAACTTTTATTATTTGTGTAACTTATACAAAACTCTTTGCAAATTAGTGTTATAAACCCTTTAAAGATGTGAATACCCCCCCAACAAGATTCTTCCTCCTTCTATGTGACACTATATAAGATGCATACTCTTTGAGGTCACTTCTACCACCACAAAATGTCACACTACAGTTATCATGATATAGTGGCACACCACATTGAGACCATCACCGGAGAGAGGAAGCAAGAGGTAAAGAGGAGGGGGAGGCCACATCAAACAAGACATAGAGTCATTTTACATTGACTCATCAGTCCACCATTTAAGAAATCTTAGGCTACCATAGAGCCATCTTCCAAAATAATAATTATAAGTGTTTAACACTTCCCTCTACATTTATCTTAAGGGAAAGAGCTTGTGTGAATCGGTCTTCCCTCATATTCTATTTTAAACACCTAATTTATTTATTTTTCCACTCTGCAAGGGCTGATGTTACTCAAATGAGAACTATCATGAAATTCTTTGAGGAGTTCGGCAATGTCTCAGGGCAATCAATATCAGTTAGGAAATTGAGTATACCTTTTGCAGGAACGGTACCAGAAAGAACAAGGAGGGAAATCTACAATGTGGCTAGATTCTCAAATTTTGATAATTTAAGAATGTACTAGGGGATTCCTTTGATTCACAATAGAGTGAGAGCTCAGACATATGGGGACATTTTGAATAGAATCTCATCTAATATCAACTTCTGGTCTTCTAGATGCCTCAGTCTGGCTGGTAGAATCTATCTAGCTAAGTCCACACTAAAATCCATCCCTAGTTATAAAATGCAGACAACAATACTACCTCTTAAGGTATGAGATAGAATTGATAGAAACATTAGAACCTTCATCTGGGGATTAAACCACAAGCCTCACCCTATAGCCCTTGTGGCGTGGAATAAACTAACCTACAACAAAAATCATGGTGGACTAGATCTGAAGTCGATGCAAGAATGAAATCTGCCCATGATCGTTGAGCATGCCTGGGAATGAGGCACTAAAAGGAACTCTTAATGGTGTGGAGGCTTAAGATCGATATATAACAACATTTAAAATGGAAGTTGTCCCTACATTTCCAAGTTAGCTAGAGCAACACTTCACTACAAAGACTTCATGAATGACAACTCAATGATGATTCTGATGACAGGCAGAAACACAAATGTTTGGTCTAATAAATGGTGGTTCCCCAATCAAACTCCTCTACAATGGATCACCAAACCCATACCTCTTGAGCTACTTGATCATCAAGAGGCCAGTTTGGTGAACCTGGACTAACATTGGGATGTGGGATTCCTTGAACAATGGCTTCCGTAGGAGGTAATCAACAAAAATTATCAAGATACCACCCCTAATAGCCCAAGTGAGAAGGACATCATAGCTTGGTGTCATATGGAATCTTGTAATTTCTCCACAAAGAGTGCCTAAATATTTCCAATAAGACAAGGAACTATGACTCCCTAGATAATGGGACAAGATATGGAAATTAAGAGTGGCATCCCATATCAAAAGCTTCATGTGGCTAGTGAGCCACAAAGCCATACTCACGAATGTCTGAAGGACTGAAAGACATATGTCCACTAACAAAGGTTGTTCAAGATGTAGGGAACATGATTAATATGTACTACATACTTAGTGAGATTGTACTCATGCCTTGATGGTTTGGAAAAAACTAAATGAGAGTCAGAACTAGAGCAGATTCATCTGTGACGGTGATCTTTGGGGATGACTCAAATCCAACATGAGCATAGATAATACACATAAACTTATGTTCATGTTGGGATGCTGGGAAATATGGAAATAGAGAAATTAGGAGGTACTTGAGAAGTTAATGTTACTAGTTGATCATCAGGTTAGTTCAATATACAAGGAGGTGCATCTAACACAGATGGTGGTGACAAACTCAACTGAGACACACACCTCAAAGCTTATACATAGTTGGACCAAACCACAAGAAGGTTATGTTAAAATCAACACTGACAGTTCCTTTACCCAGAAGAAAGCAAGAATTTCCATAATTGGATGGAACACTGAAGGGGGATGGATTGGAGAAATGAGAAGAACGGTTGTAGACAATGCACTAGAAGTAGAATTTTAGGCAATTTTTCATGCGCTGTGATGGGTAGAAGACCAAAAATTCACCCATTTATTGATAGAGACAGACTCATCACTGGAAAAGGATGCCATTGATAGTACCCTTGACAAATTGTCAAAGCTGGTGAGATGGACTTCTAAAGAAAAAAGAAAGTTAAAGACGAATTGACAGTGTGTGCATGCCAAATGATATACAAATGAAGTTGTAGATAGATTGGTCAAATACCACCATAAAAACCACAATGGTGTCTATTACTATAGTAGCTCACCAAATAAGTTGATTGATTTAATTAACTAAGAATCTTGTCATGGTAGTAGTACTTCTAGGTTTCATTCCCACATAAATTTTAATAATTGTAGAAACTTTGACGAGCTTGCCTGCATGAGGAGGGCGAGGTGAATAATAATGTCTCATGGCATTATCAATTTTTTTCTTATTTTTTATATGTATTCAATTTACTGAACTTGTATAAAAAGCATATACTTAAATGTGATGTAATTTCTTATTGATTGTAGTGATTATATAGTGATACGCATACACAACCCATTTTGAGGGTCTAAATCTAGGTTTTGACCTAAAATAGAAGATGTAATGCAACTATTGCAACCATATATATTATGGGATGTTTGAAGTTATAATTCATCCTCGACCATAGTTGGATGCAAGCGTGATATTCTATATAATCCACCATATCAAAAGGGAAAAAACATAATCAATTTATAATTCGGATGTCCTAATTATTTAATTAAAATTAAAGACATAAAAAAGCACCGGTTATTAGAAACAAAATTGTTGAACATATCATCGTGGTCTAGGAAAGGTGTTATAAATGCCTACAAAAACCTTAGCCAATATCATGGTTCCTATCAAGGTACAAATAAGTGTATACTTTGAAACACATTAACCCCCACATTCATAAGTAAAACAAGGAAAATAATAGAGTTCCTTCAAAAATATTTTGGAGAAGGCATACAAAGTCAATCAAGCATTAGTGTAAGGTAGTTAGTTACATGTGGTGAAGGTCATTTGAACCCTATGACACTCTAACTTTGTATTCCTAATTTTACCAAGGTAAAATCTTCATAAAATTAGGAGATATGGACAACTATACAAATAAACATGCATATATATTATTTGGATGAGAAAATAAGTTTGCACATGAATAATATATGTAAGATCATCAATTGTGGGTTCTCATAACATCATATGACTTTTGGATTGAAAGGGTGGGTGGTGAAAAAAGTCATAATGTCTTAACCAAATCCACCTTGCTTAACTCTGTAGGAAGTGAAAGTTTGTTATTATCCTTCTTTTTAACTAAAGTAAATGGATAAGCATACCCAAATTTTATATCTTCTATAATTTCAAAGTTTGAGTACCTAGTGCTTAGATCTTTTGGATGGCACCTAGTTTTTAACTTGAGTTTAGTAGGTTACAACTCGAGTTCCTAGGGGATTACCTTTGATAGTGGCTAGTTTAGGGGATGAAGGATTCTAATTTTTATGTTTTAACAAATCCTAACATTATGAAAAAAATGGGACTACGTCCACTTATGTTGTGTACTTGGGGGCACCCCATATTCTAGAGTCTTCTATGATGGTTGGCCTTGTTGTGGTGGCACACGAGATAAGGGCAATGTAGCCCTTACTTGGTCCATCTCTCACTTTTCTAGTCTCATAGATCATTTCAAAAGGGATATTCATTGACTATTTCATGGTATTAAACTCTTCAAGGAGGAGGTGTACACTTGGTGGACTATCCCTTTACCTAGTGCCCATGAAATCTTAGTCAAGTTTGAGGTGGAAGACAAGCATTTTTATGATGAAATGATTAGTAACGATGCAAAACTGAGGTACAACCATTATTATAAGTGTCAATGATTTCATCCAGGTAGATTGTTTTGGTGATTTTGTTTTGTGCTATTGAAATGTCTTAATTTAGGGTCCTGGTGACAACAATCAAGCAAAATATTCCATAGAAGAAATTCTATTTGTTCCTATGTAGGAGTTTATTTCTTAATTATACAATGATAACTTCTAGATTTGTAGAAGGTTAGGATCTCTTTGATTCATTTCATTTGGTGACTATCAATCTTAGTGATTCTCAATCGTGATAGTTGGTCACAGATATAATTGAGGTTATCACGGTCTATTGTACTATTTTAATATTGCATTAAATCATTTGTACATATCTTGAAGTCCCTCAAAAATGTTAATCCTCGACTAAGATGTTGTACTACTTTCTCTAACTCTATTGTGACATTTGTCCCACACAAAAATATTTTGAGGACTATGGTTATGCCCGTATTTCATATCTACAATTGTTATTATGTAAGATTTATTGATGTATATTGATTTGATTCATTAATTAAATCAATTGAAATTATCAATGAGTTGCAATGTAATCGACAACCACTTTAGGAAGTCTAGAAATGGAAGTGCAACAAGTACCCCACTACTAGCTATGTGCACAAGTTTTTATATTTTAAACTTGAACACGACCTTGTAAGTATAATAATATTTGTAGAATTATCGAGATCATCCAAGGAGCAAGATATTGTTAGGTGCAAGAGTGTTACAGCTCAACAATCTAAATCGATCCGTAAAAGATAGATTTGGTTGTGATCTACTAACTTGCAATAAAAAGAGGAAAGGAACTAAACTAAGAGGATTTTGATCAAATTTAGGAGATCTTGGACATAAGATTCACTTCCATACTAGTATACACATGCAATTATGAACTTTACTTGTCAATTAACCTGTAAAGGATGTTGTTGTCATCATACACCTCCTGATGATATGAGATGAATCTCATTGTTGACATAACACTCTTGTGTCTATACCAAAATTCAGACTGCAACCTTAGATCCTCAAGTTACCCAAGACACTCCTGTGGTCACATATACATTGCTAAGAGGACTAGTCTCTACTTCTCTATAAACCTTCTCAGATGATACAAAGAAGCACAAATCATGTAGGTTTGATGGCCAAACAAACATACAAACAATTATTACTGTAGAAACTCTTGGAGAAGAAAATTAACTAACATTAGTTAAGATATTTGATTTCACATGAGTAATAGTATGAGAAATACTCTTCTATGCCCAAGAAAAAGGGTTCTACTCGTGCATGACGAAGAAACAAAAGTACATGGCACAAATTTTAGAATTGTGCATGATTAGAGAGAAGAGAGAGCAAAGGAAACCAAATAATGAAGCTGGGTAAGGTAAAAAATAAGTTTGAGGACAAATTCAACCCTTGTAGCTAATCCTTATTATAATATGTTATCTCCCGAGAAGTTTGGACGGAGTGAAGAAGCTTTGTTGCACCCTTTGGAGAATAAATGGGGAAGAATGGAGTTTCTTTCCCAAAAGACCTCTTCTTCCTCCTCAAAATCACCCTCCTTTTGTTGTACAACTTCCTAGGGTCATAAAGTGTTTCAAATGATGAGATATAACCAACCCAAATGGCTTTTCTCAATTTAAAATGGGAGGCGGTTCTTTCAAATTTTGTAAAAACTGAAAAAGACATGGCATGTTCTGAGAAAGACACACCGTTTCCTAGCATGTAACTGCTGAGAAAAGCTACCTCTGCAAAGGGTACACAACGTGTCACTAAAAGGCATGTCGTGTAGCTACAACTTTAAGATGACTTGGGCAGATGGCACCTGTGAATAAACACACACTTTGTGAGTTGGCAAAACATTGAATCATGGCTTTTAAGCACATGGACACCCCATGTATTAGAAGCAACACGATGTGTCTTTTATCTACTACTAGGGGTGAGAGTTTTTGTAAACATACACTTCATGTGTAAAATACCACACAATGTGTCTTTTTCCTTCTTATTGATGAAATCCCTTTTCTGGAAATATACACGCCATGTGTAAAATGACACACACTGTGTCTTACTCTGAATCTTTGGGAACTCCTCTAGATCGATTGCAAATCATTAGGGAATCCAACTAAGGTTGGATTTGAGTTGGATTAACCTTATTTCACCGTATTTACTCTATACTTACAATTATAAATCATGAAACAAGTAAAACATCTAAAAAAGATGAAAAATTAAGTATGATTCGGGACCAAATAGAGAGAAAAATGAACTAAATTTGTTTGTGAAAGTGTGCAAAAAGTATATATAAAATGCACACATAAAATACCCTAGGCTTGAACTATTTCTTGTCCTCAAGCAAAAAGAGCATAGAAACAAAAATGAAGGAGTTGTCAAGTTCATGCATAGATCAAATGAAATGAAAGATGTATATGACACCAAACCAACCATAATCAACAAGTTTATATTCATAACCATGAATTCAACTTAAACATTAAAGAAAGAAAATTTTAGTTCAACATGGGTGGTAACAATTTAAATGAATCAATCAACTCAGAAACACTAAATGGAGCTTGGATAACTAATGAAAACAATTAGTGAGTTTGCAACTTAAACTCTCAATTATTAAGGATACAAATGATGTAATCTTCGTTAATGTTGACAAATTCAGATTTTTATCCTTGTTTTCTAATAAGATATGATAGTGGAATATGGGTTCTGGAACTCAACAACTAAAATAGGATTACGCACACATGGAGTGTCGGTTGGGGTATTTTTACCCTCTTTTTTGGACATAACACTTAATCATCATGGCCAGATTGGACTTACACTAGGCTAGTATGGTATGTGGGCAGTTTAGCCATTTTTTCATGGGGTAACGAAGGTGAAGTGAGCCGAGAAAAATTAATATGAGTTGGTTCCACTTGTTTTCTCCAAAACCTAGTAGAGTTACCTAAATTGCAATACTAGCTGAATTGCATTCATTTGTTTTGCAAAAATTTTCAATGAAAAAGTGGTTGAAAAAGCACTAAGAACATGGCAAGGGCATCTCGTGTTCTAAATGATGTTGTAAAGTTGATTAATTCACAAAAATTGAAACCATTACTTGTGTTAGGAAATCAAGGATGTGAAAGATGAATGTTCAGGCTAAAAGCATAAATTTAAAATCAAACACATGTCGGTGCCCATAAAGTTTCATTTGATTAATGAATGCCTTTTACAATTTTTGCAAATGATATTTCTAAAAAATGAGAGGACAATAAATTCAGAATAGAAGGGATTCAATACACTCACAAAATATAGGCCTCATATCATAGTGGATTTGCCACAAGAAACTAAAACAAGAACTAAGAAAAAGATGATAAAAGGGAAACAAAACTACACTACAGAAAGGATGCTCCCCACCCCTACGTTTGAAATATGTAGTTCCTTAGTGCATCAATCAAAAATCAAGAGGTAAGAAACTAGATACCTATCATTATGAGCATAATCAAAGATATGGGCCAGTGCCTGCATCACTAGGATGGATTGTGCTGGTGCAAAAGATCATCATCAGGATTGTCCATAGGGATCGACTCTGGTGGGGTGGGCTTTGATTGAGGTAGCACAGTGGAGTTGCAGGCTGTGGAGGTCGAAGCATGGTGTAGTGGCCCTGAGAAATGTGCCACATATCCATCCACTGGAGCATACTGTGCATGATAGAATACTATTGACTCATATGTCCTACATGTCAAATATCTATTGGACAGAGTTGTACAGGTGTTGGACATAAGGCATGGACTAGCAGTAGTCTATCTGCATGCTGGTGGAGGAGGTGTTATATCTACTATTGTGGGGGGTGTGGAGGCTTCCTCATGATCAACAGAATCAGATGTATCCCATTTCTAGTTGTCCTTATTTGTCAGAGTCTATGCTTCCAAATCAGGTAGGTCAATGTACTGGTCATGATAAAAATATTGTATTAATTTGGTGTTATCATTGGTAACCTGTACAAGTAAACCAGATGAAATGAGAAACTAAATGTCAACTAAGTTCTTTCCCGATGCAGCCTCTAGACATGTAAAATCAGCACCCACCTTGCGGGCAATATGGGTAATCAAACCCCCACACATGATACCAGTTGATTCCCTCTTCTTGATCTTCTTGATATTAAAGAACCTTGTAAGAATGAAATATCTTGGTTGTAGTTGTTTAACATTTCCCACAAAAGGAAGAGATCTAACTTCCCACATCTCCTTGAGTTTCCTTCTTGGCAAAACTCATGTGCTAAGAAGATGGTGAACATAACATAAAATGGGATTATGGATGCTGGCTGCTCTAGCCTTCTTAGCTTCATGGACTGTCTCATCTGTAATTTCACTCTACAACTCATCACCGTTGAATGATGGAGGATAAGCTAACCCACACCCATAATGGCATTGGATTGCCTCACATAACTCCTTGAATATTAATTTGTAACTTTGACCCAAGAGACAAAAAAGTAATAAAAAAAGGCTCATGACGCTTCCTTGGGTCATCCTTAAATTTAAGCATAGTTAGAAACTCATAGGTTTGCCTTGGGTAGGTATTGCTCACCATGAAACATGTATATTTGAGAGTTAGCTCCTCTAGCAGCCACATGACTTTATCCTTGAACCCCAGTGCCTCCATAGTTTGTTCGCATGCAAAGCGTGTAGGGAGGACCCTACAAGAGATCAAACATTTATATGTGCGGTCTTCCACCTCTGTCACTCTAAACTGAGTGGTAGAGACTTAGCTTGGAGTTGAGGAAGAGATGTCCCCCTATCGGCATTTGTATGCTTGCTTGATTGATGCTATTAGAGTTGACTTGAGCTTCTTAACACAGGGACACGATGTGTCTTCTAGATGGGAAGAGGTGACATGGCTCGAAGAAAATGAACGAGCTGACACACTATGTTCCGAGAACTACATAGCGTGTCTTCTACAGATTGGGCACTACTGAAGGTAGGAGACGACAAGGCTGCATGATGTGTTTTTTCTCATTCATGACATGTTCTACATTGGTGGACGGTGGAGTAGTGAGCCTCATATCCATCTTGCTTTGTGAAGAAGGCAAAACGACGTTGCCTGAATGGCGGAGCATGAACAAGGTTGCTAGAGTGAGATGAAGATAGTGGAATCAGATCTGGATAGATCTCCTTGCATGGTGGACGATTTTGAAGTGGAGGAGCTGCTTGAGCATGTCACGGTGTTCCAAAGGCTCTGACCTTGATCCAGATGTAGCGGAGAAGTTGGTTGGAGAAGCTACACTAGGAGAGGACAATCGATGTAGCATGCGTGGAGAAGGTATTTCTCACCATCGGTGATGGCTGAAGGAGAAGAGGCAACAATTGTTGAGCACACGGCTAGAGTAGGAGTTCACATACGGCTGGAGAAACTGAGTGAGGGTGACGGCTGAATATTTGGGATTAAAATCCTATTTCAGAATTGTAGACACAACATGTTCTTTCCAGAACACAACGTGTCCCTATGCACATGTCGGCCACTCATTTTGACTTTTGTTTTGCTTGATGAGGACGCACCATTCTTGAATTAAGACATGTTGTACGAGTTTCTAGAAAGAGTCTTCTTATGAGTCGCACATCGTGTGAGTATTTACAGACACCATCTGATTTTCCAGCAATCTCCCTGAAGTTCCCAAAATGATAATGACACATCATGTTTGAATTATGACATAACGTGTGATTTTCTAAAAGAAAGTAGCAATCTGAATGATCAATCCGAAATGACATGTTTGAATTTCTATATGTCGTGTGAGTTTCTAGCCAGCCCATTTCTAGAGCGGCAGGCACTGTGTCTTATGTTGAACACGCCATGTGTTCTGGATTTTTTCTTACATCACTTTCTGTGAAAGGAGGACACGTCGTGTTCTATGTTTCACACATCATGTCTCATTGAACTTCTATATAACTTGTTTTTCATTTTCTAAGCACTTGGAAAGATGATGATATATGTTTAATGATGGTCTAAATTATTAGATTCATCCATGACAAATTTACTTTGGGTATGAAAAAGTTCTTGAGCAAATGCAAACAGAAAAATCCATCCTATGTGTGGGGTCAACTCCCACACGGTCCTTCATTTTGAGGCCAGAGTGAGTCTCTTAAACATCTTTATGTCTCTGATTGGGAGCAAGAGTCTCCTTGGTCTATCTTCTATCCTTTGGTGTACAATTTTCTTCTTTGACCATTGACTTTGAAAGAGGCTTCTTTTCCTCACTGCTCTACAGTTCCATAGGGGAAGACCTTTTAAACTAAGAAAGTGAATGACCATTTAGAACACAACTATCCTGGAAATAACTTGAGTTTGGAGTTGAGTAACAACACTAGATCTCCTTATTTGAAGTCTTTGATACAAATTCTTTTATCATGCCATCTCTTTGTCTGTTCCTTATAGATCTTGACATTTTCATATGCATCTAATCTCAAGTCTTTTAGTTCTTAGAGTTAAACAACCTTATTTCTCCCACTTTCTTCATGTCATAATTGAGGAATTTAATGACCCACGATGCTCTATGCTCAAGTTCTACAGGTAGATGACAAGACTTCCCATAAACGGTCTTGAATGGAGTAGTACCAATCGATATCTTGTAAGTTGTTCTATAATCTCACAATACATCATCTACTTTCAATGCCAATCTGTTCTAGAGTTAGAGACTATATTCTCTAGTATAGCCTTCAAATGTATATTTGGGATATCAACCTTCCTTGAAGTTTGAGGATGGTATGGTATAGAGATCTTATGCTTGACACCATACTTGTTTAGTAGATTATTGAAGTTTTATTTCATTATAATACTTCCTCCATCTAAGATGACTGCTCATGGAACTCCAAATCTTAGGAAAACAATCTTCTGGAAAAGCTTTGTCACTGATTTTGCATTCGGAGCTTGAGTGGGAATAGCATGTGCCCATTTTGACACATAATCACATGCCACTAGTAGCTTCATGAAGAAGGAAATGGATCCATATAATAAATTCCCCATACGTTAAAAACTTCAATTTCCATAATTGAATTCAATGGGATCTCTTCCTTCCTTGAGATCCCTCCTTATATTTGACACTTGTCACAAGCTTTAACAAATGCATGTATATCACATAATAGTGTTGGCCAAAAAAACCTTCTTGCATAATCTAAGTTGAAGTCTTGTCTACTTCAAAGTGTCCACCATAGGGAGAAGAATGGAAATCTGTAAATCACACTAAAAATCTCTTCATTGGGAATGCATCTCATGATCAGTCCATATGCACATTGCTTGAACAGTATGGGATCATCCCAATAGTAGAATTTGACACCCTAAAGGAACTTCTTTATCTGTTGATATGTGACATCAGGAGGAAGGTATCTGATGGCTAGATAGTTTGCAAAGTCAGCAAACCATGGCACAACATGTGAGTTTATCACATATAACTTCTCAATGGGAACATTGTCATCAATAGGAGCTTTGTCTTCAACACTTGTAGAGAGACGTGAAAGGTGATCAACTACATTAATTTTTGTCCCCTTTTTGTCTTTGATTTCCAAGTCAAACTTGTTTAATAACAATATCAGATGGATAAGATGCGGCTTGGCATCCTTCTTGCTCATGAGATACCTAATTGTAGCATGATCCATATATACAATGACTTTGGAGCCCACAAGATAGTGTCAGAACTTGTCAAAAGCATACATTATGACAAGCATCTCCTTCTCCTTAGTAGCATAATTGATTTGAACTTCCTCTAAAGTCTTGCTTGCATAATGAATAGCATGGAGTTTTTTGTCTTACCGTTGACCTAGAACTACCCCTATGTCGTAATCACTAGCATCACACATGATTTCAAAAGGAGCACTCTAGTCTTGTGGGTGGATTATAGGGGATGATATGAGGGCATCTTTCAATTTATGGAAGGCTATTTTGAAATCTTTAGTGAATATGAATTTGGCGTCTTTAGCTAAGCAGAGATGCTTTGCAATCTTTGAAAAGCCTTTGATGAATCTTCTATGGAACCCTACATGTCCCAAAAACCTTCAAACTTCTTTCATGTTTGTTGGAGTTGAGAACTTCTCAATAGCTTCAACTTTTTCCATATCAACCTCAATCCTTTTGCTTGAAATAATTTGACCAAGTACTACTCCTAATTGTACCATAAAATGGAACTTCCCCCAATTTAGCACAAGGTTGACATGTTTACATCGTTGTATGACTTTAGTCAAATTTAACAAACAATCATCAAAGACATTACAATAAACACTGAAGTCATCCATAAAATTTTTCATAATATTTTCTATGAAATTAGATAATATGGCCATCATGCATATTTGAAAAGTAGTGGGTGCATTACACAATCCAAAAGGAATTCACCTATAATTGTATGTTCCATAAGAGCATGTGAAGGTTATTTTTTTATCAAAAGGATAGATATGAATCTTAAAAAAATATGGAATATCCATCGAAATAACAAAAATATGAGTGATTTGAAAGTCTCTCTAACATTTAGTCAATGAAAGAAGGGGGAAATGGTCTCTTCTCATGGCTTTGTTTTGTTATCTATAATCAATACACATTTTCCACCCAATTACTATCCTTGTTTGATTCAATTCAACATTGTCCCCTTTCATTACAATGGTTCCTCCTTTTTTAGGTATAAAATGTATAGAACTTACCTAAGGGATATCACTGATAGGATATAATATGTTTGTATCTCTTAGCTTAAATATTTCCTTCAAACAACTTCCATCATGTTTTGATTTAACATTCTTGATGATTCTATGCATGGAACAACATCTTCTTTTAAGGCTATGAGATGCATTCAAATGGAAGGGTAATTCCTTTCATATCATAAATTGAATAGCCAATTACCTATTTATAAAATCAAAACTCTTACAACAACTTATCTTCTTGTTCTTGAGTCAAATCAACATTTTTATAATAGCGGAAGAAAATTTTGGGTCCAATAAAGCATACTTCAACTCCGGTGGGAGGGGTTTAAGTTGTACATTTTTTTCTACAGTGGTGGTGGTATCACTTACCTCCTACTTGGTTGGTACTTCATTGGATGATGTGTTTGATGCGACTTTAGAATTTCCTTCACTGAGAACAACCATTGATTCTTCTTTGTCTTCTTTTCCTTTAAGATCATCACAAACCTATTCAGGAATGGTCTTGTCTTCTTCTAGGAAAGTGTCAATGATATCTATCAAACAAAGATATTCTTTGGTTTTGGTTGCCTTCATTGCATCATAGATAAAAAAATACAAGAGGTTCTTCTCCAAATTTGATAGTTAGTTTCCCTTCTCTAACATCTACAATGTAGCCTATAGTGCAGAGAAACTGTCTCCCAAAAAGGATTGGATTTGCTTGATCTTGATGCATGTCCAAAAGTACAATGTCACAAGGGATGTAGAAAATTACTATTTACACACCAATGTCTTCAACAACCCCTCTTGGATATTTAATTGAAATATTAGCTAGTTGTATCATCATTGATATTGGTTTCAAATCTCCTAATTCTAGATTTTGTGATAGAGAAAAAGCAATCAAGTTGATGCAAGCACCAAGGCCAACTACTCCTTTGTCAAAAGTTGTATCTCTAATTTTGCAAGTGAGAGTGAACACACCTAGATCATCTAGTTTTTTAGGCTAATGGTTTTGAATGATAGAGCTTATCCTTTTAGATAACATAATAGTTTCATCTTGGTGGGGCCACCTTTTCTTTGTGAGAATGTCTTTTAAAACTTGGCATAAGAAGGCATTTCATCTATCACTTCAAGTAAAGAAATATTCACATATATATTGTTCAAGATATCCATAAACTTGTTGAAATTTGCATCATCTTTTGTGTTCAGAAACCTATGAGGGAAAAGAACATTTGTCTTGCAAGAAGGATCACCTTGTTGTAAATTTCTAGAAGATTTCTTTGTTTGTTTTTTAGCAGTCTCCTACTTAGTGGAACAATAACTTCCTCAAATTTCCTTTTTAAAGGTGGTGAGGATCCTCCTCTCACTTATCCACCCTTTAGTGTCACAGATTTACATGTTTCCTTAGGATTCATTACCGTTGACTGGGCAAGGCGTCAAAAGATGTTCTTTGATTGGCTAGAGATTGTTGAGCAATCTGGTTCTCCAACATCTTGGTATTAGTTGTAATGTCGTTCACCTTGGAAGAAATTTGTTGGATGGCATCTTTCATGATCAGACTATGTTGGAAGAATTCCTCATTTTTGATTCATTTAAGCTGAAAGAAAACCTTCAAGAAGAGATTCCAAATTGGACTTGGTTGAAGTTTCTATTGACATTATTGTTGAAACTTGGAGGGTTGTTTCCAATAGGTGGCCTATTACCTATATTCAATGGTTGTTGACCTTGAGCTTGTTGAAAATTTTGAGAGTTGTTGTTTTTGTGGTAGGAGAAGTTGGGATGGTCATGTCAACCTGGATTGTAGGTTGGAATATGGATTGTATAGTTGTTTGTTCCCAAAGCTTCCTACAACATTGCATTACTCCATGTTCTTTTCAGATGGGATGAAAGAAGTGTACCTTGAAGAAGCTACTTGTCGCATAGATTCACTTGCATCACAAATTAGATTTACTAGTTGGGATGGTTGAGCACTCAACCTCTCAAACTATTGAGTCAAAGCATCCAACTTTGCAGAAAATTAGATCAACGCCTTCAATTGCATGGATACCTACTTGCTTCCCAGTAAAAGATGAGAATGACTAATTTCTTCTTTTAGTACTACATAAGCAATGATTTATTTCCATACTTCTATGATATCTAGGAATCCCTATAAGATTTATTCATTAGAGCTCCATTGGATGCATCGTCTATAGAAATCCTTGTGTTATAATAAAGCCCATCGTAGAATGTTTGAAGAAGCAACCATTAGCTAAGACCGTGGTGAGCCATCTTGCTTGGAGGGAATTACTTTGCTAAAAAGATTTTGAGAAGTTCATCCCAACTATTGATTGAGTTCCTTGGTAAAGAAGAAAGCCACACCTTGGCTCTATCCCATAGAGAAAATGGAAACAATAGTAGGCGTATACCATCAGGAGAAACACTATTAATCTCGAACGCATACAAATATTGCAGAAATTCAACTACATGAAGGTTGCATTCTTCCATGGGAATCCCCCCAAAGAGGTTTTGCTAAATCATTTGCATGATCATCATACTGATAGAGAATTTATTCACCTTGATTTGTGGGCCATTGGTAGCCCCATTGATGTTGATTGTAGTTGGAATGACAAAGTCTTTGAGAGGACGACCATCTTCCATGATTGGTCCTTGGCTTTTCAATGAAGATGGCAGTGAAGAATGAGGTGATGATGATTGTGGGTCTCCCAAGTTTGGAGGGTCTTCACTCCTTACTCGTCTACGATTGCTAAGAGTGCGTTCGATCTCTGGGTCTAAAAACACTGATGGTTGAAGACCGCGCTTAGAAATCTGCATGCAGTCCTATAAATGCACAAGTAGTGAGAACACTTAATGAAAAATGAAAGACAAAGTAGATGATATGAATGATGTTCGAATGATGAAATGGGTAGTAAGTGATCTAGTCTCATTTACTAGTTAACACCTCTTACTCTAGCATAAAATATTGATGCTCCCCGACAACGACACCAAAAACTTGTTAGCTATGTGAGCAAGTTTTTATATTTGTAAAATTGAACACTACCCCAGAAGTATATGGGTGAGGGTATCATTATGGAGGTCGTACAAGGAGAAAGGTATTGTTAGGAACAAGCATGTTACTGTTCAACAATCTATATTGATTTGTTAAAGTTGGATTTGGTTGTGATCTACTAACTAACAATAAAAAAAGGAAGTGAACTAAATTAAGAGGATTTCGATCAAATTTAGGAGATCTTGGATATAAGATTTTACTTCCATACCATTAAATCATATGCAACTATGAAGCTTACATGTCAATTAACCTACAAAGGAGGTTTCCATCATTGTACATCTCATAGTGATATGAGATGGTTCTCATTGTTGACATAGCACTCTAATGTCTATATAAAAATTTGAACTACAACCTTAAATCCTCAATGTACCCAAACCACTCACGTTGTCATCGATTCTTTCCCAAGAGACCTCTATTTCCTCCCTAAAGTTGCCCTCCTTTTGCTCTATAACTTCCTCTAGTCATAGAGTGTTTTAAATGAAGACAGATAACCTCCACATATGGTTGGTTTCATATTTAAAGTGAGGGGAGGTTCTTTTCAAATTTTGCAGAAACTGACAAAGACACAACATGTTTGGAGAAATACATGTCGTTTCCCAATGTGTAATTTCTGAAAAAAAATGCCTTTGTGAAGGGTACATGGTGTTACACTGAAAGACATGTTGTGTATCTACAACCTGAAGATGACCTGGGTGGATGGAACATCTCGTGTGTGAATAAACACACGTTGTGTGAGTTGGCAGAACTTTGAATCATGGTTAATGCATGGACACACCATGTTTTAGAAGCAACACAACGTGTCTTTTATCAACAGCTGGGGGTGAGAGTTTCTGTAAACATACACGCCATGTGTAAAATACCACACATTGTGTCTTCTTCCTTGTTGTTGAGGAATGCCTTTTATGGAAAGACACACATGGTGTGTAAAATGACACATGTCGTGTCATACTATGATCTTGGAGAATCTGCTAGATCGATTGCAAATCATTGAGCAATCCAACTGAGGTTAGATTTGTGTTGGATTGATCCTATTTCATCATCCTTACTTTGTACCTATGATCAGAATCATGCAACAAGTAAAACTACTAAAAAGATGGAAAATTAAGCATTATTAGGGGCCAAATGGAGAGAAAATGAACCGAATTTGTGTGCAAAAGTGTGCAATTAGTATATATAAAATGTACACATCATCAACCTCATGAACTCCATAGGTCAATGATAACTAAACCAAATGTATCCTCACATTAGAATGAAACCATGAAGTGATAACAATAAAAAAATAAGTAAGAATGGAATTACTACTTCTATTTTCACATTTAACTTTAGAAATAAATGATATAACTATTTCCTCCAGATCATATATATGAAAAACCCTATATACATGCACCACGTAAGATGAAACATTAGTACAATAAGGAGTAAAATGTTATAGTACTATGTTTACATTCATGTCCATCCTTCATGGAAGGTCGCAATGTTTTGTACACACACCCCTCCCAAGAATCCCTAGTATATGGAAATCCTAAATGTAACTTCCAATGAAAAGAATTGTATTCTCCATCTTAAATGGCGATGAAATATAAATAAGATTGTTATCTCCTCAATGGACTAAACTTGAGTGTAAACATGTAATATTTTAGAGCACCACATACAAACTATTGGTATGTATGCCTAGAGAGCCAATCATGTGATGATTGTAATGGCTTAATTTGTAAAAATAAAACAACATTCCAATTCATTCTATTTAATACAGTTATGAGATAATGATGTAACATTATAAATGTCTATAGAATAATATTATTCAACGATGTATGTCTTCAAGTATGTGACTTGGAAGAAATGAAATCATATGGACGTTAAGAGTACATATCTATATTCTCATTTTGTTCCTGATCGGTTGTTATTGTTGAAAGATGATAGATAACAATAACACACACTAGTACAGAAATGGTCTATAGCATCGGTTTTTTTAAGCCTATAGTGTCACTTTTCAGCCGACGCCTAAGTGGTCGTCGCTACAGAAATTGCTTTATAGCGTCAGTTTTTTAACCCAAAAAAATTGACCTTGTATAGTAAAAACTTATAGGCTCTCAAAAACTAAACTCAAATGAGAAATGAAATTATACATGAACCCTATAACGTTGGTTTTTTTATAAATAACCGAAACTAAAGATTATTTCTAAGGACAGTTTTTTTACTAAATAACCGACTCTAAAAAACCGACCCTATAGCGTCGATTTTCTTAAAAAACCAACCGTATAGGTGTCTTGGTCGTTCCACGTCGAACGGCCATGCTGCATATTACAACCATGTTGGGATGAGGTAGAACGGCCGTGCCTCCTAGCACGACCGTGTTGGTATATATTAGCACGACCGTGCTACACGGCACGACCATTCTACCATATCTCAACACGGCTGTTCTACATGGAACGACCGTTCTACCTCATCCCAACATGGACGTTTTATGCAGCACGACCATTCTACGCGGAACGGCCAAGACACCTATAAGGTCGGTTTCTTAAGAAAACCGACGCTATAGGGTCGAATTTTTTTAATTTCTGCAAAAACTAAACAGAACAAAACAGAAGAACAAGAATAAGATATGGGAGAGGGGAGCATTGATGTTCAACTGTCACCATTCCAAACCACACATTCAAAACAAAAATAATTCATATATTGAGTTGAGTACACATAGTCACATTATAATTTACAAAATGATAGATTCCAAGTCTGAGATGATAATAAATGTCAGATACAAAAGTAAATATGAAAGAGTAATGAAACCACATACATAAATCGAACGTAACTGACATATTTATTCCAATGCTATATTGGCTTCATTTAGAAAAGCATCTGACCACTCTTCTCAAAATTCATTTAAGTCCTCACGTGTGTAAGGCTGAGTTGTAAAGATCTGTAACAGAAAATGCACATGCTAATATTTTATAAAATGACTACAACTCACTTGTAAATTTATGATGCTATTCTTTATTACCTGATCTATAGTCTGAATGTCATTTGATGTTTGTTTAACAATAGCTTGCATATATTTCATTACATAGTAACTACAGGCCCAGCCATTATTTTGTATAGGACACTACAAATAACGAATTATACTTAATGTTAGTAACTACTATAAACAAAATACTATAAGAGTTGACATATAAGAGTTGAAAATTAATATATATAAGACTAAGCAGTTGTCAAAGTAGCTACCTTGACATTTTTCAAAGTCAATGTCTTTAATTTTGTTGTCAACCCAATTACACCTAAAGATAGGAACTCGAAAATTTGTATAGTCTATTTCCCATATGTCCTCAATGACGTCGTAATATGGCATCTCAACTTTGCGTGGTCTTTTATCTTTGACACTAGAAAAATACAATGAACAAGCTTGAACAGTGACCCCGCTATTTTGAACTACACTACTTTCATCTTGACGTTTTGTGTAGTATGAAAATATGTTTATGTCATAACCTTCTATGACATGACATCCATTTTTGGCTTAAAGGTGAGCCATTTTATGTTCTCAACAACATTATTCGATGATTCAGATAGTTGATTAAATACTTTCTCTTCAAACCACCTAATAAATGTTCAATTATGCTCTCTTGCAAGCCACATTGAACTGGATCGCGGATGATTTCTCTTGATAAGATCATTGTGTTTTGTGATGTAGCTACTAACTTCATCGATGTTGTGTAAAATATACAAATGTGCTTGTTCCCACAACTCACGACTGATTTCTTTCACTCGTCCTCCCAGAGTTCCTTTGCCACAATAAGATTCAGTGTGATGGGAATATTTTAGATCGCTAGAAGTATCATTGCAATTCAAAAAATTATTGCAAAAGTCCATCACCTCCCTAGCCACGTAACCCTCAACAATATTGCCTTCAGGACAATAATGATTCCGAACATCACCTTTAAAAATACTCATGTAGCGTTCAAATGGATACATCCAGTGTAAGAAAATTGGACCCAACATCTTCACCTCCCTTGTAATATGTACTACATGATGAACCATGATATCAAAAAATGAAGGAGGAAAGTACATTTCAAGCTGACACATGGTAACAATTACATCTTTCTATAATTTAACGAGAGTATCAGGATGTATCACTTTGTTGCATATTTTATTGAAGAAGTAACAAAATTTTGTGATTGCAAACCTTACATGCTTCGACAATATAGATCGAATAGCCACAGGTAAATTTGTTGCATTAAGTTGTGACAATCGTGAGATTTGAGACCTATGAACTTCAGATCCTTCATTGATACCAATCTATGAATATTAGAAGAGTATCTTTGTGGATCCTTAATATTTTACAAGGACTCACATAAAGTCTTTTTCTCCTACTTTGACAAAGTGTAACAAGATGGTGGTAAATATGTGTGGCGACGCTTGATCTCCACTGATAATTATTTTCTTATACCCATTAATTCTAACTCTTTTCTAGATTTGATGCCATCTTTCGTCTTTCCTGGTATGTTCAATAGCGTACCGATGATGCCATCACAAATATTTTTTCAAACATGCATGACGTCAATGCAATGTCTAATTGCCAAAGATCTCCAATAAGGAATATCCCAAAATATTGACCTCTTCTTGTATAGAGATTTGTCACATGCGAGTGTATGACTACTTGAACTCTTTCCAAATTCATTAACAATATGTTTCACCCTATCATATACAACATTTCCTGGTATAGGTTTAGGAACACTTCGTTCCTCAGTTGACCCATTAAAGGTTTTGTGTTGCCTTTGATAAGGATGCACTGGTGGTAGAAATCTTTGATGACCAAGATATACGATTTTACCACCATGTTTCAGAATGATTGAATCAATATTTTCCTCACAAACATGACATGCTTTGTATCCTTTTACGCTATATCCAGACAAATTTCCATAAGCTGGAAAGTCATTAATTGTGCAAAACAACATAGAACGCAAACTGAAATCTCTTTACATGAAGCATCATATGTCATAATACCTTCTACCCATAGTTTCATTAGGTCATCTATTAGAGGTTGAAGGTAAACATCAATATCATTTCCAGGTTTCTTGGGCCCTGATATGAATATTGACAACATGACATACTTATTTTTCATACACAACCAAGGAGGAAGATTGTATATAACAATCATAACATGCCACGTGCTATGTTGGCTACTTAATGTACCATAGGGATTCATTCCATTTGTATAGAGTCCAAGTCTTAAGTTTCTTGGTTCGTTTACAAATTGAGGGTATAATAAATCAATTTTCTTCCATTGTGGTGAATCAGATGCATGTCGTAGGACGCCATCATCATTGGCCTTTAACTCCCCATGCCAAGACAAATTTTGAGCATCTTCTGTATTAGCAAATAAGCATTGAAATCACAGTATTATTGGTAGATACCACATCACCTTGACAGGAGAGCCATTTTTAGGCTTAGTTGGATTTGTCGTCTTATACCTTGACACACCACATTTTAGACAATTTATTAAATTACTATAGTCCTTCTGAAACAACACATAATAATTTGGAAATGCATGAATCTTCTTAGCCTCCATTGTTGGCTAAATGGACATCTATAAATCCCTTTGTTTTGATTATGACAAACATTTCATTCTTATTAATCTAACGAGCTACTTGAGTGTGCAGGATTAAGGTGGATGACAAAGCAACTAGGGAAAATCCACAAGCTTACATATTTATATTTTCATGCAATGTAATCATTGTTGTAAAAACTTGTACAAATATATAATGTACAAGTACTTAGATTGTATGTAAATCAAGCGTTAGATTCTCCCTAGCTAAACACCACATTTAGACAAGTCATCCCATTCAAATAGGATCACTTATGCACACTCACACATATAATTAGTGCCTAAATTTAAACCTTGAAACAGGATCAATCTCGGTCGACCAACTCCTCGACCGAGACACTCTCGGTCGACAATCTTCTCGACCGAGAAAGATCCAAAGTAGCCGTTAGACACAACTAACAAGTTCGTTGGCAGTTGGAGATAGACGTTACAAATCACTTGATCCAGAGAGCCTGTCGGTCGACAAAACTTCGACCGAGTAGGTGTCTCGGTCGACCATTCCTCGACCGAGATGATCTCTGACAGAAACTGGAGAGTTAATTAATTAGTCGTTGCTAAAGAAACAAACTTGTACCTAATGGCTAGTTAAGCACTTAGAAACCCCTAGAAGTTGTCTAGAACATCCTTAAGCATCCTTAGGCCATTCCTATAAATAGGACAAGCCATAGGACACTAAAACATACTTGTTACACTTGAGAAACTCTTGAGCATACATGAGCAATCTATTTGTGAGCAAATTGAGCATTGTGATCATTGGCCTACTTTCTCCTTAGCTCAATTTCGTGTCTTATAGGCTAGTATCTCCTATCCAATGCAATCACAAGTTCACACACTTGGTTAGGAGATCTATACGCTTGATCTAGGCAAATCAAGCCTTGGGCTATAAAGGATAAGTTGTAATTTCCTTTTTCTTTCTTGTTCCCTATTATTGTTTGTACTCTCCTTGCTACTCCTAGGTTGGAGGCTGTAGATTGGAGAGGGTGAAGATCTTCTTGGCGAAGAAGGAGACTTTGAGCTACTTCAGAAGGTTGGTGCAATGGGAGGTTACTTCTAGAGAGGAAGGCTACTTCAAGGGGGAGCTTGGAGTTACTTCAAGAAGGCTATCTCAAAGTTGGTGCACCTACTTCAAGTGAAGGCTGTTCAAAGGGTGTAAAGGAAAGTATTGTATTTTGTATAAATCCTCGAGAGGTAGTAAAATAAATACTTTTAAATCCCGATTGGGTAAGCAACCGAGTAGTGGACTGACAACTTTAGTATTTGCTAAAGTTAGAACCACTCTAAACGCCTGTCTCCTTCTTCTAATCACAAATGTGGTTGTTTGAGTTAAATAATTATTATAATTTTTATAAAACTCTATTCACCCCCCTCTAGTAGTTTTCATCCATTCCCATTGGGCACATTATTTTCTTTGCTTGATATGTTGAAATTGGAAGCTTGTTGCCTTTAGGAAGAATTTCCTTTAACAAATACAACAATGAGGTGAAAATCTTATTGCTCCACCAGTTTTGAGCTTTAAGAGTATATAATCGCATCACAACACTCAACCTCATGAATTTAGTACAACCCTTATATAAAGGTTTTTCAGCATCATGGACTATGTTTGCAAATAAAGAAGGTGGATCAATGACATTGTCCTAACAACTGTGTAGCATCTCATCAACCATATCATCTTGAATTGGGTTATCCTGAATCGGTTCATCATTGAAATTATCATCATTATCTATATCTTCTATGCCACAACTATTAGTATCAACATTTTTTGATCCATTATTAATTTACTCTCCATGCCAATACCATTCATTATAACCTTGTATGATCCCATTGCATATGACATGATCCTTAATTTTCTCAGCATTATCAACTTTCAAATTGTTACCACAATTTCTACATGGACAATAGAATCTATCTATGGGTAGTTTCCTATGTTCCTCAGAAAATCTGATAAATTCATCAAGACCTTTGGCCAACTCTAGACTACAACAGTTCTTGATAGACATCCAACTTCTATCCATTTTCTATATCACATTAAAAATTAATTATAAAACTAAGCATTTAATATTGATACTATAATATGTAAGTTTTTATTGATAGGAAGTTAATTACCTTTATACAAAAGTGTACCACCTATCCCATTTTGAAATATTTAATCTCATTAGTAACTGTATATTGTATGTTTAGTTTTGAAGAAAATTTCAGCAGCATTTCCCCTAAGTTCTCCAAGTACACCGATGTAAATGGTAAATAACCACTCACATATGTACTCAGAGAACAAATGAGGAAATACTACTAAAATTTTCTTCAAAACTAAACATACATTATATAGTTACATCCTAAGTGAGATTAAATATCCAAAAATAGTCCCAAACCAGGGACTATCCAAAATTTGCTCCTATCAGTAAATTTTGAACGGGTTTCTAAGTTGATACATGCATAAATGTATTATTGTCATATTTATATATTAAGTTAAACATCATGCATTCGATGATCTCATATATAAACCCTAAAGTGTCAATCTGAGACTACACAATGTCTACCCTCATATTTCTGGAATGTCTACCAAGTGCTACCTATTAAATATTTGAATCAAAATGAAGCCTAATGGCACATTGGGAGAGTGAGAATATTATGCCTCGCTTGAAGGCTGAAGAAGAAATATATGCAAGTCAACAACACCTGCAGCAACACAAATGCACGATTCAATTCTCTTATAATAAAAGGCATTAGGGTCAATATACATCAATATTAGAGGAGCACGAAGATTTTAACAAATGCAGTTCAGCAACTCAGCCAACACAGCCGTGCTACCCATCACGGCCATGCTACCTAACAAATACATTCACTCAGCCACAGCCACCATGGTCGTGCTACCCAGCACGACCGTGCTACCTAACAAATACATTCACTCAGCCACAACCACCATGGTTGTGCTACCCAGCATGGTCATGCTACCTAACAAATATATTCACTCTGAACCTCTCCGCAATCGTGGCATGACAATCAGAAGAAAAATGGTCGTGGTTATGGCACGATTGTGCTACTACCACCAGCACCCATCGCTACCCACTGTCGACCCCAGCCCTGACCGCAACACCCATCACCACCCACCGCCGGAGCCCAGCCCCGACCACAACAACCCCCACCTACCCCGCCTCTCCTTTCCAACCGAGAAGGGCTCTTCGACGGTGGCACAACACGTACAACCGAGAAGCTTGCAACCGATTTTCGGTTAATAAAATGTACCTTGCGACCATTAGTTGGTGGCGGAGACACAACACGTACGGCTTTGTGGCGGGACAACACGGCTCGGCGGTGGCACAACACGGCTCGGCTCCTTGGACACGGCAGCCACAACATGACTCAGCTTGTTGGACACGACGGCGGCGTCAGAAGGACATGGAGATGGGCTCCTTGGACACAACTACAGAGAAGGAGGTGGTGTATAGCGCTGTGCTTTCGAGCAAAATGAAATGAAACACAAGTCGATCGGGTCTATCGCACATTTTGGTCTAATACCAGCCCAACCTTTAGCGTTAGTTAACTGACAAAACCGATGCTACAAGTCGGGTCTATAGGGTCGGTTATTTGAGAAAACCGATGCTAAAGCCTAAGTGGTGCCCGAATTTTCATGGACCATCTATAAGGTCGGGTATTTGAAAAAACTGACCCTAAAGGTCAGTATCTATAAGGTCAGTTATCCATAAAAACCGACCCTAGATTTCCAAAGTGGTGCCCACTTTTTTGTTTGACCCTATAGCATCAGTTATTTAGAAAAACCAACGCTATAGATCGAGGTGTGAAGCTAAAATCACGTGAATTATTTCTGTGGGAAACCTGTAAGGTTAGTTTTTATGATAAAACCGATGCAATAGTCTATTAGGTCGGTTATTCTAATAAAAATGAAGGTATGGGAAGCGACGTTACTGGCCAAAAATGTAATAGTGACACAAGATAGGAATGTGATTTGGTTGATGACAAAATCTCATTAGTCATGATATAGCTATATCAAACTAAGAACATAGATACATTTTAAAAAATAAACCCACTCTGAAACTGACACATGGAAGCCATCATCATGGAAGTCATAGTCATCTCTCACAGTGATGGTGGTGGTTGTGGTTCTTAGACATGAAATCACTGCACTAATCACATGTCATTCGGTACGCCTTGACATCATCAAACATAGTCCTGAAACATGGGATGTTATAATGGTGATTATTGGGTGATTGTGACACATGGGGACTAGTTGTAAGTGATAGAGATGGGATTTGTCCCTCCTATAGGAGTATGATATACTAGGCCTGTTGATTAGCAAGACTGAGAAATTCATGGTCATACACATGTGAGTCAATATGTGATATTGAGCTTACATATATATATATCAAATAGTTTGCTCTTGGTTCAAAAAACAAGATTGAATATTGAATAGGGTGACTACTCCATGGCTCGAGTTCAGTCTGGATATCAGTTACAAAGGAACTATACAAGCATTGTAACACCATAAATGGATCGTAGGTTGAAGTTGTTACCCTACTTTCCCTTTACTTGGGTAGCATTGATGTGCGACTAGGAACCAATCATTGCTTGTGATGTCATAAGTTGTTATGGATATTCACTACCAACATAATATGGGACCTATAGGGTCACACACATAGGTCATGACCTAGAATAGGAGTTTAATCTTGATTGATGATTGAATTAATTACAAAAACATTTAGGTAATTGAATCGCCCAACAAATCAACTAGCTACACTACCAGGCGATCGGCTCATAGGGTGAGACGGTTGTCTCGAGAGCCAAACAGTCATCTAAGGTGTTGAGATGGGCATTTGGAGATCCATGTTGATTTGAGTTGAAATTGTCTATGGGTTGAACCGATTGACTTGGATCGGCTCACCAGATGACCGTCTGGGTGAGAAAGACCGCCTGGTTCGGCCAAGAGAAGGATCTGACACTTTCCTATATTTGTTGTAATTGCACATCACTCGGAGTGCAAGGAATTAAAGTTTGTCATTTATGGGAAATGAATTGCCAATTTTGTATACTATTAGGAAACTGGAAAATGACTATCTCATAGTATGAGATGATCGTCTTGCATTCCAGACAACCATTTGGGTTTCCATACGATTATTTGGGTGGTCACATGTTGTAAAAATTTGTGATATTCTAGTTCCTTCCACTCCTGCATCGATTGGGAACCCTGACCCAAACCCCACCTATAAATAGAGGGGTACTGGGGGGTTCCTAAAACACAACACATACAATTGAGAATCAGTTGCTCTGACAATTGATGTCCTATCTAGTTGTGGTATCCAAGAGAGCCCAATCAAATCCTACCCGACAAGGGAGGTATAGTTATGAGAGAGAACAACTGAGATCATTGTTATAGGAGAGCAAGTTGGTGACTAGTACACTAACAAAAGGGACGAATCGTTCCTATCCATTCTAGTAGGATCATAAGATATCAAGGCAGTTGATGTGAACTTCTCTAGAGGAGAGAGGTCATTGTCCGACGCTAGGAGAACAACGTCAACCTACAGTCCGTTCAGAGATGAGCTGCTTCATATGACGATGTTTGAGGTTACAATTCATGTTGCAGAAAAGGAGGCACAACATTAAAACGAGTCCCAATACAACTATAAGATGGTGGCACATCTACAACGATGAGGAAATGTTGGTGGACTTGATCTACAACCAGGTATATCCTCAAAACCATCCTTCCTATCTTATAGTTATTTACACAATTTGCTAATTATGTGGAATATGGTAGATAAAAATTTTGTTTTTGTTGCCTACTTAGTATCCATATTTCCCAATAGTGGTATCATAGCCAACATCAGTTTACTATATATGGGATAATTGATGTGATCATATTTGTTTTTTTTGTTTTATTATTTCATGCAATTTGAATAATATTTATCCAATCAAATACCATGATAATACCAAACTAGTATATATATTATATATATATATATATATATATATATATATATATATATATATATATATGCACGTGTCACCCTAAAAGCAATTTTGATGATTGATGTGTAGCATGGTTATGGACAATAACCCCTACTATCTGTGCATGGTTGTGTGGTTGGTTTATCCCTTTATCTCAGCCTATGAACCGAGCCTCTATCTCATCTTCCTAATGTGAAGTTAATTCTTTTCTACCTTTTCTCCCCTCAAACGTAACTCGAGGTTTCTCTATAATCATGTAATAGTAGGATAGTTTACTTTCCTATTATGACAAAGAAGATGATGTCTCCTAGATGAGCCAATCAGATTGAGGACCAAGGAGGACCAGATGGACAAACTAAATTGATCATCTAGAGGACCCAACAAATGGTGGACTGATGGAACCAGACGACCGGTGAGATGACCAAACAACCGACCTAGAGGTGAGCTGATCAGTTCTAGGGTTGAACTGATAAAACCAAATTGGAAACCATGGATCATCATCAACAACATGTTTCTACATGTCATGTGGACCTACGATGACAAAATTCCTTGTGACTCCAAGGAATTATATTAGGCTGACCATAACCATCACTTTAGTTAAATGAATGTTCACATTGTGGGATATAGCATGTATATGATACGTACTATGTATGTGGTGATTGGATAAAGTATATGTGTTTATACAAAATCTCTCAATTAAATATCAAGTCTTAGATGCTTTCCAATAGAAGCACACATGAAAAGCTTGATTGACCAAACACAGGACATGCAAAATCCTAATGTGTCATCTAACTCATGGAAGTATGATGTTAGTGATGTAGGATCCACAATAGTGATGCATTATTATTGTGTTCTCTTTTGGGTCAGGCTTAATTGGTGATGCCCTAGTGAGACTAAGCACCAGAAGCATGCAAATGATTATGTCTAAGAGTTACCCATATCATCTATCCAAGAGTTGCATATGATGTAATTGGCATGATTGCCTACATAAATTGGCAAGTTGTGTGCGATTGAAAAAAAACCGACTCATGATTTGATGAAATATGGATCTTGGCCTAGAGTGTTGTACGCTGCAATATTCCAAATTGATATGTGATGGACATCAATTCGAATAAAATAGTGGGAGTGACAATAATTATAGGTTTAATTAATATCATCATTTTTTTTCAAATCTTTTTGTCAAATGCAAATTTTCCATGGTAGAATAAAATGACGAACAAATCTGTATTGTGATTGGTCCTTAAGAAGGACAAACTTGACATGATAAATTTCCACAACTGATTTGGACTTTGAGAAGGGTTTTCAATGAAGGGTACAAGCTCTATGTCCTTGGCAAACTAGTGCCAGAAATACCTACTCCTGACGCACCTAGGGCACAAGTGGATGCTTACTGGAAGCATGTCAATGATGCCTTAGAGATAAAGTACCTTATGCTTAGCTGGATGAACTATGAGTTGCATGAGCAGTGCGAGGACATGGGTGTTCTTGAGATGGTAACATATCTTAATAAAGTGACACTTCGTTTTGCAAAGTAAAAAAGGGACGATATCCTAAAGGTGGTAATTGATTTTGTGCCGATAGAGGAAACCTCAGTAGAAGAACATGTGATCCATATGGTTGGACATGTTTATCATCTTGAAGAACTATGATTCACCTTGAGATAAGAGTTGGCCACTGATATGACTCTAAAGACAATGCAAAAAACATATAGTCGCTTTATTGCATGTTATCATGTGAATAAGTATGGCTAGATAGATGTCAGACTTGCTTGTCATGTTGATTCACACTAAAGAAAAATTGAAGAAAGACAAGCCCATGATGGTGATCAGTAGAGCTAAGTTCAAGGATCAAAGCAAGACCGAGAAGATTTCTAAGGTCAAGCCTAAATCCAAATATTCAACTTCAAGATAAGGAGGAATAAAAGTACAAGAGGAACTCATACTTTGTACTTGAAGGCATTCAGGAAGAAGAAGATGAGGATGGTCATCTCCACTTCAGGTATATACGTCATTGAGATGAATCTATCTACTTCATCATCATGGGTACTAGATAATGGATGTGGATCTCACATATGTTCTCATATGCAGGATCTGAAAAGAATTACACCTTTAGGAAATGGTGAGGTGGAACTATGAGTTGCTAATGGTGCAAGAGTTGCAGCCAACACTGTTGGAACCTATAGTATATCTTTGCCTACATGACTTGTAATAGAGTTAAATAATTGCTATTATGTACCTGCTATACATAGAAACTTCATTTTTGTATCTTTTATGGATAAGGATGCATTTGAATTCCATATCTTTTAGTAGGTATGGCTATGCTTATTTAATGAAACATAAGTCAAAAACTCTTAAAAAGTTCAAGGAGTTCACGAATGAAGTAAAAATCAACTTGGTAAAATTATTAAGGCACTTCATTATGATCAAGGTGGTGAATACCTAAACCAAAAGTTTGAGAACCTTCTTAGAGACCATGGGATTGTATCCTAGTGGACTCCACCTAGAACACCTCAGCATAATGGTATATCAGAAATAAGGAATCACACATTACTAGATATGTGATCAATGATGAGTTTAGTTGAGCTTCTGAATACCTTTTGGGGTATGCTCTAGAAACTCCCGCATTTATACTAAATCGAGTACCATCTAAATCAGTCTGAAAGACACCATATGAGATATGGACTGGGAAGCATCCCAAAATGTCTTTTATGAGGGTTTGGGGTGTGAAGCTTATGTCAAGAAAATGTTTCCTGAAAATATTGGCCCTAGAACTGATAAATGTTACTTTGTTGGATATTGTTGGCCTAAGTGTTGGACATTATCCATATTATGATAATGACTTAACCATTCCATTCATTTGTATCTAATATGTTTGTTTAATATTGAATTTGGATGTTAGGAACATGAAACATTTCAAATCGCTAAAGTTCTAGCTTGACTTAGTTCAAGTCAAAATAAATGCAAATGCACGTTTTGGGAAAACACTCCAAATCACCTTCGAACTTTTTTGTAATCATTTGTATTGATGATATGAATTGTAACTAAGATGAGAAAAAATTAGGGACACTGAATTCCACCATTTGATTACTTAAAAATAATTTTGTAAAATTAATCACAGGCACTTCATCCGTCGATTTGCCAACTCAACTGATCCTTGATGGATTTTGGAAATGAACGTTGATCGGTCGAGTTTCAATTTCATAGAACTTGACCAATCCATTTGTAGAGAAAACTCAATTTAAGTGGATCGGTCGAGTTATCCTAGGACAAACTCAATCGATTGTTTGAATTGGCTTTGTTGCAAAGCGGGATCGGTCAAGTTATCTTTATTGACAATTGACTGAATGCACTATATGGAGAATCCAGAATAAGTGATTCTAACAATTAGAGGGGTGAAAAAGTTGAAATTATATCCATTGCAACCCTCCAAACGACTAGTAAACATGTATATGTGTTCCCAAACACTAGTGTACACCCTCATATATAAATAGGACCTCTTGGAGTTAACTCCAAGGCTGCTCTTTCTATCTATTTAAGGTCCTTTATATAGTAGAACTTTATAAGTCCAGTTCAGCCCCTTTCTCTATCTTGTTTACACCTCAATTCATCATTATGAGTGAGATAGGTCATGTGTGAAGAGAGCTTCCCATTTGTTTGCTTGTAAAGCTCTCAAGCTCCATCTTTCCCATCCCTTTCTCAAAAGCTCTAGCTTGGTGAAATCTTCTTCAAGAGAAGGAGAAGGATAAGGCTTCTTCACCTGGAGAAGAAGGTGCTCAAGGCTACTCTGAGTGAAGGAGAAGGTCAAGGAGGAAAATCCAAGAAGCTGAGTCGGTAAAGCCTCAAGGCCGAAGACTCATTGGATGAATGGGAGGACCTTTGTGAAGGTAGATAGCTGATTGCAAGAGTCGGTAAGACCTTTGTGAGGTAGAAGACTATTTCTTTGATAGTTAAGCCCTTGATTGTAAGGTTTTTGGCTCCCTTAGACTCAAACAGAAGATGGGTATCCTTATCCCAGAAAAGGAAGGTCATATGTTGTAACTAGTATAAGTGAATATAAGGAGTAGACATCTTAGAAATCCTAAATCTTGACCTATCTAGGTAGTGGAGTGACTCTCTCCTAGTTTGGAGAGTGGAATCACTCTAAAATAACTAGTTCACTTTGCTACTTCAATCTCTCTCATCATTGCTTTGTATGTTTAAATTGCCTTCAAAATCACTATTTTCTATTAAAATTAGTTGAAGTAACTTGAAGGTCTAACAAGTTTTTTGTAATTTTTAAAGATCTATTCACCCCCCTCTAAAGTCTTAGATCCAACAAGTGGTATCAAAGCCATGGTCTTCTCTGACACATCTCCCATGAGATGAGAAGATGGGAAACTTACTTGAGTCACTCAACCTAGAGGGAAGCTTCTCCATGTGACCACTATTCTTTGATGGTAGTAGTTTCCTTTATTGGAAACAGAGGATGTGGTTCTTTCTTCAAGGAACCAACTATGACATGTGGAAGGTGGCGATTCTCCCCTACAAGGAACCAACTGAGGATGTATCTACTTGGGATAGAGCCACAGTCAAGAAGGCACAACTCAATGCCATTGTAGTTAGCATCATCATGCCACACTCAATCCTTCCGAGTTCAACCATATATCATCTTGGGATACATCCCATGAGATTTAGAACAAGTTGTGAATCACATATGAAGGCACACAACAAGTCAACGAGTCCAAGATCTACATGATTAATGGGCTGCTTGAGAACTTCAAGATGGACAAGAAGGAAAGAGTGACATACATGTATTCAAGGCTCAACACCTCTGTCAATGGACTTGTAGCTTTGGGACATCCCTTGGATAGATGAGCAATCAACTCCAAGATACATAGGTCCCTTCCCAAGATATGGGAACCCAAGGTGACTTCAATTGAAGAAGTAAGACGTCTTGGAAACTTAGGCACAGAGGAGATCATTGGAAACCTTCAAGCCCATGAGCCAAGGGTATACAAGTAAGAGGAAGATGAAAACCAAGAACAAAAGGAATCAAAGAAATTCAAAGATAATTCCCTTAAAGCCCAAGTGGAGGAAATGATCCTACAACAACAACTTGCTTTCTAGTTCTCTCCTACTTCCTTAAGTGAAGATGATACCCCTAGTGATCATGAAGCCAACTATTCCAAGGGAAAGCACTTCAAAGGAAAGTCTTCCTCATCCTCAACTCCAAGGTTCTATGAGTGTGGATAAAAGGGGCATTAAAAGAATGAACGTCCAAAGGCCAAGAGGAGCCACCAAAAGAGCTTCCATAAGAAGAAGGATGATTACAAGAAGGAAGGCGAGTATAATGGAAGGATAAGAAGGAGAAAAGAAGCAAGATTCAATTCATGCATCTTGGAAAGAATCTTATATATGTGGCTCAAGATCCTATGAAGGTGAGTGTCATCTTGCACTCATGGCCTCCACAAGTGAGACATAGGTGAGGTAAGTGAGGTAAGCTTTCGTGAGTTTTCCAAAGAAACTCTTATAGAAATGGTTAATGCTACTCGGTCTTCTTATTCCAAATGTAAATATAAGAAGAACAGGTTGGGTAAAATTATTAATTATCTTTATGCTAAAATTGACATCCTTTATCAAAATGAGAAAGTGCATCTTGAGAGCATTGATTTCTTGCAAGACCAATTTCTTGATCTTGAGCTCCAATACAATGGGATTAATGTTGAGAAAGGGATCTACCTTAAGAACATCACTAGTCTTAAAAAAGAGAACAAAAAATGCCTTCATGAGCTTGAGTTCCTTAAAAATTAAAATATTGAACTTAAGCTTGTTTGTGATGCTCATAGGGATGAGAACAATGCATATATTGATGAACTTAAATTGCTTAGAACTGAAAATGCTAGGCTACTTGCTCAAATGAATGATTTATCTT
The DNA here is from genome assembly GCA_963693085.1 of Alisma plantago-aquatica. NCBI lineage: Eukaryota > Viridiplantae > Streptophyta > Magnoliopsida > Alismatales > Alismataceae > Alisma > Alisma plantago-aquatica. The sequence continues at coordinate 724,474,126 of OY856410.1, read as the reverse complement.
ATAGACCTAGATTGCCTAGAAAGGATGTTGCTTCCATTACTCTTGAAAAGTATTCATATTTGACTAAAGCCCTATGTCTTGAGGCTGACCTTTTGCATGCTAATGATTATATTTCTCGTTTAACTTCTACCATTATCACTCTTATTAATGACAATCATAAGTTGAGAGCTACTTTGCAAACATTCCTCAAAGGGGAGAAGTCCCTTAATAAAGTCTTGGATCATTCTAGCAAACATAGTGGTATGAATGGTCTAGGATGTGAGGGTACTTCAAAAAGAAAAGGTAAGTGTAAGAAGAATAAGAGCAAGGAACCCCCAATCTTCCATGGATAGTCATCCAGCTCAAAGAAACCTATGGTTTATTCTCATTGTAAGAGTGATGATCGTTATTCTACTTATTGTCCTTACTGGGGTAAGGGGGACCAACCCCAAGATGAAGTGGGTCCCCAATCTAACCCCATATCCCAAAGTTTGAATTGGGCACCAATTATCTTCCTTTCTTGTAGGTCAATGGAAAATGGATTGTTGATAGTGGCTATTCCAAACACATAATGGGTGAAATTAGACATTTAAATTCACAAAAAAAGAAAGGAGGTTTAATGACTTTTGGGAACACAACAAGGGTAAGGTGATAGGTGAGGGTGATGTTGGTGATTGACTTTGCCTCAAGAATGTACTCCTTGTGGATGGCCTACATCACAATTTAATAAGTGTTAGTCAAGTTTGTGATAATGGTTATCTTGTTCTATTTACTTCTATAGAATGCTTGATTTTAGATTCCCTCACCTACAATGTCATATATAAGGGAACTAGAAATGGTAATCTTTATATTACTATGCTTGACTCTATAAATCCTATTGTTTGTAAATGTCTTTTTTCTAATTCTAATGATATTTATTTATGGCATTGTAGGCTTGGTCATGTAAATGTGCATCAAAGAAAGAGTTGAGAAAAAAGGACTTGGCGAAGGGACTTCCCAAATAGAATTTTGAAAAGGATGAGTATTGCCAACCTTGTACCCAAGGGAAGAAAACCAAGTCCTCTTTCAAATCCAAAAGAGTCCTTACCATCAAGAGAACTCTTGAGCATCTTCACAATGATCTATTTGGACCAATGAGTATGCAATCACTTCGCGGTAGCAAGTATTGCTTGGTGATTGTCGATTATTTCTCTCGCTTTACTTGGACCTTCTTTCTCATTTCAAAAAGTAATCTCTCGATGTTTTCTTGACTTTTCATAAATGGGTAGAAAATGAAGCTTCTTGCCGGATTGTTTCTATTCGTTGTGATCATGGTAGAGAGTTTGAAAATGATTTGTTTGAATGCATTTTTAAGGAATTTGGATATGTACATAAGTTTTCTTCACCTTGAACTCTCAAAAGAATGGGGTTGTAGAGAGGAAGAATGGGTCACTACAGGAGATAGCTAGGACTATGCTTCTAGAGTACAACACTCCAAAGAAGTTTTGGTTTGAAACTGTTAGTACTTCATGTTTTGTGCAAAACTAGGGTCTTACTCATCCTTTGCTTATGAAAACTGCCTATAAGCTATGGCGTGGTAGAAAGTCTTCCATTGAATTCTTTTATGTTTTTGGGTGCCTTTCCTTGTTTTGAACACCAAGGATTTTCTTGACAAGTTAGATCCAAAGTCTTATAATGCTTTCTTTATTGGCTATATCACTACCAACAAGGCATATAGAGTGTATGACATAGAACTGTGTAAAGTAGAAGAATCTGTACATGTTAGATTTGTTGAGACTAACCCCTCTATTTCCAAAGATATTGTTCCAAATGATGATGTTGCAGGTGAGGGAATTCCTCTCTTAAAAGAGCTCAACTTCAGTAATAAAGGAAAGGAGGTGTTAGTTGATGAAGAAGATAAGAATGAAGATAAGAATTATCCAACTCCCTGATTTGCAAAGAATCTTCCAAATGAGCTGATCTTAGACAATCCTTTTGAAAGGGTGAATACGTGGGTTGTACTCAACAAAGAACAAGCAGAAAGTGCCTTCATCTGTCAAATGGAGCCAACATATGTCAATGAAGCTCTAAAGGATGATGAATGGATCCAATCCATGCAAGAATAGTTGGAGTAGTTCAAAAGAAACAAAGTGTGGACTCTTGTGCCAAGACCAACTGATAGAAAGGTCATTGGCACCAAATGGTCTATTGTAAAAAGCTAGAAGAAAGCATCAAAGTGGTAAGGAACAAAGAAAGGTTAGTTGCTCAAGGATACAATCAATAAGAAGTTATAGATTTTGATGAAACATATGCACATGTAGATAGACTTAGTCAGTTAGAATGTTTCATATCTTTTCTAGTCACAAGAATTTTCTTCTTTATTAAATGGATGTTATAATTGCATGAATGATACAATTGAGGAGGAACTGTATGTTGCACAAACCCTGGGATTTGAACATGATGACTTGCCTAACCATATTTATTTGTTGCAAAAAGCTCTCTATGGTATCAAACAACCACCTCGAGCTTGGTATGAGAAACTAAAGAACTTTTTGTTAGATAATATCTATATCATGGGAAAAATAGATTCTACCATATTTCTAATGTATACTTATAACATTTTTCTTATCATTCAAATTTATGTTGACGACATCATTTTTGGTGAAACTAATCTTGATCTTTGCAAGGAGTTTAGTGATCTTATGTAGAGTGAGTTCAAAACGAGCATGATGGGGGAGCTTACATTCTTCCTTGGCTTTCAAATTAAGATTACAAAGAATGAGAACTTCATCAACCAAGGCAAGTATACAAGTGAGCTACTTAAGTGTTTTGGGATGGAGAACACCAAGCCAATGGACACCCCCATGTCAAACACCGCCAAGCTTGATAGAGATGAAAAAGGTGAAAAGATAGATGAGAAGATCTGTAGAGGTATGATTGAAAGTTTATTTTATTTTACTACCTCTAGACCTGACATAATGTTTAGTGTTGGCTTGTGTGCTCAATTTCAATTAAGTGCTAGGAAATCCCATCTTATAGTGGTTAAGAGGATTTTATGGTATCTAATCAAAACCCCAAATTTTGGACTATGGTATCCTAAGTCAAGGGACTTCACTCTTACTTCTTATAATGATGTGGATTATGTAGGATGCTTGATTGATAGAAAGTGTACAAGTGGCACTTGCTTCTTCCTAGGATGTTGCCTAGTTTTTTGGTTCTCCAAGAAGCAAAGAACCTTGGCTCTATAAACTACCAAGGTTGAATACATTACAATTGGAAGTTGGTGTGCCGAAGTCATATGGATGAAGCAAATGATCCAAGACTTTAATATTTATTTTGATGCTTCTCCTATCTATTGTGATGATACTAGTGCAATTAACCTGTCTCATACTCTTATATTGCATAGTAGAGCTAAACATATAGAGGCACATCATCATTTTCTTTGGGACCGCATTGCCAAGAAGGATATTTGTATCAAGCATGTGGATACAGAGAATCAGTTAGTAGACATTTTCACTAAATCTCTAGCTAGAGAGCCATTTATTTTCATTAGATCAAAACTGCTTATTACTGCTCTTGATGATATTGACATGCCTTCTAGGTAGTTGTTATATTATCTATATGTTTCTTACTTAGAGTTGATAATCTCTTTCTTGATGTGCTATAATTACCTTATTTCTTGCCTTGTTTTGCTCATTTTGGATATTTTTTGCAACTGCTTGTTTTATCGCAAAATAGTACCCTGTGATGAGTGAAATGTGCCTTAATAAGTCTAAAATGCATAATAGGCTAAATAAAAAAAAATAGCACCCTAGAGGATAGAAATCAAGATTTCATGTTTTTAGATAGGCTACCCATAGGTCGAGTTGCCAACTCGGTTGATCCCGTGCCGAGGTCAAGGGTTTTTCTATTGATTGGACAAATTTCCCTAGGACAAACAAAACCAATTGTTGGGGTGGACCAAACCTAAAATAGGTTTCTACCAACATTTCTCCTATCAACTAGAGAAAAGTTTACTGATTCCTAATCTCTATCTGCTCTTGACCTCAACCGTAGGTGTGACCATCCTCTCCCTTGCCTAGCCTAGCCTCCCTTGACTCCTCCTACACCCTTCTAGGTGGTTGAATATCTTGTTTGTGTGGTTCTCTTTCATTTTGATTATTATTTGCTTCTCAAATTCTTCACATGGCATCTAACCATAGAAAGAGAGATACCCTAGGAGGTGTGCCCTTGTCCTCAGCCAACCCTCAGCTAATCTCCTTTGATGACACCTCTTTTGTCTCATTTGAAGCTCTTAATCTCTACAAGGAGCTCCTTTCTCAAAACCCCTCTCCCTTTAGAGCCATGTTTGAGCCTCCTCTCAAAACAAACGATTTCATCAAAGAGGTTGTTAAGCTTTTCTATACCCATCAACTAGGAGCCTTGTGCGTAGAATGCCAGTTATTTCATAATTCCATCACCAGAACTAAGGTGGTCCATGAATTCTATGTGAATCTCACATGGAACTATGACATGTTAGTTCCATCACCCAACAAAAAGACATCCTCTCCTGCATGATTGCCTAGATTAAATTCACAATCTCTGAAGATTCATTAAACATCTTTTTCAATGGAACAGAGGTCACTGACTCATGGAGAAAAGATTATCCTGACTATTTTGACCTTTAGGGCCCCGAGGCTTTCTACAAGCACTCCAAACTCATTCTTAATCATGTCCACAAGTTCTTAAAGAAGCCTTAGGTACCTTATAAGAGGAAGATGACCCTACCATCCTCTTCCCCTAATCCCAAAAACAGGATGCTTTCATTAGTTGTTAATTTTAATGTCCACCCAAAGAAAAATCAAACTAACATTGTAGAAAACACTAATGTAATCATGTATTGTTTATTAAAGAATGTTGGAGTAAAATGGTCCTAATATACCATACATTACATGACCTTCTTTGACTCTGGAAAGAACACTTGTGGCACTGACCCACCAACCCAGTGTTGATCTGTGGTTTGTTTACTTTTGCTACCCCAAAATCTCTTTTCCATGACTTTAACTACAATCCTAGTTAGAAAGGAGTTTGCATTAGTGAAACCACAATCAAGAAAGCCTTCCTTCCTCTTCTATCACACCTGGAGCCTCTATCTCCACCCATGAACCTTCACCTCCACCACTGTCCTAGCCTACCCATGACTCGTTCAATGTAACAAATGAAACCCTTATGGGATACATGATGCATCCTCAGGCATACAACCTTCAGGTTCAAGCCTACCTACACTAGGACCTCTTCTAGATCATGTCTACCATGAACCTATCTTGAAGCCACCCTTACTGCTCCTACCACCACTACCCAGGCGGTGACTATGCTTCCTATGAATATAGTCACCTCTACCTGGCCCCTCCACCTACTACTTTTGTTGCCACATCTTCTTCTGTCGGTGGACCTATACCTACCCTTGGATTGCTTCCTCTATTGGCTTTTCCTACTAACCCTCTTGTTGCACTGTCCTTGGCACCTCTGCCCCCACCTTCCCTCAAGCATAGGAGCTACATGCTCTTGGCATGACATGGGCTGAGAAGAATGCCCTATAGCCTGGTAACAACTATGGTCCTTCTGCCAATGAGGAGATGCTTGACCAGGATGATGAGGAAGTTGCTATTAATGAGGGGGGCACTTAGGATGATGGCCCTGATGCTAGTTTTGATGGCTCTGGTGATGAAGCTGAAGCTACTGTCTCTATTGCACCTTCAAATGGAGATGAGGATTATGAGCTTGGAGTTGACAAGGATGATGTGGATGATGATGTTGTGGACATAGATAGCTTAGATATAGCTTGATGTCTTAGTTTCTTAGTCTTTTAGGTGTGAATTAGATATATATCTTTTGACTCTTATGTATTATGATATTTGGTCACATGTATCTTAGATGTACTATTTAATCTTCTTGTTGATTTTTGTTGGTATAGTTCTTGTAGTGAGGACATATTTCATGTTGTAACATTAATCATATGTACCCTTACTCTCTAGTTGATAATACCTCATGAGTTTGTGGTATGTTACCCATATTTTGTTTGTGACATTGGATTGTTTGTTTCTCTCTACCTCATCTCTGTTTGATGGGTGCTACGTGGTTGTTATTGTTTTATCTTATGCTTTGTGGAAAAAACTTGCGTTTTAGTTCTTTCTACCTCCATGTCTTTTTGATATGACAAAAGGGGAGAAATGAACTGATCCATATTGTTTTATCACTTGTACGATCCTTTTTTTGTCAATTATCTCATATCATGTGACTTTCTATAGGACCATATATGTGACGCCTCGACCCCCGTGCCATCTATAATGACCCCGAAGACTGGAGAGTCACCCTCGGTAAACCACTCTAAACTTTTTCTTTACTTGATTACTTAGATTAACTTAAATGAAAACCATAAAACTTGAATATCATTGAACTATAATAAAACTGCGGAAGCGTCTTTCCTTAAACCTTGCTAGAAAGAAACACAAGTTACATGATATATTACATTTCTCATTCATACTATAAACACAACGGATAATTGAAAACTAACTACATAATTCACCACATTCTCTCTCTAACCCACCACATGCCCAAGGACCGAGGGCAAAGGACCAAGAGACCTCTAACTAACTACTAACTACCTTCTACGTACTCGGTGATACGATCATTCAGCCTCCTCGTGATGATGTTAACCTAAAAAATGTTTCAGTAAGTTGGTGAGCTACTGGCTAAGTGAATAGAATTTCACCAACCATCACAGATAACTCATTTATTTATTATTTGGAATAATATGCAAGAAATACTACACTGAGCAGGTCTAATCGTTTTAATTTAAACAACAGAAGATGTCAACATTTCATTATGATAACAATTGATGCAAAGCTCCTATATGAACATATTTTATCTTATGCCCCAATTATATGCAATGTACTCCGCATATGAAGATCTGTAGCAAACTACGATCCCACCGTACCAAGACTTACCGACACACCCGGGAAATGCTAAGTCTGACTTTCCGTCCTGGTCTGCTACAGGACCCAAAGGCTCTCTGGCCTCGCGACACTCGCAAATGGGTGCACGCTAGACTCCTCCTTCCATCTAAGTACACAGACGGAGGGTCTCTAAGTCTCCAACCACCTGGGCGTATCCCCAGGGTTGAGCCGGGACATGTCTTCGACCACCTGGGCGTATTCCCAGGGTTGAGTCGGGACACTACCTCGAGTCTCCGACCACCTGGGCGTATCCCCAGGGTTGAGCTGGGACCCTACCTCTCATCCCTCATGTCATCGGGACATTCGGTAAGTGTTGGGCACGAGTCTCCGACCACCTGGGCGTATCCCCAGGGTTGGGTCGTTTCATCCCTAAGACACATACCTCTCAAAGGGGTTCTACGGTGTCAGGGCCCTTATTCTAATATTTTATTATTCTAGAAAAGCTCTTACTACATTGCAATCTCTCTCTTACTTGTTCTGGACTTTGGTATCTCTATGGTACCGAGTCTGTTTACTTGAACTTTACAACACGACATGAATATCATTCTAAATTTCACAGAGTAGTATATTCAAAACGCTATAGTATACTGAGAATTCATCATACTAAACATACAAGAAACCTAAAATTCTTAATAGGCAGAATGCATATCAATTTGGCACTTTATACACAAAAATCGTGCAATTGAACTATTAAGCATCACCACATCTCATACTGAGAATTTTGATATAATATATGAATCAATGAACATCCTATCCTTAGGGTTTCAGTTACCACATTCACTTATCACATGGCAACACCCAATCCTGAGGGTTTCAGTTACCTCATCTATTTGATTGCAATTCAAATCACAATACGATATCATTCTAGAAGTGACACAGTAGTATACTCAAATCTTGTAAATACTGAGTAATCCTTATATCATGCATGCAGGCAGATTTAAAATTCATAAATAATTGAAACTCATGTCAATTTAGCACATACATATTGAATTCATGCAATTGAACATCTTATTGCACTGATAAGAGTAATTACTTCACATATGAGAAATCATCTGTAACATTTATCAATTATCTAAAATTTCTCGAAGAACGTGCACATTAACCCTAATCCTGGTTTGTGCATCTCATAACTCAATTAAGAGTTACTTACATATCATAACACGAATTATTAACAATACTTGAGAATTTCTAGTAATATCTCAGAGAAATGTGCCAATTCATGTAAATGTTAATTCACACACATTAACATAACAGGAAGCATGCAACTAGGGTTTTATTGCATATTTTTGTTATCATACTTTCTTTGAAATCGTGCATCTGATAATTTACTAAAATCTGTATTGCCTGGGTTTATACCCAAACTGCACTATTATCAGTCATGTATTTCTAATTTCAACGTTTACACTAAGCAATATAGGTTCCGATGAACCATATAAATTCACTAGTACAGTCCACAGTGATCAGATGCTAAATTAATTCATATAAAAGTATAAAGAAGCAATTTATGAAATAAAAAGTCAGGCAACGCCAAATTCTGCCCAACGCCTATTATCAGCAAAAAAAACGTAATTTACCAAAAAAATTCTAATTTGCAGAGTTAAATCTTAGATAGTGAGTCCTACTCAGTTATTCGGGATGTCCGGATTCGTCCGGAAACACATCCAGAGTCCAGTTTCCGGGCGGTTTCTGGGTTATGTTCAACCTGGGATTAGCTCTAGAACCAACCTGCTACATGCATGCATGATAGGTTGAAGGTGGCAGCTGATCCTGGAGTTAGACGCAACTATAGCTACGTATTTATAACCTGGACGTCAAGGCGAACTCGATGGCGGCAATTTGGGGTACTGGCCGCGCCCAAGGGGCCTCTAGCTGCTGCTCTGAGCAGCTACTGTTGCTGTAACGTAAGGGCGCCGCCCCTACTAAACGAGGTGCAGGTGACACAAATGGAGGCGGGGAAGCTATGGTTTCCTGCCTTGAGGTCTTGGTCGGAGTCGAGCGACCATTTTGGTGATGCTGCTCATGCCAATCGGCTCCTAGCCGTAGTTGCAGCAGCCGTGCTGCTGCTGCTTGCTGGGGCGCTACCCCTAGCAGGTTGGGCGCCGCTGCTAGGGCACAGAATAGAGGAGGAAGGAGGACAGAGGTAGAGATGTAGCTGGATGAAGCCAAGGGCAAAGATCACCCTAAAATCGCCCCGATTTCACTCTGTTTGATCGGTCGATGGGCGGATGTGTGTGTGCGCCGCTTTTGCGGCTGTTTCTGTTCTATCAGGTTAAAGAGGAAGAAGATAAGGCAAAGGGGCCAATTAGTAATGGGTAAATTACAAAATTGACCTAAGGGACTTATAAATGCCATAACTATTTTCTCGGAGGTCCAATTCACATGATTCTTTTTGAAACTCTCAAGCACGAGATCCTCTATCTTCTCAAGGCACAAAATTATGTTAACTAGCTTGTCACAACTGGTCAAAACACTATTTGTAACTATGTGCACTTAACTTATCTCAATTAACTTAAATTATGCACTAATCATGATACTTACTAGTTAACTGTGGTGTGGGTCATAACAATCTCCCTCCCTTATAAGAATTTCATCCCGAAATTCCTAAAAGAGAAAAGGAAACTTGTTACGTATTTCTGACTCAAGCTCCCACGTAGCTTCCTCTAGGTTATGATTCCTCCACAAAACTTTCACTAATGGTATCTCACGATTCTTGAGCTTCTTGATTCTCCGATCAACAATCTGTATTGGTCCCTCAACATAGGACACATCTGATCTGAGCTGTGCAGGTTCTAGGTCCACTATCTTCTCTGTACCAGGGTAACAGTTCTTCAGCATCGATACATGAAACACATCATGTAAATTAGCCAACTCGGATGGCAAATCCAACCTGTAAGCTACAAGTCCAATCCTCTCAATAATAGGATACGGGCCCATAAACCTAGGAGTCAGTTTGCCTCTCTTACCAAATCTCAGCACTCCCTTCCATAGTGAAATTTTCAAGTACACTTCATTGCCAACCTCAAACTCAAGAGGTCTACGTCTCTTCTCAGCACAACTCTTCTGCCTGTCCTATGCAACTTTCAACTATTCTTTGAACAGTAATCTTTTCAGTGGTCAAATCCACTATCTCGGGTCCAATAATCTGCTTTTCACCTACCTCATACCAACATATGGGTGATCTACACTTTCTACCATACAGAGCTTCATACGGGGCCATACCAAGACTGGAATGGTGACTATTGTTGTATGCAAACTCTATAAGGCTCAAGTGTTCTTCCCAACTTCCATTGAAATGCAAGACACATGCTCTCAACATGTCCTCAAGAGTCTGAATGGTCCTTTCTGATTGACCATCCGTCTGCGGGTGAAAAGTTGTACTGAATCTTAAATTTGTGCCCAAAGCACGATGCATCTAATTCCAAAACCTGGATGTGAACATAGAATCTCTATATGATATAATTGAAACTGAGATACCATACAACCTGACTATCTCATCCATGAATATCTTAGCCAACTTCGGAACATCAGAGGTTGACTTGATATGAAGAAAGTGAGCAGACTTCGTCAATCTATCCACAATCACCATATCGAGTCACAACCTCTAGGTGTCCTGGGTAACCCTACCACAAAATCCATTATGATACGTTCTCATTTCCACTCTGGTATATAAATAGATTGCAAGGTACCTACAGGTTTCTGATGCTCAGCCTTAACCTACTAGCACACACTACATCTAGCCACGTACTCAGCTACATCCTTTATCATGCCTGACCACCAGTACAACTCCTTGAGATTCTTGTATATGTTAGTGTTGCCTGGATGCATAGCATACATCGATGCATGTGCCTCCTCAAGAATCTGTTCTTTCGAATCACCGTCTCCAGGTACACACAACCTGTCATGCTGATACAACAAACTGTCATCTGAAAACCTAAACTCTGATCTTTTTCCCTTTGCCATATTCTGCATGATCTGCCGTAACTCACTGTCACTCTGCTAGAGTTTCTTGATCTGATCATAAGAGGTAGGCTTGACTTGCATCTGTGCAATCAAACCACTCTGCTCTGTCACCCCTAAGTCTAAGTTCAACTTCCACATTTCTACTAGAGGGTCTCTCTTGAAACATGCCATAGAGAATGCATCAGCTGTTGAACTTGACTTCCTGCTCAGAGCATCTGCTACCGCATTCGACTTACCAGGATGATAATCTATTGTCACTTCATAATCCTTGATCAATTCTAACCATCTCCACTGTCTAAGATTCAGATCCTTTTGGGTGAAGATATATTTCAAGCTCTTATGATCTGTAAACACCTGACACACCTCACCATAAAGATAGTGACGCCATATCTTAAGAGCATGAACTACATAAGCTAACTCCAAATCATGTGTCGGGTAATACTCCTCATTCTATGCTACTTACTTCATGTTATTACTGTAAGAATTTATTTCATAACGCACTTCACTTATATTATATTTCTTCTTTTGTTCAAAACACACTTGTTACACTTCAAATTTGTATCTTACTCTTTTCTCTGAATCATTTTCATATTGTTTATCTACCTTTCAGATTAACTACCTTTAAACCATGTATTTCATTAGTGCTAGCTTACCAATCATAGTGCAAATCTCATGATTTTGTTTTATAGAGATGCTAGTATTCAAGGTCAAATCACTAGCGGCATCCCTTAAATTACTACAACCCTAAACATTCTAGGGTTTGATCCTTATCAATAACATAGTGTTATTGTGATGTGACGTTGCTTCCTTAGTTTGAAATTCAAACTTGGATCTCATAAGTTTTACTAAAGTCTTCCTCATCTTATCATTGGAATTTCCTTTCTCTTACTTGGACATTCAAATAAATTACATTCTCAATTATGTCATGTAATCCTCATGATTGATTTTTACTATCTTGACCCTTACATACATTTCTCATATCTTTTCCATATTCTCATATTTAGAGTTCATATAATACTAATCATTAAACTTAATCTGAATCTTATATCGTGTTCCTTTATTTCCAATTAAGGATTGCTCATATGAGGCCCCAATGTTGGGTTTTCGATATCAGTTCCAACTAATTCGTAGTTGTTCTAATCTTTCTCTTATATCTCAACATCCTACACTATGCATTCTCACTATGATTCAGGTCTAAACTATCTAGAGTCTACTTGATACAAAGAATATAAACAATAAATAAATCACTTCATGACACACAACAATATAAAAGAATCATATTTATTCTACAAATTGAAAATCTAAATTCATACATATAAGAGCATTTCTAGTGATCTCCAATCAAATAAGCAATTATAAAGCAAGAGTTGTATCACATCCTATGTTTAATCTCTTACTCCTACATCAATTTCCAGTTTCTTAACCCTAAGATTTCTAGGGTTTTTCTCTAGCCTATCCTTCCTCTGCGTACCTGGCGAGGGCATCCAGAGAAGAATAGACAGAGTAGCTTGATATTGGTCAATCTAAGTACTCAGACACCTGGCCAGGGTATCTAAACACTCAGACCTCCCAGAGCTAAAGACACATCACTTCCTATCTACCTCACTTATAACTCTATCTTTCGATCCTAATAGTCCCTAACAACTCAGCCTCAGCTCTCTACTTGGTTCTCATGACCACACTCTCTTCCTGCAATCTGCAATAGTATAACAGAACACTTCCTGTTAGAAGATTGCAGTTAGAAGGAAGATATCTAAGTCCTAATCCTATTGGTCTCTTGTCGTCCCCTGACCTTGACTTAGAGTAACCGTGTACTCAACCTATGCTCTGATACCAAAGCTGTTGTGACGCCCCGACCCCTGTGCCATCTCTAATGACCCCGAAGACCGGGGAGTCACCCTCGGTAAACCACTCTAAACTTTTTCTTTACTTGATTACTTAGATTAACTTAAATGAAAACCATAAAACTTGAATATCATCGAACTATAATAAAACTGTGGAAGCGTCTTTCCTAAAACCTTGCCAGAAAGAAAAACAAGTTACATGATATATTACATTTCTCATTCAGACTATAAACACAACGGATAATTGAAAACTAACTACATAATTCACCACATTCTCTCTCTAACCCACCATATGCCCAAGGACCGAGGGGAAAGGACCAAGAGACCTCTAACTAACTACTAACTACCTTCTATGTACTCGGGTGATACAATCATTCAGCCTCCTCGTGATGACGTTAACCTGAAAAATTTTTCAGTAGGTTGGTGAGCTACTGGCTCAGTGAATAGAATTTCACCAACCGTCACAGATAACTCATTTATTTATTATTTGGAATAATATGCAAGAAATACTACACTGAGCAGGTCTAATCATTTTCATTTAAACAACAGAAGATGTCAACATTTCATTATGATAACAATTGATGCAAAGTTGTAGATACAATTATTTAACAAAAAAATACTTAAAGAACTACTGATGTGAAGCTAACTCATATCTTTCTTAACTTTTTAACTTAATAAAACTCTGTGAACCTATATGAACATATTTTATCTTATGCCCCAATAATATGCAGTGTACTCCGCATATGAAGATCTGTAGTGAAGTACGATCCCACCGTACAAGACTTAGTGACATACCCGGAAAATGTTAAGTCTGACTTTCCGTCCTGGTCTGCTACAGGACCCACATGCTCTCTGGTCTCGCGACACTCGCAAATGGGTGCACGCTAGACTCCTCCTTCCAGCTGAGTACACAGGCGGAGGGTCTTTAAGTCTCCGACCACCTGGGCGTATCCCCAGGGTTGAGCCGGGACATGTCTCCGACCACCTGGGCGTATTCCCAGGGTTGAGTCGGGACACTACCTCGAGTCTCCGACCACCTGGGCGTATCCCCAGGGTTGAGTCGGGACCCTACCTCTCAGCCCTCGTGTCACCGAGACATTCAGTAAGTGTTGGACACGAGTCTCCGACCACCTGTGCGTTTCCCCAAGGTTGGGTCGTTACACCCCTAAGGCACAGACCTCTCAAAGGGGTTCTACGGTGTCAGGGCCCTTATTCTAATATTTTATTATTCTAGAAAAGCTCTTACTCCATTGCAATCTCTCTCTTACTTGTACTGGACTTTGGTATCTCTATGGTACCGAGTCTATTTACTTGAACTTTACAACACGACATGAATATCATTCTAAATTTGGCAGAGTAGTATATTCAAAATGCTATAGTATTCTGAGAATTCATCATACTATACATCAAGGCAAACTAAAATTCTTAATAGGCAGAATGCATGTCAATTTGGCACTTTATACACTAAAATCATGCAATTGAACTATTAAGCATCACCACATCTCATACTGAGAATTTTGATATCAAAATGCTTGAATCATTGAACACCCTATCCTTAGGGTTTCAGTTACCTCATTCACTTATCACATGGCAACACCCTATCCTTAGGATTTCAGTTACCTCATTCACTTATCACATGGCAACACCCTATCCTTAGGGTTTAGTTACCTCATCTATTTGATTGCAATTCAAATCACAATACGATATCATTCTAGAACTGACACATCAGTATACTCAAATCATTGTAAATACTGAGTAATCCTTATATCATGCATGCAGGCAGATTTAAAATTCATAAATAACCCAAACTCATGTCAATTTAGCACATACATACTGAATTCATGCAATTGATCATCTTATTGCACTGATAAGAGTAATTACTTCACATATGAGAAATCATCTGTAACATTTATCAATTATCTAAAATTTCTCGAAGAACGTGCACATTAACCCTAATCATGGTTTGTGCATCTCATAACTCAATTAAGAGTTACTTACGTATCATAACACGAATTATTAACAATACTTGAGAATTTCTAATAATATCTCAGAGAAATGTGCCAATTCATGTAAATGTTAATTCACACACACTAACATAACAGGAAGCATGCAACTAGGATTTTATTGCATATTTTTATGTTATCATACTTTCTTTGAAATCGTGCATCTGATAATTTTACTAAAATCTGTATTGCCTGAGTTTATACCCAAACCGTGCCATTATGAGTCGTGTATTTCTAATTTCAACGTTCACACTGAGCAATATAGGTTCCGATGAACCATATAAATTCACTGGTACAATGCACACTGATCAGATGTTAAATTAAGTCATATAAAAGTATAAAGAAGCAATTTATGAAATAAAAAGTGAGGCGACGCCAAATACTGCCCAACGCCTATTATGAGCGA
This sequence comes from Alisma plantago-aquatica, assembly GCA_963693085.1. NCBI lineage: Eukaryota > Viridiplantae > Streptophyta > Magnoliopsida > Alismatales > Alismataceae > Alisma > Alisma plantago-aquatica. The sequence continues at coordinate 724,458,960 of OY856410.1, read as the reverse complement.
AAAACGCGTACTTTACCAAAAATTTCCAATTTGCAGAGTTAAATCTTAGATTGTGAATGAAATCCTACTTAGAGTGGTTCTGGATGTCCGGATACGCATCCAGAGGCCAATTTTCGGGCGGTTTCTGGGTTATCTTCAACCTTGGATTAGCTCTGGATTTGCAACCTGGACGTCAAGGCGAACTCGATGGCGGCAATTTGGGGTACTGGCCGCGCCCAAGGGGCCTCTAGCTGCTGCTCCGAGCAGCTACTGTTGCTGCAATGTAAGGGCGCCGCCCCTACTAAATGAGGTGCAGGTGACACAAATGGAGGCGGGGAAGCTATGGTTTCCTGCCTTGAGCTCTTGGTCGGAGTCGAGCGGCCATTTTGGTGATGCTGCTCATGCCAATCGGCTCCTAGCCGTAGGTGCAGCAGCCGTGCTGCTGCTGCTTGCTGGGGCGCTGCCCCTAGCAGGTTGGGCGCCGCTGCTAGGGCACGGAATAGAGGAGGAAGGAAGGAGGTGGAAGGAGGACGGAGGTAGAGCTGTAGCTGGACGAAGCCAAGGGCAAAGATCGCCCCAAAATCGCCCCGATTTCACTCCAGTCGATGGGCTGATGTGTGTGCGCGCCGCTTTTGCGGCTGTTTCTGTTCTATCGGGTTAAAGAGGAAGAAGATAAGGCAAAGGGGCAGTAATGGGTAAATTACAAAATTGACCCAGTGGACTTATAAATGCCATAACTATTTCATCGGAGGTCCAATTCACATGATTCTTTTTGCAAACTCTCAAGCACGAGATACTCTACCTTCTCAAGGCACAAAATTATGTTAACTGGCTTGTCACTACTGGTCAAAACACTATTTGTAACTATGTGCACTTAACTTATCTCAATTAACTTAAATTATGCACTAATCATGATACTTACTAGTTAACTGTAGTGTGGGTCATAACAATATAGTATGTATATGTGCTTTGGTTATTGTGTGAAAAGTCTAACCATGCATGTATACGTGAGCATGAACTGAGGGGGATAAATTCACGTTGTTCAATCATGCATCCCCTTGGAATTCACAAGGTAAAGGATTAACTTTTATATCCTTTCTTAAATATAAAGGTTAAAATTCATATCCTTTTCAATACGTAGAGGAGTGGTTTGTCATTGTCAAAAAGGGAGAGAATTTTGACCTAAGTGTTGAACATTGTCCATATTTTGATAATGACTTAACCATTCCATTCATGTGTATCTAATATGTTTATTTAAGATTGAATTCAGGCATTAGGTACATGAAAAGGATCAAATCGTTTAAGCCCTAGCTTGGATTAGTTCAAGTCAAAAGCAATGCAAATGTATGTTTTGAGAAAACAATCCAAATCACCTTAGAACATTTTTATAATCATTTGTATTGATGATATGAATTGTAACTAAGATCATAAAAAACCAGGGACACTTAATTCCAAAGTTTTATCACTCAAAATTCATTTGGTAAAATTCATCACAGACACTTCATCGGTCGAGTTGTCAACTCGTTCAATCGTTGATGGATTTTGGGAATAAATGCTGATCGGTTGAGTTTAAATTTCATAGAACACGACCGATCTCTCTATAGAGAAAACTCAATTTAAGTGGATCGGTCGAGTCACCCCAAGACAAACTCGATCAATGGTTTAAATTTGCTTTTTCACATAGTGTGACTGGTCGAGTTGTCTTTATTGCAATTCGACCGAATGCACTTAACAAAGAACGTAGAAAAAGTGATTCTAACCATTACAAGGGTGTAAAACTCGAAAATATATATGTTGCAACACTCAAAATGGCTAGTAAATATATACAAATGTTCTCACACTTTAATGGATACCCGCATCTATAAATAGAACCTATTGGAGTTCATTCCAAGGATGCTCTTTCATGCTATTCAAGGTTCTTGCTATAGTTGAGTGCTATTAGTCCACTTGATCCCCATTCTCTCTCTTGTTAATGCCTCAATTGTTCATTGTGAGTGAGATAGGTCATGTTCCAAGAGAGCTACCCATTTTTATGCTTGTAAAGCTCTCAAGATCCATCTTTCCCTTCCCTTTCTCAAAAGCTCTTCCTTGGTGAAAGCTTCTCTAAGAGAAGGAGGAGCAGGCTTCCTCAGTTGGTGAAGAAGGTTATCAAGGATACTTCGAGTGAAGGATAAGATCAAGGTGGAAGATCTAAGGAGTTGAGTGGATAATGCATCCAGGCTGAAGACTCATTACATGAAGGGGATGACCTTTGTGAAGGCATTCAACTGATTGCAAGAGTGGGTAATACCTTTTTGAGGTAGAATACTAGCTCTTGGATAGGTAAGCCCTTGATTGTAAGGTTGTTGGCTCCCTTGGACTCAAAGGGAAGATGGGTATCCTTGCCCATGAAAAGGAAGGTCATATGTTGTAACTTTTATAAGTTAATATAAGGAGTTGACATCTTAGAAATCTTAGAGCTTGACATCCCTAGGTAGTAGACTGACTCTCTCCTACTTTGGAGAGTGGAACCACTCAAAAGCAATGTGTTTATTGGTTTCCTCAATCTCTCTCACCATTGCTATGTATGTTTCAATTGTCATAAAAATCACAACTTGCAATTAAACTTATATGAAGTAACTTGAAGTCTAACTAGTTTTGTGTAAGTTATGAATCTCTATTCACCCACCCCCCTCTAGAGCCCTTAGATCCAACAAATATCCCAAAGAAATGATGGGATACTACTTGCATAATCCATCCGACAAAAAAGTGTTTTTCGTTAGAGATGTTGTATTCCTAGAAAAGGACATTATTTCCAAAGGAATTAGTGGGAGGCAAGTGGAACTCAAAGAGGTTCAGGGCCAAGAAGAAAATATTGAACCAATAGATGAACAAGACAAACATAGAGAATCACAAAGTGTTGTGGAATTTCAAAATCCTCAAGTAACATAGTTACCTTATAGATCTAATAGGAGACAGCTTGAGCCTGAACATTTGGATATCTTATAACTCAGGAAGGCAGTGAATTGGTCATAGTTGATGAGCCAATATCCTATCAAGATTCTACTGAGGGACCAGAGTTTGAGAAATGGCTTGAGGCTAGGAGGTCTAAGATGGAATCCATGTATACCAACAAAGTATCAATACAACAAAAGTAGTCATTAGTGGCATTTTATATGGTGGTATTTGCTTGAAAATGTTGCTATACATTTGGCATTTCTTATCTAAATCCACTACATACCATACTATGAATGTTACACGATGAGCCCAATCATATCGACATTTATAGATGAAATAGTGGCATTTTATGGGTGCCAAACCTACTTGTTTTAGTTTGCATATTCTATTTATTGCATGAACCCAAGAATACCCCCTAAAATATGTGTGTCGCATCAACTTATTCACCATTTTTATTCAGTATCTTAATATATAATTCTAGCATGGATTGTTTTGTTCATTGTCCTTGTGTAAACCTTCCAATTACGAAGTCATTTACTTCTCTGTCATTTGTTTCAGAGTTTTTTTGCTCCTGGTATTTTGTCTCTGAAATTTCATCTCCTGCATTACGCCTCCTGAATATTATCCTAGTTGTCGGCCCTAACCAGATTACTTTTCTCATCTGGACTCCTTCCAATTTCTAATCATCCTACTTCATCTTTTTTCTCCTCACCATTCCAATTTCCCATCACTCCATTAGATATCTCCTAATTTGGATGACTATCCAAAGAGTCTAGCCTCGTTGGCGGGATGCAGGCCTGGATATAGGAATCGAGGTCTCTATGGGCCACCTACCCATAATCAACATTCTTGTCCCTATTGAGTTGCTCCTCCTGACAAAGCACCAACGTCAATTAGGCTATCACCTCCCACCACAGATATTGTACAGCTTAAGAAGGTAGGAGTGAGCATTACTGGAATTAGGATGTCTCATTCCTCTTCCTCGACATAAAGGATAGGGGTTTCATCGAAACAAAAATCAGGTGGAGACATCGGTATTTGATATCGAAGTCTGAAGCCCAACAATCAGAATCGTGATCAGTGGATGGTAAGGAAACCCCTACCAGGGTGTTCTCCCAATTTTCCCACTATAATGGTTAACAAACCACATAGCATTTTGTCTGAGTTCTTCTTTCTTTGTGACTTGTCACTTTATCAACTTAATTTTGGTTTCCTTGAACCAAACTAATCGGAGTGTCCTTGGAAATGCATGACAAAGGGATGAACATGTATATATTTTTATTGCAAAAGCTCATTGATGCTGAGTGTGCTTTGTTTGAAGTAGGAATGTACAATAAAAATGCATGATAACACAGTTGAAGCAATTGAGAAGTCAACTTCGGCCATCAGACCATAATGATGGGTAAAAAGCATAAAAAAAATTCTTTTCTTTTCAAGTGAATGACCACGATTACAGGTTCAGTGAAAATAAAAGGAACATAACAATGCAACTCATTGATGTTGATGATGCAATCCATTTGTGGACTCGTCGAGGGTTTAGTATGTAGCTAAATTGCTGGAGAAGAGTCGGTTAATCTGACGGTGAAAAGTTAGTATGGTGTGATATTTAAAGCCCCTCTTCTTTTCAAGCAAAAAGCTAGAGGCACGTATGTGACAACATTAAGAAGCCTCTAAATGGAGGGGTTTTGTTTGTTTCCTATCCTGAGTAGTTTCAGAGCCCTTTTCCAATCATTCCCTGTGACACTATATGAGTTGTGTTGTGCGATAGCATGGTAAAAGGCATAATATTTAAAAAATAGAAGGCACATGATGTGATCAGTAAGTTATCTAGCAAACAAGGGATGAAATGGTGTTAATCAATTTTGTCATCGTCTGAATCTGACATACATAAAGTAATACAATATGTCTGATCATAGAACCTCCTGCTCAAATTCTTTATTTATCAAAAAGTTGTAGTTAGCTAGCTAGCAGTTAATGTGAGCATGAGGGATTAGGAATTTCAAATATATAATACAATGAGATTTAATTTCAGCACATATTACTCTTATATATTGATATTTCATCGTGACAACTGCTCTCAATTTTAAAGGAAAAAAAGCTCAAGGAGGTTGCATGCCACACAAGTTCTCAATCAACTTTTACCTAGAGGTTGGTGTTAGTAGGATGTAAGATTTTTCTTTTACTTATTTCTTTTATTGGATACAATCTACTTATTCTAATAGAAAATGTCATCTTATTCAATAGTGATGCATCATCATCATTATTTTCCATGATTATTTGCACTTAATTTGCAAATTTCCAGCGATCTAACTTCTTCTAGAGATTATGAGGTGGAGCATGTCTTAGGCCACAATCCATTGAAGAAACAGTATGCCATGCATGTCTATGGCATGCTTGCAAGTTCTTGTATTAAAGTAAGTTTTGTCTACTATTCGGTCCTATATTACTAAGTATATATAATCAACACGCTTTTGACATTTTCTAGACAACAAAAAATTACAATATTGTTGTCCTGAAATGATATATATGGTCTCATATAATCATTTCATGCAAAAAGTGTGTATGATGGAACATCTTACCAGTGCAACTCAATGAAACTGATAGTTGGTGGCCCTCCAATATAGACCTCATCGGGATCACCAATTGAAAGTGAGGAAGAACATCTTCCCTAGTCGTTTACCTAGACATGTCTCATTTGTTTTACTTATAGATACCCCCTAGTGGTGGGATTTTGTCTTTTCTAGTCTTTGTTGTTAGTATAGCCATTCTTTTAATAGATATACCCAGTAAACAATAGATTTGACTATCTAGTCAGTATTTAGACTCACATTAGCTCATCTGTATAGCTGAAGGGAAAATAATGTAATCCGACCATACCATTCTTGTCTTTGCATTCATTGTACTTAGACAAACCATGTCTCTTTATCAATAAATTAAAAGAGGATAGTAGGAGGTATCTTTTTCTACTTGAGGATACTAAGATGATACTTATCTTTGTGATAAGATGGCATAATATATTATCGATGGTGCTTGAGTTGGTTTACATTCGTTAATTTTACAGGTTGTCTTAACTTAATAAAAAAATTTGGTTATGATTTTCAAACACGGATTGCATGAGATTTCCAATTCGTGTGTGATTTTAATTTTCCATCACCTTTTCCTTGGAAAATTTCCTACCTAATGGTCTACAAAGTAGAGCACTATTTATACTCTTCATTCCCTTATAGTATGTAGTATGCACCATTAGAAGTGGTAGTTCCATAATTATGTTTAGAACAAGGTCGAGATAACCTTAACATAATTGATTATTTCAAATGTACTAGTATTCATATGAATTCTATGTTTGAAATCACAGTGAGAAATGAAAATCCCATAGAAAATAGTTATGGATTTGGGTCCTTTTTGGGAAATTCATTCCTTGTAAGTCTTAGTATTGGGTAACAAATTCTATTCTGTTGCATTTTCAGGAAATTGTACTTCTCATTTCTAAAGAGGCATAAACTTAGTTCATTAGCACACAAAAATTATGACCAAATAATAATTACAACATAAACCTAACACTTGTTTATACAAGCTAATGATGGGCCATAAGAGTCATTTGTAGCTAATTAATCTACTTGTCATGTATAAATAAACCTTCAACGTGTAATGGTTTTCATCATTGTAATTTCTAATTCACCTACTCTGTAAGTTATAAGATATAGACTACTAAGATTTAAAATGGAATCTCACTATTTGATAGATAATCATGAAGTTTTTAAATATTTGTTATCTTGATTCATTTGAATCATAATACTCCTTTATAATAATTCATCAACTTGTAATTAATGCAGAAAACCTTAATCCTTTAAATGTTTCAAGAATTATTTGTTGCTCAACCTACTTTACAAGTCATAAGATCTTGACTTGGAATAATTACTTTTTCGTTTATTATCTACATATTAGACTTCATATATAATTCCTTGTTTGGTTGATAGGATGGATGTTTTAGATCATTAATAGATATAAAAGGATGATTTCTCTATACGACAAGGCTAGAATATGTTAGCTACAATTTCTTGTCTTATACCAAGTTCACATGGTTGATAATCTTCCTTATAGTGAAAACTAGAATGCTAAATAATTATTTTGAAGCCAACTTGCATAATCATTTTGATCATTTCCCATTCATACCTCCTTGAAATAAGCTTTGTCCTACCATTTTGTGGAATGATATGTGGGTTTTAAAATGATCAACTTGGGATATATACATAGTCTAATTTAGTTACTTAACATATTTTGTCCTACCATAAACACAAATCGACCTACCTTCTATGAAGTTGGTCTCACTTAGAAGGTTGATATGGTTTTCAATCATGTTTGCATTAATGATCCAATATAAATGATTAGAAATTGAGAATAAAATGCAATATCAATTAACATGGAAATATCTGCTTGATCTTTATTCCTATATATGAAATGTTTTTTTGTAACTTACTTTGACATGATTTTGATTATTCACTGACTTGATAACAACTTCTTTTCTTGCTTTGTGGAATAAAGATTGTACGTTAACTGACTATTCTTTGTATGGCTTAACTTTCTTTTATCACAGTCAAAGTTGTACAATCATTTTATGCTAAACCAATTTTCTGCTTAGGCCTTTATAAGGTGCTAATTTTCACATACGCATCACCATCTATCAGCAATTGATCTCTAATGAGAAATACCTACGTCATGTAAAATGGCAATATATGGTCTTACATGAAGTCTTGGTAATTAAAATTGCAAGTAGGTGCCTTGTCCTCTTTAAGCTATTCATTAACTGTCAATCAACCATTTTTAATATGAAGTTTATCGTGATCCCAAGTCTAGGAAATGAGTGCTTTTCCACTAGTAGGGACATTCTTTTAACTGGCTATGTGGGTGTTCATCTAGATCCATGTATCTCTGTGATACTTGTTGTTGTTACATATTTGTGCTACCTAGAAATAATATAGGGTTCAATTTGGATGCACGAATCTGGGTAGTTATGTTTGAAGTATTCCCTTTATGAGTATTTTTAAATCCCCCTTCCCATGCTTCCCCATGACTTAAAACATAATTTCATTGAGCTTCTAACCTTTTTCGAAACCTAGTTTTTACCTCAAGTCATCCTCATCTCATTTTCTTTCACACTAGGTTATCTAGTTTTAACTTGTAAACTTGAACTGATGCCTTTGTAATAGCATATTGTATTCATGAAGAATTAATATATGTTGCTATTGACAAACATGAAAACACCTTAAAAATAATGTTTTGACTTAGTTTTCGATTCATTGTAATTGGGTACTTATGCAATGCATAAGCTTCCAAGCAGTAGGCCTTTTTGTTCTGTAGTGAGGGGTATGGGTGGGTAGGGGGGAAAGGATTTCCCCCCTTGTTATGTCCCTTTATCAGCAATTCAATGGGGCTTGGTTTTGAATCTTAGAAGTTAGTTTATGGTAAATACTTTGTATGGAATGTATCTTTCCTTCAGGGAGATATCTGCCATATTTTATACCCAATGTTTCTTCTATTAAATCTTAATATTTGTCACAATAATCTTCCTTTATATCAAACCAAAGGGAAGTTTCATCACATCCTACTCTATATGTCAGTCTATGTGAGTTTTGATATCATATTTAATTGAAAATAGTGTTTGAAATAGAATGAGAAATATATATGTGATATAGCCTATGGGAAATTATAACTTATAGAATACAATATGTTGGAGTGTCATTTCTCACTCTAATTTAGAGGGACTAGTTGCAAAGTAGGTTGAATGCTTATAATAATGAGATGACCATCTTATTATAACATAAATAAATGTGGCATATAAACTCATGTCACGAATCTAGTTAGATGTAGAAGAATACCTAAGTAAAAAAGTGAGTCATAGGAATAAAAAAGGGTTAGTGCTTCACATACAAAATCTTACACTCATGTAACAAGTGGGTGGTTTTAGGAAAGGGTGACTCATACTGCTTATGATTATAGGAAAGTTAGAGCCTTCTTCCATTGCATTTCCTGATTGAAAAAGACTCCTCTTGGTTAAAGCTTATCGAAAATACTTATAATAACCCTATATGAACTTATTGATGGCTTCAATGCTTGTTTCTTTAGCTCAAGTATTCAACATTCCTTCCTTAATAGTCTCCAATTTTGTATGGTTCTTGTTACAATAAGAAATATATGTTAGCAAGTGACATAAATGACACTGTAGTGCCTTTTGACAATGTAGTGGTTATTATGAAGATCGACCCCATCTTTTCCTCTTATGATAATTTTATTTTACTTTAGTTTTATGTATCTACTAGCTTTGGTTTTATATGTGGCTTCATTGCATAAGTGCATAGTCAATGTTGTTCTACATGCAGTCATATTATTAGCTCTTGGTAAGATAATCCTTATATTGTACCCTTTTCTTGGATCAAAAACGTTCCTTGGGCCACTGTTGAAAGGAGAATCTTTGAATACCAAAGAAATTATTGTGTAATCCTCAAATTGGTACTTGCAGTGGAGATCTAACTTAAAGCAGGTGTATAAGTTGATTTAATACATATATTTTAGTTTTATTATTAGTTTTTTTGCTTACTAATGATCTAACTTATTTGACTTTCAACATATATAGGACGTTCACCCCATATCATGATATAGACATGCCTCTTACTAGAGAGATAATAGTTTGGGATTATCTATGAATATAGATATATTATTTTCTGCTGCCATAAATTTGAATGGTCTTGGATGGTGAAATATGCAAGACATGAATCAATTGTCCATTTTTACATGAATGTAGGTGTCATACCTACCATAATTTCATCTTGAAAACATAAGATAGTCTTGTATATACTCCATTCAAACAATGCCATGTTGGATTTTCTAGTCTTCTTGCCAATATTATGCTTTTTACTTTGAAGGTGGTTCAATGTTGACAAGATTGCTCTTCACATTTCATGGACTCTACAGCCAGCCAACATAAAAGTGGATAGTTATATTAAATAAGAGACAAGTAAAAGGATGTAGAAGCTATTGTACTACATAGAAAAATCTTGTATGAAAGAGTGTCTCATGGGTTTTATTTAATAAAAGGGGCAAGGTAAAATGTCCTCCCCATGTAATTTTCATTTGATTATAAATAAAAAAGATCCACACTTGAGTTCAAATTGCAATTGGCATTTAGTTAGAAATCTTAGTAATTAATTGAAAATTGAATGATTAAAAACCATAAAAATGGCATAATGCACAACTAGTATGTTATTAGTGGCATTTTTATACGCCATTAGACTCAATAGGAACAATTTCATACAACTTTCTAATACACAATAGTGGAATTTGTATAAAAACCAAATGATTTAATAGTGGCATTTTTATAAAAGCCAAATGATGTTTAAGTGGCATTTATTTGGCATTTATGGAAAGCCATTAAAACTAAACGTTTAGTGGCATTTACATCTTATGCCACTATCCCTAGACTGAATAGGAATAATTTCATACAACATTCAAATAAACAATAGTGGCATTTGTATAAAAAGCCAAATGATGTAATAATGGCATTTTTATAAAAGCCAAATGATGTTTTAGTGGCATTTCTGGAAAGCCATTAAAACTAAATGTTTAGTGACATTTACATCTTATGACACTATCTCTCTAGTGGCATTGGTACTAGAGGCATTTTTTAAAGTGTCAACAAATGCCACTAAATACTTTTAGTCGCATTTGTCAAATGCCACTAATGTGTATATTTGTTGTAGTGTATGGACTTTAGTGGATCCACCTGACGGGGTAAAACCCATAGGGTGCAAATGGGCATTCAAGAAGAAGACTGACATCGATGGAAAGGTTCAAACTTATAAGGGTCGATTGGTAGCAAAGAATTTTAGACAAGTTCAAAGTGTTGTCTATGATGAAACCTTTTCTCAAGTGGCCATGGTTAAGTCAATTAGGATCATACATATGTTAAGAGTACATACATATATTTTCATCATGTCCCTAATTAGTTTTTATTGTGGAAGGTTGATAAACATTACTAAAACACAAGATCAGAGTGTGAGTTGGTTGATGACATAATTTCCTTATTCATGATATGGCTATATCTCATAGTGAATGTGGTGTTTGTGGTTGTTAGACCTGAAATCACTGCACTCATCACTTTTCGTTTGGATTCTTCGACATCATCAAACACAGTCCTGAAATATGAGTTGTTATAACAGTGATGATTGGGTGACTGTGACACATGGGGACTGACTGTGAGTGATAAAATGGGAGTTGTACCTCCTACAAGAGTATGATATCCTAGGCCTCTTGATTATAGAGACTTAGAAATGCATGGCCATGCATATGTGATTTAATATGTAATATTGAGCTTACAGATATCTCAGAGAGTCTGCTCTTTGTTCAAGAAACAATATCAATTATTGAATAGGATGACTACTCCATACCTCGAGTTCAATCTAGAAATTAGTGACAAAGCAATTATGCAAGGATTGTAACACCATACAAAAATTGTAGGTTTAAATTGCTCCCCAACTTTCAATTTAGATGGGTAGCATTGATTTGTGACTAGGCACCACTAATTGCTTGTGATGTCATATGTTGTTATGGACATTCCTTCCAACATAATATGGGACCTATAGGGTCACACACATAGGTCTGAACCTAGAAGAGGACTTTAATCTTGATTGATGATTGAATTAATTACTAAAGTGTTTATGTATTTGAATCATGCAACGAATAAGCTAGCTACACTGCCATACGATCAGCTTATAGGGTGAGATGACCATTTAGCGATGGTCGTCTCAAGGGTTGAGATGGGCTTTTGGAAAGCCAGTTTAATTCGAGTTGAAATTGGCTATGGGTTGAACCGACCGTCTCAGCTCACCATATGAGTGTATTGGTGAGCGAGATGACCGTCTCAGATGGGCGAGACTACTTGATTTGGACGAGGGAATGATCTAGACACTTTCTAATATTTGTTTCGACTACACATTACTTGGAGTGAAAGGAATTAATGTTTGACATTAATGGGAAATGAATTGTCAATTTTGTATGCAATTGGGAAACTACAAAAAGACCATCTCACGTTCCAGATGATAGTCTAGGGTTCTAGACGACTGTTTGGGTGGTCGTAGGTTGCAAAAATTAAAGATCGTTTGGTTCCTTCCACTCAGACATCGACTGGGAACCCTGACCCCAACCCCGCCTATAGATAGAGGGGTATTGTGGGTTTCTTAAAACACAACACAGACAATCGAGAATCAATTACTCTGGAAATTGTTGTACTCTCTAGTTGTGGTAACCAAGAGATCCAAAGCAAGTCCCACCTGCCTAGGGAAGGATAAATATGGGAGAGAATAATGAGATCGTTGTTGTAGGAGAGAAATTGGGTGACTAAAACACCAACGGAAGGGACGAATCCTTCCTGTCCATTCTAGTAGGACAATAGGAGTTCTAGGTGCTCCATATGAATTTCTCTAGAGGTGGGAGGGCATTATTTGTCTCTAGGAGAACAACGTCAACCAGTAGTTTGATGAGAGAGGAGTTTCTATAGATGACGACAATTGGGGCTATAGTTCATGTTTTAGACCATGAGGCCCAACAATCAGATGAGTCCTAGTGCAACTAGAAGATGGTTGTGCATCTACAACAATGAGGAAATGTCAGTAGGCTTGCTCCAGGACTAGGTATATCCTCAAAACCATCCTTCATATCTTATAGTTATTGACGCCATCTGCCGATTATGGGGAATATGATAGATACAATTTTTGTTTTTTATATCTACTCTATATCTGTATTTTCCAACACTAATAATTTTTAATGAGTGGAATAGTTGCTAGGTGAAACTATTAGTGTACCTATTACATTTAGATATGTCAATAATATAGTTAATCACATATTATTTCAAATAAAATCATATACAATAGGAAATGGAAAATAATAATTGTTATACATGGATAGGAAATAAGTAAATGTTATAATATGATTAAGAATAAAATAAATAACTACTATTTGTTGTCTTATTATTATTGATTATTATGCTTGCCTAGAAGTTAGTTGATCTATACCAATAAAGTAAAAGCAACTAAGACAATTTCTAATATCAACGACTCAATATTCTATGTATTAAGGTTAGTCAGACACCATTACATAAGTAACATACTCTACTCTTACTCAGTTTCCTAACATAGCCTAAGTCAAGAGAATTAATTTGTTCTACCTTTTAGACATCATCTTAAGTACATTAGACATGTTAAATTAAACTGATATCAAACAAGGGAATCACACATGAGATACTAGTGAAATTTATCCTTATTGATCCCTCTCACATCAAGATTCATAATTTCCATACAATCCCCTTATATACAATTAGATTCACTTGTTTTGAAAGCATTGCCTTTACATTGCTAATAATTCTCTAAATTCTAGCAATTTATTCTTAAAGGTCCATATTCACGCCCCGACACTTTATTCATAATAAAAAATTACTTTCTAACACATTTCCTCAATACAAACCTTGGGGGATATTCATACGATTGAGGGCCCCTATCTTTATATATTAGTTTTAATGGTAACTTACTACACTTACTCACCATAAGGAGAATTGCAAGAAATTAAATGACCTTTATGAGATTCACATATCTAACCCTGTAATGAATAATTTAGGTTTTAACATACAATCTATCTAATTTCAATATGTTTATTCCTAAAATTTTACTCTTTATGATATAAATCCAAGTTTTTCATTACTATCTAAGAAATAATGATATAGGAATAAAACATCCCAAATATTCAATCTTAACATTTTCAGTTTATAAATGGTGAAAATAACTAAAATGATTTGAAAGCATTCACGTTGAAATTATTTGTGCCAAATAATAGTATTGTATTCATTTTCCAACCATCGTGACAATTATCATATTTGAATACTATTAAGAAGATCTCTCGTAAAAATTGTTGAAACTGTTCAATTTCCACTAAGAGTTAATTGCATAAAATTATGGTTAAAATTAAATGTATGTATTAAAAATAAACAACATTAGTCACCTTAGGTGTAAAGATCCATAAATTGGTATCCAAGAACTAAGGATCATTTAATGCTTTCAAACATCAAGAAACCAACCCTCATCTAGCACCTTTCAACTCAGGAACCTTAAATAAGAAGAAATGAAGAGAAAGAATAAAAAATAAGTCGATTTGAGATATCTTGATCAAATTTGGGGGGGGGGGGTAGAAATCTTCCATTATAGAAATGAAGAAATTCCACATTAAAATATCAAAGGATGATGAACTTACATGAATCCACCAACCTGGGTAAAAATCTACAAAAACTTGATAATTTCCTCCTTTCTTAGGACTTGTGGAGTGTTGGACATGATTAAGTGATCTTGGGTCAGAATCTATTCTTATAAATCAATTTAGGCACATGATATACTAAGTTTACCTCCTTTGACCTTTTATTATTGTATATAAGTTGATCCATGCCATAGAACCGGATCACGACCCTATGAACCAAACATAATATCAAAGACAACATATGAAAACATGAAATACTTAGCATACATGACCAAATAACAAGAGAAAATCACCTACATAATCCCAACATTCAACAAGTATAATTCTTGGAAACATTCCTTGTTACAATATTCAATTACAAATTGATAGTACATTTATACAAGTCTGCTCATTTCAACTAGCTACGATCTTACAACAAGTACACCATAACATATGCTCACAAACCATCCATTCCCAAGCTATATCTGAACCTAAAACATATGTGAAACAAGCGGGTCAACACACAAGGTATTGAGTACAAGAAAAAAGATACATGTATATAAGCTTTGCATAATTGGAAAGATTTACGAAGGTAAACGGATAAAAACAAAAGAGTTAACTACTTAGCAAATAGAGAACCCATTATTTAGTCAATTTACTCAAATTATACCAAAAATATCACAGTTTATAAGGTATTTGACCATCTTCTCATTGGAAGGGTCCGTGAGGGTGCTCAAGATTAGCTAACTGTATTCATAAGGGACCTCAAGACCATCAGTAGGAGCTAACCCTTGTATCAGTGTGGTCCTCCTTATCTAGACAACTCAATTATGACACTCGTCCTTATGTCCTTATCCCAAGATTACATGCAGGTGCACATGATTTGTACAATGGAGATCTATATTATGTGTTCAAGTTATAAAATCAATGAGGCAAACATCAAGTATGGTACAAGAATACTACATGAAAATAAGAATACATTCTTATCACAATTCAAACAAGAAAGTCATTGTCATATGATTATTAAAGCTCGTACATGGTTTGAAGGTTTCTCAAATTATCCTTGACCATATAGATCATATACATAACCTGATTAAGAACATTATACATGCATTAGATTCTCATAATTAACCCTATATATCTCCATTTTAGGGTTATTAGTTTATTAGGATATTCCCATCATTTCTTATCTTATCAAATCAATTAACCCTAATGTTACATATTTTATAAAGATTAGGATTTCAAGACACATTAGGAGCCATCATCATCTAACATGTATTAGATGCATCAATATGATCTAGGAACCTATGTATAAAGCTACATGTACCAATATGAGGTTAACAATGCACTCACATGATTTATTGATTAACAATATATTATACTTCATTTAGGGTTTCACTCCTCAGGATTTTACCTCCCAAACGACAACCGTAGGAGATTTTCTTGATCCTAAAGAGCTCATCAACCATCACCACTAGATGCTTGGATGCTTGCATGTCTATGTCCAGGGTGGTCTCTCAGGTTCACAATGATGGACTTGGACGGATATGACAAGGTGGTCCTCCTCACGCCAAGCCTTCTTCCTCACTTCCCAAGAGCAGGACAATCTTTTTCATCCCATGCTCACCTCTTCTCACTCACATTTCTGTCCTATCTCATTCCACTTCCTCTCTTTGACGTTGGTTGTGCCATGGGTGGAGAGGGGGAAGCATAGTTTGTCTTCACACGTTATGATCTCAGGGTGTTGAGCAGAACCTAGAGATGCGACTGATTGGTAGGATCCAAGCACATTGGCATGAATGTCTATGACTTGGGTGATGGGGTAGAGGGGAAAATTATTGGCTTCAAGTGCATAGGTGTTAGAGGCATGGGTGGTGAGCATACATCTATCATGGGCAATAGTTGGTATGGTTGACTTAAAAAGTATGCATGTCGTGATGTATATCACTAAGTAATTAACAAAGTCTTATGTGCATTATTTGCATATCTTCTAACACTTGATGATTCTAGTAGGAGACTCAAACTCAATAAAGATTGGAACCATGGGTCCTTCTTTACACCAAGCTCTAATAATCAAGTTTGAAACTAAAATTCCAACATCTAGTCATCAAGTTAAAATATTTAAATGGCTTAGTAAATTATCTGTATAAAAATCTTGCATTCTTGATCAAACAAGGACAAGAATACTTCTTGTTCTCCTAATGCACCTTACAATTCCTTATTAAGCCTCTTTAATCCATGTACACCTCAATTGAGTATTTGACATCACAAAACTCTAAAATCAAGGTTGTCACAAGCCAACAACCTAAATTGTTTCCTAGTCAATTTAGACTTTTTTTATGGAAATATGTATTTCACCATAACAAATATTTCGTGCCATCATTTTTTCTTTCCGTAATTTACTTCATAAAATTGATATTATACTCATTAAAAGAATCATATGTTTATATACAAGTAGATGTATATAGTAAGGATTTTCTAAGACCAATTCATATAAATTCCTTCATCAAATAAGACCATAGTTATGGTTTCAGTTTTGTGCGACTTTAGTCAAACATTCGTGTGTGTATTTCAAATTATTAGGTTATCACTCAAACGATGTTTACTTAAGAATATTAAGAAGAAAACTCACAAACCAAATTTAGAGTCCAAATAATTTTCAACATTTATTAGAGGAATACTATCATCATATAATGAATCTTACAAAAAAGTTTAAACTAGAAATCAAGACACCTCATGTATGGGTCCTTACAAAATCTCTTCTATTTTTTTTGTTTCATAATAAGACTATACAAAAGGTTATAATGTCATATCGTTTCATGATCCTCAAGTTCTCATGAAGCCTACTCAACTTCATGATATCTCTATTAGAACTTCACCATAGGTCTCTCATGTCTATATAATTTATTGTATCTTCCTATCCATAATGTGAAACAAGCATTCTTCATATGTCACATCATGTTTCATCTGACATTAGATGCATATGAAATTTTCCTTAGTGTCTAGATTAACCTTCCTTACAATATGTGACGTCCCCGGATTTTGGCTTCTCCAAAACCTATTGCGAATGAGAGCCCATAATCTGAAGACATCAAACAATCATATCAGAAAGCGATGCGGAAGCATAATACGCATACATGAACATACAACCATAACATTTCTCAACATTCAACATGTATATTTATACAACATGAATTATTACACAATGATTTACAATTACATATTGAATGAAAATTCTACAATCTATGAACATGTATGCTATCTAGGATCATAGACAATAGGTAGAACCTGGACAACTTGCTCACATCCTGTACTTTTTCTCCCATGCTATCTCTGAACCTAAAACATACGTGAAATAACAAATCAACACACAAGGTGTTGTGTACATGGGCAGAAAGATACATATATTTATGGCTTTCATAATTTTTCAAAAATATTTACAGAAGGAAAGAAAATCATAGAAAACACTTCTTTATTAAGCGAAATACGCCAATTTAAGTCATTTTCCTAGATGAATTGCATTATCAAGGTGGACTAGTACCAAAACATAAATATGGGCCCATCCCTGTGTACCAAGTACTCTAGGACCGTGTACAAAACTGGACTCATATTTACATATTATCTTTCAATTACAGATATGAGAATGTTCTGTGACTTTCATCATTTATTAAGCATGTATACATTAATTGCATTATCTTTAATGATATTAGCCCTAATTAGCCATATTAATCAAATTATATGATTTCGTGCTTCAACATGACTATATCTAACATCATATGCATTCTAAACATTATTATATACTTTCTGACATTTTCCATAATTTTATGTCATCATTTGCTATGTAGTATCCATTAAACGAGCATTTCACAACTTATATGATATAACTGAGATTAGTACAAAAAAAGACAGATATTATGCTTCCACTGCATTCTACGCATTTTTCTGAGAATTTTGGTACCTTATTTGCATTATCTGATCACTGTGCTATTTATTATGAATTATGCAAGATCAGGACAAATTCTGGGAAATTACCTTATTGTGGCCTATGGGAAGCCGCCACGTGTCTTGGTCGCCAGGGTTGGGACCCGGTCCAGATCTTGGGTTAGATCCACGGATTCAGAAATCCGCTAGCCCGATCATGCTTCCCCGTTCTTGCTTCCTCGCACAACACAGACTGTCGTCCGCCTGCTCTGTTTTGTGAGGGCTCCACCGCCTGGGCATCCTCCGGTGAGGCATGGAAGCTACTTCTTGGCTCCTTGATCATGATTAACGGTGTCAGAACCTCCACATAGTCACACCCTAAGCAATCGGCCTCCTTTAAACATGCGACTCCCTCCAAAGATCCAGGTTGAGGTGGCTCACCGCAGCCTGCCGCCGTCGTGGTGGAACTGCTCCAGCGAGCAACTGGCGGCACACTGATGCACCTCTTGATCTCCTAAGGCCACCGTAAGCTTCTCCAACATCATCCGCACCTCCACAGATGTTGTAGTCTCCGAGTTCCATTCTGGAGATCCACGACCACGAGCTCACCAACCATGGTGGTCGTCGCGACACCAAGAAAGGGGAAACACCTCCGTAGGCACTGAAGATGTCCGGAAGCCTCCCCAAAGCACCGTGGAGCTTCATATGGGTGGAGCTTTGTAGCTTCTCTTTGCCCCTCCTAGCTTTTCCTATTATCTCATTTGGGTATTGCAAAACACAGTGGAGACGAGCAGAAGGGAGGGGAGATGAATCTCAGCAATCCGTCAACCTTAGGCCCTAAGTGAGGGATCGTTAGTTATCTCCACCCTTCTCGGATCTGAAGCACTGGAAAGAATCGTGTGGAAGGGGGAAGTCCAACGACAAGGTGGGATAGGCTCCTATCCATAGATCTGTTACCCCTGCCTCCCGTGAAGTTCGGAGGTAGGAGATGGTGTCTTGGCTCACAGATCTAAGATCTACGGCTGGGAGAGTGAGTTGTGCACTCACAATATCTGGGCCGAGTGACATTTAAATGTCACAGTTTCTAAAGTCTTAAACAATAAGACTATGGTTTGGCAAGATATTTGAACCGACATTGATAATTACAAATCCTTATATCTTCTAGTAGGAACCTCCTATTTAGATGAAATTTAAACCATGGATTCCCCATCACATAAGTCCTTGTATAACCAAGTTTGAGCTCAAAACTCTAAAATTTCGTCATCTAGATTAAATCCTCAAGTAAACACATAAAAAAGTGGATAAACCTAAAATTCAAACCAATAAATCATCAGTTCTTGATCAAACGAGTTTAACTTGCAAATTTTGATCATGTTACACCTAAAGGCTCATCATTGAACCAATTGAGTCCTTTTATACTTCAATTTGACTCCTCATTTCATAAGAAAATCAAAATAACTACTAGTACATGTTAAGTACTTGCATGTCCAAAGAAGGCCCTTGATAAAAGTATTCATCCTATCGTGGAACTGTATTCATATTTGTGGTTTAAAGGCATCCATCGTTGGATAAATGTCACCTCAACTTGGAACTACTCCATTAAGAAAAGTCATGAACTCCAATTACTATATTGGATATGAAACCTAAAATCAAGGTTGTCACATTCACCCCACCTTATATGGAATTTCGCCCTCGAAATTCATCTACTCTCTCACTACTACCATCATGCCATAACTTCTTGGTGCCAAAACTATCATAATATTTTGCGGACCCTAAATTATAACAATTAAAGTTTAAAGCATCGAGGGTGTAGACACTCCACCTTATATAGTGGAAGCATCATGTGATGGCTTAGTCATAACATGACATTATGATATCTTAGGTTTACATCACCTCTTAGGGTACAAGTTTTGTTCATACTTTTAATGTTCAGGAGGAATTCATTTATATGTTATGATATTCAGATCATTCAAATCTAACATCATTAATATGTTCTATGATCAACATCTTACAATGAGTTCAGCATTAGAGGAGATGTATCTTCATCCTTGATATTAGGATTTTTTTTAACTTAAGAATGGCTTACGTAACATGCTTGACCATTAGGGTTTCACCCTATGGTGCGATATCCATACTCAACCTAGAAGCATACATCGGGAAGGATCAAAGTTACGAACTATATTTCTGATCATATATCTTATGATCCAAAAATGTCTTTATATCAAGTTCATGAGTTCAACTTTTTTTTGTCTTGCATGTATTATGTGAAGGGAAAAAAATATACTAAGTTTATCTAATGATCTCAGCATCATATCTTTCATGTTTCATATGAAGGGGGGGAGAGAATATTTTAAAGTCAAACTTATCATGATTTCAATCTTTGGTACTACATGTATCATATGGGGGGAATATAGAATAGGTCAAGATTATACGAGTGA
This sequence comes from Alisma plantago-aquatica, assembly GCA_963693085.1. NCBI lineage: Eukaryota > Viridiplantae > Streptophyta > Magnoliopsida > Alismatales > Alismataceae > Alisma > Alisma plantago-aquatica. The sequence goes on along the minus strand of OY856410.1, from coordinate 724,438,414 downwards.
CTCCTCATATATAAATCATCTATATAGCTCAAGTGAGGTTTCTATCATCATATATTAAGAAAGAGAAGAAGAAGGGAGAACATGTATTTTGAGTATCTTTTGGACAAATCATCATACTCTCGTAACTAGAGTTCATATATTACCTCACTTGCAACTAATGATGAGATTCACAAAATATGTCACTCCAGCTAGGACCTAACTCAGCCAAAGGATTGACTTTATCATATGGGTCATCTACCCATCCTTTTATTTTACCCAATTCTCACATATAGATTTATCTTAATCTAGTGTAGGAATTCTTTTTTTAACACATATCTCATATATTGGAGGATAGGTCCTATGACCTTCTCCCTGTGGGTCTTACTCCCTCTAGAGTTCACCACATATCTCATCCTATCACTAGACATCCTCCTTGTATAAGAGCTTGAGGCTCATGCACACTCATCTCTATCTTAACTTAGCTTATCTTAAGTAGGAAAAGAGAATGTACTTTCATCATCAAGATTTTTACTTAAATTCTCCAAAATTGGATTCAACTAATATACAAATTAAACCTTTATAAGGAAACTTATACTATCAGAGATCAAACTTAGAAAAGATCGCACATGCTTATTTCAACTATCATTCTATCATCCACTCCATGTATCACATATCTTGGTAAGGCTCTAGACATCTAATCTAGACTACTCTCTCTTCTAGACTGATGTCACTCCCTTTCACTTAGGTTGCATGAACACCTACTACTCTCCTGTGTGAGGGACACATTTTTTTTACATATATCTAATAAAATATTATATAGTTTTTCTCTGAGAAAAGGCGTTAGAGAAAATTGTCGAGGCTTGAGCCGATTGGGAAACAAAACCAAACCAGTAAAACCGAGTGTCCCACACACAGTAGATAGTCCAGTGTCATGTCACCTAGTGAAATGGTGAGAATAACGTGTATACTAGTGTAGCTACCCAATACATATGAGCTCTATATGGAAAGGGTTTCACACACTTGTCTAAACCTAGTTCTCAAACATCTAGGTTCTAACATAGAGGCTAAGTCAAACCTTATCCCTATAGACAACTTACTAAGTTTCTAGGGTTTAATGTGAAGGGTGAAATTATGTTTTATGTTTTATGATGAGCAATTGTCAGGTGTAGCTAATGTTCATGCTCTGATACCAACTGTGACGTCCCCGGATTTTGGCTTCTCCAAAACCTATTGCGAATGAGAGCCCATAATCCGAAGACATCAAACAATCATATCAGAAAGCGATGCGGAAGCATAATACGCATACATGAACATACAACCATAACATTTCTCAACATTCAACATGTATATTTATACAACATAATTATTACACAATGATTTACAATTACATATTGAATGAAAATTCTACAATCTATGAACATGTATGCTATCTAGGATCTTAGACAATAGGTACAACCTGGACAACTTGCTCACATCCTGTACTTTTTCTCCCATGCTATCTCTAAACCTAAAACATACGTGAAACAAAAAATAAACACACAAGGTGTTGTGTACATGGGAAGAAAGATACATATATTTATGGCTTTCATAATTTTTCAAAAATATTTACAGAAGGAAAGAAAATCATAGAAAACACTTCTTTATTAAGCGAAATACGCCAATTTAAGTCATTTTCCTAGATGAATTGCATTATCAAGGTGGACTAGTACCAAAACATAAATATGGGCCCATCCCTGTGTACCAAGTACTCTAGGGAAACTCCCCGTACACCGTGTGCTCTAGGGAGGTGTACTAGCCAACATTAATCCATTCCCACGTAAGGGGGATAATGAACACCTTAAATAACTACAAAACATCTACTCATAATTTATGTTTTCAAGTGACAAAACAACGGGTACAACATAGCAATACTACATCCAATATTTGCAAATATAAGAGAGCATACATACATATCATGATTGTAAGAAAGAAAACCATAGTCATATAATTAAATAAACCCACGTACCTGAATTTAGAGATTCCTATTTGCATTCTGGATCATCTACATATCTGGTCATCACCTGATTAATAATAAGACCACATAATATCATCAGATTCTTATCATCTTAACCCTAGTCGTGTTCATTAGGGTTTATATTATCTCATTAGGATATCCCAACGTTTACTTGCATTATTGTCTTATATTTATCTTACTGGTGTCATTTTCCATATTATGATTTATTATCTGAATATTAGGTTCCATATCCTTTTTGTGCACATAATAACCCTAGTTTATATACATTATTCAAGTTAGGGTTACAACCCATGTATCAAGGTTCATCTTCTTACAACATGAATTTCGTGTACAAAACTGGACTCATATTTACATATTATCTTTCAATTACAGATATGAGAATGTTTTGTGAATTTCATCATTTATTGAGCATGTATACATTAATTGCATTATCTTTAATGATATTAGCCCTAATTAGCCATATTAATCAAATTATATGATTTCGTGCATCAACATGACTATATCTAACATCATATGCATTCTAAACATTATTATATACTTTCTGACATTTTCCATAATTTTATGTCATCATTTGCTATTTATTATCCATTAAACGAGCATTTCACAACTTATATGATATAACTGATATTAGTAAATAAAAAACAGATATTATGCTTCCACTGTATTCTACGCATTTTTCTGAGAATTTTGGTACCTTATTTGCATTTTTCTGATCACTGTGCTATTTATTATGAATTATGCAAGATCAGGACAAATTCTGGGAAATTACCTTATTGTGGCCAATGGGAAGCCGCCACGTGTCTTGGTCGCCAGGGTTGGGACCTAGTCCAGATCTTGGGTTAGATCCACGGATTCAGCAATTCGATAGCCTGATCACGCTTCCCCGTTCTTGCTTCCTCGCACAACACAGACTGTCGTCCGCCTGCTCTATTTTGTGAGGGCTCCGCCGCTTGGGCATCCTCCGACGAGGCATGGAAGCTACTTCTTGGCTCCTTGATCATGATTAACGGTGTCAGAACCTCCACGTAGTCACACCCTAAGCAATCGGCCTCTTTTAAACCTGCGACTCCCTCCAAAGATCCAGGTCGAGGTGGCTCACCGCAACCTGCCGCCGTCGTGGTGGAACTGCTCCAGTGAGCAACTAGCGGCACACTGATGCACCTCTTCATCTCCTAAGGCCACCATAAGCTTCTCCAACATCTTCTGCACCTCCACAGATGTTGTAGTCTCCGAGTTCCCTTCTGGAGATCCACGACCATGAGCTCACCAACCATGGTGGCCTCCGCGGCGCCAAGAAAGGGGAAACACCTCCGTAGGCACTGAAGATGTCCGGAAGCCTCCCCAAAGCACCGTGGAGCTTCATATGGGTGGAGCTCTGTAGCTTCTCTTTGCCCCTCCTAGCGTTTCCTATTATCTCATTTGGGTATTGCAAAACACAGTGGAGACGAGCAGAAGGGAGGGGAGATGAATCTCAGCAATCCGTCAACCTTAGGCCCTAAGTGAGGGGTCGTTAGTTATCTCCACCCTTCTCGGATCTGAAGCACTGGAAAGAATCGTGTGGAAGGGGGAAGTCCAACGACAAGGTGGGATAGGCTCCTATCCATAGACCTGTTCCCCCTGCCTCCCGTGAAGTTTGGAGGTAGGAGATGGTGTTTTGGCTCACAGATCTAAGATCTATGACTGGGAGAGTGAGCTGTGCACTCACAATATCTGGGCCGAGTGACATTTAAATGTCACAGTTTCTAAAGTCTTAAACAATAAGACTATGGTTTGGCAAGATATTTGAACCGACATTGATAATTACAAATCCTTATATCTTCTAGTAGGAACCTCCTATTTAGATGAAATTTAAACCATGGATTCCCCATCACATAAGTCCTTGTATAACCAAGTTTGAGCTCAAAACTCTAAAATTTCGTCATCAAGATTAAATCCTCAAGTAAACACATAAAAAAAGTGGATAAACTTAAAATTTAAACCAATAAATCATCAGTTCTTGATCAAACGAGTTTAACTTGCAAATTTTGATCATGTTACACCTAAAGGCTCATCATTGAACCAATTGAGTCCTTTTATACTTCAATTCGACTCCTCATTTCATAAGAAAATCAAAATAACTAATAGTACATGTTAAGTACTTGCATGTCCAAAGAAGGCCCTTGATAAAAGTATTCATCCTATCATGGAGTTGTATTCATATCTGTGGTTTAAAGGCATCCATCGTTGGATAAATGTCACCTCAACTTGGAACTACTCAATTAAGAAAAGTCATGAACTCCAATTACTATATTGGATATGAAACCTAAAATCAAGGTTGTCACACAATACATACATAGAATATATAAATTAGATTTGATTACTTAGGTGGTATCTTGAGTGGGTAAGTGTAAGAGTGGGACTCGAGAAAGGATCCACTCCTACATTAAAAGTAATGGACCAATACCAATCCAAATACATTAAATTGTATAAGGCAAATCATGTAATTTATTTCCACAGTAAGCATGATATAAAAACAATAAAATTAGATAGAAGCAAAAATTTGAAAATTTTACATCATCATAAAGTAATGATTCCTCACCATTAAAGTGGCATTAGAAAATGTTTAAGTTATAAAACACATTCTATAAAAACCAATTACAAAGGGAAACCTGGCAATCTCAAGCTATCCTTCAAGACTAGCTACTTGTGCAAGTCCATCCAGAGTCAGCTTCCTCTAAACCACCTATATCTGGGTGGGTTGGGGACAACACCCAGAAAAAAGTAGAGAGACATGATTCAGAATAAACCAATTCCATTCAATGTAAAACTAACTGGGCATCTAAAAAGAAGAAGTTATGTTCAGTTTGAAAGTATTTGATCATTAAATTAAGAAATCAAACAATAAAGGAGCTTACCAAGCAAAAGGTATGAATAACCACCAGGAAGTGCCAAATAAGAGAATATTAGGAGATAAAAATTACTAATGACCATTATAAAGATACTATAATGGAAACCGAGTATCCTATTGTTATGAGTATAGGAAAGGGTATTATATGGATCTAGAAGTTCATATGGATGAACTTAAATTAAAAATATTCCAACCATTGATGATACGTTAGATATATTGTAACAACAATGGAACTACTGGTTAGGCAAGGAATATCAAATAACATATTCAACAATTCCATCTCATACAAGATATTGTACAGTGGAGAGATGTGAAACATGCAATATATTGACTAAAGCAAAATGCTTCTAACCCACTAGATTAGCACTTGTGCAACAGAAACACGATGGATATGTTTATATCACTATGAATGGGATTCATGGGTGATTGGTTCTAAGTGCAAGTGGGAGTTTGTTGGTATGTATGCCCAGAGTGTCAATCATATGATGATTGGGATGGCAAATAATATAAAGAATTTGAATAATAATACAGGCAAACTTTTGATTTATTATGCTTCACTCAGTTATGAAATAATGAGGAAACATAATGAATGTCTAAAGAATAACATTACTCAATGATATATATATATATTCAAGTGTGTGAATTGAATGATGAGATGATACAAATTTTAAGAGTGTGTGCATTTTTGTCATGCCCTTAGTCAGATGTTACTGTGGAAGGTTGATAGACAAAAATAACACTTAAGGATAGAATGTGTGTTGGTTGATGACAGAATCTCATCAGTCATGATATGTGATGTCAAACCAAGCACATAGATACTTGTTAGAGAACAATGTATCAGACAGACCCACCGTGAGAGTGATACATGGAAACCATAAACGGTGGTCATAATCATCTCTCATATTGAAGGTGGTGATAGTGATTCTTAT